>OU342673.1:10000000-15000000 GCA_910589285.2 Mythimna ferrago | reverse complement strand
CCGTATATATATTAATATGCATGTAGTAAAAAGCAGTTCCTCAATATTACAAACAGATACTCCAATTTTATTTATATGTATGTATAGAAGATAAATAAATGACATGCTTGCAGGACACTCTCGTGTTTTTTTTGTTTAAATATAGACGGTTTTTTTTAACTGTTTTTTTTTATAAAACATAATTAGGTTTCTTTACTAACACTTACCAACAGAGCATTTACAATCAGAAAGTACTCCGTCCTAGTAAAATACATCCCACAACACTCCTAAGTAATGACTACGCTTATCTCTTCTTGTCAGTTTATTATTCCGTGTCGCGCGCTTGTCACTTCCATGGCGTAATAGTTCTTTGGCAATTAAGACAACATTAAAAAAACGTATGTTCCTTAAAAAAATGCTAAATTTTTATAGGGTGCAAATATAAAGGAAACCAAATTAATTACCCCCGAAGTACAGAGGCAAAAAAACGTGAAAAACTAATTTCCATACGTCGCACTGGGGTGCAAAATCAATCATGTACTTAGGTCGAAATGTATAACACTTTCCTCAGTTTACAAAACTACACAATTTTCCCCAATGCCGCAATGGCCAAAAATAACATTTTTATTTTTTTCTAATGCTGCGTTGGTCTAATTAAAATAATTAAAATGCAATAATGCAGGTTCAGGTTTAATATACCATAGAAAAAATAATTGTGAGTACACCTATATTCTCTGGTTAGTTATGAGCAATAAACAGTTTTCACCCCCTTCCGTAGGGGTGCCAAATGATTTTTTTTTATACTCTATTTTTCACTCATACAATACCATCAGAAACGTTTTTGCCTCTCCAGAGAATTTAATCCAGTCTTTATTAAAAAATGACCTAATTTGACTAGACTAGAGTAGGGTAGAGTACGGTAGAATAGGGTAGAGTAGGGTAGGGTAGAGTAGGGTGGAGTAGGGTAGAATAGGGTAGAGTAGGGTAGGGTAGAGTAGGGTGGAGTAGGAAAGAACGGGAGCAAAGCCGCGCGGGCAAAAGCTAGTTAATAATATTTGTCTTAATTTAAAACACCCTTTACCCGGCCGACAGAAAAAATGCGACCGACCGACCATGGGCCGTGAGCCCGTAAATGGCCGACTTTATGATTTTTCTGTTCTCGATGCATCTAAACCTTATTACTTTTATCTTATAGTAGAAATGTTGATCGTATGCCTGTAAACATGAAAATAGATTCATCAAACTATCCAAAACCACATCAGAAGCTATCTTTCGTTGGAAACTGATGGTGATGGAGCGATCCGCAGTCAGAAAATCGGTAAGGGGACATTTAGCGTATTTACCCTACTCCACTTTTTATACCTACGCTCAACAGTCAAGCTAGGGTTTGCGTACAGTCAGCAAGCTAGAGATGCGCGCGTGTGGATGCGCTGGCGGTGAAGCGGCTGCTCGGGCGGCCGGCTCGCCGAACAGTGCCTATCTAAACACATTGACCAGACGGTTGCAAACTAGCGTTCCGACCTGTGTGTTTGGTTTGTGTTGCGGCTACATGGATGTAAACCACGCGTCAATTAACACATTCGGTGCTTAAGATGTCATGTTTTACAACTGCAGTCTACATGGATTGAAACATGCAAGGTCACCTTGGTTGGGACGTTGGATTACAACCATCTGGTCACTCCTTAACTGTTTACCTACGGGCGCTTACGTACCTATCTACCAAACTGTTCTGTGTGTGTTAAATACCTACATAACTCTCAGAAATACAAAAACAATTGGTACTAGCTTTTTTTTTTTTTTTTTTATGGTGGGAAAAAATCATGCATTGACATCCCCCGCTCTTGGGCGGAGCGGGAGATAGTGTCAGACTCTTACTGACTAAAAGACCCACCCCGTTCCTTCTAGCCTTCATACCGGGGCTCGAGCGCCCTTTCGGATAACCCTGGCCCCAGTAGGCTTCGACCCGGCTGGGTCCCTGCTGTTGCTGACAACTCCTTGAGGCGCGCGGGAACAGTGCGCGCCGTCGACGACTTGGGCTTGGTCCGGACAGTTACCGGACGGCCGGACAGCGAGCTACCCATTGCTCACTGTCCGCAAGCCCGCGTCTACGTTGGCCGGAAATCGGGATCAGAATCCCGGCGACGGCGGCGGCGATAACGCCGTTGCCTGATGCGTTCGGCCTCCTCCTTTGCGAGCATTACTGCTTCGCAGAAGTCGGCGACTGCCTGCCACTCCTCCTCGCTCCGGACCATGGCCTCAACCAAGGCCCGGCGCGAGAGGTCTCCGCCGCCGATCGCCCCCACGAGGGCACGGCGATGCTCCGCCCAAGCAGGGCACACCTCGACTGTGTGCTCCACCGTGTCCTCCGGGCGTTCCGCACAGTGGCGACACCCGGGCGTCACCTCCGCATGAATCCCGTGCAGGAAACTCCCGAACGAACCATGTCCGGTGAGTACCTGCGTCATGCGGAAGGTAAGGACGCCGTGAGGTCTTTCCAGCCACGCCTCAAAGAGGGGACTTACCGCCATAATTGTGGCGTGCCCAGCACTGGGTTGCGATAGTCGCTGACGCCATTTCACCATGAGATCCCGCCGGAGCTCTGTCCGCCATGCCGTGACCAATTGGTACTAGCTTAAAAATGATAATTCACCATTTAATATTGAATTTAAACAACTGTCCATTGATGAACTAACAGGTAAAATAACTTTTTTTTTACTCAAAAACGACACAAAAATGTTCGAGGTCGCATTGAACTGAATTGAGCCGAGATATCGTGTCGGTGAGCGGTGTCTCAGTGTGCTTTGTTCGAATGTTTTACCTTGGAGCACAATTTCAAACTACGTGCGGGTGTACGTATGTACGCCCGGGACGATATCTGCTATCAGCGTCTGCGTAACCTTGAGACTCCAGTTTCTCGACGCTTTGGACTTTGGTGGACATAGGCCTAGACAAAATAATATACGCTTGTTTCTACCGCTCGCAGAGCGGAGATCAACTATGCTATTCTCTAAAAGTAACTTTCAAGAAAGTAAAATTATAACCAAATTTTATAATTTTTACAGAGATAATTGTGTTTTATTAAAAATTATATTATTAATAAAAATTAATTATATTTTTTAAGCGTCCCCGAAAAGGAAAGTTACAAAGAGTCCTGTCATCTCGTTCTACTAGTGTGTCCATACACTAGCTACATACCACGGGACAATTTTGCTCTAAAGTAGTAAAATATATTTTTGATACATTAAATAGTGTGTTTGTGAGTTTTCTCTGTAATGACTAGGAAATAGCTGATGTCTGTATATACCTTATATTGGTGTTATATATTTGCATCGATTAAAATAAAATGCTTGAATTACTACCTACTTATTAATTTTGTCACGAAGTTCATCCATCCCAGACGGCTATTTCGGAGAATAATATTTTTTTTTAGTAGTGGTTTATGGCCCATATCGTTTCCCAGAGAGGAGTTTTGAGTCCCAGCAGTGGGAACATTAATAGGCTAATTATGCTTAAGCCTAATTTTAAGTCAGCCCGCCCTGTATTTTGCTACCAATAACGATAGCGATATTCTCCTATGCGGCATGTGAGTATGAAATATATTATACTGATAAAAAAATACCTAATGTGTGTGTAGGTAAGTGTCAGAATAAGGTTCGTCTGAAAGAAAAAACTAATTAATTTATAATAAAACTGATGTTATTCTTTTATTTTTACTTTATTGAAAATAGACTGATGCGTGACATCAAATGGTACATTTTTTGTTACGTTAAATTGCACTAATTAACTAACAAATAAACAACAAACAATACATTAAAAAAACAAACAAAACTGTTGCTTCAATATTTATTTTTTAATGGTACAACTTCAAACCACTGTTGCCGAAGGTTCTCATTTCTTGGAAGACTATGACAAAACATAAAAAATAATATATTACTAGTAGTTAACGGTTAAGCCACATAATGTACGTGCAGCATTGCATGCGGCATTTATTATGGACCAACCTATGGACTAAACTTATAGACAGTAGACTATAATTTAAAATTAATATAATTCTCGAATGTACAATAATATCGATGATGGGAAGCGTTTGGAGTGCACGCGCGTCGTTTTTAGAGATCGGTAACGAAGTGGTCCGAAAACACGTGTCCCGCATGCCACACCTCTTGCCGCCGCCCCGCTCGCCGCTTTCCGTTGTGTCACGAGAGCAGCCGAGGCCGAAGGTGCCCGATCTACGGGGAAGATAAGATAAATTGGTACTTGATTTATTAAAAAAAAATATTATGCCTCCTCAGATATTTCTTAATTCATTAAACCCCAAGCGAACGCCGGCATTCGCGCACCTATAGTCTTACTATTGTGGCTCTAATTACCACATAAAGCTTTGCTGTTAATAATATAAAACTTCAACAGTAGACAACAAAATTTTATAAAATTGCATCACCCAGTCCGTCTTCTCAGTCGTTTATGATGCCCCTTCTCTATGTATTTTTACAGGTAATTAATATATTTTAATTTCTACATGAAATTCAAAACGATGTTTGTTGTCACCCTACATAAATAATTTGTAAACAAAACAGAAAACTTACCTAAAAAATGAAATCCCACAACCAGGATACCCATCACTATTACAAAACTTTACACAGCAACGTTAAACCATGTTGCACACTATAAACTTTACTAAATATTGTGTTAAAAACTTGTAACAAATAGAAATACAACTTTAACCCTATGTAAACATCGGCCATATTGTTTATTGATGTCAAATTGAAGCCTCCTGAGTGTTGCCCTTCATAATTTGAAAATTACTACGAATAGCTACTATATCTAAATGAAATCATCATTAAGTACAAGAAGAATGTGTATAAAATATCAAGAAGCATTATTTTGAAATAAAAAAATTTGTTGCAGTTGTTTTTATGTTGCACACCTATCAATATGCATGAACATGGACTATTTCACGATTACTTGAACAAGTTAAAAACTACCATCTGTTTTTAATTTTTCTGATAGGAGGTGAGAAAGTGACACAGAGGATTTATCTCATTATCTTGCTCGGAACCATTTTTCCCTTTTGTGTGTCAATAACACACGTGAACTTTATACTGATGAGAAAGAAGAAAGAAAACTATTTTATTTGGCAAACACACTCGTAGATACACACAATGTAGTAACAACATGTAGACACTAATAAATTGTTATATATAAAAAAAAGAGACAACTAACAATGTGTGTCTCACGGCGGCGCCAAATAGGTCCAGTTCAGCAATAATGCCAGACAACTACATGATGTTGAGAATAAAGAACACTTTAGAGTGTAATATTCCTTCGTAGTCAATCTAGTCTAGTAGGATATATAAAATCTTTGGGATACCTATATAAAATCTTTGTTGTTGACTGACGAAGTTCCTTCGCCATAATGTTGGCTTCCCTGTCTGTCTACAGGAAAAAAAAAGGCAAAAAAAGGAAAGAGTTGCCTATTCTACCAAAATTTTTGCACGATATATGAAATGAAATCGATTTTAACGGTAGTTGCACCACTTTATGGAGAATTATAAGGGGAAAGGGATTTTATTTAAATAAAAACAGGTCTAAAAGGAAGTTGGCTGGAGAGGTCCGATATTGTGGCGTGGCGTTTGCAGTATTTGAAAGAATTGCAGGACAATCAAAATGGACCCCAGCGTCCTATACTTTATTCAAAAATAGTTGTCACACTTTCCACAAGATAAAAAAAAAAAACAAAATTATAAGGCAATTGTTAAAAGTGTCATTTCATTGCTAAAAATATAGCAACACTGTTTTTTCGCATTGCTGACATGAGCATCTAAATTATCGACAGTCTCTAATCTGTGACGGAAGGGTTGATAGCTGTCAGTCGTGTTGGAGTGATCAATTTTTTCCAAATCATCTTATTTTAGAAAAATAATTTAATAATAATAATAATAATGGGGCCGGGCCTTACATGGGCCCGATGTAGATCTTTTAGCGTCCGTATCCTGGCTACGCTTTGGTGATCTCTTTGGAGAAACCGAAGGTTTTGTCTTTGCAATTATGGACGAAGTTATGATGACGAACAACTACCGGAAATATATTGTGAAGGATGGTACGGTTGACATCTGTCGGGCATGCCACCGCACCGGCCCGGAGAATCAATCCGACACATTATTTCTGGGTGTTCTCATTTAGCTAACGGAGACTATTTGCACAGACACAACCTTGTAGCCAGGATTATCCATCAGCAACTTGCTCTTAAATACAATCTTGTTGAATCAGAAGTACCGTACTATAGGTATGTGCCCGACCCAGTTCTCGAGAATGGCAGCGTCACATTGTATTGGGACCGATCTATCATCACTGACAGGACTATTGTTGCCAATAAGCCTGACATAGTGGTGATAGATCGACTAGAGCGTCGCACAATGATTGTTGATATAGCGGTCCCTCATGACGAGAACCTCGTGAAAGCTGAGAAAGATAAACAAACTAAATATCTTGACTTGGCTCGCGAGGTTGTCGACATGTGGGAAGTGGATAGAGCAATCATTGTGCCGATAGTCGTGACGGCCAATGGCTTAATAGCCAAGAGCCTCGACCAACATCTGCGGAGGCTCTCGTTAGGCAGTTGGATCAAGGGCTTGATCCAGAAGGCAGTACTCCTAGACACGGCGCGTATTGTCCGGAGGTTCCTCTCTCAGGAGCCCTGACCGCCGGCAGCTTGGACCCTGCTCCCGATGCCGGTGGGCTACTATTTTTTATATTTTTAAATGTTTTTTTTTTAATGTTATTCTTTGAAGAAATATTTAAAAATATGATAAATATGTATATTATAATAAATAAATGGAATAATAATAATAATTTATTTTATTTGCAAACATGGGTATAGTACACAGGTGTTTTTTATAACAGAGTCCTCCATATTTTGCCATCACATTGGCATGCAAATTTTTACAATTTTTGTGAATTTCATTGCAATTCAAAAAATGAAAAAAAATTATATAATTATGTTCAAAATGTCAGCGTAATAAAGGTCATAAGATTAAAAAAACAAAATAAGACTACATGTCAAACGGAAATAAAAAGTAAGTCAAACAGGATCAAAATAATAATGTCAAACAGAGTAGCTGTATGTCAAACAAAGAATGAGTATGTCAAACAGAGTAGGCGTATGTCAATCAATTAGTGAACCGTCATTAAGAAAATCGTCAATCGTGTAATAAGTTTTTATAATTAAAAATTCTTTTAGCGCCCTTTTAAATTCAATTGTTGTCATATTTTTAATAGAGTTAGGAACTTTATTATATATACGTGGGGCAAAACCAAAAAAACTTTTTTGCATTAGTGCGGTTTTACATTTTACTTGACACAATTGATTAATGTATTGACTCCGCATTGGATTTTTCTTGACCTCTGAAATTTTTTTAAACAGATTAAGGTTACATTTTACAAACAAAGCTGTTTCCAATATATATAAACAAGGAAAAGTTAAAAATTTTAAAGATTTAAAATAGGGGACACAGCTATCAGTTGTCTTAAGACCGCACATTGACCTGATGCATCGCTTCTGCATCCTAAATACCAGCTCCCTATCAGTAGACTGTCCCCAGAAAACAATTCCGTAGCGCAAAATAGACGCAACCAGTCCGTGGTACGCTGTTAAAAGAGCCTGGCTGTTTGCTTTCTTTGACAGTTGAAAAAGAGCATATGCGGATTTATTTAGTTTCTTACATAGTTCTTCTACATGAGGCTTCCATGTAAGTTGATTATCGATTATGATACCTAAGAACTTAGCTGTAGTTGTTTGTCCAATATCACAGCCCTTGTAGGAAATGCTAACGTTTGGGTTTTCTCGTCGCTGATAAAAACGCATGACTTTTGTTTTGCTCAGATTTATAACCAAATTATTATTATCTAACCAATTTATAATGTCACTTAAACAGGTATTAATGTCAGTATTATAATTATTTGAATTAGTAGATTTTATTATAGCTGTACTGTCATCTGCAAATAGGATCATTTTGTTAGTAGTTGCTTTCGGGAGATCATTTATATATACCAAAAAAAATGGCGGACCAAAACACTACCTTGTGGGATGCCATATTTTAAATGTCTTGGTTTCGATATATACGTGGTTTCTAATTTAGTTTTGGGGCATATCCTAGATATTTCCGTGCATTGAAGCCTATTGCTTAGGTATGATTTTACTAGTTTTAAGACGTTCCCCCTTACACCATAGTTATTTAATTTGTGCAACAAAATTTTATGGTCTACATAATCAAAAGCCTTGCTCATATCAGTACAAATTGCACAGACTGGATTTCTTATATCTACGGACGACATGATATTAGCCAGCAAGTCAAACAGTGCCATGTTAATCGTAGTGTTTTTACGAAAACCTTTTTGTTCTGAGCAAAATAATTCGTATTTTTCGAAGTAGGGATATAAAGAGTTATATATTACTTTTTCAAAAATTTTAGCGAAATTGGAATTTTTGCTATGGGTCTACAGTTTTTAAAATCAGTTTTATCATCTTTTTTATACAAAGGTTTAATTATTACTTTTTTAAGTTTATTTGGGAAAACACCATCAACTATGCACAAATTAATTATATGAACTAATGGAGGTGCTACTAGTTCTTTGGTAAACTTGAGCACTTTTGTGGAAACTCCATCGTATCCAACAGTATTTGTATTTTTAAGACTGCAAATTATTTGTATTATGTCGTCAAATGTCACAGGTTGCATAAATAAAGAATTTAATGATTGATTGTTTATATTTGTATTATTTAATGTAAAATAACAGTTAGATTTATTTTTCTTCGCAGATTTCAGGGTTATTTTTTCTTTAATTCATTTTTCCTAGATAGACATGGACCAACCTCCTCCCCCTCCTGCTCCTCCTGACCCTCCCGACGCTGGACTGTCCCAACTTCAAACTCGGCGCCTGGTAAGCGACGCCATATTTTTATTGATCCAGAAACAATTGAGGTTGTTTCCAAAAAACCTATTATTGATAAGGACATGGCTGTTGCGGCCATCCAAACACTTTTTATTCCCTCTTCTTTATGAGGGCATAAAATCTTACTCTAACTTACATAAAGGACCCTTTATAGTCCACGTTTCCCGATCCGAACCAGACCCTTCTGCTGGAACATCCATTCGTCCAATTAAGTTTGGCCAATTTTTAATAAAAAATAACATCAAAAACATCTGCAGGGACGGAATTAAAAAAGTGGGCAGAAATAAAATCTCTGTCGAATTCACCTCTGGTGAGGCGGCCAAGAATTTTCTTTGTAACCCTGTCTTTGAATCAAAATATATAGTCAAGATTCCTTCATATAACATTACCAAAATATATATCGTCCGTCAAGTGCCGGTCGATATGTCGATGGATGAATTTGTAAATTCAGTAATTCTTCCTGATGGGTGCGGAATAATATTAAAAGCAAGACGATTAAACAGGATGGCAAGACCTCCTGGATCCCTACACAAACGATAGTTATTACGTTCAAGGGACAAACTCTCCCTCAAAGGGTCTTCTTATATCACACCTCTCTTCCAGTGTAGGTTTATCAATACTCCACGATTCAATGTTTAAATTGCTGCCGCTTTGGGCACGTTAAGGCACAGTGTCGGTCCAAGGCAAGGTGCTTTAGGTGCTCGCAACCCCACATTGGTGACAGCTGTGACGTGGAAGAGGCCAAGGCCTCTTGCATCCATTGTTTGGGCCGCCATTTTGCCATCTATGGTAACTGCCCTGAGCAAGGGAGGCAAAAATCAATCAAAATATTAATGTCGCAGGAAAACCTTTCCTATGAAGAGGCTTCACGATCCCTTCCTAATGTCAAAAAACTTTATTCCGAAGTTACTCAAAATTTTCCAACCCAATCTTCTTTCTCCTCCTACTCTTCCCAACCTATTAGCCTTACTCCTCCTACCTCGTATAAAAAAACTATGTTTTCTTCCCCTAAGAATAGAGCTCCTCTAGGTAAATCTTTTGACAAAGCTGCCCACAGAAGCATCGTTGCTGAGGATCGTTCACCCTTTCCCAATGGCTTCTCTCTTCAGTCTCAAAATTGTTCATCCCTAAAGTCCCCTCAAGAGGATAGCCTTTTAGAATTACTTCTATCGCTAATTATTAGTCTAGTTTCCCGTAATAACTCCTCTGTACCGCCCCACGTTGCCCAAAAACTTTCCCTGCTTATTGCTAATATAAATAATGGACCTAGTCTCCACACTTCAGTGGAACAGTCAAAGCATTCGGCCGAAAAAGCCTGAACTTTTATTTTTAATTAATAAATTTCACCCCTCAGTCATTGCCGTTTCGGAGACTTGGTTGGTGCCTGGTTCTCACTTTCGGGTCTCAGGTTACTCCTGTCTTCGAAGTGACAGGGCTGATGGGTATGCAGTTAGTGCCCTTCTTGTTAGGCGCTCCCTTCCTTTCTCTCTAATATCTCTTCCCCCTATTTCTCCTGACATTAATATCGTTGCTGTTAGGGCTTTTAATATAACTTTCCTCTCTGCATACATTCCTCATCCTCATTCTAGATTAATTCCAGACCTTTTATGTATATTTTCTTCAGTTCCCTCCCCAATAATTTTTATGGGTGATTTAAATGCTCACCATCGCTCATGGGGTTCGAGCCATGATGATTACTTTGGTCGTGCCCTCCTTGAAATTTTTGATGAAGTGGATCTATGTGTTATTAACAATGGTTCCCCCACGAGGAGAGTTCGCCCTACTCAAAACCCTAGTTCAGCTGTGGATATTACAGCCTGCTCTGCCTCTCTTGCTTCCATTTTTTCCTGGAATATTTTCCTAATTCTTATGGTAGTGACCATTTTACTATTATTATCTCTATCTCCGATAGAGTAGTACCAATGCGTAATTTTAACCCCTCCCTTAAATATAGATTAAATGATGCAAGATGGTCTTCTTATTCTGATTCTCTTGAAATTAAGTTAGTCTCTCTTCCCCCTCCTGACAGTAACAATCTCGTTGATTGTTATTCTAAATTTGTAGACGCCATTATTTGTAGTGCTGATGATAATTTTCCTCTTAAAAAACCCTCTAAGTTCAAAGTTTCAACTCCTTGGTGGGATTCAGAATGCACTTCTGCTGTCAAGGAAAGAAAAATAGCAGAGGATAATTATTCTAATTCAATGACCCTTCAGAATTTTTTAGTCTACCAAAGAAAAGCAGCCATTGCTAAGAGACTTCTTTCTAAAAAGAAAAAAGAAGGTTGGCTTCGCTACTGTCAGAGCTTATCTCCCTGTTCCCCTTCTTCATTAGTCTGGAAGCAAATCAAGAGATACAGAGGATCCCGTAATTCTGTTGACATTTCAGCTAATGATCCCTCTTCTTGGCTTGACTCTTTCTCTGATAAACTGGCTCCCCCTTCAGTTCCAAGTTTAGACTCTTTTCCCTCTCCTCCGGGTTTTCTTACTTCCGAAAATGATTTTGATGCCCCATTCTCTTTTTCTGAACTTCAAACGGCACTTGACGGTCTTTTTGATTCCTCTCCTGGAGCAGATGGGATCCCGTACTCATTTTTAAAAAATGCCTCAAGAAGTACAAAACATTATTACTTAGATCTTGTCAACAACTTTTTTGAGTCCGGTTTGGTTCCTTAACCGTGGAAACACCAAATAATAATTCCGGTCATTAAACCTGGAAAAAACCCGTCAGACCCTAATAGCTACAGGCCTATTGCTTTGTCGTCTACTCTGTGCAAGGTTGCAGAGCATAAGATGAAGCATAGACTTGAGTGGTTGGTGGAAAATAGGAATTTGTTGCCCGCATCCCAGTTTGGATTCCGTAAAGGTATGAGCACAATGGATAGTCTTAGTGTATTAATTTCTGACATTCGTATTTCTTTGATAAGTAAGCAGTTTTTAGTAGGAGTTTTTTTGGATATTGCGTCAGCTTACGATAATGTTTTACTTCCGGTGCTAAAGGATAAACTTGAGCATCAGTTGAAAGTTCCTAAAAAATTGGTCCGTTTTATTTGTAATCTATTGATGGAGAGAACCATCTCCATTAAAAATCAAAACTCCTCTATTTCCACTAAGATTATCTGGAAAGGCTTACCACAAGGTTCAGTTTTAAGTCCTCTCTTATTCAGCCTTTATACTTATGATTTACATTTTTCCACTGATTCATTTTGTCAAATATTGCAGTATGCTGATGATTTAGCTTTATACTGTTCTGGAAAATCGTTAGATGAGGCTACTAACCGTCTTAATTCCGCCCTTGGATATTTATCTGATTGGCTTCTAAAACACGGTTTGTCCTTATGAGCCTCTAAGAGCTCTGTAGTTGTGTTTACAAAAAAAAGATTGTTCCTCCTGTTGATATTAAAGTTAACGGTGAAAATATCTCTCAGGTGCACAATGTTAAATTTTTAGGAGTTTGGTTAGATTCAAAATTAACAGGTATTGCTCACACAGACTTCGTTTCTCAAAAATGCGAAAGAAACGTTCATGTTCTTCGCTCTCTTTCAGGTATTTGGTGGGGTGCTCACCCATATACTCAAAAACTGATCTACAATGCAATAGTTCGTAGTCATTTTGATTATGGTATGTTCCTATTAGATCCCTGTAACAAATCTGGCCTTCAAAAACTTGATAAAATCCAATCAAAGTGTTTACGAATTATTCTCGGGGCGATGAAGTCGTCCCCAATTAATGCCATACAAGTTGAGTGTGTTGAGCCTCCTCTTTCGATTCGTAGATAATTTCTAGCAAATAGATTTATTTTTAAACTTGTACAAAATTCTGAACATCCCCTTCTTGGTAAGCTGGACCATTTATTATCCATCTTTGACTCTTGTAGTCGTCGTTCGAATATTGAACTTCCTTGTCTTCTCCGTGCCTACCTTCAATTCACTCGTCTTTCTAGCCCACTTTTTCAAAACCCCATCTTATATCTATACTCGGTGCCTTATAATGCTCTGGTATTTCAACCGGAGATCGTTTTGGACTTTGGAATTAACAAAAATACCTTAGAACCGCATAAGATGTTTGTCCAAAAAGTTTCTTCTAATTATAATAACTGGAAGTTTCTTCTAATTATAATAACTGGACTACAATATTCACTGATGCTTCCAAAGTCTCCGATGACAACCCTGTAGGAGTTGCTGTTTGGATTCCTCATACAAAAATTATTTTAAATTATAAGTGCCCTTCTATTACATCTGTTTTTACAGGTGAATCAATTGCCATTTTTGAAGCTATTTCATTTGTTAAGTCTCATCAGTTAAATAACTCCATAATTTTTTCTGACTCAAAAAGTTGTCTTCAAGCCATTTTATCTAATCCTTTAAGATCTAAGTCAAGATTCCCTATAATTCTAAAAATTAGAGATTTGCTATTTCAATGTCATGAACTTGGAATTAATGTTGTCATAGCTTGGATTCCTGGTCATGTCGGTATTCTTGGTAATGAGTCAGCTGATTCATGCGCCAAAATTGCTGTCCTCTCTCGCTCTCTTGCCCATTCTGATATTTATTCCCATGATATTTGTTCTACTCTTCCTATAACCATGTTTAAATCTTGGTTTAAGGCATGGCAAATCTCTAAGTCCATAAAGGGTAAATTTTATGGAGATATACAACCCGAGATACCCCACAAACCTTGGTTCTTCAAATATCAATTGGGAAAAAAAATCACTACCTCAATATCTGTCGTAAACGTTTAAATCATTGTTGCTTTCCTCATTTCTTGGCCAAACTTAGGATTAAGAATAACTCTCTTTGTGAATGCGGTTTGGATGAAGGAAACGTGGACCATTTATTTTTCTCCTGTCCTAAATTGCGCTTCTCTTTTCATGAAATCATTCCTCCTCATATTCCGCGCCCAACCTCGGTCAAATGTCTTCTACCTTTTGTGTTTACACGTTTTATATTTAAACTATGCAAATTCATTGAAATTAATAAAATTAAGTTGTAACTTTTATAACCTTTTTATATATTTTTATTTTCTCTCTGTCATGTACTGGTCATAATCTGTGGTCATAGGACTTGTCACTTGTCAGTCTGTATCTGCGAATAAATTCTTTTATTTTCTACTTTCATTAAAAGAAAGATATATTTTTTACTATTAATTCACGCTAAATACTCTCCAACGTTTGATGGTTTATTAACAGTCCGCACGTGTTATTGGCAAAATTGTGGTGTCTCTTCCACAAAGGCCATAAAGTTGAAGTTGAAGTTGAAATTATCGACATTACAGCGAAGAAACTTCTTAAGTGAATTAATACATATTTATGGCTGGTTATAAATTTATGGCTATTGTACTTATAGTTGGTGGGTTCTGTGTTTTTATATGTAGCGTTATTGCCATATTTGTGTTACTTTATATCTTGTTTAAAGATGCTATAAAACAGGCAAATCAACCCAAAAATGGAAGTACGAAGTCTACCTCTACAATTTCTACGATGGGGTAAGTATATTTGCTAGACTGTATGAACGCAAAAATTTCTAGCATTCCTGACTAACATAAAACATTCTGTAAAAGCGTTGATACACATGCCTGTAAAGCGGATCAGAAGCTTGCATGCTGGTTAACGATAGGTACTGCAGTAGATAAATTTACTAAGCAGTAAACTGGCATGGTAATTGCTTCCTAGCATAGTTGATTCTTGCAAGAACATATTTATCCAGCTTACAAGACAGTACGAGCTGTTTTTTCACTATAAACGTCCTACTGTTTCTATTTTCCCCTTTGAAAACACTGCTAGTCTACAACCAAACAAAACTAAAAATGTGCACCAACAACGAAAATTGCCCCCTATTTTATTGAGCTGGGTTGCAAGAA
This sequence comes from Mythimna ferrago, assembly GCA_910589285.2. Taxonomy (NCBI): domain Eukaryota; kingdom Metazoa; phylum Arthropoda; class Insecta; order Lepidoptera; family Noctuidae; genus Mythimna; species Mythimna ferrago. The sequence goes on along the minus strand of OU342673.1, from coordinate 14,985,211 downwards.
TCATGTTCTGGTTAAAGACGCTTTTACAATTTGTACTCGCTCAACTTTAAGTAAACTAGACGCAACACATCAACATTACGCGTACGCATACAGCACGCATACATAGAATCGATTATTCGCTCAACTAGACACTTCAACTACACTTCACTTATCATGATACTTGAAGGTTAGGCACGCCACAATTATGGCAGGAAGTCCCCTCTTTGAGGAGTGGCTAGAAAGACCTCACGGCGTCCTCACCTTCCGCATGAGCAGGTTCTCACCGAACACGGTAAGTTCGGAAGGTACCTGCAGCGGATTTGTGCGGAAGTGACGCCCGGGTGTCACCACTATGTGGACCGCCTGGAGGTCACGGTGGTGCACACGGTAGAGGTGTGCCTCGCTTGGGCAGTTCATTGCCTTATCCGGTAGGGGCGATAGGCGGTGGCGATCTCTCGCGTCGGGCCTTGGTACAGGCCATGGCCCGGAGCGAAGAAGAGTCGGCAAGCGGTCGCCTTCTACAGCGAAGCAATAATACTAGCAAAGGAGGATGCCGATCGCGTCAGGCGCTCACGCCCGAGCCGCCACCGGGATTTCGATTCCGATTTCCGGCCACCATAGGCGCGGGCCTGCGGACGGCGAGCAATGAGTAGCTCGCTGTCTGACCGTCCAGTAACAGTCCAGACCGAGCCCAAGTCATCGACAATGCGTACTGTTCACGCTCGTCTCAAGGAGTTGTCAGCAACCTTAGAGGCCCAGCAGAGTTGAAGCCTACTGGGGCCAAGGGTCTGCTTCTGAAAGAAAGGTTCGGCCCCGTTATGATAGGCAACGATGGAACAGAGTGGGTTTTTTAGTCAGTAAAAGTCTGACTTAAGGTTTGCCAACGTGCTATGGAGCGCAGCATACTAGGTGTTAAAATAACGGATCGCGTTCGAAACACTACACTGCGCTCCAAAACGCAAATCGTTGACGTAGTTCAGAAGGCTGCCCAACTTAAGTGGGACTGGGCTGGACATGTCTGCCGCATGCCTACCGAGCGGTGGGCCAGTAAAACGCAAAATTGGTGCCCTGAAATTGCACGACGGGGCCGCGGCAGACCAAGAAGGAGATGGCGGGACGACTTGGATGTCTTCCTTGGGAATTGGAAAGAGGTGGCTCAAAACCGGGAACATTGGAAGGAGTGGAGGGAGGCCTTTGCCCAGCAGTGGGACAGTATGGGCTAGTAAAAAAAAAAAAAAAAAAAAGTCTGACACTATCTCCCGCTTCGTTTAAGGGCTGGGAATATCATCAGGATGATTTACACCCAAAGAAAAAAATCCCCCTTTGATCTAAATATTCTTCCAATTAAGTATTGTTAGTAGATATAGGAAAAAGGTAAAATTAAATACTCGATCTGTTGTTAAAAATACCCCTAAATAGGCTGCTTTTCCACTTGCCTATCGTCAACATCGAGCATGGTTTAAAAGCTTGTTACTTCATCTAAGGCATTCCAACGCAATGTTTGACGAAAAATCATCGCAAAAAAAGAGAGATAACGCCTAAAAACTCTGTTATGATTCGGTAATGTAGAACTACGCTGCTCACACGTGTACACACGCCGATCTGGGAGCGTCGGTCTCCATACATTTTATATGGAAAATAGACTGTTAGAGCTACACTTGATCCACGCCACGCCATGCGACGCTACGTCCGCGACGCCGACACATCGGTCCCAGAAATTTTAGAGGAAGGTGGGCGGGGCTAGAGATGTGCCGTTGCCGGCAATATGGGAATATTGCTGGCAATATTGCCATCAATATTCATACTTTGGGTAATATTGCCATCAATATTCATACTTCGGGCAATATTCCCACCAATATTCCCACTTCACGGCTATATCACTAGGCGGGGCTATCCACGCGTCTGATCGCGTGTGCGTAGTGTAGTTCTGTATCACACGTCTTTCGCATCATTTCTAGGCATGCAACATCGTTCACAAAAAACATCGATGACAAAATATCGATGTTGTCAAAACTGAAACATCGATGTTCAAAATATCGATGTTTTCTCGATGATTTTTTAAATACTAGCAGGATCAGCAAATACGGCCTTGAAATACAGAGGAAAGGAGTTTTCTCATAAAAAATATTAATATCCTAGTTAAATTGATCGGTATTTCGCAGTCGAGGCATACTGACGTGCTCATCATTACAATTAAATATAAATAAATTAACGCCACTGCATAATTATTGACCTACTTTTGTTTACCTACGTATTAGCGAGTTGTTAATAAGTGCTGATAAGTTAAAATAATGATTGTGTAATTATTTACTAAAAATGGGAGGCAGCCCCTTCAATCGCAGCGGGTTGACGCCACGCAGCCCTCCATCAACACCTACGCCGACGCAGCCCCAACTACCAAGACGTGACCAAGCCAAGGAAGACGAGAAAATGGAGGCTATACCTACTCCTGAGATTCAGAACTGGATGAGCTCCATTGACCAGTGCCTACAAGAAGTATGCAGTATTGTGGCCGATGGTAAGCTTAACTCTGATCAAAAACTTAAAATAAATACTCTTTGCCGCAAGGTTGGACATGGAGTCTCGCAATTGGCTGTTCAATACCAGTCCTTAAAACAGTCTGCCTACAGAACCCATAACTCCCTAAACCTTTTGACTGAGGAACGAAATTTAATGGACTTTATTATGGAGATGAAAGAAGCAATCAATAAATCTTGTGCCCTGCAGGCGACAACTGCATCTTTTGCAGATATGGTGAAGAAAGGGTCCAATAGTTTTGTTCGTCCTAACTCCTTTAGCTCCGTGGCGATTTACCCTCGCGAGCACTCAAAGACCAGTGACGACACTAAAAACATTGCCCAAAAAATCATTAGCCCTGGTGAATTGAAGTTAAAAGTCCGAGGTAGGAAAAGAAGGACTCATCATCAGCACGGAGACCAAGGAGGACCTGGATAAGCTCAAGCAATCGGTCCAACTCGCTTCGCCATCTCTTACCGTCGACGAACCTCAAAAGCGCAAACCGCGCATAATAGTGATTGGAATTCCTGCTTCAATGGCTGAAAATGAGGTTTACAAATGTATTTTTGAACAAAATTTAGCCGACAAACTTCCGTCTATGTCTAGAGATACATTTTTGACCTCAATAAAACTTAGCCACAAATCCGGCAGAAAAGATTCTGAGAATTGCAATTACAATTTTTTTTTTTTTTGGATTTGGGCGGTAACTTCTATTACCGCCCAAATCCGTAAGGCTCTCATCACACAGGACCGGGTATTTATTAATTGGACATCGTGCCCAGTACGAGACTTCACACTGGTAACAAGATGTTACAGGTGCCAGCAGTACACGGTCACGCTGCAAAGACGTGCAGAGTTGCTACCCCATCATGCGGCCATTGCGGTGAAGAAGGGCACTCTATGCAAGATTGCACGAAAAAAGGCGAGCCACCTAAATGCAACTTGTTTGCGCTTCAAAAAACCTGCCAACCACAAGACGGGAGATCAAGACTGCCCTGCTAAAAAAGCTGCTGAACATAGGTATATAAATTCGATAGATTATGAAGGCGCCTAAGAGCGCCTCATATATTTTTATACTTTAGCCTTATTTTTTTCTGTTTTAACTCTTCGTATTATTTATTTTAAGTGTATGGATTCCAACTTAATTACCGATATAGACAATACGTTTGTACCTGTTTCAAAGTCATGTGAAGTTGAGGACTGCAAACAATATATTTCCGATTATGTAAAGCCACTAACTACACTAACTCAAAACATTCGCAGTATTTATAAGAATATATGTAGATAACTTTAAAATTTTTCTTCATAGTCTTAGCTTAGATTGTGACATAATAGTGCTAACCAAATGCTGGCTATCTAATCGCCAAGATAACCTACCGGTAATGCCAGGTTATAACCTATTATGTACTAACACACACAATAATCAAAATGATGGTGTAGTGGTCTATTACAAGGAAGTATTAACGGTCACAGTAGAGGAACCTAACCTCCGAGACTGTATGTGTAATTGTTTGATAATTAAAATAGGTGCAAACACAGCAATAATCGCTATGTATAGATCCCCGGCCGCTAGAAACTTGGAATCGTTTCACGCTTCCTTGAACCAGATTCTTCAGAACTTAAACTCTTTTAAAAATGTTATGTTAACGGGTGACATAAATATAAATATTAACTCTGAAATCTGTGACTCAGGAACCCAAGAATACCTTAATATCTGTTCATACTATGGTTATCTTCCAGCACACACTCTGCCGACCCATCAAAGTGGCTCCTGCCTTGATCATATGATTATCAAATCCAGTCTACCGTATGTTACGCTTGTTACTAACTCGACAATTACTGACCATCGCGCTGTTCTACTTACCCTAAACTTAATGCTGCCTAAGCTAACTCGTACCCAGACCAAAACGCAATTAAACACAAATAAACTCGAACATGATTTATGCAACCTTGACTTTAGCCCAGTTTACAATTCAACTGACGCGAATTTTGCTTTATCGTATCTAATAAAAAATGTTCAATCAGCAATATTATGTAGTACAGCTGTTATTACAGTAAACAAAAAATTTCATAATTTAAAACCTTGGATTACACCTGGCCTAATTCGGTGTATGCGGCAAAGAGATAAGCTCCATCAGAAAACGAGGAGGTTTCCAGATGACCTTACTATTAAAATAACCTAAAACGCTACAGGAATTATTGTAACGATCTCTTAAAGAACTTAAAAAGGAATTACGATAAAAATGAATTAAAAAGTGCAGGAAACAATTGCAAACGTCTTTGGAAACATATTAAAAACATCACATATATGACAAAACGACGTGAATCAAATTCGAGTTTACGACTTACTAATTCTTCGCCACTCTTATCAGCTAACCATGTTAACAACTACTTCGTGAGTGTTGGGAAACTCTCTTGCTGAACAGATTTCAAAACATTGCTATGTTCAACCTTATTCCTTATTAAAAATAGGTATTTCACATTTTTATGCCCATTTCTGTACAATAGATTAAATAGAAAATTAGGTTTATACAAATTAAATTATTATAGCTGTAAAAAGATTTTTGTGCAATCCGCTTTTTGTGCACTCAGCATCTCTTACGGAGAGACAGAGGATCTCCTAATAGTTTGTAAATAAAAAATGTTTTGCTCTCAGTTAAATTAAATGTATGTTGTTTAGTATAGTTAATTTAATGATTGTTAATTTATTACTTAAGGTTATTTGTACTTTTTAGCCTGAAATACAGGTCCAACCTAGTTCAGGCAACAAATGCAATGTATGCGTTAAAATTGTTTTTGTATTTTTATTTAAATGTGCCACTTTTATTAAATAAACGATATTCTATTCTATTCTATTCTATTTGATATTCTATTCTATTCATTTTGGTAATCATGATTACAACGGATGTGAGTGACTCACATATATTTATACTGTATACATTACACGTACAAAATAAATATATATTCACCTACATCTATTATGTATATTTATACGTTCATATATATTTATATATTTCCAAGTTCACAACACACATATTCACCAACGCTAAACACGACATAAACATTGACGTGACGCATTGGACACGCGTACTGTCGATGACGCGCCGGCGATTCGTTTCCTTCTACCGCCGAGTTATTACATTTAAACTGGTCACAACTAAATATGTAGCGACCCAGTTTACACATGGGACAAGAAATCTCAAATTTACCTTTACTTGGTGTCACAGCGAAGCTTTTAGAGCCATATTTCACCGGGACACCATGGTAGCGCCACTGGTTGCTCTACCATGGTGTCCCAGTGAAATATAGCAAGACACCAAACAAGACACCAGAGCAAAGATTTCATGTATCCTACGGATAATCTAGATTGCCTACGCAGCAAACACACTCTAAAGTGTTCTTTATTTTCATTAAGATTAAGTTCATATTGACAAGCAAACGGGGAAAAATGTACTGAACAAGACAACGAGAAAGGGTCGGTGTGTCCCTTTCTTACCTCTGTTTTAACTAGGGTAACCATGATTTTACAAAATTAATTGTTATTATTTTTGTCACTGCAGCATTTGATATTAATTAATGTATTTTTTTATATCGACAGCAAAGTACCAATAAGTCCAAACTGTCTGTCAAACCTGAAAACAAAAAAAATACTCGAATTTTACTAAGACGATTATCACATTGCCACGTACCACGTAGCGTAGCGCGTGAATGCGTGTATTAACATTGCTTGTAAGTATCTCTATTTATATAGAAAACAGGCACAGTCCAATATACCGAAAATGCATCCACGCGCGTTCATGCAGATCACGCGCCTACATGAGGAGAAACATGCATACACGCGCGTGGGTGTGGGGCGACACGCAAGGTATGGCACACTGAGTCTCGTAGTGTCGTATGATTTTGTATGAAATGAGTCAGAGCCTGCGTGAATTTACAAAACGCACCAACGCGCGTGAGTGCGTAAAAAACCCGTACGATGATGCAGATCTGCACTTCCGCAAGTACGCGCGTAGGTGCGTCGACACGCAACATGCAGCGTGATGCGTGGCAGTGTGATAATCGCTTAAAACACGCGGAAAAACCTTTTTAAATTCATAGCGGTAAATTATGATTTTCTTGAAAAAATATTTTTAGGCGATATTGGTACTTCACGGTCGATAAATATAATATTCTAGCATTTGCCCGCGGCTTCGCCCGCGGACACCCCACTCAGGAATAAAGCAGCTTTCTATCGGTGAAAAACTTTTTGCGATCGGACCAGTACTTCCAGAGATTACCTAATATGGCTTGTTCGTCAACTCGCTTAAGTAATTCGCGCGAGTCCGCGCGAGTTGGTACCTTCCGATTTCACCTACTTTTTCTGTCGTCTTCTCGCTTAAACGTATAAAATACAGTCAAATAACAACAATTACTGTAAATAACTAGCTATTGCCCGCGGATTTTTTCACGCAGGCTATACCGGTTATCTACTTAGATTTCGGGATATTATGTTAAAGGTGAGGAATGAGGCGAGTAGGATGTGGCCAATGGTACACGATACCCAAGTTACTTTAAAAACATTTTACGTTACTTTTGACTTTATCATGTTACCTGCACCTGCATGGTCCTCACCGAAAATGGCAAGTTCGGTCGGTTCCTGCATCGGATTTAGACGGCAGTAACGCTCGGGTATTACTATTGTGTGGACCACTCGGAGGACACGGTGGAGCACCCGAGGATATGGTAGAGTTGTGCCCCGCTCGGGCAGAGCACCGCTGTTTCCTCGTGGAGGCAATTTTTGGCAACAACCTTTCACGCAGGGCCCTAGTTCAGACTATGGTCCGGAGCGAGGAGGAATGGCAGGCGGTCGCCTCTTTCTGCGAAGCAGTAATGTTAGCGAAGAAGGAGGCCAAAGAACCATCGGGCGCAGAAATTCCGACCCCGACAACGGACCACGGTAGACGCGGGCTTGCGGACGCCGAGCAATGGGTAGTCCGCTATCCGGCCGTTCGGTAATTAACCGAACCGAGCTCAGTCGTCAACAGCGCGTAGTGATCGACGTGCTCCTCAAAGAGATGACATCAAACCGTAGGAGTCCAGAAGGGCCGATGCCCGCAAGCTAGGACCCCGGCGAATTCCTGAAAAGGAAACCCGTAGTCCTAGAATGCAAAGGGTAACTGAAGGTCACAGGTTAATCGTGAAATGGAACGCATCCAAGAAAGATTTTGTTCATCGTGTGGAAGCTCTTGACTTTTTTGACACATTCATGAGGTATCGATACTGCATATTCACTCACTTACGTGTATTTCTAAGTCTCCTGTTCCGCTTACTTAAACGTGTGCTAACATTAACTAATATTTGGACGTCAACTTTGGTTGCTTATTGCTTATAATGTTGTGATTTCTTGGTAATTAATAGGTAAATATGCAATATTATATTATTGTAATGTTGATTTATATCTTTCTCATTACGATAAGTGTTTTATTTTAAAGTCAAGTCGAATACAATTTCTAATACATTTTTAGTGGGTACCTATGTTATAAATTTTTTTTTTAGTTGACTGTACATAAATACGTCAGATTTTCAAGTCTGAGCGAGTTGACGACAGAAAAAGTAGGTGAAATCGGAAGGTGCCTGCTCGCTTGGACTCGCGCGTATCGCTTAAGGCCCAAGCGCCCGAAAAGAGCCATGAAACAGTGATTTTCTGAAGCCGGCTCCTCGCTAACGGCCAGGTTAATAGGTTTGAAAAAAGGTTGCTTGTAGGTCCGGCTGGTATTTTTTATTTATAGTTTTTCTTTTATTGAGATAATAAAAACAACGAAAATTAAAAGCAAAATTATTTATATATTTTTGAAAAAAAAAATAGATACGTAGTCAATTTGATGAATATTACCAGAATTTTGTGATAGATTCCATTAATCGTGATATGCTCTCTATGCAAATTCTGGCATCCTGTTGCAGGTTTGTGTTGTTGAGAGCTGCAATTTAATCAGCTAGTGTTTATATAACAATAATAATAAATAAATTATTAGTTTGGTGGTGATCACTTGCTAAGCGATCTCCTGCTTGGTGAGCTCCTACATGTTTTCAATAGCGTTCATGTCTGGTGTATTGATTGACTAGTTTTTTTGTCCTATGATGAGTTCCCTGACAGTTTTTGTCTGACAAGTATAGTGATGTGACCTAACGAAATTTAATCGATTTTTTACAATAACGAATCAGTTGGCAAAGGTAATGGGACTTCGGGAAGGTGAGATGGGAATCGGATTACCGATTTTAGATTTATAGATGATAAATGTGAAAGTTTGTATGTGTGTGTGGATGTTTGTTACTCTTTCACGCAAGAACTAGTCTACGGATTTTGAAGAAATTTTACAGTAAATCAAAAAATCTGACAAAAACTAAAAACCTGAAATAACACGGGCGAAACCGCGGGGGACGGCTAGTGGTAAATAAAATGCAGTCTGTTTAAAATAATAATTTATTTATTATTCACTGTCAGAACTTGACTCTTGATTTAAACTCATATCCATATCGGAATCGGAATCTTCTTCAACTAACCGCGATGATATTATTGGTCCCTAATTCGGTCGATCCAGATATATTTATTCCAGTCCTCTGTTATAGTTTTTTTGAGTTTTTTCTATTACTTTTTTCCAATTTTACATGCGATTACAAGATGGCCGCTCCGATTTTGTTGATTAGTGTGTCGTCTAGTAGTGTCAATCTCTATTGGCAGAAGTTCCGTTTAACGCATTACACATTTTTAAGTTCTATACTTTTTTATTTTATTTACTTAATTTAATAACAGTTAATTATAACCACAATAATTTACTTAGTAATTTACGAAAGACAATATTTTTTTTTATCATTTCATTTTTATTTTTTTTGCCAGTTTATTTTTTAGTAATCTAAAGTAGTATGCGTGCCACGGAAAAAAATGAACTGTCAGGGAACTCATCATAGGGCTAAAAAGGTATAGGGTAAAACATTAATGTTTTTTAGCCAAGTATGCAGTAACACCCCTGGTTTTGTAGCACAATGCAGATTCGGGCATAAAAATGGACTCTTCGTCAATAAGGAACCATTCTTCGAGATGCGGCAGCAGTCCAGTTTCTAGTACTCGCTTGTACTGGTCATGCCTCACGGTCCCTTTCACGATATATTATGTAGACCCTTGCTTGAGATTAAAGACCACATCATAATACTAATTGGGAATTTAGCTGTCTCTTAACACCGGTTTTTATGGAGCTATTCTCCAGGGCGTCGTCGGAAAGGAGCATTTTTTGAACGGACAAAAGAGCTTTTGTCAACCAAAACCTAAAACGTCGATTCATCGGAAAAACATGTCTGAAAAATTATATTATTTCATCAGATAATGGCAGTAGTTTGTTAACAATGTACTGTACTATTTAAAGTCTTATTTTTAACCGACTTCAGTCTGAAACAGTCATATTTTGATGTTGTTTGGCCCTGTGCAATAGTCTCTTCTTAATGACCTCGGTGAGGCGTGGTTTTTTGGTAGGCCGATGACCTATCAACTTCTCTTTTGCTTACTCTCGAAGAATAAAATTGTCTTATCGAAAACTTCTAGGCTCTCGTAGTTTGTAATCGTGGTAAGGTCTTACCTGTCTAATATACATATTAGTTTTTGATTAGTTTTCTAAAATATAATGTATTAATAACAACTTGAACTTCTTTAGAACACAATGGCTCGTAATACGAACTAATCTATGAACACACTAGTAGAAAGGGATAGAAAGCGTTCTTGAGTCGCCACACCCAAGAATCTTTTATACTATCTGGTTTGATTACGTCAACCTCAAAAATGTACTGAAGAGTACGATACAAGGACGCCCTTTTTTTAATTCTTTTTTATTTTGTTTTGTAGACTATTCCATAATGTGGGATGTCGCAATATTTTTGAAAGACCTATCTAAATAGGTCTTTCAAAAATATTGCGAGTGTGTGAAAACTATTTATCAATTTGGGGATCCTATTGTGAATTATAAATATAGTTTTTTACCTAATGCTAGTTTTCAATTGAACCTTATTGAGTTAACAGATGAAAACCAGTTTATTTATTTATTTCCACACTGATAAGGTGTAATTTGTTAAGCTTAAAATAAAGAAAAAACAGGTTAAATAAAGTAACACTTATAGGTATTTCACCTAGTATGTTTCTGTACATTTGCTATTATTATCTTTGTCTTGGACGGCTTAATATTCTCACTTTACTCAGATTTCTATAAACACACTTGTTTTTCCAATTTACTATGGACTTGGCAGAATAGTCGAAATCGGCTCGACTTGAATAAAGAATACACAAAAAAAACACTAAAACGATCAAAATGACTTTAATTTCGGAAGTCGATGTTTCTGGTATATTTTGTTATTCAACACCGACTTCCGAATTTAAATTTATTTTGATCGTTTTACAGTTACTGTAAAACAAATATTGTTAACATTGTTGTTATAGATAGTTTTTGTTAAAAAACTAACTGTTAGTTTGGTTTGATTTTACTGTTTTGTACCAACTTTATGGTTATATATTTTTGTTAAATTTTTTGTATATTTAATTGGCCATTATTGGTCTTGTTCATCAGTTCAACTTCATCAAATGATACTTTTTGACTGTAGTAGAATGTAGACTATGAATATGAATACAGAGACTTCTTGGTAAAAACACCAAAATCCCTATAGATATACACACATACATAATCAGCCTTTTTAATGTTCCCACTGCTGGAACTCAGGCCTCCTCTCTAGGAGAGGGAATGGGTCGTAATCCATCGAATTTAGAAGGAAAAAACAATCGAATTGAGAACATCCTCCTTTTTTGAAGTCAGTTAAAAAAAAATACATCCACCTTCTTCAATTAAAAGGATGATATATTCGTAGCCACAACCCCCAAAAATTACTTTCATATCAATTTACTCAATTAAAGTTGTTAAAAATATTATTTTTAGTTTCATTCTATGTCAGTAAATCAATACCTATCTAATTCTAAAAATAAGTGTGGTAGAGTCTGTCTAAAAAGTCAAACGACTTAGCTAATTATTAGGGTAAAATGAAATCTGATGTAGTAAACACTGGTTTAATAATCAAGGTTGATGAAGGGATCTTGATAATTATTAACTAGTAGAAGAACCTTATAAAAAGTATCGAATAGTATTTTTTTAATGATTAAATATTATACAAAATTCCCAATTCGTTTTTTATTTTTATACTCATAACTAGGTACTTAATTTTATTTCGAAAAAGTATCAATGCATACAATCGCAGTATACGTTTTTTAAAGAAAGCGAAACGGTCCGTGCTTCTCAGAACGCGGACGCGTTCAGCGCGGACTGAGGCTTGGAAGTGGTGGGTTCAATGAAAAATGTATGAAGATTTTTTAGAGTGGTTTTATTTTGGTCATAAATCATAAAGTTATTTATGTAAGTTCAAAATAATTAGTGAAAGGTGTAGAAGACTATTTAAGCTGTGGTATTTTATGATTTTTAAGCTAAAAATGTGCACTAATTTAGCTTACGCGACCTATTCAGACCCTTGTATTTTGTAATTTTCTTGATTAGTGCGTTGGTAAAATCGTATTTAACTATATGAAAATTTTATACAACACCATAATATTTTTTTATGCCATCCTAGAGATGAATATGTATATTATCTTTTATTTGATACCGTGACATCCTCATAGTTATGATTCTTGGTGCATTATAATGGTACCCGAAAAAACGAGATATTTGTCTAAAACGGTCAAAGCGTCCTTAATAACATCTTGAACTTCTTTAAAACAGAATGTCTCGTAGTACGAACTAGTCTATACACACTAGTAGAAAGGGATAAAGATTCTTGTATGGTACTTCTTTATTACATCTTTAAGGTTGTCTTAATCAATCCAGATTGTATTGTACAAGATTCTTGGTTCACTGTCACTAACGTTTGACAGTTGGTTAATTATGGTTTTCAAAGGTTAGATATCCATCTTATTTCATACTCTTTGGTGGGGGGCGTGACTGGCGGCCGGACTGGTGTCCGCACTGGTTGCGCCACCAAATTGGTTGCGCTACCAAACAGACACCAGGTGAGTAACGCTCTATAGAGCTCTATACATTTTGCTGGTGGCGCAACCAGTTGCGCTACCAGTGGTGTCCCGGTGAAATATGGCCCTTAGGCTTACTGTGCGATGAATCTGGCTTTGACTTTAAGGCGTATAGTCCCTTGAACCATCTGACCGAAATTATGTGAACGCAACTCTCGCACTCGCCGACGGCAGTACGCAAATCTGTGCATTTATTTGCGGCCAGCAGCGCCCGGAAAGCGCTTTAACCTTTCAATCGTGGAAATTACAGACACAATTGAAAGACAATAGGTGCGCGAACGCGTTCTCTTGGGGTTTAATGAATTAAATCCATTTTCTCTGCGAGATATTGACTGATTTACATATGCAATGTTCACTTTGAAGAATATTTAACCACCAATTTTTATGTGTAAAAATGTTTCTAAAGGTCCAAGCCGTTTCGAAGGAGTACGGAAAAGTAGCGAAAAGTTGCGAAATTGCTAAATATTTTTTTTTTTATTAAAGAATTAATTGCACGAAGAAATAAAATGTTGATATCATTGTTCATGAATCTATAATAAACATATATTTTTTTCAAACCAATTGACCTAGCCGTTACGGAGGAGTAGGCCTCAGAAAATCACTGTTTTATGGCACTTTTCGGGCGCTTGGCCCTTAAGTACCTAGCTTCCTCGAGCGTTTCTAGGAGATCGCAACGACTAGAAACAAATTTTGTGAACATGTCCAAGGATGGATAATCTGTTAGCGTGTTTATATATTCTTCCCAATGCCTGCCGGTAGCTGAATCTAACGTGTGCATTACCCCAGCTGGAAAGTTGCACGTAGAGCGATATGAGTGGAACGTATAATTAGTACGTCATCTGGTGTAGATGTGCGCCGCATATAAAATTAGTGCGCCTTGTCGTTTTGGAAAAAAAAGGAAAAAACGATTCCAGCTGGAGTAACGCTACCCCAGCAAGAAAATTTTTAAAAACTAATCGGAGAGAAAAAAATTGTATATGAGCAGATAGCTTATGCTTGTGCGAAGATGTGCCCCGAAAATATAATCGGTGCGTCTTCAGGTTTTCGAGATATTGCATTTCCTGCTGGAGTAACGTTTTGCAGAATCGTGTATCTCTAAAACTATTGCATGTGCGGCTGTACTATAAACATACACGGGTAGCTCTTGGTATGTGCGTATATGTGACAGAATTAGATTTATAGAAATATTTCTAATTCTCGAGTAATTGCACTTTTTTGAAAAATCGATAAAAATCACAGCGCTTTAATGAGAAAACTAGTAAGCTGTCTGAAAACGGTATTCAGTCCCGCTAGACGTTTACTATAAGCACATATCAGTTTCAAAAGCGCACATGCATGCGTTATTGAATAATATTGCTAAGAGTCGAGATGACGGTGCCCTAAGTTTAACACCAACATACAAGAAACAGGCTCAATCTAAGATGTGAAGGTGTACACCAATGATTAGTGCGTATAATCAAGTGACATATAGTGAAAATTCAGCTTCGAATGTTTCGTAAATAAGAAAATATAATAAAAAAACCAAACATGTAGATAACTGCCGGCTACCCGACCAAATTCGAATGGTCTCAAAAAAGCGACGGTTTATTACATACACATGACCTTCTTTATTGAACGTGTTAAGCCTAAGTTATTGTCCGTACAGTCGCGTTCAAATGTTTGTTAGCAATATTAATATGACCTAATTTTAATAATAATAGGTATAAGTGTCTGTTTGTAACGCGGTGAGCCAATCACTGACACTCCCCGCCCCCCCTTCTCACTTCGCACCACTAAAGAGACCGAATATTTAACTTCTGCGCAACCACTCAAGATCCGTTGTGCCTACTGTAGACACCGCCGTCTTAAACTAAGCTGGGGCCCTTGGGTACACAAGAATTGGAGGCCCCTAAAAAACGAAGTGAGCTTTGGAAGTTTTTCCGTTATTTCTTTTTAAGCTGTTTTTCTTTTTTCTTTTTTGTGAATCACTTAAACATATTCTTTTTGACATAATGAAATAATGTTTAAACGAACCACAAACGAACAAATCAAAACTTCTGTTTATCTTACTCAATGTTAAATATAAAACGAAATAAAATAACTACACTCACTCATAACAGACTAAAAGGATTCCCCCGACCATAGAAAATGTCGACATTTATGTTAGGCCTTGTTTAGAAGGTGCAGCTTGACTTTGGAATCGGAGTGATTGCGTGAGTGATCACTAGATGATATACTTAGTAAATTAGGTCGGATGCGTTCGGAAATATTATTAATTCGTACAGTAGGAATAGTCGCAATTATCGATATAATGCAACGAAGACAGACGGTCCAAGAAGGCTCATTTCTATCTGGAAGCTGAGGCCGAGAGACGCCTATATGGATTTGTAGTTCGGGATTCCAACAAGAAGCGTCGAAATTGCTCAATCGGTAACGATTAAACACGCGCACCGAGCTTGGGCCAACGTTCGTACGCGCAAAGCAACGAGCTTAATTTTAGTAAGCTCGTTAGTTTAGTTCATTTGTCGCTTTCTCAATTTCGTACCGCTCATGTTATTAAAACTGTATCTCATCATCAGTCGCTGTTGTTTTTTTATTCGCCCGATTTATAATTTTCCATACTTATAGGTTCTTTTTGTTTTTATTATTGCATGTACGTAGGTACGTACCTAGTGCCAAGTTTATTACTTTAATATAAGAACTTCCTGGGAATTTCTGATGTGCTTATGGTACTACAAAATAATATGTTCCTTCTGAAGCAGTGGTATAAGCTTATCTCGACTTTCAATAATTTGTACGAATTACGTCTATAAAATAAAATACTTAGTCCGATAATAATAAAAGACAAAAGGCAGCGTATTTCCGGTCGACCCCAAGTGACGAAAACCCACGCTACGCCACTGGTGTGTGCTAGGTATGGTTAAACTTTTCAGCAATAGATGGCGTTATCACAAAATCAGCAAATATTCTCGAACTCTTCTTCTTCTTCCTGCCCTTGTCCCATTTTATTTGGGGTCGGTGCAACACGTTTTTTTCTTCCATTCTGTCCTATTGTTCATACAATAGCTAATGTTTTCGAACTATTTATGAAAAATTGTTGAATTCTAATTACTGTGTAAATACCAAGAATATTTACGAAAATAAACCAAAGTTCAGGTCCTGTCATTTTACCATAAGATACCAATAAGATTTGCAAGTATATCAATATATATGTCCGTAGTATATATTTAATGTCTTTGAATAAAATAAATTGTGATACCTATCCGTTTTTAAGTTTTTCTATAATGTCTTTAAGTTTTCAAGATATTGTTACTAAGAAAATACGGACTTCGTCCAAAATAAATGTTTCTTATCAGGTATTATTATTTTGTTTATTAATTAATATTACATGTAACTTAAATTTTGAAATATTTCAATGTAAAATAAGTAATACATTTAAAAATATAAAAATAGTAGCCTACCGGTATCGGGAACAGGATACAAACTAAAGGCGCTGCGCGGCGCGGCGGCGCTGGCGGTCAGGGCTCCAGAGCAAGGAACCTCCTAACTATACAAGCTGTGTCCAGGACTACCGCTTTCTGAATCAAGCCCTTGACCCAGTCGCCTAACGAGAGCCTCTCAAGGTGTTGGTCGAGGCTTTAAAGCCATTGTCCGACATGACTACCGGTATCTACAATGATCACAGAGTCCAGATCCCTCACGTCGACATCCTCATGAGCCAAGTCAATACGCTTAATTTGTTTATCTTTCTCGGCTTTCATGAGCTTCTCGTCATGCGGAACGGAAATGTTATTATTATTATAGAAAAATGTAGCTAAAAACTAGCCAAAGAATAAACTTTGGCTAGTTTTTAGTTAACGGATCAATTCAAATCAATGTAACGTGTGCGTGGCGGGTGTAGAGAGAATTTTGTTATTATTATTATTATTTTCTGTACATATTTTTAAATATTTCCTAAAACACATAAAAATAAAGTGTCTGGTTTATTTATTATTATTATCCAATAAAAAGTTTATTTTGTTATTTCTTTTCTACTTCAGTGTACTGATGCACAACACGTGTCAATTGAGTAAGGAGTAAAGTTAAGAAAGTAATGTGTATGTACTAAACCGTCGCTTTTTTGAGACCATTCGAATTTGGTCGGGTAGCCGGCAGTTATCTACATGTTTGGATTTTTTATTATATTTTCTTATTTACGAAACATTCGAAGCTGAATTTTCACTATATGTCACTTGATTATACGCACTAATCATTGGTGTACACCTTCACATCTTGGATTGAGCCAGTTTCTTATATGTTGATGTTGAACTTAGGGCACCGTCGTCTCGACTCTTAGCAATATTATTCAATAACGCATGCATGTGCGCTTTTGAAACTGATATGTGCTTATAGTAAACGTCTAGCGGGACTGAATACCGTTTTCAGACAGCTTACTAGTTTTCTCGTTAAAGCGCTGTGATATTTTATCGATTTTTCAAAAAAGTGCAATTTCTCGAGAATTAGAAATATTTCTATAAATCTAATTCCGTCACATATACGCACATACCAAGAGCTACCCGTGTATGTTTATAGTACAGCCGCACATACAATAGTTTTAGAGATACACGATTCTGCAAAACGTTACTCCAGCAGGAAA
The DNA here is from genome assembly GCA_910589285.2 of Mythimna ferrago. Classification (NCBI taxonomy): domain Eukaryota; kingdom Metazoa; phylum Arthropoda; class Insecta; order Lepidoptera; family Noctuidae; genus Mythimna; species Mythimna ferrago. Next base: position 14,968,016 of record OU342673.1, on the reverse strand, counting down.
TGCAATATCTCGAAAACCTGAAGACGCACCGATTATATTTTCGGGGCACATCTTTGCACAAGCATAAGCTATCTGCTCATATACAATTTTTTTCTCTCCGATTAGTTTTTAAAAATTTTCTTGCTGGGGTAACGTTACTCCAGCTGGAATCGTTTTTTCCATTTTTTTCCATAACGACAAGGCGCACTAATTTTATATGCGGCGCACATCTACACCAGATGACGCACTAATTATACGTTCCACTCATATCGCTCTACGTGCAACTTTCCAGCTGGGGTAATGCACACGAATCTAACTTTGATGCCATTACATATATCACCACATCACCCCAATCTTGTACGGGCTGTCCCAGTGCTGCCAGTGATCTTAGATTTTTGCTGGTTACGTCAACAATCTCGCGTAACTTCTGACTACTTTCTTTTTGAAGCGGTTCGACACTAAATGAAGCCTGAATGTGGTTATTTACTAATAACTGCTTATTATCGTACCTCTCACAAAGAAGCTGCCATGAATTTTCGTAGTTGTCCCCTCTGAAATCTAAACTTTTAATAACTAGCGCTACACTACCATTAAGTGACGAACGCAAGTAATGGAACTTATTGATATTATCTGTACCTTTTTCATCATGAATAAGTGATACGTAAATGTCTTTGAACTCCAACCAATCCTTATAACCGCCGCTAAAGTGAGGTAAATTTATTTTAGGAAGTCTTACATTGTTATGTCTATTAACCACTGAAAGTTGCTCATTGAAGCCTACTTTAGAAAACAGTTGTGCACAGTGCCATGACAGAAGCGCTCGTGCTGCTGCCAATTGCCTGTAGTAGCTGGTTTCGAACTGCTCCCGTTCGGTAAATTGCTCGTCGGGCCTAGCAGACAGGTACTCCAGTTGACCCTGTAATGAATCATAGATGGCATATAAGGTAACCATTTTTTCAACTCGGATCTCCAACTCGACAAGTTGTTCATCACTCAGCTGTTCCCAAGACTTAGTGGTTGTCAAATAGTTGGTAAATTGCGTAAGCTGAGATTTAATTGACGCGCGTTTCCTTGTGAGCTCTTTAAAGGTTGCTTCTTCAGCCATGAGCCCATGACTAAAATGGAAGATTAGCTCTAAGCACTTGAAAGAGAATTAAGAAGAAGAAAAAATAAATGGTTAAAGCAGAAGCGAAAAAACTTCCGAAAGTACTGCAATACGCCCGTGAAATAACGATAAACAGCAACAGCTGATCGATAGCGGTGATATTCAAAACCGGTAGGCGATTAGAAAAATGTTCAAATTGTAAAAAAAAAGTCATGTGGGTACACTGTATAATTATACTAAGAATGTTTTAACTTTACAATTAAGCACTTATTACTAATTGTTATTAACGGATTGGGTTCTACTATAATGGGGTTATTTACTTATACGGATTGTACGTTGAAACAAACTAAAAATATGAAGGACAACACGGACAAAAAATGTATGATTCTACTGGACAATCAAACGAATTACATGAATTCACAATAAGCGCTACTACTGACTGGGATGAATGCCTACACTGTGATTTACTGGTCTAATGCACTATTTAATTCTCTAGGGGAATGATAAGTTAAAATATGAATATGTTGATGTTATTAAGAATATGGAAAGATCTCACAAAATCCGGTGACTGCGACTCCAAACCCAGCGTCTTCTTGCTTGCCGCGGATGACTATGTTCTTGGGCTCCGCTTGGGCTGCTACGCTGCGATATCTCAGCTGAAATGACCACTGAAGAACTATGCTCGCTCCCGAAATAAGCTTCTGTACGATGATTGAAGACTGGAACCTGGTACGCACGAACGACGAGGTGTCTTGATCTCGAAGTCCAGTTTTTCAACGGCCGTTTTCAAATTTTGAAAATAAACCGCGCGTTAGAGATTTCCAAACAACGACAAGTAATACAAAAATAACCCTCCTTTTGGACTTCATTAATTAAGAAAATATTTATTTTTACTGAATACATTACAAATGTTTTATATATAAAAAAAAAACAACATTACATACTAGATACAGATGTTATTATGTATTAATACATCTATTTTCCGCTAAAAGGCTCTAATTCAGCCCCGTTCCATCTTTCCGGGGTGTAACCGTGCCGATAACCGACCATCTTGACCTTCTTGGTGTTTGGCCGCCATCGTCAGGGCGGGAGGGTGCACGACCGATCAGGTCCGGGCGGGCACCATCCGCGCTGACGGCACGGGCATGCGAGCCGTCACGGTAAGCTGCCCCGTGTCGGCGGCCAAGGCCATCACGGCCGAGGGCCGAAGGCTGTTGGTGGGCTGGGTTTCGGCCCAGGTAAAGCTGCTGGAGCCCAGACCTCTGCGGTGCTACCGCTGTCACGTGGGGCACCACGTGGGGGCCTATTGCGCCGCAGAGGACCGCAGTGACCGCTGCCACCAGTGCGGACAGCCCGGGCACAAGGCCGTTGAATGCCGTGCAAAGCCGCACTGCTACGCATGTGCGGCTGCCGGCAAGCCGGCCGACCACCGGGCTGGGGGCAGGTCCTGCGACCCCCCTGCCAAGGCCAAGGGCAAAGTCAGGCCCATCCACCCTGACACCCTCACCGCCGCAGCCACCGCATTGGCTGCCGCTGCTGTCGCCGCCGCTCCCGCCGCGGCGGTGCCCTCACAGGGGGCTCGGGAGGAGACTGTAATGGAATGTCAATAAGGACACCATTACGTCTCCTCCAGGCGAACATCAACCACTGCGCCCCCGCTCAGGATCTGTTGCTCCAGAGCATGGCGCAGTGGTCGATTAATGTCGCCATCGTCTCCGAGCCGTACTACGTCCATCCCCGCTGGGTTCAGGACCTAGACGGCTCGGTGACGCTAATTTCGTCGGCCGCCGCCGGTACCCCGCCCCTCGAGGCTGTTGCGAGAGGACGGGGTTGCGTTGCAGCACGGGTCGGGGACATTGCAGTGGTAGGCGTCTACCTGTCCCCGACCAGAACTCCCGACGAACTCCATGTCTCCCTTATGGAGCTAAGTGCCGTCGTCGCTGGGTTTGGTACCCTCCCCGTGGTCGTTTGTGGGGACTTCAACGCCTGGAATACGGCTTGGGGTTCCCGGCGCACGAACACACGGGGTCGGTTGGTCGAGGACTGGGCCTTGGAGCTGGGCCTGGTCGTCCTGAACCGGGGTTCTGTCCCCACGTTGGTGCGGAGGCGGGGTGAATCAGTGGTGGACCTTTCGTTCGCCAGCCCCGCTCTGTCGCCGCGTGTCGTCGACTGGCGCGTTATGGAGGAGGTGGAGACGTACTCCGACCACCGGTATATCCGGTTGGACGTCTCCGCCGAAACCTCGGCCGCGCCGGTCCGACAGAGCCCTTGCGGTCCGCGTTGGGCGCTTAAGCAGATGGACCGGGAGCTCCTCCTGGAAGCCGCGACGGTACAGGCCTGGGTGCAAGCACCGGACAGGCCTGTCGACATCGACGTCGAGGCGGAGTGGTTCCGGGAGGCCATGTCGCAAATTTGCGATGCGGCAATGCCCCGAGTCCGTCCAGGACGTGCTAAGCGCCAGGTGTACTGGTGGTCGCCGGAAATCGCTGCACTGCGCAACACGTGCAATCACGCGCGACGCCGGTACGCCAGATACTGCAGGCGCCGCATCCGCGCGCCGGATGCGGAGGCCAGAGAGGCGGAGCTGTACGAAGGTTACAGAGAGGCAAAACACACCCTCCGAGCGGAGATTAAGCGGGCCAAACTCGAGGCCCGCGACGTGTGGCTGGGGTCTCTGAACGCGGACCCGTGGGGGCGCCCGTACAAATTGATACGGGAGAAACTGCGCCCCTGGGCTCCGCCGCTGACTCAGAGTCTCCGGCCCCAACTCGTGGAGGGTGTGGTGAGCGCTCTGTTCCCTGCGCGAGGGGAACACTCCCCCCCGCCCATGGCTCCGCCTCCGCCAGCGGTGTCTGACGCGGACCGCAATAGCGACGACGACGATAATGCTCCAGAGGTGACCGAGGCAGAGATGAGAGTGGCGGTGCAAAGGCTGAGTGCCAAGAACGCCGCCCCAGGACCCGATGGCTTGCCTGGGAAAGCCTGGGTCCTGGCCATGGAGGCTCTCGGGCCTCGACTGAGAGGGCTCTTCAGCGCATGCTTGGAGAGGGGCCAGTTCCCACTTCGCTGGAAGACGGGGAAACTGGTCCTCATCGCGAAGCCAGGGCGCCCTGCGGACTCTCCGTCCGCGTACCGGCCCATTGTGCTGCTCGACGAGGTGGGCAAGCTCTTTGAAAGAGTGATTGCGAGCCGCCTCGTCGCGCGCCTTTCACGGGTGGGGCCGGACCTTTCGGACGGACAGTTCGGCTTTCGCAGGATGCGCTCGACGGTGGACGCCATCATGCGCGTGCGAGCCCTCACGACGGGGGATGCGGTGTCCCAGGGTAGGCGTGTCGTGGCAGTGTCCTTGGACATTGCCAACGCTTTTAATTCCCTGCCCTGGAGTACGATCCGGAGGGCACTCCGGTACCACCGGGTGCCCGAATACCTCTGTCGAGTAGTCGAGGCCTACCTGTCGGACAGGTATATTGTCTACCCCGGTCACCAGGGAGACTGGAAACGTCGGGAGATGTCGTGCGGTGTTCCGCAGGGGTCGGTACTAGGGCCACCCTTGTGGAACATCGGGTACGATTACGTGCTGCGGGGCGACCTCCCTGACGGGGTCAGCGTGGTCTGCTACGCAGACGACACGCTGGTTCTAGCGCAGGGAGAGTCGTACCGGGCGGCGGCCGCTTTAGCGACACGCGGGGTTGCGATAGTCGTTGGTAGGATCCAGGAATTGGGACTCGAGGTGGCGCTGCGCAAATCCGAGGCCATGTGTTTTCACGGTCGCGGCCGTCGGAACGCGCCACCGCCGGGTTCCCAACTAACGGTAGGAGGAGTTCGCATCGGCGTCGGGACATCGATGAGGTATCTGGGACTCATCCTCGACAGCCGATGGAATTTCGAGGAGCATTTCCGACGTCTGGCTCCCAAACTCAACCGGACTGGGGCCGCTCTCGGGCGGCTCCTGCCCAACCTTGGGGGTCCAGACGCCTCCTGCCGGAGGCTCTACGCGGGGATCGTTCGGTCCATGGCCCTCTACGGGGCGCCGGTGTGGGCGCTGTCGCTGCAAAAGCGACCGGCGGCCATTCTGAACGCCTGCCAGAGGGCCATGGCAATTCGGATGGTGCGGGGATACCGCACGATTTCCCGCGAAGCGGCGAGCCTTCTGGCTGGCCTACCACCGTGGGATCTGGAGGCAACAGTCCTTGCACACATGCACGACATGCGCGTGGAGATGCAACGCCGGGGTGAAAGTCCTCTGCCGCGACAGGTCACGGCATGGCGGACAGAGCTCCGGCGGGATCTCATGGTGGAATGGCGTCAGCGACTATCGCAACCCCGTCATGGGCACGCCACAATTATGGCGATAAGTCCCCTCTTTGAGGCGTGGCTGGAAAGACCTCACGGCGTCCTTACCTTCCGCATGACACAGGTCCTCTCCGGAAATGGCAAGTTCGGGAGGTTCCTGTTCCGAATTAAAGCGGAAGTGACGCCCGGGTGCCGCCACTGTGCGGAACGCCCGGAGGACACGGTGGAGCACACAATCGCGGTGTGCCCTGCTTGGGCGGAGCATCGCCGTGCCCTCGTGGGGGTGATCGGCGGCGGAGACCTCTCGCGCCGGGCCTTGGTCGAGGCCATGGTCCGGAGCGAGGAGGAGTGGCAGGCGGTCGCCGACTTCTGCGAAGCAGTAATGCTCGCTAAGGAGGAGGCCGACCGCATCAGGCAACGGCGCTCTCGCCGCCGCCGCCGGGATTCCGATCCCGATTTCCAGCCACCGTAGGCGCGGGCTTGCGGACAGTGAGCAATGGGTAGCTCGCTGTCCGGCCGTCCGGTAACCGTCCGGACCAAGCCCAAGTCGTCGACGGCGCGCGCTGTTCCCGCGCGCCTCAAGGAGTTGTCAGCAACAGCAGGGGCCCAGCCGGGTCGAAGCCTACCGGGGCCAGGGTAATCCGAAAGGGCGCTCGAGCCCCGGTATCGAAGGCTTGAAGGAACGGGATGGGTTTTTTAGTCAGTAAGAGTCTGACACTATCTCCCGCTCCGCCCAAGAGCGGGGGTTGTCATAGATGATTTTTCCCATCGAAAAAAAAAAAAAAAAAAAAAACCTTCTTGGTGTTACTCTGACATCTACACTCAACTTTGGGCCTTACATCGAAGCAAAGGCTCAACTGGCTGCAAAAAAGCTGGGAATCCTCGCAAAGGTCAGACAGTACTTCACGCCGGAACAGCTGCTGAAACTTTATCAAGCGCAAGTTCGATCGTGTATGGACTACTGCAGCTCTCATCTTTGGGACAGATCTGCTAGATACCAGCTTGATGCACTTGAGGCAATTGAGAGGTGAGCCAGAAGGATAATTGGCGACGATACACTCGTCGAGTCGAGGCTTCAAAGTCTTGAGCATCGACGCAGAGTTGCTAGCCTGTCGATTTTCTACCGGTTGCATTTTGGGGAGTGTGCATCGGAATTGCATAACCTAATTCCGCCTAGCCCGTTCCATCATCGGACTACCAGACGTACAGCGATGCGCCACGGGTACATGGTGGATATCCCACCTACACGCACAAGACGTTTTGGGGACACATTCATTGTGCGTGCAGCTAGGGAGTGGAATTCCTTGCCGGAGTCTGTAATCTTTAAAAAAGTTGGAAATCTTTAAGTCGAGAGTGAATAGGTTTCTTCTAGGTAAGCGCATTTCATCGTCGACCGCATCGTCGCTTTCCATCAGGTGAGAATTGAGATAGCGGTCAAGAGCGAACCTATCAACAATAAAAAAAAAAATATATTAACAAGTATGGAAGTGTTATTATAAGTAAAATACTTAAGGCGTATAGTCCCTTGAACCATCTGACCGAAATTATGTGAACGCAACTCTCGCACTCGCCTAGGCGGCAGTACGCAAATCTGTGCATTTATTTGCGGCCAGCAGCACCCGGAAAGCGCTTTAAATCCATTTTCTCTGCGAGATATTGATTGATTTACATATGCAATGTTCACTTTGAAGAATATTTAACCACCAATTTTTATGTGTAAAAATGTTTCTAAAGGTCCAAGCCGTTTCGAAGGAGTAGGGAAAAGTTGCGAAATTGCTAAATATTTTTTTTTGACAAAAGTATTAATTGCACAAAAAAATCAAATGTTGATATTATTGTTCATGAATCTACAATAAACATATATTTTTTTCAAACCAAGTGACCTAGCCGTTACGGAGGAGTAGGCCTCAGAAAATCACTGTTTTATGGCACTTTTCGGGCGCTTGGCCCTTAAAACATTGACATTGAAGTAAGGCAGTTTGTAACATATTGCCATAGTAAATCAAGAAATATCAATTAATCGTATTGTATTTGCCATCCCTATTTTTGACGTAGCTATGGTCCTTTGTTATTGTCAAAGTCAGTCTTCAGTTTTACTTTACCCACAGACATTAACCTGTAACCCAGTCTACCTATGCTGGCATTAACGTCACTTGCTCTTTGTTATTGTATCGGTGTGTTTTGTCTGGACTTATTGTATATGATAACGGACTCTGATTGCTTTTTTTTTATGTATTATAATATTGTTTTTCAGTTGTAAATGTTGTAAATGTTAATTTAACCAGGATGCTATACTTTTAATTTTTATTGGTAATAGGGGAAATGTGAACAGAGGAGAATTACTCCAATATTATAGTACCTTAAGTAACCTGAGTGTAGGAAAAATTGTGATGTTTACATTCCCCTACAGCCAAAGTTTGCCACAGGAAGAAAATTGCATTAGATATAAGATTAATATGACATTGTACAATTTGATATTAAATAATAATTAGTTCCATTTAATTGACACCAACAATTATGTTGGTATTAACTATTATTTGACAAAAGATAGATATCTTGCTGATAATTACCATCTTTCCAAATTTTGTAAGAGACAGATAGCTATGTCGCTATCATATTATTTTTTTATTTCAGCCAAGAACTTGGCTAAACAACTTGCTCCTGTTGAGCAATGCAATGACTTAATAATTGATTGTGCCAATAAGTTGGCATCAAATATTGACATTAATATTAATTTAAATTAGAAACTGAGACAACAGAGTCAATCTCTAGCACGAATAAATCATTCAAATCAAATCTTGAAATCAATAAATAGTATCAACCTGGTGCATCAAAACATTCAAGGATTCATGAATAAAGATTTAGAGGTAGAGCTTTGGCTTAAAAGCCACCAGCTCATGTTCAATTTTAATAACCACCAGGTTGGTAGTTCATTCAGCAGAACTAATGCCTTACGTGGTGGCTCATTGATTTTAGTTAGTAACCACATTAAATTTAAGGAACGTAAGGATATTGTGAGTCTGTCTGTTGAGCGGTCAATTGAAATAGCCTGTATTGAGTTGGAGCAGTTTATAATATTAAGTGTGTACAAACCCCCTTCCGGATTGTATGACTGCTTTGAAAAGGTAATGGATGAAATGTTTCACAAGATTTGTAATTCAAACAAGTACATAATCACATGTGGTGATTTTAATGTTAATTTGTTAGAAAATTCAGCTTTATGTAGCAAAATTATAAGTTTGTTTCAGTCCTACAATCTTGTTAATTTGTTTTTAGAGCCTACAAGAATAACTCCTACTAGTGCCACTTGCATAGATAATATTTATACCGATGTTGTACCTAGCCATAAAGACATTATTTTACTAAATTCTGATCATTGTGGGAAATTAATTACTTTTCAAATGCCAAACATCATAGTGGCTAAAAAGAATATCACTGTTAACCCGAAAACTGCAAATCGCTTAGAAACTTTTAAAACTAAACTAATTAATAATTTACCAGCTTTGTCAACATTAGATGATCTGAATCAACAATATGAATGTTTTTTTAATATGTACTGTAAGCAATTTAATTCCACTTATATACCCAAAACTATATCGGTTAATAGTAATGTATCTTTCAGTGAATGGGCTACCATTGGTATACATAAAAGTAGAACGCGACTCTATGAATTGTATGAGGAAAAAATTCTTGTAAACACTGCCGAGTTTAGTTTTTATGTTAGAAATTATTCAAAAAAGTATGCTCTGTTGCAAAATCGCGCTACTTGAGTTCCAAAATTAAAAATAGTAATAATATAATTAAAACAACCTGGAATATTATAAACAGTGAAACTGGAAGATCTACAAAACCATGTAGTGACTATAGCCTTAAAATTAATGACAGCGTGATCAAATCGGACTCACAGGTTGCTGCAGCTTTTGAAAAGTTCTTTTCAGAGATCCCCATACTAACTACTAAATCTCTGAACTCATCACCCACTGCTGCAGAGTCTCTGCTTAAAGAAAATGTTAAAGTTTGTGATTCAGATTTTAATATCGAACATGTGACATATGTGGATATAATTAAAACCTTTAACACTTTGAATGTAAAAAAGACCACAGATTTATGGGGAAATTCTGTGGATGTTGTAAAGTCCTTATAAAGGTTGTAGCTCCTAGTTTAGCACTTCTTTTAATAATTGTATTGATCGTGGCAAGTTTCCTGACTTAATGAAGTATAGTAAAATAATACCATTGTTTAAAACGGGTAGTACATCTGACCCCACAAATTATAGACCTATTTCAGTGCTACCCACCTTTAGTAAAATATTTGAGAAACTAATTTTACATCGATTACAAAGATTTTTTAATAGACATAAGTTGTTACATAATAAACAGTTCGGTTTTACAAGGGGTCGTTCAACAACCGAAGCTGGGGTTGAACTTTTAGGACATATTTATAATGCATGGGAAGACAAATGCGATGTCCTGGACATTTTTTGTGATTTATCCAAGGCTTTCGATTGCGTTCTCCATGAAAAATTAATCAGGAAACTACACCATTACGGGATCCGGAATTCCTTTCTGGATCTTCTTACTTCTTATTTGATTGATAGGATTCAGAGAGTTGATGTAAACGGAAAAAGATCAGCCGGGTCTGTAGTATCAATGGGTGTGCCCCAGGGCTCGATTCTTGGTCCATTTTTATTTCTCATTTATATAAATAACTTGCCATACCTCATAAAGGATAACCATGATATAGTGTTGTTTGCAGACGACACTTCGCTTTTGTTTAAGCTTAAACGTCAACAGCCGGTTACTGATGACATAAATAACGCCCTTTCAAAAATAGTACACTGGTTACAGGTCAGGTACAGGTCAAAAGTAGTACAATGTCAATAACCTGCTTCTTAATTTAAAGAAAACCAAATTTGTTAAATTTATGATGCCTCACGTAAGGCAGGTAGAAACTAGTGTGATAATAAAAGGTAAAGAATTGAGTCCTGAAGACACTACAGTGTTCTTGGGTATAACTCTTGATGCTAAGCTTCCGTTGGGCCCACACATAGATAAGTTGTCGAAAAAACTTAGCTCTGCCGCATACGCTGTTAGACAAATTCGAAATCTAACTGACTTAGAGACAGCTCGCTTAGTTTACTTCAGTTATTTCCATAGTGTCATGTCGTACGGTATTCTATTATGGGGAAATGCCGCCGATATCCAAACGATTTTTGTTTTGCAGAAAAGGGTCATTCGTTCAATTTATAAATTAAGTCCCAGATACTCCCTCAGAGATAAATTTAAAAATATTAATATTTTTACTGTGCCATCTCAGTATATCTATGAAAATATTTTGTATGTTCATAAAAATAAAAACATGTTTAAAAAATACAGTGACATTCACAACTTTAATACTAGGAACAAACACAAGTTAGTGGTTCCTGCCACCAGGCTCAAAAAAATAGGACGCTCATTTAGATGCCAAAGTATATATTTTTATAATAAGCTTCCCAGTCCTATTCAGGAACTTAGCATTAATAAATTCAAAATATTTGTAAAGCGAAAACTTTTCCAAAAGGCTTTTTATACTGTAAAAGAGTATCTCGAGGATAAAACGGCTTGGGATTGACCTGCTCCAGTACCTACTCACTATAATTATTATCATTGGAATGTTTTTTTTTTTGTTTTAACTGCCTTTTTTTATTGACGATTGTTGTTGTTTTACAATTATGATATTGTATATATATATATATTTTTTTTTAACAATTATGACATGTTTATTTTTACTATTTGACTGATTTTTTTTATATACTTTTTTTACAATTTGCAATATTTACACTTTTGTAAATTTTATTATTGTGAATGTGAGAACTATGTGGATTACTCTTTCCTTTTCTTTTATTTTCACATGATGTCTGGCAGTTTTGAGTATTTGATGTGGCCTACACAAATGTCCTTTCTTTGGCATTGTTCGTCAAGTCGTTGAGCTCCTTAGTAGTTCTGAGTTGAGCTACACGCATATTGACAAATGCTTGCACTGACTGTACAGGTCCACTTAGAACTGTGTGGTTCTTTCTTCAAAAGACCATCTCAGGCTCAATCTGCATGGTTCTCATATGATTTGACCATTACATGTTTTGCTGTATGGACTTTAAAAGAGACTTTGACCCCTGATTTTGTTTCGGTGTTTCTTCTCAGGGTAGTCAGCTAGGAAACACCGGCCTCATCTAGCATTAATTGACGAAAAAAAAATAATTGACGTGTAAAAGTGTTTTTATAAAACCTACTTGCAAAATTAAGATCATTTATCATTATCATTTATCATTTAGTTTCTTAAAAATTACTTGGAATTATGAAAAATCATACTTAATATTCATTGTTATGGTTAGATTATAACCTCAAAAAATGATACTTTTTTGAAATATATAATTATATTCTAAAGCTAGTCCCGCCTATAAAAATAAGATCGTATAGGAGTTTACTAATGTTATCGAACACAATACATAATTTTCCGATGCTGCTGGCTCCAGGGCGAAGAATGATTGGAGGCCGAGCAATGTCTTTTAAAATCAAATATCTCATAATATGTTGAGTTAAAATATATAATTGAGTGTACAATGGATTCTACGTGTGCGTGCTGTGTGCGTATGCGTAATGTTGATGTGTCGCGAGTAGTTTAGGTACCTAAAATTGAGCGAGTGAATTTTGCTAAAGCGTCCTTAAGCAAGTTACTATGGTATTATGTTTTCCTTTGAAACGTGGGGAGATAGGTCCGATCGCCGTGAAACTGCTCCTGACTTTCGCTTATGTTACTGTCATTATTCTTTTCCACAGATACTACGAGTGGCTCACTCGTTCAACCGTAAGGGAGGATGGTGACGCCGACGATTATGATGACTAGGATGATCTGTATCATACAACCTAGAATTTATTAGTAAACTCTGAAATTTTATTTCTCACTTACTCAGTAGATCTTAGGATATGCCCAAGAAACATGTAAAAGTTGTAAATAGTTAATACAAAATTAAATATTGTTACGTCCGTGTCGTTCATCTATGAGAGTGTGTTATTTTACTTTTAAGGCTGGTGTAGCGACATCTATGGCGCCACATAAGAACTACGAAAGAAAGTACGAAATCCTGCATCGCGCAATCAAAGTTCTCCACGCGATTTGAACATATACGACAGCCCGAAATCATCTATCGGGCAGTCGCCCACCAGACTATAACACCTGTCTGGTCGGAGGATCCTCCCTTTTCAACGGAGGTTTGCGGGACTTTACTCTCTGTTCCGCTTACCTCCAAACTGGTGACCCTCGACAAAGAACGTCAGCGCAGCCTTCGTGCAGCTACTACTTCGTGACGTCATCATCACTTCCTCAAGCTTTCGAACAGCGAGCCATACAGCCAGCACCCACGGCTATGAAGGGTATCCTGACCACCAGCATGACTACCTGGTCAAACCTGGTCATCCCCCTCAGCCTCATCAGCGACCTTGGCACACCGCACCTTCGGCCAGTCACATGAAGAGCTATGAAGACCCTCTCCTGGTCGACGCCAGCAGTCAAGCCCTACGTCGCACAAGCACCGCTCCGACTCACTGGAGCCAGCAGCACTACTCCGACTCACTGGAGCCTGCAGCATCATCCCGACTCACTGGGATAGCACCACCCCGACTCACTGGGGCATCATCCCGACTCACTGGGACATCATCACCCCGACTCACTGGGGCATCATCCCGACTCACAGGGATAGCAACACCCCGACTCACTGGGGCATCACCGCAGACAGTTCCGACTCACCGAGAACTATGCGGCATCGGTTCCGACCCACTGGAACCAACCTATCACTGGCCTGGCACGCATCATGAAGCATCAAAGAACCATCGATCTCCGATCTCCGGAGGGGAGTGATGTAGCGACATCTATGGCGCCACATAAGAACTACGAAAGAAAGTACGAAATCCTGCATCGCGCAATCAAAGTTCTCCACGCGATTTGAACATATACGACAGCCCGAAATCATCTATCGGGCAGTCGCCCACCAGACTATAACACCTGTCTGGTCGGAGGATCCTCCCTTTTCAACGGAGGTTTGCGGGACTTTACTCTCTGTTCCGCCTACCTCCAAACTGGTTTTAGAGTGGCGCTGACCACACGCTGACCGTCGGCGCCGGCAACCGAAACGTATAAACTTCTAGAAAGCGTTGTAGAATAACGCGTAGCAGGCAGCGCGTGCGTTGGTCAGCGCTGACTAGAGATGGGCAAAGTGTTTCTGCCCGGCGGGAAAATATAGTAACTTCCCGGCATTTTGGGCATTTATTTTTATTTGCCCGATAAATGCCCGATCGTAGGGCATAAAAATATGGGACTCGTTAAACGTGATTTTATGTGGTTTTTCATGTAAAATAGTATGTATTAAAGAAATGAAAGAAGAAATATGAATGATTGAACACATTTTTTGTGAAAACAGAGATAAAAGACTTTACTTTGAAGGAATGCGAATGATTAAACACATTTTCATTTTAAAATAATATTAATATACCCTTTTCTTGACAATGTATCTTGTCAGATACAGTCGACTTTAAAAATTCCTGGTTTCGAAAATATAGTGAATGACATAAAACTTCTCACAACAATTTATATTTTGAATGATTCCGAATTCATTTTTATTTAGCATGATGTTATTGGTAGTATCGTTATATTTTGAATTAAAAAATTATGCACAGAGTCGGCACGATCGTAGGCATGGAGGTAAGAATATTATTATTTTTTTATGTTGTACCCGGATTTTTATGTAGTATTGAAGGTTTTTATATTCCCTATGAAGTAAACATTTGTATCAAGTATGGTTTGAAACCAAATATTTACTATTGTGCAAAAAAACGAATCTTGTTTGTGCATGTATCTCACAGTGCACACCGCTAAGTTATCACAGAATTAGGTACAGCGTACTATGTATCTCTAGGTGCACACCGTCAAGTTATTGTGTACGCAATGTATCTTTCTAAACTTACGGAAAAACTTCAAGAATCATACCATGAGAGTAGATTCATTGACGGGGTGATGGTGCCATGTAAAGGAAAAAAAAACCGGCCATTGGAAATGATATATAAAAAGCAAACCTAAGAAATGGGAGACCAAAATATTCGTTAGAGCTCCAAATGTTGTCTGAATTCATTTACGATTTTACTGTGTATGGAGGTGATTGAGACGAAGATTTTACCCCGCTAGATTCTGGCTTCGGGTTAGGGGTTATAATAATTGTAGCCTTTTGCATAAAAAAGCATTCCAGAACCAACATTTTCAGGGGTCTCTTTCGATACCTTTTTCACCAGTTTAAAATTAATTCATTATCTATTCTCACTTGGAACGTATTCGATCCTTTAAATAGGTTACAGGGAACTGAAAAAAGAGCTGACTATGGACAAAGCGTGGAAAACAAAACCCAAAGGGTTTTATTCCCAGATAGTTTGCAATAGCAACAACATTTGTGTAGCAAAGTAGCATTTTAATAAATGCGTGACCACTGCAAGCAACTATGTTGAAGCAGATCCAGTGTTTATAATTCAAAGATATTGTAAACATAATAAGAAGAAGTTTCCAGTACCCTGTCCTGAAATAACCAAGCATTACAACTTATAAATGGGTGGCGTAGTAGCTCGCCATCACCTGTTATAGAATCAACTCTGTCATCGTTGGTATTTGCCCTTAGTTTTCCAAATGCTGGACATGTGTATCAGTAATAGCTGATTGCTTTAGCGCAGGCACACTAGATCTAAAAAATATATGCCATAATATAAAAAATTTTGTTACCAGTTGGTACAAAGTTTTAATAATTTTTGTCCCAACTGGTAACGAACGAAACTGGCACAAAAAGAAGACTTCATTAAAGGAATTAGACGTAGCAGGGTCTACTCCAGCTATAAAAATTGAAGCCCCTGTTATGCCAAGACCTACACTTTGTGTCAGCTATGGCCAAATTGGATATTTCCCAATATTCAGTACCAAGGGGAGTTGAAAATTATGCATTAAGACAAACCACTGCAATGTGTTCGAAGTCAGTCTAAGACTTTGTCTTATGTCTAATAGAAACTTTTTATTTTCCTGCACATACTTATTTTGATGGTAGTTGTGTTATTTTGTAAGATCTAATGTTTGTGTTTGATTTTTTCTGTAATTCTGATTATATTTTTACTTTTAGTAATTTATTTATTGAGCAATGTATCTTCTCAGATACATTGCCTTGTGTAGGGAAAATTACGGATACTTGGCAATGTATCTCATAAGATACATTACATATCTCCAAAACTAAACATACAAGATTTTTTTTTCAATTTTTTTTATTCACTAATACTAATTTTCAAAAGAGAATTATACAAAAAAAAATAATTCTATACATTTTTTTTTTCTGCCAAGAAAAGGGTTAATACTTTTTCATGTAAAACAGAAATAAAAGACTTTACTTTGAAGAAATGTGAATGATTCAATCGTGTCGATTAGATACACTATAGAAAGACAACGACAGCGTTTGCTTGGGGTTTAATGAATTAAACATATTTTCATTTTAAAATAACAACATTAATATACTTTTTCAAGTAAAAATAGATAAAAGACTATACTTTAATATCAAATGTAATAAATTATGTTCTAAGTTACAAGAAATAAAATAATATGTACTAAACAAACAATAAAAAACTAGTTTCGGCATTATTAGAGACAACATTATAAAATTTTTAATAATCAACATCAATATAATTATAATTATCTAAAGAACTATTGATGACACTGGAAGGGTATGTTTTACTTTAATCACATTTATTATAAACATATACTACACGCCCGGGTGTCGCCACTCTGCGGAAGGCCCGGAGGACACGGTGGAGCACACAGTGGAGGTGTGCCCCACTTGGGCAGAACATTGCCGTGCACGGGAGCAATCGGCGATCACTTGCACCGGGCCTTAGTACAGACCATGGTCCGGAGCGAGGAGGAGTGGCAGGCGGTCGCCTCCTTCTGCGAAGTAGTAATGCTTGTGTAGTGACACAGTACCTGTTACCAGAAAACCATAAACCACCGTACCACCACACCAGATACCAGTTACCAATACCTCAGAACCAATTACCACGTTTTCGACCATGTTCTGTTAAAGAAACAGTGAAGCAACACGTTTACGACAACGTCTGTTATAGAAACAGTGAAGCAACACGTTTTACGACAAATCAAGAAATAGGATAAGCTTATAAGCGCTAAGCATAAGCCTCAGCACCCTCGCAGATGGATCACGTGGCCTCGCGCAGCGGAGATCTTCACTCGGTGACGTCTCGACGGGGAAAAGGATCGCGCTCTGTGCGCGACACGTATTTATAGAATCGCGACAGTATTGCGCCGTGTACTAAGTCGCGCATGCGCGGTGAGCAGCCCGCTCAGTGCGTTTAATGTGCAGCACCTCAAGCGCCCTCTGTTTGAGAAATAGCGACGCACGTTTGTAAATATATTAGGCTAACCACTACTTCCATAAGTACCATTGTAAATATAAATAGGGTGTAATTATAGAAAATATACATCATGATTCGCTGCCCGTCGCTCGCCCCGAACGGACGTGCCACCCCGTGCATCGCGCCCGCTCTGTGCTACGTGCCCCCTCCTACGTCTCCGTGACGTCATCAGTGGTCGCCGACCACAACACTATCGGAAGCCGCCTTTTTCAAGGCAGTGGACGATAGACTATTTCCTTACGGAATAGTCGAAAACATAGTGCCCCTTAAGGGAAAAGCCACAGTTTCGTGGTCCTTGGCGGGAATACCTCACGGTGTCAACAAGTCAAGGGGGTGTTGCCCCAATACACCCGCCGAACCCCTTCAGGGCTAGGCAGTCATTTGGAGTCGGGAGCTAGGTCTTGGCCTTGGGGGTGGCCCCTCGTCAGACCTATAACTCCGAGTTCTTTTTCAGCTACACACCTGGTGTCGGTTGGGGTGTCTATCCCTTCGCACCAGACCCTGTCAGGGCCCGATCGCACATTAAGATTGGCGATCGGTTTACAAGCTTAGGGCTCACCATTAGGTACACACCTCCCAGCGTGCACAACCCTTGCTGGGAGGGTCACTCACCCCCGGGCCCGTCCACCCGGGGACTTAGGTGTTAGGGACGTAGGTTTCAACCCATGTTGCCCCCCCTTTAATCTCCGCCATGGATGCCATGGACCTTAAAAGGATTCAAGCCGAGACTATACTTGCATTTTTCCAGCAAGTATTAGTCGAGGACCCCTCTTTCATCGATGGCTTCCGGGATAAGTTCCGAAATTTTGTCGGCACCCGGAAGACCGCCCCGCTCGTTCCTTCCTCATCGGTGGATCCCTCCACCGATGAAGCTACTCAGGCCCCGTCCACGGGACTGCCTCCCTCCCACCCCTGTTCTTCCCAAATAAAGGGAAATCATGTCAACTCATCCCCTCCTAGTGAGGCTATGGACACGACAGTGCCCATTGACACTGACTCAGAGCCGTCAGGCTCTGAGGCCCAGGAGTCCTCCTCTGACGATGACTTTCAAGTCGCCCAAGGAAGGAGGAATAAGAGGAAGAAAAAGACTAAGGCCCCCGCCAGCAAGGCCAAGAAGACCGATGTCTCCACCCCCGCCCCCGCTACTACCCTCAGTAGCAAACCCGCCCCAGCGTCACAGCTGTCGCAGCCTAGCTGCAATCCTTCCGCTTCTGCAAAGAAGCAACGTCCCCCGCCTCCCTTGTACATCCAGGACAAGGCGAAGTGGACGGACGTGTCCAAGATGTGTGTTGATCGTAAGATCAACTACTCAAATGCACGAGCATGCCAGCAGGGCATTCGTGTCATAGTCCCGACAGTCGCTGACTACCGGGAACTTACCCGATCGCTCAGAGAGAGGAACGTGTCCTTCCACACGTACTCTCTCCCAGAGGACACGCCGACCCGAGTGGTCATAAGACGTGTTCCAAAGGAAATCCCCACGGACGACATCAAGTCCGACCTTCAATCGCAGGGCGTCCCAGTCTCTGCGGTTCACCGTCTTCACAGGGCTCGAGGCAGAGAACAGTACGATATGGTACTGGTCGTCTGCGACCCTACAGAAGGGCACCACCCGATCTTCAAGATCAAGTCGGTGTGCTCACTCTCCGGCATCTCAATTGAGAAGCCGTATAAAAGCTCGATAGTTGGCCAGTGTCACCGCTGCCAACTTTATGGACATGCTCAGTCCAACTGCTACGCTAAACCCAGATGCGTAAAGTGTCTGGGTGAGCACGGCACTACCGACTGCCCCCGTCCCAAAGACCGCACGCTCTGCACAGAGCCACCCAGCTGTGTGCTGTGCGGTCAAGCTGGGCACCCGGCTAACTACCGGGGTTGCCCCAAAGCCCCGAAAATTTCTCCAAAGCTCGCAAAGCGCGCCGCCGCACGCCAGCTTAGGGAAGCCCCCTCAGGGTTAGCCCCCTTAACCCAGCTCCCCGAGCGTCTCGCTCCCCAGCGCCCGTCCCCTTGGAACAGGCTGAACCACCAAAAGGCCTTCCCGGCCTTGGCGGTCTCTCAGCCTATTCCAGCTTTGATGGCCAAACCCATCCCAGCGCCTACTCCCGCCCCTGTGGCACCCGCAGTCCCAGCAGCAGCCCCTAAGGCTGTGCCTCGGTTCACTGGCGTGATTCCTCCCAGGACCGATCCAGCTGGCTCAATCATCCTGGAGCATTACATCATATTTATGACCCAGGATGCTAGAGACCTAGCTGACGAGCTACACGTAGCTAAAGTCACGGGTACAGTGACCCTGAAGAAGATGGCTGAGCTCTTCGATCAGCATAGGCCGACACTGTCCGAGCTGGACAAACTTCCAGCTGTTTCCCTTAATAATTAAATTAATGGATAAGCGACTGAAAGTTTGCAGCTCCAAACCGCGATCCCTTAAATTAGGTTTCTTCAATGCTAATAGCATTAACTCCCAGCGTGATAAGATCGCGTCCTTCCTCCGCGACCATCGACTAGACATTCTCCTTATACAGGAAACTTATCTAAAGCCCCACCTCAAAGATCCTAGGATTGCCAACTATCGCATAGTTCGCAACGATAGGATCCGCTGTCACGGTCACAAAAAGGAATTGCACTGCATTCCCCTATCTCCACCCGCGCCTATTAGTGTTGTGACTATTCTGTTTGTTTTTTTCCTTTTTCTTTAAGATTTCGGAATATAAATTATCAAAATAAGTTCTGTGATTGTACGTATAACGTTGAGTCGAGTACCTGTTCGTCCGTTTCATCAGTTTTATCGAGATATTGACTCTGAGAGAGAGAGAGTCAAATATCTCGCAAGAGTCACTTACACTAATGTTATTAGTGACTCTTGCGAGATATTTGTGACTCTTCTATTTTTTCTTTTGACCGCCACGGATGAATATAGCCGACAATAGAAAACGTGCCTAACACGCCACCGACGTCTACAGCCGTCAAGAAAACGTCATTTTTTAAGTACAAAATAAATATACTAAATTAAATTTTCTGTGTTTTTCGTTTTCCTATTATTTAAAACTACATTAATGAAATATTGTAAAATGGCACAAAGATATATTAATTATTTACATTTCACTAGAAAAAACAATCATCAAAAATTGCTAATCGAAATCCGTAAAAAAGTGTTCTTCCTCACGCCACGGACGTCAAGACACGACAGCTAGTGATGGGCAAGTAAGGTAACTAATATTTCAATTTTATGAAATAGTTTATCCAAAGTAGCTTACTATTACTTCGACAATTATTTTTTAATGACAACTATTCGTATCTGAATATTCCTAAAGCATAGTATTTATAAAATTGTGGAAAAAAAAACATAATTTATCAACGGAGCAGCGTCCCATAGGACGCAAATGAATTAAGGTGTGACGTCTCCAATTTACCTCCGTTGGATTTTAACCAAACGAGACCTAGCCAGGGCTTGAAATACCGTTAAAAATATGGTATCGTTACCGCCTTTCGATGCAGGTATCGTTATCTAATAAATAACGTTACCATATTTAACGTTAAATCTGGCACATTTTAACGTTAAACATGGGTAACGTTAAACGACTACGGTATCGTTAATTTTATCGTTATGTGTTAGTTTTGTTACCGCCGTTCTTGTCCTATCGCAACAGTTAACATTAGACACTATCAGAAATTGTCATTCGAGTGTAGCGTTGAAAAAAACAGGGAATATTCCCGTTTCTTGCAAATACTGTTTGTTTATTCAATGTAACATTCGAAACTTTCAAGAAATTTATAAATTATAAATTTCATGTATTTTTCCAAAAAAACCGAAAAAAACGGAAAAATATGAAAAGAACCGAAAATTTCATGTTTGTTTTTTTCAAATGCGTACTTTTTTTTAAAATTAATATAAACTAGATGACGCAATCTGATATGGTGAGGCGCACTAGTTTATGAGGCTTATGTCCAACAGTGGGCATCAGTCATTATAACGCCTAAATGGTGAAACTTGGGGGAAGCTTATGTCCAACAGTGGGCATCGATCATTATAGCGCCTAAATGGCAACACTTGGGGAGTCTTATGCCCAACTGTGGGCATAGGTCATTATAGTAAGGGGAGGCCTATGTCCAACAGTGGGCATCAATTATTATAGTGCCTAAATGGCGACTCTTGGGGAGGCTTATGCCCAACAGTGGGCATAGGTCATTATCGCGAGAGGAGGCCTATGTCCAACAGTGGGCATCAATCATTATAGCGCCTAGGTGGTGACACTTGGGGTAAGCTTACGCCCAATAGTGGGCATAGGTCATTATAGTAAGGGGAGGCCTATGTCCAACAGTGGGCATCAATTATTATAACGCCTAGGTGGTGACACTTGGGGGAGGCTTATGCCCAACAGTGGGCATAGGTCATTATCGCGAGGAGGCATACTTCCAACAGTGGGCATCAATTATTATAACGCCTAGGTGGTGACACTAGGGGGAGGCTTATGTCCAACAGTGGGCATAGGTCATTATCGCGAGAGGGGGTCTATGTCCAACAGTGGGCATCAATTATTAGAACGCCTACGTGGTGACACTAGGGAGAGGCTTAAGCCCAACAGTGGGCATAGGTCACTATCGCGAGGAGGCATACTTCCAACAGTGGGCATCAATTATTATAACGCCCTTGGGGTAAGCTTATGCCCAACAGTGGGCATAGTTCATTATAGTAAGGGGAGGCCTATGTCCAACAGTGGGCATCAATTATTATAACGTCTAGGTCACCACCTCCCCTAAGTGTCACCACACTTAGGGGAGGTTTATGCCCAACAGTGGGCATAGGTCATTATCGCGAGGAGGCATACTTCCAACAGTGGGCATCAATTATTATAACGCCTAGGTTGTGACACTTGGGGGAGGCTTATGCCCAACAGTGGGCATAGATCATTATCGCGAGAGGGGGTCTATGTCCAACAGTGGGCATCAATTATTATAACGCCTACGTGGTGACACTAGGGAGAGGCTTAATCCCAACAGTGGGCATAGGTCATTATCGCGAGAAGAGGCCTATGTCCAACAGTGAGCATCAATTATTAGAACGCCTACGTGGTGACACTAGGGAGAGGCTTAAGCCCAACAGTGGGCATAGGTCACTATCGCGAGGAGGCATACTTCCAACAGTGGGCATCAATAATTATAACGCCTAGGTGGTGACACTAGGGGGAGGCTTATGCCCAACAGTGGGCATAGGTCATTATCGCGAGAGGAGGCCTATGCCCAACAGTGGGCATAGTTCATTATAGTAAGGGGAGACTTATGTCCAACAATGAGCATCAGTCATTTTAGCGCCTAGGTGGTTACACTTGGGGAGGCTTATGCAAACCATTGGGCATAGGTAATTATCGCGAGGGGAGGCCTATGTCCAACAGTGGGCATCAATTATTATAACGCCCAGGTAGTGACACTAAGGGGAAGCTTATGGCCCACAGTGGGCATAGGTCACTATAGCGAGGGGACACTTATGTCCAACAGTGGGCATCAATCATTATAGCGCCTAAATGGCGACACTTGGGGAGTCTTATGCCCAATAGTGGGCATAGGTCATTATAGCGAGGGGGAGGCCTAACGTGTATCGGCTGAAATGATGATGATGATGATGAACCTCCCGATCTTATCATGTCCGGTGAAGAACATGTAGGTGCAGGTAACATGAGAAAGTCAAAAGTAACGTAAAAATGTTTTTAAAGTAACTTGGGTACCGTGCACCGTTGGCCGCATCCTACTCGCCTCATTCCTCACCTTTAACGTAATATCTATAGATAACCGGTATAGCCTGCGTGAACAAAGCCACGGGCAATACCTAGCTAGTTATTTATAGTGATTGTTTTAAACCTGTTTTTATTATACTGTACTTTATACGTTTGAGCGAGATGACTACAGAAAAAGTAGGTGAAATCGGAAGGTGCCAGCTCGCTCGGACTCGTGCGAATCGCTTAAGTGAGTTGACGAACAATCCTTCTTTTCTTACGCCCCATGTTGAACTTTTCGTAATCGTTACTCAAAACACAAAAACTAAATCAGCTGTAGTAGATAATCTAAATTGAAATAATAATTCGCGAGTGGGTTCTGTAAGCGCGTCTGACTGCCATGAGAGTTGAGAAGACGACAAACGAAATGGCAACAGCGCGTCAGAGGGGCGCGCGCCGCCGCCACCACCCGCCGTGTTGCGCTGGCGCCCGGCCTTGGAGAAAACGGCAACGTCGCATAAAATAACCAAAATATACCGTTTTCTTGTTACCGCTACTTTCACAATAACATTAAAAATACCGTTAATTTTTAACGCAATTTTTAACGTTCTTATAATGTTATGCTACTAAGTAACGCTACCAAATCATACCGATACGCAAGTATCTCTATGGAAATACCGTTACTTAACGTTATTTTTAATGTGAATTGGTAACGTTTTCAAGCCCTGGACCTAGCGACCCACGAAATGCGGCGTTCGCAAGACTGGTTGCTTTTGAACTGGATCGAGTGATAGAAGAAAAAAGTTCAGTAACTTATGTGAATATTCTGTACGTTATTAGAAAAGTGCGACAGCAAAAGGACTTGGATGACATAAGTTTGCCATAAGTTACGTAGAATCAGAGTAATAATTATAAGTAAATTGATTAAATTGTTTTAAATACTCTTGATTATTATTTATTATGTCCCGCAATATCCCATCCCTACTCGCATGCGAGGCAGTTGTTAAAAGGTGTGCCAGCCACGCCAGAGACGGCTCTTCCCGACAGCGGACGACGTCACGAACGAGATTAGTGATGCACCTTAGTATTGTTTGATTTTTTCATTTGTATTTATAAGTCTAGTTTTACGTTGTTTAAAACTTTGCAACTGCTGTTTAATGATAGTATAATTCGAAATAGGGTCAAAATAAATAAAAGAATGATGTTACGAGTAACATTTTATTTCAAAAATATGGGTCGAAAAGCAATGATTAATTGGTTATCGATAAGATGTCGGAATCCCTTTTTTTTTTTTGTAGGTATTTGCGCTGAATTTGTGGCTTGACGTGGGATGGCCCGATGCGTTTACGCTCCGGCGGTCAAAAGGTTAACGAGACGGTGACTCTTAAGTTTTTCTCAAGTTTGTGAACTATCTTAAGTAAAGGCCACAGAAGATGTGAAGTTTGCGGTATCAAAGAAGCTTGGCATACTGAAACCATAAAACCATAGGTTTAAAGGTTGATTTGTAGAAAAGCGGTATTAAAAGAAACCGCTTCTGTAACTTTGTATGTTTAAACTGTTATTTAGATAAATAAACATGAAACAAAAAACATGATTTTATTTCAAATTCAAAATAAATTGTTAAAATATTTTTTTTATATATTTTTTGGCACAATATAGATTTTATCTACTTACCTAGTTTTTACCTGTATTTATTATTATAAAAATTAAATAATAACTTCGTGTGACTTGACTACGACTATGTGACGGGGCTGCTCTCAAGCGGCTCCTGCCCAACCTTGGGGTCCAGGCGCCTCTTGCCGGAGGCTCTACGCGGGAATCGGCCGTCGCTGCGTCAGCAACCGAAGGCACAGCTGAACGCATGCCAGAGGGTCATAGCAATACGGATGGTGCGGGGATACCGTACGGCTTCCCACGAAGCGACGACCCTCCTTGCTGGCCTGCCACCATGAGATCAGGAGGCAACAATCCTTGCACACTTGATTTGCGCGTGGAGATGCAACGCCGGGGCGAAAGTCCGCTGCCGCGACAAGTCGCGCCATGGCGAACAGAGCTCCGGCGGGATCTCATGGCGATCAGCGACTGTCGCAACCCAGTAATGGGCAAGCCACAATTATGGCGGTAAGTCCCCTCTTTGAGGCGTTTCTGGAAATACCTCATGGCGTCCTCACCTTTCGCATGACACAGGTTCTCACCGGACATGGTAAGTTCGGAAGTTTCTTGCACCGGATTCGTGCGGAAATGACGACCTGGTGTGGCCACTGTGCAGAACGCCCGGAAGACACGGTGAAGCACACAGTAGAGGTGTGCCCCGCTTGGGCAGAGCATCGCTGTCCCTCGTGGGGGCGATCGGCGGCGGCGATCTCTCGCGCCGGGCCTTGGTACAGGCCATGGTCCAGAGCAAGGAAGAGTAGCGTTGCAGTAATGCTAGCAAAGGAGGAGGCCAACCGCATCAGGCAACAGCGCTCACAGCGTCCCAGCCGCCGCCGAGATTCGGATCCCGATTTCCGGCCACCGTAGACGCGGGCTTGCGGACTGCGATCCATGGGTAGCTCGCTGTCCGACCGTCCGGTAACTGGCCGGACCAAGCCCAAGTCGTCGACGGCGCGCTCTGTTCCCGCGCACCTCAAGGAGTTGTCAGCAACAGCAAGGGCCTAGCCGGGTCAAAGCCTACTGGTGCCAGGGTTATCCGAAAAAGAAGCTCGGCCCCGGTACGAAAGGCAAGAAGGAACGGGGTGGATTTTTTAGTCAGTAAGAGTCTGACACTATCTCCCGCTCCGCCTAAGAGCAGGAGATGTCATTTGGATGATGTTACCCACAAAAAAAAAACACGACTATGTGACCCCCCCCTGGCGCCAAAGCTGGATCCGCCCTTGAGTTTTGGAACCCCGTATAACAACACTTAATGTAAACTCTGAACATCGGTAAACTTATTGTACGTTGCGCATCCCTATTTAGGACAGTTCTTTACTTCGAGTTTTCATGTTGATAGCTTAATTTTTTTTTTATGGTTGGCTAAACAACAATTTCTCTCGAACTGAATGTTCTAAGTTCCGTCTCTTGTTTACATGCTTTGTGTCTTTAGTGAGCGTTCGCGTTCTAATGTCGAGCCGAGTGGACGCCGCCCGTCAGCGTCTCCAGTCAGTCAGTACAAAGCAGCAATTATTAATTGATGATTAAACGAACTTACCTGTACGTGAAGTTCAATCACAATTACTCGAAGAGCTTCGTTCAAAGATATTAGCATCCCTCCCTCCCAGTCATGCTGAACCCCTTCTCGATATTAGCATAAACACACATGTACCTAGATGTTGAGAGATACTAGTTGTGAAACTAGTTGTGACTCAATTACATAGAAACGTATAGCTTCTACGCTTAGGAAGTTTGAGTGAAGGAAATAAATAAATAACCACGATATTTTATAACTTTAATTAAGTCAACCACGGAATCGAATTGCTTTTCTATAATTACGATAGTAAGATATCTATTTAACACACTTGGGATATGGTCACCCTAATTAGACATAACATCTAATATTTTTTCAATAATTATAATATTTAGCAAATAAAGTAAAATTTAAACTCGGCAGATTTAATTACGTATAACGTCCAGACTAACCCTTATACTGTAAACTTTGATTATATACTTGTCTAGATGCCACATTGACACCTATTGAACGGCCCAAATAAAGTCTACTAAAATTGGTAGACTCGCTTCTCCCTTACGTCAGTGTCATTTGAAACACCAAAGGATAACGTGATCACGAAAAGTAATTAATTATGCCGGTTTGTGCTATCAGACTGTACCGCAATTATTTGGGAAAACCGTATAATAATACCAAGATCACTTTTCATCGGTAAGTTTTGTTATTTATCCACTAATATATTAAGAAAGACGATTTTTTCATTCGTTTTTTTGTAAGTTATTCTAATTAGCCAGTGTTGTCAGTTTTTTACTAGGGAAATTTGGCGAAACTATGGGAGACATAATACAAATATTAGTACGTCATCTTTCGATCAGGAGAACATTATTTTATCAATAAATCAATTTAAAAATTACATTATTTATTAAATCAATAAATGATAACTTATCTATACCTACAAAATAAATAAAACCCATGACGTCATGCCCTAAATAGTATTTTTGTTAGTTCTTTCTAATATTTTGGGTTTCAGATTTCCTACGGATCCCATACTAGCAAATTGCTGGAGAGACATTATACTGCGGACTCGAAATTAAGACCAGTGGAAATCCCACAGGACTTCAGTCGTGTGTTCCGAACATTTTTCTGATGATGATTTATATTTTACAAAAAAGGGTTTAAGTTGGCTAAAGAACTAAAATTACTGATTGTCTTCGATCTTGAACACGCCTATTTCGTCATCCATACCATCAGGTGAGATGGTGGTCAAACGCGAACCTATTAAGAAAAAAAATAAAAGACTGTTATTTTTTTCACTCTATTTTTTGTCTTGTCTTGTCCTTACATCGGACTTTATACTTTTAATTTGTTTGTTTTATGTACATACATATAAGTACATGTAACCAGAGAATTGTGTGTCTTAAAGTCTGTGTTAAATAAATGTATTTTTTTCTTTCTTTAATTTACAAAATATTATTTCATTCAACCTATTTTGTTAAACTTTCTTCATAATAAATAACGGATAAAAGGAAAGTTAACCATTTGGAGCAGGCATCCCTAAACACGCACACCTTGACAGTTTGACGACAATAAGTACGCAAGCGGTACTCACACATATCTCGCAATTGGAGACAGTTTTAGTGCATTCGTTTGTTAGCATTGCTCTATCTAGACAAGTATATAATCAAAGACTGTAAACTTTAGAAGGGGCTGCATGCCAGATGATAGGCGCAGAGAACTGCGAAATATGATGCCAATGGTTTGTCACACGCTTTTCACCCATTGCTTAAAGTCTGCGACTACTGGTCAGGTTGGTTCGAAATAAAAAAAATAATGATTGATGGTTTTGACGTATTTGATTGATTCTATCAAGATTAACTTAAAAAATACGAGTAGGGTCTATTTCTGGCCATGGGGAAATGGAAAATAAATTAAGTGGGCTATTTTAATTATAAGCCCGGAGTCAGATTTTACAATTTTTTCACCATGAACTTTTAATAAAGTTATATGAGCTGTTACTATAGCTAGAAGGATCGCTAACTTTTTACTCAGTTTTTAGGGACTTTTTAGTTTTCGTTAGGCTATAATTTTGTCAAATAGCTTAAAACTTGATCATTGTTCCATATCAAATTAAATAGGTACAGGAATTGTTGGACGTTCTTCATAAATTTATTGATATTGGGTTCAAGTAACGATGATAAACTGGATTGCGAGCTATTTATGGTATCTTACGAGCTACGGTATTAAAAAGTTGCGTTAGAAAATACTGCAATTTTCTGAAGAACTTCACGTTCGTTGTAACAAATGTGCCTAATTAAGTCACACTCTGACTTTAGGATTTGGATGTGAGGACTTGAGGAGTCTTTTAAAAATGTATCGCTAATAATAACCGTACTTAAAATAGGCAATACGTAAAAGTAAAAAATTGTCCAAGATATACCTAGTGAACGCATTTTTTACTTAAAAGCGCTGACGCTTTTAAGGGGCCCTGAGGCCTCTATGCCAAGAAACATGAATAACGCACTTATGATTTTATTCTGCTTGTGAATAAGTCAATAAAAAGGGAACACCGAAGTGTTGCGTTATTTTGTCAAAATTAATTTGAGAAATTACATTTCGATGTAAACTTCTTGTTTCAATGTCTGCAACTATAACATCTGATATTTATTATGCGCTTGTATTATAATATCGGTTAAATAGGAAATTGCATGCCACCAATTCTGCCAATGTACGATAG
Source organism: Mythimna ferrago (assembly GCA_910589285.2). Lineage (NCBI taxonomy): Eukaryota > Metazoa > Arthropoda > Insecta > Lepidoptera > Noctuidae > Mythimna > Mythimna ferrago. The sequence goes on along the minus strand of OU342673.1, from coordinate 14,939,575 downwards.
GTACGGTCTTTGTATTGTCTATACGTAACAAAATTCGTCAGATTTTTAAATCTTATGTGAACTATTTAAGCCTAAGAAAAGCTGCAAGTTTCTCCAAATAATTGGTTTAAGGAATTTTGTCATGCTGACTCCAGGGTTCACTAGCAGTCACATCACTAAACATCTCTACAGAGTATAATTATGTCAAACTTAATTTGACATACTAATTAGTTCACAATAGGACACTAGTCAAAGATGACAAGGGGACAACTTACTGTCTTACCAACTTATCTGTGAAATGGAGAAAATGAGAACTACGGCCGCCATGTTGAAATGTCATTCGATTGTCAGTGTCTACTACATTCGGGTGCTCTGTGTTTTCAGTTGCGATATTTCTACATTTTCAGCGTTTAATATGAAGAAAGCGATTAAAAGTGATGCGCGAATACAGGTTAGTGTTGTCTACTTTCTTTTTGTAAATTACCCGATATTTTTTTCATTGATTACTTTTTAACGTAACTGTAACTTAAAAAATATAAAGCTGAGTGATTCAACTACCTATAGTTCTCGTCACTTAAAAAGAACGCTGGAATAATCTGAGGGGCTCTCCCGCATAGGTACGTTTGGCTTAGCGTAAATTCTCTCCACTCCACTGGCTTCCAGCGTTCTTCTTACGTGACGCGATGCGTACGCAAGCCGCATAAAAAATAGTTACTCATACTTACATTCAATATTTTAACTACAGTATGTAAATACTTAGTTAATTTTGTCTATATTTCAGGTGTGAGTCAAGGGCTAATTTCAAAAATAGTTAAAGAAAGGCATGCAGCAGAAGAAGCTGGTACAAAAATTCGGACCCCAGGCAAGGAGAGGACACGTCAAAGTGGGTTTATTCATGTTGATGATTTTGTATTTTGAAAGTACATGAATTTTACTCTAACAAAAACGAGTTACCGACTGTAAAGAAGCTCCTAGACGTCTTAAAAACAGAAAGAAATTACACGACAAAGAGAAAGTCTACGAAAGCTGCTCCACAAAATAGGTTTTCGTTTTAAAAAGTCACAGTCTAATCGTAAAATGCTCATGGAGCGCAATAAAGTATCAGCTCTCCAAGAGCAAAATAATAATATATAATAATAATAATAAATTTATTGACACAAAAATTATTTATGTAACAATTTTTTGAAGCCCTGGCTCCTGAGCTAGGTAGCAACCTGTGTTACAGGAGCCAGTGTCTTCACCCAGTTGCAAGTCGTACATGTGATCACATATTTATACATGTTTCATAAAAGAAAAAAAAAATATAACAAAAATAAAGAACGTGGTAAATAAAATGAAAATGAAAATGCACGCATGCTCTAAGTAATAAATCAATTAGTGTACTAGCTTTGCCCGCGCGGCTTCGCTCCCGCTCTTCCTTACTCCACCCTACTATACCCTACTCTACCCTACTCTACCCTACTCTACCCTACTCTACCCTACTCTACCCTACTCTACCCCACTCTATCCTACCCGACCCTACTCTACCCTACTCTACCCTCCTCTACCTTACTCTACCCTACCCTACTCTACCCTACTCTACCCTACTCTATCCAACTCTACCCTACTCTACCCTACTCTACTCTACCCTACTCTACCCTCCTCTACCTTACTCTACCCTACACTACCCTACTCTACCCTACACTACCCTAATTTTCTTTTTTTTTCCATAAGAAACTTCTCCTCATAATAACGAACACAACAAAAAAAAAATAGCGAAATCGGTCCAGGCGTTGTTGAGTTATGCGCTTACCAACACATTTTGCGATTCATTTTTATATTATAGATTATGTGTGTTCGTGTGGGTGTGCAGGTATGTGAGTGTGAGTGTAAGTGTGCATGTGTGGTAGTATGTTTATGTGTGTGTGTGTGTGTATAAATTATTATTATTATTTATTCATGAGTACTGCTGTTGAGTAAAGTCTTCCGTTTGGTGATAATCCAGAGTTTGAAGCCATGTGGAGATTTTCTTTTTAATTTCTCAAATCGTCAATGGGTTTATATTAAGGGTATTGTTTATTTTATTGTAAATATACGTAGCCATGTAAAGGTGTTGACGTCTAGCGGAAGCGGTTTTATATCTTGCTGGTCTACATAAGTCAGGGCGAGTAATAGTTCTCCTTAGTTTTGTGGCGTGATTTACTGATGTGATTTGTTGTTGTTTTAATGTGAGATTAAAAAGGTACAACTGCCTTACTGAAAGTACATTACAATTTTTATTCAATTCTTTTGTAGGAAACCGGTACGGTCTGAATGTCATGACCTTTAGTAAAGATCTTTGGGATCTTTCGAGGTTTATCATATAGGTTTTGCAGGCGCCCCCCCAGGCCACAATACAGTAACCTATAATAGACTGGGCCAGCGCAAGATACACCGTTCGTAGTAGTTTAAACTGGGCTACGTGTCGAAGTTTCTTAAATGCCCATATAAGTTTCCTAACACGGGAAGTGGCCAATTCAATGTGAGGACGCCAGCTAAGATGTTCACCCAGAAGTACTCCCAGATATTTTACCGACTTTTTGTGTGAGATCGGAAGGCAAGGGCATTGATAACCGTTAAAATCATTGCAGGAGTGTACTCTGAGACTTATTTTCATAGGTTTAGTATTGGCGAAAGTAAATGGCAGATATGAGGTCTTTGATATATTCAGGGTTAGTAAGTTACTTTCCAGCCAACGGATTATTTTGTATAAACCTAGCTCTGCCGCTTGTTGTGCTGCCTCCCAACTGTCACCGTGAAATATTAGCACTGTATCGTCTGCATAACTAAATATTCTACCCCTGTCAAGAGACTGTTGGCATAGGTCATTAACATAGACCAGGAAGAGGCTTGGGGATAAGCAACTTCTTTGTGGTACACCATAATCAATTTTGGCTTTACTTAATAATCCTTTCACCAATCTTTACTTTTTGGGTTCGATCAAAGTCAGTAAGTATGCTGAGAGCCTTTCCCCTTATTCCGGCATGTTCCAGCTTCGTCACAGGGGTCGAAATACAGACAGTGTCAAACACCTTGGCTAGGTCCAGAAAAACACCCAGACATTTCTGCTTTGCGTCAACTTTTGCAGTTACGTAATCAACAAGTTGATTGACTGCGTCTACGGTGCTTTTCCCAGACCTGAAACCATATTGCGAGTCTGCTAAAATTTTGAAATGCTCCAGGTATTTTATGAGTCTATGGTTCAGCAGTTTTTCTAAAATCTTTGACAGCACTGAATAGTAGTTTATGTGACTAGGGGATAAAGCAGTGTCTTTAAGTCGCGGGCGGCATGTTGAATTCCGAAGAAACGAAGGTTGCCGATTTTAATCCCGAACGATAGTGAGGGATTTGTAAAATTAACTCGAGAGTTAATAAAGAAACCTGAGTGAAGTGAGGAATTGAAGCCGCCCAAGACAAAGACAGCTTTATCCGCGTGTTGCATACTTTACTTTTTACACCATGTGTGAGATAATTAAAAGACAATTTGGTCGACCAAATCATACCTATATTAGAGAAATTTATGTATTATATTTAGAAATTCATCAAACAAACAAAATTCACTTCTCCAAGATTCTATAGTTTTAATTTTCTATAATGCTCCCGTCAGTAAGCTCGTTTTATTCTATTTTCTTTTTTTTTTGTTTGTGGCCAGTTTGAATTTCGAGTCAACTTGTTCGATGCACATACATTTTAATTCACAATGTCGACGATTTTTGATGTTCCAAATTCAAATCTCATTAATCCCTAGGGATCACCCATACTGCATTATCTCCCTAGGGATAGAATCACTTGCTTTAAGTGAGGTTTGTTTGACGTATTTAACGACATTATCGAGCAGGTGGCGTAAAAAGATACATATACAATAGGGAGAAGGAGGTATAAGGGCAAGCTGTTTTTTATTGGGTACGATAGATAATCTGTATAGATCGTAAGAGTCTATGGAAACTATGGTGAAGCTGTAAACTATAACTATTCTACTTGCATGCTGTAGAAAAAAATTATTAATCTCCACAGCCTCGGCCGCTAATTTCTTTAGATGAAACCTATATACATTCATCGCATACATCAGGTAAATGCTGGCAAGGAGAGGGTGTAGATGGAGTGTTAGAGCCAGTATTAAAAGGGCAAAGATATATTATTGTTCATGCGGGAGGGGATACCGGATTTGTCCAAAATGCTCTTCTAGTTTTTAAGTCTAACACAAAAAGTGGTGACTATCATGACGACATGAATAGTACTAACTTTAAAAAGTGGGTTATTGAAAAACTTGTGCCTAATTTACAAGAGCCATCAATAATAGTAATGGATAATGCCCCTTATCACCGTATTTGTGTAAATAAAATACCAAATACTAATTCTTTTAAGAAAGATATGCGACTTCCCACCTTTTTAAATATATATCGGTTGTTTATTTTTCCACTCTAAAATACTCTCTATAATAAATAAATACTGACAAATTATCTGATTTATAAAATCCGCAGAATTTTCAGTAAATGGTTGAATATATACAAGCTACTAGCTTTTGCCCGCGACTTCGTCCGCGTGGAATAATGACTTCCGGCAGAATTTTGGTTTTTCGCTTAGTTATCGCCTTTTCCATGGTCTATCGATTACGTTTGTAAACAAACATTTTAAAAAATCAAATTGTCTCTCTTTGTAATATTAGTACACAAACAGATTTAGAAAAGATAAAAAATACAAAATCATAGTCTAAAATAAAGAAGAAAATAATAATGAGAAGTTTCGTACCATTATATGTATAAAAACATGTTTTTGTTTGTTGTTATACGCGTCGTGGTGGCCTGGAGGTTAAGGCCCGCCTCTCGTGCATGAGGGTGCGGATTCAAAACCTGGCTGGAGTACCAATGTGATTTTTTCCGAGTTATGTGTATTTTCTAAATGAAGGAACACATCGTGAGGAAACCTGGACTTATAATTTTAAATTGTAAGTTTGAAATCGCCAATCCGCCTTGAGCAAGCGTGGTGACTCTAATGCTATAACCTTCTCCATGTGAGAAGAGGCCTTTGCTCAGCAGTGGGCACCAATAGGCTGATGATGTTGTTATAGCGGCAACAGAAATACATCATCTGTAAAAATTTCAACTAACTGACTATCATGGTTCATGAGATACAGTCTGGTGACAGAATAAATCCAAAAATTTTGCTTCTCTGGTGGAACCTACATACAAAGTTTCAAGTGAATCCATTAGAAATAAAAATTTTCAATTTACGGGGGGTAAATTTCCAAAAATCCTCTCTTATTGCGCACTTGCTTCACTGGTGGAACCTACATACAAAGTTTAAAGTGAATCCATTAAGAAATAAAAAAAATCAATTTACCCCCTTTCCTCCCCCTAGGAGGGATATTTCCAAAAATCCTCTCTTAGTGCTCTCTTGCTTCTCTGGTGGAACCTACATACAAAGTTTTAAGTGAATCCGTTAAGAAATAAAATAAAAACAATTTATTCCCCTTTTCTCCCCCTTGGGGGGGAATTTCCAAAAATCCTCTCTTAGTGGTAGCCTACTCCTCCCAACAAACACACATGTCGAATTACAGCTCTCTACTGCCAGTGTCGGCTGTGCGTTGTCTGTCATTCACTCAGTAACGGAAGAGTTTTATATACAAGGTGTAAGGGATAGCCCTCCACAAACTATGGCGCGATGACATTAGCGCGAACGCTGGCGTTTGCGCGGGGATTAAGAGGTTAAGGGCTAGCTCAGTAGACGAAACTGAACAACCTTCCACAATTTTTTTTTCCGGTAATGATAAAAAAATCCGCCTCACCATAGAAAATTAAAAACTTAATTGGACAGTTTGTATGGAGAGGCTGAATTTTTTTTTCGTTTCCTGAAAAAAAATTTTGTGGAAGGTTGTTCAGTTTCGTCTACTGAGCAAGCCCTTAAAGTTTGTGGAGGGTTGTCCCTTACACCTTGTAAATAGATACATAGAAGATTAACTGACATCACTTTGATTTCTTTCCTACCCAGGCCCAATATTCTATGAAAGCGTATCTGTCTCCTTTAGGGGGAGGGGGGGCACAATGATGCAATGGGCACATAGATACACAAGCATTATCTAAAAATTGATTAAACGTATTCGAGTGATGACATCCCTAAAATGATCATAGAAATGCTTGAACGTATCCTATGCGTTTGCGCCTACAGTCTGTCAGCCGTTGATGCTTTACAACTCGTAACGTGTTTTGAGTGCGGTAAACTAAAAAATGACGTGAAATGTAATAGTGTTTCCCTGGTCTCTTAAACCATCTTGTGAGAATATCTATACACCAAAGGTAGGTTACACCATCCAATATTACGTATTTAGTATTTTTTACGAAAGAAATCAGTTAGTTTCTTTAGTATAGTTATCATTTTGAAAAAAATCTTTTGGTGCACTTAGATACATCAAAGCACGGGGCACATTGATTTGTATCAATCCCTCATATAATTTGTAAAATATATTGAATTAAAATTATAATCATATTTTTATATTGTCAACAAAAAATGAATATGTTTTTTTCACCTATAATTTGAGTTTAAATTTTTATGCATCAATCTACCCCACTTCCCCTATGGGTACAAAGGCAGTCATAACGCTGACAGCGATATCTTCCAGACAACCTTAGGATGGATAAGAACTTAAAATAATACAGGGTGTAGTCTGTGGTGTACTGCTAACAAATTGATCAAACTCTAGGTATATAAAACACAATACATAACTCTAATTATATATATAATGGATTTTATTGAGGATTTTCGAAATAAACCACAAATGGTTTCTCTGAAAACAAAGATTTGTTTTATTCAACATGCTTTTACAGTATAACAATTATCGTTTAACTAAAATTACACTTTTATCTCACCTGAAAACAAAGAAACGACATTTAAAGTTCACTAATATCGCCTCCTCAATTATATCCCTTTAATTATCTCTCTACAAGTTTTTATAACAATAAAATGCACAAAGTAATCTAAACATCATCTGTCATTGAATGATACGTCACCCCGTATTCACAGCTTAAAAATTAAATTAATGAAATGTCATTTCCAAGGAGGTCATTTCATTACATCTCCCCCCCATAGGAACGAAAATTCTAAATAATATAATACAAACAATGCACCTGCAAGTTATCTTTATACCTATTCGTTTTCTTCTACTTCATCTTCTGCCGTAACAGGTTGTAATTTTGTTATGTGGAATAAAGTTGATTCTGTTTTTCTGTTGCCAGTGTCAATCTTATAAATGGAGTTCGATATTTTCTCTATTATCTTGAAAGGGCCTATTTTTAATTCGTCTAATTTTTTTTCTGTTCAGTCTATTTCCATTTTCTACATATACACTGTCTCCTATCTCGAACTCTTGTATTTTCCTATTTCTATCAAATATTTTCTTGTTGTACTTGTGAGATTTTATTGTATTCTCTAATGCTAATCTTCTATCAGCAATCCACTTGTCTTCCTTTTCTATTGTTTTAATTTCATTTGGTAATATACTGACATTTGTACCATTCAGTAAATATTTTGGTGCAAAACCTGTAACAGAATGGTCTGTTTCATTATATTTCTGTACACATTCTCTTGCTACTGTTGTCCATGTTCTCTTATTATTTTTCTCATTTATTTTACATCTTATTTTATTTACTATTGTTTGGTTTAATCTTTCGTTCAAGCCGTTCGAAAATGGCGTATTCACAGCTGTAAATATTAGTTTGATGTTATTCTCCTGCAAATACTGTTTAAATTCTTTTGAATTGATGCCTGGATATTGGTCTGTCAGAATTATTCCAATCTCATCTGTCTCGAGTACTTTCTTTGTTAGTTTTATAAAGTCACTTGCGTTCTGTGTTTTTGAAGTCACAATAAACGCATATCTTGTGTAGTGGTCTACTAAAAGGTGTAAGTATTTTTTTGTTGACCTAGATCCTCCAAAGCCACCTATAGTATCCATTGACATTATCTCAAATGGTTTTGTTGCTGGTCCCAGTTGTGACATTAACCCAAATTTTCCTTGACATCTTGATTTATTTTTTATGCATATTTCGCATGTTTTACAAATATTTATGATATTTTTTGTTAGGTTTTTAGCTGTATATAGTGGACTTATTTTTTTCTGTAATTGTCTGATTCCAATATGGCATAAATCTTCATGCACCTTTTTTTATAATTTTTTTACTAAATTCTTCTGTGAGTATAATCTTTTCTAGTTTCTTTATTTTTTTTTATAATAGATTTTATTTTTATGTAGTAGATTTTGTTTCTTTTCTTTTATTGTTTCATTTTTTTCTTGGTCTTCAACTATATCTTTTATTTGTATTAAATTAACTATTTTTAATAGTTCCTCCTTGTTATCTTCTGATTCTAATACAGGGTTTCGGCTCAAACAGTCTGCTTCTATATTTTCTTTACCAGGTATATATTTTACTGTAAAGTCATATTGAGATAGGTAATATGTGAGGTCACCCAATTCTTCATCTGTCCTGCATTTAATATTCATGTTCTCTAGAGGTTTGTGGTCTGAGTAAATAGTGAAATGTTTTCCAATTAGCCAGTGTTGCCAGTATTTAACTGCTTCTTTCATAGCAATACATTCCAAATATATGGCCTTTTTTCGTTTTTAAGATTCGTTTAGTTTTTTTGAAAAATATGCCACCGGTTTGTCTTTACCGTCTAGTTGAGTCTGTTTTAATATTGCCCCGATACCCTCTAAAGATGCATCTGTAAAGATTTTTATTGGTAAGTCTTTGTCGAATATTTCCAACACAGGTTGAGAACATAAATATCTTTTTATTTGATTAAATGATTCTTCACACTTCTCTGACCACACAAACTTTTCATTTTTTCTTAATAAATTATGTAATGGGTCTAAAATAATTGCACTTCTTGGTATGTATTCATGGTAGAAGTTAATTTTTCCCAAAAATTGTCTGATATTCTTTTGTGTCTTAGGAGTTGGAAAATGTCTTATCGAGATCAAATTGTCTTTTAGTGGTCTTATCGAATTGTTCTGAATTACATGGCCGAGGTACTTTACTGAGTCTGAAGCAAAGTTACATTTCGTAAACTTCAATCTAAAGCCTTCTTGTATTATTGCCTCTAATACATTTCTTATGTGTTTTATATGTTCTTCAAAGGTGTTCGAGTATATCAGAATATCATCAATATAGTTTACGGAGTATCCTGTGGGATTGTGCTTTCTTAGAATATTGCTTAAAATTCTCTGGAAAATTGCTGGTGATGTTTTCAAACCAAAGGGAAGGCAGGTCCACTGGAAGTGGCCATCTTGTGTGACAAATCCTGTTTTATATCTATCTTCCACCCGTAATGGTATCGCCCAGAATGCTGAGTTTATATCCAGTGTAGTAAAATACTTACAATTTCTAGTTTTAACAATCAAATCATCTATTAACGGAAAAGGTTGAGCTTGTGGAACAACAATTTTATTTAGTTCCCTGAAATCTATACACAAGCGGGATTTCCTATTTTCACCCTTTTTTAATGCCAATGTCACTGGAGCAGCGATAGGACTGTAGGATTCTTCTATTAAATTATTCTTTAGTAACATGGATATTTGCTCTTCAATTTCTAATTTATCTTCTATTGTACATCTGTATGGTCTTTTACTACAGTATCTATTTACTAGTAAATCTATGTGAGCTTCATAATCTCTAACTGTTCCTATATCATACTTGTCCTTTGCAAAAATTGTTTTATATTCCTTTATTATTTTCTCGATCTCAATTTTCTTTTCATTATCTAAATGGTCTGTCATACTTACAAACTCTTCTGTTTCTATGTGTTCATTAAAATTTATTGCTAATGTTTTTATATTCTTTTCTTCATTTCTGTTATCTTTAGACATTTCATCTATTTTATTTGTTCTTATCTTTTGTTCTATCCGCAAGTCCTCGTTTTGGGTTAGTTTGAATTTCTTTATCATATCCAATCCGATTATAAAATCATCAAAATATTCATTTTCTACTATGTATACATCCACTTCTTCTTCTAAATCAAATATTTTTATTTTTATTGTTATCAAGCCATCTGTTTTTTTCACACCATTAACCGTTTTCATATATGCTATATTCTCATTGTCCTTTTTTTCTTTTATTTTAATCAGTCTTGAATTTATTAAAGAGATCTGTGAGCCTGAATCATAAATGCCGCTCACTTCTAGTTTATTTTCTAATAAGAGCTTGATTTTGATTAATGGTGTACTTACTCGTTTTTTTTCTCAGTATTTATATCTACTTCAATAATAGAGTTGTTATTTACATTTCTGGGTTTAAAAACTTTTTCAGATTCATTTTTATTTTTCTTGAACCAACATGACTCTTCCGGATGATATCTAATTCCTTTGTCCAAAGATTCACAAGTGTTACATGGCTTCTTCTCATTAGTTTTATTTTTATAAAGGAATGTACGACTCTTTATTGTACTTGAGTTTTTCTTGTACATCATACCTTCATATTTTCTTATCTCATTGAACAAATCAGTAGTGTCATTGAATTCATCTCTGTTTAACCTATTTAAGATAAACCCAGGTAAACCTGTTGCAATAAGATCTATCATTGTTTTGGAGTCTATCGGTTTGTTTATGTCTAGCATAAGCCTTTCTTTTCTAATAGCGTAATCAATTAGTAGTCCTTCTTTATATCTAAATGCGAGAGCATATGTAACTATGTCCCATCCTCGGTTTTTAAAAGTTTCTAAAAATTTGTCTTTCCATTCATTCCATTCAGCCTTTATTGTTAGTTTTATGGCCATCGAGCTATACCAATCCAAACAAGATTTTTCTAAAAATAATCTTAATATATCTATTTTTGTTTCATCTTTTGATATATTAAAGCGCTCACACTCCTTTTCAAAATTCTCAATCCATTGCATTGCATATTACCTTCCTCATCTCTATATGTTTTCTTAAGATCTTCATCCAATTTTATCCATATTTTTCTATTTTGATGCCTTTTCTTTATACTATTTTTTATTTTTGAGAAAGTATTCATTTTGACAATATATGTATGATGAATCACCGGCTTCAGCTCATCAGGTAAAACATAACATTTTCCTTCCTCTGTAGATATTGAGGTTATGGCTAATACATTTGATTTGCCATCATTTGAAGCTATCATCGTAAACTCAAATTGCAGCCGGTCCATCTTCTTTTAGTTAACAAAAATGTCGTTTTATAATGGATTTTATTGAGGATTTTCGAAATAAACCACAAATGGTTTCTCTGAAAACAAAGATTTGTTTTATTCAACATGCTTTTACAGTATAACAATTATCGTTTAACTAAAATTACACTTTTATCTCACCTGAAAACAAAGAAACGACATTTAAAGTTCACTAATATCGCCTCCTCAATTATATCCCTTTAATTATCTCTCTACAAGTTTTTATAACAATAAAATGCACAAAGTAATCTAAACATCATCTGTCATTGAATGATACGTCACCCCGTATTCACAGCTTAAAAATTAAATTAATGAAATGTCATTTCCAAGGAGGTCATTTCATTACATATATATACATACATATTATAATATGTTACAATTTCATTGAAAAACGGAAACAAAAGGAAAAAGAGTAAGTAGGGTTGGTGGAAGAAATTAAATTTAGTAGAACTAGGATAGCATTACAGAGAAAGAAAATGGTCTTTTACTTGATTTTTGAAGGAAACTAGTGACTGGGCTTGCCTAATTGGTAATGGCAACGCGTTCCACAAACGCACCGCCTGAATTGCGAACGACTTGTCACAAAACTTTGTAGTATGCAAGGGCATCAAAAGTTTTAAATTCTCCGATGATCTCGAGTGTCTAATATCACACATATTCATGAAGGAACTTAAAACGTTCTTTGAGATAAGAGGGGGTTGTAGGAATAAACAGGAAGTGTCCTGTTTATTCCTACAACCCCCTCTTATCTACAGTGCCCTCTTATTACAGTCCTCTTATTTACAGTGGTAAAGCAACGATAAAATATGAGCATTCCGGCGAAGGCGGATTGGCAGCCACTTGAGCCATAGACGGAATTCAGAAATATGATCATATTTGCGCCATCCAAATATGAATCTAATACAGAAGTTTTTAAGTCGCTCAAGCTTATCTAGCTGTACTTCGGTTAGATCCAGAAAACTGACATCGGCGTAATCAAGGATTGGGAGAAGGAGGGATTGGGCGAGCGCAGTTTTGGTAGCAGTTGGAAGAAAATTGCGCAGCCTTCGTAAAGACCCCGCAGACGCAAACAACTAGCGGCTAACTTCCTGCACCTGACGACTCCACGAAAAGTCCTTGTCAATAATAATACCAAGGTCCTTCACTGAGTCGCTGTATGAGATGGTGGAGCCATCAAATACAATCGAAGGGAGCCGCATCCAGTCAATTCTTGAGCGCAGCCTTGGGCTGCCGATAACAATGACTTGAATCTTCATGGGGTGTATACGGGGTCCCAACCAACATCTGTCGGGACCCAAGCCAACCTCACCTGCACGTGGTGCACCCTGCTGGAAAACGGACGAGGCTATGGCGACCCGCCAACACGCACTGGACCAGCGTGGTGGGTTATGGTCCGAACCCCCCCAATGCAACATAACAATACGCACAGGCCCCAAATGCCCGGCGACTCCAGTGGTTGCGTTGACGTGGAAAGGCGTGGGCGCAGCCCTGGGGTCAGGGGTGCTAAGGATCTCCAGGCGGGAACGTTTAACCGTCGACGACTGGACCTGGCAACCTATAACGTACGTACACTCCGGTCCGACGAGAAGATCATCGAACTGGAGGAAGAGTTGAGCGGGTTACGATGGAGTATTGTGGGATTATCCAAAGTCCGAAGACAGGGGGAGGACACGATAATTCTCAAATCCGGTAACCTGCTTTACTTCCGGGAGGGTGATCAGCAGTCCCAGGGTGGTGTCGGGTTTATCGTCCACAGGTCCCTCGTGGACAATGTGGTGAGAATCGAGAGTATGTCGAGCAGGGTGGCGTACCTGATACTCAGAATATCATCAAGATATTCGCTGAAGGTCATACAGGTTTACGCCCCGACCTCGACACACCCCGATGACGAAGTGGAGTCTATGTATGAAGATATATCCAGAGCCATGCATGATTCTGAGACTCACTTCACCGTTGTCATGGGGGACTTTAATGCGAAACTGGGCAAACGAGACGGTGGTGAGCTGCGAGTGGGACAATTTGGATTTGGTCATCGGAACCGCCGGGGACACCTACTGGCTAGTTTTATGGAGAAGGAGGGCCTCTACATGATGAACTCCTTCTTCAGAAAGCGTAAGCACAGGAAGTGGACCTGGCAAAGCCCTGATAGTATAACTAAAAATGAGATTGACTTCATCATGTCGACGAAGAAGCAAATATTCAATGATGTCTCTGTGATCAATGCGGTGAAAACCGGGAGTGATCACCGTATGGTAAGAGGCACATTGAATATCAATGTCAAGCTTGAAAGATCTCGACTGATGAAGTCTACGCTCCGTCCTACGCAGATCCAGATCCAAAACTCCGAGAGCTTTCAGCTCGAACTTCAAAACCGTTTCGAGTGCCTAGGAAGCTCCGTGGACAAATATAATGATGGGTTCGTGGAAGCTGTCCATACAGTCGGGTCTCAGTTTTTTAAGACCCGTACAGGTAAGACCAAGAGGCTCACGGATCAAACTCTCGAGCTCATGAAGAAGAGGCGTGAAATGACTTTGCAGTCTTCAGATAATGCGTGCATGTACCGGCAGCTCAATAAACAGATCTCGAAGTCTCTGAAACGCGACCTTCGCCGATTTAATACCGAGAGGATTAAGGACGCGATTGAGCGGAATAAGGGCTCCAAAGTTTTTGCACGGGATCTGTCTATTGGGCAGAGCCAACTCACGAAACTGAAGACCGAAGATGGCAGAGTCATATCCGCCAAATCGGAGCTTCTGGGAGAGATCGAGGCATTTTATGGACAGTTATACACGTTAATCTCCAAACCCGCTACAAATCTGGCAAACGACCCAAGAGCTAGATTGACTCGACACTACACTGAAGATATCCCGGACGTCAGCCTGTACGAGATTAGGATGGCTCTGAAGCAGCTGAAGAACAACAAGGCGTCGGGTGAGGACGGAATTACGGCTGAGCTCCTGAAGGCGGGTGGAAAACCGGTCCTAAAGGCCCTTCAGAAGTTGTTCGATTCCGTCATACTCGAGGGAAAAACGCCACAGGCATGGAGCAGAAGTGTGGTGGTACTCTTCTTTAAGAAGGGTGATAAAACCCTGCTGAAGAATTACAGGCCCATCTCACTTCTGAGCCATGTCTACAAGCTGTTTTCCAGGGTCATCACAAACCGTCTTGCGCGCAGGTTTGACGACTTCCAGCCTCCCGAACAAGCCGGATTCCGAAAAGGTTTCAGCACCGTAGACCACATACATACGCTACGGCAGGACATACAGAAGACCGAGGAGTATAACCTGCCTCTCTGCCTAGCGTTTGTGGACTACGAGAAAGCTTTTGATTCGATCGTGACTTGGGCTGTGCTGCAATCTCTCCAAAGGTGCCAAATTGATTATCGGTACATCGAAGTGCTGAGGTGTTTGTACGAAAACGCCACCATGTCAGTCCGACTCCAGGACCAGACCTCGAAACCTATCCTCCTGCAGCGAGGTGTGAGGTAGGGAGATGTCATCTCTCCGAAACTGTTCACGGCCGCAATGGAGGATGTCTTCAAGGTTCTGAACTGGAGTGGACTAGGCATTAATGTCAATGGCGAGTACATCACTCACCTTCGGTTTGCCGACGACATAGTAGTCATGGCAGAGACTATGGAGAAGCTTAGCACAATGCTTAATGACCTCAGTAGAGCTTCTCTAAGAGTGGGTCTTAAAATGAACATGGATAAAACCAAAATCATGATTAACAACCATGTAGCGCCCACTCCTATCAAGATCGGAGACTTTACACTCAAAGTTGTGGACGATTACGTCTACCTCGGACAGACAGTCCAGTTGGGTAGGTCTAACTTCGAGAAAGAGGTCAACCGTCGAATCCAACTCGGTTGGGCAGCGTTCGGGAAGCTACGCGGTATCTTCTCGTCCAACATACCACAGTGTCTCAAGACGAAAGTCTTTAACCAGTGCGTGTTGCCAGTGATGACATATGGCTCCGAAACGTGGTCGCTCACAATGGGCCTCATCAGAAGGCTCAAAGTCACCCAAAGAGCAATGGAAAGGGCTATGCTCGGGGTTTCCTTGCGTGATCGAATAAAAAATGAAGATATCCGCAGGAAAACTAAGGTTGCCGACATAGCACAAAGAATTGCCAAACTTAAGTGGCAATGGGCAGGGCACATTGCTCGTAGAACAGATGGCCGTTGGGGCCGAAAGGTTTTGGAGTGGCGACCGCGTACCGGAAGACGCAGTGTTGGAAGGCCTCCTACAAGGTGGACCGACGACCTGGTAAAGATAGCGGGAAACCGATGGATGCGGGACGCACAGGAACGTTCGATGTGGCGACGCTTGGGGGAGGCCTATGTCCAACAGTGGACGTGTATCGGCTGAGATGATGAATCTTCATAGGATTGACCTTCAGACCATGAGCCACACTCCACTCAAAAATACGAGCTAAATCTTTATTGACCATGTTAACTGCATCGGACAGTTCATGTAGTGGAGCTTGCGAATATATAATTGCAGATCGTCAGCGCAAAGGTGGTAGGATGAGAGAAGTTTATTGGAAATTGAGTTTATAAAGATAGCGAAAAGAAGAGGAAATAAAACGCCCCCCCGCGGTACGCCGGCAGAGGTATTGCACCACGACGAGGACGAACCTTCAATGCAAGTACGTTGCCGACGGCCACACAGGTAACTACGAATCAATTGCCGTTGGAGATATGTTAAAAGAACTTAGTATGCCGAGTAGGATATCAAAATAGACGATATTAAAAGCATTGCTGAAGTCTAACAAGGAAAGGACCTTAACTGCAATATTTCGAGATAACCTCTCCCTTCCACAAAATGGAATTCTCTTACATTGTATTTCTTATCTCTTTTATTATATAGTAGCTTATTATACCTAATCGCCATATATAGGCCTGGAATGAACAATTTCCGTGGGTGGTGGACCAATGACCTGGTGAAAGTTGCGGGAATCTGATGGATGCGGGACGCACAGGATCGATCATTTTAGACACTTGGGGAAGGCCCATTTCCAATAGATCTATCGGCTGATATGATGATGATGATGAACAATGTCCATGAGAGAACATGAGTGTTATTTATACCCCAGACCACATCTGAAAGCTTCTCATCTCAGCATTCACGTTCGATGGTACCTAGTAGTGATGCCATTTAAAATAATTCTGTTTACTTATTTAACTGACTATTTAAATGAGGGCAGACATCTGTTTATGTATGGAAAATTCTTTGAAATACTAACTTGTGAGTGTTACACCCCTGTACACAATTTTCTGTGACAGTTGCCAAACATTGATTTTTTTTTTTTTATTCGGGAGAAACAATATCTTTAACGGCCCAGGTAAACGTGTGCATCTGGATTGAGGGCCCCATTTTTTAAATCCTTATAAAACAAAACAAGATTTACAGGTACTTTAGTTAAGAATTAGTAAAACTTAAAGCAATGAGCCATAAATTTCTTAAACATAAAATAAAAAAGTTACGATTAAATAACGTGGGCCCTCAATCCAGACGCTTGCATAAAGAGGCATAGTCTAAATCTCAGAAAGTACGATGTCTGGGTAAATAATTATTATTTAGGAATTTAGTTAAGAATTTCTAAAGTATTTTAAGAAATTCTCAAATCTATAGAATATCACATTACAGATTTATTGCGGTTTACCTTGGGCCCTCAATTCAGCAATGTCATTTATAAAGAATCTGCAAAAACTGAATTTATTTGACAAAATACATACGTACGACTTTATTATATTCCAATTAGATACCTCTATAAATTAGTAAAAAAGAAATAATGAACCAAAAGTTAATCGTTTAAAAGTAAATGAGAGTTGAATTTTACTGAAACGTCTGAACTGAGGGCCCAAGATTTTCGGCTTTATTGACTAGACTAAACGTCATAGATTAACGCAAAGTAGATTAAAATTTCTTACTATTTTTAACTAAATTTTAACGTATCGTCCGTTCTTCTAGATGCTATAATTTAAGAGAAAATTAATTTTCAATTTTGTATAGGAGAATATTTTGTAGGGTGACCATAAAGTTTATCGTACCATAGGTACATTTTGTAAAGCACAGAGTAAAATTCATACACATTTGCAGATAAAAGCATTATAATACGTTTAAAAAAAAACTACTTACTAGATCTCGTTCAAACCAATTTTCGTTGGTGGTGTACATCATATATATTTTTTAGTTTTATTATTCTCTTATTTTAGAAGTTACAGGGCCGGGACACACATTTTACTACTTTGGAAGGGTCTCCCGCGCAAACTCTTCAGTTTAGAAAAAAATGATATTGGAAAGCTCCATATCATTTTTGAAGACCTCTCCATAGACACTCCACACGTATGGGTTTGATGAAAAAAAATTTTGAGTTTCAGTTCTAAGTATGGGGGACCCCCAATTTTTTTTTTCTATTTTTGTGTGAATATCTTAAAATGCAAAAGCAATCAGAAATTTCGACTTTTCGGAATCGAACCTCCGTTACGTGTCTGATTTATACCATGGGCCTAGATGCCTAAAACAAATAAATACATTTATTTAGCTTCAATATTTTAAAGATAAATTAAGCGTCATCATTTGCCATGAACGACGAGAGAGAGTAAGTGATACGCAGAGCTTAAGTTCAGGCTCGCCAAGATCCGTCGGGCGTACTGTAACTAGGTACCTAGTAAGTTTTAAATAGTCATATTGTATCTGAAGCATCAGAGATGTCGCAATCCGTAAAACAATCAAATTAATTTCAATAAATAAAACACGATCGATGTAAATATAACAAAACTATTTACTTCATATAAAAATTTAACTTGAAAATAGAGTAAATAAGAAATTAATAGGACATTTTAAAGTAACAGAAATTCTCCATTCAAGCGATAAACAACAACAATACACAATAGTATTTGGCATACTTATGTGCGCACATACACTACATACAAAAACCTTTATTTTAAGTTCTTATCCTATTTTTATTTTTATAAAACCGGATTTCTACATGTCCGGCCGATACAATAATAATAACTTTACAAATTAAAGTTATCTCAACTCGGGTCTCCCAGATACAGGTTCTACCAAGTTTGTCATTGCAAACCGCCTCGTCTCGCGCCTAACACGGGTGGGGCCGGACCTTTCGGACGGACAGTTCGGCTTTCGCAGGATGCGCTCTACGGTGGACGCCATCATGCGCGTGCGAGCCCTCACGACGGGGGATGCGGTGTCCCGGGGCAGGTGCCAGGTGTGTCGTGGCAGTGTCCTTGGACGTTGCCAACGCCTTCACTTCCCTGCCCTTTTTTTTTATGGTGGGAAAAAATCATGCATTGACATCCCCCGCCCTTGGGCGGAGCGGGAGATAGTGTCAGACTCTTACGGACTAAAAGACCCACCCCGTTCCTTCTAGCCTTCATACCGGGGCTCGAGCAGCCTTTCGGATAACCCTGGCCCCAGTAGGCTTCGACCCGGCTGGGTCCCTGCTGTTGCTGATAACTCCTTGAGGCGCGCGGGAACAGAGCGCTCAATTCCCTGCCCTGGAGTACGATCCGAAGGGCACTCCGGTACCACCGGGTGCCCGAATACCTCTGTCAAGTGGTCGAGGCTTACCTGTCGGACACGCTGGTTCTAGCGCAGGGAGAGTCGTACCAGGCGGCGGTCGCTCCAGTGACACGCAGGGTTACGATGCTCGTTGATAGGATCCAGGAGTTGGGACTCGAGGTGGCGCTTCACAAATCAGAGGCTATGTGTTTCCACGGTCACCGCCCTCGGAACGCACCGCCATTGAGTTCCCAACTAACGGTAGAAGGAGTTCACATCGGTGTCGGGTCGACGATGAAATACCTGGGACTCGTCCTCGACAGCCGACTTCTGCGAAGCAGTAATGCTAGCAAAGGAGGAGGCAGTCAGTAAGAGTCTGACACTATATCCCACTCTGCCCAAGAGCGGGGGTTGTAATTGGATGATTTTTTCCCACCATAAAAAAAAAGGTTCTACCAAGTTTTGGGACCAGCATCCAAATATAAATTATGTATAATTCCTAATTAGTTACAAAATTAATGGTTATGTAATAGTTTTAAAGTATTTTTTATTTATTGTAATAATGTACACTAAACATTCAACAACCAGCTCTTCTGCAGCAAGGGAAGACTATACTCATTCCTATATTAATCAAAATCTTCAGAGCAAGCTTTGCCTAGGGATAGAGAAATGGACTATGGTTAAAGTCTGTTTTGTCCCAAAGGCCGGTAAGAAGGACTACTCTCAACAAAAGTCCTTCAGACCAATAAGCCTTACCTTTTTTTTTTTTATGGTGGGAAAAATCATGCATTGACATCCCCTGCCCTTGGGCGGAGCGGGAGATAGTGTCAGACTCTTACTGACTAAAAGACCCACCCCGTTCCTTCTAGCCTTCATACCGGGGCTCGAGCGCCCTTTCGGATAACCCTGGCCCCAGTAGGCTTCGACCCGGCTGGGTCCCTGCTGTTGCTGACAACTCCTTGAGGCGCGCGGGAACAGTGCGCGCCGTCGACGACTTGGGCTTGGTCCGGACAGTTACCGGACGGCCGGACAGCGAGCTACCCATTGCTCACTGTCCGCAAGCCCGCGTCTACGTTGGCCGGAAATCGGGATCAGAATCCCGGCGACGGCGGCGGCGATAACGCCGTTGCCTGATGCGTTCGGCCTCCTCCTTTGCGAGCATTACTGCTTCGCAGAAGTCGGCGACCGGACCTCAACCAAGGCCCGGCGCGAGAGGTCTCCGCCGCCGATCGCCCTCACGAGGGCACGGCGATACTCCGCCCAAGTAGGGCACACCTCGACTGTGTGTTCCACCGTGTCCTCCGGGCGTTCCGCATAGTGGCGACACCCGGGCGTCTTTTCCGCATGAATCGAGTGCAGGAATCTCCCGAACGAACCATGTCCGGTGAGTACCTGCGTCATGCGGAAGGTAAGGACGCCGTGAGGTCTTTCCAGCCACGCCTCAAAGAGGGGACTTACCGCCATGATTGTGGCGTGCCCAGCACTGGGTTGCGATAGTCGCTGACGCCATTTCACCATGAGATCCCGCCGGAGCTCTGTCCGCCATGCCGTGACCTGTCGCGGCAGCGGACTTTCACCCTGGCGTTGCATCTCCACGCGCATATCGTGCATGTGTGCAAGGACTGTTGCCTCCAGATCCCACGGTGGTAGGCCAGCCAGAAGGCTCGCCGCTTCGCGGGAGACCGTGCTGTATCCCCGCACCATCCTTATCGCCATGACCCTCTGGCAGGCGTTCAGTATGGCCGCCGGTTGCTTTTTCAGCGACGGCGCCCACACTGGCGCCCCGTAGAGGGCCATGGACCGAACGATCCCCGCGTAGAGCCTCCGGCAGGAGGCGTCTGGACCCCTAAGGTTGGGCAGGAGCCGCTTGAGCGCAGCCCCAGCCCGGTTGAGTTTGGGAGCCAGACGTCGGAAATGCTCCACGAAATTCCACCGGCTGTCGAGGACGAGTCCTAGGTACTTCATCGTCGACCCGACACCGATGTGAACTCCTCCTACCGTTAGTTGGGAACTCAATGGCGGCGCGCTCCGAGACCGGCGACCGTGGAAACACATCGCCTCGGATTTGTGAAGCGCCACCTCGAGTCCCAACTCCTGGATCCTATCAACGAGCATCGTAACCCTGCGTGTCACTGGAGCGACCGCCGCCTGGTACGACTCTCCCTGCGCTAGGACCAGCGTGTCGTTTGCGTAGCAAACCACGCTGACCCCGTCAGGGAAGTCGCCGCGCAGCACGTAGTCGTACCCGATGTTCCACAAGGGTGGCCCTAGTACTGACCTCTGCGGAACACCGCACGACATCTCTCGACGTTTCCAGTCTCCCTGGTGACCGGGGTAGACTATAAGTCACTCCAACAGATAGGCCTCGACCACTCGACAGAGGAATAAGCCTTACCTCCTTCCTACTCAAGAGTATGGAAAAGGTTATTGACGAATGCATCAGGGATGGACCATTAAGGGATAACCCTCTGCATCCGAAGCAACATGCTTAAAATGATATTGAGGTTTCTAATATCATTTTTTTCTAAATTGAATAGTTTACGCGAGAGACACTTCCAAAGTGGTAAAATGTGTGTATCGCCCCTGTAACTTCTAAAATAAGAGAATGATAAAACTACGAGATCTAGTAAGTAGTTTTTTTTAAAACGTATTATAATGCTTTAAACGTATCTGCAAATGTGTATGAATTTTACTCTGTGCTTTACAAAATGTACTTATGGTACGATAAACTTTATGGTCACCCTACAAAATGTTCTCGTATAAAAATTGAAAATCGATTTTCTCTTAAATTATAGCATCTAGAAGAACGGACGATACGTTAAAATTTAGTTAAAAATAGTTCCCTCAGTTCAGACGTTTCAGTAAAATTCTACTCTCATTTACTTTTAAACGATTAACTTTTGGTTCATTATTTCTTTTTTACTAATTTATAGAGGTATCTAATTAGAATATAATAAAGTCGTACGTATGTATTTTATCAAATAAATTCAGTTTTTGCAGATTCTATAAAAATGACATTGCTGAATTGAGGGCCCAAGGTAAACCGCAATAAATCTGTAATGTGATATTCTATAGATTTGAGAATTTCTTAAAATACCTACTTTAGAAATTCTTAACTAAATTCTTAAATAATAATTATTTACCCAGACATTGTACTTTCCGAGACTATGCCTCTTTATACAAGCGTCTGGATTGAGGGCCCACGTTATTTAATCATAACTTTTTTATTTTATGTTTAAAAAAATTATGGCTCATTGCTTTAAGTTTTACTAATTTTTAACTAAAGTCCCTGTCTTGTTTCGTTTTATAAGGATTTAAAAATTGGCCCTCAATCCAGATGCACACCAGGTAAACATAAATTTTGTGAAGGAGTCGATTACTATCACTAGTATGTAGGAATCTAGGAATAACCACATTGTCTATACTAATATTATAAAGAGGTAAAATTTGTAAGTTTGTATGTAGGGGGTAATCTCTGGAAGTACCGGTCCGATTGGTAAAATTTTTTCACCGATAGAAAGCTGCTTTAACCCGGAGTGACATAGGCTATATTTTATGTACCTACGCGGGCGACGCCGCGGGCTAAAGCTAGTGTTTGATACGATTGCTGTGACAGTATTTGATTTGGATGTAAAAATCCTGAATTGTCTAAGCACCCTCAGACCCTACGAAAGATCAAATTTTTCTTTTAATTATAATGATTTTTAATACCACACAGTCGGTGTTTATCTTAAATGCAACAATATGCTTAGATGCAACAATGATTTGGCAATTTAACCACAGCAAGTTTCTATCTTATACTGTCAATTTTATTATCATATTTTAATTTCATCCCTACTTGCAATGCAACTTAGATAAGTAAAAAGTTTTTCATTACTCATACTCTGAAAGTAGGTCTGAAGTTGCCTGAGGAGCGGGCTGAAAGTGATACTTTTCATCCCTAGGGAGTTTTACTTTACAACTGACAGCTGTCAAATTATTAAAAAAAAACTAGTTCTATCTTCACATTTCTATTGAAACATGTTCCAATTTCCCATACAGCCAATCAATCACAGCGCGATATAAAATTGAAATAACTTAAAGATAAGTATTAATTAAATAATATTATATTTGAAGTGATTTATTTGTTCAACTATTTCTTTAAAATACTTAATTTTTAAAAGATTACAATTAATTTCTAATTTTTCATTAATGAGGCTGAATAGCTGGCCGGCCACAGAAAAAAAAAACAAAATGGCGGGAAAGTGACAATCAGTCGTTGGTTTTTTCGAGTTTTATTTACATTTTCGTATAACAGAGATTTGTTTTAACACGTTATGTTTATCAGATTAAAATAGTGATTTAACGCCTAATTTCATAAAAGAAGAGGCTAAAGCAGTAGTGGAAAACCTTTTACCGCCTAAATCAGAAGAAAGATACTTACCTACCTAAAATCATAGGTACGATGACTCAGTTTTACAAATTTTATTTTTAGTTTCCTCGTATTCGTAATGAAAAGCACAGTGTTTACCTCGGGGTGAAAGTAACCCATTTAGCCCCTCGAAATAGCGACCTCGCTGCGCCTGGCCGCCAACTCCTTCTCGGGACGAAATGAGTTACTTTCACCCCTAGTGTAACAATGTAATATTTATCACGCCACGACACCGCCAAGTTGGGGAGGTTCCTGCATCGGATTCAGACGGAAGTTACGCCCGGGTATCACTATTGTGTGGACCAACCGGAGGACACGGTAGAGCACCCGAGGACACGGCAGAGGTGTGCCCCGCTTGGGCAGAGTACCGCTATGTTCTCGTAGAGGCAATTTGTGACAAAGTCCTTTCGCGCCGGGCTCCGGTTCAGACTATGGCCCGGAGCGAGGAGGAATAGCAGGCGGTCGCCTTCTTCTGCGAAGACTCCGACCCCGACAACCAGCCACGATAGACGTGGCTTGCGGATAAGCAATGGGTAGCCCGCCGTCTGGCCGTCCGGTAATTAACTGGACCGAGCCCAGTCGTCAACAACATGTAGTGATCCACGCGCTCCTCAAAGAGATGTCATCAAACCGTAGGAGTCCAGCAGGGCCGATGCCCATAAGCTAGGACCGCGGGGAATTTATGAAAAGAAAACCTGTAGTCGTAGACCGCAAAGGGCAACTTAACGACACAGGTTAATCGTAAAACGGAACGCATCTAAAAAAGATTTTGTTCATCGTGTGGGCACTCTTGATTTTGTGACACAAAATATGCATATTCACTCACTCACGTGTATTTCTAAATCTCCCATTCAGCTTGCTCAAACGAGTACCAACATTATTTAATATTTGTACGTCAACTTTGGTTACTTACCTATTGCTGATTTGTGATATTGTTGGTAAGTAATAGGTAAATATGCAATATTAATTATAGTCATGTTGATTTAAATATTAAATATCTTTCTCATAAACGATATATGTGTTTTATTTTAAAATCAAGTCGAGTACAATTTCTAATACCTACATTTATAGTGGGTACCTATGTTATACATTTTATAAGAAATTTCTTTAGTTGACTGTAAACACGTCAGATTTTCAAGTCTGAGCGTGTTGACGACAAAAAAAGTAGGTGAAATCGGAAGGTTCTAACTCGCTCGGACTCGCGCGCATCGCTTAAGCGAGTTGACGAACAAGCCATTTTGACTGACTTATACACCCCTACTTTTTAATTAGTACATAAAATGGGGCTGTATCTGTACCCGTTACTGATCATATTTATTTGTATTCAAAAGTAGAAAAAACCGAAATCCTAAAATTGACCACGAAAAGGTAAATTCATCATAAATTCAATCATACATAACAATTGCTAGTAGAAAATACTGCGGGCAGTGTTTTTCCATTTTAATCGTCATTTATTCATTCATAATCAATACATAACCTGCAAAATATTTCCATAAATTGAGAGACATTTTGGGATAAACACAAACGCTGCTGTTTATGAATATTATTTATTGAGACTTTACTTAAATAATAACAAGGGCTTTCTAATAAGCCCTTTAAGTATTTGTACTAATTAAAAATTAGTGGTGTATAACAGATGAGGGAAGATAATATTTCCTCTACCGGATTTCGTACTGTAATCAGTAATAATCAATTGTTTAATAATACCTTAACAGGCAATCGGTTTACACCTTGGGTTAACTTATTGCAGTTTTAGTAGAGAACCCTACTGCTTTTTAATATAATATTTTTTGCTGGTGAAAGATTTTTTAAAATCGGCCAACTAGTAACAAAAATACTAATCTTTTCTCTTTATACTATAATATATTTCTATATTTATGTACTTTTTAGACATCTTTGAGGGTCACGACTAGTGTTGCCAGGTCCGATTGGATGAAAATCGGGACAGACGGCAAAACAAATCGGGATTTAGGGTTTTAGATCGGGACATTTTTTTTTTCAGTAATTTTTTTTTTGAGTCAGGAAATCATCTAATAGCTTCTCCCGTTCTAGGGCGGAATGAAAAATAAACTTGTACTGATTAAAAGCCAGACTTCTTCAGTCGACCTTTGCATTCCAGGGGCACGGGCACTGTTTGAAACGTTCCCGCAGCCCTAGCATTCATCAGCCCTACGAGTTTTCCTGGTATCTCTTTGAGAAACGTGTGCGGCATCGCCTCGGACCTGGTACTTATTGAACGGGCGAACGACGAGTTACCATTGCTCGTCGTTTGCAAACCCATATCTATTGGGGCCGGAAATCGATGTGTGACTCGCCCGGAACATCTCCTTCGGAGACGATCTTCCTTTTATTTTTCATGCAAACTTCACATACATTTTTGCTGTAAGGTAAGTTCATCAAATTTAATGCTTTCCGATTGAGATGACCTAATTTGATATGCCATAGATCACCATAAGTCAGGTCTTCATCGCCATAATAGCAGTTATATTTTTTATTAGGTAGTTGCATTTTCAATATATATAACTTTCCTTTCTTTTCTCCATAATATACTCGTTTTTCAGATTTAATTATCAACTTTCCATTTTTAAATATTACACATTTCCCTTTATTCATCAGTTCATTTACTGACAGTAAATTGCTTTCAATTCCACTTACTATGAGACCTTCAATTGTCACAGGTGTGTCTCCCTCATAAAAGGTACTTAAAAAACCTTTTTTCTTTGCACATAATACTTCTCCATTTGCAATTTTAATTTTAATTGGGTCTTGGAGTTCCGTCACGTTTGTCATAAATTTTTCATATCTCTCTTGTATGAAGTTATGTGTTGCTCCTGAGTCTACAACAAAAACAATCTCCGATGCAACTTCTGTATGCAATACGTGTTCCATACTTGAAGCAATAAACATTTCATTACTGTTAAAATTTTCATTCACTTGGGTTACATGCCCTTGTCCTCTCGACTTTCCTCTGAACCCAGATCTTCCTCTATTCCTCATTCTAAATTTTCCTCTGCCTCGTTGCATTTGATAATTGTTTTCACTTTTCTTGTCACATTGGTATGCCAAGTGTCCTTCTTTTCCGCATTTAAAGCAGGTATAGAAACTGCTTTCCACAACTTCACTTTTCTTTTCTTTTAATTTTAACTCTGAATCTAGGAGTCTAGATTTCACAAAATCTACAGTGAGCTCTTTTTCAATACTCATTGTTTCCAATGTAGTTATCACTGTACTGTATTCCTCAGGTAGTGTCAGGAATAAATGCGTCAATTTATCGCTGTCCTCCATCGTAGTTCCAGCTGTCTCCAATTGAGTGATCAAGTTGTCAAATTGAAGGAAATGATCCTGTAAATTTTGACCACTGGAGCATTTCATAGCGATTAGCTTTTTACGTATAAAAAGCTTTTTGAATACACTTTTTCTCTCAAATACTGATTCCAAGCAAGTAATCATTTCGGCAGCGGTTTTACATTTTTTTATAATATTGAGATATTGGTCACTTACGCATTGTACAATAATTGACCGAGCTTTTGCATCACTTTCAATATGTTGTTTGATCTCCTTGTCATATTTTTCCAATATGTTTGAAAGGTTTCTTTCTTCCAACAAAATCTTTACACGAAACTTCCAATTAGAGAACGCTATATTTTCGTTCAATTTCGGGAAATTACACGTTCCCGACGACGTCATTTTACTTTTGTCGATCAAACCACGCTCTGCTGTTATTATTTATTGTCAGAAGCCGATGAAATTAAAACATTATTTAATATAATTGCGAGTCACACGCTTTTATTTTCAGTTTTTCATAGAAGTAAAATATTTGAACATAGCATTGACATTCATAGTTACGAGCTGGCTGCTAACGAATCTGTTACAAACAAAAAGGTTTAACTTAACACCGGCCCTCGATTGAAAATCTGTAATAGATTGAAATCGCTACAAACTTACAAAACACTACTAATAAAATTACTAATTGATTGATTAACGTAGAAGACGCTGCGCGAGAGAGGGACAATTAGAACTTTTTGATTTATCGGGACATTTAGCGTCCCGATCAGGTGCAAATCGGGACGCGTCCCCAGACCCGTAAAAATCGGGACATCCCGCGCAAATCGGGACGCCTGGTAACACTAGTCACGACTCACGACATTATTTGAATTGCAATATTTTTAATATCTCAATAACTGGCACCAACCGGTTAAAGCCGCCATCGTATCAGCCTGATATAATATAAACCTAGCATTATAAGATATTTTTATGATAAGTATTTCGTAAGATAAGTATTTCATAATCTAGGTAAGCACTTTTATGACAAAGATGATCCCACGCATTTCCTGAAATCCTTAACCAGCTTAAATACGACACGATTAGATAGTTATCTACTACTTGATAGTTACACCAGATAAGACAAAGTTTCATACCTACAACCGCGTAATACCTACTATAATTACCGTCACGGATCTTGAGCGCTCGGCGTCAGAGTGTAACTCGGCCGTATTTTTGAAATAAATGCCTACAGCCGCGCGGTACGTAGCATTCTAATTATATCTGCCTACTTTGTGTTTCCATTTAGTTTTGTGATTGTAAATATACTTTTTTATATAACTAAATAAAATACTTTGTGAATTGAATAGGAAGTTTTCAATTAAAATGCGTGTTGTTTTTTGTTCCATTTTTTGCCATTTGGTTACAGAACCCTAAAAACGGTTTGGTATATATTGTCATAGCAGCAACAGAAATACTTAATTTGAAAAAAAAATCAACTGTCTAGTGACAGACAGACGGTCAAATTTATTTTTTCTAGTCTTATTCATACACACAGTACAATAAACAACTATTATATATTAATAATAAAATACCACTTTACTTTGAATTATACAAACTAACAAAACAAAACACACATGCCCCGAGGTTTTAATACAAGCATACCTTCATGAACTGCTTTTATCTACCTATTTCACTCGTGTCAATCACTTTCCTTTAGAGCCATATTTCACCGGGACACCCTGGTAGCGCCACTGGTTGCGCTACCATGGTGTCCCAGTGAAATATAGCAAGACACAAAACAAGACACCAGAGCAAAGATTTCATGTATCCTACGGATAATCTAGATTGCCTACGCAGCAAACACACTCTAAAGTGTTCTTTATTTTCAATAAGATTAAGTTCATATTGACAAGCAAACGGGGAAAAATGTAGTGAACAAGACAACGAGAAAGGGTCGGTGTGTCCCTTTCTTACCTCTGTTTTAACTAGGGTAACCATGATTTTACAAAATTAATTGTTATAATTTTTGTCACTGCAGCATTTAATATTAATTAATGTATTTTTTTATATCGACAGCAAAGACTCCAAACTGTCTGTCAGACCTGAAAACAAAAAAATTACTCGAATTTTGCTAAGACGATTATCGTATGATTTTGTATGAAATGAGTCAGAGCCTGCGTGAATTTACAAAACGCACCAACGCGCGTGAGTGCGTAAAAAACCCAAATGATGATGCAGATCTACACTTCCGCAAGTACGCGCGTAGGTGCGTCGACACGCAACGTGCAGCGTGATGCGTGGCAGTGTGATAATCGCTTAAAACACGCGGAAAAACCTTTTTAAATTCATAGCGGTAAATTATGATTTTCTTGAAAAAATATTTTTAGGCAGTATTGGTACTTCACGGTCGATAAATATAATATTCTAGCATTTGCCCGCGGCTTCGCCCGCGGACACCCCACTCAGGAATAAAGCAGCTTTCTATCGGTGAAAAACTTTTTGCGATCGGACCAGTACTTCCAGAGATTACCTAATATGGCTTGTTCGTCAACTCGCTTAAGCAATTCGCGCGAGTCCGCGCGAGTTGGGACCTTCCGATTTCACCTACTTTTTCTGTCGTCATCTCGCTTAAACGTATAAAATACAGTCAAATAATAACAATTACTATAAATAACTAGCTATTGCCCGCGGATTTTTTCACGCAGGCTATACCGGTTATCTACTTAGATTTCGGGATATTATGTTAAAGGTGAGGAATGAGGCGAGTAGGATGTGGCCAATGGTACACTATACCCAAGTTACTTTAAAAACATTTTACGTTACTTTTGACTTTCTCATGTTACCTGCACCTGCATGGTCCTCACCGAAAATGGCAAGTTCGGTCGGTTCCTGCATCGGATTCAGACGGCAGCAAAGCTCGGGTATTACTATTGTGTGGACCACTCGGAGGACACGGTGGAGCACCCGAGGACATGGTAGAATTGTGCCCCGTTCGGGCAGAGCACCGCTGTTTCCTCGTGGAGGCAATTTTTGGCAACAATCTTTCACGCAGGGCTCTAGTTCAGACTATGGTCCGGAGCGAGGAGGAATGGCAGGCGGTCGCCTCTTTCTGCGAAGCAGTAATGTTAGCGAAGAAGGAGGCCAAAGGACCATCGGCCGCCGAAATTCCGAGCCCGACGACGGACCACGGTAGACGCGGGCTTGCGGACGTCGAGCAATGGGTAGTCCGCTATCCGGCCGTCCGGTAATTAACCGAACCGAGCTCAGTCGTCAACAGCGCGTAGTGATCGACGTGCTCCTCAAAGAGATGACATCAAACCGTAGGAGTCTAGAAGGGCCGATGCCCGCAAGCTAGGACCCCGGCGAATTCCTGAAAAGGAAACCCGTAGTCCTAGAATGCAAAGGGTAACTGAAGGTCACAGGTTAATCGTGAAATGGAATGCATCCAAGAAAGATTTTGTTCATCGTGTGGGCGCTCTTGACTTTTTTGACACATACATGACGTATCGATACTGCACATTCACTCACTTATGTGTATTTCTAAGTCTCCTATTCCGCTTACTTAAACGTGTGCTAACATTAACTAATATTTGGACGTCAACTTTGGTTGCTTATTGCTGATAATGTTGTGATTTGTTGGTAATTAATAGGTAAATATGCAATATTATATAATTGTAATGTTGATTTATAAGTGTTTTATTTTAAAGTCAAGTCGAATACAATTTCTAATACATTTTTAGTGGGTACCTATGTTATAAATTTTTTTTAGTTGACTGTACATAAATACGTCAGATTTTCAAGTCTGAGCGAGTTGACGATAGAAAAAGTAGGTGAAATCGGAAGGTGCCTGCTCGCTTGGACTCGCGCGTATCGCTTAAGGCCCAAGCGCCCGAAAAGAGCCATAAAACAGTGATTTTCTGAAGCCGACTCCTCGCTAACGGCCAGGTTAATAGGTTTGAAAAAAGGTTGCTTGTAGGTCCGGCTGGTATTTTTTATTTATAGTTTTTTTTTTTATTGAGATATAAAAACAACGAAAATTAAAAGCAAAATTATTTAAGTATATTTAAAAAAAAAAAAAATAGATACGTAGGTAGTCAATTTGACGAATATTACCAGAATTTTGTGATAGATTCCATTCATCGTGATATGCTCTCTATGCAAATTCTGGCATCCTGTTGCAGGTTTGTGTTGTTGAGAGCTGCAAAAGCTGCAAGCTAGTGTTTATATAACAATAATAATAAATAATTTATTAGTTTGGTGGTGATCACTTACTAAGCGATCTCCTGCTTGGTGAGCTCCTACATGTTTTCAATAGCGTTCATGTCTGGTGTATTGATTGACTAGTTTTTTTGTCCTATGATCAGTTCCCTGACAGTTTTTGTCTGACAATTATAGTGCTGTGACCTAACGAAATTTAATCGATTTTTTACAATAACGAATCAGTTGGCAAAGGTAATGGAATCGGATTACCGATTTTAGATTTATAGATGATAAATGTGAAAGTTTGAATGTGTGTGTTGATGTTTGTTACTCTTTCACGCAAGAACTAGTCTACGGATTTTGAAGAAATTTTACAGTAAATAAAAAAACCTGACAAAAACTAAAAACCTGAAATAACGCGGGCGAAACCGCGGGGGACGGCTAGTGGTAAATAAAATGCAGTCTGTTTAAAATAATAATTTATTTAGTATTCACTGTCAGAACTTGAATCTTGATTTGAACTCATATCCATATCGGAATCGGAATCTTCTTCAACTAACCGCGATGATTAATTATTGGTCCCTAATTCAGTCGATCCGGATATATTTATTCCAGTCCTCTGTTACAGTTTATTGAGTTTTTTCTATTACTTTTTTCCAATTTTACATGCGATCACAAGATAGCCGCTCCGATTTTGTCGATTAGTGTGTCGTCGAGTATTGTCAATCTCTATTGGCAGAAGTTCCGTTTAACGCATTACACATTTTTAAGTTCTATACTGTTTTATTTTATTTACTTAATTTATTAACAGTTAATTATAACCACAATAATTTACTTAGTAATTTACGAAAGACAATATTTTTTTTATCATTTCATTTTTATTTTATTTTTTGCCAGTTTATTTTTTTAGTAATCTAAAGTAGTATGCGTGCCATGGAAAAAAAGGAACTGTCAGGGAACTCATCATAGGGCAAAAAAGGTATAGGGTAAAACATTAATGTTTTTAGCCAAGTATGCAGTAACACCCCTGGTTTTGTAGCACAATGCAGATTCGGGCATAAAAATGGACTCTTCGTCAATAAGGAACCATTCTTCGAGATACGGCAGCAGTCCAGTTTCTAGTACTCGCTTGTACTGGTCATGCCTCACGGTCCCTTTCACGATATGTAGACCCTTGCTTGAGATTAAAGACCACATCATAATACTAATTGGGAATTTAGCTGTCTCTTAACACCGGTTTTTATGGAGCTATTCTCCAGGGCGTCGTCGGAAAGGAGCATTTTTTGAACGGACAAAAGAGCTTTTGTCAACCAAAACCTGAAACGTCGATTCATCGGAGAAACATGTCTGAAAAATTATATTATTTCATCAGATAATGGCAGTAGTTTATTAACAATGTACTGTACTATTTAAAGTCTTATTTTTAACCGACTTCAGTCTGAAACAGTCATATTTTGATGTTGTTTGGCCCTGTGCAATAGTCTCTTCTTAATGACCTCGGTGAGGTCATTAAGAAGAGGTTTTTTGGCAGGCCGATGACCTATCAACTTCTCTTTTGCTTACTCTCGAAGAATTGTCTTATCGAAAACTTCTAGGCTCTCGCAGTTTGTAATAGTGGTAAGGTCTTACCTGTCTAATATACATATTAGTTTTTGATTAGTTTTCTAAAATATAATGTATTAATAACAACTTGAACTTCTTTAGAACACAATGGCTCGTAGTACGAACTAATCTATGGACACACTAGTAGAAAGGGATAGAGAGCGTTCTTGGGTCGCCACACCCAAGAATCTTTTATACTATCTGGATTGATTACGTCAACCTCAAAAATGTACTGAAGAGTACGATACAAGGACGCCCTTTTTTTAATTCTTTTTTATTTTGTTTTGTTGACTATTCCATAATGTGGGATGTCGTTAGATAGGTCTTTCAAAAATATTGCGAGTGTGTGAAAACTATTTATCAATTTAGGGATCCTATTGTGAATTATAAATATAGTTTTTTACCTAATGCTAGTTTTCAATTGAACCTTATTGAGTTAACAGATGAAAACCAGTTTATTTATTTATTTCCACACTGATAAGGTGTAATTTGTTAAGCTTAAAATAAAGAAAAAACAGGTTAAATAAAGTAACACTTATAGGTATTTCACCTAGTATGTTTCAGTACATTTGCTATTACTATCTTTGTCTTGGACGGCTTAATATTCTCACTTTACTTAGATTTCTATAAACACACTTGTTTTTCCAATTTACTATGGACTTGGCAGAATAGTCGAAATCGGCTCGACTTGAATAAAGAATACACAAAAAAACACTAAAACGATCAAAATAACTTTAATTTCGGAAGTCGATGTGTCTGGTATATTTTGTTATTTAACACCGACTTCCGAATTTAAAGTTATTTTGATCGTTTTAGTTAACTAATAAGTAACTAATTGTTGTTATAGATAGTTTTTGTTAAAAAACTAACTGTTAGTTTGGTTTGATTCTACAGTTTTGTACCAACTTTATGGTTATATATTTTTGTTAAATGTTTTGTATATTTAATTGGCCATTATTGGTCTTGTTCATCAGTTCAACTTCATCAAATGATACTTTTTGACTGTAGTAGAATGTAGACTATGAATATGAATACAGAGACTTCTTGGTAAAAACACCAAAATCCCTATAGATATACACACATACATAATCAGCCTTTTTAATGTTCCCACTGCTGGAACTCAGGCCTCCTCTCTAGGAGAGGGAATGGGTCGTAATCCATCGAATTTAGAAGGAAAAAACAATCGAATTGAGAACATCCTCCTTTTTTGAAGTCAGTTAAAAAAAAATACATCCACCTTCTTCAATTAAATGGATGATATATTCGTAGCCACAACCCCCAAAAATGACTTTCATATCAATTTACTCAATTAAAGTTGTTAAAAATATTATTTTTAGTTTCATTCTATATCAATAAATCAATACCTATCTAATTCTAAAAATAAGTGTGGTAGAGTCTGTCTAAAAAGTCAAACGACTTAGCTAATTATTAGGGTAAAATGAAATCTGATGTAGTTAACACTGGTTTAATAATCAAGGTTGATGAAGGGATCTTGATAATTATTTACTAGTAGAAGAACCTTATAAAAAGTATCGAATAGTATTTTTTTAATGATTAAATATTATACAAAATTCTCAAGTCGTTTTTTATTTTTATACTCATAACTAGGTACTTAATTTTATTTCGAAAAAGTATCAATGCATACAATCGTAGTATACGTTTTTTAAAGAAAACGAAACGGCCCGTGCTTCTCAGAACGCGGACGTGTTCAGCGCGGACTGAGACTTGGAAGTGGTGGGTTCAATGAAAAATGTATGAAGATTTTTTTAGAGTGGTTTTATTTTGGTCATAAATCATAAAGTTATTTATGTAAGTTCAAAATAATCAATTAAAGGTGTAGAAGACTATATAAGCTGTGGTATTTTATGATTTTTAAGCTAAAAATGTGCACTGGATTTAGCTTACGCGACCTAATCAGACCCTTGTATTTTGTAATTTTTCTTGATTAGTGTGTTGGTAAAATCGTATTTAACTATATGAAAATTTTATACAAAACCATAATATTTTTTTATGCCATCCTAGAGATGAATATGTATATTATCTTTTATTTGATACCGTGACATCTTCATAGTTATGATTCTTGGTGCATTATAATGGTACCCGAAAAAACCAGATATTTGTCTAAAACGGTCAAAGCGTCCTTAATAACATCTTGAACTTCTTTAGAACAGAATGTCTCGTAGTACGAACTAGTCTATACACACTAGTAGAAAGGAATAAAGATTCTTGTATGGTACTTCTTTATTACATCTTTAAGGTTGTCGTAATCAATCCAGATTGTATTGTACAAGATTCTTGGTTCACTGTCACTAACGTTTGACAGTTAGTTAATTATGGTTTTCAAAGGCTAGATTTCCATCTTATTACATATCTCTTTGGTGGGGGGCGTGACTGGCGGCCGGACTGGTGTCCGCACTGGTTGCGCCACCAAATTGGTTGCGCTACCAAACAGACACCAGGTGAGTAACGCTCTATAGAGCTCTATACATTTTGCTGGTGGCGCAACCAGTTGCGCTACCAGTGGTGTCCCGGTGAAATATGGCCCTTACTCTATTCACTTTATTAAATTTATTAATCCAGAAATCTTTTTTTCGGAACATAAAAGGAAATACTTAGGTATCTATTAAAAAGACATACAGACCTACTAGGAAGTACCTTTCAGAGTTTCCAGGTAATCTAAAAAAGTTATCTCTGGATGCGTTATTGACGAATTCATGCATTCAAAAATAGCACAATATATCCTACTCGTAACTACCTATTAAATATGTACTTGAACTTATTTTTAGTGAAAAAATTGCGCGGCAAATTGTTGCTTTTTAACAATAAGTTAAAAAAACAACACACCGTCCGATCGTCACTGCGGCACAGTCGCGACTGTCTGCACCACGAGCGCACCGCGAGATCGAGGCACGCAGATTTAGCTCACGTTTCGTCCGTTTCTATGAAGTTGGATTACTGTAGATTAGTGTTGGGCAATGATACATTTGGCTAATAATCGATTAAAACTCAGTTAGTAGCCATTATTAATAACCCTGCTGTTAATTTTATTTTAGTGATTGAAAATATCCCTTCATGGTTTTCAGGCTTAGGACTGTCAGATTAGACTTCATTTTCATCATCTTTCCTTGTAGTACCTAAATAAATGTGCAATTTAAAACTAATCTGGCCCATTTAAAAATATTATTTATTTATTTTATGATTATACACACAAACCAACAACACACGAAAAAGGAACATACGAAAATGGACTTCTTCACCGAAACATATCAGTCGACGTACTGATTCCGGATTCGGTTGGCGTCGCTGTAGTACAGTTCATGCATCTCTTTCTGGCACGAATAATATTAGCGCCAGAAAGAGATTAAGCATTGAGGTTAAGCAGGGGTTGCATGTTACGTAGGTGGGATGATAAGTAACTAGCCTCGGCTATTTAAAAAAAAATATATGTCATTTTTAAATTCGTATCTCTAGTCACCTGTGTTCTAAATTTGAATTTGGTGGCGACAAAATTTTATAGATTTTTTGTCATTTGAAAATATATTTCGTCAACTGTTTTCAAAATGGATAAAATTGAACAAAGAGCGGTGATAAAGTTTCTTCATATGAAGGGCATAAGGGGAAAGATATCTATGATGAGTTAAAGAATGTTTAGGGTGAATGTGCCTTTTCTTATGCCACAGTAAAAAACTGGGTGGCTGAGTTTGAACGCGTACGTACATGTGTCCAAGATGAAGCCCGCCCCGGACGTCTAAAAAGCGTCACGACTCCGGAAATGGTCATGAAAGTACATGATCGACGATTGAAGTTATCTGAAATAGCTGACACTACAGGTATCTCAAAAGAACGGGTACATCATATCCTAAGTGAAGAATTAAATATGAAAAAATTATTGGCGCGTTGGGTGCCGCGATTGCTTACGTACAATCAAAAAAGGACTCGGGTGCAAAACTCAAAAGAATGTCTGGACCGTTTTCAGAGTAATAAGGCCGATTTTTTACATCGATTTGTAACAACGGATGAAACATGGGTTCATCATTACACACCAGAATCAAAAATTCAATCAAAACAGTGGACTCAATCAGGATGCCCGGCTCCAAAAAAAGCCATGGCTGTAAAGTCGGCTGGAAAAGTGATGGCTTCCGTCTTTTGGGATGCAGATAGGATCTTGATGATAGATTACCTTCCTAAAGGCCAAACAATTAATGGAGAATACTACGCTAATCTTCTAGATAAGCTTCATCAATGTATTCAGCAAAAACGACCAGGTTTGTCGAAAAAAAAATCATCTTTCACCAAGACAACGCTAGGGTTCACAGATGTGTTAAAGCTATGGCAAAAATCAACGAATTGAAGTATGATTTGCTGCCTCACCCACCTTATTCGCCTGATATAGCGCCATCAGACTTCCACTTATTCCCTTAGCTCAAAACATTTTTGGGCGGACAGAACATTGCCACAAATGATGAAGTCATAGCCTCTGTAGAGGAGTATTTTGAAGGCTTCGAAAGAAATCATTTTATGGAAGGCATTACTGCTTTAGAACGAAGATGGAATAAGTGCGTAGAGGTTCACGGAGACTATGTTGAAAAATAAAATTAATTTTATCACGGAAAGTTAAGTGTTTTCTTATTAGGCTAGTTACTTATCATCCCGCCCTCGTACCTACTAACTAAGCGCTCGGGTATTTTCCATTGTTTATAATTTACCTACGTCGTATTCACAGAAAAGAGCTAATAAGTAACTTACTTATTGTACCTTACATTTTTACGTATCGGTTAAAATTTATTTGTAGGTATACATACACTTACATATTTAGCTCGCTTAAACAGCTTGATTTAACAAAAATCAAGTAATTAATTAGGTACATCTACCTAATAAAAGTTAAATCACAAAGCGATGTGTCAATAGTAATTCCTATGTTTTTTTATAGTATTGAATCTCTAAATTAACAAAACTGAATTTCTCAAAAAATGTGTATTTATTAAGCTATTGCATAGCTTCTATCGCGGGCCTTGAGCGTGGAGACCGAATCCAGAAATTCCGTAACGAAAATAACCTAACACCCCTCACTCATTTGTTTTCTTATCGCATCGGTCACCACGCTCAAAAAGTGTAACTTCAATTAATTTCTTTTTGGATTCGGTCTCCACGCTCAAGGCCCGCGATAGAAGCTATGCAATAGCTGCGCCTCTTGATAATAGCAAGGTAATGAGTTAAGCAGCTGTTGGCGAGGTCTCGTTTTGGATGGGTGGGGTTAAGCAGCTGTTAGCGAGGTCTGGTTTTGGATAGGTGGGGTTAAGCAGCTGTTGGCGAGGTCTGTGTTTGGATGGGTGGGGTTAAGCAGCTGTTGGCGAGGTCTCATTTTGGATGGGTGGGGTTAAGCAGCTGTTGGCGAGGTCTGGTTTTGGATGGGTGGGGTTAAGCAGCTGTTGGCGAGGTCTGGTTTTGGATGGGTGGGGTTAAGCAGCTGTTGGCGAGGTCTCTTGCATAAGTAGATAAAAAATGCTATGCAATAGCTTTACCGTGGCAGTCCCCGAGTGCCGAGTGCCGAGTGTTTTCACATACAAAAAGTGAAAATAAATAAAAAGAATTACAATACATTGAATCACACTGCGTACACGCACCCAATTTATGTTCACACCCACAGATTTTACACTAAACAAAAAAAATTGGTTGTCTGTAAAGTCGGTTTACTGACGATAGTTGAACGTGACAACGTCTTAAGGGCCAAGCGCCCGAAAAGTGCCATAAAACAGTGATTTTCTGAGGCCTACTCCTCCGTAACGGCTAAGTCAATTGGTTTGAAAAAAATATATGTTTATTATAGATTCATGAACAATAATATAAACATTTGATTTTTTCGTGCAAAAAAAAAAATATAGCAATTTCGCAACTTTTCCCTACTCCTTCGAAACGGCTTGGACCTCTAGAAACATTTTTACTCATAAAAATTGGTGGTTAAATATCCTTCAAAGTGAACATTGCATATGTAAATCAATCAATATCTCGCAGAGAAAATGGATTTAAAGCGCTTTCCGGGCGCTGCTGGCCGCAAATAAATGCACAGATTTACGTACTGCCGCCTAGGCGAGTGCGAGAGTTGCGTTCACATAATTTCGGTCAGATGGTTCAAGGGACTATACGCCTTAAGAAAATACTGATGGAATGGTAGCATTTTTCAAAAGAAAATTTTAATTTCATTTGTTTAATAGATTTGTATGTATATAGAGAAGGAGGTAATTGGAAATCACAATGAAATTGATCAAGTTAGATTTATTTGTACGCATAAATACAATTATGTCAATTAATTTTTTTAAATCATAGCTACGCTCGATAATTATTTCGATTGAATAGTAAAGCCATCGATTTTTTACTCATCGTGAAATAGTTCTGTTAACTTATTGTTTTAATTTTGTCAATTATAGCATAACCTACAATCGCTGCACTAGCGGACCGATGCTATTCATTTTAATGATGAAAGCACGAATATTCGACAATATATCACTGAATATATAATTAATATCGAAAGAATAATTACCTTTATCGCTGTAACTATCGTTGCTATAAACAATTGACACCACATTTACTTTTCACTGCACTTGATACTCGATCAAAACATGTAAATGTACTATAGTATAGCAGCTGTCCACGCAGACGCATCGCTCACTCAAGTAGGAGAGAGACGGATGTCGAACGCTGCCGAACGCAAAGGCCGATTGTGCTTCTTTGTCGCTCGTTCCGCGCTCTCGCTTGCACTTCAAGCCTTACATGGAACGCCTCAGAGCGAGGTAACGCCGCATGAGTCATGTTTTTTCGTGCGAGAGCGAGGTAACGCCGCATGAGTCATGTTTTTTCGTGCGTGCAGCCGGCTCTATCGAATTATAAGACGTTGTCACGTCAAAAAAGCATTTATTTTTTAACAATACATTAAAAGCAGGGCTATTAATGGACACTTATGGATTATAATCGATAATAACGCAAAGCATCCGGCTATTTACCCAACACTACTGTAGATATTATTACCGTGACGCGGGGAATGTGTGCCTGTCCACTGGCCACTTGTTACGTACGCGATGACACTGGAAAAATCCGGTTAATGCAGACAGTCAGTGGACAATCTTGGTCATTAGGTTCATATTTTTCATTGATTAGCAAAACAAAAAATGTACCGAGCAAGACAACAAGAAAGTGGTACTGTGACCCATTTTTACTTCTATATTTAACTAGTGTAACCATAAATTTGCTATTAGCAACAATATTCCAGTCAGTGTGTACAATGAATTTGCTATTAGCTACAATATTCCAAAGTGATAGAACCATTTTCGTTGGGACTGGGTAAGTGGTCGTTGTTGGCCCCTATGCGTTTTCCTCACGCTATTTTCCTATACCGAACCGGTAATATATGTTTATTATAGATTCATGAACAATAATATAAACATTTGATTTTTTCGTGCAAAAAAAAAAATATAGCAATTTCGCAACTTTTCCCTACTCCTTCGAAACGGCTTGGACCTCTAGAAACATTTTTACTCATAAAAATTGGTGGTTAAATATCCTTCAAAGTGAACATTGCATATGTAAATCAATCAATATCTCGCAGAGAAAATGGATTTAAAGCGCTTTCCGGGCGCTGCTGGCCGCAAATAAATGCACAGATTTACGTACTGCCGCCTAGGCGAGTGCGAGAGTTGCGTTCACATAATTTCGGTCAGATGGTTCAAGGGACTATACGCCTTAAGAAAATACTGATGGAATGGTAGCATTTTTCAAAAGAAAATTTTAATTTCATTTGTTTAATAGATTTGTATGTATATAGAGAAGGAGGTAATTGGAAATCACAATGAAATTGATCAAGTTAGATTTATTTGTACGCATAAATACAATTATGTCAATTAATTTTTTTAAATCATAGCTACGCTCGATAATTATTTCGATTGAATATTCCAAAGTGATAGAACCATTTTCGTTGGGACTGGGTAAGTGGTCGTTGTTGGCCCCTATGCGTTTTCCTCACGCTATTTTCCTATACCGGTTCGTGTTTGCATTTAAATGTTCATCATCATTTCAATCGAAAGACGTCCACTGTTAGACATAGGCCTCCCCCAGGTATCGCCACAATTAACGGTTTGTTACTCATTCACGCAAAAACTTATAAACGGATGAATTTAATGATAAACGTTGCAATAATATATATAGCTTATAACATATATTTTTGCTAAGTAGAATTCTAGATTATCACGAGAGCAAATTCAACAAATAGGCTACTAATATTATAAATGCGAAAGTTTGTGAAGATGGATGGAGGTACTCGTTTGTATGGATGTGTCGCGCAAAAACTACTGGACGGATGAACTTAAGGCTTATAGTCCCTTGAACCGTCTGGCCGAAATTATATGGTCACAACTCTCGTTCCCGTCTAGGCGATAGTACGCCTATCTGTGTATTTGTTTGCGACCAGCTGCGCCCGGACAGAGCCCCTCTGACTTTTAAATCCATTTTCTTTGCGAAATATTGATTGATTTACATATGCCATGTTCACTTTGATGAATATTTAACCACTAATTTTTATGTGTAAAAACGTTTCCAAAGATCCAAGCCATTTCGAAGGAGTAGGGAAAAGTTGCAAATGTGAATTGTTGTATGTAATATATTTTTTAGACAAAAGTATTAATCGCACGAAAAAGTCAAATGTTGATAATGTTGTTCATGAATCTATAATAAACACATATTTTTTTCAAACCTATTAACCTGGCCGTTACCGAGGATAAGGGCTCCAGAAAGTCACTGTTTTAAAGCACTTTTCGAGCGCTTGGGCCTTAATCATAAACATTGCAAAAATAAAGCATTTTATTTATGGTGGAAAAAAATCATCCAATAATCTATAACTTTGCAGTTTCATTAGTTGAGCAAGTTCAGCCAGTAGGATGATTTTTATTACAGGGTGAAGCCGCTGGAAGAAGCTAGTCTAACATAGTTTCAAAATATCAAGATGCAAGAGTCGCACTATAATGACGTCACATGTTGCTCACATAACAAAAATGAAATTTATCTACAGCAGCGCCCTCAAATCCCACGACTGTTTAATTTCCGCACAGACAATACTGTGTGTTTATACAATACTTACTAGAAAAAATAAAAATATATCATACTTTAACAATCCCAAAATCTTGAAATTAATATTGTCAATGTTGGCAAAACAATACTAAGGCGGTTATCACACTGCCACGCACCACGCAGCGTAGCGCGTGAAAACGCACCTACGCACGTACTTGCGGGAGAGCAGGGGCGTAAGTCTGCTATTTTTATAAACTTGTCAATCCAACACGATCCCATCGTCATTTTGCTAAAAGTTTGTAATCCGCTAATTCATAATAATCGATCATTGATCGGTCAATGGTCTTGTAATAGAATTGTGGTAGAATGACAATATCGAGCTATTAAAAGCACTAATTGCGCAATGACGTCGTTATGGTAGGTCACTGATCAAACGAACTGTCAAAATTTGGGCAGATTACCGCATACGTCAGATATTCAATTTTAGTCATTATGTACGAGATTACCATTCTTTATCATTTCTTTCAATGGAGTGTCAGTTGTTAACCATTGGAAAGTCATAATGACGCCATCATATTAGTAGATTACTAAAACTTGTCAAAATCAACAATTATGAAATCAATGATAGACCATTCTGACACTATTGTAATAGCAAACTTGAGGCCCAGATCTGCGTCATCTTGCGGGTTTTTTACGCACTCACGCGCATATGTGCGTTTTGTAAATTCACGCAGGCACGCACTCAATTCATTCAAAATCACGCACGGTACTACGAGACTCAGTGTGCCATACCTTGCGTGTCGCGCCGCACCCACGTGCGTGAGTGCATGTTTCTCCGCATGTATGATCTGCATAAACGCGCGTGGATGCATTTTCAGTGCGTTGGACTATGCGTGTTCTCTATACAAACGGAGATACTTACAAGCAACGTCAAGACACGCATTATCCGCACTAAAGATTATAATAAACATATCTACTGTACTTAGATTAGATTTGAAGACATATGAGCGTTTACTCCTCACGGTATTTCATTTAAACTGGTATGTTCTTATTCCCAGAAATGAATGAACTGATTTTAATTCAAACTTGATACACATACGTACGCAAGGTACCAAAGTCTAAAAACTGGTTTATAAACATTTTAGAAAAAAAAATCTTTTTACTTTAGAGACAGTGAGTCAGTTGAGACAGTTTTCGAGGGAGTCGGAATCAAAAGTCAAAAGTCAAAATCATTTATTTCAAATAGACCATTTGCAGGCACTTTTGAATAGTCAAATGTCGGTCAGTCCAAGAAAAGTGAAGCTAAATTGCACGTTCCAAAGCGTAGGTCTCTATGGAGAAGAACGTGCAAGAAACTCCATGGACACTCTTTTTAAAACATATTATGAGTTACATAGATCTTGGTTACATATTTCTTGTCGCTTCTAATATGTGAGCACAATGTAGGTAGATACGTAATAATAATAAATTACTATTCTTTTTTTTAAATGTAATTAAAAATAGAAACCGAATTAAGCCACTGGCAGCCAAGAGATGACCAGTCTCAACCGATGGCACCCGTTCACGGGCATGACATGTGCATCAGCCCCACTCAGCTCAACCATTTTAAAGGGAACCGAATGACCCAATAACACGTGCCACCATCAGCAAGACATTTGGGTGAGTATGACAAACTCTCAACTGCCATGCTCGTAATGTCAAACAAGTTGTAACCTAATAAAGATGCTCCATGGTGCTTCACATTCATAAAACTTGAAAAAAAGTGCTTCTACATTATACAATGCTATTTAGTTTCCAATTAAAAAATGTAATAAATTATCATAAGCTCTATTGAAATAAAAAAATAAATTTTAAAAAATACATTTCGAAAGCAAAAATACAAAAAGGGGAATAGTATCTCTTCCAATATTTAGAAATATATATATAAACATAAAAAAAAACTAATTTGAAGGTGAAAGTTTTAAATTTGGACTCATTTACCCCATGAAAGAGCCACCAGAGATGTACTTTAGCCAATCTGAATCGAGGTTGATCTAATTTGTTCCTATTCCTAGTATTAAAATTGTGCCTGTCACTTATCTTAGTAAAAAGATGAATATTTTTCCGAACATACATGATGTTTTCATAAATGTATTGACAAGGGACCCTCAGGATGTTTATTTCTTTAAATAGTTCCCTAAGAGAATCGCGTCTGCGAAGATATGGCTCTGATAGCTCTTTTCTGCAGTATAAAAATAGACTCTATGTCTGCAGCCCGTCTCCATAGCAAAATATCGTAAGACATGATACTATGAAAGTAACT
Organism: Mythimna ferrago; assembly: GCA_910589285.2. Classification (NCBI taxonomy): domain Eukaryota; kingdom Metazoa; phylum Arthropoda; class Insecta; order Lepidoptera; family Noctuidae; genus Mythimna; species Mythimna ferrago. The sequence goes on along the minus strand of OU342673.1, from coordinate 14,896,042 downwards.
AAAATAGACTAGTCTCGCAGTATCTACATCAGTAAATTGACGGATTTTTCTGACAGCATATGCTACTGAAGCCGTCCTGCCAGAGATGTTAAATGAGGACGCCATTGTAGCCTCGAGTCAAGCGTGATCCCCAGGAAAACCGTATTCTCGACGAATTCAATTTTCTCCTTGTTCAATACTATGTCGGAATGATTGCTTTTAACATTCGGTAACGCAAATCTTATGCACTTAGTTTTTTTTTCCATTTAATACTAAATTATTAACAGTAAACCAGTTTTGGACTTGCTGTAGAGCATTGTTTACGTCATCAAGGTTTGTGGAACGTCTATTGATTTTAAAACTTAACGACGTATCGTCAGCAAACAATACAATATGTGGTTGTTTTTTTAATAGATGCGGTAGATCATTTTTATATACTAAAAAGAGAAAAGGACCCAATATTGAGCCTTGCGGTACACCCATTTTGACTTTCAAACCCGGAGAATTGACACCATTTATATGAACTTGCTGTTGCCTTTCAATTAAGTAAGATTTTACCAAGCTGAATCCCTAGAGAACGCGTCCCCAGGTGAGGCTGCTCGCCAGTTACCTCTCAGGAGATGATTGGAGGACTGGAGGGAAATAAAATACCTCCAACGATCCACACAAGTCGGAGAACGACACTCCGCAATAAACCCCGTCGGCTAGGTAGGCTTCTTCGACATATCCGGAGCAAAGGCTGTAAGCGTGCTGTGCATTCAGGATGAAATGGACAGAAGAATCGGCGGCAGAAGAATCTCAAAAAGATCAACGGCAGCGTTTCAGTGTTTGAGAAAGGCTACAAACCTTGGTGTCAGGTGGCAACCGCCAAACAAAATTTCTCCTGATACAAAAATGAAAGTACACCAAAAGAGAAAAGTTATAAATACGAGGGCGTCCCTCGGAAGCGACGGTCAGAGTCTCCAAGCGATGCATAATGCGTTATAAATTCAAATTCAAAATAATTTATTTCAAATAGACCATTTGCAGGCACTTTTGAATAGTCAAATGTCGGTCAGTCCAAAAGTGTAGCTAAATTGCACGTTCCAAAGAGTAGATCTCTACGGAGAAAAACGTGCAAGAAACTCCATGGACACTCTTTTAAATCATAAATTATGTGTTACATATAATGCTTGGTTACAAATTTTCATGTTGCTTCTGTTGTGTAAGCACAGTGTAGATAATAAAATAAAAATAAAAAATATTAATAATTAAATGATACAAACTGAATGCCACTGGCAGCTAAGAGATGACCAGTCTCAACTGACGGCACCCGTTCACGAGCATGACGCGTGTGTTAGATTCTGTATTATTATGACGTAATTAAATTATGTTTTTTTTTTATAATTGATAGGCTCGCGTTTGACACGCATGCCTAGAAGCAATCTATTCACTCTATTCTATCTATTTCTAACAGCATATGCAGCCGAGCTAAACCGTCCTGCAAGAGATGTAAAGTGAGGACCCCATTGTAGCCTAGAGTCAAGCGAATCCCCAAGAAAACTGTTTTATCAACAAATTCTAGTTTCTCATTGTTCAATACTATGTCGCAATCACTACTTTTGACATTTGGTTAGGAAAATCTTATGCATTTAGTTTTTTTCCCATTTAGAACTAGATTATTAGCAGTGAACCAGTTTTGGACCTGCAATAAGGCGTTATTTTCATTGTCAAGATTATTAGTCCTTCTATTTATCTTAAAAATCAAAAAAGTGTCGTCGGCAAACAACACCATATTAAGTTTATTTTTCAACAAATAGGGTAAATCATTAATATAAAATAAAAAAGGACCTAAAATTGAACCTTGGGATACCCCCATTTTCACATTTAATCCCGACGAATTGACACCGTTTATTTGAACTAGTTGCTGTCTGTCATTCAAATACGATTTTAATAAGCTTAACGCTGTTTTGCCTAGTCCGTAATGCTCCAGTTTCAGGAGTAATGTTTCATGAAGCACACAATCAAACGCCTAAGACAGGTCGCAGAAGATGCCTATAGCATCTTGTGCTTCCTCCCACGCATTAAAAATGTGTTTTAGTAAGGAGACACCAGCGTCAGTTGTACAACGTCCATTGGTGAAACCATACTGTTTATCGTGTAAGATGTTATTGGTGTTAAAATGATTAAGCATTTGATTTAACATCACCTTTTCAAATATCTTGCTAAAAACCGGCAATACGGACACCGGCCTATAATTATTAGAGTGCGTCTACTGAAAGCGTAACCTGGAGTTTTTTTTTTTAATTCAATTGGCAACATAGTTTTGCCGAAAAAAATCACGTCAAACTCGTCAAAGTCTATGGTTGCAATTGTCAGTTTTTGGAAACAGATATTTATTTTTCAAGAATAATTGCTTAATTATGGGAAAAACAATAAACAGTAACGTGCAAAAACTGCTACACACTATGGTTAATAAATTCAAACAAAAACAAGAAGAGAAACAAGGTGTTTTCAATGAAAACCAACAATGTTTATATACGATTTCTGAATTTTTAAGTTAGTACGACGTTATAATCTTGATTCTTGTCGACTAATATTATTAGATAGTTATATTTAGGATATAATGATAATTTTTTTTCTTATATTTTTAGATAATCTGACATATTGCGAATTTCATAATGGACAAAAACATCGAACAAAGAAGGATTTTGGTGAATCAACTTAATCAAAAGACATGCTAGTGAGTTGTAGAATGCGTTCAAAAGCAGTTGAGATGTAATGAAAGATTTGCCTCACTCTGTCTGGTAGTGCATCAAAGTCTTCAACTGAAGTTAAAATCGCAAAACTGAAGGAAATAGTGACTGAAATCTTAGTTCAAGTTTGAGGGAGATAGCTGCTGAACTTTTTGTGTCTCACGAGTCGATCCATATCATTTGAAACAATCACTGGAGTATAAAACATGTTTCCTTGACTAATCTCAAAAGATCTGAATTTTCTCCATGCTAAATGATAAATGATATTTATTTTGCAAATAGGTTTAAAAAACACTTTTACACGTCAAATTTTTTTTTTCGTCAGTTTAAGCTAGATGTGGCCGTTGTTTCCTGGCTGACTACCCTGAGAAGAAACACCGAAACAAACTCAGGGGTCAAAGTCTCTTTTAAGGTGCATACAGTAAATATGTAATTGTGAAATCACATGAAAACCATGCAGAATGCTAAAACGAATCGATCCCAACCCAATAATCTTGAAACACATTATTAGTGTTGGCGAGACGTGATGAAGTTGAAATCATGTTGACCATTTTATTTGACTATCGCGGTGTTGTGTACTTGGTATTCTTGCCAGAAGGCCAAATGGTAAATAAAGAATATTATTTGAATATTATATAGCGACAGTTGAGAGATCAGATAAAATAAAATAATTTGGAATAATAACTAACATTTTGTGTGTTATTGACCTTTACCATACATCCACCAAATAATTAAGTCTACACACATGTTTTTGACTAGGATTTAAGTTCTTATACAACTATTATACAATTGTCATAAATACAAAAAATACTCTAGTATCAAAACTTTTTTCTCCTACTATTTCAATAATACCACATTCAAAATTATTGGTTGTAACCTCTTTTTCTCAGGTCACGCTTTCATTAGACGGACTCTAGTGTCTTTACTGTCTCCGGATTAAAAAAGTGGTATAACTTTACTATATTTCATTAGATCCAAAAAGACTCCTTGATCTATACACAAATTAAATATTAACGCTAAGTACGGCGCTATAGTCGCAATAATTGAAGTACAAACATTGATAGGCATACCCTATAGATCTTCTTTCAATTTAGTCTTGATTTGTTTAAAAGTTTTTATTACTGTTATGGGGTTAATATGCTTAAAATTAAATTCAGTTGAGCAGGCTGCAACGTTCGTCTGCAACAAACCAAAAGCATGCGATGGGGATGAATTTAGGGCTTCAGTAGTTTTAATTGGTATAATGGTAAAGAAATTTACAAATTCTTCTGCAACTAATTTATTATCACTAATAAGACCATGAATTGTCTCCAATGTGTAATCATTATTATGTATTTTTTTCCTGTTAGTTTCATTATTTATAATGTTCCAAACCGTTTTTATTTTATTATCAGCTGATTTAAATTTGTTGCTAATGTATAAGGCCTTAGCTGCCTTACAAGTATTTTTAAACATTTTTGAATATGTAGCAACATACTTATTAAATTTTTCAGTGCTAATAATAGGTTTAAGGCTATACAGCTCAAAAAGTTTTTCCCTACCTATTCTGATTCCTTTAGTTGCCTAGTCACTGAATCTAAAATTAGGGTAGATACTTTTAGATTTCTTTTCAAAAGTCTTATTAAATTCGGTTTGAACTATTGAAAAAATATTGTTATACAAAACATTACTATTGTTCACTGCAAGGTTCCAAGCACCCAACAAGTTATTGCAAGTACTACTACAAGTACAACTAGTTAGCAAGTTAAAGTGCTGTTAAATTTATTTAGCTTACCGGATGTTATTGGTCTGGATTGTTTCTGCACTTGTTCTATTGGTAAGTTGGATTCAAAAGTTACCATTAAGCCGCTATCACCAGAAGGCAGATAATTTACAATAGCTTTTTCTAAATAGTTGCAGCAACAAAAAACATTATCTATACATGTAGCAGTAGTTGTCGTAGCTCGAGTTGGTTCCATAAACACATTTGATAAATTAAATTATTTGAAAAGATTTAAAAATCTACTGCTATCTGAATTATTCTCTAAAATATTAACATTAAAGTCTCCGCAGATGATTACTAGTTTAATACCAGTTGAAAGTTTAGCCAAAACATCTTCGATGACTGACTCAAAAATAGAGTAGTTTTGATTATTATCAAAACTACTCTATTTTTGAGTCAGTCATCGAAGATGTTTTGGCTAGGCATGTCATAGTGTGCGTTTACAGGCCCCCTTATTAGGGGGCCTGTAAACGCACACTATGACATGCCTATCCAGCTCAACACACGACACTTCAATGCTATGTTCAATGGACAGTGCAACTATATCTTTACGAGTTTTAAATTTAATACTATTTTTAATAAGGATTACTGAACCCCCACGTCACATTGACTTTCGGTTAAAACAACTGCCCACATTATAATTATCATAATTAATTAGCATTTCAAAATCCTTTAACCAATGTTCAGTAAAACAAATGATGTCAAACATTGTTTTTTCTAAAAATAATTCAATTTCCAATTGTTTCGCAGAAAAACCCTGAATGTTTTGAAGAAACAAATTAAAGGATTTTTGCTTACCCCCTGTAGCTTGAATACTAGAAGATACTTTAATTTTATGTTGACATAAATTGCCAACAGTACCAACTGTTGTCTTATTACCTAGTTTAAAACATTAGTACTACTACTAATGGTGGGACTGATTAATGGGTACGCCGACATACTGCTTACGTCTGAGTTAATGTTAACTGCTAATAGCTTCGCTATTTGACGTCTTAATATAATAGGCAGGTAAACAGTATAGAGTGCGTCTACTGAAAGCGTAACCTAGAGTTTTTTTTTAAATTAAATTGGCAACATTGTTTTGCCGAAAAAAATCACGTCAAACTCGTCAAAGTCTATGGTTGCAATTGTCAGTTTTTCGAAACAGATATTAATTTTTCAAGAATAATTGCTTAATTATGGGAAAAACAATAAACAGTAACGTGCAAAAACTGCTACACACTATGGTTAATAAATTCAAACAAAAACAAGAAGAGAAGAAGGTGTTTTCAATGAAAACCAACAATGTTTATATACGATTTCTGAATTTTTAAGTTAGTATGACGTTATAATCTTGATCCTTGTCGACTAATATTATTAGATAGTTATATTTAGGATATAATGATATTTTTTTTTCTTATATTTTTAGATAATCTGACATATTGCGAATTTCATAATGGACAAAAACATCAAACAAAGAAGGCTTTTGGTGAATCAACTTAATCAAAAACACATGCTAGTGAGTAGTAGAATGCGTTCAAAAGCAGTTGAGATGTAATGAATGATTTGCCTCACTCTGTCTGGTAGTGCATCAAAGTCTTCAACTGAAGTTAAAATCGCGAAACTGAAGGAAATAGTGACTGAAATCTTAGTTCAAGTTTGAGGGAGTTAGCTGCTGAACTTTTTGTGTCTCACGAGTCGATCCGTATCATTTGAAACAATCACTGGAGTATAAAACATGCGGGGTTACCATGACGTTCAAAGTAAGATTGTTTTAATCTTGTTTTCGTGTGGGCAAGAGATGGCGCTAGACAACCTGTATAGCTCTGTCTCTTATCCACACTGAAACAAGATTAAAACAATCTTACTTTAGACGTCATGGTCTAGGTCATGTTCCCTTGACTAATCTCAAAAGATCTAAATTTTCTCTATGCTACATGATAAATGATATTTATTTTGCAAATAGGTTTAAAAAACACTTTTACACGTAAAATTTTTTTTTTCGTCAGTTTAAGCTAGATGAGACCGGTGTTTCCTGGCTGACTAAGAAGAAACCCAAACAAACTCAGGGGTCAAAGTCTCTTTTAAGGTCCATACAGTAAATATGTAATGGTCAAATCACATGAAAACCATGCAGAATGCTAAAACGAATCGATCCCAACCCAATAATCTTGAAACACATTATTAGTGTTGGCGAGATGTGATGAAGTTGAAATCATGTTGACTATTTTATTTGACTATCGCGGTGTTGTGCACTTGGTATTCTTGCCAGAAGGCCAAATGGTAAATAAAGAATATTATTTGAATATTATATAGCGACATTTGAGAGATCAGATAAAATAAAATAATTTGGAATAATAACTAACATTTTGTGTGTTATTGACCTTTACCATACACCCACCAAATAATTAAGTCTACACACATGTTTTGACTAGGATTTAAGTTCTTAGACAACTGTTATAAAATTGTCATAAATACAAAAATACTCTAGTATCAAAACTTTTTTCTCTTACCATTTCAATAATACCACATTCAAAATTTTTGGTTGTAACCTCTTTTTCTCAGGTCACGCTTTCATTAGACGGACTCTTTCTGGGCCCCAAGTCTGCTATTTTTATAAATTCGTCATTCCAACACGATCCCATTGTCATTTTGCTAAAAGTTTGTAATCTGCTAATTCATAATGATCGATCATTGATCGGTCAATGGTCTTGTAATAGAATTGTGGTAGAATGATAATTTTGAGCATATTAAAACCAATAACTGCACAATAACGTTCTAACACTGATCAAATAAACTGTCAAAGTTTTAGCAGATTACCGCAAACGTCAAATATTCATTTATCAATATGTACGAGATTACTATTCTATGCCACTTTTTTCAATGGAGTGTCAGTGGTTGACCATTGGAAAGTCATAATGACGCCATTATATTAGTAGATTACCAAACTTGTCAAAATCGACAATTATGACATCAATGATAGACCACTCTGACACTATTGTAATAGCAGACTTGAGACCCTGGTCGAAAAAAGTTTATTAACAAAATTGTTGATGTCAAAAAATAAAAACTTATCACTATGATGACTAACTAAAAAATGCATATGCATATTTAGCATATGTATGTACTTATTTTGTTTGTCTGACAAGTGCTCAAAGTAAGGAAAAGCGCACAAAACAATCTTCCTACAATTTATCTTCAACAGTTCAGTGACATTAGTGGTGATGTCATCTGTCTTCACATTTAAGCTATTACCCACAAATACAGTTAGAATAGCGTTGGGATCATATATACTAGGGCGCCCACCTTAAGCGACTATTCTAGACGCAATACTACTAAAATGCGTACCTATAGCGATGGAACATTAGTTCATTGACCGGACTCAGTCAGGAATTGGCTGAGATCTTATATAGACGCAGTATAAATATATGCTGTATACAGGAAATTAAATGCAACAATCGGCAACATCAAGAAATGGCTTACGTATAATACTTGACAAACACCTTAAACAACGAGTTATCAAAGTGGAGATAATTAGTGGCAGAATAATGTATTTGGCTTTAGATAACCAATCGGTCATGAACATTATCTCTGTATATGCGCCTCAGACAGGCTGCGATAAGGAGGAGAAGGAATCCGTCTTGGATGATCTACATGAGGCGTATCAAACACCGAAACAAAAATCATTGCAGGTGATCTAAATGGACACTTTGGACGGAAGGTTCTCGACGATACACTTTTCCATGGCAGCTTTGGATTTGGCACCCCAAATGATCAGGCGAGTGATATTTTGAAGCTCATCACATACAAGAGCGGAAAAGTCAAATCCCAAATAGACTTTTTCCTATGCGAATCCTAATGGGCTGTCTCCAAATGCCCATCTGGAACTCAGTACGCAAGTCTAAACCTCGGCCTTAAATCAAATGGCACAAATTGAAGAAGAAAGATATACAAATTGAAGAAGAAAGGTGATCAGGTCGTTAAAGATATCGTAAACTTTATGTTATAGCTACCCTGATATGACACAAGACACCAACATAGTGTGGAACAGAATCCATTCTCAAAATCAGCATCATTACACAGGTACTCGGCGTATATAAAGACAAATTAAGTACCTAAAAGATACCAGTTGGTGGTCAGACGACATCAAAAAAAAAGCTTAGAGAGAAGAAAACCACCTGTAAGGCTGTCAGAACTCAAGCGAAGAAACTGACAAAGTTGCATATATTATTGCAAAGAAAATGGCCAAACAAGCTGTCGCTATTGACAAAGACGCGGCCGCCAGCGACCTAATCATCCGAATATAAAACGCAGAAACGGATAAGAAGATATTCAAAACTGCCAAACAATGATTGGCAGTTTTGAGTATTTCCGATCGCTTTTAAATGTAGAATATCCACAAAAGCAAACCGCTCCGCCTCCTTGTGTATCTGGTCCTATCGAAGTTATCTCTCGACCGGAAGTGATCAGAGCCATATCTCGCTTGAAAAATAGTAAAGCAACCGGTCCCGATGAAATACCAGTAGAACTTTCGAAGAAAACTGGTAATGCTGTAGTTAGGTGGTTGACAGACCTTTTCAAACTACGCGTGAGCGCTGAATGTCTAACGCCCAGCAAATGCTGAGGTGGTCACCCATCGAAGTTCGATGGGCAAACACGTGTCGACTGCTGTGTTACTTTTCTCAACCGACACAATAGTGAAAGGATTTTAAATCGAATCATCACTTGTGATGAAAAATGGATACTTTACGATAAACGGAAAAGCGTTCATCGGAACCCTGGAGACCCTGCCAAATCCTGCCCTAAATTTGACTCAGAAAAAGTTACTTGTGAGTGTTTGGTGGACTAGTGCCGGTGTCGTTCACTACAGCTTTCTAAAATTACGGCCAAACGATTACGGCAGATATCTATTGTCAGCAACTGCAAACCATGAAGGAAGAACTAGCTGCTAAACAACCGAGATTGGTCAATCGCTCTAGGCCACTACTGCTTCACCACAACGCAAGACCACACACTGCACAACAAACAACCACTAAGTTAGGTGAGCTACAAGCTACAATTGGAATGTCTGCGACATCCACCGTACTCCCTGGACATTGCTCCGACAGATTACCATTTTTTCCGGAATTTGGACTACTTCTTACAAGGAAAAAAATTGAACTCCGATGCGGCAGTCCAAACCGCCTTCAAGGAGTTTATTGATTCTCGCCCCTATGGTTTTTTAGAGTTCTGTACCTCAAAAGAAAAAACGGAACCCTTATAAGATCACTTTGTTGTCCGTCCGTCTGTCTATCTGTCAAGGCCCTTTATCTCGAGAACGTGTGGAGGTATCGAATTGGAATTAAAATCATATGCTCAAGTCTGCGGTCTCTTCAAGCTGTGAAAAAAATCAAATTTCTAAAAAACGCACCCAGAATCCTGAAATTTGGCACAAAGATCTTATAGTACAGATTTAGGCATAAATCTGAAAACATTAAATTTGTTGTTACCTAAGTCACAAAATAAAATTGCAATTCGGAAAAATCTTCGAAACTCGAAGGGTATTTATAATAAGCTTCGTAAGCTTCACAAAGTTTGTCACACATATTTAAATAAAATTTGTCTCTCGTACCTACTTTAAGTAAATGTACCACATATATAACAAAATGCATCAGCTTAATATTTACACATTTACACCGACATTTTAACAACTTTGTGTCTTTTAAAAAACATTTAATTGTTGTTTATCACTTAAGTAACATCAGTAGATGCTGTGCGACAGATACGCCATCTTAATTTTTTCGCGGTATTTTTAAAAACATCATGATATCTATTGAATACTTTTTTAAAAGTACTAACGTACTAACTCAAGGAAAAAGATTTATTGTCAAAACCACCAGAAAAGCAAACTTTTTAAGAAATGTTGATATTTTTTCTTTTTGAGCAAATTCAAAACAAAATGGAAAAAATATAACAAAATAAATTTTAGGACAAAGAAAATTTTTGTTTTTGTAGAGTTGTGATATATAGATAAATTACACCCAGACACAGAACAAATGATAGTCCTCATCACACAAACATTTGTCCCGGGTGGGAATCGAAGCCACGACCTCCGGCATAGCAGTCAACACCAACAGGCCTATCAGTAGGATGTATAACGTTTGATACCTTCGCTTCTCCGTCAACCCGCAAAGGTAAAGCGCGGGAAAAAGTCTACTAAATATTATTATAAGTGTTATTTTAAAAAAAAAATCGAATTTAAGATTTGAAGAGAATTCTTTAGATGGTACGCCGCCGCCACCGCCATATATTGTAATTAAGGTAAAAAAAAATGGGCAAGTGCGAGTCGGACTCGCTCACTGAGGTTTCCGTACAAACCACGATTCCCGGATGGAGTCTCGAAGATTGCAATTTTTTTTTTGTGACTGGTAACAACAAATTTACCATTTTCAGATTTATCCCTAAACCTGTACTATAAGAAATTACTTTGTGCCAAATTTCAGGATTCTGGGTAAACGGAAAGTAGCCTATGAATTTAGATCTCGAAGATTTTTACGAATTGCAATTTTTTTTTGTTGCGTTTTTAATTGTTTTCAGATTTATTCCTATACCTGTGCTATAAGACTTTGCTTTGTGCCAAATTTCAGGATTTTGGGTCAACGGGAAGTACCCAATGGATTTCAATCTTTGAGAGTATATTATATTGTCTGTGCGATAAAAGGACCATCGTGGCGTAAAGTGAAAACAACATTAAAGATTTTAAGTAGCAACCCAACCCAGCCATCCGTCAAATGCTAAACGTCATTATCATGTTGACACCGGTTTATTTATTATGTTATTTTATTGTGATTTTTAATCGAAATCTTTAGAAATGTGATAAAAAAATTTCACTGAGCTGCAAGGGAAATAATATTTAATATATTACAGTTTTGCCAAAGATAACAAATGGCAAATCACACCATTATTGATCAAAACAAAGTCATTAACTTGGGAAACATTTTTATGCTGTTTTTTTGGTACGTAACACTTTTATTACGTAACATTTACACATTTAGACGTCCTAGGTAAACTCCTGTCCCTGTTATCTCCAAATATATATAAATTAAACGGAAATTCATTTAAACATGATGATATTTGTTTATTTTGTTTTGGTCAATATTTTCGATGGCTAGTATAAAGAGTATTGATACTTTAAATTTATAATGCGTTTCGAATAACTTAGAATATTTCTTTTCAGAAATCAATTCCCGAATTGAGTTACGAAAATTTTTCCGAATTGCAACATTTTTTTTTTGTGGCGGATCTACAAATTTACAATTTTCAGATTTTTACCTGTACTTTTCTATGAGACCTTGATTTATGCCAAATTTCAGGATTCTATGTCAACGGGATTCACCCTATGAACATTGATTCCCTTGAGTATCGAAATATACGCTTTTTTGCGACATAAACGGCCGTATCTTTTTTTTCGTTAACTCAGAAGTCTGATTTTTTCATAACTTCAAAAGACCGCAGACTTGAGTGTATAGTTTTAATTTTAACTCGATACCTCCAAGCGTTCTTGTGTTAAAGGTTCTTAACAGATATACAGACGGACAACAAAGTGATCCCAAGGATCTTATATACGAGATGGTCCCTTACAGGCTAAATAGATTTTTTACGAAGCAACATTACAAATTCTGAAGTGTACTTTATTTTCATAGTCATTAAGTTCATATTTTTCATTGATTAGCAAAAGGAAAAAATGTACTGACGAAGACAACGAGAAAGTGGTAGTGTGGCCCATTTTTACCTTTATATTTAACTAGGGTAAACATAAACTTGCTGTTAGCTACAATATTCCAGTCAGTGATAATAGACCGATCCCAGTCAAAGTGATAGAACCATTTTCATTGGAACTGGGTAAGTGGTCGTTGGTGGAACCTACCTAGATAGGCAGTACAGCAGTTTCTTCACGCTATTTTCCTTTACCGGTTCGTGTTTGCATTTAAATTTTCATCATCATTACAATCAAAAGACGTCCACTGTTCGACATATAGGCCCCCAGGTGTCGCCACAATTAACGGTTTGTTACTCATTACGCAAAAACTTATAAACGGATGAATTTAATGATAAACGTTGCAATAATATAGCTAATAACCTATATTTTTGCTAAGTTTTATCACGTGAGCAAGTTCAATAAATAGGCTACTAATATTATAAATGCGAAAGTTTGTGAAGATGGATGGAGGTACTCGTATGTATGGATGTGTCGCGCTAAAACTACTAGACAGAAAGATGAACTTAATCATAAACATTGCGATAAAATAGCACATAAGCTATAACTTTGCAGTTTCATTAGGTGAGCAAATTCAGCCAATAGGATAATTTTTATTATAGGGTGAAGCCGCTGGAAGAAGCTAGTCTAACATAGTTTCAAAATATCAAGATTTAACAGTCGCACTATAATGACGTCACAATGTTGCTTACATAACAAAAACGATATTTATCTACAGCAGCGCCCTCAAATCCCACGATGGTTTACTTTTCGCACAGACTCTATATTTACGTTTTTTTTGCGACATTAACGACCGTATCTTTTTTATTGGTTAACTTAGAAGTTAGATTTTTTCACAGCTTGAAGGGGTTGCAGACCTGAGTATATGGTTTTTTTTTTCAACTCGATACCCGCGTGTTCTCGAGATAAAGGGTCTTGACAGACAGACAGACGGACAACAAAGTGATCCTATAAGGGTTCCGTTTTTGTCTTTTAAGGTTCGGAACCCTAAAAATACTTGCGAAAGCTTGCTGCCAGATAGATTAAAACTATATGGCAACTTTGTAAAATTTTCTTCAGTGTAAAATGAACAATGCGTCGTAATTTTTAGAGAAAGTATTTTATCGTAAGTGTATTGAAAAACGTCGTTTGATACACGTGCAATTTTTTCAATTCCGCCTCGGTCGCAATGACAAACTTTCTGTAATTAGAGTCTGTGCAGAAAGTAAACCTTCGTGGGATTTGAGGGCGCTGCTGTAGATTAATATCGTTCATCGTTTTTGTTATGTGAGAAACATTGTGACGTCATTATAGTGCGACTGTTAATCATGATATTTTGAAACCATGTTAGACTAACTTCTTCCAGCGGCTTCACCCTGTAATAAAAATGATCCTACTGGCTGAACTTGCTCACCTAATGAAACTGCAAAGTTATAGCTTGCTATATTATTGCAATGTTTATAATTAAGTTCATCCGTCTAGTAGTTTTTGCGCGACACATCCATACATACGAGTACCTCCATCCATCTTCACAAACTTTCGCATTTATAATATTAGTAGCCTATTTGTTGAACTTGCTCACGTGATAAAACTTAGCAATAATATATGTTATAAGCTATACAAATTATTGCAACGTTTATCATTAAATTCATCCGTTTATAAGTTTTTGCATGAATGAGTAACAAACTGTTAATTGTGGCGATACCTGGGGGAGGCCTATGTCCAACAGTGGATGTCTTTTGATTGAAATTATGATGAACATTGAAATGCAAACACGAACCGGTAAAGGAAAATAGCGAGAGTAAACCGCTGTACTGCGTAAATAAGTATGTGCCACCAACGACCACTTACCCTGTTCCAATGAAAATGGTTCTATCACTTTGACTGGGATCGGTGTATCATCACTGACTGGAATATTGTAGCTAATAGCAAATTTATAGTTATCCTACTTAAATATAGAGGTAAAAATGGGACACACCACTTTTTCGTTGTCTTGCTCGGTAAATTTTTTCCCCTTTTGCTAACCAATGAAAAATATGAACTTAATAACTATGAAAATAAAGTACACTTCAGAATTTATAATATTTGCTTCGTAATCAATCTAGTTACCCTGTAAAGGGGCCATCTCGTATACAAAATCTTTGGGATCACTTAGTTATCCGTCTGTTTATGACCCTTTAACTCGTGAACGCTTAGAGGTATCGAGTTAAAATTAAAACCATATACTCAGGTCTGCGGTCTCATGAAGTTGTGAAAAAATCAGAGTTCAGAGTTAACGAAAAAAAAGATACGGCCGTTTATATCGCAAACAACGTATATTTCGATACTCAAGGGAATCAAAGTTCATAGGGTAAATCCCGTTGACCTAGAATCCTAAAATATGGCAAGAATCAAGGTCTCATAGAACAAATACAGGGAAAAATCAGAAAACTGTAAATTTGTAGATCCGTTACAAAAAAAATTCTGTACTTCCTATCCGATTAACTAAACCGATCAACTGGTTAATAAGATTGGAACTCGATCGGATCACCTTTCTGTACTTCCAATCCGATCAACTGTACCGGTCAACTGGTTGATCAGATTGGAACTCGATTGGATCACCTTTCTGTACTTCCAATCCGATCAACTGAACCGACCAACTAGTTGTGCGGAGTGGAACTCAATAGTATCACCTATTTTTAATTCTTAAAAACCCTTGTGAAATTTCATAAGAGTGGAAAATCACTCGAGGTAAAAACACTTGTGAAATTTCTTAAGGGTGGAAAAACACTCGAGGTAAAGACACTTGTGAAATTTCATAAGAGTGGAAAAACACTGGAGGTAACGACACTTGTGAAATTTCTTAAGGGCGGAAAAACACTCGAGGTAAAGACACTTGTGAAATTTCTTAAGGGTGTAAAAACACTCGAGGTAAAAACACTTTTCTCAACGATACAACTTTTTAGTTGAAGGATAGAGACAAAAAATGCTTGAATAAAGCAACTTTTATGTATCATAATATTTTAATCATCATAAGTCAGTAGGTACTAAAAAAAGCTAAATTACTACATATGTAGAAGCAAAGTAATGCATAATAATACTATAGTCCAGTCAATATCGACACAAAATCGTTTGCGATGTTTGATGTCGATATTGACTGGCCTATAGTGTTTTTCCACCCGTACTAATTTTCACAAGTGTTTTTATCTATAGTATTT
Organism: Mythimna ferrago; assembly: GCA_910589285.2. Classification (NCBI taxonomy): domain Eukaryota; kingdom Metazoa; phylum Arthropoda; class Insecta; order Lepidoptera; family Noctuidae; genus Mythimna; species Mythimna ferrago. Next base: position 14,880,655 of record OU342673.1, on the reverse strand, counting down.
TTCCACTCATAAAAAATTTTACAAGTGTCTTTACCTCCAGTGTTTTTCCACTCATAAAAAATTTTACAAGTGTTTTTACCTATAGTATTTTTGCACTCATAAAAAGTGCCTAATATAATAAAGTGGAACTAGTGATAACAAAATTCAACATTAGTTGTAGTGATCACAAACCACCGTGCAGTCCATGATAAACTAGGTACCAGCTTTTATAAAATGGCGAAAGTCTGGTAGCCACAAGCTCTCAATCTGTTAGTTGAAGACAATTTATTGATCATTGTCTATTATAAGTAACCAGATCATTAGTGCACATAAATTAAAAAGGTTTAGTACCAAAGTTGAGTAGATAGAACAAATTTAAATAAAGTAAAATATTCCTATCGGATCAACTAAAAAGTTGTACCGTTGGGAAAGAAAACAGTTGATCCGTTTCAAAGTTGATTAGATTGGAAAAAAATCCTTCACCGAGTTCCAATCTGATCAACTAGTTGATCGGTTCAGTTGATCGAATTGGAAGTACTGGTTAAAATGTCAGTAGTACGAACGAAAAAGGATCTAACAGTTCGGTTTAGGTAGTAAAATAGATCACGTTATGAGCTCGTGGTAGAAGCTTCAGTGTGTGCCAGTGGGGCGTATCTTGGGGAGGGGAGGGCGATGGGGGCCATGGCCCTAGGCGGCATACGAAAGGAGGTGGCAGAAAGCGCCAATTTATTTATTTGGAAAAAAAACTTAGATATTCGAAACTGAGAGCGCAATGTTACGTACGTGCCAAACAAATTTTGATGTCGATGTTAAGTCTACCCTGCGTGCTGCAGCAGGTATATTGCTTTTTATTAATCCAAGTTCATTCTCTGACGTAACAATTTCGGACCAAGCTCAACCATGACTTGGCACCGAGTGTGTTCACGCTGACGCGATTAAACACGCGCATACCGACCTTGGGCCAATGCTCGTATGCGCAAGGCAAGTGACGTGACTCTTAAGGTATTGTGGAGGTCTCAGTTTGACCACATTGGCCGAATAGAGAACAAACCCCGTTGGTAGTAAAGCGTTTTGGTCCCTGGCAAACTCGAGTGAATCGAACTTCTGCCGTCCCTCACCTCCGCCACTACGGGTCCCTGGCTCACACCGCTGAGGAGAAAGCAAACTTAATTGCCTCTCTTATTGCGGAATCTTCGCGTCTGAATTCCGGTGACGCACCGCCCGCTGTTTCTCCTGATGAGTACGCGACGAATATGTTGTATATTCGTATCCATCAGAAAGACGTAAGTAAAAATAAAGCTAGTGGCCCCGACGGGATACCTGAAGTCGTGCTTAATACTGGTGTTCTTAAACATAATAAACTGCAAAGGGGTATTTCTGGTCGACCCCAAGCGGCGAAAACCCACGCGTCGCCACTAGTGTGTGCTAGGTAAGGTCAAACTTTTTAGCAATAGATGGCGCTATCATAAAATCAGCAAATGTTCTAGAACTATTCATGGACATTGTTAATTTTTAATTAATTACTGCGTAAATACCAAGAATATTTACGAAAATAAACCGAAGTTAGGTCCAATAATTTTACCATAACAAGATTTGCAATAGCGTAATGCGCAACTCAGCACATTTTCTCAGAAAATGATTTTCTTTTAGTGCCTAAAGCGGATACAAACACGACTTGACGTTTAGAAGTGTCATACTAGACTGAGCGACTTGTTACTCACAAGTAACAAGTATCGGTTTAGACTTTTGTTCGCTATGTCCTGTCTATTGGTAGTATATATTTAATGTCTTTGACTACAAGGTACCTGCTAAGTGGCATCGTGTTGAATGTTTGTGCTCGCGCCCGAAACTTACCAAGTCCGATAATACGCCTTTGCGTAACTTCTCAACAACCAGAGGCAATAAGAGGCAGGCCATAGAATCTCCACCTGAGGCGCCTGCTGAAATCGGGTTAGCAGCTGACGATATTCGTCAACGTATACAGGAAGCATTTAAAAAGGAACAGGCAGATTTGTTAACTAAGATCATAACAAATGTGAAACGTACCCTGAATCAACAATTGCAACCAATAAAAGATCGACCGTCCGGTAACTGTCCGGACCGAGCACAAGTCGTCGACGGGGCGTACTGTTGCCGCGCGCCTCAAGGTGTTATCAGCAACAGCAGGGGGCTCAACTGGGTCGAAGCCTACTGGGGCCAAGGTTAGCTCCGAAAAGTAGCTCGGCCTCGGTATGAAAGGCAAGAAAGAACGAGGTGGGTTTTTTAGTCAGTAAGAGTCTGACACTATCTCCCGCTCCGCCTAAGGGCGGGGGATCTCATTTGGATGAATTTTACCCACCAAAACAAAAAAAAACTATAAAAGATCAAATGGAGAATATGAAAAAATTGATAGCATTTATGAATCTTCAGTATGAAGATCTTTTGAAAGAATACACAGCATCCAAAGAGATTATGAAGGATTTGCAAAGAGAAAAGTCAGAGATGAAAGTGTGTGTTAGCGATTTGACTTCTGGTATGAATCAGCTAGAGAAACAGACCTGTGCAAATAATGTGGAAATTCAGTGCCTACCGGAAAATAATCAGGAAAACTTGATAGAGATTATGCCACAATTATCTAAAGCAGTAGGCAGGTATTAACGATGACATTAGACATTGTATAAGGGTTGCAAAACAAAGTGCCAGTAGTTTCCGCTCGAGTGCCGTGGTAGTATGTACATACAGCTTGCATCCCCTAGCTGTCTTGACCGATTTAATTTTACTTATGGTCTTGTTTTCTCTTACGTTCTTGTCAATGGTCAAGTAAAAAAAAAATATTTTCATTCTCGGATTTAAAGATATATTATCAAAACACTTGAAGTTTGCGCCAACTACTGCCCCAACAAAAGGAGTGTTATGATCTAAGATACTTAGAAGAAATCTCTTCTCTCACCTGTTATTTGATTATGATAAATATTATATACTAGATAATCCGTTCATTAAGATATTCCGAATAGGTTGCCTAGCTAAATCTGGTGCCTATGATGTTAAACAAAACAATTTATTGTTACATATTTGACATCATTTTTTATTTATATTTGTTATTTTGGAAAAGTCCAGCATCAGTTGAAAGAATGTGCCCAAGAAACTGAAAAATTATTGACTTTACTGACATTATTACTGACTTAGCAATTGGACTAAACAATCTAATACGTATTACTTGTGATATACATGCGATTGCCGTGCCTCCTGATACATATTATAACATCACACTTGGCACGTTTGGTCGGTAGTGGAGCAGTAACCAAAGACGTGAGTGAAACCGTCAACATACTCGTTCGAAGCAAACTTAGTCATGTGGTCGGTCAACCTGAAGTCGAGTTCGTTACGGAGCTAAGAGATTGGTATGGCAAAGTTTGCTCACTTGCATCAAATAACATTTAAAAAAATCATCAAAGTATAGTATGTGAGTCGATCGCAGCATCGATACCATAGAGAATTTGATAAACACGACACGAAATTGAAAACTTCGCTGCTGAATGGCGAAAATCATTTTTTATTTTATTTTTATTTATTTAATTGACGAATTTTCACAAGTAATACATTGCAAATGTTGCAAATCAAAAACTCATTAAAGTTTTGCCGTGCATTATAATCATATCTATACACAAAAATTTTACTTAACTAAAACAACATCAAAAAACACATTCTAGAACAAATTTATTGCAATATTACTGACAAGATAATTTCAATGTTACAGTAGTACTACGCAACTACGTCCACAAATCACAATAAACATTATGTCTAATACTCATAATACGTAAGTGATTTTTAATAGATGTTGATAAGAAAATAATATTTGAATTACGACTTCAAGATAAAATATTCAATTTCCGAACAAAAATTTACATGAAAAGTTTAAAAGACATGGCCGGATCCTGCCCAAAAATCAACTATACGTTCCATTAATTATTTATTATATGAAAATTACTTTTAAATTAAATAAAAATAAGTCGCAACAATCCATTTCTCTAGGAGTGGCGAGAAAATATCCAAAAAAAATAAGTATGTTAATTGTTTTTGAGTCGTTTTGTTTCATAGCAACCATGGAGGATGAGAATAAATCGATACAAATTGCATTTACGTTTGGGTACACGCATAAGACAGAAAGTGTTCTTATCTGTAGTAACACGCCTGAAGGTCAGACTAAAAATATAAAATACTTGTAAATACTACAATTAAAAAGAAGAAGAAGAGAAAAAAGTTAAAAAGTTAACTGGACACCACTTTTCGAGCCGCCGCGCGTTTTGATGGTACTCACGGTACACATTATGTATCCACAATATTATCAAGAGCGTGCACCCAAACGTCCTAAAATTATTTTGACATTTCTGCGCTCTTTAAACTAAACTGTGAAAACAAACTGTATGTGTCAGTCTTGCGTTGCGTCATTCTTGCAACATATTACTGTTTTGTGTTTTCGTAACTGTGTTTGATTTTTAAACTTGGCTCCATGCTATCCTTTATCGGACTTTCCTTTACGCTTTACATAAATATTTATATTCTGCTGTGCATAGTGGATTTGGATTCTGACGCTCACGAAGTCAATGTACCTGAAATGGACTGTAGCCTCCAATCGAATATGAGAGCATATTGTAAGAACTTTAACACCATAACTACAAAATACATTGGCTGATATACATAAACAGGTTGAAGAACTACAGGAAAATGAATCTGGATTACCTAAACTACCTTCAATTCCACCAATTGCTAATCAAGCAAATATAACGGCATCAGCCTCATTCCCTGATAACATATCTTCGAAGCTATCTACTTCTTCCTTTCGAGATTTAAGAGAGGATAAAAACATTAAATGTGTCTTGTCTGAGTAATTATTGTAGTGATGATGTGTTATAATATTAAGAAATAAATATATTTAAGCAAATGTCTGTACTTACTTATTTATATGACTAAATAAAAATTCAAGTGTTTATGTTTTTAGTGTTTTATTGCATGTCCAATTGTATATTTTTTTGCTAATTCGCCTGAATATCCAAAAAATATCTGTTAGACGACGAGTTCTTCTTCGATATTGCAATTAATGTCGATGTTTAAAAGTGACTATGCATTACCAATATACACTCGAGAGCAAAAAAATCGCACATCAAAACCTTTTTTTGTTAAGGCAGTTTTTGTCATGAATGTGAATAGTTATTGAAAACATGTCGTACATTAATTGAAAGCCTATTTAATTACCTTTCTAATGATATGAAATACAGTGTAAAAAAATATCCATGAAAGGGTTTAGAGCACAAAAACCAACAAATGGGAAAAATTACCAAATTTCACTTTAGAAACATTGAGAGTCAATTCTTGGTCATCCTGTTTGTCAATAAAGTGTATTCCCTTCCTTACCCTTATTTACAGCTGTTACTCGATTTTTCATCAGCCGTATTAATTTTACCATGAAATCTTAGGGTACAACATCGCACTTCTTGTCAATGACAAATTGAAGCTCTTGGAGGCGTGAAGAGTCAGGCTTTCTGCGCTAAGTCTTCTTTCAAGGTCATTCCAGATATGCTCAATCGGATTAAGATCAGAACTACGAGCTGGCCTCTCTACCGCGATGATTCCAACGTCTTACATGTAGTCGCAAACTGTTCTAGCGACATGCGATCTGGTGTTGTTCTGCATTAAGGAAAAAAATCTACCATAAGCCACATAAGTGGCTTCACATATTTTTCGAGCATTTTTTTGATGTAGGTATCATAAAGCCGTCAATCCTCTCGATATCAGGCCAGTAATGGCCCAGTGATGAGTACAATGTCAGTTTTAGTGTCCAACATTATGCCACCCCAATTCGCCTCCAAAACCCACTTTTTCGCTTATGGAGCATTGTTAAAATTGCCCTGATGACCTTCAGTACATCTTACAGCATCCATTATGGTCCTCTAAGTCATTCTGCACTTATCAGAAAACACAACAGCCTGCCATTAGGCATACATCCAATTTAAGTGTTTCGAGGCAAATTATTGCCGGGCTTGTCGGTGAGCTGTGGTCAATTTGGTTCCATTTGCTGAGTGATGTGTAGTCAGGCCTGCTTTACCCAGTCTTTTCCTAATCGTCCACTGACTTATACTGACATTGCAAACTTTTGTGTCAGTTCAATCGTGTTCAGTAGCCGATTTTTTAAAGTACTTGTTACAGAAAATCGATAATCACGCCCTGATCCTATGCGCCACCGGCCATATCCTGGTCGCCGAATATACCCACGGATCTCTTGAAACCTCTGGTATACCAGACGTACATGAAAGCAGCTAAAATTTAGATATCGAGCGACTTCATTTTGATTATGGCCTGCTTTAGGCAAGGCAATAACTTGAAGGGCTTCTGCGGGCGTGGTATCCATATTTTTCCAGTAGATCCGTCTGTTTCTAATAGAGACGTTATCACGTTAACGGAAACTGATTAAAATTCTAAGACAGCACCCTTTTTGTACCTCCAGGTAAAGGTGCAAGTACTGAAATGCAAATGAGTGAATTTGGGGAATTGGGTATACTGCTGGTTATTGTGAGTTACATGAAGGTCAATGATCTTAATTTTGTGTTTTTATAAAGCTAACTTTATATTCTTTAATTTTACTTAATAATTTGTACTCAATGTCTTTAGATTTAAGAAAAAAACAGTATTAAACGAAATTACGAGCCATGTGCGATTTTTTTGCTCTCAAGTGTATTATGTTCATCAATGTAAATACGTTTTACTTGGTATTTTGATTTTTGACTCATTCTTCACTAGTCTCTATGAATATGTATCACTGATAGTGTTTCGAACATTTTCATAAAATCAAAGGCGTTCTCATACTAACTTACTGTCACTGTCACTGTTATTGTAGATCATTGTTGTATTGATGTCAATCATTGCTATTCAAAATGATGAGGCGTTTTTTTGAAATCTTATTTATAGTGTCTCTCGCTCTATCTCTGATCATAAAAATAAACTACTGTAAAGCCGTACTCTTAAGCTTTAATACGACGTACCGTTTGTCTGTGTAATGGAATATTTTTAGTTTGGGCACAGCTCCCTACTAATTTCGGCCATGTCATTTCATGTCATTTCGGCCATGGTAATAAAGTAGCACTCTTCTGGTTAAAGATTTTGTTAAATCAGTTAAGTAGTTTTTGAGTTTATTCTTTAAAAACAAATCTTTGCTCTTCATTATAATAGTGTAGAAGATTATGACATCAACAATATCATTTATTGTATCCTTATTCAAATTTATAATCGTTTCTGACAAGAAAATTATTTTTCAATTATACGAAAGTCCAAAGATTGCCTACGCAACTATACTGGTGACTGTATATAAAATTCATTCCTGTAAATAAATACCTATTTATAAAATAATTATGTATATGTGTAAGGTCAATAAACTTTTTGTCCCTCACATCTCACAAGATCATGTTCATAGCCACATGACTATGTCAAGATTCCACTAAAGATGACCTTAGACAAAAAAGTTATCACTCACAATTTTCTCCCGTTCCATGTGATGCTCAATTAAAATAAGTTGCATATTGATGATTTTGGTAATTTCAATCGTTCCAGTTAACAATCATACTGTCAATAACAGAGTGGTTTCATTTGAAAGATTAAATCAGCGACCTTAAATAATAGTAAAATTTCCACTTAATGGAATGATATCCGTGACCAGATACTCGTTAAGAATGTTTGAGGTCAGAATAACAAAACAGCAAAAGTAGTTAAGATGGGTCGAAGCGCTTGGAGCCGTGCCTCTCACCGGACTGCAGCGAGAGGTGCCTTGACACAATAGTGGTGGTAACCGGCAAGCTACTCATGCTACGACTGCGGATGCAAACTCAGTATAGTGTCAACAACTGGCGAGTGTTGCAGCGCGCGACGCGCCGCCGAACAAAATCCTGCGATATTCACCAGACATCGGTTGTGAATACCATTCAAGTAAGTCTTGTGATATATTTATTAGAAAAGGTCAACTTATATTATTTCCTGCTCTGCGACATTACTGCTGTGCACACGTATATTTGCAATGAGTTATATATATCCCTAGATAGAAATATTAATAATTGTTACCAATAAAGCAATTTTGTAAACATATTTTTTCGATGGTGTTACGGTTGGATAAATTGAGCCTAAAATTCATGATATTGTGTAAGCACAGCTGCTTCCACAAAATAAAATATACCTTTTTATATTCAGGAGTGTTGAAACATATTATGTGCTTATTTGTAGATTTTGTGTTTACCAATGGTTGGGTACTTCGATACTTACTCGTTGTGTTTTAATAAATAGAAACTTCGTATTTGACCGCGGTTATAGTGAAATAGTTTTGAATAATATGTTATGTGGATAATGTTATATGATTTAAACGATTAAGGTTTCTTATTGCTGTGCTGTCCTATTCTGATCAAGACAGTTAAACGTTACTCCGGCAGTCGTTCAGCTACATTACCTTAGTTCCGTCGATGGTACTTCTGTTGATTCTGGTTTCCACGACCAGCATGCTCAATGTGACGGGCTTGATACAAATTATGAGTACTGTTTACGTTCCATATCACTAGCGTAGGTAAACTAGTTTAGTGTGGGTATCACGCTATAAATAGTTACTAAGTAATAAAAGCAATGCATGCGATTTACCGGAAACATGGTACATTATAATTGTTCGCCCTTGCCATACAAAACCAATGATGGAGCAGAAATTTTGATGATGTCCTATCAACAGAACTGACATCCCCGTTGAAGAGAGGGGTGCAGTTTCAAAATCCTATTTGTTCACTTTTGTTCTGTAAGGGACTCTTGTTTATACCACCTATACCATTATACTCGTAGTATCTAGGTGGTAAAGTCTGATGATGATGATGATCTAGGTGGTGACGCAGCCGCGGTTCCGCATGTGCGTTTTCTGTTAGGGATTGGATGAATTAATGACACCATAAGAGTAAATAGTCTATAGAAGTAACCACGGAAGTTAACAGTTTCTTGTTTTTGTTGTGATTATTTATTGATAACTCCATCACAAACTCAATCATGTCTTATTCTAATATCCGGATTCAAGACCAGACTGCAATTCCGTTATCAATATTACACAAATATTTAACGAATTTCTTAAATGTTTTAGGTAAGATAAGTATATCTGCGTTTCGTTATGTTACGATTTATCCGCATTATCGGTAGCAATTTTCATTCATGCATTCAGTAATCAGCTTTGCTTTATACTCGTTTGCCATAACACACGGAACTAGGTCTACCTGTGGGTACCTACTTTATACGTCTCAGCATGGTAAACTATGAATCAAGGTCATGGTTATAGCAAAAATGTGATCAGTAACTATATCAGTGTCGTTCTAATTACGACTTTCATTTGAAAGTGAAAATCAATATTAGTGATTAGTTTTTTTTCTAAAAACACATTAACTTTTACTTATTTAAAGAAGTAAAATCTCAAATTGTCCAATTCCCTCACACGTACTACTAGAGGAGGAATGTTTGTTTATGTTTATATGTACTTATATTCTTTTTTGTGCCGACCTTTGTTATAATTTCTTGAGCTAAATTTTTTACCACTAGGCCTTGTGCGTTGTGTGTTAGTGACTGTGGTTCATCACTCCTTGGTAGGTACTTGGTAACTCTAACAACAATTGTATCACTCCTTGGTAGGTACTTGGTAACTCTAACAACAATAACATTGTGCTAAATATTATTTATGAAACTTAAATAATTACACAGAGCAATATTCCGGTTTTAAACCGAGACCAATGTAGTTATGTATATTGATGTGAGGTTCTGGTGCTTTCTAAGTGCTACCCCCTGTTCACTGCCTCGTTGGTCTCGTAGTCACAAGCTCGAGTGTTGTGCGCTGGGTCCTGTGTTCACTGAAGTTTGGAAGTTGGCGCTGTGATACCCCGTGCCACAGAAACGCTCTATAATATTCTACTTGAATAATTCTGCTCTTCCAGAGCTCTGTCAGATTGGACACCGTGACCGAAAGGTCGGAAGAATCATTCTGACGAGAAACTAAATACATTTCGAACGAGAACTCTCTTTCTCTCTCGTATACATGAGATTTCAACACGTCATGGTAACGCCCCAGTACCGCAAACTCGCCTGCTCAAGTGCCTATTGTAAACTTTAAATCTCTTTTCTATGTTTTTATTACTCTGGTTAGCATTTGGACACCAATTTGATTCATCAATCGAAATTATGCATCATTTGTCTAGCACCTTCGACGCAATACCCACATCTAAGTGAGGCTAAACTGAAGAACATGTTTCTTAGTGCCTACTCCAATATACGTTTCGACATCACATCATCACGGCTGACCCAGGCAAAGATGACGGTACGAGCTTAACGCGTACAGGCTGTTGTCTTTAAGTAAAGTTTGCTTCTAGGCAAGTGTGCTTTAACATCGACAACATCATCGTTTACCAGCAGGTAAGACAGACGTCAAAACCGCGACGATCTGTAATAAAAATCCTTTGTACTATGGCTTATACACAGTCGCATCAACAATTACTTAAGGTCACCATAGTCGGTATTTTTTTATGTAAACGCAGTATGGCGATTACATCACTGTTTCACGGAATAATATGAAAACAAAAAATTATATCGATTTGTTTAATAATCTAGCATACCTAAAGCAAAATAGTTTTTTTTTTTTATAGAAAAACTATCGGCCTGTCCCGGCTTCGCACGGGTAATAAATATAGCCTATGTTGCTCAGGGTGAATGTAGCTTTCCAACGATGAAAGAATTTTTGAAATCGGCACAGTAGTTTTTGAGTTTATTCATTACAAATATACAAATTTTCTCACTTTATAATATTAGTATAGATATAAAATATAAGTAATGAGCGTCGAAACTTCTCTATTTCAACACTAATTTTTGTCCTCAATGTTACATTGAGGACTTGGAAGCAAACAAGAGAAAAGAGTAGAAAATTAAAAAAAATTGTATCTTTTTTTGAAAAAAATGGAGATTGACACTGGCCAGTCTTTTTTTTTAAAAAGAATAAAATATATTAAGAACTAGCCGACCCGGCAAACGTTGTTAAGGCATATATAAATTACTTTTAGTGAATATATTGGTCAAATAAAGTAGTCATATAAAAAATCAATTAAGATAAATTGACCTACTTACCTACCTACCCACCTAACAACCTATCTACCAACCCAACCTGCCTACCCTTTTTTGTTTTTAAATTTTATTCACCAGCTTAGGGGTATTGCTGCTGAACAAAACAAAAAAGAACAATTAAAATCGGTTCAATTTTTGTACAAAAAAATCTATTTCGTAAGTATATGAAAAATAGTTTACGTCCTATTCTCACAACATTCTTCCTCTTCTTCTCCAATCAATGGTTTACTTTTCCCTCAAAATGTTTGGGTCCCGTAAGTTGCCACGTTTATAGCGGCGTCAGTGGTTTTAGATTCTCCAGAGTGGATATGTAGGGACATTTTAGGCACTCTAATAAGTGGGCCATCGTCTGGTCAGGAGCACCGCACTCGGACTGGATGTCGGAGGGGAATAATACTACCTACTATAATAATAATACCTACTGAATATACACCCATAATTTCATAACAATCGGTCAAGCTGTTTCGGACGAGTTTTGTTACAAAAACTGTGACACGAGATTTTAACATATTAAAATAATGTTTTACGTATGTCAATGCTCTTGCTCCATATACTAATCTAAGTAGGATTAGTGTGTAGAACAAGAGCTCTTCAGTAACACTCATAATTAAAATTTACTTTACAAGATATATTTAGTTATCTAAATAGGAATGTCCTAAAAACTAGACCAGACCGTGTCAATCTGAACAGGTTTGGCTTCAGCGAACTAAAACTGATAGGAATGACATGATAAATTCCTTTCTGCTGATTTTTTTTTTCGACCATCTTTATCAATCAATATTATCGCTGATCTCATTTCTTGTTTTGTATGTATACATAATTTTAAAGATATATACGTAATGGAAAAACGACAAAAATGTTCACTGCCTACATCAGTCCATCACTGGACTTAGTCCTCTCCAATCGCAAGTCATCTCGAGTTCTCGACTCTCGGCAATTTTCATCATGCTGTTAAACATTTTTTGGTTAAATCATCTCGATCAATCTTGAAAGCATCACCCACGACGCAGCTGTCGCCTTTTGGCACCAGTTACAAATCACGCAGCGAATCATTTGATATCATGTGGTCGTTTACAAACCCACGAACCTATGCGTTTGGATAGTCTTTGACAGTCATATCGTGTGAAAACTTTTATGCGATTTGTGACCTTCCGAGTATTCAAACATCAGTTTATCGATTTTTGTTCTTTATTGGAAATAAGGTCGACTTTTTTTTTCGATTATTGGTTTTTTTTTAATCTTTGAGTGTCAGTATTACTAAATTATTAAATTTTTTAGAGCAATCTTGTAAAACCACTTCCAGTACACTACTGCCTCTTCTCCAAAATCCATCCTGAAAATTGGCCAACTCGAATTTGTATATAACTGGCAAATTGCAAAAACCGTACGAGTTAGAGATTTAATCTTGTGTGTAAGTGTAAACTTTGCATTTATATATTATGAATTTAAATTAATTATAGGTGCCTACAATAAATCTAATCTTTATGGAGTAGATCTCCCGTTTATGACTTCAATAACCCAGTGCACAATAGGGTAGTTTCCAGGGTCAAAATAATTACATTTTATTTAGTCCGTCTTTTAGATTGTAAAAAAATATTTATTTTTAGATTATAATAAGTTACTTGTGACGTCACCCCGTGCGAAAAAACGCAGCATGGCGTGATATATCTTTGTCATTTTTGGTTTAATTTACAAATAAAAAAATACGTGTCCCTTATTTTTGAATAATTATATATTATTGTGTTTTAATAGTAATCTCATATTTAAATTGATATTATTTCTTTATTATTATTCTGTACTTAAATTTTAATTACATCTAATTTTTAAATTTAAAAATACTAAGAATTTAGGTACGCATTTCTGAATGTTGTGCACGCCTGTAATTGGTTTGTTTGCACTGTACAATCTTCTGCATATTCAATGGGAAAATATTGTAAACAAATTGTTGGTGTGCCTTAATAATAAAATAAAAAATAAAAAAGTAAGAAAATTTTACAAAGTTGCCATACATTTTAGTTTTAATTTAAATGGCAGTATTATCGCAAGTTTTTTTTACTTTAATCACAACTTCTGGTGACGACGCCGCGACGGTCAAAGGATAGAGAATTAAATTAAAAAGGAAAGAAAAAGAATTCTCTAAAAATTTAAGACTAACATTTTTCACAAATATAAAATTAAATATAACAGACTTTTTTCCCGCGCTTTACCTTTAGGTTGAAGGAGAAGCAAAGATAACACACCTTATACATCCTACTTAATATTTAAAATAAAAAATCAAATATTTTTGAATTTAGAACAAAGATAATTGTCAATTTGTTGATAATAACAAACTATTGTGTACATAATCTTATTTATTAATGATATTCTTTTCATTAAATATTAAAACCTTAAAAATCTGCACCTCTTTGCTTTAAAAAAAAAAGTCTACGTTGACCGTGACGAAATAGGAATGAAAAAAGCCCTTGTTGTGATCCATTTAAAGAAACACGAGGGTGATAAACATAGCATGTTGAACCTAATCTTAGTGCAATAATAGCCAGATTTAGAAAAGTGTTGCTAATTTTATGGGATTGATCATTAAAGAATGACGTTTAAAATAATCCGGTGACATGTTATTATAAAAGTTTAATTAGCCACCATTACAATTTTTGCCCACTTTTCGCATTTACCTAAGATATCGCTTCCAGAACAGACCATTTAGCAAATATTATTTCCTTCACTTACTGCACGAAAAACCAAAGAGTTAAAAAAAAACAGTAACATCTTGCGAGAGCATAGATTTTAAGCTATTGCATAGCTTCTATCGCGGGCCTTGAGCGTGGAGACCGAATCCAGAAATTCCGTAACGAAAATAACCTAACACCCCCCACTCATTTGTTTTTTGAGCGTGGTGACCGATAAGAAAACAAATGAGTGAACAATCAATCAAAATTCAATTCAATGTGTGAAAGTGTAACTTCAATTAATATCAAAGAAAAAAAAAACAAAGGAAAAAAATACTGCATAAATAAATAAATAAATAATTATAATTGCATAAGTTGATAAAAATGCTATGCAATAGCTTTACCGCGGCAGTCCCCGAGTGCCACACGTCTTTTTTTTAGTTGGTCATTATCCAACATAAACCAACTCGCAGTAAAGCCAAATCTCAAATATTAATTATTATTTAGTCTAGTCGCGATATACAGGGTTATTTGTGAAACACTATCAACCATGCAGGACTATATTACTAACATCATAAACAACAACTTTTGATCTATGACTTTAAAAAAAATATCTTTTAATAGTTGTTGTTATGATGTTAGAACATAGTCCTGAGAGGTTGCCAGTATTTTGCGAATAGCCCTGTATAACATAATCGGCTTTTAGAGCAGGCGCCAAAGGGAATTGAGTAGGTACGCAAAATATGAGGACCACCTTCTGTGAATGGTTTCGGACTCAGAAAAGCATGCAGATTATGATTCTGGATGTTACCAGGAGGCATATTGGTCCATTTTTTTTTATACCAGAGGGGTACAGTTTCACAGAAGGCGGCCCTCATATTTTGCATACTCAACTCCCTTTGGCGCCTCCTCTATTTGTAATGTTTCTACTGCTGAGACTCAGGCCTCCTCTCTAGGAGTGAGAATGGAACGTAATCAACAGCGAGGGTCCCGATGCAGGTGCTTAACCTGTTGTGTGTCTAAACGTGGATCCACGCGAGACACAATGGCTTTTTAATTGTGTCTCCAAGAGGTTAAATACCATAGTTCAATGTCGAAATTTTTAAAGATGGAGTATTTTTATTTCTTTTATAAACTTGTTTCTGGTCTTTCATTGTAGAATTGTTTTATTTTTAATAAAAAGTAACCACAGCAGACAAATTCGTAATAGGTCAGGTAACTGATCTAAGTATTTAACAGGCTATTTCTTTGTTATTTTATATCATTTATGCGACTTGGTTTTCAGAATATTTGGGAAAATATTCAAAGGTAAGGTTATTAACGTGAACCTACACACTGTGTTGGAGATAAAACCTAATAAAGATAATAAATCGATGGAAAGTTGTAAATGTACTCGTGTTAGCATAAAGCAGCCGGTTAAATTGCCAACGATTCAGTTACCAAAGTTTAGCGGATTATATTGTAATTGGCTTGAATTCCGTGACACCTTTACTAGCCTAATTCATTGTAATGATGACATAGACGCAATCAATAAGTTTCACTACTTGCGAGCATCACTTGAGGGAACAGCTGCTATAGTTATCAAATCCATTGAGTTTTCTTCAAGTAATTACTCTGTGGCATGGTCATTGTTATGTGATCGGTTTGACAACAAAAGATTACTGGTTCAGAATCATATAAGTTCATTATTTACTATTGAATCAATTACAAAAGAATCTTCTGTTGCCATAAAGAATTTGATCGATCAGTTAAATAAAGACTTGCGAGCTTTAGAGTCATTAGGGGAGCCCGTGAAACACTGGGATACACTTTTAATCTACATTGTCACACGAAAACTTGATCAAAAAACCTATCGTGAGTGGGAGGAGTGCAAAGGTAGGATAGACAAGGATGGCTTAATCACGTTTAACGCATTTATGCAATTCTTACGCAATCGAGCCGACCTCATTGAGACCCTGGACCTCGCCCGCAATCATTATTCGCAATCACCAGGTAAATCAGGTCCTAAGATCAAGTCAATGGTAGCACAATCTCCTATCAATTCTAGCACTGACTCAGCTTCTAAACCTTGTCCTAAATGTAATAACAACGATCACACATTAAATAATTGTCCACAGTTTCTCGCATTGAGTAACGATGACCGTCTCAAATCATTACCTAGTTATAAGGTATGTTTTAACTGTTTTCGTTCCGGACACTATGCTAACAAATGTAAAAAAACCAGGCTGCAAACTATGCAAACGTAGGCACAACACATTAGTTCACGTACATTCTAATGGCACTGTATCGAATACACCTAGTGGTAATTCGATGAATAACTTGTCTGCTACGACTGAAACGAATAACGTAGCTTTATCCGCAAACATTGCATCTCCGTGTGGTCATACGCAACGAGATGTGTTGTTATCAACCGCTTTGATCAAATTAAGAGACCACAATGGGTGTGTGCATCTCGCTCGCGCGGTGCTCGATAGTGGTAGCACGTCTTCACTCATAACAGATAGGTTGTGCAATAAACTTAACTTAAAAACTAGCCAGGTAGATAGATCAATCCTTGGAATCAATAACGTCACTTCGCACGTAGGTAAAATATGTCGGGTTAAGGGTACGCCATTAGATGATAGCTTTGTATTCGAACTAAATTGTTTTGTTCTTCCGTTCATTACGAGTAGTGTTCCGTGTCGTCAGATAAATATTTCTGATTTCGACTTACCCTCGAATATTACTTTAGCTGATCCTACTTTTTATAACCCTGCCGATGTTGATATTTTAATCGGCGCTGATCTTTTTTGGGATTTGTTAGGATCTCAAAGACTAAAGTTAGGTACCGGGAAACCAATATTATGTGAAACCCGTCTAGGATGGATAGTTTCCGGTCCAATTACTCAGAATACTATCTCACTGCTGACGAATGACGTAAAATGCAATATGTCTAAAATGGTTGCCGACAGCGATGGTGACTGGGAAAACCTTAAGTCAGAATTGACAAAGTTTTGGCAATTAGAGGAGGTGAATGCGAAGTCTTCCAATTCTTATATGCCTGAAGAGAAATTGTGTGAAGACAATTTCGTTACAAATACGACACGATTGTCTGATGGTCGTTTTTGTGTTCGCATCCCCCTAAAGAAAGATCCTTCAATTTTAGGAAATTCTTTTAATAAAGCCACACATTGTTTACATTCTTTAGAGCGTAAATTAAAGGTTAAGACGAACTTTAGTAGAATGTATCATGACTTTTTGTCAGAATACGAGTTACTTGGTCATATGACAAAAATTAATAAACCTAATTTATGTTTGGGTTATTTTATTCCACATATGGGAGTTTTACGCGAGTCGAGTACCACGACCAAACTTCGTGTTGTTTTCAACGCTAGTGCTTCTACTTCGACAGGAGTGTCCTCTAATGACCTACAGATGGTTGGGCCAACCGTACAGGACGGTCTATTGTCTATACTTCTTCGCTTTAGAGTCCACAAGTATGTTTTATCTGCGGATGTGGAGAAGATGTATAGACAAATAGTCGTCCACCCGTCGGACAGATATTTACAACAGATTGTTTGGCGTGATAATGTTAGTGATCCTATTAATGTTTATCAATTAAACACCGTCACGTACGGTACGGCCAGTGCGCCATTCCTTGCGACACGATGCCTTAAACAAGTAGGACTCGACTGTAGGAACCCTAAGATATCGGAAATCATCCAACATGACTTCTATGTCGACGACTTGCTGACCGGAGGGGATGACTTAGATGAAGTAAAGTTCATTCGCACTGAAGTCACCAAAGCGCTTGCGTCGGCATGTATGCCATTGAGAAAGTGGAAGTCAAATGATTCTCAATTATTGTCGAATGCTGTCCCTGCGTCATACAATTTGAACATTGGACAAAATGAGCCAGAAAAGTTGCTTGGTCTCTGTTGGCATATCGGCACTGATGAGATAGGGTTTCCTATGGGTCTGACTAAATCTTCGACTAGGTACACAAAGCGTGACTTGTTATCCGTCATTGCGCGAATCTTTGATCCCTTAGGTATGTTAGGTCCTATTGTTATTACTATGAAGATCTTGCTACAGAAAATGTGGTTAGATAAATTATCATGGGATCAACCATTATCTAATGAGATTTGTAAACAATGGGAGATTATTATTAAATCTTTACCTCTTTTAAATCATGTTCGCATTCCGCGACTTGTAGTCTGCAATTCATTTACGGAGTTAGAACTCCATATTTTCACAGACGCGTCTGAGTCCGCGTACGGTGCTTGCGTCTACATTCGCAGTGTTAATGCTAAGGGTGAGAACATGGCTCGCTTGTTAATGGCAAAGAGTCGAGTTGCTCCCATCAAGCCCACGACAATTCCGCGACTGGAGTTATGTGGTGCGGTAGTCGGTTCTCGTCTTCACGAGAAGGTGATGAGCTCACTTCGAGTGAAGATCAGTCGGGTCTATTGTTGGACTGATTCAACCATTGTCTTGGGATGGTTACAGATGATGCCTACCAGACTTCAGCCCTTTGTGCGCAACCGCGTTGCTGAGGTTTTGGATAAGTCAGGTAACTGTACTTGGAGGCACGTCCCAACAGATCAAAATCCAGCAGACCTAATATCTCGTGGCATGGATATTAGTGATCTGCAGGAGTCAGATCTGTGGTGGAAAGGACCAGATTTTTTAAAACTAGATTCGTCTGAATGGCCTTCTCAAATTACGAGCCCAGGACTACAATCGTTACCGGAGACTCGACCTAAAATCATATTACATGTTGTAAACGATTCGAAAACTGAAGTTTTAATTGATTTTAGGCGTTATTCCAATTACACACGGCTCGTACGATCTGTTGCCTACGTATTACGATTTATTAAGTCATGTAGAAAGCATTACCCTAAAACCAAATACTTGTCACATGATGAGGTACAAGATGCACTAACTCTTGTCATTATTAAGAGTCAGATTCAGTCATTTTCTGAATACCAATTATTTTTGAACAAAAAGAGTTTACCTAAAAAGAGCGCCCTTCTAAAGTTTAATGTTTATTTAGACGATAATAATGTAATGCGAGTAGGAGGACGTCTCGATAACTCTAATTTTGCTTATAGTAAGAAACACCCTATTTTATTACAGTCCACTCATGATTTCACTAAACTATTATTTAATTTTGAGCATAAAAGGCTGATGCATGCTGGCCCACAATTATTATTAGCTTCCATTAGGGAAACTTATTGGCCAATAGGAGGTCGCAAGTTGGCGAAAGCCTGTTATCATAAGTGTGTTTTGTGTCACCGTATGAAGGGTAAGGTTGTAGCTCCCTTAATGGGTAACTTACCACGAGAACGCCTTCGTCCAGGTTATCCCTTTGAAAGCACAGGCGTTGATTACGCTGGCCCTATTATGTGTGCTAGTCGCCAGGGCCGTGGATGTAGGTTAGTAAAGGTGTATGTCGCTATTTTTATTTGTTTCACAACCAAGGCCATTCATTTGGAGCTCGTTGGTGATTTAACTAGCAATAGTTATTTACTGGCTTTGTATCGGTTTATTTCTCGGAGAGGTAAACCTGCTGATATTTTTTCCGATAACGGTACCTCATTTGTCGGTGCATACAACGACCTTTCCAAATTTTTAAAATTAAATAGTTTGTCCTTGGGTGAAAGTGCAGCAAACGACGGAATAAGGTTCCATTTTATTCCCGCCTACACCCCACATTTCGGTGGACTCTGGGAGGCGGGTGTCAAGTCAGCAAAGTATCACCTTCAGAGAGTGTTGGGAAATTGTAACTTGACTTTTGAGGAGCTGTACACCACACTAACCAAGATTGAAGCCATCTTGAACTCTCGTCCATTGACGCCGTTGTCTTCAGATCCTGCAGATTATACTCCGCTCACGCCAGGACATTTTCTTGTGGGACGGCCACTTACTTCTTTGCCGCAACCTGATTACCAGGATAGCTCTGCCAATTATCTGTCTCGTTACCAGAGGATCGAGCAGCTTCGCCAGCATTTCTGGAGCAGATGGAGCAAGGAGTATGTTGCAGAATTGCAACAACGCTCCAAATGGCGTTCCTGCAAGGATGGCTTGATGCTGAACTCCTTGGTGGTGATCAAGGAAGACGATCTTCCTCCGTTGAAGTGGAGACTTGGACGGATCGTGGCTGTTCATCCAGGAACGGATGGTATCGCCCGTGTAGCTGACATTCGGACGTCTACTGGAGTCGTTCGACGGGCATTCAACCGAATCTGCCCTTTGCCTGTGTCTTCAGAATCTGGTTGAAACCAATGGTTTCAACGCCCGGGGAAATGTTGGAGATAAAACCTTCTTGCAAGCTTCTTAAATTAAAGGAAAAATATGACACTTCTATTTGTCACTTGTCTTCACTTGTTTTTTGTAAAATATATTGTTCACACCGAAAATTATTAAAAATTAATTTGCATTGAGCATCCAGTCATTGATTTTCATCAGAACACCCATAATTCTCGCACACACTGTGTAGGTTACGATACAATATTTGTACCTAATAATTATGTATCTTCAATGGGATCTCTACATCATCATTAGCCGCCTCGCCACCAATGCCTGACGCATTTCGGGTCTTCCCTCGCCCAGTCACAGTACGTATCGTTTGTGTAAGTTTCGCAGTCATCGATTTCATTGTAGACTGCCTTTTCAAACCTGGTTGCGTGTCCTGAAATTATTATTAAAATTATATTAAGCTTTTATGAGATCTTTCTCTAATTGATATCTACTCAAAATAACAAATTTTCAATAATTTTGTTCAATTTCTTTTTGTTTAGAGGCAATGTTTTATAATATTTCGAAACTTAGCTCGACAGATAAAAGGACGCAGTGAATTATTAAATTTTTGTTTAAATTTGTATTGCAAAAGTTTTGCTTTTGGCTTTCACAAGTACTCTTCGTAAAACGGAGTGTGTTACGTAAACAGGACACACGACATATCTCACACACACCTCCGGTTCTTTAATAATTTTACTTAACACGGTATATTAAACGAGTAGTAGATCCTGCCAGCGACTTTGTCTGCATTTAAGTAGCAGGTGTCTCCATATAAATTTTTTGGCACCCATTTCATCCCTATGGGGGTGAATTTAAAAAAATCCTCACTTAGTGCTCGCTTACGTCATAAAATAAAATCTAATGCAAAATTTCACGCTCCTAGTCCCATTAGTTTCGGCTGTGCATTGGTATGCCATCAGTCAGTTTCTTCTTTCATTTCTCTTATATTTCTTGAACTCAACAAAAATTCGGTGTCAACAAAATAATCGTGAAGAATATCATCGCAGCTCGCCTAAACTGCAGTAGTAGTGGGACGGATAACACAAAAACAAGTACTCACGTTTGTAGATAGGCTTGTCGATGGTATATCTTGCTCTGTCGAGCCATGGCTTTTGGTGCCTTCCGATTGCTCACTAGATGAAGTACTGGACACCTGTGGTGTTATGTATGATCAAAATTTTTACATATATCATTGTGTACATTCGTCATCTGGACGACATATTAAAATTAACCAACCGGAATGAGCGAAGTTTTCTTAGCTTTGTTCACTTCGAATGGTACATGTGCCGGTGATTTGAACACGGGATCGATGCACAGTCTGTTGTCTTCGTTTGCATTAAATATGAAGAATGAGTTGGCTAAGGGTGGGAGGCACCGTATGAGGATGTGCCCACCGGCCAGTATTGCACACACGACTGCTGCGACCACGGCCACCACAGGGGCATAGCCCAGGTATTCTATGGGTAAGCTACACTCGGATTTCCGTTCATCAAACCTACGAAGCAAAATGTTTAACATTTAAAACTTTGTATTTCTTTCAGGACCTACGTCCTGCAATTGATTTACACATGTGACATAGGCCAAAGTGTAAATTTGGGAATTCTGAGTTGGTTAAGAAGTGAAATGATAAAAACCGGTTTACAACTGATGCTTACGTAGATTCTATATCCAACAAGATAAGCGTGACAATACTGTTACGCTCCAATAATCTTAAAATGATACATGCACACACAGAAATACAACATAATTAATACCTATGTGGATGAAAAATGTGGCCTCTGTATACAACGTGAAACGTTGTAATTTGGGATGTCTGAGGTTTTGTGCATTTGCAATACCTCAGACACCCCGAAAGATTTTTAATTCAAATGACCTAATTCAGAGAGCGAGATAAACATTTTTTTAAATGTAAAGGGTTCATGTGCTGTTTTAGTTTGTTTAAAATTCGTATCTGCATTGAAATAAGAATTATTATTATCTCGCTTATGAGGAAATTTTAATTGGACAACAACCGTTTGTGTTTACCTACTTGGACGGGTTTGCGCACGTGATGGCTTGACCTTTTAAGAAATTAGCAGGGCAACATTTTTTAACGTAAATGCTCCTATTACCGCCAGTTTTAGCTGTCTTAGGATTCACTTTAAAAAAATAGATATAAGCTGTAATGTTAGGAAAGGTGTTATAATTTATAATTAATCTCAGCGAAGTATTCTTTGCAATTTAGTACCTAAATTCAATATTCAATAACACAATAGTTACTAAATAATTATTTAATCCAAAAGAGTAGTTGATTCTATTACCGACCCATAGAATGCGGCAAGATTCTATTACCGATTTTTCTGCTTCTTTTACCGACCGCCACGATATATACTATTAAATAAAATAAAAAATCGTTTTTAAGGTATTTATTATAAAATAACAATATTTATGAGATCAACATTATTACAATATGAAAATAATTATTTATTGCAACGCTTAGGGCACTTATTTTTTGTTATTTTAATTAATAAAAAATATAATCAGTCCCAGAAAACAGTCTTCAAACAATTAAATGCTTACTTTTTAATTACCTACATACTAATAAGATAATTATTATGAATCAGTAACAAAAATATTTTTATTCGTAATACAATCACAAAATAATTTCTCTTGTCACGCAGAGTTGTCCTCGGTATGCCATAGGTTTTTGAAGCTTCATATAAGCTGGTCCCTTCATCTACAGCTAGAAGCGCAGCTTCTAGTTGAGCAGAGGCGTACTGCTTGCGCTTCTGCGGCTCCATGATTCTATAAAAGAACACAATCTTTTTTTTAGCTTTAAAAAGTTACATGGCCCCCATTCCGTCCTGCCATTTTTATTTGATTTGAAATCATATAAAATATAGCCAATGCCATGAAGCCATGAATGAAACTGGATAGCAAATATTATTTTACATTAATAATATGGCATGTGACAAAATCTCTCAAAACGTCACGTATGCAAGAAATGAGCCAATTTGTTCAAAAATATACCTACATTTTTTTTGTGTACTGTAATATTACCAAATATATCGTTACAGCTGGGAGTCGGTAATGGAATCAAGTATGAAGGTTACAATATTCTATTAGCGACCAGTACAATTAATAATAAACAGATAAAATATCCGCTTTATGGTATACTGCTAAATTCGATCTCATTGCTATATTATTGCTTTTAATGTCAGTTGGTCTTTAATTCAGATAATACAGGTTATTTACAGTATAATATCATTATAATAATAGAAATATTGTCTAACGTTGAATCGAGTTTTACACAAAAACTTTAAGAAATAGCTTTGTCGTTAATAGATCTAACGAAGTAAAATAATTTTAAGAATTGAATAAGCAAAAATTAAAATCAAATGAGGTAGTTTATAATAGATATTATATTAAAATACTAAATGTTCTCAAAATTTAAAAACGCCATGGGTCGTTATTTGAATCAAGTTTTGAAATTTGGATTCTATTACCGCCTTAAATTAAAACATGATTTTATAACATAAAAACCAATAAAAAGTATTATGTTAAGAGTTAGTTTAGAAAACGAATATATACGTTACAGTTGTAATGTGATTGCAAGAAGACAAATCCATTTTTAGGGTGTTATTTTCCTTAAGTAATATTTAGGTGTACTTACGTGGCTGGAGACGCGACACTATGAAAAGTGCGTCCGCTTCGGGCGCGTCCCACTCAAACTCAAATTATTTCTTTCACTGGCTATTTAAACACACAAACTTTACTCTTTTTGCTGTCCAACAAAAATACGTAACTAATTTTTAAGGTATGACTTTTCTGGAACCCTATATTATCTCTAATATGAGTGATATAAAAATTAGATCGTTAATAGAGTACACATTTTAGGGGGTCGTTAATAGGAGCTTTTACGTTATAAAGATTTTTTGAAAAAAGTGACATTTATTTAAAAGTGGTTCAATTGATTCTGCTCATTATTCTGATCAAACTATTTTCTGGTTTTGCTCATTTAACGTTACACGTTGAATATTATAGTAGATACTCAAAGTAGTACCTACCTACTTTATTATTACAAATATTAGCTATGTTTTAGTAGTTGGTAAAAGTTTCTAACAAAATATTTATCGTAGAAATATAAAGAAATACTTAAAAGTTTAAAGAATTTAAGTATTTTTTCCTATGATCTGCAATCGGCTTATCTAGCTATAATCAAATGTGGTTTAAGTAAGATTGTCAATGTAGCTCCATTGAGCAGATATCAACATACGATAAGAGTTATTCTCAGGCCCTTTGATCCCGGTCCAATATTTGCCATCTTTATTTAGATCGTCAATTATGGTTTGGTTATTTAAGAGATTCAATTTTATTATTTAGTTATTGTTGTTATTATTTGGGTAGGACTAACTTCGAGAAAGAGGTCAATCGTCGAATCCAACTCGGTTGGGCAGCGTTCGGGAAGCTGCGCGGTGTCTTTTCGTCCAATAAACCACAGTGTCTGAAGACGAAAGTCGTGCGTGTTGCCAGATGACATATGGATCCGAAACGTGGTCGCTTACAAAGGGCCTTATCAAAAGGCTTAAAGTCACTCAAAAAGCAATGGAAAGGGTTATGGTCAGAGTTTCCTTGCGTGATCACATCAGAAATGAAGATATCCACAGGAGAAGGTTAGAGCCAGAACCAGAACCAGACATAGCCGAAAGGATCACCAAACTTAAGTGGCAGTGGGCAGGGCACATTGCTCGTAGAACAGATGGTCGATGGGGACGAAAAGTTCTGGAATGGCGACCACGTACCAGAAGACACAGCGTTGGAAGGCCTCCACAAGGTGGACCGATGACTTGGCGAGGGAATCCGATGGATGCGAGACGCACAGGACCGGTCATTATGGCGACACTTTGGAGAGGCCTATGTCCAACAGTGGACGTCTTTCGTCTAAAATGATGTTGATGATAATGATAGTTAAATAGTTGGCATGCCCAAGTAGGTCTACCTCTGCTGTTTACTTCTTTTCGTCCTTGGGGACACCTTTAGATTTACACGAATTATGGAGTTTCTTACAAACCATCCGGCGCCTGATTTTGATCGTAGGGAATCTACAGTCGTCATCTACAGTGGAATCTACAGTGTGGAAAAATAAGTCGGGCCCTGGGGGGAACTATCAACATTAACTTAAAGCAGACATTCTTTTATTTGAAAAAAGAAACAAAACTGCATTCAATAATTTTCTAAAACGCGCTTGCCTAATCCGCGCGGGACTCTAACCAACTAAAATTTAAAAAAATCTCGCTATTTTATTATAGGTACTAATCGATAGGATTAGGAGATTTTTTTTTCCTGAATAATAATAATCGATCGATTAGTATAATAAAATAACCATAGATTTCTATGAAAATAGCGAACCAACTATAATTAAAAAAAAAGAACAAACACTCGCTCTCACTATTTTATTTGCATAAATGTTACATGTATCTAAAATATCAAGTTTGAATTCTTGTTTTTTTTTTTACATAATACATTATTCATGGTATAATGTTTTTATTATTTAGCAAAAACCCAATATTTTACTCACTAACTCAGTGTCAGAGACTGGAGGGACCGAAGAGGACATCGCTTCGAGGATCGCCAAGCCAAGAGCCACTTTCGCACAGCTCCGTCCCGTGTGGCAATCGCAGAAACTGACCAGAAGAGCTCAAAATATTCCGGTCCAACGTAAAAACCGTATTGTTGAATGGGTGTGAGACGTGGAAGGTCACAAAAGACATCTCGCATAAACTCCGGGTCGTTGTCAACCGCTGCCTTCGCCGTATTCTCGGTATCTACTGGCCCGAGAAAATCTCTAATGTAGATCTATGGGAGCGCTGCGGTGAAACCTCAATCGACCAGCAGATCAAACGCCGCAAATGGAACTGGATCGGCCACACGCTCCGAAGGGATCCTGAACATATACCCAGGCAAGCCCTAGATTGGAACCCTCAAGGAAAGCGTAAACGTGGTCGCCCTAAGCAGACCTGGTGACAAACGGTCATCGCAGAGGCGAAGAACATTGGGAAGACTTGGAGCGAAATATAACGCGAAGCTCAAGACCGAACGGGATGGCGGCGCACTGTGGACGCCCTCTGCCCCATCTAGGGGACACAGGAACTTAAGCTAAGCTAAGCAATATTTTACTATTTTTCCCATTTTTGAGGAAACTATGAAACCTAGATGCACTACTTTGACATCAAATTCGGCAGCAGCATAGTATATTCGGTTCAGTAAAAATTTTACCGGATATTATTCGTTATTCGGTTGTTCTGTGAAACCACTATTTGGCGCATCTTTACTATTTATTGATTCATTTGTTTAAAAATATGTCTTTTTACTTTTAATCTTCACAACGTGCCTTCATGTCTTTCGCAACTGTGTTTCGTCAAATGATAAGCATGAATTTTTGTCTTTGTATCAAAAGCAAGATGACCACGTGAGATATTACTTTATTAGTTACTAGCTTTTGCCCGCGGCTTCGCTCGCGTTAAATTCGGTAACACGGTTCACGGTAGCCTATGTCACTCTCCATCCCTTCTATCTCCACTTAAAAAATCACGTCATTCCGTCGCTCCGTTTTGCCGTGAAAGACGGACAAACAGACACACACACACACTT
The DNA here is from genome assembly GCA_910589285.2 of Mythimna ferrago. Taxonomy (NCBI): domain Eukaryota; kingdom Metazoa; phylum Arthropoda; class Insecta; order Lepidoptera; family Noctuidae; genus Mythimna; species Mythimna ferrago. The sequence continues at coordinate 14,853,956 of OU342673.1, read as the reverse complement.
TTCCATATATAATATTAGTATGAATAACAGAAAATAAAATACTACCTAAATAAACCTATTTCTGATGATAACTAATCTAAATTCAATAAATAGGCAAAATCCCTAAATACTAATATCTATACGAATGACTGAATGGCGAGCGATATTGTATCTTAAGATAAAATATTATAGTATCTTAGCCGTTTGCAGCGCCCCTTAGTGAACTCCACTGCGGGTGATATACCTACGACAAACTTATTATTTGCGGTTGGTACAGTAATCGGGTCTAGGGATCGAACCGCAAAATTAAGTTTGTTTTTTATTGTATATACTTTTCCGGGATAAAAAGTATCCAGTGTGGTGCCCAGGATATTAAAGAATAATTATACTAAGTTTCATCGTAATCGAACCGGTAGTTTTTGCGTGATGCCTGAACAAACAGACAGACAGACAGAAATTTTTTTAATCACATTTTTTGGGTTCGGTGTCGGTCTAGTAGCACCCTCTGCCATTTATTTTTTTGATATTTTCAATGTACAGAATTTTCACTTCTACAGGTTTATTATAGGTAAGTATAGATGTATTGTATAAAATATATAAATAGTACACCCACCACGAACCTGCCATAAAACCGCCCATTGAGACACCCTATTAATTTTAAGTTCCTAGTAATTTTATTATTGCTGTATAATAAAGAATATATCTACTTCCTCTGTGATTCAGTAAGTAGTTAGATATTCATCTTTATTATGATTTCCGAAGAATCATCTCGAAGTGTGTTCGGCAGACTCTAAATTGCCGCGTGGTACTACAAAACTAATAGGTTTGGCACATTTAATGATTGAATGATAGCCCTTGTCAATTTGTCATGCATCGTAGATAGGTACTCAACCTAATTGCAAACATGCCAACAGAATACAATCGCTTTAAGGCCTAAACGATAGAGTCATTAAAATCAGCAAAATTGTTTGAAAGAGTTATCGAGGCCCTGGACCGCAACGGACAACTATAGGAACACAGAGGAGTTTGAGTTAGTAAGGCTCATTACGCACTGTCAACTTGTCGCCGGCGACTCGATCGCTCGGCGACCAAAACATAGGCGACTAGGCCCAGGAGAACAAACCGAGCGACAGTATTCCAAGTACATTCGTGCAGAATGGACGTCGAAGGAGCTGCTATAGTAGCGCTACTAATAATGAAGAGAAAGAAAAATAAAAGAAAATCAAGAGAGTTTGGATACATCCTTTGTTACAAGAACGGAAATCAAAAGGAATGTTTGTATTTCCCACTGTTTTTTCTTCAAATCCCGATTAGAATATTCGTCACTCAGTAAGTCCCAAATAGATTTTCGGGATTGTATTTCCAATATAAATTTCTCGGTATCGAAAGCCTGAGCCATTTTTGTGCGCAACAACCGGTCGTTACGACAGTTGCTCGCAGTGTGAATGCTTCCATTTGAAGCCGTGCTCCTATTGGTCGCCGGCGACCGGCAGTCGCTTATGGGTCGCCACTACGCGGCGAGTCGCTGAGTCGCCTGGCCGACCGACGACCAAGTGCGTAACCACCTATATATACTGTAGTAAGTCACAGTCGCCAGCGACCGTGTCGCCGGCGACTAGTCGACAGTGCGTAATGAGCCTAAAAGTGTGTTGGTGACACTACCTCTCGCTCCACCCAGTATGCTAATATAATATCATACCCTTATTGCAAAAACCAACTATCTGCATTTTTGTATTTGTTATATTATTAAATTCGATCAACTTTGTAGGTTATTTACTTTTCGCCGAAACCATCTGTATATCGATGGTTTCAGCAAAAAGTAAATAACGTAACCTTATATCAGATAAATATACACCGCTAAATTTTAATCGTTTTAATCCCGTGGAGGGTCGATCCGGGACATGAAACACTATCGATTTGTAAAGATAAAATTAAAAAATAAAGTACCTTTTTTTTTATTTACGCATGTACGAAATTAATTTTTTTAAGAAAACGTCAGCTGAGCGAGTTCAAAGACCTGTAGGTAGTTTGTACGCAACGCCGACTATTACCGAAAGGTTATTGAACTCGCTGAGCTTTTCTGGAAGAAATCAATTTCGTACATGCGTAAATTAATACGAGTTTTGAAGAAAAGGTACTTTATTTTTTAATTTTATCTTTACAAATCGATAGTGTTTCATGTACCGGATCGACCCACCACGGGATTAAAACGATTAAAATTTAACGGTGTATAATGGTACGGCACAATTCGTGCGCGAGCCCGACTCGCACTTGGCCATTTTTACCTACATATTCGAGTGTTTATTTACCTGCTTTTCATACATATATGTGGTAGAGGCGGTTTACAAGTTAGAATTGTCTTGACATTGGTATGTGACTTTGACCGTAATTAGTTTATAGTGTGGTTTCCTGTACTGTTAACATAATAACTATGTGTAAATATTTCTTAGTTTTGCGCAAAAAAATCTCCCTTAGTCTTTATGTACGTAAAAATGGCCAAGTGCGAGTCGGGCTCGCGCACGAATTGTGCCGTACCATTATACACCGTTAAATTTTAATCGTTTTAATCCCGTGGAGGGTCGATCCGGTACATGAAACACTATCGATGTCTAAAGATAAAATTAAAAAATAAAGTACCTTTTTTTCAAAACTCGTAATAATTTACGCATGTACGAAATTAATTTCTTCAAGAAAACGTCAGCTGAACGAGTTGATTTTATCTTTACAAATCGAGTGTTTCATGTACCGGATCGACCCTCCACGGGATTTAAACGATTAAAATTTAGCGGTGTATATCTATACAATATTAGACATTATAACTTTAACTATTGTTAACATAGAACAAAAACGGCAAAAAAAAATATGTTTGTTGTCTAGGAGCTTAATATTTATTTTATTCGAGTTTTAGCAAAATGTTGTTATAGCGGCAACAGAAATACCTACATCATCTGTGAAAATATTATCAACTGTCTAGCTATCACAGTTCATGAGATACACCCTGGAGACAGACAAACGGACAGTGGAGTCTTAGTAATAGGGTCCTGATTTTGGGTGCGGAACCCTAATGAAAGAGGTGTTAAACTTGTTTAATAAATTAAGCAGTATTCAGAATGAAATTGAAGATAATTTGGGTAAAGATTTCCCAGTACATTATAGGCTTCAACGGCTACCGGTAGCTTTGAAGTTCATCCAAGGTTATGATTCTCGTTAACCTTATATACCATTGAACTTTTAATCGAAAAGAATTTTGAATCCGAACACAATTTGATTTCAAAGCGGCGTACCTGGGGCTGAAGGACACTTTAAAAACTTTACAAAAAAGTACAAACGAATTCAATTCTAAGTTTTTTACCTGCACTTTGTACTTGTATGTGGTACGTCTCGGCTAAACCTAACTAGTGAGCGATTTCTATAGGAATGTAGGTCTCTAATGTTAGTCCTGTACTTTTTAACCAGTTTTTACACTTCAAAAAAGGAGGAGGTTCTCAATTCGACCGTATATGTTTTTTTAGGGTTCCGTAGCCAAATGGCAAAAAACGGAACCCTTATAGATTCGTCATGTCTGTCTGTCTGTCTGTCTGTCTGTCTGTCTGTCTGTCTGTCCGTCCGTATGTCACAGCCACTTTTTTCCGAAACTATAAGAGCTATACTGTTAAAACTTAGTAAGTAGATGTATTCTGTGAACCGCTTTAAGATTTTCATACAAAAATAGAAAAAAAGCCATAAATTTTGGGGGTCCCTATACTTAGAACTGAAACTCAAAATTTTTTTTTTCATCAAACCCATACGAGTAGGGTATTTATGGATAGGTCTTCAAAAATGATATTAAGGTTTCTAATATCATTTTTTTCTAAATTGAATAGTTTACGCGAGAGACACTTCCAAAGTGGTAAAATGTGTCCCCCCCCCCCCCTGTAACTTCTTTAATAAGAGAATGATAAAACTAAAAAAAATATATGATGTACATTACCACATAAACTACCAACGAAAATTGGTTTGAACGAGATCTAGTCAGTAGTTATTTTTTTAATACGTCATAAATAAAAAAAAATACACTATTATTAAAACATCGATCAAAGTTACAACGAACTACAAAAACTTTAATATTATGTTACTTGCTGCTACGGAACCCTCCATGGGCGAGTCCGACTCGCACTTGGCCGGTTTTTTATGTTTGTTCGTGGATAACTTTGTCGATTATGGACCGATTTGCAAAAAAATTTTTCTCTCTCATTGGATATACTTCCAGATTGGTCTCATTTTTCAATATCCAGTTCTGATGGTGGGATCCATGAGGAATCGAGGGAACTCCTCAAATATTATAGCCGTGTTTGGGCTTATTAGAATTGTCATGAGATACACTTTGGCTATAAGGTACTATCAAACTGATCTGATGATGATGATGTTGCAGCCGAAAGATAGGCACCGGAACTCCGTAATTAATCAATGTATCCTAGCCGTGTTTAGGCTTATTAGAATTATCATGATTTGTACTTTGGCTTTATGGTACTATCAAACTGATCTGATAATGGAGCCGGAAGGTGGAAGGTGGACACGGGAACTTCATAATAAAACAATGTATCTTAGCAGAGTTTGGGTTAACCTACTCTACCCTACTCTGCCCTACTCTGCCCTACTCTACCCTACTCGACCCTACTCTGCCCTACTCTGCCCTACTCTACCCTACTCTACCCTACTTTACCCTACTCTACCCTACTGTACCCTACTCTACCCTACTCTACCCTACTCTACCTTACACTACCTCACACTACCATACACTACCCTCCACTACCTTACTCTCATTTTATTTTTTTAAATAATAAGAACCTTCTCTTCACAATAAAAAAAACACAACAAAAAAAGGAATAGCAAAATCAGTTCAGCTGTTCTCGAGATGTGCGCTTAGTAACACATTTAGCGATTTATATTTATACTACCTACCCCACCAAAAATATACCTGTTAAAAAAGGGGGCCAAGTTCCTATGGGCTAATTTTTCGCCTAAAAAAGGGTTGAAATCCAATCCAATGCCAAGTTTAGATGCACTTTAAAATCGATCATAATCATCTTCATCAACAGCCTGATCCACTGGTAAACATTTACCATTCCCAAGACTCGCTACCACACCCAGTCCTCCGCCTTCCGTATCCAGCTACTACCCGCCATCGTATTCACGTCAACAGTCCATCTGGCCGAAATTCACTTTACCATACACCTAACTTAAAATATGGTATAGTTGAGAGAATACATAGATACTTGGTTAAAAATATCTAAAATTATAATACTTCTAAATTTGAACTTGGCAGGTTTTCGTGCTGTACGTAACACTTGATTAATTGTATAATTAAATTTATTATTTATATGATTAAATTAACCTGCCAAGTTCAAATTTAGATGCCTGCGTCATACAGGAAGGTGAGGACGCCGTAACGCCTATCCTGCCAAAGATGGGATTTACCGCCTTATTATTATAATGTGCTGAAAGTTGAAGTACGGATAAGGTACGTTGTTTTATTACGAAATTTGCGAGACTACCTGCAATCTTCCGGTTACATCATCAGAGTTGTTTGATGGTATCTACTTGCCTATAGCCAAAGTGAATCTCATGACAATCCTAATATATTCAAACACGTCGTGTCAGGTCGTCGTCGGTTTCCCTCTTCCTTCAGACCGTCATTGACTACTATCAGTACGAAAATTCTGCCATGATTATTGAGGATTTCCGCTCCATATATCCGAAGTTCAATCTTAGATTATGACAATATTTCTATGGAAACAATATATAATATTTTAAAATCGGTAAACAATTTTACAGTACAGTCCAGTAACAACGCTTTCAGGGCGCTGATGCGGCTACCACGTAATTGCAGTGCTTCGGAAATGTTAGCTCAAGCCAGGGTCGACAGCTTCTTAGTTGTCTTACGCAAAAAGAATGCGTCTCTTCTCGCATTGCATGAAAATAGCAACAGCTTCCTGAAAGTGATTGCTAAAAATATGAAGAGAGAGCCCAACAGTGAGACATCTTATCAAAACAAAATTGTGTTTAGAAGTGTCTACCTTTAGTGCTAACTAGGTTATAAGCTAAATGCTCGTTTGTTACTTACATCCTATGTTTCTTGTTTTTTGTTTGGGCTATGTTATCTGAAATAAAATTTATTATACCTATGGGATTTACAGTTTCATAGTGAGCCGCAACTTTCGAAATAAAGACTAAATCATTTTTTCTTTCTACTGGGTATTCGTCCACCCAGCACTTCTGCTGCTGTAGTGTGGAACGAGAACGCCTTACAATAAAATTGACTAACCAATCTGTGACGCCGCAGTTTTTGATGCCATCGCACACCACACCACTGGTGAAGCAAAAATTCTGTTCATCTATCACACAAAGTGTTTCGTTCCTTATGTTGCACCTTGTCGCCGGCTGAAGCCTGGCAGAGGTTACAGTCACTTGGTACAAATCTGCCTGCAAACAAGTTTGTACATTAGCGTCTTAGAAAATCTTATGATGGCCTTGTATGAGAACGTAAATCAGGTTGCTTGTATCTGCTAAGGATAAATCTTAATGTAATGTTACTGCGTAATGTTTACTAGATACTCAAAAAAACTAAGCTTTTTATAATGGTTTATCGTTTTTAGTTTAGTTTAACGAAAATACTCATTTTCAACAAACAAAACCATAAGATCTAAATGTAAAGGAATCACAAATGTCTTTTAAGTGTAAAAAGTTTATTTGATCTTATAATTCCAACACAATCTAAAGATAATAATATGTGCAGTTTCATAAACTGATAATTACCTGTTATAAGAAGAAAATTAAGCATCATTGTAACTGACAACTAAGACACGTGCCGTATATTTACCGAGTGAACCGGTATTTATGATACTGGCGATAGGAAGTTTTCGCGACTTAGAAAGTTAAAAATAAGACATTATTACGAAATAACTGATGAGAACAGCTGTACATAACATATATAAGCACATGAGTCGTGATACCACAAGAAATAGCACCGAAAAATCCATATAATAAGTGCCTACCTATAAAAACCGATAAGGCTTACCGTGAAATTCTATTTTAATTTAAACTACCCAACTAGGTACATAGGTACATAAATAAAACGCAGACCTGAAATACCGGTTGTGGTGCTGTCTATTTAATTTTGTACTAATATATCCGCAGTGAAAACAGAGATTTTAAATAGGTAGTACTGTGAACTAAGTGGTAACGATTGTGACTCTGACTTCCCGCACGTCATGTAAGTTGGTAGACAGTTATAGTACCTAGTACTTTAGTGGTATAGTAGTACTTTTTAGGACAGAGTTCCGGCGGCGGGATCTTACGATAGTACAGAGACAGCGACAGTCGCAATCTAGCGCCGGGCACGCCATAATCGGGGCTTGATGTCTACACCAGACATGGCCAGTTCGGGAGGTCCTTATGTCTTATTCAGGTGAAAGAATTGCTCGGGTTCATCATGGTGCGGGTCGCTCGGAGGTCACGATAGAACATTATACGTATCGGACACTCCGCTTGAGCGAGTCACGACAATCCGCGATCTTGGTGTCACGTTGGACACCGAGCTGACCTTTAATGACCACATAACCGGTGTATGTAAGCGAGCACACCAATCGCTAGGGTTCGTCATGAGGCAGTCGGTTCGGTTCACTAGCAAGCATGCAATTGTTGCTATTTATTTCGAGTTTGTTCGTAAGTAATAAGCTTGAGTTTAATTTGATTGTATGGGATCCACACGAAACAAAGTACAATTTTTTATTAAAGCGAGTACAGCGTAAGTTCTGTCGGTACCTTTACATGAAAATGTACGGATATTATCCCTACTTGTATCCCTCTCTGTTCGTCTCAGGAATGGTGGGTATTGATACCCTCGAGCTGAGACGTAAAACGACTCCTTGTGCACTTTACGTTACTTTTTGTTGTTTAACGGTAAAATTGACAACCCTGCGGGTCTGTTGCGCTGTGGTCTATCCGCGCCGCTTCAATACACGCGACTGTGCACGCGACTGCGCTCGCGCCCTCTGCTAGCGACTCCCAGGGTTCGGACTCGTACCGCACAATATGCGGCAACAAATCGGGCATGACATTACTCAACACACTGACTGCTCAGCATCCTGATGTAGACATGTTCCACTCTTGTGTACGATTGTTTTTGAAAAAGTGCAAAGAATGCTTAAGAGGTTGATTCGACCTCTTATTATTTATTTATTACACTTGTTATTTATGATTATTTCTTTTTCAATATTTTTGTTGTTGTTTGTTTTTATAATTTGTAATATTTTATTTTTAATTATTTTAATTTTTAAATATTAATTTTTGGACCTGCACCTATAGTATAATGATAATTTTAATGATGATGATAATAATAATGATTATGTGATTTATTTTATTCTTTTTTTTTGTTATATTGTAACATAATAATGACTCTGCACGTATTGGTTTCGACTGTTATTGCAGAAAGTACCTGTAATAAATAAATAAATACGGTTGAAGTATAACCCGCTTGGAGGGAGCGCCACCACGTCCTCATGGAGGTGGTCGGTGACGAGACTTCTTGTGCTCGACCGACCCTGGTTTAGACCATGGTACGGAATTGAAAGCGGCCACCGTGAGAGAACGGATATCCTCAAGCCCCAGTAGACGCCGAAGGAGACGGGGCTTTCCCTGGTCTACGGGTGGACAGGAGGTGAGGCGGTGCGGAGTGGGTGTCGGGTGGCTCTAATGAGCTGTGACTCTTAACCCGGGGGGGCGTCGGGAATCTCGTTCCACCTAAGAGAGGGAGAAGTTATTGGATAATTTCCCACCTCGAAAAAAGGCGGACAGTTTTCCTGACAAACATTCATAAGGTACTTATACTTAGATACCCTGGGGCCAATGATAAATGATGTTTATTTTGGTAATTGGTTTAAAACACACTTTTACACGTAATTTATTTTTTTCGTCTGTTTAAACTAGATGAAACTGGTGTTTACTAGCTACCTTGAGAAGGTTTTTATTATAAATTCATACAATAAACAGATTAGGGTCCAGGGTCAAAATATATACATTTTATTTATCGTATTTTAGATTGTAAAAAAATATTGAACACGTTTTTTTTCTTTTTTCGATTAAACAGAAAATAACAAAGATATAGCCCATTAAAGTTACATGTGACGTCACCCCGTGCGAAAAAAATGCAGCACGGCGTGACGTCACACGTAACTTTAATGGGCTATATCTTTGTCATTTTTGGTTTAATTTACAAATAAAAAAATACGTGTCCCTTATTTTTGAATAATCTAAAAGACGGACTAATTACATTTTTACGGCCACTAGCCTAATATGTGATAATTATCTGTTGACACGCAACATGCAGCGTGATGCGTGGCAGGCATTGTGATAATCGCCTTAACCATGTAGAGTACGCGTATAATTTTGTTAAGCGTTTGATTATCCACAAATTTAGATATTTAAATACAATAATATAGTAATTTTTATTATATTCAATTTGATACTATACTCATATCAAATTGAATATTATGGAGTAAAGGAGTGGAATTCCCTGCTGGAGTATATATTTCCCATATTTCCTGATAGCTACAACCTAGGGGTGCTTCTTCAAGAGTGAGTAGATTACTTCTAGGCAAGCGTGCTCCATCGTCGGCCACACCATCGCTTACCATCAGGAGAGATAGTGGTCAAACGTGAGCCTATCAATAATAATAAAAAAAACTTGAAAGATTTGCAGATAAACTTGAGCGTTAGAAAGAGATCACACTATAAAGTTGGTGTGCATAATATGTTTGTTATCCTTTCACGCTCAAACTGTTGAAAGGAGTTGTCTGCAAGATGCACGGTTAGACCGTTAGTCCTAGAATAGCACTTAGGACAACTTTTATTCCCGGAGTATGTTCCCTTGGGCACTAGCAAAATGTTATTATGAAATTTTGCTCTCGCAGAAAAAGTAAGCTCTTCTGTCCACGGAAGCGCAGCTTCATAGACGTTCATTCGTCATCATACGCTTGGTGTACACTATAAAACTATGAAACTAAAAAGCTAAAGAGTGGAATTCCCTGCCGGAGTCTGTGTTTCCTGATAGCTACAACCTAGGGGTCTTTAAGTCAAGAATGAATAGGTTACTTCTAGGCAAGCGTGCTCCATCGTCGGCCACATCATCACTTACCATCAGGTGTGATAGTGGTCAAACGCGAGCCTATCAATAATAAAAAAAAAAAACTGTCGACAAAGCAGCAACGTCGTGCCGCCGTGCCGTTGCAGCTTCGTCCATCAAGCGTGTAATGACCAATACTCGTCAATTAAGCTACGTGTCCGTGGACAGTTGGCCTAAAGGTACTCACATCTATATCCGAGTTGATGCTGCTGTTACTCAAAAATCTAAATCGAATTCTCCCTTTGACTGTAATGACGTAGTAGGATGATAACATGTCTCTGGAGCCGATCAGGTCACAGAGACGGAGGCATCTGTTCTTTTTCATCACGCTGAAGCCATCCCCATTGGCGTGGCAGTTCCTTGCAATGCTTGTGGGATACTTTATAACCACCACGAGAAACACATTGAGTTCATGTTGAGTGACTATTTCAACATTGCACGCGTAGTCAACCTCATTTAAAGTGCGAAATACCTGCAAATTGTGTTATTAATCTTTCAGAAAATTATTATACATATAATTATTAATCTTTGAGTGTCGAAATAGTCGAAATATACACCGCCAAATAATCGTTTTAATCCCGTGGAGGGTCGATCCGGTACATGAAACACTATCGAATTGTAAAGATAATATTAAAAAACAAAGTACCTTTTTTTCAAAACTCGTATAAATTTACGCATGTACGAAATTAATTTCTTTAAGAAAACGTCAGCTGAGCGAGTCCAATGACCTGTAGGTAGTTCGTACGCAACGCCGACATCTACTTACGGGTCATTGGACTCGCTCGATCGATAGTGTTTCAGGTACCGGATCAACCCTCCACGGGATTAAAACGATTAAAATTTAACGGTGTACGTCTTTTGCAATATAAACGACCGTATATTTTTTTTTTCGTTGATTTTTTCACATTTATAAGGGACCGCTGACCTGAATATATGGTTTTAATTTCAACTCGAAACCTCGACGCGTTCTGGAGATAAAGGGTCTTGATAGACAGACAGACGGACAACAAAGGGACCCAATAAGGCGTCCATTACACGGTAGGTTTTGCTGTCAGTTAAGCCACAGTCAATGTTTTGATTGACGAAAAACGTACCGTCTAATGCGATGATTGACGTTTTATAGTACTGACTAACGAAAACCATCATTCATGATTGATGGAACTGATTGACGCATGACCGTATAATGGACGCCTTAGGGTTCCGTTTTTTACTCTTGAGGTAGGTACGTTTTACGTAGGTAAAACCTAAAAAATCAATTATAACTCCTTCATTACGAAGAGTCGGTAATTGTAATTAGCCTACACATACAAACAAATAGTGTAAGCATGTACTTTTCGTGTCCGCATCGCTGTGTACGTCAAGATCGTACATGTCCTTTGTAAGTTCTCATGTCAATCATAATATTTGGTCATCCATGCATATATTAACATCGTTGTACGGTCTACGTTCATAAATAACTTAGTAGGCAAGAATTTTTATAGCCTCTTATCTGCATCATAATTGCGCATATTTTCAATATTTTACTTAATTAATTAAGGATTAAAAATGGGTACGTCATATAATTGAATTGTACGTAAAAGTACGAAAAGATGAAAGAGGTTAGAAAGGAAATTAAATACTTTCCGATTTGTACTACAACGAGAGTCGCCGCTTGTCTCACACCTTTTAACTCCACTACAGGCAATAAACCAATACGAACGCGCATTACGCAACTAACCGACCACGTATATTTACATCGCAAGTTTGCTATTGGTAGTTGAACTATGAGCATTGCCCTACTTTAAGGCATGCCTGCCCCGCCCACAAGGCATTCTAACCTCTTTCATCGGTTCTGTGTGCTGCATAATCGGATAATTTCTATCAAACAAGGGGTTTAGTGTAAGGACTTATTTGAGTGCTAATAAATAAGGTGCCTCATCATGATTTAGTACGTATCTAGTAGGTATAGATAGAGCTGCCATCCGTCAGGGATTCTTCGGATTTGTCCTAGTTTGAAAGACGTCTGCCATCCGGCAGGTGTTTATAAAACTGTCCGGTGATACCCGGCCACTTTTGTTGTCAGAGAAAACCCATTTAGAAACCTACCTAGAGAGTCCGAGAAAAAAAAACATACTTCACCCAAAAGTCCGGGATTTTTGTCGTGTTTATCCAGTGTCGGCAATTTAGGTGATGGCAGCCCTAGGTATAGATATTCTAAAATATTTCAAGATGGCAGGTTAATCTTGGACGCACTATGTGTAGAATCACTTACACATATTGTTGATTTGAGCGTAAACCATTTTCAACCAAATTTGACACCAAGCACATCGAACTTATGTAGGATCGTACACAGGAAAAAGTGTACGTGTACCTTCCACGCATATCCAAGACTGGTCCACCTTCGTAAGATAGAAGAACTATTATATTAAGAATGCTGAGAACAAGTTCGATTGACATACCATAGTTATGGTGTCTGACATCCCCATACCGAACGATAGGTCGTAACGCAAATGGCCTGAGAACGCGCAATCGTTGCTGACGTCGATCGGCCGGTAAAGCAGAAGCAAGCCGTGCATTGCTCCATAATCAACCGATATTAAACATATTAAAATACTCGTACATAGTAAATATGACTGTGACATTTTAAGGTACGGATTTAAATTAAAATCTAGGTGCCCATGGAATTTTTGAATAACCAGAAAAAGTCAAGATACGTGTTCAGTCGAGCCGAGGGCGAGTTGACCGGTGCAGGAATGATTAAAATCATAGATTTGATTTTACCTGATACAGGCAATACTATGTGTACACTTAAAGTGCAACTTTGTCTCTCTATTTAACTTTATGCCACAACTACAGGAACTAGTTAGTAATGCCATTGCATTACTATTTCCTGTAATAAGCAGTTAACATGAGGTTTTATGTATTTAATTTTCTTGTTATTTATTTTCTTTGCTGTACATTTAAAGTTCCTCAAATGCAAAATTTTATTCTCCAATGTGTGGTTTGCTGTTAGAAAACCCAGTTGTGGTTAAGCTCGTCTATGTACATCAACTGTACTTTTTTAACTGTATGTTTAAATTGTGTGTATAATAAAGAATAAGAACAGTCAAGTAAAATTTTCCCACCGAACTACTTGCGTATTTTTTCTCCTTTGTCAAATTCACCCAAAGGTGGTCTGTAAAAAAACGCTTTAGCGATAAAACCGCCGATTGCTACACCCTATTAATTTAATCTCCTAGTGTATTTTTGTTACTGATTTTTATATACTTTGTGTATTATAAAAGAGTAAATCTATGTATTTTATTATAGTAACCTACTTATACTTAACTAGTTACACAGACAGACCTCAAAGAAGTATTGAATTTTGTTTTAGTTTTCTAACAGTTAATATAATAATAAATGAATTACGATGCTTACATGTATCTAATTTTTAATAATTTAGCATAAAAACATCTTTACTTCCTTTAAATTTTTTGATCGAAAAAGAAAAAGAAAATTGTAATATGAAAAATATTATTCTTACTAAGGTAATCTATTGAGTCTGCTCGCTATTTGTTGGATTTTTATCAGACAGTTACATAAATAAGCACAAATAAAATGAATATTGAAACCCCGTTTCAACAGTAACAAGGAAGGAGTCTCAATTATCTCTGTATTGACATTAATTCTAGTCTTATCTTTCCTTTTTATTGTATTTATTTTGTTTTATCTTGCAAATATGATAAGAGCTTAATTTATATTTGTAATTGCTTCAGATGTCGGGTGAAAAAGCCATGGTATTTGCTGATGGAGAGAACCAGATTGGTAACGAGTATACTTACAAGAAAGATTTTCGGACCGCTTTGCCGCAGTTTCTGGCTGTCAGCGCAAAGAATCTGCTTCTTTTAGGTAAGCTCCTTTAACATCACAATTGGTTCAGTTTACCGGAATTTGCTATTATTGGATAAAAGCATAAAATAACGTCTTCGACTTGGGTGGAGCAAAAGAGCGGGCTTATTAGACTTTTACTTGACTAAGACCCACCTCTTTTTTAAGTTACTCTTTTTTCCAAGACCGCGGTAACTCTTCGAACCATCCCGCAACCCATATGTAGATATCCTTACTCGGATATTTTGATTGCACCCGTGCTAAATTACTTGTAAATAATGTGACCAATTTAATTTATTCCTAGTTGGGATCAATTAAATTGGTTATTATCTCATTATAATTACAGTCACGGCGTAACCTTGCTAGCAAAAGCAAGACTTTCAAGGATTTCATCAACACTAAACAGGAAAAGTGTCGATTACACGAGTAGACATTGTAAGTTTAGCGTCAAATCAAAATCCTTGCTGAGATAATTGTCACAAACACCTATGAAATACAGCTCCCCACTAAATAGGTTTTGTTTTAGGTGAGAAATTCATCTAATGACATCTGCCGAGCTTGGACGGATCGTGAAGGAGTGTCAGACTTTTACTAACTGAAAACCCACTCCTGTTCCTTCTTTACCCTTCAAAGCAGGGCCGAGTTTTCCTTGCAGAAACAAACCCTTGGCCCCAGTAGGTTTTGACCCTTTTTTTTATGGTGGGAAAAAATCATGCATTGACATCCCCCGCTCTTGGGCGAAGTGGGAGATAGTGTCAGACTCTTACTTACTAAAAGACCCACCCCGTTCCTTCTAGCCTTCATACCGGGGCTCGAGCGCCCTTTCGGATAACCCTGGCCCCAGTAGGCTTCGACCCGGCTGGGTCCCTGCTGTTGCTGACAACTCCTTGAGGCGCGCGGAAACAGTGCGCGCCGTCGACGACTTGGGCTTGGTCCGGGCAGTTACCGGACGGCCGGACAGCGAGCTACCGGCGCGAGAGGTCTCCGCCGCCGATCGCCCCCACGAGGGCACGGCGATGAGTAGGTTTCGACCCTGCTGGGGCTCAACGGTTTGCTGGCATTTCCTTGAGGTGCGCGAGGAACAGTACGCACCGTCGACGACTTGGCCTCGGTCCGGACGGTCAAACGGCGAGGTACCCATTGCTCGCAATCCGCAAGTACCGCGCCTACGGTGGCCGGAAATCAGGATCGGGATCCTGGCGGCTGGGGTGTGAGGGACGCTCCCTCACGCGTGCACCGCGTAAGCTGCCACTCCTCCTCGCTTCGGACCACGGCCTCTACCAAGACCCGGCGCGAGAGATCGTTGCCGCCGATCTCCCCCACGAGGACACGGCGGTGGTCTGCCCAAGCGGGGCACACCTCTATCATGTGCTCTACCGCGTCCTCCGGGCGGTCTACACAGTGGTGGCACCTGATTACCTGACCAATCAATGCTCACTGTTTTTTTTTTTCAGGATATGGAATGACACTTGGAATTTCCACTATTCTTATGCCAGCAGTTCAAAATCCTAAAGATGGTGAAGTACTACATTTAAACAAGTCTGAGATTTCATGGATCAGTAAGTAGATGATATATATATCTATACATATACTTATAATAAATCTGTAGAAGGGAAAATTCTGTACATTGAAAATATCAAAAAAATAAATAGCAGGGGGTATTGCTAGACCGACACCGAACCCAAAAATATGATTAAGAAAATTTTTGTCTGTCTGTCTGTTTGTTCAGGCGTCACGCAAAAACTACCGGTTCGATTACAGTGAAACTTGGTATAATTGTTCTTTAATATCCTGGCACCACACTGGGTACTTTTTATCCCGGAAAAGTAAATACAATAAAAAACAAACTTAATATTGCGGTTCGATCCCTAGACCTGATTACTGTACCAACCGCAAGTAATAAGTTTGTCGTAGGTTACGTCACCTGCAGTGGAGTTCACTAAGGGGCGCTGCACACGGCTAAGATACTATAATATTTTATCTCAATATCGCCCGCCATACAATTCAATGGACTATCACACACGATGAAGATAATAAATAAATCTATACTAATAAAATAAAGAAGTAAAGTTTGTTTTTTGTTTTTATGTTTTTTTGTTTGTAGGAGGTAATCTCTGGAAGTACTGGTCCGATTGCTAAAATTATTCCACCGATAGAAAGCTGCTTTATTCCTGAGTGACATAGGCTATATTTTATGTAGGTACGCGGACGAAGTCTCGGGCAAAAGCTAGTTTATAATATTTACATGCGAATACTCTGAAGTTGTATACCAATTAGCCAAGCAAGGACACTGACATCATTCTTCTATTCACGATATTTTTTGCATAATGTTGGTTTTGTCATGCCTTATTAGATGTTTTGTGAATACAACTTACTTCTAACTGTATTATGAGTAGCCTTAAAGTAAAAAGTAAAGTGCCTGATAGTACCTATCTAAATCTAAATAATAAAACTAATTGAGACGAGTTTTTTTAGGTACGAGTAGAAGCTGGTTTTTAATTATTGACTTAATTAGGAAATCGTTCTAAAAATAACTGGCAATGTTATTTGATTTCATGTGCCTATAATTTTATATTTTATACCTCTCAGTTGTTGACCTTTCTTATTCCGTGAGATTAGTATCGATATTATTATACTTAGGCCGCGTTCTCACTATGTAGTAGCGGTTAATTTATCGTCTCTAGCTGTACCCATTATAATCACTGTTTGTCGTAGCCACGGTTGATAGTCGCTACGACAGATTATCACATTATTTAGATTAAAATCTTGACAAATTTTTATCGTTTTACAACTTTCGTGCTAGCCGTTCCCACTATCATGTCAATCTGTTGTCACCGCAAAAAAAGTCGTAGATGAAATTTAATCATGTCGTCATTTATGTGTACACCTCCTTTTAAATATATAATAAATATATAAGCCACGACACTACAACTACACGATTATCTGTCGTCACGAAAAAGTGGGAATGCGGTCTTAGATGGCTGTATTAAATTTTGTAAAAGGAAGGTATTAAAACCCACAAGATTTCTTTGTAAGAAACAATGAAGCATCCAATTCAATATCTTAGCAGCATAGGTTCCTTTCAAACTGTCATATATTTTTTTTACAGGTTCTATTAACCTCATCATGGTACCTCTGGGTTGTGCCTTCTCTGGGGTAGTGGCCGCTCCTATAGGTCGTCGGAGGGCAATGCAGATGGTTAACGTGCCATTTTTCGTAGCCTGGCTGATTTTCCACTTTTCGACTACGACAGAACACTTGTACGGAGCTCTCTTCTTAACTGGATTGGCCGGAGGATTACTAGAAGCGCCTGTGAGTTATTCATACTTATTACATTTTGGACGTTCATATTTTGGGCAAAAATGAGCTGTCGAAACTGCTGAAAGAAATTGGTTATCTTATCGCGTCTTTTTGTCTGTCTTCGTGATAAACTCCGTAATTTTTAAACGTAAGTTGGTTAACTGGTTTGGTTTAGGTCTGGAACTGGTTTAGGTGAAATGTTAAATAATACATGTATACTTTGTAAAGCCGAAGATTTCATAAATTTGTTATAAACACCGGCGGGTCGCCAGTGTTATAATTATAATATTACAAAGATTCTACAGGAGGTTAAGGTGTTGGAGATATGTATATTCTATGACTAAAACTATCGCTCAAATAAACTAAATTTTTATCCACTATTTGTATTCTAGGAAAAAGTTACTTCTAGCCAGAGAATGGTACTTTTATGATGGACTGATTTTTCAATATCCAAATATTTTAACTCAGGAATAAAAATGGCGTTTAAACAGCTTTTATATAGAAAATATGACAAACCACTATATTCATTATTTAGGTAAGTTAAATCCAACTGTAAGTAAAAAAACTTTAAGACTGTAAGATTGTGCGGAACCCTCAGTGCGCGAGTCCGTCTCGCACTTGCGCAGTTTTTTTCTATTGAGCTACGGAATCCTAAAAAAAACACAAAATAGTGCAAATTAACTTTAATTTCGGAAGTCGGTAATTGTATAATAGTTTTATCTCTTCGTTATAATTATGATTTTAAATGCTGTTAAATATGCCAAGTTTTTAATTTGTGGTAGCAGGTACCGCGTGATTAAATGATCATGCATGACCGATGTATTTGACAGTGGTTGTCATTTTTCGATGTAGGTATTTGGATATTTTTTCCGATATTTTAGCAATTATTCGGAACAGAGACGTATCTAATAACGTAAGATTGTATTCAATCAGACATACATGTATTCTAATAAACAGAAAAGGAATATTTCTTCAGTCTTTAGTAAATATCTCGTTTGTTAATATTTAAGTTTCTTATGTACTCAATATATTATACTAGGTAGGTACAATTGCAAATGATTACTGGAATAAAAGAGAAATTAAAAATGACCCAGTTTGATGTCCAATGGTCAAATGTCGTGAAATCGACCCCATTCTGTTAGTTACATATTTTATTTCAATATAAATATGAGAGCAAGTAAACATCGAGAGATTAATTTATGAGCTTGAAGTAATTTATTATTAACCTTGGTATATCTGTATGATAACCATAATTGCAACGCATTGTAATAAACTAACTTCAAAAAGTGAAAGAATTTAAAAGAAAAGTATGAAGTATGAAATGGTATTTTATTAGAATTATTAAAAATTATCACACAAACAGAAGTACTACCGTTAAAATAGAAAATGAGTTTAGTACTAAGGTTTCATCCACACAAGGAACAGCCCAGCCCCAAGCCAAGTTACAACCAGTTTGTGTCGAATTCCGTTCTCTAATCGGTAACGCCTCGGTGACAACAATTGTAGAAAACGATAAGTTGGTAGCCATGTTGACGCGCCTGAGTCGGCCGCTCGTTCTACAATGTAGCGTTTGTATAACAAAAGATGTAGCGTTAAACATTGTAGAAACGATTTTGAACGATGTGAAGTTGGCTACGAATTGTTTATTCGTTTGTTCTGACCACGCGACTTTACGTTGAGATGACGTAATTCCCATACGTTTCATCACTTTTCGACAGCGTTAACGATTGCAGAATAACAACTTGGCCAAGCGTGCAGGGATCAATTGTTGGACCGACAGAGTACTTGTTGTACGTTAACGACATGATTAACACTATAAATTCGGGTTCTGTATACCAGTTTGCAGACGACACAAATGTATTTTGGTCGCTCATAAAAACATCTGTGAATCTCAAAAATCCCTACAAGTTAACTTCGATCAATTGTGTAAATGGGCGCATGACGTATAGGATTAGTGATAAACGCATATAGGTAAAACAAAAATTGTTCACATACATTCATCACACAATAAATGTTCTACTGTGCCAACTGTTATCGCACATGAACATTCTTGCCTGCATAGCGTGCCAAAGACTTGCAATTGCCCACTTTTGGAAGTAGTCGATAAACACATGTAAGTATATCGGCCTAATAGTTGACAGCCGGTTCTGCTGGGGTCCTCACAAAGAATACGTCTTCAACAAAGGTCCATTATGGGGAAACTTAGTGTTTTAAAATACAAGTTGCGTAATAAAACGCTAAGAATGTTATATATGGCCTTGGCAGACTCGGTTATCAACTATGGGCTCACCAGCTATGGGAGAACTTACCATACATACTTGTCAGATATTATTTTATAAGTTGCAATTAAGAATATTAAACATATAAAAAACAAATTTAAAAACAGCGACGATGATATATTTAAATACTGTAATGTTATGAATGTGTTCAATAAAGTTAATTTTTTCATCCTTGCTGAAATCAATAGACCTGAATTTCTAATTGAAAACACAAGACCGGACTTTTTGAGATCTATTACACCCAAAAATAAATACATTCTACCAAAAGCCGTGTACGGAATGAGGGTAGCAAAATATTTAGTGCCTTATTTTCTTAATAAACTTCCAGAAGATCTACAAACATTATATAGAAAGAGTTCGAAAGGTTTTAAGTATAAATCAAAACGTTTCTTTACACAAAACTTTTATCAGATAAAATACATTCGAGAGCAAAAAAATCGCACATCATAACTCTTTTTGTTAAGGCAGTTTTTGTCATGAATGTGAATAGTAATTGAAAACATGTCGACACTAATTGAAAGCCTATTTAATTACCTTTCTAATGATATGAAATACAGTGTAAAAAACATCCTTGAAAGGGTTTAGAGCAGAAAATTCAACAAATGGGAAAAATTACCAAATTTCACTTAAGAAAGAATGAGAGTTGAAAACCCTGATTCAAAGGTTCCTTTAGTACCCTTATGTATACTGACATTCAGACTGTTCGTTCCAGGTGCTGACGTACGTGGCAGAGATAACGCAGCCTCACCTTCGAGGGGCGTTCACTGCCACCAGTTCGCTCTGCATCATTCTTGGAGTGTTCACGCAGTTCCTCTTCGGAATATTCATGTACTGGAGAACTGTGGCGTTAGTCAACATCGCATTCACGGTTTGTTCCAATAATTTATCTACTGTTTACTCGTAACTAAATAAATCAAAATGTATTTTCTAGAGCAATGTGTGCAACCGAGTGGTAACGGCCCCGACTTACCTACAGGTTGTATGTCGCGGGTTCAAACCCAGCCAGGCGCATTACTTTATGTAATTTATTTCATCACCACTGCTTTCAAAACAGAGAAGGAAAACGCCACGAGGAAACCGGCATGCTCTAGAATCAGAAATTCGAAGACATGTGACATCCACCAACCCTCACTGTGCCCAAGTGGTGGATTATAGCCCTTTCCCTCTTCTAGAAAGAAGACCTGAGATAAACAAATAAACCTATAAACAGTGTAGAGAAGGGTAGAGTAGGATAGGGTAGAGAAAGGTGGAGTAGGATAGGGTAGGGTAGAGTAGGGTAGAGTAGGGTAAAGTAGGGTATAGTAGGGAGGAGTAGGGGAGAGCGGGAGCGAAGCCGCGCATGCAAAAGCTGGTATTTTTGTATGATTTTTAATGTTGACTGTGTAACTTTTTGTCCAAAAATAACAGGATGAACTTTCAACTCTCTATTAACAGGCCATTTAGTAGTCTACCTAATTACTACCTGCTGAATAGTAGTAGTGAGGTAGTTACCTATCTCAGTACCTAATCAAAATCATTACAATATGTATAACTAAACGATATGTTACGAGTATTGTCATGGAATGCATGGTCACCATCAGTCGAATTGCAGCCATGACCCCGATGTTCCTGTTTGTGTAGTTTAGATGCACGACTAAGAGCCAAACCACACGATGCGATGCGGCGCCGCACCGCAAATATTCGCAGTTCTAAGCAAGGAAATGTGACGAACATCGATAATACATATAAGTCAATGGTGACGAAAAACATATAGCCTTAAAGATATGATGTTCTGTGTCAGCCTTCCACATCAGGTTTATAATCCTTGACCTGTGGAATTATTTGAAAGAATTACCGTAGTCATGAAACGCAAAGGGTAACTGAAGGACCAAAGCTGGACGCAATCCACTCGGAAGAGTTCCATCCCAAATCCTTTTGCCTTACTTTAACTTATTATAAGCACAGGTTTTTTGTAATTCCTACGCAAATAATCAATGATATTTACATTTGTTTGAAGATACTAGCAGTCATCGCCTTGTGCTTCGTGCCGGAATCCCCACACTGGCTGGTGTCGAAGAAACGCTACGATGATGCTAGGAAGGTAGGTTCAAACAAACTGACTCCATCATGAATCTAGGCTTAAACTACAGAACCGAAATAGGTGAAAATTGGAACGAAATAAGCTTAAACCCCAAGGAAGGTCATAGGCTACTTTTTATTTTGACTCCGTGTGCGTAATTAAACGCATAGCTTCTCATTTTGTATTTTAAGTAACTCAAATTAAAGTTTCTAAGTCGCTGTTCTATTGATTT
This sequence comes from Mythimna ferrago, assembly GCA_910589285.2. Classification (NCBI taxonomy): domain Eukaryota; kingdom Metazoa; phylum Arthropoda; class Insecta; order Lepidoptera; family Noctuidae; genus Mythimna; species Mythimna ferrago. Next base: position 14,832,099 of record OU342673.1, on the reverse strand, counting down.
CTCGTCACTCGCAGTCAGTCGCTCACTTATTATTTCTATAACCCAAAATAATTATTTTTGTCACTTAAAATTTTAATTTATAGTCATTCGTTTAAATACTACCCTTATAATATTAGTGTAGATAATTAATAGCTGTATGTAGCACAAGTACAGTAACATCACATTAGGGACAACTTTGGGTGGAAGTTATTATATATATATTATTTATTATATATATATATATATATATATATATATATATATATATATATATATATATATATATATATATATATATATATGTATATATATATTATACATATATTCATATAATATACAATCTTTGCTTTATATATAAATACATTTCAGAGTTTGCAATGGCTACGTGGTTGGACAACTCCTAGCGTTGTAGAACAAGAACTAAAAGACATACAAGCCCTATTTGAACGGGAGAAGAAAGGTTAGTAACATATATTAAATAGCATAAAAGCATAATCAGCCCTTTAGTGTTCCCACTGCTGGGACTCAGGCCTCCTCTCTAGGATAGGGAATGGGCCGTAATCCACCACGCGGGCTCAGTGCGGGTTAGTAGATGTCACATGTCTTCGAATTTCTGGGTTCTAGGATTCGAGCCGGTTTTCTCATGATGTTTTCCTTCACCGTTTTGATAGCAGTGGTGATGAAATAAATATTACACAATGTAATGCGCCTGGTTGGGTTTGAACCCGCGACCTCCAATTCGTAAGTCGGGGCCGTTACCACTCGGCCACCATTGCTCTCTTTAGAAATATTAATTTATTAGACTGTAGAGTAAAATTAAAGTTCCCAACCGTACATCAAAAAAGTATAACAACTCATACACAAACTTAAATCTATTGGTAATCCATGGCGTGGTAGGGTCTGGGTGTATTGAGTTGACAGGCATAAATCTAAAGTACCTACCTAATTGATTTCGACTGGCCTATTGGTCTAGTGGTTAGTGCCCCTGACTGCTATGCCGGAGGTCGTGGGTTCGATTCCCACCCAGGACAAATGTTTGTGTGATGAGCATTACATTTGTTCTGTGTCTGGGTGTAATTTATCTATAACACGTATATATTTAGAAATATATAACTTTATCATTTGTTTAGTACTCATAACACAAACTCTGCTAGCTTGGGACTAGACGGCGTTGTGTGATAGTTGTGAAATATTATATTATTGATTTATTTCAGATCTAACTGACGTTGATGAGACAATCTCTGAAAAAATGTCGTATTACCTGAAAAGAAGTTTCACGCTGCCGTTCTTCCTGGTCTCGTTCACTTTTTTCGTGGGCCATTTCAGTGGCATGACGACCTTACAGGTAAATTTAACGCTTATTACTACTTAAAAGGAAACTCTCCGTTTGTAATGAAAACACGCTCAGTCCAACACACTGAAAATGCATCCACGCGCGTTCATGCAGATCACGCACCTACACTCACGCACGTGGGTGCGGGGCGACATGCAAGGTATGGCACACTGAGTCTCGTAGTACCGTGCGTGATTTTGTATGAAATGAGTGCGTGCCTGCGTGAATATACAAAACGAACCTACGCGCGTGAGTGCGTAAAAAACCCGCACGATGATGCAGATCTGCACTCCCGCAAGGACGTACGTAAGTGCGTTTTCACGCGCTACGCTGCGTGGTGCGAGGCAGTGTGATGAACCGCCTAAAGGTACAGACACATTACTGTGTCGTGTTGTGATGTGGCGCGGGATGCACCAATAAAAAGACTCTGTTCAAGACTGGGACTACGGGATCGCTTCTGAAAGGAAAACTCGGCCCTGGAACGCGAGGCAATGAATGAACTAGGAGTGGGTCTTAATCAGTAAAAGTCTGAGGCGCCCTCTCGCTCCGCCCAAGGGCGGAATATGTCATTGATTTACAACTAAAAAAAAGGCAACTGAAGGAGCACATGTGGCTTAGTCAGTAAAAGTGTAACAGTCTAACATTCCCGCTCGGTCCACCCAGAGCGAGAGAATTTCCCACCAAAAAATAAAAAACTTGGGATGTGTTTTTACTTGTTCTATTATTTTTTACACAATGGGGATAGTCAATGCTTATTTATTATTAAGGAAATTCTTTACATTGCAGACTTACGCGGTATCAATATTCCAAATGCTGAAGGCACCTATCGACAAGTACTATGCGACGTTGATCCTCGGCGTGCTTCAAATAGTGGGCGCGTGCATATGCGTGTTTCTGATACACTACGCTGGCAAGCGACCCCTGACTCTGTTCTCCACAGCGGGCGCGGCCGTCTGCTGCTTCCTCGTCGCAGGTTACGACATTTATATCAAAATGGTAAGATATACCGAGTCAGAAATGAAGATATCCGCAGGAGGTTGCCGACATAGCACGAAGAATCACCAAACTTAAGTGGCAAAAAAAGTGTAAAGTGAAAAAAATACTACTGACTTCAACGTTAAAAAAATACAGTGAAAAGCACAATAGTACATTGTTACACTAGGGGTGAAAGTAACTCATTTCGTCCCGAGAAGGAGTTGGCGGCCGAGCGGAGCGAGGTCGCTAATTCGAGGGGTTAAATGGGTTACTTTCACCCCGAGATAAACACTGTGCTTTTCATTACGAATACGAGGAAACTAAAACTTAAATAAAAATGTTTGTAAAACCTGAGTCGTCGTACCTATGATTTTAAGTAGGTATATTTCTTCTGATTTAGGCGGTAAAAGGTATTCCACTACTGCTTTAGCCTCTTCTCTTATGAAATTAGGCGATAAATCACTATTTTAATATGATAAACATAACGTGTCAACAAATCTCTGTTGTACGGAAATGTAAACAAAACTCGAAAAAACCAACGACTGATTGCCACTTTCCCGCCATTTTTTTTTTCTGCGGCCGGCCAGCTATTCAGCCTCATTAATGAAAAATTAGAAATTAATTGTAATCTTTTAAAAATAAAGTATTTTAAAGAAATAGTTGAACAAATTAATCACTTAATATATAACATTATTTAATTAATACTTGTCTTTAAGTTATTTCAATTTTATAACGCGCTGTGATATACTCACTGTATGGAAAATTGGAACATGGTTCAATAGAAATGTGAAGATAGAACTAGTTTTTTTTTAATAAATTGACCTGTCAGTTGTAAAGTAAAACTCCCTAGGGATGAAAAGTATCACTTTCAGCCCGCTCCTCAGGCAACTTCAGACCTACTTTCAGAGTATGAGTAATGAAATAGTACATTGTTACACTAGGGGTGAAAGTAACTCATTTCGTCCCGAGAAGGAGTTGGCGGGCGAGCGAAGCGAGGTCGCTAATTCGAGGGGTTAAATGGGTTACTTTCACCCCGAGGTAAACACTGTGCTTTTCATTACGAATACGAGGAAACTAAAAATAAAATAAAAAGTTTGTAAAACCTGAGTCGTCGTACCTATGATTTTAAGTAGGTATCTTTCTTCTGATTTAGGCGGTAAAAGGTATTCCACTACTGCTTTAGCCTCTTCTCTTATGAAATTAGGCGTTAAATCACTATTTTAATCTGATAAACATAACGTGTTAATACAAATCTTTGTTGTACGGAAACGTAAACAAAACTCGAAAAAACCAATGACTGATTGCCATTTTCCCGCCATTTTGTTTTTTTTTTCTGCGGCCGGCCAGCCATTCAGCCTCATTAATGAAAAATTAGAAATTAATTGTAGTCTTTTAAAAATAAAGTATTTTAAAGAAATAGTTGAACAAATAAATCACTTAAAATATAACATTATTTAATTAATACTTGTCTTTAAGTTATTTCAATTTTATATCGTGCTGTGATTGACTGGCCGTATGGAAAATTGGAACATGGTTCAATAGAAATGTGAAGATAGAACTAGTTTTTTTTTTAATAATTTGACTGCTGTCAGTTGTAAAGTAAAACTCCCTAGGGATGAAAAGTATCACTTTCAGCCCGCTCCTCAGGCAACTTCAGACCTACTTTCAGAGTATGAGTAATGAAATAGTACATTGTTACACTAGGGGTGAAAGTAACTCATTTCGTCCCGAGAAGGAGTTGGCGGCCGAGCGAAGCGAGGTCGCTAATTCGAGGGGTTAAATGGGTTACTTTCACCCCGAGGTAAACACTGTGCTTTTCATTACGAATACGAGGAAACTAAAAATAAAATAAAAAGTTTGTAAAACCTGAGTCGGTCGTACCTATGATTTTAAGTAGGTATCTCTCTTCTGATTTAGGCGGTAAAAGGTATTCCACTACTGCTTTAGCCTCTTCTCATAAGAAATTAGGCGTTAAATCACTATTTTAATCTGATAAACATAACGTGTTAATACAAATCTCTGTTGTACGGAAATGTAAACAGAACTCGAAAAAACCAACGACTGATTGCCACTTTCCCGCTATTTTGTTTTTTTTTTCTGCGGCCGGCCAGCTATTCAGCCTCATTAACGAAAAATTAGAAATTAATTGTAATCTTTTAAAAATAAAGTAAGTATTTTAAAGAAATAGTTAAAATATAACATTAAATACTTGTTTTTAAGTTATTTCAATTTTATACCGCGCTGCGATTGACTGGCTATATGGAAAATTGGAACATGGTTCAATAGAAATGTGAAGATAGAACTACTTTTTTTTTAATAATTTGACAGCTGTCAGTTGTAAAGTAAAACTCCCTAGGGATGAAAAGTATCACTTTCAGCCCGCTCCTCAGGCAACTTCAGACCTACTTTCAGAGTATGAGTAATGAAAAATAACTTTAATTTCTGAAATCGATGTTAAATAACGAAGAGACAAAAGTACCTATTATAGAAACAAACGCGAGCCTATCAATAATAAAAAAAAAAAAAAAAAAAAACACCAACTTCCGAAATTAAAGTTATTTTGTACTTTTCGGTGTTTTTTTTTTTTTAATTGAACTCGGTTGTATTCTTTTTTGTAATTTTTTTTTATTATTAAATTACAGAACGGTTTCACTGAAAAAATGGATGTAACAAACGATACTTTGACTGCGATAAACGCTACTTCAACGGCCATGCAAGAGGAAACGGTAAGTACAACCTACAGACTAATTTACAACGTGTTTTTTTGTAATCCCATAACTCTGTTTAGGTAGGGTATGAATGAGACCTTAGCAAAGAATCATTTGGCATATAAACTATTATTTTTCAATTATCTTTTTTATTTTACATTTTCACACCCTTGTTACAGGTATTACATTCTGTGATACGGGTGACAATTTTTGACCAAAATTATGATTGATGATATCTTCGGAACCATGCATTTTTAGACTATTACAAAGAGATAGTTTGTTTTTATGTTTCTAGGTTATCTCTGAAAGTACTCGTCTGATTTCAAAATTTGTTTCACCCATAGAAAGCTGCTTTATTCCTGAGTGGCATAGCATATATTTGACTGGCCTGTTGGTCTAGTGGTTAGTGACCCTGACTGTTATGCCGGAGGTCGTGGGTTCGATTCCCACCCAGGACAAATATTTGTGTGATGAGCATAATCATTTGTTCTGTGTCTGGGTGTAATTTATCTATAATATGTATGTATTTAGAAATATATAAGTATGTTTATCAGTTGTCTAGTACCCATAACACAAGCTCTGCTTAGCTTGGGACTAGACGGCGTTGTGTGATAGTTGTGTAATATTATTATTATTATATATTATATGTACGCGGACGAAGCCGCGGACAAAAGCTAGTAAAATATCAATATTGAGTTAAGGGATATCAAAAACAACACAATATTTTATAGGTCAAGTACCTGTAAAATTATATTAGGTCCATAAATGGCATACATACTTAGGTGGTTCACACAGGTGTTGCTAACTCAGCACTCTAAGTGCTAGATTTGGTACTATTTTCACACGGCCAGCACTCTAACATCTAATATACAGCACCTAGCACTAAATAGCAGTTAAGCGAAATTTTCTTGTTACCACAAAATAAAACGCAAAAGTTTTACAACTACTTTTTTATTAACAAACGCATGATGGCAAGAGCTGTATAATATTGACATAATGATAAAGTTCATTACCTACTAAGTTCAGTATGTTAGAAAATCTAAGGAAATGGATATTCTTTTGAGCAAAACAGGTAATTCAAAATTACAGAAAAGAGTGGAAGAACGATCCGAAATAAAAAAAAAAGCGCTTAGACCTGTGCTTAAAAATAACTCGAAATCAATGTGACTTTGTAAAACAGAACTGAATGCGAAAATAAATGAAATTAAACGGCGTTCGAAATCAAAAAAACATAATGGAAATTTTTTAACTATTTATCGGGTCTGGCAAAACTTTCCATAGAAAACATTGATACAGTTGGCAAACCTGAAGTTTATTTTGCGAAGGCATTGCTCCAAAAAAAGGTTTTGTTTGCAGCGCAATACCGCTGTCTTGTCGATTGGTCATCTAACTCCATATTATAGTGCATAAAAAACCTTCGCAAGCTATATCGTACAAAATGCGGTGAGATTATCAAAAATGCTTTTAACACCACATTTTGGAAATCCATAGCAATCTAGCACTTTTTGAGATGTTTTTAAAGAGAGTTGGCAACATTGCACACGACACCGCGTACCACCTAGCCTGGCTGGTTTTATTTTTTACTTACAGTTTATAAAACATGTTTTTACAGCGGAACCCATACTCGTGGATACCAACGACCCTGCTTATGCTCTTAGCCCTTATATCACACACTGGCTTGAGATTGATGCCATGGATTCTCGTTGGCGAGGTAAAATATCAACTTAATTATTTTAACTAGGGTTAAATATAAAAAAATATCATATTTTATAGTTCATCAGATTTTCTAAATAGGTTAGTGTTTTACAAATAACCCTGTATATGACATGTATATAGGTACCTATTAAAATAAGATCATACCAGTCTGAGCGCGACCTATAGGTACAACAGGGTCGTTAATCTGACATTAGCATTGCAGAAAAGCTTGATTTGCGAGGTTACACACGCCGCATTATAAAAAATATCTTACCTACTTACCTATACCTACATAGTTATCTTTTATGGATTCACACGATTTGTGCGATTAACCAGTGCCATGTTAAGAAAGTACAGAATAGATACTTCGTTTTCCATCAAAATGCGGATGTAACATGTGACACATTTTAATGCTTTTGCAATATTACCAAGTCTCCTCCGAGCTAGAAAAACTATTGGCTGGTCTCGTTCTCTACTGAGCCCTTCAGTCATTTGCGGATGTTATTATAAAAACCATTTTCTGAGTGGCGGATGTAAGGTGCCTCTGACTCAGAGGCATAACTATATTGTGGCAAGGCTGGCAAAATGCGGGCCCGGGTCTTAGAGGCCGTGAATTTGGAAGAAGTAAACAAACATATTTAAAAAATAAAAAATAAAATAACGAGACGTGATTTTTTGGAGCCCCATCTAATGAATTTGCCACGGGCCTCAGATGTTATAGTTACCTCACTGCTTTGACTAGTCGCACCTTGAAAAATACTGACATTTAGTTGCATCTGTTTAGATTGGTACTCGACTCTAAAATAGTTGAGAAAAGGCTAGGCCGATTGTTGTCTTATTTCTCATTTCGTTTTCAGGTGTTTAGTGCGAAGACTCGCGCGGGTGGCGCAGGCTTAGCTAGTGGAATCGGTTACATATTCGGGTTCCTGACGAACAAAATATACATAAACATGGTCGATACGTTGTCCATTTGGGGCACCTACGGTTTCTACGGCATTGTTTGGTAAGCATTCAATCCTGAATTCCCCAATAGCTAGACACTCACAACCATGGATATAAATGCTCACAATCAATGCCAGTAATACCCTTTTATTTATTAAGAACTAACAACGAAACACAGTTATTTAGAAAGTTAGATATTTACGTCCAATTTCTGTTTAGAAAATTATTTTAAAATATTTTGATACAAGTAGAAAAACTTTGTCATCGAGGTCGAGGTGAAATTCGCCCGGACCAAAGACGAGGATGTTTCGGAACCGAGTGCTGCAGTGACTTTCCACGTTTATCAAACGGCGTTTTTCAATACACTTACGAAGAAATTAAATAATAGAACGAAAGAAACTATTTAATTACTGAAAAAGTATTGAATTGTGCTTTATGTGCCCAGTGAAGGTTAGATGCTGGTCTACCGTCATAACGAGATATCTATCTAGCATTTTCTAACTAAGGGGTCAGTTTGCTGGGGTTTTCTGAAGTTCCGAGTACCTACGACTGCCTGCCTTCAAAGTCAAAAGCTATGCGCACGTAGAAGGGATGTTGCCACACTTTTAACAGCTTGATATGAGCATCAAGGCACACTTTTTTCTCAGCCATTATGGTCCAAATGGCTATGAAAAAGTGTGTTCTATGAAAGTTTTGGTTTTCTGAGTGAAGATTAAGGTGAACGGTTCTATCAAGATATTTGGATTACGAAGAAGCAGTACCAGGGTCACTACGAGTAGAAAGCCCAAATGAAGCTAGACTACATTTGGGGCATTAAAAATAACCTTTGCGAATCAAATCAAGCAAAAAAAATTTTAAAAGATTTTTTTGTCAAGTTATTAAGTATATTAGTTTTGGTAATTGAACTTTTTTTTCTTAAAATATTTAGTTACTCGTAATTCTCAAAAACTTAAGCTGATATGAAAAATCTGAGTTCAGTACACCGAAAATGTATAATATTAGTCATAATATTTCTTCCAACAAAAATGCTATTCTCTTGTGTTCCTGCTTTTTTTGTTCTTTGCTTTGTTGAAGGTTCAATTTTCAATTCACATGAGCATTTGTCATAGTACCTACCTAGGCAATCTCCATAACGTCTGCAAAGTTGCAATGAGACCCGTTTGCATCAAAATTATTCTCATTAATATTCTACCTACCTAAACATTTTTGTTTTTTCAGTTTTATTGGTGTCATCGTATTTTACTTCATTTTACCTGAGACTGAAGGCAAGAAATTGAACGATATTGAAAACCATTATGCTGGTAAAGTAAAACTCACCAATCGAGTCTATAAATCCCAGGTTCGTGCCTACTTACCTAATACCTATATATCTACCTATTGGAGCCATTGGAACTATTGGAAGTAGCCCAATTCATGTGGGTTTTAGTTTCTGCATTCCAATAATAAAAATAGTTGACAGTGCTAAAAAACCCGCAAATGAACAAATCCCGCCAACTGCATCAGACTGCTTAAAGTGACTTGTTCCGAACTTTGTAGTTGTTTTTCTGCGGTCGGATTTTTGTCAACTTTTTTATTTCTTTTATTCCCATACAGCCCTTCATCTAGATACTCTACGTGACTATGCAACAAAAAAATAATTTTGTGCCAACATTAGAGCAGTGGTGACCTAGTGTTAACTACCTCTACTTAGGCGCATTTCTCTGTGTAATTTATTTCATCACCACTGCTCTCAATACGGTAAAGGAAAACATTGTGAGGAAACCGGCATGTCCTAGAACCAAAAATTCAAAGACATGTGATATTCACCAACCCGCACTGGGCCTGCCCACCCTCAACCTCTCTCTTCATGAAAATGTCGTGTCGCCTTTTTAATCTCTTCTGTTTCAATAAAATTTGTATAACAACATCATTATCCTCCTGCTCTTCAAGAAAAATGTGAGAAACTGATCGCTATTTGCGTTGGAATCCGCGTCCAGACGCGACCTACGGCGTTTGTTGCAGACCGCCGCCCTAGAGAGGAGCCCTGAGTCTCAGCAGTGGGAACTTTAAAAGGCTGATTATGCTATTATACGCTATGCCAACATTTATCAATTTATTGTTTATAACTTTGATGTAGGAGTGTAGGTACCCACCCAATGTCACTTTGACAACTTAAACAAATCTATTAGATCTCAAACTAAAGTGCAACAAGGTCTAGCTCTAGGGCAAAGAAATATACCTACCTACCTAATTGAATGTTAACCCTTTGAACATAACTCACCAAGACTCAGTCAGGTGATTCAAATAAGCGTTTATTGAAAACAGTCAATCAGTCAGGTAAAAAGGAGTGATTGTATAGAATAATATACTAACTAGTGTGTTATTTACTTGCAGAAAGACCCGCAAAAAGACGTTACGAGAATGCGCGAACTGAAAGGCACTACAAATCCTGCATTCGAAGGCGATGCTTCAAAATTATAGTTGAAGTAAAAGCTTCCATTTTTCTCGCTTCCTGTCGATTTATTGTTGTGACTGCAGTCATCTCGCAGTCAGTGTTTAGAACGACGGCGACGGCCAACACTCCGATATCACGCAGCAATGATATAATAGTGGATCGCGCATTTCATATTTATTTGCCAAACTTAGATCCAAAAATTTTATTAAAATGACTGTGGTATATTAATAATAGGTACCCGTGGTAACAAATGATGACGAAATAACTCTAAGCCATAGGTATCTATTAACACTGTAAGCCAAAATTAATCATAATTCTGGTTTATTGCTGAATTTCAGTCGAGTAGGTACTCAATTTCATCTAAGTACTTTATTCCCGTTATTACCACCGACTTTGAGTTTAAACAACAGGTGACAAATTGGAGATAAAATCCGATCGGTTGCCATTGCCAATGGGGACATAAGACAAATTAGTAAATTTTGATACAAGTAGAGATACTTTGTCATTGCGACCAAGACAGAATGTATGAAGCCGCTATAGATCCCATTATTAAAAATAAATTATCAAATATTTTTGAATACAGCACAGAGACGTGTTAATTTATTGGTAAAAGTAAATTATATTATAAATAATCATGTTTATATAATTAAGATAATATTCCGTTCATAAACACAATCATTTTTTTTATTATAGGCCTTAGAACCCTATCACGCCACTTTGCTACATTGTTTATTTGTTATCTGTGACAAAATTCTACGTTTCTAGTTACGATTTATAAAATGATTCACATTTAATAAGGTACCTATTTCTTCTTTTTTTTTACTGAAGTTCGATCATATGGGCTGATCGTACTGTTGTGTATCGTGCGCTGTGTGTGTGCAGAAGCGTGCCCTGTTTCGAGTAGGAATATACATACTAAGAAATATCTGTGATTAATAATTATATTTTTAAGTTTATTGTAAAGGTAAGGACTGGGCAGAAATAAATTAAAACTAAGCTTGAAGGTGAAACTACGGGGCCCAGCGTGGTCATGTTCTCGCTAGATAGCGCTGAACTCAACATTTTTAGTTTTATTTTGTTTTTTGTCTATGGGAGCATTATTAAGGCATGGACATGTTATCTACGGAAACCGAACATTCCACTTTATTGAATTTAGTCAAATCAAATTATTGTCAATAGTGTTATTATTGTCTTGCATATTGCCATAGCTATAGTGCTCAAATAGAGTGCTATACCTACCTACTTAATCACTATAGTACAAGTCATGGCTATGCTCAGGCCCGTAACTTTCACCTTAATGTAAAGCCAACTTCACAACTGTGTTAACAATTTAAAAAATGACAGCACCTTTATAATGTACCATTCAGTAAGGATGATTTCATAGAGCAAATGTTACCACAGTTGTACAGTTGACTGCATATCACGTGTTGAATGATACCTTCGCAAATAAATAAGTAGTTATCTGCTTACACAAATAAAAGTGTTAATTGTTGTATTATTTATTAATCGTTTATTTTCAGATTTTACAATATTACAGTAGGTAGGTAAACAAAGAGGTCTATGTGAAAGTGATGCTACAAACGACAACACTTTTTTGCCTTGTTATGAACACTAAATTCCAGAGAATATTTTATATTCATATACCTACCTACTTACCGTTTACCATCATTTGCTTGTCTATTTATTGGTTTAACAAACTACGAAGGAAGTTTACCTAAATTTTAACAAAACTTAGTATTTATTCTAAACCTAATTATGTAGGTACCTACCTACATATAACACAAAAACACATAATACAGTCAGGCATCGAAGTAGGTACTCCTCCACATCACTGTCATCCGGAAATGTGCCCAGAAGACTGGCAACATTGCCACGTTGATGGCAATGCTAATGCTTCTTTGGGCGAAGAACGAGTCGGCCCTGGTCGCACAAAATGTCGATCAGTAAGCGTGATATTTCCTTGAAAAGGAGAAGCGCACTCGAACCGCATGAAACCCCATGACCCAAGCGTTTCGACTACTTTCGACCCCTAACGTTTTCTATATTAAGTTTATAAAATCATTATAAAATCAACCACTCCCTGCGCAGAAGTAGATACAATTTATGTGCAGCAATAGAAACACTCTTCTAAACAAAAAAATATATAGGTAATCATTAAGATGGGTCCATAAAAAAAAATTATGCTGGGAAGAAAGTGTCATTGCGACGAAAGCGGATTTCGCCTGAGCCGCAGGCGAGTTTTATGGAGCCGAGTGATACAGTGTCAAATTTCCACGTGTATTAAACAACGTTTTTTAATAGGTACCTACACTTAATAAGAAATAAATAAACACGGGTTGACCGGCGACTCGATTTTTTAGTGTGTCATCTAGGTTATATGTCTTCGCCCACGCTAGGACAGAATGGTTTCCCTTTCAGAAGTCGACCCTTGGCCCCAGTAAGCAGCGGCCCTGCTGGGACCCTACCGTTTTGCTGACATCACTGAGGAGATTGTGATACACTGCGAAATGGTATCTTTAGAAACATTTTTACACATAAAAATTCTTCAAAGTGAACATTGCATAATTATGTAAATCAATCAATATTTCGGAAAGAAAATGGATTTAAAGGTCAGCCGCGTGGTTTCCGGGCCGGGCGCTGTTAGCCGCAAATAAATGCACAGATTTGCGTACTGCCGCCTAGGCGGGTGCGAAAGGTGCGTCCACATAATTTTGGCCAGATGGTTCAAGGGACTATAAGCCTTAAGCGCAATTGAGGCACGGCCCAAGGCCTGAACAGCGAGCGCCCGCGGCGTGTCGGCTTTCATACTGTAGGTAGCATCTGAAGACTGAAGTAAGTAACTCTTTCAAACGTTCCCACAGCCCTAGAGACATAACAATGTTAAGAGCATATTCTGCTCTTTTCGTGCTTCGCAGCTTCGTCCTAATTTTCAACATGCACCAGAATTGCCGCGCCATGTGGACTAATTATTTCATAGAATTTTCTTGATGGAGGAAATCCATTCACTAATTATGCTGTTTTGGTTAGTATTCCGAATCATTATCAGATAACTGTTGACTTAAAAATCACATTTGGTAATGATCTACACCCTTATCATAATAACTAGGTAATGAGGGTAGAAACCTATATAAGCTAAGTAACATTGTTAATATTTGAATTTTTACATCCTAGAGCTATCATTTTTATGAATTCCAAGTGTTTATCAGTTGTGAAGAAAATGGAACATTTAGCGGAAGGTAAGTTTCATTTATAGATGTAACTATTTTATAAATTGATTTTTTTTTTCAAATATTTATTTGTGCAACAAGAGAGGCAAGTTATTTTTTGTTGTGAGTGCTGATTTATAAGTCCAGCCCAAGCGAACGATTCTATTCTAATATAATATTAATTCACACTCGCACTTGGCACCTACGAAGGTACGTAGTCTGTCCGTACCAAAGGCGAGCGAAGGTAACTCAATGCGAGTTAATATTAATACCTAAGCATAATAAAGTATATGTAGAAAATTCGCATAAACTTTGGTAATAGTGAAGAACTCAAAGGTTTAATCATGGTAGGTACCTAAAACATAACAATGGTGTACCTATGCTTTTTTTGCATGTACTCCAATTGCAAAAGGCCCCGCTGGATAGACAAATCTCTCCTGCTGATTTTTTCCTGTTCTGTTAAAGATCCCTTGAAGGTAATACATGAATCGAGGGGTAGATACATTGGTACAAGTTACTTACGATCAGTATTATTTTTACGAATTCCGAGAGTCGTAACCGAGGATCGCTGGATGGACGATGTGATTAATTGTAACTTCTATCGACATAGTTGAGGTAGGATTTTGTCAGTAAATTCGTGAGGTACCTACATTAAACGAACAAAGCAATGCCACTAGTTTTTTCGGTCTAGCTCGAGTGGCCCTGATGTTTAGGCTAGTCAATAAAAGCTCTAGTCAGAGCGGGAGGGTTATTTGATGATATCCTATTTAAAAAAAAATGAGGCCTCTATCTCCTAATTACTCCAAATTTTTAGAAAGAGGTAGAAACAAAAACTGGTCTAGGAATAATCCTAGCCATGATCATAAATTAGCGACCTTTTACGAAACGGTTTTCTGCTTTCTGTCTACGAATATTGAAGGTATTCGAAAAAAAAACATTTTTCTTGCGGATTAGTAACTTCTGTTCATTTTTGTACTTTTACCTGTTGGTATAGTACAACATAGTGACTATTGTATTAAATTCGCAGTCATTGAGACACTTTTAACGAAAATTTAAATTTAATTATATTAAATTTACCATGAACACAGTTAGTTCGATTGACCACAATATTGCCATACCTACAAGACGACGTAGATCTACTACAAAACAAACACTGGACTATGATAGATGTGGTTCTAGTCCCATCCCATTGCTTGCTGACTGGAATTTAAAACCAGGGGAATATCATACCCCACCATCAAACAGTTCGGATGAACCGCCACATAAAGAATGGAATCATCCACATAGTTGCGATTGCCACGAATGCGCGATACCAATATCTCTTCAACAGCTCTACTCTATCTTTGAACCAGGTAAGTTTCAAATTCATTAAAATCTCAATTTGTTCGCGAGTTCTACTGTAGGCATATGAATCGAAAGAGTGTCTGTCTATTCTAAGTAGTCATCATCAGTAGAAGAATGTAAGCATCTACTTGTAAGTACCTATATTTTATGCAGGTAATTTCTGTTTATCGTTTAACTAGATTGTAATAACTTTTAATGTGTTTTGGCACAAAATTTAAAGTTTAAAGCAGCACCGTAAATCATATCATAGTCATCAACCATAAACACATATAGGTAACCATCGCTAAACAAATAGGTAAGTATATCTTATTTACCTACCATATCATTTTATTTTTGTCATCTTCAAAGGATTGACAAGAAATTGAAAACATAATTATTTAGTTTTTTTGTGGAAGAAGTGACCATTAGATAGGTACATAAACCCAGGTACAAACTTACTGAGAGCAAGCAAACTATAATAAACAAACAAACTAATGATAGGCTGTTTAACCATAGGCAAGATATCGGTTCAACCACATTTGGCTTTACTTGATCGTGTCCCGGTATATATTTTGTTTTTGCCTGTAGGTATAAATAAAGTTAAAGATACAGTTTCAATAAGCGCTTTTATTGACAACTAATTATAAAGCACACCTACATTGGGAAACAGGCAATATAAGATATCACATAAAACTACACAATTTAAGTCATAACATGTGCAATTGTGCACATATTGTCTCAACTGGAAGGTTTTCAATTGCCCAAGAACCTAATGTTATCTTTGTTTAACTTTAGGGACATATCCAATGTGCTGGATCCAAAATGGACACCAGTCATTCAGAAACTTTCTGTTTAATATTCAATGGCTTCTTCGGAACCAGATCTTGGAGTGCTCTAGAGTAGTTAACGGTTTGGAGAAATACAGTCATTGGACAGTTCTTATTTTCTCTGGAATTGGTAAGGCAGACAGCGAGGATTACAAAGCTTCTGTGCTAACACATAATCCATAATGGCTAACCATTACATTACATCTAAGAAAGATGATCGATTGATCTGGTTAGATTATAAGTCTGCTGTTTAGAAATCAAACTCGGCATTCAAAGAACTCAGGTTGAGATTATTGTTGCCCCGATGGAACCCAACATAAGCTTTCTTCTGAATCTCTAGGTACCAAAGTACCCATAGAAAGCAGGAGATACATCTGCTGCAACTAGAATCAAGTTAGGTACCACCTCCCCTAGCCAAGTTACAACCGTTTCTCTTGCACTGAACGCCTCGAGTTGGCCACACCCCCAATTGTTTTATACTGATCATGTGACTGAGTGTTGAGATGATGTCATTCCTGTACATTTGAAGTTTTCTAATAGCATTAACAGTTGCAGATAATTAACTTAACTAGGGATACAGGAGTGTGTAGGAATGGGTATATTTTATTAGTAGCATTCGCATAACATTAATCGATCTAAGTATACATTCAAATAAACATGAAACTGCCTTTTCTGGCTTATGCCCACAATGGCTGGACGGATTTTGATGGGAATTTCACTGGGATATAGCTAATATTATAATAACTAAATCAAGTTACTTTTATGTTCCCCATTGGAACGGGACTTAGTCCCTGAGGGGAGGACATAATGTATTGTTGACTTCATGCAAAAGAAGTTGTGGGTAACAATATAAATATATTTACTATGAAGCCATTAGTGCTTGGGGTGACCAACTGCAGATGCTGGCGTGCTGTGCTATGCGGCCAGCGCCCTTGCAGAAGGATAGGTCATGGTGCCCAAGGCTATCGATAGATTCACTGGAGCAACTGGTGTGCCTAGGCGTAGACAGACCGCTGCAGCCGAAACGATGCCACATGTACCATTATACCGATGACCGATGTCGGGAGTGCCACTGCCTGACCATTTCCTAGCGCTGCAAACCTATAGAGCACCTCAGCACCCTCACAACCAGCGGTTTTGTTTTGAATTTTTTTTTCAACATTGTCACTGACACTGACACCTGCTAACAGTCATTTTTAATTGACAATTGCTAATGTTTTTGGCTTGGATACTAAGTTTTTAAGCAATGCCTTTGTAATTGATTAGAATCATTTGTTTACCATTACATTAAGGAGTATTTGGCAGCAATAATATATCGTAAAATTCTCAGCTCCATTTTACCGAGAGACATTTCACATATTTTCTAGTTGTGCACACACTTGAGAATGAAATATAAAACTACACCAATTTTTAGTGTCCGACTGAAACTGATTTTTACTACCGAAACGGAAACCGAATTTCGGCAACAGTCTCATTTTCGGCCGAAACAGATACTTCCTTACAAGGATCGTGTTTTGGAGCGGTTTTCACCCGCGGCCGCTGGCTGCGTTTGCTGGCCTGCAGCTTCTGTAGATTAGATATATATGTGAATAATTAAAGCACATTTCATGACGCGTTTCACGGCCACGGTGTGTGCGGTTGTTCGCGGCTCCCGCCAAAAAGTATGCTCCAACTGTGACAGCAGCTGCGTAAATCTATGGTCTAGTAGTGAGTTTGAAATAAAATAGCTGTTTGTTTCCTCCACCGAGGCGGGTGCGGTATCAAGCGAAAGTACAGTAGAGAAGGGTAGTGGGTATCGGGCGGTGCTTGATGCGCTTGCGTCGCGTGATACGGATGTAGGTAGGTATGGAAAAATATAGAATTTAAATGTTTTAGATAGAACCACGAAATCTGAAGATTTGCTTTTGGAAAATAAATTATGTTTTATACATAAATTATAAATAGGTATAAATAAAATTTGTGTGTCCGTTTGAAATATTGAAATAACTGCTTTTTACTACATGCATATGAATATATACGGTACATACACCAAAATATCATTTTTTTAATTTTTGTCTGTCTGTCTGTCTGTTTGTCCGGGCTAATCTCTGAAATGGCTGGACCGATTTTGACGGGACTTAAAAGGAGTAAAATAGGCTACTTTTGTTTTAGAAAAAATAAATTCAAAATCTTGTAGTCCACGCGAACGAAGTCGCGGGCACAGCTAGTAGAACACATAAGTGGATGTTTATGATGTTAATAAAACAGCCCTGCAAGGTTGCTAGTGTTTTACTAAATAACCCTGTATAAATAAAAAAAAAAGACTGACTTGTTCTAATAATGTTTTCTTTATTTTTCTCTCAAAACATGACTCTTGTGAGGAAGTTTCGGTTTCGGCCGAAACCTGAGATTAGATTGTTGCCGAAATTCGGTTCCGATTTCGGTCGTAAAAACCAGTTTCGATCGGACACTAAATCCATCAATCCCGTGTAGCACCATCGCAATAACACGCTTGCTTGTACGCGTGACAAAAATGGCGGTGTAGACGTCTCCCGCATACTATACAGATTGTAGCGACATCTATGGCGTCACATAAGAACTAATCCTGCATCGAGCAATCAAAATTCTCCAAACGATTAAAACAAGAACAGCCCGAAATCATCTAACGGGGCAACTGCCTACCAGACCATAACACCTGTCTGGTTGGAGAATGAACCCTTACCAACGGATGTTTTCGGGATTTTACTCTCTGTTCCGCATACCTCCACACTGGTGACCCTCGACAAAAGAACGTCAGCGCAGCCTTCGTGCAGCCACTACTTTGTGACGTCATTACTTTGTCAAGCTTTCGAGCAGCGAGCCATACAGCCAGCACCCACGGATACAAAGGGTACCCTGACCACCGGTATGCCTTTCTGGTCTAGGTACGTCGCACAGCACCGCTCCGACTTACTGGAGCCAACAGCACTACTCCGACTCACTGGAGCCTGCAGCATCGTCCTGACTCACTGGGACATCATCACCCCGACTCACGGGGGCATCATCCCGACTCACTGGGATATCATCACCCCGACTCACTGGGGCATCACCGCAGACAGTTTCGACTCACTGAGAACTATGTGGCATTCGGTTCCGACCCACTGGATCCAACCTACCATTGGCCTGGCACGCATTAAGAAACATCAAGAACCATCAATCTCCGGAGGGGAGTGATGTAGCGATCTATGGCGTCACATAAGCATAACATATAGAACAGCCCAAAATTATCTAACGGGCAGTTGCCTACCATACCGTAACACCTGTCTCGTCGGAGGATTATGTGGGACTTTACTCTCTGTTCCGCATACCTTCAAAGGATAAAGAGACGGTAAAATGATCGTAAGATCGTAACATTTGTACGCGTAACAAATCCCGTCCACACTATCGATCGGTACAGACACCCGATTTGTCACAGTCATGGTGTTCGGTTTGGCGAAATATCACTAAGGTGAACCCACCTTTATGATAAATGATGGATGTCTGTAATTGTTACTGTCCTACGGAAAATTTACTGAACTTATTTGATGAAATTTCCGACAGCATACCTAATCACAAAAAAAAAAAACCACTATTACTAGTTTTGCTGTAGAATAAATACTTAGTTAAATTATTTTTCTTCACAATTCTGTTGGAAAACGTCGTATGATACACATGATTCTTGGTTTATACTATGTTGTATAAACATGATTTATTACCGTCCTCGGCTCTCCTATGATCCTCCAGAAGAACTTTCGGCAGATCTAAATACCGCCACAGCGGTAACACACTTATATCAAAAATCATAATACAATATTGTTACGCCATTAAACGCGAACACGCCATATCTCCGAGAAAATAACGAGTAGCACTTAATAATTAAAACGCATTGTTGTTCGAAAGATCTAGAATGGTTGTGCGTAGCCAGGCTTAGAAAAATCTCGAAACATCCACAAAGTACCTACAAGTAGTAGTTAGGTATTTTATCTACCGATAAGGGAAATGGTACTCTCCGACGTTAACAATAGAGTCGAAATTCGCATGAAAGTGACTCTTATTACCACGAGCAATAAAAATGATTTATGACTTCGAGAAGCGATTCAATGGTTCTGGAATTCTGGATCGATCGCGGGACGTCGGTATCTAGAATTTTCTTGGCTCCGCATATAAATACGAGCCCCCGGCCGGAAGCGAGTCAGTTGTGATTTCGACTGCGATCAAGAGCGAACTACCTAAGGGTGTGAAGTGATTTTATCTAACGACCTGAGCGATAGTGTAACGGTACTCTAGTGTTAATTGCGATTCGGATTATTGTTGACTGGACTAATTTGTTATTGTTTGTGGTGAATAAAGTTGTCTCTTAGTAAATCGGCATTTGATTACCCACGTACGTAACAACTGGTGTCAGAAGTGGGATGCCATTAACACCGTGGGACGACGAACAGCGACCACGAACAAGGAGGCAAATGGAGATGGATGCTGCGCGTCATCGTATGGAGGAGGAAGATCAGGCTGGTATGGGAGCAACAGCAGCTGCTGAGGTGCCAACAGGACCATCCTCGGAATTGGACCTCGCTGCGGTGTTGACCGCCATGCAAGCTAGTATGGAAGCTCTCCGCCGCGACCAGGAAGAAGCTCGTCGCGAACAGGAAGCCGCTCGCCGCGAACAGGAAGCCGCTCGCCGCTCGCCGCGATCAAGAGGCTAAGCAGAACCTGATCCTTGATAAAATCGACCACGGCCTCGTCACGTTGGGTGAGAAAGTGAAGAATCTCACCTTAGAGGTCAAGGAGGTTTCCACCCGAGCTGATAGTCTCGAAACAAGAATTGATGGCCACGAAGATCGCCTGCTGGACATCAACAAAAAAATCGTCAAGCTCGAAGCATGCGAACCCGTTGCTGTTGGCTCACCATCGTACACCCACTGTGTATCAGCCGCAAAATTTGATGTGCCGCGTTTTGATGGCACGTCTTCCTGGACGGCATTCAAATACCAATTCGAAACATTGGTTAAGATAAACCGCTGGGATGATGAGCAGTTTTTCGCGGCATTAACTTTGGCTCTACGAGGGGACGCCCTGCTGGTCCTAGAGAACCTCCCTGCGGACGGCAGGACATTGGAGCGTCTCATGGAGGGACTGGACACTCGTTACAGAGACAAGCACCTCGAGCATGTTTTCCGCGCGCAGTTACGCGACAGAACGCAGAGGTCGAACGAGAGCCTCCAACAATGGGGAGTCGAGGTTGAACGGCTGGTCCGGCGTGCATACAGGTCGATGACACCAGAGACGGTGGAAGTTAATTAAGTGCAAGCATTCATCGACGGTCTACGGGATACAGAAGTAAGGGCTACGGTGCGACTCGGACACCACCAAACTCTGAAGAGTGCGATGGCACACGCTTTGGAAGTGGAAGCGGTACGAAAAGATTCACGTACGCATAGAGTTAGGGAAGTAGTGGTCTCGCCTTCAGTGCAACCACGTCACCGAGAAGTAGTGGCTTTTTCTCCAGCACAGTCCCGCTATATTCCAACGTGTTACGGGTGCAGAGAAAAAGGACACATTCGTACCGATTGTCCTAAGAAAAAGAGGGAAAGTGTGGACTCCGGAACTCAAGTCGACGAGGAGTCGTTAAACTAAATGTCGCCAGGGCTGCGGGGCGGGTGCTGGCTGGTCAACTGAAGGCCCCAACCATCACCATCAATCAAGTACATAATGGAAAAGGGCATAACAATGCTAACGCCCTGTCAAGACGTCCATGTAATGAGGACTGCAGACACCGCCAGCAAAATGAAGCCCGAGAACACGTTAATTTAATTAGGACTGAAGGCAACTTCAAGAAGTCCCAGGAAGAAGATATTTATTTTACACGTCAATTTTTTTTTCGTCAGGATAAACTAGATGAGGATGGCTAAAATGCTAGCGTAATATTTTTGTTTCAAGTTTTTTGATTGTCTCATAACGCGGCGGCTGGCGCGTGAGGTTTTAGTACATTCTGAGCGTCTCCTA
This sequence comes from Mythimna ferrago, assembly GCA_910589285.2. NCBI lineage: Eukaryota > Metazoa > Arthropoda > Insecta > Lepidoptera > Noctuidae > Mythimna > Mythimna ferrago. Next base: position 14,810,677 of record OU342673.1, on the reverse strand, counting down.
ACGCTGCGTCTGGCGCGTGAGGATGTAGTACATTCCGAGCGTCTCCTATCGCGGCGACTGGTGCGCGTGAGGTTGTAGTACGTTCCGAGCGCTTCCTAACGCGACGCCTGGCGAGAGAGGATGTAGTACGTTCCGAGCGTCTCCTATAGCGGCGGCTGGCGCGTGAGGTTGTAGTACGTTCCGAGTGTCTCCTATCGCGGCGGCTGGCGCGTCAGGACGTAGTACGTTCCGAGTGTCTCCTATCGCGACGGCTGGCGCGTGAGGTTGTAGTACGTTCCGAGCGTCTCCTATCGCGGCTCCTATCGCGTCGCCTATCGCGTGAGAATGTAGTACGTTCCGAGCGTCTCCTATCGCGGCACCTAACGCGTGAGGATGTAGTTCGTTCCGAGCGTCTCCTACCGCGGCGGTTGGCGCGTGAGGACATAGTACGTTCCGAGCGTCTCTTAATGCGGCGCACAGTCGTCTAAAAACCTAGCTCCATACTTAAAGTCTGGAATGTATAAAATAAAAATTGCTGTCTCTGGTATACATCCCTTTACATAATATCAACGTATGGATGATATTGGCAGCTCCACGAGTGAAAAAAAAGTTTTAGGTCATTTTTATGGGAGAAAACACTTAAAGTAGGTACCTATATTTTTTTTTAAACTAAATGGAACTGAAGGGCTGGTGCTGAGACGAGCTATTGTATCACACACGGTGCTTTAGATTATAAGCATTTCATGTATAGTCTGTCTAAAAAGTAAAACGACTTGGGTAGTTCGAACAAAGTTAATAATTATAAATCTTTCGCGTCATCAGGTTTGTTTTACCATAAACGGAACACGCCAGACAATTTGACGTCACCATTTATTATCCCTCAGAAATGTTATTAAAAATAAAGTACCTTTACTAATATTATTATAAAAACCATTAAAATTCCCAAGTCGTTTGGCTTTATAGATAGGCCGCTTTGCGCGTAGAAAAGCTAGAACATGTCTGATTTTTTTTTATCTGTGATTTTTCAAATCTTTTACGTGGTCAAATGAAGTTGACCATCGATCTACTTGTACTATTGTTAGTTTATAGCCTTAGTTTATAACAATATTGATATATTTCTGTTGAACCCGTGTTGAAATTTAAAAGGTTTTGGGATTCTTACGACTCTCTGGTTAGAGCCATACAGGGTACGGGTACCTACTCCAAGTTCGTTTAGGACCTTCCAAAAATAATCCCAGTTGACACAGTCGAAAGCTTTGCTGTAGACGACGAAACACATTATCACTGGCGCATCAAACTTGTATGCGTTTTGAACGAGCTGCCTGACATTCAGATACTGTTCTCGAGTAGCTACCTTGCCCTTCACGAAACCCGCTTACTCCTGCGGTATTTGCCAGTCCAGATAGTAGCGGATACGACTGTTCAGAATATGAAGGAAGATGAGCACCGCTTGTGAAGTGTTTTTACACTCTACACCTACCTAAATCACGCACAGCCTTAAGCACCTCTGCTGTTATTTGGTCGCTTGCTGGCATCTTAGCCTTTCAATTCCAGAGACACAATAGAAAGACAATGGATGCCCGAACGCCGGCGTTCGCTTGGGGAAATTTCGGAACAAAGAATAATGAGTTTCAGTTCTAGTTCCTTTCAGTCCGGGATGGCACTGGTCGGACGTGTTCTTACGCTCGCGTGAATGTGCTTTTACACTGGACAATCCTTCAATTTCGCTTCTAACGCCCCTCAAAAGACTAATTGTTCAAAAGGATCCAAGCTTTTGGCTTCGGTGTTGACGTCGAAGTGCTTTTAAGCGCAGTGAGAACTTGGCTACGAGTAGGTTGTGGTCAGAGCCGCAAACTACTCCGAAGAAGGTCATGGAAGACATTTGAAACTAAGGATTTCCAACGGGTATCTAGAATAACGTAGTTGATTTGATTTCTGTGCCTATATTTGCCTGGGAGACCTTGACATTCCAGTCATCAAGGATCATTTTAATTTGCCGACACAAAATTGAGTTCAACGTTTCCTCTAGTTCCCATAAAAGTGACCAATTACCTACTTTATCCTGAGCTTGAGCACCGACAGTGTGTATATTTGTACAACACTCAGCACGCACGGTTTAGTGTTCAGGTTCATTGTCAAGATTCCATCAGACACCCGGTAACAACCGAGGACATATTATTTGTTCATGCTTGGTGGTATACAATTTCGACCCTATTCCTACTCGAACCTACGCTGCCTGAGAAGTGTTACTTGTCGCAGTGATGAAGTGGTAATTACCACGCGTGTGTGTTTCACTGACGACTAGTATTGAGATACCTACTGTGTGATTCCATTTCCTTCTCCACGATGGTCAGTTTGCCCGCCATTATTAGACCTCGGACGTTTCAAGCCCCAATACGATGACAGGTTTCTCTTACTTCCTGCCGGTACATCACTGGAGAAGCTTCTTTGCCAATTTCACACCATCCTGGGACCAGCCCGGGAGGCGCCGATGGTTAGTCGGGTCACTCAACGTAATCTTTCTCTTTGTTTCTGAATTCATAGGGGGTTTTCATTGTAATGAGAACGTGCACATGGGAACAGTACCTATTCCATGTGCTATTCCAGGACATGGTCTGCGGTCTACCCGAGGGTCAAGATTAATCCAGCCGTTATGGTGTGAGAGCGTAACAAACAAACTAAGTCACTTATGTATAGGTTTAGTCAAATATACACACTCGCAAGCTTTGGTCGTTATAATATATTATAAGTAAGTGATATTTATCCCGCCTAGCCCTAATAGGTATCGGTCCTACAAGGTCCCTGTGATTTTGTTAAAATCTCTTTACAGTGCGCGTATAACACAACTGCTAGTCGTCGGGCTAAGGATAGGCCCCTAGCCCGGAACGGCTAGGCTAGCTTAACGATTTATGTGAAATATTGTAACCGTTTAGTAGAGTGGTAACGCGTCTTTTCAGCCTCGTGGCTACTCTACTAAAAATTTTATTCGAACGTTTTTCACATCACTATGTCATGCTGCTGCCTACTATCACTAGATAAAAAAAAATGACATGCTAGCGGAACATTGCATGCGTGACGTTAGTAGTAGACGTGAACGATCGAATGACAGTTTTAAGATTTCAAAAATACGTGATAATATTCATATTGCAAATAAATATTTTTACATTTTTTATCTTTATTTAAACGAAATAATAGTCCGGCAAAAACGCTAAAATTAAGTGATTAGCCATATTTTTCGACTCTATTACTGATAGAGTCACTGACAGTCACGTTTGTTTATTGGTTAACATCCGCCATTTTGTACTGTCGTTTGTTTAGTGACTGGGGCTCTATCCTAGTGATGCCAATAGCATTATCCAGGAAATATATATTGTGATTTCACAAGTGGTGTACAATGTTTTTATTAGAAACGTTGCTTTCAAAGGGTAAAAATTAAATCGTGTGACTTGTCAACTGACGTCGGTACATCTACCTATGTGCCGGATGTGTCCTACAATCGGTTAGGGCGATTTTACGTGCCACCTTGAGTGGTGTACGTGTCCCGATACCTATGCTGCCAAGAATATGAGTAGCAACGGGAATCAGGTGCCGTTGGCGCCGAGTCAGCGAGGACCCGGACCGTATCCTTTTTCAATATTGTTTATTAAAGTTTGTATCATTTTATTTACGTAATATATGCCACTTCAGCAGTCGGTAGTGCCGCAATTGCGAATAATTACAAATGTTGTTATTATTGCCACTCATGTAAGTAAGTTATGAACCTAATAACATAGCTGCAGTTAGTTCCAATTTGGTTATGAACTAACTTACAAGTAGTTTATATTGAATCCTGGCAAGTTTTATTTGTTTTGCTGCAACATGACTTGTAGTAACCATTGTTTGTGACAATTGTGCATGAATATTATTTAATGTGTCTTACATTCATATCATAATGTGATGTTGCACTTCATTTTTTGCTTTTGTTTAAAAGTAGCTACCTATCTGTTGTATTTTCCACATTCTAAATTTATTTCAAGTCAAGTGTGGACTATCAGATGTTGGAAATAATCAATTTTTCAAAAAATACTTCTAAAATCATACCAGTTATCTTTAGTTATTCTGTAGAGCAAAGCGAATGTCCTTTTATTTATAACATCTTTGAGCGAAATGGGATGTCTTAGTTTGTTATTAAGACCAAGTGTAATCACTTTGCTCTACATTTTTGTTTCTTTTATACTATCAAATTGACCGCTGTTGAATGGGAAAGTAACACAAAAGTTTATAGTTCAGTAATATTTCCCATACTGTGCATAGAATCAATTTGTAACAAATCTTGAAACATACTTTTTGATTGTTCTAGTGTGCACTAGAAATAATCAATCTTTTACATTTATGTATTTATGTGAGAAATATTCAAAAGTTTTATACTTAGATTATTCCTAGTGAAAATAAATGAAATAGGTACTTAGTTAACCTTTTGAATGTCTTAAGTTACACAGTTCGACATAAGCTAATTGTCTTTCTATTGTGTCTCTAATTACGACATTCGAAGAGTTAATGCATGTTTTGATAGGACATCTTCAAGAATTCTAATCCCGTTTCATCAAATAATTTAGGATATTTGTTACACATAGAAACAAATCCCAATCAACAGCTTATTTCTTGTTTCATATCATTTCAGCGAATCCAAATGTGTTAAGGGAAAATTACTTAAGTTTTACTAAAAATATGATAAAGTTTCATTTACCCAACATAATTATAAATACAAACTGTAAGTAAATTGTGTCTAAGTAATATTCAATATATTGTATTCCAATTCTTTGTGTTTACAACTTGCAGTCTATCTGCTTGGTTAAATACCTTAATATCTATTATTTAATGTAGATATTTGGCTCATTAAATGTTATTTATCACACAGTAAGATAAGCTATCGAGTATAGTTATAAAGAGGTAATGTTGTTAGTTGGTTTGTATATGTAAAAGTCAATACTGTTAATTAGTCTAAACTAGCTTTGAATGGCTTCTGTCAAATCTCTAAGTTAAAACATGTTTGTTATATTATTTTAATAAAACCGAAAATTTTTAGGTATATTTTTAAATACCTGGAATGATTGCAAAAACGATTTTTATAATTAACAACAAAAAAAGGAAATTCTACCAAAGCAACAGGTTATGGTACTTTGATCAGTTATTGCTGTTACAAGTAGTTTTGACTGAGTATTTATTCCCTGATAATACTGTTTCAATTACTAAAACCATTTTTCTGTTATAAAGGTACTTGAATACTAAACTCTGCCTGTGGCAAAACTGCAGATAAAGAGTAGTTGTAGTAGTAAGTTAGTTAATAGTAATAACTTAGGTGCTATTATTTTGTCTATTATAGCAAAAAAAGATTTCAGGGTGTCCCATCTGTTCAGCAGCTAAACAGTAATTTTGATCTAGGACTGTTAGCACATAGGGTTTAATGAATTAATAAAAAATATTATTGTTTCTAAGTAACTTATGGAGGTTTAAATGCTTGTTGATAGGATGAGAAAGGCCGAAGAAGCAATGGATTTTTTTTTAGGAATGAAATGAAGTAAATGACAGTACATTGACATTTGCCTTGGAATAAGAACAGAAAAATAATGTTTGTCTCTTTTCTCCCTCTTCAATATCTAACTAAATTTTGAATAAGAAAAATCAGTGACATTTTTCTTCTTAGCATATTAATGGCAAAATTAGTTAAATTCCTTGGCTGGCCCAGAATTCGGCATTAATTTTAAATAATATTTTTATGAAGCATTTCCCAATCGAGACAGTAGTTAGTAGTAACTTTATTTCTTATAATTTGTTTTAATACTTTGAAATAGAAACTCATTCTTGTACTCTATACAATCTTTAAGTACTGTCATCACAGAAACATTAATTGTAACACTTCATAGTTTCTGTTTGCAAGCCTCTTCTTAAAAATAAAAGACTATATTTTATGATGTTTATAGTGTAGCTTTCTATGAGTAAATTAGTTTTGTAATAGATATAGAACTTCTAGACATACCTTTCACAAAAATATTAACAAAAGTGGCCAGTGGCTTTACCTGCAAAACTCATATGGAAATAATTATAGCCTATGGCATTTGGGATAGCTACACACACAGCTACATATTAGTGAAAGAATTATCATAATTGGTTGAGTAGGTAGTTTCAGAGTATTGCCCTCTACATACAAACTTACCAATTTTACCTTATAATATTAGTTTAGATAATTTTATTTTAACTGTTGTGGGTGGTGGTAGTTTTGCCCGTGACTGCGTCCGAGTCAAAATCGTAAAATTAAAAAAATAAACATGTTCCATTTTTGTGCAACAAATCCTAAATCTAAGGTAAACAGTTATATAAAGCTAAGTTAAACATCAACCTGCCACTGAAAGTTCAGTGGTTTCGGTGATCAGATAGACGGACAGAAAGTCGAAAATTTGTCTGTCTTTAAAAGACAATAAGTAGACATGTACCTACCTATACCTACTGTATAATATTATCATAGGATTTAGTAATGATAGTAGTAGGCTTTTAGTAAGGTAATATCAACAAAATAAGTTTTTCCCACAGTGAGGGTAGTATGATAAGCTATTGCGTGATTGTCTTAATAAGATACGTTAGTAATACAAAACAGTAGTGTTCTTTTTTGCACATATGAATTCAAATTATAAACAATATTTACAGACAATTTCTTTTTGCTAAATTTCTCCTGTTCTGTTAAAAATCCTTTGGAGTTAATACATAAGTGAATACTGATTGGCACAAGTTACAATCAGTATTATTTTTATGTATTCCGAGCATAGTAGAACCGAGGACTTCGCTGGGTCACAAATAGACAGGTACCATCAAAGTCACTTCCGCCTACCTCCGCTAAGTTCCTTTTTGCTTGCACTCGAAACGATAACTTTGAAGAGTTTGGTTTGGCGCCGCTCCGCAGGCACACGAGTATAAAAAAATAATTTCAAAGAAATAAAAAAAATACAGAATACCTAGAATATTCGTAAAGATAAAAGAAAAAGTGCAAACTTCGACGAAGCTAAAATTTAATTAAATTTTCATATAACAAAAACACGTTTGCTTTTACATGTTACGTAATATTTATATGCAATGGACAGTATAGTGATTCTATTTTTATATTATTTTTTAATATAGACTTTCTCTACAAAACCATACTTTTATGGTGCATACTTTTTAGGGTTCCGTAGTCCTACCAAACCTTTATTATTATATCTACTTTCGCCATATCCGTCTGTCGCCGTAGTCGGCCTAGCTTGGACGCTTCGTCGGTTTAGATATATCTAGTCGAGCCAAAAATTGGTTACATATTTAATTTCTTTACAAAGAACGAAGCTAATTCTATTATTATTCAATTACGTAAGCTCGACAAATGGATACGACTAACGCTTGTGCGACAAGTCTGTACTGCGACTCACCATAGTTCGAATGCACGCTTGTGCGACACATTGAACATTGACATTATTCTAGCTAGTGCGACATGTAGAATTAACAAATTTTAGAGTACCCCGATACGGGCCTTCGTGGTTATTTTTATAACCACCCCGAAGATAGCTCGATGGAGCCCGCTCCGGCTCCATCGAGCTATCTTCTGCTGTAGGGTAGTGTCAAACTACTGTAATACTACACCAACATGCTTTCGAATTGCAGTACTCACTCAAGTAGTGTAGTAACACTATTGTTTGTCACACTGCCGACACGTCCATTTGGCGACGTAACGTAGTACGCTCGTTTAATCCCACTATTTCTAATAAATTAAAATGGAAATGAAGATAGCCGCTAAAACGCTGTTATATAGGTATCATCAAAGAAGACCTAAAACCTGGTTTTTACTAGCGATATTTTATAAACAAGTTACCTAAATCGAAGAAAGTTTATAGATCAAAACGTTTACTTGTTCGTTAGGCCTCTGAAAAAAAAAACTGTGATATTCTTTTTAACTGTTGTGAAATTTTTTACAATCAAGGAACATTACAATAAGCAAAATGATCGAGTATTTGTTCGTAGCTCCAAAGAAGCCTCTCAACTCGTTGACAGAATCCTGCGTGGTCATCATACGACATCAATAATGGTTTTGTGATCCTATCGAGTAACCAAGTTTTTTTGAAAAAGGGATGAAAATTTTAGCAAAAGTTTATCTGTATACTGCCTTAGGCGGTGTAGAAAAGCTACTTAGAAATGCCATTTTTTATAAGATATGAACTTTTCAGCGAAACTCAGCATCCGGCCATGAGGGACTCACTAGTCAGGCTAGGAGTTATTTCGGATTTCATTAAGGCTAACAATTGACCCTCGGCTAGCCCAGACCTCGTAACTACTTGGATCACAAATTATGGTTTGTGCCACCATAAAATTTGTGGTAGAAGGCCTGCGCTAATAAACGTTACAATAATTTGGAATCATTTTCCGATCAGCAGGGGATAACTTTCCAATGGACACAGTGCGAAAAGCTATAGACGCGTGACCATGCCTAAATGCCTGTGTTAAGGCTAAGGGTAGACTTTTGAGTAGAAGTTTGTATTATTAATGTTGTGGTTGCGATTTTAGGTTCAAAAACAAAATTATTCTAAGAATTTTATATTCTTCGTTCTGATTTTATGTTTTATTGGTTACAGAAAATGGCCATACTTACATATGTTTATCACTTCAAAAAAGTGCTGAAATAAGATATTGCACAAAGTTTTTTGGGGATATCTCCGCTACACGTAAAATGGAGACGATTTTATTTTCTCGTTTACCTCGTGGTTTTTGGTATATTGTAGGATAGATCTTTTAAACATGTAAACTTAGGACAAAATAGAATCGTAACATACTTTCATAACTTTTCAATTACATTGGCAGGGTTGGAAAAAAGTCAGTTTTTTAAAACAATCAGTTCAAATTGCTTTTAAACAAATGGTCTTTTTTGTTCTTTTTAGTTTAGTGCATTATTTCAAATTAATTCGACGTAAGTATAAAATGTTTCATTTCTAGACTAGATATTTTCAAATTCGCCATAGTAAATTAAATATTTAAGAAAAATGATCAAATAACATTTATTTTATATTGCGTATCTAATCAATACTGAACGATTTACATTCGCCCTAAATGTTCTAACTAATGTTGATTTTTAAATTGGACGACATAAGGACTATCCTTACAGGACTATACTGGTAAGGAAATTGTGATCTATGTAAAGGGGAAGCACCAATATTTATATTTAAATGAAGGGAATAACCACTAGTCCATTGAATTACTTTTTGACGACAGCTGACATTAGGTATTTTCGTAACGGGACTTTACCGGCGGAGAATAACTTGTGAATTCTGTAAATACCGGTACCTTTCTTTCTAATATTTCATGTCATTTTTAATTCTGCGATTGATAACACCTCATAAAATGTGTTTTATGTAATGCACACAATGCCTATAAGAGTTCAAAAATACCTATAACATAGCAATAACATAGACTCAACTGGCTTTATTCCAAGCTATGTATACTCTTAAATATTTATTTATTTTTATTTTATATCCATTCATTCACCATGAAAAGTAGTTTTAAAACTTGTTTTATTTCTTATTGTTTTATACAATGATGAAAGCTTGTTTTAATCTGCGTTTTTAAACGTGTAATAAAAACACGGTTTAAATTCAAACCCTTTTAAACATGTGTATTTTAAAACAACTTGTTTTAATCATGCCATCCCTGGTTGGCAGTCAGTGTACATCATTTCAGCCGATATACGTCCACTGTTGGATATAGGCCTCCCCCAAGCGTCGCCACAACGAACGTTCCTGCGCGTCTCGCATCCATCGGTTTCCCGCAACCTTCACCAGGTCATCGGTCCATCTTGTAGGAGACCTTCCCACGCTGCGTCTTCCAGTACGCAGTCGCCATTCCTGAACCTTTCGGCCCCAATGGCCATCTTTTCTGCGAGCAATGTGCCCTGCCCATTGCCACTTAAGTTTAGCAATTCTTCGTGCTATGTCAGCAACCTCAGTTCTCCTGCGGATATCTTCATTCCTATACAGGGTGGCCAGAACATTGACGTCCAAAAATAAAATTTAGGTCCCTCGTATCGTGGGGTATCCGAATCACCCCCATGTATGTTCCGCGACTTTTCATAGTTTTCGAGTTATGAATTTTTTTCTGATTTTTGAGAATGATCGACCAGACCAATCTAAAAATTTTTTTTTAAAAAAGTACATGATTTTGTCAAGATTTTTTTTTTGCAACTGAATCTTCATGAGTAGTACTTTTATGCATAAAATAATCAGCTTCGTAACTGTGATGGAAGTTATGAAAAGTTGGTCTAAAGTGAAAAATTTACGTTCGTAAAAATTTGACTTAGCTTTTCAACTTTAAATAAAAAATTTAAACAGGAGACTTCATGGTTCCTAAGTAAGCTTCAAGAATGCGCCAGACTCTCAGCTTTCAGAATCATCAAAAAAATAGCACTTAATGGGGCTACATTGGCTTAAATCGGCCTTCAAAAACTGCGAGGTAGAAAATTCTTAAAATTAGCCATATGACAATTTTTTTTTGCCTATTTTCTCGTTCCTAAGGTTAATTTATGAAAACAAGCGAGAGTGAGAGAGATAGCAATAATTCGGTCTCTTATCCTCTCAGCCCATTGTTATTGCAGGTAAAGGAGTAGCGCCTTCGTTTACAACCCATGGTGCACGAGAAAAGATAGCGCGAAGTTTTTGAATCTTAGCTTTTCTTGCAGTCATTTTTGGTTAGCAAAGTACTCGTCAGATGGCTAATTTTAAGAATTTTCTACCTCGCAGTTTTTGAAGGAAAGCTAAGATTCAAAAACTTCGCGCTATCTTTTCTCGTGCACCATGGGTTGTAAACGAAGGCGCTACTCCTTTACCTGCAATAACAATGGGCTGAGAGGATAAGAGACCGAATTATTGCTATCTCTCTCACTCTCGCTTGTTTTTATAAATTAACCTTAGGAACGAGAAAATAGGCAAAAAAAATCGTCATATGGCTAATTTTAAGAATTTTCTACCTCACAGTTTTTGAAGGCCGATTTAAGCCAAAGTAGCCCCATTAAGTGCTATTTTTTTTATGATTCTGAAAGCTGAGAGTCTGGCGCATTCTTGAAGCCTACTTCGGAACCATGAAGTCTCCTGTTTAAATTTTTTATTTAAAGTTGAAAAGCTAAGTCATAATTTCACGAACGTACATTTTTCACTTTAGACCAACTTTTTCATAACATCCATCACAGTTACAAAGCTGATTATTTTATGCATAAAAGTACTACTCATGAAGATTCAGTTGCAAAAAATAAATCTCGATAAAGCCATGTACATTTTTTTTTTTTAATTTTTAGTTTGGTCTGGTCGATCATTCTCAATAAATCAGAAAAAAATTCATAACTCGAAAACTATGAAAAGTCGCGGAACATACATGGGGGTGATTCGGATACCCCACGATACGAGGGACCTAAATTTAATTTTTGGACGTCAATGTTCTGGCCACCCTGTATATTTATTCCTCAACGTCAAACAAAACATATTGTTTGAAAACTAAATCGTCAAGCTGTACCTACTAACAAATTTATTTTATAGTAAGAGTTTGTTAGGGAACGTATGTTATTTTTTTTTATGTTTATAAAAATTACCTTTAATTTTATAATTGGAACATTACTATCATAGATATAAGAAACACATAAGAGTAGTTAATAAAAATATCGTGCGATTACAATAAGCTCCTAAGCGTAGCGCATATTTTATACAGGCAACTTTTTCTTCACACAGCTGACAGTTTAAATTAAAAAATACAATGGTTTTAATTTGATCTGTTTTGAATATGGAGCATTCATTTTTGTTTGTATTACAACTTGTCTCTGTCGTTAACCGTCCACAATACCGTTGTGTGGTGATCTCAGGAATAAGTAGTGTTGTGTACGCACTTGCCATGTGTGGCGAAACCATCCTCTCGCAAGGCAAACCTCGCGACACTAACCCTACTCGATACCTATAACTCGGTGAAAATCGTCAGCTGACGTATACAAAGCTCCATGTTTTTCGTTTAGTTTAAACTTAAGGACCACACAAACAGGACCAGGACAACTTTTTTCTTAACTTGCAATGTTTGTATGTATGTATGTCTGATTGTATGTTTGTTTAGGGGAAAGTTGTACTCCTAATCAGTGCTGAAATTTTAGACATGTTCAGTTTGGATAATGATTAGCTAAGTGACGACATTTTAAATCCAATATGGCTATGTCTAGATTCTAAACGCATGGATGGTTTAAAAAATATTTTTAACTGTTAATGTATTAATGTTTTTTTTTTCCGTAATAATAATATCAATAACGTACTATAACCCGTTTGTCCGTGAACTCACTCTTAATACTACTAAGTCAGTCGCATTGTAATCTCGCTCAAATGGCTACGAGAGCTTCGCAATACTGAGGCATTTTTTTTAAATAACGGTGTGCAGGCCACAAACAATGTAAAAAACCGGCTAAGAGCGTGTCGGGCCACGCTCAGTGTAGGGTTCCGTAGTTTCCCGTCCGTCACAATAAGTGTACCCACTTATGAGTTTAAAAAAATGCTTGCATATACGATTATACTACAAACTTAGTCCAGAAATTATTTTGTAGAACCTTTTTGTCTTTTTGTACAAAAACTGTTCTTTCCATCAAGTTCAAAATGATTTTCCTATAAAGTCCTTATAAAGTTCTATTTTTCAGATTTTTTTCATATTTTCTAAACTTATGGTTCAAAAGTTAGAGGGGGGGGGACACATTGTTTTTTACTTTTTGAGCGATTATTTCCGAAATTATTGACATTATCAAAAAATGATTTTACTAAACCCCTATTCATTTTTAAATACCTATCCAACGATATATCACACGTTAGGGTTGAAATTAAAAAAAAATCACTTCCCACTTTACATATAGGGGGGCTACCCTAATAAAACATTTTTTTCCAATTTTTATTTTACCACTTTGTCGGCGTGATTGATATACATATTGGTACCAAATTTCAGCTTTCTAGTGCTAACGGTCACAGAGATTAAGCGAGGACGGACAGACAGACAGACAGACGGACAGACAGACATGGCGAAACTATAAGGGTTCCTAGTTGACTACGGAACCCTAAAAAGCTGAATAAGTACCTAATAAAAAATACTCTAGCTGATTTTAGTTACTAAGTGTTTGTCTCCAATAGGCATTAGTTGTTGCGATACAAATCTTGACACAACAATAAGACTACTTTCGTGTCTCCGAATATTTAAAGCGATTCCAGAGTTTGGCGATTCTTAACGGCACATCACTAGTTCGAGTAATATTTGGTATGACAACCCCGACCAACCCCTAACAAAAACACCAACCCCCGTCACTTGGCTGTCCCTTTCTCGCACAGGGCGAGTTTAGTAGAATCTTTTTAGTTGCTCATTCATTACTGCCTTAGTTCATGTTCAAGCCTCGCGTCGTCTTGTACTATGAACTGCAATGGATGCCGTTTGATTCGTTTTGTAGCTAACTTTACACTGAACATATTACGGAGTAACTAGCGGCGTGTGGGAACGCCCCAAATTTTTAGCAGGGGTTATGGATACTCTTGTCTCTTTCTTTCACTCTGTCATGATACTCTTTTAAAAATGTTCATTGGTGCGATACCTCATCTAAGGTTTTTGCGACATTGATTGCTACAAATATTAATAGAAACATTCTATTAAGTTAAATCAAAGTTTATTTCGTTCAACTTTCGTAAATCATTGAAGTTAACGTGAAAGTGTCACTTTGACATGTATTTGAGTGCGAGTGAAGAGCGATGTAGCATGTAGCGCGCCGTTTGCTTATCGATTTTCTCTATGCTGCATTAAATTACTATTTAAATTGTGAATGCGGACTGCATTAAATAATATTTGAAAATGCGTTGTGCCTATGTTATCTAAAAATGAAGTAGTTAATTGGTGCAGTGAATATATGATTGAGATCACAGCTGGCGTAACATTTGATTGACTAATCACAACAACACCGACAGAAAGCGGCACTCTCACATACAATAAAACTTTTAACTGACATATCTCTTGTCGTTGAGTTACGAAATGACACATTAATTTATAATATTACCTTATGCCGATGATCGTGTCTCCATTGTTTTGGGAATGGTTCAATATTTGGCTTAATCAATTTCTAAAAGATTTATATCATGAAATTAAAATGGTGGCATTAAGAGGAACAAATAGTTCATTAAATACTTTGTCTCACGCTTGTGTCAACCATGGAAATCAGTCACAACATAGTGCGATTGATGTGGCGCAAAGTTTACAAACATCATTGAATATGCCACAATCGGCAGTGGCACAGCACATCAATGCGAATCAAATCAATTTGCAACCCCTGAATAATGTTTCAATGCAGTTTATGCCGCAGCATACGAATGCTAACTCTATGAAACATGAACAATCGTCTTCTCGGTATTCCAACTCAAATTGCATGCTGCCTTCGCATCATTATCGACTGTTAAGTCAAACGAGTAAGTGTGCATTAACGACGATATCATTAACATCGGGCATTTATACTAATTTTCTATTATTTTGGTTACACTTTCAAGACGAATGTTTACTTAATTTCCAGTTTTGATTGTTTTTTTTATGTGCTATTGTTTTAACGTTAATTAAAACAATAGCACATAATTACTGTTGCTTTGAACTATCATAGTTTTCTTTTTATTTATCGAAAAATACACATATATAAAAATTTACACAAAATATTATAATTAAGGCATAATATAAGCTTAAAACTACCAAAATATTTCCTTAGCGAAAAACAGTTATCCGCGGGCGTCAACACCACACAGTGAGTACGGAAGAAGACGAAGTCGACAAAAGCGCCGGCCGCGATAAAAGTGATAGTTTAATCTTGTGATTGCTTATAATATTTTTAAATTGTGTTTACAGGACCGGTGGAATGTTACCACCCTTCAGGCGCCGCCGGGGCCGCATACATGCCGAGTACAGCCGGTGGCGCGCAGCCCTCGGCGCAATCTTCGCTGAGAGTTCAGCCGACACCACAGCCATCGGCACCGCCGGCACCTCAGCAGGACATGTCTAAGACTACTATGGTAATGACAATTCTTCTAATATGGCCATGACGAAGCAGTTCGTGCTTTAATTCTACTTATATTATAAACTAGCTGACTCGGCGAACTACGTACCGCCTAACAGTCAATGAATGTAATATATCTTTCGATATAGTCAACTAATTGCGATGAAACAAAGCCTATTATTAATATATCAAGTTACATACGTGGTGTGCGCAAAACTAAAAACTTCTACAGATTTATTATGAATGTATAGATGAGCAAGTCTGTTTGCTGATCAATCATGCTCAATGGCTGATCGGATTTGAAGGATTTATCCTGGTAGTACGATCCCATTAGAATGTAGTGTGGCTCACTGCCCTTTATGCGTCATGCTCCCGGCGACAATATTAATTTTGATTTATAATATTTGATAAACATGAATGTTGGTAAAATGTGTTTTCATCTTTGGTGTACTATTATTTCCAGGCTGGGCATAGTTATGTATCACAGAACCAGACGCCGCAGCCTCGACCTCACTCAACGCAGTTCGCCAACTACAACCAATATAGGGCGGCGCAGCACGGAACGAGACCAAATACACTTCCCAGGTATTTGATCAGTATATTCAAATACTACGGACAAATCGTTACGAATCCGCACAAGTCGACTGATCAAGGTTTTACTATGCATATCGCGGTTGGCCTGTGGATTGGTAAACTGTCGAGAGGCTCGAAAGTGCGTCAATCCTTAAACTAGTTATGAAAAACCATTAAGGGTTATGTAACAAGTTCTTCATCTGTAAATAAAAATACAACCTTGATTTATCAGGAGTCTGTCTTAAAGATTGAACTTCATACTGACAACAGAATGCAGAGTATACTGCCATTTCTTCTGTCCTTGAAAATTAAAACATTCGACTTGGTTCATCTGCATTGTCCGAACTTAGTGTGGCCAGTAAAATATTGTTACTGGAATTGTTATCAATTGGTGGAAGAATGAGTTGAGTTTGAGTTAAGTTCTATAGAACTATGCGGAACTGGCGTAGTCACAGTACACATCATTAATGACATTTTGACCTTGATATTTAATTTAATTAGTTACGTCCATGGTGTGGTACACGGAGTCTGTTTTGACCCTAAGGTTTCCCATAATGGTACCAGAAAAGAAAGACAAAACGAATCCTAAAGATAAAAAAGGTACGATAGGATAATTATGATGATGATTAAGTAGTGTAGATAAGTATTGTATGATTGTGCTTCATTAAAACGCCTTTCTGAGTGCTGTACTCCTGAAATAACAGTGTATTTGTACAGTATTTTTTCATGCTCCCAATTATCGACAACTTACAACTCACGTGGTTTTGAAAAATATTACCGTTCAATATCACGTGAGTGTGACTGTCGACGAGTTTCTTTCCCAAAAGAAGAACTAAAGGAAAGGTAACGATATCTAGCTTTGAATGTAAGTAATATATATTGTACCTCTGTTTTTACGGAAGTTCTGCCTCACTTATACCCTCTGTATTTCGTTTTCGGCTAAAAAGCTATCTTATCCAAGTCCAAGGCATCTTATTTGCATTTCAGCAATAATGCACAATATCAATCCTGTTTACATAACATTTTCCCAGAAATATTTTGGTCCCATGTAAATATAGGGCGAGCTTATTGGCCTGTTGGTCTAATGGAGGTCCCGACTGCTCTGCCGGAGGTTGTGGGCTCGATTCCCACCCAAGACAATTTTTTTTGTGATGAGTACAATCATTTGTTCTTTCGATGTAATTTATCTATAATATGTATGTATTTAGAAATATATAAGTATGTTTATCAGTTGTCTAGTTCACATAGCACAAGCTCTGCTTAGTTCGGGACTAGATGGCGTTGTCTGAAAATTGTAGAATATTTTATATTATTGATCTAATGCAGGTTGTTGGCCCGTTGCTGAATTACAGCTGACCTCCTTTCACAGAGAGGCCTGTGTTCCAAAATTATAGGCAGATCATGGGCATGGTTTCAGACTTCAGGCTGCTTCTGAAAAAATCATATTACAGCTGACCTCCTTTCACAGAGAGGCCTGTGTTCCAAAAT
Source organism: Mythimna ferrago (assembly GCA_910589285.2). NCBI lineage: Eukaryota > Metazoa > Arthropoda > Insecta > Lepidoptera > Noctuidae > Mythimna > Mythimna ferrago. The sequence goes on along the minus strand of OU342673.1, from coordinate 14,793,570 downwards.
TATAGGCAGATCATGGGCATGGTTTCAGACTTCAGGCTGCTTCTGAAAAAATCATAAAAGATAAAACGTATAAACCTGTCAGAGATTGCGTAGTACTGAGAGAGGTTTGATAGGAGAAAGGGAGACCTTTGCCCGAACACACTGATAGTTAAAATATTAAAATTTAAATATACAAATGATTTTAATGTTAGCTTCTTGATGTTGTATATGGATTTCGTACGTTTTTATCCTTACGCAGATATGTTTATAATATCAATATCATACAATGTTGCTCAATTTACTTCCACAGACAACAACAGTCCTACATTCCTAGCGCTGCTGCCACTGCTACCGGACCAGTCATGTATCCGACGTTGGTGTTCCAGCCCTCGCCCATGGGAATGCAAACTTATCAGCAACCACGGTCCAGTACACCAGGGTCAGTGTTAATAATATCAGCATAAAACGTCATAACAGTGCTCACGATTTACTATAAAATTAAATTATCAGCAAGTTATGACCAAAAATATATCAAAAGATATAAAATTGAAGTTGTATTTGGCTACCGATCTGGTAACACCGGGGCCACTTTTTTTATGGGAGGCATACAGACGATGAGGTGGTGGGAAAGATCTGTTATTTCTGGGCTGTATACTGAAATTGACAGAATTCAATTTAGTGAAGACGCAAAATGAAATTTTGTTCAAAAATTGTAATTTATTTTCATTTTATTGAAAATTGTTATCGTTGGTAAGAATTGGATTAAAATAATACATTAAAAGATACAACATAATCGTGCCACAGTTAAATTAAAAAGATTTTGAATTACAAGGGATTTTCGTCCACAGCATACACCACCCATCGGTTGGTGTGCCGTGATCGTTATCATGTTTCTCTCCAATCACTTATAGGATAAAAAATACAAAACACAAAGAAACCAATAAATACTTAATTTGGAAAAAAGACACGTACCTTTAACAGAATGTAACGTACCTTTAGTAAAATTTATTTGAACTTTAATAATTCCAAGTTAGAGTCTGTCTAATAAGTTAAACGACTTGGGTAATTATTACGATTTAATGAAATCTGATGTAGTCAACACGGGTTCAATAATCAAGGTTGATTAAGAGATAGAGATCATTGTTTACTAACAAAAGAACCTTATGAAAAGTACCGAATATAAGTATTTTTTAAATGATTAAATATTATACAAAATTCCCAAGTCGGTTGACTTATTAGACAGACTATAATCCAAAGATATAACTCTTTATAACAACCCGTTTCAAAAAACGGCAATTTCATAGGTAAAGACTTATTATTGGTCGTCCTTTTTTGTATTTGATGACTGATCTTGGAATATTATGTTGTGTTCATTCCTAATAACAACTTTTTTTTTTTTAAATTCAAATTCAATTCAAAAAACAAAAATCAATGAATACCACTTAATCGTTGCTATCTTGTTTCTTGCATTAAGGGGATGCATCTCGACATACTTTTTCACTGTTTTTTATACAACCGCTCTAACGCGATTATGATGTCATTACACATTTTTCATTAGAAATTTTGGAAACACAGTATCTTGTGGATATTATGTAGGCTTCTATGAAAATCAATTTGTAAATTTGTGTAAAACGAATCCAGTTAAGACCTCTGAAAATCTGCTATTTTGCATGAAGTTTAACAGATCATAATTTACTCAAAAATAAAAAGTCAAAAAAGTACAACATACAAGCCTAGTTTATTTTATTTTTCTCTAAATAATGAATTGTTTTTCAAGAACTTTTAAGGGTTTTAAAAAAAAACACGTATTTCTTGGAACAAGTTTTGTAAAATTTTCGAGTAAATCACGGAATTACTGAATGCCAACAGAGTATTCAGGTAATATCACTCTTTTTTCACGTTGCCTTTTCGTCAAACATCACGTTGGATTGCGTTAGATGAAGCAACAAGCTTTTAAATCATGCTCGACGTTTACGATAGGCGAGTGGAAAAGCAGCCTCAAGCTTCAACTGTGAGTTCTGTGGAGATTCGTGTATCATCTTACTTCAGCAACCTACAATATTCTGCTATTACTGAACTCGTTTTCGTTGTCTGAATTTTATACTTTGGTCAAATCTTGCATTTTTGTTTATCACTGAAATTTTTCAAGTTATCTGAAGAGTCTCTGTGAAAATTGTGAAAGTGAAATTTAATGCTTATCAAATATCGATTTTTCTAAAGTTTTCAATTAATTTTTTGTATAAGATTTTGGCTGATTTATTATAATACCTCAGAAATAAGCCTTTTTCAATTTCAGAAACTGATAAATGTATGTATACTTTTAATAATGCTACACTCTCTCTCTCTTTGTTACAGGTACTATCCATATATGGGACATTACATAGGTTATAACACGCCCCCGAGCCACACCCCACCATGTATGTAGTACAGTTTAAATATTATTTTAGTCTGTAGAGTTTGCTTTGTACACAAGACTGTACTATAGTGTCTGGGATTATAATATAATGTATCGTTATAGGTGATGTTTAAGGGAGGTTGCCCGCTGACCCTGACCTTATACCACTTCGCCCACTGATGCCTGCAGCATCGATACAGTAGTGTTCTTTAGTCATTACTTCTGGTCGCCTGCTGATGATGTTTGTATTGGTGCGGTACCTTAAGCCGGGTATTCACTATGTTCGCGAACTAACTGTGCTCCGTGCATCTGCAACCGCTCTCATAGAGACAGTACGTGCGTCTCTAAAATAAACACGCATACTCCACACTCCACAGTCCCCTTGCGAACATTTTTCATCTGATCACTCCATTTATCAAACCGTGGAGCGTGATACACGACTTGTACGCAATAAACGTGGTATTTTGCTTGCGTTCACGAACAGACTAAGCTCCTCTTTGTGTTCGCACAGAAACTGCCACCGATGGGTTAGCTAAGCGAGCTCCACGCTCCTGGAGCACGAACGTATCCAGAATGTGGAGCAGTTGCAGGAGCGCGGAGCGCAAGGGGTTCGCGGACATAGTGGATACAGGGCTTTAGAAGCAATCCAGCAAGAACACAGTTGCGCATTGTAAATACAACAAATGGCGAAAAGGAGTGTTCACAAAACAACGCTGTTATTTTGCAAAAAGTCAACGTGGGCGACCTCCCTCACTAACAAACAAAACTAAATAGAGTATAAAGCTTCGACTACAGCATGTTCATGAAAGATTAATCACGAATGTGTCGTGATCGTGAATCATTCCAAGCAAACAAAGATAAAATTGAAACTCGTTAATTCGTTGGTCGTTTTCATGCTGATGAAGGTAATATGGGAAGTCAGATTTCATTTCACTTTTTTATCAGAACTGATTTTGTAGCTAAAATATGCAATGTTATACACGTTTTTATCTCGGAGCTCAACTTAATCGGAGCTTTTGTTTTGGACCCTGTGTAGGTACGAAGAGTACTTAATTTACAATATTTTTCTTTTATCTGGCTTGAAAAAACCTATTCGTAAAGAATTTCCATGTAATTTTAAGTACTATGGAAGTAAACCTTAATTTTGTTTATACCATATACTATTACCTCACCTACCTTTACCTTCACAAATACGTACCTAATTTACTCTAGAAAGTGTTTTAGTTTTACTGCCCGGAACCTGTAATTTATATTGAACAATAGATAGTGGAAACGCGAGCCTATCAATTTAAAAACATAATTATTCAACATCGACAAATTGGTAATGTATAATGAAATTAAATTATTCTGTAAAACAGAATATCAAAACATTTTTAAGAAGTAAACTTTTTCTAACGATATATTAATTGACTAGCTGATCCGGCGAGCTTCGTACCGCCTAAGGCCCGGCGCCCACTATCGGTGGGCATCGGTGCGGCTCGGTACAGCTCGAGCGCTTTACACCGGCTTCGAGCGGCTTAGGGCGCCTTAGAGCTCCGTCGGGCGACTTCGGGCGGCCTCGGCAGCCGTAAGCATGGCTAAGGATGCCAAGGCGGTCTTCGGGTAGCTCGGGTGGCATTTTCGGATCAGACACGTCGCAGAACAGTCATTTCGATCACCGCACGCGCCTTCATTATCGTATCGTACAAGTAGACGCAAAATAACTTGGCAGTCCTGAACATAGGCTCTGCGAACTTCTGCGCATGTACATTCGTAAAGAAAACTGTTATTGGCATTTTTTTTTTAACCAAAATACTAATAAAAATGTCCTAATACTCTGTCTTAAGGCTCCAAGTTTCTCTTCTTCTTCAGCAAGATGAACAATGAGAACTAAGTCCCAATCCACCATTATAAATACACACACATAACTGTTTTCACGGAACGTTAAGAGTGACTGCTCTGCGATGTTTCTGCAGCCAGAACTATTCTTAGGCTACCCAAAATCAGCTACGGCGTCCTCAGGCGTGTTTACGACTGCCGAGGCAGCTCTCAGGCGCCCAAAGCCGCCCGAAGTCGCCCGACGCAGCTCTAAGGCGCCCAAAGCCGCCCGAAGCCGGCGTAAAGCGCTCGAGCTCTACCGAGCCGCACCGATGCCCACCGATAGTGGGCGCCGGGCCTTAGGCTACCCAAAATCAGCTACGGCGTCCTTAGGCGTGTTTACGACTGCCGAGGCAGCTCTCAGGCGCCCAAAGCCGCCCGACGCAGCTCTAAGGCGCCCAAAGCCGCTCGAAGCCGGCGTAAAGCGCTCGAGCTCTACCGAGCCGCACCGATGCCCACCGATAGTGGGCGCCGGGCCTAATAGTCAATGAATGTAGTATCTTTCGATATAGACAACCGATTGCGATGAAACTAAGTCTAAGTAATATATCAAGTTACACACAATTTTAATGTATAAAAGTTATCTACATCGATTTTGTACATTTTACGTGATGCGCGCACAACTAAAAACTTCTACACATTTATTATATTATTAATCGATAAAAGGCAATTTAATGCAAACCTGAGCAAGAATGATGTGATAATATTAGTATTCAAATAAGATATTGAAACGGTGAAACTTACGTCACCGGTGATTGATATGTTGTGTAGAATAAAGTTGTGCTGGTAAAAGCATCATGCCGAAGAATGAGGAGAATACCTTGAGGAAAGTTTTGAGTTTGAATGTGGATGGCTTCAATGGCTATAACAGTGGAAGACCAAAGATTACTGGGGCCAACTGCTGAAGTGATGACTAATAGATAGTTTATGAATGATGACGAAGAAATTTGCGCCAATCTCTAATAAATTTGAATAAAAATGATGATGAGCCTTTTGTTTTACAGTTGTCAGGCATTAAGTAATGAAATGTATAATTTGGTAGCAGTGTAACTAAAACACTTTTTAAGTAAAATTTTGGACTGACAGTAGGTATTTCTTTGTAGTGTAACATTTTTTACAGTTTTGTTCGATTAGTAGACTAGTATTATAATATGATTTTATTTTATCCCGCAGATTACTACACTTCAAATAGTCCCCAGCTGCCAACGCCAAACTTACAAGCCAACGCCCAAGGTGGTAGAAGTAATCCCACTACATTGGTGGGGCCACAGGGTACACCCGCAACCCCCACTGCGCCCACTGCCACGCTTCCTCACCCACAAGCTTCTACACTTATGCACCAAACTATGCCTGGTAATCATTGACTTCTATTATTAATGAAATATTTTACTCCAAATCCAGGGTGAATTGAGAAGGTGAATCTATGTTTCAAACTATATCACTCAGCTTTGTCATATGTAATAATTTACCACCTGGCTTATTGCATATGTGACGTCTTGACTGAATGGACACAATTCAGCTGAAGTGAGATTGTTGAAGTAAAGCAGACAAATTGCAATCTTTTAATTTGTCACAAAACTACTCCCATTACAATCCTTCACTGTGCAGTGAACTTCAACAATTTTTTCTATTAAGATTTATAGATGTCCGTCTTCTTCATTATATAGGTACTCTTTAAAATGATATCCCTCTATGCAAATTCTATTTTAAAATAAAGTTGTTTTTTTATACATTAATTCTCTAGATAGTTGTTTTTCTGAGGTTGAGTTTTTAACAGGAATCTTTATGGCAGCTAAGTTACACTTAAAATTAGGGAAATTACAGCTTACAAATCCATATACAAGTTCTACAAGTATGCATTACCATAGTAAAGCAGCATTTAGTTGGAAATTACTTTGTTAGTTTTATTAAAACATTTTAAACTAAAGCGGTATGGACAAACTAACTACAATATATCGATGATCATACCTTAGCGTTATATTTTAAGTTGGCTTTGAAGTAATTAAGTACTATTGAGGCCGTAGCCTGCTTTCTTTAATATTGATTAAACAATGAAAGCAGGATTAAAATAGTTATTAAACCAATGACTAGTATTCTTTATACTATATTTACACAATGGTGCGATTAGCGAGGCGAACGTGTGATCGGTTCGATTGCCATTCGCGCCACTCGTGCGCTTGCCCAAGTAATTCCTATGTTTACAAGTTCGCGAGTAAATTAACACGAACGGTTTTGGATGGTGAAATGCGTTGGTAACGCGATTGGTAAAACACCGTATAAGATTTGGTGCTTATACTTCGTTATTTGAAATTATGTATGCCTTTGGTTTTGGCTATCTTCCGCATATTACACATGTCTAATACGATCTTACTATATTTTGGAAAAAACAACTACCTCCATTTTGGCACTTGACATTGGCGAGTGTAATTTCTGGCAATATCTAGAAGTTTCACCTTCTAGTTGCATTCTAGGAAAACCGTTTTATGAAGCTAGATTAAATTATTTGACATATGTAATAGCGTAGCTGGCTGCCTAGATGAAGTCTGTTAATAAACTCGCCTACTGAATATAATAAATAATCACTCAACTTTCTTTCTTGAAGCATGGATGTCAGTCGGTTTTAACGACCACTCTCATATTAAAATCTTAGCAAGCAAAACATTCTACAATATATTGTAAACAAGTTATGTATGACATAGCCTTTTTCACATACATTGGGATATCTAGCGCTTATCACACATTGTGCTGTGCCAGCGACGCTAAAAAAGTAAGGCTCAATTTGTTCTCTGTCCTGCTAGAAAAAAAAGGTTATCATAATGACTTCATACATTTTGTACCCAAAAATTATAGTCAAAGCAGAAAATGTAATAATCATGTTCTTATGTGAAATAGCATCCAAAAACAATATGAGCTACTAGATGACAGGTCTGTTGTTAAATATCGAGCTATAATTTAAAAAGAAAATGGATCCTAGGTTGGATTAATAATAATTCCTAATTGACAAGACCATCGATTGTCACCTCATATTTTTTTTTTTTCAATTTACTTGATCGTTGTTTTTATAGAGTATTACGATTACTCTGGAGGATATTATATTTTATCGGTAAGATTCTCAGGCGAGTTTTGTAGGACTGTGACCCTCATGCTGACATGGCCGTAGATTGTGGTAATTATACCATGATTGGGGAACTAAAATAAACTGAAGATCTCCACATCACATAGTTCGATTGCGAATCAAGTCAAATTTTATGCATCACAACAACTTTTCACCCGATTCAGATCGAATTGACGTATAAAGCAAGTTTGAGAAGTTACGTTTCATACGAATATGAACCTTATTTGTATTAAGCGTACGATTTCCGATTTGCACCGTTTGTCACGTAGTCATCCGAGTCAGTTAGCAGGCTCTTTTGAAAATTAAGTTTGTATGTAGGGGTAATCTCCGGAACTAAGAATCCAATTCGTAATATTTTTTCACTGGTAGAAAGCTACACAATTCCTGAGTGCTAATGTAAATTATTTTAACAGTTTTCTATAAATTATATTTGTCTAATATAAATAGCCAAACTTTCACAATTGGCTAGCCCAGTCGTAAATATATCTCTCAAAACAGAATTATTTATACGCATTTTCTGAGTTGTATGTCGTTCTATTGAATTCTTTCGATAGTTTGGTATCATAATTACTTCGTATTCCTCTTCGTAGTTTTGTTATATGATTGTTTCTAAAATTTCTCAAGTTGTAATAAATTGTGTTGAGTAATTTAGAATAGACCAAAATGGTAAATATTCCCTTAGGTTTTTTTTTTCAATTTAATAAATATTTTTATTTTAAAAGAAGAGACACTTCCTGTAAATATTACGCGCGGTCGAAGTCGTGAGCAAAAACTAGTTTTTAATACATCGTTCGGCAAAGCAAAAGGTCTATACAATTCCTTGTAATAAACAAGTGAATGCTTTTGAATGCAAGCAATCATTGTCCCGTATACGTGACAGAACCCGGTCGGCAAGGAGTCCGAATGGTCTTGTGATGTGAAAATAGACGTTTACACGGAGTTCTTATAAGAACGGTGCCATCTGCCCTGATAATTGGCACTTTCAAACATTAGTGTGCACACATTAACAACTCCGATTTTGCGTCATGGGCACTAGGCATTTAAGAATAGTTCCTTTAATTACAAATAAAAAAGTATTACTGTCGGCGAGGATAAAAGTCTGTACATTGGAAATATTTTCTCAAAAAACGAGAAAAAACTAGAAAGAAAGCATTATGCACGAATTCATTGAACTCTGTCTGTTGGCATCACGAAAATGGCTGGACAGATTTACTTTTGTATAGTTTCTGTCATATTATTTTTAAAACAGACATATTTTATGTCTGTCGGAAGCGTGGGTTCTGAGATACAGCTTTAACTGGCTATAACGTGAAACAGAAGTCATAAATGTGTTAAGGTTTCGTTAAACGGAAAGGTTTAGTACAGTACATTTATTAAGTTTTTATTTTGTCAATGTGGAAAATTTGATTAGCTACAGTTAATTCAATGTTGTTTTTGGTGCAATCGGACCGTGGTCGATCGACGAGATTGTAACATTTGAGACATGTATTATGATTTATCATGAAAGCTAGAGTCCAGATCGATCAACCGCTTTCTGATTGCACACCTATCTGTATATGATGGTATTTGTGCTGTTTTCAGACTTCCACGCGGGCGGAGTCGTGGACACTGTCATAAAGCGTAGTGCATGTTTAGGATGTTACAACCCATATATAATAGCATGATATTTTAATTTTCTGTTTTATTTTTGGTTACAAAATGAATGATGTCCTTACTTATATAACTGTTTTTTTTTTACAAACTATGCAGTGTAAGCTCAAATGAACGCTTTTGTTTTACATATTGATAGTGTTTAGTGAAGATTTGAATTAGTTGTAGCTCGATGCAACCGGTTGCTCTTATTTCTAATCCACTGTAACCGGCGAAAACTGGGTCTAGCTGTATTTCGGCTTTTTGACTCTCATTGGCCGTTATGTAGACTTTCGCACTACGTGCTGTCGACTATTTGCGGCCAAGACCGCATCCGATGACTGCGACGACGGCCATGTGCCACGCGGTCACGTAGTGCGAGAGGGTCAACACGAAATTGAATAATGAAGAAAAAAAATAAAATTCGTTATCATTTTCAATATTAATAGCTTTCAATTAAAAATAAAGTGTGAATGTCATGCGAATTAATTTTGTATTGAGTAATTATGACTTGCATCACTTTGTTGAAATGACTAATATAATAATAATAGTCTTGGCGACTAACACTCAAAAAGGTTACAGTAGCTAATAAAATTAAATTTTAAAGAAAAATTCTCGATCATTTTGATAATTTATATTCCCGCTGTGGAATTGCTCTTCATAAAATTATGTAAATTGTGCTATTCATGTAGTTAGTTATACTTACTTTATTCAGATTAATATTAATTTTGTTCGAGATTGTACTTATTACTAGGAAAAATTAAAACGGTCTTAAATTAATTTTGCTCTTAGGTATACGCCAAACTGCTCCAAAAAGAAGTCATAGAGTACCTATCATCGACCCTAAAACACGTGAGTAAAAAAGACAAAAAATCAAAATTATTACATTATTTTAACTAAGTTACTACTATTCACTATTTTATTTTATTTATTACAGAACAAGAAATTTTGTCAGATTTATATACCAACGATAATAATTTTTTAAGCAGCGAAGCTAACGATCGACACACCCCACAACCTCCTGTGAGTATATCTATTTATTATTGTCTTCGTGTTTCGAGGTCTCAATGCGCCGTAGTACCATTATCTACTTTTGTCAATGGAAAAAGTTGGTGCAATATTAAATGTAGAAACTCTTTAAGCAGACTTCGCTTGAAGACTCGATGATTAGCTCACTAAAAGTTAACGGACGTTTTACAAGTCGTATCGAGTGTTGTATCAAGTTGAATATGTCATTAGAAAGGTATAAAAGCAATATTTTTTGTTTGAAAACTATTGTCGAACTATTCTCAGATGTATGCAGGGAAAAAATATTATTGATTTTGTTTCAGTGGAAAATCATCTACTTGACATCGATTTTTTTTTCTACATTGTATTCGTCTCACTGTTTAGTTGACGTTGACGTTTTATTGTACTTTACCGCCAAATGGTATTTAATGTCCGCCATTTTAATTTTTTAAAATCAAAATCGAGCAGCTAATAACCATCACACGGTATGGCGATAGACACAATTGATTAAACTTCGTCCAGTTGTTTTGATGCTTCAAGGGTATAAAATATACCACATGCTTACCCAGATATGCGCTAAATTCAATTATCTTTGCTGTTGCTTAGTTGGACAAAAAGAACCATACTCCTGTTGTTACCTTATCCAAAGCTAGCTAGGTAAATACTATAGAATAAAAAAACGAATACGGTCTTTCGCTGCATATATCCGACTAGTAGTTAAATACGATAAAATTAAGGGATTGAAATGACCTTTAAATGACATACACCACAACTTGATCCGACATTGGTTATGGAGCGCATTGCTCTTTACAATTTAATCCGACTCATGGTGCGATTCGATAAAAAAACAGAAAGAATCGAATAAATTTGTATTTTGTTACGTTTGAGCACTACATGCTGTACTATTTCAGTCTAGTTTTAAGATAATTTTACATGTCGATAGCACACGTATGTGTACGTATGCGCACAGGCGCCATGATAATCCCAGCAATTGAAGAATAATAAAATTTATTAATCGCACTGTGGTCTATTCGCATTAAGAAAATACTGACTTATCGTTGTCATTCGACTTAGCCACGCCCCTTGAGCAATTAAATCACAGAAAATTATAAAGCTCTGTTCACATTTAATTAATGTAAGCCCTTCAGACAGTATGGACGCGTCATATGTCAATTTTAAAAATTAATACCTCACCTATTCGTAACAATAAAAATGAAATTTTGACGATTATGATTAAATAATAAGATAATTAGTTAAAATTAATATTTGAACATGCTGTATAATAAAGAACTTACTATAATGGTTTAAATTTTACCCCAGTATGAATACACCTCTACTTTGCAGTAGCATTGATGAGTTACTATTTTCTGAACGCGAATTGACTAAAGTAGGAAATATTATTGAATCATCTTGCTTGCTGTTTGTAAGAAAATGACAATGGAACACGCGTATCTTTTGTTTATGATAATGACTGAAATAGTACAGTTGCTGACTATTACCATCAACAAATAAAATATTGATTTATTTAATTATTGTCTACTTACGGCACTTGTTACACCGCCGCCACGTCAACGAGTAAGCGACTAACGGATTGAGCTGTAGTTTCGTTCAAAAAACGTGCAGTTAAGCAATTTTCTTACCTACCGCAGACGATTAACGAAGAGCTACTTAATGTGTATGTTGAAGCTACTTGGCTTTGACATACATAACTGAATGGCTAAATACGCTTATTTCACCATTCAGTTAACAACCTAGCCTGATAACTAAACGCCGCCATTACCGCAGCCGCCTCTGACTTTTAGCCTGAATAATATTCTCCTGTTGCAACTAATACAACATAATTAACAGGTTGGCTAATACTTAGGTCATTCATACAATAAGGTCATCATGTGACCGGAGTCGGGGTCTTAACTAAATGCTTAAGCCAGACGGAGGCTAGAGTGAACGAGCGAACGAAACCCCCGTCATCTCTTTAATATTAAGATTTTTTTTAAGCCTTGGACTGTGCCAGCTTATTTTACTTACGCCTGTCGTCAGCACATTGCCATTCGAAAGCAAATTAATATTAATTTTACTACTTGCAACAACCTTTTTTAAATGTCTGGCCTAAGAAACTAATTAAACATTCGATCTGAGTAATAAAACCAAATGGTATAATAATGAGGTTCTAATAATATGGTTCATTCTAATTTGAGTGTCTTCAAGGCAAGAGTGCTTACCATCGGGTAGGATCGCAGTCAAGCACTAGTTTATATCAATTAAAAAAAAACTAAGTCAGTCGCCTAGCAGTTTGATTGAATGGCTGAATATCATTCAGGCAGCTAGTTGAATGGCGCCGTTTAGCAAAAAGGCTAGGCTGTTAATAGTAAACTGCTGCGACATATACATATAAACTTAATAGTTTCTATGTGTATGTCGCAACTTACTAGCTCCAAACCGTTATTCATCGAGAATATGGTTGAGCACTGTGATCGCTAAGTGAGATCTACTTTATGATAAACCAAGGTTCTACGTTTAATCGTATTCAGTAAGAGTTGTGCTACTATATTCGCGATAAGAAAATAGTGACTCACCTCGTCACTCAGGTTAGCCACGCCCCTTGTCCAATTAGATCATAGTAAATAAGAAGTCAAGAATTACGACAAAAATCAGCATTATTATCCTTTCTTCAATATCTATTTTCTAATGAAAAAAGCTAAAATATAAATTAACTTAGACGAGAGATAATTTCCTATATTTATGTACAGACCCTTTTTTTTGTGTGTCAAATAGTTTTAGCGAACAATCGCCGCAAACTCTACTCCATCACGTTTCTCCATCTCCATTTTGATGTGGGCAAACTTTGTTGAGGCGGAATAGACACCCGAGCCCAAAAGACAAAGCTACGGGTCTCGAAGTTTTTTTCAACTTACTAGCAAAAAAATCAAAAACAGAGTTTTCATCAAAATATTTTAATATGACATACTAATGGCAACTACAACATATGTTGTAGTTTTTTTTTTTTTTTTTTTCGATGGGAAAAATCATCTTATGACAACCCCCGCTCTTGGGCGGAGCGGGAGATAGTGTCAGACTCTTACTGACTAAAAAACCCATCCCGTTCCTTCAAGCCTTCATACCGGGGCTCGAGCGATCTTTCGGATAACCCTGGCCCCAGTAGGCTTCGACCTGGCTGGGCCCCTGCTGTAGTGCGCCGTGTAACTTTATTGGAAATGTGTCTTACTGATATTAAAAAAAGAGATTCGGCTTTGACTATAGGAATTTAACTACATATAGCAATCAGAGGCCAAACAACACTTATGAGAGAAAAAAATATAACAAAAAAAAACCGGCCAAGTGCGAGTCGGACTCGCCCATAAAGGGTTCCGTAGCAGCAAGTGACATACTATAAAAGTTCTTGTAGTTCGTTGTAACTTTAATCGATGTTTTAATAATAGTGTATTTTTTTAGATTTATGATTTATTAAAAAAAAAAAACTACTTACTAGATCTCGTTCAAACCAATTTTCGTTGGCGGTTTGCATGGTAATGTACATCATATACTTATTTTTTTAGTTTTATCATTCTCTCATTTTAGAAGTTACAGGGGCGGGGGACACACATTTTACCACTTTGGAAGTGTCTCTCGCGCAAACTATTTAGTTTTTGAAGACCTATCCATAGATACCCCAACATACACACATAGGTCATAAATCTAAAAAAATACACTATTGTTAAAACATCGATCAAAGTTACAACGAACTTCAAGAACTTTTATATTATGTTACTTGCTGCTATGGAACCCTTCATGGGCGAGTCCAACTCGCGCTTGGCCGCTTTTTTAATACCAAAATAAGTGGGACAATGGCGCTGGTACGCTAAAACTAGATATTAATTTTACAAAAAAAAAATGTAGTACATAAATGTAGGAAATTATCTCTAGTTTAATTTAATTAACAGCTATTTTACATTGGAAAATGAGTCGGAAAGGAGAAATTGTATAAAAACTGATTTTGGACGCAATTTTTCCAATAAGGCAGTACTAGCGGCGAAGATACGAGGTGGCACATTGGAAATTCGAAAAGAAAACGTTGAGATCTGTAACTCTCGGAAAACTTGCCAGGTATTAAATTATCGTAAGATTTTAAGGAAATTCCTAATCCATTTGTTCATATTGTTTTTTAAATTCATCTCTACAGTTTATTCATCGGAACCCGTGTCAAATAAACGGACCTTTGCAAATACCTTTCTGAATGGAATGTGTTTTTTGATTCAAATACATAAAAGTTACTGATTTTTACTGCCGATCTCAATTTTTAAATTATTTAATATTTCGTTTTCTTTTCCACTTATTTTTGTCTACCAGTTTATTTGCTATTTGGCAGTTACCTAAAAACGTAAATGTCATTATAACAATAATATATAGCTTATTAAAGGTTATATTCGTCGTTCTTTACAGACTATATTTTTATTTTCAAACGTATACATTTGAATTCTTATAAACAATTCTGTAGTTTAAATTTCATAATATCACTTTAAAACCTAGTGTTAATAACAGACAATTAGATACCAATTTCAAAACCGAATAAAGTAAATTAATTTTATGCTTAAATTAGAAATAAAAGCATTATTTCCTATATATTGTTACACCTGAAAAATAATCTTCAATTTACACTTAATTTCAAATTAAAATGTATTTACTATTCATTATTTTATCAAATTGACATACACAAACTGCTGAGTCCATAATGTTAGGGTCAACTAGTTTTGCTATTGCTTAGCTTAGTAATTTTAGTGTAGTAAAAAAAAATACATTAGCAACATTATTTTTCTATGAACTACCATGTGTAAATTGGATACGATTAAATGCTGAACCTTAGACCCTTGCTCACCATGCTCTTTTCTAATAACCGGCGGTGGTATTGTTAGTGTTGCAGCTATAAGAACTATCGAAAAAAAACTCAATCATAGACATTTTCTTGATATTAATCGGCACTTCGGCAGTCCATCAACCCACGTTATAATAAAAACAATTGATTGTTGTCTGCTGACTCTTAAACAAGATTCTAGCTCAACAAACTCATCATTTATCGTCGGTTGGGACAAGTGCATTGAGTGGGTTAATCATCGGACGTAAAAGCGAAGTCTGCAGCAATCAAAATTGTAGCACGTAAAGAATGAGCTACCAGTTGTAGCCACTAATATCGTAATATGGCTATTGCACCATCTGCCACGACACCTACGGGCCAAGCTTTAAACCAGTTGCTGTATATAATTTTAAATCAATTTGACATAAAATGTATCATGTGGCGGTCGAGAGCTGCAAAGGAGGATGGCCAAAAAATAATAGAATCTGATCTACCCCTCTATAACGATGAATTCGTTTGATAAGTTGGTGACTTTTTGATTTTTCCGCGCATTAATTTTGAAGGTAACATGACTTTCGTTATTCTCTATTTTATTTATTACGATTATCTATTAATATACTACTTTAAAAATTTGAGCATGCATTGATCGTTGCCCTCACACCAGGCATTACTTCTGTATCGTGGGTTCGTTCACAAACAGAAACTCACATACACGACATCCAGACCTGGAACAACTATCTGTAGGCCATACAAATGTTTGTTCGGTGCGTGAATCGAACCTGCGGCACGCAACATAGCAGCCAATCGATCAGCCACTGCGCCAACCTTGCTATCATTTAAACGAAAATGGTAAAAAGGATTGAATGTCTACGTTCGAGTCGTTCAAAAGAGGTCCTCACGCCCGAAATTGAAACAGATACATCCAATTTTATATGAATATTTGGAAATGAAAAAGCTATCCACGCGATGAGACAACTTTAATATTCTAAAGTGGTCACCCGACTGTTTGGCTACACTCCTAACGAGTATTCCGTCGTTTCATAATCGTTTTTCGAAACGTGTATCTATCACAACATACCAGAGACCAAAGAACAATTAAGACAGATTTTTGTTTTCGGTGGGTTCATCCAAATGACATCCCTCGCGCTTGGGCGGAGCGAGATATAGTGCCTCACTCTTACTTACTAAAATACTCACCCCGTTCCTTCTTGCCTTCATACCGGGGTAGAGCCTCCGGGTTAGAGCCTCCCTTTCGGAACTAGACCCTTAGCCCTAGTAGGCTTCGACTCTCCTAGACCCCTACGGTTGCTGACAACTCCTTGAGGTGCGCGGGAACAGTGCGCGTCGTCGATGACTTGGGTTCGGTCCGGTCGGTTACCGGAGGGTCAGACAGCGAGCTACCCATTGCTCGCCGTCCGTAAGCCCGCGCCTGCGCTGGCCAGATATCGGGATCGGAATCCTGGCGGCGGCTGGGGCGTGAGCGCCGTTGCCTGATGCGGTCGGCCTCCTACTTTGCCAGCATTACTGCTTCGCAGAAGGAGGCGATCGCTTGCCACACCTCGCTCCGGACTATGGCCTGTACCAAAGCCCGACGCAAGAGATCGCTGCCGCCGATCGCTCCCACAAGGACAGCAATGCTCTGCCCAAGCGGCGTACACCTCCACCGTGTGCTCCGCCGTGTCCCCTGGGCGTTCCACACAGTGGCGACACCCGGGCGTCACTTCCGCACAAATCCGGTGCAGGAACCTCCCGAACTTGCCATATCCGGTGAGAACCCGCGTCATGCGGAAACAGTTAAGGCAGCGGGTTTTTTGCACCAAAGAAGACAAGAGGTCTGTCAGTCAACAAAGCCATGGGTACAGATTAGTACTGTCCATGTATATTATTATGTGTAGTATCCCCAAGACCATGTGCACATGTACAAGTAAATATGTGTTCTGCATGGCAAAAATCCACAGATTGATCTACCAGCTGCTACTTCATCTAGCTTTTTCTTCAGATGAAAACTGTCTTCTGTTTCCCCCGTGACTATATTCTGTTTCCAAACTTGAAGGTTTGGAGGAAGGCGATTTGGGTTAAGGAAATTAACAATAAAAGGTCATCAATGAAACACGCCTGTTATGAGGGAGGACCTTGAGAAAATCTATTATTTGGAGGGAATAATATTTTTTTTACACATATGACGAAATTTTGGGAAATAAAAGCCAATTAGGTTACCGATTCCCCAAAAAAAAACATTTTAGTCGAAAAGTCACTAAATTATCAAACTGCCCTCGTAAATCAACATCATAATCCAAGTCAAACGTCCTATATGAATAGGTGATAATGATTACCCGTTTAAATATTTGGCTAACAAGACTCATTGCTAACTCCTTTTGAGAGAATTTAAAGAGGTGATTTGACTTCGCACTATGTTTTTTGTATGCATTATGGAAAATCTAAAATTACAGGAATATTTCATTAGTCAATTTAATTTAATTATTATTGTTAAAGACGCACATATTTGGTCAGCTTCGAGTATGAGTTTGCAAAATAAATAGCCGTAGCCAATACGAAATACAGTAACGCCTCTCACTACGAAGGTCCCGTTGCGCGGGGTTCTTTTGAGCTTTCATTTTATATTTCGCGCTAAAATGCCTTGCTAGGAGGATTACTTTAATAATATCTAATAATCATTTAGTTGGCCTTACAAAATGGCTTTTCTCTAATGGGATTTCTTTTCTTGTATTGTTAGTTTGCCTTAATTTAATCTCGGTTGCTAGTCATTTATTTTGATGGAAACAATTCAATGATACGCGAAAATCCGAGTCGATGAATAGAGCGCAGGGCGACGCTTAAAAGCTAAATTTTGCTATTGAAGTTAAAAATTATTAATTATGGCGTAATTTTGAACTTTCAAAATCAAAAACATAATAAATACGAATTTCACAATACGAGTTCTGTCGAGTCTCTTGTGTAAATAAAGCGGGGTGTTACTGTAATGACGTACAATTAGATCGTTAAAATTTGGACGAACGATACGGGGCTTCAGCAAAAACCGAAACTCGAAAATGTTAACACTACATTACAACCCCACCCAAACAAAAGGGCTAAAGTACTGTGATTAACATTTTACAGTTTATCTAAATTGTATTACGAGTGTTTATTCCGCATGGTGCTATACAGGGTGTAAGGGACGGGTCTCCGCAAACTTTAAAGGCTTGCTCAGAAGACGAAACTGAACAGCCATCCACATTACTTTTCAGGAAATGAAAAAAAGCAAAATCGGCCTCCGTGCA
This sequence comes from Mythimna ferrago, assembly GCA_910589285.2. Lineage (NCBI taxonomy): Eukaryota > Metazoa > Arthropoda > Insecta > Lepidoptera > Noctuidae > Mythimna > Mythimna ferrago. The sequence goes on along the minus strand of OU342673.1, from coordinate 14,775,463 downwards.
AAATTATAAACTTAATTGGGCAGTTTATACGAAGACTTATTTTTTTGTTTCTGGAAAAAAAAATCTTGTGGAAGGTTGTTCAGATTCGTCTTCTGAGCAAGCCTTTATATGTTACTGGCAATCTGTATTTTCCGGTATTTCATACAAAACCTAGGCAATGTATAGAATACCTAAAATATGCAGGTAATGTATGAGATATTATTTATTTTATACTTTGCCTAGGTATTCTATACATTACCAAATACGCAGCCGGTAATGTGTATAAAAGATGAGGTAAAATAATTTTAAGGCACCCCTACACGGACAGGTTAGGTTAAATGGCTAAGGCGGGAGCAGTGCGAAAAAGAGCTTCCGTAGCTTTTGGGGTTATTTTTTTTTTATAATCATCCGAAAATAAGAGCAAAGCTCCTAGTAACCCGACAGACACAAGTAGGACCCGAGTAGGGTCAACGGTCACTAAGAGGTATTTCAAAAATAAATTTATGACATGTATTATTACTAGAGGTCGGAATTAGGTTAGGTTAGAGTTAAACTACTTACACCGGTTTCATACATCTAAAGAATAAAAGTGGGTATGTTTCCAATACCATCATTAATTTAAAAAAGCAGATCTTTTTATGACACTATCAGAAATATAGCAGAAAAACCGTTATTCCTGCATTAATGACGAGAAGGAGGAAGTGTATAAAGAACAATGCACAAAAATGTATGGACGCCGTCCCCACTCTTGTAGTACTTTTAACACGGTTACTGCGCATTCAAGGTCGACTGTCATGATGGTTCAACGTGTGACGAGGATTATAACCGATTTTCGGGTCTCAATCGAAGTGGGAGCTGCGCGTAACCAAAAAGTGATAACTACATGCTCTAGTGCTTACTTAGTCAATTATGTCCGCAACACAGTCAGATGGAAGTCTAAATTCACGTCAACAGTAATAATCTATACCGCTGATGTAATGCCATTATTTATTTTGGAAATACCTCTTAGGAGCCGTTGACCCTACCTTATCCTGCTAGACCCTATATTAAGTAACCACAAAGGCTACGGCGAGAACTCTCGCTTTAACCTTCTAACCTAACCTATCCATTTCGTGGTGCCCTAAAACTACGTTACCTTCTTCCCTGCTCTCGTCTTTTACCATGATGATTAACCTCTCGTATGCCGTAATTAGAGATCGAGAGAGATAGATCTACGCGAGACACAATGGCTTTTTAATTGTGTCTCAATTAAAAAGCCATTGTGTCTCGCGTAGATCTGCGTTCCGGCATACAAGGGGTTAAGCTAGTACTACATTAGACCGACGCTCACGACCTCGCATGGCGTGTATAAAGTGTATCTCTACAAGTCTAGTTTCCCTATAAAATGTTTGGAGACCGACGCGCCCAGATCGGCGTGTGTGGCACACCTTGTAGTTCTACTACTGTTTTGTTTGACCATCATTTTATTAGTGGGTCGGTTAACATTAATAAATATATACCAAAATCTATTTATTTTACACATTGCCGGTGGATCAGCAGATACTCTACTATACAATCCCTAGGAATTGTACTCATTACCTAGGTAATGTATGAAATGGACAATCATATTCATAATATTTCAAACATTGCCTGGAAGCCCCAGGTATTCTATACATTGCCTAGATATTGTATAGATTACCTGAACTATACAGTTTGTTGGTATCCATATATTATATATTAAGTTTTTTATATAAAGTTAATTTCAGTCTCTTTCTCGTGAAACGCTTTATGACAATAAAAACTGCTGTTGTACTTGCCGGATGTTGCTAGAAATCATGTTGGAGCTGACCAAAATCTCAATATGTAGCCGTTTTATTTCTTGTCTGCCTGTGAATGAATAGCAAGGAGTCTCATGACTTTTGGTAGGTATTTGGGTCATTCAGATAGAACTCTTCCTACCTTCTTAGCATTTCTTAACTTTTAAGCGTGCGAGCGGTTAGTTGAAATAGAAGCCGCGCGTATCCTATAAAACTTAAGAGATTTCAGGGACATAACAACACCGATAATCTATATATACACCGTTAAATTTTAATCGTTTTAATCCCGTGGAGGGTCGATCCGGTACATGAAACACTATCGATTTGTAAAGATAAAATTTAAAAAATAAAGTACTTTTTTTTTAAACTCGTACTAATTTACGCATGTACGAAATTAATTTCTTTAAGAAAACATCAGCTGAGCGAGTTCAATGACCTATAGGTAGTTTGTACGTAAGTGTGTATTATAACACACTTTTTTATATTCAGACTTTTATTTAAAAAACTTTTTGTTTAAATTATTGGTAATGAGAAACTACAAAGAATTAAACGACTTTGTTTGAATCACGAAAACATTTTCCATGACAAAAGAAGAATTTTCTTGTGTATTTTAATTTCTGCATTGTGACCAAAACAACTGCCCCTCGGAAGACACGGAAAAAGTAGGAAAACAATTCTTTTTGCGCTTATTGAAGTACTAGAAATGAGAAATACTTAGGTATGACAAGAATTATCGCAATTATTAACGAAAATTTATGGAGTCCGGTCGATACGAATAACCAGATCCAATAAACCAAGGCCAATGGCCTTGGTTTTATCTGAATTTGAAAATTAGTTCTTTTTCATACATCTACTGTATAATGAATAAAGAAAAAAATCGTCATTGTTAGTCAAATAATAAAAACTTGTACTACGGAAACCTAAAACTATAATTAATGAATTGATCTAAGAATTTATTTACTTAATTAAAATTGTCGCCAAGCTGCAGGGTTTATGAATGATTTGATGGCTGCGATCCTGCAATCTCACCAGCAAGTTGATTAATATTGATAATAAACAAAATGAAAATAATTTATCAAAAAAGAATCATACAAAATGAAAGTAACTCAAAATCAGGTTCAACTTCTAGCCTTTCGATAACATGAAATAAACGGCACTTAAAACCTTAGCTAACGGCTTAAAACCATTTGTACTAAAAGATGTCCTTAGACGGATAAATTTAAATAAAATATAATTAAATATTGAATACGGTAATCCAAACAGATATCCTTTCATATAATTATTGGACTAAACACTAAATAATGTTGAAACAGGGTATTAATAAATATGACTGTAAATTATAAGGTATGTGCAAAATTATAAGCAAGGTTACCTTTGAATTTTAGATTCAGAATCCAATAACACTTGAGGCTGTAAATGATTAGCATTTTATTATTGTGGTTAGAATATTTTTTAAGATTTTGTGTTTAAACAAGTCCACTGATATTAAATATCTTATTGCTATTGCATGTTTGTATGTGCGATCGACATTGTAATGCGAGTATTGATGATTTACTTAGTAATCTTACTAAAAATATATGTTGTGTAAGAGGGGTAGGCCAAAATGTCAATCCTCCTTTGTCTGCTAAGTGGCCCATTTGCGCCGGGCTGGCATGTTTTTGAGAGATATTAAGTTATTTTAACCATTTCGGAATAAATATTTTTATATAATTAATAAACTATTTTAAATTTATTTTATTCAGGAGCCAACACACAGTATCGCAGCAGAATTCAATAGAATGGTCAATGAAGTCGCCAATCAACCCTCTTGTGATAACTCTATGAAATCGAATTATGTATCAAAGAACGTAGATGTACCTGTGGCATCTACAACAAGCTCTGTCCAAACTCAACCAAATTCAATAAGCTCTATTAATAATAATTTAGTAAAGTCTGAAATATTAACTGTAAACGAAAGTAAACATTTAGGACCTGATGTTGCTGTGGAATCAAACGAAACGCCAATAGTATCAGCAATATCAGATAGTCCTGTTATAGTGCCTAAAATGCCTATGAATATTAAGCAACTACAAAAAAATAGTGAACCGACAGTTCAGTCTTTAGTCCTAGATACGAATAAGAATATACCACCTAATAAGCAATTTAAACAAAGCAAAAATGTGCCTCAAGCAGAAGAATTAGAAAAGCCCACAGAGAATATAAATGTTGCACAAGTAGCAAACGCAACAGTAGCTCCAATTACGACCTCGACAGCGATAACGTCTACCGTCACACCAGTGCCTGTTTCAACACAACCCACGTCCTCTACCGCGGGTCCAACACCTGTCCCTATTCCTACGCCTGCCCCTCAGCCCCAGAGGATACGGGAACCCAGAGAAAGAGTCAAATCAGAAGATAAAGAAAAACAAAAAGAGAGGGAGTCACAGGAAAAAGAAATCGTGTCTACATCCAATAAACCTAATGGTCCCACACCTGTAGGTAAGTAAAACTATCTTTTTTAACCTAACAACATTTGCACCAGAGAAAGAACACCTCTTTGGCTATCATGTTGAATATAAAATGATAGTTTTGTTGCTTCCATCGCCGTTGCGCCGCCAGTAGAGCACTTGTTTATATTCATTTATTATATACGCTTTGTTCTGTTGCACAGATAAATCTACCGCTTTCAATGTAAAGTAGTATTGATCCACCAATAAAAACAAGGTTTGGTGTTATTCGTGGATTGATACTGCACAATTTATTAAGGTTATGTTTGAGCAATTGCGGGTCTGTTTTGTACACTTGCACTAACTTTGTTGATTGTGTTCGCGAAAGAGCTACAATAGAACACGAGCAATTGAACTAGCAATACCTGGATACCGTTTTTATTACTGACTTCTGAATATCTCTCGTACACCTACTGCCGGACGATGCCTCAACCTGTTGAACCGCACCCACACTGCGCAATACATATATGAGTCTATTTCATTTTGTCTATTGCGGTATTTGTAACTTCTACTAGCCGATTTGTCCAAGTACGAGCTAAGAAATAAGTATGTTACACAATTTAGACTATCGGTTTAATTTTTATGAAATATCACTTGGAGGCATTCCGTTTGCGATAATTTGACAACTTGGGAATACTTTCTTTTCGCGAATTTATTGAGCCATTCACTGCAAATGCTTAACGCGTAGGTTCGTTCGATATATTATAACAGAACACTACCTATATTATTATTTTTTTTAGATAATTTATACCCGTATTTCCAAATAAAATAATTAAACCCGCCTTCGAAAACTAGCATATTATATTAGGTATAAGACTTGCAGAAAACTTTCTAGCTCGCTAGATGCTAGGATCCAATTTACTTAATTTCAATGCATCATCGAATTATACATGACATACGATGCGATAAGTATATTTTTATTATACAAAATGGCAATATTCATGCGGGGTTTAAAATTTTCATAAACGCCCTCTTAAGCTAAATTTATCTTAATTTTTTGTTGTAAATTAGAACTAACAGTATACAGTTATAGGCTATATCTAAAGTTTGCTACATCAACTATAGCAAAGTAAAACCAAAGATAGTAACGTAATTTTATAATGGTAAGTGGTAAAAAAATATATATGTTTACGGAAGTATTCTTTGGAAATCAATTCGACTAATAGTTTGCGCAAAATGGTTTCCAATGAATGTAAAACATTTTCGTGATGCCGCACCACTACAACAATCCGATTTGTCACTAGTATGTTTTCCCGACACGAAAAAGATATTAATCAATGATGTACTAACTTTTCTTTTCTCTGATTGATTCCCTACGAAGACGAGTGTTTTTGTTCAGGGCAAAGGTATCTACTAATTATATGATACCGACAATGTTACATATATACCAAGGTCCATCGAAATAACCAGTCGAATAAGTTCAGCTGTTAAGATTATTCATAGCTTAATGCTACAACTCCTTCCAGCCGTTCTCATGTGATGAGGTAAGACACATACATTAATGAAAAAAATAATGTACAGACTTTTTAGCCTTCACTATTTCTATAATTCCTAGTGCTTATTTTCTGATGCCGTTTTTATGTTCGGAGTCAAGAAACGAACCTGATAACGAATCACAAAATTTTAATCTTGTGATTTTTTATAATTTAAGAAGACTGGGCAAATTTGTATAAGAGGTCTATAAACAATAAGCATACCGTTTTCATATTTATGAATATTTCTTCTATACCTTTGACAAAAGGGTAATGAAGCAATTTTAATAAAATCACCGGAGTCGTAATAGTATCACCATTGGTCCACAGACTATGGCTGTTTTCACATTAGGCTATAACGACACGAAGTCGTGGGGCTGGTAGTTTAATTTATTTGACAATGTCGAGTTGACATTAACTAACTGCTTGTGTGTGTAAAGCTAGAACTACATTAGACCGAAGCACTATGTAGTGTGTCTAGTGTAGGTCTACCAGGCTAGTTTCCATATAAAATGTATGGAGACCGTTGCGCCCAGATCGGCGTACGTGGCACACGTGTGCGCAGTATAGTTCTACCTTTATGCCACCGAGCAGACTTACTAGGAACTTGCATCGTTCGGGAAACAATCTATGAAAGTATCAGCTCCACGTTATCGTGTCGTTGTCGTTATTGACTAATGTGAAAACGGAATGGTGTGTGAGCAAGTATGTATATTCCATTTAAAAGGAGACTCCAGAAGTGCCTGCATCGTCTCTCTTTAAATAGGACATTGCTTATCAATACCTTTGTAAGAGAATAACAATTCCAATATTCAATATAATCTTATATTATATGTATTTATTATATACATTTTTTGATTTATTAATCTATGGGATTATTGTATTCTTATGTACGATATGAATCCCATCGTACATGTAAGTAATGTTTTGACTAGGGTAGTCAGCTAGGAAACACCGGCCTCATCTAGCATTAATTGACGAAAAAAAAAATTGACGTGTAAAAGTGTTTTTATAAAACCTACTAGCAAAATAAAGATCATTTATCATTTACATGTAAGGGAATAACATGTTTGCTGCTTCACAATTAGGCTTGGCCGAATACCACAAAACGGTTCAAGAGCTTTACTGGATAATTTTAACAAAAGTGCGTTTCTTTCGTTATTGTATCGGACATATCCCACCAACAGGCTTGTATATTCTCTACCTACACACGTCACACGCAGTCAAAATGCTAAATGCTGGGTTAAATTAAATGAACCATGAAAAACAGACGATGGGTTTTGTCTAATGGTGAAAATTTTTAAATATCATTGGATATACAGAGCATTTGTGGATGCCTGCTTGTTGACCCTTTTCAAATAAAAGTATCCTGTATTTTATAGTGAGCTATAATACTGATAAGAATTAATATAGCAGAGGAACGTTTTGTGAAAAATCAAAGGAAGTGCCAGATTTGATTTCAGTGATGTTTTAACTGTAGAAATGTGACACTTCTTCAGGATTAAGTACCTTATAAATACCAATTTAATCGTAAGCAGCAAGACAATTTTTAAGTGAATTTTTAACCGACTTCCAATAAAAGGAGGAGGTTCTCAATTCGGTAATATTTTTTTCAGAACTCCGTCGTTTCGATTTGCAATTTTTTATTCTCCTTACATGATATGCTTCCAGATTGGTTCTATTTTTTTTAATTATAAATCCAGTTCTTATGATGGGATCCGTTAGGAAATCGTATAGGCAACCATATAGTTATTTTGGTATTTTCATGGAGGACTTAAGCACTTACAGTCAAAAAGTGACATTTGATGTAGTGGAACTGGTGAAGAAGACCAGAAATGGCCAACGGAACTTGATACTTACACTGATATCACAATGAACATAGTTAAGCGACTATGACAATACAAACAAATGAATAGTTCTGAATAATTATGTTGAAAATGGTATCATCGAAGTGATCTGATGATGATGATGGAGCGAGAAAATAGGCACCGGAACTCCGAAAGTAATCAAAGTACCTATCCTAGCCGTGTTTGGGCTTATTCAAATTGTCATGAGATGCACTTTGGATATAAGGTACTATCGAACTGATCTGATGACGGAGCCGGAAGGTGGAAGGTGGATACGGGAACTTTATAATAAAAGAATGTATCCTAGCCGGGTTTGGGTTAACTGGAATTGTCATGAGAAAAAGGTGGTGGCTATAAGTGTATCGCAACTAAAAAGAGTGAAATGAAAAACTTTTTGAAAAAAGAAAGTTAAATAAGGAACTTTGCCCAGCAGTGGGACAGTATGGGCTAGAAAAAAAAAAATAAAAAAAAATAAGGAACAAACAATACCGAGAAACACCGACTTCCGAAATTAATTATTTTGATCGTTTTAGTGTTATTTTTTAGTGAAGTTAGTTAGGTACTTTTTTTGTAAAAAGTTTTTTACGTAAAGCGCATTATATGTAAGTCTAATGGACATATACATGGACGTTGTTTTCACGAAATGTGCTAATCCACATTGCCATGTAAGTTTTAATTTTTAAATTATGTAGTTGTGACTGTTTTATTGCCCCGAACCAAAAATCCGTTGTGTATTTGGGCAAATGTATGGTATTTGGTCCAAATGTCTACCACTAAAAAAATTATGAATAGATTAAAAATGTCCCAACTTTTACTCACTAAAAAATGTACTTACATAATTTATACACTCGCGAGCAACCAAATCAACTTAATGTACAAGTGCGCTCTTGCAGACGTTTTCTTTAAAGAATTCTGACCCGTCTAATACCGTTAGAAAATCTGAAACTTCGGCTTTAAATTGGTCATTAGAAAAATTGATTCAGTGCCTTTTTAAATAATGAAATTAATTAGACGCATAAGAAAACTGTGCTCACTCAACCGAAACTGAACTTTCGGTTGGACACCGAAAGTTCGGTTTCGGTCGAGTTCTCGCAAAAACAAGTTTTTAAAGTAAACCGTAGTTTCGGTTTCGGCGGTAAACCTGCCGAAACTACGACCGAAACTGCATTCGGGGGTTCTTGTGCTGCGATCGGTCATGTTCAGCGCGATAAATACCATCCAAGCGGGTAAGTGACGAAGACATTTTGCCGTGTGCACGTGCCTAATCATGTCGTGACTGTCTTGTGTGTGCAGTTTGTTTTGTTTGTTGTGAGTTTTCGTGTAATTTATTTTGAATTCGGTAAGTTTTATTACGTGATATAGCATAAAAGTTGGTAAGTAGTAAATATAAATTAAACTAATACATAGATTACACAAGGGAACAACTTTTAAACTTTTTTAAACAACTGTCAAAATTTCCTTGCGTCGAATTCCCATTACCTACCTAACATAACTAGAAACTGAAATAGTACATTTTGATACGAGTGTAAATCCTGAGAGTGAGTGAGTATAGGGGAGAGTGTTATGGAGTCGAGTGCTGCAGTGACAAATCTCCACGTGTATCAAACTACGTTTTTTAATACACTTACGAAGAAATACTTTCTCTGAAAATTACGACGCATTTATATTCATTTTGTACTGAAGAAAATTTTCTAAAGTTGCCATACATTTTAGTTTTGATTTAGATGGCAGCAGGCTATCTGAGGTATTTTTTAACTTAATCACAATATCTAGCGGCGACGGTACCATATAAAGAATTCTCTTCAAATCTTAAATTCAACTTTTTTTTCGCAAATAAAAAATAATATTTAATGGACATTTTCCCGCGCTTTACTTTTACAGGTTGAAGAAGAAGCAAAGGTATCAAACCGTCATCCAAAATATTCGAAATTTTCAATTTCGAATTCATATATTTTTGAATTCCGAACACAGATAATTGTAAATTTGTTAATAATAACAAGTTATTGTGCAAATAATCTTATTTATTCATGATATTCTGTTCATAAATACATTAAATATTAAAACCTCAAAATTATTTGCCAATATGCTTAAAAAAAAACACGAGGGTAATAAACATGGCGAATCTATTCGTAGTGCGATAAGAGCCAGTTTTCGAGTAAGTGTATTGAAAATGAGTTTACTGTAAGAGGCCTATATTTACTGATACAGCTATACCTACTTGAAAAAATAAACAAAAAAATAGTTTAAACAATTTATGTAAAATAAAAGCCTTGAATTTTTTAACCTAATGGCTTCTTCTTCTTCTTCTTGCCCTTATCCCACGTTACTTGGGGTCGGCGCAACACGTTTTTTTCTTCCATTCTGTCCTGTCACCCGTAAAACTATCACTAACTCCCTTTTCTTTCATATCAATTTTTTAACCTAATGACATCGATTATAAATTGTCTATTAATATAGAATATTTTGAGCTAAAAGTAAAGGTCTAATATGGTTAGTGATTTTATTTGCTTTTTTAACGAAGTTGAATCTACATTTTTAAGGAATTTACAAAAATCTTCCATCATAGCTGGATCCCACCGTCCTTGGCATCTTATTCCTATTGTTTGCACATCTTGATGGAACCGCTCTCCTTGTTCATCATTTACTGCACCATGATTTAAAAGAAAAAAGTCTAAATCAGCATATAGAAAATAGGTTTTGTTTGGGCAACACTCTACATCCAAAGTTTTAGTACGACTGAAGCAGTTCATTTGCTAAAAATTGATAGTTTTCTGACTTAATTCCTAGGAGCCTTTGATGACTGCAACAAAACATTTCATCCTTGTAGTCTTTTTTATTTAATTTTAAGTAAATAATTCATCCTACCTATAAAAATTTATTTCAGCCTGATTGAATGACTGATTTGAATATTATATGCGTGTTTATCCTTTTTTTAAGTACCCAGAAAGAATTATCGTGCAAAAGTAGCAATCATTTACATAATTGGAAGGCTCTCGCCAACACATAGAAACTGCAAAAGGCATTTTCAGTTGTTTACCTCTTCGAAAGTCCCATGTAACTAGGGTTGCCAACCATACTTTATAATAACGTATCCTACTTTATTTTTGGTAATTATACAAATAAAACTTTTGCATACAAATAAAGTATGTGAAAATACTTTATTTTCAACCTTTGCTGTGATGGATGGAGAGGGAGAGGAAGGCCGAAGAAAATATGAATGGATTGAGTGATATGAAAGAAAAGAGAGTTAAAGATAGTTGGACGGATGACAGGACAGAATGGAAGAAAAAAACATGTTGCGCCGACCCCAAGTAATATGGGATAAGGGCAGGAAGAAGAAGACTGGGATGCGTAAAAAATGGCAATTACAAAGGCCCAATTACAAAACAGATTAAATATTACGGTAGACGATATGACATGTATTCCAAATCTATAAAACTTAAAGAGATCCAAAGAAAATTCACTAATGACGATAATTTTCAGTGAAAAGTACAGTTGAAAATTGGAAATATTTATACTTAAAAATCTGATAGCTTACCAAATATATAAAAAAAATATTTCTTATTTATTTTCCGTTCCCGCCACTTCAGCTTTCACTGAAACAGTTTTTTCAATAATTAATCTAGTGGCGAGAAGAGAGAAATATAGCGTCAATAAATTTAATTAAAAACGAATTTTTCATTTATTTTAACATTTTTAATTGTTTAAACAATATTTGAAACATTTAAAGATAATAAAAAAATGTTAGTATGAGCTAAAAGTACACACAAATACGTTTTTAAAGCAATAATAACATTTAATTTGAAAATATTTTTTTTTTCTTCCAAATACTTTATTTTTTCCTTTAAAATACAAAGTAAAATAAAAAAAAAATTGGCAACTTTAAATGTAACAAAAAATACAACACATTTAAGGTGTCCACGACTTTTCAAGACCTCTTATATTTAATTCAAAATAGGAACCGTTAGCTATTTTTATGTCTTCAATTATTATTTTTTAGTTTTATTACTACATAACATTCACACATGTAACAAAATTTATTTGATGAATTTTTACAATATCTGATTTGATCACTTGCCATATTTTTGAACATAAAACGTTTATTTAACTAAACTTGATATAATAATAATAATAAATGTTGATTTGTAATATTTTTAATATTTTTTTGCGAATATTTGTAAGGTAGATTAATTCTAGTGAAATTTGAAACTAAATAAAACTTATATTAGACCTAACACAGCATTTTTATGACTTGATATGTGAAAGTTTAGAGTAGTGCAACAAAGATATATGATTTACTGTTCTGGTTGCCAAAACCTTGTTGCCTTATGTTATTAGTAGAATCAAGTTTAAACTGTATAAATATTTATTTGGTTGATTTAATGCTATAATGCGCTAATGCTATACATACCTAAACTAACATTAGTTAGGTACTTACTATGCTTAGTTCATTAGTGGTAATAAAATAATGAATTCAAAAAATAAAATTTATGTTTCAAAATTCATTTTATTTCTTATTACCAAGGTATTCAAGTGGCAAGTACGGTTAGATACTACCTACGATCCTAATTGTTATTTTCACTTAAAATAAATGAGTAGGTACTAACATAAGTACCTACCTAAGTATCCGTTTAATAAAATTACTATTTCATTTCTGTTTTTACTCTAAACATGATCCTTGTAAGTTTCGGTTTCGGCCGAAACTGAGACTTGCTCAAATTCGGTTCCAGTTTCGGTCGGACACTGGGAGCCACTGATCTTTTGAAATGAGAAGTACAGGCTAACCTCTGGTAAGCGACGGTTTTTATAGGCGTAATTTGTGCCCTATGTCGAAGGTATCGTAGTGAGCACATTTTCTTATGCGTCTAATTAATTTAATTACCTGTTTAAAAAAAAAAAAACAATTTTTGTAATAATAATGGCACCAATTTAAAGCTGAAGTTTCAGACTTTCTAACGGTCTATCGTTTTTAAAAACTGTTTAGTATTCTTTGAAGAACTCATTTGCAAGTGCATACTTGTACGTTGAGTCGATTTGGTTGCTCGTGAGTGTAAAATACATAGGTATTGGTTGTTATAGTTAACGAAAACCATTTTTATTTTGCAAAAATCAAGTGTGAAAAATGAATGTGTCTTACCCGGTATTGGTATACCGGTAAATATCATTTTTTTGAACCGATAAAATAGGTTAAGTAATAACATCGTGGGCAGTCAGTCAGCTCTGTTTTAAAAGTTTTGTTTCCATATTTTTTTCAATTAAATTCTGAATTAGTAAATTAATAAAATATGCTAAAAAATCAATTAACTTGGTAATTTTAGTACTTATTTTGTAGCACTTGGAGAATTTTCTCATTTTTATCAATCACCAACTTCATTTTGCGCACTGACACGTGGTACTTTGAATGAACCAGGCCCGATGCGGTCTAGAGGTGGTGCGAATACAAAACATTGCACTTGTTACCTGCATACTTTTGCAGGTAGCTGTAGTGAGATATTGGTCTGAGGTAAATCTTGTGGAAGGGTTCAAAACTAAGTAAGGAGTAAACTTTTTGTAATCAACATAATCGTATAATGATAAAAAAATATATTAGCTGGGCTTCGAAACCTTTCACAGTCATACTACATACACACATACTAATCAATTTAGCTATATAAAATCCTGGTGTACTGATGTTTAATCACAAAACGTTAAAATGCCCCTTGACTCCTTATTCTACTTATGATTGTACGTATTTGAGAGTTTTTCCATCACAAGTTCGTATCAAGTAGCTCGGTATTTATACGACCTGATTTTAACGGAATTGCGCGTTTCAGCGCAAGATATGGGTCAAAAAAGTGAAGTGATGACTAGAAATCCCTTTAGCACTAGAGAAAGTGACATTTTAATTGCATAAAGATTGACAGAAGTCCAAAATGTTTGTGATTGACTTAACCACGTGGGGTTTTTGTAGCGTATGCCAATCTGTATGTCCATCTTCTCTACCAATCGTGTTATTTTAATTGGAAAATAGGCTATAAATAGTTTTTAACTAGTTAAGTTTCTACACTGTCTGTGGCAGTGCAACCTATATAAAATGTCGGCAGGCACATCGTGAGTATTTCGTTATACCGACTACAGAAACAAGAAAACTTCACGACCGAGTGTTCTATGTCTATCGATGTTGATGATCATTTTTATAACAGACTTCCAAAAATTGGTTTATTCCATTTTAATACCAACAAACTAACACCCCTTGTATTTATTTGCTCGCATTTTTATTTTCTATACTGAATGGATGCCACTCTTTAAATATTTAATATAAGAACCAGTAACATGAACTTGGTACAGTCAGCTCAGTCAAACCTAATCTAATTGTTTTCTAATGTTTTTAAATGACCATAATATTATGCATAAAACTTTTCAAAGTCATTTAATTCCAATATTTTTTACTAAGTTATGAGTATAACAAGTTATGACTGTAAAAGTAGTTTATGTGAATCATTTTGCATTTTTTACCTGCTCAAAAGGGTGAGTTTGCTCTTTTGTTCTAAAATTCGAAACAACCAATCGGAGTCGAGCGTGCCTGGAAAGCCTAAAATATTTTATTGTCTTGGTGAGACACGTAAGTCAATGGAAAAAGGTTCGTTTCTATTTTGATAATAGTAATTATTTCTTTTGTGCTTTAACTCTGAGAGAAATTGTATCTACATAAGTTCCTCAGTACATTTTGTTCCGTGCAGTGGAGGTGACATATTGGTATCACAGTGACAGTGATTTTTTATTTATGTGAGTATATTTTTGTATAATTTACTTCTCTTTATTACAGTTTTTTTTATTATTTAAAATGTTACTTGATGGTTTTTTTATTATAAACCAGTCAAATGTAAAAAGTTACATACAATTTAATCATTTTTAAATGGTAAATTAATTTAAGTTTTACTTTGATTTGTTTTTGAAAATATTTATACATATAATTGTATATAATACCTATTTTTATAATTATTAAAAAGAACTAAAGTTATAACAAAGTTGAATATTGTCCACCATATTTTATTTTGAAACTAGACATTTGTTAAATACCTTTATTGGATTTAACTAAATTTTATATCAGTTAAAGGTACAAAGCATTTTTGCTGATTGTACTTTAAATCTTTGAATTTATTTTAATGTTAGTTGATCAATGGTATCCATTCGAATAGAAAATAAACACGGGTTCAAAGAAATACTATTGATATTAGTTGGGTGGTACTAAAACAGCTTAAATCTTTAAGAGGCTGCTTTTCCACTCGCCTATCGTAAACATCAAGCATGGTTTAAAAGCTTGTTGCTTCATCTAACGTAATCCAACGTGATGTTTGACGAAAAGGCAACATGAAAAAAGAGTGATAATACCTGAATACTCTGTTAGTATTCCGTGATTTACTCGAAAATTTTACAAAACTTGTTCCAGGAAATACGTGTTTTTAAACCCTTAAAAGTTTTTGAAAAACATTGTCATTATTTAGAATTTTGATAAAATTTGATAGGCTTGTATGTTGTACTTTTTGACTTTTTAATTTTTGAGTAAATTATGAACTGTCCAAGTTCATGCAAAATAGCAGATTTTCAGAGGTCTTAACTGGATTAGTTTTACACAAATTTATAAATTGATTTTCATAGAAGCCTAGATAATATCCACAAGATACTGTGTTTCCAAAATATCTAATGAAAAATGTGTAATGACGTCATAATTGCGTAAGAGCGGCTGTATGAAAAACAGTGAAAATGTATGTCGAGATGCATCCCCTTAAATTAAGTAGGTGAAGATATGATGAAGGAAAGAATTTCGAAGACAATGGTTCTCACCATGAAATTATAGTAAATCTTCCGGGATTGCTGCTTTGCATGCTTTTATCATTTACTTAAACCATTTTATAACGACATTACATTACTTCTTACGCAATGTAAGGGTTACAAAAATGTTTACCTACTCTTCACCCTTGTACACTCTGGTTTCACAAATCGTGTATATTCAAATTCCATGTTATTAGGGTTATCAGTTCAGCCGTAACTTCTTTATGTTCTGACTAGTGACTACTGATATACTGATGATTATTTTTGTGTTGGGTTAAGTTATATCTTTGAACCTAAACTCCCAAGATACCGGTAGAAAAAAATAAAGAAAATTTACAGTGATTGAGATATTAAGTTCATGTCAATCAAAGAGCAAGCTAGGCAGAAGCCTAGCTTACTGATAAATTAACACGTGTAGATACACGTGTTAATTATCTTGACACTGTTTCGCGACTTCTCGTCCCTAGTAAGGCTAGATTTTGCGGGAATGTTTTGCTACGAGAAGTCTTGACCAGATACCCTAAATAATTATTGATAAGTTAGCTCGTGCCTTAATCCGATAACTTACGTTGGAACTTACAATTTTGAATATTTTCTACCTCACAATCAAAAACACCTAATTCTGAGAATCTACTGCACTCTAGATAGTAAATAAAAAAAAAGAGACTTTTCTGATAGCGTATTGATAAATAAACTCTCTTGAATAATCATCTAACTAAAAGAATAAGTACCCATTTCTTTTGTAAATGTAGCGTGGTAAACTTCAAACTATGAGATCTTGAAATACCTCCAGTTTATCGAGGTAGTTTAGTCCCTCTAAATAAATATGTAAGCACTCCACGTACAAATTACAGGTGATATTTCCCTGATTAGTGAGGTTTCTCAAGAGGTATAATAGTGCCTTCTGTTAGAATGTATTAAAAAAAATTCAGCTGTTCCCGATAACGTAAAATTTTGGTGATAGTAAACGTTTTTCGATTTATGCCTTGCTTGTTGTCTTAATATAACGACCGGTTCTAGTCGATTAGATTTGACAAAATCTGTGGCTACCTTGTAAATCTTTACTTACCTAAACAATCTAATATTCGTAATCCGTAACGCGGACCCAGTGCGGTTTGATGAATGTCACATGCATATGAATTTTTGGTTCTATGACATGCCGGTTCCCTCACGATGTTTTTCTTCACCGTTTTGAGAGTACTGGTGATGAAAGAAATTATACAAAGTAAAGCGCCGACCTGGTTTTATCACACGTACCGAGTAAACGGGCGAGACAGTACTCTCGGCCGAGTACTCGGTACGTGTAAAGACAGCGCCGAGTACTCGGCCTACCATTTATCTCTACAACTCGCTTACATCACTGTCTCGGCTGAGCAACATTTTACTGTCTCGCCCTTTTACTCGGTACGTGTGATCAAGGCATTACTTAGACTAGCTAGCTTATTAAATATTGAACGTACAAATTGCAAGAGACACTCTGTAACTTATTCGTCAAGTGTTTTGCCAATATTTATTTTTAGTAAAAACTGTCTTAATAACGAGGAATTTCATGTCATTTTCTTAGCTTGCTTTATATTAAGTTCTTAAATTGAAGTAGTATAAAAAACAGATTTTTAGTGCATTTGTAGAAGTCAAGACAGGTAAATTAAGCATTTTAGCCCGCGCAACTTTCCTTAAAGAATATTATTTGACTTTGTGCTTCAAGCAATAAATATTGTTTGATAAAAATAGTACCAAATGGTAATCAACATATTTATTTCTGTTAAGATAATTAAACAGATTAGACATAAAACATAATTTAGAAAAATGCATGTAAGTATGCGTTTATTTTTCTTGTAATTAAGTCAAACATGGCTTATAAACTAAAGGTCAATGGGCAAGTTAGTATGGAAAAAATACCCAAGGCGGCCAACAACAAAATTAGTCTGAGTATGAATATAAGTCCCTAGTTTCGATGGTGTGAAGCCCATTTCTGAGTACTGGGAATTAGGAAATACGTATATACATATATAATTTTTAGAAATGAAGGTTTTTAATCAGTATATTTGACCTTTTCGATTCGTTTTCTGTTTCATATAAATATAAATGGAACGCCGCTGTTCATATATTAATATAAGTCTATAATATGATGAAATAAGGTCTAATCAAGGTCAAAGAGGTTCTGAAAGCACTGTGTCGTCTAGACGTGAATAATGCTAGTGGACCAAATGGTATACCAGCGATTGTTCTCAAGGCTTGTGCGCCCGAGTAACGAGTTGTCTCCTGTATTGACGCGCTTGTATTGCCTGTCATTTGCCTAAGTCCTGGAAGCTTGCTAACGTGCAACCTGTGCCCAAAAGGAGCAGTCGTTCCGATCCTGCCAACTATCGGCCGATTTCGCTAACTTCCATACTGTACGAGATTATGGAGCATGTATTGAACTCGCGCATCATGGCATACCTGGAAGGTAACGATCTTCTCAGTGACCGACAGTACAAGTTTCGCCGCAATCGGTCTACTGGGGACCTACTAGTTTATGCCACCCATTTGTGGGGCGAGGCCCTCGAGAAGAATGGGGTATGGCACGCTAGCCTTTTGAGTATGCTTCCAGCGTACTACATTTTCTCTGGTCTGATTAACTGGGCAAAAGACTTCCTGAGTAAATGGTCTCTCCGAGTTGTCGACGGATGCTCATCAGAACCCATGATGACTAATGCCGGAGTTCCTCAGGGGTCTGTTCTCTCTGCAACTCTCTTCCTGCTGCATATCAACGATCTGCTGACGCTTGGTATCTATGGGTATGCAGATGATAGCAAAGTTGTAGAGAGAAACCTGCCAAGTGCTCGGACTAGTAAGGAGCTAACCGGATTAGCTCCGAAAGAGAGGCTATAGTAGAGCGAGCGTACGAATGTCTCGCTTCAGGCAGTCTCCAAGTGGGGTGAAACCAATCTGGTGGGATTCAACGCCGCCAAAACACAAGCGTGTCTGTTCACCGCCAAAAGGAGCCCCTGCACTTTGGCTCCTGCTTTTCAGAATATATCCCTGGAGTGCATCGACCGTATCGAGAGCTGAACTCTTGGGAGTTGAAGTTTCATCAGCCCTGAATTTTGGGCGGTTTATTGAGTTTGGAATCAATGAACCGCCCAAAATTAAGGCCAAGGTAGCTGCTAGGGAAATCGGCGTTCTTGCAAAGGTCCGGCGGTACTTCACACCGGGACAGCTTTTAATGTTATACAAAGCACAGGTCCGATCGTGTGTGGAGTACTGCAGCCACGTAGGGGCTGGTTCTGCAAAATGCCACCTAGCAGCTTTGGACTTGGTGGAAAGACGTGCGAAGAGGCCGATTGGTGATCCAGATTTGGTTAAGTCCAATCTTCAAAGTCTTGAGCACAGGCGCAGGGTAGCCAGCCTTTCTGTGTTTTACAGGTTGCATTTTGGAGAATGTGCTACGTTATTCCGCCATCTCATTTTACCATCGGACAACCCGACGTACGGCGAGTATCCACCCTTACGTTGTTGAAACCTCTACGGTCCAGACTAAGCGTTTCGCCTCGTCGTTTATACCGCGTACATCGAAGGATTAATAAGCTAGTTTGCCTCACCATCAACGATTGCATCACTGCTTACCATCGGGTGGGATAGCAGTCAAGCACTAGTTTATATCATATAAAAAATAATAATAATAATAATAAAGGTTTAGAAAGCGCTCTGGTTACACGTACACAGGCTAAAAATTATAATAGGTTATAGTTTTTTTCATGGTCTCAAATAAGCGTCTCTTTAATTCATTAGTTATTCTTTATCGAGCTGTTCTTAATATTTTACTTCCACTGATCTATAATTTAATAAAACGAAAGGGGGGAAGTTAATTTATAATTGAAAACTAATTTGGTGTATGGCCGCATTATTAAATAAGGGTTCCGTTTTTTGCCATTTGGCTACGGAACCCTAAAAAACCGGGTCGGATCCTGTCGCATGACCTTTATTTGAATTATATTTTAAAAAGATAGTTTATTTATTAAGACGTATAATTTACACTTAAAAAATACTTACCGAACTAATTACAGTTAAATAAAAAAAAAGTAAAAACCTTAATAATTACAATTAACTAAAAACATACTAAAATATGGCGTAAAAAAGAACCCTACGTCTAGGGGCTGTTGTCCCCAATCGCTTCCACTCTGGCGAAGGTGTCAACAGCCTCGGACACCACTGTCTGTCATGCAGCCGAAGTGTGGGTCGCTTTCTGTCATCAAGCCCTAATTCTACATTGCAAATAAAGATTAGTCATTTCAGACCTAGACAGATAATAGTTTTTGTGTCGTGTCGAGTAGAAGAAAAATTGTTATTTTATTTTACAGTTTCAATGGCCACGCTAGAAATATATTCAACCTTGAGTATATCTTCAGACGAAGTATTGAATATTTTTCATACATTTTCAGGCTACAAACATAGCTGTCCAATTTGAGTTCATTTGAATTGGAAAGTAGTCATTTTTCATGTCACTCAGAAACCGACAGGATTGAGACCTATCGTGATTTTTTTATTACTAGAACAAGATAAAATAAATCAACTTAAATATTTCTTCAAAAACAGTATAGAAAAGTTATTTTTCATCCACTCCAATGAGGATCAATCACATAATTAGCAAATCTGATTTTTACTAAGTACATCGTATGTATATGTAATAATTTGAGCATTTAATTTTTTAAATGATTAAAATCCGTCAAGAAATGGTGGATTTATTAAAGTTTTTCTGAACGGCTACTTAGACACTCGCTCTCGTTGGACTGTGTAATGTCGTCATCTGTCATGATTCGTGCGACGAACGCCTTGATCATTTCCATTCGC
The DNA here is from genome assembly GCA_910589285.2 of Mythimna ferrago. Lineage (NCBI taxonomy): Eukaryota > Metazoa > Arthropoda > Insecta > Lepidoptera > Noctuidae > Mythimna > Mythimna ferrago. The sequence continues at coordinate 14,755,241 of OU342673.1, read as the reverse complement.
CTATTGATACTTGAGCCGAGCGCGTATTGTTTTTTTTTTATGTTATATATTTTAGTTGCGTTTCGAGCGTTTCCCCCTAAAACTAAAAATGCTTTCCAATATTTTTTTTATTAATTAATTTAATTGTGATTTTTCATGTACGGCCCTGGCTCCAAAGGCAAAGTGGTTGGTCACTCGGATTACATACGAGCAATGTAAAAACTTTCTCGTTTAATATAGTAGTGGGATTTTAGTAGAATCTCCATCAAATCTAATTTTAATCTTTAATAGGTTTATATAAACGATTAAAAATTTAACTCTTCGATATCCATAGGTGTAATAGAAAATAACGGAAAGGGTTGTTTATTTTCGAGCTTATTTTCGAAATTTACAGACTAGGTAGGTACTTTATGAAGAACTTCATAATTACGTTCTTGGATAAATACCCTTAATTAAAGTCGGTCAATATTTTATAAATCTACGCGGACTCGGCGCCGCGGTTCGCTTGGTATTTACCTAAATGGCGCGAAATTACTACGCGTTCCAAATGAGAATAGGATCGATTCCTGTTTTGACGTTTCGTCGTACTGTCAAATCGAAAAAAAATTGGCAAAATTGAAGAACTTAGAGATGAGTAAAATTGAAGAACTGGATTCTGATTAAACTTTTTTCGTTCACAGTTCATAAATAAATTAAATTTTTCGTAAATTAATAAACTTCTATCCTCGATTTGACAGTAAATCACGACGTCACAACATGGCGGGCGATCCTATTCTTATTTGGAACGCATTGTACGTGCCAACGCCGGCGTTCGCTTTGGGTTTGAGTTTTATCGTCCGTCATTACTTTACACCATTTTCTTCGTATCTTTGCATCTCTTGGAACAGAAAAAAATAGTTTATTGCGACCACACGCAAGTATTTTTGCATTTTGGCACAATGCAATATTCGTATGATGACATCAGAATCAATCAAACTAAATATGAACAAAACGCGTACAAATCAAGTATTGCGCCGACTAGACTGCGCGACCGTATTAATCGTGCAGTGCAACTAAAAAGTTTTACCTTATAACTAACCCTAAACACCATAATCCACTTATTTCTAACATTGGACAGACACGATTTAAAAATTTAAAATACATCGACACATATCATCGATACCGCCTCCCACATCACTTCACATATGAGTAACAAAGACGGAACGACTCCATGACCGGACATTTTTTACAAGTTCGATTGAAATGTAGGGTAGATTTTGAGCGGATCTCGCACTGTACCTACACGAAGTTCATTTGCATTTTAGATAACGTAATTACCATTATTTGGCCTAGTCGTAGTAAAATTAATCTTAAGTAACAGTGTACTTGTTACAATTACTTATAAATAGTGTTCATGCGTTAAAAAAGTGCGTTTTGTGATTTAACGTCGCGCTGTAAGTAGATACATTAGTTATTTGACATAAGTAAAAAGATACCGAAGATTTATAACATGTAGTTTTGCACATTACTTTATGTATTCTCGAATGTTTTATATAGGCGTCATAGTCTGCAGAAAATACGTATTCTTTATGTTCAATGCTTTTAGAATAGGTTCTAATTGTCTAAACTGTTTTATTTATGTGAAAAATAAAGAAATTTCAAATCAAATCAATCGTGCAGTGGAGACAGATTATGTCAGAAGACGTCACATCGAGTCGCTTCATTCTCGCGTTTCTGGAAATAATACACTAAAATTGCTGTATCTTCGTCATTTTTGGTCAGATTTAACCTTTCAATCGTGGAAATTACAGACACAATAGAAAGACAATAGGTGCGCGAACGCCGCCGGCGTTCGCTTGGGGTTTAATGAATATAATCTCTTCACAGTATTTACTGTTTTTGTTTTTGTTTGACGATATAATTCTACATACTCCACAAAAATCATGACTGATCCTCATTAGTTGGTATTCCCATCGTGTTTGAGCTCAGTTTAATCACCCTGATGGCTTATGTTCATTGCAGTTGATAGGTATGAAAGGTGTCATGATTAAGGGGCCGGCGGAGGATGAATTTCCATACAAACGTAATACCACGCTCATTTGCAGTTGGAGCATATTTCCAACATATTATGATGATATTTGGTTATAGACAATATTTATCTAGGTTCCTACGTCTTTCTTTTTTAAAAAAACAAAAAGAAATTTAAGCAAATTGTATTTCGCACTTTTTTATAGCGTAAATGGCAAAACATGCCATTTGGCTTTTCTTGTATTAAAAATAACAATATTTCTAATATTCTCGACGTAGGAACCTAGATAAATATTGTCTTTAACATCATAATATGTTGGATATATGCTCCAACTGCAAATGAGCGTGGTATTACGTTTGTATGGAAATTCATCCTCCGCCGGCCCCTTAAGACCAGAATAGTAAATAATGAAACTCAAAGTAGGTTACTGGTAGTATACCCGTATTTAGGTCCAATAGTCCTGATGAGTAGGTATTACTCGTTATAGTTGGTAACAAGTGCCCGATGGCCTCATTTGAATCGATATCTACACATTTCGATATTTTCTGGTCCAAAAACGATGGGACCTCGATCACCATCATCAAACCCTTGTGACCGACAGCGTTGAATAGTATCGACCCGTACCTACATGTTGTTAATTTGAGTAACCAACTAAGAGATTCACACCTTTCTTGGGTCTCCCATCATCGCTCTTATTAACAAACTAGCAGACCCGGCTAACTTCGTACCTCCTAACAGTCAATGAATGTAGTATATCTTTCGATATAGTCATCCGATTGCGATGAAACAAAGCCTTAGTAATAGGTATATCAAGCTGCACACAATTTTAATGTATAATTTCGTACATTTTACATGATGTAGGTAACCTACCTACGCACAACTGAAAACTTTTACAGATTTATTATAGGTAAGTAGGTATGTATAGATAGATACAGTGAATAGTGCACACCCCATACAGTATAAATGAGCCCAAACATGATGGGTATATCAGTAGCTAATTAAGAAATCTATTATCCACCTTGCTGGCCTTCATTATCAGACCCTTGTTACAAACTACATTGAATAATAACCACTCGTACGATTCAAATGAGCCCAAACACGATAGGCTGCATATTAGTAAGAGTGGATTAAAAATAACTTCTATACTTCCCTTGAACAAATTCTCAAATCATACATTTTTATATATGATTTTGATGATAAATCAAAATCGAAAAATAAACACTTATTTTGTTTACACTTCTGTCTACAAAGAAACTAGAAAATGTCTGAATACGGTCAGGATTGGATAACTTTTAAAGAAAGCTGTGACCATTTTTCTTTGACCGATGATCTGTTTCCGATTGATAACAATATCCACGCCTTATCTAGGTAGGTACCTACCTACTTCTAGATTTAATTTATTATATCCACGACTATCATTACTTTTTCAAAACCCTCGCACCCTAGTCTGTATATAAATTACTACGACTTCATGTTTGTTGGCCAAAGGTCATACTAAAAAGTATCTAATTGAGTCGGACTTGGAAAAAGTTCATAGTGGTGGTCGTGTTTGGTAGAATCGATTATAAAATCGATTACTTAGAATTATTTCTGTCACATGAGATAAACTCAAGTACGGTGCGTTTCACTTAAGAAGTTCCTTTGCCGTAATGTTGGCTTGTCTGCCTACAGAAAAAAGACGGGAAATAAGTATGAAAATAGTTGCCTACTCTACCAAAATTTTTGCACGAAATGTGAAACTAAATAGATTTTAACGGTAGTCGCACCACTTTATGGAGGAAAAGGAAGTTGTTGGATGGTACGATATTGCGGCGTGGCGTTTTCGGTATTTGTAGGACAATCGAAATGGAGTCCAACGTTGTATGCTTTATTCAAAAATACTTTTTACAGTTTCCAAAAGAATAAAATAAATAAAAAATAAAATATTTCCTAATATTAAGTAATTTCATTGCTAAAAATGTAGCAACACTGTTTTTCCGTATTGCCAACATTACAGCGTAGGAACTTCTTTAGCTATAGCTATACTTATAACAATCATACCTATTTCACTCGTGTACCTCTAAAAAAGGTCTGTAAATATCAAGTACCGAAATTACTTGAACAGTTGAGACGGGCAGTACTCTCATGCGCAAGTAGTGTATAATTTTATTCCGGATTTAGCGGACTGTATACGTACTCTAGGCGCCCTGTACTACGTAACAGTATCGGTATATTTATTATTTCAATGGCTCGATAAATACTTGGTATATCGTTTAAAATGACAGATTATCCAACTTCTTCGTAAGTCATGATGATCCACTCGTTAAATACAATTTTGATTCGTGTGTAATTCGCAGGGAAATGAGGATATCAGGGATTGGGATTTCACGAAATCCCTAGGGATATCACGAAATCCCGGTAGATGTCGAATATTCTTGTTTATTACGTCTTTTTACTAAAAGTATATATTGATATGACAAAATGCTAATATAAAGTCAGAGATATGTCATTCATTTTACTAAACTAAATGTAGTGAAATAAAGAATACTGTTAATGAATAAAAAAATAAAACAAAATTATAAATTAACTCGTACATTTTTATTAGAAAATAAAGTTTTAATCAACTAAACATAACAATGATATCTGGTATACTTTATACCTTTTTCTGTTATGTGGATTCGTTCATGAGGTACAAAAAATAAATAAATGTAAGTACGAATAAAAAAAAATATTGACTTCTAAGAGTATGCGAGGCTCAACAATTAAAACGACTGATGGAAAATGGCAGTGATTTGTGGCACCTTAAATTATACAAATCATTTAGCTGTGCTTGCTGTTTCGCTCCCACCGAGCGAGAGAAATGCATGGCTTGATTTTTATGTATGATTGTCACATCACGAGATATTTTTAGTAAAGAGACGTAATAAACAAGAATATTCGACATCTACCGGGATTTCGTGATATCCCTAGGGATTTCGTGAAATCCCTGATGTCCTCATTTCCCTGCGACAAATATACATGAATCAAAATTGATACATTTAGTCAAGACCTTGACCAGCTGGTAGTGATTGTTAACAGGCGCCAGATCATAGATACAGTACGGCTTCACGTATAGAGTCTTGTCTAAAAAGTCAAACGACTTGGGTAATTATTAGAATAAAATGAAATCTGATGTAGTCAACGCTAGTTCAATAATCAAGGTTGATTAAGGGATTTTGATCATTGTTTGCTAATAGAAGAACCTTATAAAAAGTATCGAATATAAGTACATTTTAAACTAGCTGTGCCCGCGACTTCGTTCGCGTGAACTTCAGATCAGCTACCTGCCAAAAAAAAGTCCCATCAAAATCGGTCCAGCCATTTCAGAGATCAGCCTGAACAAACGGACAGACAGACAGATAAAAATAGTAAAAAATGTTATTTTGGTGTATGTACCATATATATATTCATATACATGTAGTAAAAAGCAGTTATTTCAATATTACAAACAGACAGTCCAATTTTATTTAAATGTATAGATGATTAAATATGAAACAAAATTCCCAAGTCGTTTGACTTTTTAGACAGACTGTACCCCGATCGTTGTCATATCATTTATTAGTACAGATAAAAACAAGTCAAATCTGTCACAAAATGACTCTTTCACCAAGAGCATATAAAATAATATTCTCTTTTTACATAAAGTTAGAATAGTAATTCTGCCATACTTGTTTCATTTGTACTATAAATTTTACGTAATATGATTTTTGGTGAACTACGTTGAATCGATTAACTGTGCACTTGCGCACAACACTAGCGGCTCCGAACCGCCTGTCCGCATGGAGCGATCCAAGATGGCGGCTTTTACCTTACAGTCACTTTGAGCATGGCCGCGTTTTAAATATTTTTAACTTTTATAATCTTATCTTTTTAACCAATTAATTCAAAAATTTATCGATTTTAGTATAAAATATTTATTTAAGTTTTACTAATAAGTAATGTGTTTAAAGTGCAAAGTGCAAAAAGTCGGACAATATTCTAGATCCTTGAGTGACCTTTTGTTCAAGACTTTCTTTTACCATATTGTTACATTATTGTGTCTTAATTCAATTGTGTAAAGATTAACTAGAAAGTTTAACGGATTACTGTGATATAATTTAGGTATCAGTGCCACATAAAGTCTGATATTCAGGTACTGTGCAAGAACTCCCACGTGGAAATATCTCACGTCTCTATTTATAGACTACGAACTTGGTTTCATAAAAAGTGATAGGATAGATTAAAAATCATTATATTTAGGTATTTTACTACATGTAATTTGTTCCATAATCATGAATTACATTATAATTCGTACTGTATAAAACACCGAGATGAAAAGTGCACCATTTATAAGCAACCAGATAAATCGACTGTCCTTCCATATTTTATGTGATGTGTAGGTACGTTACATCCTTCTACTTATAATTTTATCGGACATGTTGTCTCGTGTTCAATTTCTCGGCGATGGCCTTGATTTTAGTAACTTGTTCCAAAGCAACAATTTTGAATATCTAAATAAGTGTCCGACCGATACAACGTAATCGAAAATTCAGCTCTTCTAGTCACTGAAAAATCAGCCCTTAGTTTCATAGAAGACTATTAATAAACCGTTGAAAATTGGTATCAGAAAAAGACAAGAAACCCTGCAATAAATTTCCTGGAAGGCTACAATGATCAAATGTGATAGGAGGAACAACTCACACCCCTAAACTTTGCTAACTGACCATGTGGCTACATAGCCAGTAATGTTTAAGCTTTATAAAATTATTGCAACCCTAAATTACCATGCAGAATTCTCATCTCCAGGCTGATGCTTGGGTTGGGGATTGAACTCGCATGATTACTCACTTAGTTTATGACAGTATTTTAGTTATCTTAATATACCAACTGCTCAACAACATTAGTTTTGGTTGTGTTGTATATTTTGGCTACTGTATGGCTGCAACTAAAACTTTGTTCTGACACAAATCCATGACCCATGTTCATTATCAAATTATTGACATGCCAACATATGTATAAGGCTATCTCATTTAAAGAAAATTGTATTACTAAATTGTATGCGTAATTATAGGTGTGACTTGATATTAATACTTACTATTTTGTCTTTTCCAGTGATTAGTTCAGTTGATAGCTTGGCGGAAGCGGTTCTCCTTCCAACTAGTCAAAGTAATCAAGGATTCAGTGTGGAGCCAACAGCAAAGAAACCAATACCAGTAAAGCAATTTTCACCAGCCCCAGAGGCTGAAACTCCTGCTACTGTAGCACTAAATGTTGAATTAGCTGTCAAGAGTGAACCTGTTGTTGAAAGTCCACCTACTGCCACTCAACTTTTATCTGCTAGCATTGAAAAAGTAGCCAAGGAACAGCTTTCAAAGGCACCTGAACTAAAAGAAGGATCAAGTGCGATAGAAGCTCAAGCGAAATTAACGCAGAGTATATCTAGTGTATTACGCACTAATCAATCTGAATTGAAAATGAAAGATTTCAACCTTAATAATAAGACTACAGGTTTGTTCATTATTTTCTTAACACACTGGTATTTGAGTTTGTTCCTTGAAATGGATTGTACTAGAGCTAATTTGTAATGATTTTGACCCTGAAAAGTTTAGGAACCAAGTTAGGTTAAATTGTGAGATATCTACTCAGATGATGGATCAATAAATTTTTTAGGAGCTCATACATTATGTATTACTCATGCCTTTGTTAAAGAAGTATTGTTAAGTTCAAGTTATGACCAGTTACCCTGTATAATCTTCTGCACTAGTAGACTATCTTATCAGCTTGATGATCGCCCAGTTTTTTTGTGTTTTTTGAATACTGAACTAAAAAAACAATTTCTTTGTATGATATTCAGATTTCACTCTTTTCTATTAGGTATTACTTGAGTAGTTGTAATATGATTTTAAATCTTTTAACAATCAATAGCACAGAATTGATAACTGAGATAAATGGTTGTCAGTTTTTATGAGTGCTAAGAAGAGCAAGGGAGATGCTGTATAATGTCAATTTGGGCTATTTAGTCTTTAATTGTAGGAAAATAGTTTGTAAACCAATAACTTTCTAGAATAGTATATACTTATATCATCAGTGACACTTAAACCTGCATATGAAGTGTAGTGGCACTAAAAATCTTTTCTTTTCATTTGTTGTTTCTTTTACCTTCTGGCTGGTTTGGAATCGTTTACTCAATCTCACTTCAGATACCTGAGTTACTCCTGGAGTTTACAAGTTATGGCAGTGATTACATTTAGGCCGGTTAGGACAGAGAATGCACAGGAGTCAGTTCAGTTGACAGTTTAGTTACTGGCCTTAGTCACTGGTGGCCTTTCACTGGCCTTGTGTAAGAATACATTTGAAGATACTTTAATAACAGTTAGTTGACTTTGTGTAGGGGCGGTCTTTGGAACTGAACTGACTCACAAAGTGGCCTTTTCTGGAGCTGGAAAACAAAAAAATATTTAGGCAAAGCCATCTGATTCAAAAAAATTTAAAATCTGGTTTATAATATTTGTCTGTCAATGTATCTGGAGGAATTTTTATAATAACTAAGGGCTATGAATACAAGATGTGTCACAGCCCTAATATATTTACTAACAATTTTTGAAATTTTACTTGCATGGTCTTTAGATATGTACTGTGAAACTTTTATAGAAAATCTGTTCATATTTAGTTTTTCTCTGTTAGATCCAGATACTGCCAATGGAAACACTACTGATGTGACTAAAACCGAGTCTGTTAAGGAAGACATCAATAAAAATGACAAGGTTTTAAACAAGAACACTAAGAATTCCAACAAAAAATCTGCAAATAAAATGGCTAATAATGAGTCAAATGTTAAAGAAGCAGAGTCATATGAAAATGGCAAAAATGAGACTGATAAAGTAGTTAATGTAGAGCAAGATAAAACCGAGCCTGCTGATGAAATGGCTGCACCTCCGAAGCAAGTGCCAGTGGAGACTACAAAGATTGAGCAACCAGCAACACCACAGTTGTTTGTACCTAAATATAAATATAGTGAAGGTTGGTCAAGTTTTAAGCAGTGATTGCTTTTGATAGCATACTTGAGCAGTTTTTTAATATCATTATATTTTCAGATCAATGGTCTCCACTTAATACAGCTGGCAAGAAGTGTTATGATATTGATTTGCTGAAGCAAATAAAGGAAGATCCACTTTCGAAAAACAAGCCTAATGCTCCTTTGTTGGAACATTGCAATGTCATTAGGGTATGCCCATTTATCTATGTATTCAGATATATCTTTATAAATAAGAATAGAATACCATTTTACCATCATTGTTTATTTCTAGACCACACCAATGCAAGAACCACAACCATTCACGCCTATTTCGAGACCCATGAATGATTCTCTATTTCCTCCATTTGCCAAGACCCCTGGTATGGGATCCAGGAATAACACACCTCGAGAAACAAAGAAAGATTCAAGAAATACAGCTCCTACTGGTGGGTCTCATTTTCGTTTTCTTTTTTATTGCACATTTTTTTGATGTAATATATTTTTAAAGATAATTATTTTTATACAGGCAAAGGAAGTGGGAAACTGACCCCGAGTCCAAGTGGTAACAGCCCACATAAACCAGTTATTCATGTATCATTGTCGCTGAGGGAAGAAGTCAAACTTAATGAAGTTGATTCTGCATGGAAGCCTACCAGGTTCCGTAAGGATACTATCAATGAGGAAGAATACAGGACACAGGTAAAACTTGGGTATTTTTGATAAATTATAAGAGTGCACCGGTTTTTTGTCATCTCAGCATAAGGTTGGAGCTAACACCATGTGTAGTACTTTAATTTAATTTGTGTCAAGAATACCACACAATATTAATTTTTCCTGGATGTGATAGAATTGTGTACATGATGCCGCTTTTTCTTTTTGATTCCTATCCTATTGAGTTAACTTACTAATTCTGCATCAGCAGCAGGCTAATTTGGAAAAAGAAAGTGGTTCACCTCTTTTTGCGTGTAATGAAGTATATTTTATTTATCTTTGTTTGAAATATGGCATTGTAGGCATCCTGTATTGTGAATATTCTGTCTTGTTTTTTTTTTTTTCATTTAATTTTTATTCTTTCAGGAACTGTACAAGAAGTTCAGGGGTATTTTGAACAAGTTAACTCCACAGAAGTTTGATACTCTTTTGGACAGAGTAAAAACATTGGATATTAACAATCAGAATCGTCTAGAAGGTGTAATTGATTTAGTATTTGAAAAAGCCATTGATGAGCCCAACTTTTCTGAAGCCTATGCCGCGATGTGCAACAAGTTATCTGTGCTAAAGGTACTTATAAAGAATTTACATGCTTGAATTGCAATTGCTGATCATTCAATGAAAACTATAACATGTTTCAGTATTTATATTTAAATTATTAATTATTCCACAGGTACCTGCTGACAACCCAACATCACCTGACAAGTGTGTCAATTTCAGAGCCCTTATTATCAACAAATGCCAAAACCAATTTGAAACTCATAAAGTTGATGAGCAAATATTGAAATTAGAAAGCGAGCTTGCTACCACCACTGACCCTGTGAGTACAACCACAATGCAAACTAATAATATTATAAATGCGAAAGTGTCTTTGGCTGACTATTACCATTTTATGACTTGATAACTAAATGGATTTATATTAAATCTGGCACACTTCATGACCATTCTTGTATTAATAAACTTAAATATTTCAGGCTAGGAAAAAGGAACTGACTCTTATGATTGATGAAGAAAACAGGCGTGTTAGAATGAGGTCTGTTGGAAATGTAAGATTTATTGGTAAGTTACGTTTTGATTATTCTTTTTGTACTCTCTAGTTTGAGTTTTTGTCTACTATATAGATTGGTTTTTTTTTTAATGGCTCTCCTTTGTATTTAATAATGCAGTTTATAATAATAGTTCTGCGTACCCCTATTTTGTATGTATAAATATAATGCAAAATTTCTGCTCAACAGCATCAGCGAAAATCTTTATTTCATGTGTTTCTATTATTGGCGAATATTCATTCATTAATAAATAAATTAGCAAATTATTCCTGCCATCATTGCGGCTGTATTATTTGATAGATAAGGCAGAAGTATTACACCCAAGTGGCAGAACTTTGTGCAGTGCATCAGTCATTCCCATGTCCTCTTGCTAGTTTTTGAATAAATTAGAGCTTAAATATTTTAAATTTTTTGCTTTTTAAATGATATAAACAACTGCTTGACTGCGATCCCACCTGATGGTAAGCAGTGATGCATGCATACATGATGTAATGTAATACATTAAAAAAAAAAGATATTATTGACAAAAAAAAAAATTGCTAATTATCCCATTGTAATAAAACATTTGATATACCAGTTATATGTGATAATAACTAACATTGTTATGCTAGTGCGACATATTTTTTATTTAAGTTTAGAGATAAGGCACTGCTATGTATTTATAATTTTGTTTATTAATTTTTAATATTTTTTTTTTTCGAGATCCGACTTTTTTAATATTATTTTCATGCAATTACATTTCTATACCTGATTGTTGCAGGTGAGCTGTATAAATTAAAGATGTTAACTTCAAAAATCATGGATTATTGTATGAAGTACCTAATCGAAAAAGTTGAAGAAGAAAAGCTTGAGTGTCTCTGCAAGTTACTTACTACGATTGGTGAACAAGTGGAAAACGAAGTCAATGGTCAACTTGATAACATTTTCAAGAAAATGCAGGATATTGTAGATCGCAAATCTAATAAAATAAGCAGTCGTGTTAGGTTAGTAACATAAAATAATGTAATGTACTAATGATTATTAAATGCCTTATACTCCTACCGCGTCTGCTGTCTGTTTGTCCGAAACTGTAGAACGGATTTTCATGAGGTTTTCACCAATAGATAGTGTCCCATAAGAAAGGCGTAGTCATGGTTTTTGAACAAACATACAACATGCATTATATAGTAGAGAAAAGCCGAAAAATTAGAAGCTGAAACGGCTTGCCGGTGATTCTTATAATAGACACAATCTTATATTAAACACATACTTTTGAATGATTTTTTAACAGTGGTTTAACTTGTAGTAATTTGCGGTGTTACGCCACATGGTTCTTGTGGTATAAGCTAACAGTGAGTAGTTTTCCCTTTACGATTCTATGCAATGAATAAACTCGATTTTTTTCCACAGATTCATGCTTCAAGATGTTATTGAGCTTAGAAAACGCAAATGGGTGGCTAAAACTGTTATTGATTCCCAACCTAAAATGATGGATCAAATACAAAAAGAAGCTGAACTCCAGCAGCGTAATATTGAGGTAATTTCAATTAAAGAAACCATAGAATACAAAATTATAAATAAATAAACCTACTTATTAATAATTTTTTGTACATACAATAATACGATAGGTTGCCTTTTATATTTCGAGATTGGACAACCCCAGTGTTGCAATCTGGCCACTGACAGCTCTATCGTAGTTTGACATTTTTGAGGTTATACGTACTCAGAACGTTTTGACATACGAGCGCTATTTGTGTTATTTACAGTAATTTAAAAGATTCATCTCTGCCAAAAAATGGAATTAAATCGTGAACATTTTCGTGCGATTATTTTTTACAACTTTCGAAGTGGATTAACTCAACAACAGTGCATCGATGAAGTTAATTAAATTTTTGGTGATGAAGCTCCATCTAGGACCAGTGTTTATCGATGGTATGGTGAATTCAACCGAGGTCGTAGTTCACTCCAAGACGAATTTCGTGAAGGTCGTTCAAAATCAGTTGTTGTTCCGGAAACCATTGATGCTGTGCGCGAAATTATATTGCATGATCGTCATGTGACCTATCGTGAGATTGAGGCAACCTTAGGCATTAGTGGGACCAGCATACATTCAATATTGCATGAACATTTGACTGTCAAAAAAATTTGTTCGCTTTGGATCCCACACAATTTGTCAATCGCTCAAAAAAAGGCTCGTGTCGATTGGTCGAAAGAAATGCTCAAAAAATACGATCGCGGTGCTTCGAAACACGTCTATGACATCGTGACAGGTGATGAATCGTGGATTTACGCGTATGAGCCCGAAAGTAAACAGCAGTCGACTGTATGGGTGTTTCAAAATGAGTCAAATCCAACAAAAGTTGTTCGCGCACGAAGCACTTCCAAGCAAATGGTCGCCTGTTTTTTCGGAAAAACTGGACATGTCGCAACCGTACCACTACAACAACGCAGAACAGTCAATTCTGAGTGGTACACAACCATTTGTTTGCCAGTTATCTTCCAAGAAATCAGGAAAACCAACCGCCGAAGACGGATCACTCTTCACCATGACAATGCGAGCTCTCACACATCGGCTCAAACATATGCATTTTTGAGCACTCAAAACATCGATTTGATGAGTCATCCGCCGTATAGTCTTGACTTGGCACCGAATGACTTCTTTTTATTCCCGTACGTAAAAAATAAAATGAGAGGTCAACGTTTTTTGACACCTGAAGAAGCGGTTGATGCGTTCAGAATGCATGTTTTGGAGATATCTCAATCAGAGTGGCAAAAGTGCTTCGACAATTGGTTCAAACGCATGAAAAAGTGTATAGATCTTAATGGGGAATATTTTGAAAAACAATAAATTTTCGATGATTAATATTTGTTTTTGTTCTCTAATCCCGAAATACAAAAAGGCAACCCTCGTAATATGTGTAAGAATCATACAATAATTTGAGTTAAGTTTGAACAACTTGTCTGATAAATTTGTCTAAATATTTACCTGTATGTTTTATTTTAGTTAATGAACAACCCTATGGGTGGATACCGTCGCGATGAGGGCGGCCGTGGTAAGCGTGGTGATAGTCGTAGACAGAATCAAAACAATTCTTTCAATGATAACACTTGGAAATCATCACGGACCACTAACTACCCAGTGGACACACTGAAACTTAAGGCTGTAACACAAAAGGTATGTTTATTAATAACTAAAGAGGGATAGATTATATCAAAGTCTAGCTGTGAACTTTATTGATAGTGAAACAACTGTGATTCACAAGTCTTATCTACATCTACACACTACACTAATATTATAGTAAAGAAAAACGGCGGGGAAATTGTTGGTGAAATTATTAAGTGTACATATATCACCATGATATATAGTTTCAAGATAATTTACAAAAGCATCGACTTATATTCTAGTGATAGACAAGCCCTTTCATGGAAACTATTTGTCAAAAAACTGAAAAGTTTTAAAAAAAGTTCGCTGCAGCGCTATATGGGCATTATGTCGTCTAACAGAACTATTAAAACATGCAGCGCTAAGGTAGCTCTTAGAGGATACTTTTTTCGTGACTAAAATGTCTTAAGCACCTTAAATTTCGTGGCACTTGCGCGTTTCGTTCAACATAGTGTAATGTTTAAGGTGTACAGACGTCATTACACGAGTCGACTGAAATGAATGTTCGGCACGCCTAATCTAGTGCGTAGTACATATACACCGTTAAATTTTAATCGTTTTAATCCCGTGGTGGGTCGATCCGGTACATGAAACACTATCGATTTGTAAAGATAAAATTAAAAAATAAAGTACCATTTTTCAAAACTCGTATTAATTTACGCATGTACGAAATTAATTTCTATAAGAAAACGTCAGCTGAGCGAGTTCAATGACCTGTAGTTAATAGTCTGCGTTGCGTACAAACTACCTATGTATTGGTAATAAATACTTATCCAGCAATGGGACAGTGATGGCTAGGAAAGAAAAAAAAGTACTGTTATCAAGTTATCAGTTTTATGTAATTTTATGTTATTTCTTTCCCTTTCCATTGATATATTTGTCCTTACGTTTGTTATATTCCACAAAAGGATTATTGGTGTTACTATTAGTCATTATAAATAGAACAAGAAAGAAGACGGCTGGCGCGTGAGTATGTAGTACGTACCGAGCGCGTGAGGATGCAGTACAATCCGAGCGCGTGAGGATGTAGTACATTCTGAGCGCCTGAGGATGTAGTACAATCTGAGCGCGTGAGGATGAGTAGTACATTCTGAGCGCGTGAGGATGTAGTACGTTCTGAGCGCGTGAGGATGCAGTACATTCTGAGCGCGTGAGGATGTAGTACAATCCGAGCGCTTGAGGATGTAGTGCATTCTGAGCGCGTGAGGATGTAGTACAATCTGAGCGCGTGAGGATGCAGTACAATCCGAGCGCGTGAGGATGTAGTACATTCTGAGCGCGTGAGGATGTAGTACAATCTGAGCGCGTGAGGTTGTAGTACATTCTGAGCGCGTCAGGATGTAGTACAATCTGAGCGCGTGAGGATGTAGTACAATCTGAGCGCGTGAGGATGAGTAGTACAATCTGAGCGCGTGAGGTTGAGTAGTACATTCTGAGCGCGTGAGGATGTAGTACGTTCTGAGCGCGTGAGGATGTAGCACATTCTGAGCGTGTGAGGATGTAGTACATTCTGAGCGCATGAGGATGTAGTTCAATCGGAGCGCGTGAGGATGTAGTACCTACGTTCTGAGCGCGTGAGGATGTAGTACATTCTGAGCGCGTGAGGATGTAGTACATTCTGAGCGCGTGAGGATGTAGTACGTTCTGAGCGCGTGAGGATGAAGTACGTTCGGAGCGCGTGAGGATGTAGTACATTCTGAGTGCGTGAGGCGTCATTTGCGCACAGCGATTTTGTCTACGTATTAGTTTTGCAGATTTATTATATGTATAGATGATTATGATAGTACTTATATGGTAGTAGTAGTATGGAACGGATGTAATAATAGAAGTTTGTAAAGTCTGTTATTTTTAATCAGACACTAACGACATTTCTAGTGTTGCATGTTTTCCATTTCATAATTAGTGAGATGCTGCAACCTGCTGGTCTATATCAGACCAGAAGACCGAAAAATATCCATAAAAATTGTTATATTGTCTACTAATTATGGTCAGTAGATGTCTAACTGGCAAAATATAATATAATTTAAGCCTAGACTAAGATTTGAAGACTAAATTGCTAGTTTATTTTACTTTTTCGTCCATATTTGGTAATCATCCAGACGAAAATACAGGATCGATTTATTACGGAGTCCCGGCGCCTATCTTCCGACTTCGTTTCTGCCTTTATTTTAGTCAGTCATCGACTACAAACACTTCTCATTAAGAAAATCGAAATACCTTGCAAGTTTATGTTTTGTAAGGATTATCAGAAAAATGAGTAAATTTAGGAACACGTGTCAAATGTCGTTTAATAGTGAATAATATGAGGTTTTCAAATCCTAATGTTACATGTTCTAAATTCAAATTAAATTTTCATAGTTTTCGTATACAAGTCATTTTTACCCTGTATGGAGTATGAAGGAAATTGATAAAACGACTCACGTATATGAAAAAAAGAACCAAGATACATTTATTTAATAACTTTTATTCTCTCCCTGAGCTCTTAATACTATTTTCATTTATTACATTTATTATCTGATGAGTGTCACAATCAAATGTGGCATTCCATTCCATTCCTATTAAATTGCATTTTGCAGCTGGCGTGTTTCTGGGGCAGTGTATTTGTGTATATGTAGAAGATGTCTTCGAAACCTCAACTTTTATTTGAAACTGGATTATCTCATGACAAACTAAGAGTGCATTATGTTTTTTCATATAACACATTACTTTGTTTTAGAATCTGACCAATATCAAATTGGCTCCACATCATTCAGCATGGAACCATGGTTCAGGTACAAAGAATACTGCACAAGCAAGTAGCAACTCTATGATTAGTATCAGCAAAAATATGTACAGTGTACTAGAGAATGTACAAACTGATCCTACATCACTTAGAGGTATGTTCTGTTAACATGGGCAATATAATATAAAATAATTGCTTTGTTGTTTAAATAAGGTCTCTATGAAATGATAATTTTATACTAAAATGTAAAGATGTTTCTGAAATGATTGGGTTTTTCAGCTAACAGAGACATGACCCCTAATTATTCTAAGGGAGCATCAATCGAAAGGTCCACGTTCCACTCCAGGGGTGACTTCAGTAAGTTATGATATTCCTTTCTTTTTGACAGTTATAATTATTGCTAGGTATTCGATTATACTGTTAAGCAAGAGCCAACTGTTAGCTTGTATATTGTAGAAAATTATTCAGTATGTCTTCTTTGTTTAATACTTACTGGGACTAAACACATCACATAAATGAGATACTAACTTAGTTTCGAATTTGTTTTGTTAAGTGTCCCCAAGTATGATTAGACTTACAATGAAATCCCAATTACAGCAGCAAGTGGAAGTAGCAGTCGCTCCGGTTCGGTGGGCGTGGCTCGCTCTAACTCTGGCACTCGCAGCACTAGTGCTGCGCCGATCACACCCCCGGTCGCCAACGAGGACCCGGCACCCGCGCCTGCACCAGCTCCAGTTCCCCAGGAACCACTCCCGGAGCCTAAGAAGAAGTCTATCAAATCTATGGTAGACCTCTGTATCACTCACAACTCTGATGATGTGGAAATGGTAGCTGAAGTCAAGCAACTGTACACATCCCAGTACCATGCTTCTGTTGTTAATGAAATACTCAATGTTGCTGTTGAAAAGTAAGCAAAGTATATTATATGAAACTTTTATACTTAGCTATTTAAAATACAAAAACACTTAAATAAATCTTTTATTTTTGTTTTAGGTCGGCAAAGGAAATTGCCCTCATTTCAAAGGCATTGCTTAGTTTAGTTGCCACAAATACCATCTCCTCTGACAATTTTGTGGCCGGTATCAAAGAAATATTAGAATTCGCACCTGATCTTTATATCGATATTCCTATGTTATACGATAATTTAGGAAAAATAATTGCGCCGCAAATCGAAAAGAAGGTAAATATTCATACATGACATTTTAAAACATAAATACGTATGTACTTATCAAATACCTAATCATTCTATTTATTTTCAGCATATCACATTTGTACAGATATTTAGAATTTCTGAAAGCATAATTTCTGCGAATCATGGACATCTGTTTTTGAAAGCAGTGATTAGAGACCTAAAAGAAAGCATGGGACCTTCCTTTGTAAAAAGCAAATGGCAAGAGTCTGGCCTTGAAATTAAGCAATGGATGGATGAAAAACTTGTAAGCACTTTGTTTTTTATATCTACCTGAAACTATTATTTGCATTATTCTAATATAAAATTAACTTTTATTTCAGGTGGCAACGTGGTTAGAAGATAATAAGTTCGAATTCTTGGAAGGTGATTCCAAGGTTAGCGAAGAAGCGAATAAAATCTTGTCGCCTGCTCAAACTCAAAGCAAATTAATTCAACTTATGAATGCTGATGAGTCTTGTGAGTGTATCAAAGGATGGATACAGGTAAGATATTTTGAATGTTTCATGTAGTGAGCAACTTTACTTAACATTCTTCTTTGAAAAAATTCCCTTTTGATTGGTTAATTTGATAGGTTTTTAATAATGTGACCCTTTTTAAAACTATTTTTCGCAGTGATTCTTGATATAATAACTGAACAAAACTGGATTTGATCATTTTTACATTGTTTATTATTACATTCTTATAATATAGTTAATTTAATTTTCTTTTGATGTATTTCCACAGGATAAGATTAGTGGCTCTACGGATGAAGATTGGTTTATGCGAGCACTTATTCAAGCAATATGCGAACATGCACTATTCGGGCCAGAAGGACGCGATGTGCCACATTTCAACCAAGACCGCATGAATAAATACGCGAGTCTCATACATGACTTTGGCGAGACAAAACAGTCGAGAGAGGCGAGCTGTTTGTTCGGCATACAGCAGCTTATACGCAGGCTCGAACATCCGCAAGGTTAATAAAATCAATATATTATAATAGATTTATTTATGATGTGAGGTGGAGCTTAACCAGACACATTTTTCCATTGAGAATTTGTGTCATCCATGGTAAAGTTTGAGACTGTCGCTTCTATTTATAGTTTTGGGTTTTTCTTTTTTGCTAGCATAGATGCTTTCACAATGAACTACAATCGTGAAACGTGTATTTGCTCTGAAAATTTGCCGAATGTATAAATGCATCTTTTATCGCGTCTATAACTCGTAGATGCATAATGTTCTTAACCAAAACAACTTAGCTGGTAACTAATTGAATTATTTCTGTTACAGGCTTAACTTTAGAGATATTCCAATATCTGCATGAACAATATATAATTTCATTAGATGGATTTATTGCATGGGAGGAGTCCGAAAAGGAGCCGGAGGGAAAAGGTAAAATTTGATTTCTCTATTTGTTGAAAAACGATTACAAGAAATAAAATGTGATGACTTCAATGCTGGTTGCTTGTTACAGGTGTAATGATGAAGGCGTTGGTTTCGTTCTTCACGAACATTAAGGAGGCGGACAACGAGGACTCGTGCAGCGAGGACTGACGAGCGTCGCGCCACGCGGCCGCACTGCCGCCGCTGTTCGCGCCGGTGGTCGCGCCCGTGCTCATCGCAGCCACGCCGACCGCAACATCGTCATTTAATGTCTTCTATATTTTTATATATTAGAATCATCCTAAATGGAACTCATAGATTATATTATTATTATTATGACAATGCTTAACCTAACAGAAGCTAGAAAAAGTTGTATAATATTTTTAAATGCGATAGTTATTTATCAAGTTTTTAAATTGAATTTGCTTCAAAATTATGAATGCGTGATTCGATGTCGTACCTACAGTAAATTGATGAAATGCGCCACGTTGACGTTGTTAACGGCAATGTAATCACATAATTAATTATGGTTTTTAATCTTTTACATGTACCCAAATAAAGTAATTATTTCATATAATTTAAATATGTATGTATTAACAGATATTTGTATTATTATGCAAGTGCAAACATCATCCTCTGTTGTCAAGATTTTTAATAATGATTTATTTAAATGGTTTTGACTGGTTTTCTGAAGTAATATAAATATACTTTTGGATGCTTTCATTGGGTTAAAGCTTATAATAGTCTTACTACTAGCGAAGTCACTGTTTAGAGAATTATAATATGCAGTTAACTGTTAATGTTTTTAAACATAAAACTAATAGTTAATATATATCTTGTTTACTTAAATCATATAATTCTATAGATAATAAAATAGCTAATGAATGTTGGCGTTGAAAGAGTTAAATGCAGTGGCATAATTGTGTAGTGGGCGTCCCAGACGTCACATTATTGGTGTCTTGTTAATCATGAACGTTATTTTGTGAATATCATGTTATGGCGATTGGGTTGTTGGATTCGTCTGTAATACAATTCGCCACTGCAAACGTAGAATATATACTAAACACAACGCCAATCCCAGACTCAATGAAATTGTTAATAATGATACTTAATTAAGCATCCGAATAGTAGAAAGAAAATATTTACAGTTATTTCTATTGGCATATTTTAAGAATTTTATGAAAGTTTAATTACATGATTAGCTCCATTAAAATCTCAATTATTTTCATTTTCACAGTTGCTTATATTGGAATATTTGAAGAATTTAGATTTCAAAGCAGCTACATTTAAATCTCAATTACTTTCATTTCCACAGTTGCTACTACTAGCAAATTTTCAGAATTCCGTTTAATTACATAGCTCCATTTGAAAAGCCATCGCTCTCATGGAATTTTCTTAATTTCCATATTTTTTTTTTTTTTTTAATATTCAGTAAGTTATAATTTTTTCATTTTCGTTTTTATCATTTAAAAGCCCCAAGTTACAATTAATTTCTTATACCTGGACTTTTAATTTAATAGATATTTTTATTTAGTTTTAATTTGAATAGTTAGCTGTGACTCAGTAAGCAGTGATATCTGTCTCAAATCTTTTGTGATTTCTGTTGGCTGGTCCTAGATGCGCAGCGAGTAGTCCGTCTTGGATTACACGCTTCGCTCTTCGTCATTTGCATGATTATTTCTTTTAACTTACCTGTCCCTGCTGCTGAGTTTTTATTACTTATTAGCTACTCTTGTCAGTTACTATGTATGTTATGTAAATAAACTTTTTAAAAAAAGCTAATCTTTACTGAGTATTCCTAAAAAAGAACACCACATTGTAAAACTAATATTAAAGCAATAAATGCAAAATTCCCAGCCTATAAAAATAATTATAAAAAATAGAAAAAATAGTACTTTTATATTCCATAGAAATGTATATTCAACAAGAAATATTAGTAACAATACATACACGTTATTTATTATTAAATTTTATAAAAAAAAAT
This sequence comes from Mythimna ferrago, assembly GCA_910589285.2. Classification (NCBI taxonomy): domain Eukaryota; kingdom Metazoa; phylum Arthropoda; class Insecta; order Lepidoptera; family Noctuidae; genus Mythimna; species Mythimna ferrago. The sequence continues at coordinate 14,734,083 of OU342673.1, read as the reverse complement.
ATAAAATAAATCTCTGTTTGAGGTTTTTGTAAATAAACGTGGTTTAATTTGTAGCAAGATTTATGAAAGTAACCCATAGTAAGTAGAATATATTATTAACTAGCGGCCTGCCCGGTTTCGCCTGGTGTATGTGTCGAAGTCGTTTTTATACATACGTCGCCCATTTGCATACTGTCGTTGCATATTTGCATTCAATAGAATCGTATGTTTGGGTGTGGGTGTGGGTTAGTCATATGAGTGAAAAATAAATAAAATGGATATCATATTTTACCTGTTTTATTAGGTAATGTACAACTTTTATTTTAGGACCTTACATATAATAAAAACTAAGCAAGAGCAATTATAGTTATCGGCACGAATATTGAGCGCTCGGCGTCTTGAGTGGGGATCGCTTTATAGTCCAAGATCCGAGGGCCGCCAGACGTCACGTATTCTCTCACGAACGAAATGTGGTTGATTGAGAGTACTGTTAGTATGTACTAAGAACGCATGCCTATCTGCTAGCTTGCTTTTCACATTTGCAGTATCACAAAGAAACAACCTGTTAACCTCAAATCTTAACAAATCTTTTCGAATGAACTAAATTTCGGTGACGCGGCCACCTGTTTCTCCAGATAACGCGTGACGACTACAATGCGTTCCAAATGAGAATAAGACCGATCGCCATGTTGTGATGTCACGTACAGATGTCATGTATAGCTCAAGAGACTTGAAAGTTTCCTCGGTGCTCATATTGTTAGCCTTTTGCCATGTTGTGATGTCATGATTTACTGTCAAATCGAGGAAATAAATTTTAAACATTAATTAATTTACGAAAAATTTAATTTATTATAAATTAAATTTTTAATATAACTGTGAACGAAAAAAGTTTAATCAGAATCCAGTTCTTCAATTTTACTCCTCTCTGAGTTCTTCAATTTTGCCAAAATTTCTTCGATTTGACAGTACGACGAGACGTCAAAATAGGAATCGTTCCTATTCTCATTTGGAACGCGTAGTAGGTATGTGGGATATTCATGACCATCAGAAGGATGTTAGTAGAGTTCTGCGTAACCTTGACGGGAATAAAGCCAGTGGCCTCTAGGGGATACCAGTAGTTGTTCTTAAAACTTGTGCACTTGAATTGTCCCCAATCTTGACCCGCCTATTTCGCCTCTCTCAGACTGAAAAATTGCCGATGGTTTGGAAGCTAGCAAACGTTCAGCCTGTGCCCAAGAAGGGCAGTCGTGCTGACCTTTACGATCCATCTCCGTTACGTCGTATTTACGTTAAGGCTGGTTTCACTGCTGTACGGATGATCCGTACGGGCGCCAAGAGCACATGTTGAGCCTCCTCTACACGTCAGCAGATATGTCCGCGGACGTTGGCAGATGCATCAGCAGACGGACACAACGAGCCCCGTCCACACGTCTGTAGTTCGATCAGTCTCTGCTCATACTCGACAGACGCAACTCGCACGTAATATTAAAAAAAAACTGAATATTGGAACCGTGGCGGAGCTATTATTCATTTAGTACTTTTATAAAAAATGCATATTCTTCTTATGGATCAGAAGCGAAGATTTGACTTATTAAAAAGAAAACTCGCAACAACCTACAACCAATTTATTAATTTAAAATAACAAACAATCAAAAACCAAAGGTTTTAAAGGTTGTCTGGTGAACATTATGTAAAAATCAAGCATGAGAATTTACGTGAAGTTATGTCATTATTTTGGGAGCTTTAAAGCGTCTGTAAAGCAATACGGCCCACGGAATGTGTCTGGGAGTATTGGCGACTTGATTTTAAAGATATTGCCTAAAATATACGTAAAAATCAGCTTGGAGAATTTACGTGAAGTAAGTACTGTTTTTATGTACCTTGAGTACCTGATACAGTGATACCTGAAAATTGGCCGTCTAAGCAAGCCAGCAGATAGGCATGCGCACTCAATCGTCCACATTTCGTTCGTGAGAAAATACGTGACGTCTGGCGACCCTGGGATCTTACTCTATATGACACGATGGCGCGGCGAACCAATCACTGACATTCCCCGCCCCCGCGTCTCACGTCGCACCACTAAAGAGACCGAATATTTGACTTCTGCGCAACTTGAAGCCAGCGCTCAATATTCGTGCCGATAACTATAGTGATGTAACGAATTTCTCAAGAAACATGCGAATGTTTCTGGTAAACGAAAAGGAAATATTTTGATTGAATGGATATAGAATAGCAATACAACTGATATGATTTTATTTTTTTTTTTTCTATCTCAACTTTTATTTCACATTTGCAGTATCACAAATAACCTGTTAACCTCAAATCTTAACAAATCTTTTCGAATGAACTAAATTTCGGTGACGCGCGGCCACCTGTTTCTCCAGATGACGCGTGACGACTACAATGCGTTCCAAACGAGAATATGACCGATCGCCATGTTGTGCTGTCACGTACAGATGTCATGTATAGCTCAAGAGACTTGAAAGTTTCCTCGGTGCTCATATTGTTAGCCTTTTCAAGCGTTTTTACGAATAATACACAAAGTAAAAGTGATGGCTATGACTCCCTGGCATGCGTTCAGCTTGGCAACCGATCACTTTCGCAGCGGGCGCTCCATAAAGGGCCATGGACCAAACGATGCCTGCGTAGAGCCTCCAGCAGGAGGCGCCTGGACACCCCAGGTTGGACAGGAGCCGCTTGAGTGCCCCAGTCTAATCCAGTTTGAAAGAAAGAAAGCAAGAAAAATAATTTATTTGGTACAGCACAAGGCGCAAACACAAAATATACAATAAGTAACACGTTTGGGAACCAGACGTCGGAAGTGCTCCTCAAAATACCATCGGCTGTCGAGGACGAGTCCCAGATATTTGTAAACTTCTATCGTTATTTGGGAAACCGGCGGTGGCTCGTTCGAGGGCCATGAATACACATGCTCTCGGACTTGTGCAGTGCCACCTAGAGTCCCAACTGCTGGAACCTCTTCACGACTGTTGCAACTCTGCGTTGCGGTTCAGGATAGGGAGCAGGGTTATTGCAGGTGAGGCTGTGGCCAATTGGCAGCGGAGATGGGAGCAGGAAGAGAAGGGGATGGAACTTCATCGATTCCTCCCTGACGTGGTGGCTAGGCTCAAGGCAACTTGGGTCGAGCCGGACTACAAAGTCTCGCAGATCCTGACTGGACATGGATATTTCTGGAAGAAATTGTATGATATGCGGTTATGTGAGGTTAGCGTGTGTTATTGCGGTGATGAGGACGAAAATTTTGATCACGTTCTGTGGAAATGCACCCCCTATGACGAACAGCGACGAAAGATGATAGACGGGATCACTCTCTTGGATGAGAGACCAGTTTACTACTGCAACCTCATAGCCTCAGGGCATCTAAAAGAGTTTGAACTCGAATGACACAGACTAAGGAGGTAGCAGGCAGCTAAACCGTACTGTGTGTTTGTCTTACCCACGTGAGGGGGGACCGTTAGTATGCCACCCCAGGATGGGGAGAAAGGCAACATGGGGATAGGACGAGGAAATTTGTAAAGGAGTCAAGAAGCGGCTGCGGTGATAGCGCGCTCATATTTATATGGGTGGAGTGTCCGCAGCCGTCTCATTGCGATTCGGCCCATATGACAAGATGTCGGTGAGGCAAAGGCTGGTTGGAGGGTGTTGCAACCCTGCGTTTCGCTAGTTCGACCGCCGCCTGGTACGACTCTCTCTTCGTAAGGATCAGCGTGTCGTCTGCGTAATAGACCACGCTGACCCCGTTGGGGTGGTCGCATAGCACATAGTGTGCAAATATGGCTACAAAAAACGGTGACATAAAAATATAAACTACACTACAACTAGTGGTGGAGTCATGGGTGGATAAGAATGCTCCCCTTTTGACGGGAATAGAGCGTTCATCACACGCTTCATAAACAGGGGCCGGTACTCTGTGTCAGCGGGGGAGCCCAGGTACGGAGCTTGTTACGCACCATTTCGTAGGGTCGTCCCCACGGGTCTCTCTTCAGAGTCCCCAGCTACACGTCGCGGGCCTCCAGTTTGGCCAGCCGTATCTCCGCTCTGAGGGTGCGCTTCGCTGTTCTTTATTCCTCGTACGCACCTGGTACGGGTGGAGCCGGATCTTGCGGATGGCCAGTTTGGCATTTGCAGGGAGCGCTCTATTTGGACTCCGGTATCACCAGGTGGAGAATGGAAACGCCAAGAGATGTCGTGCGGTGTTCCGCAGGGATCGGTACCAAGACATGGGTCGGACTGTTTTTGGGACTTGTCCTCGACAGCCGTTGGAATTTCGAAGAACACTTCCGACGTCTGGCTCCCAAACTAAAACGGACTGGCGCTGCCCTGAAGCGGCTCCTACCCAACATACAGGTCCTTAGCCCTTTGCCGGAGGCTCCACGCAGCATTGTTTGGTCCATGGCCCATTACGGAGCGCCGGTGTGGGCCCCGTTGCTGTGAAAGCGACCGGGGGCAAAGCTGAACGCATGCCAGAGGATCATGGCCATCCAGATAGTGCGGCGATACCGCACGTTCTCCAGCGAAGCGTCGAGCCTCTTTGCTGGTCTGCCACCATGGGATCTAGAGGCAACAGTCCTTGCACGCATGCACAATTTGTGCATGGAGATGCAACGCCGGGGTGAAAAACCACTGACGAAGGCGGTCAGAGTTCCGGCGGGATCTCATGGTGAAATGGCGATAGCGACTGTCGCAATCTAGTGCTGGGCACGCCATAATTATGGCGATATATCCCCTCTTTGAGGAGTGGGTGAATAGACGTGGAAACATCCTCACCTTCCGCATGACGACACCTCACCTCATGGTAAGTTCGGAAGAAACGCCTCGCTGTCACCATTGTGTAGACCGCTCGGAGGACAGGGTGGAGCATACGACGATGGTATGCCCCACTCAGGCAGAGCATCGCCACCGCGCCGTGTCCTCGTGGGAGTGATCTGCGGCAACGACCTCTCACGCCGGACCCTGATACAAGCCATGGTCCGGAATGTGTAGAGCAGACGGTGAGCAATTTGTATCTCTCCGTCCGGCCGTCCGGTAAGCGTCCGTATCGAGCTCGAGACGTCGATGTTGCATAGTGTTCCACTCGCGTCTCGAGGACATGTCAGCAAAACCGTAGGGGTCCAGCAGATACGAAGTCTACTGAGGCCAAGGGTTGAGCGAAAGAGAACCCCGGGGCCTTGAAAAGAAAGCAAAAAAAGAACAGGAGTTGGTTTTCATGTCCCTAAAAGTCTGACACTAAAAGAGCGGCAGAAGTCATTGAATAATTTCCCACCTATGAAAAAAAAAGCTCTCGCCTCCGTAACATTTTCTGATTTGACCCCAAGAACACCTTGGGCACACCACAATTATGGCAGTAAGTCCCCTCTTGGAGGCATGGCTGGAAAGACCTCAAGGCGCGGGCGTCCTCACCTTCCGCATGACGCAGGTTCTCACCGGACACGTAAGTTCGGGAGGTTCGGACTGCACCGGATTCGTACGGAAGTGACGCCCGAGTGTCGCCACTGTGCGGAACGCCCGGAGGACACGGTGGAGCACGCAGTGGAGGTGTGCCGCTTAGGCGGAGCATCGCCTTGCCCTCGTGGAGGTGATCGGCGGCGGCGATCTCTCGCGTCGGACTTTGGTACAAGCCATGGTCCGGAGCGAGGAGGATCAGTGGCAGGCGATCGTCTCCTTCTGCTAAGCAGGAATGCTAGCAAAGGAGGAGGCCGACCGTATCAGGCAGCGACGCTCACAGCTGCTGCCGGGATTCCGATCCCGATTTCCGGCCACCGTAGGCGCGGGCTTGCGGATGGTGAGCAATCGGTAGCTCGCTGTCCGACCGTCCGATAACTGTCCGGATCGAGCCCAAGTCATCGACGGCGCGAACTGTTCCCGTGCGCCTCAAGGAGTTGTCAGCAACAGAAGGGGCCCAGACGGGTCGAAGCCTACTGGGGCCAGGGTTAGCTCCGAAAGGTAGCTCAGCCCCGGTACGAAAGGCAACGAAGGAACAGGAGTGGGTTTTTAGTCAGTAAAAGTCTGACACTATCTCCCGCTCCACCCAAGAGCGGGGGATGTCATTAGATGATTTTCCTACCGTAAAAAAAGACCAGCTTTGTATGACATATCTGCTATTGTTATCATATGTTGAGATATTGGCGCGGTAATAAAATTTCCAAAAAACGCATTACTAGTTCGTACATTCACAAACAATTTTCCAAAGTATTCGGCAAAAATAAAGCAAATAATGAATATTAGAGCAGGCGCCAAAGGGAGTTGAGTATGCAAAATATGAGGAACACCTTCTGTAAATGGTTTCGGACTCAGAAAAGCTTGCTGATTATGATTCTGGATGTTGCCAGGAGGCATTTTGGTCCAATTTTTTTATACCCCTCTCCTTGAAGCAGCTAGTAAATTGACTGAACAAACGCTAAGAATCATTTTATTAATTGTTTAAGTAACAATATTTAATTGTTTCTTATGATTAAATATATCTATAGGAAGTAAACTAAAAAAAAAGTGAGTCGGAGTCGCGCACTGAGGGTTCCGTACAAATTTACACATCCCAAATTGAGTTACGAAGATTTTTCCGAATCACAAGAATAGTTTTTTTGTGACATAATAACAAATTTCCAATTTTCAGAATTTTACCTATATTAGTGCTATGAGACCTTGCTTCATGCCAAATTTCTGAATTCTAGCTCAACGGAAAGTGCCCTATAAATTTTTATTCCCTTAGGGGTGTCGAAATACACGCTTTTTTGCAACATAAACAGCCGTATCTTTTTTGTTAGACAACAAGACAACAATCTTGACAACGAAAATAGCGCCCTATTGCAGGTTCAAAACTGGTTCACTGCTAATAATCTGGTTCTAAATGGGAAAAAAACTAAATGCATAAGATTTGCCTTACCGAATGTCAAAAGTAGTGATTGTGACATTGTATTGAATAATGAAAAACTAGAATTTGTTGATAAAACGATTTTCCTGGGGATTACGCTAGACTCAAGGCTACAATGGGGTCCTCACTTAACATCTCTTGCAGGGCGGCTTAGCTCAGCTGCATATGCTGTTAGAAAAATCCGCCAATTTACGGATGTTGATACCGCTAGGCTAGTCTATTTTAGTTATTTTCATAGTGTCATGTCGTACGGTATCTTACTATGGGGACGGGCTGCAGACATCGAGTCAATCTTTATATTACAGAAAAGAGCCATCAGAGCTATTTACAATCTCCGCCGGTGCGATTCTTTAAGGGAACTGTTTAAAGAAATTAACATAATGACGGTACCTTGTCAATATATCTATGAAAACATCATGTATGTTAGAAAAAATCTTCATCTTTTTAGCAAAAGAGGCGATAGACATAATTATGTTACAAGAAATAGGGATCAATTAGTTCAACCAGGTTTCAGACTGGCTAAAGTGGCCTCTTCTTTTATGGGGTACTGTTTGAAATCTATAATATAAAAATGAATCGCAAAATGTGTTGGTAAGCGCATAACTCAACAACGCCTGGACCGATTTCGCTAATTTTTTTTTTGTTGTGTTCGTTATTATGAGGAGAAGGTTCTTATGAAATAAAAAAATGAAAATTAGGGTAGAGTAAGGTAGAGGAGGGTAGAGTAGAGTAGGGTAGGGTAGAGTAGGGTAGAGTAGGGTAGAGTAGGGTAGAGTAGGGTAGAGTAGAGTAGGGTAGGGTAGAGTAGGGTAGAGTAGGGTATAGTAGGCTGAAGTAGGAAAGAGCGGGAGCGAAGCCGCGCGGGTACAGCTAGTGTTATAATAAAATACCACCCCAAATATTAGACCTCAATGAAACGAAATTTAAATCTTGTATTAAACGCACACTATGCAGACAAGCATATTATAAGTTGGAGGATTATATTCAAGATAAAAATGCTTGGCTCAATGCTGGTCCAGCTCCACTACCACTAGGGCGTACTAATAATTTGATTAGTTGGAAACTAATATTATTATTTTTTAATTTGAAAGACAATTGCATTGTATAATGTAGAAGCACTTTTTTCAAGTTTGTGAATGTGAAGCACCATGGAGCATTTTTATTAGGTTACAACTTTTTTTTTTTTTTTTTGACATTACGAGCATGGCAGTTGAGAGTTTGTCATGCTCACTCAAATGTCTCGCTGTTGGTGGCACGTGTTATTGGGTCGTTCAGTTCCCTTCAAAATGGTTGAGCTGAGTGGGGCTGATGCACGCGTCATGCTCGTGAACGGGTGCCGTCAGATGGGACTGGTCATCTCTTAGCTGCCAGTGGCTTAATTCAGTTTCTATCTTTTAATTATTTTACATTTTTATTTCATTATCGACATTGTGCTCACATGATAGAAGCAACAAGTAATATGTAACCAAGCATTATATGTAACACATAATATGATTTAAAAGAGTGTCCATGGAGTTTCTTGCACGTTCTTCTCCATAGAGACCTACTCTTTGGAACGTGCAATTTAGCTTCACTTTTCTTGGACTGACCGACATTTGACTATTCAAAAGTGCCTGTAAATGGTCTATTTGAAATAAATGATTTGACTTTGACTTTGACTTTGACTTTGTTCGTTAACTTAGAAGCTTGATTTTTTCACAGCTTCAAGGAACCGAAGATTTGAGGATATGATTTTAATTTCAACGCGATCTTATGAAAACTGTTCAGTTCCCGAATTGAATTACGAAGATTTATCCGAATCGCAAAGTTTTTTTTTGTGACGTATCTACAAATTTACAGTTTTCAGATTTTTTTTCTATAGTTGTGTTAGAAGACCTTCATGACCATCATGCTAAATTTCAAGATTCTAGGCCAACGGGAAGTACCCTATGAAATTTGATTTCATTGAGGGTGTCAAAATACACGTTTTTTAGCAACATAAACGGCCGTATCTTTTTTTTTCGTTCATCCAGAAGTTTCATTTTTTCTCAGCTTCAAGGGACCATAGATTTAAGAATAGTCTTTAAATTTCACCGCAATACTTCCACTCGTTCCTGTGTTCCTGTTCTGTGTCTGTCTGTCTGCCTGTCTGTTTGTCAAGACCCTTTATTTAAGACAGACGGACAACAAAGTGATCCTATAAGGGTTCCTTTTTTACCTTGTGAGGTACGGAACCCTCCCCGTGGTCGTTTGCGGGGACTTCAACGCCTGGAATACGGCTTGGGGTTCCCGGTACACGAACCCACGGGGTCAGATGGTGGAGGACTGGGCTTTGGAGCTGGGCCTGGTCGTCCTGAACCGGGGTTCTGTCCCCACGTTGGCGCGGATGCGGGGTGAATCAGTGGTGGACATTTCGTTCGCCAGCCCCGCTCTGTTGCCGCGTGTCGTCGACTGGCGCGTTATGGAGGAGGTGGAGACGTACTCCGACCACCGGTACATCCGGTTGGACGTCTCCGCCGAAACCTCGGCCGCGCCGGTCCGACAGAGCCCTTGCGGTCCGCGGTGGGCGCTTAAGCAGATGGACCGGGAGCTCCTCCTGGAAGCTGCGACGGTACAGGCCTGGGTGCAAGCACCGGACAGGCCTGTCGACATAGACGTCGAGGCGGAGTGGTTCCGGGAGGCCATGTCGCAAATCTGCGACGCGGCAATGCCCCGAGTCCGTCCAGGGCGAGCTAAGCGCCAGGTGTGCTGGTGGTCGCCGGAGATTGCTGCACTGCGCAACGCATGCAGTCACGCGCGGCGCCGGTACGCCAGACACTGCAGGCGCCGCATCCGCCCGCCGGATGCGGAGGCCAGAGAGGCGGAGCTGTATGAGGGATACGGAGCGGCAAAACGCACCCTCCGAACGGAGATCAAGCGGGCCAAACTGGAGGCCCGCAACGTGTGGCTGGGGTCTCTGAACGCGGACCCATGGGGGCGCCCGTACAATATGGTACGGGAAAAGCTCCGCCCCTGGGCTCCCCCACTGACTCAGAGTCTCCGGCCCCAGATCGTAGAGGGTGCGGTGAACGCTCTGTTCCCTGCACGGGGGGAACACTCCCCCCCGCCCATGGCTCCGCCTCCACCGCCAGCGGTGTCTGACGCGGACCGCAACAGCGACGACGACGATGCTCCAGAGGTGACCGAGGTAGAAATGAGAGTGGCGGTGCGAAGGCTGAGTGCCAAAAACACCGCCCCAGGACCCGACGGCTTGCCTAGAAAGGCTTGGGTCCTGGCCATGGAGGCTCTCGGGCCTCGACTGAGAGGGCTCTTCAGCGCATGTTTGGAGAGGGGCCAGTTCCCACTTTGCTGGAAGACGGGGAAACTGGTCCTCATAGCGAAGCCAGGGCGCCCTGCGGACTCTCCGTCCGCGTACCGGCCCATTGTGCTGCTCGACGAGGTGGGCAAGCTCTTTGAGAGAGTCATTGCAAACCGCCTCGTCGGGCGCCTAGCACGGGTGGGGCCGGACCTTTCGGACGGACAGTTCGGCTTTCGCAGGATGCGCTCTACGGTGGACGCCATCATGCGCGTGCGAGCCCTCACGACGGGGGCTGCGGTGTCCCGGGGCAGGTGTGTCGTGGCAGTGTCCTTGGACATTGCCAACGCCTTCAACTCCCTGCCCTGGAGTGCGATCCGGAGGGCACTCCGGTACCACCGGGTGCCCGAATACCTCTGTCGAGTGGTCGAGGCCTATCTGTCGGAGAGACTTATAGTCTATCCCGGTCACCAGGGAGACTGGAAACGTCGAGAGATGTCGTGCGGTGTTCCGCAGGGGTCGGTACTAGGGCCACCCTTGTGGAACATCGGGTACGACTACGTGCTGCGCGGCGACTTCCCTGACGGGGTCAGCGTGGTTTGCTACGCAGACGACACGCTGGTCCTAGCGCAGGGAGAGTCGTACCAGGCGGCGGTCGCTCTAGCGACACGCGGGGTTGCGATGGTCGTTGATCGGATCCAGGAGTTGGGACTCGAGGTGGCGCTTCACAAATCCGAGGCGATGTGTTTCCACGGTCGCCAGTCTCGGAACGCGCCGCCATTGAGTTCCCAACTAACGGTAGGAGGAGTTCACATCGGTGTCGGGTCGACGATGAAGTACCTGGGACTCGTCCTCGACAGCCGGTGGAATTTCGTGGAGCATTTCCGACGTCTGGCTCCCAAACTCAACCGGGCTGGGGCTGCGCTCAAGCGGCTCCTGCCCAACCTTGGGGGTCCAGACGCCTCCTGCCGGAGGCTCTACGCGGGGATCGTTCGGTCCATGGCCCTCTACGGGGCGCCGGTGTGGGCGCCGTTGCTGAAAAAGCAACCGGCGGCCATACTGAACGCCTGCCAGAGGGTCATGGCGATAAGGATGGTGCGGGGATACTGCACGGTCTCCCGCGAAGCGGCGAGCCTTCTGGCTGGCCTACCACCGTGGGATCTGGAGGCAACAGTCCTTGCACACATGCACGATATGCGCGTGGAGATGCAACGCCGGGGTGAAAGTCCGCTGCCGCGACAGGTCACGGCATGGCGGACAGAGCTCCGGCGGGATCTCATGGTGAAATGGCGTCAGCGACTATCGCAACCCAGTGCTGGGCACGCCACAATCATGGCGGTAAGTCCCCTCTTTGAGGCGTGGCTGGAAAGACCTCACGGCGTCCTTACCTTCCGCATGACGCAGGTACTCACCGGACATGGTTCGTTCGGGAGATTCCTGCACTCGATTCATGCGGAAGTGACGCCCGGGTGTCGCCACTGTGCGGAACGCCCGGAGGACACGGTGGAGCACACAGTCGAGGTGTGCCCTGCTTGGGCGGAGCATCGCCGTGCCCTCGTGGGGGCGATCGGCGGCGGAGACCTCTCGCGCCGGGCCCTGGTTGAGGCCATGGTCCGGAGCGAGGAGGAGTGGCAGGCGGTCGCCGACTTCTGCGAAGCAGTAATGCTCGCAAAGGAGGAGGCCGAACGCATCAGGCAACGGCGTTATCGCCGCCGCCGTCGCCGGGATTCTGATCCCGATTTCCGGCCAACGTAGACGCGGGCTTGCGGACAGTGAGCAATGGGTAGCTCGCTGTCCGGCCGTCCGGTAACTGTCCGGACCAAGCCCAAGTCGTCGACGGCGCGCGCTGTTCCCGCGCGCCTCAAGGAGTTGTCAGCAACAGCAGGGACCCAGCCGGGTCGAAGCCTACTGGGGCCAGGGTTATCCGAAAGGGCGCTCGAGCCCCGGTATGAAGGCTAGAAGGAACGGGGTGGGTCTTTTAGTCAGTAAGAGTCTGACACTATCTCCCGCTCCGCCCAAGGGCGGGGGATGTCAATGCATGATTTTTTTCCAACATAAAAAAAAAAAAAAAAAAAAAAAAAAGGTACGGAACCCTAAGAAAATGGTAAAGTTAAAAATAAAACATGAATTGTTGATAAGAAAAATTTTGAATACCTACTTAAAAGTTACTTTTCGGCATGCCTGTCTGTCTGTCAAGACCCTTTATCTCGGGAACGAGTGGAGGTATTGCGGTATTAAATAGTTTCCTGTAAACTATGAAGCCTAGATGCATTACTTTGGTAACAAATTTAAGCTAATTAAACTTTCTACAAATTCTAGTCTGATACTTTTATCTAAGACTATTAGTTTAGCCAGTACGTGTCTTTGAATATGACAGTATACACAAAATTTTAACTTTTCTAATTAAATTTTCACTTTTAAATTCTAACTTTGACAAGCTGTATCCCTGCAACCAATGGACCTAGAGTGCTGAAATCAAGCTCAAATTTAGTTAGCTTTATTATATTATCAAAGCAAATATACTTGAAAAACGCTTTCTTCGGGTAGAATTGTCGAAAAAACTAAAAAAAAGTGCCAAAACTTCACAGTTTTTCGAGCACCATGGGAGTAGCACAGGGTTTTCAGGGTTGCAAACTTGGGTGTAAACTACTCTCAAAGAACAAAACAACATAAAAAAAAAATTGTAGACACATGCGCGTTTGCGATGTTTGAAGTCGATTTTGACTGAACTAAATACTTATGAAAATTATCGATTTTAAATACTAGGTATAGTATAACACTCCAGAAATAGGCACACATCATAGAAATATAAAAAACAGATCTATGGCACACATCTGTTTTTTTATATTTCTATGATACTCACCTACTTAATTGTAATAAATATAAAGCATGTTGAATTCAAGTTCAAGATTTTATTTACCCCGAGTCCCAAACAAAATAATTATATTTAAGTAGGTATTAATTAAGTTTTGTAGATGCTTATACAGAACTTGATGTCATACAACTGCATTATATCTGCAAATTCTTCAGTAACCGATTCTACAACATCTCTCCAATAATCCATTTTTGTGTCATCGTCTTGGATTTGAATTTTTAATTGTTTCAAATCTGAAATATATAAGAAGCTAAGTAGATACAGGCCATGTGTAACGAAATAGTAGATTATGTGTCTAGGGGATAAAGCAATGTCTTTAAGTCGCGGGCGGTATGTTGAATTCCGAATGAAACGAAGGTTGCTCATTGCTGATTTTATAATTAACTCCCGAGCACTTCGAGGGAGTTCATAAAGAAACCTGAGTGAAGTGAGGAATTCAAGCCGCCCAAGACAAAGACAGCTTTATCCCCGTGTTGCATACTCTACTCTTTACTTACACCATCTGTGAGATAATTAAAATACAATTTGGTCTACCAAACATAAATTAAAGAAATATAGGTAAGTATTATATTTACAAGTTCATCAAACAAACAAAATTCACTACTCCAAGATTCTATAGTTTCAATTTTCTATAACGCTCCCGTCAGTAGATCTAGCGCAAGATAACTTGGCGCGTGGCCGAAATTGGAAACTAATCGTTTGTCGCCATCTTGACGTTTATGTCATGTGTCAGGAGGATGTGTTGTGTTTTGTGTTTTTTATCGTTTCTAAAGTAGGTACCTATATAAGTAGTCGTCATTATTATACCAAAAGTGATTAAAGGTGCTAGCAGGGATATTATCTTGAAAGTCAAACGTGTTCGTGAAGAGAAATGAGAAAGTATTGGGCCTACGGTACCATTTTCCGAAATTAGACCAATTTGTCAAATATTTTTTCGGGTGACCATCACAATAAAATTTCCCTAAATATGCGTCCCTGAGCGGTACCTAGCAAGTCAACAAAGTTTCTTGATCTAGTTGACTACTACTATGTACTTAAATCTTAAACAAGTGACTATCATGATGATATTAATTCTGCAAACTTCATCTATGAATGAATAAATAGTGCCAAATCTAAAACAGAATTGTATGGTAGTAATACTAGGTAGTAATGGATAATGCATCATACCACTGCACTAAAATAAACAAAGCCCCTACAAGAGACAATACAAAACCGCAAGCGTTACGTTACATACAAGAAAATATTGTTTAAATCTGCTAGGTTAATGGATCTCAAAATGGACAAATTAACAATGGACTTATCCGATTTATCTGATAAAGACTAACGTGGAATTCTGGTGCTAAAAGTGCTAATTAATTTATTAAGATACTCAATAAAAGATTTACAAAGTACTCACGATTTTTTTTTAATAATAATGGTAATGAAAATAACCTATAACAATCAGGGATGTTATGGATATGAAATTTCGGATACGGATTGGATACGGATATAGAAATGATTATTATACCGGATACGGTTACGGATACGGATATGAAATTATTTCGGATTATCCGTTAGTTTCGGATAATTTCGGTTACGGATATTAGATATTTAAGGAATTTCAGAAGTAAAATATTAATACTATTTAAAATATAAATACTATTTATATTTTACGACTCGACACGTTATGACAGGCTGTCATAACGTGTCGCAATTAGGCTCCGCCCCTATCCGATATTATCCGAAACTTTTATTTCGGATTCGGTTACGGTTATGGATATTATTTTATATCGGATATCCGATAGTTTCGGTTACGGTTATGGAGCTCCCTAATATCCCTGATAACAATCCATACTGGGTTGGTATCTAAAAGGGGAGGTATCTATGAAGGTACTAGATTATACATAATCCAGTACCTACATAGATACCTACCTTTTTTAAAATAGGAAATCATCCAATGACGTCTCCCGTCCTTGGACGGGGCGGGAGGGCGTGTCAGACGTTTACTGACTAAAATCCACTCCTAGTTCAAAATAATGATAGGTACATTGTGCACTAATCTATATTTTTAAAAAACCTGAATGTATTATATGTTATGAAACATATTTTCTATTTTTAAAAACATATTTCTTTTACAAGACATATCAAAATTGTTTACTTTCTTTTTAATAGGTACTATAAATGTAGTATAACCATTGATATACAAAAAACCCTATAACTAATAAATTCTTTAAATACACTGTGTCATGAAATAGCGGTTTTAATTAAATTAAGGAAAATAGATTTGTTAGGCTGGCAACATTAAGCACGCCCCCAGCTACGCGCCAAGTTATTTTGCTCGCGCTCGTTTTATTCTATTTTCTTTTTTTTTTGTTAGTGGTCAGTTTGAATTTCAAGTCAACTCGTGCGATGCACGTACCTACATTTGATTTTTGGTGTTCCAAATTCAAATCTCATTATTCCCTAGGGATCGGCCAAACTGCATTATCCCCCTAGGGATAGAATAACTTGCTTTAAGTGAGGTTTGTATGACGTATAAAACGACATTATCGAGCAGGTGGTGTAAAAATTCCATTTAGATATATAGGGTTACCTATTTGTAAAACACTAACAACCTTGCAGGACTGTATTACTAACACCATAAACACCAATTTTTGTTCCAAGACTTTTTACAAAACATAATACCTACTCCGTATATTTACCAAAAACAAATCTTTAAGATTTCGTTGTTCTATCTAATACATTTCAATTCTGTATTTTGCTATACCTACTTACGTCAGTATGACGCGACGCAAGCGCATCAAGCACCCTTGCCGCCCGATCCCCGCTCCCCACCGCTATTTTAATATCGCTTGCTTCGCACAGACTTCGTAATATTTAGAACGTTCAATTTAAATATTTTTATTTTTGTATGAAAATCTGATGAATATATAATTTTTAAAAGTCATCGAACTAAAGTTGTTGTTTATGATGTTAGTAGCGTGATCCTCAGAGGTTGCCATTGTTTTACAAATAACCCTCCCTGTACAGGCTCCCTGAGTCCCAATGCGCGAATAGATGTTTTCCCTACACGACAAATACCTACTACCTTTACACGTACTTATGTTTGCCGTACCTACCATAAATTTCTAAAACTACTCGTATATCCTAATTAACGACGCTATCGAATGATTTTGTTTTTTTTTTCTAAAACTCTCGGGTTCTCGGTCTAGGAATATTGAATATTAACTTAATCTAAGGGTCCTAGTCCAAGGCGATGGCTTTAGTGAGTTCGCATCGATACAGTCGCGATGCAATAGCGCGTTAGTACCGCGTTTGCATTTTTTCTATAGCGCCTGCAAAGGCTGCAAATGCGACTAACGCGCGTTAGTAGCGAATAGGGAATCCAATCCCGCATGATTGCCGACTTCAATCCTTCAATGCGGGAACGCGATTTTGATGCAGGATTGGATTCCCTAGTACCTACCGAAGCTGTCACGCGCTTACGAAACGCGCAACAGCATCGCTACAAAAAGTCGTCGTGGGCGAGGGCCCTTATGATAGAGTTTTAGTTTTCATCAGAATCGAGCCACAGGCTACTTTGTGAATTTTTAGCTTTTAGGTAACTACTCATAGTATTAACTTTGATTATCCACGCCCACTTAAACAAATCACCCTATACAGGGTTATTTGTAGCACTAGCAACCTCACAGGATTATGTTTCTTATATCATAAACAACAACTTTTGTTCTATGACTTTTTACAAAACACAATGGCAAGATGGAATTGGGTAATTGGGCAAGATGGAAAATTGCGCTTTAGAGCAAGTTGGAACAGTTTACATCTTACCCACACATTTATTTTAACTTCTGTTTTCAATTTCCAAGTTTAATATTGTTATTTTTTATTGTTTTTAGATGGTGAATAAGTATTTAAGGAAAAGTAATAGAGGTTCTTGGACTGAAGAAACGATGCAGATGGCAATGAACAAAGTTTGAATCACAACAACAACAATAAGCTTGGAATAAAAAAAATGGAGTTCTGAACGTAATAATGATGGATATATGAAAAAGAACAGAATTTTTTTTTTACGAAATTTAGAACTCTTCACAGAATGATATATTCTGTGTATCAATATGTGGAATCACCCACAGGGCCTCAGAGGACCGGTACAATGTCCAGCATGTACCTAATAGTTGGGCCCATGAATTGTGCACCGATATAGAAGATTGTAGTTTTATATGTATAAACTCCATCTTGCCCGCATAACCTTTTCATTCTGCCCTCAGGGTAAGGGCAAGATGGAATTTTTGACGTAATTTTTTAAGTACTCTTTAAAAAAATCTAAACATTATTAATAATTTTTAATGGCTTAATTTTGTAACATCTCTTTCAAGGCTGATTAAAATAAAATATTTATATTACCTACGTTCTTTTTTTTTTTGTTATATCATATAGTTAAGGTTTCCATCTTGCCCTCCCTTCCCCTAGAATATAGCCTATGTCACTCATTGATAAAGTAGCATTTTACTGGTGAAAGAATTTTTAAAATCGGTCCAGTGGTTTTAAATTTATAATTACAAACAAAAATACAAAGTCTCTCCGGAAAAATTAAAGACGCGATTGAGCAAAATAAGGGCTCCAAGGTGTTTGCAAGAAATCTGTTTAATGGGCAGAGCCAGCTCACGAAACTGAAGACTGACGATGGCTGAGTCATATCCGCCAAACCGGGGCTTCTAGAAGCGATCGAGGCTTTTTAAGGACAGTTGTACACGTCATTCACCAAACCCACTGCAAATCTAGCAAATGACCCAAGAGCTAGATTGACCCGACACTATACCGAAGATATCCCAGACGTCAGCCTGTACGAGATTAGGATAGCTCTGAAGCAGCTTAATAACAACAAGGCGCCGGGTGTTGACGGAATTACGGCCGAACCCCTGAAGGCGGGTGGAAAACCGATCCTTAAGGCCCTTCAGAAGCTGTTTGATTCTGTCATACTCGAGGGAAAAGCGCCACAGGCATGGAGTTCACAATGGATAACATAGACTACTACATAAAATACCTACAGAGTGTTTCATTGTTTAGCAAATCGATTGTTGTTCACCTACTCAATAGATGGCGTTGTGCTAGTGACGTCATTTTCTGAATCGCGATGTTAAGATTTTCGGCGAGTGTAATATATAACTAATGCCCGTTTACTCGGTACGTGTGATCAAGTCACACGTACCGAGTAAACGGGCGAGACAGTAACATGTTGATCGGCCGAGACAGCGACGTAAGCGAGTTGTAAAGATAAGCGTTCGGCCAAGCACTCGGCGCTGTGTTTACACGTATCGAGTACTCGGCCGAGAGCACTGTCTCGCCTGTTTACTCGGTACGTGTGATTAAAGCCTAACGCACAATAAAATAACTAATTCTGTCGATTGATTTTTATCCTCAGAAATCTTTCAGAATTCTTTATATGGCGATTGATCTTCATCTATTCTTGTGTTCGTATAAACAAATTACAACAAAAAAACTATATTGTGTTGCATGACATATTTTTAAATGAAACTTATCACTAAAAGGTTTAAAATAAAAATAAATAATTAAAAAAATAAAAAACACGACTGCCATGTCAAAAAAATGACCTAAAAAGCAAAAAACAACATGTTAGTTAAACAGTATAAATAAAAAATTAAAGCAGCCACTCATTCACTCACTGACTAATCACGACGTTTCTAAAACTACTTGATCTACAAAACAAAAATTTCCATCACAGTCGGGGGACTTTTTATTATATATTTAGAAAGTATTCTACAGATTGGTCCCCCAACGACGATGAAAATTTTTGTTTTTCACTTTTTAGTTAAGGTAAAAAACTAAATAGTACCCCTCAGCCAAACTTAAATACCTTATAACTAGAGTGCATCTCATAACGTTTCTAATAATCCCAAACACGGTTAGATTACATTAATTTACTACTTCCAGCTTCATCACCAGATCAGTTCGATACATCCCCTCCCTCCCCTCCCTATTTTCTTTAAGTCAGCCATCGACTAGGTACACGTATAAACAAAGCAATTTTACTTGTTACGACAATTCTGCGGTGATCCTATGAGGAGTTCTGTGCCATATCTTTGAAGTTTATGATTAGATATAACGATATAGGAACAACCAACTTGGAAACAAAACTATCAATAAAAAAAATAATTTCAAAATCGGTCCACGAATGACAAAGATATCGGTGAACATACATAAGAAAAAAAAAACATACAAAAAAAACATAATGAACATAGAACCTCCTCCTTTTCGAAGTCGGTTAAAAATACGTAAATGTAGATAAATACTTATATAAAAACTCACTTTTGCAAACCCCACAAGCTATCATCTGGAATAATCTCTTAAGATCTACTTCATCTTGAACTTTGCCAATGTAAAAGAGACGCACCAGCCTGGGCATGAGCTCCAAGATACGACGCAAAGGGATTACGGCGAATCTCCATTGATGAATACTCAATGTTACTGCAAAGAAAAAAGTATAAGTCGGAGTATCTATCTATGTTGGTAGCTACTTATTTAATTCCTCTTAGAGACGTGGCTGGAAAGGCCTCATGGCGTCCTCAGCTTCCGCAGGACGCAGGTTCTCATCGGACATGGTCAGTCCATCCAGTGCACGAACCTCCCGAGGTTCGTGCACCGGATTCGTGCGGAAGTGACGCCCGGATGCAACCACTGTGTGGACCGCCCTGCCCGGAGGACACGGTGGAGCATATGGTAGAGGTGTGCCCCGCTTGGACAGAGCACCGCCGTATCCTCATTGGCGGCAACTATCCCTCGCGCCGCACCCTGGTTATGGTGTAGAGCGAGGAGGAATGGCAGACGGTCGTCTCCTTCTGCGAAGCAGTAATGCTAGCAAAGGAGGAGGCCGCACGCGTGAGGCAACGATCCTCACGCCTCAGCCGCCGCCGGGATTCCGATCCCGATTTCCGACCACCGTAGGCGCGGGCTTCCGGACAGCGAGCAATGGATAGTTCGCCGTCCGATCGTCTGGTGACCGTCCGAACCGAGCCCAGGACTTCGACGGCGCGTATTGTTTAACTCGCGCCTCGAGGAGTTGTTAGCAAACCATAGGAGGTACCTAATTTGATCTTTATTTTAACTATTAGCCTTACCTAATGTATTGGCGTAGCGGTATGCTATGTGCCGAACAAAGCAGCTTAAGTCCGAGTCCTGTCGCTGTCGCATTTTCAAGTCGATGCCCAATTGCAGATGCACTTCTTTTAGAGGTAAGCTTGGCGTCAAAAAGCGCCTTAGATTGTCATAGTCACGAATACGAACTGTAAAAAATGATTTCAACTGTAAAGTCAAAATTTGAAGCAATCAAAAAATCAAACTACCTAAGTAGGTAAACACAATTTAAAGATAAGGTTGTTTATGGCACATATTTTGACGCTCGCAAAGTCGCAGTAGACTTATGCTAATAATTGACTTCCCGCTGACCTAGAATCATGAAAGGTAACAAGCAATGCTTTGTTTGCAATTCGTAATTTTCGAGACTCCATTCGGGTATCAAATAACACTCAAGGTCATAAATATAAGAACTTAAAAAGAAGTAGGTAAAGGACGGTATTTTATATGGTCTCTACGCACTGTAAGAAAGTTTGACTTTTAGTTATTTAAGTAAATAAAATAATTTTAGTTTAAAATACAGGCATTATTTAAGTTAACTTGAAGTAATAGTGATCCTGTGGATCGGATCTCAGCGTAGCTGGTTCAAACATTGTTAGTTTCCACGTCTGTCATTTATACGATATCGAAAGCCTGGAGAGTGTACGAGAGTTACTTGCAACCTTGCCCTAACTGAAGCCGGTAACCAACGACTGAGGTTAAAAATTACAGACTAACAGAATGCGAAGAGCAGGAATAGATCGGGGCAGGCCATGGTAACGCGTCGCCAGGCGGTGTCGGGTATGTCGTACCCTCCGACACCGAGTGCGGCGTCCGTTCGGCCGGGTATCTGGTCTTCTCGGCATATTAGCTAGAATATGGTAAAAACATAATTTATGTAGATATGAACATGTACTGTCGATATACATACGAGAACATGCAAGATATTTAAATAATATGTCGGTTTCAGTCATTGCTTAGAATTGAATATAAAAAATATGTGATGGAAAATACAGATCTATTTATGCGTAATTTATATTTATTTTTAAGTCCTAATGTTTAATTGTTTGTAAACGATTTTAACTTAAAAAATGATTAGCGAGCTTCAGACCGCTAGTGGGTTTGAAGCTAGTTAGCTAGTAGCAGTACGGTAGGTCCTAGGTAGGTACCTACCGGACCTACCTAGGAACTGAACTGTCTAAAGATATTGATCCAAGGCCATTGAAAGACCTGCCTGTCAAATGAACTCGCTAAAGGGCCTGGGGATCCATTAGGTACGATCAGCGTT
Organism: Mythimna ferrago; assembly: GCA_910589285.2. Lineage (NCBI taxonomy): Eukaryota > Metazoa > Arthropoda > Insecta > Lepidoptera > Noctuidae > Mythimna > Mythimna ferrago. Next base: position 14,712,668 of record OU342673.1, on the reverse strand, counting down.
CGTTATAGTGCGTTATTATAACGTCAAACTTTTATTATGGAAGTACAGACACGCGGTTGACTGTTAGGTACACCATAAATCACGAAACGTATGCACTGCTAACAGCGAATAAACTCGGAACTCGCTGTCGACAACTTGGGGCTTGGTCTGGTTGACCGGACAGCTGGACTGCGAGCTATCCATTGCTCGACGTCCGCAAGCCCGCGTCTACGGGGGTTGGTACTCGGGATCGGGGTCTTGGCGGCTGGAGCATGAGGATATTCGTTCGCTCACGGGTGCTGCCTCGTCGTTCGCTAGCATTACTGCTTCGCAGATAGAGGCGACCACTTGCCATTCCTCCTCACTCCGAAACATAGCCTAAAACAGAGCCAGGCGCGAGAGATCGCTGCCGCCGATTGCCTCCACGAGGAGACATACATACCTGTAATCGGAAATGTGTTCGTTTGATAACTGGCAACAAAGACAGCAATGCTGCTCCAGTACCATCGGCTATGTGCGCATACTCAAGAGCAAGAATGCGAAGATTCCTTAATTCGCCAAGACTTCGAAGAAAAATGTTTCTAGAATTCGGTCGGGGTAAATATTGTCCACTTCCTGAAATAAGATAACCTTAGTCAGTCTTTTGAACTGCAGACATTACATAATTTTCATTTTAACATGCCAAGGACACTATATTAATAACTTATACTAAGGTGTACAAAACGTTAAGTGCCGGACAGATGTGAATTGAGACATCATCATCATCATCGTCATTTCAGCCAATATACGTCCACTGTTCGACATAGGCCTCCCCCAAGCGTCGCGTCTAATTTTAAAATTTATTATTAGAAATTAATTGTAGGTAATATTTAAAAAATAAAGTGTTTTAAAGAAATAGTTGAAAAAACAAGTCACTTAAAAATATAATATAATCTAATTAATAGTTATTTCAATTTTATATCGCGCTGTAATTGACTGGCTGTATAGAAAGTTGGAACATGGTTCAATAGAAATGTGAAGATAGAACTAGTTTTTTTTTTATAATTTGACAGCTGTCAGTTGAAAGTAAAACTCCCTAAGGATGAAAAGTATTACTTTCAACCCGCTCCTCAGGCAATTTCAGACCCACTTTCAGAGTATGAGTAATGAACAATATTTTACTCCATCGGTTTGTTCAGTCTAACCGTGAAAGCATACTAGACAGAGTTACTTTCATATTTATAATATTAGCGAGTTTCCGCCACCAACTTCGTGTCTTCGAAATTAACTTATGGGAACATAATAAGGAATATCTGAAAGGATAGATAGTATTACATTATGTCCTAGTCCAAGTTAATGCCAAAGAACAACGGCGAGGAAATTTTTGATGAAATTATTTACTGTCTGCTTATATAAGTACTTCCTTGTATAAGTTACCATGACATATACCCACGAAATAATTGACTTTGTTTTATCTAATTAAGATTATGGCTGATTAAGGACTGCAAAAAAGTCGTCATAATTGGAAACTGAATTGACTAGAATTTTTACGAAAATAAATAATCATGGCTTAGTTTTTTTAATGGCTTTTGGGTAAATTGAACGTTTAATGTTGCTTCTAATATAAATCTTGATCAAGTAACATAATAAGCTATTGTCTGTGCGGAAAGTAAACACTCGTGGGATTTGAGGGCTGTAGATAAATATCGTTTTTGTTATATGAGCAACATTGTGACGTTATTATAGTGCGACTGTTACATCTTGATATTTTGAAACTATGTTAGACTAGCTTCTTCCAGCGGCTTCACCCAGTAATAAAAATTATCCTATTGGCTGAACTTGCTCACCTAATGAAAATGCAAAGTTATAGCTTATAATTATGCTATATTATTGCAATGTTTATGATTAAGTTCATCCGTCTAGTAGTTTTTGCGCGACACATGCATACATACGAATTCATCTTCACAACCTTTCGCATTTATAATATTAATAGCCTATTTATTGATCTTGCTTACGTGACGAAATTTAGCATTTATTAGCAGCGAAATTATCTGACTGGAATATTGTAGCTAATAGCAAATTTATGGCTACCTCAGTTAAATATAGAGGTAAAAATAGGACCTACTACCACTTTCTCGTTGTCTTGCTCGGTACATTTTTTCCCTTTTGCTAATCAATGAAAAATATGAACTTAATGACTATGAAAATAAAGTACACTTCAAAATTTGTAATATTGCTTCGTAATCAATCTAGTTAGCCTGTAAGGGACCATCTCGTATACAAGATCCTTGTGATCACTTTGTTGTCCGTCCATTTATTTGTTAAGACCCTTCTTCTTCTTCTTTTCGTGTTGATGCTCTCAAATTATACTTCTTTTGACCAATATTTGGCAACCTGTACAGCTCTATTGTTGGCCTCGTATAGATCCTGAAAACTGCAGGTCGTTACGCAGGATGGGCAGCATAGCAGGTGGCGCATAAGACCCTTTAACTCGGGAATGCTTAGAGGTATCGAGTTAAAATTAAAACCATATACTCACGTCTGCGGTCTGCATGAATCAAGGTCTCATAGAACAAGTACAGGGAAAAATCTGAAAACTGTAAATTTGTAGACCCGCCACAAAAAAAAAATGTTTGTTGTTCGGAAAAATCTTCGTAACTCAATTCGGGATTGATTACATAGGTTTTGTACGGAATCCTCAGTGCGCGAGTCCGACTCGTACTTGGCCTTTTTTATTTTATTTACTGCATCCTTACTCAGCCCTGAAGTGAAATATTCTTATTTTTTAAGTTAGTCGAAAGACATTATAAATTAAAAGTAATATTCTTTAAACTAGCCATCGAAAACATTGACCGAAACAAAATAAACAAATATCATCATGTTTAAATGAATTTCCGTTTATTTTTTATATATTTGGAGATAACAGGGACCGGAGTTTACCTAGGATGTCTAAAAACATTAAAATAAATGTGTTATGTACTAAAAAAAACACCATTATACCTATGTTTCCCAAGTTCGTGACTTTGTTTTGATCAATAATGGTGTGATTTGCCACTTTGATCTTTGTTATCTTTGGCAAAACTGTAATATATACCTGTAAAATCGCTTGCCCGGACGAGGCGTTGCCCGAAAATCCATCTTCCCAGAGACAGTGGGATGAGCCGCTCTGCAGGTTGGTACGGAATAATCTCATTAATACGTCCTCCAATACTGCTGAGCGCGCTCGCCTACTGGCTGTGGGTGAATGGGAGTTGGGCCTTTGGCTACAGGCTTTACCGTCACCTAACATAGGTACTATGCTGAGTGACACCACCTTCCGGATCGCAACATGCCTGTGTCTAGGTGCTCCTAGTGGAGCTCCTCATCGATGTCATTGCGGCGAAGCATTCGACCACCTCAGACACTATGACCTATCTTGCAGTAGAAGCGCTGGTCGGATAGCACGGCATGCCAGTATTAATGACATCATCCGTCGAGCTCTTGTCACCGCCGGGGTGCCAGCTGTTTTAGAACCCAATGGCTTGGCACGTGACGATGGGAAGAGGACAGATGGGATGACTATAATGCCTTGGCAATTGGGTAGGCCTTTGGTGTGGGATGCAACATGTTTCAACACCCTTGCGCCATCCCATCTTCTGAGTACGGCGGGCTGTGCTGGGGCGGCTGCTGCAGGTGCAGAAAATCTCAAACGACGTAAACATAGTAACCTCATTGGAAGTTACGTGTTGGCGCCGTTTGGGGTTGAAACACTAGGGCCATGGGGTCCGAGCGCTCATCGAGTTGTTCGGGATATCAGAAAACAGTTAGTCGATTCTTCGTGTGACCAGAGGGCTGGACTCTTCTTCAGTCAACGAATCAGCATTGCCATCCAGCGTGGCAATGCTGCCAGCGTTCTGGGCACTTTTCCCACTGACATCTATGTGGACGAATTTTTTGATGCCCTCTGAGTTTTCCCCGTTTTTCAGCCTTTTTTACTCGTTTGTACATATTATTATTTTAAGTTTGTACCTATATAATATATACCTAGTGATTATTTAAGTCTTGTATTTCAGCGTATTCAAACCAAAAGTAATATATTAAGTAAATATTATTTCCCTTGTGGTTCAGTGAAATTTTTTATCACATTTCTTAAGATTTCGATTAAAAATCACAATAAAATAATATGATAAACAAACCTGTGTCAACATGATATGACGTTTGGCATTTGACGGATGGCTGGGTTGGGTTGCTACTTAAAAACTTTAATGTTGTTTTCACTTTACGACACAACCATTCTAATATCGCACAGACAATAATATGCTTTAGGTATTGATAATAAATACTTCAGAAATACATTTCCGCATTAAATAATAAACATAAAAATATTTTTTTATGCTTAGAATATGGTAGTGGCTAAAATGACACAATAAATGATGTTGTCACAACAATAAATACAATATCGAGAATCACATCACCAAAAAGCATGACATTAGACATTTCAACAGCCATCCAGCCTAACGCGTTTTTAAAATTCATAAGGAGGTACGTAGGTATTATCATCAGCCTTTTTAATGTTGTTTGTGTTTGTTGTGCTGGGACTCAGGCCTCTTCTGGAGAGGAAATGGGCCGCCACCACGCGGGTCCAGTGCGGGTTGGTGAATGTCACATGTCTTCGAATTTTTGGTTCTAGGACATGCCGGTTTCCTCACGATGTTTTTCTTCATCGTTTTAAGAGCAGTGGTAATGAAATAAATTACACTAAGTAATGCGCCTGGCAAGGTTTGAACCCGCGACCTACAACTCGTAAGTCGGCGCCATTACCACTCGGCCACCACTGCTCTCATAATCTGTATAATTTTGTATAATTTTCATCACAAGACGCTAAAAAAATATGCCAGCAAAATTTTGTTCGGGACTTCGTCATGATCCTTTTTTGTTTCATTCGTATCAGTTCCTAATATTAAAACTTTTTTAATGCAAACTACATGGTGTCTGTATTTTATGAAGAAAAAAAACAGTTTTGAAGGATGAAGTACTTATATGTACTTTCCGTAAAAAAATTACACGTCAAACAGTTTTATAGAAAATCAATGAAGTAATTACTAAAAAAAGCATAAAAATAAAAATAAAAAAATACCTATAAATTAGAAAATATTGCAGTTTATTTATCTGAAAGAAAAAAACAGTAAAAGCAAAATATGTTCCAACTTGTGCCTCTAATGTTAATGTACCCCAGTTGCAAATTGTTCTGTTTTCTGATACCATGCGCAACGCTGCTGGGCATGTTGGGAGTATATCTTGGCGGACTATTTTCATATTTTACCGACGTGGCGTACGTTAAAATCAATACATTCGTTAACACAACAAAAATTTAATGAAACAAAATATCGTAGGAGAGATTCGCCAGTTGCCAAGACAACCTTTTTTTGATAAGCGCTTGCGTTGCCACGGTAGCGAACAACTGTTGTTGGTATATTAACTAAAAATGGCAACAGACGAGGAAAAGTCAAAAATTGTGAAACTATTGCAAGGATTGGAAGTGCCTGAAGTAAAGTTAACGGAACGATGTTCTGATCTTGTGAAAACCTTTCACCAAAGGTTTGGCGCAGAAGTCGAGGCCGAAAGTATGCAGGAAGATGATGAAACTGACCTGAGTGAGAACCCGTACAAAGTGGATCGACGCTTACTTGAAGAAAACGAAAAGAAATTGAAGGCATTGTTAGCTGAAAGTAAGCGGTTCGTATAAACCTATGATTTATGTCCTGGTGCCTATCTCAAGTGCCCCCACGAACGTTTTAGCCTTAGATACATTGGGTATAAACCTTTTAATCTACGTGACTCGTAAATATTGCTCAATGTCCCGCATCTTGCCCTCAATATTTTGCGAAGCATTCGAGTGACGCGGTACATGTTGTTGAACAATTTGATAGCGTTGCTTGTCATATTGGAGGACATTTCCTAATGTACCTGAGGCTTTGTAATGCCTGTGCTCTCTACTGTTACGTAAATCGTATTCATTACCTTATTATACACGTATTCGATGTGCGATATCGTGTAGGAGGTACTGAGCCGACCATACCCTCTATCTAATTCTCATATCTAGCAACTGGTCAAAGGGTTGTGCATCCATTCACTTCGCCACAACAAAAATTCTAACATCCGATATCTTTTTTTACAGAGCCCAAAAAGAAAATGCCGAGAAGATTTTAGCTGATACTGATCCTAAGCGACCATGGCGAACCAATTCTAACAAAGAAAAGCTGCTTCGTGTCGACAGCGAACTCAAGCGGCACTTGGCAAAGTCGTCCCAGGTGATTGTACCTCTTGCTGAACAAGAGATGCAAGATCTTGTGAGGGAGTGTAACGATGAAGGGCGCGTGGCTCCAGCTGTGGGTGCTAACCGGCTTAGAGACACTGTGGATGCAGCCAAGAAGAACCTGCCTCATTTCCAGTACAAGAAAATTTACAACACTACGGCCACGTCGATCATGCCACTTGCTCATTCGACACATACTAAGCCTTCGACACCTCCTAAGAAGTCTTCTACTGTGGAGTGATTTATTTTGTGATGTTTTCGTGTGTGACAATATTTGGAAAATGATTGTAATACAAATTGATGCTCAACTTTTCTTTTAATTTCGTTCATCATAGGCTGCCATCAGACGGACTGCATCGCAGCAACCACACGCAGTCCATATATTCAACTGCATGCAGTTTGATCTGACTTTGCGCAGTTGACACCACGCATCAAGCCCAGGAGCTTAGTGTATGATTTGATCTTTAAGAGCCTCAAAATAAAGTTGACAATGTCAACGTGCGTTTGCTCTTTGTAATTAACTGCACACTGACTGTTTGCGGTTAGCGATGGACAGCGTGCGTCGACACTAAACGACTGTAGCCGACCGCGTAAAGTTCAAGGCACGACTGCATGCAGTTGATATTTACTTCACTCGGCTGCAGCCGACCGCGTGCAGTTGATATCATGACTGTACGAAGTCGAACGTACAAATGAATGCAGTTAAATATATCGACCGCGCGCGGTCGCTGCTATGCAGTCCATCTCATGTCAGCCTAGTACGTCTTTTACCTAGAAAATATGTATATTAGTGGGATGGATGCACTTGCATACACATACCTACATTGTCATGATGTATTTACCAAACAAAGTAAATTGGAATATTAGAACATACTTACCTGATAGTATAAAATAATACTACCTAGGTACCTAATTTATGTCACTTGGTTGTATATTTTATTTAGTGCCTACCTGGAAATTCTAATGTTATAAACACAAAAGTTTGTACGTATGGATGTATTGAACGTTTGTTACCTACTCTTTTGCGTAAATTATGGGTAAAAACACGTAGGATTACCTGGAACAAGTTTTGTGAAATATTCGAGTGAGAGTCTAAATTGCTGAATATCAACAATGCCAACAGAGCATTCAGGCTTTGCCCTTCTTTTTTCGCGTTAACTCTTTACTAAACATTGCGTTGGATGAAACAACAAACTTTTATACCATGCTCGAGATGACGATAGACGGATTGAGAAGGGCCCGCTCAAAGTAAATTTTCTTGTCATGTCTGTGTGACCGAGTTTATCATCTACTACTTCACGTTTACCAGGTAGGGGTAAGCAACATTTTTAGTATTTAATAAAGTAGTAATAAAAAAACCGGTCTAGTGCGAGTCGAACTCAAATATGAAGGGTCCCGTACCATTAGACAAGAATTTTAATATTTTAATTCTATATTTTGACATTGTGAAAACATTAACAGTATCAATTACAGTTCCCGAGATACAGCCTACTGACAGACAGATAGAAATCGGAGGAAGATGCAGTTTGTTTTTAAGCTAACTTTTGATAATACAGGAACTTAGGGACTCACCAGTGATGTACGAGTAGTTAATGAGAAGAGGGTTTTCGTTGGGCAGAACGAATCTCCAAAGAAACAGGTACTTGAGAGTGTGCGCGTTGAAGCAAGCGAGGTACTGGAGGAGACTGACGCCCTCGAGTCTCCTGCAGCACATGTTCTCAAACGACACTAGTTGGAGGCTATCCTGAAAACTATGGGCATGAAATTAAGTATCTATCTAGTTCATGGTCTGTCCGAAAAGGAAATTAGAGTCCTGGGTTTCAATGCAAAGAAGGAATATAGGATTGGGTTTAGTCAATAAAAGTCTGACACGCCTTGAACTCTGCCCTAGAGCAGAAAGTCACTGGATGATTTCACACCTAAAAAATTAGTGAATATTACAGAAAAATAAAGATTGGTAGACTCAGTAATCACTGTCCTTTCCTACGTATTAATATTGCAATGTGAAAATATTGTAAAAATGATATTTATTTTAAAGAGTTACGCTGTTTCTCGCCCTATACTTCGCATAGGAAAAAACCTTGCTCTATTCCTCGTGGACTATAAGAAGGTAAGAACAAAAATATTTCGGAATTGATTTGAATTTTAGTACCTGCGAGAAAAATACTGAAAATAGAAGAAAATATACATTTTTTTATGTCATTAGTATTTGAATAGTACTAATGACATGTTTTATATTTCCTAGGGTTATTGGAAATATCACCGAATGCTAATATTAATCTATGCCAAGATTATGGAACCACCTAAGAGCTGAGTAGTTACCTATAAACGAGACCGGGATATAGGAGGTATCAGGAGAAAAGGATTTGAAGGTTTTCTGTTAAGTAAGACTAATAAATGATAGAATAGAATAAAAAAAAACATTTTTGTTTCTATTACATAGGTTCCTTAATAAAATGCAAGCAATGCTTTTACGAGTATTTTTTATACCTACCTTAGAACGTTCTGCAAGTGCCGCAAAAATCCTTTTCTGCTAAAATAATCAAGACGATCCAGTTTGACGATGCTATCGGGAACTATCAGTCGATCCATTTGAGCCGTTGTCGCTTCCATTTTCTGTTGCAAAAAAAAAACTGTACTAAACCTTATCAAATTCAGTTCATAAGTGAAAGCGTAACAGACTGACAGTGTTAGGACAAATTTCTAATATTAGAGATTATAATACAGGTATTTTGTTAAGATAATTTAATTTTGGAAATGTGTACCTACATTCAGGAGTACATTGCTTCTGTGCGCGTAAGTTATGACTTGCGAGCAAGCACTGAAAAACACACATCAAACTCGATGATCTGTGGCGACACAGAACAACCATCATAACCAGCTTCGACTGTCAGACTACATATCTCTACGAATCCTAGATGATTAAAGATAGAACTACACTGCTCACACGTGTGCCACACACGCCGATCTGGGTGCGTCGGTCTCCACGCATTTTATAAGGAAACTTAAACTTGTAGATCTATACTTGATTGACGCCAAGCGACGCGTCGTTCTACTGAGTTCAGCAGTTTTGCAGTTCATCGCGAACAGACAGACGCATCGGAGGATATTTTTAGAATAATGTTTATGTAAGGATTTGTTTTTAACAAATCTCTTATTTATGAGTACCTATAGTACGCTCTGAACTTTGGACGGTTGGCTGCGCATTAATTCTTATTAAGAATCCTATGGCGTATGCGTATTACGTATTTTACGAGTACATAAGTAGGTATGCGCAATAGTTCGGCCAACTCCAGAGTTGCCAACATAATTATTTTGATCGTACTGTGCCTACTTTATGGTTGATGACTGTAGGTACCAGTTTCAGGATTCGTTCAATGGCAGAGTCACTCACACTATCCCGCAGGTAGTAGGACACCAGCGAGCTACTTAGCCTTTCTGAAGTTCAGTTATCCTACCTACCTGCGGGATACTGCACCTTTGACACATGCAGTGCGACAATGTATAGTTACGTACGTGGGTAATCAAATGCCGATTTACTAACAGAGAACTTTATTAACCACAAACAATAACAAATTAGTCCAGTCAACAATAATCCGAATCGCAATTAACACTAGAGTACCGTTACACTATCGCTTAGGTCGTTAGATAAAATCACTTCACACACTTATGTAGTTCGCTCTTGATCGCAGTCGAAATCACAACTGACTCACTTCCGGTCGGGGGCTCGTATTTATATGCGGAGCGAAGAAAATTCTAGATACCGATATCTCAAGATCGATCCAGATCGAGAAGAGACAATTGGGTCGCTTCGTGGAACTATAAATCATTTTTATTGCACGATGTACTTAGAGTCACTTTCATGCGAATTTCGACTCTATTGTTAATGGAGGAGAGTATCATTTCCCTTATCGGTAGATACATACCTAACTACTAGTGGTACTTACTTTGTGGATGTTTCGAGATTTTTCTAAGCCTGGCTACGTACCACCATTCTAGATCTTTCGAACAGCAATGCGTTTTAATTATTACGTGCTACTCGTTATTTTCTCGGAGATATGGCTTGTTCACGTTTAATGACGTAACAGTATGTAATGAAATGACCTCCTTGGAAATGACATTTCATTTTTTTAATTTTTAAGCTGTGGATACGGGGTGACGTATCATTCAATGACAGATGATGTTTAGATTATTTTGTGCATTTTATTGTTATAAAAACTTGTAGAGAGATAATTAAAGGGATATAATTGAGGAGGCGATATTATTAAACTTTAAATGTCGTTTCTTTGTTTTCAGGTGAGATAAAAGTGTAATTTTAGTTAAACGATAATTGTTATACTTACTGTAAAAGCATGTTGAATAAAACAAATCTTTGTTTTCAGAGAAACAATTTGTGGTTTATTTCGAAAATCCTCAATAATATACCTTATAAAACGACATTTTTGTTAACTAAAAGAAGATGGACCGGCTGCAATTTGAGTTTACGATGATAGCTTCAAATGATGGCAAATCAAATGTATTAGCCATAACCTCAATATCTACAGAAGAAGGAAAATGTTATGTTTTACCTGATGAGCTGAAGCCGGTGATTCATCATACATATATTGTCAAAATGAATACTTTCTCAAAAATAAAAAATAGTATAAAGAAAAGATATCAAAATAGAAAAATATGGATAAAATTGGATGAAGATCTTAAGAAAACATATAGAGATGAGGAAGGTAATATGCAATTTTTAGATCAATATTTAGAAGAAATGAGCACAAAATAACCAATAGACATAAACGACAATTTCCAACATATCTTGGAAAAATTAATAGAAACTACTACAAAGAAAGAAAATCAACATAACCTATAACATATTTCAGAGAAATTTATTATTGAAAAATTCACAAGCAAGAACCCTAATGCAATGCAATGGATTGAGAATTTTGAAAAGGAGTGTGAGCGCTTTAATATATCAAAAGATGAAACAAAAATAGATATATTGAGATTATTTTTAGAAAAATCTTGTTTGGATTGGTATAACTCGATGGCCATAAAACTAACAATAAAGGCTGAATGGAATGAATGGAAAAACAAAATTTTAGAAACTTTTAAAAACCAAGGATGGGACATAGTTACATATGCTCTCGCATTTAGATATAAAGAAGGACTACTAATTGATTACGCTATTAGAAAAGAAAGGCTTATGCTAGACATAAACAAATCGATAGACTCCAAAACAATGATAGATCTTATTGCAACAGGTTTACCTGGGTTTATCTTAAATAGGTTAAACAGAGATGAACTCAATGACACTACTGATTTGTTCAATGAGATAAGAAAATATGAAGGTATGATGTACAAGAAAAACTCAAGTACAGTAAAGAGTTGTACATTCCTTTATAAAAATAAAACTAATGAGAAGAAGCCATGTAACACTTGTGAATCTTTGGACAAAGGAATTAGATATCATCCGGAAGAGTCATGTTGGTTCAAGAAAAATAAAAATGAATCTGAAAAAGTTTTTAAACCCAGAAATGTAAATAACAACTCCATTATTGAAGTGGATATAAATACTGAGAAAAAAACGAGTAAGTACACCATTAATCAAAATCAAGCTCTTATTAGAAAATAAACTAGAAGTGAGCGGCATTTATGATTCAGGCTCACAGATCAAAGAAAAAAAGGACAATGAGAATATAGCATATATGAAAACGGTTAATGGTGTGAAAAAAACAGATGGCTTGATAACAATAAAAATAAAAATATTTGATTTAGAAGAAGAGGTGGATGTATACATAGTAGAAAATGAATATTTTGATGATTTTATAATCGGATTGGATATGATAAAGAAATTCAAACTAACCCAAAACGAGGACTTGCGGATAGAACAAAAGATAAGAACAAATAAAATAGATGAAATGTCTAAAGATAACAGAAATGAAGAAAAGAATATAAAAACATTAGCAATAAATTTTAATGAACATATAGAAATAGAAGAGTTTCTAAGTATGACAGACCATTTAGATAATGAAAAGAAAATTGAGATCGAGAAAATAATAAAGGAATATAAAACAATTTTTGCAAAGGACAAGTATGATATAGGAACAGTTAGAGATTATGAAGCTCACATAGATTTACTACTAAATAGATACTGTAGTAAAAGACCATACAGATGTACAATAGAAGATAAATTAGAAATTGAAAAGCAAATATCCATGTTACTAAAGAATAATTTAATAGAAGAATCCTACAGTCCTTTCGCTGCTCCAGTGACATTGGCATTTAAAAAGGGTGAAAATAGGAAATCCCGCTTGTGTATAGATTTCAGGGAACTAAATAAAATTGTTGTTCCACAAGCTCAACCTTTTCCGTTAATAGATGATTTGATTGTTAAAACTAGAAATTGTAAGTATTTTACTACACTGGATATAAATTCAGCATTCTGGGCGATACCATTACGGGTAGAAGATAGATATAAAACAGGATTTGTCACACAAGATGGCCACTTCCAGTGGACCTGCCTTCCCTTTGGCTTGAAAACATCACCAGCAATTTTCCAGAGAATTTTAAGCAATATTCTAAGAAAGCACAATCTCACAGGATACTCCGTAAACTATATTGATGATATTCTGATATACTCGAACACCTTTGAAGAACATATAAAACACATAAGAAATGTATTAGAGGCAATAATACAAGAAGGCTTTAGATTGAAGTTTACGAAATGTAACTTTGCTTCAGACTCAGTAAAGTACCTCGGCCATGTAATTCAGAACAATTCGGTAAGACCACTAAAAGACAATTTGATCTCGATAAGACATTTTCCAACTCCTAAGACACAAAAGAATATCAGACAATTTTTGGGAAAAATTAACTTCTACCATGAATACATACCAAGAAGTGCAATTATTTTAGACCCATTACATAATTTATTAAGAAAAAATGAAAAGTTTGTGTGGTCAGAGAAGTGTGAAGAATCATTTAATCAAATAAAAAGATATTTATGTTCTCAACCTGTGTTGGAAATATTCGACAAAGACTTACCTACCAATAAAAATCTTTACAGATGCGTCTTTAGAGGGTATCGGGGCAATATTAAAACAGACTCAACTAGACGGTAAAGACAAACCGGTGGCATATTTTTCAAAAAAACTAAACGAATCTCAAAAACGAAAAAAGGCCATATATTTGGAATGTATTGCTATGAAAGAAGCAGTTAAATACTGGCAACACTGGCTAATTGGAAAACATTTCACTATTTACTCAGACCACAAACCTCTAGAGAACATGAATATTAAATGCAGGACAGATGAAGAATTGGGTGAGCTCACATATTACCTATCTCAATATGACTTTACAGTAAAATATATACCTGGTAAAGAAAATATAGAAGCAGACTGTTTGAGCCGAAACCCTGTATTAGAATCAGAAGATAACAAGGATGAACTATTAAAAATAGTTAATTTAATACAAATAAAAGATATAGTTGAAGTCCAAGAAAAAAATGAAACAATAAAAGAAAAGAAACAAAATCTACTACATAAAAATAAAATCTATTATAAAAAAATAAAGAAACTTGAAAAAATTATACTCTCAGAAGAATTTAGTAAAAAAATTATAAAAAAGGTGCATGAAGATTTATGCCATATTGGAATCAGACAATTACAGAAAAAAATAAGTCCACTATATACAGCTAAAAACCTAACAAAAAATATCATAAATATTTGTAAAACATGCGAAATATGCATAAAAAATAAATCAAGATGTCAAGGAAAATTTGGGTTAATGTCACAACTGGGACCAGCAACAAAACCATTTGAGATAATGTCAATGGATACTATAGGTGGCTTTGGAGGATCTAGGTCAACAAAAAAATACTTACACCTTTTAGTAGACCACTACACAAGATATGCGTTTATTGTGACTTCAAAAACACAGAACGCAAGTGACTTTATAAAACTAACAAAGAAAGTACTCGAGACAGATGAGATTGGAATAATTCTGACAGACCAATATCCAGGCATCAATTCAAAAGAATTTAAACAGTATTTGCAGGAGAATAACATCAAACTAATATTTACAGCTGTGAATACGCCATTTTCGAACGGCTTGAACGAAAGATTAAACCAAACAATAGTAAATAAAATAAGATGTAAAATAAATGAGAAAAATAATAAGAGAACATGGACAACAGTAGCAAGAGAATGTGTACAGAAATATAATGAAACAGACCATTCTGTTACAGGTTTTGCACCAAAATATTTACTGGATGGTACAAATGTCAGTATTTTACCAAATGAAATTAAAACAATAGAAAAGGAAGACAAGTGGATTGCTGATAGCAGATTAGCATTAGAGAATACAATAAAAATCTCACAAGTACAACAAGAAAATATTTGATAGAAATAGGAAAATACAAGAGTTCGAGATAGGAGACAGTGTATATGTAGAAAATGGAAATAGACTGAACAGGAAAAAATTAGACGAATTAAAAATAGGCCCTTTCAAGATAATAGAGAAAATATCGAACTCCATTTATAAGATTGACACTGGCAACAGAAAAACAGAATCAACTTTATTCCACATAACAAAATTACAACCTGTTACGGCAGAAGATGAAGTAGAAGAAAACGAATAGGTATAAAGATAGCTTGCAGGTGCATTGTTTGTATTATATTATTTAGAATTTTCGTTCCTATGGGGGGGAGATGTAATGAAATGACCTCCTTGGAAATGACATTTCATTTTTTTAATTTTTAAGCTGTGGATACGGGGTGACGTATCATTCAATGACAGATGATGTTTAGATTATTTTGTGCATTTTATTGTTATAAAAACTTGTAGAGAGATAATTAAAGGGATATAATTGAGGAGGCGATATTATTAAACTTTAAATGTCGTTTCTTTGTTTTCAGGTGAGATAAAAGTGTAATTTTAGTTAAACGATAATTGTTATACTTACTGTAAAAGCATGTTGAATAAAACAAATCTTTGTTTTCAGAGAAACAATTTGTGGTTTATTTCGAAAATCCTCAATAATATACCTTATAAATTAAAATTATTTATTAAGAAAACGTCATCAATGACGTGTCGCAGCGGTCTGCGGGAACCTTTTCGTAAAAGTGACCAATAAATAACAATGACAATGGCTATATCAATAAAATTGATATAGGATTTTTTTTTAAATATTGGCTAATCCTAGAAGTGATGCTGCTAAGATTACATTTGACATGGCAATGTGTCGGTAGCTCAACCATGGTAAAAAACATTTAATCAATTGTGTTTATTATTAAGTTGTTATTATAAACTTACTAGTTACGATGGGGCTGGCATGCTCTTTGAGATTGAAGTCCCTAAAAAATAAAGAAAAAAAATTACAATGGCTAAAGTATACAATACCTTCAGAGTAGTTTCCATGCTGTTTAGTAATTCGCGTTGATAAAGTTGACATTGTAACTTCAGCGCAGTGTTGGCTCGCCACAAGTGACTGCTGAGCGGGGTGGTCATCCTCGGGTACGGGTAGGGGTAAACAAACAGCACTTTTTCGCAATGATGGTCACCAGTAAAATAACGTTGCACCTCATCAATCTCCCAATACTCAGTTTCTTTAGACCTGCAAAACGTTTTTTATTCGTTAAATCAGTAGACCTACTATAATATTACTAGCTGCTGTCAGTGGCTACGCCAGCGCGATACTAGATAAAAAATAGCCTATGAACTATTGTCAGATTTACCAAATATACACAAAAAAATCATAAACATCGGTGTATCCGTTTCGGTGGAGTTCGATAATAAACTAACGTAACGTAGGTACCAGACGTAACCTATCCAGTCTGTCTGGCCATCTCCTTCATGCTCTATCATGACTTCGTCACGAATAATACCCTCAAAAAAATGTTTGATGACGGCCCCTTCTAGATCTCGGCTACGCCACAAACCTACACATTTTGCGACTTATTCCACCTTGGCAGATTGATAGATACTCACAAGAGCACGTCATCCTCGGCCAGTATGCCATCAGACTTTTCAACGTAACGTAGCCAAATAAAAGGGTTTCGAGTCCAGTCGTCCAGGGCTAGTTGCCCCGGACTGTAGCGGTATTCTCGGTGGTCCAGCCATGTCGGATTTTCCAAGTGACCAATAATTTTAACGCACTTGCAATCCGCTGCAGAAATAGAAAAAAAACGCTAAGTCGATATACTTAATGGCAGATATCTTTTTCTTTCTGAGGAATGAAAATTGTGTGTGTGTGATAATGGAAGACTATTATTCATTAAACCCTCAGCACGCATCTATTGTCTTACTATTGAGTCTCAAATTGACGGTATCTAAAAGGTAATAATATATTATACAAATCGACATTTAGATAAATATTGTTTTTTTTATTAGCCATTACTGTCCCACAGCTGGGCATCGTCATCATCATCTTCCTGCCCTAGTCCCTTTCCTTTCATATCGCTTCTCACACAATCCATCCATCTTTTCTTTGGCCTCCCTCTTCCCCTCCATCCATCCACATGTAAACTCATAACTTTTTTAGCTATATGCGTTTCATCCCTCCTTTTCACATGAAACGGGCAAAGGCATAATAAAAAAAAAAAAAATTGAAAATAGGAAAAAAGTCTTTGTACAACATAAATTGCAATACGAACACAAGGTGATATGTCCCCAGGTACAAAGAGTTGTTTTTGAGGAGAGAAATAATCGGATAGGAGCGGAAGCAGAGCGTGGCAGACTTACTGACTAAAAACACACCTGTGTCCTTCAGTTACACTTTGCGTTCTAGGACCACAGCTTCCCTTTCCGAATTTCCTCGTGGCCCTTGTGGGCATCGACCCTGCTGGGCAACGGTTTGCAGCCATCACTTTAAGGCGCGCGTGAAACACTACGCGCTGTTGACGACTTGGGGTCAGTTCTTACCGGACGGCCAGAAGGCGAGCTACCCATAGACATTTCATCTGTCGAGCTACCTATTGCTCGTCGTCCGTAAGCCCTCGTCTACGCTGGCTGGGGATAGCCCTGCGATTCCGTAGCATTTCCTGTCGCGGCAGCTGGAGCACGAGGACATCTGTTCTCTAACGACTCCGGCCATCTTCCTCGCTAGTATTACTGCTTTGCATAATTAGGCGACCACAACCCATTTCCTCTCGCTCTGGACCAAGGCCTGGTGCGAAATCGCCGCCGCCGATCACCTCCACGAGGACACGGCGGTGGTCTACTCATCATCATCAGCCTTTTTAATATTCCCTCTGCTGGGACTCAGGCCTCCTCTCTAGGAGAGGGAACGGGCCGTAATCCACCACGCGGGCCCAGTGCGGGTTGGTGAATGTCACATGTCTTCGAATTTTTGGTTCTAGGACATGCCGTTTTTTTCACCACGGTTTTTCACCGTTTTGAGAGCAGTGAGCAGCAGGTTATGGCAGGGTTTGAACCTGCGACCTACAACTCGTAAGTCAGAGCCATTACCACTCGGTCACCACTGCTCGACTAGTCCCCTCAACCGAGACACAACTTTACCGTAAACTTATCTAGGCAGACAGACTTTCTCCACTTCTACTTCTAGACATAATATCTGATTGAACAACGCTCTTACATTCATCTTTTGTAGTATCAAGAACATCTGAACTCTTTTTTTTCGGATTCCATGACTTTTTAATGTCATATGTGCTAGTTTTTT
The DNA here is from genome assembly GCA_910589285.2 of Mythimna ferrago. Taxonomy (NCBI): domain Eukaryota; kingdom Metazoa; phylum Arthropoda; class Insecta; order Lepidoptera; family Noctuidae; genus Mythimna; species Mythimna ferrago. Next base: position 14,694,750 of record OU342673.1, on the reverse strand, counting down.
TAATTTGGTTTTGCATTTCTATTATTGTTTTAACCCAATTTCAATTCAGTTCAAATAATAGGCATTATCAAAACAAAATTTTTCAGAAAAAAATCTATGAAAAATCTAAAGATACAAGTAAATCATTAATTACAAAGTAAACATTCAACAATTACACCTTTCGCAAAAATGTCACGTCAAAACTGCGTGACATATCTCTTTAAAAAAAAAATACAAGTGGGTTTCACGAAGTTTCACGTTTTTTCGAAGTTCCTTCGCCGTAATGTTGGCAATACGGAAAAACAGTGTTGCTGTATTTTTAGCAATGAAATTACTTAATATTAGGGAGATTTAATGATATTTCGTTACTTTTAACAATTGCCTTATATTTTTAAGCTACTAGCTGTACCCGCGCGGCTTCGCTCCCGCTCTTCCCTACTTCAGCCTACTATACCCTACTCTACCCTCCTATACCCTACTCTACCCTACCCTACTCTACCCTACTCTACCCTACCGTACTCTACTCTACCCTACTCTACCCTACCCTACTCTACTCTACCCTACTCTACCCTACCCTACTCTACTCTACCCTACTCTACTCTACCCTCCTCTACCTTACTCTACCCTACTTTACCCTACTCTACCCTACACTACCCTACATTACCCTACTCTACCCTACATTACCCTAATTTTCATTTTTTTTTCATAAGAACCTTCTCCTCATAATAACGAACAACAAAAAAAAAATTAGCGAAATCGGTCCAGGCGTTGTTGAGTTATGCGCTTACCAACACATTTTGCGATTCATTTTTATATTATAGATTGCATAGCTTCTATCGCGGGCCTTGAGCGTTGAGACCGAATCCAGAAATTCCGTAACGAAAATAACCTAACACCCCCACTCATTTGTTTTTTGAGCGTGGTGACCGATAAGAAAACAAATCAGTGAACAATCAATCAAAATTCAATTCAATGTGTGAAAGTGTAACTTCAATTAATATCAAAGAAAAAAAAACAAAGGAAAAAAAAATACTGCATAAATAAAATAAATAAATAATTGCATAAGTTGATAAAAATGCTATGCAATAGCTTTACCGCGGCAGTCCCCGAGTGCCACACGTCTTTTTTTTTTGGAAAGTGTAAAACTATTTTTGAATAAAGCTCCATTCCGATTCGCTGGGCTCCATTTCGATTGTCCTGAATTTCTTTCAACTATCGAAAACGCCACCCCACAAGATCGTATCTCTCCATTGACAACTGTCTTCTTCAAATAAAATCCCATTCTCCTCAAAAAGTGTTGCAACTACCGTTAATATCGATTTCGTTTCGTATTTCGGGCAACAATTTCGCTAGAGTAGGCAACTCTTTTATTTTTTCTGTAGAATGACAGGGGAGCCAACATTACGGCGAAGGAACTTCTTAAGTGAAATGAAACGCACTTTACATTATGTAAGTAACGTAAAAGGTTTTATCTAAAACAAGTTTTTAGACTCTGGCCAACGAAAGATGGGAGTGAATTTTTAAGTCCATATTAATGGCAGCATTTAAAAAAAAATTAATCGCTGTCAAAAATGTGTCGTTGATATTACAAACTTCATTCATCTTGTGTTTACGTGCATCTTATTTTCGTTTATTTTATTATAATAATGCTTTAGAAAATAAATAATTCGACGAGGAGGCTTCTCTTCAAGATGATTGATTAAGTTAAAACCAAAAAAAGTGAGATTAATCAGAAATCTGCACAGTAAATGCGACGGATGGATAATATAAGTTCATTTATAGGTTAGTGTTTTGAATATCTAGTAAAATAGCTAAATACTTTTTCGATTATTTGTAACAAATTACAATGAGTATAGACAATAAGCAGGTGAAACTTAAAATTACCAGAACGGCAAAGGCATTGAAAACTCTTGAAGAAATTGAAATATCGACTTTTGAATCGCAATCTATAATATAAAAATGAATCGCAAAATATGTTTGTAAGCGCATAACTCAACAACGCCTGGACCGATTTCTTTAATTTTTTTTTGTTGTGATCGTTATTATGAGGAGAAGGTTCTTATGGAAAAAAAAAATGAAAATTAGGGTATTGTAGGGTAGAGTAGGGTAGTGTAGGGTAGAGTAAGGTAGAGGAGGGTAGAGTAGGGTAGGGTAGAGTAAGGTAGAGGAGGGTAGAGTAGGGTAGAGTAGAGTAGGGTAGGGTAGAGTAGGGTAGAGTAGGGTAGAGTAGGGTAGGGTAGAGTAGGGTATAGTAGGGTAGAGTAGGGTATAGTAGGGTAGAGTAGGGTATAGTAGGGTGGAGTAAGGAAGAGCGGGAGCGAAGCCGCGCGGGCAAAGCTAGTACATAAATAATATCTTCAATGACAGGTATTTCTCTTCTTTCTGACCTTTTAGATTTAACAGTCATTTACTATTGATAGGTATAGGAGACGCGTAAGGATAGCTAAATTAAATAATAGGCATATTGTTGTGTTACATTTGATTGTTTTTAATTGTGTCTTATTTTTAGTGGTAATAATAAACTGTTTCGAAATAATTGTGATTTTTGTTTTCAGACTTAAGTGTGAGGACACTGAAAAGAATAAAAAAGAAGGGTCTATTAATCAAGGAAAGTGGAACACTCCCGGAAAAAAGCGCCCTCAACAACGCAACAGTTTCCAATTTGGATAATTTTGATGTTCTGTTTGTGGATGTTATAGTAAATAAATTATATAAAAGAAATTTAAATATTGCGTTAATTCATCAACCCCAAGCCAGCGTTCTCTCTCATTGTCTTTCTATTGTGTTTCTAATTACAGTATTCGAAAGGTTAAACGCACATTATGCAGCCAAGCAACATACAAGTTCAGTTCACTTGACATATAAGTTGGGGAAGATTAAAATGCTTGACTGCTGGACGCTGGTCTAGCTCTACTACCACTAGGGCGCACAAATTGTTAGTTTGAAATTTGAAATCACTGGTAGTGGCACGTGTGTTGGATCATTGGGAACCAAATGATCCAACACACGGGCCAGTTCAAAATGGTACCGAGAGTTGTGTGTCGTCCGTAAACGTTCGTTATAACTCTATAATTACCAACTTTAGGCCTGAATGGGATGATATGAACATCAGCCTGATTTACGCACCAGAGTCTTGGAAAATTTGACATTTCGGATGCGCGTTGCCCAGTAAAACCATGGTGAACGATTTTATAAATACCTATAAATGAAATTATTGTACCCAGCCGTCGCATTTTGTCTGCAGATTTCTGATTGATCTCACTTTTAGATCTTTAAATTTCTCAATCATCCTAAAGGGAAGTCTTCTCGTCGTCCTTCGTTTTTTTGATGATGATGATGATGTGGCATCGATTTCGATGAAATCTAACACACAATTTATTTCATTTTAATTTAAAGGTAAGAAACGCTTTATTTCATAAATAAACTTACTAATATAATATTCGTTATTCATGAATTGTTAAATAAAATTTGCATATTATTTAAAAAATATTTTATATCAAAAGTATCGACTACGTTTAAGCAGCGTAGAGTCAGGGTGAACAGTTACAGGTTTTTTTTTAATTCGGCCTCCTTTTTGTTGTGCCATCTTTCAATGGCTAAACTCTAATGAAAATCTATTCTAGCATTATAAAAAGGGCAATTATAAAACGAGCGACTAAACATAAACTTAGCGACTGATGATGAGATACTGTTTTAATAACTTGAGCGGTATGAATTTAAGTAAGCGACACATTAACTAAACTAACAACAAATATTGATTAACAATAAAATCCAGAACGAGCTTACTAAAAGTGGGAAAGAAAAAAGGTTATTGAAATCCTAGTTAAACGATTAAATTAGTATGTGAGCGACTAAAATAATAAGTGAGCGACTAGAAATAAAAATGAGGTTTTAAATAAGGAATTACGCTAGTAAATGTTTTCATCATTCTCTAATTATCTAGTCGCAGGTAGATTCATCATTTGAACTGGGTGAAATAGGTTAGGTTAGGTTAGAACTGTGACCTACCGCGCGTGAGCCGAGTGAGCGAAGCGAGCGGTGCCGCGGCAGCGGCCGGCGAACGCTACGACCAAGTTGCTCGCAGATTTTATTTCACCATTTTTTAATTATTCGGGTTTTCGCAATATCCGGATTATCAAATTACCTTGTGACATACATAATACATAAATATCGGTATTTAGGACATTCGATACTGTGTACATTCATATTTAGGACATTCGAAACACTTCATTTAGGATAAAATGCCGCTCAGTATAAATAAATCATTGGCCAAATCTGGAAAAAAATGCAGGACAAAACATTGACACTCAAACAAATATTAGGTCACTCAAATATTATGAAGCTTCTCATTTTGTATTTTAAGTAACTCAAATTAAAGTTTGTAAGTCGCTGTTCTATTGATTTCTCGTCACTCGCAGTCAGTCGCTCACTTATTATTTCTATAACCCAAAATAATTATTTTTGTCACTTAAAATTTTAATTTACAGTCACTCGTTTAAATACTACCCTTATAAAAATAGTCGGCGTTGCGTACAAACTACCTACAGGTCATTGGACTCGCTCAGCTGACGTTTTCTTAAAGAAATTAATTTCGTACATGCGTAAATTAATACGAGTTTTGAAAAAAAGGTACTTTATTTTTTAATTTTATCTTTACAAATCGATAGTGTTTTATGTACCGGTTCGACCCTCCACCGGATTAAAACGATCATTTATCGGTGTATATCATGGTGATATTTATGTAGACACTTATTACATCAACAATATCCTCGCCGTTGTTCTTTCAGTAATCTTTCCTCTACTTTACAGGGTTATTTGTAAAACTTTTGTTCTATGAATAAATGTTGGTGTGTCCTGGGGTCAATGTTTTAGACAATATAATAATGTAACATCTATTCAGAATATGAGTGAAAAATAAATAAATAACAAATATCATCATAATTATATCATCATCATGACTTTATAGGTATTTATCATATGGACATGAGCTCTTAACGCGATCCGTTTGATGACCTAAACTGAACTGTTAAAGGGCAATTCCCTTCAGCTATTATAGCACAAAATATATAGGTACAGAAGTCAATCTACACGATATCTTGGAACGTCTCGGACCACTCGTCGAACAGTTCCGCCTCAAAAGCTCATTAGTGTGCGTCCACCGAGCGTAGGTATAAAAAGTGAAGTACATGCATGAGACTGTCTTCTGAGGGTGTATACTGTATATCTCTTTTTTTCTTTCTCGCTGGCACGCTCGATATTTAATCACGTCGTGGTAAGCCATGTGCCTTTAGCATTCGCCGGAAAAGCCTTACCCATCTGCTCCGACTTTCAGTACCTCGCGAGGTAGGCCGAGATGTACCTAACATATCGGATCAACTCAGAATGGATGAAATGGCCGCAGTCACTGCAAGAACTTATGACCGAGCTGTGAAAATGACAAACAAAAAAAATTACATACAGTCTGAAAAGATGAGAATGTGAAGGTGGATGTGCGGAGTGACGAGAATGGATGAAGTGAAAAATTAGGCAAATACATAATTATTTGCATTTTTATACAAAATGCGTAACTTTTCAGGAAGCACAAAAAACAAAATTAGATCCTTATTATCTGTTATTTAAATTTAAATATGCTTCTACGTGCTTTATTCAAATTAAGGAAATTTATTTATTTCAAACACTAATCTATCTTGTTTTTAAATTTTTCGACAAGTTTTGAGGCGTCGTCGCGAGGTTATCCTACTAAACTAACTCCAGCAAGGTATGTATGCATTCGACATCGTAGATGACGCTACAAGTATCGTATTCAATTTTTGCGTGATATAAGATTGTGCATTACGAACTTTTCTTTCCAGAAATTTAATAGAATAAATTTACCTAAAATTGCATAGGTACCCGAGGTTTTCACTTTAAGCCATCGATATACAGATGTTCATGGGATTATACGCTTTGACTTGAGATATATACGGATTACAAAAAACAAAAATTATTCGGTGTAACTGGAAATTTAAAGTTGTTGTTGGAGAAGTGTCTTCAACATTAACTTCAGAAATGATTTCAATATTCGATTCAAATCATTCAATAAAATTCGCTGATAGTCAAATTCATCTCAAATCACTTAGTGACAATGTAATTTTCTATCAGAAATATAGATTTTTTGTTGGCAGATCAGTATTTCCGCTGAGAACCCTTTCTTATTCCCAAAGAACCCGCTTTAGCAACGAATTCAATCGTATCATATCAACAAGTTTATATATTTCAGTTTCAGGGCATTTCCGGGTGTGCATCCCGATCCAAATTCCACAGCCGCTGTTACGGATTAGGTATGCGTAGGTAGTGCCCGATTTGATAGGGCAAGCCGCATGTCTCGGCTTTAGAGGGGTTCGGGCCACGCAGCATAGAGGTCCCTTTAGACAGGGTTATGGCCCGAAACACTAAGATCTTAGATGAATACAAAGGGTGAGAAATATGTACATACTCGTATAATAAATCAATGAAAGTTTTTAGTTGTGCGCGCATCACGTACAATGTACGAAATCGAAGTAGATAACTTTTAAACATTAAAATTGTGTGTAACTTGGTACATTATTAATTTAGGCTTTGTTTCATCGAATTGATTATATCGAAAGATATGTACTAGTCGTACATTCATTGACTATTAGGCGGTACGAATTTCGGCGGGTCAACTAGTCCTCAATAAAATACATACAATTTCTTGGAATTTCATTATATTTGAAAAAATATACAAAGAATTAATGTTATAATTAATTTGTTCTGTACAATTTAAACATATTTATTTAAGAATACTAATAAATGCGTTATATAAAAGTGATTATTAAACCATTTTCAATTACATCATTAGGTATGCGTCAAAATTATGAGAATACAACCCGTATCTATCTATTAGTTAGCTGTAAACAGTGTTTAATTTAGAACTAGCATATCAGATATTATATACAAAATTAAAGAACAGTGAGTGCTTGATTATTTTCGATATTTTAAAGTCTTGTTTGAGACTTACGGCACATCAGAGTAATAAGGATATTCCAGATACCTACGCACATACGCATACTTGTTACTTTCGACTAAGGTTTTCTTCAGAAACGTCCACCATATTGCACGCTCGACATTGTCGTTCACATTCTCTCCGTGTTGCTAGTACATAGGTACAGGTTCAAATAAAAATCACATCTCCCTATGTATTACAATAAGTATGTAAAACGGAGATTTAAACTACTTATAGACAAACATTTATCATGTATTTGAATTTACTACAGTACGATAGTTTCAAACATTACATTGAAAAACATCAATAGCAAAAGAGACGAAATATTATTATTTTCGTCTTCGATTCAACAAAATAAAATATTTTTAATAAAATCATGACAGACTTTGTAAGCGTTTAATCAAATCGATATTTTGAAAAATTTCGTTATTTTCAATCCCTTTTAAACTAACCAGCAGTCTTCCACTTACCTATAATACTCGTAAATATAAAGTTTCATTTTCATATTTACGCCGAAAATATCGACAAGATATAACCGAGAACTTTAGGCGATTGGACGCGTCGGAACATCAAGACTCGTATGAAATGATATCAGTGCTGGATTATGCACGTAGCTGGGGTAGCAAACGCTACGGGCCCCGCGAAATGGGGTGGGCCCCGTTTGGATGGACAAAAGCAAGTCATTATTAGCTTCTGGATTTTCCATAAAAATAATGTAGGCAACTGACTACGAGCAGCCCGTTACTACTAAAGGGCCTCGCGGCCTGTTTGAAGAATAAGTTAAAGTTGTCATTTTTAATGATTTTGGTGTATTTAGCTACAGGCCTCACGCTGACTTAATCCGGCACTGATGATAATGCAGCCTTAAATACTGTAAAATATCTGAAAAGTATTTCAGATTGTGCGTTTTGCGATGAGAATTGAGAATGCTGTCTTCTAAGAACCCCTTGGTCCGCAAGCGAAAGCTAGCTTCCGCTTTCTCCCATTTCATTGTAGCCTTATTTTCGATTTTTACAGAGTAAGTACATAGGAATGTATGAAGAAGTTTGATTATTTATGTTCTTGGATATATTTCCTACAACTTGAATGCAATAATATTTTATAATCTATGCTCTAACATTTCATTAACGGTTTCACATTTTGGTGCGCTTGCGCGAGGTAGCCGGCTTTCGCTTGAGGATCGAGGACCCTGTTTAAAAACAAGTTCTGATTACAATAGTTTACAGTGATACCATAGACACTATGCACAAATAAGGTAGTGTGCAGTATATCCCTTCCATTTAATACGACTCTGGATTTATTGGACGCAAGTTTATTGTCAATATCGGATTTTTATTTCATATTTTCAGTCTTCCTAACCCGACTTTGAAATTGGATGGACTTCCGTTGATGTCATAAGTGTAAAATAAAAATCAGTGTAAACGCAGTCATCGTCTTTTCTCCATATCAAACTCAGTTGAAATGTTCTAATAAAGTATCCATAAAAGTGATTAAGCTGATTAAAACAAGCGTATACTGAAATACTTGATTTTCTTTTGTTCATGCTATAATCGAATCCTCTTTAATGTTATTAAATAGATTATGTAGGTACCTATAGACTGTTGTAATTTTACATCTTCCGAAATTAACAAAGGAATGCAAAATTCTAGTAATGAAACAGCATCTCCCATCAGTTAAATATGGCATTTTGTATCAAGTCTACTGCGAGCGAAGACAGAGTAATATGCGCTATACTTATATTTAGTAAACGTTTAAGGTTTTTGCTGAAACTATCATGAACAGTAGAGGGCGCTGTTTGCCCAGTTTTGCAGATCGTATTATTAGCTAGATTCTTAATTCTTTTTCCTTATTGCAAACGATTTATCAATAGAAGAGATTATATCTAGGTGTTTCATTACATTATAAGGCCTCATAATGCTAGTCAAAAGTCATATTACACTGTCTTGACTCAACAGTTTCAACGAGCTAAAATAATAATAATAAAAAAAAACATTCGTACGTAATTTATCGTTAAATAATTAAATCTAGTCAGGTATTCAAAGCTTAATTTATTAGCTAATTTGCTACAAAAGGAGCGAGTTCCAGTGCTGTTGTGTTCCGTTAATAGTACACAAAACAATTTACACAATATTTATCAGCAGTTTATAGAACAGCGGTGGAAATATAATTAAAATGCTTCTATCGTAACATTCTCAACTTCACATGCTACCTGTGTATATTTCTTTTTAAATATAGCTGTGTATATTACCTACAATCAAGTTGGGAATATGTATTCATAATTATTTTACCACCATCGTCGTATAAAACTTTATTCAGAAAATAAATCAGACACGATATAATCACAGCCCAAACATAATAATAACGCTTACTGATGTTACAGTGAGATCAGACACATTGGAGTTCTGTATATTTTTCATTTTGTCCCTCCCTTACTCTCAAAACAGCCAAATCAGTGGTCAGGGTATGCTTGCAAATGGACTTATATGTGCGTTCTTTGTGATAGCATTTGACAAGAGGATCGAAGCAGGCGAAGCGGCGCTGCGCCGCCCTCTACTACATTTACGTGTAAAAACATGGAAATAATAGCATATTGGTAGGTTGAAAAACAAAAAACTACACATTATATCAGCCTGAAATTATGATTTCTCGTTTGCTTAGGAACGTAAGGAAACTACTGCATGTTGATAAATAAGTACACCTTTAGCACGTGACTGCAGAATATGGTTTAGAACGGTGACTACTCAAATATTACGAATCGCATTTATAAATGACCAAAGTGATAAAATCAGAAGTTATGGCACTCAACTCACGAGGTATATTACGACTACTCGCATCGTCACTAGCTCACTTACAATAGTATGTTGAGTGGCATGTGGCCATTACAAACGTTTGTACCGCTAACCCATCAAACACGTTCAACTATAAATCTATTTAGTTACTATAGCTCTTCGGGTATCCTTCGAACAGTCATTCTTTTCTAGATGGTTGAGAAACCATAAATTCGTATCAAATGACTATCTGTTAAAACGTAGTTAAAAAATCTCCTTATTCTTAGATATAGACTGCCTGAGTTTACAATAAAAAATATACAATAATTAACTAGGAACATAATATAAAATTGACAAAACTCCAACTCTCGCAATAAATATATTTTGCAAGTTCACTGCAAGTAGCCGTTCCCTATGAGTGCACACAGCTCGCGCACTCATGTATACATTCTGTATAACTTGTATTTTTTTCTAACGTCTAATTAAATATATTTATTTTTACAATACCTTGCCTAACTTACTAATTTTACGGAAATTAAATCCCTTTACCCTCCATTGCAAGTGAACTTGCAAAAAGCCAACCTACATACCTTAGTATACCTTTCAAAATAGCACCCCATTCTGATTACTAGAATTTTTTTAAACTGCGTTCAAAATGATAACAATTTATCGAGATTGGTCATTTTTTACAAGAAACACGCTTTACAATTTTGCATGTTGTAATATTCCAGTTGCCTTTATACTTAGTTTTGTAAACTACGTTTCAAGTAAATATGTCACATTTACCTAATTTCAGAGAGCTTATAGTTATATATTAGAAAGGCTTAAAGTTACATAACATTTAGATTCACTATTCGCTACGTTAAATCTGTTTAGCGATTTATAGTAGTGATTCAATGCCTAATGTATAGGTACAAATAATTATAATATCTATACCAATAAATATCTAATTCCGGTCGGTACATGGCGGTTGTTTGTGATAAAGCGCGCTTGCATCACTTGCCCGTGTGGAGCGGCGCTCAGACGGCGGGCTGTGGCTGCGAGGACAGGTGCGTGGACTCGCTGCGGCGCGGCGGCGCGGGCGGCGGCCGCTTCTTGATGGGCTTGGGCTCCTCGCGCCGCACCGGCGGCTCCGCGCGGCTGAACACGTTCTCGTAGAACGGGTCCTCCACGCCCCCGCCGTAGTGCTCCTGCACCCACATCGATACGCTCGTCTCTTTGTAGTCCTCTGATAAAGGATATTCTCTAAAACCTAGCACTTCGTGCGGCGTAGTGGCAGGTTCTAGTTTACATTTTTGTGCTACCTGCCACTTTTTTCTCATAACCCTCTGCAAGTCTCTAAGGAACTCTTTTGGAGGATTACTGTTCGAATCTGCTAATTTCTTTGGCGACGATAACCTGGTGCTTTCATTTCGTTTCGGCGGCGGTGGCTTTCGTGGTGACAACGGCGGTTGCTCCTTTAAATTAAACGATATTTTCTTAGTCTTTTTACTATCAGAGCAAGTCGGTAAGTCATCAGCAAAATTCACTTTTTTCATTGAGCCAGTGCGTTCCTTAGAAGCATCGGCGGTTACTTTTCGCTGGATGGAGGGACTGCCATTGCTTATTTTTTTCGTCTGAAGTTCGGCGAGACAAGCGCCGTATGCTACATTTTGTTGACCATAGATACTTTTGTCCGAATGTAGGGACGACGTCCGTGATGCCTCCGAGTGCACGCTGTCGAGCGAGGGCTGGCGCGGGAATGTGCGGCTAGAGTCCGTGCGCGTGATGGCACGCGCCTGGCCCGCGCGTGCCGCCTGCTCCACCTGCTGCGCCGTCAGCTGCGTCACGATGTCGTGCACGCGCCCGGCCGCCGCGTGCGCCTCCATCGTGTGCTCCGGCGGGGGCGGGGGCAGGCTGAGCTGCGAGCCCGTCAGGTCCTCGATGGGCTCGAGCGGCGGTGGTGGAGGCGGCAGCGAGTCAAGGCTCAAGGTAGAACTGAACATTCCATCAGGAACGTCTTCTGTGGGAGGGGGAGGAGGCGGTAGATCCTCCACGGTGCTCACCGCTGGTGGTCTCTGCACCTTATCGTAAATGGCGGTGTAGCCGTACAGGGCGGAGCCACTGTCGGAGCTGTTGCGGTACAGACTGTCGCGGGGTATGCTCTCGTAGTGGCCGTAAGTGGGTGAAGGAGGATCGCGCGCCGGGCTGCCGGCGCTGCCCACGCTGCCGGCGCTGCTCGCACTGCCGGCGCTGCTCAGCCGACTGACTGTTGTGTTGCTAAATACACTTGACTCTGCGGTATCTGTTGAATATAACAGAATAGAAAATTAAAATTACTTTTGAAAATTGTGAGAAATTAAATGTCTCGTGATCCTTCAGTTGTGTGTGTAAACTTACCGATGGTGTGGTGTCGTTTTAGCGTGGAGTCGTCGGCGCGCGCGGGGCGTGGACGCCGCGTCAGCGTTCCGGAGTCGCCGCCACCCTCGTCCTCCACACCACACTCACCGCCCTTCTCTACCATCTCTTTGAGCTGTCGAGTCATCCACGTTAACGGTATGTTGGGCTTCATCGAAGGCTTCCGCTTTATTGTACCTGGAATAAATAGTATAATTTTAAATGTACGTTTAAATGAATAATATAATTTTACGGCAAGATATCAAGTATTACAATAACAATTAACTCAAACAATAATTTATTTATATCTGAGACGCGAAGGTGTTAGTAATAATGTTTAATTACCCATGGGAAATTCGCAGTCGAAAGCACTCTCGGAAGCGGTGCCGCCGTCGGACAGACATCCGCTCGAACTGGACGACGATGCGCGGGAGTGTCTGCACACGTTAATAGTTACAATCATTTTTGTTTACAAACAAACATAACAACAAAATATCATCAGTATTTGTTAGTATATCATCGCAGCAATGGCGACAGTCAAATCAATATGACAAAATAATTGGCATTCGCATTTTATTCCTGGGGAAAACATAAAGGAACGCAAGCGATTTCAGGATGATTTGAAGTAACATTGAGAATAAATAAATTCAGTCGCTGAGAATAAATTTGAAAAGTAAATCAATACATCAAGGTAAAGCGAAACGTCACAGGCGAAATTAAAATAAAGTCAGATAGGTACTGTCCTGAAACTTTTATAAATCTGAATTCAGTACCTGACCGTGAAAATAGCACATAAAGTATTTGGGAGAGACAATCACACGAGAAGATACTGTTTCTCGAAGGCAGACTAACTTGTATGAGCGTCGAGCGTGTAGATTCACATGCACATTGTTTCTGTGTCACCGAGCATTTGTGGGGGAGATATATTGGTGTTTTTTTTTTTTCACACACATTTCCAACCAAGCACTTTCATGAGACCACGTTAGCGAGTTGTTACGTAGAGGATAAATATCCTCATATACATAGTCATAGTATAACAAATTGCTTATATCACTAATATAATTATCTTGCTTTACTATAACACAGAAAAATATGCGTAGCTACGTGAACCTATACACTCATCCATAAACAACCTACCTTCGTGAGATACATCATAATTATATTTGTAATTGAGTCACCAAGACTACGTTACTCTTTCAAATACTTAACAGGCTACAGGCTATTTGTGGGAGGACGTAGTGACAAGGGCGTGATACCAACCTGCCGCTGCTGATGTCTGAGTTGGCCACGCTAGCATTGCTCGAGGTGGACTGTGCGGGGCTGTTGATGCCCAGAGCCGGCAAACCGTTTGTCTTTGTTGGTATTGAAGTAATCTGTAAACAAATGATGCGTTACTTACAGATTTTTTTTTTTTTTATGAGCTTGTGAAGCAAAGGTTTGGTAATGTTTACATTATTTCATATCGTAAAAGCGTTCGAAGCAGAGAGTGCTTGCTAGTGTTTTTAATAAGCGACAAGCTAGTTTTTTAGTGAAAATCCAGCATAAAGCTTTTAATATGTTATTAAAAGCTTTATTTATTTATTTTAGGAAATTGAAATTTTATTGAGAATTATTATAATATGGCACCGGAAAATTGCAAACGTCGTAAGATTGTAAAATACCGCGAATTATTGTAAACTAATTTTTCTAAATAGGACACGGTCTACGACTATAAGGCGCCAGATAGCCGTGGAATAAAGTACATCGACTTTTTCCTTATATCTGCGTAGGTACCCGAAAAACAAATAATAAAATGCTTTTCATTACTAGATCATGTAATTAAAGGATCACGATACATCTTGATTCATGACAACTTTGTCTTTATTTCCTTTTTTGAAATTAAAAATGTGAACTAGGAGGGTCAATGATCGTTATTCCACGGCTATTCGGCAGCTACCTTAGATTTTTAAATACATGATACTTACTGAACAAGATCGGGCATGGGCGAGATGGTCTAGGTCTTCTTGCGTGAGCTCCTCAACTAACGAACGGTAGTTCTCCAGCAACTGCCTCCCATGCTGGAAACATGAGAAAATTAACAGATGTTGTAGAATAAATCGATAATATAACGCAATGCACCATAAACATTTATATTCTACAAATGTGCCTTACAAAATTTATTAGCACAGATTTCCCAGTGCCACAAAAAGTGTATTTTTTTTAAATATGAATCTTTTGGAAAAAATATTATGTCATTGTCACTGTGTCAATGCAAACACCATTCATTCGTTATAAATCTATTGAGTGCAGCCATTGTCTTCTCGATATTAATATGTAATTATGTATGTAGTTAGAAATATATAAGTAGATATGTTTATCAGTTGTCTAGTACTCAAAGCATAAGCTCTGCTTAGTATGGGACTAGATGGCAGTGGGTGAAAGTCGCTGAATATTATTATTATAATTATCAATAATATCAATTTTGTTGGAGTTTGTAGAAATCATGACAGTAGCTATTGTTCATTGAATAAGCATCGATTTATATATAACCTACTAGCTTTTGCCCGCGCGGCTTCGCTCCCGCTCTTCCCTACTCCACCCTACTATACCCTACTCTACCCTACCCTATCCTGCTCTACTCTACTCTAAACTACTCTACCCTACCAAACTTCACAGAAACCATCTATTAAATAGTCCGAACAAAGCCTAATCATTTGGTTTGGATAGGTGAGCCCGTTCTTGAGTTATAAAATTACAACGAAAAGTGGCATTGATTTTTATATATATACGAGTAGATTTACTGGTCGCCCCACATATTCAATATCTATAGTTATGTGAGTATAATGTCAAATATTGCCAAATCATCACACCAAAGGCGAAAGTTTTTCTGCATGTGTTTATTATTTACTCCTTCATGCTTAAATGGCTGAACATATATGGATGAATTTTTATTCCAAGTGTATACTCCCTTGGGATTATTTAGTACCTAGGCGGGCGAAGTCGCTGGCAGAAGCTATACAGTACATATTGCTTGGTTACATCTACGATTTTTCACACGTGATATTTTATTAGGAACAAGCCGGAAAACATTGGTACTTCATTTAATAACACTGGTTTTACTGTCTATTCAGCATTCTGGGACGACCCTCTATAAACCTGGTTTGAATACATTTCTCGTTACCGATATGTAACCACACATATTGATTGCTAATAGACACACATATTACTTCATTCTTTGCTCTCGGACTGTGTGATATTGGATTGCATTAGACCCATGTTTTAACACGGCTGAGTGCAGTGGTAACGGCCCCGACTTACGAATTGTAGTTCAAACCAGGCGCTTTAGTTTGTGTTATGTATTTCATCACCAAAGCTCTCAAAAGATATGAAGGAAAACAGTGTGATGAAACCATTAGATTCTAGAATCAAACATTCGAAAACATTTAACACCCACCGATCTACAGTGGGCCCTTGTGATGGATTACGGACCATTTCCTTGCCTAGAGAGGAGGCCTGAGTCCCAACAGTGGGAGCATTGATACTACGAGTATGAATAGGTTCACAAACAAATTAATTTAAAAAATATGTAAGAAATGTACTCTGCGTCCGTACCTTTGCTATGCGCATCGCAGTCACCCATCTCTCGAGCGTCCGCTGGTCATCAGCGCACAGGAACTTTATAAACTTAACACTCTTTGGTTGCTGCAGCCTCGGGTGCTTGATGGCGAAGCAGTGGTCAGTGGGTGATTTGTACTTCTTCTTCCAGTTCAACCCTATGTAAACCTCATTAGTGTCGAAAGTCGCTAGACACACCAGCTCCTTCAGCGTTTTCACCTTATCCTTTGGCGAGTAGTACAGTCCTAAATAATAACAAATTTAAATGTAATTGAAGTAAAATTATATCTAATGCTTAAAGACATATGATTCGCTTTGGCTTATTCGCTTTGCTTATAAAAGACGAAAGGGGTGTGGCCACACAGCGCAGCTTGTGGAGATAGTTACTAACCAGACGGTCGCAAAACGCAGTATATTTTCTTCCATCCTTTTTTGGCATCGTTTTTCAGATAGAGTGGTCCTTCCATCGGAGGCACTGGGTGGCCTGACACCGACGGTACAGTGCTCGTAGTTCCTCCACTCTGTCCGAAAAACTCTTCTATGATTACTTGTCTCGAATGCTCGTCGTGTTCGCTGGACCAACCTTAACATTTGCAATTAAATATTAGCAATAGTTCACTAGTAATGTTAATAAGTATGCTTACATCAGGTTGCAGTCGCATCGTGACTTTACCTCTGTCGTCTTCAGTCAACAGGAACTTTTCAGGCGTTTGAAACAGAGATATTTTGTCTGGTCGCTCGGCGAATAGGATTTTGTTTTTTGATTCTCTCGTCCATAGCATTAAGTTGTCGACTAGCATCTCGTGGTCTTCATAAACTCGTTCTAAAATGAATAAAACTGATATAAGTAACTGTTTATCTAAATAGGTAAGAAATATTTGAGACTAGCCTGTTGGTCTAGTGGTCAGTGCCCCTAGCTGCTATACCGGAGGTCGTGGATTCGATTCCCACCCAGGACAAATGATTGTGTGTTGAGTGCGATCATATTCTTTGTCTGGGTGTAATGTATCTTCTATTATATGAATGTATTTAGAAATGTTTAAGTATGTATACCAGCTGTCTAGTACTCATAACACAAGCTCTGTTTAGCTTGAGACTAGACAGTGTTGTGTGATAGTTATAGAATATTATATTTATTTAAGATAGTGATCTCCTTACCCATGTGCAGGTCGGGCAGGTGTTCAACAATGGCCCACTTAGGTTCCATAGTCACGTGGTTCTTGTCAGCAAGCAGCCGCGCTACGTATCCACAAGTCATCTTCTCATCGACTAGTAGGCTCTTGGAGGACCCATCCATAGAGAAGGCTTTGATGAAGAGTTTCTTGATGTTAGCTTCGCGCATTCGTTCTAACGCTAATTTTATTTTATCAGCCTTTAGTTGGAAACTTGCGTCCTGGGAAGGTTACAACAAATTTATACAGACTGTCGTATTGTTACCTAGAAAGCTGAAAAGATTGTTAGTTTGTTTGAAGCCGGTAATCTTAGAAAGTACTGGTTCGAACTAAAAAACTCTTTTAAGTTTTGGGTAACCTTTAATAGGTTGTCTAACACTTAAAAGAGTTTTTCTTTGTGGGTTTTTTTTCGAGGAAGGCATCACACTACGACGGAGTGGAGCAGAGCAATAACCAAAGACGGGGGAAACCGCGGAAGTAACTAGTTTACATATACACCCCTATTTTTTAATTAGTACAAAAAGGGGGCTCTATCCGTACCCGTTACTGATCATTATTTGTGTAGTAGTATAAAAAAGAAACTCCAGAATTTACCACAAAAATTTGTCATAATTGGTAAATTCGTGAATTCGAATTGTTATGAATGATTGAATATCATTCGACTGGCCTGTTGGTCTAGTGGTTAGTAGCCCTGACGTCGTGGGTTCGATTTCCACCCAGGACAATTGTTTATGTGATGATCATTTGTTCTGTGTCTGGGTGCAATTTGTCTATAATATGTATGTATTTAGAAATATATAAGTATTTTTATCAGTTGTCTAGTACTCATAACACAAGCTCTACTTAGCTTGAGACTAGACGGTGTTGTGTGATAGTTGTGGAATATTATATATAAAAAAATGCTATTAGAAATTACTACGCGCAGTGTTTTTTCTATTTTAATCGCAATTTATTAATTCATAATTAATCAATAGCCTGTATTATTATTGAGATTACTTGTATTTAAGTAGTCTCAATAAATAGTATTAATTTAAGTATTTGTAGGTACTAATTAAAAAATAGTGATGTATAGGGTGGTAGATAATTAGAGAGGAAGTATATATAAATATTACATATGCTTTCAAACAAATTACTTTTAGGAATTACCTTCTGTGTTTGATGAAGATTTAGTTTCAAAGCTTTACATTTGGTGCTGGTGCTACTGGACGCAGAAGATTCGCTGGACAGCATGGAAACCTAGTAGAACATAAACACAGTTCGAATTTATTACAGTGTCAATTGTTAGGGTGTATGTATGTTGTCGGACTATGTAAAAGATGGTACATAATAAATAAAGACGTATTGAAGAACACAGCTTGCGCCGACAGCAAATAGATTTGTTAGTATACAACATGTAATAAATGGACATCCTACTGATCCGTTTCAGCTATTTTTAAGATAGCCCCCCCTAGCCAAGTTACAACCGTTTCGCTTGCGTCGAAAGCCTCGAGTTGGCCACGCCCCCGATTCTTTTATTCTGACCACGTGACTGAGCGTTGAGATGACGTCATTCCCGTACATTTGAAGTTTTCTACTAGCGTTAATGATTGCAGATTATCAACTTGGCTAGAGTTACAGGTATCTTTTTGCCTAAAATAATTCTTGATTACGTAATATATTTTCGGATAAAAAATTGCTTATATTTTTAATAAAATCTTGAGAAATCTTGACTGCATCACTAGAGTTTGCGTGCGCGCGCCTAGGTACAGGTCGCGCGCTGAATTAAGATCGCTCGGTGAAAGTAGTGGGGGTAATCGGCGCATGTGTACAATTGCGCACAGAAATTCTTAGTATGTTAGGATTTTATTTTTAATTTCGTATGTTTGAACCTTAGTAACATAACTTATAATAACACTAGTTTTTGCTTGTAAATTACTTCTTCTCTTCTTAATTAAATCTTGTAAGTAGGGAAATTCAGAAAAATTAAAAATTTTAAAATTAAAATAAAAAAAAATATTTCGTTAGTTTCTTAGCGTAACAATTCACGTCGTAAACCATTTTTCTGGCTTGCCGTTTTAAAACTTTATTTTTAACAATTTTTTTTTTTAGAATACCACTACGTATTACTAATACGATAACACAAGCTGTACGCAACAGTACCCAAGTACAACAGTATCCAATGAGACGCGTGAATGCAACGCGGGAATTGAAGAGCGACTGATCTACCAATGACGTGTCGCCGTCGGCGCACACCCGCCCGCACGTCGCCAAATAGACCTTAGAATTGAATACTGCGCATGCCCCTTCCACTTTTGCCGAGCGATCTTAATTCACCGCGCGACCTGTACCAGTACCGATGCGCTGCCAACGATTGCCGTCACGGATTTTGAGCGCTGGCTTCAAGTTGCGCAGAAGTCAAATATTCGGTCTCTTTAGTGGTGCGAAGTGAGACGCGGGGGCGGGGAGTGATTGGCTCACCGCGCCATCGCGTCATAGACGTCATTCCATATTCGTTCCCTGCGTTGCTGCATGTAACAACGAAGACGATTGGCTCGCCAATGTATGGAATGCGCAAAGCGATCCTCACTCTAACGCCGAGCGCTCAAGATCCGTTTCGGCAATTGTAAGTGTACCGTTTTTACCGACTTAGGTACGGAACACTAAAAACCCCGATGACTTCTTGACAGAGTGCCGAAACGCAAATATGTTTTCGATCTTATTTTTTTTATACATAGGTATATTGTTTGGTAGGTAACTTACAGTGTCGCTAAATGCAGAGTCATTGTCGGGGGAGTCGGTGCGAGCGATGCTGGATGCACCGTCTGCGCACTCCTTATCTTGTCTCTGTGAGCTTTCAGCTGCGCCGTCTGCTCTGGACTTTGATGTTGACGATAATGCTGTAGGATGACAGTTAGATCAGGATATATCAACGTAGGTATAGGTAAATATTGGAAGATCACTGGAAAGAATTGAATAGCAAAACTTCACTAATTGGGCGGGTCTCCTTACGTCAGTGAAGTTTCGCTGGCAATTAAATTTGGCCCCTAGGCTAATGAATTTCATACAAATAATGTTGAGTACTTAGCGTACCTGAAGATACCCTGGATATCTCCTCATCGTACTCGGAGTCGAGGGCACAGAGTTCACCCAGTATGGCATCCAGGTCGGCATCCTGCGTCTCCTCCAGGTTAGCCATCGAGAATCTGTACGTATCGATACGGGGCGCCACTATCTCCAACGGCCTCAGCGCTGAAGTACCATCACTCGACGAGTTCAACCCCTGCAATCGAAACACAACAAACTAAGTTATGTGAATGGCTACCGTTACGTTATTAACATCTCTACGGTCCGGACTAAGCATTTTGCCTAGTCGTTTATACCGATGAACGCGGTAAAAAAGGATTGGAACAATTTGCCTGCCGCGATCTTCCCGTCGGATTGTCTTCAAGCCTAGAGTGAATAGGCTCTTAATTAACTTGTGTGCCTTCCTAACGATTACATCACTGCTGACCATAAGGTGGGATCGCAGCACTAGTTATTATTATTAAAAAAAAATATACAACATACCCAACTCATTAGTAAAACTATTCGCAATTATTCCTACAACACCTATTATAGCCATAGTAACTAATTCCATGCCTTATATACCACTACAGGTCGCAGTGAATGTAAATGATGGACCCTATACAAGTCCCTATACGTCCGGGAATTAATTATCAACTCACATACAAGTTGACATCCCAAAACATAGTTGGGTTGGGAATGCATTGTCTTCAAACAATGAACTTGGTAAGTTGAACGATGTCTGTCTTATTGTGTCAACAGTTAATTATCAAGTACTGATATCAAAGATATTTATACAATATGTAATTACACAGTTATGTATTGTGTAAGTATTTCAAAAGAACGGTCATCTCGTCAGTCCTCGGGTACCTACCTACAGTTTGTCAATTTAAAATTGAAGCTGACATAATAATTAATAACATCAATAAATTTAAACGTAGCTACACATCCGTTGTGTAAACAAAATGACCATAAACAAAACGAAACGATGACTATTTAAATTCTTCTATTTTGAACCAAGTTTATGTCATAAAATAAACATTCAAGTAAACAACTGAAGACTTGGTTATCATCAGTAGACAACATTAGTCACACGTACCGTCGCCGTCGATGTCATATTCAAACTTTGTTCGATGCTTTTATTTTCTGTGGGTGAGTTGTGCACACTTCTTGATTTCCCGCTCGCCAGTCGGAAACTTCTGTTTAGTGTAGACAGAAACCCTCCGCGCTGCCACTTACTCGATTCGTTTAGTTGCACATCCATCATTTCGTCTACATGGCAGCGTGTACTGCACTATGTCTATGACTCACAAACGAACACTTTGCACTATTAGAAAAGCGTGCCAAAAGCCGGCGCTACGCGGGACATGCTCCCGACTCCCGACTGCGTCCGTATGGAGACAGCTTTCGAACGGCACGACTTAAATAAAACGCTGTTCAATTAATGGCATACTGCACTTTGTATAAGTAATAAGTCAAGTCACAAGTAAGTATGCACTTATAATGATTGGTATGTATGGAAACGAGTTTGTTATTTCAACGGGCACTGAACACGGAGCCTGCGCGGACTGCACAACTTTGCCGCACCACAGTTAGATATCACAACTCATAGACTAGTGACCTCGCCCGTTCACTTCACCGAAAACAAACTTTTCGCGCCAGCTATATACGTGTTTGGTAAAATCACAGAACAAAGAGCACTAAAAAGGAACTGAAAACGATTACGGCGTCCGCGGGCTGGCGGGCACGCAGCACGACTAGGCAGCGTAGAGCACAGTGAAGTGAGTAGTATTACAAAATGAAGCATGAGCGCTCGCTGAGTCGCCGAGCCGCTGAGTCGGCCGGCCGCGGCAGGCTTGGGGGGAGGCGAGTAGACAAGCGGCACCGTGTTTTGTGACTTGCGCACGTGTGCGCGGCCCGCTACGCTACGCGTTGTTTGATTCCAGAATGAGTGGCGCGGCGGTGTGCGTGAGCCCGGGGCCCTCATCCCGCGCCCCATGCCCCGCGTCCCGCCACCATGCCATGCCTGCCACTCTGCCTACACTCCCTCACGCATTACCAGCTAAATAATATTCACACGCTTCTGATAATCACTCTAAAATACGTAGGCATATATAACTTTTTCAAAAATGGGTGTCCTAAATTCTTATTTCAGATATTTATGAACCCAAAGATATCTCACAATATACATTAAATGTAACGTTGAATAACCATAATATTTTATATTTTTTTCTTTAAAGTAATAGATGTTATAAGTATACTTGCTTACCTATCTACATGCGCCTATATGAGCACGTGATAATGAAAGAGGAAATCGGCAGAATGACCTACTTTTATTTGTCCTACTTTTGTTTAAGTAATGGCCGCACCCCGCATACTACCTACTACGAGTATTATAAGCTGAAACAGAACTTTGTCCAAAAGTGCGCTTTACATAAAAAAAATGTAAATTGTACTTATATTAAGGGAAACACAATGTTACAATTTCGTGGTAATTGCATTGCACACTAGGTACCTACTCTACTTACACAATTAAAATGTCAATTTCGGTAATCGCTTAAAGCAAATTTATCAAAATTATATCTGTAGGCGGAGAAGTTATAATAAGTTTCGTGAATTGTACGGGACTATATCAAATGTTGTATGAAAAAGATGGACAAAAAATGGGAAACAGGTGCCGTGTTGAAAACACCTGCTCGTGGTCGACAGATGTGCACGATCCACTTTTATCCATCTCTGACTACTATACATACAAAATATGCGAATAATAACTTCAGCCTACATCCCACATTGCTCAAATTAGTCTTAAATTTGCATGTTTTTAATATCTCTGAGACACGCTAGGTTTTATGGGGTAAAGTGAATAGACAATAAGTATCATCCATGTAAAATATTGCATAGGAACATTAAACCGTAATTTATTAAAATCAGAAAATCTACGTATATGTATTTTAAAACAAGCACGAGTTGAACGATAATTATGTGAGCAGTGAGCTTTACAAACGACACAGCTGGACACCCAAATGAAGCATTCCAAACGAACGCACATCTGTCGCGTTACTAACTATTGATTGTAGCGAAGAGTTGGACTCATAACTTAATCTGTGTCGGAGTGACTTGCAATTATTATTAATAAGTACCTACAGGCGACACAGTTCAATGGGGGAGCTTTATCAAATGTGATGTAAAAAGAAACAGTAATCATGTCACGAAAAGGTTATTAAAGAAACGGCTAAAGGTCTGTTGAAAATCAAGTTATCGCGTGTTCGCGGCTGAGATGTTAACGCAAGGCGCAACAAACACGCCGAGCGATGCAAAATCATGGTAGAAGCGCATATGCGCTTGCACCTGTCCCGCGGCGTCATCCGCGCTGCGCCCGCGCCGGCTGCAAAGCACACGTGCGCACAACATCCAGCATCAATCATCCCTTTTAAACTCAAGCAGCCTCTCCGTTTTTATTTATTTAATTAATGAAGGTATACTTATCTTTCGACTAACATACGATTCCGAGTTTAGGCCAGATGCCTCTATTTATGGCTCGCGATTGGGTTGAGTTAGGCAACGTGGCGTTTTTCAAAGAGTGTCGGTGAAATATTATATTACCTGTTGGTAGCAGACGTTAGGAAGCGAACATGTACATTTTTAATAGATGTAGCTGTGAAATGGGTCAGAGTCTTTACCAAGATACCGCAAGTTAGCGTTGAAACATCGATTCCGTAAAGATGTAAAATTAATCCTGGTGTATGCGTGGTATTTTTGTACAGTTATTTTGCCACCATTGCTGGTGTCGGTGTTGAGCTGTACCCACAGATAATAAGCATATTAAAATCTGATTATGTTTTTTTAAACTGGCAGAGAGAGCTGTGAGCTAGATGCTAGCACACTTTTATAGAGTTCTTATGGTTAATGTTATATTTATATTCTAGACAAAGTATAATTCTAACAGCCATAGAAGTACTTCTAATATGTACTAAAGAAATTAACCTAGTATTGAAATAACGCTTGTCAAATCTAGCTGCCCTCTTTGTCTATAGCGTCCTAATAAGATGATATTATGTAAAAACACAATTTGAAAACTTAGGTGAAGTAACCAAGTGAACTGTTACTTCAATCGAAGCACGGGTTTAAGAAAAGAGTCCATAAGAAACACCTAAAAAGGCACTTACAGTTTTCAAAAGATTTTAAAAATAATGAAGAACCTAAATAGATGTGCCAACAGTTTCACCGCAAGATATTTGAAAACCTTAGATCCTTAATATCGAGAAAAAAAAATTGTTCTTAAAAAATGTTTAAAATTTAGTAGGTAAATCCTGCAAATAGAGAAGGTCGATTTAGCTATTTTTGAGAGATATGTTTTTTTTTCCACTTGAACAAAATTACTTTCTACGGTGTACCTGGTGTGCGTAGAGATTGAAGGTAAAATTCTAAAAAAGCGACGTGATTTCGAAAATTAGTGCATCCCGCTTAGGACAATCTTAGATTTTCTTTTAATAAAAATTACAGAAATAAGTAGTTTTTGCGAAATTACACATAAAAGCTAGTATTTTTTTGCGTTCAGGTGTGTGATCTCCGGACGTGTGGGGCCTCAGAATGTGCAGGGCCGAAGCTTTTGCTACTCTTGGTACGTGGCTGATCCGCCACTGGTTATGATGTGCTTACCGCAGTGAGCACGGTGAGCTCGCCAAGCCACTCGTTGAGCAAGGCCTCGGGGTCGTCGGCGGCGCCCGCGCCTTGTTCCTCTACCAACGCCATCTGGAAATATATAACAAAATTCATTAATGAAGCACGAGAAATACTAATTAGCTTTGTCTTCATTGCTGTGGCGTTTTCCTGATTTAATTTAAAACAATAACATCGAGTTCTCCAAATGTGCAACAAAATACAATTTAAAAATATTTGAATTTGTTTGTGCTCAAGAATTGACAATTCAATTCATTATCTCCACTGTAGTTAAAACCAAAGAATTAAACTAAGTTCAAGGAACTAACGACGAGACACGACAATATCTACATTACTAAAAAGTTAGCAAAGATAATGATTACACATGAGCCCAGAAACAAAACAATCGACAACCATTCCAGTGGCGTAACTAGACGATTAAAAAAAAACTGGGACCCCATTTTTACCCGACTACGACAAAGCCATTTTTAAAGTGTTTCGTTTGGTACCTATAACGTGTGAATACTGCTTTTTTTTTTGTTCTGTTCTTGTTTTTCCAGTTACCTTGTTTATTTCAGCATCCTGAAAATCTTTTTTCATGCTTTTTCAGCCTCGTTTTTTTGTCGTAGTCGGGTTTTAGTTTTTTGCGTTTGAAAACATCATCCTACGTATCATCAATAACTTTTTTTGCTCTGGGTGGAGCGAGAGGGAATGTCAGACTTTTACTGCTGACTAAAACGAGTTGCCATAATTACTGTTGCAACTTACTTTATTTAGATTTTGAAGGTGGAAAAATTTTTCGCTAGTTCAATATATCAGAGGTTGGTTAATCAGTTTTGGGGCCCTGGGGCATCACGCCGCCTAGCCCTTTGGTAGCTACACCAATGCCATTCAGATTGTGCTGGCCAGTCTTTCTTTACCTACCTGTTCACTGTATTTTGTGAAGTGCTATTACTCAACGGATTAAAGTTTAGCCAGAAGTTAGTCTGCAGGACTAGTTACTAAGTAGTAAGTAGCAACTAATACTCAGTTGTTACTGTGTTGTTGGAAGCATTAGCAAAGTTCTCACACTTTTCAATGCTCAGTTGAATGCTGATTATTGTTGATTGTTGAGTGATTTAAAATTGTGCAAAAAATGTTTAGTATGGTAAATGGGTGCCATGTATACAAACATTTTTGTTCATTGACTACTTACTAAAGTTTTGTACTTTTAAAGTTGCGCACTTGCACTGTATAAATACGCTTGTGTCGTTGAAATTATGTACGTAACATAATAAATATATCGGCACAAGTACAATCATTAGAAAATAAAAAGTGTGATATTAAATATGTTTTTATTCAGTAAACCGCACTTTCACTGTTCTTGTTATCTTACAAACAAAACCGTCAGCATATTTGAAAGTTACCGTCTTTAAAAATGTTTAGTTTCATACCTAACATTCCCTAAGGTTCGAACCTAAAATTTCAGTAAATTTACTACAGACACTACACGTTTACGTCGTACATGACGGACGTAGTCTGAGCGACTTTAACGTGACTGCTACGCACCTTCGACGTAGCAGCTACGCAGTACTAAGCATATTGAAAATGACTGCTACGCAATATTACGCGCCTTCGACGTAGCAGCTACGCAGTACTACTACTACTAGGAAAATGACTGCTTCGCGCTTTCGCCGTGGACTGGTTGCTACGCAGCAGCATGTACCAGTTACACCGCTGATTTTGCACTACAACGCGATATTATGTAATTGACTTTGCAAATTCGGGGCGTCAATGCGGCGTTTTCACTAACACTAGGTAGCATCTAAAAACATTTTTGCACTCTCATGGTACTTTTTGTACTGTGAAATTAAACAATTTATTTTAAAAATATTATTTTAGTGCGCGGTTATAGATTTTATTAAGGTTTGAGAAAAAAAAAAATCAAATCAATAGCGCAATAAGCAATAGAGCAAAATTAGATAAGTTGCTCTCTGGGGCCAGGGTTATCCGAAAGGGCGCTCGAGCCCCGGTATGAAGGCTAGAAGGAACGGGGTGGGTCTTTTAGTCAGTAAGAGTCTGACACTATCTCCCGCTCCGCCCAAGAGCAGGGGATGTCAATGCATGATTTTTTCCCACCATAAAAAAAAAAAAGATAAGTTGCTCTTTACTCTTCTTCTTCATAATCACCTATTTGGTATTGTATTTATGAATGTGTTAGGGTCGTTATAATTGTATACCTAATATTATGGTCTCGGTACAAAATTACAGTTTATGTAAACACGAGGTTATTATCTAGGAGTGAATCAAGAGTAACGAAAAGAGTTTTAAATGGAGCGGCGGCCGCGGCGCTCTCGGTCGTGGGCCACGGCTGGGGCCGCCTTGTGCTCGCGTTATGTTTTTGTTGTCCTACCTTCCATAACCGGGAAGGAAAGTTGGATTGATGTAACATTTTACGTAATAATACTTACAACAATAACAACATAAAAGAGATATTTTCGTAAGTTTACTACAATGGTGTCGTGGCTCGTGATTATTCGGATTGCTACGTACCGCTACCCGCTGCCATAAATAAAAACTGCATCACTAAGATCTTAGTTCTAATAAAACATTTGCAAAGAACGTCTACTTTCAACGTCTATTTACTAAAGAAATGCGAGTACTTAAGACTTCAACATAAAAACTTAAGTCTGGAATGAAAAGCATCGCCGTCGTGATTCATTATTTTTATAGTTAGTTTGCTACTAAAGATTTTGTGTAAATCTTCAATTTAATTATTCTGTCCTGCAACATGGGGTGGTTTGCACTCCCAGGGGGAGGAAAGTAGGGGGGATTGTTAGTACCTATGGCAATTTTGCGTAAATTGGACCGTGTAGACCGTGTGTTCTATCATCAAAATTCATGCGCAAATTAATCAATATAGTCGACCGTCGACGGCCAGTGATTATTTAGTAATTAGGTACACGTCTATTACGCGTATCAGTGCTCTGTCAATATTCACCGTCAATATTATTTGGTCAGTTACATGACTATAATTATTATTATAATATTGTTTATATTTGTTGTATGTGTGTGTCGTTCGCGATTGTTCACGACAGAACGAATTGTTTCTTTTGATATTCTGTTGCCCTGTCAACAGTGTCGTTATCCAACAGTCAAGAATGTTTGAACGTGTCAGAACTTCCGAAGAGAAGTATTTGTTTCAATGATTGTAACAATGTCTTTTTTTTTCTTTTTGGTAATATGTATTTTTAGTTAGCGACCCGCCCCAATTATGCACGGGTGTTACAAGTCTATGAAGGTCTTTTATCTTCTATTATATGCATGTAGGTATTATATACCTAGATTGCCCTCTCATGAATTACTTTGTGTATTGGTGAAAACTGCATAAAAATCCGTAGTAGGTAAACGCGATGTGGGACTTCATTACATAATATTGGCATTACCTTTCCTAGAGAGTAGGCCTGAGTCCCAACAGTGGCAACATTATGGCCGACTATGCTATCGCTAGGCTTATGTAAGGTTTAAAACCACTGATGTATGTATATTTGTATGTCACCTAAAAATTGTAGATTCCATATGATTCTAACAAATCTTTATCGGAACATATGTAATATCTCAATATATTAGAAAAAAAAAACTTTTTTTATACGATAAATCACCTCCAAATTCATCAGTTTCCAACATAACCGTGTCTTATTTAGAAAAATAATATACGATTTTTCACGATATTTATGGCATTTGTAATTTTCCGGTGACATTTACTTAACACAACTACGAAATACCTTAATAGTAACCAAACCATTACTTGAGGAATTATGGCCTTATAAGCGATTAAATATCAGGTTCAATGATAGCTAGTTACAGGTTCTGTCGAAGTATCCGCGTAATGAATCGAGCGAGCTTTCTCCTAAAATATAAAGTCGCACTGACTTAGGGGAAAGTGAAGTATAGTTTATATAAATTAACGCGTCAATTTGACGGGAGCGGTCAATAAACAGACATGCGGGTCGGTCAAACTCCCTGATATTAATACTGTGTAAAACTACCTCTTCCCCGTGGTTTCGTTCCCTCTACGCATCGTAAATAAATAAATAACTTATGGCATTACGAAATAGTGTAGCTCACAATCACTAAAAATAAAAATTAAACAGTTATCGTATTGACACAACCAGAGTCTACTTTTCGCAAAATTTTCTACCTATCTATACATTGAAATCTGTAGGTTTTAGTTGTGCGAGCATCACGTGAAATGTACGAAATCGTTGTAGATAACTTGTATACAATAAAATTGGTGTAACTTGATATATTACTTTGGCTTTGTTTCGTCGCAATCGGTTGTCTATATTAAAAGACTTTTTTGATAGAGAGAAGAAAGATAAATTGACTATTAGGCAGTATGAAGGTCATCTAGTAATATTATAAAAGTAGGGGATACAGGGCGAAGTACTTCAGAAACCCAAGTACCCTCCACATGATGGTCACTAATACCAGAGCGCTGTTAGTCTTCCTCGAGGAACTAGGGTGAGTCGAATGACATACTGGTCCCACTCGTACGCAAAACACGCGTTGTGGACCACAGTCCCTACTATGAGCTGCTAACGCGATTCATTTGACGAGCTAAACTGAACTGTGAAAGAGATAGAGCTATATTAGGTGTATACCTGCATCTCTTTCTCGCTCCCACTCCTGACGTTTTAACACGTCATGGTAAGGCCCCTGTTTTACGTACAATACCTGCAAATACACAGTTATAATGACATTACCCTTGTATTCTATGTAATAAAGTAATTTTTTATAATAAGTAAATAATCATGTGTTTCACCGAATGAATTTAATTACATCTGCTGCTATATGCGAGTTACGACTGTGTATTTTATTGTTTTTTTTTTTGGATCCTTCAAGTTAAGTTCCACCTGTTGGGCCGCGGACTGAACAGCTTGACAATCGTTTTTTTTTTTAATTCTCGGAAAAGATAAACTTATTGGTGTGCTCTTAGGGATTGTTAACGTCATTTTGATTAAGATACGACTACGAGGCTAGGACTATCAACTTAAACCTTTTGTGTGCTTAACCCATACTCGTAATAATTGGTGTCGTATGTGAACTGTTTTTACAAGCTTTTATTTAGTTTCATTTGTCCTGATGTTTGTTTGTCTGTAATCAAAACATGCAAATTAAATTTGATCCACTTTCCAGTTACCGATTGAGCTGAAATTTTGCATGCATGTGTAAATCAGATGACAATACAAAATTGCATGGAGTTGAACTGATGATCGAACTGGAAGGTGGCCATAGGAACTCAGATGACCATATTGTGTTTGAGCTTTTTGGAATGATCTTGATGACTATTGATTATATTGGTAGAAAATAAAAAAAGCATACAGCTATAAAGGTTGGTTATGAAATAAAATATTTTCATTGAAAACTTGTTTTTTATTTAAAGGTTCCGTACCTCAGTCGGCAAAATCGGAACCCTTTTTAATCTTGTTATTCCCGTGACTAAGTCTATTCAATAATACCTTAGACAGATTCATTCAGTACAGTATCGATGCAAAGAAAAGTAGACCTAAACATTTAATGAATAATTTACTAAATCACATGCACAGGCACATAAGGGTAAAGATTTTTTCGAATGTGGAAAACGGGAGTTAAATGGACGAAAGGTAAATTCGAAATTCAAATTGCAACTTTTTGTTTAGTTGTTTGATGAGAGTGCCGAAATCTGTCCAGTTATTAATTTTCTAGACTACACATGATAGAATGGGTATGAATTTAACTAGACGTTAGGGGTGGTTCAATTTCTTTTGTGTGGTCGGGTAGAGTTTAGTAGAACCGTCAGTCATGCCCCGGGGGGTGGGAGTCGTGTTCGGCACCCTTCCCTCGAAGCCTTAGACTATTAGGTTACCGATTAATTTCGTTGTTGTAACTAACCAAGCCAGATCGGTCGGTCGGCCACAATCCTCAGCTTTGTGCAGATTTGATGTGTGTGATGGGGCAAATTGGCGTTTGCTGTTATCTGATAGTTATACGTCATGGTACAAAATCGCTCGGGAATTCACACGATATTTCATTTTAAATTTCATATTGACAAATTAGGAGTACCTATCGTAACCTTATTTTTTTGTAAAAAAAAGCTGTATCCGTAAATGTAGCGATTGGTCGTGCGTTTCATGGACTAATCTACCTATAAATAAAACTTTTAACCCTTCCCCTGTGCCACCCCTAACACTGCGAATTATTTTTTGCGTGGCCCTACCTTTATAATTATTTTTGGCAACAACCCCGCCTCTGATTCATGTCGGAATGGCACATTGAGTTTAAAAACATTGATGTGGGAAGTTGTGTACTTGATTTAAAAACAAATGCATCATCGTGTGATGACTACCACTATGATTTCTAGTATAAGATATTGCCTTGTTGTATAAAATTGAAATAAAAAAAATAATAATATAGACGAAAAAGTGAAGTATAGTGGATAAAAGTTTTTGAGCTCTGCTTTTAATTTGGGTGGAATATAATCAAATAACTTTCTTTTTTTTTCTTTATTATTGATAGGCACACGTTTGACCACTATCTCACCTGATGGTAAGTGATGATGTGGCCGACGTTGGAGCACGCTTGCCTAGAAGTAACCTATTCGCTCTTGACTTAAAGACTCCTAGGTTGTATATCAAGAAACACGGACCCCGGCAGGGAATTCCACTCCTTAGCTGTACGCATATAATGAATATGTTTCCCAAACGCTTTGTACGCTCTACTTCTACCGCTCTGGATAGAACGATAGGGTGAGACAGACTTTTACTCATTAAAAGCTATGTGTTTCTTCAGTTGCTTTTTGCGTTCCTGGGCCGTGGTAACTATTTCTAACAATTCCGTAGCCCTGGAAGCCAGTAGTGTAACTACATCATCTGTGGCTCGTGGCAAATTCATTAGATGGAGCTCCAGAAAAATCGTCACGTTGTAATTTAATGTAATTCAACAGTTTTTTTATTACTTCTGAGCTCGCAGCTTCTTGTCGTACCGAGGGCCAATAATGCCACGCATTTCGCCAGCCTTGCCTTGCCACCCTATAGTTCTGCCGCTGCTGGAAAGCATTAGCCTAAGCGGGCTCCGACAGTTAAGTTGAGGCCAGCTAGCTCTGTCTAACCCTCAGGTGACATAAGCGTGATGTTATGTCATAATTAAAACGCTTCGGCACTACTACCAGTTGTCATTATTAAGGAATTAAACACGGAACTCCCTTGATATTAGGATTATACTTATTATCATTATCACCTTGACCCAATGTAACTATAACATTATATAATTCAAATATTATGTATGTATTATCACAGCCACCGCGTTTAATATTCCTTCCTGTTTACTTGCATAATCATTATTATCTAAACTTGCTTCAATTTGCTTTGCGTTATTTGAAATGTTCTAGCGGGCAAGCGATGATTATGATTGATCAATTAATATGTCATTGAAATACCTACGAATGTGGGTATATAGCTGATTAAGCCTGCTGAGAAACAGCGAAGTAGCCCACAAAATTATTACTTGAATTTATGCAATAAAGGTGCCAAAAAACATGAAGATTGCGCTAGACGAAACAAATTACCTTGAAGCATTCAATCGCCTTTGTCGATGTTCCACGGTTTGGTACGGCACAGGAAAGTCCTCGATACGCCGGCCGTACTAACCGGGAAAGTTTTAAAGTGAACAAACAATACAATCCAATTTCTTCAATGCTGCACTTAGCTTCGCCGGGCTGCACAATAATATGTTCAACAATAAACGCGAACCGTTCTGGGATTCGTTCCGCTCACAATCGCTCGCGAGCGACCCGAGCGAGCGACCGGAGCGAGCAGTCCAAAGTGCGAGCCACATAAATGATATTGCGGTATAACATGCGTGCGGGCTGACCACTGCTAAATGAATGAATACTCTATGAGTATGAGGTCGCGTGAGTGACGCGAGCCATGATCATTATACTATAAACGTTCCTTACGTCATTCATATCAACACAAACGCGCTCAAAGGAAAAGTAACAAATAGTTCGCAGAAACAAGTTCTCGGTCACATCGCTTATCGGTTATCATTCTTGCTATGAATACACGCTCGTTGTTCTACTAGTGCAATGATGTTGAAAGAAACGGGTAGCCAACATTCTTCACTTGCTTGCAGAACAAAGATAGTGTGTAGCCAGGGATGTTATGGATATAAATTCCGAATCTGGATTCGGATACAGAAATAAAATTATGCCGATTTCGGATTTATTCCATTTTAATACCAACAATGAATACCACTGTTATTTGTTGGGACTCATATTTAAAATTTATTTTGATTAGATTTGATCCAGCTGACTGTACCAAATTCAAGTTGTTGGTATTCGTTCGGAATGAAAAATAAAATAAAAAGAAATATAAGTGGTATTTGAACAGAATAAATCCGATTTCGGTTACGGATATAAATTTATTTCGAATTATCCGCTAGTTTTGGTTACGGATAGTAGAATTTTAAAATTAAAGTAAAATACAAGTAGCAAGATTTAACTTTCAAATCTAGTCTAGATTAGAGAGATAGAGTCATAGATAATTTGTTTGGCCGGGAAAAACAAACATAAACCTGTCATAACCTGTCATTTATTTGAAACTAGCACAGCATAGCATAGAATAACATAGCTTAACCAGTCTTTTAATGGTCCCGCCGCTGGGACTTCGGCCCTCTCTAGGAGTGGGTGTCGTCCCCGAAACTATTTGAGAGTTTTATATCGGTTTTAATAAAAAATATTCGTAACCATAAAGGTTAAGGATATTTTCAGATATCCGATAGTTTCGTTTGCGGTTATGGAACTCCGTAACATCCATTTGTAACTTATAATAACATTAGCGCCCCGCCCTCGCTTCGCACCGCCGCCGTGTTAAATTCTCATTCAATTTTATAGAATAAATACATCTAAACCTATATCGTGACATCACTAGGTCTATTAGTGAATACCTCACGAAGATCCGTTCAGCAGTTTTAGAGT
The DNA here is from genome assembly GCA_910589285.2 of Mythimna ferrago. NCBI lineage: Eukaryota > Metazoa > Arthropoda > Insecta > Lepidoptera > Noctuidae > Mythimna > Mythimna ferrago. The sequence continues at coordinate 14,661,162 of OU342673.1, read as the reverse complement.
TTATCGCGAACAGACAGACGCGGTGGGGGAGTTTGTTTCATAAAATGTAAAAAGGATCGATCTACAGACTTTCATAAACAGATAAAACAGACGCTAGTTTTAGTTCAGCATTCATAGTATCGTCAGAAGCAGTATTCATAGTTCTAATATTGAGGTTAAATTGCAAAACTTAACATTTTACAAATATGTTATTTATAGTGTTGCTAAAATCTCTGCCCACCGTCTCACCTTGTTTACATGAGCTGGCCAGTCGATGACTGTTTCCGTTGAGCTGGTTTGTGGATGAATCATATCGCATCACAATCAATGTTTGTACAACCGGATTAGTTTATCGTCGCATAAACAAAACGAACAAAAAAAATATATTACGAAATCTCTATCTATGGTATGAAGAGACGCGCATCTGAACTTGTCCTGGCCATTTAATTATAATAATAACCCGTTAACATTGTGATTTCCTTGTCATCTAATATCTATAAATATATCATATATCTAATCAATGATGTAAGTTAGTAGTTGACTCATAAAAAAAACATAAATGCAAATAGTAAAGATTTTATTAAAACGGCTCAATATTAAGTAAGTTTAGCCTTTGAAATCTGGTAGAAGGGGAAGTAATAGAATAAGGATGCACACACTGAAATACTCAAAAGGAAAGGCACAAAAGGAAAGGTACGGGAAAGGCACAAACGTCACCATCATATGGTGACGTTTGTGCCAAAGAGATAGCGAGATGTTTCCTATACGAACTCATTTTTCCACATGATATACTAGCGACTCTGATCGCCAAATATTGCTGAGCGAGTATTACCTAAGGTAGAACTACACTGCTCACACGTGTGCCACACTTCGATCAGGGCGCGTCGGTCTCCATACATTTTTTAAAGAAACTAGACTTGTAGAGCTACACTTGATCCATGCCACGCGACGTCGTTCTACGTACAAATCAGGCGTGTTACCTACACGTGTGCGTCGGTCTAATGTAGTTCTTGCTTTACCTTTGATAGCTATTGTCGCTCGGCAACGAAACTAGTTGAGCGAGTCTTCACCGTCAGCGTCAATATGATGGTGAACAATCAGCTGTCAACTATTAACATATGCATCTCATTTGTTTACACGGATTGACTGCTTTAGTGTTGGCCTTATTTATTAAATAAGAAAAAAAAATGTATGATGTTTTAGCACATGAGTAAATGAACCGTAGGCAGTTTAAGTGTACAATCTATACATCTATTCTATACATCTATACGTATAAATAAAATTGGAGTGTCTGTTTGTAATATTGAAGTAACTGCTTTTTACTACATGCATATGAATTATATATACGGTACATATACCAAAATAACATTTTTTACAATTTTTGTTTCTCTGCCTGTTTGTCCGGGCTAATCTCTGAAATGGCTGGACCGATTTTGACAGGTAGCTGATGTAATAAGGAGTAACATAGAAAAGCTACAACACCCTTCGTGTTCAATTTAATAACGCCTTCAGGGCGGTGTTGGGTCTGCCTCGCTGCTGCAGCGCTTCGGGTATGTTCGCATGGGCACGGACGGACTGTTTCCATGCGACCATGCGTTGTGCGTCACTTGTGCGCAGAGTGCGGGCCAGCTCCAATACCGTTCTGAAAATGATAGCGAGTAGGTTGGACTGTCCTTATTTGCGGCACTGCTGTGATAGACAAGTTACATACAGTGTCGCATATAAGAGACTAAAATAATTATTTCAAATGCAATAAATTTTTTTTTTGACGATTTTTATTATTATTTTTAACTTTATTTTATTTTAATTATTGTGATTTTAATTTATTGAATTTTAATTTAATGGATTTTTATTGATTAACTTTAATTTATTGACATTTCGGAATTTATTGTTATTTAGGATTATAATTTTATTTTATATGGGTTCTTACCTGAAATAAATGAATTTTATTTTAATTTTATTTTTATTTATTTTATAGGCTACTTTTATTTTAGAAAAAATAAATTTAAAATCCTGTAGTTCACGCGAACGAAGTCGCGGGCACAGCTAGTTTATTAAATAAGAAAAAAAATCTATGATGTTTTGGCGCATGAGTAAATAAACCGTAGTTTTAGTGTACAATAGAAAATAAGAATTAGAACCAGGTTGTGGTAATCGAAAGTCACGGCAGCCGCGGAACGCAGTAGGCAACTGAAGAAACACGAGTGGATTTTAGTCAGGAAAAGTCTGACACAAAGTGGGAGAAGTTATATTATGATGATTTCTCAGCAAAAAAGACATGTGGATGTTGTTTATCATGTTAATTAACTACATATATTACACTTCATGATCATTACATTTACCTTAAAAATTACGTAACGAAGATGTTTCTGAATGGATCGATTTACCTATAAACAGGAATAAACTTAAACAACTTCTGTTGAATTAACAGCTTCTTCTGAAAGAAAAAAAAATCAATATGAAAGATTCAATGTAGCCTCATCCCGATTTTATTGAATTACTTAGATTACCTAAATAAGAGGAGAACCAAGGTTGCCGACATAGCACAAAGAATCGCTAAACTTAAGTGGCAATGGGCAGGGCACATTGCTCGCAGAACAGATGGCCGTTGGGGCCGAAAGGTTTTGGAGTGGCGACCGCGTACCGGAAAACGCAGCGTTGGAAGGCCTCCTACAAGGTGGACTGACGACCTGGTGAAGGTAGCGGGAATCCGATGGATGCGGGACGCGCATGATCGTTCGTTGTGGCGACGCTTGGGGGAGGCCTATGTCCAGCAGTGGACGTCTGTCGGCTGAAATGATGATGATGATGATGACCTAAATAATAGAAACCGGCTGCAGATTTGGTTCCGACTTCGGCCAAAAATCTGGTTTCGGGGTTTCGTTTTCAGCCAAAATGTTTCCGAATATTCGGCGTTTAGTGTTTACTAAACTTTTTGTGTTTACTAGCGTTTTTGAGCTGACAGTAGTGATAGGGGAAGTTTAAAAGTAGCACCAGTGTGGAAAAGTTGGAAGGAAGTCGTTAGTCTTGGTATGGTCTTCTGAAGAGGAGGGATGAAACGCATATTACTAAAAGGGTTATGAGGATAAATGTGGTTGGAAGGAGAGGAGAAGGACAGGAGGCCAAGGAAAAAATGGATGGAGGGAAACAAAATTCATAGGGTAGTTCCCGTTGACCTAGGATCCTGTTTGGCATGAAGTTGCTTCATGCCAAATATAGAAAAAGGCCATGGTCTCATAGCACAAGTATAGGAAAAAATCTGAAAACTGTAAATATGTAGTTACGTCACAAAAAAAAAACTTTTGTTTGTGATTCGGAAAAATCTTCGTAACTCAATTCGGGAATTGAACTGTTTTCTTAGGTAAGTTTTTAAGTACAGTTAGTATCATTTATGTGTGTTTAAACTTTAATGTAAATACTGTCTGTCGGTATTCAGAATACATTCATATTTTCGATCTCCCTTCTGAGCTTATCTCATTTCCCTCGGCGAGAACGACTGGCACAGCCAGAATTTAAATAACAGAAAACACACAAGTTGTGAATGGATGCCAGGGATGGCAAGTTTCAAGAATCGATTATGACATAAATCGAATTCTAAAAATCGATTTCTTAAAAGTCGTTGGTTACCGTGCAAATGTGACTGAGGCCTAAAAAGCACATTTAAAGGTACCTACAGATGATCCTATAAACAGTGGTGGATTAAGCCAACGCGAGGCCTGTAGCGAATTCGATGAAGGCCCCTACACTTTTTTTTATTAAGATAAGTCGGTTAAATAAAATATTTTGTGTGTAATCAACTGTATCTAGATTTCATGTAGTATAGATACTTTGACTAATTTTGGCTACGAACAGGTGTGGGATCCCAGAACCCGCGAGGCTTCCATTTGCTACTCTTGCTACATAGCTAATCCGCCACTACGTCTCATCATGTGTATTGTAGGATCATCTGGTATATCTACAACATTCACATAAAAGTTAGCTTGAAGAAAAGCGGTGCTTTGGATGTTCTTAAAAAAAAAAAAGAATCACGGTATGAAGTTTCTGAGATCGATTCACAGAATCTATTCATTGGTTAGGATCGATATGAAAAATCGATTTTCTTGAGCTATAAAACCGATTCTCCTAATAATCAATCTCAGATCGCCATCCCTAAAGTTTCCTCCCAATGTATCCGACCGAAGTATCTAGAACAGCGAACAGCATAGTATGATGGATAATGTGTTTTGTTCATTTTTGTGCACTTCGTCCGCGTGGATTTCATATTTTCTCATACAAACGGAAACAAATCTTTCACCTCTATAACTGGATTTTCCACGCCAAAAGAAAAACTCACAGTACCTATGGAAAGAAAAGTTTTATTTTTTACCAATAAATGCCACCAAATTCAATACAAAAGGGCGCTACTGGGGCCAGGGTTATCAGAATGGGCGCTCGAGCCCCGGTATGAAGGCTAGAAGGAACGGGGTGGGTCTTTTAGTCAGTAAGAGTCTGACACTATCTCCCGCTCCGCCCAAGAGCGGGGGATGTCATTGCATGATTTATCCCCAACATAAAAAAAAAAATTCAATACAAAAAAGTATCTGTGTTTCTGGTTTTGTTTCTTCGGAAATGTGCAAAGTTTGAAGTTGGTGGTACCTATCTTTTTTATTTTTTTTTTTTTCACTTTTTGGTGGTGGTATTATGGTATCAACTTAACCTTTCGAATGTCTTAAGTTACACAGTCCGACATAAGGTAATTGTCTTTCTATTGTGTCTCTAATTACGACATTCAAAGAGTTAACCTTAATAGTGTGCAAATTCAAAGTAAGGTAAAGTATGTATAGGATATAACCATAACAATTGTGCCCAGGAAAGTTACCTTGTTTTTTATTAAACTATCATCATCAGACACCTGGGACCTGGGAAGTATACTTCAAAATAAAAAAGGAACTTTTCAATCGATCTAGACGTGTAAGAGTAATAATAAAAAAAAGTAATAGTTAAAAAAAGTAATATAAAACAAAAAAAAAAGTGTTTTAATGATGTAAGTATACGTAGTTTTTTCTTCTAAACAAAATACTAGTACCTACAACAGAACTTTTATAAAAAGACTGCTAAGGAAAACACTTTGAATAAGTAGTAAAAATAAATAATTTAGAACAAAAAAAATAGTGTTTTAATGATGTATACGTAGTTTTTTCTCCTAAACAAAATACTAGTACAACAGAACTTTTATAAAAAGACTGCTAAGGAAAACACTTTGAATAAGTAGTAAAAATAGAAAGGGAAAGATAAAAATACGCTGTTTATTTTCCGACTTGTGTTTTCCGCAAAATGAGTTGGTTTACGTCGACGTAGCAAGGCAGTATGGAATAGTAGATCAATGAGACCATTGCTACGCTCTCTCTACGAATCGGTTTACATTTTTGTGGGATTGGCATCACAAGCGTTCAATGAATATTTTTATCTCTTTATCCCTCAAAAATTTTCGGAATAAAACGTAGAGTACGTTGCCTTCCAAGCTCCGTCCCCCTTTGTACTTTGAGTTCGAATTCTGAGCACCTTTACGAGTTTTATTTGTGTAATATTTATTACTTCGATTTCAATTCATTGACAAAAATATCTTTTGTAAATAAAACCTTATATTACATTTTATTTTTGTAGTGACGAGACATGAGGTTTGCTTAACGAAGTTGAAGAAATTTATTGTTAAAAGTAATTGGTTACTGTGCTTTAAAAGTAACGCCTGTGCCATGACCCTTTGGAACTGAACTTGAGGCAATTTGAGCAAGAACTAATGATTCTGTGGCCATTCAATATGGTACACACATATTATAAGAACAAAAAAATTGTATTTTATGATTATTGTATTTTTTTGGAACGATTTAAAAAAAATATCATCTTAGAATCTACTGATCATGAAAGAATTTTCTACATCGCTACTTTATCACCGAGTGTGATATTCATAGACATATAGGTACTGTGAGTGCTCGTTTGAAGTTTAAACTTCTTTGCTAGGACTTCATTAGACTGAAGCCGACGTGTAACGTCACGCGACGTCGTTTTACGTACAAATTAGGCGTCTAATTTGTACGCAGAACGACGTCGCGTGGCGTGTATCAAGTGTAGCTCTACAAGTCTAGTTTCCATATAAAATGTATGAAGACCGACGCGCCCAGATCGGCGTGTGTGGCACACGTGTGAGCAGTGTGTGTTACGTAACCAGGGCAGGAAGATGATGATTCTTATGGACTGTATTCAGTAATGTAAGCAAACTATCATGACTTGGAACAGGAGTAGTATAAGTTGTTTCGATGCTTTAACTAGAGATATCGCATAGCGTACGGTGCAAGCAGCAGACATGATTCATGTTCATGCCCTTACAAGGACAGGAGGTGTTGCAATGTAACGCTGTGTAGCAGAACTTTGTGCTCACACCGAAGGTCAACAATGCCCATGATATTGCATATGTAGCGCAAATAATGCCTACTAGCATTCCGGTTAAATGGTCTGTTTATTTACTAGTAGTTTCTGGAACTACTGGTCTGATTATGACGATTTATTATTTTATCGCTGGCCGCTATTTAAGCCACTTTTAAGGGTTCCGTACCTCAGTTGCAAAAACGGACCTTTTCTGTCCTTCTGTCGCTTCCGTTTTTAAAAACTCTGAATTTAATATCAAATACTCTCAGCAGTCAGGTCGATTACCACAAATAAAATAATAATTGAACTGTTTAGTCGAATATGGTACGTGACTAATGCCTCGAGAAAATTCTCGTGTTACATAAATACAATGTTTTGTATAATGTTTATACTTAGGGCCACAGATCGATTTCAGCTTCTGCGAAATTCTAGTCTATGTAAGTATAATGTTATTGTAAAACAATATTCGATTTATTTTATGCTGATATAAAATTCATTGTGTGTGTTCGTCTAATGCTTATGGCAGCCGCGAAGTCTCGCTTTTCTACCTTCAAGATTGCCAAAGTCAAAACAATCATGTTCTTCATATTAGAATATTATATTTTTAAGGGAAAGTCGAGGGAAAAAGATCACGTGGACAATCACCAACACGGTGGACGGACACACTGAAGCATTAATAACAACTCCACTAACTTAACTTTGAAAACAGTAGCTGCATGGCAGTGGCGTAGCTTGCTGACCAACGACCCTGGGGCAAAAAATAACTGGGGCCCCTTTTTAGGGTTCCACACCTCAAAATGAAAAAACGGAACCCTTATAGGATCACTTTGTTGTCCATCCGTCTGTCTGTCTGTCTATCTCGAGAACGCGTGCACGTATCGAGGTGAAATTAAAACCATATACCCAAAAATCAAACTCGTAAGTTTACGAATAAAATAGAAACGGCCGTTTATGTCGCAAAAAACTTATATTTTGATACTCTCAAAGACTGAAATTCATAGGGTACTTCCCGTTGACCCAGAATCCTGAAATTTGGCACAAAGCAAGGTCTTATAGCACAAGTATCAGGCAAAAATCTGAAAACAGTAAATTTTTTGTTACCTAGGTCACAAAAAAACCGACTCGCACTTACCCAGTTTTTTTTACATTAGAAATCATCAAATAGCCTCTCCTGCACTAGATGGACCGAGGATTATCGGACTACTGACTAAAACGAGTTGTCAAGATTAAAGCAGTGTAGTAATTTATTTTATTTACATTTCGAAGATGGGAGAATTTCTCGGTAGTTCAATAAGAGGTTTTTTAATGAGGTTTTGGGGGGCCCCCGAGCTTGAGGGCCCCGGAGCACTGCCCAGCCTAGCCCTTTGGTAGCTACGCCAGCGCTGCATGGCTTCGCATCGCGAGAGAGGTTGTGGCACAAGACTCGACCGAGACATGACTCTTGAGTGCACGACTAACAGTCCCCGCACACGGGCTTCAAAAAAACGCCGCTTCAAACTTCATTTTGTGGCGGCGTTTTTTTGAGACCATAGTAATATTATATCTATGGCGGGGACAGTAAGAAGATTTTTATCTCAACTGTAGACGATCAATATATGAATTATTGAAGATGCTATTTCAGGATACCTCTTATCCTGAAATAGCATCTTCAATAATTCAAAGAGCAATTTGAGCAGAAGCGGACTGAGCAAATCTGACGTCCGCGAGACGTCCCGTCGGCAGGCCAGACGCTTCCTGCCGAGATTCTAACAAAGTCGACTTCCGCGGTCATGGACCAGTCAGTCATAATTTGTTTTAGTCTAACGGCTACCTAAATGTCACGAGTCAATTCTTTTTTTTTTCATAGGTGTGAAATTATCAAATAACTTCTCCCGCTCAGGGTGGAGCGAGAGTTCGTGTCAGACTTTTTCTTACTGACTAACACCCACATGTGTTCCTACAGCTGCCTTTTGCATTCAGGGGCCGCGGTTATTATTTCGAACAATCGAACACGAATCGAAGTTGAGGAGTCGCTGAAAAGACGTCACGACGTCCTCATCGGTCTTTTTTTTTGTGGTGGGAAAAAATCATCCAATGACAACCCCCGCTCTGGGGCGGAGCGGGAGATAGTGTCAGACTCTTAGTGACTAAAAGACCCACTTCATACCGGGGCTCGAGTTCCCTTTCGGATAACCCTGGTCCCAGTAGGCTTCGACCCGGCTGGGTCCCTGCTGTTGCTGACATCTCCTTGAGGCGCGCGGGAACAGTGCGCGCCGTCGACGACTTGGGCTTGGTCCGGACAGTTAGTCCTCACCGGTCATGGTAAGTTCAAGAACCTACTGAGGTCATGAGTTCACTTCCAATAGGGAAATCCTAGAAGGCAAAGTAAAGAAGGAGCATGAAAGTCTGATACGCTCTCTCGCTCCGCCTCAGAGCGGGAGAAATCATCGGATGATTCCCCACCTAAAAACCATGAGTGTTGTTTAGACTTAAGACTTTTCAAGAATCCTTACAGTTACTTTGTCAACAACTTAATTAGTACCTCCTTTACATATTCAATGTGGGTTAAATACGTTATATGCAGTTAAACAGTTATTTTTTTCCAATAAAAGTGTGTTTTAATCGTAAACTGGCCACGGTTTGCCCATAAACTGCATGAATGTAAACACTAAATAGCGCGCATGGCTGCATATCTCGTTATGCGCTCGCGCAATTCCTTTTTAGTGCTTCCAAAATAGTTTAGTGTTCCGTAGCGTACAGGTAACGAGGAGTTATAGGAACCACGTTGGCTAGCGTTGTTAGAACGATATTGTTAAGTATTATATGAGTTTTTAAGCTATTGCATAGCTTCTATCGCGGGCCTTGAGCGTGGAGACCGAATCCAGAAATTCCGTAACGAAAATAACCTAACACCCCCCACTCATTTGTTTTTTGAGCGTGGTGACCGATAAGAAAACAAATGAGTGAACAATCAATCAAAATTCAGTTCAATGTGTGAAAGTGTAACTTCAATTAATATCAAAGAAAAAAAAACAAAGGAAAAAAAATACTGCATAAATAAAGTAAATAAATAATTATAATTGCATAAGTTGATAAAAATGCTATGCAATAGCTTTACCGCGGCAGTCCCCGAGTGCCACACGTCTTTTTTATTGATATAAACTATAGTGCTTGACTGCAATCCCACCTGATGGTAAGCAGTGATGCAATCGTTGATGGTGAGGCGCACTAGTTTGTTAAGAGTCTATTCACTCTTGCCTTGAAAACACCTAAATTACAATCGGACGACGTAGTTTACGGTGTCTTAGGTTTTCAGTTTTCCGCATTGAAAAGTGTTTTAGACTAAACTGGAGTTAATTCGGCTTCATTATCAATGATAGTAAAAACACTATGATGATAAGCTAGTTATGATTGTAAGCTACTCTTAAAATTGCGTCATTTCACGCAAATAAATTGCTTTTCTTCCTTTCTAACTGAGCAACAAGTAATTTTTATGGATCCAAACATCGAATGAAAATAGGGTTGGTAAGCTCCGCAGCCACTCAGGTAAACATAACGAATTTCATGACGCGTACTTGCGGTGCTCGCCGTGCCCAAATATAGAGCAAATTCCAGCTTGTTGAGGAGACTATTATCATCGCCCCCCCCGTCCCACTCCGCTGTGGGCCATGCACCGTGCTCCGTGCAGACCGAGCTCGCACGGCAGCACGGGCGTTACCCCTAACACACTTCCAGCCCATATGTCCAGAAAACCATTATATTTTCACAGAGTTATGCGACTCCACGCATCAATCGAGGAGCCAGGATTATCATCGAAAGCGTCTGAAGAATTGTTACGTCTACGCTTGCGTCGTTGCGTTACCCTCTGATACTCGTAATATCATGTATAACCGCTAAATGTTTGACGGAATAAAGGCGTACTTGTAAGTATTTATTATCGCTACATTTTATTCGAATGTAACAAGTTAAGAAGACATTAACGATGCGAGACAATGGGCGCGTGTACCTCGTAGGCGATAGGTTCGTGCGAAAGCTTTTAGCTTCGTTTCGCCCCAGTCGCAGTCGCGTGACACTGCATATTTTAGACACTTGAGAACCGCCTCGGCCCTTAATGCATGCTGGTGTGTTCCTATGTAACATTACGCCTTCTCGGCCGCGAACACTGATATTGCGGAAACCAATGTCTGGAGTGAAGGGCTGAGTTTGGCAGCAACGCTAACAAGTCTCGTGACGAAGCTAGTTCGCAAATGACAATGTGTGATAACTTTCTACATAAGTTTACGTTGCAGTGATATTTAGTTCTCTTTTATAATGTAAAACTACTTTTTAAGCTATTGCATAGCTTCTATCGCGGGCCTTGAGCGTGGAGACCGAATTCAGAAATTCCGTAACGAAAATAACCTAACACCCCCCACTCATTTGTTTTTTGAGCGTGGTGACCGATAAGAAAACAAATGAGTGAAAGCAGCTGTCGGCGTTTTGGATGGGTGGGGTTAAGCAGCTGTTGGCGAGGTCTAGTTTTGGATGGGTGGGGTTAAGCAGCTGTTGGCGAGGTCTGGTTTTGGATGGGTGGGGTTAAGCAGCTGTTGGAGAGGTCTAGTTTTGGATGGGTGGGGTTAAGCAGCTGTTGGCGAGGTCTATTGCATAAGTTGATAAAAAATGCTATGCAATAGCTTTACCGCGGCAGTCCCCGAGTGCCACACGTCTTTTTTTTATTAGTGTCGCCAACATTACATGCGCTAGGAATTTACAAGTTCATTTTATAACACTTTTCAAGTGTTAAACCATTGACTTATATTCTAGATAAATATCGATGTGTTAAATTAGTTACAACTACAAGTTATTTAACTATTAACTACATCAACCTTGCTTAGGTAGATACTGATTGACAAGTCCGTCATCTAACGACAGACAAGTGAGTGTCAGTATTTATAAGGCAGTTCCTAAGAGATGTTGGGTTCGTTCGTCAAAATAGATAGGTACAGAAGTCAATCTACATACAAAGCGCGTTCGAGCAACGCACACATAGACACCGCTCACGGACACGATATCTCGGTCGCGTCTCGGCTCACTCGTCGAACAGTTCCGGCTCAAACGCTCATTAGTGTGCGTCCACCAAGCGTAGGTATAAAAAGTGAAGTATATACATGAGATTGTCTTCTGTACCTATCTATTTTGTACCACGACCCTAAAATAAAAAAGGTAACTGAAAGAACACAAGTCGATAAACGAACAGAACGGGAGGAGTCTAATCTGGAGATTTCACAACGCAAATAAAAAAAAAAAGACGTGTGGCACTCGGGGACTGCCGCGGTAAAGCTATTGCATACCATTTTTATCAACTTATGCAATTTTAATTATTTATTTATTTTATTTATACAGTATTTTTTTTCCTTTGTTTTTTTTTTCTTTGATATTAATTGAAGTTACACTTTCACACATTGAATTGAATTTTGATTGGTTGTTCACTCATTTGTTTTCTTATCGGTCACCACGCTCAAAAAACAAATGAGTGGGGGGTGTTAGGTTATTTTCGTTACGGAATTTCTGGATTCGGTCTCCACGCTCAAGGCCGAGGCGATAGAAGCTATGCAATAGCTTAAAAAGATGCTATGAGCAAATTGTGTTCGCTAAGATATAGATACATATATTATGTAAATAGGTATAGCTATTAGGTGTATATTGGACGAGGAACTGATAAATTTATCATTGTAAAGAAGGTAGGCCCCATATTGTTCCGAGTGCTGAATAACAAAGAATTTCATAACGTGGGGAGAGTGGGGTCTTAATTAAAATGAATTCCTGCGAGGAGCGAGTAGCGGCGCAACGAGCCATTTGTGGCTATTAGCAGAGAACAATTGAACGAACACGCGGGTGCAAGCGGGCTCGCTGGAGATCAGGAAGCCATTTATTAACGTTTGAGAAAGAAATTCATTGTTTAAACAGCATTGGCCGCGATTCTATAATATTTAACTCCCGTTGATCTGTATCACTCACGCTGCTATTTCCATCACATGGTCGGATATTCAGATCTTCCGGCATTACGTCTTGCTATCCTACGTTTCAGAAACATTGCAATCTGAGGCAACGGAACCTCTATTTCCGTGAGCGGTGGTCGGCTCGTTTTCAATTGATGGTGATACCTGTGAATTGGGTTGCTGTTTTCAGTTCATGTAAGCCGTCGTATACCAAACTATGCTCACTCAGTAATTAACACTAATAATAAACTAAATGTGCTTATCATAAAATAATCATTCTAACACTAAAACGCACATTGTATTGGATTCCTCATGAGCTTGAGCATGAGGATTCCAACTAAGCTATTCTTATATATCGAGGGTAAACTTATCGCCGATTGTATGCGTATCAGATCGATCTATCTGTAGATAGGTTTACAGAAAAACTAAATATAATGCATTTTACAGACAGCAATAACTGACGACATTAGACTTGAAATAGGTATATGTACGTAAATTAACTTAATAATATAATTGACGCTTTCAAAGCGCTTCGCTAACTATTGGCGTGGGAAAACGATCATTTATTCAGCAGAATATGTAGAAATTAAATTGATTGCCGAGGAGGCACTATGGTCGGCTTCAGGTAGGTAGATACTGCAAGAAAGCCGGCGCCCCCTCTTGGCTGCAACCGGGCCGGACCCCTCTTGATTGCAAAATAACAGTGTTCAGACTTGTGTCGTTGCAGTAAAACATTCAACAATACATTTTATTGTTATATCAGGTAGATATAAAATCGCAAAACTTGAATGTTGCCTTCAATATAACTACTTTTTGAACCATCTCCATTCTCCATACTATGTGAGTATCAACAACTGGTGAATAAACGCGTCATGCTAATGCTAATGTGAGCAATTCGCAGTAAGTTGTGCTCAAATATCGTCAAATAATTTAATTCACGAACGCTGGCGTTCGCTCTCTCGTGGTCAATTCTATTCTATTAATATTGTGTCTCTAATTATGGTATTCGGAAGGTTAATTAATCAGTATTTACTTCGACATGTTAACAGTGAACTCAGAAAACTTACTGAATGAACATCAATCAATAATAAAGATGAACATGAAGACCACAGTATGGACGCAGACAAATATTGATCACAGCGAGTTTCTAACGGAAATAACTATTTTTTAGTTTTTTTTTGTCTGCGAAAATGGACCTTCCTAGTCTCTCTCCGTCCGTATATTTGCCTACAAAATAATTAATCGAATGAAGTGAGTTAACCAAGTACGGAGTGGCATACGAAGCAGAGAATATTAAAACGGCTAGGTAAAAATCGTATTTTTTTGCAGAGCAATTACTTCATGCAGTTTTTGCATCTTTATTACTTTAAACGGGCTCGAGACTTTACCTTTACCAATTACCGTAGAAATAAGAGCCATTTTTGATCAATAAACCGTAGTATTAAAATCACTATAAAGGTGGGTCTACGCTAGAAGAGACGAGCACGAGCGGAGTGTGAATCGAGCTAAAATTCTTAAATTGCGGAGGGACTCCAGAAGAATCGTGCACGAGCGACAATGCACGAATTTGAGCTCGACTCGTGCTTCGCTTGTGCTCGGTTCCTGTGTCGTAGACCCACCTTTACATGTAAGGCGCAAAACACAGTTGCAAAAAAATTCTAGAATGTTAAAATAACAAAAGAATGCGCTCAATAATTTGTGTATTTCGTATTTTCACGGTTTCAGTTCCGTTCAAAGGTGAATTGAAATGCAGTCGACAAACAATATGTCAATTATAAATTGACTGTTGAACGAGGTACCGGTGTTCGCTGCTTATTACAGTTCAAAGTTAAATGATGCAAAATATTCATTAGCAATATTCACTTTATTTAAAACGTATTTTTTGTTTATGTTGTGGTGAGTGTGAGGGTGAGCAATCGCGCTTGAAATGTTTCAGGTTTGCAATTTGAATTTTTGGTACCCGCAAATTAATATTTTATATTAATACCACCATAATCAACATATAGGAATTATGGTGGTATTGATAAAATTACTAAAGATTTAATTGGACCTGTCCTTGCAGTACACATACGAATTAGTCTTTAATGTTATGAGTTCTACGACTCAACGAAATCATCAGCAGAAGTGCTTGGGAGGGTGGCCAATTAGGGCAGGCCCCTTGAAAAACTCAAATAGCCGGACCATCCGCTCCATGTATGTTAAACAATGGCCCACACACATTAGCAATAATAATTAAAATAAATAGAAGAGATTAGTTAAATTGATAATGTGTTTGTGTACATGAACAATTAATAAAAAGCTGGTATAATGTGAGTGGCCGGTGCATGCGAGTGTGTCGCTGGCGGCGATGGCGGCTGGCATCGGGAGGGGCGGCAGGCAAAGGGAGCGGTATTGATCGCCCGGACCACTGCACCACCTGACACTGCAACTTGGAAAATTCGCTTTTCTAACAATACAATCGCTCGGACAGCCCGGTGTCTACGCGCTCTTCACTCGATCTATTTCTTAGATTATTACGCAATCCACAGCGGCTCTCGCCTCACAATTAATTAGGTACCTCTTTTTTTCATTTTAATTATCTGAAGCTTACGGCTAATAGGATTCTGATTCGTTTTCTTTAAAATCAGATCCATGGATTTCCGTTCAACAAGAAAGCTCAATTATTTTTTTATTATGAAAATATTGTGTGATTTTAACACGCTTAAGTATATTAGCTTCACCTGTATGTTTGTAACCAACGCCTTTGAGCTCGATTTTGACCAACTTTGGGCGATCAGATTTTCTTCAAACTTTGCACGCCCATCAAAGAATGATGACAATACAATAATCCGTTTTTATATTTTAGTGAAAAATAAAAATATAGTTAAAAAAACTAAAAAAAACACGCTTTCATAGCTTATCAAATTAAAAAGTGTTAAATAATTTTCAATATAGGTGGAAAATAATAATAATGAACGAAAAATATTAATATCATTGTGAAAAAAGCGTGGGGTGCTCGATTTACGAAAAATATGGCACAAAGCGCCCCATGCTTTTTTCACAATGATATTATATTATTTTTCGTTCTATTTTCTTCCTATATTGAAAATTATTTTACACTTTTCAGTTTGATATGCTATGAAAGCGTGTTTTTTTTAGTTTTTTTTTAAACTATATTTTTTTAATCTATGAATGAAAACCGTTGTGTAAACATAATTGAATTGCGATTTATTGTGTGATTCAATCTGTTTCTATTATTTGAATTTAGAAGAGAATTTTATAACTTCAAAAACCAAACACAAAATCACAGATATTTGTATAGTTTTGTGCGTAGTTCAACATCCGTAAGCTGCGACAGTAAGTCAAAGAAACAAGTTATAGTGTGTGGGCGACAGGCGGCCGTCTTTAACTGAACTGCATCACGATTGCAATCTTTTACAAACACGTTTTTACTTTACGTGGCAGCCTTTTGATTTACAAACAGTATCAACCGCGCTCCCCTCAGAGTTGTGTTAGTACAGTAAACGTGAACATTCGTATTGAGATAATTTACGCGCATTTGATGAAAGGAAACGCTCCACATTCCCCGTGTATAAGTACGTAGTTAAAAGTAAAAATACGTAACAGGAACAGAGTCGTGCCACGCGCCACATGGTACATTAGTCGCAATTCAATCAGCTCGACATATCTATCTACGCATCAACGTGGTGCATTCATCACGCCAAATCTGTATGTATACAAGATTTATACGAGTATATTGTCAGTTAAGTTAACGTCACATAAGGGTATTGGGTATCGAGCGTTTGATAACTGATAGTGTTGTGAGAATGTCATTAAGCGTCTGCATATCCCATACAAGCATATCTCATAACAATTACGGGGACGGGTTGATAGAGATCAATAGCATGGACACAAGATGGAAGGTATTAGCCCTATGATGAATCATTAATAGTGCCCAATATTATCTATAGCGTTTAACGTCATCATTCATAGTGCTCATATCATTCATAGCGCCCAATAACATCAATAGCGCCTAACAACGCCCAAAGCGCCCAAGGTCGTCCATAGCGCGCAACGTCATCCATAGCACCTAAAAACATTCATATAGTCCTATAATATGTCATCCAACGCACCTTAGCACCCTACAACATCCTCAGTGCCCAACTACACCCATAATTTCCAACAACATCCTAAGCGACCAACCACATGAGTAACGCCCTATACTATGTCATCCAACGCACTTTGACGCCTAACTATATCCATAGCGCCTACAACATTCTGAGCGCCCAACCACATTCATAGTGCCCTATACGTCATCCAACGCACCCTATACATCGATCACTACGCGTCGCAGATAAATGGGTAACAGACATAAAGGCTTTTAAAAATAACGCTAATCTGCCAATTAAATCAGGATTTTGTTTTATACAGGGTGTGGCGTAAATAGTGGTCCAACGTTAACGTTAACGATATACCATATATTCAGCTATCACATACCACAATTTAAAACCACTTTTTACCATAGGTCTCAGAATAAAAGCGAACTTTATATTTTTTTTAAAAACAACACCTTGAGATACTACTACTGTTAAATATCCTGTCCAAAATATTAAATTAAATAGTATATTTTTTTCAATTTCAGCTCCTTTTTAAGTTAAATCTCAATAACTTTTTTTTTAATCATGATATCAGTTTTTTTTAGGGTTCCGTAGCCAAATGGCAAAAAATGGAACCCTTATAGATTCGTCATGTCTGTCTGTCTGTCTGCCTGTCTGTCTGTCTGTCTGTCCGTCTGTCCGTCCGTATGTCACAGCCACTTTTTTCCGAAACTATAAGAGCTATACTGTTGAAACTTTGTAAGTAGATGTATTCTGTGAACCGCATTAAGATTTTCACACAAAAATAGAAAAAAAGCAATAAATTTTGGGGGTCCCCATACTTAGAACTGAAACTCAAAATTTTTTTTTTCATCAAACCCATACGTGTGGGGTATCTATGGATAGGTTTCTAATATCATTATTTTCTAAACTGAATAGTTTGCGCGAGAGACACTTCCAAAGTGGTAAAATGTGTGTCCCCCCCCTCTAACTTCTAAAATAAGAGAATGATAAAACTAAAAAAAATATATGATGTACATTACTATAAAAACTGCCAACGAAAATTGGTTTGAACGAAATCTAGTAAGTAGTTTTTTTTTTAATGCGTCATAAATCGAAAAAAATACAGTATTATTAAAACATCGATCAAAGTTACAACACATTACAAGAACTTTTGTATTATGTTACTTGCTGTTACGGAAACCTTCATGGGCGAGTCCGACTCGCACTTGGCCGGTTTTTTATACCACATTAGAATCTGCATTCAATGGACAAATTTTTTCATCAATGGGCACCGACAGTGTAGTACATTTCTTTTTCATTACTCATACTCTGAAAGTAGGTCTGAAGTTGCCTGAGGAGCGGGCTGAAAGTGATACTTTTCATCCCTAGGGAGTTTTACTTTACAACTGACAGCTGTCAAATTATTTAAAAAAAAACTAGTTCTATCTTCACATTTCAATTGAACCATGTTCCAATTTCTCATACAGCCAGTCAATCACAGCGCGATATAAAATTGAAATAACTTAAAGATAAGTATTAATTAAATAATATTATATTTGAAGTGATTTATTTGTTCAACTATTTCTTTAAAATACTTTTATTTTTAAAAGATTACAATTAATTTCTAATTTTTCATTAATGATGCTGAATAGCTGGCCGGCCACAGAAAAAAAAAAACAAAATGGCGGGAAAGTGACAATCAGTCGTTGGTTTTTTCGAGTTTTATTTACATTTTCGTACAATAGAGATTTGTATTAACACGTTATGGTTATCAGATTAAAATAGTGATTTAACACCTAATTTCGTAAGAGAATAGCAGCTAAAGCAGTAGTGGGAAAACCTTTTACCGCCTAAATCAGAAGGAAGATACCTACCTAAAATCATAGGTACAACGAGTCAGGTTTTACAAACTTTTAATTTTATTTTTACTTTCCTTGTATTCGTAATGAAAAGCACAGTGCTTACCTCGGGGTGAAAGTAACTAATTTAGTCCCTCGAATTAGCGACCTCGCTTCGCTCGGCCGCCAACTCCTTCTCGGGACGAAATGACTTACTTTCACCCCTAGTGTAACAATGTACTATTACACCATTCGCGCCCAAAGTCTAGTGATTATCTGAAGACTATAGTTAAAATTTGGAATAAAAAATATTTTTCTTTAATATTTTTAAGTTTACAGTAAAACAGTAATTTGCGTATTTATAGCACATGTATTCAGCAGTAATATACAAAAAACAAAATAGAAAAATAATGTTTTTTGTTGAAATTAGAGCTAAATTAGTGTCGCAAGGTGTAGTTTAAAAAAAAAAAAATGAAGATCAGTTTTATTCTGAGACCTATGGTAAAAAGAATAGTGGTATGTAATAGCTGAATACATGGTGTATCAACCCCTTAACGTTGGACCACTATTTACGCCACAATCTGTATATAATACGAAATCCTGATTTAACTGGCAGATTATGGATTCTCATAATCTATATACATACATATATGTATAAAGATGAATCCCTATTTCCTTGGTCACGCCATCACGCGTTAACGGCTGGACCGATTTCGCTAATTCTTTTTTTGTTGTGTTTGTTATTGTGAGGAGAAGGTTCTTATGGAAAAAAAAAATTAAAATTAGGATAGTGTAGGGTATAGTAGGGTAGAGTAAGGTAGGGAAGGGTAAAGTAGGGTAGAGTAGGGTAGGGTATAGTAGGGTAGAGTAGGGTAGGGTAAAGTAGAGTAGGGTAGAGTAAACTAGGGTAGAGAAGAGTAGAGTTTATAAGACTATTATGCAGAACGAAGTTTGCCGGGTCAGCTAGTTTATAATACAATGTAAAGCATCAAGTAGTAAGTGGAAAAATACAAGCAAACATAATATAAACCAAAACCACTGTGGTAAAACTTTTAAGTATCAGCAAGTGAGTTTTTTTATAACTCTTCATTCAATTTGATTGGAGAGTTTAAAAAAAGTATGTTCCTTGCCGGTGGCTGTTTCCTGATAGCTACAACCTGAGGATCTTTAAGTCAAAATTGAAAAGGTTGCCTTCTAGGTAACCGGAGGACCTACCCAATGGAGCACATTGTCGACCACATTATGGCTAACCATCAAGTGAGCTAGTGATCAAGTGTGAGCCTATCAATGATAATAAAAATAAAAAATACATTATACCTTTCTATAGTTGGTTGCTCTTTAATATTTGCGATTACCATACCATTTATTTACACAGATAGCGATTTCAGTGTTTCTTTTCTTTTAATTTATTCATTTGTGATAAAAACTACAACTAGGTAAGTATATCATTTTATAGTTATATTGGTGTGAACCAGTATTGTTCAAAGTATTGAACTGCAGCAGAGAAGTGCATAAGTCTTTATTGCGCTCAGGGGCGAAGCTTCGTTATCTGCATACAGATATGAATAAGTTATAAATATTTATATTCGCATTGATTTTTTCACAACCTACGTAGCATCTATACTGCGCTCTTACATAATATTATACAACTGTAAAACAGCAATAAGGAATTATTAAATGAAAGTCTTTGTGAAATCATGGTTTGTTATAGTGTTGTATGTGTGTAATCTTTTAATGTATGTCATTCTGAATGTATCGGTGTGTATCATCAGTCTACAACTTTGAATCGTGTAGTTCTAGGTACACGCAATAAATTATTGTGACTGTATAGACCACGCAGTATGATTACAAAAATGATAGATACCCTGTTTTCTGCAGTTTTTGCCTGTTTTTCACCATTTGCGATCTGAATGGCCCATTTTCTTGTTTGAACATCAATTCTTTTGAGGCCCATGAAAGGTTCCCGATACGAACGCCTTGAAAATCAGAGTATATTTTATAGAGTCTATTGTTTTGCCACATCTTTGTTTTGTTTTCTTATAAAATACTCTGACAAATTTAGAAACCATAGGACTGATATTCAACAAAAAAACATTTAACAATTGGTAATTGCGTACTTTTCTTTTAAAAAAGTGGAGGTATCCCGCAATGTGACTGTACGTTTATTATTCACGTGGCAACGACGAGGTGGAGGGTGGTTGTCGCAGGAAGAGGAAGGAGGCGCGAGGAGGTGGCGGCCAAGACCTTCAACTAGCGGTGCTATTGACCTGCAAATGAATTTTGTAACGTCATGTGAACGTAATCGGGTGTTAACGAGTGCCTTCGTTTGCGGCGTTTACTCGCACCGGTGCACAACAACGTGCTGGCCACGCCGAGCTCACACCACGGTACGTTCCAATCGCTTGACGTTCGCCACTATCTGCTCGTCACTACCCGAGTGACGAGCAGATAGTGGCAAACGGCAAGCTCTCTGCGCATATTGTTCTAAATTGCTTTATCCTGGTCAGCTTGGCTGTTAAGTGATTTCACATCCTGCGTCACAGAGCAAATCTTGTCAATTGAATTTTATATTATATAACAATCGCTAAAGAGAATAGAGGTCAAACAAGCGCGTTATCTTTAGTGCAAGTACAAGTCAACAGAGAACCGCCGACAATGCGCGGCCAGGAGTTCTCCGGTGTAAGTTACTTTTTCTCTCGGCGGAGGTTGCGAGCGCGCGACTAGTGTCGACAAACACAATGTAAGGCAGGACAATGGTGCAAATTTGGTGGCTTCGTTCCTTCCGGCACAGCGCACAAGGTCTGGGTTGATCGGGTCGACGTCCTGCCCCGCGCCCGCGCCACCCCCGCGCCCCGCCAGCTGTCTCCGCCCGGTTATATTTAGACCGGATGGCGGAGTTCTCACTGAAACAGATTCTCCCCTCTGTTTGCATAACGCACCAAATTGTGTGACGGACTGACTCCTTTATTGCAAGACAATGATGGCCACCGAGTCCGGGCCGCGCTAAGCTTGATTCGTTTGCATATTATTAGGTAAAATTAAACGCGATTGTTACATCAGCGGGGTATTTATGGGAGGTGAATAGAGCTTGGAAACTATGTACTAAATCAGGAAACGTCGAGTGGCGTGCGGGCATCATGACTGTCATGACACAATGCACGTAACGACACATATGGTCGTAGACGTAAACATTACTAAGATAGTAAATCAAATGGACGATCGATACCAAAAAGGGCAATGTACCGTTAGCCGACTAATGCAGTAAGATGCAAACGGCTTGCGCTTGCACAGTTAAGCACACAGCGCCGCATGACATATGGACGCGACTCTCACCAGCACCACCGCTCACCAGTACCGCCCGCCGACCATTCGGCAGCGTGCAGCGCATTATAGAAAGTAAATATGTCTCGACAGTAATGAGTATGTTAATTTGGCCGCTCATGCGCGCTAGTCGGCCTAAACGATACTTGAAAAAACAGAGCCGTATTCAAACAGTGACATGTCGAAACGATGTCATGTTGGATATCATTGTTTATTGAACAGTTTGAAAATAATTTCGGATTCTCTTAATCACTGCTTTACCTGATGGTAAGTCATGATGTGGTCAACGGAGATGCATGCTTGCTTAAAGACTTCTAGGTTGTAGCTATCAGGAAACAAAGATTATTTAAGTGAGACTTCTTGAAATATTAAGGGGCCGGCGGAGGATGAATTTCCATACAAACGTAATACCACGCTCATTTGCAGTTGGAGCATATTTGCAACATATTATGATGATATTTGGTTATAGACAATATTTATCTAGGTTCCTACGTCTTTCTTTTTTAAAAAATCAAAAAGAAATTTAAGCAAATTGTATTTCGCACTTTTTTATAGCGTAAATGGCAAAACATGCCATTTGGCTTTTCTTGTATTAAAAATAACAATATTTCTAATATTCTCGACGTAGGAACCTAGATAAATATTGTCTTTAACCGAATATCATCATAATATGTTGGATATATGCTCCAACTGCAAATGAGCGTGGTATTACGTTTGTATGGAAATTCATCCTCCGCCGGCCCCTTAAGTACTGGATATCAGTCCGTTATGACTACGTAATGCTTACGTCTATGACTACAGGCCCACAATCGCTTTCTTTCGTTAAATAGTTGTAGATACTGAATTGGTGCTATTAATGAGCAGGATCATATTACTGCACTGGATACATATTCAGGCAGGCGAAAAGTTTCTTACACTTATAATCGATATCCAATATCGTGGTTCTGCGGACCGAACTAATCATCATTGATTTGTCGGTCGAAATGTTTTATAAAGATAAAAAAAAATATATACTTAGAACAGCTGCAATATGCCCCCTTTTTTGACGGATGGGGGTGTGACTGTACCGATGCCTCACATACGAAGTCGGTTTTCTCGAAAACTAACATACAAATTTTTTATACGGGGTACGAATTGTGCATTAATTATTTTGAAAATCCAAAAGCGATTAGCTAAAGGATGTCCTGATTAGTCCAGCTGGTGGGCTTGCGGTAGTCAGGATGGGTGTCCTGACTACCGCATAATAGCATAATGCAATAATAGCATAATTAGCATAATGATTTCCTAATAGCTGCAACCTAGGGGTCTTTAAGTCAAGAGTGAATAGGTTACTTCTAGGCAAGCGTGCTCTATCGTCGGCCACATCATCGTTTACTATCAGGTGAGATAATGGTCAAACACAAGCCTATCAATAATAATAATAAAAAAAATTAAATAACCTTCAAGTCGGGAATGCCAGTATTTCATGTGTCCGTTAGAATATCGTGTGATTGGCACACGATATTCTAAAGGAGACACGGTTGTTTTATTTCTCAGGAACTATCCAACTGATCAAGTGTGTGGTATTTTCTACTTCAGGCACTTTTTAGGTAGGTACATTTTTTTGTTGTAATAATATTTTATGAGTAATGGTTCAATAATAAAATATTACAGAACTCCCGCCATTTTGACGTCAATATGGCGGGTGTACCTTAATTTTATAATAATTTTATTCTGAAACAGGTACAGATATTTTGAAGAGCAATGGAAAGGGCTATGCTCGGGGTTTCCTTGCGTGATCGAATAAAAAATGAAGATATCCGCAGGAAAACTAAGGTTGCCGACATAGCACAAAGCATTGCCAAACTTAAGTGGCAATGGGCAGGGCACATTGCTCGCAGAACAGATGGCCGTTGGGGCCGAAAGGTTTTGGAGTGGCGACCGCGTACCGGAAGACGCAGTGTTGGAAGGCCTCCTACAAGGTGGACCGATGACCTGGTGAAGGTAGCAGGAAACCGATGGATGCAGGACGCACAGGAACGTTCGATGTGGCGACGCTTGGGGGAGGCCTATGTCCAACAGTGGACGTGTATCGGCTGAAATGATGATGATGATGACAGATATTTTAGAGAATGAATAGTACATTTTATTAGTAATTATTATAATTTAATTCGCTGTAGTACACCCGTCATTTTGACTCTCACAGTATTCCTAGTAGTACGTGTGCTGTCAAGGAGAATTTATATATTCATAGTTCTGTTATAAGGTCTGTTGACATCATTGCCTTTATTATGTTGACCATGGTGCCGAGATGCCGCTGGATGTAATTATGTCTCACGATTACCTATGATATTATGTACATACAAGGCATTTAATAATTCCAATACATGACTTCATAGGTACTGCTTTCTAAAAATTAACTATTATTATAGGTACTAGTTATGTAATTATGAAACAGCATACTTTCTTAAACACTTTAAAAGGTGTTTTAAGTTCCTAGTTATACCAGCTTCGAATATTATTCGAAAGTAACAGTGGAAAACTATTGAAAAGGGTATTTTGTTTTTATTAAAACGGTTTTGACAGTCAAAACCAAAGCTAAAGATTTTTTTTTAAATCCTGTTGCTAAAAACTAAATTGAAAAACTAAGGGTGAGTTGCACCATTTAACTATAACGATAACCAAACCATAACCAGCCGTGAAACGGCCGCCTGTTGGTCAATACGACGATTTGACAACTGTTAACGGCTTTGTTATCGTTATAGTTAAATGGTGCAACTCAGTACTCACCCTTACTATACTTATGGAATTCATATGTTTCACCACAACACACGTATTTGTTCCCACTCAAAAGTGAAATAGTGCTGTCACATATCCCTTTGAGGGATGCGTTGGAGTCCAGCTGCCCCTCGCGAGCGTACACGCCTCGTTGCACTCTAACAGCTTCGAACACATTCCAGATTCACATTGCACACAAGCCTCGTGTCCTAATTGGACTTGCAAATATCATTAATGTGTCATTAACTGGACTTTCTCGTGTTTATTTGTGAATCCTAATTGCAAACTACCGTTATTCGAGAACACGTGGCGGCGAAACCTTGAATGTGCATGCGTATTCATTACATTTCAATGATTTCAATTCACCTTTTGGGTCTAATTACGCGGCGAACTGTCACCTCAATTATAATTGCAGGCATCTGTTAAGTTTAAAAAAAAAACTTTTACATAAAGCTTTTCTACACTAATATTATAAAGAGGTAAAGTGGTTTTTTGTTTACAATAGCAAGAGGTAATCTCTGAAAGTACTGGTGCGATTGCTAATTTTTTTTTACCGATAGAAAGCTGCTTTATTCCTGAGTGACATAGGCTATACTTTGTGTATGCGAGAGGAGCTGCGAGCAAGAGCTAGTTGATTATAAAGACGATTCTACCTACAATTGGCTTTAAATAAATCCTCTAGGCCCTTTACGGGGAATATTTCTTGGGTATGTAGGTATGCCATATAGGCATGCTGCGCAGAGCAAGGTATGTATAAAAATTAATGAAAATTCAGTAGGTACTTACCCGCCTCTATATGATGATTTATCGAAGCTGCATTTCAACAAAAAGGTAATGGAATCTGAAACAAAAAATACTTTTTTTTAACAATGCAGCAACAAAAAGATGCGCTCTATATGGATTGGATTAAAAACCTTTCATACAGTTTAAAACGCAGTATAACAGTGGTTTGTCCTTTCCCCTTTGTTCATTTATGGGTAGGTACATAAAATAATACAAAAAAAAACACAGTCATATTGCAAAACAGCAGTGCACCCTGTGAGTTCAAAGTAATAACAGTACGACACCGCTTCGATCGCAGTCATGCCGGTTACGTTAATAAAATAAAGTTTACGTGGGAAACAAAAGCGATGACGCGGTCAAAGTCTAGTCTAAAATGAATAAAAACTCGGTTTGTGCGTTGGCGGCATGGTAATGCGAGTGAAGACTGCCATAAGGGGAACTCGTACAAACGTCCGAGCGAGCGACCAGTTTCTGATCTAGTGCAAGAACCAAGAGGACTGCATTGAAAAAGCTTACTTTAAGTACGTTATTAAGTATATTAGCATTATCTTCAAGATCTTAAGGTTTTTTTTTGTTGTTTTTTTTTAATTTGATATAAACTAGTGCGTGACTGCGATCCCACCTGATGGTAAGCAGTGATGCAATCGTTGATGGTGAGGCGCACTAGTTTATTAAGAGCATATTCACTCTAGGCACTCTAGCCTTGAAGACACCCAATTTATAATCGGATTGGAAGACCGTAGACCGATGTTCTTCCTTATTATTTTATTTTTAAGTATTTTTATTTACTTTTTAATAATATTGAAGGAAGAGTTACTTCGACTATAATTATTGCGATACTGATGGGAGAAGACACTGACTTATGTAATACAGATTTCTACGTAATTGAGAAGACAGGGCTTCAAAGTCTGTGTAAAATAATTATTGTAGATATGTGTCAATAAAAACTATTTTTAGATTCAAATCAAAACAAATAGTTTTTATGTTTGAAATGTTAGCGAAACTAGTGGCTAGTTAAATCGGGTATGAAATAATATACACTTAATAATTCTAAACAACTACAGCTAACGCGGGGTCAATGGCCGCCGTGTTTGTATGATCAGTTTAGAAAATCTTTCTTATTTCCGCTATTTGATATCGACAGCCAGTCAAAAGCACAGACATCACAAAAGCAGTGTTTCATCAGCTAATTCAGTTTAACTCTAGACAGACTTAACAGTAGGACGTGATTTTGGTTAATGCTACAGTACCTACTTTTCTTTAAAAAAATTATATTAAGGGTAACGAAATAAATATATTTACACAACTTTCTAACTTAGATACAGGGTATAACGTCAATGTTTAATTAGAATGCACGTTTTAGCTCATCTCCAAGTCAGAAAGTTATACCTATTAATAATTAAAATAATGAGTAGGTACTTATAGTATAAATCAATACCTCCAATGCATAAAGTCGTGAAATATTTTTGAGTAAATTTGTATTTTAATCATGTAAAATTATTATTACTTATTATTATTTCTTATCAGATCCAACGTCTAATTTTATTGATTACATGTAATGCAAATACGTCGTAATTAGTATCTACAAAAAAAAAACATGGGGCTCTATTCGTACCCGTTACTGGTCATATTTTGTGGTCAAAAGTAAAAAAAAACCAAATCCCAGAAATTCATAATAGAATCAATCATTCATAACAATTGCTATTAAATGCCATAAGATCGTCATTTATTCATTCATATTCAATAGCCTGTACAATCTATATGTCTATACATATAATAAATCTGTAGAAGTTTTTAGTTTTGCGCACACCACATAATATCTACGAAATCGATAGAGATATATTTTATACCTACATAAAAATTGTGTGTGACTTGATATATTAATTAGGCTTCGTTTCATCGCAATTAGTTGACTATATCAAAAGATATTATACTACATTCATTGACTGTTAGGCGGTACGTAGTTCGCCGGGTCAGCTAGTATTTCCATAAATTGAGTGACGTTTTGGGATACAAATAAACGCTAATAACATTGCTGTTTATAAATTTTATTTAATGAAACATTAACAAGACCTTTTTTAATAATCCCTTTAAATGTTTGTACTAATCAAAAATTTGTGGTGTAAGAAAAAATGCTCTTTTGCCTTACGATTTTAAAAAATGTGTGTCGAAATACATAACATTACCGCAAATTATAAATGTGTGTCTATTTAAGTAGACAAGAAACATATTTTCTTTCTTTCTCTTTTAAACATATTGCTAGCCAAAACTAAACAGCAAATTGTAAAAAAAACGTACGAAAATTTTAATTATTCAGGCTACCCATCAGGGTAGCCCAGGGTATAAGCTGAATGCATTAGCATTCAACTTATACTCAAATATTCTCGCCCAACAGCTAAGCCAATTGAGTAACAAACAGTAACTTCCATAATATATAAGCTGGAAGTAAGAGTCTCATGATACGAGGAGTATTGCTCATTCATGTTTGGAGCATCTACATGAATGAGCATACTCCTCGCATCATAACAACACGCTCTAAGCGGCTTTGTACACGTAGCAATTAGTTTCCATTCCAACTGAATGCGATTCGCTTA
Organism: Mythimna ferrago; assembly: GCA_910589285.2. Classification (NCBI taxonomy): domain Eukaryota; kingdom Metazoa; phylum Arthropoda; class Insecta; order Lepidoptera; family Noctuidae; genus Mythimna; species Mythimna ferrago. The sequence goes on along the minus strand of OU342673.1, from coordinate 14,633,452 downwards.
AATTTACCTCTGCATTGAGCTCTGTGGTTAGGTTACTCTGGTTCGAAAGCAAACAACTAGAAATTATTATTATTTTTACAAAACTTTTTACAAAGCTTGGTTATACGAGTATTTGCCCAATTCTGTTTTTATTAGATTTTCCCTTTTTTAACCCTTTCCTGTATCAGAGCAATCATAACAAAAAAAAAGAATCTAACTGGTCAAGCCGTTTTTGAGTTTTAGCGAGGCTAGCGATCAATATAGTAAATTGTTTTTATATACCTTGCAGCTACTGCCCGTGGCTCCGAAACCGTGAAATTACTTCCCACCAGTCAATCAATTTTTTAAAATTTTCAACTGTTTATACATTTTTTATCTATAACTAAAATAACAATTGTAAAAATCGAATTCGTTTTTTAGTTTCAGCACGTGCTTTTCATGTTTCCCGGTTCTGTGTTGCTTTATTTCAAGGAGGAAATTTCTTTCGACCTAAAAAGACATCTACTAAAAATGCTTTTAAGAATAACTCTGTTTATCTTGAATTTTTGTTCAAAATATATGGGTTTATCAAAAGAATAAGAAAAAAAATAAACACCTAGCATTGCAGTAAATTAATTATGGCAATCGCTATCCAAACATTTCTCTTAACAACTTGAGTTACATGGTTTCAATTTTGTGCAGTGAATTTGTGCGACGAACTGCACAAATTTACAAAATTGAGGGTTCTTAACAGGACTTTGGCTTTTACCTGCCTTTACAGGCTCTCTGTGTTGCAGCTTCGGCCACTTGGTTTACCATTTCTCCTATTTTCCGTTCACCGTTATGGTAAACCAAGTGGGTTTACCATTTCTCCTATTTTCCGTTCACCGTTACGAGGTAACCGTAATTAACCCTGCCAATTATAATCGTCGATTTAGCGACTTCACTATGTTCCGAGACAAGTGTTTCGTAAAATTAACTTTGATATTCTGTGAAGCGTTGTCGTTGTTGACGAATAGCAATCATCATTTCAGCCGATAGACGTCCACTGTTGGACATAGGCCTCCCCCAAGTGTCGCCACAATGAACGGTCCTAAGCGTCTCGCGTCCATCGGATTCCCGCAATCTTTAGCAGGTCATCGGTCCACCTTGTAGGAGGCTTTCCAACGCTGGGCCTTCCGGTACGCGATCGCCACTCCAGAACCTTTCGGCACCAACGGCCATCTGTTCTGCGAGCAATGTGCTCTGCCCATTGCCACTTGAGTTTGGCGATTCTTCGTGCTGTGTCGGCAACCTTGGTTCTCCTGTGCAATGGCTATTTATTTAATAAACTATTATGTATTTATTATTCACGTACATGATACAAAAAAATCATGGACAAATCATTTGTACCAGGATAGGTACATATATGATAATAAATCGTAGCAGACTATGAATTTATTCATTCGCATGTTTATTCTGAAGGTCGAAAAACAGTGCAGAATCCGTCTGCTGAATTATCATTTGTGATAATATGGATATCCGCTTGGAGATATATTTATTTGAACAAAATTGAAAGATATTTATTTAAGTAGGTACTAACCCATAACTGGAGGGAAGTTGCTTCCTTCTGTGAGACCGTGATGGTCCAAAAGAAGGCCGCTGAGCGAGATCCTGAAAGGGCGGATCCCGCTCAGAGAAGAAGGCGTCGGGGAGGCAACGCCTTGATGCCTAACACGCCGAAACCCCGCTTGCATCATTGAATATAAGTGGGACTTTGGATCCATGGGCGCTCAGAGTGGGGACTCTGCTCGCTCATCGAGGGATTCCAGGGAGGACGGTAGCACAGCGATCACGTGCTGCCGTGCACAAAGAGGGTCAGGGGAGACCGTTATAAAGTCTCTTCAGGGATGTGTCGTAACAGGCGTTGCACTGAGGGGGTTCCGGAATGGTCTTTTGAGAGGTAACGCGGCCCCTTCTATGTGCTGATGGTGATCACCGGGGTGGTTTTAGTGAGGTAAAAATCCCACACTCCCCGGACTTATCCCCAAAGTCCGGGCGCCTTTTGAAGGTTTCCCCTCGAAAACAAAAAAAAATGGTACGAGTACTAACCCATAAAAATCTAAATCAAAACGTTTTGTCTTTTCCCAGTTGTTACCGTTTTCACCAGTTTCTTCTTATTTTCAGTCGTACACTCTTGGGGGAGTGGTCGTGGTCATGATGGTCTGGTAGTTTGGTTGCGGTTATTGCGAGACTTCTCCATTTCTCTCTATTCGTGGCATTGCGTGTCATCAATCCACCAATTTTATACAGAGTTAGGTACTGCCCATGAGGTCTTCACAGCCCAGTAACTGGGATACACGATATTCCTTGGCAAAGCTAGTTTTCTTCTTAGATATTAGACTCTAGTTTATCGCCACTAGGGCTGTGGATTGATCAAAAGAGTTACCGTGAAGTCACACTGTGGGGTTTAAGCTAGAACTACATTATGCCGACACACACGTGTAACACACCTGATTTGTGTGTAGAACGACATCACGTGGCGTAGCGTGGCGTGGATTAAGTGTAGCTCTACATAAAATGTATGGAAACCGACGCGACCAGATCGGCGTGTGTGGCACACATGTGCACAGTGTAGTTCTAGCATTAGTCAGCAAAAGTCTGACACTCTCTCCAGAGCGGGAGAAGTCATTTGTGATTAGCCACGTAAAAAAAAAACTAACGTCGCTACTCGATGGTCGCCCAGTGCGGATTGGTGGATGTTACATGTCTTCAAATGTTTGGTTCTAAGACGTGCTGGTATTTTCATAATATTTTTCTTTACCGGTTTGAGAGCAGTAGTGATGGCACAGAGTAATAGGCCTGACTGGGTTACAACTCGTAAGTTAGGATTGTTACCAGAAAAGCCTTGATCACACGTACCGAGTAAACGGGCGAGGCAGTGCTCTCGGCCGAATACTCGGTACGTGTAAACAAAGCGCCGAGTGCTAGCCGAGCGCTTATCTTTACAACTCGCTTACATCACTGTCTCGCCCTTTTACTCGGTACGTGTGATCAAGGCATAACAAGCATACACACAAACTTTCGTCTTTACGATATTAGTGAGATTACTATTATATTATTCCTTTATAGCCAGGTCTTGTTTGTGAGAGCCGGTTCACAATAGACCCGAGGTCGCCTCACTGAACGGAAATGCCAGACCTACACAACCTGCGCCCGCGAATATGTAGATGCTTTGCATAAATCCACCACCCACTTACTATTACTGTCAGTCTTAGGTAACAGTATACGTAAGATTTGTAGAGAATAAGTCTGGCCTTACCCTTAAAAATAGTTCTATGACAAAGTTCCCCCACAGATGGTGGGGATGGGGAACTGTCGGTATGTTCGTGAGAAACTCTAAAACTACTGAACGGATTTTGATGAGGTTTTCAATAATAGACAAAGTGAAAGAGTTTATATCAATTTAAAAAAAAAAAATTTTGGTACCACAAATAAAATAAATACAGTTCTTTGATAACAGTACTTTAATGCCTTTTTCCTTGTGGTCCCAAAAATACCAATAAAAAAAATATATAAGTTTAAATTGGGTCCCCTCGAGCCTCTAAACCATCTATGTCATCTTCCATATTGCATCATTACACCAAGATCGTCAATCTATGTCCCTTCGACTGACTACAATATAATATAGATACAATAAAAACTACAGTTGAACCAATACAATTATATTTTGCAGACTTTTCTAGGCTGATTAGAGATCCGTTGCGGTAATATCGTAACTTGCAGAACGAAATCAATTCGTGCCTCGTTAAGACGAAGTCTTGATTCTGTCTGTCGAAATTTAAGATTGTGTGAAACCGGGTATTATATATTTCTGAAATAGGATATTACTGACACCTCGTGCCTCAGAAAGGACGTAATGCCGATCCCATTGTCATTCGTAGATCTTTGATAGTCGTTAATGTTGAAAGAATATTCTTCTTAAAAAGGGTAATGTAAAAACTAGGTGACAACAACAGAGTAAAGAGTACAAACAATAGATTTTGAAGTAGGTAAGTAAGTAGGTAGATCTAATAAGTATCTCATACAACAGTTACAGGTAGTCTGATGTCAGAAAGTCTGACCACCCGTCTATCCAAGGGGTATCGTGTTGCCTGGTAACTAGGTTGTGGATAGGGGTAGCCGCATCTAGTTAGACTAGAGGCCAACCCTAAGCTTCTTGGGAAGCAGGCGCTCGCCTCCTTCTGCGAAGCAGTAATGTTAGCAAAGAAGGGCCGGTAGCGCGATAGAGCGGCCCTCACGCCCCAGCCGCCGGGATCCCAATCCCGATTTCCAGCCACCGTAGGCGCGGGCTTACAGACAGCGACCAATGGGTAGCTCGCCGTCTGACCGTCTGGACCGAGCCCAAGTCGTTGACGGTGCGACAGCGATTTTTAGTCAGTGAAAGTCTGTCACCTAAAAAAAAGCTAGTGGGAAAAAGGCTAATCGAGTTGATGAGTTAAGCTGGTTTGTAAATCATTCCACTGCCTGCCTACATCACATCAGATAAAAAATTACTTTTTATTAATTAAATAAAGTCATGTAACGTATAGTCATAATATGTATGCACAGCATGTTTACAAAGTTTATAGAAAACATTAAAAAGAAATTGTTATTTGGAAATTTAACAATTTCCAAATATGAGTGAATGCGCCCACAGTGTTACCGAATTGTGTTACGTTAATGACATTCGTGAGCGTGGGTCGTTAGTGTGGTATCAAACAATAGAGCTGTGTGTCACGGACGCTGAGGACTAGTTCCGCGGAACTCACGAGACGAGACAACAAACTTGCTAATACATACGTCATAAAAAGTTTGCGTTCACTTTGAATAAGTTAGATTATATTTATATGCAGATTTTTTAATACTGAAAGAAACTTGCTGACTGGCTTGTTGATCTAGTAGTTAGTGGCAATAGTGGCCTTAGTATAAAAGTGGTCTAGTACTCATACCATAAGCTTTGATTAGTTTGAGACAAGACAGAGGTTGTGTGATAGTTGAGGAATATTGGTAATTATATTATTAATGAATTTATTTTATTTTGTAGCTCAAATTCATTAGAAAAGATTAAGCCTTTTTATCCAGTTAATCATAACCACGTTTTTTAGAGACCAATGATCTCAATTTAAAAAAATCTTTAAATATCATAAAACTTTTTATTAACGTGTGTACAAATGATTATGGCACTTGACCCACTTATCGGTCAGACCAAAAAGTTCAAAAACGTGAAGATTTTGTCAATAGCTCTTATTTCAACATTATAAATATTCCGTGCGCTTGGATTCCCGGACTGACACATTAAAATACAACAAGGATTTTTGGTTTCGATGTAAATAAAAATGTAGGTTCGAGGAATACAAGATGGCTGTCCGACAATACGCATATTAACCCACGTGAAGGCTAAGAGACTGGGAGTCCAGTAGCTTCCTAGTACTTCTTTAAAACGAAATTGAAACAAATTAATCGCGAGCAGTGGTAGCCGAGTGGTAATGGTCCCAACTTACGCGTGAGAGCAGTGGTAGCCGAGTGGTAATGGCCTCGACTTACGCGTGAGAGCAGTGGTATCCGAGTGGTAGCGGCCCCGACTTACGCGTGAGAGCAGTGGTAGCCGAGTGGTAGCGGCCCCGACTTAAGCGTGAGAGCAGTGGTATCCGAGTGGTAGCCGCCCCGACTTACGCGTGAGAGCAGTGGTAGCGGAGTGGTAATGGCCCCGACTTACGCGTGAGAGCAGTGGTACCCGAGTGGTAGCGGCCCCGACTTACGAGTGAGAGCAGTGGTAGCCGAGTGGTAGCCGCCCCGACTTACGCGTGAGAGCAGTGGTACCCGAGTGGTAGCGGCCCCGACTTACGAGTGAGAGCAGTGGTAGCCGAGTGGTAGCCGCCCCGACTTACGCGTGAGAGCAGTGGTACCCGAGTGGTAGCGGCCCCGACTTACGAGTGAGAGCAGTGGTAGCCGAGTGGTAGCGGCCCTGACTTACGGGTGAGAGCAGTGGTAGCCGAGTGGTAACGGCCCCGACTTACGAGTGAGAGCAGTGGTAGCCGAGTGGTAACGGCCCCGACTTACGAGTGAGAGCAGTGGTAGCCGAGTGGTAGCGGCCCCGACTTACGAGGGAGAGTAGTGGTAGCCGAGTGGTAACGGCCCCGAATTACGAGTTGAAGGTCGCGGGTTTAAACCCAGCCAAGAACATTACTTTGTGTAATTTATTTCATCACCACTGCTCTCAAAACGGTGAAGGAATACATCCTGAGGGAACCTGGATATCTTAGAACCAATAATTCGAAGGACATGTGACATTCACCAACCCACACTGGGCCCGCGTGGTAGATTACGGCCTATTCCCTCTCCTAGAGAGGAGGTCTGAGTCCCAGCAGTGGGAACCGTGAAAGTCTGATTATTCTTATGCTATGCTTAATTGCGATAAGTATTACGAAATGATTCTGCAGCGGACTGCACAGTATCTAGTGGCGTACCGGGCGTCAGACTCCGGCCTTAAGTTCAAAAATAACCAGAGTAGAGTTGCAACCCAAGGTCGTTTATAACACGAGTAGCTATCCTTGAGTTAACCCAACTAACTACGTATGTAACCTATGCCCACACTAAAGACATTCTGATTCTGATTCTGATAACTCTAACTCTAAGCAGGGTAGGATGGAGTAAGCGGCCATATGCTTGACATATGTTGACAGTTGAACTCTACGTTTGCGTTCAAAAATGCCAGGGTATAGAGTATTTACCCTGTGACGACATTAGAGTTAACTTTAAACTCAAATTTGAACGCAGGGCTGGAGGCAAAACTAATTGTCCGGAGGCGATGTCGCTCAATCGTAGTTTGGATTTACCATGACCAAATTACATCACCGACCTGAGGCATAGGTAGCGTTTCGTGTTCACTACACAGTTTGGACACTACGTATTTAATTAAAACATACGAGGCTTACGTTTTATTCCTTTAACCACTTTTATTTTGATATTAAATAAATTGAAAGCATCGAAATCATTCGCAGGTAGTGAAATAAAAAAAAGTAATTTGAAATTAATTAAATATGAGCCTGAATATACGCTTCAGACTCAAAATTAATTAATTTCAAATAAATTGGTAAAATGTAAATGCAGCATGTACTTTTAAGTTTTTGGGTCCCGACTCCCGTACCTCAAAAAGAAAAACGGTACTCTTATAGGATCACTTTGTGGTTCGTCTGTCTGTCAGTCAAGACCCTTTATCTCGGGAACGCGTAGAAGTATCGAGTTGAAATTAAAACCATATACTCAGATCTGCGGTCCCTTGAAGCTGTGAAAAAAAAATCAGACTTCTAAGTTAACGAATAAAAAAGATAGGGCCGTTTATGTCGCAAAAACGTATATTTCGATACTCTCAAAGGAATTAAAATTCATATGGTACTTTCCGTTATCCCAGAATCCTGAAATTTGGCATAAGGCAGTCTTATAGCAAAGAGGAATAAATCTGAAAACAGTAAATTTGACTAAACTACTTCACAAAAAAAAAAAACTTTTTTGCTGTTAGGAAAATCTTCGAGACTTCATTCGAGAATTGTAATTTTTACAGAACCCTCAGTGCGCGAGTCCGACTCGCAATGTCCCGTTTTTTTTTTTTAATAATCCCTGTCTGTTAATACGATAAAAAAGAAACCAGTTAAATAAGGATATCTTTATACAAAAATTGAGCAGGTTTTTAAACGACCGACTTCGAAAAGGAGGAGGTTCTATGTTCGGCTGAATGTATGTTTTTTTTTGATGTCGCAGATTTAGGTGATTTAATTGGACCGTGAGATTAGGTGCCAGCGCACAGCTGGGTGCTGGAGCAAAACAACCCCACAGTCACACGGATGGCCCTGTGACCATGTATTTGTGTGGACAGCCTGGTTACATAAGAAGCTTATAACTTTGTGATTTTACATGATACAATATTGAAATTTTGTACATAGATTCTTTACATAAAAATACTAGACACCTGTATCGGGTTTCGCGTATACTAAAACTAATGTGGAGCAGTGGTGGCCAAGTGGTAATGGCCCCGACTTACGAGTGTAGGTCGTGGGTTCGAACCCAGCCAGGCGCATTACTTTGTATAATTTATTTCATCACCACTGCTCTCAAAACGGTGAAGGAAAACATCGTGAGGAAACCGGCAAGTCCTGGAACCAAAAATTCGAAGACATGTGACATTCACCAACCCGCACTGGGCCCGCGTGGTGGATTCTGTCCCATTCCCTCTCCTAGAGAGGAGGCCTGATTCCCAGCAGTGGGAACATTAAAAAGGCTGATGACAATGAAAACTAATGTTGTATGGTATTGAGCTCCATGCTCCTTTCTCGCTCTCACGCTTGACATATTAACACGTCATGGTAAGGCCTGGAATCAGGGCAGGCTATCTATCCAGTCGATGGATGATAGGCTCGAGTAATCGCAAACATTATCGGTTAGCGACACTTTAATCAGTCCACGTATCTGTCTTGCATCACAGTTATACGAAACATAGATAGTTCAGGCACAAAATAGATAGGTACAGAAGACAATCTCATGTATGTACTTCACTTTTTATACCTACGCTCAGTGGGCGCACACTAATGAGCGTTTGAGCCGGAACTGTTCGACGAGTGAACCGAGACGCGGCCGAAACCTCGTGTCTGTGCGCGGTGTCTATGTGTGCGTTGCTCGAGCGCGCTTTTTATGTAGGTTGACTTCTGTACCTATCTATTTTGTGACGTAGGTGTCTTGCATCACAGTTATACGAAACATAGATAGTTTGGGTACTATGTTTTATTAACTTCGGAATCGGGAAATGCGTAGGCTATCTACATATTTTCCGCCCACCCTTTACGAAATAGTGCTGTCGGTTTTTGAAATAACGACGCTAAAGATAAATGAAACGTAGAATTAATATTCATAGCGCTCTGATTACTTGTTTGCTGTTTAGTAATGAGTTCGTGGTAGTGAGATAAGGATATTATTATCTTAGGGGTTAGTATAAGACCGACATGTATGCATAGAAATTATAGGCGTGGTCTTTCTTTGAAAAATTCCTCATTTTATGTGACAGTAAGTAATCACACTATCACGCTAATATTATAAAGACGACAGTTGTGTGTTGTTTTTTTTTTTAAATCGACCAGTGACATCTCCCGGTCTTGGGCGGAGCGGAAGGGTGTGTCAGACTTTTACTGACTAAAAACCTACTCCTGTTCTTTATTTGCCGTTCATACCAACGCCTGGTTTTCCTTTCCAGTAGGGTCGAAGCCTATTGGGGGCGTCGGTTCGCTTCTACCAGTAGGCTTCGACCCTACTGCGCTCCTACGGTTTTCTGACATCTAGTTTGTGTGTATGTTCGTTATTTCCTGTGGACCATGTCTAGGAATAACACATAGGATACTTTTTATTCCAGAAGTATGTTCCCGTGCGATAATTTACTACTTTCACACAAGTGAAGATGCTGGCAATAGCTAGTACACATTATAAAGACGAAAGTTTGTATGTGAGCATGTTTATAACTCCTTCACGGTCAAACCTCGGAAAGATTTAGGTCAAATTTGGTACCCGAATAGCTTACATCCCAGATATTAATCTAGCCTAGATTATATCTAGGATAAACTATTCTAGTGTAGGTATGTGTTAATGTAGGCTATAATTTATAAAGGTGGGAAGTAAAAATTTCAAGCGGGTGGAGTCGCGGGCGGTAGCTAGTAGTAAGTATTATGAATGAAGTTGAATTTGTATGTTACACTTTCACGCTTGAAGTACTCGACCGATCATCGTGATATTTGGCTCACACGTTGTCAGATATAGAATCTCTCTACAGGTTCTTTACATAGAGGTTAGAGAGAAAAATACTGTTCTCAATGAATCTACAAAAGTAGGTAAGTTGTAAATGCATATAGCGATTTTTAAACAAGTTTCCACACAACCTCGTCGCTCATTTTAAGGCAAATCACGAAAATTATCTAAGAAATCTACAACCAAAACTAACAAGACATTTGGCAAAAAAACGTGCCAGCTGTAGACTAGGTCAAGTTGGCTACAGACGAGGATATAAGCCAACCGTGAGGAAACATCTGTCAAGCCAAGGCAGGGATTGTTATATTTGAACGAAATTTACAATAAAGTCCATCAGATGACCCAGTTTCAATAAAAAATCTCAACGGGCTGCTTCATATAATCGCCGATAAGCATTGAATTTAGCGATAAAGGCTTACGTACTAACGCTTATTCATAAAATTGTATGATAGCTATATATTGTGCGTATGCGCGTATCGCTAATAACATGGCGGCAAAATAACGCGCGATATAAATTCTGATCACACCTCTATTTGCATTATGCTAGTCGACACGACTCAGATACCGCAACTGATAAGTCGTACTTTAGGGTTCCGTGTTTAACAAGGATTCATGATGGAACCCTTTGAAAAATAATCATAATTAAATTAATTACATATTTATACTTGTATCGTACTTATATCGTCGTGTCTCAAGACGAAAGTCTATGACCAATGCGTGTTGCAAGTGATGACTTAATTGGTCGCTTATGGTCCTCATCAGAAGGCTTACAGTCATATAAAGAGCAATGGAAAGGGCTATGCTCGGAGTTTCCTTACGTGATCGCATCAGGAAAGAAAATATTCGTAGGAGACCAAAGATCGCGCACCAGAAGAAGCAGCGTTGGAAAGCCTCCCACAAGATGGACCGATGACCTGCAGCCTTATTCACGTAAAATCAAACAAGCCAAATATCGTTGAAGTTTTATAGTCGTGCGATCGAAGTCCTATCCAAAAGCGGTGTTAACGATCTATCGACTTATTTCCAGTTAAGTACATTAATAAATATTCTACCAGGATAATGTAATGCAGATTTTTTTTTTAAATCGACGAATTTTAAACGACTTTAAAAAGCGATGTCGTTCAAACTCGATTGATGGATGTGAATACGGAAATGGTCTAAACGACTAAATCGCTACGATATCGTTACGGTTTTCATTACGTGAATCGGGCTACAGGTGAGAGTCGCGGGATGGGTGGGTGGATGTGAGACGCACCGGACCGTTCGTTGTGGCGACACTTGGTGGAGGCCTATGTCCAGCAGTAGACATCCTTCGGCTGAAATGATGATGATGATGATCGCACGTAGGTGTTTATTTCATCACTGTGTTTTCTTCTGAATGCTCTGATTTTTTTTAATGTTAAGTTTATCAAGTTGTTTTCGAGTTCTTTTTTTAATTATAAACTTCTGTAAGTATATTATTAGATAATTTAATTGGGTGTTGCATGTTTTAAAACAGGACAGTAAATACGTATTTCACAATAAATCATAACAACTTATCCTTTTACAAGTTCTGTAGATTTCAGTCAAGATATCCGTAAAGGTTACATTAAAATGCAACTCGACTAGTCGCTTACATTCATGGTCATTTAAAACATTTAATAAACAGTAGGTACACAATAATAAATGTCATTTAAAAGTGATTTATCTTGCAGTCTGACGTCATGAGTTTTTCTATCTAAAATAGTTACCAGTTGACCTTTGACCTAAGATATTACAATTCGTTTTTGTTTAGGTCTACTGAAAGTAAATAACAGGAAAACCTACTGAATATAATAACTAATCCACCGCAAAATACGATACGTTTAAGTTATTCCCCTTAATTGCTACAAACAGATTTATCTACTACGTACTTACTTTTTACTCCTGTGGTCATCCTGTGGCAATGCACTAGTTCTGAACTTGACTGCCTTCTTAGCGTGTCGATGGCTAAATAGTTTTATTTACCAATTTAAATTTCTTGCCAGGTCTTGACCAGGAATACTGGTATTCGATCACGGTAATTAGATCCCCACGCGAATGACAGGACACGTGATGCAAGTTGGAAGCTGGAACATGGTTTGCGGGGTTCATGAAACGAGCTTCCCCGACCGACGGCGATGTGACCCGACCTTCTGTTACTTTCATCGAACCCTCCATTCGGCAATCGACGTTTATCGATTGGCAAATCCTTTCACCACATTAGCAAACTGAATCTGAAACTGAGGCCACTTAACGCTAGCAAGTCTATGCAACCTTCCTCATTTCTGCGACACAATTCACGTAAAAGGCAATTTAAAACTGCTCACTTTTATTATAGTAACCAACTTTATGTTTGATTGAAGGAACTGGTTCGTGGTGGACTTCTCACGATAAAAGTTAGCAGAAACGATATCTAGCATAGCTGCAGCCTTCGAGAGAACACAATTATTCTTCACGCGACCGACCAAGAACTATATAGCCTAGCTTGAGAGACTTGACCACATCTAATAATAGTAATTGTTCAATGAAATATTATAGCATTCACTCTATTTATGTTGATTGAATTGAGTGTAATGTAAATAACGATGACGTGATTGTTTTCACACGCCTTGCTCTGAGTAAAGCGCATGTTTTGGATCTTACCTGTTTCATCTCGATGTTTTGAAATGGAATGACAAGTAGAACGCAGCCAATTTATTTATCATCAGCCTTTCTGCGGCTGTCCGCGTAACATCAAGGAACGTATCGTCTGTCCGTGTGAATAAAGTAAATACAGTAGCAACAAGCTCCTAACCAGCTTCAATAGGACAAGCGAATGACAGGAAAGGAAATTAAAACAGAAATAGGTTTTTTTTATTGGCCTGCGATGTAAATTGGATCGTTGTACTCTTTACAATAACTCTAGAAAGATGTAAAGTATATGTAGTATATTGTATATCGTGTGGGTTCTAAAGAGACAACAAAACGCAATAAAAATACGATCGAATGTAAGTTATGACTTGAATACCTATTGTCGCAGCCTGTAACAATGCAAAGCTTCGTTCGGATTATTTTTAGGCTCCAGTGATCGTTTTCAATTATACGAGAACGTAGGTACTTGTGTTCATTAGGCGAGCAATGTACCGCAACTGGCGGGCGGCGCACGCGCACTTCGTTGAGTGACGAAATGCGGCGTAGAGCACGGAGCGCGGGGCGTGACGTCCCGACACGGTTGCCCTCATCGTATCCCAACAAGTTACTGCTCAACTACATAAAAAATAAAGAGTGACAGATGAGATTGCAGTGCAGTTTAAAAAGAAACAATCAACGTTAGATTATGATTGCATCTTGTACGTGAACACGGTTGGAGCCTGCACGTTGCTTGAATCTTAAGTTTGATTACTTTCTAAGAGCCTATATAGAACATAACAAACTTTATTGTACACCAAAATGGTTACAAACTTCCACCTACAAAATATTTTTTGTCAGAGTAGTTGGTATTTTGGGACAACCGACAAAATAAATACAGTTTTTTTGGTAACGGTACTTTACTACCTTTTTCTTTGTCGTACCAAAATATTACTAAAAAAGACGTGTGGCACTCGGGGACTGCCGCGGTAAAGCTATTGCATAGCATTTTTATCAACTTATTTATTTATTTTATTTATGCAGTATTTTTTTTCTTTTGTTTTTTTTTTCTTTGATATTAATTGAAGTTACACGTTCACACATTGAATTGAATTTTGATTGATTGTTCACTCATTTGTTTTCTTATCGGTCACCACGCTCAAAAAACAAATGAGTGTTAGATTATTTTCGTTACGGAATTTCTGGATTCGGTCTCCACGCTCAAGGCCCGTGATAGAAGCTATGCAATAGCTTAAAAAAATTTAGTATTTTTATGAAGTTTGAACTGAGGTCCCGGTCCAAAGAACTCGATACACAATGACAGTCTTATCTCTGACAACGATAACTACAAAACTATTGGATGGATCGTAAGATCTTGAAATAATAAAGAGGGTAGTCTACGGTGTATTTATTGCAAACAAATTAATCACATAATATAAGTAAACATAGATCTATATAAAATTACATACCTTAAAATGGGGTGTATAGAGACAAAACTTTGGTTTGGTTTTTCACTTTGATATCATAACATCGGCCTCTAACAAAGCATCGATTTTTTAGAATAATCAATTCATTAATAAACTGATATAGTTAAATGCTGCAAAAAATATTCAAATATCGAGATAATAAATACCCTTTAAAGTTTTGTCTCTATTCACTCCATTTTCAATAAATTATGCTTATGCTACTAGTGGTTCCGACAGACGTTGTCCTGATCGAAAGTTAGCTTTCCTACATAAACAAAAAATAAAATTAAGACTCCATTCACCACTATAGGCTTCAATTGTAAAGACCATCCAGGGACCTCCACAAATATTCACACAAAGTTGGGTCCAAATAGGTCAAGGCGTTTAAAAGGAAGCCGTTTAAGTGGCAAAAACACACGCAAAAGAATATTTATGTAAGGCAATAACATAGCAGTTTACATTTATTTTTCCATTGCTTATATTATTTTCAAGTTCGCCAGCTGTGTTGGGCAATGCGCACGTTGTTCTCGAACCCATTCTTATGTTTCTCGAGGACAATTACCGAGGCCCGGCGACCGGCCGGCGACGGCGTGCAGATGAACCCAGTACATAATTAAAGTAGTTACACGATTATTTCGTGTTTGTCGTCCTTGTAACGAATACTAGCTCGATGAATCAATTGAGAGTGAGCACTTGCGATTATCACTATAAAGTAAAAACTGATGTCGCTACTGAGCTCAGGCGCCGGGTGCTATTAGTATTGCAAGTTACCTCTTGGCCTGTTGGTCTAGTGGTTACTGGCCCTGACTGCCGCCAGGCCGTGCCGGAGGTTTGTGTGATGAGCATGATCATTTGTTCTGTCTGGATGTAATTTATCTATACTTATATGTATGTATTTAAAAATATATAAGTATGTTTATCAGTTGTCTAGTGCTCATAACACAAGCCTTAGCTTGGGACTAGATGGCGTTGTATGATAGTTGTGGAAAATTGTTATCTATTATTAAAATCGTAATTCTCTAGAACAGTCGGGCCCAGGGGTAACAGCTCCCACTTATGTGTCGTGGCTTCAAACCAGGGATGTGGTGACCATATCCAAAGCTATCAGATAACCGAAATAAAAAAAAAAATACCTTTAGGTTACAAACCGATATAAAAGTTTCGAATAAAGTCGGACACTAATTGACAGGGTTACGATAAGTTTTTGTTATTTTTTGCCCTGACAAACAAATGATCTAAACTAGAATTAAAAGTAACTGAAACTATACTAAACCGGCGGAAAAACTGAATTTATTTCTACTAGCTTTTGCCCGCGGCTTCGCCTGCATACATAAAGTTTGTAGGAGGTAATCTCTGGAAGTACTGCTCCGATTGCAAATTTTTTCACTGATAGAAAGCTGCCTTATTCCTTAGTGACACAGGCTATATTTTACGTACGCGGACGAAGTCGCGTGCAAAAGCTAGTAATAGATAATATAATAATAATCAATTTATTTCAGGCAACATGTACCCATATCATAAATACCTTATAGACATACGCATTACTTATTATTTTGTTAGTAAACATGATTTAAAACTATGTTAGTAACACTTCACTGCGCACTATTTTGTCTTTGTGCTCTCCGGTATTTGTCCGCGGAAGCGACGGAGCACCAAGCGCTGTGGCCAAAAGTTTACTTCCATAGCAAGGTGCAGAAAACAGTTCGGTACTAGCATCAGACATGCTTTAAAATTGACATCCCGATGCGACTCCAGCAACTGCACCCTTAGCAGTCGAAGTACATACTTCAACTTTTGGCGCACATACCTATTCGACGATGTCCGCCACCTTATGCTATGCTTAAATTATTGCATTGGTTAATTGTTTGATTAAGGAGTAGTACCAACGTGTGGGTATTTGTTTCCGTCTTCCCGACGGGCCTCGAACAGCGGTGACATCTGTGACGGTGTTATTATAGCCCGGTCGGTGTAGCGCACAGTCTAGGCACGTCTCGGGTGATTGTTGGGCGCCGAAACCATCGCCGGAAGGATGTCCCAGGAGGCGGCGCGTGCGCTGCATACGCCCGAGCTTTAAGGCCCCCACAGACCGATGGACAATGCGACAACCATTTTTCGTGTCAAATATAGTACTGCTTTCAATGCGGTGAAGGAAAATATATCGTAAAGAAACCAGCATGTCTTAGATTAAAAATTCGAAGTTAAGGGACTTAGTATAAAGTACCTACCTACTATGGCACAGTCCTCTCCCTCTTACAGAAAGAAGGCCTGTGTCTCAACAGTAGGACCATGTAGACTGATACGTATACTATAGGTGTAGAAAAACTTTTCCGAGTCATGGTCGTCGAATCGATGTCGCACTGTCGCATTGCGTCTTTCTGTGAGAGCCTTCATTAGCAACAGTTCGATACAAGCCGCACTAACTAATGACCACGAATTTATATTCTTCCGTTGTCAAATAACAGGATTGTGTGACATCAGACTCATAAATGAAACCTGTAGAGCTTCAAGCTTATCGCCTATGATGCAAGTCTCGTGGCCAGATCTTAGGAATTGATCAATTCATGATATGACCAACTAAAACTGTACCCCTAGCCAAGTTGCTAATCTGCAATAGTTAACGCTTGAAAAAAGCTTCAAATGTACGGGAATGACGTCGTCTTAACGCTCAGTCACGTGGTCAGAACAAAAGAATTGGCGGCAAGGTCAACTCGAAGCGTTCGGCGCAAGCGAAACGGTTGTAACTTGGCTAGGGGGACTGGGCAGATCGTTTAAACGTTAACATTTGATGATACGTCAATCTTCATTTGGTCATATCATTGATGTAAGATTTTTGTGATAATAAAAGGTCTAAAGCAAGTAAGTCACACGAGGATTGACATATAATTAACCTTTAATAAAACGATATGGGCAGGTTTAGTTGGCTGTTTCATGAAGTGCTACACTAAGACCTGACCACGACATATAGGTACATTTGAAAGAAAGAAAGAAAAGAAAAAGTGTTTATATAATATCGACTAAAGGAAAGGATTCGCAGGAGACCCAAGGTTGCCGACATGGCACAAAGAATCGCCAAACTTAAGTGGCAATGGGCAGGGCACATTGATCGCAGAACAGATGGCCGATGGGGCCGAAAGGTTCTGGAGTGGCGACCGCGAACCGGAAAACGCAGCGTTGGAAGGCCTCCTACAAGGTGGACTGACGACCTGGTGAAGGTAGCGGGAATGCGATGGATGCGGGACGCACATGATCGTTCGATGTGGCGACGCTTGGGGGAGGCCTATGTCCAACAGTGGACGTCTATCGGCTGAAATGATGATGATCGACTAAAGTAGCACGTAAGTAAGATATACGTCACATCCCCGCAAAACGGCCAGCGCTCAGCAAAATGCTGAGGCTCAAGACAGAGCCACAGCGCTGATTTTCAGCACCAGCCATCGTCGACGGTGAGACGCTGATCGCTGATTTCTACTATCCTTCCTTCCTTACATGTAATATACCTAAATATGTAATATAAGTATAATACTTGTATGTATAAAAAATAGTCTTCCATCGTGTATGTCTGTCATAAAGAAGCTTAAAAACGAATATTCATGTAGTTTTCACCAATAAACAGTGACCCGTTTAATTGGGTTATTATAAACTCGTCATAGAATTTACAATGAGTTTATGGAATTTACCAATTTGTGGCAAATCACACTGTGACGAGGTTACAGTAGAGTATAATTTAACACCCGTAAATTTAACACGTTGGTCTGTTTTTAAGTAAAGTTTTTACCACTAAACTATTAACCAATTTTGATTATTGGTATAGATACAGATTAAGACTTCTGAGAAGGCCATGGAGTGGGGTTTTATCCTGGAAGTTTAATATACGATAATTTCTGCGCTTCACGCGAGCGAAGCAGATGGCAGAACCTAGTAGCATTTATAAACAGTTTCAGATAAAACCCCTGTATTAACTTAGAGCATATGGACGATGATACTGAGACGAAATAAGACGAAGTAATTATTGGTAATCAACATCGATATAAGTCGATGGTAATCAACATAACTGTTGACTTACTAAAGATATAGTACTGATGTGCTTTTTAGGGTTCTCTAGCCAAAGGGTAAAGACAGGACTCTATTACTAAGAATTCGCTGTCTGTCCGTCTGTCTGTCACCAGGCTGTATCTCAAGAACCGCGAAAGCTAGACAGTTGAAATTTTCACAAATTATGTATTTCTGTTGCCGCTATAACAACAATTGCTAAAAAACAAATAAAATAAATATTTAACGGGGGCTCTTATACAACAAACTTAATTTTTTTTTTTGCCGTTATTTTCTACGGACGATACGGAACCCTGCATGCGCGAGTCCGACTCGCACTTGCCAGATTTTTTTTCTTTTGGTTTAGTACGGTCTGTGCATTTAGTCAGTCCAGTTTCAAAAGTAATTAGTTTTTGATGCAATACACAGTTAGTTTTTTCCATTGCAACGTGGATGTAAAACTGATGACACGCGGATGTGTTTTTTTTTTATTGATAAACTAGTGCAACATGTACCCATATCATAGATCGGATCGGAGCGCAGTCAACTGCGATCCCACCTGATGGTAAGCAGTGTTGATGAGGCGCACTTGTTTATGAGCCTATTCACTCTTGCCTTGAAAACACTTAAATTATAATCGGACGGGAAGACCTCAGCAGGCAAATTTTTCCAGTCCTTCGATGTAAGCAAAATGCCGGTAAGGTAAGATAGTTTTAATAATAATAATAATATTCCACCACTTACACACAATGCCATCTAGTCCCAAACTAAGCAGAGATTGTGGTATGAGTACTAGAAAACTGATAAACATGCTTCATTATCATTATCATCATCATGTCAGCCGATACACGTCCACTGTTAGACATAGGCCTCCCCCAAGCGTCGCCACTATGAACGTTCTTGTGCGTCCCGCATCCATCGGTTTTCCGCAAACTTCACCAGGTCATCGGTCCACCTTGTAGGAGGCCTTCCATGAAACATGCTTTAACATGCTTACTTATAGGTATTTATATATACATACTTAGTTATTATAGATAACTACACCCAGACACAACAAAATAATCATCGCGTTCATCACACAAATATTTGTCCTGGGTGGGAACCGAGCCAACGACTTGGCAGTCAGGGCCTTTAACCATGACTAGACTAACAAGCCAGTCTAAATTCTAAGTTAGAAGTACATCAATAAAGTTCTCAGGTCCATTTTGCCGAGATCGCTTCTGTTTCGATAAAATATCTGAAATAGTAATAGTTGCTTAATTAATCCATATAAATTATTTATGTTTGGGATAGATGGCCACTATTTTCCGGTAAGATAAGATATAAAGTGTAAGATATACAGTGAATAAGAGAAGATATAAAGAAGATTCCCGTACGGAACTAATATTTGCATGGCCTACATATAGTAGGTCTGGATATGGTAGATATCTTGTGTAAGTTTACATGTTTGTAGACGAAGCCACTATATACTAGCAGTAATTCCTAGTGTGAGGCAAAGTTTTTTTAAAGAAGAAAATAACCAATCTCGGGTAAAATTTATCACACACATACAATCGTACTCTCGATAAATAAATTAACAGCGATTCATTCACGAAACTAGCTTAGTCTATAAATATAAAAGAGAAACTGACTGACTGACTGAAATATCAACACAGTTGAAAATAGTGGAAATAGGAGTGTGAGGTTTCCTTTTATGTCGTAGGCGAATACTAAGAGAGGAATTTCCAAAACTAACACCCTAAGAGGATTTAAACGAGGGTACAAAGTTACAGCCACTGGCAGAAGCTACTTAGAAAATAATAAAAAATACTAGTGACCCGCCCCACCTTCGCCTGGATAGTTATACATCAAAGAAATTCGCGGCTTTTATCTATTAAAGAATTGTCCACGTGTTTTACATGTGAACCTTCCTCATGAATCACCGTGTCTATTGATGAAAATCGCATGGAGAACCGTTCATTTTTTTTTTTTTTTTTTATTATTGATAGGCTCGCGTTTGACCACTATCTCACCTGATGGTAAGTGATGATGTGGCCGACGATGGAGCACGCTTGCCTAGAAGTAACCTATTCACTCTCGACTTAAAGACTCCTAGGTTGTAGCTATCAGGAAACACAGACTCCGGCAGGGAATTCCACTCTTTAGCTGTACGCATAATGAATGTGTTTCCAAAACGCTTTGTACGAATGGGTGCCATTAGTTTTAGAGTTTATCCCAGACAGAGGCGGTACTTTGTTTTGTGTTATAAAACTTATAATATGTAAGGACCAGTGGGATAACAAAGTTACCCCTGAAACATTGGGCATTTAACCTGTTTTTACCTTATATAAAATAATAAATAAGTTTTTGAGTGTGTTTTTAAAATGTATTGATCCACTTGTCAAAGTTACATTACTTGTTAACCCCGGGGATCTGGAAAGAAGGCAAAGAAGAAACAGGAGTCGGATTTACTCAGTAAAAGTCTGACACGCGATGTTATTAGATGATTTCCCACCAAGAAAAAAAAAACACCATTGCTTGTTATTCGCGACAAATTATCCCGGGAAAAAATGCATGGTATCCATGGGATAGCTCTCCGGAGCGAATCTGCGGGAAATAGCTTGTGTTACATGTGTTTATTTGAATAGAACTGAGACAAACACATCATTAGGGTACGTCATTACCACTGTTGTGTAGGAAGTAAATGAGGTTTAATTGAGGGCTTTGTTCTGATCAATCAGTCCCTTCAGGTTTATGTGCGCACTAGCTTTTGCTCGTCGCTTTGTTTGCGATAATGTAGAACAGCGATCCGTCAGCTTTGCACACGGGTGTTGGAAATGTTTGTAATTCTCGGCTTGTCTCTACAGCTGTCATATGCATGTACGTATACCCTAAAGTTTCTTTAAGAATCGCTCTGTCTATTAATGAAAACTGTTTTTGTGCCAGTGACCAGTGTGGTGGGGGACTTAGTTTTATAATGTGTATGTTAGGAGGAATGTAAAATGATGGATAAAGTGAGAAATGAGTATATTAGGGGAAGTTTGAAAGTAGCGCCAGTGACTAAAAAGTTGAAAGGGAATCTTTTGTCTTGGCATGGTCATGTGAAAAGGAGGGACGAAACGCATATTGCTAAAAAAGTTATGAGTTTACATGTTGATGGACGGAGGGGGAGAGGGAGGCCAAAGAAAAGGATGGATTGTGGGAGAAGCGATATGAAAGAAAAGGGAGTTAGTGATAGCGTGACAGGACAGAATGGAAGAAACAAACGTGTTGGGCCGACCCCAAATAAAACGCGACTAGGGCAGGAAGATGATGATGATGATGTAAGGATGAATGTAAGTATTCCTATTTTTAATGTTTTTTGTAAGATAATGTATTTAATTCAATTTTTAATCGATTTATTGCACTAAATAATTTTAAGAAGACACTGATTCCCGGTGTTCCACCTAGCATAGGAGTCAGGGCCTCACTGTATTTGTACATGTTTTTTGATGATAATAAATTTGTCTTATCTAAACAAAAAGTAAAGAAGAATATAGACAGCGAATACAACTCAGATAGATTTTTTTTTAAGGTGGGAAATCATTTAACTCATCGAATGCCGTAATTAGAGACACAATAGAAAGACAATTGCTTATGTCGAACTGTGTAACTTAAGACATTCAAAAAGGTTAAGTAGTGTCTTTTCCCGCTCTGGGTTGGCAGGGGACTTGTACTGACTAAACTACACCTGTGTTCACCAGGAGCCTATGCTTTCTAGGACCACGGGCTTCCTTTTCAGAACTTCCCCGTGGCCTGGCTACTCGGATGGGCTGGCTCCAGTTCTTCAGTGACTATGCCTACACTAAACCTTCATGATCGCCAAGGTTTCCATGACAAAGCAAAATGAGGCTCTCCAAATTTACATCTACAGTACGACAGTCTTTCATAGTAGCTTCACTTATTAGATTTGACCGTATATCATATTGTAAATAGTATTTTAGAAATAGTACATTTTGATTACAAGTGGGGAAAGTTTATCATCGCAACCGAGGCGAAATTCCCGAGCCGTACAGGCGAGGGTGTTATGGAGCCGAGTGCTGCAGTGACAAATCTCCACGTGTATCAAACGACGTTTTTCAGAGAAAGTATTTCTTCGTAAGTGTACTTATCCACTTGAAAATTCAGTATCTGGTGTACGTATAGTGTATGAAACTAGGACATTATAGGTAAGTATTCAGCCATATTCACGAGCACTAACATATTCAAAATATGCCTTGCCTTCTCGGAGAATATTCCAAGCGTTATTGTTATGATAATATAGACGTTTTCATCTGACTTGCCATAAAGCTTGTCCGACTAAGGGAATCGGGGCCGTGCGAATCGAAAGAGGAGATTCTTTCAATATTTGGACGTGTCATGTGCGGAATGCAACGCTGAACGCTGTGTCGACATGGCGGCTCGTATGGCATAGATAAATTATTTTATTAGATGCGACCACACGCAGACTGACAGTTCGGCGAACCCGCTCGCTCGCGACGCGTGAGTGTTGCATAGTGTTGCCAGGCGTCCCGATTTGCGCGGGTTGTCCCGATTTTTAGGGGTCGCGTCCCGATTTGCACCTGATCGGGACGCTAAATGTCCCGATAAATCAAAAACCCAAAAACTGAAAGAGCGACTGAAGAAGTCTGGATTCTACTCAGTAAAAATTTGACACGTCCTCTCGTTCCACCCCAGAGGAAAAGAAGTCACTGGATGATTTCCCATCTAAAAAAATCTTTATTAAAAAAAAAAATATTTGTCCCGATTTAAAACCCTAAATCCCGATTTGTTTTACCATCTGTCCCGATTTTTATACAAACAGACCTGGCAACACTAGTGTTGCATGACCACGATTATCCAGCAAATAGTATGGCAACGGAATCTTGTCACCACCGATGTACTATACTGTACTACATTGTGTAGAGACCTAGTCATGTAAAAACTCCCAACTAGCAAAATTTTATCTTACAAGACCTACTTGTTACTACTGGTAAGTTAGTACTAGTTACTAGGATACCTATCCTAAAACCATATTTTGTTAGAGTGGAATTGGGCGCACCTTGCAAGAGAACTTACCGTTATTTATTAACGTTGTATCATGATGTTTTTTAAATCTTAGATTAATCTTAAAAATACTGTTCTAAGCAGTGGCGGTTCCTTCATACAAGCCCAGAAGCCAGGCATGCCCTACTAAAATGCTCGATAGAGAATCAATATCAAACCCGAACTATTTAAAATTTCGCGCGCTTAATTCTTATCAAAATAACACAAAGTATCTGCCTATGACACACTACTACACATCGCGATTGTTCGCGCGCAGAGTTTCGCATTTAAAGCATCTACATATAGCTATCTCGCTTACACGCACCGGCTTTTACCTGGCTTTCAAATACTATCTCTGTCTCTTTCGCACCTATGGCGACGTGCCGTATAACGAGTTAGGACCTTTTGCGTCTACAAATCGATCAGTATGGAAGATTTAAGCCTGGCATTCGTATGAAGTTGCTCGCGTATGCGTGACCTTGTCACTGCAACTCTGTTTGCAACTCACTTCAGTTTCATTTGCTTGAGAGGAAATTTGATTTTTGTTTTTTGTTGTTTGTTGTTTTTTGTGTGTTTTCTTAGATTTTCTCAGTGATGCAATTGTTTTGGTGACTTACCTACAACAATGGAGGCAATTGTACCTTGTAAGGATTTAAAATGCGTTCTAGTTTTGATTGGCGAAGATAAGGTAAAATCTTTAAACTTTACTCAGAAAAAACAGTTAATTTCTTCATTAAATAACATATCTGGCGCCATTAAAAGGCACGCAAATTTCCATAAACACCTGTGTGCAATGGTTTCTTTCGGTAATTTTGGTAAACAACGAATTGAGACATCTATATCACGCCAGTTATCTGAGGTACTTACCATAACTTTGTTCCCTCAAGCAATGAAGCAAACCAAACGACTTTTTTTAAAGCCATCGGAGGTATGCAATTGCTGATATATTATGTTTATTACATTCAATCTAGCACTAGCGTGCCTTCAGTGAGCTTTGGTTACCTCATTCACCGCACGACAAGCAAGAGTGAAATTGAAGAAAGAAGAAGATGGATGAATTCACTTTTAATTTATTGTACCTAACCAGTAGTTTATAAGAAAATTGCGATGATACATACGTAGGTACCTACATACTCAGTCGAAAACTGAACTTTCTTTTTTTGAAATCGGTTAAAATTTAATTGGGCTTGCCTTATTTTGAAACCCTAGGCACGCCACTGGTTCTAAGAACTAGTTACTTTATTTCTGCCCATGGAAACTATTAAATTTCTTGAAGGAAGTCTGTCAATTGCTCAAAAAACGTTCTCACGTGGACCACGCCTGATTTGTACGTAGAACGACGTCGCGTGGCGTGGATCCAGTGTAGCTCTACAAGTCTAGTTTCAATATAAAATGTTTCCCAAGTCGACGACAGCGCGCACTGTTCCCGCGCGCCTCAAGGAGTTGTCAGCAACAGCAGGGACCCAGCCGGGTCGAAGCCTACTGGGGCCAGGGTAATCCGAAAGGGCGCTCGAGCCCCGGCATGAAGGCTAGAAGGAACGGGGTGGGTCTTTTAGTCAGTAAGAGTCTGACACTATCTCCCGCTCCGCCCAAGAGCGAGGGATGTCAATGCATGATTTTTTCCCACCATAAAAAATAATAATATATATTTAAAATGTTTAGAGATCGCGGTGCCCAGAGTGCCTAGTGCGAGTTTGTTTTACGTTAACGCGTTCGACACGTTTGTGACGTTCGGCGCTCCGATTGGCCCGCTCCAAGCTGTTTACCAATCAGAGAGCCAAACGCAGCAAACGATTCGATCACGTTAACGTAGAAACAACTCGAACTCAGCGTACAGATCGGCGTATGTGGCACAGTGTAGTTCTACCTTATCTCTCATACAAATTTTGTTCTGATGATAAAGTATAGAAAACTTGTTTAGTTTCGCGAATACTTACACTCTGTTGAAGCGAGTAAAAACTAGGAACAACATCATCTTAATTCACTAAGCGCTGGACTCCTGGGGATGTCGCCACAATAGATCGGTACATAATTAACTGTCTCTCGTAATTATGAGTCGGCGCTTAATTAATTCGTAACTAAATGAGTATCGACATAATAATAGGTATTACTTTTATATGATTTTGCAAATTTTAACTTGTGACTTGTATGTGATTGGTCTTCATCATCATAATTTCAGCCGAAAGGCATCCCCAAGTGTCGCCACAATGAATGGCCTTGTGGGTCTCGCATCCATCGGATTCCCGCAACCCTTACCAGGTCATCGGTCCACCTTGCGATTTAAGTGGTGTAAACTGTTAATATACAAATAAAAATATATTAAAAAATAAAATAAATATATACAGGTCTCTCTCACTACGCGCGGCAAAAGCGTATTAAGAAGTAAGTAGGTAATGGCATTTAGATTTTAGCATAAACCCTTTTTAGGGTTCCGTACGTCAAGTCAGCAAAAATGGACCCCTTACAGGATCATTTTGTTTTTTATCTGTCAATATCCTTTTTCTCAGGAACGCGTCACGGTATGAAGCTGATATCAAAGATTCAAGATTTTTAAGCATTTTATTTCAAATAAAACATTTACAGTCACTTCTGCTAAAAAGTCAGTCAGAAAAATGATGCTAATTGCACATTCCAAAGCGGAAATCTCTATGGTGTGCAAGAATCTCCATGGACACTCAATCTATTTTTTTATTAATATGAAATACTCAGGTATAGCAGCAAAATGAAAATTCTAAGTCAACGCAATCTAAAGATTACGTCGTTTATGTTCCGTTTTGAGGCATATTTTGCAACTCGCTAGGAAATTTAAACCTATAGGGTGCTTACCGTTGACCTAAATCCTGTTTGGCATTGAGCAAAATCTCATAGCACAAATATAGGAAAAGGTCTGAAAACTGTAAAGTGGTTACGTGTTACGTTAGTGGTTACGAAACAGTACTTTTTTTGCTATTTGAAAAAAATCTTAGAGATTTAGTAGCGACATCTATGACCCCGCATAAGAACTAAAAAAATAGGAGGATAAGGAAAATCTGTAACACATACTAAAGCCCGAAATCATCAATCGAGTAGTTGTCTGGATCAGACATAACACCCGTCTGCGTCGGAGGATCCTCCCTTTTCGACGAAGGTATGTGGGACTTTACACCCTGTTTCGCATACTTCCAAAGGACTATTTAGTAAGTAGGTAGGTAAGTTTATACGAAACCCTTGGTGCGCGAATCCGAGTCGCACTTGACCGGTTTTATGTACCTATGTATGATTTATGACTAACTAGCTTTTGCCCGCGGCTTCGCCCGCGTGGCATTAGGTACTTAAGGAATCGGGATAAAAGGTAGCCTATGTTCTTTTCCATGTCAAAGGCTATATGCATGCCAGATTTCATCCAAATCCGTTCAGCCGTTTTTGCGTGATTAAGTAACAAACATCCAAACATCCACACTTTCACATTTATAATATTAGTTAGTATTGCGGGTTTTTGGTAGCCGTAAGTATTGTAGAGAACCTCTTTCATCAGTATTTCTTTAGAGGGTTTACTAGTAATTTATTGATGTTTGATTTTTTATCACCATTTATAATTAACAGTTTGCCTGCTGCGGTCTTTCCGTCTGATTATAATTTGGGTGTCTTCAAGGCTAGAGTGAATAGGCTCTTAATAAACTAGTGCGCCTCACCATCAACGATTGCATCACTGCTTACCATCAGGCGGGATCGCAGTCAAGTACTAGTTTATAACAGATAAAAAAAAAAAAAAAAAAAATCCTGGTCTGTTAGTCTATGCCGGATGTCGTGGTTATGATTCCCACCCAGGACAAATGTTTGTATGATGAGCATGATCATTTGTTCTGTATCTGGGTATAATTTATCTTTAATTAATATTTATTTAAATATTTAGAAATTTATAAGTATGCTTATCAGTTGTTTAGTACTCACAGCACAAGCTCTGCTTAGTTTGGGACTAGATAGTGTTATAATAATAATAATAATAAGCCCTGACTGCCGGTATCTTGTGGCTGGAAAGACCTCACGGCGTCCTTACCTTCCGCATGACACAGGTCCTCTCCGGAAATGGCAAGTTCGGGAGGTTCCTGTTCCGAATCAAAGCGGAAGTGACGCCCGGGTGTCGCCACTGTGCGGAACGCCCGGAGGACACGGTGGAGCACACAATCGCGGTGTGCCCTGCTTGGGCGGAGCATCGCCGTGCCCTCGTGGGGGTGATCGGCGGCGGAGACCTCTCGCGCCGGGCCTTGGTCGAGGCCATGGTCCGGAGCGAGGAGGAGTGGCAGGCGGTCGCCGACTTCTGCGAAGCAGTAATGCTCGCTAAGGAGGAGGCCGACCGCATCAGGCAACGGCGCTCTCGCCGCCGCCGCCGGGATTCCGATCCCGATTTCCAGCCACCGTAGGCGCGGGCTTGCGGACAGTGAGCAATGGGTAGCTCGCTGTCCGGCCGTCCGGTAACCGTCCGGACCAAGCCCAAGTCGTCGACGGCGCGCGCTGTTCCCGCGCGCCTCAAGGAGTTGTCAGCAACAGCAGGGGCCCAGCCGGGTCGAAGCCTACCGGGGCCAGGGTAATCCGAAAGGGCGCTCGAGCCCCGGTATCGAAGGCTTGAAGGAACGGGATGGGTTTTTTAGTCAGTAAGAGTCTGACACTATCTCCCGCTCCGCCCAAGAGCGGGGGTTGTCATAAGATGATTTTTCCCATCGAAAAAAAAAAAAAAAAAAAAAAAAACTGCCGGTATCTTGGACCCTGTTCCCGATACCGGTGGGATACTACTTTTTATAGTTTTTAAATTTGATTTATAAGGAATATTTAAAAACATATTATAACGCATGTAAAAAAAAATGAATAAAAGAAATAATAATAATATTTATTTAAAAAATACTACATAGGTCCAATGGTTAATAACAACTTATCAACTAAAGGGTTAGTAACACTTAAAAACACTAAAAGCTTTAATTTACTGCCGCACCAGCAATCAATCAATTATGTGAAAGTTGTGGAAAATTATTTTCCAGCAGAACGATCGATGGGAACGAAAGGTTCTGGAGTGGCGCCCTCGTACCAGAAGGCGCAGCGTTGGAAGGCCTCTCACAAGGTGAGATGATGACCTGTTGAGGGTCGCGGGAATCTGATGGATGCGAGACGCACTGGACCGGTCATTATGGCGACACTGGGGAGGCGCCCAACAGTGGACGTCTTCTGGCTGAATTTATGATGATGATGACTATTTTCCAGCTACTAATTAATAGCAGAACATTAGAATAGGTAGATATTTACCTAAAGTTTTTTTTTAAGAATGTAACATACCAGTTGATAACACCGCTTTTGAAATCGAAGAATCATAAACATGAGATTAAATCACGGGATTCTGCTGCCATCATCATCATCATTATCAGCCTTTTTAATGTTCCCATTGCTAGGACTCAGGCCTCCTCTCTAGGAGAGGGAATGGGCCGTAATCCACCACGCGGGCCCAGTGCGGGTTGGCACTTCTTGGCGTATACCGGCATTATTAGCTAATAAAAATGATTATGATTATAATTATGACAGGCCTGTTGGTCTAGTGGTTAGTGACCCTGACTGCTATGCCGGAGGTCGTGGGTTCAATTCCCACCCAGGACAAATGTTTGTGTGATTAGCACGATCATTTGTTCTGTGTCTGGGTGTAATTTATCTATAATATGTATGTATTTAGAAATATATAAGTATGTTTATCAGTTGTCTAGTACCCATAATACAAGCTCTGCTTAGCTTGGGACTAGACGGCGCTGTGTGATAGTTGTGGAATATTATTATTTTTATTATTAATTCAAAGCGTAATTGTTACTTTACAATTTCCTAATGAAATATGAAAGAATGAAAACTTCAGGGTAACATTTTCCTTATTAATATCTCATAACTAACTTATAGCGTATAGTTCTTATCATGATGTAAAAGTAGATTGCACTCAGCTAGAGTTACGCGCAGCTAAGTAGACTCGTTTGATCCTAATTAGTGCCGCTGTGATTTACTTAGCCTACAAACTGGGGTAAGTTAACCAAGCCTGGTTTACTTATCCATTTTATTTTATTCAGAGTTTTCTATACGGGTGAAAAAGTGTGGATATTTAGGATTTTTTAAACTATTGCATAGCTTCTATCGCGGGCCTTGAGCGTGGAGACCGAATCCAGAAATTCCGTAACGAAAATAACGTAACACCCCCCACTCATTTGTTTTTTGAGCGTGGTGACCGATAAGAAAACAAATGAGTGAACAATCAATCAAAATTCAATTCAATGTGTGAAAGTGTAACTTCAATTAATATCAAAGAAAAAAAAAACAAAGGAAAAAAATACTGCATAAATAAAATAAATAAATAATTATAATTGGTGATAAAAATGCTATGCAATAGCTTTACCGCGGCAGTCCCCGAGTGCCACACGTCTTTTTTTTAATAAGTATAAATTTCTCATTTTATAATTTAAGTCTCCTTCTTTTTAGCGTGTCGATGGCATAACTAGTAAATTCTTTGCCTGGCCCAGTATTTGGCCACGCCAATGCCGTCCACTGATGCTGTCAGATCCCTACAGTAGCCACAACGGATCTTGAGCGGTTGCGCAGAAGTCAAATATTCGGTCTCTTTATAGGTGCGCAGTGAGACGCGGGGGCGGGGAGTGTTAGTGATTGGCTCGCCGTGCCATCGCGTCATAGACGTCACTCCTCATTCGTTCCTTGCGTTGCTGCATGTATCTAACAACGAAGATGATTGGCTCGCCAATGTATGGAATGCGCAAAGCGATCGCCACTCTGACGCCGAGCGCCTACTGTATGTGAACAGATAACAGGGCACGTGATGCAGGAGCGAAGGTGAGACCTCGTCTGTCCTCGTCGAAGGTAGGATGAGAGCAGAGAAACGCCGTTCCGAAGATAGGAACCGTACGGGAACCCCCATCTGTGGAGATTGTCTTTACTGCCCCCAGGGTGCGGAGTCTGTTTAGAGTTTTCTAGATTGACCATGGTAACTCGTGTCTAGGAGAGAGGCTCTCCGACGGCTCGATAAAATACTCAGCAGGTTTAAAAACTCCCGCCAGACGTTGCATCTCTTCGATGTGGTGTTATTTTACAAACTAATAATGTAAAGACGAATGTTTGTGAATATGGGTGTATATTTTGTTACTTTTTCGCGCTTAAACCCCTAAAAGGTGGGTACATAAATACCACCAATCTTATAGGCTAAGCAAACCTATAAGCGTACCTACCTACTATTATAATTCAGTCACGTCATAATATCATCTGCATATGTGTACGTGGAACCAAGATATAGGTGCACAGTCTGCAAACATGCCTTATCTCGATCTCACATTGTATCGTCGTGCAAACTATCTATGGAACTATGTAATGCTTAGATTATGTATGATCCTACAACGGAGGGTTTGGAGGACGACTACGGGATCGGTCGGAATAGTTACCGTGGCCCTGGAGTGCAAAAGGTAACTGAAACAACACGGGTTTAGTTACTAAGTTGATAGGATCGCTTCTGAGAGGTTCGTCACAATTTAATATACACTTCTGGACACATCTATTGGCCCACCTTGTATTTTCAGTTTCGTTTGGTCCTAGCTAAAATTTTATATTAGGTCGAGCAAAAAGTTTTTATGCAGTTTTGAACCTGGCACATTCACAATTTCATTCAATAGTCTTTTTTTGAATTTCGAACACAGAATTTAAAGAAACAAAAGACAATTTGGAGCCTGTTTGTTGATATCAAACAATCGAATACTAAGAAAACTTGGTTTTATTGGTTTACTTGGATTTAATTCTTGAAAAAGTGATTGATATCTTTGGTTTTGCAACAAACATTACTTATTCTTAACATTAAGGTGAGGTTCTATCAATAATCTATGGATACTTCACCTGAAGTTGCCGCCCAAGCTGTGCCACTTATACCAGGCCGGACACAGCCAAAGAAACGTGAGTGCTCAACTTAATTTAAGTCGATCTGCGGTCCGAAATGTTTATCGGAGGTACCTAGAGACTGGCGGCTTTGTTCGTCGCCAAGGAAGGCCACGATCTCGGGTCACAACTGAAAGGCAGGATCGATTCATCGTGACGACCAGCTTGAGAAATCGTCACCTTACCTCCATTGAGATACAAAACCAACTTCGCGACTTCCACGGAGTATCTGTGAGCGCTCGAACTGTTCGGAGAAGGTTAAAAGAACGCGATATGGTACCACACAAGCCAGCTAATGGGCCCAAACTAACGCGAGCCCACCGAACAGCGCGCCTTCATTTCGCACGCAGTCATTTAAATTGGACACAGCAAGATTGGAGCCGTGTACTCTTTTCTGATGAGTCTAAAATTGTGTTACATGGCAATGATGGAAGGAAAAAGGTCTACCGACGTAAGGGAGAGCGTTTCGCACAATGCTGCTTTGAAGAGAGGGTTGCTTATGGCGGTGGCTCATGGACTGTCTGGGGCGGTATATCCGCGAGCGGCAAAACTCAACTTGAGGTTGTTACAGGACCACGGCTGCCAACATTAAATGCTGAAAGGTACATTCGTGAGTGCTTAGAACCTCACGTGATACCATACGCGGACTATGTGGGCCCAAATTTCCTTTTTATGCATGATAATGCAAGAAGAGCCCATGCGGCCGGCATCGTCAGGGAATATCTTCGGGATGTGAACATCACAGTTATGGACTGGCCAGCCAGAAGCCCAGACATGAACCCCATTGAGCACATGTGGGACGAGCTAAAAAGACGTGTTAGGGCTCGTCAGCCAGTTGCCCAGACGATGCAGGAGTTGAAAACTGCCATAAAAGAGGAATGGGAGATGATCCCTCAAAATTTCATAGAGTGGTTGATAAACTCTATGCCTAATCGTATGAGAGCTGTGGTAGATGCCCATGGAGGCAACACGCGTTATTAAATTAAACCTTTATTTGATAAAAATGTTTTTTATTCAAAAATCAATTGCCTTTAACAAGGCGCATATCCGACTTGTTAGGCGTAGCTCCATGTCGTATGGTATTCTGAATTCAAATTTAAAACAATACCATCGAAAAAGATGGTAAAATGTATCAGGTTTAAAACTGCATCAACAGTTTTTGTTCAATCTAGCAATCATATTTCGGTAGGGGCCATCGAAACCTAAACTCTAAGGTGGGCCAATAGATGTGTCCAGAAGTGTAGATTAATAGGTGTTTTTTTATTGTGGTGAAAATCATCCAATGATAACCCCCGCTCTTGGGCGGAGCGAGAGATAGTATCAGACTCTTACTGACTAAAGAACCCACCCCGTTCCTTCAAGCCTTCATACCGGGGCTCGAGTTCCCTTTCGGATAACCCTGGCTTCAGTAGGCTTCGACCCGGCTGGGCCCCTGCTGTTGCTGACAACGTAGTTTAAGAGGTACTTCTAGTTCTATCTATATACATAACTAGCGGTTCGTCCCAGCTTTGTACGGGCAATAAATATAACCTATGTTGCTCAGGGTGAATGTAGCTTTCCAATGGTGAAAGAATTTTTGAAATCGGCACAGTAGTTTTTGAGTTTATTACAAACATACACACAAATATACAAATGTGGGACTCGTTATTAGTGTAGAAAGAAAGACGTGTTTGTTACACTATTTATAACTCAAGAACAGCTGAATGTATGGTAATAATGATTTTTATAATGCTAATTTATTTCTAATTTTTAGATATGTCTGATTATTGTATAAATAGAAATATTCTTCTACTAGCACTGACATTATATTATAATTTTATTTTTGTATAATTTTATATTTTTGCAAATTTGATGTAATCTTCTGTCTATTCTAGCTCGCTGTCTATTTCTAGTATAATGTAACTAATTTTATAGTCAAGCAGTTTTTATTTAATGTTTTTATCTGTCAGTAATGTCTTTTTTACTTGTGTTAATCCTAAACATATTATATAATATTTGCACGCCATGACAATATGGTAAATATGTTAGCAAACTCCATTAATTGTAACACCTTGCATGCATTGTTTTTCCAAAATAATTGTATGTACACTCATATTTGAGCAAATAAAGGAATCTGAATCTGAATCTGAATCTGAATTGATTTGGCTGAAAATTGGTGGGGAGGTAAGGACATAAAATACTTTCATACGGAAATCTTCTTGAAAATCTTTAATCTGTTTCCGCCTCTGTCATAGAGCGGGAGAAATCAATGGATGTTTTACCCAATTAAAAAGAAAAAAACATTTGTCCTTCTACACTAATATTGTAAAAAGGTAAAGTTTTTTTTTTGTAAGAGAATCGCTGAAAATACTGGTCCGATTGCTGAAATCATTTCACCGATAAAAAGCTGTATTATGCACGCGGGTGAAATCGCAGCCAAAAGCTAGTATAATACAAAAATGCGGCTATGATCAAAAAAACCTAATTTTCATTCAGGATTGTCGCACTAGTGGTATATTTTCATAACTATAATTAACCAGCTGCTGCCAGTGGCTTCGTCCGCGTGGTAGTAGGAAATTATCCCAAGGGAACATACTCCCTGCATGAAAAGTATCCTACGTGCTATTCCAGAAAATGGTCTACTCGTGTACCAAGTTTCATCAAAATCCATTCAGTAGTTTTTGCGTGAAAGAGTAACAAACATCCACACAAAAAAACTTTCGCGTTTAAAATACCTAGATACTAGTAAGATTTGAACTTTTGATTAGTTTTATTAGTACATCATAATTCATTTGACACTTCTGCCTCCGGTTATTTCCGATCCGAAAAAACCAGGTTTAAATAATCCGCTTCCTAATTTCGATAAGGGTTACCAGATGAGAAAAACAAAATTCCGGAAAAAAAGGCCGGTTTCCATTGAAAAATCCTGAGATTTTTTATTTTGAGAATTTTCTTTCTAACGTGTAACAATTAAAAAAAGTCGTAACATTTACGTTTTTATACACTGTCCCGCTCACGCATTGCACATCGCACATGAAATAGGGGTAGGGGGGGGGGGTGACCCACCCTTAGGTATATACTTACACAATTTTTTATTGCACGTCATGTTTAAAAAACAAGTAAGAATATTTTTAGTTCGTTTAATTTTTTCAAATGTAAGCTGTATTTTTTTGAAATTCCTTAAAATCCTGAGATTTGCAAAATCCAGCCGCAATCCTGAGATATGGTAACCGTAGTTCCGATATAATCACATTAATCTCTACAATGCAACTGATTAACACAGCCATGCATGAGCGTCTTTGTGTCCTAACGAAACCATGTTTGAGCCAACCCTATTGAGTTAATGGTTTGGGGTGGCCATGTTTAATATTTACAGTACCTATATATATTTATTTATTTATTCGTAGTTAAAGTTTGGTAAAATATTACTTACATAAAATCTTAGGAATAATTACAATTATTTGCTTTAAATAATTATTGCATAAATTCTAGTATATCCAATATTGAATTCGATTCGATATACCTACATATTTTGATAGTGTAGTGAATCATCACCTAGAAATCTATTAAATATTATTAAAACTCTTGAAGATGTAAGCGTAATCACCAGCTGCATTCCCACTTGTGAGTCTATGGCACACTTCTCCTCATAGAGCGGAGGCCTGTCTATGTCCTGAACTTGGACACTGACCTCCTTTCTGAAAGAGGAGGCGGTCGTGTGGTCGGCCCACCACGCGTTCCCAGCGTAACTGTCTACCCTGAAGGTTTACAGTAGGTCCCTAAGTACACACACAAAAAGTGCTAAGAAATTTTAACTATAATACCTTGAAGTAAGTTTTAAATAACAGTTTTAAAAGTATAACTAAAGGTCATAAATGCTGCGCCACTGGATCTAAGTAGTAGCTGCCTATTTTAGTTTTTTAAGGAAGGAATTGTTGATTCATTAAAAAAAAAAATATATTTTTCATTACTCATACTCTGAAAGTAGGTCTGAAGTTGCCTGAGGAGCGGGCTGAAAGTGATACTTTTCATCCCTAGGGAGTTTTACTTTACAACTGACAGCTGTCCAATTATTAAAAAAAAAACTAGTTCACTATCTTCATATATCTAAATAACTTAAAGATAGGTATTATTTAAATAGTATTATATTTTTTACACCGTCCTGCTCGATAATGTCGTTTTATACGTCATATAAACCTCACTTAAAGCAAGTCATTCTATCCCTAGGGAGAATAATGCAGTATGGCCGATCCCTAGGGAATATTGAGATTTGAATTTGGAACATCAAAAATCATCAACATTGTGAATTAAAATGTAGGCGCATCGAACAAGTTGACTCGAAATTCAAACCAAAGAGTATGTAATCACTATGATTCAAATTGGCCACTAACAAAAAAAAGAAAATAGAATAAAACGTGCGTACTGACGGGAACAATATAGAAAATTGAAACTATAGAATCTTGGAGTAGTGAATTTTGTTTGTTTGATGAACTTGTAAATACAATACTTATATTTCTATAATATATGATTTGGTCGACCAAATTGTCCTATAATTACCTCACAGATGGTGTAAAAAGTAGAGAATGCAACACGGGGATAAAGCTGTCTTTGTCTTTGGCAGCTTGAATTCCTCACTTCACTCAGGATTCTTTATTAACTCCCTCGCAATGCTCGGGAATTAATTTTATGAATCCCTCACTATCGTTCGGGATTAAAATCAGCAACCTCCGTTTCGTTCGGAATTCAACATGCCGCCCGCGACTTAAAGACACTGCTTTATCCCCTAGTCACATAAACTACTATTAAGTGATTTATTTGTTCAACTATTTCTTTAAAATACTTTATTTTTAAAAGATTACAATTAATTTCTAATTTTTCATGAGGCTGAATAGCTGGCCGGCCACAGAAAAAAAAAAATAGAATGGCGGGAAAGTGGCAATCAGTCGTTGGTTTTTTCGAGTTTTGTTTACATTAAGATACCTACCTAAAAACATAGGTACAACGACTCAGGTTTTACAAACTTTTTATTTTATTTTTACTTTCCTTGTATCCGTAATGAAAAGCACAGTGTAAGCACTCGAATTAGCGACCTCGCTGCGTTCGGCCGCCAACTTCTTCTCGGGACGAAATAAGTTACTTTCACCCCTAGTGTAACAATGTACTATTGTGATGTGTTATATTTTATAACTAAAGTTTAACAAGCAATACTATATAACTGTTTTAACATAATTATCTAGTTTTTTTTCAGTTCACCATTTGGTAAACAATATTTGTATGCCCAGCAAGGCAGCACATAGCGAGTCGATATTTTATAATTAACACCATGTAATATACCTACATACATTATACCTGTGTGTAACAAAGAAACGTATTTGACTTTGACTTTAACTTTGAACTTCATACGTCTACGAGTATGTACTATACTGCGCGTTAGGTATACTGTAAGGTTCGATTGCAGATATTAAATTATAATTATTATATTTTTAAGAACACAATAATTTTCATTGTGTTCTGAATAATAACTGTTTATTATTATTATAAACATTTCAGTAGCAATGAAAGCTGAGCTGCATACCTATACATGAATTTAATTAAAAAGTATTATCGAACCAACGCCTTCTTTGCCTGTAATACATTGTATTTTATTAGCAGAGAGGTTTTTTTTATATTCCTAGACCAACGTCTAGCAAGTCACAGTGACAGGGTAGTTTTAAAACTAAACTTTCGAATTCCGTAACCTTGGTGATATTTTTTATCGTATTCAACTGCGCTTGGCAAAAAACAAGTTCAATAGAGAATATTAATAATGTTCCAATAACCTTTTTTCTACTATCAATTGTCAGCAAACCAATTTTGGATTTCGTTGATTTAAAATGAGAAAAACATGCACACAATGTATTGGGTTAAAATCAAAAGTGCTTACGTGTTCTTTTTTTATATTATGAATAGCTTTTGCCCGCGCGGCTTCGCTCCCGCTCTTTCCTACTCCACCCTACTCTACCCTACTTTACCCTACTCTACCTTACTCTACCCTACTATACCCTACTCTACCCTACCAAACTTCACATAAACCATCTACTAAATAGTCCGAACAAAGTCTAAACATTTGGTTTGGATAGGTGAGCCCGTTGTTGTGTTATAAAATGACAACGAAAATTGGCATTGATTTTTATATATAGATATAAACAAAGACGAAGCTATGGTGTGCAGAGAGCGAGACATGCTGGCATTTCTAAAAAAAGGCTACGGTATCGCTAAACTGGATAAAGTCGCATTTGTCGGCGATAATCGTGGCCGTGGGATAGCCAGCCTCGTCCGAGACTAGCGGGATAAATGGCGCTTGTTCTTGTCGTTTAACTTTCTGTTAAGTCAAAGTCCATTGGCGCCTCCGTCACCCTCCCGTCCCGAGGAACGAGGAGCGAGTCCTCCCACGCCTCGCCGCCTCGGTGCACTACTGCCCACGTGCGCCGGGACCGCTGCTTCACTCCCATATATCAAGACCGAACGCTCTAATCATGTTTTCTAAGAAAAAGTTTTGTAGGTGTACAACAATGTATGCCCGATATTTACATAAACACAGATATTTACAACTGATGGTTTAACTTCTAAGTCTATCGATTTATTTTCCCTGTTGGTTGTTGCTGTGCATACCGAGACTTAAATACTATAAACATGATAGCGAACAGTTTAAATGTAAAAGCATATTTTTCATCACACTACTTTACGAGTACGCGTTGAATGTAAAATGCCAGATTGTTTTTTAATAGCAAATCGATTATCAATTTTTTAAATCATAGACACAACTTTAGCTTTTAATCTGAGTTACGATATTAAATGTCATATTTTTATTGCTCTCTTATTTTGGAATTTTAATAAAACGGGTAATATATGTATTAATTTATTTTATAATTTTAACTTATTTTGTATTAAAATAATATATTAGCAACATTAAGTACCTAATACCAATTAATTACGAGAGAATGAGAGATGGAAGTAAAATTCCTATTAATGAATCAATAACGTTTAACAACAAATTCATTCCACAAATGATTATATTATTCTTAAGAATAATATTGTTCTATTGACAAGTGATATTCCTTAAGTCGACTCGAGCATTCCACAAACAATGTAAACAAGCCGAGTAGTTGTTTATTTTTAATTAATAAATAACCGTCAAGAATAAACAATGGCTGCCATTACGTCAAATGTTTATTTAGTAGCTAATGCGATTCAAATGCCAGCATCGAGGATTCTGTAATTGTTGGCTATATTAACTTTCGTTTAGAGTTTAGTTCCTAACGTTCATTTGTTAATGCAGTATGCATTTGGTTATTGTTCGTAAAAGAAGCTGAATGAATGTTTCTACTAAGAAATTGTGGTTTGTTTAGTTATGCAGCTACTTCATTTGGTCGTCTTTCTAATAAACGGTACATGTTATGCAGTGAGTTATGGAGTAAGTAATAGTATTTATAAGTGATCTTAGTGTACGTTGATGTAGTCGTGATGAACTAAAATTTTGTGATCGACAAATTGTCAAATGTAAACGTAGAATTCGAAATTCACTGCTTT
Organism: Mythimna ferrago; assembly: GCA_910589285.2. Taxonomy (NCBI): domain Eukaryota; kingdom Metazoa; phylum Arthropoda; class Insecta; order Lepidoptera; family Noctuidae; genus Mythimna; species Mythimna ferrago. Next base: position 14,595,065 of record OU342673.1, on the reverse strand, counting down.
TGAATATTTAAATTATAATTATTCTTGTTTATGATATCTTGTGTTAATTTTTTTTTTTTTTATAAAATCTACGTAAAGATTTGGGTCATAAATATGTAGAAATTAATTTTTTATCTGACTTGATGGTAAAATGGCAATTGCTCCATGTGTCATTCTGGTATTGAGTTGCATCCATTTACAATGGAAGCTGATCACGACATAATTATGTATTTGGGAATAGCCAAAGTGGTATAGTGACGCCCAATAAAACAACAAAAAAAAAAATTAATTCAATATTTTGATAGGTACGCGACTTACCTCTGACTACTTACTGACTTATAACTTCGGTATTCATCTAAAATTTCTAAATCGTAACTGATCCTTTCTATTTACACAATTTTTCTTTAAACAAAAGTATGAGTAAAGCTGTCTGTCTGACTGTTATGGTTAGTTACCTCTTAAGACCTCTTTAGGTCTTAACGGCTAAGGATTTGGATGAAACTGGGCACAAAGGTAGAACTTGGAACCAGGAATAGGACATGCGATATATTTTATCTCAAAAATGCTACCTCGGGACCATTTTTGATATCAACGCAAGCAAAGCCGCTGGGACAAGTTAGTATTAAGCAAAATTGTAACATTCGTTATTGGTATTCGTCATATCCCATCAAAAGCACTGACCAACAAATAAACATAATGTTTACGTTGTGCCTAATTACAATTCGCTATTTTGTTACTAAATACGGTTCATATAAATTAAAACGGTATTTATGGGGCTGCAAACCACACTGAGTAATTTCGGATCATGTTTACAAAAGTGTGTTCAAAGCTTAGTAGTCTATGCCACGTGCCAACCACCCAACTAAGCTTTCAACGTTTTAATTTAAATTGTAATCAACGTAATTTGATTTCAAACCACAACAGCAATTAGAACTGCTAAAATCTGTTGTTTATTCACAATGATTAATATTAATGATTGTTAACAAACTAGATTTTGGTTGCGACGTCGCTTCCGTGACAAGCAATATTCCGTGAAATAAAGACGACAACAAACCCAATCAATGACACTGTGACTGTCAATCAGCAACAGAAAGTTAATTATCGCAGTGTTGAATAGTTTTCGTAATAAGTACCCCTAGCCAAGTTGCTAATCTGCAATCGTTAACGCTAGCAGAAAGCTTCAAATGTACGAGAATGACGTCATCTCAACGCTCAGTCACGTAGTCAGAACAAAAGAATTGGCGGCGCGGCCAACTCAAAGCGTTCGGCGCAAGCGATACGGTTGTAACTTGGCTAGGGGGGAAGAAAACTCATTTGTAATTTACAATCAGCGACTGTTACAGATAGATAATAATTAATAATATTCCAAAACTTTTTACACAGCGCCATCTAGCTCCTAACTAAACAGAGCTTGTTATGAGTACTAGACAAGTGATAAACATACTTATACATTTCTAAATACATATTATAGATAAATTACACCCAGATACAGGACAAATGATCATGCTCATCACACAAATATTTGTCCTGGGTGGGAATCAAAACCACGACCTCCGGCATAGTAATCAGGGTCATTGACAAGTAAACCAACAGGCCAGTCAAAATTTAATTATCTCAGTGTTGAAGAATTTTCATAGCTTCTCGCGCGCCGATCGTACTTAGCCCGTACAACTTGAATGATTGGTCGAAAATTTTAGTCCCTATATCTTCGTTTTTCCTAAGGTCTTGTTTTTTTGAAGATTTTATATTAAAAAAAAAAAAACGTAATTACGTAATAATAAGACGCGTATACGTGCGAAGGGTTTATAATAACTTCAATATTATTTGTAATTTAAACAAACATAATATTAACAATAAAATTATTGTCAATATCATATTGACTTTCATTTATTAGATCTCATTGCCGATAACACACTTCCTATATCGTGGGCAAGTATTGCGAAATGCACGGTCACTTAGCGCTCGAGTGTATCGCGACCCCTTTCATTAGACTCTCTATAACCAGTTTCTACCTGCTACTACCTATATTATGTACATACTGTACAACTACTACCACTTAAAGCTATTATTGTACGGCTTTGATGAAATAAATATTATTATATAACTACCAATTCGATCAAATTTAAATCGAAATGATAAATTACTTACAGCTTCATCTGTTTTGGTTCAACTGTTTCGATGTCAAGTGATAATTAAATCCGCAAATGGAATATCGATTTTTCATTTCATTTCGGATTTCTGTTTGTTTTAATATAACGTGTGGATGAAAATTTAATTATTTGGCTACGTATAATGTTGAAAAAATTGTAGGAAAATATTGGAGTTTTCTTTCTGGCGATCATTATTGACTTGTTTGTAGTATCTAGAATAATAAAAATTCAACGTGAACCTTCAACATGAGATATTTGGTTTTATTTGGTCTGTTTACTATCAGCCACCTAGTGATAACGAAAATTGTATTTTGGGATTTAGCACATCTATTGATGTGTCATCTCCTCATTCAGAAAGTATCTTCAGATTAAAACTAATCTTGTCCTTTTTAATAGGAATACACAATGATCAGTGTTCATGAGTACTTTCTCCAATTAGTAGGTAACATGAGAATAAACGTGGAAAATTTCTAAAAGTTCTAGATTTCTTACCTAAATATGTAAAATTAATCCACAGGGGTATTGTGACTCAAAGATAACTTGGTTTTGAAAACCAATTAGATCAGATAAAGTTTCGATCAAAATGCATATCGGATACCTACTTTTTTCAGAATGAATTGTTACGGTTTATTTACTCATGTGGAATTGTTACAGATTGAATTAAACGGAGCGAACGAATACAAATTGGGCCTGCTTCGACTACTGCTGTGATTCCCGGAAATGATTTACATCAATATTTACGTATCGTCAAGGAGAAATCATTTCATCCGGTAGTTTCTATGGAGCCAGTTAGAGGGTGCTGACTTACATTGATTGAGAGTAAATAACCTGAATTTTGTTATTTATAGAGATGTTGTAGGTTTGCGCGAACCTTCTACACCGGATAATTGCACAATAACCACTAATTTTGCGGCAGAACTACGTTTTAATAATAAACTTCACGCCATATGGCCGACATCGCGAAAAGTTACAAAAATAAATTCTCCACTTTCACGATTTTTCCTTTCTTTGTACTTAACTACTTTTGGGAGACATTTGAATCTGTTTTTAAGGTTGGGGAATTATCAAATAACTCCTCCCGCTCTGGATGGAGCGTGAGAGAGTGTCAGACTTTTACAGACTAAACCCACCCCCGTTCCTTCAGTTGCCACTAGCTTTCCTGACTGCGGTATCTCTTTCGACCAATACCTCAGCCCAGACAGTTCAATCTTCAAGTAGAAGAACAAACTAATGGTAAGTATTGAATAGTTCCTTCGTGAACTTTCCATACAGATGAGATGCGGTTTATTTTACAAAGCGACAGTCTGTAATTATTGAGCTTTCAGATTCGTAATTAAACCAACAATTCGAACTCTGAGAGTTGAGTTTGAGAGCACTTAACTGTGCACTAATGAAATCAAGAAACAAAATTATTTTATTAATTTACATCAATATTAGTATTGTCCATCTATAATCAAGATTTATATCTAATATTATAGATTATATCATAATATTTCTCTTTATACAGAAAAAAATTGTTTTCGACATATACCTATCCTTCGATCATAACATAACACGTCCATTTTTCTGTTGGAATACTTAACGAAGGTATTCCAACAGAAAAATCTGGGTGGTTGATAATACAATTACTTGTTGAAATGGTTATGATCTTAAAAACTACCAAAAACAAATTGAAACTTCTTAGCTAAAAAATAAATATGTAATAAGCAGCAATAGTCTAAAATCGAAATTGAGGCAAAAAAGAAGTTGTATAGGTATATCCGATCTGATTAGGTACCTTATAGTTATCACAGAGAGGTGGCTGTGTCTCTCTGAATTTTTAACCGACTTCGAAAAGGAGGAGGTTCTATGTTCGGCTTATAATCTTCAAGAACGAAGATAAAAAGCTGCAAATTTAATTTTGTTGATTTACATTACAAAAAGTCCTATGTGGATTTTGACATCAAGCTTCATTTATGACAATGATTTTTCCGAAAGAGACAGATATACATATTTAATTAAAAAAAAAAAATACAATTATCTCGTTTGTTTTCAGATCAATTTTGTTTTCACAGTAATAATCTATTTGTTTTACAAATATATTTTTCATGCTTTTGAGATATTGAAATAATGTAACATTCTTCTGGTACTGTTCTCTTTGGGTACTGTACTATCGTCCCTATATCCGTACTGTAAACGTTGTTCCACTTTAGGTAAATATAGGCACCGAATAAGTAGACAGTGTTATCTGCCACGAGGAGTATCTGGCCAGCCTCGTTGCACGGTCGACGCCCTTGGGCGCGCGCCCCGCATGCATTCATTATTATAATTGATACAGATTGCCTAGAAATCTACAAATTATGTGAAAATAAACAGAGTAAATATTAAGATAACTTGTATTCAACACAGCTGTAATTGTAGGTAAGGTTACTTATGTTTTACTAGTCTGCTAGTGCTCACTTTCTATTGTAGGAAACCTTATATTTTTATTTATTGATCTTTTTATATTATATAAAAATGACCATCGATACATGAAGATTTGACTGTAATTTATTAAAATAAAGCACTCACACTGTATTTCTATGAACTAACTATATCACAACGGATACATACTTCTCTTTTCCCACAATATGCATAAAAAGGAAGTGGACAATAAGGGTTTTTTGTTAGTTTCCTGCTAGAAATTATCCTATATAATATTGTGTACGTAATAAACGTAAGATTACGTCTGCGAGTTTTTCATTTAGCGTCGAGTACGTTTTGTTTGAAGCGCCTTCGTAAAAGGACTAACCGAGTGAGTGACAAAGCAATGCGGCGCATTCCCGGCGAGCGCGGCGCGTGCAGCGTGCATGAGCCATCGGCGGCAGGCGGCTCCTCGTCGAGAGCCGCGCTATAAATAGTTCCCTATAAAAATACAACGTCTTCTCGGAACTTCCGCATAAAGCCAGGGGCTCACGATTTATCGATTTTTTTGCGTACATCCGTCCTTACTGATAAAACTAGTTTCGTATATATGGAGAGACAGAGGAGTCCACGTCGATATCGTCCGATACTTTTAGATTAAGTACAGAAAACTTTTCTTCACTAAATAATAGTTTCAAAGTAGATGTAACAAAGTTTAATCGATATTTTGTAGGTAATTTCCATTTCATTCCACAACAAATCAATTAGTTAATGAGTGTCGAAACTATCATTAGATATCGCTTGGTCGCGACCGAGCGCCGTGAATTGAAAGTTTCAGTCCAAAGTTATCAAGTTAAATTATTTATTTACACTGTTTTTTACTAGTTATTTCTGTTTAATTTCACAGCAAATCTATTGATGAGCGCGGCGATCGGATAGCGGCGCATGAGTCACGCCCGCGAGGTTTGCGCCGGAAGGGCCTTCCGGCATCGAACATGCTACACGGTGACGATAAGACTACGTGTTGTGTCGTTGTTCGGCATATAATACTTACACCATCTAGTACACTCTAGTCGTCTATCGTCAGTCTTTAAATTGGTTTCTTTATCAAATCGGGACACTTAATTAAATTTTGAAAATAAAAGCTCGAGCAGTCGCACGTATAGAAAAGATTGTTTAAAAAATGATTTTGTGACTTGAAAACTAAGATTAAATAGGGACCATTGATGTTTTGATGAAAACTTGAAATGGACTAGCTATTTTATCAAATGTAAATTAAATCTATTCAGCATAATAATATATTATTAGTTTTTAATAAAGTATACCAGACAAAATAAAATCATAATAATAATAAAATATGAACTCTGTCCAACAGAGGACGTCTTTCAGCTGAAATGATGATGGGCTTGCGGACAGTGAGCAATGGGTAGCTCACTGTCCGGCCGTCCGGTAACTGTCCGGACCAAGCCCAAGTCGTCGACGGCGCGCACTGTTCCCGCGCGCCTCAAGGAGTTGTCAGCAACAACAGGGACCCAGCCGGATCGAAGCCTACTGGGGCCAGGGTTATCCGAAAGGGCGCTCGAGCCCCGGTATGAAGGCTAGAAGGAACGGGGTGGGTCTTTTAGTCAGTAAGAGTCTGACACTATCTCCCGCTCTGCCCAAGGGCACCATAAAAAAAGAAGCTGAAATGATGATGAAGAAGAAATAGTGTAATGTTTGAATGTTTGGGTCACCAAGAGAAAGGCTGCGCCTAGTTTGGGACACGTTACTAACTTTTATGACAATTGTTAATTCCTTTAAACATAGTTAAAGCGTAACTGTGAAGGTACTTAAAATAAATTATTATTATTTTTATAAATTATCTTTTTATTCGTTTAGGTACACATATAAATTACATTTTGAAATATATAAATTTTAAATAAATTTTTATTTTATTATAAATTCTTATTTTAGAATCAGTTAATCAGTATTTAAAGTCATCATATAGTTAGATTAATTGTTATTAAAGAAGGACTTTGATGCTTCAATTAGATAATGCAGTTAGATTTTTTTATAAATAATGCTAATAGTTAGAAAGTTTTAATAAAATGAACCATAACGATATTATCATTATTATACAGTATTACCGCACACGGAGTAGACAAAAATAGACCTTAAGATAAGTTAAGCTCCTTAATGTCTATTTTTGTTTGCCTCATGACGCCTACACATTTACAGTATAAATATAGCGACGTAATCTGAAGTACAAAAGAAAATGAACGCCGGCAAAACCTTTTGCAGCCTTTCCTCAATATTCCGCTTTCCGCTAATATTTGACACTTTTTAGGGTTCCGTATCCAAAGGGTAAGAACGGGACTAAGACTCCACTGTCCGTCTGTCTATCACCAGGCTGTATCTCATGAATCGTGATAGCTTGACAGTTGAACAGTACGGAACCCTTAGCGCGAGTCCGACTCGCACTTGGGCGGTTTTTTTTGGCGTCGGACATCATCCAACGACTTCTCCCAGTACAGGGTTTTTTAAATTTTTTTATGGTGGGAAAAATCATCCTATGACAACTCCCGCTCTTGGGCGGAGCGGGAGATAGTGTCAGACTCTTACTGACTAAAAGACCCACCCTGTTCCTTCTAGCCTTCATACCGGGGCTCGAGTTCCCTTTCGGATAACCCTGGGTCCCTGGGCCCAGTAGGTTTCGACCCGGCTGGGTCCGTGCTGTTGCTGACAACTCCTTGAGGCGCGCGGGAACAGTGCGGGCCGTCGACAACTTGGGCTTGGTCCGGACAGTTACCGGACGGCCAGACAGCGAGCTACCCATTGCTCACTGTCCGCAAGCCCGCGCCTACGGTGGCCAGAAATCGGGATCGGAATCCCGGCGGTCCTAGTACAGGGTGGAGTGAGAGGGCGTTCTGACTTTAACTGTCTAAAACCACACACACATCTCTTCGAGGCGCACATGGAACTCTACGTTTTGTTGATGACTCGGACGCGGTCCTTACAGGACGGTAAGTTACTTATTGCTCGTCGTCCGCTAGCCCGCGACCCCTTGACATTTAGGTTCCTTATCTTACCCCGTTGCTCGTAATGTACTGAAGTTTTATAGTGCTCAGTTGAGTTTGTACGAACTAAAACCATTGCTATACTTTTTGCAATTTTTGGACAACAATTCCTCTTTTTATGTAACTCTAGGTTAACGATGAAAACTGGATGAGCTTCTTGCTTATTTTTTTGATGAACTACGGATTCTATAGACATCATACAAACTTTTGGGTCGATTTAAATGTTGGCACCTAGTACCTATATTACTTAAAAGAATTTATAAAAGAACATCTTATAAAAATGATAATCCTCTAAATTATTATGTACCTAATTATATTATCAGTGATTATTAATGACTTTTGAAATGTATCTTGGATTTTATAAAGCTATTTAATTTAAGAAGTTGTTTGAATCAGCAATTATGTACATTAAGTAGGTAGGTATATAGCCTCGTAAGGTCCAACCTAAATTTAGGTCGATATAAACGACCCAATGTGCTAAAATTAGGCCCAAGTAGTTACGGCCCAGAACTTTAGTGTAGTCAAAAAATGTACAAATGTATTGCTTTTGGCTAAATTCTTATAAGCGGTATTTCCTATACCTAAAGTTAACTATTTCATGCAAAAAATATATTGAAATAATATGTTTATGGTAAATATTTTTTTGGGATTGTTTAAACGAAAAGATAACGTTTGAAATATCATGTCATAATTTTAGGTCACTGGGCTGTAGTTTTATGATTTTAAAAAGTATCTTGGGCCGGAATGTCTAAATATTTTTGTCCTTAAATTAGGTCACTGGGCCTTACGAGGATAGGATACTTATAATAATATAAATTAAGTAGGTATCCTATATATACGAGCATCATAAGCGAGTTTACCTAAATCCCATTCGGATGAGTCGTCGCATGACTATGTACCACCGCCATTATCTTTCCTCAGTATGCATACGCAGTTTATTTATTTGCATGGTAATATGCCATCGGATATTAACTGCTCATACTCGGTGTGATGGCGGACTCAGTGATCCATCATCAGAGCTGACGTTTTAAGTCTCGTTTAATGGAACATTTCCGGCGAAGTGCGCGGACGCATTGCTCCGATTGTCGACACACAGGTCAAGGGTTGACCTTTTATTGTTCGGCTATCGATAAGCGTGGCGCCGCTGTCAACACACATCACTAATGTAAGGCTATTACGCTTGAAAGCTATTACACTCTCGGAAATAAAATGGAAAGTTGCAAAACAAACTGATCGCTGGCAAAAAAACATGTGTATTTTATTTTTGAAACACTGGCCGTTAAGTTTTTAGCTTTTGAGTTCAGCTTTCAGAATCAACATAGATCTATGTTTCATTATTATAATAATAATAATCCTGACCGCCAATGGCTTAATAGCCAAGAGCCTCGACCAACATTTCAGGAGGCTCTCGTTAGGCAGTTGGATCAAGGGCTTGATCCAGAAAGCTGTAAATATTCCTGGACAGGGCGCGTATTGTCCGTAGATTCCTCTCTTGAGAGGGCTCTTGAGAGCCCCCCTGACCACGGGGAGCTTGGACCCTGTTCCCGGTGCTGGTGGGCTACTATTTTTTTATATTTTTAAATGTAAGTATTTTTCTTTTTGTAAGATTTGATTTAAAAAATATTTTAAAATGTAATTTATATGTGTATAAAATGAATAAAGTATAATAAAAATTGAGAGCTGTGGTAGCCGAGTGGTAACGACCCCGACTTACGAGTTGTAGGTCGCGGGTTCAAACCCAGCCAGGCGCATTACTTTGTGTAATTTGTTTCATCACCACTGCTCTCAAAACGGTGAAGAAAAACATCGTGAGCCAAAAATTCGAAGACATGTGACATCCACCAACCCGCACTGGGCCCGCGTGGTGGATTACGGCCTATTCCCTCTCCTAGAGAGGAGGCCTGAGTCCCAACAGTATTGTAAGGCCGACTATGCTATGCTAAGAATAATTAATTTATATTATACCTTTATTCACAAAAATTACAAGTAGTACGTACTTATTACATAAAACAGTTCCTCATTTGATTTTAGATTTTTTTTCGAACGTTATGAAGCTGTCTTCAATATCCTCATTGGCTCTCATTAGATGACATGCGGCATCCCTTATAATAAATTGCTGGTTTTTCCTATGGACGTTAGATCTACTCTAATCTAATGCTTAAGGCATAGCAGGGCGCCGGAAGCTCGTCGCGTGGTTCGGTGCCATACACCGGGAGCGCGCACCCCCCGCACCACCACCGCCGCGACCCCGCCGCACCCGCCATCTCCCCCGAGGTGAATGAACGTCTTACAGCGGATTTCTATTATGTATATTAGTTATGCTTTATCAATGTTATTCACAATTAGATTCAAATTCGAGCACTATTCTTGTTACTCGTCAAACCTATATCGTGGTAACAGCCTAAGCCTTTTCAGTTCCAGAATTTTGCAAATTCTAAGTTGTAAAATTTTAGACTTTTTATTTATAAATGTACTTAACTGTTCTCGATACACGTGCTCCGGTAAAACTCCAGTTTTTTTACCTAGTCCAAAATAAGTGTGCCGTTGTTATAGTAACATGTTATTTGTTTTCGGCTTAGCGCGGAGCTTGGCGGCCGAGGGGCCGGGGGCGCTCCCTCGTCGAGCCCGGCCCGCGGGGGCAGGGCACTGTGACTCATCCTAATGTCAGCTGGCTGTATGAGCACATTTTGACAATCAATCCCCATTTTACATACAAAAAGCCCTGTTCTAATTAAAATAAGCTTTAATGTATATTATTAAATGTAGAATGCAACCAGATATAATGAAATAATCCATTGTTCACATTATGTAAGTTATCGATTTGAGTGTCGGCCGTGCTGCGACTGCTGCGAGTCAGTGTTTGGTTCAACTCTGTTTTGGTTCAACTCAACGTCAGCTTTTGCGAGAAAGTACTTAAGCCGATGCGATTAACGAGGAAATTAGGCACGGTACGCACTTATTTATTATTACCTTATTCAGTTAATTAAGTTTCGTCGTATCATTTCAAATTACGTCGATAGACCCATTTTTTCGATTTCTGACGACTTTTTAACCAATTAAGTACCTACATTGCATCGCTTTAGTTTTTATGAATCTTCATTATAAAGAAACTGCTGGATCCCGAATATTAATAATATAATAAATCGTATAAAGTGTAACATCGTAAAAACAAATTAATTTCACAACGAGCTGAAACTGCCAGTGGATTTGTGTGATAAATCACGGTTTTGAAATCTACAAGCTTGTCTTTAGGGAAATCACTTAAAGTCATGTCAAAATAATGGACTACAGCAAAATAATCTAGGATATGTAGACAAATAGATATAAAACTACTAATTTAGTATTTTTTTTAAAGAGATGCAACCAGCTTTGTAACTTCCTACTTATGAGTTAGTGTCCCCTCGCACACGGGCCACAAAAAAAAAGCTAGAAAGAAGCTGCAACAAAAAAAGCTAGAAGGAGCCACAAAAAAAACTGAAGCGCACGACAGCTTATGGCTGGAGAAGCTAGAAGTGGCTTCTAGCTTTTTTTTCGTGGCGGCACCGCCGCACACGGGCCACAAAAAGAAGCTAGAAGCGGCTTTTTTTGTGGACACTTGTGCTCACACCCCACTTCAATCACATCTATTTGCATTATAAATACCAGAGGCCTTACCACGATCAAGCTTTTAGAGCGATCCGTTTGAGCTAAACTGTTAGAGAGATGAAGAAGAAGAAGTTGTACCGGGAGTAAGTTGTACCAGGAGTAAGGGACAGGTCTCCGTCAACTTTAAGGCCTTGCTCAGTAGACGTAATTGAACAAACTTCAAAAAATTAAATCGGCCTCTCCATACGAGCGAGCATACATATCGAGCAGTGGTAGGTTACGAGTCCTAACTTACGAGTTGTAGGTCGCGGGTTTGAACCCAATCAGGTGCATTACTTTGTGTGATTTATTTCATTACTACTGTTCTCAAAACGGTGAAGGAATACATCGTGAGGAAACCGGCATGTCCTAGAACCAAAAATTCGAAGACATGTGACATTTACCAACCCACACTGGGCCCGCGTGGTGGATTACGGCCCATTACTACTCCTAGAGAGCGAGCCTGAGTCCCAGCAGTGGGAACTTAAAGAAGGCTGATGATGAAAAAAAATCTTTTGTAAGGTTGTTCAGTTTCGTCTACTGACCAAGCCCTTAACTCTTTGAATGTCGTAATTAGAGACACAATAGAAAGACAATTACCTACCTTATGTCGGACTGTGTAACTTAAGACATTCGAAAGGTTAAGCAGAAACCTGTCCCTTACCATCATACTTCTTTCGCTAACACGCTTGACATTTTAACACGTCATGGTAAGCAAGCTTAGTAAGTTAGCTTCTACAAAGTTTGCATAATAATATAAGTAATATGATCATAAAGTTATTTTCTGAAAGGGTCCCGTTTGATCGAATAATGTGTCGCCATTACTGGCCAGGTTTTTTTTTTCAAGGCGGCTACAACGAGTGGCCAGGCTATCCCAGGCAATTTCCTGCTCAGTGTCACTTAGAATTGAATCAGTGTCGGCAACGATGTTACCTTCATGTTACTCCTTTTGTTTTGAATAAACGCTTTTATGAAGCTGTGTTCTTTTAATCTCCACCGCACCGTTGCTTTGCAAATTTTTCCCACGTTTTGACATTACAGTTTGCAGGTTTGCATTTTTTCTGATTTTGATTTTTGTGTTTTTGTTATAACTTGTTCTATTTATTAAATTATTGTTTTTTTATTGCTCTTAAAATGTTATGAAATTACTGTGCTGACTACCTGAAAAGAAATTATGACGCATTTTCATGATACAGGATTTTTAGTTTTAAGAACAATGGGGATTATTTTTGATTTACTAGTATAAATTTATGTAATTGCTTTACCCAACATTTTGGGTAGTTCGCCGTTCAGTAAGGACCGAGCCTAATAAAACCGACGCACACGTGGACCACGCCTAACTTGTACGTAACGGCGCGTTGCGTGGCGTCGCGAGGCGTGGATCTAATGTAGCTCTGCAAGTCTAGTTGCCATTTAAAATGTATGGAGAACGATGCGCCCAGATTGGCGTACGTGGCCCATATGTGCGCAGTGTAGTTCTACCTTGAGTCATCGACGGCATGTAATGTCCCACGTGCGCACCCTAAGAGATGCAGATAACCCCACTGTGCGGAACGCCCGGAGGACACGGTGTAGCACACAGTCGAGGTGTGCCCTGCTTGGGCGGAGCATCGCCGTGCCCTCGTGGGGGCGATCGGCGGCGGAGACCTCTCGCGCCGGGCCTTGGTTGAGGCCATGGTCCGGAGCGAGGAGGAGTGGCAGGCGGTCGCCGACTTCTGCGAAGCAGTAATGCTCGCAAAGGAGGAGGCCGAACGCATCAGGCAACGGCGTTATCGCCGCCGCCGTCGCCGGGATTCTGATCCCGATTTCCGGCCAACGTAGACGCGGGCTTGCGGACAGTGAGCAATGGGTAGCTCACTGTCCGGCCGTCCGGTAACTGTCCGGATCAAGCCCAAGTCGTCGACGGCGCGGACTATTCCCGCGCGCCTGAAGGAGTTGTCAGCAACAGCAGGGACCCAGCCGGGTCGAAGCCTACTGGGGCCAGGGTTATCCGAAAGGGCGCTCGAGCTCCGGTATGAAGGCTAGAAGGAACGGGGTGGGTCTTTTAGTCAGTAAGAGTCTGACACTATCTCCCGCTCCGCCCAAGGGCGGGGGATGTCAATGCATGATTTTTTCCCACCACAAAAAAAAAGGCTTAGCAGGGCCGAGACCCGCTAGGGCTACGGAATTTTTGAAAGTGACACCTCGGTCCTGTAAATGGGCCACTAAAGGAAAAAAACCCACACAAATTACTTCAAGAACATGATCTAACCTCGATACAAAGTTATAAACTTTTTGGTAAGTAAATGACTAGGTACTCTACTTATTTTACTTGATTTAGAACCTCAACAGAAGTCAGGCTGTGCCATAGGAGCCGGAAATGTATTTAAAACACATAACTTAGGAACCCAATAGGTTGTATATGTGTACTAACAATGCTAGCCGCTGCCGCGGTCGGCATCGTCGTCGCACTACGATCGTATCGAGTTGCAGATCGAATAACACTGCGAATAACACAAGCACAGGCTTTTCACGGACACCCGTTATTATTAACATTGCATATTTCACGTTATTGCCCTGCATATTATACAACAGTACATTTAGTATATACAAAACCTGGAACCACGTGTCTAGTATTGTTATGTTAAGAATCTATGTACAAAATTTCATAATTGTGTCATGAAAAATCACAAAGTCGACTTTCTTACATTGAATAATGTGTAAATTTATGTACAATAAAGATATTAATACAGTACAATAAGAAGATTATATATAAAGTAATAAGCCTGTTATGTTACCTAGTTGTCCGCACAAATACATGGTCACCGGGCCGTCCGGGGTTGTTCTGAGCCCGCACCCAGCAGAGCGCTAGCGTCTGATGTCCGCTATAATTTGTCATGACCTGTGTCGGTGGTGTCTAACTTGTGACCTTTTTTAACCCCGGCCCTCGAGCGCCGATCGTACTACGTCTGTACAATTTGGATGTCCTTGAAAAACGCTTAATTTTTGTTTTGTACACACGTTTGTACGGAAGTTATTTTGCGGAAAATTTTGGTAAAATTATAAAAATAAATCTATACATATTATTCAATATATATTATATTATATTATTTGTTATAACTAGAAAAACTCAATTTTTTTTTTTTGGCTGTTTACGTAAACAGTGCAATTTTCCGGGTCACGTGATCCACTGGCGCTCGAGGGGTTAAATATTTAAAAAAAAAAAAAAAAGCATGTTGAAACAATTATTGGAATCTTTTCTGTTACTAATTCTGATTAAACTATAATCAGGTTTCGCATATACTAAAAATAATGTTTGACACACTAATTGATATCCACATTTCGACCACCGATTTGCGGTTATAATCTCCAGTTATTTACTACTGATGCAGAAACATGAATTTGTGGGTGCGAAAATTGGATGATTGGACGAGCAGTGCTTGATTTGATAAGTAGGTAAATTCGTAAAATAATATTAAAAAGAGGAAAAATTTGATTTTGTTTGTTTGTATGGTACGATTTACCTCAAAAACTACATTGATTAAAAAAAATATTTTACCATTACAAAACTTCTCTTCACTGAGAAATATAAGCTATTTATTTTATTTATTTATCTTATAATTTTTGCACACACAAACATACAAAAGAAAATAAATTATCGTAGTAATTGTACAAAGGTACTGCTTATTTATTAAAGAAACTTCTAGCAGACCTGCGAAAGGAGGGATAGAAAGAAATGTACACAATACAGCGTACTTTCTGACAGCGCTGGCAGAAGCTAGTCTTTCATCAAATTATTCGAAAGCGAGACAGCTACTGTCTCTGTCTCAACCCAGTGTTCGTCCAAATCGTCGCTTACCATCTGTTGAAATAATGGTCAAACGCGAGCCTATCAATTATAAAAAAACCCTCGTTCTTGAAGAGCCCTCTCTCGCGCGAGGCCCCTTTTTGAGTGCGAGGCCACATTGACTGCGACGCTGTGGGCTCGGGCCCACTTTACCTACGCCACCACCTTGCACCTTAACCTTCAGATAATACTGTCATGATATCACATTAATATTAATGTGGCAAGTTCGTCCATATCCATATACTTATCCATGTTTGCTACTCCTTCAAGCGCGAACGGATTTGGACGAAATTTGGCACATAGTCGGGAATTTTTAAATGAGTTACCGCGGCCCTAATACGCAAAGAGCAACTGAAGGACACGTGGTGGGTTTTAGTCAGTAAAAGTCTGACATTGCTGCTCTACCCTAGAGCGAAAATCGTCAAATGACTTCTCATTTGATTATTTTCCCACCGTTAAAAATAAAAGTGAGTAGACTATGTTCTGAATTAGCGTCTATGTTGGCTTTTATCTCGGAAGTATGTTACTCTGGGATAATTTTCCTAGCACGCGGGCGAAGCTGCTTGCAGAAGCATAATTACTTCAATCATAAGTGACAAAGTTTCTGGGATCCTGTAGCGAAGTACCTACTTATTTAGAACTATGTACTTAGGTACTTCGCTACAGGATCACTGGAGACAAAACTATCTCCACGGCTAAGTGATCGATCAGTCCTGATTAGGTGCAATTAAATTAAGACACATTGCGAATCTGCTACCGCTACCGTGTCTTTGTGAAATGTTCGGCGATGGCTCGCTGCGATTACATTGACTGTTATGTCGGGCATACAAACGTTGACTGTCATGTCGGGCATACAACAGACACCTGCAGGCCTAGCCAAGTTACCACCGTTTCGAATCTCTATCTACAGTCACTAACGGCTCCGATTCCTTTGTTCTGACCACGTGACGTTACGTTGAGATGATTTCATTCCCATACATTTAAAGTTTTCTACAAGCGTTAACGATTGTAGATTATTAACTTGGCTAAGCTCTCTGAGGCCTTTGAGTTGTTTTTACGTTAATGCAATAGAAACGTTTACCGCGTTTGATTTTTTGATTGGTTATGATTTTGAAGCGGGCCAAAATATTTGAAACTAGCTTTTGCCTGCAGCTTCACCCGCGTACATGAAATATAGCCTTTATCACTCAGGAATAAAGTAGCTTTCCGTCGGTGAAAAAAAATTAGCAATCGGATCAGTACTTTCAGAGAAGTAATCTCTGAAAGTACTGGTATGGTCAAAAAAACAAAAAACACAAAAAGTAAATAAAGTTACCTACTTAATTTAAAAAAAAAAACTTTATTTCTAATATTAGTGTAGATGTTTTAAATTTACTTTTTTAAAATCCGCTTTAAAGGAGCTGCTTCTTTTGAAATCGTTCTTCTCTTTTCGATAATTATATTAAATACGAAACCACTATCTATACATCTATTCTACACATATAAATAAAATTGGAGTGTCTGTTTGTAATATTGAAATAACTGATTTTTACTACATGTATAAATGAATATATGGTACATACACCAAAATAACATTTTTTACAATTTTTGTCTGCCTGTCTGTCTGTTTGTTCGGGCTAATCTCTGAAATGGCTGGACCGATACTGACGGGACTTTTTTTGGCAGGTAGCTGATGTACCTAATAAGGAGTAACATAGGCTACTTTTATTTTAGAAAAAATAAATTCAAAATCCTGTAGTCCACGCGAACGAAGTCACGGATACAGCTAGTATGAAATAAATACGTGTCCTCTCAAAACAGACGGTCGGTAGGTACTTATTTCGAGGCGTAACACATTTTCTTTTGGTAGGTAAGTAAATCTGTTATAATTTACATGTAGATATTACCTATAAACCCTGTAAATACTGTTGCGTGTTTCTTTTGATTGTTAAGCCTTAAGCAGTTTTTACACGAAATCATCTCTTTATTCATCTCAAAGCATAATGGAAGGGCGTTGAAAGAAAACAACTTGAACAAAATTGGACTTTTGGATTGGATTGAAATATTCTGAATACGAGCATGACTGATGAACAGCGGTTTGAAAATAAGTATACTTATTCAGATGATAATGATGATGATGTACTTGCATCGAAATGTTGATATTAATATGGTCTTCCCTGGATTTCTAAAAAAAAAAATCCAGGGTGGCCAACAATATTACAAATAAATAATTCAGAGATAGTAAAGACAAATAAAACAAAGATTATTAACATACAATACTACTCTGTCAAGAAAGTACCGAGAAAAGATCAATAATACACAAAATTTTTGTTATTCATCCAAATTTATTTTATCACCTTCAAAGTATGCCCCTTCAGAAACGATACACTTACGCCAACGAATAATCCAATCATCAAAACATTTTTTAAACGCTGTTTCGCTGTCTTTTTTTTTTGTTTCTGTATTTACTTATTATTATTTTTCATTGAAAAAAATCTCTCTACGTCAACTGAGCATCACCTCAGTTGACGACTCAGTTAACAAATTTATACTCTTCCTCCTCGTCATTAATGCAAGAAGAAAATTTTTATGCCATATTTTTGAAAGAATGATAAAAAGTCTGCTCTTCACATGTATGAAATCAGTATAAATACATGAATAACTCTACCTAAATCCGACCTCTGCTGATGAATAACGGTATTTCTGTGTATGTGAAAGTGACTTAATTGTGAGTCGATATTGGCTAGTAAAATGAGGACCATCGCATGCGTTGGTAGAGAGGAAAAGCTTTTCAGCGCAGTGATGGCAAACATACTATGTTGACCTGCCCTAACCGCATCACCGCCGCGGCGGCCAGGAGGGCCCAGTAATTAACAAGTAGAGCACAGCCGGGAATTAGTAGGGCTTTATCCCTAAATGCATCAAATGGAATTTTACTAGTTTTAAACTCGGTCGGACCGTAGGTAGGTACTAAATTAACAAGGGTGGGTTTAGTAAAAAGTCTGACACGATCGCTTGCTCCACACTGAACAAGAGGAGTTAGACATACTGAACGTCTGTTAGTTTGTCAAGTTTCTTTGTAATCATACCTCAACGTTTAAATGCCAGTACATGGGTAAGCCATGTCATTAAGCTTTATATCACCCCCTTTTTGGTTTTAATTCATTAAACCTCTCTCATTGTCTTTCTATTGTGTCTTTAATTACGGTAATCGAAAGTTTAAGATGGAAAGTCATCAAATAACTTCACATGCTCTGGGCGTTTAACTTTTACTGACTAAATGCCTGCCTGAGTTCATTCAGTTGCACTTTGCATTTCAAAGCCACGCTAATTCTTTCGAATATTCCAGCAGCCCACTGTACATCCCTTAGCATGGTTTTCAACAACCGCAAAAACTTACTATTAGATTCTTAAATAAATTCATTAAATCAGTCAAAAATGATTTTATAATTTATAAATCTTATACAGTTAATTCTTTGAATGCTGCGGCCATCATGACGGTACGGTATTAATTACGATGCGTAACTGATGAGCCACGACAATCGTTGATATAATCGATGTTGCACCTTACATAACAAGAATATGGCGACGTTTTATTGAATAAAATAATGTTTTAATTTATGTTTCTCTCTTTTGTCTGACTGCAACAGAAAGAAAGTAATATTTTTCGAATGTAATTTTAAATAATCATACTATTTATTACTGAACAGGTCCTTACGTGTGACTTTTTCCTCAAAAGGCCATTTCGGACACTGATCTGCATGGTTCTCATATGATTTGACCATTACATCTTTGCGGTATGGCATAGTCGGTCTTATAATGTTCCCACTGTTGGGAATGCGATATAGACTAGACAAAAAAAAAGGAAAAATGGAAAGAAGGCTTGAAGAAAAGAGTCATCTAACGTCTGAGTTTGTTTCGGTGTTTACTCATCTAGTTTAAAATGAAGAAAAAATTGACGTACTTATAAAAGTTTATTATAGAAACCTATTTCCAAAATTAATATCATTTAAGTATACCCATTAATATTGTATTGTAAGTTCTTACTTATATATCTTTGTCACGCCCCCAAAAATTGGTAGAGTTGTACAAATAGGAGGAACACTAGATTCGTCTTGACATCCTAAGTAAGGTCGTAATAATTTTAAACAAAAATATTACGGTGGACACCATCAGATGTAGTCAACGTAGTCGTAGTTTTGTGGCTTCAAAATTAACTTATTCTTCAAGTAGTCTGATGACATCAAATCCATCGACTGCATCAGACTGCTTATCTCAAGCAGTCAACAGATCGTATAAATTTTAGATAATTTTTGCATAAATTCAAAGAATGAATGGACTAAGCAATGACATCACAAAAATGACCATTTTTGGAAAGAGTCAAATGACTGAGTGACCGGCACCTGTTTATCGTTTCTGTAGGTAGGTAGAAGTAGTGACGAAGGTTAAACTACAAACATGTGTAATGGTCTTATCAGAATTAAGAAAAAGATAATTGCACAAAGTTAAAAAAGAACTACTTTTTGGCTGTTAAGGACAAACACTTCATTAGACTTTTTTAATGAATAAGCGTGAGTGCAGCTCGCATGTGCACGGGAATGACTGGATCAGTAGGATGGATGTATGAGGAGTTGAGAAGTAATGTATTAGCACTATGACGGGAATGCAGCATAAGCTTCTAGGTAAGCCAGAGTGCATATATTGGAAGAGATACATAATATATCTTTTTGTTTGTCTCTCACGTTTAAAAAATGTAAAACTCAAGCTAGAACTAGCCCGACGCTCATGTGTCTGCGGGTTTTTGTTTTAAATTTGTCCAGTGTCAGGTACGGAGAAGGTTGTAAGTTGTAACTGGTTGTAATCTATTAATTGCCTACTTGCTATGCTTGGTATTCCTTTGTACTACTTAGTAGTTTATTAACACATCACAGTTAGGACGATTACAATGGGTGTTTATTTTGTGATAGCTAACCATGTTATGCTCTTAGCAATGGAGTTATGCGTGAGTAGTTTAAGTTCCTACTACTTGTATGATAATATTCTCCTTCATAGTAACGGACGCATCATTGTCGTGACTTAGTAAAGAAATATATAACAGGTTGATATAAATGTAATGATAATAATCGGTATTATAATAAAACAGTTATGATTATCGTTGTTTTTTAAGATTGACTATTTAGAAGTGGAAACTCTTGCCCAACGGTCAGAGTTACAAGAGTTTTCACAAAGTGGGTACCTGAAGATGGACGACGCCGCCGAGGTCGACCTAGGAAGAGGTGGCGAGACGACCTAGTTGCCTACCGCGGGGACTGGTTCGAGGTAGCTCAAGAAAAGGATACCTGGAAGAAGTTGGGGAAGGCCTTTGCCCAGCAGTGGGACAGTATAGGATACTAAAAAAAAAAAATTTAGATGTGCGTCTAAGCAATCAACCGAGTTTTAAATATTGCATATGTACTAAAAAAAAGTAACGTGTAGGTAGTGATGGGTGCCTTATAGGTTTTTTTTTTCATTTTGAAGTTGATAGTGTTGTCATGTTCAAAAAAATCTCCTCGTGCTCTTCAAAACCCCAAAGCCATAACCAAAAAAGCCTAAGGCATTAAGCCCGCCTTTGTACAGTTTTTTGTGCAAGAAGTGTTAATAAATAAATAAATAAATAAAACGAAACATCATCACCATCAGCCTTTTTAGTGTTCCCACTGCTGGGACTCAAGCCTCCTCTCTAGGTAGGAGAAGGGCCGTAATTCACCACGCGGGCCCAGTGCGGGTTGATGAATGTCACTTGTCTTCGAATTTTTGGTTCTAAGACATATACCAATTACATATTCATAGTCACCATCTCACTACGATGTTTTCGGCAGAAACAGTTTTCAAATGCAATTCTTAGCTAAATGTCTGATGGTAACTGACCACTTGACCAAGCTGGTCTGTCAACACCACCATTTTAAACGTTTTGACATTAACGACGTGACCTTTAAGGTATAAATGGTATTTGGTTACCCCTGGTTCCTTGCAAGCAAGGCGTGAACATGTTCTATGGATTTTATTTTAAAACAGGACGACTCCTTAACTAGTCTCACAGAAATTTTCTCCATTCTTGTGATTTTACTCATACTCTAACGTACTCAAATGATTTAACTCTCTGAAATTATGAATTATTTTACAACTGATTTTTCCACCATAGTTGTAATGTAAGTACTGTAACGCAGCTCAGCTCGTCGGTAGGCTCGTATAGGGATACTTCTGAAATTAAACACTTCGGGCGGCGCACTCTTATATTTTTCTAACTTATTTCACGAATACATGCTATTCTTATAAAAATCACTTCAGCACTCCAAAAACAACAGACATTCTTTTTTTCTACTAACTTTCAAAACTATTCTAGAACAGCATAATCCTTTGAATTATATTTTACAAGCCAGTTCGTTGGTTATATAAAAAAAGCAACTCATGCGATCTCCTTTCGATATCACAGTACTTTAAATTCAAAATATATATATTATTATTAATATAGATTCTGCCAGCGTTTTCGCCCGTGATAATGTAGAAAATTATCTCAAGGTAACATAAGAAATAAAGTAGAAAAGTATTCTAAGTTCTATTGCAGAAAACGGTAGAACGTAGGAATACCAAAGTTCAGCCATTTGAGTGTTAAGAAGTATAGACATACATCCTTAGCCTTTATAATACCTATTAATGTGACATTTGATTATCATAAATTACTTTTAGATCAACTTGCAAAAATTTTTCTTTGTCTTAATCATAATAAACTAGCTTCCCTACTCCACCCTAATATACCCTACTCTACCCTACCCTATCCTACTCTACCCTACTCTACCCTGCTCTACACTACTTTACCCTACTCTACCCTACTATACCCTACTCTACCCTACCAAACTTCACATAAACCATCTACTAAATAGTCCTAACAAAGCCTAAACATTTGGTTTGCATAGGTGAGCCCGTTCTTGAGTTATAAAATTACAACGAAAAGTGGCATTGATTTTTATATATAGATTATATATCGTATCAAAACTCTGTAAGTGAATACACCTAAACAACGGGCTAGTTAGTTTCATCAGCTAAACTCAAACTTTAGATAATGTGTTTATTTCAGAATTTCCATTGATAGAGAAGCATAATGCAGTTACCCTTACGACGGATAACACTATTACCACTCGCCGAAGTTAACCGCTGGGTTGGACAGTTTTCACACTGCGGTTCTATTTAATCTCGCTGGCTAAAATCGAGTTGAACACTTTAAACTGATTTTTTCAATGCTACAGCCGGTATTGCTGAAATAAACCAATAAAAATAAAATGAATGAAATATGAAAAAGTAAAAAGTAGCTTTGAAAACTGTTTTTCTCGTTTGTCGGGTTTTTATGCGAACCGAGAAACACGTAGTGAGGAAAGTTTTGATTCATATTTTTGTTTTTATTTTATCTCCTCTGATAGCGATGATATGGTCAACCGTAGAACACGCTTATCTAGAATTCACCTATGCACTCTGGACTTTAAGAACCCTAGTTTGAAGGTATCATGGAGCACAGATTCCGGCAGGAAATTCTACTCGTTAGCTGTACACACATTATATGTATTCCTAAAACGTTCTGTAGATACATATGGGTGGGATGTCTACCATGCACAGGTGGTGCAAAGCCACGTCTATTTCCGACGATAAAACGGTTTGGCGCAAAGCAAAACGTCTAGTGGTCAGATGACGAAATAGATTTGGCGGAATTAAATTGTGGTTTTCCGATGCACACTCCCTGAAACGTAAACGACAGATGATTCTATTCAAAATTTGACTTTACATGGTACGAGTGAAGGGAGTCTAAAAAGACATGGGTGTAATGTGTTAGAGACAGTATTATTATATATATATATATTCGTATGGTTAAAACCTGAGTTCATTAAATATTAGGCTGAGATGACGGGTGGCTCAGTTTTTTAAAATATTACACAAAACATACAGCTCAGTAAAATAAGTTAGGATCCACAGATGATGCTAACGACTCGATATTTCCTCTATTGAGGTTTCCCAGAATTATCGCGTATTCAAATCATAGTCCCTTTGAGGTAGTCAAAGGGAAGTCGAATAAATTTACGCTCATTAACCAACGCAAAAATGAGTTAGCATGCTCATGCTTCTTTTAAAGCCGAATTAGTGAGTGTTTACTATTTTCCTACCGAACTTTCGCTTCTGGTGTTATGGGTGAATTATATTATTAATTCGTCAACATTTCTATTTCAGATTTATATTTTGTTTCTTTAACATTTCTTTTCCACGTTTTTGTTTTTAATGTACCTGTTAATATTTTATAAAATTGTGCCAAAATTCCCTGAGAAGCGACTTTCTAGTGAGAACGAGTTGATTGGTTTGAACTCAATAAGGCGATTTTCTTAGTGTTAATGACTTCAATACCGTCAAAAAAGATATTTTGATGGAACTACTCGTAATGCCTACATGACATAATTATGTTCTAGAACCACAAAACCAAAGGCACATGACGAGCCGTTTGAAGCCGTGTGCAACCCTTGTCCAAGAAGTGTCAACAGTATTACAGACTGATTGTGCCTATGCTTATTATGATGATGATAATGAAGATGACGATGTTGATGTTGATGATGATAGATGATGATGCATACAGACATTTATAGCCCTATGAATCTACACCACACCAAATACAGACAATTACGAGTACTGACCACAAGCTGTAACATTCGTACGAAATGCAATAACCTATGGCAACAACCTTTTTTTATATTTTTTTATTTTCTTTCCATTTTGTACCTGTAATACTCGTACGTAGTGCAACAGCCATCTTTTTTTTTATTTTCCATTTTCTAGTCCAGTTCGGATTATTTTCGGCATGTTTTCTAGATCCCTCAGTTTATTCGATTTCGTGGAAAATGAAAAGTGCAACACCGCTCGGGCAACGTAAACTAATCAACTGTCAACTTGGTTGTGAGCCCGCTGTTTTAGTCCGTTAGATACCTTTATAAATTACCTACAACACTTTTCATACATGGCATAAGCATAGCATAATCAGCCTTTTAATGCTGAAAATCAGGCCTTTTCTCTCTAGGACAGGGAATGGGCCATAATCTACCACGCGGGCCCAGTGCAGGTTGGTGAATGTTACGTCTTCGAATTTTTCGTACGAATAATCATTTTATTCGATTTCGTAATTTTGAATAACGTAGGTACGGCTGAACAGAGCTTCGGGTGTTTTATAATAATTCGGTACATCTGGCGTGTCTGTCAATTGGTCACGCGGCCTACTAGTAGGTATATGAGCTGAGCAAGAACATTGCGCCATCTTAGTTATAACAGCTGTTTTATTCATAAGCTACCAAATGTTTATTATGTCCGTGTCGACCGGCTTTAGCACAGTTTCAGAAGACTTTACTGAAACTTTTTTTAGCGTTCCGTACCTCAAAAGGAAAAAACGGTACCCTTATAAGATGACTTTGTTGTCCGTCCGTCCGTCTATCTGTTAAGGGGCCGGCGGAGGATGAATTTCCATACAAACGTAATACCACGCTCATTTGCAGTTGGAGCATATATCCAACATATTATGATGATATTCGGTTAAAGACAATATTTATCTAGGTTCCTACGTCGAGAATATTAGAAATATTGTTATTTTTAATACAAGAAAAGCCAAATGGCATGTTTTGCCATTTACGCTATAAAAAAGTGCGAAATACAATTTGCTTAAATTTCTTTTTGTTTTTTTAAAAAAGAAAGACGTAGGAACCTAGATAAATATTGTCTATAACCAAATATCATCATAATATGTTGGAAATATGCTCCAACTGCAAATGAGCGTGGTATTACGTTTGTATGGAAATTCATCCTCCGCCGGCCCCTTAAGACCCTTTATCTCGAGAACGCGTGGGGGTATCGAGTTGAAATTAAAACTGTATACTCAGGCCTGCGGTCCCTTCAAGCTGTGAAAAATCAAACTTAATAAAAAAGATACGGCCGTTTATGTCGCAAAGAAACGTATATTTTGATACTCTCAAAGATCGAAATTCATAGGCTAGGTACTTCCCATTGACCCAGAATCCGGAAATTTAGCACAAAGCAAGGTTTTATAGCACTGTTATAGGAATAAATCTGAAAACAGTAAATTTGTTGTTATCTACGTCGAAAAAAAGTACTTTTTTGCAATTCGGAAAATATTCGAAACTCCATTCGGGAATTGTACGAGTAGTTTGCACGGAATGACGGAACCTTTAGTGCGCGGGTCCGACTCGCACTTGCCCAGCTTTTTTGTTAAGGATAGGCTCGCATTTGACAACTACCTATCTCACTAGATGGAAAGCGATGATGTGGCTGACGATGGAGCACACTTGCCTAGAAGCAGCCGATTTACTCTTGACTTAAAAGACCCCTAGGTCACAGCTATCAGGAAACACGGACTCCGGCAGGGAATTCTACTTTGAAAAGAAACTCCTTTAATAACGTCAGTGATTTTGTAAACAGTAAATACAAATGCCGACCCATGTACCCACCCTCGGGCATCCAACGCTTAGAGAGTTGCAAGAATATCATTTGAATAAACGAGACACCCACGGAATAGTTAAAATGTGATTGGATAGCGAAATAAAGGCTAGCCCAGGAGAATGCTACATTCTATAAGGTGCGTGAAATATGTCTGTATGTTTGAAAATGATTATAATGAGGACGAGATAAGGTAGTTCTAGGAACACGTAGGTATACTAGTCAGTACAGGATATAACTAAGTACACACAGACATTTCTAATATATTGCACATTTCCTGTGCTACTTAGTAATGCCTAGTACCTGCCTACCATACTTATACGAAATATGCATCTGTTAATCTTTTAAACTAAAACCTGCCTAAGTGTTTGACAAGATGTGTTTGGGTTGTGTTAAATTTGAAAATTATACATTTGTCTTATTAGATGCACTGTGTGTGATTTTTTTATGTAGTTATCTATAATAGATAAATCACTAAATTCGTTAATTTTTTTAATGATAGTTATGGTAAAATCAAATAAAAATAAATTTAGGTCTTTACCAACTTACTGCAGAATTATACACACGTTTTTATGCTCTATTAGCAAATTAAGCATGCGTACATAGATCTACTAAATTAAACGCCCGGTGCGTGAGTTCTCAAATTAAGAGGAACCTGTTAAATTTAATTTAAGAACATCCTTTATTAGTATTAACATCGAAATAGGCAAATTAAGAACAAAATTGAAAACATAAATAATCGTCGACTTATCACAGCAAGAAATGGAACACTTACCAGTTTCCAGATACCGCTCCAAGATTGTGAATAACAAACATTCCCAGTCTATTTGCACAGTATTAGTAACAGAGAAAAAGTCCAGAAAATAATGGTTCACTTTTGAAAATGTTCACGTTGTTTTGAAGTCGTCGGTCGTGCACATTCCGTGGATAGTGTCGGTTGGTGCGTACTGTTCGTACGTCCGCAGCGAGACACGGCGCCGGTATCATGCCCGTCCGATACCTAACTCAGCGTCGGCGGCGTGTAGGCGGAAGCGTGACTTTGTATACCACGCATTTTGTACGATATCAAGCTGCGCATTAGATTTCCGCGGCCAGCGACATCTGTTAGATGCGCACAGTCTCATATTGGTACCCACAGCATATGGTTCCTAAACTTGAAAAACAAGTGCCGGTTACGCCATCTGTGTTCTACCGGTCGTACTTCTATAGGCAACGACACAATGTTTATATACATAGTTTCATGTCGTTCATTCCAGTACCGTGAACGAACACCAGGCAGCGCTTGGTACTAGTCATGTTCAGAAGAAAGATGTAAATTAATTAATTGGACCTTACGCAGACATTTTTCTATAATTGATTTTTACATCCTTCATTGATTTTTCAATCTTCATGATTGCAGTGAGGAATTTATGTAATTAACTCCCGAGCACTGCCAATTATTATTATTATATTACTGTGTTAGATTATATACTTTAATTGTAAAGTACCTTCTTCTAACCACCAACATTGATCATAAAATGAAGCAGCAATTAGTCTCCAAATATTTGTCATGAGATAAGAGATGATTTCGGGCTACAGTAGGTAAAAACAAGTCGCGATTCGGCGTTGCACGATTTTTTAGTTTAGTTCTTATGTAACGCCATAGATGTCGCTACATAGTCAAGTACTCAATTACTTTATTACAGCAATGAAGCACCTTTTGAACCCTATGTAGAATGAATGCGTTCCCGTAGCAGTTCGCGTAGTCACTTCTGTAGCAAATTAGCGTAGAAGCTAGCGTTGTAGCTAATCGTAGGCCTTGGCGTAGTCGATAGTGTAGCAACTGACGTAACCACTGGCGTAGTCGCTCTCGTAGCAGTTGGCGTAGTCGCTTTCGTAGCAAATTTGTGAACCGCCGCCCGTTGTAGCGTTAGCGTAGTAGCTAAGCGTAAGCCTTGGCGTAGTAGATAGTGTAGCAGCTGATGTAACCGCTAGCATAGTCGCCCCCGTAGCAGTTGGCGTAGCTACCCGTAGGCCGAGGCGCGTCCATAGCTTAGCAGCTGATGTTGTAACTGCTAGCGTAGTCGTTAGCTTAACCACTTCCGTAGTAACTAGTTTAGCTGCTTGTAACTATTAGAATACGCCATGACATAGCCACCGGCGTAGCAATTAGCGTAAAATCTTGACGTTGACGCCGGGGGTTGGACTAGGGTAGAGAATGACTGTATCCATTTTTCGTTTTTGAGCGAAGTGTGTGCGATATTCATATATCTTAAAATTGGTTTATTTAAATACTTTTAAAAATTAAATAGTAAATAAAAACATTCAGACGACTAGAAAACCTCCCCTTTTTTATGAAATCGGTTAAAAGATATTCTAACACTAGATGAGGTGTGAGTGCCAGATTTGGAACAAAATGTATTAAATCTAATTGGAAACCCCGGAACGAACTAAGAAGTCACAGTCTATAAAAAAGCCTAGCTTCTGCCAGTGGCTTTGCCCGCGTGAAAATGGCTTTTCCTTAAAAACTTAAGAACCCCGTTTTATCTCTTTAGGGGCTGAATTAAAAAAAGAAACCTTTCTTAGTGTTCGCCTGCGACATATGGGGAAACTTTGTGCAAAATTTTCAAGTTCCTAATCCCGGTAGTTTCGGCTGTGCATTGATATGTCAGTCAGTCAGGTTCTTCTTTAATATATATCAGTCTTTAATTGACAGGCTCACGCTTGACCACTATCTCATTAAGTGGCTTTTGAATTCATATGAAATCCGACGAAAAATGTTCGTCGACTGGATTCCAAAAGACACTAACTTCCTTACCCCTACATTCCAAATTAGTCATCTTGTTTAGACAAATACAGGAGAACTTATGCATATTGTGGTTTAACAGTTAACTACAAACATAACGGTTCAAAGATACATATCTTATTTTAGGAACTGTTCATAAAAACTGGATTATCACACAGTAGACTAGTCCATGGGATCACAATGCGCAGTGTGGGTGTTATCTTTTAGACAGAGGTGTCTCACTGGGGGCAATGCTCCTTGACAGAAGAGAATAATGCAATGTCACCGTCGATGGTTGTTGCTTGAAGCAGGGATGGCGAACCAACGATCGTATATCACAAACCAGCTTCTGCCAGTGGCTTCGCCTATGTGGGAGTAAGTTTCTTCCTAAACCCCGTTTCGTGCCCTTAGAGGGTTATTATTATGAGCCCGTTATGTCTCATTGCATGGCAAAGGCCTCCCTTCCGTTATTCTACTCTTTTCTGTCCTTAGAAACTTCTGTCCAATCTTTATGCCTTCATCACACATACCGATAAAAAGGGCGAGACAGTAAAATGTTGCTCAGCCGAGACAGTGACGTTAGCAAATTTTAGAGATAAGCGCTTGGCCAAGCACTCGGTGCTGTGTTTACACGTACCGAGTACTCGGCCGAGAGCACTGTCTCGCCCGTTTACTCGGTACGTGTGATCAAGGCATTAAGGTAGTCCAAATCGTCACGCCATCTCCTTCCAGGCCTACCGCGTGGCCGGCTCCTGCTGTTCAGAATCCAGTGGGTAGTAATTTTGGAAAATTCTATTTCTATGCTACTTCTAATCCACAAAAGGAAACCCCAAGCAAAATTTTAGCTTTCTAGGTCTAAGGGTTTGGTCTGGTCGTCGATGAGTATTGACTAAAATTGATTGATTAAGAAAAAAAATCAAAAATCCACCTACCCACCCTGGGCCCACGTGGTACATTACTGCCCATTGACTTTCCTAGAGGGGAGGCCTGACTGCCTGGTCACAACTTTGATCTTAAGGGCCAAGCGCCCGAAAAGTGCCATAAAACAGTGATTTTCTGAGGCCTACTCCTCCGTAACGGCTAGGTCAATTGGTTTGAAAAAAATATATGTTTATTATAGATTCATGAACAATAATATCAACATTTGATTTTTTCGTGCAATTAATACTTTTGTCAAAAAAAAAAAAATTAGCAATTTCGCAACTTTTCGCAACTTTTCCCTACTCCTTCGAAACGGCTTGGACCTTAGAAACATTTTTACACATAAAAATTGGTGGTTAAATAGTCTTCAAAGTGAACATTGCATATGCAAATCAATCAATATCTCGCAGAGAAAATGGATTTAAAGAGCTTTCCGGGCGCTGCTGGCCGCAAATAAATGCACAGATTTGCGTACTGCCGCCTAGGCGAGTGCGAGAGTTGCGTTCACATAATTTCGGCCAGATGGTTCGAGGAACTATACGCCTTAAAGACGCACGGCGCGGCAAGCGGCGCGGCATCGATAAGCGAGCGCGGGGCGCTATGAGCGGTGTCTCGTGGCGTGCTTCAAACATTTTCATACTTTTGACATTTTTATTTTATTTTTATTTACAGCTCGCCGCCCCGCGCTTAGCTTCCGCTCACATCGGCAAGGTCGTGAATGGGTCGTTGACCCAGTAGTGGGAAAATTATTAGGCTGGTTATTTTGTTATCAAAAATGGTACGATAAACAATAAAGGTGCTCTTTGCCATCCCTGACGTATTCCAATCAGCTATTAGGTTCGAATGAGTCAACTCAACACAACGCAACGGTTAACTGAATATGAAATATCAATGACACTTATAAGTTTTTGAAGGCTTCTGTTTTATGATTTTATCTTTTTCTTTTATATTCACGTTTGGTTTCTATTTGGTAAATTCTATATAATATATCTATGCAGGTAAAACACCTACTAGCGACTCGCCCGAGCTCCACAAGGGAGTTACAAATCTTTGAAATTTTTCGCTTTTCTTATAATTTGAATGTGTTAAACCACTTTGTCTGTTGATGAAAATCGCATGAAAACCCGTTTAGTGGTTGTTGACATAAATATAAAAATATTAAAAAAAATGCGGCTCGATCGACAAGTTTGTCCAAAGTACGCACTTGAATATGGTTCAAAATATCAGGGACCAAAGATAATAAAATAGTGCGCGTATTCGCGTATTAGTGTAGGATTTATTCCTACGAAATTATTCCTTAACTATATACTAGCGATCCCAAATTCCCGATAGACGTTTTGGCCGGATTTGGCTTTTCGTCAGAACAAACATTTGAGAACCCGTTTGTAGCAGATCCAATTACATTTTTAAACCGGCCAGGGTCCCACTCAAATATACACCCAAAGTTTTATCCAAATCAGCAAACCGAGGAGTTAGGTAGGTGACAAACACAGGTACAGCCCCTCTTGCCAAGTTACAACCGTTTCGTTTCGATTCTCTTGCGTCGAACGCCTCGAGACGGCCACGCCGCCGATTCTTTAGTTCTGACCACGTGACTTAGCGTTGAGATGACGTCATTCCCGTACATTTGAAGCTTTCTACTAGCGTTAACGATTGCAGATTATCAACTTGGCTAGGGTCACTGATGAAGAAAAAAGATTTATAGAAAAATCGCTCGCGATAATCGACCTTATTTTTTTTATAGTGTTTTATTATTATATAATATAACCATTAGTAATAAACTCTCTACAGAGATGACGATGAAAAAGAATCACTATTATACACGCATACTCTCAAAGGAGAATCGGCCACAAAACAAGTACCACAGAAAAAAAAAAGATTATAAAAGCCTAATGGGGCTGAAAAACCTTTCCCAAGTCCCAAATAGAAAACCCAAATAAAGATTTATGATGTGAAACCTCCGTGTGTGAAACCTGCACGAGTTCTGAAGGTCTTGGATCTTGTGATCGCTCCAAGTGAATTCGAAGTCAACGAAGCAGGACGCAGGAAAATTATCTCATAATAATTTTCCTGCGTACTTTTATCAATTCACATGCGTACTCTTATCCAATAATTCTTGTAAGAAAGGGTACTTCGTAGTAAACATCACTGGTATCAGTTTTATTATTTTATTAAATATGGAAAACTATGGTATATATTTGGTTCTATTAGGAAATACATACCTATATGATTGTAAAGGACAAAATAAAAGTCAAGCTCTAGAAATATTTAGTTTTAGAATACTTTGAACCTAAAGTGCATACTTTTAGACTAGCTTACACTAGCTACGAAGGGTACCCGTAACTTCTAGTTAGCGTCACAATATGACATACCAATTTACAGACGTTTTGTAATTGATATACCATCAAAACAAACAAGTATTAGTTTTCACAACACACTCGAATTTACAATGTTTATTTTTCTATCCTAATTATTAGTGTCTAATTACCACATTATTCTCGATAAATTGAAACTGGATATTTCGTTGTTTACCTACAAGTGTTTACGTGCCCCGATCAATGTGTCTATCTATTTAGGTAAAATTTAGGGAAACTTGTGCATAAAGACTGGTAGAAAATTCTGTATTCGCATGAAACTTCAAAAATTCGAAAAATTCCTAACAGATATTGTGATGTCTACATAATTGGCGTAGTTTTGTATACATAACTGGTCAATATGTGATCATTGAATAATGTTGCTGGCAAGTTGGTAAAATGGACCTCAGATTTTTATTATAAGTAATAAGTATACCGCTCAGTGAAACTTGCCAAGAAAGCTGACTCAAGACATAATATGCTGCCAAATACTGCAAAAACATCAGTATATGTTACATCTGCATTCTAATGTAAAACATGGTGACTATACAGTCACCATTTTAATACAAAAAACGAACAACTTTCTAAACATAACACAGGCTAAATGCAAAACTACAAAGTCAAAAAAAGATTTCTTAATTGAGGTTAAAAAAATAATAAATAAAGAATAGAGTTGTGCGGCGCGGTGGCTGTGTACCTAAGATGCGATAATATAGTTCCATATTGTGTATAGTGTGAATAAACTTATGATATTTAATGTCAAGTTCAAAACTACGTGTGGGCGGTGCAACGCGAGCCAGGGTGACATGACAAGAGGAAATGAAGAGCTTCGCGAATCGAACAGCCGGCGCGAACCACATATATTGTATATACATATGTCGTGGCCAGATCATACAAATTGATCACTTTATGATATGGCTAAGTTAAATTGGCCAGATCGTTTTAAACGTTAAAGTTTGATTATATTTCAATCTTCTTTTGGTCTAACTTTCTTTAGACTTTTTACTATCATAGAAATACAAAATCAATGATATTGCCAAACGAGGGCTGAAATATCATCAAACGTTAACGTTTAAACGACCTGATCAGTTTTTCTTGGCCATATCATGAAGTGATCAATTTCTACGATCTGGCCTCAACATATATACAAAAGAACTTTATCTCTACCGACCTATAGGGGCAAATATCGTGATTTTAATTCGTTCCTTTTCAATGCCCATTTCATACTTTTATGTCAACAGGTCACAGGAAACGAAGCTTGCACTGTGGAGCCTCACATCCTTCTTTCAGATGTCACAGGAAACTTTAAAATGATGTAGAACTGGTGGAGGCTGCAGGAAATCGAAAGTAAATTCTCAAGTTTCTTTCACAGTTTGCTGACTTTTGATTAAGTTTTATGTAATATCTGATTTTAAGACTTCATTAACAGAAGGAAGGTAAGCTTCAATTGTAGTAGAAATGTTGGTAGAGATTTTCTCCCGTAGAGTACGTCCTACGGTGGCTGCAAATCGGGATCGGAATTCCGGCGGCGGCGAGAGCGCCGTTGCCTGATGCGGTCGGCCTCCTCCTCGTCCTCAGAAGTCGGCCACCGCCTGCCACTCCTCAACCAAGGCCCGGCGCGAGAGGTCTCTGCCGCCGATCGCCCCCACGACGGCACGGCGATGCTCCGTCTAAGCAGGGCACACCTCGACTGTGTGCTCCATCGTGTCCTCCGGGCGTTCCGCACAGTGGCGACCCCCGGGCGTCACTTCCGCTTTAATCCGGAACAGAAACCTCCCGAACTAGCCGTGTCCGGTGAGGACTTGCGTCATGCGGAAGGTAAGGACGCCGTGAGGTCTTTCCAACCACTTGTATAGAGGTTCATTTTATGATTTATACAAATAATACGAAAGGATTTTCCAAACTCTCTAGGTACCTAAGAGGATGAAATGGGCGTCCAAAGTTTATATGGAGAAATCTATTTTCACGTAGGCAAAGCAAAAAAAGAGCCGCTGGTAGAAACTAGTCTTTATATTGGAGGTCGGCGCGGTACGTCTGCTTGTGTAAAAAAAGATTTATTTATTTAGGTTCACCTAAAGCACATATAATATACGTACACATTAAAAACAAATCATAGGTATTGTTCTAATATAAATGCCAATTACGGGTAAACACAACATTTACAGTATACATGCCAGCTTACCGCCTATTTACTAAGTTTTTTTTTAACTTTACCGTTGATAATTAGATGTTTTTGGCAACTCTGGGTCTGTCTAAACTTTGATAAAGGTATCAAGACCTATATTACAAAGAGATTTGATTTTATGAATGTTTGTTATATAAATAGTTTTTTAGTTTGTCTAAAAAGCTATTAAACAGACTTTGGAAAAGTTACATTTATAAGTAGAATTATAAAATATATAGGCCCTTGAAAATAAGGCCTAAAAATTTGCCTTAGTCATTATGACTACGTACACGGTGAGACGATGTGTTGAAATAGAATATTGCTATTGCTTGTCCCTAGAAGTATATTCTTTTCTACATTTACGCAGGCGGAACTATTTTCAAAAGCTGGTAAATAAAATAATTAATTCGATTAAATTGCATGAAGCTGTTTGTACCTGAATACATTATGTGGAAAAGTTTTCAAAAGCTTAAACTATTTATTTTTGGACTAATGGCATACAAATTCTACGTCTGGAGAGCGTGTGTTGACTTTTCCACTTAAGTCTATACATAGCACTGCCAGACGTCCAGAACAGTCCGGGTAAAGTTATGGTTATGCTTTTGGTTTGCATGTCCGGCTAAATTAAGCGCTATCCAGCCTTTTCAGATTGCATTATGCTTTATAATTGCAACTTTTTAGGGTTACAAAGGGTAAAACGGGACCCTGTTACTATCTCATCTGTCTGTATGTCTGTCCGTCTGTCACCAGGCTGTATCTCATGAACTGTGATAGCTAGCCATTTGAAAATTTCACAAATGATGTACTTCTGTTGTCGCTATAACAACAAATAAAAAATATTAAAAACAGAACCAAATAAATATTTGAGTGTGTCCACCGCACTTTTTTTTTTTGTCGTTTTTTCTAGGACGATACTGAACCCTTCGCGCGAGAGTCTGAATCGCACTTGGCTGTTTATTTTTGTCATTTGTGTTCTGCCTCACTTTATGCACTAGCGATCGATAGCGCAATCGGAGCCGACAGAATTATATTGAAATGAAGTATAAGTAAAGCACTGCTAACTGCTATTTTAAAATAATAATAAGAGTCGTTTATTTTCTCTACACAAGTTACTTAATGAAAGGTTCACAGTAAAGCACGAACATGGAATTAACTTTGTGAGAGACTGGTCCCTGTGATAGGTCTCTATGAAACCTGTATTACAAGTCTAAACGAAACGATAAAAAAAAATTAAAAAAAAAATTGAATAACAATAAAGCCGACTGATTCAGTCAATTTTATAGATGTTTCATTAGAATTTAAGGTCAATAATAAACAAAAAAAAATGTCAGCCTTTTCCCCAAATGTCCGACTAATGTAAAGTCGGGTCATTTTGACCCTGGGGTCTAACTTTGGCTCAAGCTTATTAAACAATAGGAAACAGGATACTGTGTTTGTATTAGTTAACGAGCTTGGGTCAAAGTTATACCTTAGGATCAAAGAAAACCAACTTTACGGTAGCTGCTCTGTCCGCCTTTTCAGTTTCAAGACTTTCAACCCTCTCCATACCTTTTTTTAGATAAGAAATCATTCAATGACATCTCCCGTCCTAGGGCGGAGCGAGAGGGCCTGCCAGACTTTTTCTGACTAAAAACTCACTCCCCTTCAGTTTTTGCGTTTGTTCCAGGGCCCCGGGGTTCACTTCCGCACAACCTGAGGAACCCTGTCTATTCCGACCATAATGATTTTCATTATGAATGAATGCAATAGGTAGTATGAGCAAGGGATTTAAAACGTGACTCCGAAATTAATTCAACAGCTGTATGGATCCTGGTCGGATTTCTTTCCCAAAACTATATAAAATTTCATCCTAATTGAATCTTTCCTAAAGCTTTAGGGATAGGGTAACCCTTTATTCAAGTTTATAGTAGAATATCTACAACATTAGTTTTAGCCCAAGTCGTCGACGGCGCGCACTGTTCCCGCGCGCCTCAAGGAGTTGTCAGCAACAGCAGGGGCCCAGCCGGGTCGAAGCCTACTGGGGCCAGGGTTATCCGAATAGCGGGGCGCTCGAGCCCCGGTATGAAGGCTTGAAGGAACGGGATGGGTTTTTTAGTCAGTAAGAGTCTGACACTATCTCCCGCTCCGCCCAAGAGCGGGGGTTGTCATAGGATGATTTTTCCCACCGGAAAAAAAAAGTATCTATAAGCAAAAGCTGAAACACGTGTCTTGTATATTTATGCAAAGAATCTATGTAGGAACAAAATTTCATAATTGTATCATGAAAAATCACAAAGTATTAAGCTTGTTATGTTGTCTGATTGTCCGCACAAATGCATGTTCACCGGCCATTCGGGCGACTGAGGAGTTGTTTTTCCTCCCACACGAAAAAGGCCACTAGTTAGTGACCTGGCCACTAGTTAGTGACCTTTTTAAAATATATTTGATAAAAAAAAAATCCGCCATGTTATAATAGGGTGTAAAAATTATTTATTAGAATCGATTCAGTTACTGATTCTGAACATAGTTTATTTTATTCAGGTTTCGCTTAAACCAAAGATAATGTTGTTTAAAATTTTATCCTAATTGAATCTTAATCCTTCTCATGCAAGTGAGTATAATTACAGGTCGCGCGATGAATCAAGATCGCTCGGCAAAAGTGGAAGGGGCATGCGCAGTATTCAATTCTACGGTCTATTTGGCGACGTACGGGCGGGTGTGCGCCGTCGGCGACACGTCATTGGTAGATAGAGTCGCTCTTCAATTCCCGCGTTGCGTTCTCGCCTCTCATTGGATACTGTTGTACTTGGGTACTGTTGCGTACAGCTTGTGTTATCGTAATAGTAATACGTAGTCGTAAAAAAAATGGTTAAAAGTAGGTAAAGTTTTAAAACGGCTAGCCAGAAAAATGGTTTACGACGTGAATTATTACGTTAAAGAAAGAAACTAACGAAATTATTTTTTTTAATTTTATGTTTTATTTTATAATTTTTAATTTTTTGAATTTACCTACTTACAAGATAAATTACAATCAAAAACTAGTGTTATTATAAGTTATGTTACTAAGGTTCAAACATACGAAATTAAAAATAAAATCCTAACATACTAAGAATTTCTGTGCGCAATTGTACACATGCGCCGATTGCCCCCACTACTTTCACCGAGCGATCTTGATTCACCGCGCGACCTGTACCTAAAAATCTGATCATTCAAGTTTGCATAGAATACTCGTACTTATCTATACTCATCTTCTGGTATACCTATAATATAGTGTTACTGGAAGTGATTTGCGGAAACATGAGCGGCGCGCTCATCAGTATGCACAGACCGTGCTGACCAATGACCTTTCTGACAGTTTACTATGCTGTGGGCAACAAGGATGGATCCCAGGTACCTACTAATAGAAAACTGATTGCTAGACAACGGTTCATTTATCTTTTGTTGTTTACTTCAAGATATTGATTCAATGAGTATGCAAGGCAAGTGAGGCCTGTCAGTCATTTCCAGTTCCCATTTAGTTCCGCGTGGCTTTCTTTTATTGTGAAGTAAAGAATAAAGGTAAATAAAAATAAATAAATAGTCCACAACTATTGCACAACGTTGCCTAGTCCCAAGTTAAGCTGAGCTTGTATTAGATATGGGTACTAGACAACTGATAAACATACTTCGATATTTCTAAATACATACATATTATAGATAAATTACATCCAGACACAGAACAAAAGATTATGCTCATCACACAAACATTTGTCTTGGATAGGAATCGAACCCACGACTTCCGGCATATCAGTCAGGGCCACTAACCACTAGACCAACAGGCCAGTCAAGGTAAATCCGACTACTACTATACTGTTCTACTTTTTTACAATGTTCTAAAATCTACTAGTAAATAAATTATCACAGTACCTTACCAAACTATGCCTGCAGGTTTTCTGTTAACAGTAAGACTGCAAGGGTCTTTTGTTTATTACTAAAAGAGTTCTGAGTATACATGTAGGTGGATGGAGAGAGAGAGGAAGGCCGAAGAAAAGATGGATGGATTGTGTGAGGAGTGATATGAAAGAAAAGGGAGTTAGCGATAGTTTGATGGGCGACAGGACAGAATGGAAGAAAAAAACATGTTGCGCCGACCCCAAGTGATATGGGATAAGGGCAGAAAGAAGAAGTAAGACTGCAAGGGTTTTGATCATCCAATGACTTCTCATGCTCTTGTGAGGATTGAAGGAGCGTGTCAGACTTTTACGGATTAAAACGCATATTGTGGGTCCTTCAGTTGCCCTAAGTAGATCACGGTATCTATTGCTTAAATTCTCCTGACAGTTTGGTAGGTACTAAACTCGTTAAAAAATAAAAGGGCCCGCTTTTGACATTTGAGAAAGACCCTAAAATGTAACTTGGAACGAAACTTCAAAAAACAATAAAATAATACATAAAGTGTTTTTAAAAAATATACTATAGTATTGTATACATTTCATAAGCGCGTTAAATAATAAGATGGAATATATTGCAAGTTTTTTTTTTTTGTTTAAAAGTATTCGTTTTGACAAATTAATGTCAAAATGGGCCTTTAATATCTTGACAACATTACGCGCCGTATCGCCGGTACAATTCTTATCTGACGGCCGGACTGCGAGCTACCCATAAACCTGTAAGTCCCAAATTAAATTTCTTATTTTACTTGGAATGACTCGTATGTTGAATGTTCCGTATGGTGTCCGGACGTAAAGAATAACACCATCCCATTTCTTCCCGTGGGTGTCGTAAGAGGCGACTAAAGGACATTTTGAGACCGTGCGCACTGTTAAGCACCTGAGGTCACCGCGTGGTGGCGGGTATATCACCAGCAACAGCATTCCCAAGGAGGGTTAGTGTCAGGCAGGCGGCCGACTGTAAAATATTTGCCAAATCCCTAGCAACATGATTGGAATAAATGATAGAATGCGCGATAGGGTTAGGGCGTACCCCACAGGCGACGCGCAGGGGCAGCACCCGGCTCCTGTGGGAAATGGACCAGGGTTGTTGCACCATTCCGGGCGGGGGCAACGTAGGAAGCTAGCCCGGGAAATGAGATTGAGGTATGCAAGTTGGAATGTTGGGACCATGACTGGAAGGGCGAGAGAGTTAGCGGATGTACTGAAAAGAAGACGGATAAATATAGCATGCCTGCAGGAGACTAAATGGAGAGGAACAAAAGCGAGGGAAATTGGTGAGGGTTATAAGTTTTATTATTGTGGAAGTGATGGAAAAAGAAATGGAGTAGGAATAGTGCTTGATAGTAAACTGAAAGAAAGCGTGATGGAAGTACAGAGGATTAATGATAGATTAATTGTTGTGAAAGTTATGTTAGAGAATGTGATGTTGAATGTAGTTAGTGTGTATGCACCACAAGTAGGATGTGATGAAATGGTGAAAGAGAAATTTTGGGAGGATTTTGACAATGCTTTAATGGCCATCCCTGTACATGAGGAACTGATAGTTGGAGGTGATTTTAATGGACATGTGGGAAGAATGAAAGGTATTTATGAACGGGTACATGGAGGATGGGGTTTTGGCAGTTTAAATAAGGAAGGGGAGACGTTGCTGCAATCCACTACCGCCTTTGACCTTGCAATAGCCAATACTTGGTTTAAAAAAAGTGAGGAACACCTGATCACTTACAAAAGCGGCTACCACAAGACGCAAATTGATTACTTTTTAGTTAGGCGCAACAATATAAAGCACGTCAAAGACTGCAAGGTACTACCAGGAGAAGACCTAGTCTCTCAACATCGACTCCTGGTAATGGAATTAGTTGTCAAAATAAAATGCAACAAAAGCAAAGAGCGTCCTCCCCCCAAAATAAAATGGCATATGCTAGAGAAGAATGATTGTGCAAACAAGTTTAGAGAGCGAGTGGTAGACAAAATGATAGAGATGGGAGACATGAATGATCGAAGTATAAATGAAAGCTGGAATGAGTTGGCGGAGTGTATCAGGCACGCAGCGAAAGATATTTTGGGAGAGACGAGAGGAAAAGGCACAATAGATAGGGATACATGGTGGTGGTCGATAGAAATTCAGAATGTGTTGAAAGAAAAGAAAAGAAAATTCAAGGAATG
The DNA here is from genome assembly GCA_910589285.2 of Mythimna ferrago. Taxonomy (NCBI): domain Eukaryota; kingdom Metazoa; phylum Arthropoda; class Insecta; order Lepidoptera; family Noctuidae; genus Mythimna; species Mythimna ferrago. Next base: position 14,555,277 of record OU342673.1, on the reverse strand, counting down.
GCAGCACGTAGAAGTGGAAAACGGTAGTTTGAAAGCGGAAAAAAAGAGGGAATATGACGTTTTGAAGAAAAAAGCTAAGAAAGCCGTGGCATTAGCAAAATCAATGGCCCAGGACAAACTGTACAACACACTGGACAGTCCTGCAGGCCAAAAAGAGCTGTACCGGCTAGCTAAAACAAGAGAGAGAAAGACAAGAGATGTTTGTCAAGTAAGATGTGTAAGGAATGAAGCGGGAGTGGTCCTGTCGGATGATGAAAAAATCAAAGAGAGGTGCAAGGACTATTTTGAAAGACTGATGAATGAGGAAAATAATTGGAGTGGAATTTTAAAGAGTAAACCAGTGAATGTAGGGTTAGTGAGAATGGTTAGTATGGATGAAGTCAGAGTAGCAGTAAATGGAATGAAAAATGGTAAAGCCATTGGTCCAGATGGAATACCCGTTGAAGTGTGGAAGTTATTGCGAGTGGATGGATGGACGTGGTTAGCTTTATTCTTCAATAAGTTGTTGCGGGAAGAAGCCATACCTGATGAGTGGTGCAGCAGTTCTTTGGTGCCCATTTTTAAAAACAAAGGTGATGTGCTTGAGTGCAACAATCATAGAGGAATAAAGCTAATGTCACATACTATGAAAGCCTGGGAGAAAGTTATTGAAAGGCGACTGAGAGAAGAGAGTGAAATTTCACAGAACCAATTCGGTTTTATGCCTGGTCGGGGTACGACGGATGCCATTTTTGCTATACGCCAGCTGTGCGAGAAATACAGAAGTGCGCATAAAAACTTGCACATGGTATTCGTTGACCTCGAAAAGGCATACGACCGGGTACCTCGAGAGGTTCTGTGGTGGGCCCTTAAGGAGAAAGGTGTGCCTGGGAAGTATGTGCAGTTGATCCGAGCGATGTACAGTCGATGTAGTACGCAAGTCCGGTCAACAGTGGGCACCACTGGAAATTTCAATGTGGCTGTCGGCTTACATCAGGGATCGGCTCTCAGCCCTTATCTCTTCCTAATGATAATGGACGCTCTGACGTCGGACATTCAGGAGGAGGCTCCTTGGTGTATGCTGTTTGCCGACGACATTGTGCTGGTTGCCGAGAGTGGCCTAGAGGTCCAAAACAGATTGGAGGTGTGGTGGCACAGACTGGAGAGTGTTGGCCTGAAAGTAAGTAGAACCAAAACGGACTACTTGTTCTGCGATTTCGGCGGTCTCTCCAACCCTGTGCCTTTAGCTCTCGCCGGAACGCCCATACCAATCTGTTCCGACTTTCGGTACCTCGGGTCACTCGTCCAAGGGGATGGTGAGGTAGACCGAGACGTAACACGTCGGATCAACGCAGGATGGATGAAATGGCGACAGGTCACGGGAACAACTTGTGACCCACGCATGCCCCTCAAGTTGAAGGGTAAAATTTACAAGTCCGTCATAAGACCTGTCATACTGTATGGATCAGAATGTTGGGCTGTGAAAAAGAAGGATGAAAAAAGATTGCATGTTGCGGAGATGAGAATGTTGAGATGGATGTGTGGTGTGACGAGAATGGATAAAGTGAGAAATGAGTATATTAGAGGAAGTTTGAAAGTGGCGCCAGTGACTGAAAAGTTGAAAGGTAATCGGTTGTCTTGGTATGGTCATGTGAAGCGGAGGGATGAAGCGCATATTACTAAAAGAGTTCTGAGTATACATGTAAATGGATGGAGCGGGAGAGGAAGGCCGAAAAAAAGATGGATGGATTGTGTGAGAAGTGATATGAAAGAAAAGGGAGTTAGTGATAGTTTGACGGGTGACAGGACAGAATGGAAGAAGAAAACGTGTTGCGCCGACCCCAAGTAATATGGGATAAGGGCAGGAAGAAGAAGAAGATTTTACTTGGAATGACTGACCTCCACAAAACAGTAAGTGGGTAGCACAATAACCCTTGCCAACTTAGAAGGTTCTTGGCTACTGATGACGACTGTCACAGTGTAAAAGATCTATAAATTACAGCCAACGGTTTCAGAGATAAAAATGTTAATCGTTGCATTTTTTTAATAGGTCCTTTTTATATTTTAGTAAAAAAATATTACAAACAGACACTTTAATTTCAACAGACAGTCAGACAATCAAATTGGTATTCTTCTGAGCTAATATAATTGTACAATAACTTAACGTCATTGATTAGTCTGAATATTGACAGTCAAAAACAAGAGCAGGGTTTAAAAAAGTACTCGTAATAAAGAAACACCACCTAAATTATACTTGAAGATTTACAATTACCTTTTTGTACCTTTTTTGAGTTAGTTTTCTGATTAACCTTTCAATCGAGTCAATTAGAGACACAATATAAAGACAATGACGCGAACCGCGTTCACTGGGGGTTTAATGAATTAAGCGAACAATATGAAAATTTTCATATCGCTCAATCGGTTTACAGCAAAACATTTGTTATTTTTAACCGTTTGTAGGTATAATTAGGTAAGCCATGGCAAATGGTAGTTCGCGGAGAAAAATATAATTCTGCGCAGCGCAGTCTAATCCGGTTAAATTGCAGCATTGGAAACAGCAGCATTGGAAATGGAACGATGGTAGGTTAATCTAGACTTTAACTAACTGAATCCAGAATAGACAAAGGAGCGGAAAATTACTTAGCCTTTTATCTACAGTTAGAAGCAGAAATAGTTCGCTTATTTTCAGTATGCATTTATATCCTTTATATGTAGATACAGTTATGAGCGAAGAAATCTACACTAATATCATAAAGGGCCAAAGTTTTTTTTTTTTGTTTGTAGGAGGTAATCTCTACGTAATGTGATCAGTACTTTCACTGGTCCAATCGCTAAAATTTTTTCGTCGATAGAAAGCTGTTTTATTCCTCAATGACATTATGCTATATTTCGTGTATGCGGGTGAAGCCGCGGGCAAAAGCTAGTTAGTAAATAGAGAAGGATGTCATATTGGTGTACCGTATTTGTTTTTTTTTCACTTGCTTCTTATTACCCTTTTATATGTCATACAACCATCACTTGAAGTAAGTCATTGTGTCTCTAGGGACAGTTATAGGTTGCATTTTGGAAAGTGTGCGCGGGAATTGTATGACTTGAACCCGACGTACGGAGACTATTCACCCAACCTTACGTTATTGAAACCTCTACGGTCTAAGCGTTTCGCTTAATCATTTACACCGCGTACATCCAAGGGCTGGAACAATTTGCCTGCTGCGGTCTCCCCATCCGACTGGAACAATTTGCCTGCTGCGGTCTTCCCATCCGATTGTAATTTGGGTCTCTTCTTGGCTAGAGCGAATAGGCTCTTTCTAAACTAGTGCGCCTCACCATTAATGAGTGATCACTGATTACCATCAGGTGGGATCGCAGTCAAGAACTAGTTTATATCAGATAAAAAAGGACTGGGACTTAATTCTTTCGAACAATCCACGGCCTTGGCAGGGGTCGGCCCTATCTGGCTACATCGATTTTGCTGACATCTCTTTGAGGCTCGCGTGGAATACAATACAACTCACCGTAGAACCGGGCTTGGTCCTTACCTGACGGCTGACGGCAAGCTACCTATGGTTCACCTTCCACGCCTATGGTGGCCAGTAGACGTCTTAGGACTACCGACGACGAGATGTCACCAACAAGAGTCAGCGCGTTAGTTTCATCACTGCTTTTCAGAAAGAGGTTACCTTCCATTTTCTCTCACTTCATACCATGGCCTGAACAAGGGCCGGACGCGAGAGGTCCCTGCCGCCGACTCCACCCAAGCATAAGACTTCTACCGTATGTTACAATTGCCAAAACGGATCTTGAGCGCTCGGCGTCAGAGTGGGGATCGCTTTGCGCATTCCATACATTGGCGAGCCAATCGTCTACGTTGTTACATACATGCAGCAGCGCAGGGAGCGAATCATGAGTGACATCTATGACGCGATGGCGCGGCTAGCCAATCACTGACTCTTCCCGCCCCCGCGTCTCACTTCACACCACTAAGAGACCGAATATTTGAATTCTGCGCAACTTGAAGCCAGCGCTCAAAATCCTTGGCGGCAATTGTACTGTGTCCTCCGGCTGAGTAACCATGGAGTTTCTTGCTGGTTCTTCTCCATAGGAAACGACCAATTTGAAACCATGCACTAGCTTTTGATGTTTTATAAGTGCCCATGTAGGCCTATTGAAATAAAAACATTAGAATTTTTTTTTTAGATCTGCCTAATCCGGCATTTCTCTCCACTCTTTCCGACACAAAAACTTTTCGAAACGACTGTGTCTGGTATCCCTTACTGCGTTTGGCAGAAAGTCAGAACGCCGTTGCGCCTTTATAGGTACTCTTCAAAGAGGTGTATTAGACCCCTCTTTGAAGAGGAGCTACAAATGCTTGGCGCCTTGAAAGTGACGTGCCCTTTCTGAACTTGATATTTGATAAATGCACAAAAGCGTGTGAAGCGAAATCAAATAAAAATACAAGAAGTAGGACTGAAAACCTGTGCTACAGTTACAGCCACCTTGATGCCTTAACAATGGGTGTGTCAGGGTCACAAAGGGAGGTACAGGACTGGTGTCCTCATTAGCGCCATAGATTACATATAGTAATGAAGCAAGCCTCTAATTATACGTCAGACATAGCATTGTTAAGGCAAATTATAGGTACATTATGATGCACCAATAAATTGTTAAAACCGGAGGTAATTACGTGATTAGCGTCACGGTGAACTTGTACTTAATTTAACTTATGATATCATTGTAATGGACGGGTTAATTTTGTTATAGTACGTTTTTCACGTGTTTACGTGTTGCAACGCGGGTCATACTCATTTTACAGTATCTTTCTTGTATGGAACAACTAGCGTTTGCCCGCGGCTTCGCTCTTGTCAACTGACTACTCTATTTTACTCTATCCTACAGTATATTAATTTAATATACCATTAAAACATTAACCGGTCAACTTCAAAATTTCAAATTGTCAAAATATTAACTGTCAGTTTGTTATAGAGTCTGTCTAAAAAGTCAAACGACTAAAAATAAAATATGATGATTCAACGCTGCTGGTTCAATAATCAAGGTTTATTAAGAGATCTTGATCATTGTTTACTAATAGAAGAACCTTATAAAAAGTATCAAAAATAAGTATATTTTTTTTAAATGATTGAATATTATACAAAATTCCTAAGTCGTTTGACTTTTTAGACTGAATATACCACGTTATATGTCACGTTCCACGGGAACGGGAAAAATTATTATTATTATTTATATACACAGATATTAACGCTTCCTATGTTTACCCTGACTGTTCGTGCCATTGAAAAATTATTGCTTTTAATCACAATCATTGGCTCTGAGACCTGTTTGTTTGTGATAATGGCTCATCAAATATCTGATGCCAATAACAAGAATTGATTTGTGTTTCCCAGTAACTGGGTTTTGATTTTGTGAATGTGTGCTAAGCAGTCGATCCATGTTAAACACGGATCAAAGACGTATTCTGCAGCGTCTGGTTAGCCTGAAAGCCGACACCAAGCTAGTTGGGAAAAAGCTAGAGAGATTTTGACACTAGTATGGAAAAGAAACATTAATCAAAACGAACCCCAAAAACATGCGTTGGTTTTTATAAAGTTTAAAATAAGTAAGTACGTAGGGCTACGGGTCCAACTTACGAGTTGAATGTTGTGGGTTAATCTTTACTTTGTGTAATTTATAGTTTAATACGTATTTCATCGCCATTGCTCTCAAAACAGTAAAGATAATATCGTAAGGAAACCAGCGTAGAACGATAAACTCGAAGACTGGTGGCCCGCGTCACGTGGTGCACTACGGTCCATTCCCTCTCTCAGAGAAGAGGCTATGTGTCCCAGCAGTGGGACGATAACAAGGCTGATTATGCTCATCATCATCATCATTATTTCATCCGAAAGACGTCCACTGTTGGACATAGGCCTCCCCCAAGGGTCACCATAATGACCGGTCCAGTGCGTCTCGCATCCATCGGATTCCCGCGACCCTCACCAGGCCATCGGTCCAGCTTTTGGGAGGCTTTCCAACGCTGCGTCTTCCGTTACGCCTTTCCAGAACCTTTCGTTCCCATCGAGCAATATAGAGCAGCCCTGCCCACTGCCACTTAAGTTTGGCGATTGTTTGAGCTATGTCTGTAACTTGGTTCTCTTTAGCTATGTTATGCTAATCGTATTTTATCAAGTTCATAACTAATATTATATCTATATAGTACTTAGTAGTAGTAGTTTTCTATCTAAGTATAGTACTGTATGAAAATAATCCAGTAATAATGAAAAGGCTTCCTCTCTGCGGTCCTTTGATAGAATGGCATGAATAGTTAATTAATTTTGAAATGAAAAGGCTAGTCGAATTTTAACGTGCTCGGGTTATACTTTGGCTAAAGAGCAAAACAAGGACACTAGCAGCGTTGCCATGTTAAGTAATATCTATTGAAGGGTGTTTTTAATATCGTGCGGTTTTGATCACGCATGCGGGACTGCTCCGCACGCGTATCCCCCGCAAAAGTCCATTTTATACAAGTGCGTGAAATACGCATGCGGGTCGCGTTTTTTTTTTGTATTTTAATTTTTTTGCATAAGTAATAAATTCCGCATGATATTAGAAACACTCGCACATGACAATGCTGCCAGCATTTGGGGCACTTTAACCATTGACGACAATGTGGATAAATTTTTTTAATAGAGTTATTTTTATACGCTTTTATATTGTCTAATATACATATTATTATTTATAGTTTTACATTTACTTAAGAAGTCATTTTTGGTTTAGATGACCGATAGGTAACCAACTAAACTCAAAATCTAAAAAACGGTGAAAACTTTCTTTTAAACATGTAAATGTTATAAATAAAACAAAGTCCTTGTGATCGCGGTAATCTCAAAAAGTATTGAACAGTTTATCATGTAGTTTTCACAAGTGGACAGAGTGACTAATGAGAAAAGTTTAGGTGTATACATGATGCATATTATAAAAGAGAAGAGGCGAGAATTTCAAAGATTCCTAACATCCCAGCAAAGTTGGGGCGGAGGCGACTGATCCATCAACATACAGTTCAAGCTACTGAACGGATTCCTTTAAAATATTTTACGCTGGTAGTAATTATGATGCTAAGAATCGGTTAATCCCCTAACAGAAAGAAACAGAGGGCTAAAGTTTGCATGGAGATTTCACATTCTCACGGGCGAACCAGCTGGCAGAGGCTAGTTGGCCAATAAAATCAATGATAGATAGCATTTGTGAAGGACACAATATTTTATAGTTTTTAAAGGAAATCAAGGACACAACATTCATTGCTTTTTTTAAGTGGGAAAATCATCTAATGACATCTCCCGCCTTTCTTGTGTCAGACTTTTACTGACTAAAAACCCATTCCTGTTCCTTCTTTGCCTTCGTTCTCTTCCGCATGACCCTGCTGGGCTTCTACAATTACTGACTTCTCCTTGAGGCGTGCATGGAACAGTACGCGCCGTCGACGACTTGAGCTCAGTCCGGACAGTTACCGGATGGTCGGACGGCGAGCTACCCATTGCTCGCCGTCCGCAAGCCAGTGCCCACGGTGGCCGGAAATCGAATAACTTGGGTTCAGCCGCGAGCGCCATAACTGCCTCGCGCGTGCGGCCGCCTCCTTTGCTAGCATTAGGCGACCGCTTGAAAATTAATTGCTTGTGATGACATACAATATAGACATAAATGGAAAGTCAAGAATGTCTGGTGCTTTGATTACTTACTGAATAAAGAAGACATAACATTCAAAGGCTGGGTGGATCTTGTGTACACCCTGAGTAGTTTATTCTTTCTGATAGTAAACAACTCAATACTTTACTACGCATTGAGTACAAATACACAATAATTGACACTTCCTTTGTTGCCTTACAGTAGGTAAGTATTGAAGTTTTAAGTAAACTTCCTGCCATTCAAACATCGCTGTTTAGAATAAGATAAATATGAAGCTAATATGATACTGGATTGCATACATAAACACACACTTTTGCCCAGAGACTGCGTAACGCCACCTGCTATGTACTACTATTTTGCATGCCGTGAAACTAATGTAGCGGAAAAATCAAATTATGTACCATCTTAAAATTGTCCTTACATTGCTTGCAAATAAATGATTCCGATACAATACATAGATATTAGATGATTGTAAAGACGTATTTCATTTCTATTGAAAATAGAACAGTATAGCTTTAGAACACGAAATTTAAAAAACGAATAGGTAAAACATTATTATCTAAATTAAATCTCTCTCCCCCCGTTTTTCAGCCTTTTTTACTCGTTTGTAAATATTATTATTTTAAGTTTGTATATATATACCTAGTGATTATTTATTAGATTAATAACAATCTTATAATTTCAATTAAAAAAAAAATCTCTTGAATAATACAGTATATTTTACTGACACGTAGGTAAACTAAAAATAAATATTGACTAACTTAAAATTTAAAAGCGTAAAAACAATATTTACATTATTATTGTAAAGAACAAGCAATTTTCCCCATTTATTTCTTACTTTTTAAATTATAATATATACAACAAAATAAACGATACTATACAACGATATTATTCGTCGAGCTCTTGTCACCGCCGGCGTACCCGCTGTATTAGAACCAAATGGCTTGGTACGTGACGATGGAAAGAGACCAGATGGTATGACGTTGGTACCGTGGAAGGTGGGTAGGCCTCTGGTGTGGGACGCAACCTGTGTCGACACCCTTGCGCCATCCCACATTCCATGTATGGCGGGCTGTGCTGGCGCTGCCGCTGCGGCTGCTGAGTCCCTTAAACGGCGCAAATACTGTAACCTTATTGGTAATTACAGTTTTGAACCGTTTGGGGTCGCGCTTTATTTGTTAAGGAAATTTCTCGCCGACTGATCGACACCTTGCGTGACCAGAGGGCTGGCTCGTTCTTCGCTCAAAGAATTAGCATTGCCATTCAACGTGGTAATGCTGCCAGTCTTCTGGGCACATTCCCGGATGACAGCGATGTGGAGGAGTACTTCGACGCCTGAGTGCACTTTGTGTTTTTGTATTTTATTTATATACGTTAGGTATTTATTTAGGTTTTAGTATAAATAGTTTAAGTTTGTTTGTTTATGTAGAGTAACGAATTATTTATAATAAAAAGTATATTTTAATAATTTTTCGCTATGAACACAATAATAAAAAAAGCTTAAAGTGCGCCTCTGTAGGTTTTTTTTTCGGTGGGTAAAAATGACAATCCAGATGACATCAACCCGCCCTTGGGCGGAGCGGGAGATAGTGTCAAACTTTTACTGATTAAAAAACACACCCTGTTCCTTCGTTGTCCTTCATACCGGAGCCGAGCCTCCCATTCAGAATATCTTTGTGTGCGTAATAAGAAATAAACCTTTGATCGTATAGCGACAAAGGCTAAAGAAACCAGGGACTTATCAAGATGCGCAGAAAAGAGCAGATGAAGCCAGACACAAAAGAAAGCACCTCCAATTTAACCTAGGAGTGTCAAGCTCACTCTAACGTCTTGCTGGTGGTTGCCGAGTGCTGGATCATTCGACTCCCTACACAATGGTTGAACTGAATGGTGCTAGTGTATGAGTCATGTTCGTTAACGGACGCCGTCAGTTTTAGCTGACCATTTCTCAGCTGCCTCAGATTTTATTATCTGTTGTCTTTTTTGCTCTAGACGCTTTTAACGTGCAAGTATTTCTACAACTTTCTCACATACCTATCTATAATTTATACATGTATAATTATTTGAACATTAACACCGTAATCATGTAACTAATTATTGATTGAGAAGAGTGTTCATCAAGTTTGTTGTACCTTCTTCTCTGTAGAAAAAACTTAAGTTTTGGAACGTGTAAATAGCTACTTTTTATTTTCTTTTTTGTGACTGACCGACCTTGACTATTCGAAAGTGTCTATAAATGGTTTAAATGAAATAAATGCTTTGAATTCGACTATAGAATTCTGTGAGATCAAGTTAAAATGATCATAAAGATTAAGCATCTTGGACAATAAAACTAAATTCTTGGAATACCTTTCATATTTCAGTTGCCCACGGTGACTACTTATCATCAGATGGACCGCCAGATTGTGTGTATAAAAATAATAACATGAAAATATTTTTTTTTTGTAAATTGATATAAACCAGTGCTTGACCGCGATTCCACCTGATGGTAAGCAGTGATGCAATCGTTGATGGTGAGGTGCATTAGTTTATACAGCCTATACACTCTAGCCTTGAAGACACCGGTTGGACGGGAAGACCGCAGCAGGCAAATTGTTTCAGTCCTTCGATGTACGCGGTGTAAACGACGAAGCGAAACACTTAGTCCTCGCCCTACGTCAGTTTTTCCGATGGTATGGAGATGGCGAAATCATGTCATGTAATTCCCGCACACATTCTCCAAAATGCATCCTGTCAAATACCGAAAGGCTGGCTACCCTACGCCTGTGCTCTAGGCTTATATTTATTTATTTATTTATTTATTTATTTAGGATCTCCAACAAACATCCTTTGTTGGAAATCCTAAATAAATAAATTCTAAATAGATAAAACACAATAAATAAAACACAATATTTGTATCTTATAATATTAGTGGTTCCAGTATCTTTTTGGTGTACTCCTTCACTTATAGGAGATAATTTAAACAATTAAGCTAACAAAAGTAAAATTTTAAATTAAAATTACAAAATAATACAATAAAAATATGATATAAATGAATAAGGATTGAAAATTGATTGAATAATAATAATGATAAAATTAGAATTCTATTAACAAGGAATAATACAATAATTCAACTATAATATTTACATTAATTAAATCAAATTTAATTCATTAATTACATCACTACATAGTATAAAACAAAGTCGCTTCTCGATGTCTGTTTCTATGTATGCTTATATTTTTAAAAGGTTTATATATATATAATATAATAGAGGGACACTGATAATTTTAGAGGTCTCTATTGTGATATCGTAAATAAACTCATTTTACGCTTACATTGCAAACGCGGGCTGAACCCCATGGTATGGTACACCTTCAAAAGGTCTACAAAAAAGTTCACGATGGTTTAAGTCTATGTCTATCTCTTAGGTATAATAATAATAATAATATTCCACAACTATCACACAACGCCGTCTAGTCCCAAGCTAAGCAGAGCTTGTGTTATGGGTACTAGACAACTGATAAACATACTTATATATTTCTAAATACATACATATTATGGATAAATTACACCCAGACACAGAACAAATGATCGTGCTCATCACACAAACATTTGTCCTGGGTGGAAATCGAACCCACGACCTCCGGCATAGCAGTCAGGGTCACTAACCACTAGACCAACAGGCCTGTCAAACTACTAAACGTATAAACATTTTAATAACAACAATAAACAATTTTTACTAACTACTACTAAACGTATAAACATTTTAATAACAACAATAAACAATTTTTTATCCTTTACTTTTTACCAGAAATAATGGCTTATTTACGAAGCGATTTTAAGCAATACAGCATTAATACTTATCCAATTAGGTACATTAAATAGATTTTGCATTCAATATGGCCCTTTCCAGCATATAATTTAAATAAATATTTTCGAAGATATTACAGATCTAAAATGCAGGGCCATAGCGGTTGTACTGGGCTCTCTCCTTATAAAATGGTGTTGAAAGTAGGTTGTCCTGAAACCTAAATCCACTTAAACTTTGCAATGGCACGCGTTTGATGGTGTAATTAATAAAACTCAAACAAAATCATAATAGAGTGCACAATACTCACCGGATGTGGTACCGTAGAAAACGTTTCCCCGAATTCCTCTGATACCATCGATACCATCTTTTGAAATGACCGTTAGTAAATCCCAGGGTAAAACTTTAAGCTTTTTGGGGGTGAGGGTGTGTCAGACTTTTACTAACTAAAAACCCACTCCTGTTCCTTCGTTGCCTTTCATACCAGGGCCAAGTCTTCCTTTCAGAAGTAGACCCTTGGTTCCAGTACGCTTCGACCCTGCTGGGGCCCTACGGTTTGCTGACATCTTGAGGCGCGCGTAGAACTGAACGCGCCGTCGACGACGTGGGCTCGGTCCGACGGTTAACGGACGGTTGGACTGCGAGCTACACATTGCTCTCCGAGAACCTGCGTCACGCGGATGGTAAGGACGCCCGCCGTGAGGTGGAAAGATCTCACAGCGTCCTCATGCTCCGTCACAAACTTTCAACGTTGCGGGCAGATTTGGGCTTTGAGTGTTTTTTACATGGCAAATTATAAATGTCGCTCTTTTAAGAGTAAGTAATCTAAAGAAAACATGTTTGTATTGTCTAATGACAAAAACGCTGTGAACGTTGCATATAAAGACAAATTCTGTAGTATATTTAGTATCTGCATTGCGACTGTGCGAAGCCAGGGCGGGTCGCTAGTTAGGTACATTATTAAACTATATAATTATACAATTGTCAAGCCAGTATCATTTTCTTTGTAATCTATTTCAGGGCTATAAAAGTAACATCGTTCACAAATTGGTTGACGTTTTCGAGCTGTAATTGATTTCTGTAAAAGTTGACGATAACTCAATTGTGGCAAATTGAATTGCTCAGAAGGAAGCAACACAAGCGAGTTAGGTATAACGGAAAATTACATTTATGAAAAACATTCAGCACTGCTACAAACAAGCGGTATATTAGTCTAATCTTTAAGATATTTCTATTACAAAAATGTGTTTCGTATTGTGATATCGAAGGAGACCACATGGGTTTATGTTCTTATTAGTTGGCGGACTAGCTAGGTAAATGTACTTTTTCATACCCCCATCTCGGAAAGAGTATTTTCGCTTCGATATCTGAGCATGAACGCCGTTTTGATCTGCTAGAGGATAAGTAAATTGGATTTAGAACATTGTGTGCACCAAATTTGTTGATTCTCTCGCTAACGCTCAGGATTCAATTCAATTCATTCATTCAATTTTTTAATCACTCGTTGCGCTCGTTATTCAATTTTAAGTTCCTTTTCACTTGCTCGATCATCAAAATTGGCAACTTTGCACTCTTGTATAACAAATAACTATTTAAGGGGCCGGCGACGGATGAATTTCCATACAAACGTAATACCACGCTCATTTGCAGTTGGAGCATATTTCCAACATATTATAATGATATTCGGTTATAGACAATATTTATCTAGGTTCCTACGTCGAGAATATTAGAAATATTGTTATTTTTAATACAGGAAAAGCCAAATGGCATGTTTTGCCATTTACGCTTTAAAAAAGTGCGAAATACAATTCGCTTAAATTTCTTTTAATTTGTTTTTTTAAAAAGAAAGACGTAGGAACCTAGATAAATATTGTCTATAACCGAATATCATCATGATATGTTGGAAATATGCTCCAACTGCAAATGAGCGTGGTATTACGTTTATATGGAAATTAATCCGTCGCCGGCCCCTTAAGGATTTTGCATATTTAAAATAGGTTTTGTTTATAGATAAAATAATTGTTTTTTGTTCTAGAAGTACTTACAGTGATTTTTGGTTGCAAATGTAACTAGGTATTTTGAAGATATAAATAAATTATTACTATTACGTATAGTTTGATTTCTTCGGGAACACATCCCAGGAACCAATCAGAATATCAGAAAACGGTTTCTACAGTATATTTCATATTATGCCACTTACCATTTTCATGTTAACTCTCACCACGTTGTTCTAGGCGATCCTGACCCAGGCCCGGACGGTGGAGGAAAGCGTGAGGTTGAGGCAATCGCCCCAGGCGTCAAGAGTTTCAAGTCGATTCCCGGCTAACGTAGGCGCGGACTTGCGAATGGCGATGGTAGTTGGCCGTTCGATAAGGACCAGACCCGGATTGACGGCGCGTTGTGTTGGACGCGCGCATGAGCGACGGGGCCACAAATGCCAATGCGAGTATGGGGGCCTTATGGGAGTCGTTTAGCGCCCAGCCTGATGCGTTGAATACAATAGATAGTAGCGGGAGCAAGCTCACGCGCTTTTCCGCCTAGTGCTGAAAAGAGCGCAAGCTCACACGACACCCACAAGTGGCCAGTCCATCCCTGTTTATTTATTTGTTCGTATGTGTATTGAAAAACGTCATTTGATACACATGGAAATTCACTACAGTAATCTGCTACATAACACCTTCGCCTACGGCTCGGCTGAATTCCACCTCGGTCCTAATGAAAAACTTTTTCCACTTACAAAATAACCTAATGAAAAACTTTTTCACGTATTTTCATTTTAGTGCTTAGGCTCATTGTTATGTCTGCAGTTGATTACTTACCAAGGTTTTATGATGGAGAGCAGAATGGAAAATATAGGAATATTAATTTTCTAGGAAAATACATTTTTTCTGAACCTTCAGTTGACCAGCTGAAACCAAAAAGTAAGACCTTCGATTCCTTCGAAGTATAATATATGACAAACACTAGGCTGAGACTGCTTATAAGTCACAGCCTAGTGTTTTCTGATTATAAGGAAAAGGTACATACGACTTGCTAATGAGTAATTAACGAGAATCAGATTCGATAACCTCGATAATATTGAATGGAGATAATCTTAGGACTTTATTCACACTAGTTTTTCTTGGTTTAATAGTCGATTAACACATCGAAACCCGGTCAGGTCGATTCTAAATCCGAACTTCAGCCTTTTTAATATTCCCACTGCTGGGACTCGGGCCTCCTCTCTAGGAGAGAGAATGGGCCGAAATCCACCACGCGGGCCCAGTACAGGTTGGTGGAGGTCACAGTCTTTGAATTTTTGGTTCTAAGCATACTAGGTGTTACAGAAAGTAATGTACCTGCCTGGGTTTGAACCCTCGATCTACATCTCATAAGTCAGTTTAATAATATAAATGTGAAACAAGTTACACATAGGTCTATATGAAAGATGGACTTAGACATAGAATGAAAGATAGACAAACGGCCCAGAGTTCTGTCTGTCTGTTTTTCACCTTTTCACGTCAATTTGGACGAAACTTGTAGCTGTCCGCGTCACTGTCAGCCATTTTTCCATTTTGGTTTATATCGGTCACATTCAATTGTACGAGGAAGCCAAGTTACTCCGTTTTGTCACATGATGGCGCTTATTTAGGTTTAGGTTGAATTGATATCTGTGGCGTTCTTCCTTTTTTTTTGCTGAAATATCGCATGTACACTGAAATACAGTTTCCTAATTTTATCTTTATTTTAAGCTCAATAATTTTATATTAAGCTTAAAATAAAAGAAAAAATCTATTATGATGAAAAATTATAAAATGATATTATTATGAGTATGGTATGTGATTCATACCAGACTGTTATGAATGGGCTTTAAATTGGCTAATAATATGTATATTATGTACTAGCAGCTTCGGCAGACGTTGTACTGTCCAAAAACTAGATTTTCCAAAAAAAAATTGAGAACCCGATTGTAGCGCCACCTACCGTATTCAATTGTATTTTTAAACCATCCAGGGACCCACACAAATATGCACACAAAATTGTATTCAAATTGGTCGAGCCGTTTAGGAGGAGTTAGGTGACAAACACACGTTCAGAAGAATTAAAAGAAAGGAGAATCGAAGAAATATATATTATATGTATGTATGTATATACATACTAGCTGACATGGCAAACGTTTGTTAAAGAAAAAAATTGGTGTGGGGGTAGAAGGGTAAAAAATAGCTTATGACCTATTCTCAGCCATTACGGAGGAGTATGATAACAAACATTATGACACGAGATTTTTATTGTTGTCACATGTTAATTAGATTTTTATATATTAAGGGTAAAAAATAGCTTATGACTTATTCTCAGCCATTACGGAGGAGTATGATAACAAACATTATGACCCGAGATTTTTATTGTTGTCACATGTTAATTAGATTTTTATATATTTTTTTTTTTTATATATGCGTGACAGAGTAGAAGATTTCGGTTCCATCAATTTTGTTTAGCTCTGATCGAAGTTCTGTTGAAGAAAAGAACAGGCCACAGAATACCACAAACATATTAAATTCATGAGTATTAAGTTCTAATGGTTTTTACAAGAAATATCGTAAATGCACTATTGTTAGTGCATCATCAGTTTAATGAAAACAAATAAAACTACAAATATAAAAAACGGCAATAAAGACTGAACAATAAATACATATTTATAGCACATTATTTTGATTGTATTATGTATTGTACGGGCATTATAATTTTAATTGCACAGCTTATTTAAGTTGCGTCTTCAAACAAGTACATACCTCATTAGTTTATGGTTTTTTTTATGGAGTACTTTGGACGTCATCATTGGCTCCGGCCTTAACTCTCTAACCTATCAGAACTGTAGGTACTGTGGAATTCTTCTTGTCTAAAAAGTTCCTACTAAGGAGTTATAGTATAACACTGTCGCTTCTCTTTCATCTCTTTTTCTCTCTCTTACTCTTTCAGTGAGAAAAAAATTACAATTGTATCAGTACTTTTGGACATTGGCGTCTTCAGGCTTAATTTTCAATGGGTGGGGAAGCGGGGCGGCCATTTTGCCTGACTTTTGTGTGAAGTTATCAGTATTTGGACGCCTGTCAGAGTATTTCAGATCGGCAGCCCATCCCTGGGGTACTGGGTCAGAAGGCAGGGTTGGTACCAGAAGACTTACCATGAGGTTTTTTAATGTATACTAACGCAGAGTCGAAGCGCATCGAAGCGTCTATCCAAAACTGAACATAACAAATTCAACCTTAACTCCACAGCGTAACGCACACATTACTTCTGAGATTTTAAAAAGACACGCGCGTTCTTCGGAATTCGCGCGTCTGCGCGTGAACAACGCTGATTTGTGCGCGCGCATTCTCGCGTATTCATGCGCCCACTAGCGACCCTACGCGTCATCAGTTGGAAATTTGCCAATTCAATAGCACTGCTGTAGATGCCCATTACTACACGTAAGCGCACGCTCGAGCGTACACACGAGTGCGCGTGCGCATTCGTGCGGTTTCGCTTTAGTTGTAACAGATTAGTTTTTTTTAGTCGTCAAATTGATTACGGTGAAGCCCGAGTCCTAATTTCTGATTTCGAAACTTCAAGACACATTTGTACGAGCATCTATCGGCAATTGGGGGAGCAAATATATTCAGTCTTTTTTTTATGGTGGGAAAAATCATTCAATGACAACCCCCGCTCTTGGTCGGAGCGGGAGATAGTGTCAGACTCTTACTGGCTAAAAGCACATCCCGTTCCTTCGTGCCTTTCGTACCGGGACCGAGCTTCCCTTTCGAAAAAACCTGGCCCTAGTAGGCTTCAAATATTTTGACAGGCTTGTTGGTCTAGTGGTAAGTGGCCCTGACTGCTATGCCGGAGGTCGTGGGTTCGATCCCCACCCAGGACAAATGTTTATGTGATGAGCATGATCGTTTGTTCTGTGCCTGGGTGTAATTTATCTATAATATATTTGTATTTAGAAATATATAAGTATGATAATCAGTTGTATAGTACTCATAACAAAAGCTCTGCTTAGCTTGGAACCAGACGGCGTTGAGTGATAGTTGTGGAATATTATATTATATTAATATATTCAGAGTCTGACGATTGAAAGTGAGAGCTAAGTATAACAAATTTTGATAGATGAGTGTCACTGTAGCATGCTAGCTACTTGCAGACTGTAGTGCAAGTTGCAGGCATGTGTGATATCTCCTACCTCTTTATTGTTTTTTTTTTTTATAGTTTATTTTTGTAATATACCTCACAAGGACACATATCTTTATCTATTTATCTTTCTGTGTCACTCCATTTCATCAGATTTCACTCATCTATCTCTTACAACTTTACACCACTCTTACTTCTCCCTCCTGTAACTTAACACTTATTGTACTTCTACCTCTCCCTCTTACCTTTCATAACTTTATCTTTACGTCTCATAACGTTCGCCTTAGTCCCATAATGTTACCCATAACGTTACATGTCATACTAAGGCCTTTAAGGCCGCCATGCACTTGCCTGTAAATGGTACAAAAGAATGCAAGTAGGCATGTCATTCTACCACAACAAGTTCTGATTGGTGTACCTTTGTCGTTATGGCATGCAATTGACTGGTGAGCCCGATACAGGCTTGTATATTCTGCGAGTAATAACCCTGCTCACTGCCAGTTTAGTTTAGGCTTTCGGTAAATTACAGATACCTTCATTTCTGATGCCGTCATGCAAGGAAACTCCGAGCATAGCCATGGGTAGCCGAAAGGTTCTGAAGCTTTGGTAGATTTTCCACAAGAGCTTTTCTTTCCTGGTAAGAGTCGGTAATGTGATGGAGGCGAGACGCACATTCCGTTCGTTGTGGCGACACTTGGGGGCGGCACATGTCCAACTGGGGACATCTTTAGGCAAAGTTGCATTATTGTACTGCATGGTCTTGATTGCAGTCACACATCGTCAGAATCTATGTACGAGTATTACCTACACAATCGCAAGCAGAGCGCACTGTCTCAAGAAAACTACCACTTTTCGCAACAAAAACAGGGTAATCGTGCCACCGACTGAATCTAAATAGAAGAAATGTATGGAAACTGAATTAACATACCAATAACTTTCGATTCTCAACTAAATTACTTTTCGAAGTTGAAAGAGATAATCGTTTAAATTATAGTAAAAATACAACAAAATCAGGACTAGAACAAGGTCGGTTTTATAATACATGTTAAACACTTTCTAAAACCAGAATAGAACTGTGTCTTAAAGTAGACGATCTGACACATCGCTATAAGCTATAAATCATATTTTATGGCGTACTAGAGTCACTAGTTTTTTACCGCGGTTTTGCTCCTATCCTGCAACGTATATTTCGTGATATAAACATACCAGCTTCTGCCAGCGGCTTCGTTCGCGTGGAAGCAGGTTTCCTCACACAGAACCCCGTTTCATCCTAAAAGGAAAACTCAGGGCTCTGAAATACAAGGCAGCGAAGGAACATAGGAGAGGTTTTTAGTCAGTAAGAGTCTGAAACAAATTCCAACTCGCATTGGATTGTTTTCCAAGAGTGATTAGGCTCATTAACTAGAGCGTCTCACCATCAGAGATTGCATCACTGCTTACCATGCTGTGGGATCGCAGTCAAGCACTAGTTTATATCAATAAAAAAAAATCCTTCATGGTGTGGATTTTGAAAGTCCTTTCTTATTGTTCGCTTACGTCATAGAAGGAAACCTTGTGCAAAATTTCACGGTCCTTAACCGAGTAGTTTCGGGTGTGTGTTGATATGTCAGTCAGTCAGTTTCTCCTTATATATTTAAATAGCGGCCCGTCCCGGCTTCGCACGGGCAATAAATATAGCCTATGATACTCAGGGTGAATGTAGCTTTCCAATGGTGAAAGAGTTTTTGAAATCGGCACAGTAGTTTTGAGTTTATTCATTACAAACGTTCACACAAAAATACAATTTTGTTTCTTTACAATATTAGTGTAGATTAGATTTGATTAGATAATTGTGCTATGTGGTAAAGAGAGATAAGCGTGTGTATTATAATATGTATTCTATTTATACACCCCAGCTTTATACAATTTTCTTTAAAATTTTCGGCATTATTTTGTCTATTATAATGACCTCGGTCAGAGAATAAGCATTGCCATACAACGTGGCAATGCCGCCAGCCTTTTGGGCACACTTCCAGTCGACAGCGATGCGGATGCGGAGGAGTTTTATGACGTCATATTTAGCTAGGCATTTAGTGTATATATTATTTTTAATTATTTAAGTTATTGTTTAATTTGTTTATTATTTCTTCCTACACTTAAAAGACAAAAAAAAATTTTCAATCCCAAATGACGTTGGTTAAAATAAAGACCGCTTTTACCCATTATAATATACATGAATAATAACTAATAGAACCTAAACCTTCATCATAAATCTATTTTTTTATTAAGTTAATTTTTAATGTTTGTAGTTTTTGATTTAATCGCGAACAGATGGACACAGTTGCAGTCGGGGGACTTTGTTTTATAATATGTGTAAAACAGGAGAAGCAGATATTACCTGCTACAAACAAACAGTCTTGTGTCTTCTAAATATTTATTTAGATTATAATATCTCAAAGCATTTAGTTTTGAGCACAGACTGATAATTATGTATTTCAGATTGACCTCGATGCTTAAGATATATGAAAACAGATAATTTAACAGTACCTAGCTATTATAATAATCAAATAAACCTCTTTGTATTAGAAATAGCAATAACGGTCCCAGTAATATTCAAATAGATGCTTTTAAAGATACCTTAAACCGGAAGAAGTCTGTTGTCTCGCAACCAGTTCATCGGCATCTTCCATAGTAAGGAACCGTTCGAAAACCTGTTGATGTTTGTATTTGTTTATACTTATTATAAAAATATATTCACGTGGTGGTAGACGCATCACGTGTTGCAAGACTATTTTTTTTTTGTTTTTTTTTTCCGATGGGAAAAATCATCCTATGACAACCCCCGCTCTTGGGCGGAGCGGGAGATAGTGTCAGACTCTTACTGATTAAAAAACCCATCCCGTTCCTTCAAGCCTTCATACCGGGGCTCGAGCGCCCTTTCCGGGGCTCGAGCGCTCATACCGGGGCTCGAGCGCGTTGCAAGACTATGGATCTCTTAAAACGTAAATGTTACATGGTGTTGTTTTTTTTAGTTGGCAAGTCTAATCTAATAACTTTTCCGGCTTTAGGGCAGGGTGAGAGAGCTTGTCAGACTCTACGGACCAAAGCCACACCTGTGTTCCTTCAGTTATCCTTTGCTTTCGAGGACCACGGATTCAACCCATGGCCCTAGTAAGCTTCGGGCCTGCTTGCGGTTTAGCTGACGTCTCTTTGAGGCTCACATGGAACACTACGCGCCAATGACGACTCGAGCTCTGTCCGGACAATCACCGTACACCCGGTCGGCGAATAACTCATTGCTTGTCGTCCGCAAGGGTAGCTGGTAGTCGAGATGAGATGAGATGTTACATCATTATATGGTAACAGTCCAAGTATAAGGATAAGGACCTCAAATTAAATCAATTTATTTGCAATTAGAGTTGGTACAATTTCGATCTTAACCTAAATACATATCTAAAGATCCGCAATACAAAGTCATAATAGGCTAGTTGCCGTAAAAAATGTAATTAATCCGTCTTTTAGATTATTCAGAAATAAGGGACACATATTTTATATTTGTAAATTAAAACAAAAATTACAAAGGTATAGCCCATTACAGTTACGTGTGACGTCACGCTGTGCTGCATTTTCTCGCACGGGGTGACGTCACACGTAACTTTAATGGAATATATCTTTGTTATTTTTTGTTAAATCGAAAAAAGAGAAAGTACGTGTCCAATATTTTTTTTATAATCGTAAAATACGGACTAAAGAAAATATAATTATTTTGACCCTGGAAACTACCCTATTATGTATAAATTCTTAGATACTCAAAATAACTTTAGTCAGAATTAGTACATGTCAATTAAGAAATTTCCCGACTAGCTTGGGGTCGGCTACCAGTCTATTCGGATGCGACTGAATATTTATGGTTTTACATGGCGTAATTACTTATCAGACCTCCACAACCCAGTTGCTGGGTAACATGATACTCCTTGGATAGCTGAATGGTCAGACTTCCTGGCGTCTGATTATAACGACTGCCAAAAATCTACGAATAATAACCAGGACTTCGACCGGTATTCATTTTGTTGACCTCCTATTAAATATGTCGCTCACTGAGTAGAAATTCCTTTAAATGATCATAATTTAATATCTGGTATGATTTTAATATTATCAAGTATAGTACACGCATAGTATTAAATAGGAGACCACATATTGTATATCTATTTTTACTATATAGTCTTCAGGCTACTAGCTTTTAAGCTGTATAGCAGCCATGTCTGCTAAGAGAGGATAAAACTCAAGCTAGGTATGCTAAGGGATAAAATGGAAACTATGATACAGGATAAAACTTAAGCCACGCTACAAGATAAAACTCAAACCATGTTATGGGATAAAAAGGAAGCTACGTAGGAAAATACAAGCCTTGCTATAAGATAAAACTCTAAACAAGCTACAGGATTAAAAATACCGTATAGCCAGAGAGCATCTCGTAACGATTCTAACAATCCCAAACACGCTTGATTACATTAATTTACCTTCTGGCTTCGTCATCAGATCAGTCCGATACATCCCCTCCCCCTTTTCCTTCAGCCAGTCATCGACTACACGTATAAGCAAAGCAACTTTACTTGTTACGACAGTTCTGCTGTGATCCTATGAAGAGTTCTGTCTCATATCTTCGAAGTTCATGATCAGATCATAACAATATTTCAATGAAACCAACTTGGAAGCATAATCTTTCAATCAAAAAAAGAATTTTCAAAATCGGTCCACAATTGGCCGAGATATCGGTGAACATACATAAAAAAAAACATACATTCAGCCGAACATAGAACCTCCTCCTTTTCGAAGTCGGTTAAAAATACTGTTAATCTATATATATAAGACCGAAATATCACTCACTGATTAATCACGAAATCTCAGAAACTATGTCATCTACAAAGTTAAAAATTAGCAGTTAGGTTCCTTTTAGGGTGTAAACAAGAACGGATTTTACACAACTCGACCCCTAAGGGGGTAAAATGGGGTTTGGAAGTTTATATGAAAGTCCTATTTTCACGCGAGCGTAGCCGCTGGGAGAAGCTAGTGTTATATGTATGATCAACTCAAATTAATAGAAAAGAAAGTAATAATAATTAATAAAAAAAGCGAAAGTGATTATTAAGTTATGTTGCTCGTTGGCGGCGAATTTAGAGTGATAAACAGGATCCGTATTAATTAATACTAAACTTTAATAGTTAGTCGTTTGTCGAGGTTGGTATAAACACAGTTTGGGTTGAGTTTTATGTTTATACACCCTACTAACGCCTTATTTCTATGACAAGCAGAAATTACAAGACATGAATTATTTCAATACCTTTTTTTAAGGGTGGAAAATCACCGGAAGTAATGTTATTTTCTTCCTCCATTTCTTTTCTGAAATTGTGTAACTTTCAATAATTATACATAATATTTTTACAACGTGTTGTTTTTGATATACCATCACTCAAAGTTCATATTCCATAAAGAAATATAAAACAGAAACCATATTCTGTTTAATCCACAAAATTACCGATGTAGAGTCTGTCTAATAAGTTAAACGACTTGGGTAATTATTAGGATTTAATTAAATCTGATGTAGTCAACACGGGTTCAATAATCAAGGTTGATTAAGAGATAGAGATCATTGTTTACTAACAGAAGAACCTTATGAAAAGTATCGAATATAAGTATTTTTTAAATGATTAAATATTATACTTACAAAATTCCCAAGTCGGTTGACTTATTAGACAGACTATAGTTACATCTGCTACTATCTTGATTATTTTTTTGAAAACTAACTAGACCCTACACAAGACCTTTGGTCTGCAGTACTCCGTATTTAAAAAGTTCGTATACACGTGACGTTTTAGACATTTTTGACCAGAATAAAAACCATAAAAATATTTCCTTACGTTTTTAGCACATATCCACTCAATATGCTAAAAATGCCTAAAATAAACTAAATTAGTATATACCTTAACTATTGTCGATATCCTGAGTGAATCAACATCAGAACCACATTAGAACTATGGCCCGCTATAAAAAAATACAGTAAGTACAGTTAAAATAGTTCCATATACACATCATAACTTTGAAACTTTGTGATTTTTCTTACAATTTTCTAAGAACTTAGCAAAAACGCCACTGAAACTCTAAACTTGGTGGTTTTTTTTCTCTCAAATTGGAACTAAGGAGCCTTTAATATAAGGAAACACTTGTGGTCATATCTGTTTCATTTAAAAAATAAAAAAGTTGTAGAATAGTGATGGAAAAAGTTGAGTTGTGGTAAAATCGAGGGCAAAAGATCACGTTTACGCTCTCCAACACGGTGGGCGGACTTATCAAATCTGTGACCCACTGCAGCATTAATGACAACTCTCAAGCCACCAAACATAGAGCTGCATGGCGTCGCTTCACGAGAGAAGCGGCGGCGCAAGGCTAGACCACGAGACATGACTACGACCACTCTGTTAAAAGTGCACGACTAAGAAGATAAAGAGACTAAGGTAGGCGCCAAATAAACGTGGAATAACGATCATTGACCCTCCTACATTTGTTGCAATTATTTTTATCAAAAACGGAATTAAAGATCTGTCTTGAATCGACATCATTTTTTTAAAAAACAGTTCATTGATGAGTTTCAGAATTCAGGGTACGTTCGATTGCCCTCGTGGGGGCGATCGGCGGCGGAGACCTCTCGCGCCGGGCCTTGGTTGAGGCCATGGTCCGGAGCGAGGAGGAGTGGCAGGCGGTCGCCGACTTCTGCGAAGCAGTAATGCTCGCCAAGGAGTAGGCCGACCGCATCAGGCAACGGCGTTCTCGCCGCCGCCGCCGCCGGGATTCTGATCCCAATTTCCGGGCCACCGTAGCTCGCTGTCCGGCCGTCCGGTAACTGTCCGGACCAAGCCTAAGACGTCGATGGCGCGCATTTTTCCCGCGCGCCTCGAGGAGTTGTCAGGAACAGCAGGGACCCAGCTGGGTCGAAGCCTACTGGGGCCAGGGTTAGTTTCGAAAGACAGCTCGAGCCCCGGTATGAAGACTAGAAGGAACGGGGTGGGTCTTTTAGTCAGTAAGAGTCTGACACCCAAGAGCGGGGGTTGTCATTGGATGATTTTTTCCCACCATAAAAAAGGGTACCTTCGATATATTGGAGAAGGTCATAGGTAATTAGGAAAAGATCAATGCAAAATTGCATTTTAAGTTTATCTGGCGCCTTGTATAATGATAATATAATAGGGGAAATTATAGAAGCGTCACTTTACATTGTGATATTTTCGGACTGACTTGGAACAAATAGTTCAAATAAACTTTATTATTAAAAATATGATATTCTTTTTTCAAAACTAGTTTTGTACTGGTTTCTTTGTGTTTTACAGTTTTCTGTATTATTGCAGTATTCACAACTATAAAACCTAATAAGAAATGATTTTTCATAATTGGATTTTCAACGTGGAAACCGTGCATTTCAAAGGGCAAGCAATATCGATGACGTATCTCTACGAATTTCTTCTAACAAAAAAGCTCTATGATTTTTTTATAACTTTCGATTTGGGAATTTAATCTTGATAAAATTTCCCAACTGAAAGCGATTGAAACAAAAATACACATCCTGTCCATTAGCAGTTCTACGTTCGTATATGTCATAACTATTGCACTACGTTTGAGACACATTGTTGCCACGGTAGAACTCATATTCTAAAATAGTACGAGTTTTCCTACGGTGAAAGTGGGGAAGTCATCCAATGACAACCCCCGCACTGGGCGGAGCGGGAGATAGTGTCAGACTCTTACTGACTAAAAAACCCACCCCGTTCCTTCAAGCCTTCATACCGAGGCTCGAGTTCCCTTTCGGATAACCCTGGCCCCAGTAGGCTTCGACCCGGCGGGGCCCCTGCTGTTGCTGACAACTCCTTGAGGCGCGCGGGAACAGTGCGCGCCGTCGACGACTTGGGCTTGATCCGGACAGTTACCGGACAGCCGGACAGCGAGCTACCCATTGCCCTCTGTCCGCAAGCCCGCGCCTGCGGCGGCTGGAAATCGAAGGTGAAAGTTTCAAGTATGTGTGTATGTTTGTAACAAAAAAATAAAAATATTACGTCACCTGCTCAATAACACCCTTTTATATATTACTAGCGGCCCGTCCCGGCTACGAACGGGCAATAAATATGTTACCCATGTTTCTCAGGGTGAATGTAGCTTTCCAAGGGTGAAAGAATTTTTGAATCGGGCACACTAGTTTTTGAGTTTATTCATTACAAACACACAAAAATTTTACCTCTTTATAATATTAGTGTAGATGTAGACGTCAGCCCCCACCTAAAGCAAGAGTCATTCTGTCCCTATATATCTATATATCTAATTATTATGAGTGTTCCAAAGAGAATAACGTTATTTGAATTTTAAACGTAATGAACATTTGAAAAAAAAAAACTTATTAAGCAAATTAAAATGTGCATGCATCAAACGAGTTAATTCAAAAATCGAACAGGCCACTAATAAGAAAATAAAATAAAATGTGGTTACTGTGGTGAGGAGTCTCTCAAAATAACTAATGAAAGAGCGGGAGCGTTATGGAACATTCAATTTATAGTTCAATTTAGTTGTGAATTTGGTTTGTTTCAAATCTCAAAACATGTTTTTTTGATGATTTACGTAAACAGTGCAATTTTCCGGGTCAATGAACCCCTGGCGCTCGAGGGGTTGACATAAACTAGTAAATAATATCTACTTATCTTTCTCTAATATTATAAGTAATTTGTTTCGATATATTGTCTTTAATAATCCCTCAGATGGTGTAAAAAGTAGAGTATCCAACACGGGAATAAAGTTATCTTTGTCTTGGGCGGCTTGAATTCCCCATTTCATTTAGATTTCTATATTATAAACCCCTTGCTGGGCTTCGTGAGTTAATTATATAAAATCCTCACAACCAACCTCTGTTTCGTTTGAAATTCAACATGTCGCCACGACTTTAAGACATTGCTTTGTCTCCTAGTCACATAATCTACTATAAGTTAATTTTGATACACAAAAACATTCTACTGCCTGATACATATAAATTACGCGCTGCCCTCTTGTATTCACCCGTGTCTTACTGGTCGTATCGCGATATACATAGCTTTGAATATAACCTTACATATTTGTTATATGGACTACCTATCTACCATAAAAAGATTTTTTAGAAGTAGTTCCTGAGATATTAGTTACACTATTGTTATCATCATTTTTTTTCAAAATCACACTCACAATTTTTGGTAGGTAATTTTTTTACACATAACACTCTGTCAAGAAAATACCGGGAAAAGATCAATAATACGCAAAAATTTTGTTATTCATCCAAGTTTATTTTATCACCTTCAAAGTATGCCCCTTCAGAAACGATACACTAACCCCAACGAATAATCCAATCATCAAAACATTTTTTAACCGCTGTTTCCGAAATTGAGTTCAGTTCTCGCCGCGAATTCTCCTTTATGTCTTCTACAGATTGAAAACGGGTGCCACGAAGTGGTAATTTGAGTTTAGGAAAAAGATAGAAGTCGGTTGGAGTCATATCTGGCGAATATGGTGGCTGCTCGATGGTATTTGTTGAGTGTTTGGTCAAAAATTCGTTTACAATGATGGTCTTGTGCGAATGCGCATTATCGTGGTGCCAAATCCAAGAATTTTCTTTCCACAAATCTGGCCTTTTTCGTCGAATTTGCTCTCTTAAATGCCGCATAACGCACAAATATTATTCTTTATTTACCATTTGACCTTCCGGTAAGAATTCCGAGATAGTCAAAGAAAACAGTCAACATGACTGACTTTTGATCGACTTTGGCGTGGTTTTTTCGGTTTTGGTTCAGTTGGAAGGCGCCACTCCGAAGCTTGTTGACTTGTTTGCATGTCAAACTCGTAAACCCACGTCTCGTCGCCAGTAACAATGCGTTTCATGAATGTTGGGTCGGAATTGACTCGTTCTAGCATGTCCTCAGCGACTCTCATGCGATTGAGTTTTTGGAGAAAATTCAGGTCTTTTGGGACTAGCCGAGCGGCAACATGTTTCATACCCAAATGATTAGTTAAAATGGTACGGATCGACTCCTGAGATACAGAAAGTTCAGCGGCTATCACTCTCAAATTTGAATGAGGATTTTCAGTCACTACTTCCTTCACTTTTGCGATGTTAACTTCAGTTGCAGAGGTTGATGGCCTACCAGAGCGAGGCAAATCTTCCATCACATCTCGACCGCTTTTGAATGCTTTGTCCCACTCTTAAGCACGTGTTTTTGATAAAGTCGATTCACCGTAAACCTTCTGTAACATTTTCAGTGACTCCGAACACGAAATTCTATTGGCGATGCAAAATTTAAGACAAACTCTTTGTTCGATGTTTTTGTTCATTATGAAATTCGCAATACACACTAGATATGATATAACTAAAAACAGCACTGTATTTAATATAAATAACAGATGCAACTCAAACTCCACGCTAAAATGGAAAACAGTTGTGACAATCTAGCAACAACAAAAAAAATTAAAATTTGAATTTGGAACCATAAACAAATCATTCATTCGATACTTTTTTGACTGAATGTACATATTTTTAGCTCCACATATCATATTTTCTTTTTAAATTTAATCCACAGTAAAAAAAAAACGAGGTAAAAACCCTCAGGCACTGGATTAATTCCCTTTGCATATTTTTCAACGTGAAACGCGGCCAGGGCCGCTGGCAGAAGCTTTTTATAAAGAGAAATAATAAAACCCTACCGTATTTTTATGAAACCCAATAAAAGCTTGGTTATAAATCATATTATAATATTTATAACCAAGTAATTATTAGTAATTATTGGGTTATTGGTATATAAGATAGATATTGACAATGATACTAAAACAACGAATGTCGGAGACACGTTCAATCTATTACAATTAATCATAGCAATCAATATACCTAATGATATTGTAGTAATTATTAATCACGTAATGGAATGGTACATCTTATGGCATTCAGGGTGGAACAGAAATTAATTGGATTCTGGGAAACTAGTCTGTTGTGGTGAGGGATGGTGCGTTTTTGTTTTGTTTAGAAATTGAAACAGTTGTAGTACCTAACCTACGACGTGTGTTTCCACTGTTGAGTTTTAATTGAAACTAACCTGACCGCGCAATCCCGGCTCTGTCGATGCCGGGTCGGTTAGCCAATGTCTGTGGCGGCCATTGACAGCAACTCTCCATTTTACCTTTCATCTACTCGACTGATTAGGTAAACATACATGGTACGAAATTCACGAGCATTCACGTGATATCAGTAGGTGTTTAAATATTATTTAGCGACTACATACTCCGTAGGTAGTTAGATATTATTTAGGTACGAGTACATACGTGTAAAATATACCCAGTTATATCTACTTGTTCCAAAAAGTCTTAAAAATTTTGTTAACAATTACCTGCTCTTTTAAAGAAAATGTAAAAATAAAAAGCGATTTAAAATCTTTTTGTCATTTCAAGTTTTAATTCGTAAATCATACCTAGAATCAGTAGCGTAGCTAGCGTGGGCGCAGTGGGTCCTTACTAGTGTTGCCAGGTCTGTTTAGACAAAAGTCGGGACAGATGGAAAACAAATCGGGATTTAGGGTTTTAGATCGGGACAAATATTTTTTTTAATAAAGATTTTTTTAGATGGGAAATCATCCAATGACTTCTTCCCCTCACGGGTGGAACGAGAGGGCGTATGAACATTTTACTGAATAAAACCCAGACTTCTTCAGTCGCTCTTTGAGTTTCAGGGTTTTTGATTTATCGGGACATTTAGCGTCCCGATCAGGTGCGAATCGGGACGCGTCTCCAGACCCCTAAAAATCGGGACATCCCGCGCAAATCGGGACGCCTGGCAACACTAGTCCTTACCCACGGCCTAGCACCCAAAAGGACCTCGCTTGTGCGAGCGCTCTTTAACAACGAGGATTTTGTTTTATAATTTATAGGCTTGCGTGTGACCACTATTTCACTTGATGGTAAGCAACGATGTGGTCGAACACTAAGTTGTGACAGTCGCTGGCTCGTTTTCGAATTTATGAAAGAAAAAGGCTTCGCTGCCTAGATTTTTTCTAGAGTTCGATGTCATCGAATGATAATCCTTTGCTAATTAGTTCCAAAATAACCGAGATGCATGAATAAACTCGATGTTGACTGGTTGTATTTGTTTACTTTCAAATGATAGAGAATATGGAAGATTAGAATAATAGAAAGTTCAATTTCCTGATTTTACAGTTACCGATTCAAGAAAGACTGTTTTGAGCTCATAATGCGATCTATTTGACGACCTAAATTGAGCTATATAGAGTGTACTAGCTTTTGCCCGCGATTTCGCTCCCACCCTACGCCGTCCTACTATACCTTACTCTACCCTACTCTATCCTACTCCACGCTACTATACCCTATTCTACCCTATTCTACCTTATTCAACCCTACTCTACCCTACTCAAACCCACTATACCCTACTCAACCTTATTCTACCATACTCTACCCTACACTATCCCACACTACCCTAATTTTCATTTATTTTTCCATAAGAACCTTCATCTCACAATAACAAACATAACAAAAAAGAATTTGCGAAATCGGTTCAGCTGTTCTCAGATTGGCGCTTAGCAACACATTTAGCGATTCATTTTTAAATTATAGAAGATAGATAAACTCCATCCCTCTTCCTCGAAAGCACGTTTGAAATATGATGATCATATTTTGCGCCAAAGCATGCCATAGCTGGAAATGATAGGTGTCCTTCAAAAAATAAAAATTAAAAGATAACTCCAACGAGAAATGTACAGTGACAGGTTAATGAGGTGATCATGACAATGATAGACCGTGTTAACTGTCGACAGATGAAATGATTACCGCTGCAATTGAATCGTCCCAGGCAGACTGCAGCCCACCTCATTATTGCATCCTACAGTGAACAGGTACCCACTCATATTATTGTAAATGTGAGATCATTGACAGGTTTCTCACCAAATACCGCTCGTGTGTTTCGAAACATCTGAATCTATACAATAATATGGTGTTAAGATATAAAATATAACATAAAGAACATACAATACGGCCAGCTACATAAGTTTGATAAAATTACAGTTAAACAAACTAACACACTCGGCAGTGCGTGTCGGACACGCGCACCAAGGGTTCCGTACAAACTTACTTATGAAAACAGTTCAATTCCCGAAAAAAGTTACGAAGATTTTTCCAAATTACAAAAAAGCTTTTTTTTTTTCAAACAGCTTTACGATTTTTTCTTTCCTACATTGTGATAAGAGACCTTGCTTCATGTCAAACATGATTGTAAGTCAACGTCAAGTACCCTATGAATTTTGATTTCCTAGAGAGTGGCGACATAAACGGCCGTATCTTTTTTTTTCTTTAACTCAGAAATTTGATTTTTCACAGCTTCGAGGGATCACAGATTCGATACCTCCACGCGTTCCCGTGATAAAAAGGTCTTGACAGACAGACAAATAGACAGACAAACATACAGACAGACAGACGGACGGATGGACAACAAAGTTTTGTACTAGAAAAAAAGATAAACTCTACAAGGGTTTTGTATATTTCTTTTGAGGTACGAAATCCTGAAAACGCCTTATTTACATTTTATTATTTTACTTATTTAAAGTAGGTCCCTTTTATAAATTGAGATAAGCTAGCCAAAAAAAAAGAAAGCAAGGAAAACACGTTACCGTTGATATACCTACCTAATCACTTCTTTTAATATTTCTTATTTATTTAACAATTTATGTACATACATAAGAAGAAGAAAAATAGATACAAATATGATGCTCATTTCTATAGAAATGTCTCCGATATGTCTGCAAAAGGAGAGATGGAAAAAAGGCATTAGACACCGTGCGTAAAAGTAATAGAAAAATAAGTGCACACAAAACAGTTATCTTTGAAAATTTTTACTATCATAATTATGTACGTAGAGATAGCAAAAAAAATTAAAAAAAATATATAACAATAATTTGAGAAGGATTAAAATAGTAACAGTGTTTTGTACTGGTTTTGCTGACTGTACTATGGCGCTCTCTCTCATCTGAGCAGCATTTTGGATTGGACCCAATTTCAAGCATGTTTTTTTTTTGGGATCCGATTTCATTTCCTCTAGAAGACTTATTCTAGATGAATTCATAAACACACAAAAATACTACATAAACCTAGTTTCTTTAAGATACCTACTAGAAACACAGTTTATTTAAGCAATCTTATCCCAGGGCTAGCAACTCGTCGTCCGGCCGTACTTCAGATGATTTGAAATAGTTACCGTGGCCCAGATAAAGGATAACTGAAGAGACACTGTCAGGTTAGTCAGTAAAATTCCGTCTTAAACACACTGTTTCTTAACAATGCATACAGTTTTATTATTATTATTATTATATCTAGCCCATACTGTCCACTGCTGGGCAAAGGCCTCCCTCCACTCCTTCCAATGTTCCCGGTTTTGAGCCACCTCTTTCCAATTCCCAAGGAAGACATCCAAGTCGTCCCGCCATCTCCTTCTTGGTCTGCCGCGGCCCCGTCGTGCAATTTCAGGGCACCAATTTTGCGTTTTACTGGCCCACCGCTCGGTAGGCATGCGGCAGACATGTCCAGCCCAGTCCCACTTAAGTTGGGCAGCCTTCTGAACTACGTCAACGATTTGCGTTTTGGAGCGCGGTGTAGTGTTTTGAACGCGATCCGTTATTTTAACACCTAGTATGCTGCGCTCCATAGCACGTTGGCAGACCCTAAGTTTGGACCTTTGGAGATTAGTCAAAGACCAAGCCTGTGCACCATAGGTCAGAATGGGGAGAATACACATATCCATTAGCTTTCGCTTGAGTGACATCGGCAAGGTGCCTTTGAATAGTTCTTTCATAAAGTTTTAGTAAAACAAAATTAGTTTGGAAAAAGCCAGGAAATGTAGGTAGCGGTTTCGCGTGGTTTCACCGGAGCACTATAAGCATAAGCATAATCGTCCCAAATATTCCCACTTTGGGAGGAAGTTGCCTTTAATTCACCACGAGGGGCCTGTGCGGACTGATGAAGAACCCGTGTTTTTTTCGACACGCCTTTGCTTCACCGTTTTACTAGTGGTGATAAAATATAAATGGTACAAACACTAGTGCCTGCATGCGTTAGTAACCCACGATTTACAAACTTGTAAGTTTGTTTTGCTACCTAAATGACTTCTCCAGCTTTTGGTGGAGCGAGAGGGCGTGTCAGTCTTTTACTGACTTGACCCACGCATGTTTTTTTTTTTTTTTTTTTTTTTTTCGATGGGAAAAATCATCTTATGACAACCCCCGCTCTTGGGCGGAGCGGGAGATAGTGTCAGACTCTTACTGACTAAAAAACCCATCCCGTTCCTACAAGCCTTCATACCGGGGCTCGAGCGCCCTTTCGGATAACCCTGGCCCCAGTAGGCTTCGACCCGGCCGGGTCCCTGCTGTTGCTGACAACTCCTTGAGGCGCGCGGGAACAGCGCGCGCCGTCGACGACTTGGGCTTGGTCCGGACGGTTACCGGACGGCCGGACAGCGAGCTACCCATTGCTCACTGTCCGCAAGCCCGCGCCTACGGTGGCTGGAAATCGGGATCGGAATCTCGGCGGCGGCGGCGAGAGCGCCGTTGCTAGATGCGGTCGGCCTCCTCCTTAGCGAGCATTACTGCTTCGCAGAAGTCGGCGACCGCCTGCCACTCCTCCTCGCTCCGGACCATGGCCTCGACCAAGGCCCGGCGCGAGAGGTCTCCGCCGCCGATCACCCCCACGAGGGCACGGCGATGCTCCGCCCAAGCAGGGCACACCGCGATTGTGTGACCCACGCATGTCCCGTCAGTTGCCTTTTACGTTCTAAGTTCACGATATCTCTTTCAACCTAACCCGCAGTTCTCTTACTAAACAGTATAGTAAGGGGAGATACTGGTGATTTAAGTAAATTGGTGATTTGCTTCTTTATAAACAGACCACACAGTTCCAACCAAGTACTTTCATGAGACCACGCTAGCGAGTTGTTACGAGGATACAAATCCTCATCCTCATACTCACGCATCATGCATAGGAACCATATGGTATTGTGTTTAAATTGTATCTCCAAATTACTTATATCACCAATATATCTCACAATGTTTTGCAAAAAGCTCTAAATAAGTAAATAATTACTAGCTTTTGCCCGCGGCTTCGCTCCACCCTACTATACCTTACTCTAACTTATTCTACCCTACTCTACCCTACTATACATACCCTATCCTACCCTACTCTACCCTACTCCACCCTACTATACCTTATTCTACCCTACTCTACCCTACTCTACCTTACTCTACCCAACTCTACCCTACTCTATCCTACTCTACCCTACTCTACCTTACTCTACCCTACTCTACCCTACTGTACCCTACTCTACCCTACTGTACCCTACTCCATCCTACACTACCCTACTCTATGCTACACTACCCTAATTTTCATTTTTTTTTCCCATAAGAACCTTCTCCTCACAATAACAAATACAACAAAAAATTAATTAGCGAAATCGGCTCAGCTGTTCTCGAGATTTGCGCTTAGCAACACATTTTGCGATTCATTTATATTATAGATCTAGGTACAAATGTATGTATGTAATTATTTACAAATTACAGTTTAGAAAAATGTCCGGGGTGTCTTCTAAAATTATCGATTTTCCGGTAAGTCGTTGCAACCCTAGTAGTTTTGATATGGAAAGCGAGTCTTTTCATCGGATGCACTGGTGATTGAACGAAGGAAATCCTCTTTTCTTTAGATACAGCTACATTCTGTAGAATCTACAACTAATCAATACGTACACGTGCGAAACGTTATGTTTGTTATTGTTTCTTTTATGTATTTGTTCCGTATCATTGTTTTCTTTTTTATATAATTCGTCCTTTGGTACGAATAAAAGACAGAAGGTATCAAATAAGGAAATTGAGGACGATAAAATTCCAAGGGGCTTAGATATAAATAGATATATATATTCTTTATCGTTTGGAGTTCCCTTGCGTGATCATATCAGAAATGAAGATATCCGCAGGTTACCGACATAGCTCTGAGAATCGCCAAAATTAAGTAGCAATGGGCTGGGTACATTGCGCGCAGAACAGATGGTCGATGGGGACGAAAGGTTCTGGAGTGGCGGCCGCGTACTAGAAGACGCGGCGTTGGAAGGCTTCCCACAAGGTGGATTATGACCTGGTCAGGGTCGCGGGAATGCGATGGAAGCGTGACGCACAGGACCGGTCGTTGTGGCGACGCTTGGGGAGGCCTATGTCCAGCAGTGGACGTCTTACAGCTGAAATCATGACGATGATTCTTTATTGTACAGCAAAAATAAAAATTACATTCATCATCATCATCATCATCAGCCTTTTTAATATTCCCACTGATGGGACTCGGCCTCCTCTCTAGGAGAGGGAATGGGCCGTAATCCACCACGCGGGCCCAGTGCGGGTTGGTGAATGTCACAATGTTTTCGAATTTTTGGTTCTAGGACATGCCGGTTTCCTCACGATGTTTTCCTTCACCGTTTTGAAAGCAGTGGTGATGAAATAAATTACACAAAGTAAGTTGCCTGGCTGGGTTCGAACCCGCGACCTACACCTCGTAAGTCGGGGCCATTACCACTCGGTCACCGCTGCTCTGTAACTTAAAATTAAAAGGGTGCCACAATGGTCGCTCTTGTCGCTAAAAGCGATTTTTTACAGACAATCTTTGGATGAATTTGACATTTAGTTTTCCGATGTATTTACCATTTTGGCCAAACTTGTCACAGACCGCACTTTCTTCTGACAAAAACTACTCTTGCTTGCAGCCACATTATCTCATTGTTAATGAATGCTAAAAGAACACTTTCAGTTGGGGGCGGGCGGCGGGCGCGGCGGTGCGCTATAATTTTCAAGTTCCTTCGCTCCTGCATTTTGAATTATTAAGCTTTTATTCACAAGTCGATAAAGTTACTTAGGTATATAACTATGTGAATATTTATGTCTATCGGTTTATATACAACCTTATTTTTAGCATATACGACACCTGAAACACGTCTCTAGTATTTTTATGTAAATAATCTATGTACATAATTTCAAAACTGTATTATGAAATATCACAAATTTATAAGCCAGTTATGGTACCTGGTTGGCGACATAAATACATGGTCACCGGGTCATCTGGACGACTGAGGGGTTGTTTCTCATAATGCCCGCTATGACCTGCCGTGACCTGTTTTGTACTTAGTGTCGCTGGTGTCCAACTTGTGACCTTTTTTTTTTAAATATTTTTGGGAAAAAATATAACACGATGTAACACGATGTAAAAATTAGTTTCGCTACTAAATGTAATTTATTTATATACACTTCATGCAACATAAAAGTACATAGGCGGACTTAATGCCTTAGGCATTTTCTACCAGTCAACCTAGGGTGGTGAAGAGAAAACATGGCAGGTGCATAAAAAAATAAAAACAAAAGATTGTTACGAAAAAACAAAGGTTCAAATTAATATACTTACTAAAACAAAATACCATATACATATATATAATTTAATATAAAATATACCTATATATATATATATAATATATATAAAGTAATGTTGTATAATAATCCAGCAGAATAGCAGAGTCAGGTATTTTTACCTCTACGCCAATGTTTAAAAGAGTTACCGTGGCCTGTTACCTGGAACGCAAAAGGACAACTGAAGGAACAGGTGGTTTTTAGTCTGTAAAAGTCTGAAATTTCTCTCGTTCCACCTAGAGCGTAAGTAGTTATTTGAAGATCTTCTAGCTCGAAAAACAAGAGTAAATGTTTCCTGCATTAATGACGAGGAGGCAGTGTATTTTGATAACCTCACTTGAGTTAACGTAGAAGATCTTTATCAATGAAAAATACTGATAAAAATTATGTGTTAATTATCTTTGTTTTATTTGTCTTTTAAGCTATTGCATAGCTTCTATCGCGGGCCTTGAGCGTGGAGACCGAATCCAGTAATTCCGTAACGAAAATAACCTAACACCCCAACTCATTTGTTTTTCAATTAATATCAAAGAAAAAAAAAAATACTGTATAAATAAAATAAATAAATAATTATAATTGCATAAGTTGATAAAAATGCTATGCAATAGCTTTACCGCGGCAGTCCCCGAGTGCCACACGTCTTTTTTTTATTATTGTAATATTGTTGGCCACAGGGGATTTTTTATTAGAAATCCCGGGAATTTCGTTGCAAGTACATTAATAATTCTTCCTAGTTCCGACCTATGGTTATCATAGTATTAGATATACTCGTATGTACAGAAAAGTGTGGCTAAATAGTTTTTAACCTTAATTACTGTAAATATTGGAATAGTGACAAAGTTATAGGAATTTATTTCGTAAATCTAATTTATTTAAATAAATATAACTCAAAATTATATCCTAGTATTGTACATATTTATGTTTATCAGTTGTCTAGTAGTCATAACACAAGCTCTGCTTAGCTTGAGACTAGATGGCGTAGTGTGATAGTTGTGGAATATTATATTATTATTATTATTTACCTACGTATATATACGTAGGTACAATTCCTAAGTTTGTCTTATTTTATTTAGTTTGGTTTCTTGCACTGTTTTATTTATACAGAATTTTTATTATATTCGATGATTCGACAAATTTCTGCAACCTTTACTCTATCTAGGTCTAGCTCACTTATGGTTTATAATCATATTTATTTTTTGCATTGGGCGGCTCAGTTAGTTAGCAACAAAAAATATTATTTTTTTTCTCCCATACTTAATTGGTGGACCCCCTAGCGTTTTCGCGGCGGCGTTCGCTTTCTCAAACCTTTATTTTTGATATAATATTTGTACAGTTTATGAAAGAACTAGCGGCCCGTCCCGGCTTCGCACGGGCAATAAATATAGCCTATATTACTCAGTGTGAATGTAGCTTTCCAATGGTGAAAGAATTTTTGAAATCGGCACAGTAGTTTTTGAGTTTATTCTTTACAAAGATACACACAAAAATACAAATTTCCCCTCTTTATAATATTAATGTAGATGAATGAAAATCCTGGCAAAGTAGGTCAGCGCGGTGTTACCTATATTCTTGTCGAGTCGGCAGCAGATGTAATACGGAAGTCTGACCTTTAGTATGACGGTCTAGACTTATAAGCGCCGGGGCTGATGTAGGTACTTAACTGAATTCCGTTATTGTCCTTGCAGAGAACTCTCTTGTTCTATGATTGCTGAGCTTTTCAAAATTATATGGAGCGGACGATGATCTCCCAAAAATAGTGCTACCGACATATGCGCAACTCAACAACTCAAAAGTTGTCAACTGCCCAATTGACGGATACTTGATGTCCTTTATAAGTTTATGAGAAATTGTTTAAATAACTTCATATAAGCTTGTAAAGTTCATCAACGAACAGCTATTAATTTTTAATACAGACGATATGGATCTTCTGTATTAAAAATTAACTGTATTATATTATATTGTATTATATTATATTATATTATATTATATTATATTATATTATATTATATTATATTATATTATATTATATTATATTATATTATATTATATTATATTATATTATATTATATTATATTATATTATATTATATTATATTATATTATATTATATTATATTATATTATATTATATTATATTATATTATATTATATTATATTATATTATATTATATTATATTATATTATATTATATTATATTATATTATATTATTTTATTTTATTTTATATTATATTATATTATATTATTTTATTTTATTTTATATTATATTATATTATATTATATTATATTATATTATATTATATTATATTATATTATATTATATTATATTATATTATATTATATTATATTATATTATATTATATTATATTATATTATATTATATTATATTATATTATATTATATTATATTATATTATATTATATTATATTATATTATATTATATTATTTTATTTTATATTATATTATATTATATTATATTATATTATATTATCTTATATTATATTATATTATTATAGTTAGCCTATCCGGAATTCAGGAACAGAGGCCTTACCATGATGTGTTAAAGTATGAAACGTGCAAGTGAGAAAAACGGAGCTATTCACTCTATACAGGGTTATTGGTAAAACACTAACAACCTTGCACGACTGTATTACTAATATCATAAACAACAACTTTTGTTCTATGACTTTTTACAAAACATAATCCATTTACCAAAAAAAAAACTTTCAAGATTTCGTTGTTCTATCTATTTCATTTCAACTCTGTACTTTGCTATACCTATCTACGTCTGTATGACGCACCACAAACGCATCAAGCACCCCCGCAACCCGATGCCAGCGCCCCTCCGCTATTGTACTTTCGCTTGCTTAACATAGAATTCGTAATATTTAGAACGTTCAATTTATTTAAATTTTTATTTTTGTATGAAAATGTGATGAAGTGAAATATGATAAATTTTCAAAAGTACAAAAGTTGTTGCTTATGATGTCAGTAACATAGTCCTGAGTAGTTGCCAGTGTTTTACAAATAAACAGTATAGCATCATCCCGTAACAGTTCAGTTCAGTTCCGAGTCAAGTGTAGCCCGAGCAGTACAACGTAATAGTTCAGTTCAGGTCGTCAAGTGTAGCCCGGCCAGTACAACGTAACGGACAGTCATACTACGTCCGATGACCGACACTACGTCTGCCGTGTACCTGTACTTACGGTTTAGGAAGGAAGTACGCAATGTGACTTTAGCGAATAATTGTTACCTCGATACCGCTATTTGTAGGTTACCTGATTGCTTCATTCTATTGGTAAAACACCGTGTCGACGAAAGGAATTATTTCACTAAAATAGCTAAAAATTGTTTCTAAGACTTATTGTGGTTACATTTTTTTGGCCGCACATTGTTTTTTTTTTGTTAGGTATCTATTTAAACAAATTCAACGGTTGCAACTACTCAGCTTTTAGCATTTCTTAAAAAAAAATCCGGAAAGTGACACTTGTTAATTTCGATTTGACTATCGATTGCAGAATTTTATAACGATATCCAGGAAATCCAGGAGTCGAAAAGTAAACAACTTGAAATATGCTTATGTTCACTGAACAAGATATTACGTATGAGAAAGCATTATTTAAATGACCTATCAAATTAATACGGAGCAAAATTGTGTCGTGTTCAAAATGCTTAGAAATAAGAAAAGGTAGGATCGTTGTAAAGGTCCCTAAAGTGGCCTTGTTTCGCTAAATTGTCTATGGAAATGAAGACATTAATAAAGCTTAAACAAATGCTGATTTTCCGGAACGTGCAAGTAGTAGTCATTTGCTGAGAAAATGAGACGCGATGCGAGATTTACATAAAATTATAGGCAATTAGGAGACAAATGATTAATTACTGTCAGGTAGAACAATGGAGGAACAAAAGTGGATACATGTAAATAGTATTTTCAGAAACAGGCCAACAGGCTGGTGTGATCAATGTAGTCAACGCCTTGGAGGTAGCTTTTAGATAAAATAAAAAATAGGATTTTATATAAATAAATTCATAAATTAAAAATTATTTAAAAAAAAACTCGGCTGTTACACCTTATTATAAAAAAATCAACATTGAATATGGCCAAAGACCATAAATATCCGTCCTAAGTGACAGTTACATTCTTACGTTATTTGGGTACTACATTTGATAGGAACGTGCAGTTATGTGACTTAGATTTGAATACAAGGTACATTACAAAGTACATTGAAGATTCACAAGAGAATACAAGTTCTGCTCTTCGTCTCAAGCAGAAAACTTATTTTAATGTTATTAATGTTTCTTGTAACTTTAGAGTTACGTTACTACTATTTGCGGTTCTAAGTAGCGGCAGGGTACGTAAATTTAACAATATACATAGTTGTATATAACCTACTTATTTACCTAGTTATTTTATGTAAAGTTATACTACTATTTTATAAAACAAGAACAATAATGTTCTTTATTGTAGGTAGGCACAGTATATGGTAATGTAGCACGTCGAGCGCACTTGACCTGCCAATTTCGAGACAATAATGTTTTTACAAGGATAGGCTCGGTGAATATGCCGCTTGTCGTCACGGGTCAACGGTACACAGGACCTGCAGGTCTTTCACAGTAAAAGAAAAATGTTGCGGAGTCCTCCGAGAAGGGGAAGTGTATAAAAGAGAATGGCGGGTGGGCGCGCGACTCAGTCGCACCGCGGTCGAGAACGTAGCAGTGGCCGACTGGACACCACCGTCGACAACTCAGGTGAGCGCTCCCCGCCGCCGTGCAATACCTCCAACCACTCGTGTCCTCCGTGTAGGAGGCACTTCGCGCCTTCCTAATTAGCGGTGGTGTTCCTGGCTGGCCGCGCAGTCACAACACTCGGCGCTGCCGCGACTCGCTGCCCGCCTGTTGCCCGCGACGCCCGCACGCCCGCACGCTCCGTGCATGCCGCCAGCCGCCCGCGTAAGTCACTCGTAACACAACACAACAAGTACCCGCTTCAATGAGGTGAGTCCGACACTATCACTTGCTAAATATTCTTATTGTTGTGATTGTGCTTTGCGATGTGCTGCGACCTTATTCCTTTTTTTTAATTTCGTACGTGAACCGCAAATTAAAAATTATTTTTTCAATATTGAGTTATCTACACGCAGGTAAAGTTAATGAGATGCAATCCACTAATAAATCATTGTTTCTTAGCTTGTTCTATTACGTCAAAGGAAACAATTGAACGTAAATTTAGATAAGCGCCGATGACAAAGTGTTATAACTAATAAGTAATCAGGTTTTATGGGTTTGTGTTGCAACTAGTTTTGAACTATAAACTATGGATTGACTCCACATTAGAATGAAATACGAGTATGTTAAGTCAAATCAAAATATTCACTCAACATCAAGCTATATACCTATCATGCAATGTATAAAAAAACATGTTTGATAAAACTGGTGATTTATGAAACAAGGCAGAAAATAATCGCCTTTAGTGTAATGTTCCGTTTAATTTAGAAAGAAGCAAAGTGTTGTGCATGAAGCTTGACGCTTGACAATTTAGTTGGTTTTTACTTTAAACATGTAACTTGCCGATGTAATATTAAATATTCCCGTGTTATATCGTGTATATATATTCCTTGTCATGTTGTACTAAAACGTGCTTATAAAGTGCTAAAAATTATACAGTACACAAAATAACTTTAAAGTGAGTTAGTATATTTTTAAGGTGGCCATCAGACGTCAATACAACGATATATTTTGTACAAAATTGCAGGTAGATTGAAATATCACGAAGTCGGTAGGGAATGCTACATGACTACCAGCGTTTGCTTGTTTTAAAGTTTAATATCCGTGCCGCCTCTTGCACACTTGTTTTTTGTAATTTTACTTAGATATTTAGAAAAACATCCCGAATATATAATGTTATAGTGTGCTTGTAACGACGCATACATTTAAAAAAACATATCTTGTAAAAATCTTATAATTATGTAGGTACTCGTATTAATCATAATAACAATATATAGGTACTTATCATTTACCGCTTCGTTAAAACGGGCAATTCGAAATACAAATTCCATTGCCATCCAGGATAACCAATATCCGCTGTTCGGTTGATCTTGAAAAGAGTATAAATCTTTGCAGTCTATAATAGAATATTTAAATAAGTCGCAAAATTTCCTTGAATTGAGTTGTTATCGCCATTATTGTCAAACAAAACAGCACAAGTTTTGACCCACTTTGATACGATCTGACAAACATGGCTGTTTACTGTACGATTATATATTACCTAAAAACTGTTTAAGATTTTATGATTTTTTCAAAGAAATGTTTTCACGGATCCTATGATGCTATTCGATTTAATTATACTTAAATGGTCGACAATAATTAGATGTCACAACAGAAGCCAGTGTTCCTTTTGTGTTTGATATAAAACAGTGTTAATCACGAAAGCACACAGTGTTGCTCGGTTACATGGCTTTGTGTACGTTTCTAACATTTGTCGACCGCGTTTATGAAAAAGATCGGAAGAAAAGAATACGCTTTTCTTTTATGTGCTCCTTCTTATTTATTTTTCACTTAAAAGCGCCCAACCCGTAATACTATTCCCATAAAGCAACTCTTGAGTGATTATGATGTCATTACACATCTTTCTCTAGATATTTTGGAAACGGATATCTTGTGTTTATCATCTAGGTTTTTATTAAAATCAAACCATACAAGTGTAAAACTAATTCAGTAAAACCTCCAAAAGTTCGTTATTTTGCGTTAGCTTCTGCCCTTCATAAATTAAAAAGTATAGAAAGTATAATTTATATAAACACATTTACGTTCGCGCACCTATTGTCTTTCTATTGTGTCTGTAATTTCCAAAGTTAAAAAAAACCAAAATATTTTTTTAACTTTAATGTTTTTAAAGAAACATGTATAAATAATCCTGAAAAAAGTTTTGTGAAATAAGTGAGTGAGGAAAGTTACTAAATGCCAACCAGAGCGTTTAGGCGTTATCTTTTTTTTTGCGTTGCCTCTTTATCAAATTTTGCGTTGAATTAAACAACTACCTTTTAGACCATGCTTACGTTTACGATAGACTGATAGGAAAGATAGGAAAAGGGGACGGAAATAATTGTTTAATAATATTTTTTTTAATACACTTTCGATATGTTTAATCTATTAATTGGCTTAAAGATAGATATATTTTGCACAAAACTATAAGTTGGCTCTATTGTAGACAATTTTATTAATCCTGGTCGATTAGAAATTATTATTTTTGAAGATTTCCGAGGTAGGTGAAAACACAAATTTCTGGTATCTACGAGTATATTTATATTCATATATATTTCCACATTTAAATTAAAGACTGGGTACCTATCTGAAGTAATATTTTAATTGTAAGTACATTTACTTACTTATATTTGTGTTATACCATAATAAAG
This sequence comes from Mythimna ferrago, assembly GCA_910589285.2. Taxonomy (NCBI): domain Eukaryota; kingdom Metazoa; phylum Arthropoda; class Insecta; order Lepidoptera; family Noctuidae; genus Mythimna; species Mythimna ferrago. The sequence goes on along the minus strand of OU342673.1, from coordinate 14,511,760 downwards.
TAACTTACGATACAATCATGGTAAAAGTATTGTGTTTCATACTATTCATTGTTTTCATGATTTTCAGACACGCACATTTGCGTTTAAGGGGCGATATGTACCTAAGTACTTAACTAGGAGTTTTTGGAAGCGTTTTTTTTTAAGAAGTTCAGTGGCTGTCATATTTAAAGAAGTTCAGTGGCTGTCATATTTAAAGAAGTTCAGTGGCTGTCATATTTAAAGAAGTTCAGTGGCTGTCATATTTAAAGTAGTTCAGTGGCTGTCATATTTAAAGAAGTTCAGTGGCTGTCATATTTAAAGACGTTCAGTGGCTGTCATATTTAAAGAAGCTCAGTGGCTGTCATATTTATTTGCAAATTGATTCCTAGTGGATATCGTGATGTATAATTAGTGTAGTTTTATATCTGAAATGTTTGCGGAATCAATGAAACAGGCGCGATCTTGATGAAATTGAGATTAGACTTTTATTAAAGTGTGGACTACTTCAGCGAAGCTTGATGGGACGGCTCACTGTATACTTTTGCTGCCAAATACTGCAATAATACATTTTGATGCAAGTGCAGAAAGTTTGTCATTGCGGCCGAGGTGGAAATCGCAGAAGCCATAGGCGAGTGTGTTATAGAGCCGAGGACTGCAGTGACAAATTTCCACGTGTATCAAACGACGTTTTTCAATACACTCACGAAGAAATACTTTCTCTGAAAATTACGACGCATTTTTGTTCATTTTGCACTCAAGAAAATTTTTATAGTGGCCATACATTTTAGTTTTGATTTAGATGGCAGCAGGCTATCGCAAGTACATATTTTTAATCACAAGATCGGACGGCGGCGGCGTACCATCTAAAGAATTCTCTACAAATCTTAAATTTAACATTTTTTTCACAAATAACACAAATATAAAATAACATTTAATAGATAATAATAAATTATTGTGTGAAATGTAAAAAAATATTTATTAAAGACTAGCGGCTGCCCGTCCCGGCTTCTCAGGGTGAATGTAGTTTTCCAATTGTGAAAAATTTTTTAATTCGGCACAATAGTTTTTGAGTTTATTCATTACAAACGTACACACAAAAATACAAATTTTCCCTCTTTATTATATTAGTGTAGATATTTTATTCATAAAAACCATTTAAATTATCATTAAATATTAAAACCTTAAAAATCTGCGCATCTTTGGTTTAAAAAAAATAATAATCGCCGTAGACCGTGACGAAATGGGAAAGAAAAAAGCCGTTGTTGTGATAAATTAAAAAAAAAACCCAAGGGTGATATAGATGACACATCAAACCTAATCGTGGTATCGAACCTAATAGTAGTGCGATACTACGATTAGGTTCTATTTATCATCTTTAAAGAGTATGTATATAAGAGTCAGTTTTCGAGTAAGTGTATAGAAAAAAACATTGGTATGTGTTACATCCCTATTTTTATCGCAAACAAAGTGACTGTATTTTGTATCAAAAACGAAATACTTTCTAAACTTGACATTGGCTAAATGCATAAACCGTGCGAAGCCAAATAATAAAAAATAAAAAAATAACGGCGGTTCCTAAGGTCATACGTGACCTTTTATACAACCGCTCAGTATTACCTATGACCCCCTTACTTACTTACTTACTTAAATTTTCAAAACTATGCAGGAACAGACAATTTTAAGAAATGGTAATGTAGTGCATATTATCTAACTGTACAAATAAGGGGTCCTGCTAAGGTTGCCAGATGTCCGGGATTTCCACGATTGTCCCGGAATTTTATATCTTATCCCGTGTCCAGTAATTCGATCTATTGACCCAGATTGCCAAAAAAATAAATGACACGGATAGGCGGCAGGTAGATAAGTAAAAGTCTATTTAATCAACGAACCACAAGGAGAGATTCATTTCGTTTGTTGATTTTCTATCAAACTTCTTTTCTCTGGACTAATAAAAGAACCATCATCATATCAGCCCAAAAGACATCCGCTGTTGAACATAGCCCTCCCCCAAGCGTAATAAAAGAATAAATTAGAAAAATAAATTGTAGTTTTACTTTAGAAATAAATCCAAATATGACATTAGATATCCCGTAATTTATAGCTATAGCTACGGCTCCACATAGAATGGTCCCGGCCTCGGTAAGATCCGATCTGGCAACACTAGGTCCCGCAGAAAAGCGCGACGCGAACGTGCGACAGCCATTTATTAGATTTTTTTTTAAGAGTTATCAGTACTGAAAATTTAATGACTGACATCACAATCAATGACTGTCTGATGACTGTCTTTTTATCACACATTTTGAAACGTAACAAACCGACGCGCGCCGTTTCAAAATTACTTCGCAAAACCTGTACCTAGGCCTGACTTCGTCTTTGAAAAGTATACAATTTCTCCCGAGGATCGTCGACAGCTCTCGAAAGCTAGGAAACAATACACCATTTTTTGGAACCAAGGAAACGCGCGGTAAGCCGTGTCCTTTCTATCTAAGTCAATGCATTCAGCGATGAAGTTTTCTACCAGAGAAAGTATCAGGTATTCCAAAGAGTTGCTCCCACACCCTATTCGCGTTAAGTTTAGACATATATTGAAACCTTTTTTACTGTCTGTTCAACTGATTCTAACTTCTATTTTGTAGGCATAAGGATGGCATTAAAAGCAAAAAAGTGGTTACAATACTGTTTCCTGCAGCCGCCATTTGTCATGCCACCAACGTAATAAGTCCACTGTCCGGCCGTCCGGTAACTGTCCGGACCAAGCCCAAGTCGTCGACGGCGCGCACTGTTCCCGCGCGCCTCAAGGAGTTGTCAGCAACAGCAGGGACCCAGCCGGGTCGAAGCCTACTGGAGCCAGGGTTATCCGAAAGGGCGCTCGAGCCCCGGTATGAAGGCTAGAAGGAACGGGGTGGGTCTTTTAATCAGTAAGAGTCTGACACTATCTCCCGCTCCGCCCAAGAGCGGGGGATGTCAATGCATGATTTTTTCCCACCATAAAAAAAAAAAAAAACGTAATAAGTCAAAATCGGTTGAATGGACAGTAAAAGGTTTTCATAAATGTCTAATGTTATTTTGAACAGAGTATAGATTAGATTATTTGTTTCTATATATATTTTCCTACTTGAGGAGAGTAATGCGCGTCCTTGTGTAGACATCTCCTGAATAGTCTGCGTCATCACTAATACCTCTCATAAAAATGTCTATATTTTCAGAGAGTAATCTATCCCATCATCGTAAAATTGACGCCGGTAGTAAAAGCATCCGCGTGTGTAGCATCACCTTCGGAATGCATTATACACTGTACGCTTTTTAACCATTTAGGTATCGATCTTCACATATAATATAACACTCGGTCCCTGTCAGATGGCGCAGTGTCTCTAGATCCCATAGTTTCTACTGTCTGTTCATATCGTTTACATTTCGGGGAGTGTGAATTGGCACAATTGAATTCCGCCAAGTCTTTTCCATCACTGGATTATAGATGTACGGCGTTGCGCCACCGGTACATGGTGGACGTCCCACCCATACTTACCATATTTATTGTGAGTACCAACGGCTAAGGAGTGGAATTCCTTGTTGGAGTCTGTATTTTCTGATAATTTGTCCTAGGGGTCTTAAAGTCAAGAGTGCATAAGTGACGTCTAGGTAAACATGATCCAACGTCGGCCACTCACCGCTTACCATCAGGTGAGATATTGGTCAAACGCGAGCCTATCTATAATAAAAATAAATTAAATATATAAATCTAAACTTCATAATCAATATTGTAAAGAGGTTTTTTTTTGTGTGAGCATTCTTCAAATAAATTCTCCAAATGTTATTTGAAGTTATAACAGTCAGAATGATACTGAGCCGGCAGTATTTCTTCAGTGGTCATTTGCGTTTCAGGGGCGCGCGAGGCTAACTCTTTCAAACAGTTCTCTGCAGCCCGTCTTGTTTGTTCGTAGAATCTCTAGAAGTCCTGATTGAATTACAAAAACTCGACTCCTCCAACTCCATTGATATCGTCGACTTCTATAGGTTTCTTGTTATCCCGGAAAGTTTTTATTTCCTGAGAAATAGTCACAAAAGACAAAGTGCGAGAACAATCTTCTAGAATGTAGGATATTTTAAAAAAGATTTTTCAATACACTTCCTCGAAAACTAACTCTTATCGCACTACAAATGGATTCAAAATACAATGTTTAACACCCTCGCGTTTATTTTTTATTTATCACAACAAGGGTATTATTTTTTTTCTGTAGTTGTCATAACTAACAATAAATATCGGCAATTTTTTTTTTTTGGTCAATTTAAATTGTGTTTATGAACAGAATATCATAAATAAACATGATTATTACAATAATTTGCTTTTACCAACAAATTAACATTATCTGTGTTATAAATCAAATGGTATAAATAAGAAGGCTGATTACATTAAACAATATTATTAAATCACACCATTTTATTTACATTCATGCTTACATAATATACCATAATTTTCTTTTGAATGCGTCTAACGAGTTGGTTTTGAGTTACGGTAGTTCTAAAATGCTCCACGTGTGCCACACAAACCGATCTGTAGCCTGATTCATGTAAAATCAAACAAGCCAAATATCGTTGAAGTTTTATAGTCGTTCGATCGAAGTCCTATCCAAAAGCGGTATTCACGTGTTCCTTAATCGGGATTGGATAGAACGACAACTTTACTGGCTCTAAACTAAACGATCTATCGACGACTTATTTCCAGTTACATAAATAAGTATTCTACTAGCATAATGTAACGCAGATTTTTTTTTAAATCGACTCTTCGACTAAACGACTTTAAAATCGGTGACGTTCAAACTCGATTGATGGATGTGAATACGGAAATGGTCTAAACGACTAAATCGCTACGAACGACGATAACGATATCGTTACGGTTTTGATTACCTGAATCGGGCTACTGGGCGCGTCGGTCTCCGTACATTTTATATGGAAACTAGACTTGTAGAGCTACATTTGATACACGCCACGTGACGCCACGCGACGTCGTTCTACGTACAAATCAGGCGTGTTGACACGTGTGTGTCGGTCTAATGTAGTTCTTGCTTTAGAATCACACTTAATTTTATGAGATTCATATTTAATCGATATTCCGTTTTAATAAGCCACATGTCGAGATATTACTTTGGCGTGATGCGCAATACGAACTAGTAAATGCGTTCGTATTTTCTATAAGAACGGCGCAGGTGCATAAGATGCTACGGTACCTAGTTCTATATTACTGTAGTGTTATAGCCTGTTTGCGTGATATCCGGCCACTAAACTGTCTAGTGAGAGTTCATTATGATCTAAACTTTAAGAAAAGAGAAACCGTTTTGTGATGTAATAGGAGGTTACGTTTGACGTGAATTACCTGTTCAGCCTTATGCACTAAACGATTAGTTATACATTGGAATCGACTCTGACGTTTATCGATTCGATTATATTTGCAACTGCTTATTTACAAGCTATAAAACTAAATGACACGAAAACTTCGGACGGAAGTAATAAAATAGATTTAACAAAAACCTACGATTTATACCTTTGAATTAGACCGTTATGCCCGTTATGCTTTATGAGTGGTAAAAGAGCCTATACATATTTATACAAAACTATCAGGAGAAAGGCCTGGTTACGGGTACGGTCTTAGAGGCGCGCGGCGCGGTGAGCGGCACAGGATCGGTAAGCGTTCGCGTTTTCGCTATAAGCGGCGGCGTTTTGTGGCATGCTTCAAACATTTTCATAAGTACTTTTGATCTTGCTGGTCGCCGCCCCGCGAGCCGTAACGGCTGTGAAAAGATCAAAAAGGTTTTGTGACCGGTGACATTTCAGTAGTACCTATATATCATGACTGAAATGACACGTATCGAAATCTCACATATTTCAGACATATTTGAACTTATTGTGATTTTTCCTCAAAAAGTCGTCCTTAATTCATTAAACCCCTAGCGCACCTATTGTCTTTCAATTGTGTCTGTAATTTCCACGATTGAAAGGTTAATTCCGATTCCGATTTGTGTCCGAGTCTATTCCTGGCTATGTTGTGGTTCTGGCTATGTTGGGGCTTTCAGTTGCAGCTGGATACTAGAATTTAACGTGGAGCGATTGCCTATCTGACCTCCAAAACCCGGCAATTGGATAACACGATACCTCTTGGTAAGACTAGTTGTCTTGGTGTAAAAAGTTGTGTATAATCGTATTGTAATCGTTACTGAGTCTGAAACATTGTTTAAGTTATATATTTAACTTAACTTAACCTAATAAAAATAAAAATAAAAGCCTTAAAGAACTAAAAAAAGCAATATAAAGTACCTACGGCGTCGAAAAATTCCTCCGCATCGCTGTCGACTGGTAATGTACCCAAAAGACTGGCGGCATTGCCACGCTGAATGGCAATGCTTTGCCATTGTCCGAAGTATTTTTTTTTAAGTTAATAATAATTTATTCAACATTTTTAGTTTCACTTGATCTAAAATCTTACTGCGATAACGTTGACGACTGTACTAGTATGAACTGTGACACAGTCGACCGCATCATCCTCAATATAATGTAATACAATTTTATTTAATATTTTTAATTTTGTGCAATTTAATAAAATTTAATTTACTTACTTGTGATGTACCTTTGTGTCTAAAATGAGTCTTGTAACTCGAACTAAATTAATAATAATAATTATAAGTTATATACAGTATACTTATAACTTATATTTATGTAGTTATATTTAAAACGAGTTGAAAAAGAAAAACATTGATGGTTATATATATTCGTTAAAAGGAGAAACTGACTGACTGACATATCATCTGACAGCCGAAACTACTGGGCTTGAAATGCACAAAACTTCGTTTTATGGCGTAGGCAAACAATGAGAGAGGATTATTCAAAATTCACCTCATGGAGGGATCAATGGGGGTACAAAGTTAGTATGGAAAAATCTACTTTTCTTTCACTTTCACGCGGGCGAAGCTACTGGCAGAAGCTAGTCCAACTATAAGTAAAGAAAGATAGAAAGAAAGAAAACTATTTTATTTGGCATACACACTCGTAGATACACACAATGTAGTAACAACATGTAGACAGTAATAAATTATTATATATAAAAAAAAAGAGACGACTAACAATGTGTGTCTCACGGCGGCGCCAAATAGATAATATTAATAAGTGAGCTAATATTAATGTAACATTACAAAAGCGGCTACAATAGTAATTGTTGATTCTTGTTTCGTCAATCGTTCAATACGTCAGTCACAATTCGGCCGGCCATCTGGCCCAATTGAGCGATATTGCATATCTATTGATTTATTCGCTACCGAATCGACATATCAAAAAGGCCAATCTAGATACATTTTGTTTCTAGATTTACTAACGTTTACTGCGAATACATTGAACACAATCATCATAAACTTACTAAGTAGTAACAGTCGAAACTTTTTCGCCAGTTGGCAGGGAGCTCGGCTTCTAAAGCGTTGGTTATATTCTCATAAACCTGGGTTATCACTTGAATTGGTTGCAATAGTTTGGAACAAATGGTTTTCAGCAACTTTCCACAAAACCTAGTCCATGTCATCCATCTGCATTAAAGATACCTCTTGATCAGTTGCTCCTGCTAGTAGAATATGTCTCTCTCTTTGCTTAAAATAAACTCCAAAAACGCTTCCATGTAGACACTAACCTCTCTTGATAGATTCATATTCCTGATATGAGTAAGAGGGTCTTTTACCCTTTTTAGTCTCTTAAACGTCTCCAAAAATCCCTACCATTTCACACTAAGGTTACTCTTTACTTTAGTTCAATATTTTCTTCTACCGCTCATAGACAATACCGATGTCTGTTTTCTAGATGCTATGAATTGGTGCATCTTATTTTTGACCTTGGCAAATACAATCATGTGTAGGAGTTTCAAACCAGATAAAGGTGGCTGCCAATTCGTCATCGCCCAGATACCAGTATTATATATTTTCTCTATACTATTCTGTATGATTCTAATGCTCCCCAATATCTTCCTGATCGTTTTGAGAGCCTCGTACTGAAAGATAAGCTCAGGCACACTACCACTTTCTTCTTCGTACTCCGTGTTACACTTCGCATCAGCCTTCCTCTTGATGTCTTTACTTCCTTTCATAATTGACACAGTATTAGGTACTAGTATAAATTGTTATGTATTAGTATGTCTAATAATATGTTTTATATTGACTTATATAAATGTAGATTTATATTATACACTGGATCTTATTCTCGATGTGATTTCTCTCTCATTCAAAAGTTTGTTGGAAGAAAACTCATTGTTGAGTTATGCTCGCCTATGTACTAAAAATTCATGGTGACTGAAGTCAAATCACTGTGTTCTATTTTAAGTTTCTGTGTACAATAAAGAATCAAGAATAACAACTGTCAACAATGGTCAATGAATCACCTTTCAAATACCGTCAATTAGAGACACAATAGAAAGACAATGACAGCGCGGACGGCCGGCGTTCCCTTGGGGTTTGATGAATTAAATTAAAGTAAATTTATAATAGAAGTTCAATCATAACTTCTCCCCTTTCTATACACGTCTATTATGGGCATCCTCTAGTGCATCTCTTCACCTTCGTCTACCATACGCTCCACCATGTCCTCCGAGTGGTCCGCACAATAGCGATAGCGATATCCGGGCGTTTCTACTGCCTAAATTCGGTGCAGAAACCTCTCGAACTTATCATGTACGGTGAGGGCCTGCGTCATACCTCTCTCCAGCTACTTCCCAAAGAGGGGGGGAACTTACTGTCATAATTATGTAATGCCCCAAACTAATGTATGTATACATATTACTAATTAATGTCTAAAATAGTTTGAGCATTTCGCTTTTTATCTATGATTCATTAACGACATATTTAAGAGGAAATGTACCATCAAACAAAGTATTGTTTAGCAATAAAAGTGGTTTACTAGTAATTAAACCACATTTACTACCCATTCGTTATTAATGTGACTAACAAATACTTACGTTAGTGCCTATTTAGGAACAAAAACAACTGTTATTCTATTTTATTACTGTCCTTAACAATACATAAATACCGAACGATAGTATCATATTTTCATACTTGTACCTACCTACAAAGTGATACAAAAGCAAACTGAATGCAACAAGCTATTCTCTACCAGTCGACCTTTCTGTTCAAGAGATTCACTCTGTGGTATTTACTTACTTACTTAAGATCCTATGGCCCCTAGCTGGAACAGAGGGCATCGACAGTAGTCACCCTTCGCATCCACTCTGTGGTAAGCATTGATATATTATAAGGAAAGAACGTTATCAGAAAACCTGGACTCTGTGTACAACTACATGCACGAGTGGAACGTGATTCCATGTGATTTGTTTTTTTTTTTTTGTGTTTGTATGATTTGTACATCGCATAAAAGCCACTGAAAACAAAAAAGAATATATTTTTGCGTAACATGCCCGTTTATGTGGCTGAGTAAAATTAAGCCGTAGGGGCTTGATTTCAGCGGTCCACGTGCTAGTGGCTTGTCACCTTTTTTCCGCTGTTTTAATTTAATCTAAGGCTGTACCAAATTCTGTAATAAGATTCAAACATTGCCATATTTTCTATCTATCTTAACTTGTGCTATTCAAAAAATAAATAGTAGCTCTAGATAAATTTCGTCCGTCTAGGCTATCACGATGTCCAAATAGAACTCATTAAGTGGAACTTTTAGCCCACTCATCACATACGGCAGACTTGTCCGGCCCTATCTCACATAAGCCATTGGCAAGTTTTTTTTCCTATTAAATAATAACAGTTCAAGCCGGATAACTTTTAACCTACATAACCTTTATATATTATAATAATAATACGATAAGGTAATTGAATTCAGAATTCCATCGACCATACTGTAGAAATAGTCAATGTAGGTCCCTATCTTCTTTAAATATTTTGTATAAATACTGACATATTTAAGCACCAAGCACCGAGTGTAACATTGCAAAATACCTCCCAGTTTTATTTAAAATACACAAGTATTTTCTACACATCATACATTAATTATCTGACGAGTTTATATTTAGTTCAAGATGGTAAAAGCCAACTTCGCTAAAAGAAGTGCATATTGGTTCTCTATTTTAAAATATATTTTTATGTTTCCTTTAATGGTTTATCGTTGCAAACTTAACTGAATAAACCTTTGTAAAAATAGTATATCCAGTTAAGCTAAAACTACACCGCGCACACGTGTGACACACGCCGATCGGTCTCCGTACAAGGAAACTAGACTTGTAGAGCTACACTTGATCCACGCCACGCGAAGTCATTCTATGTACAAATCAGGCGTGTTACACGTGTGTACATTAGACGAACTAATGTAGTTCTAGCTTTAAGCTCATAATATTAGGTACGTTAGCGTATCTACAATCAATGTTGGTTAATATTTTGTATCCTTTTGTTTCGTACGGTTTTTGTATTTAAACAGCAAGTATAGAAAAATTTAGTTTTAATGATAATAAAAGTCAAATCTAACTATTTTGCAAATTGTAAACACTGTCTTACATAAAAACTAAAGTTACAAACTTAAAGATTTCTTTGATATAGAATACGGTCACTTTTTATTCCTAATGTGGATGTAACACAATCTAATGTTTATACAGTATTTGGCAGTCGTGAGTCAGCATTTTCGATATGCTATGCTGTGGTAAAATTGTTGGCACCATTTTTCCCAGATCGCGCCTATTTCAGTGATTCCACATGTCATATTATTCTTTTGTGACATTTTGAATTTTGCGATAAAAAAACATTCCATATACTATAATTGAAAAAGCTCCGCCAAAAACCGTACGGTTAATATTACCTACCTTTGTAATAATTTGTAAGTGACGGTTCACAATATTTTGTCTATTATTCGAAAGATTATATTCCTAATAAAAATTAAGTGCACCTTTACTCACCCACGACATAATATTTGTACACCTCTTTATCGTAGAGCCAATGAATTTTATATTTGAGATTTCTTATTTAAATTGGTTGTTTCACTATTTGCATAAGTAATCTCAGTCGCTTATAACTAAATCCATTTGTGAACAACATTGAAATAGATTGTAATCACTTCGCTAGCAAGTTTCACGGTCAAGAAGCGCTGTGATCAAGGTACATCGGGAAAGTTTCTATCTTAGCGTGTCCACTAAGTATATCGGAACTCCAGTTTAAACCTGCTCCATCTTATCTAAAGTAGAAAACTAGAATTGTGGCTGCCATTGATATAGTTTCATTTCACATCGATAGAGAGGTAGTCTGCTTTGTGAAATGTTTACACGACAGGTTCTTGCATTTTGTATCAAAATTATAAGGTATGTCAAATGATGAACTGTTTTAGAAATTATTCTGATAGACTCTGAAAAATACTTTTGTATTCAACATTATTTTATGCGAAACCTGAATATAGTTTGTTCAAAATCAGTAACTGAATCGATTCCAATAATTTTTAAACCATGTTATATTTTTTCTCAAAAATATTTAAAAAAGGAACACCACCGACACTAAGTACAACCAGGTCACGGCAGATCATAGTGGGCATTAGGCACCGGTGCACAGCTGGGTTCTTGAGCAAAATCACCTCTCATCCGCCCGGGTGGCCCGGTGAACAAGTATTCATGTCTCCAACCAGGTACCATAACTGGCTTATAACTTTGTGATTTTTAAAAAATACAGTTTTGAAATTTTTGTACATACTTTACGTAAAAATACTAAACACGTGTTTCAGGTATCGGAAACACTAAAATAAGGTTGTACAGTGCGATTATCTATAGTTATCGAGGTCTGATGTCAGAGAAATCCTTCGGTAATCGTTTTCCTCGTTTTTATAGTGTAGCAGCACATTCTTGGCGTAATTATCGTGTGCAGCTCCACCATTATGCATTGCTTTCTAGAAAAATGTTACGCATAATTTGTTATCAACACACATACAAATTGTAGCGCACGAGATACACGCGCGATGAATGTAATCGACTTAATTACCTAGTAGCCCGCTGTATACATACAGCGTTAATAACTTATGTGGTTCGTTACCAAGTTTTGATTTGATGAAACTCTCTGATTTGCCTAATTCAGGAGGTGGCGTGTCGCTCGATGCTTCAGCAAATTGTGCGCATCCTACTTAATGGAGGGTGAAACTAATTTACTCGTAGTTTTATCACTGCCTAGTACCTTAGTTATCAGTGTCACCTGGGCTACAATAGCCTAGCTTTATCTAGTAACAAATTTAAAGAATCCTTACATTTATCAGAACAAAATACCCCAACGCGTCTATATGTTTTTTCGCAATTAACTCAAAACTTACTGAACGGTTTTCCATGTGGTTTTCACCAATAAACAGATTGATTCATTCTTATAGTAGAGGGTTATAATATAAATATGAATGTTAAAGTTATGGCTATTTATAATAATATGGATGTATCCTGTATAGGAGTCCATATAATACACGGTACTATACCATGATCATGCCATGACCGTGCCAGGAACGTGTCTGGCAAAAAATATTATTTGTATAAAAAAGTATGAGACTATCCCCCACTAGACGGTTCCATCACCAGCCAACATCATCACGTCCCATGTACGGAGCATAACGGTACCGGCCGTATCGTCACGCGACGGCGTCAATCGATTTCGGAACGGTGAGTATACGGGTTACATCTGAGTATAATGACCGGGAGTTTACGTGTACGTTCCTAGCACAGGCATAGTATGATACGTGGCATTGGGGAGAATCCTATAAAGGTCGTTTTAGATTGTAGAACATCTTTTTGCAGTATAGATACATCGATGGAAGGGGAAACAAGCGACTTTGGTCTGGATGTGTTTACTTTGCATACATATTCGAGAAAACAGTGTAGCTACGGGTTTATGTTGTTTATGAGCCACTTAGGAAAACGTGTTTTCAAAGTGTGTAAATAATTTCTCCCTTATCAAAGACGCCTGCGGAAACGTTGATGTTGAGTAGTTTCTTTTTATACGTAGAAGATTTTATTAGTAACCAGTTGACCCGACAGATTGCGTCCTATATCAGCTACAGTCGAACGCACGAAAGTTAAATAGTTGCAGCTTTCTGAAAATTTTTGTGCGCAATTTTCTTGACTTTTCTATCCATAAGAACCTTTCATAAAGAATTAGATTTTTTTTAAATCGGTGCAATCAATGGCTTGATCAAGGGATACAGGAATTTGTGTTTTTATGTCTTATACACCACTAATTTTTAATTAGTACAAATACTTAAAGGGCTTATTAGAAAAGCCCTTGTTATTATTTAAGTAAAGTCTCAATAAATAATATTCATAAACAGCAAAGTTATTAACGTTTGTATTTATCCCAAAATGTCTCTCAATTTATGGAAATATTGTGCAGGCTATTGATTATGAATGCATAAATGACGATTAAAATGGAAAAACACTGCCCGCAGTATTTTCTACTAGCAATTGTTATGTATGATTGAATCTATGATGAATTTACCTTTTCGTGGTCAATTTTAGGATTTCGGTTTTTTCTACTTTTGAATACAAAAACATGATCAGTAACGGGTACAGATACAGCCCCATGTTTTTGTGTACTAATTAAAAAGTTGGGGTGTATATAAAAAATCGTCTCATAGTATTTGTCATCGAATTCGATTTTAATGATTTTTTTCTGTCTATTTGGTGGTAGACCTACCAAGTACTACCGGTCATAGGGTATTTTTTAAACCCCCTATTTTGTCTTTCATAATTTTTATTTCTGCCATATAAATTATGATATATATAAATTAAAACACAACAGTATAATACATATAAAATAAAACTAATAACGCAATTAGATTACATGTATTGTTGCGGTAGGTATTTTGTGTTGAAAATTCATATCAAAGTAATAAATTGGACTACCACGCAACCCTTCAGGTAACCGCCATGAATTCCACAGAGGCTAACGATAAATTAAACTAAAATAAATACCTTATTAAACACGGTAATTATGGATCATATAAAGCTAATAAAGCTCGAGTAGTTTCTAATCTAAAGTTTTACACACTTATCGTTTAGATTTGATTTTGACTAGTGACTTTAACTAGTAATTTCACATCAATTTTACACACCACTTGCTTTAATGTTGTCAATACGATAAAAACACTGTGAAAATAGAGTAATTTTCCATAAAAGTCACAATAAAATTGTTTTTTAGAGACCTTGCTTATCAATTCAATACCTAGATACAATTCAAGCTTATATATTAACTAAACTAGTTAGGTTTAGTATAAATACTGAGTTACTATAACTGTATTTATGTACAAGTAAAGTTAGTTTATATCAATTATACTCTCAGGTATCGAAGTAACCAAAGTAGAAGGTATCCGAAAAAATACCCAGAAGACAGGCAGCATTGCCACGTTGAATACCAATGCTAATTATTTGGGCAATGAACGAGCCAGCCCTCTGGTCACGCAAAGTGTCGGGCAGTCGTTGTGTTTATTTATAATCCGTGAAATTATTTATCTATGCTATTTAGAGATAGTACGTAATAAAAAAATCATGGCTACTAAGTAACACACTACATGGCATCATCTTGAAGTAAATCTTCCGTAAAAGTGCATTAACTCCGTTGCACCTTGTAGCGATAGAAGCTGCAATTTATAAGAAGTATAATTTACGTACGGCATTACGTCGTCTCCGTGGTTCAAATTAAGTAGGAAGCGGTTCATTGAGTATAGCGTTAATACTGATATTAACGAACATGACTAGCTCACGACAAACTGCGACTCACGAGTATGTGTGCCAAAGAGATCCTGACCAGTCGAACTGGTACATCGCTTGGGGCGATTTCTCATTTCTCCCACGATTTCTATCGAAGATTGTAATTGTGTGTTTACTAAATGAGTGTCGGCAGCGAAGACCACCTGTTCTATAATAACATTGATAAAGGCGCGACAGTTGAGACACGGCGGTCGGCGCGGCGTGTCCGACTGTTCCCGCGCGCCATTGTCTCCGCGATATAATAATTAGTGGATATTGCACCCTGATTCACTACCACAATGACCGAGAAACACGATTCATTCAAGGACCCGGGGTTCGTGTCTACTTCCTTTAAACATTTAATGCGCGGTGAAACTCACGAATGGCTTTAGAACTTTCTAAATATTTTTAATTTGAACAGTAACATTAAGTTATAATATATTGAACCCGATCAATAAATTGACGAATAAATTAGTTGTATCTTTTTGTTCTAGTGCGGACGCAGGATACATCGCAACAAGCTACGACATGAGGAATAATGTCAAGTGAGTATTTATTTATAAATTTTACGAATATTATTGTTAGCATTTTCCGATACTGTTGTAAACCTCATTTAATATTAAACAGGTATTGTTAATGTTTTCAAAGATAATTGTTAATCTCATTCAATATTATTGTTAATATTTTACATTATATTGAATGTTGTTACGAGATCAACAACATCGTTGGTCGGTCTGGTGACAGTTGTTGACTGTAACATCTTGAAAGTCACACCACAGCTGTTTTAATTCTTAAAACGTGATACAAAATGAGTATTGCGTAATGGTTTGGAACGACATCGTCTATAAATTAACGGTTTATCTCATATACACGTACGATAGTCAAACGCAATCTTCATTAAAATCGTGGTATTAACGACGTTGTTAAAATACACGTGCTTGTTACCGCTGGGAATCGAAACCGTATTACCTACGCTCACACGGAGTCTTGCTATCTCCCAGCTTCGCCAAGCGACACACTTTAGATAAACTTCAAGAACAAAATTCTATATAAAAATATATATTTCACAATAAGCACGTTCATATATTTCATTATCGGTCTAAAAATGTTTAGTTTACCAATTATCAGTTACGGATGGCAACTAATATTATGAGCTATTTTTCGAGTAAAGCACGTCGCACCGAGATACTTTAAACATCTAAGAGTTGCAATCTCCTTTAACTACGACACAATATGATAATAATATGTAAATGATATAGCTATCTTACGAGAATTCACCCACTTATCTCAAAGTTCTCACAATTTATAAACTTAATAGCGTGCCCTCGGCGTCACTCACTTGTGCCTACTTGGACTTTCATAAAAACATGTAAACTTGGGTTTTCAGCAACATTTTTATGAAATAATAACTTCATTTATGCAACTTATCAACGACTGCAAGACAGCCCTTGATCTTTGTCTATTCTTTTTTTAAACGACAGTTCTTAAAGTTTCCCCAACTTCTACGAGAACATGGTTGGTCATTCGAGCCGGATGTTTTTACTAATATTCTGTATCTATTGGTTTCAATACTAGCAATTGAAATAAAGATTTTGCAATTCTGGAAGACATAATATGATCTAGACCTAATCGTAAAGCATAAAGGAGATGGATTCACAAAATCTGCGTCCGTGAAGTTCTTATTCAAACATACAAAAAAAATGTCATCATGTTGACCATATCGGAGCTAAGTTCACACTACAAAAGGATTTTGTGTTATGTGATGTATGAGATGTATAGACAAGCAAACAAACCAACTTTGGTTTTCCAAAAAGTATTTACACAACCACCATTTGTGTTCTCATTGCGCAAAACAAAACTGGGATTAACTAGAGAGATACCAGCAAACAAACATGGAATTTTAATCAGAAAAATATAAATTCAAATACGGCAAAGAACTTCTGAGTCGTGGATAGAATTGAGCACATTAATTATATAATGTACAGCAGTGCAAGATTACGTGTAACTAGGACACGTAAGAATTAATTATTTTTGATTAGAAATAAAGATTTATCCATTAGGAGAAAATAACACCACGTTATTATTCTGCAGTAGCGTTGTAGCTTCATCAAATACGCTGTCGTTGATTTGATTAAAACTCTCAATTTTATAACCATTATGTTGGGACTTTTTTGAGATAGGCCAATCATCAAATAACATTTCTGGCTCTGGGTAGTACGAAAGGGAGTGTTAGACTTTTACTGAGTAAACCCTCCTGCGTTCTTTCAATTGCCAAGATAACGTAATATTATGCACACCCTAAAATCCCCATTGTTTTAATACAAATTGTGAATCGTCATCGCCGTGTAAAACACCAATTCGTACAAACTACTTCTGGTTTTTATAACAGCATGGCTGAATGATTAGCACCTTTTCTTCCAAGTGTTAACAGAATAGAGTGTCTTTACGTCATTGTTTTTGTCATTCACGTTCCGCCGACAATTCAGCACCTAATTTATTGTAATACTTTATAAATAATTCACATTGCTCTGATTACCGTAATTTTTGTGGCGCAAAAACATTTCCGCTAGGCAGGCCCAGGCGCGTTTGGAAGCTTATTCCCGATCGGATATTTACGCGTATTTTCAATCTAAATGCTGCGATCGAATTTTTGGTATGAAAGATTATTATAGACTGCCGTTTATTTTTGGCTGTCCCTATGTTTATTTTTGAGAGATGTTTTAGGATTGGGAC
Source organism: Mythimna ferrago (assembly GCA_910589285.2). Classification (NCBI taxonomy): domain Eukaryota; kingdom Metazoa; phylum Arthropoda; class Insecta; order Lepidoptera; family Noctuidae; genus Mythimna; species Mythimna ferrago. The sequence goes on along the minus strand of OU342673.1, from coordinate 14,494,329 downwards.
AGTTGACAGCTCAGGAGTTATACCTATTATTACTAGTTACTAATTAGAGCGTATTCATAACAAAAAACACATTGTGTTGTCTTTTGTTTCATTAGTTAGTCATCGATGCAACAATTAAAGGGCGCTCAGAGACAGCTCATGAGGAGTCACGCCGTGTTTGTCAAACAATCGCCCAGCATGCTATATGTACTCGTGATGATACGCAATCTCTCAGGGCAGTATCTATGCTAATAGTCTATATTAGAAGAATAAACAAGCATGGTAAGTCAAATCAAACAGTGCACTAGCTTCGGACTTTTTGTAAGTGCCCCTGTAGGCCTATGTGAAATAAAATATTTTTGACTTGACTTGACTTGACTTGAAACGATTGAGACCATTTTAGATGGTAGTTTTCCTCATTGGCTTGTGTAAATGTTTGTCGTAATTTATACCTTTTATCTTAGGTAAAGTATAGGATAGGATTTTTAATAGAAATTCTACCAAAAGGAAAAGAAAAAAAATCAAGAAAGGAATTCTAAAAGAATTCAAGCTTTCATTTAAAAACGTGATCATTTGTTCTGTGTCTGGGTGTAACTTATCTATAATATTTATGTATTTAGAAATATACAAACTTATTTTTAGTAGCGAAGCACCTGGCTAGTATTTTTATGTAAAGAATCTATGTACAAAACAAAACTGTAGTATGAAAAATCACAAAGTTGTAAACCAGTTATGGTACCTTTTTTTTTATGGTGAGAAAAAATCATCCAATGACAACCCCCGCTCTTGGGTGGAGCGGAAGATAGTGTCAGACTCTAACTGACTAAAAGACCCACCCCATTCCTTCTAGCCTTCATACCGGGGCTCGAGCTGTCTTTCGAAACTAACCCTGGCCCCAGTAGGCTTCGACCCAGCTGGGTCCCTGCTGTTGCTGACAACTCCTTGAGGCGCGCGGGAACAGTGCGCGCCGTCGACGACTTGGGCTTGGTCCGGACAGTTACCGGACGACCGAACCGCGAGCTACCCATTGGTCACTGTCCGCAAGCCCGCACCTACGGTGGCCGGAAATCGGGATCAGAATCCCGGCGGCGGCGGCGGCGAGAACGCCGTTGCCTGATGCGGTCGGCCTCCTCCTTGGCGACCATTACTGCTTCGCAGAAGTCGGCAACCGCCTGCCACTCCTCCTCGCTCCGGACCATGGCCTCACCTAAGGCCCGGCAGTTATGGTAACCCGGAGACCATGTATTTGTGTGGACAACTCCACACAAATACATGGTCTCCGGGTTGTCCGAACGACTGAGGGTTGTTTTGCTCCCAACACCCGTTATTTGTTGGTGCCTAATGCTCTCTATGACCTACCGTAACCTGAACGGCTGAACGGATTTGAATTAAATTTTGACACATGGATTTTTCACCCTGATTTATGTTCCCTTGGGAAAATTTCATACTTTCAAGAGAGTGAACCGCAGGCGGCAGGAGATAGTGTATATTATACCTCTATAGAAGAAAAATTTGTTGTTGAGTATTTTTATTTGTAACTAGCGGTTCCGGCAGTCAGTGTTATACCACTATCCAGGAATCCATTTAAATATACACCCAAATTTTCATTTAAATCAGTCAAGCCGTTTAGGAGGAGTTAGGTGACAAAGATACGAACAGAAAAATTATATAAACTCAAAAACTACAGGACCGACTTATTCGAAAAATTATTCACCATTAAGCTATAATTAATATAAATATATACCATTTACATGCGGGCTAAACCGCTGGAAGAAGGTAGTACTTATTTAATATAATGTATTATTCAACGTTACCTATTCAAATTATCTAAACAAAACACAATGACGTAACACTGTTTGTCTATATGCTAAAAATATAAAGAGCTGAAATAATTCGCCCATCCGCTCCTGAGAGGAAATAAGGAAAATATTTAAATGAGTATTATTTAATTGAAAGGACTAACTCAGTTTGTGCTGAACATCTTCAGAACCGAATCGATTTTATTCATCATCATCATCATTTCAGCCGATACACGTCCACTGTTGGACATAGGCCTCCCCCAAGCGTCGCCACATCGAACGTTCCTGTGCGTCCCGCATCCATCGGTTTCCTGCTACCTTCACCAGGTCATCAGTCCACCTTGTAGGAGGCCTTCCAACACTGCGTCTTCCGGTACGCGGTCGTCACTCCAAAACCTTTCGGCCCCAACGGCCATCTGTTCTGCGAGCAATGTGCCCGATTTTATTACCTTTTGGAGGTATGCGGAACAGACAGTAAAGTCCCACATGCCTCCGTTGAAAAGGGAGGATCCTCCGACCAGACAGGTGTTATAGTCTGGTGGGCGACTGCCCAATAGATGATTTCGGGCTGTCGTATATGTTCAAATCGCGCGGAGAACTTTGATTGCGCGATGCAGGATTTCGTACTTTCTTCGTAGTTCTTATGTGGCGCCATAGATGTCGCTACATCACTTCCGGAGATCGGAGATCGATGGTTCTTGACGCGTGCCAGACCAGCGTAGGTTGGTTCCAGTGGGTCGGAACCGATGCCGCATAGTTCTCAGTGAGTCGGAACTGTCTGCGGTGATGCCCCAGTGAGTCGGGGTGTTGCTATCCCAGTGAGTCGGGATGATGCCCCAGTGAGTCGGGGTGATGATGTCCCAGTGAGTCGGGATGATGCCCCAGTGAGTCGGGGTGGTGCTGTCCCAGTGAGTCGGGATGATGCTGCAGGCTCCAGTGAGTCGGAGTAGTGCTGCTGGCTCCAGTGAGTCGGAGCGGTGCTTGTGCGACGTAGGGCTTGACTGCTGGCGTCGACCAGGAGAGGTTCTTCATGGCTCTTCATATGACTGGCCGAAGGTGCGGTGTGCTAAGCCAAGGTCGCTGATGAGGCTGAGGGGGATGACCAGGTATGACCAAGTGGTCATGCTGGTGGTCAGGATATCCTTCATAGCCGTGGGTGCTGGCTGTATGGCTCGCTGCTCGAAAGCTTGAGGAAGTGATGATGACGTCACGAAGTAGTAGCTGCACGAAGGCTGCGCTGACGTTCTTTGTCGAGGGTCACCAGTTTGGAGGTATGCGGAACAGAGAGTAAAGTCCCGCAAACCTCCGTAGAAAAGGGAGGATCCTCCGACCAGACAGGTGTTATAGTCTGGTGGGCGACTACCCAATAGATGATTTCGGGCTGTCGTATATGTTCAAATCGCGCGGAGAACTTTGATTGCGCGATGCAGGATTTCGTATTTTCTTCGTAGTTCTTATGTGGCGCCATAGATGTCGCTACAACCTCATTAAAATATATAATGTGTGTTGTTGTCGAGATGCATTCAGTTTTAAGGTTCCATACGGCGTACCTGAAGGGTGCCAACGAGACCCTCTTAGGGTCGACGCTGCATTACGCTGTCGCCCGCGCGGCCCCTTACAAAATTGCTCCGACACGGCTAGCCGCGCGGTCATCCTTCTCGGGCAGCCACGCATCGCGCCTTTTGGCTACGTAATAATACATTAAGGTTCTCCATCGACACGACTACATGCACACTGTTAAAGTTGAACTAGCGATACTGTGCAGCTAATAATCCGGTTTTCGCTACGGGCCCGCCGGTTGCCGCACACGATACACGCGCAACTTAACGCGACGGCCCTTACTGACCTCCGCTAGCATAGCATAGGTTTAAGTTTCTGTGAAATTGTTACTATTTTGGTGTACAATAAAGTTTATTCTATTCTATTCTATTCTATTCTCCGCTGTCCATCCGTCCGTCTGTTTATCCGACCGTCTGTCAGCGGGCTGTATTTCATATACCGTAAGAGGTAAAGAATTGAAATTTTTAGCAAATGCTACAGACCCCACGCGTTCGGGGATCCTGCACTAGAACGTAAAGAAAAATATATATAGCCAAAGTTACTTATATACATTTTCTATTAAAATCCGAATCATTATTTCCACCGATATACGTCCACTGTTGGACAATGAACAATCCTGTGCGTCAGCCACCATAAAAAAAAACCTTAATAATCCGAATACAGCTGATTATTTTATTGAATATGACTTTGATTACTGTACTTTCTTTCTCAAACTTTAAATCCACGGGGTTATTGGTGATTGAGAATAAGAATTATAACAATAGTACTAAATAGACACACACACAGGGGCCCCTTGATCGAGTTTGCTATAGGCCCCGCGTTAGCTTAATCCGCCACTGTCGGGGTGGTACTCGTAAGATGGACATGCGCTATCCGTAGACCGACCTCGATAAGACTAATCTTGTAAATTCATAAGTGTATGTTATATATATGTGAATTACGTCAAATACTCATGTGTATCATTTTAACACATTCAGTGCGGAACGAGGTCGAATAGGCCTCGTACGTGTCTTTTTTGCCAAGGGGCTAAGATGCACACATGGTCCTTTCTGCCGTGCGGGTGCCGATACTTTTTTTATGGTGAGAAAAATCATCCAATGACAACCCCCGCTCTTGGTTGGAGCGGGAGATAGTGTCAGACTCTTACTGACTAAAAGCCCACTCCGTTCCTTCGTTGCCTTCGTACCGGGGCTTGAGCTATTTTTCGAATTAACCCTGGCCCCAGTAGGCTTCGCCCCAGCTGGGCTCCTGCTGTTGCTGACAGCTCCTTGAGGCGCGCGGGAACAGTGCGCGCTGTAAACGACTTGGGGTCGGTCCGGACAGTTACCGGACGGTCGGACAGGGAGCTACCCATTGCTCGCTGTCCGCAAGCCCGCGCCTACGGTGGCCGGAAATCGGGATCGGAATCCCGGTGGCGGCTGGGGCGCTGTGTGCGCCGCCGTTGCCTGGTGCGGTCGGCCTCTTCCTTCGCTAGCATTACTGCTTCGCAGAAGTCGACGGCCGCCTGCCACTCCTCCTCGCTCCGGACCATGGCCTCAACCAAGGCCCGATGGGAGGCCGATACTTCAATTTGGTTTAATTATTTTCGAAAAGACATGAATATTTTACCTAAGATGTCCTATTAAAACAGAATGCAGTGATGTACCTATCTACTTTAATACGGGGTCACTTCGACGTCCGCACTTAGCCAAAAAAGCTTTTAGTTTCTTAAACGTAAAGGCCGTCGTAATGATAGTTTTCAAACGAAGTCTTAAACTCAGGAATGGACGGGCTTGCGGACGGTGAGTAGTGGGTAGCTCGCCGTCCGACCAGTAACCGTCCGGTCGAGCCTAAGTCGTTGACGGCGCGTAGTATTCCACGCGCGCCTCAAGGCGATGTCAGCAAACCGTAGGGGTCCAGCAGGGTCGAAGCCTACCGGGGCCATGGGTTCGCTTCTGAAAGGAAAACCCAGCCCTGGAACAAAAGCAACGAAGGAACTGGAGTGGGTTTTAGTCAGTAAAAGTCTGACACTAAGGGCGGCAGATGTAATTGAATCATTTCCGACCTAAAAAAAACACAGGAATGAAAATAGTACAAAAATGAGTAGATACCGCTGTCAACGTGTTAAGATGATGTTTCTTAAGTTAGTCTTACCTATCAAGCTGATTTTATTCCAACCCATTGAAGGCTCATAAATATTTATTAAAACGTCTTATAATGGTGTTAAACACTATGCCCTCATTTCATCATATTCATTAAACAACAAATAAAGGTACCAACTTGTTTCCCTAAATTATAAGCATTTTGAATAAGTGGGCCTTTGTGTAGCGTGGGAAATTACTCGGTGCTCAATTCTGGTGATAATTTATACGGTATCAGATATGCGTTATTAAGTAACAATCTGTGAAACGTTTTTGATCAGCTAGATAGAAGGACTTGTTTAGACCTAGTAGCGCTTAGAAGATAATTATGCCCAACCAGCAAATACAGTAGCCGATTTTCCTTTTTTCTTCATTGATATAAAGTAGTGCTTGACGCAATCATTGATGGTGAGGCGCACTGGTATATTAAGAGCCTATTCACTCTAGCCTTGAAGACATCCAAATTATAATCGAACTGGAAGACCGCAGCAGGCTAATTGTTGCAGTCCTTTGATGTATTAAACGATGAGGCGAAACTCTTAGTTGTTTAAAATTTTGCAAGAAACGAACGCCACGCTTTACTTAAACCTACGCTTCTTAAATTATTGTATATATGTAGTACCAGCACGTAGTTTTAACCAATAAGTCTTCGTAAGTTACAAAAACCCTAAATTATTCAGCTACGTTTAATGTTAGAGGGCTTCGAAAAAATCGAAGGCTTTTTATATAACGACAAGTCGCTTAGAAGGTTGAAACCGTTTGATGTACAAATATAAATGGAAGAATAATATTTTCAAATAGCTATGGGATTTACCCAAAGGTCACGATCAAGGTTGGTACTCCACAGTTACTACACGAGCGTTAAATACCTTAGTGCACCATTAACAGTTAGACCAAGTTTTGTAAGACTTAAATAGAACAGTATAAACAGTGTCAGTTTTTACGTGAGGTAGAATAACAACAACACGCCGCGTCACGTCAATTCACCTTGAAAGCCTCAATGATAAGTGGAAGGCTTGAGTAAATAATGATGGCTCAAGTAAGTACACCTATTGTTATTCATAAAACTGATGTGATAGTTCATTCAACTCTTGAACTTATGCAGGCGTATATAACGGTTGATCTCCATACAATCGTCCTGCTCCACACTGGGCCACTCCTGGGCCGCACCGTTACCCACATAACCAATCACACGTATAATTTATGTTCGGATTTTTTTTAGTCCTTTCCTTTCACTTAAAGTCATTGTGTTCACCTTTGGATTAGTTCCAAGCATTGTGACCATTAGAGAAAGCGGCTTCACTACTCGTAACGCAATATATTGAATAGTTAGTGCTTGGAAAACCTTCATCACGCCCCATACGTCAAAGCAGACTAACAAATCCTTTAATATAAACAAAAGTAAGAGTGATCGTTTTAATTTACCTTGTCAGAAACCTAGTTTCGCTAACATTAAGACGGTCAAAGAGGTTTATTGGCCTCTCCGAAGACAATGAACTTGTCAAACCGGTCTACGGGCTGCAGATAAAAAATCTCAATACGGTAATATCCAATGACATCGGATCTGTTAGTTGCATAACAAGTATTGCGCCGGTAGTGAGACAGGTTGTTACTCCCGCTGGGCACAAGCTTGACCTGCCAGGGAGCTGCCTAGCTGCCTCCTACACACGCACAACTACATATTATATTTTTCCTCACGATCCATATAACGCTTCCCGTTAGAGCACAATGTAATCAATCTCTTTTGAACTAATATCACCCGAAACGACTTTATTTATTTGCCCTTGGAGGACAGAGAATAAACGTAAATAACAAAAGACGAAACGGGGACAATTAACCTGTCTACTTTATCCATATAAAATGGTGGATTCTTCTCGTAGCTAGGCACTTAATTGCTTCACTGTTTAATTTCCTCAAGTGATTTCTTTACCTTGAGCGTTGCCCTGTTGAACATTTTGTGATCTATTGTACGAAAAAAACCAATGACACGGTCGCGATCATTTAATGTAAGTTATTTTTCAGTTCTTGATGTGCCAATTTTATTGTAAAAGAGTATATAAATAACAAAGCCATTTAGTTTGAAATGTTAATGTTTAAATTTAAATTTGTATTGAATATAGAAGAACATTCACATAATTGTGTCGTTAATGTTCCCATGCAGTGATTATCTCTAGTATATAACAATAATGAGAGGTGTAACCTTCAGATTCATCACGACAATTTTAATGTAAACAATCGGAAATCGGTGCTGCAGCCGGCTGCGTGTTAAACAATTCTGGTTAGGAGGATTATATTATTTGCTACTTAACTATAATATGTATATACTTAAATGAAAAGAAACCCATCACGATAATATTTGGGTATGTACACATTTTATAAATTGTCGTTACTTATATCACAATTGGTATACTTAATATTTTGCATCTGTAAGATGTTTTAATGTATTGTTACCACTTATTTACTTTGTAGTACATCTATTAAATCTCAATACATTTCCATATTGGATTTCAGAAAATATTCTTTGTTTGAGGCTGCACACCTCGCGTCTTGGCGTTTACAAAGTCGCGAGATATACAGTCTAATCACCAATGGTCGTAGGTGATGAAGCAGGTTTGTGGTCGGCAGCGTACGGACTCTTCCATCCAGAGCGTCCCTGGCCTGAGTCCATATGAGTATACCGAATTAGTACATCAACTCCCGGTATAATTCAACCGTTGAAGGCACCTTTTTTCCTCGACCTTTTAATACCTTATTCGGGCGGGCAAAGAAGTGCTTGTTCAACGATTTAAAGTAAATGCCTAACGCGGTCAAGGAGAGGGATCTAAGTTATGTAGAATTTGAGAAATTAATTATTATTATTATTGTATATAGTCTCAGACCTTAGAAAGTGTTACGAAGAGCTGAAGCCATCTAGTAGACCCCTTAGAATCTTATTAGGAAATATTACTGTAAGATTCTATGAGCACTCAGACCCCGTGGTCCTAATTTTTCAACTCCCAAACGGCTCAAATACATAACTCCCGATAACATTGCGCCGTTGGGTGTAGACCAGCATCCAGTAAAATCAGTTTTTGTAAGTGATCAGTGAGTGAAACTATAATAACCTAATTAAAAAGTATTAGTCAACCATTGACTTCATAAATTCAGGCTTAGAGTGTCGCCACAACGACTGGTCCTGTCTTGCATACATTGGATTCCTGACACTCTTGCCAGGTCAACCTAAAGGGGTTCATTGTCAGGTCGGTTACAATAGACCCCATTAGAAGGCTTAAAGTCAAAACTCGTAGAAAATTATTATAATATCTGATCCAACTACGGGCTAAGGTTGGCAGCTGCAGAAATAATCGGGCCAAATGTGGTATCCTTGACCCATCGCAAATACAGTGCCAGTGTAGAGCCCCTTCATAGGATTTGCGTCACCTCCTTTCTAGCCCAGCATGTACCTGCCCCTTCCACGACTTACACCAGGCCAACGACAGAGCTATCCAGGTGGCTAAATATTGGTCAATATTGACACGAAAGAAGAAGAAGAAGCAAATTATTAGTTACCTACACTCTGTATCATTCAGTCGATGACAAACCAAATGCATGACTACATGTAAAATGGCCCAATAACAGTTCTACTTATTGTCAAAATACACACGTATTAATGTTAAACAAACAGCGATTCACGTCGATGCCGTTGTCGCCTATCCGTGTTTTTATGCAAATGGGAAAGACACCGCCATTGTTTTGGCAAACAAAGTCCTGCAAAGTATAAACCATAACGGTGGACAACTGTATAATTTTGTAAAACAATACGAAACCGTATTTCTGGCTAATGTTTCAGCCTTTATTGACATTTTTCTTTATTTTCAGCCAACAGTTTCTGTGGCTACTGACTAGGCTGGGTAATAACTGCCGAGGGGAGGACAGACATTAGAAAATTGAAGACACTGTTATTAACTTTTTTTGTATTTTTTCTTTTTCACAAAAACAATTTTTTTAGAATATTGGTGGCCATTAATTTTTTTTTTATGTCCCGGCTTTGTTTCTTTGCCTCAAAAATCTTAGTAAAATAAAGGCAATTTTCATAGAAAAATTGAGGACAGAAAAAAATTGAGGGAAAAGGGTTGTTAGTTGTTCAGTAAAACAAACACAAACAGCCGCAGATAAGTTGACTCTTTTCTTATTATTTTTCTTGTATAAATATGTTTTAAACAAGAAAAATATATAAACATTACGGACACTAACTGAAACTGTTTTCCAACCGCAGAGGATGTCCTTTGAATTAAATCACTGTCGAGTGGCAGAAACAGCGGGCCGGCGCGAGGTGCCAATTGGTATTCCTAATTCACTTTATTGCCTAATGAACTAAAACGACCACTGCCGAGGCCGAAGTTACCAGGGTCCTATGGTTAAAACGCCAATTTACGTCCAATCAATCGACCTCGACTCTCTAGTGCTGTTTAGTCTTCTTAGGCCATTAAAACACACAAGTTTTAACTACCAATAAACAATATAACTACACACGGAATTGCGGAATCAGACTCATCTACGCATTGTTATAAAATGTATTTTTATTGGATACAAATTGGACGGTATCCAAACATTTTTTTGTTGTTGGATATGGGCTCAGCTAAATGGCTTAAAGGTATTTGTTGACACTATTAGTGTAATTGTTATAGATTCTCTTTTCCTGTCCAATGTCAAGGCTAAAGATTTTAGACGTTTTGCAGTGAGAACACTTTTTCAATACTTGTACGTAAATTATGTTAACATTTACAGAACTCTATTATTCGAGAAAAGGAAATTGCTGACAATAGAAGCCTTAACGATCTGTTGTTCAGCAGTCCGGATCAGGTCGCTCAAGTGATATCGAAATAATGTCTATTAACTTCTTGTGTCAATATTGTCTAATACTTCTTTGAAAATTCTAATTGAAAATTTTACAAAAGTTATAAGCGTCTCTTACAAAACCGTTCCAACTTTCAGATAAAATTCAAAGTAAATTAATTATGAACTCGATATTAATTACGAGCTCAGTATTGGTAAGCAACTTAAGTTTATTAAAGCTAATAACAAGCACGATGCTGGTCTTAGTCGAAGTGCACCACAATTAGCCATGCACTACTTGGTATTCCTTTAATCAAAGCAACTTTAAGGATTCATTAACAATTATAATGTGGTAATAACTTATAATTAACTAAATACTTTTTTAAGCTTTTGTTCGTGATTACAAAATACATAAGTAGTGTCACTTACCTACTCCAATCTAATAACAAAATTTTAAATTTACTTGTAAACGTCGGCATCGTCGCATGGCGCCGCCTCGCGCCGCGCCGTACCACTTCAAAATTCATAAATTGTCCTATACGTCAAAGAATATTTTAACAAAATTAGAAAGAAACGAGTAAAACATCCGGTTTTTATTACAACTTTATTGTCACATCTGGTGCAACCTAAACAGGCCCTTAAAACAATTAAGAAACTACGTAAAAACACCATAAACACTACTCTGCAAGTTTGAGAATACTAGCAGGATGTGATACTTTTTAGGGATTCTGAAGCAAAGTGACTCGGGACCACGATAAAGTAGTTGACGATATACTCTAAGCCTAAACAAAAAAGGGCTATTTCCCGGTGTAATTCTCAGGGTGTTTTTTTTTCTCTTTACTATTAGGGACGCGGACGTGTATGCCAGTCCCATCATACCTTATACTAATACATTATCTAACTAAAACGTAACTTATTATATTAACGTACCTAACATAAATACTTTGGAGGCAGCCTCCGATTTAGGTGTAGATAAAAGATGATGAAATACAATACATCATACATATTTAAGTTTAAATCCTTAAATAATTCTACTCGGTCAGACTGAAATCTGGCACATTCCAACAATAAGTGTACTACATCTTCCGGTGCTCCACATACATAACAATTTGTGAGTCGGTTTTTTTCATTAAAAATCCAAACTTATTGAGATGTGTCCAGATCGCAGTCTGTGCGCGATCACAACCAGCCGCCTGCATAACTTAGTGTTGTAAAATCATGGTATATGAGGAGGCTCCGATACCATTGATCACTATATGCCTTTTTCCTTGGATCTTTCATTAAAATATTCTTTCCAAAGTTCATAACATTTGTTTTTGTAGGGAGTTTTTAATATCATGCAGTTTTGATCACGCATGTGGCACTGCCCCGCACGCGTAACCTCCGCTAATGTCCTTTTCATACAAATATTTATTGTAATAAGTGGAATACGCACGCGAGACGCGGGTGTTATCCCGGACAGCAGTGTCTAACGCTGCGAGAAATTTTCTGCATGCGGGAAAATCCAGCATGCGTGATGAAATCCGCATGATATTAAAACACCCTTATATCGGATATACGAAGCAACAATTTTTGTGTTTTATTTTTTTACTAGCTGTGCCCGCGACTTCGTTCGCATGGACTACAGGATTTTGAATTTACTTTTTCTAAAATAAAAGTAGCATATGTTACTCCTTATTACATCAGCTACCTACCAAAAAAATCCCGTCAAAATTGGTCCAGCCATTTCAGAGATTAGCCCGGACAAACAGACAGACCGACAGACAAAAATTGTAAAAAAAAATATTTTGGTGTATGTACCGTATATATCTATTCATATGCATGTAGTAAAAAGCAGTTATTTCAATATAACAAACAGACACTCCAATTTTATTTATATGTATAGATATAATTATTAGGAAATATTGCACTGACCCCAGATAACACAGGACGAGGGTAGGATGATGATGACACATTAGTGAGAATTATAATGATATAAATATATGATAGCATACTGAGAGAAGAAAAACATGACTGCAGTGATCATAAAACTGTAATCATTCTTCTTGTTTTTGTGTTATACCTAAGTATGTAAAAGATATCACCTCAACTGAAATAAATCTGTGTCACGAACCCTAGCAATGGGAAATGCAATGTTTTTTATATGAATAAAACAAAGAGCTATTGTAGTTATTGAATTGGTTTCTTGTCTGTCCCGTTGTTCGACCGAGCGCTCTTAACTTAAAAACCTTGAAGCCGAGTGATCAAGTGGGATTATAAAAAGAGTTCTATTAATTGATGATCTTCGTTCATATAATACAGTGATAAAATAATGGTATTAAATCAATATAAAATCGCAAATCAGTAGCCCTAGCCAAGTTGCTAATCTACAATAGTTAACGCTTGTAGAAAGCTTCAAATGTACGGGAATGACGTCCTTTTAACGCTCAGTCACGTGGTCATAACAAAAGAATTGGCGGCAAAGGTCAACTCGAAGCGTTCGGCGCAAGCGAAACAGTTGTAACTTGGCTAGGGGGGCTGGTAGCGTTTATAGGTTATGTTTTTTTGAAAAAGAAAATTTCATGGAAAAGAAGAAATTAAGAGGAATGAAAGAAGGTACTACAGCTATTTTTTTTTTCTAATTTTTGCCGATAGCCGTGCGGACGGAATCACAACCACATTATTTATTTGATTTTTTTCCATCCCAAATGTGCTATTTTTCGTTGCTATTATAAATGCACTTGATATCTATCCTCTAAACATATTATTCATTTGGTCATATAGCTTGGAAATGGGTTCATCTAAGTTATATTTTTATGTTGATGGATGCGTGAAATTTATGTTGATGGCTGCGTGAAAAGAAAGTTTGCCATAAATGCGCCTTTACCCGTGCCTTCACTACTGTCGATATATCGCACAACTCAAGCTGCGCATCTTTCTCGGCCACTAACCTCGCCACGGTGCATTTTATTTGATTTTACTCACCCCGCTACATAGCTTAGCATCAGAAGAAACTGTTACATAGTTTAGTAGCTTAACATTCACATCCTCACAGAATGTGCATAGCACTTCAGTCGTCGACGGCGCGCACTGTTCCCGCGTGCCTCAAGGTGTTGTCAGCAACAGCAGGGGCCCAGTTGGGTCGAAGCCTACTGGGGTTAGTTTCGAAAGACAGCTCGAGCCCCGGTATGAAGGCTAGAAGGAACGGGGTGGGTCTTTTAGTCAGTAAGAGTCTGAAACTATCTCCCGCTCCGCCCAAGAGCGGGGGTTTACATTAGATGATTTTTAGTAAACCCACCCTATGGATTAAGGGTGAGTTTACCTAATTAAGGCTTAAAAGATTTTTGAACGTTAAGGTGAAATAAATATCTAAGACAGACTAACTGCCTTGTATAAGGCAGTCGATAAGGGTTGTTCCCACAATAGACATACAATTAGGGGACCGAGTCACCCGCGTCCGTAGGAGAATACCCAAAGTAAGACCCTACACGTAGTCCCCGGGTGGTGCTAATCAGGTGACACTAACTGGTGGTAGGTTTCGACCGTTGGCTTGCGACCACCCACTGAGCAAAGACGTACCGCCAAGCGGCCTGGCCGTGTTCCGGTATGATGCTCAGTGTAGCCAGTCTAGAGGAGTTGGGTCGAAATGGCTGTTCTAACGCAAGCAGACCAACCTGGCTTGTACTGATATGGATGTATCGGGGGACTGGTCGCGGAGGGTAGCGGGATCCGAGGCACGGTGCACCGCTGGCCGACCGCAGATAGTTGGGGGCCCAAGTAATGTGCTAGCCACACATGAAAGGCTGCCCCGCCATCTGTCGAAAAATCCCGGAATGCGCCATCGTGCTGGTTGGCGACCAGATGAGAGGGCCCGATGGACATTCTCGGGGGGGCTCGGGCGTCCCCGCAGTCTCCAGACTAGTCCCCTAATGATGTCGTCCTTTCAGTGCGTGCCTGAAGGTTAGCAGCGTGGCTCCCCATTTCACTTCCTTCTCCTCTCCTCCATTCACTCTCAAATCATGAAAAGGAATAGAAAGAGTAAAGTGAAACAGCGGCTGCACTCCCTCTCTCACAAAGTGCACCTCTCAAATATACGAGGTCTGCACTCTAATCTCGTTGCAGTCCATCACCACCTGGAGACTGAGAAACCAGCTCTACTATTCCTTACGGAGACGCAGATCAGAGGTCCGTCCGACGTGTCGTATCTTTCATACCCAGGGTTTACCTTGGAGCACAACTTCAAACCACACGCGGGCATATGTATGTATGCCCGGGACGACATCTGCTATCGGCGTCTCCGCAATCTTGAAGACTCCAGGTTCTCAACGCTTTGGGCTTTGGTCGACACAGGCCTAGATAAAATAATCTATGCTTGTGTTTACCGCGCGCATAGTGGAGATCAGGAGACGTCCGGGCTTACACAGCATCTGAGTGAGGCGGCAGATGCGGCTCAGCAGCGGTACCCTTCCGCCCAATTGGTGTTACTGGGGGACTTTAATGCGCACCACCAAGAGTGGCTTTTCCCATACCAGTGCACAGATCATGCTGGTCGTGAGATGCGGAAGCTAGCGCTGGAATTGAATCTCACCCAGCTGGTCCAGGGGGCAACAAGGGTACCTGATGTGGATTCGCACACAGCCAATTGCTTGGACCTTCTGCTGACCACAGATCCAGACCGCTACTCAGTGTCGATATCTTCGCCTTTAGGCAGTTCTGACCACTGTCTGGTTAAATCTGTGTCAATCTACTCCCCGCCCGATCCTAGTCCTAGAGGCACTCGGCGGGTTTGGCGATACAGGTCAGCAGACTGGGATGGTATGCGGTCTTTCTTCGCATGCTATCCTTGGCAGCCCACTTGCTTTTCTTCGAAGGATGCATCGTCGTGCGCTGATGCCGTAACGGATGTGTTGCGACGGGGAATGGAGTATTACATCCCATTCTCTGACGTAGCAATGTCGGATCGAGCTCGACCTTGGTTTGGCGCCGAGTGTTCTCACGCCGACGCGAAAAAACATGCGGCATACCAAGCTTGGGCCGATGCTCGTATGCGCAAGGCCAGCGACGTGACTCTTAAGAAGAAGGCCTTTAACAGGGCTGCCAAGTCCTGCAAAAAGGTGTTGAGAAAGTCTCGGTTCGACCACATTAGCCGAATAGGGAATAAACTTGCTTCATACCCCGCTGGTAGTAAAGCGTTTTGGTCCCTGGCAAAGTCGGTTGAATCGAACTTCTGCCGTCCCTCACTTCCGCCACTGCTGAGACCCGATGGGACACTGGCCCACACCGCTGAGGAGAAAGCAAACCTATTTGCTTCTCTTTTTGCGGAATCTTCGCGTCTGGACTCCGGTGACGCGCGACCCCCTGTTTCTCCTGATGGGTGCGTGACGAATATGTCGGATATTCGTATCCATCAGAAGGACGTTCGTAGGGTCTTGAGTAACCTTGACGTGAATAAAGCCAGTGGCCCCGACGGGATACCAGCGGTCGTTCTAAAAACTTGTGCGCCTGAATTGTCTCCGATCTTGACTCGCCTATTTCGCCTCTCATATGAGACTGGAAAAGTGCCGATGGCTTGGAAGCAAGCCAACGTGCAGCCTGTGCCCAAGAAGGGCAGTAGAGCTGACCCGGCAAACTACCGACCCATCTCTGTTACGTCCATCCTCTGTAAGAGTATGGAACGGGTAATTAACAGGAAGCTTCTGGCATACCTGGAAGCTAACGACATCCTCAGCGACCAGCAATACGGCTTTCGTCAAAATCGGTCTACTGGGGACCTTCTTGCGTATGCCATTCACATCTGGAGCGAGGCCATTGAGAAGCATGGGGAAGCGCTTGCCGTGTCCCTTGATATCTCGAAGGCCTTCGATAGGGTCTGGCACGAAAGCCTTCTTGCTAAGCTTCCTTCCTTCGGTCTACCCACTGGTCTGTGTGATTGGATCGCAGACTTCTTGAGGGATCGATCCATCCGAGTGGTAATTGATGGATGCTCGTCCGGTCAAATGAATATTAATGCCGGAGTCCCTCAGGGGTCGGTACTCTCGGCAACACTGTTTTTGCTGCACATAAATGACCTACTTAAACCCGGAACCTTTGGGTATGCAGACGACAGCACTGTTGCTGAGAGATATGTGTCTAACGCACGAGCTAGTGGGTCACAGATCCAGTCATTTCGAGAGTCTATGGTTGAACGCTTGAACTCGTCCTTAGCGGCAGTCTCAGAATGGGGCGATGCCAATCTGGTCAAGTTCAATGCGACGAAAACCCAGGCGTGTCTTTTCTCCGCTAAACGGAGCCAATTCCACCCGGCTCCATCTTTCCGGGGTGTAACCGTGCCAATTACCGACCACCTTGAACTTCTTGGGGTAACGCTATCGTCTACCCTTAATTTCGGCTCCTACATCGAGGCAAAAGCCCAACTAGCTGCCAAAAAATTGGGGATCTTAGCAAAGGTGAGACGGTATTTCTCGCCGGAACAGCTGCTCAACCTCTATCAAGCGCAAGTTCGATCGTGTATGGAGTACTGCTCTCATCTTTGGGATGGGTCAGCCAAATACCAGCTAGATGCACTAGAGTCTATTGAAAAGCGTGCTAAGAAGATCATAGGCAATGATGCTCTTGTGAAGTCAAAACTCCAAAGTCTTGAGCATCGACGCCGAGTTGCTAGCCTGTCTGTTTTCTATCGTTTACACTTTGGGGAGTGTGCTCTAGAGTTACACAATTTAATTCCGCCAAGTCCGTTCCATCATCGGACCACAAGACGTACGGCGTTGCGCCACCGGTACATGGTGGACATCCCACCTATACGTACAAAGCGTTTTGCGAGTACATTCATTATGCGTACAACTAAGGAATGGAATTCCCTGCCGGAGTCTGTGTTTCCTGATAGCTATAACCTAGGGGTCTTTAAGTCAAGAGTGAATAGATTGCTTCTAGGCAAGCGTGCTCCATCGTCGGCCACATCATCGCTTACCATCAGGTGAGATTGTGGTCAAACGCGAGCCTATCCATTATAAAAAAAAAAAAAAAAAAAAAAAAAAAAAAAAAACAATACTAGTTTAAAAAAAAGTCCGTTTATTTTGTGTTACTCTTATTTGGTCAAGGGATAATTGGCAAAAGATCTCTAAAGATTCCGAGGAGCCATAAGCAAGTGCATTTTATTTCTAACCTACCTAGCCCTAATCCCACACAGTAGTTTCTCCAAAACATTCTAATATTTCATAAGTCTTGTAAAGCAAAATAACCTGATGTAACCGTATTTCACAAAATTCACCGACATTTAAAACACTCCTAATTTGTAACACTTTTGCTGAATACAGGCTTAATCAAGTCAAACGATATTCGAGATTGCTACAAGCTAAATGAAAACATTTTGCTGATTCGCAGAACTTTGTGGAAGATGAAAGCAATAGAATTATGACCTATTCGGGATTCATACCAGAAAATGTTAAAATGGAACGGAAAATAAGTTCATGATTTTAATTTATTTATTACAATTTACTTATACAACATTAATTAATAGTTAATGAGATCAGTAACAGTCAAGTTGGGGTTCGAGGGTAAGTATTAAGCTTTAGATATATGAAGGGACAAAATGTCCCGTAACATGACGCTCTACGTTTAATCTACGTGACGCGGCAACGTTGACCTGCGTCCTGCATCTTGCCTTTTAATATTTATATCGCATTTACAACCCATCATCATCATCGATTCACCATATCAGCCAAAAGACGTCCATTGTTGGACATAGGCTTCCCCCAAGAGTCGCCACAACGACCGGTCCAGTGCGTCACGCGCGCCATATTGTTGGAGAATTTGACAGCGTTGCGCGTCAAGTTTGGGGACATTTTGTCCCCTAGTGTATCTGAGGATTAACAGCCATAAGGTTCGACCTCCAATGTTAAGTAACGTTTACCGAAGTCTTTCTATCGATGGATGTCTAACGAGATTCCTCCAACCTTGGAAAACGCCTGTTTGCGTGCGAGCGAGAAAGAGGGATGGAACTACATGGCTCCATCGTGGCTCCATCCCCTCAAAAAGCTTAAAAGCTTGTGAGTACTGGGTTAAATTGTGGAGGACAGATGGAAGTCAGTTCACGTAAAATACTGATATCTAGCGGCATCCTGTTCGACTGGAAGCGGAACCCAACAGTGGGGGAAAGGCTCGACACATTAATTGGTAAAAGTAAAGTCTTGTTTAATAAGTTAGGTAAGTGATTACCTAAGAGGGAAAGAAATTATTTGACATTAAAGTAGGTGATTTAATCTGTCTGAGGCGTTTTTATTGATATCCAGTTCCGGATTAAGCCTATGTGGGGCCCGGAGCAAATTCTACTAAAGTATCCTTTACATCTTTATAAATGACATCGAATTAAAACTCCTTCAGACGGGCTCCAAAGCCCTTAGGTAGCGATGGGTCCATAGAAACATTGTCATTATTTAAAGTTTAGATGTGGTCAGAATTGGAAGTGGATAAAATGGAAGAAAAAAACGTGTTGCGCCGACCCCAAATAAAATGGGACAAGGGCAGGAAGAAGAAGAAGATGTGGTCAGAATTCACATGACACAGTTATCTTTACATGATTTTTATCGTCTATACGGGGCCCCCAATGAGGGGGGCTAATCCGCTACTGTTGATATCACGTTGTATGAGAGCAATTAGGCCCTGTTTAAATTGATTCGTCTTCTTGCCATGTTTTGCGGGGTTACAGAATAATTTGAGCTGCAGGATAGTTCGAAAGAATCATCTCGCCCCTGAATTGCAAAAAGTGTCGGGTAGATAGGTCTTTTCTTAGTAAAACTCAGGAGAATTTATTTGATGATTTCCCATGCCATTAAAAAAAAAGCAGAAAGCAAAATGTATATTTTGTGACTTCTACCCTATACTTAAACTTTACTTAGTCATGAAGTAAAAGAGTCCCAAGAAGTGCGATTGATTGGTAATAACTAATTTATATTGTTTAAAACTAACAGGAGCCCTGAAGTTCTTGAAGGTCGGTAATAAAAGGTTTCATCACACGTAACTTGTTTGTACCAAACAACTACAACCGTGAGAGGAAACTAGTCCGGTCAATTAAATTAAACATCAATTAATTCAATTAATTCAATTAAACATCGGCTCTCGGCAGTTCCGAAGTGTTATATAGTTGCACACTCCGTCACCCATACCGAGGACACTCTCTGCGCTTTATGCTTTCCTTGACAAAAACACAGATTTTGATATGTTTGGGGAAGAATGGAAGACGATACTGTCAGAATGTATGAAATTCTGTGAGATGAATGCATGACTGTGTCTAGTACGAGTATTTATAAAATAGGTATCTACGCCTAAAGTCCTTTTTTTTACGGTGGAAAAAATCATCCAATGACAACTCGCGCTCTTGGGCGGAGCGGGAGATAGTATCAGACTCTTGCTGACTAAACGACCCACCCTGTTCCTTCTTCCCTGTTGTTCCTGACAACTCCTAGAGGCCCGCGGGAACAGTGCGCGCCGTCGACGACTTGGGCTAGGTCCGGACAGTTACCGGACGGCCGGACAGCGAGCCACCCCTAAAGATCTGCGCGACATTTGACATTGTTTTGTCTTTTTTGTATTGTCTGTGTTTGAATAGTATAATTGGCTTCGGCCGTTCTATTTAATTTAAATAAATAACTTACAGCTACACATCCAACTACCTTTACCGCATCTAATTAAATCTCAGCATATTCCCTTTGATCCTACATGGAAACCTTTAATTAATTGCATTTCACCGTTCTAAAGTCGTGCCGAGTTGTAGCTGTAGGATTACGTCGACACGAGGAAGCTCAAGTTTATTGCAATATAATAGAGTAGTCAAAGGTTACATTAATGTCAGAGTTCTCTCTGTTTCGCTACCAAAGTGGATGTGAAACTTGTTACATTTGCTATGTGGATTTCGTGTAAAATACGAGTACACTAGATTTGTAAAACTTGTTGTAGAACTTGTTGATTTTTATTTCATTGATACAGAAATACTAACAATAATTATAATCAATTTTCGGCGCGGGAGAAGAATATCTGGTAGGACTAGGCTAGAAAAAAAATCTTTAGTCGTAGATATTACTTGCAAATTACCTACATATATACTGGGAACATAATACTTAGAAGTGAAATTAATGGATGAAAAAGTGAGCGTAATTCTTTATTACTAGTGATTAACATAATATGTATTTTATGCACATCTTTATGTTAATTGTAAAACGTAAGAATTAGGATGTTGTTTACTATATCGCTTAGCAAAATATTCGCTGGCATAGTCCAAAGAATCGCCAAACTCAAATGGAAGTGGGCAGAGCATACCTATTGCTCGTTGAACAGATGGTCGATGGGGCCGAAAGGTTCTGGAGTGGCAATCGCGCAGTCGGAAGACGTAGCGTAGGATGACCTCCCACTAGATGGCCCGATGACCCGATGAGATTCGCAGAAGTGCGATGGACACAAGACACACGAGACCACAGATAAATATCTGTGCACTGGACCGTTCGATGTGGTGACACTTGGGGAAGGCTTATGACCAGTAGTGGACGTCCTTCGGCTGAAATGATTATGATGATAATCAGCAAAATATATTCATAATAGTAAGTTTTGAGGCAGATTATTTATCACTAGAAGACTCAAGAAATTGTTAATCCAAAGTAATGAATTGTATAACTTTAAAGGTCAGTAATAAACATGACATTGAATTGGAAAAAATACCAGCAACAAGTTTGAACGAAGATGTTATTATAAAGCTGAAACTGTACATTGGAATCTTTCAGAAGGGTGCTTCTTAATTAAAGGATGTATTTCTCTTGTTGTCTTTTCAGTATCAATAAAGAGTCGGTGGCAGCGAACAAGTTTGGCAAAACTTTTTAAGAAAGACGTTTTTCCTTCTAAAAATGTTAAGCCTCTTTGCGACCAAGACTTTTTCTTTAAATCCCCATAAGATCACAAGAAAGGCTCCAGTGGGATCCCCAGCGATTTCTTTTCGTTTAGCACCAAGGAAAATTACGGTTACACGAAAATTGGGTTACCAAAACAAATTGAAAATTTGGAGGCAATTTTCTCCCTCAAAGAACAACCATTCTCAATTTTTTTTTATTTCCATTTTTTACACGACTTTGTTTAATTTAAGCAATAAAATCTTTTGCAAGTTTAGGCTGAATAAGCAACAGTAACGTAAGGATTAGTGCGGAAAAATAATTTTCCGATATAATTTGTGTGGCGTATACTTTGGCTTATCATATATTTAATACTTAAAACATTATTCTCGTTTAACATTAAGTTTTAATACAACACCATTACAATAACCTTCGTAGCCTTAGTGCTTAATAACAACCACCTAATAATTATTAGACGCAAAACCTTCTAATCTAAATAATATGCCATTTATTTAGCGCACGCTCACTTTTATTAAGTTTAGATTCGAAACACGCTAAGTGTAGGTTTCCGTAAATAAATCAGTTGGAACTACCTACGATGTTGAACAATCGGTCCCTGGGTCGGCCTTGTTCAAGTGCAACGATGCCTAAACTGAATTAGCAACACCTTATATCATCAGCGGTGACTGATCAGAGTTAGATTCGCAATAAGTATGCAATCTTGAGATTGGTTACGCCGAAAATTGAACAAGTACATTGATATTCGTAAGGATCTCGCACTATAGAACGAACGATGCTTAGGTACGATACGATTAATTGAAAATAACAAAAAGACGTGGCTTCAGGCTCAGTACTTTAGAGAAGTAACAGTATACATATAAACATTTATTCGGGAATTTAAAAAAAATCGTTTTCTCAAAGACTGGCTTGCGGCTTCTCCCGCGTGAATGTATAAAATTATATAGCTAATGTCGCTCAGTGATAAAGTAGCATTCAATTGGTGAAAGAATTTTCTAAATTAGTCCAGTAGTTAATGAGATTGTTGGTAACAAACAAAAATACAAATATTTGCTCTAATATTAGTATAGACTAACAAAATTACGTTTCTTAAACAATTATACTGATCGTCAGTTGTTACAGGCCATCGTTTTGGGGACAGAGGACGAAGATGGAGAAACGGCTGATGCTGGCTGCTGGCGTGGCGTCGGTACTTGCCATCGCTTTCTTCGCAGCTTTCATCGCCACACTTCTCGTCCGGACATCCGCTGACATCAACGGTGAGTACTCCAATGACAATAAGACAAACAGCCTGACGTGGTTTTGAGGGAAGATTGCATATCTTCAATTGCACGGTAGGACTTGGGGGACCTTGGGTCTTCGCAGTGCGGCTGTTAGCAATTAAATGAGAGTAGCTGACTATGATTGGAAAAGCAGAATTGGTAGTAGACTAATGTCGATGATGATTGGCCAATCAGGCTGCCAAAACACGGTAAGATTCTACCCTAGAGGTAGTCATTATCGATCACGATTAAGAACAGCATATCTTGAAGATCTGATAAAAAAATAATTATATATTTGCGAACCTTGAATAATCATATATAAATTTGCATTCTTACACAATGAACATTTTTTTCATGTTATAATCATTCTCACGTAAAACATTTGTAATTAAAACTGTTTTTTTAACAGTCTATTTTTTGGTGGATCTTACTAAAAATAGATCCGGTCTTCTTTAAATAAATCCGACAAAAACTGTTGCTATTACGATATTAGAAAACTTAGGACCTTAATTTGGAAACAAGGTGTTTTTGTTTCAAGTAAAATTACACTGACTAACATTACTTATCTAAGATTTATTATATATTCATTTTTTACAAGACGTGAGACTGATGTAGTTTCCTACCGGTAAAAAATACAATAATAAAACAAAAAAAAAATTAAAAAATATTACCCTGGTGATCGTTTTCTATAAGGAAGACACATAAATTTAGGCCTCGATGGGGTAAAATGAGTCGTACTACTTTTTATTTAAAATTAAAATAAATATATATACTGAGACAACACACATAGTACAAGTCAACCATAAAATAACACTCGCAAACCAAGTTCGGATGTCAACAGAATGGCTAATTAGAGAAAATTTTACGTTGAGTGATTCAGTCCCTTTGTTTCTTTTCATATGGTCACAAGTACTGTGACGAATTTAGTCGACCTTACGGACATCAAGGTAAATTAAAAATATATATATTTTTTTGCTGTTTCGTGCCTTGATGCACCGCTTTTGTGACCTTAGTCATGACAATAATGGTCATCGTAGGTACTTAATGTGACTAAAATCTACGTGATTTTCACCATCAAAGTTTTATTCTACCTACATCCGTTTTAAAATATTTCATATTGCTATTTGTGGGTCGTATTCGAATCGCTACGCTTCGACAGGGAACGATAGAATTTTTGATCGTTGTTCGTTATTTCTCGATATTTCTCTCTAATTTCCGCTTTCTGATGAAGTGAAACCACTGGGTATTTGCCATATTTTTCTATTAAACTAATATACGTAACATAAATATTTCATTTTATATATACATAATACAGCTCTTTATATTACCAATAATCTCCGAAGTCAACACTGTAGGAAACTTTGTGTCGTATTTTGGAGATAGCGATAAGAATTCTACAAAATAAACAACCTTGATAATTTAAATATAGACGAACAATATCTTATTGAAATGAATAAAACAAATTAAAGAAAATGGACCACATATAAGAGCAAACGTTAAAAACAACGACAATCAAATTTACGATATTACATTCTGATTATACTTATTTTAAGAGAAACTCCGATCTATTGTTATTCAATATGGAGATAAAAGAGGGCAGGTCACGATATCAACCGAATTTTAATTGCTGGTTATCCCGCCGAGTGAACACAACTAATTACGTTGAATGTGACACACGGGCAGAAACTACGACTCATTTAATATTGAATGGCGCATGGATGTCGCCGACGCGGAAGTAGGGAAGTGAAGAGCAAGGCGACCTGTTGTGATTTGCACATCAGTGCACAAGATTTATGTTGAGGAAACTTTTAGAAATCAAGCCGATGGCCATATCAGAGAAAAAACTGTAACGCAAGAGAACGTTGGAAAATGCTCTGAAACGGGTGAGGGTTACCAAACGTTAGATCACGTCGTGTGTCGAAACGCAGCCACGCTCCGGCGCACGCACTCGTGTCACTGGCTTCACACTTTATAATAACAATATTACAATACAGAGGTCAGTTTTCATACAAAATTGAGTAAGTTCGATTGAGAAACACCAACAATAGAAGTTTATAATGACAAATATCGATCTAGCCAAGTTTTTGTCAACGTCTGCAACACTGACCGGAGCAATAAACTTTATCCTTGCTGTTTCTCCGTTTTATCACCGATAGTTATTTTATAAGTTTATTGGAATTTATATTTCTCATGTCATAAATCCACTGACAATTCTTATTTCTAAATAAAAAAATAATCATTTTGGTTGATAAGTTTTAAGTTTCAATAAGAGCGCTATACGAGTAAGAAGGTCTAGTCTGCTATGCTGCTTTATACAAACATGTTACTAAATTATTGTTAGGAGCAGTCACCTCATTTGGTTGATACAAAGTCCAGTGATTCAAAACGAGCTTCAAAGTAAATATACCCGGAAAACCAAATAGAATAATTCAAGCGTAAAAATAATCGATGCACGTAGTTAACTGGGTTTATTCTGAGAAGGAAACTACGACTAGTAGGTACAAGTAGTATCTGCCACAACTAACAATGACCCTTGGTAATCAATGGCTCAAAATTAATAGTTAGTTTTAATTAATGATTTCCTCGTACTGCTAAGTAAGAGGAATCTGTTATTTATTATAACAATCAGGTGATGTCAGACAGTAAACCGATCAGTAATAAGTCCGGTGCTCTATGCAATGTTTTTCCCCTACCGAGACTAACCAAAGTCATAAAAAGTCGATCCTTTCAAAACTATACCAAGAAGAGCTGTATGTAGCAACCTACCTCTTAAGTGTTTTTGGATTCTGATCAGGAAAAAATGCGGTGCTTTTAAAAATGGCGACGAGGCCAAGTTCACGAAATTCGGTCAATAACAACAAGCTTAACCGAAATGTGTACCGACTTATTACGTTTTGCCGCATAAGGGAGAGGTCATACCGATATGCGACACTTAACTTTTAAGATAGGTAACTTGGTGTGTGGGAAAAGGTAGATGTATAGGCTGTATAGCATATGTCGGTGGAATGTGACCGATACAAAGACAAGAGAAATATTCTTTTAAAGTCATTGAAATTTTTAATGGACTATTAGCGAAACCTAATTGTAGTGAAGCAAAAGTTTTATATTTTTTTTTACAGATTTAAGGAAGTAGTATATTTTTTTGTGATTGTAGCGTAGATAATAGGTACGCCGGGATTGACATTGTCGCATTAGTTTACGAAAATACCTTAAATAAAAAAGATTAAAAAAGTAATGTGTGTTTTTACTCAAAAAAATACACACATTTCCGAGTTAGTAAGTTCGCTAGTTCCGAGACAAAGATATTTTGAACGCTTTAAGCTGAACCGTCACTTTTTTAATACAACAACGATGACGCTTTATAGAACACGGGACAGAATCTAGAGAATCTAGCTTCGCGTATAGCATATCGCGCAACATTACATCGCGTCCACGTCTCGTTGTGAACCGACCTTTACATTGTAGTTCCGAAAACGTTTTTTTTGCACCAATACTTACGACATACGTCGCACGAAATGTTGTCGTGAAATCATCAACGGTAAATACAATACTTATTTAATTGCAATGTATTTTTTAAGCTCGCAAAGCTTGATTCCCGCAACAAAAAATGGTAATGAATGAATATTCAGTTAGTAACTAGTATCCCCGACCGACCACGAGGAAGGGGACGACCATCCGCCACCTGGTAGTCAAATATGCAAAGAGAAATCCAGCAAGCGTGTCTGAGCGCACAGACAAGTCAGAACAGAGCTCTCTGGCGCAAACGCACAAGGAGACCCGACCACAGCTAAACTGGGAAGAGGGTTGGCCGAAGAAGAAGAAGAAAGATTTTGTTTTTGCACAGCTTCATTATAAAACTATTGTTTTCTCCAAAATATTGTTTTGTCGTCACGAAATGCTTTCACGATCATAAATATCTGACTCTTATCAAACAATTTCACCCACCGCGTCTGTTTGTCTGTCTGTCACGCACGAAAACTACTGAGCGGATTTTCATGCGGTTCTCACCAATAGACAGAGTGATTTGAAGCCTAGAAAGAAATTAAAAGACTTTTAACACCCGCGAAGCTGGGGCAGATTACTAGTATTCAACAAAATTAGTACCGAAACTACGATCTATGTTTTTTGAAGTAGCTGAACATCAATGTTCGAAAACAGTTTATTCTAAATTATTTTATAATCAACAATAATTAGGTACAGATAAGGTGCAAAAAGCGTAGCCATTTTCTCACTTTATGACGCTGAACTCAATATTTTTAGTTTGTTTTATTTTAAGTGTAATTGAAGCATTATTTAGCTTAGGAAATGGTATCCACAGAAATCAGACATTCCGTTTTTATCAAATTTATCCAAATTATTTCCTGAAAATCTATCTAAAGCCTCTCGCCCACTGCAACTAGGGCCCTAATTCGCCAAATATTTCTAAACTATAATACCATTCGACTCTAACTTGAGTATAGTTGGATATCGTACTCGTATCCAATCAAACTTAATATATATTACTAGATACTTGTTCAAGGAGTGGAGGAGTTAGAGAGTTAAGATCTTTGAGTCAAGAGTTGCTCTACTCTTCAAATTAAGCTGGTTCACTGATAACTAAGTTATAACTTGTCGTAGCGAGCAACATTGTCACATAGGTTGGAACGAAACAGTAATGTTACTGAAGGAAACTGCTGAAGAATCAAGGAAATATTTAAGAAAAGAATTTTCCCATGGAATTTTCACTGGACAGTTCAAGTAGTACGGTTAGCAACGACACCCGACTGAGACTTACTTTTTATGTAACACAGGTTCAAAGACATTGACTTTGAAAAACTTCAGTGCTGCAAATTAAGAGTGTCGGAGTTTGCTTGTATGGGTTTTTTTTTCGGTGAGGAAATCATCTAATGACATCCTCCGCTCTTGGGCGGGGCGGAAAATAGTGTCAGACTTTTACTGACTAAAAACCCAGTCCTGTTCTTTCGTTGCCCTTCGTACCGGAGCTGAGCTATCTATCGGAACTGACCCTGGCCCCAGTAGGCTTCGACACAGCTGGGCCCCAGCTGTTGCTAGTATGGGTCAGTCTGGCATTTACTACGGTAGGGCGTCGTGTAACGGCACTGCACTTGACTTAACGGCATTGCCATGACATGTAAATATTCGGTGCCGCGTCGTACCGCGACATAGTATTTTTCAGGCGCTCGTTAAAAATTTCGCGATCACTCTTCTACCAAAGAGTTTTGTGACGTTGCCTTTTCATGTATTTACGCGTCACGGCACCGTCCCTTGCATGCGCTCAATACGTCACACGTCACGCCACCGATCTGCTTGACGCGACCACATGACTCTGGCAGGCAACGCGCCGTTCACCGTGTTAATTTATTTATTATTATTAATTTTACTCTTTATTATACACCACATAAATAAAAAATACAGGACCAACATTATTAAAAATAAATGTATAATGGGCTGTCTTATCGCACTGGGCAATTTCTTACAGACAATCTTTGTTAATGTAGCTTGTCAGGAATTGTCTCTATTACAACCGTTTTATTTTTAAATATTCAATTATAATAATTGAAGTACTTTTAGACTTTCGCTGATGACTGTACCCGTCTAGTATCGTAAATTTAATAACTAGAGACAGTCAATAACTGTCGCAGGTTCGCAATGTGCTACCGACGGTGACGATACAATTTATATTTTATAGCACCTGCCCACAAATAATTGGATCGAAATTACATAGTAAGGACTTTTACATAATTGAGTATTTACGTGGAAAAGTCTTCGGTAGTTGTCAGTCTAAGTTAGTAAATGGGCGGTGCTTTCATGAAATGGGGCAGTTACTAATAGCTTTTCAATGATACACCTTGGAGTGGTCATACCAACATAAGCAAATTGTGAATGATGTACTATGAAATAGAATTAACAAAGCCAGTTAACAAGAAGTAATTCGCATCAATAACGTATTCTTTGTGAGACACGTACCTTTCATTACAAAAAATAAGTCATAGAGAAAAATTTTCAAAATCATAACTATTTTGCATGAATGAATTTATAATGCAATGTATCCATATTTTGGTAGGAAATCATCAAATAACGTCTCCCGCTCTGCGTGAAGCAAGACAGACTTTTACAGATTGAACCCGCCTGTGTTTCTTCAGTTGTCCATTGCATTTCAGGGTGGTAACTCTTTGAAACAATCCTGCAGTCTTGGCATATACCTACCCTGAGTTTATATTAAGTCGCTCATTATTAGTTCTGCAATTTAAACTGTTTTTTTTTTTCAATTCACCTAACCTTAGGGCTTTCAATACCGGTATTTCGGGATCCCGTACTACAGTAATCACGGATATACATATATTGGTGTTTGGATATATAACCAGGGTATTGACGAGCCTATATCTCCACAGTATTACAAATATCGATGTATAATAAACCGATATAAAAATATATTAATGTGGTTTCTTGTAGAAAAATGTACTATGTGATCTAGTTCATGATATGATTTTCATGATCTATCTCTGAGTGACTAAAAATAAAATACGTATTTCAATGGTTCTATTAATGTTATTTATATTTTAAAGTTCAATATCGTGATCACAGTATTTATCACACTAAGGGTCTTTTTAATATTATGCGGATTTCATCACGCAGATAATTTCAAAATGCAAAAATAATGCGTACCGCTTGCGTATTCCACGCATTACAATAAATATTCATATGAAAAAAACATTTGCGAGGGCTACGCGAGCGGGGCAATCCCACTTGCGTGATGAAATCTGCACGATATTAAAAACACTTTAATACCATTAATGATACCGGTAAAACAGGGTAGGTAGGGACCTACCTTGTATTTTTGTTTACATAGATCGTTTGTGTTCCCTCCCTACCACCTGTTCATTAATTTAATCATTATTTTATTTGTATTTTAGACATACCCCAGACTAGTGAACTGAGAATTTCATCGTCCATCGCACCGGCAGTCGTATTGAAAGGCACCTCTGAAGATGTTGAGTTATGCAACAGCCCCGGATGTATCCACACAGGTACGTACCTAGTCCTACATTATATTACATAGTCTATTAATATTGTATTTTAAAATTATTGTGAAAAAAAAATTGAGTAAGTATTTGTATTAAAAATTAACATTTATACAAAATCATGAATAGAAACAATTTTTTAAATCCGTTCCATATTAGTTATAATATTTTAATATATTGTTAGAAACCTTTCATGTCTGCTGGAAGGGGAAACTGTCAAGAAACAGAATAAGAATGAAAAAATGAAATGTGACGTCACAGCCATTAGGTTACGCGGGTACAAACGAGATAGCAAGATATCTCTACCACGCCCCCACTCTTCCTCATACTGATATTTATATGCTAATTGCAGCTTCAATTAATAATTAATTCTGATTTTGTTTTTAATAAAAGTTTTAATATTATTTATTGTTTAGTATAAAATTATTAGTCAAATACAAACACAAGATAGTACCATGCGATTCAAATAGTGCAGTAACAATCGCAGTTTTTTTTTTTACTTGGTTTAACCGAGTCTTAGTTAAATCTAAGTTTAGTAAAACCGTTATTTTTTAATCTAAATTAACTAAATATATCGACGGTCCCTATTATGAAAGAAATAATATCGACGGTCCCTACGTATATAAAGACATGTCCAAAAAAATATTTTTTGTTTATTTAAACTTTGGTTAATCGATGTTATCAATTAAATAAAGTAAAAAATTAAATAAACAAAAAAATGATATTTTGGACATGTCTTTATATACGTAGGGACCGTCGATATTATTTCTTTCATAACATGTTAAAAAAAAAAAACAGTTTTCTTCCATTCGCCACTACTCAGACACTTCACACAATGGTACAGTGATGAGCGGAATTGAAGAACTAGATTCTGATTAAACTTTTTCCGATCATGTATCGCAAATTTTAATTTGAAAAATATCTTGTTTTGCTCACCTCACCTCACTGATTCAATTTGACAGCTATGGCGGCGCAACATGGCGCTAAATCGATCCTATTCTTATTTGTATCGCATAGTACCCAATTGAGAAAAGACTAGGTCGTTTGTCGACTCACGTTGGAGTAGTTGTTTTCTAGGTCCAAGTCTTCTTAGAATAAAATGGCGTTGACTTTCGAGTTGTAGGTCGAGAGTTCAAACCCTGCCTGGCGTATTACTTTGTGTAATTTCTTTCATCACCACTGCTCTCATAGCGGTGAAGGGAAACATCGTGATGAAACCGGCATGTGCAAGCACTAAAAATTAGAAAACATGTGTCATCCACCAAACCGCACTGGGCCCGCTTGATGAATTACGGCTCATTCCCTCTCCAAGAGGGGACGCCTGAGTCCCAGCAGTGGGAACATTAAGTGATTAAGCTATGCCATGTTATCTTGAAACATTTCAGAACCATAACATTCTTTGTCAGTAATTATAAACTTTATTAACATAATAATGAAGAGACATTATTATTTAATTAATTACTTTATTTTTAACAAAATCAGAAGAACTGTGGCGTGAAACAAATTTTTTTGTCACTGAAGTTTAGTTTTGGCTTGTTAGTAGGTTATAAAAAGATTAGGTAGGTACTGATGTAAAACGCTATAGATACCTATCTACCAACCTTAGTTTGGTATCTACTTTAGTTTTATTTTAATTATAATAAGGTAGTTTCCAGGGTCAAAATAATTTCATTTTATTTAGTCCATACATATTTTAGATTATAAAATACAAACATCCGAATTGAAAACCTCCTCCTTTTTTAGAAGTCGGTTAAAAAAAATATTGGACACGTATTTTTTCTTTTTTCGATTAAACAAAAAATAATAAAGATATAACCCATTAAAGTTACGTGTGACGTCACCCCGTGCGAAACTTTGTCATTTTTGATTTAATTTACAAATAAAAAAATACGTGTCCCTTATTTTTGAATAATCTAAAAGACGGACTTATTACATTTTTAGGGCAACTAGCCTATTATCTATTAATTTTCCACTTTTGTATTTTTGTAGCGTCCAAACTACTGTTGAACATGGATAACAAGGTAGACCCTTGCGATGACTTTTACGACTTCGCTTGCGGCTCCTTCGTGAAAAACACCAGGATACCTGATGACAAGACTTCGGTGAATACATTCTCCATCATCACGGACCAGCTTCAGGAACAGATACGAGCCTTATTGGACGAGCCTATCAATGAGAACGAACCCAAGCCTTTTGTCCTGGCTAAGACCTTGTACCAGGCATGTATGAACCGAAGTAAGTATATTTCTTTGAAGCGTTTTGGGAACACATTTATTATGCGTACAGCCAAGGAGTGGAATTACCTGCCGGAATCTGTGTTGCCTGATACCTACAACTTAGGAGTCTTTAAGTCGAGAGTGAATAGGTTTCTTTTAGGCAAGCGTGCTTCATCGTCGACCACATCATCGCTTACCATCAGAAGAGATGGTGGTCAAACGCAAGCCTATCAATAATAAAAAAAAAACCTGCATATCATATTTATTATGTTTGGAGGTGATGGCGTGGAAGATAAATAGGACCTGATCAGCAAAGGTATTGTGTCGAAATCTGTCGTTCATTCCTAAGTACCTAAATCATATCCTGTTTAATAATTCTGAGAAAATGACGTCAATGACGTACGAGAAGAGGCCTTTGCTCTGCTGCTGGATAATTATAGTACCAGTACCAGGTGACTAGATATAATAATAGTACTTAGATGTAGTTATGAGATTTTTATACGTAGTTGTAAATTCTATTCTTCCTTATTAAGAATTCATTACAGTTCCTACAAGTGTGCAACAACGTTTTCATATTATTTCGTAACGAATCGATCTTTATAATCGCACTTTACGGAAAATAACATATTATATTATTTTGTAAATATTAATTCAAACACGTAACGAGACCGTAGGATATAATCTAGTACCTCCACATAACTTACACAATAGAAGCGTGTAACCACAACAGGTAATTTTCGACAAACAAAGCAGAAGCATAGACAATAGTGATCTGCCAGATGTACTCAACTTATAATTATATTTCGCGAACATCCCGTCGTATGGCACGACCACAACCACCACATTACACTTCTCTGTTTGAATTTTAATTCAAAACTTCCGAGAGATTGTTTTAAAATAATTTCTATTAACTTTTACAAACTATTTTCGCATAAAGACAACAAACTTTGGGCCCCAACAAGATAACCGCAAATTGGAAGGCAATATAAACAAACTTAATTCACTGTCGGTAAACAGTTGGCGGGCCTGCTCGATTGTTATTATATTTTGAATATCATGCTTCTAAAGTAGTGTATAAGAGAGAATTTTTCCAATATAAAAGCTTACGGAACTTTTTATGAATTTTTTTTTTGCTGGTGTTGTTCTTATTATTTGTGGAACATCAGAAATAACTGAAATATCGATCTACGTTAGGTACTTCTTTTTTTAAGCTGTTAAGCAACTCGCAGTCATATTAATTGTTATCAAATTAGAAATGGTCAATTACGAAAATGCCTAAAAAATGTTCATAATTGGATTCATGATGAGAATGTCTTAGTTCTCACAAATGATTGCGTTCATTCCGCTAGGTACATCGCGTGTTTGAGCCTAGCCCAGGATATAATTGACTTAATTACAACAATCATAATTAAACTGTTGCTTAAACCTGTTGTGGAATAAAATGTAGGTGAAAGTGAACTAAAAGATAGTGCTTCCGCCATTTGCTCAATCGATGACGTAATTGACGAAGGAACTGAAGCTGGAAGTGGACGAGGAAAACACTCCAAACAAGGACAGCTAAAGTACTGACTGCGAATTGTATATGTATAGCATACTAAGTGAATGTATACCGGTGACCGTTGCGTTGGTAATCGGAGCAGACAAAATATTTTGAGTTTCTAGTTCAGCTTTTGTTGCGAAACCTTTCAAGTTATTCCTTTTTTATCCTGAGACATGGATCTCAATGATAGGTATCTCAAATATATATAAACTAAATAAAAATGGTATAACTTCCACATCTATTTCCGCTGGTATGCCTTATAATAGTTTCCCGCTTTGAAGTGTAGGAATGCCGATGCTGGTGTAATTACAGAAACAGAAGACATTTCAGCTTTATCTTTGAATATCATCTTGTAGACAAATCTGGATTATCTTCTGTGCTTTACGCATCTAAAATTGAAGCATCTGGAAGCTTCACAGATAATGTGAATCGGTAGATAGGCTGTACCAATATTGAAATAGTACATTTTGATACAAGTGGTGAAACTTTGTCATTGCAACCGAGGCGAAATTCGCACGAGCCGCAGGCGAGAGCGTAATGGAACCGAGTGCTGCAGTTACAAATGTCCACGTATATCAAACGACGTTTTTCAACACACTTACGAAGAAATACTTCTTCTGGAAATGACGACGCATTTTTGTTCATTTTCCACTAAAGAACATTTTCCAAAATTGTCAAACATTTTACTTTTTGTATTGAAACATTGTTTACCACTTATAAAACAGATCTGGAAGTAAAAACCGTTACGGTCTAGAAAAGATTACCGACAACATGTCGTTGTGCTATGTTCCTAATCTTAATTGTTGTTTCACTAGCTGCTATCGAGTCTCGCGGAGTGCAGCCGCTCCTCGAAATGCTGAAGAGGCTCGGCGGCTGGCCGGTGCTGGACGGTGACTCGTGGGACGAGAAGTCCTTCTCCTGGGAAAAGTCTGTTTACAACTTTAGAGGCGCTGGTTACTCCGTGGACTACTTCCTCGATTTCTCCATCAGCGTTGACGTGAAGAACTCCACTAAGCGCATCATCGATGTAAGAACAAGATAACGTATCTGCTTTCACATTACCTGTTTTAGATTATTATATTCTGATTCGGTCGGCCGACCTTGCAATTAGAGTAGGTCCATTTTTTTGTGAGTGCTTGTTACGTTCGACCACATAAGCACTGTAATGTGCTCGTTAAAATTACCTAAGAGTAACGGTTACCTTTACAGCGAATTGATTTCTGCTTAGCGAATTATTCTACATCACGCGAAGGTTTTGAATGAATGTGCTGATGTAATACAAGTGCTAAGTGAATGTTTTCTAACAGCTGGACCAGGCGTCTCTAGGTCTGAGCAGGGAGTACCTGAACCGTGGGTTTAGCGATAAACTGGTGCAGGCCTACTACGAATACATGGTCGACATCGCCACGTTGTTGGGAGCAGACCGCGCCCGTGCTGAAGTGGATCTCAAGGAATCGCTACAATTCGAAATGAAACTTGCCAACGTAAGTTGAGATATATCGATCGAGAATAACACTTATTATACTAAACCTAATTCTGCAGAAATCAGAAGCAGCTAGTACAGCATTGTGTGTGTGTACTCACTGGAGAATTTTAATGAACTATTTTTTTGTAAAATTCAACGAAGGCCTTTGAATCGCTTTGTTACAACTTACAATCGTCCAGTCGACCGTGGCGGTTATTGTTTACGGTCTCGAAATATTTGTCGCATTTGACCTAATTGTTGGCGCCATGGCTAGAGAAGACAAACAAAAGGCGTTGTCGGTGTTACAGCTAATATGCCATGATCAAGGACTATTTAACAGAGACCAATTTTCTTAAGTATTATTACTTTCACAGATTTCCTTGCCATTGGAAAAACGTCGTAACGCCACTAGCCTGTATAATCCGATGACTATTGCCGAGCTAACGCAGAAGTTCCCTAAGTACGTATTTTTTATTGACTGTGGTATAACCGTGATTAATCTTTGATCTATTAAGTCTAACAATTTGATAGTAAAACGATAAATTGTCATCGTCTTCACCTCATTTTGTTGCATTTAGATTGAGTACCTAGTCCGAGTTTGCGTTAACGCGATCGACATTTTTATGACGTCCGCTGGTTCAAGCTCTAACCAATGAGAGAGCCAAACTCGGTCTAGCTCGCTCTTTTCTAGCTCCTAAATCTTATTTATTTATCTAGCCCGCTCTTTTCTAGCTCTATCTTAATTCTAAATCTAGCTCGCTCTTTTCTAGCTCTTAAATCTTATTTCTAAATCTAGCTCGCTCTTTTCTAACTTCTAAATCTTATTTCTTTATCTAGCTCGCTCTTTTCTAGCTCTTAAATCTTATTTCTAAATCTAGCTCGCTCTTTTCTAATTTCTAAATCTTATTTCTTAATCCAGCTCGCTCTTTTCTAGCTCTTAAATCTTATTTCTAAATCTAGCTCGCTCTTTTCTAACTTCTAAATCTTATTTCTTTATCTAGCTCGCTCTTTTCTAGCTCTTAAATCTTATTTCTAAATCTAGCTCGCTCTTTTCTAGCTTCTAAATCTTAAGTCTAAATCTAGCTCGCTCTTTTCTAGCTCTTAAATCTTAATTCTAAATCTAGCTCGCTCTTTTCTAGCTCCTAAATCTTAACCTTCCGAATACCGTAAATATACAATAGAATGACCATGAGAGAGCGAACGCCCGGCGTTCGCTTGGCGTTTAAATTCTAAATCTAGCTAACTCTTTTCTAGCTCATAAATCTTAATTCTAAATCTAGCTCACTCTTTTCTAGCTCTCAAATCTTAATTCTAAATCCAGCTCACTCTTTTCTAGCTCTCAAATCTTAATTCTAAATATAGCTTGCTCTTTTCTAGCTCCTAAATCTTAATTCTAAATCTAGCTCTTTTCTTTCTAGTTTCGAAATCTAAGTTCTAAATATAGCTCGATTCTCACATATTTTTGAAAAGGACATTATTTTCTACAGTAAGGTCAGACAGTCGGCAATAGCTGATATTTTATGAGTAACATGTTGTCACAGGATCCCATGGTTGGAGTACATCAATCGCCTGCTTGCCCCTCATGTGGTCATCGGTCTGGATGAAGTTGCCATCGTCAGCGTACCCAAATACATTTCTGATCTCGAGGTTTGTATCTTAATCGATATGATTTTATATACCTACTTTTGTGTCGAGTTTGTCCGAAGCATTATTACGAGAAGACGAGCGGTGTGTCTTAGTTTAGTGTAACTGACCTATGACCGTTCTAATTAATATATGCAAGTAGGTAAATCAGCCGTTACGGCAGCTGCAACTATCGACTAGTGATATTCCTAGAGCGTTTTGGTGACCGCCTCAACGATTTCGTCGCGTGCGATCGCACTCTCGCTGTTTCTCGCTCTGTAAATGAAGGTTCTACGTGGTAGAAAAAGATAGAAGCAAAGGAAAATGCAATTCTGTCGCTCGATCAGAAAGTCATCAAATATTGTACAATAAACTGTTTTCCAAAAAAAAAAAACTTTAATACTAGTTATCGCTGAAAAAATGTAAATTTGTGTGTTATTGTTCATATTTTATATATACTGTAGACGGCAAGTGGCTTTCTATTAATAACGACTTTTAAACAGATCAAAATATATGAATATACCGTATATGTTACCGGCAATCTGTATAATTCAGGTATTCTGTACAATTCCTAGGGATTGTGTAGAATACCTGCTGGTCAATGTGCCGCCGGCAATGTGTAAAATAAATGAAAAATGTTCTACTTATTACTTAAAATCGATATGTGTAAAAGACAAGACAAGAACTGACGCAATTTTAGGGCGCCCCGGCACAGATTTTTATAACGACCTAGAAATAGGAGGCTTACCTACTTGTAGCCCCGCGGACAGAAATAGGACCTGAATACTTCTAAATAATAAAATTATTGTGAATTCAAATTTTTTTTAGTATTTATACGTAACATAATGTAATTTGCTTTCAAGTACCTACTCACCTGACTTAACCTGTCCGTGTAGGGTTGCCTTAAAATTACGTCACCTCCTTCCCTGCTCCCGTCTTTTACACACATTACCGGCTGTGCATTCGGTAATGTCTGGAATACCTAAGCAAAGTATAAAATAAATAAAATTTCTTAGGTAATAGTGTAGTAAATTGAGGTAATCTACAAGTTTTAGGTAATCTATAGATTGCTTAGGTATTGTGTAGAATACCGGATTATACAGATTGCCGGTAACATATACACTCTACCCGTGTACGGTAAAGACGCACTTGATTGAACACAAACATTTCTTGGTTTATGTACCAATTGTCTTGCTTTTTTCTAGAGTCCTAGTTGCAAAGTTGACAGCTCAAACCTTCTGGCCACGTATAAAGCATTATAGGTAGCCTGGTGCCATTTGACTCGTTTCACACGTTCCAGCTGTCTTGTATCCAGTAACTAATTATAACATGTAGGTAAACTGGGCAGGTAAATTGTACCCAGTGCGTGTGAAACTATCCTTTGGTCGCCAGCTGCTTTGCAGACGGACAAACGTGTGAACATGTACTAATAATGAACATATGACACGAAGTGAAGTAGAGTCTAATGAGCTTTTATTACGAAATATTAATTAACATGCCACTACTAGTGTGATATAGGGCCCGGAGCACATTAACCTGGTTATTTTGCTCCATGTAAAGGGCAGTTCAGCACCACGACACTTTGGCATAATCTTGTTACGTAAAGGTTAAGGGGCAATAACTAGCAATCATATTTTATTAATAAATACAAGTAATTTAGTTAGTACGCCGAACTAATTTCGTAAGAGTAACCAGTAATTAAATTTTCTTGAGCTCGGGGCAACTGCCCGTTGATAACATTTATACGAAGCTTCGTTACTTTACTTTAAATCTATTAAGGAAGGTTTTATGCCTCTTGTATGGTAGATCTTACAAACATTTGGCAATATGGTTTAAGAAAATCAGCTCGTTGTAGTAACATTTGGCGTTGCACCAAAATTAATCGACCTGAAAGTCCGTCCTTCATTGTTCGAACGCAGTCTAGTTGCATGGAAACATCACTGGATCGTCTGAGGCGCGCGCCCACATAAGAAACAAATTCCTGCAAGTCTTGCAAGATACCAATTAGGCGGAAAACATTTGAGCCATTTGTTTCTGGATGCCCTGAAAATTAAGTTTTGTTTTTTTCCGTAGGACCTTTTGGAAAACACTCCGAAGCGCGTTCAAGCCAACTACGTGATGTGGCGAGTAGCTGGCGCGTCGGTGTCTTACTTGACTGACAACTTGCGCAGACGCCAGTTGGCCTATGTCACCGCGCTCTCGGGCAAGACGGAGAGGGAGAGTCGTTGGAAGGAGTGCGCTGATACCACCAGCGTCAGGTACCTACTTCGTTTTGAGACTGTCTTACTTCTTACTGTGAAATTAGGCCGCCCAATTTATTTTGAAGGTGAGCCACAATATTGACTGTCAGTTGGTGAGTCATCTAGTACAATCTTACCATAAACGACCACTTACCCCCATTTTTAGAATTAAGCATTTCAAGTTGAATACTTATTTCTCAAACTCTACTTTCGCCAGAAACCTTTCAAAATTAGTCTTTCGAGCCATAAGACCTCGAGTATTAACAAAGAGCAAAATATTTCAAATTTCTCGTTCCTAAAACAATATTAGAAGCAACTGACAGCTGTCGATAGGAAGCCCAAATGCTCTGGCGGCCGCATCGCGGCCCGCGGTTTGGGCCCACGGCTTCGCAACCCAAAAGGGCCTCGCAAAAGCGAGGGCTCTTTAAGAACGAGGGTTTTTTTTATTGATAGGCTCGCGTTTGACCACTGTTTTTTACCTGATGGCAAGCGACGATGTGGTCTAACACTGGATTGCGAAAGTCGCCGACTCGTTTTAGAATTTATATCAGAAAAAGGCTTAGCTGATGTGCCTTCGCCTACGTCAAAATTAGTCCACGCTGCGCCTCTGGTCCTGGGGTTAGCCAGCTTTAAATCTTCACTTATCTATATGAAAGCAGTCTCGACTGTCAAGAAGCGAGAGTCATCTGTGCAAGACTCGTTAGCCAAAATCACCAAACGACCTACAGTAGGAGGAAGATGTAAAAGTTTCCTTATGTAAACCAGACAGGGTTTCTGTTAGCCTTTATAAACACAAACACTGAGCTACCAGACTGTGAAATTCATTTCAAATGATTTTACTGGCTGGCAGGTTGTTAACAAACAACAACATAGTTATGGAGTTTTTTTTAATGGTTCTTTATAATCAGTCTAGAACAAAAGACTTGAACGCATAACAATCCTTATTTTTGCTTGCCGTGGAAAATGACAAGACATTTTGTGATTTCTAGCTAGTTAAAGGCCTGTGCACAACCATGTTTTTTAAACGCGCCGTTGACGCGCATTTGTAGCTACAAAGACGCGGTACGCACTCGAGTCATACGCAGACTGTAAACCTTTAATAGGTAAAAAGCGCGCTGTCGACGCACGTTTCTAAAACGCGCCCTTGTACCTTCATGGTCGACAGAGTTCTAGTCAGATATCTGTGTAAAGTACATTTCTACGTGGATATTAGTAGTGGTAGGTATGAAATATTGCAATTTCCCTTTCCCGCGATACGTGTATTGCCAATTTCTAGGTAAAAACAAATGAGGTAGCTCGATTTATATAATTTCATTACGGTACAACATGTTGTCAGGGTTTGACATGACCTGATAAGCAGTGCCTAAGTTACCATAATATGCAGATGTCACGGATCGTTTTGAATAGTCATACCAAAGTAATGCTGTTTTGCTAAGAATTACCTTTTCTTTTTAGAAATTATTATTCAGACCGTGTACTTTGGAGGGTTTAATGTCCGTACATATACCTAGTATAAAACAAAGACGCGTTAATCATCTGTCTGTTTATCGAGTAGCTCCTAAACCTCGCAACGGACTTTAATACATTCTATTGAAATATTTAAAAATATAATTTATACGCAATTATTAAAGAACCAGCTGACCCAGCAAACTTCATACGGTCTAACAGTTAATGAATGTAGTTATATCTTTCGATTTATTCATGGCTTTATTTATGGTTCTTTCTTCAAAAGACACTAAATCTGCATGGTTCTCATATATAATATAATATAATATTCCACAACTATCACACAACGCCGTCTAGTCCCAAGCTAAGCAGAGCTTGTGTTATGAGTACTAGACAACTGATAAACATACTTATATATTTCTAAATACATACATATTATAGATAAATTACACCCAGACACAACAAATGATCGTGCTCAACACACAAACATTTGTCCTGGGTGGTAATCGAACCCACGACCTGTGGCATAGCAGTCAGGGCCACTGACCACTAGACCAACAGGACAATCAATGATTTGACC
Organism: Mythimna ferrago; assembly: GCA_910589285.2. Classification (NCBI taxonomy): domain Eukaryota; kingdom Metazoa; phylum Arthropoda; class Insecta; order Lepidoptera; family Noctuidae; genus Mythimna; species Mythimna ferrago. The sequence goes on along the minus strand of OU342673.1, from coordinate 14,453,794 downwards.
ATTACATGTTTACCTACTGAACTTTAATAGAGACTTTGACCCCTGAGTTTGTTTCGGTGTTTCTTCTCAGGGAAGTCGGCTAGGAAACACCGGCCTCATCTAGTTAAAACTGATTGAAAACAAAATTGACGTGTAAAAGTGTTTTCTTAAAACCTATTTGCAAAAATAAATATCATTTATTATTAAACCGATTGCGATGTGTTTCATTTTTACAGCCTAAGTAAATACATCAAGTTACACACAATTTTAATGTACCTATAATATAAAAGTTATGTAAGTCGATTTTGTACATTTCACGTGATCCGCACACAACTAGAAACTTCTACTTTATTATAGGTACATAATACGAAGTAAACTTTTTTGATATTAATAATAATATTAGATATACAAGCATTTTAAGAATTACCTAGCTTCTGTGCTAGCGTACATTGTATTATATAGCTAGTGTCGTAAAATAATCTAGTGTTGTGTTTGTTTCAGCATGTCCATAGCTGTGGGCGCCCTCTACATAAGGAAATATTTCAATGAGAACTCGAAAGCTAATGCATTGGAAATGGTGAATGATATCAGGTAAGTGTCTGTCTGCTATTTATAACGTAGATAAGCGCATTTATGCATCCTACAATGTATTGGCACTAAATTATATTGAAGTTCGCAATAGAAACGAAAATAGATTGAGAACATTTAAGGCAGAGCTCCGCTATGCACACGTGTGCCACACCCGCGGCGGTCTCCATTCCATACGATATATATATAATATAATATAATATAATATAATATAATATAATATAATATAATATAATATAATATAATATAATATAATATAATATAATATAATATAATATAATATAATATAATATAATATAATATAATATAATATAATATAATATAATATAATATAATATAATATAATATTTCACAAAAATCTTTACAAACTAATGAAGCCCTGACTCCAGAGCTATACATAATACAGTACATATATTACGTCAATGTAGAAAACGCATGTGTAATTTAAATTTTTTAATTATAACTTAGACAAAATAACAATTAAATTAGAATTTATTAAATTAATATTACATTGTACTTAAACTAACCTTTAATTGTGGGATACAATTGCAGAGTAAAATCGTAAAATTCAAAATGCTCAGAGAGGTTTAGAGAAACAAGGAAATAAAGCGTGAACTGCGAGAGTGGGGAGTGAGTGAGGGTGGGAGCCTGGGAGGGTGTGTAATGGTGTGTGTGGTAAAGAGTGTGTAATTGAGATACACCATAACATTCTTCACGTCAGCTGCAATAACAATTCGGTTTTTTCGTAATCATGAGTACCTAGGTAGACAACCAATCCTTTACAGTTTGTCTTGTTTTGTAAATTGAAAGGGGATAAATATTATATGGAAACTAGACTTGTAGAGCTACGAGCTTGATCCACGCCACTCGACGTCGTTCTACATAATATCAAAGACACTTCCGCATGACCACCGTTAAGTTCATTTTTGCTAGCACTTGAAACGAAAACTCGAAAGGGTTTGGTTTGGCGCCGCGCCGCAGGATTCTAGCGAATTTTTTTTAAGTGATCAGGCAGAAATGACCGCGATGGTACAAATCAGGCGTGTTACATGTATGCATCAGTCTAATGTAGTTTTTGCTTTAAATATTAATAGGTAGGTACAGTGATATCTATTAATTTTTATGTGGATTTGTAGATATGCTTATCTTTTAATTCGTTTTTATGTCTATTAAAGGCTGATAGTCATGTTTTCATAGAATTGATATTACTTTTTTTTAAACACTCTTGATAGCAGGTACTTAGGTACCTACTCCAGTATCGTGGGTGCGTTCACAAACATGTAGAGTCAGATACGCAAGATACTCGGATCCGGAGCAATTATCTGTAGGTCGCGCCGGTCGTACAAATATTTGTACCGTACGCGATTCGAACCGGTGACACGCAGCAGCAGCAGCCAATCGCTTAACCACTGAGCCAGCCGTATCGTAAAAAGTTGTTTAAAAAAATCACAAAGCCGTCATCTACGCATTTTGTATACTTATTCAGCAATTTCTATAAAAACTGTTATCACTTCATTGACATGATGTGATAAAAGTTCAAGCCGAAAAGTAAAAGTCCCTAGGGATGAAAAGTATTCAAATCAAATCAAATCATCTTTATTGTGGATCATAGGTAATTGTACATAATACAGATGGTGATAATTATAAATTTAGCGAACAGCTATGTCCTACCCTTAGGGCGTACAATAAAATGTAGGTACATAATAGTGAGTTTACATGTATGTCAACATTAATTAGAATACATTGCAATATTATTACATTTCTAAATATTAGTTGCAGTTACAAATATCGTCAGTAAAAAAATTTCATCATGTGTCTAAGTATACAAAACGCATCATGACCCAGGCAGATTGTATTTTAAAAGTGATTTATCGTCGAAGAAGTCTTTCATAGAATAATAGCATTTATTTACTAACAGTTCATGGAGTTTCTTTTTAAATGATTTTATTTCAGTAATTGCTCTTATAGACCCTGGAATGTTATTGTATATACAATATACAATAACATGTATGTAGTAACATGTTGTTATTGTATGTTATTGTTAGTATTACTTTCAACCCGCTCCTCAGGCAACTTCAGAGCTACTTTCAGAGTAGTGTTATACCTACTTATGTAACACATTCCTCTTTCTGGTGCAATCGGGTAAAAAACAGATACATTAGGTATCTACCAACTAATTAATACCGAAGTATTTTTATTTTATGTAGACATCGTGGCCAGATCTTAGAATAAGAACACATGATTTGGCCAACTAAAACTGGCCAGATCGTAAAAGTCAACCAAATGACATCCCCCACCCTTGGGCGGAGCGGGAGATAGTGTCAGACTTTTACTGACTAAAAAACCTACACCGTTCCTTCGTGCCTTTCGTACTGGGGCCGAGCTTCCCTTTCGGATAACCGGCCCCAGTAGGTTTCGACCCGGCTGGGCCCCTACTGTTGCTGACAACTCCGTTTGGCCATAGGTAAAATTGATGTAGGATTTCTACGATATCTGGCCACGATATACTCATAGATAAACCTTAGACAGATATTAAAAGATGCACCTGACTTTAATGACATCTTAGGGTGAGTTGCACCATTTAACTATAACGATAACCAAACCTTAACCAGCCGTGAAACGCCCGCCTATTGGTCAATTCGACGATTTGACAACTGTTAACGGCTTTGTTATCGTTATAGTTAAATGGTGCAACTCGCCCTTAAAGAATAATAAAATAATACGTAGCTATACCAACAGCAATAACATTAGCCAAGCCGTGAATAACTAACAACCTGGCAAATTAAATTGACCCCTACATCCACTAACTTCCTGTCGTTAAAAGTTTTTTGCATTTTTAGTCGAGTTTAAAAAACGAGAAGTATTTGAGTCGTATGTATTTAGCATCTAAATTATGTCCACGTTTATTTTTAAAAAAACTGAACTGAACATATTGAGATAAAATATGACGATGATTTGACCCACAAATGCAATACGTGATGGCAGGATTGGCGCAGTAGTTCAGTGACCGGCTACTGTTAAGCGTGTCACTGGTTCGATTCCTGCACGGAACATATATTTGTATACCTACATAGGTAGTTGTTCCGGGTCTGGGTGTCTTATGTATATGAATGTGATTTACAAGTTTATGAACGTGAGTTAATGTCTAAAAAAATGCATATTTTTCCCCAGGCAACAATTCCGCAAGACATTGAACGAGGTCGACTGGATGGACGAGAAGACCCGCAAGGCTGCGCTTGAGAAAGCTGATTCTATGGCTTCCCACATCGCTTACCCTGCTGAGATGTTGGACAATGACAAACTCACTAAGTTTTACGACGGTGTAAGTTTTTTAAATAGCCCAGATACAAAAATTCCTGAAACGAAAATTCTCACAAAATTAATTTGAAAAATCGTCAAATTCGCGTCTCACCTTTGATTGATTGATTGTTCAACAGCGTTAATCAGCATAGCATAATCAGCCTTATTAATATTCCTTCTGCTGGAACTCAGGCGTCCTCTCTAGGAGAGGGAATGGGCCGTAATCGTCGCGGGCCCAGTGCGGATTGTTGAATGTCACATGTCTTCGAATTTTTGGTTCTAGGACATGCCTGTTTCCTCACGTTGTTTTCCTTCACCATTTTGAGAGCAGTGGTGATGAAATAAATTACACAAAACAATGCGCCAGGCTGGGTTTGAACCCGCGTTTGCAACTCGTAAGTCGGGGCTGTTACTACTCGGCCACCACTGCTCTTCGAATCACTTGCGTTAAATTTTCGACAGTTTATATTTCAGTCAACGAAAAAATACCTAGCCATAGAGTCTGTAAAACACTTGCTAACTGCAGTAATTGGTAAACTGAATAACTGCCACTTAAATCATTAGACTGCCTGTTAGCTTTTTATTAGACTTCTTCAAAATGCAGGAGTTACACTTTCCTACTTGTTTCCAACTGCTGGTCGGTGTACGTAGGTTGGTCTTTATTCAGAAATGGTGTACATTACAAAACACGTTCTAAATTTTTTTTTTTTTTTTATATATTATGATAGGCTCGCGTTTGACCACAATCTCACCTGATGGTAAGCGATGATGTGGCCGACGATGGAGCACGCTTGCCTAGAAGCAATCTATTCACTCTTGACTTAAAGACCCTATTTTACTGCGGTATGGTTGTTCCATCTCACTAGAACTCCCAACTTGAAGACCAACCAGCCGTCGTGAAATGGAATATCTAAACCAACCATATTCAAATTTTTTACAAAAAAGGGCCATATAAAAATTCATTCGTGTGCCCATATCCTGCCTCCCAAATATTTCTATATCTACGTAGCGTAGGCATTGCGTATATGATCTCTGTTCATGCCTAAGACCCGACTAGCGAGTCATCTAAGTAGACATAGCATAGGTAGGTAGATTTTGATTACATAGATTTTTCAATTATTGTATGACCGTCTTTGGCACTGAAAGTGTTAACTAACCGATGACCTCTTTATAAAATTACCTAACAGCTGTATGTTTCCCTGTTAGCTGGAAATGTCATCCGAGAAACTGATGGAATCCGTCTTGAACCTGACTCTGTTCGGAACCGAGTACCTCTTCGGCAAACTTCGTGAGCCCGTGAACAAGACCGACTGGGTAACCCACGGCCGTCCCGCTATCGTCAACGCCTTCTACTCGTCTATTGAGAACAGTATCCGTAAGTAGATATACACCTTATGATGAGGTTATTTTTGTAAGCAGAATATTACAATTCGATGTGCCTTCAGGTAGGGTTATCATTTCGAAAGAAAAGTTCCGAAACTGCCGTATAAAACTCAACCGTCAAAGATACTTTTTTGAATTTATGATACTCTTAGCTTAACGAGACCATTTATTAATTTATATTGTGCACCAAGATATTAAATTATACAATTTGAGCCTTAAATAAAAAAAACATATGGCGGTCTTATCGCATTCCGCAATCTCTTCCAGGCAACCTAGAATTGATAGAGACTGCCACCATTGATTAACCATTATAAAAAATAGCTTATTATATACCTAGGAACACTCAAATCTCTAATTGGTTTAAACTACATAGGCACTTTAGAACAGCTCATGTCGTGACCTTTTTTGTAGCAACATGTTCGCTCAGCTGCCTATTGAGAGTGCACCAAACATAAGAACTCGGCACCTGGGCCATGGTTAAGGTGGTTAAGTATAATATACGTACTACCTTTGCTTCGTATACAAAATTCGGCACGAACGTCCATAAGCACGCTACGCACGACTACGCGTAGCTAATGAAGCGTGCATCTATCTAACGTGGACCACTTTATGCACAAGTGCAGATTTTAAGAAGAAATTGACGGTCGATTTTAATAATATCGTTGAGTAAAAAGGGTTATAAAATCTTTTTTTCTTTTTTCCCACAACACCATCAAGTCCCAAACTAAGCAGAGCTTGTGTCATGAGTACTATAGACATAGACATAGATAGACAACTGATAAACATACTTATATAGGTATTTCTAAATACATACATATTAAAGATAAATTACACCCAGACACAACAAATAATCGTACTCAAACTATCCTATGTCATTATCTTATATTTAAACTGTTAATTATATTTGTACAGAATTCCCCGCTGGTATCCTACAAGGTGCGTTCTTCTCCGCCAAGCGTCCCGCCTACATGAACTATGGAGCCATTGGCTTCGTCATTGGACACGAAATCACGCACGGATTCGATGACCAGGCAAGTATCAACCACTCCAGCACAATGTTGAAAGTAGACCGTAAAAAAATATGAAAATGATGACATTTTTACGAGTTTTTTTCCATGTCATGGCCGAACATAATGGTTGACCACATTATTTCCTTTTTAAATACTTAATAGCTCTATATTTCTTGCTGGCTAACCATATTATTACGTTTTCAGGGTCGTCAATTCGACAGGAACGGAAACTTAGTGGACTGGTGGCAGGAGACGACCAAGCAGAAGTACCTTGAGAAAGCCAAATGTATTATTGACCAGTATTCTAACTACACCGTTGATGAAGTTGGACTCAAGGTATTATAATTTACCAATTATTTATAAGATTATTAAAAGAAATAAAAATATCTTAGTTACTAAATACAACTTTGTCCCAGCAAAATGCAACTGTGACCGACTAAATGACGGTAATTTCGAAGGTCTTTTTGAAACTTTTGACGTTCAGAGTCTAATAAGACATGTTTTCCAGCTGAACGGAGTGAACACCCAGGGTGAGAACATAGCGGACAACGGCGGCATCAAGGAGGCCTACTACGCGTACCAGGCATGGACCCAACGGCACGGCGAAGAGGCGCGGCTACCCGGACTTGAGAAATACACACCCAAACAGGTACACCTTCCTACATCTTGCTCGATTTCAAATACTTCGTAACGACTTTCTGTAAGAACCAAAACTAGGCAATATACAATGACAATAACTAGTGTGTAATCGATATTTCAGTCCCCTGCAGATCATAGATGTAACAATTACACTGAAATCGAACTTTAGTTTTTGCTTATTAGTTAACACTATATAGATTACCTAAAATGCAGTCATGGATATCGCAACGCAACAGCGGTTAGATAAGTTGATGAGTGTAACTGTTGCTTGCAGCTGTTCTGGCTGAGCGCGGCCAACACCTGGTGCGCGGTGTACCGGAACGAGGCCATCAAGCTGCGCATCACGACCGGCTTCCACGCGCCCGGCCGCTTCCGCGTCATCGGCCCGCTGGCCAACATGGAGGAGTTCGCTGAGGACTTCAAGTGCCCCGCCGGCTCGCCCATGAACCCCAACAACAAATGCAAAGTGTGGTAGTACCGCTCCGCACCAAACAAGCTCTCGAACGCTCCCATGCTCCCCATGGAAGACACGCTACGCCTACCTGACGAGCTACTCACACACGACACAATGAATATTCGAGAAAAAATTATAAATTTCTGTACTTAAGCCTAGAAACATTTATTACCATGCGAATTATTAGACGTATTTTTCGGTAACTATTTATCTAAACAATTTGATTGTATAGTACCTACTTGCAGACCTGTAGCTCGACAGCGCTAGGTCCATGTACCTGCACCTACTGCGGCTAGTGCAAGTTGTGGGTGTAAGTTGAATGTTTAGATGTCATCTGATATTTCGATGTTGTTAAACTTGTAAATAGATTAGCTGAATTGTGTTTATAGATAGTTTTATACTTTTCAATCACATGCTACGCCACGTTACACTTCGACTTCGGTGAGACTTTAGACTGAGCACAGAATATTAGATATTTGACGGGTAACAACACAGTGTATAAGTATTACGCAATCTTGTACATCAGAAGCTCCCTTATATTAATTTAAAGCCTGCATGTAACACAGTTGACTTGTTACATTTTAGTCTTTCATATTTATTCTGAGCCGCAGTTCCAGGCCGCCGAGCAGAAACCATTCGATTTTTATTAATACTATTACTAAACATTGTATTATTATCTGTAGGAACTCTTACTGCGGCTGTTAGTGTATTAATGTACTAATACTGTATCGAATCTCACTTAGATGTGACTATGAAACGAACAGTGATAATTTAATTTAAAGTTAAGTATACCTAGTTAGTAGCGTTTTTGGATACAATCGTATTGTTGTAAATCATTGAAACATCAATATAAGATCATTTTTATCAAACACTGTTTTTCATTTTGACTTAGCTGTACAACCCTTTGATTTGTATTTTTTTTTTATTGATATAAACTAGTGCTTGACTGCGATTCCACCTGATCATTGTTGAATCGTTGAAGGTGAGGCGCACTAGTTTATTATGAGCCTATTCACTCAAAAGTTTCCGGCCTACCCGCTTTGGAGTACCTAATCAAAGATATCAGACTAGATTGTCATTGAATAATTAGACTTTTGGTGACCTACGCACAATTTAAAATATCTATTAGTGTATTTCATTTATGTAAAAATTTATAACGTTTTAAAGTCAGAAAGTCAACAGAAAATTCGAAAAGGATAAGATTGAGTATTGAGCCGTGATCAACTTTTTGACAAAAGTGGGGGAAGATACTGGTCGAAATCAAACAACGTTTGGATGCTATGTACGGACAAGCTTCCTCGTCATATTCCATCGTAAAAGATCGGGCGAAACCATTTCGTTTGGGAAAACAATCGGTTGAAGATGAACCCCGCCCTGGACGTCCGTCTGAGGCCATTATTGATGAAAACATTCAATTTGTCGAAGAGACAGTACTGAAGGGTAGGCGGCTGAAGACAAAAGAATTAGCTGCTATAATAGAGCTTTCGAAATCAACTGTGCTTAGAATTCTACATGAGCATTTAGATGTGAATAAGGTCAGTGCAAGATGGGTCTCAAAACTTCTTTCTGTTGTTCAGAAGCAAGAACATGTTCAATTTTTATCCCTTTGTGAAGGCCAATAGCAAGAAGTTTTCGATTCCATTGTAACAGAAGGTGAATCTATGGTTCTTTATCATGATCCTTTGTCTAAAAAGGAATTGTTGGAGTGGCGACGTCCCAGCTCACCGCGGCCCAAAACAGTCAAGGTGTCTCCGTCACAAAAGAAGATCTTGGCACAATATTTTGAGATTCCCAAGGAATTTCACCGGTGGATTTTAAAGAACGCAACACAACTGTAATGGGCGAGAACTACGCTTTCTTACTACGCAACCGCGAGATGCTATTAAAGAAAAATGTCGAGGGAATCTGTCGCGAAGAGTGTTGCTGCTTCATGACAGTGCGCCGGTCCACACATCGGGTGTTTCCAAGGCTGCTATCAAAAAATGAGCTGTCACTGAGCTCGGGCATGCACAGTCTCGACTTAACCCCAAGCGATTATTATTTATTTTCAAAATTGAAATCTGACTTACCTACCAGCGAAAAAAAATATCACGGAAAAGAAAAGGGGGAATATATTGAAAAATAAAAAAAGTTGTTTGAGATTTATCCTTCATTTTATAGGTCAGGCCGGAAACTTTTGGACCTTACTACGTATGTGTCTTTGTGTCAAAAAACTTTTTACAAAAAAAAATATAACCGACTTCACTAAAAAAACACTAAAACCATCAAAATAATTTTAATTTCAGAAGTCGGTGTTTCTCGATATTGTTTGTTCCTTATTTAATACCGACTTCCGAAATTATAATTATTTTGATGGTTCTAGTGTTTTTTTATTGAAGTCGGTTATATTTTTTTTGTAAAAAGTTTTTTATTTCACACTTTTTAGTTGCAATACACTTACAGCCAGAGTAAGTACCTTTTTCTCATGACAATTCCAATTAACTCAAACCCTACTGGGATACATTGTTTTATTATGAAGTTCCCGTGTCTACCTTCCGGCTCCATCATCATCATCAGATCAGTTCGATAGCCAAAGTACATCTCATGACAATTCAAATAAGCCCAAACACACGTGTAGGATACATTGATTAATTATGGAGTACCGGTACCTATCTTCTAACTTCATCATCATCATCATCAGATCAGTTCGATAGTACCTTATAGCCAAAGTGCATCTCATGACAATTCTAATAAGCCCAAACACGGCTAGGAAACATTGATTAATTACGGAGTTCCAGTGCCTATCTTCTGGCTCCATCATCATCATCAGGTCACTTTGATGATACCATTTTCAACATACCTATTAAGAACCATTCATTTATTTGTATTATCGTAGTCGTATAACTATATTCATTGTGATATCTGTGTGAGTATGAACTTCCGTTGGCCATTTCTGGTCTTCTTCACCAGTCATCAAATGTCATTTTTTTACTGTAAATGCTTAAGTCTTTGATGAAAATACCAAAAGAAGTATATGGTTGCCTATAATATTTGAGGAGTTCCCTCGATTTCGCCAAGATTTCATCATCAGATCCCAACTTGGTGACTATGGGACCATTTGGGAAGTATACCCTTTCCAACAAAAAAGATTTTTTCAAATCGGTTGGCAAGCGACGAAGTTATGCGCGAACATACATTAAAAAAAAAATACAAACATCCGAATAGAGAACCTCCTCCTTTTTTAGAAGTCGGTTAAAAATAAGTAATACAGAGTGAAGTAAAATATCTGATAATTACTATTAGCTATTTCTGCTTACATGGAGTGACTAGGCTCTTAATAAACTAGTGCTCACCAACAACGATTGCATCATTGCTTACTATCAGATGTGATTGCAGTCAAGCACTAGTTTACAACACAAAAAAAAAAAGACGTGTGGCACTCGGGGACTGCCGCGGTAAAGCTATTGCATAGCATTTTTTATCAACTTATGCAATAGACCTCGCCAACAGCTGCTTAACCCCACCCATCCAAAACCAGACCTCGCCAACAGCTTCTTAACCCCACCCATCCAAAACAAGACCTCGCTAACAGCTGCTTAACCCCACCCATCCAAAATAAGACCTTGCCAACAGCTGCTTATCCCCACCCATCGAATACCAGACCTCGCCAACAGCTGCTTAACCTCTTCCATCAAAAACCAGACCTCGCTAACAGCTGCTCCCCACCCATCCAAAACGCCGACAGCTGCTTAACCCCACCCATCCAAACACAGACCTCACCAACAGCTGCTTAACCCCACCCATCTAAAATCAGACCTCGCCCACAGCTGCTTAACCCCACCCATCCAAAACCAGACCTCACCAACAGCTGCTTAACCCCATCCATCTAAAACCAGACCTCGCTAACAGCTGCTTAACCCCACCCATCCAAAACGCCGACAGCTGCTTAACCCCACCCATCCAAACACAGACCTCACCAACAGCTGCTTAACCCCACCCATCTAAAACCAGACCTCGCCAACAGCTGCTTAACCCCACCCATCCAAAACCAGACCTCACCAACAGCTGCTTAACCCCATCCATCTAAAACCAGATCTCGCCAACAGCTGCTTAACCCCACCCATCCAAAACCAGACCTCGCCAACAGCTGCTTAACCCCACCCATCCAAAATGAGACCTTGCCAACAGCTGCTTATCCCCACTCATCCAATACCAGACCTCGCCAACAGCTGCTTAACCTCTTCCATCCAATACCAGACCTCGCCAACAGCTGTTTAACCTCTTCCATCAAAAACCAGACCTCGCTAACAGCTGCTTAACCCCACCCATCCAAAACGCCGACAGCTGCTTTCACTCATTTGTTTTCTTATCGGTCACCACGCTCAAAAAACAAATGAGTGGGGGGTGTTAGGTTATTTTCGTTACGGAATTTCTGGATTCGGTCAAAACGGTACAAAAAAGTGTGACGGAGGTTTTCTCCAGCCACTACGTCACTCAAATTAACAAAAAATATAATTGTATTACCCAAATACCCAATTCAGGTACGATTCAGAACAACCGGCTCGCATCGGGCCGGGCCGGGCGGCATTTTACAATGCGGTAAAGAACATTGAAATGTATCAACAGTAATTACAGTTCATATTTTCATGCAACTTACGCATAGTTACCTCCGTCGGCATCCCGCGATGCGTCGCGACGGCCGACCGGCCCCGACCGGCTCCGAACGGCGCCGTCGGCATCCAATCGGCTGCCGTCAGGTCCGTTCGGAGCCTGTCGGCCGTGCCTCGTGGAATACAAACGGAGATTACGGTGCAGCAACTAGCGAATCATTCAAGTTGTGTTCTTCAAGCGACAGTTTCAAAAATGGATACGTAAGAAAAACTAATTTCTTTAGTTCAGACATATGATTGTTTTTATGACGTTAATTCTTGTAAATACAGTGACAAGTTGCAACACTTCTGGGCGCTTGGAGTGCGTACGGATTCCAGCGGACGCTGTCGGCTGCCGCGGCACGCGTACGGCTACCACGGCAGCCGTACGCATGCCGCGGCAGCGGTACGGCTCCGACGGACGCGTTCGGCTGCCACGGCACGCGTACGGCTCCGTTCCGATGCGGCGCGACGCGAGCCGGTTGGTCTGAATCGTACCTTATAGCTCTTGAATAATAGGATGTATTTACTAATAAAATTAACAGCCTGGTGATGACTCCGGTCTAGCGGCGACCGCGGTGGCGTCGGTAAGCGGTCACGCGGTGCTGTGAGCGGCGTCTCGTGGCGTGCTTCAAACATTTTCTGCTTTAAATTTGTGTTTCTCATTTCTCTTTTACGGCCTGTTCACGATCTTACCGCTCGCCGCCCCATGATTAGCTTTCTCTCACAGCGGTAAGATCGTAAACAGGCCGTAAAAGAGAAATGAGAAACACAAATTTAAAGCGTAAATATGATATTATTCGATTGCCGATTAAAAATAAGAATGTCTCTTGTCTACCCTTTCGTCTACAAACCTTTTACGACTCAAATTGTATACAAAAATAAATAAGACTGATTAGGACGATCCTTTATTTAGCCAGAAAATAAGTAGTACACACAGAAATATTGAGTAAATACTACACATGTATTGCGATTCTCGATCGACAAGTAAAATGACATATATATAGCGTGTATAAAGCTAGAATTACATTAGTCCGACGTAAACGTTGGCCACGACTGATTTGTACGTAGAACGACGTCGCGTGGCGTGGATCTGGTGTAGCTCTACAAGTCTAGTTTCCATATTAAATGTATGGAGACCGACGCGCCCTGATCGGCGTGTGTGGCACATGTGTGCGCACTGTAGTTCTAGCTTAACGCTTTCCACGTAATAGACCCGATGTCGGGGTACTACCTTCTACTATCTAACAGATGGACATGGATAAATCTACTGAATGATCGGAAACATTTCAATGACATATTTTATAATAATCGTTACATTAAATGGTTGTGCGAAGGTCGTCATCTACATAATACAATAATTTTGACATGTAGTAAGTGCTACGTCAAAACAGCTGCTTAGATAGCTAGCCGTAAATAAATACATAAACACATGTACTAAATCTAATAGAAGTGACTTTTAAAGCATGATATAAAAGATTTAAATTATATTTTAAGATAGCTTTTTATTTAATAAAGGAACATACTGTTTTTTTTTATAACCTGCGAAATAAGGATGTAGCTACAGTTGGTCAGTCACACACGTCACTTACTTCACAATTTAATCCATCAGCACAAAATGCTAATGTATTCCCATCGCTACCTAACTCTCTCTACCGTAAATACATCCTTACAAAACAATTAAGTCTAAAATGCACTAAAGAAATAGCTGCAAATGTAAATAAATATAAAAGTAAGAATATCTGAGATCACGAAAATAATGTGCTTAGTAGACTGCAATACTAAAATAGCTTGTGGAGGATAAATTCCATGGGGTGTTAAAATATCAAGTGACTAGTTGTTGTAGCCCGTACAGTGTGTTTTGACCTCAAATTACGTACATATTCATTCCAAATTGCTTAGACCCACACACACCAGCTAAGTTCAAATATTGAACCCGCTTTTAAATCTGCAGTTACACCGCACTTAACATTTAAATTGTGACAAAAATTTGCTCGCGAAAGCCTTCCAAACATCTTTAACTATGAATCAGTCATCAAAATGGGTGTTAGCAAATTTTTTTATTGTCATATCTACCAACAATACTTTTAGAACTTCGTTCTCATTTTAATTTTGCTTTTCTTAAGCCAGTACCTACACAACATTCGTTACCTACTGAGCTCCGTGCGGAACCGACACTAAGGGCATTTTATTCACGATATGATGCAAGGAACAATATATTAACAATTAATTGATTTTACACAATTTTAAAAACTACATTATGAGAATTAAAAATGCACCCTCTGCAAAAACTCCACCGTTCCAGCTAGAGCGAAGCGGCTCTAATTTGTTATGACTGGATGAAAAATCATCAGAACCTTTTTAGGTATATAGAACATTCGTTAACTACCGCATAGCAACTACGAACGCCGCAAGTACGAACTTCGCCCCCACCGTATGAGTACTTTCACATGCGGTATTCTTTCCACCATTTCGAGAATAATCGCCCGAAGTCCGATATTGCTAAAGCCACTCCAGCCCAACATAGCAAGTTGACGGTGACTATAATAACCATTACAGTGCACAGCAGCCAGTCCTATCGCCTACGAGCACCACATTAACACTTCCCTTTGTTAAACACTAATTTTTTTGCGAGTTGAAAAGCTGAAACACACTTGTCATTCCCTGGTCACACATTCAATCACACATTCCTTTCACTTAAATCATGGCCGATATCTAATCGTACTAACCCTTCAAAGATGAGAACTTAAAAAAGCACAAAATGTACCAGAAAATTTATATCAAGATGCAAATAAGCAATAGCATTTAGCCAGTGTCAACTTTAGAAAGCATTTAGTTTTTATAGTCACTTTGAGTTCCATTAGAACACAGGTGTAACATAATTCTAATGTTTTGCAATATTTGGCTGCAAATATATCGAGTCAGCCTCTTCGTCAAGCTTTGTTGTATAAAAGAATATAATAAAACTCTCAACCATTTTTACATCACAAAACTCACTAGCATACATTTTGAGATATGGCTATGGCATTATTAACAAATTTTAGAACATATTAAATAAAATACTCAGTCATATTTATGCTAAACATTACGCTGATTAGAGGATCTTAAATTCAAATTAAGAACCAAATCAGTGTAACTAAACAGTTTTTTTTTAATTAAGGGCTATTGTATGAAGTGATTTGAGATAATTTATGGTTCTATAAGAGATCATTTTCTTTTGTCGCGTCAATATTCTATGTACCACAGAACTCAAAACTTTAAAAGCCTTTTATCAAAATTGCAGCTATGTTAATTCACACATTAAGAGGCCGGCGACAGATGAATTTCCATACAAACGTAATACCACGCTCATTTGCAGTTGGAGCATATTTCCAACATATTATGATGATATTCGGTTATAGACAATATTTATCTAGGTTCCTACGTCTTTCTTTTTTAAAAAAACAAAGAGAAATTTAAGCGAATTGTATTTCACACTTTTTTAAAGCGTAAATGGCAAAACATGCTATTTGGCTTTTCCTGTATTAAAAGTAACAATATTTCTAATATTCTCGACGTAGGAACCCAGATAAATATTGTCTATAACCGAATATCATCATAATATGTTGGAAATATGCTCTAACTGCAAATGAGCGTGGTATTACATTTGTATGGAAATTCATCCGTCGCTGGCCCCTTAAGTATTGCTTAATTTCATCTAAATAATCCAATGGAAAAAATTGTCCACTCACTGCATACCGATCAAATAAACAGTCATTTTATAACTGAACCTAAATGCAAACCTAATCACGGTATGTCGTAACAAAACGCAAGTCTTTAATCTTGGAAACAGAGTTTTTAAGTGTTCTATAGAAAGTGAAAGATCACTATTTCTTTTGTCTCCGAATTCTGTTTTAAAAAAGACTACACAAATATTGCGAATGCATACGTGGCAAGTTTTATTTGTATTATTTCTGAGAAAAAGGACTTGCGATCATAAACATTTAAGTTCACTATATTTAAAAGGTTAACCATGATAATCTTTTAGTACTTGAAGTACAAACACAAAACTTGAAGTTCAAAACACACTGCATTGAAATGCCTAATTAACGGCACATGACTATATTTAAACACTATAAGTAATTAATACTTATAACAACCATCTTTCAAACCTTACCGACTAACATTTATAATAATATCAATTTCGACAATGTCGCACCGTGAATATTATAATACCTGTATTTCGGACATTACTATTATCGATAGATTATTATATTTCTATAATAAATACGTTCACGGTGCTATCGTAGTATATTTGAATTCAGAATTCGGAATAATTTTCAAATTTTGGAAAAACCAATTATATCTGGGACATTCTTCTTTTTTACTGATATATCGGTAAAAAATTGACTCTTGTCCCCTCGAAAAATAATTTAAATATTAAAGTTTCTTAATCCTCTTTTATTTTAAATTTATAAGTATTTAATATAAAATCTTTAAATTGGGTAATAATAATTTTTTTTAATTTGCAAGACGGAATTAATGAAATACGCTTCCGTCACATTTTTTTTTTTGTACTAATCAATAATCGGTAAAAAAGAAGAACCCCAATAAAAAAAAAATTCAAATTTCATAGCAACCTGTGGTTATTTAGGGTGTTATTAATACGGATGCATTTAAAAATCAACTTAAAATACATATTGTACACAGTCGATATTAGTTTAGTGGCGATGATTTGATATTATTTCGAATTATAAATTCAAGTGTAAGTAGTATAGATATTCAGAAAGGATTACACATGTTTATAATATTATAATGCGGACTTATTCGTCCAGACTCGGTGGGTTGTCTTCGATGAAAGCCACGTGTGGCTTCAGATAGATCAAGAATGCCAGAAGACGGTCGTTTTCGGCGTCAGAGCCCCTGGAAGAAATGATTAACTTTAAAATATGCGTCACCGGTACATGGTGGGTATCCCACCCATACGTACAAAGCGTTTTGGGAACGCATTCATTATGCGTACAGCTAAGGAGTGGTATTGCCTGCCGGAGTCTGTGTTTCCTAATAGCTATGTACATAATAGGTTGCTTCTAGGCAAGCGCGCTCTATCGTCGACTTCATCAACACTTTTGATCAGGTGAGATAGTAGTGAAATGCGAGCCGATAGGCATTGAGAGCGTGTGTTTAGGATAGGTATTGTGGATACACAATAAAAAATATTCGATGTACGTCCGAGTAATATCTTAGTAGTAGTAGTAGTACAAAGTTTAGATTAGTGCTTCACTTCTATGTCCCTGGACGGAATTGTATAGCTAACTAGCGACCTGGTCCAGCTTCGCAAGGCAGTGAAAAATTCAAAGATTCCTACTTTGAATTTTTCAGCTTTTCTCTTAAATATGTATATATCGTGGCCAAATCCTAGAACTGATCACTTCATGATATGGCCAATTAAACTGACTACTCGCAAAAATAATTTGTCTAAGTGCTTGTCCAGATGACGCGTCTTACGCGCGTAACCACTCGCGCCCTGCATTTTGCGTTGCGTCCAGATACGGCATTTTACACGCGTTCCATCTCACGACTTTTATAGATGAGTCTGTTGTCATGGAGCCAGATAAAGAGTTTGTATTGTGGCTTGCATACTGTCAATGGAAAGGTAATAAACAAAGAGGTTCCCAAAAGATATGAATTTCACCCACTTCCTACTTTTTATGTTTATATGGGAAAAATCTGCCAATTCCATATGACTAGTATTTTATAACTTCATCAATAAAAAGTTCTGTATCGAAGATATCACGGATAAGGAAGCGCAATGGTGAATGAATCAAGCATGTCTATTCGCCGCGCCTACTCGCGAATTTTGGCCGCAGCAATGGCATCAGAGCATCCGGTGCGTTCCACGCGTTTTAAGCGCGATTGAAGAAACGCGCGAGAGCATCTGTACACGATGTATGGAACTCTAGTATCACGTGAGTGACCACGCGCGAACCCGTACGCTCGTAAACCGCTTTATATGAACCAGCTCTAAGCCTAAAGGGCTGCGGGTTTCTTTCAAAGTTACGGCAGCCCAGGAATGGAAAAGGTAACTGAAGGAGCACGGTTAGGTTTTAGTCTGTAAAAGTCCGACACCCCCTCAAAGTACACCCAGAGCGAAAGATATTTAATGATTTCCCGGCCCAAAAAAAGGTGGCGATCATGTACTTACTCGACATCGATCTCAATAGCCAGCACGGTGTGATGTGGCTTTCCTTCTTCGTCGAACCATCTGAAAAAAAACACACAGAAGTCAATAAAGATACGAATAGTAAAAGACTTCTTGAGGTGCGGTTCGCTGCGGGCCCATGACTTCGTTAGATGGCGCTAAATCCAAAATTTTTAGTTTATTTTGTTTTGTGTATAGCATTACTAAAATCGGACCTTTCAATCTTTCAGACCTTTGCTGAATTTAGTCAAATTATTGCTAAAAAATTCAAGGAATTGTAACTGCTCATTTCTCTAACTACGTAGTTAGAGAAATAGAACGTAAGTATAGCGTTATCATCATCATCATCATTTCAGCCGATAGACGTCCACTGTTGGACATAGGCCTCCCCAAGTGTCGCCACAATGCACGATCCTGCGCGTCTCGCATCCATCGGATTCCCGCAACCTTCACCAGGTCATCGTTCCACCTTGTAGGACGCCTTTCGACGCTGCGTCTTCCGGTACGTGTCGCTACTCCAGAACCTTTCGGCCCCAACGGCCATCCGTTCTGCGAGCAATGTGCCCTGCTCATTGCCACTTATGTTTGGCGATTCTTCGAGCTATGTCGGCAACCCTAGTTCTCCTTATAGCGGATATCTTCATTTCTGATTCGATCACGCAATTAAGCTCCGAATATAGCCCTTTCCATTGCTCTTTGGGTGACTTTAAGCCTTCTGATGAAGCCCATTGTGAGCAACCACGTTTCGGCACCATATGTCATCTCTGGCAACACGCACTGGTCAAAGACTTTCGTCTTGAGACACGTATGTATGGCGTTATACTTAAGTATATTAGTTAGGGACAGCTATTTGATTTAAGCCAAATAGTGACGAAATGGCTACGCCTGGGTAGCATTGAAAAAAACAGGGAATATTCCCGTTTCTTTCAAATACTGTTGTTTTATTCAATGTAACATTCGAAACTTTCAAGAAATTTATAAAATATAAATTTCATGTATTTTTCCAATAAAACCTAAAAAAACGGAAAAATATGAAAAGAACCGAAAACTTCATGTTCGTTTTTTTTAAAGGCGTACTTTTTTTTTAAATTAATATAAACTAGATGACGCAATCTGATGGTGAGGCGCACTAGTTTATGAGGCCTATGTCCAACAGTGGACAGCAATCCTTATAGCGCCTAAATGGTGATACTTGGGGGAGGCTTATGTCCAACAGTGGACACAAGTCATTATAGCGAGGGGAGACTTATGTCCAACAGTGGACATCAGTCATTATAACGCCTAAATGGCGATACTTGGGGGAGGCTTATGTCCAACAGTGGGCATCAGTCATTATAACGGCTAAATGGTGAAACTTGGGGGAAGCTTATGTCCATCACTGGACACAGGTCATTATAGCGAGGGGAGACTTATGTACAACAGTGGGCATCAGTCATTATAACGCCTAAACGGTGATATTTGGGGAAAGCTTATGTCCAACAGTGGGCATCAATTATTATAACGCCTAGGTGGTGACACTTGGGGGAGGCTTATGCCGAACAGTGGGCATAGGTCATTATCGCGGGAGGAGGCCTATATCCAACAGTGAGCATCAATTATTATAACGCCTACGTGGTGATACTAGGGGGAGGCTTATGCCCAACAGTGGGCGTAGGTCATTATCGCGAGAGGAGGCCTATGTCCAACAGTGGGCATCAATTATTATAACGCCTACGTGGTGACACTTGGGGGAGGCTTATGCCCCACAGTGGGCATAGGTCATTATCGCGAGAGGAGGCCTATGTCCAACAGTGGGCATCAATTATTATAACGCCTACGTGGTGATACTAGGGGGAGGCTTATGCCCAACAGTGGGCATAGGTCATTATAGCGAGGGGAGACTTATGTCCAACAATGGGCATCAGTCATTTTACACTCGGGGGAGGCTTATGTCGAACAGTGGGCGTGGGTCATTATAGCGAGGGGGAGGCCTATGTCCAACAGTGAACAGCAGTCATTAAAGCCCTAAATGGCGACACTTGGGAGAGACTTGTGTCCAACAGTGGGCACCGATCATTATGGTGACACTTGGGGGAGTCTTGAGGGTGCTCGATTCTGAGCAAGCTGACGACAGTGAAATCGAGATTTTGGCTGAAGAAAGCTAGACATTATTATTTGTATAGTGGGCGAAAATGTACCACTCGTAAATTTTCGCCCACTATAATATATATTTCAATTTCAATAAAACTTGTTTTTTTTTTCCATTTTTCATGAAATTAATCGAAACAATGAATAAAACATTCGAAAGATTTCTATTTTGTTCCCGAACGATTTTTTCCGCAAAATTTCAATGCAACATGTGAAAAAAAACGGAAAAAACCACAATTTGTTTTTTTCATTGAAAGAAACAATTGTTTCTTTCCGGAATTTTCAACGCTACGCCTGGGCCAGTAGGTTTTACATAAATAGTAATTTTGGATTTTAATGTATTCTCTTGCAATCGATTAATCCTAAAATTGTCCTGACACTGTCCTGCTTAACTAAGAGAAAGCAATTTTATGAAACACTAACTAAGCAGAAACACGTCCAATGCTGGATGTAGGCTTCCACATAAACCGTTAAAAAGATTAGCTATGCGCATCCGGTCTATCTAGCTTGGAGCTTAGCCAATGGGCGCCTTGCGGTGCTTGTTCACGAGGCAAAGTCTTTTTCGATCTAAGACAGACGATCATATGACATAAGCTTCTTTTTTTATATATTTCCCTAGAAGTACAAATATGCCCAATATCAACGAATTTCAGAACCTCGCTTTTTTTTTCATTGTCCACTTCCCATGTGAAATGCCCCATATAATGTTTTTAGCTTGGATAGTAAGTCCTTTAAGCCATATCTTCGTATGAATATTTCATTAGTAACATTAGAATGCTGGTGCACCACATTCTAATGTCTTGTAGTATTTGGCAGGAAATGTATCGAGTCAGCCTTCTCGGTAAACATCGCTGAGGTAGCCAACACTATAATAAAATTCTCAGCTCCATTTTACCGAGATCGCGCCTGATTCAATGATTCCATATTGTCTAGTTGTGCAAACATTTGAAATAAAAAAAAAATACACCATTTTACATCCACGAGGAATAAATTTGCGAATAATTGAAACAGTCACAAAACTACATTCGAAGAAATCCCGCCAAAATCTCTGGTATGTGATAACGTTTTTAGCTTGTATAGTATATAAGCCCTTTAAGCCAAATCTTCCTTGACCTTTACTTTATTTACTATTA
This sequence comes from Mythimna ferrago, assembly GCA_910589285.2. Taxonomy (NCBI): domain Eukaryota; kingdom Metazoa; phylum Arthropoda; class Insecta; order Lepidoptera; family Noctuidae; genus Mythimna; species Mythimna ferrago. The sequence goes on along the minus strand of OU342673.1, from coordinate 14,432,372 downwards.
GATTACGGATGTGACACATTCTAATGGCACAAATAAGGATTTAGCTCTCTGTCGCTACAATTTAGCTGCATTCGACTGGAAGACGATAAGACTTGACAGATTGTTTATTGTCGTAAGGTTATAAGATACGTACATGTCAGCAAAAGGTGGCGAAGCGCAAGGACCTGCGCTCAGAGATCTAGGGCGACGGACAGGGCCGCGATCCCCGCCAGCCACCTGCGCTGCGCCCAGCGTGGAACGCACCACGTGCCAGAACCCACGCTGAGCAGCCCCCACGCCGTCTATGCGCTCGATGCGGACCCAACCTAGAACAGGTTTCAAATATTTGTGAAGGAAAACTTCATGAAGAAATCTCAATTTTAAAAGAACTATAACGCTGGGGTTTAATGGATTAGTTGATTAAGAGCACCACCACTATAATCCACTATTATATTTCTATTATTGTAGACAAAATCGAATGTACTATTTATTCGTTTTAATGTCTGAAGTTCAATTAATTCTTAGTCATTCCAAATCAGACGTTTAAAAACTTGAACTCTCTAGTCTGAAGAGTACCTTCCTAATCAAGAACTTATTAGAATGTTTTTTTTTTTAGTAAATACTTACCAGCAAATGCTGCTGGGGCGTCTGGCTGGCAGTTGGCGCAGTAGCAGCGCACCTGTCCCCACGACACAGCCTGGCGGAGTTCCGGGTACGGCAGCACCAAGTAGTTCCAGTACTTCAGCACTAGGTGCAGATGTTCGCACCCTTCGCCAGACGCCTCCCACTCAGACTCCAGACTGTGACCCTCACCGCCCTCCTGGTCCAAGCACAGAATACGATTCAGATAGTGTAGATATTCCACCGACAGAGACTCGGACCAAAAATCGTCGCGACGTGTCGACTCGTCAATGGACGAAGACTGTTCCTCAGTCAGATCAGGCAAGTTGCCAGTTTCCATGGTGAGCGCATCCATGATCTCGTTGTCCAAGTTGTCCACGTCGTTGGCTTCTGGGTAGCGATCGTTGTGGCGGATGTTGGTGTCGCAGAACTGCTCAAGCAGCGCGTCGGTTTCATCGCCCACGCGCTCGCCCACGCTGTACGTGTGGCGCAGCGCCGTCGGCTCCGGCTCCTCGCGCGCCAAGCTGAAGTTGTGGGTCGAATGGCTCTTCTGGATGCCACGGTTCACCACCTCATTATTGTCAGCGGGCGGACTGTTGTCTGGCTGGCTAACCGGCAGATTGAGACTCTGTGCCATCAGCGCCTCCACTGGAATTTTCTGACTTTTGCCTTTACCCTTAGCTTTATTTTTTTTCAACTTTTTCTTCACAGCAATAATAGGATTTGGCACTGGCCCCGCAAAAGGCTGCATCACTGGCTGTGGGATTGGTGTCGGAGTACGGAATGGAAGTGGAGTTGGCACACGATAGGGCATGAAGCTCAGGCCAGGGGTTGGGCCGGCCCCCATGGGCAGTGGTTCCCATGGAGGATTCATGAGATTATCTTGGCTAAAAGCTTTCTTTTTATTTTTCAACTTTGCCTCCGGATCATCATCATCTTCGTCGCACTGGTCACCAAACTCATCGCGGTTTTCAGTGATGACTGGAAGATCTAAGGAAGCACCACTTGCAATGACGTATGGGTGCAGCAACACCGATATCTGAAATTATTACCGAGAGCTAGTATGTCAGTTCATGAAAGGTTAAGATTAACAAAATTAGGGAATAAGACTGCTGTGTCATTAACAATTTGGGTATTTTAGTATAATATGAATTTACTGTTTTTAGTTTCAAATTCTATTCTAAAATAGTTTTTTTTTCAATAATCGTTTAAAAGAACTTTGTGTTGTTGTTGTTGGATCACCTTTTAGTCATGGCACATCCGGCGCATCTCAATAATTCATAAAAATCATTGGTTGATGTGTAGTGTATGGATGAATCTTATAACTGTTTCATTGGTTTCCATTAAATGCAACACATACCTGACAAATCCTGCCATACAGGTCAATGGTCGGAAACACGTGGCTGAAACGGCGCGGCACGGTGGCGATGCAGCCGGTCAACTTGCCGTTGACCTGGAGGATCAGCTCGCCGGTGAAACGGAAATGGATTGTCAGCACTGACTGCTCCGTCAGGTCGTCCAGAGCCATGCCCATCATGGAGTGGAACTGCGAAGGATAGTGTTCGTTAGACTTACCATTAACTGTACAGTTTGATGAATCGCTCATGTTTATTCCTAGTGTAACGTTTAAATTAAATGGCCGGAGAACGTAAAAAATATAGTTAGCTTGTAATATTACCACAAGTGGGATATATGAACTTGTCTGCGAGATGAACACCGACATCACACCACACGATATCAGCTTGAAGATAAGAATTTGAACTAAATGAGGGTATTTTTCTTTATTTTAATTTCGTACACCAGCGTCGCCAAGTATAGTAGTTTCCAATTTTTTTTTAGGTGAGTTATCATTAAATAACTTCTCCTGCTCTGGATCGAGCGAGAGGGCGTGTCATTGTTTTACCGAATAATGCAATGTAAGCAAAACTCACGGACTCAACGAATGAGGCCCCTTAGAAGCCCTCGTCCGCTTTGCTCACATCTCTTTAAAGGTACACGTGAAACATAATGCGCCGTCGAGTCAGGTTTGGCCCTTAACGGACGGCGAGCTAGCCATTACTCGTCATCCACAAGCCTGCATCTACGACGACTCCTGCGGCGGTGATTGGGGCATGAGGTAGTCTACCCCGTACTATGGCCTAAATGAGGGCCGCACGCGAGTGGTCTCCACCACAAGGTTGCAGCGGCTCTTCACTGAAGCGGGACAGGTATGCTTCACCGTGTTCCCCAGGTGATTCAAATATTAATGATACCTGGGCGTTTATACCCACCGAATTCGAAAAAGGTACTTCCCGAAACACAAATCTCTGGTAAGGGCCTGCATCAGGCGGAAAATAAGGATACCATGTCATCTATCTAGCCACTCCCTAAACCGCAGAAGTAGCCGCGATCGAGACGAGCTCAAGTTTTAAAAACTATGCTACTTTAAATTGTTGATTTCCTGTATACTAAGATTATTTTACTTTTTTGAGCCTTTAAGTCTTCAAATATTACATGTAGAGCTGCAGGAGACTTGTAACATGAGCTTAACCTTTTGACCGCCAGAGCGTAAAGCATCGGCGCCCCTCCCACTCCAAGCCACAAATTCAGCGCAAATACCTACAAAAAAAATAGGGATTCCAACATCTTATCGATAACCAATTAATCATTGCTTTTCGACCCATATTTTTTAAATAAAATATTACTCGTAACATCATTCTTTTATTTATTTTGACGCTATTTCGAATAATACTATCATAAAACAGCAGTTTCAAAGTTTTAAACAACGTAAAACTAGACTTTAGAAATACAAATGAATAAATCAAACAATAATAAGGTGCATCACTAATCTCGTTCGTGACATCGTCCGCTGTCGGGAAGAGCCGTCTCTGGCGTGGCTGGCACACCTTTTAACAACTGCCTCGCATGCGAGTAGGGATGGGATATTGCGGGACATAATAAATAATAATCAAGGAGTATTTAAAACAATTTAAGCAATTTACTTATAATTATTACTCTGATTCTTCGTAACTTGGCAAACTTATGTCATCCAAGTCCTTTTGCTGTCGCACTTTTCTAATAACGTTCAGTATATTCACATAAGTTACTAAATGTTTTTCTTCTGGCACTCGATCCAGTTCAAAAGCGACCAGTCTTGCGAACGCCGCATTTCGTGGGTCGCCAGGTCTTGGTTGGTTCATGGTGAAATGGCGTCAGCGACTATCGCAACCCAGTGCTGGGCACGCCACAATCATGGCGGTAAGTCCCCTCTTTGAGGCGTGGCTGGAAAGACCTCACGGCGTCCTTACCTTCCGCATGACGCAGGTACTCACCGGACATGGTTCGTTCGGGAGTTTCCTGCACGGGATTCATGCGGAGGTGACGCCCGGGTGTCGCCACTGTGCGGAACGCCCGGAGGACACGGTGGAGCACACAGTCGAGGTGTGCCCTGCTTGGGCGGAGCATCGCCGTGCCCTCGTGGGGGCGATCGGCGGCGGAGACCTCTCGCGCCGGGCCTTGGTTGAGGCCATGGTCCGGAGCGAGGAGGAGTGGCAGGCGGTCGCCGAGTTCTGCGAAGCAGTAATGCTCGCAAAGGAGGAGGCCGAACGCATCAGGCAACGGCGTTATCGCCGCCGCCGTCGCCGGGATTCTGATCCCGATTTCCGACCAACGTAGACGCAGGCTTGCGGACAGTGAGCAATGGGTAGCTCACTGTCCGGCCGTCCGGTAACTGTCCGGACCAAGCCCAAGTCGTCGACGGCGCGCACTGTTCCCGCGCGCCTCAAGGAGTTGTCAGCAACAGCAGGGACCCAGCCGGGTCGAAGCCTACTGGGGCCAGGGTTATCCGAAAGGGCGCTCGAGCCCCGGTATGAAGGCTAGAAGGAACGGGGTGGGTCTTTTAGTCAGTAAGAGTCTGACACTATCTCCCGCTCCGCCCAAGGGCGGGGGATGTCAATGCATGATTTTTTACCACCATAAAAAAAAAAAAAAAGTCTTGGTTGGTTAAAATCCAAAAGGAGGTAAATTGGAGACGTCACACCTTAATTCATTTGCGTCCCATATGCTCCGTTGATAAATTATGTTTTTTTTCCACAATTTTATAAATATTATGCATTAGGAATATTCAGATACGAATAGTTGTCATTAAAAAATAATTGTCGAAGTAATAGTAAGCTATTTTGAATAAAATATTTCATAAATTTGAAATATAAGTTACCTTACTTGCCCATCACTAGCTGTCGCGTCTTGACGTCCGTGGCGTAAGGAAGAACACTTTTTTACGGATTTCGATTTAGCAATTTTTGATGATTGTTTTTTCTAGTGAAATGTAAATAATGAATATATCTTTGTGCCATTTTACAATATTTCATTAATGTAGTTTTAAATAATAGGAAAAAGTAACACAGAAATTTAATTTAGTATATTTATTTTTATTTTTTTACTTAAAAAATGTCGGTTTCTTGACGGCTGTAGACGTCGGTGGCGTGTTTGGCACGTTTTCGTTTGTCGGCTATCGCATAGCCGTCCGTGGCGGTCAAAAGGTTAATATAATTTCCGCTGCAGGGTTTGTCAACGAAAACACTGGTATAACTGTCAAAGCTTACAAGTTAGACAGGCATTATCGTATGCTGGCGCCTGTACAAAATACATCGCCCGCGTGAAAGTCGCATTATGGTCCCACTAGAAAGTCAATAGCAGCATAATATAACCAATTCCTATTCCAGGTATATTCGTGGGTCACGTCTCGTCCAATTCCCTTCAGCCGTTGAGGCATGATTGATGCACAAGATCGAGATTAGACTCTCACATTTATAATACATTTAATGCAGTAAGCAGGCACACAGCTATTCAGAAATGAATCTATTCAGGGTGCTGTTGAGATATTCCAGATGAAAATACACAATACATAACAATTTATTTACTAAACTTTATGCGCAAGTCAAAAGCGGATAGACTGAACAAAGATGGCGGCTTACTGCATTAGACATTTTATATCAGTCTAACTCCAGTGCAGAGACAGGATATTGCAATAATAAAATAAGTACGCGTAATATTGCCATCAATACTAGACTGTCTTCCCTGTCTCGTCATCTAAAAATAACATCATGTAGAACTCGTCTCGTTGACGTTACCACGTTAAAATAATTAATATTTAAGAAACTCTAGGCCCGCGGCAGCAGGTCTTATTACCCAAATTAAATACTTTTTATTTTTAATAAATAATAAAGAATAGAATAGAATAGAATAGAATAAATAAAAGTTTTTCTATTCTATTCTATTCAATAATAAATATTCACATATCGTTAACACATTACACATACATTTATGTAAATTACGTTTTCTTCTATTTAAAACTATTTTAGCAATACTGAATCAAAACAAAAATACTTACAAACGTCCCATTATCATTGAGCAGCTCGCTAGATATGACCCAGCAGGGTGGCTCGAGGTGGACGCCGTTCGACGGGGTCTCAAGTGGCAGCACCCCTACTGCGCCTATGGTCACCGAGCCCAACCAATCTTCGCAGATCTTGTCTACGCGAAACTGCAACCAATAACCGTTTATATGTAGATGTATATGTTGGTTAGGTCTATCTTGCGCACTCGTGAAACCACAGCCCACTGTTAGAAGCGGCATTTGCAATACTTCATACACACAGCGCATTAGTGAGCGTCCTTTCTGAATTTTGCTATAACGAAATTCGCGTATTGACATGAACATTCAGTAGGTACTGACGTTTTCGCTCGCAGTTATTCCATGCTCTGTTTATAGTACGGACGCACAGCCTGCACTGTAGAGATGGGTCTAAAATTAATAAGCTGCTAAATTAACACTGCTAAATTTTTTTAGTGTCAACACCTGTTAAATAAGTTCTGAGATAGCTGTTAAATTTAGCAGTCACAACAAAATAATATCTGGTATCAGCCTTTTCAACAATTAACATTTTTAAATGGAAATAAAAAATATATAAAATTTTAAGATAATTATTTTGTTACTAAGTGATAAGTAGATATAAGAAAAAAAAAAATAAAAAAGAAACAAGAAAAAAAAACAAAAGACTATTATATAAAAATTACGAATACTAAAAAAAAACATGAAAAAAAAAGAAATCGTTGTAAATAAATTGATTCTCATTATAAATACGCCAACAGAAAAAGTTGACAGTCCTAAGCCTGTGAAAAGTATGAATGAAATGAGAATTAATTAGGTGATAAAAATCTGTCTGTGACTAAATTTAACAGTTGCTAAAAATAAGCCTGTGAAAAGTATGAAGGAAATGAGAATTAATGACGTATAAACTCATTCTTTATACGTCTGTGACCAAAATTTAACAGTTGCTGAAAATAACTGCTAATTTTAACTGTTAATTATTTTTAGCATTAGCATTTAGCAGTGTTATTTTTTTTTAACGTTTAAGCCCATCTCTACTGCACTGGCCAGTTACTGCCACAGTTGGATATTCGTCTGGGCTGTACTCGACTAGTTCGAATATCTAATATGGCACACGTAAAAAAAGGGCAAAAAAGGCTCGCAAACATCATTTTATTTGTTTCTACTGGTGGTGATGAAAAACGGCGTGTTAAACACTTGGGCACTTGCTTCAAAATGTATTATTTCATACCGTGAAGATTGTTGAGCGTTATTGTAGTGCAGTAATCATAATGATTTCTTGAATACAAAAAGAATAATGCCCAAATCAGTATAGAGCTCTTTCCCAGCAATACTCAGAATGCAGATCTATGTCATATGATAGCTTTTTAATCGCTTTTTTAAAATAACTAGATTTAAAGTCATATAAAGTACGGGTTCAAAAATTATTGACGATATACATGTCAGCTTCCCACTGTTATAGTTTTGAGGCAACTTCACCAGATATTCACTATTTGGCTTTTGTTTTCATTTTTGGGAAAATGCTTTGAATTGATGAATGGAAATAGTTAATACGCGCCGTATAATTATAGCCATCTGTATATTTGTTTTTCTTTGAGAATACCAAAATGCACAAGTTGCTTCCTCTATGAAGAAGAAAAATAATCGGGATAAATATTACAAATTCGATCGATTTACAGGTCGCGCGGTGAATTAAGATCGCTCGGCAAAAGTGGAAGGGGCATGCGCAGTAATCAATTCTAAGGTCTATTAGGCGACGTGCGGGCGGGTGTGTGCCGACGTCATTGGTAGATAGAGTCGCTCTTCAATTCCCGCGTTGCGTTCACTCGTCTCATTGGATACTGTTGTACTTGGGTACTGTTGCGTACAGCTTGTGTTATCGTATTAGTAATACGTAGTGGTGATAAAAAATGGTTAAAAATAAAGTTTTAAAACGACAAGCCAGAAACATGGTTTACGACGTGAATTGTTACGTTAAGAAAGAAACTAACGAAATTATTTTTATTTTTATTTTTCTGAATTTACCTACTTACAAGATAAATTACAAGCAAAAACTGGTGTTATTATAAATTATGTTACTAAGGTTCAAACATACGAAATTAAAAATAAAATCCTAACATACTAAGAATTTCTGTGCGCAATTGTACACATGCGCCGATTGCCCCCACTACTTTCACCGAGCGATCTTAATTCACCGCGCGACCTGTACGTATCAACACTTGGATAAAAATAATCCCAACATCATTGCGACGGACGGAAATAAGAAGTTAGATTGGATTTGTGACATCGCTGTTGTGATTTTTTTTTTTTTCTTTCTAAAAAACAGTTCATCGCAGACTTTGCTGTATAATTTTGTTGTTATTGTGAACAATAAACAGCAGTAATAATATGCGCTTGAAATGTAAAATAAAAACTACCTATACATTAAAAAGAAGCTGCTGCCGAGTAGACAACTAGACACTATTATTAACCATTGCAATGCGTTGCTAAACATTATTAAAAACATCAATTATTATTAAAAAGAATCAATGAATTGAACTTACACCGAAATATAATCAACAAAAAATGGTATTTTTACATTTTTTATGAAGTTTTTTAAATTTTATAAAAAATCTCATATCAAATTAATATCATAATTGTAATCATAATATTTAGGATAGTTCGGTAGCTTAATTTTTCTGCGTACTTCTGGGTAAAAAATGGGCATGGTTCTTTTTATACTAATATAGAAGTTAAAATCGGTTGAACAGACAGTCAACAAGCTTTCTTTAAATGTCTAATCTTAACGCGAATCGAGAAGACTTCGAAAAGGAGGCGGTTATTACATGGGTAGTAGGGAATGCAAACCGGTTAACCCCAAAAAACCGAAAAACCGGTTTTTCGGCATATTTTTAATGATTAAAAAAACCGGTTTTTTCGAGTTTTTTTTATTACTCTCAAATTACACTATTTTTTAGCAAACATTGTTTTAAAACGCTGTTGAGGCTTGATATCAGTCTTAATAAATACAATAATATAATATTTCACAACTATCACACAACTCGGTCTAGTCTTAGGCTAAGCAGAGCTTGTGTTATTAGTACTAGACAACTGATAAACATATTTAAATATATATTTCCAATTACATACATATTATAGATAAACTAGCTTTTACCCGCGCATTAAAAATATGCCGAAAAACCGGTTTTTCGGCATATTTTTAATGATTAAAAAAACCGGTTTTTTCGAGTTTTTTTTATTACTCTCAAATTACACTATTTTTTAGCAAACATTGTTTTAAAACGCTGTTGAGGCTTGATATCAGTCTTAGGTTTGTTTATAAATATTTATGTACCATGTGATAGCTACACCAATTGTACAGTTCTTTTTTTTACGATCATTAAAAATCCAGGCCGGCTGCGTGTTGTGAGAACAGGCAGTGAATGCTGTCAGGGCCAGAATTAAAATCTCGTAGGGACACCAAAATTATTATTCTCAGATAGAATATTTTTGTCTATCTAGTCTGTTACTAACGACTCTTCTACGCTGTAAGCTTTTAATTTTTTCGTTTCACCATAAATATGCGAAGACACTGCCTCCTAAGATACAGGATCTTCCTAGTTTAGGAGGCAGGGTTCAAATGTTTATTTTGACCAGTGAAATACAGTTTTTTCTTTATTTTTTATTACCTAACTTTTGTGTCAAAATTGTTATTTTGGGCTAATAAAATATTATTATTATTATTATATTATAATACCCACCGTTGTTAATCATCACAACATGAGTGAAAAGATCAAAATCTTTGCTTGTTCATTACACTGATGAAAAACTCAGGGATATTCTTGCTACCGATGAGAAAATTTTCACAATCAAGGAATATTGCAACAAGCAAAATTATCGGATGTAAGCTTCTAACTCCAAAGAACACTTTCAACAGGTTATCAGAGTCCTGAATGATCGGTTTGGTGAGTGTATCACGGAATAACCAAGGTTCATTTTCGTGAAAATGGGCTACTCTAATTTCAGCTAAAGAGTGTCAAGATACTATTCTAAACGCCATAGCAAAGCCTCTTAAAGCCTCTCTCTTTTTGATAACATACAGGGGTTTTTCAGCAAGACTCAGCTTCCGGTCACAAGGCACGCACTAGCCAGGCTTGCCTTGCAGCGAGTGTTTCGGGCTTCATTAAGGCTGATGATTGACCTTTGGCTAGCCCAAACCTCAACCCGTGAACTACAAATTGAGATCTATATTAGAGAGCATGGGCTGCATGTAACAATTATTCAAAATCCTTAAAAAATCTTAATTAATCTCTTCCGGGCGAATAATGTGTTGGCCCAGATGGACACTCCGTTTGTGGATAAGGGTCCCGCATTCACACAAAAGGTGATTAGGCGTCTCCCTCTCCTGATTACAGTACCGGCAAACATCAGTGTCACTCAGTTTCATGTGAAATTGGTGCCTGTTTAGTTTGCAGTGGCCGGTAAAGGCGCGGGCTATCGCACAGATGTTCGTCCTGCTAAGCTCAAGAAGCTCGGCAGTTCGTTTTTGTGAGTAGTGAGTAGTAGATTTGGCGTGTAGCAGTCCTGGTTGTACCAACCAGTGCTTTTTTGAATCGCCAAATAGGTTGCCCTTAAGGGTCTGCATGGCCTGGTTCTTTGAGATACCACAGAAGGGGTCTGGTCCTATCTGATGACCTTGAGCCCCAGTCCTTGCAAGTTCATCGGCTTTTTCGTTGCCATTGATTCCAGAATGACCTGGTATCCATCTCAGAATAACTTTATTCCTTTGCCCCAGGTCATTCAGTTTGTTAACGCAGTCTATACCAGTTTCGAATTTAAAGTATTCGAGTTCAGGGCATTAAGAGCTGCCTGGCTATCTGAGTAAATCAGAATTATATAAGAAGTATATATTAACTTCTGGCTTAGATTCTCTATGTATGACATAATTCTGACACATTCGTTTTTATGAAGATGAGATTTTTTTATTTTTAACAGGATTCATATTAGGTATACAATAGGGTGACTGGCAATTAGTGTACGACACTTAAACACGTGATTGTGCTCATGATAACAAATAATTTTAATTATGGGAGCAAAGCCGAAATCGGTAAAAAAATATCAGCTCTTCAGTACATTAGGCAAACATAAATGTACTGAACAGCTGATTTTTTTTCGCGATTTCAGGTTTGTTCCTATAGTAAAAGTAGTTGGTTATCATGAGCACAATCACGTGTTTAAGTATCGTACACTAATTACCAGTCACCTTATATTTTTTTAATAGATAAGTTCCAAAATAAGTTTAAAAATATTTATTTAGAATTTCACAAGCAAAAAAAAATTAAAATTTTCACTTAAAATAAATTTCAAAAAATCTAATTTTAAAACCGGTTACCCGGTTAACCGGTTTTTTAAGAAAAACCGAAAAAAAAACCGGTTTGCAATTTTGGCGGTTTTTGCATTCCCTAATGGGTAGTTTTATGACATTATCATTTAATTAGCTAATATTAAAGAAAATTCTACATGTAGATACGAATACGAAATATTCAAATGGTAAAACACAATCCACCAGTCCACTGGTCGATTGTGTTTATTCAAAGTTTTAATTTTGAAGATTTTTTTTCGCAATATAGCATGAATCTTATGATATTGGGCGCCAAGCTTTGGGAATTACTATACTTTATATCACTGACAAATAAATACAATAATATAATATTTCACAACTATCACACAACTCGGTCTAGTCTTAGGCTAAGCAGAGCTTGTGTTATTAGTACTAGACAACTGATAAACATATTTAAATATATATTTCCAATTACATACATATTATAGATAAACTAGCTTTTACCCGCGCGGCTTCGCCCCCGCTCTTCCATACTCCACCCGACTATACCCATCGATATATATGTACTACGTACTAGATTAGGCGTGCTGAACACTCACTTCAAACGAATCCGTTGCACTGAATTCTAGGCAAATTGAAATTAATGACTTTAGTGCGATTTTGACATTCATACAGTGTGAGAGCGGCGCTTATAAATTCAAAAGAAAGTGAATTTGGGACGTAAATAATAATTCAGTAGTCATGAAAGTAAAATAATTGATTATTCAAGCAATTTCATAGCTTCAAATATCGTAATAGTATGTTAGAAATTATATTTTGTTATTTAAAAGCTTTTCCGTTTTACAATCATAGACTAAAACATGCAGATGTTCCATCCCACAAAATACGTCTGTTTTGCGATACTGTAAAAACTCAGCAAATCAATGAATATCAGTTTTCATCGCTAAGTTTTGTGGTTAAGCATTCTGTCATTCGTAAACACTGAGGTATTACGTACCTACCTAGATATTATATACACAGATTAGTATTCAGATATAAATTAGGTTCAGTTGAATTTGTAGTCATATGTGTAATATAAGTAATACATCACTAAGTGATCATTACTGTTATTGAGATTTCGTCCTTCATAAACTATAATTATATTTCAAGTTTGTTCACTCTGGTCAGCCGAAAAGAGAAAAATTGATAAAATATCTTCAAGAGGATAGACGTGAAAACACGTGGCTTCCTACAAAATATCCGTTTATCTGCTGTGCACACTTTCAAACTGATGATAATAAAGCTGGAAAACGTTTTCTAATGAGTCAGCTATTCCTTGCAGTAGGTAATGCTATTCCTTCAGAATGTGCCTTCAAACATTTATAGCTTTCCTCTACATCATTAAACTAAGTGCAAATTTCTGACTCCGAATCAATTTTTGATTCGTCCCGAAAAATTAAGATGAAAATGTGATAGAATAGATTTAAAAAATGTTTTAATTTATTTATGTAATTTATTTCATCACCACTGCTCTCAAAACGGTGAAGGAAAACAACGTGAGGAAACCGGCATATTTCGAAGACATGCGACAATCACCAACCCGCACTGGTCCAGCGTGGTGGGTTACGGCCCATTCCCTCTCCTAGAGAGAAGGCTTGAGTCCCAGCAGTGGGAACATTAAAAAGCTGATTATGCTATAGTTATAGTTGTTGTTTGTTTTGTTACTAAATTTAAGCAGCGCAGTCCTGACCATCATGCACTAAAGATAGCTGTCCTTTAGAATGATGATTACAATAATTGGTTTCATTATTTTACACGATTTTGAATTCACTTATTTATTAAAGTAGTAGACGTAGTTTTCTGAATTTACACTAACGTGGACTATTGGTAAAATTTAGAAATAGAGTTTTATTGTAATGAAGTATTGTAGGCAAAAAACTGTGTCACTTCTGCGGTATAAAAATCTATATGGATAACATGTCATTATACTGTGTTGAACTAAACGCGTAAGTACTACAAAAATCATGGCGCTTAAGACGTTTTAGTTGCGAAAAAAGTATCCTCTAAAAGCTATCAGCGCTTTATGTTTTAATTGTTCTGTTAGACGACATAATGCTAATGTAGCGCTGCAGCAGATTTTCGTTTTATTATATCAATATTTTGACAAATAGTTTCTATGAAAGGGCTTGTCTATCACTAGAATATAAGTCAATGACTATACCCTACTCTACCCAACTCTATCCTACCAAACTTCACATGAACCATCTACTAAATAGTCCGAACAAAGCCTAAACATTTGGTTTGGATAGGTGAGCCCGTTCTTGAGTTATAAAATTACAACGAAAAGTGGCATTGATTTTTATATACCTACTAGCTTTTGCCCGCGCGGCTTCGCTCCCGCTCTTCCCTACTTCAGCCTACTATACCTTACTCTACCAAACTCTACCCTACCAAACTTCACATGAACCATCTACTAAATAGTCCGAACAAAGCCTAAACATTTGGTTTGGATAGGTGAGCCCGTTCTTGAGTTATAAAATTACAACGAAAAGTGGCATTGATTTTTATATACCTACTAGCTGTACCCGCGCGGCTTCGCTCCCGCTCTTCCCTACTTCAGCCCACTATGCCCTACTCTACCCTACTATACCCTACTCTACCCTACCCTACTCTACCCTACTCTACCCTACCCTACTCTACTCTACCCTACTCGACCCTACCCTACTCTACCCTCCTCTACCTTACTCTACCCTACTCTACCCTACTCTACCCTACTCTACCCTACTCTACCCTAATTTTCATTTTTTTTTCCATAAGAACCTTCTCCTCATAATAACGAATACAACAAAAAAAAATTAGCGAAATCGGTCCAGGCGTTGTTGAGTTATGCGCTTACCAACACATTTTGCGATTCATTTTTATATTATAGACTAGCTTTTGCCCGCGCGGCTTCGCTCCCGCTCTTCCCTACTTCAGCCTACTATACCCTACTCTACCCTACTCTACCATAATCTACCCTACTCTACCCTACCCTACCTTACTCTACCCTCCTCTACCTTACTCTACCCTACTCTACCCTACTCTACCCTACCCTACTCTACCCTCCTCTACCTTACTCTACCCTACACTACCCTAATTTTCATTTTTTTTAACCTTCTCCTCGTAATAACGAACACAACAAAAAAAAAATTAGCGAAATCGGTCCAGGCGTTGTTGAGTTATGCGCTTACCAACACATTTTGCGATTCATTTTTATATTATAGATATATAGATTACACCCAGACACAACAAACGATCGTGCTCATCACACAAACATTTGTCTTGCGTAGGAATCGAACCCACGACCTACGGCATAGCAGTCAGGCTAACTAACCACTAGACCAACAGGTGCGTCGAGAGATGATGGAAATCGATGAGAGATGATCTATTTGTTTATTTTGGTTTTTCCAACATTTACCGGTTAGTAAACATCCTCATCGCTAATACTCAGCCCCCCTAGCCAAGTTACAACCGTATCGTGTCGAATTCTGTTCTCCAATCGGTAACGCTTCGGTGTCAGCAATTGTAGAAAACGATAAGTGGGTAGCCATGTTGACGCACCTGCGTCGGCCACTCGTTCTACAACGTAGCGTTTGTTTATCAAAGGATGTAGCGTTAAACGTTGTAGAAATTCATTGTATCATTTTGAACGATGTGAGCTTGGCTACGAATTTTCTATTCGTTTGTTCTGACCACGCGACTTTACGTTGAGATGACGTCATTCCCATACGTTTCATCACTCTTCGACAGCGTTAACGATTGCAGAATAACAACTTGGCTAAGCGTGCAGATCTTGTCTTATTTTAGTTAGTGTCGAATGAGCTATTATTTTAGCTATGTCATCTGTACAACTGTCTAGGATAGTTTTTTTTTATTGTTGATAGGTTCGCGCTTGACCGCCATCTCACCTGATGGAAAGCGAAGATGCGGTCGACGAGTTTTTTTGATCTAAAGCATGAGTATAACGACTTCTTTGTGTTCGGCCAGACTAGAAAAGCGGGTACGGGGCGGGCGCGGTGCGGCAATCTCAAACATCAGAACTTCATTTGGGTGTCCATAGTGAGCACGCTGGCACGGGAAGCGGCGCGGTTTGCTCAACGAGGGACGCGCACGGGCAACTCTGGCCGTAGCTCATTCATACAAGCCACAGCGAGTGTGCGGGCGGCGAGCGGAAACCCTGTCCCTGAACCCCACCGCTCCCCGCACCGCGCTGTCAATGTGGCCGAACACTTTTTTTTGAGGTTTTTTTTAAGTGGGAAATCAAAAAGCCACTCGTAACAGTGGATAGTTTCTTCTTTGCCTTCTTTCCAATCATCAAATAACTTCTCCCGCTCTGGGTGTGTTAGACTTTCACTAACTACAATACACCTGTGTTCCTTCAGTTGTCATTCGCTCTTTCAAACAATCCCGCAAAAATAACAATTTATTACATTCGCTAAAAAATCATTTCGCATTATTGTCTACGCTCGGCGTTTATTTGAACGTAGTTATAAAAATGTTCGCTAATGCTGTCTTTTTCTCAGTAAGTGATTTTGTATTTCGCTTTAAGGTTTTATGGAAGCTTAGTAACAGCCAAGCAGGCGCTAGCGGGAAGCGATGGCGCTCCTCTCATTCCTTATCAGATTAAACCTAGGGGTATAGGTTAGGTTAGCTAAGCAAATCTAAACAAATCATTTATTATAAATAAATTTTATAATTATGCTAGCTTTTGCCCGCGTACATTAAATATAGCCTATGTCACTCAGGAATAAAGCATTTGTCTATCAATGAAAAAATTTTAGCAATAGGACGAGTACTTACTTCCAGAGATTACCCCCTACAAACAAAAAAAAAAAAACAAAGAAACAAGCTTTACCTCATTATAATATTTATCATCATCATCATCATCATCATCTGAAAGACGTCCACCGTTGGACATAGGCCTTCCCCAAGCGGCGCCACAACGACCGGTTAATATTAATAATAATATAATAAGATTAATGTGGATTAATTAGTTAAGTGTAGTTGACGACTAATATTCATTTTCAAAACTGAATTTATATTACTCAAGCGGTTGCACATTCAACCAAGATCAAGTAACTGGAACATCATACTTATTTTTTCTTAAAATCACTTAGTAATCGCATTTAGGCAAAAGTTATTGCAAAAAAAATATATTCGCTTTGGCTTTTTATAAACACAGAGGATTGTACATTATTTGTTTTCAAGGTTTGTAACTTACCCTGAAATTGTGTCCGCGACGCAGTGGCTGGCTAATAACAGCAATGCCGTCTTTGTAGCCTTTTAAACGCGTCGCTACAGTATCTGAAACAAGAAATAAGTACAAGGTGATTATTATTGGGTGAAGAACAGTAAGAATGTTTAAATTATGGATATTAAACTATTAAATTACAACAGACCACTATTTGCTTAAATTTACCTGAGCTGCATAGCTTTATGTTCTTGCCATGAATATTGTAGAACGTGTAGGGCAGTGGGACGCGGCGCGGTATAGGCCTTATGATGGTGTGTGTTGGTTCAGATTGGTCTGCAGCGGGGGGCTCGTCCTGGCTGGCACCTTCCTCACCAGCACTGGAGCTGGCACCCGCACCCTCGCCGGTGCTAGCTGCGCCGTCAGACGCTGCGGAAGTGGACGGCTCAGCAGATGAACCAGCAGCCGGGGCAGCGGCGGGTGCAGCCGAGCCACGTTTGCCCTTCCCCTTTCCTTTGCTCTTGGCCTGCTCAGCCGCTTGAGCGCGAGCCTCCGCGCGAGCGGCGGCTTGAGCCTCATCCGCGGCTAGGGCAGCCATAGCCGCGATCTTCGCGTACTTGCCCTTCAGTTGGGGCTGCTTGCCCTTGCGACCCATTGCGTCCTCTTCTGCGGATGCGTCTCCTTCCGTCAACAGTTCTTCTTGCTCCGGAGACTCTTCGCTAGAGAAGTCGTCGTCAGGGTCTTCGACCGGCCGCACGGTATCCCGCGGTTCACTCACTAACGGACACTGGGCACTTACTAAGTTCGTGACGTTGGGTTCGAACACTTCGTCGGTATTGTCCACACAAACGTGAGTTGCCGAATAGAGGTGCGGCGTGACTAAATGCTTTGGGTAGTCGTCACTGTCGTTGGGAACTGAAATAATAGAAGTTTACATTATAATAACAAATCATTTTAGCTGCTTAAATGTGATAAGACGCAAGTATATGTAATTTTGGTATTGAAATTCTATCACTAGTCAAGACTATGACACATAGTATTGAATGTCAATGAATGCTATTTAGCATTAGACGAAAACAGTTTTTATTGTGTGTAAGAAAGGGAGCAAGTCGCTTGCTGGTTGGAGAACACTATGATGATTATGACACACACACTTACAGTTGCACACCAATTCAGGAAAATTACTGCGTTAAAGGCAAAAAATATTAATACGAGCAAGTACGAGTTACACAACCAGGTTACCAAAAGGCGGCCGATAACTGTCGAATGTTGTACCGAAGATTGCAATATGCATAAGGGTTCGAAGGGCTACTGCGCAGTGCAATCGACCGCACCGTGACTGGGGGCAAGCCATGGATAAATAAAATGCCCTAGCTCAGTCACCCGAAAAGAAATACTAACGATCACTCGCGCCTATTGAAAGACAATGGTCATTGGGAATGAACATTTTTAATTGGCAGCAAATTCTGTATTGTTTTTTAACTTACTTGTTTGTTGATTAAGCCCAAGGTTCCCTTGCGCGAGTGCTTGAATCTTAGTGATGTGACCGTAGATCTCAATGACCACGTACACTTTCTGTTTAAACAAATAGAAACATAACGATCACTTCGTGTTTAGTGTACACGTAACGGGAACTAAAGTGAAATTTATCTTTTTTCAATTCAATGATTGCTGTAATAGAACCTTGCTAGTTGTCTCTGGCTAAGGGTACAGATGCAGTGAGTGTAGTGAGTGACAGTACGAGGCTGACCAAAAATGGAGCGGATGAGACCACATCTGGTCCGTAGCCGAGATTACCTGCGACGTCAGCGAAGGAGGTAAATTTCCCTTTAGTTCCATAGCATTACAAAAGTCTATTAATGAAATTGTGTACGTTTAGAACTTAAAGTAAAGGCAAATAATAAAGCATTATATTTAAGCGTTTACTACAAAAGCGGCATGCTCCTTTTACAGGAGATACAGGAGGGTATACACCATGCAATTTGGTTACATAAAATAAAATGTACAGTACGGTTACAGTAACTTATCATCACGAACGATGAGGAGACATGAAAATTTAGTAAAACAACATAATTCAAACAGCAATATCATGTGAATTATATATTCTACTAAAATACCATGCTTTCTTAAATTTTCGTCTGTAACTGTCCTTCATTATATTTTTGTAACTTATTTTTTTTGTTTATACAGCATTAAAGAAATCCAAGCCTCTTGAGACACCGCTAAATTAAATCTGAGATATAACGTAATATTTTCGTCATATCGCTTTCAATTTAACAGCGAAGTAACCCGCGTCAGATTTCAATAATGCGTACAAATTGAATGAAACTCATACAGCCTTGCTGTATGAAATTTAAAATATTTTTAAAATAGCTTGATGAATTTTGATTACTTTTATGCCAATCAATACAATTTATGTTCAATCTATTGATGGGTGAAGCTACCGCCGGTTCGGAAGATGATTAAACGTCTATTGAAGGGAACCGGCACCTCCAGTAGATACTAATTTCTCAATACAGTTATACCCCGACTTACATGCTTAGATTCGGCCTCGCCCAACATCACTTCTGCGGTCCACGTTTCATTTCTTCGCCTCCCCGACATGACCTATCTTTGTCCTACACATATCCTATGCCTTATTCTCATAAATTCGGGGCATGACTGTATTATCATTTTCTTGCCCAGCATATCGTTAATAGAATATCAAATCATAATGAATATTATTAAAAGAAAGAATATACCTAGATATCTTGAAAAATATGTACATATATAAAATACTGCCTGTGTTAAAAAGTCTTGTTAACGAAAAAAAATGTAAAGCTGAATTTAACATCATACTGTTTTAATTAAATGCCTATCTCTTTAAAGTAAACCATATCTGGAGTTTGTGTTCATTTCAAATCTTTTCTTTTATGTAACAACAAATATGGCCGAAAGAGGTTCGTCCTTTATCTAACCTGATTAGTTGTATAATTCAGCACGATGCCTTTCATGGCTACCGAGCGAACACAATCCGGAGTGATAATGGGCTCATTACAATTGGATTAAATCCACCTGTTCATTACATTAAGGTCGCTTTACAGACCAAATTAGTCATATTACGGCTCACTAACTACGTTGCAAGTTTGGCCTTAATTTGGTGCGGGTGTAATATGTTATGTACTTGACGGATATGACCGAGGCACGCTATCCACACATTATCCGTACACAGTACCGCGCTCTTGTACATTTTTAAACTGGATTGATCGTTCGATCCGACCCTTATGACCAGTATAGATGACAAATCGTGCTGTGCGCTTCTAAAGCACCTAAATTAATTTAAATTCAGAATAAAAAACAGCAATGAACTTTAAAAATATTATTAAAATTTCTTATCACATGATAAATTTGCTCGCTATAGTTTTGCAGCAAGCTAGTGACAAGAGTTTTCGAGCAACTATTAAGTAAATCGCAAGCAATGAATGAGGTGATTAAATTGATTTCTAAAAAGAAAATAATTATGTATCTTTAAAATTTTAGCTAAATAAGCTAGATAAAAATACAGCTACAAATTCAACTTTTCGATGGTTTTCTTTTATAAAGAGAGAAATAAGTTGTATTGTTCATAAGCTTTTTCGGCGGTTTAGGGTTTGGATACGGGGCCAACCATGATTTTGATGCTAGTTTAGTTCAACCTGTGCATACGTACTTTTTAATAATCCATGTCAAAGTTCCAATCCAATTGAATTCGTTTTGAATAAAAATCTTCGTTGGAGTGGAGTATGAATGGTTGGAATGGTAGAGTCATGGTGTACCCCGTGGTCGCAGGGTGGTAAGCATATAGCATACAAGCATTAGCATTGCACAAGCGTATATTGCGATTGTAAACCGCCGAAAGAGCCTAGTCAACTGAATCGCTGAAGGCAAAGTTGTCTTGCATCAATTTAGACCTAAGCTTATTTAAAAGATCCGATTTATTTGAAATTAGATCTCTTTATAAAATAATTCTTGTTGTTACTGCAGAACTTATGCAAATTTCTGTATCTCATAACTTATTTAGATTGAAGACTACATTTTTGTAGCACGTTGCATTGACACATTTCAGGTTTTTTATTTGGGACATGAAAACACCTCAACTTCACTTGCGAACCCTACTAATTTTGCCTTGCGAAAATGCTCGTGTATTTGTATAATTATAGTGCAGAATGCTTGTTTATGACATTCGCTGTGCTTTACATTAAATTAAGTAAGATTGTCTATTAAGAAAAATTGTCAATTAAGAACCATTTATTCAAATTTAGTGAGCGAAAAAAGGGTTTTTACAAATAATTAACAACTCCAGTACATTGGACGCGTATTGGCTCGCACGTGTTTCGCTACCCCCTCGTTACGCCCTTCAGGCCAAGCAAGGAAACCTTATAATCATTTAAATATGTTTATTTAGTTACAGCCGTAACCGGAAAATTTGTCACCAGGGAAAAAAGTCAATTAAGTAACCTTAGCAACAGGAGCAAAGCTTAAATTCTCATAAAAAATATACCAAGTATTTTCTTGTTTCCCTGTCATGAGGAACCTACGCAAGTTTTGATTTTACTCATTTTGTAGCACTGTCATCGGTATTTCAAGCTATTTTAAAAACAGGATTAGTAAGAACTATCGTGAAATTTCAGTCTGGTCAACATGTTCTGTCTTTGCCGTGATCCGTAGATATATCTAGTCGTATAATACATAGATACGAAACATTTTATAAATATTAAACTAATAAATACATATTAGAAAACGGCAGATTGAATGATCATCGTGTAGATATGTAATACTTACATAAAATAAATATATTCTTTCTACATTGATACGTAATGTGATACCTAAATTTTTTTGATGTTACATTTTCTTCGTAAACTTTTATCTTTTTTTTTTATTGTGATCAAGTTCACTAAAATACCTTTGCATTTCTCTTTTATTGTCAATATTATCGAACTTTGATCTTATTATTAGCTATGACCGTGTTTGTTGTCGAACTATATTGTTGTATCTTCTTTTGTTAAAACCCACATCCTAAGGCACGACAATTTTACAAGTTCCTACCACGGCAAAAAGAAAACACGTACCCAGTGTTGCAAGAAGGTTAGTTGGTTCAGTCTCAGGCCAGGTTGAATGTCAGTAATCGCGCACTGTTTGCAAAGCTTCCACAGCTAGACTCAGGATGGTGGCGTGGTCTGGTGCACGACACCTCCAGGGTCTAGGTGTCCGGGCTGGTTATCCCGCCACCCGTCGGTCGCCAGGTGCCTCGTTGGTATTTGCAGGGTGCACCGCGTGCAGGTGAGGTTGGCTTTCGGACAGATCCTTTACACCCCTCTGTTGTTTTACTTGACTTCAAACATTTATTTCGATTAAACATTTTAAATACATTTCATAAAGTGATTAAATTGATAGAATGATTTTATAATTTCAAAGACAACAACTACTATACTAAAAAGCGAATACAATGTCAAGTATTACATAATTTCTAAAGCTCAAACTGTCACCCAACCGTAGGCCTTCTGGGTTACATAACAGGAGAAACGTAAATTCCCGTCTTATAAATACTAACGTCGGGAACTTTCTCGAAAGCAGTGTCGAGTTGTTCAGAGTTGTAGTAGACTATAACACGCGAGTCGCTGACTTTCTTGAGACCGATCCTGTCTCCGGGGCGTAGCCACTCGAACGACGGGACAAACGAGACCATCTCTTGTTTCCGAGTGCCAGGCTGGGAATATTTCATGTATCGTCCTGAAAAATAATATAAACATATTCGAAATATGATAATAATAATTTAGTGAGAGTAAGAACGTTGTACGTAGCTGCTGCTCTTGTTCGAGACCTGGCATGAGATCATACTTACCTAAGCGGGCAAAGACCAAATCACTGTACACACGTAGCTATTATATTTTATCGCGAATTTGAAAAAGACAACGATAAAATCGTAAAAAAAAAAACAAAATGAATTGGATTTGAAACTAGTTACAGCATGACTGAAGTTGACGCTCTGTAGATTCAAGGGATCAGTGTCCGGTTTCGTTATTTTGCTGTTGCATAATTCTTCATCGTAAATATTTTGAAACTTTCCGCCTTATCACGTCACAACACTTTAACAACTTCTAATGTGTTACCGTCTATGTACGCTGTGAAATGCGGCAGGCAGGCGACGCTGGGGGGCAGACTGCGGTTCACGTGCGCATTCAAAATGTTGATGTCCGTTATCCCTATGCGGAAGCTGCCGGCGTAAGACGTTTTACAATCGATGATTTTTATCTGTCAAACGTTTTATTATTATATTATTTAGTTTAAGAAGACATTTAATTTACTAAAAATGTATTTGGGCCAGTTGAGTCAAACTTAGCCCCGAGATCTAAATACAATAAACGAATTGAAATACAACTACGACTGTGTCATAGTTCTAATACTTATGATCTTTTTTTAACATTTATTTCACGTAGTATTTATATACATAAAAAATGTTTATTATTGTCTCTCTTGTTTAAACCTTATTTTATTACCGATAATTGAATTATAGGGTTGACACTAAAGCGCTGATTGTCGTTTGGCCTTCATCCTTAGTGGTGCTATAATACCTCGAATAACTCTCCCATGGCGAGATGAGCCGAGCTGAACACGAGAGCAGCCATCGGGTCAGCCGTCAACCGACGAGCGACAGTGTAGTCGTGCATCAAGCAAATGTTGTCACCAGAGTATTCAGAGAAACTCCTACAAAATAATTACAACGTTACCCTTCATTTCCTGACGGAGCTTAAAACAAATAAGTTTACTATGTAATTTAAAAATTAGGGATGTAACTGGACGCAGATGAATACCAACCCTCCTAGCCAAGTTACGACCGTTTCGTTTCGATTCTCTTGCATCGAACGCCTCGAGTCGGCCACGCCTCCGATTCCTTTGTTCTGACCACGTGACTGAACGTTGACGATGACGTCAGAACCAACTCGAGGCATTCGACGCAAGAGAGTCGAAATGAAACGGTCGTAACTTGGCTAGGCCTGCAGTACTTTTGAACCCCACAGCTCAGTAACTGAGTAACGCGATACCCCTTGGTAGGACTGTTAATTAATAGCTCGTTGACAAGCCTGCTAATTTATGCTAGATTACGTGTTACATTTGTAGACCTATAAAAGTCTTCTGACTTACCAATATGGTGGCGGCGGTGACGACAATGCCCGCGAGTTACTCAGCATGGAGTTGTCAGAATTAGTACAACCGTTATAATTAAAAGCTCTTTCCTCGTTCTGGAGTATGGTTACCTGTTAAACCGCATCAACACTGTATACTAAGAACTCTTCATAATGAATTAATAACCAACAAAGGCTACTTTAATCAACGGCAGAAAATTAAACTTGAAGGTTTTCACAAAAAACAAAACTGTTAAATAGCAATAGATACCTAAAGTTGAAAAAGCAACCCTAATGCCTTGATCACACGTACCGATTAAACGAGCGAGACAGTAAAATGGTTCTCGGCCGAGACAGAGATGTAAACAAGTAGCTGTTCACACATGTTTTTTTATTGGTACAGTCATTTCAGACTGACAGGTAATTGAGACTACAATACGGAAACGATGGATCATAAAAAGGTTATTAAAAAAATATACAAAGTGACAATCATGTGGCTGAGTGGAGAGACAGTGGACGTTCAGACCTGCCGAGTGAGCGAGCGAGACAGTGCAAGGAAGCGGGACGGTGGACACTTGGCCTAGTAGGTGGAACGGGAGCCGGGCTACTGTCTTGCCGCTTCGAGAGTTTATCTTTACAACTCGCTTACATCACTGTCTCGGCCGAGCAACATTTTACTGTCTCGCCCTTTTACTCGGTACGTGTGATCAAGGCATAACTCATAAATGATTTCGCGTTCATACCTGTGTGCACTGGCCATACAAGTCGACGACGGCGTATATGTTAAGATGAGGCACATACCAAGCCTTGCCCATGTCCATGCCGTCCAGATAGTAATGAAGACTGCGATCAGCATGCCACATCATACCTGTTTACGTTCATCGTGTTTTAGACCAGAAACATATATTTTTATATGACAATCGACTGACAAGAGAAGCAAGAACAGGAGTTTTTTTTTTAAACTATTGCATAGCTTCTATCGCGGGCCTTGAGCGTGGAGACCGAATCCAGAAATTCCGTAACGAAAATAACCTAACACCCCCCACTCATTTGTTTTTTTGAGCGTGGTGACCGATAAGAAAACAAATGAGTGAACAATCAAACAAAATTCAAAAAAAAACAAAGGAAAAAAAATACTGCATAAATAAAATAAATAAATAATTATAATTGCATAAGTTGATAAAAAAGATATGCAATAATGTTGATAAATGCTTTACCGCGGCAGTCCCCGAGTGCCACACGTCTTTTTTTTTATTTGGAATGAGTAAACTAGAGGCCTTTGTCCAGCACTGAGACATAACTTAGGCTAGCAAAAAAAGTGCAAGGGGAGTCAAACAGATAGAATATTTGTTTTTGTACATCCCTTCTTTTATTAGAACGAGAATGACGTCAGCTAACGATAAACTCACCAACTCGGCTTCCCACAGTAAGCGTGTCCAGATCAAGTGGGTACCCGCTGCGGACGCACTCGCCGTCCTTCATCATAGCCGCCCCGCTCAATATGTACGTGTCCCAGTTCAGGTCGGTAGCTGTTCCTGCGATAGCACCCACTCCTCCGCTGGCTTCCAAGTCATCCGGACGTATGGCAGTCACACCTGAGTGATAAGTTAAGATAAGCAGATTTTCTGGGATGTTGTAAACTTATCCTATAGGTATTAGTTTGTAACGATGTTTGCTACTGGATCACGATTCAAAAGCATGTCTTAAAACAGATTTTTAATAAATTACTTTTAAGTTCCCCTAGGGTGTGAATGATAACTGTTGTCAATTGATAATAACAATATAAATTAGCAATTAATTAAACAAAATTTTCAACATCTCACCCCTAAGGGTCTAAACAGACGGACTGCATTTCAACTGCAATCCAACTGCAAATTGCAGTTTAAGTGCAGTTTGAATGCACTTGACACGACTGCAGTAGAACTGCAAACACGACTGCAATAGAACTGCATCATACCCACCCGCCCGCACGCTCCGCTCTCCCGCGCATGGTGCAGTTCGGATGCAGTCGATGTGCAGTTAACACGACTGCAAACGGACCGCACGTTTGGTTTACAGTTCTATTGCAGTCTAGTTTATTAAGAGCCTATTCACTGTAGCCTTGATGACACCTAAATTATAATCGGATAGGAAGAACGCAGCTGGAAAATTGTCCCAGTTCTTCGATGTACACGGTATAAACAAAGAGGCGAAACGCTTAATCCGGGACCGTAAAGGTGTTGAAAATGTAAGGATGGACACTCGCCGTACTTCGGGTTAGAAGGTAAAAAAAAAACCAAGTCAACTTACCAATCTCCAAGCTCCCAATCCAGCAGTCGACCATTTTGTCAATACGCAGTTCGAACATGTCACATTCACGCAGTGGTCGCGAACTAAACAGCACGGCGTCGTTGAACTCCGAGTAGACAGTGGCGCGCCAGGCCGTCAGACGGTTGCGGCTCAGACGCGCGTTGCGACCGTGCACGCGGTGGAAACACATCTCGCTATGGAGATGAGATGGTAATGTTGTTTTTGTATATCTCAACGAATCAGGAGACTATTTGTAAAAATAGCCTCCTGATTCGTTTAAAACTGTTCTTTCAAATAACAGAAAGCTATAGGTACGCTAGCGCTGAATTTCATAGGATATTCTGTGAGAAAGGTAAGTGAGCAAAACCGAGAGAAATGGCTAGTGTAAGATGTCAAAACTCAATTTCGGTTAATCGAAGAAAACCAGATGAGAGGCCCTACCACGAGCACTTAAAGTGATCCATTTAACGACCTAAACTGAACTGTTGCGGGATGCATCTTAATAAATAGCTCCATCCCTCTTTTTTGCTTGCTCACTTGACATTTAAACACATCATGGTAAGGCCTCAGGAGTTAGAAGGTTCTTTACAGCATTTTCTTTATTTTTTAGCAAAGTTAGTACAGTAGTTAAATGCTTTTTAACTAATTACAGATCGCTCGTTTAAGTCGTCGACTAAAACCGTCTGAAATAATTTCGGAGCATTAACAGACTAACAGTATTCTTATCAGAATCTTTTACAATGCGCTAGATATTTTTTTCACAGTACGCTTCCTGAAACAAGTCAAAATGTTCATAAAACTCACGGAAATATGGTAGCATTAGATTCCGTAGACAATGGCGACTCGGGAGAATAGATTGGTGGTGGTGTATATTCATCCACGATTGTCGCCTGTGCTGCTCGGCCGTATAAATCTAAGTAGACGAGAAAGCATCGTTATAAGACCTAGATATTGCAGGTTAAAGGAACATTCACATAAAACCAAGAATAACGGAGCACAGCACCATCAAGTTTTAAAATATTGACTGAAACATATGAGACGTAGGTACTGGCAAAATAAATATCATTTATAATCCCAAGTTACATTATCATGAGCCGTATTTTTCAAACAAAATCATATCTGTCCGGAATGTTCAAGCGAATTCAAGGTAACAAGACTATTAAGTACAAGTTTCCCTCATGTTTGCGCAGGAAAAACAAAAAACTGTAACATAACTCACCGATAATGCCAAACACGTGTTCAGGTACATTAAATGCGGCGGGCCCCTGGTCCACGCCATTTACGAAAAAATGTAATATGCCCAGCTCTTTGCGCATAACACCCACGGTGTCCCCTTCCTATGACGTCACACAAATATTTAGTAACAAACAGTAGGTATATAAAAAGGAATATTAACGCTTAAGGGGATACTTGCCACAAGTTTGTTGAGGTTTCTGACGTACTGTGGAATCACAATGGAACCATCGCGGATTACGTCTTCTCCGGTCACAGCCCACGTGCCGGATCTAAGGAATGTAATTACGAATTAGCAATTTGATTTCGAATAACACAGGTATAATGTGACAGGTAATTATGCGAGAGTGAGGAACTATATTACTGTAGACTTACTTTGCATTGCTCATTTTGAATGGAAACTTTATATCATTAGAAGAATGCTGCGTGACTCCAATTTCAATGCTTCCAGCCCACTTCGGGATAACGAGATCGAGACGTACTTGGAACAGTTCGTTGGTCCTCAAAGTACGGTTCGTCATTACGATTCCGTTGTTGAAGTACTTGAAAGCACTGAAAGTGTAGTAAACCTTAGTAAAAAGTCCGCTATGAAGTTAAGTATTTTAGTATAAAAATAACTATGGATACTTACTTAGGCCTATGAGCAGTCTTACCATCGTTAATAATAATAACATTCGAATCACGCAGCGTATGAAATAAAAGGCTCTCTTCGTCTATTCTTGGTCTAAACCTGCCTGGAAATGCGAGGGTAAATAATAAAATAACCTGATTACAAGACACCGAAATGCTTTCGGGCCACGCTGTGATAACGACCATGTACAGATGGTAGGTACCTATAGGTACTTACTTGGTGCAGGGATTTCAGGCGAAGCGAGCATGAGTGGTGGATTGTTGATGTTGCTGTCAATATCTTCGCAAGGATCCACAATTGACACCTGGCAGAAAGCAAGAATAAAATAAAAATTCAATACAAATAAACTACTAAAAATTGAATCTATGGAAAATTATTTGAAAATGAAAAAACTTACTTTGACAGTCATGCCATACAGATCCACAACTCCCCAGACTTGCTGGTCTACTTTATCAGTGGCAACTCCTTGGTCGACACCGTTGATGTAATAGTGCAATTTACCATTGCTCTTTCTCATCATACCTACAGTGTCGCCTTCCTAGAAAGAAATATACATATACAGTGTGCTTTACTAGTGCATAAAGTTTTAATTTTAAAAAAAATGGGTCATAAACTTCAAAAAAGGGCAAAAAAAAGTACACATAATAGGAAAACAGACGTGATTGTATGTTATCTAACTATATCTGAATAAGCAAATACACTACAGACTGTTAAATTTAATTTAATAGGACAAATAAAGGATGAGTGGGAATTTAACAGCAGCTTACCCTAAGTTCGTCGAGGTTGAAGTTGCCGTACTCCATGCAAGTGCCGTGCCCATTCAGAAGCACCTTGCAACCAGACATCATGATGGTACCTGAGTCCATGTTAGTCATGGTGGATGGGAAACGTATCGTGGCTGGATTGTGTGTTGTTACACCAACCTGTATACAAATACTCATACACTATATCCAGATGATCAGAACAAGTGTCGAGATAGATAGATGATCATTATCACAACATAAATGTTCTGGCCAATCAGAGGACAATATAAATGGGTAAAAAACCGCTTGCTTGCTTCATAGTCCTTACAGTACAGTACCGACCAAACCCAAATGACATCAATACTGTCATTTGTTTATGTAAGTAACTTGTTCGGCAGGTCAGGGAATAAAATAGTAATGCGGCCTCTACACCCTAGCCGAGAAGCCTCGAGGAGGCACGAGAATATGAACAGAATCTCTTCGCCTCTTTATCAAGACTTCGCGCCGAAACTTCTCGCCATGAGTCTGGAAGTCACATAGAGCGTTTATAAGAGCCCCACCTCGATGCTGCCACTCCACTTGTCCACGAGCCTGTCTATACGTATTTCAAAGAGTTCGTTGTCATAGAGCGGACGATGAGTCATCACCACACCGTTGTTATAGTCGTCCAGTGGACGAGCACGCTCTGCAGTCCTATTGGCAAAAGAATAAGTATAATAACACTAACCTATTATTGACCAACTGCAAAGGTTACAAACGTCTTTTCAGATGGCCATGGGCATTGATCACCACGCTTGCTCAAATAAATTACTGAACATAAAATATTTATGGTTTACATTAGATCATAAACAGAAACGTTTGAACGTCAGCGTCAGTGCAAATCAATCGGGACGGGATAAGGTCGTATATCATTTCCCTTCAAAATATCGCCAGGCAGGCGATCTCAACGGAAATTACATAATTGACTATTGATGAAAATACAATTTAGCAACACCGAACTTACTTGTTATTACTTGACAGTTTCACTAAGATCCCACATCTTGGATGAAACCGCAAGCGATCTTGTGCAACTGTAATTTGAACATTAATTAAGTACCTTCAATTTACTACAAATAAAAAGTTAACAAATAAGAGTATTTAATACTAACCAAGAGCACAAGCACCTTCGGAAGTCATTGGAATGTAAACATTACGAGTCTCTTTTGGGTATTGGCTTGACTCGGGTGGAAGACCGATACCATCCAACTCACTTGATGTAAGAGTATCATCATTGTTTGGATCCTCTTCAATCTAAAAGACAATATTGACATAATTTCGGTTCCATTCCTAACTGTTTATTCATAATAATTATATATATATATACAATAGTAGCTGACCTGATCCATGCTACTATCCATGATGGGTCTTATATCGTTCGTGCGCAATATGGACACTTGAACACACTGACCATATAAATCAATAACAGCAAACAATCTCGCAGGTAGATCCCTCGCAGCTATGCCAAGGCAACGACCGTTAAGATAAAATGTTAGCTCTCCCTGAGAAGGTAAACGCAAATGATAGAAAATATATCAATGAATTCGAAAAAAATATAAAAGACATTAAATAAGCAAGACAGAACAATGAACATCAAAAAAGCAATATTTCAGGAAAATGTTAGACTCAAGAAACAGATGAAGACAAGATAGACCGTTGCAAGTTCAAATTCCATACTAATAACTACCTTACTAGTTTTCATAACACCAATGCAGTCTCCTTCCCGCAATGTGTCCAACTCGGGTCCATAAGAATTTACCAAAGTGACACCATCTTTCACAATTGAGCTGCCTGACATAATCTAAAATCACATCAACTATATTTCCTTGATCCTTTACTGACAACAAGCAAGGATAGCAACATTACATTAATGAACATTTAAAAAACAGTATGTTTTGTATTTTTTTCCCTTGTCACTCAATTTCTACAAATACACAAAATAACAGGTGTAAAATTAATTTTCCAAATGACCATACTTTTTGCATGTCTAAGTCAGTGATCAGGTTACTAGGTTGGTTATAAACAATATATATATTCATAAATATAATGTGTATATACAGAAACCTTTAACAAAACTTACCCATGCTGTATTTCTGAGTTTAGTTGCCGTAGCAGGAAGTTCCATAAACTCAGGATCTAAAGTTGTAACACCTATTTCCAGGCTGCCATTCCAAACATTCACCTATTTAAAAATACTTGCATATAATATTTACTAAAGTAAAACTAGTATGATGCAGCTTGATGTTGCTTGGTGGCAGATAAACTCTGTCAGCACTAACTTATCAATGTTATAATTATGAAGAAAAGTTAAGGGGAAACTAAACTTATGAGGTTTTTTCTAATGCAGCTAATTTATAGTAGTATTTAACCTTTCAATCGTGAGAATTAGACAATAGAAAGACAATGGGTGCGCGAATGCCGTTGTTCACTTAGGGTTTAATGAATTAGATAAATGATCAATAAAACTAACTCAGAACAGCATGCCAAAATTGTAGTTGAGGTATTTTCCTTTGATATTTTACAGGATTAACCACAATGTTAAACAAAGGAAATGAATAAATGAACTTACCGATTATGAAAAAATAACAGATTTTGAATATAATATAGCAGAACTATGGACAAGAGGAATACATTATAGGCAAAAGCACTAATGTTTTCAAAATTTTACATGAAGATACTTTCAAATTTGACAAATAAATCGAATATCAGCTTAGGCATTGTCTATTAAGCCATGTGGTTGCTTAAATTGATTCTGGTAGGCTTAAAAGGTTCTAACTAAGAGGCACAGGTCAAAGGGTGGAGACAGGTAGTGGGTGATTATTATACAAAGTACCCACTTAGCATACAACATATATTTTTCAATACCCACTATTTATTGTTATTACCTTCCTTCTCAACTTACAGGTACTAAACTCTTCTTATTATTCAACAATAGAATTATATAATGAATACATAATTTTTAGTTTATAATATTCTAAGTATAAAATTAGAACATAAAATTCTAATAATGATTGTTTGAATTTATGGATTTATGAATGGAATAAAAAATAAAAGTAGAATATTGGCAGTAGTCAATAATATTTTCTTTGTTCTTTGTCTTACCTTTCTATCAACGGATACTTCAAATATAACATCATCCTTCAGAGGCTCCGAGCTCAGTATCAAGCCATGGTTAAATTCTACAAAATTTCTAACAGCTGTAGAGTTTTCATTCAAGAGTGTGACCCGGTCGCCGCACCTTCTATGAAACCTCATCGTTTTCTATATACACTAAACTATGCACAGCTTATAAAGTAATTTAGAATCTTTCTGTACATAATATCAGTTTAAAATCTTACTTTGATGTACTTTATTATTCACATTATTTACATGAACATCACGAACAAAAAGTAGCACCCATTAGGCGTTAATTAGTTTTACGATCGCTCAATTACAACAACGTCAAGTGAATAGAAACTAGTCAAAATTAATATTTTGTAAAATGAAATAACTTCTGTCACGCTCATTATTGACGTTAATTGAAAAACATAAAATTTTATCACGAATAAGCGAAAAATAACACAAGAAAAATATCATATTGATTTTCACAGACATGACATGACTAACTTTTTCAGAACCCCGGGGTTTTTGGCAGTCGGGATACTTGGTGTTTGAGCAACTAGAAATGAAGAGAGACTGGTACGAGAAAGTCTTTATAAGAAATTATTGATTTTTGCACTGTAACAAAAGAGATTTTTCTTTTTTTATTTATTTAATAATAATAAGGGTGGAATTTATCTGAAGTGAAATAAACCAGAGTAGGTATACCTACACAATAAAACTAGTCCATCATGAAGCTTTCGATATTCCAGGCTCCGAGTTCGGACCTAAGGCTCTTTTACGGCAATTTTACAGACACATACCATGATCTCATAATATAAATATAAAACACACGACTGTCAAACAACAGTTATTATCAAGAAGACACGCTTTTATGTAACATTTATGTAGGTATATTACTAACATACACTCGAAAACATTAGCCTCAGTCCCTCTGTTGACAGGATGTTTTTACATTATTTAAAATGCCCCTAGATTTATAAATAATTTTAATAATTACGTAGGTACCTACTATTGACAGGTAGATATTTAGGTAAAAGTTTGTAGTATTTGAAAAAAGATTTCCGTCCAGTCCTGCCATAATTTTCGTGCGGATTTGTGTTAAGTCCCCGCTAGATGGCATGAGCGAGCCTTTTTTTATCTAATTCATATATTTTTTTTAACATAATATGGGACACACAGGAAACATAATTATGATGTAGGTAATCGGCTTATATTAGACTTAAAAATTAATACAAAACTGTCTTTTTAAGTATATTTTCATCTAAGTAACATTCTTGTAATTTTTTTTCAACTTGTTAAATCTAAGCGCACGGCCGTGCGCAGCCCAAGTTCCAGCAACAGGCCGCGCGCATGCCGTACACTATTTACACGAACCGTTTCGACCCACTTTTGACCCACCTGTAGCTCACTGCCTATTGCAAGTACAGAGATAAAATTGTAACTACGTTATCATATACTAGTATTAGAGCAGTATGCCAAATTTCATAGATATAGCTTCAGTAGGTCCTGAAATATTACCCTGTGAATATAGCTAATTTTGGCACTGACTCACTGACCGGTAATCAAAACCACTTCAAGGCCACTTCCAATAATTGTCCTAGCGTTATGAAATTTGGCACACAGGTCGTGTGTTCTAGGTAGATTAAAAAAAAAATTAAGAAATTTAAGAAATCGGTCAAGCGTGAGTTGGCCCAATCTAATATTTATGAACCAGTGATATGAGAATACGAAGAGGAGGGGGGAAGAAGGGGGGAGGGGGTATAAAATATGTCTTAAGAAATTTAAGAAATCGGTCAAGCGTGAGTTGGCTTAATTGAATATCAAATTTTTAATAAAATATTTATGAACCAGTTATACAATGAGAATACGATCTAAGGTTAACAATGGACGTGGGCAAGGCACAAAAGAAAAAAATAGGCACGATTTCTTGAAAAATTGTATTGAAATCCCACTAAAAACATACCTGTTAAAAAGGGGGCCAAGTTCCTATCGGCTAATTGTTCGCCTAAAAAAGGGTTGAAATCCAATCCAATGCCAAGTTTATATGCACTATTAAGTCGTTAAATTTGAACTTGGCAGGTTAATTTAATTATATAAATAATAAATATAATTATACAATCAAGTGTTACGTGTAGCATGAAAACCTGCCAAGTTCAAATTTAACGATGATCAGGCTGTTGATGACGATGATTATGATCGATTTTAAAGTGCATCTAAACTTAGCATTGGATTGGATTTCAACCCTTTTTTAGGCGAACAATTAGCCGATAGGAACTTGGCCCTCTTTTTAACAGGTATGTTTTTAGTGGGATATTTTTTAACTGTAAATACTTACAAGAACAACATTAAGTAGGTACTTAATGTTGTTCTTGAATCTGAATGAAGAAAATCTAAGAAGAATCATATATATATAAGGATATATACTCGTACGTAATATAATATAATATAGGTATATAATATTTATTTCTCCTCTCAATACAATTTACATGGTAAACATGTTAAAGTTTGTAAACTTGACTTACAAACTGTATGTGAGGAGCTGGTGTCCATTATAGGTGGTGTCCATTACCTGTGTTAGGGATCACCAGGCCCTCACCCCACGGTAATCAGGAATAACATTTATTCTGAAACTTAAAATAAGAGTAGGTACTTAGGGAGTTCTTTATAATAGGGAATGACAGTTATCATTTTACCAAAATACAAAAACAGAGCCTCTTTTCATACATTTCACTGTTAAGTACATACATTTTTTGTTATATTAACATGTTACGTGTAGCATGTGTATGTGTGTGTGAGACAATGAGAGAACGAACGCTGACGTTCGCTTGGGGTTTAATGAATTAAAAATAAGTAGGTAGTGGAAAGTACACTCGAGAGCAAAAAAATCGCACATCATAACTCTTTTTGTTCAGGCAGTTTTTCTCACAAATGTGTATAGATATTGAAAACCTTTCTAATGATATGAAATACAGTGTAAAAAAATATCCTTGAAAGGGTTTAGAGCACAAAATCCAACAAATGGGAAAAATTACCAAATTTCACTTAAGAAAGAATGAGAGCCAAACTTAAAATTCTTGGTCATCCTGTTTGTCAATAAAGTGTATTCCCTCCCTTAGCCTTATTTACAGCTGTTACTCGATTTTTCAGCAACCGTATTAATTTTACCATGAAATCTTAGGGTATAAAGTCCCACTCCTCGTCAATGACAAATTGAAGCTCTTGGAGGCGTGGAGCGCCAGAATTTTTGCACTAAGTCTACTTTCAAGGTCATTCCAGATATGTTCAATTGGATTTAGATCATAACTACCAGCTGGCCTCTATCGCAATGATTCCAACGTCTTACATGTAGTCGCAAACTGTTCTAGCGACATGCGATCTGGTGTTGTTCTGCATTATGGAAAAAAATCTACCATAAGCCACACAAGTGGCTTCACATATTCTTCGAGCACTTTTTTTATGTATCTTAAAGGCGTCAACCCTCTTGATATCAGGCCAGTAATAGGCCCAGTGATGAATACAATGTCAGTTTTAGTGTCCAATATTATGCCACCCCAAAACGCCTCCAAAACCTACTTGTTCGCTTATGCAGCATCGTTAAAATTACTCTGATGACCTTCTGTAGACCCTTCAGCATCCATCATGGTCATCTAAGTCATTCTGCATTTATCAGAAAACACAACAGCCTGCCATTAAGCATACATCGAATTTAAGTGTTTCCTGGCAAATTATTGCTGGACTTGTGGGTGAGCTGTGGTCAATTTGGTACCATTTGCTGAGTGATGTGTAGTCAGGCCTGCTTTACCCAGTCTTTTCCTAATCGTCTACTGATTTATACTGACATTGCAAACTTCTTGAAGATTTTGTGTCAGTTCAATCGTGTTCAGTAGCCGATTTCTCAAAGTACTTGTTACAGGAAAGCGATAATCACGCCCTGATCCTATGCGCCACCGGCCAGATCTGGTCTCCGAATATATGGTCTCGTGGTCTGGTGGATCTGGTCGCCGAATATACCAATGGGTCTCTTGAAACGTCTGGTATACCAGACGAACAGGGAAGCGGCTAAAATGTAGCTGTCGAGCGACTTCATTTTCATTATTGCCTGCTTTGGGCAAGGCAATAACTTGAACGGTTTCTGCAGGCATAGTACCCATATTTTTCCAGTAAATCTGTCTGTTTCTAATAGAGACGTAAACTGATTAAAACTCCAAAACAGCACCCTTTTTGTAGCTCCAGGTAAAGGTGCAAGTAGTGAAATGCAAACGGGTGAATTTGGGGAATTGGGTATACAGCTGGTTTTTGTGAGTTACGTGAAGGTCAATAGATCATTGACCTTCACGTAACTCAATCTCTAATTTTGTGTTTTTATAAAGCTAACTTTGTATGCTTAAATTTTGTTTAATAATTTGTACTCAATATGTTTAGATTTAAGAAATAAACAGTATTAAACCAAATTACAAGCCATGTGCAATTTTTTTGCTCTCAAGTGTAGTTTTGGACTATACAGGGTTATTTGTAAAACACTGGCATCCTCTCAGGACTATGTTAAGAACATCGTAAACAACAACTTTTTAAAAATTTATCATATTTTAATTCATCAGATTTTCATACAAAAATATTTAAATTGAACGTTCGAAATATTATGAAGGCTATGCGAAGCAAGCGATAGTACAATAGCGGAGGGGAGCGGGTTCGGTCAGGGGGTTGCTTGATGCGCCTGCGTCGCGTCATACAGACGTAGGTAGGTATAGCAAAATACAGAGTTGAAATATGTTAGATAGAACAACGAAATCTTGAAGAGTTGTTTTTGGTAAATGAATTATGTTTTGTAAAATGTCATAGAATAAAAGATGTTGTTTATGATGTTAGTAATACAGTCCTGCAAGGTTGTTAGTGTTATACAAATAACCCTGTATATCAAAACTCATCAAGATGGGTATGGGTAGACTAGGGTCTACCCATCTACCAGGGTAGATATATTATCTACTTACCTGTCAACAAATTTATAAATAATTGCCACTTAAATTTAGCTAGCCATTTCCAAGTTGAAGCGGTAAATATAGGTAGGTATGTTTTAAGTACCTACGCAGGTATACTACTTATATGCAGGCTACCTACCTTCAACCAAGGATCCCCTGTCTGCTCTCATCCAACGTGTGAGTGAAACTCATTATGATCAATGTAAAAAACAGGAAATAATTAGATACTATTGTCGTTTTACTCGTTTCGGGATGAAAATCTGCTTATTTAATGAAAACTAGATTGTATCCGCTACGCATCCCCTGTGTGACTAGTGGCGATACCGGATGTAAATCGTACAAAGGAAGAGGTTATGAATATTGGGAGGACGTGTAATACAAGTATCTAACGTTTGAGAAGGAAAGAATGCGTAGATTCTGTTGTAATTGCTGTAAGAGTGCTGGTGAGACCTATTAGGATTATCTTCAGTATTTAATACATATCTGTATCGCATGCCAGGCGAACCACAGCATTATCGTCACCACGAACTGAGCAACACGCAGTACACCGAAGCTCCTTTGAGCACGCGAACGTGAGTGAGCCAACGCCGGGCACACTTTCAACCCGATAAAATAATCGAATTTCTTACCTATAGGCTTAACCTCCCGTTCAGAATACGGGAAATAAAACAATAAGTAAAAACTATTTTTATTTATTTGAGTGAGTGAGTTCTTTTACTAAATTCGAGAAGATTTGGCCCAAAACAATCATTTTGACTGAACACTGGTGTCGAGTCCTAATGCGGAGTTTTGCCGTCCGACGGCGGGCGTCGTGGCGTCGCAGTTTACCGAATAAGTTCCCCCGGACCTTATTTTCTCGGATGTATTGACGAGGCGCGCCCGCCTAAATGTCGCATTCCCCCTTTGACTTGTCTGCACTACAGCAATACTTGAATGTTATCTCTCAATGGCATAACATTAAAGTTGATTTTTTTACAACACCTAATCAGAACTAGCTGACCCGGCGAACTTCGCAACGCCTAACAGTCAATGGATGTAGTATGTCTTTCGATATAGTCATCCGATTAAGATGAAACAAAGCCTAAATAATAAATCAATTATCACACAATTTTAATATATAAAAGTTATCTACCTCGATTTCGTACATTATACGTGATGCGCGCACAACTAAAAACTTCTACAGATTTATTATACGAGTAATTGTATGGGTATACCTAGATAGTTAAGTAGAAATTATTATTTAAGCTATTTCTTAAATCTTGCTATTTTTATTAAATGTAGGGAAATGTGCTTGCTTTTGAATTTATGTTTAATTATACGTTTTAGTATT
Organism: Mythimna ferrago; assembly: GCA_910589285.2. Taxonomy (NCBI): domain Eukaryota; kingdom Metazoa; phylum Arthropoda; class Insecta; order Lepidoptera; family Noctuidae; genus Mythimna; species Mythimna ferrago. Next base: position 14,394,390 of record OU342673.1, on the reverse strand, counting down.
TTATGTTTTTAGTATATTTTAACGTTTATTTTGACTGATTTACGGCAGAGCGATTGTTTTAACACACTAATATTATAAAGGCGAAAGTTTGTATGTAGGTACGTGTATGTGTGTAGTGTGTGTGTTGGTTACTCCATCACGCTCAAACGGCAAGACGGAGACAGATGAAATCGGACCACGGAACATTTTTACTGTTCCGTGAATCGGACCATGTCGTTGAATTCCTATTGTTGTTGGTATCCTTACCGGAGTATGTTTTCTTGAAATAATTTTATACTTTAAATTCATACGAAAAAGCTGACAAAAACTAGTTTTTATTTACACTATTACATTGTTGCATAAATGGCTGTTGCACATTTCCTAATGGTAAATTTTAAAGAAAGGTCCAGGAAGGTCGGTACTCACAATTTTATAGGGTAGTGTCCTTTTACCCGCTGGCCTTATGGATGCAGGCACGGGGCAGCGCACTGCATCCTCTGGCTGCAAGCTTTCAAACTTCGCCTTGAGTCTTGCAACGTTCTTACCTCTGAAATGTTAGGTAAATACTTTATATTTTGGTCCTTATCATCATCTTTTGCTAATTAAGCCACAGATATTTTTAGGTGATTTTATAGAAACGGCAAACTTTGTATCGCCTAACAGTTAGTGAATGTTATCTTGTTGTATATCTTTTAACCGATTGTGATGCAACAAAACCTAAGTAATATATCAAATTACATACAATTTTATTGTATAAAAGTTGTCTACATTGATTTCGTACATTTCACGTGATCCGTGCACAACTGAAAACTTCTACAGATTTATTATATGCCCACAAACTGCAAGAATTAATAATTGGGTTGTAATTATTTAATTACTAGCTGTCCGCCCTCGACTTCGTCTGCGTGTACTTCGGTTATCGCACTCTAAACGTGTTTTCCCGTAGGAATAAGATGTTTTTCCAGGATAAAAAGTAGTCTATGTTCTTTTCCATGTCAAAGGCTATATTATGCATGTTCCAAATTTCATCCAAATCCGTTCAGCTGTTTTTGCGTGATTAAGTAACAAACATCCAAACATCCACACTTTCACATTTATAATATTAGTTAGGATTCCAGTTAATAACTCTTTATGGCAATTAGCTATAATTTATTATTATGCCAAGCAGTGTAATAAATTGAGAGCTTTCAGAGAATTGTAAAGTTTTAAATGCACTATGATTTTAACATGGATTCAGGGAGTGAGCGATGGCTTCCTAGTTATAGGTAGGTATAGGTACATCATCATTATAATCGAAAAACTAGACCTAAAGATGACGGGAGACCAGTATCCAGCGCTGGATATAGGCCTCGCCTAAGTGTCACCACAGTGACCTGTCAAAGCATCTCGCACCCATCGGCTGCCTGCGAACCTCACCATCAGGCCCTTGCAACGCTGTGCGTCTTCCGGTACCTACATAGTGGCCATTTTGGCATCAAGTAATGGGCCCTGTTTAATACCTACCACTTAAGTTTACCGATCCTTCGGGCTATGTAGGTAGCCTTTCATGCGCTGATGCTGATCAGCGCGAGGTGATTTTAGTGAGCTAAAAATCCCACACTCCCTGACGTTTGAAGGGAGTGTGGAAAATTTTCCTATAGCAAAAAAAACGTTCACCTTGCTAACCGAGGAGAATTAGGTATATGTCTACTCGTATAAATAATAATAATTCTTTTGTACTTACGTGTATTTGTCAACTAACTGATCTTAAACAAAGTGACCGATTTAGATGAAATTTTGTGTGTATATTTAAGTGGGTTCCTAGATGGTTTGAAAATATAATTGGATCCGGTAGGTAGCGCTGCAATCGGGTTCTAATTTATTTTCCTAAAAAAAGCCAGGTTTTGGGCAGGGCCACGGCTATCGGCACTAGTGCATCGAATTTGCAATCGTGCATGCGTGCAAGGACTGTTACCTCCAGAACCCATGGCGGCAAGCCGGCCATGAGGCTCGCCGCTTCGCAGGACATCGAGCGGTATCCCTGCATGCTGCACTGTCCGGACGGCCATAATGGCCACCTCTAGGACGCGTTCAGCTTGGCCGCCGGTCGCTTTCGCAGAGACGCGGAGACGGCGCCCAAAGATACTTAATAGTAGGATTATCTCACTTTTTGTGAGACAAAGTGAAACCGTGATCGAAATCCTTTTTGTTGCCCACTGATCGATTTACGTTAAAAAAAGAACATCCCACTTACGGTATTAGGTACCTAACTCCAGTTCTATATGTCTCGGTTCTACAGAGATACATATCGTTTGCTTTAGGTAGGTAGCCATTACTATCTACCTAAAGCAAGCAGGTACCTATATTTCAGGTAGAAAGTTAAAACAAAAAGAGTGTTACATCCGGCCTACCTCACATCTTATTATTATAATAAAATTAAATTATTTTTCCTCTTTCCTCTTCCCGATCGAGCAAATACTTTATTCGCTCGTTTTATTAGCTCACATTTACGAGTTAATGACTAATAAAACATTAAATCCAAACATACCTATACAATATGTGGCTCCGTAGGTGTAACTAGGTCACGGGTAATATTACCTACAAAGCACCAGAGAATTTGAGAAAATGCCAATGTAAGAAATGTAGGTATTCATAATCTATATAAAACACAATCAAATACACTTAAAGTAGAATATTTTAATACTTGAACACTAATCTTACCTGAATACCGTCTCCCAAATGTCGCAAGTACTAAACTATAAGTCAAAACCTATATGTAACTAACTGTTGGTCACTCAGCTCCATTACAAGTAGGATCTCAGCTACCGTATCGACCACTGCCGTCTGTAGGTACCGGAAACGCATCAACGTACGTCAAATGACTTTGACTTATATTTTTTCTAACCCCATATGTAAAACTACAAGTTGACTAACATATATAAAAAAAACACTGTGAGCGCTCAGTATTTCACAACACATAAAATTCAAACACTTTGACGTTTTTATGTAAATTTCAATGCACTAATTTCAACCAAAACAACACAAATTTGTCCCGAACTGCTGCTTATAGTAAACAATAGTAAGTTTCCTACCTGATTCGTGAATAGTAAGACAACATACTTAATGTTTATAAGCTAAACACTGAAGGAACACCTGTTAGTCAATTAAATATATGTACTTTTATAGACTATCTTGATTCACGCGCAGCATCGCCATTGCAAACTACCAGGTAATATTGTGTTTCTGTCTGCGCAGGTTTTCAGTCATAGACTGCTCTATATTGAATAACGTGATATTGGCGCCGAAACTTCACTATCATGCAAATAGCCACCTGTTTGAATGCTTGCATTCTTAAAAGTATGAACGATTTTTTAATTACTATCATGTATAGGTATTTCTTCTTAAAATATAACAAATAAATAGGTACTAGGTACGTAGGTACCTATAATATTCAAAAGACTTATTTCGATGCATCGTTATATGTACAAAGATATTGAAGGTCCTTCCTATGCAAGAATTTAGGGAAATTTTTTCTTCCCATAGACAATATGAAATTTACCAAGTAACCCAATTCTCTTATATCTAATGTTTAAAGCGTGTCTCACTATTAGATACTAAATAGGTGTCAAAGTTAAACAGATTACGATAAAATGGTGAACAGTAGGGGGAGGGGGGGGCACAATGATGCAATGGGGCACAGAGATACACAAGCATTATCTATAAATCGATTGAACATATTCGAGTGATGACATTCCTGAAACGATCGTAGAAATGCTTGAACGTATCCTATGCGTTCGCGCATACAGCCTGTCAGCCGTTGACGCTCTACAACTCGTAACGTGTTTTGAGTGCAGTCAACTAAAAATAACGTGAAATGTAAAAGTGTTTCCCCGGTCTCTTATTCCATCTTGTGAGAATATCTATACTCCAAAGGTATGTTAAACCATCCAATATTTTACGTATTTAGTATTTTTACGAAATAAATCGGTTAGTTTCTTTAGTATAATTATGATTTTGAAAAAAAATTCCTAGTGTCCTTAATTAAACGTGGTTTGCGAGCCTGCAACGAGCCGAATATTGTCAGTTTTGCCGCAAATTAAAAGCATGCCCTCCCGCTCCGCCGAAAGCGGGAGAAATCATTGGATGATTTCCCACCTTAAAAGTAAGACGCCGTGAATCAACAAATATACAAATATTCCCGTCAGATTATAATTTGGGTGTCTTCAAGGCTAGAGTGAATAGGCTATTAATAAACTAGTGCGCCTTACCATTAAAGATTGCATCGCTGCTTTCCATCAGGTGGGATCGCAGTCAAGCACTAGTTTACATCAATTCAAAAATATTTTAGAGTGTTTATTGATTTATTCGTCATGAGTGAACGGTCAGAGTATTTTATTGTGTTTTTCGTAAAAGAAAAGAAAAACTAATGTCTTCATTTTTTTAAATAAAAGTAGCTTTCTTCGTTCCCGATACATTCTATGAATCCATCATCTTCGTAGCCATTTATGATCATCGAGTAAAGCATCTACAAGTAGATATACCTACAGGGTTATTTGTAAAACACCGGCAACCTCTCAGGACGATGTTACTAAGATCATAAAGAATAACTTTTGTTCTACTACTCTGTCAAGAAAGTACCGGGAAAAGATCATAATACACAAAATATACACTTACGCCAACGAATAATCCAATCATCAAAACATTTTTTAAACGCTGTTTCCGAAATTGAGTTCAGTTCTCGCCGCGAATTCTCCTTTATGTCTTCTACAGATTGAAAACGGGAGCCACGAAGTGGTAATTTGAGTTTAGGAAAAAGATAGAAGTCGGCTGGAGCCATGTCTGGCGAATATGGTGATTGCTCGATGGTATTTGTTGAGTGTTTGGTCAAAAATGCGTTCACAATGACGGCCTTGTGCGAAGGCGCAATGTCGTGGTGCAAAATCCAAGAATTTTCTTTCCACAAATCTGGCCTTTTTCGTCGAATTTGCTCTCTTAAATGCCGCATAACGCTCAAATAATATTCTTTATATTACCGTTTGACCTTCCGGTAAGAATTCCGAGCGCACAACACCGCGATAGTCAAAGAAAACAGTCAGCATGACTTTGGCGTGGTTTTTTCGGTTTTGGTTCAGTTGGAAGGCGCCACTCCGAAGCTTGTTGACTTGTTTGCATGTCAAACTCGTAAACCCACGTCTCGTCGCCAATAACAATGCGTTTCATGAATGTTGGGTCGGAATTGACTCGTTCTAGCATGTCCTCAGCGACTCTCATGCGATTGAGTTTTTGGAGAAAATTCAGGTCTTTTGGGACTAGCCGAGCGGCAACATGTTTCATACCCAAATGATTAGTTAAAATGGTACGGATCGACTCGTGAGATACAGAAAGTTCGGCGGCTATCTCTCTCAAACTTGAATGAGGATTTTCAGTCACTATTTCCTTAACTTCAGTTGCAGAGGTTGATGGCCTACCAGAGCGAGGCAAATCTTCCATCACATCTCGACCGCTTTTGAATGCTTTGTACCACTCCTAAGCACGTGTTTTTTAAAAAGTCGATTCACCGTAAGCCTTCTGTAACATTTCCTGTGACTCCGAACACGAAATTCCATTGGCGATGCAAAATTTAAGACAAACTCTTTGTTCGATGTTTTTGTCCATTATGAAATTCGCAATACACACTAGATATGATATAACTAAAAACAGCACTGTATTTAATATATATAACAGATGCAACTCAAACTCCGTGCCAAAATGGAAAACAGTTGTGTCAATCTAACAACAACAAAAAAATCTAAAATTTGAATTTGGAACCATAAACAAATCATCCATTCCCGATATTTTTTTGACTGAATGTATGACTTTTAAAAATTTATCATAATTTAGTTTATCAGATATTCATACAAAAATAAAAATACTTAAATCGAACGTTCTAAATATTACGAAGTCTATGCGAAGCAAGTGATAGTACAATAGCGGAAGAGAGTGGTTATCGGGTAGTGGAGGTGTTTGATGCGCTTGTGGCGCATCATACGGACGTAGGTAGTTCATAGCAAAATACAGAGTTCAAATGTGTTAGAACAACGAAATCTTGAAGGTTCGTTTTTGGTAAATGTATTGTTTTGTAAAAAGTCATAGAACAAAAATTGTTGTTTATGATGTCAGTAATGTAGTCCTGCAAAGTTGTTAGGTAATGTTTTACAAATAACCCTGTTTATATGTAAGCTTTACAAGCGAAAGACACTTTGTCTAACATTGTGGAGTTAAAAAGCAAAACTGCGGATAGATCCGGCTTGTCATTACGATCACACTGATGGGGACTTCTCATACACACGAGAAAGTTACTGTAGCTCTTTGGTTAGGTACCTACAGTTACAGCTCACAAAATGAGTGCGGGATTGCCCCGCACGCGTAATCCCCGCAAATGTCTATTTCATACAAGTATTTGCATGACACGTTTTTTAACCGACTTCGAAAAGGAGGAGGTTCTATGTTCGGCTGAATGTATGTTTTTTTTTTTTTATGTATGTATGTTCACCGATATCACGGTCAATTGTGGACCGATTTTAAAAATTGTTTTTTTGATTGAAAGGTTATGCTTATAAGTTGGTCCCATAGAAATATTGTTATGATCAGATCATGAACTTCGAAGATATGGAACAGAACTCCTCATAGAATCACAGCAGAACTGTGGTTACAAGTAAAGTTGCTTTGTTTATACGTGTAGTCGATGACTGACTGTCAGAAAAGGGGGGGGGGGATGTATCAAACTGATCTGATGATGAGGCCAGACGGAAAAAAATTAAATTATGTAATCTAATCGTGTTTGGGATTATTAGAATCGTTATGAGATGCACTGGCTGTAAGTTATTTAAGTTTGTCTGTGGGGTACTTTTTAGTGGTGGTATAATAACTAAAAATGTAAAATAAAAAACTTTTTACAAAAAAAAAATTAACCGACTTCAATGTTAGAAAACACTGAAAAGTTTAAAATAACTTTAATTTCGGAAGTCGGTGTTAAATAACGAAGAGACAAAACTATTATAGAAAAACACCGACTTCCGAAATCAAAGTTATAGAGTAAGATCCGAGGACCGCCAGACATCACGTATTTTCTGACGAACGAAATGTGGACGATTGAGTACTGTTAGTATGTACTAAGAACGCATGCCTACCTGCTAGCTTGCTTAGACGGCCAATTTTCAGGTATCAGGTAATCAAGGTACATAAAATTATTACTTACCTCACGTAAATTCTCAAAGCTGATTTTTTACGTGTTTTTTAGGCAATATCTTTAAAATCAAGTCGCCAATACTCCCAGACACATTCGTCGGCCGTATTGCTTAACAGACGCTTTAATGCCCAAGCATGAGAATTTACGTGAAGTTATGTCATTTTTTTGGGAGCTTTAAAGCGTCTGTTAAGCAATACGGCTGACGGAATGTGTCTGGGAGTATTGGCAACTTGATTTTAAAGATATTGCCTACAACATATGTAGAAATCAGCTTTGAGAAAATACGTGAAGTTACATCATTTTTTTGGGAGCTTTAAAGCGTCTGTTAAGCAATATGACCGACGGAATGTGTCTGGGAGTATTGGCAACTTGATTTTAAAGATATTGCCTACAACATATGTAAAAATCAGCTTTGAGAAAATACGTGAAGTTACATCATTTTTTTGGGAGCTTTAAAGCGTCTGTTAAACAATACGGCCGACGGAATGTGTCTGGGAGTATTGGCGACTTGATTTTAAAGATATTGCCTATAAAATACGTAAAAATCAGCTTTGAGAATTTACGTGACGTAAGTAATAATTTTATGTACCTTGATTACCTGATACCTGAAAATTGGCCGTCTAAGCAAGCTAGCAGGTAGGCATGCGTTCTTAGTACATACTAATAGTACTCAATCGTCCACATTTCGTTCGTCAGAAAATACGTGACGTCTGGCGGCCTTAGGATCTTGGACTATTATTTTAAGCTTATCATTGAAGTCAGTTATATTTTTTTTGTAAAAAGTTTTTTATTTTAATTGTAATCCGCATAGAGATATTATCTAAAACATCCTTAGATTAGACATTTAAACAAACCTTTTTTACTGTCCGTTCCAACCATCGATATATATGTACTAGGTACTAGATAAGGCGTGCTGAACACTCACTTCAAACGAATCCGTTGCACTGAATTCTAGGCAAATTGACATTGATGACTTTAGTGCAATTTTGACGTTCATACAGTGTGAGAGCGGCGCTTATAAATTCAAAAGAAAGTGAATTTGGGACGTAAATAATAATTCAGTAGTCATGAAAATAAAATAATTGATTATTCAAGCAATTTAATAGCTTCAAATTTCGTAATAGTATGTCAGAAATTATATTATTTTATTTAAAAGCTTTTCCATTTTACAATCATAGACTAAAACATGCAGATGTTCCCTCCCACAAAAACCGGGTTTTTACCTACATCTGCTTTAGTGAACACGAACTTTGCATGATGTTTTATTCCGTTTGTTTTTTTTTTTAATATTTTATTTACATAATTTTTTTTCTTTTTTGTATAAATAATAGGTACCAATGAATTCCTTCAAATTCAAGAATTATGAATAGGAATACGTCTGTTTTTCGAAACAGTAAAAACTCAGCAAGAAATGCCAGCAAATCATTGAGTATCAGTTTTCATCGCTAAGTTTTGTTGTTAAGCATTCTGTCATTCGTAAGCACTGAGGTATTACGTACCTACCTAGATATTATGTATACATAGATTAGTATTCAAATATAAATTAGGTTTAGCTGAATTTGTAGTCATATGTGTAATATAAGTGATAAATCACTAAGTGATCATTACTGTTATTGAGATTTAGTCCTTCATAAACTATAATTATATTTCAAGTTTGTTCACTCTGGTCAGCCAAAAAGAGAAAAATTGATAAAATATCTTCAAGAGGATAGACGTGAAAACACGTGGCTTCCTACAAAATATCTGTTTATCTGCTCTGCACACTTTCAAACTGCTGATACTAAAGCTGGAAAACGTTTTCTAATGAGTCGGCTATTCCTTCAGAATGTGCCTTCTAACATTTATAGCTTTCCCCGACATCATTAAACCAAGTGCAAATTTCTGACTCCGAATCAATTTTTGATTCGCCCCGAAAAAATAAGTTGAAAATAGATATAAAAAAAGTTTTAGTTTTTTATGTAATTTATTTCATCACCACTGCTCTCAAAACGGTGAAGGAAAACATCGTGAGGAAACCGGCATATTTCGAAGACATGCGACATTCACTAACCCGCACTGGGCCAGCGTGGTGGTTTACGGCCCATTCCCTATCCTAGAGAGAAGGCTTGAGTCCCAGCAGTGGGAAACATTAAAAAGCTGATTATGCTATAGTTATAGTTGTTGATTATTTTGTTACTAAATATTAGCAGCGCAGTCCTGACCATCATTCACTAAAGAAAGCTGTCCTTTAGAATGATGATTACAATAAATGGTTTCATTACTTTACACGATTTTGAATTCACTTATCTAATAAAGTAGTAGACGTAGTTTTCTGAATTTACACTAACGTGGACTATTGGTAGAATCTTGAAATAGAGTTTTATAGTAATGAAGTATTGTAGGCAAAAAACTGTGTCACTTCTGCGGTATAAAAATCTATATGAATAACATGTCATTACACTATGTTGAACTAAACGCGTAAGTAATACGAAATTCATGGCGCTTAAGACGTTTTGATCGCGAAAAAAGTATCCTCTAAAAGCTATTAGCGCTTTAAATTTTAATAGTTCTGTTAGACTACATAATGCTAATGTAGCGCTGCAGCAGATTTTCGTTATAACTTTTCAATATTTTGACAAATATTTTCCATGAAAGGGCCCGTCATCACTGGTTCCAACCTATTTTGACTTTTATTACATTGCTGGCTGACAAATGGCAACTGCGGTAAATAGTCGGTATTGTAACCACTTTTTTGCTTTTAATGTCATCCTTATGTGTATGAAATAGTAGTCAAAATCGGTTGAACGGACAGTAATAACGTTTTTCTGATCTTGTTGCGAATGGAGTATAAAAACTTCGTTACTGGATCACGCAAGTTACGCAGTGTCTATGTAGGCGACTATGTGAATGGGACAAACAATTGATACCTACATACATTTATTTAGGTATGTCATTATGTCATGAACACGTTTATTCAAACACGTTTTCTGTGGCTTCATAGACGGATACTGATACAGGGCTCTGTGGCATTCACTGCGATGAAATTATTGCATTGCGACGACGCAGCAAAACAAAAAAAAAAGCCGCAACGCCTTTGCAGCATCACTCTTACGGTAACGGCTCTCTAATTAGTACTCGACTTTACTTTACGTAGTGTTGAATAGTCTTCCTTTTGTAGAAACAATTTTTTTAACCTCTATTTTCTAATTGGTTGTATGGTAATAGTACATTTTAATACAACTGCAAAAGTTAGTCATTGCGACCGAGGTGGAAGTTGCACGAGCGGTACGCGAGAGGGCTACAGTAAAAATGTTGAATTTAAGATTTGAAGAGAATCCTTTAGATGGTGCCGGCGCCGTCAGATATTGTGATTAAGTTAAAAAATACTCGCGATAGTTTGCTGCCATCTAAATAAAAACTAAAATGTATGGGAACTTTGGAAATTTTTCTTAACTACAAAATGAACAAAAATGCGTCGTTATTTTCAGAGAAAGCAAGTACCTACTTCTTCGTAAGTGTATTGAAAAACATCGTTTGATACACGTTTTTTGTCACTGCTGCCCTCGGCTCCATAACACATTCGCTTACGGCTCGTGCGAATTCCGCCTCGGTCACAATGGCTAACTTACTGCACTTGTTTCAAAATGTACTATTTCACATATTTATAACTTGCGCATATCGTTGCATTAGTAATCACACTGATTTACCATTAAGCTTAACGACACGTGGCCATCATCATTCGATTCTGGGTTCATTGTTCCTGCCGAGCTGTCGTGGGTAGGCGGGCGAGGAGAATAAAAGCACGTATTGGAGATAGTTAATAATGCACAAGTATTATTTTTTCACAAAATATAGGCGGAATCACAATCAACAGGTTATAATTAATTAGGATATGGCGACGATCCACCGAACACATCTTACTTCCACGCGATGCTAACGGATTATTCTCCGCCCGCCGGTAGTTCGTAAAAGAGCCCGGAGTTGCGTCAGAGTGTAGAAACGTCAACCCGTGCTTGTCAGATGTCAGCTGTCATTCTTGACGTTTCTTGATACTCTAAATGTCGCGGCGCCGTCAAACTATAAATACTATGGGTGAGTTGCACCATTTAACTATAACGATAACAAAGCGGTTAACAGTTGTCAAATCGTCGAATTGACCAGTAGGCGGCCGGCGGCCGTTTCACGGTTGGTTATGGTTTGGTTATCGTTATAGTTAAATGGTGCAACTCACCCTATTTGTTTTTCAATTGACATAAACTAATGACGGCGATTCTACCTGATGGTTAGCAGTTGTGCAATCGTTAATGGGGAGGCGCACTAGTTTATTAAAAGCTTGTTAACTGTAGCACAGTACTAACATCCATACAGTAATGTGTCTCGCCTGTATTTTTGAAATAAATGCTTACAGCCGCGCGGTACGTAAACATGCGATAGGGCCGCCCGCCTCCAGCATTTTAATTAGGTACATTTGCCTACTTTGCGTTTCCATTTAGTTTTGTGATTGTAAATATTCTTTTTTATCTATACAAATAAAATACTTTGTGAATTGAATAGGAGGTTTTCAATAAAAATGCGTGTAGTTTTTTGTTCCGTTTTCTGCCATTTGGCTATGGAACCCTAAAAACGGTTTTTAGTGGTATATGTTCTTAGAGCAGCAACAGAAATACTTAATTTGAGATAATTTCAACTATCTAGTGGCAGACAGACGGTCAAATTTATTTTTTCTAGTCTTACTCATACACCCAGTACAATAAACAACTTTTATTAATAATAAAATACCACTTTATCAGTATCATGATTCATGAACCGCCTATAACTACCTATTTCACTCGTGTCAATCACTTTCCTTTACTCTATTTATTAATCCAGAAATCTTTTTTTTTCGGGACATAAAAGAAAATACTTATTCATCAAAAAAACCGGCTAAGAGCGTGTCGGGCCACGCTCAGTGTAGGGTTCCGTAGTTTCCCGTCCGTAAGTGTTCCCACTTATGAGTTAAAAAAAGGCTATTTGTTACGTTGACATACTAAGTACGGAACTCTAATAAATACGGAACCCTAGAAACGGGCCTACAAAGGACGGTGATAACTAAAACAGTATGCAAGTAGTAGAAATTTCAGCGATTGTGCACTCGTAATATTACGAATATATTTAAGAAGCAACGATCTTTTACCACGGTAGGTCATGAAAGCACGGAAAATCATAACATCGACTTTTAAAAAGATGACGTCATTACGCAACGCCATCTATCGAACCATTTATGAACTGGTTTTTACCTTAACATTTTAATAGATGGCGTTAAAAAAATGAATTTTCGTTTTGTTCTAAATTGCCTTAGCATGTTCTTGATAGAAGTTTTATGTAGTTATAAGATAATACAGCCAATGCCAAGAAGAGACCAACCGAATAATTTGATAATTCCCGACCCCATCAACTCAGGAAAAATCCTAACAGCGCGAACGCAAAATAGCCCAAAGTACAATGCCATCTCTCGGGGAATTGGGTTACTAATTAATACATAGGTACCAGAAGAAATTTTCGGTGGTAATTTTGGATTGCGAGAACCGATTTTAATAATTCTTTTTTTGTTTGAAAAAAGACACGTTCAGGATAATAAAATATGTAAACGAAATTAAAAAAAATGCTTGCATATACGATTATACTACAAACTTAGTCCAAAAATTATTTTGTAGAACCTTTTTGTCTTTTTTGTACAAAAACTGTTCTTTCCATCAAGTCCAAAATGATTTTCCTAGAAAGTCCTTATAAAGTTCTACTTGTCAGATTTTTTTCATATTGTCTAAAGTTATGGTTCAAAAGTTAGGGGACACACACATTGTTTCTTACTTTTGGAGCGATTATTTCCGAAATTATTGACATTATCAAAAAATGATTTTAGTAAACCCCTATTCATTTTTAAATACCTATCCAACAATATATCACACGATAGGGTTGAAATTAAAAAAAAATAACTTCCCACTTTACATATAGGGGAGCTACCATAATAAAACATTTTTTTCGAATTTTTATTGTACCACTTTGTGGGTGTGATTGATATACATATTGGAAACAAATTTCAGCTTTCTAGTGCTAACGGTCACAGAGATTAAGCGAGGACGGACAGACAGACAGACAGACAGACATGGCGAAACTATAAGGGTTCCTAGTTGACTACGGAACCCTAAAAAGACATACAGACCTACTAGTAAGTACCTTTCAGAGTTTCCATGTAATCTAAAAAAAGTTATCTCTGGATGCGTTATTGACGAATTCATGCAACCAAAAACAGCACAATATATCCTACTCGTCATATTAAATATGTATTTGAACTTATTTTTAGTGAAAAAATCGCGCGGTTATTGTAAAAAAAACAACACACCGTCCGATCGTCACTGCGGCACAGTCGCGACTGACTGCACCACGAGCGCACCGCGAGATCGAGGCGCGTAGGTATAGCTCGCGTTTCGTCCGTTTGTATGAAGATGGACTACTGTATGGATATTAATACTGTGACTGTAGCCTCGAAGACACCTCAATTATAAACGGATGGGAAAACCGCAGCTGGCTATTGTTCCAGTCCTTCGATGTATGCAGTATAAATGACGTAGCGCAAAGCAATTCAATGTAGGTAACTAATTACTCCTAACTAGTTACCTATCTAAACGAGCAATTAAGTATTTCCGCCGTAAATAAGTAGTACATACGTTAGTTTTAGTATTATGCGAAACCCGAAAAATTTGTTTAGTATTTTTATGTATAGAATCTATGTACAACATTTCATAACTGTATCTTGAAAAGTCACAAAGTTATAAGCTTGTTATGTCAGCAAAAATACATAATCAGCGGGCCTTCCAGGGTACTCAGGGGTTGTTTTGCACTTGCACTCAGACTAATGCCCGCTATGACCTTCCGTGACCTGTGTTGTAGGTACTTAGTGTCGGTGGTTATGACTTTTAGTTAATATACCTACTTGGTTAAAAATATAACAAATGGTGTAAAAATTGTTGGAATCGATTCAGTCACTGATTCTGTACAAACTATAATCAGGTATCACATAATTATAGGTATAGGTACTAAAAATAATGTTGTACCTATATCCAGAACAAACATAAACGCAATACCTACATTTAGCCTATATAAAGAAAAACAAATGAAATAAGGACCCCTGCAGCTCCTGGCAAGATTTTCAGAGAGGTACAATTCGTTTAAGACGACTGAGTCTTATGTCATGGCAATAAGGCTATATATTCACGTGCAGAATAAGTTTAATAGACCGTATATCCAATGATCCGATACAGTGTTCTCGCACACCAGTAGAATACATAATGTCGTACGCATTGCTTAGGTTGTAAAGCAAAATAGATGCTGGAAGCTGTTCATGAAATAAGTATTTCATAAAACTTTTTATTACAGAAGATTTTCATTAGATACATACTTAAATCAAGTCTACCCACTAATTTGTGTTCAATCATTTCTATCAAATTGCGCTCCAGCGTCGAACACATTGTTGCTTTAAGGTAGGATATCGGACAAGAGCGAGCCTATCAACAATAAAAAAAAACAATACACTTTCTCGAAAACGGACTCTTTTCCCACGAGATTAGCTTTATTATACAATATATATTTTTTCATTACTTACTTTACTCTGAAAGTATGAAAAAGGGATGAAATGCATGTTACCAAAAGAGTTATGAGTATACATGTGAATGGGTGGAGAGGGAGAGGGAGGCCAAAGAAAAGATGGATGGATTGCGTGAAGAATGTTATGAAAGAAAAGGAAGTTAGTGATAGCATGACGAGTGAGGGTAGAGTGGAAGGAAAAAACGTATTGCGCCGTCCCCAAATAAGATGGGGCAAGGGCAGGAAGAAGAAGGAGACTTTACTCTGAAAGTAGGTCTAAAGTTGCTTGAAGAGCGGGTTGATGAAAGTAATATTTTTCATCCCTAGGGAGAGGACAATTACTTTCAACTGACAGCTGTCAAATTACTATTTCTATCTTCACATTTCTATTGAACTATGTCCCAACTTTCTATACATCCACTTAATTATAGCACGATGTAAAATTAAAAATAACTTAAAGAGTAGTATAATACTAATTAAAGAATATATATTTTTATGTGACTTTTTTTCTACTGTTTCTTTAAATTACTTTTTACACCACCTGCTCGATAATGTCGTTTTACACGTCATACAAACCTCACTTAAAGCAAGTCATTATATGCCTAGGGAGATAATGCAGTATGGCCGATCCCTAGGGAATAATAAGATTTGAATTTCGAGCATCAAGAATCGTCAACATTGCGAATTAAAATGTAGGCGCATCGAACAAGTTGACTCGAAATTCAAACCAAAGAGTATCATCACTATGATTCAGTTTGAATCATCATAGGCCACTAACAAAAAAAAAAGAAAATAGAATAAAACGTGCGTACTGACGACACGGGAGCATTATAGAAAATTGAAACTATAGAATCTTGGAGTAGTGAATTTTGTTTGTTTGATGAACTTGTAAATATAGTACTTATATTTCTCTAATTTGTATATGATTTGGTCGACCAAATTGTCTTTTAATTATCTCACAGATGGTGTAAAAAGTAGAGTATGCAACACGGGGATAAAGCTGTCTTTGTCTTGGGCGGCTTAAATTCCTCACTTCACTCAGGTTTCTTTATTAACTCCCTCGCAATGCTCGGGAGTTAATTTTATAAATCCCTCACTATCGTTCGGGATTAAAATCAGCAACCTTCGTTTCGTTCGGAATTCAACATGCCGCCCGCGACTTAAAGACACTGCTTTATCCCCTAGTCACATAAACTACTATTATTTGTTTTTAAATTATCAAAGCAAAATATTTTCTATTTTGCGGGAAAGTGGCAATCCGGCAAAAGATCTCCATTTGTTCCTATTTTTTTAGATCTTCATTTGTTCTTTCGAGTTGTAGAGTTTTGTTTACATTTTTTGTACAACACTTTGTATTAACATGATAAATTCATTTAACATGATATGTTCATCGGATTCAGATATAGATTTAACGCTTAATTTCATATGAGAAGAGGTTAAAGCAGTACTTAACAGAAAACCTTCTACCGCCTAAACCAGAAGAAAGATGCAATTCATACGACGACTCAGGTTTTACAAGCCTATAGTTTTATTTTTGCTTTCTTTGTATTCGTGATGAAAAGCACAGTGGTAAAGACCTCCCCCCCTCGGGGTAAAGACTTATTTAATCCTTCGAATTATTGGCGACCTCGCTACGTTCGGACGCCAAACTCCTTCTCGGGACTAAACATTACTTTCACCCTTAGGACAAACGGTAAATGATGAATGTACTATGTTTGATGAACAGAATATCAAAAATCTATAGCAGTTTATTTTCCTTTGCTTCTCTTTCAACCTGCAAAGGTGAAACGCGGAAAAAAAAACAAAATAAATCTACTATATTAGTTAATGTTATTAGTTGTGATAATAAAACATGTTTTGAAGACAATTAATAAAATATTACGAGTACTCTGCCGGGTCATATTGATGAGTCTGTGTGTGAGTCAGGACTTTGCCTGTTATGTAAGTATACTGTTTATTTCTCTGTATTTATTAATCTAGGGACCCTAGAGTCCTGGATCTTTGGAAGGCGTCCGTGGGGCCGAAGTCAACTCGCTGAGGCTCTTCAGATACTTTTCATGGAACGTAGTACCCACTGATGACAATCCCTGTACGCGCTATGATAGTGTGCTCAAGGATAACCCCCGGTTAGTGAGAAACTATTGTGTCATATGGAAAACCTAAAGCATATAATAGGGCTATGGTTTTGGGAAGTTTAAGTGGACTGGCTACCAAGAACTGTGTTGAAGACCATAGCCCCTACCAGTACACGGTTATACATCCATAAAAGCTGGGTAAGTGCGAGACGGACTCGCGCACTGAGGGTTCCGAGCAAACTACTATTCCCGAATGGAGTCTCGAAGTTTTTTCCGAACTTCAATTTTTTTACCTAGGTATTTATCAACAAATTTACTGTTTTCAGATTTTTTCCTATACCAGTGCTATAAGACCTTGCTTTGTCCCAAATTTCAGGATTCTGGGTCAACGGGAAGTATCCTATGATTTTCCATCTTTGAGAGTATCAAAATATACGTTTTTTTTGAGACATAAACGGCCGTATCTTTTTTATTCATTAACTTAGAAGTTCACAGCTTGAAGGGAACGCAAACCTGAGTATATGGTTATAATTTGAACTCGGTATCTCCTCGCGTTCTCGAGATAAAGGGTCTTCACAGACAGACAGACAGACAGACAGACGGACGGACAACAAAGTGATCCTATAAGGGTTCCGTTTTTTTCCTTTTGAGGTACGGAACCCTAAAAATGAAGTTAACACAAGCACACACTTTAGGCAATTTATTTACAGTTAAACTGTAAATAAATTGGCCAAAAAATTATACTGGCATTAAAGGTAGGTACTTATATCTTAATTGTGTAATGAGAAGTTCATACAAGTAATTTATGGCATGCAAATGAAGGTTTGCACGCGGCTATGACGCCATATTTGCGTGCGGGCTTTATAGCCAACGCTGCGGAAAGCAAAACCGGACACCACGGGGACATCGGAGGGAGGGGACGCCGGACAAGGCGCGTGCCACAGAGATGCCACCTGAGACCCAACTCTGATTACTAACATGCCAGTACTCGATTACTTGAATATATGAATACAAAACTAAATTCAAAGCTAGATTTATTTCAAAACTAGTTGAAAATGCAATGCGAATGTGACCTACATTATAGCAACGGCTTTTCTAGGACTGAAAAACAAGGATATCGGATTTGTGATTACATTAATATTCGTACTGACAGATACAGGAACGAAGCCTTTTTTAGGAGCGTAATGTCTGTCACGAAGGAAGGATATATATTTATTACCAGTATAAGTGTGTAATCCATGATTATAATTGTGGAAGGGATTAAAATACGGGCCACGATATTCCATCGTGTTCACAGAATGTTTGGAAATTGGTAAAGTACTTACCTAAAAGTTTATGCTTTTGGAAATTGGTTTTCATTTTAGTTGTGGGTAACTATCGACCAACTTAAAGAATATCTCCATGTATAGGCCACGAATCAAATGTTTGTGCATCTCGCATCCACCGCATTCCCGCGACTCTCACCAGGTCGTCGGTCCACCTTGTGGGAGGCCTTCCAATGCTGCGTTTTCCGGTGCGCGGTCGCCACTCTAGAACCTTTCGTCCTCATCGACCATCCGTTCTATGCGCAACGTGTTTTGACTGGCCTGTTGGTCTAGTGGTTAGTGGCCCTGACTGCTATGCCGCAGGTCGTGGGTTCGATTCCCACCCAGGACAAATGTTTATGTGATGAGCATGATCATTTGTTCTGTGTCTGGGTGTAATTTATCTATAATATGTATGTATTTAGAAATATATAAGTATGTTTATCAGTTGTCTAGTACTCATAACACAAGCTCTGCTTAGCTTGGGACTATACGGCGTTGTGTGATAGTTGTGGAATATTATATTATATTATATTATATTATATTATATTATATTATATTATATTATATTATATTATATTATATTATATTATATTATATTATATTATATTATATTATATTATATTATATTATATTATATTATATTATATTATATTATATTATATTATATTATATTAACGTGCCCTGCCCACTGCCACTTTTGTTTGGTGATTCTTTGGGGTATGTCAGCGACCTTGGTTCCTCTGCGGATATCTTCATTCCTGATACTATCACGCAAGGAAACTCCGAGCATGGCCCTTTCTATTGCCCTTTGGGTAACTGTAAGCCTTCTGATGAGACCCACTGTAAGTGACCATTGAAATGATATTGATATTGATGAATAATTACAACCACTCGCGCATGTTACTAATTTATGGCAATAAATAATTCTTTTAAACCAAGACAATAGTACATTATGATACAAGTGTATAATGTTGGTGATTACAGCCGAGGTCGGTAATCGCTAATATTCACGTGTATCATACGACGTTTTTCGACAAACTTGAGAAGAAAAATTTTACAAATTAATTAATTATTGCTTTATCAACAAAACTGTTTTTTTTTTTGTAGTATGGCGGCAAAAAATTGTTCTTTCTTCTTATGCGCGCGCATCCAAAATGGCGGCCATAGACTAGCTACTCTAGCTCTGCTAGGCTGTTTGAATAAAAAAATAAGAATGAGGTTGCTTATGTTTATAAACAGAAAAAAAAAATTTATTTTATGAATTATTTATTTATTTAACATGTAAAAGTTAAAATAATTTATTTTAACACAAATTAGCATAAAATAAGTAAGCAAGACACTAATTTGTACTATTGAACGCAATACCTAATGTATTTTTTTTTCGAATTCAATGTTTGATTTGAGAACAGAGGTTTAACAAAAAAGGTTGTCACTACATTATCACATTTGTGCATAATGGTAATCAAAAAGTCACAGTTTGGTGACAAGCTACATTATATACCTAAGTGTAGTGCAATAATAGTCACTTTCTGAGCAAGTCTTAGTGTGTCGAAAACATTATTATTACTCATCTCTATTATTAGAATAGATAGCGTTCATTCTTAGACAAAATCCGAGATCTTCAAAAACCTTTAAATTTAGAGCTTTGGTCTTGTATGCTTAATTACGACAAATGACAAATGGACAGTTATCGCGAGTGAGTAGAAACTCACTTGCGATAACGGTCCATTTGTCAATTTGACATTATCATTGCGCAAAAAACGAAAAATATCGCCATAGCACTAGCTTCTATTACTGGACAGTTTCTAAAAGGAGTTACTTGAGGTGCAAGATAGGTAATAGAGGAGGAGAAAAGACGGATTTTCGTTACTACTATGCCATCATGACCTTATTAGGAAAAGTTGACGTAGAATACTCAAACAAATTCTCATTTTGAGTGCCATGTAAAAGTGCTTACTCCGGTCGCAACGCTTTTGCAAACCTTGCAGGAAAGAGACTTTTGCGCGCGCATATATGCATCCCTCTCTTGGTTTAGGTTAGTGTGGGCGTTACAGTAAAAAGCAAGTACCTAATAAAAACATAACCTGTTGCAATATAAGCTAGCCGGATACGACAAAGAATAATTAAAAGCCCTAAAGTAATTACACACTATGAAGTTTCTAGGTCATTTGGATATTTAACTAGTTATTCTCAAGATATATATTAACTATTGGTATAGTGAATTTTGTTTTCTGTTACAGATTGATAATAAGTCATCGAGCTTTAATATAGCCAACATGAGATTCAATTTAAGTGTCTAATATTCGTATTACAAGACAGTTTACTCAAAAGTCTCTAAACTCCATTAGCAAACACAATATAACATTTACGTAAACTAAATAATTACTATACTCAAACCACTCTTCTAAACAAAAACATGAATCTCGTTAAACACACCGCTACTTCGCCTAATTTAAGTCTGTAAACTACTATCCCTAATGAACGTTACTATTGTGGAAATCTCCTGCCTAAAGCACTTCAATTCTGTTAAAAATTTCTCGGCTCATAATTCTGTGGAAATGTTAAAACTAAAACGCAAGGGTTTCCGTTCGCTCGCTTCCCTCGTTCTCTACCGTCCGTCCTCCAATGGGAAGACCTTCAAAGGCTTCAATCAAATCGGAATAAATTATCAATTTATCATTTTATAAGCTTATATGTGAACGTCAATCGTTGAATTGGAAATATTTGATCGGTACTTGTTAAAATTGAAAACTTTATTTATTTATTTTGTTTTTTCCCGTGTGAAACGAATTAAAACAAGATGCAAGATTTTTTTTTATTATTATTATTGATAGGCTTGCGTTTGACCACCATCTCACCTGATGGTAACCGATGATGTGGTCGACGATGGAGCACGCTTGCCTAGAAGTAACCTATTCACTCTTGACTTACAGACCCCTAAGTTGTAGCTATCAGGAAACACAGACTCCGGCAGGGAATTCCACTCCTTGGCTGTACGCATGATAAATGTGTTGTATAATCGATGTAAAATTCACATTAAACGGAGTGCTGTTAACATTGGTTTTCTTGTTGTTACTTATTCCCACCACCACCACACCACCACTTAGGCCTCCTCTCTAGGAGAGGGAATGGGCCGTAATCCACCACGCGGGCCTAGTGCGGGTAGGTGGATGTCACGAGTAATAGATATATTTTGTACTCATTATAATGCTAGTTAAAACGTTCACATGTTTTTTTTTTTTCAATATAGGTAAAATACACATTTAAAAAAAGACATTAAGAAGTTACCCGCTATACTAAAGGAAAGTGATCGCTGCGTTCATTTGAACACTTTCTCGAATCAAGCATTTAAGCCTAAAAGGCTGCACTCACTGGGGGTAAAACAAACATTACTCTAATATTCCAGCACTAGACTTTGCTAATATCACAGTAGGTACTAAAGGGTGGACTAGATGGTTGCAAACTAGCGTCCAAGAAAACCAAACTCCAACCAAGGTCACCTAAGTTGGAGTTTAGTTTGTGTAATTGGTTTGTATCGCGGCTACATGGATGTAAACCACGCGCAAACACGTTCGCAAATCAGTCACAGCGGATTGTGTGATAATGGATTACAACTGCTGTCTACACGAGACACGGATTGAAACTAGCAAGGTCAGCTCTGTTGGGACCTTGGTTTACAACCGTCTGGTCCATCCTTAAACCAGTACAGCCGCTAAAGCTTCAAGTACCGGCAATAAATCGTTTCTCAATAACCTTGCTGAGGATGATATTCGCAGAAATAAGATTTTACTTGATTTCCCGCCTGGGGCTAAATGGAAGCAAGCCAGACGAAATCTAACAAGATTCGATAATTTTGGTAGATTAATGACAACATTTGCCTAATCTTCGTAATAAATCAGAGTACAATATCGTTAACAAGACGACATTTATAATAGGATCTAAATTTATAGGTATTATAAAACGTAAAATATGTTTCTACCTACCGTTATAGACATTGAAGAAAACGCTATGTGCTAAAACTGGAACCTTTCAAATACCTTAATTAGAGACAATAGAAATATATTTACAATGAGAGAGCGAACGCTGGCGTTCGCTTGGGGTTTAATGAATTAAAGGCAATAATGCGAGGATGGTTTTAGACCATTAACAAAATGCACACTTCTTTTTACAGTACCTATATATGTAATGGCCAGATCAAAAAAAAATAATAATAATAATAAAAAAAAGGCCAAATCGTAGAAATTGATCACTTCATGATATGGCCAAGTAAACTGGCCAAATCGTTTTAAACGTTAAAGTTTGATGGTATTGCAATCTTCGTTTGGGTTACTTTTATTATCATTGAAATCCTATACTAATGATATGGTCAAACGAGAATTGACAACATGTCTTGATGTTGATTGACATTCAATCAAGGTTTTTGTTTTTGAGAAAACCTTGTTGTAATTACCGCTTACACAGTCATTTATTAAAAGTCTAGCAAGATAATGGCATCTCTAAGATCAGGTAACCAGTACAAGAAGTGTAAAAATCCCGGATTTTGGAGCTCAGGACCCGGACATATCAACCCTTTTTTTAACTTAGAATTAAATACTCAGTATTTATAATAAAAGTGTTGTTCCTATTGGCAATTTTTAGGATTCCGTACCTCAAAAGGAAAAAACGGAACCCTATAGGATCACTTTGTTCTCCATCCGTCTATTTGTCTGTGTCTGTCCCTTTATCTCAAGAACGCGGTATTGAGATGTGAAAAACTCAAACTTCTAAGTTAACGAATAAAAAATGTACGGCCGTTTATGTCACAAAAAAACGTAGAATCCTGAAATTTGGCACAAAGCAAGGTCTTATAGCACAGGTATAGAAAAAAATCTGAAAACAGTTTTGTTGTTACCTACGCCACCAAAATAAAATTACTTTTTTGCAATTTGGAAAAATATTCGAGACTCGGGAATTGTAGTTTGCACTGAACCCTTAGTGCGCAAGTCCAACTCGCACTTGCCTCAGATTTTTTATTTGTTGTCTCTCATAAAACAAAATATCTCTCACCATTTTCAGCTACTAAGCGGAATTTTCTGACGAGATTAAAATAATCTAAATTTGTTTAATTAAAAATGAAATAAATTACGCACAGTAATGCGCCTGGCTGGGTTTGAACCCGCGACCTACAACTCGTAAGTCGGGGCCATTACCACTTGGCCACCACTGCTCCCGACTTGTCTTGACTTGATTTGTTTAAGTCAGAGACTTCAAATGTTTTTGAAGTTTTTGGTACGAATTGATACCGGCTGGTATTTGTAGATCTTTGACAGGCGTTGCAAATAGTCAGAAGCCAGGAATTCTGAAACCAGTCTTGTCGAGATCTAGTTACCCAGATGAGTAGTAACTCTATGTAAAACACTGGTTACTGCTGTATTCGGTTAGTCTGTGGATACCTGATATCTATGGTGGATACCGACCTTAACATACATCATTCAGAAAGAGGCTGACCAGATTCATAGGCTATACCTACAAATGCTAGACTAAGTTAAACTGTCTAAGTCACAATACCCTTCTATCTAAGCGCACGGCCGTGCGCAGGCCAAGTTCCAGCAACAGGCCGCGTGCATGCCGTGCACTATTTACACGAACCGTTTCGACCCACTTTTGACCCCCCTGTAGCTCAGTGGCTATTGCAAGTACAGAGATAAAATTGTACCTACGTTATCATATACTAGTACTAAAGCAGTATGTGAAATTTCATAGATATAGCTTCAGTTGATTCTGAAATATGACCCTGAGAATATAGCTAATTTTGACACTGACTCACTGACCGGTAATCAAAACCTCTGGGCCACTTCCAATTGTTCTAGCGTTATGAAATTTGGCACACAGGTCGTGTGTTATATGTAGATTAACAAAAAATTAAGAAATTTAAGAAATCGGTCAAGCGTGTGTTGGCTTAATCGAATATCAAATTTTTAGTAAAATATTTATGAACCAGTTATACAATGAGAATACGATCTATGGTTAACAATGGACGCGGCCGTGGCACAAAAAGAAAAAAATAGGTACGATTTCTTGAAAAAAAGTATTGAAATCCCACTAGAAACATACCTGTTAAAAAGGGGGCCAAGTTCCTATCGGCTAATTGTTCGCCTAAAAAAGGGTTGAAATCCAATCCAATGCCAAGTTTAGATGCACTTTAAAATCGATCATAATCATCTTCTTCAACAGCCTGATCATCGTTAAATTTGAACTTGGCAGGTTAATTTAATTATATAAATAATAAATTTAACTATACAATTAATCAAGTGTTACGTGTAGCATGAAAACCTGCCAAGTTCAAATTTACCGATGATCAGGCTGTTGATGAAGATGATTATGATCGATTTTAAAGTGCATCTAAACTTGGCATTGGATTGGATTTCAACCCTTTTTTAGGCGAACAATTAGCCGATAGGAACTTGGCCCCCTTTTTAACAGGTATGTTTTTAGTGGGTATTTTTTACACAACTAAGTTTATGCAGTAACCTAATCTTATGTTAGATATAATATAATAACCAAAAGGTGTTAAATTAGTAAAACCTCGGAATCCGGGGCCAGTCAATGAATCTTAATATAAACTATTGGACTGTATTGTTAAAAGCACAAATAAAAAAGTAAAAAAAAAAATTGTGTGCTCTTATTTATTTTTTTACCTGATATAAACTAGTACTTGAATGCGATCCTAAAAATTAATAACAACAATTTACTGAAAAATAAGAGGGAGAAGTCAAAAAAAGAGGTTTAACACCCAAGTTTGCAACCTTGAACAACCTGTGCTACCCCCATAGTGCTCGAAGAACTGCGAAATTTTGGCACATTTTTTAGATTTTTCGAAAAACCTACCCGCGTTTTTTAAGTATAATTTCTTATAATGTGATTATAATATAAAAAAAGCTAATTAAATTTACTACAATTTGAGCTTAACCCCAGTACTCCAGGTTCATTAGTTGCAGAGATACTGTTTGTCAAAGTAGGCATTTTCTTTTTGGAAAGTGAAAATTTTGTGTCTGCGTCATATTCAAAGACACGTACTGGCTAAACTAATAGTCGTAGAGAAAAGTAAGTGGCAAAAATTTGTATAATTTAATTAGCTTTAATTTGATACCAAAGTAATGCGTCTAGGCTTAATAGTTTTCTCAAAAATTACACAAATATCGGGTTCGCCTATACACATAATAAATCTGTAGAAGTTTTTTGTTGTGCGCATCACGTAAATGTACGAAATCGATGTTGATAACTTTTATACATTAAAATTTTGTGTAACTTGATATATTACTTAGGCTTTGTTTCATCGCAACCGGTTGACTATATCAAAAAATATACTACATTTATTGACTGTTATGCGTTATGCAGTCCACAGACTTTCGCCCTTTTGGAAGGACCAGGTTTCATCCAGTCTAGATCAGTGAAGGAGTGGAGAAGGGGGAATAACGTTTTCTGGAGGTGGAGATGGGTCCGGCATATGGTGATCTTCCACATTCTCGTCCTCTTCATCCAGGACGATAGGGTTGACGTTGTTTCAATTTCGGCCTTGGCAAAAGAAACATAGGATAGAGCACTTGAGCCTGGTCTTTCTGCAAGTGCACGACCTTAATCCAACCAAAAAAAAAAAGAAACTGAAACAAGTAACAGATTTTTACAGTTTTCTAAGCACTTCGGTAGAATTGCTCATCTTTGACTTGCTGTATCTTCGTAGCCAAAACACAAATTTTTCTCAAGTTTTGTTCAAATTTCTCTATAGCTATCTATATCGCTATATCGCACTACGATTTGAATAATAATAATAAAAATATCGGTACGAATCGTAGTGCGATAAAAGTCAGTTTTCGAGTATTGAAAAATAATTAAAAAATGAAGATCGAAATTTTTTTTTTACATTTTTACTTATATTGTTAAAAACACATTTCAAAAGTCTAAATAAAGATTCATTAACTGGCCCTGAATTCCGAGATATAAATCTTACGGCGCTCCACTATAAGAAAAATTCACTATTTAGGTGAGTAACACTTTAGACAAAAAAAATACATATACTACTAAACACTGAGTTTAAATAACACTACCCAACCGCCACAATTAAAATTCGGAAAAATCTTCAAGGTTCTTTTCGGGAATTGAACTGTTTACATAGAGTAAGTTTGTACGGAACCCTCAGGACGCGAGTATAACTCGCACTTGCCCAGTTTTTTTCTTCTAAGGTGCCTGTAGTGACTTAGCATCTATTTCTGCCAAATCGAGAAGTCGATGAGGCATCTTGAAGTTTTTAAATGAGTGGTACCCAAAGTTGATGAAACTGAAAAACTTCCCAAATCCGGACTTACCTTTTACCTTGAAGATATTATGCATATGAGTGAAGGGCTGTTTAAATTATTAAAATAAAAACAGTTTAATCCATTCGCTTACAAGTTCTCCATATCTTATATGTCATAACGTCTATTTTAATGTAAAGGATGTATTTGTATCTTAGGCATCGATTTTTGGGACGCTTAGAATTTATCCTCTCAACCCACTAAAAGGTCGCGACTCATAGTTTGAGAAACATTAGTCTAAGTTTATTAGCATATACGCCCATGTATGTACCTGAGTAGTTTTAAAACAACATCCGATGTTATTTTATTGATAATCAGCAATGTAAACCATAACAGTAGTAAGTGGGTTACTAAGGAACAAATTCCTAAGCAAAACCTTAGCCTAAGTATCATAGTTTCTAAAGAAACAAGTCGAGACGATATGTCGGCATAAAGAAGTTACGCATACAACATTGATACCTTATCAATAAGGATAATTTTGAGACACCAATTTATCCATTCAAGACTCGTCTGGATAATTTTCGGCCGCCGTTTTATCCTGTCTGATGATAAACAAAAATGGACGTAAAAATGATCATAATATGATCACATTTGACGTAATATGTGGCGTAGTATGTGATTAACGATCCAGCCCCCCTAGCCAAGTTACAACCGTTTCGCTTGCGCCGAACGCTTCGAGTTGACCTTGCCGCCAATTCTTTTGTTCTGACCACGTGACTGAGCGCTGAGATGACGTCATTCCCTTACATTTGAAGCTTTCTACAAGCGTTAACTATTGCAGATTAGCAACTTGGCAACTTGGCTAGGGGTACTGAGGTAAAAATAAACTGAGGTCCCTTTTTCACATGGGAAACCATAACATAACTTCACTTGCTCTTGATGGGGTGGGAGCTTAGGGAGTGTCAGACTTTTACTGACAAAAACGAGTTGCCATAATTAAAGTAGCGTTGCAACCTGTTTTTTTCTCTTTACATTATATATTATTTCAAGATAGTTAAATGTACAAATCCACTACGTTTCACCACGATTTTACATTTTACAGTTTCGCGAAATTACATAAAATCAAAAAATTGAGAGGTGTCAAGGGACACCCGGATGGAACGAAGCTCATATCTATATATATATATATATGTATATATAAGAGAGAGAGAGAGAGACAAACAAAGAAACATGCGCACGCCGCATGGCTTACAATAGCTTACTATAGCAAAAAGTGTCGTTACAACTTTTCGTGAGATTTTTTTCCGTCTAGCCCCCTTTCACAACGCGCGATAAGGAACTTCGAGAAAAAATTGAGAGAATTACATTTTTAATAGCACTATCGGCTTCAGCAACCTCGAAAACCATGAAAAAGACACCCATATCGAAAAAGTTGATAATTTATTGCAGCCGCCATCTTGGATTTACATTTTGACAGTAAAATCGGTTTCAACACCCTCGAAAACCATGAAAACGACACCCAAAACGAAAAAGTTGATAATTTCTTGCAGCCGCCATCTTGGATTTACATTTTGACAGTAGTATCGGTTTCAACACCCTTGAAAACCATGAAAACGACACCCATGACGAAAAATTTGATAATTTCTTGCAGCCGCCATCTTGGATTTATATTTTGACAGTAGCATCGGTTTCAACACCCTCGAAAACCATGAAAACGACACCCATGACGAAAAATTTGATAATTTCTTGCAGTCGCCATCTTGGATTTACATTTTGACGTCATTTTGAGTGTCGTTACAACTTTTCGTGAGAATTTTTTCCGTCTAGCCCCCTTTCACAACGCGCGATAAGGAACTTCGTTCCAATACTAAAAAAAACAAAAATACAATTTTTTCGCTATTTTAAAATCGAAAGCATTTCGGCAAGGCTTTTGTTTTTTCTTTGTATGTCCATCAGTGGACGTTTTTCGGCTGAAATAATGATGATGATGATACTACCACTACATCCTTAAAGAACTAAATGGTTAAATCGTCATCAAGCAACGCTTGCCGATGCCAAATCGTAATTTCTTGACCCTCTGCGTCTCATACCATATAAAGTTATTTGGTATATTTTCATTTCAATAACTTTCACAAGTTATAATACACGTGAGACATACCAACTGTTGATACTCCAAAACTTATTTTTCATAACGTTATAAGAAACTAGTGCTCCCGGCAGACGGTCCTGTTCGTAAGCTAGCTTTTTGTCAGAATAAAAATTGAGAACCCGATTGCAGTGACACCTACCGGATTCAATTGTATTGTATTTTCAAAACAATCCGGCTCCCTGGCCGATGACTCAATTAGAACATGAAATTCGATTCTTATCGGTCAAGCCGTTTAGAAGGAGTTTAGTGACAAACACACGTTCTGAAGAATTATTTGTATGTATATGTATGTTTTAATTCTAAAAATTAGTTTATCGACACTCCCCGTGCCTCGCAAAGCATGATAAGCCGCTGCTTTCGACTATCTTTGACAATCGTAACTGTCGTAATAGGCGAGTCGAGATTGAGAAGAGAGCCAAGAGAAGATGAATGTATAAGATATACTAGTCGAATCGAAGTTTCAGTATTGAGTATCAACACCGAGTTACTACACTCCCCAAAATGCATTGGTAGAAACTGTTTTCCACCGGTTACATTTTGAGGAGCGTGCGTCGAAATTGCATAAACTAATTTCGCTAAACCCGTTCCATCATTGGACCATCGGTACATGGTAGACATATTACTAACTACGAGAAAAAGTTTTGGTACCATTCATTGTGGTCAAATTTTCTACAGTAGTCTGTTTCGTGATAGCTACAACTAAGGGATCATAAGTCGAAAGTTAGGTTACTTAGAGGCAAGCGTGCTCCATGCTGCGCTTTGCATCATGTGAGATAGTGGTCTAGCGCGAATACCAACAGTAATAAAAATATAAAGTATCCAGAGGTCGGAACTTTGATACTAGAAATAGTTCGGAATAAACTCGGCAGATTGATTGATTATATCGCTATATATAGCAGCCAAACACGTGCAATCGATACGTAAATATATTCTAACATAAAAGAAGACGGTTGGATTTTCCTGTTTACAGTCGAGATTTGAAAATCCAACGGGATATTGACAGACCTTAGGTGTTATTCGGCTTTTTAATATATGATAGTTTTCAGCTTCAAAATTCTTATGCCAAGTGTGTAGTGCTCTGAAAATGTAGAAAAAAAGCGGTTGTTTGTAAATTTATAACTACTAAATGGTGAATTCTATCGGGAAAAAAAAAATTATTTGTAAAGTAAACATGTTACGAATTACGATGTGACTGAAACTACAGTTCTGTAAGGTTTAATAAATCTTGAGAACAGTGAAAGGTAAATTGTAGTTTTAGACCCTAAAGGCAACAGGGTCCGCATGTATACTTGCAAGCCAATAGTTGCCCAGAGGAGCATGGTACACATTAGGTAGCTGTAGAACTAAATGTGTTTTTAATCAGTAAGAGTCTGCCCCCTTCTGTCCACGACTCACGAGTTATCCTCAATTATTCCGGGTAAGCTTTTAAACCTCAAAACAGTAATTAACATGTTATTTAATATCTTTAATATAATTATCTAATAATCATTTTCGCATTCATATCTCAATCTCCAAATTTCGTAGCGTAGTATACGTAGCAAGGACGTAGAATTGCACTTTGATTTAATTGAAATTATAGTATCATCGAATATAGTATATTTTAAGTATTCTGTAATATTTTCATTTCATAGCGGAAAGTTTCTTATACATTAAAATTATTTTATAGAGATCCTTTATTATTTTCAATGATTCCGTTTATTTCACATACGTTCGAATTCGCTGACATGGCAAAGTCAGTAGCAAAATCGATACAATAATTTTTAAATGGTGATTTTATATTCAGCCTTCAGGGATTGATGCGAGAATACTTGATTTGAATGTGATGTCGAATGTCACACTTTGTAGTCAAAACAAATGTATATTTACATTATTTCGTAAACTGAGCAATACTTTTTGAAATTGAGATTTGTTTTTTGTTCAAACCTAAGATAGGTTTAATATATTTAATACCCCTATTGTGGGATTTGCGTTATTTTATAGTTATTTATTCTGTATCTGTATTTAGTCGTATTGTAGCGATGGAGTTTGTCGACGCATATTTTAGATTATTTTCTAGTTTTAATTAGTTAAGGGTTTTTGTGTTAGAGTATATATTTGTATATAGTATAATTATAATTAGCTAAGTGTTTCTTTTAAATATTTAAAACATAATTTAGTAACAAATTTCAACTTATATGCTGCGATATCTACATACATTTGAAGACATCCGTAGCACCTTGCTACGACTGGCGTAGCATGGAAAAAATACTTAAACCGTAGCATAAAAATCGTTGCAAATGTTGTTTTTATTTCAACTTAACTGAAAGGTGTACAGTTAAATGCTATAAGTAGTATCTTTGTAAAATTGTTTTTTTTTCGATTTTTTCAAACTTTTTTAGGGTTCCGTAGTCAACTAGGAACCCTTATAGTTTCGCCATGTCTGTCTGTCCGTCTGTCTGTCTGTCTGTCCATCCTCGCTTAATCTCTGTGACCGTTAGCACTAGAAAGCTGAAATTTGGTACCAATATGTATATCAATCACGCCGACAAAGTGGTAAAATAAAAATTGGAAAAAAATGTTTTATTAGGGTAGCCCCCCTATATGTAAAGTGGGAAGTGTTTTTTTTTTAGTTTTTACCCTAACGTGTGATATATCGTTGGATAGGTATTTAAAAATGAATATGGGTTTACTAAAATCATTTTTTGATAATGTCAATAATTTCGGAAATAATCGCTCCAAAAGTAAAAAACAATGTGTGTCCCCCCCTCTAACTTTTGAACCATAAGTTTAGAAAATATGAAAAAAATCTGAAAAGTAGAACTTTATAAGGACTTTCTAGGAAAATCATTTTGAACTTGATGGAAAGAACAGTTTTTGTACAAAAAGACAAAAAGGTTCTACAAAATAATTTCTGGACTAAGTTTGTAGTATAATCGTATATGCAAGCATTTTTTTAAACTCATAAGTGGGTACACTTATTGTGACGGACGGGAAACTACGGAACCCTACACTGAGCGTGGCCCGACACGCTCTTGGCCGGTTTTTTAATATTGATACTGTCTCACTTGACCACTATTTCACCTGATGGTAAGCGATATAATATATTCTACGATGGAGAACGCTTGCCCAGAAGTAACCTATTTACCCCTATCTTAAATACCTCCAGGTTTTAGCTATCAGCAAATACAAAGACCGGCAAGGAATTCCATTCCTTAACGGTACGCACAATGAATGTGTTCTCAAAACGTTTTGTGCATATGGGTAACTTTAATACTTGCCATATTAAAGTCGTTGGTTCTATTCGCCAACTGTGACCTTCGGTGTGACCTAATTAGTGACGCATATTGTTTGACCTGTAAATATGTCAAACATTGTTCGTCCGATCGATTCATGAATTATTTTGATTAGCTTTTGTCTGTGAAGCTTCTGACGCCTGCGTGTATATCGAAAATTATTCAACGCACTTTCGGAATAAAAAAGTGCCCTAAGTAATACAAAACATAATATATAGATCATAAACACTAAAAAAAATAATTACTTGTTGTCTTCACCCCAAGTTTTATCCTAATACAATGTAAAGATTTCACATTTGTAATATTATGAAGCTTTGTCCTACTTAAATATTATTTTTCTAAATCTGTGCAACTTAAAAATATTCGACTCGGCGCGGCGGCGTCACTGCTACTGAAACATTTAAGGTTCGTCGTCAACTAGTGTCTTAGCAGACTTAGCGTTCACGCCACTCCAATTAAACTTTCAAAAACAACCGAGTTATTGAAGAATTAATTTCTTCAGTAACGAGAAAATACCCACCCAGCTATCATTTTTAATTATGGTCTTAAGACTTGAAATGAAAATGGATTTCCTTACCGGTGTTACTAATTGTTATTACGGGAACTTGTGCAGGACTGGCTTTGTTCAGCCGAGCAGAAGTGCTTGATAAGCAGCTGTGGCTCGATTTCACGCGGGTCCGATCTCGTGTAAATAATATCTAGGACAAAGATACGAGGCCAGCACTAAGAAACACGCAAACTGCATTCCGAGAATAAAACCACTTCAGCGTCCACCACTTAACCATCTGTTGCTATTCTAAGTGAAATTCATTATGGAAAGAATACTGCACAATTTCATTAAAAAGGTTTAAAAACTTTACTCTTGTTCATTGACGAAAATATTCGCTGTTGTTGTCTTCAAGAAAGCAAGTATTTTCTTTGAAGTTCTAACAAAGAAAATCGTTTTTTGAAGCTTGAACATTCTCTTTTAGTATATATATTTTTTTAATTTTTATTTAAGTTGTAAAATGTAGGGCGCAAGGGTCAGAATAAAGAGCGAGGAGGAATGGCAGGCGGTCGCCGACTTCTGCGAAGCAGTAATGCTCGCAAAGGAGGAGGCCGAACGCATCAGGCAACGGCGTTATCGCCGCCGCCGTCGCCGGGATTCCGATCCCGATTTCCGGCCAACGTAGACGCGGGCTTGCGGACGGTGAGCAATGGGTAGCTCACTGTCCGGCCGTCCGGTAACTGTCCGGACCAAGCCCAAGTCGTCGACGGCGCACTGTTCCCGCGCGCCTCAAGGAGTTGTCAGCAACAGCAGGGACCCAGCCGGGTCGAAGCCTACTGGGGCCAGGGTTATCCGAAAGGGCGCTCGAGCCCCGGTATGAAGGCTAGAAGGAACGGGGTGGGTCTTTTAGTTAGTAAGAGTCTGACACTATCTCCCGCTCCGCCCAAGGGCGGGGGATGTCAATGCATGATTTTTTCCCACCATAAAAAAAAAAGGGTCAGAATAAAGTGAAAACCACAAAGGTATTGGTTACCCAGATATTAATTAAATTATCGGTTGATTTTAATTAATTATCTGTAATTGGCCTTATGAATGCTGCCTCTACCTGTAACCACAATCAGCAGTCATTTAACATAATAATAATAATGTATTTATTTTTCATATACTATTTAATACATATTTATGGAGAAACTGACTGACCTATCAGGTCACAGTCGAAACTACTAGGACTAGGACCGTGAAATTTTATACAAAGCTTTCTTTTCGTCCGGTAACTGTCCGGATCAAGCCAAAGTCGTCGACGGCGCCCACTGTTCCCGCGCGCCTCAAGGAGTTGTCAGCAACAGTAGGGGCCCAGTCGGGTCGAAGCCTACTGGGGCCAGGGTTATCCGAAAGGGAACTCGAGCCCAGGTATGAAGGCTTGAAGGAACGGGTTGGGTTTTTTACTGAGTAAGAGTCTGACACTATCTCCCGCTCCGCCCAAGAGCGGGGGTTGTCATTGGATGATTTTCTCCACCATAAAAAAATCACTAAATGGGGATTTTCCGAACTTCATCCCCTAAAGGGGTGTCTTTGACATCGACGCACCTACGAATACCATAGATCCAGGACATGATTCTGTACCCCCAATTGTAGAATCTCTTCGTAGGTTTCTTCCTATTTTTTGTATAAAATCGTTATTCTAACATTTTTAGTGAAAAAAAAATGAATCCATGGTTCGTTCGTGCGTCGATGTCATAAACACGGTGTATTATATGCATAAAGTTTTAGTAAATAAATAATTTATTCTGTCTGGTTGTTAAAATCACTTAACACGTCTTGTTTAATAACATGCTCTAATGTCAGATGGAGTTAAACATATGGAAATATATGGAAATCTTATGGAATGTCTGCGATCGTAGTCGTCCTTTCACACCGCATTCTCTAAAACATTGTGATGCTTTTGAGAATAAAGATGTAATAAAACGATTATTCTTCATTACTTAGGTTGTATTGTGCAGTACTTATTAATTGCATGAGCCTGACGTGTACGGTGTCCCGGAGGACACGGTGGAGCACACAGTAGATGTGTACCTACTCGCTTGTGCAGAGCATCGCTGTACCCTCGTGAGGGCGATCGGCGGCGGCGATATCTCGCGCCGGGCCTTGGAGTCACTCCTCCTCGCTCCGGATCATGGCCTGTACCATGATCTGGAGCGAGGAGGAGTAGCAGGCTGTCGCCTTCTGCGAAGCATTAATGGAAGCAAAGGAGGAGGCCGAACGC
Organism: Mythimna ferrago; assembly: GCA_910589285.2. NCBI lineage: Eukaryota > Metazoa > Arthropoda > Insecta > Lepidoptera > Noctuidae > Mythimna > Mythimna ferrago. The sequence continues at coordinate 14,359,782 of OU342673.1, read as the reverse complement.
ATCAGACAACGGCGGGGCTCACAGCGCCCCAGGCTCCGCTGGGATTCCGATCCCAAGACCAAGCCCAAGTCGTCGACGGCGCGCACTGTTCCCGCGCGCCTCAAGGAGTTGTCAGCAACAGCAGGGACCCAGCCGGGTCGAAGCCTACTAGGGCCAGGGTTATCCGAAAGGGCACTCGAGCCCCGGTATGAAGGCTAGAAAGAACGGGATGGGTCTTTTAGTCAGTAAGAGTCTGACACTATCTCCCGCTCCGCCCAAGAGCGGGGGATGTCATTGCATGATTTTTCTCCACCATAAAAAAAAAATGGATATGTTGCCCTCTTCTTGCTACGTCACTTCGTACTAACGACCGTTTTTGGCGGCCCATTTATTGAATGTGCAAGTCACCTCTGTTTTTATCAATGGATATTAACAACATTGTTTAGGCAGGAGCTATAGTCTTAACATATGTAGTAACCAGTCCACTTAAAACTCCAAATATCATAAGCCCTTAGTTTTCCATATGTCACAATAGTTTTTCTCCAACTAGGGGTTGTCCTTTTGTGTATATCATGTTCCATAAAAATTGTTTAACCAGCCCCCAGGGTACTGAGATAAATAAATTCATGGCTAACAACAAAAGTGTAAGTAGCGTCAACGAATTTTGACTTGACTACAAAAATAGTAATAAAATAAATAAACTCCTTGCAGCAGCACCTTTGCTCGAGTGCTAGGCGGATTATATAATCCCAAGCGAACATATAATCCGGGATAACAAGTATCCTATGTCCTAATCAGAGATATGGTTTACCCGTGTGCATAATTCAACCAAATCAATTTCAGCCACCGAGACGTAAAGAGGTGTCAGATAGACAGTCAATCGGATAGACTTACTTTCGCATTTATAATATTACTAGGTGCTGCTAGAGGTGTTTTCCGTGTGAAAGAAGTAAATAGGGCATATGTATAGGGCAGTGTTATTCTAGAATCCTTGTGCCAAATTGCATGCAAATTCACAAGTAGGTAGTAACAAATATACTCACAACTGATCACTTTATTATATTAATGTGATTGTAGATTTCACAAAAGCAAAATGCTCGTTGAAATGAAGTTATCAGACAACCGTCAGTTATGCGAGCTGGAATTATTTAGTTGGATACCACCACTAGCACGCGTGTAGCATTGGTTCGCCGACGCTGCCTTAACACAATGCTTTACCAATGTTTATTACAAAATTCCTCAACAAAAATTTTAGTACAAACTCAGTAATTTTGCAATACAAAGTTCCTAACATAGTTTGTTGTATAAAATTGGAGTAGGCACTTGGTTTTGTGATATAAAATAAAACATGATAGGAATGAAAAATTTGCTACACTACTCCCGAAATATGACACTGTAGTCACATACAAAAACTTAGAAATAACTAGCTCTTTTTTTGTTTATCTATATCTACATAAATATATAAAAATCAATGCCACTTTTCGTTGTAATTTTATAACTCAAGAACGGGCTCACTTATCCAAATCAAATGTTTAGGCTTTGTTCGGACTATTTATTAGATGGTTTATGTGAAGTTTGGAAGGGTAGAATAGGGCATAGTAGGGTAGAGTAGTGTAAAGTAGAGTATTGTAGAGTAGGGCAGAGTAGAATAGGCTAGAGTAGAGTAGGGTAGAGTAGTGTAGAGTAGTGTAGAGTAGAGTATTGCACAGTAGTGTAGAGTAGGATAGGATAGGATACAATAGGGTAGAGTAAGGTATAGTAGGGTGGAGTAGGGAAGAGCAGGAGCGAAGTCGCGCGGGCAAAAGCTAGTCTTATATAAACTAGTGCTTGACCGCGATCCCACCTGATGGTAAACAATGATGCAATGGTTGATGGTGAGGCACAAAAGTTTATTAAGAGCCTATTCACTCAAGCCTTGAAGACACCCAAATTATAATCGGACGGGAATTATTTAATCAACTTTATTGTAAGTGAGCCCTATGTTATAAATAAACGATTTATTGTTATTGTATTGTTGTGTATTTATAATTAATGCAAAAGAACACAGGATTCTCTGAGTCTTACAGGTTTTTGGTTGCTATTTAAGCAACCAAAAACTTATAAGGTTTAAACTTGTGCTATCATGAAGCTATCGCAATATCGAATTAAAATGAAAACTGCTTCCACCGGGCTCGCTGGCGTGAAAGTAGGAAATTAACCGTAGTGAACATACTCTCGGGATAAACTATATCCTATGTGTATGTGTGTGAATGTTTGCAGGATCAAGTTTCATCAAAATTCGAGGAATTTACACTAAACAATAGAAGAAACAGTAAACTCACATACACACACAAACCTTTCGCCTTTGTTATTTTGATAACATGTAGTTTGACATTATCACTCATCATCGTTAGAGCCAACTCTATCAATGTATTGATTCCTTTTTTTAAGTATTTCTCTAGATATTTTAACGATAAGTTCGTTAAAATATCTAGAGAATTCGATACAGCGCTTGCAAAAGCGAGACGTGACATTTGTAGTAATTCTCGTCGAACATAACGAGATCGTTACTACGGGCAATTAACTTTTTTTAGGGATTCACTTAATGAAACTACGTTTTTTAAAAAACGTTAGCCGAACCCTTTAATTTTATATGTGCAAAGTGTATTGACAGAGAATGTTTTTTTTTTTAAGAAATATTAAAAAATGTAAAAACTAAGTGAAGCAGAAAAATAAAGAAAATATAACAATATTCCACAACTATCACACAACGCCGCGCGCCGTATAATCCTAACCTAAGCTTGTGTTATGAGTACAATAAACATAAGACAACTGATAAACATAAGTACTTATATATTTCTAAATACGTTTGTATTAATAACTAATATGTATTATATATATTATAGATAAATTACACCCAGACACAGAACAAACCTCCGGCATAGCAGTCAGGGCCACTAATCACTAGACCATCAGGCCAGTCAATATAAAATATAATAGATTTTACGAGTATTAAAATGCATACTGGTTAGCGGTTAGAAAACATGCTCCTATTGTGTGATACTCTTCTGAAAAAATATTTATAATCTATTATTATAAATACAATTCTAGTGAGTTCCAGGAAATAAACTTATACAAATGTATGTTATGTAGTAATAAATTATTCTTTCTTTCTGATTAATTCAATGTAAATTATACATTAACGTGCTAATTAATTATGCTAATAGTGTGGGAGGTAGCTTTCATGCCACTATGACAAATACAATCTGATTTCAGCAAGCTTACAGGTTTAAAATTACAATAGACTTAGAAACAGTAGCATCTGTAATCCGGTCGTGAACTAAAGTATGCTTGTAAGAACACTAAACCAACGTATAATAAATGTCATCCAAATTGGTGTAGTTTAATAAAACCTTGTGCAAAAGGTCAAGTCAATGCTGGTAGCTTCACCTATTCCCACCATCATTTATCCGATCGGGGTACCTACCTGTCATTTGGAAAATTTACTATAGCAAATTAGTATTGATTTTATCTTACTGTTATGATCAGCATTACCGAGCCCGCGTGGTGGATTAAAGCCCATTCGCTCTTCTGGAGAAGACGCCTGGATCCCAGCTGTGGGAACATTAAAACGCTGATTATGCTGTGCTATATGTTAGGTTATAATCGGTGAGCCATAAACTAACCTCCTCGGGAAATTCTGAAAAGGAATCTCGTGTTCCTAGAACGCAAAAGGCAACTGAAGGACACTGGTGTGGTTTTAATCAGTAAAAATATGTGACACGCCATTAAACCTGGGAAAAGATAGTGGATGATTTCTAGGTTAAAAATAAAACGATGAAAAGGTCACCTTATTCAGATAGTTCGCCTACGTTATTGTTGCAATGTCCTACAGTTTTTCAAGTCATAGGAGCGTGGTGTTTATATTTTAATTCTTAGATTAAATCAAAACAGCGGAAGACAAGTAACTGGCCTCTAGCGCGTGGACCGCTAAAATGAAGAACCCGTGGCTCAATTCCACTCAGTCACATAAAAATGCCTTCGTGTGCTTTCATGCGTTATACAAATCAAAATCACATGGAATCACATTTCACTCGTGCACGTAATATATCTTTCCTTATAATATTTCAATGTTATTATTGAATCGTCTAAATGTCTCTGTAAATGAAGTCTTGTTAAGTGACTCTAGTGGTACTTCTGAAGTTATAGAAGACACTGTGAGCGACGCTACCGACCGACCTCGTTATGAAAACGTCGCCGCCACACTCCAAACTGTAACTAGACTTTATGTACTAGCATATACCAACATAACTAAGCGAATAGTTACATTCAAGCGGGAGGGATCCAATCTTGAAAGCCTTGAGCACAGGCGTAGGGTAGCCAGCCTTTCGGTACAGGTTGCATTTTGGAGAGTGTGCGCGGGAATTGCATGTCTTGATACCGCCATTTCCTTCCTACCATCGGACAACCCGACGTACGGCGAGTATCCACCCTTATATTGTTGAAACTTTTACGGTCCGGACTAAACGTTTCGCCTCGTCGTTTATAGCTGAACCGATTTCGCTAATTCTTTTTTGTTGTGTTTGTTATTGTGAGGAGAAAGTTCTTATGGAAAAAAAAAAGAAAATTAGGGTAGTGCAGGGTAGTGTAAGGTAGAGTAAGGTAGGGTAGGGTAGAGTAGGGTAGAGTAGGGTAGAGTAGGGTAGAGTAGGATAGAGTAGGGTAGAGTAGGGTAGAGTAGGGTAGAGTAGGGTAGAGTAGGGTAGAGTAGGGTAGAGTAGCGTAGAGTAGGGTAGAGTAGGGTAGAGTAGCGTAGAGTAGCGTAGAGTAACGTAGAGTAGGGTAGAGTAGGGTAGAGTAGGGTAGAGTAGGGTAGAGTAGCGTAGAGTAGCGTAGAGTAGGGTAGTATAGGGTAGAGTAGGGTAGAGTAGGGTAGAGTAGGGTAGAGTAGGGTAGAGTAGGGTAGAGTAGGGTAGAGTAGGGTAGAGTAGGGTAGAGTAGGGTAGAGTAGGGTAGAGTAGGGTAGAGTAGGGTAGAGTAGGGTAGAGTAGGGTAGAGTAGGGTAGAGTAGGGTAGAGTAGGGTAGAGTAGGGTAGAGTAGGGTAGAGTAGGGTAGAGTGGGGTGGAGTAGGGTAGAGTAGGGTAGAGTAGGGTAGAGTAGGGTAGAGTAGGTAGAGTAGGGTAGAGTAGGGTAGAGTAGGGTAGTGTGGGGTGGAGTAGGGTAGAATAGGGTAGAATAGGGTAGAGTAAGGTAGAGTAGGGTATAGCTACTATCAAATAAAAAAGATAAAAGATTATATTTCTATCAAATTATGTATTTACTGGTTCTACACCCGCGACTTAGACCGTAAAGATATAAATTTGGTTACCTACCACTTATATTTACTATCTATATGCTTAAAACCTTACTTATAAATATCTTTTTTTTTTAATCTTTAATAAGGAGCTTTGTCACAATTTTGACCATGTCGCTCCATCATAGCCAAATTTTGTGTTTTGATTTATTTTAGATGATTGTAATAAATGTTGTATAAAACTCTTGCCTCGTCTGACGTAGGCTTAGCTAAAATGTTGTTGCAAATACCGATATCTAACAAATTTAAAGTGCTAAACATATTTCTTCTGAGGCGTTCGCCCCGCTCACACTCCACCAGAATATGTTGTACGTCCTCAATTATTCCGCATATTACACAATTAGGTGAATCTGTGATACCCATGAGGAACGTAAACTTCCTCGATGGAATGTGACCAGATCGAAGCCTCATGGCAGTAAAAATGTCTTTTCTATTGAGAGCATAATTGTCTATCCAAGGAATTGTTAGTGGTTCGGGTTGGATGGTGTTGTACCAGATACCTTTTTCCTTTGACCTCTGATCATGAAATTCTTTCCACAATTTATGACAATGTTTTCTAATCAGAGAATAGTTATCAGAGAAAGTGGGAGCTATATTTAATGGAATGCCTTCAACACAGGCTCGCTTTGCCATTGAATCTACCATATCATTGCCATGAATCCCGATGTTTGACGGAATCCACTGCAGTATTACTGATTTAGAATTTTGTTGAAATTCAAGAATCTGGTTAATAATCGTATACGCTATCGGTGTTCCTCGAATTGTCGAGGTACAACGTGCCACATGTTGTAATGCACTCTTGGAGTCAGTTAGTATTACAAACTTATTATGATTTATTGATTGAGAGTATGATATAGCTTCACTGATTGCCAACAGTTCAATATACATTATAGACACGTTTGAATCAATACAAAAACCCAATGAAATATCTTGTTGAGGGTCATAAAAAGCTGCACCGGAATTATTATTTTCTTTAGAACCATCTGTAAATATTTGATAAAAATGTGTGTATTCTGCGCTTAAATGTTGACAACATAAATCATTCAAAACTTGTGATTGAAATAGTTTTTTTGCCTGATTTACTTCACTTATATTAAAGTTAATGTTTTTAGTTAAATCTATGTAACTAACCCAATAAGGATAACCAAACATCTCCAAATTCTGGCTGCAGTGAATTCGTACGTCTTTAAGGTATTCATGGCTTAAAATTAGCAAAGGCTTATTCCTCCGTTTCCAAAAAGGCAACTGAGGTAAAAAATCATCCAGCAAGTTAACAACGGCACAACTACTTAATAATAACCCACACTTTAAATAAAATTTACCAGCTAAATAATTTCTACGAACAAATAAAGGTTGGAGACTTAATTCACTACTCATGACATGAATTGGAGTAGATTTAATAATGCTGCCAATAATCCTCATTGCTTGGTTTTGGACTTTATCAAGTTTGTACAAGTTTGAGTGACAACTATCTCCGTATAAAAAGCTAGCGTAGTCAATCCGACTTCGTATAAGGGAAATATATGCAATTCTTAAGTGTTTCGGATGAAGTTAGCGCCAGATAAAACTTTAAGAACATTGAGGAATCTGGTAGTTTTTTCGCGGGTTTCATTTATGTGTTTGGCCCACCTTAAAGAGCGGTCCAGCCAAAGACCTGAATATTTTACATTTTCTACTAACTGTAAGACTGAATTGGTAATTTGAAGACTGACCGTTTCATTATTTTTACCTTTTTTAAATATACAAGTTTTGGTTTTTGTTGTTAAATATCTTAATAAGTTTAAATACAGACTGAAAATAATATTATGCACAAGTGCGTGTAAAAAGCATTAATTGGATACATAATTTGTAAAGATGAAAATAGCTGATCCGTTGTCCTCAAAATAGTTCAACCCTCTGGCCACGTGAAGAGTCGACTAGCTGTTTATTAATGTCACAAACAACTCGAGGAGCACTTCGACTCCTTAGCCTAAAGTTAGAAGTACACTGCGCATATGTGTGACACACACGCCGATCGGGGCGCGTCGTTCTCCATACATTTTATATGGAAACTAGACTTGTAGAGCTACACTTGATCCACGCCACGCGACATCGTTCTACGTACAAATCAGGCGTGCTACATGTGTGTGTTAGTCTAAAGTTCTAGCTAGTGTTTCAGCTCCAAACGATTCAAACTTGTATCTAGCTGTACCTTCTAAGACTAGACTGACCCGCAACACTTTTGAAAAAAATAGATACTAGCCACTTGATGATGAAGGATCGAAGTAGTGCTTACTTACTTCACTAATTTTATAGTAGTATTTTTTTTTTATAGTTTGTTCCGTCCCACATCTGAGCAAAGGCTTCCTTCTCACTTCTCTTTTCTTAAAGGTGTAAAACTATATCTCCTTAATTAACATTAACCGCTCGAAACTGTCACCACCGAGTTTGTTTTTCTTTTTAAGACTAAGATACATACGTATAGATGTGGAACTCTGTCATATGAAGTTTTTATTTGTTCTTTGACCTAGATTTTTTGATGTTGAGCTACAAACACAGTGTAACAAAAACTAGAATAAAACTGAAAAAAGCACATATTTGCAAGCATATCTCATCTCTGCTGCTTTAATGTCGTCCCTTTGCCATTCATATAGCACTGGTAAAATGTAGGTTTCTCATATTTTATGAATGGGGTCAAAAATATTAAATTCGCTTCACGCAGAAATTAAGTAAAGGGACACAGCTTATGTAATACTTATATATTATTCTCGTGTACATTGAATGCTATGAAAATAACTCCAGATTATATCCTGATGTATCAATAGCATTTCCGATGTAGGAAGATAGTTATATAGGCATTCAACTATATTGTTGAACACTTGCTTTTTTCCGCGATTTCACTCGAGTACATAAAATACCTACTAGCTGTGCCCGCGACTTTGTTCGCGTGGACTACAGGATTTTGAATTTATTTTTTCTAAAATAAAAGTAGCTTATGTTACTCCTTATTACATCAGCTACCTGAGAAAAATCAGGCCAGCCATTTCAGAGATTAGCCCGGGCAAACAGACAGACAGACAAAAAATGTAAAAAAGGTTATTTTGGTGTATGTACCGTAAATATATTCATATGCATGTAGTAAGAAGCAGTTATTTCAATATTACAAACATACACTCCAATTTTATTTATATGTATGTATAGATGTATAGATGTCACTCAGGAATAAAGCACTAGCTTAGCTTGTACTTAACAAAAAAATATTTTTTTTAACAATCGGACCAGTATATTCAGAGATTACAAACAAAAAAGACATAAAAAAATAGAAACTTTATCTCTTTTTAATATTAGTGTAAGTGTATCATGTAGATCATTTCATATTAAATAGTGTAAACGTACCAAATCCACCGCTCATTTGACTTTGTCGGAGCGTATGCTAAACATAAATTATAAAGTATACCAACAGAATCTGTTGGTGCTTGTTAGCTGACGTGTGTACCTAAATATACAAAATAGGTCGAGACAGGTTGCTAGGCTGTCAAGCTAACACCTTCGTCTGTAAGTAGGGGTCGATGTATTGATTCACGATGGACTGAAGTGCAGGGAGGAAACAGATTCAATTTACCGATACGTGCTCCCTCTTCTATGACGTCTTAAAATATTTCATGATTCCATCGTGGCCTACCATGGTGTTAATCAATTGTCCAGAGGTCTGTACAATAGTAGTAATAGTAATATCTATTTGGGTTCCACTCTTAGGTACTGCACAAAACAGAAAAGAAAATACGGCACTAAAAAGTTTCGGCATTTAATCAACTGCACGCTTCTAATTACTACACCACATTTTGTACCCTGGAATCACAAAAAAAAGTAAAAATATAAATATAGTCGAGCCATAGAAAGTTTGTCATAAAAATCCTGAAATCTGTAACAGTGGAACCAATTACAAGTGGAAACAATAAAAAAGCTTGCATATACATACGCATCATCAGCGTTATAATGTTCCCACTGCTGGAACTCAGGCCTCTTCAGGAAACTGCGGACCCAGTACGGATTGATGGATGTCACATTTTTTTTTCGGTTCTAGGACATGCCGGTTTCCTCACGATGTGTTCCTTCGCCGTTTTGAAACCAGTGGTGATGAAATAAATTACAGTAATTAAGTAATGCGCGTGGCTAGCAGGGCCGGTTTATGCATGTCGGGGCCCCTAGGCAATGCACGTCTCGGGCCCTCCTACCCTCTTCTAACTTCTTAAAATATTTTATTTCTAACACAAATTTATTCATAATTACGTTGTTTTTAGGGTTCCGTAGTGAACTACATAGTTTCACCAAATCTGTCTGTCTGTCCGTCCGTCCGAGGATAATCTCAGTGACTGTTAGCTAGAAAGCTGAAATTTGAAAAGTAAAAAATGTGTCCCCCTCCTCTAACTTTTGAACCATAAGTTTAGAAAATATGAAAAAATCTCAAAAATTATTTAGAACTTGACGGGTTGACCAGTTTTTGAAAAGTTGTGCAAAATAATTTCTGAACAGAAGTTGGTAATTTAATAATATATATATATAGTTAAATATATTTTTTTAACTTAGTTTACATATTTTATTGTTTTTCTATGTAGTTGTTTGATTCAATTTTATATTATGAAAATTGATATAAACAAAATTATCAGCAAAAGCCAATGAATATGCTCTGCACTCACACGTTGCTAATGAAAGATTGTGTTTTATTAAACTCCATCTGTTGACAGCTATTCGCATAATCCAATGCTAGGATTGCTAATTAAATGGCATGTCATCGAAAATTCATTTTTTTTTACTGTTTATGAAACTTAGTCTATTTTTTTTTTCCTGAAGCGCGGGGCCCTAGAACCTGGCGGGGCCCCTAGGCAGTTGCCTACATTGCCTAATGGATAAAACGGCCCTGGTGGCTAGGTTTGAAACTGAAATATCTTCGTTATTCAATTCGGGAATGGAATTGTTTTCGGACTGGGACCTACACTCGTAAGTCGGCGCCGTCACCACTCGGCAACCACTATTCTCAAAAAAGCTTGACCAATAAGTATTGAGACTCTTGTGAAAAATGGAATAAGTTTGCTATTCGCGACTTTAGAATCCGTTTAAGAGTATCACTTCTTAAACGGATTCTAAAGTCGCGAATAATATTCTCTGTACGAAGAAATCTTAGAACCACCTCCCTTTGTGGCGCGCCGTACAATAGACTGCCAACAATAGAGGCAAGCTTATACTTATGGCTAAGGTATATTTAAAAGCTAAGTGTCTGTCTAACAATACATAGAGCACATGTAATACTCCGTAATATTCCATACAAGAAAGCATCCAGCACAAGATTGGAGTTACTTGTTTTTCGCAGCACCCACCTGTTGAAAGGCGGAGCTCGACTCAATAGGCTAATACAACCTGTCATTAACTTCGAGAAACCACCAGTAGTACAAAAAGACTTATCACTCATATATAATAATTTTAAATTCAACTTTTCAGGATGACTGAATTAAATACATACTTTCAAATAAATAATCACCTTAAACTAATCAAAACAATTTGACTGGTGAGCTATTATACCAATTTATTAAAAGTATTTTCATTACTGTAAAGCTGGTCTGTATTTTGTAATTAAGTACCTTTTCTATTGGAAAGGTTTTCAACAGGTTTACTTTGTTCGATGGAACTAAATGGACCTGTTGAGTTATTTGTGTAGGTCTTTATTATAACAATTGGGCAACACTTAAACCATTAATAACACACTATTTTTAAATAAAGAGCGAAATAATCATTCGAAGTCCGTTAATTCATACACGTGAAAGTTGACTAGAGTTTCAAAACTCCAATAATAAATATAGGGATTGGTTGGACGAGATAAACAGACGATAATAATCATAATCATGATAAAGTCAGCGCGAACTCGTACCGCATGAGTATTGAGTACCCTCCATCGGGAACGTCATTACAAGGCGGCAGACAGTTTCCAATTTAAACTATAACTACGATGATTCGCATTGACAGGTATTCAATTTAGAATTAGACTCTATTGCGAGGAGCACACGAATTGTAATTGAAAAGGATATCGCGAGATGGGCTGCACGTGTCCAAGCAGTCGCTCGAGAAGGGATTAAGTAGTCGTTGGGAGTGGAGAAGTTACGGCGTTTTGTTCATGGTGATAAGAAGTTTGATGTGGGCGGGGTATCGATCGGCGCCGAGCGAGTGCGCGACCACAGCTCCACAGCTCCTGGCAGTAAACAGAAAGCACGCCGTCAGCACTATCAGTGGAGAAGCCGCGGGATGCACACGCTCATCGTACTACTGTTAGCCGCCGCCGCGGCTTGCGCTGTTCCTCGCCCTCTCGGTAAGTTTACAACTAAATGCTCACTTAAACTCACACTATTCTAATTGATCTCTACCTATTCTAGCATATTTATCTGTCGCTGATAAGCATTTCCCGTTTATATTTGTGTTACAGCCGCGAATGTATGTGTTTTCATAAAAATATTTTAATATTGTGTTTTTTTTTATTTTTGTTAAATGTTGAAATCGTCCCTTACCTGTTAGTTAAATATTGCGCTATTTATTATATTTTATTTTAAGTGTTTTATACGTGTTCAAAAATTAACGTGTAGTTACCGTCGCCGCTTATTTAGAAATATTTATAAGTTGGTGTTAGTTATTGTGAAGTTTTAGTGTTTAGAAATTTAGCTAAGTTTATGTGTTGTGTCAATCCCAAATTGATGTTGTGGATAACGTCTGCAAAAGCCTCGTGTAGGTTTTCGCAAACGTTTCAATTTCAGTTGTTAGGTGTATTCAAAATAAAGGAACGTCAAATATTATTTGATCTTCGCTTATTTTCATAAACGTAGATCTGTACTAAAGTAGTTAGAATATAATGATTATAAGGGAATTGAGACGTGCTATTAGTATTTGCAATGTTGTACAACAGAGATAAAACACGCCGTCACAGCTTCCTGGTCGTAGCAATTGTTTTAGATAGATGTTACTTAGATTTTTTGTTGTGGTTGGTTAGTTGTTTTGCTTTGATTTATTTGTACTTTTTTATTGTATGGTTTTCATTTAAAAGGTTATTATTTATTTATGAAATGGTATACTTAACAGTTTCCATTTGTAATCATAGCCATACCTACATATTAGGTGAGTCAATATGAAAACTTTCGAGTTTATATCATAACATGTAGGTAATCTGTAATAATACGCAGTGTCAAACATGAAGATTCTACCAATATAAATTAAACAGAATCTTTAGTAAACCAAGATTACCAATAGAGACATCAAGTTATATTTGTGTCAACCTTGGACTAAGGTTTTTAAGCCAGATTTGCTGCTAAGTATAAAACTCATAATCATACAAGAACAAACAGGCATGAAAAATTATAAACAATCCATGTCAGTGGAGTAAAAAAAGAATAAGCTGTATTGTTCTTTATTAATGTTAACAGTCAACAGCTTATACCTGTTTTATATCCAAAGTCTCCAGTCCTATAGGTCCAACCGTATACTGTTGGTCGTTACATTTACCTTTTTGAGAACCATGATTTTTCTGGTAAAACATCTCAGATTCACTCAAAATATAAATAAGGCAGATTCGATTTTAGTATGAAACCATCATCATACAAGAACAAACATGCATGAAATAAATTATAAAAAATCTTTGCTAAACCAAAAAAAAAGGATAAGCTGTATTGTGTAACAATTTATTACCTTTTCGTATCCAAAGTGTCCAGACCTATGCGGTTGGTCGTTACATCTATCACGACCACGATTATTATGGTAAAACCTCTTAGATTCAATTAAAATATAGAATCTTTGTCATTCATCACATTATAGACATTTTCTCTACAACTGGACACGACTTTAACGATATTTTACAAAAGGAGGAGGTTTGATAAGAGCTATTTTTCACCCATCACACACTCAAAAAATACAAGTTTCTGTTTCCGACTATTTTTAAATGTTTTTTATAGTTAGACTTATATTTTTAATTCTGTCATATTTACGTGATAAATAAGTAAGTCAAAGCAATTAATTATTACCCAAACAGATAGTTTTTCACCCACAGAACACAGGAATCCTACTGTTCTGTGGTTTCACTTTATTTGTATTTTATGTCGTTTTTTTTTCATTTTAAGTGGTATTATTTCTGAAACAAACGCTCCATGAACCATATTTATTTTGAGACTCAGTAATACTACTCTTAAAGAAAATTTTATGTGAGTACTAATTTATTTTAGTACACAGTGCGCGTCTATGCCATTCGGAAAAATAAACTCTAATCGTGAACATGTATGTTTTTCCGTATAGCATAGACGCGCACAGTGAACGAAAATTAATTAGTAGCCACATAAAAGTTTATTAAGGGTAGTGTCATTGAGACTAAACATGGAAATGGTTCATGGAATGCTGGTTTCAGAATTAATAAACTAAATATTGACAAAAAAATGCAATAAAAATGTACAAAAAAGGTTAAACACTCTATTTGGACAATAATTACTTTGATTTACTATTTATTATTTATCACGTTAAAGTCACTGAACAAAAAAAATATAAATCTTAAACTATACAAATCCACTTAAAAATGGTCGAAAAAAGAAACTAATTTTAAGTGTATGGTGGGAGAAAAAATGCCTCATGACAGTCCTGCTCTTTTGCTCTAAACAAGCATAACATATTTACCAGATATTAGGAAATCATTACATAAATGGTATTAAAAGACTGCGAATAAAGTATATAAAACCAACAGAGAAGTAAAGGGTGTAATGAAAATGAAAGGAACATTGGGAAATAGGTAACAATGCAAAGTAATAACTCTTTGGTAACTCGCTAAAGAAAGAGGTGAATAGGTTGGGTTTGTTTGAATAATTGTCACAACTTTCCAAACATTGTGGGACGATAAGTGTGACCATATAACCAAAATAAAATTGATACTGTTACCAACGTTGTTGTAAGAAAATGGAGAACATTTCTAACACAAAACAATACCGGTATGTTGAATTTATAAACAACATTTTCCACAAGAATAAAATATAGTTATACCTAAAAACTACTTAAACATCTTATAGTGAAATTGACTTATCGATTTAAAAATTAAAATTCGTTTCATAAGTTGTTTCACTGGAACAAAGCCGAAATTCTAACATACTCGTAGAAGCATTCATTACGTATTTTGTCAAATTAAAAAAACTGCATCTTTAGATGATTTTTCAAAATTTCGGAATCCAAATTTTAATTTATTAATTGGATTCGCAAACAAAACAGACAAAAATTTACATATTGTATATTGTATAGTATTTGAGTACATAAAACATTTGATTTTAGAACACAAGAGATGAATTTCATTAGATAAAAAGGCAAAAGAAAAAAACTGAATTAGGATTACGTTAGTAATAATAACACAAAAACACAGTACAAATTTTAATTTATTATAACATAGCTTTCGTTGACCTGCTGGCAGAAATTTCTATTAAAATAAGTAAGTACTTTTCTTACAATTTTAAAAAGATCTATCTTTTTCTGTTACATGTGTGTGCATCAATTATAAAATAAATAAATAGATATTTTATTTTGCAAAAACATAAGTATACACATAAATGCAAGATATTCAGTTTAGAAACTGTCATGTTGTGCCTTAAGGGCGTACAAAACGCCCTTAAGGCACAACATGACAGTTTCTCAACTGAACATCTTACATCTATGTGTATACAAATGTTTTAATGGTAGATTATGTAACTAGAGGACTAGGCGAAACGAATGTTGCTAACTTTTAATTCTGAACGTGAGCGAGAGATTTGTATAGTTTACTCCAAGCAATGCGAGGAAGTTAATATTGAAACCAATGAGTGAAGTGAGTAATTCAATCCGGCCAAGACAAAGCTTTATCCTCGTGTTGGATACTTTAATTTTTACTCCGTCTGTGAGATAATTAAAAGAGAATTTACTAAAATAAATTATATATTAGGAAAATATAAGTTAAGTATTAATTATTACTTGACATGTTTTGAGATTTGAAACCATAAAATTCACTACTCTAAGATTCTATACTTGTATACTTTTAATTTTCTATTACACTCCCGTTCTATCATTACTTTTTTTAGAGACTCGTCAATAACTACGTTTTATTCCATTTTTTTGTTAGTAGCCAATTTGATTTTTGAATAAACTTGTTTTTTTTTAAATGGTTTTTGACGTTCCACATTGAAATCTCCTTATTCCTCAGGTATCACCCATACTACATTATTTCCCTATGGACAGAACAACTTTATTTGAGTAGTGGTTATGCGACATATAAAAAAAACTATAATTTATCCGACCCAGTTGTTACAAATTGTGTACAATTTATTTATATGTATTGAATAATGAAAGTTCTCTTACTCTTGCATCGATAAAATTAAAGAGAATCAAAAGAAAGCAAAAATATAAGCGTCCGTGTGTGTAATGTTTTACGAGTATATACTCGTACCTACTACATACAGTCGAGAGAGTAATTCTTACCCTATGAGATAACTACTCTCTCGAAGTGTCGATTGTATGTATATAAAACATTACACACACGGACGCTTATATATAATAAGCCATAACTGCTCATTTTGTAATAGAAGCAACAGAAGCTTTACATGAGTGGTAATCAAAGATAAATAATAATAACAAAGAAATTTGTCCAAATATGTCGTACAATTCAGGTTGTGTTAGTTTATCAATCAAAATTCATTACTGCTGTAATAAGCTTTCTCTAACCAAACCTTTTTCAACCTATTTCATAATTTTGCGGTTTTATCTTGCCTCCAATTTTTATTGATTATATACGTATATTTAGTAAAATAAGCAATTAATGTTAAAAGTAATTAAAAAAAATGGTGTGGAATTGAATATTCTGATTGATGCAATGCTAGAAGTGGAAATATACAGGTTGTTCAGCTAACCGTGAGCGCCGGCTTATTACTCTGATTGGCACAAATGGGAGTACTCCCAACCGGGAAATTATCACTAAATACTATTTGAGTTCAGTGAGACGCTATTACCTGCAAACGCGGTTGGCCGCTTTTGCACTTAACATCATCAACTGTAAGATTAAATTATATTTCATATTACGTCTCTGACCGCTATTTTTAATGCCATCGACATTTTGTAGAAGGTAGAGCTCGTTGAATCATGGCGTGTTTAGGTTCTGATATTTTCAGTTTATTTATAGGCATAATAAACAGCAGTATACATTACAATGATATCGACAAGTAGTCAATAGTAGTAACCGGCTATTAAAAAACGATATCGATTAAATTTAATTATTAGGTAGAACAAGAAAGAAAAGGATACAAATAAAAAAAAATGTATTGTATGAACTCTGTAAGCAGTAAGGCGACTTCAAAAATCAACATGCATATTCTCGGATTTTAGGGATATCTTTTCTAAACGATGACTTGCTGAGGATATTGTGACCAAATATTTGCCACGCCATCAAGATTCATTAGTAGCATAAATACTTGTATAGTATATAAACATATATTCTGCTTACTCTTTGGCAACTAATCAAGCCAGTTCTAATAGGGGTGCTAAAAAAATATTTAAAGAATCAATCATTTTAGTAGAATACAAAATGAAACAACCGAATAGAAATACAAAGCATAATCTTACTGAAAGAAATGAGCACAACAATGTGCAGATACATGATCCATTGTTCATACATTCAGGATCTTGAATATGTAGGTACCGTTAAAATTGTTTGTTCGTCGAAAATACAAAGCACATAATAAAAAGGGATCCCACTAAATCTTTTTTTATTACAAGCATAATATCTATAATTATGCCGAAACTGGAAAACACAATGGTCTTGTATTTGATACAAAGTTTCTTCATCTGTGTACAAGATTTGGCAAAGCACAGGTTGTGAAGCATTGTAAATAATCTGAAACCGGTATATTGTGAGAAACTAAATTGAAATATTCCCGACCTCATAGAAATTATTTCAGTAATAAGGTTTTTGGGCGGAGACCGGCCGCAGTGCTATATTAAACCGACCAATGGTATGCTTCTGATACAAAATGAGGAATTTGTTTACCCTAACAGAGAACTTTTTCTTTCGACTGTATGTAATAGGTAACATTACCAACACACACGGACGCTTATATGTAATATGTCACATATGATCATAAGGGTACAAATGTAAGGTACAAGATTCTTTTTACTTCTTTTATTCTCTTTAATTTTATCGATGCATAAGTAGGGGAATTGGGATTATCCTTTATAAATAAAATATAATAAATTCAATTTGTAACAACTGAGTCGGTTATGATATAGTTTTTATTGTTCGCAATAATACAAGTAACATTTTATGGAAAGAAAAACATCAAATATTAACACAAAGACAGGTAAAGGTTCTGTTAGGGCAGATAGGTATAAATATTAACGCCCGATCAGGCTTTGCCCCGTTATATCACTATAATTATAATATATAGTAGTCTGTATCAGTAGATTGTCAAATATACTCAAGCTTTCAAAATTTGCAATTATCTCTTTATAATATGTAGGACTAGGTACATACACATATTATTTGTAAAGTTTTAAAAACTATAGTTTTGTCTTATATAATTAAGTCTTTGTCTTTAAAGTTGCCATTGATGATCATTTTGAACTAAGATATAACTTTTTATGGACTTGGAATCATAAGTTTAAATTATAAACTTTATATTTTAGGTATATTATTCCTTAACAAAATTACGTATAATATTATTCCTTGAATTTTGTTTTTTTTCTGACATTTCGCCATATTATGTAGACATCAAAATATCAATTACACTGAGTAAAGAACAATAATAATGCGTATAAAAGGAAAAGCCAAACAAAGTCAACAGGTTTGAAAACAATACAGTCAAAGAAACTTCCAAAAGTCACATAATATTTTTGTTTTCAAAAACACGAAACTTCGCTGTTTTCCTTTGTACTTTAAAAACCAGGGGAATAAACTGCTCGCGTCCGTAGGATTTACTTGACTTTTGACCACCTACACGTCCCCTGGGCGTCGTTTAGTACTACGAGCAGTAAATACGGTGGTAGGCCAGACCCACCAGATAAAGTCATGCCGCCAAGCGATCCGTCGTGTTTTGGCCTATGTTGTCTGGTGAAGCCGTATGGTGGAAGATGGGTCTGAGCAGTTGTTTTGCGATGTACGCCGGGTATGATGCACCAGTTGCTGTTGTGTCGGAGGTTTGATCGTGGAGGGTAGCGGGAACCGAAGCACGGTGCTCCGCTGGCCGACCGCAGATAGTTGGGGGCCCAAGTAGTGTGCCAGCCACACACGAAAGGTTGCCCCGCCAGCTGCGAAAATCTCAGGGTGACCCCATCGTGAGAGGACCCGATGGCGATCTCTGGGGGGGGTTCGGGCGTCCCCGCAGTCTCCAGATCAACCCTCCATTGGCGCAGCAACTCTGGTTGTGTTGTTACATCGCATCACCTAGCTCAACTGCCATCTTCCACCAACAGTAAGTGTATACAGCGGATGCACGTCCTCTCGTTCCATGTGCACCTCTCAAACATACGAGGACTGCACTCCTATCTCGGTGCAGTCCACCACCACCTCGAGACTGACAAGCCCCACTTACTTTTCTTGACGGAGAAGCAGATCACATGTCCGTCTGATGCGGTGTACCTCGACTACCCGAGATACTCATTGGAGCACAATTTCCTGCAGCGTGCCGGGGTCTGTGTATACGTCCGCAATGACATCTGCTGCCAGCGTCTCCGTCACCTTGAAGACTCCAGTTTCTCAACCTTATGGTGTATACCGGTGTCCACCAGCAAACACCGGTATGGACAAAATTGTCTACACCTGTGTTCACCGGTCGCACAGCGGCGACCAGGAGACGACTCGACTGTTTGGCCACCTCATTGAGGCCACCGATGAGGCATCGGCAGCCTGATGCCCAGTTTGTTGTTCTGGGGAATTTTAACGCCTGCCACCAAGACTGGCTTTTCCCATACCAGAGGACCCACCACGTTGGGAGAGAAACGCGAAACTTTGCAGTACCGATGTGCCTCTCCCAGGTGGTAAAGCAAGCGACAAGTCATAGTGCCAATTGTCTGGACCTACTGTTGACCACCGATCCGGACAGATGTATCGTAACAGTTTCCTCACCACTTGGAACTTCAGATCACTGTCTGGTGAAGTCTGTATCGTTCTTCTCCCCACCTTACCGCGACTCACGTGGTGAACGGCGAATGTGGCGATACAGGTCAGCAGATTGGGATGAGATGCGGCACTTTGCGTCTTATCTTTGGCAGCGGGTCTGCTTCTCTTCTGAAAATCCGTCGAGCTGTGCGGATGCTGTAACCGATGTGATACGTCAAGCTATGGAGTAGTTTTATCCCTTATAGCGATGTACCCATTGGTGGCTCAGCTCACCCGTGGTTCAAGGCCGATTGCGTTCAGCCTAAAGCGCGTAAGCATTCGGCGTTTCTCGCCTGGGTTCACGCTCGTGACCGCAAAGCTCCGGATCTGAATTCAAAGAAGAGAGCCTTCAACCATGCCGCCAAGTCCTACAAAAAGCACCAAAGAAGGCACGCTTCGATCGCATTACCCATATTGGCACAAAGCTCTCTGCACAGCCGTCCTTTAGCAGAGCATTCTGGTCCCTTGCCAAGTCGATCGAGGCGAACTTCTGTCAGCCCACTTTGCCTCCGCTGGTAAAGCCTGATGGAACATTAGCTCATACGGCAAGTTAGAAAGCAGGTCTCTTTGCATCTCTCTTCGCTCATAATTCTCGTCTTGACACTAGCAATGCAGATGTATGAATGTAGCAGAGCATTCTGGTCCCTTGCCAAGTCGATCGAGGCGAACTTCTGTCGGCCCACTTTGGCTCCGCTGGTAAAGCCTGATGGAACACTAGCTCATACGGCAAGAGAGAAAGCAGGTCTCTTTGCATCTCTCTTCGCCCATAATTCTCTTCCACTCTCTTCTTGACACTAGAAATGCTACTCCACCGACTCTGCCTCATTGTAACTCTTCAATGCCCGAGGTTTACATAAGGAACAGAGAAGTTCTGAAAGAGCTGCATCGTCGGCGGGGAAGCGGGGAATATATGCAAAAACTAGTGAAAGTACGCATACAGCGGGGTTGTGGTCGTTAAAAGTCGGACGAGGATGTCATGCGAAGTTATTTGATGATGAAAAAAAAATATTTCCTTCTTCCATGTTCTAAAACGATGAAACATTAGATCGATACCAAAGCCTAAATATTTCCAGATACCGGGCCAAACTGGTACATTATTTATTTGATACAGTTTTAAATAGTGTCTATTTTTTCGATCCAAGATTAAATCTTTTGAAAGAATCTAGATTTAAAAGCGGACATGAAATCAATATAAGAATTAGCGGACATGAAATCAATATAAGAATTAGTTTATAAGTGGCCTTACCTACTACGGTATACTTTAAAACTTCCCTACTTTTGATTACTTTTAGAAATATGACATGAAATGGGAAGAATAATTTACAAAAGAAAACACAATCAAAGAAAATCTGCACCACGTAGTAAGTGTAAGTGGAATACTACACTTGCTAATGACAATATATTACTAAAATGTTAGGCAGGCCTAGAGCCTAAAATAGAACAAAGTCAGTACAAGAATTATTACCAAGAAGGACTAAACTATGTTATTAAGGCTTCGTTCAGGTCATATACCTCTCAATAAAGGTTTTATGATGAAAACGTCAACATCACCAGATTGTACCTAACGCAAAACCTGCGACATCAACAAAACCAATTATAAACAAAAACCACATTCGTTTTAATACTGAAAGAGTGGCCATCCGTTATGGTGTCAATTATAATTACGATTGGTTCGAAACCTGAAATTTCGGAGCCATATGAAATAACAATCGTAAATCTGAAACATTGATTGAATTTTATGAATGTTCGGCCTGCCGGGCTCGTAGGCAGCTTGCACACATGTGCCATACGTTATAATAATATACCATTCATACGGCCACGATATGAAGCCAAAATATGCACATTCGAATTTTCGGACCTGTCCATCCATTACCTATGTATTTTCCAACTAATAAAGCTCAATATTACTGAATGTATTTTCGTTTGACCAGTGAAGGCTTATGGTTTCATGTCCAGATTACTTCGGTAACACAATGATCGTAGGCTGATAATATAAAATAAAATAAAATAGAATAGAGGAAAAAACCCTTGACGTTGTTTAAAACAGAGAAAAAACTTGAGATGTTGTGTGAGATAAGGAAAATTAGCAAGTGAAAGATATCCTGATCTGAAAACTTGAGAGTTAGTTGTAGTTTCGAACCAATGAACTAATGAAACAGTAATGAACACTAGGAGCGCGTGTAGGATTACAGCGCACTCGCTCTCAGAGAGAGGGCATAAGTCCTAGCAGTGAGCGAATTCTAATATAATATGTTGGAGTTATTATTGTGGTTCGCGAGTGAATCGAAAATCAGCTGCCTAAAGCTTAATTGGATAGTTTGACAAACTGAACGAAAATGCTCAGCAATCCTCAAAATCTAACAAAAAATTCAGTTAAGATATAATTCTTTACTGTAGACACAAAAAACATAACCGTAATACATTGATTAGATAATTTTCGACACACTTGCTCAGAAAGTGACTATAATTGCACTACACTTAGGTATATAATGTAGCTTGTAACCAAACTGTGACTTTTTGATTACCATTATGCACAAGTGTGATAATGTAGTGATAACCTTTTTTGTTAAACCTCTGTTCTCAAATCAAACATTGAATTTAAAAAAATACATTAGATAGGTATTGCGTTCAATAGTACAAATTAGTGTCTTGCTTGCTTGTTTTATGCTAATTTGTGTTTAAATAATCTATTTTAACTTTTACATGTTTAATAAATAAAACCTTTCATAAAATAAAAATATTTTTTCTGTTTAAAAACATAAGCAACCTCATTCTTATTTTTATTCAAACAGCCTAGCTAGAGTAGCTAGTCTATGGCCGCCATTTTGGATGCGCACGCATAAGAAGAAAGAACAATTTTTTGCCGCCATACTACAAAAAAAAAACAGTTTTGTTGATATAGCAATAATTAATTAATTTGTAAAAATTTTCTTCCCAAGTGTGTCGAAAAACGTCGTATGGCACACGTGAATATTGGCGATTACCGTCCTCGGCTCTCTTAAGATACACTTGTATCATAATGTACTATTATGTACGTAGGTATATGGATAAAAGCGAGCTTTACTCACCAAAGAGTTTTTTATTATATTTAAAACTTAATGTGGTAAAAAGAATTTTGGTTTAGTATTTAGTGAGATATTTTTAGATTGAAAATTTCATAACGATTCATTCAAAATCACAACTGAGAGCTTTAGTTTGATAAATCTAGATATTAAAGACCCAGACGTAACCAGGAATCTTAGAAGTAAAATAAATACGGATCGTTAAAACAAGGAAAGTTGAAAAGTTTGTATGATTACTGTCTCGCCAAATACAAAAATAGCTATGGTTATCTTTTCAGTTAGAAAAAAAAGTGCAATGAGTTCTCCTGATACAATAATCTAGGAATTTTAAGCTTAACTTGGAAAATCACTAAAAGCTGACTGCATTCTCGCATTGCATATCTGGCAGGTACACAAAATCCTACTCAGTCTACTCATTATACAGATTCTGGGTCAAATATCGGGCATAAGACACTTGTCTTATGCCCGATACTTGACCCAGAATCTGTGTAATCTTGAAAGAAAATTCAAAGTTTATTAAATATATATATTACATGAACTGAGCGCATATCTCGGTTAACGAGATCATGTTAAAAATTAGCCAAAATATTTAGTTTCGTAGTTGTCTTACACAAATACTTCAACGCTTTGGAACAACGTTAGTAGACTTTTTGGTCAAATAAATATTATTATTATTATATTATTATATTTCTTAATTTAATATACGAACATTGTTGTATTATTGTGCTTTGGTTTTTTGAACGATTGATTTAGAATAGCATTGAGTGAGTCGACGTCAGAAATTGAATAGAATACAATAATTATTGATACTTTGATAGGATACATTAATTAAGCATTTATTGTATCTAAGGTAAACTCAACATTCTCGATTGTAATTAAAATCAAGATCATGTCAAGGGATTAGGGAGAGCGGTAAGTTTACAGATCTAGGGTGATTTCTAAATTATAAGTAGAACTAGAACTAAGTCGGTATAGTTTAGTATAAGTACACTATTTTCATTTTCCTGGTTACGTGAGTTACGTCCATGCTTGTAAGAATCAGTTTTTATTGTGTGGTGACGACAGAACTGTACTTAATTGATATGTCGTAGAAAGTTCAGATACAGCGCCAATTGACCCTATTTATTTTCCTTCGTCAATACACAACGAAAACTACTAACACATAGTTTTAGATAATAGGTATAATGCTGCCAGCGAACTTGCAGTTAAGCGACTGATCGCTCAGCACAAGTAGTATAAATTAAACTGCATAATGAAAGTGTTTGTTTTGTCAAGTGATAGAATTAGTTGCATTTGTAGTGTCTAACATCCACGGCGCTCAAGTGCCCGGAACCTCAACATTAAAGTTTCTAGGCCCTTCGGCAGCGCCATCAATGTCGCAGCTGCCAGATCGAATGGGTCGGCCACCGAGACCTTTTAGCAGCGATTACATCATACCTCGGATGCTGATGCCTAGCCCGTTAAACGTGCAGTATGATGACAACCTTCGCGCGGTCGCACCTACAGTACAAGACTGGCTGAGCAAGGTACGTATTCAAATGGAGAAGGCTCTAAATACAACACTAGTAAGAGACACTATAAAGGGTGTTTTTAATAACGTGCGGATTTTATCACGCATGCGGGATTGGTCCTCATGCAGAATATCAAAATGCATAAAAACGCGTTCCGCGTGCGTATTCCACGCAATATAATAAATACTTGTATGAAATGGACGTTTGCGGGGGCTACGCGTGCGGAGCAATCCCTCATGCGTGATTAAAACCGCACGATATTAAGGGTATTCTTAATATCATGCCGATTTCATCACACGTATGCGGGATTGTCCCGCCCCGCACGAGTCCCGCAAGCGTATTCCTCGCATTACAAAAAATACTTGTATGAAATGGACATTTGTGGGTGTTACGCATGATTTCATGCGTAACACCGTGCAGATAACCCACGGAACAGTAAAAACAGTGGAAGAAGTAAGTAGGCGTGTCACTGTCGCCGCTAGTAAGAATCGCGTTGCACACTTGCTGTTCAAGCGCCCTCATTCTCTAACTAGACTGCGCAACATAATAATTAACGAAAAATAATATTAAAATGCCTTATTGTCCCCTATTGTACTTTAAAACCATAGTCTGACTAAAAATCTAACTCATGGAGGTGTATCATACCACCGAAAAGTATTATTTTCGGATTTATTTTAATAAAATGAAAAAATAAAATTACGTGAAACATTGCGCAGGATATACAAACAAAACTAGTCCTTAGTTACATCACTACAAAGTTGATTTTCTTTTCTCGGTTATTAGCTTTTCTGGAATATTCGTTAGTCTACCTATACTTACTTTTGACGCTATCCAAATAGTGCGTGACTTTATCGATAAAATCAATCGATATGTATAATATGTATTACATTGCCTTTTTAAAATATATATTATAGTTTAATAGTTTTTCTAAGTAATATAATACAGATAATTATTAAATTAATACATTTAATAAAATAAAAATTGTGGTATGATATTTGTGATGTATTATAAATAAATTTGGTTAAAGAGTTAGGGACAACATAGGGTGTTTGAATTATACTTAATATTCTTATGTTTAGCAGTGGGCGATGACGATGATTTCAGCTGAGATGATGATAATTGATGTACTATACAAATAAATACCCTTTTTACAACGTTTAAAAATTGCCTTTAATCATATTAATTTCATAATTTTAATACTATCACACTATCGCATACAATTTTTTTTGCATGATATGTTTTATATACGTTTTCATACAATCGATGCATATTTCGATCGAATAAGGTTACTTCCCTATCTGAGTAGCAGCGAGCGCATTCGCGTCAGTGATACGCCATTCAAATACCAATCTTATTTTTACGTTGTTACAGTTCATACTGAATATTATATTCTGAACAATGCCATCTAGCGACGAGTGGCAGTACTTGGTAGTCAAAGATGTATTTCTTTCTTGTTTTTGTCAATTTGATTTATAGACTTTTGAAATTAAAGTTGCATTTCGTATAATTTTTTTTTTTGCATTTCGTCTACGCCCTGTTTTTGTTTTCAGCCAATCATATTTTTAGGTTTGCAGTAAGAGTAAATTGTAAATGTATGAGTTTGGCGACACCGGTTCTGGAACAAACATTTTCTCAAGCTACTTCCACTGTTTTTACTGTTCCGTGAGATAACCAATGCACCGTGCAATATCGTGCAGATTTCTGCACGATATTAAAAACACCCTTTAAACACCATAATAGGGATAGGAATAGGTACAATCATTGAAGGCAACGTCAACGCGGAAGCTCGGCGTCAGTTAAATCAGTACCACAACAGTTTTATCTTTGACCGCAGCTTATCGTATGACATCACTTGACCAGTGACGACACTATGCTACATGTAGTAGCTCGGAACTCATTGTTGTCCGGACACAATTACTCAACGCTTCGACGCCTGTTCATTGATCATGTTCCGTGATAGAACCGCATCAACGGGCACGCTAGGGCTAGCCCAAGCGCGACACTGTTTACAAACTTGAGGGGTAAATTTTGTAAAGGGTTAACAAAACTTTCAATCACGATAATAGGGTGTTTTAATTAAAACTTGTCATCCCAAACACATACTTTTTTCATTTATATCTCCTTATTCTTTGAATACATAGAGTACAGTAGGTTTATTATTAATTTCAGGTTATAGGTAAGTATCCTAAATAAATTATATGCAAGTTAGATCAGTTTTATTTATGAATAATATATAAAGTCAGTTTTTCAACAAATTAAACTGTCTAATAATAATATCGAAATAACATTTCTTTTACTAAATGCATTTATGCATATGAAAGGATATTTGATACCTATTAAAAATGCATTTTTGTAGTTTTTTTTTCTGTCTATCTGTCGGTCTGCATTTTTGTTTGTTCAGGCTGATCTGTGTAACGGCTGGATCGGTTTTGACGGGACTTTTACTGATAGCTGATGTTACAAGGACTACCTTAGGCTACTCATTTTTACACGGGGAACAGGACTTCAAACTACGGGATACGTCATCGAAACGATGTAACAAAACTTTGCTAGATTTTCGTTTTAATTTTCATCTTAATTCCTCCCCCTCTGGAATTAAGATCTCCTAAAAAGAGGAAATTATTTTCATAAACTCTACGCGAACGAAGTCGCGGGTAACAGCTAGTTTATGACTTAGATAATACTAACTTACAGGTGTCGCGAAAAGGACAAATGTTGTTAACGGTGTTCAATATAAAATTAGCTATCCAACACTTGTCTTGCGACCCTCGTGTGAGAATTCCCCGCAGACGATAGCCGTTGTGATAAAAGTTTGTTTCAAGCTTTGAAGGGCTTGGTCAGGGACTCAGGGTCATACATTTTATGAGTCTCTAAGAATGAGCAACGTGGTCCAGACGCGAAGGGCAGACAGGTGACAAAAAAGACTACCTGCACCAGCTTATCAGCAACTTAATAGTTTTTCCACACTAGGGTTAAAAGGGTTTTTCATTTTCAGAAAACAATACCAAGGTATAATTCTTACAATCTTTTTTAAAGGTCATCCTTTGTGAGAAGCTTTAAAAAGGATTTTTTATACAAGTGGAGAAAGTTTGTCAAAAGACGCTTTTCAATACACTTACGAAGAATTACTTTCTCTGAAAATGCGCATTTTTGTTCATTTTCTACTGACAAAAATTTTCGAGTCGTTTAGCGCCTAGCCTAACACGATAAATACAATACATTGTGGCTGGGAAAGCTTGCGCACTTTTTCGCACTAGTGCAGAAAACAGTAAATTTTTGATTTTTCGAGTTTTGAGTGTGTTGAAAATTAGTTTAATTTATTTTTTGAAAGTCTTAGTTCGGATATGATATGTGAGTTTCGGGCTGAAAACTGCATTATTGCTTGAGATGATTGCAGATAGGGTTCAGGCTTTAGGCGATTCTAGGATAGTAAGTCTGTAGACGATATGGAAACAAATGATAGGTCCGTAATATTAGAGAATCTTTAAGTCAAGGGTGAATAGGCAACTTCTACAGTGCCTTTCACTTATGAAGTTCCTTCGCCGCAATGTTGGCTCCTCTGTCTGTCTACAGAAAAAAGAAAAGAGTTGCCTACTCTAGCAAAATTGTTGCCCAAAATGCGAAACGAAATCGATTTTAACGGTAGTTGCAACACTTTTTGTAGAATTATGTGGGGAATGGGATTTTATTTAAAAAAAGCAGGTCTAAAAGGAAGTTGTTAATGGAAAAGGTACGATATTGTGGCGTGGCGTTTTCGGTATTTGAAAGAATTGCAGGACAATCGAAATGGAGCTCAGCGTCCTATACTTTATTCAAAAATAGTTTTTAGTTTTTAAAAGAAAAAAAACAAAATTATGAGGCAATTGTTAAAAGTAACGAAATATCATTTAATCTCCCTAATATTAAGTAATTTCATTGCTAAAAATATAGCAATTCTGTTTTTCCGTATGGCCAACATTACGGCGAAGGAACTTCTTAAGTTAAACGCACTGTAGGTAAGCGCGCTCCATCGTCGACCGCATCGTCGCTTTCCATCAGGGCCTCAAGTCTGCTATTACAATAGTGTCAGAATAGTCTATCATTGATGTTAAAATTGTCGATTTTCACAAGTTTGGTAATCTACTAATATGATGGCGTCATTATGACTTTCCAATGGTCAACCACTGACACTCCATTGAAAGAAGTGGCACAGAATGGTAATCTCGTACATATTGACAAATGAATATTTCACGTTTGCGGTTATCTGGTAAAACTTTGACAGTTTATTTGATCAGTGTTTTACCATTAGAACGTTATTGTGCAGTTATTGGTTTTAATATGCTCGAAATTATCATTCTACCACAGTTCTATTACAAGACCATTGACCGATCAATGATCGATCATTATGAATTAGCAGATTACAAACTTTTAGCAAAATGACAATGGGATCGTGTAGGAAAACGAATTTAGAAAAATAGCAGACTTGGGGCCCAGGTGAGATAGCGGTCAAGCGACAACCTATCAACAATAAAAAAGAGCCTTCAAATACGTAAGTTTTAAGGCGGTGAATCTAGTACTTGAAATACGATTGACCTGTAACAGATAACAGTAATTAGTTTTGAGATTAGGCACTAATTGTGCTCACTCAGGTTTCAGATACAGCAATTTCAGTAACCGGTATAGAGCAATTCCAGGTGATTAAGAATCAAAATTATCATGCAATAACAAATGTTCCTATTGTAAAATTAAATGATGTTCTAACTTGAGAGTGCCCGAACTGACATGGAAATACTTTTTTTATTCTCGTAACAGTCTGAATAAAGTCTTTACGAAAGTCAAAATTACGATATAATTTCCCTAAGAACGGTTAATTCGGCAAAATCAAGACAGTCGGGTCAGCTAATATTTAAACTAAAAAAACATAACTAAACTTGATTGTAGGAGACTGTAAATATAATTACGAGCACAATTCAAAACTGTGAACTATCTTATTTCAGACAAATTTGTAGCCACATGATCGCCTGGGAAACATTGTCATATGTTGCCAAGGTGCTGTAATAGCTATATCCTCGAAATATATTAAATTATAGAGTGGCATCTGAAGGTTGTTGCATTTCGAGGCTACAGGGGAGGCCGTCAGTGATTGATATTTGAGGTCGTGATATCGATTGACTATGCTAGGATTAAAACTGCAGCAATCGAGAGAGTAGTAATAAAACTTTATTAATCATAACAAAATATCACATCTTGTTTTAATTTCCATTCAAAATAACTATAGTTATAAACTTTCAAAAGCATATTGAAGGTCTTATATTATAACGATCAGACAAACTTTGGACAAACTATTTAGATTAGTTTATATGAATTAAACTTATTAGAATCACGAGAGGGAATGGGACCCGGTCGCTTCCTTTTGCGAAGCAGCAATGCTAGTGAAGGAGACTTCCGTACGCGTGAAGGAACGGACATTCTCACGCCCCAGCCGCCGTGATCCTGACTCCGACTACCAGCCACGGTAGGTGCAGGCTTGTGGACGATGAGGAATGGGTAACTCACCGTTCTTCCATTCAGTAACTGTCCACATCGAACCCAAGTGGTCAAAAATGCGTATTGTTCCACGCTCACCTCAAAGAGATGTCAGCAAAATCATCGGGAACCAGCAGAGCCGATATCCAGTAGGGGCACAGCAGGGCCATGTCTACTAGTGCCACATGGAATTTCTGAATGGGAATTTCTATGGAATGTTTGCTCTGCACTAGAAAGGGAGAAGTCATGATTTCTCACCTCAAAAAAAACTTACTCATTTAAATCTATATTTTACAAAAAAATAAATAGTTAAACGCAAAAGTAGAAGGTTAAACAACATAACCTATTTGCACTTCACGACGCATGGCGTAGCATACGTATATACGTATAATTTATTCACTATATTAGTTATGGTAGCACAGTTTACTAACAAGCTCAAAGGTCGCTTGTTCTTCCAATATTAGGTATTAAAACTTCGTTTTAAGAGTCCTTAAAATCTCACCCTAACTGCACGGTGACACCACCCACCACCTCCCCCAACCCCTCATCAAAACTGGGAGGAAGCTGGGTTGCCAGCTGTTATATCAATAGTTTATGGACACGTTCAATAGGTGCTCGCTCGGTGCACTAGTACGTGAACGCATCGAATCACTCGACCATAGATTTCGATATGAAACGTGAACAAGAGCTTTCTTTAAAACTGTCTAGAATATAGTTGAGTTTGGACGAGATGAATCAACAAAAATTATTTCAGAGAGGTACAATTTTTGGGGTAGAAATTGGGGGCAAGTTTAAAGCAATGAAATTATAATAAAGCCTCACTTGGTTATTTCTTGAACAAGTAAATAAGTACTGTGAAGCAGAGCTGTATGTAATAATTCCTTTGCCCAAATTCCGGGTTGCCAGATTAATTAAAGGAAATAAGAAAATAGTGTAATTACGTTATCCATGCTTCTGTAGTGTAAATTACCTTCTGTAGCGTTACTAGCTCTTAGTACACAAAGAGAATAGTGATGCTACTATTCCTTAGTCTTCTTTGAGCAACGTTTACTTAAAGTTGAGCGGTCATTCAAGAAACTTTACCTCGTGTTTTTCCGAGCAACACAGAGCACCGCTTTTAAACTATAGCTCAGAATGACACTTCGCTTTTCAAAGAAATTAAATTACAGTCTAAGTAAAGTGGGGCATTCAATGCATAAATTGAAAATCAATATCTATAAGTAACTAGCTCTTGCCCGCGCGGCTTCGCTCCCGCTCTTCCGTGCTCCACCCTACTGTACCCTACTCTACTCTACCCTACTATACCCTACTATACCCTGCTATACCCTACTAATGTTGTCCATGGAGTTTCTAACACAGATTTGTCTTTGGATATCTAAGCTTTGGAATGTGCAATTAGCATCACATTTCTGACTGACTGACTTCTAAACATTTCAAAAGGGTCTGTAAATGGTTTATCTGAAATAAAATGCTTTGAATCTTTTCTGAAACCAAAACACAATCAGTTTAAAACGTAAATTGAAATGATTTACATCGAGCTGTAACTTGCAAGTGTCCAAAATGCAGTTATAAGCTAGGCTAGAATAACCCCGGTAAATAATGGCAACACTTGACCTATAAATCATAATATTGACAGGGTTAGTGGTGCTCAGTGAACTAGAAATTTCGTTTATCAAAGTATATTAGTGCGTATATACGGATTAGCTGTTTACAAAAATGATCGTTTCTTTTTAATATTTTATAAGAGTTATAAAATCTGATACAGTTTTTACAAACCGAGCCAATGTCAGCTTCATTTGACTCGTTAAATAACAATTTAAAATATTTGACTAAATAAAAGAAATAACAATTAGACTTAAGAAACTCATATACTCTCTACCAGTTTCCAAATAGTCTTCAACAGTTATGTAAAGTGTACATTCCTTTGTAGGTTATCTTAGCCAAATTGAATAGCTGTTGATTAAATTATTAAAAAATCGAAGCTATTCTAATAAACTAATAACATTATGCAATGTTAAGGCTAAACATGTTAACAAGAAATTCGCGCTACGGAAAACTGCTACGAGCTACGAAGAATATTCAATTAATATCCGTAGTCAGTGCTACGAGGACGCTACGAAAATTCTATTTTATAATGTTGCATCGCCTGAAGATAATTTATGGCTACGGTGATAAACTACAACGAACTAGTTTATATACGTACAATCAAATATGTGGTTAAACCTTATATTCATAAGGTCGAAAATGGATATTCTGATTTGACGTAACGCCAAATGGTAAGCTCATTTTTTTTTAATTATCCGTTTTTTTTAGTTATTACTCTGTCCAGTTGAAACTTATACTGTCACAAAATAGGTATGGGCTTATCAATACGGGCTAGCCAATTTTCATGAGTAGAAAAATCATGGGCATAGAGGTAGAAAAAGCTTTATGTGATCCATCAAATTTTCGTAGACAGTGCTGCGACAGGCATCTCCACGTATATGAATAAAAAGTTCGCCAAAAGCTTCATAGCTCGGAGCGACGGTCAGTCTTTGATTTCACATCACTTTGAAATAGAAAATAGAAAATACAAATTATAGTTTATTAAGGAAAAGTTGCCTCTGTAATTCATTCGAACAATCTTCGACTTTATTGCAGATGTCATTATTGTAATACCGCCATTACAATAATGACATCTGCAGTTTAACGTAATGCTCCCTCGGCCCATCGTAATAACGTTTTATTTATTCAGCGACAAACCTTGACGTTTCTCATTTTATAGTCAAGATTAACTGTCCTCGGGGCTTGACATTTATTTACAGGTTCGATCTGGTCGGAGTTAGTTGTTTGATAGAATAATTCTGATATTGCAACCGCAAATATGACCGCCAGCCTCGTTTAATTAAAGCTTCATCACAGAGCTATAGCTAGTAAACAATATCTATACGAAGCTATACGCGAACCAAGTTTACTTACCGCTAATGATTGCCAGTTCTGCCTTTGTACACGACCTATCGTTAATTAAATGCTAAGTAAGCAGGTAATCTATAAGCTAGTCGCTTGCAGCCTGATTACATTGCCGAATTGTTTTGTTATGTAATCTCTGTGGACTACTATAACCAATCGAAAAGAAGTCAGTCGTCGGACGAACTAATCAACAAACCCGTCAAACGGTCTACTTGTAACGTACTCTGGTTTTTGTGTTTAGAGACTCAATAAAATGACCAAATAAATTAAGGTCAGATTTTTATTTGCTGGTAAACAAACCAAGAAAATAACACACATGACCTGGTAAATAAATACAAAGAATTGATCAAACGAAGCTACTATGTCCTTCTCATTAAACTGTCAAAAGTAATTGCCCCTTACTTTTTTTGCACGAACAAAGTGGTAATGGTAACGTGCTTATGAGAGACCTGAGTGTTTACTAACTACAGGGCAGCGATACATATCACATTCGAATGTGACATATTCTACAGACCTCGCTGGTATTAGTAGCAATTCTCTCATTTATTATTGCAACAACCTCGAGGGTTCGGCCCTCGGCCATTCTTAGCTAATATAGGCCTTCATTATTGACAACTACTCGTTAACTGCATTAGAGAGCGCTTAGCGGGAAATGGTCGCAATTACGGTGATATTTACTTTAATGTTTTGTAAACTTCGAACGTACATCGCGTATAAACTTTTCTAGTTATCTATATATATATTCATAAAAAATGAGAAACTGACCGACATATCAATGAACGGCCGAAAGTAGACTACGACGAACGGACGAACTAGGAGCGTGAAATTTTGTTCAAGGTTTTCTTTTTATTTCGTTGGCGGGCACTAAGAGAGGATTTCCTAAAATTCAATCCCTAAGGGATGAGAAGGAGGTCCAAAGTTAGTACGGCGAAACCTACTTTCAAGTGGGTGAAGCGGCTAATTTATATATATTCGTCATCTATTCTATCTATATATATATATATATATATAAAAGGAGAAACTGTATCAACGCATAGCCGAAACTACTGGCATTAGGAACGCACAAGACTTCCTTTTATGATGTAAACGAGCACTAAGGGTTTATTAGAAATTTTCGGAAATTCAATCTTTAGGGACGTGAAAAGGGGAATTTCTTGTGTGTGCAAAATATTATTCCGCGTTCCTATATACTTGAAAATTAGCTCAAATAATAAACTCCGTTAAGAAGAAGAGATTATCATTATTGATTTTTAATTATTTAATAAACCTGAAACTTGGTTTACAAAAAATTTATAATAAAGCGGCTATTATTTTTTTTCCTAATTAATTCTTAAGATAGTGTTTAGGGGGTCTTAAAGTTTTTATGAAAACTTTCTCGCGAACAAAATTGCTGTCAAAGTACTAGTTGTTCAGAAAGTAAATATGACGTCCACTTTTTTTTAGGTGGGAACATCGTCCAATGACATCCCCCGCTCTTGGGCGGAGCGCGAGATAGTGTCAGAATTTTACTGACTAATAACTCACTCCTGTTCCTTCGTTGCCTCTCGTACCGGGACCGACCGTCCTTGAGGCGCGTAGACGCGCCGTCGACGTCTTGGGCTCGGTCCGGACGGTTACCGGACATGCTCACCGTCCGCAAGCCCGCGCCTACGGTGGCCAGAAATCGGTATCAGAATGCTGGCGGCGGCTGGGGCGTGATCGCCATGCCACTCTACCTCGCTCCGGACCATGGTCTGTACCAAGGCCCGGCGCGAGAGATCGCTACCGCCGATCGCCCCACGAGGATACGGCGGCGCTCTGCCCAAGCGGGGCACACCAAAGCCGTATGCTTCACTGTGTCCTCCGGACGGTCCAATGGTCACTTCCACACGAATCCGGTGTAGGAACCTCCCGAACTGACCATGATCTGCTTCATGCGGAGGACGCCGTGAGGTCTTTCCAGCCACGCCTAAAAGAGGGGACTTACTGCCATAACAAATATGGCGTCCACTGTGCATTTTTTTAGAGTAGGTACTTACTTAGACTTACTTGACTTTGACTTTGACTTAGCGACTGAATAAAAATGTTGTGTTATTTAGTGATTTATACTATAGAATCTAAAAGACACACTTTTCAAAAATGAGTGTCACCTATTATGAAGGTAATTTTACGTTATGACATTATGTTATCGTGATAGTTAGACACACACATTTCGGCTTAGGCGTTGCCCAAATACTCGTAAATATCTCTCAAGACACATCACACACGTTTGACACTGATTGAATTTACAAAAACCGATACGTTATTTTACGCTTTATTTGCTTCGGTGCAGGAAATCGATCGCATCAGCCAAATGGATGATGAAGAGGACTTGACTCCGTTCGAAGATGAATTCTCTCAATGGCTTTCTAGGGATCCTTACGTCCCACGTCCTTTTGCGCCATCACGAACACGTGAAGCAGCTTTTGTTCCTGAGACCGTAACACCTATACCAGAAGAAGTTCAACCCTTCCTTCCACCGGGGGAAATCAATCCGCCGGACTCCATACGTCCTGAGAATCAGCACCAAGACGCGTCTACAGCATCACCACTGGTATTAACTTACAATAAGAAAAAGGCGTTTGCATTGACACCTCTCGATGAGGAATATTTTAAGCCCGAAGACAAAATTGTGACACAAAGTAAGTTGAAAAACTTTTTCGAAAGATTTCTTTTATTCACTTCAGTCTAAGAGGAATGCTAATGACTTAATTGTTATGATCTCGTGACTAGTTCCTAGTAATACAGCGCTGCCGCTACTCTCGGCAGCCGCCGAGGACGAACTATGTTATCAGCGCAACATTGACGGAAGCTGCTGCGTCTGATATAATCTTCCAGGCCACTTAATACGTCATGCCGACGGCAGGAAATGGGAAAGATGGGTAGCCATTTCCGACTTGGAATGGCTTGATTTGCTTTCAAATGTCAAAGAAAATTTTTATGCAATGGTCTAAACGTTATTTTCTTTCGATTTGTAAACACGCTCATTTAATGTTACTTTTAAAATGCAGCCTACATTTTTTAATTTGAAATAATTACAGGGTAATTAAGACCCGATGTTTTTTTTTTATGTAAACACATACTGAGTACGTTTCACTTTGGTGCCATTGTTACAGAATCTGACGGGCCACACGAAGGTGGTGAAACTGATTCGATGACCCACCACGAAACGGTAGACGTTATGGCACTCCAACTTCCTCGTCAGACACGACAGAACCCTAACCTTGGAAGGACGAAGAATCTGGTCGCAGAAAATCTGGACCGCCTTAGAACCGGATTGTACGTATCTTATTTTGATAACTTTTGAATTAATTTTCGTCGGCTTTTAGGTTAGAAATATATCTTCAAGTATCATTTTCTTCGTTCGTTAACAGAAATCGATTGCCATTTACTAGCCAGTAATACTGGCCCAGAGTGTTTTCGTATAGAATATCACTAATTGGGACTATCTCTTAAAAAGCTACGTTTTCTATCACACAAACAATCATATAGGTACACCTACTATACTGCCCGTTAGCCAAGTTACAAATGTTTCTCTTGCATCGAACTCTTTTTAATTGTCTTGTTCAGATCACGTGACTGAGCGTTGACTTGAACTTGGCTAGGGGTACTGCACCCCTAGCCAATTTGCTAATCTGCAATAGTTAACGCTAGCAAAAAGCTTCAAATGTATGGGAATGACGTCATCTCAACGCTCAGTCACGTAGTCAGAACAAAAGAATTAGCGGCGCGGCCGACGCGAGCGAAGCGTTCGGCGCAAGCGAAACGGTTGTAACTTGGTTGGCTGGACCTGTTCACAATATAAGCCGTGTGACAAAAACAAAACAAGAAGTGTTTTGAATCTTTCGTATTTTCAATATACTTATGTACCTATCATAATGACCTAAATGATATTTATTTTGCAAAGTGGCTTTAAAAAAACACTTTTTTACGTCAATTTTGTTTTCAGTCAGTTTAAACTAGATGAGGCCGGTGTTTCCTAGCTACCCTAGGTACCCTGGGAAGAAACACTGAAACAAACTCAGGGGTCAAAGTCTATTTTAAAGTCCATACAGTAGTAATGGTCAAATCATGAGTACCATGCAGTTTAGTCTCTCAGATGGTCTTTTGAAGAAAGAACCACACAGATTTGAGTGCACCTGTCCAATCAGTGCAAGCATTTGTCAGTACGTGTAGCCCAAAGTTAGGACTACTAAGCAGCTCAACGACTTGACGAACAATACCAAAGAAAGGACATTTGAGTAGGCCCCATCAAATACTC
This sequence comes from Mythimna ferrago, assembly GCA_910589285.2. NCBI lineage: Eukaryota > Metazoa > Arthropoda > Insecta > Lepidoptera > Noctuidae > Mythimna > Mythimna ferrago. Next base: position 14,323,009 of record OU342673.1, on the reverse strand, counting down.
AATACTACATAAATATAACAATAGATACGAGTCTAGCTCTCTTCTTCTTCTGTTACAATTGCCATATTGTCTTTTAAGTCTCGAAGTTAGACAAGTTGGTAAGAAATTAGTTACAGTGAAATAGACTCCAAATATAAAATCTATTGCTCCAAGTGTAAATTGATTATCTAGTATTCACAACTTAAAGCAACAAAATATATACCTACATAATAAACTTAAATATTAAAAAAAAAAAATTATTCTTAACCTAACTATACACACTAAAGGCTACTCCCTACTAAAATATGGCGTCACAAAACTTCTCCGCATCGCTGTCGACTGGAAGTGTGCCCAAAAGGCTGGCGGCATTGCCACGTTGAATCTCTGACCGAGGTAAAAACCAGCCCTTGGGTCACGCGAAGTGTCAACTAAACGTTTTGACAGTTCTTTGAAAAGTGTACCACTCGGACCCCAAGGCCCAAGAGTTTCAACCCCAAACGGCTCGAAAATATAACTGCCGACAAGGTTGTTATATTTCCACCGCTTGAGGTTCTCCGCAGCCGCAGCGGCAGCACCCGCACAGCACGATGAATACCGTCCGGTCTCTTACCATCGTCGCGTGCCAGGCCATGAGGTTCCAAAACAGCCGGAACGCCGGCGGTTCTGGTATTCTAGAAGTATTAGTTAGACTTAACTATAAAAAAAAATATAACAAGTAGGCGCTTGTTATAATTGCCAGATGTTTTAATTCTCGTGGTCAAACAAAGCCCAGGCCTAATATAAAAGGTGTAAGGGACAGCCCTCCACCAACTTTAAGGGCTTGCTCAGTAGACGAAACTGAACAAACTTCCCAAAATGTTTTTTTCAGGAAACGAAAAAAAAAATCAGCCTCACCTTACAAAACGATAAACTTGATTGGACAGTTTGTATGGAGAGGCTGATTTTTTTTTGTGGAGGGTTGTCCCTTACACCTTGTATATATAACTAGCTTTTGCCCGCGGGGCTTCGCTCCCGCTCTTACCTACTCCACCCTACTATACCCTACTCTACCCTACTCTACCCTACTCTACCCTACTCTACCCTACTCTACTCTACTATATCCTACTCTACCCTACTATACCCTACTATACCCTACCAAACTTCACATAAACCATCTACTAAATAGTCCGAACAAAGCCTAAACATTTGGTTTAGATAGGTGAGCCCGTTCTTGAGTTATAAAATTACAAAGAAAAGTGGCATTTCTTTTTATATACGAGTATATAGATATCAAACCACAAGGTTTTTCCTAGCTTCAAAGAAATAAAAATAATACGTAATAACACATAATGTGTCTAAATGAAAGGCTTGCGGCTTTAAATTGGAAAAATAGATCACGGCGTAGCGTTTTGTAACGAGAACTTGTACCTTGCCTTTTTATTAACTATTTTTATTAAGCTTTTGAAGAGCAATTCTTCTACGAAAAGCTTAATAAAAATGGTTTAGTCCTTGTATATTATAAAACTAAGTTCCCCACTGTGTCTGCCCATTTATCTGTTCACGATAACTTAAAAACTACTTAACGGATTTTCATGTTATTTCCATAAAAATATAGAGTGATTGATGAGGAAGGTTTAAGTGAAGGGTAATAATAATTTCGAAGATTTCTAACACTTGTGTGGAGCTTAGGATCACCGTGTATATATAAAAGAAGAAATCATTTAATTTAAAGAAATCTAATAAGTATATAACTCTCTAATATATGCAACAATTGGATCGATTTTTATGATTTATTGTATAGGTCTAAGAATAGGTCGTAGGTTATTTTTTACCCATCTACCCCCACCCATTAATTTTTCTTTGATAACTTATACGGCAGAACAATACTTGCCTGGTCAGCTAGGGCTAGGTTGTACCTATATAAAATGCAATTACAATATATCAAAAGCTAAAAAACAACAACAACGAAGTAATTGCACGAGACTTACCACAGACGATTGTGTAACGGTTGACCATCTGTATAGTTGCAAAAGTGTGTTATCTCACTTTCAGACAAGAGTAGGTACATAGGTGGATGTAGTGGACATCACACTTAATAGCACTTTGACTCAGACAGCGGGAGGTAAAACACTCAAGCAACAGGAAGCAAGATTAGTTAGAACAGGGCAAGTTCTGGGCTGTTGACCTTCGCTTTAACGGACTGATAAGTAACATTTTCTTCTGATACGAATCTTAACTTTGCGCTTGTAACGTTGAAAACCCCTTTTTCCGAAACTATCTGGTAAAACCTTTTGCAGACTTATATTATTCTGGTCTACCAAAATTAGGGTATTACACTTTTTTTTTAATTTTCGATTTTCATTTGACTTTGTTTGAATTCTTGATACCACTCATGCAGTGTTCTTATACCAAAAATCACCATAATCGTTTAATATTTAGGGATTGCATAACGCCAATAAGTACGTCATTATTGAAGATTAAATTTTTAATATTATTATTTTTTACAGAGGACGGAAGTAAGTTTTTATGTTTATCTGTTATAAACTAGTACTTGACTGCGATCCCGCCTGATGGTAAGCAGTGATGCCATCGTTGATGGTGAGGCGCACTAGTCACAAAAACCGCTAACAATCGGATTGTAAAGTCCTTTACTAGACACAACAACACACTTGATATCCTCCACTGATGACGTACTAGATATACGAGAAAACTTTATTGTTGGCGTTGTGCAACCTCTAAATTTTAAACGATTGATGATGTTTGGTTTAAGAACACTCTGCATGAGTGGTATCAAGAATTCGAGCCGAGTCAAAAATCGAAAATTTTAAAAATATGAAAAACCCTAACTAAAGCGTTCAAAAGAGTTACCGTGGCTGTGGAAATCAAAGCACAACTGAAGGAACACAGGAACCCTCACGCTTCGCCCAGAGCGGAAAAGTTGTTTGATGATTTGGCACCTCTAAAAAAGCCTTAATAACTTGATAAAATATATTAACAACTATTTTCGTGATTCTCGGGAAAATAAGGCGAAAAAAAGGAGGGAGGTTGCAAATTAAATGGCAATATTAGTTGCATCTCTGTATTGTAGTAGTTCTATCTCACCACGGCTGGTTGGTTTGGACCTTTGTGTTGTTTTTTCTGTGTACAAAAGCTATTTTCGCTGTGAGCAGTGGTGATCCAATAGTAATGGGCCCGAGTGACAGTTGTAGGACACAGACATTGCAATGTGCATGCATTACTTTGTGTAATTTATTTAATCACCACTGATCTCAAAACGTTGGAGGAACACATCGTGAGGAAACCGGCATGTCTTAGAACGAAAAGTTCGAAGACATGTTATATCCACCAATTCGAGCATTATATTATATAAGACTGATTATGCTAAGCTAATCTATTTTCTATGACGCCAAGCGATCAGAATGCGAGTTAGATTCGGTTAAGGAGCTTCTTTTCAAAACTTGACCACTCGACTTTCAATAAAACTGTTATTTTTTTGTTTGGTAACATTGAAATCCGCGGAAATAAAATTAAGATAATAATATTTATTATCACAAATACAAGTTTGACACAAAAGTTAAGTAGGTAACAAAAACTGTATTTTTGAACCCTGATTCCTAAACAAGGATGATCCTGTTTAAGAGTCAGGGTTTAGGGTAATTTTCGTCATTTGGGAAAACTTGATAAAAAAGAAAACTAAGAACTAGAAAAAAAAGAAAACTAAGCACTAGAAAGAAAAAGATCAAGGTCATGATTTTGACGAAAATAGATAATTCCACCTCAAAATGACATTACCCAAAACATATTTTCTCAGATTAAGAAAACGCACAAAAAGTAGAATAGTCAAGTTTTGAGAACCTAGTTTATGATATCTGGCACTCCGATTGGACCGCAACAAGTTCTTAACCAATGGCGGATTAAGCCAGCGCGGGGCCTTTAGCAAATTCGATCTGAATAGGGTTTTTAGGGTTTAATCACCACATATTTTGTGTATAAATACCGCACAGACACCAGGAATAATAACGCCTGCTAAACAGCCTTGCCTGAACATGCCTGCTGCAGCAATACAACATGAAGGTATTTAATGATTGTTCCTTCTGACCGTTCTGAGTTTATATCTAATTCTTACGCCATCTACCATACAACTCAGGAGTTTGTTTCATCTTGACTTCAAAAATGCTGACTCTAATTTTTCTTCGTGCGTAAAATTCCGAAATACTTGAACTCCTCTCAACCTTAGTTTGGTAATCGTCATAATTGTCATATTTTAAGTTCTCATAATTATAATAATTTGATTACAGACACAGCGAAATTCGTACCGCCTAACAGACAATGAATGTAGTATATATCTTTCGATATAGATAGACAACCTATTGCGATGACACAAAGCCTAAGTAATATATAAAGTTGCACACAATTTTAATGTATAAAAGTTACCTTCATCGATTTCGTACATTTTACGTGATGCGCACAACTAAACTTCTACAGATTTATTATATGTATAGATATTGTGTACACCTACTGCAGAGTAGTCTTTTTTAACCCAAAGGTTGATTGATAGTGTATGCATAGTTGCATTAAGTCCGCCAATGTACCACTACTGTACATGAAGTATAAATAAACAAATAAATTATTTCCCACCTCAAAAAAAAACCTACACACATAGGTGTGAAGACCAACTCGCTATGGTAGGATAAAACAAGAAACAAGAGAATGCTTTTATATTCCAGTATTATAATTACTGGATGATAATATTGAATTACCAAGTGATTAAAAATAATTTATGAATATGAAAGTAAAGAATTTCTGAGCCAACAGAGGTTGTTACCCGTCTCCTTGGAGTGCATAGAACTCGGTGCCCTTTCGGGTCGCGAGTCTGACTCTCTAGTTTCGAGCAACAATACCTACACGAACCAAAGTTAAGGGCCAAGCGCCCGAAAAGTGCCATAAAACAGTGATTTTCTGAGGCCTACTCCTCCGTAATGGCTAGGTCAATTGGTTAAAAAAAAAAATATATGTTTATTATAGATTCATGAACAATAATATCAACATTTGATTTTTTCGTGTAATTAATACTTTTGTCAAAAAAAAATATTTAGCAATTTCGCAACTTTTCGCAACTTTTCCCTACTCCTTCGAAACGGCTTGGACCTTTAGAAACATTTTTACACATAAAAATTGGTGGTTAAATATTCTTCAAAGTGAACATTGCATATGTAAATCAATCAATATCCCGCAGAGAAAATGGATTTAAAGCGCTTTCCGGGCGCTGCTGGCCGCAAATAAATGCACAGATTTGCGTACTGCCGCCTAGACGAGTGCGAGAGTTGCGTTCACATAATTTCGGTCAGATGGTTCAAGGGACTATACGCCTTAATGTAAAAAAAAAGTGAATAAAACTATTCAAACAGAACCATTGGAACTAAACCATTGGAAGTAATCTACAAGTTTTATTTCTTCAAACCGATTTTTAATTCTTAAAACACCACTTTGTTGGTACTGAAGACTTTCAGAGAAAAGTAAATACAGTACGCAAATAAAAAGATTTATTTTTAGGGTTCTGTTACCAAAGGGTAAAACGGGTATTACTAAGACTCCGCTGTCTGTCCGTCTGTCACAAGGTTGTTTGTCATGAACCGTGATAGTTAGACTGTTGAAATATTCACATGTGATGTACCTATTTCTGTTGAAGCTATAACATAAAATATTAAAAAAGCACTAAGTAGATATTTGGGCTCCCCTACATGAAACGGGTTTTTTTTTTTGCTGTTTTTATAGATAATGGTAAGGAACCCTTCGTGCGCGAGTCCAACTCGCACTTGGTCGGTTCTTTTTATGAAAACACCACTTTGTTGGTTACTGAAGAATTTTAAAGAGACGCAAATACATTACGCAAACAAGAAGTTCCGTGTTTTAAGTCTCAGGGACTTTTCTAAGAAAAAAAATAAGCTTTCTTTGGAAAAATATAACAGTGCTGGGTTTATTTATTTGTTAAAACATTTTCTCAATGCTACTTTGTATCACTTAGTAGACAAAATTGTTTCAACTGTTTATGCATAAGTGGTTTAGACTTATACCAAGCGTCTTTTATGTGTGTAAATAGAGTATAAGGTACAATGGGGTTGACGTATCCGTGTGGATAAAAACCCTATAAAATAAGCGTCTTTGATCTACGAAATAGTATATTGTTTTTATATTAAGTACTAGCCATAGAGTTTCTATGGTACTAGCTGACCCAACGAACTTTGTACCGCCTAACACTCATTGCGTGTGATTTTTGCTTCTTAAACTTCAAATTCATATATCTTTCAATACAGTTAACAGATTTCGATGAAACAAAGTCTAAGTAAAGTATCAAGTACACAAAATTTTAATGTATGAAAGTTATCTACATCGATTTCGTATATTTTAGGTGATGCGCGCACAACTAAGACTTTTCTACAGATTTATTGTACGTGTAGTTACTATAGATAAACTGTGAGAATTATTATTATTACACTCAAACACACACAACATCATACTGTCCCACTGTTGGACAATGTTCTCCCTGTATTGTTTCGACTGTTCCCAGCACCGAGCCACTTCTTACCATATACCTTACCATATTAATGTAATAGTCTTTACACATCTGGAAGCCCGATTTTAGATCCTTCTTATAATGACTGACCTACGAGAGTTAGACCTACATATCTCTATAATAAATCTTATAGTAGTTGAGATGAGATGGTATTAGATGTGCATCCATGTACGACCTCTTAGTTCGGCCATGATGTGTTTTAGATAAGTAGAACTTCCTATTGATAAACATAAAGTTAGCAGTAACGATACATATTACAAAATCGACAATATATAATATTTTTAGGGCAAATAAGGACTACCGTATACCTGTCTCCTTACTGCCAACCAACCTGCGCTGGTTGAGAGTAAACCCTACAGAAGTGCCAGAGACGAGGTGAACACTAATATATTAAACACTTAGAGAATCCTTAGCCTCCACTCCTGACAGTCCTTAGTTGCGCATGGAAACAACGTTCGTCCCAATTAACACTTTTGTTGAAAGCACTTGTGATCGTATTCTCAACCAACTACGGATATCAGCAATGTGTACACGTGTGCGGACAACATTCAATGCACTTCAAAACACACACTTACTAGATTCGCTCATAATGTCCCGAAGTACATCACTGACGAGTGAAAGCGTATCAAAATTTTGTTCAGCGTTTTTAGGGAGACGCCAAAGGACAGTCCTATTAATGGCTGTGGTCTCAGCTGTTCTGACGCGATTCCATTTTCCGCGATTTCTTCAACATATCCGACAGCTTTGTTTGCCAATGCACGGCTATGCGGCTGACGTTTGTGGGCTGTAACGAAACGGGTTGATTGATGGCTCGAAATCGAATTTTACTGCTTGGCTGGAATGTTAGCAAAACCTTAATAAAACAATAAACAAACTGCAACAAAATTAAGAAGAACAAACGGTCATTAAAAGGACTTACTTTCGTGTCGATTATTTTTGAAGAATTATGATTATTTATCTTGTAACCCAATTGGCAATTTCGGGAAATCTATTTCGGATCATATTAACTGTCATTAACATTATACATAAATATTAACATTGTCACATCTCGGGACTGGAATAAATTATAGTGCTGTTGTTGTCGTGGCTCTCGGATTTAAATATCTAACATTGGAAAAGTAATTTTGTAATGTATGGATACCGTTGGAAATTGTCATTTATGAGATAGTTATTTAGTTTTCAAGTATATAAATTAATTGTTACTATGAAATGCGTGTTGAGAGTGGGTCTGTGTGTAAGCGGAGCGCTCCAAGAGTGCCTCTCTCCACTTGAGGACTCTTGCACTGACATCGATTTTGAAAACATCACACATCAGCATCAAGACAATGTCTTTTTAAAAACTCATAATCCGTATAAACAATTACAGCCAACAAACTTATTGAGAACTAGCTTTTTCCCGCGACTTCGCCCGCATACATAAAATATAGCCTTTGTCACTCAGGAATAAAGCAGATTTCTATCGGTGAAAAAATTTTTGCAGTCGGACAAGAGATTATTACCTCTTACAAACAAATAACAAACTTTACCTCTTTATAATATTGGTGTAGATTATTAAGAATATCAGAGAAAATAATAGTGCAAGAAACAAGAAGGAATAAATAATAAAATACAAATAACACGCTATCCATACATTAATAAGACCTCAGTGAAAAGAAAAAAAATAATAATTATTGGCCTGATTTCGTCACATAATGAGCATGATATTGCCTACTCATATTATTTCGCTATCTCAAGCCAGAGCTACAGCATGTGTTCCATGTACGCTTATCTCGGTTTACCAGTGAAATGGCCGTTTTTAAAAAATTGCACACTTTGAACTTTGATAGCATCGGATGTTTTTTATCACCAAGTTAGCATTAATTAATTATTTATTCTCGCGTTTGACCACTATCTCACCTGATGGTAAGCGATGATGTGTCCGACGACGGAGCTTGCTTCCCTAGAAGCAACTTATTCACTCTGGATTTAAACTAATATCAACTCTAGAATTTACTATTTAGTTTTAACAATAATTTTGAGTTAATATAAGTTTCATTAGGATCCGGTCTTTCTACTTTTTTTCAGTATTTGGCAGTATGTTTGCATCTTTGTACTAGCTCCGTGGTTTGTATTCTGGGCTAACCTCGCTGAAGTAGTCAATATTACCTACAGTGCTCACTCTAATTTATCGAGATCGATCGATGTCTAAGTTTATTTGAATTTCCAATTCCAAGAAAATTCGAAGCTATCTCAGCTCAAAGTGACCAAAATGAGTTCATGAAACGGCAACTTCATAGGTAAAGACTTAATATTTAAACCGAGTATTTCACAAAATAATGAAACATTTAGATTTTTGTGTTAGCGTGTAGATTTAGTTAGCAATGCACCTCTCACGACTACGTAAATGGTGCCAGTCGTAGCGAATGTGTGTAGATGTGGAAGGAAATATGTTAATCTAATTACTAATATTTAGTACTCAAGAAAATCCTGCCGGTACCGACAAGCCACGCCACATCCATGTCTTGGAATCTACGGCTGACCCTGCGGACTCGATCTATGGAATAGCACTCATCGCGGCTGTGGGCACGGCGCTCGCCATGGCCATCATCGGATTCGCTTTTGGCTGGTATACGTGAGTTAATGTTCCAAGCACTCATGTAGCTACACTCCTCATATTTTATTGACATTCATTACTCACATCACCCCACAGGCTCAATAAAAAAGCTAAAGCTGCAGCTGACGTGGACTATCCCGCCTACGGAGTGACCGGACCTAACATAGACACGTCTGGTGACAGGAAACTTGCTCACTCGGCGCACATGTACCACTACCAGCACCAGAAACAACAAATAATAGCTATGGAAAGGTAACTAATAAGATACAAACCAATCATTCAGCAGTTTCCCAAGGTATATCAATTGGAAAATAGCAGAGAATGCCCGCTTTCATTAAATACCAGAAATATGTGCGGTAAGGTTACCACGCTGTTCAAAACAAACTGAAAATGCTTTGTTTGAATAGTTCACTCTTGAAACAGAACGTTTCAATCGAACGAACAATGCAATGTCGAAATGAACGTTTCTATTTTAACCTCACAATTCCGATTTGTTAATGAATACTTCAGTGCTCGGGGCAGGCTTGCATTCGACACTAAATGCCCTTCATTCAGTTATAATCAGCTTGTAAAGTCAGGTTTATTTAAGTAAATTAACATTATTAGCTTTGTCTATTCTTAAAAAGGGAACGTTATTTGTATAGGTACCGTGTCAACCGCGAACTTGTGGCAGTAGTGTCAGTGTGAGAATTCCTATAATACTCAACTGTTTTTTAATACACTTACTCGAAAACCCGCTCCTATCTCTACCGCTTTTAGACACATAGTTTACTGTTTTCCACACTAGTGTGGAAAAGTGCGCGTATTCGATCATGCTTTAAGTGAGCCCCACGTATCGCCAGTCAACAGCCATTTATTCATTTCTTCGTAAGTGTATTGAAAAACGGAGAATTCTCCCTGGGTCGCAGTGACAAACTTTCTCCCCTTGTATCAAAATGTACTGTAGACATTACTCCTTATTAAAAAGAATGTTAATTTTTAAATTAAGGTGGGCTTTGGCTTTAGCTGTAAACAACACAGACACATTCATAAGCTTAATCGCACCATTTTAAGGTGGATGCTCCAGAGTAGCCCGTGAAATTCGAATTCGCGAAAGCTTTTACGATTTGCAGCTCAGTATCGGATAGTATGGTAAAAAACAACTATATTTGTGGCAACGACATATATATATTTACACAACTATACTCATTATAATAATATAACAATAATGCGCCACTCGCGTGCGGCTCGCGAACTGCACGCATGCTGCTCGCGTGCGGTTACACCCGAAGTTTGGTGCGCCGCTCTAGTGCAGCTCGCAGCAAGCGGCTCGGGAGCGGCACATTCGCCAGGTCTGGACATACCTTTACAATAGGATAGTAAAGGACATGACGAATTGAACCGTAAATTGTAAAAAAAAGTAGAAGAACAGGCTACTTTGAAGTATTCACTTTAAGAACTTGTGTATTTCGGCTGTCCATTGTGAAATTAGGACACAATATTGTCTTCTAGAAAACAGCCGGCACGGTTTTCTCGATAGGGAGGACCAAATTAAACTGGGCACCTAGTATCTGACGTTTCATAGATACAGGGTGTTATGGACAGGTATCCGCAAATTTATGGGCTTGCTCAGTAAAAAAAATTGAAGAAAGGTTATTGAAATGAAAAAAAATATCGGCCTCTCCATACAAACAGTCCAATCAAGTTAATAATTTTGTATAGAGATGCCAATTTTAATTTGAGTTTCCTTGAAAAAAAATCTTGTGGAAGGTGGTTCAATTTCGTTTACTGAGCAAGCCCTTAAGGTCTGTGTATTGTTATAGTGACAGCCTAGGCCCTATTTTATATAACGGTAATACGAGTGTCTCTCAAACATATCTATAATTTTCGGCAGAAAATATTTTTTTGTTTTATTCTTCTATCAGAAAATCTCCGTCATTAGCGTAATTGATTAAAATTTGACAAACTTCAGATGTAACTAATAGGGTTTAGGGGCCTTACCATGACAAATTAAAAAGGCAGTCAAGCGAGTGAGAAAAGGGGATGGAGCTCTTACCTCCATCCTTTTAGCAATTCAGTTTAGATCGCGTTAAAGGGAGAACTCCACTGCGCACAAGTGTGCCACATACAATTGCCAAAACGGATCTTGAGCGCTCGGCGCTCTCGGCGCTTTGCGCATTCCATACATTGGCGAGCCAATCGTCGTCATTGTTACATACATGCAGCAGCGCAGGGAGCGAATCATGAGTGACATGTATGACACGATGGCGCGGCGAGCCAATCACTGACACTCCCCGCCCCCGCGTCTCACTTCGCACCACTAAAGAGACCGAATATGTGACTGTGAAGCCAGCGCTCAAGATCCGTGGTGGCAATTGTACGCCGATCTGGCTACAAATCTAGTTGCCATATACATTTTATATGGCAACTAGATTTGTAGAGCTTCATTAGATGTACGGCACGCGACGGTACGCAACGTCGTTCTCTGTACATCAGCCGTGTTCCATGTGTGCATCGGTCTAATGTAGGTCTAGCTTTATGACTCGTGGTGCGGCCTCTGGTTTAGCATCACGCCATGACAAGTACGTCTGCACATTTCAGGAACGGATGTGATCATCGTAACGGCTCAGTGTCTGACCCTGAATCTGAGGAGGAGAATGAGGAAGGAGATTACACCGTGTATGAATGCCCCGGATTCGCCACGGTACGTACTTTATCAACGTAAAACAAGAATTTATATGGTTAAACAAACTTAAATTAATATTTAAATTTAAATCAAGTTTTAGCCAATGGCCTAAATCATGGCCATAGTTATTTAAACTACTGTAGGAAATTAAGTGACTATAGGAAGCTGTAGAAGCTGGAACTCGGATGTCTAAATAAACTTTAGAAACTGGAACTCAGATTAAGTGTAGTTAATATACGAGTATTATCCTACTGCAAAATAGTAGCTATAACAATGTGAATTTTCGAAGAGGTCTTGGGTGGTCAAATCTGTAACTATGAGGAGTAGCGAAAAATTCAAAGGAGTATTGGTTTCGATTTTGATGGAAACTAGTTGCATAAACTGTATCACTGGATTTTTTTAAATCAAAACTTCCAGTCAAGAATCGAACTCGCTGTATTTGAAAGAACACTTGCTGTGTACTATCAAACCATTTGTTAGTGTCGCTAAATATGAAGCATAGCAAATAATCATGTACGGCATTGAAAGGGAAAACGGTACAGTACAGCACAGCTGGTCCCATTCCATGGTTACAAGAATGACAGGCGAACGATAGGACCTGGGTTTTATGGTCACATCGGCCACTGCGGCTACAAATACTCATTTATTGATAAAACCTAACCTTATTCAACAAACAAGCGCTTACAGAACGTGTTTTTAGTGTATCTCTTATTACCCAAAACATATTCTGCTGAAAAAATTTATTCAAAATCGTGTTCCGAAGCTGGATACCCACATGTTTGCTTTAGGTAGTTTATATAACTTTACATTATTCAGGATAATATATGTGGCCTTCTTTACATCTAATCAACATATGATTTGCGTGTTGCCAACGCTCTGTAGTTGCAATGACGCAAGAAAAATAAGGCATTTCCATATCACTGTTTGTGTTATGAAAATGTCCTTGAATTAAGTAAGGATTATGTGCAATATGAGCGAGAATAGAATTATATACTAGAGGGGAGCAATACAAGTGATCCGAGGCTCCCAGTCCAGAATTATTTCTTAATCAACCAAATAGAAGACTTAAAATATTTTTTTTAAAAGAGAGATACAGTTTGGAAGTTGCAGGCCACTTTAGTAGCCCGCTCTGCCCGCTCTTGCATCCTACTTCTGAGATCTTAAATTTGCCTGCATAAGCCGAAGAAGTGGGTTCTACTTTCATACTGGTGAACGGTAAAAAAAAACCTTACCTATCAAATACAAGGTGCTAAAATAATCGAGCTTGCTTCGACCTTTCTTGTATCTTAGATTCTCAAACTTTTTAGTAAAAGTAAACCAAGTAACACCAATATCTGTGGAATTTTAAGAAAACAAAGTTAGTTGTCCACTTTTCTGCACAAGACAAATAAATGACCTAATATAAGTAATATAGTAATATAGTATAAAGGGTAAAAAAATCTAACACCTCCGAGGTGAGGACTAAAGTTTAAAAACTTGCCACTTTCTCTTGTTTCATCCATTCTTTGGGTCAATAAAGTTGCAACGTAGATGGGACATACTTAGGTCAACACTGGGTGTTAATGGCGAGAGTTTTAAATAGATATGCTCATCAATGGTCCAACACAACAACTCTAAGAAAGTGTTTTTGCCAAGACCTCAAATCTGCTAAAAATAATGAAAGAGTAATTAACTTACAAGACGTGGAATTTCCTAATGATATAGGGAATAGACAGCCGGGATCCTGCCACCGGGAAGTTCCTCCACCGGACCGTAACAGGCTGAGTAGTGAAGCCTTAACTAAAAGAGTAGTTCGCAATTTTAATTAATGCACTTTAATTCTTTCTAGGAAACTTTGTTTTTCATGCACGAACATTTTGTGTGAATGAAATATTCGTCAACAAATTACTTCATCCTTGTACTGAATGTCGGGCTACGTATCCACAGACGGGAGATATGGAAGTGAAGAACCCTCTGTTCTCCGAGGACCCGACCCCTGCCACCCCCGGCAAGTGTGAGATTGTGAAGCCGCAACCCAAGGATTAACTGACGCGCGCGCACCGCCTGGCCATCGATCTTCATAGTCTGTCCATCTGTCTGTTCACTGGAATTCCCTCGGATACGTACATAGCTGGTTCATGATTCACACAGTAGTGTCTAGATAAATGTATACGTACCTACATATGTTTAGTATTATATGGCTATCCGTACAGCGGATTTATAAATTGGCCGGCCAAATATCAGCCAGCTCATGATACATGTAGGTTGAAAGGCAAGGCTGCCACATTATAATATAAACTCGCATTTAATAGTTTACTTTTTCAATTTAGTCTACACAAAGTATGTGGGTACCTATAGTACAATCTTGCAATATGGTTCACAAAATAAATAAAAAATAGAATGCACTTTGAGATGTTTCTCATTTTAATTATATACTACAAAATATAGAGTATTTTTAAGTGAAACACCTACATAAACATATTATATTATGTACCTAATTATATAAACCTAACGAATTTATTTATTGTTTTCTATTCTACTGTATTAATATATATATATGTGTACTTAATAAAAATTCAAGGTCGCAACTATATTTAAAATATCGAACTAAATTGTGACCCCAGCCTAAAATTATACTTCGAATGCCGTGTCTTTGAATCTCTTTTTCCTTTGTGATAGTTCGTCGAGAGAAACAGGAACACGGCAAACGGACGCTAACATGGCTATCAAATACCCCCATTTTAACCCCTTTTAAATTGATTCGGCCTAATTATAAGTATGATTTTTTTATTGATTTATACAAAATTTTCAAAAAATATTGAAAATGGTACGTTTTTGTAAGGCACATTTTAAGAGCTGCGTGCATGATACATATTTAAATTGATACCTACAATATTGTACCCCTAAAAAGTTAATGGAACTAGAGAGATTTAAAATAAGATTATATAACAAATTATTCAAATAAATATTGTGTGGTCCATGTTTCCTAAATAAAAACATCAAAAAAGATAAATCTATTGAAACTTGCCTACATACTGTTGTTTTCGGTGAATAAATATTGTATAAAGTTATGATCGATGCCACGCCTAGCTATTGACGATACAGGAATAATTGTATTTACCTAATAGTGATTATTATAAAACCTTTTGCATTGTAAATAACGTCAAATTGCTTTAAAGTATATATAATATATATATATATATTATTGATTATTTATATTCCTAATATATTTCAACAAGTTTTCACTTAAAAAATAACCGTATAGAATTTACAATTATATCATTATTATCTACTAATATATCTACACAAATGGGGAGTCATAAATATTGAATTAAATTGTAATCAGAAGTGTTTCTGCATATACCTGAACAAGTTGCATACCTACATATCTTCTACAATTTACCTTTGTACTATTTCATAGATGTTCGTAATTACCTTAATTATGAAATAAGTATTTACTAAATATTCTTAAAGGAATCATGTATAATATGAAAAATACAACACTGAAACCTCACCGTAGGAGTTGATATACTGTTCTTAATATGGCAGTTATACATCATAAGATATTATTAAATATAATTATGAGCCTAGATATCACCGTGTAACCTATGGTAGTAGTCTTACAGATTCGTATTTTCGTATTGTTGTTATATATTTGTGGAAGGCCTGGCAGGATTCAACGTGGCGAGACGAGTCCACCCGGGGCGCTGCGGTGAGGCTGCGGAATAGAGCTCGGCCAGCAACCAACTCTGGTGTTGACGACTAACTAGAATCCAATGTTCAGCGTGTATGACGAACCAACAGCTCAAACCTTTGTAGGAGAACGATTAGATAGGAAATTGAATTGCCCCGGATTATTGTACTTTTTGAAATTCTTCTAAGCATACTCGTATAGGACAAAAAATATAATATTTTCAGGTCTAATCATTTACCTAGAAACCTAGGTCTTCTTAGTTGTATTTCGTTACGATTTGAAAGAGATATATTATTTTTCCCTTCTATAAATTTGGTAGAATATGTAGTTTAAATATATCTATAAAATATTATACCTATAATGAATGTTAAATTAATTGACGTTATCATATTTAATCTCTTTACTCTTGTATCAAGTCAGATATGGTGTATTTATTATAAAGTATATCGAGCAGGTATGACCTGGATTTGTCGAGTTATTTTTCGAGTATTTTACGTACTTACGTATTGTTCTGTCAATTGTGATTGACTGAATGTATCTCACCGTGCCACGCACCTAGTGTTGCCAGGATAACACGATATGCAGTATGATAAGTCACACAGATTTTAACATTATAAAAAACTTTACGTTTGATTTTAATTTACACAGAACATACAAGTTTCTTTTTTCTATTAAAAAGTTCTAAATGTACTGAGTATTGCATTAGTTAGATCTAGTAATGTACTGAATGTTGTTTCCCTGACATGTATCAATCTTTGAGAAATTATATCTAAATATATATAAATATGTAGTAAACAAGTATGTAAGTTAGGCTCAGTGAATGTTCACCACCTAACTGTAGTAGTATCGTGTTATTCACTAACTATTACACAATAGAAATTGTATCAGCATCACAGATTATATCACCGAATATAGAAGTGTATCTATTTTATGTGTATTTCAATTAGTTCCGAATATATAATTAGTTATAAATGGATTAATGTGATATATTATATTTCATTACATATATGTATACAATGCAATGTTGTTATTTATTCTCACTTACCTATCTGATCCTCTAGGGCCACGGGAATTTTGAAACAGATATCCTGGGCCTGGAACACGAAAGGCAACCTAAGGACACAGAAGGTTTTACCAGTATCTCACCTCATGGAAAACGATGATGTGGTCTACGATAGCGCACTCTTTCCCCCAGAATTCAAGATCCTATCCTATCTGATCACGAGTTTTGATCTAGCTAGATATTATTTTTTAGATAATTTTTTTGGCAAGAGATGTGATAAACACCTGGAAAGCATGGTACAAAAAGGAAAACATCTAGGCAGAACATCATCTTCTTTTAACTAAAAAACGTTGTCATAACATATCCCACCCAATCTTTGGCTCAGCTACCGATCCTAAGCAGAGGCGTAGCGTAGACGTGCACTTATTTAAAAGTGGGTAAAGGCGCATCAGCGAGGCCTTTTTCTTTCATAAATTCGAAAACAAGACAGCAACTATCGAAACCCAGTTGTCGACCACATCGTCGCTTACCATCAGATGAAATAGTGGCCTAACACGAGCCTATAAATTATAAAACCAGGTCCTTGTTGTTAAAGAACCCTCGGCCACGCGAGGCCTCTTTGAGTGCGAGTACGTAGGCGAGGGCCCCCTTTGCTTACGCCTACCTACGCCACTAATCCTAACGCTCGCAAACAAAATAAAAGCAGAAAAAATAATTAATACTGTGTGATACTTTTTTTAATGAGATTTCATCAAATGACTCCCACCGCTCACACTGTTTTTCTAAACCAGTGCGTACCATAAACGTAGCCGCTCCATCCGGCTTTTACATAAGATTAGGTAACTAGACAAAAATAACCATCGAATTCCCTAGTTACTACTATAAATACTTGAAGGGCTCAAGGGACTGTAAGAGCTAAGCGAAACATTTACAACTTTCCTACAAAAAATTAACATTGCGACAACATAGTTTACAAAATGATCCCAGGTGAAAAGGTTTTAACCGTACGGGCCTAGCAGGGTCGAAACCTACTGGGCGCCATAGGTCCACTTCTGAAAGAAAAACCTGGCCCTATTCCAGGGCCAGGTTTTTCTTTCAACCTTTCAAACCCTTTAAAGGCAACGAAGGAACTAAGAGTGGATTTTAGTCAGTAGAATTCTGACATGGCCTCCCGCTGCACCCAAGGGCGGGAGGTGTCATTGTATGATTTCCCAACTAAAAAAAGGTCAAAGGCGTTCATTTAGCGTATTTAATTTTTAATACAGATCCCAGTCACTTTATCTTCCATTAGTCAAGTCAAAAGTCAAGTAAAGTCAAAATATTTTATTTCACATAGGCCTACATGGGCACTTATAAAACGTCAGAAGCTAGTGCACTAGAATGTGAATGTAACACATTGTAAATTTCTCTTCCAGTATATTATATGGCACTAGATAAATATTATATAAGTCAACCTTCTCAAAAAGCTTCGAAAGGTAGTCAATATTACAGTAAAATTCTAAGCTCTATTATTCAAAGATCGCACTTGTTTCAATACCTCCACATATTGAATTTTATAGATACTGAAGTAACAAGTTTCAACAATTTTACATCACAATATATGATAGAAACCTATTTGACAAAGTTCAATAGCATAGGGCCGGCCTCATCTAGCATAAACTGACGAGAAAAAAAAAACGACGTGTAAAAGTGTTTTTTAAACCTATTTACAAAATAAATATCATTTATCATTTATCAATATTTTAAAAACGATTTTTTTTCAAAGATAGCGTTAAAAAAGAAATAAGGAATCACGCCTTTTAGTTTTGACGGAACGTTCTTTGACACAACTGAAGGTTAATCATCATCATCATTTCATCACATCATTTTTCCACTGTTGGATATGACGTTATTACGACGCACGCTATTTCGAAAAAAATTAAGAGTGGTACGCCAGTTCGAAAACACATTAAGTCGAAAACCGCTATATCGAATGACGTTGTAGCGAACACGCTGATTCGAAAAACTGTTTGAATGGTACACTAGTACAAAAGTCTTAGTATCGAAATGGATTCTGGCGGGAACTTCAAAAAAGAGCGCGCGGAAAAAAAATCTCAAATTCTTTTTTAATTAAAAACTTGCATTTTTTACTTAAAAATTTAATAAAATAACAGTGCTAGGTGTGCTATATAAATGGTGGGAAACGAGGGGGGTGGGGACAACCCACCCACCCCAAAACGTCTTCGGTCTGAGGCCGGAGACGGAGGAAAGAACATGGACTTGGATGGCGGCGGCGGTGAGCTTGATTTACCGTACATTAAACCAGATTACAAAAGACTATACCCGGAAAATGCTAATTACGTAGACTTCAAAGTCTTCATTGAAGCTATCAATAATAAGGATAGAATAGGCAATAAGAGCCCTATCTACCTCAACCATATATTTTCTAGCGAAATAAAAGGTGTGACGGCTATACAGAGAATTAATGCAAATAAACTAGCAGTAATATTCAAACAATTTAATACGGCCAATAACTTTATTAATAACAGCGCTTTTCTTCACAAACATGGCTTGAAAGCATTTATTCCGGCTGCGCAAATAGAAAAAACAGGCATAATTAGATATGTACCAGCAAACATTTCCAACAAAGAACTTTACACTAAACTATCATCAATTTATGAAATAATAGCAGTAAGAAGATTTTCAAAGAAAGTAGGACAAGAGCGGATACCACTACAAACAGTTAGCATTACTTTTCTATCAAATATACTTCCAGACAATGTACAATATGATTTGTTTTCATACCGAGTTTTTGAA
This sequence comes from Mythimna ferrago, assembly GCA_910589285.2. Lineage (NCBI taxonomy): Eukaryota > Metazoa > Arthropoda > Insecta > Lepidoptera > Noctuidae > Mythimna > Mythimna ferrago. The sequence continues at coordinate 14,303,747 of OU342673.1, read as the reverse complement.
TATGTCGCCCCATTACAGCAATGTTTCCGCTGCTTTAAATTTAACCACTCTGCTAGGATATGTAATGGCAAACAAAGATGTTCCATTTGTGGAGGTGAGCATTTATATAAAGAATGTGATAGACCAACAGAGATCTGCTGTTGCAACTGCAGCGGGCCTCATCTGGCAATATCTAGATTATGTCCAATTAAGATGAATAAAATTTTAGAAAAGAAAAATAAAATTACATATGCAAGTGCTACAACAACAAAACAAAACATGAATGAAAATACTCAATTTCCACCTCTACCACCTCCAAAAATGAAACCAATGGACACTGTAAATAAATTGGTAAATAAGTCTGTACATAAATCTGTAAATAAACCTATATCTGTAAATAATTCTGTACAAAGTGTAAATAAATCTAAAGATGTCCCTCCTAAGAGTGACATCAAATCCCAAATAGTTGCCAACAATGATGTACTTATGGCCCTGGTACAGACATTGGTGGAACTGGGAAATAAGGGAGATAATACGCCTACCACCGTAAATAGTATTAAAGAAATACTTCTTAAAAATCTAAAATAATGGATCCAAGACACACACTGTCTAAGCTTCGTATTGCTCAGTATAATATTCAAAGTGCTAATAGTAAAAAACCCTTATTGATTCAATTCTTACAAAAACAATACATTGACATTTGCTTACTTAACGAAACATGGTTTAAAGACAATAGTTTTAGAATACCTGGCTATAATATTTATAATAAAAATTCTAATAATACTCATAATGGTGTAGCAATATTGATTAAACCATATTTAAAATACAAAGTTTTAAACACTAGATTTTATGAAGACATTCAAACTGTTGCTTTGTCCTTATCTACTGTACATGGTAGCTTGACTATTCTTTGTGTATACTGCCCTCCTAGTGGACATATACGGATCAATAGACTACGTAACATAATTAATGATCTTCCAAAGCCTATTTTTGTCAGTGGTGACTTTAATGCACACCACATTGCATTTGGATGCCTATCCACTAAGAGCAGAGGTCAAGATTTATTTAATATCATAGATGACTTGGATCTATGTATTTTAAATGACGGTAGGTTTACAACTGTTAACAACCCGAGACGAAATCCGTCTGCAATTGATGTTAGCTTTATTAGTGCTAATCTCGCATCAATATGCGAGTGGTCTGTGCATGACGACGCTATGGGCAGCTATCACTACCCAACAATAACAGAAATTTCACTACAAATAGATAAATATCATATTAATCCTCCTGTTGATAGGTTTATATATAAAAAAGCAGACTGGGAAAAGTATAAAACTATTTCCAAAACAATATTTAATGATTTAGTCCTAAAATTGTATGATCCTATTTCAACCTACAATGATTTTTGTTCTCGATTGAATACTTTAAAAGATATGACGATTCCTAAATTTAATAAACCAAATGATTTCAAAAGCAGACCTCCAGCTCCTTGGTGGAATGACATTTGTGAAAAAAGTGTAATTGCCTCTTACAATGCATTGAAACTTTATAGAAGGGAACCTACCATGGAGAACTATTTAGCATATAAAAGAAAAGATGCACTTAAAAAAAGAACCATATCGGAACAAAAAAGAATAGGTTGGGATAACATAATATGTAACACTTTTAATAGAACTACTCCTATAAGTAAGATTTGGAATCTTCTTAAAATGTTCAAAGGTATAAGAGTTGGCAATAAATCATATAAAGATGAGTTTATTTCTCAATTTCTAGATAAATTGTCCGACAATAGCAATTTAATTGACATTAATAGTTTTGGCAATATTTTCGAATTAAATAATGATAATCTAAATTCTAAATTTTTGCTAGATCCTTTTACATGGTCCGAATTTAAAATGAGCTTGTTATCCCGGAAAGACACAACACCTGGTTTAGATGATTTCCCCTATAGTATTATCAAAAATTTAGATGAGTCTGCACAAAAAATATTTCTTAATATCCTTAATTTACTTTGGCATTGTAAATGTATTCCACAATCATGGAAAACACAATGTGTCATTCCGATTCTCAAACCAGATAAACCTTCAGAGCTTGCCGGCTCTTATAGACCAATATCACTGTCTTCATGTCTAGGTAAATTATTTGAAAACATGATTAAAAATCGTTTGGATTGGTATATAGAATCTAATGGCATCATTCCACATGTACAATATGGATTTCGTCGTGGGCGAAGTTGTGCAGACAGCTTCACTTCCTTAATTTCAGACCTGAAACATGCAAAGGAAAGAAAGTTACACACTGTTTGTGTATTTTTAGATGTTCAAGGTGCTTTTGACAGTCTAGATCCGGCTATACTTGCACAAGTTATGTCTAGGTTAGGTGTACCTGGTCAACTATGTAAATGGATATATAATTTTTTAAATAAAAGAACACTCTACGTAAGACACAATAATGCATTACATGGTCCAAAATGTGCATCTAAGGGTACAATGCAGGGTGCTACACTATCTCCTTTGCTATACAACATATACACAAGTGAGATTTGTAAATTTGTAAATAGTGATGTAGATATTTTGCAGTTTGCAGATGATATTGTTTTGTACAGTAGTAATTATAATGTAGAAATTGCAATTGAAAATATTAATAGAGCCTTGTCTCAACTATTTCATTATTATAATGATGTGCTACATTTATCAATTAATCCTTCAAAAAGCAGTGCGATGATATTTGGAAATGAAAACACAAACTTAAATGTAGTATACAATGGAGAATCTATAAAACTAGTAAATTCAAAGAAATTTTTAGGTATTGTCATAGATAAGAAATTAACTTTTGAGGAACATATTAAATACATATCAAAGAATGCTCTAAAAGGTATAAACGTAATTAAATGCCTTGCAGGCGTCTCATGGGGAGCAGACCCAAAAATATTATCAATTTTGTATAAAAGTATTGTTAGAAGCCATTTTGATTATAGTTCTCTAGTTTATATAAATAGTAGTCACGTAAATAAATTGGATCTATTGCAGAACAGGGCTTTGAGAACAATTTCTGGTGCAATGTGCTCTACTCCCATAAGGGCCATGGAAGTGGAGACTAAAATTATGCCCCTAGCTTTGAGACGTATTTTACTTGCAAAGAGATTCTGTCTTAAATTAATTGCTGCTAATAATAGAAAAATAATAAATAAAATTGCACCTTCTGTAAATAGAACTCCTGGGCCTCTAACAACAGGAGAGGAACTCTTGAATGGCAAATCCCCAACATTATCCAAAATATTATTAGAAACAGAAGATAGTTTAACTGGTATTAGAAAACAGTGCCCATGGCCATGTTACTCCTTCTCTTACCAATGTATTTCACATCCTGTAAAGATATTGCAAAATCCCATAAATAATAATTTAGATATGTTGCAATTTTTGGAGGATAATCAGAATTATTATGTTATTTACACTGATGGCAGTAAGGGGAGTGATTATGTACATGCTGCTATATATGATCCACTTGGAAAAGTTTCTCGAAGCTTTGTTCTGCATAATTTAAGTACTATATTCACTGCAGAGGCATATGCGGTTTATCAGGCATTATTACATATTCGCCAAATTAGCCATTGTAAATATTTTTTGATAGTATCGGATTCACTGAGTTTGATAAATGCGTTAACTAACCTTACAGTTTCATTTAAGTCAAATTATATTCTGTATTTTATCAAGGAAATAGTTCATCAATTTTACCTTAAGCACATCAAAATTGCTTTCCTGTGGGTTCCTTCTCACCGGGGTATCTCTGGTAATGAAGCAGTTGATAAAATCGCATATGAAGGTAATAATGCTGTTGATGTTAGAAATGCAATGGACATTCCTATGACTGATTTCCTGCAATGTATCAATGAAAAAATATGTAAATTATGGTTAGAAATGTGGAAGAAAGACCAAGACATAAAAGGAAAGTGGTATGGCAATATTCAAGAAGCATTACCTGATAAACCGTGGTACAATAATTTAAAGGAAGCCAGCCGAGACTTTATCACTACGATTAATAGATTGCGCTTTGGCCATAATACTGCACCGTCACACCTTGCTAGACTTGGCATTATTGCAAGTAGCAGATGCCCCTATTGTGAATCCGAAGAAGGGACCGTTGAGCATCTTATTTTTGATTGTCAAAACTTTTTACTTGACAGATTAGTGTTGGCTAGTGAACTCAGTGATGTGAACATTAAGTGTGATTATTCTGCCCGCCCGCCGCCAATTAGACACCTTTTAAAAGACCAAAACACTTTCAAACCGCTCTATAAATATATTAAGAACACAATTAAATCTTTATAAAAAGTGATGTGATACATAGTGCAGTCTTTTGAAAAATAAAATAAGAATTGACTTAAAGGTCCAAGTGACCAGGTCATAAAAATACAAAAAAAAAAAAAAAAAAAAAATAGTATCGAAATCCGCTGTTGCGAATAGCATATTCCAATCTGAATTTGAAATGAACCTGCAAAAGTTAAGTGAATCGCCAGTTTGGTTTGTGGATGGGACATTTCAAACCTGCCCTATAATATTAATACAAATCTTTTCAGTTCATGGCATTGTTGGCACTGGAGATTGTAGACGAATATTACCCTTGGTAAACGGATTTCTTCACAAAAAGAAGAATGAAGAAGAATGAAGAATGTTATATTCAGTTTTTTTGACAATTGAAAGAATATTCTTCTGAATTTAACATCGATTTGAAACCAGAACAAATAATGTCTAATTTCGAATTGGATAATAAATGCAGTCAGAATAGAATTTCCTGCCACAATCCCATCCGGTCGCTTATTCCATCTGGGGCAAAACATTTGGAGAAAGATACAAGGGAGTGGGCTTATTGAGAGAAATGGCTAAGACAGTGAGTTCGCTTTGAAAATGCGATATTATGTAACTTTGGCCTACTTGTCTCCGGAAAATATACCTGATGTCTATAAACAGTTGAGGGAGAGCGTCTTTCCAGAAGAAGCAGAAGCTGTTACTAAATATTTTGAAGAATATTACGTTCTGGGCCAATTAAAATCTCGCATATCAGATGGAAAAATTGTGATATCCCGACTGCAACCCTTGTTTCCACCTAGTTTTTGGTCCGCTGAAAGAAATAATAATTTACATCTTCCGCGAACTCAAAACAGCGTGGAAACATGGCATAGGCGATGGAATTGTTTAATGGGCAATGAAAACTTGGGTTGTACGGCTGTATTCAAAAACTCATTGACGAACAGAATACGACCACCCACAAAATTGACATAATTTTGACTAATATCCCACAAACGCCGCTAGCAAAAAAAATGAAAATTAAAGAAAATGCTATCGCAGCGATTATACAAAAGAAAAATACAATGTGCACTATTGAATTTATAAGAGCTGTAGCTTTTAATATTAGTCTATATTGAGTTGATGAATCTTCCATTTTGTCATCAATATGACAGTATTGTTATTTTTGGTAATGAGTATACCACCTATAATTTTAATTTGTTGACTTATTTGTTGATTACTATACTTACTGAAAATTAAAGAGTTAACTTAAAATAATATTTCTCATTGCTCTTATTTCCCAAACCCAATACAAAGATAAGGCTTTACCGGGGTCGCGAGTTCGATCCCCAGACAAATTCAGATAGGAATATACTATTCGCAACAGCGGATTTCAATACTAAGACTTTTGTACTAGCGTACCATTCAAACAGTTTTTCGAAATAGCGTGCGTCGCAATAACGTCATTCGAATTTTCATATCACTCCCGTTGGATATAGGCCTCACCAGGTCATCGGTCCAGCTTGTGGGAAGCCTCCCAAAGCGTCTTCTGGTACGTGGTCACCATTCCAGAACCTTTCGTCCTCGTCGACTATCTGTTCTGCGAGCAATGTGCTCTACTTACTGCCACTTAAGTTTGGCGTTTCTTGGGGCTATGTCTGTAACCTTGACTCTCCAGCAAATATCTTCTTATTAGATGTGATGATCACTCAAGGAAACTCCAAACATAGCCCTTTCTATTATCCTTTGAGTGACTTTAAGCTTTCTGATGATGCCCATTGTAAGCAACCACGTTTCGGAGCCATATGTCATCACTGGTAACACGCACTGAACAACAACTGAAGGTGTTTAACCTGCAATATACTTCGAAGATTAACAAGAAGTGGCGATGTAGCTGCGTATCTATTAGCATAGTATTCCGAATGATTTAATGGTCTGTCAATATCTTTCAAATACTACACATTGAGATGGATTTGTCACACGCGTCGTAGAGATTCTGATCACATAGGTACCTGAACCTAAGGATTCTGATCCAATACCTGTTGTATTGTATCCTCTTGGGAAAAAAAACGTGGTTGAAACGTGAAGCTCGAAATCGGTCGCGGTAACTATCGTGGTTGCCCTCAGTCTTAGCTAGACCTAGGATCTTTAGTCAAGTCACCTACTCATCTGTTTCACTTACATTTTCAGAAATACTAAGGAGTAGGTTACAGGGACCGCGAGTGGGCATGGAAGGCAAGCAAATATGTTATTTTTGTGTTTATTTTTTTGTTTTCGTCTGGCTCGCAGAGGTGGCGTGAAACGTATCTCCAGTCTGATCTACGAGGAGACTCGCCTTAAACAAGGCAGACTTGTTTTTTTGTTTCCAAACCTAGTCAAAAAACCTCTACTTATAGTTAGCTATCTACACTTAATTTCAAGTATTAAATATAAGTTTTGTAAGTAGGTACCTGAGTTATTATTGTATGGGTTATTATATCTCACTACTATACTCCTGGACCTTTGGGAGGCGTGCGAGGAGTCGAAACCAACTCTCAGAGGCCGGCGATTATCTCTGTACGCGCTGTGTATTAGTGCATTCAAGGACAACCCCCGGTTGGTGCGAAATCATTGCAACGTATGGAAAACAAAAACAATAATGCTATGGTTTTAGGATCGTGCCTTAATTAGAGACACAATTAAAAAGCCATTGTGTCTCCCGTGGATCCACGTTTAGACACACAACGGGTTAAATGGGCTAGTTAACAGACACTACGTTAAGACTGCCTTCTACCTGGACAATGTTTTTAATTTCCATCGATCAAAAGGAAGGGGGTGACTTATACACTCAACAAATAGGCCTCCAAAAACGGTCGCTTGCACGAAGTGACGCAGCAATAAGAGGGCAACATATCCTAAAGTGCTTGAGGAATGGAGATAAATACCAGGGCTATCAGGAAAATCCCGGAAGTACGATCAAGATTCCAACCAGCACCTTCCTGGATTATACATCCTTCTCCCGAGCTTGTTTGCTCTTGCGAATCTCCACTCAAGCCAGCCAATAAAGGCAAGAGAGAGGTGGGAGCTCTGTTCCCCGTCAGTATTCACTACGACCGGCCAATAAAGGCATGCCAGAGATGAAGAACAAGAATTCTCCAGAGAGATCGTCCGTGGGGCCCAACAGTTCGCCACAAAACTGCGGATTGTATCTCTCTTAGTCTGGCCGCTCACCCTAGGCACGTTAAGGCAAAGCATACGCTATAGTTATTGGCACGAATATTGAGCGCTCGGCGTCAGAGTGAGGATCACTTTGCGCATTTCATACATTGGCGAGCTAATCGTCGTCATTGTTTGATACATGCAGCAAGCGCAGGGAACGAATCACGAGTGACGTCTATGGCACGATGGCGCGGCGAGCCAATCACTGAAATTCCGCGCCCCCGCGTCTCACGTCGAACCACTAAAGAGACCGAATTTTAATTTTACTTCTGCGCAACTTGAAGCCAGCGCTCAATATTCGTGCCGATAACTGACACAGACCTGGGGTTTATTGGACGCAAGCCCCACCACGACGTCAACGTAGAGATAGGGCGACAGAGTTATTATTATTACATCTAACCTGTAATGTCGCAGTGCTGGGCAAAAGCTTCCTTCATTCCTTCCGTTGTTCCCTTCTTTGAGCCACTTCTCGTCAATTCCTAAGGAAGGCATCTAAGTCGTCTGCGACGACCCCGTCGTTCGATTTCAGGGCACCAACTTGAGTTAACACACTAATATGATATTTGTTACTCTTTACGCTCAAACGGTTAAACGGATGCTTGGCACAAGGGTTAACCATATCCTGAAATAGCACATAGGATACTTCTATTCCAGAAGTATGTTTCCTTGAAATAATTTTCTACAGCGGCAGCTAGAATATAATTTTAAATAAAGTTAGTTTTAATAAAAAAAAAACTTTATTTGGATAAAACATGATTAGATATTCTACTTGCATTGTCAAGTACATACCTACCATTTTATGAATTAATATCGCTGGCGGGTTCTAAGCAAAAGGCCCACAGTGCAGCATGGAGAGCCTCGGATGACTGGCGACTTGCAGTAATTTCCGACGATGCACGATCGGGTGCTCATGTATCTTCGCCAGTCGTGGCGTCCAGCGCTCGACACATTCTAGATTTATCCCGATCGCCACAGTACCTAACAAAAAACCATCAGCAATGTCCAACGCAACAAAAATAAAACTAAGGAATTGTAGAAGTCCATTAAAACTTTAACCCCTAGTTTCAACGTGTCTACGGTTCAAAAGGGCTAAAGACTTGAATAATTGATGTTGCCACCCTGCGCTACCTCCGGTGCAACAAGTGCCGTAAATTATAAATTATCGTAAATAGAAAAGCGGCGGAAATACACACGGTTATACGGTGCATGTCAACCGATTTTAAGTGCTAAGGGTGGAATAGTACATATGATGTAAGTGTGTAATGTTAGTGATTACAGTCGAGGCGGTATTTGGACCCGAGTTGTGGCAAGGGTCTTAAGAGAGCCGAGAACGGTAATCATTAATTACTCACGTGTATCATACGATGTTTTTCAATACACTTGTGAAGAAAATAACAGTAAAACTAGTAATAATTTGTGAGGCCTGCATTGGGGAACCTAGACTTTATTCTTAATAATCTCTAAATATAACTTTATCTTTAGAATATGCGAAAGCTGAATATAGTTTTTTCACATCGATATATACACTCGGGGACCAAAAAATCCCACATCATAACTCTTTTTGTTAAGGCAGTTTTTGTCATGAATGTGAATAGTTATTGAAAACATATCGTACATTAATTGAATTCTTTCTATCGCACATTAATAGAAACTCCAAAACAGCACCCTATTTGTAGCTCCAGGTAAAGGTGCAAATAGTGAAATGCAAATGGGTGAATTTGGGGAATTGGGTATACCACTGGTTTTTGTGAGTTACGTGATCTTAATTTTGTGTTTTAATAAAGCTAACTTTGTATGCTTCAATTTTGCTTAATAATTTGTACTCAATATCTTTAGATTTAAGAAAAAAAACAGCATTAAACGAAATTACAAGCCATGTGCGATTTTTTTGCCCTCAAGTGTATGTACTACGTACTAGATTAGGCGTGCTGAACACTTACTTCAAACGAATCCGTTGCACTGAATTCTAGGCAAATTGATATTGATGACTTTAGTGCAATTTTACAGTCATACAGTGTGAGAGCGGCGCTTATAAATTCAAAAGAAAGTGAATTTGTGACGTAAATAATAATTCGTATTAAGAAAGTAAAATAATTGATTATTCTAGCAATTTAATAGCTTCAAATATCGTAATAGTATGTTAGAAATTATATTATGTTATTTAAAAGCTTTTCCATTTTACAATCATAGACTAAAACATGCAGATGTTCCATCCCACAAAAACCAGATTTTTTACCTACACAAAAACAACTGCTTTAGTGAACACGAACTTTGCATGAACTTTGCGTTAGTTTTTTTTTAATATTTTTTCTTTTTTGTATAAATAATAGGTACCTACCAATGAATTCCGTCAAATTCAATAATTATGAATACGTCTGTTTTGCGATACTGTAAAAACTCAGCAAGAAATGCCAGCAAATCAATGAGTATCAGTTTTCATCGCTGAGTTTTGTGGTTAAGCATTCTGTCATTCGTAAGCACTGAGGTATTACGTACCTACCTAGATATTACATATACATAGATTAGTATTCAAATATAAATTAGGTTCAGTTGAATTTGTAGTCATATGTGTAATATAAGTGATACATCACTAAGTGATCATTACTGTTATTGAGATTTCTTCCTTCATAAACTATAATTACATTTCAAGTTTGTTCACTCTGGTCAGCCGAAAAGAGAAAAACTGATAAAATATCTTCAAGAGGATAGACGTGAAAACACGTGGCTTCCTACAAAATATCCGTTTATCTGCTGTGCACACTTTCAAACTGATGATAATAAAGCTGGAAAACGTTTACTAATGAGTCGGCTACTCCTTGCAGTAATGCTATTCGACAGGCCTGTTGGTCTAGTGGTTAGTGACCCTGACTGCTATGCCGGAGATCGTGGGTTCGATTCCCACCCAGGACAAATGTTTGTGTGATGAGCACGATCATTTGTTCTGTGTCTGGGTGTAATTTATCTATAATATGTAAGTATTTAGAAATATATAAGTATGTTTATCAGTTGTCTAGTACCCATAACACAAGCTCTGCTTAGCTTGGGACTAAACGGCGCTGTGATAGTTGTACAATATTATTATTATATTATTATATTCCATCAGAATGTGCCTTCAAACATTTATAGCTTTCCCCTACATCATTAAACCAAGTGCAAATTTCTGACTCCGAATCAATTTTTGATTCGTCCCGAAAAAGTTAAGTTGAAAATAGACACAGAGATTAAAAAAAAAAAAAAGTTTTTTTATGTAATTTATTTCATCACCACTGCTCTCAAAACGGTGATGGAAAACAACGTGAGGAAACCGGCATATTTAGAAGACATGCGACAATCACCAACCCGCACTGGGCTAGCGTGGTGGGTTACGGCCCATTCCCTCTCCTAGAGAGAAGGCTTGAGTCCCAGCAGTGGGAACATTAAAAAGCTGATTATGCTATATTTATAGTTGTTATTTGTTTTGTTACTAAATATTAGCAGCGCAGACCTGACCATCATTCACTAAAGATAGCTGTCCTTTAGAATGATTATTACAATAAATGGTTTCATTATTTTACAGGATTTTGAATTCACTTATTTACTAAAGTAGTAGGCGTAGTTTTCTGAATTTACACTAACGTGGACTATTGGTAAAATTTTGAAATGGAGTTTTATTGTAATGAAGTATTGTAGGCAAAAATCTGTGTCACTTCTGCAGTATAAAAATCTATATGGATAACATGTCATTACACTATGTTGAACTAAACGTCGCGAAAAAAGTATCCTCTAAAAGCTATCAGCGCTTTATATTTTAATAGTTCTGTTAGACGACATAATGCCAATGTTCAGCAGATTTTTGTTTTATTATATCAATATTTTGACAAATTGTTTCCATGAAAGGGCTTGTCGACTTGTAGAATATAAGTCAATGTTTTTTCACAATCTCTGAATGGATTTCAATAGTTTTTAAACCATGTTATATCTTTTCCCCAAAAATATTTAAAAAGGTTACAAGTTGGACACCACCGACACTAAGTATAACACAGGTCGTGGCAAGTCATAGCGGGCATTAGGCGCCAGCATACAGCTGGAAGCAAGTCTAAAACAACCCCTCAGTGGCCTGGATAGCCCGGTGACTATATATTTTTGCTGACATATAACAAGCTTACCTATAACTTTTTCATGATAGTTTCTTTACATAAAAATACTAGACACGTGTTTTAGGTTTCGCAATACTAAAATTAAGGTTGTTTAACAGAAGAAACTTATTTTTTGTTAGCTGTGGGAAAATCGTCTTATGACATCCCCCGCTCTTGGGCGGAGCGGGAGATAGTTTCAGACTTTTACTGACTAAAGCCCACTCCTGTTCCTTCGTTGCCTTTCGTACCGGGGCTTGAGCTATCTTTCGCATTAGACTGACTCATGCATCAATGCACAGCCAAAACTACTGAGACAAGGAGCATGAAATTTTGCGTAAGGTTTCCTTTTCGTTGAGTGAGAGGTTGAGGATTTCCCAAAATTCACCTCGGAGTATGAAACGGGGATCCAAAGTTTGTATGGAAAAACATACTTTCACGCGGGCGAAGCCGCTGGCAAAAGCTAGTTGATTAATATATTGCAAGATTGCTGTTTTTTTTTGGGGTTGGCGCTACTGCGCTTCTTGTCGCGGGTTCGAGTCTTCCACGGAACGAGGTGTCTGTGTTTTGAATATGAGTTTAAATAGATGAACCCATGGTACAACAGTAACTCCTTGTGTAGAGCAACGTTTTAATTTAAACGAAGGACAGAAAAAAAAGGTGTTATTATAAAAAATAATTTCAGAACGGCATATGAAATAATTAAAAATAATGTAACGTTATACAGGTTTACTAATATATAATGATTGACTGACTACTCAATGGATTCCATTGAATAATTGCTGACAGAATCTGAAAACAAAGTACCCCACATTTTTATTTTTCTCTAGGAATGTTATAGACAGCCATCTAAATTACTACATCAAGATAATCTTCTGTAATCCAAAGTTGGCTATCTTTAGTTTAACTGTTTATTTAACTGTTAAATTCCGAATTTAAAACAAATTTAGGTTTTAGTATAAATAGTTTAAGTTTGTTTATGTAGAGTAACGAATTATTTATAATAAAATAAACACATATATAAACAAAATTATTTTCATACAAATTATATACAAAAATTACGAGATCCGTGCAAAGTAGTTTGTTACATCACTTACGTATCAATGGAACTGTGCTAGGTCTAATAAATACTCGTACATAGTCAAAACGACGCGTCGTTTGAATCAAATCCCACACAAAAAAGTGTGGGATCCTGCGTTTGCGGGATTGGTTTTGCTAACCTCGATGATGGTGTAGATACCTTGTGAGGCCATGTAGACACGGTATTAGATGATCAGAATCTATTTTCTTAAATCAACTCCATATATCTCAAACTGTAGAAGTGTGAATTATAAACAGACAATACTACAGACAACTGTCGACAAGCGTCGCCGCAACGACCGGTCCTGTGCGTCACGCATCCATCGGACAGGCAACTGTATTTTCCAAAATTTAACGCTATAGCCTCAAAAATCAAAATTACTATTATTTTCTTTGTACCCTTGGATTCTCAATTGCCTAGCTAGACTTCCTTACCCAATTTTAAAGAAAAATAAAATCTTTAGTGTTTCAAATTTACATGCATTCAAGCATCACCTTAATTCGACCTCAATTTTAAATGAAGCCATAGACGACCGAGCTTGGGGTTAAGCTACCCTTCATTTCCTCAAGGCCTCGGCGTTTGCTAAATTACCAGTTGCTTGTTTTACTTTACCTGCTCTTATTTATCCTCTCTCGGTCCACGGAACTGAAAGTAAATACTGCTGATGAGCATGCAGGCTGTGGGTAGTGTGCGGTTTGGTTTCACGCACTACCGTCGTCGTCGAAAATTGACACCTTACTCGACAATACTACTTTCCACTTAGCTCATTTTCTATTATATTTTGGCGCACCTTCTTGTGCGTCATAGCTACCATTATGGCGAAGTTGTCATCAGCCTCAAACACCAGTCTGTCATGCAGCCGTAGCGCGGGTCGCATAGCCCTGCACATTTTTTTATTTATAATTATAGAAAGGTTCGCGTTTGGCCACTATTTCACCTAATAGTAAGCGATAATGTGGCCAACGATGGAGCACGCTTGCCTATAGGTAACATATTCACTCTTAACATCAATATTAACGACGTCATTCGACAAGCTCTTGTCACCGTCAACGTTCCGGCTGTATTGGAACCTCATGGCCTAACACGCGGCGATCGGAGGAGACCAAACGGCATATCTTTATTACCATGAATGAGATTGTTCTTCAGTGTGGGACGCTTATTTTGTCAATACTCTCCCATACCATGTTTCTAGTTCATCATACTGTGCAGGTGGAGAACCTCAAGCGTTGAAAATATAGTAAAGCTCAAGGTTTTACTATATTTACAGGCGTTTCGTGGATGCATTATGGAAAGTGCGCGCGGGAATTGTATGACTTGATTCGGAGATCTCTTTTCTAACATCGGACAAAACAACGTACGACGAGTATCCATCCTTAAGAGGCTGCTTTTCCACTCGCCTATCGTAAACATCGAGCATGGTTTAAAAGCTTGTTACTTCATCTAACGCAATCCAACGTAAAGTTTGACGAAAAGGCAACGTGAAAAAAGAGTGATAATACCTGAATACTCTGTTGGCATTCAGTGATTCCGTGATTTACTCGAAAATTTTACAAATTTGTTCCAAGAAATACGTGCTTTTTTAAACTCTTTAAAGTTTTTGAAAAATATTGTCATTATTTAGAATCTTGATAAAATTTGCTAGGCTTGTATGTTGTACTTTTTTTGCTTTTTTCATTTTTGAGTAAATTATGAAGTGTCAAAGTTCATGCAAAATAGCAGATTGAGGTCTTAACTGGATTAGTTTTACACAAATTTATAAATTGATTTTCATAGAAGCCTAGATAATATCCACAAGATACTGTTTCCAAAATATCTAATGAAAAATGTGTAATGACGTCATAATCACGTAAGAGCGGTTTTATGAAAAACAGTGAAAATGTATGTCGAGATGCATCCCCTTAAGTTGTTGAAACTACAACGCGTTTCACTTCGTCGTTTATACTGCGTACATCGAAGGACTGGAACAGTTTTCCTGCTGCCTATCCTATCCTATCCTATCATAATTTAGGTGCCTGCAAGGCTAGAGTGGCTCTTAATAAACTAGTGCGCCTCACCAACAACGATAGCATCACAGCTTACCACCAGGTGGCATCTCAGTCAAACACTGGTTGCTGGCTTGCCTACTAATACATACCAATGGAAATTTGATTGATCCTATCTCTTGGAAGTTTACCCGCCCACCCACACATCGTAAATGCGCGCGCGTGTTGTAATTGATCATTATTTTGTTGCGGAGTTATTTTAAAGCTGTGATATTTCGTCAGATATTTATTGATTTCAAATATAAAAACCGGCCAAGTGCGAGTCGGACTCGCCCATGAAGGGTTCCGTAGCAGCAAGTAACATAATACAAAAGTTCTTGTAATGTGTTGTAACTTTGATCGATGTTTTAATAATACTGTATTTTTTTCGATTTATGACGTATTAAAAAAAAACTACTTACTAGATTTCGTTCAAACCAATTTTCGTTGGCAGTTTTTATAGTAATGTACATCATATATTTTTTTTAGTTTTATCATTCTCTTATTTTAGAAGTTAGAGGGGGGGGACACATATTTTACCACTTTGGAAGTGTCTCTCGCGCAAACTATTCAGTTTAGAAAATAATGATATTAGAAACCTCAGTATCATTTTTGAAGACCTATCCATAGATACCCCACACGTATGGGTTTGATGAAAAAAAAATTTTTGAGTTTCAGTTCTAAGTATGGGGACCCCCAAAATTTATTGCTTTTTTTCTATTTTTGTGTGAAAATCTTAATGCGGTTCACAGAATACATCTACTTACAAAGTTTCAACAGTATAGCTCTTATAGTTTCGGAAAAAAGTGGCTGTGACATACGGACGGACAGACGGACAGACAGACAGACAGACATGACGAATCTATAAGGGTTCCATTTTTTGCCATTTGGCTACGGAACCCTAAAAATGGGTAATTGTATTTAAAATGAAAAACTTAGAATGAACATTATATTTACTTTTATAAGGTTTAATATTATATGTTTATAAGACTTTGGTAAAATGTATTATTTTACAACAAATTTCATTACCATAAAAGATAGACATACACTGCCACGAATTTTTTCTAGAACTTTTAAAAGAAAACAATTTTGTCATACATATTTTTGTGTAGGTACTCTATGTGCTGATGGTGATCAGCAGGGTGGTTTTAGTGAGGTAAAAATCCCACACTCCCCGGACTTATCCCCAAAGTCCGGGCGCCTTTTGAAGGTTTCCCCTCGAAAGTAAAAAAAAAGGTACTCGTATAGCGCACGCAACGGAAAATCTGAAAAAAATAAGTTTCCCCGTTTTGGCAAAATTTTTCGTAGATTCTTCGCTCATGGCGTAATGTTATGGCATGTATTTGTATATAGCCTATATAGCTTTTTCAATAAATGGACTTTCTAAGACTGAAATGCGTGTTCAACCAAAGCAACACATTCTTCAGCCTAGTAATAAATAAATACAGACATTTTATAATAAACTAGATTCTGCCAGCGGCTTTACCCGCTTGTAAGTATTTTCTCTATATAAACTAAAGACCCCCCTTTAAAACCCCCTTAAGGGAATGACCTTAAGGATGATCTCCCCAGATCAGCGTACAAAAATCATAAATAATATTAATTATATTTAATAATTTAAAATAAATAATAATATGTAAAATCAATTAATACACTAATAAATTCCTAAATACAAAGTTTAATGAAATGACTCGGTCCCATATAAACTTTCATCCCTTATTGCAACCCCTTCAATTTTTATCGCGATATAGTAACGTATGTCCTTTCTCAAGCTCAAGTCTAGCAAGCTCAAGTCTTTGTAGCTTTGTAATCCATAAGTATGGGTTTATCTTGACAATATCCTCATGTTATATTGTAATCCCAGTTAGAAAGAGAAACCTATTTTTTTTATTCTAGCCGTATTTTAGTAGTAAAGAACTTACTCTGTAACATACTTTGTGAATGAATGTTGGTTACCTTAACGTTTCGAATATCGTAATTAGAGACACAATAGAACGACAATGTGAGAGCGAATGCGTTCGCTTGAGGTTCGATGAATTAATAACATAAAATAAAAATAATGTCAGCCTTGCAATGTCCTCGCCGCTGGTACTCAGGCCTCCCCTCAATGAAAGGGAACGGGCCGTAACCACGCGGGCCCAAAGCGGTTTGTTAGAAGTCACAAACCTCGAATCTTTGGGTCTAGAGGCCAAGCATAAGGTTTTTAGAAAAAAATACTTAAAACATCTTTGTTTTAAGTATTTTATAAGTATGTAAATAATACGTAGCAATTTTTCTTATTTTAGTGATTTTTAAATAGTTTATACAGTACTGCTTGGAAAAAGTCTCCTCAAATATTTCCCGAAAGTGTTTGCCCAGAAGGATCGAATGACGGAAAAAAATAAGTTACCTTACTTATATATAACTTTTTTTTTAATATTTTGCAATTTTTATCTGTCACAAAAACTATACAAATAATAATGCTAATAATGCTATTTCATATTAAACAACATAAATACAACACAAGCAAAATGCACCATCTTGTGCTAAAGAAAGGCAGCGGTGACTGTGCTACGGCGTAGCAGCCTGCTACGTAGGCGACTACGAGCTGTTACGAAAAGCTACAAGATGCTACGAAAGATTACAAGAAGTATGGCATTTGGCAGCACTGGCAGCAAGTTGGAATGATGGCTGAATCGAGTTGCAACTCGAGTCAACTAAACTCAATGAGCAAAACTCAAACTCGGTCGGCCCAGTCAACTTAGTCCGCCGAGTCTATTCAAACACTTGATTCAGATCAACTACGACTCGGATAGAACTTAATGTAACCTTTTTAATTCTGAAGACGTGTTTCTGTTTTCAATCGTTTTATGTTAAACTAACTCTTTTCCTGTTACTTCGTTTACGCAAATAAGTGATTTATTTTTAGTTAGGTATCGTATTCATGTTAAGTCTATGAACACAAGGAATAAGATTCGAAATCGTCTTTTTACTAACAACTCCTTTCTACCAAGTTAACTCGCGACGCCCCGCCGTGACTCGAGTCGTCTTACTGAACCAGCAAGACTAGAGAGAGTGTCGAGTTACCGACCGTGACAACTCGAGTTAATGGGAAATGCAACTCGCTTTGATTCATTTGTTGTTTTACTCGAGTAATTCGATTAAACACAGACGCAACGTTGGAAGGCCTCCCACAAGGTGGACTGATGACCTGGTGATGGTCGCGGGAATCCGATGGATGCGAGGCGTACAGGACCAGTCATCGTGGCGACCAATGAGGGAGGGCTATGTCGAACAGTGGACGTCTTTTGGCTAAAATGATAATGATGATGATGATGAATTCGATTAAAATAATTCGACTCTCCCATCGCCAAGAGGTATTCTAACTATATAGATTTTTTGTTGATTAACTAGGAACTCTCAACAGACTGTTCACAGTGAACGGTCCTAAAAATCTTAAACAAGTTATCATTGTCATGACTTACTCATGTGAGTGTACGTGTTGCACTGACAGGACATCCTTGATAGTTCCCGTGATATTACGGGATGTACGGTGTTCAGTCAGAAGTTCATTTGTAAATAAAAAAAAATTCGGCGTCTCCTTCCTTCCAGGCTGAAGATATCCACGGGAATAACCCAACACGAAAACAATAGCAAAATTAAAAAATTTAAGAAGGTTCCGACGCATAAATTCTATAAAAAGTAAAAGAACTGGTTAAAACGAGCCTGATGAGCCCAAAGACGACGCGTTTACTAGTAGGTATTCCAGGGTTTCATTAGCCATCTCCCAGTTCTAGCATCAGGTTCTCATCATCATGAAACATATTTAGAACTGGTTAAGACTAATCTAATAAGCCCAAACTCGATGTGTTTACTAAAAGGCATTCCAGAGTTCCATCAGCCACTTCCCAGTTCCAGTATCAGGTCTTCGTCATCAGGTCCTCGTCGTCATGAGAAACGAACTATTTTTAAGATAAATCTAAATGAGCCGAAACTGGATGGGTTTATTAATAGGCATTCCAAGTTTATGTCTCTTACCTATGAGCTCCATTATCTGACCAGCTTGACAGCGTCAGCATGTAGGTATATGACTATTTCAAACATTAGGTCACATATATGTATTTATTAGTAAAGTATATAGGATCTTAAACACGTATAAGATCCCTGCCACAGCCAACAAACGAGCTGATTACCTTCAAAACCTGAACAGATCTTCATAAATTGTATTTAAGAACCATCTCGATAACGTCAGCTTTCAAATAAAAAAAAACTGCCTTAAGATCGGTCCACTCGCTTAGTAGCTATGATGCCACAAACAGACACACAGACACCTCAAACTTATATCACCCCTCTTTTCCGTCGGGGGTTAAAAAACATCTTGCACATTTTGCTTATGAAATTGGCCTTGATTGAATTTGCGTTTTCAGGGTTTCAGAGAACTTCGCAAACTAATTTTACTAGTGCTTAAGTTCTTCTGCATCAGGTTTCACAAGTTAACTGGGCTACTTTGTTAATTGACCCGCTGGCTGCTAATAGCTAGCAAAGCTTGACAGACAGATAAATAAAATATGCGGTATGTTTGTACTGACCTCGTTTTAAGCGCAAAATAACCTCACCCACAGGAATCGGGTTTTTTCGGGATAGAGGTAATCTATGGCAGTGTTCTGCAAACTTTTTGCGTTTATCTAGGACACTGAAGAATTTTTGGGGTACACCATAGAAATAATATTTTGATACAAGTGCAGAAAATGTGTCATTGCGACCGAGCCGACGGACATATTTATTTGTTGATCAACAAACTTAAACTTTATATTGCAGAAAAGGTATTTAATTCGAAACATGAACTTATTTAATTGAGCGTACATTTGCGAAGGTCTTTGAGCAGTGGTGCCAAAGCGTGCTCGCCTTCCGCCTGTCGTAGGTCAGTCCTGACCGGACATGATCAGTACTGGAGGTTACTGTTTTGTATTCAGGTGGAAGAAACGTCGGCTGTTACAATTATGCGACCGCCCGAAGTACACGGTGAAGCATACGGTAGTAGTACTTTTAGAGTACTTTCAGAGATCATCTCTTAAAATATAATGATATAAATGTTTGATCGTATTACGTGTTTTAGTTGCCTCAATACAGAGTTCCTAAACCGTCATGTTAATTTATTTAAAAAAAAAATAACTACTTAAAACTCACAATCAACCTTACGTGGTCCTTCGAGCCGGATTGAACCAGCGACCTATGGATATAGTCCAAAAAGATACAAATAAAAGAAAATTAGAGAGAAAATTAGACATTAGACAATTAGAAAATAAACAGATTGTAAATTAGACAAATATTATAATTCCTGTCAAGAACCCGGACAAAGTATTTAGTACTGAAATAAAAATAAATAATAATAATCAATTTATTTCAGGCAACATGTACCCATATCATAAATACCTTATAGACTAACATACATAATAACTTATAATAAATCATTTTGTTAGAAAACAAGATTTAAAACTACGTTAGTAACACTTCACTTCGCACTATTCTGTGTGTATAAAGGAACTGCCAGAACCATACGTGTTTAGTTAGTGAGGTGGAATAGAATGTTTTGTATTGAAATCACCCCACAGTAAGTTAAGTTAAGGTGGAAAGGAATAAAGTAATGGTGTTATTTATTCTGAACACGTGCAGTTTCCCTTTGTTACACGACCACGTACAGTTTTAGCAGATAAGAAATCTTAATAAACCCACATAACTCTAGTAATTTAAGTTAATTAGTAAAAAAGGACGGACTTGTAAAATTTACAAGTTCGTCATAAGACCTGTCATACTGTATGGATCAGAATGTTGGGCTATGAAAAAGAAGGATGAAAAAAGATTGCATGTAGCGGAGATGAGAATGTTGAGATGGATGTGTGGTGTGACAAGTGTGGATAAAGTGAGAAATGAGTATATTTGAGGAAGTGCGCCAGTGACTGAAAAGTTGAAAGGTAATCGGTTGTCTTGGTATGGTCATGTGAAGAGGAGAGATGAAGCGCATATTACTAAAAGAGTTCTAAGTATACATTTAGGTGGATGGAGAGGTAAAGGAAGACCGAAGAAAAGATGGATGGATTGTGGGAGGAGTGATATGAAAGAAAAGGGAGTTAGTGATAGTTTGACGGGTGACAGGACAGAATGGAAGAAAAAAACACGTTGCGCCGACCCCCAGTAATATGGGATAAGGTCAGGAAGAAGAAGAAGTAAAGAAGGACAGTTTTCAAAGGTGCGGCAGAACAACTAGTATGTTGTTCTAACAATTGACAAATCATTAAATGAGTTCTCTCGCTCTGGGTGGACCAAGTGGGTGGGTCAAAATTTAACCGACTAAAACCCACCTGTATTCCTTCAGTTGCCATCTAGGTTCCAAAGCCACAGTAAGGCAAAGTAAGGCAATAAGTCAGGTAATTGTTAGTAGTACACCGCAGACTACCCCCTGTATTATTATTTTAGTCGTTTCAATCCATCCTAACGTTGTCTAGTAGATATCGCTGTTAGCGATAAGACCGCCATTGTACAAGCTATGTTACTTTTTGGTGTACATTAAAATTTATTCTGTTCTATTATACACCGTTAAATTTTGATCGTTTTAATCCCGTGGAAGGTCGATCCGGTACACTATCGATTTATAAAGATAAAATTAAAAAATAAAGTACTTTTTTTTAAAACTCGTATTAATTTACGCATGTACGAACTTAAATTCTTTAAGAAAACGTCTGCTGAGCGAGTTCAATGACCTGTAGGTAATTACATACACATCAAAATTTAACGGGGTATTCTAAGGCCTACTGTCCACGGACGCATAAAGCTTACTTACAAAACTATGGAACAGTTTGGCGAAGCGGCAACGACACGACGTTGTCTCTGCCGCTTCACGCAGGCGTAAACTAAGCGTTTAGTGACGAATACGCGTCTATAAAGCTAAGCGTCCGTGAACACTAGGCTTTAGTCTGTCGTGCATTCCTGCAATCAGTATTCGGCCCATCTGCGCCTATTTAGTTTTGCTAGCATCTCTTACAGGCGTTCGTAGTACACAATAACACAACATTCCGTCAACTTTTCTTCATCGTAGGTACTGGCGTGATGTTACAAATTACTAGCTTTTGCACGCGACTTCGTCCGCCTACATAAAATATAGCTTATGTCACTCAGAAATAAAGCAGCTTTCTATCGGTGAAAAAATTTTAGCAATTGCAGAGCAAAAGCAGATAGTGATGAATGAGAGAAAAGTTCTGGAGTGGCGACTACGCATTGAAAGACGCAGCATAGGCCTCCCATGAGGTAGACCGATGACCTGGGCCTCAAGTCTGCTATAACAATATTGTCAGAATGGTCTATCATTGATTTCATAATTGTTGATTTTGACAAGTTTTGGTAATCTACTAATATAATGGCGTCATTATGACTTTCCGATGGTCAACCACTGACACTCCATTGAAAGAAATGGCATAGAATGGTAATCTCGTACATAATGACAAATGAATATCTGACGTATGCGGTAATCTGCAAAAATTTTGACAGTTCCTTTGATCAGTGACCTACCATTACGACGTCATTGCGCAATTAGTGCTTTTAATAAGCTGGATATTGTCATTCTACGAGTACCACAATTCTATTACAAGACCATTGACCGATCAATGATCGATCATTATGAATTAGGTACAGATTACAAACTTTTGGCAAAATGACAATAGGATCGTGTTGGAATGACGAATTTATAAAAATAGCAGACTTAGGCCCCTGGTGAGGGTCGCGAGAACAGGACCTAAAGGCATTTCCCGCGAAGCGGCGAGCCTTCTGGCTGGCCTACCACCGTGGGATCTGGAGGCAACAGTCCTTGCACACATGCACGACATGCGCGTGGAGATGCAACGCCGGGGTGAAAGTCCTCTGCCGCGACAGGTCACAGCATGGCGGACAGAGCTCCGGCGGGATCTCATGGTGGAATGGCGTCAGCGACTATCGCAACCCAGTGCTGGGCACGCCACAATTATGGCGATACCCCTCTTTGAGGCGTGGCTGGAAAGACCTCACGGCGTCCTTACCTTCCGCATGACACAGGTCCTCACCGGAAATGGCAAGTTCGGGAGGTTCCTGTTCCGAATTAAAGCGGAAGTGACGCCCGGGTGTCGCCACTGTGCGGAACGCCCGGAAGACACGGTGGAGCACACAGTCGCGGTGTGTCTGCTTGGGCGGAGCACCGCCGTGCCCTCGTGGGGGTGATCGGCGGCGGAGACCTCTCGCGCCGGGCCTTGGTTGAGGCCATGGTCCGGAGCGAGGAGGAGTGGCAGGCGGTCGCCGACTTCTGCGAAGCAGTAATGCTCGCTAAGGAGGAGGCCGACCGCATCAGGCAACGGCGCTCTCGCCGCCGCCGGGATTCCGATCCCGATTTCCAGCCACCGTAGGCGCGGGCTTGCGGACAGTGAGCAATGGGTAGCTCGCTGTCTGGCCGTCCGGTAACTGTCCGGACCAAGCCCAAGTCATCGACGGCGCGCGCTGTTCCCGCGCGCCTCAAGGAGTTGTCAGCAACAACAGGGGCCCAGCCGGGTCGAAGCCTACTGGGGCCAGCCCCCCTAGCCAAGTTACAACCGTTTCGCTTGCGTCGAACGCTTCGTGTTGACTTTGCCGCCAATTCTTTTGTTCTGACCACGTGACTGAGCGTTGAGATGACGTCATTCTCGTACATTTGAAGTTTTCTACTAGCGTTAACTATTGCAGATTTGCAACTTGGCTAGGGGTACAGGGTTATCCGAAAGGGCGCTCGAGCCCCGGTATGAAGGCTTGAAGGAACGGGATGGGTTTTTTAGTCAGTAAGAGTCTGACACTATCTCCCGCTCCGCCAAAGAGCGGTGGTTGTCATTGGATGATTTTTCCCATAGAAAAGAAAAAAAAAAAAACCTGGTGCGGGTTGCAGGAACAGGACAAGTCACAGGACCGTTCGTTCTGGCGACACTTGGAGGAGGCCTATGTAAACCAGTGGACATCTTTCAGCTGAAATGATGATGACATGGGGGAAGCTGTAGCAAATCCCGTGGTCAAACGACAAACGAGTCAAAAGATTACTGTTAGGTAAGCGTGCTCCATCTTCGACCACACAGTTGCTTATTAAAGAGTAGTCAAACCCGTTCATAACGTCAATAATGTAAGGCCCCCCCTTACATACCCCTATCCAGTCAGTGACACTCAGTAAAATTACAGTGATGTAACGAGTGGATGCTATTTTCATACGTCTCTTTTAATAAATTATGATTCATTATTTTAATGGATGTGAGCACGAACATAACCACATAACATGATTTATCGTTTTGTTATGCGAATCGGCTTTTATTTCAGCAGTTGTCGGATGTATCCATTGCCATATTATAAGTTTATTCTCTCCACTTTGATAAATAATTTTAATAAAGCTCATTAACATAAGGACAAATGCTCACTATTATTGAAAGTAGTGGCAAACATAAGTCAATCATTAAAAAGACTTATAATTTTTAATATTATGGTTTCATGTTTACTATGTTGGAATACTAAGGATGGAAAAGGAGAGAGAAAAGTTGGACAGATTGTTTGAGAAGTTAGGTACCTAAATGAAAAAAAAGAGAGTTAAGTGATATCATGACGGGGAACAAGACAGAATGGAAGAAAAACGCCAAACAATACGGGACTAGGTCAGGAAGAAGATAATGGTTACTAAGTTATTATTGGGCATTTACACCTTGTATCTGTACAAACATAATCCAAAAATAAACAAAGACTTTAAATAAAACACCAAAATTTGAGCTAAACATTTTAATAGTGACAAACACGATAGATAACTTTGATTTTAGACAAGACTATTGAACAGTTACTTTATGTATCTCTGCTTTAAATGTGGAATAACAGATCTAAAAATTGGAGAACGACTGTTAAAACGCTTACATAATATATAACTTCAGATACATCAGAATAAAACCGTCAACATTCGTTTATTAATTCGTAAACAGCATCTAAGTTAAAATAACAGTGATCATTTTATCTCGTATTAACACAACTTATAAATAGTAAGTACAAAAAATAAACTTCTAATATAATAAATACATAATATTATATTCATCATAAATCTCTTCATATTTAAATACGGTACTAAAAATAAATGCTTTAACCTGCATTAGAATGAGAAACAGAAACTTAATTGGAGTTGAAAACCGGAGCTAATTCGGACAGCACACGGACGTGTTGCTGTATAAAATAATATTAACATATTTTACGAATCCCATTCAAAATAAAATGAAACTAAGAACCTAATTTGCAGTTAGTTAGTAATGAATTTTAATTTTATACCCGCTAACAGAGTTTGAGTTAATTTGCAAACCTTAGACCAAAACTAGTTTTCATTAGGTATTCTTCTTCTTCTTCGTGTCGATTTGACTCAAATTTTGTCCGACCAATATTTAGCCACCTGGACAGCTCTATTAGGTATTACTAATCATCATACGCTATCACTGACTCGCTTTTATTTCATATCTCTTCTCACACAAATCATCCGACTTTTCTTTGTCTTTTTTAGAAAGGGAGAGCTTTTCTATCCATACACTTGTATACCAATTACCTTATAATAACATGCATGTCAACGCTCTTCTCACATGACCATTCCAAGACATACGATTCTTACTTTATAGATACTGCTGATCATTCATTCACAATAGTTTTCTCCCAACATGTTTTGTTGTAAAATTATTAGTAAGTACCTAGTTACATTGTCTCAAAGCTGAGCATCGTTTCCTCATGTACTTTAACTTATCTTCGTATTAAAAAGTTTTCTTGTACACTACAACCTTCTACACAAAGCTACAGAACATCAAATTCAAATTCATTAACGTCGAATTAGAGCCAAATTACCTGTGCTGACAGATCTGGGTAATTAGGTGTTCTTAAGAGTTGATTAGCAATCACGATATTGCTATGCGTACATCAATTACCAATGTGTTTCCCGGATAATAGGACACGGGCATAAGATGCCATACATATTATGTACATCGACTTTTGATCTATTGTCTAAAAGAGATATACCGCAATAATACGTCCTCACTCAGTGTCCTAGATTATACAAGGTGTAAGGGACAGCCCTCCACAAACTTTAAGGGCTTGCTCAGTAAACGAAACTGAACAACCTTACACAAATATTTTTTTCAGGAAACGAAAAAAAAATTTGGCCTCTCCATACAAACTGTCCAATCAAGTTTATAATTTTCTATGGTGAGGCGGATTTTTTTTTTCGTTTCCTGAAAAAAAATTTTGTGGAAGGTTGTTCAGTTTCGTCTACTGAGCAAGCCCTTAAAGTTTGTGGAGGGCTGTCCCTTACACCTTGTATATTGGTAATTATTTTTACAGTGATATTAAACGTAAAGATATAGAATGTTTTCAACACTTAAACGTCATTGGAGTATCTTCTTATTGTTAATTGAGTGTATAATAATTGAGTGTAATTGAGTGTATTAATGTAATTGAAAATATTGGTTTTTGTTTTGTAATGAAATGTAAAGTATGACGATCTTTAACTAAGATTTTCATTAACAATAACGGTGCACTTACATGCCTTTTCATCTATTCGCGTGCTCATCACATAGCAGATTGAAAATAACTATTTCGGTGATCTTAATTTTAAACTCATATCATACATTCCTTATTTTCAAATTATAACTTTTTAATTATGTAAATTAGATTTGGCAGCATTTTTGGACGAATTGATGTAGTATCGTATATTAATATAATCTTCGATGAAATAAGGATAGTAGGTAAAATACACGAACGTCCGAATGTAGCTCCAGTTTAAGTACAGCATTTTAAGACCGTCCTTTTCGAGGTACATTTTCATACAACTGCGTGATTATGATGTTATTATCTACATATCTTTCTCAAGATATATTGGATACACAGCTATCTTGTGGATATTATCTAGGTTTCTATAAAAATCAAAACATAAATTTGTGTAAAACTGATCCAGTAAAGACCTCTGAAAATGTACTATTTATTTACATATACTTTATTGCACATCAAGATTATAAATTTACAAAAAGAAACCATGTAATAAAAAACACACAATTGGCGGCCATATCGCACTAAAAATCTGCTATTTTACGTGAACTGTGGCCTTCTATAATATACTCATTTATTAAAAATATAAAAAAAAGTACATCAATAGAAACCTTGCATATTTAATCGAGATTCTGAATGACGACAATTTTTCTGAAAAACTTTTATGGGTTTAAAAAAAACGTATTTCCTGGCATAAGTTTTGTGAGATATTTGAGTAAATCACGGAATTATCGAGTGCCAACAGAGTTTTCAGGGGTTATCTCTCTATTTTGCATTGCCTCTTCATTAAACATCGCGTTGGATTGCGTTAGATGAAGCAACAAGCTTTTACACCATGCTCGATGTTGACGATAGGCGAGTGGAAAAGGACTATCTTAAGCTAAATAAATGAAGCAATAAAAGAGTATCAACGTACAATACAGTTTAGGTACTGTCATAATTCACACATTCCCTGTGCTTTGTGGTGCATCCTTACAATAAACACAAATAAAACTATTTATTATTTATTATTGACCTTTTATGGAGTAGTAGTATGTTATAGAGTATTAATTGAAATACCAGAAATATTCTAAAGATTTCAAATTTCAAAAGAATCACACGCCTACAAAATGCATCATTACTGTATTTTCTTATTTATACAAATCTACAAATATGTACCTATTGTATGTATCTAATACGAGTATATTAAGTATATATTTTTAATTCATACAATAAAATACGAAAGATCAAAAAGTTTATAAAAACTTTTTAATTTTTCGCTATCTATGAATGAAAATTCTTTTCTATTCCAGTCATTCTGTTGTTTAGAGTCAAATTGTTTATAGGTAACCCTTGCTAGGACAAAGGTTACTTTTGTTATACCTACATATTACAACCAAGTTTTACATAAAAATGCTTGCATAAACTTTACTCCCTTTTATACGATCACCTGGCCTATTGATTTGGCCCTTCACTCACCTATTATTACAGTAATTTATTTACACATTCAATATTTTAGCAGGAATTTTAAGCTGGCTCGCAGTTTATCACAAAATACTTTTCATTTCACCTATTAAACTCACAAACGGGATGAATCATCCATCAATCGCACTTTTTCATACTCTAATGAATTGAAAAAGTGTTTTTCATGTGAGTCCACCTATGTTTATCTTATATCATAGGTGAAACACAAAAAGTAGTTTGGTAAATACATATAACAAACAAAAAATATACTGAATATGTGCCTATTTAGTATATACCTATATCACGTCCAACAATTACATGATTATGTGAAATAAATTGACCGCGATGTGATGAAGCACATCTACCTAATACAAGGTGTCGTTTTGAAGCTGCAAAATATTTCAGGAGGTAATTATGTTAGTGATTCTCGACCCGAATCAATAATAAAATAAGTAGGTAATTTTTTTTTTTTATAACCGCGCTTTTTTTCACACACACAAACACGGAACAATAAAGGTCGTTTTCACACACACTAACTCGCAACGATAGTTTCATAAATAATGTATCATCCAATCATCATCCCGCACGCCACACCCTAGCCACGCCCCCGCGGCCATCGATCAATCGATTTAGTTTAGAGTAATTAAAAAATTAAATAACAAGTATTACTGATTATTGACCAGGTATCGTTTTTTTATATGATTATTTATGAGTTTTACTACAACCTCCTGAAATATTGTGCAGTTTTAAAACTGCACCTTGTATTATTGAATTAAATATAATACAATGCCCCAGCAGTGGTTTTGTGATTATTTCTATTGAGAATTCATATCTGACAGATAACTCTTATAATTAGGTAGATAGGTATATATAATTATAGTGTAGTTCTACAAAATAGTCGTATAATTGTATGGCAGTCTTCCGAGTCAAATCGAAGAGCAATTTCAAGAATTGTTTGATCTCGCCTTTTAATTACAAGACAAACCCTTCGATGCCGCAGGGCCATTTTTTGAACAACACTGAAATCCGAACAAGTCTAAGTTCGATCTAGAATATATGGTAAATACAATACACCTAGTATCTTTAAAATCACTTCATTAAAAAAAAAACACTCGGACAAGACAGATTCCCACACAAATGATTGAATCTATAATTTGCGTCAAATCTGCAGAATATTGTATATTTTATAATAGCTTTAAAAGCAAAACTGTATATTTCAACTAAACATTAATAAGTTTCGTAGCTCTTCTATTTGTTGGTAAAATATTGAACTTACAAAGGCAGTGAAATTGTTTCGACAAATATTTAGTTTAAAATTTCATTAGCTTAGAGAACAACGTAAGCACATGGTTAATAATATTTTAGAATATTTAGTGAACTTAATGGAGTCACTATTTAGATACTAAATAATGTTCTTGGCAGTCGGGTAAAAAGACGTGAATTTTTGTAATCGTCTCATTCTATCGTTTTATTTTTTGCTATTAAAATATAATAGATACCTACCTACCTATCCATTGGCAATATTTTATGCGATCCTAGATTAGAACAACACTGATAAAGAGAAAATATAATACACAATATTTAAGATCGCGTCGTTTTAATAAAATCTTATTATTATTTACTATAATTGATTGTTTTACAACATTTAGGTAATGAACCTGGCTCTAACTAAAATACGCAAACCCAGGTAAATTCACGCACTCATAATATATTTGATTTAATTTCTATCATCTCTCTCTATATGTTATAGAATATTTATTATACCGCAGTACTTACTACTACAACGGCAAATACACAGTGTCGCGTCCTTTAAACTATTTTTTTAATTTCTTGCAATCTTAAAAACCATTCTTTAACCTTGTTAAAAGTTGGTATGGTTCGTATATTTCTTTTTAGACATTTAAACAATTCTTTTTCGCTGTCCGTTCAAACGATTTTAACTTCTATTGCGTTGGTGGCATGACAAATGACAGCTACAGTAAACAGTTTGTAAGTAAGTATATTTTTTGTAAAATGCCAATGCTTAAAGCCATCCTCATGCCTGCAGTATTGAAGTCAAAATCGGTTGAACGTGCAGTAAAAAATGTTTGTTTAAAAATCTACTCTCCTTGCAAATGGAGTTTAAGTATCTGATCGTAATTAATAGACACTGCGTCACGGTAATTAATAGACATTTGTGTGTAATTGAATAATGCCATGTCCAATTTACCCCGTGTATAATCGTATGAATATTTAGTAGTGAGCAAGTGATATATATTACAATATAATATCATCGACGATATTATGTAGGTCATCTCATCAAGCGTTTCCATGATAGAACTATGCCGACTGACAGCTGCAATCTAGTTATCAATTCAGTCTAAGCGCACATATAATCGAAACCACTTAATAGCTCACGCCATTTGAAACATGATATATATAATTATTATGTTACAGTCAATCCTGTTCACTAGTCCAAAGCAGTTTTAACTGGTTTCAGTCAGTCAAGAAAGTAGGTATTTCCCTAACCAAACTTTGGACGCACGTTTCATCCTCTTAAGGGGGTAAATTTTGGAAAATCTTTTCTTATTCTTTGCATAGATCATAAAATGAATCCCTTTGCAAAATTTTAGCATTCTAGATTCAAGGGCTGGGCGTTGATAATATATAAATATATATATATAATAGTTTAAGGTTCTATATAAAAATATATATTTTTGTATAGAACCTTATTTTTAGTTTATGCGAAACCTGATTAAAGTTTGTACACAATCGGTAACTGAATGGATGCCGATAGTTTTAACACCATGTTATATTTTTTCCCCAAAAATATTTAAAAAGGTCACAAGTTGGGCACCACCGACACTAAGTACAACACAGGTCACGGCAGGTTATAGCGAGCATTAGGCGCCAGCAAATAGCTGGGTGCAAGTGCAAAACAACCCCTCAGTCACCTGGATGGCCCGGGGACTATGTATTTTTGCTGACATAACAAGCTTGTGATTTTTACATAAAAGCACTAGACACGTGTTTCTGGTTTCGCAATACTAAACCTAATGCTGTATATTTTTTTTTTAGAATACAGAATACGAAACGTTTTGGGTCATGGTTATGTACTCGTATCTAAAATCAGTACACGAGCTCGTAACTAAATAATAACAGCCGAGTCCAGAGCCGAGCTTTTAGGTTAAGCAACACTTGTCGAAGTCGGGCCATAGATGGATAACCATTCATTATAAACCGAGACTCCTCCATGCCTAGGAAAACACGTAAAGCTTTTGATCCCGGCTGCCATTTAAAGTTCTGTGAAAATCGTTACGGATATTCAGTAGCCAGGAAATCTGACACCAGAGTAGCCAAGGGGTATCGTCACAGAAATCTTAATAATAAGGCAATATTATTAAGATTTCTGTGGGTATCGTGTTACTCAGCTACTGGGTGGAAATCAAATTTTTTAATTATATTAGAGATTGGAATTAGGTAGAGTTATTCACTTATACATGACTTATACTGATTTCATGCAGCAAAAGAATGAAGTGAATAGGTATGCCTCAAACCCCGAGATTAATTTTTATGACTCTATCAGAAATATAGCAGATAAAAATACTTCCTGCATTATTGACAAGGCGGAGGAAGTGAATAAATTTGTTACTTCACCTCATTTGACGTAGAGAGATTTTCTCCAATGAAAATACTAATAAAAACTATACGTTAATTATCTTTGTTTTATTTGCCCTATCTATAGCTTAGGTTTTTTATAATTTATTTGTAATTTTGTTGGCTACGCGGAATTTTTCATTAGAAATCCCGAGAAAATCCATATTAATATCAACATTTCGATGCAAGTACATGAATAAATCTACATATCTAACTCTGGCCTCTGATTTATATTATTGATCTCAGCAGTTAATCCAGTCGATCTCGGAAAGCAATAACGTATTAACTTTAAGGTTAAGATGACTATGGAGTGAAGCGCCAGAAAGCTAGCTATTTGGCCCTCGAACTTTCTATACATAACCTTGACACTTTTTAACTTCTTCTTTGTCAAAAGAAAATATAACTTATTTGAGGAAGGTTGCTCAAATTGTTAAGTAAGCTCGCTTCGCTAGTATTCTCATCATTTATGACTCGCTTTTGCAGCATACGAGACAATGTTTTATGGTACATAACTTGAATGAAAATATAACAAAACTTCCGTTTTATGAATAAAAAACGGAAGTTTATTATAATTAGCCTCTTCGAAGCGTTGCGCTCTTATATTCTTTAACTTGCAATTGCTAGATCTCACAGTCTAGTTAGGAAACCGCAGATAGAAGGTCAATTTGTTCACCCCTGAAATAAGGAGTTGCTCCGTGTAAAACAGATCTACTCAGCTTCATCAAATTAGAGAGAAGACGAGAATTAGTGAGGATAGGAGAAATCCGACCAAGAAAAAACAAACTAACATGGTACTTGTTGAGAAAATTTTAGCAAGAAGGTACATAATTATAAAGTGAGTATAACTGGAGATCAATGTATGACCTGCGGCCGTATTATGACATCTTAAAACCATCATGTTTTCTGTGTGAGAAAAGGATAGTGCTATTCGTCCTGTATAGCACCGTCTCTTTTTCACACCGAAAACATGATGGTTTTAAGAGGTCATAATACGGCCCCTGACCAATTCTTGCAGTGAAAAGTGGTTGTGAACCATTAACAGTTTCGACTATGGCATACATACGCAGCTTCATTGGAAACCGCAATAATTTATTACACATCTAGAAGGAGCCTAAACGCTAGTACATAAAAAGTACCTAATGTAGGTACTGTTACATTTACACTTATTAATTAGAAAATGTATGCCTAAAGCAATAAAGAACTTAAAATCTAAAATAAGTATTATAGAAAAATAACTGACCACAAAAATGAAACATACATTACTTTTTGTTTACAATCAAAATGTAAGAAACACTCAACATGACGCTCACCCCGACTGAACAGAATATAGTCTAAGAAGTACTTAAAATACTTAAGCGTAAGTATAGAAATACATTAGAAGGCAGTGAAATTAGATAGACAGTAGACGATAAATAACGGTTAACATTACAACCTAAAACTACTCTGAAACAAAAGAAATCAAAGATAGTCTAAGCACAGCCTTTAATTTGAGAAAATGTTAACTTCAACCGACGGGCGGGCGTCAAAGGTACGATAATGAATTTGATAAATATATTGTACGATACGAAGGATAAGAATGTTGATAATGATGCCATCGATGTTTGAGCTGGCCAAACAGAAACAGCTCTCCAAAGTACTTAATTTTCTCCGTTAATACATGGTTATCCATGAAAACTACAACTGGAACACCCGCCCTTCGATACCAAAATTAGTTAATATAATGAACACGAATAGCACAAATGTTATAAGTAGAAACACACCTAGAAAATCGAAACACAAGATTAGTTATAAGCATTTGATAAAACTTTATAATCATGAACTTTAAGATATAAGTCAAAAGTCTCGCTCAAGCGATTACAGAATGTGCGTTCAACAATAAATACCTAAGTTAACTTTATTTTAAACTAGCTTTTGCCCGTGACTTCGTCCGCGTACATAAAATATAGCCTATGTCACTCAGGAATAAAACAGCTTTCTATCACTGAAAAAATTTTAGCAATCGGACCAGTACTTCCAGAGATTACCTCCTACAAAAAAAAAAACTTTACCTCTTTATTCTATTAGTGTAGAGTGATATTATATTAAATACCCTAGAAATACTATCTACTACCAATAAAATATGTATGTATTTGATGAATTCGTAGATCAAATAGATACATATTTATACAGTCACGTGTAATAAGATATATACTTTATTACTTTTTTAATTAATCTTAACTTCTGCTATCTAATAAATAAGTTATATAAATGCTTCTTAATTACCTAACCATCAATTAGGTAATTTAGAACCAATGTTCGTCGTACTCATATTTCTTGAATGGTAGAGGTTAGGATATAGACATAAAATGTGACGATGTAATCTTATTGCTTGTGAATGTACACCTTTTAAATTGAGTTTCGTCCAAACCAAATATGTCGTCCAATAAAAAATGGCCATATAATTGCACACCTGTTCGATATAATATACTTTAAAGCTAACATTCAAAATTATTAGGTATTGATATTGTTCTGCGGTTTTTTTTTCACTACCTTAATAGTCCAAAATATTTATAATAGCTAAAAGGTATCACACTTTTAGCTGAACTGTCAATATAAAACGCAATCGACTTACATAGAACTTTAAATGTCTTCTTTTAAACCTTTCCTGGACTATCACGAATATTTCAAGACCAAAATTACCCAAATCGGTCCAGCCATTCTCGAGTTTTAGGGAGACTAACAAACAGCTTTATTTAAATAGCAAAAAGTTTAATTATCACAATAAAACCATTTTTTTTTGTTTTGTATCATTGAATATCTGCAAACTGGCCGTGTATGGGCTCTTATTTCAGCTAGTTTAACGCTCAGACCAACAAAAAAGGTTCCACTTTTTTTGTTGGCCAGAGGATTAACGAGTAAACAATTCTATCGGTTTCCGATATTCAACCACTACGTATTCAAAACCATGGACATACGCCCACTTTACGTACGGTAAACAATTATTAGGAAACCCTTTTAGCAGCGAAAACGAACGCTTAAACAACTTGTTTGGTTTGTTCGGAATACAAAGTTAAACACACTAGGCATACATGACACGTGAAACGGATAAAAGCTTACAATGATTGTCTCATCTTTATATACAAATATTGCGAAAGTACATACCAGCCACATATCGACGAACATACGTGAGTCATAACAATCAAAATAGGTAGCATCCTATGCTATATATTTACATCTAATAAATAGCACGTGACTCTTATATATTAACCTACTCATTGATAAATAAATATCTATTTTATACCCTAACATAAATAATGACTAGAATTAGCGAATATATTCATTGAGAAAATGATATGAACTTTATTGCACAGAGCCAAGTGTTTGAACTTAAACACATTATTGTCAAATATACTACTCACATTTCAGACTGAAAGTTAATGCCGTAGCCTTCCTTATATCGACCACATACTTGCACACATTGCTTAATACATGCAGAATCAATATTCGCGTCAAGATGTACTTACAGGAATGATCGTGATTTTACTCGTAGTCAAGAAACATCAAGACATTCTAATAAACAGCAAAATTAGGACAACAAGAAAAATATTTTGAATTCAAGAACGTTAGACAACATAGTGGATATCTATGAAATCAGGCCAGGTATATAAATCCATAACATTGGCTGTACCACAACACTATGTACGTGTTCGGGTGATCGACTTTACAAAGGATTTACATACCCGCCAAGAGGTGGACTCAGTCGTCATTATCAAGGCCCATGAGCTCAGCTGCCAGGCGACCTTTGGAGCGACAACATGCCGTCAGGCACAGTATCCTCAGAGCAACCCTAAACTGCGGGCTGAACGTCAGCAAAATAACAATCTTCCAAAACGAATTCATGATACCCATCCACACCACTGCGAAATGCAACATGGGTACCTTTATTTGCTGATCTGTGCAATATTCGTACAATTTGACGACCACATAAGGAGTCCAGCTTAGCCAAAACGTGCAGACCATGATGAAGCTCATCCAATGGCTGGGGTTCGACAGGTTCTCGGCCAGCGCCGTGGCATACTCCTTGTCGTGGATGGGCACGCCGCTGCTGAGGCGCCGCTTCATCGAGAAGATGTAGTAGTAGTTGTACACGATGGAGATGACGCTCGGGCCCAGCACGAGGATACCCAGCGTGGCCGTGTACGCGTACGTCGTGCCCCAGTCCAGCATACATATAAACGTTTCCGTGTCAAAATTGGCTTCCTTTTTGTAACCTAGTAATGGCGGACAGCAAAGCATTGCTGCTGATATCCACGTGAAAACCATCCAACATTGACTCCTAGTGCGCGTTTGTACCTGGTCCATGAGCATATAGTTATTAATAATTAGCCTAAAACAGGTGCGGCCTAAACTAGTCTAACTTTTCTGAGATTTATTGGAAAAGGGACAAAATCATTTAAAATACTAGGAATGTTAATATTACGAAAAACCAATTTTTCATGCTAATGATTAAATTGGACTAATTATGTATATGCAAATGTTATATATACAAGAACTATTAAAAGAGAAAAAATGAAATCGTTATCTACAATATTATTGTAATTATTATCAAAGAAGAATCGATTTCGTATGATTAGGAAAAAGTGGGTTTAATTCATTGTTTTATCAAAGGATTCAGAATGATCAATTTCTAATGCGAATGCATAATGCAGACTAAGCTAGCTAAGAAAAAAAATATTGAAAGGGATAACTACCGTCGCACTAACCGTCTCATAGCGGAGAGGCTTTCGCACTGCGAGATAACGGTCAACGGAGATCCACATGAAGGTGTAGACTGAGACGGACCAGAGCGTGACCTCGACGTAGCCGGCCAGGCGGCACATGAGGTCGCCGAACATCCAGCGGCCCGTGATGGCGGGGTACACGGACAGCGGCACCACCAGCACGCCGATCAGCAGGTCCGCCACGGCCAGGGAGAGCAGGTAGTAGTTGATCACTTCGTGCGAGAGACCTGCGTCGACAACACAGTATCAACAGCATCAATATCATTCAATACCGCAACTACTTTTAAGGCGGAAACCGTCCTCTCTAATGTGCTCCTTGAACAATAATGTTACAGTACTAACTACAGTCAAACAGGGGTGAATAGAAACCAAAAATTTTAAGGGGTTTATACGTTCTTTAATAGTTTTTTTCCGGCATTTAAGTAGTCCAATTTATTCATTCAATGCAACATAAGTCGATGCTTTGATAGAAATCAAGAATATAAATATATACCAAAGTGAACATCCTAGTTAAAGTTTTGTTTCTATCGACCCCAGCGTTTGTATTCACCCCGTTTGACGGTACTCTAATTATACAAAACTGTATGTCTTATCCCTTCACGCTACCACACCAGATGTACGAGAGTTTAACGTTCCACGTGCTAAATATACCTAAACCGTTTGAAAGAAACCTGACCAATTCACGAGATTATCCACTTCAGCACGGATTAAGTTTTCCAAGGGATAATAGAGACTAAAAGCGATTACGAATCGGCATTCTATTCCAGTATTTAGTACAAAGACCAACAAAAATTATTTACATAATACGTAGGTACAAAAACAACCTTTTGTAAACAAATACAAACCACAACAAATTAATTGGAACAGCGGTTATTGCTAATTGGGCTGCTGTTTTTAAAGTATTGCGTTGCGCTATTATCATGATTTTATTTTAATTGGTTTTTGATAGACTAAGTGTTAAAAAACAAATACTTGCCGTTTCTCCCTTAGCTTTTCTCTATCATAAGATCGAAAGAAATTAATATTGTCATACATACATCTTCCTTTGAGGTTAAGAAAGGAGGCTATGATGAGTATGTTGGAGACAACGATAGCTACGCCCATGACGGCGATGATGGCGGCCTGCGTCAGCGTCTCGAAGGAGGCGAGCGGGCCCTCCGCCACGCTCACGTCGCCGGCCGCCGCCGCGCCGCCACGCGCACTCATCATTTTCGCAGGCATCTCTGGACACAACACCACAACTTTATCGTCCTCTTAATCATCAGCACTATGATGTACGTCAGAGCTCACTTTGGGGCATTATTGTTTATACTTTATTGCAATTAATTAAAAACATATTATACAGAACTTCAAATTGATAACTTGTCACAAAATGTAGCTAACTACCCGGTAAGCGCGTTATGTGATTAAACTGACAATTCACCGGCGGGCACCGCGCCCGCCGGTTTCACGACTAATCCACTCTGTATTAATTACAACGTCACAGACTAATAATAATAGGGATCGTTAATTAGTTATTAGTTATCGGGTTGTGAAGTTTCGCTGGATACACAAGTTTAGAAAAACCATTTTCATGTTAAACTCCAGTCGGCGCAAGGGTCATGACAAGATGCGCTATTTTTAGGGAGACCCAATTCTGAGATGCAGGTCAGTTTCGTCTGAACGTAGACAAGACCTAGATAACTTTAGGAAACTAATAAATGCCAGTTCAACGCGGCGTCGACGAAAGGCGAACTATCTATACCAGTTTCAAGAACTTTGAGGTTGATTTTATTAATGAAACGGTTTGAACTTTAACGATCCTTACTTAGAAACTTTTATCTATTTCATGAATGTTGTGTGAATTCATGTATGTTGCATGAATGTAGTTTTCAGAAGTCGTTGGTTTTTGATGTATTGCATCTACATTCTTAGCGTTTAGCAAAAACGACAACAAAAAAATAACTTGTCTATGCCTCAACCAATGTACCTTTAAGGTTTCATCAGAAAGGCAATTTTTAGTGTAGGTACTAGCACACGCCGGGTATCCGCTAGTTGTTTATAAATACTCCATCTTAAAAGAAACTTACCGTTTAGTTTGGTTGAAGGAAGTGTGCAAGCTAGACTGGACCGGTCATAGTCCTTCCATCAGCATCTGTTAAAAGAAATGAGAAATTATCAGTACAAGGTTTCATGCGATATTCTAATTTTGCAAGCCTTCCGTGTAACATCCTCTGTAATACGTTGTATAAACAGATAGATATTTACTATTTTTTAGACATATAAAAAAACAAGACTAAGTTTGTAGAAAAAAAAACAGCAGTAGCAAATACAGTCAAAGGTTAAAAATGCATAGCTATAGGAATTTTTGCTATAGCAATTTTTTGGGTAAGCTTAAGCTTAAAGTACCCAAACAATTTTTGATAAAGGTCTTTGGACCACAACTTCTTTACTAACTTGGCTACTATAGATACATTGTTTTCTGTTTTGTTTTTACTGTCCTAAGTAATTAGTATATGTGGAAAAAATATAAGGACAACAATATTACATTAGAACAGGAAAGCCAGTAGCAGGTAAAAGATAAATTCGCTAGCGACATAAAAAACACACAAGAGAATCATTTATGCGGTGACCCGTTTTAGAAATGGGGTGGAGTAACAGAATTACATTTCGCTTAGATGATAACATACTCGTAGTAACATAACAAGATTGTTGAATAGCTGGCGCTTAGCATAAAATAAAGAATTATCGCAAGCAATCGAATTTTTCAACTATCGCTATAGTAATTACTAAAATAACAGATAGACAGCATTTGAACGCGCAAGTCAACTGCAAAATTGCTGTTCTTGTTCAGTTGACACACCTACAGGAATTTCCATTCCGATGAGCGGCTTGACGTCGGCATGTAATTGGCATGCAATTCTACCAAGCGCACTGTGCAGTCGGTTGAATATTTAATATTTATGCTAGTTATACGAGTGACTACTGCATAAAAACTGCTTTAACACTACAATCAGTGCTGGATTAAGCTAACGTGGGGTCTGTAGCAAATTCTACCGAGGGTTTGGGGGCTTGGTGGAATTTTAATTCGGTGTCATTTATAAAGATTTAGGGGGGAAAACTCTATTAACTTAATTTCAAACAGGCCCCGAAGCTCTTAGGGAGCAATGGGTCCTTAAGTATTGTCTTTATTAAAAA
The DNA here is from genome assembly GCA_910589285.2 of Mythimna ferrago. Taxonomy (NCBI): domain Eukaryota; kingdom Metazoa; phylum Arthropoda; class Insecta; order Lepidoptera; family Noctuidae; genus Mythimna; species Mythimna ferrago. The sequence continues at coordinate 14,264,489 of OU342673.1, read as the reverse complement.
TCTGGTACTGATTAGAATTCATATGATACAGGTATCTTGACATGTTTTTTACGTTCATGCGGGGTCCTACAAGGCGCGGGGCGCGTAGCTTTTGCTACTCTTGCAATGACTAATCCGCCACTGACATGACAGCATACGTGAAACTACAATTTTGCACCAAATGCAGAGTGGCTGTTCCGAGTCTATGGTCCAAATCACAAATTAATTTGAAGGACCACAATTCACCTCACTCATTGTGATAGCGGAAGGTGAAGAGTAAACTCGATTAATATTAATGTTTGTAATAATAACACTAACGTAATGAGGTGGAGTATATTCAGCAAATGCGACTTTAACATGACACGTGTAATGAGTAGGTACCTACTCTGTAAGCATAGTAGTAGGGACGTTATGCATCTCCGTGGCTACCCGTAATTGAAACTACCGGATATCCGAAATAAAAGAGTGCCCATGGAGTTTCTTGCACATGCTTCTCTATAGAGATCTAGGGTCCGTTCACACAGACCGGCTCGGAGAGGAGAGCAGATTCTTATCACGTTGAAAACAATGTTTTTAGTGTTTGTAGTAAGGTTTATTTTTGCATGTGTACTGCTTTTGTCATTAAGAATACTTGAACGCGCTTGGTGTGAAATAATAAGAGGAGCTGACCGGCGCCGATCACGTATTTTTTCTCGTTCGCGCAGCCGTTCGGCTCCGATTGCATGCTCTTTCTCGCCCGCGCAGCTGATCGGCTCCGATTGCATGCTTTCGTTTGTTTTGTTCTACTTCAAAAAATCTTACTAACAAATACCTATATATTTCTTCATCGGAGCTATCTAAATCCATGTTCCGAAAAGCACACGTTAACACCGAAAACAAAACTTGGCCTGTGTGGAATATTGGTACTGCCTTTCTAGTGTATCCACCCGGCTCCGAGCGCATCCGACCGTCTGCGAGTGCATCCGACCGGCTGCGAGCGCATCCGACCGGCTCCGACCGGCTCCGAGCGCATCCGCTTTAAGATCGCTTACAGCCGGTCTATGTGATATAGTTGGCGGACCAACTCCAAACGTATATGATCCGGTCTATGTGAAAAGAAAAATGCGCGCCGATGCTCTCCGAGCCGGTCTGTGTGAACGGACCTCTGGAATGTGCAATTAGCATCGTTTTCTGACTAAGTGACTTCTTGATGTCTCAAAAGTGCCTGCAAATGGATTATCTTAAATAAAATGCTTTGAATCTTGAAGCTTGATAAAAATATCCGAAACCGTAACTGAACTCGATGTAAAAGTTTCAAATAGTTTCCATTAAAAGTGGAGTTTCAACAAACAAATGCTAATCTAGACTTGAAATAAAAGTTAAACAGAAATAGCAAGATTTAAATCTTGCTACTTCTATTTTACTTTTATAATTTTAATATTCTAATATCCGTAACCGAAACTATCTAAAACTAGAGGATAATCCGAAATAATTTTATATTCGAAACCGCAGTCTAACCGGAAACCTTTGCCTAGCAGTGGAACAATATTAAGCTAGATATAATAATAATAATAACCGCATCCGAAACTGAAATAATATTATTCCTATATCCGTATCTGAAATTTCATATCGATAACATGCCTGCAATATAGTAGATACCTAAATCAATGCATATAAAGTAGAAATTGTACAGAATAATTCCATTCACAGCCACCACGTTCTAAGCAACTTTAAATTCAGCTACACTACTGTTATAAGTCCGTATATTTCAACTATCTGGCCTATTTTCCTCTCATTGACCGTCCCGGTCATTGACTTCGCCATTTCTGTCCGGGAGGCGTCCAGACCTTTATTTTCGTCGAGAAACTTTCTTTATGTGCCTAACTATAGCACAAAATCTTATTGGTTTCACATGATTAACTTATTGACACGGAAACTGCTTATTTAACGACCTATTTTTGGAAAACTAATATTGTAAGTACCTAGTTAAAAAAATGTCTTTTTTTTTGTTTCAGGTAATCCCTGGAAGTACTGATACGACTTGAAAATACTTTCGCTGATAGAACTGATAAAGTTGTTTATTTTACTCTACCGCTGAGTACCGAAGGCTGCTTTTTGTTGCAGAAAATGCCAGGTTAAACTGTAGGAGCTAGCCGCTCGAAAAAGTTAGTAAAACACATACTTACATAATAATATATCTGGAGAAGTTTTTAATTGTATGCGCAAATGTACGAAATCGATGTAGATAACTTTTATACATCAAAATTGACTGTAAGTTGATATATATTTAGGATTTGTTTCATCGCAATCGGTTGACTATATTTTTTTAATATAACGGATAGGCTCGCGTTTGACCACACCTGATGGTAAGCGATGATGTGGCCGACGATGGAACACGATATCGGAAGATATACTACATTCATTGACTGTTAGGCGGTTCCAAGTTCACCGGGTCAGCTAGTAAGAACTAAAATTCAAAATCCTGCATGGGTGCATATATCATCTAAGAGTGGGTTTTAGTCAGTAAAGGTCTGACACGCCCTCCCGCTCCGCCCAAAGGCGAAATGTCATTGGATGATTTCCCATATAAAAAAAAATGCCTTATAGATAAGTTGTTCCGGTGTTTTGTATATGAGTTGTGTACATATTTGTGAATACTCCGACGCAATGCCTGTCCAGTTGCAATGTCTTGCGCGAGACCAAAACACAAAAATGACAATTCAATAAAATAGAATTTCATGAAAAAAAAATAGAATGGGATTTAAAAAAAAACAGGACAAAATGGAAGGAAAAAACATGTTGTACAGACCCCAAGTAATAGATAAGGGCAGGAAGAAGAAGAAGACAATACATTAATCTCAACAATACCTACATGCCTCGTTTGACCCGAATTGGTTAAGTAATATATGTACTAAGACTAACTTTAAACGCTTCTAGGAACTTAACTAGACATTCCGCAACTAGATCAAGACCTAATTATAAGAGCGATGGCAATAAACATCTAAGTGGAATCGCAACGATGCCGATTAACTTTTATTGCGACAAGGCTATTTTGTTGTGGACTATTGAGAAGTATTTTTGGAATACATCGCTTTTTCATTGAACTCAATTTAAATTAAAGAACGAGTCCTAATTCGATGAGTGCCAAGTGAAGGAAGTTAGCTGCGAGTTAACATTACAATAACTTACTAAAACATATCATACAGTTATATTGGATATAGGTTAGACCTTGGAGTACTTAGTAACTTTGACCTAAGCTTTATAACCAATAGGCACACGAGACGCTGTGTTTGCTGTATTTTTAGCAATTAACGACCTTGGGCCAAAGTTATACCTCAGGACCAAAGTAACTTGACTTTATCCCCAACATAGCTTTTCTTACAATAACAGCTGTCACACACGGCAACAAGTGACAGATTAATTGCAAATCCTAGAGCTAGCACAAGATAAGTTGGCGCGTGGCCGAAATTGGAAACTAATCGTTTGACGTTTATGTCATGTGTCAGGAGAATGTGTTGTGTTCTATGTTTTTTATTCTTTCTAAAGTAAATAGTCGTCATTATTATACAAAAAGTGATTAAAATTGCTAGCAGGGATATTATCTTGAAAGTCAAACGTGTTTGTGAAGAGAAATGAGAAAATATTGGGCCTACGGTACCATTTTACAAAATTAGACCCATTTGTAAAATAATTTTTCGGGTGACCATTACAATAAAATTTCCCTAAATATGTGTACCCGAGCGGTACCTAGCAAGTCATCAAAGTTTGTTGAAAATGGACTGCTACTATGTGCTTAAATCTTAATCAACAGAATTGTATTGTAGTAATGGATAATGCATTATACCACTGCACATTAATAAACAAAGCCCCTACAAGAGACAATATAAAAGTTAAAAGGCGTTACCGTAAGCATCACTATTTTTGTTTTAATAATAAAGGTATAAATTAAATAAATAAATTCTTTAAATTACGCTGTGTTATGAAAGAGCGTTTTTTTATTAAATTAAGGAAAATAGATTTGTTAGGCTGGCAACATTAAGCACGCCCCCAGCTACGCGCCAAGTTATCTTGCTCGCGCTCTAACACCAGTTTAACAAATATTTCATAAAACTACATTCAATTTTCAAGGAATTTTAAAAAGAAAACCTAACCGTACAAAAAATATTGAACGACGTACCTAGCAGCTAGTGGCCAGTTTACATATATACTTCAACATTTCTCAGAATGGAAAAATCTTCAAGTGTGTCAAAATAAATATATAGTTGGTAGAATCATAACAACATTGTTTATTTGTACATATGTAGGTATGTTTCTAAGTATGTATTACCTATTGTATTTGTCTCTCTTCTGTTTGTCTATTTATTAAGTTGCACCTACAATGTTATGTTTCTGCACAACTCTAAGGTCGACTGGTAGATAATGCCTATGGCATTAAGCCCGCCTTTGAACAGTGTAATGTGCATAAAGCATTAATAAATAAATATTTAAGTACAACATTGTATGGAATAAAGTAGTTAAAAGCGAACTCATGAAATATTCTGAGTTATTACGCTCACGCAACTTGAAGCGAACTCATGAAAATTGTGCAACAAAAACACTTTCTGAATAATACGAAATTATGAAAAAATTACGCGAAGCCCGTAGGTAGGTACTGTTGAATGCACTCAGGTTGATGTACCTACTCTTTTTATTTGTTTATAAACCCGAAAGATGCCAAGGGTAGAATACCCAGAATGGGAAATACGAACAGGAGCTTAACTTAAAGCCCAAATTGGATAAGCGTGACGAGACGATGCAAAAGCGACTACCAAATCTCTAAACATACAAATAATGAATCTGCAGACAATATACCCGTAGTCGAACTACTTCCATAAAATGGACTCATCGGTACAGGGGACCAAGTCTGCTATTTTTGTAAATTCGTCATTCCAACACGATCCCATTGTCATTTCGCTAAAAGTTCGTAATCTGCTAATTCATAATGATCGATTATTGATCAGTCAATGGTCTCGTAATATAATTGTGGTAAAATGACAATATCGAGCTTATTAAAAGCACTGACTGCACAATGGCGTTCTAATGGTAGGACACTGATTTGGAACTGTCAAAATTTTAGCAGACTACCGCGTATGTCAGACATTCATTTATCATTGTGTACAAGATTAATTCTATGCCATTTCTTTCAATGGAATGTCAGTGGTTGGCCACTAGAAAGTCATAATGATGCCATTATATTAGTAGATTACCAAAACTTGTCAAAATCAACAATTATGAAATCAATGATAGACCGTTCTGACACTATTGTAATAGCAGACTTGAGGCCCAGATCTGCGTCATCTTGCGGGTTGATAAACTCAAAAACTACGTATAAGTATACATATTGAATATGTATACTTAAACCTTCCTCATCATTTTTTTTTAATGAAATTCCGTATGTAGTTTTTGAGTTTATCGCTTTCATAGAGACAGGCAGAAGTGGTGGGAACTTAGATTTTTATTCATATGTAAGAATGCGTCTACTTGCTGTAGTACACACACTATAGTTAGCTCCATGACCTGAATTCTCATGTTGGTAAGTTTGGGAAATTTCCCACCCACTGAACACAAACCAGATATAAATTAGTCTAGAAAATCCAGACTATGTGACAGATAAAGTGTAGATAGTAAAGTTCTATTCTGCGGGATTATTCGAAAGAGTTAGGTACCACAGACCTGGCACGTAAAAAGCAAATGAAGGAACACAAGTGGGTCAAGTCAAATTCTGAAAATCTTGTTTCACCTAGACCGAGAGGAGTTATTTACCGAATTCAAACCAATAAAACCATTTTTTTTTTTCATAAATATTCCGAGTCTCACTGTTTTCCCATTTCTCAAACAAAAATAGTCCAGTATACCGATTTGTTTGATAGCAAACATAGGTATCGCCACCGTGACCCATTTAAAATGTTAACTTTGCTAGCACTGAATGGAACTATTTCCCGACATCTGAGACCTAACGAGAGTGTGCTATTTAGTGCCAATGCCAGTTGTATTTAACTTCACTTTCACTGTTCGCGCCCTTTAAATATTGTTGACGTTTATTTAGTTTACAAGGTCCGAAGTGATATATTGTTGAAAGTAAAAAAAAAATATTACTAGTTACAAGTTCAACAAGAAGATTTTGAGTTATGGATAAAGGGGAACGAAACATTTGCCATACAGAGCTTTTTTTTTTTATGGTGGGAAAAAATCATGCATTGACATCCCCCGCCCTTGGGCTGAGCGGGAGATAGTGTCAGACTCTTACTGACTAAAAGACCCACCCCGTTCCTTCTAGCCTTCATACCGGGGTTCGAGCGCCCTTTCGGATAACCCTGGCCCCAGTAGGCTTCGACCCGGCTGGGTCCCTGCTGTTGCTGACAACTCCTTGAGGCGCGCGGGAACAGTGCGCGCCGTCGACGACTTGGGCTTGGTCCGGACAGTTACCGGACGGCCGGACAGCGAGCTACCCATTGCTCACTGTCCGCAAGCCCGCGCCTACGGTGGCCGGAAATCGGGATCAGAATCCCAGCGGCAGCGGCGGCGGCGATAACGCCGTTGCCTGATGCGTTCGGCCTCCTCCTTTGCGAGCATTACTGCTTCGCAGAAGTCGGCGACCGCCTGCCACTCCTCCTCGCTCCGGACCATGGCCTCAACCAGGGCCCGGCGCGAGAGGTCTCCGCCACCGATCGCCCCCACGAGGGCACGGCGATGCTCCGCCCAAGCAGGGCACACCTCGACTGTGTGCTCTACCGTGTCCTCCGGGCGTTCCGCACAGTGGCGACACCCGGGCGTCACTTCCGCATGAATCCGGTGCAGGAAACTCCCGAACGAACCATGTCCGGTGAGTACCTGCGTCATGCGGAAGGTAAGGACGCCGTGAGGTCTTTCCAGCCACGCCTCAAAGAGGGGACTTACCGCCAAGATTGTGGCATGCCCAGCACTGGGTTGCGATAGTCGTTGACGTCACTTCACCATGAGATCCCGCCGGAGCTCTGTCCGCCATGCCGTGACCTGTCGCGGCAGCGGACTTTCACCCCGGCGTTGCATCTCCACGCGCATATCGTGCATGTGTGCAAGGACTGTTGCCTCCAGATCCCACGGTGGTAGGCCAGCCAGAAGGCTCGCCGCTTCGCGGGAGACCGTGCAGTATCCCCGCACCATCCTTATCGCCATGACCCTCTGGCAGGCGTTCAGTATGGCCGCCGGTTGCTTTTTCAGCGACGGCGCCCACACCGGCGCCCCGTAGAGGGCCATGGACCGAACGATCCTCGCGTAGAGCCTCAGGCAGGAGGCATCTGGACCCCCAAGGTTGGGCAGGAGCCGCTTGAGCGCAGCCCCAGCCCGGTTGAGTTTGGGAGCCAGACGTCGGAAATGCTCCACGAAATTCCACCGGCTGTCGAGGACGAGTCCCAGGTACTTCATCGTCGACCCGACACCGATGTGAACTCCTCCTACCGTTAGTTGGGAACTCATTGGCGGCGCGTTCCGAGAGCGGCGACCGTGAAAGCACATCGCCTCGGACTTGTGAAGCGCCACCTCGAGTCCCAACTCCTGGATTCTATCAACGACCATCGCAACCCCGCGTGTCGCTAGAGCGACCGCCGCCTGGTACGACTCTCCCTGCGCTAGAACCAGCTGCCATACATAGCTGGCATAATATTTATATTTTTATTTTTTTTTAGGCAAAAGTGAAACCTAGTCCATATCTCAAAGCACTGTATCAAAAATAGCAAAAAGTATTATGCGTAACCAAACGACGTTAGAGACTATTTACTAAGTTATTGTTTTTTTATCAGGCGTTAATTTTCTTAAATAAAAAACTCAATGTGTGATATTTTAAATTTCCTATTGTTATATTTATACTGCATGGCTAGTCTAATGAGTTATTTAAGTGAAAAAATGTAACAGTAATAAGTAACTTCTATCTATCAATGGAAACCTCAAAATACTACGTATTATACTTCTATTTCAACCGTAATTAGAGAGAGACACAATAGAAAGACAATGAAAGAGCGAATGTTCGCTTGGGGCACCTTGGCGTTTGATTCTTCACCCAGTGTTGACTACATCAGATTTCAAGAATTTGATTATTTGAGTAGATTACCCAAGTCGTTTGACTTTTTAGACAGACTCTGTAGATGGCATATTAAACCTAATCATAGATAAGAGTAAGTTTTCGAGCAAGTGTATTGAAAAAAAAAAATAACATTGTTGACCGTGAAGAAATCAGAAAGTAAAAAGAGATGAAACGGATAGTGGTTTGGCCGGATACCGGATACCGAATATTCGGCATGCTATAAGGCCGGAGCGCCGGATATTCAGCCCTTTATCGTATTTCATAATGCGTTATTTTTCAGCACCTGGCAGTACCATTATCAGCAAGGGTTTTTTTAGAAGCTGATCTAGTTTACGAAGCTAAGTGGAGTCGCCTCTTACCAAAAAATTAATAAATAAAATAATAAATTAATTTTGAATACTAAACTAATTAATAAAACAAAATTTTTTGACCAATTGTAACGATTTGCCTGGTGTAAAATAAGGAAATTGTTTGAATTTTACTATCCGGTATCCGGCCGGATAATCAAAACAAGGCCGAATAGGCCGGACACCAGAGAGTTACCGGACATCCGTTTCATCTCTAGTAAAAACCCTAGCTGTGTTATGTGAAAAGAAAACACGAGTGATATTTATGGCATGTTGAACCTAATCGTAGTGCGATAAGAGTCAGTTTTCGAGGAAGTGAATTGAAAAATATATTACAACTAGCTTTTGCCCGCGCGGCTTCGCTCCCGCTCTTCCCTACTTCAGCCTACTATACCCTACTCTACCCTACTATACCCTACTCTACCCTACCCAACTCTACCCTACCCTACTCTACCCTACCCTACTCTACTCTACTCTACCCTACTCTACCCAACCCTACTCTACTCTACCCTACTCTACCCTACCCTACTCTACTCTACTCTACCCTACTCTACCCTACTCTACTCTAATAAACCTCACGGAGCCCGAGACCTTTCCAACGAATGCAAAACCGTGGAAATCGGTTCGTGCGTTCTGGAGTTATAGCGTCAGGAAGGAAACCCGACTTATTTTTATATAGTAGATTAGGTATTCAAGATTCCACGATGACGTGAAAGCAAAACATCGTAAATGTATGGACAAAAGATTGAATAATGGGGTAAATAGTACTAGGAGTCATAAATGTTGATGACTACATACTGGTTCTTAGAGAATGTAAAACGGTTAATATAATTTATGACATTAGCATGAGATTTCGACTTGTCATGACAGTCCCGAACATTAGTCCCGAAAAGGGAGTTAGTGATAGTTTGACGGGTGGCAGGACAGAATGGAAGAAGAAAACGTGTTGCGCCGACCCCAAGTAATATGGGATAAGGGTAGGAAGAAGAAGATTACAGTCCCGAACCTTGTGACATATCGCCTAGAGTCTGTCTAATAAGTCAACCGACTTGGGTAATTATTAGGGTAAAATGAAATCTGATGTAGTCAACGCTGGTTCAATAATCAAGTTGATTAAAAGATCTTGATCATTGTTTACTAATAGAAGAACCTTATAAAAAGTATCGAATATAAGTATTTTTTAAATATTTAAATATTATACAAAATTCCCAAGTCGGTTGACTTTCTAGACAGACTATATCAACTTACATTAATTTGCCTAGAGTCCCATATTGGCTTAAGCGTAAGTAATCTATATGTGCGGACTAAAACATACCATAAACAACCCACACGAAATTCAATAAAATCAGCGTCACCTTTCTACGATGAGACAACGGGAACCACACCCTTTTCAGGACGTGACCTTCGCACAGGTAGGCGCGCAGCGACCCGAACCTGCTGGCGCCCGACTGAAGGTCAACGATGCTAGCGATCGCAATAGTTAAAATTAAAACCTTCTCGTTCAGTAAAAAAAGAAAGTGAGTGAAGTGAAATTTATTAAAATTAGTACGCGAGTTTAAGTCACTGAGAAAGTTAAGACGTGTCTTAACGCACAGCTTTCGTAGCCAACGCAAGCACGCGTCGTCAGAGCGCTACGCCGCCACCGCATGCTACGTAGCGCCTCCGCGCCCGCTCCGTAGCGCTACGCAATAATGTATTCGTAGACACAATAATTCACAGTTGTCAATTTTTTCCAATTTGACCCTCGATCTGGAAACCGAAGGTTAAATCAAAAACTGTAAATAATAGCACAAGGTCACGGGCACTAATTAAAATGACGTCACTACAGCGTCACAAAGCCAATTAATTGCACCACACCACACACATATGTATTTAACAACGCTATAGTTATTGACATTTAAGATACGCTTTGGCACAAAACATTTTCGCATCACCATGCGTGAGACGTAATCTCATTCTGTGTTTTTACGTTAGAAGACACGAATCACAATTTCCATTGGCTTCATGCCAAATCATTACTATTGTACTTGCCGAAATACACCAAATTGTAGTATTTATTCGCGAATAGCAGTTTTTATTTTCATTATTACGCAATGCGTTATTAGTAAACACAGACACTGACACGGACGCTTTGTTAAGAGTTATAATTAAAACATTTTAAGAGCCTAACAACGCACCATTTATAGAGTACGACGTCACGCCGCGACGCAATGCAATGACCAAATAGTCTGGGCGCCAGGGTGCAAGGTCAAACCCGCGCACGCGATGGATAAACGACTTATGTAACATTATGCACTTACGTAATTGAGTAAACACGATGAGATGTAAGAACACGGATTGAGAAAAAAAATTACGAAGACTTTAAACAGCGTCAAACCCCGAAATTTGCGAATTTTGTGCAAAAACTATCGTTTTAAGCCGCAAGTATCGCGCAAAAGTGACGCACCGACACGGAGCGGCGACTAGGGGCGGTGTTATTGTACGGGAGGGAAGCGTGGGGCGCACGCGGCAAGTTGGAGTCAAGGTCAGCTCGCGGGAGCTGCTCGGGCTGCTGCGCGCTCCAAGGTCGCGCCTTCGCCCCGCAACCCCGGAACAATCAATACTACATAATAAGGACTCACCTCACCGGGCGTTCATACAGCTCTGTACACGTGACACGGACCAAGTCATTGATAACGATATTTAACGTTATCAATGTATCTAGTAGTAGGCAACTAGAAACAATTAAGCAACTACCACATCTGTTATTACGACTTCCCTCGTTGCCACGCGTTTCTTTATTTATTCTTGCTTCGCCATTAGGACGAAATTAGCAGTCTAAAAATAATAATTTGTTGATATAGAATATACAGTTTAGCGGATTGACTACTTTATAAATTGGTTTATTATATGAAATGTGAGCCGATATTTTGTAGTAAGTAAGGATTCCGTTCGGTACGGTAGTTTATTTTTTTTTTAAATGAGACAAACTGGAAAAATACGAAAGCGGATTAATCTCTTTGGCTTTCTAGCTGTGAAAGCTGGTCGGTGTCTCTCAACGAGCAGATCTAAAAATAACGGATGTCGTGTATGTTACTGCGAAAGCAAAATTCAGACTTGTCGCGTTGTCGTGCTCGCTATTACTGACATTTGCGCGTCATCGCCATTGCGCGCTTAGCATGACGACCAACTACGTAGGGTATTTTTCAAAGCTGCTTAAATCTTATTTTTACTCCACCTGCTCGATAAAGCCCTTTTATTTTTCATACAACCATGACTTAAAGCAAGTCATTCTGTCCCTAGGGAGAAAATGCAGTATGGGCGATCCCTAGGGAATAATGAGATTTGAATTAAGAACGTCAAAAACCGTGAACTAAAATAATTATACGTGTTTCATACAAGTTTATTCAAAATTCAAACTGGCCATTAACTAAAACAATTAAAACTTGGCCGTGGCTATTGACGGGTTTCTTAAAAAAGGAATTAAAAAGCGGAACGAAAATTAAAACTATAGAACTCTGAGAGTAGGTTTTTTGTTAGTTTGCAAATAATAAATCGCAAAACGTTGATTAACTTGCAAATAATACTTACCTATATTTCTCTAATTCATTAAACCCCAAGCGACCGCGTTCGCGCATCTATTGTCTTACTATTATTACAAATTGACGGTATCTTATATGATTTGGTTTACTACATTCTCTTTTAATTGCGTTCCAGGGCCGCGGTGACCCTTTTGAGTATCCCACAGTCCTAGCAGCCTCTTTGAAGCTGCTAGGGCTGTGGAACCTGCCCGCCCTAGCCAAGTTACAATCGTTTCGTGTCGAATTCCGTTCTCCAATCGGTAACGCCTCGGTGTCAGCAATTGTAGAAAACTATTAGTTGGTAGCCATGTTGACGCGCCTGAGTCGGTCGTTCTACAATGCAGCGTTTGTATAACAAACGATGTAGCGATGAACATTGTAGAAAAGATAGCAGTTCATTCTATCATTTTGAACGATGTGAATTTGCCTACGAATTTTCTATTCCTTTGTTCTGACCACGTGACTTAACGTTGAGATGGTGTCATTCACAAATACATTTGATTAGTTTTCGACTAGAGTTTACGATTGCAGATTATCAACTTAGGTATGGGTGCTGCCCCCCTAGCCAAGTTACAACCGTTTCGCTTGCGTCGAACGCTTCGAGTTGGCCGCGTCGCCGAATCTTTTGTTCTGACCACGTGACTGAGCGTTGAGATGACATCGTTCCCGTACATTTGAAGCTTTCTACCAGCGTTAACTATTGCAGATTAGTAACTTGGCTAGGGGCCCTGGTCCTTATCGGACGGCGAGTTACCCATTGCTCTTCGTGTGCAAGCCCGCGCCTGCGGTCAACTTGTTCTTATCTTACTCAAAAAAAATACTGCGATCCGAGGCAGAGTGAAACTTTGGTTCTAGAAAGTTTGTTTCAACCAAGCTTATTTTAATTACCTAACTGAAAAAATAAGGCTAAATAAAATAAGGTTATAAGGCTGATTAGGCTAACAGAAGAAAATGTCTCCTAATCTTTTCATACGGCAGGATAGTGTCCAATTGTTCCTTAACACATTTATAACGTAAATCTTTACATCTCGATAATTTTGCACGACTTTACTGATATAATTACATGAATTTGGTTAATATGTGTAAATATGTTTTGGAGTGTGAATATGGTAAATATATTAAAGCTAGGGGTCAACTAATTCGGTGTCACTTAGTGATACCACCCTCGTTAACACAAAATTATTCATCGCACTAATTTCGCATCGCATTTCATGTTCATCACTATGATTTTTATTTTTTGAAAATTTTTCAAACTCGCCTTTTTATTTAGGTACACCCTTTTTAGGGTTCCGTAGTCAACTAGGAACCCTTATAGTTTCACCATGTCTGTCTGTCCGTCTGTCTGTCTGTCCGTCCTCGCTTAATCTCTGTGACCGTTAGCACTAGAAAGCTGAAATTTGGTACCAATATGTATCAATCACGCCGACAAAGTGGTAAAATAAAAATTGGAAAAAAATGTTTTATTAGGGTAGCCCCCCTATATGTAAAGTGGGAAGTGATTTTTTTTTTAATTTCAACCCTAACGTGTGATATATAGATGGATAGGTATTTAAAAATGAATAGGGGTTTACCAGAATTATTTTTTTATAATGTCAATAATTTCGGAAATAATCGCTCCAAAAGTAAAAAACAATGTGTGTCCCCCCCCCCCTAACTTTTGAACCATAAGTTTAGAAAATATGAAAAAAATCTGAAAAGTAGAACTTTATAAGGACTTTCTAGGAAAATCATTTTGAACTTGATGGAAAGAACAGTTTTTGTACAAAAAAGACAAAAAGGTTGTACAAAATAATTTCTGGACTACGTTTGTAGTATAATCGTATATGCATTTTTTTTAACTTCGTTTACATATTTTATTATTCTGAACGTATCTTCTTTCAAACAAAAAATGAATTATTAAAATCGGTTCTCGCAATCCAAAATTACCACCGAAAACTTCTTCTGGTACCTAAGTATTAATTAGTAACCCAATTCCCCGAGAAATGGCGCTGTACTTTGGGCTATTTAGCGTTCGCGCTGTTAGGATTTTTCCTGAGTTGATGGGGTCGGGTATTATCGAATTGTTCGGTTGGTCTCTCCTTGGCATTGGCGGTATTATCTTATAACTACATTAAACTTATATCAGGAACATGCTAAGGCAATTTAGAACAAAACTAAAATTCATTTTTTTAACGCCATCTATCAAAATTTTAAGGTAAAAACCAGTTCATAAATGGTTCGATAGATGGCGTTGCGTAATGACGTCATCTTTTTAAAAGTCGATGTTAAGATTTTCCGTGCTTTCATGACCTACCGTGGTAAAATATCGTTGATTCTTAAATATATTCCTAATTTTACGAGTGCACAATCGCTGAAATTTCTACTACTTGCATACTATTTTAGTTATCACCGTCCTTTGTGGGCCCGTTTTTAGGGTTCCGTATTTATTAGAGTTCCGTACTTAGTATGTCTACGTAACAAATAGCCTTTTTTAAACTCATAAGTGGGAACACTTATTGTGACGGACGGGAAACTACGGAACCCTACAGCGGCTACGGCCCGACACGCTCTTGGCCGATTTTTTCTCTTGCTATTAAAATATAACACATTTTATCTATTAAAAAAGACTGTAATTCGATGATGATGCCATACAGAACATTTTATTTTTATTTTTTTTGTCTCTGTACTTTTTTTTAATAACCTACGTTAAAGTAATAATAGTACTAAAGTAAAACTCGAAAAAACCAACGACTTATTGCCACTTTCCCGCCATTTTGCTTTTTTTCCGGGGCCGGCCAGCTATTCAGCCTCATTAATGAAAAATTAGAAAACATTGTAATCTTTTAAAAATAAAGTATTCTAAAGAAATATTTGAACAAATAAGTCACTTAAAAAATATAATATTTTTTAATTAATACTTATCTTTAAGTTATTTCAATTTTGTATCGCGCTGTGTTTGACTGGCTGTATGGAAAATTGGAACATGGTTCAATAGAAATGTGAAATAAAACTACTTTTTTTTTTTTAATAATTTGACAGCTGTCAGTTGAAAGTAAAACTCCCGGATGAAAAGTATCACTTTCAACCCGCTCCTCAGGCAACTTTAGACCTACTTTCAGAGTATGAGTAATGAAAAAGATTTTTTTACATATTAGAAAGTAGGGAAGTATTTATAATTATGATGGTTAACTTATTAGCTCCTGGCTATTTTTTTTAATGGCATGTCAGACTTTTACTGACTACAACCTACTACCTACCTTTTACCCACCTATCTTTAATGTCACCAGCCGCCCTATAGTTAAAAAAAAGAAAAACCCTTCCACAGATAGAATGGACTGTACTTACAAAAATAGTACATTATGATATAAGTTTGTAATGTTAGTGATTACCGACGACGGAGAAGAGAAGCAGAAGAGAGCCGAAAACGGTAATCATTAATTACTCACGTGTATCATACCACGTTTTTCAATACACTTGTGAAGAAAATAACTATAAAACTAGTAAAATTTTGTGGCGGTAAAAATCTGTTTTCATATTTGTTTTTTATTTACCTTTCAATACACTCAATGAAATGAATAAACGGGGGTTGACCGGCGACTCGTGGAGGATGACCTGCGCCAATCCTGATACGATACATGTAATATAATTATGGCGGGGGAGAGGTTGAACAATAAGGTTTTAACTACATTTTAGCACTAGTGCGTAATGGTAATCAAAATTTGGTAACAAGGGCCATTATGTACCTAAGTGCAGTGCAATAAGAGCCACTTTCTGAGCAAGTGTATTGAAAATATAATTACGTGTGGGCTTTCGGTCGCCCTCACGAGATTTGTTTGAGTGCCTCGGATAGATAGTTCGAGTAACATTAACAACTTACATAGCATCTGAATGGCAGAGCAATGGCAAAAATATATTGCCAAATAACTTTATTTCAAGTAACAGTAGAAATACCTATTATCAAAAAATATATAATAATAAATCTAAAAATAATAGTTCTAGTTGTGCCTGCCTGCATGACTCAGCTAATTAATAAACTGACACCTAGGGAGTTCCAACGAATACGTTCGAATACAACCTTTCGAACCCCGTTATGTGTAATTAAGTTCAATTTACCTATTATGATAAGTGTCCGTAATTATTAGGAAGGTAGTCAGAAACACCTCGCGTGTGTCTGTGTTTCTACCTAATTGTAGTGTCATTTATCAAACTATTGCATTTATTATAAGTTTTGTGAAAACAAGAAAACTAAAAGGACCGCCCCATTTAATTTTGTTTTTTAAGCTCTTGTGTAAATAGGTATATGAGGGGATTCCCTACTTGATTTCGAAACTTGATGATTCGGTTTTTATTGTATTGAACACAGTATACCAATAATTCAGTTGTACGATGTTTTATTCTATAGATGCTTTTGCTTTACTGGAGCAATGCAACGTTAGTTTGAAAAATCCTGTTGCAAAAAACCCTACAGCGATTGCTCATTAGATCGGTAATTTATTAGGTACTTCGATAGTACTCGCATGTCGACTGTTTAGGTTATTGATTCATTTCTTTTTATTAAACGATTAGATGAACGTCTAGTTTGAATAAGAATTCCTAACAGAAAATTCTGGATAGGTAGTACGTATGTAAAATTAAGAAATACTCGCCTCTGCCTATGGGTACGTTTTCAGGCAATCCCGGTGCGATGTATTGTCAATATTGTCATCATGTGGCCGCCATACTGAATTTATTTTTTGACTTTATTTCAAATTCAGCATCAGCACCAACTCATTATTTTCCGTTACGCTTTCTTTTCCGCTACCATCTGGATGTGGAATACAGATCTCGATTCCAGCCTCAACGCAAGAATAATATTTTCAATACACTTTCTCAGAAAGTGCCTCTTATTGCACTACACTTAGGTATATAAAGGCACTTATTACCAAACTGTGACATTTTGATTACCATTACGCACTAGTCCTATAATGTAGTTAAAACCTTTTCGTTCAACCTCTTTGTTCGCAAAACAAATTTTGAGTACGAAAAAATTTCACACAAGTTATTGCGTTCAATCGTATTATTAGTGTCTTATTTCATGCAATTTTGACCATTTTAATTTGTACAAACGATTTATTTAATCAAAAAAAAAAATATATTAAATAAATCGTACATTCAAATAAAAATGTTTTTTTCTTGTGGTCTTGGCCGCTATTTTAAGATGCGCGCGGTTTTTGGCTTGATTTATTCGAGAGAAATTCAATGGCTGTATTACTTAAATTAAATTAAATACTACAAAATCATTAGAAAATGTTACATGCGTATTTCATTGTCACTACGAAAGACATTATAGTAAAAAAAATCACGTAAAAAAACATAAACGTAAGAGTGATCAAAATACCTTAGCCTTCCCCTAGGGATAAATAAAAAATTACCTATGCGCGCGCATATGAAAATAGATTTTTACCGCCATGTCGCAAAAAAATTACTAGTTTTACTATTATTTTCTTGACAAAAGTATTGAGAAAGTCGTATGATACACGTGAGTAATTAATGATTACCGTTCTCGGCTCTCATAAGACCCTCGCCACGGCTCGGGTCTAAATACCGCCTCGACTGGAATCACTAACATTACACACTTATATCACAATGTACTATTTTGGTAAGTACAGTCTATTCCATAGGGAAGGGTTTTTCTTTTTTTTTAACTATAGGGTGGCCGGTGATATTAAAGATTTTAGTCAGTAAAAGTCTGAAATGCCATTAAAAAAATAGCCAGGAGCTAATAAGTTAACCATCATAATTATAAATACTTCCCTACTTTCTAATATGTAAAAATAGTAGTTTATGTGACTAGGGGATAAAGCATGTCTTTAAGTAGCGGGCGGCATGTTGAATTCCGAACGAAACGAAGGTTGCTGATTTTAATCAGGATTTATAAAATTAACTCCCGAGCATTGCGAGGGAGTTAATAAAGAAACCTGAGTGAAGTGAAGAATTTAAGCCGCCCAAGACAAAGACAGCTTTATTCCCGTGTTGCATATTCTACTTTTTACACCATTTGTGTTTTACTGACTAAAACCTACCTATCTTTAATATCACCGGCCACCCTATAGTTAAAAAAAAGAAAAACCCTTCCCTATGGAATAGACTGTACCTACTTACCAAAATAGAACATTGTGATATAAGTGTGTAATGTTAGTGATTCCAGTCGAGGCGGTATTTAGACCCGAGCCGTGGCGAGGGTCTTATGAGAGCCGAGAACGGTAATCATTAATTACTCACGTGTATCATACGACTTTTTCAATACTTTTGTCAAGAAAATAATAGTAAAACTAGTAATTTTTTTGCGACATGGCGGTAAAAATCTATTTTCATAAGCGCGCGCATAATTTTTTTATTTACCCCTAGTGGAAGGCTAAGGTATTCTGATTATACTGCCTAGTCTTACGTTAATGTTTTTTGCGTGAAAAGTTTTTACTAAGTATAATGTCTTTCGTAGTGACAATGGAATACGCATGTAACATTTTCTAATGATTTTGTAGTATTTAATTTTATTTAATTAATACAGCCACTGAATTACACTCGAATAAATCAAGCCAAAAACAGCGCGCATCTTAAAAAGGCGGCCATAGACCACAAAAAAAAAACAATTTTTATTTGAATGTACGATTTATTTACAATTTTTTTTTATTATTAAGTAAATCGTTTCTACAAGGTTAAATGGTCAAAATTTCATGAAATAAGTAAGACACTATTTTATACCATTGAACGCAATACCATATGTGAAATTTTTTCGTACTCAAAATTTGTTTTGCGAACAAAGAGACTGAACAAAAAGGTTTTAACTACATTATAGCACTAGTGCGTAATGGTAATCAAAATGTCACAGTTTGGTAACAAGTGCCTTTATATACCTAAGTGCAGTGCAATAAGAGTCACTTTCTGAGCATAAGTGTATTGAAAAATAAATTAACAGTTTAAAAGAATAAACAAATGAAAAATGCAAACGTTATTTAATTTAATAAACCAACTTCAATGTAAAAAAAAAAACACTGAAAAGTACAAAATAACCTTAATTTCGGAAGTCGGTGTTAAATAACGAAGAGACAAAACTATCTATTATAGAAACACCGACTTCCGAAATTAAAGTTATTTTGTACTTTTCAGTGTTTTTTTTACATTGAAGTCGGTTTATGTATAATTGTATACAGAGGCCGATTTCTTTTTACGTAACCGGAAAAAAAATCTAGTGAATGGTTGTTGTCTACTGAGCAACGCGAAAGCATCTTGTGAAAAAAATGAAAATGCGAAAACTTTGCTAGTGGCTACTGTTATGATGTGCCCTTGATCCTTCTGTCACATTGATTTTACAAACTTTTTATTTTATTTTTACTTTCCTTGTATTCGTAATGAAAAGCACAGTGTTTACCTCGGGGTGAAAGTAACTTATTTAGTCCCTCGAATATTAGCGCCCTCGCTACGCTCGCCCGCCAACTCCTTCTCGGAATCATCTCATCTTCTTCTTCTTACTTTCACCCCTAGGGTAACAATGTACAATTTCACATGAATAGTGAAGAATTTTATAAATTCATATAAGGTAACCGACAATTACTGTCCCAAAAAAAATCATCCGATAAATATAAAAAGGACTGATGTTAATTAATTGTTATGTTATCCTCGTTAATTAATATATACCTAATCCCAAATGGCTTTGTTTTAAAGTTTCCTTTTTTAATTCGCGATGTGATGTGACTTGTTTACCGATGAACACAGGAAATATTAAAAATAAGGATCCCCAAATTGTAATGGTCCCGACGGAGTCTTAGGGTTTATGGGAACCCTAATGTAGGTATACTTCAGTAAGGATCCAAAAACCATAACCCTAACTTCTTTGTTTTAAGGCTTATAGTCCCTTGAACCATCTGGCCGAAATTAAATGGTCATTACTCTCGTACCCGTCTAGGCGACAGTACGACTAGACTACCTGTGCATTTGTTTGCGGCCAGCTGCGCCCGGACAGAGCCCCGCTGACTTTTAAATCCATTTTCTTTGCGAAATATTGATTGATTTACATAAAATATGCAATGTTCACCCTGTAGAATATTTAACTTCCAATTTTTATGTGTAAAAACGTTTCTAAAGATCCAAGCCGTTTCGAAGGAGTAGGGAAAACTTGCGAATGTGATGTTGATACAACAACATCACATTCGCAACTTTTCCCTACTCCGTAATATTTTTTTTAGACAAAAGTATTATTCGCACAAAAAAATCAAATGTAAGTAGTTAATGTTGTTCATGAATCTATTATAAACATATATTTTTTTCAAACCTATTAATCTGGCCGTTACCGAGGAGTAGGCTCTAGAAAGTCACTTTATAAGGCACTTTTCGGGCGCTTGGGCCTTAAATATGTCGCAACAGTTTTTTCAATACACTCACTCGAAAACCCGCTCTTATCCCACCGCTTACAGGCACGCAATAGGCTATTTCCCGCAATAGTGCAAAAAAGTGCGCGTGCTCTCCCCTGCCATAATTTTATTACATTTACCGTATCAGGCTTGGCGCGCGTCGTCCCCCACGAGTCTCCGGTCGACCCCTGTTTATTCATTTCAGTGACTGTATTGACCGCCTCGGTCGCAATGACAAACTTTCTGCTCTTGTATCAAAATGTACTATTCACCAACCTGGGGTTGTCCTTGGGTACACTAGCATAACGTGCACCAGGATAATCGTCGGTTGGTAACACGTTCCATTAGGTAAGTGTTTAAAGGGCGTCTGCGAGTTAGTTTCGGCTCCTCGAATGCCTCTAAAGTTCCAGGACCCCAGGTTTCTGAGATATACTGATACAATAGTGTAAAACTATATTATATTCCTATGTGGGCACACTTATATACCTCCTTCTCCTCTTTCTTAGATATCATTTACAGGCAGTGCCGGATTAAGTCAGCGTGGGGCCTAGCAAAGATCAAGGGGCCCCGTGGATTATGTAGACTATTCTTTTACTTAGAGGAAATTCTGAAGCAAGTTGACTATCGTATCCAAAGAAATCAGCTGTGATTAGATTTCATGTAGCATAGATACTTTGACCATTTTGTTTTATAGAGATGAAACGGATATCCGGTAACTATCCGGTATCCGGCCTATTCGGCCTTATTTTGACTATTCGGTCGTATACCGGATAGTAATTTAGTATCCGGCTGGATACCGGATAGTAAATAGTAATAGTAATCGCGTTATCATATACGATAAAGGGATGAATATCCGGTAACCGGATATCCGGCGCTCCGGCCTTGTAGCTTGCCAAATATTCGGTATCCGGTATCCGGCCAAACTATCCGTTTCATCTCTATTTTTTTACGTTCAATTGCGGGGTTCCCGTATGTGCGGCGGGGCCTGTAGCATTTGCTACTCTTGCTACATGGCTAATCCGCCACTGTTTATAGGTTGATCATTATTTAATTTCCTACTTTTACTTCTTTTCTTCTACTTTTACTGCAAATTACTAATTTTCTGTTTAGGTTTGAGGCAGGCGATAATATCACATCTAGGAATCGACAACCGATATCGTTTTACCTACCTCAATACAATGATATCTATTACTTAGGCTTTGCATGTGTGTTTTTCATAG
The DNA here is from genome assembly GCA_910589285.2 of Mythimna ferrago. NCBI lineage: Eukaryota > Metazoa > Arthropoda > Insecta > Lepidoptera > Noctuidae > Mythimna > Mythimna ferrago. The sequence goes on along the minus strand of OU342673.1, from coordinate 14,242,940 downwards.
TAATCGGTTGACTAGGTATATCGAAAGACAAAGGTAGGTACTACATTCATTGACTGTACGGGGCGATACGAAGTTCGGTCAGCTATAGTAATTAAAACATGACCTCGTTGATAATAATTTACCTACTTGCAGTATTTTCACTTTAAACCATTTGCCATCTCTATTTACTTTGAGTAGAAGGTTTTATACTTGTGCTCCTTTAGTATTTGGTTGGTTGTTTCCACTGTTTTCAAATTGTATGCTTACAGTTCAGGAATGTAAAAATGGTAGCTCTTTATTCACTGACCCCGTATTCGTAGACGAATCTCCTCTTGATCAGTATACCCGTCCCTTTCTCTTTGTATCTACTATGGAGCAGAGTAGAGAGACAAACAAGCGACTTAGGTACCTATAGTAAAGCCTTGTGTAACAAATGAATGATCATTTATCTATAAGAACATAGTTGGCATCTTTTTTATTATAAGCGTTTGATAGTATGGTAATTTTGTATTTAAATCCACTAGATACCTATCTACTAGACTACATCAAAAATAATAAATACAATCATTAATTGCGTAACAGGCTTGGAAAGTTACTGTCTACAACTTTTTTAAATTAATTTTTATACTAGAAACCAAGCAACCTATAACTAAATAAGATTTGGTAAATAAATAAAAACTTAATAATATCTGTATACATGTACTTAAATATTGGATCAATAAATGGGTAGGTACCCATCGCAAGACGTAAACAAAAAAGCTAAACCCTGCCCAAAGAGAACAAACACGCAAGCGTATAGGTATTCACCCTACCTAATTGTCGTGACCAAGCCGAATTTTTCATCGATTGAAGCCATCGTAGAATGTTTACATAGACTTAACGCTGTCAACGGAATGCGGCATCGAGTTACACAACTAAACATTGAAGGATAAGTTAACCACCTAATTAAGCAGGAGGCTAATAATTAGAAATCACTATAAATTCAAATTAAAAAAAAAAATAACACTACCTTACCAAGTTTAAATCATGGGGTAAAAGTTACCGCAGTAATATAGTTGTAAACTTTCATATAAGTAATTAAAACTTACTATACGTATTCTGCATAGTGAGCTGGATGTGTTCCCACAGGCTGTGTTTAAGGTTGTATTTCGCGCGCACCCGGCACTCACCGAGAGCGTTCACAGTAGGTTAGGGTAGCGCTCGCTCGCTGGTGGCAAGCGCGGCAACTATCACACGACTGTAGCGAGTACTGCAGCACGCGGTGCGCGCGCACCACCCTACGCTTTCCAACATAATGCCTTAAGCGATGTCTTCACCATTAGCAGTAGAAACGGACCGATTTTTCCAAATAGAGACTCGGCTTAAAATATAAGGGACACGCTAGCAAGCCTCTGAACAGAGCGTCACCGCGTGACGTCGCGATGCAGAAGCAAACAATCTCTCTACCACTACGTAGGCAGCATCAATGTTATGTATCCCAGTAACATTTTTGTATTAATGTTTGCCCAACTTGTCAGTGAAATAAAAAATGTGAAGGCACTGCTTTATAAGACAAAAATAAGTTAAACAAAAAACATTCTTATATCTTCCAAAATAAGTTTCAAAATCGGCAATTTCGCAGATGAGCTGGCCAAACTATGTTGGGAAGAGTAAGTACCTAAAATGTAAATAACGTTGTCCTTGCCAAACGATTAGATCGCTCGCGCTGTGTGAAGGCGAGGCGCTTGCCTGCGCAGTAGGCGGACCATCAGTTGTGCGCTAGGACATTAAAGGGACTAGCGGCACATTCGTCGTGGTATATCAGTGAACATGTTTACACCGGTAGGTGACTGACTGAACAGACTGACAAGCTTCATTCACAGTGCGCTCGACTAGTAGAAACTGTCGCTTCCCCCCCACTTTCAGAGATATTCTAGTGTTTTTGGCGACTATCCATCCACTACCAAGACGCACCATAAAAACATTTGGTTCTGTTGAAAATCGTAAAACAAAAATGTAAATTTCGTAGGAATTTTATTGAACACAAGAGCACACAAGTGCTAGTAAATACACTTAAGAGTAATGTCGTACAAAGCTTAATTACAATGATATTCGTTCCTCGAGTTGAAATAGCAAAAAAAAGAGATACAGGTATGATAACAATCATGAATATAATGCAAGATATACCACACAAACTAATTACAGTAGCAGTTCCAGAAACGCAGAACCATTAAACTATGAAGAAGTAGAAGGTATACTATCCTCTTCATATTTTTAGGTAATATAACATTTATACTTGACAAAAAAAATGGTACACATTTTCAGTATCAGTCAAATGTCGTAGCCTCGCTATAACTATACTTAAACTACAATACAAAAGATAGATTTACGTAGCTTTGGTAATATAAAGAAAAACATTTTGCATTTTAACACAAAATATTGTTTAAAATTGTGCATACATTTATATTCGAAGCAAAGTCAGTGCTTGATCTTTACTATGCCGTAGACATTTTTGACTTCATTCATGATAATTATAAATGAAAGTAGGTAAAACTAATGACTTATATAAACATTCGAGTGGCTAGATCAAAATCCTAGCATGCTGCGTGTTATGGGTCAGTGTACGATTGTAACACAACGGGTAGTTTATAGCAAAACGGCACAAAGAAGATAAATATACAGAAGGTTGGCTGTATAACGAGCGACATCACACGTAAACATGGACACGCGTCTGCGTTCAGCGGATGCAACCGCACTCACGACTGGCGTTACTTTGACATAGTTTGATATCGCTTTACATACATCCATGTGTGCAGGCGATATCGTTCGCTGTATGGAACCAGCCATTTCTATCTACCTAGTGGCACAAGCGCCGCGCGGCGCTACTTTGCTGAGAACCGGCGACCTATTTCCACAGAACCATTAAATATATAGGTAGAACTACACTGCGCACAAGTGTGCCACGTACACCGATCTGGACGGTCTCCATACATTTTTTATGGAAACTAGGCTTGTAGAGCTACACTAGATCCACGCCGCGCGACGTCGTTCTACGTACAAATCAGGCGTGGTCCACGTGTGCGTCGGTCTAATGTAGGTCTAGCTTTAGGCAGTGCCATCGCGCGCTCGACGCAAAAGTCAACTGCTACTTGCAAAAGAATATTTGTACAAGAAAAATCACGTAGACGTTACACAATTGTTTTACACGCCGCAACCAGGATATAAGGATAAAGTATCGTTTTTACTTATATTATTCTGTATTATTTTCTTACTTATTAATGAGAAATTGTATAATTAGATGATAGCAGTGGTGGCCGAGTGGCAACGGCCCCGACTTACGAGTTGTAGGTCACGGGTTTAAACCCAGCCAGGCGCATTACTTTGTGTAATTTATTTCATCACCACTGGTCTCAAAACGGTCAAACATTGTGAGAAAACCGGCATGTCCTAGAACCAAAAATTCGAAGACATGTGACATCCACCAACCCGCACTGGGCCCGCGTGGTCGATTACGGCCCATTCCCTCTCCTAGAGAGGAGGCCTAAGTCCCAACAGTGGAAACATTATAAGGCCGACTATGCTATAAGCTATGCTATGTATAATTACAGAACAGACAGTGATAACATAGAGTATAACGACACTCTTTACATTGACGTTAACTATTGTAACAATGTTATGTTAGAACTTGAATTATTTATTGCTTATTGTTTTCACATTCTAGGCACCAAAGACTAAATTCATTATTAATATTGAACGATATCACTAACTCTTGAAAGTGAGTGAACTGAAAGAGGAACATAAAAGAGTTCGCTACGAGATTCAATGGTATGGATTTGACTCGTGTATTCATCCATTCTTTTTGATATTGCTACCGATTAAACAAGGTATTGATCTGCACTCTCGCCATATTTGTTGAGCCACCAATAAAAGGGATACAATACAGAATTTGTTTAAAAATCGTCGATTGATATAATTCAACCCAATTTAATCTATATCCTGTAGGAGAGAGAAAAACAGCTTATCCACCTTTACGAAAACCATCCGACAGAAAATATTTTAATTTTAAATTATTTGATATTCATCCATAAGACTAAATTCAAATTTAAATACTGCGAGGGAACAGATCAATATCTCGCTTATTATAAACAAATTTTCTGACATTACCTACCTATTTTTTTTTTAAATCAAGCTATTTTTATGCTTGATTTAAAAAGCATATAAAAACAGAATGAGTAAGTAAGGCAAATGAGATATCACACGGAGTGTATATCTAGGAATTACCTAATTAATATCAATAATATAGGATGTCAGTGTTTGTAACATATTTATATGCTAAGATTAGAATGTAAAACTTTCAGCTACTGTGTGATGACTAGGATTCGGTAGGCCGGACTGTTTAATTGGATACTTGCCTAGAAATTAATCTTTTTCTCTGAAAACTGCATCAAAATTGGTTATAAAATGAAACAGCAATATATCATTTCAAATAGGAAAAGTAGCCGCGTGGTGGAGACCATAGGCGCTATTTCTTCTCTACGCGCGTTACCCCAGTTACGTCCCATTTTAGTTGTACTTGTTCTGTTTCTTGACAGTTTCTTTTTCCACCACATTTGAAAGGTTTCTAACTTACTTAATTTTAACGGATTTGAAAAGTTCTTTCGTTTTGCAATTTTGGACAAAATTAGAAACAATAGTCAAGTACCCAATTGTAGATTTGCAGTACAAACGTAATAGAAATAAAGGGTTTGTCGCCAGAGGTCCACGATTCTATTTACATGTTCTTCAAAAGAAGAGTCCATGAAAAAAAATGTTTTAAATGTTCCTACATCAATTTCCTACGGGTCCACGAGATTTGTCTAAAGTACAGTCAGTAAAAACCATTTCTTGTCTGTCTTTATCAGTTTGTAAGCCTTGGGAAAAAGTCTAGTTACTTACTACGATTATTTTGATTTACTGTTATAATTCTAAAACTGACTTATAATGTAAAGTCTATTTTAGTGTAAGATTAAAATTATTTACTGTAAAATTTTGTTTTTTCGTGTTTATGACCATTCACCTCTTTAAGGACATGCATGTAGAGTAATGTTTTCTGTTGCATATGTACTGATTATATGTAATAAAAATATTCATTGTCTTATATTTTATAGAAATAATAAACATTTGTCCCTTATCAAAGCTTTTACTGCTGACTGTACAAACATTCTCATGGACTCGTAGGGAAACAAAATATTTGATATTTTAAAATGATGTGAACTCATTGGGAACTAATGTTCGAACTTTAATTTTTCATGAACAATAGACTCGTGGACCTTTGGGAACAACCCAAACAAAGTACCGATTGGAATAAACTATTATAGAAATCTTATATATAGCCACTTTCACTATTGTGTATAGAAAATATGATGGAGCACCCACAGAGGAACTGCTATTTTAACTATTTTATAAAACAGAATAAAAAAGGGATAGGAGACCGTCAATTAATATAGAAAAAAATAATTTTGTTTTGAACATTATTTTTAGAAAAATCGATTTCTTACTCGTCTCATCTAATTATTTCACACTTGCCTAATTACTGTTATAGTCAACCTACCTCAGGGGCCGTATTATGACCTCTTAAAACCATCATGTTTTCGGTGTGAAAAAGAGACGGAGCTATACAGGACGAATAGCACTATCCTTTTCTCACACAGAAAACATGATGGTTTTAAGATGTCATAATACGGCCGCTGGCCTGTTTTTAACCTAGCCCTGGGGCCTTACCATGACACGTTAAAATATCTAGAGTGAGAGCGAGAGAGAGCTATGCTATATAAAGTGTATAGCTCCATCTCCTTAACAGTTCAGTTTAGGTCGTCAAATGGATCGCGTTAACCTTTTAACCGCCTTGGATCCGACAAACACTTTCACTTTTATTGCAACCAGGGTCGCAAATCCACGACCAAATACTCCATCTCATCAGCTCTTCTTTTACTTATGGGGATTGATGAGCTAAACGAGCTGAAGTATCCAGTCGCTAACACACGATCCTGGCGTACAGGATACGAAAACACTCGTCGGACCAATCTGACGCGGGCGGTTAAGGACCGGCGATGCGTTAAGCGGGCGCCCGCGCGGTCCCGTACAAAAGTGCTCCGTCGCGGCTCGCCGCGCGGCCACCGGTCGCAGGCATCCGCGCCCCGCGCCCTATTTGCTACGTAATAATACATTAAAGTTCTCTATCGACACGTTAAAGTTGAACTAACGACACTACGCAGGTAATAATCCGGTTTCCGCTATGGGACCGCCGCACACGACACATGCGCGACGGGTACCTGCGCGGGCGCCCGCTTAACGCAGCGTTGGCCCTAAAGGCCCTAAAAATATTTTGGTCTGCAAGCTAACGCAAATAGTGCCATTATATGTGTTGATATTGTTTCTAATGTGAAAGATTTATTTCACTGCAGCCTTCTAAAGTTTTGCCACCAATTGATTTCTTTATTTTACACTAGCTTTTGCCCGCGGCTTCGCCCGCATACATAAAATATAGCCTATGTCACTCAGGAATAAAGCAGCTTTCTATCGGTGAAAATATTTTAGCAATCGGACCAGTACTTTCAGAGATTACCTCCTACAAACAAAAAAACAAACTCTACCTCTTTATTATATTAGTGTAGATATTTATTTAGGTAACCAACAGCGGCTTTCATACAGAGTACCTACTTAGTCTGTACTATAAAGCACTTGCTTTACAGTATTCTATGGTTAATAATAAGTGTCCCTTTTTTTAATAATATAAGTATGTAGTAATCATATCGCATTGGCACATGACTGCTGTTAAGGTTTTATTCGAGAAATTATACATTATACTAAAAAAAATAACTATGATATATTATGAAATCAAATGGTCTTTTTAAATGACTTAAAGAAGGTTTTTATTTCGTCGGAATGTCTCTCGCGGTCTCCCCTAGTTTTTTGAGTAAAAAAGTATAATTTTAATATTGTTTTTAAATTACTATAATAGCAGAAGTCGACAAAAAGCTCTCGTGGATATACACCATAATAGGCACGTGTAGTATGTAACATAGGCGAAGTATAGGAGGTTACCCATGCCAATAATCAAGTGAATAATTTAACTCAACGAAGAGTATGAAAGCAATATTAACTTATTCGTATAAGTTAATACTACAGACAGAAGACGACAACCATACGACAATATATCGTCAGCATCTTCAGTGCAGAAGTAAGAATTAATGTTAATGTGAACGATACGTACAAAGGTCATATAATAATGTTATTTTAGAGTATTTACTTGTAAATGTGTCCAACTGAATATTTCCATACTTTGTATTTAGAAAGTTTAAAACATTTTTTTACTTGATAATAATGGCACAATATCTATGTATCTATATTTACTTTTATTTAACTCATTACTTGTTTATATTCCATAATAAAATATTTATTTTTGTTATGGATAATTTTCATTATTTTTGTACGTAACAATGTGCTTAGGTGAAAATCTTATATGTCAAAGGCAAAGCTGTCAATTGTCAAAACCACTTTAAACTGCAGAAATCAGTAAGAACCACTTTTGAATCCTTCAGCAATGTGTAAAATGGGCTGTCGCCCTGAAATATTGAACGTTTATCGTTTTTCGCTGTCAAGTTGGAAGTAAAAATTTTTTAGACAATCGTCAAATATGTGGTCATCAATCTCGCGATGGGCAATCCGCATTTTAACATTAATATGAAATAATTAACCATATTCGACTGATTACAGAGGTAAACTAGTTTTAACCGATTAACAGTTTTGACTATAAAATATTATACTGAAAGCATTTTACTTAAAACGTTTCATTAAAATATGCACATTAACTACTTTATAATATTATTGATATTGGTTGTCAAAATGTACTTAAATTACAAGTTTCAAATACAACGTCTACAGTCGGGCGTAGTTATCGTTACAAGCTAAACTCTACGTTATAGCACCAAGCTAAAAATAACTCTAAGTGTTTGCGATTAAAAGACGTTAGCACTTTAATAACATTTCGTGTATGATATTTTTACAATAACCAACAAACTTCTGTTTGACTGTACGTAGATACGTCTAACCACTTTCGTCATATACCTATCTAAATCTTATTTTCATTCACAATTAAAGTCGATGTCACGTATGTGGCCGGTTGAATCCAAAGGCTGCTTCGGTTTAAACGCGAACAATATCATTTGAGCAACACGCATTATTGAGTACACGAAACGAATGTTTGGTATAATTAATTTACAAGCGACGCTAAAATATGTAGCCTTAAATTCAGGGCTTGATATTGCTACAAATTGAGGGTTTGATATTGTTACAAATTTTTATTTCCGCATCAATTGTAAGCACTAACTACCAAATGAAACTCGGAAAACTTTCACAAACGATTTTAATTTCTGAGTCGCATTTTTGTAATGTCTCTGTGTAGCCTGTGAAAGCTCCCAATATTTGGGCGATGCGTATCCGATAAGTTAAAAATTGAGCGCCCGTACTGGCAAGAAACTCTTATCCTATCCTACTAATATTATAAATATGAGTCTGCATGTTTTGATGTTCGTATGTTAGTAGGATAATAGGTATATAATATTTAATAGTACGATGCGGAGCTCATGCACCTCCCTAAAAATAACCTTGGCAGCGCCCAAAGTGAGTCAACCTTCCTCTCACCCACCCCGAAATCGTAGGTTGTGGGCGAAGCCGCTGGGAAAAAATCATTTATAATAATTTAATAAAGATAAACTAATCGGCAAGTAAATAGCCTCAAGCAATATCACACTAACTTGTTCATGTTATATAGAAAGTTCTTCGTACAACAACTTATCGGCTCGTAGAGTATTTTTATAGAGTAAAACATTCATTTAATTGTGTTAGTATCATATTATGTTAATCTAAAACGAAATTTAAATACATAATGTAGGAAAAGCTATCTAGCTACCTAAAACAGCATCGTATTTTTCAATACATAACTAAATCCAATATTTTACACAAATAAATATTTTATAGTTATCCAAAAAATTTGTAAGTATCATAACATTATTTATGATATGTTTCTTTGTTAAACAAGTCCCATAATAGTTTTTTTTTAAATGCCTAATACAATAACTGCATTATGTTTAGCTGAATAGCCAAAATCTGAGAGTAAAAATATAACTAAAAAATGTTTGGCTGCCCGATAAATTCCTTTGAACTTATTTATCTGTAAAAGTCTCTCCTCGAAACGAATCTAACATTTCAACAAACAAAAAGCGACAGTAGCTCGGTACGGTCGTGACTTCTTAATAAATTTTACAGGTTTATGAACGCACTCGCATCGTAAATACGTAATAATATGTAAAGCATTTGCGTTTATAATTCGACAGAAATAGTATAAAAGCGCTTTCAATTAAAAACGTCATCACTGTAAAGTTCCGTATTATTTATTTACATTTAGTTTCAGAATTTAGTGAATTTCAGTTTTAGCGCAGTACAATTTTAACAGTCAGTTCGCACCCAATTTTCTAATTAAATTTTATATTTGATTTTCCACATATGTTTTCGCTCTATAAAATTGAACACCAAAATTTTTTTTTAATATTTGTTTTCTTAGCTTTGTCAAAAAACTTAATTTGTAAATTAGTTTAATTCAAATCGAACCGAATCCACTGGAAATGAGCTCATCCCGGACGGACATAAATCGCACACGTCGTTGCAAGTACGGAACTCTAGAATGAATGACAAACATCAATAGAATCATGATAACACTAAATGGCGCCATATCCAAATGAGTACAAAAAATATCATCTCTCAATTATGCACACAAAGTCAAAGCTTTAACAACTAAAATATAACTTGTTCATAAAAGGCGTTACTTACGTAGTACAATAATAAAATACTTGAATAATGTGATGGCGAGGTAAAAAATATAGCTCGCGAGTAGATGAGTAAACATCACTTATTCAAACGACATGAGATTAGCTGGTAAAGGCTTCTTAGTTGTGACATCTTCTATCACCCTCACCCACATCTTCGCTGCTGATTCCGAAGCGGCCCTAAAACAGAAAGGTCCTGTTAAACATCCACTATTTTTGGGAGTTATTTAGCCCTTTGTCACTGCAAAAGCGACATTTATCCTTAAGAAAAATGTTTTATTGCGACAAACTTCAAATAGCCGTTATAAATGAAATGGAGGCCAGGACACACAATGTACAGCAAATCGAAGCAAGCGTTTCCAATCCTCCATCTATGCAACATTTAAATGTAATTTAAACTGCTTTCAATGTGAACTAGGTCAAGATTTAAATCTAGGACTTCAACTGTATCGCACGGAGCGTTCCAGTATATATTTATTTAACCCTATCTTTAAAAAATATACTCGTACGGTATACTGTACGCGTAGATTTTCCAACAGGTACTACTTTAAATTAACATTTATTGTAAACATTTGTCCTTATTGTATATGCAGAGCTCTCATTTGTCCTACCTACCCCACCCAGACATGCCTTATTGCATACGGATAGCTATGTGGCATATAAATTAATTACGCAATTATATATTATTTTAAATTACATAATTGCAAAAAGCCCTGGTCCTTCTCAAAACTATGAAATTCGTCGTGTCGTTTAACATTTATATATATATACTAGCTTTTTCACTCTACTCTACTCCACCCTATTCTACCCTACTCTACCCTACCCTATCCTACTCTACCCTACTCTACACTACACTACTTACTCTACACCACTACTCTACACTACTCTACCCTACTCTATCCTACCAAACTTCACATAAACTATCTATTAAATAGTCCGAACAAAGCCTAAACATTTGGTTTGGATAGGTGAGCCCGTTCTTGAGTTATAAAATTACAACGAAAAGTGGCATTGATTTTTATATATTTAATATTTATATATATATATTTATATTATATATGTCTCGAATATTCCGTAGCTTATTAGCAGACAAAGGTCTTTGTCCAGAAGGCGAGCTGGTCTTGAATGTGTATATAGGTTAACGTACACTTCCCCCTGACTGCGCAAACTTGGTGCACTCGGTATCGTAGAAAATAGTTTACACAAACATCCAAAACCAACCTATATCATCCTAACCAACCAATCCACCATTAAGAAAAAGTATAGCACATAATTTTTAGTTTATGCGAAACCTGAATATATGTAGTTTGTTCAGAATCAGTAACTGAATGGATTCCAATAGTTTTTACAAAATTTTATATTTTTTCAAGGGCAAAAGATTACAAGGTGGTCACCACCGACACTAAATACAACACAGGTCACGGCAGGTTATAGCGGGCATTAGGCGCCAGCAAACAGCTGGGTACAAATGCAAAACTGCTCCTTAGTCGCCTGGATGACCTGGTGACTATGTATTTTTGCTGACATAACAAGCTTAGAACTTTGTTAATTTTCATGATACAGATATGAAATTTTGTATCTACATAGATTCTTTACATAAAAGTACTAGTCACTGTTTCGCATGTACTAAAACGAATGTTGTATATTTATTTTAGTTACGTACTTGAATTTGTAGAGCGTGCCCGTGTGGTGGTTGATGAGCTGAAAGGCGTCGGCGTTGTCACCATCGGCCATCTTGGCGAACCAGCCGACCAAGCATAGCACCTTGCACTTCTCTTCCCGGAAATCACTCCGGCTTGTTCTGTAGGATAAGAAGAAGCTTACAGCCTGTGGATGGGTTAATGCAAGCCAGATAAAAAAGAACACGCCAACGTGCTTTGTTTCTGGTTTTATAAAACGCTCAAATCAGATATTTCCAATTTATATATAGAAGAAACAGCATTTTATTCTCTTAACATCCAGCAGCACCGAATTCAGGAAGGAAAAACACCCGGGTGTCGCCATTGTGCGGTCCGCCCGGAGGACACGGTGGAGCTGTGCCCCGATTGGGCGAAGCACTACTGTATCTTCGTAGGAGCTATCGACTGCGGTGGCCTCTCGCATCAAGCCTTGGTTCATGCCATGGCCCGGAGCGAGGGGGAATGAGCGACAGTCGCCGTCTTCTGCGAAGCAGTAATGCGAGCTCCTGAGACGGCCGCACGCGTGAGGTAACGGACAGATCCTCACGCCCCAACCGCCGAAACTCAAATCCTGATTACCAGCCATAGTAAGCGCTGGCTTGCGGACGACGAGCAATGGATAGCTCGCACGTCCAGCTGTCCGATAACCGTCCAAACACAGCCCAAGTCGTCGACGGCGCGTAGCGTTCCACGTGAACCAGATAGAGATGTCAGTAAAACTATAGGGGGTCCAGCAGGGCCGAAGCCTACTAGGACCATGGTATGACTTCTGAAAATGTAATCCTATATATATCCTAGAACGTAAGAGGCAACTGTAGAAACAAAAGCGTGGTTTTAGTCAGTAAATGTATGATACGTAGATAATAATACATTGGACAACCTTTAGAACTGTCGAAGGCTGTCCCAACCGACCTGGAACGAGTATCGGTCACACATTGCCGGTAGTGACACAACTTAACGTAAATATATTATGTAGCTTTTAAAGTTCCATACCGTAGCCAAATGGCGCAGACCATTATGATTTCGTCAGTCTGTCCGTATGCTTCGTAGTAGCCAGAGCCGCAAATCTAGTGTTAGGTTACTATTTTGAAAAGGAAGGCATGCGTGTATTCAGTAAACTGGTAAATAATGATGAAAGAAATTACGTAAAAAACTTAGACTCTGCCCATACATGTAACGGAAGAATACAAAAAAAAACAGGACTTGAGCGTTTTTGGTACTGTTGGGTCTAAGGAATCCAATCCAGCAAATGCGGGATCCTATACCTTATTTAAGGGATTGCATTGGACAAGTTAAATAAAACCGTTTAAAAAAATAGTCTCAGATGACGTGCCATCCTGATTTATTTATTACACAAATCATTAATAGGTATGTGATATTAACAACTTTTCATAGAACTCGTGACTTTTCTATAGAATTTGTATGGAAAATAAATTTTGAATTTCTATTTGAATGCTGTATAGGAAATGCAGATCGGGTTAAAAAAAAAAATTTGCTTATCTTTATACCTCTAAAACATCATTATCAATTTATTGTTATTTAGTAACGAGTAATCCTTCATTTCAAAACATTTTTTTAAATATCTAGGTACCTATTTAAAAAAAAATTTCAATAATCTCAATCCCGCACATCCTGTAGGATTTGCAGGACTGAAGACTTTAATCCCGCAGGCACGAGATTTTGCGGGATTGGATTCCTTAGGTCCCATAATTTATAATGTTTTTAATTTACCACGGAGTTTATTTGTTGAAATGCATCTCAATAATATCATTATATAATATATTATTGTAAATTTACAGAATTAACAAAAATTTTTATTAAGTATAACATAACTTATTATGTTATACTTGCTTAATCATTAATAGTCAATTAACGTTAGCACTCACCCTTTGAAAGACTTCGAAGCATAAAAAACGAGGATGTTGCCAGAGAGCTGAAGCCAGTAGCGCTGCCAAGAAGACAAAGAGATTTTTCTGCCATCTTTTAAAATTGTCTTCCTCCTCACGAAGCCTTGGAAATCGCACTGAATGACGTCTGCCTTCGAAATATCACTAAAACAAGCCATATTCTATATTCAATCCAAACTTTATTATTTGACAATATATTTCCCTCTTTCACGATAGCATATAATAAAAATTGTGTCAGCGTGGATATGAAAATTCTGCATAGACAAGAACAAGATTGGAGAAGAGGATGAACAATTTATTTGCGACGACACTCTGGCGCTGAAGTAACTGCAAATAATTTTAGGTCTACAAAGGCTCCATCGTTTGCCAAATAATCGCTTACTGCCAGGTGGTCAAACGCGAGCCTATCAATAATAAAAAGCAAACATTGTGAAGGAAGTAGGTAGTAGTAGGCATCGTGCGATAGCAGTATGATATCAATACCAACGTATAATTGTCCTACAGCAAGAAAATCGTGGTTGGGTTTGCGCGCTCCGATAAACCCTAGATCTGTGCTGGTAGTTTGCTTTGCCGCAACATGTCTAGGGTGAGGGACCAGACTAAAGAGAGATACAATCTACAGAGCAATTTTGTGGTGGACTATCAGGCAGTGGCGATCCCACGGACTTAATCTCCTGGGAGATTTCTTCATCTCCGGCTCTCCTTTATTGGCCAGCTGGACTAAACACTGACGGGAAACAGAGCTCCCACCTCTCTTACTTTTTTATTGGCTGGCTCAACTGGAGATTCACACAACATTTTAAGGGTCATTTATGGAGTGTGCAAGTCACCCCTGAGTTTTAATCAATGTCAATTGAAAAAAAAAAATGAATAATTGTTCAGGCTGAGTTCTTAGTCTTAATATAAGTTCTTGGTACTCTGTCCACTAAACCATCTCTTTAGTTTTCAATATCAACTAGCGGTAGTTCTTGGGTGCACTTGCATAGCGCGTACTGGTAATTATCCCATCGATTGGTACCTACCACGTACCTAAATAAGTGTAAGTAATCTCTGTGAGTTCTTTCAAGTACTAGGACCCCAGGGTTTTGAGATAAATAAATACATAAAAATCTTTATTATTCGCTGTTTCTTAAGAGTACCCTCGACTTTAAAAGTCCTTTCCTTTTCCTTTCGTTTCCAGATAGAACGGATATTAAATTATCTTGCTCTAGGATCTAGACCGCCACGCTGATTTAAAGTTCATATTCCTTCAAGTGCTTAGTAACAAGACCCAGTTTTATTGCTTTAACAATACGAACATAGTTCATTTTAAATCGAACTTTCAGACTCATAAGAGTCTGGACTTTCGATTTAAAATGAACTAGAGCAATTTTTCATGTTAAGCTTCTTGTTCGGACCAACAAATCGAGTTTTCAGAAAAGCACGTTCATAACATACTTTAATAAGGTCAAAGCGATTTGTACCGTAGGATGTGTGCTAAAAAAATACCGTTCAACAAAATCATTTTGATTTATCTAACGCTTAATCTACTTACGCAGTTTTATTTTGCGATTTAAACTAGACTATTACGTTTTAAACAATTAGGTATATTTCATTTAAAAGTTGAAAAACATGATTTGTTCATCTCAAAAGAGCTTTTACCCACAGTAAGCAGCTTTAATAAAGTCATTCGAGGCTGGAACCCTCATTAGTATCAAAGCGCTTTCATACAAAGCACTTGAGGCTAATAAAGTTGTTATTTTGTAGTCACCATCATGGCATCGCTGGACCGCAAGCTTTACGTAAGCTTCATATTTCTAAGTCCCAAGAGAAGCCTTGCAAATAAATTGAACATGCTATATCATAATTTTCTCGGAAGGTTGTTGCCTTACTTAATAATAAGATAACAAAAAAACGACCCTTAAAAAAATTAAGATTTATGTTACACAGTGGAAAATAAATAATGAAAAAACTGGTCAAGTGCGAGTCGGACTCGCCCAATGAGGATTCCGTGCAAACTACAATTCCCGAATGGCAGTCTCGAAATTATTCCCGAATGGCAGTCTCGAAATTTTTTCCGAGTTGCAAATTTATTTTTTACACCACCTGCTCGATAATGTCGTTTTATACGTCATACAAACCTCACATAAAGCAAGTCATTCTATCCCTAGGGAGATAATGCAGTATGGCCGATCCATAGGGAATAATGAGATTTGAATTTGGAACACCAAAAATCGTCATCATTGTGAATAATGTACGTGCATCGCACAAGTTAACTCGAAATTCAAACTGGCCACTAACAAAAAAAGAAAATAGAGTAAAACCTGCTTACTATACAAAATTGAAACTATAGAATCTTGGAGTAGTGAATTTTGATTCTTTAATGAACTTGTAAATACATAAATATAGTCCACTAGACATAATCAACTTATATTTCTCTAATACTATGATTTAATTTTGGTCGACCAAAATGATTTTTAATTATTTCACAGATGATGTAAAAAGTGGAGTATGCAACACGGGGATAAAGCTGTCTTTGTCTTGGGCGGCTTGCATTCCTCACTTCACTCAGGTTTCTTTATTAACTCCCTCGCAATGCTCGGGAGTTAATTTTATAAATCCCTCACTATCATTCGGGATTACAATCAGCAAACTTCGTTTCGTTCGGAATTCAACACGCCGCCCGCGACTTAAAGACATGCTTTATCCCCTAGTCACATAAACTACTATTTTGTAGGTAACAACAAATTTACAGTTATCAGATTTTTTCCTACACCTGTGCTATAAGACCTTGCCTTGTGCCAAATTTCAGGATTCTGGGTCAACAGGAAGTACCCCTTGAATTTCGATATTTGAGAGTATCAAAATATACGTTTTTTTGCGACATAAACGGCCGTATCTTTTTTTCACAGCTTGAAGGGACCGCAGACCTGAGTATATGGTTTTAATTTCAACTCGATACCTTCACGCGTTCTCGAGATAAAGGGTCTTGACAGACTGACAGACAGACGGACGGACAACAAAGTGATCCTATAAGGGTTCCATTTTTTTCCTTTTGAGGTACGGAATCCTAAAACCAGTAAAAATCTATAATGAATGAGCGTTGAAAATGTAAAACTTCATTTTCTCCAATAATAATATTATCAGAACTTGATTATGTAAAATAAGAACATCCAGAGTTGCGGTTTCCAATTTCTTGATATTCTTTGAACTTTAATATCATTTTGAAAGTAGAGAACAACCAATACCACAAACATGACAAACAAGATACATAGGAAAAGTTCTTGAAATTTGTAATATATTTGTAAACTAGATTCAGTAACAGAATGTAACTTATTCTTACCTGTGAGGCAGCGACTGTGACATTTTCCCGCCCGATACGGAACTGGGAGACTCCAGTAACGTGTCATCGAGCAAGTTTACAGATCCAGCCGGTGTCTTATTCTCCATTTTGTCGTCTGTATGACTTTTTCCAAATATGCTGAAAGTTTAACATGAATTGAATACTTGCACATACAACGCAAGAACAAACTAAGGGCTCAAATATAAAAAGCACAGTTTTATGCAAATTATTTTTAAGCATTGTTATTTCAAGAGGAAACGCGGCGACGAGAAGTTTCGGAAATTGTGTTGCAATTTCCTTGTTACTGTGCGGAAAATAACACAGTGTTCGTTAAGTTTAGTTGAAATTATTATCATATTAGTATTGTGGACTGATGGTGTTAGTTATTATGAAATAAGGATTTGCAAGCAAAAAAAAATTAGCTTTTAAAATATTTTGCCTATGGAGAAAACATATGATAATACGTTTGTAAAAAGCGACAGCCGCAATTTCCTCTTACAATAATATTATACAAAGCTCGATTTCAAACAGCGAGCGTAAAGCCTTTCGCAGACGACAGGCTTACCAATGCATTTTTACATAACACTATTTATAAGATATACGATCGTTAAGCTGTATGGTTTGAAATTAATTACAATGAAGACGCGGTTACACAAAAAGTGTGTCGTCTGCGTTTTGCCCCTTAAAATCATGGCATGGTCACTTTGATACTTCTCACTATCTTCTAAGTATTTCGTTGTATCTTGAAAATGATTACTAGTATGCAAGGACTATGGCATTAGGGGACTGTTCACTAGATCGAGCTTGAAACTCTGGCTAATAAGGGGCAAAAATCGATTTTAAGCACAGATCACTGTCAAATAAACGGAACGCAATATTTAAAAAACCGGAACCTAAAGAACAAAATTAGAACCTAATATAAATCGCATAATTCATGGCATCTTTCTTGATTAGTGACGATTTAAAGCATTCTATCCGGTTGATTAATGCTACAAAATGTTAAATTAAATCCAAGCTTAAGAACCTGTAACACAATATCGAATACTGTCGGATAAGTTATCCGGAGATTGTGTAACAGGCCATAAAATGTACTACATAGTGCAGGGAAAAGGATTAATATGAACTCAAAGCATCACAAATTTGGTAAGGACAATCAAAAACATCACATCACTGATAAACAACAACAAACAGTGGAAATGGAAATGTTAAATACATAACAGCAATGGCATGCAAGCTTAAAAATAATTACAAAAATTGTATTCGCCGGCGTCCACTAGACATAATCATCTTTAGAATTGTATTTAATTCAACTTAAAGTACACACAGCCAGCACGACGGAACGGGTCGTGAGGCTCTTTGGACGGGGACCGCAGCCCCAACTTCCATTTATAATGTTTTTTATTAGTATAGTATTGTATATATTTTATTAGTGGTCCACAAATAAAATAAATACAGATTTTTTTGGTAACTGTTCTTTAATACCTTTTTCCTTGTGGTCCCAAAAGACAACTAAAAAAAAATAGGTGGAAGTTGGGACCGCGGCCCCAGTCCAAAGAGGCCCACGACCCGACGGAACAGGAGCTTTGCGTTGAGTGAAAACGCGCCGAAAGATCTGATAGACGACGGGTGAACTTCAATCCTATACAAATTGACTTATACAGCACGCACAAGTTATCCCACCCAAAGCATAAACGCAAAGCTCTCATCCTGCTATGTGAGCTGCATTTCTTGCCTTCCATTATTCTAAGTTTTAAGTTTTTGAAGGAAAAATATATTACGTTACGTTATTTTAATAACATAGGTACTACATTTTTTATTGCAAACTGCGCGGAAAACGAGAGAAACGCGAAACTATGTCAGATTACTGTCAGATTTCCTATCTACGACTTTACGCTCATTGCTGAGTAAATAGAGCGAAAAGATAAAGTTTAGTTAAGTCACTACATTTTATATAAGTACCTATTTATTTCTATTCAATTCTGACACCGTGAGAATTTGAGTTTCTCAACTCAAATTCTAACTGCAAACCTTAACTCAAAAGTGTGCTTTTATGCCAGCCATACACGGTCAAACCTGTCATCCAATCGGTATGACGCTACATGTTTGATCAAACAGATTTGACCGTGTATGGGAGTGACAACATGTTGACAACATGTTTGACGGCACAATCGAATTTTCTTTTGGTTTGATCAAACAGATTGGATCATACGGATTGGGCAGTGTATGGGGCTGTCCAATCGGTATGATCAAACCAAAAGAATTGAAATTCGATTGTGCCGTCAAACATGTTGTCAACAAGTTATCACTCCCATACATACACGGTCAAATCTCTTTGATCAAACATGTAGCTTCATACCAATTGGACGACATGTTTGACCGTGTATGGTGTATAGAGACGAACTACAGGTTTGATCAAACATGTATGTCATACCGATTGGACGAAAGGTTTGACCGTGTATGGCTGGCATTAGGAGCGTTTTAATCTTTTCCACTAATGTTTAATATTTCGTAAATAAGTAGACTATCGTGTCACACTTACATACAATAATAACAAAAATATCAAAGATTTTTTTTCATAGTTAATTTAATTTTAAGATGTTACCAAGAAAATAAACAACTAAAACTTCCCTTTAAAAAGAAAACAAAATGGGTAATATGCTAGTAGCTAATTGCACTTTATATGGAAGCGCTAACTAAAATAACATTTCGTAGAAACTTTACAATTTTACAAATAATTTCATTATACTGAGTTACTGGTAACTCGACGTATTCCTTGCATGAGGTCATAGTAGGATTATAATGCAACAAATTAAATAATTAAATGTGTACCGAAACTCAGTAGTTATTGAGATAATAAGATTTTTAGTTTTATTATGCAAAATTCCAGATATCGCTTGAAGCCAATTTGAAATCTATTTGCGGCGTGACTATAGTGAAATTTAAATTATTCTCATAATTGATACCATCTTTGTTAGGTTGAGTTCCCTGACAGTTCATTTTTATCCTTGGCACGCATATTACTTTAGATTACTAAAAAATAAACTGGCAAAAAAAATAAAAATGAAATGATAAAAAAATATCGTCTTTCGTAAATTACTAAGTAAATTATTGTGGTTATAATTAACTGTTAAAAAATTAAGTAAATAAAATAAAAAAGTATAGAACTTAAAAATGTGTAAAGCGTTAAACGGAACTTCTGCCAATAGAGATTGACACTACTCGACGACACACTAATCGACAAAATCGGAGCGGCCATCTTGTAATCGCGATTGGAGACGATTCCGTTTCCGATATGGATATGAGTTCAAATCAAGAGTCAAGTTCTGACAGTGAATAATAAATAAATTATTATTTTAAACAGACTGCATTTTATTTACCACTAGCCGTGCCCCGCGGTTTCGCCCGCGTTTTTTTTTTTGGGTTTTTAGATTTTGTCACGTTTTTTGGTTTACTGTAAAATTTCATCAAAATCCGTGAAATAGTTCTTGCGTGAAAGAGTAACAAACATCCACACACACATACAAACTTTCACACTTATCATCTATAAATCTAAAATCGGTAATCCGATTCCATTTTCTTTGCCAACTGATTCGTTATTGTAAAAAATCGATTAAATTTCGTTAGGTCACATCATTATAATTGTCAGACAAGAACTGTCAGGGAACTCATCATAGGACAAAAAAACTTTAGTCAATAAAAGTGAAAAAGAAACTTAAACTTTGGTAAATATACTACGCCTGATGTACAAATTAAAGTGTCCTATCTTATCAGCTATTCAGCAAGGATCATACCTTTCTGAATAGCTGAAAAGATAGGATATATGTACTTGTGCATGTGTGACAGAGAAGAGAAGAATTTTATGGGGAGCAGGTAAAATGGCAAGACGGTCTTCTAGTAAGTTCTTGTATTTTGTACATCAGGCGTAGTATTTTTACACTAGACAACACTTTGTATGAAATAATAGAAAAAGTTGCAAAAAATTAAATGTTTGATTAGTGATATGTGCCAAAGATTTAGTTACTTTGAACTTTTTTTAGTTATTTTTTAACTTTTAATTACTAACAAAGATCTGCGACAGCATCAATTATGATATAATAACTTAAATTTCAGTACAGTAGCGCCATCAATAGTTTTCAATTTGGCCTGAAACGATTTAATCTGAGACTGCATAAAAAAAAAACTAAAAATCTTACTAACTCAAAAACTAATAAATTTCGGTAGAACATCTAGTGGCTTAATTTGTTGCATTATAATCCTACTATGACCTCGAGCAAAAAATACGTCGAGTTACCAGTAACCCTATAGACTACACCTTAGTTAAAATGAAGAAGGCACGTTGAAGATATAAAATATTATTAATTTATCAATGGGTTATTCCAGCTTGTTTTTTTGTTACTAAATAAATAAATAGAAGTAAGTGTTGACGTTTTGTTTATTTAGTTCATCCAGTTTGCAAAACCAATTAGGATAGTAGTGTTCCAAGATGCCTTCTTATGAAAATGCTAGACACAAAGATCGAAATTATGAAGACGTATTCATTTAGGTATGTGGTGGCGCTTTCCTCAAATACCACCTCCCACATTTACCATAATGATTTCTCATATGATACCATTACATTATGAATAAGAACCTTAAAAGAGACTTCAACTTCCGAGTTTATTTAGGCATTTCTTCTCGGAGTACTCTCAAGAAACACTAGTCTCAGTTAGTTCATTTTGACGAAAAAGATTAACACGTAAATGTGTTATTTTTTATCATTTTGCAAGATAAATACCAATACAATAAACACAAATAACATACAAAGAAATTAAGTTGTTAATCAACTTTCTAAACAATAATAGTGATTCCCGTTTACATAAAACATGTTAGTCTGTATAGCGGGCACCCGAACGGGGTGAAATCAATCTTCAATTAGATTCTGCATCCTATACTGGTAGCTCTGTAATCACAGATAAGCTGTGATCTGCGTGCCATAATATTTTGACACGACACAATTTTTTACCTTTGGGTGATACAAAATTCATCAGGTTTTTCACGTCTTCAATATTACCTACGCGTGCCAAAGCACGATGAGTTTGATTACCCGACAACTTTCGAACTTTGTGCCCGGCAAACACAAGAAAGTACGAAAAGAAAACATGCTTAAAATTAATTTTTATTTCTACAATCACTTGAATAAAATATACATATCATATACAATCGTTGTCTACATAACATTACAACGCAAGCCTCCGTGTTCATAGAGGGAAAAGACTCACCCAATACCAAAATTGACCTTGTGAAAATTTCTTGGCAAGCTCGCGCTACGAAACCTAGGTGCCAATCGCAAGAGGAAAAATACACTGTACATATTTATCATTTTACTCCATAAATAAAACATGATTATGTCTCAGGGTTATAATTTCAAAACGCTTTAAAATTTTGATTTCAGTTTATATTTTCTGTGCCAATGTGTGCCGAGATATTTTTTCCAAAATATCGAAATCAAAATAATGAGCGGAATGTGAGGGAGGTAATAAAATTAGATAAATATTTAGAAAAGAAAATAGGGTACTGAAAAATTAATACACTTATGAGTTGACACATTATATTTCGGTATTTTATTTACTTACGACCACGCTCGAATATGGATTTATCATATTACCTGAATATTTGTGAAAGTTGAAATGAATGTATTTATATAGAAAAAAAAAACGCATTTTTACAGCTCAAATCTAGCCGAGTTAAGTTAACTAAACCTTAAGAAAACGCCAGCTGAGCGAGTCCAATGACCTGTAGGTAGTTTGTACGCAACGCCGGCTACTACCTACAGGTCATTGGACTCGCTCAGCTGACGTTTTAATAAATAAATTAATTTCGTACATGCGTAAATTAATACGAGTTTTGAAAAAAAAGGTACTTTTTTTTAAATTTTACTTTACAAATCGATAGTGTTTCATGTACCGAATCGACCCTCCACGGGATTAAAACGATCAAAATTTAAGGGTATATATAGATAACCGAGAATGTGTTAGTGTACATAATATTGGTATTAGTGTCAGCTCGATCCTGGACCCCGGAAAAAAGAAGTATGCTTAGCAAAAAGCAATGATGTCGCATCACAAACTTAAATGTGAAAGAATGCCAAGTTCTCTAAATTGATCCGCTTTTAAAAGAAATGAGATCCAACTGTACACAAAATTCTCCCGGAGATACTTAAGCCATATCTTTACCTCCTATCATGTACAAAGTTCTTCAGTAACTTTGAGAGATTTGAAAAGATTGTATTGAAGCATAAAGATTAAAGTTTAGTGGGTTGAAACCCCACTTCATCGCACTATTGAGTAGCTAAGAATATTACAAATCTGTTAAACCTACTTTTTCAACTTGAGTGAAAGTTATTAGACGAGAAAATCAACTCACTTCAATGAACTGGCATCTAGACTAGAAGGCAACTTTTTCAACTTGAGTGAAAGTTATTAGACGAGAAAATCAACTCACTTCAATGAACTGGCATCTAGACTAGAAGGCAACTTTTTCAACTTGAGTGAAAGTTATTAGACGAGAAAATCAACTCACTTCAATGAACTGGCATCTAGACTTTTTTTTTTACCTGTTATAAACTAGTACTTGACTGCGATCCCGCCTGATAGTAAGCAGTGATGCAATCGTTGATGGTGAGGCGCACTAGTTTATTAAGAGCCTATTCACTCTAGCCTTGAAGACACCCAAATTATAATCAGACGGAAAGACTAGAAGGCAACTTTTTCAACTTAAGCGAAAGTTACTGGTGAAAGTTATTAGACGAGAAAATCAACTCACTTCAATGAACTGGCATCTAGACTAGAAGGCAACTTTTTCAACTTAAGTGAAAGTTATTAGACGAGAAAATCAACTCACTTCAATGAACTGGCATCTAGACTAGAAGGCAACTTTTTCAACTTGAGTGAAAGTTATTAGACGAGAAAATCAACTCACTTCAATGAACTGGCATCTAGACTAGAAGGCAACTTTTTCAACTTGAGTGAAAGTTATTAGACAAGAAAATCAACTCACTTCAATGAACTGGCATCTAGACTAGAAGGCAACTTTTTCAACTTGAGTGAAAGTTATTAGACGAGAAAATCAACTCACTTCAATGAACTGGCATCTAGACTAGAAGGCAACTTTTTCAACTTGAGTGAATGTTATTATACGAGAAAATCAACTCACTTCAATGAACTGGCATCTAGACTAGAAGGCACAGGAAGTCTCGACTGAAACGGCTTCAACGCGGCAATGGGCAAATACTCCTACCTAAATGGCTTATTGTGTTTGACACAGATCGCCAAGTTACATCAATAAATTAAAGAATAACTGAAGAACGTTGTGTATACAACAGTCTAATGATTACAATTAATGTCAGTATCTGTATGATTTGTGGAATACCTCATATTCCTGCTCAAGCCTGAAGCCGTATTATACTTGGCATCCATTCACATTTATGTTTTAGTGGGAATCCATTTACCAAATGAACAGATATAAAATCCACTTTAAACTTTAGAAATCTATGTAATGTACATTACATGTTTCCGGATTAGTAACGATTTATTTGATACTAGCTGACCCAGCGAACTTCGTACCGTTACGTTAGTTTTTTTTTGTAATGTGCCAACAGTTCCTTTCCCGAAACTGTACATTGTAATAGAACTTCAGACAAGTTTCCGATATTCATGTTTGGTTCCACCTACACCTATGATGGTATATATATATAATTTCAGTTGTCTATTAGCAGTACACCGCAGACTACCTCTTTATTGTTTTTTTCTTTTCAAACCATCTTAAGGTTGTCTGGCAGAAATCGCTTTAAGCGATGAGACCACCTGATTGTACCCATAGATTTAAGTTTACATTATTTTACTTTTGCTGTACAATAAAGTTTATTTTATTCTATTCTATTCTGTTCTCTGTTCCGTCCACAATGGCGCGAAGTAAACAAAGCTCGTCTACTTGCAACTGGTAATGCGCGGCCTCGAGAGACAATGAGAAGGGAAAGAAGTTTCGAAGAATAAAGCCCGCTTTTAGGTCAAATGCCATAGCTGTTTGGCTGTTTAATTATAATAATACTGCAGTATGTATATTACTAAATTATTTACTATTTTTTTTGGTCTGTACAGCCTGTAACGTAATAAACATATCCAGAAAGTAGTTTTTTTTTTTGTGGTCTTGTTCTCAGAGTACTGGCTACTCTAGGAGAGTACGAATACGATAGTAAACACAGACATTACCCAGATAAAAAAAATAAATAAGAATAAAAATCTGACACGCCTTCCCCGCTCCACCTAGTGTGAGAGAAGATATTTGATGATTTCCAACTTGATGATTCCAAAAAGTCTAGATAAGTCCTAGTCCTGCCAGTTCACTTTGTGTAAGATCGCTCGGCTTCGAACGTTCTTTGTTACTAATACGGAAGCAACTCAGTAATCATGCTCAATTGCAGCGGTACATAATCATAATACTCCTGATTGACGACAGGATGTAATGTGACAGCTTAGGTAAGGTATTCAGACATTTTGTCTGCCAAAGCGACTGTTAACTAAGATAAAACCACATCCATATTCGAGCTTTTGCTACAATTTTTTACAAATGTAACCCAGATCGATTATATGACACAGTAAAATTATCAATTTCAGTTGAATTTACATAAAATTAAATAAATACCGTCACACAAATTAGTCCACCATGTCACATTAGTGAAACCAATAATCCAAATAGACAGAACTTATTTATTTTTATCTCGATTGATAAACATTTATATCAGGGTAATTATTTGTAGATATCCCTACTAAAATAGGAAATAAAAACATCAATATCAAAAAATAAACTACTATCATACTGCTACAAAAAGTAAACTAACAAGAAAAGCAAATAAGGATGATACATAAATTGTTCATTAAATTAATAGATAAATTAACTTGAAGCATAGGTATATTAAATATTTAACATTCAATTGATCCTAGACAGTGGGACATTGAGCCGTTTTAGAAAGAACATCGGAAGTGCCTTGCGTTTTTGCATAATTTTTTCTTCCATAATTAAAAAGTATTTATGAAAATATGTTAATAGCAACTATTCTATTGGATCAGTAGTTTTATAAATAATAAGTTATATTTTATTAGAATTATATTATCCTAAATACTTTTTCATTATGGAAATCTCATTTCTGGAAAAAACGCAGAATGTCGCTTACGACGGTCTTTCTAAAAGGGTCGACATTATGGTGAGTTAATAGGGCGCGCAAGTGACGCCTGACCGCTCACTGGGAACTTGTTCTATTCTATTAGTGAAGCCATTAGGTATCAATTGAGTTATCAATCGAGCAAAATAAACTAGAATCACGTCAGAATGCTGCGAAAAGTTAGGCAGAGATACCAACCCCACTTTTCGTTCATAACTTTAACATAATAACTTGTACTGCTTCCGTCGTCGGTTTCATTTATGTCCACGGTAAGCGTAGCAAACTTCCAAGAAAAGGAGGACGTTTTTTACCTCAGAACTCCCGTCGTTTAAGGACCGATTTTTTTTTTCCATTAAATGATATGCTTCCAGATTGGTCCCATTTTTTTTCAAAATCCTGATCTGCTTTGAATCGAGAGAACTCCGCAAATATTATAGGCAAACAGTTATTTTGGTATTTTCAGCGAGGACTTAAGCATTTACAATCAAAAAGTGACATTTGATGAAGTGGAACTGGTGGAGAAGACCAGAAATGGCCAACGGAACTTCATACACACACAAATATCACAATGAACATACATAGTTAACGACTATGACAATACAAATAAATGAATGGTTTTGAATAGTTATGTTGAAAATGGTATCATCGAAGTGATCTGATGATGATGGAGCCGGAAGATAGGCACCGGAACTCCGTAATTAATCAATTTATCCTAGCCGTGTTTGGGCTTATTAGAATTGTCGTGAAATGCGCTATTGCTATAAGGTACAATCGAACTGACCTGATGATGGAACCGGAAGGTGGACACGGAAACTTCATAATAAAACAATGTATCCCAGCAGGGTTTGGGTTAATTGGAATTGTCATGAGAAAAAGGTGTTCTGGCTATAAGTGTATCGCAAATCCGCAGCTAAAAATTGTGAAATTAAAAACTTTTTACAAAAAAAATAAAATTGACTTCACTAAAAAAACACTAAAACTTTTTGAGATGTAGGTGTAACAACAATTATTCATCGATATCTCATATAAAGAACTTCGTAAAGAAGTTAGTATATATACACTTGCGTGCACAAAAAACGACCCACCCCATAGGCAGCGCTTTGGAACCCAACAATTAACCAAAAAATTGAATAATTGTATTTATTTGAGTGTTATTGAAGATAGGTTTATAAGCTTCTTTTAGACATACTTTTCATTTTAGTAAATGTACCATTGTTAACATTATCGACTCAAATCGTCGAACACCCTCATTTTACACTTTTTATAACATAATGTTTCTGATTTTGCTCCGTATTTAAATTGAATCTAACTTAAATTTAAGCGTGTTTACTTCATTGTAAAAATGGATACAAGTCCAACTGAGGCCGCTCAAATAGAGTCAGGGCGTCCCGGCTAGAAGTCTTCATTTAAGTCGATCTACAGTAAGACGAGTGCGAGAAAAGGTTTGTTGAAAACCGGAAGTTTCAATAAACGATCGGGCTCAGGCAGAAATCGGGCGACATCAGAGCGCGATGACCAATTTTTTGTATCAATGACTTTCCGCAATCGACATCTCACTGGAGTTCAGGTGCAATCTGTCTGTTAAATCAATAAAAAAAACTATGACTTTAAAACAAGTGCAATGAAGCTTTCCTTCTTTATCTATAAATTGATGACAAAAATTTATTTAATTAATTTTAGTTTTTCCTCTAAGTGCTTATCGTGTTTTAAACCAAAACGTTAGAGGTGGGCCGATTTTTTTGCACGCAAGTGTATTAACATGCGATATCGATGCAGCTATAAAACAAAAAATAAATATTTGTCTCTTCGTTATTTAACATCGACTTCCGAAATTAAGGTTACCTATTTTATAATTTTTTAGTGTTTTTTTTACATTGAAGTCGGTTGTATTTTTTTTTTTGTAGAAAGATTTCTTTAAATTAAACATTAAAGGACGATATAGATGTTATTAGTCGTCAATTAAAATTAATAAGGGCTTATTTACAAATGCAGACGTTCGAAAACCATTGTAACGATAATGTTGATTAAAACCAAATAGTAGAGGATACGACTAAGAACGACCTTCACCGGTCTGTTGAATTAGTCTAAGATCCGATTAAGAACGACCTTCACCGGTCTGTTTAATGGATGAAACGTATTTTATTATAAATTTAGTGTATTAAATAATATAACGCGGGTGGGTTGCCTAAGAAATTCCTGGCCAGACTATTATTAATTAAAAATTGAAAATTTACTTTTTTTTTAGAAAAATGCACAACCTTTATTCATACCAGATTTTTTTGCAGACAACACTATAACATTGTATTCATAATGAAACAGCGTTTATTTTGATATAGAATTTGTTGTATATCAAAATATCACACCTGTTTATACATACCTGTTTACACCTGGCAACCCATAGTTATGCCAGGAAACAAATAGGCAACCCAACATTTTTATGTTCTAAAGGCTTCACTCTTTCGGTCAGTATTAAATTTATTCGTTAAACACACCGGTGCATATTTCAAAAAAAAAAAAAATTGTTTGGCCAGGAATTTTTCAGGCAACCTACCCGCGTTATATTATTTAATTTACTAAATTTATCATAAAATACGTTTCATCCATTAAACAAACCGATGAAGGTCGTTCTTAACCGTATCCTCTACTAAATGAAAAGAAAACCAAATTTGTTAAATTTACGATGCCTCACGTAAGGCAGGTAGAAACTAGTGTGCTAATAAAAGGTAAAGAATTGAGTCCTGAAGACACTACAGTGTTCTTGGGTATAACTCTTGATGCTAAGCTTCAGTGGGGCCCACACATAGATAAGTTGTCGAAAAAACTTAGCTCTGCCGCATACGCTGTTAGACAAATTCGAAATCTAACTGACTTAGAGACAGCCCGTTTAGTTTACTTCAGTTATTTTCATAGTGTCATGTCGTACGGTATTCTATTATGGGGAAATGCCGCCGATATCCAAACGATTTTTGTTTGCAGAAAAGGGCCATTCGTTCAATTTATAAATTAAGTCCCAATACTCCCTCAGAGATAAATTTAAAAATATTAATATTTTGACTGTGCCATCTCAGTATATCTATGAAAATATTTTGTATGTTCATAAAAATAAAAACATGTTTAAAAAATACAGTGACATTCACAACGTTAATACTAGGAACAAACACAAGTTAGTGGTTCCTGCCACCAGGCTCAAAAAAATAGGACGCTCATTTAGATGCCAAAGTATACATTTTTATAATAAGCTTCCCAGTCCTATTCAGGAACTTAGCATTAATAAATTCAAAATATTTGTAAAGCGAAAACTTTGCCAAAAGGCTTTTTATACTGTAAAAGAGTATCTCGAGGATAAAACGGCTTGGGATTGACCTGCTCCAGTACCTACTCACTATAATTAATATCATTTGAATGTTTTTTTGTTTTAACTGCCTTTTTTTTATTGACGATTGTTGTTGTTTTACAATTATGATATTGTATATATATATATACTATTTGACTGATTTTTTTTTATATACTTACGTTTTTTTTACAATTTGTAATATTTACACTTTTGTAAATTTTATTATTGTAAATGTGAGAACTATGTGGATTACTCTTTCCTTTTCTTTTATTTTCACATGATGTCTGGCAGTTTTGAGTATTTGATGTGGCCTACCCAAATGTCCTTTCTTTGGCATTGTTCGTCAAGTCGTTGAGCTCCTTAGTAGTCCTGAGTTGAGCTACACGCATATTGACAAATGCTTGCACTGACTGGACAGGTCCACTTAGAACTGTATGGTTCTTTTTTCAAAAGACCATCTCCGGCTCAATCTGCATGGTTCTCATATGATTTGACCATTACATATTTTGCTGTATGGACTTTAAAAGAGACTTTGACCGCTGAGTTTGTTTCGGTGTTTCTTCTCAGGGTAGTCAGCTTGGAAACACCGGCCTCATCTAGCATTAATTGACGAAAAAAAAATTGACGTGTAAAAGTGTTTTTATAAAACCTACTTGCTAAATAAAGATCATTTATCATTTATCATTTGTTTATTGGATGAAAGGTATTTTATGATAAACCTAGTATATTAAATAATATAACGCGGGTGGGTTGCCTAAGAAATTCCTGGTCAAACTTATTATTAATTAAAAATGAAAATTTTCTTTTGTTTGGAAAAATGCACTGGTGTGTTTAACGAATAAATTTAATACTAACCGAAAAAAAAAATGGGACCAATCTGAAAGCATATCCATTAAGGTGAAAAAGAAAAAAACATCAAATCGATCCTTAAACGACGGAGTTCTGAGGTCACAAACATTAAAAAAAAATACATGCCAGATTTTTTGCAGACTACCCAACCCTATATCATTGTATTCGTAATGTTTTTTTTTTTAATTAAGATAAACTAGTGCTTGACTGCAATCCCACCTGATGGTAAGTAGCGATGCAATCTTTGATGGTGAGGCGCACTAGTTTATTAAGAGCCTATTCACTTTATTTTGATATACAATTTATTTATTAAACAAGTGGGTGCAAAGTACTAGTATTGTCACACCTGTTTACAGTATTGACACACCTGTTTATACCTGGCAACCTATAGTTATGCCAGGAAACAAAAAGGCAACCCAACGTTTTTATGTTCTATAGGCTTCATACTTTCTGTTAGTTAAATTTATTCGTTAAACACACCGGTGCATTTTTCCAAAAAAAGTAAATTTTCAATTATTAATTAATAATAGTTTGGCCAGGAATTTCTTAGGCAACCCACACGCATTAGATTATTTAATATACTAGATTTGTCATAAAATACGTTTCATCCATTAAACAGGCCGGTGAAGGTCGTTCTTATCGGATCTTAGACTAAGACCAATATATAGGGTAATTAGTGACCGGTACTTAGACAAGTCATAAGTACAATCATGATTACAAACTACTTTCCCAAAGAAACAGTGTTTTTTTTACCCATTCGTTTTATCACTATAACAAAACGCGTCTAACAGTTGACCAGTCGCAGGCGCGCACGCGCGCACGCGCGAATTTCTAACAGCTGTTTTGTTATTGTGACAAAACAAACGTAAAGAAAAAATAAGGAAAAACTTTTAACTTTTTATTTGCCGGAAAAGGCGCAAACTTAAGAATAAATAATATTACCAAGTTTTCAATAACAAAAAAAACTGAGTATAATAAAAAAGTTTCTTTAGGAAAGTTGTTTGTAATCATGAGTACAATGACGTGTTTAAGTATCGGTCACTAATTACCAGCCACCCTATATATTTAATCTGTTTCCGATCAAAACGTTATTATGTTTTGTTAAGCGTACAACTTGGTAGAGCTGAACTAACACTAATGTTAACTACTAATGTGTATTTTGTTTGATAATTTTATTGTGATCACTCTTCAAATTATTTACATAAACTTTTGATATACTAGCCACCACAGTTATTTTTGGCTGGCATATAATGTGATAAAACAGAATGAATACTGTCACCTTTCTGAAAATACTTATGAAATCCTCAAGTTTCCTTGAAATCGAAGGCGAGAATTATATCTTCTACATCCGTCGGGCTGAATATCAAATAAGAAATATCCAATATCACTACGGAATTCATTAAAATTGAGATGGTGTAATATGCAATCTATGGATATAAATAAAATTGAAGTTTACGGTCGTAATATCAGAATATAAACTTTGTTACTAAATGCGGAAAGCATATTCGATACCTATAGCAAAAATTAAAGTTTTAAAAATACATTTTAGAAATTTTCAACATTTTATTAGTCTGTTTTTTTTTTCGATATATTTCTGCAGCAGCTGGACGATTTTGACGGGACTTTCACTGATGGATAGCTAAAATACGTTATGAAAACTAATAATTTTCCCAAAAAAAGAGTATAATATTCTTAAACTCCAAGCGAACGCAGTCTCAAATAACAGCTATATTAAAAAAAAAAACGGCTTTCTAGACAATACTACCATTTTGAAACATTCCTGAAAAAGTATCATTCAGTTCCACTTTATTAAAACATATATTTGCAGCGTGGGAAGAAGCCCAAGATGCGATAGGATTTTTTTGTGACCTCTCAAAGGCTTTTGATTGTGTTAATCAC
The DNA here is from genome assembly GCA_910589285.2 of Mythimna ferrago. Taxonomy (NCBI): domain Eukaryota; kingdom Metazoa; phylum Arthropoda; class Insecta; order Lepidoptera; family Noctuidae; genus Mythimna; species Mythimna ferrago. The sequence goes on along the minus strand of OU342673.1, from coordinate 14,210,933 downwards.
GAAACCTTGCTTTTAAAGCTAGAACTTTGTGGGCTAGGTAAACTTGCACTCACCTTTGTGAAATCTTATTTAATTGACAGGCAACAGCAAGTTCAGATAAACGATATCAATTCTCCGAGTTTAAAAGTCAAAATGGGTGTACCGCAAGGCTCAATATTGGGACCTTTCCTCTTTTAGTATATATGTTACTGTAAAAGCTCGAACTACGGTAAACTTAAGTTTTTCCAGTAAAACCTAAAATTTACCGACATGAGTTGGTAAATGTAAGTACGAGGGTAGATCGAAATATTCGCGGCCTAACACATAAATACTTGAACTATTTTAATGTAACTGACCTCATTCGATTTGCTTACTCTCTGGTTGTCACATTGTAAAATTCTATCGCAATAGCATCATCTGTTTTTAAATTAATGTAGAAGCACTTTTTATTTTCAAGTTTTGTGAATGTGAAGTACCAAGGAGCATTTTTATTAGGTTACGAGTACAACTTGTTTGACATTACGAGCATGGAAGTTGAGAGTTTGTCATGCTCATAATGGTGGCATGTGTTATTTGGCTATTCGGTTCCCTTCAAAATGGTTGAGCTGAGTGGGGCTGATGCACGTGTCATGCTCGTAAACGGGTGCCGTCAGTTGAGACTGGTCATCTCTTAGCTGCCAGTGGCTTAATTTAATTTCTATTTTTCTTATTCGTTTTGTTTTTTTATTAATTCTCATCTACATTGTGCTCACATATAAGAAGCTACAAGAAATATGTAACCAAGATTTATGATTTAAAAGTAACTCGTAATATGATTTAAAAGAGTATCCATGGAGTTTCTTACACGTTCTTCTTCATAGAGATTATCGCTTTAGAATGTGCAATTTAGCTTCACTTTTTTTGACTGACCGACATTTTGACAATTCAAAAGTGCTTGTAATTTGATCTATTTAAAATAAACGTTTCTGATTTCTGATTTCCATCCAATTATACCTAATAATAAGATTGGCTAATACAAACTGAAATAGAACCTTTGAAACGCGGCCGACTGGTATATTTAAAATAGAGATAGTAATACGAGTAATTACGTGTTCGTGTCAATATATACCATCTTAATTTTAATTTTGGAAATCAATATACTAAAATAATTATTTTTAAGCTGGCATTGTAGGTATGTTAAAGATATGAGATCGATATGAGGTTGAAAGTAGAACCAGCATGACGATAGCATTAGGCTAGCGATTTATAGACCGAATATTCACAGTATGTTTGTTGGTCCAATGCGATCAACTATAGGAGTTATTTTTAAATGCGTCCAACTTTTTTAGCTCTGCCCAAAGGATGAAAATGGTGCGTGATTCATACTCGCAAACAAAAGACTTAGACAATTTCCCAAACCAAAATTTTTAGTGTACTTGTAATAGCAGAATAAATATTGGTATATTCAAGGTCAAATTAAATTAGCTTGCAAACTTTACGGACGTGTTAGGAATAGATATCGATATCTAATGATAACTAGCGGCGGATACCCGGCGACCGGCGTGTGCTACTAGGCTAAAAAAAGTAATATGTACCTACTATAATATACGAGTATTATATTTATTAGTGGGGGAAGATAAGAAAAGACATGGCCGAATCCTGCCCAAAAAATCAATTATATGGTACATTAATTATTTATTATATGAAAATTAATTCTAAAATAAATAAAAATAAGTCGCAACAATCACATTTCTCTAGGAGTGGCGAGAAAGATTACAAAAAAATAAGTATGTTAATTGTTTTTGAGTCCTTTTGTTTCATAGCAAACATGGAGGATGAGGATAAATCGATACAAATTACATTTACGTTTGGGTAGTCGCATAAGACAGAAAGTGTTCTTATCTGTAGTCACGCCTGAAGGTCAGACTAAAAATATAAAATACTTGTAAATACCACAATTGTATTGCAGAAGTTAAAAAGTTAACTAGACACCACTTTTCGAGTCGCCGCGCGTTTTGATGGTACTCACGGTACACATTATGAATCGGTAATATTTTCAAGAGCGTGCACCCAAACGTCCTAAAATTATTTTGACGTTTATTCTGCGCTCTAAACTAAACTGTCATAACAAACTGTATGTGTCAGTCTTGCGTTGCGTCGTTCTTACAACATATTACTGTTTTGTGTTTTCGTAACTGTATTTGATTTTTAAACTTGGCTCCATGCTATCCTTTATCGGACTTTCCTTTACGCTTTTAATATTTATATTCTGCTGTGCATATTGGATTGGTTTGTTTACGATTTGGATTCTGACGCTCACGAAGTCAATTTGCCTGAACTGAACGTGGTCTCCAATCGAATATGAAGGCATATTGTAAGAACTTTAACACCATAACTACAAAATACATTGGCTGATATACATACAACAGGTTGAAGAACTACAAGAAAATGAATCTGGATTACCTAAACTACCTTCAATTCCACCAGTTGCTAATCAAGCAAATATAACGGCATCAGCCTCATTCCTTGATAACATATCTTCGAAGCTATCTAGTTCTTCTTTTCGAGATTTAAGAGAGGATGAAAACATTCAATGTGTCTTGTCTGAGTAATTATTGTAATGATGATGTGTTAAAATATTAAGAAATAAATATATTTAAGCAAATGTCTGTACTTACGTATTTATATGACTAAATAAAAATTCAAGTTTTATGTTTTTAGTGTTTTATTGCATGTCCAATTGTATATTTTTTGCTAATTCGCCTGAATATGCAAAAAATACATATCTGTTAGACGACGAGCTCTTCTTCGATATTGTGGCTTGTTAATGTCGATGTTTGAAAGTGAGTATGTATTACCAATATTTTATGTTCATCAATGTAAATACGTTCTACTTGGTATTTTGATTTTTGACTCATTCTTCACTAGCCTCTATGAATATGTATCACTGAGAGTGTTTCGTACATTTTCATAGAATTAAAGGCGTTCTCATACTAACTTACTGTCACTGTCACTGTTATTGTAGATCATTGTCGTGTTGATGTCAATCATTGCTATTCAAAATGATTAGGCGTTTTTTTTGTAAATCTTATTTATAGTGGCTCTCGCTCTGTCTCTGATCATAAAACTTAAACTACTATAAAGCCGTAGCCTTAAGCTTTAATACGACATACCGTTTGTCTGTGTATAGGAATATTTTTAGTTTGGGCACAGCTCCCTACTAATTCCGGCCATGACATCTACATTTTTAAAAGATTTGTTTTAATGGTCTAAAATCTCCGCATTATATTATTGCTTTTCTAATGTGACCCGTTTGGAGCACATCGGTTGAATGGTTTCAAAAACTGGAAAGGACGTAAGTGGACATAGGAAACATATTTTGTGTTTTATAAAGGTGTCCCACGACTTTGCTACAAGGATTGAAAGTACCTTAACCTCTCAGGTACCAGTGTACCGAATACAGTACACCTCATACCAGCTAACTTAAACCTACATAAAAATAAGGTTTAAGTTAGGTTTTTTTTAATGTTTAATCATTTGCGGCTGAAAATTAGACTGATTCAGTCTAATTTCGCTTCAGAAGCCGAAGCTTCGTTTTCGTTTTCGGTTGAGAATCCTTTTTCGGTCGAACACTAAATAATTTTAAATAATCACCCGAATGAACCGGGAATCGAAACCGCTTAATGTGAAAAAAACCTTGTAATTTTACTTTAGCGATCGAAAGGCTCAATTATATACTATTTATTTTTAACCCCCGATGGAAAAAAGGGTGTTATAAGTTTGAGGTGTCTGTGTGTCTGTCTGTGGCATCGTAGCACCTCAGCGAATGGACCGATTTTGATGCGTTTTTTTTTATTTGAAAGCTGACGTTATCAAGATCTGTCCAGGTCTTAAAGATCATCAGCTCATTTATTGGCTTTGGCTGGAATCTTAAACACTTAATGGATGTATACATTCCTAAGAAACACATATACATACATATGTGGCCTAATGTTTGAAATAGTCATGTACCTACATGCTGACGCTTTCAAGCTAGTGTGATGATGGAGGGTCGGAGGTAAGAGACGTAACCTTGGAATGCGTATTAATAAACCCATCCAGATTCGGCTTATTTAGATTTATCTTAAAAATTGTTCTGGTCGTTTCTTATGACAATGATAACCTGATGACGAAGACTTGATGCTAGAACTGGGAAGTGACTGATGGAACCTCGGAATGCGTTCTAGTAAACAAATCGAGTTTGGGCTCATTAGATTCGTCTTAACCAGTTCTAAATATTTTTCATGATGACGAGGACCTGTTGTTAGAACTGAAAAAGTGGCTGATGGAACCCTGGAATGCCTTCTAGGAAACACATCGAGTTTGGGCTCATTAGATTCGTCTTAACTAGTTTTAATTTTTTTTATTATGACAATTAGGACCTGATGCTATAACTCGGAGGTGGCTAATGGAACCCTGGAATGCCTACTAGTAAACACGTCGAATTTGGGCTCATTAGACTCGTCTAAACCAGTTATTTTACTTTTGTAGATTTTATGCGTCGGGGGTATTTTAATTTTTTTTAATTTTGCTATTATTTCTAAATAGGTAACATATCATGTTAACCGCACATGGGCCACCGACCACAACGGGCCAATCACATCGCAGTGAAAATCGATTAAATTGAGCCGCTTGAAAAATTAAAAATTAGAGTACATGAAATTATGAGGTTGGATGAATAAAATCCGTTTTTTTTTTAATTATTGTTATGATAGGCTTGCGCTTGACCACTATTTCACCTGCTGGTAAGCGATAATGTGATCAATTATGAAGCACGCTTGCCTAAAGGTAATTCTAGATTATATAATTAATTTATTATATAGCTATTCACTCTAGATTTATTCTTTCGAATACCGTAATTAAAGCCACAATAGAAAGACAATGAGAGAGCGAACGCCGGCGTTCGCTCGGGTTTTAATGAATTAAAGACACCTAGGTTGTAGCTGTCAGGAAACACAGACTCCAGCGGGAAACTCCACGCCTTAACTATACGTATAACCAACGTGCTCCCATAACGTTTAGTGCGTAAAACATTCACCGGTGGAGCAGCGCCATACGTCTGGGGGTTCTTTGATGAAACGGGCTTGGCGGCATAAAGCTATGCAATTCCGACGCGCACTCCCCGAAATGCAACCGGTAGGTTTGTGTGATCGGCATTAGATATCGATATGTATCCTAACAAGTTTTTGTAGTTTCGCTGACTCATTCAATATAACCCCACATAAAAATTAAAATAATAAGTCATAATTTTGATACAAGAAATACTAATTTCACCCAATACCGAATATAATGTTTACGTATCAAAAAACATTTCAATGTGAATTAATTTTTCAGCATATATCCAAGTTAAAACAGAACTCTACGAGGTAGCAATGAGTGTTAATCGGAAATATGAAATATTTAGACACAAAATTGCTTTACTCAAATAGTTTGTACGTACTTGGAACCAAGGGACCGGCACTTCCGATGCGTTGGGATGAATTTGCCCTGGTGGCAGGAACCCTGCAATCGTAGGGAGCCTGATCCTAGCTTGTGAGATGGTGATATGTTGGCTGTATTCGACGCCCCCTGTGTAATCACTTCTTTCACGGACTCCTTGGAACCAGCGCAACTGCCGATGGGTGATGGAGGTTCCAATTTTAGCGACAGCCTGTAATTAAATATTTTGTTAGCACACAATATTTATAAGGCCTACAGACGGGACTGGTCAAAGTTGATGCAGAATGATAAAGGAAAGAGAGACGCCCTTGCCCTGCAATGGCAATATATAACAGTGTGAAATAAGTTCTTGAATAAAAAAATAAACACAGTTTACCATTTCTTTATAATTAGACAAGCACAGATGATATAGTTCAACTAGCTTGTTATTGGCAAGACCTTCGAGTTCACTTAATGGTGTAGTCATTACACTCATATTAACCAGTCAACATCATACAAAACCGACACTCAATTTGACAACTATTGTCAGTGATATTGATTTGACCTGCACATCATATACCCAGCAATTGGTCTTGACTCAAAGTCTGGGTTTAATGAATGCAAAAAACCAATTGAATAGGTTTTTTTATTAAAGTAAATTGCACATAATTAACAAAAAAATTATAGTGTCCGCTAATATCACAAATAAAATAACAAAAAAGCGCAAAACATTCGCAAAAACAAATAAGTTTTTTAATTTTTTGAGGAGCATGAAATGTTGGATATTAATGGAGGTTGTAAGAAACTGGCTTTAGCTGCTGTACCTTTCTAAAGAAAGGTACAGCAAATTGAGTGGAAGATATGGTTAAAAAGAAATTGAATTTGGAGATGGCGAATGCTAAAGGTATAAATGAGAAAAGTACATTCTGCGCCCCTAATAAAATAAAAAATAAAAAATAAATTCGCTAGAAAAACAAAGCAAAATATTTCGCTAAGCATGCTTACCCTATAAAAGTCAAAACTTGCCCGCAAGGAACAACTATCTCAGGATCGACTGGTTGGAGAGAGACTGTGATTGCAGTTGCAATCACTTAACAAAATTACATTCAATGTGCAATTCTAGACCATGGGTTCCCAACCAGTGGAGCATCGAATGCCTGACTGGGCGCAGAAACATTATAGTTTTATGATTAGAAAGAAATCTCTTGCTTCCAACAACCTTGAGGTAGCAAGACCTATACTTTGGATATGTAACCAAATTACTTCACATGATCAATGCGACTAACGCTTCTTTTTATTAATTTTTTGGTCAAAGGCAAGACAAGTACGGTGCAGATTTCAGAAAACAGGTATTGAGGGAAGCGACTGATTGCTAACTTTAATAATACATCCTTGAACTCGAGGTAATTGTGCTCACTTAGCAGTATGTAGCGCCAATTTCAATGTCTGCATTAAGTTAACGCTTACGATAAAAGGTTGAGAACCCCGTTCTAGGATATGAAGATTGACGCATTGCGCCGCCGCAACAGTAATTGGCAAATCTGGCCTGGTCGTGCGGACCACACCACTTACAGAATATATCTACATCTACACTAATATAATAAAGAACTAGTTTGTTTTTTTTTTTTGTTTTTAGGAGGTAATCTCTGGAAGTACTGATCCGATTGCTAAAATTTTTTCACCGATAAAAAGCTGCTTTATTCCTGAGTGACATAGGCTATATTTTGTGTAAGCGGGCGAAGCTGCGGGCAAAAACTAATACGTCATATTGATGTACCTATATGTCGTGGCCAGATCTTAGAATTGATCACTTCATGATATGGCCAACTAAAACTGGCCAGATTAAACGTTAACATTTGATGATTTGTCAATCCTTGTTTGGCTGTATGTAGGATTGATGTATGTAGGATTTCTATGATAATAAAAGGCCTAAAAAAAGTAGGCCAAACGAGGATTGAAATATCATAAATCTTTAACGTTTAAAAAGATTTGGCCAGCTTTACTTGGCCATGTCATAAAGTGATCAATTTCTAGAATCTGGTCACGACATATACTAGCACTCACTCACACACACGAGTTAACATTGATTAATTTTGAAAGGTCTAGATAAAAGCATGAAGTGTCTAAGGTGCCAGTGCCACTTGTCTTTGGCAAGGGGCCATGGGTACGTCTTCCAGAGCTTCCCTAGGTAACATTTTAATTTAAGATTATTTATACTAAACAAAGGAATTTAAAAAAATGAAAAACAGGCCGGCTGTGTGGATAATAGTGTAAAGCATTTTTTTAGCAAACACAGAAAAATTTATATCAAAGCTGCCAAGCAATTTTTCAACAATTAACACCATAAAACATAATATTATGATTAAATTCTTTATTTTATTCTGGAATCCCAATGGCAAATATTTCAGGAGCACTTTTATTTTTGTGTAACGAATGGTTTTTCGCAAACCAACCTTCGAGAATGTGGTCTGCCCGGACTTGCCTGTGGCGCCCTTCTGAAGCCTCTAGGAAGGATTTCTAAAAAGAACTAAACCAAGCAACTGCCTAATGTAGGGTACGGTACTGATCTTGATTTAGGGTTAGGGCGTCACAGGGTCCGATTTTTTTTTGTCGTGGGTAATCATTAAATAGCTATTCTCGGTCTGGGTATAGTGAGTGGGAGTGTCATACTTTTAATCCACTCGAGTTCTTTCAGTTGCCTTGTTGTTACTTGGCAGGCATCGGCATAGCATATTGATCAGCTCCGCTAGGGATCCCATCAATTATACTGACAGCCAATGGAGACGCGTGGAACACAACGCACCGTCGAACCAGGCTGGTCCTTATCCGACGGCCGAGCTCCATTCGCCGTTCTCAAACCCACGCCAGCAGTGCCCAGTAAACGCTCTGCGACTCCCGACGCCTAGTAAACTGGTATGCTGCCGCTGCAGGATGTATCTATCAGTGGTTGCATACCAGTATCAGTGGCTGGGGCGTGACGGTTACCTCTCCCTCACGTATTTCTCCACCTCCTTCACTCGCTTACTGGTTCGCAGAAGCTGACTGCTTCCCATGCCCCGTCACTCCGTGCCATGGCCTGAACCAGGGCTTGACGGGCTGGAAGGGTTTGCCCCCGCCGATTGCCTCCACGAAGACACAGCGGTACGCCACCCAAGCGGGGCATACCTCCAATGTTTTCATCAGGCGATCAGCGCAATGGTAACACTCAGGCGTTTCTTCAGGTGAAAATCTATATTGAAAATTCTAATAACACAGCCCGACTTCCCAATACAATACTTACTTATACTGATCATCTTCTAGGAACTTCTGTAGTTCTTCAATATATCGTACGCTGTTCAGATAGTTGGAGACGTGGGGCAATGGAGCGATATCGTATTCAGAGGTTTGATACTTCTCGAGCGCTTTCAAAACTACCGCCATCTTAGCGACACGGTGCGGTGAGTCCGGGGGGTGTGCGATGTCGATGTACACGAGATCCGTCAAGAATATACCTGTAGAAAAAATCACTTTCGTTAGTTAACAAATATGTTAATATGAAACGAAACAAGGGATCTCTGCCCCCCTATCCAAGTTACAACCGTTTCGCTTGCGCCGAACGATTCGAGTTGGCCACACCGCCAATTCTTTTGTTCTGACCACGTGACTGAGCGTTAAGACGACGTCATTCCCGTACATTTCAAGCTTTCTGCTAGCACTAACGATAGTAGATTAGCAACTTGGCTAGGGGTACTGGAGCTTTAAATTCAACTCTAAATAATCGTGATTAAATCTATCCTGTTCCTTGCTGTGCCTGACGCGGTAATCAGGCACACCTTAAGAGGCTCCTTTTTCACTCGCCTATCGTCAACATGGTTTTAAAGCTTGTTGCTTATCAACTCGATGTTTGATGAGGAGACATAACGCCTATAAATTCTATTGGCATTCGGTAATTCCGTGATTTACTCGAATATTTTTGTTTTTTTTTTTTTAACCCTTAAAACTCGTGCAGAAATTATAACACATGATTCAAATTATATATTAACATGTTAGTCTTTATACTTAGTGAAAGGTTTTCAGAAAAATTGTCGTCATTCAGAATCTCAATTAAATGTGCAAGGCCTCTATTGATGTACTGTTTTATATTTTTAATATATGAGAATATTATGAAGGGCCAAAGTGCTCAAAAAATTGCAGATATTCTTTACTAAATTAGTTTTACACAAAATGTTTTGATTTCTATAGAAGCCTAGATAATATCCACAAGATAGCTATGTCTCCAAAATACCTAGAGAAAGATGTGTAATAACATCATAATCACGTAAGAGCGGTTGTATGAAAATGTACCACGAAAAGGACGCGCTTAAGTCGAGGTCCGAGTCCTCACAGGGTGCTCTTAGCGTATACCTAGTCGCTTAAAATATACGTGTACCGATGGACACAATATTTGTCTAGACGGGATCGATCCATAAGATTTTCTGTTGCAAGAATGATTGGGCGTCGGAGCGTCCTAAGTTGGAATGGAGAAAGCTACTTTCACGCGGGCGAAGCTACTGGCAATAGCTAGTCGTAAATAAAGCAACACAAACCACAGTTACAATCGTAAATCTAAGGCAATCAATTAGTAGTTTGTAGTTGTTGAGCTTCTTAATAGTCCTAAGTTGAGCTACAAAAATACCAACAAATGCTGCACTAACTGGATAGGTCCAATCAAATGCGGCTGTGCTTATTTCCTTAATTAGACTATCTCATATAGACTACTACGATCTATATTACTATAATAAGGAGATAAAGTTTGCTTTTATATTTTTGTTGATAGGAAGCTGCTTTATTCCTGAGTGACATAGGCTATATTTTAAGTACGCGGACGAAGCCGCGGGAAAAAGCAGTATAATATATGAATACTGCATGTTGCTCATATGATTTGACCATTGCTTCATTGTTGCAGGGTAGTCAGCTAGGAAACACCGGCCTCATATAGTATTAACTGTCGAAAAACATTACGTGTAAAAGTGTTTTTAAAACCTATTTGCAAAAGAAAGATAATTTATCATTTGTTTGTCATGGTTTATTGAAAAATAATGTAACTAACAGGTGATTATTTCAATAAAACGTTAGCAAATTACACATTATGTCATTCATATCCGTATTGAATGTGTGCGTAGCCAACCTTGCGGGCTATCTAACAAACGGCATCTATTGTGTGTCCATTAAGGGCACTCTATGCCGCATTTATCGTCGTAAAGTAGAGATGTGGCGTGTCAGTTATTTTTAGAAATGAGTAACTGCTACTCGGTACCGCGATGAAAAAAACAGAATTACGCTAAGGAAGCTTGCCAACCCATAAATAAGCTAGGAAAGTATATGCTTGAAAAAAAAAATAAAGCAGAAGATTTCGATTGCTTTTTTTTTGTTTGTATGTGTTAATCTCAGGAACTACTGGTTCAATTTGAAATAATCGTTAGCGTGCACAGCAGATTAAATGAATCGCTTTAGACTAAGCTACGACCCACAGGAACGGACGAGTAACCAAAAAAAAACCGCATGTAAGCGTAAAACCGTTGGAGATAGGTAGTGAATTATAATACTAGGAGCATGCCCCAGCGCGTGTCTCGAAATCTTTCAAATTCTCGACTTTTCTCTACTATATTATACATGAATAATACACCTAAACCTTCCTCAAGAATGATTCTTCGTATATTGGTCAAAATTACGTAAAAATCCTTTTAGTAGTCGCGAACAGACAGACTGAAAGTTTTATAATATGTATTTTGAGTACAGTAATTCTTATAAGAAATAGGTACCCACATTATGTGGCGCACGAGGGAAGAATGGAAAGGTCAGAGCTGATAATACTATGATTGACGGACTTAAAACAAATGCCATCGTAACTATAACAAGATAGCCAACACACCGCACATGTTATTTTCACACGGAAAAGTCAATAAACACTGCTTACTCAATACATCATACTGATATTTTAAACTAGCTTTTGAACGTGACTTCGTTCGTGTGAATGTGAGTTATAGCGGACACGAAGTCACAGTCGAAGCCAGTACGCTGAGTGACAGTTATTTTTACGTTAATGCGATCGAATCGTTTACCGCGTTTGACTCTCTGATTGGTTAAGAGCTTGGAACGGGCCAATCAGAGCGCCGAACGTCATAAACGTGCCCATCGAGTTAATGTAAAACTCGCACTAGGCACTCAGGTAAAAAGCCTATGTCCTTTCTTGGGGTTCAAGCGGTTTCTCCGTACTGCATTTATTTTGATGCAAAAACAATGCACAAAAATGTATGGACACCGTCCCCACCCTTGTAACACTTTAAAACCTATGTTAATCGAAGGGCCATCGACATTTCATCATTTTATTGTATGACAGCAAAACTGAAATATCTGTCTGAAAAAAGTTATATCTTTTATATATTATATATGCCCCGAGTCTCTCCGAGTCTCTCCGACTCGGGGCATTGACACGTCGCAGTCTTGCGACATAGCCTCCTACAACCACTCCGCTTTGGTGTAGATGTCGACAGGCCGGTCCGATGCTTGCACCTAGGTCTATACCTTTGCAGCATCCAGATCGCAGCTCCTGATCCAGTTGCTTTAGCAGTCGCCCGGGGACATATTAATTGCATGGCGGCGCCTATAACATAGACGTTTGTGCCACTCCGGGCCCTATGACTCTATACGATGTATGATATAAATAATATAAATTCATGATATGCATCCTACTTGCCTCATTTTCAGGCAGAGTAGGGTCCTAGAAGAAAGAAGACACTAACAGAATAGATATTCTAGGAGACCAAAAGGAATGAATTAAAAAATCATCAAGATAATACTTATTGATTCTGGTTTCTTCAAATCGATATAACTTTTTTTCAGATAGACATTTCAGTTTTGCTGTCATACAATAAAATGATGAAATGGCTATGGCCATTCGATTGACATAGGTTTAAAAGTGCTAAAAGGGTGGGGACGATTTGAACATTGTTCTTTGGTTAAGTAGTTTAACTGTAAATACGTAACAGACGTACAGACAAGAGATACTTTCACATCTTTAATATTATAATAATAAAAAAGTATAGAAGTATGGGTTTGATCAAAGTTTTGGTCTAAACATTCAATGTTGATGATATTAAAATTTATAAGAAAATTCCGATAGTATTTTTTTCTTCGAAATAAACGTGACACCCACACGTATGTGAGCATTGATGTGTATGGCACTGTAAGCTATCATCGCGTGTTGTATTGGGACGTCGCCTATCGCTACACGCCTTATTGCTTTCACGATTAAAACCTGGCACTAATGTGGAATGAGGTCCCAAATATCTAACAGGATTGCGTCATCAAGTCGCTGTTTACTTCGTCTGTTTGTCCACTTACTTTTTTATAGCTACGCAGCGGATTTTAATATGGTTTTCATTAATAAAAAGAGTTATAAACGCGCATGCATAACGTATCGAATAAATTTATAATAATATTACGAAGATAAAAAAAAATTATTTTTGAGTTATTTTTTTTTTTTGTAGCTGAAAAAATAATGGATTGATTTAAAAATGTATATTACCAGTAGAATGCTACTTCATCACTGAGTGACATACCTACATAGGTTATATATTTCTTAATACAGACGCGGGCTAAGCCGCTGGTAGAACCTAGTCATAATTACATAATAATATATATATATACACATATATATTATACATAAACGGGAATGGTTAGTGAATATAACTAAAGCCAGTGCGAAGCCGGTGTGGGTCGCTAATTTATAATATAGCAAGTTATGTGCCTAATGAACTCATCAATACAGTCATGGGTATTCCCCGAAACATTTGGGCGACTGTTAATAAACGTTTTGTTGCAAACAAAATAGCGATAAGCCAACGTATATTTATGATATTGAATGAAAAGGGGTGGACTTAACGTATACCACGAATCATGATGTTGTGTTTTTAATTTTATCCATGACGTGTTTCAAATTTTCAACGCAACTCTCATACGTAACTCACCAAGATATGGGATACATGGCAAAGGAATACATCTCAAATATTCCCTCAAAGCAGTCCAGTTGTCTTTCTCACCGAAGAGCTCCGCGAGTTTATCGAACTGTTGTTTATCCTTTTTAGATAAGCACGCCCATGTTTTTGTCAGCCTGTAAATGAGAAAATATATGAATGATTAACTGTATTTCATTAACTACCAAACATTACTTGAATATCTATTATATAACAAACTTAACGTCTCAAACAACGTAATGAAAAAATGTGCTATGTGGTAAGCCACAATGTTACATGTATGAAAACTTAGGTATTTAATTATTTCCGAACCTATATATGCTGGCACTGTGCAACGCCGAGATGACAGCAAAAAGTGAATGCAGATTATTTAAATCGTGTAACTTTTTTCCTACTTTGATAAAATGCGCCAATATTTCAGCTCGTGCTTTAGGCGATTGCCCATTTAATATTTCCTGTACTGTCCAAAAACTGACCTGGAAAAAAATAAACGTACAATTAACATTGTATTTGAACATAATTGTTTCAATGTCACGAATATAGGAAGTTGTACTTTTTATCGCCACTGATTCCGCACAACAGCATTGATACTGAATAAATATCACTTTGTAGGTAGAACAGTACATTGAAGTAATAAAATAATACTCACTACATAACCAACTTACATACGGAGAACAGACGCTCTTATTATTGCTATTATTAGATAATTAAGAGGACAGATCACCGATAAGAGCGAGAGCTGTCTCACAGGCATGACAGTTACACATTATAGCTAGCAGAAATTATAATCTCGATCCTGAGTATTACAACTGAATCTAGTAGAAAGGATGTGGACTATTCAGTGCCGGAAATGGGAATCATAAATTACTCAAGAGCCGCAACCTCTTAACAGAGTCAGAATACCGCCCTGATGAGGTCACTTATTGCGCTTGTTATCATTTACAATGCTCTCTATAATCTATTACTGACAATGTTGCATGACATGACTTCCCTAACTATTATTTAAATCAATTATGACATGAAGTCCATGCTGACCTAGAGGGTCAGCATGGACTGCATGTACTGCAACCAAAAAAGAACTTGACTAGTCCAAAAGCAAAATCACAATAAATCTAATACCAACCCTGTTAAATCTTTTAGTAAAAGCCACCACGTTGGGCGCCACCGTCAACTTGTTCAGTTTGTTCCAACCACAAGTCGTCAATTCCTCTGGTCTGATAGATTTAAAACATGGCAAGTCGAGCAGAGTCAGCTGATTAGCGATATCTTCGGGGGTGATGCGCAATGCTGAGCACACTATCTCATCCCAGGACTGGTTGATGGATGAAGCAGGCGGCAAACTACTTGTCTTGTACTGATAGACAGGATCATGTTGCCTACCATTTCCGTTATCGCCGTGGCTGTGAACAAACATTAGTTTTATGAACAAATAGAATGTATGGCCATTTTTGTTCAATACACACTGAAATGCAAGAATTATATAAAAAAAAACTTATAAATCTCTCTGCCTAGCCTATCCTAACAATGTCGGGGTCAGCTTCCAAAGAAACCAGATGTACCTGGATATCAGTATGTTACATGGAGCGAGCGCCTCTCTGCCCTCCACAACCCAGTACAATTACTGGGTTATGCTGGAGGCAGGGCGTGTTACCACTAGGTAAAACGATGTGTGAGGATAGTCCAAAACCTAAAGTTCTTTGAACTGTTAAATTACCTTTAACCACATTGACTGACTACTAGTAAGGTCCCGCTTTTATCTGATGCCACAAATTGGCCCAACATAGGGCTGTCTAGATTGAAGCGAACTCGACACACATCATATAATGCTGTGCTTCAGCATTGATTGGGGACCATGTATTCCTAGATAAAATCCTAACTATAGAAGCCTTATGCGACGGGACAGAGACAGCCTGCGCCTAGTGATGGGGATTACCACTGAAACCTGCTCGCTAAATACACACTTCCACACAACAGGCGCCTATTTAGAGCAAACGATCACACATGTGCTCATTGAGTGACCGATATTTGCGTACGAACATTCCTCCTCCTTGCGTCGTGTTCCTCAATGCTGAGGGTCGTAACCTCCCTGCTTCATCACTGTAACCCTTATGATATTCCTCCATCTCCAGGGAACATTAGGATCACCGAATTCCTTCATAGGCGTCCTGAATAAAAAGGAAAGCCCAATCTGCTTCTGGATTGAGGTTGACTGGATGATAATGAAGGCCGCCATGGCCCACATACAATGGCCCATCATCGAGTGTGGTAAAAAGACATGAAGATACTGAATATGAAAATCCCAATGAAAATACTTTAATAAACGTTAGGACGGGATTATCTTACTCTTGAAGGCGATCGGCGGCGGCGACCTCTTGCGCCATTTCCGATTTCTGATCATGCTCCCGGAACAAGAGCACAGAAATGGTACTCGTTATTACTGGGTCGTGCTACCCAATAGTAACACTACACACATAAACAATACTGGTGTCAGGTTTCCTGACTTCTGACTACCCGTAACGACAGACAAAGATCTACTAGGACAGCCGAGGCCAACGACCGGACATATTTTCCGAGGCATGGAGGAATCTCGGTAAGTTAAACCTATTCACATAGACAAGTGTTGTTAGCCCTAGGTGATTAAAAGTGCAGCTCACATTATTTTAGCCATTGGTCGGTTATAATAAAATATATAATATTGGTTGGTTATAATAAAATACCTTCCCAAATATTAGAACTTAATGAAACGAAATTTAAATCTTGTATTAAACGCACACTATGCAGGCAAGTATATTATAAGTTGGAGGATTATATTCAAGATAAAAATGCTTGGCTCAATGCTGGTCCAGCTCCACTACCACTAGGGCGTACTAATTAGTTGATTAGTTGGAAACTAATATTATTTTTTTTGTAATTTGAAAGACACAATAGCATTGTATAATGTAGAAGCACTTTTTTCAAATTTGTGAATGTGAAGCGCCATGGAGCATTTTTATTAGGTTACAACTTATTTACACTTCTGGACACATCTATTGGCCCACCTTAGAGTTTAGGTTTCGATGGCCCCTACCGAAATATGATTGCTAGATTGAACAAAAACTGTTGATGCAGTTTTAAACCTGATACATTTTACCATCTTTTTTTCGATCGTATTGTTTTAAATTTGAATTCAGAATACCATACGACATGGAGCTACGCCTAACAAGTCGGATATGCGCCTTGTTAAAGGCAATTGATTTTTGAATAAAAAACATGTTTTATCAAATAAAGGTTTAATTTAATAACGCGTGTTGCCTCCATGGGCATCTACCACAGCTCTCATACGATTAGGCATAGAGTTATCAACCGCTCTATGAAATTTTGAGGGATCATCTCCCATTCCTCTTCTATGGCAGTTTTCAACTCCTGCATCGTCTGGGCAACTGGCTGACGAGCCCTAACACGTCTTTTTAGCTCGTCCCACATGTGCTCAATGGGGTTCATGTCTGGGCTTCTGGCTGGCCAGTCCATAACTGTGATGTTCACATCCCGAAGATATTCCCTGACGATGCCGGCCGCATGGGCTCTTGCATTATCATGCATAAAAAGGAAATTTGGGCCCACATAGTCCGCGTATGGTATCACGTGAGGTTCTAAGCACTCACGAATGTACCTTTCAGCGTTTAATGTTGGCAGCCGTGGTCCTGTAACAACCTTAAGTTGAGTTTTGGCTCACAGATACTCCGTGGAAGTCGCGAAGTTGGTTTTGTATCTCAATGGAGGTAAGGTGACGATTTCTCAAGCTGGTCGTCACGATGAATCGATCCTGCCTTTCAGTTGTGACCCGAGATCGTGGCCTTCCTTGGCGACGAACAAAGCCGCCAGTCTCTAGGTACCTCCGATAAACATTTCGGACCGCAGATCGACTTAAATTAAGTTGAGCACTCACGTTTCTTTGGCTGTGTCCGGCCTGAATAAGTGCCACAGCTTGGGCGGCGACTTCAGGTGAAGTATCCATAGATTATTGATAGAACCTCACCTTAATGTTAAGAATAAGTAATGTTTGTTGCAAAACCAAAGATATCAATCACTTTTTCAAGAATTAAATCCAAGTAAAAAAATAAAACCAAGTTTTCTTAGTATTCGATTGTTTGATATCAACAAACAGGCTCCAAATTGTCTTTTGTTTCTTTAAATTCTGTGTTCGAAATTCAAAAAAAGACTATTGAATGAAATTGTGAATGTGCCAGGTTCAAAACTGCATAAAAACTTTTTGCTCGACCTAATATAAAATTTTAGCTAGGACCAAACGAAACTGAAAATACAAGGTGGGCCAATAGATGTGTCCAGAAGTGTATATAGAAAAAAACACTTTACCATTTGTTAATAATAGTGTGCCACAAGAGATCATAAAGCTTAAAATAAGTAAGTATCTACAATGAAACGCAAAAAAGATAAGCACTTTCAGGCCATTAGCAGTTAAACAACTTCAAACCAGTTTCATTAAACTCGTTTCGTTTTGTGATAGAGAAATCAATATGCATAATATATTATGGCTGTATAAAAGAATGAATTAGAAAGTAACACTACTCACGTCTAGTCTTTAAAACTAGATATAGCAGGCAGTAACAATAAACGTGTGTTTATAATTGACTAGCTTTTTGCCCGCGGCTTCGCCCGCAAACATAAAATATAGCCTACTACACTCAGGAATAAAGCAGCTTACTATCGATAAAAAAAATTTAGCAATCGGACCAGTACTTTCAGAGATTACCTCCTACAAACAAAAAAACAAACTTTATCTCTTTATTAGTGTAGATTTCATTAAAAAACATCAGAAGATAATATTATGTACAAGTAAATTGAGAACTATTGTAACATAATAGGTAACACTATCTCAAATGACCTCTTGTATTGTGTCAATCACTTGTTAAAGAACAATATCTCATGATAAACATCCTCTACACTTATACATCTATATCTACATATATACGTATATAAAAGGAGAAACTGACAGACATATCAACGTACAGCCCAAACTACTGGGTCTAGGAACTTGGAATTGTCCTCAAGCCTTCCTTTTATAACGTAGGCATGCAGTAAGAAGGAGTTTGTGGAAATTAAACCTTTAAGGGGGTGAAAGGGGGGAGTTTCTCCTTGTGGGAAAAAAAATCCGTGCGAACGAAGTTGCGGACAAAGTGCTAGTTGTTAAAAATAAAACCCATATTAAAAATTACTTAATTACTTAGCAAGATAAAAAATGCATAATAGCATAATAATTTATAAAATAATCAGCCATATAGAGTTGCCACAAAGTGGCTTCCCTTTTAGGAAAAGGAATGGGGTGTAATTCACCAAGCGGGTTGATATCTCAATGTTACATGTCTTCGAATGTTGGGTTATAAGACCTGCCGCTTTCCTCACGAGGTTTTTTTTTACCGTTTTTAGAACATCATTAATAAAAAAACTTTTCACAAAAAAAAAATAACCGACTTACTAAAAAAACACTAAAACTATCAAAATAACTTTAATTTCGGAAGTCGGTGTTTCTATAATAGTTTTGCCTCTTCGTTATTTAACACCGACTTCCGAAATTAAAGTTATTTTGATAGTTTTAGTGTTTTTTTTTAGTAAGTCGGTTATTTATTTTTTTATAAAAAGTTTTTTATTTCACACTTTTTAGTTGCAATACACTTACAGCCAGAGTACCTTTTTCTCATGACAATTCCAATTAACTCAAATCCTGCTAGGATACATTGTTTTATTATGAAGTTCCCGTGTATACCTTCCGGCTCCATCATCATCATCAGATCAGTTCGGTAGTACCTTATAGCCAAAGTGCATCTCATGACAATTCTAATAAGCCCAAACACGGCTAGGATACATTGATTAATTACGGAGTTCCGGTGCCTATCTTGCGGCTCCATCATCATCATCAGGTCACATCGATGATACCATTTTCAACATACCAATTCAGAACTATTCATTTATTTGTAACTATGTTCATTGGGAGATCTGTGTGAATATGAACTTCCGTTGGCCATTTCTGATCTTCTTCACCAGTTCCACTTCATCAAATTTCCTGTTTTGACTATAAATGCTTAAGTCTTTGATGAAAATACCAAAAGAACTATATGGTTGCCTGTAATATTTGAGGAGTTCCCTCGATTTCGCCAAGATTCCATCATCAGATCCCGACTTGGTTTCCAACAAAAAAATAATTTTTCAAATCGGTTGGCAAGTGACGAAGTTATGCGCGAATATACATACAAACATCCGAATTGAGAACCTCCTCTTTTTTTAGAAGTCGTTTAAAAATGCACCTATCTATATGCCATTATTTACGGCAGCGATTCCATTGAGTAATGTAGTAGTCTAAGGCTAATGAACCCAATGGTTAGTCAAGATGAGCTGAAACTCTTCTAAAATGTTTCCACCTTGACAAAGGGTCTCACGACTTACGTCTAATTACAAATAAAAGAATACAGTTTGTATAAAAAGAACCATACCCATAGTTGTAATAACAGGCACAGTCATCCTTTGTTATAGTCTTCTGGCTGTTCACAGGAATGTTAGATGATTTCTTATTACTCTGTTTACATGATGGCTTGCTTTCAAGAGGCCAGTTCTCTTCATCTTCATGCTGAAACATTATAGTTATTGTAGAAAGATGTTCCGAATTAATATTAACTAACTAATTAGACTACATTTTCGATCTATTTAACACACAACCACAGAAATCTTAATAATTAAGATTTCTGTGCACACAACTTACATCAATTGCTATGTTATAGATTTTTAAATAACTGACAAAGATTTCTGTTCATATTTAAATTTATAGGTAATTTAAGTTAATGGTCAATTTGCTTATCAATCAAGTCACTAGACGTACGGCATTGCGCTGCCCATATATGGTGGACATTCCACCCAATGTATAAAATGTTTTATGAAAACATTTACATATTCTATATTTATTCCACATTACCGTCAGATGAGATAGTGTTCAAACGCGAGCCTATCTATACTGAAGAGTTTGTTTGTTTGGTTGGCTAAACGCGCTAATCTCAGGAACTAGTGTTCTGTTTTAAAAAAATACTGTAAACCGTACCAATTAATCTTTGACAGATCGAAGTTATTGACTTTCTTATTCTTATTTGGAACGCATAATAGTTTTAGATAGCCCATTTATCAAGGAAGGCTATAGGTATAACATGCATGCTTCGACTAATAAGATCAGAGTATCGACGAAAAAGGTTCGAAAACGGGGGGAAATTATTCCTTTTGAGAGCTTCTGTTGCGTGCGCTGCGTAGACGATTAAAGCTCTTACATCATTTCATTTCGACAAATATCTTAGCGTATCAGCGTTCGGGAAGCTGCGCGGGGTCTTCTCGTCCAACATACCAGTGTCTCAAGACGAAAGTCTATGATCAGTGCGTGTTGCCTGTGATGACAATTATGGCTCCAAAACGTGATCGCTCACAATGCGCCTCATTAGAAGGCTTATAGTCACCCAAATGGCAATGGAAAGGGCAATGCCCGGAGTTTCCTAGCGTGATCGAATCAAGAATGAAAATATCCGCAGGAGAATCAAGGTAGCCGACATAGCACGAAGAAACGCTAACTTAAGTGGCAATGGGCAGAGCACATTGCTCGCAAAACAGATGGCAGTTGGGACCGAAAGATGCGAGACGCACACGACCGACGTCTTTCGGCTGAAGCGATGTGATTTCAGTGATGTGTCTTAAGAGGTATAGTTGTTGGCACGGATCTTGAGCGCTGGCTTCAAGTTGCGCAGAAGTCAAATATTCGGTCTCTTTAGTAGTGCGACGTGAGACGCGGGGGCGGGGAATGACAGTGATTGGCTCGCCGCGACGTCGTGTCATAGACGTCACTCATAATTCGTTCCCTGCTCTTGCTACATGTATTTAACAACAACGACGTTTGGCTCGCCAATGTATGGAATGCGCAAAGCGATCCCCACTCTGACGCCGAGCGCTCAAGATCCGTGCCGATAACTATATCATAGTTTTAAAATAACGCTGCAACTAATTAATGTTCAAGTACTACACGCGGCCGCGTTGCGTCGTCGGGAAGCTGTAATAAAATCGTGGGTGGAATCACTTTCAACTAGGTGATTTTCGCCAAACAGTGCCAGCGATAGTTGGGGGAGCTAAAACAGTAATTGTGAAGTCTTGCTTAAGAACTTCCCCCTTGTAGAAATTCGTCCAAATGCCCATAAGTGGGCTCAAACTAAGTAGTAATATGAGTAAGTGCACATTTTAGCGCAATTAGTACAAATTGTCCTTCAACGTTACTTTTTAATAGTAATCGTGATTGGTGTGAATTGACCTAATCTCCAAAATCTACCCAGATGTAGTCGAAATAGAAAATTAAGACTACCAGTGGATGTGTCACGGACAATATTGGCGGCTAGTAATAGTAGTATCGACAAAATCAATAACTAATAATTCCGGGTAAACTTCCAGGCCACTTTGTTCGCGTAGTAGTTGGAAGTATTTATAAAGTCTAAGTAGGCCTACTTTAACGACGCAATGGAAGCTCTCAAAATGAATAATTTTCCTCCGGTTTCGTAACAATTTTCGTCGATACTCCGCACCTATTAGTCAAAGCGTGATGTTAGGTAGGTACCTATATAGTTTATAGCCTTCCTCGATAAATGGACTATCTAAAACTACTATGCGATCCAAATTAGAATAGGAAAGTCAATAATCTCGATCTAAAGTACTCCATTCCGTACTTTTCAATTAAGAATATTAATTTGCGTATTTTATCGGATATTTTTTGTACTCGAGTTTTATATAAATCTAGGTGAAGTAAAACCGTTATTGTTTAATCTAAATTAGCAAAATATATTATTTAAGTCTTAGTTAGTTTAAAAAATAAAGACTATTTTCTTTATTAATTCTTAATGTTAGGAACAATTCACCTTCTTCTTACATTTGCCACTACTCAGGCACTTCACACAACTAAGCAGAGATTAGCAAAATTGAAGAACTGGAATCTGATTAAACTTTTTTTGTTCATGATTCATATATAGATATTTTAATTTTTTTATTTGACAACTATGACGTCACAATATGACGTAAAAATCGATCCTATTCTTAATTGGAACGCATACCTAGTAAAAGAATTTTTCGAAAGAAGCCAGTCGTTCCTGAGATTAACACAATCAACCAAACAAACAAACTCTTCAGTTTTATAATATTAGTAAGCATCTTAATGATATGTATTCAAAAAATTATATTTTAATTGTGAATACCTAGCAAACATGGTGTCATGAAGAAACAATGCAATTAAGAATTAAAACCAATGTTTGATTTGTAAACATAGTTCAGGCTAATGCAACAGCCATATTTGTTGGGCCAATGTTGACACAGTGCGACCATGATACTTTGGCAAGGACAGTTTGCAAGGCCTAACAACAATGCTTGCATGCTACAATATCAGAATATCTGTATGAATGACTATCAAGCTGTATTTTACCATATTAACAGTTAAGGTAGTTACTACATTACTGTAGTACAGTATATGGTACCCAAACCCCATAAAATTTCAAAGAGATAATCCCTTTGGAATTCTTTGGGCTTTGGAGTTAATTATTTGTAAAATTAGATAATGTGCACTGTGGATACTGCATGTGTAGGCCTGGCCATGGTGAATAAGGGTTACACAAAGCTTCCTTAAAACTTGCTAAGAATAAAAGCATTAAAAGTTCATCAGCTAATTGTATTTACATTGAAATAAGTAATGAGCATATACACATACACAAATAAATTAATATGAAGTGTCTGTTTGTATAAATATTGTTTATTTTCCATTTGAAGGCCAAATTTTTGAGCAAGCTATTGAACATCAAGCTACTACCATATAGTGACCAGCTACAACAAAAATGCAGAATAACACTAAATGAAAACTAATTAATGATATTGGTGGCAGGTGAAGCTGGTCAGTAAAGTGACTGTGCACCAGTCACTTTACTGACTAGAAAACATTTGTGTTTTTAATGTAAGCCTTTGCATTCCAGGGCCACGGCAACTCTTTCAAACAATTCCACAGTCCTAAGTTAGTGGCCTGAACTGCAATCATTAAAAAAACTGCATCAATTTTTTTTTTTAATTTGTTATATCATTACAATAGTGACTTAATTACAAATTGCTAATCTATATAAAGGAGAAATAAACTGACATATTTATCACCACACAGACGAAACTACTGGGAGCTGGGAATTAGCACAGTCTCCTGTCATAACGTAAGCAAGCAATAACAGAGGGTGTTCCAAAATTCATCCCCTAAGGAGATTAAATGGGGGTCCAAAATTAGAACGGTGAAACCTACATTCACACAGGTGAAATCACTAGCAGAAGGTAATATGAAACGTCAACTGGTTTATGTTAAATAATTGCTTAAACATGCACGTAAAACAACACATCAATTCCTAATGCATTACTTTTATCAGTATGAGTGTGAATGAGAATAGCATGCATATTTTTTGGAATATCACCAAAAATACAGTGAAATAACACAATATAACTGAATTATAAAGTCTTAAGACTTGCATTTCAGTGACATTGTTTATAAAACATTTCCTTTTAAAAAGCTGACATGATATAAAATGATATGGTAAATATATACCTCAACTATCCTCAGGACAGCTAAACTGTCACTCAAAATATCCCGCGGCATGATGGCCTTCCTACTGCATGTACCTACTGTGATAAAAAAATTCAGTGACAAAAAGGATAAACACAACACACAGTACACTCAACAGTCACTACAAATCCCCGACTGCTGCGCACCCATATTTAATGCACAATGTAGTCAACTCATTTGTGATTACAATTGAAATCGTTACATAAACAGAAGTTCGTTCATAATAATTATCAACAAACAAAAATAACTGCATGATAGCAAATACCAGCATGAAGATTAATTACCGAATCTTTTTATTT
Organism: Mythimna ferrago; assembly: GCA_910589285.2. NCBI lineage: Eukaryota > Metazoa > Arthropoda > Insecta > Lepidoptera > Noctuidae > Mythimna > Mythimna ferrago. The sequence goes on along the minus strand of OU342673.1, from coordinate 14,186,577 downwards.
AAAGCTTTACACGGACATATGGTACGGAAATCTTGACTTTACAAAAATAATAAATATTGAAGTATTGAAATATAAATAAAAAGAAACAATCTAAACATTAAATTAGCGCCCCTTCAGAAGTCTGACCTTTCTAACATCAATATGTTTATTTTCTGCATAAAACTCGGAAAAAAATAATCTTTCAATTAATTTGTAAATATTACTACTTACCATCGCATTACAAGGATTTCATAACATTTAAACGGGCTATAAATTAATGAATTTGCATTTGCGATTGAGTGATTGAAAAAGTGTAAGATTGTGATTACATACTCTTTGGTAAGATTTCACAAATTTAACAATGGTGTTGCAAGAGAATAAAAAACCTTGAAAAAAATGCTGCCAATCAAAAAACTAAAAAGAAATTGAAGGAAGTCAAAGACAAATAAATTCTAAGCCAGAAACTGGAACAGGAACTCATCACACATCATTTGGAACTAGAGATGGGCGGCGGATAAATACCCAGAGGATAAATACTTGAGTATCTATCCAAAATTTTAATTCAATTCAATTAATCTAACAAATAATCACTAGGTATATAAACAAACTTAATATAATAATATGTACAAACGATTAAAAAAGGCTGAAAAATTAGTAAATACTCATTTTTAACCATTTTTATTGGATATTTACTCAAATATTATGATGTTTATTTTTTTGCAAATCGAATGGTTATTTTAAGGATTAATGACTATTATTTATATCTTTAGAGATTTCAAAAAAGGAGTACTCAGTTAAGGGGCCGGCGGAGGATGAACTTCCATACAAACGTAATACCACGCTCATTTGCAGTTGGAGCATATATCCAACATATTATGATGATATTCGGTTAAAGACAATATTTATCTAGGTTCCTACGTCGAGAATATTAGAAATATTGTTATTTTTAATACAAGAAAAGCCAAATGGCATGTTTTGCCATTTACGCTATAAAAAAGTGCGAAATACAATTTGCTTAAATTTCTTTATGTTTTTTAAAAAAAGAAAGACGTAGGAACCTAGATAAATATTGTCTATAACCAAATATCATCATAATATGTTGGAAATATGCTCCAACTGCAAATGAGCGTGGTATTACGTTTGTATGGAAATTCATCCTCCGCCGGCCCCTTAATACTTCATTGAAACTTTAGAAAACACTACATTACCTTCATTTTATTAGTTCTGATGTCAATGATATTCTCAATACGCGCTACCCCGGTTTCCTTTTGTCCCGTCTCTTTTGTTTTGCTTCTCCTACCCTCCACCCCCACGCCTTATAGTGTCTGTCCCGTTCAGTGCCCAGTTACACGCATACATGCGCTATTATTTCGGATGTTGTGTAATAACGTCTCAAGGTAAGTTTACTATTCTTATTAATTTGTGCTAATCCAAATGGTTGCTTGGGTACTTAAGGTCATACCTATGTTAACGTGATTACCTATTGACCTATTTTTATTACACGTTTTTTAAACATTTTAATAACTTTTACCAATTACATAACATACCTGTAGCGTCCCAATACGATAAAAACTTGTAACTTTGAACATAGATAGAATACAATATCATATTAACTCACTTTCCTGTGTTAACTTAATGTTTTGTTGTGTTAGGTATCATGGGAAGACCAAAAAATGAACGTTTGGGAACATTATTTTTTTTTTGTGACGTATGTAACAAATTTACTGTTTTCAGATTTATTCCTATACCTGTGCTATAACTGCTATAAGACCTTGCTTTGTGCCAAACTACTGGATTCGTCGGTCCTGCAAGAGAGAGTGTACCCAGGATTCTTTACGTCTTCTGCGTCTTCTTACGTACAATAGTATTGCCAGAAGGCAAGGGCGGATCCAGCTTTGGCGTTAAGGGGGGGTCACATAGTCGTTTTTTTTTTTTGGTGGGTAAAATCATCCAAATGTCATCCCCCACCCTTGGATGGAGCTGGAGATAGTGTAAGACTCTTACTGACTAAAAACCCACCCCGTTCCTACTTGCCTTTCATATCGGGGCCGAGCTTCCTTTTCGGATAACCCTGGCCCCAGTAGGCTTCGACCCAGCTGGGCCCCTGCAGTTGCTAACATCTCCTTGAGGCGCGCGGGAACAGAGCGCGCCGTCGACGACTTGAGCTCGGTCTGTACAGTTACCGGACGGTCGGACAGCGAGCTACCCATTGCTCGCAGTCAGCTAGCCCGCGCCTACGGTGGCCGGAATTCGGGATCGGAACCCCGGCGGTGGCTGGGACGCTGTGAGCGCTGTTGCCTGATGCGGTCGGCCTCCTCCTTTGCTAGCATTATTGCATCGCAGAATGAAGCGACAGCCTGCCACTCCTGCTTGCTCCGGACCATGGCCTGTACCAAGGCCCGGCGTGAGAGACCGGCGCAGCCCATCGCCCCCACGAGGGCACGGCGATGCTTTGCCCAAGTATACCTACACTGTGTGCTCCACCATGTCCTCCGGGCGTTCCGCACAGTGGCGATACCAGGGCGTCATTTCCGCACGAATCCATTGCAGGAACCTCCCGAACTTACCATGTCCACTGAGAACCTGTGTCATGCGGAAGGTAAGGACGTGAGGTCTTTCCAGCCACGCCTCAAAGAGGGGACTTACCGCCATAATTGTGGTGTGCCCAGCACTGGGTTGCGATATTCGCTGACGCCATTTCACCATGAGATCCCGTCGGAGCTCTGTACGCGTTATTATTTAAGTTTTATAATAATAAATACAGGTAAAAAGTAGGTACATAAAATCTATATTGTGCCAAAAAAAATTATATAAAAATATGTTTAACAATTTTAATTCACGCGGGGTCATGACCCCCATGACCCCCCCCCCCCTAAATCCGCGTTTGCCAGAAGGTGACGTCGATTGAAAGAACTCATGATCAACGACGTAAACACTCTGCTGTGGCTCCGCGTAAAATGACGTATTCTTGCTTGGATTTATATGAGAGTTCGGACTATATGCATGTTCTTTTTTGAAAGTATGAACACACAACAGAATCGCCACACTAGTGAATAGAATTCTATCTCCGGGAAGAAATTTTAAAAGTCATGCGAATGTACGGTAAAGAAAAATTGTTGTTATTCTTGTATTGTAATTTAATAACAATTTTAACATATCAATATACTAATTCTAACTTTGATAATGCTTGACGAAATTATTCAAGATGAAACATAATGGGCTTTATGTTATTATAAATGTGATTTATGAAGCACGTTACAAATCGTACCGTACACGTTACCGCATTTTAATTATTTCAATCCTTTTGTTGGTAAAATAAAAAGATTTAAGCTAAATGACACAATCCAGTTTGGTTTAGTTAGTAGAGAGTATTTATCCATGATTTGGATAAATACTCGAGTAAAAACGAGTATTTATTGAGTATTTATCCATTTTGAGTATTTAGTCGGATAAAATCCCAACACTATTTGGAACACATTGTGCTTAATTTTTACAAATGGGTCATTAATTATTCAAAACGAGTCCTACTTTTCCTTATATATTTTCAAACGATAGTTGCCGTGTTTAATCCTAATTCAATAGTACTGTGAAGGGGTGTAGAATGTAATATCGTGGCGTAAGGTACAGCAAACAAACTAATGTATTCAAGCTACACTAATAATTAGCACAATCACTTTTGTAGTCTTATGTTCGCCGCTTTACAATACGAATATTAAAGTTTCCATGCATTTTCAAAAATATTAAAAAGCCATCTCTATGGTTTTGACGTACAAATTATTGACAGTAATGACATATGGTATATTTCACAGATTTCTCTCTGTGGATTTCTCTATATTGCTAGAGGTACTATAGGTATATTTTGTGTAGATGAGTAACAATAAAACCTGATCCATCAAATTCGAAGAGATATTCATCTTATATCAACATGGCTAAACCAGTGGATTTAGAGCTGAAAAAAGCTTTCACTGAACTGCACTTGAAAATGGTAGAAACCAGTGGAAAAATTCAAATCATAGACTCCCAAATTGATGTGCTGAAGCGTGTCATGCAACATGTGGATATTACTCAGCGAGAGATCAGTTCATTCCCACCTGCTACTAAAACTTATGAATCCGTTGGCAGAATGTTTCTTCTCACAAATCTGGAAGATGTCAAGAACAACCTCAAAACCCGAGAGTCTCAATTAGCAGCTCGAACAACAGAATTAGAAAACAATAAACAGTATTTAGAGAAGAATTTGAAAGAGAGCGAAGATAATATCAGAGAAATGGTGGAACAAAGGAAGGCGGGAATCAAGCAGAGTGATGCTAAATCTAATTAACAAAATAACTATCATCTTTCTTTATATTGTTTGACGTGTATTAATTTATTGTTTAGTGATTTAATTTAATTCAAACACTGCTTAAAATCTTAGACTACCAATGCTATCCACAAATTGTATTGACTGAACAGCTCAAGCCTGAAGATCAAGCTTTATCTATTAGCAGAATACAAAACTAACTGCAGCCCAGCTAAAACAATAACATTGGAAGGACTGAAGTACAGATTGATTATAATTAACATCTCAATTTGTCAGCAGTTTTATCGGAATCATAAAATTAGCTCAGCCAAGTTTTCACATTTCTTGTTTCTTGGTAACTGGTTTTGTAGCAAGAGGTCATTTAACCCGTTGACTGCCGAAACGCAGATCTACGCGAGCCCCAAGGCTTTTTAATTGTGTCTCTAATTATGGCATTCGAGAGGTTAAATGAAAACATATGAGGCAAACCATCCAATGAGGTATGCTCTACAGACCTATTAACTTATTAGTAGTCCAGTACTATTGAACATTTTGAAAAAGATTCCTTTTGTGCAGTATTCAAACAATCTTTAATGATAATATTACATGCCATCGGTTTAGATTGAGACCTGAGCACCCTACTAAACAGATTCACAGGGTGTGCAACAGAGTTAGGAAATCACTGGAGGAAATTTTTTCCTCCAGTGATTTCCTTAGTGATTAGCTAAATGTAAGAAACTAATTATAATAAGAAAGTAATGAGATTTTCACTTTATATTAACGCCTGTGACTGATTATAAAATAAAACCTTATCATCCTCACAACTCTGTAAACTATTGAGAATTTAACAAACCAACCATTTCAAGTCAGAGGAATTGAGGCAACCTTGGACCTACTGGAAATTAAAGCCCATTGTTGTACTGCGTCGGATTTGCCAGCAGACGCTACCTGTAATCATAATTACATTTGCTGATGATATTGCACTTCTACCTAGCAACTATGATCCACAAATGGTACAAAATAGACTCAACAGAATTTCAGACTAAAAAGTGAAGGAAATCAGTCAACACATTTAAGTCAGTTCTGCCACATTCACAAAACCAAGTCTCACACAATGTTACTGGCTAAAATAAAGTAAATTATTGTGCACTCAATGTCGCTGCTCATGTAATCATACCTATCTAACTGCTGCATGATGGATCATCAAGCTGGAGTACCCCAGGGATCTGTTCTTAACCACATTTTGAATATGAAATTTACATCAGATCTGCTGATTAGACAATATTACTTCAGAAACATAAGATGCAGATGACATTGCCTACTTATCTGTTAATGACAAGCTGGCTCTAAAATCAGCTTGACAAGACACATAAAATGCTCTCACACATACATACGAGTATATTCAAGTCCAACCGTATCACCTTTGTGTTCTAGCATCGAAATACTCCTATAAAACTTGATCTTGATACCCTACCACACACAGATAGTTTTAAATCCTCTATTTAGATAGGTGCCATAAAAGCTTTACATAACAAATGGGACAAGACAACTCTCTAGATTAGAAAAGGTATGCTTTTTGGAATATAGGCAGGAACCTTGTGCACTCTCTTGGCAATAAACTCTTCATCTAAAACTTAAAGCTGACATGGATGTATGGAATATAATTGTGGGGAAATATAGCCAGAAAAACCTGCCTGCGTAGAGTCCAAAATGTTAGCCTAAGAACCATAAATACTTCTTGGTTTTCTAAGAATGACATAATTCATGATTAGCTTCAAATGTCATCAGTGTTCTCCTGAAATCAAAAGGTTCAAAACCACAACAAAAGGAGTGCCTAACCTTAAATCCAAACCTAAAACCAGCTAAGCTCTTCAACCATTTGGCGGTGTTAAATGAGCTGAAAGGAAACATCTACCTTCTTCAGCTCATCTAATCGCAGAATGAATTTGCTTACATGGTCTAATAAACGATTGCAAATACGCCTTAAAAAGAAACAAAACTCGAATCCAAACTTTTTCAAAACTACCAAATGTATGATATCAGCAGTAGCAGCTTTAGCAAATCAAATATGTAGATGATACAGCAAACAGAAATTATTATCTACAAAACAGTAAATAATGGCCACTGGATATGTGAACATAATCAACCAACAACAAATGAAGTTAGTACAAGAGGAAATTGTGACTTTGTTTTTGTATGCACCATGTCCCTATGCAATGATCTTTTGAAATTTTTCTTCCAAAATAACTTAATAAAAATAAATACTTTTCTACTTCACTCATGTTTTATTTTCTATCTTTATAAAAATGTAGATTTTCTGAAGACCTCTTTATGTCTTTTTATATTTGGTAGGTCTCAGGCTAATTTTTACTCTCCTACCTCTATTTTGTTCTTTGATCATTTATATGGCAGAACAATGTTTGCCGGGTCAACTAGTTATGCCATAAAGTGTTTAAAATACTGATACTTGAGCAATTTTCATAACAAAAATACGCAAATACATAAGTATTCGAGTATTTTTGTTATGAAAATCGCATTTAATTTTGAAGAATCCTATGTTTCTAAGAAGATACAAAATGCTTTCAAAGATATAAAGAGAAGGTACCTAGAGTCAGCAGTATATCGATTTCTTTGAATTTATTTCTGAGGGATTCGCGAGGACCTATTTTATAAATAGCTCGGATTGCTCTCTTTTGCAATATGACAATTGTGTCTGAAAGTCCAAAATTCGGAATCCAAAAAAAATGGGAGTCCAAAGTTTGTATGGAGAAACCTACTTTCACGAGGGTGAAGCTGCTGGCAGAAGTTAAATAAGTTTTACTTTCTGTCACTAAAAATATATTTCTAGAAATAACCTGTGCGCTCGATTACGGCCATTATTAAATTATGTACACAGAGTACCTATATTTTTATACTTATGCAGTATGTACATAATGGTAGCGTAGATCTTTTATTTATTTCTATCCCGAAGGTAGAGTCTGTCTAAGGCCTGAAACTGCGTTAAGCGGGCGCCCGCGACGGGCAACCGTCGCGTGTCTACGCGCGTGGACACGCGGGTGGGCTCCGTGGCTACGCGACGGTCCCCGTCGCGGAGACCGATTTACGCAGTGTCGCTAGTTCAATTTTAACGGTGTGCTTGTATAGTCGTGTCGATGGAGAACTTAATATATTATTGCGTAGCAAAACGACGACTAGCAAAAAAAAAACGACAGCCAGTAAGCCCGTTTATTGAATCTAGGTTGTTGTGCGCGCGTGCCCCAGCGACGGGTTCCGTCGCACGGAGGCGGGCCCCGTTGCGTGGGTGCGGGGCGCGCCTCCCCGTGACGGACACCCGCGCTGGTCCCCGCGACGGAGCACTTTTGTATGAAACCGCGCGGGTGCCCGCTTAACGCAGTTTCAGGCCTAATAAGTTAAACGACTTGGGTAATTATTAGGATTTAATGAAATCTGATGTAGTCAACACGGGTTCAATAATCAAGGTTGATTAAGAGATAGAGATCATTGTTTACTAACAGAAGAACCATATAAAAAGTATCGAATATAAGTATTTTTTAAATGATTAAATATTAGAAAATTCCCAAGTCGGTTGATTTATTAGACAGACTTTATGTACGTTCCTTGACCTATTTTAAGTTTCCTTGCTGTTTATGGAAAAAAATGCGTTCCAAAACCATAGTTCATCGTTTTGACATTTATAAAAATGACAACTGACAAGCGACGGCTAGTACGGCATTATTGAAAATAAACGTGACCAAATTGACCAATCAGTTCACCAGTTCCCAGACGGACTTGAAGCAACTTTACATTAAACTTAAAACATGGCTAAAACAGTGGATTTAGAGCTCAAAAAAGCATTTACTGAATTGCACCTGAAAGAAGTTGAAACCAGCGCAAAAATCCAATTCATAGACTCTCAAATAGATGTGCTAAAGCGTGTCTTGCAACATGTGGATATTACTCAGCGAGAGATCAGTTTATTCCCACCTGCTACTAAAACTTATGAATCTGTTGGCAGAATGTTTCTTCTCACAAATCTGGAAGACGTCAAGAACCACCTCAAAACCCGAGAGTCCCAATTATCAGCTCGAACAACAGAATTAGAAAATAATAAACAGTATTTAGAGAAGAATCTGAAAGAGAGTGAAAACAACATTAGAGAAATGGTACAGCAAAGGAAGGCAGCAACTAACAAATAACTGTCATCTTTCCTTAAAATCTGTTAAAGCTTCACGATGATAAATATTATTAATGTTAATAAATATTATAATTATAACAATTTTTTATCAAGCTTAATTCCTTGAGTTAACTTTTAAGTTTTTTAAATGTTTTCTTTTTTCAGAATAACAATTTTAATCTAAATAAATACTTTTCTACTAGATTGTAATTTTATTTAGTAAGCATACAACATTATTCTTCATCGTGTAACAGTTTTAAAATAAGTAATTTTTCAACTTTTGGTAAACATCCTGATGCCATCCATGATCAAGATATTTCTTTAAGTTGAAAGGAATTTCACAAAGTTAACCATATTGAGATGATAGATAAATCTAGATCTTGTTCTCGCAAATGACTGGCCTGTTGGTCTAGTGGTTAGTGACCCTGACTGCTATGCCGGAGGTCGTGGGTTCGATTCCCACCCAGAACAAATGCTTGTGTGATGAGCACGATCATTTGTTCTGTGTCTGGGTGTAATTTATCTATAACATGTATGTATTTAGAAATATATATATACCTAAGTATGTTTATCAGTTGTCTAGTACCCATAACACAAGCTCTGCTTAGCTTGGGACTAGACGGCGTTGTGTGATAGTTGTGAAAAAAAAAAAAAAAAATATGAATGTTTCCGTCGTCGCATGTCCAGACCCCCTAACTGTCGATCACCCTGCATTATTAGTTTAATTAACTACCGCACAACCTTATCCACTCAAAGCCAATGCACATATAGTTTATCCGTACAACAATTCCAACTATGAGCGTGTTCTCTCTGCACTCAAAGCCCAAGCTCAAGTTTAGCTACATGATGTTAACTGGGATGACATATTGATGAAGGGAACTGTCGATGAGGCTGTCGGGAAGTTTTATTCTACATTATTTGAAAATGAAATAAGAGACCAACACATTCCGCAACGGCTGTGCAAACAATTGAAATATCCCCCTTGGTATAATTCTGCACTTACTAAGATTTTTAAAGAAAAATTAAAATACTACACCAGATTTAAAGTTTATGGCAATATCTCAAATCGGCTCACTTATCAATTACTTCGAGACAGAGCTAATGACGTCGAACAGGTATGCTATACAGCCTGCATGAAAAAAATCGAGTCCTCAATAGGTTCAAACCCGAAGTTATTCTGGTTGTTTATAAAAAGCAAACGCATGAACAATAACTTCCCTTCCAGCATGTCATACTGTGATAGCAAAAGTGACTAGGGAAGGAATTTGTGAACTTTTTCCGATTATTTTCAATCAACATTTCTCAACACTTCCATTAATGTGAACACGTTCGTTGGTACTTCTGCTACCACCCAAAGGTATGGTTCGACTGGCTGCTTTTCCAACTGTGATTTAAGTACAATTGAAATTGATGTGTCAACTGTACACAAACTTTTGAAATCCCTTGACTTAACCAAATCTGCAGGGCCAGATACTTTACCTGCCGTGTTTATTGTTAATTGCGCTGATGAACTGGCTTTACCTGTTTCACTCTTGTTTAAACGGTCAATTGCTGAGGGGTTTGTACCATCTTTATGGAAATACGCATTTATACATATCTCCCATTCATAAAAAAGCCGGCGAACGGCGATTATCCACCCTTATATTATTAAAACCTCTACGGTCCGGACCAAGCGTTTCGCCTCGTCGTTTATACCGCGTATATCGAGGGACTGGAACAATTTGCCTGCTGCGGTCTTCTGGTCTGATTATGATTTAGGAGTCTTTAAGGCAAGAGTGAATAGGCTCTTAATAAACAAGTGCGCCTCACCATCAACGATTGCATCACTGCTTACCATCAGGTGGGATCGCAGTCAAGCACAAGTATATATCAATTCCAAAGACAGGGTTGAGAATTATAGGCCAATCTCTAAACTCTGTCTTCTAGCCACAGTACTTGAACGCATGGTTTATAACCAGTTGTACAGCAGTCTGGCCTCTAGTTTAAACTCTCAGCAACACGGGTTTTTGAAGGGGAGATCCACAATCTCTAACCTAGTCCTCTTTACAGAATTTGTTACTGAGCATATGGATAAGGGATCCCAGGTTGACGCAATCTATACAGACTACAGCAAAGCATTCGATAAGATCGACTATGACATCCTACTGAGGAAGTTTTTCGACTCGGGCATCAGAGAAGATCTGTACAGGTGGTTCTCATCTTATGTGCAAAATAGGGCCCAAGCCGTAGTCCTTAATGACTTCGTATCTTCCTGGGTAACAATCCTCTCTGGTGTACCCCAAGGCTCTCTGCTTGGACCACTATTGTTTATAGTGTTTATTAATTATATCGGTGAATGTTACAGGCACTCTTAGTACCTAATGTTTGCAGATGACATGACAATATTCAAATAAGTTACGAATCTAACTGATACTAGTAGTCTATTGCAGGAAGATTTATTCAGGTTAGTTAACCATTGTAAAAGTAATAAACTAGATCTTAACATTTCAAAATGTTTAGTCATCACGTTCACACGTAAGACTCAGCCAGTCATATTTAACTACTCGATCGAGAATCAGCCGTTATCGCGAACTAACGCTACCAGAGATCTCGGTATTCTTATGGACAATAAGCTCTCCTACGAATGTCATGTCGATCATATCGCCAAAAAAGCTGCCAAAGCCCTGGGATTCCTTATCCGTAATTCCAGTTCGTTTAAAAATATGAAAACCCTAAAAATTCTTTACTGTACTTACGTCCGCAGTCACCTCGAATACGGTAGTCAAATTTGGAACCCAAATTATGTTGTTCAATCCGACCAGTTGGAGCGAATACAACGGAGATTCACGAGGTACTTGGGGTTCAAGCTCAAAATCCCTTATATGAGTTACAATGAAAGATGAACTCGACTCCACTTGCTACCCCTTAGAGTATGGATATACGTTCGACGGTGAGTGGACCACTTGGTGGTCACCCGTTGTCGCATGCTCGAGTTGCGTTGCCCACGCGCTGGTCCTGAATGGATCATGTGCTGACTGCGAGTGGTTCACGCGCGAAGACGATGCATTAGTGACACACACACCGCACCTTTTTCTGTCATTAATTCCGTAATAATCTACTCGGGTGGGTTTAATTAGTTATGACCTTTATATGCTTATTCTAGCCGTCGCCTAGTGTCACCCGTCTTTGGTTACTGGTTCGCTTCCGTGGGTTGTAGCGTGAGGTTAGGTATATAGCTTATAAGCGAGCGACCCTCCTGGACCCATCTTCGCATGGGTGATAAATCTTTGAAATTCTCGGCTTTTTACTACCTATATTTATATATGCTTGTATTTTTTATACCTACCTTTTTTAAAGTGAGAATTTATCCAATGACTTCTCCCGCTCTAGGGCGGAGCGAGAGGTCGTGTCAGACTTTTGCTGACTAAAACCCACTCCTGTTTCTTCTTTGCATTGCGTCCTAGGACCCCGAGGTTTCCTTTCGAACAACCCTTAGCCCTGATAGGCTTTGGACCTGCTGGGCCCATACGGTTTTGCTGCTATTTCTCTGAGGCGCCCGTGGAACACTACGCCGCCGTCAACGACTCAAGCTTGATCCGCAAGCCCACGCCTACGGTGGCTGAAATCGGGACCGGGCGTGAGGAAGTCAGTTCCCTAACCCGTGCGGCCGCCTACTTCGCTACGAGTAGCAATATTGCTTCGCAAGAGGTGACTGCTTGCCATTCCTCCTCGGTTCGGACCATGGCACGGCGCGAGACATCGTTGTTGCCGATTGTCCCCACGAGGACACAGCGATGCTTCGCCTCCGCCCAAGCGGGGCACACCTCTACCGTATGCTCCCTACAGGCGGTCCACATAAAGGCGATACTCGGGCGTTTCTTCCGCACGAATCCGGTGCAAGAACCCCGCAAACTTACCATAACGTCTTTTCAGCCACTCTTCAAAGAGGGGAATTACCGCCATAATTATGGCGGGCGAGCCCATGTATTATACACGTAAGGTTGTTTCTCAGGAGCTCAAGGTATCACTGTCTACTGGAGAAAACTGCATGAAAATACGCTCTGTAGTTTTTGAGTTTATAGCGAACTTACAAACAGACAGACCTGGCGGGGACTACCTATTTTAAAATAATGTAAAAATGTGTATATCTGGCGAATGCGCCGCTAACACGTATAGTATGCGAGCTGCTCTCGTGCACTGGTACGAAATTTTTTGGGAAAACCAAATGAATAACACTCAGCGTTTTAGTGCGTGCAATGCCCGCCTCAAACGTAGATTTGTGCAATTGAACAGACTGTCCCTGACGAATCTACAAACCAATACGCCTGTTTATAAGGGTAGAGTAAAGAATACTAAGGTTATCTTGATCAACACGTCAAATATTTTTAAAATCTTTATTTTTACACAAGAAGAATTGTTTTCAATAATTCTTATATGAATTTTTTAATACTAGGTACATGAATTTCATTTAAACTAAATTATTTCTTAACGAAAAATACTTAAAATTGCTAAAAAACGTTGATCGTAAATAAAATAGTGAAATATTTACACAACAATCTAAATTAAGTAGTATAACGTAAAATTTAAATTTATTTAATAACAAATATTACTTCATGTGACCTTATAAAATGGTAATAATGTTCATTAAATTAAAGCTAAAAAAGCTTAAAAGCATTGTTATTAATGAATATAATTAAATAATGTTAACATTAAAATATTTATATGAGTATAAAATACCTAGTGATAATTACAAAGACTGCTTCTTTTATAATCAATAACCAGTTATTATGTAAGTAACCAATATTAGCATTTGCCTATTTTAATATAAAATATATTTGAGTATTCATGGAATGGGCAATACAATAATTGTACTAATAAAGCATACTCTATTCCATATAAAGATAACATATAAACCTTGAGGAAATGGCCTACGCAACTACGGGCATATTATAACATTGTAATTGTTCAACATTTAAGAAAGACAAAGGGATCCTTCACTAGGTGTATAAAACTTGACACAGTTTGTAATCTAAGAAGCAGTCTCTCATTAAAGTCATCACAGGTTATGTGAATAGTATTATAAAATAAGTATAATAATAGTTTATTAAAGATTAACTTGTCATGATATAAAATAAAAATTGCCATTACAATAATGTAAATAAGAATTAATCATAAAATATCTTCACAAAAATGCTACATTAAATCTACAAACAATATAAATTACAATTTCCTATAACAATAGTCACATTTATGATTATTTATTTAGGATTCCACGTAATCACGCTATGCTACTGTCCTCCTAGAGCCATGAAGGTCGGTTGATGTCGTAGGGCTGTCTAACGCCGAGGGTGGGCGGATAGCCGCCAGGGTACAAGCTCATGATCTGTGCTCCTGTTTGCCTTAGTAGCTCTTCCTGATGACGCTGTAGATACTGTTGATATAACGGTGACGTCGGGTCCGTTCCAACGAAGGGATAACCTGCTCTAACTTGTGAATGGCCAATAAAAGGAAAGGTGCTCGCAGTATGAGTCGAGTTTTGATGAGCAGGTTTCACTAACTTATCTGCATTCACTTCCGCATTATTGCGCTGCTGATGAGCAACTGCTGCAACCATATAGTTGGCTGCCATGAGCTGATTAGCGGTACTGTTTCGGAAATCTTCAATTGTAAAGCTGCCATTATCTCCGTACAGTCCACTACTTAAAGCCATATTTGCTGAAGTTCCAAAGTTGAATGCATTCCCAGGCATCATGCTCGACTTGACCGATGATAATACATCAGTCCCGCATGAACTAGGATGGTAAGATTGGCTGATCTGTGCTGTTTGTTTCGCGTCAGTTGTTCTCTTCCTTTTATTTTTTGTTTTAGTGTCGATTTGTGAAGCTGCAACACTGGACGTTTTGTAAATACTATTGTCCTTGCTCATTGACATGGATGGCTGGGAATATATACTCACAGATGTGCTTACTGGGTGTATTTCTGAAGATATACTCTTGTTAAACATTTGTGCCATTTGAAATGATTTATCGTGGTATAATGAAGCTGCTTGGCTACTTGCAAAACTGGACAAATACCTCTCATCATTAGTGTATCTTTCTAGCATTTGAGGAATATTAGGCAAGTTACGCAAAGTATCGAGGGGGAGTGAAGTAGGATTACTATATGGTGTTTTATATGGATTAGAACTTACTAATGGATGATTTTGTACAAGTTTTTCTGATTTTTGAGATTTGGCAAGTGTGTCTATATTTTTGGCAATTACATCAGTATCACTTATTGATGATGCTGTAGTCATGTGATCATTTTTAAGATGACCTCTTGGATTGGGTATTCTTAATTCACCAGGAAGATTTTGTTGTAAATCTTGATTCCTTTGTAAATTTGGCCTGGCCACATTATACGAATTATACTGCTGATGCTGCTGAAGGCTTTTATTATAAGCAATTGTATTAGCACTGATTGCACTCATTTCATTTTTTAATTTTTCCACATTGTTGGCACTGTAAGGCGTAGAATAGTCGGAAGGTAACAATTCTTGTTTACGCATATGACTTGTCATTTTCCAATTGCCATAATCTATTGCAGCCGATGAAGTAGTGGTGCTACAAGAATACAATTTTTTATTAGCCAGGTCTATGTCGCTTATTGAAAAGTTGCTTACGCTTTGTCCACTAATATTCTCATATTGGTTGTGATGTGCATGAATCATATTTTGATTCATATTCATTTCATTATGGGACTGACTATGTGCTGGAGGTATGTTTCCAGAATTCATGTTAGCTTTTGCAATACTTTTTTGCAGATGTTGGCTATTTAATCCTAAATTAATAGCAATAGCATCAACATCATACCCCTTTTGTTGCTGTGGATGGTTCATATTCGATTTAGATATGTCTCGTGGCAAGTAATCAGCTTCGTGCGAGTGTGTTTCGCTACTGCTTCTCCGGTCAATGTCAGGGTTTAAATAACCCATGTTAACCATGTCGACGTTATCTTTTTTAATGATGCCAATTGGCTTATCTAAATCGATGTTTATGTTGTTCTTGTTGTTCTGTAACGATTCATTCACTTCATATTTTACGTCTCTATTTTGTGTCTCCGCGAATTCCATGGTAGCTTTTTCCCGTAAGCTATTAATTTTAGCCAATTCCGATTTTTCACTTAATGCCAATGCTATGTCGTCAACTGAAGTTTGAGCCATTGAATGCAAAGATGATGAATTTTTCTGGTATTCATTTTTGCTTTGTACTGTTCCTGTAACTTCTTTGTTTTCTGCTTTAGTGGTGGGAGGTGGTGGTAGTGAGGAATGATCTGGTTCATTGTAAGTCCGTTTTTTAACAGGAAATAGTGCAGTTTTAAGATCAGGCATTATTTGTGTGGAATTAGAGGGGGCAGGAGTATTTGATGTCGGTGCTTGAGGCGATGTTTGTACTTGGGAATAATTAGCAGAGTTCTGTGGGTATGGTGTATATGCAGGAGAGAATGGTCCTGTATATTGGTTTTGTTGATATGAATCTTGAGGCAGTGGAGTGAAGTCATCAGTACGTGCGGGTTTGTTAGCAGCTGGAGTTTTTGCATTTTCAAAGTAGGGAGGTGGGTTTTGGCTATATGCAGGAAGCGGACTTTTGTTGTGATCGACGAAATAATTCGGCGTTGCTGGTCCCGTCACATTGTTTGTGGCGTAAACATGTTGAGAATAGGGCGAATAAGGAGACTGTGGAGCCTCACGAGGACTGCAGCTTTTCTCTGGGCTGCTTTTCATAGATGTTGTATCTTGATAGAATCCAGCTCTCACAGTTCCATTTATTATAGGATATGTAATCTTTTGGAAATCATCCGTTCTCGGAGATGCGGGTGAACGTAGCAGTGGGGATGTGTGTGACATTTGATGTCGAGGTGAATCAAGATCTTGACTGAAGGATGACCTCTCTGACACGGAACTGCCAGTGCTGGTTCTTCTTTGCCTCGGCGTTGTCCCCACATTAGGTAATGGACTATCTCCACCTTCAGGATTAGGAGTATCGGGCCCTGTTGGAGAGTCATATTTCACTGTATTCTTAGGACTGCTGACCTTTGTTTCTATAGTGACATTTTCGGTTACTTTTTCTTCAGAATCACCTTCATCAGATTTCTTTTTGGGAGCAGGTCCAGTTGGACCAGTACTTTTGGGTGCACCAAACGCTTTAAACCACGCGCTGAGGTTTGGAGTAGCTTTTTCTTGATTAGGTTTAGCTATCATTTGCGGTTCAGTTTCGACCTCAGCATCTTTCTTGTTTGGTTGAACAACAACTTCTTCCGGTTTTTTCTCCACAGGAGTATCTTCAACTTTCTCTTCTTTCTGAATTTCTGTTGGTTTAATACTGTCTTTCTGATCTTCTACTTTGTTTTCTTCATTATTTCCAAAGTTATGATCGTTACCTAGAGCGAACTCTACAGCTGGTAATACAGAACCGAGGCTAAGTTTAGGGCTAGACTCTTCTGTCTTTTGAGCATCACGAATTTTGTTTTGAGGGCCAACTGGTAAAACTTCTTCCGCTTTTTCTGTATTTTTATTACTCAAATTAGTTAGCAAGTTACCTTTACTCTTGCCTGGTTGAAGTCTTTCAATAGTTCTTTGAATTTCTCTTCTTTTAAGCAACTTTGGCTCACGCGATGAAGGTCGTTTTCTAGACAATTCTTTTCTAGTATGAAGTGGTTTTTCTCCTTGAGATAGTTCGTCATCTAGTCTGCTGTTTTCGTGATCTTCGGTAGAAATAGTTTGAGCGGGACTATCGCACGGAGAACTCACATTAGATCCTTTAGGAGCATCATCAAGCCATTTGCTTATATCTTTGACAGCTTGTTCTAACGCTTCAGAAG
Source organism: Mythimna ferrago (assembly GCA_910589285.2). Lineage (NCBI taxonomy): Eukaryota > Metazoa > Arthropoda > Insecta > Lepidoptera > Noctuidae > Mythimna > Mythimna ferrago. The sequence continues at coordinate 14,169,307 of OU342673.1, read as the reverse complement.
CCGACTCGTTCTTAGCTGAATTTTTCTTGCAACCTTTTTTAGGAGCACACTTTGACTTTAAATTTTCTATCGATTCATCTTCAGAGTCAACATCTTTGACAGTAAAATCGTTTGTGTTGCTCGATTCAGAATTATCTGGATTGCTTTGACTTGAGGAGAACAAAGTATTGAACAGTGAACTATCTTTATACTTTTCATTTTTAGCTTTGAGCTTTTCAATAGTTTCTCTTAGCTTTTGATTCTTCTCTTTTTCTGGTATATGAAGATTTTGCTTTTGCTTATCAACAGTTTTTTGTTTATAGTCAAACAGTGATTCCCATGCATCCTTGGCGGCATGTCGTCTTCTTTCCTTTATTTTATCGTATTTATCTTTGACGAAGTCTGGATCAGCAAGTTGATCAGGAGGATCAGTTTGATCCAGTTCCGTAGGTGATGGCGACGGCGTGTGAATAGAAGGTAATGGGCTGGCGCTCCTACTTCTATTAGAACTCTCTAAGGATTCCTGCGACACGCTGCGCTTCAATACTTCTGGAGCTTCGGGCTCGTGATGCTTGCTCTTTTTCTTTTTTTGTTTCGATTTCTTGCCATCCTTGTCTTTGTTCTTCCCATGCTTTTGTTTTTTGCTGTGTCTTGTTTTAGATTCAGAGTGCTCAGATTTATGAGAGTCCTTTCTATGATTTTTGGAATGTTTACCATGACGATGATGACCTTTGCGTTTCTTTTTGCCCTTGCTTTGTTTATTTTTATGAGATTCTTTAATCTTTTTTACTTCTGGTTCAGGTACTTCTTCTTCTTCTTCAGGCTTTTCTTCTTGTATTATGTCTGATGAACTGGACTTGGGTTCACCTGAAAATGGAAATAATAATATAACTAACTAGATTTTTCCTAAAATAACATACTAATAGTTTTCGTGCAGCAATCAATTAAAATTACAATTTTATAACATTAAAGATAAATGCGTATTCATGATACATTTAGCGTAGAGTGTAGTGTGAAAAGCAATTGATTATTATAAACAACAAGATTGAGAGAAATCCTTAGGCAACTTTGGGATGGACTGAACCAACAAGAGTTATAGTTCTAGGAGTGGAGTGGTGACGCTCAAAATGTATTCCGCATTGGAGCCATAACGGTAATAAACCTACCTTCAGAATGAGACTTTAGCTTTTTTCTCTTGTGGTGACTTGGAGATTCGTTGGTTTTCAGTTTGTGTTTTCTTGACGGAGTTGGTAACTGATATTCAACAGCAATTTCTTCATCAGATGATGAAAGTCTATGTATATATTTTTCAGTCAGTCGATCAAATGCAGCTTGTAAATTATCTACCATCACAGTATATTCTGCAGAAAGATAAAATATGTCAAACAGTCAAATAAAACCGATTAATTAGTAATGATGTATGTTTGTAAATGAAGTTTGTACGAACCATTATCCTGGCCATTGTATAAACGACAGTTGTTAACAATAAGCTTAAAATCAGCTTTAAACATAGAAAAGTCTGTGTAATAGCCACTGTCAAGGCGTTCTTCCATTTTCCTTAAATCCATTGGCCGCCTAATAACAGCGTAATAATTAGGCGCATATTCCTCTTCCACAGGATCCATGAAGGGCCATGCGTCATCATGAGCAGTCAATTGTTTCAGCACTTTATACATATCAGTCTGAATGTCCTCATCAGTTTGACCAAATCTGCAAAATGTAAAGAAGGTCAGCAAGTCAAAGTAGAAAATTAATACTTGTCACAATGATAGCCAAAGAACAATTAAATATTCATACATTTGAGATGTCTTGAGTTTTTTTCTTGTACTGCTCACGGGTTCGTCATTGTCAGGTATTACTATCTGTCCTGTAGCTGACGCCAGCGAGTTGTTTGTTTTCCTTCCCGTTTTTATGAGAGGCTCTGGTGGTGGTTCGCCTTTGTGAGTAGCAGAAGAGTTTTTTGAACGCTTATCATGGCTTTTTGACGACTTTGCTACTTTTTGAGGCATTTCTTCTTTTGCACTGGATGAACTTTCCGATTCGGAATCCGACGAAGCTGATTTAGACCTAAAACAATAGTAAAAAAAATTATTAGGATAACGAAACTCCCGACTTTCTTAGGCCCATAGTCACCAAGGCGGACATAACTGTGGGGATAAGTACACACATCATTATATTCTAGAGATAAATTAGTTATTCGTTTATTGAATAGTGTACTTCGACGATCTTATAATATACATACTATATCAAAATGCACAGTATTTTTAAAAACAGTTTTATATATATGGGGAGTGGAAAAGGACTCTCTCTTAAGTTAGTAATCTCTGAAATCTGGCGGAAGGGGAAACTCAAGAACCAGAAAAAAACAATCGATTTGGAGCCCCAAATCGATTGTCCTAAAATTCTTTCAAATACCTTATACGCCACGCCACAATATCGTACCTCTTCATCAACAACTTCTTTTTAGACCTGCTTTTTTTTTAATAAAAATTAATTCCCTCTGCCTCTCAAACTCATAATACTCCAAAGTGTTGCGACTACCGGTAAAATAGAATAGCATTTATTGCTATTCTATTTTACCGGTAGTCGCAACACACAGATTGTTACCACCACCAATAATAAGCCAAAGACTGGCCGATGAATGCCTTGTTGCAATCAGCGTGGTCCTGGACAGACTGGTTCGTACTTGTTTTTGGGACTCGCTATAATCCATAGATATCCGGAGATATGCCTTCATTGCAGAATAGTATGGAGTCCCAGTGAGGCCGCTTTATCTCCCACCAAAATAATTACAACATTCACAAACAGTGTATTTACGACACACATTTAAAATTTGCTCAAGCACACTAAGAAGAAACCATCTACACTAAATCAATTTTTAATAGCACACATAAATAGAATGGGCGGAGCATGCTCTTGTAAACACGTATCATTCAATGCACACGCATGCAATTAGGGATTCGATCGCGGAGGTCGATAAATTTTATCGATATTTAATTTCAGCATATTCTTGTAATATATTGTACTTTGTTTTATTTTCTTTAAATCATTTCTTTTTTATATGCCTATCCGAAAAGAGAGTTTACTTTTAATAAAATAAAATAGCAATATTTTTTTTAGTATCGTGTTACTGGTTAAAAGGGACTTTCTCTGTTAAGTCAAAGTCAAAGTCAAAGCCATTTATTTGCATTAAATGCGGTACAGGAGATGGTAACTTAATATAATAGTGCAGACACATTTTGCCATGAGTTGGCATGCAAATATTAAAATACGATAGGTGATGCTCATAGTAAGCAAAACTACAATATTTGACAGGAAATTTCCTTTTAAGAAAAATATTAAACCTAATGGACAGTAAAATATTATTTTTAAATATTGTTTCTATTACAGAAACAAAATAAAAACTATAAACAAATTAATAATTAGAATTATTTTAAACCAATATTATGTTTATAAACTATCACAAAATTAAATAACAGACTTTAAAATATAACACAATAATTTAAATTAGACGCAATTTGGCATAACAACATAAAAATGCAGTGGGTCCTGCAACAGCAAAACAGTACCAAAACGATCTACAACACGTTTCTGTAATGATATGATTGACAAGAACCTTTTTTGAGAAATTCGGTCAAAGAATAAAAACTATGTGAGATGAGCCACTTTTTCAGTACTTTGCAAAATTTTCCGTAAGGAAGGTCAGTTATAAAATTTGGTATCGAGTTATAAATAAGTGGAGCCATGTACACACAACTACGTCTAAATAATTCAATTTTTGGTACTGGCAATTGCAAATGGTAGTGCGTAACTTTTCGTTTTTTATTATTGTTGTTTGTTTCAAATATTGAGGAATTGGTTTTAACAAATTTAGCGATTTCATATATGTAAATACAAGGAACTGTGAGAAGGTTGTGTGATTTATACACTGGTCTGCAAGAATCAGTCCACTTCATGTTGAAGATTGCACGAATGCATTTTTTTTTGTGCTAGTAAGACTCTAGAAATTTCAGAAGAGTTTCCCCAAATAATGATACTGTTACGCCATTAAACGTGAACACGCCATATCTCCGAGAAAATAAAGAGTAGCACGTAATAATTAAAACGCATTGCTGTTCGAAAGGTCTAGAATGGTTGTGCGTAGATAAACTTAGAAAAATCTCGAAACATCCACACAGCCAGTACCACTAGTAATAGGTATTCATCTTACTGATAAGGGAAATGGTACTTTCCGTCTTTAACAATAGAGTCGAAATTCGCATGAAAGTGACTCTTATTACCACGAGCAATAAAAATGATTTATGACTTCGAGAAGCGATTCAATTGTTCTGGAATTCTGGATAGATCCGGGGACGTCGGTATCTAGAATTTTCTTGGCTCCGCATATAAATACGTGCCCCCGGCCGGAAGCGAGTCAGTTGTGATTTCGACTGCGATCAAGAGCGAACTACCCTAGTACTCGAAGTGATTTTACTCAACGACCTAAGCGATAGTGTAACGGTACTCTAGTGTTAATTGCGATTCGGATTATTGTTGACTGGACTAATTTGTTATTGTTTGTGGTAAATAAAGTTCTCTCGTCAGTAAATCGGCATTTGATTACCCACGTACGTAACAACTGGTGTCAGAAGTGAAATGCCATTAACACCGAGAGACGACGAACAGCGACCACGAACAAGAAGGCAAATGGAGATGGATGCTGCGCGTCATCGTATGGAGGAGGAAGATCAGGCTGGTATGGTAGCAACAGAAGCTGCTGAGGCGCCAACAGGACCATCCTCGGAATTGAACCTCGCTGCGGTGTTGGCCGCCATGCAAGCTAGTATGGAAGCTGTCCGCCGCGACCAGGAAGCCGCTCGCCGCGACCAGGAAGCCGCTCGCCGCGACCAGGAAGCCGCTCGCCGCGAACAAGAGGCCAACCAGCGTAAGCTTCAGGACCTAATCGCAGCGAACCAGGAAGAAGCTCGCCGCGAACAGGAAGCCGCTCGCCGCGATCAGGAGGCCAACCAGCGCAAGCTCCAGGACCTCATCGCGGCTAATCAAGAAGCTGCTCGCCGCGAACAGGAGGCTAAGCAGAACCTAATCCTCGATAAGATCGATCACGGCCTCGTCACGTTGGGCGAGAAGGTAAAGAATCTCACCGTAGAGGTCAAGGAGGTTTCCGCCCGAGCTGATAGCCTCGAAACAAGCCTGCTGGACATCAACAAAAAAATTATCAAGCTCGAAGCACGCGAACCCGTTGCTGTCGGCTCATCATCGCACACCCCCTGTGCATCTGCCGCAAAATTTGATGTGCCGCGTTTTGATGGCACGTCTTCCTGGACGGCATTTAAGTACCAATTCGAGACATTGGTCGAAACAAACCGCTGGGATGATAAGCAGTCTTTTGCGGCATTAACTTTGGCTCTACGAGGGGACGCCCTGCTAGTCCTAGAGAACCTCCCTGCGGACGGCAGGACATTGGAGCGTCTCATGGAGGGACTGGACACTCGTTATGGAGACAAACACCTCGAGCACGTTTTCCGCGCGCAGTTACGCGAGAGAACGCAGAGGTCGAACGAGAGCCTCCAGCAGTGGGGAGTCGAGGTTGAACGGCTGGTCCGGCGTGCATACATATCAATGACACCAGAGATGGTGGAAGTGAATCTGGTGCAAGCATTTATCGACGGTCTACGGGATCCTGAAGTCAGGGCTACAGTGCGACTCGGACACCACCAATCTTTAAAGAGTGCGATGGCACACGCTTTGGAAGTGGAAGCAGTACGACACGATTCTCGTACGCATAGGGTTCGGGAAGTGGTGGTCTCGCCTACAACGCAACCACGTCACCGAGAAGTGGTGGCTTCTTCTTCAGCAAAGTCCCGCTATATCCCGACGTGTTACGGGTGCGGAGAAAAAGGGCACATTCGTACCGATTGCCCCAAGAGGAAGAGGGGGAGTGTGGACTCCGGAACTCAAGTTAACGAGGAGTCGTTAAACTAAATGTCGCCAGGGCCGCGGGGCGGGTGCTGGCTGGTCAATTGAAGGCCCCAACCATCACCATCAATCAAGTTCACAACGGAAATAGTTTGATAATCGAAGGGACGCTGAATCATCGGGCTTGCAATTTTACCATTGACACGGGGGCGTCACGGACTGTTATAAGACCTGAGTTGCTGAAACGCACCATCTTGTGGCAAAGAGAGTCCCCATCCTGCCGACTTCAGACAGCAACCGGCCAGCCAGTCTCCGTCCTCGGTGATACAGAAATTGAGATCAAAATCGGTGATCAAGTGTATATCCATCCTGCGTTAATTGCGAATATTACCGACGATTGCATACTGGGTCTCGACTTCTTGCGGAATAACCGATGTATTTTAGATATCGACAGGGGAGTATTGAAATTCCCAGATCAAGAAGTCTTCCTGCGAGGAATTAACTCATGCAACCTCTACTGTTTAAAGAATACTACACTGGCTCCGAGAACAGAAACCTTAGTCGAAGTAAAGTTTCCCAAGAAAATCAGGCAATCAAGATGTGTTTTGGTAGAGGATACTGGCCGGCACCCGGAGATCATCACCGCGAGGACATTAGTTATGACGACAGGGAAATCCAAGGTCAGGATTGTGAACCTTGGGAAAGAAGAGGTCCAACTGAAGAAAAACAGTGTTGTTGGGAGATGTGAAGAAGTTCAGTATCTCCATCAAATCAATAAATCTCCAGCAATGCAAGACACGACCAAAGTCGAAACTGATCACATCCAGCAACTTCTGGAAAATTCTAAGAGCAACTTATCGACTTCGGAACTACAGCAAGCCAAGGAATTTCTGCTGCGGTTTCGAGATATCTTTGCAACGGGAAAAGACTGCGGGAGAACAGGTCTCGTCAAGCATGAGATAGATACAGGTGATGCGAGACCAATTAAACAGAGACCGCGCCGCATACCCTGGGCTAAGGAATCTGAGGTAGCAGAAATGGTAAAGGACATGGCTGATAGCGGAATAATTGAGCCTTCTACGAGTCCATGGTCTTCTCCAGTCGTTCTGGTGAAGAAGAAGGACGGCAGCACAAGATTCTGTGTGGACTACAGAATGCTGAATAATGTAACAAAGAAGGACAGTTATCCCTTACCAAGGATAGACGATACGCTGGATATGCTCAGTGGCATGAAGTGGTTTTCGACCATTGATTTGAAAAGTGGCTACTGGCAAGTGGAAATCAGCGAGAAAGATAAAGAAAAGACAGCGTTCAGTACGGGTATTGGCAGCGGCCTGTGGCAATTTAACGTCATGCCTTTTGGGTTATGCAACGCTCCAGCGACGTTTGAACGCCTCATGGAGAGAGTCATGGTGGGCCTTCTTGGTGACGTCTGTCTGGTATATTTGGATGACGTCATTATAATGGGTCGCACTTTTAAGGAAAACCTGAGGAATATGGAGAAAGTGTTCACCAGGATACGAGGGGCTAACCTAAAACTAAGCCCAAAGAAGTGCGCCCTGTTCAAGAAGGAGGTCAGCTACCTAGGACATGTTATTTCCGCTGACGGGGTGAGAACCGACCCTGAGAAGATAAAGGCAGTCCAACAGTGGCCGGTTCCAAAGAACAAAACGGAAGTACGTGCATATCTAGGGTTGTGCACATACTACAGGCGGTTTGTCAAGAATTTTTCGGACATTGCAAAACCTCTACATCAGCTGACTGAGGATAAACGAGATTTTATCTGGAACGACGACTGTGAGTCAGCATTCAACGAGCTAAAAGAACGGTTATGTGAAGCGCCTATACTGGGGTACCCGAGCAGAGACGGAAGATTTGTCGTTGATACCGATGCCAGCAACACGGGAATTGGTGGAGTGTTGTCACAGGTGCAAGGTGACAGACAGGTCGTAATCGCTTACTTCAGTAAGGCACTTTCAAAGCCAGAAAGAAACTACTGCGTGACTCGACGAGAACTGCTGGCTGTGGTTAAAACCTTGCAGCATTTCCACAAGTACCTCATAGGAAGACAATTTACGTTGAGGACGGATCACGCTGCATTGAAATGGCTTCTACAATTTAAAAACCCTGAGGGCCAAGTTGCAAGATGGCTCGAGCAGCTGCAGGAATTTAACTTTGTAACAGAACATCGTAGTGGAAAAGGGCATAACAATGCTGACGCCCTGTCGCGACGTCCATGTAATGAGGACTGCAGACACTGCCAGCAGAATGAAGCCCGAGAACGCGTTAATTTAATTAGGGCTGAAGGCAACTTCAAGAAGTCCCAGGAAGAAGATGACGATATTCGACCTATACTGGACTGGAAGCGTAGCGGAACAAGGCCCCAGTGGAGTGAAGTATCGTCACATAGTCCCGTTACAAAGAGCTACTGGGCACAGTGGGACAGTTTAGTCCTAGAAAATGATGTGCTTTGTAGGAAATGGGAATCGAACGATGGCAAGGAGGTGACCACACAAGTGATAGTACCACGATGTGAAGTAGTCCCCCTGCTACAGGAAATACACGATGGTGCTTCTGGAGGACACCTAGGCATCAAGAAAACTCTACTGAAAGTGAGACAGCGGTATTACTGGCTCAATTGTAGAGATGACATAGAGCAATGGTGTCGGAAATGTACAGCGTGCGCATCGGTGAAAGGACCACAGACTAGGAGCAGGGGCAGGCTTCAGCTGTACAATGTGGGAGCCCCATGGGAGCGCATCGCTATCGACGTCGCTGGACCTTTTCCAGTTACAAATGACGGAAACAAGTACATAGTGGTGATCCAGGACTATTTCACAAAGTGGCCCGAAGTCTTCGCCATACCCAATCAGGAAGCGACGACAGTGGCGAAGAAGGTGGTCGAAGAAGTAGTATGTCGGTATGGCGCACCTTTGGAAATCCATTCCGATCAAGGCCGTAACTTCGAATCTGCGCTGTTCCAGGAAATGTGTACTCTTCTGGGAATTTATAAGACACGCACAACACCTGCGCATCCTCAGTCGGACGGAATGGTGGAAAGGTTTAACCAAACCCTGGAGAATCACCTGGCTAAGGTTGTCGATGACCATCAGAAGGACTGGGACCGGTATATTCCACTATTTCTGATGTCTTACCGATCGGCAGTGCATGATAGCACGGGACATACCCCAGCAAGAGTGAATTTCGGCAGGGAGATGAGACTTCCAGTCGATGCCATAACTGGCGTGCCACCTGACAAGACTAAGCCAGTTACGGACTACGTAAGTGACCTTCAAGATCAATTGGACGAAGTGCATAAACGAGTTCGTGAGAATAGCATGAACACCAGCGTAAAAATGAAAACTAGATACGACCGTAATGCCAATGCCAAGGGATTTGAGGAAGGTACACTGGTCTGGCTTCACAACCCGCTTCGACGGAAAGGGAAGTCGCCGAAACTTCAAGCTCGATGGGAGGGACCTTACACCGTGTTAAAAAGGATTAATGACGTGACCTACCGCATCAAGAAAGGGCTAAGAGGGAAACCCAAGGTTGTCCATGTGGATAGATTGGCGCCGTATCACGGATCTAATAATGCTCGGGACGAGCATGACTAAGAGGGGGGCACTGTTACGCCATTAAACGTGAACACGCCATATCTCCGAGAAAATAAAGAGTAGCACGTAATAATTAAAACGCATTGCTGTTCGAAAGGTCTAGAATGGTTGTGCGTAGATAAACTTAGAAAAATCTCGAAACATCCACACAGCCAGTACCACTAGTAATAGGTATTCATCTTACTGATAAGGGAAATGGTACTTTCCGTCTTTAACAATAGAGTCGAAATTCGCATGAAAGTGACTCTTATTACCACGAGCAATAAAAATGATTTATGACTTCGAGAAGCGATTCAATTGTTCTGGAATTCTGGATAGATCCGGGGACGTCGGTATCTAGAATTTTCTTGGCTCCGCATATAAATACGTGCCCCCGGCCGGAAGCGAGTCAGTTGTGATTTCGACTGCGATCAAGAGCGAACTACCCTAGTACTCGAAGTGATTTTACTCAACGACCTAAGCGATAGTGTAACGGTACTCTAGTGTTAATTGCGATTCGGATTATTGTTGACTGGACTAATTTGTTATTGTTTGTGGTAAATAAAGTTCTCTCGTCAGTAAATCGGCATTTGATTACCCACGTACGTAACAATACCATATCGGATGACAGAGCAAACATACGCATGATATACCATTAACGCGGTCGGTCGGGATGTCTCATTTTTAACCTTTTTTAAAGCGAAAACAAATCTATTTATTTTCATACATACTTCATCAATATGTTCCCTCCACGTGAAATGTTCATCAAGAGTTAGACCAAGAAATTTTGTTTTATGTATCTGTTCCACTATTTGATCCCTATGTGCTACTTTAAGATGAGTATGTTTACTCTTTTGTGTTTTAAAATTTAATATTTTAGTTTTTTCCACGTTAACTTTCAAGGCGTTTCTATCTAACCATGTAATTATTTTATCCAAACTAGCATTTATATTAGACTCGTGTGATTCTTTATTTTTACCATCTAAAATTATTGTTGTATCATGGTGTATTATTATATAATATATTATTTAATTTTAAAAAAATGATTTTAATCATAATAATAATACACGTTAACACAAATTTCTATAGTATTAAAATAGCGTTACCTAGAAAATTAGTTTTAATTTTAGACAAATTGTAGTTAGTTGGTGCTGACAGGATCGAATCCATAAAGATAAAATAACTCACACTAACCACTCCTAACAAAAAAAAAAACTGGGCAAGTGTGAGTCCGACTTGCACACTGAGGGAGTTCCGTACAACCTTACCTATGTAAATAGTTCAATTCTAGAAGGGATTCTCAAAGATTATTCTGAATAGCAAAAAAAAAATTTTTTTGTCACGTTGTGAAGTTTCAGATGTAGATCTTTTGGAAAACTGAAAATTAATTTGTAATTATACGGTGGGCATTACTATAATAAAATGATATTATTACTAAGAATAATTTAATATAATACGTTATGTTATTATAAGTGACCTAAGTTTGATTCTATATCTGAGGTCGGATTAGAGCTTAAAGTGTAATACATAATGCAATGCTCACGACAAAGATTTAATAAAATAGTGATGAATCGCGAATTTTTTTAATTCAAACTTCGAACATTGACCGCTGCTTTGCCTTATGATTGACTAAGGTGGCCTACTCGGTCAATAATATTGAGGAATATTGTTAATCTTTTAGGACCCATCTTACGAAACCGCCAAATAGCCAGATTTTTTATAATAATAATTGAATATTTTTGCATAGCAAACACAAATTATTGTAACTTTTGGCAAAAAAAAAAACTTTATGAAGTTATATTTGTTTTTCGTGCTAATTGTACTATAAATAAAAAAAAACTTTGATCATCTCTATCTTTTTAGTATTTATTTTATTTATTTATTTACTTTAACATAACACGGCCAAAGGCCAATTACATTAGTTAAAGACATACTATATTTGAAAAATTACGAAGTAACAATACAAAAACAATAACTACACCACAGTCATACATACACTCATCTCACAGAACTCCAAACAGACAGACAAAATGTTCTTCCATTCATCTGCGAACACGTCACAATCAGGTTTGGCATCCAAGAGAGCGTTAAGCGCGGAGATTGCACGAGGGATAGGATACTGGGCTCGGGCGACGGTACGACTCCCAGAAACAGCAAACAGTCTGTGCCTCCGATTACGGCTATAGTTAATCGGAGCAAACAGCTGGCAAAGCTCGTCGTGTAGTTCAGGAGCATCTATTTTCCCGTGAAATATTTTACACATATTAATGATTTGGTCATTATTTCTTCTCACGTCGAGAGAATTATATCCTAGGCTTCCTTGGAGAAAGTTAGAAGGATACAAGAATGGGACCCATGAAAACGTTTATACAAGTACCTAAGAAAAGCTTTCTGAACCTTTGCTAAAAGTAATATGTATTTCTTTTCATAGTATAATTCTTTTATACACTCGAGAGCAAAAAAATCGCACATCATAACTCTTTTTGTTAAGGCAGTTTTTGTCATGAATGTGAATAGTTATTAAAAACATGTCGTACATTAATTGAAAGCCTATTTAATTATTTTTCTAACGATATAAAATACAGTGTAAAAAAATGTCCTTGAAAGGGTGTAGAGCACAAAATCCAACAAATGGGAAAAATTAACAAATTTCACTTAAGAAAGAATGAGACTCAAACTTAAAATTATTGGTCATCCTGTTTGTCAATAAAGTGTATTCCCTCCCTTAGCCTTATTTACAGCTGTTACTCGATTTTTCAGCGACCGTATTAATTTTACCATGAAATCTTAGGGTATAACGTCCCACTTCTCGTCAATGACAAATTGAAGCTCTTGGAGGCGTGGAGAGCCAGGCTTTTTGCACTAAGTCTCCTTTCAAGGTCATTCCAGATATGCTCAATTGGATTAAGATCAGAACTACGAGCTGACCTCTCTATCGCAATGATTCCAACGTCTTACATGTAGTCGCAAACTGTTCTAGCGACTGCATTAAGAAAAAAAGTGGCTTCACATATTCTTCGAGCCCTTTTTTGATGTATCATAAAGCCGTCAACCCTCTCGATATCAGGCCAGTAATGGCCCAGTGATGAATACAATGTCAGTTTTAGTGTCCAACATTATGCCACCCCAATTCGCCTCCAAAACCCACTTGTTCGCATATGCAGCATTGTTAAAATTGCCCTGATGACCTTCTGTAGACCTTACAGCATCCATCATGGTCATCTAAGTCATTCTGCACTTATCAGAAAATACAACAGCCTGTCATTAGGCATACATCCAATTTAAGTGTTTCGTGGCAAATTATTGCCGGGCTTATCGGTGAGCTGTGGTCAATTTGGTTCCATTTGCTGGGTGACGTGTAGTCAGGCCTGCTTCACCCAGTCTTTTCCTAATCGTCCACCGATGTATACTGATATTGCGAACTTCTTGAAGCTTTGGTGTCAGTTCAATCGTGTACAGTAGCCGATGTCTCAAAGTACTTGTTAAAGAAAAACGATAATTACGCCCTGATCCTATGCGCCATCGGCCATATCCTGGTTGCCGAATATACCCTCGGGTCTCTTAAAAACCTCTGGTATACCAGACGAACAGGGAAGCAGCTAAAATTTAGCTGTCGAGCGACTTCATTTTGATTTGGCCTGCTTTGGGCAAGGCAATAACTTGAACGGCTTCTGCGGGCGTGGTATCCATATTTTTCCAGTAAATCCATCTGTTTCTAATAGAGACGTTATCACGTTAACGGAACCTGATTAAAACTCCAAAACAGTACCCTTTTTGTAGCTCCAGGTAAAGGTGCAAGTAGTGAAATGCAAATGGGTGAATTTGGGGAATTGGGTATGGCGCTGGTTTTTGTGAGTTACATGTAGGTCAATGATCTTAATTTTGTGATTTTATAAAGCTAACTTTGTTTGCTTTAATTTTGCTTAATAATTTGTACTCAATATCTATAGGTTTAAGAAAAAAAACAAGTTTAAACGAAATTACAAGCCATGTGCGATTTTTTTGCTCTCAAGTGTAGTATTATTTAATTTAAGTTTTTACACTTCACGAGTATTGAAATAACAATGTTTTAATTTGGTTCAAAAAACATTAAATTAATAACTAATTTAACATGTAATACTAAAATATCCATTGAAATATTTAAAAAAAACAATATTGAACTGAAATAATACGCATATCGATGAAATCAGTCACACGCACTCGATTACCCCTCTCTAAATCTTAAACGATCGTAGCGCTCGGAAAGATTCGGGATAGTTCGGGCTAGTTCGTGTAGCTCTGGACGTAGGTTAGAAAAATATTTAAAAATTGATTTAAAATATAAAACAGTGACTTAATTGTTTAGTTACCAGTGGTAGGACACGCCATTTGGTTGACGATATTCGACCTACTTTTACATTTAATTACTGCACAATTCGGCATTTTGTTTTTTTACGCATCAATAGCACACTGCACGCAATTGCAAAGTGACTGAATGAATCGTACAGCTGCCGTTCAAATAAATTGGCCATTTGGCCATAATGTGCGCCGACGTGCCACGCCCCCATGGCATATCCCTACGGATATCGCCGTGCTATAATCACTCTATAGCGCCATGTAGCAGAGGTTGTGGAGAACATAAAACATGAAACCAACCATTAACCATCTTGAGGCTCCAGAAGTTGGGAATCGCATCATAATATATGAATAGAAATTAAATGCTGTATTGGTAAGCACATTACTTGAGAACGTCTAAACTAGAAGAATTTGAAAATAGACTTGAAATTTCGGGAAAAACTGACACTCTTTTAGATTATCTTTGACTACTAGATCAGCTAGTTAACTTTCATGTGGTTTGAGCTTCCACTTAACTGGTCAGCTTCTTGAAGAATTTTGGTCAGTGGGAATCATGTATCGTAGTTTTCGAGACACGACATCACGACTCAGTGAAATACGTCACCGACAAAACATACCATAGTTTATACATTTGTAGTGATATATTTTATTTGTACAGACAGCTACATCAATTGGGTACCCACTTCTCACATTAGAATACCTTAAAAAGGAGGTAAATAGTTGATAACGATGTCCATACTTACCAGTTTAATTGTTTGAAAATTTATATACAGTGTAAACTCTATGTAACGCCAGTCGATTTAACGACAAATCCCTAAAGCGCCGAAATCACCCGTCTTTGGTTGGTTTAGCTTGTTTTCCATACAATGATACACTCCTTATAGCATTACACCCACTTTCAATAACGACAACAATAAATTAAGTCATAAAAAGTAGGTACCTTAAGCAAAATTAGTGAAAACCACGCACGTGTACTATCACTTGCAAAAGTCCATAAGAATTCTTAAAACTTATTCGTTTGACGTTTAGTTTGACTTACGACCTTTTATTTTCAAGTTTCGCCAACAAATGATTGAAATCCACAATTTCATCAACTTATCATAAGTCAAGATGGCCCAGTGGTATAGGCACACAGATTGAAGCGCAAATCAGTGTGCCGCAAGTTCAAATCTCACGCAATTATTGACTTTTTGTAAGTTCTTACCCGATTGGAAGTTATGTATTTGCATTACATATTTTAAATTATTCTTTAACTTGTTCACACATTTCTTAGAGTTAGAAAGGTAGATCACAAAAAAACTAAATAAAGAATTAGATTTCTGCGAGGTAGACATGAGTTTTAACTTAACCGAAATGAACTGTCGTTTGGTTGTAGTTGTTGGTTAGTGACGTGAGGTTGACAGTATTGTAATATTCGCAAAATGCAGGCTAATATTAGTATTGAAGTGAGGGCGACTATCATTGGGCTGCATAAAAGTGGTCTTAATAAAACACAAATATCTGAAGAAACCGGACTGAATGTGAGTATAATAGCTATTAATGAATTGTAACTTTATTACAAATTAATCTTCTAATTAAAACGTATGCCATTTATGAATCCATTCATCGTATCTTTATGAGGTTTAAAAGAGAAATACGTAAATCGTTGGGTTTATTGGATTGGTTATTGGATTAATAAATGCAGTTTTATTTTAAAATTATATTCAATAATTATGATTATTAACATTTTATATAATGAAAATGAAGTGAAGTAGGTATAGCTGCCTAATATATTTTTATTTTTTTATTTTAGAAAAATACTGTAAATCTTTGGCTAAAAAGATATGAGGAAGAAGGTAGCCTTGCTAGTCGAAAGAGAAGTGGGAGACCGAAGCTTATTAGCGAGGCGCAGCGACGACATATGGTGGACGTATACGAAACGAATGGTTTCGCACCAACGAGACATTTTGCGGAATTATATGACACCTCGATGGATACTGTTCGCCGTGCACTTCACGCTGAAGGCGTGCATCACAGAAAACCTGCTAAAAAGCCGTACTTGACAGAGAGGCACAAACAAGAACGATTACGTTTCGCACTAAATATTTAATGTTAACTAAACTAAATGGCCTACCATTTTATTTTAACATATCTGTGATTATTCGTTAACAAACACTGTATTATATTGTGTTTACTTTCGTTTAAAACAGCTATATCTTTTAACTTGTGCCATCGCCTCATCTTAAGAATGCAGTGAACTCGCTATCAATTTTGTTGACAATAATCATGAGTCTATTTCGTTTTTTATTCTTCTACCCGCACTGTTTTAACATAATACTATAGTTCAATTTATTTTTCTCATCTAATTGACGATTATCTTGTGAGAACTAAAGTTCTTTTAACAGAAATTGAGGTTTGGTTTCAATCTTCTTTTCGTCAAGAAAATGAACAATTAAGCTATGACCTCAATACATTCATTGTGACGTTACACAAAAATAAAATGTTTACAAATTCCAAATCATATATCACTTTTCAATAAATAACTGGATATAAACAATTACCTATATTTTATTTTATTAAAATTTGAATATCCGTTCATTGTTACGTTATTCATATTATGAATGGTCTAAGTGGGTATACTTCCAACAAACAATCTTAGGCGTAACATAGATAACGGTTACAAGATAACTTTTTGTCTAGGTAACAATTCGACGTCACAATTCTCATAAATGTTTAATTTGTAAATATAAAGAATAAACATTTTTATTAAACACGTCTTTTTATTTCCACCTTATAACATCGAAAAGATGTAACAACTAAATAATTGCAAATTACGAATGTGATTCTTCTTGTGGTTAATAGATCACATTCGTAATTTGCAACTATTTAGTGCAAAAAATGCAATAGTATTTTTCATAGAAATATAAAAAAACAACTATATCAATATAGATTAGGAATTTTCAAAGTAAGAAATAACTGCAACGGACCGACCATGATTTGAACTCGGGTTACGTGATTTGCGAATCCAACACTTAGTTCACACGGCTACCAGCACATGACGTATAGGCACGAATTTTATCAATGCTATGGTAAGAACAGCTCACTGCGACGACAGTTCCTTAGTGTGTGTTATCTGTGGAATGTGGATACTCATACATGCGCACACATACGCACGGAAGTTTCGCGCTCGCTCGGTTCGTAGCAATGTAATCTTTAGCGTTCCTATGGACTTTTGCGGCCTTACTGTACGTTCCAGGGATGTTAGGGAGCTCCATAACCGTAACCGAATCCGAAATAAAAGTTTCAGATAGTATCGGATAGGGGCGGAGCCTAATGGCGACACGTTATGACAGGTTGTTTTGTTAATCGGCCGGGCAGCGGCCGACATACGCGCGCATTGTTTGTTTTCTTCTGTTGTCGTCCTCGTCTTATCATACTCGTAACGTGCCTAACCAACTATATAACTTATGTAGTGAGCAATTAAACATTCACGAATAGTTCAACAAATATTTGAAACAAAAGTGTTGTGTTACGGAATTGAATGAATTGTTACAAAATGCGTCCTAAGTCGAATGTAATTTGGTCATTTTTTAATGAAGTGACTGTTGATTCCGCAAAATGTAAACAATGTAGTAAAAGCTTTTCACACAAAGGAGGTGGCACTACATCGCTAAAACTTCATCTTAAATCACAACACAGCGATAAGTACGACGAACTTTTGTTACTGGAAAAAGGTAACAAACAAAAAAAAACCACAAACACCCAAACAGCTGACACCTTTACAAGAGTGTAAAAAACAGTTGACACTAACAGATTCTTTAAAAAATAAAGGTGTCTGGGATGACAGTAATACCAAACAAAAAGAAATTGATAGATTAGTGGCTGAAATGATTGCGATTTAGAAAACACTCAACATTTATCTGACTGATTTTTGTTCCTACCAAATAAAACCATTTTATTGGCTATTTATATTTTACTTCTGAAATTCCTTAAAAATCTAATATCCGTAACCGAAATTATCCGAAACTAACGGATAATCCGAAATAATTTCATATCCGTATCCGTATCCGGTATAATAATCATTTCTA
The DNA here is from genome assembly GCA_910589285.2 of Mythimna ferrago. Taxonomy (NCBI): domain Eukaryota; kingdom Metazoa; phylum Arthropoda; class Insecta; order Lepidoptera; family Noctuidae; genus Mythimna; species Mythimna ferrago. The sequence goes on along the minus strand of OU342673.1, from coordinate 14,151,414 downwards.
TATCCGTATCCAATCCGTATCCGAAATTTCATATCCATAACATCCCTAGTACGTTCTTTTGTCGCTTTATTATCCTAGCCCGTAACAAACTCGACTGTCGGCATCATGCAAAACAAACTTTCTAAGAAATTCGTTCTTTTGTTTACAAATTTGGATTGCACGTGTAGACTGTTTTTACCCATGACTAATAAGTAGGAGTCATGGACTTAATACGTTATCATATTCTTAGTTGCTCACAAACTTTCAAACAGTAAACATGGCTAGTAAAAGAAAATCACTGTGTATTGACGAAAAACTTTTACTGAAGTTTTAGATACGCGCAATAGAAACGGGAGAGAATATACGCAATAGCGTTCAAATAAGATTATTTTTTTAAGTGCTTAACTACTAGCTTGAAATAAACTTTTTCTTTTTATAATTCTGATTTTACTTCTTTCCATTTAACGACAAGTCTCTATAAAGCCATAAACTATATAGTCCTTTTAGTGTCGTTATATAGATTTACACTGTATAGATTTTATCTACGAGCATTGGTTTCTTAACAATAAAGGTATTAATAATAACTAATAAACCACAATGGGACCTAAAACCCAGGTAACAATCGCTATCATATGCCAACATATGACTATTTTATTCGTTTGTCGTCATTACAAGATTTTCAAATTCAATACTTCACACTTTCGTGCCTTTGCCAGTCTTTGCAGGCATAAAAAGCGGGGTACGGCATTATTCCCAGCTTGGCACTGTGGCTTTTGGCACCTCAACAGCCTTCGAGCGGAATTCTCTGAATACCCTACAGCCTTCTAGCGGTATTCTCTGAATACCCTACAGCCTTCTTTCTGGACTATTACTGTTTTACAGTCACAACTATGAATATATTAAATACCGAATCTGTAGTGTCGACAATGGAGAACTGTGAAGTGGACGTATCGGTATAAGCTGTGAAGGTTTTTCCGCGTAATCCATACTAAAGGATGCAAGAAAAGTCTGGCTGCTGTGAAATAAATTGTCTTTCGGACCATCCAGTTTCACTTTGCCGAGATTCATTATGTTCATCAGTCAAGTTAATGTATAAAGTTCGTGTCGACTTATTTTATTTTGTTAGTATTTGTTGTTTATATAGCAGCAATAGAAATACATAATTTGTGAAAATTTCAACTGTCTAATATCACAGTCTATGAGATACAGCCTGGTGGCAGACAGACGGACACTCTCCAACCATCCACGGCCTCACCGACATCATGTCATATGGGCCGAATCGCAAGGAGAATGCTGCGGATATAGCCCACCCATATAAATATGAGCGCGCTATCACCGCAGCCGCTTCTTGACTCCTTTACAAATTGCTTCGTCCTGTCCCTCGTTATTCTCTCCATTCTGGGGCGGCTACTAGCGGTCCGTGTTTTTTTTTTATGGTGGGAAAATCATCCATTGACAGGCCCCGCGGAGCGGGAGATAATGTCAGACTCTTACTGACTAAAAGCCCACCCCGTTCCTTCCTACCTTTCGTACCGGGACCGAGATACCTTTCGGATAACCCTGGCCCCAGTAGGCTTTGACCCGGCTGGGCCCCTGCTGTTGCTGATGATAGCTTGAGGCGCGCGGGAACAGTTCGCGCCGTCGACGACTTGGGCTCGGTCCGGACAGTTACCGGACGGTCGGACAGTAAGCTACCCATTACTCGCCGTCCGCAAGCCCGCGCTTACGGTGGCTGGAAATCGGGATCGGAATCCCGGTGGCGGCTGGGGCGCTATGAGCGCCGCCATTGCCTGATGCGGTCGGCCTCCTTCTTTGCTAGCATTACTGCTTCGCAGATTTAGCCGCCGGACAGACGGACAGTGGAGTCCTAATAATAGGGTTCCGGTCTAACCTTTTGGATACGGAACCCTAAGGGCCAACGATGCGAAACGCGGCCGCCCGCGCTGGACACCCGTGGCGTGGACATGCGCTTGACCACGCGCGGTTTCCGTGGGACCGCAACGGTGACCCGTACTGCTGTTTGTGCATCTCGATCTTTATACTAAAACTCATTCGCCTGGTTCCATATATAGTAGAGCAACACTGCACTTCCAGAATGACCCTTTCAGTATCAAAAGACATTTTCCGCCGTGCGTGCGTACTAGTGTTTACTAGTCCGCACGTGTCTTCGCGCGGGCCTCCGTTGCACGAAACCGTAAAACGAGAAAGACAGCAGCTACTTGAGCATCAACATTTATCCGGTTATTCCTGTTTTTGAGAAATTTATAATTTATTACCTACTATGCAATACAGACGCCGTACGTCACCCCCAAGTCCCGTTATTATATTTAAAAAAAACAAGTACCTACGATTTTTGTTACTTTCTTGTGAAAAGTGACTCCATTGAATTTTTTGCGAGAGATGTTGCTTTTGTATCGTTTTACAACGGTAGCTTTTTAGATAGATTGCACTTATTGCAACAAAGTTCCATTTACATTTCTGATGGTCTCAATGACATGAACAAATCGGTTACTTGTCGATGTGTATTTTTTTCCATGTGCTATGTAAATCTGTTTTTCCGTCTACGCGTTTAATTTCTTGTTCTCAAAACTTCGTCTTTAATCTTTTATAGTCCCAGAATGTAAAACTTCCCGCAGGAGTGAACAATCTGTTGATTTTATACGGGTGCTGCTATTGTTTTACTTTCAGGTACTTTAGTGTAGCTTGACGTAAATAAAAAACAGCTGTGAATAAAAGCGGCGAAGCCTCCCTGTGGCCCCTAACCAACACGGCATAACAAAGCTGGGGGAAAAGTTTGTACACCTACAGTATAAAGGAAGGAAGGAAAAAAATAATAATGTGCATTGACATTGTTAACGTGTTTTTCTTTGTTTTATGGGTTTCGAAATTTATTGTGGTCTAATAGCGATAGAAATTTCTAAATTATACATACTTGACTAAGATATTAGTTAGGTACATACTGCAATAGATAAAGGCGCGGGATGGAGACATACCATTTATGTACGTAACTTTTAAAAAACATCTGAGCGAATTTATTAGTCTGATACGGACAAATACTATTTAGAAGCTCATACATACTGCATTAGCATTGGTGAGTGAGTATTTATATGCCCACTAACCCGTTCAGTCACTGGTCTTTAATATTTGAAGGTTTCGAACACGGAGCAAGTACAAAGAGGAGACGGCCTAAACAACTGTGCACTGTGACTCTCAACTAGGTCCTGACGTCATCACGGTGGGCGTGGCTTAAATCAGTGTATTGTTGGCGTTCGTCCTGTGCACAACTTCGTAAAACAAAAACATATAAAAAAGACGGAAGTAATTAGAAGCTAATTATTTTACCGAATGTCCCGCGGCTGTCTCATTTAAAACATGAACACGAACGAAGTTGCGGGCATAGCTAGTCTACAATATTTTTTACTTTTGCTTTCCCTCCGTGAGACAACTAGTATGGTAGGTAGTTGTTGTTTACTTAATTTAAAGTACTTAAGCTCTATCTATATAGCTATATCTTAATATCTTGGCTTGGGGTTTCATGAAGAAACCCCAAACCAAGGTATTAGTTTTAAGCATTTTGCAACCGTAGAAAATGATAGAGGAACTAACCGACACAAACTAACCAATGCATTTTTGCAGGAAATTGTATTTTGCTAATAAATATTTTCGTTATTATTTGTCTATTATTAATTCTGCCTCTAAAATTAGTTTTATTACTTCACCATATCAAAAAGTTATGTTAAGTATGAAGCTTCTTTCGCGTCATGCGACTTGTAATTTAGTCTGGTATTACTTATTTATTTATATAATGGTTTCAGATGTACTGCTACGTAAAAAGGTGTTTTTTTTTTCTTTTCTAAAAAGACTAGCTTTGTAATCAATCTTGATAATTACTTCTATCGAAATAAGCCTTTCAAAAAGTAATACTTAATAATGATAGAATTAAAAAAATGTTACAATAAAAAGGTTCTGATAAATGTCGAATGATCTTCATTCGTCATTCATCAAATAATAGTATCACTATTTCAATGAAAAATATACGTATCAGATCGCAAAATTAATTAAAAACCAGTACTCCCTGGTAATTCCACAAAATAGATAGGTACAGAAGACAATCTCATATATGTACTTCACTTTATATACCTACGCTCGGTGGACGCACACTAATGAGCGTTTGAGCCGGAATTTTTCGACGAGTGATCCGAGACGCGACCGAGACATCGTGTCTGTGAGCGGTGTCTTTGTGTGCGTTGCTCGAGCGCGCTTTGTATGTATGATTGACTTCTGTACCTATTTTGTGGTAATTCTGAGTGCGACCCTGTTGCATCCTGCACTCAATGACATCTAGTGTAAGATAGTTACGTAACTACAAAATAAAATCTACAGAACGAGCGAATAGTTTTGCAATTGACCGACAGATGGCAAATAAAGAAATGGGCGGAGTCTAACCAGTGGCGTGCCCGCAGTACAAGCCAAAAAGCCCGGCTTGCTCTACCAAAACCTCACCTAATTCATAGAACACGACCAATGAATTAATTATCACAAAAATCTAAACTTTAAACTTCGCGCGCTTACGCGGTTACGCTAAGTTGCCACTGTGTTGTGCGAAATTCAAAAATCATTCATAAGATGATACCAGGGCGAAGCGAGGATGCCATTCTAAGCGAAATCTCTCCGATCTCACTCTAACACTTAACAAAAGAAAGAGATGAACACTAATGTGTTGTTGTCTTTTTCTGCCTCAAAGGCTTTTATGAGGCTTTATCTTCTATCTCTACTTTTGATATAAAAACGTCAAATTTTGAGTGTGTGTGGGTGTAATTTGTTATTGTGTGCATTTTGTTCTAAAAAAAAGCTGGGCTTTGGTAAATTTATGAATGGGTTTTTTTGACATAAATTTTTACGCATATTATAATACCAGGCGCCCTCTATGACGCGTAAAGTTGTACGAACTAAAAAGTACTTAGTTCAAATTTGCTTTGATCGGTTATCGTGTTGTACGTAATTATTGTTTTGATAGTTTTTTTTTGTTTTCCGTCATTTAACAGTTTATGAATTCGGAAACTATACTTGTGTGTGGATATTATTATGTGTGGAATCGATATTGGCCAGGTAGGGTTTGAGTTTTAAAGATAAATATAATCTTGTAACTTTACTATTTTGAATATTACTCAGAAAAGTTAATAACAATGCTTGGAATACATCAGGTATGACTCAAATAACTTCGCTAGTGCCATAAAATTCTCAAAAGTACTTGAACGCTGTTATTTCATTCTTTATTTTTGGTAAACCGCCAATAGAAAGTTGGTTCTCTTTCTCGACAGTTAAGTGATAAGTGTGTTTTAAAAAGCGAACAACGAAAAGCTACCGCTGTTTCAATTGTGAGTATTTGCCAATAATATTACATATTATTATAAAGAACAAGTGTTTGAAACACCAAGATTTAAAAAAAAAAATGTATTAGTTACACATTCATAACTAGATGGCGTTGGCGTCAAATTAGAAGTCGGTGTTAAGATTCTCCGCCGTTTTGTTACCCTCCTTTCAATAGAGTTCAATTTAGGATAACATTAGATCAGTATCTAGTACTCGGTTGTTTTATTTCACACTAAACTCAACCTTACATTAGATATTCATTAAGTTCAAATTAATCGTTTTAATAGTATTGGCTGACCATCCCGGCCGGCCGGCCGGCACTCGACAACAAGAGCGGCTTTCCGAATTATCTTTGATTGCAATTGAAAATCAGCTGTTGGTAGAATTAAAACGTTCACAAACTTTTTACGCTGGTGTATGTAATAAAATCATTTTTAAATAAAGATAGACAATTTGAATTAGAATACAATTTTTTTTTTCTCTATTCATGTATTCAAACTTCACGATTATTGGTATGATGATAAAGTTGTTGTGGTGAAGCTTTTGTTATCATTATTTATTACTTACTATTCACATTATATTTGTTAATAGTAGTGTAGCAATTCAGAAAAATCAGCATTACTGCACTGATGACACGTGGTAGCACGAGATTTTTTTTTAATTGGTAAGTAGTAGTTAGGTCAAGATTCCTTGGCTTGCCCCCTGTAAAGGCATCAGGCACGCCACTGAGTCTAACACCCCCTCGCCCCGCAAAATGGCACGCGTTGTTTCTTAAGGAAATCTTATTACAACATCTCTTTGTACTTGCCCCGTGGTTTCGAAACCCACCGTGCATGGCACGTGACATTGGGCGCTAATTAGCAAGCAGGGTACAACTAGAGATGTGCCGTTGCCGGCAATATTGCTCGAAGAGGGTATATTGCTGGCAATATTGCCGGGAGTGGAAATATTTGGGAATATTGCTTAATTATAAGTCAAATTAACTACGGAAACTATGTACGATCCTTAAAATTAGCGTTTAAATATCAAAATCTACATTACATACAATAAAATACTCTTTTGGGTAAAATTTATTATTTATGTATTTTACCGGCAATATTGCCTATGTTGCCGCACACGATAGTGAATGTAGGACCGATTTTGCTAATTCTTTTTTTATTGTGTTTGTTATTGTGAGGAGAGTAGGGTAGAGTAGGGTATAGTAGGGTGGAGTAGGGAAGAGCGGGAGCGAAGCCATGGGCAAAAGCCAGTTCTTGATAATAATTAGTCAGTCATAGATAATCACCGCGTTTTGTTTATAATTTATACTACGAGTATATAAAGTAAAATTAACTAATTAAATGCTTAATTAAACCACAGACAATGGATCTTCGACTAATTCTGGTCTCAAATCTTTTAGTGGTTCATCACACGTTTCGTCGATAACATCGAATTCCACATCGACGGCACTTTCTTCATCAGGTAAATCTTCGGGCGTTGACTGTTGACTTAGATGCATGTTTTGGTTTAGGAGTTTCCAATTATTTGCTATGAAGCATACTTTGCCCTTTCCGTTATGAATATATTTTATGATCGATATTCGAGAAACACTCAGAAAGTTTTGAGAAACTAAAACATTTTTATTAAATCTTTTTAAAGAACTCTCCTCCAGCGTCTATACAAAGTTTCATGCACCTGTACCATTTTTTAAACATTTTTCCAATCTGCCGCAGACACCTCTTTTACGGCCTTCTTGAACGCTGCTAGCGCGTGTTCCAGTGCTGAAAACTGCCCATTTAACTGATTTTTTAGTTTTAGGGAAGAAAAAGAAGTCACAAGGTGCCAGATCAGAACTTTAAGGAGGGTATCCCAAGACTCTCACTGGTGTGGTGTCCAGGAAGTCTCTCGTTTTGAGCGCTGAAAGCGCGAGCTCGTTGTCATGGTAAAGCAATACCCCGCGGAAGCGGTGTTCGGTCGCTTATGTTGCTTATTGCAGACAAAACTTCGGCATTTAGTGGTATACCATTCAGCGTTGATGTTGCTTTGGTCTCGTAATGGAATTAAATCAGATGCCCCATCAAAATGAAGAAACTAGCGATCAAAATTTTCTCTTTCCTTTCGTAGGCATTGGTTCGTTGTAAAACCGCCAAACTGTCGACAGACGCTCTTGTTTCCGGATCGTATTGATAGATCTAGGATTCGTCACTTGTCACAATGTCGTAAACGCGCCAAGACGAGCCTACTTCAATTTTTTTTATTATATCACGGCACCGCTCCACACGGGCCTACTTCTCAGCATCGTTGAGGTTTTGTGGCACCCAGCGACAAACTATCTTCCTTATGCGAAGGTGCTCGTGTAGAATCTTGTGAACGCTTTCCGAAACAATCTGCAGTGTATGCTGAATCTCTTCGTATATAATTCGCCAGTTTTCTTGAATCAAATGTTTTACTACCAGCACGCTTTCTTCCGTGACAGCCGTCGTAGGACGACCACCTCTTTGTTCATCCGCCAAAGTAAGGCGACCGCGCTTGAACTCGCTATAGCAGCGATAGATCTTTTGAAGGTCCTTCATCCATAAAAGCAATTTGAAGTCGATCAAATGACTCATAAAGTTTTAGGCCACATTTAAAAAAAATCGTAGAAAATCAACGCACGAATATGTTCTCCATGCAGATCCATTTTTAAATGAGACACGACTATTTCTTTTGGCTCGCGAAAAAAATACCAAAATTTGAACAATGGTAGTTTTACTTTTTATAACCAAAGTTTTCAAAATAATTATAAGTGCCCAGTGCCTTATACATAAAAACATTTTTTCACAAAACTTTGAGTGGCCTGGTACTAAACAATTATTACACTTGATGTAATAATAAAATATATTGGTATTATTGACAAGCAACATTGGCAATATTGCCAATGATGCTGGCAATATTAGTACACTGGGAATATTACCGGCAGTGGAAATATTGGTGCCAGGCACATCACTAGGTACAACCGCGTATGATAACCGCTCTAAGCTCGTTAAATGACGTCGTATGAAAGTAAAACGCTACTTCACGCGGAAATACAAGGGAACTACAATGAAGAGAGCGAGAACGGAAAAAACACGCCGATGATATGCGGGTATGATTATAAACTCAAAAATATACGGGTATAATTTTCTCGCGTAGAGCAAAAATAGCGCTTCGCTATTCAAGAGTTATTTGTTTGAGTGTAACAATGTTCAATAATCCCAAGTAGCATAATCCAAAAAAGTTAAAACCACTACATATTTCAAATAAAACCACAGCATTACATAAAAGAAAGCAGTCGACTGATGAAAGCATAAAACACGCCAAAATCAGGGAAGTTTGTTAAAACTTGATGAATGTGGCATTGTAATATTTTTGTTATTATTTGAACAATCGTAAAGGGTGGTAAACAATATAAGAGTAAGTTAAGATTTTACCGCATATTGTTGGCGAAGTTTTGTTTATAAACAGATGTGGTTCTATTTTCATAGCTTTTCTACGGTAGTGTATGAATTATGATTAAATACCTTAAGAGATTTCTCCGTTTGGCTCGATTCTCCCGTGCAAGATCAGGTGTTTCTTTCCTTTCCTCCTCTTCTTTAACGTCATGCGGAGTCTGTTTTGTTTCTTCTTCCTTTTGTTTTATTTTTTGTAAAACACGACTTGATGTTCTTCTCGGCGCTAGCTCTAATAACCTTAAAATACATCAAGCTTCTATTAGTATTACAGAATTAAAAATGGTTGTAGTTAATCGTGACAGAGAAAAGTATTAAGGTAGGTGCCAGATAAACGTGGAATCCTCCTACATTTGTTGACATTCTGAATTTCAAAAACGGAAATATAAAAGCCGTCTTGAATCAACATGTATCGTGATTCTTTACATGATCTAGTAATCATAAGCAATTGATTGTTTGTTTTTCAGTTACCTACGCAGAGATATTAGAAAAAGGTCAAAGTACTATACTTTTTCCACGGTTATCTTGCGCCTTCTATAGTATCGACCAAGGTGATGCACACACTTTCTTGGTCGATACCAACCGAACATTCTAGAGTAATCTCGTGATAATAAAAAATGAATTCATAAGTATACTCGTCTATAATTGAATTAATTTATCTTACAGCCAACCTTAAATTTGTTGGCGATGAGTTAAAAAAAATATTGATGCGTTAAAAAAAATATTAATGTGTTTTATTTTTTTATTTAAAAAATGCAAGAATCATTCAGTATTACATTAACATGTTTTTGTAACGACAGTTAGGATCCCCGCACACGAACCACACGCGACACCTATAAACGCCGCCACGAGAAGCTAGAAGCTTCCACAAGCTGAAGGGCACGATATCTACTTGTGATCGGTGATCGATACGTGCGTGCGAAAAGAATGTGGGAAATGGGGCGACTACTAGCATGTGCCGACGTTTAGTGGCCGCTGCAGGCCATAAGAAGGGAGCAACGACGATTTCTAGCGTGGCAGTCACCGGTATCAACTGTGAACGGCGAGTCTATGTAAAATGTATGAAAACTACAGGAATAACATTTTTTTTTTCTTCGTATTTTGGTGTAAATTAGCATTGAACATAATTTAAGTAATACGTCAGTACGTAACTACGTCGCGAGCGTAGTTTGAATTCTGTTAACATAAATAAAAATCATAGAGAAGCGGATGAGGGCGTGCTTGTCATACGACCCTGAAACTGTCTGAAAATGGGGCTATTTTACCCTCATTCGTAGAAGCTAATCAATAGAATCATTGACGCAAAGCAACAGAATAATAAATTATTCAGAGCCGGAAAATACACACATTTACATACAAGCATTTATTATTTTTATAAAATCGCTAATCGCTATATACATATAATGACAAATTCGCTGATGCGTTCTTACAGTATGTCAAAGATGGTAGGCGAAGCGCTAGCTTTACACTGAAAATAGAATTTGGAGGCTGTTTGATATTTTAATAATTAGTTTTGAAACTAACTACTGACGTTACAAAAAGAATATCCCTTAAATAATAAAGCTCTCGTGCTAATATAATAACATCGCAATTGATATACAGCTTATAAAAAGCTAACTTATTAGATACTAGCTTTTGCCCGCGACTTCGTCCGCGTACATAAAATATAGCCTATGTCACTCAGGAATTAAGCAACTTTCTATAGGTGAAAAAAATTTAGCAATCGGACTAGTAATTCCAGAGATTACCACCTACAAACAAAAAAACAAACTTTACCTCTTTATTATATTAGTGCAGATAATAAGCTGTTCATAAGGTCCTCCACCGATACCGTACACAAAAGCTCTTTCACCAATGAAATTTATTACTAGCAAGAAAAACAAGCGCCAAATCGACTCGCATTATTCAAAACTACGCTGAAAATTTTGCTTCAATCAAACTGACAAATCGATACTATTATTTCCATTATCCATAACAAGTTGTCCACTGTAGCTTTGGTATACATGATATTTCCATAAATTGATCTAATCTAGTGTGTCGCGCGCGCAGTAACAATTTATTCAAATTCTATTAAGCTCAAGCGGCGCCGCCATATTTAGCAGAATATTGCATAACAGCTGCCGTTTTGTACGGCAAAGCCATATTTATATTTTCAATCCCATATCCTCAAGTTCTCTATTTCGTACTGGTGTATATTCTGATGACAGACTTATCAAATTACAAAGAGAAAAAATCGAGAACAAATGCCAGGATTTGTTGGATACTATCTCCTCTTATTCCAGCCGAGACATAATAAAAATAAAACTTGCTACTAGTGGAATTCAAGCCGATTACCCAACCCCATTGGAGGATTCAAATCGAAACCGATGCACGAATAATTACTCAATATGGATTTTTATGTGAGGAATGAAGAGAAACACAATACGATCTGATAATTCCATTTTTTTTTTGTACTAAGTTGATGGCAACACAATTTATTGTTCCTATTATGTAGGCGGTATTTTCACACACGTAAGCAAACATCTTCAGGTCCCCCTAAGACTATTTCTGATGCCTTTCTTAATAATGTTTGACTGCAAAATTTATAATACTATACTCAAACTCAAATTAGATCTCAACATAGTAAATCCATACATCATATCAAGCAAAAGCCAGCTTAGCCATAGAAAAAGCCACTGTCTTATTCTAATTGACCTGCACCGATCTATACTACCTACGTAAGTCACAAAAGTTTAGGACAAGAGCACAAAAACAGATCCAGCCAGTTTCTTTTTGGCATTGTTTTTTTTATACATAAATGTGTACATTGTTTTTAATGATACATTTTCAACCTGTGGCCATGTCGTCCGACAGTGTGCTCTAGACTTTGTTCTTTTAGGTCGCGTTTAGCGCAGCACAGCACATTCCCATATTATTTTTAAAAATATTATCATAAATCATTAACCTTAGGTTATTAACTAGATTCGCGAATTGCAGGGTTGAGTGTCATGTTTCAATTGCATAGGCTTGTAATAAGTATTAATACATTATCTTCTTAACTACTCTTAGTATTTTTAAGTGTTTTTGTTAATATTATGTCATAAGAAATGTATTATGATAGTATTAGGTTTAATATTATGATATTGGATTACTCAACTATCAAAAATGTACATGAATTCTTTATGTGACTAATTTAATGTTATGAGTATACTTGAGGATGGAGAAAAAAAAAGTAAGTCCAGAGAAAAGGTGAATAAATCGTTCAAAAAGTGATAAAAAAGAGAAAAGAGTCAGTAATAGAGCGAGTTAACAGAAAAAATTGGAAGAAAAAAGAAACGTGTTGCGTCGACCCTAAATAATACTGAATAAAGACAGGAAGGTGATTATTAATAAAATACTATTTATGATAATTTAAATAATAATAATAATAGTGTTGGGAAATTGAAGAAGTTAACTGGTCCCCTTTTTTCGTTATCTTTCTATCCATAACACACAGAACGTTGCGAGCGTCGTTTGTATTATGGTCCGTCCACATTTGGCGAATGCGCCGCTCGCGGGCCGATCGCGAAATGCGCGCGTGCATTTCATGTTCGTAAAGAGCCCTTGCGCCGCGCGAACAAGCCGTGCGCGACATACACGCGCGCCTTCACAAACGGCTCGTGACACTCATGACATGTCTGAATTTATTATCACTCATATATTAATATAATTAAAGTAATAAAACTTTAATTGAACTATCAATTTCCAAATAGATTTTTGAGTATGGATTTTAAGAATAATAGGTAAGTAATTTACTAATACCAATAGGTATTTAGGTAAGTTGACTGGAAGAAAATGCCTAAGCCATTAAGTCCGCCTCTGTACTTTTATGTGCATGAAGTATAAATAAATAATTTCTTTTAGAACACAATAATTATACCAAACCGCATCGAGTCTCGCCCTATTCGTAGTTGACACAATTGACGTGATCGAATTTCGCGCCGTAACCTGCGCTCAATTTGATCAGACCTTAACAAGCCTTTTGTTGTGGTGTTTTACGTAACAAACACGAATTTGATGAAAATGGCACGATTTATTTGAAAAATGATTATTTTTGGTGACTATACCTACAAGTGGTGCGACTTAGAGGTACATTTATATAAACAACATAAAAAAAACGCATTCCCGCGCGTTTTGATTGGCGCTATTTGCCGCGCTTCGTCATAGACCCATTGCACTGTATGGTCCACCTACTGGTTTTATTTTAACATAACACACTTAATTGTTAATAAAAAATACAGGATCACTTAATTGATATTATAGATATTAGTGAAAGCAAAATTAATAATAAAACTACTGTAACCACTAGTAAAAGAGTAAGTGAAGAAGTTTAAAAGTTTTGTTGAAATTTTAATGTGTTGTAGAGGAAACTAGATGGATTAGAATTCTTGCCTGCTTTCATAGATCATGTTTTAACTTAGTACTACTGATAACTTTGTTTCTTTAGAATGTTTGCTTGCATTATTAGTAATAATCTTTAGTATCAATCAAGCTACCCTATAAGTTTAAGTGTAAAATAAACTCACCTTTTTCGTTGTAACCGTTCCTTTTCTTGAAAAAGCCTAGGTATTTCAGGCAAAAAGTTCTGTGATAATGAACGGTACAACTCTTTCTCAACCTTGCTAGTCGCCTTGCTGAACTTCTCTGTCAGGTGGGTCCAGTCTTCTTCAGTAAAACAAACCACTTGCCACACACGCTCAGTGTCCTCGTCATCGAGCCAGTCATCACCATAGAACCAACCACGCTTCTTGTTCTCCTTATTTTTTTTCTTTTTATTTTTGCCTTTTTGTTTTTTCACTATGTCTTCCCGATATAATCTTGTGCCATAGAAGTACCAATATGCTGAGTAGTTATCATCCCAACTGTAGTAAGAATTTCCAAAATTAATTTAACCTCTATATTATAAATTGTTTAGTAGATAATACAATTAGGTGAACTAGCAAGCAAATTATGAAAAGCTGTTATGAGACTGTTAAATAAACAGTAGAACACTTACCCAAGGGGCTCAACTCTTAAACTTTCGGCTTCAAGGTTTTTAAATAAATCAAAAACATCATCAGCATCTAATCGAAAATCACATAATGCATACAATATCTCCACCTTGGTACGTAGGGGCAAGAACTGGAAGTCAATGTCTGTGTTGAATGGGTTATATCTCCCTGTATCTGTACATTTTCTTCTAAATAAACGCCTCAAGTACATCTGTAAATAACAAAAGCAATTTAAGAGAAAACAGTGAGGGTGACATAAATAAGGTCTAAGTAAAGTGTTGATCAGTTACCTGATAATTAAAGGCAGAGATGTCATTGTTGCCCAAACAGCCATTCAAAAGACGAACTATCAACTCAGTGAGGAGAGAACTGGCGGATTCTTCGGTGCCATCAGTCAAAAGAGCTTCTTCTAGTTCCTGAAACACAAGAAATGATGTTGAACGGAGTTTGTTACATTGCATCAGCGCGTATTCCATCATGCAAGTCGTAGCTACTTACTTCAATGTCAAAATCCAAAAGGTTGAATGCAGTTCTGAATAAAGAACAAAAGTACGCGATGCTGGGCACTTCCCACCATGACTGAATATCTAGAAACCGTGAGAAATTCATTCAGACATCACTTTTAGGGATACTGTCTTCGAAAAAATCATGCAATTGATATCCCGTCTTAGTGAACCCACCTAAAATACCAATGAAAGATGGAAACATAACCTAAAAACGATACGCTTTCACTGTTTGCTTCTATAAGATTACAAAAACTTCATTTTTAGGATATAAGCATATTTTAACAACAGTTAATCATCAGTTTAATACTTTAAATTAAACAGTAGAGAAGAGATACGAATATGCGTTGTGTATATCGAGACACAAACGCCATAACAGTTTACAAGTTGTACATACAAGTGAATCACTTTTAAATGTAATATTTTTTTAAAGTGTTGTTATTGCTTTGAACATATTAAATAGACGTGTTTATTTACCTTCCATTTTCTGTACTTTGACTTTTATTTGATCTCTTACATTTTCATGTTAATAAAATAAATAGAACTAAAACGTTCTTAACTTTAACGGAAGTTTGTGTTTTTTTTTACTCTGTGACCAATCTAAAGGGCTTAATACACTACTCGTAGTGTTGGGATTTTATCCGATTAAATACTCAAAATGATTAAATACTCAATAAATACTCGTTTTTATTGGATAAATACTCGATTAAAAACGAGTATTTATTGAATATTTATTCATTTTGAGTATTTAATCGGATAAAATCCCAACACTAACTACTCGATATTTAATAGAGTTTTAGTCGATGTTGCGTCGTGTCAACTTGTGTCGCATAGTATATTAAGCGACAGACTAAAAAATGAAAAATGAGAAGAGTCTGAACTTAGATTATATACCTACCTCTAGATATAACCATGCGACTCTATGGAAGTGCGAAAGTGAAAAGCATATATACGAAACAAGTAAGAAAATTGAGACAAAACATAACATTCTCTGTCTCAATCGGCGTGCCGCTTTTTTGCTTGGCTCACTTTTCAAACAAAGGCCTATCACTGTCAGTTTGAGGTCAACTAGAGTCAATTTTTATGTCTTTAGAATAATTTCAGCAATTAAAGTAATAGTTTTAGTGTATGTATGACAAATAGACTCCTATAGTTAAGTTTTAAGTGTAATTTTGTGGTCTTATTTATGGAAAAGTTTACGTAATAACCTCATTTTAGTGTTATAGTGCTGTCTCATGTGTGGCCACGCGGTGGTTATATCTACAAAGAGTCTGAATATCGTGTTCAGAATAACACGTCTTGCAATGGCCTCTTAAGGACCTGACTACATCGACTCGTCTTATAGGTTAGGACAGGTGTACATAAGATACCGTAGGGGCTCAGCGTTCAGGGTCGAAGCTTACTGGGGCTAGGGATTAGGGGGCTTACCATAACCTCTTATGGAAACGTTCAATTTCCAGTGAGTCAAATTCCTTTCAAAAGCAAGCCTGCTTCTGAATCGCTAAAAATCGTACCATGACAGTTCTAAATTTGAACGATTTTTGTACAGAGGTGAACAGTTACGCTTGAAGATCCCTTAATTTGACATTACAGACGCTCAAAAGACGGTCATCTGCTGTCAAATACACGTCAAATAGCACGCCATATTACAAAAAGTCAATACAAAAAAAAAGGTGAACGAATCTTGAGCGGATTTCGTAAACGTCACTTAACAGGCCAGTTACAGGCCTGCTATAACGAATTCATAGTACAAAAATGCCGGGCAGTTCAACTTCAGCCCTGCTATAAGAGATCATGGTAAGCCCCCTGCTTCTGAAAAAGATGAATTGATGTATGACCAATTAAAACACAATACAGGCAAAAAGTAGGTAAACGAAGTCAAAAGGTAAGTCAAGGGTTGTAATTATAGATGTAAGGCCGGTTTAAAACCAATTAAACTAATCTGTTTTAAACGAAAAAACCGTTTAAAACCAAAACCAACCATTTTTTTGGTTTAAAACGTATGGTGCTGAAGACCATGTTTTTCTTAATTATAACTACATTTTCTTGATTTGACCGAGCTAGGGATATACTTAAACTACTGTATAGGGATTTTTTTTAATGTGTGATAAACTGATATTGATCTATTTAACGGGTTTAGTTGTACTTGTTCAGTCTGACCTAGCATTGAAAATTCCGAAAAAAACAAGCTGTTGGACATAAGCCTCCCCAAGTGTCGCCATTAAGGCGCTATAATGACTGATGCCCACTGTTGGACATAAGTCTCCACCTCGCTATAATGACCTATGACCACTGCTGGACATAAGCCTCCCCAAGTGTCGCCATTTAGGCGCTATAATAACTGATGCCTACTGTTGGACATAAGTCTCCACCTCGCTATAATGACCTATGACCACTGCTGGACATAAGCCTCCTCAAGTCTCGCCATTTAGGCGCTATAATGACTGATGCCCACTGTTGGACATAAGTCTCCACCTCGCTATAATGACCTATGACCACTGCTGGACATAAGCCTCCCCAAGTCTCACCATTTAGGCACTATAATGACTGATGCCCACTGTTGGACATAAGTCTCCACCTCGCTATAATGACCTATGACCACTGCTGGACATAAGCCTCCCCAAGTCTCGCCATTTAGGCGCTATAATGACTGCTGTCCACTGTTGGACATAGGCCTATCTCGCTATAGTGACCGATGTCCTCTGTTAGACATAGGCTCATAAACAAGTGCGCCTCAACATCAGATTGCATCACTGCTTACCATCAGGTAGGATCGCAGTCAAGCGCTAGATTATATTAATTTAAAAAAAGTACGTACTTATTTGAAGAAATAAAACATGAAGTTTTCGGTTCTTTTCATATTTTTCAGTTTTTTTCGGTTTTATTGGAAAAATACATGTTTATACTTTAAAAATTTCTTGAAAGTTTCGAATGTTACATTGAATAAAACAACAGTATTGGAAAGAAACGGGAATTTCCCCTGCTTTTTTCAATGCTAGTCTGACCAAACGCACCTAGGCATTATCTACATAAGTTATAAAAACTCTATTGATATGATAAGTTATAAACTCTGTGTTTTCAAACGATATAATGTACACAATTTAATTCGGTTTAAAACCAAAACTGACACACACTCGTTGACTTCGTCATTCATGGACGTGACTCGCGATCGCGATGCGACGTTGCCAGCTCGCTTACACACACGCGCACATAAAGCGCGTTTCACGAAAGAATTATCTGCGCCATAATGTTGGCAATACAGAAAAGCAATGTTTTTAGGCGAGTTTTCAACCGTTTCAAACGGTTTATTTGGGGTTTAAAACCGCAACATTTTGGTTTAAAACGTGTTTAAGCCGGTTGATTTACATCTATAGTTGTAATGTATTACTATACCAATCTATTGTAACCATTACAAACTGATCAGGGATCATTCTATTTCATAAAGAATAATATCATCACTGGTTTATATGTTTGTCATTTTGCATCCCAGCCTGAGATAATGGTGTTCAGAAAACTAATGATCGTTCATAAAAAATATTTAATATAATATTGGGTATTAATATAATATTGTTCTAGAAATATTACTGCAAGTTTTCCTGTCCAGATTACGACAAAGATTCACTTGCGATTTCGAATGCGGTCTAATTTTCATAACAGGTAATTGGACCCCTAAAACAGAAACAACACTAAAAAATTTACAAGAAACTACAAATCGCGTTACTGACCAAGAGATCTGAGATTACTACAGGCTGACAACGCGTCTGTCTGAACAACGCCTAACAAGTTTGAGACTGAGAAGCAAAATTAAGTGTAACTATCTAGACGTGCTCAATAAATTAAGAGGGACGACAGTTATTTTATTAAATTTAGTTCGTCTGATAGAAAATGTAGATGAGATACCTAATGCTTCAAAAAATTTAAATAACAAGAAAAAAATTACTAAACTATACCATAGATTCTTAAAAACCTCTATCATCATCAAAGCGTCGATCATCGACATATTTTTTATCTCACTCGTTTCTCGACTGACTCTTTCCTGCTTGAGTGTCTTGAATGTGACATGGCGTCCATCAAGATATATCACGGCCTTCTGTAAAACTGTTTTTAATGACAGTGGTTTCATTTTGCATTTTATTACTGAGGCCGTAATAAATCGTACATTTGCATTGATGGTAATGCATGCAAGGAAACCTCAGCGAATAAGTGATGGGTATGATATGGTTTTGAATGCTTCGGCTTTACAGTCTGTAGATGGCGGTCGCCGATTTGAGTTTTGCTGTAATTTAGGTGAATGTAATAAATATTTTTGTCTGTTTTCAGGTACTTTGAGAAGCATCAGTCCCATCCGTATCAGGTAAGATCCTTCCTCATGCTGCAAACTGATGCAGGAGAATTTCCAAAGATGATGGGTTAAACCTCGCTTGAATATGTACCTCCACTCGACGTAATAATTGATCCCGAGTATTCTTTTCCTGTTTTTATCAACCACATTTGACCTATGGAAACTATTAATATACTTACAAGAGTTTCTTTAAGCAAAATATAACTTTACAATATTAAATTATTTCTTCATTATGCTTCAATAATCGAATTATAGGTATTATCTGTAAGTACTTGTAAAAAGGACAATATTCCATTTATTAAACTTTCTTTTACGAAGTTCTTGTAACAGTTTTTTACTTGTTTAGTGTCAATAACAATGACAATGACACTCCAGCATGTAACTTACTTGTTTACTTGTCTAAACCAACAGTTTATATGGCTTCTTTGGTAACAAACTGGTATTTCCCATTGCATTGTAGATGTTCAACTTATAAACAAACATTTTATTTAATGTTAATCTTGTGAGCTTTTTTATCATTGTTTACTTTCTAGTTGTTTATGCTCACATGAACATAAAAATAATTTAAAAAAATACTTGTGCAAATATTACATAAAAGTTTATATTTAAATTATTTCTAAAATTTATAACAATTGATTGTTGTTTTTAATATTAATATTGAAATTTTGTTTTCTTTGAACAGAAATACAATTCAAAAAGTGAAAGAAGGACAGCCAATGATTATGTCTCTTCTGAAAACCGATACACTCCTCTTCGATCCCCTAATGGTAATGTGTCAGCACATGGTCACAACACACACTCCAGTCAGTCAGGCCATGGACACCACCACTACAGCCACGTGGCCGATGACAGAGGATATCCATCATCCAGGAATGCCTACCTGCAGAAGGGTTCTGAGAAGGAGAGAGATAGAGACTACAAATCCTCTAGGAATAAGTATACAGGTAAGCTTTGTTTATCTTTCAGATGGTATCTACTTCTATATAATAAGCAAATAAGCTACTTTTTCAAAAGTTTCTGCAGACTTTTTGGCAATTCATAACTAACTTCATATTGTATTTGTAATAATTATAATAAAGTACATTGCTCAAGTAGGTAATTGCAGCTGATTGCTTTTACTATGCTCAATGATTGCAGATGCTTGTAGTAGTTGAAGATGCTTGCATATTGATGTTTCATTTTAAGTTAGTACTGGAAGTTCCAGCCTAATCAACAATTATTTATCCTTAATATTAGTTCATTCTCAAACCACATAAAAACATAATAATGGCAAATTAAGTACCTACAAAGCTGGGCTATTTACATGTTTAATTCAGTTAGATTAATGTTTTGTAATTGAGTCGGAAAATTATTATAATGTAATGAAAACAATACTTGTAACAAATTGTTTAGTATAGAAGTTAAATTGATGTACTTACTTTGCAGCTTTGCTGAATATGCAAAAGTAATGTGAATAACCATCATAGTTACTTTAGTAAAAGTTTAGTTAAAATTCAAAGTATAAAAAAAACAAAATATTTATTAACTAAATGTGGCATTGCACTGCGATTGATTCACTGAAACAATTACTGTGTGACTAAGCGAATGGAAATTATACATAAGTTTAAGAACAATAGGATCATACTAAAGAAGTAAATGACTAAATTCAATAATTGACTATTATTATACTAAATGTAATTAATAGTTGTCATAACAATTTTCAGATAGTGTCAGATCACCGAAGGAACGTAGCAAAGACAGTGAACGAGAACGGAGTAATCATGAGCGAAATGAACCTGATAAAAAGAATAGGACTAGTGGCATGAACATTAGTGTTAGTAGGAGTAGTAAATATGACAAGAGAAGTGCACCTTCAGCAAGCGTTTCTGGCCGTGAGTGGTCAGAACACATTAGTTCATCAGGGAAGAAGTATTATTATAACTGTATCAGTGAAGTGTCACAGTGGGAAAAGCCTAGAGAATGGGACTCCAGGAGAACTTCATCCAAAGATTCAACATATTCATCAAGAAGCAGTAAGTGAATTATTATTATGTTATTGCCCTTTTCAGCTCCTACATTGTTTTCTAGTATAGGGCAGCGTATATTTACATTCACATTAGATAGTAATCATGAAGATGGCATCTAGCTAGTGTACCTATTATGCTGCAAATTATTCTCATAAATATCAATACAGTTTTTGGACCAAGAATATTCAGAAGGCATTGTTAGTTACATTGGTTGTAAGAGCTACAGTACACTGTCTTACCTAGACCAGATCCTGATAATTTTTTATTAATTGAAATAAACTAGTGCTTGACTGCAATCCCACCTGATGTAAACAGTGATGCAATTGTTGATGGTATACATAACATTTCAGATAAAGCATCATTCCCTCAATCCAAACTAGCAAAATAATAACAAATAGTGAACATATTTTATATCAAAACTTGATCTTATTGATATTTGAGGGTAATTAGAAGTGAAAGCAGAAAACATTGAAGTTGATGTAATCACTGCATTTTGTTATATTTATACTATTCTGATAGCTTTTAAAGTTGTTTACAAAATGGCATAATATTCAAAAACAGTGAGACTATTCTTGTTAGAAAATGTATTTTTGTAATTGTGTCCAAGCATCACAAAGATAACTCTTTTTGTCAACAACCAAAAGCAGCTGTACACAATGAATGCACATTGTAGCTTCATTCTATAAAGGAAAAGGAGAATGCACTACCATTATTCAATAAAGGTTGAAGCTTGTGCATCTTGTGTGATCAATAAAATGGCTGTATAGGGATGTGCTAATGCAAATCTTTATTAACATAACTGTTACCATTTTTGGTCAAGGTGAAAAAATACAGAAAGTTGTCTATCAGTTCATAATACCAAGAGATTGATGATAAGGTGTCCTTAGCTAAATAAATCCTCAGTTGCTTTTTTGAGGTCCTGTATGAATATATATTAGTACTTGTAGGTACAGGTTAAGTGTTTTAACTTACCTTATTTTACTAAGAAGAACTTTAATGTTATTTATTTTTTTAAGCGTCATTGGCATAACCCTTGCTATACCAAGTGGAACAAGACATATAGAATTGTACATTTAAATTTCACATCTATGAATATCATCTTTTTGTACTAGAAAGACAGTATCTTTTCGAGGCCTTACATTTTGCTTATTTGTAGTTCTTGAAGTCATGGGACTTTTTTCCATATTTGTCCAGATCAACGGCGATCAATTCACTAGTCGAGTCCGTTCTGTGTTCTTCACTCGTTAAAGTACATAACCAAAATTCTTTGGAGGACGATTTCTGCTGGGATTCTTATTTCTTATATCACATCATGTTAATTCTACCACTATCACTGTTATATCACTTTATAAGTACATTATGCCATATTCCTTAATTCAAAAAATTTGGTAGTATATTTCTGATAAATATGAAAAGTATTATTAACATAGTCAGTCAACTTGGTGAATATTTTTTTTATATAGAACAACCAGCACCAATAGAGCTCTAAGTGGCATAAAGTACAACTAAAGCCCAGGAGATATTACAACCTCTCTCTTTTGTCACTTCAACATTATACATAAAAACCGGCCAAGAGTCGTGTTGGGCCACGCTCAGTGTAGGGTTCCGTAGTTTCCCGTCCATCACAATAAGTGTACCCACTAATGAGTTTAAAAAAATGCTTGCATATACGATTATACTACAAACTTAGTCCAGAAATTATTTTGTACAACCTTTCAAGTCTTTTTTGTACAAAAACTGTTCTTTCCATCAAGTTAAATAATTTTCCTAGAAAGTCCTTATAAAGTTCTACTTTTCAGATTTTTTTCATATTTTCTAAACTTATGGATCAAAAGTTAGAGGACACATTGTTTTTTGCTTTTGGAGCGATTATTTCCGAAATTATTGACATTATCAAAAAATGATTGTATTAAACCCTTATTCATTTTTAAATACCTATCCAACAATATATCACACGTTAGGGTTGAAATTAAAAAAAAAATCACTTCCCACTTTACATATAGGAGGGCTACCCTAATAAAACATTTTTTTCCAATTTTTATTTTACCACTTTGTCGGCGTGATTGATATAATACATATTGGTACCAAATTCAGCTTTCTAGTGCTAATGGTCACAGAGATCAAGTGAGGACGGACAGACGGACAGACAGACATGGCGAAACTATAAGGGTTCCTAGTTGACTACGTAACCCTTAAAAAAGGAGTCCAATCGGATATCGGCAACTATCAACCTACTAGCCTTGTCTAACATATTATGCGCAAGGCTTTCATCAAAATCTTTGAAAGCCGTATTTCCAGCCAACTAGACTTCCACCAACCTCCTAAATAGGCTGGTTTCCGCCTCATCATCATCATTTCAGCCGAAAGACGTTCACTGTTGAACATAGGTCTCCCCCAAGCATCGCCACAACGACCGATCCTGTGCGTCTCACCTTCACCGCTTTCCCACGACTCTGACCAGGTCGTCATTCCACCATGCACCATAAGGGACGCCTTTCAATGCTGCATTTTTCGCCGGCTATCAGCGGATAGGCCGCGACAATCACCTACACTCTTTGAACCAATTGTAAACACGAAGAATTTAACTTACCATTATATACCTACTTACCTTACGTTCGTAGACTAGACCAAAGCTTTTGATAGTCTATCACACAAAGCCATATTTCCAATTTTACAACTTTAATTAAACAAGGAATGGGACCCACCTACATTTACATCTACATTACAAATTAATGGAAATAATCTATCTAAATAGTACAGCTGTTGTACACTTGGATACTACTGGCCAATCCTTCCGAATTCAATCGAAAAGGAGTCAAACAAGGTGATCCGCTATCTCCAAAGCTCTTCACAGCAATGCTTGAATAAGTATTTATAAATCTAGATGAACACTAGCGAGACCAGAGCATTGTCGTCGGGGAAAGAAGATTAACTAATCTACGTTTTGCTGATTATATTGTCCACTTCTCGTCTTCGGGAGCTGAATTAAGCCTTAAGTTCGAACAACTAAGTCATGCCAGCCTCGAGGTTGGACTCCAAATAAATATGAAGAAGACTAAGTTAATGACGAACAGCACGAAATGTAAAGTAGACATCGAGTTTGGATATGTCCCTGAGGAGGAGGTTTCTTTCCAGGCTAGGCAAGATAAAGAAATTGCTAGACGCACCGAAACCGCCTGGAAGAGCTATTGGTCGACGAAACACCTGATGAAAGGATCACTTCCACTTTTCCTTAAAAAGAAACTCATGGACATGTGCATCCTTCCCACCCTCCCCTACGGAGCGTAAGTGTGGTCATTACCGAAGTCCGCACTCGGGGTCGGCCAGCGAGCAATGGAACGAAGTATTCTCGGGTTCAAAAGAACAGATCGCATAAGGAACAGTAGACTACGTTCCAAAACAGAAATCGCAGACATAAGTAACTCTGCCGCCAAACTCAAATGGAACTGAGCAGGTCACTTGTGGCGCATGTCGCAACAAAATTGGGCGAAAACAACTTCTGACTGGATTCCGAACAGCACAAGCCGGCGAAGCGGTAGGCCCAGAAGAAGATGGCGTGACGAGTTGGACTCCTACCTTAAGGATTTGGTTAAGGTCATTGCCCTTTGCGTTCTAAGGCCGTAGTCACTTTTATGGCAGCCCTAGCAGGCATCGGTTCGACTGGGCCCCTCCAGTTTTGCTGACATATCTTTGAGGTTCGTGTGGATTACTTCGTGGCGTAAGAGGTTACCGCCGCTGGTCGCCTCCATGAGGACAAGGCGGTACTCTGCCAAAGCGGCGCAGACTTCCACCGAATGCGCCACCGTGTCCTCTGGGCGATCTGCACAGTGACCCGGGCGATTTCCCCACACGAATACAGAATTCCGAAACAGGAACCTCCCGAAAAACCCAGCTCTGGCGGAAATGAGATGTTATCTCAAATTATATATCAGTAATAATAAGTAATAAAATAATTACCAATTTATTATTATCGTGATCCTCACTTGCAAACATAAAATTTGCCAGTTTGATAAATCGTCGATTTTAACAAATAGTTTAATAAAGTTAAATAATTATTTTTGTTTACTATATTTTTGTTACGCTGCTTTATTTTTTATTGATAACTTAAGCAACTAAAGTCAAAAAGTATCATTTGACGAAAAGGAACTTATGAAGAAGACCAGAAATAGCCACTGGAACTTCACCTTTGCATAGATATCAATGAAGATAATTAAGCAACTATAAAAATACTAAGTATATCACAACAAATCTAAGAAGTACCTTTTGACGTTTCACACTTTTCTATAAAAATAGCTTTGTATAACTCACACTATTTCTGTTATCGTTTCCGTAAAACCATTGAAAATAGCTTCATAACTATTTTTAACCCCCGACGGAAAAGAAGGGTGTTATAAGTTTAACGTGTCTGTGTGTCTGCTCGTGGTATCGTATCTCCTAAGCGAATGGACCGATTTTGATGCTGTTTTTTATTTGAAAGCTGATGTTGTCGAGATGGGTCTTAGATACAATTTATGAAGATCTGATCAGATGTTCAAGGTCGTCAGCTCGTTTGTTTGCTATGGCAGGGATCTTAAACGCTTAATGGATATATACTTCATTAATAAACACATAATATTGACCTAATGTTTGAAATACTCATGTACACCAACCTGATGTACATTTTCATACAACCACTCTTACTGGCTTATGATGTTATTACACATTTTTCTCCAGATATTTTGAATGCACAAATATCTTGTGGATATTATCTAGACTTCTTTAGAAATCAAAAGATAAATTAGTGTAAAAATAATCCAGTAAGGACCTCTGAAAATCTGCTATTTTACTTGAACTTTGGCCCTCTATACATATCTCTACATATCGCACCTCCGCTCAAATAGTTTTTTTTTTTAATTGGTATAAACAAGTGCTTGACTGCGATCCCACCTGATGGTAAGCAGTGATGCAATCGTTGATGGTGAGGCGCACTAGTTTATTATTATTTATAATGTCACAACTCAAAAAAAAAATCGTTTGCTGATGATTATTATGATGCTATTAATTTCAGAATTCATCATACTTTAAGGTCAGATATAGTCTGTCTAATAAGTCAACCGACTTGGGAATTTTGTATAATATTTAATCATTTAAAAAATACTTATATTCGATACTTTTTTTAAGGTTCTTCTGTTAGTTAACAATGATCTCTATCACTTAATCAAACTTGATTATTGAATTCGTGTTGACTACATCAGATTTAATTAAATCCTAATAACTACCCAAGTCGTTTAACTTATTAGACAGACTCTATTGTCATATTTGTAATTCAATTATTTTCCCACTAGTGACGCATTTTTTGTGTTATATCCCTGAATTATTAGAACTTAAAAGCCTTTTTCTCAATAATTTGATTTTTGAGTTGTGACACTATTTGAGCGGAGGTGCGATATATTAAAAATATAAAAAAATACCTCTACAACATTAGTTTTAGTATAATTATGCGAAACCCGAAATACGTGTCTAGTATTTTTATGTAAAAAATCTATGTAAAAAATTTCATAACTGTATCATGAAAATCACAAAGTTATAAGCTTGTTATGTCAGTAAAAAAACATAGTCACCGGGTCATCTAGGTGAATGAGGGGTTGTTTTGTACTTGCACCCAGCTGTTTCTTGGCTTCTAATGCCCGCTATGACCGGCCGCTATGACCTTTTTAAATATTTTTGGGAAAAAATATAACATGGTCTAAAAACTATTTGAATCGATTCAGTTACTGATTCTGACAAACTATATTCAGGTTTCGCATATATACCAAAAATAAAGTTTTATAGAAGCCTTGCACATTTAATCGAGATTCCGAATAGTGATGTGCCTGGCAGCAATATTGCCACTGCTGGCAATATTCCCAATCTTCTCACTGCCGGTAAATTACCAATATTGCCAGCAACATTGGTAATGTTGCCAATGCTGCCTGTCAATAATACCGATGTATTTTATTATTACTGCAGGTGTAATTATCGTTTAGTTATTTGTTTAGTACCAGGCCACTCAAAGTTATGCGAAAAAATATTTTTATTTATAAGGCACTGGCCGCTTGTATTTATTTATTTATTTATATTATATACTTTATTGCACACCAAGATTACAAATTAACAAAAAGGAAACCATTTAAAAAAAAACACACACAATTGGCGGCCTTATCGCACTAGGCGATTTCTTCCAGGCAACCTTGAATGGACAGAGATTGTCTGGACACAAAATGGGGTTGCACTTAGTGCAAATATAAAAGTAACAAAACTTAATAAATACTTAATTCTAAAATAGATACACAAATACATACTTGTAATTATTTGGAAAACTTTGGTTATCAAAAGTAAAATTACCATTGTTCAAAGGAGACAGATACGCCAATATACCAAGCCCAAGGTTGTATGAAAATACAACCTTGGGCTTGGTTAGTAAAGAAATGAAAAGATGATTAACTGCATTTACGAGATTATGTACTAATGTATTTTATTTTATGATCTATTAATTAGGCTAGGCACTACTGAAACAGAAAATTTATTTCGAATTTTGATATCGGATAAATAATCGTTTGTACTCAAAGCCAGAAATGTCTACGACTGGTCATAGAGTAGTGTCATAGAGTAGAAAGGAGTAACATATATGTCAGTGTCAACACCAAGGATTTTTCATATTATCTGGATTGATAGCGTCAACATCAAAAACGTACCGAAGAGTACGGTACAAAAACGTGTGTTATCTCTTTCTATTAGTCTATCTATATTCTACGAACCTTCAAGATGTTACGAGTTTTAACATTATATAGACTTATATGTTCAAAGACAGTTAATTAATATGTATCGATCGACAGTTCCCAATAAGCCTACCAAAGAGAGCAGTGGGAGTTCTCTTAATGATGGTTAGAAAATAGCAGATTTCTACATATATAGGTATATATCGACAGTGAAGTACCAGTACCTCCCAAATATATTTTTTTAATAAAACCGCTGCGAATTTAAATCGTTTTTCGTATGTTTTAGTAAAATCTCCGAAGTGATTTTTTTTGTGGCAACTACATTAAATTAAAATGTGAAAATACCTCCTAACTAAATCGTCCATCGTGTCCATTATTTTACTATTATTTTATTGTTATGGTTACTCAAACACTAGTCTATAATATATTAAAGTAGTATTTAATGATAATTAAACCAGAAGTTATTATTATTCTCATGAATTAAACAATTATTTCAGATTTCACAGACAGTTAGGAGTTACTGGTGCTCCGTCGTCGATTTATAGAAATCTGCAGCATTAATTAACATAAAACGCTAAATAGTAGTTTATGGTTACTTAAGTTAAAGATAGAGGTAAGAATTTAGGTGTCTTCAAGGCTAGAGTGAATAGGCTCTTAATAAACTAGTGCGCCTCACCATCAACGATTACATCACTGCTTACCATCAGGTGCACTGGTTTATACCAAATAAAAATATAAAGGAACACATTATATCTTTCTAGTTGTCTTTCTCGGTTCATTTTTCTCCTTTAGCTTGTCAATAACAAATGTGAACTTAATTTTAATGAAAATAGAGTAGTACACTAGATTTTGTAATATTGCTTCGTGATCAATCCAATTAGTCCGTAGGGATGCTATACAAGATCCCTGCTCAAAACAAATTAAAAAAGTAGATAACCTTAAAATAGGTTACTCATGACTAAAACTTATTTTTAAGCATCTCATCTTCCTAGCTTCATCTAGGGCTATTTTGTCCTGTATTAATGAAATAGAAAAATATAACTCATTTTTTAAGCCATATCTCAACTTATTACATTTTTAGCCTAGAAGTTCCCATCTCCTTTTGGAATTTTTTCGCGATCCAACCTTATGAGTCATTTGATCGATTTCAAATTGCTTTTATGGATGAAGGACCTTCAAAAGCAACCATCTATCGCTGGTATAGCGAGTTCAAGCGCGGTCGCCTTACTTTGGGGGATGGACAAAGGAGTTGTCGTCCTACGACGGCTGTCACGGAAGAAAGCGTGCTGGCTGTAAAAAATTTGATTCAAGAAAACTGGCGAATTATATACGAAGAGATTCAGCATACACTGCAGGTTGTTTCGGAAAGCGTTCACAAGATTCTACACGAGCACCTTCTCATAAGGAGGATAGTTTGTCGCTGGGTGCCACAAAACCTCAACGATCTTGAGAAGCAGGCTCAGAAGCGGTGCCGTGATATGATTAAAAAAGAAGCAGGCTCGTCTTGGCGCGTTTACGACATTGTGACAGGTGACGAACCTAGATTTATCAATACGATCTGGAAACAAAGCGTTTGTCGACAGTTTGACCAACGCCTACGGAAGGGAAGTGATCAAGAAGCGCAGGGAAAATTTTGATCGCTAGTTTCTTAATTTTGACGGCATCTAATTTAATTCCATTACGAGTACAAAGCAACATCAACGCCGAATGGTATACCACAAAATGCCGAAGTTTTGTCTGCAATAAGCACCTTCTAACCTGTACACCGCTCCGCGGGGTACAGGTTCACCATGACAACGCGCCCGCGCTTTCAGCGGACTTCCTGGACACCACACCAGTCAGTCTCTCCTTAAAGTTCTGATCTGGTATCGTGTGACTTCTTTTTATTCCCTAAAACTAAAAAATCAGCTGAAAGGGCAGTTTTCATCACCGGAAGACGAGCTGGCAGCGTTCGAGAAGGCCATGGAAGAGGTGTCTGCGGCAGACTGGAAAAAATGTTTTGAAAATTGGTTCAGGAGCATGCAACTTTGTATAGAGGCTGGTGGAGAGTTCTTTAAAAAGATTTAATAAAAATGTTTTATCCATAAAAGTTGGTTTATTAGTTTCTCAAAACTTTCTGAGTTTCTCACTTATATCGATCATAAAATATATTCACAACAGAGAGGGCCGGCAAAGTATGTTTCATAGCAAATAATTGGAAACTCCTAAACCAAAACATGCATCTAAAAGACAACAGCCAACGCCTGAAGATTTACCTGATGCAGAATGTACCGTCAATGTGGAATTCGATTTTATCGACGAAACTTGTGATTAAACATTGAACGATTTTAGATAGTGGAGTGCCGTAAGGCGTTAAATTAGTAAAACCTCGGAATCCGGGGCCAATCAAAGAATTTTACTATATACCATTGGACTGTATTGTTAAAAGATCAAATAACAAAGTTAAAAAAAAAATTGTCCGCTCTTTATTTTTACCTGATATAAACTAGTGCTTGACTGCGATCCCAACAATTTACTGAAAAATAAGAGGGACAAGAGAAAAAAAAAGGTTTAACACTCAAGTTTGCAATCCTGAAAATCCTGTGCTATCCCCATGGTGCTCGAAAAACTGCGAATTTTGGCACTTTTTTAGTTTTTTCGAATAAACTACCCGATAAAAGCATTTTTTAAGCGTATTTCATTATAATAAAGCTAATAAATATACTACAATTTGAGCTTAACCCCAGTACTCTAGGTTCATTAGTTGCAGAGAAACAGTTTGTCAAAGTAGGCATCTTTTTTTGAAAAGTGAAAGTTTTGTGTTTGCGTCATATTCAAAGACACGTACTGGCTAAACTAGAGAAAAGTATGAGGTAACTTATAGGTAATTAGCTTAAATTTGATACCAGAGTAATGCGTCTAGGCTTTACAGAAGTTACAAAATTATCGGGTTCGTCTATACATTATAATAAATCTGTAGAAGTTTTTTGTCGTGCGCGCATCACGTAAAATGTACGAAATCGATGTTAATAACTTTTATACATTAAAATTGTGTGTAACTTGATATATTACTTAGGCTTTGTTTCATCGCAATCGGTTGTTTATATCAAAAGATATATTACATTTATTGACTGTTATGCGGTATGAAGTCCACAGACTTTCGCCCTTTTGGAAGGACCAGGTTTCATCCAGTCTAGATCAGTGGAGGAAGTGGAGAAGGAGGAATAAGGTTTTCTGGAGGTGGAGACGGGTCGGCATGTGGTGTTAGGTCTTCCACATTCTCGTCCTTTTCATCCAGGATGACAGGGTTGGCGTTGTTGCAATTTCGACCTCGTCAAAAGAAACATAGGATAGAGCACTTGAGCCTGGTCTTTCTGCAAGTGCACGACCTTAACCCAACCAAAAAAAAAAGAACCTGAAACATGTGACAGAATTTTACAGTTTTCCGAGCACTACGGTAGAATTGCTCATCTTTGCTTGCTGTATCTTCGTAACCAATGGACAAATTTTGCTCAAGTTTCGCTCAAATTATAGCAAATTTAGCTACTTTTATAAGTATCTATATTGCACTACGATTCGAATAATAATAATAAAAATATCGATACGAATCGTATTGCAGTCAGTTTTCGAGTATTGAAAAATAATAAAAGAAATGAAGATCGGATAATTTTTTTTTTAACATTTTTACATAAATTTTTAAAAACACATTTCAAAAGTTTGTATAAAGATTCATTGACTGGTCCTGGATTCCGAGGTATAAATCTTACGGCACGAATCTTATTTGACTTATATTATATATTAAGCAATATTCCCAAATATTTCCACTCCCAGCAATATTGCTAGCAATATTTCCACTACGAGCAATATTGCCGGCAACGGCACATCTCTAATTCTGAATGACCACAATTTCTGAATCCTCCTAAAATTTTAAAGGGTTTAACAAAACACTACTTATATTTATTTCCTGGAACATGTTTTGTAAAATATTCGAGTAAATCACAGAATTACCGAATGCTAAGCGGGTTTTATAGGTGTTATCTCTCTTTTTTCGCGTTGCCTCTTCATCAAACATCGCGTTGGATGAAGCAACAAGCTTTTAAACCATGTTCGATGTTGACGATAGGCGAGTGGGAAGGGCCTTCTTACGAGTAAGTCTCAAAATCCCCTCAATTAGATTAGAGTCCAACTCAAAATATATTTGAATTAAATTGATGCAGAAATAATGTACCTACCGAATCATATTTTTGAGTAAAGTATTGATAATAATTAAATAATATTGCCAGACGATCAAAACCGGTTATTATTTCATTACCTACTTACCTTCTGACAGCGGCTGCGCCCGCGTGTAAGTTTCTCCTTTCAAAATTTGGACCCCCCTTTTGTCCCTTCAGGGGGTGAATTCGGTAAAACCCTCTCTTAGTACTTGCCTACGTCATAAAAGTAAGCCTTGTTCAAAATTTCACGCTCCGAGTCCTAGTAGTTCCGGCTGTACGTTGATATGTCAGTCAGTCAGTTTCTCCTTTTAAATCAATATAATCCTTTTTTATTAGATTATTATCAGTAATTTGAGATTAATTTCTTTTTCGCCGGAGCTGGCTTTTTTTTTTCTTTGGAGCCAGAGCATTCTCCTTTCTAATAAATAAATTTGTAGGTATTTACTTACAAAAGTAAATAACCTCTTAACAATTAAGACCAAAGATGTATATAATAAGCCAGGTCTGTAATGTTTGTCGTTACTCTCTGTATTGGTTCTGTTGTTATTGTTCAGTCAGTACTGTACCAGCTAATGTTCTCCTTTCTGAAGTCCTCCTCTGGAACTCTTCTTCCTGCCAATGCAAACTACCTAAGGCTGCCCGCCCACGTCCGATAATCAGTGACCGATTTTTTGTAGGAGAAAAATAGAACACATTCGTCACACAAAAAGTTGGATAGAAATATACAGAACAATGTTACAAATATACAAAATCGGCCCGATTATCTGTCCTACAAAAAGTCTGACGTGCCCGGCGGGCAGCCTTGTTATAATTTTAAACATCATATTACCTTGTTAGCAATGTCATTCACTAAATTATGAAATTTTAATCAAAGGCTCAATAATTAAATAAATCGAGTAGTTTTGTTATAATTAATTAGGAGTAATTATAACAAAACTAACTTTTAACTGGAGAGTTAGTACTCTTCTTTCTTATTGTTATCTTTGTCTGATAGTCCAAGATCTCAGAGCTGTCTGACGTAACTTATTTTCAGCTGGATGAAACTTTGTTCTCAATAGCGTCTCGTATGCTCGAATACCTGTGTGCTTGTGGAGCTCCTCCTTGAGGCAGTTGGGCAGGTACGAGGTGAGAAAGGCCAAGCCAAGATTCCCCAAGGGGGAAGCTCCACAAGCACACAGGTATTCAAAGCACATGAGACACTATTGAGAACCTAAAGTTTCATCCATGTGAAAATAAGTTATGTCAGACTACTCTGGGATCTTAGTATATGATTATTTATTGACACCATCCAAATGCTCTCCTGAAGGCAATATTATTGGTACTTTTGAAATAACGCGGTTATTGATTGTTTCTGTGCAATAATGCTGGTGTGTACTGAGCACAGGGTGATTGTTTTTTGTTACAGTTGACGCGACGAGAGAGCAATGCGAGGTTCGGACTTCGCATGGACGGCATCAGTACGGTGACGTGAACCCAGGAGGGGTCTCCGGTGCAGCGGCAGATCGCCACCACCAGTCGGAACTGAAAGCGCCCTACGATATGCACTTGACTGGTACTTTTTGTTAAATCTTTTTTGTTGACACTGAAATAATTATAAATAACGTATAGTATCATAATTATGTCAATGTGTCCAAAGCTATCTCAAAGATTTCACCACAGAACATAGGAATCAACCAGTAGATAGAAGGAGTAAGTAGGCGGGGCGCGCGTACCCCGAGTTTTGCGGAGTACCGCTTATGCTCTATGTCTAGTTATGGTCACATTACAATTTATTGTTGTCACCGTTATTCGCTCTAATTGTTTTTCAGCATCAAAAGAAACCTTTAATTTCAATTATGAGTAATTTCATGGTTAATGAAATAGCTACAAGCCCCATAAAAATAAAATTAAAAATACGTAGGTACATAAGTATTTTGTTTTTGTAATTTATCGACTCCTGCTGTTCACTTTATTTTATTTGAAAATAAAACGCAACATCGATAAAATAAGGCAACGCCAATGGTACATCTCTAGAAAATGACGTTTAGCAATAACTTTATTTAGGAAACATTAATCTTATAACAAGTAATTAAAGCTCTAAATTGATTGCTTATATTATAGAGACATCTAGCGGGGAATAGTGAAAATTGTTCTTATAATTATTCTATGCGAGGTAATACGTTAAAGGGTAGATATCAAACAACTCTGTGTACACTAGCATATGGTTTATTTTCTAAAACAGAACGATGGATAAACTGCCTTCATTCAATTAATATTAAAATGCTCAATCACAGTAAGGATTTCTTAGTGTTATGAAATATGATATACCTGTCTTTATGTGAGTTTGGGTACGCTGGTCCCGATACAAATGAAGTGCTATACGATTTCTATCTACATACCTCTGTTCTGTGGATTTCACAAACCCACATCAACATAGATAATTAAATCACACAACCCTTATAAATTACCCCCAAATACATTCCATATTCATCACTTATTGTAAACTTGCACGTTATTCTTTAATAAATATTAAAGGTTTTCATAATTTATTGTATTAATAATATTTTAATAATTTATTTGATCTGCCCACAATGCATCAATTTGTTTACTATAAAACTGGTACTATGATTAATCTCTAAAGATATTCAAGCAACAGGAATATATCAGCTTTTTATATGTCTTAATTACAATGTAACTTTATTGAATTAGTCATAGAGATAAGTAAGAATGCACTCTATAATACTGGTGTTTATGCCGTTTAGGACGAGACAAGAGATCAAGTTCCAGATCGGGAAGGCGGGATGTTGAAAAATCTAGTAAAAGAACGAATAGTGCCTCTGAAAGGTACTGGAATAGCAGTAGAGATGAAGAAGTGCATGATCGAACTAGACCAAAACATTCAGCGACTCCACATGACGGCAAAGGTGAAACATTTGTTTAATTATATGGCATATTTTATTTGCGAAACTCTTTGTTATTAACAGTATTTTTTGTCACTAGATGGACAGTCATTACAAGACATGGACATCTCACCAGATAGGAGCACGCCCCTCTCTGAGAATTCGTATGGAGCAAGAGAAGCAAATGCTGTCGTACGGAATAACGCAGAGAATAATGCAGTTCCGCCTGTTGTTGTACTCGACAACTCGAATCAACCGGTTTGTTCTTTTTAGCTAGTGTTTTGGCTGAATTTGTATAGTCCCTATAGCTGTTGATTACAATTATTTGTCGAATGTTACAGAGTGGGTCGTTACTGGCAGCAGCGTTACCGCGAATCGTGGCAGTTCAGCCGCCGGTGACGATTCCGCCTGCCAACAATAATGGCGCGACGGCGTCGCCCATCTGCGACGGGAACCGTAGCGGCTCCGGAACGCCGCACCGCGACCCGGGACCGCCTACGCCGACGCACTCGGAGAACACAGACCCGCACGCACCACCACTACACTTAGATACAGCGTTACCTAGAAAAAGTAAGTTCTTAAGAGTTCTCTCTTTGTTTTTTGTGACACTAGGATCTATCCAGTCTGTTGGACATATGCCTCCCTCAAGTGTCGCCATAACTACCGTTCCTGTGCGTGTCGTATCTATCGGATTCCCGCGACCGTCACCAGGCCATCGGTCCACCTTGTTCCCAGGTCTTCCAACGCTATGTCTTCCGGTATGTTGTCGCCACTCCAGAACCTTTCGTTCCCTTCGACCATCTGTTCTGCGAGCAATGTGCCCTGCCCACTGCTACTTAAGTTTAGCGATTAGTCAACCGTACGTTACTTCATAATGTATTTGCGGTAGTTATTCATCAATAATAACTTCGTTCATATTTACTATACCTTTTTTGTCCTATGATGAGTTCCCTGACAGTTCTTGTCTGACAATTATAGTGATGTGACCTAACGAAATTTAATCGATTTTTTACAATAACGAATCATTTGGCAAAGAAAATGGAATCGGATTACCGATTTTAGATTTATAGATGATAAATGTGAAAGTTTGTATGTGTGTGTGGATGTTTGTTACTCTTTCACGCAAGAACTAGTCTACTAGTCCAAGATCCTAAGGCCGCCAGACGTTATGTATTTTCTGACGAACGAAATGTGGACAATTGAGTACTATTAGTATGTACTAAGAACGCATGCCTACCTGCTAGCTTGCTTAGACGGCCAATTATCAGGTATCAGGTAATCAAGGTACATAAAATTATTACTTACCTCACGTAAATTCTCAAAGCTGATTTTTACGTATTTTGTAGGCAATATCTTTAAAATCAAGTTGCCAATACTCCCAGACACATTCCGTCGGCCGTATTGTTTAACAGACGCTTTAAAGCTCCCAAAAAAATAGTGTAACTTCACGTATTTTCTCAAGGCTGATTTTTACGTCTGTTGTAGGCAATATCTTTAAAATCAAGTCACCAATACTCCCAGACACATTCCGTCGGCCGTATTGCTTAACAGACGCTTTAAAGCTCCCAAAAAAAAGAAATAACTTTACGTAAATTCTAATGCTTGATCATTAAAGCGTCTGTTAAGCAATATGGCCGACAGAATGTGTCTGGGAGTATTGGCGACTTGATTTTAAAGATATTGCTTACAAAATACGTAAAAATCAGCTTTGAGAATTTACGTGAGGTAAGTAATAATTTTATGTACCTTGATTACCTGATACCTGAAAATTGGCCGTCTAAGAAAGCTAGCAGGTAGGCATGCGTTCTTAGTACATACTAACAGTACTCAATCGTCCACATTCCGTTCGTCAGAAAATACGTGATGGCTGGCGGTCCTGGGATCTTACTCTATACGGATTTTGAAGAAATTTTACAGTAAACCAAAAAACCTGACAAAAACTAAAAACCTGAAATAACGCGGGCGGAACCGCGGGGGACGGCTAGTGGTAAATAAAATGCAGTCTGTATAAAATAATAATTTATTTATTATTCACTAGAACTTGACTCTTGATTTGAACTCGTATCCTTATCGGAATCGGAATCTTTTCCAACTAACCGCGATGATTAATATTGGCCCTAATTCGGTCGATCCGGATATATTTATTCCAGTCCTCTGTTATAGTTTTTTGAGATTTTTCTATTACTTTTTTCCAATTTTCTGCCGTTACATGCGATTACAAGATGGCCGCTCCGATTTTGTCGATTAGTGTGTCGTCGAGTAGTGTCAATCTCTATTGGCAGAAGTTCCGTTTAACGCATTACACATTTTTAAGTTCTATACTTTTTTATTTTATTTACTTAATTTATTAACAGTTAATTATAACCACAATAATTTACTTATTAATTTACGAAAGACAATATTTTTTTTATCATTTCATTTTTATTTTTTTTGCCAGTTTATTTTTTAGTAATCTAAAGTAGTATGCGTGCCACGGAAAAAAATGAACTGTCAGGGAACTCATCATAGGACAAAAAAGGTATAGAACGCTAAAATTTTGCACAGAGGTTTATGGTTTATGATATATGCAAAAACTAAGAAAGGAATTTCCATAATTCAAATAAAAAGAGAGTCTAAAGTTAGTATATAACTTTCACGCGGGCGAAGCCTTTGACAGAAGCTAGTCTATCTATAGAAGGAGAAGCTGACTGACTAACATATCAACGCAAGCAAATTTCACGTTCTTATTTCCAGTAGTTAGTTAGAATGTTATAAAATAGGCATAGCATAACCTAAATAATAATAATAATAAGATAAGCAGATCAAATATCTTGACTTAGCTCGCGAGGTTGTCGACATGTGGGAAGTGGATAGAGCAGTCATTGTGCCGATAGTCGTAACGGCCAATGGCTTAATAGCTAAGAGCCTCGAACAACATCTAAGGAGGCTCTCGTTAGGCAGCTGGATCAAGGGCCTGATCCAGAAAGCAGTACTCCTGGACACGGCGCGCATAGTTAGGAGATTCCTCTCTCAGGAGCCCTGACCACCGGCAGCTTGGACCCTGTTCCCGATGCCGGTGGGCTACTATTTTTTATATTTTTAAATGTTTTTTTTTATGTGCTTTTTAAGAAATATTTAAAAATGTAAATAATATGTACATATACAAGGTGCAGTTTTAAAACTGCACAATATTTCAGGAGGTTGTAATAAAACTCATAAATAATCATATAAAAAAACGATACCTGGTCAATAATCAGTAATACTTGTTATTTAATTTTTTAATTACACTAAACTAAATCGATTGATTGATGGCCGCGGGGGCGTGGCTAGGGTGTGGCGTGCGGGATGATGATTGGATGATACATTATTTATGAAACTATCGTTGCGAGTTAGTGTGTGTGAAAACGCCCTTTATTGTTCCGTGTTTGTGTGTGTGAAAAAAAGCGCGGTTATAAAAAAAAATAAAATTACCTACTTATTTTATTATTGATTCGGGTCGAGAATCACTAACATAATTACCTCCTGAAATATTTTGCAGCTTCAAAACGACACCTTGTATAGATAATAAATGGAATAATAATAAAAAAAAAACAAATTAACGCGAACAAAGTCGCGGGCAAAGTGGTAGTATGAAATACATGTTAAGATAAACCAAAAAAATGATAATGAAATCATTTGCGTTTCAGTGGAATGCCTAGGAAGTTATTCGCAAGTTGTGGGCGGGACTCTCCACCACGCGCCTCCGATGCTGACGCCATCGCTCGTGAATTACGTGCGATCGGACCTGACGTCTCATGTGACTGGTTGGCCTGCAGACATCCTAGAAAAGCAGGTAACTTGAAATTATTCCACGCTTAGCAGTCGCGCAAGATAACCTGGCCGAAGTAATGTTAGAAGATTACTATAGCAAAGGTCCCTGATGTCCGTCATCCGTGGGAGTCGTCCAATCCATTGTGCTTGTTGACTCCACCTCAACACGAGCTAGTGACAGGTTGTAATTCTAGCACGACAAACATCGCCTGGATTTGTCTACTAGACATTCAGCCAATGCATGGTTTCTGGCGAAATTTTCAATGGATACAACAAGACGGCGAAACGTTGTGCCTGCATAGGCAGGCAAAATGTAAAATGTCTCGATAACGGCAATATTGGACATACATCCGAGGCAATATTTATATCACATGCCATGTTATTTTTCTCGTATTAATGTGGATGTTGATCTAGGAAGTGTGTAGAATGTGGAAATCTACGCAGTGGACGCAGAGTGCTGGGCCAACGAATTTGAGATGACAAAGAGGATGATGTTGATCTTTCTTTCTGTTGTGCCAGGCAAATAAGTTCACTGAGGAAGCATATCAGCTGGGATGCCTGCAGTGCACGCGGGTATCCGCTGAGCTCAAGTGCTCTCGGTCACTTGTACGACACACAGAAATACGGGCCACGTTACAGGAACAAAAGTAAGTAACCGTTCACATGATTTGGAGCAGAGAGATGACCACAGCGAGATTTGTAGCGAGACAAACAAGCCTCGGCATCATTACATCAGCCGCAAACCAACAACGTCGTTTATGCGAAAAGATTACGCGTATTATTAGCAAATAGCTACAGCAGCATTTAGCAGTACTGGCAAAAAATTATTTTATATACTTCGATAA
Source organism: Mythimna ferrago (assembly GCA_910589285.2). NCBI lineage: Eukaryota > Metazoa > Arthropoda > Insecta > Lepidoptera > Noctuidae > Mythimna > Mythimna ferrago. The sequence continues at coordinate 14,112,313 of OU342673.1, read as the reverse complement.
GCAAGCTATGCTGTTGAAACAATCCGTAATCGTCATCTTAAATGTACAGCTTTCTTCTGTTTTTATGGTCTATGAACTTGAGTTTTAGTTTAGTTAACTCGTATTTAAAATTAGTTGGCGCAGAATTATTTTATTGCGCCAAACAGCTGTAGTTTGTGTATATTGTGAACTGTCACAAATAAATTAGGCTGTGCTTGGTAAACTCAATTGTGGCATGTCTATACTTTAAATAAGTTTCAAGTGTCAGCACGTAATCTGTTAGGGAGCCAGAATGCGAAGTACCTACGCACAAGATATATTTCGAAGAGCGACGAAAGCGAGATACGCGGTGCCAACATGATCACTTTCATAATTGTGATATCTATTAGCCGTAGCAATTGAGAGTGTAACATTGCTTGTTTTATATGTTCCCACTTTATATTAGAATATGAAAAGCGTATTAGCCAAATAGCCAAATGGAGCACAGCGCAGCATGTTGTTGTCTTCTCGTATTGTTATTTTGCCTGACGAGTGTTGAAAATGCCCACAGAATCATGTACCTGCGGCAGCAGATCTCACGGCTAGAGGAGCTCAAGTCGCAGAACTCGTTCATGTCGGAGGACTAGGGCACGGGGCGGGGTCGCCGCGCCCCCCTGCCGCCCCGCTCGCGCGCCCTGCACCGCCGCCTCGCCCGCGCGCTGCATTTCCCGCCCTCCCGGGGGAACTTTCACATGTCAATGCTAAACATTGTTCATTCCGTTCACTTTCTATGTAATTTAGATCGAATGTTTACTCTTGTGTTGTGTGATTTGATGTTAAACTTTAAGCAATAACTTGAGATTTTTCAATTTGCATGTAATTCGGATATTTCAATCGAGGTTCAAAATTTTTCGGCTTCAATTTATTTGTATCGAGATGTTGAGTAATCAATATAATTATGTAATTGTAATACAAAGGAAGTATGTTTTGATGAAACTATTGTTTATGTAGATAGGTTAAGTAGGTATGACTGGACACACGACGCAGCGCGCGTCTAGAAAAGCTGAGATCATATTATAATTAAATATTATCTTTCTGCCCATAAATTTAACCAACAACACTTATTTTCAAAAATAGATTCTCTAGTTTTTCTTCAGTAATGAAAAATTTTAATACAAATAAAATAATTAATAGTGTATCATTGTATTATCCGTTGGTTCGTTCTTAGATTTTAACAATTATTTGTCAATGTAAGGGTACTACAGTCTTTTGTAATGTGTTTACTGTAAAAATTAAATTATTGAATAATGTATTTGGTAGCGAATGATTTCAATAGTTGATACGCATTGTCATTACATAAGATGTCGCAGTTAGTGGCTACCTAGCGAACCAGTCGGTTACGTTCTCGTCGCTCGCGCGGTGTTACACATCGCGCGGAACTCGTAGCGAATAAGTGCTGCTGTTCAGTTTTTAACTACACATGTTTCAAGAACCAAGTATTTTTAGCAATATTACCAAACTTACTTTCAAGCTGTTGATGTTAAAATGGCTTGATTGGAAAATTTTAAAAACTTAAATAATTATAGTAGGAAAAATGACATTTGTTTTTTTGTCATTTTTTTTTTGTTTTTGTTATTTGAAAGTGCAACACAGCGAAGTGAAGAGATAAATAAATATTTATTCATTTCCATGAGTAACATAGTAAATCATTATTTAGGTAAAACAAACTCCGGTCTAGGTCTTTTTATTTTTCTAATATTATAGGGCTAATTATATTCAGCCTTATTTATAAAACTCTAACCATATGCTTAGTTTGAATTCTAATTAATAGATTCTAAATTAATTATGATTTAAGGATTTGTTAATCAGTGTTTAAACTAATCACATGATTATTTTTTTATAAATAAGGCACATTATGTTTGAACTGATGAAAGTAAACACCTTGACATGTAATAAATTAATAAATCAAAGGAAATACTACTGTGATATTCATTATTTCACACGTATTAATAAAAGTTGGCATGTATAAAAGGCCTGTGTGGAGCTGTAATTAGGTGCACTCTGTTTATAAATCACTTAATTTATACTTTTAGGGCTTCTTAAATCAGGTCTCTTACAAATTTTAATAGGAACCCGAAGCGTCGTTCTTCAGCCGTCGTCTTTTACTGTATTTAAGTGTAACTAGGGACCTGTCAAATCGCCCGCCGTAAACTTAGGATAGTAATATTTGAAGTAAATATATTAAGCGACCCTGGAACGTCGCCTCCACGCAGGACTTCTTTAGAATATAAATTCTTTCCACACTCTGTCCGAGCTTGCGCAGGCATCAGGCATTCAATCGTCCCGCGTTTTTTAGGAACCTGTATTGAAGGGACGAACGGATCGCGGAACGCTTGGCCGCCAGTCTATGTAAGCCATCTAAACATTGTGACATTTTTTTCACATAGAAGTATGACAATTAAACCGGAATAAATAAATAAATCAGTTTCTGATAACTATGTGTATTAATTGCTTTGTTTCCAATACATAAATCCTTATAGAAGGCTGAACTTACCAAATGAATTAGATTTGTATTCGAGTAGTTCTTGGCAACAGCCGAATAAATACATTCCCTTGTTTTATACTATTCGTTTTGTAAATATCTGTCGCAATGAACCTCAATTAACAAATCAACATACATACAACATACTAACATGATTACAACTAAAATAAAATAATTGATGATTAAAGAGCATCCCTCATGCTACGAAAACGTGGCTGACCTTAATCTGTTTGTGCATGTTGCTTGTTTAATTAATATAATATTAAATGTTTCAATCAGTAATCTGTGTGAGTAGAGCCGTGCCACGTATAATCCAGAAGCTTTGTGTTTGACGGGATGGCAACAGGACGGGTAGGACAAAGTTTGTGCTGTGTCCTGTTGTGGACAATACGCCCGCTCGTTCTGACGTCTTGTATAACGGTGCTTCATACCGCGGATCAGGCTTAGGCAGTGTCGTCACAGGCCTGAACCATACCACCGGCAATGGTGGATTCATTTGACCTGTCACACAACAGTTGCATTAGACATCTACCCATTGATTCGTAATTAAATAACTTATTGTGAATTATTAAACAATAGGTTCAGTAGATAACACTAACGTTAAGTTAATATACGGCAAATGCAAACCAAAACTGACGAACTTTATTTTGCTCTAAGTTCATATTGTAGCTTCCTAGCCAGTAAAACGTTCAATTTTGATAAAATTAATTAAAATATGGAAAGTATTGTATAAAATAATATTATACTCGTATGCCACAGAACTATTTTAAGGCAATAAACTTTCTCTTGTTTAAGATTTGTTTGTTTCTGTCGAGTTAATGTATAATTATATTTCTGATTTAATTCCTATGATCGGGGCACGACAGGATCGAGTCACCGTTCAATATACATAGAGCTTACAATAATATACAAAAGCGATACGGCCAACAGGCGATTACTACCGACATCAACGGTTTACTGACCTGGGAAAGCATCGACAAGCAGATTAGCCCTCATGTCCCAGCGCCCAGCATCAATGAACAAACCATGAATGTTTACACCATCTTCTGGTCGCTCTAAGAAATGGTACACAGTGCTTCCCTCGTTACCCTGAAAATAACATTGGAAAATAATTATTTTAGTCGACTGTTAAGCCGGGCATTAGTCAACATTTGTTGATAAACTGTTTACGACGTATTTACTTAACACCAAGTTTATCGTAAACACTTTGAAACTTGGCTGTGCACAGTCCACACTTAGCAGTTGTTACTAAGATGTCACACGAGGAGGTAATAACTACCTCTGTACTGCTTGCATATTAATTCATAAGAGTGCTACTAGAAAAAAAAACCACCAAACGGTGTTTGATTTTTTTCTTATATAGAAGTACCTAGTTATTTCATGACCTTAGTGAATTTTATGAGTCTTTTCAAAATTTTGGCCCAAGCATCGTTATTTTTTTAATTTACCTACCTATATAATCGTTATTTGAAGAATCCCAATCTACATGCTGTTGATAAAGCCCTATGAGCATCGAAACCTGTTTGTTGGACCACGCTACTTCCATGAGGAGCACGGCAACTTATTTCTTAAACAATGTTTCCATTGTTTATATACTGTTTCCCGAGGTGATGAAACATTGTGAAACACTGATTATAAATATAAACTGTTTAAAGTCAGTGTTTATTAACAAAATATGTTGCCTAATGAATACCCGACTTTACAATATAACAATACCGAAGATTAGTTAGGGTCAATTTATACTAGCGCAGAGTCGAAGCGCATCGAAGCGTCTATCCAAAACTGAACATAACAAATTCAACCTTAACTCCACAGCGTAACGCACACATTACTTCTGAGATTTTAAAAAGACGCGCGCATTCTTTGGAGTTCGTGCGTCTGCTCGTGAACAACGCTGATTGGTACGCGCGCATTCATGCGATTTTGTTTTAATTGTAATGTATTTGACGCTTCGATGCGCTTCGAGTCAGCGTTAGTATAAATTGACCCTTAGGCTGTTTCTAGATGGACTTCGCTATTTAGAAGGAATACGAACTTTCTTCTTATTTTGCTTGTAAACGTCTTCCTGCGACAGGAATATAGGCAAAGGATAGAAGTCGAACATGAGGGCGTCGATGGGCACGCGGTAGCGGCGCGCGTACGACTGCAGGGAGCCCGTCAGCAAACCCTGTGGGAAAAACAGCCCCGACACCCAGCTACTAGGCTGGAGACCTTCCTCCAACCATTTCTAAAACAAAGATAATTATCTTAAATGTACATACCTTTAATGAAATTCAATGTACCTTCATAAAACAAGAACGGTTAGTATGTGTTTCTATCCAGCGGGCCCATTCGAGCTAGACCAATAAACTCCAAGGGAGCTTTAACAGAACTGGAGTAATTCAGCAGTATCCAGCAGGGCCCTTTGTATTTTGAGTTCATACGAGCAAAAAGGCAATGGCCAATGTACCTTTCAGTCCTTCACAATTTTTCGCGAGTTATCTACATTTTATTTGTATTTTATTTTTAATACATAATAATCGATTGTATAGCTTATCATACCACCCTTACTATGGGAATAACTTATTTGTTTCAGAATCAAGAGGTACATTGGTACAGTTATGATCAGTGTTATTTTTATGCATTCCAATTCCAAGCGTAATAGAACCGAAGGCCCCGCTGGATGGACGAGACGATTAATTGAGATTTCGTCAGTAAATTCGTGAGTTACCTACATTGAACAAACAAAGCAATGCGATTAGTCTTTTTGGTCTAGCTCGACTGGCCCCGCTGGATAGAAACACAACAGTATAGTACCTACCTACTTATAATAATAATAAAGTGAGCTGCAGGGTACAGCCCTAACAGTCAGAATTCATGATGAAAAGGCGACAGCGACTGTCGCACGCAACCCAGTACTGGACATACCATAATTATAGCGGTAAGTCCCCTCTTTGAGGAGTGGCTGGAAAGACGTCACGGCGTCCTCACCTTCCGCATGACGCAGGTCCTCACCGGACATGGCAAATTCAAAAGGTTCCTGCACCGAATTCGTGTGGAAGAAACACCCGGGTGTCATGATTTTGTGAACCGCCCGGAGAATATGGTGGTGTGCTGTTTTTACTGTTTGGTGGTGTGCCACGCTTGGGCAAAGCACCGCCGTGTTCTCGTGGGGGCGATCGGCTGCAACGACCTCTCGCGCCAGGACTTGGTACAGTAAATGGTCCGCAGCGAGGAAGAATGACAGGCGATCGCCTCCTGCGATGCAGTAATGCTAGCGAAGGAAGCGGCCGCATGCTTGACGGAACGGACTTCCTCACGCCCCAGTCGCCGGAATCCCGACCCCCGATTTCCAGCCACCGTAGTCGTTGGCTTCCTGACGGCGGTCAATGGGTAGCTCCCTTTCCAGCCGTCCGGTAACCGTACGGGGTAACTGATATAGATGATTTCGGGCTATTGTATTTGTTTAAATTTCGCGGAGAACTTTAAATGCGGGATTTCGTAGTTTTGATGCGTGCCTGGTCAGTTATAGCAGGTCGGAACCGGAACCCGCATAGTTCTCGGTAAGTCGGAACTCTCTGCGGTGATATCCTAGCGAGTCGTGGTGATGATGTCCCATTGAGTCGGGATAATGCTGCAGCCTCCAGAGAGACGAAGTAGTGCCGCTGGCTCCAATGAGTCAGAGCGGTGATGAGCGACGTAGTTGGCTTGACTGCTAGCGCCGACCAGGTTCTTAATGGCTCTTCATGTGACTGGCCAAAGGTGCAGTGTGTTTTGCCAAGGTCGCTGGTGAGGCTGAGGGTGATGAACAGGTATGACCAAGTAGGCATGCTGTTGGTCAGGATACCCTTTAAAGCCGTGGGTGCTGGCTATAAGGCTTGCTGCTCGAAAGCTTGAGGGAAGTGATGACATCACGGTGTAGAAACTGCGAAACTGCATATTTACTCCTATCTCCATAACGTAATGCATTTAATAATAATATTCCACAACTAGGTATCACACAACGCCAAAGCGCGCAACTAGACAACTAAAAAACATACTTATGTATTTCTTAATACATACATAGGTACATATTATAGATTGGCTTTTGTGCGCAGCCTCGCCCTCGTACATTAAATATAGCCTATGTCACTCAGGAATAAAAAAGCTTTCTATTGGTGAAAAAATTTTAGTAATCGGACCTGCCCCCTAGCCAAGTTACAACCGTATCGTTTCGAATTCCGTTCTCCAATCGATAACGCTTCGGTGTCAGCAATTATTGTAGAAAACGATAAGTGGGTAGCTATGTTGACAGTTGACAAGCCTGCGACGGCCGCTCGTTCTATAATGTAGCGTTTTTTTATCAAAGGATGTGGCGTTAAACGTTGTAGAAATTAATTCTATCATTTTGAACGATGTGAACTTGGCTACGAATTTTCTATTAGTTTGTTTCGACCACGTGAATTAACGTTGAGATGATGTCATTCCCATACATTTGATTACTTTTCGACTAGCGTTAACGATTGCAGATTATCAACTTGGCTAGGGGTCAGTACTTCCAGATATTTCCTCCTACAAACAAAAAAACAAACTTTACCTCTTTATTATATTAGTGTAGATAAATTACACCCAGACACAGAACAAGTGATCATGCTCATCACACAAACATTTGCCCTGGGTGGGAATCGAACCCACGACCTCCGGCATAGCAGTCAGGCGACTAACTACTAGACCAACTGGCCAGTCAAATCTACCGACATTAAACAGACGGGTGTTTTTTTTTTTTATTATTGATAGGTTCACGTTTGACCGCTACCTCACCTGATGGAAAGAAATTTTGTGGATGTTTTTTTATCCCTAAAATATGTCCTTGCGGGATTCACCACAGAACCGAAGCGGCTCGAGAAGCTAGCGAGGTTATGTTTTGCAAAGGTTACCTGTATGAAATCAATCCTCAAAGTGAGGTCGAATATCCAACTACCAAGTGACTTCAATGAGTTGTAGCCTTTTTTATGCCACATATTGGGTACCCTATTGTTCATGAATGCTGTGAAAACTTCTTCAAAAGCCTCAGACATCACCACGATGCCCTGAAATAAACGATCACATTAGAATTGAAGTTTTGGGGTTTTGTAGATATTAATAAACCTATTTAGTGGAGCGCCATAAGGCTTAAAGTTAGTAAAACCTTGGAATCCGGGACCAGTCAATGAATTTTAATATAAACTGTATCTAAATATCGACTGTATTGTTAAAAAGCTCAAATAAAAAAGTAAAAAAATAATATGCGATCTTGATTTTTTTTTACTTGATATAAACTAGTGCTTGACTGCGATCCCAAAAGTCGATAACGACAATTTACTAAAAAATAAGAGGGACAAGAGAATAAAAAAAGGTAAGTTTGCAATCTTGAAAACCCTATGCTACCAAAGTACCCATGGTGCTCGAAAAACTGCGAATCTTGGCACTTTTTTAGTTTTTTCGAATAAACTATCCGATAAAAGCATTTTTTAAGTATATTTCATTATAATAAAGCCAATAAATATATAACAATTTGAGCTTAACCCCAGTACTCTAGGTTCATCAGTTGCAGAGATACAGTTGGTTCAAGTAGACATTTTTTTTTTTGAAAAAGTGGAATTTTTGTGTTTGCTTCATATTCAAAGACACGTACTGGCTATAAACGAATAGTCGTAGAGAAAAGTATGAGGCAAAAATTTGTATAAAATTTAATTAGCCTAAATTCGATACCAAAGTAGGTAATGCGTGTAGGCTTCATAGTTTTTCTTAAAAATTACAAAAATATCGAGTTCGTCTATATATACATATACATATATAATAAATCTGTAGAAGTTTTTTGTTGTGCGCGCATCACGTAAAATGTACTAAATCGATGTTGACAACTTTTATACATTATACATTGTGTGTAACTTGATAATATTACTTAGGCTTTGTTTCAGTTCCCGCGGATTTCGTTATCAGAACTAGAATTTGATTAAAATGGGAGGTCGCAATAGGCTAGTTGACTCTTTTTCAAAGTAGGCTTTAAATAATAAATAATTGGTCTATTTGATAAAAAAAAATACTACCACATTTTTTTGGGACCTAGAAAACCCCAAAACTTTATTTTAAAAGTTTACTTTTTTTATACAGGCGAAAAACGCCGTCCGCCATATTATTCTAAAGATTATCTGTGCTGTGACGTCATACGGCTTGAAAACAATCTTTTGACATTTAACGAGTATTTATTGTTGTTGAAACTGCTAAGTTTTTATTAAAAACTATGATTTCCCCTAGCTTACACGATAAGTATAGTAATTACCATTATTGTATTGTACGAGAATGTAAAAACACATCAATAAAGACCCCAGGAAAGTTATGGATTAGAGTACCCAGTGAAATAAACATGCGTAACACCTGGCTAAAACTTGCTAAAAGGGATCCTGATTCATTATCGGCTGAAACTAAAATGTATTTTTGCGAAGATCACTTTGACGTAAGTACTTACTTAAAATATATTCAGTCTCTACAGACAATAAGTTTAAAAATACAAGTTTTAAGGTTATGTACCAAATCAATGAACAAAATAAAAATTTTGTGTTATTTACCTTTCAGTTAGAAAATGATATGGAAAATTACATGCAATATAAAATAATGGGATCAGTTAAAAGGATTCGAATGAAGCCCAATTGCATACCATCCAAATTTGACTGCCAAACTGATAGAAAACGCAAACTTACTCCAACACCAGATGAACATGCAATGCAACAGTATGCTTCCAAAAAAACAATAGTAATGCCTGTATCGGAAGATAAAGAAATTTATTCTACGGAAATGTCAACATCTTCTTTTCATCAAGGTAATACATAGTATAAAATAATAAAACAATAAAAAGCTCTTTGCAAGTGGATTATAAAATTAGTTTACTCAACTGTATTCATTGTTTACAGAGTTACTCAGTAAGGAGGATGCCATACCTTCATGTACTTATCGTGAGAAGAAGTTCCATGACAAGGCAGTGCAAGTAGTACAGCATAATATTCAGTTCTGTGATCAAGCAGTACAAGTTCAACCATTATATGAACATGTATCTTGTCAAGTGGTACAACATCACGCTCACAAAGTAATTCAAGCACATGTTGCAAAACATTATAGAAGTAAACGGGTGCAGTTCAGTGCGGCTGTGAAAGATGCTGTAACATCACCATTACAACTGTTTGCTCACCAATCAACGTCAACATCTCCTAATAAGCCATCTGTGTCTGGTCAATCATCAAGAAGAAAACTAATTTTTACTGAGGAGAAATATGACAGTGATGTATCTTATACATTATCTCAAGAAGGATCATCCTTTGACTCATCCCCATCGAAACCATCAAGTCAAACTACTGAAGACAGTTCACGGGAAAAGAATATAAAAGACCAGAAATTAAATTTAAAGAGTACCCTATCTAAAATAAAGCAAAACCCTAGAATGTACATTGGGATACCAGCAGAGCTTTATTTTATAATAAGTATTATTTCAAAACGCACCAAACTATCAGAGAATCATATTTTATTGTGTTTAATGAAAATAAGATTAAATAGAACCTTTTCTCAGTTAGCAGATGATTTTGATATATCACTGTCTCAAGCAAGTAAAATATTTTACAGTAAAATGCCTCTAATGGTTAATGTACTTTTACCTCTTGTAAGAACATTCACTAAAAGCACAATTAAAAAGAACTTGCCCATAGCCTTTCGCCATAAATATAATATGGTAAATTGTATCATAGATTGTTTAGAAATTGAGATTCAAAAGCCAAAAAAGGCTATTCATCAGGCACTGACTTGGTCTGAATATAAAAAAGCAAATACCTATAAATACCTCATATCATGTACACCTGATGGTTTAGTCAGCTTTGTGTCTAATGGATATGGCGGCAGAATCAGTGATATTAATCTACTTGAACACTGTAAATTTCTCGATAGTTTGGAACCAGGATCTTTCATTTTAGCAGACAGAGGTTTTAAATACATTGAAATGTATTTAAAACAAAGAGGTTTTACTTTATTACGGCCTCCGAGTGTTGCTGTTGGGTCAAAATTAACCAAAAGTGAAACTAAACAAACAAAACAAATTGCTAGCCTTCGAATTCACGTGGAAAGAGTGATCAGAAGAATTCGTGAATTCTCAATCCTAAAGCCACATTCAGTAGTTAACCTAAATTTATTACATGTTCTAGATTCCTGTGTAATCACAGCCTGTGCTCTCATAAATCTACAAGACTCGCTTATCAAATAAAATTTATTGATGTCAGTGATGCATTTTATTTACACATTATTACATAGTAACACTTTCATACAACTTAGGGAAAATATTTAATTTCCAAAATGAAACTACCTGTCCAATTAAATTTTTAACATATTTGTCATTATAAGAAACCGGTAATATTGTTACTTTCTTACTATGTTCAAAGTCACTGCTGGCAACACAAAAATAACTTTGATTTACTTTTGCACAAAACATTTGAATTTGTACTTGAGCAAAGCATTTTTTTGTTAAGTTGCCATCTTTGATGTAATTTTCAAAATTTTTATCTGTAGATGGACATTTTATTTCAATGAGACCTTTTTCTCTATTAATACCATCTGGTGACCCAGCAATCATGGGATACTCATCAGAAATAAAGAGGCCACATTTTGTAAATTTAACACCTAATTTTTCTTCTGCAATCTCTCTAACTTTGTCTTCTAATTTCTGGCCACGTTTTATTGCCGGTGTCTGCACTGATCTTGCTCCAAAAATTATTGCAACCAAAGAGCCATCAATTGTTTTGCACCTGCTTACTTCATGACACTTGGATGCTGTTACTCTCCCATAACGCAGCTCAAACCAAAGACCACTTTTGTACTGTTGTCTAGTTTGCATTTCGGCATTCTTTATGTTTTCATCATTGAACATTGCTTTAATTTTTGTTAAAAAACTTTCACAATCAGATTCTTTATACGTATTTAGTAGGTAATGCAATGATAACACTAATCTGTTGTCTGTATAATCTTCAACATGCTTTAAAAACTGGCAGGTTTCAATTCTTCTCTTCTTACATTCATCAATAAATTCTGTTAATACACTTGTATCTGGTACAGGATCCTGATGTTTTCGTTTGCACATTTCTTTTGCAGTTATTATTTTTAATGTTGATCCAACTTTTGAGAGATTTGATTTTTTCCAATAGCACTCAACTGATGTGCAAGCAGGCTCTTCGCTGCGACGGAGCAACCATGTTAAAAATGCAGTAGCATGTTTACAGCCTCCAGCAGCTGCAGGACAATCTTCACAGAGAGCACTCACAACTTTTTCTTCTTCTTCATCTATCACTACCGTCACTGTATACTGTTTCGAGCGTACCTTGTGCTCTGGACATATTTTACATTTCACAGTGCAGATTTTATCATCTCGTTTAAGCTGAACGTAACCGATGGCATCATCGCCATATGACTCCCTTGCAGATCTGTAAGGAAAAAATAAAATATTAGTTACAAGCCATGAGAGGTTATGAGATAGTTTTGTACGATTCCCTTACGCTTATTCCTTCTTTTAATGTCAATCAATAAATTGCAATACCAAATGCACTATACTTATACTTACATAGAAGTCTTGACATTCCTCAGCTCAGCAGAGCAGAAATCGGGGTTCAAGGCAAAAAAATTACCAAACATCATTGGATCGAGCCTTGGCAAATTTGTGCTTTCCGCTTTCACGAATCCAACATTCATGATTGTTTTTATTGATTAAATGCGAAAACACGTAAATTTAGGGACTTTTTAAAAATACTTCGTAACAAAAGCACCACGCTGAACGTTCACAACGACAACGAGCACAGGTTTGAGGTTAGGTTTTGTCCGAGTGACATTTAATTTGACATTAGTTTGTTTACAAGTTCTATGACGTCACATCATGGCTGATAGCGTTTTAGGCGAACCAAATAAAAAATAAAAAAACACAATTTTTAAATTGAAATTATGCAACCATCTTGGACTTTTATTAACTAAATTCGATATATTTTGGTTTCGTAAGTAAAATACTGCAGGAAATACTCATTGATTGCGCCAAATTTGATACGAGTCAAGTAGCCTATTGATCCAGGGCCGGTTTATGCATGTCGGGGCCCCTAGGCAATGCAGGTCTGGGGCCCCCCTACCCTCTTCTAACTTCTTAAAATATTTTATTTCTAACACAAATTTATTCATAATTACGTGGTTTTTAGGGTTCCGTAGTCAACTACATAGTTTCACTAAATCTGTCTGTCTGTCTGTCTGTCCGTCCGTCCGAGGATAATCTGAGTGACTGTTAGCTAGAAAGCTGTGAATTTGAAAAGTAAAAAATGTGTCCCCCCTCTAACTTTTGAACCATAAGTTTAGAAAATATGAAAAAATCTCAAAAATTATTTTGAACTTGACGGGTTGAACAGTTTTTGAAAAGTTGTACAAAATAATTTCTGAACTAAGTTTGTAATTTAATTATATACACCGTTAAATTTTAATCGTTTTAATCCCGTGGAGAGTCGATCCGGTACAGTCGGCGTTGCGTACAAACTACCTACAGGTCATTGAACTCGCTAAACTGACGTTTTCTTAAAGAAATTAATTTCGTACATGCGTAAATTAATACGAGTTTTGAAAAAAGGTACTTAATTTTTTAATTTTATCTTTACAAATCGATAGTGTTTCATGTACCGGATCGACCCTCCATGGGATTAAAACGATTAAAATTTAACAGTGTATCATTTTTTTTTAACTTAGTTTACATATTTTATTGTTTTCCTATTTAGTTGTTTGATTTAATTTTATATTATGAAAATTGATATAAACAAAATTATCAGCAAAAGCAAATGAATATGCTCTGCACTCACACGTTGCTTATGAAAGATTGTGTTTTATTAAACTCCATGTGTTGACAGCTTTTCGCATAATCCAATGCTAGGATTGCTAGTTAAATGGCATGTCATCGAAAATTCAAATATTTTTACTGTTTATGAAACATAGTCTATTTTTTTCCTGAAGTGCGGGGCCCTAGGACATGGCGGGGCCCCTAGGCACTTGCCTACATTGCCTTATGGATAAAACGGCCCTGAATTGATCGACGAAATTGATCTAGATACGTAACTTTTATGCATCGAAATTGTAACTTGATATATTACTTAGGCTTTGTTTCTTCGCAATCGGTTGACTTTATCAAAAGATATACTACTACATTTATTGACTGTTATGCGGTACGAAGTCCACAGACTTTCGTCCTTTTGGAAGGACTAGGTTTCATCCAGTCTAGATCAGTGGGGGGAGTGGAAAAGGAGGAATAATGTTTTCTGGGGGTGGAGACGGGTCGGTATATGATGTTAGGTCTTCTACATTCTCGTCCTCTTCACCCAGGACGACAGGGTTGGCGTTGTTGCAATTTCGATCTTAGAAAAAGAAACATAGGATAGAGCACTTGAGCCTGGTCTTTCCGCAAGTGCACGACCTTAACCCAACCAAAAAAAAAAAAGAAACTGAAACAAGTGACAGAATTTTACAGTTTTCCGAGCACTGCGGTGGAATTGCTCATCTTTGAGTTGCTGTATCTTCGTGACCAATGGACAAATTTTGTTCAAGTTTCGCTCAAATTGTAGCAAAATTTACCTATTCTATTTCACTAAGAGTCAGTTTACGAGTATTAAAAAATAATTAAAAAATGAAGATCGCATTTTTTTTTTAATATTTTAAAAACATATTTCAAAAGTTTATCTAAAGATTCATTAACTGGTCCTGGATTCTGAAATCCGAGGTAGGTATAAATCATACGGCGCAGTGCTCCACTAATTACATGAACAAAACTTACTTTGATTGCTTTTTGAAGCTCATTGAGTGAATAATGCAGCAGAGTTAGCAACGTGTTAAACCTGTCAGTTTCATGTATGAGTACAGTGGTTAGTGAATGGAGCTGCCCCATATCGTCTGGTATCATGAGATCTGGGTTGATGTTGGCCTTATTGATGTTTTTGCCGATCCGAGCACGCGTCTGGTCGCAGATTCGCCACACGATCTGATCGGGAGTATCGCCACCGCCGCCCCCTATCGCTCGTGGTTGCACGTCTACTATTGTTTGAATTAGAGTAACCGTCTCTTTGTTCTGTAGGAAAGAGTTACTTTTTGAAATCATTTAAAATTACACAATAATGTATCTAATTTAGTGTCCGACCGAATGTTCGGTTTCGGTTTCGGTCGAGTTTCGTCGAAAAAACGAGTTTCGGTTTAGTTTCGGTTTCGGTGGTAAACCTACCAAAACTTCGACCGAAACCGTAACTGCACTCGAGAGTTCTCGCGCTGTGATCGGTCATGTTCAGCGCGTTAAATTCCTTCCAAGCGATTATGCAACGAAAACATTTTTCCATGTCCATGTCGTGACTGGCTTGTGTTTGCAGTTCGTTTTACTTACTCCCAAACTAAAATCGAGTACAGTAAAATTCATGATAATTAACGTATTTAATTACCTTTTTCGACACACCTGCTCAGAAAGTGACTATAATTGCACTACACTTAGGTATATAATGTAGCTTGTAACCAAACTGTGACTTTTTGATTACTATTATGCACAAGTGTGATAATGTAGTGATAACCTAGCTTTTTTGTTAAACCTCTGTTCTCAAATCAAACACTGAATTCGAAAAAAAAAACATTAGGTAGTGCGTTCAATAGTAGGTACAAATTAGTGTCTTGCTTGCTTATTTTATGCTAATTTGTGTTTAAATAAACTATTTTAACTTTTACATGTTTAATAAATAAAACTTTCTATAAAATAAAAATATTTTTTCTGTTTCTAAAGGTAAGCAACCTGATTCTTATTTTTATTCAAACAGCGCTAGAGTAGCTAGTCTATGGCCGCCATTTTGGATGTGCGCGCATAAGAAGAAAGAACAATTTTTTGCCGCCATGCTACAAAAAAAAAAACAGTTTTGCTGATAAAGCAATAATTAATTAATTTGTAAAAATTTTCTTCTCAAGTGTGTCGAAAAACGTCGTATGATACACGTGAATATTGGCGATTACCGTCCTCGGCTCTCTTAAGATCCTCGCCTTCGGCTCGGATCTAAATACCGCCTTAGCGGTTATTACCAACATTATACACTTGTATCATAATGTACTATTACAATGTATTAAAAAAAATAAGGCCTACCTGATTATAATAACGTTTTCTTTATATTACCCTCAAAACATGATCTTTGTAAGGAAGTTTCGGTTTCGGACGAAACTGAGACTGTTGCCGAAATTCGGTTTCGGTTTAAATACTAGTTTCGGTCGAACACTAATCTAATTACTGTAGGTAGGTACTGTGAAGGTAAAAGATATATTATCTAAAACTATAAAGTAGAAAAATGAAGTACCTCAAATGCTATATTAGCGTTCTCGTGCATACCAAACACTTCTGGATTTTCAACATTAGGTAATGTTTCTATATATTCACGATAGTCTTCCAATTTATCAGATCTGGGACAATAATAGGTGCCTGATTCAGAGTACACGTAACCTTCTTCAAGAGTAGGCGGTGAGAAGAAGAGTTTTAAAATAGTGGTTAAGCAACGTTGATCCCACATGTCTGTTACCCGGCCACCGTACGTTATTAGACCTGTAACGATCAATCAATTTAGGTAGGTACTCAATTAAATAAGATATTATACGAATTAGTTTAACAACAACACTGGCTATTATAGGTACCTACCTAGCCAGTGTTGATACTTTCGTGAAGGTCCATACATTTTTTTTATTGAAGTGAAAACTTCTTTAGCGGCGTTAAGCACTTTTTCTGTAATGGGTATAAAATCTTAAACTCGCGTCAGGACACGTGACCTGATCGAAAAAGCGTAAGACGGATGGAGAGTAGACAGCTATCCCTTATCGCGCGTTGTGAAAGGGGGCTAGACGGAAAAAATTCTCACGAAAAATTGTACACACACTTTTACTGTCAAAATATAAATCCAAGATGGCGGCTGCAAGAAATTATCAACTTTTTCGTCATGGGTGTCGTTTTCATGGTTTTTGAGGGCGTGGAAACCGATAGTACTGTCAAAATGTAAATCCAAGATGGCGGCTGCAAGAAATTATCAAATTTTTCGTCATGGGTGTCGTTTTCATCGTTTTCGAGGGCGTGGAAACCGATGGTACTGTCAAAATGTAAATCCAAGATGGCGGCTGCAAGAAATTATCAACTTTTTCGCCATGGGTGTCGTTTTCGTGGTTTTCGAGGGTGTTGAAACCGATGGTACTGTCAAAATATAAATCCAAGATGGTGGCTGCAAGAAATTATCAAATTTTCCGTCATGGGTGTCGTTTTCATGGTTTTCGAGGGCGTGGAAACCGATGGTACTGTCAAAATGTAAATCTAAGATGGCGGCTGCAAGAAATTATCAACTTTTTCGTCATGGGTGTCGTTTTCGTGGTTTTCGAGGGTGTTGAAACCGATAGTACTGTCAAAATGTAAATCCAAGATGGCGGCTGCAAGAAATTGTTAACTTTTCCGTCATGGGTGTCGTTTTCGTGGTTTTCGAGGGTGTTGAAACCGATAGTACTGTCAAAATGTAAATCCAAGATGGCGGCTGCAAGAAATTGTTAACTTTTCCGTCATGGGTGTCGTTTTCATGGTTTTCGAGGGTGTTGAAACCGATAGTACTGTCAAATTATAAATCCAAGATGGCGGCTGCAAAAAATTATCAACTTTTTCGTCATGGGTGTCGTTTTCATGGTTTTCAAGGCTGTTGAAACCGATAGTATTGTCAAAATGTAAATCCAAGATGGCGGCTGCAAGAAATTATCAACTTTTTCCTCATGGGTGTCGTTTTCGTGGTTTTCGAGGGTGTTGAAACCGATAGTACTGTCAAAATTTAAATCTAAGATGGTGGCTGCAATAAATTATCAACTTTTTCGATATGGGTGTCTTTTTCATGGTTTTCGAGGTTGTTGAAGCCGATAGTGCTGTCAAAATGTAAATCTAAGATGGCGGATGTCAGAAATTATCAACTTTTTCGTCATGAGTGTCGTTTTCATGGTTTCGAAGATGTTGAAATAGTGCTGTCAAAATGTACATAAAATAGGATAGTATTTTTTAGTTATATTGTATTGGCTAGACGGAAAAAATTCTCACAAAAAGTTGTAACGACACTTTTTCTATAGTAAGCTATTGTAAGCCGTGCGGCGTGCGCATGTTTCTCTGTCTTTCTCTCTTTCTCTCTCTTATAGAAAGCAAGCCAGAACGGAACTTCGTTGCATCCGGGTGTCCCTTGACACCTCAGTAGTTTTTCGGAGAGATAAACTTTTTAATGTAAAATAATTGTAATAGTTTTAAAGTGTTAAATTTTTAATGTAATATAAATTGTCATGTTTGTGTACGATAGCGCAATAAATGAATATTGTATTCTACCACATAAATGATAGTACTTTTATACTGATAAAGCAATTGGTGCAAAATTATTCCCTAACCATTCCAAAATATCAAACATGCTCAACGTTAATAATCAAGTTTTCACTTCTGCCGGCACTCCCGGAGTGCAACCCGTCTTTTTTTATTATTTAATTCTCAAACAGTTTTCGTTGTTTAAATACATAATTTCCTCGCCAAACTTTACAATTTGATGGCGAGATACGCTCGCTTTTATAACTTAAACAACAAAAGTCTACAAAACATCAATCCAAACAAAACCATAGCTACATTAGGTTAATATTTTTGCACAATTACGATAAAGTGGGTAAGCATTCAGCGCGTCCGGCAAAGTACTCGCGCCACTCGGCAATACAACCTATAAACTTATTTGCTGTTTGGTAAAGTTCATTCTACAATGCCCAAGTAATGCAAGCACCCGGGTAGACACAGTGGCGGATTAAGAGTTTCCGAGGCCCTAAGCACAGAGGCTGTGTAGGCCCTCTATCGCTGGAAGGAAGTATAAAATGAAACTTCATCAAAATAGAAAATGTAGTAGGTATAATTTAAAACTTAAAACATTTTTTTCCTTGCCTTATTCAGAGCAAACTCCGAGATTACATCGTCGAAATTTATCTGACGAAGTATGTCTGCCTCAATACACATTAATGCTAAAGAATTAAGCTTGTCTTGACAGATTTTTGTTCTTTGTGGGTTTTTTAATCTTTTCAGTTGTGAGAAGGATCGTTCAGCAGAGCAGTTAGTAATCATTAAGCTGTGAAAGATTCTAAATGCCACTTCTATGTTTGGGAAAACGCACTTTACTTTATCCTTAATAATCATTTCATATAGATCGGAATGGGTGACCTTTGTTTCTAAAGATTCATATTTTATTCGAACATATTTAAGAAAATGATTAAATTCGCCGAGGAAGTTTTCATTGAAGTCTTCTGGATAAGCTTCTAACAGCAATTTTATATCGTTTTCCTTTTCATATTCTGAACATGATTTATTTAGATCCGCAAGAAATGAAAACTTTTGTGAAACTTCGTAGTATACCTCACCTCTTCTTTGCATTTGAGCATTAAGTGTGTCAATTATTACATTGAAAGTCTCAATGCGGAATTTGTCTCTAGGATTCAAATCAACTTCTTCTGCATTTCCATCATTTACTTGTTTCTTCCTAGTTCGTCTTCGAGTTTCCTTATATTCCCCATTAGGAAAAATTTTTCTTGCCTCGCCTTCAAATTTTTCAAATTGATTCCTCATTTCAACGAGATGATTTGATAAAGAATGATACAAATTGGCACACGTTTTAAGATCTAATCCTTCTTCTTGGAGCCCTTTACTGGTGCGACGAAAAACTTGTAGAATATCATTCCACAAAGTGAGCATAAATATAAACTCAAACTCTTGCATTTTGTTTGAAATATTTTGTGCTTCTAGCCTAGTCTCCCCTTTTTGGTTTATGTCCTCAGCAATTTCATCTAAAGCATCTAAAATTTTCGAATAGGATTGTAATATTGCACTCGTAGCTACAGCGTGAGCTTCCCAACGAGTGTCCGACAGTGACTTTAGAACGCTATCGTTGCCTATTAATTTCTTTAAAACTGCCCACCGATGAGTAGAAGCTGAAAAAAAAGTGTATAACAACTGCACAGTTGAAAAAAAATTCACTGCGATCGTACAACAATCAACAGCACTGCGACCAATCAAGTTTAGAGTATGTGCAGCGCATGGTATAAATACAGCATATTTATTATGCTCTAAAATCTTTTGCTGCATCCCTTTGTATCGTCCTGACATATTAGCAGCATTATCATATGATTGTCCTCTACACTTTGCAATATCTATTTTGCAACCCTCTAGATAACTGAGTACCAAATTTGCCATCTCTTCTCCGGTATGACTTTTTAAATTTAAAAACGTTAGAAATCGTTCCACGGGCTTACCATCAGACGGCGATACGTATCTCAAAATAATACTTAGTTGATCCGTATGTGATAGATCAGGCGTAGAGTCCACTGAGAGGCTGAAGTATCCAGCTGATTGTATTTCTTCGACAATCACTTTGTGAACTTTAGCACTCATTAAATCGATAAGCTCGTCGCATACTGTTTTCGATAGATATGATGGGTTGCCTTTCCCTTTATTTCCATATCTTGCAATATGGCTTGCTAAAAATGGATCAAATTGAGCCACAAGTTCAAGTAAACCCAAAAAATTCCCATTGTGTATAGATCCAAAAGACTCATCATGCCCCCTAAAGGCCAAACCACGTTCTGCAAGCGTTTGTATAACTGCAATAACTCGTTGCAATACATTTTGCCAATATTTTCTTTCTTCTTTTACTTGTGCCTCTAGATTTTTGGTGATCCCTAGACCTTGTCTTCTACTCAAATAAGTTAGCATAAAGTCCTTATGAGCTGAACTGTTTTCATGGTGCTCAATTGCAATTACGTTTCGCCAATCACTAAATCCGTCAACTGCAAATTGGCTCGGCGCTGTGGCGATGCATTTGTTACCAAACAACTTGCAAACAAAGCAATACAAAGATCCTTTTGTTTGTGAATACAATAACCATTCCCGTTTATATGTTTCACCGTTGGCTTTTTTACCGAAAAACAGTCGTGGTGTGCAAAAACGGACACTTTTACCACTAGCATATGTACGGCGTGATTCATGAAATGGGCCCTGATGGTGCTGACAACTTTCTGGACCGTGATCAATCCAATAGCAAATATCTTCCTCAGAAAATTCCTTCCACAGCCCAGCATCTGCCTTTTTATTAGAATTAACGAGTTCAATTTCTGAAACTTCAGGAATCGCAACAA
Organism: Mythimna ferrago; assembly: GCA_910589285.2. Taxonomy (NCBI): domain Eukaryota; kingdom Metazoa; phylum Arthropoda; class Insecta; order Lepidoptera; family Noctuidae; genus Mythimna; species Mythimna ferrago. The sequence goes on along the minus strand of OU342673.1, from coordinate 14,091,591 downwards.
TAACAGGTTCAGATTTATCGGGTACAGGAACAGGTGTTTTAATTTCGCCAGTTATTTCATCGTCATCAGAATGATTATCTGAGGGGCCTATAGTACTGTTTTTATCAATTTGTGTTGTAACAGATGATACAGATTGAGATTCTTGACATACATTATTATCTTTGCCCGATTCTGAATGATTGCTTGAAAAAAACGATGTCAATTTTGGAAGTGCATCTGTTTTTTTCTTCTTCAGTTCTGCCTGTTTGCGTTTTTGTGCGCCACTGAGATGATGGCGTTTCATTTTTAATGTTGATTATTAGTATCAATAACAAATATCACCTTCTGTATACGTACTGTGCTTGCGTACCTACCTGAAATAAATTAGTATTATTAATTTAAAAAAAATATAATAGGGACCTTATTGCGTATGTGTAAGCTGTGTAGGTTATTACAATAATTTAAGTGTTTTATAAAATTACTGAAAATAATTTATTTTATGGGGCCTATGTTCAGCAATAGACGTCTTCCGGCTGCCGGCTGAAATGATGATGAATTTATTTTTAATATAAGAAAACTATATAAAAATATTTAGGTACTATTTTCTTATATTTTAATATTAATAATATTTTTTCTAGAGCCTTAACCGCTGAACCGTATTGGATGAAATTTTGTATTAGGTTAAATAGTTAGACAGTTTTTTTTTTAATTTTAGATTACTTGATTATTTATCACATAAATATTTTTTTTTTCTCAGAAAAGGCGACAACGATTTTTTTGAAATTTTGTATAATATAAACTATTAATACTTACTATCTATAATATGGCATACTCGGTTACTACGAGAAAACTCTAAAAAGGGTAGCTCCCATACAAAAGTTGAAAATTTTGTACTTTTTATGGGAGCCGAGCTAATTTTTCTAGAGTTTAAATGTACAGGCCACCCCACCCTGAACTCGAAATTCGAACGTATTTGAAATTTGAACGTGATTTTAATTGTTTCCCTCCAAATAAGTCATTACGCGAGAAAGTTATTTCAGTGTGGCCTGTACAATTTATTTATTTTGAAAGCAGGTCCAGTCCTACCTAGCCTACCTAATATTAAATGAATTAAAGTCTGTACCAAATAAATTAATGTTGCGCCATGAACTTTTGCGATTGTTTAAAATTCAAAATCACAAGTACCTAACTAAAAAATCTAAGTATTTTTTACTTTAAATCATTAGTAGGTCATAAATACTCACGAAAAATCAAGTTTTATGTAAGTTCCCTCTACTGGAATGGCATTGTAATTTGTAGTCATAAATTATAATGTCTTTTGTTTGAAATGATCTTATTGTTATATACGTACGTATGCGGAAGTGTGCTGCGGACAGCGGGCAGCGGGCCGGTCGAACGTTTTACAGTGAACATTTCATAGTGATTATCTATCTAATTTCTTTATACGTGTAAGTAATCAATGGTGAAAGCATAAGTATAGAACTTACCTGATAACTTTGTGTGGGGTAACGATAAGTATAGTTTCAATCAAAGCCACTCCGTAAGTAAAGTAGGTACGTGTGGTATGCGTACGACGTGCACTATTATTAGCAAAGCAAAGACGACTAACTCACTCGGTCGGTCGCGGCCCCGCGGCGCGAAGACGTGCGGGCGCGCGGGGGCGCGGCGGGCGGGGCCCTGCGGGGGTGTATGTGAAGGGGACTATCGCTATATCGGAAGCTAAATAAAAATACTAAAGTGGTGTATACGTGGAACTTTTTATAATGAAGTAAACAACTTAGACAAACCAAAAAACATTGACATATATATAAATAAGGTAATATCAAAACGTAATTATCATATTCACTAATAAGGGGTTACTCCCGGACCGCCCGCGCCTTGTGATCTCGGACTTGTGGGTGAATCTCGATAAAATGTAGGTATAAAATGAAACGCCAGCAGAGGATGGAGGCCCCTGGAGAACAGGGGCCCCAAGCACGTGCTTGTAGTGCTTATACGTTAATCCGCCATTGGGTAGACACGCCGAGTGCACCACTTGTTCCAAAACAATTTCCAAAACAATAAATATTTTACTTACTACACTACGTACTATGAAATCTTGTCGAGGAGACAATCCTTCAGCTTTGACTTTAAAATGCCCTGACTTAAATTAGGGGATTCTCTTAAAAAATCTATTTTATCAAATATTTTTGGGACTAAAAATTTGGACGTTCTTTCTCCATAGTAATTAATTTTTTTAGGCTGAACTAATCTCTTTTCTCTCACACTCCTTGTATTATATTTATTTAAAACTGTTACTTTATACTCATCACAATAATAGTATTCTAAGCCTATCAAATACTCAACTCTTAAATCTATTGGCAGGATTTTACAAATGGGAAAAATTTTACATAGGGAACGTAGAAATATAAAATACAGACATCTTTCTGATATTTATGATAGAAACCTACTAAACTTTCATGTATGGAGTACAGCTACCGTCTTTGGGATGGATTTGCCCGATACCAGCTTCATGCACTTAAAATAATTGTGAGGCGAGCTAAGAAGATCATTATCAATGATGCACACGTCGAGTCGAGGCTTCAAAGTCTTGAGCAACGACGTCGAGATGCTAGCCTGTCGGATTCTACCGGTTGCATTTCGGGGAACGTGCGTCGGAATCGCATAGCCTAATTCCACCTAGCCCGTTCCATCATCGGACCACCAGGCATACGGCGATGCGCCACCGCACCGGTACATGGTGGACATCCCACCTATACGCACAAAGCGTTTTGGGAACACATTAATTGTGCGTACATCTAAGGAGTGGAATTCACTACAGGAGTCTGTGTTTCCTGATGATTACAACCCGGGAAGAGTACAAGTCAAGAGTGAATAAGTTACTTCTAGGTAAGCGCCATCATCGACAGCATTCGTTGCTTTCCATCGGGTAAGATAGCGGTCAAGCGTGAATCTATTAACAAAAATCTTTGATTTTTTTTATTAGTACAGTGCAGTTTCTTACTGGTAATATATTCCAAAGCGTCCCATGGCATGTGTCCTTCCTCACAGAACATTTGTAAGTTCAACATAGCACACTCGCGATCGCTGTTATTGAACTCGTACGTAATGTTCCATCCCAGCGGGCCAAACTTTTTGCGCTCTTGAATTATGGCATGGAACATACAAATGCCAAATAGCATAGTGCGCCAGTCTTGTCCCAGCACTAAAAAAGAAGTTTTTATGTAAATACCATGCGATTACTTACACATTTTTCGGGTTTGAAACATCTTACGGTTCTTGCAAATTGCAGCGCTTTTTGAAAATAAAACAGCGTTGCTATTTGTAATTACCGACTCTACAGACTGTTTAAAGTCATAGGTACAGTATACAGAAGTTTTGTAATATTTTATTTGAGAAGCGATGGTTAAGTTAGGAGAGAAGGGATGTGCCTCAAGTAAATGACCTTATGATGTTTGCTTCTATTTAGGTAAACTGCATAAGTACCATGATTCTCGAAGAAATCTTCTTCCATTTCTATTAGAGCTCTTTTTACATTCGCTTTTAAACCTTTAGGTGGTTCATTTGTTACTTTTACAGAATTCTGCAATACAGATACTGGAAATTTGGCAGTAGGCATTGAGCTAAGGAAAAGGCGGAAGTCTGGTGCTGGCAAGCCTGATTCAGTAGTCAAGTTAGCTACTATTGCTTCTAGACTCAGCATCCACGATGCAGCCAAGTGGCAATTCTGAAAATAATACACCTCAGGTACTTAATGCATAAGTAAGTTTTAAAAATTTTTTACACCACCTGCTCGATAATGTCGTTTTATACGTCATATAAACCTCACTTAAAGCAAGTCATTCTATCCCTAGGGAGATAATGCAGTATGGCCGATCCCTAGGGAATAATGAGATTTGAATTTGGAACATTAAAAATCGTCAAAATTGTGAATTAAAATGTAGGCGCATCGAACAAGTTGACTTGAAACTCAAACCAAAGAGTATGTAATCACTATGATTCAAACTGGCCACTAACAAAAAAAAAGAAAATAGGTACTGACGGGAGCGTTAGGTAGGTATAGAAAATTGAAACTATAGAATCTTGGAGTAGTGAATTTTGTTTGTTTGATGAACTTGTAAATACTCGTGTAAAGTCTGTCTAATAAGTCAACCGACTTGGGAATTTTGTATAATCTTTAATCATTTAAAAAATACTTATATTCGATACTTTTCATAAAGTTCTTCTGTTAGTAAACAATGATCTCTATCTCTTAATTAACCTTGATTATTGAACCCGTGTTGACTACATCAGATTTAATTAAATCCTGATAATTACCCAAGTCGTTTAACTTATTAGACAGACTCTAATACTTATATTTCTTTTTAGTATATGATTTGGTCGACCAAATTGTCTTTTAATTATCTCACAGATGGTGTAAAAAGTAGAGTATGCAACACGGGGATAAAGCTGTCTTTGTCTTGGGCGGCTTGAATTCCTCACTTCACTCAGGTTTCTTTATTAACTCCCTCGCGATGCTCGGGAGTTAATTTTATAAATCCCTCACTATCGTTCGGGATTAATATCAGCAACCTTCGTTTCGTTCGGAATTCAACATGCCGCCCGCGACTTAAAGACACTGCTTTATCCCCTAGTCACATAAACTACTATTATATTATCTAAATGTATTTAGGTAGAAAATGGTCCTTTTATTGGTTATTAACTATCCATACTTGTAAGAATATCCAGTCGCCTTTGGGTTTTGCGGAGCTTATCATCTTTTCAGCGACTGGTCCTTGTCCCTGACCTAGCGAGATGGAATGTACACGTTCGCGCATGCCCATCTCTGTCGCAAACCTCTGGAAAGCTCCGAAAGGATCCGAACCGGTGCTTAATACGAAGACCAGCGGGATTGTTTCTGTTGTATCTGCATATCTAGAACAATGTTAAGAAACATGCTGAGACAGAGCTTAATACACAAAGTAGATATGAAGACAAAAGTAATTTTTGAAACTTTATCCTCTTGATACCTACCAGCCGAATGTTTGTGTCAATGAAAAATGAAACCTCCTGTTTGTGACAAAAAAAAAGATCTGGTGGTCCATGTGATATCGAAAGGAGATCGCATGTGTTGCTTTTTTAGGGTTCCGTAGTCAACTAGGAACCCTTATAGTTTCGCCATGTCTGTCTGTCCGTCAAGTGGTAAAATAAAAATTGGAAAAAAATGTTTTATTAGGGTAGCCCCCCTATATGTAAAGTGGGAAGTGATTTTTTTTTAAATTTTAACCGTAACGTGTGATATATTGTTGGATAGGTATTTAAAAATGAATAGGGGTTTACTAAAATCATTTTTTGATAATGGCAATAATTTCGGAAATAATCGCTCCAAAAGTAAAAAACAATGTGTGTCCCCCCCCCCTAACTTTTGATCCATAAGTTTAGTTAATATGAAAAAAATCCGAAAAGTAGAACTTTATAAGGACTTTCTAGGAAAATCATTTTGAACTTGATGGAAAGAACAGTTTTTGTACAAAAAAGACAAAAAGATTCTACAAAATAATTTCTGGACTAAGTTTGTAGTATAATCGTATATGCAAGCATTTTTTTTTAACTTCGTTTACATATTTTATTATCCTGAACGTATCTTCTTTCAAACAAAAAAAGAATTATTAAAATCGGCTCTCGCAATCCAAAATTACCACCGAAAACTTCTTCTGGTACCTATGTATTAATTAGTAACCCAATTCCCCGAGAGATGGCGCTGGGCTATTTCGCGCTGTTAGAATTTTTCCTGAGTTGAAGGGGTCGGGTATTAACGAATTGTTCGGTTGGTCTCTCCTTGGCATTGGCGGTATTATCTTATAACTACATAAAACTTCTGTCAGGAACATGCTAAGGCAATTTAGAACAAAATTAAAATTCATTTTTTAACGCCATCTATCAAAATGTTAAGGTAAAAACCAGTTCATAAATGGTTCGATAGATGGCGTTGCGCAATGACCTCATCTTTTAAAAAGTCGATGTTAAGATTTTCCGTGCTTTCATGACCTACAGTGGTAAAAAATTGTTGCTTCTTAAATACATTCGTAATTTTACGAGTGCACAATCGCTGAAATTTCTACTACTTGCATACTGTTTTAGTTATCACCGTCCTTTGTGGGCCCGTTTTTATTAGAGTTCCGTACTTAGTATGTTAACGTAACAAATAGCCTTTTTTTAAACTCATTAATGGAATACTTATTCTGACGGACGGGAAACTACGGAACCCTACACAGAGCGTGGCCCGACACGCCATTGGCCGGTTTTTATGTAACCAACGAACTGGCTTGTAAAATATAATTCGAAGGATTATGCTGTTCTAGAATAGCATTGAAAGTTGGTAGAAAAAAAGAACGTGTATTGTTTTTTGAGTGTTGAAGTGATTTTTGTAAGGTAAGCATGAATTCGTTTAAATAAGTAAAAAAATATAAGAGTGCGCCGCCCGAAGTGTTTGATTTCATAGAAGAATCCCTATACGAGCCTACCGACGAGCTGAGCTGCGTTACAGTACCTACCTCGTACAAAAAATGCGATCAAAGCAGTGGAGTGAAGGAATGAATTCCGGCCGACGAAAGCAAAAGATTTTATTTCAGGAAATGATTATAGCGCGTATTTTAAAAGATGACTTAGGACTGCAACCTTTAATATGAGATAATTACTCATTATTTAACTGATAAATCAAAACAAGGGAGCTCGCCGAAAAATTTCATTTACCTACTGACAAGATTTTTTTCTGTTGAGCCATGTTTCTAACAAGGCTCAAGTTTCTGGTTCCGCAAACTGTATAACAGAACTCTAAACTCAAACGGATCCGTGGACGACTGGACATGACAGAAATTTCGCTGGGGGAGGGGGGCATTACACAAACATGTCACAGCGACTTTCTTTGTTTATATACCTACTCTTATATTTTTTTGAAACAAAAAAATGACGACGTTTAGCATAAGCGCGTAATTCTATCGTTGATTTTTTTCTTATGTTTGTTTTGTTCTTCTGTCAATGTTTCGCCAATTCTTTCAGCATTGTAGCCAGTCGGCGGAGCTGGTTTAATATAAGCATAAAGAATACCGAAACTCAAGGGTGTAAAAGTGCGTTTTGCGAGTACTAAAAGTACAAAATACAAATCTAATTAAACAAATCTTAAAAAATAAAGTTGTGAATTTTCTTCATAGTATTAACACTTTCGTTTCCGGTTCCCCTAAGATTTACTTTTGACATTTTTTTCCGTTTCTGCTTCCTTAAGTCACTTCCTTTGTATCACTCATTCTGATTGAATTTTATCTTGCAAGTAACAATGTCTATTTTAATTTAAAACAACTGTTGATAAAATAAATAATTGTTATTAATCTACATAAATCCATGTTTTGCTTTTTAGGGGAAAGCAGCAGTGATATTGGTGATAACGACGACGATTAAGTACCACTCACACAGGGATGCAGACACAAGCGCAATTTGTAGTATCTAAATTCTGATTCAAATTCTATTATTATTAGTATTATAGTTAGCCCATATTGTCGCACTGCTAGGCAAAGGCCTCCCAACACACAACAGCACACCTTCCAACGATCCCGGTTCCTCGCTTTTTAATTCCAATTCTTAAGGAGTAGGTCGTCCACATACGACGTCCACTACGTCCACTACCCAACTCAAACTCTAAATTATTTTATTTCACATAGGCCTACTAACACTTACAAAACGTCAGAAGCTAGCGTACCGTTATAATTGGTCGTTGCCTATGGAGAAGAAACACGGATATCATGAGAAGAAACGACAAGAAACTCCATAATTTAAAAATTTCCGTTCATGATTCGTAAATAAATAATGTCATTTACAAAATGTCTTGTTTTGCCCATACTATCCTGCCCAATTTATTCAATTTGATAGTCATAACATGGCGATAATTTAAGAGGCTGCTTTGCCACTATCCGCCTATCGTCAACATCGAGCATGGTTTCTAAGCTTGTTACTTCATCTAATGCAATCCAACGCGATGTTTGACGAAAAGGCAACGCGAAAAAAGAGAGAGATAACGTTTGAAAACTCTGTTAGCTTTCGGTAATTCCGTGATTTACTCGAATATTTTGTAAAACTTGTTCCAGGGAATAGGTACATGTTTTTTTTAAACCCTTAATTTTTTTTGAAAAACATTGTCATTATTTAGAATCTTGATTGAAGGATAATTATCATTCATTTCGTACCCAAAAAAGAAAGTGCCGGACAGAAAAAAATAATACTTGATTCTTAAGCAAAATAATGTCCTGAAGATTTTTTACTATTACAAGAATCGTCTACAATTAACCCCCTGAATGTTTTTATTTTGGACCGCGGTTTCAAAGACTCTGTTGTACCCATGCAACAACATGGTTACTCAGTGCATATGCCAGAAAGCAAACATCCAAATGAAACACAATTCGTTACAGACCAGGCAAATAAATCCCGTCTTATCACTATTAGCCGATGGGTTGTTGAGGTGGTGAACGGACGTTTTAAACGAGATTTTAGGCTTTTGAGAAACATATATATAAACTAAACGTTATACTACATATATGTTTGAGTTCTTCAAAATAGCTGCCGTTTTAATAAATGCCCATCACAGGTTAATAGATGATAATATGCATGCGCAAACATTCTTAAATATAATTACCGAAAGATTAACTCATACAAACGTATTGGCAATACATTGCTGCCACATTTAAAAAATCCATTGTGTTAATTCTAATCTTCGAAGTGGTGGCGAGTACGCCCAAACGGAAGTCAGTCAATATGCCTTCAAACTGGAGTACCTCCATAAGGAAATATTGCATTTAGCAGTTTAGCTAGGTTGTTTGTCAATGCTCCAAAAGTCCAAACATTGTAGGAAAAGAATTACTTTCATTTTTGGGTACAAAATGTTCGAGACTTGAATGATGTCCTTTGCTAGGCTTGTATGTTTGTACTTTTTTAACTTTTATGAATTATGTAAATTATGAAGTGTCAAAGTTCATGGAAAATAGCAGATTTTCAGAGGTCTTGATTAATTTTACAGTACAGTTTTGTCACTGGATTAATTTTACAAAAATTTATAAATTGACTAGCTGTCCGCCCGCGACTTCGTCCGCGTGTACTTCGGTTATCGCACTCTAAACGTGTTTTCCCGTAGGAATAAGATGTTTTTCCGGGATAAAAAGTAGCCTATGTTCTTTTCCATGTCAAAGGCTATATGCATGCCAAATTTCATCCAAATCCGTTCAGCCGTTTTTGCGTGATTAAGTAACAAACATCCAAACATCTACACTTTCATTTATAACTAGCTGTACCCGCGCGGCTTCGCTCCCGCTCTTCCCTACTTCAGCCTACTATACCCTACTCTACCCTACCCTACTCTACTCTACTCTACCCTACTCTACCCTACTCTACCCTACTCTACCATACTCTACCCTACTCTACCCTACTCTACCCTACCCTACTCTACTCTACCCTACTCTACCCTCCTCTACCTTACTCTACCCTACTCTACCCTTCTCTACCCTACCCTACTCTACTCTACCCTACTCTACCCTCCTCTACCTTACTCTACCCTACACTACCCTACACTACCCTAATTTTCATTTTTTTTCCATAAGAACCTTCTCCTCATAATAACGAACACAACAAAAAAAAAATTAGCGAAATCGGTCCAGGCGTTGTTGAGTTATGCGCTTACCAACACATTTTGCGATTCATTTTTATATTATAGATATTAGTTAGGATTTCCATAGAAGCCTAGATAATATCTACAAGATACCTACTGTGTTTCCAAAACATCTAATGAAAAATGTGTAATAACGTCATATTTGCGTAAGAGCGGTTGTGTGAAAAACAGTGAAAATGTATGTGTAATTTGAAACCCAGTTAAGTTTTTGTATCGCTTAAATTGAACAAATACAATAATAATAACTTCAAATCTTTTCTCTAGCTTCGTTATATCAACCTTTAACGGTTATGTTCGGTTTAAACTGGCTGTAACGGTGCTTTTCCACCAGAGATGTGCTATGCAGCTATGTTGCGAGAATGTCATAGCTTAGCTGTGAAACTATATAGCGGTGCGAGTACTATGAAGATGCGCCGCCGCAAAGTAGTCGCACAAAGAGGATGAGCAGCTCAAGCTATGCGATGTATCGATAGTAGAGAAGCGGCACATAGCTACAGCACTCACTGACACACACTACGCATAGCACACATCCATAGCACGCATATATAGTACGCATCCATAGCCACATCCATAGCACGCATCCATAGCACGCATCCATAGCACGCATCCTTCTATATTAAAACATATCTTAGTTGAATCCGTTTCCACCAGTGCTAAGCTATGTGCACCAATGAATATGATTGGTGGATATCAAAGGCATTCATAACAACGTAGCATGGCATCTCTGATGGAAAAGCACCCTAACTGTATGACACTTTGCGCGCGAGTCAACAAACGTATCCGCACTCGCATTCGCGAACATTGGCATTGGATTTGAATATTCGCATTCATATTTGCGAATGTGAAAAATCTAATATTCGTTACATCACTAACCCCGTGTTTCGAGTTATCGTTATTATTAAATCGTCTGACCCTAGGGGCACGGCACACGATGCGTTGCGGAGCTGGCGGTGTCGCTGCGTCTTAAGTAGAAATATCTGTGGTAAATGCGTTGCGACCAAGGGCGGATCCAGCTTTGGCGCCAGGGGGGGTCACATAGCCGTGTTTTTTTTTTTGGTGGGTAAAATCATCCAAATGACATCCCCCGCCCTTGGGCGGTATAGTGTCGGACTCTTACTGACTAAAAAACCCACCCTGTTCTTTCTTGCCTTTCGTACCGGGGCCGAGCTTCCCTTTCGGATAACCCTGACCCCAGTAGGCTTCGACCCGGCTGGGCCCCTGCTGTTGCTGACAACTCCTTGAGGCGCGCGGGAACAGAGCGCGCCGTCGACAACTTGGGCTCGGTCCGGACAGTTATCAGACTGTCGGACAGCGAGTTATCCATTGCGGAAATCGGGATCGGAATCCCGGCGGCTACCGGAACGTTGTGAGCGCTGTTGCCTGATGCGTTCGGCCTCCTCGTTTGCTAGCATTACTGCATCGCAGAAGGAGGCGACAGCCTGCCACTCCTCCTCACTCTGGAGCAGGGCCTGTACCAAGTATCGGCGCGAAAGGTCTCCGCCCCCGATCGCCCCCACGAGGGCACGCCGATGCTCCGCCCAAGCAGGGCACACCTTGACTGTGTGCTCCACAGTGTCCTACGAGCGTTCCGCACAATGGCGACACCGGGCGTCACTTCCCCACGAATCTGGTGCAGAAACCCCCTGAACTTACCATGTCCGGTGAGAACCGGCGTGAGAAGGTGAGTTAGGACGCCATGAGGTCTTTCCAGTCACGCCTCAAAAGGGGGGACTTACCGCCATAATTGTGGCTTGCCCAGCACTGGGTTGCGATAGTCGCTGACGCCATTTCACCATGTGATCCCGCCGGAGCTCCGTCCGCCATCGGCAGCGGACTTTCGCCCCGGTGTTGCATCTCCACGCGCAAATCGTTCATGTGTGCAAGGACTATTGCTTCCAGATCCCATGGTGGCAGGCCAGCAAGGAGGCTCGCCGCTTCTTGGGAAACCGTACGGTATCCCCGCACCATCCGTTTTGCCATAACCCTCTGGCATGCGTTCAGCTGGGCCTTTGGTTGCTGACGCAGCGACGGCGCCCACACTGGTGTCCCATAAAAGGCCAAGGACGTCTGGACCCCCAAGGTAGGGCAGGAGCCACTTGAGAGCAGCCCTGTCACATATTCACAGTATATATACTGTGACATAGTCGTGGTCAAGTCACACGAAGTTATTATTTAATTTTTATAATAATAAATACAGGTAAGAAGTAGGTGCATATTTTATAAAAACATTATGTTTAACAATTTTAATTAGTGGTTCATTTACGTCCTGGACCTAGCCCAGGGAGGGGTCATGACCCCCATGACCCCCCCCCCCCCTGGATCCGCCCTTGGTTGCGACATCGCAGCGGCACCGCTCAGTTGTTTATACGTCGCAAGAAAGGAAAGATTATTAACAGACTGTCCAAGCAAATGTTCCGCACCGTTCGTGTGCCCGATGCGGTGCGGCGTTTCGACCGACGGCGACGGCGGGCACACGAGTGTTGTCACCTTATTGTCACCCCGCTCATACGGCCCACCGATTCGTCAAAATATTTGCGGTGCGAATATATTATTATAATATTGTACTTCGGAACGCGGGGTATACTCATATCCTACGTTCCGCATTGCGTCAAAAGCGATAATATCGTGAATCCAACCAACGCGCGACGTCCAAGTTATTATAATTATTCAATAGCCCCTATAGTTAAGGTCGAATTCGAGATTTAATCGCTTTTGTCGCATTTCGGAACGCAGGGATAGTAGACAATTTTATTGTCAACGAAATTCCATGTTGTTCTTGTTCCTTTCCCATCAGTATTGCCAGCCCAATGATTTAAATAGTATTTGTATAATAGGCCTTCTTGTACTCGCGTGAGTCATTTTAGACCCGTACCCCTAGCCAAGTTACTAATCTGCAATAGTTAACGCTAGTAGAAAGCTTCAAACGTACGGGAATGACGTCGTGTCAACGCTTAGTCACGTGGTCAGAACAAAAGATTCGGCGACGCGGTCAACTCGAAGCGTTTGAACTTCGACGCAAACGAAACGGTTGTAACTTGGCTAGGGGGACAGGTTATTTATAATATAATTATTTATATTTATAATTATAGATAACCATCTCCTACCAATAGCTAGATGCCGACAAACTGTTATGCAGTTTGGTAGATGTTATGATAATAATTATGTGTTTCTAGGGTGGGGAAAAAAGTTCTCGGTCTGTCTCAGAGACTATTCCAATCAACAAAATTGTGTTGTTCCTGCCTGGGGGAGGTTTTAATAAATCGATTCAAACATCACTTCAGTTTTTCTCAGATAAAATTGATGATTTCGAGCAGAAAATTACCTCATACGATTCTCGACTGAAAACATTGGAGAACCAATATAACGACCTCAGAAATCAGCATAAAAACCTCAAGATGCAAAATGAAGCCCTGGAGCAAAAAGTCGCCTCAATGGAGCAAGCTGCACTTGCAAACCAGATTGAAGTCTGTGGTATTCCTGAACAGGAAAATGAGAAACTACAGGACGTTACAACTAAATTGTGCTCAGTATTTGATCTTAACACTGATGACATACTCAAGGTCTACCGAAAATTCAGTCGCGCTAAGAAGAACCTTAAAAAGCCCCAGCTCCCAGTTATAACAATTGAACTCCGTGAAGGCAAGCGAGACCAGTGGCTGTTGGCTTCTAAAACAAAACAAAAATCCTACAAGGACATGGGAGGGGAGGATGACAACAAAATATACTTCCGTGAGTCACTTTCACCACATATGTCTTTTTTGTTATGGAAAGCCAAGTCTGATCTGAAAGACCTGTATAAATATGTTTGGTATAAAAATGGTCACATTCTGGCACGGAAAACTGAGAACCAAAAAATCTGTCATATTAATTATGAAAGCGATATCAATAAATTAAAGAATGCATCGCACGATGGCATTTGATTTGCCTACGTTTCTTACAACAACCTACCGTCAGTGTCGTCATTATTACGGCGACCCAATAAGTACCACTTATAATATGAATCAATGGATGAATCAACGATTCAAGAAAATAACCACAATACATGGTCATCTTTCATGAAAAGTGTTGAAACTAAGCACAATCGCCTAAATGTCCTCCATGTCAACATTCGTTCAATGCTCAAAAACTGCGCCCATCTCGAGTACATAATTTCGTCGAGTCCTCACGTCGTACACATTATTATAATAACAGAAGTGAACCTGTCAGATAGTTGCGTAAATCTATTTCAACTCCCGGACTACAACATGTACTCGCAACTTCGTCGTTATCGTAAAGGAGGCGGTATAATTATGTTCGTGCATAACAGTGTTAGTTTTACGCGGAGACCTACGACTACAAGTTTCTTCGAGTGTATAATCGGCGAGATTGATACAAATTATGGATTGAAACTATGTGTGTGTGCAGTGTATCGGCCGCCCGACTTAGACAAAACATCTTTTATAAAAGAACTCTCTAGTGTCTTTAGCTTATACCCACGTAAATGTAATTATATTTTGTTAGGGGATATAAATATTAATCTCGAGCAAATTACACCTATACGGACGGCATATTTAAATGTTATGAGTGAATATGGTTTCGAATGTGGAATCACGCAGCATACGCGCGTTGAAACAAAAGGTAATTTACTAACTAAATCTTGTATTGATCATATTTTTGCACGCTTAACAAACTGCAGGGATGTGTATTCATCAGTAATTAACTATAAAATAGCTGACCATTATATAACGGGTTTAACACTTATTCACAATTCACGGCCTACCGGTAACCACTCAAAGATTATTACTGTAATAGATAACAATAAGTTGCGAAATGAATTGCGTAAGGTTAATTGGAAGACTGCGCTAGATTTAAAAACTCCCACCGAAGTGTTAAGATTTATTACAAGAAATTTTAGCAAAATATATGAACAATGTAAAATGCATACTAAAATTAAGTTAGGTAAAAGGCATATTAACAACTGGATAAATGATAGAATTCGACATATGTGTAACAAAAAGCTCGAGTTATTTGATATATGGAAACAAGATGAAAATAATGTTAAAAATAGATTACTGTATAACAATTATAGAAATAAAACGAATAAATATATATCCAAAGTTAAAAATGACTCAATCAGAAAAGAAGTCTCAGAAAATTTTAGAAATACCAGAAAAATTTGGCAAATTATCAACAATTTATGTGGAAGGATGAGTAATGCAGTGGATGACGTAATTAAAAAGCATTTTAGTGATGACCTTAGTTTATTAAGTAATAAATTTGCTCGTGGTTTTGAAGACAACATAAACAAAATTTGTAAGTACTGTGAGATACCTCTACTGCAAGACACTTCCTCCAAAAAAGCATCTAATCTGTCTATGAGATTTAAAAAAGTTAACGATGAATTAGTTTTTAAAATAATTAGTCATTTGAATAAGAAAAAAAGTCCAGGTCTAGATAGTATTCGTGTCAGTGATCTACAGTGTATAAATTCAGAAATAACACCTGTCATTACTCATTTAATAAACTTATGTATCTCCTCATCATCTTATCCTGACGAATTAAAGACTGGCATAATTAGACCCATACACAAGAAAGGTTCCTACAATGACATAAACAATTATAGGCCTATTACTATTCTACCTAGTTTAGATAAAATAGTGGAAAGATATATAGGTAATGAAATTAATACTTTTTTGTCCAGTAATAATATCATAAATAATAAGCAGTTTGGGTTTCAAAAAGGTCGTAATACCACGCAACTACTGTCGGCCTTTTCTGATGAGGTCAATAAGCATCTGGGCGCTCGCGAACAGGTGCTTATTGCCCTCATCGACTTCAGCAAAGCATTTGATACTCTACGGCATAAAACATTATTCTGCAGATTCGAACAATATGGTATACGGGGTCCTCTGTTAAAATGGTTCAAAAATTACCATAAAAATCGATATACAGTAGTCCGTTTAGGCACTTGCCATAGTGAAAAAATACCTACTAAAATGGGCACGGCCCAAGGTTCAATAGTTGGCCCAACTGAGTACTTATTATATGTTAATGACATGTGTGATGTCATTCCAGAGGACTCTGTGTATCAGTTTGCTGATGACACATGCTTGGTAACCCATCATAAAAATATATTTGAGGCTCAAGCAGCAATGCAACGTTTATTCGATGATTTGTGTAAGTGGGCACACGATGCAGGCCTGGTTATCAACGCTAGTAAAACTAAAATCATACATATACACTCTCCTTACATGAAGATTAGACAGATACCTAAAATAATCGCGCATGATCACCAGTGCCTGCATCGCGGGCTCACTGCACGCATATGTGGGTGTCCTGCGCTAGAGGCTGTCGATCAGCACACATATCTTGGCCTCACTATAGACAAGCATTTCAATTGGGGATCTCACATTGAAAATGTCTGTAACAAACTTAGATCTGTTAGTGCCAAGTTAGCTATCCTCAAATACAAACTTCCTTTCTCCACGCTACGAATGCTGTATCTCGCCCTGGCAGATTCAGTCATAAGCTATGGGCTTACTAGCTACGGACGTACCTACAAAACATATCTAGATAAAATATATAAATTACAACTAAGCATACTCAAGAATATTGTGCCTTTGAATATTAAACTTAAATATAAAGATGATGAATATGGATTATTTAAATATTGTAAAATTATGTCAGTCTTTGATAGATTCAGGTCGGCAATTATCCTGGACAAATTTAATTATATTAGCTCTTTAACGTTAAATAGTAGACCAAAACATTTACGTGATCTTGATTACCTGCCAACATATAAAGTACCTACAACTGTAAATGTTTATGGCATGAGAACTTGGGAATATATATTGCCCGATAATTTAAATAAAATTCCAAAACCTGTGCAATCAAATATTGTCACTAGTACATATAAAAAATGTAAATTTACTTTGAAAAAGTTTTATATTACTGGTAACATCACATCTCAAAAATTATAGCATTAAGCTAAATTATATAAATTTTAATGTAACATGCTGCGAGCGAGCTTGCTACCTCCACTTTGTCACATAAACCTTTAAAAGGTTTCAGACAAGTGTTTTTTGTTGTAACAAATGTAAGAAAAATAAATGTAATGAACAATAAAGCAAAAAAAAAAAAAAAAAAAAAATTTGTTCATGTTAACTCAAATTGTTTGTGTGCTTGAATTCTTACAGGTAAGGTCTCGTGTGTTATTTGTGAAAAAGGATAAACTTGAACATTGTGCAGTAGGTAGTCAAATTCTTCGTTTTGGTCGGATTAACCCTTTCGGAAATTTATCCAATGTTGACAAAAGAATCCCTTCCATGTCAAGCATTAAAAAATCCCTCGGAGATAACCTACGCGAAGGAAGGCCGTTAAGTGTCGGCAAAGTAGGTACATGATATTATCGTGTTGAAAAATAGATCTACTATCTAAGTCTGTGGGTTGACTGAAGGCGAGTGAGATAGCTGAGTGTCGGTATATCGAATGAACGCAAAACATCTTGCAAAAAGAACTAGAGGTGCGAAAGCTTGAGCAAGACGAAAACAATTTTTGAAGTGAAAACTTCTTTAGCGGCGTTGAGCACTTTTTCTGTAATGGGTATAAAATCTTAAACTCGCGTCAGGACACGTGACCTGATCGAAAAAGCGTAAGACGGATGGAGAGTAGACAGCTATCCCTTATCGCGCGTTGTGAAAGGGGGCTAGACGGAAAAAATTCTCACGAAAAATTGTACCGACACTTTTACTGTCAAAATATAAATCCAAGATGGCGGCTGCAAGAAATTATCAACTTTTTCGTCATGGGTGTCGTTTTCATGGTTTTCGAGGGTGTTGAAACCGATGGTACTGTCAAAATATAAATCCAAGATGGCGGCTGCAAGAAATTATCAAATTTTTCGTCATGGGTGTCGTTTTCATGGTTTTCGAGGGTGTTGAAACCGATAGTACTGTCAAAATGTAAATCCAAGATGGCGGCTGCAAGAAATTATCAAATTTTCCGTCATGGGTGTCGTTTTCATGGTTTTCGAGGGCGTGGAAACCGATGGTACTGTCAAAATGTAAATCCAAGATGGCGGCTGCAAGAAATTATCAACTTTTTCATCATGGGTGTCGTTTTCATGGTTTTCGAGGGTGTTGAAACCGATGGTACTGTCAAAATATAAATCCAAGATGGCGGCTGCAAGAAATTATCAAATTTTTCGTCATGGGTGTCTTTTTCATGGTTTTCGAGGGTGTTGAAACCGATGGTACTGTCAAAATGTAAATCCAAGATGGCGGCTGCAAGAAATTATCAACTTTTTCGTCATGGGTGTCGTTTTCATGGTTTTCGAGGGTGTTGAAACCGATGGTACTGTCAAAATATAAATCCAAGATGGCGGCTGCTAGAAATTATCAATTTTTTCGTCATGGGTGTCGTTTTCATGGTTTTCGAGGGCGTTGAAACCGATGGTACTGCCAAAATATAAATCCAAGATGGCGGCTGCAAGAAATTATCAAATTTTTCGTCATGGGTGTCGTTTTCGTGGTTTTCGAGGGTGTTGAAACCGATAATACTGTCAAAATGTAAATCCAAGATGGCGGCTGCAAGAAATTATTAATTTTTCCGTCATAGGTGTCGTTTTCATGGTTTTCGAGGGTGTTGAAACCGATAGTACTGTCAAAATATAAATCCAAGATGGTGGCTGCAAGAAATTATCAAATTTTCCGTCATGGGTGTCGTTTTCATGGTTTTCGAGGGCGTGGAAACCGATGGTACTGTCAAAATGTAAATCCAAGATGGCGGCTGCAAGAAATTATCAACTTTTTCGCCATGGGTGTCGTTTTCGTGGTTTTCGAGGGTGTTGAAACCGATGGTACTGTCAAAATATAAATCCAAGATGGTGGCTGCAAGAAATTATCAAATTTTCCGTCATGGGTGTCGTTTTCATGGTTTTCGAGGGCGTGGAAACCGATAGTACTGTCAAAATGTAAATCCAAGATGGCGGCTGCAAGAAATTATCAACTTTTTCGTCATGGGTGTCGTTTTCGTGGTTTTCGAGGGTGTTGAAACCGATAGTACTGTCAAAATGTAAATCCAAGATGGCGGCTGCAAGAAATTATTAACTTTTCCGTCATGGGTGTCGTTTTCATGGTTTTCGAGGGTGTTGAAACCGATAGAACTGTCAAAATATAAATCCAAGATGGTGGCTGCAAGAAATTATCAAATTTTCCGTCATGGGTGTCGTTTTCATGGTTTTCGAGGGTGTTGAAACCGATGGTACTGTCAAAATATAAATCCAAGATGGTGGCTGCAAGAAATTATCAAATTTTCCGTCGTGGGTGTCGTTTTCATGGTTTTCGAGGGTGTTGAAACCGATAGTACTGTCAAAATATAAATCCAAGATGGCGGCTGCAAGAAATTATCAAATTTTCCGTCATGGGTGTCGTTTTCATGGTTTTCGAGGGTGTTGAAACCGATAGTACTGTCAAAATATAAATCCAAGATGGCGGCTGCAAGAAATTATCAAATTTTTCGTCATGGGTGTCGTTTTCATGGTTTTCGAGGGCGTGGAAATCGATGGTACTGTCAAAATGTAAATCCAAGATGGCGGTTGCAAGAAATTATCAACTTTTTCGTCATGGGTGTCGTTTTCGTGGTTTTCGAGGGTGTTGAAACCGATGGTACTGTCAAAATATAAATCCAAGATGGCGGCTGCAAGAAATTATCAAATTTTTCGTCATGGGTGTCGTTTTCATGGTTTTCGAGGGTGTTGAAACCGATGGTACTGTCAAAATATAAATCCAAGATGGCGGCTGCAAGAAATTATCAAATTTTTCGTCATGGGTGTCGTTTTCATGGTTTTCGAGGGTGTTGAAACCGATAGTACTGTCAAAATGTAAATCCAAGATGGCGGCTGCAAGAAATTATCAAATTTTCCGTCATGGGTGTCGTTTTCATGGTTTTCGAGGGCGTGGAAACCGATGGTACTGTCAAAATGTAAATCCAAGATGGCGGCTGCAAGAAATTATCAACTTTTTCATCATGGGTGTCGTTTTCATGGTTTTCGAGGGTGTTGAAACCGATGGTACTGTCAAAATATAAATCCAAGATGGCGGCTGCAAGAAATTATCAACTTTTTCGTCATGGGTGTCTTTTTCATGGTTTTCGAGGGTGTTGAAACCGATGGTACTGTCAAAATGTAAATCCAAGATGGCGGCTGCAAGAAATTATCAACTTTTTCGTCATGGGTGTCGTTTTCATGGTTTTCGAGGGTGTTGAAACCGATGGTACTGTCAAAATATAAATCCAAGATGGCGGCTGCTAGAAATTATCAATGTTTTCGTCATGGGTGTCGTTTTCATGGTTTTCGAGGGCGTTGAAACCGATGGTACTGTCAAAATGTAAATCCAAGGTGGCGGCTGCAAGAAATTGTTAACTTTTCCGTCATGGGTGTCGTTTTCATGGTTTTCGAGGGTGTTGAAACCGATAGTACTGTCAAAATATAAATCCAAGATGGTGGCTGCAAGAAATTATCAAATTTTCCGTCATGGGTGTCGTTTTCATCGTTTTCGAGGGCGTGGAAACAGATGGTACTGTCAAAATGTAAATCCAAGATGGTGGCTGCAAGAAATTATCAAATTTTCCGTCATGGGTGTCGTTTTCATGGTTTTCGAGGGTGTTGAAACCGATAGTACTGTCAAAATATAAATCCAAGATGGCGGCTGCAAGAAATTATCAAATTTTCCGTCATGGGTGTCGTTTTCATGGTTTTCGAGGGTGTTGAAACCGATAGTACTGTCAAAATATAAATCCAAGATGGCGGCTGCAAAAAATTATTAAATTTTTCGTCATGGGTGTCGTTTTCATAGTTTTCAAGGCTGTTGAAACCGATAGTATTGTCAAAATGTAAATCCAAGATGGCGGCTGCAAGAAATTATCAACTTTTTCCTCATGGGTGTCGTTTTCGTGGTTTTCGAGGGTGTTGAAACCGATAGTACTGTCAAAATTTAAATCTAAGATGGTGGCTGCAATAAATTATCAACTTTTTCGATATGGGTGTCTTTTTCATGGTTTTCGAGGTTGTTGAAGCCGATAGTGCTGTCAAAATGTAAATCTAAGATGGCGGATGTCAGAAATTATCAACTTTTTCGTCATGAGTGTCGTTTTCATGGTTTCGAAGATGTTGAAATAGTGCTGTCAAAATGTACATAAAATAGGATAGTATTTTTTAGTTATATTGTATTGGCTAGACGGAAAAAATTCTCACGAAAAGTTGTAACGACACTTTTTCTATAGTAAGCTATTGTAAGCCGTGCGGCGTGCGCATGTTTCTCTGTCTTTCTCTCTTTCTCTCTCTTATAGAAAGCAAGCTAGAACGGAACTTCGTTCCATCCGGGTGTCCCTTGACACCTCAGTAGTTTTTCGGAGAGATAAACTTTTTAATGTAAAATAATTGTAATAGTTTTAAAGTGTTAAATTTTTAATGTAATATAAATTGTCATGTTTGTGTACGATAGCGCAATAAATGAATATTGTATTCTACCACATAAATGATAGTACTTTTATACTGATAAAGCAATTGGTGCAAAATTATTCCCTAACCATTCCAAAATATCAAACATGCTCAACGTTAATAATCAAGTTTTCACTTCTGCCGGCACTCCCGGAGTGTTATTTCAATTTTTGGACCGTTTTAAACCAGATTTTGTGCGGCGGTTTGTAACAATATATGAGATGAGACATGGATCCACCACTATACGACAATAATGAAACAGCAGTCCAAGCAGTGGTTGTAAGCCGGTGGTGCAGCGTCGAAGAAAGCGAATACGATCGCAGCTGCGATGGCTATTTTACTATAATAAGTAAAAATTATAAAATATTCTTTTGTTATTCCGTTGTTGGCAACACTGCTTATCGTTCGAACTTCGTTTGTGTCAAACTGACACTGTCAATGTCAAACTTAATCATTCAGATCATTCGTTCGTAAATTGTCATCATAGCGTAGTTCAATACTTGTGAATAGTTGTTTCTTTCTTTTGGTCTCTCTTGCTTGTGTGTCTCTCGGGCAGTGTGGTGGTTTCACTTACTTGTCATTGTTTACAAGCAACAGATAAATTAAAAGCTACCAGAAGTACCAGAACTTGCTCATTTACTGCGTAGTCGTTGTTGACTGTGGAAGTCTGGACAACTCTCACTAGTTTTATTACTTCTGCAAAATTTTGTGGGAACGAAGTAATACAAAAACATTACCACGAAAACTAAACTTTTTGAGATAAAGCTCAAACAAGCAATTAACTACTTGTAACCTGACTGGATGATAACGAATAGGAAAACATGGCTTCAGCAGTAGATTCAAAAACAAACCAATTCGTTTTAAACACTGGACATTCAATGCCTGCAATAGGATGTAAGTAAAATTTTGTTTATTTCTTAGACCACTTACCACGAATTAGTTTAGTAAAATTCGCGAATCGAATGTTCGCTGTGCATATAATCCTGAAAGCATTAGTTAGTCCAAAGTGGATAATTATTAGAAATAAAATATGCAATCTCATAGCCCAAGAGCTGCATTTTGCAAAACTTTTTGACTATTATAAAATGCTGAGCAGTCAGGAAGACTGACTATTCCTATTTTCAAAATTAGGCTTTATAAGCATAACACATTCAAGTTCATTCAATCGATACTCAAGATCATTTATGCAATGCTTCTACCGGTTGAATATTGGGGAGTGTGTGTGGAATCATCACCATCATTTCAGCCGATAGACATCCACTGTTGGACATAGGCCACCCCTAAGTGTTGACCCAAGAAACGTTCCTGTGTTGGAATTGCATAGCCTAATTCTGCCTAGCCCGTTTCAATGAATAGGTAACTTCTAGGTAAGCACACTCCATCGTCGACCGCATCATAGCTTTCCATCAGGTGAGATAGCGGTCAAGCGCAAACCTATCAATATAAAAAAAAATACTTGCATACATTTTGTTGATGTATCCTTTGTATGACTGTATCCCACCCTGAGACTGCTTCTAGATTTTTGTGTAAGTTATAAATTTTTCAGGATAAAAGCTATTCTATGCTCTTCAATATTATCCTATTTGTTCGTACCGATATCAATCAGCCTTTTCTCCTCTATTTTGAGTTTGGCTCATAGTCTAACCAGATTTTACATGGAGCGACACTCCACACCCCAGTAATTAGGTAACACAATGCTACTTAGTATGACTAGCGTCATATTTCCTGGTTGTCCAATTTTGTGTTGTGGTTTCAATAATAGCCAGAACTAACGGCTTAACATACTTTCTGTTGTATAGAGGAATATTGGTATGTTAAAATGATGTTAAAATGGCATCAGACCTAATTCAGTAAGCATTGCTTAACCTTGAAGATAGATCCCTGTGACTTGCTGGCACAAGCTCCTCTATTAACAATGTCTCTCTATTTCAAAATTCATATTGATATGATCTCCATATGATAACAACTAGAGTTATAAAAAGCATCCAAGCTCTCTACTTTCCCTTCTCTAGTTATTTTGTGGGTAGTCTTGTGTGAAAAATATTATGAAGTAAAAATGTATTGGGTTATGTGATAGTGCTGTTTATAGGAATTTTACAGATAATTATAGCAAGTACAGCCTGAGATGAAAAGCGTCTTGGTTTTACATTAATATAATTGGTACCCTTGCAAAACGTAAATCTTATATGTTTGTTTTGTAGTGGGAACATACCGTATGCGAGATCAAGAGGAGGTCCTTGAAGTGGTTGATCATGCTTTGTCAGCAGGGTATCGCATGTTTGGTACGTTTTATATCTTTTATCAGAATATTTCAATTTTAGACAATAGTTTATTACCATCAATTCCAATAATATTATTGCAACTTAAATTATTTTAATATCAAAATTATTAAATTCATTTTTAATAATCTAGATACTGCTGCTGTCTACCGCAATGAATCATTCTTGAAGGAGGCCTTTCGCATATTGCTCCCCCGATATGATTTGGATCGTGATGATATTTTCATTACAACCAAACTCTGTAAGTACTGTTACTGCAAGTTCCAAAAAGTTAATAATGAAATATTCAAAGAAAGTAATGTTTCCTTTTTGGTGAGGTAATTTGAATTCTGAAAAGATCGAGAACTCCGAGTGATTTAGAAATTCATGTGCAAATGGAAATTTGTGGTGTGAAAATCTTATTTAGGTCAAATGATGCTAAGCTCATTTTTAATTACCTAGTATTGATGAATTTCAAAAATGGTTTAAGGTACTTATTTATTTGTGCTAAATTTTAATTCCATTTAGTTGTATCTTTTATTTTTAACCCCTGATGGAAAAGAGGAGTATTAAAAGTTTGAGGTGTCTGTGTGTTTCAGAATAATTTGATGAGTGATGATTGTTGGACATTCTAGTCTTGTTTTGATTTTAGAAGCTTAATTCCTCTAGTAGTGTAGATTTAAAAAAAGTTATATAATTACAGCACCTTCTGAACATGGAAGGCCAGAGGTTATCAAGAAAGCCTACTCTGCTTCATTAGAATATTTGGGGACAGAATATATAGACATGTATTTGGTCCATTTCCCTGGAACAGCGAAAATTGCAGTTGATGATAAAAAAAATACTGAGCTTCGGCATGCAACCTGGGAAAGTATGGTAGAACTATATGATAGTGGAATTGTCAATGCCATTGGTGTTTCCAACTTCACCAATTATCATCTCGAACTCCTTATGGAAAGGAATTATGGAGTTGTTCCAGCTGTTAATCAGGTACTTATATTTAATGTTATGACCATACCTCACCATGAAAAATTTAATGATTTTATATAAATATTTTTCTTTTTTCAAAGGTGGAGTGGCACCCATTCTACTACCAAATGGAATTACTGGACTATTGCAAGGCAAATGATATTGTACTACAAGCATATTGTTCTCTTGGGGGAAAATCAGTAAGCAATAATGAGTTACTATTGCATCCCTCGGTTACAAAAATCGCTCAAAGTCTTGGGGTTACCAATGCTCAAGTATTGTTACGATGGGCACTCCAACAAAATGTTGCCATCATTCCTAAGTCAACAGACCCTGTGCACATCAAACAAAATATTACTCTGAATTTCGATATTTCTCCTGAAGATATGCGTATACTTAACAACCTTTCCAAAAAGCCTATCAAGTATGCGTGGGATCCTCGTTGTGTTGTTTAACAAAGACATGGTAAACGCACCAAATCCAGGAAAGGTGCGAAGAAGCACAAATAAGTTGCAACATACAACAGCACAGTATTACTTTCAAATCATTTTACTGGCAATTACAAACTTTTATTGTTCAAGGACACACCTACAGGCTGTTTTATATTTGTTAGGATCAACTACTTAAGCCTAGCTTACCTAAAGACAGCCTTACCATGGTCCCAACCAAACCCCAACTTGTTTTTACTGAATGAGAACCACATGCAACGAAAAGTGGATAAAAAGACATTTCAATTGAAGTGAATGATAGTGGTGCGTTACAATTGCAATGTGCTTATTAAACATACTTGTTTTCATTCAAGGACATTAATTGATGTATTGCAGTGTTTCTATTGAATGCTTTAAATGTTAGAATAAATCATAAAATAATTACAATGTTATTTACGAGTATACAAGTGTTATTGTCGGTAGCCATTAGGTAATCGTTGTAACTCTCTTGGTGTTCCATATAGGATTTATCCATGTTAACATGACTGTGTATGATGTTCCAGAATTTGAAAGGTAATACATATTATAAAAATGGTGCAGGTTGGTCTAATATGTACTCATATCGGTGTTTTATCTAATATTATAAGATGATGTCTTAGATAGGATTTAAAAAAGGGGAGGTGGACTTCTTTAATATATTAACTCTTGTGCGGACTGCGTTGTCAACTGGGAGACAGTAGAAAAGTGAGTAAGTAATATTTTTTCTAAGTTATGTACCTATTTTAATGTAAGAGTGTAGAATATTTTAATGTAAGAATGGTACTCAATTGATGCACTTGTCTGTACTTATGTAAAAAATATTTACGGATGCGTGGGCTCCATTTTATTGATATGTCAAAGCATTGATCAGAACGTATAGATTTCGTGTTTATGTACTT
The DNA here is from genome assembly GCA_910589285.2 of Mythimna ferrago. NCBI lineage: Eukaryota > Metazoa > Arthropoda > Insecta > Lepidoptera > Noctuidae > Mythimna > Mythimna ferrago. The sequence continues at coordinate 14,065,855 of OU342673.1, read as the reverse complement.
ATAACAAAAATATCACTTAGTAATAGACGAAAAAAATAATTTAATTACTTAATCACCCGCCCAGCGGCGACGATAGTAACTAGATATAATGACGAAACATGTTTTGTATTCTGACTAGAAATGCATTAAATTGCAGCAGTAAATTAAATCGTAAATGTTTTATTATACGTTAAAGAGAATTAACATATCTTATCTAGGTGTTTTATTGAACGCATCGTTGCTGGTTTATTGTAATCTCGCTTTTTTAGAGTTTATTGAATTAATATAGAAAATATTTTTGGTGGGTAGTGTATGTGTACTGGGCTGCGTTCAAAATTGAGTTTAGAGTTAACTCTAATGACGTCATCGGGTACTTACTCTACCCTGGCATTTGTGAACGCGAACCTGTCAATGTCAAGCATATTGCCGCTTGCTCCAAACTACCCTGCTCAAAGTTAGGGTTAGTTGGGTTAACTCTTGGGTAGCTACTCGAGTTATATAAGAACGACCCTGGGTTACAACTCTATTCGACTCTGGTTATTTTTGAACGCACTACTGTAAAAACGCCTACAAAATGTTTATAAGTCAATACGGATAGTATTAAAACAGTTAAATAGCATTTTGTAGGTAAAAATTATAATTTAGAAATATTAATCTGTGTTTACCACATAAGTAAATAGGTGTTTTGGTAAAAATAAGGTGAAGATGCGGTTGTTTACTGCAACCTCTGTTCACGACGACAAACTAGTACCTACGGGCCTTGGAACTTCAATTCGGAATAACTCTCCGTATTGTACTTTTTACGAATACTATAAAATTTTCAAATGATTATTATTTATAAACCGTCTTGAAAAAAGAGGTTATTTACATATTAAAGTAAGTACTAATGACCCCCGACTAATCGTCGCAGATTTCGAGTATTTTGCCCTTAAGCGGCTCGTGTAGGTTTAACGACATACTAGGGTAGGTACCTACGATTAGAATATAATTAATTGTGAATTTTATTGGAGGGTTATTTTTAAGATGACCTCTTCTTTTTCGAGGTCACTATTCTTCTGCTCTCTATAAATATGTATACTTAAAAATATGGATGGACCACTACTGAATGAGCTTATGAAAATTAGAGGGTGCACGTATCTTGGGTACGTATCTAAAAAAAAATATGTAATCTTAAATATTTTTTTGAGTTTGAAACGATTTCTGACATCACCTGGCGACGATTTGATTATTTTGTAGCTGCAAGTGGTAATGATGATGAATATCAGGCGTGTAACTGCGTTTCTTGTTATCTTTAATTTTCTTGTTTTTAGTACTTATCTTAAGGCACAAATAATTGCGTATGCGATGTTTACTTTAGCGATTCTAGTTTGTAAAATATCTTTGATTGGCGTTGTATGCGACTTAAATCTGATGCACCGTGCTTTTGAGAGACCGTAGAACTTATTTGTGTATTACTGACTACTTTGTCTAACTTTTTTGGAAAACAGTTGATAATGATGTTTATTATGTACCTAAGTATAACGTTAATCAAATAACAAAAGTATCATGAAAGTTTTTTCTGGTCAACACAAAAACATGGTGTAAGTATTATTATTTCTAATTCTGTATGTATTTTCTACTTCAGACTGTTTTTAAGTTTGCCAATAATATATCTAATTAAAGAAGGCGTTTTGCCAAATACGTACTGTTATTAAATGTCCATTATATTGTCCTGTATGTTGTGATAAACTCACCGCTATAGTTAAAAACGCAGCGGGGCTATATCTAATTACTCGTTAATATAAAACCTTAATATTATAAATGTATCTGTGTTTTTAAAATTAAAATAAATTACTTAAAATATCAGAGAGTTTTTGTCTACACTCAACTTTATAGTCCATCCGTGCAAAAACTAACAAAAGACAGTATACGTACAGGGTGTTCAGTTGAATGGTGGGGCTTTCTATAAACACAGCTCCGAGACTTGTGGAGACATATTCTGCAATTGCGAAAACTAGTTTTTCCTCCTTTAAGCACTTTAATAACATTAATTTTTCAAATGGAGTCAGACGGTTGTTCCAATCTATTTTCGGAGCCGTAAAATTTGCATTATCTACGTGTACCTCCTGGAAATATAAACGTTATAAAGTTAAATTCTTCGACGGTTCTACGAAACCAAAAAAGTTGCGCGATCTTTGTATCTGACACATCTTCGATTTCTAATTTAAGCATTTGAAGTTGAGTACGGTAAGAAAGAAGAAGAGAAGTTAAGGTATTTCTCCAAGTCTACTTTAGTGCCCCGTGTTAATAAACACGCACACACATTGGTTAACAAACTTCGGCTATAGTTAACAAAATAACCCGACTACCAGTAACATACAGAGCGGTAATTTTGCGAGGGTACCTATCTATTACTCAGTCTATTCGCTATGTCTATGGTGGTAATCGCGCTCTTAATTTGCTATAGGTAAAAAAAACCATCATCTAAAAAAAAGTCTCTTACCACACTAAAAGTTCCAATTGTAATAGGAATTCTCTTTAGACAATCTTGCGCCAGCCCCGCGAATCGTGGGTCAGTTTCATTTAGGTGGTAAGCGGCTAACCACATTAGTTCAGTCAACGCTTCAGTGGAAGGTTTCCTAGGTGGTACCTGAAATTATTCAAAAACATGTACCTACCTGTATACATTACAGGATTTCTCGTTTTATGATCTGTGATGGATTTCCACCTCTAAAAAGTAATGAATTTACTAAAATGGCGATGGACGACGCCAGACAACATAAGTCGTCTCGGGTGCTCGGCTACCTTGGTAGCCTCATTTGTGTCTGGATACATGCTATGATATAGGTATGCTTCAAAAAGTATAAAAACTTTAACATTCCTTAAACCGTATTTAGAGTGTGATTTTGAAAAACTAATAATGACAGTCTTTATTAGGTATTCAGTTTTGGTAAGACTTTCTGCCAAGTTTCAAGTTTATTAGGGTCAAGTGGGGTAAATGCGTGCCTTAATTAGAGTGACACATTCAACTGCAGACAACATTTTTGTTAATTAATGTACAAAATCAATAATTACCATGTGTATTAAGAATTTAGTCATCTGCAGATTTAATTATGTAATCCTTTTAATTAAAATCACCAGTTAATGGAACATATTCATAATTTAAAAAAAATACGTTCACCTATTTATTACATTTACCAGGTAAACAGCGGCAAATGTAATAATGGAGCTTAGTTTTGAACCAGAGGTAAGAAAATACTAAAATTTTATTGACTTTAGATTTTATTTCAATGTGATCAAGTGAGAACTTGCAAACATGTGAACTTTTCTTTAGGAAAATGTTTATATTTTTACCAGGACTACAAAGTTATTCTTAAAGCAGTCAAAAGATTGCAAATATGTAATTTAATATTTTTGTAATCAATGTAAAATATACCTACTACGTTAAGTAAAAATAATTTCGCACCATCTGACATCATTTGAAGTAAGTAATAAGTGTAATAACACAATATTACATTTATCTACCCCTGGCCATGCAATTACATTTGCCCCAATCAAAATGTCAAGGAGTAAATGTAAGGCCCCTCTGCCACGGCGACTGTTTGTAGCGATGCTGTAGCGCGTGCGCATTGATACAGTCGCGATGCTGTAGCGCGTTAGCAGCGCGTTGGCTTCTTTTCTATAGCGCTTGGAAATGCGACTTACACGCTTAGGCCCGTATTAATAAACGAACCTCAACTCCGTCCTCAAGTGCGATATCATTTGATCCCCGATTATACGATGACAGAAGCTCAAGATCATTGCTAATTAATAAATACATGAGTACAGAATCTCATTTACCAAGATCAGCTCCTCAATGCGCTGTACTCCAGCTAAGCTTACGTAAACGATTACATCACATTGACCGAAGTTTAAAATAAAATTCCTTTTAATGAGAATATAAAATACCGAAACTTGAACAAATCTGAATCTTTTTTTTAAATATTTACTTGGCAATCCAAAAGGATTTGAAGCATTTCTTACATATATTTTCGATAAACGTTATTGCAATGGCCATAAATACTCGTAGTACTTAGGTACTATATTTTTTAGTAATATTAAATTTTGACTTAAAATATTTACAAACCCTACGTTTCGCGCTACGATAATCACGACCTCAAGTCCCGGTCGGTCTACACTCATGATCTGGCAGCTCAAGTACAGAGATTGTTGTAAACTTAAGTTTCGAGTTTCGTTTATTAATCAGACAACACTCGGCTGATGTCGTAAACCTAAGCTGTGCTTGAGCTCAAACTTGAGCTTGAGCTTAATCTTGTGAATCTCGTTTATTAATACGATCAAGACCTCAAGCTTGGTATCAAGTACGAGATCTTGGGCTGAGGAACGTTTATTAATACGGGCCATAATAGCGATGCTGTCGCGCTCTAACGAAACGAGAGTATCGCTAAAAAAGTCGCCGTGGGCGAAGGGCCTAATAACGGCAATAACACACCAATCAGCAGCAGTTCTTTCTTTCCTCGAACATTTGGCCGCAGTTAAATGCACACATGCACGTATCTACTGTCGCCTGCATCCGCAGCTCCGTCCACCTTTAAAACCATTTTCTTTGCGAAATATTGATTGATTTACAAATGCTATGTATATTCTGAAGAACAATTAAGCATCAATTTTTTTTTGTGTAAACATATTTCCAAAGATCAAAGCCGTTTAAAAGGAGTAGGGAAAACAAGCGAAAAAATATCATGTAGTAAATTTTTTTTTCGGTATTATTCATACGAAAAAATCATATGTTGATAATGTTGTACATGAATCTATAATAAACATATATACTACTCTGTCAAGAAAGTACCGGGAAAAGATCAATAATACACAAAATTTTTGTTATTCATCCAAATTTATTTTATCACCTTCAAAGTATGCCCCTTCAGAAACGATACACTTAAGCCAACGAATAATCCAATCATCAAAACATTTTTTAAACGCTGTTTCCGAAATTGAGTTCAGTTCTCGCCGCGAATTCTCCTTTATGTCTTCTACAGATTAAAAACTGGTGCCACGAAGTGGTAATTTGAGTTTAGGAAACAGATAGAAGTCGGCTGGAGCCATATCTGGCGAATATGGTAGCTGCTCGATGGTATTTGTTGAGTGTTTGGTCAAAAATTCGTTCACAATGATGGCCTTGTGCGAAGGCGCATTATAGTGGTGTAAAATCCAAAAATTTTCTTTCCACAAATCTGGCCTTTTTCGTCGAATTTGCTCTCTTAAATGCCGCATAAAGCTCAAATAATATTCTTTATTTACTGTTTGACCTTCCGGTAAGAATTCCGAGTGGACAACACTGCGATAGTCAAAGAAAACAGTCAACATACTTTGACTTTTGATCTACTTTGGCGTGGCTTTTTCGGTTTTGGTTCAGTTGGAAGGCACCACTCCGAAGCTTGTTAACTTGTTTGCATGTCAAACTCGTAAACCCACGTCTCGTCGCCACTAACAATGCGTTTCATGAATATTGGGTCGGAATTGACTCGTTATAGCATGTCCTCAGCGACTCTCATGCGATTGAGTTTTTGGAGAAAATTCAGGTCTTTTGGGACTAGCCGAGCGGCAACATGTTTCATACCCAAATGATTAGTTAAAATGGTACGGATCGACTCGTGAGACACAGAAAGTTCGGCGGCTATCTCTCTCAAACTTGAATGAGGATTTTCAGTCACTATTTCCTTCACTTTTGCCATGTTAACTTCAGTTGCAGAGGTTGATGGCCTACCAGAGCGAAGCAAATCTTCCATCACATCTCGACCCCTTTTGAATGCTTTGTACCACTCTTAAGCACGTGTTTTTGAAAAAGTCGATTCACCATAAGCCTCCGAACACGAAATTCCATTGGCGATGCAAAAGTTAAGACAAACTCTTGTTCGATGTTTTTGTCCATTCGCAATACACACTAGATATGATATAATTAAAAACAGCACTGTATTTAATATAAATAACAGATGCAACTCAAACTCCGCGCCAAAATGGAAAATAGTTGTGCCAATCTAGCAAAAACTTGAAAAATCTCAAGCACTCATTATTGGTGGCAAATACATGCTCAACCTATTGGATTACCACGCGCTCCCACAACACATACATAATATTAGTATATTTATTATATCTATATAAATACATATTTTTAGACGTATTTATGAAAGTTTATGTTCAAAGTCAAAGTCAAGTCAAAAGTTTTTTATTTCACATAGGCCTACATGGGCACTTATAAAACGTCAGAAGCTAGTGCACGGTACGGTTCGAAATTGGTCGTTTCCTTTCCTATGGAGAAGAACCGGCAAGAAACTCCATGGTTACCTACTCTTTTAAAAAAATGGTTGTAATTACAATATTTCCATATTACAGTTTTAATAGGGATTATTTAAGAACAGTGTAAACTGGTCTATATTGTACTCAAAAGCACAATAAAAATGCTTAATCATTTAAAAAAATTGAGTCAAAATATAAAGTAATCTAAGAATTCGTGGAGTCTACAGTGTTCTTCCATTTACATTAAAAAAAAGAGGCTATATAAAAAAAAAGCTAGAAAAAAAATATTTTTTTTTATTACAACTGTCAATAAATGAGACGTTAACAACCAAAAAAGAAAAACTAACGAATTTAATGTGGTTGGAGTCAGATAATATAAAAAAAATATTGCAAAAGCAATGTGTTAGAAAAAAAAATGTTACAACAAAGATGGAGCAGTTAATAGATACATTCACACAATATTATGAGTTACCAGGTGGCTACAAGTGCAGAGGCAGTAATTGCCAAACAAGCGTGTCTTCGACATAGTCTTTAACCTTGTAATATGATTTTTTGCTTAAGACACGCTTAATATGGGTTTTGAACTTTCCTTCGCTAAGTTCAGTCACCGCTTTTGGTAGCTTGTTATAAAAGCGTATGCTATTTACTAAAAATGACTTACCTACTGGTCTTGGCTAATCTCCATTTGGGTAATATAATTATAGGTTTTTACGGACATACAAAATACTTTCTAAGATATAAAGAGAAAGCAGTGTCAATATATCGATTTCTTTGAATTTATTTCTGAGGGACTTGCAAGGACCCATTTTATAAATAGCCCTGATTGCTCTCTTTTGCAACATGAAAATCGAGTCTACATCAGCTTCTGATCCCCACAGTAAAATGCCATAAGACATAATACTGTGGAAATAGGCATAGTAAACTAACCTAGCTGTGGCGACATCTGTCAACTGCCTTATTTTTCTTACTGCATATGCCGCTGAGCTTAATCTACCTTTTTTTTTCCGATGGGAAAAATCATCCTATGACAACCCCCGCTTTGGGCGGAGCGGGAGATAGTGTCAGACTCTTACTGACTAAAAAACCCATCCTGTTCCTTCAAGCCTTCATACCGGGGCTCGAGCGCCCTTTTGGATAACCCTGGCCCCAGTAGACTTCGACCCGGCTGGGCCCCTGCTGTTGCTGACAACTCCTTGAGGCGCGCGGGAACACTGCGCGCCGTCGACGACTTGCGCTTGGTCCGGACAGTTACTGGACGGCCGGACAGCGAGCTACCCATTGCTCACTGTCCGCAAGTCCGCGCCTACGGTGGCCGGAAATCGGTGGCGAAAACGCCGTTGCCTGATGCGTTCGGCCTCCTCCTTTGCGAGCATTACTGCTTCGCAGTAGTCGGCGACCGCCTGCCACTCCTCCTCGCTCCGGACCATGGCCTCAACCAAGGCCCGGCGCGAGAGGTCTCCGCCGCCGATCGCCCCCACGAGGGCACGGCGATGCTCCGCCCAAGCAGGGCACACCTCGACTGTGTGCTCCACCGTGTCCTCCGGGCATTCCGCACAATGGCTACACCCGGGCGTCACTTCCGCTTTAATTTGGAACAGGAACCTCCCGAACGAACCATGTCCGATGAGGACTTGCGTCATGCGGAAGGTAAGGACGCCGTGAGGTATTTCCAGCCACGCCTCAAAGATAGGACTTACCGCCATGATTATGGCGTGCCCAGCACTGGGTTGCGATAGTCGTTGACGCCATTTCACCATGAGATCCCGCCGGAGCTCTGTCCGCCATGCCGTGACCTGTCGCGGCAGCGGACTTTCACCCCGGCGTTGCATCTCCACGCGCATATAGTGCATGTGTGCAAGGACTGTTGCCTCCAGATCCCACGGTGGTAGGCCAGCCAGAAGGCTCGCCGCTTCGCGGGAGACCGTGCTGTATCCCCGCACCGTCCTTATTGCCATGACCCTCTGGCAGGCGTTCAGCATGGCCGCCGGTTGCTTTTCCAGCGACGGCGCCCACACCGGCGCCCCGTAGAGGGCCATAGACCGAACGATCCCCGCGTAGAGCCTCCGGCAGGAGGCATCTGGACCCCAGCTTAATCTAACTGAGAGAGTTCTAATATGAGCGCCCCACTGCAGTTTGGAATCGACAGTTATACCTAAGAACATAGTTTCTGTAATTACATCAAGTTTTTTGCTATCAAGAATTAGATTGACGCCAACTTGAGGTACATTCGGTAATGAAAACTTTATACATTTAGTTTTATTTGCATTTAGTAAAAGATTATTAGCTGCGAACCATTTCGAAAGAACAGCCAGACTTTCGTTAACACCATCTTTTCTATCTACTTTAAAAATAAGAGTAGTAAGTGTCATCAGCAAATAGAATTATATCTGATAAATTAGCCATCATGTAAGGAAGGTCATTAATATAAACTAGAAAAGGGAAAGGGCCAAGAATTGAACCCTGGGGCACGCCCATCCTTTCTAAAGACCCCGAGGACGTCACCCCATTTATGGAAACTTTTTGCTGCCTGTAAGATAAATAGGGAAAAACAAGATCAGCAGCTCGTCCACGAATTCCGTAATGATGTAATTTACAGATCAGAGTATTATGGTCAACACAGTCAAATGCTTTTGAGAGGTCACAGAATATGCCAATAGCATCTTGGTGATGAGTTTCACTCCTGCATCTGTCGTTGACCTTCCTTTCGTGAAGCCAAACTGATGACTACGCAAAATCCTATTTGAATTAAAGTGAGACAACATCTGGTCGAGCATGATTTTTTCAGAGATTTTACTCAATGCTGGAAGCACAGATATTGGTCTATAATTAGAGGGATCACTCTTACTACCTGATTTGAAAATTGGTATACTTTACTATGTTTAATTAAATCAGGGAATGTACCGCTGTCTAGACATTGATTAAATATTACTGTTAGGACAGGAGCAATTGTATCAGAAAGATAGGGTAAAGGAAGAAACATAGGGTAGTCAGTAAAAGTCTGACACGCCCTCACACTCTGCCCTAGAGTGGAAGAAGTCATTGGATAAATTCCCATAAAAAAAAACTTCTTCTTCCTGCCCTTATCCCATATTACTTGGGGTCGGCGCAACACGTTTTCTTCTTCCATTCTGTCCTGTCACCCGTCAAACTATCACTAACTCCCTTTTCTTTCATATCACTTCTCACACAATCCATCCATCTTTTTTTCGGCCTTCCTCTCCCTCTCCATCCATCTATATACATACTCAGAACTTCCATAAAAAAAAAACATTAATATAAAATAGAAATACATAATATTCCACATTGTAGTACTAACCACTGATGTACCGGTTGGTCCTCGTAGAACAAAATTCCACTGTTCGGGAGTAACAAGTCCGGCATCCAAATATATTGCCATGTTTAGTAGGAAACTGAAAACCAGCTTGTGTCGTTCAAATAGACCTCGGGACACGTTCCGGTATACAGACAGAGTAATTTCACGTCGGAGGATATCCAGTCGAATTTCCAAGACGTCACTTTTTTCGCTTTTTTCTATGACTATATTGAAAATCTGAAAGATAAGCAGGGTAGTAAAGGCGGCTAACAAGCAATAATATGAGCAGGAATAGACATAACATTTAGGAGTTTGCTGTGATAGAGTCTGTCTAATAAGTTAAACGACTTGGGTAATTATTAGGATTTAATGAAATCTGATGTAGTCAACACGGGTTCAATAATCAAGGTTAATTAAGATATAGAGATCATTGTTTACTAACAGAAGAACCTTATGAAAAGTATCGAATATAAGTATTTTTTAAATGATTAAATATTATACAAAATTCCCAAGTCGGTTGACTTATTAGACAGACTATATTTCCTACATCTCTTGCTTTGGAGGCTTCGTTTGATTTTGCTTTTTTAATAGGTATAGGTACCGGCACGAATCTTGAGCGCTCAGTGTGGATCGCTTTGCGCATTCCATTCATTGGCGAGCCAATCGTCACCGTTGTTAGATACATGCAGCAAGCGCAGGGAACGAATAACGTGTGTGACGTCTATGACACTATGGCGCGGCGAGCCAATCACTGACACTCCCCGCCCCCCCGTCTTACTACATGCCATTAAATAGGGCTGATATTTGACTTCTGCGCTAGTGAAGGTCAGCGCTCATGATTCGTGCCGGTACCTATAAGAATGCTATGGTTAGAGAATTGTTTAAGGTCAACTGATTCTACTTGTAGTGTTCTTCAGAAAGGCCAGGTGAGTCACAGTACCTATCTACTCGCTACTGGCGTACGTGAATGACATGAACGTCTGTCTGATCACGGTACCTCAGAGGCGTAGCGTGGGGGGGGGGGCAGAGGGGGCCATGGCCCCGGGCGCCATATGAAAGGGGGCGGCGGATAAGGAACATAACGAAAATATTACATTGCATGATTAAGAAAAAATATACTTATTCCAAATCACGTCCGCAATATGTTACGATACGTACCGAAAGCGAAACGAAACCGTAAGTGTGCGAAAGAGAGGACGATAACCGCGTGGCCGCGCGACGCGAACGAACCAAAGTGACTGCGTTGTAGCCTGTAGGTACTCACTCGACTCGGTTCAATTAAACAAAATTATACACCGCTAAATTTTAATCGTTTTAATCCCGCGGAGGGTCGATCCGGTACATGAAACACTATCGATTTGTAAAGATAAAATTAAAAAATAAACTACCTTTTTTTCAAAACTCGTATTAATTTACGCAAGTTCGAAGCTGATCGAGTTCAATGACCTGTAGTTAATAGTCGGCGTTGCTTACAAACTACATAGACTGGATTGGATTGGAAGCTTCAAAAGTACTATAAAGAATTTAACCGCTGCTATGCCACGCGAATTTAAAATTTAAGATACTATTGTACACTCAATTGGCAAATAAATACTTTAATACTTATTATTATTATTATTTATTATTATTTATACCTAGCGTTACATAATTATCAAAGTTAAGATATTTAAGAAACAGAAAAGTATAAGTAAAGTGTAAGTTTCCTGTGCCATTACTTCTCTTAGATGTATTTTCCTTCTGAAGCAGTGCGTGGTAGTTTATCTAGACTTATAATAAGATGTACGATGTACATTAGGTCCATTCAATATAATATTTAAACTTTATATGACTTAAAATTAAAATAAGGGGCGGCGTATTTCCGGTCGGCCCCGGGCGACGAAAAGCCACGCTACGCCTCTGCGGCACCTACATCTGTATCATAAAAATACCTTTGTATCTATGAACGCAAATGAAAGAGAATGTAAGGGTCAGTAGGTGACGTTCTATACCTACTTCCTGCATATCTATCACCCAGTGATTCTGACTTAATACCTAAAACCCATCCCCAAAACTGTGTTACTTAGTCTTCTTATTCATCACTGATGATCATATTACAAAGAAAATACCTTCTCAATTTTATGCTACTGCACGCGCGACGCGGTTTTTGGAAACGCATTTTAAAAACTCGTACAGCACAGGCCTTAGTCGCCACGCATGACTTAGATCGATAACAATGACAAAATGATAAAGCTCCAACTGACCTGGCTGAAGTACTTCAGTGAGAACTGGTACATAGGGTCGATGTCGGCTAGCTGTGCAACAGCGAAGTACAAGACTGCCCCTCGAGTTGCCACCGTCCGGTACTTCTCACGGGCTGCCGATATGTTTAACTCCGTTGCTTCCGTTTCTTCTAATCGAGCGTTTATTATTTCTGATGTTTCCTATATTGGGTTAGATTTATATTTTATAATTGGAATAAGGGTTTCTTAGAACTTTCGGTGCCAAGAACATACAATTAATCGTTTGCGCGCCCACAACTCTTCGAGTTGTTGTTCTACTTAGCTATTGTTGACCTCTGCTCATACCTAGTAACTAGCGAGTTCAATATTTGATAATAGATTATTCAATTATCGTACGACCCATAATATGCTGGGTCTTTGGCACCGCCAAAAGTGTTAATGAATTGAGTAAAAAAATTGTAGTTCAGGTAAAAACAGTGCTTTTGAGGGGAAACCTACAGCCATTAAGAGCTCTTAAAATGCGAAACATTTTGAGTTAAGCCCTAGATCATCTGCCAAAAGTCAGCCTCAGAAGTTGATTGACGCTCACCCAACTCCTACACCTTTTACCACCATTATATTAGGCTTATTGAATATGTTAGACCAGATAGTTATGATGGATCGAGACTGGGTTGGACACATACCGTCCTGTAGCATGGCAATTCAAATTGCACATAGGTTTATTTCAAAGCAAATTGCTAATGGATACTCCTGGCTACAGTTTTTTGCCAGTGCTAGTGCAAGTCATTCTTCGTTGGCAAGATGAGAACAATCAGTGATAATGCGGCGGATCGATGCCTCCGGTGAGGCACACGGCCAACATAATTATTATGTCAACCGTGCCGTATTTCATAATATATATCTGGTATAGTTATTAGTTATAATAACTTTGTCTAAAACTGTTCAGGCAAAACCTTCGTAAACATGGGATAGGAACTATCCAGCGCTTGTCATTTTGCCTAGCCTTGTCTCTTCTTCGGCATCATCTTCTCTTGTTTTATGAAACCCTGTTTACTACGACTTGAACTACTAAACCATGACTATGATACGTGTTCTTACTTTACTCTCGTTGAGCGTTTCTATCAGTTCTTCGTCATCCAGAATGTTTCCAGTTGAAGCGTATAGCAATTTGAGGATTTTATCTTCAATTTCAAGTAGCGAGGCTTTGTCGGCGTTGATACGAACTATGAGCTCAGTTCGTAAAATCTCCAAATCAGGGCGTTCCAATCTAACCACGTCTCTGATAATAATAATTAAAAAAAAATATATATATATTAGACATTTTGGTAGGAATAGAACTTTGGTTAGTTTCATAAGTACCAGTGGGGGTCTTTCTAGTCAAGAGTTTATAAAGAGCACGATTGCCTAACTTCCAGGCAATCATGCTCCATGTCGACCACATCATCGCTTGCTAAGCATTCTTTACAAACAAGTACTACGAAAGCAACAGTCAAGAAAGCCATCAATTAGAGCATTTTTAAATCTGAATAGCCTTTTTTGAAACTCTTTCAAACAATCCTCCAGTCTTTCTGAATAGCCTAAGAGGCCTATAGTATCAATAATACTCGTATATTTTGGATGAAAACGGCCGCTCGAATTGAAGCGAAAGACAACTTTCTTTTCACTTAGGTACAAGTGACTTTTTCCTGTTTCATTATTTATTTTTTTGACATGGCGTCAAATGCTACGTAGCCTTGGAAATACTGGAGGTAGGTACCTCCTTTCATAATCTATTTATACCTACAGACGACAATGGCTTTTAGAATCACTCGGACTGAATAAGTGATAGGCAATGTGTTTCATGCCTTGCGAGGAAATTTTGTAAAAACCCATTGGGTTTGGCATAAAATTATAACATTAAAATATAGTTCTTCATGTAAAATAGTGTTTTATATTATTATTAAAGAAGTAATGTTATGAATTTTAAAGCTAACTGTAAGTCGCGAGTTCGTTTACGTGGAGTTTAATAAAATTAATCTCCTTTTTTTGGAAAACCGTGTATAAAAATGTTACCTATACTTTTACGAGATAATTATTGGTATATATAGAAGATGTGTTTATACATACATATAATAAAATTGAAGTGTCGGTTTATAATATGGAAAAATATCCTTTGCAAAATGCTTATAAAAAGTTTATTCGATAGATACCTATAAGAAAAGTATTCCTTTTTTTTTGTTTCTGTCCAACCGTTTCGGAGATTATTTGCGAATAATCTTAGAAACGATTTTTTTCCGATTGCTTTTTTATCGAACATTGCATAGGCTTGCGTTGAACGAAACGACAAGCTTTTAAACCATGTTTACGTTGACGATAGACGGGTCAGGCAGTGCCCTCTTAAACCAAGAAATGAAGTGTATTTATTGATGCTGTTGAAAAATAAAAGTAATCAGTATTTTTTTTTAATAATTATAAGAACTACTAACGCTAGTAACTGGTCTTCAAGTCCAGAAAGTGTCACGGTGAAGTTGACCAGGGTCACTTGGATGCAGATTTCTGGCAAATAGTGAGGGTTCGCTAGTTTAGTCGTGAGGTACAGGCGGAACTGATTGTCATATTCTATGTCGCTGTCTCCCAAGTGGATGAGCAGTCTGCCAGCCTGTTGAGTAATAACTACTTTATAAATTACTTTTAATTACGAATCGCTATAATTAAAAGAAGCACTAACTTGTCCAATTACTAACGCTAACGCCCAGCACAAACCCATGGGCTTAGAGCGCTGGAATTTCCCAGAGATTCCTTTTATGAAATATATGTGCAAAGAATAAGAAAGGTTTTTCAAAATTCGCTCTATAAGGGAATGAAACGCGGGTCCAAAGTTTGTATGGAGAAAACTATTTCCACAAAGGCGAAGCCGCTGGCACTAGTATTAAGCTAGAACTACACTGCGCATACGTGTGCCGCGTACGCCGATCTGGGCGCGTCATCGGTCTCCATACATTTTAAATGGAAACTAGACTTGTAGAGCTACACTTGACCCAGGCCACGCGACACAACGTGACGTCGTTCTACGTACAAATCAGGCGTGTGAAACGTGTGCTTCTGTCTAATGTATTTCTAGCTTTATGTGTTACCTACCTATTTATTACTTCAGCATACTGTTCACGTTTTTACAGCAAACTTACCTGTAGAAAAGTTTGCTTTAGAAGCACAGGTGCTAATGTTGCCTCGAGAGTCTCCCCAAGGTCCTCGATGAGCATTGGCCAGCCAAGTCGGATGCAATTTTCAAGGGCCCGCAGGTAGTTTGGATCGTTCAGTTTTGTTATCATAAGCCCATTTTCTTTCTCCATGTTCCTTATCCATCTGTTAGCCTGTTATTATCAAAACTAAATTAATACCTAGGTAACCTAGGTACTTCTTCCACGGAAATATTAACCGATGGCCGTATAACTATATCATTTTAGGCAATTGAAGAATACAAGTGTGGTTTTATTTTATAAAAGTCTGATACGACCTCCCGCTCCACCCTAGGGCGGGAAAAGTCATTGTATGATTTCTCACCTATTTATGTCAGTTTAGTACCCAACTATCTTCAGATATAAATACCATTTTCCAACTGTTTTTCTAATTAGAATTGTCGGCAAGTCACATAGATTTAACAAGAGTATTTCGTGGAATTTTCATTATGTTGTAGCGATCAAAGTTCGCGTCTACCTGCCATTCTGGATAGGTATGCATTCTAGATAGATATCATTTAGGGCTTGGGTTGGGGAATGGGGGTGGCAACGCACAGCCACCCCCCGCAAATCTGATTCAATCTATAACGTGTTATATGGCCTCCGGACGCGTGTCAGAGCAGGAAGTGCATATTATTCGTTCTCCCTTGAATGTGTGCAGTGACATAAGTTATTATTATAGGGCTATACGTGTATGACCTGTTCCTGTGGATCGATAGTGAGGGGCCATCTCCCGGCTCTTGTTACCAGGATACCGTTCTCCGTCGATATAGCATCGCGCGGCAGCCCTTGCGAATTCCATGTCCGAATTGTGAATGAGTCAGCCATTACACCAATCAAACTGATGACCAAAAATTTTATCTCAAATTGATGAACCGTAAACCAAGTACATACAGTTATTGGGTGATCCTTTGATACCGAGAGGGTGTTTGATTCATCTGGCTTAGTTTTTTCTTTACAATTTGATATTTTATTTGCATATTCGTTTTCGCGCCAGACGAATGAGACGCTCTCTCGGTTTCAAAGAATCACCCTATTACCTGTTTGTATGCACTTAATTTAAGGCTAAAAAAATCTTTCATGGTTTATAAAAGTAACAATAAACAAATTGTAGCGTAGGTACAAAGTGCGTGGTGTTGAGCGGTATACATAAATACTTACGGTACCTAGGTCCGTATATCATGGCAGGTAATTCTGTAAATCAGGGATGCTGAAAGTTACACACTTTAGATTGAACCTAAACAAAAACCCTCTGAATATTACTGGGTCTGATTCCATGCTTGGAAGTCATTCGGCCGACTTGGAACCTAAATGTGATGAAGCAATACTTATCTGACTAGCTGGCTATTTCAACAATATAGGAAGAAGCAGGTGGCTGCTGTAAGACCGAAATAAAAACCGTCTGCAACTTGCATAAATGTATAAAAGTAGCTTGCATGCCATTGTGCATGCGGCCTTATAGTAGACCCCTCTAAGTCAAGGCTAGTGCCTTCTGCGCTACCAGTGAGCAGTGAGCAGATTATTCATCATTAACATCGTTATTAAAAGTATTACTACGGTGTTGAGTAGGTGCATCATTTTAAACCATTAATTCCTTTTCCGAAGTACTCTTCTGTGCTAGCTCTGCATTTATCTCAACTCTTAACGTTGAATCCATCGACGGGTCCCAAGAACAATATCGTATATGAAAAATTATCAATTTACGGTATAAAGTTTTAAAGTTCTGTGTAAATAATAAAATGTTGTTTGATTGGTTATTTCAATAAATAAAGCATTTTATACGATACGATTTTGTTCTTGGGACCCGTCACCATGATTAGAAATGTTTTTGGAACATATTTTTTTTTAACATCATGTATCATATACAGGGTGTAAGGGACAGGTATCCGCAAACTGAGGGCTTGCTCAGTAGATGTGAACAAAACTCCACATTTTTTTTTTTCAGGATATGAAAAAGAGAATCGGCCTCCCCATACTAAATATACAGGATTATTTGTAAAACACCAACAACGTTGCAGGACTGTATTCCTAACATCATAAACAACAACTTTAGTTCTATGACTTTAAAAAAATATAAAACATTTACTAAAAACAAACCTTCAAGATTTCGTTGTTTTATCTAACACATTTCAACTCTGTATTTTGCTGTAGATACTTACGGCTTCAACGCAGTACTCTCGTGATAATACTAAGCAGGCTTCCGAAACTTTGTTATTACACCTAGCAAGTATTCACACTATTTCCGTGTACTCGACATTAGAATATCGATACACGTATGACGCGACGCAAGCGCATCAAAGCGACTGACCAACTAGTGAGGGTCGCCCGTAAATAGGTACTTAAAGTTTATGTTCAGCTACCCCCTACCGTTGTACTATCACTTGCTTCACATAGACTTCGTAATATTTAGAACGTTCAATTTAAATACTTTTATTTTTGTATGAAAATCTGATGAACTATAAAATATGATTAATTTTTAAAAGTCGTAGACCAAAAGTTGTTGTTTATGATGTTTTTAACGTAGCCCTAAGATGTTGCTAGTGTTTTACAAATAACCCTGTATAAACTTGATTGGACAGTTAGTACAGATTATGTAGAGGGCGATATTTTTTTCATTTTTCAAAAAAATATTTTGCCGACGGATGTTCAATTTCGTCTATTGAGCAAGCCCTTAAAATTTGCGGAGCCTTATCCCTTACACCTTTTATATCAGAGGACAGAAAACTGAAAATGTAGTAGAAGAGTTGACCCTAAATAATGGGATAATTCTGAGTAATGAGAGAGACTGTATTATACCATCGTTCAGTACGTAGAAAGAAGATATTACATGTTTACTCACTCGAAAGTAGATGAGGCAGGTATTTCGAGCTCCTTGCATTTGTCTATCCACTTGAGGACTAACTCGCGCCTGTAAGTCGTAGGGAAGGCTCCGAAGTACGCGATGCAGCCGGAAGCAATAATGATGTCTCCCGTCGTACAGTGCAAAGCCATGGTCGCGGCCTGTGGGATGCACATTCAATTAAACAATGTGAAACTGGGCGTAGAAGAAAAGCAAATTGAGATTGAGTATGTTATATTATAAGTAACATCAAGTGGAGTTTCTGCGTGAGTCCATCTTTCTTGAGTCTCTATTACTAAAAATATACAACATTAGTTTTAGTAGTTATATGCTAAACCCGAAACACGTGTTTACTATTTTTATGTAAAGAATCTATGTACACAATTTCATAACTCATGTATCATGAAAAATCACAAAGTTATAAGCTTGTTATATTACCTGGTTACACATGGTCACCGGGCCATCCCGGCGACTGAGGGATTGTTTTGCTCCCGCACCCAGCTGTACGCTGGCGTCTAATGTCCGCTATGACCTGTCGTGACCTGTGTTTTACTTAGTGGCGGTGGTGTCTAACTTGTGACCTTTTTCAAATATTTTTGAGAAAAAATATAACATGGTGTAAAAATTATTGGAATCGATTCAGTTACTGATTTTGAACAAACTATATTCAGGTTTCGCATATACTAAAAATAATGTTGTATATGGGCAAGAAGCAATTATATCTCCTAATGGTTAGCGATGTGGTTACCTTGACACTGTCCTCCCAGCGTGATTGCTCATCAGCCAACGCTTGAGTAAGCCTCCCGGCACGAGACAGGCGCGCCGCAGCCAAGTCTACATCAGCTTGCAACTTCTGTCGCTCTTCTTCGACAATCTATTACGTATTTTATTTTTATAGATTACTAGATCGCTCTCACTTATTCCGTATTTCAAGTGAGCATGAGAATAAAAAAAGCACATTTAAGAAAGCGATTTTTTTTCTAGATTAGGTATATTAGTTAATACAAAAAAAGAAATAATCGGTCGGAAGTGTAGTAGATAAGTATGTGTGCCAGAACAAGTTATACTTAACATAGCATTGAAACGTATTCTTTGGAAAATGGAGAGTATTTTGTTTTGTAATTTAAGCCTCAAATACTTGTATGGAAATGCAATGTGATTTAAAAGACCGTGAGATTAACCTAAGACTAATAATATCTATACCTGTGAGTATCTACCTAATCGTATTACGTATAAATTCACAACAATGCAACATTATCACGTAAATTTTGTGTTTATGTAAGATCCTGTACCAAGCCGAAAAAAAAAATATTTTACAAATTTTTAAATTCAAATGTTTTAAAATACGACTAGTCGAATTTTAATCAGCGTAATGAACACAATTAATACCTAGGTACTATTAAATGGATCAGAAATTTACTACGATTGTAATAATACGTGTTATTCAATGTTTATGGGTGTTTCTAATATCGTGCGATTTCATCACGCATGCGGATTTAGTCCGCATGGCAGTTTCAAACTAAGGAAAGGTTAAGTGTCGAAATTGATAGTAGAAAATCTGAATGTGGTATGTGTTAATTAATATCAAAACTCCAGCCAGTCTGTTGCATTCTGGTTGTAGACTAATATAATCAATTATGAGACAGGAGACGACGAAAACCGTGTGCTGTTGAGAGACTTACGCGCTATCCCTACTTTTCGAATAATGACTTCTGATTGGCTGAAATCCATATCATTTGACTAATGGTGAGACGCACAATGAGCAGCTTCATTTAAAGGCATTCGAATGTGAAAACCGCCAAAATTATCGATTTGAACGGTGTTGTAAGCTAAGGGACGATATAGGTAGGCACATTTTGAATGTTAGTGATAGGGTGGTGTGTATCGATAGTAGCGTAGCTAGCAGTGGGCAAAAGCGGGCTCTCGCATGCAGCCTCGCGACCAAAGGGGTGTTTTTAAGATCGAGGGTTTTTTATAATTGATAGGTTCGTGTTTGACCACTTTTTCACCTGATGATAAACGACGATATGATCGAACACTGGGTTGCGATAATCGCTGTCTCGTTTTCGCATTTATGAACGAAAAAGGCCTTGCTGATGCGCTTTTGCCCACGTCTAAATTAGTCCACGTTACGCCTCTGTGTATCGATCGCGATTCCCAAAGAGATGGGGCGGTTGTGAGTGTGTCAATTTATCTCTTAGTGTGCAACCGATATCCAGTGCCATTTTGCATCTCGCTTGTGCATAAATTAATTAAGCTGGTGTGAGGAAGATAGACAGTGTAATCGAGCCCTTACTGTCTGCTGCTCGCAATGTGAAGAAATAGTATCCAGATATTCTTTATAGACAACTTACTCTGAGTTCGTCCAACATCTTAGCGAGCTGGGCTTCGATGGCTTCCACCTCTCTCTGTTTGGCTCTAAGCACCGCCATTACATTCTTTAGTATAGCCGCTGCTTCTTTATGTCTATGCAACAAGACATTGTACAATTATAGCTATCGATAATTCCATATAATACCTAAGTTCTAAGTATATTATCTACCTATCTATCGTAGAAACTATTTGACCTTACAGTAAATTCCTACATGAAACTATCACTGAAGTGTTACTGTATGACCGATTCAAGACAAATTATGAACAATTTTTGAGTTACACCATCGATATTGGTTATTGTACCAGTGCATAATATCGGACATTTACAGCAACGTAATATTATGTATGACACTCCTCATAAGGTATATGCTATTACCTCATTTAAAAGCCAGATAATTTATAGTAGATTATGTGACTAGGGGATAAAGCAGTGTCTTTAAGTCGCGGCGTGAATTCCGAACGAAACGAAGGTTGCTGATTTTAATTAATTTAAAAATTTATATAATTAACACCCGAGCATTGCGAGGAAGTTAATAAAGAAACCTGAGTGAAGTGAGGAATTCAAGCCGCCCAAGACAAAGGCAGCTTTATCCCCGTGTTGCATACACTACTTTTTACACCATCTGTGAGATAATAAAAGACAATTTGGTCAACCAAATCATATATTAGAGAAATATAAGTATTATATTTACAAGTTCATCAAAAAAACAAAATTTACTAGATACTCCAAGATTCTATAGTTTCAATTTTCTATAACGCTCCCGTCAGTAAGCACGTTTTATTCTATTTTCTTTTTTTTTGTTAGTTTGAATTTCGAGTCACAAGTTGACTCTCGATGTCTTCGATGCATGTACATTTTAATTCACAATGTTGACGATTTTTGACATTCCAAATTCAAATCTCATTATTCCCTAGGGATCGGCCATACTGTATTATCTCCCTAGGGATAGAATGACTTGCTTTAGGTGAGGTTTGTATGACGTATAAAATGACATTATCGAGCAGGTGGTGTAAAAAAAAGTATATATTATAGGAACCGTCTCTCTAGGGTCACGTGCCATGTGAGCAATTTTTATCGATAGTACCTAAGTATAAAAAATTAAAAACCTTATTGTCATGATAATTTGGCTAAATAAAAAGTTTGTCTGGGATTAAATTGAACTTCCAAAAAAGTTCAAAAACAATCCAGACGCGCGACGGAGGGCGGCGGCGCTGCGATTTGCGTCCCTTGATGTTTACCAGTGCACTTCGACGCGTGGCCCCTAATACACGTGGTGTCTGGTGTAAGGGAGCTTCTTTAGGACGACCGTGTTGTCAGCCGTGTGTGCCGCAGCGAACGCAACCGAGTGCGCGCGACGCCATCATGAGTGACCGTTATGTTGTCAACGAACTACTAGCTTACATACAAACTGAAATAGAAAACGTCCCAGTGATCAGAATTATACATGTCAAAACGAAATGCTTAGAGTTTTTTGATGCGGAAGATATTTCGGAAGCGAGATCAAAACTCTACCAAAGCCTCGGTATGGATGTGGGAATTATAAATGTGAAGGACAAACTGTTGAATTTACTGGACATTTTTGATCGCTTTAACAAAACACCAAGGCATAAACAACCTATATTTGTTTCACGAGATTGGCGCAAACTCCCGCAAGGGAGAGATCATCCCGCAACACTTCTCATCTTGGAGCATATTAAAGCATTGGCAGACATCCTGGTAACTCCTGATCCAGATGGTCTTTCGGTGTCCCAGTTGCAGCCACGAAGAGGCACGAGAGCCAGCCGCCGCATGTCACGCAGGAGGCCCAGCGGTGTATCTGTTACAGCTAGACCGACACCACAGCCAGTCCCCGATCGGGCCCAACCAGATGGTTATCCAAACCGTCATAGCTTAGCCCCAGTTAACACAGTGTACGCAGCTGAATATAGTTTGTTCGGTGATCCATACACCAATAGCAACCAGGCGGGATTGACTCAGGCATTGACAAATCGTCCGGCACCTCGCGTGCACCGCGGAGGTCGCGGCCACAAGAACAATATGCGTGCCTGGCGCCGCTCCTCTGGGGGTACCTACATTTACTGTTAAGCTTATAAGAGACTTAACATCTAATCGCCACGCCGAGTGGCGGTTTGAACTGATGACCAGCCGATACAAATATTCGGCTGCACTTTTCTTTATGATACTTGCTGTTGTGTCTATGTCTATTTACTATGTGTCCACTATAGCTGAAAAAAGTGTACCTATGTAGTTGGTGTTCTGTAATGTAACCAGGGTTTAATGTAACTTATTTTTGTAATATTTATATTAATATCTAGGTCATTTGAATATTTACATGGTAAAAAAAAAATCTAAAAAATTAAGTAGGTACTTACCTTTATTAATTTTCGATCTGATAAAAAATAAACAAGCTTTTGTTAAGTTCAGTTAGGTACTTACTTGAATATTATTCAAGAAGATTTGAGTATGTAATGCAATTATATTCTTTATTTGTGAGTAATATTGTTATATGTTTTCAAAAAAAAGCTATCGCTGATTTATTTTTCAAGTGTTTCTACCGATCTAAAAGATTGAAGGCTTGCTTAAAGGTATAATATAAAACCATTACCTTCAGATTTCCCCGTTTTTTGAGGTTTATAGCGTCGTGTCTAGACGGTAAAAAAGATTTGTACCTAACTTGCTAATCTTTAAGAAATATAAATAAAATCCTTATAAAGGGGTAGGTAATTACACTAATATTATAAAGGTAAACACTTGTATGTTTGTAACTGTCACGATTAAACGGCTGAACGGATTTGGATGACATTTGGGCCCAGGATAGCTTATATCCTGGATTTCATTAAACCCCAAGCGAACGCACCACCTATTGTCTTTCTATTGTGTCTGTAATTTCCACGATTGAAAGGTTAACTAACACATAAGCTAGTTTATTACGGTGGGAAGTACTCAGTCACAATTACACTCACAAATGAATTTTTAAATTGTAAACCGTAATCGGTCTAAAAAGATCCAGTGTTTTACTCAAATCCACCGATTTAGTATAAGTTACTCAGTACCTATATAGGCAGGTACGATAAGATTATATATACATTTTTTACAAATCTCGATGTATGATGATAAGCTGATTTACCTATATGTTAGTTCACATAATTAATGTGTTTCATATAATAACCCGTGTCCTATTCAATGTTGTGTCAATTTGTAATGTGAGTGTTGCACACTAATAAATAATATTATAATCCAATTCTGTTTCATTTACCTACCCTTAAATATTGTGACACGCGCCGTCTCTCGATTCCTGTTAAAAATCTCGCAGGCAGTCAGTAAGTGCCTACTTAAGTAGATTATTACGTTATTGCTGTTAGTAGCTTGCCAGTGGAATATTTCTTGGATATTTTCATGATGAAAAATATTTTCTAATTAAAATGGTTATGTTATCGGACTTACGCGATTATCTTAGGCTCCACTACCTTGAATACTTTTGCATACATGTCGATGGCTTGCACCCAGAGTACCATGGATCGACATACCTAAGAAAACATAATAGAACAATTATAGCTTGATAGTATAATGTAGGATTGCCTAATTTTGATATAAATTTGATTTGGCACCTGTCTGTTTAACTTGAAATGGGGATTTTAAATTAAACAGAAGGGTGCCATAACACTTATCTTCTTTTGGTGGAAAAGACATGGCACCTTATACTGGAAATACAATTTAATTATATTTTTAATAGCGCTTTATATTAATTGATTTTAAATTGAAATGTCTGTATCACCTGATTTTGCGTTCGAATTCCAGGAAAGTGAAAGTTTTTCAATACGAAACATCCATTTCAAAAGTAATGTAGGCACTTGTGCATCGTTTATGTTAATAAATCGCTCACCTTTCAATATTACTTTAAACTACCAAAGAAAATATTTAGGTGGGTACTTATTTATTTGTTTTGTATTAGTTGATCCGGCGAACTTCGTATCGCCTAACAATCAATGAATGTAGTAGGTATATCTTGCGGTATAGTCTATCGATTGTGATGAAACAAAACCTAAATACTCGTACATACAACTTTAATGTACAAAAGTTGTTTACATCGATTTCGTACATTTTACGTGATGCGCGCACACCTAAAAACTTGTACAGATTTATTAATACAGGTATAGATGATATTTTTACCTTAGATACTTTAACGACAGTGTCTGGGTTAAAATCCTTATGAGTAAGGTATACTTTTAGTTTTTTCAGCGTGGCGTCAGGTATGTGATCTTTATCATAGTCTTCAAGTTTGTTGATGAAATTTACATCAGCCAGCAGTTTCTTGGTGGAGTCCCAGTCAGGCCTAAAACATGATGAAAGTTTTAGTTGGCGTAAGTAGATTTATTAAAAACAGATCAGTTGGTCAGATACATCTACACTAATATTATAAAGAGATAAAGTTTTTTTTTGTTTGTTGGATAGTCTCTCTGTACTGGTCCGATTTCTAAAATGTTTTCACCGATATAAAATTGCTTTATTTTTGAGTGACCTATGCTATGTTCTATATATGCGGGCATAGCCGCGGGCAAAAGCTAGTTTTTATAAAAAAAATAATAATTTTATAGACAAGTTTTTAGTTGCTGAACGTGCATTGTCCTCCAAATCATACGTGTATGCAAAATTTCAACTCAATCGATGATCTGTAGTCTCTGCCTACCCCAACCTTAGTGAGAAAGAGTATTATAAGTAAATATTCCGTTTACTCATAATATTTTTACATTAAATGACTATTACAGGGTTGCATGATTTATTTAAAAGAGTTACCGCAACTCCAGAACGCAAAGGGCATTGGGAGGAGCGCAGGTGAGTTTTAGTCGGCGACCGACTGAAATTCTCACTCTTGCTCCCAGGTCGGGAGATTAATAAGTTATTTGATAATTTCCTAGCTAAATAATTATCAATATCATGTTTATAAAAATTGGTCAAATGCGAGTCGGACACGCACACGAAGGGTTCCTTCTTTATTAGTGATCGATGGTTTCATACTACTAATTAAAATCGAGTCAAAAATCACAATAGTGTAAACAGAATAGGTACAATAAATATCCATGTGGGGCCGCTCCCCATATGGATATTTATTGTATTTTGTCTTTAGTATATTTTGTTATAGCGACAATATTTATTTATTTAAGTATTATACTTTATTGTACACCATTACATATACAAAAAGGAAACTAAAACTAAAACACATCATACAATGGGCGGCCTTATCGCTTTCCGCGATCTCTTCTAGGCATCTGTGAAAACAACAGTCTAGATATCACGGTTCATGAGATTCAGCCTGGTGACAGGCAGACGGAAAGTGGAGTCTTAGTAAAAAGGTCCTGTTTTTGCCCCGTGAGTACGGAACCCTAAAAAATAATCTTGTACTCAAAAGCAATCTGCGACGAGGTTACTAAGTTACTGGGTCGGTCGTAGTGGTGACGCAATGGGGAGCCCGAGGGAGCTCTAAAATATGTTCGGTATTTGATAGAGTACCTAATCTTATACTGCATTCAGTTACTATTAAGTTTTGCGTCGAAGCAGTCGATAAACTTCTCTACTTATTTATTCCACATCACTTTCGTAAAGCACCATCTACACTATTACCTATTATAAAGAGTTAAAAGTTTTTTTTTTTTTGTGTGTAGGAGGTAATTTCTGGAAGTACTGATCCGATAGCTAACATTTTTTCACCAGTAGAAAGCTAATACTTAAGTTACTAACTGTTCAAGTACAAAGTAGCTAGTAAACTGACCCTTCGTATGAAAGCTGCAGTTGTATTTTTTCGAATTACGCCATTAAAAAAAAATAAATCCGTCTATAGCTATAGTCTGTCTAATAAGTCAACCGAATTGGGAATTTTGTATAGTATTTAATCATTTAAAAAATACTTATATTCGATACTTTTCATAAGGTTCTTCTGTTAGTTAACAATGATCTCTATCTCTTAATCAACCTTGATTATTGAACTCGTGTTGACTACATCAGATTTCACTAAATCCTAATAATTACCCAAGTCGTTTAACTTAATACAGACTCTACCTATATAAAAATCAGAAATTTGGTTGATTGAAAAACCTCTTTCGATTAACCTAGAGTGATCCAACGATAAATCAGCATTTGGACGAATCTGTAAGGCGTTCGTATTATTATATAAAGATTAGTTAAGTTAAACCATCATTTAAAAAAAAATACCGTTCGATTCAAGTCCTATATTAAATTTAAAAGAAAAAAAATGTTTTGTTCTGAAGTCGAAGGTTGTTCGGTATTACATATTCATACTAATCATACTCGTAGAACAAACTTTATTTACACTTGGTTATAGTTTCTTTTTTTTTCCATACTGAACCGCTTAGTCACCTATAAACATAGAAAACTAGCTTCTGCCCGCAGCTACGCCTGCGTGAAAATTGATATCTCCATACAATTTTGGAACCCCGTTTCATACCCTGAGGGCATGAATTTTTGTTAGTGCTCGCTTACCTACGTCATGATAGGAAACCTTGAGCAAAATTTCACGCACCTAGTCCCAATATCTTTTGGCTTTGCGTTAATATGTCAGTCAGTCAATTTCTCCTTTTTTTCATACATCTATATAGACTGCAGAAAGTGAAAAAAATTACTTATATATAAAAGTAATTGTTACATTCCTTGCCCTTGCTACTGTTACTAGACTTAGTCTTGACCTGTTGACCATGATAACTGTTAACCTCGAACATTCTAAAAAAACAAAAATCCACGGCCAAAATTACTCTGATTAAACAGGTACAAAGTGAAATATTGTCTTAAATATTGATTTTACGAACTATGGACAGGTAGGTCGAGGGATTAATTCGCAGCCCACGCTCCTCTCATGTCTAGGGGGGCAGACAGTACTATACAAATGACTGAATGTACCGTATTGCATCCCCTTGATGGGGGAGGCTCTTTGAATTTATCTTTTTATGATGTAGGGGTGGTAAGCTGATTCCCCTGGTAACAGTCTAGGGTGGCCCACCTACACAGACTCAGTTGGTAAATTAATTACGACGCACGTTGGCCCTCATTGCCCACCCTTACACAAAATTCCTTTTTGATACAGGGTTTTTCTCCACACTGATACCCCAACCCTATTGTACCTTATATTCTATTACATACATTATCATAAACAGACTCTTATTAATATAAAATAGGAAAAGGAATTATGAAACCTAAGCTACTGCTTAAACTTCTGTAATAATCATCATTTATGCGTTTAGTCCTTTCTGACTTAGGTTATGCCGATAGATTTTGTTCCCGAACCAGAGATTTCCTTTCATCTTTGTTCTTATCATATTCCTGCTATGGACATGGAGTTTCGGACTCCAGGCTGACTTACTTATACATACCTAACTACATTTTTTTTTAAATAATTACTATAGGCTCGTGTTTGAACACTATCTTACCTAAACACACAAACTCATTTCGCATAAACCTCATTTACCGTAATTTTTCGATGCAATAATTACAATTGAACACGTTTTACTAATCTAGCCACTTGATTACATCGCGCTAAGTACCTACGGCGCAGCGTCTGTACATATTTGGTCAGCAAACCGAGTGTTTTCGTATTAAAGTAGTAAATTATATTTGATTTAACAAGATAATAGTCCAGAAGTATCACTTCGTTCGCATCTCCTATACTACCTATATAAAGAGGTCTCGCCTGCAATTTGATAAAGATGGAGAACTTACCCAACTAAAATCGGAGCATTAGGTATGTTCAAGTGTTTACAAGCCATTCCCGTAAAATAACTTCTAAATTGGATTTTAAGCCATCGACCAATCATAGTAAAAACATAAAAAAAAAACAAGAAGCTATTTCAAGACCTTTATATTAAACAAACATGAAGGCAGCTAGCATTGAAGTGCTGTAGATATCAAATAAATTCTTTCAAATACATAGGCCGAAACTTCGTCAGTGTTTTAGTTAATCTATCAATATAATTACCAAAATAAAATAAAACTAATTGCAATACTCAATAAGTCTATGAAGTTTTAAAAAACGTGGATTACACAGGTTTGATTTGATGAGGTCACTGATTTGTGTTTTGATACTAACTTTGCACCGAGAAGTATGCAGACAGGTTCCATGACGAATCGCACAAGCACGGGAGGTTTCTGAAAAGCTTTCAGTTCATTGATGTCGGCTTTGTTGAGCGCCTTCAGGGCGGCTGTGGCGGCATCCATAGCTGGCATTGCGAGTTGTAAGTCCGCTTTTGCTTCGTCCGCTATTTGTTTTACTTCTTCAGCTTTTATCTAGGCAGGTATTAAGATTAAGTCCATTAAGAACTAGAAAACTATAGATCTCTGGCACCAGTGTACCAAATAGGTACGGTACACCTTAAACCAGCTAACTTAAACCTTATTACATACAAATATGGTTTATTAGCTGGTACCGAGGTGTACATAATTCGGTACACTTGTGCCTGAGAGGTTAAAAACGAGTAAGTTTGCGGGGTTTGGTGGATGTTGGTTACATTTTCATTGGTTTGTTACATTAAAATCGAGTAAATCGCTGCAAGATAACGTTTTCATTGACACTGTCACTCGTCCATTCGCCACGACAATGGCAATGTTATCACCGTGTGGAAAAACTGTCAGTTTTTATAGAAATAAAAAAAGTAGCAGGAAGATAAATCGCAGTGAGACACTCGCTCAAAAGTTGTGCCTCACGCAAAAACTAAATAATGAACAGATTTTTATAGAACTTTACAGTAATATAGTTTATACAGAAGATTAACACAGGCATTAAAACAAAAATCTTTTTCAATACACTTACTCAAAAACTGGCTCTTATCGCACTATGAATAGGTTCGACATGCCATGTTTATCACCCTCGTGTTTTTTTTAATTAATCACAACAAGGGCTTTTTTCTTTCCTATTTCGTCACGGTCAACCGTGATTAGGTATTATTTTTTTAAAAGTACTTTTAAGGTTTTAATATTTAATGAAAATTTAAATTGTGTTTTATGAACAGAATATCATGAATAAATAAGATTATTTACACAATAATTTGTTATTATCAACAAATTAACATTATCTGTGTTCTAAATTCAAAAATATTGAATTTCTATTTTTAATGTATGGCAACTTTGGAAAATTTTCTTCAGTGCAAAATGAACAAAAGTGCATTTTAATTTTCAGAAAAAGTATTTTTTCGTGAGAGTATTTAAAAACGTCGTTGGATACACGTGCAAATTTGTCACTGCAGCCCTCAGCTCCATAACACACTCGCATAGGGCTCGCGCGAATTCCGCCTCGGTTGCAATGACGAACTTTCAGCACTTGTATCAAAATGTACTATTCCACGTGTTTGTGTGAGTCCTGCATGTTATAAGGCTCGTCAAGCGTACCTTGGCAGCAGCTTCGTCCTTTAAGACCGCAGATTTCACTTTATCAGCAGCTTTCCGTTCCACTTTCAGTCTTTCAACTAGAGCGTAGCTTTCTTCTGCTTTCTTCGCGAGGATAGGCTCCATCTCACGAACTTGCTGTTCCATCACTCCTACGACTTCGTATGTTTCGTAAAGTTTCTGCATTTGTTAATTATTTTTTAACATCTCTGATCCTCTCAAAACTAAGGATATTAAATATAGGAGAATTTTGACATAGGTACCTAATTAGTTTTGTGACAACAATAACAGTTACTTACAGAAAAAATTAAAGGGAAAGTTTTCATTTAATTCGGGCATATGATGAGAAGGCATGAAACGCGTGTCTGAGATAATGATATTGATTGGATATAGGGGAGAAGGGGAGAAAAACACAATAAAAGAGATGCATGTTTGGAGTGAGGAATGATAAAACAGGTAAATGAAATTATAGCGTGACAGTTGGTAGAGATGAATGGAAGAAAAAAACTTGTTGCGCTAACTCTAAGTAGCTGCCGTGGGATAGAATAAGTCAGGGAGATGATGATTTTTTTAAATATTTTTTTTTTTAATGAAGACCTGCAATATAAGTAACTTAGTAATTGGATTTTACGTTGGCAATAGCTAAAAACAATAAGGTTCTCACTCACTATAAATCACAGATTGTAATGTTTTTGAAACAATATAGGAAGGATGTTACTTTAAATATTAATTTTATGACTTATCCAAAAGTAAAACGTGAAATGTGTACCCTTGAATGCTTAAAGATTGTACATTATTTTGAAGAGTGTTTCCATGGTGACCGTGACCCTTTTCCAAGGTATTCATCTCCCTTCACCCTGACAATGAAAAGCATCCCCCTAGGAGCCCCCTGTCCCAAATGACTTTTGTTTCGAACTTCAATTATATTCATGTCTCGGTACCAATATTTGTGAGCAAATAATAGTTATAACGAATTTTATTGAAAGCTAAAGCAACAGTCAATATTTATATCCAGTTATGATTGGTTGTAGTGCCTAGATCTCGGAGGAAATTGAAATTATAGAGGAACAGAAAATGAAGTTTCAATTTGTAGTAGGGAGTTTACGTTTTATATTGGAACAATAATCTTAGGTAGGTTTTTGTGTTTAAAAAATAAAGCGTTTCTAAAGCAGCGAACTATAACTTATGTGAGGACTGATAGGCGAATCGAACGTAATTTTATAGCCAGGGTAAATAAAAAAAAGAGAAAAAAAAAGACGTGTGGCACTCGGGGACTGCCGCGGTAAAGCTATTGCATAGCATTTTTATCAACTTATGCAATTATAATTATTTATTTATTTTATTTATGCAGTATTTTTTTTCCTTTGTTTTTTTTTCTTTGATATTAATTGAAGTTACACTTTCACACATTGAATTGAATTTTGATTGATTGTTCACTCATTTATTTTCTTATCGGTCACCACGCTCAAAAAACAAATGAGTGGGGTGTATTAGGTTATTTTCGTTACGGAATTTCTGGATTCGGTCTCCACGCTCAAGGCCCGCGATAGAAGCTATGCAATAGCTCAAAACATTTCGTTTGCACCAGAAATGATGCGGGAAGGAAGTGCAAAAAGAAATCAATTAGGTACACTAATAAGGAAAATACGCGTTACATCTATGGAAAACGGTGACCACTTAGCTGTAATAATAATAACAACTTGTTTCTACAATAATCGCTGACTCCTGCAGCCTTGCTATTTCGTTTTCAGACTTGTTTTTCATTCCATATTAATTAGTAAAAACTGGCCAAGTGCGAGTCAGTCGCATACGAAGGGTTCCGTACTACAATATTAAAATCGAGCACAGATGCCGGCCGTTAAGTGATATGACAGGAAGACGATGGATCAGTTTATACATCTTTTAATTTTTGTCGATATTACCTGCAATCCACAAGATATTCGCTCCCTGCTGCGGATAATTTGTTGCTGTTTCTTGTCTAGCAGCGTCATGTATAGTTTCAGTAAATCTAGGTAACTGCTAGGCGTTGTGTAGAAATAACGCCTCATCTCTTGATACAACCGGTCCGTCATTATATCCACATCCTGTACATAAACGTTAAGTTAGAACTACATTGGACCGACACACACATACAGTGGACCACGCCTTGTTTGTGCGTAGAACAACGTCGCGTGGCGTGGATCTAGTGTAGCTCTACAAGTCAAGTTTTCATATAAAATGTATGGAGACCACGCGCCCAGATAGGCGTACTTGACACACGTGTGAGCAGTGTAGTTCAACCTTTTGTCTTTAAACCTAACAAATTATTAGCAAAGAAACAGTTTAGTTTCAGCGAAATTGTTTTTATTCGATAATTAAATAAGTAACGAAGTTATTTTTATTTTTGGTGTAAGGTTGCAGACACAACAATTCCAAGGATTGTTAACGATAGATACTTTTCTGCGAAAAAATCAGGTGCCCCAAAAAATAGGCCCGTAAACATTTTCTTTGTGAGCGATCTGTACATCATCAATACCTATGTACTCTCGTTGTGAAGTGCTGAATTACAATATTGCTAGACTAGCTTTTTCCAACGGCTTCGCCCGCGTGAAATAAGTTTCTGAATACAAACTTTGAATCCCCGTTTCATCCTCTAAGGGAGTGAATTTTGGGAAATCCTTTCTTAGTGCTTGCCTACTTCACAAAAAGAAACCTTGTGCAAAATTTCACACTCCTAATCCCAGTAGTTTCGGCTGTGTGTTGATATGTCAGTCAGTCAGTTTCTTTATTTTATATAGTATAGATGCCAAGGTGGGGACCATGATTTCTTACAATCATCATGAATCCGTTGTGCGAAAGCGATAGTGAGGTAAAACTTGTATCTGCGAGTCTATCTTACACCGAAACTGTTTGTGAATACTTATGATACTTCAATAGGTGTAAGTATTTCACTACTTTCGTGTGGGTTTTTATTTTGTCTAAGTTTTCGAATAAGGCTCTTATTATTGACATTAGATGAAAAGAGCGAAAGCACTTATATGTGTAGGTTGGTACCTACGCTACCTGTAGCATGACCACAAACAAAATGGGTCGATATCTACCTACGTAGAAAAGTATTTTGTTTTTGTACGAAATAGTTTTTTTTTTATGAGGCTTAGTCTCTGAAATAATACCCATTGTTTAGACTAAGTTACCCATTGTTTAGACTAAGTCAAATGAAATGTCATGAGAAAAGTGTTGGCAGAATTTCTTGCATTTGACGCCGTGAACTGGAGCTATTACTTGGATGGACAGTAATTAAAGTACACCTACCTATCGACATAATACTAGTATTGAACAAAGGTAAACATTCCTTCCCAACTTTTGCGAGATGGCGTTTCGTCCTTCTATTATTAGCGAAAGTTCTAGTTTGTACTAAAGGATCACCTATAAAACAAACTATAACGTTATTTTGATAGGGTTCTATGAACCTAAGATAAAACATTTAACTGGCGATAACGATTGTCGAAGTGTTTGGTATTGAACACGTGACATTTCATTAATTCAATTCAATAACAAATTTATTTATTTAAAACTGTATGCAATACACTAATGAAACATTGTACAAAGGCGGATTTAATGCCTTAGGCATTTTCTACCAGTCGACTTTAGGGTGGTGCAGAGACATAACATGGCAGGTGCGACTTAATATAAAGAAGAATGATATTATGAAAAAAAAAAAAACGAATATAACCAATCAGGAGTGTGATGAATCTACCAACTTGTTGCGAATGTGTTCTCGTGTTACTTTAGGACAACCGACTGGTTGAGGGTAACGCTATGGCACTGTAACTTTGTCTGGAACTCTAAGAGGGTTCTTTTTCGGTAATAAGTTTTCTGAAACCTTCGTAATTTTCAAACATTTACCTGATGCATAGTGACACAAATATTTGATATTTGGTCAATGATAGTTTCATCCCCGAGCGGTTGTAGACATTGCAAGGCTACCGACAGCAAAGCCTCCGGCGGCCATTTTGTGAACCAGTCAATGGTACAGCAGTTCACCAGAGATGGGAACATTCGGCATCGACGTCTAAGAACATAACGGTTACTTTAATTTAATATAATAACATTTATTTCAGACCACAATGAATAAATGATTAGTAAAAATCTGAAAAATGTATGTTAGTGTCCTGAATTATTTTTGTTTAGCCTACTGTGGGTACGGCTGGGCAAAGGCCTTCCTTTTCTCACCACGCTAGTCCGATGCGGGCTGGTGGTCGTTACGGCAGAGCCTTATTCTTTGAACTGCAGGGTGCAACGCGGGCACATTAAAAATAGAATAATTATAATATAAGGTTAAACCGAACTTCACACTATCCACGCAGCTGCGTGCAGTACCTATCTTTAAAGTAAATACTCGTAGATGTATGAAGTCCGATCCAGTGACGCAGCATTGGACCATCCCACCTACCGCACAATATGATCAGGATGCTGTGAGAGCTGGCACGCACTCGCTTCAGGATCGAGGTAGAAGGCTTTCGGATTCGGACCATGAAAGCCAAATTCTTATTCTTGTGAAAAATTCACACTCCTAGTCCCACTAGTTTCTCTACCCTACTCTACCCTACTCAACCCTACTCCACCCTACTCAACCCTACTCTACCTTACTCTACCCTAAACTACCCTACACTATCCTACACTACCCTACACTACCCTACACTACCCTACACTACCCTACACTACCCTACACTACCCTAATCAACTCTTCTCCACCCAACACTACCCTAATCTACACTACCCTAATTTTCTTTTTTTTTTTCCCATAAGAACTTTCTCACAATAACAAACACAACAAAAAAAAAATTAGCGAAATCGGTCCAGCCGTTCACGCATGATGGCGTGACCAAGGGAAATAGGGATTCATTTAAATACATATTTATATAGATAGATTTTCATCACGTCGAGTAGCGAAGTGGATTTTATGCAGAAAAAGATGGGGAATTAAGACAGTCAAATAGAACTTGGGTTAGATACGAATATGATATATGATATAGCACATAGGATAATTATATTTTTCAATACACTTACTCGAAAACTGGCTCTTATCGCACTATGATTATATTGAATATGCTGTTTATCACTCTCGTGTTTTTTTTTAAATTTATCACAACAAGTGCTTTTTTTATTCCTATTTTGTCACGGTCGATCAAACGGTGATTATTTTTTTTTTTTTTAATAATTTTTAGACTTTTAAGGTTCTAATATTTAAAGAAAATTTAAATTGTGCTTATGAACAGAATATTATAAATAAATAATATTATTTACACAATAATTTGTTATTATCAACCAATTAACAATTATCTGTGTTTAAAATTTACAAAATTTGAATTTCTCTTTTTAATATTATTTAGGATGTACTCGTATAATGGTTTGTATAACCTTTGCTTATCCTTCAATCAGCAAAGGTAAAGTGCGGGAAAAAAGTCTATTAAATATTATTTTATAATTGTATTATTAGTGAAAAAAATGTTGAATCTAAGATTTGAAAATAAATCTTTAGATAATGTGATTAAGGTAAAATAATATACTTGCGATAGCCTGCTGCCATCTAAATTAAAACTAAAATATATGGCAAGTTTGGAAAATTTTCTTCAGTGCAAAATGAACAAAAATGCGTCGTAACTTTCAGAGAAAGTATTTCATTGTTAGTGTATTGAAAAATGTCGTTTAATACACGTGCAAAGTCACTGTCACCCTCGCCTCCAGTTACATACTCGTCTACGGGTCGTGCGAATTCCGCCTGGATCGCAATGACAAATTTTCTACATTTGTATCAAAATGTACTATTTCATAATAACTGAGACGTGGACGTGTAATAAGACACAGTAAGCACTATCCTAGCTGGAGGGATAAAAAGAAAATGAATAACTATAAATAGAAAATCAAAGACGGCAATTTCATTAGCGATAGGTGCTTTGTAAACCAGGATCCCATGCCCTTTAAATCTGGGTCTCGATTTGCGTCATAGCGTTTATGTAGTGCGTAGTTAGTTACTGCATCGGGGGTGCGGAGTGGGGAGGAGGAGACGGGAGTTTGTTGCACAGCGCAGCCGTCAACCTGCCCTCGCCGCTGGCCTCAATCAACAGCTATCGATCCACCCAATACACCTGCACTTGTTTACATTATCCGAATAATTTACTTATAGTACCAAAATAACATTTCCCTTTGCAAATTTTTCTTTATTGCATATTTCACGTTCATTTTCAGCGACTCGAATGTCGTCTAGTGCCCCACTGCAAGTTTTGGCAACGTTCCAAGATTCATGAGTTGGGTGAAAGTGCAGGGTCAAGGTTTCAATAAAGTAGGTGGGATAGATGCTGGTAACAGTAAATCTTGTTATTGAAACGATTTTAGATGGTTCTAGATTTTTAGTTACCTACTGTCATGACCTTGGTACGTGTAGTGGAACGCGCTATCATTACTATATCTGTGTAACCTTAATAATCAAATAAATTAACCATAACAAAATGCAGGAACTTATGGTTACATGGAAAATACATTTAGCTATAAAACAGCACCTTGAAATTACTAGAGGATGGATTTAAAACATGGGAGCAAGCCGCCAGCATCCAGGCTAGGGAAAGAAAATACTTCTGGCTACTTTTGAAGTGTCTCGCGACTTAGGAACTGGTATTTAATAGCAATTAAACCAATTTACGAGTAAGTCCAAATTATCAGTTCAGAAATTAGCTCAAAGCGTTTTTAAGGAGTTTACATAATAGTAATAATATTATAGTGAAGAGCACGTAGGGTATAACGCGTTATACACTATGAAAAAGCAGTGCTATTTGCTCCGAGGCCTCACAGTAACTACTGCTTGATTTCGGGCTAGCTTAGTCCAGGCTGCCGACTACATAAGCATGCAAATAGTAGGTCTTAGAGTACCTGAACGCCTCTCCCACAGGACTCATGCATATACAAAGGTGGAGCTTCCCCCGGACCCTGTTAATGAAGAAGTAGTATACAGCATCCCGGTCAGCGGGATTGATATTGTTCTTCGCAGCGTCATTGCGGCAGCCATTCTGTACCGCCTCATACGTATCCCCTTCAAAGAGGTTCGGTACCTCACCTAGATAAGGAAGCAACGTTTATGTTATCGTACCTTCACAAAGATAAAATCTGTGTGCAAGGTGGCAATCCAAGT
This sequence comes from Mythimna ferrago, assembly GCA_910589285.2. Taxonomy (NCBI): domain Eukaryota; kingdom Metazoa; phylum Arthropoda; class Insecta; order Lepidoptera; family Noctuidae; genus Mythimna; species Mythimna ferrago. Next base: position 14,029,091 of record OU342673.1, on the reverse strand, counting down.
TGGGTGAAGTTTGTAACCAAAAAATCTCAAAATTAATATGACAAATTATTATCCAACTTTGGAAAATTTCTCAATAACAAAAATAACATTAATAATATAATATAACATTATTATTATATTATTAATGTTATTTAATAATATAATATTATTAAATAACATTAATATATATTTATTATGTATTTTATTATACACCTCTACTTTTTAATTAGTACACAAAAAAATAGGGCTGTATCTGTACCCGTTACTGATCATATTTTTGTATTCAAAAGTAGAAAAAACCGAAATCCTAAAATTGACCACAAAAAGGTAAATTCATCATAGATTCAATCATACATAACAATTGCTAGTAGAAAATACTGCGGGAAGTGTTTTTCCATTTTAATCGTCATTTATTCATTCATAATCAATAGCCTGCACAATATTTCCATAAATTGAGAGAGATTTTGGGATAAACACAAACGCTAATAACTTTGCTGTTTATGAATATTATTTATTGAGATTTTACTTAAATAATAACAAGGGCTTTTCTAATAAGCCCTTTAAGTATTTGTACTAATTAAAAATTAGTGGTGTATTAGATAATATTATTATTATATTATATTATTAATGTTATTTATTCCCAAAAATAGGTGGTGAATAACGACGCTTTAGGCCTGCTATCCACGGACGCGTAGTAGATACACCGTTAAATTTTAATGAGCGAGTCCAATGATTCGTAGGTAGTTGTCGGCGTTGCGTACAGACTACCTACAGGTCATTGAACTCGCTCAGCTGACGTTTTCTTAAAGAAATTAATTTCGTACAAGCGTAAATGAATACGAGTTTTTAAAAAAAAAAAAGATATTTATGTTTTAGTTTTATACCGGATCAACCCTCCACGGGATTAAAGGCTCGAGCAGACCGGATGCGTATGCGTGACTACGACGTAACCACGTCGTAGTGACGCGCGTAGTTACGGCGTAACCCGATGTCACACCGGGTTACGCATATGCATACGTCTACGCTTACGCAATCGAGCTGAGTACGCAACGCAGGCTCATTGCATGCCCGGCTGCGGCAGTTATATTTTATTTTACTGTTTTTTTTATTATGATGTACGAGATTCAAACTGAAACAAGTCAAACAAACTTGGAAGAAAGTGCATTAATACCTCTAAGACGCACTAACACAAGGTCACCTAATGATGCAATTATTATTAGAGAAAAGTTTGTTACATATTTTAATAGCACAATAACTACATACCTTGTATTTCAAGTGCAGCACCGATTTTCTCCCATATTAAACTTTTATATGATACATTTTTGTAGTCCTTACTTTTAAGATTGTAGATGCATTTATATTTACCCACATTTAGCTTATTGAAATTTCAATAAGCTTTTCTTTTTTGTCACTATTCATTTTAAAACAAAACAAAACTTAGTCCCGGTTTGTAATAAAATACAACTGCCTGTTTTTACGCGCGTAGGGTAACGCACAGCAAACGTACGTGCGTGTTCAAATTGGTTCGGTGTGACGTCCAATATGGTGCGCCATTGAATACAACGTCATCAACGCAACGTTGCCGCTCTGCTCTGCGTAAGGTACGGCGTAAGTCACGCAGCCTGTTTGTGTCTTGGGAGCTGCATTGCGTAGGGCTACGCGTTACGTCGACGCGCACGTCTACGTTACGCATGCGGTGTGTCCTGTCTCATACAGTTCCATACATTACAACTCAGCGATACGTGCACGTCTACGCTTACGTCTACGCATACGCATCCGGTCTGCTCGAGCCTTAAAACGATTAAAATTTAGCGGTGTATAGACGCGTATTCGTCATTATACGCTTGGAGTACTTACGCCTCCTCACAGCTTACGTAAAAAAATATGAAACTGTCGATGAAGCGACAACGACACGTCGTAACGATTGGGCACGCCACAGTTATGGCGGTAACTCCCCTCTTTGAGGCGTGGCTGGAAAGACCTCACGGCGTCCTTAACTTCCGCATGACGCAGGTCCTCACCGGACATGGCAAGTTCGGGAGGTTCCTGTACCGGATTCTTGCGGAAGTGACGCCCGGATGTCGCCATTGTGCGGAACGCCCGGAGGACACAGTGGAGCACACAGTTGAGTTGTGCCCTGCTTGGGCGGAGCCTCGCCTTGCCCTCGTGGAGGCGCTCGGCGGCGAAGACCTCTCGCGCCGGGTCTTGGTTCAGGCCATGGTCCGGAGCGAGGAGGAGTGGCAGGCGGTCGCCTCCTTCTGCGAAGCAGTAATGCTAAAGGAGGATGCCTGATGCGGTTCAGGCAACGGCGCTCTCGCCGCCGCCGGGATTCCGATCCTGATTTCCGGCCATAGTAGGCGCGGGCTTGTAGACGGCGAGCAATGGGTAGCTCGCTGTCCGACCGTCCGGTAATTGTCCGGACCGAGCCCAAGTCATCGACGGCGCGCACTGTTCCCCCGCGCCTCAAGGAGTTGTCAGCAACAGCAGGGGCCCAGCTGGGTCGAAGCCTACTGGGGGCAGGGTTAGTTTCGAAAGAGTAGCTCAGCCCCGGTATGAAGGCACGAAAGAACGGGTTAGGTTTTTAGTCAGTGAGTCTGACACTCTCCCGCTCCGCCCAAGAGCAGGGGTTGTCATTAGATGATTTTCCCACCATAAAAAAAAACACGTCGTCACGACGGAAACGTCATCGTGTTATTATACGCTTGGTTTACAGTTTTACACCAAGCATATAATGACGAATACGCATAGTCCTTACTTTACAATAAGTTCTACAAGCGAACCATTTACCTACCAGAGTTGAGCATGTTATTAATGTCTTCAAGGAACTCTTCCTTCGTGATCTGAGTATCAGTGAAGAGGAACACAGTGTCTTCATTATTGACTCCGGCTCTCATATACATCTTGCGAAGATCCTCGTGGAATTCCGGCGTATCGTAAGTCCTTTTGATTTCCATACCCATGCACCTGTGTTCAAACATTGATGTTAAAGTACATACGATTAAGTTTAGCCCTCACAGAGCGGACGCCGCGGGGAAGCGATCCGATAGCGATCTTCTGTTTGTGATCGCGGCCGCTCTGTTTGACAGATTGCATACAAAACAAGAAAGTTACAAAATATCTCATCCCAAATCGCAACCGCTTCCCGCCTCTGTAAACTTGAGCCATTCCCGAAAAACAAAGTGGTATTCCAAATATGCTGTTTTTCTTTGGATGAATGGAAGTTGACGGTTTTCTTTCGATTACACTTCGGTGAGTGTGCGTTGGAATTGCAGAATTTAATTACCCCAAGTCCGTTCCATCATCGGTACATGGTGGATATCCCACCCATTCGTACAAAGCGTTTTGGAAACACATTCATTATGAGTACGGTTTAAAAGGAGTGGAATTCCCTGCCGGAGTCTGTGTTTCCTGATAGCTAAAACCTAGGGGTCTTTAAGTCAAGAGTGAATAGGTTATTTCTAGGCAAGCGTGCTCCATCGTCGGCCACATCATCGCTTACCATCAGGTGAAATAGGGGTCAAACGCGAGCCTATCAATAATAATAAAAAAAAAGTTACCTGCCACACAGGTCCCAAAAAACTGCAAGATAGGATAAGAGGATTGTAGAAATAAATAGGACCACGGAGAGCTATTATTGTATACTTAGGTTGTAAAATCCTACTAATGTTATAAATTTTGTATGAATGGATGTTTGCTACTCTTATATGGATTTTGATGAAACTTGGTACACGAGTAGATCATGTCCTGGTGTAGCACATAGCCTATTTTTATCCCGGGAGTATGCCCCTTGAGAAAATTTTCTACTGTTACGCGAGCAAAGCCGCTGTCAGCAGTTAGACTTAGCAATAAACAAACATTTACAATTGCTTCTAAGCATTACCTATTTACTTATTCTTTGAGCACTAACTAGAAACCAGTACTCAGAATTACGTCGTTGTTTTGTCCATTTATCAAATGACCTATAGTTATCTGGCTAGTTATTTGTTAAAACTGTCCTGTAGAGCGTAACAGCCCGTAACGAACCATGTCGGTCCTAACTATCATGGTATGCAGGTACAATCAATCTATGGTAGGTACATCGTAATGCATCTGACAGGAATTTCTCAGACAACCCACCCGCGTTATATTATTTAATATACAAAATATATCATAAAATACGTTTCATCCATTAAACAAACCAGTGAAGGTCGTTCTTAACCGTATCCTCTACTATTACATCATAGAAGAAAACTCACTGCAAAATTTCAGCGTTCTAGGTCAAATTGTTTGAACTGGGCGTGGGCAGTCAGGACAGACTTTGCCTTTTATTTTTACAGATTTGGAAAATTTTCTTTTTATTTGAAACTAGCTGACTTGGCGAACTTCGTACCGCCTAACGGTCAATAAATGTAGTATGTCTTTCGATAAAGTCAACCGATTACGAAGAAACAAAGCCTAAGTAATATATCAAGTTAAAATTTTAATGTTATAAAAATTATCTATATCAATTTCGTACATTTTACGTGATGCACGCACAACTAAAAACTTCTAATTTAAAGATGATCTACTTCCAGATGCGACCTTCCATTTTAATCAAATTCTAGTTCTGATAACGAAATCGGAGTGGAATATAAAGGATTCAAATTTTTACAGGCATATTGAATTTGGCAATTTTCTAAAACTCTAGCCATTGAGTGAAATTTACCTTACATATACCAATCCAGTTCTAGGTACTAACTTTGCCTACCTTTATTGTTTTTACGTAAAACTCATAAACAAAGGAGAGTACCTTATTCATAAGCCATGACAATGGAACAGAAATTGTGAAGGAGGACATAAAAGATTTTCTTTTTGAAATAAAAACACCAAGCTTTTTGCAGCCATAGGTAGTTGCAGCAATATAAAACAAGGTTGAAAACTTTTCCCTGAAACCATTCAAAGGTTGTTGTTTTTCGTTAACAACATCCTTTGTTGGTTTTAGGGAAATTAAGAAATAACGTTATTTTATTTTCTATTGTATTTTCTTTTCTTGTTTTGAAATACTGTCTTTGTTTTTGCAGTTTCATGTAACTTGTGCGCACGCTAACTTGAGAGCTGAAGAAATCACGTTTGACGTCAACGTTTTTCTATTAAGGCTTTCAAATAAAAAACCTTTACAAAAGTTATACTGACGTCAAAGAAGCCACACCAAAAACTGGTATTTCTAGACGTTGTTTAGTTTTAATAAGAGCTACCGCTTAAGCTTTGTACGCTCGTAACTCATTACATGATTGGCTTTTCCGACCAAGAATATTATAGAACACTTCTGACCCTCATACATGTCATATATCGGTAGATATGGCAACACGAACCTTTATGAAAATTGTTATGCATGCTAGCTAATCCATATCGCATTAACGAAAATATGTAGGCACGTGTTATCATCACTACCATCGTACAGCCGGAAGGTATCCACTGTTGGACATAGACCTCTCCTCCCCCTAGTGTCACCAAACACACAATTATTATCGGTCCTGTGCGTCTCACGTCCTTCGGAACACTTGTGAGACGCTTCAACGCTGCGTCTTCCGGTACGCAGTCGCCACTCCAGAATCTTTTGTCTGCTAAGCGAGCAATATGCCCTACCTCTAACTGCCACTAAAGTGTGACGATCTTTCGGGTTGTGACGGTAGCTTTTTAGCATAATATAGCATAATTAGGCTTTATAATATTCTTATTGCTGTGACTCCGGCCTATACTTGGATGGAACAGGCTGTAATTCGCCTATGAGTCCAGAATCGGATGGTTGATGCCAGATGTCTGCGGACTTTAGGTTCAAGAATATGGCGGTTGCTGCACGATGTTTACCTAAGACCGTTTTGAGAGCAGTGGTTACGTGTTTAGCGTGAATTAACTACCTCCTCTTATGAGTTATGCAAAACCATCGACAGAGCAGGCCAGGTGGTTAAATATTGATCGGACCAAATTTGAGTCAGATCGATACGAAAGAAAAAGAAGAACCTCCAGTTTTGAATTTATGAACCTAGACTTCCTGGCTAAAAATAAAGTAACATAGCAGTAGGTATTATAAACAAAGAAGTCATATCGGAGGACATAAAACAACGAGCGCGATTATACAGGTACCTACCTAACCTCAAACTTTCTATTAGTTTCTCGATGCACGCCCGGTGTCACAAAATATCGAGGAAGCGCGTCACATATAACATTGATGGAACCCTGAGCAGGTAATGTTTGGAGAGTTACCGAAGGGCACGAGAATAGGAGCATGATTAAGGTGTCTGGTAGAAGGCATTACGTACTTGCATTCGTTGATGTGTCCCGCAAGTGTGGCGACGCTGCGGCGGCCGGAGCCTCCGGGGCCCACCATGAGGCTGTGGCCGCGCTCGGCGCGCAGCACGCGCGACGTGCGCACGATGTGTTCGATAGCGTCCTGGAACAGCACCAGCCGCATCTCCGCGCGCGCCGTCGAGTTATATTCGTCCAAGTATTCCTGTATAATTTTAGGGTTTACTTAAAAGTCTGTATTGCAAAATCTTACTCGCAGAAATGCAAGATTAAATGTGACTTCATGATCAAGTTAGGTTTACTTCGCCACGCACGGCAGCGACTAGAAATGCTATGAGATACTAATATCATTCGAACTTTGCGAAATTACCATTATCAGGGCCATTACCCATAATTATCACTAGCGGTATATTGCTATAAATTAAAAGCAAGCTCAGTGACATACATGAACGCTTTGACATGTCGCCTTCAGCTCACTCGGTGCACTGTGCATGGGTATTCATAAGTATATCTGATCGGATAAGAATCTCCTGAGCAAAGATTCAACAGATTTTTTTTTTCATAGAAAATCATTGGTATCTCGATTAAATTGCGTTAACTAGAAATATTGCAGTGATACGCATCTATACTATCAAATAAATCACTTGCCTTCACAACTCCCATGAGTTTAGTTAAATCAGGAATCTCAGCATAGTTTCTGTTTTCTTTCGGAATAGCCGAGTTTATAAAATCACCAAACAACAGAAGAGGTGGTTGCAAAATGATAGGTTCATCAGGAATATCAAGTATTGGAGTTTGGAAGTGCTTTTCACAGACTGTTTTCATTAGGTGGTAGAAGTAACTTTTATCTTCGACGTTGATAAGCCGATCGTGGAATACTCGAAGGCACTCATGATAGAATAATCTGAAATACGTAAAGGATTTTTAAATACCCTAGTAGTCAGCCAAAGCCAGGATTCATCACACCTCGCCGGCATCGCCAGTGACGGATGCAATAGACAGCTATTTCAACAACCTAAAAAAACGTCGATATACCTGAGCATCCCTTGGGGAGCCCTCATGTATGCGGCGTCAGCTTGCAAGACTCCTTGCATGCACTTGGACAAGTCTCGCAGATTGAAGACATAGTGCGACTTGGCTGGCGTCGGCAGCAACTCGGAACAGATCTTCAGGTACACATCTACTGCTGCATCGACAATAGGACCTCCGAGGATTGAGACTTCAGTCACGAAGTCCTCCATGTGACCAATGAGGATTGCCTGATTAACGGATCATGTTAAAATATGATGAGGAAGAATACTTTAATTTGGGTTTATATTTAACTAAGGAATTATAAAGGCAAATACTCGTAGCAAGCTCGAGAGAAGAGAAGAGATTCTTTAATCGCTGTCTTTATAATGAACAGTTTCGGCTCTAAACTTAGTGGAATAATTACTACTAACGCTTTAATAGACTTAACAAACAATTTTTATTATGGGAGCAAAGCCGAAATCGCGAAAAAAATATCAGCTGTTCAGTACATTAGGCAAACATAAATGTACTGAACAGCTGATTTCTTTTCGCAATTTCAGGTTTGTTCCCATAGTAAAAGTTGTTGGTTATCATGAGCACAATCACGTGTTTAAGTATCGTACACTAGTTACCAGTCACCCTATATATTTTATTTTATCCACACATTATATACCTATATTCTTATACTACTTATGAAAATCTATCACTTCCATATCGTAACCAGCCACACCTCTACATCTCATTTCCATGCACACCTTTATCCACCTTCCTTTAAACAAGATATACCTACCTCTAGATTACTATATCAGTAACCAATTATTTACAAAGATTCGAAAAATACCAATTACTACCACATTAAACGGAAACGTTTCAAGATATTGATAGTGGTGGATATTCATCTCGAAATACGTATAAAGAAAAAAGTTTTGGTGTTATCTTTCTCTACTTCTTTTCATATTTCTAAAATACATGTATTTAAAGTATTTTGCCGGGCGTAGTACTTGTCCAGTGGCATTCAATTCCTTTTGAATGCTTTTCCATGCTTTTTCTTTTCGTTTGTACTAGATCCGTCGGTTTTTTTGGACATCAAAACATTCTTGTACTTTTCTATAAGTATTTGTAATTTAATAACTTCCTCCTTGATAAAATTTACACTTCTCGAACCGATTTTTTTTTTATATTTCTATTAACATACCTACTATTCACTTCTTCCACATACTTTTCATTTAATAAACATCGCATAAGATTATATATAGTTTTATTTATATTCTCACTCGTTTTGTGCAGTCTAACAATGAAATGTAGAAATACTCACTTGTAATGAAGTTATACAAATTGCTATTGGTTATTTCTCTTAAACACTCAATATTTTCACTGCAATTTGTATATTCAAAGTATTTTTACTAAGATTTGTATTGTCTGTGCGATAAAAGAACCGTCGTGGCGTAAAGTGAAAACAACATTAAAGATTTTAAGTAGCAACCCAACCCAGCCATCCGTCAAATGCCAAATGTCATATCATGTTGACAGAGGGTTTATTTATTGTTATTTTATTGTGATTTTTAACTGAAATCTTCCCTGGACTCCAAATTGTCGGGTGTGGATCACATTAACAACACAGTGAAAAAATGTGAACGCTCGGTTTCAGTTCTTAGAGCTTTGGCAGGTGTATGGTGGGGTGCTCACCCATATACTTTAAAACTGGTCTACAACGCGATAGTCAGAAGCGTGTTAGATTACTGTAGCTATCTAATGGAGCCATGTAACAAAGAAGCTCTGCGTAGACTAGATTCTGTCCAGTCCAGATGTCTAAGAATTGTAATCGGTGTCATGAAATCCTCCCCCATAAATGCTCTCCAGGTTGAATGCGCAGATCCTCCCCTTGCCCTTCGTAGACAATACTTAGCAGATCGTTTTTTGTCCAAAGTCTTCTCCCTCTCATCCCATCCCCTAATTCCAATTTTGGAGCAAATCTTTCTATCTCTTAATTCCTCTTCCTATTGGAACAATAAAAATATTCCATTGATGAATAGGTACAGGGAGCTTAAACACCTCCTTTCACCTGTTTGTCAATATCCTACTCTCCCTGTCTTTGCCTCCGCCTATGAGGTGGTCCATTTTAAGCCAAAAACCGTTTTGGGACTTGGTATCTCCAAAAACTCGCAGAAAGCAAAAGATGATTTCGATCGGGCTATTAAGAGTTACTGGCAGGGTTGGAACTTGTTTTACACGGATGCATCAAAACTTTCGTCAACTGGTTGTACAGGTGTCTCAACATACTTCCAGAATTCTCGAATAGCCCTATTATTCCAATGTCCTCCCGAGGCCTCAGTATTTACAGGGGAATGCATTGGCATCCTAGAAGCCATCAATTTTATTTTAGCTCATAATATTAAAAACTCAGTTATTTTTTCAGATTCTCGTAGTAGCATTCAGGCTCTAGGTCAAAACCAATTAAAATCTAAACTCCACAGCAAAATTGTCATGGATATTTTGAACTTACTGTACATTTGCCAAAACAATAGTTTAAACATTGAGATAGTGTGGGTACCCAGTCACTCAGGTATAGGTGGTAATGAATGTGCAGACTCACTGGCAAAATACGCCACTTCCAACCCAGTGGACCGTAGACACTACATGCTGCATAGTTACGACTTACGTTCGGACACCAGACTTAAGTTGTACAACTCGTGGTCAGCGGCATGGCAGGTAAGTTCGAAGGTCAAGGGAGCGCATTACGCCAGCATCCAGCCTGACATCCAGCGGAAACCTTGGTTTTTCAAATGTCCCAAACTTTCAAAAAGAACGGTTTCATCCTTGTGCAGACTGAGACTCGGCCACTGCTGTAGTCCAGTATTCCTCCACAAAATTCATGTTCGTGACAGTGCTTTGTGCGAGTGTGGTCTTGATGATGGCACATTGGATCATATCTTTTTTTCATGCTCTTTAAACTCTCACTCTTTCGACTTGTATCAAACGCTTCCTAAAATTAAAATCCCCCTCCCTATCAACTTCCACTCCCTTTTGACTCTATTCTCTCCTAAACTTGTCCAAATTCTATCAAAATTTATTAACGATAACAACATTAAAATGTAGCCAGCCACTAACATTGTAGATCTACCACAAAGTGCAAAGTTCGACGGTTCACCTCACGTCGGGTGCTACCGTTACCACATGACATTGGCAGAATAGTCGACACCGGCTCAGTTGCCAAAGAAGAAAAGAAAAAAAAAAAAAAAAAAACTGAAATCTTCAGAAATGTGATAAAAAATTTAAGTGAGCTGCAAGGGAAATAATATTTAATATATTACAGTTTTGCCAAAGATAACAAATGGCAAATCACACCATTATTGGTCAAAACAAAGTCACGAACTTGGGAAACATTGGTATGCTGTGTTTTTGGTACGTAACACTTTTATTTTAATGTTTTTAGACTTCCTAGGTGAACTCCTGTCCCTGTTATCTCCAAATATATATAAATTAAACGGAAATTCATTTAAACATGCCGATATTTGTTTATTTTGTTTTGGTCAATATTTTCGATGGCTAGTATAAAGAGTATTGATACTTTAAATTTATAATGCATTTCGACTAACTTAGAATATTTCTTTTCAGGCTTGAGTAAGGATACAGTAACTAAAATAAAAAAGGGCAAGTGCGAGTCGGACTCGCACACTGAAGATTCTGTACAAATTTACTTATGAAATCAATTCCCGAATTGAGTTACGAAGATTTTTCCGAATTGCAAACAATTTTTTTTTTATGGCTGATCTACAAATTTACAATTTTCAGATTTTTCCCTGTACGTTTTCTATGAGACCTTGATTTATGCCAAATTTCAGGATTCTAGGTCAACGAGATTCACCTTATGAACTTTGATTCCCTTGAGTATCGAAATATATGTTTTTTTGCGACATAAACGGCCGTATCTTTTTTTTTTTTCGTTAACTCAGAAGTCTGATTTTTTCACAACTTCAAAAGACCGCAGACTTGAGTGTATGGTTTTAATTTTAACTCGATACCTCCAAGCGTTCTCGAGTTAAAGGGTCTTAACAGATAAACAGACGGACAACCAAGTGATCCCAAGGATCTTATATATCCGAGATGGTCCCTTACAGGCTAAATAGATTTTTTTACGAAGCTGATTGATGATTTGTAATGTTTACAAATTCTGAAGTGTACTTTATTTTCATAGTCATTAAGTTCATATTTTTCATTGATTAGCAAAAGGGAAAAATGTACTGAGGAAGACAACGAGAAAGTGGTAGTGTGTCCCATTTTTACCTTTATGTTTAACTAGGGTAAACATAAACTTGCTGCTAGCTACAATATTCCAGTCAGTGATAATAGACCGATCCCAGTCAAAGTGATAGAACAATTTTCGTTGGAACTGGGTAAGTGGTCGTTGTTGGAACCTACCTCGATAGGCAGTACAGCAGTTTCTTCACACTATTTTCCTTTACCGGTTCGTGTTTACGTTTAAATGTTCATGATCATAACAATCGAAAGACGTCTACTGTTCGACATAGGCCTCCCCCAGGTGTCGCCACAATTAACGGCATTAAGCAAAGACTTATAAACGGATAAATTTAATGATAAACGTTGCAATAATATAGCTTATAACCTATATTTTTGCTAAGTTTCATCACGTGAGCAAGTTCAATAAATAGGCTACTAATATTATAAATGCGAATGTTTGTGAAGATGGATGGAGGTACTCGTATGTTTGGATGTGTCGCGTAATACTGATTATAATTTAGGTGTCTTCAAGGCTAGAGTGAATAGGCTCTTAATAAACTAGTGCGCCTCACCATCAACGATTGCATCACTACTTATCATCAGGCGGGATCGCAGTCAAGTACTAGTTTAAAAAGATAAAAAAAAAAGTTTCATTAGGTGAGCAAATTCAGCCAATAGAATATTTTTTATTATAGGGTGAAGCCGCTGGAAGAAGCTAGTCTAACATAGTTTCAAAATATCAAGATTTAACAGTCGCACTATAATGACGTCACAATGTTGCTTACATAACAAAAACTATATTTATCTACATCAGCGCCCTCAAATCCCACGATGGTTTACTTTCCGCACAGACTCTAAACATTACAATCTATCAAAAAAACACAACGTCAAAATTGGCACCTTTCAGGGAAAAATTACACCCTTTTTTTTATGGTGGCAAAAAATCATGCATTGACATCCCCCGCTCTTGGGCGGAGCGGGAGATAGTGTCAGACTCTTACTGACTAAAAGACCTACCCCGTTCCTTCTAGCCTTCATACCGGGGCTCGAGCGCCCTTTCGGATTACCCTGGCCCCAGTAGGCTTCGACCCGGCTGGGTCCCTGCTGTTGCTGACAGCTCCTTGAGGCGCGCGGGAACAGTGCGCGCCGTCGACGACTTGGGCTTGGTCCGGACAGTTACCGGACGGCCGGACAGCGAGCTACCCATTGCTCACTGTCCGCAAGCCCGCGCCTACGGTGGCCGGAAATCGGGATCAGAATCCCGGCGGCGGCGGCGGCGGCGATAACGCCGTTGCCTGATGCGTTCGGCCTTCTCCTTTGCGAGCATTACTGCTTCGCAGAAGTCGGCGACCGCCTGCCACTCCTCCTCGCTCCGGACCATGGCCTCAACCATTACACCCGACTCGAAGTGCTACCATTGCCAAAAAATTACCCATATGTATTTCGGGGAAATTAACTATCTTTTCACTGGGTACCCTTTTAATTTTAACAGGTCATTTCGATGTAACTCACCCTAAATATGGTTTTCATAGCTCCAGAACTAGGTGCGGAAATGTAGAACATCGCAAAATGTCTGACGAATCGAGTGGAGAGAGGGTTGCGACCTCCGCCGGGCGGCGCGCACGAGCAGGCCAGCACCACGTCTAGGATCTCCTTCCAGTACAGCTTGTCGCGGTCGTAAATACCCCCATAATCTAGATATTGCCTAGAAAAAGATGGTGTAAGTAATAATAATAGGTTAATAATAGGTCCTGATTTTTTTTTTTGAGGTATTTTGAAACTTGTCCTAGTCGAGACTTCAGGAGATAAATGTATTATGTCAGACTCCCAAAAATGTTTCAATTTAAGTACGTTATTCTTCGATTCTTTAATAAAAGATTAGCTTTATTTACACTTAGAGAAGATGAGAGAGACACATTTCGAGTTTCGCTTAATCTTCGAATAAATATCAAATTAATTTGAATAAATGTAATTCTATTAAGTTTTAATTCATTTTTTTGGTTCGGTGAAGGGGTGAAAGTATTAGCTATTCTATGAGCCGTAGGTACCTAATAAATATATATGATAATTTTTACCTCAGCAGTTCTATAGTAGGTTGGGCGCCATAAATGTCGAGGCGAGGCATATTCACGTCATCAATGAATATAACCACTTTCTTGCCTAAAGGAGCTCCGATGGCCTTGCGTGGTCTCTTGTCTAAACGTAACTCTATAACTGCCTGGAAAGTAAATATACGAGTATACAGGGTTATTTGTATAACACTGGCAACCTCTCAGGGTTGGCCAATGAATTAAAAAAAAAATACATACATTCAGCCGAACATAGAACCTCCTCCTTTTCGAAGTCGGTTAAAAATTTACTATATTTTTGTACAAAATACAAAAAAAATAGATACAAAATTATATTTTAGTTCATCATATTTTCATACAAAAATAAAAATATTTAAACTCAACGTTCTGAATATTACGAAGTCCATGCGAAGCAAGCGATAGTATAATAGCGGAAGGGAGTGGAGATCTGGTGGCGCGGTGCTTTATGCGCTTGCGTCGTGTCATACAGACTTAGGTAGGTATAGTAAAAATACAGCGTTAAAATGTGTGTAATCTTGAAGGTTTATTTTTGGTAAATGAATTATGTTATGTAAAAAGGCATAGCACTAAAGTTGTTGTTTATGATGTTAGTAATACCTTCTATATTATTGTAATTAAACCAAATACGGTTTGATTTTGTGCCATGGGGTTCCGGGACTGGTTTATTCTACTTTATTTTATTCTATGTATGAAACTAGCTTGCTTTTTTAGTAAAATGTTCTTTTCAGTTTCTCATTTACCTAAATGTACGAGTAACTGGAATGGACAAGTTTTACAGAGCCATCTGTAAAAATCAACACACAGCCTCTTTTAATTTTAATAACTGGTAGGAATGGTAGGTATTGTAAAAAGAACTAATACATTTTGACGCAAGTGGGCCACTTTGTCGATCGATCGGGCGTGGTGAAGCCGAGATTTCAAATGATATTTTTCAATACATTTACGAAGAAGCAAAATGTTTACCTGTGTGCGGCCACTGCTGGTTTGGGCCGAAAAGTTCAATATGAACGGTATATAATAACCAGTCTGAGCCATTTTGTTCAGCATCCCTATCGCAATTACTGTTTTACCGACACCTGAAAGAAAAGGCATTCATGGAAACAAAATTGCAAATAAATCCTACCTACATTTTGATTACTACCAAGTACCAGCTGTTTTGAGCGAGAAAAGAGCTCTTTCGTTTTATTTAAGACAGTCCAACCGTTGTATAACGATTACCTACGGTGTAATTGGGAAATAAATAACGCTCTTGTTTTTGTTTTGTCATTGTCATCATCATCATCATCATCCACAGCTTTACTTCACCCACTGCTGAACTCAAGCCTCTATTTTCTAGTGGATATCTCCATGACCCTGTGCCAGCCTCATTCAGGTTCTACCTGCGGTAGCAACTATGTCGTCTGCCGATCTCACCATAGCAATCGTTGGATGGCACTCAGTCACCGCTTTGGTCCGCCTATCATATCAAATTACGCACAGCAGTAGATTTTAAAGATTTACCTGTATTTCCTGTGAACATGACGGGTTTGCCACAGCCCAGAAGTTTTTCAAACAAATACCCGTACCGAACAGTGTCTATAGTTGGTACGAGAGTTTCAAAGAACGGCTTGTTGCAATCGTACAAGAATTCAGGAATTATTTCTGCCCACACTTTCAGTTTACGTAGCTTCGTATCCATGAACATGTCGAAGAAATTGAAGCCCTGCGGCATGCTGCGAAAATATAATATTACATAAAACTCTAGAGAGATACAAATGCCTCTTTGCAGTCAATCAGTGAAAAAATATAATTGTTAAAATTGGATTTTTATGATCAAAGTTTAGTTAAAGTCTTTACAGAGTAAATGTATATATGATATGAAAGTAGAAGTTCAAGAATATTTTTATAAAGATACACGTAAAAACTACTGACAATTCAGCTTCCTCGAACTGCTCAAATTGTCTCTTGATGACCTCTTCGAAAAGTTTCCGTCCATCGTCGAGGATGTTGCCGCCGATGCACCACACGTAGCAGAAGATGAAGCAGTGGGCGATGTACACCTTGATGTATGCCTTGTCCGGGAACCGATCTCCGGGCTCCGCGAGCAGCGCGCCCAGGAGGAAGCACACTGCTGACACTTTGCTTATGTCTACCTAAACGTGACATCAGGAAAACTGGGTACTCGATTTACGCTATATGATACGCACTAAATGTTGGAAAACATCCTTTGTCGCTATTGTCCCGGTAAGCAGTAGATGGGGAAATATTTTAATCATGACATAATAAGTATCTGCTTACAGTGCTTACGTTCCTTTTTCCAAACGTAAATGAATTAAGTACCTGACCGATTCCAAAGCGGCATTTGTTATTAACGTGATTTAATCCAACTTCCAACATTTTGAAAAGTTCGTGAACGAATTCGGCATTTTCCTGACTGAAAAGGTTTTTCTCTGTCGCCTCATCTATCCAGGAGCGCACCATCGGCATGTACCCCATCTCGTTTGGGTCCACGTACACCATGCCGCAGCGGGACACCGTGGCTGGTGAAGCTTGAGCTAAATCCGCCACCTATATAAAAAATTGTCAGGATAAACCTTAATGGTACATCATTTGTCATTTATGCGACTATTAGTCATGGCCACGACAAACAGTTATTATTGTGCTAAAGACGATAGTACAGTGCGTTTCACTTATGAAGTTCCTCCGCCGTAATGTTGGCTCCCCTGTCTGTCTACAGAAAAAAGAAAGGAAAAAGAAAAGAGTTGCCTACTCTAACAAAATTGTTGCACGAAACGAAATCGATTTTAACGGTATTCGCACCACTTTATGAAGTATTATGAGGGGAATGAGATTTTATTAAAAAAAAGCAGGTCTAAAAGGAAGTTGTTAATGGAGAGGTACGATATAAGTAACAAATTATCAGTTTATCTCCCTAATATTAAGCAATTGTTATAAATATAGCCACACTGTTTTTTCGTATTGCCAATATTACGCCGAAAGAACTTCTTATGTGAAATGCACTATAGTCCGACGATAAATAAACCGTTACGACAGCATAGTGGAAACGCGGCCTAATAGTCGATCTCAGTAGTGATATTGATTCTACCAATATGTTTAATGTGTCGGACTTTATAATAGCATATAATAGGATAAAGCTATAGTATACACCAAAACAACATAATTTTTACACCATCTTAGATCAATGGGTATTATCTTAATGGGTTCAATGGTGGTCGCTGTTAATAGTTAATTTTAGATAAATAACGTTATTTACTGTCCTATTAGATTGAAGGTTATCGAATGTGTAGTTGCCAATGTTAAACGGCATTGTTACGTTGACCTTGCCTTGCTCTGCTATTTACTGAACAGAATAAATCGAGAAAAGAAACAGTTACCAATTATTTTTTCTAGTTTTTACGCTGATGTTTAAACATATATTCGAGATGTTATTACGATCAGTTGAAAAACATAATGGGCAGTTAATTCATTCATCGGCGGTTGGTAAATTAGTGCGACAGTAAATCGTGGACACTATAATGGACATAGACAATACTTAAAAAAAACAACAATTGTCTGGTTATTTCATCCTACAATATTAGTACTAAAAATACGTAAGCAGTCTATTGGCCAGTAAAAATGATGGAACGAGCAGTTAGATAAGTGTGCGAGGACATTGTTAGCAATACTTTGTTTTTATTGTTCATTATTAAATTCAAAATTCAAATTTAAAATCATTTATTTCAAACAGACCATTTGCAGGCACTTTTGAATAGTCAAATGTCGGTCAGTCCAAGAAAAGTGAAGCTAAATTGCACGTTCCAAAGCGTAGATCTCTATGGAGAAGACCGTGCAAGAAACTCCATGGACACTCTTTTAAATCATATTATGTGTTACATTTATTGCTTGGTTACAAATTTTCATGTTGCTTCTATTGTGTAAGCACACTGTAGATAATAAAACAAAAATAAATAATAATAATAATTAAAATATATTAACTGAATTAAGCCACTGGCAGCTAAGAGATGACCGCTGTGCCCTCGTAGGGGCGATCGGCGGCGAAGACCTCTCGCACCGGGCCTTGGTTGAGGCCATGGTCCGGAGCGAGGAGGAGTGGCAGGCGGTCGCCGACTTCTGCGAAGCAGTAATGCTCGCAAAGGAGGTGGCCGAACGCATCAGGCAACGGCGTTATCGCCGCCGCCGCCGCCGCCGGGATTCTGATCCCGATTTCCGGCCACCGTAGGTGCAGGCTTGCGGACGGTGAGCAATGGGTAGCTCTCTGTCCGGCCGTCCGGTAACTGTCCGGACAAAGCCCAAGTCGTCGACGGCGCGCACTGTTCCCGCGCGCCTCAAGGAGTTGTCAGCAACAGCATGGACCCAGCCAGGTCGAAGCCTACTGGGGCCAGGTTTATCCGAAAGGGCGCTCGAGCCCCGGTATGAAGGCTAGAAGGAACGGGGTGGGCCTTTTAGTCAGTAAGAGTCTGACACTATCTCCCGCTCCGCCCAAGAGCGGGGGTTGTCATTGGATGATTTTTTCCCACCATAAAAAAAAAAGCTAAGAGATGACCAGTCTCAACTGATGGCATCCGTTCACGAGCATGACGCGTGCATCAGCCCCACTCAGCCCAACCATTTTTAAGGGAACCGAATGACCCAATAACACGTGCCACCAACAGCGAAACATTTGAGTGAGCATGACAAACTCTCAACTGCCATGCTCGTAATGTCAAAAAAAAAGATGTAACCTAATAAAAATGCTCCATGGTACTTCACATTTACAAATTGGAAAATAAAAGTGCTGCTACATTGAACAATGCTATGGTTTTCAATTATGTTTTCAAATTACAATAATTATAATAATGGTTTCCAAACTAATCAATACACCCTAGTGGTAGTGGAGCTGGACCAGCATTGAGCCAAGCATTTTTATCTTGAATATAATCCTCCAACTTATAATATGCTTGCCTGCATAGAGTGCGTTTAATACAAGATTTAAATTTCGTTTCATTGAGTTCTAATATTTGGGGAGGTGTTTTATTATAGCATTTTAAACAGGGTACCGTTTAAAATGCTATAATAAAATTCATGAAAGAAGAGGCCACTTTAGCCAATCTGAAGCCTGGTTGAACTAATTGGTCCCTATGTCTTGTAACATAGTTATGTCTTTAAGATTCTTTCTAACGTACATGATGTTTTCATGTATATATTAACAAGGCACCGTCATGATGTTAATATCCTAAAACAGTTCCCTTAGAGAATCGCACCGGCGGAGATTGTAAATAGCTCTGATGGCTCTTTATCCGACTTCGAAAAAGAGGAAGTTCTATGTTCGGCTGAATGTATGTTTTTTTTTTAATGTATATTCACCGATATCTCGGTCAATTGTGGACCGATTTAAAAAAAAACTTTTTTGATTGTAAGGTTATGCTTCCAAGTTGGTCCCATTAAAATATTGTTATGATCTGATCATGAACTTCGGAGATATGGCACAGAACTCCTCATAGAATCACAGCAGAACTGTCGTAACAAGTAAAATTGCTTTGTTTATACGTGTAGTCGATGACTGGCTGAAGGAAAAGGGGGAGGGGATGTATCGGACTATTCTGATGATGAAGCCAGAAGATAAATTAATATTTAAGTTTGGCTGAGAGGTACTTTTTAGTGGTGGTACCATAACTAAAAAGTGTAAAATAAAAATCTTTTTACAAAAAAATATACAACCGACTTCAATGTTAAAAAAAAACACTGAAAAGTACAATAGTACATTGTTACACTAGGGGTGAAAGTAACTCATTTCGTCCCGAGAAGGAGTTGGCGGGCGAGCGCAGCGAGGTCGCTAATTCGAGGGATTAAATGGGTTACTTTCACCCCGAGGTAAACACTGTGCTTTTCATTACGAATACGAGGAAACTAAAAATAAATTAAAAAGTTTGTAAAACCTGAGACGTCGTACCTATGATTTTAAGTAGGTATCTTTTTTCTGATTTAGGCGGTAAAAGGTATTCCACTACTGCTTTAGCCTCTTCTCTTATGAAATTAGGCGTTAAATCACTATTTTAATCTGATAAACATAACGTGTTAATACAAATCTCTGTTGTACGGAAATGTAAACGAAACTCGAAAAAACCAACGACTGATTGCCACTTTCCCGCCATTTTGTTTTTTTTTTTTCTGCGGCCGGCCAGCTATTCAGCCTAATTAATGAAAAATTAGAAATTAATTGTAATCTTTTAAAAATAAAGTATTTTAAAGAAATAGTTGAACAAATAAATCACTTAAAATATAACATTATTTAATTAATACTTGTCTTTAAGTTATTTCAATTTTATATCGCGCTGTGATTGACTGGCTGTATGGAAAATGGTTCAATAGAAATGTGAAGATAGAACTAGTTTTTTTTTTAAATTATTTGACAGCTGTCAGTTGTAAAGTAAAACTCCCTAGGGATGAAAAGTATCACTTTCAGCCCGCTCCTCAGGCAACTTCAGACCTGCTTTCAGAGTATGAGTAATGAAAAATAAATTTAATTTCGGAAGTCGGTATTAAATAACGAAGAGACAAAACTATAATAGAAACACCGACTTCCGAAATTAAAGTTATTTTGTACTTTTCAGTGTTTTTTAGGGTTCCGTAGCCAAATGGCAAAAAACGGAACCCTTATAGATTCGTCATGTCTGTCTGTCTGTCTGTCTGTCCGTCGGTATGTCACAGCCACATTTTTCCGAAACTATAAGAGCTATACTGTTGAAACTTAGTAAGTAGATGTATTCTGTGAACCGCTTTAAGATTTTCGCACAAAAATAGAAAAATAGCAATAAATTTTGGGGGTCCCCATACTTAGAACTGAAACTCGAAAATTTTTTTTTCATCAAACCCATACGTGTGAGGTATCTATAGATAGGTCTTCAAAAATGGTATTGAGGTTTCTAATATCATTTTTTTCTAAATTGAATAGTTTACGCGAGAGACACTTCCAAAGTGGTAAAATGTGTGTCCCCCCGGTAACTTCTAAAATAAGAGAATGATAAAACTAAAAAAAATATATGCTTTACATTACCATATAAACTACCAACGAAAATTGGTTTGAACGAGATCTAGTAAGTAGATTTTTTTTAATACGTCATAAATTTAAAAAAATACACTATTCTTAAAACATCGATCAAAGTTACAACGAACTACAAGAACTTTTATATTATGTTACTTGCTGCTACGGAACCCTCCATGGGCGAGTCCGACTCGCACTTGGCCGGTTTTTTTATTTTTAGTTTATATTAATGATTTACCCTGTTTGTTGAAAAATAAACTTAAGTAATATGGTGTTGTTTCCCGACGACACTTCTTTGATTTTTAAGATAAATAGAAGGACTAATAATCTTGACATACGGACGGACAGACAGACAGACAGACATGACGAATCTATAAGGGTTCCGTTTTTTGCCATTTGGCTACGGAACCCTAAAAAGGACCTAAAATTGAACCTTGGGGTACCCCCATTTTCAAATTTAATTCCGACGACTTGACACCGTTTATTTGAACTAGTTGCTGTCTGTCATTCAAATACGATTTTAATAAGCTTATCGCTGTTTTGCCTAGTCCGTAATGCTCCAGTTTCAGGAGTAATGTTTCATGAACCACACAATCAAACACCTTAGACAGGTCGCAAATGGCTTCCTCCCACGCATTAAAAATGTGTTTTAGTAAGGAGACACCAGCGTCAGTTGTACAACGTCCTTTGGTGAAACCATACTGTTTATTGTGGAAGATGTTATTGGTGTTAAAATGATTATGCATTTGATTTAACATTACCTTTTCAAATATCTTGATAAAAACCGGCAATACAGACACCGGCCTATAATTATTAGTGTCTTTACTGTCTCCGGATTTAAAAGTGGTATCACTTTACTATATTTCATTGGATCCGGAAAGACTCCTTGATCTATACAAAAATTAAATATTAACGCTAAGTACGGCGCTATAGTCTCAATAATTGTAGTACAAACTTTGATAGACACACCCCATAGATCATCCGTCAATTTAACCTTGATTTGTTTAAAAGCTTTTATTACTGTTATGGGGTTTATATGCTTAAAATTGAATTCTGTCGAGCAGGCAGGCACGTTCGCCTGCAATAAACCAAAAGCATGCGGTGGGGACGAATTTAGGGCTTCAGTTGTTTTAATTGGTATACTGGTAAAGAAATTTATAAATTCTTCTGCAATTAATTTATTATCACTAAAAAGACCATGATGAGTCTCCAATGTGTAATCATTATTATGTATTTTGTTCCTGTTAGTTTCATCATTTATAATTTTCCAAACCGTTTTTATTTTTCAGCTGATTTAACTTTGTTGCTAATGTATAAGGCCTTAGCTGCCTTACAAGTATTTTTTAAATTTTTTGAATATGTAGCAACATACTTATTAAATGTTTTAGTGTTAATAATAGGCTTAAGGCCATACAGCTCAAAAAGTTTTTCCATACTTATTCTGATTCCTTTAGTTGCCCAGTCACTGAATCTAAAATTAGGGTATATACTTTTAGATTTCTTTTCAAGTCTTATTAAATTCGGTTTGAACTATTGAAAAAAAATTGTTATATAAAACATTACCATTGTTCACAGCAAGGTTCCCATCACCCAACTTGCAAGTTAAAGTGCTTTTAAATTTATTTAGCTTACCGGATGTTATTGGTCTGGATTGTATCTGCACTTGTTGTATTGGTAAGTTGGATTCAAAAGTTACCATTAATTAAGCCGCTATAATCAGAAGGCAGATAATTTACAATAGCTTTTTCTAAATAGTTGCAGCAACAAAAAACATTATCTATACATGTAGCAGTAGTTGTCGTAGTTCGAGTTGGTTCCATAAACACATTTGATAAATTAAATGAATTGAAAAGATTTAAAAATCTACTGCTATCTGAATTATTCTCTAAAATATTAATATTAAAGTCTCCGCAGATGATTACTAGTTTATTACCCGTTGAAAGTTGCCAGTAGCCAAAATATCTTACATGACTGATTTAAAAATAGAGTAGTTTTGATAATTAGGGGGCCTGTAAACGCACACTATGACATGCCTATCCAGCTCAACACACGACACTTTAATGCTATGTTCAACGGACAGTGCAACTATATCTTTACGAGTTTTAAATTTAATACTATTTTTAATAAGGGTGGTTCACTATTCCCCACGTAACATTGACTTTCGGTTAAAACAACTGCCCACATTATAATTATCATAATTAATTAGCATTTCAAAATCCTTTAATTAACCAATGCTCAGTAAAACAAATGACGTCAAACACTGTTTTTTTCTAAAAACAAGATTTTAATGAAATTTTTTTTTTCATAACAAGCTTTTTCGACACACTTGCTCAGAAAGTGACTATAATTGCACTACACTTAGGTATATGTATAATGTAGCTTGTGACCAACCCTTGTGACAACTGTGACTTTTTGATTACCATTATGCACAAGTGTGATAATGTAGTGATAACCTTTTTTGTTAAATCTCTGTTCTCAAATCAAACATTGAATTCGAAAAAAAAAATACATTAGGTATTGCGTACAATAGTACAAATTAGTGTCTTGCTTGCTTATTTTACGCTAATTTGTGTTTAAATAAACTATTTTAACTTTTACATTAATAAAACCTGTCATAAAATAAAAATATTTTTTCTGTTTATAAATATAAGCAACCTCATTCTTATTTTTATTTAAACAGCCTAGCTAGAGTAGCTAGTCTATGGCCGCCATTTTGGATGCGCGCGCATAAGAAGAAAGAACCATTTTTTGCGCCACAGTTTTGCTGATAAAGCAATAATTAACTAATTTGTAAAATTTTTCTTCTCATATGTGTCGAAAAACGTCGTATGATACACGTGAATATTGGTGATTACCGTCCTCGGCTCTCTTAAGATCCTCGCCATCGGCTCGGATCTAAATACCGCCTCAGCGGTAATCACCAACATTATACAATTGTATCATAATGTACTATTATAGCTCGGTTTACCTATATAATTAATGCTCGTCAAGACGAATCATACGAGCCCAAACTCGATGTGGTTGTGTCGCTTAACTACCAAGTTCCTATAGCCACCTTCCAGTTGCATCATCTGATCAGCTCCACGTCATAATGATTTTGCATTGTCATCTGATTTACACATGCATGCAAAATTTCAGCCCAATCGGTAACCGGGAAGTGGGTCAAATTTTATTTACAAGATTTAATGACAGACAAAACATCGGGACAGGTGAAACTAATAGTAGAGGATACGGTTAAGAACGACCTTCACCGGTTTGTTTAATGGATGAAACGTATTTTATGATAAATTTAGTATATTAACGAATATAACGCGGGTGGGTTGCCTGAGAAATTCGTGGCCAGACATTTTTTTTTTTTGTTTGAAAAATGCACCGGTGTGTTTAACGAATAAATTTAATACTAACCGAAAGAGTGAAGCCTTTAGAACATAAAAATGTTGGGTTGCTTATTTGTTTCCTGGCATAACTATGGGTTGCCAGGTATAAACAGGTATGTATAAACAGGTGTGTTTATTTTGATATACAACAAATTCTATATCAAAATAAACGCTGTTTCATTATGAATACGATGTTATAGTGTTGTCTGCAAAAAATCTGGTATGAATAACGATTGTGCATTTTTCTAAAAAAAAAGTAAATTTTCAATTTTTTATTAATAATAGTCTGGCCAGGAATTTCTTAGGCAACCCACCCGCGTTATATTATTTAATACACTAAATTTATCATAAAATAAGTTTCATCCATTAAACAGACCGGTGAAGGTCGTTCTTAATCGGATCTTAGACTATAAATAAAAGCTTGTAATAATTCAATTTCCAATTGTTTCGCAGAAAAACCCTGAATGTTTTGAAGAAACAAATTAAAGGATTTTTGCTTACCCCCTGTAGCTTGAATGCTAGAAGATACTATATTTTAAGTTGACATAAATTGCCAACAGTACCAACTGTAGTCTTATTACCTAGTTTAAACCATTAGTACTATTACTAATGGTGGGACTGATTACTGGGTAGGTACGCCGACATAATGCTTATGTCTGAGTTAATATTAACTGCTAATAGCTGCGCTATTTGACGTCTTAATATAATAGGCAGGTAGGTACACAGTATACCTGGTCGAAAAAAGTTTATCAACAAAATTGTTGATGTAAAAAAATAAGAACTTATCACTATGATGACTAACTAAAAAATGCATATGAATATTTAGCTTATGTATGTACTTATTTTGTCTGTCTGACCAGTGCTCAATCTAAGGAAAAGCACACAAAATAATCTTTCTACAATTTATCTTCAACAGTTCAGTGACATTATTGGTGATGTCATCTGTCTTCACATTTAAGCTATTACCCACAAATACAGTTAGAATAGCGTTGGGATCATATACTTACTCATTAACTAATGACATTATGTGATGGCAGGAAGCTTGAGGTGTGCAATAATTTTGAGAAGGAACAATGAGTTTTTTACTAATTGCCCTAATCCTCTTCCTATACTATCTGAAAATATAATTGATTGATAATCCCCACTATTATGAGAGGAAAATTTTAATTTTCTGAATCTACCCCTTGAGTTAATTCATGCTGTGTGGGGTACCTGGTCAGGAATACAGTCCTGAGCACTGATGGCCTGGGATGAGTTCTCCGTTACCATAAGTCGGAGGCCAGCCTGGTTAGATTTTATCTGACAAGTGCATTTGTTGTTTCTTAGAGTAAGAGAGTCTACTTTGTCCATTAACTCATTTGTAGCCAGAATATGTTCCTTTATTTGGTTCTTTGAACATACATATTTGTTATAAATTGATTTTAGTTTGTATTTCAGACTGTAAGCGCTGAGTATCAATTTCATAAATATTTATACTGTCTTCTAACATAATCTGATAGTTATTTAATTGATTATTTTTAAAAAAATGCACTAACCCAGAAGACATAATATTATGCTCCCAACAGAATAGTATAATAATACATACTATATCAGACTGCACAAATAAAACGGTGGACCGCCGACTACCCAAGATACGGGCAGTGCTCAGTTTGGGAGTCGTTGACTCACTTTTTTGAACTTACCGATATTAATGTTATATGATGTTATCTTGTAGTTGTGTTTTTGTGTACTTTTTGGAAGAAATAAAGAATTATTAATAGTGTTTTTGTTGCTTCTTGTGGTTTTAACATTATTTTAATGATTTTATTCAGTTTTGCATATTTTTAATTTTATTTTGACTAAATTTGTAATTATTATTGTGTTTTAATATTGAATCTTCTGTAAGATCAATTGTTACTAAGGAATGAGGGTTAGGGGAAGGTGGGGCAGCCTCATACAGTTTTTATATTTTGTCATATAGAATTTTCTCTGGTATCAATATCTGTATCGATTCATCAAACACTAATAGTCTTACTATCTGACTTTATATCAAAAATATGTGATTGAAGTAAATACACTTGTGCGGTTTTCTATAAAAGATAAAACAAAAAATTAAAAATGTATTGAATGTACCCCACATGCGGGGCACTTTCATACAGGCTATGGGGCAGATTCACACATATGAAAAAGTACAATAAATGGAGCGTGAAATGTTTAATTATTTATCAAAATTAAAATGTCAAAATCAACGTTTTTGAAAATAAAAGCAATTATAAACTATGGGCACATATTATTAGAGTGATAGTCAAATAATACTAAGTAAAAAAGAGAATAACATAAATGTAGGTAGTTTTTCTTTTTATGGCACTGAACGAACTTAGTTAACCTAATAGTCTTTCTGATCAGTCATATCAGTACTGAAAAATCTCTTTAGTAGTAGTACCAATAATCATTCATATAGACAGTACATTTATACAGTATGAATGTACCCCGCTTGTTGCTGTATGAACCTACCCCATCATAAGATAATGAAATAAAAATATTCCAAAAAAAAAAACCAATCATATATATAATAATTCACATATCAATTCACGAACTTGACCCTATTATCTTTTAAATAAAATAGTGCTGATTAATCTAGAAAACGGCTTTTATCAATAAAAAGATGTACAAAGTGAGTTCACAAAATTAATTAGGCGTGGCCGAATCACTTTCCATGCCACCTCGTAGCGCTTTTCACACCGACTGCTGTCAAACTCCATGAGCCAACACACATTTATATAAGCTACGCATACACGTATAAGTCGTTCAATTGATGTGCGCCTAACAACAGATATTTCTAGTGTATGAAGGTGCCCCTTGTATGAATCTGCCCCACTTCCCCCTATATTTTGAATTTATTAATTCATCATATAAACGGTTAGTCTTCTCAGTCTGAGTACATTCCTTTTCCTTCTGCAATTTAAGAATAAGACTATTAGGTGCCATTACTGCCCTAGTTTCTCATTATTATGTTGTAAAACATCGTTATTGGTCACAATACATCAGGTTATCTATTAATACACTACAATTAATCAAAATCTAAAAACAGCTACATTAAAATCATAGCCTTTTTAGTTTTACCCGACTGCAAGAAGGGTTATGTTTTTCGCGCGTATCTTGTATGTGTGTAATATTCTTTATTACCTCATATCTTCCAAACCGCTGAACAGATTTTTATAATTAACATATCGTTAGATTCGTCTTGATAACCCAAGTGTTCTTAGATAGGTGACGTTAAAAAAAAAAACAACATATCGACTGAGATGCTAATGTTAGAGGAAAAAATATTTTTTTTAATTCTGCAATATGGGTGTCTAATTAAAGGGCTTTTCATGAGGATTTCAAAATGGTCTGTCATGACCATATTAAAAAAAAAGTACAACAGGAAATCTATGTTATTTATTTTGTACTGCGGCAAATGCCTAGGTCGGTTTTTGAGCTTTATAGTGATTTTACGTCTAAAATATAGTGATATTATAATAGTAACTAAAAAGTGTAAAATTAAAAATTAATTTAAAAAATAAAAAAACCCGACTGTGTAAAAAGTTACTTTAAATAAAAACTGAAAAGAAAAATAAACAAGTTCAGTCCACAGTTCAGCAACAGTCGGGACCCAATAAAATAATCTAGACTAAAATCATTCTATCTAATGTGGGTCCCGACTGTTGCTGAACTGTGCACTGAACTTGTTTATTTTTCTTTTCAGTTTTTATTTAAAGTAATTTTTTACGCAGTCGGGATTTTTTTTTTTTTTTTTTTAATAAGATAATTTTTCGTTCGATAAGAATGGCTGTGTGAGTGTCGCGCTGATCCAAGAATATTTTTGAATTTCTTTGTATACTTCTTTGTAGTTCTAAAATCAATGTATTAAAAATAATGACAGCTATCCACAGTAACTTACAATGTCCAAGGTGGCGCAAGAAAAGTGTCTGGAAAGATCGGGAGGCAGGCCCAGGAGTGACCCAATCTAGGCTACCACAAAATTCGGATTATTAAGTACCTACCTCAAAAAGCATGTGTACGTAAGGTGTAAGCTTGATTCTCTCTGAATTGGACAGACATAACATCTTGTTGTCATCCAGCACGGTGTTCATGTTCTCGATCCACACGGCGTCCACGGGCCCGTCGCATATCAGCCACTGGTGGTCCGGTCTCTCGCACTATATAATTAAGTCTTTTGTTAATAAATTGAGATAGATTGGACAGATTGACTGAAAGATGATGATGACGACTAGGTAGAAACTATCAATTGTCTAGTTTATGTCACATCCGTTCGCAAACAGTCCCTGTCATGATTATAATTAAAAAAAAACCAGTCAAGACGGCACCGAGGCTTCCGTACAAACCAATTACCAATGTTGGTAAATAGATTGATTCCCACGAAGTCGACTTTCGAAGATTTTTCCAAATCGAAATAAAAATGTACAGTTTTTATACTTTTTCCTTTAAGTACTTGCACTATGAGACTTTGCTTTTCGTCTTATTTCAGGATTCTGGGTCAATGAGTAGTGCTCTACCTAGGAGGTATGTTTTGCTTGCGAGCGTTAAGATATGCGCACTAATCGGCCTTCTTTTTATTATGCGTTGACTTAGTAGTTTAATTTGGGATAGAGATTAGACCTGGATAATTTCGGCTTTAGTTATTCCTTAGAAAAAGGGTCTTGATGGAAGAACAGCCGGTCAACAAAATAATACTATAAGGGTTCCGGTTTACCGACTAAGATACGGACCTCTATGTAAATTGTTTTTATGGGAATAAGTCGTACCTGGCCAACTATTAAAAATAATACTAATACGCTTCTTGGCTACTCCAATCCTCACAGTAGGTTCTGTAAAACTTGCTACTAGGTTGCATGTAGTAAGCAGCCTTGTAGAATGCAGTCTGGTAGAAACAACTTTTAGATATTATAAAGTTTTCTACGCTAATATCCCTATTCTTCATAGGGTTAGGGACGCCACACACGAGCCACCGGTCACGACCACAAAACGCCGCCACCGGCATATTTCCTGTAGGTTTCATACATTATATATATATATGGATTCGCCGCTCACGGTTGACGCTAAACGCTGATATTATAAAACGCCGTCACACGCCATTTACGAATTTAAACCTTCTTCGTCAGAGTTCATTATGTTACTGCGCGTATGTGTTAAAAAAATGGCTGCCACCGGCCACAACTGGCTGGCATGCGATTCCGCTTTTTTTGTGGGCGCTATTAGCTTCTCGTGGCGGCTTTTGTGGCTGTGTCATGTGGCACATGTACGACGACACCTAGATCCCTGTAGTACACAACTGCTTTGCAAGGGTTTCACAGACCTTACTGATACTTGATCTATATGTTTTGGTGAGATAACACTTACTTGCACAGCCGTACGTAAACTGAGCGGTAAAATTCCATCGTGCCATTCGAGAGTTTGCAGATTGACTTCACCGTACAATTCTCCGATGTTAAGACTTTTTGGGTTCATTATGTACTTTTGTACTGGTTGATTTTGTGGACCTTCGATTTCCATTTCAAATAGCCTTGTGTAAGTATCTCCTAACACCTTTGAAATATAAGAAAAGGTGGATTAGCTCACTTATAAATTGGATGAAATTGGATTGAAAGTCGATCCCTTCTAAACACTAATTTGAATGTTAAAAAGGAAAAAGATTGTCAAGCGAGAATTTAGAGTGTCATTTAGACCGATGAGAGGGAGATGTTTCATAATAATGTTTTTAAATTATTCATATTTATTTTTACATTATCCATTCGTGTTTTTACGTTATAACATTTTACAATTACTATTTTGAGTAATTTTGTAGAAATAAATCCTACTCAAATAAACAAATGCTCTTCGTTGATAAGCTCATTTCTTGAAAACGGCTGGACCAATTTGGTTGTATAATATTCTTTTAAGTTTCCAATAGTCTAAGTTCATAGGGAAAGAAAATTCGTAAAAGTTGCTTGGGAAATGGAATGGACGGTAAAAGTGCTTTTTATTTTAGGATTTTTGGGTAGTAACAATTGGACTGTACAACGTCTGTCGGGACAGCTTGTAATAAATCATAATTCATCTCACTAATACAAATTTTATTTCGCCATGGTCTTAAATGGAAAATTTGATCTCATTATCTCCATAAGTACACCCGGGCGAAACCGGAGTGGAGTTAGTCATTGATTAAGGCCCAAGCGCCCGAAAAGTGCTTTAAAACAGTGACTTTCTGGAACCTACTCCTCGGTAACGGCCAGGTTAATAGGTTTGAAAAAAATATATGTTTATTATAGATTCATGAACAACATTATCAACATTTGAATTATTCGTGCGATTAATACTTTGGTCTAAAAAAAATATCACATACAACAACCTAACATTCGCAACTTTTCCCTACTCCTTCGAAACGACTTTGATCTTTAGAAACGTTTTTACACATAAAAATTGGTAGTTAAATATTCTTCAAAGTGAACATAGCATATGTAAATCAATCAATATTTCGCAAAGAAAATGGATTTAAAAGTCAGCGGGGCTCTGTCCGGGCGCAGCTGGCCGCAAACAAATGCACAGATAATCGTACTGTCGACTAGACGGGTACGAGAGTAGTGACCATTTAATTTCGGCCAAATGGTTCAAGGGACTATAAGCTTTAATATAGGTATGTAATCGTCTTTTAAAATACAAAGTGAACATCCGCACTTTGGAGGACCTAAAAAACGCCGCTGACGCCCCTATAATGGACCGTTCATGACCTTACCGTTGTGAGCGGAGCTAAGCGCGGGGCGGCGAGGAGCGGTAAGATCAAAAGTATGAAAATGTTTGAAGTACGCCACGACGCGCCGCTCATAGAGGCGCACTTTCGCCAACCGATGCCGCTCCGCCCGCTGCGGCACTCATCGCTCAGCTACTGGGCCCAAAAATGTTAAGGAGAAGGAAAACCATCGATTCTTACATTTAAGACCACCGTCTTTCCACCGCCAGTTGGCCCCACTAACATGACGCCCCATCTCACAATCATGGTCTCATGTAACTGGATCACTTTACGTATCTGACATTCTTCGACTTGAAGGTTCCGCTCAAGAATCATTGTTCCTGTAACATACTTACATTATTACTAGATGTACGATATGCTGCAAGCACTATGAATAAGGTTGAGTTAGCTTTTTCAAATAGGTAAGTACCTTAAAAATTATCTTACATACCTATAGCATTAGGAAACAACTGTAGGTAGTAGAAAATAAAAAAACTGGGCAAATGCGAGTCGGACTCGCGCACACAGGTTTCCGTACCTTCGTAGAAAAAAACCGCAAAAAATAATAATAAATCGCGTTTGTATTTTTGCGGCGTTTGTTGTATGGGAGGGAGCCTTAAATATTTGTTTTTAGTATTTGTTGTTATAGTGGCAACAGAAATAAATAATTTGTGAAAATTTCAACTGTCTAGCTATCGCGGTTCTTGAGATACAGCCTGGTGACAGACAAACAGACAGACAGCAAAGTCTTAGTAATAGGGTCCCGTTTTTACCCTTTGGGTACGGAACCCTAAAAAGTGTGGCATTTTTGTTAGATAAGCCTGTCCAGAACATAATTTACTTTATTTATTTTTTCCACAACTTTCACACAACACTATCTAGTCACAAACTTAGCAGAGCTTGTGCTTTGAGTACTACACAATTAATAAATATACTTATATCTACATATATATAAAAATAAAAATCAATGCCACTTTTCGTTGTAATTTTATATCTCAAGAACGGGCTCACCTATCCAAACCAAATGTTTAGGCTTTGTTCGGACTATTTAGTAGATGGTTTATGTGAAGTTTGGTAGGGTAGAGTAGGGTAAAGTGGGGTGGAGTAGGGAAGAGCGGGAGCGAAGCCGCGCGGGCAAAAGCTAGTAATATATAAATACATATACATACATATATTATAGATAAATTACACCGGGACACAACCAAATGATCGAGCTTATCACACAAATATTTGTCTTAACTGGGAATCGAACCCACGACCATAGCAGTCAGGGCCACTAACCACTAGACCAATACGCAGGCAACTTATGCTGGAGTGCCCCAAGCACCTACCTCATACAGTTGCATTTTTCACCTACTAGGATAAAAATAACTAAATAGTTTACCACCGACTAGAAAAGTACGAGAACATATTATTCTAACTAGTGTACTTACTGATAACCTCATCCATAACGCCGTAGTCCCTTTCAGGGAGTTCAACGCCGGGGAACAGATCCGACAATATGCCAGCGAACAGGATCGCGTCAGCAGCCAGGAACTTTGGCAGGTTGCTGTCGTTGAGGGCACATAGCAAGGTCATCTCTTCGTGCTGGTCGGGGCTCGCCCGCTTTAGAGCACCGGCCATCACCTAAATATATTTACTAATTACTATAAGTATCTAGTTATTAGAAATTCATTAAAAGTATCTACTGTTAATAAAATTGTGGAAAGCAAAAACTGAACATGAGGGCAGGCGTTTATTTAAGTGAGAAATCATTCAATAACTTCTCTCGCTCCGGGTTGAGCGAGAGGGACCACCATGTTTCTTCAGATGCCTTTTGTGTTTTAGGCTGGCCCAGCAGGGCCGAAGCTTACTGAGGCCAGGATTTCGCTCCTGAAAGGAAAAGCCGGGGTCTTGGAACGTAAGGCAAAGAATGTACAAAGGGGTGGATTTTAATCAGATAAAGCCTGACACGCCCTCCCCCTCCGCCTAGAAGTCACTGGTTGATTTCCCGCCTATAAAAAAGGCCTACAATACCGAAGCAAAAAATAAATAAGGTTATCTTAATCAATATCAACCGGCGCCGATGCCGTGAGTGGAAAACTAATGGAAGTCAGAAAGAAAATACTACATAGAAAACATAACTTGTTAATGCAAGTATCAGCTTTCTTCTATTCAAAAGGCGTACACAAACAAACAAGCAATAAACAGTTTTGAAAAAAATATTACCAGTACACTCTTCACAGCTCTCATACCGAAGTCGTAATGATCTTGTTTCGAAAGCTGCTCGCTAGACAACTTGTACATTTGCACCATCTTCTTCGCTAAACCTTTTGATGATTCGAACCCTTCGGAGTACAGGATCACTTCAGCGATCAACGCTTTAAAAAACATTAGGTACTATAATACTTATTATGTAGAATTATTATGTTATTGATGCATGTCGGCAAAGTGTACCTTTGCAGCCAATGAGGGATTGATGCTCGAAAATAGGTGAGGCAATCATAAAAGAATTTCAAGCTTGTAAAATGCGAAGAAAATATACTAGCTCAACCAAACTAAGGGCGCTTACAATTTATGCGTTTTTTGACGGTCTGCTGCGGTGTGGATGCGGTGCGATAGGCTCAGCAGACAGAACGGAGCGCAGTGGAGAGGATTTTATTAACGCACTTGAAAATAAACTTTAAAGTTATTACAATAAAGTGCATAAATGTTTGAACCTGACAAAAAATGCTCGAGCGTCCTCGAAGATACGCGGGAATCCCCGCGCGGCGTCGAGTCGGCGTCCGCGTCGTACGCGTACTTTCAGTGTTGTCTGTCACTGAGTTTAAAGAAGGAGGACGTCGTTTTTTTAGATTTTTAATCCGAAGTACGAACGTAATATCGAACAGTAAAATGGACGAAGAAAAAATAATGTCATCATCATCATCATTTCAGCCGAAAGACGTCCACTGTTGGACGGCCTTCCCCAAGTGTCGCCACAATGAGCGGTCCTGTGCGTCTCAAAAAAAAATTAATATGTTTAGTATCATCTCATGAAATGTGTCGAGCAGAGCATGTAGTGACAAATTAGAAAAGATGAATGCGTGGGAAAGAATTTAGCTTTATTTTATTAACATGTTCTTCCATTTCTTCTTCTTTCGCCAAAAGCACAATTGTAATCATGTCCCAGTCCATCATCGTTGACGAACTTTCGCGACAAACTGGCATGTTTACTGTAGAGTGGTAAACCAGAATGATTTACTCGCGCAGGCTTGCGAGGTCGCGCGCAAGCTCGAGCATACGCGTTCCGTAAAGACAATGCCCGAGACCGCGCGGGGATTAATTATTCCTCTCTGTCTGCGCTGACCCTTAGTTGTACTGCGTACGGACGATCTATTTTTTATATAAAGCGCGCGGCGCTGCAACCGTGCGGTGAAAAACAGGACGGCAACGTCACAAGCACCACGTTTTCAATTCGGTGTTGAATATTGTGGTGTTGAATAGCGCACAAACGCACCGGGAGTCAGATACGTTTTCCATTTAGGCACTTGTTGTAGTACGCATAAATTGAAAGCGCCCTAATAGTATAGAGATTGTTTGTTTTTCTTTCTATACTTGCTACTTCTTTACGCTCGAACGAATTTGGATGAGTTGTGGCATATGGGTAGAACCACGTCCTGGAATAGCACGTTTAATCCTAGAATTATGTTTCCTTGGGATACTTTTCTACTTTCATGAGGGCGAAGCCGGTTATTAGTATCTAGTAAAAGGACTCATATTCACACTTTCAAACTCGTCGCTAGAAATTAAATGCGCTGCGCTTCCAAATATACGATGCTTGTCGAAAAACGGTGCTATAAAAGCGAGTTTTCCAGTTAGTGAGTTGAAAAAAAACCTATTAGCTTTCTCGTCTCTTACCATAATCCGGTACCATCATAGCTATAGGACGGAATAGAGCCTTCAAATTATCAGGCAGTTCAGTCCTGCCCGCATAACCAGGATTCATTGTAATAAAGGCAGCACAACTGCGGACCAACTTGATTTCTCGCCCTTCAAACATGAACCTGATGAAACAGAGAAAAATCAGCGTATGCAGTGTTATTGGAACTGCAATACATAAACATAGTGATAATTTTGCATTTGCAAAGCCAAAATAAAAATATGAACACAACAAAAAAAGAATTAGCGAAATCGGTCCAGCCGTTCACGCGTGATGGCGTGACCAAGGAAATAGGATTCATCTTTATATAGGGTGTCCCGTAAATAATGGTCCAAACGTAACGGGTAGGTAGCTTATCTGATTTCCAACAACTAATTTGAATACCTAGTTAAAAAAAAACCGTTATGATAACCAACATATTTTTTTTTTCGAATTTTACCATTTTCTCTACCAAAATTTAGTTTTTTTAATGCTGTCGCTGCAAATAATAACATTTTTTGCTATAATTTCTGTGTAACATTTCTGAATAGCTTACTAATGTTATAAGATACCATATTTTTTAGTAACATTTTATGTGCCTTAGAAAAAAAATCTTGAATTGAAAAGATTTTTCTTTACGATGAAAAGACCAAATTTGAAAAAATTCTCCTGTAAAAAAATTGTATGACACTGACGACCACCATTATTTTAAAAACTTGTACATTTAATAAGGTTTGCATATTGGTATAAAATTTACGTCTAGTCCTAGCCGTTACAAAGATATTACTATGAATCTGAGAGAGGTACTGAATCAACAAAATAAAAAAAAATGAAAAAGTGTGCACAATTAAACTTTTTTCTTTAAAATGTTTTACTGTAGTATTTCAGACGATTCAGATTTAATTAGAGATATCAGCGTAGGAAAAGAATTAGAAGAAAAAAAAAACAATTTGTTTAAATAAATCGTTTATTTAGTTTTTACAGCAAATGTTTGAACTGTCTTCCCCATACGAGAATGCAAAGTCTGCATCTTCTAATTATGGAAGCTCTTATCCGACGGACGAAATGGCTTTGGTTGATTTCTGATACAGCAGATTGGATGCGTTGACGTAACTCTCCTTCCGACGCTATTGGTTGTTTGTAGACCCTGTCTTTTAAACATCCCCAGCAAAAAAAAATCTAGGGGATTTAAATCCGGAGATCGTGGAGGCCACAAAATTGGTCCTAATTGGCCGATCCATCTGTTTGGATAACTTTCGTCAAGGTGCGACCTTACTGCCGTCGCATAGTGAGCAGGGTACCCTTCATTTTGCAACCACATTGCTTGCCGTACGTCTTCTGGAATGTTTTCTAGCAATATTGGCAACTCATTCTTTAAAAAATACAGATAGTATTCGGCGTTTAGAGTTGCTGGTAGTTCAAAGTTCATCGAGTATTACAGAAGTACCGGTTGCACCCATATCACGCGCAACGTGTTCAAACGCTGAGAAATCAACCAAAGCCATTTCGTCCGTCGGATAAGATCTTCCTTTATTAGGAGATGCAGACTTTGCATTCTCGTATGGGGAAGACAGTTCAAACATTTGCAGTAAAAACTAAATAAACGATTTATTTAAACAAATTGTTTTTTTTTTTCTTCTAATTCTTTTCATACGCTGATATCTCTAATTAAATCATTGCCTCTGAAATACTACAGTAAAACATTTTAAAGAAAAAAGTTTAATTGTGCACACTTTTTAATTTTTTTTTTAATTTTGTTGATTCAGTACCTCTCTCAGATTCATAGTAATATCTTTGTAACGGCTAGGACTAGACGTAAATTTTATACCAATATGCAAACCTTATTAAATGTACAAGTTTTTAAAATAATGGTGGTCGTCGGTGTCATACAATTTTTTTATAGGAGAATTTTTTCAAATTTGGTCTTTTCATCGTAAAGAAAAATCTTTTCAATTCAAGATTTTTTTTCTAAGGCACATAAAATGTTACTAAAAAATATGGTATCTTATAACATTAGTAAGCTATTCAGAAATGTTACACAAAAATTATTGCAAAAAATGTTATTATTTGCAGCGACAGCATTAAAAAAACTAAATTCTGGTAGAGAAAATGGTAAAATTCGAAAAAAAAAAATATCTTGGTTATCATAACGGTTTTTTTAACTATTCAAATTAATTGTTGGAAATCACATAAGCTACCTACCCGTTACGTTTGGACCATTATTTACGGGACACCCTGTATATTTGTATAAATATACTATTAAAATTTCTAATTAATCGTATAATAATATTATAGTTACATAAATGTTTATCCTTAGTTTAAAATATGGTGTAGCGTAGCCTAATCAGCCTTTTAATGTTCCAACTGATGGGACTCAGGCTTCATTTCTAGGAAAGGAAATGGGCTGTAATCCACCACGCGGGTTAATAAGTACGAGTAGGTGAATGTCACATGTCTTTGAATGTTTGGTTTTAGGACATGCCGGTTTCTTCACGATGTTTTCCTTCACCGTTTCGAAAGCCGTAGTGACAAAATTAATTACACAAAGTAATGCGCCTGGTTGCGTTTAAACCCGCGACCTACAACTCGTAAGTCGGGGCCGTTACCACTCGGTCACCACGGTTCTCCGTAATAAATATGGTGTAACGTTAAAGAATATAAGTTGACCTACCTGCTCAGCCTTGCGACCTTAGCATTTCTGATGGTGATCAGTTGTTGTGCGATGACGGACAACACCTCAATGTCGATCCGATTGAACTCGTCGAAGCAACACCATGCTCCAGACGTAGCGAGGCCAGAGAAGAAGCGTCCCATCATTTTGTAGTCCAACCCTGATCATTTCAACAACTTATAGTATAATTGTGACTAATTTGAATTTGGGCAGGCCTATTCCAATTTAATATGTTTTATAAAATGTATCTTTTTAAACTACTTCAAAAAAGAGGTTGCTCTCAAAAACATTTTACAAAAATATTAATATAGGTTAGGTTAATTCCCAATCTGCACTTGCGAAAACAAATGTACTTCTCGAGCTCTTCGCCGATGTTAATGGTAGAAACCGTGGGATTTTAGTAGATAGAAGTCGCACAGCCCATCGTTCTCTCCAGACGAAGATCTGTTAAAATCCTTTTGTGATAGACAATCGATCTATACCAGCAAATTGCTCATCCAGCAGAAAAAAGGATGTTTACCTTCAGAGCAGTTGAACACGACGCACTGAATAGCCAGAGATTTGGCCATGTCTTTGGTCGTCTCAGTTTTGCCAGTGCCCGCGGGGCCGGCCGGCGCTCCTCCCAGGTCCAGCTGTAGGGCTCCCATCAAGCACAAGTAGCAGCGATCCGTCAGAGGCGTTATTACGAGTACACCTTTAATGAACATTTTAAAATAGTTTTTTTTTTAATTTTGAAGTACAGCCTTGCATTTTAGACATACATTTTCATGTTACAGGGAATCAACTTTCGAACGACGTCTAGTTAAGGAATTATGTAGGTTTACCCGGAGCGTCACTACATTGACTGGTCGTATAAAACCAATTAGGGCGGGAAGAGCATGTTTTTCACATTCAGTGAAATGCCACAGCCTTAGCAAGCTTTTTTGACCCCCTCGTGTAAGGTCGCACATAAATTGGCAGTGAGTGGGAACTCATTGCCAGCATTCAGCCTCATTGACTGGCTATTTTTCACCTTCAAGTTCAAGTTTCAAAGAAACAACCCTGATACAATTTTTTTATTTGTGTAATAAAATACAAATCATATCTTTTCACCCCTCCTAACTTTTTAACAGAAACTGATTAATGATAAAACCATCATGTCAAAAATAATCATGTATATGTTGTTTCAAATAAAAATACCGTATCCAAATCAGGTCACCCGTTCAAGATCTACAGTGGCACAGACAGACTTATGTATATTGCGTAGGATGTTAAAAATAAATGTTTTCAATGGTACATACCTGCAGCACCCAAATATTCATGACCATAAACGTACATAGCACTCGACATTCTCGCGACGCAGTTGTCGACGTCTTCCTCCCAATAGTAACGAATCATCTTCAGCCATTCGAAATCTATCCTAAAAACGCCAAGAAAATGTTTTTTTTATTATAATTAGCTTCTGCAAGAGGCTTCACCCGTGTGTGAGACACGAGGGAGCATGCTCCCGGAATACAAAGTAATTCTTCTTCAATCTATACCAAGATTCATCAAAGTTGGTTCAGCTAAACTAGGTTTGAAAACGTGAAAAATAAATAGATTAGGCAGACTTACTATTTACTACTAATTTACAGTTGGCACATCTACGAGAGTCTAGCTACTCGTAGACCAAGTTTTGAAAGCTATGGTCATCGTTCAATAAAGAAAGTAAATCGTAGTAATAATTTTTGATGTTGACAGACCAGTAGGTATAGGCTTTCTTGAAGAACCTCTTAGTCCAAGGACTAATTTCTCTTCCAGGCACTGGCCTGGGGCATTAAAATCATTAAAGCCTTTAGACTTTTTTTCCTTTGGATGAAAAAAGAAAATTTTAAAGTTTAAAAAATTTCAAAAAATTGTGATCACGATGTCCGAAATAAAAATTTATTTTTGGTGAAATTTTTCGTCCGCATTTTCCTATTTTTTTTAATCTTTACGTTTTTTAATAAAATCGTTACCTATATCTACATCCTCAGTGAAAAAAAAAAATGAATCTTTAAAAATGAAAATGTCATCTGGGTTGATTAAAATAACGATTTTATCTATTACGATGACTTTTTAATTAATTAATTTTTAATTCAATTTTTTTATGTTTTTTTTTTACTAAACAAATCATCGGGATTGGTTAGAATAACGGTCTTACACAGTTTAAATTTAAAAAAGTAAAGATTTTTTTAAATTCGAACTATTAATTCCCGAGGTACTTACTAGTTGAACTATTAGATTGACCTTTTTTTTTAAAGCTAAGACTTTAATTTCTAAATTATACTTTTTTGTACATAATTATTATTAGCAGATCATTTTTTTTTTTATTCCAAGTAACAACATACGAGGCAAAACCCCC
Source organism: Mythimna ferrago (assembly GCA_910589285.2). NCBI lineage: Eukaryota > Metazoa > Arthropoda > Insecta > Lepidoptera > Noctuidae > Mythimna > Mythimna ferrago. The sequence continues at coordinate 13,989,449 of OU342673.1, read as the reverse complement.
AGGCGCTAAACTATCTAAATAATTTGACTTTAATAAAGCAAGCGCACGTGCTCAACTATCCGCACTAAATTCGTCTAATAGTGACGATAACGGTGCAAATAATCAACAAACTGTTCAAGAGTAGCTGGATAAAGAAATAGAGAAATGCAAGAAAACCAGTAAGAATATTTCAACAATTTTTGACCTCTCGGGCTTTGTTAAATTAGAAAAGGCAATGTACGATAACGGAGGAGGTGTATATTTGACAAAAGCATACACATATCTTTCAGAGGTTCTACCTATGAGTGTAGAAAGTGAGAAAGTATTTTCGAGTGTTGGTTATTTCTGTAACCGAATAAGAAGCTCTCTATCATTCTTGGGCGGAGCGGGAGATAGTGTCAGGCTCTTACTGACTAAAAAACCCACCCCGTTCCTTCAAGCCTTCATACCGGGGCTCGAGCTCTCTTTCGGATAACCCAGTAGGCTTCGACCCAGCTGTTGTTGACAACTTGGGCTTGGTCCGGACAGTTACCGGCTGGCCGGACAGCGAGCTACCCATTGCTCATTGTCCGCAAGCCCGCGCATACGGTGGCTGGAAATCGGGATCGGAATCCCGGCGGCGGCGAGAGCGCCGTTGCCTGATGTGGTCGGCCTCCTCCTTAGCAAGCATTGCCTGCCACTCCTCCTCGCTCCGGACCATAGCCTCAACCAAGACCCGGCGCGAGAGATCTCCAGCACCGATCGCCCCCACGAGGGCACGGCGATGCTCCGCCCAAGCAGGGCACACCTCGACTGTGTGCTCCACCGTGTCCTCCCGGCGTTCCGCACATCTCAAAATGATTAAAAGACTGATTTACAATAATGTTAAACGGGTAGGAGACTATTTCAAGAATATTTGTATGTTTGTGTTACTGTTTGATTACATTATTTTATTTAATATAAATTCGGTCGATTTTATTAATTTGAGAATATTTTAGGGTACCGAGGGAAAATGGTAACCAAATATGTTTAATTTGTAACTTAAAATTATTGAAAGACTGGTTAACACTATTTTTAAACAGGTAGGAAACTACGAGACTTATTTTTATGTTTTTGTTACTGTTTAATTCATTAAACCCCAAGCGAACGCCGGTTCGCGCACCTATTGTCTTTCTATTGTGTCTGTAATTTCCACGATTGAAAGGTTAATTACTTTATTTTGCTTTATATAAACGTTGTTAATTTCACTATTGTAAGAACGTTTAATTAGATTAATAAGGGAAAATAAAATTATCACCGAATATGTTTAATTTGTAACTCAAATTAAACATATTCGGTGATAATTTTATTTTGATTAAAAGACTGATTTACAATAATTTATACAGGTAGTAGACTATTTCGAGACTGTTTTTTATGTTTTTATTACTGTTTAATTACTTTATTTTGTTTAATATACCTTGTTAATTTTATTATAGTGAGAATGTATTAAAAGGCTGATATATAATTCTAAACTTTGTTCAAACATTTTTTTTTTTTTGTATTTACCTGGATCGAGAGAATGACACAATTATAAATAAAAAATTTAAAAAAGTGAAAAAGGTTCAATTCCGGAACCAGTTCCGGAATTCTGGAATTAGCTCTCCAGTATCGGATTTCTGTTCCGGAATTGAGAACCTTCCGATATTGCATGCCCTAATAAGGACTTGACTAATGTTGGGTATTTTCCGCTCGAAGCCCCGACAGTTAACATAGCTTTAAGCAAAAATGTAAGTAGCATTATTTTTCCACGACACCATCCGTTTTTTAAGGCCCAAGCACCTGCGCTGTGCCATAAAACAGCGACTTTTTGAAGCCTACTCCTCGGTAACGGCCAGGTTAACAGGTTTAAAAATGAAAATATATGTTTATTATAGATTCATGAACAACATTATCAACTATTGATTTTTCGTACTATTAATACTTTTGTTTAAAAAAAAATATTTATCAATTTCGCAACTTTTCCCCACTCCTTCGAAGCGGCTTGGATCTTTAGGAACATTTTTACACATAAAAATTGGTGGTTAAAAAAAAGTAAACATTGAAAAATGAATTTAAAGGTCAGCGGAGCTCTGTCTGGACGCAGCTGGCCGCAATTAAATGCATAGATACTAGTACTGCCGCCTAGGCGTTTAATTCCGGTCAGATGTCCAAGGGACTGTAAGCCTTAAATGTTATAATATTTATGTTGTAACTTGCTTTGACTTTAACTAGTCTTCAATTTGGTGTCTCATAAAAAAAATAACGATTTAACAAAACCAATGGGTACTCACGCTCGCTGAACATGTTTTTCCACCATTTGTGTTATAGTATCTCGTGCATGTACATCTATAGTGATAAGGGCGCAAAGAACCTTCCTGAATAGTGAACCAATATCGGCGCGTGTAAGTGCAGCCAAGTCATTCAGATCAGAGATGCACTTCTTCTCATATTCCATCAGACCGGTGTCGATGCGAAGAGGGATTCCAAGATCGAATATCTCGTGCACACCTTTGGCCCACATAATTTGGGAGACTGTCAAAATAATCTGTTATGGATACAAAAAAAAGAATCAGTTTTTGATGCGTTAGATAGTGTAACAACTTTTATAAACTCGCGCTTTCACCTTATTAGAATATATATATATATATACTCTATAAAGGTGAAAGCGCGAGGGAACCTCGATTCTTTACACATTTAAATGGTTATTTCAAGAAAAAGTCATTCAATAGAGATAGTTGAACTGAGAGGGTTGTATTGATGATGATGAGTAAAAAAATACTTGTTAAGGTCGAAAATCATATTTTAATGAACATAGAACCTGGCACTAACCTGGAAAATGGAAAATTTCAATTTCAAGGGGTAACGTTTTTCGCACATTTCCGGACCAGAATCCATTCAGTATTCAGCTCCTGACTAAGGATGTTCCGTCAATGGACAGGAAAAGATTGCTTGTAAGCATTTTGTATGAACTTGTTCGTACTATTCCGTGTCAGGCTTATCCGGGCCGACAGTGTCCCGGAGCCTACTCTGACGAACTCAATACTGACGGGCTTCAGACCCGGAAATATGTAAAAAGTGCCTAATTATTATATTTACTTGATTGGGGTGCAGCTGCACCCACTTAACTCGCGGACGGTTCAAGAAATCCTTTAGCGCAAACTTCATGCATCTCTTAACGGAGGCAAACATTGCGTCCTCAACTTTTCCAAGCCAGTCTTCTACGTTACCGCGTGCTTTAAGACCCTGTTAAATTCAAAACAGAAATTATATTATTAGTGTTTTCTGTTTGAAATAGGTATGTATGTTTTAGCTACACCCAGTAAACCGTCAAATTATATGTTTTTTGTAATCCTCATAGGATTACCTACAAAATAAAAAAAATCAAAGGCTTATCTTATCTCCCCACTAACAATAAATTGGAAATTTGTCATAGACTTATTTTCGTTTTAGAACCTAATCTTCACAATCCAATAGACCTCCATGACGCTTTAGTAACTGCTAATTTAGCATCCCGGCCTCCCCTACTATACAGCACAAACACACAAGCGGCGACGACTGCCGTCGACCCGTGTTGCTGTAGTTACCTCTGCCTTTGGCAACATGCCGCTCGTGTGTGTGAGCCCTTACTATATTATGGTAGACTACCGCGTGGTAAGCTACTGCAATAAAAAAGCTTTACAGCAACTTGATGTCTTAGGAGATCTGATAACGTTACGGATATGTTTGCAAATTCTGCTTTGTCCGCGTGAATGTTGGTTATTGTGAATACAGTCGTAGTCGAAGTCAAAGACAGTGTCCATATGTCCGTCCTTGGATGTCAAGCTTCCTCCGTACCCATCAAAATCAATTCAGTATTTTAATCGTGAAATCGTAGCAGACAGACAGAAAAACAGTTACTTTCACATTTTATAATATTAGTTATGGAAGTGTGGATGACAGAGGTAATAAGGAAGTTTAAACTCAAAAAATCCTAGGTATCAAACACACCGCACTACCAGCACGCCGCACACACACCACACTACATTACCTTTCCTAAATTAACTCTCTCTCCTTCAGGTGACAGCATGGCTATGATATCAGTCGTCAGATCCTCCTGTTTAGCTGTTTTGGCCAGTTTAGCTTGCAGCATGTCCCTTGTATGGAAGGACATCTCACGTTCTACCAGATTACCCTCCTCAGTTATTTCCATCTCAGACTCGGGCAGCTTCACGCCAAATTCCAACTTAGCAATGGCATCGAAACATTTGCGCAAATGTGGTTGTACAGCATGGGGGTTTCGTGTCTGTGAACATGAAAGAAAGAAAAGAAAACATTTTATTAAGCGTAAAAGACGCAAACTTAAGACCTGTACATACATACCTGTACAGATAATACATAAATACATACTTAAATCGGAAATTATATTATTAAAAGACAGTAAAACAAGTACTTATACTCATACTTTAAATTTTAAATCCATATATCTTTCGGTATAGTCAACCGATTTCGATGAAACAAAGTCTAAGTAATATATCAAGATCACACAATTTTATTGTATAAAGGTTATCTACAACAAGTTCGTACATTTTTCGTGACGCGTGCACGACTAAGACTATTCTACAAAAGACAGTGCCCGAATTTGTATGTGGCGCCGTACCAACTTGCGTCAAGCCAAATTACTCTCAAGATTAGTTATTATTTAACTTTTCACTACCTAACACTATTCCTAACCTATCCCGAACCTGGTCAAATATTTTGTTAATATTTGACCAGGTTTTTGAAATATTGAAAAAAGTAAACGCCTGATGATATTTTATAGCAATTTTTAACCGTCGTGATTATTGATATGCGTTTTAGGCCGAATTGTTGCGTAGGGGAGGATTGTTAATGATATATTAAACGTGCGCGTTATGGTAGAATCCGGATTCCTTCGCTCCTATATTGTGGCGTTGCTTACGCTCAGGCTTTTATCGCTCATGGGTAATTATCTTTACGTTATACCTAGGCCTACAATGAAGGACACGACCTTAAGACTGTTAAAAGTCGTAATGGTTTAGTATTTTATTTACTTATTAGTATCATTTTATAGTTATGATGACCTATACAAACTTAATACGAGTTTAAGTTCGTTTTCTCTCATCAATAAACGCAGTACATCACATACATAGGTTGTAGGTTGTACATTCAGCTACCTAAATGTACAGTAAGGGGGTTGATTGTAGCTTATCAACAACCATAGCTGCACCTATCAACCTAGTCCTAACCATATAGCTACAATATATGTAAATAGTGCGGGAAGCCTGTTACCATAAACCCTAATGCAACAGGCGGAAAGTGGGAAGGATGCCAATTGCCCTTTGCGTTCTAGGACTTCTTCTTCAGAAATTGCCCTCGGTTCCAGCTAGCGGGCATCGGCCCTTTGAGGAGCGCGTGGATCACTACGCGGTGTTGACGACAGGTTCGGTCCGGTTAGTTACCGAACGGTCGAACGGCGAACTACCCATTGCTCAACGTCCTCAAGCCCGCGTCTATCGTGGCCGGTAGTCGGGGTCGGAATCTCGGTGGCTGGGGCGTGAGAACGTTTCTTCCCCCACGCGTGCGGCCTCCTCCTTCGCTAGCATTACTGCTTCGCAAAAGGAGACGACCGCCTGCCATTCCTCCCTGCTTCGGACCATAGCCCGAATCAGAGCCCGGCGCGAAAGGTCGCTGCCGGCGATTACTTCCACGAGGGCAAGGCTGTGTTCCGCTCAAGCAAAGCACACCTCCACCGTAAACTATGGCTGGGTAAGGCCAAAGTTATGAGCAACCATTTATAGGTAGTAGCAGTAAGAGGAGTCGATGGTCTCGTTGTAATGAAATAGCGTTGTTCGTAGCGTAGAATTAGACTTTATTACATAATTACATAGTATTTATATCAATCCATTTACATTAGATATTAATACATTTGTGTGAAACAACTGATGTACCTAGTTGAATAATTTTAGCGACAAATAACTAATATTGACGTCAAATCGGCTTCACTGCGGTCCGAGCAGCGGGGCTGTGCTTTGGCATGTTCACTTCCTCGCGTGAACATTGGTACTTAATAAGATAACACAAATAAAGAATTTGTAATTGTTAGTCAGATAAAGAAAGTCATTTATTTTTAAAGTATATTATTATCAATTTATCATCATATTTCTGGCCTCGGCCCATGTTACTTAGAGTAGGCCCACAACATATTTTTCTTCAATTCTATCATGTCAACCGTCACGTTATCACGGATTCCGATTTCTTCACACAATGTATCCGTGTTTTCTTTGAGTATGATCACATCTGGCGAATGCCGCCGGTAGTGAGCCGCTCGCGAGCGGCATGCGTGCAATCATTGCGCTCTTCCGTCTGCCCACGCGCTCGCGCCCCGTATGTTGTAGATACTTCGTTTCGCCCGCAGATACATAGTATAAAAGCAAATGGAACTGCATGCGCGACCTGCGCGTCCCGAACATGCGTCGCGCTTTCCCACTTTAGAAACCTTGCCACATGCAACACATGAGTCATTGTCTCAAATTGTCAACAGTTATTATAGACGTATTTAATTAATTATTATTCAATAAAACTACCAGAACCACTCAAATGTAGTACAAAAACATCAAACGATATAAATTGCAATAAAACAAAATACCAAAATGACATAACCGAATTGACAGTGTCAAGTTTTAAGTTTCTGATATACGCAATGTTTACGTTATGAAATATTGAGATAAAATAAAATAATTTAACAGAATTTTTAGTAGTTTTTTTATTTTCTATTATATAATCTTATTCACCTACATAGCAGATAAAATCAATTAAGCGAACCATGTTATTATTATCATCGCCAGAATAAAAGCGATCGATTTACATACTCTTTGGTCTGATTACGAAAATAACTGACAACTGTAATAGGAACGTAAAGATTTTTGAAATGACGTTATTTTTTTCGGAAGTAGGAATTATTAATCATTTAATATAATTTTTATGATATTTTTTAACCAGGTTAAAAAAAGTGTTCAAAATTCAGTACATTGTACACATAAATAAGACATTATTTTTGGTATTAATATACTTGTGGCGCAATATGGTACGGCGGATGGGCATGCTTCTTTATTATATGTATAGATAGAATAGTTACCTGTGCTAATATCTCTAAAAGTTCATCATTGGATAAAAAGAAGAATCGTGGGAATGCAACTCGTTTAGTTTCCAGATAAGCTTCTAAGCACTTCATGATTTGATCGAGCATCTCATTATTTCTCACGAGTTCTTCGTAAAGTTTGGGCTGAGTCGCCGCTGGCATCGCCAAAGGTACCTAAAGGTAGAAACAGTGAACACATATAAAGGGGAATGCTCTGGCTCCAAAGAAAAAAACCAAGCTCCGGCGGAAAAGAAGTTTATCTCAAATTATTTTTATTAATGAGTTTTGATCGTCATCCTTGCTTGCATTCTTATAAAAAATTGCTAGTTTTATTTTCAGGCGTCGATTTAAAGATATGTTTATCTGTTTATCTAATTATTTTTCAATACTTTATTAAAAAATATGATTCGGTGCATTATTTCTGCATCAATTTAATTCAATTAAAAAATATATTTTTTTAGTTTCACATTTCACGTGTGATGAACTCCTATTGTGGGGATTTTGAGACTTATTATAAACACTTATTTCAGACATAATACATAATTCCGAGGATTTGGAGCTACTTTCGGCGAAAGCGACATGTGAATGAGCTTGCTTTATGTACCCAGTGAAGGTCAGATGCTAGTCTAATATCACATCGAGGTATTTAGCTTGTATCTCCTAAGGAATTGGTTTATAAATAAAAAAAATAAAAAATAAAAAAAATGGTTTATTCAAGTTAACAAGTTTTCGAATTTACAGTAAATTAGGTCACAAGGTATATTAATTGTGATATTTAAGTGTTACAGCTAATACCTAAGCTAACTTAAAAAAAAAGTAGATAACGGCACGAGTGGCATGTGTGTGGTGTGTGATGTGTGGTGTGAGTGTGAATGTGAGTGTATGTGTATTTATGTAAGTAACTAGTAACCGAAATGGGAGGTGGGAAGGTTTTCTGAAGTCTCGATTAGAGAACTGCCTGACTTTTAACGCGGTTAACTCCGATTCTCCACTTCCAGAACCCTTTGCCTTTTCCGAAGATTAGATATTGCGAGCGATAGAGCCAGGGTCTCGACTGGGTAAAAAAGGGCCATGTCTTCCGTAAAAAGGGCCAACTGGATCTTTTTACTTTTTGAGGTATAGTGGGTGAACAGCGTGTAAACTAAAGGGAATAGCACGGAGCCCTGAGGGACTCCTGTTCGTACGAGATGGCGGGATGAAAGCACTCCCTCTCTGCTATGGTAGAAGGTATAATTCGACAAAAAGTCTCGCAAAATGAGTACGACTTTTATTTGTGTGATATAGTGTGTTTTGTAATTAAGTCTTTTTTTAATTTGTTGTTTTGCACTTTTAGTTGTGTAATACACATATATCCAGAGTACCAACACCCATGACAATTCCAATTAGTCCAAACACTGCTCGGATACATTGTTTTATTTCGAGGTTTCCGTGCCTACCTTCCACCTTCCGGCTCCATCATCAGATCAATTCACGAGTACCTTTTAGCCAAAGTGCATCTCAAGACAACGAGCCCAAAGACGGCTGGGATACATTATTTTATTACAAAGTCCCGTGCCTACTTCCACCTTCTGACTCCATCATCAAATCAGTTCGATGGCACCCTAACCAAAGTGCAATACAAAGTGAAAGAAAAAAATAAAGAGTCAAAGTGTAACTTCAGGACAATACTAATAAGTCCAAATACGGCTAGGATACATTGATTCATTAGGGAGTTCCTCAGATTAGTTCGATGGTACTATTTTCAGCATAACTATTTAGAACCATTTATTATTTGTATTGTTATAGTAAGTAAGCAACTATTTTCATTGTGATATCTATGTGAGTATGAAGTTCCGGTGGCTATTCTGGTCCTCTTCATCAGTTTCACTGCATCAAATGACAATTTAAGACTGTAGTTGCTTAAGTTATCGATCCAAAAAAAAGCAATATAACAAAAATATAGTAATCAATAAAACGAATTAACAATAAAGCTACTTGTTAATATCAACGCCTGATTAATAAAACTAGCAATTTTTATGTTTGCAAGTAAGGATAGCTGGTTATTGTTTTATTACTTATTACTAGTGATAATCTATAATATAAAAATGAATCGCTAATCGAAGTCAAGCACTAGTTTATATCAATTTAAAAAAAAAATGTGTTGCTAAGAGCAAATCTCGAGAACAGCTGTACCGATTTCGCTAGTTCTTTTTTTGTTGTGTTTGTTATCGTGAGAAGGTTCTTATGAAAATAATGAATAAAATTAGGGTAGTGTAGGGTAGAGTAGGGTATAGTAGGGTGGAGTAGGGTAGAGCGGGAGCGAAGCCGCGGGCTATATATATATATAAATGAATAGCTGTTCGTTAGTCTCGCTAAAACTCGAGAACGGCTGGACCGATTGGGTTCATTTTGGTCTTGAAATATTCGTGATAGTCTAGAAAAGGTTTAAACGGTGAGAAAATCTGGAAAAATCACGAAAAAAAATTCTAATACAACGACATCTTTAATTAAACTGTCAGTGTGTTGCAAGTGATGCAACTACCGTTAAAATCGATTTCGTTCCACATTTCGTGCAAAAAATTTGGTAGAGTAGGCAACTCTTTTCGGGGAGTGGGAGGGGAGCCTACATTACGGCGAAGGAACTACGGTGAAAATTATAAAACTGCAACATCTTTTGTAGATAATTTTATTATTTTTAATTCTGGCAGGTTTTGATGGGGAGCTTTGTCAGTTCATTGGATTAAATAATATACTAGACACCAATAATATTTTATGACGGTCTGTGTATGTGTTAATCGGTAAAAGTTCAGGCAATGGATAAAAAATGCCCTCTACGCCATCGTAGCGGTGTTATAACAATCTCGTAGCACAGTCGTAGCAGCGTCGTAGCAATCTAGTGGCACAGTCGTAGCGGCGTCGTAGCAATCTCGTAGTGCAGTCGTAGCGGTGTCGTAGCAGAGTCGTAGCAATCTCGTAGCATAGTTGTTGTAGTGCTTTCATTGCAATAGATTATGATCTCAAGAAAAAAAGTAAAGTAGCAAACCCTTAACACAAATTGCTGATACTTCTACCGCGCAAGGAGTCCACAGCGGTGGGTGGTTTGGTTTAACCACATGTAAAGGATTACTTGTTAGAGTATGTAATCCTAAAACTTGTGGATTTATTATATTAAAAGATATAATTATTTCACAAACAGACCACAGCCTAAACCACTGGGACTGTGTAACGGTTTTTGAAAAGTCTTCTTCTAATGATAAGGTGAGATGGAAGTTGGAGATGATTGTTTTATAAGACTGTGCCGAAGGAGCAAATCTCATCGAGCACGCGGCTTTTATAAAAGCAATTGTTAAAGTGTGTTTTATTAATTATATTATCTTACAAACCTATAAAACAATCAATAAACCAGTTACCTTAGCTAGTTTACGCATGATATCCTTCCAGGACTTGTCCACAATGGTGAACAGTCTCGTCTCATTCGGTAGCTGCCTCTGAATATCTGGCGCACTAAATATGACCTCCAAGTAAATCCAAGTTTGTTGGCAAGCGTGCCACTCTTCCTGTGGGACATAATGATATTGATGATCTTAACTGGAGAGCTACAAGGATCTTACGGTGCTTTTATAACATAATTGTCACGGTCATGTTCGTGATAGTGTACTTGTCGGTGTGTCATGATGTCCGCTGGGTCATTATGAGAGGCCCACCTCTAAGGTACCCATACCTTAATCTCTTGATTAAGGTAGCCGATACTCATGCACGTTCCAATGTGCATTTTTCAATTCGTAATAAGGACTTTTCCTAGTTCTAACCATTGAAGGAACTTGAAAACATTAAAAAAGGGATGTTAAGTAAAAACAAATGAGTTTTTGTATTGTACAACTACTTTGAATCAATGTTACTAAATTTTTCGGACCATTAAATTAACTAAATTAAACTGAAAATATCTTTAAAATACCATAAAAAAACTTTACCATAGTTTTGGAGAACAGCTCCAGGTTTCTCGCCCATTCTTCCACTCTGCCTTTGATCGGTCCACAGTTTCGGGAGCTAAGTATTGTGCTGATGTGAATGTTGGCCTCATCCACACATGTCTGGACTTCTTCCAGACCACCCAATACATACACATCCTTCGCGTCTTTGTGCAATATCACAGGGAACTCGAGAGCTGCCCACATTTCTTCCACCTATGAAAATGAGACGTCAGTAAGTCATACGTTCTACTATAATTATAAAATAAGTGGATTTTAGACCTTAAAAATATCTAGCTCCTTCAGCAGGAAACTAAAACAAATAAAACTTACAATAGTTTATTGATTCCCTAAAGTTAGCTGAAACCGCTTGTTCGACCAAATGTTCATTTTGTGTTAGTATCAGGGACTCCCTTTGAAAATAACTGTATAACAGTACCTTAAAATACCTTTTTACACCACCTGCTCGATAATGTCGTTTTACACGTCATACAAACCTCACTTAAAGCAAGTCATTATATGCCTAGGGAGATAATGCAGTATGGCCAATCCCTAGGGAATAATGAGATTTGAATTTGGAGCATCAAGAATCGTCAACATTGTGAATTAAAATGTAGGCGCATCGAACAAGTTGACTCGAAATTCAAACCAAAGAGTATGTAATCACTATGATTCAAACTGGCCACTAACAAAAAAAAAGAAAATAGAATAAAACGTGCGTACTGACGACACGGGAGCATTATAGAAAATTGAAACTATAGAATCTTGGAGTAGTGAATTTTGTTTGTTTGATGAACTTGTAAATATAGTACTTATATTTCTCTAATATATGATTTGGTCGACCAAATTGTCTTTTGATTATCTCACAGATGGTGTAAAAAGTAGAGTATGCAACACGGGGATAAAGCTGTCTTTGTCTTGGGCGGCTTAAATTCCTCACTTCACTCAGGTTTCTTTATTAACTCCCTCGCGATGCTCGGGAGTTAATTTTATAAATCCCTCACTATCGTTCGGGATTAAAATCAGAAACCTTCGTTTCGTTCGGAATTTAACATGCCGCCCGCGACTTAAAGACACTGCTTTATCCCCTAGTCACATAAACTACTATTTTACACCACCTGCTCGATAATGTCGTTTTACACGTCATACAAACCTCACTTAAAGCAAGTCATTATATGCCTAGGGAGATAATGCAGTATGGCCGATCCCTAGGGAATAATGAGATTTGAATTTGGAGCATCAAGAATCGTCAACATTGTGAATTAAAATGTAGGCGCCTCGAACAAGTTGACTCGAAATTCAAACCAAAGAGTATGTAATCACTAAGATTCAAACTGGCCACTAACAAAAAAAAAGAAAATAGAACAAAACGTGCGTACTGACGACACGGGAGCATTATAGAAAATTGAAACTATAGAATCATGGAGTAGTGAATTTTGTTTGTTTGATGAACTTGTAAATATAATACTTATATTTCTCTAATATATGATTTGGTCGACCAAATTGTCTTTTAATTATCTCACAGATGGTGTAAAAAATAGAGTATGCAACACGGGGATAAAGCTGTCTTTGTCTTGGGCGGCTTAAATTCCTCACTTCACTCAGGTTTCTTTATTAACTCCCTCGCAATGCTCGGGAGTTAATTTTATAATTCCCTCACTGTCGTTCGGGATTAAAATCAGCAACCTTCGTTTCGTTCGGAATTCAACATGCCGCCCGCGACCTAAAGACACTGCTTTATCCCCTAGTCACATAAACTACTATTGTATAAAGTACCTTAAAATGGTATTAAAAAAAAAATATCAATATATTGCATAAATTGTTTAATGAAATAACTGCACATGGTAGACAAATGTCTATTTTCGTTTTGTTTGTGATCTTTTGTGTATTGTTTGTGTTGTAACTTTTTATTTAAGCAGTAAACAATATGAAATTTACGCCTAATCTATAGAGAATATATAATGATTGTAAATATTGTACAGATATTTTTTTGACTGACAATATATATTTTTTTCAGATATTGGCAAAGATTTTATATATCCTCCAGATAAACTAAATTGACTACGAAGCAATATTACACACTCTAATTATTTTCATTAGTGTTAATTTCATGTTTCATTGATAAGTAAAAGAGGAAAAATGTACCTTGCCAGACAACGATAAAGATGCGATGTGTCCCTTTCTTACCTCTTAGACTAGGTACTTCCTATTACGACTTACTTTTTTTATTATGGTTATTTTTATTGTGCTTTTGTGTACAATACTGACTGGTCTACACTGTTCATACATAATCTATCAATGTTGTAACAACAACCACATTTTTTAAAAGTGTAAACATGGAGTTTCTTGCCGGTTCTTCTCCATAGGAAACGACCAATTTGGAACCATGCGCTAGCTTCTGATGTTTTATAAGTGCCCATGTAGGCCTATGTGAAATAAAATATTTTGACTTTGACTCTATTCTAACTAACCGTAAAAATACTGAAATGAAATGATGAATGTTTCTGTGAAATTGTTACTATTTTGGTGTACAATAAAGTTTATTCTATTCTATTCTAAAATACTAACTAAATTAAATGTTATTATTTTTGTCACTGTAGCATTTTATATTAATTGATGCTGTAGATTTTTATATATATCGACGGCAAAGTACCAAAAAATCCTAACAGTCTGTGAAAAAATAGTTTAATTTATTGTGAAGTCAAATATAAGTTCTGGTTTAGTTATTATATACTGCTTTAATATATTTTATTATAGTGTTTCTATAACCAAGAAGGAATGGGGCGTATTCCACCACACAGGCCTAGTGCGGGTTGGTGGATGTCACATGTCTTTGAATTTTTGGTTCTAGGAGCACTGGTGATGAAATAAATTACAAAAAGTAATGGCTGGTTTTGAACCCGCGACCACTTCTCTCACAAATATATATTTATTATATTTTCTCTCAGACATCGAAGGCCAATAGGTAAATACCATAACCTAAACATTATCATCATCATCACCAGCCTTTTTTTTAATGTTCCTACTGTTGGGACTCAAGCCTCCTCTTTAAGAGAGGGATCCTAAACATACATACAAATAAATATACAATCGCGTTAGTATATAAAAACTTAAGTCTAATTTAACATATATTGTGTATGTGTAACATGCTTATGAATTAAATTCATAGTTTTTACTGTTCCATGTTTATAACCCTACTTTTGGCTTGACCATTGTCGAACAAAACTAGTTCAATATTTTCTATGTTGCCGAATCTATAATATTTTTGGTCTGTGGCATCTGACATGTAGTATTCGCGTCAATTTATTTTGACAATGTCTGTTTTCGTAAATATCATCAGAAGGCGGGTAAAAAATCACGTCATCATGTAGAAGTGAGGAGCGCAAGAGGGGTAGACAAACGCTCAAGGTCATCGGCTAATAGGAGCCCCTTAATGAAATGGTCATCCATCTTCGTTTTAAAACACGCTGATCTTTCTTTACAATATTATATGAGCCATCTACAATGTTTTTGTTTATTGTTGAAAGGCTCGCGCTTGATCGCTATCTCACCTGCTGTAAAGCGATGATGTGGTCGACGATGATGGTCCGCGCTTGCCTAGAAAGTCACCTATTCGCTCTTGACTTAAAAATCCCCAGGTTGTACTTATCAGAAATGTCAATGTGCACGTGGCCTGAATAAGACATTTCGTTACCTTCTTTAGCAACGCTTCCAGCCCAGCCTCCGAGCTGGCCTGCCCGGCTACCTCCATCAGCTCCTCGGCATGTTGGAAGGCGTGCAGCTCCTCAAATACTTTGAGCGTTAGCACTGTATCAGGTGTGAAGCGTGCTTTCAGAATCTCTTCTATTTTAACCCAATGCCGCGGCTTCAATGCTGGGTTTCGGAGGTAAGACATTACAGGTAGCTTAAATAAAAAAAATACAATTAGATAATTGTATAGTGTGTTACCCTCGTCGAGTCAAAATTCTTGAGCTTCGACGCCGAGTTGCTAACCTGTCGGTTTCTATTGTTTACATTTTATATCGTACAAATTGTATTTGCCGAGCACTGCTGCCGGTTTTGAATTCAGTGTTTTTAGTCTTACAGGCAGCAGTGAAACATTTACTTACCTTTTCTTTGATAACATCAATAGTTGCCTTGCATTTTGGGACGATCTTGTTGGCAGGAAGACCTTTGTCAAGTTGATTGAATATCTTCCCAAAGTTGATAGTTGTTGTCTGTATATCTTCGATGTCTAACGTGTTGAACGGAGCTTCAGTCCTAGAGAACCAAACTTAGGTATGTGTAGGTAGGTTAAAACAAGTAACGATTTTTTTGTGTAATAATCATCTCATCTGTGTATATTATGGATAGATAATACTTACCAGGATTGATACAAATCCATCCATTCTTTAGAAGATTTCCAAAGTAACTGTCTGAGTCTAACGTCATTAATTGCCTCATCTAGTTGTTCTAATCTTGCTGGTGGTATCTGTAAAGTAGTTCAGATTGCGTTTCTAAATTGCTCACAATTCAGAAACTATTCTAATGTATTTATATTGTCAAGGTTTATACTTATTTACCTTGAATAGCTTTTGCCACTCTCGTATTTGCTTGTCTCTTGCGGAACACGCTGTAAGTTTGTCCTGCAACTCCTGCAGGGCCTCCATTACTTTTTCTATGTCGGACTTGTCATCGTACAACCACGGTTGCTAAATTATGATAAAGGTGAAAGGCATAAGTCAAAATTAAAGCTTGTAAAGAAGATTATATGAAGCAAACATGAGAATGTACAAGTGAAAATTATGAATAAGTTTAAAAGGAGTTGTTAGAGTTGAGGTTGTATTGTACCTATATTACGAAGCTTCAAAGTAAAGTGAGTGACGGTGAAGAAAAAAAAAAGAAAAAGTAATTTTCACAAAAAGTACTCTTTCTTTTTTTCAAACACGTGTCATGATAATTGAAGGAAAATAAGAACACTAAAAATTGGATCAAAACTATGTAGTTATTTTGTGCATAGTTTAAAGTGTGGTTTTATTGTGTTTTGTGTGTTGATATTTTTGTTCTTTTGTCGTGTATTTACCGCAACTTCATCCCTTAATTTGTTGACGTCGAGCATGAGGTCCATTATATCCTTGCCGATCTGGCTTGCGAACAGTCCCGCTAGCTTGCTGCGAGTCTCGAGTCTTGCATCCACATTCGTCCGAAGAGTTCCCAAAGCCACACTCAAACCTAGAAAAAAAAATTTTCAATGCAAAGTATAACAATAGATGATATTTTAAAGAGCCACATTTGAGGAGAATACTGCACTTGTTCCTCTGCAATCAGAATTAAAAACAGTTCTGTGATTAAATTCATATTTAGTAATGCTATTTGGAATGCCTAAGTACATAGGTTTAAAATCGACAATAGGCGTCTGATAGCACATCGAGGTTTAGTAAAAGACTGATCCAAGATAAGATAAGCTTTTCGTTTCAAACGACAGCCGGGATTAGCAGCTCAACGTGCTTTCCGTGGTACGGAGGAGTCTCGGTATAGTAAGAATCACCAATCCTCATAACCAATCCCGGCTAGCGTTACTTAACCTAGAAGACGGATCCGTGCTAATGACTATACAAACACCTACCTATATATGTATCAGTCTAACTGATCTCCAACGCTAAAGACTAACTGAACTTCAACGAGAGAAAAATAATGGTGATGGCACATTATTTATCTGCACATCATCTGTACACCTACCTAAAAAGTCAGTCATATCATCAGGTGGAATCGCTATGTTGAATTCTCCCATGAGGTCGTAGAGTTCCCTAAGGTACTCTAGTCTTTCTTCCAAGTGAGCTACTCGTGGTTCAAAAGTGTCCATCAAAAAGTTAAACGCGACCAGTTCCGCAGCTGTTGCAGGTTCTTTTATTACGTCTTCGTTGATGTTTTCGATACCATGTACAATTTCTTCAATGCAAGCGTGACCGATGCTGTAAACGACGGAAATAATTAGTTAAACGACATTTTGACAGACTTTTTTAATATACAAGTATGAGGAAGATACACATATTATAAAGAATGCGTGGTCAGCTTCAAGTATTGACATCTTATTTCCCTTGATAATTATGTTGTTTTGTAACTATATAGGAATATTGAAACATAGCATAGTCGGCCTTATAATGTTCCCACTGCTAGGACTCAGGCCTCCTCTCTAGGAGAGGGAATGGGCCTTAATTCACCACGCGAGCCCAGTGCGGGTTGGTGGACGTCACGTCTTCGTATTTTTGGTTCTAGGACATGCCGGTTTCCTTACGATGTTTTCCTTTGCCATTTTGAGAGCAGTGGTGATGAAATAAATTACACAAAGTAATGCGCCTGGCTGGGTTTGAACCCGCAACCTTATAACTCGTAAGTCGGAGCTGTTACCACTCGGCCACTACTGCTCTCAATATTGAAACGGTCAGAAACTATTGTTTCCTTTATACGAGCCCCGATGCAAAATAGTTCGTCTAGTGTGAAATTTTCTCTGTGAGATTTTTTCTAACTTCATTATTTTTGTATATCTATACAAAATATTTAGCTGTTCTACTATAACATGTCGCGTTACTTATGCTATTTTTTAATTATGAACCAATAAACTATTTTAGTTTTTTAAATTTATACATATCCTGTTTTAAATTCGAAGAAGTTTTGTGCAAAATAGTTCGTCTAATTGTTAATCGATGCAAAAGAGTTCGTCTATCGGTGAGTTAAATAAGATTATTAATTCTATGTACAATTATGTTCCATAATTTAAATTTGTAAAAGTAATTCTGTGTCATTTGTCAAGTGAGAAAGTATAAATTCTGAAAATTTCAGTTTTTTTCATTAGTTTTCAAATAACAATGGGTCGTGGCAAACCCGTGTGTGATGAGCTTCTAAAGCGAATAGTTTGTGGGGTCGATGCTGGCAAATCAAGTCACCAAATATCTAAAGACTTGATACTTCCGAGGTCTACAGTCTAATCTATCATTCAGCACTATAAAAAGAATAGAACGACTTCTTAATTAAAGAAAACTGGTCGACCACGCATAACAAGTGCAGCAGAAAACAGAATCCTGAAGAAAATTATCAAAAATAATTGTCGTGCTCGAGCTAGAGAACTCACGGTGCAATGGAAGGACATGATTCACAAAGACGTCTTAGTTGATACTTGCAAAAGAGTCCTAAAACTAATGGGTTACGGATTTTACACTGCCAAGGAGAAACCACTGTTGACTGCTGTACAAAAGAAAAAGAGGTTGAAGTTTCCTCGTGATCGTTTAAATTGGACTTTCGATCAGTGGCGTAATATCATTTGGAGTGACGAGTCCAAATTCGAAGTAACAGTCGGCGATGAAAGGAAAACAGTGATTCGGAACAAAAATGAGGCATTTTATACTGATTGTCTCAAACAAAAACTGAAGTTTCCGGCATCTCTTATGATATGGGGCTGCATGTCTGCACAAGGTGTTGGTGGTATGCAGTTTGTGGATGGTTCTATCAATGCTGCAAGGTATCAAAACCGTTTGGAAGAGAATTTACTGCCCTCTATTCCGTCACTTAAGCATCAAGATTCCTTCATTTTTCAACAGGATGGTGCTTCCTGCCATACTGCAAGGACAACAAAGACGTGGCTACTGGCGAAAAGCATCCCTACAATCGAATGGCCATCTAACAGCCCGGACTTGTCGCCGATCGAAACCCTATGGTGGAAAATGAAAAAAGTTCTCCGTAAAAATCCATCAAGATCGAAGAGCGACTTAAAGGCTAAACTCTTGGCTGTCTGGGAGTCAATTACGCCTGAGGAGTGTGCAGCGTTAGTTGCAACCATACCTCTTCGCATTAAAGCTGTCATTGAGAGCAAAGGCGACACAACTAAGTGGTAGACGAACTATTTTGCGTGAGTGACAAGGGTAGACGAATAATTTTGCGTTATGTTTTTTAGAATATTTAAAAAAGAAAAATTATGTTATGTAAAGTCATGAAAGAATTTTAGTTATGTTAAAATAAACTTTAAAATGTTTCTCAAATTGTGGTTTACTTTTTATTAAACGTTGTTAATTATTTTACCAATATTTACTTTCTATATTTTACGCTTTGCACTTTCTACTTTCCATACTAGACGAACTATTTTGCATCGGGGCTCATACTCAGTAATAAAATTTTGTTATTTAGGAACCAATAAGTTTAATGTATTATAAATAAACTTACTCTGGCGTGACATTTGCCACAACATTGAATAGTTTTCTCGGCATCGGTCTAAATATTTCTTGGAAAGGAAGCAGGCACAAGAAGAGCAAGCCCACTGGCTGGTAGCTCACAATTTCTTCAACCATTCCCATTTGTTTGACAAACATTTCACACAGCTCCCTGAACTTGAGTACATCTCTCTCGTTTTTAATCAAGTTAATATCCATTGCACAAGAGTCACGAAAGTCGTCCCTGAACGATTGAAAGCGATGCAAAAACTTCCACAAACTTTCGTACCCGAATTTAAGTGAATAAGGAATATACGCTATATCTTCTAGCATTTTGGTGTCTTGGTTCATCAAGAAATAAAGGTTCGGTGATTGTCCAGCGGACCATTCCACGAGTTTTCCCATTATTGTGGGTTGAACAAATATTTGTAAGGACTCATCGTGTAGGAAGTTATGAAACGTTCGGACGTATTCTTCCCAGTATCCTACTATTTTCATGAAGTGCGATGTTACTACTTCCTCACTGGGGTTAAGGATCATTTCACCAGATTCGACAATGTAAGCATCGACTTGGAATAAAGCCCACTGCAAAACGAGTAAATGATTATTAATTTAGAATTACTCCTACACTCGAGTCGTCACTTAAAATAATAAATAATGCTGCTAGGCAAATGTGCTATCAGGCAAAATTTATTAAAGACTTCGTTCACGTAGGTATACATAAGTATGTCGTAGTCGGGGTTCTTCGGTCTATGTCTCTGTAGTGGGATGACTCTATAGTCTGTCACAAAGATTACTATAGCGCGTACATTTTCTGGTTTAACTGTAGATCAAGATATTTCGGTACCTTACAAGTTTCCGTTTCTCGAGGCAATTGTTCAACCACTTCATCTACGAACTTAGCCATCAGCTCCGCATGGGGGGGTGTAAATCCGATATGAATACGAAGCATATCGGCCATTATCAAATTTGATTTTTTTGTTAGCCGATGCAACATGTAGTTTGTCATATAATCCGCTAACTTAATGAAACTGCAACCGAATATTTTAATTGATTTTATTCAGGCTCTAGCTAATCCTTTAAATGTTTTAATTTTCTTATTTCTAAGTTCAGACTAAAATCCCATATGACAAAAGTACTTTCAGTTTTTCTTGATTGTTCCGTTGAATGTAGAGATAGAATTATTAGTTTGTTTGATTTAAAACAAAGACAATAATTCACCTTGCTAATCTTTCGCAATACTTTCTCTTGTTCGCCTTCTCTGTGTAAGACATGCCGCCAGTAGGCTTGCCCCTGATCATCTGGAACGGCGGTATATTTCTGTCGTCGTACACAAACCCCTGTTGGTACAGAGCCGTGTGACAGGATTGGGTGATCACATCTAACACCACGGTGCGATATTCTATCAACCTGTCTCTAACGTATTCTATACGTTTCATCTGGAATATGAATATTATTTTGAAACCCAGTTCAGAAAATTGAAAATATCTAGTAGTAAGTACACGTTTTTATTAATTACACCGTGTACTTATTTAAGATGCACAATTACTTACTTTTTTACTAGCGAAAGTTAGTGTGGGAACCTAGCTCAGGGACGTAGGCTCCAGTTCTTAAAGAAAATAAACTATCGGGACGTCATTTTAATAATTTAAATTTTACTTAAAAATGATCATATTTTAACACGTTCGCTGCGTCAGTGATTTTTCTATACTTTCCATTCCTGCGGTACAAGGTCTATACACCTGGTAATTAAACTTCCACTGTAGCGGCACAAGGCTTATAGGCCCTGTAACATTTAAGAAACTTAAATCCTTTTTTTGGCTTCATGTAAAAATGTATTTGATTTTTTTGCTTTGAATATTAATAATAATTAATTAATTGACATTTGAATTAATTGACATTGACAGCTGAAGCCGTTCGTTAACAACTTGTTTAGTTTATAAATTATAGCTATATTTAAAATACAGGGTTTATGCACCCTGTGCCGCACTGAATACGGGAAGTCAGGTGCGTATTTTAGGGATGTGAAATAAAAATATCGATAGCTTTAATTAAGTTTTAATATAATGAAAAAAGAAAAAAGCAAACATGAATTAATGTTTTTTAATAAAGCACGGAACACAAAAGTTTTTTTTTACACTTGTTAATTTTTTTTAAACATTTTTGTCAGCTTGGAGGCTTGTTAAAAAGTTTCGGAGTTTTTCATAGCA
This sequence comes from Mythimna ferrago, assembly GCA_910589285.2. NCBI lineage: Eukaryota > Metazoa > Arthropoda > Insecta > Lepidoptera > Noctuidae > Mythimna > Mythimna ferrago. The sequence goes on along the minus strand of OU342673.1, from coordinate 13,968,001 downwards.
TCCGACACAATTCCTAATAATTAATAACACGAATCTGGCATGTTAAATGCAGGGTAATGCATGTAGGTTAGTGATATGTACACATAAAGGCTTATTAGATCTTCCGACCACATGGGAGCCGACGGATTCTAAGTGCGATTACTCCTTTCGATCCGACGGCATTGGAAGATGTAATAACCGCTATAACATGACCTGCCATTAATATAAACCATATTTTGCGATGATGCAGGTTTTTTTTTTATAAACATTCTTTTAAATATCCCATTGCAGGTAGTGTGTTTCTTGCTTTTCAAACTATACACACAAAAAAAAAACGCCGATTAACATATTTTGTAGCCAGTTATCAGAAATATTATTTGGTATCTTTTTGTTGGTCTTGACGCCATGTCGATGCGTGCGTTTCTCGCGAATGCAGGCCAACACTAGCCGCGCGAAGCCAGCGCGGGGTGCGGTACCAGCTGCGCGGAATACAAGATGCTTCGACCGGGTTTCGCACTGTGATGAAATTTTATTTCTTCCGTGCGGTCCCAGGTTTATAAACTCGGTATTAAGGTAGGTACACCATTAGATTGTATTTAAATAATACATCTTAGATATTTCCTACACCGAGCCAAATTGAAGTTATGCCTTCTGCACGCCCAACTAACATTTTGGTGTTAAGAATTAGTGCTACGTGAGCTGCTTAAGAGATTTTTTATAACCTAGGGTCTTATATAGGCACTATTATTTGGTGATATAGTGCGCTTTAACTGTCTTATAACCCTGATTTGGGCACACGATTTTAGAGCTTAAAGTGACTTAATTGTTATAGAGTAGAGGTAAATGAGTGACAATAAAGAGCTAGAATAGTGCTATTGAAGCAGTGCTTACTGCTTTAAGTAAGCTATACGCAGGTTACACCTGCAAGCTAAGGTAGTAATATAGTTATAAAATCCACTCTAATAACTTTTTTAGTACCATATTAGTGCTTCTTGGATACAATATATACCTTGAGAATATATTGTAGGTATTTAGTAGCAATTAATATTATCCAAAGCGCCAACCTTTTCACCACTTTTCATATTTTTTAAGCTTTTGTTACCGTCAATAGTGTTAAAATATTTAGCAATACGCATAGTCACATATTCATCTTCGATTTAGTGGTATAAAGAGTCTTCTAGTGTTTGAAATGACCATACATTTAATAAAATAGATACGTTAATATTTTTTTTTTAGATTTTTAGTGTTATAATTATCAAAAGTTACTGCGATGATAAGTTTTTCGTAACAATTTATATATGTTTTCATCTCAATTTTGAAGCGCCTCAAAATTAAACTATTTTTGATGATAATATGTAGAAAAAAATTACTACCTCACAATTTTTTTCATATCAATTATGTTGAATAATAGTTCTTAATACTGTCAAATAGTATAGTAATGAAAATCTGACAATAATACAGTAAATAAGTGGGGCAATATTGATTAGAAAAAGTGTTTTCCTTTTAAAATGTTATAGGTTAACTATTTATTTAATGGCGTCAATTCTAATGATCCTAATAACTCTGTTATTCCCAGCAGAGTGCTTAAAGACCGGTTGTTAGCACTTCTATGTCCCTTGCAGTTCTACAATATTGTTCTAAAACAACAATTTTTTTTAGATTCTATGTTCTATATTTAGGTGAAAATTATATAACTCAACGTAAAGTAAATAATCAAGAGAATACAAGAATATAATCTATGCACGTATTGTTTACCGCTATAAAGAAGTATTTATAAAAACCATTGTAGTACCCAAGGTTGACCTAGTAACCCTTTTATATAATCAATAATTGTATAAAGGTGATTTCTGACTCTTGCGGCATCTAGCTCTACAGAATTTGTAATCAACACTTGTATGACACTAATAGCTTTTTTGTCAGCTCTTATGGTTCGATAGATCTCGTTAAGTGGTACTAAGTATTTGACTGGCTCTATTTAAGAACATCAGCTAATAGTAAGTGTTAGTTGACACCTTACAATTACTTATAGTGTTTTACGCTTCTTTAAGCTGTTACAGTAGACCCTAAGTGTTATAAAGAATCTAACTAACTCTAATTAAAGACATCAGTCGTTAGTAGGAGTTAGAAAACACTTTACAATTGCTTTTAGTGTTTGAAGCTTCTTAAAGTTATAAGAATGAGCTATAGAATGGTTCCCAGCAACTCTATGCTACCGCCTTAAGTTATCTATTTTTTATTTTTAACTGTTATTCCTCTTGAAGGTTTAATTATTTATCCTTAACACCACAGTAGAATCGAATGTTACAATCGGAGCTCTTATATATAATTTATAACCCTATGGGAGCTAAAAAAGGTTGCTCTTACCGCCAAAATGTTTGTTGGGCGACAAGGAAGTCTATACTTTTCTTAGCCACACTATAAGCGAGACGTATACAAGATGTTTAGACCTGGTATCGCACTCAACGTGTTAAAACAAAAATCAACTGAATTCATAAGCAATCAAATTCTTTTTCTTCTATCAGTTTCAATATCTATTCTAAAAAAATCTTAATAAAGTACGTTTACCTAGCTTTTCCGCAAGTTAGTAAGGGCAATAGCTCATGTAATCTCCTTCGATATCATTGTGGTGTAGTTATATAGTAGGTACCTAACTATTCAAAGAAGGAGGGACATGAGCCAACAGAAGAATCTTTCAGGAATCTCCTGTTGGCTAAGGCATAGATGTATGTTCCTATTCCAGTATGTGGCCTTAGGGAATATGTATGTGAACTTACATAATGCTTAGATGGTTCGAAAGAGTTAAAAGTGCCTCACCTGATCTTCGATAAAGTAGAAGAATGCTGTATCCATGTCTCTGCTTACATCAGCAAACGATTTCATATACATTTCACAGCACATGGCTTGTATACTCAGTAATGCCTTGCCTAAAACTGGTGTCAAAATGAATAGGTTCTTCGCTAACTTGTTACGAATTTTCGTATATTTTCTGAACACAATAGATTTCCTCCACACATAAAACGCTTTCCAATATCGATATAATTTGAAGAATTTGATCTGGAAACGTAAGCAATTTATTTATCATTTATAAATAGTAGGAGTAGGAGATTTAGTTCAGTTGATATGCTAAAAAGTGGGCACACACCGAGACGCTATGCTGCACGCACGCATATATAGGCTGCGATACGTAATATGTACGTAATACGTAATATGTACCTCATTGTGTAATGAGGTATATATTAATTTGACAAAATGCATATTTATTACAATTTTTCGTATTGAAATTCTCTGTAATATTTTAAAACCACGTCACTACACGTGTATAAGCTACAGGCCAGAGAAATTATGTCGAAAAAGGTATATTTGTAAAAATTATATTATTAACTATGATTTTTTTCCCTAATTTGTAGGATATAGACAGGGGAATATGTTAAAATATACGCCGTAAAGATTTAAGCAATGTTTTTGTAACGTTACGAATACCTCTAATATTAACTTAATTCGATGGAAAAAAATTTGTTGAAGGCGAAGACGAGCCGTAGAGACTAGCTCTCAGTGGCCGAGGACAGACGTGTGTGGAAAAGGGAGAGGGAGGCCTTCGCCCAGCAGTGGGACATAAATGGGCTAACTAACTATTTGCTTTCCCAGATCTTATTAAAATAAACGCGTTTTTAGATTTATTACCACGGTGCGATGATTAATATTTACTGGAACAGAACTTAGTTCAAAAACAACATAGAAAAAAAAAATAGTTAATAATTATCACAATATAATGATCAAGCATAATTTTCCCGGTCTACTAAGACTAAAATAAGAAGTTCAAATGTCTTACATCTGTAAGTTTAACAAATATGTTATACTCCTGTTCCCAAGACGGTAGTTTTGTGAAGACCATCTCGTTAGAATAGTGCGTCACTCCACATTGACTTATTGTAAAAAAATTACGTTTGTCGATGTGCTCATACGGTACGACTCTGGAAAATCGATCAAGTAGGTACTTAGTCAGTCATAATTATTAGACAGGTCTGATTTTTCAATAGCTAGATAGGTTTTATTTGAGGATAACATAAATATGGCTGTTTGATTTATTCTATAGGTCCGTTAGTCCGTTAAGTGCCGATTGAAAAATCATCCCAGATTGTATTATTAAAAAGGTTATTCCTTATTTATTTATTTATTTACACACAAATACTTAAAAGAAAAGAACAAATACAGATAAAAGAGTACAAAGGTGCTGCTTATTTCAACGAAAAAATTTCGAATTTCCTTTATATTATTAAAGGAATAAACTTTAGCAAGCCGATCGTTTTGGAATAAAACAAATATATAGGTATATTGATGCTTTAAGGCCTGCCTCGTCAGAAGAATCAGCGCATAAAAATATTTCATAAACTTTTTATGAACCGAAAACTGTTGGATAAAAGCTCCTCAGTCTTGACGTCTTGTCTAAACTTATCATTCCTTGAACTAAGCTACTTGCTTATTAGTAGATTAATGCATCGCACACTGTGACTAGTGTTTTGTGCGTAAGGACAAGACATTTGAATGTCTTACGTTTCTCGGCTTCCACTACCTTTCATAAGGTTCAATAGGACAATCTTGATAACTTTATCCTGTAGTCCTGCTGTTGATGATATAATGTTTACCAGACCACGGGACTTTGCCGATCTTACGTTGCTTTATGTGCCTTTCTCATACCGAAGGTCGTTGTTTTATGTAATGTAATTTTTAGTTAAATATATTATGAAGACCTTTGCTTCTTTGCTCGCTTAGAGATCGATAATAAATTTACCGGCTGTCTAAATACTGTAGTTTTTGAAATTCTTTACCCACGTCCATTACGGGTAGCCATAAGATCGAAAGTCTGGTAACTAGTGTACCGATGAGTGCCGTGTAACTCAACAACGTGGTTGTTGAGGTCAGATAATCAGGAACTCCAATACCAAAACAGTAGAGAAAAGTCATTGCAAGGCATAATGACAGTATTGTATTTCAGAGATAAGAAAAATCATCGTCATCTTTTCAGCTGAAAGATTGTCCACTGTTGGATATATTCCTAACCTAAGCATCACCACAACGACCATCTCTTTTGCTTGCAATGTGCCTACTGCCACTTAAGTTTGACGATTCTTCAAACTAAAAAGAAAACTTTATTTTTTTCACGAGAATGAATAAGTAGACTCAGAAAACATGTCCGGTATTAATACATAGCCAACGGAGCAAACAGTTTTAAATTTCAGACGCGTAACTGAATAACAAACATCTTCACATATTTTTAATATTAGCTGGAAGCATTATACTTACTTGAGATAATAAGGAGTAAAATAAACATTCTGAGGATGGACGGCATAAATCATGTACAGGAAGCCGACTGACGGGTTCTGTCTCACGTGATTAATCACGTCTGTTTGGGACGCCACTGGTGGCTTCACTTTAAGAGGATCTTTGGTTTCATACTTTTCTTCTAAGCCCGCTTCACTCTCTTGAATAATAAGTTTTCTTTTCTTTTTGATAACTAGATGAAATAAAAAATACAAGAATACAAATGCCAATGGCCCACTTTATTAATATAGGTACAGATGTGACAACAAGTTAATACTGGTTGTCTCAGAAATAATTCACTTATGTTGACGTATAAAAAATAACAAGGACGTTTATATCATCAAAAATAATTAATATAGCTGGGAATCGAACTCACGGCAAATGTCGTTCATTTTGGAATATTGCTTACCCCCTATAGCATATAGGGTGTTAATTAATAAACCTATAAGCTGACCAGACCCATAACTCAAATTGGAAGGATTGTTTCAATAGTTTTTGCGCCAACTGTAAGCATAGCTCAACAATTTTACTGTTTTATTATACGTATAGATAAATAATAGTCCGGGTTCCCTAGTAGGTACATTTTTCCCACTTGATTACTATCAAGTAAATTTTCCGTGAGTAGCTTCATTTTGATGAGACGCCCAACAATTTCTTATACGGAATTCTTAATTGTGGTAGCTAACAGAGATATCAAGGATTAAATATGTATGAGATGATGACTCTAAAATTTTTTTTTTTTTAATAACCTATACTGTCCCACTGCTGGGCAAAGGCCACCCCCAACTTCTTCCAGGTATCCTTTTCTTGAGCTACCTCGAACTAGTCCCCGCGATAGGCATTATAACAAAAAAATTATTACTAACAGGTTTTTTTTTTTTGTTAAATCTCAAGATGTAAATTATTTGAAAAATTATTTGTCCATCAAAATGAATGGTTTGATAAATGAGTCCCCCTCTAAGTAACCTATACATAATCTTTCGGTCACAGAGACATACACAAAAAGTATGTACCTAACTTTATTTTACAATATTAGAAATAGAACAAGTGGATCACTTAAAGTTTGCACTCACCCGGATCTTCTATAGGTTCTAAGAGTCCTGGTTTTCTTTCTTTTGTGAACCTTTTCTGTTGGGCTGCTGCAAATCCAGTCTGCAAGAATAAGTTTGTCTAGGTTCTGCTGACTACGCTTGAGACACCAAGGTTAGGTTAACTACATTTTTTTTTACTAGATTTGTGCTACCCAAAATTATCTGAGTAGGTAATTAAACTAACTTCTTCAATGATTCTAGATACTAATAATAATAAAATTTATATATAGTATACCAGAGGTTCAGGCTGCTCTTTCACGTATTCAATTTTTTCTAGCAATTTCTTGTGCGGTATATGAAAAGGAACCTCCCGCGGTTTTCTGAAATATATTAAGAAAATTTACTTTCAAAGCTCTCAGAATTAAAGGAATCCAAAACGACCTGCAGTGGAGAAAGATTAAGCACTGATGCAAGACCGAAGGCCTAACGTCTGGCAAAGGCTTCAAAAAAACGTATTAGCGATTCTTCCATTAAGAATATGCCAGGAGCAGTCCAGAGTTAAGAATTTAGCAGCATGGTGTCCTAATGGCGACACTGCATCAAGAAGGCTATAGGTTTAAATGTTCCTTGGCTATTTATCGTCTTAGTCGTCTGATTATTTCACCATCGTGAATGCGTTCTCAATTGAGTAAAAGTCAATCATACACACTACACATTTTAAAGGTAACCGAAGGTTCCAGGAAAAAATATAGAATTATAGTTTACCTGGCGTAGTGTGTAGGTACAGCCTTGATATTTCTCTGCAATATCTCTATTGCTGGTAATGTTGTAGATATTGTTCTGCGACGCATATGTTTCTCCATGTTCGGCGTAAAAGACATTTTAAATACACATACGATTCGTACATAAATATAAATATTATACTGCACCACTTTTAGAGTCAATCAATAATGACAGTCAGTCCTCAACAACTCAATATTTTGTTTATTTCCATGGAAACAGGAGAGGTCGAATGTGTTGTGTAGTCCCCATGCAGCGATGTGATCGCATTACACCCAGCTCAGATTCGTCTACGACGTAATTCGTGATGTGGTGTATTGATGTCAGAGCATATTTTAGTTGCCAAAACGCATTTATTCAATAAAATAAATGGAATCAATAGTTTTATCACAAAAAATGCATTTCACTCGTACCTATCTAAAGCCGTGTACAGACATCGCGAGGCGCGCGCTGCGAATGGTTCGTCAGGTTTGCCTCAACCTGAGGCATACGACGTAATGAGGTAATTTCATGTGTGCGTCCCGAACGACACATGTTCAAGCTGAGCACGCAAACCACCACGCACAATATTCATCAGTAGAAAACGCAAACCACACCTGTCAGTCCACATGGAGCGCTCGGCTCGTGCTGAGGCGGCGTTCGCAACGATCGTACGACGCGAATGCTTAATGTGAGCACAGCCTGAGACATGCGAGACGAACCATTCGCGACGCACGCCTCGTGATGTCTGTACGCGGCAATTTATAAAAAAAATATCTTTTCGAAGCCCCACTATGTGTAGTTAGGTCCTTTGTGAATTTGTGAAAATAGGATGTAAAGTGTAAGGTACGATATAGTAGATACAATGTTATCAATTTATCATACATAGACTCACTTTGATTACTTCTGTGCGTAGGCCTCCGTTTCTTGACCAACACTTCTCCTTCCAGAATTTCGACGCCATTTGGTCTCTGATTTAATCATTAGATAGGTACGTGCTCTTAATAAACTAGTGCGCGTCACCATCAGTGCTTGCATCACTGCTTACCATCAGGTGGGATCGCAAGAAAAATATGCATAATGATAAACAAAGATGTTTATCATTAATTGCAATTTTTTTTTTTTTTGTGACTTTGGTAACAAAAAATTTACTGTTTTCAGATTTATTCCTATACCTGTACTATAAGACCTTGCTTTGTGCCAAATTTCAGGATTCTGGGTCAACGGGAAGTACCCTATGAATTTCTATCTTTGAGAGTATCAAAATATACGCTTTTTGCGACATAAACGGCCGTATCTTTTTTATTCGTTAATTTAGAAGTTTGATTTTCATTGCTTGAAGGGACCACAGACCTGAGTAGGTATATGGTTTTAATTTCAACTCGATACCTCCACGCGTTCTTGAGATAAAGGGTCTTGACAGATAGACAGACAGACAGGCGTATACGGACAGACGGACGGACAACAAAGAGATCCTGTAAGGGTTCCGTTTTTTACCTTTTGAGGTACGGAACCCTAATAAATGAAAAAAATACTACCTACATTTAGGGTCGTCTATCACCTGTTAAAGGTTCTGGGCACATTAGAACATAGGGGCCCATATTACCATAATAAATCACTATTTTGTTAGATTAAACAAATGACATAGATATGCAAAGTTTTAGCTTTATTTTTATTTCTTTTTAATTCAATAGATATTCTGATGATTATATACCTAATATAATATAATACAAACTAAGTAACCAGCATCCACGATTAGTCCTTCTATTAGTAGGTATGCTGATTGAAGAGGTACCTACCCTTCTTTATATAGTTGAGTTGACCAAAATGGTTAGTCACATGTTCAAAATCGTTTTCGAGCTTAGCACATTTTATCGACATTAGCGAGCAACTGTTCAAACAATTTAGACTTAATTAATATTTTAAGTTAATTCAAACTTCGTGCTTCACATTTTGGTTTTTCGCTTCATTTGATTGACGCGATTCCCTACTGTTTCTGTTTATCAAAGACACAAAATAAGAATAATTCTCTGATGATTTTCTTTAAAATAGTTTTTTAAATGTATATAGTTATTTTATTCAATTTTTATTTATGTATTATTTATTACACACTAGCTTTTGGCCGCGCGGCTTCGCTCCCGCTATTCGTAAGGCGCTATTTTTTCATGAACTTCTTTGATACTTGTGATAACTTTTCTCACAAATCATACTGGTTATGGAGGCATTAAAGTTTGAGCCCTGGTTTAAACCTGTATTTATTACATTTAATTTAAACTCATATATGGTCGTAAACCGGGGTGAATCCACTAGACTAAAGTTCACGTGAACCAATTTTAATGAATTTTTGTGTTAAGATAGGTAAGGTCCTATCTTTATACAAAAATTCATTAAAATTGGTTCACGTGAACTTTCTCTCCAGGTGCAGGTACAAACATTTTCTGGGGAGAAATTTCAAATCAAGAAGAAGTACGATGATGGGGAATTCTAAGAGATCTGTATTCTGTAGACATTTATTTGAGGAAAGTCTGCAAAGGCATCAAACCGATATACTTAATAAGTATATGGTACTTAAAAAAAAAGTAAAAGAAGCAAAGGCATCAAACCAATATTGGTTTGATGCCTTTGCTTCTTTTTCAACTTATAAAACTAAAGCACGGGAAAAAAGTCTAGAGAAGAATATATTTTGTGATACATAATTTTGAAAAAAATGTTGAAGAGAAGATGGTACGCCGCCGCCGCGGCCGCCAGATTTTGTGATTAGGGTAAAAAATACTTGAAATAGCTTGCTGTCACGTAAATCAAAACTAAATATTTATATGGCAACTTTGGAAAATTTTCTTCAGTGCAAAATGAACAAATCGCGTCGTAATTTCAGGGACAGTTTATTTTCAAAGCAATGATGTGTAGGTACCTACATGCAACTATTTTAACTGTATTGTAAACTTTTATTAATTAGCAGCACAAAGTTTTGATGTTGTTCTGATGTTTATCCAATAAGGTCACCTAACTGAATTATCTAATAGTATTATTTTAGTATGTAATTCAGGTGATAACAAGCTAAATTTATTTATTTAATCTTCATGCGTAGTACTTAAGCGGACTTAATGCCTTAGGCATTCTCTGCCAGTCAACCTAGGGTGGTGCAGAAACAATATGGTAGGCGCATAAAAAGAAAAAAATATTTTGTAAACAAGAGTAAAAAAAAATAGGTACATATATTTAAAATACACATAAGTACATTTTTTTTTTTTGACTGGTCTGTTGGTCTAGTGGTTAGTGGCCCTGACTGCTATGCTGGAGGTCGTGGGTTCGATTCCCACCCAGGACAAATGTTTGTGTGATGAGCACAATCATTTGTTCTGTGTCTGGGTGTAATATCTATAATATGTATGTATTTAGAAATATATAAGTATATTTATCAGTTGTCTAACACTCATAACACAAGCTCTGCTTAGTTTGGGACTAGACGGCAATGTGTGATAGTTGTAGAAAAAAAAAATTTATACTTAACTTTTCTTTCCTATTTCGTCACGCACGGTCAATGGTGATTTTTTTTAAAGCAAAGAGGCGGATATTTTTAAGGTATTTTGTGAAAACTTAAATTGTGTTCATGAACAGAATATCATAAATATAAATAAGATTATTTATTGTGTAAATAATCTTATTGATATATATTTGTTAAGTATCAAGAAATTAACAATTATAATTGTTAACACAGATAATAATCTGTGTTCTAAATTCAACGATATTTGTATTTCTATTTTTAATAATATGTAGGACATACTACTTAATATTGCTTGTGTAGACTTTGATTTTCCCAAAATTATTACGAGTATTGACTATGGTGACGTGTGTTACTTTGACCTGAACGCGGTATTGCTGGATAAGCTTGATAAACTCCATAACAAATGCATCCGGTTCATATTTAACCTGAGGTAATATGATCATGTGTCGAACTTCAGGTCTGAGCTCAAATGGTTGCCTATTCGCCAGAGAAGATCTTTGCGCGCTCTGACTACACTTTTCTTTCTGCTTAACAGCCACGCCTCCATCCTATTTCATAACTCACTTTCAATATCTTTGTTCTTCACACGCAAGAAATCTGCGTTCTTCTAAAAATCTCCTACTGCTCTGTCCTTCTCATACTTCTGATTTTCTCAATTGTTCCTTCTATATACTTACAGTCCATCCTTCTGTGGAATGCACTACCTCGTGATATCTGGACGGCCGAAAGTCGGTATGCATTTAAGCGGAAGTTGAGGAATCATTTTCTACGCCAATAGCAGAATCGTCTCTAAACTTCTGTCCTTACTTTATATTAATATATTATTATGTAGTATTTATATCATATTAAATATATATGTATGTGAATAAATATGTGAATACGTGTTGCGCCGACCCCAAATAAAACGGGACGGACGTCATCTTCCTGCCCTAAGGAAGATGATGATAATGATGATATATGTATGTAAATGTAAAATATATTATGTATACTCTTGTTGACAAAATAAAATATTCTTTTTAAGTGCCTACTATATTGTCTCTGTAGCTGTACCACCCAAAGATTTTATATATCCTAAAATCTTTGGTACCACCCTAAGTTGACTGGCAGAGAATGCAGGAATTATGGCGAACATTACAATTGCCGGCACGGATCTTGAGCGCTGGCTTCAAGCTGCGCAGAAGTCAAATATTCGGTCTCTTTAGTGATGCGAAGTGAGACGCGGGGGCAGGGAGTGTCAGTGATTGGCTCGCCGCGCCATCGTATCATAGACGTCACTCATGATTCCTCTTGCTGCATGTATCTAACAACGACGACGATTGGCTCGCCAATTTATGGAAAGCGCAAAGCGATCCCCACTCTGACGCCGAGCTCTCGAGATCTGTGACGGTAATTGTACACGGTCATGCAAGCGCCATTCAATGCCATCCATCATAAATGATGGTGAATCATGGTTTTCGTCAATCAGTAGATACTAAAAACCGTCATGCAACGCATTAGACGGTTTATAGATTTTTCGTCAGTCAAGGTTTTGACTGTGGCAAAACTGACAGCAAAAACTACCTTGTAATGTTCGCCCAAAGTGTTCGCCTAAGTCCGCCTACCTACCTATGTATTTTGTGTTGCATGAAGATTAAATAAATAAATTTAGCTCTTAATTACCTGAATTACATACTAAAATAATATCATTAGATATTTTAGATAGGTGTCCTTAGTGAATCAACATCAGAACAACATCAAAAGTTAGGGCTGCTAATTAATAAAAAAAGTTTACAATACAGATAAAATAGTTGCATGTAGAGTTTGGCCATCGAAAGGTGACAACGAATTATTTATCAAACGTTGTGTATGGCAGCATTTAAAAAAAATAAGAATTGTCAAAATTATGTTCTTGACGTTTCGTCATTGAGATCTATACATGGAGAAGCCGTGTTATCTATGACGTATACATAGTTATACAAATATGAGCGAAATATGAAACAGATTACGAAATATCGTTTTGTCTCACTCATTCTAAGCCAATAATTGTATTTGACAAAAGAGACAACGATATTTAAGTTGTTGCTTAATTTGGCAACATTTCGTTTTGACATTAGTAAAGATGTAGGTAAGTGCCATTGTCCACCATCTTGTGCGCTCACTGCACCTGAGTTACGTGGTAGTTGTGCTGTCAAACGGGTGTTTATGTTTTGAAGCTTTTGCGATTTTATGGAAAATTACGAAGATATCCATTTAAAACTCCAATATATATATATTGAAACAAAAAACAATATGCCTGTGTGTTGCATTGTGACGTGTGGTGCAAAAAAGAACAAGAATCAACCTCAATTGTCTTTGCACAGGTTAGTAGCCAGTTTTCACCAAATATTACTTAAAATAATTCACGTAGGTTGAAAAAAATGTTACGGATACTTGAATCTATTGCCAAGGTATTGAGATTTACCTCTATTTCTGTTTATAATACTGTTTTAGTAAAAAACTTGTTGTTTACAATAATATGTGTTATGGCATAGTCCTGTACCATTGCTGCAACAGTATCGATATAATCTCCAATTTATAATTCTACTTATCATAACAGAACTAATCCATTTTATCAATGGAAGTTTCCTCAGTTTTGTATAGTTCTAAAATAATACGTCAGTATTTTTTTATTTGTTTTAGTTACAGAGAAGTTCAAATTATCATGTTTTATACTTCCTTTCTTTCATAGGTTTCCTAATAAAGAGAATCTAAGGAAAAAATGGTTGGAAGCTATTGGTGAAAAACATATTAATCCCAGACATAAAGATGGTATGTCTGTTCGCTTCACTTCCAAGAAAGTTGTTTCAATAGAACACTTGATGTGATGCGATTACATGACGACTCTGTTCCCACTGAATTTTTGGTAAGTTTGCATTGAAATGGCTGATAAAAAGCCTGGCTCTGTGGCTGAAATAAAAAATAAATATGTTGGTATATTCCTTTATTATTATTTTCAGTTACCAAAAAAACGACCTGGCGTTGTTTTAAGTGAAAGTAGTAGCAATATCAGAAAAGGTGATTCTTGCACATCGACTGAGCTGCCCCCATTGCAGTTATCCCATGAAATTGTAGAATACGTACATAAAGGGGTATGTATCTACTGGGTGACGATTATTTTATTTATACCTTCCAAAAATATAATAAAACTAAGTTTTAGAAATTCAGATCACATGATAAGTATGACTTCTTTATTCTCTAGACTCTCTTTTAGACCTCTGAAACATTCTGCAGATATCACAATTTTTTTTTTTATTATTAATGATAGGCTTTCGTTTGACCACTATCTCACCTTGACACTTGTATATTAATAAAATTTGTTATAATATTTTTTCAGGCTGTGCACGATGAAAAAGTGAAGGCGTTGGAAATAAAATGTCTCAAGCAGCAGAAAAAAATTAAACGTCTCAACGAGAGAATTAGGAAACGAAACAAAAAGATAGTCAATTTGGCAGATATTGTCCAAAATTGTGTTAACAGTTATGTGATGTGATGGTTTTTTGAAAATTGGTTAAAATTAGTTCTTATTTTATGACATTGTTATCAGTGAAACTAATAACGTCATTATTGATTCTATGTAGATTTTAGGATAAGAAAACTATAATAAAGTTCATCATAATATCGTTGTTGTAATTTCGAACACCCTGTTAAATGTCATATTATATTCCGTACGTAGTATCTAGTAAAACCAAACGTAAAACTTGTACGTAACCCAGAATTAAATAGTATCGATACCGTTAAATCCTTGGTCGGCACAACCCTAGCAAAGGCAGCCATTTTGTGCGATTTTTCTAATTGTAGGTAATTGTAATTGCACCTTTTTTTCGTAGGTATTTCCAGTCCTTATATTTATTATGTACCATGCGTTTCGTACATAACTCATTGTTTGTTTACATACGTGCATATTATTATACTCATTTTGCTTAAAATAATGCCGAAAACAATCACTAGTTCGATGGAGAGGTTACTAGGGTAGGTGCTCCAGTGAATGAACACACCCCAGTAAATGAACAAAACACAGTCTTTTCAAAAAAATAAGAAATTGAAATATTTCTACCCAACGACGTATTTTTTTTCGTAATTACAGCTCTATTTTCTATTATAATGACAATCTTCACTTCAAATGTACTGTTCGTTTCAAAACGGCAAGCGTTTAAAGTTACAGGTCGCGCGGTGAATCAAGATCGCTCGGTGAAAGTAGTGGGGGCAATCGGCGCATGTGTACAATTGCGCACAGAAATTCTTAGTATGTTAGGATTTTATTTCTAATTTCGTATGTTTGAACCTTAGTAACATAACTTATAATAACACTAGTTTTTGATTGTAATTTATCATGTAAGTAGGTAAATTAAAAAAATTAAAAATTTTAAATTAAAACATAAAATTAAAAAAAATAATTTCGTTAGTTTCTTTCTTTAACGTAATAATTCACGTCGTAAACCATTTTTCTGGCTAGCCGTTTTAAAACTTTATTTTTAACCATTTTTTTTTAACATTACGTATTACTATTACGATAACACAAGCTGTACGCAACAGTACCCAAGTACAACAGTATCCAATGAGAGGCGAGAACGCAACGCGGGAATTGAAGAGCGACTCTATCTACCAATGACGTGTCGCCGACGGCGCACACCCGCCCGTACGTCGCCAAATAGACCGTAGAATTGAATACTGCGCATGCCCCTTCCACTTTTGCCGAGCGATCTTGATTCATCGCGCGACCTGTAGCAGTGTTGTGTAAAAATATTTTAGTTCGGGCGAGAATTTAGGACTCGGGGTAGACACAAAATGTTTGATATCAAATTGTGGCCGTAATTTAAATATGATCCATAAGTTATTTATTTATTTGAATAATAGATAGTTTTAATATACGTCTGAAATCAATTACAATGCCATTCTAGCCAGTTTTATGTAAATTATTCGACGTCCCAGCATTGGAAATACAAAACGTTTGAAATCCAGTGAATGAACGGCCGTTCATTCACTGGACAAATGCAAATTTCATATTTTTATTGAAATATGTCATTTATTCTCATGCCATAATGTTTATATTTTGGGAGTCGTTTATTCAATCCATTTTTGATCTTTAGGCCATTAGTGGGACAGGTGTGTTCATTCATTGGTTCATAAAATCCATTGAATGAACTAACATTTTTCACCATGTTCAATTATTAGCTTTCGTCGTAATAATGTAACCATTAAATGAACACAATATGTATATTCAGTTAGAATTCATCCTTTTAAGATCTATTTATTGTTACATAATTTTTTCTTTTATTGTACCTTTAAATCACCATAAATTTCCGTAAAAATAAATGCGAAAGGTTTCGATATACCTACCCAAGAAACTTTAAAAGAAGCTCTTAATTTCGCCACATTCCGTCTTACTCATATTAACGCAAGATACTGATTTAATTGTTCCTACTGCGCTGAATTGACTGATTTTAATAATATTACTAATTTATCCGCTGCGAATCTAGGAAACGACCCAGAAGCTGGCTTGACTCGACACTATACCGAAAATATCGTGCGAGACTAGGCTGGCTCTGAAGCAACGTAAAAATCACAAGGCATTGGGTGAGGAAGGAATTACGGCCAAACTCCTGAACGCGGGTGGAAAACCGGTCCTTAAAGCTCTTCAGAAGCTGTTCAATTACGTCATAATCAAGGGGAAAACGCCACAGCAATGAAGCAGAAGTGTAGTGGTACTCTACTTTAAGAAGGGCGACAATGCCTTGTTTAAGAATTATTCATACATCCACATCTGAGCCATATCTACAAGCTGTTTTCCGGAATCTTCACGAACTGTTTCGTGCGCAGGTTTGGCGACTTCTAGCCTCAGGATGAAAAAGATTTCAGCACCGTACACCACATACATGCACTGTAGCAGGTTATAGAGAAGACCGAGAAGTATAATCTGCCTCTCACTTAACGTTTGTGGACTACAAGAAAGCCTTTCATTTGATCGAATCTTGGGCTGTTTCGCAGTATTCCCCAAGGCAACGATGCTAGATTGACTATAGCGGTACATCGAAGTACTGAAGTATTTGTACAAAAATGCCACCATGTCAATCCGACTTCAGAAACCTCTAAACTTATCCTTCTGCTGCGGGCTGTGAGACAGGGAGGCGTCATTTTTCAGAAACTATTCACGGCATAATGGAGGATGTCTTCAAGGACCTAGATTGGAGAGAGCTAGGCATTAATGTCAATGACGAGTATATCACTCACCTTCAATTTACCGACGATATACCTAATGGTCATAGCTGAGGCTATGGAGGACCACAGAACAAAATTTGATAAAACGAGAAGAGCTTCAGAAGTACTGGGTCTCAAGATGAATATGGACAAAACCAAAGTCTTGGTAAACAACCATTTAGAACCCGCTCCTATCAAGATCAGAGACTCTAAACTCGTAAATTGTAGACAATTACATTTACCTGGGACAGATGGTTTCCGGTACCTATATGGTTGTAAAACGTGGTCACTCACAATTGGCCTCATCAGAAGGCTTAAAGTCACTCAAAAGACAAGGAGAGGGCTATGCTCGGAATTTCTGTGCGTGATCGAATCAGGAACGAAAATATCCGCAGGAGAACTAAAGTTCCCGACATAGCCTTAAAAGGCAAGTCACATTGTTCGTAAAACAGATGGTCGATAAAGCTGAAAGGTACCAGCGTGGCTACCGTATACTGGAATACGCAGCATCGGTAGGCGTTCCACAAGGTGGATCGATGACTTGATGATTTGAAGGCTTTTACTTTTATTTAATAATGTTTGTTATAGATTTAGGGGGGAGGACATATGTTTGTTTTTTTACTTTTTCTGGGACTAAATATGTTATAAAAACAAAGACTTTTTGAACTATTACACAAACAAAAATTGTGTTCATTTACTGGATTTACTCTGTTCATTTACTGGAAATTTTCGTTCATTCACTGGGGTTTTAGGGTATTTTTCAATTTATTGCTAAATATCTAAAAATGTATCCAGGTTATATCGTAAATCTAACTTAAAAACAATTATTTAATATATTTACATTACCAAAATATAGATTTGGACCGTATTAGAGTTAACATAGTATAATTATTTTTTGAAGTTCAAAAATCGCTTAAGTGTTCATTCACTGGAGCACTTACCCTATTTAATATGATGAACAAATTTAAAGACGCAAAAAGTGAATTAAATTAGAAACATTCAGAGAAAATGCGACGGTTGGATACAATAATATCATTTCTAGGTTAGTTTTTTAATTTCTATAATAAAAACTTGATATTTTTTGACTATTTAATAATTGCAATATTATTCACACGGTGAATTGTACTTTTCAGGAGTTTTCGACAATGAGCTCCTAATAATGAAAACAGTAAAGGACATGGAAAGTTGTATTTTTCGTATGCGCGCTATCCAGCAAAGTTGCAGTAGACATTTGAACGATATTATTCCATCCAAATTAATAAAAAAAATCGATAACACACAATTTGTTTTATTCAAATATATAGATTCCAGGGAAGTGCTTATTGAAAGACCCACCGCCCACATGTGGCTCCACAAATGATTGGACCTGTGCTTTGTGCAACATTCGATGCTGTCCTGGTGTGAAGCGCTCAGTCCCGGATTGAACCGGCGCGGGGTCTGCAGCAAATTCGACCAAGGGGCCCCCTACTACTAATTAATTAATTTAGTTGTAAGATACTAATTAATTTAGTACTTTTGGAAAATCTAGATGATGATCGTTTTTTGCATACCCCGAATGATTAGAATTTTAGAATTTTGCTTAGAAAATTTTAGGTTTTCATCTGACAAGTAATACAGAAATAGGGAGTCTTTTTGATGTTGATGGCGAAGCCTTTATGAATTTATATGGAAAGCTGTACAGTTAAGATTTACTAATAGGATGTAACATTTCTTTTTCTTTGGAGAGGTCAGATTAAGCCAATCTTTAATTAGAATATTCTTTCTGAGAGATTGATCTCATCAACATGCTAACATCGATTGTCATCATCATTTCAGCTGAAAGGCGTCCATTGCTAGACAAAGGTTTCTCTCAAGTATCACCACAATGGCCGGTCCTGTTTATCACGCCTCCATCAAATTCACGTGAGCCTTACTAAAAAAAAAAGTTATCGGTACCCTTGTTGCAAGGCCTTTTCAACGCTGCGTCTTCAGGTATCCGATCGCCCTCTTTGAGGCGTGGCTGGAAAGACCTCACGGCGTCCTTACCTTCCGTATGACGCAGGTTCTCACTGGACATGGTT
Source organism: Mythimna ferrago (assembly GCA_910589285.2). Taxonomy (NCBI): domain Eukaryota; kingdom Metazoa; phylum Arthropoda; class Insecta; order Lepidoptera; family Noctuidae; genus Mythimna; species Mythimna ferrago. Next base: position 13,949,135 of record OU342673.1, on the reverse strand, counting down.
CGTTCGGGAAGTACCTACCTGCACCGGATTCGTGCGGAAGTGACGCCCGGGTGTCGCCACTGTGCAGAATGCCCGGAGGACATGGTGGAGCACACAGTCGAGGTATGCTCTGCTTGGGCGGAGCATCGCCGTGCCCTCGTGGGGGCGATCAGCGGCGGAGACCTCTCGCGCCGGGCCTTGGTTGAGGCCATGGTTCGGAGCGAGGAGGAGTGGCAGGCGGTCACCGACTTCTGCGAAGCAGTAATGCTCGCAAAGGAGGAGGCCGAACGCATCAGGCGTTCTCGCCGCCGCCGCCGCCGCCGGGATTCTGATCCCGATTTCCGGCCAACGTAGGCGCGGGCTTGCGGACAGTGAGCAATGGGTAGCTCGCTGTCCGGCCGTCCGGTAACTGTCCGGACCAAGCCCAAGTCGTCGACGGCGCGCACTGTTCCCGCACGCCTCAAGGAGTTGTCAGCAACAGCAGGGACCTAGCCGGGTCGAAGCCTACTGGGGCCAGGGTTACCCGAAAGGGCGCTCGAGCCCCGGTATGAAGGCTAGAAGGAACGGGGTGGGTCTTTTAGTCAGTAAGAGTCTGACACTATCTCCCGCTCCGCCCAAGAGCGGGGGATGTCATTGGAAGATTTTTTCCTACCATAAAAAAAGGTATCCATACCAGAACCTTTCGGCCCCATCGATCATGTGTTCTGAGAGCAATGTCCCCAGCTTACTGCCACTTAAGCTTATCTTCCTCTCCGTGGCTCTTTGTGTAACTTAAAACTATCTGATGAGGCGCATTGTGAACGACCACGTTTCAGAGCCAAATGTCACTACGCACAGGCAATGTAATATTCACATAGACACACAAAATATGTAATTTCCTAAAAACCTTGTTTAAGCTTATTCTTAGTAGGATTAAGCTTAACTGAGGCTACACATATTAGAATTAAGTAGTTTTAGCTAGCGGCTTCGCGCGCGGGAAGCTGCTGGCTAAAGCTACCCTTTTTAAAAATAAGCTTGAACAAGGCTTTTATACACCAATAACTCCGTGGATTTTAAGATCAGTTGCGTAAAAAGTACGATGATGAGGCAAATTCTAAGAGATCTTCTATTCTGTAGTTTGCTTGCAGGAAAGTATGTAGTAAAGTGACTCATCACATCCAAAGAAATCAGGTGTATTTAGGTTTCAGGCAGTACAAATATTTTGATTATTTTTTTTTAAGTTCAAAAATGCGGGATCCCTCAACACGTGGCGCCCCGAAATGGGGGGTCTGTAGCATTTGCTAGTCTTGCTACATGGCTAATCCGCCACTGAGTGCCATCTACAGGTCGCGCGATGAATCAAGATCGCTCGGCAAAAGTGGAAGGGGCATGCGCAGTATTCAATTCTACGGTCTATTTGGCGACGTGCGGGCGGGTGTGCGCCGTCGGCGACACGTCATTGGTAGATAGAGTCGCTCTTCAATTCCCGCGTTGCGTTCTCGCTTCTCATTGGATACTGTTGTACTTGGGTACTGTTGCGTACAGCTTGTGTTATCGTAATAGTAATACGTAGTCGTAAAAAAAATGGTTAAAAATAAAGTTTTAAAACGGCTAGCCAGAAAAATGGTTTACGACGTGAATTATTACGTTAAAGAAAGAAACTAACGAAATTATTTTTTTTTATTTTATGTTTTATTTTATCATTTTTAATTTTTTTAATTTACCTACTTACAAGATAAATTACAATCAAAAACTAGTGTTATTATAAGTTATGTTACTAAGGTTCAAACATACGAAATTAAAAATAAAATCGTAACATGCTAAGAATTTCTGTGCGCAATTGTACACATGCGCCGATTGCCCCCACTACTTTCACCGAGCGATCTTGATTCACCGCGCGAACTGTAACCGTTGCATGAATGTCAAGTTTCCTAGCAGCTACCGTAGCTTTGTACTCAATGAACTGCCCAAAGTACTTGTTATAATAGTATTTTACTCACAATTTTCTAAAAACTTTACTAAGATGCAGCTGAAAATCTGAACGTAATGGAATTTCGACTCTCAAATTCGAACTAAAGTAAGGTAATATATAATAAGCAAAAAGCAAAAAAAGGTCATATTCTAGTATCCTTTCTCCTTTTTTCCTTATGACGAAAATTATGAACTAGAATATGAGTGAAAAGGTGATAAGTTCAATTTAAAATTCCCGCGAAAAATGTAAGGCTGTGTGTAATGAATGTCAAAATGAAAAATTCTTATTTTGTACCAAATTTTATACTTAATTGACTCAATTTGCATCATCTTACAGAACTTTATTTATTTAACGATAATGTAATATTTTAGAAAATGTAAACTTTTACGTGAACGAACCATAACCAAATTTATATTTTGGCCGAGAAAGGAATACCTCTGCGCACATAAGCTGAGCTCATTATAAAAACAAAAAATGTCTATGACTTGATTGTGATTGTGTGATTGGCGCTATTTTGCGTTTTTAATTTAGAATACTTAAATAAAACAGTATTTATTGTGTTATGTATGAAATACTAGTTAAAAATAGTCTCCGTAAGTGTGCATAAATCATTATAAAAGCTTCTTACAAGGTACGTTTCCAAACAATTTAGTCATTTAGAAAGCAACTTTCTCCTTTCGCTGCTGTCAATTTTGTCGATATGTTTTATAGTAAGAATAAAAAGAATCATATTCCCTGAATTTGTATCGTAAAGCAGTAATACTTACTGCTACTTTATTATATTTTGAAATTGGGTTTCATTTCATAAAGTTATTCAGATTCTTTTCATTTTTATTAACATGTATGTAAGAAATAACGTTAAAATACCCGAAGCCTTGATACAAGACGCAGATTGCTGGTAGTGTTTAACCAAAAAAGAATTCTTTATAATAGGCATTAGTTACTTCTAAAAAATCATTATTGAATTTTTAAATTAAAAACCTTGTAAAATCGTAATTAGAGGCACACTGTTTCTGTTTCAATCGTGTTGAATTTAGCAAATGTATTGCTAATTTAAATAAAACAATTATAGTAAATGAGTGAATAAAAAAAGCCATCATTTAATCAACCTAAAATATATTACAAATAAATTGTCTGAAAACTAATTAAACTTTTAGTCATATATGATAGAAACCAATAAATTAAAATGGTCTGATTAGAATTTATTTCAAGATTTTAAGCACTGAATATTTAGTAACTAAATATATAGCTTACAAATATCAAAACAATAAACAATTCTAATTAACACATTTGAGAGTACTGTGACTAAAATAAAATATTTGAATACCAGAAATACCAAAAACTCTAAGGCTAAACATTCCTTTGCATTCACAGATTGTTCAATGGGTTCCTTAACATAAAGCCTGCCAGAAGCTTCATTAGAAGCCTTTAGTGTTAGTTGCCATTGAGGAATTGAATGGCTATGTATTATTACGCAAGTAAACTGAATGAAGCCTCATGTAGTGGGTGCAATATGAAAGTGCCCCCTGCCCCCTCTGAGCCGGCACCTGTGCCTCCACCACCCACCGATCTTGCTCCACTACCACCAGACCCATCTCTCTTGCACGGCACTGGCCTTTCTTATTACGATGTAAGTTTATTTGTAAGTCTGTCAATTTTATTTTTATTTTACCAAGATTTTATTGCTTTGTTATCATAATAGCATGATTGATCAGATTATAATAATATGTATTTATTTCGATTGAAATCTTATTGTATTGTTTCATTTAATTTCTTACATCCCCACTCTCCATTACTAACAGCTTTTTGTAATTGGAGTCTATTGCCACTATTTTGAGGAAGCTTGGCAGAAAAGTAGTCTAAGCAGCATTAAACAGTGATGTGTGGTAATTATGGAAAATAAGGGTTGGTAATCAGTTTACACTGATGAATGAAAACAACAGCAGTGTATATAAACATGTTGGATATTGGTGTTTCCCATAGTTAAAAATATTATAATTTTCCTAAATTAAATGTCATTTAAGTCAATGGCTGATGAGATACTATTTTAGTTACTCAACTGGGTTTCAAAATACACAATGCCAGTTTTTTATTATTGTTGGGATTTCTATGCAAATAAGTCGTAAAATAAATACTGATTAATAAATTTGATGATAAAAAATAATTGATCAATTATAGTTGTAACAAACACTATAATAACTGCAAACATCTCAGATTTTTTTCATAATACTGATTATAATCATTCAGTCAACAGTAAAGATTCAAGTGCTGTTTATATGCTCTATAAATATTTTCAGAATGATGATTACTATTCAATGGTAAGGGGAAACAAATTTATGTCAGAAAATACTTGCAAACACATTGTAATGAATGGTGGAATCAACTTTGTTGCATCCCAGAAAGATACACCTCAGGTATAATTATTTTGAACCTAATTCTAATTAATAATTATCTAGTTTTTGGTTTTACAATAATTTCATATCCTTATTTTAGTTATCAGCTGTGCTACCTTCTGGGGTCAAGTCAATAACAACCGTTCCCTATGTGAACTGCCCGGCTGATAAGCCTGAGGTAGAGTACAGGGATGGTCAGATTGTGAGTGCAACCTTAGAAGCCCTGGTGGACATGCTCCGACCTGGAGCCAGCAAAGCGTTCACATTCACATTCCTATTATGTTCACGGCTATTTGTCAAACCACATGAACTGCTGAACAAGCTCTGCAAACGCTACTTCAAGAGCTATGAGAAAATTGTAAGTAGGAAATTAAATATTCAGGACTGGTTTTATATTGTAGATTATTGAATCATTTGAATATTATGGTTTTATATTGTAAGGATTTTTTTTATGACAAGCTTTTACTGCAAACTATAATACTCATCAGTACCATTCCAAAGAGCTCAAACATGATGGGTTTTAATGGGATCTTTAAGATAACCAACTCCATCAGCAGAACAGCTCTTTGGTACCATATCAATGAATTGTCTTCAAAGTTACATAAGAATACCAAATCTCATTTTATTTGATGTCCTAATTAATGTCTTATTTCTAGGGTAAGGCAGAAGTGAAGGATCTAGTAGAAAAAGAACTCAGTGATATGATTTCCCTAGTGAGGGTATTAAGCCAATGGACAAGTATGTTTCCATACGATTTCCGTGACGATAGGGTCATGGCTCTTGTCCGCAGTATAACACAGAGGTAAACTAGTCTTCCATTTTTAAATTTATTAAATTTATATATTGATTGCTGTTTCAAATGACAATAATATAAAATGCTTAAATATAGATGTGCAGCAGACCATATGACTTCAGTGAGAGTGGAGATGTCAACCACGTTAGAGAAACTGCTTGATAAACTAACAGCACTTGAACAATATGAAGAAACCTTAACAGAGCCACCCCAGGTGGCATCGGTGGACCAGTTAGCACAGGTAACAATATGCCTAATGCTTGTGTAACATGTTATATATCCTATATTATATTTGCTAAATTAAACAGATCTTGATCATGCTTTAGTCATATAAAACCAATCGGAAGAAATTTGAACATTTATATTTTATACAACAGGCATCAAGATCACATTTGTTTAGTGTATAAACAAATGTAAAGGATCATAATGATAAGAAAATACATTTCAATAACATGTTTATTATTTTATTTTGTTTTAGGGTGATATTCTTACACTTGGCCTAACCCCAGTCGAATTGGCGAATCAGTTGACAATTGTAGAGCTGCACAGGCTATCGTTTGTTGGCCCAGAAGAGTTTGTGCAAACATTTGCACCGGCACAGCCATCTCAATCTACGTCATCGTGCGGCAAGGCATCTATCAGCTTGCACCACATAGAAACTAAGAGCACGAGGAATTTGGAAGCATATGCTGACTGGTTTAACAGGCTCAGTTATTTGGTAGCAACAGACATAATAAAGGTACACAGTTTTTACTTTTCACCATTTTTGTTTATTGAATACTAACTTTTGCACGCGACTTCGCCCATAAAATATAGTCTAGGTCACTCAGGAATAAAGCAGCTTTCAGACAAAAGTTTTAGCTATCGGACCAGTAATTTCAGAGAAACCTCCTACAAACAAAAAAATAACAAACTGCTTCTTTATTATATTAGTGTAGAAGTGTTCTGATGTATTCTCTTTATTTCAGGCTGTTAAAAGCAAATACCGCGCTCGAGTTATTGAGCAGTGGGTGATGACAGCCAGAGAATGCTTCAATCTTGGCAATTTCAATTCACTCATGGCCATTATAAGTGCTTTGAATATGTCACCAGTGACACGACTTAAAAAGACGGTATGCTGTTAAATCCGCTATGTATTGTTTGCATGTTAAATTGAGATGTTGAACATTTATTTACTGTGTTATAGTGGAGCCGGACATCAGCTGTTTGTGGTCAACAGTTGCGCCAGCTGGAACTTTGCGTTGAACCTAGCGGAAATCACGCCAGGTAAACAATATGCCATTAAAAAATATTTACACTTTTATGTTAACTGAGCCTGAAGGAACGAGGCGATGTAATTATGTATTTTTGTGCTTATTTTGAATACTTGTTAGGAAGCTGATTGGTGTTAGTGTCCTGATGCACAGTTTTAACTCACTCGAAGAATAGGGTAGTTTCCAGGGTCAAAATAATTACATTTTATTTAGTCCGTATTTTAGATTATAAAAAAATATTGGACACGTATTTTTTCTTTTTTCGATTAAACAAAAAATAACAAAGATGTCACCCCGTGCGAAAAAATGCAGCACGGCGTGACGTTACACGTAACTTTAATGGGCTTTATCTTTGTCATTTTTGGTTTAATGTACAAAAAAAAAAATACGTGTCTCTTATTTTTGAATAATCTAAAAGACGGACTAATTACATTTTTAAGGCAACTAGCCTATTATACTGAAACATTAGTCTCCCCGAATCACATTGCCTTTGCCACATTAATTGGTGCTGTGTTTTTCGCATCCAGCGAATTCATGCGGTCGTCACGTATCATCGCTCAAACTACGTCCATTGTCCAGCAGGGAACGTATTCCCCGTATCCATATTGTTATGTGTTTTGCTCGGAAATCGGTTTGGCATGAACCATAGTCATATCGAGCCTTTTTAAGAAGAACATCGGCATCGTAAGCACTAAGCAAACAGTTTGATTTTCCAGGGAGGGTTTGTTCTATAATAAAAAGTATTTATGATAAAGTCAATAGTGCCTATTTTAGCAGGTCAGTAGTTTTATGAATGACAAGCCTTAACATTTTTAGTACAATATTATTATACATATTTTTAAATTAGAAGAGAAAATATAATATGTGGATTGATACTACCGTATTTCATACTAAAAAAAATGCCTAAATGTTTGTGAATTTGGGTGTTCGTTCGCACAAGGGGTGAGTTTGGGTTTTTGGCTAAACTGGTTTGGATTGAATTGGATTGATCACCACTTTATAGCATTGGAGGTAGTAGGTACGTTTCTGTGATATAATTTAAAGAAATCAAGTCCGTTTCGTAGTCGAAATCCACAATAAAAATAATTATAATGATAATTTCAGATACCGTGCAGCGTTGGCTGCTGCGCCTACTGAGACGGCCGTGCCCTTGCTGTCTGTAACTTGCAGGGACCTACACTTTGCTAATCAAGGTTCTCCATCGAAGTAAGATTTAAAAAATATTTTTTTATTAAATACAAATGGCAAGTACTTTTTTAGCTGTTGTGGTGATATTTTCTCAGAATGAATCAATTTGCAGAAATTTTTCCAACTATTTTGATATCGGCTTCCAGTGTGTATGCCAATTAAAATAGTTTTCTTTCTTTCTTTACAACCATATGCAGTTAACACCAATAGATTACATGGTGCGTCTACCTACCTGATCTCTGCAACTGGGTAACGCGATTCTCCATAGCAAAGCTGGATGTCATACTTCCAGGCTTCTGAGCACCCGTACTGATTATCTGAGATACGACATGGATGGTTACCCATCTACGTACCGACCTTGACAAGCTTTGCTTAACTTTGTATATCAACCTGTGCGGCTGTTATTATTCAAATTTTGTCACATTCTAATTTTGGTTTACTTTACAGGTTACCAGGAAATCGGGTGAATTTCGAAAAGTGTACTCTGTTGGGCCGCCATGTTAGTACGCAACTAGCCAGTCGGCGGCTCACGAGCGAGGAGACTCCTGTGACGTCACACCCTACACCTCACCTGTCAGTGTGGCGCTTCCTCAATGATAGGCCCACGCTCACTGAGATCGGTAAGTCATACTTAAATTTTCTTGGTTGTATTGGCTAAACGTGGTTGTTCGAGCCGGATTACGAAACAAAACATTTTGAATGTCATTAAACACACGGAACTGTGAGTAACGGAATCGACTTTCCTATATTTACTAATATGAAAAAAACGGTTCATGGCTGCTACTCCATAAACCAGCTTTGTCGAGATTTAGTTGTGGGTTCTATCATAATTTAGGTAGGTACGTCTGCTGATTATAACTTATGGCTCCCAAAGCATCGCCACAACGATCAGTCTACCCGCGACGTTCACCAGGGACATCTTATATAGTCTAAGATCCGATTAAGAACGACCTTCACCGGTCTGTTTAATGGATGAAACGTATTTTATTATAAATTTAGTGTATTAAATAATATAACGCGGGTGGGTTGCCTAAGAAATTCCTGGCCAGACTATTATTAATTAAAAATTGAAAATTTATTTTATTTTTAGAAAAATGCACAACCGTTATCCATACCAGATTTTTTTTGCAGACAACACTATAACATCGTATCCGTAATGAAACAGCGTTTATTTTGATATAGAATTTGTTGTATATAAAAAAAAAACACACCTGTTTATGCATACCCGTTTATACCTGGCAACCCATAGCTATGCCAGGAAACAAATAGGCAACCCAACATTTTTATGTTCTAAAGGCTTCACTCTTTCGGTTAGTATTAAATTTATTCGTTAAACACACCGGTGCATTTTACAAAAAAAAAAAAAAAATTGTTTAGCCAGGAATTTCTCAGGCAACCCACCCGCGTTATATTATTTAATATACTAAAATCATAAAATAGGTTTCATCCATTAAACAAACCGGTGAAGGTCGTTCTTAACCGTATCCTGTACTAATAGGATGCATTGCAAACTCCAATTTTCGATGCGTACTTTGCATATCGTCCACTGCTAGAGGAATGAAAAATTTGCTGCTGAATATTTGATTTAGCTTGGTGCTACTGAGGATTCCTGACTCCAAAGCCACAGGGACATACAGTTTAGAAATCTGGGTGTTAAAAATGACCTAATTAAAAAAAATGCTTGATGAAGAAAACTTTTCAAAGTTTATTTATAGTGTAATTGAACTTAAAGGCATTATTATTTCAGCTCTCGAAATCATATCATTCGAACGTGAGCCACCGGTGGACCATCAGGAAAAGGAGCGCTTGAAGCGCTTACGAGGCGCAAGTTAAATTGGGTACGTATACCTCGGTTTTGCGGTAAAAATCCCGTTACTCTCAACCCTTTGATGGGTAAACGTCTACCGGGCGTTATAATGTGTTCCAATTTAATCTCATTACATCATCGTATAATAACCTCATTCTTAGAGGAATAGGTACTAATGTACTTCATTTCGTCAAAATCACGTTATACTTTATTTTGGAAAGAATTAATGTAAGCACATTCATGATCCAAGTTCCAACTCGGGGATTTAATGATATTTAACTTGAGTAAAAATAATGTTTACTTAAACATTTGTGTTACTTTCATGTTAAAAAAAAAAGATATATGCAAGATTTTTGACGCAATTAATAAAAAACATTATTTTATAGGAGCAGCGCTATAATTGGCGTTGTTTTACTATAATTACGTGACATTACTATTATGTATGACATTTTTACCGATTTTCAATTCATGGAGTAACTGACCAACGATATTCATATCAACAAACTGCTCAATAAGTTTCAATAGCATTTTAATTTTATACAATTTGCTGACAGTGAGAATATTCTGGGAACTTTTGAATATTTTAATTCCTCGTGTGTAGAGTGTAATGTGATTATGAGAGTTGGGATAAATTGAATATCGTAATTCATAATATATTACGTATGCTATGCATAAATAGCCGGAAGACCGGGTAGAAGTAAAAGATATGTAATAATATATAAATGTAACTATGGAATTTACTACATTGACTTTAAATATGAAATACGTGTGATTTTAAAATTGTTTCCATGACTTATTTGATCTTCATTTATGAGGCCATTTAAATCCAAGTTCCTTACGCATCAGTATTTAGCTACCTGTTAAATCTCGCCATTATGATGAATCTCGTAATGTAAGTACTTAATATTTATTTTAACTTTTTGCATTCTGAAAATTGATCTCATTTGTGATTGAATTTATATTTTTTTGTGTTCAAGTGTTAAACGTGTATTCGAATGTGTATATGTGTGACGGATAATATGTATATTATGGTGTAGTATTATGCATTTATTGTGCATCAAATATTATTGCACGCGTTCCTTTTTGTCCTTTGATGGATTGAAACCGAGAGTAGCTATTTTTATGGTTTTCTATTAAGATTATTTCACTATTATTTAGAGAAATACACACCGATTGATGTTTTATATTTAAAATAGGAGTAAAGGACGAAGTTGTGGCGTTTAACTATGCATAAGATGTTTACTTGGCCGTTAATACTTAAATAAATGTCTACTTAAAGTCTTGAACCCAAGTTAACTGAATTATATTGTCAGCCTGGGGAATAGATATTAACAATTAAAATATTTGAAACAAAAAGATTCTTATATGCATCTATGTGTTATGTATGTAGTGAATATGTACCTATTTAAAATCTATGTGTCATATCACATATATGTATAGCATTAGTATTTACGACGCGATAATTATTCTTTTTAAACTATATTTTACGTAAAAAATGTGTTCACGATTATACCTTTAAGTAACATTGTACTTAATTCTTTATGTACTTAATACTCATAATTTATAAGATCGCAAACAATTTCAATAATTTTATGTGTACAAATAAGTTGCCATGTTAGAATTAGAATTAACTTCTGATTAATTTGTTCTGTGGCTCTTCCCCTATTGATTTAATTAATCTGTTTCAACTTCGTAAGTTATAATACTTTAATACACTATGACACGATGTCTATAGGTAACAAATAGAGATGAACTAACATCCCCATTTCAAAAGAATTTATGTGTTTATAAATATTTGTTTACATTGTACTACAACGACGAACTTGATTTGTTTGTTACCTAACAACATTCCATTGCATTCATTCACCCAAACACAGTGTTTTGAAGGCAATTAAAAAATCAGTATTGGCTTTTGCTTTAAATATGTTACGTTATCCAACCAGTAGAGACTTTTAAATTATATTTGTAATCAGCAGCAAATGTAAGTAATTATAACGCAAGGTTATGAAGGCACTTTTGATGCTGATTGCAAAATCAATTCTGTGAGTAGCTAGTGCTCCAGTTTTAAATTATTATATTATTTAAGAACCATAAGTTTTAATCTCGTTGGCAATTTGATTACAAATACGTTATATTCCACCAACTGCAATAGTGAATCTTATTGCCTTCTAAATCTCTATTTTTTATATTTGGACTGAAATTAGTAAAATACATTTGCCCTGTGATATGTGATCTATCATACCCGTATTTTACATTCCTTTTATTGTATCCAGCGTAAATCACTTAATTATAATCTTCTCATACATATTTCTACTAAATATGTTCATGTATGGGTAGGTTATGGTATGGATAATTACTTAATAATAAATCATAGGAAATGTATGTAGTTTTCAAGTTATCTGTTTAAAAATTTACTTGTTACTATCGTAAATTATCTAAATGTCAGAAATTCTAAAATTATAAATTAAATCATAAGATAAAAAAATATTTAAGAAATAAAATGTCATCATTGAAATAAACAAATACTGGTAGTTTTATTGTGCCCTGTCAGCCTAGAGAAAATTACGGATAGGTATTTAGAGAATAATAGCCTAAAACATATAAATGTAGTCTTTATTACTAATTTAATAATATTATCACATAACTCTCAAGATTATAATTTCTATAGTCTGTTGATGTTAAAGTTGCATAGAACGGTGATTTGTCTTTGAGTTTGAAATATATACCAGTATCATTATTTTAATTTTAAACAAAGACTAGGACAAAGAGTTATTTATTTTCTATTATTAATCTATCAATTATTTATCAACAATACTATACAGACTTCATTTTATGTTATTATAAATTGTATTATCTAAATCACTAGCACCAATTTCACATACCACAAGAAATTCTCTGTACAATTTATTTTTAAACAGTACAACTGTATTTTCTAAATTATGGCTAATTACACCTCATGGGTGTTCCGTCAGGGTTGGTGGGCATTTTGGGTTTGCAAACCTTTTTCCTACCCTCGGCGCTACTGACCATGGTACACGTAAATGTAAAATAGCCACAGGATGATGATTTCGTGTAGTATGTATGAGAATATTGTTTCCGTACATTGTTTTCACCATCAAAGTCGCGTGTGACCGATTTAGACACTGAGACGTACCTGTTATTGTCATCAGGTTTGGAATTATACAATGATCTCAGATTTTTGGGATTAACATTTCTTGGGAAAGGCGGCGGGTATTTGTATTTCACTCTGCCACTTCCTGGAGTAAGTGAGACTGTTTGAGCTTGGGAAGGAGATTCTTTTGAACCAACTACGTATGTTTTTTCCTTAGAAGCCACGGACTTCACACTACCTGTGAATCCAATAGGTATGGTATAGCCACCAGTGCCGGGCACACGCTCTCCAGGTTGGTAAATTCTACTTTCATCGGGGCGTTCAGAATTTCTCTGTGTGATTTCTGCATCATGGTCCGATAAAGAACCTAATAAAATGTGTTGTGTGTTACCCCCTGTCGTCTGTCTAACTTCTACACCTTTTCTTTTTGGGCTATGAAGAGACTGGTGTGTGGTTTCAATATCTCTTGAGAATTCATTATAACCTGTATTGTAGCCTTGTTCGTTGTCAGCAGGATCCGTTCCTTCAGGTCCGTATCCATCATCATACTCTTCTGGTTGGGTATCGTCTTTGTCTGGAGGATACTCGTTATAATCTCCGTCACCATTATACGATGGTTGGAATGAGCGCCTGCTCTCCACTGGCGGTGAACGTGTAGGCGAGAATGAAGGGTCATTTGATGAATGATGATCTTCATGTCTGTGATCATTGTATGAATCGTCGCCAGGTTGATTAAGAGGATCTTCATTATTTGTTTCTGTTACGGCTTCTGTTTCATAGGATAATTCAGTGGTAGATTGATCGGTTTGAGGCACGGTAGTAGTCGTATACTCTATTGTTTCTGTAATGTTATAATTTTCTTCATTAATATTAATATTTTTATTGTTTTCGTCGTTAACGTCGATTTTTTCAAAAGGAAGTCTATTTGGAAACACTGCATCTTTGTCTAGACTAGATCCTGCCTGAGCAGCTCCGTTGTACGTTATTCCATATTTGAATGTGCCATGAAGTTGGGATTGTGACATGCCAGTTCTACCACTAGACTGAGCTGAGGCTACTCCTCCTCCGACAAACGGAGTTTTCTGTGAGTCATGTGATTTATCTCCTTCCTTGTAAGGTGTGAATCCTATTTGAGCTTGAGAAGACGTGCTTCCAGGCCCTCGTGCTTGTGCATCAGCCATACCTCCTTTCACACTGCCTTGTACTTGTGAATTAGAGGAGTGTAGTACGCCCTCACTTTGTGAACCCGTAACAACCGAACCGGTCTCTAAACCAAGTTCAACATTAGCTTGTGATTTGTTATTTTTTCCGCTACCTTGAGCAGTACTGGAAGCACTTTTTTTATTTCCCATGACTTGACTGTTAGCGGCTTTATTTTCACCAGTAATTTCAGCTTGAGCGGAAAAAGAGCCACTGCCGGTGTACGTACCATGTACATGCGTTTGAGCTCGACCTTTATCATTACCACCTTTAGATGATGCAGATGCTACGGTACCATTAGCAGCTTGGTTCACACTCGCTTGTGCTTCTGAGTCATCACCATCAGCAATCGAATTGGGGTCCACGAAATTTTGTGGTGGACTACCAGTTCCATCCCCTCCAATTCCTCCCGGACCATATTGTCCACCGGTACCACCTACTGTGCCAGCACCACCCGGACCATATTGTCCACCGGTACCACCTCCTGTGCCAGCACCACCCGGACCATATTGACCACCGGTACCACTACCTGGACCATATTGCCCGCCAGTACCACCTGTCCCAGTGCCTCCTGGACCATATTGCCCGCCAGTGCCACCTGTCCCAGTGCTTCCAGGACCATATTGACCGCCAGTGCCACCTCCTGGACCATATTGACCACCGGTACCACCTCCGGTGCCTCCTGGGCCGTATTGCCCACCGGTAGTACCTCCTGGGCCGTATTGTCCACCAGTACCACCTCCTGTACCTCCTGGGCCGTATTGCCCACCGGTACCACCTCCTGGACCATATTGTCCACCTGTACCACCTCCTGTGCCTGGACCATTAGGGCCATATTGTCCACCTGTACCACCTCCTGTGCCTGGACCATTAGGACCATATTGTCCACCTGTACCACCTCCTGTGCCAGTTCCACCTGGGCCATATTGCCCGCCGGTACCACCGCCAGTGCTTCCTGGACCATATTGCCCACCGGCACCCCCTCCAGTGCCTCCAGGCCCGTATTGCCCGCCGGTACCACCTGTGCCGGTGCCTCCTGGACCATACTGGCCGCCAGTTCCACCTCCTGTGCCAGTGCCTCCTGGACCATATTGCCCGCCGGTACCACCTCCTGTGCCAGTACCTCCAGGACCATATTGCCCGCCCGTACCACCTGTGCCTGTACCACCAGGGCCATATTGCCCACCCGTACCACCTCCTGTGCCAGTGCCCCCTGGGCCATATTGCCCACCTGTACCACTTCCTGTGCCTCCCGGACCATATTGTCCACCGTTACCCCCTGTGCCACCAGGGCCGAATTGCCCGCTTCCCGTACCTGGACCGCCTCCTGTGCCAGAGCCTCCAGGACCATATTGCCCACCGTTACCTCCACCTGTGCCTCCTGGTCCGTATTGCCCACCGGTACCTCCAGTGCCACCAGGGCCGTATTGCCCGCTTCCCGTTCCTTGACCGCCTCCAGGGCCATATTGTCCACCGGTACCTCCAGTGCCACCAGGGCCGTATTGCCCGCTTCCCGTTCCTTGACCGCCTCCAGGGCCATATTGCCCACCAGTACCTCCTCCTGTGCCTCCTGGACCATATTGCCCACCGGTACCTCCTCCTGTGCCTCCTGGACCATATTGCCCACCGGTACCCCCACCAGTGCCTCCAGGGCCATATTGTCCACCGGTACCTCCAGTGCCACCAGGGCCGTATTGCCCACTTCCCGTTCCTGGACCGCCTCCAGTGCCAGAGCCTCCAGGGCCATATTGCCCACCAGTACCTCCTCCTGTGCCTCCTGGACCATATTGCCCACCGGTACCTCCCCCTGTGCCACCGGGACCATATTGTCCACCTCCCGTACCTGGACCACCTCCCGGACCATATTGCCCACCCGTACCACCTCCGGTGCCTCCCGGTCCATATTGCCCTCCCGTACCACCTCCGGTGCCTCCCGGTCCATATTGCCCACCCGTACCACCTCCCGTGCCTCCCGGTCCATATTGTCCTCCCGTACCACCTCCTGTGCCTCCCGGTCCATATTGCCCACCCGTGCCACCTCCTGTGCCTCCCGGTCCATATTGCCCACCCGTACCACCTCCTGTGCCTCCCGGTCCATATTGTCCACCTCCCGGACCGTATTGCCCGCCCGATCCACCTCCTCCAGTACCTGGACCATATTGACCGCCAGTGCCACCTGGACCATATTGGCCACCGGTACCACCTCCGGTGCCTCCTGGGCCGTATTGCCCACCGGTAGTACCTCCTGGACCATATTGTCCACCGGTACCACCTCCTGTACCTCCTGGGCCGTATTGCCCACCGGTACCACCACCTGTACCTCCTGGGCCGTATTGTCCGCCGGTACCACCACCTGTACCTCCTGGGCCGTATTGTCCGCCGGTGCCACCTCCCGTGCTGCCCGGACCATATTGTCCACCTGTACCACCTCCCGTGCCTGGTCTATTAGGACCATATTGTCCTCCTGTACCACCTCCTGTGCCTGGACCATTGGGACCATATTGTCCACCTGTACCACCTGTACCAGGACCATATTGTCCACCTGTACCACCTCCTGTGCCTGGACCATATTGTCCACCTGTACCACTTCCTGTGCCTGGGCCACTTTGTCCACCTGTACCACCTCCTGTGCCTGGGCCATACTGTCCTCCAGTACCACCTCCCGAGACAGGGCCATTAGGACCATATTGCCCACCTGTTCCACCTCCTGTGCCTGGACCATTAGGACCATATTGTCCACCTGTTCCACCTCCTGTGCCTGAACCATTAGGACCATATTGTCCACTTGTTCCACCACCTGTGCCTGGACCATTAGGACCATATTGTCCCCCTGTTTCACCTCCTGTGCCTGGACCATATTGTCCGCCTGTACCTGGACCATTAGGACCATATTGTCCGCCAGTACCCGGGCCAAGATTTCCGGTCGACCCCGGTCCACCAGTTCCTTGTACTACACCACAGCAATAATATTTATTTCCATCAGCTCCTAGAATTGGCCCCGGTAATAATGGCCAATTTGATCCTCCAGGATGTTGTCCTACATAGCCGTTTTGGTTGTCAGTCGGATATGTTCCGGTACTACCTGGTCTGCCGACTTGATTTGGACCATAACTTCCAACGCCATTTTGAGGATGAGTTAAGGAACCCGGTGGCATATTGCCTCCACCGATTTGGCCACCTGGAGTGTATGCAAACCCGTAACCTGGTATCATATTGCCATTTCCACCTTGTTGCCCACCCGTAGAACCAGTATACGTTCCTTGATTACCGGGTTTAGAACTCCCTTGTGGCCCACCAGATATACCAGTGTACGTCCCTGGAACCCCAGTTATTAAACCGCCTTGTGGTCCGCCAGATGTGCCAGTGTAAGTCCCAGGAATCCCAGAAACAGAACTTCCTTGTGGTCCGCCAGATGTGCCAGTGTAAGTCCCAGGAATCCCAGAAACAGAACCTCCTTGTGGTCCGCCAGATGTGCCAGTGTAAGTCCCTGGAATCCCAGAAACAGAACCTCCTTGTGGTCCGCCAGGTGTGCCAGTGTACGTTCCTGGAATTCCAGGTATAGCACCTCCTTGCGGTCCACCAGATGTGCCAGTGTACGTCCCAGGGACCCCTGGTATGGAACCTCCTTGTTGTCCACCCGTAGTACCAGTATACGTTCCAGGAAACCCAGGTCTAGAACCAATATTTGTACCACTGCCTGTTGCACCAGGTTGACTGTTTCCATAGGATGTCCCTCCAGGTTGATTTCCCAAGTTACCCCCTGGAACTCCATTGTTATTTCCATTTGGTATTCCAGTCGAACCTTGCATTATTGGTGGTCGCATGCCAAATGGCGTACCATCTGGATTGGTCCCGAAACCTGATTGTCCGTTGGGTCCCAAAGCTCCATTATTGATTCCACCCGGTTGATTACCTCGTGAAGGGTATAAATTCGAACCACCTTGTGTACCATCTTTACCAGGACCTAAGCCCCCGCTTACACCGGGACGACCATATTGGCCGCTATAATCCCCATTAGGTGTACCGCCTTGATTCACTCCATAGCCACTACTTCTGGGATCGAGTATTTGACCAAGGCCTGCTCCTCCAGGCCTGTTTGGTCCATTACCATATCCGGAGTTTCCTGGTGAGCTGCCCTGATTTGGTCTGAAATATAAGATTAGGATTTACATCGACTGGTCGAGCAATTACACTGTAGTCCAGTCAAATTAGACCAAATAATAGGGGTTAGGTTATAATAATTCGCACCCAGCTGAAAATTGGTAGGATTGTTCAAAATACCATCATAAATGAAATCTGAAAAATCCTCGTCAATCCGAAACCTGGAAAAAAATTCTTAGTCAAATGTTACAAAAATGAGTTTTTCGTGATTTTCAGCAAAACGGTAAGTTTAATCACAAAATTAGCTAAGACAAAATTGTAGACCAGATAATTTATCTACAAAAATGTATAAACGGTTATATTCAGATTCACCGTTTTTGAAATATGATGATTCAAAAAGTTGAAAGAGGTAATCGTCATAATATGCACACGTTTTCACGCCACCTTAGAGGTACTGTACTTACCGCTTTTTTAGAGTTCTGTATATCAAAAGGAAAAAACGGGCACGGTCTGTCTGTCTGTCTGTATTTCTGTTGGTCTGTCTATCTGTCTGTGAAGACCCTTTATCTCAGGAACGCGAGAAAATATCGAGTTGAAATTACAACAATATACTCTAGTCTGTTGTGTCTTGAAGCTGTGAAAAAATTAAACTTGTAAGTTAACGAAAAAAAAGATACGGCCGTTTATGTTTAATTTACGAATCGAATCTCAAAGAATTTTACAAAGCGCAAAAAAGTTTAATTTTTCGTAACGTAACCACTTTACAGTTTTCAGATTTTTTCCTATACTTGTGCTACAAGACCTTGCCTTATGCCACTACCACACTTCAAGATTCTAGGACAACGGGAAATACCCTATGAATTTTGATTCAGAAATTTGATTTCGAGTGTTGAAATATATGTTTTTTGCAACATAAACGGTCGTATCTTTTGTTTTCGTTAACTTACAAGTTTGATTTTTCACAGCTTCAAAGGACCGCAGACCTGAGTATATAATTTAATTTCAACTCGATAACTTTACGCTTTCCCGAGATAAAGGGTCTTGAAAGACAGACACACCGACAGACAGACATACATACACTGACAGACAGACAGACGGACGGACAACAAAGCGATCCTATAAGAGTTCTATTCTTTCCTTTTGAGGTACGGAACCCTAAAAAAATGCTAAATGCACTTCAAAGGTGGCGTGGAAACGTGTGCACTGTGCATATTATGACGATTACCTCTTTCAATTTTAATTTTTAATTTTTCAAAAAAAGTATATAAACAATTTTGTAGATAATAATCTTATCTACAATTTTGTCTTAGCTAATTTTGTGATTAAACTTACCGATTTGCTGAAAATCATGAAAAACTCATTTTTGTGACATTTGACCCCGAATTCTTTTTCCAGGTCGATGAAGACATGGTCATGATCGACGAGGACTTTTTAGATTTCAGTTATGATGGTGTTTTGAACAATCCTACCAATTTTCAGCTGGGTGTGAATTAGTGTAACCTCGGATGCCTAAATTGACCGGACTACTGGTAATTAGACTAGTGTACAAGTAGTGGGTAATAAACGGCAACTTGCCGTTTTTATACTAAACTAGCTTGTGCCCGTGCGGCTTCGCTCCCGCTCTTCCCTACTCCACCCCACTATACCCTACTCTACCTTACTCTAGCCTACTAAACTTCACATAAACCATCTACTAAATAGTCCGAACAAAGCCTAAACATTTGATTTGGATAGGTGAGCCCGTTCTTGAGTTACAACGAAAAGTGACATTGCTTTTTATTATATATATATAGATTGCATAACTAACTCCTCCCTTTGAATATACAGAGTAATTAACATCGACGCAAAAACGGGTAACATGGATTCAGGATCTACTGTGGATTTTGTATTGAAAAAATCTGTTTTTGTTTTTTTAATTTTGACTTCTTCATGAATTCGTTATTCCTATCGAACACTAAGTACAGCTTCATGCACAGACACACATTCACAGTGTGAGTCGGTTGTGTTGGTACAGTATATTATTATTTTATTGGACTATTTTCTCCACCTAAAAACAGTAACAGGTGGATAAATATTTATATAAACTCGGATACTCGGATAGACGTTTCCATCTATCCACCCAGCGGTTTGTAGTAGTAATACTCGGTAAGTAGTAGGAAATTGTATTATTATATAATAAATAAAATTTAACTGTTTGTTTGCAAACTGTATGGATAAGAGAATATGTCTTCTAAGTTTGCTTCGTAAACGTTTATAATACCTACCCTATTTGCAAAATAAAAATCATTTAACATCATAACAATTTTAAGGCACCCCACAGAACAGGTTAAATTAGGAAGCTTTAGCTTTCGTGGTTATTTTTTTATAGCTACCCGGAAATAGGATCCTTACTTTTAACCCCGCTGACATACATATATAGGACCTGAATACTTATACATAATAGAATTCTCTTTTGACAATAATTAAGATAATGTAATTTGCTTACAAGTAAGTACTTAACCTTGTAACCCAACAAAAAGTCAAAGCATTTATTTCAAATAGACCATTTGCAGGCACTTTTGAATAGTCAAATGTCGGTCAGTCCAAGAAAAGTTAAGCTAAATTGCACGTTCCAAAGCGTAGGTCTCTAGGAGAAGAACGTGCAAGAAACTACATGGACACTCTTTTAAATCATATTGTGTGTACATATAATGCTTGGTTACATATTACTTGTTGCTTCTATCATGTGAGCACAATGTCGATAATGAAATAAAAATGTAAAATAATTAAAAGATAGATACTGAATTAAGCCACTGGCCGCTAAAAGATGACCAGTCCCATCTGACGGCACCCGTTTACGAGCATGACGCGTGCATCAGCCCCACTCAGCTCAACCATTTTGAAGGGAACTGAATGACCCAATAACACGTGCCACCAACAGCGACACATTTGAGTGAGCATGACAAACTATCAACTGCCATGCTCGTAACGTAAAAAAAATAAAATAAAAATAAGTTGTAACCCAATAAAAATGCTCCATGGTGCTTCACATTCACAAATTAAAAAAAAGTGCTTTTACATCATACAATGCTATTGTATCTTTCAAATTAAAAAAAAATAATGTTAGTTTCCAACTAATTAGTACGCCCTAGTGGTAGTGGAGCTGGACCAGCATTGAGCCAAGCATTTTTATCTTGAATATAATCCTCCAACTTATAATATGCTTGCCTGCATAGTGTGCGTTTAATACAAGATTTAAATTTCGTTTCATTGAGTTCTAATATTTGGGGAGGTATTTTATTATAACATTTCAAACAGTACCCCATGAAAGAAGAGGCCACTTTAGCCAGTCTGAAACCTGGTTGAACTAATTGGTCCCTATTTCTTGTAACATAATTATGTCTATCGCCTCTTTTGCTAAAAAGATGAAGATTTTTTCTAACATACATGATGTTTTCATAGATATATTGACAAGGTACCGTCATTATGTTAATATCTTTAAACAGTTCCCTTAGAGAATCGCACCGGCGGAGATTGTAAATAGCTCTGATGGCTCTTTTCTGTAATATAAAGATTGAGTCGATGTCTGCAGCCCGTCCCCATAGTAAGATACCGTACGACATGACACTAAGAAAATAACTAAAATAGACTAGTCTAGCGGTATCAACATCCGTAAATTGGCGGATTTTTCTAACAGCATATGCAGCTGAGCTAAGCCGCCCGGCAAGAGATGTTAAATGAGGACCCCACTGTAGCCTTGAGTCAAGCGTAATCCCCAGGAAAATCGTTTTATCAACAAATTCTAGTTTTTCATTATTCAATACAATGTCACAATAACTACTTTTGACATTCGGTAAGGAAAATCTTATGCATTTAATTTTTTTCCCATTTAGAACCAGATTATTAGCAGTGAACCAGTTTTGAATCTGCAATAGGGCGTTATTTTCGTTGTCAAGATTATTAGTCCTTCTATTTATCTTAAAAATCAAAGAAGTGTCGTCAGCAAACAACACCATATTAAGTTTATTTTGCACCAAATTGGGTAAATCATTAATATAAACTAAAAATAAAAAAGGACCTAAAATTGAACCTTGGGGCACCTCCATTTTTACATTAAATCCCGACGAATTGACACCGTTTATTTGCAGTAATTGCTGTCTATCATTCAAATAAAATTTTAATAAGCTTAACGCTGCTTTGCCTAGACCGTCATGCTTGAGTTTCAGAAGCAATGTTTCATGAACTACACAATCAAACGCTTTAGATAGGTAGCAGAAGATGCTAATAGCATCTTGTGCCTCTTCCCACGCATTAAAAATGTGTTTTAGTAAGGAAACACCCGCGTCAGTTGTACAACGTCCTTTGGTGAAACCATGCTGTTTATCGTGTAGGATGTTATTGGAGTTAAAATGACTAAGCATTTGATTTAACATTACCTTTTCAAATATCTTGCTAAAAACCGGCAAAACGGACGCCCCCCGATTTAAAGAGTGCTATCACTTTACTATGTTTCATTAGATCCGGAAAGACTCCTTGATCTATACACAAATTAAATATTAAAGGCAAGTACGGCGCTATAGTCTCAATAATTGAGGTACAAACTTTGATAGACATACCCCATAGATCTTCTGTCAATTTAATCTTGATTTCTTTAAAAGCTTTTATTACTGTTATTGGGTTTATATGTTTAAAGTTAAATTCAGTCGAACAGGCTGCAACGTTCGCCTATTATAAACCAAAAGCATGCGATGGCGACGAATTTAGGGCTTCAGTGGGTTTAATTGGTATACTGGTAAAGAAATTTACAAATTCTTCTGCAACTAGTTTGTTATAGCTAATAAGACCATGATGAGTCTCCAATGTGTAATCATTATTATTTATTTTGTTTCTGTTGGTTTCATTATTTATAATTTTCCAAACCGTTTTTATTTTATTATCTCCTGTTTTAACTTTGTTGCTAATCTATAAGGCCTTAGCTGCCATACAAGTATTTTTAAACATTTTAGAATAAGTAGCAACATATTTATTAAAAGTTTCTGTGTTAATAATCGGCTTAAGGCCATACAACTCGAAAAACCCTACTTATTCTGATTCCTTTAGTTGCCCCGTCACTAAATCTAAACTTAGGGCAGATACTTTTAGTTTTTTTCTCAAACGTCTGACTAAACTCTTTTTGAACTACCGAAAAAAAATTTTATACAAAATATTATCATTGTTCACTGCAAGGTTACAATCACCCAACCTGCTAGTTAAAGTGTTATTAAATTTATTTAGTTTACCGGATGTTATTGGTCTGGATTGTATCTGCACTTTAAGTTGGATTCAAATGTTACCATTAGGCCGCTATGATCAGAAGGCAGTTAATTTACAATGGCTATTTCTAAATACTTGCAGCAACAAAAAACATTATCGATACATGTAGCAGTAATTGTCGTTGTTCGAGTTGGTTCAAAATAAATTAAATGATTTGAAAAGATTTAATAATCTACTGCTATCTGAATTACTTTCTAAAATATTAACTTTAAAGTCTCCGCAGACAATTACTAGTTTATTACCAGTTGAAAGTTTAGCCATAACATCTTCCATGACTAACTCAAAAATAGAGTAGTTTTGATAATTAGCGGGCCTGGAAACGCACACTATGATATGCCTTTCCAGCTCAACACACGACACTTCAATGCTATGTTCAACGGACAGTGCAACTATATCTTTACGAGTTTTAAATTTAATACTATTTTTAATAAGGATTAGTGAACCCCCACGTAACATTGACAACCTGTCCGTATCGAGTGCCTTAAAATTACGATGCCTCTATCCCTGAAATTCTCTCGTCTATTACACACATTAGCGGCTGCGCATTCGATCGAATACCTACCTAGGCAAAGTACAAAATAAATACATTGCCGTAATCACGGTTTTGATCACATTAATTTAAAAAAACCGGTATTGAAAAAGTCTGGTATTTAAAAGCCCTAAATAAATTATTACATTAAGTACCAAGTAGTCGTTCGAACTTACATTGATACCTAGCTTTAAGATCACATTGTTTACAGTACCTACATTACGCGCTTTAAAATCAATTATTGAAATTGATGACTTTCATAACTTTGTTGATGGCATTAGACTTTTCACATTTACCTTTACTCATCACTTAAACTCTGTTTAATCTCACAAAAATAAGCCATGATGATCACATTATCTTACTACTTACTGAATATTCAAAGATTTGTGTATACCTACTAAGTATTTGAATTGTGCAGAATGCAAAACCTATTACAGTGTTATGCACATAGACACAGCAAAATAATCATTTCATTTTAATAAGCAATTAACAATAAGTTGCGTCATTGCAGTTGAGGCCAACTTGACTTCCCACATTAACTTTAGAAATGTTCTTGGAGAATTGGTTAGAGAAGGTACTTACATTTCACCTGGGCGATGTTTTAGATTTTCTGCTCCTAAGTCAGCCCTGCCCAGGCAGTCCTCGCAACTCGGGTCATACATTGACTGACTCTGGGCTTGTCCCATGCCGCTGTTTCCAACTGAAATAGATATTTTTTTTAATTTTATTTGTTATACATAATACTTAAAATGATCCAACAACGTTATTTACAACAAATAGTAATAATATCAAAATGAAAACCAAAACTAAGTATATACTTTTGGTTTTCATCGAAATGACATTAAAACATAGTTACCTATCTGTTTTAGTATACCTATTATTATTTTGGTTTTCATCCGAATTTCACAAACACACGTTAGTGGCGTTTTTATAAATAGGACTCATAATCATTATTCGAACATATTATTATGACATGACACGGTACTCACTAACTGTCGCCCTGGATGAATCCGCGGCTGAATGGGCTTCGGCCTTTCCTTCATCCTTGCCACCTCCGCGGTCTATCGCCAGATATTGCGATTGAGTCTGCCCTCTGTATCTTCCACGAGGGGAATAAGATGCCTCACGACGATCTCTTTGGAATCCCTCCAATACTTTTTCAAATGTTCGTCCATCCAACACACCCACAACTAAGGATTTGCAGAACAGGCGCCTTGTTGATCCATTACCATAAGGCGTGACCTGATTCAAAAACAATATCTCATGTATATTGTATTACTTACTGGATTGCCTTGACATAATAAACGTTTTCTTTGTTCCATTTACGATAGTATAATTGTGAAACATAGGCCAAGGGAACTCCGTCAACCTTGACAAAAAAGAAGTTATCTCCTAATACATAAGTGATAAATAAAAATACCTACGCTTAGAAATCAAACTCGATCATGTGAAATATTTTATTACTTTAAATTCTATATTCATTTAATTATAACTATATATAATTCGTGGTTATTAACGTCGCCCAGTTCCTACCTAATAATAGATCTATTCTCTATTTAATGTTCCTGTGACTAATCATTTGAATATAATAGAATGACCGGAATGGTCAATTCATGAAACCCAAAAACACTTATTTAGTTATTTACACAGCTTAATTTAGGAATACCCAGAAAACCGGAACTTTAGACCAATCGAAATCCTGAAAACGCGAGAGTAATCACTTGGTTTATACCAACATTAATTTGTCCGCATTGTTCAAATCATAGGCACACAGCTGCTAACTTTTTACCGACTTTTTTCCTGTACAAACTATTGTTTATAAATCAAAATGTATCTATTATTTCAAATCTGCAAGGTAAAATTAAAAAAAAACTGACGTCTTATAAAGAGCTATAAATATAATATAATTTTGATACAATTACGAATACCCACGTTTTTCAACACAGTTGAAAAGAAAAATTATATACTTAATATAAAATAGATTACGGTAAGACGACTTTTTTTTTGTGCATCGGGTTTGACTTTAGTGGAGGCTGACCGGCTACCATCCTGGGGCCTAAGTCTGCTATTTTTATAAATTCGTCATACCAACACGATCCCATTGTCATTTTGCTAAAAGTTTATAGTCTGCTAATTCATAATGAACGATCATTGATCGGGCAATGGTCTTGTAAAAGAATTGTGGTAGAATGACAATACCGAGCTTATTAAAAGCACTAATTGCGCAATGACGTCGTAATGGCAGGTTACTGATCAAAGGAACTGTCAAAATTTTCGCAGATTACTGCATACGTCAGATATTTCGAACCGTGCACTAGCTTCTGACGTTTTATAAGTGCCCATGTAGGCCTATGTGAAATAAAAAACTTTTGACTTTGACTTTGACTTTGATTCATTTGTCACTATGTACGAGATTACCATTCTGTACCATTTCTGTCAATGGAGTGTTAGTGGTTGACCATTGGAAAGTCATAATGACGCCATTATATTAGTAGATTACCAAAACTTGTCAAAATCAACAATTATGAAATCAATGATAGACCATTCTGACACTATTGTAATAGCAGACTTGAGGCCCTGATATTATAATTACAATTAAATATTAACTTTTAAGTGAGTCCTCACCGCCCCTTCATGAGTGCGAAGAATACTTTATTGCGACCCTAGAAATGGTGAGGTAGGTAAGGGCCAATTTTCGAGTGTGTTGAAAACTAACAAATGTTTGGGAATCACTGAGTTGCCAACCAAAATATACTGCTTCCATAAAAGAACGTGACATATTTTAAGGAATTCTAAAATGAATCTAACTGCTTTTTTGTTTTTAGCTTGCACTTAAGAATAAATACCGTGATCGATCATTACGTTAACGTCCATAAATGGGTGGTTAATAAAAGAAAAAGAAAATGAGAAAGAATATTGAAAAGGGTAGCCAAGTTGACAACATCTAAGAATAGCTTATCATAGGTAACGAGCTATAACATTTGTTTACATCGGACGTTTAGACTGAGTAACTACCGTGGCTATAATCTTAAATTCTCCAGTAATGTTAAAGCCTCATAAGACGTCAAATCCTGACAGTTACTAAGCATCTGACCTACTTAGACTTAATTAATTATGTCAAGTAGTTTCGTTTCGCCTATCTGTAGTTAGGTATTTTCTAATTCAGGACTAATGTATTTATCATTCCTGAACAAACTAACCAACATTTGAATTAAATATCAGCAGATTATTATTTATTTATGTTGCCTCAGAAGTAATCTTCTCGAAAAACAAAACTGTTGCGTTTAAAACAGAACTGATAAGTAATTAGGTAGTGCCTTCCTAGTTCACGTTAACTGGGTCACAAGCTAGTCGTCGTTTGACTCGGGGCATCTGATACTTTAAGTAGTTACTATTTATGATTCTTAGATTTAATACTTGCGTAACTCAAATAATAGTATCTTCATGCAAGAATTATAACACCTTTTTATATTAATTATATTTGGACCGCAAAGAATAATATAATATCGCTAAGCTTCAAGAGCTTTTACCGCCTTATCATAATGCATAATGAGATTATTCAGTCGCTCGCAAAGCAATTCATAGAAAATCAATTTGTGAACAAATTAATAAAAAAATGTGCTAATTACCGTAATAGTTTGTTTCACTCCTGGTTGAGGTTTCGTGTTACTGATAAAGCAGTTATTGGGTAAATTAGTTCCTGTGTAGAGTTCCCTCGCGCCAGCCACATTATGATTTAATTCAGTTTGTAATGTTAAACACCGGTGAGAATTAAAATCTTTGCACACAATATATTGCTGAAAATTAAATTGACATTTAACATCACGATTATTGAAAAAGATCGATCAAGTTAATCTCACCATTTAAATATAGTAATCACACAATATCACTTTTGTCTTGGGGAGCAAAAAAATTAAATATAAAATTCTTACTTGCGGCGACGCTGTGGTTGTCGTGGAGTACAATAGCAGAAGAAAAGCGACGACTCGGATGGTGATGCGCTTGGGCCGCGGGTGGGCGAGCTGCGCGACTCGACGCATGGCTGCGGTGGTGCGCGCCGACGCTCTGGCGCTCGCCCGCCAGCGCAGGCGCACTGTCCGCCATCTGACCCTTGGCCTAACTCACAACCCGCACTAGATAGAAGTTCACCCACCTAATTTCGGCGATAGCAAGCGAATTTGCCACAGTTTAGCTTGAAGTTTGAGGAAGTATGACTCTCAAAGAAAGATAATGTTACAACCTAATTATTTGATACCACACTTAGGGATTTTGCTACGTAACTAGAGATACAATACACTTCTGTTGTCTGGACTTTAGTTATCATTAACATTCTTTCATCTCCATTAATTTATTCTAATTTACGGATTTATACTTCATTTTATTTTATTATTTTTGTACATAAGAGAAATTTCCCTTTTAATATATTTTTCTCGGGCCTGTATTGTGCAATGCGCGCTCAGTTTTTTATTGCGAATTGGTCAAATATCTCTTTTTGACAACACCCCTTGCCACACCCTCAAGTGTCAGTGATAAAAATAAATAAATTTTGATTACAAGAGCATGGTCAGCAAGTATTCCACCCCTCCTTACAGCAGAAAGTTTCGGAGAATCCTGTCGTTGTTAAATACTTAAAATAATTGATACGTGGTTAGTTGGTAAGTTTTCTACAATGTTGAATAGCAGTTTTAATTACGTAATTACGCATTTAACATTATCATTCGGTTGCTTGTTTGATACAATTAATTATTATTTAGTATTATATTCGGGTTAGATTGACGCAACATTATTACACTCTGCTAATAATAATTAGTAATTATTATAAATGTGGCACTGTTTGTCTGTATGTTATGTTTTTATAACTACTGAATCTCTATCGATCGCTTTTTAACATCGGTTCTGCGACTTTACAAACGATTTGTGTAAATATAAATAGGTAGATACCTAATAATCGAAATCTGTTGAATCAGATATCCGTTATGTACAAAGGTTTATGTTAAATAGAAATCAATTCATTTAGTGATATTTGTTTATTACTTATAAAAACTATTAATCAGTAGGTAAAAAGCGGTTAATTGCGGACTTGGTAAAATTACAGTTAACATCTACAATAAAATTACAAATCTAAGATAAGTGTCCTCACAGGCTTTTTGTTGAGCAGTGATGATTATAATTCGATTATTGCTTGTCGATCTCACTGGTTCTAAAGTCTTGTTATTTCTGAGCTTATGTTGGGGTCTTTCTTTTTGTACGAGTGCGTCGGGTATATAAAGTGCTGCGTGTAGTACGCAGCTGAGTGCTGCTCCGCCGGGCTCTTGCTGTTGCTCACTCTGCGGTAGTAGTCGATGGATTCGACGCACTCACAAGCGAGCCTGCTCTCAGAACCGCTACTCTCCAGCTGGTACTTGGGTACCATGATGAGGCTCTCCGTGGACTTGGTGGGCGGACAGTGGCTGTGGCTCCTGGTGTACACAGTGCATTGGTGCGGCGCACTCTGTCGGTGAGCATGCTTCTCTTGTGCGTGGTGCTGGTACTCGTGGTGGCTCTGGGTGCTGCGGCTACTGTGGTTTCGTCCGTGACTCTTCGACCGGTTTGATTGTTTTGACGCTGTATCCAAGTAGCCATAACCAAATCCATAACCTCCAAATGCCTTAGTCGTTAAATTATCCCATGACTTCGGTTTCACGTGTTGATGACTATTCTGATATTGGATTTTGGGCGATGATTTAGTTTCTGTCCTGTCATTATCCCAAAAGAGTGTATCGCTACTTAAGGAAGTACTATAACTGGAAGCTGAATTGTCGCACGGCACAGTGGCATTGCTCGTTGCGTACGACTGAAGGCTGCACTGGCTCGTCTGTGTGGACTCTGTTGTTAAATATCGATAGCGATTGGAACAGTGTCCTGATTGACAAACTTTCTTAGTCCGCATGTGAGAACCACTGTCAGGTTTCTGTGTGGATTTGTCAACTTGTTGACATTTCTCTTTTCTCTTGTGTTCTTTGGAGCATTCTCGCTTTCTTCGCATTTTCTTCCTTGTGTTGGGTACACAATGCGGATCGCAGCAGGGACTAGCGAGATCGTAGGCCTCGAGACTATTAGCATCTTGATTGTTGTAAGCAGGCATGCATGGAGCACATCCGTGGCTGTGACTGCTTCTGTGAACTTTGTTGTGTTTCCCACTACTTGTTTTGTAGTTCTCAGAAGCTCTGTGACAATGTTCTTGCTGGGCTGGTGTTTTCACGACATAGTGGTGGCATTCGCGCCTGTTACGTGGGGAACCCACAGTAATGACAAAGCTGCCGGTGCGCAGGTTGGGCTGTATGAGGCAGGCTCCGTAGCGCGGGTCAAGGTACTGGTACATAAACACGTTCGGCTGCGGAGGTTTAGCCGCCGTCACATTCTCGCTGGAGAGCGTCGGTCTGCAATACGCGTTATTGATATTGTCTCCGATATTATTTTCTTCGTTGTCTGAAATCACATCAGATGGAGATGTTTTCTTCTTTTGAGAGGGTAAACTATGGGTTTTCCAGTTACAATCAAACATCTGACGTTCTCTAATAGTGAGCTGTTCTAGTTCTCTCATTTTAGATTGCAGAGTTCGTTGTAGGTTGATGTATTTGAGGTGTAGCTCAACTTTCCTTACGCAGTCTTCAAAGATGACAACCATACGCATTCTGGCGTCGCAGCTGTTGATGGCGTCGACGATGGCTGCGTGGTCGGCGCGCTCCACATCTGTGCCGTTGATGGATAGAATGACGTCACCCTCGCGCATTCCTGCCGCCGCAGCCGGACCATCCGACTCCACATGGTCCACGTACGTGATTACCTCGATTTCTTGTTCCTGTGGATAAACAGATGCTCCATTAGAATAGTTATAACGTGCAACTTTTACTAGCGCTCCGGTTTTTTATGGAATCTATAAGTAGACATACCTACTTAAAATTATGATGTACCTTATTTACCTACATAAGTACTTTGTTGATATATTCGCAATGCAAACTTGCTAATGCACATGTAGGTAATTGTAACTGAAGTTAAGACCAACCAGCGGTGGCTATTGAAAGAAAATGAGAATTGGATAGTAGGTACCTTTTTGTAATGAATTCCATAGCTTTGTAACGTGAATCCGTAGCTGCCATTTTTCTTTTCGATGATGATGGTGCGCCTTCGCCAGTCCTCCTCATTCTTCCCTGGCCTTTCAGATTTTATGGATTCTCTTATCTGAAAAGAATTCAAATTCTTTAGGACCTGACTGTTCATCGGTAGATCTTAAAAGAAGGTGAGATAATGATTGCAATCACAATTGATGCTTTTATAAACCAAGTAATAATATGCCTATGCACCAATGATTTCTTACAAGTCAGTATTTCAGCTTCCCAATTAGATAGCTCTTCGAAAAGTCTCAAAATTAATGGCAAACTGATAACGTTTATTTTGTAATACATTACACACAGCTATGTACATACTTATGTATTGACAAAGACTTATTTTGCACTAGGTCAGACAAAGTTCAATCACCCATCGATGTAGCAAGAGTTAAGATACAATAACGAAACATTTATATTATGGTTTATTTTTTACTTATCCCGCCGTTCATAAAAAAGAAAGCACATAATATTTCACATATATTTTAAAAATACTTACAGAATTGTCTAAGGAATCCTCCTTGGAATCATTGGTAAGATTTTTTTTTCCGTTGCTCATTGTGCTGGAGCATCGCACATTGAGTTTGGGTGAGCTCATTCCGCCTCCAAGATGTTTTCACGGCTCCGAGCCTCGTATAGTGGGTGTTATAAAGGCGATAAATGAAGTGGCATGGTGCCTTGTAGTATTAACTTTAACGTTACCTAGCTTCTGGCAGGGACATCGGTCGAGGTGCGACAGATCATTAAATTACGCTCGCGCATGCGTGGAGTTGGCGCCTGCGTACCTAAGCGCGGGGACAACACCTTTCAGACTTTGTGATTATTTGCCTCCAAAAAGTTTCTTTCTTAAACTTTCATGAATGTGTTAACTATATAGGAAAATTGTCTTTCTGTAGTCATTTTTCAGTAAAGATAAAATTTAAGTATCTATTTATTAAAAAATTATCCATTTGAGGATGTGTACAATTTTTTCGATGCCTAACTATATTGTTGCCAAGTCTTTTACGATTGCTGTAGGTACTGTATGGAAAAATATTCTATAATAATCCTATAATAGGTACCTACTCTATTATTATTCCTAGAAATTAAAATGTTCAAACTGTGAAGTTAGGGCTTAGTTACAAGGGTGTTAATCTTAGAGTAATGCACAACTGAAGTGTTGGGTATCGGCACGGGTATGTCAGACATGTTGTGATTGAGGGTGAGCAGAGGAGGGATGCCAATGGACTGGACCCCGGCTGACTGTGGGATGACCGCTGCGCCGCTGTGTATTGACACGGGCGTCTTTCCAACAGGGACCTCCCTCTTGAATAAACTCTTGTAGAATTCATTAAAAGGCGTGTCTTCGTCATCTGCGTCTGTATCCACTATGTCAATGCTCCGAATCGATCTTTTTGAAGTTTTCGGAGGTTCTGAACCTGAAATAAAAATAAGTAAGTTGTTTGTGTTTTTTTTTTTTGTATTTCTGATATAGGTATTTAATATGACTTTTTTGCTGGACCCTCAGCGCACAGAGATCGAAGCATCGCCCAATGCAAAATATTTGATTGCGGATTTATATTTACTTACTTGAAAAAAGTATAACATTTATATTAATATTTGTATATGTATGTATATCTATATATATACGCTATCATGAGTCGGATTATTTTATTTTTTTAAATTGGTATAAACTAGTGCTTGACTGCGATCCCACCTGATGGTAAGCAGTGATGCAATCGTTGATGGTGAGGCGCACTAGTACCTATTAAGGATTTCCAACGATAGTGAAATAGTGCTGTTAGAAAATTTCAGATACTGCAAAATCCTAAACAATGCTACATCTTGTTAGTATTAAATTAAAGGTTTTTGAACCTATCTATAAGAAATGCAGTCTCTCAACGAAAACAAAATAATAGTTTTATAGTCTGTCTAATAAGTCAACCGACTTGGGAATTTTGTATAGTATTTAATCATTTAAAAAAATACTTATATTCGATATTTTTCATAAGGTTCTTCTGTTAGTAAACAATGATCTCTATCTCTTAATTAACCCTGATTATTGAACCCGTGTTGACTACATCAGATCTCTGATCATCAGAAATCCTGATAATTACCCAAGTCGTTTAACTTATTAGACAGACTCTAAGGGATTTCCTATTCATATTGAAAAAATAATAGGCTAATTTTGCGAAATAAAATCTATAAAAGCCATTTGACTCGAATAGAAAAAAAATACTTAAAAACAAACTCAACAATTTTATTAATATCACTTTCAACTTCTATTTATCGTCTCCTAAAAGTCTGTAAGGTATAAAGTCCATTTTCTTTTTGAAAATAGAGATTTAACAATTAAATAATAATTTAACTACCTATATGAGGAATGATAATACGGCTAGAATGGAGGTAGGGGCACATTAGTGTTTCCGCCATCGCAGTAGTACCTAACTACTGCGATGGCGGAAACACTAATGTATAATTATGCATGGAAGAAGATGACATGCGCTGACTAATAACATTAGGATAAAGGCGTAGGTATAAAAAGTTGAGTACAAGCGAGCACACGTGATATTCGGTTAAAATTTACCTGTCAACGCAGATGGTGGTGATATATTGGTTAAATGATTCAGAGTGCTCCACGGTAGCTGGTGTTGCGCGTCACCCGGGTTGACTGCCATCGGCGCTACTCCCACCATGCTTTGAGCCGTCACGTTGGTTAAGAGAGGTGCTGGAATCTTACTTAAATCCAGCCCTTGAGATCCATTAGAGTGGAAGAATGTCACAGCTTCCTGGTTGCCACTAAGGAGACAAAAAGGGCTTTAAATTTATTTTTTTATTCTTTATTGTTAAGGGGTTTTTATCCACACGGATACGTCAACCCCATTGTACCTTATAGTCTATTTACATACATACATAATCATAAACATACTCTTATAGTACATATAAAATATAAAGGGATTTACTGGGTACGGACACCTTGAACCTTTGGTTGCCCACTTTTCTAAGGTATTTTAATGTGAGACCTATCGAGATGTTTTTTTTAGGTGGAAGATCATTCTATGACTTCTCCCGCTCTAGCGCAAAGCGGGAGAGTCTGTCATACTTACTGACTAAAACCCACACCTATGTTCCTTCATTGCCTTGTGTCCGAGGACCTCGGAGTTCCCTTTCAGACACCCATGGGGGTAACCAGATGATGACGCTGTCTGTACCACATTCAAAAAGTTCTTCACATGCTCAAGACCAAACCCGCGTTGTTATATTGAATTAAATCTATAAATAAGTCAGTGACATAGATAATGCATATTGCAGAGCAGAAATCTATAGGTATTGTTAGGTGTATCTGAATTTTTTAAACACTTACCTATTTATATCTACACCTACGGGACTAACTATTATCGTGTAACCTTAACGCTATAGACTCAACAACATATGTCATACTTTTGTGGCTTCAATCATTATTGATTTACTTACGACTAGGTGCTCTATTTATGTCTTAAGTAAACCTATGACAACAGCCGATTGATACAAGTTTATATTTGGACGTTCAGCTTGCTACTTTGTTCGATGTCGGACAGTCCCGATAGGCTGCGGGACTGTGGGTTACCACGACGTTCAAAGTAATATTGTTTTATTCTTATTCCAGTTTAAGTACAGGTTGTCTTACCCTCACTAAAATAAGAAAAAATAATATTTTTTTGTACGTCATGACAACCCACTAGCAGTTAGTGTTTTATTTTAAAAGAAATGTAGATTTTTTCTGCTGCCTCGACATGCTTAATTTTTAACACAATACACTCCGGATTGTGTCAAAAAAATTAAACAATAAAATATTAAGGATAAAAATAGCTAATTGCAATCTATATAAAAATGAATCCCTATTTCCCTTGGTCACGCCATAACGCGTGAACGGCTGGACCGATTTCACTAATTCTTGTTTTGTTGTGTTTGTTATTGTGAGGCGAAGGTTCTTATGGAAAAAAAATGAAAATTAGGATAGTGTAGGGTAGAGTAGAGTAGCGTAGTGTAGAGTAGGGTAGTGTAGGGTAGAGTGGGGTAGAGTAGGGTAGAGTAGGGCAGAGTAGGGCAGAGTAGGGTAGAGTAGGGCAGAGTAGGGAAGAGCGGGAGCGAAGCCGCGCGGGCAAAAGCTTATTATTATCTATAATATATTAGGAATATTACAATATTATTGCTTATTCTTTTCTATGGTTATAGGTAGGTATTTAGGGTAGGTATAACCTATAAACATACTTATAAATAAAATTGTAATGTCTCTGTGTGTGTAATATCAAAAAAAAAAAAAATTCTATATGCATATCTATGATATTATCTCAAATCAAATCTCCAGTGGACCGACTTTGACGAGACTTTCACTGGTAGACAGCCGTTGTCAAAAAATAAACTTCTTGAAATTATAACCAAATGGCACCGCGCTGTTTTACGAGGCTGACGCGAACGAAGTCACAGGCATCAGCTAAGCCATTCAAATAATAATAAACAGCAGATATAAAAGAAAAAACTGAAATATCTACTTGTTTAGTGTTTACCTAATTAATAGGTAAACATTTATTAAAGCGCTCTTCCTCTTTCCTATTTATAGGTTTTTCTGTTCCTGACACGGCCCATAATAAAGTTTTACTTTTTTAATCTTACCACCTCTATGTAGGTACATTATGAATGAAATAAGGAATGAGTTTTTTTTTTAATTTTGTTTTAATAGAAATATCGACCATACTGCGACCCACGTCCGACTCCAGAGTATTTAGCAAGTTTATTTTTTGTTTAATTTTCCACTTTTCACTAAGCAAAGCGAACGTCATTCAACACAATTTTCTCCTAGTTAGCAGTAATTAAATGGCACATTTTCAGCAGAGAGACAAACAATGTGTAGGGCGACTTACGTAGCATTCATCATGTTGGCTGTTTCATTGTCTGTTTTGTTGGTGACGATGCCCACTTGATACACCATGGCGTGAATTACGTACCTGCAAAACGTTTTTGAATTACTTGCCACAGGCACTGGGTACTAACTAAATACATAAGTCTAGTTGCAGTCTTCACGTTTACTAAGCTTCTCCTATCAGAAATTAAACAATAGGTAGGGTACTTACATAAAGGTTTTTAGCACTTTAGTGACATAATCTTTAGCATAGCCATCCCTTTCCAATTTCAACATTATGAGATAATATTGTCGCTATAATTAGTAGGTATATCTTCGCAATCGCACTAAAGAAACATTAATAGGTGCCTACATTACGTAGAGTTGAAATTTCAAATTTATTCAAAAGAAGAACTCCATTATCCGAAACATGACATCATAAAAACCAGAACTTGAGGCGAACAGAATGCTATTCAGGACAACTTTAAGTTTCAGCAATATGTAGGTACTCACATATCTTTATTCGGGTCCGAAGAGTTCGCCGGTAGCTCTGTGTCGTTGACAGCGTCCATAGCCGCGGCACAGGTCAGCCATGGCAACACCAGCAGTATCAACATCTGGGGACAAACCTTTGGCAAATGGCAGGGAAAGAAAGGCTCCAAAACAAAACGGAGTTAATACAAGTTACCTTGAACAAAGCAATAGAATGAGGAATGTGCCTATTAAAAACCTACGCATTCTAATGGAAATATTTGTTCAAAATGATTATAATTATGTCAAACGTGGTATTGGTCAAATGCAAAATCCGTGCAAAGACCAAGTAAAAAAAAACTTTTGCACAATCTCACATTTATATCCAACGTACAACACATGAAATGAAAATCAATATCATACAGGTACTAACCAACTTTTCCATTTTCTTATGTAGCGCGTTCACAATGGGATAATTTTCTAGAGTTCCCTGTAGATATAGCCTCTGATAATTAGATCCTGTATGAGATATCTGACGCCCTTTGCGCTAATTAGAACTGTTATTAACAAGCTTATGGTATTCTCTATAGAAACACTCTATAGCTGTGCGGAAATTGTGATGCAGAAAAATGCGGAAAATGACATGAGGGAAGTTTTAAATGCGTTGATGTGAACGTAGATAACTAAATATACGAGTAGGAGAAGACAAACCAAAGGAAAGACGGATGTACTATATGAAAGAAGCTATGTCCGGAAAGAGGGTGACTACTGAGATGGCAACCAATAGACAAGATGATGATTCACTCCTAATAAATTGGCATAAGTGCAAGGGCAAGATGATAAGGTATCATTGTGTTCTTGCACTTGCACAGCTGTACAGTTAAATTGCTAACAACATGATATCTACCTGAAAGATCTCTGAGGATACATATAAGATAAAAGAAGTATGAAACAAAAGTGTAATACAAGCAACAGTAGGCGCCTACAACTTATATCAAACAATGACTGTATTTGTTTACCCATTCTTAGAATAACATCCACGAATCACGATTAACATTAGGTGTAATTTGTACTAACAACCCCACAGGTTACCATTAAATTGACTTGCTATAATTTTGTTACAATGCGTATTCTTGAGACGAATTTCTTGAGTTCGTCTGAGGACCATATCTCTGATTCCAAACTAATCGATTGAGATATGATGACGTTCATCTATCAAGTAACCGATATTGGTGTGTTATCAGTCGAGAAAGACACAGTTTTGGGCTATCCGCCACGGCCCAGCATCACACTGATAGAGCCCTATCAGTGTTATGTTGGGCCGTGGCGAAGCGCGCCGACCTACATGAGGCGTCCTGCCTTCCTTCTTATGTTTGCCACGACGACACTCAATTGCTTTACCCTCGGCTAATGAGGCATAGTTAAGTATTTATCGTTTGTGGCTGTCTAAGGATACTGGTCACCATGGTACTCAACAAAATTATGGTTACTTCCGGCATCATCACTATGGTGAGTGTTTCTTTTTTTAATTCCTCCTAAATTGTCCCACCGCTGTCCAAGGGTCTTTCTTTCACAGCCTTCCACTTCTTTCGGCGGGTTGTCTCCTGGACAGTGTCTCATTATTATGGTTGAAGTGTATAAATAGGATTGTGAGGATATTTGTAAAA
This sequence comes from Mythimna ferrago, assembly GCA_910589285.2. Lineage (NCBI taxonomy): Eukaryota > Metazoa > Arthropoda > Insecta > Lepidoptera > Noctuidae > Mythimna > Mythimna ferrago. Next base: position 13,911,396 of record OU342673.1, on the reverse strand, counting down.
CTGTTTGTTAAAATTAGAATCAAAACCTTGTACATGCTGGCGATATTTATGTATGATAATACCTTATTAGGTAATAGGGTAGGTTATGTGTTATCGTAATTACTTGCTGTGCGTTGGGATACGACTGCGACATAGCAGAGGCATCTGAAAAATAATACATTTGTGCATTGGCGATGTTTAGGAATTTACCTGAATAACGTTCATGTTGAGTTATATTTACAGAAAAAGTTTGTTTTCATCATTTTAAAAGCTAGTAAAGGCCGCTTTGCTTCGTGAAGGTGACAACGTAGCATTTGTTTATTTTAATTAGTCAATACTATGTGATATGGCATGCTATTGATCTTACTAGATTATCGAATAGCTAAATTAGTAAATTAAGTGAGTTTTCTCCTACACAACCTCCATTTGAACCTGTTTGCACATAGACAGTTAGGCACTTTATATAAGCTTATATTATATCATCATAACACTTAATATACATAACAATTTAATAATCTTCTACACACCTATATACAAGGTGTAAGGGACAGCCCTCCACAAACTTTAAAGGCTTGCTCAGTAGACGAAACTGAACAATCTACTATAAAAAATTTTTTAAGGAAACGAAAAAAAAAATCCGCCTCACCATGATACAAAATTATTAACTTGATTGGACAGTTTGTATGGAGAGGCTGAATTTTTTTTTTCGTTTCCTGAAAAAATTTTTTTTGGTGGGTTGTTCAGTATCGTCTACTGAGCAAGCCCTTAAAGTTTGTGGAGGGCTGTCCCTTACACCATTTATTTAAACCGAGTCTGCTCAAGAGTTAGAGCTTAATCGATCTTACGACCATTCCATAAAATTAAAGTTACGACATTCGATTAAAAGTGATTAGTGATGCGCCGAATATTCGTTATATATTGGTATAACGACTATTCGGCAGAATTTTGAGATATTTGTATTCGGCCGAATGCCGAATGTATTTGTTATCATTAGGGCATTCATCCTGGGCGTCTCGGTCTCGAAAATACCTGGGGTCTCGACGATATTCTCTTTTCAAGACTCGAGACTCATACCTCCAGTCCCGGGAATAACGATACTTTCGAGACTTGCGTATATTTAAAAAAATCTACTATACCTACTAGATACTGCATGGTACGATGCAACACTTAACCGCAGATCCCGCTTTGAATAACCGATGATGAAATCCGATGATTAGGCGCTTGACTGGAATAATGCACCTCTATGAACACCAGCCACAGATATAGCAAGCGCAGTGCTGCGTTTATGATATTGAAAAATGACATTCTATATACTTTTTAGAATTTTAATAAGTTATTGAGACCATGCAGTAGGTATTGGACCCATTTGGTAAATTATGGCCACACACCCTGTCCTAGAAAGGAGGCCTGTATAACAGCCGGGGGAAAACTATAGACTTTTGCTTATACCATTGATGTGTAGTTCGATCGTTTAATTATAAAAACACCCCATTTGTATACAAATCAAATGTTCCTTGATTTAAGTAGCATCCTTTGTCAACGTCTTTTCATAATAAGTAAAAGCCCCATACCTTTCCAATGAGTCAAAGGAAATAAGCACACATGGCAATCATGTAATTCATAATGATTCGTATATGTATACGTGATAGTAATAGTATCAGCTTATCAGTCGAGAATTTCTGTCATTGATAGCGATAGAACGCCAAACGTTTGGGACATGAGACACCATGTATTGTAATGCCGTGAGAAAGACACCGGACTTTCATATTACACTAGGACGCAATAGTTCCGTGTCGCTAATAAAAAGCGTGATGGTTTCTTAGACGAAATCGTGAAACCGTTGTAGCTTGAATATTGCTGATTAATAAATAAAATACTATATAAATGTTTTACTATAATATTTTCTTATATCTAGCTGACACGGCGAACTTCGTACCGCCTACCAGCCAATGAATGTAGTGGTTACCTTTTAGCTTAACTTATGGACCGAATGATTGAGACCAATGTTTTTGACAGTTGCAGTGATTTTTTTATGCATTTGGATTTTTTTATATATATATTTTTTTTTACTTGAATTTTTCCGATATTTTAATAGTTATTCTGGTATTCGGGAAGTAGACGAATCTAATAAAGCATTAAAATCAGTTCAGTCGTTCTTGAGTTATAAATGGTGTAACTACGAGACTGTTTTATGTACATAGATGACTCATTTACACAACAAACAAGAGTTTCACTAAGTTTCATTTTATCTTAAATCTGTCACTTTTACAAGCGGATTTTTTGCGACTTAGGGTGAGTTGCACTGCACCATTTAACTATAACGAAAACCAAACCATAACCAGCCGTGAAACGGCCGCCTATTGGTCAATTCGACGATTTGACAACTGAACGGCTTTGTTATCGTTATAGTTAAATGGTGCAACTCACCCTAAGTGGGTTATGATTACCCCTATTTTACAGGGCTGGGTAAGAAAGTACTTAATTAACATGTTTTTATTTTTAATGTAAGTTTGCTCTGATTAAAAAAAAAACTGCATTCTCTACCACTATATTATCAGTCAACCGGGAATTTGAGTAAGTACCTAGGTATGTACTGTTGTCATAAATGTTGTTGTGTTTTTTTTTCTATTGCATAGAACACTTATTACTGTACCTAATGTGTGTTAGTTTATATACATCTATACTAGCTTTTGCCAGCGGCTAGGTTTCTCCAGATAAACTTTAAACCTCCGTTTCATCCAGTTAAAGGGTAAGCAATAAGCACACAAACAATCTTATGCATTTAGGGCCCAAATTGTCGAAACGAAATCGATTTTAACAATAGTTGTACGACTTTACTATTATGAGAGGAATGGGATTTTATTTTTAAAAAAAGCAGGTCTAAAAGAGAGGTGGTAATGGAGAAGTACGATATTGTGGCTTGGCGTTTTCGGTATTTGAATGAATTGTAGGACAATCGAAATGAAGCCCAGCGCCGCATACTTTATTAAAAAAACTAGCTCTTGCCCGCAGCTTCGCCCACGTACATAAAATATAGCCTATTGCACTCTAGAATAAAGCAGCTTTTTATCTGTGAAAAAATTTAAGCAATCGGACCAGCACTTCCGGAGATTACTTCCCACAAATAAAAATAAAAAAAACTTTAGCTCTTCATTAAATTAGTGTAGATAGTTTTTTCAGTTTCCAAAAGAAAAAAAAAGAACAATTATAAGGCAATTGTTAAAAGTAACGAAATAAAAGTTAATCGCCCTAATATTAGTAATTGAATTGCTAAAAATACTTAGTTTACCAACGCTGTTTTTCCGTATTGCCAACATTACGGCGAAGGAACCACCGATTGGCGCGAAAATCAGAAAATTTAATGAATATATAAGAATGACAGACCCAAAATGCATATGTTCGAGTAATACGTATGTATATATTTTTTTATTGTGACAGTATTTATGGTCAGACTTACTCACCGCTGCTGATTATTTTCAACTGTAGCACCTAACTAAATAAAATCCCGTGAAAACAAATTGAGGAAGACTGAGATCACTTGAGTATGCGTATAATTGTGCAAAATTTAAAAAAATTCTTTATTTTCGAACCAGATTAATATCATATCGTAATTAATCATAACAATATCATACTTACAATCATGAAGTCTAATGAACCAATAGCTATTGCCTTTTTTTTTTTTTTTTTTTTTTATGGTGGGAAAAAATCATGCATTGACATCCCCTGCTCTTGGGCGGAGCGGGAGATAGTGTCAGACTCTTACTGACTAAAAGACCCACCCCGTTCCTTCTAGCCTTCATACCGGGGCTCGAGCGCCCTTTCGGATAACCCTGGCCCCAGTAGGCTTCGACCCGGCTGGGTCCCTGCTGTTGCTGACAACTCCTTGAGGCGCGCGGGAACAGTGCGCGCCGTCGACGACTTGGGCTTGGTCCGGACAGTTACCGGACGGCCGGACAGCGAGCTACCCATTGCTCACCGTCCGCAAGCCCGCGCCTACGGTGGCCGGAAATCAGGATCAGAATCCCGGCGGCGGCGGCGGCGGCGATGATAACGCCGTTGCCTGATGCGTTCGGCCTCCTCCTTTGCGAGCATTACTGCTTCGCAGAAGTCGGCGACCGCCTGCCACTCCTCCTCGCTCCGGACCATGGCCTCAACCAAGGCCCGGCGCGAGAGGTCTCCGCCGCCGATCGCCCCCACGAGGGCACGGCGATGTTCCGCCCAAGCAGGGCACACCTCGACTGTGTGCTCCACCGTGTCCTCCGGGCATTCCGCACAGTGGCGACACCCGGGCGTCACTTCCGCACGAATCCGGTGCAGGAAACTCCCGAACGAACCATGTCCGGTGAGGACCTGCGTCATGCGGAAGGTAAGGACGCCGTGAGGTCTTTCCAGCCACGCCTCAAAGAGGGGACTTACCGCCATGATTGTGGCGTGCCCAGCACTGGGTTGCGATAGTCGCTGACGCCATTTCACCATGAGATCCCGCCGGAGCTCTGTCCGCCATGCCGTGACCTGTCGCGGCGGCGGACTTTCACCCCGGCGTTGCATCTCCACGCGCATATCGTGCATGTGTGCAAGGACAATAGCTATTGCCTGATACTGCAGATATGATGTAAAATATTCAAAATAGAGCGAGAGATAACATCGTCTGGTTTTATTGCGGGACAAGTTCATTAAACCAAACATATCTACTAAAAGAAACATTTCCAAACATCAAAGCTTATAGGTATCTAGCCAAAAAATAACTATTCGGTTGTACCTGATCACTAAATCTTCTTCCGTAGTTATATAATTCATCTATTTTATCCAAGCTATCTTTTCCGACTCCGGGCCTGGCTTTTCTTTTTCTGGATCGTGAAAATGTGACGTCACAAGCCTATCAGAGTGGGCATGATCAGCCACTGTGGAGTGTGGATCCGCGCTTACTTCTCGTATTCCTTATTCTGCACCCTTGAAATGGTTGTCGATCCCATTTGCATAGGACCTACCCATTACCCACACTGTACCCAAAACCTTCAAATATATCAACCTACGCAATTACTATACTCCATAGTTACCTCATCGGTGACCCATTCGACTAGTGGGAAGCTAACTGCGCCTTTCTAAAATTTTGTTTTTTATGTGCTTTGTATTTTCTTGCTATTTTTACTTTGACAATATTGATCCTCTTACCAAACCTTACATTTCGTTTCTTCAATTTTCACTTTCCTGCATTTTTCCCGAGTTTCACTTGGGGTAAGCGCAACACTGTTTCTTCGTTCATTCCATCACGTTATCACCAACTCCCTTTTCTTTCATATCACTCACATAATTTGTCCATCTTTAGCCTTCTCTGCCTTTCCATCTACGTACAAAATTAAGTCGCCAAAAAAAAGAAATAAGAAGCTTATAAAAATTTAAGACAGTCCTCCTTTTTTGTAGGCATTTAAAAATAGATTCTCAATTGTCCATTCATTTAAATCTTTACTTAGGTAATCTAATGAATTAACAATCAGTTCAGCCATTATTTGTGTCGCCGTTAATGAATTTTCATGACTTGGTCACTAAGTTAGACCGCTTGCATTAGCGTTTTTACATACACTTATGTATCCCTTGTAATCTAGGTATGTGTCACAATATTTAAGTACTCATGCGAATCTAGACCACATGCATACATTTCTACTTATTGATTGTGAACATCTTCAACTTTCTATATCACCCAAACATATTGTAGGTTACTGTCACCCACGTTTGTTGTAATATATTGAAATATTTGGTTGTATTAATCAGTCTATTATCAACGAAAATACATGGTATTAGTTTAGTCATAAAATAATTTGTTCGATGTCTTTATTACACATCCTCATTCCTGAACGCTAAGTAGATACAAGACTTATTAATAATAACACATTAGATAAGAAATATTTCGATAGATGCTATCTTATCGCGTTGCTCTCGTCATAGTGTGGCACGGAAATTCTCTATAATACCTATCTATGTGTGGCAAATACGAACTAAGATCGTTTTATGAAATTCCCTACATACCAAGGGGAGATAAGTCTTGGGTTCAATCATAGAGTGAATCAACACGCATGGTGCACATGTTCTAGTTTTAGCCAATATACCTATATGTAGGTACTATCACTTGCAAAAGTCCATAAGAATTCTTAAAACTTATTCGTTTGACGTTTAGTTTGACTTACGACCTTTTATTTTCAAGTTTCGCCAACAAATGATTGAAATTCACAATTTCATCAACTTATCTTAAGTCAAGATGGCCCAGTGGTATAGGCACACAGATTGAAGCGCAAATCAGTGTGCCGCAAGTTCAAATCCCACGCAATTATTGACTTTTTGTAAGTTCTTACCCGATTGGAAGTTATGTATTTGCATTACAATATTAAATTATTCTTTAACTTGTTCACACATTTCTTGGAGTTAGAAAGGTAGATCACAAAAAAACTAAATAAAGAATTAGACTTCTGCGAGGTAGACATGAGTTTTAACTTAACCGAAATGAACTGTCGTTTGGTTGTAGTTGTTGGTTAGTGACGTGAGGTTGACAGTATTGTAATATTCGCAAAATGCAGGCTAATATTAGTATTGAAGTGAGGGCGACTATCATTGGGCTGCATAAAAGTGGTCTTAATAAAACACAAATATCTGAAGAAACCGGACTGAATGTGAGTATAATAGCTATTAATGAATTGTAACTTTATTACAAATTAATCTTCTAATTAAAACGTATGCCATTTATGAATCCATTCATCGTATCTTTATGAGGTTTAAAAGAGAAATACGTAAATCGTTGGGTTTATTGGATTGGTTATTGGATTAATAAATGCAGTTTTATTTTAAAATTATATTCAATAATTATGATTATTAACATTTTATATAATGAAAATGAAGTGAAGTAGGTATAGCTGCCTAATATATATTTTTTTTTTATTTTAGAAAAATACTGTAAATCTTTGGCTAAAAAGATATGAGGAAGAAGGTAGCCTTGCTAGTCGAAAGAGAAGTGGGAGACCGAAGCTTATTAGCGAGGCGCAGCGACGACATATGGTGGACGTATACGAAACGAATGGTTTCGCACCAACGAGACATTTTGCGGAATTATATGACACCTCGATGGATACTGTTCGCCGTGCACTTCACGCTGAAGGCGTGCATCACAGAAAACCTGCTAAAAAGCCGTACTTGACAGAGAGGCACAAACAAGAACGATTACGTTTCGCACTAAATATTTAATGTTAACTAAACTAAATGGCCTACCATTTTATTTTAACACACACACTGTATTATATTGTGTTTACTTTCGTTTAAAACAGCTATATCTTTTAACTTGTGCCATCGCCTCATCTTAAGAATGCAGTGAACTCGCTATCAATTTTGTTGACAATAATCATGAGTCTATTTCGTTTTTTATTCTTCTACCCGCACTGTTTTAACATAATACTATAATTCAATTTATTTTTCTCATCTAATTGACGATTATCTTGTGAGAACTAAAGTTCTTTTAACAGAAATTGAGGTTTGGTTTCAATCTTCTTTTCGTCAAGAAAATGAACAATTAAGCTATGACCTCAATACATTCATTGTGACGTTACACAAAAATAAAATGTTTACAAAGTCCAAATCATATATCACTTTTCAATAAATAACTGGATATAAACAATTACCTATATTTTATTTTATTAAAATTTGAATATCCGTTCATTGTTACGTTATTCATATTATGAATGGTCTAAGTGGGTATACTTCCAACAAACAATCTTAGGTGTAACATAGATAACGGTTACAAGATAACTTTTTGTCTAGGTAACAATTCGACGTCACAATTCTCATAAATGTTTAATTTGTAAATATAAAGAATAAACATTTTTATTAAACACGTCTTTTTCTTTCCACCTTATAACATCGAAAAGATGTAACAACTAAATAATTGCAAATTACGAATGTGATTCTTCTTGTGGTTAATAGATCACATTCGTAATTTGCAACTATTTAGTGCAAAAAATGCAATAGTATTTTTCATAGAAATATAAAAAAACAACTATATCAATATAGATTGGGAATTTTCAAAGTAAGAAATAACTGCAACGGACCGACCATGATTTGAACTCGGGTTACGTGATTTGCGAATCCAACACTTAATTCACACGGCTACCAGCACATGACGTATTTGCGCGAATCAATGCTATGGTAAGAACAGAAAAGTAATAATGTTTTTAAGCTCAGTGCGACGACAGTTCCTTAGTGTGTGTTATCTGTGGAATGTGGATACTCATACATGCGCACACATACGCACGGAAGTTTCGCGCTCGCTCGGTTCGTAGCAATGTAATCTTTAGCGTTCCTATGGACTTTTGCGGCCTTACTGTACCTACGGTTCGTCACACAAACTTTATTTATTGATGCTAGAAAATAGTACATTTTGATACAAGTGCAGAAAGTTGCAGCCCTCGGCTCCATAACAAATTTATGAAGAAAAAAGAATTCCGCCTCGGTCGCAATGACAAATTTGCACGTGTATCAAACGACGTTTTTCAATACACTTACGAAGAAATACTTTCTCTGAAAATTACGACGCATTTTTGTTCACTTTGCACTGAAGAAAATTTTCCAAAGTTGCCATACATTTTAGTTTTAATCTAGGTGGCAGCAAGCTATCGCAAGTATTTTTTACCTTAATCACAATATCTGGCGGTGGCGGCGTACCGTCTAAAGCAGGGGTGGCCAACAGGTCGATCGCGACTGTTAGTCCAGTAGATCGTGGCTAGGCAAAAAATATTATGCTAAACTAGTGAAACTCATACTATAATATAAGTACCTAGTTACTAAGAATATTTTTCACATTTACGAGTATGTTTTCTCTCATACTAAAATAAAAAAAGTACTACATGATTGTGTACTGAATTATGCTGTTTCATTTAAGATTTCAATAAGTATGTAATTGGTAGATCGCACGGGGTTTCAATAGTAAACAGGAGATCTTGGGTCTAATCAAGTCGGCCACCCCTGGTCTAAAGAATTCTCTTCAAATTTTAAATTCAACAGTTTTTTCCACAATGAACACTTAAAATAATATTTAGTGGATTAAAAATAGAAATTCAAATATTTTTGAATTTAGAATACAGATAATCGTTAATTTGTTGATAATAACAAATTATTGTGTAAATAATCTTATTTATTTATGATATTCTGTTCATAAACATTATTTGAATTTTCTTTAATTTTTATTCAAAAATCAAACTGGCCACTAAAAATTAGCCTATTGAAACTGTAATAGTAAAATAGAGATAGCAAGATTGGCTTTTATTTCTAGTTGATTATTATTTGTTTGGCCAGACAAACAAAAAGCTGTCGTAATCTGTTATTTTGTCTTTATCCGAAAATGTCCAAAACATTTATATCGGTTTCGATAGTTTAGGTTAAGGTTACGAAATCTCCTTATTAGACCTACTATATGGGCACTTGTACAACGTCAGAAGCCAGTGTAAAGTTCATACTTTACACTTTTTTAGTGCGACCATTAGTTAGGTTCTGCACCATAGGGTCTCAAAATTACTGACATTAAATTAGTGGTAAGTAAGTGTGTTTCCTAAACAGGGTTGTTGTAAAACACTGGCACGCTCTCAGGAGTATGTTACTAACATCATAAACAACAACTTTTGTTCCATGACTTTTAAAAATTTATCACATTTTTGTTCATCATACAAAAATAAAATTATAAAAATTGAATGTTCTAAATATTACGAAGTCTATGCGAAGTAAGCGATAGTACAATAGCGGAAGGGAGTGGGGATCGGGTGGCGGAGGTTTTTGATGCGCTTGCGTCGTATCATACAGACGTAGGTAGGTATAGCAAAGTTGATACAAAGTTGAAATGTGTTAGATAGAACAACGAAAATAAAAAAAATAAAAAAATAATAAATTTTGGTAAATGTATTTTGTTTTATAAAAAGTCATAGAACAAAAGTTGTTGTTTATAATTTTAGCAATACAGTCCTGCAAGGTTGCTAGTGTTTTACAAATAACCCTGTTTAGTTTATCTTTGCACACTTATGGACCCTCAGCCCGATACTATTCAACATTAGTTTTAGTAGGTATATATGAAAAACCCGAAACACGTCTCAAGTATTTATAAGTCAAGAATCTATGTCCAAAATTTCATAACTGTACATTGAAAAATCACAAAGTTATTAGCTTGTAATGTCTGCAAAAATACATAGTCACCAGACCATACAAGCGACCGAGGGGTTGTTTTGTACTTGCACACACCTGTTTGCTGGCACCTAATGCCCACTGACCTTCCGTGACCTGTTTTGTACTTAGTGTCGGTGGTATCCAACTTGTGACCTTTTAAATATTTTTGGGAAAAAATATAACACGGTGTAAAAATTATTGGAATCATTTCAGTTACTGATTCAGAACAAACTATATTTAGGTTTCGCTTATGTTAAAAATAATGTCGTGTAGATATATCTATTAAATAGACGCGATAATTCCGGCTGTAGATATTTACATATACACCACCGAATAAACTATTTTTAATTTTCGCATACACCAAAAAATAATGTACTAACTATAACCGTCAAATAATATTTGGCTGTCCTTTAATGAGCTCTACTCGCTAGCTGATAAGTACTTACCTAGGTATCTCGGAAAGTCGTAATGGCGGTTGATTATCAAACCAAGAATCCGATTCTGATATAACCTAATAACAAGTATACAAAACAGTATGTATTTATTCAGCGCAGCACTGTCGTCAGCATACTTACACAAATTCAGTCATTTATTATAATTTTTGTCATGTGTGCTATATGTAATTTACATTGGCCATTTTTCCTGGCCTTGGCCAACCTTGAAGTGCTCATTGTAACTGGCATGGTTGATGGCAAACGACCAAGAGGCCGCAGCCCAAAAAGATGGGCAAATCGGGTCCGCTCCATACTGGACACCCAATTGCACGTCTCACTTCATGACGCTAAGAACCGTCACAGATGGCGAGATATCAATAAGAAGTTAATCCAGCGGGAACTTTATGACCCTCAGTAATGAAGAATACGACTTGAGGAGGAGCAGAATGATTTGCATGCACTTAGTTTATTAAATATTTCTCCGCCAGTTTAAATGAATCCATGTTTAATGTAAGATCTCATTGTACCATAATATAATACTTACAAATAAATATTTATTTCTTTGTTCATATTACTAAACGTCACCTTGTAATATAAAGTAAATAGTCGTTTCTCAAAGATATCGACGTAACTGACAACCTAGTGCAAAACTCAGAAATCTGCCAATAGCGATTTAGCCGCACAAAATTAAGGTTCCGATTCTAACCGCACTGAGCGATCTAATATAAAGCGAATGTTTTGGCTGAGAGCTGATGAGTCAATTAGTCACCAGAATTAGTTTTCCTCTTCATTTTTTAAGTAGGTATGCTTAAGAATAAAACTTACCTTTTTATTAGATATTTGTAATGAATAATAAAGCATCTATAGGTACATTCTCTTTCTTTTTTGCAGCTTCAAGCGACGGGGCAGATGATCTTCACATCGCTCGGCCTTGCGCAATACTTCTGCGTAATCGACTTCCTGAGAGGGCTTCCCGTTCTAGTTTATATTAGAGTTCTTTATTTTCACAGTAAGTACAGCAATAACTTGAGAATGCATAATTTAAGCAATACGTAATGAAGTCAACAATAAAAAGTACCTTAAAACTTTTCTATGATACTTTTCATCGTCGACTTATAGGTACCTACTCGTATACCTATATTTTCATCAGATTACGTCACTCACACGTCATAACTTTGTTACAGGTAATGTACCTATGGAAATCCTGACATACGTAATATTTTAGGTTGTTTGTTTCAGACCCTAATAGTTGCGGCGCCACAGTCAACATCGGTGAATACATCGACAGTATCTCCAACCAGGCGTTTATTTTGTTTAGAAAAGAACCATTCACTGTGTTCAGAACCTTTGTTATCAACAGCACAAGCCTCGGACTCAGCATAGTTTGGTTGATAAGCAGTGTGATTATTATAAGTAAGTTAAACCTCCCGCAATAATTGGTATATGTACATGTGCTCTAGTCTCCTCATGTTCCCTATACGCTCAATAACACATCTCATCTCAACTCTTTCTATGATGATTGATTGAACGAGCCGCAGTGGTTGAGTTATTGGCTGATGCGCTGCGTGTTGCGGTTTCGGATCCCACTCTGAACAAATATTTCTAAGGCCTTAAGATAGTTGTCCTAGCACTCACGATACAGGAGTAATTCTCTGATCAACTTTTTTCAAAATTTACTTTAAAGCCAAAGTGAGCTCTTAATATTGTACTCGTAGATAATTAACATTACCCGTCTTATTTACTTTAGTGGGTGGAGCAAGGGATAAGCAGACAAAATGCATGCGATGGCCATGGATTATAACCAGCGCAGCGGTATGTGGGCTGGACTTGGTAGCGTCCGTCACATATGCCAACGACTCATTTCATACGAGGGTGAGGAATATTCCATTTAATTTATCTCGTTGTGTGCAATTTAGTTAGAACCTTTGTTTGAAGTTCTATGAGTAATCTAGCTAGACCTAGACGTATATCGAAAAATTACGGTTCACTCGACTTATAGTAGTTCTTTCAATGAACTCGATATCATTGTTACATAAAGCTAGGTGCAAACCTTCTGTAGAATCTGTTCTTTTGTTCCTTTTGAATGATTTATTGTAGCTTACTATTTCTAATCCATAATACAGACTCTCACCGACATGATGGACTTCGTGGGCGGCCAAGTCAACGGCCTCGGAGGTGTCGATCTGGATACTGCCTGGACTTCCTGGATCATGGTCCTCCTGTATTTTCGCTTCGTCGTGTTCTTTATCCTCAATATCATCCTTATTGTCATCGTCATCGTCGACTGCAACATTAAGAAGGAACCGCCAGTAACTGAGAGTGATGTAAGTATCATTTTTTTTTCTAATTTAAAGTGGAATATGGATCTCATGTCAAAATGATTGTGATTTCTTATAATAAAAGGTTATTCACTTGGTGCGCACGAATTTCGATAGTATAAAGCGGCCACCGAGGTTAAACTACACCTGTCAAATTTTGAGTGAATACTTATTTAGGCGGGCCATTAAGGCATTGAAAGCTACACGATTTAACAAAGCATTTTTTTTAAATGAACATCAATGCTATGTTTACGGCTATCGTTTCGTGCGTTTGAACCATTTCTTCTATACCTCCATGAACTGGCCACTGAGATCGTGTAACTTGAATGGCCCTGTTACTACAAATCTCTGCTCTATACAGACAAACCGTAGACGATTGCCACATAACTTGCGTTCACAAATGGAGGCTACATTTGCGTAAAGATGTCGAAAATTGGTCCATTAGGAGCAGCGGCGGACATTTACTCGAAATTATATTCTATACACCTACTGTTATCGATTGCATATTTTAATTTTAAAAACAATTGTGACATTATCACTTAAACTGTTTGGATAACCTTCATATTTAATAATTTTAGTCCATCCCGATCATCTCAGGTAGTTTCTACTGAAACATAAATTTCTCCAACACAACGAATTCGCCCACTAAGAAGATCCTGAAAAAGACTAAACAAATCACCGCTGAAGATTACTACATCTCTAGTTAGCTTAGGCTTTAAGACATGCTACGTCTTTTCCAGCATATAGAAGCCCCAGCACCAGTTCCGGCTCAGGCTGCTCCTCAAACGCCAGTTCCTATAGCAGTTCCCACCAAGGTGTCCACTGCCGTGCAAGCAACTCCTCCTCAAGAACGTGGCCCTCCCACTATCATCACCACCGATGAAGTCAGCGACAGGGATGAGGAACTCGCCAGCTTACCCAGTGAAAGAATCACGACCAGGATACCACGCGCTGGACTCAGCCGTTCCTTCCGACGGATGAAAGCCTTCCTCTTCAGAAAGTCACCTTCACCTGAGGTTCACGTTAGAGTAATTAGGTCCGATCCAGATTCCTTGCAAGCATCGCCTGAAAGGTGGGTTTGTTTCTTTAAGTTTACTTGTTAAGTTGGTAATGGGACATAGATAAGACTTCTTCTGCACACGGGGCTTCCCTGGTAGCTCATTAACTGCACTAGGTATCATGTCATTTTTGTTTTAATTTCACATTATATCTTTTTTTATTCATGATATTTTTTTGGCAATGGTCTTACAGTAGATAATCGGAGATACAACTGACTTCATTAGCGAATTATTATTATAATCATGCCATATATACACTTGCGGGCAACTAAATCGACTCAACGTACAAAATGATCCAATCAAGATGCAGCAGTTCATTAATGTTTAAAGAAAACATCTGCAAGTGCGCACTTCCACGGTCGATTTGATTGCTCACGAGTGTAGCTCCTTTTTATTATGTAAATGTGAGAATGAGAACACTGTAGACTCTACGGACTCCTGGATAATTTTCTATTTTGGTTAACTTTTTTTTATTGTGTTTTTCGATACTTGTTAAAGAAGAGATTAGGTCAGTGCCACCAGCCATCCTTTCATATTTACACAAAATAAATCTATAGAGGTTTTTAGTTGCTTTTATACATTTAAATTTTGTGTAACTTGATATATTATGCAGGCTTTGTTTCATTGCAATCGGTTGACTATATCAAAAGATATACTAGATTGATTGACTGTTAAGCGGTACGAAGTTCGCCGGGTCAGCTAGTACGGTCTATAGATATTGTAATTTGAAATTATAGTAAAACTCCTCCAGACTTACAGAATTAGGTTTCACATTTATAATATTAATACCTCAACTTATGGATTTAAATTTGAAGATCATAGGTAGAATAATTGATATTTTTGTTCAACTAAATGTCATTAACTACCTATCTACTATTATTCATGGAGAGATAATGGGGGATTTGATTAGATGCTTTGTTCTGGCGATAATAACGACTAGGTAGCTAGGTACCTAAGTACATTTCATGGATATAACATGTAATATAATAATCGCACATCCAGACAGTGCATTAAGAATCGGCTACTGATCAATTTAGGTAATTTTTGTTTCCTAAAATAATCAAAAGTTGATTTAGATATGAAAAATGCTTGTTTTGATTATAATTCTTGATAAATCTTCATTACGTTACAAGTGTCAAAATAAACTACCATAGTGCAATTAAGTAAACTTTCAGTTTAAATTATGGTTGTAACTTATTTTTGTAATTGGGATGTGTATGCTGAATTGCTGATAATGCATGATTTCAGTTATGTAACGCCGTTCAACCAAACAGTTAGGAAAATTACTTAGATCGAAAACTTTCATTACTTGCTTAACCCAGAAGACCTAATGCGGCTGTGACAACACGGACACGGACGGACGGTGGAGGGAGGGGGCGATCGGAAAAAAATATGTCACTACTATGGAGGTCAATGAAATCATTACAGTTTATAATCACCATAAAAAAATAATGTAGCGAATTAAGTGATTAATAAAACTGATAAAACTTTCGAATACGAATTCCCGCTCTATTCTAGGTTGTCGGTTCCTTTTGTGGGAATCCTTCCAACTTACTAGTTCATATCATTTCGCATTTATATTTTAGATCACCCCGCGCCCACCACACTGACGTGGACTTGGATAAGAAGCGGACGGTGAATTTCCCGGAGAGCCTGATGTCCCTGCCCCAGCGCTTGGAGAACATCATCGCGGAGCAGCAGCGGCGGCTGGACCGCGCCGTCATCGACACGTCGGGGCGCGCCAGCCCGCCGCGCGCTTCGCAGTCCCTCCCTCAACTAGCTACCGCTTCCAGCCAGCCAGATGGGCGAGGGTATGTACAGACAACACATACTTGAAAAGACTCTATAGTTGAAAAAAAAAAAATATCGAGAGAGGTAAATAAAACAATGTAAATTGTCCACCAGGGGCACGGCAAAGTCTGACACCCCTAGCTCTCGCTCCACCCAGTCTGTGAGGAGACATATTTTGATAATTTCCCACCGAAAAAAAGGAGTATCTAAAGCAAGGGTTCCTTCTATAGCCTCGAATCTTTAAAGTAATCTTATCTCATCGTCCAAACGAAATTAGGATTAGTTTTAAACCATCTGAGGTTCGCCGACTTCAAGATATGACAAATTTTATTTTTAAACGAATTGTATTTAAGTACCTACAGTAGATTTTGTTCGTGTGTGACGATGGTATGAAACTTTGCTTAGAACAAAAATTTCAGATAAAGAGAAAATAAAGCAAAATTTTCCTTGGAATACATTAACTGCAAAATACAAAAATACCGCTCAGGCATATCTGCCTCATTCTTTATTAAAAAAAAAAAATCCTTATTTTGAATCAATTATAACTATCACAACGTTATCATTTCAGTCTCAATGAGTCTTCTGTCTCGCTTCGAGACTTCTTTGGTAAGAATATTTACTTGTAATAACGGTCACATAACATCTGCTGGATCATCTTTCTCAATATTTGATTGACTTTTTCATTATGCAGTGCAGGCTATTGCTTCTCTTCAACTTTCCAACAAGATATTCACCGCATTTGGATGCTCATTCCTGATTGACTGCTACTGCGTCATATCTTCCAATGCATTTCTGTTTATTTCCTGCCATCATTTTTCAATTAAATTGCATCCTTGAACATTAGGTGTCGGGTCATCGGTTTGTGCTATTGGTAGGTGAATTTGTAGGATAGAAGTATTAAGACTTGCGTCTACATTTCCGCATCGGACTGATCGTTAAATGGATTAATTATTATATCTTTAACTTTCTCTTGTGTTCCGTTTGTCGTATTAATTTTAAGCTCCTACTTAAAACTGTATTTTGTACAGTGTACAATGAAGAGTATATTTGTCTATCTATTAGCATTTTGATTGCTAAACGTGGCATCACCTTACGTGCGGTCCATCAGACCAGTGCACTCATATTAGTATGACTTGAATTACATAGAATACTTACTTTATTCCATTTGATACGATACGATTCATCCGATGCGGTAGTATAGATTTCGAACATCGATATATATGTACTATAGAATATAAGTCAATGATTTCGAAAGTTTAAAACTGCAGCTAGACTGTGATCGATCGACGATTTTGTGACATAATAGTGAAATTGAAATACCTATATGAGATGACGGTCGTCGTTGATCGACCACTATTTAGTTGCAATTTACATAAAGAGTTTTAGGATCGCCTAATGTAAGATGGTATGTGTTATCCAGAAGACGAGGAACCACGGCCGAGCTCCAGGGGCAGCTTCCCTGGGCGTATATACCGGCGTCCTCGCACCGCATGCGGGACCAACTACCTCCGGACGAAGACCTCCCGCCTGTCCCCCTACCGGACTACACCGCCCTCCAGTCCGTTAGAAAAGCATGTAATTATTCATCTAATTAATATGATCACGTTGTCCCGTTTATCCGGATTTATTTGGATTCCACGCAGCTTGTGTCCGTCCTTCATACATTTTCTCTCTTTTCCATTAGTGGTAAGTTTAATAATTTAACCTTTTGTCTAGCTCATTTTCCAAAAAACATATAAGCCCTCCTCCAAATGCGTATGCGCTCATGATTACAATCACAAATGTTGTGCAATTTTATCACAAGTGGGTGATTCGTGGTGCGTTCTTGCTCGGGCTTCCCCAGGGTTATGTTCGCTGCTGACGACGAAATTGTTATATCTAGCGTAGTTAATGCTCATGTACACACGGGTTTGCACTTGAGAAACCTTTCACATTTAATGCATCGTATCTACGATAAGAAAATTGACGTGAATGAATGAATCCTTGTAATCAATCATACGATTTCACTTCCACATTTATTTGTTTTGGATCGCCAACATTACAGGCACTGGGAATTTACAGGATCATTTTATAGAACTATTCAAGAGCTGTAACACTTATAGACAATCATTACATTAATATAGAACATTTTATTTTAAAACACATAAACACATAAAATTAGTAAGTTAATTTTCAATTGACATCAAGGAGAAAATTAATAATTAAAATTATGTCAGCAATAATAACAAAACAAAAACACAGAACAAGAAATATAAATGGGAATTGATAATTAGGTACATTACATTATACAAATACGTAGAAGTCAAATTGAATTAAATAATTGAATTATTAAATGATTGATTTAAATAACTGAACTATTGAGTGATAGAATTAAATTAGATTACTTACATTAAATTAAATTATAAAGGAATAAATTAAAAAAATAAAAATCAAATCAAATGTCATTAACTTTTACATGTTTGGGATTGATAGCCCAAGATAGTTTTCTTAAACTTTTGTTGTACAATGTACAATGTCGATAGGGCAGGCTTTAGCAATTACATTGTACTCAGCCGTTAATCTGTTCAGAGGGGAGTATTTGCCCAGATTGGTTTTGCTTTGTCGCGAGCGAAACAGTTTGTACTTGCTAGGCCGGGGGTTTTTTGCGGGGACATTTATTAATATTTTTGACACCAACTCTGAACGATCAACCTCTCCATTAACTAATTTATACAAGAACATTTGGTCAAGAAGTTGCCGCCTATCGCATAAGGAAATCAATTTAAAATGCTGAAGTCGATCTGAGTATCTCGGAATTTTTCTAGCTAAATAGCAGCTATACGAAAGGTGCCAGAGAAAGCGCTTTTGAATCTTTTCTATATTTTTCTTGTAAATGTCATAACAGGGGTTCCATATTGAGCTGCAGTACTCTACCCCACACAAGGGTTTGGAACAGCATTATTTTTGTTGAGGTTTTTTTAAGTACTTTGCAATTTCTAATGATGAACCCAAGTGTTTTAAATTGTTTCGTTATCATTCTGTCAATGTGTAAGTTAAATTTTAAGGCCCGGTCAAAACCACTCCCAGATCCTTTATTTCATCAACTTTGGTGGGAAAATTATTGTTTAATTTATACTTGGTATGTAATATAGATTTGTTTCTAAAAAATTTTATGTGAAAGCACTTCTCGATATTAAGTGTCATTTCATTTTTATCACACCAAACGGATAGTCTGTCAAGATCTTCTTGCAAGAGAACTGAGTCAAGCCGTGAGTTGATTGCTCTGGCTATTTTTAGGTCGTAGGCATATAAGAAAAACTCGAAGTGCCTAAAACAGGTGCCGATATCATTCAAAAATATATTAAACAGAATGGGACCTAAGTGGGAGCCCTGTGGGACTCCGGACTTGATTGTAAAGGGTTGTGAAGAATGTCTATTAATCACCACTATCGAGACATGATCTGTTAGATATGAGGAAAACCATTTAAGCATATTGCCTCCGATGCCAATATTGGACAGTTTCCCGATCAGACGCGCGTGATTAACCTTTTAAAAGGCTTTACAGAAGTACGTATATATGGCATCGACAGGGACACGAGAATCTAACATTTGGGTCAATTAATTGTGGTAAAGCATCAGATTGCTAACGGTGGACCCTAGCCCTCGTAAAACCGTGCTATTGTGTTATAATACTTTGCTTAACGTGGGTGGATATAACTGAGCATAAAAGTGCCTCGAATATTTTAGCGAATACTGGGAGAATCGAAATTGGTCTGTAATTTTTACAAACTTTTTGTCATTTGTTTTGTGTACTGGGACTATAAGCGCTTGCTTCCACATTTTTGGGAATACACCGGTTTTCAAAGATTGATTGTAAATTATTGTGAGTGGCTCCGATAAAGCCTCTGTTCACATTTTCGCAAAAATGGAAGGAAGGCCATCGAAACCAGCACCCCAAAAAGGTTACAGATATCAGGTCCCGTGTAAGCAGTGTCATTATCCAAGCTCATGGGAGTTGGATAAGACCCAGAATCTTTCTTTAGATGCTTAATGTGGGAACAAAACAGTTTCGGATTTGATTTTAGTGACGATTCTAATCGAGTCAAGTAGGACTGGTACTTGCAGCAGCTTACAGTATTACTTCTTTTTAGAAGTTAAACAGTAAGTACTGATGAGCAAAAAATTTTATGAGCATTTTACATTATTTCAGCCGTCCATCGAGCCGCTTCCAGTTTAAGTTCTCTAACACAAAAGAAAGACTATGTGACGTCATCACGATCTGTGCGTTGTGAGTATTACACATACAAGAAGACTTAATCATCAGTAAATCCCCATCTTTTGGCAAGTAAGCGCCATCAAACCTTTTGCTATCTTTCAATACATAGGGTGACTGGTAATTAGTATACGATACTTAAACACGTGATTGTGCTCATGATAACCAACAACTTTTACTATGGGGACTAACCTGAAATCGCGAAAAAAAATCAGCTGTTCAGTACATTTATGTTTGCCTAATGTACTGAACAGCTGATATTTTTTTCGCGATTTCGGCTTTGCTCCCATAATAAAAATTGTTTGTTATCATGAGCACAATCACGTGTTTAAGTATATACCTACGGGTTGAGATTGAACTCATTTACGTTCTTATACGAGGCAAAACCTGAATGCATTCCCTGAACAAATGCGAGCAATTCAGCCGCTGAGCACGTCATATTGAAAGTGATTAGTTGCACCGTATAAGGAACAGAATTTGCTTTACCAAATATTGATCTAGCCATACTTATCTAATTGAATATTCACTAAGATGTGTTACATTATTTCAAACTGAATTGTTCTCATTCGCATAGTAAAGTACCTAGTTGTTAATATAATGCGTATTTTTTGTTTCTAGAAATACTTATATTATTGAGTTCAATATTAGCCGGTATGCAAACCTTTTATATGAATAATAACATTTTATTAAGCTATTGCATAGCTTCTATCTCGGGCCTTGAGCGTGGAGACCGAATCCAGAAACTCCGTAACGAAAATAACCTAACACCCTCACTCATTTGTTTTTTGAGCGTGGTGACCGATAAGGAAACAAATGAGTGAACAATCAATTAAAATTTAATTCAATGTGTGAAAGTGTAACTTCAATTAATATCAAAGAAAAAAAACAAAGGAAAAAAAATACTGCATAAATAAAATAAATAAATAATTATAATTGCATAAGTTGATAAAAATGCTATGCAATAGCTTTACCGCGGCAGTCCCCGAGTGCCACACGTCTTTTTTTTATATCTACTAGTTCTTAAAGGTACTTAGTTAAACAACATTAAGTTTAAGTATACGCGAATCCCAAAATACAAGTCTAGTATTTTTATGTAAAGAATCGTATGTACAAAATTTCATTATTGATCATGAAAATTTACAAAGTTATAAGCTTTTTATGTTACCTGGTTGTCCGCACAAATACATGGTCACTGCGCCGGGTGACTGAGGGGTTGTTTTGCACCCGCACCCAGCTGTGCGCAGGCGCCTACTGGCCGCTATGAGCTGCCGTGACCTGTATTGTACTTAGTGTTGGTCGTGTCAAAATTGTGACCTTTTTTAAATATTTTTGGGAAAAAATATAACATGGTGTAAAAATTATTGGAATCGTTTCAGTTACTGATTCTGAAAAAACTAGGTTTCGCTTATATTAAAAATAATGTTGTATAGATATATCTATGAAATATGCGCGATAATTCCTGCTGTAGATATGTACCTATACACCACCCTGTCATCAGGGCGATCTATACACACCCGAGCGTTTCTTTTCGCTAAACCCGAAACAGGTACCTCCCGAAACACCCATGTCTGGTGAGGACCTGCGTCTGGCGGAAGGTGAAGACGCCGTGGTGCCTCTATAGCTACTCCTCATAAAGAGGACATACCGCCGATTTTTGCGTGCCCAACGCTGGGTTGCAACAGTCGCTATCTCAATACCACTATGAAATCCCACTGGAGTTCTCCGACAGCTTAACATAAACTCGTAACTTTTTACTACTAGGACATAGTCATCAAATTGACCGTTAAATTATATTAAAAAAGTACCTACTTTCGGGTGTTTTTAATATCGTGCGGATTTCATCATGCGGGATTGCTCCGCACGCGTAACCCCCGCAAACCTCCATTTCATTCAAGTATTTATTGTAATGTAAAGAATGTAATGAAGTAATGCGTGGAATACGCACGTGGGACGCGTTTTCCGATCTGTAATCCGCACAATATTAAAAACACCCTTCAGGTGGCATATGATCGTCTGGTTCATTTTGATCGCAACTTTGAGGTAGGTAAGTAAGTATATTATTTAGAAGTTTAATCTAACCTTAAATCATTAACTCCGCCCACAGAATCTCTCCTGCGAGCGTCCTCTGTTTTCTCGGTTGGAGTAAACCGAGAGTTTCAAAGCAAACATAAATCAACTATATTGAAAATCATGTTAAACACGACTTCTTTTTTTTCAGCAGCGTTAAATCAAAACGACGTTCTGTACTGAAGTAAGAGTTGTCTACAGAAGATATCAAAATGAAGTTTTTTTTTTTAATAGAACTGTTGAAACAATCTCAGATTTGTGGATTATGAATTAAGCACGTAGGCAGTGCGCAAACGTAGGATACTTTTATGTCTTGTGTCAGATACAAGCTACTGATGAATATTTGATTTCTATAGCATAGTCGGACTTATAATGTTCCCACTGCTGGGACTCGGGCCTCCTCTCTAGGAGAGGGTATGGGCCGTAATCCACCACGTGGGCCCAGTGCGGGTTGGTGAAGGTCACATGACACTTTTGAGAGCAGTGGTAATGAAATAAATTACACAAAGTAATGCGCCTGGCAGGGTTTGAACCGACGACTTACAACTCGCAAGTCGGAGCCTTTACCACTCGGCCACCACTGCTCTCTAAATCTATAGAACCTGTATGAAATCATACATTCCCTGCGCATACGTAAACATTTTATCTGTCTAGTTGCTTCCTCTTAGCACATACTCATGACGATCAAAAAGTGTTCGGTGTTGGTAACTGGAACAAAAAGTGTCTCCGTTTGCGCAGCGCCTTATATTCACTTCACCTCTAAAAATAAAAATGAGCTGTTTGTACGATTTGAGCGTTCGTTACAGGTAGTCAGTATTGTAATATTTACTATTATTTCAATTATGAATTTATATTCAGTTCACTGTTTTGTTAAATAGAAACACAGGCGTCAGTTACCTTCCCGCATTTTGGATTGGATGTTACAGAAAAGATCTAGGCAGTTATAGTGCAGGGTGCCTCAGAAATAATTCAATTGGAGATGCATAAAAAATTTAGAAATGTATTTATATACACGGTTTAAAACATCGACGCACAATCGAATACCATGGATCGCCAGTGGTGGAAGGTCGGTTTAACGAGTGCCAGACCCACGAAAGATGACATCTGAATAATTTTATTCTTGAAAAGTAATTTTTCCATGTTTTCAGTGTATATAATAAAAATATTTTTGGAAATTACCTAATGTATATCTTTCTTTTTTCATATAGAATACTGAATTATTTCTGAGACACTCAGTATTGTTAAAGAACTTGCTGTCTTTATATTTCTTTTTGTAAATAATATTAGACAAGTTATTTCTTAGCCTCAGTTAGATTAAGGATGTGAATGCAATTCTATAAGATCGATAAGATTTGAATATGTGTAGGTAAGTATGTTTCATGTTACGAGTATATTGATGAAAACAAAGTGAAATGGAATTACGCTTGTAATAAGGTATAGGTAATAACTGATCTTGAACACAGTGCAATATCAGATTATTATTTTATACACTTTAATTTAAAAAACGACATAAATCTAGAAGAAGTTTCAATATCTCAACGTATTTTGAGATGAGAAGAAGCTGCTCTAGTAACATTAGCAATAATAATAGGTACGGTCAACCGCACGTAGATTAGTACAAAAAGTATTCTAGGTTGTTACGGAAATAAATACCTATGCTTTCAAAGTCAGATTTTTGCCATGGCCCTATGGACGTGCTGTTGACTATATCCTAAATGAAATATATCATTTGGTTACGCGCATACAATGTAGTTTATAAATTTTATAATTATAATAAATAATAAGATAAAAATCTTTTTTTGTTTTTGTTGTGAAATCCCACCTTACCTACTTATACCTATCTTTTGTGACAATCCATGGGCCGTTCTGGTTCCCTTCATGTAGATAAGATGCTAAAAGAAAAGTGTATGAATTAATCATGATTTAAGATATGCATCATAATTATTAAAGATTTTAATCTTATATAACGAACTTTAAGAATTCTACGTAAATTAAATAGACGATTTGTGCGACATACAGGAAAGAAATTATGTGAATAGTGATAGTAAATTTAATGTTATTTAGAAATGGCCGTACGTATTGTTGGAGAAAATAAATTGGAAACACTTGCGAAGGTATATCGAGTAGGATCCTTGCGAGACCGACGCCAGGGAACTTGACCGGGGGCAGTGTATCGAGGACTGATCGCACAATCATTAGCAACGTCATGATTGCAGCTTTAACGAGAGCACTCGCTTCAGGGACCAAAGTATGTAACACTGAGACCCAGATGAACAGGTAGAACCCGAAGCGCCATGCCCAGTCCAGCAACAGCAGTATCATAACATTTCAGAGATCAGGGACGATGGTGGTAGGCCGGAAATAACGGAGCGCGGGAAATACGGCTTGGCAAACTATAGTTATTTGAGATTACTGTTTTTACATTCACACAGCGCCGCTCATCGTTTCAGAAGAATATGCATGTAGCCGAGTAGGTAAACGACATCATCGTTGTAAAACATTATCGGTAGGTATGCAATATGTGCTCAGCGTGTTTTACTTTGAAATGACATTATTGATAATGTCAGGTGCAGTGACAGAAGCACACTATATCAAGCTGCCAAGGAACTTAGATCAAATGCTTACGTCAACCTCAAAAGCGTTCCGAAGTTTAAAGATACTACGGGCTAGACTAATAACACCGTGTAAGGTCAAAAACAATTAATTCTCAATTACCAAAGGGAACAAGAGAGCAGTGGTGGCCGAGTGGTAACGGTGGTACTTACAAGTGGGTCGCAGGTTCACCCAGCCAGGCGCATTACTTTGTATGATTTAATTTATCACCACTGCTCTCAAAACGTTGAAGGAAAACATCGTTATCAAGAGAAAACCGGCATGTCCTAGACCCAAAAATTCGAAGACACGAGACATACACCAACCCGCACTAGGCCCGCGTGGTGATTACGACCCATACCCTCTAATAGAGAGAAGGCCTGAGTCCCAGCAGTCGGAACATTAAAAGGCTGATCCTAAAGCGAACAATGGGAGTTTTCTTATCTAGTAGGTAATAGTTAATCTACATAGGTGTCATATTACTGAAAAGCACCAGAAAGCCTGACTATCAGTCTATCCAAGGAGAATTATATTGCCCAGTAACTAGTAAGTGGAGGTCGGATAGGTAGTCGCTCTATGTAAAACACATATTCAGCCGTATCCGGTTTGATGAAAGCCGACCCTAATTGAGAAAACGCAAGGGAAATGACGATAGTGTCATTTTGATGCATCAATTAATATAAAATGCTACAATGACTATAACATCAACTAATTAATATTGTCGTGAAATACACCCATCCCAGACGGATTATCCGTCTAGAGAGAATAAATTTCAATACACTCGAAAACCCGCTCTTATCCCACCGTTTACAGGCACGCAATAGGCTACTTCCCGCACAAGTGCAAAAATGTGCGCGTGCTCTCCCCCGCCTTAATTATATTACATTTGTCGTATCACGATGGGCGCGCGTCGTCCCCCAGGAGTCGCCGGTTATTCATTTCAATGAGTGTATTGAAAAAAGTCGTTTGAAACACGTGCAAATTTGTCACTGCAGCCCTCGGCTCCATAACACACTCGCCTACGGCTTGTGCGGCTTCCACCTCGGTCGCAATGTCAAACTTTCTGCACTTGTATCAAAATGTACTATTATGCGAACATTTTTATGCCAAACATGAACCGGTGAAGGAAAATATCAGGAGAAACCATTGATTTAAATGTCGAGATACGATGATTCCCGACCAGGATTTCACGGTAAGCGACAGAACCAGGGCACCAACAGCGATATTTGAGGTTTAATAAAACCAAAATGCACTACCTACCTTTTTGTTACTGTTTGATACCTTCAAATATATAATAAATTGATAAAGTGGTCAGATATTCTGTCTGACATCGACAGGATATCTGGACCACTTTTTTCACAGTTAGAGACAAGACAGCTAATTTATGTTTCTGTAAATATTTACTTCCTTTTTAGTACCTCAACATATTATAACAAATTTTTATCTTTTTTTGCATAATTACTTGAAATTTTTTTTTTTTTTTTGTTGATTGGTATATTAATTTTGTCACATAAAGCACCGATAATATATAATTGATACCTAACTAAACAAAACAACTTTGAATTGTAATTGCTTTTTAAACAATACTAGCTTTTGCCCGCGCGGCTTCGCTCCCGCTCTTCGCTACTCCACCCTACTATACCCTACTCTACCCTAAAGAACTTCACATAAACCATCTACTAAATAGTCCAAACCTAAACATTTGGTTTGGATAGGTTAGCCCGTTCTTGAGTTATAGAATTACAACGAAAAGTGGCATTGATTTTTATATATATAGATCAGGAGCCTGACGCCCTGGACCTTTGGTAGGCGTACGAAGGGCAGAAGCCTAATCGTAGAGACCCTTTAGATACTTTTCGTGGAACGTGGTACCAACCGACGGTTATCCCTGTATGTCCTATGCAAGTGCACCCAAACATAAGTCCCGGTTAGTGGGAAACTTAAATGCACTGGTTCTTTATTATTACGACGTTTCTAAGTTTCTGATTCAAATCTACGAGTCAGTATCTACAGCTAACTACACCTGAGGGCGAGTGGCATAGGTCTGATTACGGCCGTGTCCATGAGTATTGGAGTGATCGGAAAAACATTGAAGTGCGGAGGGAGCTCCTCCATGTAGATAGTGGGCGTTATTATTAGCGATAACAATTATCACGGCGCGATTAATATGATATCTTGCAGAGTTCCTTCACAATCGGACACTACCTCGACATGACGCGTGTTTAATAAAGTGATCGAAAAAAAAAACGCATAATGGATTATCCAAAGAGTATAAAATTCTCTTCGCACCTGGTCCTGACAGCAGTGTTGTCGGGAGGGATCACCATAGTAAGTAAAACTTTATACTATGTATGTATACTGATACTTATCATAATATCGATCGATGCATGCGTACGTGTGACTCATATATTATATTGAAAATTCCCCTTGTGCGCCATAATATAGAAATGTCTGTTTTATTTTATGTGTATTTTACAGTTGTGTTTAAATACTATCGTAATGATTATATTTCAAAAATATAATTACACACATTAAAGATATCTACCATTTAGGTATATTATCTGCCTTGCTATTTATTTATCTCTGTTGGCTATGCGAAATTCAAATTACTTGTGTTATTCATTTAAATGAGTCAGTGTCCTTCAATCGTTTAATAATGTACTTAGGCACTGCCTGCAGTGAGTATCTATCTATAAATTAACATCTTATGCAAAATATACGTGTAGTATGGAATTTGCCTTACCTACCGTAAAAAGGCTTACCTACCGTAAAAGGCAAACTAAATATTTTACATCTGATCTTTGATGATCTTTCAGGGTTATATTAAATTAATTCACTATGAGACCTAATCTAGAGTACCTAGTGTAAAATAATTTGTTCTGATACCTGATATACTCGTAATTGTATTATTATCTGTCTTACTATTACAATATCAACAGAAACAGCTCAAGATCTCAGACCACCTATACTATGTTCAAAATTACATTAGAAATTTATGAAAACCTATCCATTCAACCGATTTTCAGTAAATAGTTGGTATTGTAACCACTTTTTTGCCTTCCTTAATAATCCTTATATCTACGAAATAGAAGTTAAAATCGGTTGAACATACAGTAAAAAAGGTTTCTTTAAATTGCTAATCTTAACGCGAACAGGGTATAGATATAATATTATACACTTCTGGACACATCTATTGGCCCACCTTGTATTTTCAGTTTCGTTTGGTCCTAGCTAAAATTTTATATTAGGTCGAGCAAAAAGTTTTTATGCAGTTTTGAACCTGGCACATTCACAATTTCATTCAATAGTCTTTTTTTGAATTTCGAACACAGAATTTAAAGAAACAAAAGACAATTTGGAGCCTGTTTGTTGTTGTTGTTGATATCAAACAATCGAATACTAAGAAAACTTGGTTTTATTGGTTTACTTGGATTTAATTCTTGAAAAAGTGATTGATATCTTTGGTTTTGCAACAAACATTACTTATTCTTAACATTAAGGTGAGGTTCTATCAATAATCTATGGATACTTCACCTGAAGTCGCCGCCCAAGCTGTGGCACTTATTCAGGCCGGACACAGCCAAAGAAACGTGAGTGCTCAACTTAATTTAAGTCGATCTGCGGTCCGAAATGTTTATCGGAGGTACCTAGAGACTGGCGGCTTTGTTCGTCGCCAAGGAAGGCCACGATCTCGGGTCACAACTGAAAGGCAGGATCGATTCATCGTGACGACCAGCTTGAGAAATTGTCACCTTACCTCCATTGAGATACAAAACCAACTTCGCGACTTCCACGGAGTATCTGTGAGCGCTCGAACTGTTCGGAGAAGGTTAAAAGAACGCGATATGGTACCACACAAGCCAGCTAATGGGCCCAAACTAACGCGAGCCCACCGAACAGCGCGCCTTCATTTCGCACGCAGTCATTTAAATTGGACACAGCAAGATTGGAGCCGTGTACTCTTTTCTGATGAGTCTAAAATTGTGTTACATGGCAATGATGGAAGGAAGAAGGTCTACCGACGTAAGGGAGAGCGTTTCGCACAATGCTGCTTTGAAGAGAGGGTTGCTTATGGCGGTGGCTCATGGACTGTCTGGGGCGGTATATCCGCGAGCGGCAAAACTCAACTTGAGGTTGTTACAGGACCACGGCTGCCAACATTAAATGCTGAAAGGTACATTCGTGAGTGCTTAGAACCTCACGTGATACCATATGCGGACTATGTGGGCCCAAATTTCCTTTTTATGCATGATAATGCAAGAGCCCATGCGGCCGGCATCGTCAGGGAATATCTTCGGGATGTGAACATCACAGTTATGGACTGGCCAGCCAGAAGCCCAGACATGAACCCCATTGAGCACATGTGGGACGAGCTAAAAAGACATGTTAGGGCTCGTCAGCCAGTTGCCCAGACGATGCAGGAGTTGAAAACTGCCATAGAAGAGGAATGGGAGATGATCCCACAAAATTTCATAGAGCGGTTGATAAACTCTATGCCTAATCGTATGAGAGCTGTGGTAGATGCCCATGGAGGCAACACGCGTTATTAAATTAAACCTTTATTTGATAAAACATGTTTTTTATTCAAAAATCAATTGCCTTTAACAAGGCGCATATCCGACTTGTTAGGCGTAGCTCCATGTCGTATGGTATTCTGAATTCAAATTTAAAACAATACGATCGAAAAAGATGGTAAAATGTATCAGGTTTAAAACTGCATCAACAGTTTTTGTTCAATCTAGCAATCATATTTCGGTAGGGGCCATCGAAACCTAAACTCTAAGGTGGGCCAATAGATGTGTCCAGAAGTGTATTACGTACTAGAAACATAATATCTAAACATTATATCAATTTATTTTTCAATACATTTACTTGAAAACCGCTTTCTTCTATCTCAGGGATTACCTACGCAATTTACTGTTTTTCACACTTGTGCGGAAAGTGCACGTGCCACAATTTAATTACATTATCGTATCAGGCTGAGCGCAACACGAGCACGCTTTTGAAGACAAATAAATGGATTTTTCTTCGAAAGTGTGTTGAAAAACGTCGTATGATACACATGGAAATTTGTCACTGCAGCCCTCGGGTCCATAACACCTACTTATAACGCCTACGGCTCGGGATCTTTGTCATTGCGAACATCACCTCGTTCGCAATAACAAGCTTTCTCTACTTGAATCAAAATATGCTTAGATATAGTACTCATCATCTACATTTTACCATGATCGCGCCTGTTTCAATGTTTCCATATACTGTCCAGTTCCGCAGACCATTGAGCTAACTATAACAATTTTCCATCACAAAATCCACTAGGAATTAATTTGCAAATAATGAAAACAGCTACTAAACTTCACTCAAAGAAATCCCGCCAAAAACTCGCTAATAATGCTTATTAATTTGTGTGGTACTGTGTGGTACTGTGTGTACTGTGTGGTACTGTGTGGTACTGTGTGGTACTGCTTAGCACAGACCTCCCCTTTCTTGTGCCGTCAGTCATGTTCTTGTACCGGCGTTATAGTCACGATGGCACCATCTGATAAGGTATGCTTCAGTTACATCGTATTGCTTAGTCCAGGCTCTTTTTTAAATAGTAGGTACATTTGGATACAAGTGCAGATAGTTTGGCATTATGACCGAGGCGGAATTTGCACGAGCCCTCGGCTCCATAACACGCGGCCGATGGCTGCAGTGACAAATTTGCACATGTATCAAACGACATTTTTCAATACACTTGCGAAGAAATTAATAAACGCGGTTGACCGGCGAAACGTGGAGGTCGACGCGCGCCCAGCCCTATACGATGTATGTAGGTAATAACATTGTGGCGGAGAGAGCACGCGCACTTTTCTGCACTAGTGCGGAAAAAATCTATTGTGTGCCTAAAAACGGTGGGATAAGAGCGGGTTTTCGAGTAGGTGTATTGAAAAGAATGTACCTACCTACTATGTCTGAAAAATTTTTTTTTCCTGAAATTGCGTTTACTCTGTTACAGTTTAATTTGTATTCCTTAGTGCGGTAGGTAATCGGGAAGAGTAAGGCTGTTAGCTGCTGCTACCATATCAACCGATCGACGGTACATTAATGGATGACCGACGCGACGTTGATTGTTTGATATGATGGCATCTTAAAAGTAGGCTTAAAGTAGTAATAAATTGCTCGCGAATGAATCCTAAAGAAATATAATGTTTTTTTTATATTTTTATAGTTACGAATTTGGTATGGTTTTTATTTTTATTTTTCAGACATTGTCCATAATTTACATGTTGCTGAGTATCGTGGCAATAATATTTAGATTTACGGAATGCAGTACAACATCATCTGCCAGTAATTTTTTTTGGACCCTCGTCGCTGCGGCCTACATTAGAGAAGGTAGATACGCTTAATCCTAAGTCCCGCAAGCCTGTTTGGCCCGGCAACACTTGGCCAGCGTGGTTTTTTTTAGCTGGGAAATCATCCAATGACTTTTACCGCTCTTGAGTATAAAATTCTGACACGTCCTCCAGCTTAGGAGGGCGTGTCAGAATATTACTTAATAAAACCAACTCCTATGTTCCTTCTTTACCATAAGTTCCAGGACCCCGGGTTTTCCATTCAGAAGCGAACCCATGGCCTTAGTAGGCTTCGACCCTACTGGGCCTCTACAGTTTTGCTAACATCTCCTTGAAGCGCGCGTGGAACGTTACACTACGTCGACAACTCGCGGTTCGTCGGGCTCAGCCCAGACGGTTACCGGACGGCCGGACGGCGAGCTACCCATTGCTCGCCGTCCGCAAGCCAATGGAAACTGAGGTCGTTATCCCGGCGGCTGAGGCGTGAGAGCCGTTCCCTCGCAAGTACGGCTGCCTCCTTCGCTAGCATTACTGCTTGAGACGACCGCCTACTATTTCTGCTCACTCCGGACCATGGCCTGTACAGATACGCGTACTACCACCTAGGTGGGTACGACAGTTCTGTCCATTTAAAACGGTAGACCATGCCCAGGTACAAGGTACAATAAGAAACATTTCTATCCCGGACGGTCGGAGCTAGTTATTTATTAGGGGGCCATGCACTTTGTAATCCCATATAAATATATAGGATTACAGTTACATTTACAGTAAACGAATCATTGTTCATGTATATTTACAATATAAAAAAATCTACAAAAAGAAATGAGATTCCATCAAAAAAATAGCTTGTAGAAAAAGCAAGGCATGCAACTCAATTCTTCTACCGTAAAAAGTTATTCAGGACCTTTAGAATGCAAATACTTAAATTATTATACCCATATTATGTTTTTAGGTGACAACTGCGGGGAGATTGGTTTTGATATCACTCCTGCTTACACAGTGTTTATATTAGCTGTGATCACATTGACCGTATCCGTACTTTGCCTAGTGTCTGCATGCGTCCTCATTGCAAGTAAGTTTTACTTGGTATCATTACCAGATATCGGAATTAGGTACAGTTATTTAAGTACTTACCTACACTGATTTCATACAGCGAAAGAATAAAAAGGATATTCCTCAACTCCCGAAATAAATCTATATAATCGATTTTTTTTAATGACGCTATCAGAAATAGCAGAACATTTTTTTTCTTGCACTAATGACGATCAGAAGGAAGTGTACCTACAGTTAATCTCACCTCAGTTGACGTAGAGAGATCTTTTTTAACCGACTTCTAAAAAATGAGGAGGTTCTCCATTCGGATGTTTGTATTTTTTTTTCATTGAAGATACTAATAAAAATTATACTTTAATTTTATTATTGTTTTATTTGTCTTATCTCTGAGGTTTTTATTATTATTTATTTGTAATATTGTTCGCTACATGGGATTTTTTTAGAAATCCCGGGAAGATCATTCAACATTCACCAACATTTCGATGCAAGTACATGAATAAGTTTACCTAATTCCGACCTCTGATCATTACTTACCACTTGTGCCCCATTTCTGCAAAGTGATTAGCACGTTTCAGACTTTATCAAATTTAAGAGATCATCATAATATGTGTACCTCCAAGCTTGAGTAAGCTCTACTTTGACCACGCACTGTGACCCTTCGCTATCTCGTACCTGACGAATTTCTTTATTTGCAGCTATGCAAGATGAGGAGATGTCACGCTATCTCACTATGGTGGTGTCGTTTTACATTGGGACCAACGTTGCCTCCTTAATCGTAGATTTAACGACAGCCGCACATTTCGGAATAGACCATACTACCTTGTCGTCTAAAATGGTAAGTGGTTAGCATGCATATAGGCAAGGCATATATGTATAGGTACACGGTTACTTGTCACACTACAAATACGAATACCGGCACGGATCTTGAGCGCTGGCTTGAACTTGAAATCGCGCAGACTTGAATGAGAAATGAAGTATTGGGTCTCTTTAGTGGTGTGAAGATAGACGCGGGAGCTGGGAGTACATCTTAGTAGTTACAGTGATTGGCTTGACGATGTGTACGATGCGCAAATTGATCCTGACTCTTTCGACGAGCGCTCAAGATTCGTGCCGGTATTTGTACCAACCTTGCCGGACTGTATTCCTTACATCATAAACAACAACTTTTGTTCTATGAATTTTTACAAAACATAATATACCTACTACCAAAAACAAACCTTCAAGATTTCGTTTTTCCATCTAACAAACAACTCTATATTTTGGTATACTTACTTACGTCTGTATGACATTCGATCACCGCTCCCCTCCACTATTATACTTTCTACTGCCTCCGCTTGCTTCGCATAGACTTCGTAATATTTAAGACGTTCAATGTAAATATTTTTATTTTGAAAATCTGATGAACTAAAATATGATAAACCTTTAAAAGTCCTAGAACAAAAATTGCTGTTTATGACGTTAGTAACATGTCCTGAGAGCTTGCCAGTGTTTTACAAATAACCCTGTATACAAGGTGTAAGGGACAGCCCTCCACAAACTTTAAGGGCTTGCTCAGTAGACGAAGATGAACAACCTTCCACAAGATTTTTTTTCAAGTAACGAAAAAAAAATCGGCCGCGCCATACAAATTGTCCTATCAAGTTTATCATTTTGTATGGGGAGGCTGATTTTTTTTTTCGTTTCCTGTAAAAAATATTTGAGGAAGGTTGTTCAGTTTCGTCTACTAAGCAAGCCCTTAAAGTTTGTGGAGGGCTGTCCCTTACACCTTTTATAGGCAATTAATTGCCATTCTTAATTTCAAAGAAAGAATCGACATCTATTGTGGAACTCTAGAATGCCTGGTCCTGTCTGAGTTCCTCTCAAACTAAGAGTTACTTGGGAAAACCCAATTGCTATTGACTATATTGCCAAGCTAAAAGAAACTATTACTATTGTACCAATTACCTACTTATATTAAATTAATCTGGTTATTTACAGGATGCAACAGAAATTACCAGCTTTGATCAAATCTATGTTATCGAGGTGTTACGCCAGGGTGCGTTGATCTTGATGTCCGTAGGGCTGAAGGGCTACGTCATTCTCGTAATCAACTGGATCCTGATAATATTACTCATTGTTTACTTATTTGAGCATCGTAAACTGGTGAAGACTGCTGACGTAAGTTTTATCTACTTTAAAAAGCATTTTATTTTTATTAAACAAAATGACGAAAACAGTCGCACTTGTCATAAAATTTTATATGAGAAACCATATTCATATAAATTGTTATTGTAATCAGGTAATAATCTTTTCAGCATTCCATCCATAAAATGGGCGCTCTAAATGCATTCGAGTAAGTTTATCTGCTTTTCATTACTTAAATTTTTACACTAAAATATAGATTAGTGATTATTAGATTATTTGAATTTATTATGTAAAGTTGGGGTTAGAGCCTGACCTGGCTTCTAATGATGCTCGATCCTACAGGTGTAACAGCAACTGGAAACGCACCTTTGACTACCTTATCCCTATGTAAAAAATAGACGCTATAATACGTGATATAATAATTCACTTAATAATTTATGTTTAATATTCTATGAGATAATAAAGAAGTAAATGTTATTAACAGTCAGCCGAGGAGGCCCGACGACAACAACTGGGCGACGACGAACAGCAACCCACGCGAACCAGAAATATTTTCGCCGTTTGCGAGAGGGTAAGATATATACGAGATCAACTAAGATAAAAACTAGAATTACGTGTTCATCATCCAAAGTATATGCGTAATACATAGAATATAGTTTTAGTTAGGACTACGGTTTAGGTTAGGACTGGTTAGGCATGGGCCACACGAATGTAATCCAACGTTCCAACAGAGGTCACCTTGGTGGGAGCTGGATTTTTACCTCTACAGATTGTGTTGCGGCTACAGATCTAATCCATGCACCAACACGTTTGCAAATCAGACAGTGCGGTCGAAACTGTTACTGCGGATGGAAAAAGGCGCCCGCCAGCCAATGACGTTGAAAGTCATAAGGATTACATGTGCTGTTTACACGGATTGCAACAAGCAAACCTCTGTTGGGACACAGGATTATATCCGTGTAGTCCATGCTTTAGACTTATTTTTCGCTTTGCTAAGTTTTGAATGTAGGCATTAGACCTTTGATCAAATACAGTAAAGCCTATTTAAACGTATATTTATTTTATTATTATTTTGCATTTTACAGAGCACAAGTGAACCATGGCTACAATGACGGGGATTCCGATCGCGGGTTAAGACGTTCGCCGATGCGTACGGACACCCATTATTCCAAGTTTGTATTTTTATTTTTAGCCAAGAGAAAAGCCTCCCTTCTTCTGTCCGTTTAAATGCGCAGACCAGCCGTGTCTGTAGATGCTGAGCGCGTCCCGCCATATTCTCCTTTACCTACCGCGAGGAGGAGTTTGTCAGCCTTTTTTTTTTTGCTCGATTTTAATATTGTAGTGGCCAGTTTTTTAATGCTTTTCACATTGCACACATCATAATAAAATTAAATCTGCGCGCGAGGGTAGTCAAAACACCAGTGCCATTTTATTGCATTAAATATGACTTAAGTATAATTAGCTGTACAAATATAAAACATAGATGCAACACTATAAGAATTTGTTAAAAACATCCGCTATGATATAATGTACCAAACACTCTCGGCGCGATGAAGTAATAATGGAACGCCTCTTGCAATATCTTCTATAATTTATGATATACATGAATCGCTAAATTTGTTGCTAAGCGGAAATCTCGAGAACAGGTGAACCGATTTCGCTAATTCTTTTTTTGTTGCGTTTGTTATTGTAAGTTGAAGATTCTTATGGAATAAAAAAATGAAAATTAGTGTAGAGTAGAGTAGGGCAGAGTAGGGTAGAGTAGGGCAGAGTAGGGTAGAGTAGGGCAGAGTAGGTTAGAGTAGGGTAGAGTAGGGTGGAGCAGGGTAGAGAAGGGTAGAGCAGGGTATAGTAGGGTAGAATAGGGTAGGTAGAATAAGGTATAGTAGGGTAGAATAGGGTAGAGCGGAAGCGAAGCCGCGGGGAAAAGCTAGTTTATCAATAAAGGCTGATATCGGACCAGCTGATTTTAAGGAAAACTTTCAGTTTCGGATTCTTTCATGATTGCATGTTTCTAAAACTATAAGCTTATTCAATAACTATGATTATAAAATTTTGAACTAAGGGTTGACCCTGCCGAACGGTGTTTTTTAGGGTTCCGTACCTCAAAAGGAAAAACAAGGACCCTTAAACTACTTTGTTGTCTATCTGTCTGTCAAGAACTCAAGACCCTTTATCTCGAGTGGGACTCGCATTTGCCCAATTCTTTTTTTAAGTTACTAAATGATTGGAATCTACTTTTCAATAATGTTTGAAGTTTTCCCTTTTTCCCACAGCTGGGCAAAGATTTTAGAGAATTATTTAATTTTTAAAGAAGTTTTACGAATATTTCCTTAGAATTGAAAGGTAAACTTACAATCTTTTATGTTTATTTTCAGCCGTTCTGACGATCGCTCGGACTCGTGGCACCGTGGTCAGCCGAGTTTGGCCCAAAGCTCTCGCCCCTTCTCGTACCTAGAGGACCTGAAGCGACCGCCTGTGGTGCCCGCTCGGCCTCCGCCCTCGCCTGCCGTGGAGGCTCCGTGGACCCACCGTGAGCCCTGGCAGCAGCCACAGGGCCCGCCCGTGCCAGCACCAGATTATAGCCCACAGCCCCGACGACTCAAGTCTGCATTAAAACCTGGAGGTCAATGGTGAATCAAGGACAATATTTGATTTACCCATATATTGTAAAATTATTCTATATATCTCCTTTTTATTATTTTTTACAAGCGAAAAGTTATAAGTTGACCTAATTAAGTAATTAGGTACCCAAACTTTAAACCACACTGTTTATTCTATAACCTAAATAAATCACTGATTTATCTGACGTTATTGATACCTACACTTAGATTTAATAAAATATTTTGTACATTGTAACCATTTTGTTTCATTGTTAGATAACACTGCTTTGGTTATCTATATATAAAGGAGACACTGAATGACCGACATATCAACGCAGTCGAAACTGTTGGGTCTAGAAAAGTAAAATTTTATACAAGACTTCTTATGTCGGCGAGCCCTAAAAGAGAATAGGGTAGTTTCCAGGGTCAAAATAATTACATTTTATTTAGTCCGTATTTTAGATTATAAAAAAATATTGGACACGTATTTTTTCTTTTACACAAAAAATAACAATGATATAGCCCATTAAAGTTACGTGTGACGTCGAAAAAATGCAGCACGGCGTGACGTTACACGAACTTTAATGGGCTATATCTTTGTCATTTTTGGTTTAATTTACTAATAAAAAACACTTGTCCCTTATTTTTGAATAATCTAAAAGACGGACTAATTAATTTTTTTACGGCAACTAGCGTATTTTCCAAAATTCAATCTCTAAGGTGTTGAAACGGGTCCAAAGTTTGTATGAAGAAACTGACTTTAACGCGGTCGGAGCCGCTGCAGAAGCTAGTTAAATTACATTCCGTTTATTATGTAGTTTATCAATACAGATTTAAATACGTGGCGATTTCTTTGGCCGTTGTATGACAATTTTATTTACGCCACGCTTTTGGCATTCGTAATCACAGGAAAACCGTCTGCTAGTTAGTCATCAATACCAAGGAAACAACAATTATAACATGGACTTGATTTGTATTTAATTACGTTGTTTTTAGTTTCATGAACACCAATTACTGCGGTGCCGAGCACAACTAATAAATAAAAATCTCATGTCACATCGTTTGTTTGACCGATTTTTATGAAATACTTTGTGTATGTCTGACAATAGGTCGTAGGCTATTTTTTACCCTCTTACCCCCACCCCTATTTTTTTTTCTTTGATAATTTACATGGCAGAACAATGTTTGCCGGATCAGCTGGTAATCGTATAAAAACGTCTAGAATGATCTTTAGTTTCGTCACAGTATGTGTCAGCGGTGAGGATTATGTGTACGGCATTGCATACCACAGTTTTGTAGGATCCGTTCAAGAAACAGATACATACTACATTGTATATATATATTTTTATGACGCCCTCGTACCTACCTGAACTAATCGGTTGTAAAATTATAATAAAAGAAAACAAAAATGAAAAGTAACATTAATTTATTTACACTCTTTTTAAAAACTAAGTAAAAACTGTAATAAAAATTGAAACAGTCATTGAAATATACTAGAACAGTGAATACTCCTCCTATCTTATGATATTACTTATTTATTTATAAATCAGATTAAAATAGTCAATTAAAAAGTAGTAAATATTGAAAGGGCACGAAAATTCTTCATAATAAATAATTATAATTGCATTCTTATTATGTACATAAGTTTTATACAATGTATACCTAAGTCATATATAATTTCAGTTATAATTTATGTAAACATTGCTTAAATTAAAACGAAGCTGAAAATAGCTTCTAGGTGACACTTCACAAAATGACTGAAAATAAGGTGAGTTTTTATTTTCAGTAATGATAAATCATAATGTTGTGCCACATTTTTTATACAAAGGTTTTTTTTATAATTTGTAATATCATGAAATAAACAAAACAAAATATGTATGTGTGTTTCGCACCACTACACTTAGTGTCATGTGTTTTCTTGGCATTTCTTTGTTTACATAAATTATCTCTGGATAAAATTCATTATATTTGGATAATTTACATAACAATGTTTTTTTAAAATGTAATATACAAGTTCATGCCCAAGTATATTTACAATAATGAAGTTCATTAGAAGCATATTTATGTTTGCAAAACTCAACAAAATGTAGGGAACAGCGGATTCTTTTATCGCGATTTCATAGTTGGTCCTTTAATAAAAAAGTTGTTCATAAATAGGCTAGTTGACAGTTTTTGAATAAGTCTTATATAGTGTAATAAATGTTCTATTAGACTGTAAAAACAGTATCTACTTTTTGAAACAGAAGTCAATAAACTTTGTGAACAGACGGAATCGCTGTCGGACTTTTATTTTTGAGAGGGAGGGTGTGTCTGACTTTTACTGACTAAACCCCACCCCTGTTTCTTCTTTGCCTTCGTTCCAGGGCCCCGGGCTTCACTTTCGCAAAATCAACAACTACAATTGATGATACACTATCATATGTCATGAAGTCACATAATTTTTAACCGACTTCATAAAAGGCGAAGTTTCTCAGTCTATTTGTATTTTTTTTTTGTAGTTATCCCTCAGAACCGTGATTTAGGAACCAATAGATTTATAAAATTATTTTATAGTTTGAGAGCGGCTATATTTCCGGATTGGATCCATTTTCATCAAAATCATGTTCTGATGATGGAAATTATGCGGGATTGACGAAGTCACTTCCACATGAACATCCTATCGAACTGTTCCGCTTATAAAGCTGGAAGGTAGACAACAGAATATTCTAAAACAATATATCCTATCCGTAATTGTGCTTACCGGAATTGTCTTGCGATACATTCTGACTATAAATGATTTTATTTAATGGTAATATCCTATATGAACCTTACTATTGAACTTGCACATTATTTAGGATTATTCGTGGGCGTTACCCACGACTAATCCTAAAAAAACTAAAAACTAACTGTATGTATTTAAAAAAAAAAAGTACAAAAACTGCAAAATAACTTGAATTTCGATGATTCTGATTTTGTTTCTTCATTACTAAACCCTAAACGAACAATAAACTAAGTAATTGACGTTTATAGTTCTTTGTAGATTGTATGATGACACGTTTCATGTATGGATTTATTTTAAGTACTACTTATGTTTGTTAAAAACATATTTTCAATTATAACGAAATAATCTTTTGTTTCACCTCATCTTTTTCTTAATGAATCAACTAGCCTATTTTGTGTACAATAACCCCTATAGGGGATTTCAGGTAGTTCCTACTATAGGTACTTTGTTTTACCTACAAACAACATTAAAAATATTTTAATTAAAATACTTAAGCTTAGTTTCACAGTTGTTCACTAAATAACATATAATATAGTATGTCCATTATGTACTGTGTACGCAAAATTGAATTGAATAAAGTATAAATAAAATTATGATACGATTTATTTTCGAATTATAACATAAGATCCTCTAAAAAAACGTATCAACACGAAAAAGCGAGATTTGAAAACTGCTTTTTAAATATGTTTTTTTATTTATTCTCCTAAAAACTTAATAATGTGCCGTTCATTATTTCAACCAAAAGACGTCCACTGCTGGATATAGGCCTTCCCCAAGTCCCAAGTCCAGCCACAACGACAGGTCCTGTGCGTCTCGGCCACCTTGGGGACTGCCACTTAAGTTCGGCAATTTTTTAGGCCATGTCAGTTCTAAACTTGATTCTCCTGCGGACATCTTCATTACAGATTCGGTTACGTAAGAAAACTACGAACATAGCCAACTTTATTATTGCTCTCTGAACGAATTTAACCCTACTGAGGCTCGTTGTGAGCGACTTCGTTTCAGTGTCATATGTCATCAGTAGCAACGTCCATTGGTGTTCTTGGACTTCAGTCTCGAGACACTGTGGTATGTTGGACGAAAAGATATCGCATAGATTCTCGAACGCTGTCCGGCTGAGTCAATTTCGGAAGTCTCCGATCTTGATAGAAGTGGGGCTACATGGGTATTTATCATATCATGAGTTTTGTAGACGATCTATTGTTTTCCTACACAATAAAGTTTCTTCTATTCTATTCTACTGAGATCATCAAGCATTGTACCACAAAATATATAGGTACAGAAGTCAATCTACATACAAAGCGCGCTCGAGCAACGCACACATAGACACCGCTCACGGACACGATATCTCGGAGTGTCTC
Source organism: Mythimna ferrago (assembly GCA_910589285.2). Classification (NCBI taxonomy): domain Eukaryota; kingdom Metazoa; phylum Arthropoda; class Insecta; order Lepidoptera; family Noctuidae; genus Mythimna; species Mythimna ferrago. Next base: position 13,870,483 of record OU342673.1, on the reverse strand, counting down.
GGACCACTCGTCGAACAGTTCCGGCTCAAAAGATCATTAGTGTGCGTCCAACGAGCCTAGGTATAAAAACTGAAGTACATACATGAGATTGTCTTTTGTACCTATCTATTTTGTGATTGTACCGAGACGCTCCATAGTCTCTACCATGACAACTGTATCGTTACCTGAATGATGATGTACTCGCCATTGACTTCATTGCCTAGCCCTCTGCAGTGCAGAGCTTGAAGACATAATTATGTCATTGCGCTGTAAAGAGTTTCTTAGAAACTGCGCGGGAGATGGTTGGTCCATTATTAGACAATCACACCATAGTTGACGCTTTTTTTGGTTGGTAGAGAACCAAAATCGGAATTAAATAGTTTTATGTTTTTATTTAACTTGCAATGTTTGTACGTATGTTTGTTTACGGCAAATCTTGCAAATGGACCCGGGAGAGATTTGATTTTTTTTACTCTTAAGTAACTTACAGTGCAATTTTATGGTATGGAGCTAGTCTGATGACGGAGTTAGATAGTGGCCGTAGGAACTACAGAGAGCAAAAAAATAACCCCATTGACTTTTGAGCTCTTTGGAATGGTCTTATAAATTTTAAACTTATTTATCTCGACACCCACTTTGTTATATTATAGCAGTTTTTTTAGAGGATTTACGCTATGATACTTAGATTTGAATGTCCGAGCCTATATTACAATTCTGTCATACTGAATACCATCAACAAAGACAAGTTCATAAATAAACATTCCAAATCCTGTATTCACTGCGTTTTACGTATTTGCAATGGTCAAAATCTGTCCGGTTCATTCTTAGACTCGGTCTCCTGTGTGACGTCCTCCACAGTGCCAGCTATTCGTTCATTAGTTTCAGTGTCAGTCTTAGCCGTGCAAGCATTGGGTGGGCCTTCCAAGTTACCGTCTTCACTAATATATTTACTCTTCGATATAATTACGTTATCCGATTCCTCATTAACTTTCTGTTCCTCGCTGGACAGAGACAACTCAAACTGTGCAGCAAGCTGGGTAAGCACTTTCTTCAAGTGATCGAAAGATTCCTTGTCATTTGTATCGTTAGGGGTCTCCAGAACAGTTTCGCAATTACCATCATCGCCGCAAGTGTTTTCAAAATGCAATTTCATAGCTTTTAGCTCGCCGACGGTTACTGTCAAATCTGGTTTTGCCAAGAATGCATCAGTTAAGAAGCGGCCTTCTTGAGAGAATAAGAACACGGCTGGTATATCAATATCATCCTTACCGTCACCGGACATCGCGAACAAGGCTGTGCTCTCGTGGGTGGAGTCTGGTATGTTGTCGAGGATTATAGCCAAAGTAGCGCCAGCGGTTTGCATGTGGCGTACTTTTTGAGCAAAAGTGCACTGACCTCGTTTAGCAATTCCAAACTTGCCTGCGATGTCGTTTTTGTTTTCGATGGGTGTGCAAGCGTCTATCGGGATGACGAAGGAGACAGTGTTCGTGTACTGGGTGGAGGCAGAGATCTCCTTGCCGAAGTGGCCGGGCCCGGCGGGGAAGATCCTGTCGTTAACCTTCACTCCGGCGGGCACGACGCCGTTCTCCATATCACTCAATGAATTCCACTTGGACATTTCACGCATGAACGTGAGACCCTCCGCAGCATCTTTTGCAGATTTTGCCTGAAACATCGTAAATACATATTATAAACATTGTAGCGGCTGTCGCGTTGATTTTGAGCGCTGGCTTCAAGTTGCGCAGAAGTCAAATATTCGGTCTCTTCAGTGGTGCGAAGTGAGACGCGGGGGCGGGGAGTGTTAGTGATTGGCTCGCCGCGCCATCGTGTCATAGATGTCACTCGTGATTCGTTCCCTGCGTTGCTGCATTTATCTAACAACGACGATGATTGGCTCTCTAATGTATGGAATGCGCAAAGTGATCCCCACTCTGACGCCGAGCGCTCAAGATCCGTTCCGGTAATTGTATTATTGTCTATAGGAGAATTAATTGATCATGCAGTTTAAGAAACTGCAATTCCTCATACGAATCTAACCTAAAAAAACCAACAAATGCAGCGGCTCACCGTGGACGTGGTGTAGAGCAGCTGCACCCTACCGTCGGGCAGGGTGAGCACCGAGATGCCCATGTCGGACAGCGTGTGGATCTGGCGCGGGTCGTTGAGCGGGCGCAGGCGCGCAGGCGGCCGCGCCGGCGTCGAGCCCAGCAGCTGCCGCATCGGGCGACGCACCTTCTCCGCCACCAACGACGCCGTGTTCGGACATGTCCTGGACCAACGCAAAATTCAAGGCTAGAGTTAATAAGATCCTAATAAACTAGTACGCTTCACCGTCAACGCGCTGAGCACAGTGAACACCAAATCACTGCTTACTATCAGATCAGATCGCCGTCAAGCACTAGTTTATATAATTTAAAAAAAATTACCACCATTGTACGAAAGGGCAACCTTTGCCCTGTAATGGGAGCCAACTGGGGCCAGGGTTAGTTTCGAGAGGTAGCTCAACCCCGGTATGAAGACACGAAGGAACGGGGTGGGTTTTTAGTCAGTACGAGTCTGACACTATCCACCGCTCCGCCCAAGAGCGGGGGTTTTCATTAGATGATTTTCCCACCATAAAAAAATTCCCTGTAGTGGGACACAACGAGTTTATAATTAATTACTTATGCAATCGTTAATTAATTATTATTAATCGTACAATAAAGTAGATAAGTACTATATTATGTAATAAAGAATTAGTCATATTTGACGTCTTTTAAAACCCGAACTACACATTTAAGGACAAAAAAAATGACGCTTTTGTAACAATACACCGCAATCCACCTAGTTTTTTTACGATTGCACTGGGGTCAACTGCCAGGCGAACAGGATGCAGCTGGATATCAGTATTTTACAAGGAGAAGCCCTATTACTAGGTTGTGAGACCTGCACAACCTAGTAATCAAGTAATACTATACCCCTTGGCAAGACTGGCATCAAATATCCTGATTTCTAACTATCCATTACTACTGTCAAATATCTACAAATAACAGCTAGGACCAACGGCTTAATGTGCTTTCCGAGGTACAAAAATATCTCAATATGTTATCTACGCTACGCTATATGTTATCCATCCACGGACTGACCTCGACAACCTTGGAAATAAAACCATGCAGTTATTACTTAAAGAGTAACCATATAGTTGCAAACCAACGTCCAAACCAAGGTGACCTTGCTAGTTTCAGTTCGGGTAGACCGCTCAGTAGTCATGACCTTCAACACGATAGTGTCATGTCAGTGAAAGGGGAAAACGCGCCTCCCAAACAAGGGTCACCGAACGTGTTGGTGCATGGTTTACATCCATGTAGCCGCAACACAAAGCAAACACATAAACCAAGTTCACCTTGGTTGGAACGCTAGTTTATAATATAATAATATAATATAATATTCCACAGCTACCACACAACGCCGTCTAGTCCCAAGCTAAGCAGAGCTTGTGTTATGGGTACTAGACAACTGATAAACATACTTATATATTTCTAAATACATACATATTATAGATAAATTACACCCAGACACAGAACAAATGATCATGCTCATCACATAAACATTTGTCCTGAGTGGGAATCTAACCCACGACCTCCGGCATAGCAGTCAGGGCCACTAACCACTAGACCAACAGGCCAGTCATGTTTGCACCCGTCAGGTCACCCCTTTAGCCTGAGTCAAATTCAATTTTTTTATGAAACTTCGCCGACACAAATAACTATAGTGATATCAGTATCAAATTACGATAGTACAAAAATTATGATTTCTATGTAAAACACATCATCATATCAGCCGAAATATGTCCACTGTTGGACATAGGCCTCCCCCAAAGTAAAAATAATTTCAAGGAAATTCTAATGCTATCTTTTTTATCAGTAACAAGTAACGAGTTCTCAAAATCAAAGACTGTTTTGTCTTATTGTTGACTAGATTTTGCCCGCAATTTCGCCCGCGTACACAAAATATAGCCTATTCTGGAATACAGTAGCATTATACTGGTGAAAAAATTTTGGCAATCAGACCAGTACTTTCAGAGATTACCTCCTACATACAAAAAAAAAACAATAATACAAACTTTACCTCTTTATAATATTAGTGTAGATTGATGCTGATTGCCACCACATCTGTGAAGCCTGCCAACCCCTCAAACCCCAAGCGAACGCCGGCTTTCGCGCGTGATTTCACGCCATTCGGTTGAACACTAAGATTATTAAAAGTCCGCGTAGATTATTCAAATTTTGAGCGTTTTATTTATTGGTTATGTATCTAATAATGTAAATAAGAAATTCTTCATAAAGTAGTCTGTAAATTTCGAAAATAAGCAACCTTTCCATTTTTCCCGTATTTATACCTATTTAAATGCTTGGGGTCTTAGGGGGGTCTAAACTAAAATTATATTTTACCCTGTATACACAATATGATTTAACCTTTCGAGTATCTTAATTATAAACTAGAAGACAATGAGAGAGTGAAAACCGACGTTCGTTTGGATTTTAATGAATTAAAAGCAAAAGGTCAATCACTTACTTTCTGTACTTGTCTTCGTCTTCATCATCAATTTTCAATTTGAAATATGTGGTATTTTTGCCATCAGTGGCCAAAGAGAGCGGCAAGAAATGAGCTTCGGTGGTTAAAACGTAGTCTTCTAGCTTCACGGGCACATCCTTATCTTCACCAAAGAGCATATAGAGGTACTTGAAGGTCTCGGCTAACACGAAGGAGTCCATTCTATCTTCGTGAATGCGCGTCCTCACATCGTTGACAGCCGCGTATCCGCAAGGAACGCGAGTGTACTGCTGCAAAGCCTTCAATACGGCTTTCCCAACTTGTAAGTAATGATCGTCTTCTGTTGCTCGGTGGAGGAAGTAAGTAGACTCCAAGAACTCTGGCCGGAGTGGATGTTGACCCCAATGAACCTAAAAAATATTGAAAATATTATTTTAACCAAGTGCAATTCGTTAAACCTTATCAAGACTTTATATTTACCTGAAAATCGGAAGTAAACGCCTCTGGAATGAAGGTGTGTCGCTGCATGACTTGGTACAGCATCTCATGTGTCTCGACCGCAGGCCTGACGTCTCCCAACAACACTTGGAGCCCCGGCCAGAACGCAAGCAATGCGTCCATGAAGTTACGGGACTGCAAATGTGGCCTAAAACATACATAAACATATACTCGTAATACACACAACCAAGATTTTAGTTTGCAAACTATTTAATTTTATGTCATTTTTGATGCAAGGTTATATGCAAGCTTCCGGGTACAAACCAGACACCCAAATGCTATGCTAGTAACAAAATAATCAACTCCTCATCTAGCTTGATCATCAAAACAAAGACGTAAATGAATGTCACAATGACGTGTCACAGTAAATTTCAGAAGAAAACCTGTTCAAATATTGTTTGTTTGTGTAGCTTTTGCAGAAATTAATTGTTTATAAACTCACCTATGCATGTGAACTGCCAGCATAACAGGACCTCTGCTAATGTATTTCATAACTGCATTGTAGTGTCTGTTGAACCTGGCCAGGTACTTCTCATCGCCGAGGAGGATGTACGCCTTGAGGCAGTATTCATAGTAGGAGTCGATGCCAGCACCGACACCGGCGTCCTTGCGCACCCAATCTCCAGAATGAATGTTGATAACTGTGCCCATCAAGTCTGACGTCCTGTAATTTTTTTTTTTTTTTGAAATTATGATATGACGATTTTAATGCCGCCATCATGTTTATTAAATATATTTTCCACAGATAATTTCACTAATGTTTAAAATCCAACAAAATGAATGTACAGCAGGCACCTATTCTTTCTTTTTTGTTAGGGTAGGATATCATCAAATAACTTATTCCGTTCTGTGTGGAGCGGGAAGGAGTGTCAGACATTTACTGACTAAAGGGCATCCGTGTTCCTTCAGTTGACTTTTACGTTTTTGGGTCTCGGTGACTAACAGCGCCTCCTTGTACCCCTAAACCCCTATCATTTAAACGCCAAAAGACCTTTACCCATGTAAGGGTGTGGTTATAGAGGACGTATATGATCGCGTCAACAAAGTTATTGCAGGAAAATATGCTTTACATATTTGGCGCAAGAGACTATACCTATTACTCTTAAAAACTGGGAGCCTTTTCATTCGTCAATCTCCATTTACACTAGATGACTTACCTATGTCTAATCTTCCAGAGTCTATCCATAGCCTTGTGCGCTTTCTGCTCGTAGACGGGTTTGCCAGTGAGGCGCGACAGTGCTGCCATCTCGAGGATCATGGTGCCGGCGCACGCCGTGCACGTCTCACGGGACTCTGACATGCCCCGCATGCCGTGGCGCAGATTTATCTATACGAAATTAACGATGATTCCAGTATAGTAGAATACTTGCCAGTGTTCTCCGATAGGTTAGACAAAGTCAATAGTGCAGTCGCAATCACCCGTAATTAAAATGCCTAATTTTTTAGAGCAAATCTCTCCAGTGAGGTTCTGTGGTGACGATTAGCCGACAAGTATAAAGGAACGCAAGATGCTGTCGGCAAAATCAGACGCCTGTGCAAATACTACATCTAAATCACTTCCCCTACTCTGCTGTACAAGTGAGAGACGGCAGGAATCTTCGCTTTTGTCGTGTGCCTCAGTACAAGTAGTAAAGTCTTTTTTGCAGACGAAGGTTAATGGTCTAAAACAGATTAAAACAGTTGACCTCAAATCCGTCCTACATTACATGAAACAACGAGTGCACTCACCCTTCCGTGAGGTATTCCAGTAGATGTATTGAACGCCGGTAGTAACCTCTTGCCCAGGTTCTCCGCCATTTTGAGTAGCTCTCCATTGTACCACTGCAAAGCTGGGACGTCATTCTTCAAGGTTGTAGCCAAGACATGAGCCGATAGCAGACCCCTGTAACAATGCAATCCTGTGAAAATATCCTGAAAGTACCAAAAATACTAGCCTGATAATATCTTTCCCACACAGATAAGACACGAGCTTATTGGGCACATTTCAGTAAAATAATTCGCATTTAAAACTCCGCGGTGTTATTCCAATATTCCCACTTAAACGAATACCTTCTTCTTAGAGTGTTGATAGCAAAACTAATTAAATTACCTTCCATCCTGGTGCATAACGTACCCTATTATCTATTCACGTAAGGATCTAATGACAGCATCAGTGGCCGGCATTGCTGTGGCCGAATACTGGGCTAGGCAAGGAATTTAACTAATACCTTGTGTAACTAAAAGTTTTATAATGTATAACTATTTAAAAAAAAATCGCGGACTTTCGTGTAGTGCGTCTCGATGTGACTTAAGGTAACGTAGTAGCTTGAACTCCCCTTCAGCCTGAAGTAATACACAGTTTTCTCACTGTTTATCCTTCACCGATGCATGTTGGTAATGTCCAAGATAAAATTAGATAGAAACACACAGAATAGAGTAATGTGATAACGATTTATTAAAATATTCGATTATTGTTCATGTATACCTACATTATTTATCAAAATTTACAGATATGTACCTACCAGATAAGTGCCACGACAAACGTAATATGTTTAACTTCAGCGATTATGCGACTTATGTACGTATGTATGTTATTTTTTTGTCTTCATTAATACTACATCGCGTTTCAATAACTCTGTTTGATATGTTTGGACAACAAAACCGAGCGAATCAGAGGGACATTTTACAACGAGGCAACAGTTTAATTTGATGTGCCACAAATAACCTCGCTTAGAATCCGTTCAGTTTGTAAAGAGCAATTTAAATATCCTTTGAGGACAAATTGCTTAAGGAAATGTCAACGCGTACCTACGTTTCTGTAATTGTATTTTAAAAGGAGAAACTGACTGATAAAAGGGAACTTTTATGACGTATTCGAGCACTAAGAAAGGATATTCTAAAATTAAACCTCTCAAGGGGATGAAACGGAGGTCTAAAGTTTGTATGGAGAAGCCTAAACTTTCACTCGGGCGAAGCCAATGGCAAAAGCCAGTTTTTTTTTTAATTCTTTATTGTACACCATTATAAATAACAAAACATGTGGATTTGTTCATATACATAGGCGAACTTAACTCAAAGTTGAGTTTTCTTCCAGCAAACCATTGAGTGATAGAGAGAGATCACAGTAGAGGGTAAGATCCAGTGCAAAATTTTAAAATTACAAATAATATGATTATGTTCAGTAAGTAGGGTCACCAAGTTCAAGTATCTGGGGCACTGGGTCACTGAGGATCTCTCCGATGATTTAGATATCGAGAGGGAACGTAGGGCGTTGGCAGTGCGATGCAATATGCTGGCCCGCAGGTTTGCAGGGTGCACAAAAAATGTTAAAATTACGCTGTTTAAGGCGTACTGCCAGACAATGTACACCTGCGGCCTGTGGGTTCGCTATACTCAGAGGGCTTTTAGCGCTCTGCGGGTCCTCTACAATAATGGGTTTATACTCCATTTGTTTAGGTAGTTAACTAAATGTAAACAATCTTAACATGTCTTTTATCTAAAAAATTGTCTAAAAAATTTATTCAAAAATGTTTACATTTAGGTATTTACCTAAACCGATGTTAGGTAATTAACTAAATTTAAATGATCTTTGTATGTCTTTTATACGATTTATTTTAAATAAAAAGACATATCAAGATTGTTTACCTTTAGTTAACTACCTAAACAAATGGAGTATAAGATGCTGATGGGGCTGCCGCGTTACTGTAGTGCATCGGGGATGTTTGTAGAGGCCAACACCGATTGCTTTAGGGCAATAGTGCGCAAGAGAGTGGCCTCCCTGATGCGCCGTGTGCGGGATAGCCCCAACGGCCTTCTAAACACCATAATGGATAAGGTTGAGTGTCCTATTGTGGGGCACTGGAATAAGATACATGGGTCGAGTGATGTCCTATTTAATATAAAGTAAAATTTTTGAATTAATGTTCAGAATAACTTAACTTATAGGGAATTATGTCCTGATTTACGTTTACCATTTTATTTTAATGACGTTTAATTTAGTGACATGTTTATTCTCCATGACATTTAAATTGTTTGTTCATACTATTTTAATTTGTTTTGATCATTGACATTTTATTAAGGGACATTTTAACATATTGTATTTAATTTAATTTATTTTTGAGTTTTAATAGCTACTAACATAGTTTTAAGTTAATATTGTTACTAACCATTCTATGAGTGCAAACTTGAAATAAAGTAATTATTATTATTATTCCATTCATTTATTATTATATACATATTTATCATATTTTTAAATATTTCTTCAAAAAATAACATAAAAAAAAAACATTTAAAAATATAAAAAATAGTAGCCCACCGGCATCGGGAACAGGGTCCAGGCCGCCGGCGGTCAGGGCTCCTGAGAGAGGAACCTCCGGACAATACGCGCCGTGTCTAGGAGTACTGCCTTCTGGATCAAGCCCTTGATCCAACTGCCTAACGAGAGCCTCCGCAGATGTTGGTCGAGGCTCTTGGCTATTAAGCCATTGGCCGTCACGACTATCGGCACAATGATTGCTCTATCCACTTCCCACATGTCGACAACCTCGCGAGCCAAGTCAAGATATTTAGTTTGTTTATCTTTCTCAGCTTTCACGAGGTTCTCGTCATGAGGGACCGCTATATCAACAATCATTGTGTGACGCTCTAGTCGATCTATCACCACTATGTCAGGCTTATTGGCAACAATAGTCCTGTCAGTGAGTGAGTGAGTGATAGATCGGTCCCAATACAATGTGACGCTGCCATTCTCGAGAACTGGGTCGGGCACATACCTATAGTAGGGTACTTCTGATTCAACAAGATTGTATTTAAGAGCAAGTTGCTGATGGATAATCCTGGCTACAAGGTTGTGTCTGTGCAAATAGTCTCCGTTAGCTAAATGAGAACACCCAGAAATAATGTGTCGGATTGATTCTCCGGGCCGGTGGCATGCCCGACAGATGTCAACCGTACCGTCCTTCACAATATATTTCCGGTAGTTGTTCGTCATCATAACTTCGTCCATAATTGCAAAGACAAAACCTTCGGTTTCTCCAAAGAGATCACCAAAGCGTAGCCAGGATACGGACGCTAAAAGATCTACATCGGGCCCATGTAAGGCCCGGTAAAAGCGCCCGTGAAGCTTATTATTATTATAATAATACATAAACATACCTACATATTTAAATACATACTTATATAATATATACATAAATACATACACTTATTTACTATGTCATTGTGAAAGGAGATGCTCTTTAAGTTTTTTTTTTATACATAAATTGAATTCTGTAAACCGGTCTTGTTGTAAATAGAATTACAACATTTAATTAGAAAAGCTGTACCTAGTACTAAAAGCTTGCAAGTTTTAAAAGCGAGCTGCCAGCAAAGAAACATTAAATGTGATTTGAATTAGTTATTTCAACATTACAACTTAAATATGAAAAAGATTTTTGATTACAATTTGATAACTACGTAGTCGACCACTTTGTTATTAAACTTTATTTTCCGGTTATACAGCAGTATGTTGTTGTTTAAATTAAAATTATTGTCTAGAACCTATATTTTGCGTGTTAAATATCCTTATTCGATGTGGGGAATACAGCAATAAACCATTATTCATGCCAATATTTATAAAATAAGGTCATGTGTTTGTTTCATTTGTTTTGCATTATTGTTATTTATTTAAACTATATGTACAATAGTGGTACATAAGCTGACTTAATGCAACAATGCATTGTCATCCAGTCAACATTTAGGTTAAAATAGACTACAATGTGGTAGGTGTCTTAATTAAGTATAATTAAAATTAAGTAGAAATAAAAAACATACATATATTTTCTCAAATATATAATGTATACTATGAAAATATCAAACATATTATTATGAGAACTTAAAATATAATAATTATGATTTCTATAAGCGTACAGCTTTATATCTTCGCGGAATTTATTCAATTCCTCTTAAAAATATCATAAAATCTTGAGGAAACGAGCATGTTCTAGAACTAAAATGCAATTTAACGCCGACCAAACCGCACTAGGTCCACGGAGTCCCGAAGAAGAAGAAAGAAAGCCTGAGCCTGAGTCCTTGAGTCCTTACAGTAGTATTTTCCCGCTTTAAGTGGAGCGAGAACAAGTATCAGACTTTTGCTGACAAGAAACCCATTTTCCTTCGAATGCCCTTTGCCATCCAGGGCCTCGATAACTCATTCGAAGAATCCCGCAGACCCGGCTGGCTACTGTAGTAATAACTATGTTACGACATTAACGAACTTACCCGAGCATTCTGATGTTGGTCTCAAAGACGGAGACAACGATGTCGTGGTCGAAGGTGACATCTTTGATGACCAGCTTGATGGCGCGGCTGAACTCGGAGAAGTCTCCCAGCACCGCCAATGTGTCTAGGCTGTCCACCAACGTAAGGGAGAAGCTGAAAACATAGTGCACCTTTAGGAGTATATATATTATGACTAAACGATATTTCAAAACCTACGACTACTTAAAATGCAATTACACAAAGTGACTGATTAAAAAATAAATGTACCAAAATGTATCTATCAGAAACCGCAAAAACGTTTTTTATTTTCAAAATCAAATAAAAAATTAAGTGAAGTTAGAAACCTTTCCAATTTAGTGGAAGGCGAAACTGTCAAGTAACAGACATAGGATGCAAAAATTTAAAAAAAATAGATACTAAAATCGCGATTAAAAACTGGGCGATGGTGTAGGAGAGTGAAAAATACTTTACGACCTATTCATATCTACCAAACATCCAAAAAAAAATAATATTATTAAAATTGTTTCGAAGGAGTGCCACCACAAACAAAGTGATACGAGATATTTATATATAAAAGGACAAAAAGCAATTGGGTACTTTATAACCCACTCCTAGTTCATATTCTTTCGTTCCAGGGCCGGGTTTTCCTTTCAGAAGCGAACCCATGGCCCTAGTAGGCTTCCACCCTGCTGGGCTCCTACGGTTTGCTGGCATCTCCTTGAGGCGCGCGTGGTACTGATATCAGAGTGCCCTTCTAATGCTACTCCAGGGCAAGTACCCAATTGTGGTCCAAATGTAGCGACACACTAGTGTGTATCGTAGTTGCCCTGACTGGCGCAGTAGGTAATTTCGAAGCAAGTTTAAATAAAATGCGTCGTAGTGGTTATGCAAAGACGCAATTAAGCTGAACTGGCGCCTTTCTTAAGTTTTTCTGATAAAAGACCGAACTGGTACCTGCCTGATGCTAATTTAAAGAGATGGTAGGAGTAAATCCATCGACAACTTTCGCCTTTTTTCCGACGATGCTTCACTATACTCCATCGCACGGCAGTGGGTTTATTACACGTGCACTGCGAAAGTAACGCTATCGACTACGTAATAAAAAAAAAAGACGTGTGGCACTCGGGGACTGCCGCGGTAAAGCTATTGCATAGAATTTTTATCAACTTATGCAATTATAATTATTTATTTATTTTATTTATGAGGTATTTTTTTTCCTTTGTTTTTTTTTTCTTTGATATTAATTGAAGTTACACTTTCACACATTGAATTGAATTTTGATTGATTGTTCACTCATTTGTTTTCTTATCGGTCACCACGCTCAAAAAACAAATGAGTGGAGGGTGTTAGGTTATTTTCGTTACGGAATTTCTGGATTCGGTCTCCACGCTCAAGGCCCGCGATAGAAGCTATGCAATAGCTTAAAAACACTTGAAATGGATAGTCCATTTCAAGTTGTTTCTATGGAAATGCAATTGTCTGTATTTAGTCCTAGCCAACTCATCGGAAATAAGAGCGGTCGACGATACGATCAATTCTTCAATTTCACATTTCTCTTAAATGTAGGTCAAGCTGTCCTGGCACTTTATTTATTTATACTTTCATTTTTGTACTCGATTTGGCAGTCTTATTTCAAACTTACCTTGACTTACAATTATTAAAAGGATACCTACTTAAATATCAGTCCTCCTTTGCAGAATATATATATATTTTTTAATTTATTTCTTTCATATATTTTTAACATTCGTTTAACCTATGTTTGTTGTTACATGGCGTTAAAGGCTCGTAATACAATCACTTAAGTGACATCGTAAAACAGTAAAAATAGTGTACAATATATCATGTAAACTTAATACTTAATTTATGTATATATTATTTAAGTTGGTTATGTACATACATTTTTATTTACTTTTCAACAAAATTAACTTTTTTTTAAATACATTTTTTTTTGTTGTTTGAGGAATTTATTTCTGGACAACGACAGATCTGGCGGGTCATTCTAGTTCGAAACTCATTCCTTATGTAATAAGCAACCTTATGTACCTAGTCTCCAACCAAAACACCTGATGCAGTGCCGCTGTTTTCGAGTAACAAATTCCTTATAACTTATTAAAAATCCGTGGCACTAAATACCTAAACGTTCTTTTTCCATAATAATTTGTATATATACACACCTGTAAAGTCTTACAGAAAGTGTCGGTATACCGATACAAACATGGAGAAAACAAAATTTTACTGTATAGGTAGTAACTTTCTTATAAAGAACCTTTTCTTTTACAAAATTATTCGCGTTTTTATCACTCAACGATAAAACCAGTTGTAGCAATTAATATTAGCAAGAAAAAATTTGAAGTTATTTTTACACTCTAATAGCGGTCCAGACCAGACAGACGAGACGTTGTCCTGTACAAAACCTGGCTTTTGGACAGAAAAAAATGAGAACCCAATTTTTGTATGATAGCAGACATGTCTGGCTGCGTCCGATAGTACGAGTATATATAATGTAAATATTTGTTTGTGTAATCTGTTTTGTGGTTAATGTATGGGTGCTATTGGTTGCCTGAAATAAATGTTTTTTTAATTTTATTTAATCTATTATGACAGTGCCAACTGTGCCAATACCTACCGGGTCCTATTGTATTTTAAAACCATCCAGGGATTCACACAAATTATCATCCAAATCAGTTAAGCCGTTTAGGAGAAGTTTGGTGGCAAACACGCGTACAGAAAAATCATATATGTACGTAACACATGATTGTGTAATAGGTACATTATGTGTATATCACGATCTATATTTAAACGGTGCGCAAACCTACGGAACATTAAATAGCATGTTAATTGTAAATAGCACGCCAGGAACATTTCTGTATCTTTCTTATCAGTGACTTGAACATTTCCAATAACGTTCAACTTGTCAATTACGAAGTTGTGTAATGTATGTTTTGCCTACATATATACATACTTTTCGTAGGTTGGATTGAATATTTATATTAATACTAGCGGTCCCGGCAGACGTTGTCCTGTCAGAAGGCTTTTCGGCAGAAAAAAATTGAGCACCCGACGGCACCTTTCAATTATATTTTCAAACCATCCAACTCACTCAAATATACACACTAGGTTTCATCTAAATCATTTATGCCGTTTAGGAGTTAGATGAGAAACACAGACGTGCAGCAAAATTTATTTAAGCTTTTGGCTATAAGGCCATTGGCGGTCACGACAATCGGCACAATGATAGCCGAGTCTACATTCCACATGTCGACAACCTCGTGTGCTAAGTCGAGATATTTCATTTGCTTCTCTTTCTCAGCTTTCACGAGATTCTCGTCATGTGGGATGGTGACATCGACTATCATTACGCGGCGCGCTAATCGGTCTATCACCACAATATCCGGCTTATTGGCTACAATAGTCCGGTCAGTAATGATAGACCGATCCCAGTACAGCGTGACATGGTCATTTTCAAGAACTGGGTCGGGCACATACCTGTAGTACGGTACTCAGAATCTACTAGGTTGTATTTAAAAGCAAGTTGCTGGTGAATAATACTGGCCACTTGGTTATGCCTGTGCAAGTACTCGCCGTTAGCCAGACGAGATCAACCAGAGATAATATGTCTGATAGACTCAACCGGACGATGGCATGCCCGACACACGTCAACCGTCCCGTCCTTCATAATATGTCTCCGGTAGTTGTTCGTCACGATAACTTCGTCCATAATCGCACAGACAAAACCTTCAGTTTCTCCGAAGAGGTTGCTGAATCGTAATCAGGCCACGGACGCTGATAAATCTACATCAGGCTCGTGAAGAGCCCGAAAAAAGCGCCCGTGAAGCTTCTTGCCTTTCCATACTTCCTTGCGGTCATCAGTAGTAAGTACCACAGGTCTTGGGCGGAGCATCGCCGTGCCCTCGTGGGGGCGATCGGCGGCGGAGACCTCTCGCGCCGGGCCTTGGTTGAGGCCATGGTCCGGAGCGAGGAGGAGTGGCAGGCGGTAGCCGACTTCTGCGAAGCAGTAATGCTCGCAAAGGAGGCCGACCGCATCAGGCAACGGCGTTCTCGCCGCCGCCGCCGGGTTTCCGATCTCGATGTCCGGCCACCGTAGGCGCGGGCTTGCGGACAGTTAGCAATGGGTAGCTCGCTGTCCGGCCGTCCGGTAACTGTCCGGACCAAGCCCAAGTCGTCGACGGCGCGCAATGGTCCCGCGCGCCTCAAGGAATTGTCAGCAACAGCAGGGACCCAGCTAGGCCGAAGCCTACTGGGGCCAGGGTTAGTTTCGAAAGACAGCTGGAGCCCTGGTATGAAGGCTAGAAGGAACGGGGTGGGTCTTTTAGTCAGTAAGAGTCTGACACTATCTCCCGCTCCACCCAAGAGCGGGGGTTGTCATTGGATGATTTTTCCAAACAAAAAAAAAAAAAGTACCACAGGTTTGCGCCAGTTCTCTTTAGCCATGGACAACGGGGTGATTCCCTTGTCCACTGCGACCATGTCGCGGTGCATACCCACGTCGGTTTTGAGAAAGTATTCTCTGAGACTGACACCTCGCGGTTGTGTAGTCTTTACGTTCAAAAAGCCTCAACCTCCACACTTCCGCGGGATGTACAATCTCATCACCGAAGATCGTGAGTGATGCATCCGATTTGCGGTCAGCAACGTACGAACCCGCCTATCCAGAGCGTCTAACTCAGTCTGAGTCATTACATTAAAACCGGCATGACCCAACCGTTGAAGGCGCGCACCTTATTTATTTATTACTAGGATCGCCAACATTACATATTATATTGTATAAAGATAGTGACGAAATATTGTTGAAAGCTGGTAAATCAGAAAAGAAGCCTTGATTGTCCTCCTCTCTTAAGCTTAAACTTGATAACCCCTTGTGCAGAACACACGCCTGTGGTAGGTACCTCTGGCATTGCAGATTGTTTGAGCGCATTCAGTTTCATCCAAAAAGCGGCCGTTTATTCTGCACGACCGAAACTAACCTCTTTGAGCTAACGGTTGTGATAATATCTATAAGCTTACCGACTCGTTCGTATATTATGTTTTATAATTATTATTTAGTCGTCGATTTATTGGATTGTTTAGTATTTTATGAAAGTTATAACTATATAATACTAAAACTAAATATTAGAGGAGGAGTAACTACATCGAAATACTGTATTTATTTTTTTACGGTAGTCTGTTACCACGGGTTCCGGTTACGGCCGAAACTGGAATAGGAGGCGAATGTTCTACGGCTTTGGTTTCGGCTGCAAATCCAGTTCTGATCGGTCGCTAATAATAGCATAAATATTACTTACTTTCCCAAAGCGTCGTCCATATCCCCGCGGCTCGGCGTGATGCCCTTCCACCGGCCCTTACAGCTGAGCGGCATCAGCTCATCAGCAGGATACGCGTTTTCCATATACGCATTATATGCATGATAAAACATTTTTCTAGCCTCCTCCCTGAAAAAATTTACTGTTTAATGATGCGCTATGGCATAAAACTCGTACAATCCCTTAGCCTAAGTAATTAAAAAAAATTAAAAGCCCCCGTCGTCTTTCTGCCCGTATTCCAAATTAAACATGAACCTTGCAGCATGTCTCTTTCTGCCACATAATATCTCTACCAGCCGACAAATCTGTGAGCACGTCCATTCTAAAGCAAGAACTACATTAGACCGACGTACACGTGGGCAACGCCTGATTTGTACGTAGAGTCACGTCGCGTGGCCTGGATCCAATGTGGCTCTACAAGTCTAGTTGCCATATAAAATGTATGGAGACCGACGCGTCCTGATTGGCGTACGTGGTCCACGTGTGCCCAATGTCACGTAAGCCACGTCCACGTCTACCGTAAGTAATGTTCTTTCACAAAACCCATGATCTCATTCTATTCATACATCGTTCTTTGGTCTTCAAATAAAGTTCAAAATTATATCGAAATTACCTACTGTTGTTACTTTTTTAATTATGCTGTATGATGACAACAATAAACCTGCCAAGTGTGAGTCAAGACTTGCGCGGACCTCGGAACGAATCAACGAAACTTCACAGGTTTTTCGGTAAAAACTGGTAAATTAAATAATCAGTTCTTTTTTTTTTCAAAATATGGTTAATTTTATTAAAATGTTCTTAACCTTTCGAATGTCTTAAGTTACACAGTCCGACATAAGGTAATTGTCTTTCTATTGTGTCTCTAATTACGACATTCAAAGAGTTAAATAACTCTATAAACATTTTATTTGGTTACAGCAGTTTTAAAGTGAACCCAAGTTCAACTAAAGCAGTTTAGTAGATTCGGAGCAAATTGTCTATGACAGACACAGAAGCGACACGGGTACGGAGTAATAAAAAGGTTTCGTTTTTACAAGCTCTATTTCACCTGTCTGTTTTTTAAGTACCTACTCAGAAATAAACAATTCTATTCTATTCCCTATGTTTGTTTGTAATCAAATCTTGCGAATTCAATTTGATCCACTATCCAGTAACCGATTGAGCTGAAATTTTGCATGCATGTGTAAATCAGATGAAAATGGAACCGGAAGGTGGAGATAGGAACTCGGTAGTTAATGAGACCCTAGAGTTATACGACACAAACCCATCGAGTTTGGACCCGTTTGATCTGTCTTGACGAGTATTTTGGTGAAAGATAGTAACCAGGGTCTGATGATGGAGCTGGAATATGACGATAGAAACTCGGTAATTAAACGACACAATCCCATCAAGTTGGGGCTCGTATGATCCGTCTTGACGAGTACTTTTGTACTAGATGGTACACAGGATATGATGATGATGCTAGAAGATGGCCATTGGAACTCAGTAATTAAACGACATAACCCTATCGAGTTTGGGCTTGTATGATTCGTCTTGAAGAGAAGTGCAATAGGAGAACTCTATTATGTTTTAACTTTTTCGAATGGTCTAGAATTCTAGATGAGTATTAATTATATATAGGTTTTCCGCGTTATAAAAACTTGCTATGAAAAAATGTTTTTTTTTTAAACTTGTTTCATCTGGATACTAAAGGTCATTATTAATTAATATTCCATTCATTCAAGTTATCCATTAAGTTTTATTAGTAACAAACTACCCATGAATAAAAAAGTATTAAAGGGGTGACCAGATGGATGCAAACTAGCACAAACCAAACACATAAACCAAGGTGACCTTGGTTTATGTTTGGTTTGTGCTGCGTTGTTTGGTTGTAAACCACGCGCCAACACGTTCGGTGGTTGGGAAAACGTGCCTCCCAGTCCTCACCAAGGGCGTCGAAGGTCGTGGATTACAACTGCTGTCTACACGGATTGAAACTAGCAAGGTCACCTTGGTTGCGACGTTGGTTTACATCCATCTGGTCTGGCCGCCCCATAACCGGTTCCTACGTCGAGAATATTAGAAATATTGTTATTTTTAACACAGGAAAAGCCAAATGGCATGTTTTGCCATTTACGCTATAAAAAAGTGCGAAATACAATTCGCTTAAATTTCTTTTTGTTTTTTTTAAATAAGAAAGACGTAGGAACCTAGATAAATATTGTGTATAACCGAATATCATCATAATATGTTGCAAATATGCTCCAACTGCAAATGAGCGTAGTATTACGTTTGTATGGAAATTCATCCGTCGCCGGCCCCTTAAAGTTACGTGTAACGTCACGCCATGCTGCATTTTTTCGCACGGGGTGACGTCACACGTAACTTTAATGGGCTATATCTTTGTTATTTTTTGTTTTATCGAAAAAAGAAAAAATACGTGTCCAATATTTTTTTATAATCTAAAATACGGACTAAATAAAATGTAATTATTTTGACCCTGGAAACTACCCTATTTTAGTCAACCAGTCTGCTGTCATACATAATTACATGTTTATTCAGCTGCTACAAAGTTGAAAAACGTTACTTTTAATTTGGTACATAATAAGTAAACTTGCTCTTACTTGCAATTTAATTCATTGTTAACCTTGATGGGCTTCATCAAGTTTATTACATGTATCTTTTTTATTGGTATGTAAATAAGTAGATATTAGTCCAGGATCCCTGGTCCATTTTTGCACTTGATTACTATCAAGCTAATTTTCCGTAAGTAGATTCATTTTGATGAGACGCCCAACAATTTCCTATACGAAACTCTCGATTGTGGTAGCTAACAGAGGTAGCAGGGATAGAATATGTCGATTTGATGATTCTCAAAAGTTTATTACTAACAGGATTTTATTTTTTAATCTGATGATAATTACCTAAATTATTCGAAAAAGTGTTTGTCCTACAAAATGTATGATTTGATCAAAGAGTCCCTTCCTTCTAACATGTATCGATAACAAGGTCATCATAAATGATTACTAACCAGCTGATTTTTATTTTGTTACTAGAGTGTACCACACAATTTGTATCACATTATGACTGTTAAATTATATAAATATAAACTAAGTAATAAAAAAAAAATCAGCTGGTTAGTAATTTTTGTACTACTTTTTATCAGAAAAATAAATTAAAATCACCAAAGAACAATAGTATTAATTTTGGCTCAGTTACATATGTATGATGAACCAAAATAATAATATATTCACAAGTAATTTATTTTAATAAAACATAAAAAAACTTGTCTTGTATTTTTATTTAACCTTTCAATCATGGAAATTACAGACACAATAGAAAGACAATAGGTGCGCGAATGCCGGCGTTCGCTTGTGGTTTAATGAATTAAATAAAGCATTGGGTGGAAATAAAACCATGAGGTATGACTGTGTCATGGATACAGCCCAAGCATGGCCACATTCTCAATAGATGGTGCTGAACTCAAAGTCATTTGTTTATTTTATTTCTAGTTTTTGAGAGCATTAAGCTTGAACTACACTGCACACTCATATGCCACACATAATGGGAAGTAACAACATATTGAGCATTGACAACAAATATCTACAAAGTAATCCCTAAACCAGTGTGGTTCTATAGAATCCAACTATGGGGAAGCGCCTGCAAATCAACTATTAGCATAATACAGAAAATGCAAAACATGATTTTGCCGACTATTTCTGATGTTCCTTGGCCCATCATCAACACCGATGTCCATGACAAACTTAAGATGAATACTGTCTCAGAGGAAATCCAAAAACACTTGCAAAAATACCTGGAGAGATTGGCAAGGCATCCTAATTATCTGGCAGCTGCACTTAGAACCAGAAGTTATCCAAAAAGATTGAAAAGGAAAGACATAACATAGTCCAATTGCAAAAGAGGACTTGGCAACGGATTGGGTAGTTGGTTCACTGGAGTCATGCTCATCCCACCACAAATTCAAATTCCAACGCACTTGCTAAAAGCAGTGAAACTGATTGGATTAAGGAAAACAAAAAAAAAAACTTTGCAACTTATTAGTTACTTTTCAGAAACTAATTGTGGTGTCAGCTAAGAATTTCGCAATGGTTTTAAAGTATCAGAAACCCAGAGAATTAAACCTGTATGTGAACTATCAACTGATTCCGTGATCAATTAGCTTTTTGTATGGGCCAGTAATGTTAAGTTGTCACATTCTATATACCATTTTTAATGTGATACGGTCACTGTTTGCATTGAATTAATCGGCAGCACTAGCTTTAGCACATTCACAAACCTGATACCCTCCAAAATGCAATAGACTTTAGAGAAACAGTTCATTACAGCATCCAGAAAAGAAAATGGATAATTTGTTACCAAATTGAGAAACATTTACAATCATTTTCATATTACTTGTTCACTAATCGTCAAGTCTTTTAACTTTTTCATATTCGTTTTCGATGATTGAACTAGTTAGTTTGATATAGATATTAGAGCTAATAAACACACAGAAATTAAATTGGTCTACAACTTGTTCAATCTGCATTATCTTTTCCAAAATGAAATTTACCTTAAACTCTGCCGTTCTGCTTTTGACATTCGTGATGCAGCTTCTTCTTCCGTTTTCACACATATTATTGCTAAAATAAAGACTAATAAAACACGATATGCCATTATCACCATAATCACAATATTTTCAAATGACTAGTACTCTTACCTACAAGTAAACTAAATAACAATTAGTATACGAGAATAAGTAATATTTAGAAACAACTGTGGCTATATTTTTTATAAGAATTAATACTTCTAACAGAAGTCTTATCAGTTTCTATGAGCTGTATCTGTACTACCTAAAAACTAGCAATACACCTACAATCGTCCATGACAGTTGTCATTTTGTCAATGTTGTCATCTTGTCAAGTATTTCTTGCGTGGATAAAGTGCGGTCCACAATTGGCCGTGTTTTTTTTTTGTAATTTACTGATCGCCCGGCTTTTAAGACAAGTCTTTGACTTTTGTTTTGTAATTTTGTAATAAAATGTAAAACTTTTTTTAAGTTCTTGGCAGTTCACTGACCTTTTCTGACCTCTTTATAAGAGTTGATTCCATTTATTTATTTCTATCACTTAGAGTTTTCTATATAATTTTTATTTATCACTATACAAAGATTACAGGATTATCTAGGTTAAATAGCAATCACTAAGGTTTAAACTTGTGCTATTATGTATCTATCTCAATACCAAAACAAATTGAGTTTTCAATATTATGCGTTTCCTACGGCTCCTCGTATTAGGTTGATGAAAGAGTGAATAAACTTTTTTTTTCATACTGTACAGGTTTTCCCCCGATTTTCTTAACATTTAAAGTTTAAATATTTCTCAAACACTCTTCTATCATTTGGACCAAAAATGTATGGACCGTGGATGATGGTACAAAAATAGGGTTTGGACGTGTTGCTTTGCCATTTTAGTAGTGTTTCATTCACAATCTAATAAGAAGTAAAATATACAAAGCATACCTACATTTAACCAAATAAATAATTGGTTCTATAGGATAATACATAAAGATAAAAACTTATAACAATATAAAAAGCATTCGGCTGGTGAATTAAAATGTCTTAGGATGGAGTCTCACCACCGGCAACATTTTGCATAATTAAATAAGGTATGATGGGATTGACATCGTCGCATTATTTGTAACGATGGTTTCCTTCACTGTTTCGGTGAATATAGAACCTATAGGTGTATGAAAAGATGTTTTAAATTCGAGCCCTGAATAGTTTCTAAGATTGGCATGTTCAACCAAACAAGCAATTTAACAACAATAATGAGTCCACGACAGCCAATAAGTACTCCACAACAACAACAATTAAATGCAAGTTAAAAACAACAAACAATAATTTAACAACATCAAAAAAGAACTCAACAACATCCAGCAAAAACAGATGAACATCCCATTCAACATTCGGTACATAGGTACCGAATGTTTTTAGTAGTTAGTAGCAATAACTAAGCATTTATTACTGAATGTAAGTACGTACTTACATTGGATTATAAATTGTAGGTAACGTTTTATTGTGTATTTGTAACTGAGAATTAAGAAAATCTCGGTAACATTATTCGACCCAAGGATCGAACTAAGACGATAAGCAGCTGCGCTTACGGTTATTAGTCATTAGTACCAGCAACCAAAAGAAACAGCCTTTGCTAGGATTCGTAATAAATAATACAGGTTGCGCGCGGTGAATTAAGATCGCTCGGTGAAAGTAGTGGGGGCAATCGGCGCATGTGTACAACTGCGCACAGAAATTCTTAGTCTTCTTCTTCTTCCTGCCCTTGTCCCATTTTATTTGGGGTCGGCGCAACACGTTTTTTTCTTCCATTCTGTCCTGTCACTCGTGACGCTATCACTAACTCCCTTTTCTTTCATATCACTTCTCACACAATCCATCCATCTTTTCTTTGGCCTCCCTCTCCCTCTCCATCCATCCACATGTAAATTCATAACTCTTTTAGCAACATGCTTTTCATCTCTCCTCTTTACATGACCATACCAAGACAAACGATTTCCTTTCAACCTTTCAGTTACTGGCGCCACTTTCAAACTTCCCCTAATATACTCATTTCTCACTTTATCCATTCTCGTCACACCACACATCCATCTTAACATTCTCATCTCCGCTACATGCAATCTTTTTTCATCCGTCTTTTTCACAGCCCAACATTCTGATCCATACAGTATGACAGGCCTTATCACGGACTTGTAGATTTTACCCTTCAACTTGAGGGGCATCCGTGGGTCACAAGTTGTTCCCGTGACCTGTCGCCATTTCATCCATCTTGCGTTGATCCGATGTGTTACGTCCCGGTCTACCTCACCATCCCCTTGGACGAGCGACCCGAGGTACCGAAAGTCGGAACAGATCGGTATGGGCGTTCCGGCGAGAGCTAAGGGCACTGGATTGGAGAGACCGCCGAAATCGCAGAACAAGTACTCCGTTTTGGTTCTACTCAATTTCAGGCCAACACTCTCCAATCTGTGCCACCACACCTCCAATCTGTTCTGGACCTCTAGGCCACTCTCGGCAACCAGCACAATGTCATCGGCAAACAACATACACCAGGGAGCCTCTTCCTGAATGTCCGACGTCAGAGCGTCCATTATCATCAGGAAGAGGTAAGGGCTGAGGGCCGACCCTTGGTGTAAGCCGACAGCCACATTGAAGCTTCCAGTAGTGCCCACTGAAGAACGGACTTGGGTACTGCATCGACTGTACATCGCTCGGATCAACTGCACATACTTCCCAGGCACACCTTTCTCCTTAAGGGCCCACCACAGAACCTCACGAGGTACCCGGTCATATGCCTTTTCGAGGTCAATGAATACCATGTGCAAGTTTTTATGCGCACCTCTGTATTTCTCGCACAGCTGGCGTATAGCAAAAATGGCATCCGTTGTACCCCGACCAGGCATAAAACCGAATTGGTTCTGTGAAATTTCACTCTCTTCTCTCAGTCGCCTTTCAATAACTTTCTCCCAGGCTTTCATAGTATGTGACATTAGCTTTATTCCTCTATAATTGTTGCACTCAAGCACATCACCTTTGTTCTTAAAAATGGGCACCAGAGAACTGCTGCACCACTCATCAGGTATGGCTTCTTCCTGCAACAACTTATTGAAGAATAAAGCTAACCACGTCCATCCATCCACTCGCAATAACTTCCACACTTCAACTGGTATTCCATCTGGACCAATGGCTTTACCATTCTTCATTCCATTTACTGCTATCCTAACTTCATCTATACTAACCATTCTCACTAACCCCACATTCACTGGTTTATTCTCTAACACACTACTCCAATTATTTTCCTCATTCATCAGTCTTTCAAAATAGTCCTTCCATCTCTTTTTGATTTTCTCAACATCCGATATAACCATTTCTCAACATCCGATATAACCACAGAAATTCTTAGTATGTTAGGATTTTATTTTTAATTTCGTATGTTTGAACCTTAGTAAAATAACTTATAATAACAATAGTTTTTGCTTGTAATTTATCTTGTAAGTAGGTAAATTAAGAAAAATTAAAATTTAAAAAAGTAATTTCGTTAGTTTCTTTCTTAACAATATTCACGTCATAAACCATTTTTCTGGCTTGCCGTTTTAAAACTTTATTTTTAACCATTTTTTTACGACTACGTATTACTAATACGATAACACAAGCTGTACGCAACAGTACCCAAGTACCTACAACAGTATCCAATGAGACGCGAGAACGCAACGCGGGAATTGAAGAGCGACTCTATCTACCAATGACGTGTCGCCGTCGGCGCACACCCGCCCGCACGTCGCCAAATAGACCTTAGAATTGAATACTGCGGATGCCCCTTCCACTTTTGCCGAGCGATCTTAATTCACCGCGCGACCTGTACATATCTATTAAGATAGGTAGTTATTCATCCATTAAAACAA
This sequence comes from Mythimna ferrago, assembly GCA_910589285.2. Lineage (NCBI taxonomy): Eukaryota > Metazoa > Arthropoda > Insecta > Lepidoptera > Noctuidae > Mythimna > Mythimna ferrago. The sequence goes on along the minus strand of OU342673.1, from coordinate 13,845,464 downwards.
TAATGTTTTGCTTATAAAATGTTTATTAATGCAGTTTACATCATCTGATCAGCGCCAAGTGACATTACTGCCAAATGTCAAATGTTGTCATCTGTCAATTCATCAACTGTAAGTGTCGATATTTTTGCTCCTTTCAATCGAGTTTTTTAATAAACCGTATTACAGTTCCGCGACATCATAGCGAACTGTAACTAAAAATCATTATCGTATACCAAGTGTTGAGAATACTGACGCTTGTCTGTGTCAAACTCTTATTATGAGTGCTGTTACAAAGGTTTGGCTGTATGAGCTATAATACCTTTGCCTATTAAAAACCTCAAATTGAACCAAAAAATAATAACACCGAGGATTATGACGAAAGTGAGCAATTGAATACTTTTTAGAATGTTTTCGAAATAAAAAAGTGTCCGTTCTATTGAAATATTTGTAATGTATATTTAAAAGAACTATTAATTATAGTAAATGTTTCATGCGTGTTGGTTCATAAGCCATTTTTTTAAATGTCTAAAATTAAACTATCTTCTAATATGAGTACACATTTGAGCAGATGTAGTACAAATTGTTCTTCAAAGTTACTTTTCATAGGAGACGTGAAAGTATTATAAAAACAAAATCCACAACCACAACTATCACACAACGCCGTTTAGTCCCAAGCTAAGCAGAGCTTGTGTTATGAGTACTAGACAACTGATAAACATACATCTAGATTTCGAAATACAGAACATACCTACTCAAATACACAGTACACAGAACAAAGGATCCTGCTCATCACACAAACATTTGTCCTGGGTCGGAATCGAACCCACGACCTTCGGCATAGCAGTCAGGGTCACTAACCACTAGACCAACACGCCAGTCAATTGATCGCGAGTAATTAGTATGAATTGACTTAATCTCCAAAGTCTACCATAGTAGTAGTCTAAATATTGGCAAATTGGCGGATAGTAACAGTAGCCTCGCCGTCAAAATCAGTATCAAATAATTCTGGGTAAATCTCCAGGAGATAGCGTGAACTACATTTACATTGATAATATTATAAAACCCAGTATTTTCACCCAGTATTGCCACTCTTGTTCTACTTATAATAGCGTGATGTATCTAAAATAGCCTTCTAATGTACTTAGACTTTACAAATACTTTCAACTTCTAAGCGAACGAAGTCGCGGGCAAGAGCTGTTGATTATGTTAAAACAAAATCAATCAAAAAACCTATTCGCTAGTCCACCATAAAAACTACTTTCTTTCTAAGCAGATATAAATTAGTCGTGAAAAATTTAGTCATGAACTCATGACTAATGGTTGATTTTTTAGTTATTAAATATTGCATATTTAAATCATTAGTCTTCAATATAATTTAATGTCTTTGTTAGTCTTCAATCAAACTAAATTTTGTCCATAGTCTAGGAAGCCTAATTTTTGAGATTCGCGTAGATCCCGCTAATAAGAATATAAGTATTAATATAAAAACCTGCTTTAAATATATTCGTCAAATCACTGACATCACTCATTCACTGTAAGTAGCTCAACATGTGGTGAATTGAGTCTGGCCGAGTGCTTGGCGCATAAAGATGGGTTAATACCGATATTAATCAGTATTCGCTAATATGAATATATTCGTCTAGTAATATTATAATATTTAAACTAATATTTGAGTACTAGCGATATCTGAATATGATGGAATATGTACTGTTGTAGATATCAGTCCCATATTCGTAATCCATAGACGTATAATATTGTTTCAAATAGTATCTAGGTATATAATATTGCTAAGTAGACATAATGAATGTTAATACTGTTGCTGATGAGTGATACAACATTTATAAGATATTGCATTATCTTTTTTTTATTCGTGTTTGAAAAAGTAATAAGTGATTGTGAAATAAACATTTCTTTTAGATGCCTGGGATTTGAACTGAAATAAATTAATATTATCGAGAGAAAAAAAATGTATAAACATAATTTTTAGTTTATAGTTAGTCGATCTGAAATCAGCTCCCCAGATTTTGCAAAAAAGTCACATACAAAGCTTCGAAGTTACCAATATGATCCGCGTAGTGAATATGATCCGTGTCAATCGAATGAATCCCGATCCCGAGTGATATATATTATTCGACAGTGTTGAATGATCTTTACGTATTAAGTGAATATCAAATATTAGCATATCAGAGTTAGTCGGATTACTAATACATGAATCCATTGAATATCACTAATATCTTAGCGAACAACTAATATATCAGTCACAACTCTACTGGTTTTTTATTGGTGTTCAATGTTGGGATAAGATGTGCGAGCGTGTGGCTTTACCTTTACAAAACTTTCTTTTAGAACGTAGTGCTTCATAATTTGTACAGAGTACGCCACTAGCGAAGTCACGTGATTGACTGGTCTCCGCCATATTGCATTTGTACGGTGGCGAGGGATCATTTACTAATGCCCAATTTGTAATTTTATAAATGCTTTAAATAATTATGTACTCAGAATTGTTGGTGTCTGTTTACTACTGAGTTTGTTTTATGTTTTAAGTTTAGTTTCAATTCGTATAAAGTGTATAGTGTACATAAAAATATAAAAAATTGTTCTGGGTTCCACCATTGAAATAACCAAGTAGTGACCGAGTACCTACCAGAAAAGGTTCTCCGACAGCGCATTGCAGACTAGACCAGGTATTGAAAAAAAATAATTAGATTCGGTTACACAGCGTCTAAGCACTGGAATTTAATGTTTTTGTTGGTATTTTTAAGCTGTATTGAATGCCGGCATCGGTTGTTTACTTCAAAACGTAGCTTTGTGTAGAGAAAACTCTTCATAAATGAATGAGATGCACTTTTTAATTGTATCAATAACAAAGATTTTAATAAATTTTATGTATATATTGGTATAAAATTACATTACGGTATTTGGAGCGAAAGTTCGAGTGTACTTACATCCACAACTTGAAGATGTTGTGGATACATAAACAGTGGTATAGGATTTAGAAAATGTGAATGCTTATCAGCCATTCTGTGATTTGGAGTTATGTGACCTTTATAATCGTTGTGCATTATGTACACGTAGCTTTAGACAGCTATACCATGGAACGGCGCCATTTTGATTGCTAGCGCCTTGCCAGGGGGGGAGAAGGGCGGGTAGGAGGGGCGCCACTCACTACATAAAATGTGACGCTCAGACACTTGGTGTGTCTCTCTCATGATCTTCACAGAATTGCTCTTCTATGTTGAAGGACATAACTTTTACATGATTTCCTTCAAAGTGAGTTAAGTAAGTGGGATACAGTTACTAAGTCACTTCTCTTTCAAAGGAACACTATGAAACTAAGTCTTCAGCGAACTGAGGGTAGTACAGAAATTAAAAAGTTAGTTTAAGTATGTCAATAACAACATTGCTTTGTTGATAATTTAACACAGCAATATTATCATATTTCCCAACATTTCTTACACTCTTCATTCAAAATAACAATATTTTGGTTTATAGATTAAGCTTTGAAAAGGAGTTTCTTTTATCAAATGGCAGTAATATGGTATACTATTATACTTCTCATTTATTTAAAATGTTAGAAGCTTTCAAATCATGTGTAAGCAAATTAAGTTTATTTGTGATCAGTAGTTAGTGAAGATGATGAGGGAAAATAATCTAATCTCACCATTTTTCCACCTGCTAACTCTAAAGCAGAGTTAACTGATGAAGATTTAGGTAATGAAAGCCTGGTTGTGCTCACATGATAGAAGCAACAAGTAATATGTAACCAAGCATTATATGTAACACATAATATGATTTAAAAGAGTGTCCATGGAGTTTCTTGCACGTTCTTCTCCATAGAGACCTACTCTTTGGAACGTGCAATTTAGCTTCACTTTTCTTGGACTGACCGACATTTGACTATTCAAAAGTGCCTGTAAATGGTCTATTTGAAATAAATGTTTTGATTTTGATTTTGATTTTGATTTTGGTTTCCTTATTGATAACCTAGATCTCAATTGTGTCCTGCAATACTTAGATATAGTGATTATTATGATCAATCATAATTGTTCATATTACTAGCATTCTTTGAAAAGAAGACCGGTTTAAAGCTTTTCCAAAAGTCACCAATTTTTTTTTTTAAGTCTTAATAATATTAGTAAAATTGATAATTTTTCATTTTTAGCAATATCTTTGTTATTTTTAATTGTTGATGCAACCCCTAAAACAAAATAGCCATCCTCATGAATGTTGCTTTCATTTGACAGGTATTTTCTCATGGAATGTAGATCATCATGAATGGCAAAGTAAATGGTACTATGGAGAATCCTATTGATACTTCTGCCCCAAATCCACCTGACAGTTTGCAAAATGAAAAGGAAGCTGCTTCTGAAGGCTGTGAGAATGCAACTAATATCTGTGAAAATAGCAATAACACTGAGGACAGTAATCACTTAGATAGTGAAAGTAGTCCAGGAGGCACTACAGAGGACTTGGCTAATGACATAAGTAATGGTAGTGACAGTCAAGAAGCTCCCATACAATCATCAACAGAAGACCCTGAACTACCTGACAATGAAAACAGTAACAATATAATATTTTTGGATAACAACTGTGGCAATAGTAATGAGTCTTATCCAGAATCTATAACTGGTTGCCAGGTTAAGTCTGACGCTAATGATGATAAACTGCGCAAGATAATGGTTGAAAAGAATCAAGAAGCAGAAGAAGCAAGGGTACTTGGTAAAGGTACCACTACCATCACCCGCATCACTGAAATTACCCAGGAAGAGGTATGTACCTTTTTTCAATTAATAAATTTCCAATGATATTTCAAGTTACATTCATAGAAGATTGCTCTAGGTGCAATGTTATACCTTGACTGTAATTGTTAATAATAACTAATTTTGTAACAGATCATACTTTAATTAATTTCCAATGATATTTCAAGTTACATTCATAGAAGATTGCTCTAGGTGCAATGTTATACCTTGACTGTAATTGTTAATAATAACTAATTTTGTAACAGATCATACTTATATAGCTGTTTCATAATTTATTTGAGGAGAAAGAATATGTTTTCCTTATTGAGGAAAGTCTTTTGTCCAGCTGGTTGAGTTCAAATCCAGAAAGACACACCTCTCACACCATTTCTATGAAATGGTAAATTTATTGATCGCACTCTTATATTGTTTAAGGCCACCTCTTTTTTGATGACTACTTTAATAGTCTTAGAATGTCAGTCTATCTGGCTAGATGTACTGTGTACTCAGAGACTTCATTTAAAAATAACAAACCATTAATCTGTATTGACCAGCATTTCTACACATAATGTTAAAAACAATAAATCCTCTAAATATTTTGAACTCAACTATTTATTTTAACTAAAATTAATTAATTAACTAGCTAAAAATTGAGATTCAACTTAGAAAATTGTTATAGGATTTCATTATCAAAATCACTAGAATCAGGTATAGTACTCAAGTTATAAGACCTTTTTTTTTTTTTTTTTTTTTATGGTGGGAAAAAATCATGCATTGACATCCCCTGCCCTTGGGTGGAGCGGGAGATAGTGTCAGACTCTTACTGACTAAAAGACCCACCCCGTTCCTTCTAGCCTTCATACCGGGGCTCGAGCGCCCTTTCGGATAACCCTGGCCCCAGTAGGCTTCGACCCGGCTGGGTCCCTGCTGTTGCTGACAACTCCTTGAGGCGCGCGGGAACAGTGCGCGCCGTCGACGCCTTGGGCTTGGTCCGGACAGTTACCGGACGGCCGGACAGCGAGCTACCCATTGCTCACTGTCCGCAAGCCCAAGTTATAAGACCTGAATAAACTGAAAAATACACTCTATGAGTCTACCTCATTTTTAAATCATTTTTCTAAACAATAACAATGGGCTAAAAGTATTACACTAATATTATAAAAATTAAAGTTTGTCAGTGGATGTTAGTTATTTCTTCACATCAAATTGACACTTGTAGACCATGTTCTGGAATGGAATATGGGCTATTTTAAATCACATTGAATTTAATATATCTGACAAACACTCTTGCGTTTATTACGCCAGGGTCGCATATCAACAACCAAATACTCCATCTCATCAGCTCTTATGTCACTTATGGGGATTGATGAGTTAAACGAGATGGAGTAGACACTATAACACTCGTCGGATCTCGGAAGTATAGCACATCTATTCTAGTCTATTTTCTACTTTCACGCAGGTGAAACTGTTGGCAGCAGTTGGTATGATGGTCTATAACTCACTGGGAGACCATAGAGACGCCACCATGGTCACGCTGATTAGAAATGTACGGTTGGTCACCAGATGCACTCGTACAGGGTGGACCTGGTGACCAACCAAATTTAGTTGGTAGAGCGATTGTTGCACCGCCACTAGCTCCTTAGTAAATTATGTGTCTAACTAGCGATTAGCCGCCAACAACAGCTCCCTAACAGCAGGGCTGTTGCTCTTCGACTGCATGTTTCTATATTATTTTAATCACTGTCAGAATTAAATACCAAAAGAAGCTATTCATGAATGGAAACGAAAGTACTGAGATTTTTATAAAACATCGACTACTGACAGCGCATGTGATAACAAAACAAGCAATAAATATCCAGGCCCAAAATAAACATTTTCATTCGTTTTGATGACACGCTTGGGCGATTGGCTGCTCACTGCGTGTTGTAGGTTCGATTTCCGCACGGATCAAGTATTTGTATGACCTACAGATAGTTATTCCGAGTCTGTGTGTCTTGTGTATGAGAGTTTACATGTTTGTTAACGCACTTATGATACACGAGTAATTTCTAGTGTGGGGCAAGGTTAGTTTTGAAAGAAAAAAAAGGAAAAGATTTTTGAACACCTTAAAATTGTAGGGAGTGTGCTACGATTCTTGTATGCCCCATTTGATTCGGTTACGTTCATACATATCTGGTCACATACGCATGCCGGTTGTGAGTATTACGAACAAAATTAAAATCAATTATCAGATAAAACATCTTTTCAAAAAGACAATGTCTACTTGTCGGATTAGTCGCAGGTTTGTAAGAAGACCAATGAAAACTTTACTTACTTTTTGTAACTACATTTTCGGTTTTCACAGAACCTTTCGCTAAACCATCTCCAACGCGTGCTCTTATCAAAGACTGGGCGAGCCAGTTCACGGTCGCAAAATTATATTGTTGCAGATATAAGTACCACAAGGATACGTGGATGGATATTTTTATATGCATGGCCAAAATCTTGACCCATTTTAACCGGTACGATTAGACTACTGATCACGGCAGCCATCATAAAATTTTTCAGAATTCAGTACCAGTACATACAATGTCAAAATTGGCCTTCTGAGGATTTTGCAAGAGACTGTCGTTTAGGTTTACACCTAATCTCTGCGAATTTATACGGAAGTCGAACCTGGTGTCTAGGAATGGTTTCTTATGTGCGTTTCATTAAAGCCAAATGTTCGATTGCCCATTGTAATTTTCGTCGGCGATTCCAACAGATCCGAGTGTGGGCTGTGCCAAGTCAATTGCGTCAGACTTTTCATCTACTGATGAATTCATAAATGAAGAGACTATCTCTCAACAGCTGTTTTTTTCATTTTGTATTTAAAAAAAAATTTAATTGGCAGTTGATACAAATAATGTAGTGCATGTAGTGCTTTTTTAAGATCAAATTTGGAGGTGCTTTTTTGTATAGATATTTCACATTTTTGAAGAGCCAAATAAAATAAATAAAGTAATAGAAGGCTGTCAAAACACGGAATGGTAGTTTTCGCGTTTAGCCGTATGTATTTATTTATACGCGCAGTTCTTTTGAGCAGCCCCCGGACAACCCTATGTCATAACGGCCCGCAACACTGCTACCTTATTTGGGAAAACCCCCTGTGACGCCTTATTATTTCACGTTTGTTACTGGACGAACCATTAAAAACAAACAATTCCTTTTCATTTTAGGACAACTTGTTGCCGGGGCGTGGCACTTTCTGGCAGATCTTTAGAGATGAAAAAAAGCCGTCGTTGCTATAGAAACAGCTACTCTTGTTGACCGCACTTTCTAAATCAGCCGTATTCAACCTTTTTTTCTTCTGGAGCTACATAAAGCTTTTATCATTGTCATGATGGGTCGCAATAACTTTCAGTCAAATAAAACTTTATACTAGACTAGTTGACTGCTTTCGATAAAATTACTTCACGCTATGATGCATGTTACATGCAGGCGTAGTTCAACTTTTTCGTTTTGTTAGCGGTACTATCATTGAACGACACATCTCAAGGAGTGAACTAGTAAGCAGAGTAATTCCATACTGTAAAACTGCTACTGGAAGCTAAATAAAAAAAAAAATTATAAAACCAAAATTGTGATAGGCTACAGGGCCATTCAGAAATGCTTGAAGGGCCACATGCGGTCCGCGGGCCGCAGGTTGGGTATAATATGTTGTTCTCAATGGTTGCGCGTAACTCAAACTTGGACGGAATTCGATGTTATAGAATTTAAATTTCGATGATTTACTCGCGATTCCGATTATGTCTGCTGTTGGCTGTTCATTAACCGGTTACGCTGACGATAGCTTTCCGCTCATACAGTCAAGTACTTGGTCAGAACTTGAGTATTTGACCGACACATAGACACGTATCAGTGAGGCGATCGAAATTGTTTAGCCTTTACATCGCAAAAGGTAAATTTAAACTTATGGCCTATTTATTAAACTTAATAACATACCTGTTAAAATAAAACAGCCCGTTTGCTACGTAAGTAAAATATTCCTCTCTGATGTGAACTAGAGGGGAATATTTTAAATGTTTAGCAAATCATAACAAAATTGTCGAGAGAAAGTCTTTGGCGTTTATAATTTTAACTTTATAACTACGTGGCTAAAAGAAAATGGACGGTGTGCTACATTATTTGTACTACAGGGCACTTGTGTGAGTTGTTAGGACATTCATAGGAGTGGTTCGACGTAAATTACTTGAAATGCAACATAAACATTGATATATTTATGTAAAGCTCCCGGGCGTTGTGAATCGCAGAGTAATCTCCGGCCAACGTAGGCGCGGCCTTGCGGATGACGAGCAATGGGTAGGTCTTCGATGGCGCGTAGTTTTGCACGCATGCCTCAAAGAGATGTCAGTAAAACCGTAGGTGCCCAGCAAGGCCGATGTCTGCTGGGGCCATGGGATAACTTCTGGAAATAATACTCATGGGGCTCATCTAGCGATCTGAGATTGCGTAAAAAAACTATATCCAAGACTAACCCGCCTAGGTGAGATCGAACTACTATACACTATATAAGATAGTCAAACTATACAGGTTATTTCTGGAGTAGTTACCAAGCGAACCTTCAAGAAGCTAGAATTTTCATGTGTTTGAATGTCTTAATCACATCTGTTTAGGGTTCTATGCCTAAGGGCCCTTTTACTGTCACGCGTATTTTATCCCGCATGCGGGTCTCGTCCATATGCGGGTGATAGCACGCTCCGGGTCACACGCAGGGCAAAGATTTCGTTTGCTGCTGCAATGTTGTGCGTGTCGCCAGTGTGTAAACTTGTTTGCGATATATGCGGACTACGAGCATGCGTGCAACCCGCTTCACAGTAAAAATAACACTGAAGGCAGAAGATCACCACCCGCATCCGGATAGCGCGTACGCGTGTTTGGAAAAACATGATTGTGTCAATTGATAGGATGCGGGCAGTCTGTATGCGGACGAGAACCGCGTGCAGGCTAAAAAACGCGGGACCGGAAAAGGGTCCTAAAGGGTAAATACGAGACCTCGATGCTATCACTCTGCTATCCGTCTGTCTGTCACCAGGCTGTATCTCCGAACCGTGAACAGTTGAAATTTTCACAGATGATGCATTTCTGTTGTCGCTGTAACAAAAATGCTAAAAACAGAATAAAATAAATATTTAAGTGGGCATACAACAAACGCGATTTTTTTGCCGTTTATTGCTACGTGCAGTACAAAACGCTTCGTGGAAACCCATAGAAAATGTAATGTTCTTCAAGCGCATTGCCTCTAAGGCACACTTGACTAGTTTAATAATCTAGAATAAGGTGTACAAGAATAAAAGTGATTTAATAGTGAAAAAAATTTTCAGAACTCTGAATTGGATTCAGATGAAGAATCTTCAGAAGAAGATATTTTCGAGCTCAGAACGGAAGATACAGTAAGTATCAATTCAGATAGTGATCCAGAAGGGGCAGATGACCAGTCACAAGAAGGTGTTATAAAAATAAAAGATAGTAATATAATAATATTAGAAAATGAAGATGGGTCTCTCAGTCAAAATGGAAATTCCCATGATTCTCCAAGTCCTGAAATTCAAGAAATTGTAAGTGATAATGATGACTGTATTGTGGCTGAAGAAAATCCGAAAGCTAATAGTGATAACAAAGTACAATTGCGCCGTAGCAGTAGAGCAATAAAGCGCAAACGATATAATGATGATGTGGAAAATGGTATAGGTGAACCTGATATACCTCATCATGTATCGGGAGCATTTCAACGCAAACATAAGCCCATTGTTATTAATGACACTAAAGCTTTAGTTGAAATGGCAGCTAGGCAGATGAAATCAAACCAGAACCATACTCAGAAAAAAGAACCGACGGTTGTTATCATAGATACCAATAAATTGTCTTCTGAAAAAGAAAAATCGACGGTTTCAAATAAACCTGCTGGGCTGCCAATAAGTTCTAGTTTAAGCGCACAAAGTCTTTATCAAAGCATTGTAGCTCGTGGAACAACGGTCACACCAGTCAGCAGCAAGTCTAATGTGACTTCCCAGAGCTCAACACAAGCACCCCAGCCTTCCATACTACCTTCATTAACAGATGATATGTTTGTAGTTGAAGCACCTTCGTTTATAGTGCCCTATGTTTACGAAAAACCTTCAGTTAAGCCCTTCAGAGAATTTGTTGACTTACTGGGCAAAGAGCTGGATGAACAGAAAGCCAAAGAAGAAAAAGAGTTACAAGAAAAACTTAACAAAGAGAAGGAAAAAACTGATAAGGAAAAGCAAGAGAAAAAAGAAAAAGGCGAAGATGAGTCTGAAGAGGAAGCGCAACCAGCAGGACCTGCGACAGACGCGGAGATCGCTGACCCAGTGGACGACAAGAAAAAGAAGAAAAAAGGTAAATTAACTATATTTCAATTTATGGATAGCTTAGACAAGCGCACTGATCGAAAATGTTTTTTTTTCTTTCTAAAAAGGTAAAAGTGTAGATTTAATTAAAACAGACTACATATTTATTATTATTATTATAGCTTTATTTTTCTCCATACAATGTTTTTATTTTCATATTTCATGTACTTGTAATTATTAATTATTGTATGGCCCCTATAGGGTAGAAAGCCTCCTCCATCTTTTTCCATATCTCTTTATCTTGGGCAGTGTCCATCCAGTTCTTTCCAGCTGTTTTTATAATGTCATCCGCCCATCTCTTTCTTTGTCGTCCTTTTTTCCTTTTGCCAATGGGACCTGGCCATTTCGTAACAAGTAGTGTCCATCTTTTGTCCCGGTACCTGGCTAGATGGCCCGCCCATTTCCATTTCAGTGACATAGCATGTTGTAGAGCATCTTTGAGTTGGGTTTTATTACGTATCTCTGTATTTCTCTTTTTGTCTAGTCTTCTCAGTTTCAAGATGCTTCTTTCCATGGCATGTTGGCAAGACAGGATTTTGTTCTTTATCTTATTCGTGAATGTCCAGGTCTGACTTGCGTAAGTTAGTGATGGTAAGATACAGGAGTCCATTATGATTTTCTTTAGCTTTAAGCCATAGTTCCCTTTGAGGATTTCTTTTTGTGCCCAGTACTTTTTCCAAGTTATATTTATTCTCCTATCGACTTCATTTTCGTTTCTGTTTGCGTCAAATGACATAAGTTTTCCCAGATATACATAATCATTTACATATTCTATCACCTTCCCTTCAACATTAATCGGGGTTTGGGTATGATTGGTCATTATTTTGGTTTTGCTGGTATTCATTTCGAGTCCCACTTTTTTACTTTCCGTGGCAAGGTTTTTGAGCATTATTTCTAGTTCTGTAGCAGTTTCACTAAAAAGAGCTATGTCGTCTGCGAATCGTAGATGTGTTAGGCGTTTATTTTGTAACCAAACTCCTTTGTTTGCCCAGTCTATGTTTTCGAAGATGTGTTGCAGAACTGCTATGAACAGTTTTGGAGAGAGCGGATCACCCTGCTTTACACCTCTTTCTATGGGAAACTCTTCGCCTTTACTTTCTAGTTTTATTCGACTAACACTTTTGAAGTATACATTTTTTATTGTATTTATGTATTTCTCATTTATGTTGTTGTTTTTTAGTGCCTCCCATATGGATGTATGTGCGATGCTGTCAAAAGCTTTTGAATAATCAATGAATCCTATATAGAGTGGTTTGTTGAATTCTTGGTATTTTTCTAACAGTTGATCAACAGTGTGGATGTGGTCGATGGTTGAGTAGCTCGGTCGGAACCCCGCCTGTTCGGTTGGTTGGTTTATGTCGATTTTTGATGCTATTCTACCAAGTAGGATTGAAGAAAACAGTTTGTACATAGTGGATAGGAGACTAATGGGCCGATAGTTGGCTACTTCTTGTGGGTTTCCTTTTTTATATAGAAGTATTATATGTGAAAGGCCCCATTTTTCAGGTATTTGTTCAGTTTCTAATACCCTGTTGAAGAGTATTGTTAGGTATGGGACTAGTACCCGTGCTCCAACTTTTACTGCTTCGTTAGTTAAGTTGTCTGGTGCAGGGCTCTTTTCTGGTTTTAGTGTTTTTACATGTCTTAGTACTTCTATACCACTTATTGGCTCTATTGCATCTTGTGTTTGTCCTATCTCTCCTGTTTTGTTGTAGATGCTTTCCTCTGTGCCTGATTCTTCTGGCAGTTTTTTGTAGAGTTCTCAGAGAGTTACAGACTACATATAACAATGTATAAACCGGAAAGAATATGCCCAAAATTATTCGCAAAATTTCATATTCTGAGATAATTTTTGTTTACTATGAATATGTAGATGGAAAGGTATTTTCTGCACAAAACATAAACAAGTTGTTTTATCATTGTTGCGCAATATTCTGGGGTTTCATGACTGTTGCCTCGTCATAAAACTAATTTTATCACCATTTTTCTTATTTATCTAGAAAGTAGTATATATTCACAGATTTTATAAATTAAAATTTAAAATGGTGTTCTTTGGTTTAGAAAAGCCACTGATTAATATAAACTCCAAGTTAGTATGTTAATATGATGGATTTCACATGAGTGGCTACAGACTGATGTGCACTATATCATCAGTTAATAAATATATTGTAATAAAATTTTAGAGAAAAGGAAACGTGGCGCCGAAGAAGACGATGTGTCTTGGGATGGTTCATCCACCACAGACTCAGAGGATGAAACAACTATCAGTGATGAAGAAAATAAGACTATTATTATTAAAGATAAGGTCGACTCTTTAGACGATATAAAAGATGTGACAGCCTTACTTGCAGATAAGGTGTCCTCTACCAAATCAGATAATTATTTCGACTGTTCCCTTGGAAAGTTTTTTATAAATATTGGTTTAAGTCTTGTGCAAGAATATGTACAAAGTGATTTATTGAAACAACAGACTCGAAAACTAAAAAGAGAAAAGAAAGCAGGAACTAGTACCAAGAACACTGAAACTTCAATCGCTTCACTCAAAAGTAATATTGAGTTCAGCAAAGAAAATAATGCACCTTATTCATTTACACAGAAGAAATGCGAGTTTTGTAGTTTTAAGACAGAATCTAATTTGGCAATGGCTCATCATTTGGAGACCCCGCATATGAAGAATAATGTTTATAAATGTAACTTTTGCGCATTCGAAATACGAAGTCCTCATGATATATTATACCATATGGAAGCTGAGCATAATATCAGAGGAAAGCTGGAGAGAGCACCTGCATACCACCAGTGCGCTAACTGCCTCTACGAGGACAACGGCAAAGGGAAATTGGCGCGCCACCTCATACCTTGTGCCAAGAAATTTAAACCTGAAACGAATTTGGCTCCTTCACTTGAATGGGAACCTCCTGCTAAAATACCAAAGGTAAAATGCATATTGTGATATTTTCAATAAAAATGTTTCCAGATTAAATAACGAAAAACAAAAATTTAAAAATATGTATTTATTCAATTTCAGATAACTAGATCCCGCAATAGTATGATGGGGTCTTACCAAAACACCTTCAATCGAAGTAGTGTTGGCAGCAGTCAAGGGCGGCAATCGACGAGCGTCTCCAGCATAATGCCAGGCGTCAGTTCGTCTTACCGGCCACGGGCGCGCACCCCCATGGCCGTGCCGCCACGAGCCTTGCCAGTCCACGGGGTGCCTATCTTGCGTGGTGGCGTCATGGTCAGACACAATTCACCCTCCCTCATGTCCTCGAATTACCCAGTTGCTGTAAGTTCGAACATTTTTTCTCTCTCTATTTTAATGTCCGTCTGATACAATTCATAAAAGAAATAGATAATAAAAGGTTTACTCTTTGTTTTAGAATAATGTTAAGCCAAAATCGATGCATCAACCATCGATTTCTATTACGCCGTTGCCGCGGCAACCACCGCCCGTACAGCAGCCGCCACCCTCGACCAACTCCAAGAGTGCTTTCGTCATCTGTGAGATTTGTGACGGTTATATAAAAGATCTCGAACAGTTACGGAATCACATGCAGTGGATACACAAAGTGAAGATACATCCTAAGATGATCTACAACAGGCCACCACTTAACTGCCAAAAATGTCAATTTAGGTAAATTGTACAATATAGTAGTAGACCTAAGACGGTTATTTTGTTTTTTTCCTACAAACCTATGATTCGGCGTATAAATAGTACGATCCATATTTGAATGCAACTATTTCTTGGTCTGTTTCAGGTTTTTCACTGATCAAGGTCTAGAACGACATCTGCTGGGCTCACACGGCCTCGTCACCAGTTCAATGCAAGAGGCCGCCAATAAGGGAAAAGACGCTGGCAGGTGTCCCGTATGTGGCAGGGTATGTAATTATATGTATCAAAGTTTTACGTATTAATCTATATCTATACGTATAAAATAAATTGAAATGTCTATAAAATCAAAATAATATTTTTTTTTTACAAAATGCAACGTTTTTCTGGCTTGTCTCTAAAACTGCTTTACCGACATTTACGGGACTTATGTATATTGACGGATAGCTAATGTTACAAGGAGTCACAGGGAGTCACTATAGTGCGTTTCACTTAAGAGGTTCCTTCCCCGTAATGTTGGCTCCCCTATCTGTCTACTGATAAAAGAAGGGAAAAAGAAAATAGTTGCCTACTCTACCAAAATTTTTGCACGAAATGTGAAACGAAATCGATTTTAACAGTACTCGCACCACTTTATGGAGAATTATGAGCTAGAGATAAAAGCAGGTCTAAAAGGAAGTGGTCAATTTAGAGAGAAAAAGAAAGAATTGCAGGACAATCGAAATGGAGGACAATAAAAATAGTTTTTAGTTTCCAAAAAAAAAAAACAATATTATAAGGCAATTGTTTAAATTAAAGTAACGAGATATCAGGTAATCTCCCTAATAATAATAGTAATTTCATTGCTAAAAATATAGCAACACTGTTTTTCCGTATGGCCAACATTACGGCCAAGGAACTTCTTAAGTGAAACGCACTGTACTTTTCATTTTCCCGCGAGAACGGGATTTCAAACTACGAAGTACATCTTCCAAATGCTAGAACAAAATGTAACGATACTTTCACTGGGATATAGGTAACGTTTTCCACGGAAGCTTAGTTGTGTTCTCATATTATGTACAGGGGTTGGAATATGTAGAGTATATTTACATAAGTTGGTGGCAGTAACTAACATAGAGTTGATAATACCTCATCACCGAATCATAAACATGACGATTAAATTAAATTACTTTTGCGTTTTTCAACTAGATTATTAAGCTATTGCATAGCTTCTATCGCGGGCCTTGAGCGTGGAGACCGAATCCAGAAATTCCGTAAAGAAAATAACCTAACACCCCCCTCTCTCACTCATTTGTTTTTTGAGCGTGGTGACCGATAAGAAAACAAATGAGTGAACAATCAATCAAAATTCAATTCAATGTGTGAAAGTGTAACTTCAATTAATATCAAAGAAAAAAAAAACAAAGGAAAAAAAATACTGCATAAATAAAATAAATAAATAATTATAATTGCATACGTTGATAAAAATGCTATGCAATAGCTTTACCGCGGCAGTCCCCGAGTGCCACACGTCTTTTTTTTATATTAAAGAATCTTATTGTATTATTAGAGTTCATTGCTAAAAATTTTAAATTATTGAACTTTGTTTTAGTCTAACAGTTTTAATAGTTCCATTTTTTAAATTCCGTGATTTAATCGTCATGTTTGTGATTCCGGGATTTTAAAGGAGGCATTATCACCTCAATATTACTTACTTCCGAACTTGAGGTCGTACACTACATGTTATAAAAAGTAATGATAATTTACCCAAAAAAAGGAGGGTAATGTACTTTAATTCCACGCGGACGAAGTCGCGGGTAACATCTAGTATTTATTACAAAATAAAGAAGTTTTACGGTATTATAAAGATTCTTAAAATGTATAACCAAGAAATGGGGTTTTAACATGATTTCCCAAAGCTTTGTCGGAACAGCCAACCACAATTTACAAGCACACAATGTTGCGTGCGGTGCGTGAACTGCAACGTTAGCGTGCCAGCTGACGCGTACCTAGTCGAAAACTCTATATTACATGTATCTTTTTGAAAATATACAGGATTTTTAAATCAACATTAAGTACCTAATATAAAATTCGTATTAATTACAGGTATACCAGTGGAAGCTACTGAATCACGTAGCAAGAGACCATAACCTGACGCTGAAGCCAGCTCACCTTTCGTACAAATGCACGGTGTGCACGGCCACCTTCGGGATGTACAAACAGTTTGAAAACCATGTGTACTCGGCCCACAGCGTGGTCGCCAAGCGAGTCATGGACAAGAGCAAGAGCGCGCCGCCTGCTAAGACTTCTAGTGATTCTCTTCTGAAGCCATTGAAAATTAACGATGAGATTACTATAATACCGCAGCCAGCTAAACCGGCGACCGCTTCGACTGAAAATGACGATTAAGGTAATATATCAATATTTTTTAAATTATAGTAACTAACTAAATGTTTGCCATATACCTTATATTTTAGTTTTTAGCTGCCTACTAATTTTTATTTCTACTCTTGCATTGAACTTGGCCAAGTTATTATGGTTACTTAATGATTCACTAAGCAACAATATATTAGCAAAGCGATCTGTAAGCATCCAAATTTCGCGGAGCAAAAGGCTTTTTTTTTAACATAATTCTTAATTATTTATTGCCATTAATATTCTGGTTCAAAGTTATAAATGTAATCCTTCAGAACCTTGATTGTTACCAATACATACAGAATTACCGGTATAATTATATTTCAGATTCTAAAGTTCCTTGAAGAGCTACTGCATTGTCATTATAATAAATTTAGCGAATTTACCTGTTTCAATCGATCAAGCTAAAAATAACTGCTATGGCGCACATTGCGAGTGAAAATGCTGGGAGATGTCAGTTGCAGCCCCTACGTTTCCCACGTCGAATAGCTGTGCGCTGTGCTTTGCGTAAAAATAGTCTTTTTTTTGCTTTGACGAATTTTTGATTGTAATAAATATGCGAATTTATTGTTACTTTTATCGTAAAACCGTACCAAAAAACTACAAAAAAAAATTGAGGTAATCATACATTTTTTCTTGCATTTTCAAGTCAAATTCCCAATATTCATAAAAGCTTGCGTTAGCATTTAGCGATTGTATTTTAAAATTAAAAACACTGAGTACTATCATTTTTGAATCACTTTCTTGTGCCCTCGGCTGGTCGCTATCTTACTGAGCTGTGAGATTAAATTGAAGTAAATTAACGTAGGATATAGCCAATTGTCGCGTGCGTTGGCCTCGCTAGGCGAACTATCGAAATGTTATTTCTATGATGAAATAATCTTAGAAGGGAAAGTACGCCAGGATTAAAGCGCTATGCGATTTAAAATATAGACGAAGCAAACATAGGACAACAGTTTAAATACTTAATATATGTATTGAATATGATAAAAAAAAACAATTTTTATGTATACGTAAAAGGCAAAATGACTCACTGAGTCATCAACGCCTTGAACCTAGAACACTAAAATTTTGCACCTTTTATGATGTATACAAAGAATTTTCTAGCAAGGATTTTCCAAAATATCCCTAAGGTGAAACGGATGTCCACACTTTGTATGGAGAAATCTTTTTTAACACTGGACCGCTAGCAGAAGCTAGCATGATATAAGGTCATCAAGAAAGTAATAGTGCATGAAGGTCACAAAGTGAAGGAGTTCACTCGACTTAGTGTAAAAACCACGTAGTGAAATTTAAAGTTTCGCCGATACTCAAAAGACGTTAAATAAAGTTAATTCATTATTTTCTCTAATTAAACTTACATTGAAGCAAATAGCGAAAAATACGACATCTAAGAAACATTTTCAATTTTGATGCAAAGTCTAACTAAAGTAAATTCTTGAGTGACTTCTGTCATAGCAGTTTGTGTTTATTAGTTATTTTATAGAGTGATTCATTATTCTGAGAACTTGTTTTATTGTTATTCACACACTAAGCAATATATTCCCCATGACTGCAACAGCTTTATATGGTTTCTATAACAATAGAAAGCATATTTTATGACATCTTATTTGAAAGTGAGACTCACGCAGTTACGAGCAGCGACTAGTGAGCCGTATTTTTTTTTCACTTTATTTTGACTCAAAATGAAATGTATTTATTAATTTAGTGACCGCTAGCGAGCCTAAGCTGAATTTATTTATTTTGCGATGTTGTCTGTTATTCATGTTGTTGTGTTATTATTTTTCAAAAGAGATAATCTTAACTTGTAAATTACGAGTAATAACTTGTAGATTACACATACAGTTGACCCAACGGTAATCCGACAATGGTTTTGTAAGGTGGTGTCAGATTATCGAATTTGTTGGACTAGTACTGCCACCGACCTCTTGTAGTCGACAAATTACATACATACATGCTTGTAAAAATGGTAGGATCATATCTAAATATACCTTAAAATATATGATATGGAAATTAGTGAATTAACCTTTTAAATATCTTAAGTTACACAGTTCGACATAAGCAATTGTCTTTCTATTGTGTTTCTAATTACGGCATTTGATGAGTTAAACACAGAAGGTTTCATATAAAAGTATACTCATAAGTACATTATTTTGATTTCATTTAAGTAATGTTATTACCACTATAGCACTAAAAGTAATTAAACATATTGATGTTAATCAATTTCATAATGTTATAGGCTAAGATTATAATAGTGCCAGAATAGACAGGGACCGGATTACCTAGGGTCAACTGTAACTATTTGTTTGTAAGAACTATAAAAGTAATGAACCAATTACAAAAAAAATCTTTCATCAATTGAAAGTTACACCATCATGGAGTGCTGTAGTCTCTTATTTTGTTCGGAAAGATTGCACGGCTCCTATAGAATAGGTTATAGTGCCGAAACTAAGGGAAAAAGCTAGTTTAGTATAATATTAAAGGTCTAATGAATTTAATTGATTTGTTCTTCAAGTTGATGGAACTAGCTGAAGCAACGATACGACTACATCACACTTGACACTTGTTACAGAAGGGAGGGTATCAGCGCCTGCCTCACGCTCGGGCTGCAAGCTTGCCGTATCCGCCGGCCGCCGGGCTCGTGGGCAGCCCATCGGTTGGCGTGATTGATCTTCACTTTACGCTCCGCTGTTAGTGTACATTCCAACTCAGGCAACAGCTTGATAAAATGCTACATAGTATTAGGCGTATAAATGTTTCATACACAATAAGAGAACAACAAGTATCGAGCGGTCTTTGTAGATTAACCTTGTTGTTGAGGCGATATAGGTATTAAGAGGTCAAAAGGAGTATCTTACACTGCCTAGGCTTTAAAAGCCAGTGATATATTTTTTATATCATAAATTCGATACGGAAGTAGATTTCAGTTTACGAAAAGCAATGATGCACGGCGATCATTTGTAATTTTATATGTTGTAAATTTTGGTAACAATTAACGAATTTTATATATTATATAAATATATATTAATTGGAATGTACACTGATCACGTGGAATACAAAGACTCACGTAAATGCTAAACATACCTCAGCGAATCTTAGATATATATTGTAATTTTTTATGTAAGATATATTATAATGTTGTTCCGTGAAGGAGGTAAAACGGAGTTGAAATTGGAACTTGTCTGAAGCCCATTTCCCATGAGGAGATATCTGAGGCGTGTGCTACTTGCAATTCACAGACATGCAGTTTCCAAAACGTGCACGACTGCACTTGACTTGCGGTCATGTAAAAAGTATGTGGTATAAGGATCTCTAGACATTGTGATTTTTTGTCATGGGAGCTGGGTCGTGTGTAGTACTAAAATAACAGAATGTATGAAGGTTGTGTTATTGCATTGAGTCCGTCTTTTATAATATTATTTTACAAAATTGACTTTATTTTGCATTATAAAAACTTGTCATGGTGTACCGGGTTAAACTAACAGTCAATTTCAGTAGGAGCAATCAATTAATGTTTGTTTGTATTCAAACTCGAACATGTTAAAAGCACAGCTATATTTAAAATCAGTAACCAAGTAAACTATGACTTACATAGTGAAGTCCTACCGTTCCTTTAGTTGTTGCCTGAAAAAGCCACGCGATGTGGAGAAGTGACAGCTGACGATTAAGCCAAAATTACATTAAAAGATGACATAAAATTAGTTTCATGACATTCATTTCATTAACAATTTTACATTTACACTTCTAATTTTATGTTGCATGTATCAATTTCGTGAAATGAATCGCAAATAATTTTATTTTACTCTTTATAAAGGTACTTATACAGGGTTATTTGTAAAACACCTATAAACTTGCAGGTCTGAATTACTAACATCATAAACAAAAATTTTGTTCTATGACTTTTTACAAAACATAATTCAATTACCAAAAACAAACCTTCAAGATTTCGTTGTCCTATCTAACTTATTTCAACTCTGTACTTTGCTATATCTACTTAAGTCTGTATGACGCGACGTAAACGCATCAAGCAACCCCACCGCCCAATCCACGCTCCCCTCCGCTATTGTACTATCGCTTGCTTCGCATAGACTTCGTAATATTTAGAACTTTCAATTTAAATATTTTATTAACTAAAATATGTTTTTTTTTTTTTTGTAAAATATGATAATAATTAATTGTTGTATAGTAACACAACCCTGAAAGGTTGCCAGTGTTTACAAATAACCCTGTATAAGAGACAAAAACAGGTTGAACTCTCGAGTCTCTAACAATGTGATCCTTTGTGAGAGACTCGAGTCCATACTAAGATGAGAATTTTTGTCTCTAATCGAATTATATAACAGATCTTAATATTGTTACATACTGACGAGTTTATTCAACAGAAATATTAATCATTACATAATTAAGAAAATAAATATAAAGTGAAATGTTGGTGTTGTATAAAAAATGCTTGTATTGCAAGATGGTGTGAGCGAGCGCGTGAAGGTAATGTTGTGCAACTAATTTCCCTGTCAAATGTGTCGTAAAACTAGTGTCAATACGATAATAATTGTACTATATTGTAAAACAAATTGATGCTAACGGGGCCATGATTTCGGTGAACCTAACGTATTTTACTTACTGATTTCACGATACTTATTTTACGAATCAAGTTGCTCTGTTCGAAACCAATTCGTGAAAGTAATTTTACCTCTGCGTGTAATTAATATTGTAATGTAAATTCGGCTTTGTGAAAAGCTGTAAATAAATATTTGATATTGATTATGAAAGTAAATTAATTAAAAAATGCATGTTCTGTCCTTAATTTATTATTATTATGTAAAAGTCAACGTGACTATGAAAGGTTGCGTCCATATGAGCGATAACGACAGTAGCGCTTGCTTTTATTGCACGCAGCTAGCTCGCGTAAATTACGTATCACAATCTGCGTGTGCGCAGCAACATGCTTTGTTGGACTTGCGCCAGAGATGCATGTTATATACAAAACTTTGAACGCAATAGCAGTAATAATAACTTTTGTAATAGTAACTTGCGTTTATCCAGTGTCGCATTCGCTCATGTCGGTGCAGCATAATGGTGTATGCAAACAGGGAAGGCCTGTTACAAGTCCCAATTTCCATTATTTTCTTATCTATTGTGAGTAGCTGTGGTGTTTAAATATGGTCGTTTTATACGTATATTTATGTCGCTGTGTGATTTTTTCAATCTTACGTTTTCTCATTTTGTAGGAATAGCTGCTGTGTTAATACATTTAAGTATAGACACATAGCGTAAATTAATATAATATGCGATGCCCAAGTTTCTCTTTAATGGGCTATATTTGATGTCTGAATGAGTGCGTCAAAATACTACATGATTGTGTTTAGAATGGCACATTTGATTGAGTGGCATTCCTAACGAATTAAGCATTCTTTCATTGTGGTGAAACCGGAGGTGCGTGGTAAATATTTATTATTTAAACTTAGGTTGTTAAATTAGCTTTTAGTTAAATTGAAAGTAAAAATAATAACTAAAAGATTTATTTTCTGCATATGTTTTTACTTTATTCGAAATTTTGTATTTCAAACTTGAGTATTGCAATAAGCAAAACCTGATTTATTTAGTATATTTGAGGAATGAATGAGTGTGTCAAATTACTACAAGATTGTGTTTAGGATGGCACATTTGATTGAATGGCATTCTTTCATTGTAGTGAAACCGGAGGTGCGTGGTAAATATTTATTGTTAAACTTAGGTTGTTAAATTAGCTTTTAGTTAAATTGGGAGTAAAAATAATAACTTAAAGATTTATTTTCTGGAATTATGTTTTTCTTTATCCAAAATTTTGTGTTTCAAACTTGAGTGATAAGCCGAACCAGATTTATTTAGTTTTTGGTAAACAGGGTAGATTTTTACAAGGGCAGGAGCTCTAACCTTTGTATCTACAGGAATATTTCTTAGGTGGCTGTCCTACACTTTCTAGTTATTTGTACATGGGCATGCACAGATTACGGAAGTATGGACTGTCCCTTGTTAAAAATGTACACTGTATACCTAAATGAAGACGATTCAAAAGTTTTGTATCATTTTGTTATCTTGTAAATAACAGGTATCACTAAGTATTTGTAATAAAGATACCTTACCATTATCGATGTTTTATTTTTAATGTAATGAGTATAGAATGCAAAATATTATCACAAAATTGTAAAAATCCAATTTCAGGCATTTTTTTTTTAAATTGATATAATCAATATCAAGCACTAGTGCTTGACTGCGATCCCACCTGATGGTAAGTAGCGATGCAATCTTTGATGGTGAGGCGCACTAGTTTATTAAGAGCCTATTCACTCTAGCCTTGAAGACACCCAAATTAAAATCGGACGGGAAGACCGCAGCAGGCAAACTGTTCCAGTCCTTCGACGTACGCGGTATAAACGACGAGACGAAACGCTTAGTCCGGACCGTAGAGGTTTTAACAACGTAAGGGTGAATATTCGCCGTACGTCGGGTTGTCCGATGGTAGAATTGCGATGGCGGAAACAAGTCATGCAATTCCTGCGCACACTCCAAAATGCATCCTGTTAAACATCGAAAGGCTGGCTACCCTACGCCTGTGCTCAAGGCTTTGAAGGTTGGACTTAACCAAATCTGGATCACCAATTAGCCTCTTTGCACGCCTTTCCACCGAGTCCAAAGCTGCCAGGTGGCATTTTGCAGCACCAGCCCATATGTGACTGCCACAGAAATCTTAATAATAAGGCAATAGAAGTCGCATAGACGCGTGACCTTGTCGCCGCGCTTATGTGTTGGAGTACACAAGTGCACGTGGAGCGTTTGTTGCGGTTTCTTGTGTTATTTGAGACGCGGAGAGGTAAACATGGTGTTTTGCAGCATATCCAACTGCGGAAACTCGTCCAAAACTTGTAACTTAACAAATAAAGGAATAACATTTCATATGTAAGTACTTAATTTTTGAAATATTGTCGTTTTTTAGCAAATATAGACAAATCAAATATTTTCACTATCACTACTACGATTTATCACAAAAAACGATTTTTTTGTCAAATCAATAACCATTAACGCTTAAGCTTATTCATGTCTACTATTACTACTGCTAAAAGCAGCAATGAAATTATAGTCATACGCAATAAACAAAAATCGCCGTTTGCGTAAATTCTAGGTACAAGCCGCATGAGTTGGCCGCAATTTAGTGACGTGCTACTACTATTCTGTATCGATAATTATTTACGTTCAGCTTAATACTTCGTTTTACCAAATTGGAATGTATCATGTTTTTTTTTAATATTTAAATATGAGATTAACTATTGGAATCGATTCAGTTACTGATTCTGAACAAACTATATTCAGTAAGTTATATATGTATATATAAAAAAAAACTTTGTAAGTATAATTATTTATTTATAGTATATACAAGGTGCAGTTTTAAAACTGCACAATATTTCAGGAGGTTGTAATAAAACTCATAAATAATCATGTAAAAATACGAAACCTGGTCAATAATCAGTAATACTTGTTATTTTATTTTTTAATTACACTAAACTAAATCGATTGATCGATGGCCGCGGGGGCGTGGCTAGGGTGTGGCGTGCGGGATGATGATTGGATGATACATTATTTATGAAACTATCGTTGCGAGTTAGTGTGTGTGAAAACGCCCTTTATTGTTCCGTGTTTGTATGTGTGAAAAAAAACGTGGTTATAAAAAAAAAAAAATTACCTACTTATTTTATTATTGATTCGGGTCGAGAATCACTAACATAATTACCTCCTGAAATATTTTGCAGCTTCAAAACGACACCTTGTATATAATTATTTTATACTTAAATATTTATGTATTGTTATTTATATGAAACCTAAACAATTTAAATTGTGTTATTTTAAAATTAGTTTAGTTTATTAAGAATTGCCAAACTTAAGTGGCAATGGGCAGGGCACATTGCTCGCAGAACAGATGGCCGTTGGGGCCGAAAGGTTTTGGAGTGGCGACCGCGTACCGGAAGACGCAGTGTTGGAAGGCCTCCTACAAGATGGACCGATGACTTGGTGAAGGTAGCAGGAAACCGATGGATGCGAGACGCACAGGAACGTTCGATGTGGCGACGCTTGGGGGAGGCCTATGTCCAACAGTGGACGTGTATTGGCTGAAATGATGATGATGATGATGATGATTAAGTATTTATAGTCCACCACTACACTAACTACCTCCCCCTTTTATTCTAAGTTCATACACAATCCATTCTATTTGATTTGGTCATTGTTTTTACACGACTGTTTTTTACTGTAAGGTGAAGTATTGGAGAGCCTTTAAGATTTGTATAATTATATAATAAACTAAATGTACGTACACTTATTGTTTTATTGTATTCCATTTCCTCATAAATAAATCGTCTAAAAGGGCGTTGACGAAAGAAATACTTTCAATAAAATTAATTATGTATTGTTGCTGGACTCCTTGGAG
Source organism: Mythimna ferrago (assembly GCA_910589285.2). Classification (NCBI taxonomy): domain Eukaryota; kingdom Metazoa; phylum Arthropoda; class Insecta; order Lepidoptera; family Noctuidae; genus Mythimna; species Mythimna ferrago. The sequence goes on along the minus strand of OU342673.1, from coordinate 13,819,895 downwards.
ATTATTAACACTCAACGGAAAAATATAATTTATCGATATGAGCTCGTAATAGTTTGCACTGCACTATTCTTAAGTGAGAGTGAGCACGCAATATCATTTTTTGCTTTTCGCACACGTTTCTTATTGGCTGCAGGAGTCGCGCCCCCTGACATTATGCGTTTATAAAAAATATTGCGTAATGTCATCGCATAAAGTTTAATTTTGTAGCAGTAATGCAAAGTGCATTTGTAGGTGTAATTGTGTATCTATTTTTTGTTTATGTAGTAGTAGCTGTGACCCGGCGACACTCGTCCCGATATAAAATTTAGTACTATAGCATTTCTATTGCCTTATTATTAAGATTTCTGTGGTGACTGCAGTACTCCACACACGAACGGACCTGTTCTTTGTTTAACATTAAAAGCTGTCCCGGTGTGAAGTCACGCCGGACCTTTGCAAGAACGCCTAGTTTCCTAGCAGCTACCTTTGCTTTGGACTCAATGAACCGCCCAAAGTTAAGGTCTGAGGGAATTTCAACCCCCAAGAGCTGAAGGCGGTAGGTGTACTCCAGGGATAAATTCTGAAAAGTAGGAGCCAAGGTGCACGGGCTCCTTTTGGCGGTGAACAGACACGCTTGTGTTTTGGCGGCGTTGAATCCCACCAGATTGGCTTCACCCCACTTGGAGACTGCCTGAAGTGAGATATTCGTTCGCTCTACCATAGCCTCTCTTTCGGACCGGATTAGCTCCTTATTAGCCCGAGCACTGAGCAGGTATCTTTCTACAACTGTGCTATCATTTGCATACCCATAGATACCGGGCACCAGCAGATCGTTGATATGCAACAGAAAGAGAGTTGTAGAGAGAACAGACCCCTGAGGAACTCCGGCATTAGTCGTCATGGGCTCTGATGAGCATCCGTCGACAACAATTCGGAGAGACCGTTCACTCAGGAAGTCTTTTACCCAGTTAATCAGACCAGGGGAAATGCCGTACGCTGGAAGCTTACTCAAAAGGCTAGCGTGCCATACCCTGTCGAAGGCCTTCGAGACGTCTAAGGAAACGGCAATCGCTTCCCCATTCTTCTCGAGGGCCTCGCCCCACAAGTGGGTGGCATACACCAGTAGGTCCCCAGTAGACCGCTTGCGGTGAAACCCGTACTGTCGGTCACTGAGGAGATCGTTACCTTCCAGGTATGCCATAAGGCGCGAGTTCAATACACGCTCCATAATCTTTCAGCATTCATATATTTTGGACATTATAAAATATTGCCCGCAAAAATCTGCAGATACCATGTTGGATTCAATACAGTTATCTTACTAAGGAATTTTAGGACGTCAGACCAACGATGCGATAAGCGGGCGCCCGCGCGGGCACCCGTCGCTTGACTATGCATGTGTATCGTGTGCGGCGGTCCCCGTTGCGGAAACCGGATTATTACCTGCGCAGTGTTGCTAGTTCAACTTTAACGGTGTGCATGTAGTCGATGGAGAACTTTATTATTGCGTAGCAAAACGGGCGCAGGGTGTGACTGCCAGCGCGGCGAGCCACCGTTGCATTTTTGTATGGGACCGCGTAACGCAGCGTCGGTCCTAATGCGGTCCTACGGAAACCGCGCGTGTCCACGCGACGGTTGGCCGTCGGGGGCGCCGCCCGCGTAACGCAACGTTGGCCCTTAGGGATGCCGAAGGATCCTTTTCCTTGCCGATGCCGGTAATTGGCGCCGGACGTAACCGCTCAGCCCTAGTGTACACTTGTGCCTTTGGAAGTTTTTTGCACCAGCAGCTGCACGCAGCCGTCCCATTACTGCTTAGTATTTACGAGGGCAGGTCAATAAGTCTGTGACTTTTTGATAGTAACACAGGATTTTGGGTATAAATTCTTTTTATTTTTCAACATTGTCTCTTTTGAGCTCTATACACTTTGTCCAACGTTTCTCCAATTTTTTTATACTTTCCAAAAAAAAAAAAATTATTTGTGGAGGTCATCAAAATAACTACATGTTTGCGAGATGACTTCAGACTTGGGAGTTAAATCACTTTCCGCCGAGCCATTCCTTTAGGTTTGGAAAGAAGAAGTAGTCACTCGGAGCTAAATCAGTAGAATAGGGTGGATGTGGGAGCAATCTGTAGCCTAATTGTTGGATTTTAGCCATGGAAACTGCACATGCATGCACCCACGCATTGTCCTGGTGAAAAAAAACTTTTTTGGCCAAATGTAGTCGTTTTTAGGGTTCCGTACGACAAAAGGAAAAAACGGAACCCTTATAGAAACACTTTGTTGTCCGTCCGTCCGTCTGTCTGTCAAGACCCTTTATCTCGAAAACGCGTGGAGATATCGAGTTGAAATTAAATCCATATACTCAAGTCTCTTCAAGCTGTGAAAAAATCAAACTTCTAAGTTAATGAATAAAAAAAATACGGCCGATTATGTTGCAAAAAAACGTATATTTTGGTACTCTCAAAAATCGAAATTCATATATAGGGTACTTCCCGTTGACCCAGAATATTGAAATCGGCACAAAGCAAGGTCTTATAGCAAAGGTATAGGAATAAATCTGAAAACAATAAATTTGTTGTAACAGTCATCGTCACAAAAAAAATTTGCAAATCGGAAAAATCTTCCCGAGACTCCATTCGGGAATTGTAGTTTGCACGGAACCCTCGGTGCGTGAGTCCGACTCGCACTTGTCCAGTTTTTTCTTCAAATCCTCACCAAATCGGCTCAATAAGTTGGCAGATTTATTTCAGAGTTTCAGATTTTTGACTTTTGAAGATCGCACCGCGTATAATCCACACACAGTCAATGTGGATTATACGCGGTGCAACCCAAAAAAACGGTTGCCATGACTATTGGCTGACAAACCCACTTTGGCCTATTTTAGCGCCGATTCACTTCGACAAACCCACTGTTTCGACTGCTGTTTGGTCTCTGATGTGTGGTGGTGGACCCACCTTTCATCTACGGTTATGAAACAGCGCAAAACTTGTCCATATTACGATTGAACAACGTCAAACACTCCTGCGAAGTTGTCACACGATTGTGTTTGTGGTCGATTGTGAGCAAACGTGGCACCCATTTTGCGGAAAGCTTTCTCATACCGAAGTGATCAATCAAAATTGAAACCACTGAGCCATGTCAGATGCCTATGGCTTCCACAATCGCACTTTCAACCTCCGATCGGCCAACACCACATCGTGAATTTTTTCGATTGTATTGGGTATGGAGAACGAACGAACGTTCGGCATATTTTGGTGCTTGTACGGCCACAAAGAAATTCAGCAAACCAGTTTTTTTGCTTTGCTTTGGTTTGAATGATGGATTTTTCCCGCACAAAATAATGCATAATGATCACACGATATTCAGTTTTTTTCATTTTGTCCTCAAATTACGCGGTAATCTGCTATCAACTGCTGTCAAATATAAACTAAATGACGCAGCTTGTTCAAATTTTGCCAGGAGTCAATAGAGAGGGCTGTTGGTAGGAATACTGTTGTTCTTTCAATTTAAAGGCGGGAAATGACCCGCCCTCGTATTATGTACATTGTAAAGCAATGCCTTGCCACAATCATTGTAACAAGTTGGTTACATTTTTTACGTTTCTATTAGTCGTCTGACTTGTGTTCTTTCGAGGATTTCATTTTTTATTTAGGTGGGAAAATTATCCAATGACATCTCTCGGTTTTGGGCGGAGCGTGAGAGTGTCTTTTAGTAGTGTAGACTTTTAGTAACTAAAAACCCACTCCTGTTCCTTCGTTGCCTTTTATACCAGGGCCAAGTTTTCCTTTCAGAAGCAAACTCTTGGTCCTAGAAGGCTTCGGCGCGCGAGAGACCGTTTCCGTCGATCGTCTTCACGAGGACACGGCGGTGCGTCTTTCGAGGATCTGGTACCTATGTTGCCTAACTATTTTGTGCTTATGTTCCCAGTTAAATTTGGTTTATTATCCTTGTCCACCATACTACAAAAAAGAAATCCATTTTTGGAAGCCACTATCTCACCTGATGGTAAGCGATGATGACGCACGCATGCTTAGAAGTAACCTATTCACTCTTGGCTTAAAAACCCCTAGGTTGTAGCTATCAGGAAACACAGACTCCAGCAGGGAATTCAAATCCTTAGCTGTACTCAGATATTAGGGCTCTAGCAACTGTCATTAGCATAGATATAAGAAAGGAGGTCATTAGCAAATGCTGTAGAAGAAAACAGTACGATGGTTTCTATTCCAGAAAAATGTAAATATTATACATACATCCAACAAATATATCTATATTTTGGAACATTGTGTGTGCTGACAGCTTAAAGGATCATAGGAATTACCGCGAGCTCTTAAGGCGGTCCATTTTACGACCCAAACTGTTCAAGGGATGGAACTATTGATTGATGGAGCATTGTACCATGACATGCGAGCGCGAAAGAGATGGAGCCATGTAGTCTACATAGCTCCATCAATTTAACAGTTCAGTTAAAGACAACATATACGACAGCCCAAAATAATCTATCGGGCAGTCGCCCACCAGACCATAACACCTGTCTGGTCGGAGGATCCTCCCTTTTCAACGGAGGTTTGCGGGACTTTACTCTCTGTTCCGCCTACCTCCAAAAAACCTTAACTACCTTGACATACGGTCTACAAAAGAATAAATTCGCATGCGGCGCTCGGAGCTCCTTTAAGCTACTACAAGAGCATGCGCGCGAGTGCTCCAGTCGCCGCCATGCTGCTCTGCGCTCCGCTGCATTGCTCCGCGCGCGGCTGGCTAACGGTCAAATGCCTCATTTTTCTTTTTCTTTTCCATTTTTCTTCTTTTTCTTCTTCTGCAAGCGCAGCAATAATAATCATGTCCCAGTCCACATCCATTAGAACGAGAGCGAGTTGTTTGTGCAAAGTATCGATCAGCACTAAATGACATGGCCGAGCTCGAAGGCTCTCTAGGGCTCTTGGCGCCGCTCGAAGCCCGCGGAATCCGCCCGCGCGTTTCAAGGAAATGCGCTCCGCCGCGCCTCCAGCGGTGTGCGCTGGGCCTAGAGCTCGGGTAGGGCCTCAGTAACTGTGGAACAGAATTGAGTGAGAGTATAAAATAATCTATACATTAAAATAAAATTGGTGTCTGTTTGTAATATTGAAATAACTGCTTTTTACTACATGCATATGAATATACCAAAAATAACATTTTTTACAATTTTTGTCTGTCTGTCTGTTTGTCCGGGCTAATCTCTGAAATGGCTGGACCGATTTTGACGGGACTTTTTTTGGCAGGTAGCTGATGTAATAAGGAGTAACATAGGCTACTTTTATTAAAAATAAATAAATAAATTCAAAATCCTGTACTCCACGCGAACGAAGTCGCGGGCACAGTTATTTAACTATATAATAAGAACATTTGTTTATTGGAAAGTAGGTGATATAATTTCACAGTTTCTGTCTGTCTAATTACAGTAGCAATAAAAGAGTGTAAATTTGCACTTAGTTTCTGTGAATTTTTAGTACTTGGTATTGTGACGCAGCTCAGCTCGTCGGTAACCAACGTATAGGGATACTTCCTGAAATGAAACACTTCGGGCGGCGCACTCTTATATTTTTCTTACTTATTTTACGAATACATGTTATTCATATAAAAATCACTTCAGCACTGAAAAAACAACAGACATTCTTTTTTTCTACTAACTTTCAAAACTATTCTAGAACAGCATAATCCTTCGAATTATATTTAAAAGCCAGTTCGTTGGTTATATAAAAAAAACAACTCATGCGATCTCCTTTCGATATCACAGTATATATCTACCTGCTTAACAAATATATTATTAATACCTACTAAAGTATTGATAATATATTTTTCTAACTGCCGGTAGATGTCGATAGTTGTCACGAACCTGGTGTATAGAATAGGTACTCGTAAAACTTTTTTTTTGGCGCTTGATATATATTTACCTATTGATATTGCAGATACAATATTGGTTTTTGAACTTAAAATTGTTTCCTCTTTCATTGGACATCCCAATCGATAAGATAACGAAAACGTTTCAGAGAATTAAATCTCCCGGCCTATATCATCAAATCGATTAATGGCAGTTGCTAGGAGCTCTTTGTTGCCTACTGTAGATATTATACCTACTTACTCATTGTGTTTGGGCTCAAAGAAAAGGCCGTGGTAGGTCGTTGCTAACTAGTATACAGGTATACTGTAGGTACAGAAGACAGGAATCTTCATTAAGCTGCAATTGAGAAGCATATCGGTGATAACACTTCTGCAGTCTTTGATCTGGCTTAGCTCCTGGCTTATACATACTTACTGGGATTATCACCTCAACGTGCGATTTTTTTTAATTTTTTTTTTTATTCCACTTATCACACAACGCCGTCTAGTCTCAAGCTAAGCAAAGATTGTGTTATGAGTACTAGAGAACTGATAAACATACTTATATATTTCTAAATACAGAGGTATATAATTATTATAGATCACCCAGAAACATTTGTTCGATCATGTATCCGAGCATCGTTTGCTTTTAAAATGGTTAGCCATTCGTCAGCGCAGAGCGCTAAGGGCCTTGACTATCCTGTTCTCTTTTCTAGATAATCCTTCTTCCCCTTCTTATCTGATTTCAGAACTTCAATTTCTTTGCTCTGGGCACAATAAAAATCTTCGGTCTACTAATAATCGTCTTCTACGATGTCCCTCATATCGCACTGGGCTTATCCACTCTTCCTTTTTCGTCCAGGCGATATCTCTTTGGAATGCGCTATCTCTGAATATCAGGATGGCATCAAGCCAATTTTCTTTTAAGGTGAAGGCACGTGAGCATATTCGCAAGATGTTGGTAGAATCATCACCGCGCTAATGTGTTGGATTTGTTTTTTCACTACCTACAGCATTGTTTATTTATATGTATGTACCTATCTAAGTATGTATTTATTATTGTATATATTTGTTTCTCTTCTGTTTTGTCTATTTATTAAGTTGCACCTACCATGTTATGTTTCTGCACCACCCTAAGGTCGACTGGCAGATAATGCCTAAGGCATTAAGTCCGCCTTTGTACAGTTTTTTGTGCATAAAGCCTTAAATAAATAAATAAAATTTGTCCTGGGTGGGAATCGAACCCACGACCTCCGGCATAGCAGTCAGGGTTACTAACCACTAGACCAACAGGCCAGTCTACTGATTTACTGACCTAAATGGGAATGTCTGTAGGTGTGCACTCTGAGCTGGCCTGTGTTCCACGTGAGCCTTAAAGATATGTCAGCGTAACCAAAGAGGCCTGCTAGTTCCTGTGCCTGCCAGGGCTGCGGGAATGTTCGAAGGAGTTACCGAGGCCCTGGAACGAAAAGAAGGAACACAGGTGGGTTCAGTCAGTATCGATCTGATACGCAAGGGGCCCCACTCTGAGTGAGTTATTTGACAGTTTCCCACATTAAAAATAAATTTATGGAGTAACTGCACCGTCACACTCCCTGGTTTATATGTTAGATTGTAATATTAATTTGAAAGTTTGTGAGGATGGATGTATGAACGTTTATTATTCTTTCATGCAAAAACGACTGAACGGATTTTTATAAAACTTAATATAGCTTACGTACTACATCAGAATAACATAACGCGGGAAGTACAAATTCAAGGCGGGGTAAGCCCCGGCTGCTAAGCTAACTTTATAAATTTGCTTTCATTCATAAATCAGCCTGGTGCGGTGGTTTTTCTCCCTGTCTTATTTAACTAAATGTGTAAACCAATTACTGACATTCGTTACTGTGAGGAAAAGTATTAGTAGTTGTGGGCCAGCATAGTCCCCCCAGAAGCGGGTGTGGTGGGGCCGCACAATAATCTGGCGCCAGCAGTCAGTGGTAGTATCATGTGGTGGCTGGTCGTGTTGGGGCAGGTCTTGCTCGCCGAGGGCATGCACCTCATGGCCGAGCGGCCTTACGGGCCCACAAGGGAGGTACGTTATCTAGTTCATTATATATTTTATGGTATGACTGTGCAGTGTCTCAGTAAAGTGCTTTATAATAGGAATTCACTGTACCTACTGTTTAATTTGTGTCCATCCAGTACCAAGTGTAAAATCACCAACCAAAACCAAAAACAAAGTACCAATAGAGGGATATAAGTGTATGAGCAAGGCTAGTCCTTAGTGTCCTTTAGAAGAAAGTTGAGGTGGGCATTTATAATTCATTTCAAATATGCAATTGGAATCGCCTGTATCGTCAGTACATCATTTTTTTTTCATAGCCTATGCGATAATATCGATACACTAAGGAATTTTTATTGGCTCCATTCCCCATTTCGAAGGTAATCCTGGGTAACCGACTAGGAACTTAAATGTAACTGGTGAAATCTGAGTGTACTTCATGTAGGAAGTAGCTCTACCTAACCGTTAGGGTAATATAGATGTGATGTTAATAATAAGTGTGTGTTGTGTGTGTTCATTAATTAATGCAATATGAATTATGTATATAATTTTAAAAAAAATGTTAAAAGTGATACCCGCGTACTCTCACTGCAAACATTATTATCTATTAATGAACATAAAAACTTCCTTCAGAAATCAGTGTTGCGCTAAATTGACATAGTAGGTATGTATGACCACGATAATTATTACCGACAGGTAAAATTTACGATCACTTCGTGTTTACCATTTTAAGCATTGCATTATCGATAAGTCGCAGCCAATTATAGTTTACTTCGCCATTCAGGTAACAGCCTACCTCAGCCATTCAATCAATCAGCTAAGCAAATGACTTGATCGATAACATTTAATTACTTGCCTAGCCCATAATATTATTTATGAGAGTCTGTGGTAAGTCGTACAATTAATTTTTATTTGTGTTTAGCCGGCAATGTTGTGACGACAGTCGTAAGTTAGTAAATAACGGGGGCTTCGGTTTTGGCCAACGTGCTTCAAGTCTTTTATTACATTATAACAAAAGACTTCATACATTAGTATGAATTGACTAAGCATACCTATTTGTGGGTGACAGATCGACCGCGATCCTGAAAAGTTTTAATAACATTTTTCATGCCCATCTGCATCCCTGATGCATTACTTTTCAATGAGTTCTGTAAAGATTTTAAAATGCAATACAATTTCTGTTTTATTTTCCACTCTGTTTGATGTGTCTAAATGTGATATAAGCGAAGTGTTTCTAAATTCAAAGCGAAAATGCATTATATTACGCCTAAAGCGAGTTAATGAACCTCAAGTGTAGTGTGTGTGTGTACGGCTGCTAACATTATGTTGTCATTGCCGAGCGCCAGTTCATTCTACTAATGTTAGACACTGTTTATCATACATCCATTTCGTTGCAGGTGAGCTGCATCGAGTATGCATCACTAAACCGAGATAGAATTGGAAGAATGCTCAAAGAAGGTAAAGCTAACTTCATTCATAGTTAAATTTTAATATTTTGTATTTTTTTATAACGTTTTCATATGTTACATAGGATGGCGTTCCCAAAACCCAACGTTCAAAAAGATGTTCACCAAACGTTCAGCCACACTACCAGTTCAGTTTTCACTTAACATGGAGCCGATGTCAAGACGAATGGACAATATTGTTATTGACAATATAATACCAAGAAGCGATCATTTACTAAATGAACACGCAAAATTAGTTCAGGATATAAACAGTTTGCGACAGGTGGTATTTATTGCACCTTTTAACGAAGACAACAGGGATTACGATGAATCGATCTTTCATGAAATTATTGAGACTGCGCCGACTTCAACAGCCAGGACGCCACCACTCAGACCATTCATAAGTTCCACAAGATCGCCGACGAGTTCCACCAAAGGAAGTTCGATACCGATTATATTGCTGGGAGGTGCTAGTCAGCGACAGGTGGTCAAGAGCCAGCCCATCAGCTTCGCCAAACCCACGGTGAGCTTGGTGGGGACGACCATCTCTCCTCTCATCAGACACCCCTATCCTTTCGTGATGCACTCAGCACAGCGGAAGCCTATTAAAATTTGTATGTCATCTGTCCCCTCAATGTTTTCTTCAACAAAAAGACCGCCCAGTTTCTGGGACAGACTAATAGATTACTTTATACCCAGCCGTAGTTTAGGTAGGTAGGTTACCAAGATTAACTTATTATTTAAGGATTCTTTATCTATTGCAAAATCCTAGTTAATATTATAAATATCATTATCTATATCTTTGGATATTGGTTAACTAATTAAATGTTTTTTTTTTAGTTTGGACCTTCACGGCTAAACTAAAAAAAATGAATGATATTTGGCATACAAGTAGATCATGACCTAGATTAAAATAAATAATGTCTTTTTTATCTCGGTAGTGCGGTTTCGTGGGTTTATCTTCGACTTTCTCGCGGGTGGCACCGCCAGCAAGAGCTAGTTTCTTCTAAGTAGTGATATTAATTTAATTGATAATTTACTGTTCATTTATTACAATATTTGGTATTTGTACTTCTTTCTCAGCATTAATTAGTTTATCAATGTTATTGACATACTTAGGTACCTGCAGAGTTTATTTAATAAATAAATTAATATAGACCCATGTTGTACGATAATAGTTTTTGTCAATGATTGCGGAAGGCGTGTTTCCCGACGTTATAACAATACCGTGTACATACGATTAGATACCCACTCTAGATGCATGCACGTAGGTATCAGTTTGTGTCTCTGCACATTATATGCGTGCGCTGATGCCGCAAATCGCGTGTGCCTGTAATTACGATTATGTATTGTCTTCTTTTTTACACTTTTACGCGTCGGAATGGAAAAGTTGAATGTCTTATGTGTTATGACAAAATAATGATTTTTCATTGTGCCTTATGTCATTAGTTTTTGTTGTATTCTGTTAGATATCTAGTGGGAACTTTTCATTGATTGTGTGTGACGTTATGTCACGATAACTTTTTAACTCTCATTGTATTTATACTCGTATATAGGATAGATTCATCAAAGATGTGTGTCGATTTTACACGGGTAATCTTAGGGTAGGTCGCAGACTCCTAATCCTATCTATGCTCCTTAATCTGCCCATCCTATTGCCGTAATGCGACTTGCCAATTTGAACCTAGCTGAAAAATCAGACCGTGCGTCATGGACGAGTGTAGCGTGAGAGTAGGTGCTGCGCATAACCGATAAGCAGTTTTGTAAGTGCTATAAGTATATTTTGTTGGAATTTATGTAGCTACGCATAATTGTAGATAATTAATTCATAACGAACGGGGACAGTTCAAAAAGAAAATGTCGAATGCGTCATTTTTTGTAACCAATTAAAATGTTGCTGTAAACCGATAAGCAATTTTTTATCTTTATGATTTCTAATTGACTGCGTTAATTCTTACTAATGGGTATATTGTATATGTATATAATTACACGATATGAAAATAGCGCTTGGTAGAACTACACTGCGCACAAGTGGGCCACGTACGCCGATCTAGGCGCGTCGGTCACCATACATTTTTTAAGGAAACTAGACTTGTTGAGCTACACTTGATCCACGCCACGCGCCGTCGTTCTACGTACAAATCAGGCGTGTTACACGTGTGCGTCGGTCTAATGTAGTTCTAGCTACTGCCTAAATGGGCCAACTAATTAGGTAATAAACTAACTAGGTAACAAACTAACAAGGTAACTAAACCGCGACTTGTGTTATGGAATGAAAAAAGTGCTTCGAATTTGTGTTTGAACTTGAGAGCAGATTTATAGAATCTAAACTTTTACAGCTATTCTAAAATTTCGTCAATGAACTGAAGAGAAGTATCTTTTCACATAGGACGAAGACACAGGAAAGTTAAGTAGTCAAATAAACCTAGGTACCTACTTCGTGTAGCTTAAATCATATTTCAGTTTCAAAAGTCAGCCTTGCTTTTTCTTTGCTACGATGGGGTTGACTTCCTATATAATTGGATGCATCTGATTACCAGATATTTGCTAAGAAGGTGTATTACTGAGTGATACTTTACCCATATCGACTGGCAAAGGGCTACAAAAGACAACTGGAACCAGCTCGGCTTGCTTTTCGAGGCACGAAGAATTCTTGTTATGTATCTAATGGATCGGCACCTAGTTAAGGACTTCGGAGAGCGAAGCATTGATGGGTCGATCTATGCTGCTGATATAATTACTCTACAAACCAATTTTTCTTTTAAAGTAAGTATTAATAAATACTTACTTTAAGTAAGTACTTACTACTACCTACTTCTTGTAAGTCCTTTTTTAAAGTAAGTATTAATAAATACTTACTGTAAAAGAAAAAGTGGTTTGTATTTATTGATGTCCCTATAGCATAAAATGCAATTAATTTAATAGGTTAAATAACAACATAGTATCTACTTCTGTTTTTGGAGACAAGATTTACACAACATGTGTGCCCAGGTCAGGTACCTACAAGCGGGGTAATTAGAATTCACAAAAACGAAACTTATAAACTATTCTTTTTATAACTTATAAAATTATTTTTCTTTTTCGATTTTTTTTTAATTACTATTTATTAATACATTGGAGTACCTACCTCGAAGGAGTACCTACCTAGATTAATTTAGTAAAAAATATTTAAATCATGAAAATACTCTTTTCATTACTCATACTCTGAAAGTAGGTCTGAAGTTGCCTGAGGAGCGGGCTGAAAGTGATACTTTTCATCCCTAGGGAGTTTTACCTCTGATAGCTGTCAAATTATTAAAAAAAAAACTAGTTTCTATTGAACCATGTTCCAATTTTTCATACAGCCAGTCAATCACAGCGCGATATAAAATTGAAATAACTTATAGACAAGTATTAATTAAATAATGTTATATTTTAAGTGATTTATTTGTTCAACAATTTCTTTAAAATACTCTATTTTTAAAAGATTACAATTAATTTCTAATTTTTCATTAATGAGGCTGAATAGCTGGCCGGCAGCAGAAAAAAAAAACGAAATGGCGGGAAAGTGGCAATCAGTCGTTGGTCTTTTCGAGTTTCGTTTACATTTCCGTACAACAGAGATTTGTATTAACACGTTATGTTTATCAGATTAAAATAGTGATTTAACGCCTAATTTCTTAAGAGAAGAGGCTAAAGCAGTAGTGGAATACCTTTTACCGCCTAAATCAGAAGAAAGATACCTACTTAAAATCATAGGTACAAACGACGACTCAGGTTTTACAAACTTTTTATTTTATTTTTAGTTTCCTCGTATTCGTAATGAAAAGCAGTGTTTACCTCGGGGTGAAAGTAACCCATTTAACCCCTCGAATTAGCGACCTCGCTCCGCTCGGCCGCCAACTCCTTCTCGGGACGAAATGAGTTACTTTCACCCCTAGTGTAACAATGTACTATTTCATTACTCATACTCTGAGAGTAGGTCTGAAGTTGCCTGAGGAGCGGGCTGAAAGTGATACTTTTCATTCCTAGGGACTTTTACTTTACAACTGACAGCGGTCAAATTATTAAAAAAAACTGGTTCTATCTTCACATTTCTATTGAACCATGTTCTAATTTTCCATACAGCCATTCAATCACAGCGCGATATAAAATTGAAATAACTAATAGATAAGTATTAATTAAATATTTTAAGTGATTTATTTGTTCAACTGTTTCTTTATAATACTTTATTTTTAAAAGATTACAATTAATTTCTAATTTTTTTTTTTGAGGATGAATTACTGGCCGGCCACAGAAAAAAAAAAAAAAAATGGCGTGAAAGTGGCAATCAGTACCTAGTCGTTGGTTTTTTCGAGTTTTGTTTACATTTCCGTACAACAGAGATTTGTATTAACACGTTATGTTTATCAGATTAAAATAGTGATTTAAAGCCTAATTTCATAAGAGAAGAGGCTAAAGCAGTAGTGGGAAATCTTTTACCGCCTAAATCAGAAGAAAGATTCGAATTAGCGACCTCGCTACGCTCGGCCGCCGACTCCTTCTCGGGACGGAATGAGTTACTTTCACATCTAGTGTAACAATGTACTATTAAGTAATGCTATTCACCTTTTAAGTTGCAGAATCATCCAAAAACTTCTCCTGCTTAGGGCGGATCGGTAGGGCCGGGCGTGTCAGACTTTTACTGACTAAAACTACACAGTATGTTCCTTCTTTTCCTAACGTTCCTGGACCCCGAGTTTACCTTTCGTAAGTCAACTCATCGTCCCAGTATGTTTCGGCCCTGCTGGGCACCTACGGTTTAGATGACATCTCTTTGAGGTACGCGTGGAACACTACGCATGGTCGACGACACTGGCTCAGTCCGGACGGTGAGCTACCCATTGTTCGTCGTCCACACCTACGGTGCCTGGAAATCGGGGTCGGGGTCCCGGCGGCTGGGGGCACGCGTGAGAGAACGGACCATCACGCGTTTAGCAGCCTCCTTCGCTAGCATTACTGCTTTGCAAGAAGAGGCGACCGCCTGCCATTTCTTCACTTCGGACCACGGCATGTACCAGGGCCCGGCGGGAGAGGTCGCCGCTGCCTCTGATCACCCAGTATATACACCGTTTGCCAGAACACACCGCTCAGCTAAATTTTATAAAATGAGTTCACAAATATATTGTACCACTATCGTCGAGTACTATTGGCTACCTTTAAACCCAAAAACGGTAAGGTTCGGTTCCTGTGGGGGACGTGTAGGCCATGAGAGCGAAGTCGCGAGAAATAACTAGTACTTCTTACGTCGATATTTGTATAAAAAGTGGTGCGTGCGTAGATTAGACAAATAAAACCGTTTAGATAAAAATATTCATTGATAACTTTAATTACAGGAAGTTTTTTGTTATTTTAACCTTCTAGCCTACTTATTATTTGCCTTGAAGAAAGATAATGTTTATCTAAGTACCTCCTGTGTACATTTTTATGCAGCTAACGAAATGTTAGGCGCCAGCGGCAGTGATATGATTAGTGTTTTCAATGTAAAGAGTATCTACATTCGATAATGATGTAGGTAGGTATGTTATATATATATAGTTTAGAAAGGATGTATCTAACTATAGTCAAAACCATAGATACTTCGATACAGATTGAGGAATTATTGGCTGAAAACATTTAGCAATGATAATAAAATCTCTCCATGAAGTGGCTTTTTTGCTACATTACTAATATAAAAAAAAAACTACGTTGAAGTCCTATAAGATTAATGGCAAAGGCCGTAGCTTCAAGGTTAGGCTGTAATGGATACGGTCATCGGTTGGATGGGTTATCGATTCCCGCAACACCTGATCTTCATGGTTCAGAGAGCAGGTGAACCAGGGTGGGTACACCCGACTGCTTTCAAAACGGGTCAGTAGGCTTCACCACGCTCTGGATAACCTTTGCAAGGTAGCCAGTTCAAGGACAACTGGTCTGAAGGTCTATTTATGAAGTCCATTCTATTTTCAGGTACTTTTTTATAAATATTTCAAGTCAGTAACTCTTTTTTAAGGTTGCAAGTTATTAAATACCTAACTACTCCCATTCTGGGTGGTGTGCTCCATTATCGACTAATAAGACCACGTGGGATAGTGGCCAGGCGCGAGCCTATCAATAGTAATAAAAGAGGAGCAGTCTACACAGCAGGTATGGTCAGTATTTTTGGCAGAATTTATAGTAGGTTAGGTAGGGCATTTTCACTGAAGCTTGTTTTGAAGATACTAATATACCACAAAGGTTTGCTAATTTATTCAACCGTGAGTATTTAGAACTAAGAATTTTTTAGTTCGGGACAGTCTTAATGTTCTAACCCTAAAATGAACTATTAAATTAATATCACAGAAGTTACAAAATCTGACCGCTTTTATAGCTCTATCGATCCAGATTCCAGTCACTGGTGGTAGATGACCCTGCAGCTTCCTGTTTGAAAATTCACCTTTGCTTTAGAGCTTCCACACAAAACTGCGATGCGATATACAATACGACGCAGCGTCGCAGAATTCTGCGATGCGAATCGCTGCGATGTGATTTCATGCGACAAATCATCGATTCAGGTGATACAATATGCGATGCTAATCAATTTGCAAGATCTTGTGATACGTCGTGCGAGCTCGTAAATTCTTACGATGCGATATCTCATCTCTGTTTTGTGTTTGGGCCCGTAGGTATAATGTTTCCACAGCAATAAAGACAAATATAAATATTCGAGAAACGTTTATTTAAATATCTTCATTAATTACTGACTTAAGTATTAACATACTCATAAGACTCCTTAATTTGTAACATACTTAATTAAATAATATAATATATATTGCTTAAGTACCAACATAGAATTAATCAATAATGCACAGACATCTAGAAAGAAGTCTCTTCGGCATTATTAGACATTTACCTATCTTACGTAATCCAACAATACCTACCATTTAAATTATACTCTTCATTGAAAAAAAATCTGAGCTTCGTTTTAGTGCGCGCAAATCGGTAAGTTGACAGGAAAGAAGACGTTGAGCTCGATAAGAGCTGCAAGTATCAAGTACCCGATGTAGATGAGGCCGCAGGTGATGCCGATCTTCCAGTCCAGCTGGAACTTGTTCAGCAGCAGGCAGCCGTACAGCGCGAACAGCGTCGACAGCAACGAGATGGCGCTGTACGACAACCCGCTCGAGTTTATTGACACCTGAAATCAATAATATAATGTTTGGCAAACTAGTCGTTCAATCAATCTGTCTGGCGTTTGTCCAACTCGGTTTGGAAAGGGTGTTTTTAGGGTTCCGTAGCCAAATGGCAAAAAACAGAACCCTTATGGATTCGTCATGTCTGTCTGTCTGTACGTCCGTATGTCACAGCCACTTTATTCCGAAACTATAAGAACTATGCTGTTGAAACTTGGTTAGTAGATGTATTCTGTGAACCGCATTAAGATTTTCACACAAAAATAAAAATTAAGGCTTGTAATATCATTTTTTTCTAAACTGAATAGTTTGTGCGAGAGACACTTCCAAAGTGGTAAAATGTGTGTCCCCCTGTAACTTCTAAAATAATAGAATGATAAAACTAAAAAAAATATATGATGTACATTATCATGCAAACCTCCACAGAAAATTGGTTTGAACGAGATCTAGTCAGTAGTTTTTTTTAATACGTCATAAATCGTAAACCGCAATATACCTTTCATTCAATTCAAATACCTATATAAAAAAAAAAAAATTGTGAACCCTTATTATAGGTAAGTTTGTACGAAACCCTCAGTGCGCGAGTACGACTCGCACTTGCCCAGTTTTTAATATCGTGCGGATTTCATCACGCATGTGGGATTGCCCCGCATGCAAGTATTTATTGTGCATCCTGCATACTTGTATGACATGGACAATTGCGGGGGTTACGCATGCGAGGCGTCTCGCATTCGTGATCAAAACCGAAAGATATTAAAAACTCCATATAATTGGACACACTTTCTCTCCTAGAGAGGAGGTCTGCGTCCCAGTAGTAGGAACATTATAAGGCTGATTATGCTGTGCTATGCTAACCAGATGTCACTGACTACTAGTGTTTTACATGAATCGACTGCTGGTCCTCCACGACCCAGTTACTGTTTTACGCGATAAGCCTTAGTAAGGTTGGTTGCCAAATTTTCTCGGGCTCTTGGCTACATGAAACGATTTTAGGACAAATCGATACCTCCTACGCATGACGTGAAGCAAACAGAGTTTTTTTTTTTTCACGTAAGCCGGTTTTGTAATTGTTAATGATATCTATCTATATAAATTAAATATAATAAATCTGTAGAAGTTGTTAGATGTGCGCGCATCACGTAAAATGTATGAACTCGATGTAGATAACGTTTATACATTAAAATTGTGTGTAACTTGTTACATTATTTAGGCTTGGCTTCATTGCAATCGGTTGACTATATCGAAAGACAAACTACATTTATTGATAGTAAGGCGGTACGAAGTTCGCCGGGTCAGCTAGTTATAAATAATTTGTGAAACATTTAACCGATGTATTGCATCACGGAAACAATAACCAGTTGAAGACCACAGTACTTGATCCTGGATGTAATAATAATATATTTTATTATTTTATACTATAAATGTACTAAAAAAATAATGTTAAGACTTTAGCCTAGGAGGCATTGAAATGTCAATCGGGTGTCAACGACTTTGTTAATAAATAAAGCATATAATAATAATATTCGTAATATTGCACTACTTTCACACAATGCCATCTTTTTTTAGATGAGTAAATTGTACAAGGGATCTGCCGCTTTTGGGTGGAGCGGTCTTCCGCTCCACTAAAAACCCATTCCT
Source organism: Mythimna ferrago (assembly GCA_910589285.2). Classification (NCBI taxonomy): domain Eukaryota; kingdom Metazoa; phylum Arthropoda; class Insecta; order Lepidoptera; family Noctuidae; genus Mythimna; species Mythimna ferrago. The sequence goes on along the minus strand of OU342673.1, from coordinate 13,801,765 downwards.
ATTTATTCTTTGCCTTTCATACCAGGGCCGGGTTTTCCTTTCAGAAGCGAACCCATGGCCCCAGTAGGTTTCGACCCTGCTGGGCCTCTACGGTTTGCTGACATCTCCTTGGCACAAAATAAGCAGAGCTTGTGCTATGAGTAATAGACAACTGATAAGCATACTTATATAATTCTAAATACGTATGTATTATCATATACATATATTATAGGTATATGAGACCCAGATTGTTCATAATTTATATAAACGACTTGTGCTACGTAGAGAAATCGTAACGTTTGCGGATGACACGGCACTACTGTTTAGTAAAAAAACTTGGGGCGAGGTCAATCAAATTACCAATGAAGGTTGTTCATTAGTTATGAAATGGCTAGATCAAAACTTACTAACATTAAATATAAAAAAAAAAAACCATTACATAACATTCAGTATCAGAAACAACACACAACCTCCCACAGACTGTGTAAATATTAAAGTACACACTTGCAACAACTTCAGTTTATGCCACTGCTCAGCTTTCGCCAAGACGCAATTAAGTACTGGGGTGTAACCATTGACCAAAATCTCAACTGGAAAGATCACCTTGGCGGCACGTGTTAGAAAACTGGTAAATATTTTCAAAAATATCCGAAACATTTGCCAATTGAAACTTCTGAGATCCGTTTACTTTGCTCTAAGTCAATCCACACTGACGTACTGTATTACTGCTTGGGGTGAGACAGCGAAGAATATCTTGTTAATTCTAGAGAGAGCAAACGTTTAGTCTTAAAGGTTATTAATTTCAGAAGATTCCGATATCCTACACACTGCCTGTATAAAGATATGTCAGTGCTCACTGTCAGGCAGTTGTTTATAAAAAATATTATAAAACTGCAACACAAAAAACCTCCCTATTACATTAATAAACCTAGAAAAGATTTAGTTTATCTGGTTCCTAAATGCAAAACATTTGCAAAAAAGTTTTTTAACCATCTAGGTCCAGATCTGTACAATAAAGTGTCTAAGCACATTCATTTAGGTGATCTGACATTTCGTTTATGCAATATGCTTTTGACAACCCTATCATAGAAGACTACACGACACAGACACATTGAATTGTTAACATGTTACACTACCCAAATACACATTGAATTGATAACAGGTTTACACTACAAAAAATTACACTGCAAAATGCAAATTTATTTATTTATCTACAAGTTCTATCCTATTTTAATTTCATTTTGCTTTCTTATATTAATTATGTCATTTTTACTCTGTTGGCAAGGCAATCATGCATGAGCAGTAACTTTGTCTGAATTTCTTGCATATACAATAAAATATTTCAAACTACCTACATTGCAACTAAAAATATGTATTCGCTTATGGAATTAGAATGTAATTCACAGTTAATTATGTACAAGGCCATATTAATTTGGTTGTAAATGTTATCAAAGCGTTGTGTTGTGAGAGTTGAGGAAGACTGTCCTACCGTGATATATTGTACACTAATACGGAGGACAGTGTGAATCTATTCAAGTAACCAAACAGCTTTGTCCAGGTATTGTTCATGCATCAACAATAGTTGCTATGTTAGTTTGGTCGCTTAATCGCTTTGCTATTCTGTATTGTATTGGTAATCCTACCTATCCTAACAAATATTATAATTTATGTGAAAGTGTGGATGTTTGGATGTTTGTTACTTAATCACGCAAAAATGGCTGAACGGATTTGGATGAAATTTGGCATGCTTTGACATGGAAAAGAACATAGGCTACTTTTTATCCCGGAAAAACATCTTATTCCTACGGGAAAATACGTTTAGAGTGCAATAACCGAAGTACACGCGGACGAAGTCGCGGGCGGACAGCTAGTAGTAATAAATAAAATAAAAATAAAGATACAGAACAAATGATCGTACCTACTCATCACATCACTCAAACATTTGTCTTGAGTGTGAATCGAACACACGACCTCTCGACACACGGCTACAGAACAGAAAATACCTCTGTTCTGTGGGCATAGCAGTCAGGGCCGCTAACCACTAGACCAACAGGCCAGTCAGATATAGTGTGGGGTCATTATAACGAAGCCTTGTGATCATATAAGAGGCACCTAGACCTACCCAATGGTGACCTGGAACAGTAGGATAGGCCAGCGATTTGATCAGCCAGGGCAGACCCAGGCATAGTAGGATGTCGAAAGTATTCGATCCGATGGAGTTGCTGAGTCCCATTGTGCCGTGGCCTGAAAATGAAATGAAATTATTAGAATTGTTTCGTTGCATTTTAATATCTTTTTCATATTTTTGTGACGATTTGACGCGATTTATATGGAACCATTATATAATTCAGAGGTCGGAATTAGGTAGAGTTATTCATGCACTTGCATCGAAATGTATCAAATGGATCTTCCCGAGATTTCTAATGAAAAATTCAGTGTGGCCAACAATATTACAAATAAACCTCCTGGACATTAATGCAGGAAGAATTTTCGTCTGCTATATTTCTGATAGTATCTTAAATATTCTACTCTTTAGAATTAATGTCGCGATTTGAGGCATATCTAGATCTACTTTATTATTATTATTATTATTATTATATATTATTTATTGTACACCACATATACAAAAAATACAGGACAAACATTATTAGAAATAAGTGTACAATGGGCGGTCTTATCACACAGAGCAATTTCTTCCAGACAACCTTTGAATGGACTGAAAGAAAGGAGAAAGATTTAGGGCGGTCAGTGTACAACATCAAAAACAATACTGATAAGAAATAACAACACGAATACATACATAAATTACAAAATACATATAGTAATAAATATTAAATATGTAATTAAGCCAGGAGAAGACAAAATCAAAGTGAAAGTTTAATGTCCTTTACCATTTTTTTTAAACGATCTACTTTATTCTTTCGCTATATGAAATCAGTGTAAGTATATGAATAGCTCTATTCCGACCTCTGTTTATCATACATAGACTTCGTTTAAATTGCGGAAAGTGCACTAATCGATAGTCTTATTCATAGAAGGTTTCCTATAAGTGGGTAAACATTGGTCCACTCAATAATAAATACTACTGGCAAGAAATACGTAACGGAGATATTTGTAGTACCAGTGAATACATAGCATGATTGAAAAGAGTATTTACAGAGTTTCTTGCACAATCTTCTCCATAAAGTTTATTTTCCGATTGACTCGCTTCTTGACAATTTAAAAGTTCCCGTTAATGTTTTTTTTTTCAATTAAATGTTTTGATTCTTTGATTCTAAAAATAGAATCAACAAGATGAAAAATTAAAAACTTAGAAAAAGCTAAGGCCTTCTTTATTGTTCAATTTTGTGTATTTATGATGAACTTTAACGTATTTCGGACCTCCATGTAAATAATAAGAGATTGTATGCTGTTATTCTTAGAAATGTTCGATTTTATATGTAATTTTGTCTGGTGGTCCCAAAACTGACTTCTAAAGAGACCATATCTACTGTATTATTCCATGAAGAACATTATTGGTTGGTAGGTACTGTAGCTTGTACCTGTACCAATCAACCAGACCGTACATTGTGGCGACACTTGAGGGAGGTTTATGTCCAACAGTGTACGTCTTTCGGCTGAAATGATGATGATGATGATGACGGTACCTTGGACAGTAACGATGACACTGGACACAGCTTCAGGGAGGCTGGTGCCCGCGGCCAGTATCGTCAATCCCGTAATACTGTCGGGCACATTCAGAGTATCACCTTTGGAATAAAAAAATATAAATAAACACCTATGAAAAAGAAGTTCATGCGATATTATTAGAACACACAGAAAATACAATTGCTTAGGCATAGAATAATAAATGTAATATTTTAACCATTCGCCAGTATGTAGGGATAGACGGAATGTTACAGTTACTATGCACGGACGTCCTTCATTGGGTATTTGACTCTTTTTTTTAAGTATACGAGTATATGTATCAAAAAGTCTATCCGAAATCGCACCTTACATATTTTTTTAAAACTGTTCAAAATTAAGTTAGTTAAGCATTCTTTCAAATCTGGTGGAAGGGGAAACTGTCAAGAGAATATAGATGCCACACTGACATGTGACGTCACCACCATAAGGCTGCTCGCCCACGTCCGATAATCGGTGACCGATTTTTTGTAGGAGAAAAATAGAACACACTGATAGCACTAGTGCAACGCACACGTCCTACAAAAAGTCGGTCAGAAAACAGAACAATGTTACAAATATACAAAATCGGCCCGATTATCTGACCTACAAAAAGTATGACGTGTGCGAGCAACGTAAGGTTACACGCGTAAGAAAAATATAGCGAGAGGTTCCCTCTACGTCACCAGTCTTACTCATACCATTATTCAAATTTGAAATGATGTCTGATGTGTTACATAATAACCAATTTTCAGAAAAGGCTAGTTCTTTTTCTGAAATCAACATAAAAACTTTAGTGTTACCTACCTATTTGTGATTCTAAATAAAGTACCTACTTACAAAAATGAACACAGGTGAGTATACCGATGGTGCAATATTGTTAGCTACATGGGGCGAGCCTATTCCAAATCCAGAACATTACTAAAGAATTCCAATTGTGAATAGCAAGCGTAAAGCAAAACGCAATAATGTCTGGCACAGTATTTAAGATTCCACGTTCAGCAGGCAACTATTTTGGTAGGTATACATAGTTAATTAGTACCTAGTGTTGTCTTAGTAATTGTAATAAGTAGCAGGGGTAGCATTAAATGTTTAATACATATTAAATAAAAAGCAATAAGCACGGAATTTACACATAAAACTGGCAAAAGCATCACAATGTTATAATAATATCGCAGATGCACATAAAATTAATCAACTATCGACTACTGAAACCATCTTTAGCGAACAATTATATTTCGAGGAAATCACTAGCTACTAGGGGTATAAAAAAATAGGCCACGAACACAAACCTATCAAATATGAATAAAAAATTTCAACAATTTTTTTTTAGTTTGTTATGGAACTCGTCCGAAACGGCTTTACCGATTTTTATGAAGTTTTGTGTAGGTATCCATTTGGTAAGTCTGAGAATAGGTCGTAGGCTATTTATTTCCATCCCACCCCACCCTTATTTTTATGGCAGAATATCTTTTGCCGCATCAGCTGGTTTTAGTGTATTAGATATGTCATGCAAACCTAAGCTGGCTGTACTCTGAATTTGGATACAAAATATGTCGTAACAAATTTAGATCCCACTACAGTAGTCTATATTAAAGTACCTAGTACAGTGATCATCCAGGCGACCAGATACGACACTCCACCGATCCAGGTCACGCACATGAGGAAGGTTAGCGGGTACAGATGCGGGCGGCGATTGCAGTCGGGGATGGTCAACCACAGCAATAGGTTGATGGGCCATGCAGACACCCAGTAGAACTTGTTCCAGAAGGACACCTTCTCACCAGGCCATGACCACATTGAATATGTGCTTTGTGCATCTGTAATAGAATCGATAAGGTTTTCTTTTCAGATATAGCTATAGGAATATGTCAGGGTAAACTAAAAAGAGTAATTAATATTAACAATATTCCACAACTATCACGCAATGCCGTCTAGTCTCAAGCTAAGCAGAGCTTGTGTTATGATTACTAGACAACTGATATACATACTTATAATCTAAATACATACATATTATAATTAATTAATAGATGTTGGTTACATAATTTTTCATTGGGACGAAACTTGGTTTAAAGATGTGTCTTAGTAGCCTTAAAAAAATTATAATGTAGTCTTGAATTACTGTAGGCTAATCACTCAGTCTACGTTGACCCTCAAATATCTTTCCACATGGTTTTCTTTTAATCTAGCAGTCATGGTCGCTCTGCCAAGAGGTTATTCCAATTCAACTCAGGCCCTACCATGAGCTCCTAATGTGATCCATTTTACGACCTAAAATGAACTGTTAAAGGGATGGAGCGTAGTCAAGAGTTTATTCCAATTCTACTGATTCCTTACCTGAATAACTTGCTATTCATACGTAACGATCAAGCAAAGTTGCGTTAACTTTCGCTTTGGGCTATTTTACTAATTAATATAAAATTTAAACATATTTCTTGCCGCCATTACAGCACTCGTGCGTGAGAACGTACCAAATATCTTCTCAATGAATGCTTTGTGTTAGTGAAAACGATAAAAATTCCCGCGAACATCTCTCGGTCGGCTGGCATTATTCAAAATAGGTAATTAATTGCTGTAAGGTGACATACCGTTTTTACCAATCTACACTAATATTATAAAGAGGGAAAATTTGTATTTTTGTTTATATGTTTGTAATGAGTAAACTCAAAAACTACTGTGCCGATTTCAAAAATTCTTTCACCATTGGAAAGCTACATTCACCCTGAGTAACATAGGCTATATATATATTGCCCGTGCGAAGCCGGGACGGGCCGCTAGTAATTTATGAATGAATATTGACATTACTTATAACTATTTCTTTTATCAATTTTAATTGATTATTTCTTTGGAAAGCAACGGGCACAATATAATATTATCGATTACCATAGGATGTCTGAAATCGCGGAAAAAGTCGCGAGCAGGAGTTACCTATACTCCATGTGTCTAGGTAGTTAACTAAACGTAAATATCTTGATATGTCTTTTTATTTAAAACTAGCTGTGACCGCGACTTCGTTCGCGTGGACTACAGGATTTTGAATTTATGTTTTCTAAAATAAAAGTAGCCTAAATTACTCCTTATTACATCAGCTACCTGCCAAAAAAATCCCGTCAAAATCGGTCCAGCCATTTCAGAGATTAGCCGGAACAGACAGACAGACAGACAAAAATTGTAAAAAAAATATTTTGGTGTATGTACCGTATGGAATCCACGGGATTTCCGTACGTGTATTCATATGCATGTAGTAAAAAGCGGTTATTTCAATATTACAAACAGACACTCCAATTTTACTAAGATTATTTAAATAAATCGGTTTAGGTACTCGTAAATACCTAATTGTTAACATTGTTAGATAAAATGTTGAGAAATTTTTTTAGATAGAAGACATGTTAAGATTGTTTACATTTAGTTAATTACGTAAACCGATGGATTATAGTCGTTTATAGTTTTTAACAGTTATATAAAAGGATCTATGTAATTTAGGTCGTTCCACACAGAGCGGGCAGAGAGTGAAATTAATTGACGGAATATTTTCAAAACAATTAATCTAGGTATACCTTTCTAGAGGAGTAGGACATGTTTCACAATATTCATAATTAATAATCGCGCGATTCAAACATGCGACTGCTACTTACAAACACAAAGTCATCACTAAAACAATCAGAAATCTTTAGAATGCACGAAACAATCGATCATCATCAATCAAGTTCAATTTCAACTGGCCGGTTTGCCACAATTTGAATGACAAAGCGCATATAGACAGGCGAACGGTCAATTTAGCAAGTAGTAAGTAGTAAGCGATGATTTCCGCTTGTTTTGAATGAAAACGGCTGAGTTATCGGTATATAAGAGGAAGTCTGCAAGTGGCAGCGGCGACTAAATAGTTATGTGGAAATCGGTTGTCATGGCATGGGCATTGGACATGGAATGTGGAGGAATGCGCAAAATGTCATGAAGTATGTTTTGAGCATACATTTTGATGGCTGAACCTTGTGTTAGTTCAGCTAGTTTGATCATTTCTTATGAGTATAAGAAATGATCAAACTAGCTGAACTAACACAAGGTTTAAACTAAAATTCGACTGCATTATGCCTAATTTATTATTCCTAATTAAATTGAAATATATGACTAACATAGATTTTGTATTATTTGTGTAATCTCCTTTTCATTTTGATATCCATCCTATTCGACGAGTTAAAAATTACCTTACACTAGGTATAGCGCCAAAAATCCGAAAGTTGGAATTATAAACACCCATCTAATGAGAAATTTGGAGACGAATATAAAGATAGGTACCGTAGACATCCATCCAGCAGTTTGAAAGGTACGAGGTAAAAAAATTGTAAAAATATACATAGAAACATACGTATACGAGAAGGGCTACGTCCACGGACGCGTAGCTTCTTAAACGCGTAAACGTCATTATACGCGTGGTAGACGAATGCTTGAAGCTTACATACAAGACTATGGAACCGTGTCGACCAAGCGGCAGTGTCATGCCGTCGTATTATGTCTATGAAGCAACGAGTCCGTGAAGAGTAGGCCTTAAAGATACACGCAATAAACATAAACATTTCTTGGCAATCAAGTCAAGACAGATGGATTTTGTGAGGGATGTCCTATCTAAAAACGAGTTGAATGCTAAAATGACGGAAAACTAACAGTGAAGCAACGATCTCAATTGAATAGATCGGGCAAGATAATGAGCATACCTGAGTCGGTGGAGTCGTGCCTTTTCGCCTGGACTGCTGATTCCACGTCGGTGCTTTGAACATGCATGCTGATGCGCCGAGCGTCCAGAGCGTGGGGTTTTTCTAAAAGATAGAAACGAAATTAATGGAAGATGATTTTTTTACTATTATTATGGATAGGCTGATAGAAAGCGATGATACGCATGGTAATCTAATTTCAATGAAGCTATTACATTCATTCATATCATAACACGGTGTTAACAGTAGGTGACACCTGAATGAAATATCTGATTAATATTTAACGAGCACCAGTGTTTTAAAGTCTTTCCACCACGCTTATAAAGTGTGCAAGAATCAACTAACGTCAAAGTATACGGTAGAGCTCCAGGTCAATTACCTAAGTACTACGAAATGACGACCTTGACCAAGACATCTTGTGGACATATAGAGGACGTACTTATAGGAACTACTTTATGTTTCATCATTATCCATTTTGCAACCCGTACCCGGACCGTTTACCATTGTTCCCTCTTTTTCCATTTATCTACATCATTCGAAATAAAAACTTGCTGGCTAGAAGGAATTGTATCGTTTTCTAGGCAAACTAATAATAAATAATAATAATGTTTATTGAATTGTTTGATTTACATAAATATTTCTACAATAAGGGCTAAAACTAGAGGTAAAGTTATAAAATTTGCGTTCTACCTGAACTAGGTATATATAAACCAGTATCTCAGGTAACTTATTTAAGTGCTTATATGTTAATAATATATAAACTATGTCGTGGCAGATCTTAGAATTGATCACTTCATGATATGGCCAACTAAAACTGGCCAGATCGATTAAACGTTAACGTTTGATGATATGTCAATCCTCGTTTGACCATATCATTGCTGTAGGATTTCTACGATAGTAAAAGGTTTATAGAAAGTAAGCCAAACGAGATCTGAAATATCATCAAACTTTAACATTTATTTAAAGCGATCTGGCCAGTTTTAATGGCCATATCATGATGTGATCAATTTCAACGATCTGGCCACGACTCCTCTATTTTCAATCTCTGTAACTATTAAGTGTAGACCACTAGAACAGTGCTGTGGCAATGAAGCACAGAAAGTTACGATTGTACTATATTCCCGAAGCGAAATTAATGAAAAAAGAACCGCGCAGGAATCAGAAGTTAATTTTCACTTCCTCTTCCAATTTCAACAACAAAGTGTTGCCTGTAGGTATAATGAGACGGTGAACTGGAAGGTGTACTTGTATGGAACGTTGTCATGCTTACCATTTGCAAGAAGAGGTGTGATTTCTGTGTATGCCTTAGGCTTCCTGAAGGGGCAGCACCCACTCCTAAAAAACGTTCCTAAGCAGCCGTTGAACGCCATCGCTGCAAAAACAAACGAAGTATTCGTACAATTATGTTTATTCAATAATATCTGTGTAAATAATTTCTTCATTAATTCTTCACAATTTGTCAGCGGTTCAGTCACCGTGTCTAGTGGGCACTATTCATTTAGTTTCGACAGGTGAACACATCAAAACATATGTGACGGTGATTACTGGGATTATCTACCCGATCAAGATAATAACAACAGGTCAGATTGTTGTTTTTTTTTGCCATAGAAAACTGTTGCAAGGTTAAACTGGACATTTATTTACTAAAATAAGTAGCTACTTATACTGCTTGCACTGACTGAACAGGTCCACTCAGAACTGTGTGGTTCTTTCTTCAAAAGACCATCTCAGACTCTAAGGCTGCCATCAGACGGACTGCATCGCAACAACCGCACGCAGTCCATATATTTAATTGCATGCAGTTTGATCTGACTTTGCGCAATTGGCGCCACGCATCTAGCCCAGGAACTTAGCGTATGATTTGATCTTTAAGAGCCTCAAAATAAAGTTGACCATGTCAATGTGCGTTTGCTCTTTGTAATTAACTGCACACTAACTGTATGCGGTTAGCAATGGACAGCGTGCGTCGACACTACACGACTGTAGCCGACCGCGTAAAGTTGAAGGGACGACTGCTTGCAGTTGATATTGACTTCACTCGACTGCAGCCGACCGCGTGCAGTTGATATCATGACTGCACGAAGTCGAACGTACAACTGCATGCAGTTAAATATATCGACCGCGCGCGGTCGCTGCGATACAGTCCGTCTGATGTCAGCCTAATCTGCATGGTTCTCATATGATTTGACCATTACATATTTGCTGTATGGACTTTAAAAGAAACTTTGACCCCTGAGTTTGTTTCGGTGTTTCTTCTCAGGGCAGTCAGCTAGGAAACACTGGCTTCATCTAGTTTAAATTGACGAAAAGATTGACGTGTAAAAGTGTTATTAAAAAAATATTTGCAAAATAAATATCATTTATCACTTACATACCTAGAAGCGTAAAAAAGCCACCAGACAATACTCACATTATTCAGCTGTATTAGGAATAATAAATTAAAAAAAGAAATCCGTAGTCATGAACATATCACTCAAGCATTCTGCGGGACATAAACTAGTAGTTTTTATCGTTTGAATGTTTACAAATGCTAACCATTTACGGGCAGCGCAAGAAGTAAGTACCTAGGTAAAATATACACTTTACCGATAGCAAAAAATAAATACTGGCACTATTATTTTATTTATTGTGCTTTATACTTTATGTGAACCAAATCTTTCTCATAGAGAGAGCAGAGCACCGCAGTGTGAAGAAGCAATTTAAAAAATATATAATATCGTACGTACCTATCGTCTTTCATATCGTATATTTTTTGTGCCTATATCTATCGGAAACACCTCAATATTTGCAAGAGATAAAACATCAATGAACTCTAGAAGGGCATGCAAAAAATCAAGTGCCTAGGTTACAACATTATAAGTTACGTTAACTTACAACTTAAAGTATCTTACGTTTGGTTATGTTAAATTTTAAGTTAACGTAACTTATATATGTAAATAGTGTTCACTTATTTCGATGACGAGTTAACTTTAGCTATAATATAATATAATAATAATATAATATAATATTCCACAACTATCACACAACGCCGTCTAGTCCCAAGCTAAGCAGAGCTTGTGTTATGAGTACTGGACAACTGATAAACATACTTATATATTTCTAAATACATACATATTATAGATAAATTACACCCCGACACAGAATATTAGCATAATTAAAAATTAGAAGCGTGTTTTTTTAAAGTATTGGTAGAATTTTAAAGAGGCGCAATTTATAAGTATTGTATTGTAGAAACACAGTAGTTTATACTGTTAAAATGGCATTCTCTCAAAGTTGAAATCGTTTTTATAGGAGAAAATTAATTATAATTTTTGCGTTGCTCAATCAATTTTCGATGGCTCCTCATCCGTGTAGCGGAGTGTCAGGCGAAGGTAAATTAGTAATGCGTTCCATATAATTTACCTAATATGTAGAAAATGTACATAAGTACGAGCAGAAGCGCTTCGTGCCAGTAAATCACGTCGTCAAGTAGCGTGAGAATGAGCGCCACTACCGCCACGGCGTACATCACGCAATCCCGAGACACCGACCACCAGTCCAAGTTCACCACCTGCGGACACCACATCAACCACACACTATTACAAGGAAATCTAATTTAACTTAGGTTATGACATTCTTGGGAATGGTTTCTGCACTTAGTCACAAAGGACTGTGCACTTTTATTATTTATTTTCATTTTTATTTTATTTTTCTTTCAAGAGAAACTAAAAGTTCACCTTACGTTTAACAACAAACTGCGAAGGTTTTTTTATAAATGATGGCTCACGATAGACCACTATCACCTGGTGCTAAACAATGATGTGGTCCTCACTAGACTATGCTTGCCTGAAAGAAACTTATTCACTCTGTACTAAGCTTTTTCTAATATTTTATTTATTTACACGAATAATTTATATTTAAAAATACTTAAATTGTATTTTCACTCATACACAGGAGTGTGAACTAATCACAGGTTATAAATCAAAACATATTCAGATATTATTTTTTATTGATAGGCTTGCACTGTCTCACTATTTAACCAAGAGGTTCAGTTTGTATTCAACGACCAAATCATGCGAACTTGACTCATTAATTTATTTTATGATTGAATTCATATTATACATAAACGGAAAAATCAATCGATGAAATCAATATTTTTACTTTAATCTTGCAAAGGAAATGCAAAGAATTGAATTTATATCAAATACGAGTAGTAGGTTCCGTTTGCCTAGGGATGCTTATGTCATACTTTCTTGTCAGATAATTAATCAATCGTAACATAGAAAAAAATTTGAAAACGGTTATCGTGAATGAAAATGAATGTGAAATACTAAATTGACGATTCAAGTATACCTAGAATACGAGTTTGTAAAGATGCGAGTCGCATGTGCGTTAGAATTTTCTACATAATTATTTTACTACTCTAAGTTGTGTATTTAAATAGATAATTTATTAATTGTTTAGCTCAGGTGCGCATGTCAGTCGAAGGTTTAGAGATAAGAGATAAGGCATGACGTTAGAAAACAATACATTTGTTTGATATGAAATGCATTAGAGAATTTTAGAAATAGAACAACTGTTATGGTTAATAGAATAATTATGAGTGTAAATAATACAATTATTCTACTTGCTGGTTTCTTGTTGACTTGAAAAGAAAAACTGAATTAAAAAAATGATCGTAATAGTAGCTATTAATTTTTAGGAAATGAAACCAATTACTTTTCATTAAAATGGGAATTTTGTTTTAAGTCAACCTCAATAGCCTTCTTGGCTCAAATCAAGTTAGCCCATTTGTAAATCACTTAGTATGTCAGAAGCTGAGTATAGTGAGATCATAATATGTTGAGCGGAAATAATTGTGCTTTGAATTGCCAACAGATTAAATAAAGCACCTGTCATGTTATATCGTGCATAAGGAATTATGTCCGCGTTTGTACCTCTGACTATGCCAACCTTAATAAATAAATTCAATTATAAGAGAATCATCATCAGGATACAACTGGCAGGGTAGGGTTATTCGAAAGAGTTTCCGCTTTACTAGAACGCGAAAGCGAAAAGAAAAGCTAACTGAAGAAGCATAGGTGAGTTTTAGTCAGTAAACATCAGACACTCCCGTTCACTCCAGTCAGAGATGTAGAAGTTATTTAATAATTGCTCAAATACATAGGAACTAATTGGGTAGAAGCACCCTCTCGCCCACGGTCTCGCACTCAAAAGGGTCTCGCTCAAGCGACGGTTTTTTTAAAAGCAAGGGTTAGTTACATTTCCTGTACCTATATTTTTCGAATCTATGAGAGAAAAAGGCCTCGCTGTGCCTTTGCCCACGTCTGAGCTAGTCTACACTACGCCTCTGGGGTAGAATATAATTATGGTTCAGTTCTTACTTGGCCCGCGCAAAGGGCGCAGAAGGCGGGCACGGCCAGCACGTTGAACACGGCTGAGCCCACCACGGTGCCGACGCCGATGTCGCCCTCCGTCACGAAGGTACCCACGCAGTTGATGAACAGCTCGGGACTTGAACTGGCGGCGGCCATGAATGTTGCGCCGGCTACGTCCATCCCTATGTTTAGACCTAGAAGAGTATAATAACAATTTATACATTAATCGAGTTTTTCGATAAAGCTGAGCTGCAAAAAGGTCTTGTTTCCAATATTAAACGAGCACATATTCTCCTATGAAAATAGTACCAACTACATAGATATATGGCTTACAAACACCTACTTAGTTCGATTAGTTATGTACTACTTTTGATTATTTCTGTATGGTTTAGTATGTAGAATTAAGAGTGTTCTTCATCATCATTGTATTCTTGGTCATTGGCCGTGTTACCGGGGATTAACGCAACACAACTTTTTTTTTATTCAACAAAGTCAAAAGAGTTCTACAATCTATCTGTTTTTCTTACCTAATAAGTAACTTATGATTTATTAGTTTACCAAATATCGAGGCGTATTGTTCAATTGCCATGAAAGCACCAGCTATAACCATCTCTATAGTTATGCATAGATAGTTATGCGTATTTTAACAAAAAAATGTTAAAAATATATGAAACGTAGCTTCGGAATGAAAAGGCTGTTGTAAAAGCTTCGTAGCAAATGGCTACGACGCACGCGCGTAGCTCAATGCTACGAAACCTTTCAATATTACTTCACTAATTTATTGAAAGATGTCGAGGTTTTACCACGAAATCTAATCATTGGAAAAATTCTAAGATTTCATAGGATTGCTGAACGCTGTAGCAATAATTTCAAAGCCCTTTCAGTTAACCTTATTACACCGGTAATATCATAATTACAGCGTTCATAATCGAATTCAATATCGTTGGAGAGGCTTCGCTTCGAAGGCAGAGTATAGAAGCTTTGCTTTGATACTTCAAACGATGACCGTCTGCGTTTATTCAATATTAATAATTAAGGAAGCTTCCCTTCTACCAGGTCTTTGATATCAAATTAGTCTCTGCATTTTCGAAAAGGTTTCAGTGGAGCCCCGCATAGGGCGTACGTGCAGGGCGAGGGAGAATATTCTAACGGCAATAACTAATTTAACTTGCTTTGCCTCGGGCTTGAACTCGTCCGTGCTCGTCACTGCACTAAGTTACGCCGGTCAAATCTTGAGATAGAATATTGCTTGTGTTCTAAATATGACCTAATATTACGAAGATTTTAAATTGTTGGTTTGGTGAAGGCTAATGGAATAATGAGAATTAAAGTTCTTGTGGAGACAATAATATACACATTGAGAATTAGTACACATGATTCATCAGATTTATCCTTGCGATTCATCCCAGGATATTTGTACCCATTGATCTAGGGGCAAATGCAGGGATTCATATTTAATTTCCACAAAGGAGGACGAGGGTAGTCTAGACTGCAAATGGCGTCGTATCGATCCGCTTTGCTTATTTTTTATTTATTGCGAGCCGCATCGATTCCAACATCACGCTGACATGAATTGGACGGTGGAAGTGTAGATAAGGGAATTCATTGGGCCTCGAGCACAATGCCTCTGCATTGTCTGTCCGGTCCTATTCATAGGGCCTCGTATCAATCCGGAAACGTCCGTCTTTAAATACGGGGTATACAGTTTTATATTTTGAATTGTGAAGAAGCCAATCCTGAGCTTTGACGGTTAAAAGTGCATTTGATGCTGTATAAAACGCGGAAGCAATTTGGTCCTATTACCTATTTAGCCGCAGTTCTGTGTCAGTTTAAAGCATGTTCGTATTCTAGAACATCCGACAAACACACCTTGACCTGCAGGACTTCAATGAAAAGATTGACACCATCGTGTACCTAATGTAACGATTTGACTTGTAATTCAACGTGTCACGTCAAGGCGCACGTTTCTGCGCCTGATTAACCTCTTCCACCTTTATTGATATGGAAGCTACGTGACCATTTGAAGCACGCGAGGAAGCACCGAATATACTCGTCGACGGCATGCAGCGATGCGGAAATTATGAATGGCTACTTTGAACGACTACCTGTTATCTGATGCTTTATTTTCTTCATTATAGTAAGTGAGAGCAGTTCAAAATGTCATAGGATCGTAGTGGTGTCAGGATGTGACGTAATGAGTGCATATCAAGTACCTCATAACGATTTAAATTCTTCATGAAAAACTGTATATAGTTATTTTATACCTATAACTTTGGGCATGCCAAAATTATGGTGGTAAGTCCCCTTTTTGAGGCGTGGCTGGAAAGACCTCACGGCGTCCTCACCTTCCGCATGACGCAGGTTCTCACCGGACAACCACGTTCGGCAGGTACCTGCACCGGATTCGTGCGGAAGTCACGCCCGGGTGTCGCCACTGTTTGGACTGCCCGGAGGACACGGTGGAGCACACGGTAGAGGTGTGCCCCGCTTGGGCAGATCGTCACTGTGTCCCTGTGGGTGTGATCGGCGGCGGCAATCTCTCGCGCCGGGCCTTGGTACAGGCCATGGTCCGGAGCGAGGAGGAGTGTCAGACCGCCGCCTCCTTCTGCGAAGCAGTGACACGGAGCCGACCGCATCAGGCAACGGCGCTCACGCCCCAGCCGCCACCGGGATTCCGATCCCGATTTCCGGCCACAGTAGGCGCGGGCTTGCGGACGGCGAGCAATGGGAAGCTCACTGTCCGACCGTCCTGTAACCGTCCGGACCGAGCCTAAGTCGTCGACGGCGCGTACTGTTCCCACGCTCCTCAAGGAGTTGTCAGCAACCGAAGGGACCCAGCAGGGACGAAGCTTACTGTGGCCTAGGGTGAAGGACCGGGGTGGGTTTTTTAGTCAGTAAGAGTTTGACACTATCTCCCGCTCCGTCCAAGGGCGGGGGATTTCACCTTAATGATTTTTAACCACTGAAAAAAAAATCTTATAACTTCAAAATTACCTCCTATGTTAGATTACTCGCTTTATTCACAATTGCCGACAATATCATTATAGGGCACATTTTTTATTGCACAATAGTATCATTAAAAATTAGTATAATATATATACAGTGCAAGTACTTATAGTAACTAATATACACTCACGTTCGCATATCATCTCGATGGCAGGCACGAAGTACTGCTCGCAGACGGTCCCCAGAAGAAAGAAGCAATATATCGCCAAGATGCAATGGATGGCAATGTATCCCTGGAAATGTACGAGTTTATTTACGTACTAAGTTTATTCTCAAAATTCATTAAACTGTTTTGCATACTATTTTTTTATTAATTGTGGTTTGTATACTCTTTACTTGTCGATTTGTTGTCTTGGGTGAAATGTAAACATGTTAACATTATGTTGTATTTGGTCAAACTCAGCTCGGTCTTCTATTCAAAAGTAATGGATCCAGTGAATATAAATAAATTTTGTGTGAAGATTAAATGAATGTAAGAGAGAATTTCTAGAAAAAAAATTATAAAAAAAAATTTCAAGAAAAAAAACGTGTTGCGCCGACCTCAAATAAGACGGGACTAGGTAGGGCAGGAAGATGATGATGAAGAGAGAATTTCTAGAATCTTTTAGATTCTAGACATTCGTTGTTTATACAAAACAAACAAAAGTAAATAATATCTCTAATGGATTGTTTTTCTGTAAAGAAAAATAAGTAGGTAGAAGTTAAAATATTGTTGCGATTGCCCATTTAGCATAGAAATTCCGATTGCAGGATAAGGATAGTAAAATAAAAAACATGCTTCGAACAAAATAAAATATAGCAGCAAATGTTTTTAGTAAAACATGTTAATGATTTTAATTAAAGTTTCCTTTAAATTGTTGGTTTTCTTCTTACATGTTTTCTCTGGTAGCGAGTGAGACCATCGGAAGGGAACTCGAGGATCGCCGCAGGGGTGCAGTTCCTCTCCGCCTTGTCGACCAGGGCCAGCAGCTTACGTGACACGAGGGCTGCTTCATTACCTGAGTGCCACAAATGTATTATATGTATTACATACACTCTTCAAGATCTTGAACAAATATTATAAATATCTTTACCTGAACCTAATGTAGATTCTAGTACTTCTTGTTCTGAATTATCACTGCCAAATAACAAATAAACTAAGGGTATTCCCAAAACTAAAATCACTCTAATGACCGTCGCAATTCTGTAACACTTAAACCGTCTAGTCCTTATTAACATATTGGCCATTTAAAAAATATCAAAAAACTGTTATTATTAAAAACGTTAACAAGTTTTTGTGACGCAGTAACAGAATATTTTTAGATACCGTCAAATGAAATTGAAACGCTTAGAAAGACACTCTGAAGTAATTTGTGCAGAAATCATTTATAGGTAGTTATATAAATATAAATACAAGACGTGTAGATGCAACAGTAGTCGGAAAGTTACTGCTCACCGTGGTTTCTTACGGCCCTTGATGAAAATAAATGATTTATCAATAAATATTATTATTAGTAATAGTGTACTCGGTACACATTCGTATCACTGTTATCGAAGGTAAAGTAAATAAAATAGGTACTTTTGATGACTGTAACTAATCTTTAGTAGTATGTGGAAATGATTATTCTTAGATCGTATCTACTAATATGATTATGTTTATAAATGCGAAAGTATGTATGTTTGGAGGTTTGTGTGTTGAAAGTTTTGTATGTTTGTGTTTCAATCACGCAATAACGGCTAATGATTTGTTTTTTTTCATAATTGATTTAATAGTCCAGGTTCCTTGGTCCATTTTTAGGGTTCCGTAGCCAAATGGCAAAAAACGGAACCCTTATAGATTCGTCATGTCTGTCTGTCTGTTCGTCCGTATGTCACAGCCACTTTTTGCCGAAACTATAAGAGCTATACTGTTGAAACTTAGTAAGTAGATGTATTGTGTGAACCGCTTTAAGATTTTCACATAAAAATAGAAAAAGAGCAATAAATTTTGGGGGTCCCCATACTTAGAACTGAAACTCAAAAATTTTTTTTTCATCAAACGCTTACGTGTGGGGTATCTATGGATAGGTCTTCAAAAATGATATTGAGGTTTCTAATATCATTTTTTTCTAAATGGAATAGTTTACGCGAGAGACACTTCCAAAGGTGTTGTGCTCTGTAGCAACGCCACCGTATATTTTATTATTATGATAAACCCATCTTTATGTACGGCTGACGTACATAGCGTACATGCATTGTTTGTGAATGTACGCCTTTTAATTTAAAAGAAAAAAGTAAATTAATGTGGCGTTGCTGCGGAGAATTCTCACTAGCAACGCCACCTGTAATCAACATTTGTAGACACAATTTCAGCTATTTCTCTAAAGTTATGTAATGTACGAACGCTGTGTATTATGTACACGTGATAAGTATGAAAAAATATGTTAATTCTAAACTTTAATTCTAAACTCACTTATTGTCCCTTATAGTGCATTAAACTAAATGTATTTTAGCTAGCTACAGATTGGCAGGAAAATTTAACAAAACAGATTTCATTAATAGAAGTTTATTATTACGAGTATAACAATGGTTACAACAAAAAAATACCTATAAAAAAAATAAAAAAAATTAAACAGAAAATACCTCTCAAAACAAGAAAAATCTGTAAAAAATACATTACACTAGATTTACAGTGTATTTCAAGGGCGGATCCAGGGGGGGGGTCATGGGGGTCATGACCCCCCCTGGGCTAGATCCAGGACGTACATAGGTGGACCACTGATTAAAATTGTTAAACATAATGTTTTATATTTTTTTTTTGGCACAATATAGATTTTATGTACCTACTTTTTACCTGTATTAATTATTATAAAAATTAAATAATAACTTCGTGTGACTTGACCACGACTATTGTGACGGGGCTGCTCTCAAGCGGCTCCTGCCCAACCTTGGGGTCCAGACGCCTCCTGCCGGAGGCTCTACGCGGGAATCATTCTGTCCATGGCCCTTTATTGGGCGCCAGTGTGGGCGTCGACGCTGCGTCACCAACCGAAGGCCCAGCTGAACGTATGCCAGGGGGTCATGGCAATACGGATGGTGGGTGATACCGTACGATTTCCCACGAAGCGGCAGCCTCCTTGCTGGCCTGCCACCTTGAGATCTGGAGGCTATGGGAGGATCTGGATTTGCGCGTGGAGATGCAATGCCAGGGCGAAAGTCCGCTGCCATGACAAGTCGCGGCATGGCGGACAGAGCTCCGGCGGGATCTCATGGTGAAATGGCGTCAGCGACTATCGCAACCCAATGCTGGGCAAGCCACAATTATGGCGGTAAGTCCCCTCTTTGAGGCATGGTTGGCAAGACCTCATGGCGTCATCACCTTCCCCATGACGCAAGTTCTCACCGAACATGGTAAATTCGGGAGGTTCCTCTACCGGATTCGTGGCGGACGTGACGCCCGGGTGTCGCCATTGTTCAGAACGCCCGGAGGATATGGTGGAGCACACAGTGGAGGTGTGCCCCGCATGGCCAGAGCAGCGCCGTGCCCTCGTGAGTGCGATCAGCGGCGGCGATCTCTCGCGCCGGGCCTTAGATACAGGCCATGGTCCGGAGCGAGGAAGAGTGGCAGGCGGTCGCCTCCTTCTGCGATGCAGTAATGCTACCAAAGGAGGAGGCTGACCGCATCAGGCAACGGCGCTTACAGCGTGCCAGCCGCCGCCGGGATTCCGATTCTTATTTCCGGCCACCGTAGGCGCGGGCTTGCAGACTGCGAGCTATGGTTAGCTCGCTGTGCGACCGTCCAGTAACTGTCCGGATCGAGCCCAAGTTGCCGACGGCGCGCTCTGTTCCCATACCTGGAAGCTAATGACATCCTCAGTGATCGTCAATATGGTTTTCGCCGAAATCGCTCAACTTGGGATCTTCTAGCGTATGCCATTCACATCTGGAGCGAGGCCATCGAGAAGCATGGGGAAGCACTTGCAGTCTCCCTTGATATCTCGAAGGCTTTCGACAGGGTTTGGCATGATAGCCTTATTGCTAAGCTTCCTTCCTTCGGTTTGCCCACTGGTCTGTGTAACTGGATCGCAGACTTCTTGAGAGGGCGATCCATCCGAGTAGTTATTGAAGGCTGCTCGTCCGGTCAAATGGATATTAATGCCGGGGTCCCTCAGGGGTCGGTGCTCTCTGCAACACTGTTCTTGCTGCACATAAGCGAACTACTTAAACCTGGTACCTTTGGGTATGCAGACAACAGCACTGTTGCTGAGAGTTACGTGTCCGATGCACGTACTAGTGAGTCACAGATCCAGTCTTTGAGGGAGGCTATGGTTGAGCGCTTGAACTTGTCCTTGAAGGCAGTATCCGATTGGGGCGATGCCGACCTGGTCATGTTCAATGCTGCTAAAACCCAAGCGTGTCTTTTTCCCGCCAAACGGAGCCAATTTTACCCGGCTCCTATATTCCGGGGTGTGACCGTGTTGATAACCGGCAGCCTTGAGCTTCTTGGGGTAACGTTATCATCTACCCTCAATTTCGGCTCTTACATCGAGGCAAAAGCACAACAGGCTGCCAAAAAACTGGGGATCTTAGCTAAGGTGAGGCGGTACTTCACTCCGGAACAGCTGCTCAACCTATACCAAGCGCAAGTTCGATCGTGTATGGAGTACTGTTCTCATCTTTGGGATGGGTCTGCCAAGTATCAGCTTGATACTCTGGAGTCAATTGAGAGGCGAGCTAAGAGGATCATCGGTGATGATGCGCTTGTTGAGTCAAAGCTCCAAAGCCTTGAGCATCGACGCCGAGTTGCTGGCCTGGCGGTTTTCTATCGATTACACTTCGGTGAGTGTGCGTTGGAATGGAATTGCACAATTTAATTCCGCCAAGTCCGTTCCATCATCGGACAACTAGACGTACGGCGTTGCGCCATCGGTACATGGTGGATATCCCACCCACTCGTACAAAGCGTTTTGGAAACACATTCATTATGCGTACAGCTAAAGAGTGGAATTCCCTGCCGGAGTCTGTTTCCTGATAGCTACAACCTAGGGGTCTTTAAGTCAAGAGTGAATAGGTTACTTCTAGGCAAGCGTGCTCCATCGTCGGCCACATCATCACTTACCATCAAGTGAGATAGTGGTCAAACGCGAGCTTATCAATAGGTACTAATAAAAATAAAAAAAAGTTGTCAGCAACACCAAGGGTCCAGCCGGGTCGAAGCCTACCGGGGCCAGGGTTATCCGAAAGGGAAGCTCGGCCCCGGTACGAAAAACAAGAAGGATCGGGGTGGGTTTTTTAGTCAGTAAGAGTCTGACACTATCTCCCGCTCCGCCGAAGGACGGGGGATGTCACTTGGATAATTTTATCCACAAAAAAAAAAATACGACTATGTGACCCACCCCCCCCCCCCCTGGTGTTAAAGCTGGATCCGCCCTTGGTGTATTTATACACTCGAGTGCAAAAATTCGCACATCATCACTTGTTATGTTAAGGCAGCCATTATCATGAATGTGAATATATAGAGTGAGTTTAGAATTAAAGTTTAGAATTAACATATTTTTTCATACTTATCACGTGTACATAATACACAGCGTTCGTACATTACATAACTTTGGAGAAATAGCTGAAATTGTGTCTACAAATGTTGATTACAGGTGGCGTTGCTAGTGAGAATTCTCCGCAGCAACGCCACATTAATTTACTTTTTTCTTTTAAATTAAAAGGCGTACATTCACAAACAATGCATGTACGCTATGTACGTCAGCCGTACATAAAGATGGGTTTATCATAATAATAAAATATACGGTGGCGTTGCTACAGAGCACAACACTTCCAAAGTGGTAAAATGTGTGTCCCCCCCCCCTGTAACTTCTAAAATAAGAGAATGATAAAACTTAAATAAATATATGATATACATTACCATGTAAACTACCAACGAAAATTGGTTTGAACGAGATCTAGTAAGTAGTTTGGTTTTTAATACGTCAAAAATCTAAAAAAATACACTATTATTAAAACATCGATCAAAGTTACAACGAACTACAAGAACTTTTATATTATGTTACTTGCTGCTACGGAACCCTCCATGGGCGAGTCCGACTCGCACTTGGCCGGTTTTTTCCACTTGATTACTATCAAGCTAATTTTCCGTAAGTAGCTTAATTTTGATGACACGCCCAACAATTTCCTATAAGAAACTGTCGATTGTGGCAGCTAACAGAGGTAACAGGGATGGAATATGTCGAATTGATGATTCTCCAAGTTTATTACTAACGGGATTTTATTTGTTTAATCTCAAGATGATTATCTAAATTATTCGAAAAAGTGTTTGTCCTTCATAATGTATGGTTTGATAAAAGAGTCCCCTCCTTCCAACATGTATCGATAACGAGGTCGTCATAAATGATTACTAACCAGCTGATTTTTTTTTGTTACTTAGTTTATATTTATATAATTTAACAGTCATATTAAATACTTTGCACATAGATACCAGGTTTAAAACCTGTATTTTGCAAATAGAAAAAAATATATCGGTAAGTGGCTTACCAGAGATGGTGGAAAAAGCAGAATTTGGTTTCAAATTCGAAATTATCATTGGAAATCGAGAGTGATAAATATTTCCAAACTATTGGGTGATCAGAATCAGGAAGAAGTAACATTTTCGGAGCTGGAAATATACGGACGCAAAGAGATATTTTTGGTATTTTAATAATGATTTTACCTGCTCTGAAATAGTAAAATTCCAATTATAAAATTAAAAGGTTTATCTTATTGATAGACTTTATCTACAGAGAGCTTGAATAAAAATAATATATTTTTTATGTTAAACAGCTAATAGAGTAGGTATTACAATAAAAAAAATGTTAGGATAAGAAAAACATTTTATGCGGCATGCCGTCCCATTCCAAAATAAAAATATTTTCAATAGTTTCGGACTAGCTCCGTTTTAACATTATCTGTGGCAGCTAACCATAAGCGGAATTTTAGATATTGGCACCATATTTACGATATTTTAAATTGTGTTTTTGATGAGATTAGATAAACAAGGTAATGTACGAACTGCACATAATTATGTATTAAAATTCGTGTAATCATAAACGGAAGCGCAAGTAAGATATTTTTTTCACATTTTTCAAAGTGTCCTAAAACAGAGAATGGAAAACTAAAATGAAAAATTTATAGCAGTCGGTAAACCATATCGTTTACCGAGATAAAAGTATTCTGTGTTTTAATTTGGCTTATAAACTATATATAAACCCCTAACAAGGATCATTAATATCAAATGTCATTTAAAATATAGACATAAACGCATGTTCTAAGCGATAAACATTAAGGCTTAGGCAACAATTCTACACAAGGTTCAGACCACCACACATTTTAATTATATAGCTACAACTATCTCTAAAATTACAAACTTTTTTCTCTGAACCCAATCCCGTTAGCGTCTACACAGACAAAATCGGGGGCAGAAGCAAGTAACTTTGCATAATTATGTGTGGATAATATTGCAAATAGACTACAGTCAATATTAGAGGAGAACCGTCACACGTTTTAAGTTGTATCTTCTGCTACAATGTAACGTGCGAGGACACGACGTAGGTACATTGAGATAATATTAGTTTATAAACCCTTTCAATTACGTTGGTTGCAAATAACATAGATGTTTTTTACACGACTGTCCAAAAAAAGGAGTATTACGTATATATTTTTTAATTTGTTTGTAATAAAACATTGATTAGCGGTTATTTGTTATAAAATTGTAACAAATAACAATATCATTAAAGATTGCTAAGCTACTGAATTTTATAATTACTTCCGCATTATTTTGAAAATATTTGATTAACAGAAATTGGAGGAGTTTTTTTTAGTGAAATATATGAAAATGTGCAATGATGGGGTATAACAATCAGTTGATACGAGTGAAGCCAAATACAATAACTAGATATACAAGGTGTCGTTTTGAAGCTGCAAAATATTTCAGGAGGTAATTATGTTAGTGATTCTCGACCCGAATCAATAATAAAATAAGTAGGTAATTTTTTTTTTTTTTATAACCGCGCTTTTTTTCACACACACAAACACGGAACAATAAAGGGCGTTTTCACACACACTAACTCGCAACGATAGTTTCATAAATAATGTATCATCCAATCATCATCCCGCACGCCACACCCTAGCCACGCCCCCGCGGCCATCGATCAATCGATTTAGTTTAGTGTAATTAAAAAATTAAATAACAAGTATTACTGATTATTGACCAGGTTTCGTATTTTTACATGATTATTTATGAGTTTTATTACAACCTCCTGAAATATTGTGCAGTTTTAAAACTGCACCTTGTAATTACTGTAACGTTAGTTTACAGCTGTTTACGAACGCGTTGTTTACAAACTAGACAATCTTATCTAGTCGCAGGTAGTTATTGCATTTAGAATAGACACTTGGCTATCGTCGAAGGATTTCGTTAAGTGACATTTTGACATACACGCATTTTGTATTAATGAGCTTTGATTAGAGCCAGACAGTTAGGTTCCGATAGTTAATTAATAACTTAAGTACTAGTTCCAAAGCATAATTAAACGAAGCATAAACTCTCTGCTCCTACTACTCCTACTCTAGGACTTTGGAATACATGGCAGGCTTTAATCCGCTAAGCGAGCCTAAAGTGAGGGTTAGTGGAAGCCGCCAATTTTCTTACCGTTTTCAGATCAGTGTTTTTGAATTCACAAAAAGTAAATTGCTGAAAGACATTAATTAAAGACTCATGAATTTGTAAATTAATTATCTATAAAATACAAGCCTGATGTTACGAGCTATTTTATTGTTTGGGCATTTTACAAATTATGAAGAGCCTAGATATGCTTGAATTTGGCAGCACCGTTACACCTTGGACAGTTAATAATTGTCATTGATATCACTGGATTAGTTGCAGTGATTTTCCGATGCTCTAGAGATTAACAACTTAATAGGTTTACTTTCTCAACGACTGATAATTTTATGACGAGATTATGCAGACAATCTAGTCTGGCAAAGTCTTGCAATGAAGCCAAGCTTACAGATTATGATGATTGAATTGAGAACATAATGTGAATGGTTATGGCGTAGATGAAGACCGAAGAAATTAATGGACTGTGTGAAGTTGGAAGCCATAAGGATAGTTAAAAATATTGGCTTGAAAGGTGGCGGCTGAGATGACGTTAAATACTGATATATGGATAAATTGTTATAGGAACATGATTCTGAATAATGTGAAAACAAAACAAAAAAAAATTGGCGACGCAAAAATCCTACGCACATTATGAATTTATTTAGAATATCTAATCAATGAAATTATTAGCAAAACAGTAGGTAGATAGATACACACGTCCTAGATATATTCTAACTGTAGGCACTGATAAACCAAATAATCTCTTTCAAGGCTCAGCAATTATATCGTAATATCATACTGCTAGATCTGCTAGCTAATTGTGCGCACTTCAGTAAAAATATTCCATTAAATTGATAATCTGTGGATTAAAGGGCCACTCGAGGCGACTGGAGACTTTCCACTGTTTGTGAACAGAAACATCGGGTAGTCACAAGTAATGCCCCTATCAAAAACAAATATTATCGATCATTTGATAGGATCGTACCCAGACACTAATGTCAGGCAGTCAGTTTGTCCTCCCGACTCATGTAGGACTACTAAGAAAATTAAATGCAATGTTTAGAAGCACAGAACACATGGCGTAGCTTGGAGGAGGCCTACACTAAGTTATGCCCAGGAGCTGTCGTGTTTATTGATGATGAAGACGATAAAATCAAAACTTTGACCCCTGAGTTTGTTTCGGTGTTTCTTCTCAGGGTAGTCAGATAGGAAACACCGGTCTCATCTAGCATAAACTGACGAAAAAAAAATTGACGTGTAAAAGTGTTTTTTAAACTTATTTACAAAATAAATATCATTTATCATTAACATTAAGCTCAAATTATTTCGGCGTCGGCGATCTTTTGCGTCCGGCCCTGGTCCAGATCATGGTACGGTGATTGGTGAGAGGGCATGAGAAGCAGTCACCTCCTTCTGCGAAGCGAAGGAGGTTTCGGGAGGCTTAAGGGGAAAGCCCTACGCCTTGGCTCCAATAGAAGACACTCCGGGCGTCGAGAGTCATAAGCAAATCCAGGCTATTGCAAGCCCGCATTTGCAAGCGGCGAGCAATGGGTAGCTTGCCTAGCATGGAGACGGAGATGTATTTATACCGGGGCCTCCTAGGGCTGAACGACTGCCAGGGCTGCGGGATTGTGCGAAAGAGTCATTTTACGGTCCCAGATCGGAAAGGGCAACTGCAAGATCTGGCTAAAATTGTTCTGTTGTAAATTCTACACGACATAAATTAAATTTCAAAGTTCGAACGCTCGTAACAATAAAGAACTCTTTAGTTGTAGTAAGTATTATAAATCTTGTTTGTTGAAAACTCAACGTGTAACAAATATTCAGTCTATCTCTTGAAAACATCCCTCTATCCCTGTCCGTCTGAGGGCAATACACGGTAAAGGTTAATAAACTATAATAAAATCAATATCGCCGTACCTACTGTAGCAATCACCACAAGATATTATTATATAGTAAAGGGGTACGGTAAGAGCCATGTAAATAATAAATGACTAGTTAAAGCCAGTGCTCGCTACTTCGATTGAATGGAAGTGGAAAATTGTGCTAGGAAAGTTAAAAGTATTATTTGGTCTAAATTCAGGCTGTGCAATATTTACTAGGATTCATGTGTGTTTGTTTACTTTGTTTAAGATCTAGACAAGTGAACTGCACCCTCATTTAACGGGCATAAATCGTAGTTTCAGGCTGCTACTGAAATAGTCAAATTTTAACGCTACAATGAGGGGCTGCACTGAGTCGTCAACTCGTCAGGTATCATTATCTTATAACTGATCAGTTCAAGATACGAGGGGCGGCTGATAAGTTATTTTTTATATTTTAATGTAATCCCCCTCAAGTAAAATACGCTTTTAACAACGTCAATATAATGTTTTTAAACCACCAAAACAAAAAAATATTACATTTCTCGTTTTTTTTTTTTTTTTTTTCGTTGGGAAATTCATCTTATGACAACCCCCGCTCTTGGGCGGAGCGGGAGATAGTGTCAGACTCTTACTGACTAAAAAACCCATCCCGTTCCTTCAAGCTTCAAAATGGCTGTCTACAGCCGCCATCATTTCATTGTCGTCCAAAAATCTTCGTCCCAAAGCACTTTGCGCGCCAACTTTCTGCGTCTTTTCTGTACGACTGCCTCACGTGCCTGACTCAGTAACTTAACGTTGTAAAAGTAAGTATTGTAGTCCCTTTAGGCAAACAATCAATTAATAAAATTCCCTCGCTGTCCCAGGAAATGGTAGCCATGAGCTTCGAGGCCGTCTTTTCCACTTTGAATTTCTTCGGTGGCCTTTTCCCCTTTTTATCCATTGCATCGACTCTTGTTTGGACTTAAGATGGTACTTATGGTACTAACGAACCCATGTTTTATCCACGGTCACAATGCGATTACAAATTTCATCCAGATTAGGCTTGTATAACTCCAAAAAATCTTTACAGCTGGCTAATCGTCACTGCTTGTCAAACGATGTGAGCATTCGCAGTACCCAACGCGCACTAATTTTTTTCATCTGCAAATGATTATGAAAAATCTATCTAATTTGTCTTTTACTAATCTGTAGCTCTTCTGCTATCTGCCACAATTTAATTTGCGATCAGCGCGTACTGATTTTTTCATATTTTTGACGTTTACTTCGATGAAGACCGTCACAGGGGGACTTGGGCAAGGGTTGTATTCACATGTCTCTCTGCCTTGTTGAACTAGCTGAAACAATTTTTTAACCATCGTATATGAAGGCTTGGAGTCGTGAAAAACTGATGACATCACTTCAAAACTTTTGTTGGGCGTATTTCCTTTTTTAATAAGGAATTTATTCGCAAAATAAAAAAAATAATCGCAATAATTAATCGTAGTAATTAATCGCAGCGCGATGTTCTAAATCGCGAGAATTTCCAGTTTCCGTTGACATGGTGTTGTTACTTGTTACAAAAGTAATTTGTTTATGAACTACATTATAAAAATACCTGCAATTTATAACAACAATGAGTCCCGCTATTAGTGGTATTAGTAGTGAGATGTTGAGTTATCGGTAAGTACCTTAGCCGCCCTGGTATGGCCTACTAAAACTGGTTAGATCCATATAACGTTAACATTTGATGATATGTCAATCCTCGTTTGGCCATTACATTGATGTAGGATTTCAATGGTATAAAAGGTCTAAAGAAAGTAGGTCAAACTAAGATTGAAATATCATCAAACGTTAACGTTTATAATGATCTGGCCAGTTTCATTTAGCCATATCATGAAATGATCAATTTCTAAGACTTGGCCACGACATATAAATTTTCAAGAGTAGAAGACCTCTCAGCAAAGTGGCGCCGACTGGTGGTGTGAATTTTCCTGAAAACCTTCGTTGACCCAACTAGGTGCATGTCCGTTACTAGCGCTTATGATTAGTTTGGCTAAATGTCATTTATTCAAGGCTGACTTTGTCAAAGGGTTGATGATTACCTTCCGGTCATTGCAACCGAGGCGGAATTCGCACTAGCCGTTGCGTTGTCGAGTGTGTTAGGCTGACCCCACATTAGACATGCGCGATCCTCGTGTGAGTGAATAGCGCGGGAGCCGCGCGAGCGCCGCGTGCGCGCTGCGTGAGTGTCGCGATTTGCTGCCCTGCGGCGTGAGTGGAGAGTCCATGCGGCGCGCACGCGGCGCTCGACTCACGTTCTTACCCCTTCGCCCGCGATCAGATAGAATACACCGTTAAACCACAAAATAGATAGGTACAGAAGACAATCTCATGTATGTACTTCACTTTTTATACCTACGTTCGGTGGACGCACACTAATGAGCGTTTGAGCCGGAACTGTTAACTGTTGTTGTGTTGCGAGATATCGCGTCCGGGAGTGGTGTCTATGTGTGCATTGCTCGAGCGCGCTTTGTATGTAGATTGACTTCTGTACCTATCTATTTTGTCGCTGCACACACGTCACACGGCGGCAACACGCGACGTTACGCAGCGCGCCTGCGTCGTGCACGCGGCGCTCGCGTCGCTCACACGCCCGAGAAACGCGCGCGCCTAATGTGGAGGAGGCCTTATGGGGTCGAGGGCTTTTTTTTTTTTTTTTTTTATGGTGGGAAAAAATCATGCATTGACATCCCCCGCCCTTGGGCGAAGCGGGAGATAGTGTCAGACTCTTACTGACTAAAAGACCCACCCCGTTCCTTCTAGCCTTCATACCGGGGCTCGAGCGCCCTTTCGGATAACCCTGGCCCCAGTAGGCTTCGACCCGACTGGGTCCCTGCTGTTGCTGACAACTCCTTGAGGCGCGCGGGAACAGTGCGCGCCGTCGACGACTTGGGCTTGGTCCGGACAGTTACCGGACGGCCGGACAGTGAGCTACCCATTGCTCACCGTCCGCAAGCCCGCGTCTACGTTGGCCGGAAATCGGGATCAGAATCCCGGCGACGGCGGCGGCGATAACGCCGTTGCCTGGTGCGTTCGGCCTCCTCCTTTGCGAGCATTACTGCTTCGCAGAAGTCGGCGACCGCCTGCCACTCCTCCTCGCTCCGGACCATGGCCTCAACCAAGGCCCGGCGCGAGAGGTCTCCGCCGCCGATCGCCCCCACGAGGGCACGGCGATGCTCCGCCCAAGCAGGGCACACCTCGACTGTGTGCTCCACCGTGTCCTCCGGGCGTTCCGCACAGTGGCGACACCCGGGCGTCACTTGGGTCGAGGGCTGCTGTGACAAATTTGCATGTGTATCAAACGTCTTTTTTCAATACACATGTGAAGAAATAAATAAACGGGTGTTGAGCGGCGATTGGTGGGGGTCGACGCGCACCGCACCTGATACAATGTATGTAACAACATTGAGGCGGCGGAGAGCACGCGCACTTTTCTGCACCAGTGCGGAAAACAGTCTATTGCGTGTCTAAAAGCGGTGGGATAAGAGATTGTTGTCCGTCCGTCCGTCTGTCTGTCTGTCAACACCCTTTATCTCGAGAACGCTAGGTATCGAGTTCATATTAAAACCATATTGCTCAAGTCTGCGGTCCCCTTCAAGCTATGAAAAAATCAAACTTCTAAGTTGACGAATAAAAAAGATACGGCCGTTTATGTCGCATAAAAAAACGTATATTTTGATACTCTCAAAGATCGAAATTCATAGGGACCAGAATACTGAAAGGTAAAAAGCAAGGTCTTTTAGCACAGGTATAGGAATAAATCTGAAAACAGTTTTGTTGTTACCTACGCAGCTACCTCACAAAAAAAAAGCAATTCGTAAAAATCTTCGAGACTCCATTCGGGAATTGAACTGTTTAATAAATATTGAATATTCCGTCTGTCTGCCTGCCTGTCTGTTTGTCAAGACCCTTTATTTAAGACAGACGGACAACAAAGTGACCCTATAAGGGTTCTGTTTTTGCCTTTTGAGGTACGGAACCCTAAAAAAACAGTGAAGTTAAAAATAAAACATAATTGTTGATAAAAAAAAAAAATTAAATAGTACATCGTTACCCTAGGGGTGAAAGTAACTTATTTCGACCTATGATTTTAGGTAGGTGTCTTTCTTCAGATTTAGGCGGTAAAAGGTTTTCCACTACTGCTTTAGCCTCTTCTCAAATCACTATTTTAATTCATTAAACCCCAAGCGAACCGGGCGTTCGCGCACCTATTGTCTTTCTATTGTGTCTGTAATTCCCACGATTGAAAGGTTAATCTGATGAACTTATCGTATTAAAATTAACAGAAATCTCTGCTGTACGGAAATGTAAACAAAACTCTACAACTCGAAAAAACCAATCATGACGGATTGCCACTTTTCCGCCATTTTGTTTTTTTTTCTGTGGCCAACCAGCTATTATTTATTTTACCTTTGGCCTTTATTTTTGATTATTGAAAAATTAGAAATTATTTGTATTTTTTTTTTTTAAGTAAAGTATTTTAAAGAAATAGTTAATAAAATAAGTTACTTAAAAATACCGATAATAATATTATTTAATTAATACATATCTTTAAGTTATTTCAATTTTATATTGTGCTGTAATTGACTGGCTGTATAGAAAGTTGGAACATGGTTCATTAGAAATGTGAAGGTAGAACAAGTTTTTTTTTTAATAATTTGACTGCTGTCAGTTGAAAGTAAAACTCCCTAGGGATGAAAAGTATTACTTTCAACCCACTCCTCAGGCAACTTCAGACCTACTTTCAGAGTATGAGTAATGAAAAGTTTTTATTCTGCCTGCCTGTCTGTCTGTCAAGACCCTTTATCTTGGGAACGAGTGGAGGTATTGCGGTGAAATTAAAAGCATATTCTCAAGTTTATGGTAAACGAAAAAAAAAAGATACGGCTGTTTAACGACAAAAAAAACGTGTATTTCGACACCCTCAAGGGAATCAAAATTCATAAGGCACTTCACGTTGACCTATAATCCTGAAATTTAGCGTGAAGCAAGGTCTCATAGCACATATATAATATAAAAAAAAATGTGAATACCGTAAATTTGTAGTTACGTCACAAAAATAAATGTCTTTGCGATTCGGAAATATCTTCGGAAATCAATTTAGGGATTGAACTGTTTCATAGATTCGCGTTGAAATAAAAATTATATCCTCAAATCTGCAGTCCCTTAAAGCTGTGAAAAAATTAACCTTCTAAGTTAACGAAAAAAAAAACAGCAGTTTATGTCGCAAAAAAGCGTGTATTTCGACACCCCAAGGGAATCAAAATTTATAGGGTACTTCACGTTGACCGAGAATTCTGAAATTTGGCATGAAGAAAGGTCTCATAGCACTAATATAGGTAAAATTCTGAAAACTGTAAATTTTCATTATATCACAAAAAAAAACTTTTTTTGCAATTCGGAAAAATCTTATGTTTCGTGGGTAATTTTGTACGGAACCCTCAATGCGAAAATCCGATTCGCACTTGCCAGGTTTTTTTTTCAGGTACTTATAGGAAAAAATCTGAAAACAGTAAATTTGTGGTTACATACGTCACAAAAAAAATTGCAATTCGGAAAAATCTTCGAGACTCCATTCAGGAATTGTAGTTTGCACGGAACCTTCAGTGCGCAAGTCCGGTTTAGCACTTGTCCAGTTTTTTTTAGTTGACTTCCTATAGATGTATTTAATCATAAGAAACAATTAGATATTATTACTTAAACCATTAATAAAATGATTCTTGGCATTTGTTCAGTCAATTTCCTTGCCTTTCAGGGAGAGGAGTGTAAAAAAAAACCAACCGGGCGAGTTGGATTCGCGCATTGAGGGTTCCGTACAAAATTACCTATGAAACATAACATTTTTCCGAACCGCAAAAAAAGATTTATTTGTGTCATAATTATAAATTTATCGTTTTCACATTTTTTCCTACCCTTGTGTTATAAAACCTTGCTTCTTCTTCATGCCAAATTTTGGGAAATAATAATGGTTCCGAAAAACAATTTAATCTCCAGCGATCTGTGGCCGACTATTATTCTAATTAACTAGCGTTATAATGAATTACCGACAAAAAATCCAAAACATAAACGAAAAAAAATATCCAATTTAACAACAAATAAGAGCATGTTCAAATTACATTTTCTCCTAAAAAAAAATGGATCTTCGAATAAAAAAACTAAACTTCCGAATAGAATACTGAACCTCCGACAAAATTACTAAGTTACCGACAACAGAGGTTTGGTCAAAATAATCATATTTTTACAACTTGCATGAACTGGTTTAATTTCTATTGTTGGTTATCAAATTTATTTTTTTAGCTCTCAATAATGATGAAAATACCTCAACTGTTCGGCCCGCGCGATGGGGTTCGGATCTACTATGTAACTACATTTTCATAATAAACTGAGTTTTGTTTTATTTTTATCTTTGTTCTCGCTGACATTATAAAAGTTAGGAAATTTGTCGAATAATAATACAGTATAATATTCTAGGAAAACAAAATCTACTTGGTTTTCGATTAAGGCATGAATAGGGTTACGTATCAAAATCCCGAAAGTTCATTATACCTATGGCTGAAACACCGACGTGCAAAACACCGAAATTCAAAATACCGAAAGGTTTAAATGCCGATAGTCGTTATATCGAAAAACAAAATACCGATGTTCAAATGCCCGAAAGGACGAAATCCCGAATAGACGAAACAACTTGAACGTAGCGGTTGGTCACAGTTCTAACGTTACCTAACCTATTTCACCCAGTTCAAAGAGCAATCAAGATACAATCTACCTGTGAATAGACTATTAGACAATGGTAAACACATTTTTACGAGAGATTGTGGCTGAAATAGGTTAGGTTAGAATTGTGACAAAAGCGACTTCTCAAAATAAAACAAATCGGGACCTTAGGG
Source organism: Mythimna ferrago (assembly GCA_910589285.2). Lineage (NCBI taxonomy): Eukaryota > Metazoa > Arthropoda > Insecta > Lepidoptera > Noctuidae > Mythimna > Mythimna ferrago. Next base: position 13,767,658 of record OU342673.1, on the reverse strand, counting down.
CACCCCGACACGGACGAGTCGGGATTTTGAACTTCGGGATTTTAAACATTCGAACAAATGAACTTTCGGAATTTTAAACTTTCGTCCATTTGGCGTTTCAATTTTCGGGATTTTGTCCATCGGTAATTTAAAATTCGGGATTTTTATACGTACCCATGAATACGACTGTTTTCACTTTTTGACGCCTGAAATAGGTACCGATATCGAAGCATACCCGTGGTAAGTAAAATTCATCATATATGATGCAATTAAATGTTATTGTTACAAGTACATTTTTATATTTTTTATAAGTTTCTGTATAGCCACTCAGAATAATATTTTCAGTATAATGTGACAGTTAAAATACCACGACAATCTATGAAATATGAAAGGTAATTTATGAATTAATAGTAGGCAAGTAAAGATAAAAATTACAAAGCAAAGTTTTCAGTAGAACGTAATTTATGCTGGTAGAAAAGTATTACAGCAATAGACAGTCATGTTTATTTTTCGAAGATTTCAGTATCTCATTCGGTCGTTTCATCATTTTTATTCGGACAAAAGTAGTCGGAAAGATAGTATTTTAGGCAGTAGATTTAATATTTTGAGTAAGGACAATTCTTCTTTTTTTGTCGGAGCTTTTATTACTACCCCCAAATTTTAGGATTCTAGGTCCACGGGAAGTACCCTCTGAATTTTGATTTAGAGAGTTTCGAAATATACGTTTTTTTTGTGACATAAACAGCCGTATCTTTTTTTTTTCGTCAACTCAGAAATTTTATTTTTTCACAGCTACATGGGACCGCAGACCTAAGTATATGGTTTAAATTTCAACTCAATATATCTACGCGTTCTCGAGATAAAGGGTCTTAACTAGGGCATGCAGAACCGGTTTTCCGGTTTTGCGCAAAACCGGAAATCGGCCAAAATTTAACGATTTTTCAAAACCGGTTTTGAGAGCCAAAACCGGAGCTCAGCTCCGGTTTTCCCATTATTGAGTAACAATTAACATTTTGATTTTTATCAACATTTTTTTCGAACACTCAAAAAATAATTAATTTTGAGGCATCAAATGTATCCGAACCGAACACAGCCTGCATCCACCCACTTACACGCCTCCCTCCACTACCCCCGCACCCCGCACCCGTAACCCGCCAGCCTGCGCCTGCGTTGTTGCAGTAAAATACCCTTACCGCAAGTGCGTGTCCGCCGCCCTCGCCTGCGACGTTAGGACAAAATGTGAGTATTTACTTAGTTTATTAATTTATTATATTTTGTGTCTTTTAATGTACATTTATAATAATAATAATAATAATAATAATAAGCCCCCTAAACAACCACACGTCCTGATTGACCATCTAATCACGTGGGGGGCGGACACACGAATGAAAAATTACTGGCGTGGCTAAAGTGGCTCTGGAAACCCATTCAACATGGAGACACGTTCAAAGAGTAAACGTATAGGACCGCTGCCCGGGGGCGATCGCCGGGGCGCACCTGGAGCTGACGCTGGGTGTCACAGCATGCGAACCGTCAGCGGTGAGGAGTTGAGCAGGCGGGCTCCTACCGATAAAGATGCTACAGCTGAAATCACTGACGATGGTGACAGACTGACGGACAGGACAAACACCCCTTAAGAACCGTATAGTCCTAGCACAGTATCGTATACACCTTCAAGTAGATCATCACCATCCATACCATCGTCACCCTCAAATATTATATTTAGTACAGTCCGACCCACCCCAATCTTGGATGTTGCGCGGGAGGTTTCTACCTTTTTACCCGCGTCCACCAAGGCTGGTAAAGCTAGAGTTCGCATGAAATGGAGCAAAGAAGTTAACCTATTTATCATGCGAACCTACTTACATATCACTAAATTAGAGACCGATATGACCACCTACAGACAACAACTGCATGCAATTTTTACGCGGCAATATCCAGAAATTAATGTTTCAGAACAAAGAATATCAGATCAAAGAAGAACCATAGTTAGGAATAAACTTCTATCCCAAGAAGTTATAGATCAGTTAAAAGAAGAAGTACGAACACAGTTATTGCAGGAGGAATCAGAAAATTATGTAGGCATGAGCTATGTGACACAAAACACACAAGAAAATAGTCTGCCAGAACCACAGCAATCACTCACTCTTACACATTTAAATGTCGAATCTCAGCAATACAACCAACCACAAACTCTAGACACATCCACACAAACCGAAACATTAACTTTAACGCTTGAAAATGACATTGAAATAGTTACTGCGGATCAAAACCCAAAAACAGATAATAAGTATGTACAAGAAATACATAATAAATTGAGAATGACAATAACACAATATTCTGGAATGGACCCAGCAGCTCGCCCAAAACTACCTAAACTTAAATATACACCCAACCTTTTCCGTTTAGTTAACTTATTTAACGAAAACATATTAAAACAATTTTTGGCTGATGACACACAACTGATTGATATACACACCCTCATTTATTGCACAGCGGTTGTTATTGCTGAAGAACTTAACTTTAAAATCACAGATCGCGCTAGTATCACAAGATCTAGAGAGAACGCCAAACCACCTTGGCAACTCAGACTAGAAAAAGATATCGAAAAGTTAAGAGCAGATTGTGGTAGACTCACCCATTATATCAAAGGTTGCAGATCACAAAAAGTAGTAAGGAGAGTAGGAGTAATATTTAATAATAATTCTGTTCACACTAGACATGAAAATAGCAATAAAAAACCTGAAGAGTATTTGGACACATTAAAACAGAAATTAGCGCTTAAAGTCCATAGGCTTAGGAGATATATAAAGGCACAGCAGCGTAAAAATGATAACGCTATATTTGCCACAAATGAAAAAGTATTTTATAGGAACTTGCAAAAACCACACACTGATTCAACAACAGGGACTCACCACATGCCTTCAAAAGAACTTTTAGAAACATTCTGGTCCAGTATATGGGAAGAGCAGGTACATCATAACGATAAAGCAACTTGGATCACAGAAGAAGAAGAAAGATGGAAAGAAATAAATGAAATGGAATTTCAAGAGATTACAGAGTCCGATATTGCAAATATAACAGCTAGATTACATAATTGGAAGTCACCGGGTATAGATAAAATTCAAAATTTTTGGTTCAAGAAGTTAACAATATTACACAAATTAATAGCTAAAAATTTTACAGATATAGTATTAGGAAAACAAAACATACCTGACTTCATGGCAACAGGAGTAACGTACATGCTACCTAAATCTAAGCACACATCTGAACCTTCCCAATACAGACCAATCACATGTTTACCCACCATTTACAAAATACTAACATCAGTTATAACTAACAAAATCAACTCACATATTGAATATAATAAAATAATAGCAGAGGAACAGAAGGGATGCAGACGGGGACACATGGGATGCAAAGAACAATTAATTATAGATTCGACTATCCATAAACATGCCACTGCAAAAAATAGAAATTTACATTGTACTTATATAGATTATCAAAAAGCGTTCGATAGCATTCCACACTCCTGGTTAATACATATTTTAGAAATATACAAAATAAATCCTAAAATAATAGAGTTTTTGCGCACAGTTATGACACGATGGAAAACTACACTTCAATTAAATAACCACCTGAGTACTCTTGTTACTCGACAGATAAATATTAAGAAGGGTATTTATCAGGGTGATTCACTGAGCCCCCTCTGGTTCTGTCTCGCCCTGAACCCTCTGTCTCATTTACTCAATAGGTGTCAAGCCGGATATAACTTTAAATACAATTCTGAAGAAACCACTGTCTCACATCTCATATACATGGATGACATTAAATTATATTCTAAAAATGAAAAAGAAATGAAAATTCTTATTGAAGCGACCACAACATTTAGTCATGATATCAATATGCAATTTGGATTAGATAAGTGTAGGACATTACATATTATAAGAGGTAAAGTTAAACCTGGCAATTACGTAGTAAATGACACTGACACAATAACAGCCATGGAATCTACAGATCTTTACAAGTATTTAGGATATAAGCAACTTAAAGGACTCGACCACACATCAATTAAACAAACACTTATTACCGAATATAGGAGAAGAATTAACGCAATTTGTAAAACACAGCTATCGGGAAAGCACCTTACAAAGGCTTTAAACACTTTTGCCATACCAGTATTGACTTACTCATTTGGGGTTATAAAATGGTCAAAAACTGACATGGAACAGTTAGAAAGAATCACACGCACTACACTAACAAAATATAACAACCTACACCCTAGATCTGCCATCGAACGGCTCACTATTAAAAGACAAAATGGAGGGAGAGGTCTAATCGACATCCATTACCTGTGGCAAAAACAAATTTCTAGCCTTAAAACATTCTTCTACACAAAATCTCGCACGAGTGACATACATAGGGCTATAACTTATAATGACTTTAATTACACTCCGTTAAACTTAAGCGATCAAAACTTGCAAGACGTAAATGACACTAACCCACAAAACCAAAAAATAGAAAATTGGAAAAAGAAAGTACTCCATGGCAGGCACCCTCATGATCTAGAACAATCTCATATTAACATTGCAGCATCTAATAAATGGCTAAAAATAGGAAATCTGTTCCCAGAAACGGAAGATTTCATGAAAGCCATACAAGACCAAATTATTAACACTAAAAACTATAAGAAATATATTATCAAAGACCCTACCATCACAAATGACAAATGCCGTAGGTGTCACACTCAATCAGAAACCATACAACACATAACCGGAGCATGCACAACCCTTACACAGACGGACTACACTCATCGACACAACCAAGTCGCTAACATTATCCATCAAAAGTTAGCAATCAAGCATAGTCTCGTACAAAACTCCAGCACTCCATACTACAAATATAAACCTGAAACTATCCTAGAGAATGACGCATACAAACTTTATTACGACCGCGCCATACTTACAGATAGGACCATCCACTATAACCGACCAGACATAACACTTCAGGATAAAGTTAAAAAAGTAACATACCTCATAGACATTGCAGTTCCCAATACCCACAACCTAAAAAAAACCATTTCCGAAAAAATCAGCAAATACGCTGAACTTAAAGACGAAATTACAAGATTGTGGAGACAAGATAAAGTTTATGTTATTCCTATAGTCCTGTCCACGACAGGAGTAATCCCCAATCATCTTCTCCATAGCCTGAAATTGATAGATTTAGACGAATCCATTTATATAAATCTACAGAAAGCGGTCATATTAAACACGTGCAGAATAGTTAGGAAATTCATGCAGTTGGAAGACGACAACACACCCCTACTCTGACAACATCATACATGCTACATTTACTTGGTTTTGGCCCGTAAATGTAGTCGAAACCAGTCATGAGCTGAGAAAAAGAACACTTCCGATAATAATAATAACATGCCTAGGGTGAGGAGCCAGACCAAGAGAGATACAATCCGCAGGGCAGTTTTGTGGCGAACTGTTGGGCATTAGCGATCCCACGGACCCGATCTCCCGGGAGAATTCTTGTTCTTCATCTCCGGCTTGCCTTTATTGGCCGGTCGTAGTAGTGAACACTGACGAGGAACAGAGCTCCCACCTCTCTCTTGCCTTTATTGGCTGGCTTGAGTGGAGATTCGCAAGAGCAAATGCGCTCGGGAGAAGGATGTATAATCCAGTAAGGTGCTGGTAGGGATCTTGACCGTACTTCCGGGATTGTCCTGATAGCCGTGGTATACCTCTCCACTCCTCAAGCACATCAGGATATGTTGCCCTCTTGTTGCTACGTCACTTCGTGCTAGCGACCATTTTGGGGGCCCATTTGTTGAGTGTGCAAGTCACCCCTTGCCTTTTTATCGATGGAAATTAAAAACATTGTTTAGGCAGGGGCCATAGTCTTAACATAGTTCCTGGTAACCAGTCCACTTAAGACTCCAAAAACCATAGCCTTATATTAGTTTTTCACATGTTGCAATAGTTTCCCTTCAACCGGGGGTTGTCCTTGGATGCACTAGCATAACGCATACAGAGATAATCGCCGGTTGGTACCACGTTCCATTAGAAGCAGCTAAAAGGGCCTCTGCGAGTTGGTTTCGGCTCCTCGTATGCCTTCCAAAGGTCCAGGACCTCATGGTCTTGAGATAAATAAATGTATAAATAATAATAATAATTTATTTTATTTGCAAACATGGGTATAGTACACAGGTGTTTTTTATAACAGAGTCCTCCATATTTTGCCATCACATTGGCATGCAAATTTTTACAATTTTTGTGAATTTCATTGCAATTTAAAAAAACTGGCCAAGTGCGAGTCGGACTCGCCCATGAAGGGTTCCGTAGCAGCAAGTAACATAATATAAAAGCTCTTGTAATGTGTTGTAACTTTGATCGATGTTTTAATAATAGTGTATTTTTTTCGATTTATGACGCATTAAAAAAAAACTACTTACTAGATTTCGTTCAAACCAATTTTCGTTAGCAGTTTTTATAGTAATGTACATCATATATTTTTTTTAGTTTTATCATTCTCTTATTTTAGAAGTTAGAGGGGGGGGGACACACATTTTACCACTTTGGAAGTGTCTCTCGCGCAAACTATTCAGTTTAGAAAAAAATGATATTAGAAACCTCAGTATCATTTTTGAAGACCTATCCATAGATACACACGCATGGGTTTGATGAAAAAAAAAATTTTGAGTTTCAGTTCTAAGTATGGGGACCCCCAAAATTTATTGCTTTTTTTCTATTTTTGTGTGGAAATCTTAATGCGGTTCACAGAATACATCTACTTACAAAGTTTCAACAGTATAGCTCTTATAGTTTCGGAAAAAAGTGGCTGTGACATACGGACGGACAGACGGACAGACAGACAGACAGACAGACAGACAGACAGACAGACAGACAGACAGACAGACAGACATGACGAATCTATAAGGGTTCCGTTTTTTGCCATTTGGCTACGGAACCCTAAAAATGAAAAAAAAATTATATAATTATGTTCAAAATGTCAGCGTAATAAAGGTCATAAGATTAAAAAAACAAAATAAGACTACATGTCAAACGGAAATAAAAAGTAAGTCAAACAGGATCAAAATAATAATGTCAAACAGAGTAGCTGTATGTCAAACAAAGAAGGAGTATGTCAACTGAAAGAAGGAGTAGTTGTATGTTGTTTATGTTGAGCTCGTGGATGAAACGACACGAAGGGCGCAATTACATCCAGTAGTTGCTGCGTTAGCCCGATTTGAGTCTCAAGCTAGCGACTAATTTGAGAAGTCGCATAAAGCAAAGACGTCTCCTTCTAGCAGGTGTTTTACACTATTTACATGATTGGGAAGACTTCTCCGCCCAAGATGATGATGATACATTTCCCAAACCCAATGGTGCTGAAATAACTGAAACTATTATCAACTCGTTGCAGCAGCTAAAATATAAACCCGAGGACACAGACACCATCACCGCAGTTCTCACCGAGCAGTCCATACCTTCGCAATCGTCATCATCTGACGCTGAAGAGCTAACTCTTCAAGATCAGCTAGAGAAGGAATTACACAAATGCAAGAGAAAGAGAACCCCCAAAAATCGGTCAGATTTCGACCTGGCTGGGTTCGTAAAAGTAGAGCAAGCCATGTATGAAAGCGGAGGGCATCGGGGTGTGTATCTCACCGAAGCATATAATTATTTATTATGTGTTCTACCAACAAGTGTTGAGAGTGAAAGGGTGTTTTCGAGTGCTGGGTATTTCTGTAACAAAATAAGAAGTTCGCTGTCTGATCGAATGTTGGATGCACTTATATTCTTGAGATCACATTATCAAGAACAGCGATCTCTTGAAAACAAGTGATTTATGCTTTATTTAAATTAGTATACATAGTTGATTATTGATCTCTTTTTTAGTGCAATATGAATCATATTATAATAATGTTATTTTGTAGTTCGTCTTCAAAGTTACAAAAATGTTGATTTTTTTGGTAATTGTGGGTGGCTGTGTTTAATATTTGAAGATGCTGATTGTGTTTTCTATGTTTAAAATATATTATTTTTGATAGCAGACTTAATAGGTACCAAAGATACCAAAAACTTACTTGTTGTTGATTTGATCTCAGTTAATTAATCTTTATACTATTATAAGTTCATTGTTATCTGTACAATTATTATGGTTTGGATTAAAAAGAAATGTATCATACAATTTGTTTTATTTGTAGACTTAGTGGGTATTTAAAAAAAATGGTGTTTCTTTTTAAATTATACTACATTCGATTTTTTTTGCTAAAACCGGACCTAGCTCCGGTTTTCGGTTTTGGTCCCAAAAAAACGATGTTCAAAACCGGTTTTGATGACTTTCCGGTTTTGCATGCCCTAGTCTTAACAGACAGACAGACAGACGGACGGACGGACGGACAACAAAGTAATCCTATAAGGGTTCTGTTTTTTCCTTTTGAGGTACGGAACCCTAAAAATGGACCAATAGACGTCCTGGCAACATCCAGAATCATAATCTGCATGCTTTTTTGAGTCCAAAACTATTGGTCCTCATATTTTGCACACTCAACTCCCTTTGGCGCCTGCTCTAACAGCAGTAAACGCGAGTTTCGTGGTGCCAAATTGCGGTTTGCTGTTATCTTGGCACGTTGATAACAGCAATTTTTTTTTCAACCGTTTTCAATATATCAGGACATAGCAGCTGATGAGCTTTCACTGTGAAAACATAATGTATTTATTCCTGCATGAGCGTTTTATTTTTAATTATTTTGATTGTCTAATAGGACAGATTTGATTAACTTCAACTTGTTGCATTAAAATGCAATAGGTAATTCGATCATTTTCCCTTTTCGCACTTATACTTTACATTAAACATTAAAAATTGACAATATGACACGGAGCACAGTGCACATACTACTTCTCATTAAGTTTACTTTCTCTAATGTGAACAAGCATGTAAAATGACAGTAGTACTAGTACGGTAGCATGTAAATTGTTGCTCAGTGTTCATCTATTTTTTAACGATCTTAGTTTCCTTTACACCTACATAGGAGCAATATTGTCTTGTGAGTCACATCTACATAGCTGGTTTACTACAAATGTTCGTGCTCAAATCTTTTAATTAAGTCTAATTGATATAGTCGCGTGCCGACGCTCTGCCGCCGGTCGAGAAGGGCTTGTAAATTGACGTTTGACCCCACGGATTATTAAAATCAGAGCTCATTGCGCCCGGACACTTCCAAATGTCGTAGGTGTCTGTTTTCTTTGTTCTTAATAGGTAAATCTGTTCCGATTAAGTCATTGCTCCGCAAAAAAACGTTTCCTGCTCCAAGGTGGGACTGCTATTGAATATCGTGTCGTATTGATGGGGAATTTCATCAAAGTTAATCGACGCATTCAGGCTTGATGAATGATTTAGTTTTTCTTCATTATCAAGAAAACTATCTCTTGAAATGAGCATCAGATATTAGAGGAATAAGATGTTCATTAATATACAATAAGAGCGTGTGTAGCCGTAGTGGTCGCGTGGAAACGTCGCACGACGCGATGCTCGCGCCGGGAGTCACTCCCGCACTGCGCCCGAGCGCCGGCCGACGTACGTGTATTGTATGGAAATAAATAATTGGCCCCCGTATTCTTCTTTTGACGAGCTCTCCGGCGGGTCCATTATGTCCGTTTGAGCGTGAGCGGCGGCATTCGGACGCCAGTGGCGACGTCCTCGGTCGCCTGCGTCGCGCTCTACACGATACTACTCCAATATGAATACCTCCGATCGAGGTACGAGTCCATGTCTTACTATTATCGGGGGCTGGATCGAGAGGATCCACATATTCCTAGCAGCTTGGAGATTCAGACGTGGAGCCTTCGATCCTGGTGTAGTGCGCGTACCAACACAGCAAGGTTATGTAGAAGGAGGTCGGAAGTGCGTCCAATTCCCGTTCAGCGGCTAGGTCATTCACGAAGTGAATCAAATGGAGTGGCGAAGAAGATTACATCAACGATTCAAGTGTTGAAAGTGAATGTAGTGTCGGTAAGGCTGCGCAAGCGCGCTGGCCGGCGCCGCACCACGTCGTAAGTATGGAAGACTGAGCGCGGCTGCCATGGCTACTGCACCACCAGGTACGAATACAAGTTTTGCCATCTCGTGCTCATACGCAATTATTTACAAAGACAGCTGCCCAGTTGTTTAAAGGCGTAGGTGTTACATGTAAATAAAAACAAACGCGACGCTTAGTTCAGTCGTTTATGAAAATGAATTTACAGGTGAATTGTTTAACGAACACGACGCTGAAACAAGATATTGTTAGAAACGGAACGATTGCCGGTAAACACTTAACGGAAGCTATTGACGAAATTGTCGAAACGCGGGCGTGGCTCGATGCTCACCCGATGGCTATTAGTCTTTCTGTAAACGAATTAGTGTTGATTATAGCTCAACAACCCGAGAGTACCTAGCAACCACACCTTGTTTCACTGGATGCCATCGTCCATTGTAACTACTTCATGAAACGAGTACTGACCTGCCTCACTATCTACAACATTTACAAACTTAAAATGCTTCAAGAGCCCTAGAAATATTGGTGTTCGTAATCGATTCCAATCTGTAAAACGTTTTCGATCTAAAATTGGTCAAAGGACAAAGATGTCTGGATGGCCGATTCGTTGATTTTTTTTGGTCCTGGAGTAGGAAATAGGAATCGATGGACATTTCGTGGATGGTAAATAATTGCTTCTCATCGACAACTATTTTTAGAAGGTATAGTGTTTGATCTTACAGCGATCCTAATTGCTAGAGAACATAGCCACTTGTCATAATACGACCACTAATGGACGCGGCTCTGACAAAGACTTGTTTATCACGATGATGAATGATACAAGCCGGACTATTGCATGTTCTCGCATGATTTGATTAGGTAAATTTAATATTATAGCTATTTGCCGCAGTTAGGCCATCGTTCTTAAAGTTAGAAGGGGAGGCAGACTCCGACTCGGCGCCTCATCCTGTCGCTGCTCGCGCAAATTGACAATTGCCCGCCGACCACTCAGGGCTGTCAGCGTGCAAGGTTGAGACCGCCTGTCTTCACGTGATCATATTCTGGCAACGTCCAAATTCAACACCTGGTCAAAGTAAAATTTACTATGGAAACCACCAATAGGCGCGGTAGGTACTTCAGCAATTTAAATTCACTAATCTCTACGAAATCCCATGGAAGACTAATGAAAACCTACGTGTCAAATGCAACTTATTTCACAATATTATTTTTAAAATTTTTGGTTATTAGATGAAGTTGAAAGACATCTTGTATTCAGGAAAGCCGTGGCGTTCCTTAAGCCGTTGGGCAATAGAAAGAGCTACGGATCGAAAGACGACTTATGCGTCGCTAATGCGGACTTCCTGCCATCTTTGGTCTGTCAATTTCCTTCATAGTGCACTTGCTGGACGAGACTGACTCTAAACTGTAATAAGGAGTGGTAACATGCATAATTTAGCACGAAGACGGTCGTGGCTCGGGTAGATACACACATAACAAGCAAACTACACGTATTTTCTAAAATCAGTTAATTCGGTTAAACAAGTTAGTGCAGCAGTAATTTGAGACAATTTGCTCACGATTGGCTTGTTGACTTTGCTATTTGAAGGAGCCGTTTTTAGAGTGGCACAGGATGTGCGTTTGTTAATCAAGCACGCCATAGCAGCGAGCACGCGGGCACGCGGCGCGCCTCACCGCGGCGCGCGCACCGCGAGCCACCGTGCCGAGTGCTCACTGCTCACTCGACTACGACTATAGAATTGCTGGCAGGAACTAAAAACTTTATCAATACTCTAAGTCATTATTGGAAACATCACATTACTACCATGCTTTTCGATAGGTATTATAGCTAAATACATCATATAATGTAACGAATAAGTAGAAATACGTAAATATGTTGTATAATTTCTCAGCTTACCTTAGTCAGAAGCTTTGCTTAATTGACAAAACTACTCGAGTCTAAGTACAAAACACTTCAATAATATTAAATTACTTATTAATAAATTTTATTACTAGTCTCCTGTCTAGAGGGCAGGAGGCACTTTATTGAAAACCATTGACGTGTCAGATGACAGCGATAGTTTTATATAAAAATCGTAATAAACACGGTACAAGATAGACAAACAGATTGTAAAGAAAGATAAGAGGGACTAATGAAATACGAAGAAGAAATAAATGCGAGATGAAGACACTAGGGTGGGAAATAGCCAGTAGGTACAAACTTAGGAACTATTAGAGAGATCGTAGGTAGAACATGCGCGAGTTCAACTGACTAAGAAACTGGTAAAGGCTGGAAGGAGTTTAATAATGAGAGAGATTTCCGAAGCAATAAAGAATATCGTGTGAAAAAAGGTACAAGGATATAGTTTAAATAAGACTGTAGATGTACCTATATTTTTAATCATGATAAACTCACTCTTGATCTCTATGAAGGCTCACGGTTTATTCGTACACAGTATAGTTGGTGTAGATTTTGACACTTGAACCGTACACAATGCACATTATATGTATGTAGGTAGAGGAGAAGAGCATTTACTCGTAAGTGCGAATAGCCGGGATATTAACTGGGTGCGGATGGTATTCTGAACTTCTGCAGTACGGCTGATAATGCAGCAGAAGTGAAAGGGAAATGGATCAGGTTATGGAGCTCATGTGCATACTCTAAAAATGAATAATATAATAATAATAATATAATATATAATAATATTCCACAAACTATCACACAACGCCGTCTAGTCCCAAGCTAAGCGAATGAGAAGAACCTAAGGAGAATATGGGCTCTTTCGTTATTAAAACTTTAAACATATATCATTCCAAGACTGTTGCTCGTGCAACAGCGTATTTTAAGGAAATGGAATTTTCTTCTTTATTTAAAACTCAGGATATACTGAGTTTTAAATAAAGAAGAAATGCATTTTTGCAACTAGTAAAGATCAACAATCTAACCAAACCAAACGTAGGCAACGTTAATAAAGTTGTATAGAAAATATTTGTTATAATATTCTGGATCGCATAATGACTTTTCCGGATCAATTATAAAATGATCTTGAGTAAGCAAAAAATCTTTTGAGAGACATTATCTCTAAGCAATTTTAATCCTAACCTAAGAACTTAGAACTAAAGTCATTTTTTCCGTTTGACTGACTGTAAATTGTCATTATAACTATTGTTAATTGTTGTTAAACGTGTAAACCGAGAATATATTTTCATTGTCACGGTCACGCAGACGATTGAAATACAGGCAGTTGATTTCAACAGAATTTACAATTAGGCTCAACATATTCCCTAACATGCAAAATATTGTAAGCTTTTCGTAGAACGAGTTATGAAAGTTTACATTCATTGGCTGTTTGGGATAAACGAAGTCGAAGTCAAAAATTACGAAAGAGTATGGAAAAGTATACATTATTTTTAGTACTATGCGTGGATAAAAGAACATGAAAGAATTGAAAACTTTTGGAAAGCGTCACAATATTATTAATTATGTCATTACTTACGTCAAAGCAGAGGTCCTTTTATTTTCGTATCGGCCCAACTTGGTTAAATGAAAGTCAAAGTTGAGTCCTGTAGTTTATAAACTCATAAATTTAAAAAAAGAAATGGAATGCCATAAGTAAGTCTTTTGGGTTATTTAAGAAGAAATCTATTAACATAACATTTATGTTTGTGCCGTCAAAAAAATACAAATACATATTATTAGATCTTTAGTTAAAATAAATAATACAGAGAGATATATGAGGAAATCATAATGCAACCTTAATTGTGTTTTTCTTTCAACGTTTCCTTTCCGCAGTTTGAAGCGATGGCTTTTAGGTTCCGTTGTCGCGAGCATATTTTTCTTTCTTATATTTTTGTTCATTGCAACACATACAGAAAGTCACGTATTCCGAATATATTTGATGACGTTGTCCTTAAACAAGGTCTCGGGATCCGTAGCATAACCACTACGTTGCTAAGTGGTACACTGAGACCCCGAGGAATAGGGTGAGGCTTGGTAGTATTAGCTAACGGCATTACGGCACCTATCATTCGTGTGCGACTGAAAATGGATTTTCAGCCGAAAACGAAAACGAAGCTACGGCTTCACTCTCATTTTCGACCGAAAACGAAAGCGAAAATGATTTAGACATTAAAATTGAAGATATTAAATGTATTTTTAATGTAATAATTATATTTCCGGTGTATACTGGAATACTGTTTTTAATTCTGTTTAAACAAAAAAAGAAAATTAAATATATATATTTCAGAAAAAAAAAATGTTTCATAAGAAGACAAACAATTTCGTTGATTTCTTGCTGTATTGATTGATTATATAATATAATTTGTACTACGATAATCACCATTAAAATCAACCAAAATTTGTCAAAAATTAACAGTATTAAAGTAAACTTATACTAAATAGATCCCCTGATTGAATCATTATAACTAAATGTAATGAAAATCGTATTCTTTACACAACTTTTAGTGTCTCCGCACACGGGCCACAAAAAAAGCCGCTTCATGCTTCTTTTTGTGGCGCCCTTTTTTGTGGCTCGTGCGCGGCGATGCCGCCACAAAAAAAAGCTAGAAGCCGCTTCAAGCTTTTCCGGCCACAAACTGTCGCGCGCTTCAGCTGTTTTTTGTGGCCGCTTCTAGCTTTTTTTGTGACCCGTGTGCGGGAACACTTAGTAACGCTAATAAGCTAAATTATTATTGAGATCTTCCTTATTTGAGACACATTTTTTTTTTACTACGCGTACTTTATTAATATATATTTTTTAGGCGTTAAAGATGACTAAAAATAGGCCAAAAAAAAATAAAACAGAAATTGTTCTTTGGCCTAATTTAGGTCGTGTTATGCCTTTAATAATGTACGAAATAAAACAATCATAATTACAAAGTCCAGCTATTATAATTAAACAGTCGAATATTATAAGCTAAGAAGAGAAGTTTTACCACATGTTCTCCACGGAAATTACTTCGATGGTTCGCGTAATTTATTAAACTGTGAGACTATTATACAGTACTTAATAACTATCGCATTGAATATTTACTCTATAATAATTTTCAGCCAAACTATATACAAAAGGTACGAAATATAAGTCAAAGTTAGATTTTTATTTCAAGGGAGTCCGCGAAACAAAAATATAAACAAACAAAATGGCCGCCCATCTAATTCTCTCGATTTATAATATTTCTTTATTTGTTGTTCGAAGGCTCTTGTGTATAACAAGCATGATATTTCACTGGAAAGTGCATTTCTTACAGAAAATAGTTACATAAGATGTACTTTTTTATTCGGATTTTTGATTGGCTTGCCAAAGCTACGGCTGGTTTATAGCCGAAAACGAAAATAAAGCCGAATATCCATTTTTTGGCCGAAAACGAAAACGAATATGGGATCGGTCACTACAAATCATAAATATTCTGAAGCCTCATTAATGGATATATACGGGTGTATAATGATATTTTTTGAATGCTCATAAGAAAATATAACTTTATTTCTGTTTTAGACTATGTGTACCTACTTACAGTTATGCTAAGGGTTTTTTATTTATGTGTCGGGGCACTCTTGGTTCTAATATAATCTTTTATTTTTAAGGCAATAAAATTACTCCTATTTATGTATACACGGTAAAAAATGGTATGGTTTTCCCATAAAAAAAAGTGAAAGAAGATTAATGTCGTCTTCTTGACGAGGTGCGATTTAAAATGTTCGATAGCACCAGCTCGCTCTTCTACATGAATTGTCAAAGGAAAAGACAATGGAGAGCCATGTGCTGAAATTGGCACACTCATTCCTTTGTAGACAAACCTTCTCTTACCACCAACCAAAAGACGTTAAGAGCTGGCGCGGCAAGAATGCATCACAAGGGAGACGAGTTTGTCTTTGGCTTGGGCTCCTGGTCATAAAACTGCTTAATCTAAAGTTGCTTATGTATGATCTGGAGATTTTTAACGATTCACAAATGCTACTGAACAAATAGAGTAGACGTAGAGAGGCAGTGTTCAATCAACATCTCAAAATTGATGTCTGTGACTCGTTTGTCCATATTTAAATTCGTGTTAAATCTTTTTGAACCATTTAAAATTTATACTCACACGTTAGTTTGACTTGAAATTGACGCATTATTAACAAATCGACTAACGATTAAACAATAAAAAGCTGTCGTCACGTACGTAACAGGTGCGGGAAGCTAAAACAGTTAACAACTTAGTAAGGTAAACTAATTATACCAGGCTTTCTGTAATTGCTAGTAATAAAAATCAATTAACAAGGGTGCGGGAGGTGAGGGGTGTTATTTGACAAGTTTCTTAAAAATTCCCTTTCTTCGTTCGGTCGTCTGCTTGCGCGGTCCATGATGGTCTTGAATAGAGCAGCTAAAATGGGTGCGTATATCATTTTATTATTTTATGGGTTACTCTGCATATGGTCAAGTACCTCGATGTAGTAGATTTTATTGTTAATAGTGAGATTTATGAAATTGCTTTTTCCTCTCAAGTAAGTTTAAAGTCTAACTTGGTCAGGTTTTTTCTCTTCCTTCCGAAGAGATGCGTATTTGTATTCAGCTGATCCATTTGGGAAGATGGTTTTCCATACCATAAGCTATTATTTTACAGTAAGAACGCCATTAATTTCGTTTGCCTCTTTTGCGTAGTGATGCTATTTGTGTCACAGTATTGATTGGTAGTTAGGAAAAATATCCTTATGTAACTTGAGAATTGTTTGTCGAATTCCAAAAGGCTTTTCTATAAGTTGCATGAAAAATATTTCAGCAATACTTTGTTGTTTTTATAGCTACGTATTTTTTAATAACGCATTTCGATATGGTAAAAGGTATAGATAATATTAGTTAAATATTTAGGTAACGGTAGGTCTAAATAAGATTTACACGAAGGTAACTTTCAAGATGGCTGCTAAAATAACAGATTTCATTTTTCCCGTCTTCGATCCTGAAACTGACATGAGATCAAGTTCCAGACACATCAGCAGAACTGTATGTATCTATATTTATCCCCGTGAATAATATTGTAAAGTCTAAGAAAGAAACTTATTAGAAAACCAAATTAGCAGGAATAAAGATGGCTGCCGTGATACCTAGATTTCATTTTGCTATTCTTTGATTTGAACACCAAGCTGACTTGAGGAAGTTTGTGTGGAGTAGATTTAACAGGACGTAAGTATCGATATTTATCTTAGTGTATATTTAACTAGTACAATATTTCCAAGATTGGTACTTGACCCGGAAAAAAACGGATTGCAAAATAATTTTGGTTTAATTTGGTAAGTTCTTCATTACTCTTTCTCTTTAGGGTGCCAGAATTAGTTCCAAGTTCAACAGCACAATCGTACCTAAGTATATTTTTTAATAATTGGCTTATGAAGTGTTAAATCATCAAATATATTCTCCCGCTTTGGGTAATGCGGGAGGCCGTGTCACAAGTAATACGTATCATATTAAATTAGATGGTTTAGTCCGATTGCCAAGTCAATCTAGAATATCTAGGTCCTTTAAGTATGGACTGAATAAATTAACCGACTTGGTATTACCTGTATTACCAAGTATTATTATCTCACAACTTTTTACGGTAGAACTGAGTTGCGACCCTTGGTTCTTCTACAAGTTACGTTTTTGATGGCATGATTATTACTTTTTATTTTTCCACTACTAATACTCCGCCACCGACAAAATATGCAATCATTCCAAACCAGTCCAGGCATGTGGCAAAACGGTCAGCATTCGGGTAATATAACCGCGTATGATGATCGTTATACACGGTTATATTACGACGGTAATTTACATACTATACCGTCGTCCGTGTTTCTTTCTGTGCACCGTCATGGTACGGTGTATTGGGCGGACTCCTTTAGATCTCTGTCATATAAATGAAGATTTTTGCCGTCTAACAGTTCCATAAATAATATTGCGCAACTAAGCAGTATTTATATGGATCCTTCGTCTACGCCGAACAGAACATCTACCTCATGTTCATGTTATTCCAATCCTACTTGCTATTCCATTAATATTTGCATTGTTAGTCTGTATGTTTTCAATGTTTTTAGAAGCAAAGCTTCACACGGTTACCAATTAATGAATGAATACTAGGATACTTTTATGTAGTTAGTCTTGGGATAATATTCAAAACTCAGGCTAGCCTGGTTACTAATACATATATATATATATTAGTTTCAGAGGGCTACCTCCGCAACTGCACGCCGCCGGCCATCGACGACTTCCCGGCGGGTGTGTTCACGGAGCTACAGAGGCAGCACGGGGCCATTGTGCTTCATGCCTTCATCTCCATCTACCTGTTCCTGGCACTCGCTGTCGTCTGCGACAAGTTCTTCGTGCCCGCTGTTGAGAGAATATGTCACGGTACGTTGGTCCAATAAGATTGTCTAACCACTGTTGGTCGCTTTATTTGTACTTGCTTGTAATAAATCTTCAGGGTTGTGTCTTGCCTTGTGACAATAATTGCAGGATTTGTGACAATATTTTATTTTTTATTTATTAATTTTAATTAATTACAACGATTGAACAACCAATTACAGTAACTAAACAAAAAAAAAAAAAGGAAGTAAAAGTATAAACAATACGTAAATCAATCCCTCTCACAGTACTTCTGACATGCCAATAAAATCATCTTCCATTCATCTGCAAACAAATCGTTTGTTCGATAAGAATCCTAGAGATCATTTTAGTGCAGCCAAAGTGCGAGGTATTGAAGACTGAGCACGGGCAACAGTGCAACACTGAGGCACAGCAAACATTCTGTGCTTCTTGCCGCGGCAGTAATTGTCCGGGACAAAGAAGCGTGTCAGCACAGTAAGCAAGTCAGGCGCGTCAATAGTGCCACGGAGCGTCTTGCAGGCTATGAAGAGCTGATCTCGCGCACGTCTTACCTCTAGCGAGTTATATCCGAGGCAACCCAAAAGAAATTTTGTCGGATAGAGGTATATGGTAATGGCCCTGCATTCGCTTGTACAGGAACCTAAGAAACGCTTTTTGCACTTTTTCCAGTAAAAGAGCGTAAGAACTTTGGTGCGAGTTCCACACGCAAGAGCTGGATTCTAACTTACAGCGCACGAGCGTATTGAATAAAATCTTATTGGCGTGCGCGGTGCGAAAATCACAGCAATTGCGTAAAACGAAACCCAACCTTTGGTATGACTGCTTTGCTACCGTAACCATGTGATCGTGGAATGTGAACTCTCGGTCGAATGTGACTCCCAGGTCTTTCATAGCAGTTGTTTTTATGATGGCATTATTATCGAGATGGTATTCGAATTCAACTGGGTGCCGCATTCGACCGAAGGTCTTAGCGAAGCATTTAGAAGCATTGAACTCCATCTTATTATATAAACTCCACTTGTAAATTGCGTCAATGTCTTGTTGTAGTGCCGAATAGTCAGACTCGGAGTTTACTTCGAGATAAAGTTTTAAGTCTTGCGCATACTATAGACATTTTGCGTGACGCAGAATTGGGGGAGATCATTAATATCATAATTAGGAATAATAAAGGCCCCAAAATTGAACCTTGACTGACTCCGGAACACGTGTGATAGGCACCGGATTCGTCCATTCCGAGCCTAACCAACTGCTGACGATTGCGTAAATAGTTTGCGAAAAAACGGAGGAGAGAGGGTGAGAAACCAATTTTGTTTAGTTTCATCAGCAGCATGTCATTGTTAATCCTATCAAACGCCTTCCGGAAGTCAAAGTAAAGTACGTTTACCTGACGTCCGCGGTCTAAACTAGAGGATATGTAATCAACCAGAGTCAGGAGATTGGTGTCAACAGATCTCTTGCCTCTGAAACCGTGCTGCTCATTACATAAGTAAGTGTTTATTTGTTGGTAGATGGCATTGCGGAGGATGTTCTCAAAGACCTTCGCTGGGGAAGATAAAATTGCGATAGGGCGGTAATCTTCAACGGAACTTTTGTTTTGGGTTTTAGGAATTAGTGTGACTCTAGAAACCTTCCACTGAGAGGGATATGTACCAGTCTGCAAAGCTAAATTGAAAATGTGGCAAAGAGGATCAATGAAAATATTTCTTAGATCTTTAATAATAAAGGGGGGAATATTGTCAGGGCCGATGGAACTATTCGTTTTGAGTTTATTTCTGGCTTTTATAAGGTCTACTGGGCACAAGGGAGGTATGCTTACGTAATTGCTGTTACTGGTATGGACGTCAGCAGAGATATGATCAGATTTAAAGGCGGCAAAGGCCCCTGCCGCCTTAGATCCCGAAAAAGTTATGCCTTTGTATACAATGTTAGGCTCAAACCCACCTTTGGACAGCAAGCTGGAAATGTGTCACCAGAAATTACGAGGGTTGGTCTTAATTTTACTCTCTATAATTCTCATATATGTGGTATAGGCATCCGCAATACGGGCCTTTTAGCTTGCCCTGAGATTCGAGAATAACAAATACGCGTTATCGCACTTAGTTCTCCTCCAGTTCTTGTGGAGCCTCAACTTGAGCTTTATATCCTGAATGATATCACTTGTATACCACACTCTTATAGGGCTCTAGGGCTTGTGACTAAATTACATTATATCCGCCGAAAAAAAGAGTAGTATTTAAACGAGTGACGGTAAATGAAAATTTAAGTGACAAAAATAATTAATTTAGGTTATAGAATTAGTAAGTGAGCGACGGACTGCGAGTGAGGAGAAATCAACAGAACAGCAACTTACAAACATTAATTTGAGTTACATACATAAAATACAAAATGAAAGCTTCATAATATTTGAGCGACATTAATATTTGTTTGAGTGTCAACTTTACGTCCTGCATTTTTTTCAATATTTTGCAAATGACTTATTTACAGTAAGCGACATTTTATCTTAAATGAAGTGCTTTAAATGTCCTAAATATCGATATTTATGTATTATGTATGTCACATGGTAATTTGATAATTCGAATATTGCGAAAACCCGGATAATTAGGAAATGGTGAAATAAAATCTGCGAGCAAATTGAATGTAGCGGCAGGCCACAGTTCTAACCTAAACTAGCCTATTTCACCCAGTTCAAAATGATGAATCTACCTGCGATTAGATAATTGGGCAATGGTGAAAACATTTGTAAAAGTTAACTTTTTAGTAGTTCGTTATGTAAAACCTCAATTTATTTTATTTTTGGTCGCTCACTTATTAATTTAGTCGCACGGTTACAGTTTAAATATCTAAAACTTACATACTAAAAGTGGGTTGTGTGTACATACTAAAAGTCGTTTTGGATTTTATTGTTAATAAATATTTGTCGTTAGTTTAGTTAATATGTCGCGTATCCAAATTCATACCGCTCAAGTTATTAAAACAGTATCTTATCATCAGTCGCTTAGTATTCCGAAATTGATCTGAGGAGATTTCGGAACCTTATGTCAACTCCAAGCATTTTGGGCTTACTGAGAATTGAAATCGTTGATAGAGTTGTCGTCTGTCTGTCTGTCAAGACCCTTTATCTCGAGAACGCGTGGAGGTATCGAATTCAATTTTTTATTTCCCCTTATTATTAAGAATAAATTTCTTAATAATTGATTACAATCTAGCCTAAAAGACTAATAAGTAATTTAACTCTAACTTATTTTTATACGGTTTTGCTTAAACTAAGAATAGCGTCCTTTAGCACTTATAGAAGTCCATAGCACTTTCTTAAAGTCTGATATTGATAATAACACTTTGTTCATATGTAATATGCATAGCACAGCATTGATCACTATTATACACTAACTTTAAACATTACACTAACTCAAAAGGTTTAGTTCTCTTTAGTCTACGCACTAGGTATGTATTGTCTAACAGCTGTATAGCCTCAACATTCACGTGTCGGTGAAGTCTGTATTCGTGGGCTTCAGCAAATTTTTGAATGATGGTGGTGACGAGTTCCATTTTGAGGTCACGGTGGAGGTCGTCATTTCTGATGTACCAAGGAGCTTTTACAGCATCCCTGAGTACTTTATTTTGGAATTGTTGTATTATTTTGATGTTGCTCCGTTCAGTACAGCCCCAGAGTTGGCTACCATACGTCCAAATTGGCATCAAAATATGCTTGTAAATAGTTATCTTATTATGTATTGATAAACAGGATTTCCTTCCGAGTAATCAATACATGCTTTTATAGCGTATGTCGAGTTCCTGTCTTTTCTTTATGACATGAGCTTTCCATCGCAGCTTGGCGTCGAGAGTTATGCCAAGATATTTGGCTGTATTAGCATAAGGCACTTGCGTACCGTTTATGTAGATTGGGTGGTAGTTGCACCGTTTATTTGTGAAGTCAACGTGAATTTATTTTGACTCATTCAGCTTGATCTTCCATTTTTGTGTCCAGTCATAAATTTTGTTCACTGCTAATTGAACTTTTTCTATGATTTGATCCTGTAGCCATAATAGCAGTGTCGTCAGCAAAAGTCGCAATAGTGTTGTTTTCTAGCTCTGGGATGTCACATGTGTACAACAAGTAAAGTAATCTTGTAAGTTAACAATAAAAAAGATACAGCTGTTTATGTCGCAAAAAAACGTATATTTTGATAAATGATATTTATTTTGCAAATAGGTTATAGGATACTTTCAAAGATCGAAATTCATAGGGTGTTTCCCGTTGACCCAGAATCCTGAAATTTGGCACAAAGCAAGGTCTTATAGCACAGGTATAGGAAGACAGTAAATTTGTTGTTAGCTACGTCACAAAAAAAATTGCAATTCGGAAAAATCTTCGAGACTCCATTAGGGAATTGTAGTTTGCACGGAACCCTCAGTGCGCGAGTCCGACTCGCACTTGCCCATTTTTTTAACATTGAAGTCGGTTATATATTTTTTTCTAAAAAGTATTTTTTAGGTTGTGTCTTTAAACATGAAATTACACTATTATTCTTATACAACTTTTTATTAGCTGTTCTTTGTCACTTATTGCAAAAGCTTAAAGTTATATAACGTAAAGTTTTGATTTCCAGAAAAATTACGTCATAGTTGGCCCCTACTCTGTTAAGTAAGATTGTTCCCCTTCTCTGGTTACATTCCAAACTTGATTGAAATAAAATTTGCTGCTCAAAATATTCTAATAAGTTGAAACAGTTTTTGCACCAATTATATAATTTAATTGGCTTGGACATTCTTACCTAACTACTTTGTCAAAATGTATTGGTTTGGTAAATGCGTCTCAATTGCTGTTATGTTGGAAAGCTTGTATTATTTTCATTTGGAATTCTTGCTTTGCAATCTTTTGGATAAGCGTGTAAAGGTACGTGATGCACATCGGTAATGTCGCCAATCACTATCAATGCTTCAAGTAAGTGAATGTGACTGAGACTCGCGGTCATGACGTGACTGACGGATTCGAGACATTGTCCCACGAATTCTAACCTATACGCCGCTAAATTTTAATCGTTTTAATCCCGTGGAGGGTCGATCCCGTATATGAAACACTATCGATTTGTAAAGATAAAATTAAAAAATAAAGTACCTCTTTTCAAAACTCGTATTAATTCACGCATGTACGAAATTAGTATCTTTAAGAAAACGTCAGCTGAGCGAGTTCAATGACCTGTAGTTAATATTCGGCGTTGCGTACAAAGTACCTACAGGTCATTGAACTCGCTCAGCTGACTTTACACGGGATTAAAACGATTAAAATTTAGCGGTGTATATATCTCGTGACCAGAGCTTACAATTGATCACTTCATGATGTGACCGGCCATTTCTTGAAATTGTGCTTTCAATGGTAGTTTCAGCTACTCGCGTGATTATTTCACGATATCAAACATGGCCTATCATATCGTAAAATAGTTTGCCGGTAGAGTTCACTGTTCCTCAATGTATTTCTATTTTCGACTACAAAATATGCTTTTACTCCATTAAAGATACTAATTGTGCAATAAAATAAACTCTTTTGGGTTGTTTAAAAAAATATCCACTTCCAACCTCGGCTGTTCGAGTCGGGGTACCCCAAGTTCCTTAATTGTAAAAAGTTTATTAATATTTGGTGTACAATAAGTATTTTTAAAGAAGAATAATTTTTTGATGATATGATTGACATATCATCGAACGCTAACGTTTAAACGATCTGGCCCCTGAAGTAGTTAATTCTAAGAGCTGGCTACAAGATATATTCGCATAATACTGAAAAGTGGGAATTCGCTATCCAACTAATCAACAGCATCAAGATTCTACCAACTTTTTGCGAATGTGTGGTCGTGCGTTAACTTTAAAGAAGAACCAACTGGTGGCAGACCTGATGTTCAGAGAGAGCTCGCGCGTTTAATGATTCGTTATTTAAAATTACACCCATATAAAAATTGAAAGGTTGTATGTGAAAATCTTATTCCTTTGGTTAATAAATTTAAAACTTAACAAAAATTCTAATCTAAACGAAAATGCTAAATTCACGCGAACGAAGAACTATATTTTTTAACAGTGGAAGAAAAAAAGACCCGCGTGGCCGATTACGGCCCATTCCATTTCATAGAGAGGATTCCCGAGTCCTAGCAGTAGGTAAAGGATGATTATATTTTATTAAATGTTATGCTATAGTTTATGAAAGGAGACCTGCGCATTTGTTTTTCGATAAGATCATTGAAAAGAAATATGTACTTTTGTCATTGTTACAGCATTAAACATGACGAACGATGTGGCTGGCGCCACGTTCATGGCGGCCGCTACTTCAGCCCCTGAGCTGTTTGTCAATGTCATTGGCACGTTCATCACGGAGGGCGACATTGGCGTTGGCACCATTGTCGGTTCTGCCGTCTTCAACATCCTCGCAGTTGCTGCATGCTGCGGTATTGGCGCAGGAATGGTAAATTCCTTTCATACACACTTATTGAATATCAACAAGGGGCCTTTTAAATGACTTGTATTGCTTTCAGGTTGTACCCTTAGACTGGTGGCCCCTGACCAGGGACTGCCTGGCCTACGGAATCACAGTATCTATACTCATTTGCATAATGCACGATGAGTATGTTCAGTGGTACGAAGCCTTCCTTCTTGTTATGCTGTACGGAGTTTACATCTGTATCATGTACTACGATAAATCCATTCAGAATTTTGCTAAAGGTTGGTATTTCATAAAGTGATTAACCAAATAAAAGTGATTCATGCGTAATTTTATCACAGAAATGTGTTGCTACACAGGTAACTGGAACTGTGTGTCAGACATGTTGAAGAAAAATGAAAAGCAGGATAACAGTGTCGCTGCTGAAAATGGTACGTATCTACGCTAACTTTTTTAGTAGATTAATGTTATTAACACCTTTGACAGCAATAAGATGTCGCTTGTGCTATTATTTAACTTTCCAGAACTTAAAGATGCTAAACAATCTTCACCCGTAATCAAAAATGATTTGTCTGTGGATCACCACCAACACAATGGGAATATAAAAAGTGCGTTATCTCTTTGCCCAGATAAAAATGAAAAACATAGTGAGATTGAAACAACAAATTCTGCCTTACCAGCCGCTGACGGCGACAAAGCTAAGAATATCTGTATTGATATTGAAAGTAAGGCCAATGACGTGGAAGTTGCAAATCCCGAGGAAAATACAACTGTAGCGAATGTCGAAGAGAATAACAAAGAAGCAGAGGATAAATATGTGCACTCTCTGTGGAAGTGGCCCACTGGGAGAAGCTGGCTCACTAAGGTAACTTATAAAGTATATATCGCAAACATTTATAAGAGTATATATATGCTTTAATGTTCGGTTTGTTACAGAGTACATGGATAGTGACGTGGCCAATCCATTTGGTTTTCTTGTTCACCATTCCGGACTGTGAGAAGCCTCGGTTTAAGAATTGGTTCCCTCTAACATTTATGATGTGCATTGTCTGGATAGGATCATTGTCTTACATCGTAGCTTGGATGATTACAATTATTGGTAAGACTAATATTTAAACCAGATACACAACCATTACAGATTTTACAAAAGATATTTGTGATTTCACTGAATTTCACATTACAGGGGACACATTGATGATTCCGGACTCTGTGATGGGTATTACTTTCCTTGCGGCCGGTACATCTGTGCCAGAAGCTGTATCCAGTGTTATAGTAGCGAAACAAGGTGCAGTGTTTTATAATATCATGTTCTTTATTCTCCTTATTATCTTTACTTTTTCATATGTATAGTTGTCTTACGAGAACTTCAGAAATTTTTGTCTATAACATAAATTACTTCACTAACTTATATTTTGACATACATTCTTGTATCTTATATTATTTTTCAAAAACAGGCCATGGATCTATGGGTATCAGCAATTCGATCGGCTCGAACACGTTTGACATACTGCTCTGCCTCGGGCTACCGTGGCTCATCAAGGCGTCGCTCACTCCCGCCGAGCCGGGCCACTATTGGGTTAGAAAGCACCTATTTTAATACAACAATACGAATATTTAATTCGCTTGCGACAAAATAAAATACATACAGTTAATTTTATAATACCGCCTAAGTTTATATACATCATAGAATTGATTACGTTATTTGCATATTGCGAATGGAGCTTGTAATATAAGCTTAAAATGCCTTTAGCACTGCGATTTTGCGAGACTATTATGTAATTTGCCGAGCGAATTGAAATTTCTCATGATTATCATCGGGATGGTCAGGATAAATAAAGTTAAATGTCAACAGGTGAAAATCAACTCCATGGGACTAGAGTACTCCGCCATTTCGCTGCTGTCGACGCTGCTGCTGCTGTACCTAACGTTCTGGTTCAACAAGTTCAAGCTGGACGCGGCGGTGGGGCGCGCCTGCTTGGCCATGTACGCCATGTTCCTGGTGCTGGCCACGCTCATCGAGCTCAACGTGTTCTTCCCCGTCAACGTGCGCACGTGCAAGAGAAGTGAACTCAAGTCTTAAGCTAGCCAAGTGTTCTGGACATAATGACAAGACGAAGTGTAAAAAATGGTAGTCGTGATGTCTCTTGCAACTGTTTCAAGCTTATGTGTGCTGAAACTTTAACGTGTACTTTATAAGCATTCGGTTACATTTTTTTTATAAAAACTCTCCGATCATGTCTCTATTATCTACACTGTTTTGATGAATACCAGAGAGCAAGCGCCATTTTCAGTAGTTGAGTTTTTATTTAATGTTATTTATGTAATTAAGAAGATATGAGAACTCGCATGTTTGCGAAAGGTGGTTTCTTTCTTTATACAATGTAGTTTCCGTTGCCATTCGACGTAGATTAAATAAATGATAGTATTGAAGTATGCCTCCATCATGTGTCAAGAGCATTACTATCCATTTGAGTAGTTGCTGTAGTCCGAACAGTATTATTATATTTCTCGTAGTGTATATATATATGTCCTTCATTTGATAAGAGAAGCAGGGCAAAATGGGAGTATTTTGATTTCTGCAATTTCATCTTATTTATGTTGTTATTAAAAATCAGATTAAACAAGAAGAGTTCTTTTAATGTGAGGTAAATGCACCTAAATACGCGTCTGTAAATTGATTTGTTTACTTTGGCCAGTTGATATTGCCCTACTTTGTGTCGAATTTGCTTCTCGTTAGAGTAATTTAGATATATTGAGTGTTTTGTCGAAAGCGCCGTCTACAATCAACGTTCTCTTTCTATCAGTAATCTCGATACAGATAAGTTGATGTAAATACATAATATACGATGTAATGTTACTTTCTTAAACTAATTAAATATATCTATAGAGTTTTACTTCTTTTATTGTGTTAATTGGTGGCTACTGTGACTGAGTTAAAGAAAATAGCATATAGACCTATTCATATAATATGGGTCACAATCACAAACGCATAGAAGTTTTACGTGCTGATGGGGCTTGGGAGGTAGTGTAAAACTATATGCTAATATAAATAATGTACACGAGCTTTTGACGCGTTCCATTTGACGCCCTAAACTGAACTGACAAAGAGATAGAGCTATATAGTGTGTATAACTCTATCCTTTTTCTCGCTCGTATGCCTAAAATTTTAAGACATTATAGTAAGGCACTTGGTCTCTTCTCACCTACGTTGATTTTGGCCACCTTCTTACCAGCTGTATCCGAAGACTACTTAATCTAAAAGCCATAAGATAAAAAATAAATCACACGTATTGTGTGAAGTGCACTTCACACAATACGTGTGACGGCGAGCAATGGGTAGCCAGCCTTCCGACCATCCGGTAAGCATCTTGACCAAGCCCAAGTCGTTGACGTGGTGTAGTGTTCCACGTGCGCCTTAAGCCAGAGTTGGAGCCAGGTGGCTAGAGTCTGTCTAATAAGTTAAACGACTTGGGTAATTATTGGGATTTAATGAAATCTGATGTAGTCAACACGGGTTCAATAATCAAGATTGATTAGGAAATAAAGATCATTGTTTACTAACAGAAGAACCTTATAAAAAAGTACCGATATTTGTATTTTTTATTATTAAATATTATACAAAATTCCCAAGTCGGTTGACTTATTAGACAAACTATACGTCACTTAGTCAAAGAACTTTCTAAGATGTTAGTCGACCACAATACCTACTCAATCTTGGAAAATTATGCTGATTGATGGAATTAGAGATAGAAGACTGCATCGAAGCAATCTTCGACCACATAGTTAATCTTGTGAAATATTTACAATAAATCCCACACAACAAATCAATAATTTATATTTTATACTATTCTGAAGGATTAACCTTTCGAATACCGTAATTAGAGACACAATAGAAAGAAAATGAGAGTGCGAAGGCGTTCGTCGTACGAAGTAGTACGCTTGGGGTTTAATGAATTATATCGAAATAAAGAAACGTTCTGCAGGCCTTAAAAAAAATCTGCAATGCTAATTGCATCTGACTATCTATAATTTCCTAGTGCAGGTCAAAGACCTTCCTCTTCTTCCGCAAAATTATGTTTTGCTGGTCAGTCCTTTGTATAAAGGAGTCAAAAAGGTGGAGTCTCATAAGTTTAAAAACCATTTATTATTCAGTTATGATAGATTTTTTACGTTAGATTTTTCGTAGCGATTCTGTAGCGCGTTTGTAGCGCGTTGGCACTTTTTCTATGCGACTAAAGTGCATTAGTAGCGATGGTGTCGCGCGCCTACGAAATGCGCATCGCTAGAAAATGTCGTCGTAGGAGAGGGGCCTTTCTGTTGCCGCTACAGCAAAAAAAAAAAAAAAAACAGAATAAAATAAATATTTAAGTGGAGCTTCCTTACAATAAACGTTACGTTACGCTAACGTTACGAAACCTTTCGTGCGCGAGTCTAACTCCCACTTGACTGACTCACACTCTTTAAATATTGAATAAATAGATCTTACAAAACAACCCTCTATATGGCTATGAAAGGGGTAGCACTGGATAGGTAATGAAATCGGATATTCTATTAATATTATACATAAGTAGACATAAAGGTGTATTGCGCAGCTTTTAATTAGAACGTGCACTCAACAGCCGATCAATACCCGTCCACTGACGCTATGCGCCCTAGCCTGGGTAAAATATCCGCCCTGCATCTCTACATGTTTTATTATTTCATGTTATAATTGTCGATGGAATTGAGTGAACCATCATGAATGTATGCAGGTATGGAGAGACAATTATAATACAAAGTCCAGATTGAGTATTAACTGATTTTATTCTATAACTAAAAATTAACCTTCATTACACAAACTATGATCAGTAATTATCGTTAACATTGTTATTATTCTTCCGCACAATTTCAGGACTATCACCCATTTTCTGAAAAAAAAAAGTAATAACAGAATTATTATCTATATAAAAAGAGCTACAATCATTATCTATATAGGTCGATTGCTAAATTGTGCATTTTGTTATGTCATTCAGGTCAGTTACACCAATTGCAGATAGAGTGACAGATCCTGTTTTCAATAGATGCTGGATTTATTAATCGAACCTTGAAGCTAGTCGTTGGCACTGCAACAACGGAGTGCATGTGGACCAAGGACAAAGGACACGTGGCGGCTTCTGATAGATTGGCTGGGAACATTTCAATAAAAGATTTCTGCTAGGGCTTGCACTGATGAAACGCGTATAAGTGCAAAAGCTTTTTGGAATCCATTGGCACCAAATTACATACTGCAGTACTGGGTGAATCATCGCATTGTTAAACGTCAATGACCACAACAGTTTACATAGTTAACACGTTGATGGCGGCACCCGTTTTTGTATTATTTGCTTACCTGCGTTACAGGGCGTTTAAGACCTCGTTTGAAAATTATCATTATCTTTTTCCTTTCTTTCAGTCCATCCAAAGGTTGTCTGGAAGAAATTGCCTTGTGCGATAAGGCCGCCCTTTGTACACATATTTTTAATAATGTTTGTCCTGTATTTTTTTTGTGTATGTGGTGTACAATAAAGAATATATAATAATAATAATTATGACATTAAGGGTCTTATTAGGCCGCGTAAAGTTTAAGTAACTAAAAGCTTTTTTTTGCTAAGTGCTGAGGTCAAAGTAACCATAGATATATTAAAGCAGATATACCACTGTATTCAGTTTTATTAGAAAATCTTAGACAATATTCATCTTTTAACTAAACTAAACCCAATTGAAGTTACGGCCTCCTCACGGCAGAGAAAACTATGTTTTTCTTTGATGGACCGCAAATAAGACACGCACGAGGCGTTTTCGACCTCGTTGAAGAATGTATTAGATGTAGCTAGTATAAGTAAAATAAGTTATGGTTGATGTAATAGGACTACATACGTCGTAAGAAGATTGCGCCCTCAAGAGGTCGAGCTCCCTCGCGTGTAGCTCGATGTCGTGCTGCGTGAGGCGCGGGCGGCGGCAGTGTTGGTGCTGCACGGGCAGCCAGCGGTGCACGATCGGCGTCAGCAAGTCCCGATGCACCTGAACAATCACCCAAATAACCTTAGTAGACAACCCGACGGCTCGCACGCCTTGACCACCTATTTGACTAATCGGCTGTCAAGGGACGGGATGGCAATCTTGCACGTGTTATCTTTATAGGCATGTCACCGACCAGCGGAACATGCAATAGATATAACGTATTTTATATGCGGTGTTGGTAGGTCGAGTTGGAAGTCGTTGCTCTTGGTTTTGAATAAATGTGGCCTGACTATGAAATGGGGGTCTTCTTGTACTGGAATGAATGAAATCTGGGTCTACGATAGGAGGTAACAGTAATAAGCAGTAAGATAATATTTCTGCCAAAACATTTAAGATAAATGGAGTGACCATCGCACTGTGGTTATATTATCATCCATGAGCAGGTACCCTTACTATAGTTGCCATCCCTAAAACACCTTTTTACTACAAATTCAGTGGCAGACAATTATTTAATACAAAGAAACAATTTAAAGGAGAATAATTAGTTTTCTTAGTACATTTCCAAAAACGTGTTATTTCAATAAAATATACCGAACCATTCCAACGTGACCCAGCTAGGGTCTCACGAGTTCAATAATCAAGGTTGATTAAGAGATAGAAATCATTGTTAACTAACAGAAGAACCTTAAAAAAAGTATCGAATATAAGTATTTTTTAAATGATTAAATATTTTACAAAATTCCCAAGTCGGTTGACTTATTAGACAGACTATACGCAAGAACCGAACAATGTAAGATATTTTATTTTTAGCAGATCCGTAGGCGTAGGAACAACAATTCCTTAACAAAATGGCGTGTTCCAGAACGTTTAAAACCACTTACCATAGCGGGATCGTTGGGCTCGGTGAAATACGAGACGATAGAGCCGACGACGATGCAGACCGTCATACCGACAAGCGTGTAATACAAGTAGCTTAGTCTGTACATGAAGAATGTTCCCGACCTGTTGATGCAACACCCTGTTTATGAATCCGCACTAAATATACATAATTATAATTTATAATGGTGATGTGAATAGCGTTTGCCTACCCTGCCTGCGACAGGTACAGAAATTAAAATGATTATGGTAAGTTTTCTGCTGTGAATTGACCTGGTTACGAAATAAACCAATTAGGGAAAAAGAATAACTTGTGATATTGTTGTGGATTTAGCCAATTACGCAGCTAATAGAAAAACTGGTGCTCTAAAGTACATATTCCTCAAATTTTCTAGTTATATAGGTACTAAGTTTTTACATTTTTCCGATCAGAATCAAGTTATAAGTTAATTAAAATTTGATTGGCGGCCGTAATAAACTCTATTGAGTGACTTTTTCATGAAAAAGCTTTTCAATAGGTTACGACGACCTGAGACTGTTTCTATTTATGACTAGATCGGCGAACTTCGTACGGCTTAACAGTCAATTAATGTAGTACGAGTATATCTTTTGATATAGTTAACCGATTGCGATGAAACAAAGCCTAAATGATGTATCAAGTTACACACAATTTTAATGTATAAAAGTTATCTACATTGATTTCGTACATATTACGTGAAGCGCGCACAATTAAAAACTTCTACAGTTTTATTATAAGGTTAGATTTTAATTATTACAATTCCGTAAGTAAATATACGTATTACGGCCGCCAATCATATTTTAATCAACAGTTGTTTAATGAAAAGTTGACAGTGACCTGCAAAATGCAGAAGAGTCCTTAAGAAACACCAAAAAGGCACTTACAGTTTTCGAAATTTCTAACGTAATTTTTCGTTAGTGAAATATTTTTTGTAACCGGATCGATTCCTCCACAGGGCTTACTTTTACGAACGTAGGCTCATAATATTGTATTCGTTCATAATATTATATTATT
Source organism: Mythimna ferrago (assembly GCA_910589285.2). Classification (NCBI taxonomy): domain Eukaryota; kingdom Metazoa; phylum Arthropoda; class Insecta; order Lepidoptera; family Noctuidae; genus Mythimna; species Mythimna ferrago. The sequence continues at coordinate 13,735,007 of OU342673.1, read as the reverse complement.
AACTGTACTTTGCGGTTTTGGGCACGCCACAATCATGTCGGTAAGTCAGTTCTTTGAAGAGAGGCTGGAGAGACACCACGGTGAATTTACCGTCCACATGGCTCAGGTCCTCATCGTAAATTGTAAGTTCAGGAGGATTCTAATAGCCAGGATTCAGGCGGAAGAAACGCCGCCATTGTACGCACCGCCCGGGGGACATTGTGGAGCACACGTTGGAGGTGTGCCCTGATCGGGTGTAACACCACCGTATCCTCGTGGAAGCGATCGGTGGCGGGCCTTGGTTCAGGCCATGGTCCAAAGCGAGAGGGAATGGGATGCTTTTCCGCTCGTATTGGTTAACCTTTCAATCGTGGAAATTACAGACACAATAGAAAGACAATAGGTGCGCGAACGGCGTTCGCTTGGGGTTTAATGAATTAAAGCGTGATTTTAAATAACCTTTCTCGATAAATGAGCTTTCCAAAAACCAAATAAAGTTTCAAATCGAACCAGTAGTTCCCGTAATCAGCGTGTACAAAAAACATACAAACAAACTCTTCAGCCTTATAATAATATCTAGTATAAAAGATTAGAGTTGTCACCTGTCGAATTCGACGGTGCTCAGCGTCGTGATTGTGGTTGGTAAGGTTGTGTTTGCTGGACATCCTGCTACTGACACGGGTTTTGGGGTGACCACTATGTCACCCCTCATCATCGCTGCTTGAGTCCCCAGCGAGATCCACCCCACTAGCATCGTTGATGTCAATCCCCCTGTTAGGGCACCCTGCGTGTCAAAAACAAAAAAAAAGTTATTGAGAAATAGTACATTTTTATACAAGTGGAGAAAGTTAGTCATTGCATCCGCGAGGGAATTCGCCCGAGCCGCGGTCGAGGGTTTTATGGTGCCGACAGCTGCAGTGACAAACCACGTGTATCAAACGACGTTTCTCAATACACTTACGCGGTTAATGCGGTTTGACCAGCCTGATACGATAAATGTAATAAATTGCGGCAGACGCGAGTTCGCGCACTTTTCTGTACTAGTACGAAAAACAGCAAATTTCATGCCTAAAAGCGGTAGGGATAGAGCGGGTTTTAGGAGTAAGTGAATTAAGAATATATTTTTATTGTAGAATGAGGAACATCCCCATGAGATGAAGCGTGTCCTTTTGGAGATTGTTGTCTCGTTCCCTATACTTTTCTGTTATTATAGTACTTGATTTCATTCGACTAATTCCATTAGCAAAAATAATGCCTTTAGTACAAACTTCCTTATTTAATACAATTAGTTGTATTAATATAATTTCCAAAATCCATTCTTATTGGTCACCATCGTTTGAACTTATTTAAGCTTTAAGACCCAGTGATTTAAGGTAGGCATCAGATAAAGCCATAAAGTATATTCACTTTTTTCTAATATCTATGGCGCAGGTACTCGCAAGTATCCGCCGGATGCGGAGGACAGAGAGGCGGAGCTGTATGAGGGATACAGAGCGGCAAAACGCACCCTCCGAGCGGAGATAAAGCGGGCCAAACTGGAGGCCCGCAACGTGTGGCTGGGGTCTCTGAACGCGGACCCGTGGGGGCGCCCGTACAAAACGGTACGGGAAAAGCTCCGGCCCTGGGCCCCCCCGCTGACTCAGAGTCTCCGGCCCCAGATCGTAGAGGGTGCGGTGAACGCTCTGTTCCCTGCGCGGGGGGAACACTCCCCCCCGCCCATGGCTCCGCCTCCACTGCCAGCGGTGTCTGACGCGGACCGCAACAGCGACGACGAGGACGATGCTCCAGAGGTGACCGAGGTAGAGATGAGAGTGGCGGTGCGAAGGCTGAGTGCCAAAAACACCGCCCCAGGACCCGACGGCTTGCCTGGAAAGGCCTGGGTCCTGGCCATGGAGGCTCTCGGGCCTCGACTGAGAGGGCTCTTCAGCGCATGCCTGGAGAGGGGCCAGTTCCCACTTTGCTGGAAGACGGGGAAACTGGTCCTCATAGCGAAGCCAGGGCGCCCTGCGGACTCTCCGTCCGCGTACCGGCCCATTGTGCTGCTCGACGAGGTGGGCAAGCTCTTTGAGAGAGTCATTGCAAACCGCCTCATCGGGCGCCTAACACGGGTGGGGCCGGACCTTTCGGACGGACAGTTCGGCTTTCGCAGGATGCGCTCTACGGTGGACGCCATCATGCGCGTGCGAGCCCTCACGACGGGGGATGCGGTGTCACGGGGCAGGTGTGTCGTGGCAGTGTCCTTGGACATTGCCAACGCGTTCAATTCCCTGCCCTGGAGTACGATCCGGAGGGCACTCCGGTACCACCGGGTGCCCGAATACCTCTGTCGAGTGGTCGAGGCCTATCTGTCGGAGAGATTTATAGTCTACCCCGGTCACCAGGGAGACTGGAAACGTCGAGAGATGTCGTGCGGTGTTCCGCAGGGGTCGGTACTAGGGCCACCCTTGTGGAACATCGGGTACGACTACGTGCTGCGCGGCGACTTCCCTGACGGGGTCAGCGTGGTTTGCTACGCAGACGACACGCTGGTTCTAGCGCAGGGAGAGTCGTACCAGGCGGCGGTCGCTCTAGCGACACACGGGGTTGCGATGGTCGTTGATAGGATCCAGGAGTTGGGACTCGAGGTGGCGCTTCACAAATCCGAGGCTATGTGTTTCCACGGTCGCCGCCCTCGGAACGCGCCGCCATTGAGTTCCCAACTAACGGTAGGAGGAGTTCACATCGGTGTCGGGTCGACGATGAAGTACCTGGGACTCGTCCTCGACAGCCGGTGGAATTTCGTGGAGCATTTCCGACGTCTGGCTCCCAAACTCAACCGGGCTGGGGCTGCGCTCAAGTGGCTCCTGCCCAACCTTGGGGGTCCAGATGCCTCCTGCCGGAGGCTCTACGCGGGGATCGTTCGGTCTATGGCCCTCTACGGGGCGCCGGTGTGGGCGCCGTCGCTGAAAAAGCAACCGGCGTCCATGCTGAACGCCTGCCAGAGGGTCATGGCAATAAGAATGGTGCGGGGATACTGCACGGTCTCCCGCGAAGCGGCGAGCCTTCTGGCTGACCTACCACCGTGGGATCTGGAGGCAACAGTCCTTGCACACATGCACGATATGCGCGTGGAGATGCAACGCCGGGGTGAAAGTCCGCTGCCGCGACAGGTCACGGCATGGCGGACAGAGCTCCGGCGGGATCTCATGGTGAAATGGCGTCAGCGACTATCGCAACCCCGTCATGGGCACGCCACAATCATGGCGGTAAGTCCCCTCTTTGAGGCGTGGCTGGAAAGACCTCACGGCGTCCTTACCTTCCGCATGACGCAGGTCCTCACCGGACATGGTTCGTTCGGGAGTTTCCTGCACCGGATTCGTGCGGAAGTGACGCCCGGGTGTCGTCACTGTGCGGAATGCCCGGAGGACACGGTGGAGCACACAGTCGAGGTGTGCCCTGCTTGGGCGGAGCATCGCCGTGCCCTCGTGGGGGCGATCGGCGGCGGAGACCTCTCGCGCCGGGCCTTGGTTGAGGCCATGGTCCGGAGCGAGGAGGAGTGGCAGGCGGTCACCGACTTCTGCGAAGCAGTAATGCTCGCAAAGGAGGAGGCCGAACGCATCAGGCAACGGCGTTATCGCCGCCGCCGCCGCCGCCGGGATTCTGATCCCGATTTCCGGCCACCGTAGGCGCGGGCTTGCGGACAGTGAGCAATGGGTAGCTCGCTGTCCGGCCGTCTGGTAACTGTCCGGACCAAGCCCAAGTCGTCGACGGCGCGCACTGTTCCCGCGCGCCTCAAGGAGTTGTCAGCAACAGCAGGGACCCAGCCGGGTCGAAGCCTACTGGGGCCAGGGTTATCCGAAAGGGCACTCGAGCCCCGGTATGAAGGCTAGAAGGAACGGGGTGGGTCTTTTAGTCAGTAAGAGTCTGACACTATCTCCCGCTCCGCCCAAGAGCGGGGGATGTCAATGCATGATTTTTTCCCACCATAAAAAAAAAAAAAGGTACTCGCAAGTATCCCAAAAACGAACTTTCATTATTAGAATATGTAAAAAATCGAGATAGATAGCGATTTAAGAAGTTATATCCCTTTTTAGGGTTTTGAAGAAAAAAACGGAACCCTTAGAGGATTACTTGGTTGTCCGACTGTCCGTCAGTCTATCAAGACACTTTACCTCGGGAACGCGTGAAGATATCGATTTGAAATTAAACTTAGATCTGCAATCTTTTGGAACTGAGAAAAAGTCAAACTTCCGAGTTAAGGAAAAAAGATACGGCCGTTTATGTCGCAAAAACTTTATATTTCAACACTCTCAAGGGAATCAAAATTCATAAGGCACTTCCCGTTGACCTAGAATCCTGAAATTTGGCATCAAGCAAGGTCTTATAGCACAGGTATAGGAAAAAATCTGAAAACTGTAAAGGATCATGGCGAAGTCCCGAACAAAATTTTGCTGCCATATTTTTTTAGTGTATTGTGATGAAAAATATACAAAAGTATACAGATTAAATTTGTAAACAATTTTGTCTTAGACATTACTATTAATAGATGCCAAGTAATAAAGATATTCCAGTTTAAAGTTGGTGAGATTACGTATATTATGTCAATAATGGGTACCTACGTACCTCCTTAAGAATTTCAAAAATACATTTTTGAACGAACGACAAGATGTCATGTCAAATGTTATGTTTTCTTTTTCTCTATGACGTTAGGCTGGATGGCTGTTGAAATGCCTTATGCTATGCCTTTTATGGTGATGTGATTCTGGATATTGTATTTGTTGTGACAACATCATATATTGTCATTTTAGCCACTATATTCTAAGCATAAACAGATATTTTTTTATTTTTATTATTTAATGCGTAAATGTATTACCGAAGTATTTATTTACAATACACAAAGCATAGTATATTAAGTTACTTGACCAAGATTTATATTAGTAGCAACATTAAACGTTCAATTTACCCAAAAGCCATGAAAACAATGAGCATAAAAAAGAACTAAGCCATTTTATTTTCGTAAAAAATCTAGTCAATTCAGTTTCCAATTATGACGACTTTTTTGCATTCCTTAATCAGCCATAATCTTGATTAGATAAAACAAAGTCAATTATTTCGTTGGTTCACGAAAATACTTATATAAGCAGACACTTAATAATTTCATCAACAACTTCCTCACCGTTGTTCTTTGTAGGTAGTAACGCCATCAAAAAATAGTACATTCTTACACTAGGGGTTACTTTCACCCCGAGGTAAGTACTGTGCTTCTTCATTACGAATACAAGGAAAGTAAAAATAAAATAAAAAGTTTGTAAAACCTGAGTCGTCGTACGTGATTCTATGTAGGTAAGTATCTTTCTTCTGATTTAGGCGGTAAAAGGTTCCACTACTGCTTTAGCCTCTTCTCTTATGAAATTTTTCGTTAAATCACTATTTTAATCTGATGAACTTATCGTGTTAATACAAATCTCCGCTGTACGGAAATGTAAACAAAACTCGAAAAAACCAACGACTGATGGCCACTTTCCCGCCATTTTGTTATTTTTTTCTGTGGCCGGCCAGCTATTCAGCCTCATTAATGAAATATTAGAAATTATTTGTAATCTTTTAAAAATACTCACTATATCACTTAAAAATATAATATTATTTAATTTATACCGAAACGTATCTTTAAGTTATTTCAATTTTATATCGCGCTGTGATTGACTGGCTTTATGGAAAATTGGACATGGTTCAGTAGAAATGTGAAGATAGAACCAAAGATAGAACTAGTTTTTTTTTTAATAATTTGACAGCTGTCAGTTGAAAGTAAAACTCCATGGATGAAAAGTATCACTTTCTACCCGCTCCCTAGGCAACTTCAGACCTACTTTCAGAGTATAAGAAATGAAAAAACTTTTCTTGCAATTAGGAAAAATCTTCATAACTCAAATCGGGAATTCGAATTGAACTATTTTGATAGGTAAGTTTATACGGTACCCACTGCCTGAGTCCAACTCGCACTTGCCCGGTTTTTGAAATTAAGAATGTCAATAATCGTAAGAGGGTATATTAATAATAATTTATTATTAATAAAAGATAAAGTAATTAATAATTATTAATTACTTTATCTGGCGCCTACCATAGGCCATGTATTATCTGTGATTGAATTAAGCAGATATACCTAGGTAAATACTTTAGGCACCAGATTACACATGCTAGGAAATTAAATGAATTCGTTTTGAGAACATACAAAAATCCCACAGATTTTAAATCGTACTTGATATTGTGAAGAAAAATATAAATACTGTGGCATATAAGGACGTCACATGCTGACTATACCTTTTTTGTCCTATGATGAGTTCCCTGACAGTTCTTGTCTGACAATTATAGTGATGTGACCTAACGAAATTTAATCGATTTTTTACAATAACGAATCAGTTGGCAAAGAAAATGGAATCGGATTACCGATTTTAGATTTATAGATGATAAATGTGAAAGTTTGTATGTGTGTGTAGATGTTTGTTATTCTTTCACGCAAGAACTAGTCTACTAGTCCAAGATCCCAAAAAAAATGACATAACTTCACGTAAATTCTCATGCTTGATCATTAAAGCGTCTGTTAAGCAATATGGCCGACGGAATGTGTCTGGGAGTATTGGCGACTTGATTTTAAAGATATTGCTTACAAAATACGTAAAAATCAGCTTTGAGAAAATACGTGAAGTTACATCATTTTTTTTTGGAGCTTTAAAGCGTCTGTTAAACAATACGGCCGACGGAATGTGTCTGGGAGTATTGGCGACTTGATTTTAAAGATATTGCCTACAAAATACGTAAAAATCAGCTTTGAGAATTTACGTGACGTAAGTAATAATTTAATGTACCTTGATTACCTGATACCTGAAAATTGGCCGTCTAAGAAAGCTAGCAGGTAGGCATGCGTTCTTAGTACATACTAATAGTACTCAATCGTCCACATTTCGTTCGTCAGAAAATACGTGATGTCTGGCGGTCCTGGGATCTTACTCTATACGGATTTAAAAAAAAAATTACAGTAAACCAAAAAACCTGACAAAAACTAAAAACCTGAAATAACGCGGGCGGAACCGCGGGGGACGGCTAGTGGTATATAAAATGCAGTCTGTTTAAAATAATAATTTATTTATTATTCACTGTCAGAACTTGACTCTTGATTTGAACTCGTATTCGAATCGGAATCTTTTCCAACTAACCGCGATGATTAATTATTGGCCCTAATTCGGTCGATCCGGATATATTTATTCCAGTCCTCTGTTATAGTTTTTTGAGCTTTTTCTATTACTTTTTTCTAATTTTCTGCCGTTACATGCGATTACAAGATGGCCGCTCCGATTTTGTCGATTAGTGTGTCGTCAAGTAGTGTCAATCTCTATTGGTAGAAGTTCCGTTTAACGCATTACACATTTTTAAGTTCTATACTTTTTTATTTTATTTACTTAATTTATTAACAGTTAATTATAACCACAATAATTTACTTATTAATTTACGAAAGACAATATTTTTTTTATCATTTCATTTTTATTATTTTTTGCCAGTTTATTTTTTAGTAATCTAAAGTAGTATGCGTGCCACGGAAAAAAATGAACTGTCAGGGAACTCATCATAGGACAAAAAAGGTATAACTTGCAAACTGGCAAGGTAATGAATAATGATACCTTTTCAAGGTTTATAGTAAAAATAGCATATTTTGATAGAAGATTGTTTTACTCGTAAGATGTTAAATCAGTAAAAATTAGTAATCGTGTGAAATATTTTAAAAATGCTAAAACTAAAGTACTTTCAAGCAATATAGTAATAGTAAATCTAACGAAGAAGCGTTTCTTTGCGTCTCTCCACGCCACAATATTTTAATATTAAATTTGGGTTACCGTAGAATTAATCCAAGGCAAGAACAGGCCCATTGAAAATAGACCCAAGAGGCTTCCCGCAGTAATCCCAGCCAAGCTCTTGCCTGCTTGAATCAGAGCTCCCATATGTTCCACCAGGAACACTAAGGCCACACATGCGAAACCTGTAACAACACCTTGTGGTAATAACTCGTGCATAAACATCACAGTGTAACTCATAATTACCAACATACAATCGGAACGGATCTTGAGCGCTCGGCGTCAGAGTGGGGATCGCTTTGCGCATTCCATACATTGGCGAGCCAATCGTTTTTCGTCTTCGTTGTTAGATACATGCAGCAACGCAGGGAACGAATCAGGAGTGACGTCTTTGACGCGATGGCGTGGCGAGCCAATCACTGACACTCCCCGCCCCCGCGTCTCACTTCGCACCACTAAAGAGACCGAATATTTGACTTTTGGGCAACTTAAAGCCAGCGCTCAAGATCCGTGCCGGTAATTGTATCCAACAAGATAATTTTATGATTACTGGCTATTATGCTAGTAAACATATACTTAAGTTTAGTAAATATAGCATAATTTAAATGGCTACTCATGCACCAAAATGGCGAATGAATTCAAAGGTGAATTTTATTGCCTGTCTTTTGCATGAGTCGTAATTTGCTCGAGGCTAGCAATTAATATTCAGTTTTGTTATTTGTCACAATGTTTGTAGCTTTATTGATTACCTTTGTTGATATTGTAAAACATGGATGTGGTAATTTTGTCCAAAACTTAGAATGATATTACTTTTTTTTTAAGTACAGAAGATACAATTCCTTAAGTAATTAGCATAATAAATTAGCCTTTTAATGTTGCCACTACTGGGACTCACGCCTCCTCTTTAGGAGAGGGTATGGGCCGTAATCCACCACGCGGGCCCAGTGCGAGATGGTGAATGTCACATGTTTTTGAATTTTTAGTTCTTGGACATGCCGGTTTCCTTACGATGTTTTCCTTCACCGTTTTGAGAGCAATAGTAATTAGTTTCTTCTAAACTGCATCACTGTTTACCATCAGGTGGTATCGCAGTCAAGCACTGGTTTATAACATTAAAAAAATAAAAATTAAAGTTCGGTAAAAAATATATATACTTAAATGAATGACATACAAGGTGTCGTTTTAAAGCTGCAAAATATTTCAGGAGGTAATTATGTTAGTGATTCTCGACCCGAATCAATAATAAAATAAGTAGGTAATTTTTTTTTTTTTATAACCGCGCTTTTTTTCACACACACAAACACGGAACAATAAAGGTCGTTTTCACACACACTAACTCGCAACGATAGTTTCATAAATAATGTATCATCCAATCATCATCCCGCACGCCACACCCTAGCCACGCCCCCGCGGCCATCGATCAATCGATTTAGTTTAGAGTAATTAAAAAATTAAATAACAAGTATTACTGATTATTGACCAGGTATCGTTTTTTTATATGATTATTTATGAGTTTTACTACAACCTCCTGAAATATTGTGCAGTTTTAAAACTGCACCTTGTATTAATTAAGTCGACACCAGGTAAAATTTTACTTTTAATTTACTACTAGTAACTAAGTACCTACTAAAAATATGACATTCATGGTCGAAAGATCGATCGATCTATTCTTTTAATTTCTCCTATTAGAATCTATCAATAATAATTGCAAGAGTAGCTGTGCCAGTAGTGCTTAGCAAAAGGTAAGTATTTATGAGTGCACATTAACTTGGATAACTACGGACTTTCCTGCGTGACTATCAAACTCTACAATCTAAATAATAGGTTTACGAATTACGACGTCAAATGAGTGTATTTTTAAACGATTTAATGTCTGTAATGGTCTGTAACTGTTACTATAAATAATAAACGTTAATCAGACACACATTTCTGTTTTAAACTAATTGAATACTTTCAAACGCCGAAAGAATAAAAAGGTCTCATAATTTAATCATTCGTTCAATGTCTGTTTCGCAGAAATATAAAATTAATTTCATTGCATTTATGAAACGGTACTTAAGGCCGAGGTAAGCCGCGGTACCAAGTCAGACGGATAATTGAATGTCCTTATAAGAGTTCTAGAAGAAAAATTCAAAAGAAAACTCAGGAATAAATGTGTTCTGATTGAAACTCTAGACGAGAAATTAAAAAAACATCTTTGGGTTTCAGTCTGAGGCTAATATTCAATTACTGCTACGTCTGTGTTTGGAAAGCGAAGAGGAATGAAATAGACAAACAGAGAATTACCTAGCCAGGTGCAGCAGACTCCACCTGGCTAAGTATCTGGTAATTCTGGCGGTAAGAGTCCCCTTTGAGGAGCGACTAGAGAGGCGCCATCCACGCCGTTCTCACTAGATCGGGAGGTATGGTGGAAGTCTAGTCCGCTTAGGCGGAGCACCGACGTGTCTTGGTGCAGGCGATCGACGTCAACGACATCTGGCCTTGGATGAGGCTATGATCCGATGCAAGAGGGAATGGGACGCGGTGGCCTCTTCAAATTAAACTTAACTTAAATAGTAATGTGAACGAAGGGGATGGCCACAACTGCAAGAGAACGGACATCAAGACCAAACTCGAGTTGACGACGGCGCGTAGTCCTCCATACCCGCCTCAAAGAGGGTACCGGCCCTACTTGGATAAGTTGGTTGCGCAAGTTATCATAGCTTTAGAACGCAAAGGGCAAATGAAGAAACAAGTGAGTCTTACTCAATAAAAGTTTGACACGCCTTTACGCTTCACCTTTGGTGGGAGAAATCTTTTAATAAATTAAAATAAAATACAGCATATAAGAAAATAAAAATATAGGAGAAAAATACTGCATATAGCCATATAGTACCTATACGGTTTAATTGGAATGGAAAACAAGATTCATGTGTAGCGGGTAGTAACAGAGTTTACATGACAAAAAATTAAAATCTTTCCTCGACTTAGAGAAACTATAAATAAGTAGGTGGCCATGTAGAACTGTGGGACTATCATAGAATCTACAAATATATTAAAATAACACAACTAGAGAGATCGTTTGCTTTTTTTTAACGCAACTGTCTCTGGAAAGTGTATTTCGGATATATGTAAACATATACTCCGTTAAATTTTGATCGTTTTAATCCCGTGGAGGGTCGATCCGGTACATGAAACACTATCGATTTGTAAAGATAAAATTAAAAAATAAAGTATTTTTTTTAAAAACTCGTATTGATTTACGGATGTACGAAATTAATTTCTTTAAGAAAACGTCAGCTGAGCGAGTTCAATGACCTGTAGGTAGTAGTCGGCGTTGCATACTAATTCGATACGGATCGACCCTCCACGGGATTAAAACGATTAAAATTTAACGGTGTATATACAAGGTGTAAGGCACCGCCCTCCACAAACTTTAAGGGCTTGCTCAGTAGACGAAACTGAACAACCTACCATAAAATTTTTTTTCAGGAAACGAAAAAAAAAATCCGCCTCACCATACAAAATTATTAATTTGATTTGACAGTTTGTATTGAGAGGCTGAATTTTTTTTTCGTTTCCTAAAAAAAATTTTTATGGTGGGTTGTTCAGTTTCGTCTACTGAGCAAGCCCTTAAAGTTTGTGGAGGGCTGTCCCTTACACCATTTATATATATATATATATATATTTGGATTAAATAATATCACTAGCGTGATAGCATAGACTAATCTAAAGGTGTGTCAGCGAGGCCCTTTTCTTTCAGTATCTATTTATCTCCAAGATCTTAGCAGAGATCCTGCCATCTTTGAGTAAAGCGCCAACTAATTAAATATGTCAATAACTAGCATAGATATAAATGATATGGTGGTCATAGATACAGAAGATCCCTCATGTTTATTGTCGTTGGTCTGTGAGCACAGCAGTGCTATCTATTTATGTGTATGTTACATCTGCGTTAATTAGTCGCCCCTTTTCCAAAATAATTGAGTGCACAAGGCTGGTCCAATGAATGCAGGTGTCTGCACTTATCCGACTTTTATTTTGATTTATTATTGTCGTGATGGCCCATTGGAGAGGTTGTTCGAAACCGGGCAAGTACCAATGAGATTTTTTTAATTCATAAAGTACTTTTTTAAGTTTTTCTAGGACATTACTGACGTCCCGTGCCTCGGAAAATACGTAAAACGTATTAAAGCGTAAGTCAGACGCCAAAAAGTCATCAATATTATATTGCCCAGTAAATGATAAATGATCTTTATTTTGCAAGTAGGTTTTATAAAAACACTTTTACACGTCAATTTTTTTTTTCGTCAATTAAAACTATATGAGGCCAGTGTTTCCTAGCTGACTACCCTGTGAAGAAACACCGAAACAAACTCAGGGGTCAAAGTCTCTTTTAAAGTCCAAACAGCAAAACATGTTATGGTCAAATCATATGAGAACCATGCAGATTGAGCCTGAGATGGTCTTTTGAAGAAAGAACCACACAGTTCTAAGTTGACCTGTCCAGTCAGTGCAAGCATTTGTCAGTATGCGTGTAGCTCAACTCAGGACTACTAAGGAGCTCAACGACTTGACGAACAATGCCAAAGAAAGGACATTTGGGTAGGTCGTATCAAATACTCAAAACTGCCAGACATCATTTGAAAATAAAAAAAAGGAAAGAGTAATCCACATAGTTCTCACATTCACAATAATAAAATTTACAAAAGTGTAAATATTGCAAATAGCAAGAAAAAGTACATAAAAAAAAAATGTCAGTCAAATAGTAAAAATAAACATGTCATAATTGTAAAACAACAACAATTATCAATAAAAATATAAATATATATGTAATGAAATGACCTCCTTGGAAATGACATTTCATTAATTTAATTTTTAAGCTGTGAATACGGGGTGACGTATGATTCAATGACAGATGATGTTTACATTATTTTGTGCATTTTATTGTTATAAAAACTTGTAGAGAGATAATTAAAGGGATATAATTGAGGAGGCGATATTAGTGAACTTTAAATGTCGTTTCTTTGTTTTCAGGTGAGATAAAAGTGTAATTTTAGTTAAACGATAATTGTTATACTGTAAAAGCATGTTGAATAAAACAAACCTTTGTTTTCAGAGAAACAATTTGTGGTTTATTTCGAAAATCCTCAATAAAATCTATTATAAAACGACATTTTTGTTAACTAAAAGAAGATGGACCGGCTGCAATTTGAGTTTACGATGATAGCTTCAAATGATGGCAAATCAAATGTATTAGCCATAACCTCAATATCTACAGAAGAAGGAAAATGTTATGTTTTACCTGATGAGCTGAAGCCGGTGATTCATCATACATATATTGTCAAAATGAATACTTTCTCAAAAATAAAAAATAGTATAAAGAAAAGGCATCAAAGTAGAAAAATATGGATAAAATTGGATGAAGATCTTAAGAGGAGATGATATGCAATTTTTAGAGATGAGGAAGGTAATATGCAATTTTTAGATCAATATTTAGAAGAAATGAGCACAAAACAACCAATAGACAAAAACGACAATTTGCAACATATCTTGGAAAAATTAATAGAAACTACTACAAAGAAAGAAAATCAACATAACCTAAAACATATTTCAGAGAAATTTATTATTGAAAAATTCACAAGCAAGAACCCTAATGCAATGCAATGGATTGAGAATTTTGAAAAGGAGTGTGAGCGCTTTAATATATCAAAAGATGAAACAAAAATAGATATATTGAGATTATTTTTAGAGAAATCTTGTTTGGATTGGTATAGCTCGATGGCCATAAAACTAACAATAAAGGCTGAATGGAATGAATGGAAAGACAAATTTTTAGAAACTTTTAAAAACCGAGGATGGGACAAAGTTACATATGCTCTCGCATTTAGATATAAAGAAGGACTACTAATTGATTACGCTATTAGAAAAGAAAGGCTTATGCTAGACATAAACAAATCGATAGACTCCAAAACAATGATAGATCTTATTGCAACAGGTTTACCTGGGCTTATCTTAAATAGGTTAAACAGAGATGAACTCAATGACACTACTGATTTGTTCAATGAGATAAGAAAATATGAAGGTATGATGTACAAGAAAAACTCAAGTACAATAAAGAGTTGTACATTCCTTTATAAAAATAAAACTAATGAGAAGAAGCCATGCAACACTTGTGAATCTTTGGACAAAGGAATTAGATATCATCCGGAAGAGTCATGTTGGTTCAAGAAAAATAAAAATGAATCTGAAAAAAATTTTAAACCAAGAAATGTAAATAACAACTCCATTATTGAAGTAGATATAAATACTGAGAAAAAAAACGAGTAAGTACACCATTAATCAAAATCAAGCTCTTATTAGAAAATAAACTAGAAGTGAGCGGCATTTATGATTCAGGCTCACAGATCTCTTTAATAAATTCAAGACTGATTTCAAAATCAAAATCAAAAATATTTTATTTCACATAGGCCTACATGGGCACTTATAAAACGTCAGAAGCTAGTGCACGGTTCCAAATTGGTCGTTTCCTATGGAGAAGAACCGGCAAGAAACTCCAAGATTAAAATAAAAGAAAAAAAGGACAATGAGAATATAGCATATATGAAAACGGTTAATGGTGTGAAAAAAACAGATGGCTTGATAACAATAAAAATAAAAATATTTGATTTAGAAGAAGAGGTGGATGTATACATAGTAGAAAATGAATATTTTGATGATTTTATAATCGGATTGGATATGATAAAGAAATTCAAACTAACCCAAAACGAGGACTTGCGGATAGAACAAAAGATAAGAACAAATAAAATAGATGAAATGTCTAAAGATAACAGAAATGAAGAAAAGAATATAAAAACATTAGCAATAAATTTTAATGAACATATAGAAACAGAAGAGTTTGTAAGTATGACAGACCATTTAGATAATGAAAAGAAAATTGAGATCGAGAAAATAATAAAGGAATATAAAACAATTTTTGCAAAGGACAAGTATGATATAGGAACAGTTAGAGATTATGAAGCTCACATAGATTTACTAGTAAATAGATACTGTAGTAAAAGACCATACAGATGTACAATAGAAGATAAATTAGAAATTGAAAAGCAAATATCCATGTTACTAAAGAATAATTTAATAGAAGAATCCTACAGTCCTTTCGCTGCTCCAGTGACATTGGCATTTAAAAAGGGTGAAAATAGGAAATCCCGCTTGTGTATAGATTTCAGAGAACTAAATAAAATTGTTGTTCCACAAGCTCAACCTTTTCCGTTAATAGATGATTTGATTGTTAAAACTAGAAATTGTAAGTATTTTACTACACTGGATATAAATTCAGCATTCTGGGCGATACCATTACGGGTGGAAGACAGATATAAAACAGGATTTGTCACACAAGATGGCCACTTCCAGTGGACCTGCCTTCCCTTTGGCTTGAAAACATCACCAGCAATTTTCCAGAGAATTTTAAGCAATATTCTAAGAAAGCACAATCTCACAGGATACTCCGTAAACTATATTGATGATATTCTGATATACTCGAACACCTTTGAAGAACATATAAAACACATAAGAAATGTATTAGAGGCAATAATACAAGAAGGCTTTAGATTGAAGTTTACGAAATGTAACTTTGCTTCAGATTCAGTAAAGTACCTCGGCCATGTAATTCAGAACAATTCGGTAAGACCACTAAAAGACAATTTGATCTCGATAAGACATTTTCCAACTCCTAAGACACAAAAGAATATCAGACAATTTTTGGGAAAAATTAACTTCTACCATGAATACATACCAAGAAGTGCAATTATTTTAGACCCATTACATAATTTATTAAGAAAAAATGAAAAGTTTGTGTGGTCAGAGAAGTGTGAAGAATCATTTAATCAAATAAAAAGATATTTATGTTCTCAACCTGTGTTGGAAATATTCGACAAAGACTTACCAATAAAAATCTTTACAGATGCATCTTTAGAGGGTATCGGGGCAATATTAAAACAGACTCAACTAGACGGTAAAGACAAACCGGTGGCATATTTTTCAAAAAAACTAAACGAATCTCAAAAACGAAAAAAGGCCATATATTTGGAATGTATTGCTATGAAAGAAGCTGTTAAATACTGGCAACACTGGCTAATTGGAAAACATTTCACTATTTACTCAGACCACAAACCTCTAGAGAACATGAATATTAAATGCAGGACAGATGAAGAATTGGGTGACCTCACATATTACCTATCTCAATATGACTTCACAGTAAAATATATACCTGGTAAAGAAAATATAGAAGCAGACTGTTTGAGCCGAAACCCTGTATTAGAATCAGAAGATAACAAGGAGGAACTATTAAAAATAGTTAATTTAATACAAATAAAAGATATAGTTGAAGACCAAGAAAAAATAAAACAATAAAAGAAAAGAAACAAAATCTACTACATAAAAATAAAATCTATTATAAAAAAATAAAGAAACTTGAAAAGATTATACTCTCAGAAGAATTTAGTAAAAAAATTATAAAAAAGGTGCATGAAGATTTATGCCATATTGGAATCAGACAATTACAAAAAAAAATAAGTCCACTATATACAGCTAAAAACCTAACAAAAAATATCATAAATATTTGTAAAACATGCGAAATATGCATAAAAAATAAATCAAGATGTCAAGGAAAATTTGGGTTAATGTCACAACTGGGACCAGCAACAAAACCATTTGAGATAATGTCAATGGATACTATAGGTGGCTTTGGAGGATCTAGGTCAACAAAAAAATACTTACACCTTTTAGTAGACCACTACACAAGATATGCGTTTATTGTGACTTCAAAAACACAGAACGCAAGTGACTTTATAAAACTAACAAAGAAAGTACTCGAGACAGATGAGATTGGAATAATTCTGACAGACCAATATCCAGGCATCAATTCAAAAGAATTTAAACAGTATTTGCAGGAGAATAACATCAAACTAATATTTACAGCTGTGAATACGCCATTTTCGAACGGCTTGAATGAAAGATTAAACCAAACAATAGTAAATAAAATAAGATGTAAAATAAATGAGAAAAATAATAAGAGAACATGGACAACAGTAGCAAGAGAATGTGTACAGAAATATAATGAAACAGACCATTCTGTTACAGGTTTTGCACCAAAATATTTACTGGATGGTACAAATGTCAGTATTTTACCAAATGAAATTAAAACAATAGAAAAGGAAGACAAGTGGATTGCTGATAGAAGATTAGCATTAGAGAATACAATAAAATCTCACAAGTACAACAAGAAAATATTTGATAGAAATAGGAAAATACAAGAGTTCGAGATAGGAGACAGTGTATATGT
Organism: Mythimna ferrago; assembly: GCA_910589285.2. Lineage (NCBI taxonomy): Eukaryota > Metazoa > Arthropoda > Insecta > Lepidoptera > Noctuidae > Mythimna > Mythimna ferrago. Next base: position 13,717,886 of record OU342673.1, on the reverse strand, counting down.
AGAAAATGGAAATAGACTGAACAGGAAAAAATTAGACGAATTAAAAATAGGCCCTTTCAAGATAATAGAGAAAATATCGAACTCCATTTATAAGATTGACACTGGCAACAGAAAAACAGAATCAACTTTATTCCACATAACAAAATTACAACCTGTTACGGCAGAAGATGAAGTAGAAGAAAACGAATAGGTATAAAGATAACTTGCAGGTGCATTGTTTGTATTATATTATTTAGAATTTTCGTTCCTATGGGGGGGAGATGTAATGAAATGACCTCCTTGGAAATGACATTTCATTAATTTAATTTTTAAGCTGTGAATACGGGGTGACGTATGATTCAATGACAGATGATGTTTACATTATTTTGTGCTTTTTATTGTTATAAAAACTTGTAGAGAGATAATTAAAGGCATATAATTGAGGAGGCGATATTATTGAACTTTAAATGTCGTTTCTTTGTTTTCAGGTGAGATAAAAGTGTAATTTTAGTTAAACGATAATTGTTATACTGTAAAAGCATGTTGAATAAAACAAACCTTTGTTTTCAGAGAAACAATTTGTGGTTTATTTGGAAAATCCTCAATAAAATCTATTATATATACATAATATATATATATTATAATAATGAAAAAAAAAAAACATTCAAATGATAACAATTATAGTGAGTAGGTACTGGAGCAGGTCAATCCCAAGCCGTTTTATCCTCAAGATACTCTTTTACAATATAAAAAGCCTTTTGGCGTAGTTTTCACTTTACAAATGTTTTAAATTTATTAATGCTAAGTTCCTGAATAGGACTGGGAAGCTTATTATAAAAATGTATACTTTAGCATCTAAATGAGCGTCCTATTTTTTTGAGCCTGGTTGCAGGAACCACTAACTTGTGTTTGTTCCTAGTATTAACGTTATGAATATCACTGTATTTTTTAAACATGTTTTTATTTTTATGAACATACAAAATATTTTCATAGATATACTGAGATAGCACAGTCAAAATATTAATATTTTTTAATTTATCTCTGAGGGAGTATCTGGGAAAATTATAAATTGAATGAATGACCCTTTTCTGCAAAACAAAAACTGTCTGAATACCGGCGGCATTTCCCCACAATAGACCCCATATGACTTGACACTATGAAAATAACTGATGTAAACTAAACGGGGTGTCTCTAAGTCAGTTAGATTTTTTAGAGCTATGTTTTTTCGACAACTTATCTATGTGTGGGCCCCACTGAAGCTTAGCATCAAGAGTTATGCCCAAGAACACTGTAGTGCCTTCAGGACTCAATTCTTTACCTTTTATTAGCACACTAGTTTAACAAACTTAGTTTTTTTTTCATTAAGGAGCAGGTTATTAACATTAAACCAGTGTACTATTTTTGAAAGGGCGTTATTTATGTCATCAGTAACCGGCTGCTGACGTTTAAGCTTAAACAAAAGCGAAGTGTCGTCTGCAAACAACACTAGGTATATCATGGTGTAACTGGTTACACTAGTAACTATTAACTGGGTTTTGGAGGTCTGACAGGTAGTTACTCCATGTAAAACACACATAATTTATCAACTTCTGGGCTTAGCACTATTAAAGTTTTATTATAATTCGTTACACTGACTCTCATTCATATAAAAAAGAAAGTAATAGTAAAAAAAATGAATTTCTCTATGCCAAAAAACACACGGAATGGAAAAACTGCGGCGAAAATTAAACAATAACTATAATTCGTTTAAGCTGTTTATCAAGGCGTTAATAAGTAATGACGCTATAATAACATGTCTACCGGAAAAGGAAATCAGGTAGAGTGTAACTCACTCGCGTAATTAACATCACGATGTGTCCATCAAGATAAACAAACGGTAGTATATAACACTCGTTATGTTTTTAGTACTTTATTTATTATTTATTTATTTTATCTTCATGCAACACAAAAGTTCAAATCCACCTTTTAATGCCTTAGGCATTCTCTGCCGGTCAACCTAGGGTAGGAAAATATGGTAAGTGCATAAAAAGGAAATGTTATCTAGTAATCACAGGTAGAAAGTACACGTATAATTATACTAGCTTTTGCACGCGGCTTCGCCCGCGCCTTAAATATAGCCTATGACACTTAGGAATAAAGCAGCTTTCTATTTGTGAAAAAATTTTAGCAATCGGACCAGTACTTCCAGAGATTACCACCTACATACAAACTTAAAAATTTCACCTCTTAATATTAGTATAGATAATAAACATACATAGGTATATATTTAATGATAGCTTTTGCCCGCGACTTCGTCTGCGTACCTATATAAATTATAGCCTATGTCACTCAGGAATAAAGAAGTTTTCTATCGGTGAAAAAATTTTAGCAATCCGACCAGTACTTCCAGAGATTACCACCTACAAACAAAAAAACAAACTTTACCTCTTTATTATATTAGTGTAGATAACATAAACAAATTATTGAGTAAATTTTTGGTACATTTCGTTGCATGCGAGACGCACAGGACCAGTCGTTATGGCGACTCTTGGGGGAGGCCTGTGTCCAACAGTGGACGGCTTTCGACTGAAATTATGATGATATCTATATCTTATAGTAAATACGAAATCCAAAACTCGTGTCTAGTATTTTTATGTAAAGAATCTATGTGTAGTGTATAACTGTATCATGAAATATCACGAATAGATGCATGTTATATCAGCAAAAATACATAGTCACCTGGCCATCCAGGCGACTGAGGGGTGGTTTTGCACTTGCACCCAGCTGTTTGCTGGCTCCTAATGCCCGCTATGATCTGCTGTGACCTGCGTCGTACTCACTGCTATTACTAACTGTGTCCAACTTGTGATTTTTTTTTTTTTTTTTTGAAAAAATAGAGTAGGTAAATACTATTAGAATCCATTCAGTTACTGATTCTGAACAAACTGTGTTTTCGGTTTTCGCATAAACTAAAAATTGTATTGTTGTATGTCGTGGCCAGATCTTAGAAATTGATCACTTCATGTTATGGCCAAGTAAAACCGGTCTGATCGATTTAAATGTTAAAGTTTGATGATATATCAATCTTCGCTTAGCCTACTTTAGACACTTTTATCCTTGTAAACCGGAGCTACTTTACAATTGCTATAGGATGGTGCGGGTGACAGCTGTCAGATTCATACGATGTAGCTACCTATCCATTTATCGCAGTTTAAAGATGTTTATTTTCTTCCTGCTGTCATCCTACTCATGCAACATGACAACGATCGATATCCATTTGCTTTTATTTAATACTCCTTGACAGCAACAGCAGGGGCCCAGCTGGGTCGAAGCCTACTGGGGCCAGGGTTAGCTCCGAAAGGTAGCTCAGCCCCGGTACGAAAGGCAAATAAAAGTAATTAATATCATGTAAATAAAAATCGTCACATATTATAAAACAAAGTACTCTACCACACCTCGTCGTCTGTCTGAATTAAAAACTACTTTATACTTTTTTTACTTAGACAGAGTGATTTATGAAGAAGGTTTAGGTATTTCATTACTGAATGCATATCACGGTAGAGAAATACCAAAAATTTTAAAGATTGCTATATTATAAAGATGATTTATATTCAAGAATTTTGAGTATATTTTTGCTATATTAAATCATTTTGTGCTTAGAAAGACATTTATGTTAGAATACGCACCAATCACCACCACGATCATCTTCATGATGAAACTGGCGGCTCTTTCAGAAATCGGTTTATTGTAAGCCGGCCGGATGAGGTCTTCAAAGATCACGCCGCACATCGAATTTAGTCCGGTGGACATAGAACTAAAATATAAGGAGAAAGACATTTAAAAAACAAACAAAAATCAAATGTGGAGAAAGTTAGGAAAGGTCAACCTGATACAAACACTTGATTTGTCATTACCATTTTGATTTACGTGTTGATATTTGTTGCTGTACATAGGACTCTCCTAAGGATAGCACAAATCAAATACCAGCTATGACTTGTCTGTGTCGAGCGGATCTCCACGACCTTTACCTGATGTTCTACCCCTACCCGAACACCAACTAATTTTCAGGATATTCTTATACCATTTTATCATAATTATACAACAGGGCCTCAAGTCTGCTATTAAAATAGTGTCAGAATGGTCTATCATTGATTTCTTATTTGTTGATTTTGACAAGTTTTGGTAATATTGTCATTCTACCACAATTCTACTTGTATCACAAGACCATTTACCGATCAATGATCGATCATTATGAATTACCAGATTACAAACTTTTAGCAAAATTACTATGGGATCGTGTTAGAATGACGAATTTATAAAAATAGCAGACTTAGGCCCCAGGTTACTTGATAAGTGATATGAAAGAAATAGGAGTTAGTGATAGCGTGATGTGTGATAAGACACAATGGAAGAAAAAGACGTGTAGCGCTGACCCCAAATAAAACGGGACCAGGACACGGACACGGACAAGGGCGGGAAGATGATGATGAGGTAACTTTCTTACTACTTTCAGAATTGGCTACCGAACCGACTTCAGCTATTTTGAAAGCAAGTAGTTTGTGATAAATCTTCATTGCGTCACTAGCATGTTTGTTTGTGCGTGCGTAGACACCAATACCGATGCTCTACCAACGCAGTGCGTCGATGCCCATATTATTTGCTAATTTCCTTAAAAAACTAGTTTTCCAATCGGTGTAAAGAGTGTATAAGGAGTGCATTACAGTTAAATGTTGTATATTCATATTACTGATAATACGGCGTATCTCACCGGGCTATACCTCAGTGCTGCACTAAAGACTCCGCTCATGAAGATGCCAGGCAACGCAGGGATGGAGCCTGTGATGGTCATCACAAAGTATGGAAGCAGCTGATCACTCTTCCTGATAGCTCCCGTAGTCAGGGGGTCGCAATCCGCGAACGTCGCGTAGATGACCAGGCCAGTGTAACAGCATAGCGATACTATGATGAATATACCCGCCGCCATGATGAATATTGTGCTAAAAGCAAACAGACGGAAGAATATATTAAAAAGGAACATAATCAGAGATTCATTCTAAATCATTAGCAGAATCAGTCTCCAGAGGAAATCTACTGTACACGTCATGATGGGTTCTAATAATTACGAAACAAAATTCATCAGTATAGATTATATTTGTCATACTTAACTAATAGTAATTATAGTTGAAGACTTACATTCGAGCTCGTCTTAATGAAGACAAGGCTAGACATCTTTGCACCATGGCCTGATTGACTGAGCACGAAGCAAGCCAGCTGAAGTAGTTACCGAACACGGTCGACCAGAAGGTGTGCCGTATTGTAGGGTCCAGATCCATGCTGCAAGCAAGTCAACAATAAACAAACTAATTCAACAGTAAACAAAACTTCAAGCATTTTGAAATAACTTTCGCACAAAGGCCTTAAGCAATCTACTCACTTGAAAAAGTCGAGACGATCTCCCTTTTTGTTTATATCAATCACATTTGAGACCCCGCCCAAACGCCACGTACCATATGCAAGTACAAATATTACGCCAAAATACATGAGTACTGTTTGTAGTGTGTCTGTCCATACTACAGCCTTCAGTCCTCCCTGTGAAACAGAAGAACGAAGTACTCAGCTATTAAAACTATTTTCTATCATCTGTCCGGATAATGTAACAATGTCTGATAAAGTTGACCTCGTTGTTAGAGCGTTCTAGACTATAGTCATTATTTGTTACCGGCGGGGGATAGAATAGGGTCAACATTGAGTTGGATAACAAATCGACGTACTTACAAGAGTAGTGTAAAATATACACACGAGGCACACGATGGGCGTGATTAAATGTAAGTTTATACCAGTCACTGCAAAGAAAGGATATACGTGAATAGTCATAATTGCGCGGAAGCAAACGTGTACTTGAGAACTGAAAGAAATATGATACCTTGACTGAATGCTAGAGCCGGCACGTAAATAACTATAGGTATGTACAGCATCATTTTAATTATAAATATTATTGATCCCAAAAGTCGCACTTTTTGATTAAATCTCAATCGTAAATACTGAAAAAAAAAGAAAACCACAAAAAACTCATTGTAAGGCCGCATAAAATCGCATTATGATAATGTTATGCTTTCGTTTAAATAAACAACTTTATTTAAATTGATATTTTTCTTTGGTATAATGACACATACAGTACAAATATCTATGTTGTACAGTAAACTTAATACCTCATATGTTGAAGTGATCTGCAAATTATAAAATACAGGCAGGTAAACAACTGCTATCGTGAGTGACACTGCCCATTCCGAGAGCACTATCGTCCACAGTTGTGTTCCGTAAGTGTACATCTCAGCTGGCAAGCCCAGCAGCGAGATACCCGAAATATAACTAAAAACAATAATGATATTGGTTTAGGAAACATCACATTCGCAAGATAACCTACATATATTGTGAGAATCACTGGCAAGGCAAGTAACAAACATAGGTACCTGGCTATCAGCGACATGGATATGGGGAACATTCCCATGGTCTTCCCGCCCATAAGATATTCAGAAGTAGTATTCTGTTTTTTGGTCGCGAAGAACGCGAAGTACACCCCTATGAGGGCGGAGCAGAGGAGCATCCCTCCGAAGACGAGGTAGTCGAGCCAGTCGAAGTATATGAGCGTCATGATTTGGTTTGTGTGTCGAGCACTGAGTGAGATCGCGCGTCCGTCCACTATGACACTTAAACTTCATCTCGGTATATAATAGGCATTTACCGAGCGGAACTTGCAGCTGGAACGGTTCTATATTTATCCTTGGAAGGATCTCGGATTGACCCATTGGAGGGATGAGGTTGGCTAATTGGCCAGTTACCGGTGTAGTCGCATCTTGTGTTGTCCACGTACGGATGGCCCACACAATATGTTAATGGCTGGCCACGTCACTCGCCTATAGAATTGAATGCACTGGACGCAATCTTCTGATTAGTTCTGATTCATAGCATTCTATATTTAGGGTCGTTAGCCCAGGTAAAAGAACAATACATTAATATTGTCCAGGTCTTTGTCATTTAAATTAACGAGCCATCCTGCTAGATTTCTGTTTTACTCCATATTTGACATTCGATTTATGTTACAGATCCTGTAAGCAAGCTTCAGAAAGGCTCGAGCAGACCGGATGCGTATGCGTGACTACGACGTAACCGCGTCGTAGAGACGCGCGTAGTTACGGCGTAACCCGATGTCACACCGGGTTACGCATACGCATACGTCTACGCTTACGCAATCGAGCTGAGTACGCAACGCAGGCCCATTGCATGCCCGGCTGCGGCAGTTTTATTTTATTTTACTGTTTTTTTTTTATTATGATGCACGATATTCAAACTGAAACAAGTCAAACAAACTTGGAAAAAAGTGCATTAATACCTCTAAGACGCACTAACACAAGGTCACCTAATGATGCAATTATTATTAGAGAAAAGTTTGTTACATATTTTAATAGCTAAATAACTACATACCTTGTATTTCAAGTGCAGCACCAAATTTCCTCCCATAATAAACTTTTATATGATACATTTTTGTAGTCCTTACTTTTAGGATTATAGATGTATTCATATTTACGCACAATTTCAATAAGCTTTTCTTTTTTGTCACTATTCATTTTAAAAACAAAACAAAAATTAGTCCCGGTTTGTAATAAAATACAACTGACTGTTTTTACACGCGTAGGGTAACGCACAGCAAACGTACGTGCGTGTTCAAATTGGTTCGGTGTGACGTCTAATATGGCGTGCCATTGAATACAACGTCATCAACGCGACGTTGCCGCTCTGCTCTGCGTAAGGTTCGGCGTAAGTCACGCAGCCTGTTTGTGTCTTGGGAGCTGCATTGCGTAGGGCTACGCGTTACGTCGACGCGCACGTCTACGTTACGCATGCGGTGTGTCCTGTCTCATACAGTTCCATACATTACAACTCAGCGATACGTGCACGTCTACGCTTACGTCTACGCACACGCATCCGGTCTGCTCGAGCCTTCATCAGCCTATCAATTTAGACTTAACAGCATTGACGTGCAATATAATTCTAGTAAGTTAATTACAACCGAGGATCATCAGTTTCGTTTAGTGGCTTTTTGACCTGTTTTGTCAAAAAACGTCATTCAACCTTATTTTTAGTACCTATATGCGAAAACTGAAAAACTTTTCTAGTATTTTTAACCGACTTCGAAAAGGAGGAGGTTCTATGTTCGGCTGAATGTATGTTTTTTTTTACTTTTTTATGTATGTTCACCGATATCTTGGTCAATTGTGGACCGACTTTTTTTTTGATTGAAAGGTCCAACTTAAGGACCATTATAACAATATTTCTAATTTCGGACCAACTTGGAAGTATGCTTCCAAGTTGGTCCCATAGAAATATTGTTATGATCTGATCATGAACTTCGAAGATATGGAACAGAACTCCTCATAAGACTGACTGTCAGAAAAGGAGGGGGGGGATGTATGGAACTGATCTGATGATGAAGCCAGAAGGAAAAAAATTAAATTAATGTAATCTAACCGTGTTTGGGATTATTAGAATCGTTATGAGATGTACTGTGGCTAGGTATATGTTATTTAAGTTTGTCTGAGGGGTACTTTTTAGTGGTGGTACCATAACTAAAAAGTGTAAAATAAAAAACTTTTTACAAAAAAAAAATATAACCGACTTCAATGTTAAAAAACACTGAAAAGTATAAAATAACTTTAATTTCGGAAGTCGGTGTTTCTATAATAGTTTTGTCTCTTCGTTATTTAACACCGACTTCCGAAATTAAAGTTATTTTATACTTTTCAGTGTTTTTTAACATTGAAGTCGGTTCTAGTTTTTTTTGTAAAAAGTTTTTTATTATGTAAAGAATTTATGTACAAAATTTCAAAACTGTATTATGAAAAGTCACAAAGTTATAAGCCCGTTATAGTACCTGGTTGGCGAAAAATACATGGTCACCGGGCCACCCGGGCGACTGAGGGGTTGTTTTGCTGCAGCACACAGCTGTGCGCTGGCGCCTCATGCCCGCTGTAACCTGCCGTTACCTGTTTTGTACTTAGTGTAGCTGGTGTCCAACTTGTGAACTTTTTTACACACGCTGTAAAAATGATTGGAATCGATTCAGTTACCGATTTTGAACAAGCTACCTATGTATATTCAGGATTCGCACATTTAAAAAATAATGTTATGTTGTTGTTGTTGTAATGTTGTTGTTGCCTTTTATAGGCTAAGGAGATGTGCCAATGTGAATTGTATACTAATTTGATCGTGCCGTGTTAGAACTAGTGATCGGACACTGTCTGGTTTAGTGCTGATCAGGACTGGAGATTACTAAGTAAATTCAAAACCCATTGTTTTTTAAATTCGTTAGTGTTTAATAAATCTCGTAATATTATAAACTCTTTTCGTCGATGAGATACTGATATATAATTCAGTATCAAATGTTTTTGAACTTTATTGTTTTTGAAAAGATCTTTTCTAAACAAATTTAGAATTCTTGTAAATGTTTATTTATTTTACAGACTACAATAATCCGGTGACATGTTTTTTATGAACTGTAAGATTTTATGATTAGTAAACCCAGTTGTGTTGTGTGTGAATATGTGTAAATATCTGTGTACATGCACTGACCGTAGTTGGTTCAGCGACATAGATTTAGATAGTTCCCTTCTCATTAGCATCACAGGTGAAATTATTATGGGGATAATTATATTGTCATGAATATCAATGTAAAACTATTAAAGAATTCATTGAGTCGAGTTGTAAAACAAGACACAAGACCAAGATATCTATAATGCAAGCCTTGCCCTCGCAGGTTTCCAGGGGAAAGAAAATTGGCAAACAATGAAAGAATAAAATCACATTTATAAATATTTATTGTAGTAAGAGTGATACATGTTTCTGGCTTAAACATTAAACAATTAGATTATTAAAAAAGTAGCTGTGCTCTAACTGTAGGCGTGAGCGTCCAATAATGGATGACCAATGAATAAGTTAAATACGTATATTGATCCAAGTGACTACAATGGTTCTACAATAATAATTGTGATTATAGATATTTACGACATGAATATCACTTACAATTAACATTCAGAGTCGGTTAGTAACATACAAGTGTTGATGGTAGAATACACATTTATTTTTACCTACTTAGTTTCTTAGAATTTAATATGACATCCATCTTTTATCGACTGTTCCGTGCAGTACATTTATTTTATCGATTGTTCAGTAAAGTGTTATGGACTTTCTTTTTCTTGCACGGACGCAGTGATGATTAATAATTATGTGTTTGTTGATATCGATGAATAAATAGACAATTATTTCCACCTACTTTTATTTTTAGAATGTAATATTAAGACAGTTATGACATTAATATTTAAACTGTGCCATGTAGTAAATTTTCCGTATTCCGTAGTTCTGAAAGTTATGTGTTCTTTGACGCATAAAATTATGATTACCATAATATAATGTTCAGCGGTTCTGCAAGTTTTGTTATACCGTCTGTACAATACACGGATACAATGTTCGATAAGTAATATACGATATTATTTAAGAGTAAATAGACGATTATTTCCACTTTCTTAATCTAGAATGTAATGTTTAGACAGTTATGACATCAATAATACCTTGCTTAGGCATCTAGACTGCGGCAAACAGTGCCTGGATCAACACTTGAGATTAGATTTGTGCTGTCATTTACTTACACGGACACAGTGTGATAAACAGAGGTCGGAATTAGGTAGAGTTATTTATGTACTTAAACTGATTTCATACAGCGAAAAGACATATTCTTAAATCCCGAGATTAATTTTAAAGAGCCGAAATTTTGTAAGAGAAATTTAGTAGAAAAAAATCTGACAAGGAGGAGGAAGTGTATAAATCGGTTAACCTCACCTTAGTTGATCTTTTTCAATGAAAAATACAAATAAAAATTGTATGTTAAATATCTATGTTTAATTTATCTTATCTATCTCTGAAGTTTTTATTATTTTTTATTTGTAATATTGTTGGCCACGCGGGATTTTTCATTAGAAATCCTGGGAAGATCCATATTAATATAAACATTTCGATGCAAGTACATAAATAACTCTACCTTATTCCGACATTTGGTGATAACATAGACACAATACATTTCTATAGATTATATTTCATACTATAGCGACTACATAATTATGTATGTTTAAACGGATTTACCTGAGTTAAGACAATTAATCCACTAACATAGACACTTATTTTATATCTATGGCTTATGCCGTTGACTACTTCTAGATCCCCTTTTCGACTTACGTTTGACAAAAACCCACTGGATGAGTTTTTTTTTTAATAATTACGGTTACACTATAACCATCATCATAGACATTTAACTTGTATGACATATAAGTATATTTGTAGCTAGTGCACTTCTTTGATTCTATGTGTACACCACCTACATTATCTAATTATGATCATGTTTCTGTGCTCTCTTATGTTCTCAAAAGTGTAATCGTCACTTTATGTAGATCTATATTATTAACTTCTAAAGCATATTCATCAGTATGCTGCATACTAAGTTCCTAATGATTTGCCCCTTGTGTGATAGCCCATGATTGTACAGTTTTAAATGTTATTTTATTTTATTTACCATAATTATCTATTATTTTGTGATTCGGAAAATCTTAAGATATTTACTCTTAACATTCAATTAGACATTAACGAATTGTCAAGTGGGGAGAATAATATAAACGTATATATAGATATTCATTAAATTTCGAAATAAATATTTATTAAATGTTAAATAGATTTAAAAAAAAAACAATGAGACTGAATGAAGTTAAGATTTTCCGAACGACTACTCTTATTGCAAATTTCTTAATCTTAAATAGGTATAAATAATGAGTATTTTGCCCCGTTCTTGAGTTACTTTTATTCCCGAAGATGTTTCCAACTAAGCCTTTTCCCGTTCGACAGATGTTGCCTTCTTTGCTGCATCGCGACACAATATTCGATATTGAGGTATATGGGTTGCCTGGCAGGTACTAGACTCTGAAGGTTTGCAGGCTTACGAAGCTATAGAGCACATTATCTGTATATAACCTAATCATATTCAATGTAAGCCTAAACTATCCTGAATGATCCAATTAAATCATCAACTGCTACTTATATTACAACTTATAAAATATGTCATAATAAAAATATACTTTTCGACGACATTTGTAATAATTCTAATACATCAACTGTATGTACATTTTTCGGAGGTATCTCTGGTGTATCTCATGAAATTTTTACACTGTTAAAATAAATTTAAAACCGAAAATATTTGAACAAGGATGCATGGGGAACTAAACTCATCGTTTTGATGGTATCTACATGAAGCACACCAATAGGACAACTTATTGGTACCATGAAAGATACACAAGAAGCGATTTTATGTCAATATTATTATTTTTAGATGTTTTGTTTTTTTTTTGTACGTTTTTATGTTTTTCCCTTACCTAGTGTAATTCTTTTTTTTACCTACCCATTGCTTTACCACTGCTAGGCATAGGCCTCTTTCAATATAATCTCTGTTTTTAATGTTTCGGGCATTTTTATTTATTCTTTATAAAAATACAATCTCTTTTATCTATTGCTAAATAAACTTTCTTTGACCTACATTTGTACATATCTTATAATTAATATACTTAGCAATTATATATTTTTTTTAATTGACATAATGAAAATAATAATTAAGAATATAGGAATGATATAAAATATGGTTGAACAAAGACAGAAGTTTTAATATTTAATTATTGAGTATAGCCAAAACATTGAACATAAATAAGGTTGTAACTGAAAACTATATTCTTTTTCACGTGGCTGTTACGACATTAATTTATGTTATTTGGGGGAAAATGCCCCACCAACACTTAGATTAAATTTACGAAAACCTTTTCAAGGATGTTAATGCCTCCTGCCCTCGAACAACATAGATGACCTCGATGACTTTCCCAAACAAAAATTTTTGAACTAAGGCAAGATTACTATTAAAAAATATTATAGATAGTTTTTATCCACACGTATGTATTAATTGATACAAATAAATAATAATTGAATCGCTCCTTGCATAACCATGGTACCATATTGAAGGGAGGTCGCTCACGTCATCTTTTTGCCGCGATTCAGTAACGATAAAATCGTGATGCAGTCGTGATACAGGCGCGATGCTGTCACAGGTCTTAATACACGATAACACAATTCTTTTTTTATTCGACGGTCACTCCTAAGTAGTAATGGAACGACAAGACGGGCGTTTGTGTCGATGCAGTTATTAAATGTGTTGCAAATGCGAGAAACGGCCCGAGCTAGCGATACAGCGTTCATGAAACGTACCCCTGAATCGATGCAAAATGTAGCGACCTCCCTAATAAGGGCATGTACCCACTGCAATTTCTGTATAGCAGAAAATTCAAGAATAAAGTCGAATATTTAGCAGCAAATGTTTAATTTTGGAAACAAAACGTTTCATTTTTTTTTATTGATATAAACTAGTGCTTAACTGCGATCCCACCTGCAACATTTATTTTATAAGAAAGATTTGTCTTGAAATAATATTATTATTGTTAATCAAATTTGTTGGTTGGATGGCTTCAGCCTACTTAATTACATAATGATTTGTTATTTAATATTTTATTTATTGAAAGATTTTTTAATTAATTAGGATATCGCACCTCCGCGTCCGGTCAAATATTGTCACAACTCAAAAAAAGAAAAAAATCTGATAGTTATGCTATTAACTTCAGAATTCATCATACTTTAAGCTTAGATATTGTCATGTTTGTAATTCAATGGACAAATACCCATTGGTGACTCATTTTTTTTATTTATTTATGTAGCGTCACATCCCTGAATTATTAGAATTTAAAGGCCTTGGTGGTGCGATTTATGATAATATTCTCTTTCTTTTCTTGAGATGTTCTTCAAGTTTGAGAATCAGTAATTAGAAACCCCGAGACTATAGTACCCGAGCTCCAGTACCAAGCGTTATCAACACGAACTTGGCTAAGGCTCCCGAAAACCGTAAACCAAAACCAATGTTCAAACAATAATTCAACGATAATGGTTTACGACCGAAGCTACGGGTGGTTGGATCAGAAGATACATATTCTCCCAGACCGTTACTTTGAGCTCGAAACACATCCAAGGTTCTATAAATTTTTAAAAGTGTTCTATTTTTAATTGTTTATTTTGTAATTTTTTTTTATTAACCGATCGAAATGAGATTTAACTTCTGAGAAAGTTTGAAACGGATTCTGAATTTAGCCGAATTTATTCCCGAAAGAATCACATCCATAGCCTCAACCAAGCATTACCAACACGAACTTGGCAATGATAATACTTCTATACAAAATCAAACTCAATAGTCTAAAACGTCTTCTTCCGTTCTAAAACTTCAGTCGTAAACTAATACGACTCTACGAGTTATGGATGACTGGTTTAGAAGTCACAATGTTCTTAAAGACCATTGTTTCGAGTTCACTGTCTTCTCAACTGTAGTATCCGAGTTGATCCTATCGCAAATATTTTACAATAAAAGCTCATCTGATCTTCATCTTCTTGATGTTTCTTTTTTCCTAAAATCCATTTTTACTAGATGAATATTGTAAATTTCGACTTCAAACCAGAAATAATCGCATCCGAAACTTCTGCCAAGCATTATCAACACGAACTTGGCTAAGGTTCCCATGTTCGAGGACCAAATACAATGTTCAATAAAGAATTCAACGATAATGGTTTAAGACTGAAGTTAAGGTTGACACGTTCCATAGTCGCAAAAGCAACCACGAATTCACGAATAAATGCTACAAAACCATTATTTCGAGTTCGAAGACTACTTCGCTATGTACAGTTTCATATTGAGCGTAGTGGTAGTAGCTTAGCGTACATATATTTTTTCTTAACTTTGGAGAAAAATGAATTCCGATTTTGAACCCGAAACAATCGTATCTTAAGTTTCTGAATCAAGCATTGCCAATATAAACTTGACGACGACTTCCATTCAAACTCAAAGTCAATGTTCTAAAATGGTAATAGTTTACGACTGAAGCTATGGATGACGAATCCAAAAGACACAATGGTCCAAGAAACCATTATTTTAAAACCCAGATGGCAATGAAGACGTAATAATTGCATCACTGCTTACCATCAGGTGGGATCGCAGTCAAGCACTAGTATAAATTATTAAAAAAGTAAACCGTTAACAATTTTGCCAAAGTGATAGGCTTTCTAGTCATAGTTTTATGACAGTATGATTTTTAAAAATGTTTGAAAAATTGTATTGAAAAGAACAAGACTGATCGATGCCAACATCGAATTTTTGTACAACAGTGAATTAGCAGTTTTGAGGCAACTTTATGATAGACGCTCTGTGATGCTGCTCGTAACCGCTTATAAGGAGGTTAGAGACAAGTAATCAAATTTTATAACGGCTGTGAAGGGTGCGCCGTCGCGCAGGTCCTATCTCACCCCTCCTCCTCATATGACTTTGCCTCTGCGCAGCTACGCCTCTTATTCAGAACTTGCACTCAGTTCGAATCGTACTAATTGTATTCAGTTGACATGAATGCTTCCTGCTACGTTGAGTGTCCAAACAATTTCCAATATTAAAAAATTATGCTTGACCTGTAAGTTGATATTTATTTTTATTTTACATTACTTTAATATTTAAACAGAGGAAAATAATATACTACCTTGGTAGGTAGGTACTCAAGTCACGTTTGTTTGGTGATAAAAAATACAAGGCTTGAGCTTACTATAATTCAAGATGGTTGCATTCGCAAACCACGGGAATGAAAATATAAAATATAAAGGCGATCCGCCACGACCTCGACGTAGTGGAAGCATTCTGATATACCCGCAAAACGGTGAAACCAGATTGACAGGTTATTTTTGTTTTACTTTTTAAATACAGTGTGTACATGACCCTTATTATGAATTTCAAAAATTAAAATTAACTATCTACTAATACCATGAGATTATCATCGATTTCATTGCGGATTTGCGTGACTGTGTGGCAATAGCGAGCATTACAAATAGCTACATTTAAAAAAGTAATCTTTTCTCTTAACGTGAGCAAGCTCTTGACTCTCTATCTCGCCTGTTGGGAAGCGGCAAATGAGGTCTACAATCAGCCAGTTGTTGGTATCGATCTCGCCTGATGGAAAGCGGCAGATGAGGTCTACAATTAATCAACTCTTGAGTCTCTATCTCGCCTGATTGTAAGCTGCAAGTGATGTCTATAATAAGCCAGTTCTTGGACTCGATCTCGCCTAATAGAAAGCGGCAGATGAGGTCTACAATTAGTCAACTCTTGACTCTCTATCTCGCCTGATGGGAAGCTGCAAGTGAGTTTTACAATCAGCCAGTTGTTGGACTCGATCTCGCCTGATGGAAAACGGCAGATGAGGTCTACAATTAGTCAACTCTTGACACTCTATTTCGCCTGATGGGAAGCGGCAAGTGAGGTCTACAATCAGCCAGTTGTTGGTCTTGATCTCGCCTGATGGAAAGCGGCAGATGAGGTCTACAATTAGTCAACTCTTGACTCTCTATCTCGCATGATGGGAAGCTTCAAGTGAGTTTTACAATCAGCCAGTTGTTGGACTCGATCTCGCCTGATGGAAAACGGCAGATGAGGTCTACAATTAGTCAACTCTTGACACTCTATTTCGCCTGATGGGAAGCGGCAAGTGAGGTCTACAATCAGCCAGTTGTTGGTCTTGATCTCGCCTGATGGAAAGCGGCAGATGAGGTATACAATTAGTCAACTCTTGACTCTCTATCTCGCCTGATGGGAAGCTGCAAGTGAGTTTTACAATCAGCCAGTTGTTGGACTCGATCTCGCCTGATGGAAAACGGCAGATGAGGTCTACAATTAGTCAACTCTTGACTCTCTATTTCGCCTGATGGGTAGCGGCAAATGAGGTCTACAATCAGCCAGTTGTTGGTCTCGATCTCGCTTGATTGAAAATGGCAGATGAGGTCTACAATTAGTCAACTCTTGACTCTCTATCTCGCCTGATGGGAAGCGGCAAATGCGGTCTATAATAAGCCAGCTGTTGATCTCGATCTCGCCTAATGCAAAGCGATAGATGAGGTCTATGATGATTAGTTAGTGTATTTTATTAGCAGTCACTCCACATTGCAACGAAACCGACGAAAATATCGCGGTGATTAAGCCTAAATACGAACTACTTCTATAACGAAAGAATAAGGCGCCAATACGGTCAGATAATACTCGTAGCTTGGTACGTAGGTACCAGTGAATCCAAATAGATCGAGTAATGGTGGGCTCAAACTTGTGCAACAATGTGAACCATGCATGGTGCAACATAAAGGAAACAGCGGCGTTCGTCTAATAAGCGACTTCGGCTCTTACAGCGCTTTCATGGTTTGAACGGTTTTAAATAACTCTTAGGTAAAGCTACTGTCCCTTCGACGTTTGCTCGCTGTTCTTTTGTTGCGCACTTCTGTACCCAACATTATGTACTTGGCCAATATTTTCAGTTTATATCGATTTTTATATCGTTCTCTTCGCCATTGATGATGAGTCATGTTTCGTCATTGATGCCTTACTTTTCCTATCTACGACTTACATTTTAAGCACCTATTTAATATCAGCCATAATGTTCGACCTTTTATGCAGTGAATTGTCACATGCATTATAATATACTATATTTAAACGAAATTTAAAAATCACTATTTTCGGTTCCTGTGCTTTTTTATATGTACAACTCTTAGCTTATTTTATGGGAAAAATCTTTTGTAGCAATTTAGTTGTCACTTAGACAAGATCTGGTCAATTTGAAGTTGATGCCAAATAATTAAAGTTCTGTGTTTAAATACTATAGTTATACTAAATGTAGTTATTTTAATTACAGACTACTTACCCTAGGTCGACTTCGGCTCATTGGCTACGAAGCCTCATCGCATATTAATGCGGGATATTTACATCTTATATCCTATTAGACGAATACTATGCTAAATCGTATGCTAAGTAACTTTTAAACATAATTTTTGGATTTATGGACACCCAGTAGTTCTTCCAATTACAAATCCTATCTCATGAGATAAATCAGGGATAGTGTGTAACACTATCTACTTCCGCGTGTGGAAGTGCCAAACAGAATTATGTTGGCATTTTGTTTTTGATGTAGGAACCTATCTTGCGAGTTAATTACTAGATAAGATATTCAAAGACGGAGAAGATATATATTCCAAATAGTAATAGAATATATAGAAGCCTTTAAGCATTATATTATTACTAGTTGTCTGTCAAGCAGGTAGCCCGCCTGATAGTAGCCTAGCCAGTCGTCAATTAAGAAGCATATCAGATGTTTTGCTATCCCAGAGATATAGCTGAAATATCCATGCTATTGCATTCCTGCCTTTACGAGATGGTGTTTCTCTTTCCTTCTTCTCGTGTGGACGGTCAGTATGGCTTTTTTTTATAAACAAAGCGGGGGAAATTACTAATAATGGGATTGTAACAATTCTCGTGGATAGGTCGGACTCAGTTACATTTTTGTTTAATTATGTTATCACAATTTTGTACTGGTCGCGTTAATTTAAAAAATAATCAGAAATGTAAACGGCGTCTATCGCATTCTACTAATGACAACCCTATCGCTGTGATCCTGGCTACCTGGTAACAAGTAAGTATCTAGAAACGCCCAATTCAAGCGGTGTAGGTAGTTTGTTGTTAAAAGGATTACAATGGGGACCGATATGTCGAAATCAGTGCCGCGACGACCGCGACCAACTGAACCACACTCATGTCAAATAGATCATTCACACGTCGTTTCTACGTTAGGTAATATATTCGTACTGAGATGGAAAACGAACCCTGACACTTGGTCGAGATATATACGCACAATGCCAGTGAACATTAGGTCTAGTATATTACGCGAAAGCCTATATGAGTCGATCAGCTTAATTTTAATGAATCAATCGTTTTGCATGTGAAACAGTTTAATATAACTTGTTACGAAGGTGCATCTGCAGATCATAAAATGCTAAGACTATGTTTAAGCCAGACTATCAACTTTAGAGAAATGCGGATCCGTGGAAGCTATGATTTAAGAAAACCTTACGGTGTATTATTATTAAAAGACTCGACTTCTATCAGTATTCAAAGGAATCATCTAAATTCATTCCACAACTAGCAGTATCAAATTAGATTTTAGGAAATTTTAGAGCCAACTTCAATAAATTCCACCCGAATCTTAACATTTTCATCTAGTAATTGGGAGACCATGATTTCCAAAAATCGTTTTAAAGAATTTGAAAACTCTCTACGCTTATTACCATATTAGATTACAGAGTGGAGTACTCGCTATAAGTGTAGTCCAGTGTATCCTATCGGCTACGGGCTAGCGATGGAAGTGCAGCACAGTGCCAGACTGGTCTGTTGCCTAGGCAATCTTGTCGTTGTCCTAGCTACTTATCTAACGCTACTTGATAGTTCTTCACGAACACCCCTACGCATGCATTACATTAGTTGTCAATTTTTACACTAGTACTAAGATATTAAGTGCCAATTACATCTACCAGATTATTACAAATGTTTTATTATACAAGATACAGGATGACATCCACCTACTTGCATTATCTCTATCATCACAGACTTTTCTCAATCACTTAAAGTCCTTTTAGTTTAACTTGATGCCTTTGATTTACCTGTAGAGCAGATGTTATCAATAATTTGATATTACTTAAAATTTTGTTCACTTGTTAATAAGGCCATTCTGAGCATAAATGACTAATCATTAGAATCTAATTAGAACAAGACAGTGTATGGGAAATTACTTCGTGCGGTAGTAGGATATTTGTGAAGAAATAAGTGTTCCTTCGAGGACAAGCGCCGGGGGCTGATGAGACGCACTATTTCACGAACAGACAACATTAACTAGCACGAGCCCCTGGAGCTTTCAATGACAGATATTTCTACACAATGCCAGATACGCCTGGACACGTATCAGGTTTGTATGCACGGATATTAGCATATAACATGTACTCCTAATTTCATAAGCAATCAAAATTACGGATCAGCTGGCGAGTTCAAGTCCATACGCGATTTCCTGCGGTCTCTGCCGATGGACAACTGTCCTGAGGAGGACCGTTGCAAGGAAGAAGACCGCGGACGCGCCTGGTCTGACTTGGACTTCTTCACCTTACTGCCCCCGTTAGCTGGTTGCTTACCTTTCAACGATGACACTGATATCACGACATCAGTGGATACTCCGTCTTGCTCTAAACACACAAATTTAATATAGTTACATCATCAGTCGCTGAAATTAACTAAACAACTGGAAGACAAAAAATTATAGAGGAACATACCAGTACGTTTGATGACTTCTCCGGCGTTGTTTAAGAAAAATTTCGGTTTGGAATCCTTTTCCTTATCCTTGTCCTTAAGAGATTCCTGATGAAAAAGAACTATTGTAATCAAAATCACCATATAAACAATACGGGAAAAAAATTGTTGATAATAATATTACCTTTGATCTACTAGATTTGGAAGCAGAGTCAGTGCTTCCGCGCCACCACGGTCACTGAATCTCACAGAAGCCCCGTCCGGGCTCCTTACCGGGGGTGGAGGCCTCGGCCTCCGCGATCTCGCCTTCTGGTTTCGGCGAGCCTGTCCCCGATGTGGTGGCGCCCCTGTTGGATAACATAACCGTGTAGTATATTCGGAGAAAAAATCGCAAAACAGCCGTGGCTGTTCATAATACATGAAACTAAATCAGATGAAGCAGAATAAATTTGTGCTACTAACGTCATGTCGACCCGGACGGTATTGTTGTTCTGTTGATTGCGCATCGCTAGCGTCGACACCATGGGCGGTCGTTGCGGTTTGTTAGCCAGCAGGCGCTCAATTTCGATCATAACCACCGGAGTCAGCTGCGGGACAATCTGCTAACAGGACAATATTTACATGATATGCTCCTCTCATTCCACATACTTCAGCAGTTATTTGAACGTTTCAATACCTGTAGTGCATGAATATTCTCCTTGAATTGCTCAACGCTGGTTGCCCCAAGCAGGAGACAATTTACTGACTCATTCTTTAGGCACCAAGCTACTGCCAGTTGGCCCATAGTGCAATCTGTTAACAAAAAAAGGCATGATTGAAAAAAATGGGCTTTATAACATAAGATAGGATGGATATATAAGGAGTAATACACACTTAATGTGTTAGCCAGGTTGGAGAGATCACGAAGTTTGTCTCCATATGTGCGTGGTTCTTCGCCGGTCACTTGTTCCTTGCTGCCGGAGAGACGCAACTGTAACAAACATTTAATTTAATATGATGTTCACCTTGACCAATAATTGATTAATTCTGAGTGATTCAAAACAAGTAGGAACTGCTACCTCAGGAACTGCGAGATCCTCTTCGCACCAGCTAAAGGTGCTATACTTCCTGTTAAATCGTGACTTAGCGAACAGACCGGTAACTTCCTCACGACCGAGGCCTTTGCCTGTTGTGATGGCAGACCATGCCATCATGCCTAGTAACCACAATGTATGTATTAGTATTCACAATACCAATATTTATTAGATAAATATTCGTATATACATTCAGGTTACCCACCAACTCCAATTTTGTGATACAATTCAGGCATGTAGAGTTCGGGTTTCTCCCTACAGAACATGTGGTATTCAGTTTGCTCAACGATCGGTGTAATGCAGTTGAACTGCCTGCAGTTGCTGTATGCATCCATGATCTACGAAATAAATGGCCAAGTGTTACTAAAAATGGACATTTTTCATTGGCATCAAAGAAACCAATTAGTCAGATATTTCGTACCTCTGCTGGGGACCAACGGGCAGTGCCCCAGTACATAACCCATCCTTGATTTATCACGAAGTTCATTGCACGAACGAGTTCTGTCGATATAATCAATTTTAAGTAACTACAGCCTAGCAATAACGTACATTCATTGAAAGTCATTATATTTATAATAAACTGACCTTCCATCGGGCACACTGGATCGACTTTGTGCAGAAGCACTACATCAATGTATTCAACTTGAAGCCGAGCCAGAGACGCCTTAACACTCTCAACAATGTGTTTACGAGAGAGGCCTCTTTCATCCGACCTGTTATTAGTATGAGCAAACCTAGTAAATGGAGAGTTTACAATATGTTAGCAATTAGCGAGCGTGAAGCACATTGAGTGAAGCCACGGTGAGTCGTTGTGTTCGCAGCAAGAACCCTAACAGCAAATCAAAGCTCACACCACTCATCTTTACATTGTACAAAAAATACAAGTACTCCTTGGACGCTATACTAAAAATGTAACAAGGTATTAGTAACAACAGGGCAACAACATCAAAATGCTTTGATAGGAAACCAGAAACTCCACTAACACAGAAGGTCGGCAGGCTATAACATAAATATATGAAATGCAAAGGAATCGATTAGTCATAGGTGATCGGTTTTGTTAACACATCTAGCCTAAAAACATCAATCTATGGACGTCTCACTACATTTAAATACTCCTCATTCCACGTTGAACATCTAGAAAAGTAAGTGACAAACATCTATGTTGTAAATCGTGCAGTTAATCAATCTATGTTCTATGATATTATACAATAGTGTGCGGGGTGTACTAAAGCTAGAGCTTACTTGGTACTCCAATATATTTTGGTGGTGATAATGATGCTGGTCCTCCTTACGTTACGTTTCTTTAATATTTTTCCCAATTCTGCTTCCCCTTTTGCTATTAAATGATACATTTTATGGTTTAACTCCAACCTTATTACAAAATCAGGAATAAAGCAGCTTACTATCGGTGAAAAATATTTAGCAATCGGACCTGTACTTTCAGAGATTACTTCTTAGTCCCACAAACAAAAAAAAACAAAATTAACCTCTTATTAGTGTAGATAAACAGAGTCCACGGACAATAAGTAGATAGAAATGATAAAATCGCCTGCTATACTGAATGAATGTAACAATTCCCGAGTTGAATCAAGTAGTCATATTAGTATGCATAAGTTTTCAAACAATAACATTTTAAATAATAAAACAGCAGCTAACCACAGTGTGCTTCAGATAAATCAAAGAGATTGATTCCATTTTCGAGCGCCGTCATGATGACTTCCTCTGCGGATTCTTCATTCAGCATGGCCCATATCCCTAGGCCGATGTTAGGCACCCTTAGGCCGGACTTCCCTAAGTTCTTGTAGCGAAGTCCTGGGGTCACCACCGATGGCATGGTGGTGTGATTCCCCATATACGTCGACATGTGCCGCGACACATTTACTTCACCAGCTGTATACAAATTGTCATTATGAGTCAACCTCGGTGGAATACTCTTCTACTCTTATTGTCATTGAAATTCTTTTGTTTTTATTTTTTATACGTTTAAGATTTGTTAGTAGTTTCCTGTATTTTATTTCTTTCTTTTATTATTTTTGTAGTAGTTACAGAAAAAATTAATTGTAAATCCTATTTCTGTAGAAAAGTATGAGAAAGTCAAATTATTATCAGCGATCCACGGCGCTTATTCAGTTTAACCAAACTATCTTTGTATTTCATCATAGTTGTATGCATCCAATATGTTATATTAAAAGTGAATTGTTTTATTTTTTCCTACTACTTTTACATAGGTACAGTGCATCTTGTTTTCCACTTTTCTTTCGCGATACTTGCGAGAGTTGAAAAAGAAGAAGAGATTTCTTTAGAAATAAGCATCACTTTTAAACCTATCTTCTTATTTCATTCTTATTGTATGATTTTCATATTATGTGTACATTAATTGTTGAATAAATCAATTAATAAAACACATAGTCCTACACTGTATTTCATAACATAATAAAACACGTATTACAATTGAGATTTTGTTTTTTCGAGCCAAGAAAATTATCAATCTTTTTTTGTTTTGGCAGTGGGTTCAGAATAGACTGTCCGTAAGCACAAAGTCTTCACGATATATCTTACAGTCTTTCCAGAGTCATATCTCAACGTGCTGAATATTTTATGTTAATTTTTAAAGCAGGAAAATGCAAGTCA
This sequence comes from Mythimna ferrago, assembly GCA_910589285.2. NCBI lineage: Eukaryota > Metazoa > Arthropoda > Insecta > Lepidoptera > Noctuidae > Mythimna > Mythimna ferrago. The sequence goes on along the minus strand of OU342673.1, from coordinate 13,693,898 downwards.
ATAACCGTTCTAGAAATATCGGGAAGATTTTTGCATTATGGACGAGATGTAACTTGAATAACAAATGTTCGACGAGCTCTCTGCATTTGGTAAAATCAATGTGGACGCCTATTTCTTCACCTAACCTAGTTAATAACAACACACCGAGCAGGTAAGTTGGGTTTGATATTTTCATTCTATTTTTGTGTTATGAAATCAATGTACAAAACATTTTTGTCTCGAAGTATTGGTTTTTGTTGAACAAATATCTAGAAAATCATGTTTGTATTGATAACAGTTTGAAAATTAATCAGTTATTATACGTTTTGAACCTACCTTGATCCAGCATCTGTTGTGAATTTGCACTGAAGTCGTCCATACAATCCAAGGACGCAATGGGTGCCCGACACCTAAACAAATATAAACATTTTATAATTAGTTTCCTCACCAACTCCAGTATCGTGATGAAATAGATTCGTGATATTATTTTTTTAAGATTTCTGATGTATTCAGAAACTCTTTATAATTTTTTGGCTGCTTCTTCCTCGACCTTCCTGATGTAACAATATTACACAACTAATTTACTTTTTTATTGAAAGCTTGGCGGTGTTTATAAATAACACCACTGAAGAGCTAAGAAAGTTTGAATCTGTCTAATCTTTCTAATTCATATTCCGCTAGTACCTATCTGTCTATTATTTTTATCTACAATGCGGACGGTATCACAGCTTTTGATGCGTGTTATATTTAATTTGGCCACTTATAACCAGCGCATTGCCGTGGACGTGTTGACTAGCGGCATATTACCATAACTTGGCGTATCATCGCAGATCGGTCAGATTTCGGTATTAATATTTTCCCTCTCTGTAGTTTATTAGACGTGATATTTTTATAGCTTTTATTTTTAATTCGGAACGCTTTTTTTAGGAGATCATTTGATTTTTCGTTTTAGACTAGTGTGAGATTTGTTTATAATAATTTATCTAAGTTTTATATGGTTTCTAACTAGGGGTCACTACTGATGATTCAATATAATTCAATCTACCTACTATAAGCGATTGTTGATTTACTAAATTAAGTCAACAAGTAGCTAATTTTTAAATGAGTCTGATATAAAGCATTAATATGTCCATGTTCTAAAGCTATGATTATGACAGCAGTTCGTTGCCGAATTGCGTGATTTCTATTATTTTGAATTACCTAATGAGTTATTTAAATTATATTTACATGAAATTAAAATTGATAATATTCTATACTTCTTACGAAATTACTGTGACATGCATGATATACCTACAAAGACGTGATAACAGTCTTTAAAACATTCTTAAACTTTAAAACCTAAAACGATGGATCTATAAAAAATATCGGAACCGAAAAGGACGAAGTGAACAAGTGGAGAAAACACTAGGATTATATTGAAAGCAAGGAGGTAGGTGTAAGGCAAGGTGGTGTAGAGACGTTGTGACACAATAATATTGTACATCACCGTACCTGTGAGTCGCGCTCGGCCAACTGTCTTCTCCTTCAGCATGAGGCAAGCCAAGCGATCGTAAAACTATCGCCGCTCATGTCTTAGGCGGCTCACAACTCACAACTTACTCCTCAGAACACCACGGTTCTGTTGCATTACGTAACGTTGTCAATTGTATCACCGTCTAAGATAAAAGCTCTCCGTGATACCTACTCGCATGCGAAGATCGCGGTGCGCGATGCTGCGGAGTGCGCTCTCAGCTTATTTGCCATTGGGAGAAGACATAACAATGTGATGAGTACTGCAGTTCGCGTCGGCTGATCGCTTTAGGCATAATGTAGTGTGGCCGCAGCCGCAAGTCATGCGAGTGTCGCTCAGCGCAATGTTGTCATGCAGGCGCTGGTGGCGGCTGTAGCGGTATGTCTTCTCCCTGCAGGCGTGTCTGAGCATACAGTTACCGATAGATGGTGGGCATGGGGTTGGAGTCGACGCTGACGCTGTCCGGCGGGCCCAGGGGCGTGTGAGGGGTGCACCGGCTGATGGTGGACTCGCTGCGAGACATCTGCGAGCCCTCCTTGGCGCCGCCGACCTCGGCTCCCTTGCATTGCATCTCGGTTCGCCTCATTCTGCTCCTACGCTTAGCAACGGCATCTTATCTCCCTACAAACATCTTATCTGTAACGAAACGTTCATACGCCTCCGCACTCCGACCCACACAGAAAGAACCCCACAGAGTCAACCCAAGGATAGGACACGCTGGGTTTAGTTAAGTAACACACTCAAGGAAAGTAGACACAGAGACGCATGCAAGCCCTACGCTAACATCTAGTCAGCTAAGGGTACACAAAATCGAGTGATCCACGTCGAAATAACATCTAAGCGTAGAACTATAATCGCGTTCAACGTAAAAATACTGTAGGGACGCAAAACTGTCGATTGTGATCGCGAACCGATCCGTTACCGCCAGGAGTGCCGCACTCACCAGGGTAGCCTGGAGGTCTACGTACTCAACATCAGAGGTTGCGGCGCGACACGTCGTCAAATATACTGCGAACCTAGTAGACTGTATTGCGGGTGCGGGGAGCGCGGCCATGGCACGGGGGTGCGAAGCCCCGCGCCGCGCCGCGCCGTGCGCCGCGCGCCTGCGCGCCTTGCCCTCACCCATCTGACCTATTTCTAGATTCTGGCCCGGCCGCCATTACAACAATTTTTTTTTAAATATTATATGCTTTAATTATGTGGAAATATTATGTTTGGAAGTAAGCTACACTGTTTAGCTCTACTTTGCTGTACCAAACTAAGTATCGTTACAATCAGTGTATTACATAATAGGTACATACCCTGTGCAGACGGCTAGATCGATCTAGGCTTCCCGGTCGGAGGGGAAGGTACTAAGCTTGCTACGTTTTCACAAAGACCGCTAGGTGGGACCGGTGGATATGTACATAGGAAGGAACTATATACGAGTGTACTTGCGTGTATAAACCTATGTATGTGGTCTTACCACATTTACCTTTGCAGATGATCAGACACATTATATATCGATAGAGACATTGAAAATAGATACCTAGATTGCGCTTCATTGGATTTTGTTTTTCTTGGCAATCGTCCAATTAAGCAAGGCGACAGGACATTGTCGACAGGGAAAAATATAGTTTCATCTGATGACATATTAAGATCAATGACCCGGTCGCGCAGAGGACCCCGGCCATTTCATTACCAATCCTGTGTATATGATTACATGCAGGTAATCGAACTAGGGTACCTGTAAGACTAATCTCACTTTCTAAGCAGATACCGAACCATTCTTTTGGCATTTTACAAACTTTATTTCATTCGCTTTACTAGAGCAAAAGCGCACATATGCTTGTGTCTTTTAACTTTTCTGCATAGAACATTCGGCATCGGCATTAGCAAGGGTGTTGAGCTACACTTACCCATAACAAGAGGTTGGACGGAATAGCTCATCATCTGCATTTGTACTAATATCAAGTGTGGACTCTCGGAACGCTCTCGGGATGACGTTGCATTCCGCGTTGACGGTAATGGTACAACTTGCTGGCTCACCGCAATCGCTGTCAACCGACTCATCTGCACACAAAACAATCAAAATTATCAATCAAATCATCCAACATAATTGTACCTAAAAACCTGCCTGAAAAAATCAGCGAGCCAACCTACCCTACCCCATTGTTCGCGTGTAGTATGAATGAACACGAGTGAATGAAACGCATGACGTAGGCACCACGTCGTCACGAGGCTAGTGGTGTGAAAAACCCATTAAACTGCTCGGAGGGGTGATATCGTCTTACAAAGCCCGCGCTAAGGGAATGGACACTTTGACACATTAACCTTTAACTTCAGTAGTGATGAACTAAGGGCTGATTTTTAGGGTTCCGTAGTCAACTAGGAACCCTTATAGTTTCGCCATATCTGTCTGTCCGTCTGTCTGTCTGTCCGTCCTCGCTTAATCTCTGTGACCGTTAGCACTAGAAAGCTGAAATTTGGTACCAATATGTATATCAATCACGCCAACAAAGTGTAAAATAAAAATTGGAAAAAAATGTTTTATTAGGGTAGCCCCCCTATATGTAAAGTGGGAAGTGATTTTTTTTTAATTTCAACCCTAACGTGTGATATATTGTTGGATAGGTATTTAAAAATGAATAGGGGTTTACTAAAATCATTTTTTGATAATGTCAATAATTTCGGAAATAATCGCTCCAAAAGTAAAAAACAATGTGTCCCTTGACTTTTGAACCATAAGTTTAGAAAATATGAAAAAATCTGTAAAGTAGAACTTTATAAGGACTTTCTAGGAAAATCATTTTGAACTTGATAGAAAGAACAGTTTTTGTACAAAAAGACAAAAAGGTTCTACAAAATAATTTCTGGACTAAGTTTGTAGTATAATCGTATATGCAAGCATTTTTTTAAACTCATAAGTGGGTACACTTATTGTGACGGACGGGAAACTACGGAACCCTACACTGAGCGTGGCCCGACACGCTCTTGGCCGGTTTTTAATTATCAGATAACTATCGATATAAAGAATAAATATAATTATCATGTTTTGAAATATTGTCTTTACAAAAGTTATTAAGTCGCCATTTCATTCCTTGGACAAAGTTATCTGACAATTGGATCGGCCCTAAAAAAAATTGGTAAAAAAATATCTTAATTTTTTTGGGAAAATCCCTGTTGCAATTGTTTAGCATTAGACATCAACGCCTCGCATCGTTGTTCAAGCTGAAGAAATAAAGGACGGCTTACTCCTTGGTTCAGTAATCTATTTTTAGAAATGGGTGATGGCTGGACTTACCTCGACAAGGTCCGAATCTGCTGAAGTTTAAGGTGATGCCGTCGGCGTCGTCGATGCTGTAGCTTGATTGAGGCTTCGTGAGCTGCGTACTACATGATTTCTTCAACATACTCTGCACCCAAAAAAATATCTTGCACTATTAATCACCAACCCTCTCGGCAGTTTAGAATAAGTTAATAAATTAATTAGATATTAACTTTGTCGGGCTGAAGTCTGCCGCGGCCGGCGACCCGGGCCGCCTTTGTTCCGAAGGGCGTATTCAGCGCCGCCCTATTTCACCGACCGATAATTAACGTTTTCCCAAAAAAAAAAACGCATTAAAATGATTGATACGACGAAACACTTGAATTATTAAAACAACACCCCATTTAAGTTAATTTAAATCACAGTTTGAATATTAGAGCCACGGAACGGAGCTCGCCGCCAAGCCGACTTGTTGCAGCAAGGAGCGTGTTGCATCTATTGCATAGTCCCCTCCCGTCTCCGGACTATCCCCGTGTTATTTTTATAGGTATATATATTAGTGTTCGCGCATGTGTCAGTATTCAATAATTTATGTCATGAGCACTAGACCGAGTGCCTGGATGGCTGGGAAGCGGACCTCACCATTCGTTGACGGTGCAGTTATTGATCACCCTTCCGGAGGCCACTCGACATATATTTACACTGTGTATATATAGTTGTTGGACGGCTATATTTTATCTCGCACACTGTTGCAGGAACAGTTATATCTAGCAACTGGCGCGGGAAGTAGCTACCTGTAATCGCTCACCTATCAAATTAGTTTTTTGTCTAGGCCGTATATCTGTGTGGCCGCTAAACAAAGCCGAATATATGTTTGAGTGGGTTTGTGTACATGTATAACTATTAAATAATTGAAATCATGTAGTGTCTTTTGTAATTATGTAAGCAAGCTGGCGCTACCAATATAGGGGTAGCAGTGCTTATTGAAAGATGAATGACTAAACTGTCGAACTGTTTCTGCACTCGTCTTATCGTAAGTCACATTTTCTTCTCTGCATGCCAACATACTTAAAAACTTAAAGAATTTCCTTGTAAAGCATGAATTAATTTAATGTTACATGGTATAATTAGGAATACAATTGGGTCATCGTCAAATATTTTTTCTTTATCTACCCGTATCATGAGAGTCTATATTTCACTAAAATTTTTACCCAGGCCCGAAACTACTTTTTTATTATCATATAAACTTTTTCAATAAGGGAGATTCGAACCCGCACCACGTAGTACCGTCTGTTAACTTTACAATGATACAGCGCACCTAAGTTACAGACATCTTTTAAACGATACATTTCATGACATGATTAAGAAATAATATAAATTCACGGTATAAAACTTTTTTCCTTTTTGTGTGGAAATTGTCAATTATTCTTTATGAGTCGTAAGTTATTGACTACACGTAATAAGGTACGCGGGCCGGCGCGGGGCGCTCCATCCCCGACCTCGCACTACGTATGTAGGTCATCGCAGTGCTCTAGATCAGGCAACGCAGGTAGATCTTACAACATTTAGTCTTGCATAAATCTAAAGGCAAGTAACATCATGTTACGTTAAAAAAAAAATAACAGTGTTTATCTGCGTATGGATATGAGAATCAGTCAAAAGAGTAGTTTTCTTCTTGTTTAATTAACAAAAACACAGGTGAAAATATTACCATATAATTATAAATTGTCGTGTTAACACAGTTAGTTTAGTGTACCATTACAACGAAGGCGACAAGTCGTTGAACCTGCGGGTTGAGATGACGATATTATTGCACTGCACTACCACGCGCATGAGCTTTACTGCTTATCAACTAGACGAATCAATAAAATAAGTCTATTAATAGGTATAGCGGACGGTCACCTTGTGATGTTTGGAGGTGTCCGGGATGGATGGGCGACTGTGACGCAGCCTCGCAGCCTGGCGTTGCAGGTCGCAGAGACGGTGGTGCGACCACGACGTGTTCATCCCACGCAGGCCCTCGACAGCCTCAGCGATCTGTATTTTAAGAATTCTTAATATGGCTTGTAAGTATTATATATTAAATTCCAAAAATACATATTCTTGCACTTAACTCTTTGTTTGAGCTTGTATTTTTTTTAAATCATGGCATACTGCATGTGGTAGTGGAGCTCTACTTTTGAACGGAGACAGATTTAAGCTTATAAACATACGAACTTTCAATCTTTGGGTTTAGTCCCTCAGTACCGAGAAACTTTCCTCAACTCGGAAATAAACGCAAGATAATTCATTCATAGATACAATTTAAAAGTTTAAATATCAAGCATGAAAAAAACCATTTTAAATTGGTCTTGAATCTACAGAAAGCATGTGATGTTAAAAGAGACAAGTGGTACAATGAATACAATAATAAAATAGCAACAAGTGGTTGTTTAGCGGTGTGGCTTGATAAACCACAGTAATTAGCGCCAAACTCAGTAACATTTTCTGAAAGCCTAAAAAACTATTATTATATTGAAGTTAATTTCTCAAAATATATGCCTGAATGAATACGTATTTATATACAGAATTAGGGATTTATTATGTCATATGATTATTAAAATAGGTATATATACTTACATAAGAAACTTAAATATCAACTAAGTATCAAAAATAAGAATCTTCACAGCCCTGATTGGTTTGATTTGTTTTTTCACAATAACATTGCTTATTTATATGTATGTATATAATATTGTATTTTTTTCTCTTCTGTTTGTCTATTTATTAAGTTGCACCTGCCATGTCATGTTTGCACCATCCTAATGTCAACTGGTAGAAAATTGCTAAGGCATTAGGTCCGCCTTTGTATAGTGTTATGTGCATAAAGTTTCAATAAATAAAAAAATAAGTATAGATACTTAACTTAACTATGTACTTACTTACATATGTATATATATAAATATGAATTTAATTGAATATTAACATTAGTGTATTCCTTTTGATTAATCATATTAAAAAATATAGTCTAAAATACCTAAGTAGAAAATCATTAAGCTCATTTGCATTTCTGTAATGAGATAATGTCTTATATTGCCATGTTGTATGCAGCTACCTATTGTTAGGAATATCTACCCAGTACACAAATTGATTCTCATCTTAATAAGTTCCTGTTCAGTTCACTTCACATAATGTGCTAAAGAAACAGATCAATAGAGGTAAGGTAGAGAGGCTAATGAGATGAACACTCTATTTGTTCTCACAATGTGGACTATACAGTACCACAAAAATATTAATATAGACTTCTGCACACGGTGGTTCAGGTAGGTACAGATGCGGACTTAATAGATATGTATCTGCATGATCTATTCTACCCGTCAACAAATGGTAGGTTGATAGAAAACATTACAGGTCCTTTGTGAAAGCCAAAAATATTAAAAACATAACATGTCATGTTATGTTTTTGCACCACCCAATGGAAGAAAATGCCTAAGGTACTTGTGGATAAAATTTTTAATAAAAACCATTCTATGTGATAATATTAATTCGTTTTTTCATACATTTTCAGCGGTCCCGCCTTTGCTGGCGCCCCGAGGACGCCCCAGAAGAGGCCGCCTAGCCACAAGGGCGCCGAGCGCAAGAATAGGTATCCATCATTCAATAACTTTTCCAATAAAATTAATAATAAATTGTTTTACAGTAAAAATAGTCTTTACCAAACCGTTCTTACGATCAAACACCATTTGAAGAACTATAAAGGTATTGTTTAAAATTTTAAATGATTGAAAATCAGAAACACCATAAACATTTTCGATTTTCATATTTAAAGCTATTTAGATTTTTGTTTTTCATGTTTAAAAAAAGAACTAACTTGTTGTTATTTGTTTGTGCATATTAGCCAATGCGGTTACTCCACTGCTGTCTAAAGGCATCTCTAAAGAGCTACCTGGGAATCTTCTACCACGCCTCGTCGAACCAGAACCAGGTAAATATTATTAATTAGAAAAATGATTTTTTAATAGATGTAAGTACTTTGGTAATGTACTTTAAATATGCGAGTTACATAATTTAAACCGATTCTACTCTGGACTTTTTAGAAAATATTTTTAGGTTTATATGTATTGCCCTTTTCCTGTAAATTTTCAAGGATGATCTAGGAGAATTTATTACGCAAGCGATTTATTAGTTAGGAGATACTATACTTTGTTTTTTGTTATATATAACATTAAACATAAGTGATCCACAAAGGAAGAACCTCACCATAATCATTTAGCTCTAGCCCTAATCCCTATTTATTTAGGGTTCGCGTAACATTATTTCTATCATATTTCTTCAGGGTATATTATTATTCTTTATTGTTTCCCTTCTGGAGGCAAACACAATTATTTCTATATTTTCCTTCCTAAAATAGATCTAAAAAACTGAACTAAAAACTGCGTTGAACTTATGTATACTTATATATAAATCACGAAGCGATCGTCTACGGTACAGCCATGTATTCGTAATCTCTGTGTACGTTGCTCCGCTCAATGTTTGTATTTGTTAATTAGTTACGCAGTGTTACCTCTCTCTTCTTGTCTTCCTCAGCTTCAATGGCCCGTTGGTGGAGGAGCTTAATGTCAAGCTGCCTGACTTCTTCTGCCTCCCTTGCTTGTCCCTCCTTCTCCTTGAATATCCATGCGAAATATGTACCACAGTAAATAAATGTGTAGTAAACGGACAGTTCGGAAACAGCTTCACACACAAAATCTAAGTATACTTTAACCTAAATAGTTTCCTAGACTATAGTACCTAAGTAGACTATTAACATCGTTAGAAGTAAACATTAATTTACCTACATATATAATCTTATGTTGCATATGCTAGCAGTTTTCATTGACACTTCTAACGTTCCAGCCTGTATATAACGCTGATCCCATAGAATGCTTTCTTAAGCACCGTATAAGCAAGCAAACGACTACATAAGTGTGTGAAGCTGTCTCTCAGTAATGCAATCCCATCATCACTATCACACTTCGAGAATGTGACATAAAGGTAAACAATAGCTACCTACGTTTGCGAGCATGGAAACGCTTGTTCATATTTCATAATCATGATGCATGTGTTGTGTTCCTCTTACTTACCCTTTGTAGCTGTTTCTCATGTTCAAGTTTCTGCTGCTCGAGCTCTTCTTCTGGTATCGGCGGGGTTTCATCTCCACTGGACGCATGTTTGTTTCCTAAACGGAACACCAAAATAGAAATCGGTCAAAACAAAACAACTCCGGTCAAAACAATGTCACAGGGACGTACCAGTCGGAGGATGATAGGATATCCAGAACTGATGAGCCATCGTTACGCACGAAACAACACGGTTAGATTAAATCGCACTTTATATCTGTCAAGGCTAAAATGCGTTTACGGCACCGAATAGCGAACGAATACTGAAACACGTATAAACCGTAAGATTTTATTCATAGACGTTTATTTTCATGGTAGATCCAGTACGGAGTTACGTTGTATGGAACCGATTGGCGAGGCGCCAACAAGCTACGTCGCAGTAGTCCCCGTCCCTTACGTATAGTTCCAAACTCATTACAATATAGAAGATTATCATGTTTTATTATGAAGGTGAAACTGACGTCATTTTACCCAAATAAATTATACTTAGATACTTATTGCATAGATAAGTTAATGATCAGGTTTTTTATACAGCTAGGGTAATCTTGACTAACTGATAAGTATATGTATTAAGAATAAGTACGGTACCAATTTACAGCATAGCTAACATGACCATTAGTTATAAATGATAGCCCATCAATCAATCGCCCAACAGAGGATCAATTCGATAGAGGTATTATACTCGTAATTATATCTAAAGTGAGTAAAATGGTATAGCATCAGAAGCATAATCTTGGAAAATTGAGTCCTCAAAGTAATCCCAATTTTACCTTCTTATTTATGTATTTTCCTGAATGTTACATGATGACTATCTATATTAACTAGCTGTCTTTATTATTTGTCTGTAATAATGGAGGAACCCAATAAATATAATGAAAAACACCATAAAAAGTTAAGTGATGAAGCAGGGAGGTCACGACCCTCAGCATTGAGGAATAAGACGCAAGGAGGAGGAATAATGGAGCATCATGATGCCCAGTAACTGGGTTGTGGAGGTCTGATAAACTAAAACCTATTCAGCTACGTCCGGTTAGATCGGAAGCCGACCTCAAGCTAGTTGTGAAAAGCATTGAGAGATAATTGATTATTCATTTGTAGAACTAATAATATCAGCTAGCTTATTGATAAGTAGCTTTTACCCGCGGCTTCACCCGCGTACATAAAATAACTTATGACAGTCAGGAATAAAGCAGCTTTCCATCGGTGAAAAACATTAAGCAATCGGACCAGTACCTTCAGAGATTATCTCCTACAAACAAAAAAACGAAATAACAAACTTTACCTATCTCAATATTTAATATACTTGGTGTAGATATGCAATTTCAAAAATATTAGAGAAACTACAGACTTAAATCTAAATGATAATTTTCTGTTATTCAGAACTGTACCGTATTTGCATGACAATAACGTTAAAATGAAGTAGGTCAGTAGCCGAGTGAGTACTTGTTAACCCTTACCCCCTCACCTATTTTGTGTCGAAGCTGACTCCATTCGCATCTTTAAGAGCAAACAAAATGTCGTCGGGGTGGCACTGGCACGATTGGCAACATGCCGAACTCTACATTACGTTGGACCGGCCGGAGGGGTGAATACATTTAAAGAATATTTAATTTCCCTATGAATGATTGCATTTTTAATCCATCATATTTCAGACTGTTTCTATTATCGTACTAGTAGATCTGGATAGGCTCATGTCAAGCATGAAATTAATTCCTATTATAGGTTCTTATCCACGATTTTAAAATCATCTATGCGTAGGAATCAAGTGAAGGGTCTATTACACAGTCTTAGTCAATATCGCGTAGTGTAATAAGGGTCAGACTGTCTTACTCGGAATGAAAAATAAGATAGTCTAAATATCGTGTAATTAATAACGCGTAGTGTAATGGCTTTACATATAAGCTCAGAACAGACTGACTAAGACATGTCGTCTAACTTAATAAGTAAAACTCTAATTTAATCTAGCTATCCTTCATCAAAAACGTAACAAAACAACATTTTATTCCATCTCTAATTTAACTAGGACACACGAGCGTTTTGCAAAACAAACTCCAGCCCTACGTGCAGCCAACTCGAGTATAGCGATCATTATTCAAATTAGAAGAGGGGTGCGCTGCGACAGCCACCCTTGAACCTTGAACTTGAATGGAACAATGCTGCCATCGAACGGAGGCCTTACCACGACCCGATAATTTAAATAAAATAACAATACAAAAAAAGTAAACTTCTCTGAAAAATCTTTACATCACTGGTAACATCACATCTCAAAAATAATAGTAATAAGCTAAACTTATTAACTTAATTTGAATGTAACATGATGTGAGCGAACTTGCTACTTTCACTTTGTCACATAAACCTTTGAAAGGTTTCAGACAAGTGTTTTGTTGTAACTAATGTAATGAACAACAATAAACAAAATTAAAAAATGATATATTATAATGTCTAGCGTGCCAGCAAGAAAGAGGAGAGGATCTGTACACCCTTTATAGCTCGTGGTAGGGCCTCCGCTCTTGTGTCGTTGTTCGCGATAAGGTTAGGCTAACATTTACACAACGTTCTACAGGAAGATCTAGTGTTGCGGCGAATATTATGATAATAGCATTTTTTTTTTTTTTTTTTTTCGATGGGAAAAATCATCTTATGACAACCCCCGCTCTTGGGCGAAGCGGGAGATAGTGTCAGACTCTTACTGACTAAAAAACCCATCCCGTTCCTTCAAGCCTTCATACCGGGGCTCGAGCGCCCTTTCGGATAACCCTGGCCCCGGTAGGCTTCGACTCGGCTGGGCCCCTGCTGTTGCTGACAACTCCTTGAGGCGCGCGGGAACAGCGCGCGCCGTCGACGACTTGGGCTTGGTCCGGACGGTTACCGGACGGCCGGACAGCGTGTTTTAGTTTTTAGTATGACAAATAAATAGCGGTCACCGCTAGGTCTACCTCTTTTAGTCTTTTATTAACATCCAACGGTCTACATTTTATTGACTTTCAACTATAAACGCAGCTAAGTATAATGATGAAGACCTTCTGAATCAATCGTTTTTGGCAAGACAATAACAATGATAAACGATGTTCATTGTTCTGGTTCAGCGGTGAATTATATTGGAGAAACTCTGTCACTTTTTTTATTTTGGAAATAGCCCTACTTGTTACAAATAATCCGCATTTGTTTCCTCGAATATCGGATATTATAATACGGAATTTAATAATAAGATGATTTTTTGTTTTTTTTTTTTTTTTAATTTGTAGGAGGTAATCTCTGGAAGTACTGGTCCGATTGCTAAATTTTTTTCGTTGATAGAAAGCTGCTTTATTCCTGAGTGACATAGGTATATATTATATGTACGCGGGCGAAGCCGCGGGCAAAAGCTAGTTCATAATAATATTCCTAACTATGTTAAGACATTAAATACAGACCAATTTAAGAAAACATAAAAAAAATACTGACAGAAAATGCCTATATTAATGATTTTTTTAAAGATAAACCGCTCTAAAGTCACTGACTGAATATATACTACGAGTATTTATTTTGTACCGCACAAATCTAGACCTATATTTTTAATTTACGTTTTTATTATTTCTTGTTGTTTTTTTAAACACTCAGAACATTGCCAAAAGACATCCATTTCAAGTATCTTGGATCGATACTGTCTGAGAACGCCAAAATAGACTTAGATGTAGCTCATAGAATCGATGTCGCATGGTTAAGATGGATAACCATAGCAGGAGTACTCAGCGTTAACAGTATGCCATTAAAACTGAATGGCAAAGTCTACAAAACGGCTTTCAGATCCGCCATGCTATATGGCACTGAATGATGAGCGATGAAAAATATTGACGAAAACGAACTGCACGTCAATGAAATGAAAATGTTGTGATGGTCGGCTGGCGTTACGAGACTTGATAAGGTACGCAACGAATACATCAGAGGTTCCTTCAAAGTTGCAGCTAGAGCAGATAAGATATCAGAGAGACGTATGCGCTGGTTCGGACATGTAATGAGAACGAACGAAGAGTACCTAGTAAAGAAGGCCATAGCGATCCAGACGATAACCCAGGATAGACTATCCTGGCGCCAAAAGACGAGGAGAGCCGACCCGATAAGGCAAGGAAGAAGAAGAAGTTATATTTTTTAAATCTTACGATCTAATTTGCGCACCAGCCATGGTCAAACATGTTGAGCAAAAAACTATTTTTTACACCACCTGCTCGATAATGCCGTTTTAATGAAAGCTTACTGGAAAAATATTTGAAGTCTTTGATGTCTACCTGTCGTAAAAAAAGATGTAATTACCTAAACTTGAGGACGGATACTTGGTTAGTATTAGAATCGTTTTCTCTTAAACTTTTTACAACGACCGAAGACTGGAAAAAGTCACCTGATATTATTCACACAGCTGGTACGTGGCTGGCACAATTTTAACCTACCTACCTTGTCACAAATCAATATCGACTGTTATGTGTTTTATTATCACAGGGCTGTTTAGATATTTTACGAGTCTACGGAAACCAAACAAAAAAAAACGTCAGTTTTGTAACCGCTTTTGATATAGTTGATCTCTATGATAATGGATTCTGACTAGGGGATAAAGCGAGGATAGCATGTTGAATTCCGAACGAAACAAAGGTTGTGAAGTTTTAATCTCGAACGCTAGTGAGGGATTTATATAATTAACTCCTGGTACGGTACTATAGAAGATTAATAGGCGGTCTAACAGATAAAGTCGCTGAGTGGGTACCTACTTAACTGCCTAAAGTTAGCGGTTGGGCGGTCTAGATAGGTAATATACAAAAGGAAACGTATATTATGTACTTAATACTTAGTTAAAATACGTTATTTGGATACTAAGAGTTTATACTTCAGTAGTTAGCTGGCCTTATCTCTCAATTTGAGCATCGCATGTTTTAGAACCCCGTAGATTCATTTTATTAACTTGTTGGCTAAATTATTTATTTAAGTATACATTTACTTTTTGTACCGGGTAAAATGGGGTGAATAGAGACAAAACTTTAAAGGGTATTTTCTCGATTTTGTAATATTTTTTGCAGCATTTAAATATATCAATTTTGTTAATGAATTGTTATTCTAAAAAATCGATGCTTTGTTAGAGGCCGATATTATAGCATCAAAGTGAAAAGCCAAACCAAAGTTATGTCTCTATTCATCCCTAAGTCTCTATTCACCCCATTTTACGGTACTTTTGCAAAATTTTCACATGTAGTTACGGCTTGGGATGTACCTACCAATCTGCTTACCTAGCTACAATTACCGTCACGGATCTTGAGCGCTCGGCGTCAGAGTGGGGATCGCTTTGCGCATTCCATACATTGGCGAGCCAATCGTCGTTGTTGTTAGATACATGCAGCAAGCGCAGAGAACGAATCATGAGTGATGTCTATGATGCGATGGCGCGGCGAGCCAATCACTGACACTCCCCGCCCCCGCGTCTCACTTCACACCACTAAAGAGACCGAATATTTGACTTCTGCGCATCTTGAAGCCAGCGCTCAAGATCCGTGCTGGCAATTGTGCTTATACTTACACCTCCAGCAATCACATCTGTGTATTAACCACCTACACAATATAATTATTTGCTTGCAATGCTATAATAATCTCGTCGTGCGTGGCACGATATTTTTTTTTTTACTAGTTTCTGCCAGAGGCTTCACCCGTATGAAAGTAGGTACGTTTCTGTAATATATTTTGGACTTCTGTTTCATAACCACAAGGGGTGAAGTTTGGAACTTTGTTTACGTAATAAAATTTCAGCGTTTTAGTTCCGAGAGTTTGGGCGGGGCGTTGATGACTCAGGACCTTGCCTTTTATAATATATGTATATTCTTTTTTTACTATCGGATAGTGTCCCACTAAAAAAAGTATTCAAACTCTATATTATGGTCGTAGCATTCTTATGTACCTATGCTTTGAAACAACAATCGTCCATTCGTTGAGATCTTACATAAAAAAAAAAAACGTTTTCTAGGTTTCTGAATATTTTAAAATATGGCGTTAAAAAAATTGCTTCGCTTGTCTCTCAACTGGAAGCGTCCCCAAAAAACTAGCGGAATTACCACGTCATATTTTGTCAATGCTTAATATCTAACTACAACTACTAGTAAACTACATTAGAAGATTAGGAACTACTAGTTCAAATTGAAAAAATCTTTTAGTGTTGGATAGCCCAATTATTGGGAAATGAAAGCAAGAGAAAATAGCTATACAAGGTGTAAGGGAAAGCCCTCCACAAACCCACAAACTTTAAGGGCTTGCTCAGTAGACAAAACTGAACAACCTTCCACAAATATTTTTTTCAGGAAACGAAAAAAAAAATCCGCCTCACCATAGAAATTATAAACTTGATTGGACAGTTTGTATGGAGAGGCCGAATTTTTTAATTTTCGTTTCCTGAAAAAAAATTTTGTGGAAGGTTGTTCAGGTTCGTTTACCTTGTATACTATCACACTACGACCAATAGGAGTAGAGTGATAACCAGGGAAGCGGGTGATACCGAGTAATGCAATTAACACACAAAATAACACGCTTGCAACATGCTTGTGTATCAAAATTAAGTTAACGTGTATAATTTACACATATACAACATTTTGTATACCTATACATATACAGAACTTATGCGTCGAATAGCCACATCACATTGAATGCCGATACTAACTCTTGGGATGGGTAAAGAACGAGACAGGCCTCTGGTCATGCAGTGTCGTTCAGTAGGTGATAAGTAGATATTTGAAAAGATGACGTGCACTCTGACCTCATAATCCCAGAGTTTCGACCCAAAACTGTAATTATCGATAAGGTTACAGTATTTGTGCTGCTAGAGAATCTCAGCATCCGCAGCGACCGCGCCGGCACAGCCCGCCAAACTTGGAACATGAGATAGGTGAGCGTAAGGGTGGTGACACAGGTTGCCGTAGGTTCTAATAGGTACCACAGTTATACCGGCAGTGACAAGAGCTCGACAAATATTATTGTTGATGCTGATGTGCCGGCCTGCGCTTTTGCAGCAGGATAGACCATGGTGCCCGAGGCTGTTGACAGCTTCATCACATTAGCACCGATGAGGAGCTACAAAAGGTGCGTCTCAGCGTATATAGGGTGACTGGTAATTATTGACTGATACTTATACACGTAATTGTACTCATGATTACAAACCACTTTCCCAAAGAAACTTTTATTTATACTCATAAGTTTTATCACAATAACAAAACTTTTTGAAATTAAAGTGCGCGCGCCTGCGACCGCTCAGCTGTTAGCCGCGTAACGCTAACGCTACGCGCCATTGTCACATGTGCCGCTTGCAAACTCATCGGTGTATGTAATCGGTGTAGGTACCTACATGTTCTGGTTAAACAATATCCAAAGACAGTTAGTTAATTTAACTAGGAACCGTAAGCTTTTAAATGCCTAATCTGAGCCACGTAACATAGGCCTACGCTGCTGAGAAACTAATGAGTAAAAAAAAGTTTATTTGGAAAAGTTGTTTGTACTCATGAGTACAATAACGTGTATAAGTATCGGTCAGTTATTACCAGTCATCCTATATCTATAATTGGCCAGCCGTCATTATGTGCCATCCATCATAATGTATGTGGTGGATGACCGAATTGCTTGCTTGCCGTGAACCCGACTCCTTTCCCCCACATCCAGCAGACGCTCACGCTCAACAGTATTCGAAGATACTATATACGTACGTACGTAATAATACTGCAGAGCGACTCATCCCACAATCTTTATGAAGACTGGTTCTCGGGTAAATTCATATTGGGACATGCTATTTTCCAAGCGGTTGCGCTTGGTTTGCGGACGCAGTGGTCAAAGATGGTACTTCAAAATCAACCAGTGAGGAACATAAAATGTTCCTGGTTAATGTTTCAGTACTGTGGACCGAGGAGAGCAAAAGGCTCGGTACCTATACGTAAAATAATGCGGAATGGTGATGTACTGTAAAATTAAACAACCTAATACTTATAGTTTCCTAACTTGTTTGCTCAGAACTAATTTATTTAAATACCACATTGATCGGTAAATGACATGTTGGCAATTCATTTAAAGAAACGTTCTTTTATCTAATTATAAGTAGATATTTATGACAAATTAGAAAAGAAAAGTTTAACAAAAATATTTCCTAATTAATCATCATACAGTGCATGATGTCACCTGGTCCAAACTAATGTTAGTGCCTTTATTGATTATCAGGATTAATTATTTGTTAGTTTCTTTGTGTTTTGTATTTTCTGTAATGAATACAGATCACATTCATTAGCAGCACTACTCGTATGTCCATACGACATAAATATTGCATACAATTTATTAAGACGTATGATTTTATATTCCAAAATCAATTATAATCAATAAATACAGAGTTACAGAAAATTCAAAACACAAAGAAACCAATAAATAACAAATCACGACAAAATAATAACGTATAAGTCAATCCGAAGATATCACAGTTCAATGTAACCCGAAATTCAATGAAAGACAGAATCAGATGTCAATATTTTCTGAGTGAAAAAAAAACACTGTGCATCGTGCATTGTTTCTGTTACAGTTCAGAATGATCATACAGTCCAAGATGAATCCTTCAGAGATAAATTTAAAAATATTAATATATTGACAATGCTTTCTCAGTGTATCTATGAAAATATTTATATCCATAACGTTAATACTAGGTACAAACAATGTGGTTCTTGCAACCAGGCTCAAAAAAAATAGTTCCCTCATTTAGATGCCAATGTATAATTTTTATAATAAACTTTCCAGCCAAATTCAAGATATTAGCCACTAAAAAATTAAATCATTTGCAAACATTGTTTTTAGGGTTTCGTACATCAAAAGGAAAAAACGGAACCCTTACAAGATCACTTTATTGTCCGTCCGTCTGTTTGTCTGGCTGTCAAGACCCTTAGCTCGAGAACGCGTGGAGGTATGGAGTTTAAATTAAAACCATATACTCAGGTCTGCGGTCCCTTTAAGCTGTGAAAAAATCAAACTTTTAAGTTAACTAATAAAAACCGGCCAAGAGCGTGTCGGGCCACGCTCAGTGTAGGGTTCCGTAGTTTCCCGTCCGTCACAATAAGTGTTCCCACTTATGAGTTTAAAAAAAGGCTATTTGTTACGTTAACATACTCAGTACGGAACTCTAAAAACGGCCCTCTAAAGTAGAAATTTCAGCGATTGTGCACTCGTAAAATTACGAATATATTTAAGAAGCAACGATTTTTTACCACAGTACGTCATGAAAGCACGGAAAATCTTAACATCGACTTTTAAAAAGATGACGTCATTACGCAACGCCATCTATCGACCCATTTATGAACTGGTTTTTACCTTAACATTTTGCTAGATGGCGTTAAAAATGAATTTTAATTTTGTTCTAAATTGCCTTAGCATGTTCCTGATAGAAGTTTTATGTAGTTATAAAATAATACCGCCAATGCCAAGGAGAGACCAACCGAACAATTCGATAATACCCGACCCCATCAACTCAGGAAAAATCCTAACAGCGCGAACGCGAAATAGCCCAGCGCCATCTC
This sequence comes from Mythimna ferrago, assembly GCA_910589285.2. Taxonomy (NCBI): domain Eukaryota; kingdom Metazoa; phylum Arthropoda; class Insecta; order Lepidoptera; family Noctuidae; genus Mythimna; species Mythimna ferrago. The sequence goes on along the minus strand of OU342673.1, from coordinate 13,674,482 downwards.
TCGGGGAATTGGGTTACTAATTAATACATAGGTACCAGAAGAAGTTTTCTGTGGTAATTTTGGATTGCGAGAACCGATTTTAATAATTCCTTTTTTTGTTTGAAAGAAGGATAATAAAATATGTAAACGAAGTTAAAAAAAATGCTTACATATACGATTATACTACAAACTTAATCCAGAAATTATTTTGTAGAACCTTTTTGTCTTTTTTGTACAAAAACTGTTCTTTCCATCAAGTTCAAAATGATTCTGATGATTCAAGTTCTTATAAAGTTCTACTCGTCAGATTTTTTTCATATTTTCTAAACTTATGGTTCAAAGGTTAGGGGGGGGGGGACATTATTTTTTTACTTTTGAAGCGATTATTTCCGAAATTATTGACATTATCAAAAAATGAATTTAGTAAACCCCTATTAATTTTTAAATACTTATCCAACAATATATCACACGTTAGGGTTGAAATTAAAAAAAAATGACTTCCCACTTTACATATAGGGGGGCTACCCTAATAAAACATTTTTTTCCAATTTTTATTTTATCACTTTGTCGGCGTGATTGATATACATATTGGTACCAAGTTTCAGCTTTCTAGTGCTAACGGTCACAGAGATTAAGCGAGGACGAACAGACGGACAGACAGACAGACAGACAGACAGACAGACATGGCGAAACTATAAGGGTTCCTAGTTAACTACGGAACCCTAAAAAGATACATCCGTTTATGTTGCAAAAGAACGTACAAATAAGTCAAAAAAGTATCGGGAATGGATGATTTGTTTATGGTTCCAAATTCAAATTTTAGATATTTTCGTTGTTGCTAGATTGGCACAACTGTTTTCCATTTTGGCGCGGAGTTTGAGTTGCATCTGTTATATAAATTAAATACAGTGCTGTTTTTAGTTATATCATATCTAGTGTGTATTGCGAATTTCATAGTGGACAAAAACATCGAACAAAGAGTTTGTCTTAAGGCATCGCCAATGGAATTTCGTGTTCGGAGTCACTGAAAATGTTATAGAAGGCTTACGGTGAATCGAATTTATCAAAAACACGTGCTTATGAGTGGTACAAAGCATTCAAAAGCGGTCGAGATGTGATGGAAGATTTGCCTCGCTCTGGTAGGCTATCAACCTCTGTAACTGAAGTTAACATCGCATAAGTGAAGGAAATAGTGACTGAAAATCCTCATTCAAGTTTGAGAGAGATAGCCGCCGAACTTTCTGTATCTCACGAGTCGATCCGTACCATTTTAACTAATAATTTGGGTATGAAACATGTTGCCGCTTGGCTAGTCCCAAAAGACCTGAATATTCTCCAAAAACTCAATCGCATGAGAGTCGCTGAGGACATGCTAGAACGAGTCAATTCCGACCCAACATTTATGAATTTCACGACGACCAAACGCATTGTTATTGGCGACGAGACGTGGGTTTACGAGTTTGACATGCAAACAAGTCAACAAGCTTCGGAGTGGCGCCTTCCAACTGAACCAAAACAAAAAAAAACACGCCAAAGTCGATCAAAAGTCTAAGTCATGTTGACTGTTTTCTTTGACTGTCGCGGTGTTGTGCACTCGCAATTCTTACCGGAAGGTCAAACGGTAAATAAAGAATATTATTTGAGCGTTATGCGGCATTTAAGAGAGCAAATTCGACGAAAAAGGCCAATTTGTGGAAAGAAATTTCTTGGATTTTGCACCACGATAATGCACCTTCGCACAAGGCCATCATTGTGAACGAATTTTTGACCAAACACTCAACAAATACCATCGAGCAGCCACCATATTCGCCAGATATGGCTCCAGCCGACTTCTATCTTTTTCCTAAACTCAAATTACCACTTCGTGGCACCCGTTTTCAATCAGTAGAAGACATAAAGGAGAATTCGTGGCGAGAACTGAACTCAATTTCGGAAACAGCGTTTAAAAAATGTTTTGATGATTGGATTATTCGTTGGCGTAAGTATATCGTTTCTGAAGGGGCATATTTTGAAGGTGATAAAATAAATTTGGATGAATAACAAAAATTCTGTGTATTATTGATCTTTTCCCGGTACTTTCTTGACAGAGTAGTATATTTTGATACTCTCAAAAATCGAAATTCATGGGGTACTTCCCGTTGATTCAGAATCCTGAAATTTGGCACAAAGCAAGGTCTTATAGCACAGATATAGGGAAAAATCTGAAAACAGTAAATTTGTAGTTCACAAATCACAAAAAAAAAAATGCAATTTGGAAAAACCTTCGAGACTCTATTCGAGAATTGTAGTTTGCACGGAACCCTCAGTGCGCGAGTCCGACTCGCACTTGCCCGCCCAATTTTTCTAATAACATTTCAATTTATAATAATTTTGAAGAGATGCCTTGAATATTTTGATGAAAAAATTTCAATTATTCATGCTGCTGAGACCTTTTTTCCTGTTTAGTTAGTTTAGAGCAAGAAGAAAACATACCCGACTCCCAATTCCCTCCAGCCAGCAAATGTGCATGCTCAGCAGTATGTAACCACTCGATGGCGTGCTAATCAGGTTATTCCTTATAAATACAGCAGAGCGGTAAATCCCATCTTTTGGGAAGACACATTGTTCAGAAAATCCGTACTTACTTAACTTATCGGTCAAACAAAGTGCTTCGTCATTAACCAGTGAGGAAGATAAATGTTACTGGTTCATTTATCTGTACTGTGAACTGAGGAGACGAAGCCCGGAAAACTTATACCTGCTTAAAATTTTATGGATGCCGAGACCATTCAGGCAAAGAAGGGGCGTGTCATAATGCCATATTCGTTTATCCAAGGCTACATTTAGTATCGAAGAAAGTGTATCTTTAATTACTTAATTTAGTCTACTTTTTACAACTTTACGAAAAGGTAGATAGATGAAAAATAGTGAGTAGTCAAATCTATCATATGTAAATTTTGGTCCAATGCTACAGTATCTAACTTATAAACGTAAAGGCCAAATGCATGTAACAATAAATTCTCGGCTCCAGGACGGTGCGTCGCAAAGTTTGCTGAGCACGGCCTCGCTTCCTTTTCCCTTGGAGGGTTTCATTCCATCGCCTGTTTAGGTATGTGAATCCCTCCTAAGCGCGTGACCAATCCATCTTGATCAGGTGGTCAATCAGGCTTTCGCGGCATTTCTCCTACAACTCTACGTTAGAGATTGTCTCGGGTCAGTCAATCCCGAGGATGCGACAAGGACATCGGTGTATGAAAACTTGGACAAGTTATTATTTTTTAAACTACCCAGATGAGCACTTTTTTGTAAACAATTAGTATTTTTGGACGAACAAAGGCATAATATTTTCTATTAGAAAACAGGAATAAATTGAGGAACAGTTAAATATTATCCAATAAACAAGGTAAATTAAGTAGGAACTTAGGTACTGCTCTTGTAAGAACAGCATTTTTTTGGCTAAAAGTTACAATAATTTGTGTTTGCTATGCAAAAATATTCAATTATTATTTTAAAAAATCTGGCTATTTTTTTTGGGTAAAAATCATCCAAATGACTTCCCCCGGGCCTTGGGCGGAGTGGGAGATAATGTCAGCTCTTGCTGACTAAGCTTAAAATAAAAAAAAATAAAACATTCTATATTCAAACAATCGTATTTCGTTGGCAAAACTATACCACAGCTGCATTCGAACTGCCAATTGATTGCAGTAATAGCTATATTTTTTTTATTGTTGATAGGTTTGAGCTTGACCGCTATCTCACCTGATGGAAAGCGACGATGCGATGCGGTCGACGGTGGAGCGCGTTTACCTAGAAGTAACCTATTCACTCTTTACTTAAAGATTCCCAGGTTGTAGCCATCAGGAAACTTGAACTCCGACTCCTGTAGAAAACCGACAGGACAACTCCGCGTTGATGCTCAAAACTTTGAAGCCTCGACTCGCGAGTGCATCATTGTCAATGACCGGAGCTGCTCACCTCTCAATTGTCTCAAGTGCATCAAGCTGGTATCGGGCAGATCCGTCCCAAAGATGAGAACAGTACTCTATACACGGTCAAACTAGCGCTTGATAAAGTTCGAGCAGTTGTTCCGGCGTAAAGTACTGTCTGATCTTTGCGAGAATTCCCAGCTTTTTTGCAGCCAGTTGAGCCTTTAAAAAAATAAAATTGAGAGTTTACGTCAACGTAACACCAAGATCAAGATGGTCGGTTATAGGCACGGGTACACCCCGGAAAGTTGGACCAGGGCTGAACTGGCTTCTTTTAGCGGTGAATAGATACGTCTGGGTTTTAGCTGCATTGAATCAGACCAAATTGGCATCGCCCCATTCAGAGACTGCATCCAGGGACAAGTTGAAGCACTCAACCATGCCTCTCGGAGAGACTGGATACGTGACCCACTAGCTCGCGCGCTGAATATGTAACTCTCAGCAACAGTGCTGTCGTCTGCATACCTAAAGGTTTCATTTATGTGCAGCAAGAACAATGTTGACGAGAGCAGGCACAGACCCCTGAGGGACCCCAGCATTAATGGCCATTAGATTGGACGAGCAGCCATCGACGACCACTCGGATGGGCGGTCACTCAGGAAGTCTGCGACTCAGCAATGCGGAGTCACAATCAGCCTCGCGGCATGCGCGAGGCCCGCGCCTTTTTTAAACCTCTCTAGCGATACCTACTGGTAATGTAAATAAAGTTTAAAATTATTTGACTAAAACTGCTCGCCGCATCGCTGCCATCACCATATGCATCACACTCATTAGCTACAAATTGTGGTATGATTCGGCACTTATAATCAATTTGCAAAAAATCTAAACAGCAACTTAGGTAAGTACTTAACTTCACATTGAAATCTCGCCAAAAACTTCACCAACAGTTACATTTTTCCAAGATTAGATAAAGTTCAAATATGTATTATGATTCACGGTATAGCCATTCGATTTAGACAATTTAAATTATGTTTGTTTTAATGATGGAGAATAGGTAGGTAGGCGTCAGATAAACTTGGAGTAACTCATTAACCCTCAAAGACATTAAATACGTATAAAGTCTGTCTAAAAAGTCAAACGACTTGAGAATTTTGGTATAATATTTAATCATTTAAAAAATACTTATATTCGATACTTTTCACATAGTTCTTCTATTAGTAAACAATGATCAAAATCTTAATCAACCTTGATTATTGAACCAGTGTTGATTAATCAGATTTCATTTTACCCTAATAATTACCTAAGTCCTTTGACTTTTTAGACAGACTCTACCTACGTTGACACTCTTATTTTTAAAAACGGAAATAATAATAATAATATTCCACAACTATCACACAACGCCGTCTAGTCCCAAGCTAAGCAGAGCTTGTTTTATGGGTACTAGACGACTGATAAACATACTTATATATTTTTAAATACATACATATTATAGATAAATTACACCCAGACACAGAACAAATGATTATGCTCATCACACAAACATTTGTCCTGGGTGGGAATTGAACCCTCCAGCATAGCAGTCAGGGTCACTAACCACTAGACCAACAGGCCAGTCAAGAAGAAATAAATAGGTACATTTAAAAGCTATTTTCAATCAACATCTGTCATAGAAAGAGATCTTTTACATTTTTATAATAATGAAAAACAGTTCATTGTTTGATTATAAGGTACCTACGCAGAGATATTTATTATAGTCTGTCTAATAAGTTAAATGACTTGGATAATTATTAAAGTAAAATGAAATCTGATGTACTCAACACTGGATCAATAATCAAGGTTGATTAAGGGATTTTGATCATTGTTTACTAATAGAAGAACCTTAGAAATAGTATCGAATATAAGTATTTTTTAATTGATTAAATATTAAACAAAATTCCCAAGTCGTTTGACTTTTTAGACAGACTATTACAACCTTCTTTTTTTAATTTTACCTTTCCCGATGTTTGTAATAATAATTGTCTGTTATCAAATCTTGCAAATTAAATTTGATCCACATCCCGGTACCGATTGAGCTGAAATTTTGCATGCATGTGTAAATCAGATGACAATGCAAAATTATTATGACATGGAGCTGATCTGATGATAGAACCAGAAGGTGGCCATATGAACTTGGTAGTTAAACGACCCTATCGAGTTTTTTTTATGGTGGGAAAAATCATCCAATGACAACCCCCGCTCTTGGGCCAAGCGGGAGATAGTGTCAGACTCTTACTGACTAAAATCCCACCCCGTTCCTTCGTTGCCATCGTACCGCCTGCCACTCCTCGCTCCGGACCATGCTCTGTACCAAGGCCCGGCGCGAAAGATCGCGGCCGCCGATCGCCCTCACGAGGGCACGGCGATGCTCCGCCCAAGCAGGGCACATCTCAACTGTGTGCTCCACCGTGTCCTCCGGGCGTTCCACACAGTGGCGACACCCGGGCGTCACTTCCGCACGGAATCGGTGCAGGAACTTCCCGAACTTGCCATGTCCGGTGTCATGCGGAAGGTAAGGACGCCGGCGTTGCATCTCCACGCGCATATCCTGCATGTGTGCAAGGATTGTTGCCTCCAGATCCCACGGTGGTAGGCCAGCCAGAAGGCTCGCAGCTTCGCGGGAAATCGCGCAGTATTCCCGCACCATCCGTATTGCCATGACCCTCTGGCATGCGTTCAGCATGGCCGCCGGTCGCTTTTGCTGCGACGGCACCCACACCGGCGCCCCGTAAAGGGCCATGGACCGAACGATCGCTGCGCAGAGCCTCCGACAGAAGGCGTCTGGACCCCCAAGGTTGGGCAGAAGCCGCTTGAGAGCAGCCCCAGTCCGGTTCAGTTTGGGAGCCAGACGTCGGAAGTGCTCCACGAAATTCTACTGGCTGTCGAGGACGAGTCCCATGTACCTACTTCATCTTCGAACCGACGCCCGATGTGAACTCCTCCTTCCGTTAATTGGGACTCCGATAGCGGCGCGTTCCGAGGGCCGTGAAAACACATAGCCTCGGATTTGTGCAGCGCCACCTCGAGTCCCAACTTCTGGATTCTATTAACGACTATCGCAACCCCGCGTGTCGCTAGAGCGGCCGGTATGACTTTCCCTGCGCTAGAACTACCGTGTCGTCTGCGTGGCAGACCACGCTGACCCCGTCAGGGAAGTCACCGCGCAGCACCGTAGTCGTACCCGATGTTCCACAAGGGTGGCCCTAGTACCGACCCCTGCGGAACACCGCACGACACCTCTCGGTGTCTCCACTCTCCCTGGTGACCGGGGTAGACTATGTGCCTATCCGATGAATAGGCCTCGACCACTTGACAGAGGTATTCCAGAGCAGGATCGTACTCCAGGGCAGGGAATTGAAGGCGTTGGCAATGTCCAAGGACACTGCCACGACATACCTGCCCCGGGACACCGCATACCCCGTCGTGAAGGCTCGCACGCGCATAATGGCGTCCACCGTAGAGCGCATCCTGCGGAAGCCGAACTGGCCGTCTGATAGGTTTGGGCCTACCCGTGTTAGGCACGCCACGAGGCGGTTTGCAATGACACTTTCAAAGAGCTTGCCTACCTCGTCGAGCAGCACAATGGGCCGGTACGCGGACGGAGAGTCCACAGGGTGCCCTGGCTTCGCAATGAGGACCAGTTTCCCCGTCTTCCAGCGAAAACCCTATCGAGTTTGGGCTCGTATGATTGGTCATGACGAGTATTAATATTATAAAGTATCCCTACTGAGCTATAACAGGTTGCTATGAAAAAAATATTTTCATTAAAAACTTCTGTCACATTTATTTGGCCCCATCTATCTTTATCAAATAGAACATAACCTTAAATTCTTAATTTAAAAATTGGGGAAGATATATTATAATGTTTAAAAATAATAAACGTTAGAAAATTTGATTTTCGCGGGCTTTAAGTAGATAAATCGTATAGAGTATTCCTGTCTACGATCTAACAATTTTGAATCTGTGTGGAAAGGAAAAACATTTTATACTTTGTGTTGCCAATATAAGTAACACATTTTAGCTATGTATTTGCTATAATGATTGAAGTTTTTCTTCCTTATTAATAGAATGATACGCTAAAACCAATAAAACATATGTTCATGCATTTTTTATTATTTTAAAACTGATAAAAATATTATGATATTCACGTGATCCTGAGAAAAAAGCTCTATTTCAGATTAGACTAAGTAACCTGATTCACTTTTTAATTTTGAGATTCGTGAACAAATAAAGAGACATTGGTGTTGTAAGGGAGAATTTCTTCCACAGTCGTACATAGGCTGATTTGTAATCTTGCTTTTAGAAATACAGTCAAAAACCTAAAAAAAAAAAATTGTCTACGGTTGACGCCTTGACGCTTAGTTGATGATTTTTTCAATTTTTATTCAATTTACTCGAAAACTTTGTCATACACTCGTGATTAAATCAGATTAACAATATTGTTATATAAAGTATTTACAAATGAATTTATTTCCTACATATTTGGCTCTGAACAAACCAGGACGGAATACTTGTCTGGATATAATGCGCGTTTTATCATTCTGCATGTGCGTGAAAGAAATGTCAATTTAAAAGAAGATAGAAAAGTAAATTGTTTTACTAAAAATGTAAAGTGTGGACAATAATTTTGTTTTGTGATGGTGTGTGCGGTAAAACAGATGATCAATTCACTTGTAATGAAACGAACAAAAGTATAGTGTCGGTTACTTAGTTAGTTTTTGACAGCCGGCAGGCTCGTCGTAAGTGACTTACGATTGGCCTCCTATAAAAATGAACAATCGCTTAGATGAATCAAATTTGGTGAATCTCTCAGGGGATCTGTCTGCTTTAAATCAATTAGACAACAAGGAGTCGTTGGCGCTTAGCATCCCATTCGACCACATCTACGCATGTCACTCGGAGGAGTCTGAGCGACAAGAGCATCTCGACAAGGAAGTGGAAATTTCTACGCAGCCTGATTACAAGGAGCCAGGGGCCGCCGAGGAACCAACATTAGAGGTCCACAAACTTTCAGAAAAATTAACTGCTGCTGAAATTCAAAACACAAGGTTGAGGCACCTACTTGTGTGTCATTTAGATTTGATACAACAACAAAATGAACTTATAACTAAAAAAGAAAAACAGAACACGGCACTAAAGTTGGAAAATGACTCTGTAAGTATATTTTTTGTACAAGAAAATGTTTTTATCATTAGAAGCAATTATACACTTATACAATAAAATTTTGTGTAGATTCTACCTATAGTATGAAGAAATAATGGTCTTGAACTGCATGTTTATACTTTTGATTCTTATATGTAGTTTAATTCCACAAGATAAAAGAGGTAACATTAAGTTGATGTATCTATGTCTGATTTTGCCATCATCATATCAACAACTGAAAAACTTCTTATTGGAAAACAATCTTTGCTGCTTATACTGTCACAGACGAGACAAAAAATATTTCAGTTTCATTTTTGTACATAACACATGATAAATAAATAAATGTTATTGTTCTTAGGATCAGCAAATAACCTAAAAATTGAGTTAAATGATAAGCAATATTCTTTAAATCATTATCATATCATATTTAGACCGATCAAAATATGCATTTGCGAGCTTGTCTGCCATACAGCGAAAAAGTCTTACTGGATTTCTAGCAAAACTTGAAATTAAAAGGTGTAAACAACAAAAAAAACTGTTGGCATAATATTGTTTACAAAATAATATTGTCTAACAGAATAGTGTTGAAAACATTTAAAAAATCCTAGTTATAGCGTTACATAAATCAGTGCGAATATAATTTGCCATATAGCTCTGCATTTGCAATAACAACTACTAACTTGCTATATTTTCCAATGTCTGTTTTGAATAAAGCAATAAATATTAATACTTTACTGTCAATGAAATATACTTTTACTTGCTTTTATTTTAGACAGCATACATTAAAAAAATATATTTATGAGTTAAAATTTTTTGTTTTAAGCTACTGTCATACTGGCACTTGCGGTTATATAAGCTGTGCTTTCAATTCTTGTCTTTTATGGTAGAAGAATTAATTACATCAGGTTTATATATATGTACAGCATCAATGTGCTTTTACACACTTTTACACATAATAAAAGCAACAAGAAGTACGTAACCAAGAAATGTAAATCATAATATGATTTAAAGGAGTCTCCATGGAGTTTCTTGCACGTTCTTCTCCATAGAGATTTACGCTTTGGAACATGCAATGTAGCTTCACTTTTCTTGGACTGACCAACATTTGACTATTCAAAAGTGCCTGCAAATGGTCTATTTGAAATCAATGATTTGATTTGATTTGATTTACAATTGTTTTAGTTTTGTATATTGAATTCAAGCTTATTGAAATTGATTATTGAATATCAAATATAATGTTTTATTTACACGTTGCCCATTAATATTTGCAGCTTAAATCTAAGGTGACACGTATGGACAGAAGGATAACTGTGAGTCAGAGACATAACATTAACCCTGCACCTGTCATAAATGTGCCACCTCCAAATGTTCCACCAACTGCCAAGAGTGAGACCGCTACTGGTGATAGTCAGGTAATTTATCAAACTCAATTAAGTTGAAGAATTATTTAGCAATAAATTTTCAAATTTACTGAACCTAAAGTCTTACTGATATTGATAGTATTATGATCAGTATGTCTAATTTATAATATTGTTTTCTATTTCTTTTTCAGATGGTGTTTAATAGTCTAACAGATTTTTTGGTGCCAGGTACTAGAACAAATCCATATAATATTTTTAATAATGATAATTCTAAAACAAAACCATTGACGTCAGATGCCTTTGATTTGAACAGACCTTCAGGAACAGGTAGCAGATTCTTGCTTTTTCGTTTAATTTTTAGAGACCTTTTCCTACCTTATTATAAGGAGCGAGGCTGTAGAATGGGATTGTGGGATGAGCTAGCCTTATTTTCAAAAGATTCTAATTACAATTGCATGACCCCACTTAAGATGGAAATAGGGAAAGGAGATTGTTGCGATGTATTATTTTAACGATATAGGGTTAAAACAAGAATAAAGAACAGCCCTGACTCGCTCGCTTGAGGTTATTATTTCAATTTCATAGTAGACTTTTATTATTTTGCCTTTGCATAAATGCATTAAATCTGGGATTAAGTTCCAGCAGGTGAACTTAATACTTGTTTATTTTTTAAATTGTTTGTACAGATATTGTACTGTTCAAATTTAGATTCTAAAGGTCTCATCACACTGGAAAAATGTGATTGCCAGAAAATGGACATTGCATGTTATGGAGTAGTAGTGTTTCTGAATGTATGCAATTGGTAATAAAAATCTGCCTTTTTGTAAATAACGAAGTTTATTCCCGAGTCATTGCTCCCATGGTCCATCCTGCGGAAACTGTGTATTTTTCAGAGTTAAAAGTGCGTGTGACAGCGCAGTTTTCTAACTGAAAAGAGTTTTCATTGTCAGATCAATAGGGTTAGGTTAGATTATGAATGATTCCTGTTGACGTTTCTGCCAAATGCTAAGTACAAAATGAGAATAATGACAATGACATTACCTGTCACGCCACTGCTGCACTGGTCACGTGATTTCTAAGCAGGAAATGTTATCCGCATACATTGTGTACGTTTGGCGGGAATGCTAACAGAAAGTCACTTGTTTAAGCCTGCTGTACTTCCATAGATCACGCCCTTAACAACCAAGTCAAAAAATCAATGTGCCTAGCCTTTTCCTAACTATGTTAGGGTCGGTTTCCAGTCTAACCAGATGCAGTTGAATTCCAGCCTCTGACCTCCACAACCCAGTAATTGGGTAAGACGATAACGCTTGTAAAGACTGGTGTCAGATTTCTAGTGATCCTTAACAAATGTCAAAGGTCTTCAAATAACAACAGGCATCAACGTGTTTTTAGAGATACGGAGGAATTACGTTATCTTAAGTCGGTCACCTATCGGCATACTGACCTCGGCAAGCGTTGCTTAGCCTCGGAGATGCAACTGTTATTATTTTAGCCACAAGCCTTTAACAAATGTGTATCAATAAATATACCATTTTTTTTTTTATTACATTTATTTATTGCATTTCATAATTACAAAAAAAAAAAACAATTTTTACACAAGTTAGGTTTAACAAGATGCGGCATTGTTTCTGTTAAAATTGTATAATTACAGATTAACTATCTGCTTTTTTGACTTCTGGCATCCAAGGTTAGTGGCTCTGACTGCTATGCCGTAGATCATGGATTCGATTCTAATCCAAGAGAAATGTTTGTGGGTAATTTATCTATATATGTTTGTATTTAGAAATGTATTTAAGTATGTTTATCAGTTGTTTTTGTTTATTTTTTACGCCTATGTCCAACAGTGGACGTCTTTCGGCTAAAAGGATCATGATGATTATGTTTTTCAGCAATCTAGTAATCATACCACAAGCTCTGCTTTGTTTGGGATTAGATGGCGTTGTGTGAAAGTTGTGGAATATTATTATATTAAGGTTGTATGATCTGAAATTTCACATTCAGAAGTCTCATAGGTAAATTTAGTTACCTAAAACACTTAACCTTTTTAATGTCAAGGTGTCGTTGGAACTGCGCCGTTGATCGGCTGAAAATAACCCTATGCAATATTGATGCCTTTGCGATCGATCTTTTCATTAGCGATTATTCGGCAGGCCGAACTCAGTGAGTCTGCGCCTTGTAAGTCTCGTGGCTAAATAAATATCAGCTTGCTTGAAACTCCCGGGTGAGTAGATTATTGTAGCAACATGTAGGTATAAAATTAAACAGGAGTATTGCTGCAATATTACAGGTTTTTTTTTTATAAACGCACTACATTTTATTAATTCTGTATGGGTCGATAATATGGTGAGAAGTTTTTGCTTCATACGTTATATTTTATTCTTGTTCCGTTGGTTGACTTAAATTTCAAGAAAAGTTAAGAATGTTTTACTCCCCTCTATACTTATTTATAGGAACAGACAAAGATATAGAAATTAATATGTAATTACAGGGTGTCCTGAAAGGGTATCCAAGTGTTTTTTCTTAATTAATTCCCTTACTCATCTACCTAGGTGAGTAGTACATACGTGTTTGCTTCCAACCACACGAATGTTATTGCGCCTGACCTTGGCTGACGAGGTCTACGTGGTGAAGGTTTTTGAACCGATAGAAGATCCATAAAAAACAAGTATTATGCTTTTTTTTACAAAAGTTACTGTTTTGTTCCAGACGTACCGACCTATCTGCCTGGGGACATAGGCGTACCTTCGATTTTGGAAAATAGCAGCCTACCGTGCGATAACTTCAGCACAATGATTGAAAATAAGCGTTCGTACATCAAAAAAGAAATCAAGACTGAACCTCGAAGTGAACCGTTGTACACTGTCACCTCAAACAGGTTGTTCAGTATATTAGAAGTTAATAGTGGCTAGAGTTTTACTGTGGTAACAAATAATGAGTATATTCATTTCTTTTACTTACAGCGGAAATACCGTCATCCAAAAAATACAAAGGAGTCGAAGAAGAACATCTGGAGGGTTAGGCAGCTTAAGTCGACTGCCTAAAACTCCAGCTATAAAAACTGAACCTCCCGACAATGGTAAGAGTTACCGTATTAAAATATAAGTAATAGGATGTTTCATATTTTGCGATTTTCATTTGACTGCTCGAAATCTTGTTACCACTCATGCAGTGTTCATATACCAAAAATCACCATCTTCTACACTAATTATAAAGAAGTAAAGTTTGTTTTTTTGATGGTAGGAGGTAATCTCTAGAAGTACTGGTCCAATTGCTTAAATATTTTCACCAATAGAAAGCTGTTTTATTTCTGAGTGACAGGCTATATTTTATGTACGCGGGCGAAGCCGCTGGCAAAAGCTATCGGTTAATATTTAGAGGTCGCACAACGCTAATAAAGTTTTTTCATATAATTGTTACGTCATCAGTATAAAGAAAATTTTTAATATTACGAGTATTATTTCGATAAAATATGAAACACCCTAATAAGTGAGTAGGTAAACATAAAACTGACATAGCTCATGTTTAACAAGCTTAAAAACTAACAGATTTCGTACATAATTTAATGTTGTATTACTTTTCGATTATTTATAATAATTGTTCACTTTATTTTGTGTTGCAGTTAATGTGTTCGAGGATGACAAAAGCTTTGAGCGCACTTTCAGTGTAAATAAGAAATCGAAAATGATCAACACTTATGGCAAATCTAAAACCTCGACTATTCCAAAGAAAACGCCTCATTACACTGGTTCTTTGTCGGATCGTCTACAGTTAATAGATACCACCCCTACTGGCGAAGACCCTTATCAACTAGGGGAAGCTGATATGAGGGAGCAGTCGCCGATCCCGAAGCTTATGCTTCAAAAAACCAATCACGGCAGATTGAAAATATGTTCAGACCTTATGGGGGACAATATGCCTTCTAGACGTATTTACGATGCGCCAGCAACTGAGACAAGTACTAAAATGCCAAATAAAATAAAATTAGAGAAAAGATATAATTTGCCTAATATAATTCCATATTCGGCCCCGCAAACAACTACGCATACATCGACATATACGCCGAATACGTCTACAGACACGTGTACGCATATGTCTACATACACGCATGTTCCTAAGCCTTCGCACACACCGAAGCAGGCTGCTACACTGACTCCTAAGCAGTCCTCTTCGCATACTCCGAAGCATACGTCGACGCTCACGTCGACGAATGCGTGTACGCATATGTCGACGTACACCCACACAACTAGGAACACGACTGCGCGTAGTACAACGGCCTCAAACAAGGGCACCAAGACCACAAAATCGTCTAGTTCTGGCTCACGAAAGTCCTCGTATACGCCATCAAAAAAGCCCGCGCAAAAAATATCGCTTACTACTCCACAAACGAGCCCACTTACGGCTACGCTGACGCCCCTACACGTGGTCCCGCTCATGACCACGCACACAGCTACGCACGGGAGTCTGCACTCGGCCCTCACGACTTCGTCAGCCCCTCTAAGCTCGACCTCTTTTTCAATGCCCGACATTAAAAAAGAATCTCTTGAGTCCCAATTATCGCCAACGAATCTTTTTATGCAGCAACCAGATATGGACCGCGTTAAGAAAGAGCCTGATTTGGACTGGCCGTTTAGTTATTCGGCGATACATTCGGCGGGAACTGAGACAAGTTTATGTGACTTTTCGTACGGTGAAAACTCGAATTTGACCACATTACCAGCATTAGATGTCACGGATTTCCGACAACTTATCGAATCGGATACAGCAGCGGCCGAGGCAGTAACTGCATTAGAAAATATAGATTCGCTAGATTACAGCGCAGTCGAGAAGATGGATAACGAAAAGACCAAAAAAAGGGGAGCACGGACCACAAGCTTAGCTACGCCCGGAGTAAGTATTGCATCTGTCATGAATTATGTATTTTAATTTTTATTCATCATCATTAGCCTTTTTAATGTTCCCACTGCTGGGACTCAGGCCTCCTCTCTAGAAGATCCCAACGGGCCGTAATCCACCACACGGGCCTAGTGAGGGTTGGTTAATTCAATTACTGCGATTTATCCCTGGTGTATTTCAATACTTTAATAAAGGCTTGTTAGCCGTGCATCCAGTAACACAGCCCTTTTCAATGTCAACCATCCTTTTGTGGTCCTGTCTTCTAATGGCAGGTCTTTTCGAGAATGTCCAATCATTACTTTATGAAAGTGTAATGATAAGTTAGCTCATGAGTTTTCTTCAGCTTGTAAAGAAGCCCTCCATGCCCATACTGTCGAAAGTCATGGTGCCTTCTATGAATATGGCTGATCCGTATCATTTATGCTCTAGAGCATTGTGAATCTGTTTGACTAGACTGTACCTGTTCCAAAGTGAATTAGTTCACTTTCCTTGAAGAAAGTTAGTAACTCTTGTGGAATTAGTTTCTCGCAAAATTATAGCCAATATTGGCTAAAAGTAGCCTACGCTAATCAGAAAAAAATATATAAATTACAAATGTTCCAGGAGGAAACCCCGGACAATCGTCGTGGCATGGGGAGCAAACGTGGAAGGAAACGAGCGCTGTCAAGTGCAGGGTTGGGCAAAAATGCGAAGCAAAATTTATCCAAAACAGTCGGGCCTAAGCCAAAAATGGGCAAGGGAAAAGGTAATGTAATAGAATAAGATTATCTGGATTGCCAAAGGCAATACTTAGTAGTGTGCTCATGCTTAGGCTACTGGCGACCATGAAAGCTGTGCGGGTTGTCCGCGAGCAAGTTCTGCCGCGCATGTTGGCCATCAGTCAGAAAATGCTGCAATGTGCGTTAAATTTTTTTAAAATAATCACCGCAAATAGCCGCTGCTTTTGCGATTTAGGATTGGCTACTTATGTAATCAATTCAAAAACCCAGGGAAGAAGAAATGAAAAGAGGTTTGGTGCGGACTACATTAAATACTAACCCTACAAAATATGATGCGTAGTTAAAGCATGCGTTCTAAAGTAACTTTATGTGCCATAGCCATTTTATTCTTGTTTCATGTCCTTTGTTAAGAAACGTAAAAAGTTTGTTGATCTAGACAATCATTTTGAACTGTGTAATTGAACTTTCAGCTGCCTGCCGTGGCAAAAAATCCCCTCTGCCAGGAATGATGACGAGGAAACCGTATCACACCCTGGTAGGAGACCCAGACCTATCGTGGTACTACGGCTTGGATCCCGACGTTAAAATGGAAGATATTGATCAGGGAGACTGTAAAGCCTCCACTGTAGAGGTAAAATTAGGGCCAGGTTGTCTTCAAGAGATTATTTATACTTTTAGACAGCAAATTTTAAACAAACAAATTAAAAAGGCTGCAAGTAGTAAAAACTCCTTTTTTATTTTAGGTACCAAGATGGCGAGAAAAGCCATACACTAATTCATATAGTTTAGAAGGCACAGAGAATTTAGATGATAAGATTTTTGAAAAGCGGCACCAAAAACTAGAAGCGGAGGAGCGCAGACAATTAAGGTACGGTTTTACCTAAACAATCTATGTATTTATGGTTTCGATTATTTCCCAAATATTGGCATCAGAAAGTCTATTCAATATGCTAGTAGACACTTAAAAAAAAAAAAATTATTCTATTATAAAAATAGTATGTCACTATAGTGAGTTTCAGGGAAGAATTCCCTTCGTCGTATAGTTGGGTTCCCTGTCTGTCTAAAGAAAAAAGAAAAGAGTTGCCTACTCCAGCAAAATTGTTGCACGAAACGAAATCGATTTTATCGCTCGTAAAACAAAAAGATAAATTTTCTTCATGATTTTAATAAACATCTAAGTAATAACTTATTCTTTTCATTATATCATGAAAACTCGTATAGTGACAATTATCATTATGCTTCTGTCGTGTCTACAAAGGGTATGATTATGCCGTGGTGTAAACATTTGTTAGTCAACAAACGTATTCAGACTGACTGCTCCTAGTGCACTCGACAATCTGTGGTTTCATTCTGTGAGTGCCTACTCCAAAAAAGCTATGAATTGTTTTGAATTCTTGTCTAATAAGTAGTATACTTTATTCAAAAATAGTTTTTAGTTTCCAAAATAAAAAGAAAACGAAATATCCGTTAATCTCTCTAATATTAAGTAATTTCATTGCTAAAATTATGGCAACACTGTTTTTCCGTATTGCCAACATTACGGCGATGGGATTTTTTTCGTGAAACGCACTATAGAGACAAAGCAAGTTGTTGTTTATGATGTTAGTACCATAGCCCTGAGAGGTTGCCAGTGTTTTACAAATAACCCTGTATAGTAATTAGTTATGGTTGGTTTTTTTCTAACCCGTAGTAATTAATTATGTTCCTCAGGTCGACTGAGCAAAAATCTGGGTTCAACGTAAAAAAATTTTACCAACCATCAAATTCTCACCAGATTTTTGCTTTTTGTTTTCACAAGTTGTCCATGATGAATGGCCCTAAAAGCAACAAACGGCATCATTTCACGTCGGAAAACAGTTTTAATAATAATCTGATGAATAAAATCACAATTCAGATGTTAATGTCTTCTATTTATTTAGTGGCATTTTGTGGTAGTATGTTTACGCCGTAATGCCATTTCGATGTCAGCATTTTCAATGTTACAAATTACAGAACAAAAATATATTTGTTTAACTATATTTCTACAGCCACCTATTAGGTTATGTAGGTTCCTTGAGTTAAATTATATTTTTAATATAAACATTAAATTAAATTTCACTTGAGTCAATTTGTTAATTTGGCCTGGTCAAATCGTCACACAATTCAATGGCTATAAGCCAGTCAAAATCGACATCGAACTTCGCAAACGCGCATGTATCTACCATTTTTTTGTTATGTTGTTAGGTTCCTTGAAAGTAGTTTACACCCAAGTTTGCAACCCTGAAAATCCTGTGCTTGGTGCTTCTTTGGTAGCATCCTTGGTGCTCGAAAAACTGCGAAATATTGGCACTTTTTCTAGTTTTTTTCGAAATATTTACACGAAGACAGCGTTTTTTAAGTATATTTGCTTATAATAAAATAAAGCTAACTTAATATCCTAAAATTTGAGTTTAACTTCAGCACTCTACGTCCATTGGTTGCAGAGATACAGCTTGTCAAAGTAGGCATTTTTTTTGAAAAGTGAAAATTTTTTGTTTGCTTCATATTCAAAGACACATACTGACTAAACTACTATTAGTTTTACCTAGAGAAAGTATGAGGCAAGAATTTGTATAAAATTTTATTAGCTTAAATTTGATACCAAAGTAAGGCGTCTAGGCTTCATAGTTTCCTCAAAAATTACAAAAATAGTAAAATATCGGGTTCGTCTATACACAAATGACTCTTAGGTAGTACGAAGTCCACCAGGTCAGCTAGTTAAATAATAAAAACATTGTACTGAATAATGTTTGCACGAGGGTGACACTGAAAGTTCTTAGAAAATCAAAAACTGAGCAAACTAGCAAGTTATTATTTTTATTATATCTTTTTAAAATGGTTTCCATTCACATCAAAACATCGCTGCATTCGATAGAACCACCGAGAAAAGCACTTTGCCCACTCGTCCTTAGGGGTCTCTTCGATGGCCTTCTGGAACGCAGCCACTACTCGTATCTCGCATTAAATTCAAACTGGCGTGACACAGACAAATTTCAATTTGCCGCCAAATCGTAAAACAAATGACAAATAAATGAAATTAGTAGAGTCTGTCTAATAAGTTAAACGACTTGGATTTAATGAAATCTGATGTAGTCAACACGGGTTCAATAATCAAGGTTGATTAAGGGACAGAGATCATTATTTACTAACAGAAGAACCTTATAAAAATTATCGAATATAAGTATTTTTTAAATGATTAAATATTATACAAAATTCCCAAGTCGGTTGACTTATTAGACAGACTATACTCAATAATATAGCAAAGAGTTCTATTTTCAAAATTTAAACTTAATTTTTTATTATATCCTTTAAAAGAGGTCAGTTCTAAAAACTATCAGTGTCGCCCAAGTATAAATTTTGAAAAAAAAAAAACAAGAGTGCAAATTTAACATTTTACATGTATGTACCATTTATGGTTTTAAAACAAATAAACATAAACACTGAGTAGGTAAATCACTGTGCATAAAAAAAACACTACACGGTCAAGCAAAAACAGTTTAGACTTGTATCCTTTTGGAAGGACCAGGTTTCATCCAGTCTAGATCAGTGGGGAAGGAGGAAATAATGTTTTCTGGAGATGGAGACGGGTCGGCATATGGTGTTAGGTCTTCCACATTCTTGTCTTCCTCATCCAGGACGACAGGGATGGCGTTGTTGCAATTTTGACCTTGGTAAAAGGAACATAGGATAGAGCACTTGAGCCTGGCCGTTCTGCAAGTGCACGATCCTAACCCAACCAAAAAAAAAGAAACTGAAACAAGTGACAGAATTTTACAGTTTTCCGAGTACTGCGGTAGAATTGCTCATTTTTGACTTGCTGTATCTTCGCAACCAATGGACAAATGTTGCTCAGGTTTCGCTCAAATTGCATCAAATTTAGCTATCTTTATTACATTACTGGACAAAGATCTTGGAAAAACGCTTCGAAATGTTTTGGCACATTTTTTTCATAAAGATATGGCTCAATTACTCCTTGATAGCTAACACCACATCAAACCATCAGTGAAGTCAGATAATGTCCCCGTTTTATTCTGCTGACTGATTGGGAAGCTTCTATAGAGCTTTGAGTATAAATACGGTAATTCTGGTTGTTAAACCACTGGTCTAAAAATTTCCGCTTTAGTAATTATTTTTTGAGCTGTCGTAAGTTTTTTGAAGGAGGCTCTCGCTAAAAACGAAAAGGCTTTCTGAAACCAAAATTAAAAGCGTATTCAAATTTTTTATATATGCTATTGTATAAAGCATATCCTAATTTTTTTTTATACTTTTCAATTTTTTTTTAACGAAAATGACATATCATATAGTTTAGTCATTTGGCTCGCAAAATAGTGGGGATGAATCTTAGCAAGGCATCTTTTGTTGAAAACCAAAACTAAGGAATACCATATTAGAATAATCATTTGGTAGATTTACCTGGAAAGTGACTAATGTGCTCTTTCCGAATTTAAACTTTGCCACCTCGTATTTTTGCCGCTCGCACCACCATATTGGAAAAACGGCGCCTAAAAGTACACTTTGCGGCGCTTCTACGCCAAACTATTGACTTTGTGAAAAAAAGGTAAATAAATAAATTGTAGGCAATTGTGTTGCAACTGTTTTTATCGTAAAATGAGCCATTTATCCAATACACGGTTCATTTTACAACAAATAAATAAAAATCGCGGCGTGGCGTGTCAAATTTGAAATTCGGAAAGAGCACATCAATCTATAAAATTACCAATTTTCCAAACTCCCAGGAAAAATTTCCAAGCTAACTTTCCATTACCAAATGATTTATAATATTCCTTGGTTTTGGTTTTCAACAAAAGATGACTTGATGAGATTCTTCAAGAACAAAAAAAAAGAACTTCAGGATATGACAGAAAACGGATCACTACGGCTGTAATTGTTTCAATTTTCTGTTCAATTTATTCCTTTTACTTTTTCAGTTATAAACAAAAGTGGATAGAAATGCTCGAATTTTTTTTTTTCGTCTTTTTATTCATTCTGTTTTTCTATATTTCTGACGATGTGTATGTTTGTTATAGTCGCTTCCTGTCTGTCCATGTGTCTTTTTGATTTCCAATGTGTACGTCTGCCTATTTATCTGTCTGTTAGTCTCTAACTTAGGACCAGTTTTGCTATATTCTGTTAGTTATCAAAATGTCTGGATAGGCATTTATAACTAACGGATTTTGGTGAAATTGGGGCTGACGTAAGATTTAAGTTATTATTCAACCGGTTCTAGTAACCTGTTGGTTATAAATCCACAAGTACTACACCTCTTATGTTACTAGCTAAACCCGATTTTTGGATTTCTTAGTTTTCCTAGGCTAAACTATCGTATTTTGTTTAGCCTAAGCTAAACTTATTGGTTCAGCGCACTTTGAGCGATCTAATTTACCCTAGGGCGAACTAGTTTATCCGAATGGATTAGGCCGGTAACATAAATATGATTGGTCGTAGCTATCTATAATCGTAATCTGCACTACGTGCATACGTTTATATTTATGCTACGCAATCGTAATAACTTTCGAAAGTATGTTGTCCTCCGACCGGCACTTGTGGTGCCGCGGTTTCAGCTACTTATCGAACGTTATTAAAGTTGCATTTATTCTTTCTTTGTTGTCACGCAAACGAAGGAAATAAAAAAGTAAGTGTTTACGGGATTATTACAAAACTATTACAGACTTCTTAAAGTTTTCCCGAAACTATTTATATATTGTCATCTTTGGTTCTAAGACTAGACCATCTTAGGACCAACAAGTCTACGGCAGACATTGAAACCTCGCAAAATTTTCAGGTGGCATATGCGACGGATACGTGAACAAAGGCATGTGGAGCGTCTTCGACTAAGGCAGCGGGACCCCTGGTACAACAACTCTAACTACCAACCCTCAGTGTACACGATCTGGCCGCAGCCCCAGAGGGATGTGCGCATGATCGAGATTACCGACACTATCCCCGTCATGGCCTTCGGGGAGGACATACCAGACATACCGCCTGCGTAAGTTTACTTTTGGTGAAGGAAGACGCAGAAAACACACGGTTTTGCTAAAAAACTGACGAGAGTAAATGCAACAAGTTCAAGACTTGACAAAGTCAATAAACTCTCAGACACAAAGTCGAAATCGGTGTGTGCGTGGTACTGTTTTATCATTAATAGTATGATTTTCACTGCTAACAATGCTTTATTTTCCAGTGACTTCATGCTACCTTGGGTGAGAATATCAAAACCTTTGAAGAGATCAAAACGCTCGAAAACGCTTCACTGATTGTTTGCTGTCTGCGAAGTATTAGTCCCTGGAATAAGCATTTGGATGGAGTCTCACAATTTCACATCTAGACACCGTACTACAATAGGTGAATTTCCGTTAAGTCATTTGACTAAAAGCTGATGAAAAGTCACCGCTTTAAACAGAGACGCAATTGTTGTGCTACTGTGTCATACCTCGGCTGGTCAACGGAAAAATAAATGAAAAAAAAACATACACCATTAGGAGACTGGAAGCTGAGTAGTTGACGGTTGCTCGTTTCTAACTTATAAAAAATATTTTTGGCTACCAGTCTAACCTAATAACGCGGTTTTTTGCAAAAAGAAGTCCGATTTTTCGAACAAAATTGGAGACACCTTAGGGAAGACTGGCTGCCAGAATGACTAGGCCAATATGATTATAATAACGTTTTACGTCGTAAAGTAGACGTCATTGCAATTGTTTATCAAGTCATACCAACTATTGTAGTCAAGTGGAATCAAACGTTAAATTCTCTGCTATAAGGTAACTTATATAATTCTGTTCTTGTAATGAGTTTGATTGAAGGGTATGGAAAGTCCTAATGAATCCCAAGGTTTTTGATAAATTTAGGAGGGTTCAAATGTTATGTTTATAAGTGTTTTGTCATTGTTTTTATATTAAACTTATTTGTAAATAATTTTCTAATGATACAATTAGTAGCTTAGCTAATTTTTTACGACTGTAATTACAAGAGTTTCCATTGAAATCGGTATTTCAACATATATTCATGACTTTTGAACTCTGTGCCATAATTTTCTTAAAATAGTACATTATGTGACTAGGGCATAAAGCAGTGTCTTTAAATCGCGAGCGGCATGTTGGATTCCGAACGAAACGAAGGTTGCTAATTTTAATCCCGAACGTCAATGAGGGATGTATAAAATTTACTCCCGAGCATAGCGATAGTTAATGAAGAAACCTGAGTGAAGTGAGGAATTCAAGCCGCCCAAGACAAAGACATCTTTATCCCCGTGTTGGATACTCTACTTTGTACACCATCTGTGAGATAATTAAAAGACAATTTGGTCAAACAAATCACATATTAGACAAATATACCTAAGTATTATACTTACAAGTTATTAAACAAACAAAATTCACTACTCCAAGGTTCTATAGTTTAAATTTTCTGTAACGCGCTCCCGTCAGTAAGCTCGTTTTATTGTTCTTTTTTGTTGTTAGTGGCCAGTTTGAATTTTGAATAAACTTTTTTGATTCACGTACATCTTCACTTATGTTGACGATTTTTGATGTTCCAAATTCAAATCCCATTATTCCCTAGGGATCGCCCATACTGCACTATCGCCCTAGGGACAGAATGACTAGCTATAAGTGATGTTTGTATGACGTATAAAAGGGCATTATCGAACAGGTGGTGTAAAAAAGTAATTTTTGTTTCGCTTCACTGCATTGAGTTATTCTACAAAATAAAAGCTTTAGTAGAATATATTTAACAGGTTATTAAGTATTAAAAAAATGAGATTAAAGGCCATACATCATTTTTAATACTGATATACTTGCGCTCATTACATGAAAATAAGAACCATTTAGGCGTTTGTCTCGTTTCATGGTTCATTTCGCATGTCTATTTTACTAGAGTTTTGCTTTTGTACTACAGATATTTACGCTTAAATGAATTGCTTGCAGCACATACTCCTGTTGATTGATTCAATACTAAATCGATCGACTAAAGAATAGTTGCAGTCTCGGTTATGATGTATTTGACTCAAATTATAGGACAAAGATAAAAGGGACTTTAGCAATTGTACATAAACCTACTCAATCGAACTCAATACAGATAATCCAGCTTAGCGCTATTTTAATTTAGGAAACATTTACATTAGTTCATGTTGTCACAATGATTTAGTTGCCCTTAGAGAGACTTAAGCCAAAACTTACTAATAAGACGCTATAAGAAACTTGTAAAGTATATTTAAATTTCTTCTCAAAAACGTTTGAAAATCCGTTAAAATCTTAGTTGTTGGTGAGACTGCTCAATTATTACTAAAAGCAGTCCTTTAAACATGCTGCTCAGAGGCAAAGGACAATTGGGCACGTCTTTAGGTGTTTTTTATCTACGTAGTTGATTCGATAAATTTTAAAGCTCTCTAAGGCTATGTTTGTGGGACGGCGGAGTATGCTTCGCATTATAAGTTCGTTATGATGCCACCCAGTACACTTACTGTTGCGCAAATGCAGCCTCTAGGGCACATCGCAATAGTGTTCGTACGGAGGTCTAGACATACTAGAGCGATATAGCCCTCAATAAGTCAATACATTTAGGCGTTTGTATTTCGTTTTTGTAAATAAGATATGAATTATGAATGAACCGAAATTTGAAATTGTAAATAACGAACGTATGTAATATGTTCAATTCATTGTGAAAAGGTTATGTTTGAGAGCGAATGTTATTCTTTACTAATTAAGTATCTAATGAGTGTAAACATACAAGTTAGTATTTGAAACTGAAATCAGTGAGTCAGATTCATTAGGATAAAATTTATTAAATTGAATGCCGTTCATATGTATTTAGAATATTTAATTCATTTAATAATTAATTTAATTCGTTTAATAATAAGTTAATGAATGTTTATTAATTAATTAATTAAAAACATTCATAAATTTCATCATGTGATGTGTGTAAATTCGACCTGTTGTTTGTAACCAATATTTTTCGGCTTTGACTCGTACTTCGATGGTATTAGATACGTTATATTGATTTCGTTATCCAAACAAATCCACCAGGCATGAACTTCTTGATGAGATTAGGATCGTTTTCTAATCCTGCTATGGCTGACAATCTATTTATATAATTCATGATCTAAGATCCAATAGAAGAAATCTCTTCCCTCAACTGCTATTTGATTATGATAAATATTAAATGCTAGATAATGCGTTCATTAAGATATTGTTAATAGGTTGCCTAGCTAAATCTGGTGCCAATGATGTTAAACAATAAAATTTGTTGTTACATTTTTGACATCAATTACCCCTCATATGTTATTTGGGAAAGTTGAGCATCAGCTAAAAGATTGTGCCCCAAGGAACTCAAAAACTATGGGTTGCCTCCTTTTTTTGGTGCAAATAGGAGGGTTGCCTCGCATAAAGAAGTGACTAAATGGCCATAATTTACCCTCATCTGTTATTTATTCCATTTTTGTTTTTCATGTTAATTAGTGTTTTTTAGTCTAATAGAAACTATTAGTAACGATAGAACTGAATTTGTAAATGTTTGAATAAAGTCGAAAATATGTTCGCGATCTCAGACAAATTTTAGTGTTTAACATTATTGGCACCAGATTTAGCTAGGCAACCTATTTGGAATGTCTTAATAAACGCTTTATCTAGCACATAATATTTATCATAATCGAATAACAGATGAGGGAAGAGATTTCTTCTACGGATCTCGTACTATCAGGAAAACAACCTTTAAAGCCAATTTATGGTTAATTTTTTTAATGTAAAATCTGCTTTATGAGGACTCCTAGGTTGGCTAGGCTTTGTAATAGAAAACAATAAGATCCAATTTCCTAAACTAATTATTCTTTTTACATTACCACTTACCTATATTTTTCGTTCATAAATATGTCTGGTTGATTTCGGTTGCAGTCTTTTATGATCGAAAAGTATTTTTCTCAAAACATAAATATATACTATAAACTCGGATACTGGAAAACACAAAAATTAAATAATAAGTTTTTTTTCGAATTCCGACTTGATCTGTACTCTATTAGGGAAACAAAACAGACATAATCCATTTTGTTTTAGTAAATTAAGACGACACGCAAATTGTTAAATGCAATACTTACGCGTTCTTATAAACATTTGTCAAATGACTGGCATTGTACTTCAAATTTGTTGTGAATGTTTTGAACTAGTCGTAGAAAGAAAATAGCATCAAATGTTAACTTAGATAAGCTTTTTTTTTGCTGTAAAAGTACAGCCCATAGTTAACTGATTGACTTGCTTCAAATTCGACAGAGGATGGAATTTAGATAAACATTTCAAAATCACGTAATTTTTAATAACTGCATGTGACGTGTTATTCTTGCTACTATTGCAATTCCTTTTCAACATTGGTAAGTAGGTATGGGGCTATAACAGCCGGAACTTAAAATAACCGTTTTGCTCGGACAGTCGTTTAATTACCCATTACATAATCGCCGTTATTTGTAAAACGTAATATAGGTCGTTCGTAAACAGAAACTAAGCGCTAATTATATTCGTCATGTTCTAGAATTATGAAGAGGTAATCTAGCTAGAAAATTACTGTTGTTGTTCTAGTAATTTAGATAATGTTTGCCTATTAAAAAGACACGCGGGAGATGAAGAAATCTGTGATTCTAGAAGACTGCGCGGGAAATAAAAGTGTGGCAACAAAATTACTCGGCCGGTAGAATGGAGTTTTAAATGGCTTTTACAATTCAGCGGAGCGACGACTCAGGATGAACGTACATGATGCATGTATTTAATTATAGTTTTAATACGTGTAGGTACTTTATAGCGAATTCAAGAAACTTACCCTACCGATAATCTTATGGTCACATAAGCGACTATAATTACATATATCTACAAAATTTTATTCGGAATATGTGTGTAAAAATAATTGGTCCTAACACTTTTAAAATGTAACACGGTGTATATTAGGCATTTCTATTAGTGTTAAATGGGGTAGATATAATGTGTAAATACTGGATTCTAAATTACTAATTATCTCCGCGATTCACAACAAACAGGATAGTAATTGGTTTTAAAATAATGGATAATTATTTGTTGTAGTGTGGTCAAAGATAAATATTATCATATTAGTGTGAATATTGATGAGTAGGATATTGAGGAACCTCGTGATATTGTTGTAGCTAATTCAAAAATCTCAAAAAAATAAACGCACTTTTACTAATTAAAAACATACTTAGTACTGAAAACTACATCAATATTTAATACTTGAAAAATAAAATAATAAATAGTTACACATAGCTTTAGACAGCGATACTACGAATGGGCGCGTTTTTATTTCTAGTGCCTTGCCAGAGAAAAGGACGGGCAACACTCGCTAATATGAAATATGTCACTTGGGGTCTCTTTCTCTCATAATCTTCATAGAACTACGTTTCCTGGGCACAACTTACATGACTATTCCGCATTATTGATACAAAATAAAACAACTAACCCGAAGTTATTGGTTTGACAGTCTGTTTAATGGATGAAACGTATTTTATGACAAATTTAGTATATTAAATAATATAACGCGGGTGGGTTACCTAAGAAATTCCTAGCCAAACTATTATTAATTAAATTTTGAAAATTGTTTTTTTTATTTTCAAAAAGTGCACGACTGTTATTCATGCCAGATTTTTTTGCAGATAACCCTATCGCATCGTATTCGTAATGAAACAGCGTTTATTTTGATATACAATTTATTTATTATACAAGTGGGTACTATTAGTATAATTGACATACCTGTTTATACCTGGCAACCCAAAGTTATGCCAGGAAACAAATAGGCAACCCAACTTTTTTATGTTTCAAAGGCTTCATACTTTCGGTTAGTATTTAATTTATTCGTTAAACACACCGGTGCATTAAAAAAAAAATAGTTTGGCCAGGAATTTCTTAGGCAACCCACCCGCGTTGTATTATTTAATACACTAAATTTGTCATAAAATACGTTTCATCCATTAAACAGATCGGTGAAGGTCGTTCTTAATCGAATCTTAGACTAGTATTTCCAAAAGGAAACCGAAATAAATAATTTTGGGTAATATATGGCAACCTGGCTAATTGGTTGTCTTATAAAATTAACGGCGCCTTTCAATCAATCTTTATACCTATATTATTTTGAACCGTGATATATTCTGAATACATTCCTTACCACTTATCACATAACTAAAAAATATTAAAATTTTTGTGCGGTTAAATTACCTAATATTTTTTAATATCCATGGAAATTATTTTGGCCACTTTATGTGGTATCTTTAAAGATTTGGTTTGTTGCTTGCGAATAACTGGTTCCAATAAAGAATTTTTTTTTGTTAAGTATTATAATTTTATTTGTCTCATTTACATTATTTTAGAACAATTTGATTGTTGATAAAAAGCCGACCATTTTCATTATTAAGATAAGTTGTTATAGTTATCGATGTGACTTCCATATTTCTATTTGTGCACCCCTCTGTACATAATTTTGGATTGCTATTGCGCGATATCGCGAATTTCTACATTGTAGTGACAGATTTCCTATGATAGAATAGTTAAAACTGACCTCCATAATATCGAAAAATATTATCAATTACTACCGGTTAATCACTACTTATATTTTACCTACTTAAAGGGGGTTATTTCGTCGCATCAGATTTTCAAACAATAGGTATATAAATAACGATTGAAATTGAAACTATGAATGGTACCTTGTTCTAATTTATCTTCCAAAGAGTACGTTCAAGTAGAATTTAATAGCTGTTTATAGAAAATGAAATTATTGTAAAATAATAACCTACGGCGAATAGGCATTCACGATCTTTGTTTAGGTAGATGCAATCCTACTTTTTTAAAGTCTCGTTCTTAAAAAAATAATAACGGCTATAATGTAGTTGCAATTTTTTTTCTGTCTTTCAAAATTTTGTAATAATAATAGTTTTCAAAAGGTTACAAAGTATTTTATTACTCTCCTATTCTGGTAAAATAAGCATAGTATAGCTAAACATCATACTGTAGTAATTAAGACTAATTCAACCTTTGTTTGAGGTGACTTGAACGAGGCTGAAATAAGTAGTCTACTTCATTATTGCGTAAGCCAAATATAAAACGTTTAATTAGCATTACGAATGAAATTGAGCTTGTCGTATTATTTAACTATTTATTGGGAATAAATTCATTTTGTAAATGAATCATTTAGGTACATAAAATCAATATTTCGTATTATCATTATGTAGTTATATGTTGAATGAATAAAGTAAACGTTGTAAATATTTTGGAAAATAAAGTACCTTTTTTATTATTACGTAATTACAAATTTATTTTAGAAAAATAAAATCAGTGTTTTAGTAAAATAGCTCTTTATCATAATAAGATTTATCTATCATTCACTAACCTTTTACTTTTCCATTCTTAGTTACAGACTTAGAATAAATATCGTCTGTGAAATTCCGTTTTAATAATAAATGTAGGCAGTTTTACAGTCACAATATTACTAAAACAAATATCTGCAAAGTTAATGTGATTGACTGTCATAGGCAGTAATAATAATTATGTAAACTACACTGAAACGTGTCATAAATTGTATTGCACCCATACTTTATCTAATAATAATAGATGTATCTGTTCTTCAGGAGTATATGGGTATGATATAAACAAAACCGGAGTCTATTTACGATGTAGGACAATCATTTGTCTCCTAAGTTATGTAGTGTATGTAAGAGAACTAATGCTTTAATTCCTTGTGTTGATATTGTGTTTGTTAGTTTGTCGCGCTTCAACATATTGTATGCCAGTCCACATGCAAGGGTAATTTATGGCCGCCAGTTATGCACATTCATATAATCGGCAGTTAGTTAGCTATCGGTATCATACGCAAAAAAAATAAAAGTCCTAGTTAATGAACAAGCACGATTTCACAAAATATGAAATAACTGAAACTGAAAAAAACGTCGAGAAAGTACCTTTTCT
This sequence comes from Mythimna ferrago, assembly GCA_910589285.2. Lineage (NCBI taxonomy): Eukaryota > Metazoa > Arthropoda > Insecta > Lepidoptera > Noctuidae > Mythimna > Mythimna ferrago. The sequence goes on along the minus strand of OU342673.1, from coordinate 13,644,489 downwards.
CGTGGACTGACATATTAAATGCATTTTATTATTATGTCTGTCGCCCGATAGGTTCCGAAAAATTTAAATGTAAAATGTTTTGTTCCGAATATTTTTGTTTGTTATTTTTATAAAAAATATTGCGTAAGTACCTACTTATAATATTATTTTTGTATTAGCGTTGTGTAAAATTTGATGTATTGTAAATAATCATGATGTTGAATGAGATCTTTAATTAAGACCGTATTGGTCTTCCAATTATTTTGAATATAGTACATTTTGATGCAAGTGGGCAAACTTTGTCACTAGCCGAGGAAGGCGAGCCCGTTGCGGAGCCTAGATGATGCAATGGCCAATGCTCACGTGTACCTATCAAACGAATTTCAACACACCTACTCGATAAAATTATATCATAAAAATACCATTTCTTAGCTTATTCTATGGAATGACTTTATGTTGAAAAAGATGCAAGCTGCAGTGTAATATTAAAAATAAAGAAAACTAATTTTTTTTTTTATATTTAGAACACAAATAATTATAAATTATTGATTTGTAAGAATTTATTTTATTAATGAAATTATTAGATATAATATTTAAATATGATGATGATAAAATTAAATTGAGTTTATGATAATGAAAGTTGATAATTTAAATATTCAATCTATAAACATACTAAGCCCATTTTAAGTATTCACCTTATTACAGGAATTGAAAAAAAAAAACACTTGAGAACCAAGAGAAAAAAACTTATGTGAAATACACTGGATTCTGAACGTAATACCTGGGGAAATAAGAGCTAGTTTTCGAGTATGTGTGTTGAAAAATAAATATTAGATTTTTTATTTGTTTTTCATGTGACGGGAACTAAATATGATTATGTTGAGTTAGTAATTATGTCAACGCTGTCCTGTATGCATTTTCATCAAAAGAAAGCCGCAAGTAAGCGTTTTGTTAACACACTATGTTTAAGAACACGAATGCTAACTGGTTTTTTAAATCTCTTATTTAATAGTCTCCTTACGAAAGTGACTAGCTCTGTTGCTTTGCTCGAGAAAGAAGGAGCGTGCTTATAAAGCGTTTTTAAGTGTAGGTAGTGTTAAAAGAATAAGAAAGAAGTAAAAGGCATTTCGAGGCCCGGGCGTTTTAGTCCGCATTTTCGGGGTCATTCATTTATTACTTACGAAAATTTAGGTGGGGGGAGTCGACCATGTCTTGTTTCTTCTTACAAGGTCTTGGTTGAGTCTTTGTAGTTCTTACGTAAGGTCACAAAAATACACGAAGTTAAGATTTGAAAAAGCGCAGGCAACCGCGCTAGTGCCGATGTGAACTCGGATGCATGGTAGGTCACAAAAATACACGAAGTTAAGATTTGAAAAAGCGCAGGCAACCGCGCTAGTGCCGATGTGAACTCGGATGCATGGTAAACTATTTCCATTGCAACGTACTCGCGCCACCCGTTCCACGCCTCCCCGCTTATGAACACTATTGTTTGGATAAACGACACACTTTTAAACGTTGCTAAAAATTGTTACTTTTAAAAATAAACATCATAACCAAGAAAACGTATATTCATCATTTCCTTTAGATACTTACGTAATAAATATTTATTAAATGCGGGGGAGTAACCTATCTTTATTTTTTCTTATTTAGGGGAGGGAGGGGTCGAAAACTGGTAATAATCGTCTTACGTAATAAATGAATGACCCCTTTCTATTCCATTATTACTTATTTTTAAGACTTAGTTACATACTTTATTCGTCATTTAATTTTTCAAAATTATTACCCAGTATCTCAAACAAAAAATATAAAATGTCAATGTGCTGCAACTGGTTAAATTAATTGTCATTAAACATTTGCGGTAAATTTTGTCGTGTCGATATTTTTGTCTCGGAAACCAGGTGAGCAAATATGTTAAAAAGACTCGCTTTGGGTCGGTTATTTATGTTGCTCGTAATTAACTTGGCACTTAAAGTAAATGAAGTTAATTAACGCTTATTAAGTTAACATTCAGGTTACTTGTGGCTGTAGAAGATACGATGGACTTATGTTATGTTTAAGTATTATGTAGATTACGATTGTCGTGCAGGAGTAAGCTTATTATTAGAGATGTGCCGTATATTCGTTTTATATTCGGCCGAATGTATTCGGTTTAACGGATCATTGTAAAACCCATATTCTAACAATCATATTATTGTGACAGGAAAGGTTTACTTAAGCATAATTAATGAACTACGTTGTTTTCTCAAACATGTTTTAATAAATTTCAACATAGATAAATTAAGAATATTTGTATCAAAATTTAATATCAAGCAGCGGTAAATTTTGATGCAAGTAGACCAAACTTTCGGCTCTACGTGGCAAAAGCCTATTTCTTTTCTCCTCATAAACATTTCCTGCATCATAAAACAAACATTGTTTGCGCTGCAAAACTATGAAACAGGGAACCAAATTATCCGGCAGTATATTCGGTTCGGTAAGAACTTACCGAATATTATTCGGTATTCAGTTATTCGGTGAAACGACTATTCGGCGCATCTCTACTTATTATAATTTCTTAAACAATAGCTATAAGTGTGTAGCGTTGCAGTGCAGTTAAATTGTTTCACTCAATCATAGACAGTGTTACGAAGTAATTATTGAATGTTTTCGATTATAACCGAGTTTTGCTGCACTGTCCACTTGGCATAAAATAATAAGATCTCATTAATCGTTAATTAATTGGATTTAACTGTTCTTATAGATATTATGGAAGTAAAGTCGGGCACAGTTATCATGAAGTGTAGGTACAAAATAAAATTGGTTACTAGCTGTTTAGCAACATTGTACCGACTATAAACAATAGAAAATTGCATATCAATTTAGGCAAATTGTAGCATCGGCGACTTCAGTAACATTTGTCTGAAAATACCTTACCATTTGTTTGTAAAACTATCGTTTTTTATATTTCGACAAAATTATGTGAATTAATCTGCTATGTAGATACTATTATATGGCATTTATTAAATAATCTTAAAATATAGTATGTTTCAGTGTACAAGTTAGTAGTGTATATAACACTATTACAATTAGGTAGCTTAAATATTTATCTTCCCGTATATTTAAGACTCCTAACTTCGGTTTAATTACGAATTCATGTGATACTTCAGACTAAGTTGTATAAGTACATGAGAATAAAGGAAGTTCGTCTCTAGAATGTAACCAGGTTTTGATTTATTTCTTCGTGAGTAAAGGAAACGCAAAGAAAACTATCTTATTGGATGATAAAAGTGCATTTAATTAAACATCAAGTTACAAAAATATTGGTGTGGGTTCACAGTTAATACGCATCGAAATTGATTAACATTGATTGATAAGCATTGACCTAAAGTTCATATAGAACGGATAATACACGTTGTATATAGTAAATACACCAATTACAGTTGTTAAAATCAACGAACTCAGTGAAGCACAGTAGCACGATACGTCAACATTAATGATCAAGATAATCTAACATCGAATTATTTATTTCAAAGATGATTATTCTAACAATAAACAGAATGACTGTACTACATCGTCAGACTATTTCCATATCATTAAACAAGATGTAACCTTATTATAACTGCAATTACCTATTATTTTTACCTGACAATTCAGGGTCACACGATGTTTCCACGACTGTTGATACATGTTTCCGGCCTATCAATCTGCTAACATAATGAAACTGAATTATACTCGCTTCACTCAATTACCTAAGCATAAAAATATTAGCGTGAACATAAATCTCATCTCATTTACAGTTCCTGTATAGCCAATTAACAAAGTTTAGATAACGTACTGATGATTGGCTGTTGTTCTTCAGACAAGTGGTTAGCTAGACAGGTTATCTTTATATAAATAATTCTTCTGTACGTGTGTTTGTCACCATCTCTTAAACGGCTCGGTCGATTTGGTCGAAATTTTGGGTGGGTCCTTGGACGGTTTTAAAATACAATAGGACGTGGTTGGTGGCGCTGCAATCGGATTCTCAATTTTTTTCCTGATCTATAGTCTGCTTTCGGGCAGGACAACTTCTACCACCTAGTTATTTTTATATAAAACAGCAATTCTAGTAACTGTAAATTCATAATTCGCAGTAAATTCGTGATCAATTTGATTTATAATTCGAAACTAAATATTACAAAAACTAAGTCGTTTTAAAACCGACAATTTACGGTCTAATGTGAAACAATCACTAATGGAACCACGACACGCCATGCCGATTAATACAAATATGAGATGCCAAAGATATGATCCTGAGATATGGTTCAGTCGGTTAATTCTAGAACTCATATTTGCCCGGTACATGAAAGAATTAGGCCATAATAGCACAAAAGAGCTACAAATTGATATTACTATACATAGAAATACTTATATAATATACCGACTTAATACTATATGATAAATTTAATCTTGGCTTTATGTCCTCGCCCAGATAAAAGAATTGTATAAATTTAAGTTTCGATATAAATATTTATATAAAAACATTCTAAATCATTAATCCGTTCCTAACTATTCTCAAAATGTCAGGAACATAAAATGCACATAAAACTTAACAAAAAATAATATCTACATATTAAATTTTGATTTTTTGGTGTACAATAAAGATTATAATAAATAAATTCTACTTTTTAACCTTTTAAACAGTTACAAAACAACATTGTAATCATTTGGACAAAATTCTTCGATCAAATAAAATAATATCTACTGTTGATAAACTGCAAAATAGCTTATTTTATCAGACATTTAAAAGTACGAATAGCATAGGTACATAATATCTTGTCAAATTTCTATTTTACTATTGCACCGTAGACCAATTTATTGGTCTTAGAGTACACTAACTGTGTACTTAGGTAATAATTTCCGCAGGTCTTGCCGAACGAGAAAGCTAAAGGATGCAGATGCTTAATAAGCATAGTGGCTCACTAATTACATAGAAATGACCTCACTAAAATACTCATCATAATCAAAATATTCCTGAGATATATACCGTCTTATAATTTATGTTCATAGTTTTACAATTTTTCTTATCTAATCTTTAAAACATTGTTTGGCAAAATACGTCAATTTATAGACAGATTTAATAATTTTAGCAACGAATTTATTCCCACTGTCAAATATGTGGTTTTAGCACAACGAACTAAGTTAATAATTTAGTGCTTATGTTTATTACATATATGTATATTTGAAAATCTTAAGGGACAGTTCATATCGCAGATTACTGTTGAGCTAAGAAATACATAAATACCTAAATGGTACAGACTTTTGTACCAGTAGGTGGTACCTTTGATTTTTTCAATGATTTGGCAGATTCCATTTTAAGCTTACATTTTAAACTAAGTAATCTTCTTAATATTTTTAGACATGTAGTAGGATCTATAGCACAAGATACGAGAGAGACAACCATAAAATATAAGATTAGCAAAGCGGTTTTTCCACCGTCATAAATAAGAGCTGCATTTAAATTTACTAGATATCAGCTCAATTTAAAATAAGGGTTAAATATCAAAGAGTAAGACAATTCTTGTTTAGATATAAACGTAACAGCCTAACGATATTTAATTAATTCAATAGTTTAGTTTTCTATCCATTGCCAGCCTACTAAATTCATAGCTAGTCAATATAATTTTTAGTAATTAAATACTCGTAACTAATGATATCATCCTTATACCCTAAAGTAACTTAATCATAACGATTTTGATAGACTAAATAAATACCTTTGGTGAAAAAATTCAATTTAACTTCAGAGTAAGCATACTTTTATAAGGTCTGTCAAAATTAGATTGAGCCCTCTTCATCAGTATCTTCAAAATATAAGTTGATTTCAGCTTCTACACACTCTTTGAATAAGTTGTCAAGTTCTCCAAGTGAACTTTGGCCAACAGGAGTGTCTAAATATTTCTCCATTTGTGCAAGGCGTTCTGCTTCTAACCTTTTGCAACCCCTAGTCGTTTGTGCATCCTCCACTGTACCAATACGGTCAACATGTATCTTGTACAGATGATGTTCTCTCCTTGGCTGTAATGGAGGAACACACAAATTTTATAAAAGAATTTTTATTCTTAGTTAAGCAGCATATTTTATAAAGAAAAAGCAAAAGTATTCATAACTAAATTAATAAAATCTGTAAAAACAATAAGAGAGAATATCTGACCCAATTACCTCATTAGGGCTAATCACTTCTGAAGGCAATGGCCTGACATTCTGAGTGAAAACAAAAGGTTTGTAGAATGACATGCCTGGGTCTGGAGTGGCAGTGAACCAGTGCACATTTACATTTGTAGCCGAGAGACATGACACCTGAAAGAAAACCATTTTTGGAACAATTTGTTATTCACACATTATAAATTGTTTTTCACACATTATTAAAAGGGCATGTGCCCTTTTAATAATGTGTGAAAAACAATTTTATATTTACCTGACTTCCCTGAGTAGGGAAAGTGTCATCACAACTTCTGCAGATACGGCTATCCTTATGCCTTAAAATTTTCATCATGTCTTGTACACAAAATCCAGGTGAACTGGTGTAATCTTTCAACAACCTTGTACCTTCTCGCTGTCTTTGTTCATCACCACCAGATGAGTAACATCTCATGAAGTTGAATTCACCCTGGTAAATTAGTCAATATTAGAACCTAAACACAACCAAAGTTATTGTGTATGTGATTAGAACATACCTTTCCATCCCAAAGATGCAGTCGCTTAGTCTTTTCTATTATGTTTTCTGATTGTTTATCCATTTTTGTAGTAATAGTGAGACCGTTGGAAATATTTCTATAACCATTTTCTAATTTTTCGGCAGCCCAAACCTTGCCGCTAGTCTCCAGAACCCAAGCTTCTTTAGGGTCAGCGATTAAGAAAGAATTATGATAGAAGTGGCTATCGTCGTACTCCGAGCATGGACCACCTTGACCATATTGCTCAAGTAATGACGTAATAACATCGACAGCTGCTTCGGCAGTATCTGCTCTCTCTAAACCTAGGCTGTAGAGTAGAAGAAAAATACTGCTATAGTAACAATTTATTTGATCATGAACAAGGCAGTCATGCTAAAAGTTTAATTAGTCAATTTATGGACACACACTTGTCTATTAAAGAATTGGTGCCATTTAATTGTCTTGATGACTGAACATGTAGTTTAGTCAGAGTGCTAATAATCGTTTTACTACTGGCTGACTATCAGGTGGTATATCGTCGCCTTAGTAAGAACAGTTTGGCAATTATAATGCCGATTTTATCAAATTTTTAGAGAAATATTGAATATGCACACCCTAAAATCATATAAAAAAGTTTTTTTATTTTTATTGATAGGCTCTCGACTTCTATCCCATGTAATGGAAAGCAACGATGTGGTCGACAATGGAGCATGCTTGCCTAGAAGTAACATATTCAATCTTGACTTAAAGACTCATAGAAGACTAGGAGGTCATTTGACTGGCCTGTTGATTTAGTGGTTAGTGGCCCTGACTGCTATGCCAGAGGTTACATACAGGATACATGTTTCTGTGTATGGGTGGGAAGTCTACTATGTACCGATGGCACATAACCATTTGTCTGGTGGTCCAATGATAGAATGGGCTTGGCAAAACTAAATTATGCACTTCTAATGCACACTTGGAAATGTAACCAGTAGAAAACAGAGGTTAGCAACTCACTGTCGATGTTCAACACTTTAAAGCCTCGATTCTAAGAGTGCATATAGCTGGTTTCTGGCAAATCAATTCTTAAGATGAAAGCAGCTCCTATACAATCATACTTGCGCTTATAAAGTTTGAGCAGCTATTCTGACAGTCACTTAGGATGTTCTTAGTTTAACCTTTCGAATACAGTAATTAGAGACACAATAGAAAGACAATGAGAGAGTGAACGCCAGAGTTCGCTTGGGGTTTAATGAGCTAAATGTTGAGTACACATTCCATACTCTTACAGAGAACAAACAATAATGAAAACACTATGAAATATTCTTTTTTCACATGGCGGTTAAAGGGTTAAATAAAATATTAGTAGCTTAAAAGTAATGAACTAACCGCACTAAATCCATCCCCAACAAACGCTTTAGACGAGCATCCCCTTCTCCTTCATTGTGTTTAGTCCACACTGCCTCATTACCAATAACAACATTTTTATCATTAGCACCCATTTCAGCGCCCCACATCCATGCCGGTTTGCTCAATATGACAGAGTTTACTGGTGATACCCCGTCTATTGTTATGTAAGTGCACTGCAATATGAAGAAAAAATTTAACAAAAATATGGTTTAAGGTAAAAAGGGATTAGCTCTAGGAACTTACTTTTAATTTTTGGTCTCTGATTCCACCTTTGATTAAAACTACTTCTTGTACTTCATGTTGGGGGCGGTCTGAGTTTTTACCGAATATGACTGTATTATTTTTAGTTAACGGCGGTAATACAACGAAACAATCGCAAGACTTCGGAAGTTTGGAAAGCATTTTTCACCGAGTTTGCTGCGTCGCAACAAGTTAGACCTTAATACCGCAGTGTTGCGCACTAGACACTAAAAATATTTCTTTTTTATATAGAGCTGATGTACTAATAATAAAGTACGCAAAAACCCACTAAATAATTAAAAGCTCTGGAATTAATACAAAACTACACTAATCAATAATGTAAAATCAAGGTGACAGGGGTCAATGATTATAAAAAAGTTGCTGTAGAGAATTGATCAATAAAATAATTGCTAATTAATGACAATAATTAGATTACACAATAGTTTTAAATTATTTGATTTTTACAATACTGCGCTCTTTTTTTGCTATATGTTTTGACGCTGCGAAATCTTTTCAACTATATGACAGACGATGAAGTTTGTCTAGATGTCAGTGTCAAAGTTACAAATGGTATTGTATGGTTTTTGAAAAGTACTAGGTACGACTTGTATTTAGTCGATTTTACTCAGACAGTTTGGCTAGTGATAGTGACGCCATGTTGCGAAAGAAGTTGTCAGTGTTATTGTCTGTGCGATAAAAGAACCGTCGTGGCGTAAAGTGAAAACAACATTAAAGATTTTAAGTAGCAACCCAACCCAGCCATCCGTCAAATGCCAAACGTCATAGTATGTTGACAGGAGGTTTGTTTACTATGTTATTTTATTGTGATTTTTAATTGAAATCTTCAGAAATGTGATAAAAAATTTCACTGAGCTGCAAGGGAAATAATTTTTAATATATTACAGTTTTGCCAAAGATAACAAATGGCAAATCACACCATTATTGATCAAAACAAAGTCACAAACTTGGGAAACATTGGTGTGCTGTGTTTTTGGTACGTAACACTTTTATTTTAATGTTTTTAGACTTCCTAGGTGAACTCCTGTCCCTGTTATCTCCAAATAAATATAAATTAAACGGAAATTCATTTAAACATGACGATATTTGTTTATTTTGTTTTGGTCAATATTTTCGATGGCTAGTATAAAGAGTATTGATACTTTAAATTTATAATGCATTTCGACTAACTTAGAATTTCTTTTCAGGCTTGAGTAAGGATACAGTAACTAAAATAAAAAAGGGCAAGTGCGAGTCGGACCCGCGCACTGAAGATTCAGTACAAATTTACCTATGAAATCAATTCCCGAATTGAGTTACGAAGATTTTTCCGAATTGCAAACAATTTTTTTTTGTGGCGGATCTATCAATTTATAATTTTCAGATTTTTCCCTGTACTTGTTCTACGAGACCTTGATTTATGCCAAATTTCAGGATTCTAGGTCAACGCGATTCACCCTATGAACTTTGATTCCCTTGAGTATCGAAATATATGTTTTTTTGCGACATAAACGGCCGTATCTTTTTTTTTTCGTTAACTCAGAAGTTTTTCACAACTTCAAAAGACCGCAGACTTGAGTGTATGGTTTTAATTTTAACTCGATACCTCCAAGCGTTCTCGAGTTAAAGGGTCTTAACAGATAAACAGACGGACAACCAAGTGATCCCAAGGATCTTATACATGAGATGGTCCCTTATAGGCTAAATAGATTTTTTACAAAGCAACATTACAAATTCTGAAATGTACTTTATTTTCATAGTCATTAAGTTCATATTTTTCTTTGATTAGCAAAAGGGAAAAATGTACTGAGGAAGACAACGAGAAAGTGGTAGTGTGTCCCAATTTTACCTTTATGTTTAAATAGGGTAAACATAAACTTGCTGCTAGCTACAATATTCCAGTCAGTGACAATAGACCGATCCCAGTCAAAGTGATACAACCATTTTCGTTGGAATTGGGTAAGTGGTCGTTGGTGGAACCTACCTAGATAGGCAGTACAGCAGTTTCTTCACGCTATTTTCCTATACCGATTCGTGTTTGCATTTAAATGTTGATCATCATTACAATCGAAAGACGTCCACTGTTCGACATAGGCCTCCCCCAGGTGTCGCCACAATTAACGGCATTACGCAAAAACTTATAAACGGATGAATTTAATGATAAACGTTAACGTATAGCTTATAACCTATATTTTTGCTTAGTTTAATAGGCTACTAATATTATAAATGCGAAAGTTTGTGAAGATGGATGGAGGTACTCGTATGTATGGATGTGTCGCGGAAAAACTACTAGACAGATGAACCTAATCATAAACATTGCAATAATATAGCACATAAGCTATAACTTTGCAGTTTCACTAGGTGAGCAAATTCAGCCAATAGGATAATTTTTATTATAAGGTGAAGCCGCTGAAAGAAGCTAGTCTAACATAGTTTCAAAATATCAAGATTTAACAGTCGCACTATAATGACGTCACAATGTTGCTTACATAACAAAAACGATATTTATCTACAGCAGCGCCCTCAAATCCCACGATGGTTTACTTTCCGCACAGACTCTACCAGCCCTATTTATGTGCTTGAAATGACCTGGGTATTCCAAAGATTATAAATATCGTGCAGATAGTTCAAAAATTACGGGACAGATGGCAGCTAGCTAACAAGACTTTCATGGTATAACTACATCATATTACTTTTTTCAATACACTTGCTCATAAAATGACTCTTATTGCACTGCACTTAGGTATATAATGGCACTTGTTACCAAACTGTGACATTTTGATTACCATTACGCACTAGTGCTATAATGTAGTTAGAGTCTGTCTAATAAGTTAAACGACTTGGGTAATTATAAGGATTTAATTAAATCTGATGTAGTCAACACGAATTCAATAATCAAGGTTGATTAAGAGATAGTTAACTCACAGAAGAACATTAAAAAAAATATCGAATATAATTATTTTTATAGTCTGTCTAATAAGTCAACCGACTTGGGAATTTTGTATAATATTTAATCATTTAAAAAATACTTATATTCGATACTTTTCATAAGGTTCTTCTGTTATTAAACAATGATCTCTATCTCTTTATCAACCTTGATTATTGAAACCGTGTTGACTACATCAGATTTCATTATATCCTAATAATTACCCAAGTCGTTTAACTTATTAGACAGACTATAAATGATTAAATATTATACAAAATTCCCAAGTCGGTTGACTTATTAGACAGACTATAAAACCTTTTTGTTCAACCTCTCCCCCGCCATAATTTTAATACATTTATCGTATCAGAAAGGGCGCGCGTCGTCCGCGAGATGCACTAACTTCTCTCTTTCGACCCAGGTTTCGAAATATGGTTGGATGGCTTCGACAATGGGCTTGCGTGAAAATTACGGTGATTCTAGCCACTCATCCCAACACTTGAACCCGTCTCGCCGTTACTGCTACCTCAGCTCATCATCTTCACTCGCGTTCATATCTGCCAGGAGGTCCAGCGGCAAAAGCATATTAGGGAAACTGTCGCGTCTAAGTATACCGTGAGACGCGAATGCTATCTTCCGCTGCAAGCAGGGCCGTTTTATCCATTAGGCAATGTAGGCAACTGCCTAGGGGCCCCGCCAGGTTCTAGGGCCCCGCGCTTCAGGAAAAAGAATAGACTATGTAACAGTAAAAAATTTGAATTTTCGATGACATGCCATTTAACTAGCAATCCTAGCATTGGATTATGCGAAAAGCTGTCAACAGATGGAGTTTAATAAAACACAATCTTTTATTAGCAAGCTTTCTAGCTAACAATCACTGAGATTATCCTCGGACGGACGGACAGACAGACAGATTTGGTGAAACTATGTAGTTGACAACGGAACCCTAAAAACAACGTAATTATGAATAAATTTGTGTTAGAAATAAAATATTTTAAGAAGTTAGAAGAGGGTAGGGGGGGCCCGAGACGTGCATTGCCTAGGGGCCCCGACATGTATAAACCGGCCCTGGCTGCAAGTTATTGATTTGCAAGATTGACTGTTGTGCAGCAGTGGATCAAGGACCATCGATCGCAAGGCACCCGGGTTGATTCGGAGAACTTCACTGAGGTCCTCCGAGGTTGAGCAACGGACTGTTAAAAGCGCCCACGGCTTCCCCAACGTGACTTTGAACGTTTTTTCAATTTATATGGCAATTCTTAGCAGACAGGAGCAGATGAAACTTATTTTTACTAGGGGTAGTTAGAGCTATGCTAACGGACACTCATTCGGGTACCTACACATTACAAATCTTGTCAACACAACATAACCTATTACAATACTAGGTTCTATCTCACCATATCCGACCTGTCGTGGCCTTAAATGTTTGTGTAGATTCACGTGCACATTAAATTTTTGCTCGGAGCGCTCGATTATAGAAAATAGTTTACGTAAACTGGAACTCATTTTAAAAGGTATCGGATTGCCTTACGGGGTACTATCAAGGTTTTAGAAGGTATGCGGAAAAGGGTGTAAAGTCCCAAAACCTTGGTTGAAAAGAGAGGATTCTCCGACAAGACGGGTGGTGAAACGAAACAACGAAAAAAAAAAAACGAAGCAACGATCGGGCAGTTGCCTGGACCAGACACAAGGTCCGGGCAATTGCCCGATCGTTGGTTCAAGTTGATGTCTAAGCATGTTCTAATCGCACGGATGTCTTTAATCCGCGATGCAGAATTTTGAATTTAAGTTCCTATGTAGCTTCAAAGATGTCGCTACAAGCTTACATGAAACCACTTTTTGTTGTCAACTGGTCAGAAAGTTACGGTCTACGTGGGTCTAACTAGGCAGGAGGCAGGTACTTCAAACGTGAACGTCTTTCTCAAGAAAAAATGTTTTTCCGTAGTGTTATCATCAACTGATCAAAATTAATAGGGAAAATTTTCAACAATATTACTGATAAGCAGAATTTATTTAAAATATAGCTAAATTCTCATTTCCGTTAAACCTTGTATAGCTAATTAGGTAAATATTGTAGTAGGTAGGTACACGTATATTTTGGATAGTGATTAGTATATTCTATATATATAAAAATGAATCCCTATTTCCTTGGTCACGCCATCACGCGTAAACGGCTGGACCAATTTTGCTAATACTTTTTAGGGTTCCGTAGTCAACTAGGAACCCTTATAGTTTCGCCATGTCTGTCTGTCCGTCTGTCTGTCTGTCCTCGCTTAATCTCTGTGACCGTTAGCACTAGAAAGCTGAAATTTGGTACCAATTTGTATATCAATCGCGCCGACAAAGTGGTAAAATAAAAATTGGAAAAAAATGTTTTATTAGGGTAGCCCCCCTATATGTAAAGTGGGAAGTGATCTTTTTTAAATTTCAACCCTAACGTGTGATATATTGTTGGATAGGTATTTAAAAATGAATAGGGGTTTACTAAAATCATTTTTTGATAATGTCAATAATTTCGGAAATAATCGCTCCAAAAGTAAAAAACAATGTGTCCCCCCCTCTAACTGTTGAACCATAAGTTTAGAAAATATGAAAAAAATCTGAATAGTAGAACTTTATAAGGACTTTCTAGGAAAATTATTTTGAACTTGATGGAAAGAACAGTTTTTGTACAAAAAAGACAAAAAGGTTGTACAAAATAATTTCTGGACTAAGTTCGTAGTATAATCGTATATGCGAGCATTTTTTTAAACTCATAAGTGGGTACACTTATTGTGACGGACGGGAAACTACGGAAGCCTACACTGAGCGTGGCCCGACACGCTCTTGGCCGGTTTTTATTTTTTTGATGTGTTCGTTAGGTATTGTGAGGAGAAGTTATGTGAAGCAAGAACAGTGTTGCAGAAAGTAACAACAGCCAGGGACTTAAAAACACCTTCATAAAGGTTACAGCATTATAAGTGTTACATGTTGAATGTGTAACAGAATCAAAAATGTAACACTTATGTGTTTTCAATGTGTTAACCCAAAACACTTAAAAAAGTGTAACCGTAACATATCTGTAACAGATATAAAAGTGTTAACAGTGTTAATAAGTGTAACAGGTAAACGCAGCGTTGTCAAAGTTACAATTTACTTATTATTTCTCTCTTATGGTACTGTGAAATTATTTAAGTTACACATATTAACACTTATTAACACATATAACAGGTTACAGTTTGATTCGGTAGCACTTCTTAACACATATAAAAGGTTAAAGTTTCATTCGGTAACATTATCGTATCTGTTACATTTAAAAGTTTTTTTCTGTTATATCTGTTTTAAAAAACAGTGTTAAAATACATTATTACGGTTACAGTTTGAGTCCCTGCCGACAGCTGATGAACCCCGGCATTAATATCCATTTGACCCGATGATCAACCAACACAGACTAGTGCAGTGGTTAGACCGAAGGAAGGAAGCTTAGCAATAAGGCTTTCATGCCAGCTTAGACCCTACCGAAAGCCTTCGAGATATCAAGGGAGACGGCAAGCACTTCCCCATGCTTCTCGATGGCCTCGCTCCAGATGTGAATGGCATACGCTAGACGATTTCGGCGAAAACCAAATTGCCGGTCACTGATGATGTAGTTAGCTTCTAAGTATGCCAGAAACTTTCTGTTAGCACCAGTTCCATACTCTTACAGAGGATGGACGTAATGGAGATGAATCAGTAGTTTGTCAGGTCAGCTCGACTGCCCTTCTTGAGCACAGGCTAAACGTTAGCTTTTCCAGTCTCATATCAGAGGTGAAATGGCGGGTCAAGATTGGAGACAATTCAGGTGCACAAGTTTTTAGAACAACTACTGGTATCCCGTCAAGGCACTGACTTTGTTCACGTTAAGGTTAGGCAGAACCCTATGAACGTCATTATAATGGACTCGAATATCCGATATACTCTTCACGCACCCATTTGGAGAAACAGGGGCCCGCGCATCACCGAAATCCAGTTAAGTTTATTCGAAAAGATTTGTTATGATTTGAGGTTAACATGTTATTTCACAATTTGTGATACTGCAAATGTGAAATAAAGTCGTGTGGTAGAAAGATATTAAAGTAAATACAAAATCATATAAGTTGTATTGTCTTTCTATATCCATTCAATCAAAATATTATTTCCTTTTTGTTTGTCAGAAACATTCGCCAAACATTCGCTAGTTTTTCGCGAATTCGCATTCGCAAAAAACTTTCACGAATGTTAAAAAATGCGCGAATATTCGCGAATGCGAATGCGAATGCAATAATTCATTTTACATCACTACTACTCTACCCTACTGTACCCCACTCTACCCCACTGCTCCCTACTCTACCGCACTCTACCCTACTCTACCCTACACTAACCTATTTTTATAATTATAATAACATACACATCAAAAATAGTAAACAAAAAGTGACAAATCTCCACGTGTATCAAACGACGTTTTTCAATACACTTACGAAGAAATACTTTCTCTGAAAATTACGACGCATTTTTGTTCATTTCGTAGTGAAGAAAATATTCCAAAGTTGCCATTCATTTTAGGCAACAAGGCAGCAAGCTATCGCGAGTATTTTTTAATTTAATCACAATATCTGACGGCGCCGGCACCATCTAAAGAATTCTCTTCAAATCTTAAATTCAACATTTTTTTTACAAAATAAAACACAAATAAAAAATAATATTTAATACACTTTTTCCCGCGCTTTACCTTTGCTGGTTGAAGAAGAAGCAAAGTTATCAAACCGTATACATCCATATTAGAAATAGAAATTCAAATATTTTTGAATTTATAACACAGATAATGTTAATTTGTTGATAACAAATTATTGTGTAAATAATCTTATTTATTCATGATAGTCTGTTCATAAAACACAATTTTAATTTTTATTAATTATTAAAACCTAAAGTATCCACCTCTTTGCTCTAAAAAAATTAATAATCACGGTTTACCGTGACGAAATAGGAATGAAAAAGTCAAGTCAAGTCAAAAGTTTTTTATTTCACATAGGCCTACATGGGCACTTATAAAACGTCAGAAGCTAGTGCACGGTTCGAAATTGGTCGTTTCCTATGGAGAAGAACCGGCAAGAAACTCCATGGTTACTCTTTTATAAAAAATGATTGTTCTTACAATATTTCCATATTACAGTATTAATAGGTATTATTTAAGAACAGTGTAAATCGGTCTATACAGGGTGTCCCGTAAATAATGGAAACGTAACGGGTAGGTAGCGTATCTGATTTCCAACAACTCATTTGAATAGTTAAAAAAAAAAACCGTTATGATAACCAAGATATTTTTTTTTTTCGAAATTTACCATTTTCTCTACCAAAATTTAGTTTTTTTAATGCTGTCGCTGCAAAGAATAACATTTTTTGGTATAATTTTTGTGTAACATTTCTGAATAGCTTACTAATGTTATAAGATACCATATTTTTTAGTAACATTTTATGTGCCTTAGAAAAAAAATCTTGAATTGAAAAGATTTTTCTTTACGATGAAAAGACTAAATTTGAAAAAATTCTCCTGTAATAAAATTGTATGACACCGACAACCACCATTATTTTAAAAACTTTTACATTTAATAAGGTTTTCATATTGGTATAAAATTTACGTCTAGTCCTAGCCGTTACAAAGATATTGCTATGAATCTGAGAGAGGAGCTGAATCAACAAAATAAAAATAAAAAATTGTGCACAATTAAACTTTTTTCTTTAAAATGTTTTACTGTAGTATTTCAGAGGTAATGATTTAATTAGAGATATCAGCGTATGAAAAGAATTAGAAGAAAAAAAAAACAATTTGTTTAAATAAATCATTTATTTTGTTTTTACAGCAAATGTTCGAACCATACGACTCTCCCCATACGAGAATGCAAAGTCTGCATCTCCTAATAAAGGAAGCTCTTAACCGACGGACGAAATGGCTTCGGTTGATTTCTGATACAGCAGATTGGATGCGCTGACGTAACTCTCCTTCCGACGCTATTGGTTGTTTGTAGACCCTGTCTTTTAAACATCCCCAGTAAAAAAAATCTAGGGGATTTAAATCCGGAGATCGTGGAGGCCACAAAATTGGTCCTAATCGGCCGATCCATCTGTTTGGACAACTTTCGTCAAGGTACGACCTTACTGCCATCGCATAGTGAGCGGCCCACCCATCAATTTGCAACCACATTGCTTGCCGCACGTCTTCTGGAATGTTTTCTAGCAATGTTGGCAACTCATTCTTTAAAAAATACAGATAGTATTCGGCCTCTATGATCTCCGGATTTAGATCCCCTTGATTTTTTTTTACTGGGGATGTTTAAAAGACAGGGTCTACAAACAACTAATAGCGTCGGAAGGAGAGATACGTCAGCGCATCCAATCTGCTGTATCAGAAATCAACCAAAGCCATTTCGTCCGTCGGATAAGAGCTTCCTTTATTAGGAGATGCAGACTTTGCATTCTCGTATGGGGAAGACAGTTCGAACATTTGCTGTAAAAACCAAATAAACGTTTTTTTTAAACAAATTGTTTTTTTTTCTTCTAATTCTTTTCATACGCTGATATCTCTAATTAAACCATTGCCTCTGAAATACTACAGTAAAACATTTTAAAGAAAAAAGTTTAATTGTGCACACTTTTTCATTTTTTTTGATGCCTGTAAGATAAATAGGAAAAAACAATCAGAGATAATTTACAGATCAGAGTATTATGGTCAACACAGTCAAATGCTATTGAGAGGTCACAGAATATGCCAATAGCATCGTTGGACTTCTCCCAGGATTCTAAAATGTGACTGATGAGTTTCACTCCTGCATCCGTCGTTGACCTTCCTTTCGTGAAGCCAAACTGATGACTATGCAAAGTCCTATTTGAATTAAAGTGAGACAACATCTGGTCGAGCATGATTTTTTCATAGATTTTACTCAATGCTGGAAGCACAGATATTGGTCTATAATTAGAGGGATCACTCTTACTACCTGATTTGAAAATTGGTACTACTTTACTATGTTTCATTAAATCAGGGAATGTACCGCTGTCTAGACATTGATTAAATATGCCTGTTAGGACAGGAGCAATTGTATCAATAATATCTCCAAGAACCTTGGGGTACATCCGATACCCCATAAGTCCTCAGTGTTTTTTCTATATAGACTTTTGAATGTATTTTTGATTATATCAACAGAGATACGCTTAAATTTAAAGGTTGGTATATCCTTTGTGAAATTTTCTTTTAAAAAAGATTCAGCTAACAAAGATGAAGAAGGGAGAGATTTCGTAACTTCTATTGGGATGTTGGTGAAGAAGTTTTCTAGCGTCTCAGCCACTTCAGTCCTGTCTGAAATGATTTCATTATCAATTTTTAGGGAAAATTCATTCCGATCTCGCTGGTTTATTTTTCCTGTTTCCTTGTTTATCACCTTCCAGACAGCTTTTATTTTATTGTCAGAATTTATAATTTTCTTACTTATTGACTTAGATTTAGCTTGGGCGCAGACTCTTTTGAATATCTTTGAATACATTCTAACGTGGTTATGCAAGTTAAGATCAGATTATAATGATTTTTCCTGGTATATCTGATATAAAGTATCTCTGCTTTTTCTAATTCCAGTAGTAGCCCATTCATTAAATTTGGATTTATTATTGACTTGAACCTTTTTAACTGGACAAGCCTTATTAAATTCCTGACATACTGTAGAGAATAATGTACCATAATTTACATTGGGGTCTTGTGAATCAAAATTGGCTGTTGAGAGACTACTAAGAACATTATTATTAAATAAATTTATTTAATTTTTAGTAAGCGGTCTAAACTCTGCAGTTGAATCTAATTGCAACTTTTTGACTAACTCAAAAGATACAAGTTGACCCGTATGATCAGACCTCACTCCACTAATCAGGGATGAGTCTTTTATATCACAATTAGTAAAAATATTATCAATGCATGAAGCTGAAGTAGGAGTTATTCTTGTAGCTTCATTAAAAATACATTTTAAATTAAAAGAATTAAGCAATGAGAGAAGTTTAAATTTTTCTGGTGAATTTACTAGTAAGTCAATATTTAAGTCCCCACAAACGAAAACTAATTTGTTATCTCTAATAAGTTTATTTAGTATTTCCTCTATTATAATCAAAAAAGATGTCAAGTTTGATGCAGGTGGTCTGTAAACACATAAGAAAGTTCGGCCTTCAACCTCTGCACATGCTACCTCACGTAAGCGATCAACAGAGCAAGCAGTGATATCTTTCCTTTCCTTATATCTTAAAGAATTATTACATAATAATATCAAGGTGCCACCCCCAATTGATGATCTGTTGTACGCACTGGCAACTGAAAAAATATTTACTTAAACAGCATTCTATCTGGTTTTAACCAGGTTTCACAAAAACGTAAGATATTATATCTATCTATTTATCTATTAACATTTCCACATCTAGAATTTTGCTAGAGAAGTGATTTATATTCTGATGGTATAATAAAATGTTATTAATAGGCTTCCCTTTTGTCGTTCCTAAAAGTTTAAAGAGTCTATATTAGTATTATTAGGTACCTATACTAGATAATACTGATTCGTCACTTAACCTAATCTCAGTTAAATCATCAATAACTGCGTGTATATTGTATGCTAACAAAGTAGCCAACAAATGTCGGCTTTTTTTGGAAAGAAACATACTCGTATGTTCCCGAATCATAACAAAATCTGTAACAAAATTGTTAGTGTCAAAAAATAAAATACGGTCACTATGACGACATGACAAAATGTGCATCAAGTTATTTAGGCTATAAATATAATTGTTATCATGTTCACAATAAACTGTTGGAATAGGGCAATGCACATAAAATTAATTTTCCTAATTTCAATTCAAGCAGGGTTTCAATACCACTAACTAAGTCCCTTTTAGTTAAACTAAGACTATTTCCAATCAAAAGTATTACTGTGGTCTGCTCATTCATTTGTGTACTATTTATTTTATGAACAAGCTCATTAAAATGCAGGTTATGGTTACAATGACTCATAATGGTATGTTTGCAACGGCCATTGTTATGATAAAAAAAAAAACAGGATGGTGAACATGGCATGTCGAACCTATTCGTATAGCGCGAGCAAGATAACTTGGCGCGTAGCCTGGGGACGTGCTTAATGTTGCCAGCCTAAAAAATCTATTTTCCTTAATTTTTAAAAACGCTCTTTCATAACACAGTGTAATTTAAAGAATTTACTAGCTATACTACATTTATAGTACCTATTAAAAAGAAAGTAAACAATTTTGATATGTCTTGTAAAAGAAATATGTTTTTAAATGGAAAATTTCTTTCATATCATTATTATAATACATTCAGATTTTCTAAAAATATAGATTAGTAAACAATGTAGCTATAATCTGTCTAAAAAGTCAACCAACTTGGGAATTTTGTATAATATTTAATTATTTAAAAAATACTTATATTCGATACTTTTTATAGGGTTCTTCTAGTAGTAAACAATGATCAATATCTCTTCATCAACCTTGATTATTGAACCAGCGTTGACTACATCAGATTTCATTTTACTCTAATAATTACACAAGTCGGTTGACTTATTAGACAGACTCTATCACTATTTTCTGTAATTTATCTAAAAAAAAGCATTTTTATGTACAGAAACATGTCAAGGTTTTCAGCTACTATCTAAACCCTAAACAAATTGACTATTGGTTATTTTCATTCACATAAGTACCTAATTTAATTTTTAAAAAGGTCTAGAAAACTTTGTAAATCATTTAATGAATATTTATCCTTTCATGGATGAGGTTTGCAGAATTCATATCGTCATGGTAGTCACTTGATTAAGATATAGTGCACATAGTAGCAGTCCATTTTCAACAAACTTTGTTGACTTGCTAGGTACCGCGCTTGTATGGGAGCGCTCGGGTACGCATATTTAGGGAAATTTTATTGTGGTCGTCACCCGAAAAATTATTTGACAAGAGGGTCTAATTTTGGAAAATGGTATCTTAGGCCCAATATTTTCTCATTTCTCTTCACAAACACGTTTGACTTTCAAGATAGCCCTGCTCCCTGCACTTTTAATCACTTTTGGTATAATAATGACGACTATTTACTTCAGAAACGATAAAAAACACGGAACACAACACATTCTCCTGACACATGACATAAACGTCAAACGATTAGTTTCCAATTTCGGCCACGCGCCAACTTAATCTTGCGCTAGCTTTCTAGTGCGATAAGAGCCTGTTTTCGAGTAAGTGTGTTCAAAAAGAATTAGCGAAATCGGTTCAGCTGTTCTCGAGATTTGCGCTTAGCAACACATTTAGGTATTCATTTTTATATTATAGATATTGGATTTGTGTCATTACATCTGATATGTTATAAACACTAATTTAAGACCTTTAATTTTAATTGTTGTTGTTTCAAAAATATAATAAATAAACTTTTATTTTAATTTATCTAATTTTAATTTTTTTAGACACATTTTCTAAGGCCTTAGGAAAAGCAAAAGCATTAGGAAAGTGCACAGCACCTTAGAATGGTATAAATACAAAAAATACCTACCTATTTTAAAATGAGACTTAAGGGAAAGATAGACCTTCCCTCTAGGTCTCATTTTATAATAGGTACTCTTTGTATTTAGGTACACCATTTAATTTTATAAGGCGGCACGACAATGCGTAGCGAAGCTGTGAAACGGTGTCTAACTGTTTTCAGCCCTTGCACCCGTTACCCGCAATTTTATCAATTTTTAAGGTACCGTACCTCAAAAGAAAAAACCGGAACCCTAACAGGATATTTTTTTTGTCTGTCTGTCTGTCAAGACCCTTTATTTTAGGAACACGTGGAATTATCGAGTTGAAATTAAAACCATGTACTCAGGTCTGCGGATCATTGAAGCTGACAAAAAATCAGACTCATATGTACCTAGGTTTGCTGGCCTTTTCCATCACAACAGTGTGAAGCTTGACTTGGAAATTGAGATGTAGCAACGCCACACACATTTTTGGTAGAAAGGCAAGCCCGTGTCGCTTGGTTTTGATACTGACATGCCTACATCGGTTCAACATTATCATATACTCGTAGATATGGCTCGCTAAAACGTCTTCTCACTTAGGTATGTCTGACTGTCATGTTGAACATTTCTCTCTTTGCATTCAGTGTGGATTCACACACATGTTACGGACGGCTTATCTTGCGATCGCTTAGTAGGTACGAGTATGTGATAGTGATATATATCTACTATATAAAAATAAGTCGGGTTTTCCTTCCTGACGCTATAACTCCAGAACGCACGAACCGATTTCCACGGTTTTGCATTCGTTGGAAAGGTCTCGGGCTCCGTGAGGTTTATTAGAGTAGAGTAGTGTAGAGTAGGGTAGAGTAGGGTAGAGTAGGGTAGAGTAGAGTAGAGTAGGGTAGGGTAGAGTAGGGTAGAGTAGGGTAGAGTAGGGTAGAGTAGGGTAGGGTAGAGTAGGGTAGGGTAGAGTAGGGTATAGTAGGGTAGAGTAGAGTAGGGTAGGGTAGAGTAGTGTAGAGTAGGGTAGAGTAGGGTAGAGTAGGGTAGAGTAGGGTAGAGTAGGGTAGAGTAGGGTAGAGTAGGGTAGAGTAGGGTAGAGTAGAGTAGAGTAGGGTAGGGTAGAGTAGGGTAGGGTAGAGTAGGGTATAGTAGGGTAGAGTAGGGTATAGTAGGCTGAAGTAGGGAAGAGCGGGAGCGAAGCCGCGCGGGCAAAAGCTAGTAGTGGTATAGATATTTTATTTTACGAATGTGTGTTGGTCTTAGTTTTATTTATTTATTTAAACTTCTCATATTAAAGGCATTCTCTACCAATCAACCTTTGGGTTCAATAAAAATAAAATTAAAAATGAAGCCCCGACGCAAAAAAACTATAAAAAGTTAAAAGTACCTATACCTAAATATTTAAAAGATGAGTTTCGCTGAGTCGGGGGACCGCAATCAAATGACAATCATTTGAAATTAATAGGTATTTTCTATTCGTTTAAGTAAAATAAAAAAATTCACAATTTAGGTCATCAAGGTCCCTTAAGTGCGGACTGAATAAATTAACCGACTTGGTATTACATTGATCTCACAACTTTTTACGGTAGAACTGAATTGCTTGACTTGGGTTTTCTACATGTTTTTGATGGCATCTCATTACTTTTTGTAGATTCTTTTATATTATAAATATACAGGAACTCTGATTCATTCAGTGTAAATGTAGCATTGTAATTCTATATATTTATATGGGATTACAAAGTTATTTATGCAGTTGGTGTATCTAGAAAACTGTACGGAAAATGCAAAATGTTTTAGTTTTTCATTGATTAATACACTAAATACTAATTGTATTCTTTTGAAGCTTCTGTCTGCTAAAAGTGCCTTAGACTTTGGATGATCGGTCAGTCAGTGAGTTACAAAATTAAGAAGCTTTGACCAGTTATACTTCTACTACTAGTTCAAATTGAATGAAATTTTAAATATACAGTGTTTAAACAATACCTGCTTGGTTACTGAAAATTCAGGTTTCTAGTTTTATACACTACGAAGTTTTAGGGGATCGAAAATGGTTTTGAGAAAAGAATGTTACGTCTGTGCCACTTTTACTTGCCTTGGTGGGGGCACTGCTGTAGGTACAAAAAATATTTTAAATTATATACTAATACTGCGACAAATATCAAATTGTTATAATTAAGAGAGCGCGGCGACCTCCCTGACGGGGTCAGCGTGGTCTGTAACGCAGACGACACGCTGGTTTTGGCGCAGGGAGAGCTGTACCAGGCGCCGGTCGCACTAGCGACACGCGGGGTTGCGACAGTCGTTGAGAGGATCCAGGAATTGGGACTCGAGGTGGTGCTGCACAAATCCGAGGCCTTGTGCTTTCACGGCCCTCGGAACGCGCCACCTCCGGGTTTTCAAATAACGGTAGGAGGAGTTCACATCGGCGTCGAGTCGACGATGAGTATCTGGGTATTGTCCTCGACAGACGCCGGAATTTTGAGGAGCATTTCTGTCATCTGGCTCCCAAATTGAATCGGACTGGGACTACCCTCCTGCCCAAACTGACGCCTCCTACCGGAGGCTCTATGCAGGAATCGTTCGGTCCATGGCCCTTATGAAGTGCCGGTATGAGCACCGTCGCTAAGAAAGCGACCGGCAGCCAAGCTGAATGCAAGCCAGAGGGTCATGGCCATCCGGATGGTGCGGGGATACCACACGGTTTCCCGCGAAGCGGCGAGCCTGGGAATCACCGTGGGATTTGGAGGCAACAGTCCTTGCAGGCTTGCACGATCTGCGTTTGGAGATGCAATGTCCGGGCGAAACTCCGCTGCCGCACCAAGTCGCGGCATGGCGGACAGAGTTCCGGCATGATCTCATGGTGGAATGGCGACCGCGACTGTCGCAGCTGAGTGCTGGGCACGCCATAATTATAGCTTATCGCCATTCCTCTCCTTGAGGAGTGGCTGGAAAGACAACACGGCGTTCTTACCTTGCGCATGACGCAGGTCCTTACCGGCCATAGTCAGTTCGGGAGATTCCTGCACCGGATTCGCGCGGAAGAAACGCCCAGGTGGTAGAGCATACGGTAGAGGAGTGCCCCGCCTGGGCTCGCTCGGCGGCAGCGACCTCTCGCACCGGACCTTGGTATAGGCCATGGTCCGGAGCGAGGAGGAGTGTCAGGCGGATGTCCCCTGCTGCGAAGCAGTAATGCTAGCAAAGGAGGCTTCAGCAATAAAGGAGGGGCAATGGCCCTCGCGCCCCTGCCGTCGGGTTTCTGATCTCGATTTCCGGCTACCGTAAGCGCGGGCTTGTGGACAGTGAGCAATGGGTAGCTCGCCGTCCGACCGTCCAGACTAAGTCCACGCGGTCCTCAAGGAGTTGTCACCAAACGTAGGGGCCCAGCAGGGTCGAAGCCTACTGGGGTCATGGGTGATAAGACCCGGGGCCTTGGAACAATTGCAAAGAAGGAACAGGACTGGGTTTTAGTCAGTAAAAGTCTGACACTCCCGCTCCGCCCAAGGCCGGGATATCTTATTAGACGATTATGACACCTAAAAAAAATTTATTAAGAGAACTTGAATTGTTACAATTATGACGAAGACCGATTTAAGGTTGAGAGGACTTCATCAAGTAGTATTTCCGATTTTTACGCTTGAAGGTTTTCTTTCACAATTTTTTTGTCTGTAGATGTACCTACGTGGGTACCTATTGTTTCTATTTGTGTAAGCTACTTTCTATAATCGAGCACTCCGTGCATAAACACATAGAAAAATATGCACATCAATCCACACAAACAGCCAAGGCCAACCCATCGTCGTAGCGATATAGAACATCTTTATAGCCTATTATAACAGTGCTGATAGTATGGTAACTTGGTGTAACGATAGGGTTACCACGCACGGGCCACCGGCCACAACCACAAAAAGCCGTCACCATATTTCCTGTAGGTTTCATACATTTTATATAGATTCGCCACACACGGTTGACGCCGGTGGCCGCTACACGCTACAAATGGTCGCTGCTCGCTTCTTGTAGCCCGCACTGGCTATTAGAAGTCTGTGCGGAAAGTAAACCGTCGTGGGATTTGAGGGCGCTGCTGTAGATAAATATCGTTTTTGTTATGTAAGCAACATTGTGACGTCATTATAGTGCGACTGTTAAATCTTGATATTTTGAAACTATGTTAGACTAACTTCTTCCAGCGGCTTCACCCTATAATAAAAATTATCCTATTGGCTGTATTTGCTCACCTAATGAAACTGCAAAGTTATAGCTTATGTGCTATATTATTGCAATGTTTATGATTAAGTTCATCTGTCTAGTAGTTTTTGCGCGACACATCCATACATACGAGTACCTCCATCCATCTTCACAAACTTTCGCATTTATAATATTAGTAGCCTATTTATTGAACTTGCTCACGTGATGAAACTTAGCAAAAATATAGGTTATATAGGTTAGGGTTTGACTGGCCTATTGGTCTAGTGGTTAGTGACTCTGACTGCTAAGCCGGAGGTTGTGGGTTCGATTCCCACCCAGGACAAATTTTTGTGTGATGAGCATGATCATTTGTTCTGTCTGGGTGTAATTTATCTATAGTATGTATGTATTTCGAAATATATAAGTATGTTTATCGGTTGTCTAGTACTCATAACACAAGCTCTGCTTAGTTTGAGGCTAGACGTCTTTGTGTGATAGTTGTGGAATTATGTTATTATGTTATGTTGTTATAAGCTATATTATTGCAACGTTTATCATTAAATTCATCCGTTTATAAGTTTTTGCGTAATCAGTAACAAACCGCTAATTGTGGCGACATCTGGGGGAGGCCTATGTCGAACAGTGGACGTCTTTCGATTGTAATGATGATGAACATTTTAATGCAAACGATGTGACAAATGCGTGAAGAAATTACTGCTGTACTGCCTATCTAGGTAGGTTCCACCAACGACCACTTACCCAGTTCCAACGAAAATGGTTCTATCACTTTGACTGGGATCGGTTTATTATCACTGACTGGAATATTGTAGCTAACAGCAAGTTTATGTTTATCCTAGTTTAATATAAAGGTAAAAGTGGGACACACTACCACTTTCTCGTTGTCTTGCTCAGTACATTTTTCCCTTTTGCTAATCAATTAAAAATATAAACTTAATGACTATGAAAATAAAGTAAGTACACTTCAGAATTTGTAATGTTGCTTCGTAAAAAATCTATTTAGCCTGTAAGGGACCTTCTCATATACAAGATCCTTGGGATGACTTGGTTGTCCGTCTGTTTATCTGTTAAGACCCTTTAACTCAAGAACGCTTGGAGGTATCAAGTTAAAATTAAAACCATACACTCAAGTCTGCGGTCCTTTCAAGTTGTGAAAAAATCAGACTTCCGAGTTAACGAAAAAAAAACATACGGCCGTTTATGTCGCAAAAAAAAACGTATATTTCGATACTCAAGGGAATCAAAGTTCATAGGGTGAATCCCGTTGACCTAGAATCCTGAAATTTGGCATAAGTCAAGGTCTCATAGAACAAGTACAGGGAAAAATCTGAAAATTGTAAATTTGTAGATCCGCCACAAAAAAAAAATTGTTTGCAATTCGGAAAAATCTTCGTAACTGAATTCGGGAATTGATTTCATAGGTAAATTTGTACAGAATCCTCAGTGCGCGAGTCCGACTCGCACTTGCCCTTTTTTATTTTAGTTACTGTATCCTTACTCAAGCCTGAAAAGAAATATTCTAAGTTAGTCGAAACGCATTATAAATTTAAAGTATCAATACTCTATATACTAGTCATCGAAAATATTGACCAAAACAAAATAAACAAATATCGTCATGTTTAAATGAATTTCCGTTTAATTTATATATATTTGGAGATAACAGGGACAGGAGTTTACCTGAGAAGTCTAAAAACATTAAAATAATAGTGTTACGTACCAAAAAAACAGCATATCAATGTTTCCCAAGTTCGTGACTTTGTTTTGATCAATAATGGTGTGATTTGCCATTTGTTATCTTTGGCAAAACTGTAATATATTAAATATTATTTCCCTTGCACCTCAGTGAAATTTTTTTATCACATTTCTGAAGATTTCAATTAAAAATCACAATAAAATAACATAATAAGCAAACATGTTATGACGTTTGGCATTTGACGGATGGCTGGGTTGGGTTGCTACTTAAAATCTTTAATGTTGTTTTCACTTTACGCCACGACGGTTCTTTTATCGCACAGACAATAAATGCCGATACAAAACGCCGTCGCACGCGATTCGAGCATTTAAACCTTCTTCGACGGAGTTCAATATGATACTGCGCGCATGGGTAAAAAAGACGTGTGGCACTCGGGGATTGCCGCGGTAAAGCTATTGCATAGCATTTTTATCAACTTATGCAATTATAATTATTTATTTTATTTATGCAGTATTTTTTTTCTTTGATATTAATTGAAGTTACACTTTCACACATTGAATTGAATTTTGATTGATTGTTCACTCATTTGTTTTCTTATCGGTCACCACGCTCAAAAAACAAATGAGTCCCCGGGGGGTGTTAGGTTATTTTCGTTACGGAATTTCTGGATTCGGTCTCCACGCTCAAGGCCCGCGATAGAAGCTATGCAATAGCTTAAAAAAGGAGCAGCCACCGGCCATTAGTGGATGTCGCACGCTTCAGCTTCCTTTGTGGCCACTTCTAGCTTCTCGTGGCGGCGTTTGTGACTGTGGCTGTGGCATGTGGCCCAAGTGCAAGGGCGCTCGAGCCCCGGTATGAAGGCTTGAAGGAACGGGATGGGTTTTTTAGTCAGTAAGAGTCTGACACTATCTCCCGCTCCGCCCAAGAGCGGGGGTTGTCATAGGATGATTTTACCCATGGGAAAAAAAGTGTGGCCCAAGTGTGGCGACACTTAGCATAGTTGTCACTGCTGTTGCTAAAGACAGGTTTCGACCGTCAGGATAAAAAAATACGTACTTTAAAAGTAACTTCTGTCTTCAGTAGCCGATGAAATTCGGAGAACACTACTTTCAGGAAATGCGTTTTAACACACACAAAGTACATAGGCGGATATGTTACATGTTGCATATACATTTAACTGATAGTATTTTCCACTATATAGAAATATTTTCGATACAAGAAAAAGAAAATTGAAAAGTTTGACCAGAACTATTCTATGAAATTTCCTTTAAAGGTAGTATTTTAAATAATTGTTTTTACAGTTAATGTCTCTACACAGTGTGTGGGTATTCTTGTGACGTGGAACTTTCATAATGTGGAATTTACTCTTCTAAGTTGGTGTTATTTGGTGTATTGGTATTCGATTTTTGGAACATTTTGCTTGGAAACTAAGCGACGTTACGGCACGCCTTTTATACAATCAGATCCATAAGCCATAAGCTTAAGGGGTTATGTATGTGAAGAAATAGTCCTACTAACTATGCTTGCCTGCGATCCCACCTGATGGTAAGCACTGATGCAATCCTTGATGGTGAGACGCACTAGTTTATTACTTAAGAGCCGGTAGTGTCTACAAGGCTAGAGTGAATAGCACTCTAGCCTTGTAGACACATCTTAAATTATAATCGAACGGGAAGACTGCGGCAGACAAATTGTTCCAGTGTATACGAGCCAAAACGCTTAGTCTTGTATCATTTGCTTGGTATTTAGTTTCTTTTATTAGTACCCATTATGTTTATTCTATACTTGTTGTCTAGAAAATCACTTTCATTTGAAGCACTTGAAAATAACCAGGTGTATTATGAAACAAGTATATTCACCGTCAATTAAAATGTTTTCGCCCTCAGCTCGGCCAAAGAAAGCCGTGCTCGTAAATCATTTATGTAAATCAAAAACAACAATGAAGCAAAATAATATAGAGAGTGCTCTATGGAACGTCGCACCGGATGTACTAGCGACTTCCCGCCGGTTTCTGACGGTTTTACCTCCTGTTTCCGCTACGGTGGGTAGGTTACCAGCGCACCCTGCTGCGAACTTCGCTTGTGCTCTTAAATATCTTATAATCATATACTTAAGTTGCAGTATTTATGACCAGGTAGATTGTCTGTACCTGGAGCTTTAGGTTGCGCACACAAACGTTCTTACATAATATTTTTATTTATAGTTTTGTGTTTTATACCCTGTTAGGTAACTTAGGTTTTAAAACTTGGTTTATCGCTTTAAGAAATAACGGTTCCTGAAATGTTAACTGTCAGTTTTATGTGTTGTCCTTGTAACACTCTAGCCTTACTGTTCATTCGGTATTTCAGTGTCTACGTGGGTATGGGTTACATAAAATGATGAGTTTGCTTACATTTCGTAATATTTCGTCAGCTTTTGTAGTGTTTTTCTAATCACATGAAAGTACACTAGTTCAAAGCTACTATAAGAGTAAAACTACTAAGTACATTATTTTAATGAAATGGAGTTGAATTTATTATGTATGGTATGTTACTGGCAAAGCATGAAATTCAGGCATAGAATGTCTTGTTTTTCTTTACAATGCTGAGCTCGTCTAGGCATTGTATATAATATTTAATCTTGTGTTTATTGTCATGAAGGCAATAAAACAGCTTTCGTAAAAATGCTGAAAGTATGCTCTCTCTTTCTCAGTGATATAGGTATCACTTAGTGGGTGAACAGTTAATCTTGATAACTCCCATAGTAATAAGTTCAAATCGAGTGAAGCGGGCTCCCGACATCGGTGGACTACTATTTTTTTAATATATTTTTTTTAAACTGTTAAAAGAAATTATAAAAAATATCAAAAATATGTATAGAAGATAAATAAAGGAAATAATAATAATATTCCACAACTTTCATACAACGCCATCTAGTCCCAAACTGAGCAGTTTGTGGTATGAGTACTAGACAACTGAAAAAGATATTATTATTTCTAAATACATAAAGATAAATGACACCCAGACCCAGAACAAATTATCGTGCTCATCCATCGGTTTCCTATGTAAAGATGGGAAATGGATGTGCTCATCACACAAACGTGGGAATTAGGGATTGCAATCGAAGTTCGAAAATAATTGTACAATCCGGATTTTCTTGAGTTTTTGAAATCCGGTTTTCAAGACTCAAATTCGGTTTTTTTTTCGAATTTAAGTCGAAACTAGTTTTAACGAATAATATTTGTATTTATCTATAAATTTCCATTAAAAGTAGTGCGAATAATATCTGAATGGGTTGGATTAGGTATAGTGTAGTGTATTTGCGCAAAATTGCGCTACAGAGATGCCTCTATTCAAACGCCCGATATAGCTTTTAAGTTTTTGATAAAATCATTAGACAGCTATGAAACTGGCAAATTCACAGAAAAGGCGAATTAAACAGAGACGGCTCTATACTGTTGTTGGAGCCTTACAACACTTACATTAACATCATTAATGAATTGTTGAATGGGACTTAGGAAGCCGAAGTTACGTTTAAAAAAGTCACATATGAAGAAATTAACACTGTGTTCTATCAAGCTGCATCCATTAATGTTTGCAATTGTACAACCACGTCGACGAATATGAACTCTATTGAAACACTGTGTGAGGATAACTTAATTATGTAAAGTTTATGTTTATGTTACCTATAGTATGATTATATAAATTTATAACTGGAATAATGACTGATGCCCAAATTTTTATTGATTATTTTAGTTGATTTTATTCTGTCGTGCTGTGAATTGAGCGAACAAATACAAATTTTAAATAGTTTATGCTATTTTGTCTTTTATTTCATTTTTGGTAACGCACAGAGGATGCCGCTGCCCATTTTTTAAATTTTGTGAAGTTGAGTGTTGATGTCAGCGTAACACCAAGAAGGTCAAGATGGTCGGTTATCGGCACGGTTACACCCCGGAAAGTTGGAGCGGGGCTGAATTGTTGAATTGAAATCCTTTTAGCAGAAAATAGACACGGTTTTTGCAGCATTGACCTTGACCAAATTGGCATCATCCCATTCGGAGACTGCCTCCAACGACACGTTCAAGCGCTCAACCATAGCCTCTCTAAGAGACTGGATCTGTGACCCACTAGCTCGCGCGTTGGTTATGTAACTCTCGGCAACAGTACAGTCATCTGCATACCCAAAGGTACCGGGCTTGAGCAAATCGTTTATGTGCAGCAACCGGACGAGCAGCCATCGATAACCACTCTTATGGACCGGTTACTCAGGATGTCTGCGATCCAAGCACATAATCCAGCGGGTAAACCGAAAGATGGAAGCTTACTAATAAGGCCTTCGTGCCAAACCCTATCAAAAGCCTTCGAGATATCGAGGGAGACGGCAAGCGCTTCCCTGTGCTTCTCGATGGCCTCACTTCAGATGTGGATGGCATACGCTAGAAGATCTCCAGTTGACCGATTTCGGCGAAAGCCGTATTGACGGTCACTTAGAATATCATTAGCTTCTAGTTATGCCAGGAGCTTAGTGTTGAGTACACGTTCCATGGTCTTACAGAGAATGGACGTTACTGAGATTGGTCGGTAGTTAGCTGGGTCAGCCCCACTCCCCTTCTTGGGCACGGGCTGTACATTAGCTTGCTTCGATGCAATCGGCACTTTTCCAGCCTCAAATGAAAGCCTAAATAGGCATGTCAGGATCGGAGACAATTCAGGCGCACACGTTCTCAGAACAATTGCTGGTATCCCGTCTGGACCGCTAACCTTGTTCACGTCCAGGTTACGTAGCACCCTACGGACGTCCTTCTGATGGATGCGAATATCCGACATACTCGTATCGGAACCATCAGGGTGAACAGGGGGCCGCGCGTTACCTGAATCTAGACGCGAAGATTCCGCAAAGAGTGAGGCAAACAAATTTGCTTTCTCCTCAGCGGTATGTGCCAGCGACCCGTCGGGTTTCAGCAGTGGTGGTAGTGAGGGGCGGCAGAAGTTCGATTCAACCGACTTAGCCAGGGACCAAAACGCCTTACTACCCGCAGGGTATGAAGCTAGTTTGTTCCCGATGCGGCTAATGTGGTCGAACCGAGACCTCCGCATCATGCTTGCAAGACTTGGCAGCTCTGTTGAAAGCTCTCTTCTTCTGGCTTACGTCATTCGCCCATTCTCTGGTATGTCGGTAGGTTCAGTGTTTCTGTCTGGTAGCCGGATTCCGAAAAGGCTTTAGCACCGTGGACTACATACATACGCTGCGGCAGGTTATCCAGAAGACTGAGGAGGCCTTTCTGTTTAGCGTTAGTGGACTACGAGAAAGCCTTTGATTCAATCGAGACTTGGGCTGTACTTCAGTCCCTCCAACGGTGCCTAATTTACTATCGGTACATCGAAGTGCTGAAGTGTTTGTACAAATACCACCATGTCAGTCCGACTGAAAGACCAGACTTCGAAACCTATCCTCTTGCAGCGGGGCATGAGGCAGGGAGACGTTATTTCCCCGAAACTGTTCACGGCAGCAATGGAAGATGGCTTCAAGGTTCTGGAATGGAGAGGGCTAGGCATTAATGTCAATGACGAGTACATCACTCACCTTCGGTTTGCAGACGACGTAGTAGTCTTGGCTGAGACTACGGAGGAGCTCAGTACAATGCTTGGTGGCCTCAGTAGAGCTTTCGAAAGAGTGGGACTTAAAATGAACAAGGACAAAATCAAAGTCAAGGTAAACAGCCACGTTCCAACCACTTCTATCAAGATCGCAGATTCTACACTCGAAGTTGTGGACGACTACGTTTAACTGGGACAGACGGTCCAGTTGGGTAGGTGTAACTTCGAAAAAGAGGTCAATCGTCGAATCCGATTCGGCTTGCCAGCGTTCGGAAAGCTGCGCGGTATCTTCTCGTCCAACATACCAGTGTCTCAAGACCAAAGTCTATGACGAGTGTGTGTTGCCAGTGATAACATATGGCCCCGAAACGTGGTCGCATACAATGGGCCTCATCAGGAGGCTTAAAGTCACCTAAAGGACAGTAGAAAGTGCTATGCTCGGAGTTTCTTTGCGTGATCGAATCAAGAATGAGGATATCCGCAGGAGAGCCAAGGTTGCCGACATAGCACGAAGAATCGCTAAACTTAAGTGATAATGGGCAGAGCATATTGCTCGCAAGACAGATGGCTGTTGGGGCCGAAAGGTTCTGGAATGGCGACTGCGTACCGAAAGACGCAGCGTTGGAAGGCTACAAAGTGGACCGATGACCTGGTGAAGGTTGTGGGAATTCGAAGGATGCGAGACGCACAGGACCGTTTATTGTGGCGACACTTGGGGAAGGCCTATATCCAACAGTGGATGTCTTTCGGCTGAAATGATGATGATGATGTTATTTTATTTAATTTTTATCAACTTGAAACCAAAAAAGTTCGAAAAATACGGATAATCCGGATTTTTATCGGACGTGAGTACAGAAATCCGGATTTCTAAATAATCCGGATTTTGCGATACCTAGTGGGAATCGAACCCACGACTCAGTGGCCCTAACTGACACAGCAGTTAGGGTCACAGATCACTAGACCAACAAGCCAGTCAAATTTTACAGAAACTACAAAAAGTAAAAAAGAAGAAAGAATGATCTGCAATAAACCAAAATGCCATTAACAATTTGATTTACACTTTGACACATCGTTTTAATAAAATGATACGGGCTGGTGGAGGAAATACAAAGTATTAAAACAAAAAAAAAGTTTCTTTTTTAAGATAAACGTTTTGTCTTCGTTCTGAATGTGGCCTTGGACGACTGAGTATGGTAGCAAGCGACGCTTCCCATTCGCCTGGGTGGCCTCGGCATCCGCAAAGTTTCAAGTAGGGATACCGGCTTTCTTCTCCTTCTCGGTCCACAGTACTGGGGCCGAAGTCTGCTATTTTTATAAATTTATCATTTCAACACGATCCCAATGTCATTTTGCTAAAAGTTCGTAATCTGCCAATTCATAATGATCGATCATCGAGCGGTCAATGGCCTTGCAATAGACTTGCGGTAAAATGACAATATCGAGCAGTCTCGTAACAAATTAGAAGCAATGACTGCACAATGCCGTTCTAATGGTAGGTCACTCACTGATCAAATGAACTGTCAAAACTTTAGCTGATTACCGCATACGTCATTTCTCACTATGTACGAGATTACCATTCATAGATACAAAATCACAATGACGTTATTGTATTAGCAGATTACCAAAACTTGTTAAAATCAATAATTATGAAATCAATGATGACCATTCTGCCGTTATTGTAATAGCAGACTTGAGGCCCTGGAACATTAACCAGGAACATTTTATCTTCTTCGCAGTTTGATGTTGAGGTTTGTCCGATGCATTGAACACTTGAAAAATGGCTTGCCCCAACACGCAACTGCCCGACAACCTGTCCTTCTAGAGACAGTGGGATGTGCAACAACCGATAGACGTCCACTGTTGAACATAGGCCTCCCCCAAGTGTCGCCACAATTAACGATCCTGCGCGTCCCGCATCCATCGGATTCCCACAACCTTCACCAGGTCACCGGTCCACCTTGTAGCCTTCCAGCGCTGCGTCTTCCGGTACGCAGTCGCCACTCCAGAACCTTTCGGCCCCAACGGCCATTTGTCCTGCGAGCAATATGCCCTGCCCATTACCACTTAAGTTTGGCGATTCTTCGTGCTATGTCGGCAACCTTGGCTCTCCTACGGATATCTTCATTTCTGATTCGATCACGCAAGGAAACTCCGAGCATAGTCCTTTCAATTGCCCTTTGAGTGACTTTAAGCCGTCTGATGAGGCCCATTGTGAGCGACCACGTTTTGGGACCATATGTCATCACTGGTAACACATACTGGTCATAGACTTTCGACTTGAGACATTGGTATGTCGGAAGAGAAGATACCGCGCAGCTTTCCGAACGCTGGCAAGCCGAGTCGGATTCGACGATTGACCTCTTTTTCGAAGTTAGGCCTTTCGTCTATTTCGTGCTCTACAGTAATAATCTAGAAGTACATTAGACTGACGCACACGTGGACCACGCCTGATTTGTACCTAGAACGACGTCGCGTGGCGTTGCGTGGCGTGGATCTAATGTAGCTTTACTAGTTTCCATATACAATGTATGGAGACCGACGCGCTCAGATCGTCTGTGGACCACGTGTGCGCATATTAATTCTAGCATTATACGTAAAAACTTAATTAACACGTTATCAAGTACAGTTCAACAAGAAAAGCCGCAGTTACACGTTTGTTTCGTTTAGTAGTTACCTATAACGTGTGACTGTGGCTTTTCTTTTTGTTCTGTTGAAATCTTGTTTCATACTTTTTCAGTGTCGTTTTTTTTGTCGTAGTCGGGTTTTAGTTTTTCACTTTATTTTCATTTAAACAATTTTGGTGCGAAATCACAGTTTCTATACTATTTACGTGAACCCCTTTCAAATGATACCAAAGACGACGTATTTCTATTTTTTTTAACACTAAACTTTTTGTCCAGTAGAGGGCGCCACATTGAATTTTGATGAAATTTTTTTTAAATGATAAATGATAAATGATAAATTCCAGTGACACCCTTTCAAATGATATCAAACAATAATTATTATGTATGTAAAAATATCTTCGAAATGTACAAGTTAAGCGAAGTTAACCAGGACAAAAAAACGACTCTGAAAAAGAATGAAACAAGATATTCAGGATGGTGAAGAACAAGAACAGAACAAAAAGAAAAGCCGAAAAAGTTAGGTTAAGGTAGATGGATATATACACACACATACATAGTACACACACATATCTACATAGTACATAGTTTCAGTTGTACATACACTAAAAATAAAGTGTTACAATATCACACGCGATTTTTTTCATATTATTTTGGATGGCTTAGTATGAATACTTAGTTAATATTAAGGTTTCTATGTATGTACCCTGAATAAAAGAGATAAACTTGGTACAGAACGTGTTATGTATTTGTCTTATTCTCACGTATACTGTAATAAACTATCACATTTTTTATTATTCACATATCACCCGGAATTTTTGTGGCCCGTGTTTAGGTAAATAAGTAAACAAATGCCTAATAATCATGAAAAAATGTTGTTTCGACACCGACTTTGCGGTTCTCAATAACTATGAAAGTTTTTTTTTTAAATATCCTAATGCAAATCATAAAATTATTCCTCCCTCACTAGGTGGAACGAGAAAGAGTGTCAGATGCACTTTTACTGACAAGAACCCACCTGGGTTCCTTCAGTTGTCATTAGTGTTCCAGGACCACGGTAAGCCACTTCGAAAAATCTCGCATCTCTGGGATAAACCCAAACACCCACCTGGGGTCGCTCAGTTGTGTGATACAATACACCCACCTGGGGTCCCTCAGTTGTCCATGGTGTTCCAGGGCTACGGTAATCTTTTCGAAAAATCCCGCATCTCTGGAATCTACGCTTATGATTAACTAGCTTTTGCCCGCGGCTTCGTCCGCGTAGGAATAAAGCTGCTTTCTATCGGTGTAGATAGAAAGCTTAACAATCGCCGAATGTCATTGGCTAGGACAGGTAGAACTGTCCAAACGCTTAAACGCGTTTACCATGCAAGGAACACTGTGCCACGTTTTGGAACTTGCGACATAACCTTACAAGAGCGGTAGACCGCTATAAAGTGGCTACGCACAACCGGTAGGCGTGGCTTACCATAACTTCGTCTTTGAAAAAGTTGCGCCCGAAGATGGTCGATCTCACCCAAAGATTGGGGACCAATACACAAATTTTTGGAAACAGAAAAACGCGCAGTCAGCTTTGTCCTTTCTAAGTATTTATGTCAATGTTCATAGGTTACTTTTTATCCTGAAAAAACGCACGTCTACGAAATTTGCCATGAAAGCGAAGATGCAAGACAAACCTTAAAATTATTTAAATAAAAGAAAAAAAAACCACTTGGAGCTAACCGCTCGCCTCATTCCGTACACTTTTATGTCAGTAAGTTTTTAGTAGGACTGATTTATTTATGCATCATTTATCATTCCCAAACTTCGGATTGAAGATTTGACATTCTTGACAGGCCTCATTTAATCTTCTTAAGTGTCTAATACACGCTCTACTGAACTCAGAGTCAATTCAGCAGTGAACTGAACGTTTCTATAAAAAAACTAACATTATAACTAAATTATTATATTGAAGTATTATATTAAAACTGTAAATAAAAGAATCAAACTGAATGCAAATGAAAACAATTAGCAATTTTACTTGAAAAAAAGCAACGTTTACAAACTGAGAGAAAAAGTTTCTCTTTATATTCTTAAGTGTGAATTTTCTCGATATAAATTAATAATTTCGACATTTACAGTGTTGATGCTAAGTGTTTCTCATTGAAATGAGTTTTTATTAAAATGTGCAGGAAATTATTCTTGTATTTAAGTATAATTTCCGTACCGTGCATTGTGTGGTTGTTTCTAGTAAGCAAGTTGTCGGTAAGTAGGTATGTCACAAAATAGATAGGTACAGAAGACAAACTCATGTATGTACTTCACTTTTTATACATACGCTCGGTGGCCGGAACTGTTCGACGAGCGGGCCGAGACGCTCCGAGATATCGTGTCCGTGAGCGGTGTCTATGTGTGCGTTGCTCGAGCGCGCTTTGTATGTAGATTGACTTCTGTATCTATCTATTTTGTGGGTATGGTCTTATCACTGCCTTGCTGCAATGCAGTGTCCCGTACGTGCTTATGTTTACTCACTTATGTTCATAAGTAAATAATGCCGCATTTACGGTGAGAATTTTAATGGATTTGCGTGGCAATTTGAATATATTTTAATGAGCGCGCGTGAGCCGGTGTGGCTTCCGGTCTTCTATAATTATATCAGCAGTAAAGTAAAACCGGAAGATTCACCTTCCGCCTTGAGGGGCTTTTCTTTTCGGACTTAACTTTCGATCCAATTTTTGTTCTTATTTTTTATCTTCTACAATATTCATGTCTATAAATTCGTTTCCATTGAAATCTTTTCGAGTAGGTTCTTAGCGGTGAAGTCTAGTGTACATTTGCACAACGCTCAACAACATTCTAGTGGATGTTACATTGTGTTATTTACGCGCTGATGCGCCCTATAAATTCATCGCGTTATGGCTGTGTCTAAGTGGTTCCCGGCCAATGCACCTAGTATTACCAGCTTCCGTGCAACTTGCTATAGACACTAGTACATTTAGTACAAACAGATCTATTGTGTACACCTACCTAGCTTCCGTATTTTGAACAGCTCATTGTTTCGTACTTAAACCAAGTTCAGCCGCCCGCTGCTCCGAAAATGATAGCGGGATTATTATGTAAGTGATTAAAGGCTGAAGAAATGAGATAGGTAAAGTAAGATTTGGTTTATTTTAAATCCCTTTTAAATACACAGACATTTTGTTTTTTAAACATCCTAAAATTGATGACTGAAAGTTGAAACATTGTTGAATCGTAAAAGATTTTGTAATAAGTTTCTTTCGTCTTATTTGGCAATATGGGGGCAAGACTCTGATTTTGTAATGACCTACTTAAATTCGTTTTGTGGCTGTCAGTTCCTCTTGTAGGACCTTCCCTCAAAGAACCTTCAAGTATCAAGAGCATTTGGTGCTGAATTTTCGGCATCAGAATCGGACCTCCATAACATCTCTGATTCGTAGTTAGGCCTGCTAAAACGTGCTGATCGTTAGGACCATGGCTCGTGGAGCGGCGGAAGTAATACAAGCAAAGTATTACAAGTGGTAGGTATTTAATAGATTAACCATTTCATTACATTTGACTAAATAATTAGTTCTGTCGCAAATTGAAGCTGAAGCTATAAAATGTAAATGACGTAAACAACAGTCTCAATTTGTGATTACCTATTTAGATTCTTAGTAGACGTAACGAAAATAGTTATATCGGAAGCCGAAGGCGGGCGCAGAAGCGTCAAAACTAATGAAAAATTTGCAATAAGTATAAATGATTCATAACATTCTAAATACGAAACAAAACAATAAATGAAATAAAAATCGACAGAAGACGCGTTTTGGTCGGTGTCCCATCCCATGCGACAAATGTAAAGTTGTTTGATCCTCCGATAATAGGAAGTTCTGAATTTTCGGCATCAGAATCGGACCTCCATAACATCTCTGATTCGTAGTTAGGCCTGCTAAAACGTGCTGATCGTTAGGACCATGGCTCGTGGAGCGGCGGTGTGGGTGCCATCGCTGCAAAAGTGACCGGCGCGGCCAAGTTAAACGCGTGCTAGTGTTATGGGCATTTTTTTAATAGGTGGGAAAGTCATCTAAATGATATCTCCCGCCCTTGGGCGGAACGTCAGATAGTGTCAGACTTTTACTAACTAAAAACCGACTCCTGTTCCTTCTTTGCCATTATTCCAGGGCCCCGGGGATCTGTTTCGCATCACCCATGGCCCCAGTGGGCTTTGACCCTGCTGGGCCCTTACGGTTGCTGACAACTCTTTGAAGTGCGCGTGGTCTTGGAAAGCAAAGGGCTAAGAAGGAAAAAAGGCGTGGTTTTAATCAGTAAAACTCTAACTCTGTAGTCCCACTCTGGCCTAGAGCGGGAGAAGTTATTAGATGATTTTCCACCTTAAAAAAACCTACGTAAACAAAACTGGCAACTTTACTAGAAATGTATTGAAAATAGGTACCAACATAAAACTGTCTGTCCTAGATATATCACTTTTATGTGGCATTAATACCCCTATCTTTTAATTAATAAAAAAGTTGGGCTCTATCTGTACCCGTTACTGATCATATTATTATTTATGCAGTCATCAGTAAAAAGAACAAAATTCATAATTGAATCAATTTATGTGAGAGTGAGCTCAATTTATGGAAATATTGTACAATATTTCCATAAATTGAGTGTCATATTGGGATATAAACAAACGCTAATAACTTTACTGTTTATGAATATTATTTATTGAGACTTTACTTAAATAATATATATTTGCACTAATTAAAACCGGCATGTTCTAGAACCAAAAATTCGAAGAAATGTGAACCCGCACTGGGCTCGCGTGGTGGATTACGGCCCATTCCTTCTCCTAGAGAGGAAGCCTGATTCCCAGTAGTGGAAACATTAAAAAAAGGCTGATGATGATGACTAATTAAAAACTAGTGGTGTAACTACATAGTGATTATTTTTAGCAGGAAACTTACAAAACCATGAATACCTAGATTACTTAGTACCTTACTTCAAACGTGGTAACATTAGGCAACAGTACATATCTCACGTTCTAATTAGAATACCACTCAAT
Source organism: Mythimna ferrago (assembly GCA_910589285.2). Lineage (NCBI taxonomy): Eukaryota > Metazoa > Arthropoda > Insecta > Lepidoptera > Noctuidae > Mythimna > Mythimna ferrago. The sequence continues at coordinate 13,603,633 of OU342673.1, read as the reverse complement.
TTATGTATATATAAATCCTTTAATAAGACTAATTGAGGTCTAAAGCAAGTGCTTTCCATACACACGGTGCTTCACATACGAGTATATATGTATACTAGTTAAGTAACTAGTATACATATATACTCGTATGTGCGTAGCTGGTTAACACCGACTGCACTAAGTCGCCTCTCTCATCGCTAATGTAATTTGCTGGAGAGTCATCGGTGTCAGTTCCTCCTACATAGGTATACTCGATGCGTCCGGATACCTCATGCTTGTTTGTTTTCGGTTGACAGGAGCGAGTGAGAGAGAGTCAGATGAGAATGGTCATCTCTTAGCTGCCAGTGGGTTAGTTCAGTTTCTATCTTTTAATTATTTTCTATTTTTATTTTATTATCTACATTGTGCTCACATAATAGAAGCAACAAGTACTCGTAAATTGTAACCAAGCATTATATATGTAACACATAACATGATTTAAAAGATTGTCCATGGAGTTTCTTGCACATTCTTCTCCATAGCTTCACTTGCTTCACTTTTCTTGGACTGACCGACATTTGACTATACAAAAGTGCCTGCATATGGTCTATTTGAAATAAATGTTTAGATTTTTGACTTTGGAGTGTTTTTAATATACACACCACAGCCACCTTAAATTCTTTAGTCGTTTATTATTGTTAAAATGTAATTTATTAACCTTGCGAATATCGTAATTAGAGACACAATAGAAAGACAATGAGAGTGCGAAAAGGTTTTTTTTGTTGATCATGATGATATCATCATCTACTGTCGAAAAACGTTTACAGTTGGACATGGGCCTCCCCTAAGTGTCGCCATAACGACCGGCCCTTTGTGTCATTTTTAAATAAAGATTAAAAAATGACATTAATTTTTGTTACTCAATATTTTCAAGGAGTTGTCAGCCACCGTAGGGGCACAGCTGGGTCGAAGCCTACTGGGGCCAAGGGTCTATTTCCGAAGGGGCTCAGCCCCGGTATGAAAGGCAAGAAAGAACGTTGTAGGTTTTTTAGTTAGTAAGAGTCTTACGCGGAGCGGGAGATAGTCTCCGCGGATGTCATCTGGATGATATTTATCACTCAAAAAAAAATTACTTAATATTTCGAGTTTCCTAACACCAGAAAGATGAAGACCTACTCAGGTACGACCATGAGATAGAGGTCAAACGCAAACGACGAACAAATAAAAGTGGTCGTTGGTAGTTGGCTATTTCAGCTTATACACACACACACACATACACCATCACACACACACACGCACATACGAGCTACGTGGCTTGCACATACTGAGTACAGCGCGCTTTGTTTAAAGATTAAATATCTTAGGGAAAGCCACCTTTAACAACAGAATGTCCGGAAAATATTTTGTTCAGATGGATGGATTACGGTACCAACTGAAATCCGTAAAGGGTCGGCCTATAATCTTTTCCTAGTATCTTTTTCATTCTTCTGAATAAGCCTTAAGTGTACTTGTACGCAAATTGAATCGAAGATATACTAAGAATTAAGTGTTAGTTTTGTAAAAAGACCAGTGATCCGCCACGATTGTATGGTTCTTATGACTCAACACAACACTATGATTACAGTATGTAAGGTTGTACCAATTTACAAAAAAAAATGTTTCTCCAGCTAAATGTGAGTGAAAACATACATTAAAATCCGTTTTTTAGGTTAGAAGAAAAAAATAGTCCCATAGGCAGACACGAAAAGCAACTTCATTTTAAAATATTGGACATATTTTCTAGTTAAATCTTCTAGAGAAATCTATGGCACTGCAGGGAATAAACAAAATTGAAACAGAATATTCTTTATTATTTACGAAATATATATATCTAATTGAATGTTCGTCATAATTTTTATATTTCAATTTCTTTTTGATTTTATATTTATCATAGAGTAACTTTAGCATAAACGTAAAAATATTTTGTATTTTATCATTATGAGCATATTAATTTAATGGCACAATACCAGTTGACAGCGATGTAGTAGAGTTTTTTGACGCCATATTATAGTTTGATTTTAGTTAGTTGTAATTAGCGTAGGGTTTTATTTAATTTTTTTAATTTACTGTAATAATAGTTATTTAGTTTTAAATAAATAAATAAAGTCTATACCTATAATATACTAAATCTGTAGAAAATTATAGTTGTGCGCGCATGTACAAAATCGATGTAAATAACTTTTATTAATTTAAATAGTATAACTACTCTTATGTTTAATGGTATTTCATGCTAATATTAATTTATTGTGCACACCTAACACAGTTTTGTATTTTTAACCAAAAGGTTGACTGGTGTAGAATGCCATGTTGCAGTAAATCCGCTTGTGTACCACTACCACTATTGTACATGAAGTTTGAGTAAATAATCAAATGTTGAGTGCAAACAGATATTTATTCTGTTTTTCATACATTGTACTGAAAATGGACTTTGTTGATAGATTTTTCCCAATTCCTGTAATCCGATTGAGTGTGCAGACGTAATCCTAGTTTTGATGAAATACAATTTCAATGCGACCATACTTTTTTTTAGCTGGGTATCATCTAATGACATTTTCCACCCTTGGGCGAAGCGGGAGGGCGTGTCAGACTTCTACTGACTAAAACCCAGTCCTGTTCCTTTTTTGCCTTCCTTCCAGGGCCTCGGGGTTTTCTTTCTCATCACTCATAAAAGGGTACCACACTAAAATATTAAAAGGGAGAAAAAAACGCCACCAATATATAGTTTCTTGTATGAGAGTTCCACATGTAACGGGACTTCTGTTGGCACATTCAGGTACGGAACCCTGAAAATAAGTATTTTGAACTAAATTCAATTATTTTTATTCGCACCAACTACACAATTGATTGCTTAGATGCGAGAATAAGGAAGGAACCGAACTTTTCTTAAAAATCCTTTTTAATCAAGAGCTCTGCCACTACCATCATGATTTATTTAATGTAGGAAACATAAGAATGCTGCCGACTGTTCTTCTAGATTTCCGTGCGATTCTTCCTAGTCGTGCCTAGGTTACATAGGTACGAGTATTATTAAATGTCCGAGAGAAATACGAGTCAATTGATAAATGGCGTTTATTAAATAAAAAATCATAAAAAACACTTTTGCTTTTAAAAACGTGTTTTAAAAAGTTGGTAAGTGAACAAAATCCCAAAAAAAAACAATTTAGCAACGTATATATAACCTACCTAACACTGCATACCTACCTAATACTGTATACATATATATTAGATTCACAAACTGCACCAGGAAGCCTCCTGCAAGCTAAACAGCACTAAGTTGATTAATAGTAAACGCTGTGGAATAATCGCGTTAACTCCGGGAATATTATCAGAGACAATATTATGTATCGTAGAACTATCCCCATCATATATCTAGACACGTAACAGTGTGTCAGCCACCTTTGTAAACCAAAAAGCGACACGCCGGCCGTGGATTGTGCGAAAATTACACGCACCATCCCAGATCATTTTGGAGCCCAATAATTTAAAATCTATATCAACATATATAAAAGCGAAATACCATTAATAATAAGTTGGTTTCGGCTCCTCGTATGTTTTCCAAAGGTCTAGGACTTCAGGGTCCTGAGATAAATAAATATATATAAATAATAATAAGGGATAAGCTCTCTGGATCAAGGGCTTGATTCAGAGAGCAGTTCTTCTGGACACGACTCGTATTGTTAGGAGGTTCCTATCTCTGGAGCCCTGACCGCCGGAAGCTTGGACCCTGTTCCCGATTCCGGTGGGATACTGTTTTTTTTTAATATTTTTTAATCGTTTTTTTAAGGAATATTTAAAAATGTATTTTAACAAGTATAAAAGATGAATAAAGGAGATAATAATAATATATTCCACAACTATCACACAACGCCGTCTAGTCACAAGCTAAGCAGAGCTTGTGTTATGAGTACTAACTGATAAACATACTTATATATTTCTATATACATACATATTATAGATAATTTACACCCAGACACAGAACAAATGATCGTGCTCATCGCACAAACATTTGTTCTGGTCCTGGCCAGTCATTCTCTGATTAACCACGCAATCTCTGAAACTATAACACCTATAAACTTAAAATTTGGCGGGTAGGTTCCTTATAGGGTGTAGACATCCGTTAAGAACGGATTTCCCGAAATTCACCCCCTAAAGGGATAAAACGGGGTTCCAAAGTTTATATGGAGACACCGACTTTCACGCGGGCTAAGCCGCTGGCAGAAGCTTTACACATTTTCCATGACATATTCCGTAACTATATGATCAACTTTTAATTATTAAATTAAAAAAGAAATATTACCCGAAAAGCGAAAGCAAAAGATGTTTTATAATAAAATTCCATTTAATTTTCTTTTGAATTTTATAAAAAAAATCCACTAGAAATTCTCCAATTAAACGAGTCAAAATTTAAAATATGCATTAAACGCACGCTATGTAGACAAGCATATTATAAATTGGAAGATTATCTGCTCGATAAAAATGCTTGGCTAAATGCCGGTCCTGCTCCACAGCCACAGTCATTTGTAGCTACTAATTAGTGGTATTTTTTATTTAATTATATATATATTTAAAGACATCTCTTTCAATATATATCCTGCTCCTGGCCTTTTCCTATTGTTGTTTTCGGTTTTATTTTATTTTATTTGTTTATTTCAATAGGACTTATGATTTATTACCTGTTATATTTGGAAATAATAGCATTGTATAATGTAGAAGCACTTTTTTTTTTTCAATTTTGTGAATGTGAAGTACCATAGAGCATTTTTATTAGGTTACAACTTGTTTGACATTACGACCATGGCAGTTGAGAGATTGTCATGCTCACTAAAATGTCTCACTGATGGTGGCACGTGTTATTGAGTTATTTGGCTCCCTTCAAAATGGTTGAGCTGAGTGGGGCTGATGCACGCGTCATGCTCGTGAACGGGCGCCGTCGGTTGAGACTGGTCATCTCATAACAAAAACATGTAACTTAAAAATACTTAACTAATTATATTACATTTAGTAACAACTAAACTAATAAACAATTTAATAGTTAATATACAAATCGAAAATCATAGTATGTACAAACGCGTATAAAAAGAATTCATTTATCAAAAAATTCAGTCATGCTTTATCCAAAATTTTAATCGATTGTGCTTTGATTGTGCTTTGACTGTGATAATGTTTATTTCTAATGAATACAATCAAATTCTACTGGATCGATTTAAAAAGCTCTTTCACTAATACCTACTACTTTATCACTGAGTGATATATGGAGTCGTTCTAAAGCGCTGGCAGAATCTAGTTGTGTAATAATTTTGTATTTCTTTTTTATCTTCAGTCAACAATGAGTCCCTGTTAACGAAATTGAAGGCATCCTCGCTTTTATCAGAATTTAGAAGTCCCCTGAACCAAAGCCAAGTTGTAGTAGGGGCTGGAATATATTGGTCAGGGATTCACCGTATAATATGCAACCTATTTCGGTTGCCATATGTGTACCCGACGGCAATTGGATGAATGCCACCGTCCCTCTTTCGCAGGGCATATTAGATTGGACAAGACATTGCATAGCATAAACGACTAGAGTCAAAAACTCCTTCAAAAAGTGACTGATTAGTTTCACTGACTTTTCTTAGGAGTCTGACTGTCAAGGCCGTTGGCGGAACCGCTTCTGAAGGAATCCACAGCTACAGGCAACTGGGGTTTGAAATATGGAAAAACGATGAATCCAGCTTAGAGCTGTTGGGAGGTCTAGGAAAAGCGAGGTTATCAGCACTTGTTGGGTATTATTAACTCTTTAGGGCTAAATTTGTATTTGGAGAGTAAGGCCGTGTTCCCACTATGTTGTAACGGTTAATTTATCGTCAGACGACTATCGTCTCTAGCTGCTCTCATTATAACAACTTTATTACGTTACCACGACAGATAGTCGCAACAAAGGCACTTACATAATTTACAGTCATGGTTTAGTCTTGACACATTTTTATTTTTTTTCTGGTTGTGCTAGCCGTTTCCACTGTCATGACAATACGTTGACACCGCAAAAAAAGACGACCTAAATATAATCGTGTCGTCCTATTAGTGAACACCCCCATTTAAATACTTAAGCCACGACACTCAAAACTAGACAATTATCTATCGTCACGACAAAGTGGGAATGAAGCGTAAGGCTCTGCCACTGTCACCTTCACTTGATTTTGATTCGGTTAAATTTAGATCTAAAGTGTTGGCCAAATTGTTGCATTTGTTTTTAATCTGAGTCGTTAATATTTTTATTAAAGCTAAATATTGGACATGAAGAATCAGGGAAGGTGAGTAATTCCTCCCAAGCTCTCTGTGTGTTCTCCTAGGTAACAAAGCGGACACATCGCGCTTAATTCAGTGCAAAAGACCGTCTTGCACCCTGGGGAACTCCTTAAGTACTGTAGTTGATTTTTTAAATTTTATTTGTTTTTTTTTTTTCAAATGTGTTGGGACGTGGCTGGGGAGTATAGTGAATCTTTATGGGGAGTAATGGCCGTTTCAGCCAGCAGATTTAAAAATTGATTGCACTTAATAATAAAGCAAAACTATACAAATAAAATAACACGAAAATTGACACACAAGAAAAGTTAAATTGGCTTGATGTGACTTCCGATGCGCAGGCGCGTCACGGGCCCAGCGGCTCCATCGCGTACACAGGGTGCATATTTCACGACCGTTTCTCGAATAAAACGTTATGATACTTACTTTCTATTAAATTCTTTCAAACTAAGTAAATATTTCCATTGTAAAACACTCACCCATTTCTGTTGATATTTTTTATATTGAATGTATAAATCAGGTAGATGTATGATAACTTGATATTTAACTAGGTAAAATAAAAAAGAAAGCAACTCAACAACAGTCAAAAACAATTTTCATTTCGTATTCAAAAACACAATAGTTTGAAAGTGTATTTGTCCAACCAGTCAGTAAGCTAACAAGGTACACAGGTTTACAGGTTTCCATGTGATCTCCTTCAACAACATATATAAAATACACCTAACAATTATGTTAATTTTCTATCATGAATAAGCAAAACTTTTTCATACATTTTCATTAGGTATCTGATCTATTAAATATAGATTTACTCTTGTAGCAGACAATGCCTAATTTAATGAGTACATTGCCCTGTTAGGGCGCACCGATCTGGGCCCCAAGTCTGCTATTACAATAGTGTCAGAATGGTCTATCATTGATGTCATAATTGTCGATTTTGACAAGTTTGGTAATCTACTAATATAATGGCGTCATTATGATTTTCCAATGGTCAACCACTGACACTCCATTGAAAGAAGTGGCATAGAATGGTAATCTCGTACATCTTGACAAATAAATATTTGACGTTTGCGGTAATCTACTAAAACTTTGACAGTTTATTTGATCAGTGTTTTACCATTGGAACGTTATTGTGCAGTTATTGGTTTTAATATGCTCGAAATTATCATTATACCACAATTCTATTACAAGACCATTGACCGATCAATGATCGATCATTATGAATTAGCAGAATACAAACTTTTAGCAAAATGACAATGGGATCGTGTTGGAATGACGAATTTATAAAAATAGCAGACTTGGGGCCCAGGTGGCTGAAACCATGAAGGACAGAACATCCTCACGTCCTAACACCTTCGCAGAATACAACACGGCGCGGGACTTGCAGGCCGATGTTCACGATGATGACGAGCAATGGGTAGCTTGCGTCCGGCCATACTGTAAAGACCAAGCCCGAGTTGGCGGTGAGTAGTGTTCCACGAGCGCCATCGAAGGGGTGTCAGCAAAATGGATTACTCGAAAGAGTTATCGTGGCCAAAACCAACTGAAAGAGCATAGGAGAGTTTAGTCAGTAAAAGTCTGACACTTCTTGGAATTATTTGATGATTTTCCACATTTGACATACAACAGGTTTTCTTCTAAATATTTGCAGACTAATATAAATAATTTAATATTCTTACGTGAGAGGTAAAAGTTTTCTAAATCTAGACGTTATTTAAATAAAAAGTTTTTTTTTGTTAAAAATCTGCAGTTACTTTCCTTTACCGTTGTGTCACATTATGTAAAATGTACAATCATCCGATTCTATGTGCCTTTAGTTCCTGTAGACGGAAAGCTTCAAAGATAGAGGATACAACAAACTACTGAGGAGGTAACTCGCAATCAAGCGTCAAAAGGAAAATCAGACTACCTTCCCATAAGTTTGAATGGAGCGACGCGCCGGTAGCCTTATATGTGCCGCCAGCTGAAAGAGGACGTATGTACCAGTAATATTTGTTTTAGAACTACTTCAGACTTTAATCTAAAACATTTCATAGAACACTTTCTTGTCAGTATCTTAGCTTCATTTCAAGTTGGAAAAATATTCATCATTTTCGCTAGAAAATCAAGTTTTCTGAGAGTGACAAGATGTCAGAAGACGATTAAATCTCATTTCAGAGTAATATTGATTAATCGCTGATAGGGTAAGCAATCACGTACGACACTTATCGATATGAGATGTCATGCACGAGTGCTCGGCTCGACAGGTACCGGCGGCGCTTAGCGACGCATTCGGGATATAAATAATGAGAAGTAGGCACCTACGCGGCCAATGTATTGCGTCGATACGAGAAACTCGCGTCTGGAGTACAATTTCGTTCCAATAAAGGAGACAATAACCGGATACACAATATTTAGCTTCATTTCCTTATTTATAGAAATATAGTTCTCTTGTGAAGCAAGAATAAATATTGAAAACATAAATCAGAAGAAGACGATAACTTTGTTATCTTAGATTTCATATTCTCGGATTGCGGTATTACGGGGGATTTGGATCGTCCGATTTGTTCAGTTTTTTGGATCGAGTTGAAACTTTCGCTGATTAAATTATACCGCTTATGATTTTTATGGATCCTTATAATAACGTTTAGATGAGTTACTGAAATGAGTCTTAAGTAGGTAATATTGTAACTGAATAAAATTCTGAACTTTGTCTAAGAAATATTTTTTCATCCAATAGAACCGTAATCATTGACAATTCCTTTACCAGTGCAAAAAATAAGACCATACCCGAAGCACTATGAAAATATTACGATACATTGTAGGTAAATGGGTATCAACTCGGGAACATAATCCGGGACACGATACATCCTTCAGCTGGATTGGGTTCCCAATTTAGGCTCAGACCCTGTTTTGTGTAAAAGTTTACCTTCCATAGTTATAATGTAACCCGAATAATATCTCTTGATGAAACTGACACTATGAAGGCATGTGAGTAATGAATACTTTGGAAAATCCTGTCATAGTTTTGTTTATTTTAGATTCTAAACATAATTTTGTTTTTAAAGTTGTTGATAGTGTACCAAGTGACAGAGGTGACAAAAGTTATCCATTTTTAATTAAATTATTATTGTGTTTACTTATCTAACCATTTATATGTGTATTTTATAATTTATATATTATTTTATAGATAAAAATGAATAGTTCGTTAGTCTCGTTAAAACTCAAGTACGGCTAGACCGATTAGGTTCACTTTGGTCTTGAAATAATCGTGATAGTCCAGGGAAGGTTTAAACGGTGACAAAATCTAGAAAAAATCACGAAAAAAAAAATTCGAATACAACGCATCTCTCATTAAAATATCATTTTTGAAATGAATTATGGTGGATCTGGTAATGCCTGTAGATGGCGTTATTGTTTGACAGCTTAGCTAAAAGGACTAATAAGAAGATTGCTGGTACCGCTAGTATGTCTATAAAATGATTATGATAATTATGCATGTTTATATCACTTACTGGTACATAAATGTATATGTAGACCTATAATCTGAAATTCGTATCAAGTCTATAAGCGTTTTTCAAAACTCTGGACAGTACCGCTGATCTGTTACCCACAAATCCCACTTGACCTTTATTCAGCTCAATACCCACTGCGATGATATTATTTCCAAATTCTACGTAAATGAGGATTTATTTTTTATTAGTCTCCTAAAAACTTCTCAGAAATATTTTCATCAAAATATATTTAACTTAATCTTTTCTAATACCTACTTTTTTATTCTTTTAGCAGTTATACTGTTACCACTTTAAAACCACAGTGAAAACAAATTATAAACAGAAATCAATGTAAAGCTATTCAGTTCTAATTATTATAATGTAAAAAATAAATCTTTTGAGATCTCCATCAGTTGTTTTTTAAGCCCGAATTTGTAAACTAATGAAGGCTGAAAAACATCTTTGTATTTTATTATTGAGAAGAATAGGTGCCAAGTCCTTTAGCCGGTCTAAGTGAATAGTTTCACATTAATTTAATTACTAAAATTGATAGAAATTATACCAAAACCTTGTTCCCAAGAGAAGCAAAACTTTTATTTTTTCATCTTCATTCTATTATATAAATCTTTCTTTTGAATGGCATGTAATTGATGTGCAGTTTAATTACGGATTCGTTCGATTACGGAAAGTGATTGAATTTGCCACATGCCGCTGTGTGTTTCACCCGGATCGGCTTATTAACCGTCAAAGGACAGTAGGTGGTGTAAGGAGGCTGTAACTTTATTTGATGATGAAGGTTAATATGGTATTCTTTGATAAGAGCACCTTACATAAGCTGGAAATGTTCCAACAATACCAGCGACAACATTTCATTAAAATGGGTGTTTAAAGCATAAGAGCAAGCAGAAGATTTTTAATGTAGAGACTTGCTTGAGGCTCCAAATGAAATGTGGTGGTAATTTTAGCCTGTGAAAGAAAAAGATACAGGTTTGAATTATTAAGACATATTTGAAAGGACCAGCTCATGCCAGGCTTGACCAAAGTGCTCGTCTAACTTTTGCGAACTCGATAATTTGGACTACGGAACAAATGTTTGTATTTGTGTGCTAATGTTTTGTACATCGACCAAAATAGAGTTATTGCTTGAGCATAACTTAGGCTTCATCTTCTTCTTTTCATATTGATGTACTCAAATTATTATTTTTCTGACCAGTACCTTTCGACTGTCAAGTGAACACCAGGGGTTCACTGTACAAAAGGCCTCTGCATTTAATAGAACTAAATAGCTCAGTTAAGTCCAATTAAAAAAACACACAATTTTAATATACATATATATATATTTTAAATTTTGAAAGCATTCGAAAGGTATTGATAACCTGGACAGCTCTCTTAAAGGTCTCGTATAAAAATCCCTAAAAGTGCAGGATGGGTATCATAGCAGGTGACTCATGTCCTGTGTAGCGGCTCCACACTGGCTCTGTGTTAGACACGTGTCGAAGAAGCCCTATTTGGTAAGGTTATTTTAATGTAAAAACACACTGGTGAGCCGCTAACTTACGCTGATAACAATATCATTAGTAGGATCTCTAGTCTATTGCAGCATTATCTCCTATACAAAAGGGTTTAATATGATTCTATTCTGCAAAATAGTATGATTTGCCATCGAACTGGTGAGCGTGACTACGCTTCATAAACCATCATTGGCACGATACAAACAACTGGAAAAAACTCGACCGATATATTTGGGTCTTTATTTTAAAATCATGCAAACTTGTTTGTTGGTTTTGAATTTCCAGACTAAATTATTAAGGCTAAACCGATTCGAGAATTGTTTTACAGAATAGGTTCAAGATAGCTTTTACATAAGTACCTATTTTCACTTTTAATCAATTTTGTACCAGGAGGTACGTTGGTTTGTATACGAATGATTGATTTTTAGAAGTATTAACATAGACTACATAATGTCGGGCGACTGCATTCTTGGAAAGAGTAACCTTATTCGTAGAACACAGAGGGTAACCGATTGAATAAAGGATTTCTATGATTTCTCAAAAAAAAGTGTACCTAAAGGGCAATATTTTTAGTGCGGTATTTTTATGCTACGTACAATCGGTTTTTTGTTTGTTTCATAACCACGTGTAGAAAAAACATGTCAAAGTTCCACCTGTTCTCTGCTCCAACTAAAACAATAGGAAACGGTGAATATTCCAAAAATAACGCGGTCGCTTTCAGGTAGTTGAAGTAGCTGAAGTAGTCTATTTTGAATGAATGATATTTGATAAGTAAATAATAATGTTCCACAACTATAACACAACGCCGTCTAAGCAGAGATTGTGTTATGTGTACTAGGCAATTGATAAACATACTTATATATTTCTAAATATATACATGTTATAGGTAATTTAGACACAGAACAAATGATCATCACACAAACATTTGTCCTGAGTGGGAATCGAACCACGAACTCGACCTCCAGCATAGCAGTCAGGGCCACTAGACCAACAAGCCAGACAAATAAAATATATAAGTATTGAATTCGTGCTTTTAGATAAATTCAATATAGTGAAGTAATTGAAATGCTAGACATTTGTGGAACGTAATGAATGTCTTCATTCGAAGGTGTGGGCAGCTCACTAGTTTAATTCAGCACCTATGAGACATTCCTTAATTGTCCGTGGACCAATCAGTGCAGAATGTGTGCCTCGACTCGTCCCGGGAGGTCCCCACTAATTACTTTAATGTTGGTACCTACCTTAATTCAATATGCTCAGTTATTTGGGTACGTATTAATCCTTTGATTTGAAACTATTTATAGTTATGTACTTACTTAATCAGTACTCCATTTGCTTTTGATAGTAGTGGCATAAATCTAATATATTAAAACTGACTCCGCATTCGTTGTTCTGCCTTATAAATTATCAAAGAAAAAGATGTGAAGTGGGGGCAGGAGGGTAAAAAATTGCCCACGACCTATTCCAAGACCTACAAAATGTGCATGAAAAATTTCATAAAAATCAGTCAAGCCGTTTCGTAAAATCTTTTAAGAGGAGTTCGATAACAAACACTGTGACAAGAGATTTTTAGATATTAATACCCTTAGGTGATAAGCAGTGATCGGAATAGGTAGGACTATTTAGGTTCATTTACCGCAAACATTGATGTTAATATGGATATTCCACGGGATTCCGGCTGATACTACGGGATTTAATTTTTGTCAATATGTATAAAAATTCAGTCCAGTTGGGTAGGTCTAACTTCGAGAAAGGGGTCAACCGTCGAATCCAACTCGGTTGGGCAGCGTTCGGGAAGCTACGCGGTATCTTCTCGTCCAACATACCACAGTGTCTCAAGACGAAAGTCTTTAACCAGTGCGTGTTGCCAGTGATGACATATGGCTCCGAAACGCGGTCGCTCACAATGGGCCTCATCAGAAGGCTTAAAGTCACCCAAAGAGCAATGGAAAGAGCTATGCTCGGGGTTTCCTTGCGTGATCGAATAAAAAATGAAGATATCCGCAGGAAAACTAAGGTTGCCGACATAGCACAAAGAATTGCCAAACTTAAATGGCAATGGGCAGGGCACATTGCTCGCAGAACAGATGGCCGTTGGGGCCGAAAGGTTTTGGAGTGGCGACCGCGTACCGGAAGACGCAGTGTTGGAAGGCCTCCTACAAGGTGGACCGATGACCTGGTGAAGATAGCGGGAAACCGATGGATGCGGGACGCACAGGAACGTTCGATGTGGCGACGCTTGGGGGAGGCCTATGTCCAACAGTGGACGTGTATCGGCTGAAATGATGATGATGATGATGATGTATAAAAAAAATATGTAAGCTAATAAGCGCATGATATGCGACGTTGTAAATTTTACATCAATAGCACGCTATAAAACTTTTTGCCAAGCGCGCGACGTTGCCGCTTTGTTGAGACGCGTACAGATACCGGCACGGATCTTGAGCGCTCGGCTAATCTTTCATTAGTCCCGAAGGCAAGATAGTTTTTTTTATAATTTTGCTCCTTTAAAACCAAATCCCGGGACTCGGGGAATATCCATATTATTCTAACCTATGGCAAGTACCTACATAAAACAGCCCTACCTATTCCGATCTCTGGTGATAAGTCTACTATCACGCAGGCGAAGCCGCTGGCATTAGTTAGCAATACTCTATTATTCTCAATTTACGGCACTGTTTTCAAACCAAAACAAATATGGACACTTTCTACAAAAATACTTCTACATTAAATAAAAGTTCAATAGAAAACTTATTTTTAAAAGTCAGTTAAAATGAAATGGTTTTGATATTATCTTTTAATGGGATTCCGCATGAATGGAACCCTATTTGTAATGTTGACACGGTCGATAGGCTGGCTTCGTTCGTAAGTCCATACAGCATCGGCATTCGATTCATATTTCCCTACCGAGTGCACAGGGAAATTAGGGACTTAACTAGCTTCATATGTATTATGTACATTGTAATCGAGACTGCATAATAACATTCAATAAAGTCCTCTACAATATAGACTACCTACTACCTCGCTGCTATCTTGGAATCCAATCACAGCTTCCTTTATTGTGGGTTTTCCAGCTTTGGCTTAATAACTATTATTAAGCCTTCGCGAAGCAAAATGAAGCCGTACTTATTTTGTAAAGGAAGGTATAATATTATTAAGTTAGAATTTATGTTAACCGTTACAATACGGAATACGTTATTATACGCATTAACTAGGTAATCTGCTAATTTCCGGGTACAATCCGTTAAAGAATGATGACTTAACAAGATATCTCCACTGTACCTAGTTAATCTGCATAATAATGGATAATCTGCACAATAACAGTTCGAACTGATTTACGCACATTAGCGGTAACATAAATATACATATTATTATGTGTATATTTTTTAAATGTCTGAAAAACATTGTTCTTCCACTTTTCACTAATCGGTTTTAGTGCAACTATGTAATGAAGACTGAGTTTGCATTGCTTCAATATTTGCTTATTTAAGAAGTAAATTTTGTATTCTTTGTTTTTTTTTTCTTTTAATATCCGTTTTAATATTTATTGCACTTGCCATTGAAAATAATATGTGTCCGTACTACAGTATCGAACAGCGACTAGGTACGTCAATATGAAGGAATTTGTAAAACACTAACAATAATAGTCGCAAATCCTTAGATAAAGTTGTAGGTAAAGGTGACATGGAGAACCGCGCGGCCACACAGTTCTCTTAAACGGGACATAGTAGAGGTCCCATTCTCTTTGCTAATCACTCATACGATTTCTGGCCACCGTTGGCGCGGGCTTGCGGACGACGAGCAATGGGTAGCTCTCTGTCCGACCGTCCGGTAACCGTCTGGACCGAGCCCAAGTCGTGGACGTTTCGTACTGTTCCTGCGCGCCTCAAGGAGTTATCAGCAACCGTAGGGGCCAGGGTCGAAGCCTACTGGGGCCAAGGGTCTGCTTCTGAAAGGAAGGCTCGGCCCCGGTATGAAAGGCAACGAGGAAACGGGGTGGGTTTTTTAGTCAGTAGTCTGACACTATCTCCAGTTCCGCCCATGGGCAGGGATGTCATCTTGATGATTTATACTCACCAAAAAAAAGAAAAAAATACCACCTATAGATGATTAAGATTTGTGGTGCATCCGTATGCTTGGCAGTTTGAATAAATTATACGACATACACAAATTTCCTTTCTTTGGTATTGCTCGTCAACTCGTTAAGATCCGTAGTAGACCCGAGTTGAGTGACACGAATAGTAACAAATACTTTGACTTCTGAGTTTGTTGCTCATATAGTTTAAATTGACAAATAAATTGACGTGCTAACCTACTTGGAAATTAAATAAATCATTTATCCGAAATCCGAAAAAATAGATCAAATAAAACCAGTAGTGGAAAGAGTAAATTCTTACGGTCTATCATGTTTCTATTCTGGACAACTCTGTCCAGAATAGGAACACGGAGACCGTGAAAAGACGTGGAAATAGTTTTTATATTCTTAGCCCGAATTGTCATTCTTCACAACTTCATCTAAATCGTACTGCAGGGTTTCTGTGAATGCCTCTCCCTGAAAAGGATATAGCTGAATATTTTCAATAACAACAAATCGTCATTATTTAACGTACTTATTTAATACTGAGCTCAACCGTAATTATTGCACGTTCATTAATTAATTTGACAAAATTAAATAACGTGCAGCTACATTAATGTTTGGCTGTAATCTAATTAGGTATGACAGGGTGTAACATGCCTAATTGATGCCATTCAAAAAGCTGCAATAACACACAGCTGGGTTTACATACGGAATACTTAATAATGGTATAAATTAATATTTAAATGATTTTTGATCGAGTGACAAATAGTTTTAATAGTAGCATTCGACGGAATTCGGAAAATAAGGCTCAGTGCACTCTTTCTACACAAAATATGACCTTAAATTATGTCAATCTCTCACTCCTCCGTCAGCGCAATTCCTATGCTAACTTAATTAAGGATATAAAGTTTTCTCTCCACATGAAAGCACCCTTTTCAAACAAGATAATTACAATTATTTTGCGTATATCCATATATCTTTCAGCAAGTAGTTACGATGTTCAATTACTTCATCCCGCCATCTTACCCGCAGTCTGCTGAAATCTAGTCTAACTTTACGATTTAGATTAGTTTATAAAGTTCGTAAAAAGAAGGTAGTACTAGAACTTGAGATTTAGTATTGGCGGAATCTACGCACGCACAAACAAGCTGGTCATCTTGTTTAATTTATCAAAATAGGAAATTTGAAAAATAACCTGTCGATTCTGAACATACTACTTTTGACTTACTTCGTAACATATTGTCTATTGTTATAATGGCTACATTAATATTGTCAATATAGCACATGTAGCGAAGTATAAGTATTATATTTAATTATATTGAAGTAAAAAAATATACCTAATGTTACTGAATGACTTCAATCAATGCTCTTATTACATCAAAAAGCAGTTGATTTCTTTTTTTTTTAAAAAAAAACGTTCAAGTAATCCGTAAGTACTTAGAATCACTACAAAAAAAATTGTAAATTGAGATTTTAAATCAGTTGAGATGGCGGTCAAGCGTGAACGTATCATCAATAAAAAAAATGGTTCGAAACAATAAATCTTACCAATCTTTTTGATAAAAAGAAGAGAGAGAGAAGAAAATGTTAGTAATTTTTAATTGTAGTAATTTTAACTGTTCAATAGTATTGCTGACCAATTCTTGCAGTTTAAAATGGATTTGACCAATGAATGTTTTAAATGGTGATATCTAACATATAAAAATCTTATGTCAGTGTTTGTTATCGAACTTCTACGAAACGGCTTTACGGAGTTTTTATGATTTTTTTTTTTGTGTATAGTTGGTATGTCTGAAAAAATGGGGGCTGGGACCAGCTGGGACCCATTTTGTTATTTGATAGAACAACGTTTATGGCAGATCAACGTTTTTTGACTAAGTTTGTAATATAAATTACTAGAGAAAACTTTTTTAAGTAGCGGGCACTGTGAGATTTGGAGAAAAAGCGTAGAAAACCATTTTGTTTTAATGGTATTATGGTTGATTTTCGACTCAGGGCTCAGGGTAAGCTAATAATAACTTATACACCTACTAGTGCTCTAGTACTGGTCTAGAGCACTAGTAGGTGCATAAGTTATTATTAGCTTACCTCTGATTAACTGAATGCTGCTCTATAAATTAATGAGCTATATATGTAAGTAGGTAAATGATTTAGTGAATTGAAACGCCTGTTCAGTGTTACCTCTGCGACCTTTTCTGTAAGACCTGCAACATACATTAATATTATCTTAAGATGTGGGGAGGAGGGACCTGTGGGAAGCAAAAGTACATTTTTTTACGGTATTTTGAAAGTGCGGATTTTACTATTTTGCTTTGAGCTATGTTATGTTATGTTTATGGTAATGTTTGAATATTTTCACATAATTAATGTCGTGTTTTGTACGTATTTTGGGAAAGTTTCAACCAGTCTTTACCTGCTATTTCTTTTATATCGTCAGCCCAACGTTTAAGTGGTATGCCTTTGCTTCTTTTTCCAGCAGGCCCTGCCCAAAATAGGGATAAATGGAAGGAATTAGAGGAGGCTTTTACCCAGAAGGGGTTCGTGTAAAAGAGAAAAAAAAATCATTATAATTACAAACTAACCTAATTTAAGAAATTTACTAATACTTTGAATTGTAAACACACTTTTATACTGAAATAAAAAGCTTTATTATTATTATTATTATTATTTGTACGTATAAGTAGAACTATACGATCGCGAAGAAGCCTGAGCTGCCGAAGTTTACTATTAACATTTTTCCTTGACAGCTTTCAGGGTGTAAACATTATTTGATGTTTTAGGACGAACTCCATTAAAATCGGAACGCCAGAGTCGAGAAGTCTTGGGGTTCCATCGTCACTATATGCAAATATATGTATATTTGTGTTCAAGTGTTTTTATTACTGTCGTGCTTAAGAGCGCGGGGCCACCGACCGCCGTTCTTTTTCATGACCTCGTTATAAGACGCTCAAGTGACTTCGGCGTCTACTTCACGCTATCGTGAAAAGCGATGATCCGATTTTTATATATCTTTAATTTTATTCTTTCAATTGCTTCCCAATGTGTTTGGGATGTGAATATTAATCAATTAATAACAATGAGACAGCACAACGTGATACAGTCGTGATGCGATTAGCTGTCAGTGAAGCGCCTACTTAATGAAGGTCGTGTAAGTAAACAATGAAATTATTCATAGGAGCGTTTCCGTAACAATGTTAACGTGGTGATATCGGGCCCCGAGCCCACGCGCCACGTAAACGCTTGCCACGCGTTCTGCCTGAGTACGCACCCCATTTGTACGCTTAATCGTACGCAATTAATGCTAGATATTAATCGACGCATATTGATTAAAACACGTAGTATCTTGGAGTAGTTAGCATGTTTAGGTTTCGATGAATTTTTGGGTCTCAATGGAGTTGGTAGGGTGTGGGCGGCTGTTTAGTCGGTTCGGGGGTGTCGGATATTACAGGGGAAGTCCCGAAGCCATCGATCATCGTTACTGTCAGATGAGCGAAACGCCTTTTAACGAGCTAGGTGGCCACGACTTGTTGGCCGCGCGCCGGCTTATCATACCGCGCGCCTCCAGCCATCCGCCACGCAGTCGTCACATAATATAATACTGATTGCCTATAAATGACCATAGACCGGTGTCCATCAGCCTAATTGAATAGATAAAGTCGAGAACAGACTCATTCAGCCTTATTCATTAGCGTGCCGTTTACAAGTTCCCTTCGTTAGCTCTGATTGGTGAATTTGTTTTAATACTGTAATACAGTAGCTTGAATATTCCAAAAAACAGTTTCAGTTGCAAAAGTCTGAAAATGTTTATGTACGTTGGCTTAATAGTAGTTTATACAGTAACATGACACTATTTCCCGAAGCTTTAAACCCCTCAGATAAATCTAGAATTCAATATTTTAAAGAAAAATATGTATTAGAATATCTGAGTAAATATTGAAATTAGTACCGCGTAACATTTGACACGGTAGAAATATCAATATTTAATATTCCCCGCGAATCAAACGTGATTTGATTGGCGGGGAGTACAATTGTTGAACAGTCATTAGCTCGGGAGCCAATGAGAAAACTTTACAGCTTTCAGATCTGTCACCAGATTTTATTAGCCGTTTATACTTTTTGATATTACATTTCATTCTAAGTTTAGAATGTTGATGTAATTTTAATGATTCGTTTTATTATATTTCTGTTTTATAATGTGAAATGTACATGTTTGTTTTTCGAGTCGCATAGTCTTATTGGATTACAATTTCTTAAAATACAGTATATTACATATGTTATATTATAAAGAGGTAAAGTTTGTTTTATCGACCGACTTTAAAAAAAGGAGGCCAAAAACAAAAAAAAATACATTCAGCCAAACATCTATGTTGGGCTGAATGTTTGCGGATAATCTCTGAAAGTGCTAGTCCGATTGCTAAAACTTTTTCACCGATAGAAAGCTGCTTTATTTTTTACTATCATAGGCTTAGGTTATGTTGGGTTACGTTTTATGTACGCGGGCAAAGTTGCGGGCAATAGCTAGTTGCTAATAAATCAAAAACAATAAAACTTAAAATAAGCAGTCTCAGCACCATCTCATTTACATATTACATTACAGTACATTATAAAAAATCCTGTTAAAGTGCCACAAGCTCTTTCTTACCTAGCTCGAGATTCAGGGTGCTTCGGTCCCGTAAATTACCATACGTCAATAAAAAATGTTTTATGATCATAAGTCTCCGAAAAATAGGTTGTAGTAATATAGTCGGTTAGGTAGGTATTTTTTACTCAGATCAAAGTCTTTTTTGTCAATCAGTATCGCGGAAATCACGTATTTCTCTCTCGATTTCCATATCAAGTACATTCTGAAGGTTTACCATGACAAAAGATGCCCATATTATTGTATTGTCGTCATTAGCCCGTAGAGTTGGATCAGATAGGCAGATAACTCGGCAAGCATCGATTTATTTGCAAGCATAGAATATAAAAATGAAAATTATGTAAATGTACAGAAAGAATTCTTGGAGGAATTTGGGGCACACTTTTGCCCAACAGTGGGATATGATGTAAATAAGTATCTACGCTACATCCGAACAAGCGTATATAAATCAATAATGTGCATGCTTGTTTATTTTTTGCTTTTGGTGTTTCATTTACGCGTGTAGCTCAAAGATAAACCATATAATCACCACAAATCAATGATATTGTAAATGCTAAAGATTGAATGTGTGTTTGTGTGTATGTATGTTTGTTACTCCTTCACGCTCAGCCGAATGAATGGATTTAGATAAAACTTAAAATACGGGTATACTTTGCCCTGGAATAAGACAAGGATGCTTTTTATTCTGGGAGTATGATTTCTTTCAGAAGTTAGTATTTTAACATAAATTGCAATCGCCATGAATTTACTGCTTGTCAGGCAGAAAATATTTGTTAGTGTAATCTTAACATTACATCGTATAACTTTTAGTTTAAATTAGAATTAATTTAATAGCAAATGATGAATTTCACATACATTGTGAATAGGAAAGTTTATATAAAACTAGCTTGTGCCCGCGCGGCTTCGCTCCCGCCCTTCCCTACTCCACACTACTATGCCCTACTCTACCCTACTCTACCTCACTCTACCCTACTCTACCCTACCCTATCCTACTCTACCCTACTCTACACTACTCTACACTACTCTACTCTACACTACTCTACCCTACTCTACCCTACTATACCCTACTCTACCCTACCAAACTTCACATAAACCATCTACTAAATAGTCCGAACAAAGCCTAAACATTTGGTTTGGATAGGTGAGCCCATTCTTGAGTTATAAAATTACAACGAAAATCAATGCCACTTGGCATCGATTTTTATATATCTGCAAATAATAGGGAGGGTAAAGGGTAAGTCACCGTTCGGCCATCCGTCGGTTTGAGTCCGAGACGTCGACACCTCAAAGAGATGTCATCAAAACCGTAGGGGCCCGGCGGTGCTGGTGCCCGCTAAGGCCACGTGAATTGAAAGAAACACCTTGAAACGCACAGGGTTAGGGTACAGGTGGGGTTTCGTCGATAAAAGTCTGGCACGCCCTCTCACTCCACCCCAGAGCAGGAGAAGTGTTTCGATGATTATACCCCTAAAATTAGAAGATAAATTTTATTTATTTATATATTTATTTATTCATTTATGTACACACAAATGTATGTTTTTTATCGTATATTATCTGATCTTTCTTTTTGATAAACTTGAGATTGGTTTACTGATGAAGTAGGTAGGAAATAAAGAATCTCTTAGTATCGACCAATGATAAATACGAAAAGGTACATAATGAACAATAAGGTGAACCGAGATTGGCTGAAATTGAATTGAATACCTACTATATATATATATATTTATTATAGTTTTCAACGAAAAACATTTTTTTCATGTTAAGCCTCAATAGCGCGATATAGTACCTATAAAGGATAAGGTTATCTTGTTGCGTTCAGTAGTTCCCACAGTCACAATATGACTCTATCATCAGATCAGCTCAATTTTTTTTTAAGGTAGGAATTTATCTATCGCTCTAGGGCGGAGTGGAAAAGCGTGTTAGATTTTTACCGACTAAAACTATCATATAAGGGTTAGAGTGATGAAGCAGCGAGGTCACGACACTCAGTTTTGAGGAATACTACGCAAGGAGGAGGAGGGAAAACTACATCTTTGCCGTGCGTTCCAGGATCCCGGATTTTCCTTTCGGAAGTCAACCTATGACCCTAGTAGGCTACAGCCCTGCTGAGCCCCTACGGGTTTGCTGACATCTCTTTAAGGCGCGTGTGGAACACTAAGCACCGTCGATGACTCAAGGTCGGCTCGGATGGTTACCGGACGGCTGAAAGGCGAGGTACCTATTGCTCATAGTCCGCAAACCCAAGCCTACGGTGGCTGGAAATTGGGATCGGAATCCCGGTGGCTGGGGCGTGAGGATGTCCGTTTCCTCACGCGTGTAGCTGTCTCTTTCGCTAGCATTACTGCTTCGCAAAAGAAGGCATCCTTGCCATTCCTGCTCGATTCGGACCATGGTCTGTATCAGGGCTCGATTCGAGAGGTTGCCACCGCTGATCATCCCCACGAGGATACGGCGGTCTTACGCTCAAGCGCACACCTAGAGGTGTGTGGTCTTTACCGCCTGAAAAATACGGTACAGCAGTCTGTCTTCACAATGTTGACACTCGGGAGCTCAGCTCCATGGAATCATATTAATGCATCGCCATCCAAGTTACAAAGGTATACAAAAATTTAGTTCAACAAGGACAAGGAGTAACTGTTTCAAGACCCATTAGCAAGATTAAACTTAAACAAACATTTTTTTTGTAACTGAATAAATTATCAAAGGAGTTCCCCCAATCTAGGCGGGAGCGAGCTGGTGTGTCAGACTTTTATGGACTAAAGCCCACCTGTGTCTACGATTGCTTTTTGCGTATCAGTGCTACGGCTACTCAAACATTGCAAATTTACAAGTGTACAAACTTTTAATAAGTCAGGCGTTTTTGCAGTATTCAGTTTCAGCCTTCCTCTATGGATTTCCACAAAGGCAATGTAAGAGGTCGCTTACAATGGGCTCCATCAAAAAAATGTAAGATACCTAAAGGGCAATGGAAATGGCTACGCTAATTGTAACATTTAATATCTTGGTGGACAATAAAAAATGCGTATATAAATAAATATTTTTTCAGAGGTTCCTTGCGTGATTACATCAAAAATTGTATACGCAGTAAATCAAAGGTTAAACCGGTATAGTCCGAAGAATTGCCAAACCTAAATGCAGTAGGAATACATTGCTTGCACACCAGATGGTCGATGGGGACGAAAAGTTCTGGAATGGCGACTACGTACCGGAAGACGCAGTGTTGGAAGGCCTCCCGCAAAGTGGACCGAGGACCTGGCGAGGGTCGCGGTAATCTGATCGATGCGAGACGCGAGATCGGTCATTACGGCGACACTTGTTATGAAGTACTTAGTAAGTAGGTACCAATAAAGTGGTAGGAACCTACTTAGTAAGTACCAACCAATAACGCGGTAGGTAGTGATAGCCGCTAACGACTGAGTTATCAGACTGCGGACCCCGTAAGTTATACTTTGAATAATTGGAGAGCTCGAGTTAACTCAATCACAGCTCTAACTTTGTTACAATTGGACTATTCGTCGCGGTGTTGTATGTAATTAAATCCTCGAAGCCCCTTCTGAATCTATCATTGAGAAAGTTTTAACTGTCAATAATTCATTTAGAACTTTGTTCTAACTTATCCCTCTTTAGGATCAAAGCGTGGCCGAATTCTTGATACGAACTAACTAAGTTACTATCATTAATCTTCGCACACTTATTATTCTAGATCGAGTTTGTGGAAATTGCTAAAAATAGATGTTAGCATCGAGGAAGTAATAAGTACGAGTACATACCAAAAGAGATTTTTAAATATTTAGTTAATTAACTTCATCAGTTTAGTTTTCAGACAAAATGCTAAAGACAAATACAGATCACAGGCCATGAGAGTTAGTCTCCAGCGTTCCGTTCAAGTGCACGAGCTCTGAGGTGCACTGTAGATAATGCAGCAACCCAATTATTCAGCTGACTAATTAGTCTGGGTCAGCAATATACCAGCTGACGACGGAGAACACTGAACGCTCCCAGTGATAATCAAGCGTTGCAGCGCTTCAATTATTAGCTAGCCATTTGCTTGTTATTACGCTGGAATTTCTAGCCCCTTCCATTCCTAGCTAGTCAAGTTGTACGTAGCGCAATAACGTTGACTGTGGCGGCCGAGGGCACTATTGTATTGTTAGTACAAGAGCTTCCTCACTCATAAATAGCAGCGCGGAAATCAATGTCGACGTTGTGCTCGTACCGTTGTTTTTCTTAGCGGAGGCTTATGTGGGTGTTAGTGGGCAGAAACATGCGTACGTTATTTTTAAAGAGTTCTATTCAGCCTGACGTAGAAATTGTGGTTTTACCTTTATGCTAACTTTTTATACAAAATTAAGCAGCGCGTTAACGGCTCGTTGAATATCATTAACATGAACACACCTCTCATAATTACGACCGCGGATGGAACACGTGACCTTATTAATATTTATAAAACCGAGAAAATTGTACAAATTAATTTCATCCAACTGTCTGCATGTCGAAAACTATTTCTCCATTGAGGTTACTTCAAATTGCTCGTTCACCTCGTTATTAATGTTATCATCGCAAAAAATACGGCTTATTCATACCACTCTTGAGAACATCCCGAAAACTACTAAATAAGTTGGCCTCATCTACTTAAACTTTTCTAGTTCACAGTTATCTTTGAAATAAAACTAAAGAAAACTAAATAAAAAAGTTTTGGGCGTTACACGGATTGAGAGCATACAGAAAAGAAAAGAAAAACATTTACTGTGTACTCACGGGTACCGTGCGAACCACAGACTCGCGTTCCGCTTTCTGAAAGACTCATTAATATTTCATTGAGTGCTCCAAAGATGTTAATTTTCTGCGTTTATTGTACGACATAACGAGATAAATAGGTATTTTTAATTGTTCTCAAGCATGTCTCGACGCGTTTCATAATTAAATTAGTTTAATTTCATTATAATTTTATTCGGGGGTAAGGTCTAAAGGTAGGCCTATTAAAAGGGCTACTTTGCTTAAATTGTTGAATTGTCTGTTGATAGTCCCTTCATAAGCAAGGCTGGAGGGCCTGGCTGCGAGGCTTCGGGCTCCGGGAGGGCAGCGGCTGCGATTACCGGCAAGATGCTTAGTAATTTAAATATTGTTTTAAGGATGTTATTATAGGAACAGTGGTGTTTAAGAGTTATAATAGCACTTTTTTCGTTTTTTTTTATGAATTACAGGGGTAAGTATTGAGTGCTGGTTTTAGAATATAGGGGTATGAGAAATCGTTGATGATGTTATTTTATAAACTAAGAACGACTGGTGGAATTCACAATACTATACGACTATCGTATGACAAATTCTTTAATGTCGCTGGTAGGGACTTACCAGCTACCTCATCAACACGACTGATATCCCATAAACGTGAACAATGTGAACATCTATTATATCCATCGACGAAATACACCCCCGACGAACAGATTTGACGTACATCAACGATAAAATAATCAGGCCGCCGCATGCCACGCGTTAAGCCGTATTTGCTGCGTCCGGCAAGACCACAGAATATGGAATTAGTGACCCAATATTCGCTCCTGCGCCGTGTGCCGCTGCGACTTAGTTCAAGTATCAACATCATTCATTGGGATTGGGATTATCCGAAACAGTCGCCGCGGCCCTGAAACGAAAAGGGCAACTGAAAGAACACAGGTGGGTTTTAGTTAGTAAAAAAATCTGACACTACCTCTCGTTCTACCCAGAGCATGAAGAGTTATTTGAGGATGTACTCCAAAGAATACTTTGCTAAGGCCTGCCCCAGGCGTACTATGCCTTTCGCATCCAGTGGACTCTTGCAGCACAGTTCAGATCATTGGTCCACCTTGACACTTTCCAACGCTTCGTCTTTGCCACTCCAGAAGCTTTTTGGTCCCATCGACCATCCATTCTATCAGCAATTACATTTTGTGGAATGTATGGGACAAATTAGCTTTAGAAAATGGTTCATTAGTAAGCGGTAACTCCCTGCCGTACTTCATTTGTATGAAAACTTTTAAAGTTGCCCACTTTAGCAGTGACCTGTGATCTGTGGTCAAATCCAACAGGAAATTATGCCGATGTTTTGCTAACTGGCAAATTGACGCACGCTAATGCACGGCCAGACGGTACAGAGGGATTTACTTTGTCAATTGTGATCCGTTTTCTCAGTTCTGATGACGTAGCTGCTCATAACATCTTCTTTTGTAATAGTTTCAGATGCATTCAAAGTTTCTAGGCATAGGTTATCGAAAATCAAGGCTATGTAAAGGATGCTACATATTTTTAGAGGTGAAGATCTTGAAATTGAAATAAAGAACAGAAAAATGTTTACAACATGTATGAAATTGGCTTTGTTTGAGAGAGATGATTTTATCTATTTATTATATGAACTGAACATTTGAATTTAATTGCATTTAAATATTAAAATCGAGTCGCGTCGGTGCTCAAGACTTTGAAAGTCTTGAGCATCGCCGCCGAGTTGCATTTCGGGGAGTGTGCGACGGAATTGCATAACCCAATTTCACCTAGCCCGTTCCATCATCGGATCACCAGGCATATGGCGATGTGCCACCGGTACATGGTGAACATCCCACCAATACGCACAAAACGTTTTGGGAACACATTCATTGTACGTACAGCTAAGGAGTGGAATTCCTTGCCGGAGTCTGTTTCCTGATGGCTATATACAACCGGGGAATCTTTAAGTCAAGAGTGAATAGGTTTGTTTCTTCTTGGTAAGCGCGTTCCATCGTCGACCGCATCGTCGATTTTCATCAGTACCCCTAGCCAAGTTGCTAATCTGCAATAGTTAACGCTTGTAGAAAGCTTCAAATGTACGGGAATGCATCCTCTTATCGCTCAGTCACGTCGTCAGAACAAAAGAATTGGCGGCAAGGTCAACTCGAAGCGTTCGGCGCAAGCGAAACGGTTGTAACTTGGCTAGGGGGGCAGGTGAGATAGCAGTCAAGCGCGAACCTATAAAAAAAAACTTGCATTATTTCTAAATCAAAACGTTACAGTCAATGGTGAGCGGTACAGAGACATAATAACAATCTGTTTTGTGCCTCAGTTGAATGGCACTAATGTGGCAGACATGTGATTTCAGCAGGACGATGCCACATGCCACACAACACACGATATCATTAGCATAATAATATGCTGCAATAAACGTTTCACGAACAATTCATTTCACGAAATGAACTTGTTAATTGCCATTGTTCATGCGATTTGACGCCTTTAGATTATTTTCTCTGAACATATGAAAATTATCATGTCTACGCCGATAAACCAGAAACAACTGAGCACTTGGAAGCTAACATTCAATGCGTCATCCTAAAATACAGTCCAATTTACTGAGAAGAGTATGTGAAAATTGGACATCCAGATTACGCCATGTGCTTTCAAAGACACTTCCACCTGACTACCGCTAAGTTCATTTTTGCTTGCACTCGAAACGAAAACTTCAATTGGTTTGGATTGGCGGCGCGCCGTAGGATTCTCGCGAATTTTTTTTTAAGTTATCAGTCAAATATGACCGTGATGGTACGCATGAGCCGCGGCGGCCATAATTATGCCCTAAAATTATATTCTATCTCTCTAATAAAGCCAATTTCATGCATATTATAAACATTTTTCAGTTCTTTATTTCAATTCAAAGTTCTCCGCCTCTAAAAACATCCTTAATAAGATAAAATATACATATTATTTGTTTTGTTTAATTTTTCTATATTAAAAGTATTCTGTGGTACTGATTGATAAAAGTTAGCTACTTTAAGATATTTTCAGCTACGGAACCCATTACATTACTGAGTGTCATTAGGAGCAAAACCGCTGGAAATTTTTAGCGTTTAAAAAGAAATGATATCAACAACAAATTTCCGCCGGCATGTTTTTCCATCAAGTTAAGAAAGCAACCATAGGAAAAACTTACTGGAATTAGTATTCAAGGGAGCCAGTGTGAAGCAATGCTTACAGTTTGTTCTACGAGTAATACAGAGATCAACAGAATTAATTATTCAACTTCGTCCAGTTCGGTTTGTTCAGCGCTATCCAGTATCGCATTGCATATTGTAAATAAAAGAAATGTTATTCGCGGAAACGTACAAATTGCTGTTTCAGTACTTTTTTAGGGTTCCTTACCTCAAAAGGAAAAAATCGGAACCCTTGTACGATCCCTTTGTTGTCCCTCTGTCTGCCTGTCTGTCAAGACCCTTTATCTCGGGAACCCGTACAGGTATCAAGTTGAAGTTAACTATATACTCAGATCTGCGATCCATTCTTATTGTGAAAAAAAAAAACAAATGACTAAATTAACGAAAAAAAGAAATGTAGATATATTTTGAAACTCTCGAGGGAATCAAAATTTATAGGGTACTTGCAGTTGGCGTAGAACAATAAAATTTGGCAAGTATGTAATATCGTCTAATACTATAAGTACTGGAAAAAGTCTGAAAACTATACTTATTTAATTAAATCACAAAAAAGGGTCTTTGTGCAAGGAACGGGGGTCCTAAAGTGAGCTAACCATGTCATGTATGAAAAGGCTTCATTTGCACAAGCTTGAACAGATTTTCATTTTTTTTATGATATAAACTTTTCGATTAATAAAAAAAAAAGGAATGATCTGGATTAAATTTGATATTGTACAGCTTTGATTAGGTTACTTAGCTAATTTAGGTATGTTACTACTATAATCACAATTTCATTTAGAAAACACAATAATATAAGTAATTATGGGTTTCCAAAAAAAATTTTTCGAGAAAAATTTGAGACTCGATTCCTGAATTATATAAATGTAAATATAAAGTACGCAACTCTCTGTGGGCGAGTCCGACTCACATTTTTCCAGTTTTTTTTAAAGTAATTTCTCTTTGGTTTCAGACTGCGAAAAATCTATATGCTAATCTTGATTAAATTTTTAAGAATTTGGTTGTTCTGAAAGCTATTTTTAATAAAACCCTGGTCAATGAAATTTGAAAATAAACAGCAACTTTCCGACTTCTGCGAAGCAGTAATGCTCGCTAAGGAGGAGGCCAAGCGCATCAGGCAACAGCGCTCTCACCGCCGCCGGGATTCCGATCCCGATTTCCAGCCACCGTAGGCGCGGGCTTGCGGACAGTGAGCAATGGGTAGCTCGCTGTCCGGCCGTCCGGTAACTGTCCGGACCAAGCCCAAGTCGTCGACGGCGCGCGCTGTTCACGCGCGCCTCAAGGAGTTGTCAGCAACAGCAGGGGCCCAGCCGGGTTGAACGAGTGCCGTCAGATGGGACTGGTCATCTCTTAGCTGCTAGTGGCTTAATTCAGTTTCTATCTTTTAACTATTTTACATTTTTATTTCATTATCGACATTGTGCTCACATGATAGAAGCAACAAGTAATATGTAACCAAGCATTATATGTAACACATAATATGATTTAAAAGAGTGACCATGGAGTTTCTTGCACGTTCTTCTCCATAGAGACCTACGCTTTGGAACGTGCAATTTAGCTTCACTTTTCTTGGACTGACCGACATTTGACTATTCAAAAGTGCCTGCAAATGGTCTATTTGAAATAAATGCTTTGATTTTGATTTTTTTGATTTTTACAGTCAAAAAGTAACATTTGATGAAGTGGAACTAGTGGAAAAGACCAGAAATGGCCAATGGAACTTATTTCTCACATATATAATAAATTAACACAATGAAGATAGGACAATACAAATAAATGAATGGTTCTGAATAGTTTTGTTGAAAATGGTATCATCAGATTACTTAATCTTTTGATTTTGATTTCTTGATTACTTAATCTGATGATGATGATGGAGCCGGAGGACAGGCACCGGAACTCCGTAATTAATCAATGTATCCTAGCCGTGTTTGGGCTTATTCGAATTGTCATGAGATGCACTTTGGCTATAACGTACTCTCGAACTGATTTGATGATAGAGCCGAAAGGTGGAAGGTGAACATGGGAAATTGATAATAAAACAATGTATCCTAGCAGTGTTTAATAGGTACTCTAGGTAAAAAGTGTAAAAAAATACCGACTTCTCTAAAAAATACACTAAAACGATCAAAATAACTTTAATTTCGGAATTTGGTGTTAAATGAGAAACAAATAATACAGAGAAACACCGATTTCCTTTTTTTAGTCAATTCGGTTTTTTTTTTTTTTATAAAATGTTTTAACAACTCAATACATTATGTGACTACAAGTCATGACGATGCGGTCTTTAGCTAACTGTATTTGGTCTTAGGCTACATTTGTAGATGGATCGCTTATCCATCTAAGCTAGGCGCTCCTAAGATATAAATGTCTATCAATCACTGGAATCGCCAATTATCGTTGAACTTATTTCATCTCTCCCGTGTACGAAGCATAAAATTAGTTTTCGAGCTTTTCTCAAACTTAGTTTTTGTTGAAGTTATATTTTTGTCCTGGCTTGTTTGAATTTAGATTTATAAACGGTGAACAGGATCAAGTAATAATTTATGTGGTTACCGTAACCCTATACTGAGTAGAATATTTAAAAAAAAAACACTTTTTTTTAAAGATTTTTAGTAATCTTTTTTTCTAGCAGAGCGCTAGTTTTACCGCAATAAACAATATACACGTATGAATGAAATGGGTATTTCTTACAACATTCATTCCTACAATAATAACAACGACATTTGTGTTTCGCAAAGTTTGTGCATTTCGCCAGTCAAGTTTAAAAAATATTCCGTTTTTGGGCTTTAAAGTGAGTGTGTTCATTTGGTTTTCTACATATGGTTTAGTTGTAGGCAATTTTGATAGAAAACTAAACCAATTTTAGCCAAAAAATATGGCAACAATGATTCGCTTTCGTCACAAAAGCAGACGAGTATTATAGACTAGAGCGAGCTACGGCGTAGCTCACTGCTACGACAGCTACATAATCGCTACGAAACCGCTACGCCTTGAGACAAACGTCTTGAACTTTGTTTTTGTCTGCAACAAAGCCCCAATTCTGTTGAATTGTTGCGTAACAACGCACCGCTGCTTTAAAACATTGCTTTATTATACAAAAAGGCCAAACAAGAAAGGCCAAAACATGAAGACTTCAAAATTAGTTAAAGTTTCAAGTCAGAAAATTACTCTAATTTAACGCATTTATTATATTATTATTGAATTATTCTGTTGCTTTGTATTTTCGTCATACTAATATCTTCGCATATTAAATCCCTTATTTCCTCATACCGGAGCACTCCTAAGTAAGGATTGGCGAAGTATTTACTTCAAAGGTTTATTTATGTATTACATATTATTGGCTGTACTCCGTTCTGCTATGGTAGATCTCAGAATAGATTTTAAATTATTACGAAACATGTAGGTAAAACTATATTTGCTGGCTGCGAAATTAATATACTAAAGACATATTTTGATTCATAATGAAGTTTGTGTCAAATAAAGGGTAACTGGTATTTGAATCAGTAGGTATTCGCTACTTAATTGTCTTTTAGTGAATGTGATTTTTTTTTTGTAATTTCAGACGACATTGGGATGGATTTAGAATTGATATTTAAGTTGACAGTTATGAATCTCGATTTAATAGTTTACGGCGCATTTATGATTGAGGCTAAGTTTTGCAAAGTTTAATCTTAAATGTCTTTATATAATTTTAGATTTCTTATATATTTATTGTTTCATTTAATTACAAGAAAATATATACATAATAAACTTAAATATAAAAAAAATATATATATATTTAAGTATGCTTAACCTAACTATACACACTAAAGGCTACTCCCTACTAAAATATATTTCTTTCAATAAAGTGGATTGTGAATTCAAAAATGAATAATGAGAATGTTTCCTTTATTATAAATCATGATTAGTACATGATATTGTTTATAACCACAGGAAAACTATGGTCACAAGGTAAGGACATAGCCTGAAGAATCACCAAACATTTTTCATCAACTTTCGGATGAAATGATGATGCGAGCCGTATAGGACCGGTCGTTGTGGCGACACTTGGGGGAGGCCTATGTGCAAAACTGGACGTCTTTCGGCTGAAATGATGATGCGAGCCGCATAGGACCGGTCGTTGTGGCGACACTTGGGGAGGCCTATGTGCAACACTGGACGTCTTTCGGCTGAAATGATGATGCGAGCCGCATAGGACGGGTCGTTGTGGCGACACTAGGGGGAGGCCTATGTCCAACACTGGACATCTTTCGGCTGAAATGATGATGCGAGCCACAAAGAAACGGTCGTTGTGGCGACACTTGGGGAGGCCTATGTCCAAACTGGACATCTTTCGACTGAAATGATGATGCGAGCCGCACGGACCGGTCGTTGTGGCGACACTTGGGGAGGCCTATGTTCAACAGAGGACGTCCTTCGGCTGAAAAGATGTTGATGATGATGATGATTCCACAACTATCACACAGCTCCGTCTGGTCCCAAGTTGAACAGAGCTGTAGTGTTATGAGTACTAGACAACTGATATACATACTTATATATTTCTAAGTACATACGTAATATAGATAAATTATACCCAAACGCAGAACAAATGATCATGCTTATCACACAAACATTTGTCCTGGGTGGGAATCGATCCCACGACCTCCGGCATAGCAGTCAGGGCCACTAACCACTAGACCAACAGGCCAGTCAACACGAGTCAGTCTTTACACGAAAATAAAGTAAAACGAGCTGTAAAGTTTCACATAGCTGGTTGTTAGCAATCCTATCGACACTAAATGGCATGGAAGCATCGGAAAAAAACGTGCGCAATTTGTGCGAGGTTTTAACTTCAGGGTTCGAATTTCTGAGCATTTATTATTTGACTGTCGGGCAATTTTTATTAACATTCAAAACTCATTGTTTTATTTCAGTTAAACTCTCGTTTAAAAGCGTTGTGTGTGCACACCGTAATTAAATTAGTTAATTAAGAAGTGATCCTAACCTTAATTTTAAACATTGTAATATTTGTTGTGCCCTCTCTGTTTACTTGCTGGGTATCTTTTTTAGGAAATACGTAGCACCATTAATGCAGTAAATATTTGAGTATAATTTAATAAGATACTACTCTACAATTGCTATAGGATGGTGTGGATGACAGCTGTCGGATTATCCTTTTCTCTCATCTTAAAGATGCTTATTATTGTCCTGCTGTCATCCTAACTATGCTGTGTTACTAGTTTTTGTTCTAAACTCATCTTAGTGATGAGTTGTACTGGTTAACCGACTTTGAAAAGGAGGAGGTTCTATGTTCGGCAGAATGTACATATTATGTTTTTTTAGAAAGAGTCAAGTGTATCGTAGTTGTTAGCCTTTGTTTTTAACTAAGCTTAGTGAAGGGTTCTAAGCTAAAGTTTAGCAGTTGAAGTAGTAGTAACGTTCGTATCAGCCAGAACATGTTTCCCTCCGTACTTGCCAGACGGATTAGAGGAGGAGGCAAATCACTGTTGACAGAATAAATGAGTTTGATCGGAAATTATGACATAAAATATCTGTGCTTGCTGTGCAGTCCTCGAATAACTAAAAATGTTTCAGTCATATTACCGCTGTTATAAATAACTTCTATATAACTTCTGATCGGTGCATTTTACTGAAAAAGGTAATGAGTTCATTTTTTAAGAAACTTAATACAAAATTTACTACAATTTGAAGTCACGAGATAGTCTCATAATAGGTCAAAATTGTAGATTTATCCTAAAAACCAGGAAGGTACCACCACAATACGGTATTTTTTTTTAAATGTAGACGTCTTAGCGCATCTTAATATATACAACGACGTATAAATAACTCATGTAATTAATGTCGTTGCGAAATTATGAATAATTCTTTAGACGTACAGACTGAGTTTCGAAGTAAATTATGACCTTTCGGTTCAATGTCATATTTTAGCACACGATAATTCGTGTGCTAAAGACAGGCAAGAGTTAATTAACTTTTTTGAGAATATACACAATATTTAGCGATATAACTCTTAAAAGTCATTTTTTGGGTACATCAAAAGCGATAATTTAAATTTAGGGTTAATAAAAGATATATCGTTGCTCTTTCCTGTAGTTTGACTAGTTTATGATTACCTATTTGGGCTCTAAATATCCTTAAAATCTATAAAAGTTCAATGTTGTATTATCAACAAACGTTCATGAAAAAATGATCACGATCATCATCTTCCTGCCCTTGTCCCGTGTTTTTTGCGGTCAGTGCAATACGTTTTTTTCTTCCATTCTGTCCTGTCACCCATGCTATCACTAACTTCCTTTTCTTTCATATCACTCTTCACACAATCCATCCATCTTTTCTTTGGCCTCCCTTTTCTCTCCACCCATCCACATGTATACTCATAACTCTTTTACATGCGTTCCATCCCTCCTCTTTACATGACCATATCAAGACAAAAGATTCCCCTTTAACTTTTCAGTCGCTGGCGCCAGTTTTTTTCGTGATAAAACATTTATTTTAAATTGTAAGTGTAAGGGTGCCAAAAATGTTGGTCACCTAATTAAGTCTAAAAACCTCGTAAACTTCATAATTTAAAAAAATAATAAATCTGTGCGTTTTGAAATCTAATAGACAAAAGAGATGATTTACAATAGAATTATATTGTTTCAGTTTGTACCTTCTTACAATGATACTAGAGACACATGAGGCGCGCTCGAAAAATGCATTGTAGGGTAACGCATGACGTCACACTTCGTGAACGTCGCAATAACTCCACACAACTGTCCGCACCTTGCGATAAGGACACAAGCCTCCATAAGAAACTCGGAACGCAGTTTATTTTATGTCCTTTTGGTTTTAAAATAACTCTACTTTTCTTTAAATTTTATTTACATTTTTTTTTAAATGAGTCTTTATTCCACTCGTCTTAGTAAGTAGTATTTCACCAATCATGTTTACTTAATTGCTCTATATTTCTATAATAACCGAGCCTTACAACCAATTGGCTATAAACCCAGGCTGGCGTACTCAAAAATTCATACAGAATCAGTAAATAATAATTACTCAACCATCATCATCATTTCAGCCGGAAGACTTCCACTGCTAAACATAAGTCATGTTTAGCAGTGGAAGTCTTCTTTCAAGTGTAGCCACCACACACGGTCCTGTGCGTCTTGCATCCATCATATTTCCTCGACCCTCACCAGGTGTCGCTTGGTTTCCAACATTACGCCTTGCGATACTCGCTGGCTACTCCAGAACCTTTCAATGTCATCGCCCATCTGTTCTGCGAGTTATGTGCCCAGCAGTGCTACTTTAGTTTGTTGAGTCTTCGGGCCACGTCAGTAACTATAGATTACGATGGATTCCTGATTCGATAAAGCAAAGAAACTCAGGGGAGCATAGTCATTTCCCATTGGCGTTCTGATGAGGTTCATTGTGAGAAGCCACGTTTCCGAACCATATATTATTATTATTATTCATAGACTTTCGCCTTGAGACGCTGTGGTATGTCGGACGAGAACATACCGCAAAGCTTCCCCAACGCTGCCCAGCCGAGTCAGATTCGACGGTTGATCTTGTAAGACAGTTTTGGAAGGAGAAGATAAACCAGATTTTAGTTGGAGAAAATACACAGTATATTATAACTGTTTTACGGTACCAAGACGTGTCACGGTGTACAAAAATCAAAAATAAATACCTTTTCCAAACAAAAACTCATAAGAGTAATATACAAAACACAAATAAGTTTGTATATCCAATAAACCTCTTTCCCGAAATTTGTCCTACCTAACTCGACGTTATTAAACAGTAGTCAAATAATATACGCAGCATATCCGGACTTTGGTCCCCTTAAAGGACGATATTTGCGGCATTGTATATAATTTGTACCTAATGGCGACTATCAGTTTACTACATCGTTATACAGTCAGACTGTGTTATCTGTTGACATTGATTTTTCAAAGGGGCAATTACCTACTACAGTAATAACCCCTTTGAACAGGTCAGCTGCGGATGACGTCCATTTAGATTGGATACATGAATTTCAATCCATTTGGAAATCCAACGCTGGAAGATGTCCATTTCATTGGCATACGTTTATAATCACATTCACGAGACGATTTTGGAAGACGTCCACTCCATTTGGATTGACGGACGTATCGTCAATGGCTACCTTTAGTGTTCCTAGCACAATTACTTATTCATACTTTTTAACTCGGAATTTTCTCTTTCCATTTCATATCCCACTCTTTGGTTCTTGGTGACCTAAGGCTTAAATACAAACTTGCGTCACCTGGACAATACTAACTAAGATTTTTTTGACTGATTGATAAAACAACCATTCTCTCGAATCACCAGTTTGGGCGCTTTTGTGAAACCGAAGTAAATACACCAAATACGTATACAAAGACAATTAAAATCCTGACACTTCCTTTTATCATAGCCGTAGTTTGGCGACTTGTTTTATCGAAGGTTTACTCTCTCACGACTCAGTCAGTTCGTTCGCTGCTGGTACTTGTTCCGGTCGCTGAAGTACTACTCTTCACTCTTCACGCCCGCGACGGGCACCCGTCGTGCCCGTCGCGGTTATTACGTAGCAAAAAAGAGACCGAAGCACTCGAGGGTCCCCCGCAACAGAACACTTTTGTATGGGACCGTGCGGGCGTCCGCTTAACTACTTACTACATGTTTTTTTTCTTGGGCACGTCATAATTATAGTGGTAATCGGTGGTGATCCGTCTTTGAGGCGTGGCTGGAAAGACCTGACGGCGTCCTCTCCTTCCGCATGACGCAGCTTGTCACCAGACATGGTCAGTTCGGGAGGTTCCTGCACCGGATTCGTGCGGAAGTGACGCCTTAGTGTCACCATTGTGTAGACCGCCCGGAGGACACGGTGGAGCATGCGGTTGAAGTGTGCCCCGCTTGGGCAACGCGCCGTCGTGTCTTCGTGGGTGCGATTGGTGGCAGCGATCTGTCGCGCCGGGCCTTGGTACAGGCCATGGTCCGGAGCAAGGAGGAGTGACAGGCGGTCGCCTCCTTCTGCGACGCAGTAATGCTTATAAAGGAGGAGGCAGCACGCGTGAGGCAACGGCGTTCACGGCCTAGCCGCCTCCGAAATTTTAATCCCGATTTCCGGCCACCTTAGGTGCGGGCACAGTTTCCTTATTAGGCCAGTCAAAATCCAAATTTTTCCATAAGAACTTTCTCCTGACAATAACAAATACAACAAAAAAAGAATTAGCGAAATCGGTCCAACAGTTCACGCGTGATGGCGTGACCAAGGAAATAGGGATTCATTTTTATAAATATACTAGCTTTTGCCCGCGCGGCTTCGCTCCCGCTCTTCCCTACTTCAGCCTACTATACCCTACTCTACCCTACTATACCCTACTCTACCCTACTCTACCCTACTCTACCCTACTCTACCCTACTCTACCCTACTCTACCCTACTCTACCCTACTCTACCCTACTCTACCCTACTCTACCCTACTCTACCCTACTCTACCCTACTCTACCCTACTCTACCCTACTCTACCCTACCCTACTCTACCCTCCTCTACCTTACTCTACCCTACACTACCCTACACTACCCTACTCTACCCTACACTACCCTAATTTTCATTTTTTTTCCATAAGAACCTTCTCCTCATAATAACAAACACAACAAAAAAAAAATTAGCGAAATCGGTCCAGGCGTTGTTGAGTTAGGCGCTTACCAACACATTTTGCGATTCATTTTTATATTATAGATAGATTATTTTATTATTATCATTGGAAGTGGTCCTGCTTTTGTTTGAAAACTTACAAAAATTATGATGTATGTACGTGAAATCATCATCATAATATTTCAGTTGAAAGACGTACACCGACCGGCGGACCGACTACACCTTGTGGAGTGGAATAAGTAAACACTATTCAATATTACTTTTAATTGACATGACAATATAAATCGTTAACAAATTAGCTTTGTATTCCGGTGCAAATACTAAAGGCCATCTTCAAACACCGACTTCTTAAGCGGTCCTACGTACGTACGACTGCTAAAGAAGCTGGCGTATTCGATAGGTTTTGACGTCGGAATCAACGTAGGACTTCTTATTCCTATAAGCAGCTTTGAAGCTTTAAAACTTCGTCGTTATTTAAGATGTTTTAAAATTATTTAATATTTTTGAGTAGAACTAATGTTATTTTATTTAGCGAGAAAAAATATGTCTTACATATTTCTTTTTTGAAAAACTGTAAGTGTACATTAATAAATTGAGAGCTGACTTCCAGCCGTCGATCAATATGAAGTATCGAACAAGTATTGCGGCGAATAATCTAATACCTAATATACTACGCCTAAGTCGTAAGCATAGGATTTAGAACTTAACAGACACGTATATATTAGTCTAGTTAACTATGTAACTTACCTACTTCGCAGAACTACAGTATTAGTAATACACAAGATGTCTTTGAATTCGAGATGCTTGTAATATAATCAATAATCATAATAATAATAGATTTTCTGCTACTAATAAATGTTAGGAATTACTCCTGTACTGTGGATATTGTGAATTTACATGTTTGTGAGTTCACAAACATGTAAAATCACAAGACACCCAGACCAGCAAGAATTATCTGTCGGCCACATAATTATTTGAATATCTGAACTTACCGTCACAAACGCTCAATATGTATAAAGAAAGAGTTTAAGTATTTTTAGCCACATGACTATTTAGTATCGCCAACAAAAGAAAGATTTGTACGACATTACAATGGCACTAACGAATCGTTCTGTCGTTTTTGTTGCCGCCCTCTCTGTCTAAGCATAAAACATAGGCATCATTTATCTTTTTCTTGTTTTAATAAACAAAACTGGCAATCCATATTTGGCGTCTCGTTAGAGGTTATTGTTTTGGGAAAGCCAGAAACTAACTGCAATGTTTGCTGACGAAACAGTTCGTGTCCGTGTTTCGGGGATAAACAAATCAGCTTGCCGGCCAGCTAACTTGTGGCTGGAGGGCATCGTTCATTGGTGCAATAACGTATTGGTCGGAAGATTGCAGTAATGTGTATGTAGTGACATATTGCGCCTCACTAGTCGCGCTGACCCACTTTCAACTGATTCGTTTTGTTTTTGTTTACACGCAATTATCGTTTCGTCGTGTTATGTAATTTTCCGTTTGTTATTATAAAATTTCGCTTGATAATTGGTTTTCGCTTGTATCATCACTATGACGACACTATTTTTAGTTTAGTCCAAACATGGAGTTGTTACTTTCAGTACTTATCAACAGAGAATCGTAAATCAATTTATTAAAAAAAAAACGGACATTTTTATTTTTTTATCGATCGATGAATACAAAAAAGTATGGTGCAGGTATTTGCGAGAAGCACAGGATCGGTCGTTGTGGCGACGCTTGGGGGAGGCCTGTGTCTAACAGTGGACGTTTTTCGGCTGAAATGATGATGACGACAAATATTGGTATCCAATTTAAAACTTTTGAACAACAGTAGGTACATGTAGGTGGGTAGAGGTATTTCACAAATACGCTTAAAATTTAAATAAAAAGTTACGAAGCAACGATACGATATTCATTATATTTGGAAGGGACAAGCGATAGTCGATAAGAAAAATGTCCTTTAAATAAATATTTTCTTGTTTCTTTTGAAACAAAGAATCTGTAATTAAAAAAATAAGCTACTGACAAGTACCGAACGTAGAGCTGGAGTAAATAGGGAGTTTCTAGCGGGAGTGAAGTTCAGTAGCGCCTTTAATTATTTGCAAAATTATTTTTAGTGGGTGTTGTGATGTAAACTTGGTGTAGTTTTGTATGTTAAGTGTCTATACACTATTGGACAATATGTGGAATCATTTAAACAGGCGCTATTTCGGAAAAATAGTGCGAATGATGTTCTTTTAGTATTCATTACCCCAACGAAGCTTGCCAAGAAGGCTGACTCTATACATTTGCTGCTAAATACTACAAAAACAATAGAATATGTTTTTTTTAGGTGGAAAATGACTTCTCTCGCGCTTGGGCGGAGCGCGTGTGCGTGTCAGGCTTTACTAACTAGAACCCACTCCTATCTTCCTTATTTGCCTGGCGTTCCAGGGCTTCGGGTTTTCCTTTCAGAAGCGAATCCATGGTTCCAGTAGGCTTCAACCCTGCTGGACCCCTACGGTTTTGCTGACATCTCCTTGAGACGCCCGTGGAATTCTAGGCGCCGTCGACGACTCGGGCTCGGTTACCGAACGGCCGAACGGCGAGCTACTCATTGTTTGCTGTCTGCAAGCCCGCGCCT
Source organism: Mythimna ferrago (assembly GCA_910589285.2). Classification (NCBI taxonomy): domain Eukaryota; kingdom Metazoa; phylum Arthropoda; class Insecta; order Lepidoptera; family Noctuidae; genus Mythimna; species Mythimna ferrago. The sequence goes on along the minus strand of OU342673.1, from coordinate 13,563,463 downwards.
ACGGTGGTTGGAAATCGGGTTCGGGATGCCTCTGGCTGGGGCGTGAAGGCTGTTCGTCTCATGTGTGGCCACCTCTTTGGCTAGCATTACTGCTTCGCAAAAGGAAGCGACCACCTGTCAGCGATCGCTCCGAACCATCGACGGTCGTTGCCACCGATGGCCCCCACGAGAACACGCAGAGCACACCTCTACCGTATGCTCCCTCGTATCCACCGGGATTAGAATGAGTTATATTCGCATTCTAATATAATTATCTCAAAGAACCTCAAAGTGATCGAAACTAAATACTTTCTAAACCTGATACTGGTAATTGAACAAACCGTGCCGAAGCCAAAACAACAAAAAAAGGTAGCATACGTAACGCAAAGACACTAACGCCTTAGATAAGTCTTAAACAGTAAACAATATGATATTTTTACGGGCGAGTTTATCGTTATTTACCAGGTACCACGAGTAATATGAGAAACGAATGACGTCTTACTTGACCTTGTCACCTTGGTAACACAAAAACTCTACTCATTTCTGCCAAAACATGATCACAAATGTATTATATGTCGCCAATTAATGTGATCATTAGTGGCGATTTATTTATGGGTCTGTTATGATAGTCGATACAATCCTCGGGCGGTAATGTCAACAATACTCGATAATAATGTTGCTACGATTTCATTAGTAGGGATGCACTAGGGTACCTAGCTATCCATATTTACATACTTTTTTTTATTTATTGCTTAATTCGAGTCACTAACTCAACTACCGCCTTGTGTAATGTAAATTGTTTTTTAAGAGACGAAAAGCTCTAATAATGTAATGACTTTTGGAATACATTAAGGTGTGTCAAGACCTGACGAATGCGCCGCTCGCGAGCCGTTCGCGAGCTGTTTGCGAACTACTCTTTGCTGAAAGTTTGATGTCCCAAAATTAAAGGTTATCTTGAATTCTAAATTCAAACATAGATAGGTCCTATATTAGCGGGTTTCTAAATTGAGTATTTTGGGTTAAGCACGTCTCAACCTCTAGTGTGATAGGTTTTCAAGCTAGAGTCTGAGAAATACTCAACATCAAATGCTTAAATCAGAAATCGGAGGTAAGTATTCAACATGTTAAGTATTAAAAATCATCAAGGGAGTATTTTTGTTATATAAATTTATTCTTACAGTAATAATGAAAATCATCAATGCAGAATATTTTTAGTTAGAATTGGTCGAAAATGACGTGATTGCATGAAATAAAAAACATTAAACAGTTGGATAGATTTAACTTCGTACAGCGAGAGCCGTACCTAGTAAATTTAATTAAACTAGCTTCTGACGTTTTATAAGTGCACATATTATAAGGTCTTTAAGACATAAAAATATTTGAATTGTGAAATTACTAAAATAATACATTGATATTTGATAACAGACATATCTGTCATACTGATGAAAATCTATTTTGGTGAAAAATTTGATGTCATGGAGTACTCTATTTTTATTGTTGATAGGTTCGCGCTTGACCACTATCTCACCTGGTGGAAAGCGACGATACGGTCGACGATGGAACGCGCCTACCTGGAAGAAACCTATTCATTCTCGACTTAAAGATTCCCGGGTTGTAGCTATCAGGAAACAGACTCCGGCAAGGAATTCCACTCCTTAGCTGCACGCACGATTAATGTGTTTCTAAAACGTTTTGGGCGTGTATGTGGGATGTCCACCATTTACCGGTGGCGCATAGCCGTACGTCTGGAAGTCCGATGATGGAATGGGCTAGGCGGAATTAGGTTATGCAATTCCTATGCACACTCCCCGAAATGCAACCGGTAGAAAACCGACAGGCTAGCAACCCTTATGTCTTTGTTTCTACGCTACTGCTCGCTGAACAGTTGTATTGTAGGTATTTCAAATTAACCTGATCATTAGGCATTAATACTCGGACGAAATCGTTTACATAATGCTACAGCTGTTTGGTCTGTAGCATTATTGTTTGAATCATTTCATTATCCTGTATTAACACGAACTAATAACGTAACATACCGTACTGAAAATATTATCCGGCTAGCCATTAGCATCATTTGTTAATTAACCCTGTAACTTCACGCCTGTGACTTTCTCTTAGAAACCTTTTATATCAGGAAACAAAAGTAGCCTAGCACTTAGCGATGGTGAACTTGGACTTCCAGATATACTAAATAGCAAACATTTCAATCAATTATAATATATAATATATGTAACAGTAGTAGCTCAGTAGTTTTTGCGTGAAAGAGTAACGTCAGCTGAGCGAGTCCAATGACCTATAGGTAGTAGTCGACGTTGCGTATTAACTAACTACAGGTCATTGGACTCGCTCAGCTGACGTTTTCTTAAAGAAATTAATTTCGTACATGCGTAAATTAATACGAGTTTCAAAAAAAGGGTAATTTATGTTTTAATTTTATCTTTACAAATCGATAGTATTCCATGTACCGGATCGACCCTTCACGGGATTAAAATGATCAAAATTTAACGGAGTATATTAGTAAAATACTACAAATATGTACTTCATACTGAAGGTTCGAGTATAGTCAGGGCGGTCAAGTAGTTTCAAAACAATCTTAGTTCTCTTATCCACATTAGATATTGTAATAGCTACAGAGCTAAAAATAATTTCGCGTTGGCTGTAGAATAAACACAAGAATTTCGAGGCTTATATTTGGCAAATATATTTTTGTCGAATATGGGGCTCATCAACGGAAAAGTTCCATTAAGATTACTGATTAGTAATTGATTATGACGTGTAGATTAATATGTCTATTACTAACACAAAGCTGGATTTTGAAAATCAGTTTGTAATACAACGGTAGCATTATGTGATTAGATGCTAATCCTATTTCCTCCCCCGGTCCATTCACTGCATCTCGTATATATAATTCACACAAAACTGTATCAGTATTGACTAACTTGATAAGAATAGAATATCTCTCGTGTCTGTCTGTCTGTCTTAATTTCTGGAGACTAGTTTGTTTACGTCCCGGCTTCACACGGTTGCAATGCTGATACCACCGTAACCGCTGTCTCTGGATTTTAAATCTGTAATGTCTTTGAAAATATTCGTTTAAATTACATGGTGTATAGGGATATTGATCTATATTAAATACGCGTATTTTAGGTATATATCGTGTATTAATACGCGTATATTAATATCGTGTATTTAAGGTACTTAACCTTTTGAATGTCTTAAGTTACACAGTTCGACATAAGCAATTGTCTTTCTATTGTGTCTCTAATTACGGCATTCAAAGAGTTAATTGGATAAGGATTAATGACGTATTGCTTAAAATCGCTTTGTAAAAAAGCTTATTATTTCTCGTAAAAAGTAAGGGATAAAAAATGGTTATTGTGCGTTAACCCTAAGAGATAAAGACTTTTTCGTAGACCTTTTGAAGGTGTACAATACTGAAGTACAATGTTTTGATATTTCGCGTAGGGTACAGAAAGCAAAAGCAATAAAATGTGTTTATTTACGAAATCACATTAGAAACCTCTAAAATTATCAGTTTTTCTCTACTACAAGGATGCAAGTACTATACATATTATAAACTTTCCACTAAAATCACTCTATCTATTAATAAAACCACATCAAAGTATGTTGCGTAGTTATTAAGATCTAAGCGTACATAGATAGGGACAGACAAAGGAAGCGACTTTGTTTTATATTATGTGCTGATGATTTCTATAGATCTTTTTTATTTTGCCGACGACTAATTTTGACTTCTAGGTACATTAAAATTCAGCTTGGATATAGAACGAACCTGGTGAAGGTTGCGGGAATCCGATGGATGCTGGACGCACAGGATCGATCATTGTGGCGACACTTGGGGGAGGCCTGTGTCCAACAGTGGACGTCTATCGGCTGAAATGGCGATGATGATGATGATGATAGAACGAAGACTTCAGTGAATTTATGAGTTTATCATATTGACTTTTATAAATCTCCCTCTCCTTTGTAATAACTGTGCACCGCAGTTTGTTAGGTCTTATCAAGAGATATGTTTCTTAGTTCCTCATACCTTTTAAGATAATAAAATAAATATTTTCTGAGTAGTAGGGTTGTGATAAAACTATAATACGGTGGTTATTTTTATTACGAGTAAGTTTGATTCGAAAATAAAAGCACGTATTTTAATGGTTTATTCCATTTTAATACCAAACTTCTAATATCTACCACTAGTATTTCTATGAACACATTTTTATTTAATAATTTAATTTAATGTAGGTACGAATAAATACCAGGGATTTTAATTTGGTACAGTCAGTTCAAGTCAAACCTAATCAAATTTGTTTCCTAATATTTTTATGCGATAAAAGTGAATTTGGAAAGTTTTTGTAAACTTTCCAAATTCACTTTATTCCAATATTTTTACTAAGTTATAGGTAAGAGTAGTTTATGTGAATTATTTTGCTATTTTTTTTGCATGCTTTATTGTTCTAAAATTCAGACACAACCAGAATCGAATGCGGCTGGGAAGCTTAAAATATTTTATTTTCTTGGTGGCACATACGTAAATCAATGGAATAAGGTTCGTTTCTATTTTTTATTATAATTATTATTTCCTTTGTGGTTTAACTCAGAGAGAAATTGTATCTACATAAGTTCCTCAGTACATTTCCGTGCGGTGACGGTGACGTATTGGCACAGTGACAGTGATTTTTATTTATTGAGTATATTTATGTTCTTTTGTATAATTTAATTCTCTTTAATACAGTTTTTTGTTACTCAAAATATTACTTGATTATCTTTTTGTTATAATCCAATCAAATGTAAAAAATTACATACTTACAATGTAATCCCTTTTTTTTAGATATGTCTGACGAAGCTAATAATCAACCCTCAACATCTTGGGGGTTAACAGAAAGCTTTACTTTCATAACAAGAAAAGGCGGGTTGGTGTTGTTTAGAGCTGGTTAATAAATTGTATATTACAATTTATTATTACACCAGACATTTGTTAAATAAATACTTTTTTTTGATTTAACTGAATTTTATTTCAATTAAAGGTACCCTATACAAAGCATTTTGGCTAACTGTACTTTAGATCCTTGAATTTTTTTTAGTATATTAGTATAGTATATATTCGGAATAGACAATAAATACGGGCTCTAACCAATAGCATTAGTTGAGTGATATTAAAACGGAATAAATCATTTTAATGGTTTTATTAATGTCGCAATTAAATTTGTCTTCAATACCGTGATCACGTGATCACGGTATTGCGGTACCAGCAGACTGTGGCTGCCTGTCTATATTAAATATCTCGGGGTTTTTCTAGATGAATGACTCGACAAGTACCCACAAATTAAAGCTCTAACAAGTCGAATCAGAAAACACATGTGCATTTTTAAGCATTAGAGACCCAGTACTGATGTTTTGACTGTTTACATGGTTTACACTACCCTCTGTCAGTCAGTGTTAATTTATTGCATACCCTTATGGGGCGGAACTTACTAAACTCTCTTTTCAGCATTGAAAAGGGCGCAAAGGGCAATTTTAAAAGTTGCGGCTTTACCCAACTATAAAATTATATTTCGAGTGTCAAGTCATGACTGTTAGGCAATTATATTTTTTTAAATCAGTACTTTGAAGGCATTCACTGTTATCATTACATGATGAAATAAATAACAAACGCTCTGGCGCAGTAGTTCGCCCTGGCGTACCTTGCAAAACGATTTCTGCTAGTAGGCAATTTGACGCAGCAAGCGCGAGAACAGTGGTGGCCGAGTGGTAACGTCGCTAACTTACGAGTTGTAGGTCACGTTTTCAAACCCAGCCAGGCGCAATTACTTTGTGTAATTTATTTCATTACCAATGCTCTCAAAACAATCAAGGAAAACATCGTGAGGAAACCGGCATGTCCTAGAACCAATAATTCGAAGACATGTGACATCCACCAACCCGCACTGGGCCCGCGTGGTGAATTACGACCCATTCATTCTCCTAGAGAGGAGGCCTGAGTCCCAGCAGTGGGAACACTATAAGGCCGACAATGCTATACTATGCTAAGCTCGAGACTATATAACACGACAAAGCCTTAAATATATGCATATACTCTTATAAATATATGCATATATACTCTTATACGAAACTAAAAGCTAAGTAGTTTGTTGTTAACTTTAGACGATCCGCAGTCTATTAACTGTAACAAGGTAAAATGTAAAAATTATTATATTATTTTTTTTTCTTTATAAAATGTGGAGAACTTTTATATATATATATATTTATTGTTTTTTGTTTTTTTTTTGTTGCTACCTTTTCTTTTTTTTTTCTAAAGGAAAATGTAATTATCGACGGTCCATTGCTCTAATTTAAGTAAGTTTTATTTTATATTACTTATATTGTTATAAATTTGAAGTCCAACGCTTCACCTACAGGGTTGTGTAAATGTAAGACCTCCTTCAGAAGAACCACTAACTCCTAAAATACAAGTTTGACTTAGTTTGGGAGTTGGTAGATCATTTACTCGTACTTTGCGCAACTGTACAACCAAACAGTGAATTGTGTTGGTACTAATTAATTTTTTTGTACTTTTGGAGCGAAATAAATTATTATTATTGATCACATTAATACCGGTATTGAAAATATCCGGTATTTGAAAGCCCTAACTGCAACGCCATGGCATTCCTATCAGTTTTCTGAAAGCGTTATTAAACTGAACTCGGCTCTATACCATAATATTATATCATAGTAAAAATTAAAACTAACAAAAACAATCTAAAATATGCATTGAAAAACTCCTTCGCATCGGTGTCAACTGGGCCTGCCAAACACTGACGGCGCGGCGGCGTTGTATTTATTTGTAAAAGTATTTTGTGTTCGGCGAGACGTGAATAATCTAATCATAACATTCAATTATACCCACGCTCTACTCTACCAATAGATACTTAACTTATTGTAGTGAAAAAAGGTAACTTTTGAAAACATGAGCACTTTATTTTTTTAAAGTCATTCGAGTCAAAGCCCCAACCTTAAAGCGAACCCCTGTTACAAACGAGGACTTATCTAGATAACTATGTTCATTCGTACATATATCATGGTCTGTTTAACATTCAATCAAGCGGGAAAGCCCCGCATGACGCGGCATGACGTGATGGGACGAGACGCCAGTTAACCCTCCGAACGCCGTAAGCCGGTTGTTTCCTCAAACAAATTGTCCAACAGGCCATGAAGCGAAAGGAAATCATAATGTACCAGTAAACACGGTTTCCGCATCATTAAAAACTAATAGCAACATCGAATTATCTAGTTTTATAAATGCTCATGTTATTAAATCTCTTCTGAAATACAGTTGACTGAAATAGGATAACATTTGCAGTGTGCTACGTGCAGCTTTAATTTTTCTAGAGTACTGCAGTTTGTTGGTTAACTCGCCTAAAGCTTCCACGGTAGTCCGCGAACATAGCAACACACTTAAACGATTAGATAAGTTATTCTGGAAAATGCAGTGGAAGACGGTTGGCGAAGTGTTGTCAAAAGAGGACACGAATTTTTACGCAGAACTCGTGCCGTGAACTCTCAACGGTTTTGTACAGATTAATACACCGTTGCACGTCCTTTGAAGTTTCTTTTAGGCTACGTTTCAATCCAATCCAATCTGCCCGAACCACCTCTGATACCTAATAATACTCGTATATATTTTGAAAAGTTCTTTATCCCTTTTTGGGGTTCCGTACCTCAAAATAAAAAAAACGGAACCCTTATAGGATCACTTTGTTGTCCGTCCGTCCGTCTGTCTGTCTGTCTGTGTATCTCATCGAAATTCATAGGGTACTTCCCGTTGACCCAGAATCCTGAAATTTTGAAAAAAGCAAGGTCTTATAGCACAGGTATAAATCTGAAAACACTAAATTTGTTGTTATACACGTCACAAAAAAAAAAATGCAATTCGGAAAAGAGATTCCATTCGGGAATTGTAGTTTGCACGGAACCCTCAGTGCGCGAGTCCGATTCGCACATGCCCAGTTTTTTGTAAAGTTGATTGTGAGAGGTATAACTAGTAAACAACAACAAGAACAATAGTGTTGTACCTACTTAAAAATGTAAAAATGTTTAGACTCACCTCACCCGCCTGTAGCAAAAACTTGTTTCAGTTAAATCTCGTTGAAATAATATTAATAGTATTTCGAAATTCTGGTAAAAATATTCATGAGGCGCCCTTCAAGGTGATCAAAGTACACACTTACAACGAAACTAAAGGTAATATTATACATGGCAGGGTCCGACGGAATCTGAATATTGTAATTCGAGCATTTGTAGGCTTTCTCTTCTAATCACCCATTTCTTAATATATTCTGAGAAATGTTCCAAGTCGTATTTTAATTTAGTTTGTAAAATGTTTGTTTAATGACGATGTAAATAAATAATAAATAGAAGTTGTACATTTTGGTTATATATTGCGTTAAAACGAGTCGCTTACAAAATCACTTTCACGTCAGTCTGACTGGGCGTAATACAAAAAGTTAATTTACATTTCGGGGATCAGATTTTTAGGAAAATAAATTAAATCGGGCAAAGAGAAACTTATTCGCATAGAAAAAATGCGAAGAAACTTTTTTAGAGGTCATGAAGAGCATTAGGTAAGCCATGTCGGTTTATTCGGAAAGTTATTTTAAGCAGTCTTAATATAAGGCAATTGCAGATTTGGTACCTTGGCGTGGATATTTAGCAAAACACTGTAATAGCTAAGCCAATATAGAATATTACTTCACAACCTTATTTAACATACCTATTAAAGTTTTTGTAAAATTTTCCTCTACAAGGAAAAATCTGTTTCACATTTTTTCAGCTCACTTATTAAAGTTGATTCATGATTTTAGACCTAATTGACCAGCTTAACGAAAGAAAGACTATATCTGTATTTTTCAGGGTTCAGTACGTCAAAAGGTAAAAAACGGAACCCTTATAGTATCACTTGGTTTTCCCTCTGTCTGTCAAGACCCTGACGCGTGAAGGTGTCGAGTTGAAATTAAAACCCTATACTGCAGTCTACGGTCCCTTGAAGCTGTGAAAATCTAACTAAAAAAGAGATATGGTCGTTTATATCGCAAAAAACATATATTTCGACACTCTCAACGGAATTAAAATTCATAGGGTACTTCCCGTTGACCCAGACTCCTGAAAATTGGCATAAAGCAAGGTCTTATAAAACAGATATAGGAATAAATCTGAAGATAGTAAATTTGTTGTTACGTCAAAAAAATAATAATTTGGGATTCCGAAAAATGTTCGAGACTCCAGTCGGGAATTGAACTAATTTACACAGCTAAGTTTATACGGTACCCTCAGTGCGTGAGTCAGACTCGCACCTGCCCAGTTTTTTTTTAGCTTAGCGTAGGTGATGTCCTTGAAAGTGTTTACAGGCACCGCATTACTATACAACAATAATAAACAACAACAACAACTATAATATTATTTACACTATGCATATTATTTCACTAGCTTCTTCCAGCGCTTTCGCACGCGTGAAAGGAGAAAATTACCCTAAGACAACATGCTCCCGGGATAAAAAGTATTATTACATCCTATTGCTAGACTATGTATGTGCTACATTCTATTTAAATCTTTTCTGACGTTTTAGCGCGAATGAGTTACAAACATACCTACATACACACACATACATTAACCTTTATAATTGTAGCGTATTATATTATAAACTGTGATAAAATAATTGTCTTAGATGCATTGTCGCATTATCGCATTGCTCCATTGCTTTCAGGGTACTTAGAATGACAAGTAATGGTTAGGACATAGAAATGTGACTAGATGTGTACTTAAAACAGAACAAGTTTTCAATGAAAATATTTTTTTCCATAGCAAGCTTTTATAGCGCAGTATACAAGGTGTAAGGGACAGCCCTCCACAAACTTCAAGGGCTTGCTCAGTAGACAAAACTGAACAACCTTCAATAATAGTTTTTTTCAGGAAATGAAAAAAAAAACCGGCCTCGCCATACAAATTCTCCAATCAAGTTTATCATTTTGTATGGGCAGGCTGATATTTTTTTTCGTTTCCTGAAAAAAAAATTTGTGGAAGGTTGTTCAGTTTCGTCTACTGAGCAAGCCCTTGAAGTTTGTGGAGGGCTGTCCCTTACACCTTTTATCATTATATAATTAATTCTCATCAAGACCATTCCAAAAAGCTCAAACACGATAAGGTTATCTGAGTTCCAAGTCATAATGATTTTGTTTTGTCATCTGATTGTGATTTACACATGCATGTAAAATTTCAGCTCAATCGGTAACCGGGAAGTTGATTATATTTAATATGCAAGATTTGATTACAGATATACAAACATCGGGACAGGTGAAACTAAAATAAAAGCTTGTAAAAGGTAAAAACTAAACTTTAAAAATTAAGTTTAAACTTTATTTAGAGCGCTTTCACACTAGCGTTTGTTCAGCGTAGGCGTTCGATAAACGCGCAGCGCAAACGCCGCGACAACGCGGCGCAGGCGTGTCGTGTTTTTGCGGCACCAGTGCAAGGGTAAATGCATACGCTACGTTAGCGCCGCGGGTGCGCGACGCATGTGTATGTGGTGACGAATGTCATTACACAGCGATATTTGTAAAACACTAACAACCTGGCAGGACTGTAATACTAACATCATAAACAACACCTTTTGTTCTATGACTTTTTACAAAACATAACATATTACCAAAAACCAACCTTCAAGATTACGTTCTTCTATCTAACACATTTCAACTCTTCAACATTTCAACTGTATTTTGCTGTATCTACTTACGGCTCCCGCGCACTGTCCTCGTAATAATAGTAAGCAGGCTTCCGAAACATTGTAATTACACCTAGCAAGCATTCGCAACATTTCCGTGTACTCGACATTAGAATATTGATACACCATCATGTAAAGATAATTACGTCCGCACTGCCGAATTTCGCTACAAGAACACGTATGACACGACGCGAGCGCATCGACCGACCGTCTAGTCAGGATCGCCCGGAATTAGGTCAAGTTTATGTTCAGCTACCCTCCACTATTGTACTATAGCTTGTTTCGCATAGACTTCGTAATATTTAGAACGTTAAATTTAAATATTTTTATTTTTGTATGAAAATCTGATGAACTAAAATATGATAAATTTTTAAAAGGCATAGAAAAAAAGTTGTTGATGTTCTTAATCTACTAATAATATCTTAGGACTATGCCTAAGATATTGATAGTGTTTTACAAATAACCCTGTATATAGCACGACCTTATGAAAACATTATGTATAACGCAGTTAAATCATGAATTATAATATTTCACGAACAATGTTTGTTGAAATTTATACATTGGTAACATTTATGAAGCTCAAATCAAATGTAAAATTACCTACCGAGATTAATTAGCAATATTGTTGTATGAACAGTTTATACGACTAGAAACTTGTAGAAAGACATATTGATGATAACCCCTTAAATTATTTCGTAATTACTAATGCTCATTAGGCTATATCTTATTTTAAATTGATATTTTATTTTAATAAGTTGGTCGAGTCGATTAGTACAGAACTATCAGTTGGTTGTATATTCTTTGAATTATGAACTAAGTAATACAAATCAAGTGTTTGTAAAATTGTTAAAATAGTATTATACTGTTTTAAATCGGCTTAACTATATAACAATTATTGTAATTAAAGATCTATAAAATATGGTAAACTGTGATTGGTGGAAAATGGCGGAATATTGTTGACGTTTAAAAAAAATTGACAATCCACCCGTCGACAGTTTATTAGGTATATAAGAATTTTTGACCTTTAAAAAGGAACATTATTTTGTGATCCAGCAAAGCTCACGTAGGTTATTTAATATGATGTCTTTATTATTGCTATTGTTGTATTAATTCAGTGTCTGTGGCTTACTAAGGCTTTTGTTTTTAATCATGTCATACTGTATTAGAGAATACTTATCATACTATTTGCTTTACATAGAATTTCTTGTAGATGGGTCTGTAAAATACAAGCTACCATGGGTTTTCTTGCTTGTTCTTTCCCATGATGTCCTAGTTTTGGAACAAGCAACTAGTTATCGATTAATTGACAAGCCTATTTGACATATATATATGTATATTTAGTCTTGTCTTTCTGTCCTTTTTTTAATAAAATCCTTTCCCTACACATCAGTTATAGGAACTTTGATACACAATATATAACCGTTTTCCATCTTGACACCTTAGCATGATACGAGTATGTATAAATCTATATACTCGTAGTTTACCACATTCACCTTATGAAAAAATCTAACCCATGCACCGCGTTACTGCAAAGTCTTGTTCAATCCTGTTCACATTCCACCTCTCCCCGCCACCGAGGAGCCGGAGCTGGAGCCGTAGCCGCGCGCCCTTGTGTACCCTGCACAGGGGCGCTCTACAAGATGCACCTGCAAGCTGCACTAGTAGGTACAATTTAAAACGAGTTCAACAACAGAAAGTGGTTTAAACATCGAAATAAAAGGTGTAAGGGACAGCCCTCCACAAACTTTAAGGGCTTGATTGGACAATTTGTATGGCGAGGCCGATTTTTTAATTCGTTTCTTGAAAAAAAATGTTGTGGAAGGTTGTTCACTTTCGTCTACTGAGCAAGCCGAAAATATATTCGAAATAATTTTCTTTTCAAAAGCAAAGCCAACAATAGGATTTCCTCGTCAGAATCCATTTTGTTAATGATATTACCGAAACGACAACGCAATTGTGTGACGTCTGCACCGCGTTAGCGCAGCGTTCGATTAATTCCAGAGGAAACGCCACAACAACGCGACGTCTGCGCTGCGCATACGTTTATCGAACGCCCACGCTGGACAAACACTAGTGTGAAGGCCCTCTTATTACCCGTAATACGTGACTGCATTTAAACAGTTAAACAAGAAAATTAGACGTTTTAGACATATATTTTTCTATGCAACTTTATATACCTAGCATCTGCAATAATCTGCTGTGATAGATTGAGCCTAAAAATAGGGTACATCCTGTCCTTTGGCCGGTGATGGCTTCCGGTGCCGAGAAAATGATATCGTGATGTAATCAGAGTGGCAGAGGACTCTCAAAGGGCAATTTAACAATATCGTATGTTCAACAATTTACAGTCTAATCCTTTTAAGGTACTAGTTTACAGTTACATTTGCTTAAAATGTATAAGAGAAAGTAAAGAGAGATTTTTCTAATTAGTGGTTCAACAAAAAAAGCATTTCAGAGATTATCAACACTAATATTATAAAAGGTAAAGTTTTTTTTTTGTTTGTAGGAGGTAATCTCTGAAAGTACTTGTCCGATTGTTAAAATTTTTTCAGCGATAGGAAGTTGCTTTATTCCTGAGTGACATAGGCCATATTTTATGTATGTGGGCTGGACGAAGCTGCGGGCAAAAGCTAGTACTGAACAAAAATGTCAAAGTTTTTGTTTACTGGCAAGAAAATTATAAGCAGTAGTAGTAGTATTAAGAGCAGTAGTAACTACTAGTTCTTTATTAAAGATAAAGGCGAAAGTTTTTGAGTAGGTGTGTGCGTATGTTTATTATTTCATAACGTTCGAATGGCTGATCGGATTTCGTTGAAACTTGTACATGGGTAAATCATTTCCTGGAATAGCACATAACATATTTTTTACACCACCTGCTCGATAATGTCGTTTTATACGTCATACAAACCTCAATTAAAGCAAGTCATTCTATCCATAAGGAGATAATGCAGTATGGCCGATCCCTAGGGAATAATGAGATTTGAATTTGGAACTTCATAAATCGTCAACATTGTGAATTAAAATGTACGTGTATCGAACCAGTTGACTCGAAATTCAAACTGGCCAATAACAGAAAGAAGAAGGAACAGTTCACCCCCGGTTCACACAGTCTTATGGTCAAAAAAATTGTGTGGAGGGGATTGAAAGAGGCTAAGTAGCGTTTTGAGTGATCGAATTGGAGTACAGTGTTTTTCTATATAATATAGTGTACTTTGCGAGTTCATAAAGGAACCTGCTTCTGCTGAAGAAGCAGGACATTCCACGTGACTCCGGGCCTCTGAGGGCCTCACCTCTCCGCGACCTCAGGCGATACTTGTATCAGAGGCTAATCAAGAGAAACGTGCTGATAAACCTACACCATTTTGATCCTGCGGACCACCTTCGAGGTCCGCGTGGGTCCTGGACATTTTGTCTTCGCCTAACGGCTGTCAAGGCTGTCCCGGGGATACTTTCGTGCCTGAAAAAGTCTCCTTTGTTTTTCTATACCTCTTTAAATATATATAATTACCTCATTTAAATATTTACCTCTCAAGGAACATACTGTTCTTATTATTTTCCTTAATCCTTTCCACCCCTTGCTCTCTAATCATAGCGTTACCAAAACGTTACAAGACCAACCCAGCAGTGGTATAGAACAGTATTTTTTTATGTAGCCTATATTGCATCTGACGGCTGGGTAAAAGACCTGCATCTTCTTCTTTCAAAGCTCTCTGTCTCTGGCGATCTCTGGCCAAGTCTGCGCTCGAACATGATCTGATTGTCATATCACCTTCACAACAGTCGACCTAAATGACTTCGTATCCCGCATACGTCCAGTGAGTGATGATCTGCGTCATCATCGATTTGTGCGACAAAATATTATATCTATACCCTTATAAATAAAATCGAAGTATCTGTTTTTAATATCAAAATATATATATTTTTTAATATAAAAATATATTCGATACTTTAACAAAAATCGCGGCTCCGAACAAGTAATTCATATATTTTCAACATTTACTTTGTTTGCATAAAATAATATGATATTTCGGACAGTAGAAACATCCAGCGGGATAGTATAAATTAGAAAAGAACTTTTATGAACTAGTTGTTGCCCGCTATCTCGTTTGCATATTTCAACCTTCCGCTTTCCTCACTCAGGGGTAAAATTACGCAAAATCCTTTTTTAATGGACTTCTGCACTCTTTCTGGAACATAATCTTCATAATTTTATGTTCTCATTTTTAATAGTTTCAGTTGTCCGTTTTTCATGAATCGTTTGTTTAATCTATTTTATTAAGAATTTTATATTTGATTAAACCAAGTGCCAAACCCAAGTAGAGTTTTGAATTTAGAAATCGGGGTTATGTATTTATAACCATTTTTCCATTGGCTTAATATTTATCTATACCTACCTTTACCGACGCGTCTGAAAAGTCCAATGTGTAATAGGTAGTATAGGTACAATTTTATAATACATATTATAAAATTGTACATTAAATTGAAGCATTTGTTAGTAATATTAAAATAACATTTTTTTTTAAATTTTGCCTGTCTATTTGTTCTGGCTAATAACGTAAATGGCTTGACTGATTTTAACAGAATTTTGACCACGGATAGCTGCAGTTACAAGAAGTAACTTAAACTAATTTTCATTTTCCTGCGGGAACGGGTTACCAAACTACGAGTATACGGTCGAAAATTTGAACCAATTTCGCACTCCCATTGGGATACAGATTACAATGAGTACCTAACTTAATCTATCTACTTTTTATTTTCCCACTGGAACGCGATTTAATTTCTAGTGGAGGGGATACAAAAGACAGTAATAATCCTAAAATTTCACGGGAACAAAGTCTTCAAAAGATGAATCCACGCAAATTCCAATTCGGAGAAGAACGTGCAAGAAACTCCATGAACACTCTTTCATACTCACTCCCGGGGAACCATAAAGAAACCGCGGCTATTTCCGGGATAACAAATAACCCATGATACTCGGCGATAGCGTTGCTTTCTATCAAAGAAATAATCTAAGAAATCGGATCCGTAATTCCAGAGACGACTTTAGGAGACAAACAAACAATAATATTACCTGCCGGAGTCGTCTGTTTCTTATAGTTACAACCTAGAGGTCTTTAAGTGAATAATTTACTTCTAGGCAGGGATGTGCCGCATCATTGTACAACGCGAGCTAGTGGTAGGTACATAAAACCGTAGTACATATATATCGATGCATAAAACACAAAAAATATTTCTACCTATGCATCAACATTGTACAAAGCGAGCTTATCTTCTATAATATAAAAATGAATCGCAAAATGTGTTGGTAAGCGCATAACTTAACAACGCCTGGACCGATTTCGCAAATTTTTTTTTGTTGTGTTCGTTATTATGAGGAGAAGGTTCTTATGGAAAAAAAATGAAAATTAGGGTAGTGTAGGGTAGAGTAGAGTAGGGTAGGGTAGAGTAGGGTAGAGTAGGGTAGAGTAGGGTAGAGTAGGTAAGAGCGGGAGCGAAGCCGCGCGGGCAAAAGCTAGTCTATAATAAAAAAACCTCTTAACAACAAAAGCTTAAATTTGTAGGTGTACCTACAATCTCGTGGTTGTCCGAGGACCTAGTGAGGGTCGCCGGAATCCGAGGAATGCGAGACGCTCAGAACCTTGTTGTTGTGGCAACACCAGGCGAGCTGGACATAGGCGTCCTGCCCACATTCAGATCGGCTATGAATCGGTTTTTTTTTCTCATTAAAAGCTAAATTTTGGACGTGGTCGGATTCCTCAAGGCTGAAAGTCGTGACCTCCCTGCTTCATTATTTTCATTTTTATGATGTTCCTCCATCTATTTCTGTCTCTGGCGGTGTGTAGGGCCTAGTAGGTACATAACACCGTAGTATATATACAAGGTGTAAGGAACAGCCCTCCGCAAACTTTAAGGGCTTGCTCAGTAGACGAAACTGAACAACCTTCCACAAGATTTTTTTTCAGGAAACGAAAAAAAAAATCAGCCTCACCATATAAAATGATAAACTTGATTGGACAATTTGTATGGCGAGGCCGTTATTTTTTTTTCGTCTGTCAAAAGGTGTAAGCTTTTATACCGATGCATAAAACAGAAAAAATATTTCTACCTATGTCCTACAAAGTAACGTTTTTTTATCGTAGTCACCGGGTATTCGCTAGTATGTAATATAAATAGAATCTGTATACTGATTACTAAGTTCAAAACTGTAGTGGGACAGTAAAAGCTTTTATGAACTTTGTTAGTGACAGTATCTAACTGCCTCGCTGCTCAAGTGTTCGCATGGTAAACTTTTTAACATAAGTAATGTGAGTTCGATCTTCAGGAGAACTAGCCTAGCCAAGTTACAACTGTTTCAATTTGAATCTCTTTCTACAATCGGTAACGCCCCCGATTCGTTTGTTCTGACTACGTGACTTAACGTTGAGATGATGTCAATCCCATTGAACATTGAACTTTTCTACTAGCGTTACCGGTTGTAGATTATCAACTTGACTAAGCCTTCTGGACAGAATGGAGAAACAGATGTGTTGCTTTGACCCTAAGTACAATGGAACAATATCAGGAAGATGATGATGATATTTATGAATTCGATCGTTATTTTTTTAATCCTACTAATATTATAAAAGCAAAACAATTCCATTCCATTTATGGTATAGATGTATGGATGTATGGATATATAGATATATGGATGTATGGATGTTTGTTGCTCCTTTGCGCAAAAACAACTGATGCACAGAGGAAACTTTTTATCCCTTGTGATAATATTCTACTGTCACGTTGGCGAAACCGCTGGCAGACAGCAAATAACGTCACTGTGTTTGTTATCGAACTCCTCCTAAACGGCTTGACCGATTTTTGTAATTTTTTTTTTTGTATATTTCGTAGATCTGAGAATAGATTTTGGGCTATTTTTATTTACCTTTCTCCCTATATGTAAAGTGGGAAGTGATTTTTTTTTAATTTCAACCTAACGTGTGATATATTATTGGATAGGTATTTAAAAATGAATAGGGGTTTACTAAAATCATTTTTTGATAATATCAATAATTTCGGAAATAATCGCTCCAAAAGTAAAAAAACAATGTGTCCCCCCCCTCTGACTTTTTAACCGTAAGTTTAGAAATTATGAAAAAAATCTGAAAAGTAGAACTTTATAAGGACTTTCTAGGAAAATCATTTTGAACTTGATGGAAAGAAAATTTTTGGTCAAAAAAGACAAAAAGGTTGTACAAAATAATTTCTGGACTAAGTTTGTAGTATTATCGTATAAGCAAGCATTTTTTTTTAACTTCGTTAACATATTTTATTATCCTGAACGTATCTTCTTTCAAACAAAAAAAGAATTATTAAAATCGGTTCTCGCAATCCAAAATTACCACCGAAAACTTCTTCTGGTACCTATGTATTAATTAGTAATCCAATTCCCCGAGAGATGGCACTGTACTTTAGGCTATTTCGCGTTCGCGCTGTTAGGATTTTTCCTGAGTTGATGGGGTCGGGTATTATCGAATTGTTCGGTTGGTCCCTCCTTGGCATTGGTAGTATTGTCTTACAACTACATAAAACTTCTATCAGGAACATGCTAAGGCAATTTAGAACAAAACTAAAATTCATTTTTTAACGCCATCTATCAAAATGATAAGGTAAAAACCAGTTCATAAATGGTTCGATAGATGGCGTTGCGTAATGACGTCATCTTTTTAAAAGTCGATGTTAAGATTTTTCGTGCTTTCATGACCTACCGTGGTAAAAAATCGTTGCTTCTTAAATATATTCGTAATTTTACGAGTGCACAATCGCTGAAATTTTTACTACTTGCATACTGTTTTAGTTATCACCGTCCTTTGTGGGCCCGTTTTTAGGGTTCCGTATTTATTAGAGTTCCATACTTAGTATGTCAACGTAACAAATAGCCTTTTTAGGGTTCCGTAGCCAAATGGCAAAAAACGGAACCCTTATAGATTCGTCATGTCTGTCTGTCTGTCCGTCTGTCCGTCCGTATGTCACAGCCACTTTTTTCTGAAACTATAAGAGCTATAATGTTGAAACTTTGTAAGTAGATGTATTTTGTGAACCGCACTAAGATTTTCACACATAAATAGAAAAAAAGCAATAAATTTTGGGGGTCCCCATACTTAGAACTGAAACTCAAAAATTTTTTTTTCATCAAGCACATACGTGTGGGGTATCTATGGATAGGTCTTCAAAAATGATACTGAAGTTTCTAATATCATTTTTTTCTAAACTGAATAGTTTGCGCGAGAGACACTTCCAAAGTGGTAAAATGTGTGTCCCCCCCCCCCTCTAACTTTTAAAATAAGATGAGAAAAAATATATGATGTACATTACTATAAAAACTGCCAACGAAAATTGGTTTGAACGAAATCTAGTAAGTAGTTTTTTTTTAATGCGTCATAAATCGAAAAAAATACACTATTATTAAAACATCGATCAAAGTTACAACACATTACAAGAACTTTTATATTATGTTACTTGCTGCTACGGAACCCTTCATGGGCGAGTTCGACTCGCACTTGGCCGGTTTTTTTTAAACTCATAAGTGGGAACACTTATTGTGACGGACGGGAAACTACGGAACCCTACACTGAGTGTGGCCCGACACGCTCTTGACCGGTTTTTAGGATAATATTAGTTTTACCTCATTTCACTCAAATGAATATTCTATATACTTTTGCACCATGCAAATACTTGCTTTTTTTAAACTAGTCTGTTATTATTTGTTATTCTTAATACTAGAATATATTTTAATTACAATAAGATTATTTTAGTACCTAAATTATGAGAGCCAGAACTGGAAGGAGGAATCTTAAGCTCGCCAAAAATGGAACGAGAGGATGGCTGCCCTTGCCCAGGAGTGGGACTCATAAGGCTATAAAAAAGAGTCCATTAAGTCTCACGCCTATGTATACAATGTGTTGTTTTTGATATCCTGTAATTCAAGGTTTATATTCTACAAGAAAAATAATACTATAAGTCCTAGAATATGTCGACGGTCCCTACGTATATGTATAAAGACATGTCCAAAATATCATTTTTTGTTTTGTTTCAATAATAAAATTTAAAAAATATATATTTTGGACATGTCTTTATATAGGTAGTCGATGTGGTTCAAAAATGCATGGTTTCGAAGATATCATCAATAATAATTAACTTAGGTCAAAAATTGTCACCCCTATGGAAAATCTTTACTGTTGCGACATTGCCAGTCATCGATGAAATCTAAAGCAGTGTGCAAATAAACAAATAATATTACGCTGTCATATTTCAGGTGGGAGGATGTTTTACATAAATAATCATGATTTATCGAAAAGTTAGAACAAACAAATTATGATTATTAAAAATAAATTCATATGCCAGTTGATTCTTTGGTGTGGTCTCATTCATACCTTAGCCTCCTGAGACCCCTGGTATCACCAGTGATACACTTAGTTAGTAATTTATTTCCACGCTATTTCTCGGAATTTGTTTTTGAACGATGGTTTGCATAGATATCCTTTATATTTGTAGTCATTAACCATTTCTCTAGCTGTAAAACTACATCGATGGTAGTCAGTTTAAACATCGAACATTTTGCCGTTACTGACATGTCGACTTTACGTAAAGACAAATATTTTTTTTAATTAGTTATTTGGTGTTTTAAGATGTACACATCTTAAACGTTAAAAAACACATGTTTAAATTTTTCAGTGATTAAAGTTTTCTTCTAAAATAGCTTATGTTAATACTACTTTGAACCCAAGGTATCACTGGTGATACCCTCCCTTTCGCTAAATTGCTGGGGGTAGATTTTTTTTGCTTGATGATTATTTATCTCTATGTTATATAAAGCCGTAAAAAATAACTTTCATCAATTAAACATTCGTAAATACGTCCCGGGTCTCAAGAGGCTAGGGATTTATAATATAAAAAAAAAACACGTTGTATTCTAATCCCTTGTGAGTCATGGCGTCCAGCTTGATTCAACAAATTGACAGTTATGATGACAATAAGCGATGGCTCTTTTCCGTCGGCGTGGTTACAGTCTAGTAAAGGAGATTTGAAAATGTAACTTTTTTATTTAAGTATCAATTTTGTTTACTTTTTGACTATTTAGAGCTTAACTTTCAGTTTTGTAACCATACGTTTTTATTTATTTTTTTATTTAGAACTTATAAACTTTGAATTATATTTCTACCCTAAAATAACATAGGAACAGGATTAATCTACATGTTTTCGGCACAAATAAAATGTTATTGCTATACTTACTTAAAATTAGGTAGTTTTGATAAATTTCGGTTAATTAATTGCAAGTGTTTCTTCTTACACCACTGGCTACGCTCTTGAGTAACATAGTCGTCTTGTTGTAGTAACTTTAACTTAATAACTAACAAATAACTAACTGTTCGGATCCAATAGAGTCGTAGGTAGTACCCACGTCCTATTATCTTCAGGATACTGTTGGAGCCGTCCCAATCTTCGCTGAGCTATGAGGCTGTTTCCTGCTAACAATGGTCTGTAGAAGAATATCTCTTTCAGAAAATGTACTACCAGTATATTGTTCCTGAATGAAAAATATGTGGATTGTTTTGTAATGTGCGGTGGTAGGTTTACTGTTTCTAATGTTTGTAAATGGGACTTTTTCTTTTTCACTGATGATCGATAAAGTGTTGCAGGCATAAGTCCAATCTGTAAAAAAAAACAAAGATTATTACACGATTTAGTCCTTTATCTGTTATTTAGTCCTTGAATTTTGCTGATAAATTTAAAATAAAAAATAATTGAGAAACTTTAAAATTTCAAGTTTAGAAGAAGTAGCTTACAAGATATCAAGTGTGTTCGTTATTCACGTTATGTTTCAAGGCGAGATGCGATTGTCGGTAATAAGTAGAATGACGCAATTGTCTATTGAACACTACATACCGACTTTAACTTATTTTCAATCTACAAGTGGACAAACATCTAGACTCGACTCACATAAATCAATTACACGTGTGGACTGTGGACATACCAGAATAACATCGCTTAGAACTGCAAATTATTATACGTATCCTCGTTTAAAGCAGAGTAAAGTTGGCTATGACTTTAAATTATTAAAGCCGTTACTTTATGCTCCTCTTTCAAAATATATCCTCTAATATTGTCACTGCATGACAGCATTAACACTGGTAACGTTAACGAACCGTTTACTGTCAAACAGAATATTATTTGGAATGATTTCATGCGTCCTGGATCTGTTCAAACAAATATTTGAGGGTGGCAACACAAATATGGAATTGAAACCGACAACAAACAGTTAGTTATAGTAGTTGTGTAGACAACAAAGTAATAGTAATGTGGGATAAACCGCTGTTTGCAGTATTATGTTGACAGTAGCGGGAATCCGGGAGTACGGGAGTCTGTACTCGCAGAATGCCACATCGCCAAAAGGGCGACACAGTCATACATTAATGCTCGCGTTAAGTTCAAAGAGTCCGCTTAAAAGGTTGTTTCCTAAAGCTTTGAGCTTTTCGTCTTGACGTTTTGGAGTATTTCAATTTTAGAGTTTTGCTTTTACAACGACGCGACCTTCGGGATCGGTGAAATAACAAAAAGATTAAGAGTACTATTTATATCGACTGCCCCGCAAGACGAGAATTTTAACAGAAACGGCGTGATCCTAAAAGCTTTGTGCTTAGTTGTAATAACAAGTAGCAAAGACATTTGTCGACATTTACGTAATTATTAAAGTAAACGGTCCTCAACCGTGTTTAGTTCTAATTTATGAATGTTTAAGTATTTGGTTGAAAGCTTAATATACCTCATTCAAAATGCGACCAAAATTCTGCGAAACTCAAAACGTATTCATCATTTGTATAGGCCAGAATTTAAGTCCAAAGCTAAACGAGCACTGTGCAACTTTTATTTGTTTTTAGCAGCGAGCGCGTTATAATGACTGTCGTTAATTTCGAGCTCGGCAATCCCAACGATTTTGTTAGATCTCAGTTTTTATTATATTTGCAGAAAGCGGAGCCAATGTGAACAAAAACCTGTTATTGTCCTTTTCGCAATTTTATGTTTTCCTGCGTTACATATTTCAGTTATTTTTATTTTTGCTATCAAAACATTCCGTTTGCCGTCACGGATTAAAAAAAAATCAGTTAAACTGAGGAAGTAGTTTTCGTTCGCTAATAACGATAAATCTGTATTCTATTTGTTACGTTTTGCTTGCACAGATCAGACATTCGAGCTGTATCGACGTAGACTTCAATAATAATAATAATTATGTCGGTCCTGTTGTGGCAAGTCTAGCGCGGTATTGTTTGTGTCCGCCAGGCTGCGGCGGCACACAACTCTCCAACCGGGATTAACGATTGCATTTGACAGAAAGCTCCGTAGACGGCAACTCCGTTTTATCTCCTGCAAACTAATGCCAAAAGCACTATAAGTAGGTATGTGGATCTTTTGAGCGAAACTGGAACCGCTAACGTTAATGGTTGAAAAGGAATAAGTTCTGTTCAAGTAATTTATTTTCACAATGCGATACTATATGTATTTTCACTAATTAAAACGATAATAACATGGTCTCTGTTTGTCTGTAGCAGCTACATAAGTAGGCAGGGCCGCAGTGCAACCTAGACGGATTATTGGCAACATCGGACTTGAACGAAATGGGCTAAATCCAATTACGGTTATGTCAGCCTTTCGGATAAGCCAACAAAAAATATTATTTTTGATAATGTGACCTGGGCACGCAATAGTGAATATTTGAAACATTTTTTTGATGACATCTTATTGGTTTGAGAAGTAAACATTATATTATGTTATACATCATAGCTCGTTGAGTAGGTACCTAGCTACCCCTATAAACAGTTAAGTAACAAATGAAAACCAAGCAGAATTTAATTGTTTGATATTTTTCTCCGATTACTCACGATAAAAATCACCTAATAGGTATACTAACTAAGCTCTAATTACACGCAAACATACTGAAAAATATAATCACCGCGTGAGTTCTGGACATAAAAGTTCATTTGTGTAGCATTATTTTGTTTGTACACGAACACACGATTAAATTATAGAACAAAGCAACGCATCTCGAATGATAAACGCGTCGTCATGACATATCCTGTGACGTCAATAAATACTCTTCATGTGGCGACGTCATTCTCGTCACGTCACGTCACGTCACTACGACGTCGCGTCATGCCTCGTCATCCGCGACTGCTCCACGCGTTGTTGACTTGCCAAAATTGCCTTGTTGTGATGAGCCCGTGACTTTTTAATGTAAGCCTATTTTCTCGTTTGGAATCTCTTTTATCCCCAAAGATAGGGCTTTGAAGTGGCCGCTTTGTACTGCTTTGTACGCGCCGCGGTGTAGTTGTGAGGGAAGTTTTTTGTTAACCCTTATTAGTTTTGTGAGTTTTTTTTTCTGATCTTATGCAAACATAAAAGTATTCGAAAATAATATATCGGCCATTATTATCAGTTTTTTAATCGTCATTAAAATTATTGCTGATTGTTACGATTAGGTACCTAACCTACATATTCTTTTTTCCTTACGTTCTTAGTACCTATCTATTTTTTATTCTATTTCCATATCCTCATTGAAAGTTCCGAATCAAGAAGAGCTGTAAGTAGTCTATTATTTTAACTTATTATTTTCTTGATGTGCATCTCTATTTTAAGGTTTTATTAAAACTTTGTAATTCATTTTAAATATGCATAAGACTTGTTTGCAACTTTTTATAAGGTTTTTTGTCACTTTTGCGTACGATGTTACGACTTGTAATATAAAAGGATTCTTAAAGCTCGGTTTACTGTGGTGGAATAATAATTAACTAAGGAAGGCCTTTAGTGTGGGATGCCACTTGTGTCGATACTCTGATACCATCCTATCTTTCTAGCTCGTCGTGCTGAGCTAGTGCTGGCGCTGCGGCTGCGTAGAACCTCAAGTAGTGGAAATACCTACAATCCTAAATAAAAGAAAAAATATCGAGCATATTTAGATCGGGGGTCCAAGTGCTCATATACTTGGGCACGCCATAATTAGGGCTTACCGCCATAACTATGGCGTGCTCCCTCTTTGAGGAGTGGCTAGACAAACGTTACGGCATTTTCACCTTCCGCATGACATGAGCTCAGGAGGTTCATTGGATTCGTGCAGAAGAAACGCCCGGGTGTCGTCATTGTGTGGTCCGCCCGTAGGATACGGTGGAGGCAAGTTGGTGGGGCGCTGGTAGAGGTGTGCCCCGCTTCGGCAGAGCATCGGCGTGTACTCGTGGGGGCGATCAGTGGCAACGACCACCCGCG
The DNA here is from genome assembly GCA_910589285.2 of Mythimna ferrago. NCBI lineage: Eukaryota > Metazoa > Arthropoda > Insecta > Lepidoptera > Noctuidae > Mythimna > Mythimna ferrago. Next base: position 13,538,433 of record OU342673.1, on the reverse strand, counting down.
TTTGGCCCTGGTACAGGCCATGGTCTGGAGCGAGGAGAAATGGCGGTCGCAGACGCGAGGGAACGGTCAAGTAGACGACGGAGCGTAGTGTTCCACGCGCGCCTCAAGGAGTTGTCAGCAAATCGTAGTAGCCCTGAGAGAAGTCATTGGTGCTCATACACTATTTAAATATTCATCCATGTACCTACTGGGCATTTTGTATGATCCAAAGGCTGGCTTTTATCTCGACTATAGATTAGGAAGCAGTGAAAATGGCAATACCACCTGTCTTTTGAGCACACTACCAGTTGACAGCAATGTAGAGGAATTTTTATTTATTACTAGCTTTTGCCCGCGGCTTCGCCCGCGGCTTCGCCCGCGTGGCATTAGGTACTTAAGGAATCGGGATAAAAGGTAGCCTATGTTCTTTTCCATGTCAAAGGCTATATGCATGCCAAATTTCATCCAAATCCGTTCTTACGTGATTAAGTAACAAACATCCAAACATCCACACTTTCAAATTTATAATATTAGTTAGGATTAGGATCGCCAATATCACAGGCACTAGGAATTTACAAGATCATTTTATAAAACTATTCAAGTGCCGCAACATTTATAGACAATCGCTACAACTACTACCCACGGGCGCGTAGCTTCGTAGACGCATTTTCGTCATTACACGCTTGGTGTACGCCTGCGAGAAGCTTACATACAAAACAATGGCTTAAGAACATATAAATAGTCAAAATAAACAATCGGGTAATTGGCTGGACCACACACCACACCGATCCGATAAGGTGTTATCGGAGGATGCTCCCTTTTCAACGGAAGTAAGTGTCAGTTAACACATTATTCCACAATACCTCTAAATAGCTAGGAGATTTTTTCGTCGACTGGCTAGTGACGCAAATTTCGTCACGTCTATTGGTTTTTAGTTTGGTAAGTGAGTCAATTATGCTTAGTTAAGATTTTATACTGAAATTAATTAAAAATATATTGTAGTTATATATTCTGTTTTAAGTAAAGGAATTTTAGTTAAATTAAAAAAAAATGTTTACAATACACAAGCACTTAAAAAATAAAAGAACAAATACAGATAGAAGAGCACAAAGACAAAAAAAAACATTGAAAAATCAAAACAGATACAGATTGAAAAATTAATTAATCTTGTAAGGTATTTTCCATTGTCAAAGAAGCATGTCTACGAAACGATTTTATCACAAGAGGAATGATGTGGTTTTAAATAAACGAGTTATTCACGTGTTTATTAATTACGAAATGATTGGTTAATAATACCATTAAGCATTTCAGTAATTATAATTTCAGATCGTGTTAAATTGGCTTTAGGTTTCTCACCACCGTAATAATTGAGGTAGTTTATTAATTAAAAACTTATTTGATTTATTACCGCGTAAGATAAAGCAACTGTTTCAATCAGTGCGCTATGGTTAAGCTATGCAGCGCACACGAGCAACTATAGTCTCCGCTACTAATTTGTTTCCCACATCAAGTTTACGGGATTTTATGAAAGTGCGCGCTTGTAGTTATAGCGATATCTAAGGCCTACTGTCCACAGACGCTTAGTTTCATCGACGTCTTTTCGTCATTACACGCTTGGTGTACGCCTGCGTGAAGCTTACATACAAAACTATGGCCTATGAACATTTCAATAGTCCAAAATAAACTATCGGGTAATTACCTGGACCAGACACCATACCCACTTTATCGGAAGATCCTCCCTTTTCAACGGAAGTAAGTGGAAGTTAACACATTGTTCCACAATACCTCTAAATAGCGATGCGACAGCTGGGAGACTTTTTCGTCGACTGGCTAGTGACGCAACTTTCGTCACGTCTATTGGTTTTTTGAGAAATAATCTTTAGAGACAGCGAAAGAGACAAAAAGTTGCTGGGGAACTAAGTTGTTCGTGTGCGCCATCTTTTAGCTGTCTTACAAACTTATGTAGGTCTGTACTACTACTTATAATAGCAAACCTTATTACATACAGTTAGGTACGATTGCATGGGACTCTGAAACGGCTATTTAAAATCTGATATTTGATCAACCAAACGCCATCGTAAAACGCCAATATATCCGGCTGTTATGTCCGGTATTTGGGTTCTAGTTTTATGAAATCGAGGTATTCCTTCGCCATTCCTTTACGCTACATACTATTGAGCAACATCCGAGATCGACTGCTGCTTTCGAGATCTTAATGAAAGAAATTCCAATTAGGTACCCCATTGTCTGATCCGAGAATCCTTCGAGCTTGTTCCCAGATATAGGGAGGATTGAAGAGGTTTGTTACCGGACTTGTTGTTATGAAGGTACTACATAAAACAACCTAATTATAATTAACTAGCTTTTGTCGCGACCGGTCCTGTTAATATTTTGTACAAAACTATTAATTTCAACATTTTTACAGTTATTATTCATTAAAATCTCGGAACGGTGAGACAGTGGTCAAACGCGAGCCTATGCTTTATATAAAAAAACCGGTTTAGCACCTGTTAAGGAGATTCTGAAAATTCTGCTAATCATTTGCCTAACAGATACTTAGGAGCTATGACAAATTACTAATAACTAACAATACAAGAGCGAGCGAAGTGAGCTCAATAATTTTAATAACCTGCTTAGGACGAGGTTAGATTTTCTTTTTGCTTTTTACTTACACAATCTTAGTAAGTTTATCAATTAAAAAAGTTTTTTTTTTCAATAAACAAGCACGCAAGAGCGAGAAACGAGCTCGAAACTGTCTACCTCTGCCTAGGATCCCAAGTAACAAAGTTCTCCTGTAGCGCATAGCTTATAGGCTCACAGCACTAGTAGCTCTCTCATAGTTGTTCCAGGTTTTACTACCAAGCTTATAACAGGTTACACGGAGTTCGTTTGGGTTTATAGTACAGCTGTTCTTATAAGTTGACTTATAGTCGTGTATAGAACGAAATTATAGGCGCAGTAAAAGCTAAGACGGCCCATAAAAGTGTTGCGTAGGTGTAAATACACTTGAGAAAACTTGGTCCAGTATGTTACACTTATAATCGCCTCCAAGAAGTAATTACAAGTCTGCTACAAGTGTTAAACGCCAGTAATAGTAATTTATAGAACTAAATGCACTTAGAACCATTTGCATTTGTTACTTGACCTCATAGTGGTGTATAAGTCAACTTTATGTGCCAATTTGAAGTAAATTAGTTCTACAGTGGTTTCTTCTAAGAGTAAGTGTACTTGGTATTATTGTGGACTCTCGAATGCTGTTATAGTCTAAATTTCTATATAAAGGTTTCTTGTAAAACTATTAGTATCCAGAGATATCTTCGTGAAGTCTTTTTAAGCTTTTAATATTTATCGCATCTTCACCGCCATTTTGTCACAATATGGCGTTACCTTAGGAGTAATATTATTTTTAAACACAACTTAGTAAATACGCGGTGTTCAAAAGATGAACAAAAATTGAAATGTAAAACACAATATACTTCACCGAAAATACTTACGCGTTTGCCATGCAAACATGTATGCACACCTAATATTACGTGTGAAATACTTGTTAATAAATACATTTTATATAAAATAGATTAACTTATTTTTTATTTTATTTTTTTCTCCACAATATAACAAAAATTCACAAATGTCTGAAGTAGCTAGTAATAGAAGCGCGGAGTACGTTACACGCCTGCCTGGTTCTATTAAATGCTCATAGTGAGCTTCGCAGGAGCAGATAATTCTGCGTAGTCCAGCTATAAGCGTATTATTGGTCTAAGTGGTGCTCGTCAAGTCTACTATGAGTGTTTTATTAGCAACAGTACGCGTATAAAATGGGCCCATTTCCGTGGTTATAAACTGTTACTAGGCTGTTATAGACCTGGCTCCGGAACCACTACAAGACCACATTTTGTTACTTGGGATAGTTTCAATTTTGTTGTGATAGGTATTAAGGTCCTAGCTTTCGAGCAGTGCCATAAAACAGTGACTTTCCGAAGCCTAATTCACGGTAACAGCTAGATTAATCGGTTTTAAAAAATACATATGTTCATGAAAGATTCGTGTACAACATTTTCAACATATGAGTTTTTCGTTTGACTAACATATACGTTTGCCAAACAATTTTTTTAAGAGTTTTTCCTACTCCGTTTAAATTTTGATCTTTACAAATATATTTATACAAAAAAATAGCTGGCTAAGTGTACTTCAGAATGTACATAACATATGTAAATCAATTAATATTTTGCAAAGAAAATGGTTTTAAAGGTCAGCTGGTTTTTTTACGGGCGCAGGCGGCGGCAGTAAGAGTATATGTGCATTTAACTGCCGTCACATGGCGGCAGGCTAGAGGAGTAGAGGTTGTGCCATGAGTACAACTAATCACTACCTAGATGCCACACGGTTAGGCGCTTCTACATCCATTAGGTAGACGAAAAATAAAAGTTTGTATATAAAAAAAAAAACCATTTATTTCAGGCAACCAATAGCATCCATACAGCAATTACGAAACAGAACACTCACACTTATGGAAATTCATTACACTATCGGACATAGCCAGCATCATGTCTGCTGCAGCAGCAATGTCCGATATAAGGGAAAGCAAATCAGCTGACAATCAGGGCCAGATAGATAGATATATTCTTTATTGTACATCAAAAATAAAAATACCAACTTAATTGTTATTTTTAACTGTATTGGAGCTGCCCCGCACTCCGCGCACCAAGGACGGGCACCGCTTGCGCATGGTGGTGTGAAACAATCGGCTTGCGCTTTCGCAAACATGCCCGAGGTACTACAGAAGCATTATATGTATTTTATGTATGCCAAGCATAGTACAAAACTACTTCCTAGGCCCGCGCCGTGTGCCTGGGCATCACTGGCACCGCCCTAGTTACGGCACTGCTTCTACCAATTCGTTGCAATTTCCCGTCAATAATATAGAAGGCTGCATAATAGCCCACACGAACGGTACTTAACTGTAACTATGTCCGGCGCACCCTGGCCATTTTCGCAATGACGGCACAGTTGGAGCAGTGGTTGTGCGACTGACTGCTACGCTGCGTGTCCCGGTTTCAATTCCCGCAAGGAACAAATATTTGTACAGCCTTATTTGTATTACTTACTAGCTGACCCGGTGAACTTCATACCGCCCAACAGTCAATGGATGTAGTACCTAGTAGATCAATAGCGATGACACAAAGCCTAAATAATATACCAAGTTACGTTATCTACATCGATTTCGTACATTTTACGTGATGCACGCATAACTAAAAACTTCTACAGATTTATTATATGTTTATATATTTATTACATATTTAATTATTGTGAATAGATTCTGAGGTATGGCTTAGAGATGTTCCGTGTCAGGGTAACATGTGTATGTGAGTATACAGTCTTGTAAACATACCCACACATACAGGAAGAGTCCTGGTGACGGGTAAAATATTGCTTTTTTTAAGTTACTTGTTGGGTATATCGTAAAATCATCTAAAATTAAAAAAATAGTGCTAAGTGACTAGAAAGCTGGAAATTTGCGCAGAGGTTTTCTGTGTAAGAACCCAAGGAATAAGGCAATATTTTTGAAATGCAACTGATTGGTAAAATGGAGTGACAGTTTGTATGGAAATTGTATGTTTTGTATGTGGTTAGAATTTTTACGCTGGCAAAGCATCTTACAATATGCTTGTCAAATAATCCTCCTACATTGGCACTTGTAGAATGTTAGGTGCAGATGAACCTACACGGTTCTGATTAGAATTCAATCTGGTAAGAATTACCGTGAACATTTGACTTTCATTAAACAATATTGAAAAGTTGCTGCGTGTATATGTTGATACGTTTGTACTGGTATATTACTTGAAACACACAAGATTCCGACAAATATTTTCATAATATTTACTTGTCGAGCCAAATCTCAAGCAAACATGAATATATCAAAACAAACAGAAAAGTATTTCTGTTATGTCAGTATCGCGCAATATTTAAGACCGTTTTAGAGTTATCGCTGCCAATATTGGCCCAACTTTCGATTAGGTACATGAGAGTTTTCTGTGCCGTGTGATACTGCGCCTCACTTTACGCGCACTCAATATTTTGTAAACCTAAGTTTTGAAACTAGTTTGAGAAGAAATCGATTTCAAATTTTGCTTGATTAAGTATTTACACTATTATAAAAGCCTGGTCAAGCAATTAGATTTATTAAAAGCAGTTCCTTATTTTTGAAGTGTGAACTTTTAATTAAAATCGCAATAATCCATCAACAAAGCATCCAAGTTTTTCAAAATAAATATAAACAAGACCTCGTATGTTGTTTAGACCTTATAACTATGAAGAAAGGGACGTTAAGCTGTCAGCAGGCGAGTAATTAGTCTGAAGCGAGAGTGTAGTCACAAAGAAGAATGCACCTCTGAATAAGCGGATACGTAGGGCACTTTCTGGACAATTGAAACGTTTCCCAGGCGGACGGAGGAGGCACACCTCCCCCACCGTTTCAGGCACAGTCTTTAACGGGAACTTTGTGGTTTCACAATAATTAATCAGACAGAATAGCGGCCCATACCGGCTATTAGCATTTGTTTTGATAAAAGCTCAGGTAAATGAATGAGAGGATCCTCTTAAAGTGTCTTACACTTAAAATATTTTGTTACTTATCTATTGTGTCTCTTAGGCACCGACTTATTGTAACATAGATTTTGAATACGGTCCCGCAGACAGCCCTAAACTGGCTGTGCAAGCTAATTTGTAATTTACACACCGCGTCTCTGTAATTTGAATCAAGAGAAACATATGTGGCACTCATTTGAATATTATTATTCTCTTAATATACAAAGACATCGCCACAAATAACGGTCTGATGACATTAAGGCATGTTTCAGCACCTTTAAATAAACGATCTCGCAAAGCTGCAGGCTTTAAAATATAACCTGACCGCGCATAAATTTAATACAAACCATTATTTTGGATACAATTACAGCAGCATGTTCAGCATATTATTTTTGCAGAAACAAAATGCACACATTCATTTTATTGTATTGCAAATATAAATCATATTAGGTATTTTTAATATTGACCTACGTTAAAATGTAAAATTACAGATACAAAAAAATAAATCGGATTGTAGATGTTAAAGTAATTTCGGGGATTTTGTGCCAATTCCGTGAGAAGGTAAGTGATATTTATAAATCCGTAATTTAATAATTATTTCAAAAGCACTTTTCAATGTTTATCATGGTGAATTTACTGTCAAAGCTTTAAGTAGGAATGAAATATCCTTTCAGAAATATAACCGAGTCACAGCACCATATATTATTTTATTAGGCACAGTCCTGTAATTTTGAAACAAACGAGAAAATAATCACATTGTTCTCGTTGAGAAAATAATTTTGGATTTCCATGAGTCACTTATTGGAGTAAGTATTGAATCTTTGATCGTTATGCTCTAAATGTTGCACGAATGTCATTATTACCATAATAGTAATAAAGTAATAGTATGCACATATTAGCATTCTGAACAATTTTCCTTGGCAATCTACGTATATATGCGAGTTAGTACAGTTTGCAGGCGCTTTGATTTGTGTTTTCTACATGCACTTAGTCCGTACCACAAAATACGTACCTATACTTAATGGTTTTATAGCATTTGACATTTGACAGTAAAGTATGTACCTCATAGCTGATGAACAGTCAACATTAGGTGAGCCGGTGACAGGTGACACAAACACTTATACGTACTTATTTAAGGTCATATTTAATCTCTCAACAACAGTTCTATGGTTAGCTTTAAGTTTTTTTTTAATTCTTTTCTAAGTAGATAAGTTCAATTTTATGAAATGCACTTATAAGACCGGCTTGTCTGGTCATCTGATTTGAGACCGTAAAATGGAGATAGAAAAGAAAAGATTACTGTCTCTCCGCAAAGCCTCCACATAATCCCTTTTTTCCCAGGTATTGTTTCATTTGAACCGTTCCTTACTCTCTGTGAACCTTCTTCTTGGACTATTTTCAAAGAATAAAACGTATGCACTAATGAACACAGTGATCCAATCTACAGTCACTTCACACAGATGAAATGTAAATAAGTGCGCATATTTTTGCATTTTAGATCAATTCTCCACATGCAAATAATAGGTTTAATTTACATCCGTAAAGCGCACAAGTGGGACAGTCAGTTTTAATACAACTTAATTATGATCTATTATTAACGCGTGGCGAAATCATTGACCGGCCGTCCTCCCGGGTCTCTTCCCTATTGTTTCATGTTCCCTGTTCTGTGATAACCATGACACCATTCTTAATAATTCCAGTTTTGTGTTTTTATGTGGGTAATGGTTTCCCTCAGTTCCCTCGTGGACATGGATCCATGTCTCTCACTGTACAACAATTTTAATATGAAAACATATTCAGCTAAATTAATTGCCATTTTCGCCGGCTCGTTCGTGTTAAAAAAACATTTCGTTTCACAGCTGCTTGGCTTTTATGTGTATTATGCTGTGTTTCAATAAGGCATCAAATTTGGTTTCATATACGGATCCTAACATTTTTCTACATGAACCGATTTATGTAAGGGGAACGTTTCAGCCTTTTTACTGACAACATAATTTTATTCGATCTGCTACGTTCGCTCGTTATATTTTATGACGTAGGTACGTTAAGTAAGTAGGAACGGTTCATTAAATTGTATTTGATACGATAATTTTGGTTTTGCGTACGCAGACACATATCCATACGTGGAATTGTTATAAAATTTGTTCGGCGGTACACTCTTTTTTGTTTTATTTTTTTGGTTCAAAATAATTTTGGAAATTAACGTATGACGTTTTCAAATTTGCGATAACTCCTGCACATTTTAATTTAGTTACAAGGTGAATCCTTGAAGAGATTTTTACTAACAACATTTTGTACCTCCATGCAAATTTTTACCCCTGTAGGAGTCAGAAAGGCGAAAGGGGTGATTTTTCTCAATAACCTTTTAATAGTGTTCTTAGGTATCATTTGAAAGTCCGTCTCACATACAGTGGTACTCTCCATTGTCAGTAATAGTCAGTATAGAGCCAGAGCGGGTGCTTCAGTTTCACGCTGGTGCAAATTAAACATTTAGTTTATGGGAAACCTGAATATAGTTTGTTCAGAATCAGTAACCGAATGGATTCCAATAGTTTTTACCCCATGTTATATTTTTTCCCAAAAATACATAAAAAGGTCATAAGTAGGACACCACCGACACTAAGTTCAACACAGGGCTCAGCATAGCGGGTCATAGTGGGCATAAAGCAAACAGTTTTTTTTTTAATTTTTTTTATTTATGATGGGAAAAATCATGCAATGACCTCCACTGCTCTTGGGCGGAGCGGGAGATAGTGTCAGACTCTTACTGACTAAAAGACCCACCCCGTTCCTACTAGCCTTCATACCGGGGCTCGAGCGCCCTTTCAGATAACACAGCTGGGTGCCTATGTGACTATGTATTTTTGCTTACATAACAAGCTTATATTTTGTGATTTTTCAATATAGATTCTTTACATAAAAATATTAGACACGTTTTTCGGGTTTCAAAAACTGATATTGTATATATATATATATTTTTTGTTGATAAGCTCTCGTTTAACCACTACGTCACCTGATGGTAAGTGATGATATGGTTGAAGATGAAGCACGCTTGCCTAGAAATACGAGAAGTACTCTTGAATTAAGATCCGTAAGTTCTAGGCATCAGGAAACAATGACTTCGACAGGGGATTCCACTCCTTAGCTACATAATGTATGTGTAGATTAAGTACCGTCCTTGTTAATTAATCTTTCTATAAGTAAATACTGCATCAATATTCGTTACGTGGTTTAGGTTTTTTTTTTTATTATAGATAGGCGTTTGACCACTATCTCACCTGATGGTATGGTATGGCCGACGATGGAGCACACAAAGTTATTAAGGGTTGCCGATCTGCACAACGTGTAATAAAGTGCAAAATTATCGGCCATTGATTATATTACACTAGGTATTTAAATATTCAATACTGTACATTACCGGTGATAATTTAGCAATAATGTAAAGGAAACACATTAACATTTATATTAAACGTGTGATAAATGTTTATTATTTCATTACTTTATTGGGTAATAATTCTATGAATAATAATTAAGTATATTAATGTGTCCAAAAGTTATTTATTAATATTTTATTTTTTTTACTTTGTAATAGTCTGTGAATGATGTTTGTAACCATTAGCACAACTCTACGTCCGTAGGATGTACTTACGAGTATACAAGGTGTAAGGGACAGCCCTCCACAAGTAGTAGTAGGGCTTGCTCAGTAGATGAAACTGAACAACCTACCACTAAATTTTTTTGAAGAAACGAAAAAAAAATTCGGCCTCTCCATACAAACTGTCCAATCAAGTTTATAATTTTGTATGGTGAGGCGGTTTTTTTTTCGTTTCCTGAAAAAAATTTTGTGGAAGGTTGTTCAGTTTCGTCTACTGAGCAAGCCCCTAAAGTTTGTGGGGGGCTGTCCCTTACACCTTGTATATATATATAAAAAAATGTTTTTACCTATGTACACTTATTTTTAGGGTTCCGAACCTAAAAAGGAAAAAACGGAACCCTTACAGGATCACTTTCTCGTCCATCCGTCTATCTGTCTGTCAAGACCCTTTATTTCGAGAACGCGTGGAGGTGTCGAGTTGAAATTAAAACCATACTCAGGTCTGCGGTCCCTCAAACTTCTAAGTTAACGAATAAAAAACCGGCCAAGAGCGTGTCGGGCCACGCTCAGTGTAGGGTTCCGTAGTTTCCCGTCCGTCACAATAAGTGTACCCACTTATGAGTTTAAAAAAATGCTTGCATATACGATTATGCTACAAACTTAGTCCAGAAATTATTTTGTAGAACCTTTTTGTCTTTTTGTACAAAAACTGTTCTTTCCATCAAGTTCAAAATGATTTTCCTAGAAAGTCCTTATAAAGTTCTACTTTTCTGATTTTTTTCATATTTTCTAAACCTATGGTTAAAAAGTTAGAGGGGGGGGGACACATTGTTTTTTACTTTTGGAGCGATTATTTCCGAAATTATTGACATTATCAAAAAATGATTTTAGTAAACCCCTATTCATTTTTAAATACCTATCCAACGATATATCACACGTTAGGGTTGAAATTAAAAAAAAATCACTTCCCACTTTACATATAGGGGGGCTACCCTAATAAAACATTTTTTTCCAATTTTTATTTTACCACTTTGTCGGCGTGATTGATATACGATTGAGGTACCAAATTTCAGCTTTCTAGTGCTAACGGTCAGAGATTAAGCGAGGATGAACAGACAGACAGACATGGCGAAACTATAAGGGTTCCTAGTTGACTACGGAACCCTAAAAAGATACGGCCGTTTATGTCGCTAAAAACGTATATTTAGATACTCTCAAAGATCGAAATTCATAGGGTACTTCCCGTTGACCCAGAATCCTGAAATCTGGCACAAAGCAAGGTCTTATAGCACAGGTATAGGAATAAATCTGAAAACAGTAAATTTGTTGTTACCAAGGTAAAAAAAAAAATTACAATTCGGAAAAATCTTCGAGACTCCATTCGGTTATTGTAGTTTGCACGAACCCATCTGATGGTAAGTAAGTTGATGGTGAGGCGCACTAGTTTATTAAACGACTTCGAAAAGGAGGTTCTATGTTCGGCTGAATGTGTGTTTTTTTTGTTTTTTTTTTTTATATGTTCACCGATATCTCGTTCAATTGTGGACCGATTTGAAAATTTTTCAAGTTAGTCCCATAGAAATGTTGTTATGATCTGATCATGAAATTCGAAGATATGGAACAGAACTCCTCATAGGCTTACAGCAAAACTGTCGTAACAAGTAAAATGGCTTTGCTTATACGTGTAGTCGATGACTGACTGAAAGAAAAGAGGGAGGGGATGTATTGAAGTGATCTGATGATGAAGCCGAAGGTACATTTATGTAATCTAACCGTGTTTGGGATTATTAGAATTGTTATGAGATGCACTCTGGCTATAGGTAAGGTATTTAAGTTAGGCTGAGGGGTACTTTTTAGTGGTGGTACCATAACTAAAAAGTGTAAAATAAAAAACTTTTTACAAAAAAAATATAACCGACCTCAATGTTAAAAAAACACCGAAAAGTACAAAATAACTTTAATTTCGGAAGTGTTTTATGTATTAAGAGCTTATTTGACTGGCCTGTTGGTGTAGTGGTTAGTGGCCCTGACTGCTATGCCCGAGGTCGTGGGTTCGATTCCCACCCAGGACAAATGTTTGTGTGATGAGCATGATCATTTGTTCTTTGTCTGGGTGTAATTTATCTATAATATGTATGTATTTAGAAGAAATATATAAGTATGTTTATCAGTTGCGTAGTACTCATAAAACAAGCTCTGCTTAGCTTGAGACTAGACGGCGTTGTGTGATAGTTGTGGAATATTATTATTATTATTTTTATACATTTATTTATCTCAGGACCATGAGGTCCTGGACCTTTGGAAGGCATACGAGGAGCCGAAACCAACTCGCAGAGGCCCTTTTAGCTGCTTCTAAAGGAACGTGGTACCAACCGGCGATTATCCCTGTATGCGTTATGCTAGTGCATCCAAGGACAACCCCCGGTTGAAGGGAAACTATTGCAACATGTGAAAAACTAATATAAGGCTATGGTTTTTGGAGTCTTAAGTGGACTGGTTACCAGGAACTATGTTAAGACTATGGCCCCTGCCTAAACAATGTTTTTAATTTCCATCGATAAAAAGGCAAGGGGTGACTTGCACACTCAACAAATGGGCCCCCAAAATGGTCGCTAGCACGAAGTGACGTAGCAACAAGAGGGCAACATATCCTGATGTGCTTAAGGAGTGGAGAGGTATACCACGGCTATCAGGACAATCCCGGAAGTACGGTCAAGATCCCTACCAGCACCTTACTGGATTATACATCCTTCTCCCGAGCGCATTTGCTCTTGCGAATCTCCACTCAAGCCAGCCAATAAAGGCAAGAGAGAGGTGGGAGCTCTGTTCCTCGTCAGTGTTCACTACGACCGGCCAATAAAGGCAAGCCGGAGATGAAGAACAAGAATTCTCCCGGGAGATCGGGTCCGTGGAATCGCTAATGCCCAACAGTTCGCCACAAAACTGCCCTGCGGATTGTATCTCTCTTGGTCTGGCCCCTCACCCTAGGCATGTTACGGCTAAGCAAGCGCTACCGACACAGACTTAGGGTTCATTGGAGCGCGCATGCCCCACCACGACGTCAACGTAGAGATACGGCGATGGGGTTATTATTATTATTATTATTCACTCTAGCTTTAAAGACGCCTAAATTATTTCCGCCCTTCAGTTCAGGAATCCAAACCGTTTCATTAGAAAGACATAATGCGAAGATAGTTTTAGACTATCAAAATGGCCGTAAAGCACTAGTTGAGGTATATCATTAAATACTTTTTTCTCCATTAAACCTAAATGTAGGTGTGTATTTCTTTTTTAGCGTATCTAATAGCGTTGGTCTGGTATCTGCTGCCACAGTATAAAGGTCATGTTTTTTTTTTAAATTTAAAGATTAGATTTGAAATCTACTGCTGTTTATCTTTTTATTTTTGAGAGCAGGAAATCAGTTACCCTTTGCATTGTAGGACCGAGGGTTTCCATTTCAGTAATTCGGCGTTGCCCTGCTAGACCACTACGGTTTTGCTGAAATCTCTTTGAGGTCCGAGTGGATTTATGCGCCTTTGACTGCTTGCTAGGTCCGGACGGTAACCAGAAGGCCAAACGGCGGGCTACTCTCTTCTACTCTTGGTGTAACCAGAGGTAGTTTCAGTAATGTTACCATAACCCACTCAGGGCTGCGGCGACTCTTTTGCTCAATCCCGCAGTCCTAAATTAGTAGCTTTACAATTATTTAGCCCTAAATTAGTAGCTACATTTTAATACAAAAGTAACCAAACAAAACACAATATTAATAAATTGATACAAAGTATACTTAATGACAACAAAAAACAACGGAACGCTTACAAAACAGATTTGATATCATAATTATGATTGTTGCTTACAAAAGGTTGGCAGTGGCCGTCGGTCCTGAGACGGTTTCAGTTGCAAATTCTATTTGTTTCGAGCCCAAAAGGTTTTGTTAATGGCAGCCATTAATTCAGCGTCGCCAATCCGACGCTCTCGGCGGTCGGGGACGTTTCTTAGTCGCGCCCCTTCAAATGCAGGCAATTTGAGAATTATATTATAAAATGCTTTATGGATAACGTCGTTATGTCATTGAAGAAACCTTTTCTGTTACTAACTGTGCTACGCGATTTTACCCAGTCGCTCCATGTTATAACTTGCGCTGAGTATTTTTTATTACTTTTTAGGGTTCCGTATCTCAAAAGGGATCAACGGAACCCTTATAGGATCATTTTGCTGTCCGACTGTCTGTCTGTCAGTCGATCAAATCCCTTTATGTCGGAAACGCGTGGAAGTATCGAGTTGAAATTAATACCATATACTCAAGTCTGCGGGTCCTTGAAGCTGTAAAAAAATCAAACTTTTGAGTTAACGACATAAAAAGATACGGCTGTTTATGTCACAAAAGCCTGTATTTCGACACTCTCAAGGGAATCAAAATTCATAGGGTATTTTTTGTTGATCTAAAAACCTGAAAGGCATGTAGCAAGGTCTTAAGCACAAGTATAGGAAAAAATCTGAAAACTGTAGTTGTAGTTACATAACAAAAAGTTTTTGCAGTTCGGAAAAATCTTTGTAACTCAATTAGGGAATTGAACTGTTTTCATAAGTAAGTTTGTACAGAACCCTCAATGCGTGACTCGCGCGAGAGTTTTTTTGCTCGAGATAGAGGTCAGTGCACTAAAATAAACTAAACAAACTATACTATACGAGTAATACATAGTCGAAATTGATTCCACGAAGGCGGTACATGCTCGCTGGAGCATAATTTTTAGATCCCAGCACATAATCACATTCTCAGGATGGTCCCGCCCCTCTCGATGCCTCGCAGCACTTCTTTTCCAATTTGCGACATATCTTATTTCCAACCCTTCAAATGCAGGCAATATACGAATCATAATATTAGCTTTATGGATTACATCGTTATACCTTTCGGTAATCTGCAAAAACATTTATTTCTTTATCTTTACTGAACGCCATACAGGAATACCATCAAGGGATTAAAAGCTTCTCACTGAATCCTCGTCTAATCTATTCTTATCCTCGTCTAATTTATTCTTATTTTTAGAAATCTAATATAAAATCGATAACCAGTAATATAGCATGTCAGGTCGCAGCAAGTAATGGAAAAAGCAAAAAGGTTTCAAGCTCTCAATAGCACTGCCCCAGACTATCCCTTTTTGAGGTCAGCGACATTTCTTACTTCCAACCCGTCAAGTGCAGGCTATTTAAGAATTAATAATATAAAATGTGATTCGAATACCAGGGCTGCCTACGCTTAACCTTTATGCGAACTTTATTCAACTACGTGAATAGTAACAAATTGTATTCAATTTGGGCGTCAGTGGCGTAACATATGTAGGCGAGAACAATTCACGCCACTCACACCGACACACGGATTACTGATTTCTATGATTCACAACTCACACAGCGCCTGCATCTGAAACACAACAAACAACCGAATTGTTTCAGGAATTTAAGGCGCTTCTGAGAACTCGTTAGTAATTCCAATTGTTATTTTGTTAAGAGAAAGATTTTTCATATTGTGCTATATTTTACCCTTAAAGACGACACAAGTACAATAATAAACAGTACTAATTGGTAAACTTAATAAACTAGTGCGCTTCGCCATCAACGATTGCATCACTGCACACCATCAGGTGGAATCGCAGTCAAGCACTAGTTTGTATCATTAAAAACAAGTTTCAATGAAACTCATTATTTAAAAGATAGTTTTTATACCGTAGTATATACCTACATACATAATATATTATATTCATCAAGACCATTCCAAAAAGCTTAAAATCGTGTGGGTTATCAGAGTTGCTACGGCCACCTTTCGGTTCCATAATCAGTTCAGCTCCTATCATAATAAATTTGCATTGCCATTAGATTTACACATGCATGCTTTCAACTCAATCAGTAACCAGGATGTGGATCAAATTTAATTTGCAAGATTTGATTACAGGCAAACATCGGAACAGGTGAAACTAAATAAAAGCTTGTAAAAAAGAGACCTGTTCCAAACATCCAATTGTGTGCTACGTGCGTAGCAAACGCGTAGCGCTCGCATCAAACGCGTAGCACCTTGGCTACGAAATGAAACTTTTGTGTTTAGCCAAGGATGTTTTTAATATCGTGCGGATTTTATCACGCATGCGGAATTGCTTCGCACGTGTAACTTCCGCAAATGTCCTTTTCATATAAAATTCATATAATATAATAATAATATTGCGTGGAAAACGCACGCGGGCGCATCCCGCGTGCATTTTCCACGTGACAGCGAGCAGCAGCCCTGCATGTGGAGCAGTTCCGCCGCCACATGATGAAATCCGCACGATATTAAAAACACCTTTAGAAGCATTTTTCGATTCACTTTTGTTTAATGGAGATACCTGTAGGTATGTGCAATTAACCCGAGCACGTAATCTGCGCCTAATGACAATCTAGACGCGTGTAACTTTCACGTATTTGCATACTTAAAAGCCTGAGTTACGTCGCACTCGCGGTCGTTCTTATTTTCTCGTAACTGTCTTAATAATTGTCACTTAAGTGGAGCTCATGACTATTTTGAAAACTTTTCGCTATTTACATTCTACTAGGTACTACTTTTATAATAATATTATAAATATGAAATCCCCTCAAAGGTTTATTTTCGTTTAGTTTTATTTTCATCGCCTCATGACTTCTCTCGCTCTAGGGCGGTATGGGAGGGCGTGTCAGACTTTTAATGACTAAAACCACACCTATATTCCTTCAATTGCCCTTTTTGTTCCAGGGGATTCTCTTTCATAAGTCAACCCTTGGCTCCTGGGCATGCCACAGTTACGGCGGTAAGTCCCCTCTGTTGGTAGGTTCGGAGCGAGGAGGAGTGGTGAGCGGTCGCCTCCTTCTGCGAAGCAGTAATGCTAGTAAAAGAAGAGGCCGACCACATCAGGTAACGGCGCTCACACCCCAGCCACCGCTGAGATTCCGATCCCGATTTTCTGCCACAGTAGGCGCGGGCTTACTGACGGCGAGCAATGGGTAACTCACTGTCCGACCGTCCTGTAACCGCTCGGACCAAGCCCAAGTCATCGACGGCGAGCACTGTTCCTGCGCGCCTCAAGGACTTGTCAGCAACTGTAGGGGCGGAGACCCTACGACACCTGCTACTGAGTCAGTAAGAGTCTGACACTATCTCCCACTCCGCTCAAGGGCGGGGGATGTCATCTGGATGATGAAAAAACCCAAAACTCTTGGCCCCAACCCTAAGGATTAGGCAAAGGATTTAAACGAAACTTAGCATAAGGATAGACAGTGAACTGGATTATGCTTATGATACTATTTATACGAGATAAATAGTAGTTATTGCCATGAAAGATGGTAAATGTTCCAAAATAATTTTCGACTTTCACGAGGGGCAAAGTCGCTAGTATAAACCAGTTTATTTTATAAACCTACCGTAACGCAATGTAAAAAAAATGTCGCAGCAAAGTAGAAACTATGGAAATAGCTACTGCAGTATAGGAGCATTGTTAGTTGTGATAACATGTCAGTTAGGTCAGCAATGTTAACGTTGTTCTCCGCGGCTGTTAATTGAAATGCCTCTCTAAGCCAGACTTGGTTTGGTTGTGACACACACACACATACATGTATACACCTACTCGCTGCAAATTTCGCCGAGAGATTCGACATGTAACTGGCTGTTCGTTTGAATAATATTGTGTGGTTAGGAATTAATTTAAGCCAGATTATAAAGTCGACGAATAAAACAAAATGTATACGTAACATAAATCTGTACAAGTTTTTAGTTGTGCGCATCACTTGTACATCATAATGTACGAAATTGATGTAAATAAATTTTATACATTAAAATTGTGTGTACATTATTATTTAGGCTTTGTTTCATCGCAATCGGTTGTCTATGAGTATATCAAAAGATTATTAATTTTAAGTGTTCAGCAAGTAAAATATCGCTAGAAGCAAGTTCGCTGGGTCAGTTATAGTTAACAATATAGGTAAAGAGTCAGCAAATTCTCGAACAAAATTTTGTTGGCATGTTTTTTTATCATCTAGTAATAAAAAAGAATAGGATTAGGGTAGGGTAGAGTAGAGTAGGGTATTGTAGGGTAGAGTGGGGAGAGTAAGGTAGAGTAGGGTAGAGCAGGGTAGGGCAGGGTAGAGCAGGGTAGAGCAGGGTAGAGCAGGGTAGAGCAGGGTAGAGCAGGGTAGAGCAGGGTAGAATAGGGTAGAATAGGGTAAAATAGGGTAGAATAGGGTAGAGTAGGGTGTAGTAGGGTTGAATGGAAGCAAAGCCGTGGGCAAAGGCTAGTCAATTTTAAAAATGCATTTTTGAACGAACGACAAGATGTTATGTCAAATGTTATGTTTTCGTTTTTTCTGTCATTAGGTTCGATGGCACTTGAAATCTCTAATAACATGTTTTTTTCTGATGATGCTATTCTCGATGTTGTATTTATTGTATTTGTGCCAATGTTATTTTGAATCATTTTAGCCACTATATTCTAAGCAAAAACAGTTATTTTTATTTTTTTGTTTATTGTCTAATTTGGAAATGTATTTCCTAAGTATTAATCATTATCATCATTATCATTTCAGCCGATACACGTCAACTGTTGGACATAGGCCTCCCCCAAGCGTCGCCACATCGAACGTTCCTGTGCGTCCCGCATCCACCGGTTTCCCGCTACCTTCACCAGGTCATCGGTCCACCTTGTAGCGTCTTCCGGTACGCGGTCGCCACTCCAGAACCTTTCGGCCCCATCGGCCATCTGTTCAGCGAGCAAGTGCCCTGCCCATTGCCACTTAAGTTTGGCAATTCTTTGTGCTATGTCGGCAACCTTAGTTTTCCTGCGGATATCTTCATTTTTTATTCGATCACGCAAGGAAACCCCGAGCATAGCCCTTTCCATTGCTCTTTGGGTGACTTTAAGCCTTCTGATGAGGCCCATTGTGAGCGACCACGTTTCGGAGCCATATGTCATCACTGGCAACACGCACTGGTTAAAGACTTTCGTCTTGAGATACTGTGGTATGTTGGACGAGAAGATACCGCGTAGCTTCCCAAACGCTGCCCAACCGAGTTGGATTCGACGGTTGACCTCTCAAAGTTAGAGCTACCCAACTGGACTGTCTGTCCGAGGTAGACGTAATCGTTCACAACTTCGAGTGTAGAGTCTCCGACCTTGATAGGAGTGGGCGCTACATGGTTGTTAATAAGTCTTTAAGTATTTGTCTCTAAGTATTTATTATCAATAATTAAAGCCAAGCATATTGTGTTACTTGATGAAGATTTATATTAGTAGCAACTTTAAAAGTTCAATTAAGCCAAAAATCATGAAGTCAAGCCAGCAAAAAAAAAATAAGCCTTGATTATTTATTTTCGTAAAAAATCTAGTCAATTCAGTTTCCAAATAAGACGATTTTTTTGCAGACCTTAGAGTGGCCATAATCTGGATTTGATAAAACTAAGTCAATTAATTCGTCGGCATATATCATGGTAATAATTTATGTAGACACTTAATAATTTCATCAACAATTTCATCGCCATTGCTCTTTACTTTAATGTTATAAACCGTTCTGTTTTTATGTTTTTCTGTCCGTAAGTGAGCTTGAGCTTGAGTTATACACTCGTACGTAAATCAATCAAATTTAACATAAGAAAATTATTTAACTTACATTTAACTGATTCATTCGCGCTGTCATTATCTTTTCATTGAGTCTCTAATTGACGGTATTCGAAAGGTTAATTTTAAGCTCCTACTGTAATTATATAAATGATGTACAACAATAAAGAGTATATCTATCTATCTAACACCTGCACCTAATAACTAAATTAATAAGTTATTTTGTACCAATGCCATGAAGAAGTAACTATGAAAGGAAATAACTACATAATAGTTTTGAAATAATAACATAGAATACCCGAAATAAACATCGACGCTCAACTATTTCAACGTCAAAACATCAACGTGAATACAAAAATAATAAAAAAGAACGTTCCAAAAATGACTTGTCATAACCGGCAGCGATCGAAATTCAAATTGCGCAAGTACGTCTGTCGTATTAGAATGTGCATGTATCTGAATATATTCAGCGGGCCGGCCCAGAGAAAATTGGCCGAGGGGCCCCTCCCACGGGTAGGTACGCACCCTATCTGCTACAGCTATCTGTGGCCAGCGGAGACAGCCACTAATCAGTTTCCTGAGAATCTAAATAACACAGAGACACTCCGACATTGTTTAATGACAATTTATTACTCCACCAACCCACAAATTTGTTTATTCTGTACTACTAATCTGACACTGGTCTCGCCAAGGGTTATCGTGTCGCCCAATTGCTAGGTTGTAGAGGTTATATTTATAGGCAGTCGTTCCACATAAAAGTAATCAGTAATAATATAATAATAAAAAATGAATTAAAATAATTGATTTGTCTAAGCAATACAACATAATTATGCAGTTCAAAGCAAAGTAGATGAAATATTAAAAGTATATTACGCAACACATAACATAGTTTTGTGAACAGAAAATGTTGATGTATAAAATTAATGTCCTTTGTAAGTATCATAAGATAGTACAGAGTTAAACTCTCATAAGATAGTACGAAGTTAAACTCTGTACTATCTTAAGAGACTTACAAAGGAGTTTACAACAGTGAAAGTGTGTAGATGTAAATACGGCTTTTAAAAAAATAAGTATTAATGAATAAATCGATGGCAGCAAAGTAGAAACGGACATCTACATCTTTGCGGAAATGTTTTCTTTGCATAAATGAGTTTATATCAATCCTATCTATAAATCTGTATTAAAATTATTTTTTGAGCTAAATATTACAAACTAAGAAATAGAAAAAAAAGGCAAAAATTACAAATCCGATTTCACCCCGTACCTATGTATGTCACACCGGATAGGTATTTTGTATGTGAATGGCTGAATGTCAAACGTCGCAGATCCATTTTTGTCAAACCGACTATTCGTTGAGATTTCATTGTTTTAGTATGTTCAACCATTGTTCTCTTTCACTTTTTCTACTACTCATTTTGAAATAGAAGGGCACTTTGAAACACTTGTACTATTTTATCTTCTTTACGCGATTTGCTAAGGTGTTTTTGGGAACATTCTATGTTTATGGTACTAAAAGATATCCTGTTCCGCCTTTCATTACAGAAAGACTGGCTAAAGACCCCGATTTCGACTATACGATTTCACCCCGTTTGCTTGCACCCCACAGGTGCAATGTTTGAAATTGTATGGAACTAAGCGTGGTGTGGGCTGCTAGAATGATGCCAACACATTCTGTCTGGTAGACAGAATTGAGTGTTCCTAGCGGTCTGAATATGTATAAGTTAAAATTTGGTTTTGTTTTTTTTTTAATCTTATAACAGTCGTATATTTAACTATTGGTCAAACATACCTTTGATAATAAACAAAAAATAGTATTACCTATATTGCATATTGGTTTCAAAATAAATATTTTATGTGATTTACGAACTAAATAAATGAATTGTTTGACACAGATGGAGTTTAGTTGTAGTTAACTCATTTCTTCTTCTTCTTCTTCCTGCCCTTATCCCATATTACTTGGGGTCGGCGCAACACGTTTTCTTCTTCCATTCTGTCCTGTCACCCGTCAAACTATCACTAACTCCCTTGTAGTTAACTCATTTATTGATACTATATAAACTGTTAAATACAAAGTAAATAAAGATGTCTACAAAATTTTGTTAACATTAACACTTAGCATTAGAAAATCTAAGCAACATGCTTAGATTTTCATTGAATATCCAATCGTATTATATTCAATCGTGGAAATTACAGACACAATAGAAAGACAATAGGTGCGCGAACGCCGGCGTTCACTTGGGGTTTAATGAATTAAAAGTATTACTGAAGATTATTATGTAAGTTAATTCGACATTGTAAATGAAATAAATAAATAAAGTTGCAATTTTGTAGATGTGCGTGTCTACTTTGCTGCCATCTAAATAATAATAACCAAACTAGTTGTATCCAGTTTTGCTGAAAGATATACATATGTACCTATAATAAACATAGTTGAGCACTTTTATTTATTTACATTTACACAACACTCAGTTTGCAATAGAAGAAATGATTGCACCCCTCCCGATCATGAGTACCGGAGAGCGGTCAAGTGCCCGCTGTCAGCCGGACTCGAGATATTGAACGCTTCAATGAAAACTTGCAGTTTAAAAATGATTTGTGAAGAAAAGTAGCTGACCGCAACAGATGTGTGACCGATTATTTCATGGGAAAGATATTTTACAGCGGATATTAAATAGAAAATGAATATTGACTGATTATTGTGCACACCGACCACAGTTTGATCTTTTGTCTCTCAAAGGTTGACTCGCACAGAATGCTTTGTTGCATTAAAAGTCCTCCTGTCTACCACCTGTGCACATTAAGATTAAATAAATAAATATTAATATTTTGAACTAATACAATTTATTAACAGAAAGTTTGTTCCAGGAAAACACGCGATCAGCAACATGCCTGTCAGCAAGGATTATAATTAAACATCCCGTTAAAATGAAAACCAATAAATGTGGGGAATTAACATGGAACTGTTCATTAAACAAGTCAGTGCCACGCGTATCAAAATGTCGAAAACCAGTGAAAAAGTAGAATATGTTCGGATAATTCTGGCTCTTTGCAAAAATTTCATGTTAAACATATTATGAAACTGCACGGCTTGTTAATTCGGCAGATGAGGTTTTAGTCCGTCGACCCCGCGGCATGTCAAACCCACGTAGATACAGGTAATCTGATAGCGGCTCGCCACTGCCGGCGCGGTGACGCGCTGCCCCCGATGTCATACGATGCGACCTAGACAGTAACCTCCTAGATGTTTATTTTCGTTTGTATTTATCCTTGTTGAAGCGCTTCCGTAAAACCTGGGTAGGGTTTAATGGGGTTTTCGCTGTTGTGTTATGTTGTGTGCTTTCGTTATCGTCCCGGGAGTGCATTAAGGTATTTTTATTAGAGTTCTGCACCAAAATACTGAAAACAGACTAGCGGAGTTAAGCGCGGAAAGCAAAATGTTGGTAATGGACTGCCTGATACACGGACTACACTATTTGACGTTTTATTTTTCCTGGTTCGTAGCATTTACTTTGTGGAGCAGTGGTAGCCGAGTGGTCCGAACTTACGAGTTATAGGTCCCGGGTTCAAACTCAGACAGGCACATTACTTTGTGTAATTTATTTCATCACCACTGCTCTCAAAACGGTGAAGGAAAACATCATGAGGAAACCAGCATGTCCTAGAACCAAAAATTCGAAGACATGTGACATTCACCAACCCGCACTGGGCCCGCGTGGTGGATTACGGCCCATTCCCTCTCCTAGAGAGGAGGCCGAGACCCAGCAGTGGGAACATTAAAAAGGCTGATGATGATGATGAGTATAACTTTATATGCGAGGTCTACACGGTACCATTGCTTAATCATTAATTAAACAGCACGGCATTAGCAGACGCTGCATGAAGCTAATGGTAAAATACAATTTCATATTGCTGCGTTATTTCAAAATATTCGCCAGATTGTAGCTTAGGCCAGTTGTAGAGCCATTAAGAGCTTAACATTAAATAGTTAGGTTTGTGATTCGACGGCGACGGTACATACATATGTACAAAGTTTAAGATGAGGTACCTATTTACATTTACTTGCTTTGTTTACAACTTTAGACAAATACAATCGGGCATGCGCATCTAGTGATAGCAATCCACACGGCTTCTCATATAAATAAATGGCGAGCACATAAGATTTATTAAAATACTTATTAGTGATGCGGCTCGCCGGTCACGGTCGCTCAATCATCGCTGTAATCCCAGGACACTATTAAATTATTCACAGACAAGAAGCACCATTTTAAAATGGCATGCAAAGCTTACCGCGTCGCATTTTGCACAATGCTGAAACGATTTTAATGGATTTCGAAAGTACGTGTTAAACTAATATGCAGGCTTCTCGTAAACACAACGTTAATCTCATATTTGAGGATAAAGTAAGAAAGAAAAAAACTGATGCAGGTTCGAGGAAGGGAGAGATTTCATTTTTTGTATTTTCACACGTTTGCGGCAGCGATTTAGGAGCCTCGCGTCGTGTAGAACATCGTATATAATACGTGCCCATCGTTTACTCGTTTCACCTCGCGTGGAACGATGTACTCGTGTATCTACAGCCAATCATTCTGACTGCGGTGCTAATCAGTATCAGACTATTCAACGCGCTGCTGGCTGTCATTCAGCCCGCATCTCTTCCTCGATAGGATGACTATTATTTTGGGAATACAATTTTTTTATAATACTTCCCGTGTTGTGTTTGATTCTAAATAAAATACACAACCGTGCAAATGCTGAAAATATAAACTTGGCATCCTTTAAGACTTCAAACAGGAAGTAGTAAAAGCCACAATTAACCTGAATTTCGGTAACTAACATAAAAGAAATAATGCATTTAAAAACAGAGCCTAATAATAAAGCTGACGGCAGAACTGTTAGTACAGCCGTAAATCTTTAATAGTGCGGAGGCTATAGGTAGGAAATTACTGGTTTAACTCAGGTTCGCAAAATGGATTGCTATAATAAAGTTGGAATTTCGCAAGCGTCCATCAAAAGTGAAAACGAATGGCCACCATAAGAAGGCTGACCATTTATCACGTTTATCTAGATTTCGCACCGGACCGCATCATTTACCGCACACAAAATCTATAGCGGGCACATTTCAAACACGGTTAATAGATAGGTGTCCTACAAGCATTCTGTTATTACGACAGACCGGACTCCCGAGACTAAATTATTACTAAGATATTATGTCACTTTGTTACACTCCACAATGTTATTGACCAAGGGCACCCAAACTGCCGACCAAAACTATTAAATACTGTGTAATACCTAACTATAGGAACTTGCTGCAGTGTTGGTCATTCGCGGCTGGCGCTCTTAAAGTTCTGCCCACCCGTAACCGACTAAATTCGTGAGGGAAATGTTAATATGTATTTAACTCTACACAAAAAAGTAGTCCACATATAAAAAATGCCTTAAAAGCCTTTATAAAAGGGTGATAAACTTTTATGAGCCTAAAGAAGTCTTTAAAATATTCAAATATGTTTTAACAACCTCAGGACTGCATGCATATTACAGACTTGAGTTGGTTTTGTATCTTTTGATCGTGGGATTTTGACTTACAAAAATGGCGACAGCACCGAAGCGAACATTATCGAGAAAGTTATTTAGAACATCAATGACCGACCCTAGTTTGAATATTTGAAATACTAATCCTCCTTTAAAAGGCAGTAGCTAGTATAGTATAGCGGCGACCTCTTCGATAATGACTTACCTGAGATACGTAGCCGATGCGGCCTCAGGCGGTTGCGGCCGGCCGTCTTCCACCACGCAAACTAATTCCGAATTCAGCGTGCGTATACTTTTGATGTGTAGAAAAAGTGTTGGTCTAGCCACATAAACCTGGCAGCACTTTGGTTGAATTTTCCGTGGCCGCACCACAATGAATTATAGCATAATTTGTTCTGGTTGGCTCCCACACAATAAGGATACAAGGCGAGGTGAGAACGAGAGATGTGTTCCGTATGTAGAATGGGGATAGATGACGTGGTATTTGTCGCATTTGGGGTCGCATCACTTGTTGGATCGCTGTCCTACAATATGTTACAGTCTCGAACATTAATTTCAAAATAAACTTGTATTTGATCAAATGTAAAATTTAGTATTATTAATAAAAATTAATTCATTACAATTCTTGATCCATTTGTAAAACATCAATTTAGTTTTTATCGAATTTACTAATTGCTCTATGAAACTAAGAAACAAACTTAATTGAGCTTATATAAATGTATAGAAGTATGTAACATAAACCGATTAAAGAAATGCAGGCTTAGACATGCATGCCCCAAAGGGGAAGAGAATACTATGCAAAGAAATTAACAATCCGATTTAAATGAAACCTGTAAAATGTAATAAATTACACTTAAAGTTTTTACTGCGCTGTAATTATTTAAAGCAATACAGAATAATAACGAAACTCATTAATTTTGAACGTATTAAGTTATTTTGCCAGACATGTTGGTAAAATAGATAAAGACACGGCCGCGGATAAAGTTCCCACTGCATCGTCTGCGTGAATTTATTGTTTTATCATTTTGCAGATGCGTTTCGCAATGAAGTTGAGGCAAATTCGTGAAGCGGTGAGCCAGCACTGGTGGCGCTACCTACGTAACATTGTATCAACTAGACGTAGAATTTTAAAAGCAGTACGAAAAACTTTTAGAGACGTTTTGGCAAACAAGTAACTGGGAGGAGAAAGTAGGACGGCGAAGTAGCGAGCTGCGGCGCATCTGAAGTCCCGATGCGCCGAGCACAACTAACTATTGTGATATCTACGAGCAGATATGCGCCATTTGTCTGCTGTTACAGCGTGTCGACGAACGATTCGCGGCCGACGACTGGTAATTGAATGTCGCCGCAGCCGTCATTTCTTTCTATTCTTGCTCGCCATAGTTTCCTCGGAAATTGCATCAATGTCGTTTTCCTTCTATCGAACATGGAAATGAAAATCGACATATTCCGACCGAGTCTTTCATGTTAAAACAATTGCTTTATCAGTATAAAAGTACTATCATTTATGTGGTAGAATACAATATTCATTTATTGCGCTATCGTACACAAACATGACAATTTATATTACATTAAAAATTTAACACTTTAAAACTATTACAATTATTTTACATTAAAAAGTTTATCTCTCCGAAAAACTACTGAGGTGTCAAGGGACACCCGGATGGAACGAAGTTCCGTTCTGGCTTGCTTTCTATAAGAGAGAGAAAGAGAGAAAGACAGAGAAACATGCGCACGCCGCACGGCTTACAATAGCTTACTATAGAAAAAGTGTCGTTACAACTTTTCGTGAGAATTTTTTCCGTCTAGCCAATACAATATAACTAAAAAATACTATCCTATTTTATGTACATTTTGACAGCACTATTTCAACATCTTCGAAACCATGAAAACGAAACTCATGACGAAAAAGTTGATAATTTCTGACATCCGCCATCTTAGATTTACATTTTGACAGCACTATCGGCTTCAACAACCTCGAAAACCATGAAAAAGACACCCATATCGAAAGAGTTGATAATTTATTGCAGCCACCATCTTAGATTTAAATTTTGACAGTACTATCGGTTTCAACACCCTCGAAAACCACGAAAACGACACCCATGAGGAAAAAGTTGATAATTTCTTGCAGCCGCCATCTTGGATTTACATTTTGACAATACTATCGGTTTCAACACCCTCGAAAACCATGAAAACGACACCCATGACGGAAAAGTTGATAATTTCTTGCAGCCGCCATCTTGGATTTATATTTTGACAGTACCATCGGTTTCAACACCCTCGAAAACCATGAAAACGACACCCATGACGGAAAAGTTAATAATTTCTTGCAGCCGCCATCTTGGATTTATATTTTGACAGTAATATCGGTTTCAACACCCTCGAAAACCACGAAAACGACACCCATGACGAAAAAGTTGATAATTTCTTGCAGCCGCCATCTTAGATTTACATTTTGACAGTACCATCGGTTTCCACGCCCTCGAAAACCATGAAAACGACACCCATGACGGAAAATTTGATAATTTCTTGCAGCCACCATCTTGGATTTATATTTTGACAGTACCATCGGTTTCAACACCCTCGAAAACCACGAAAACGACACCCATGGCGAAAAAGTTGATAATTTCTTGCAGCCGCCATCTTGGATTTACATTTTGACAGTACCATCGGTTTCCACGCCCTTGAAAACGATGAAAACGACACCCATGACGGAAAATTTGATAATTTCTTGCAGCCACCATCTTGGATTTATATTTTGACAGTACTATCGGTTTCAACACCCTCGAAAACCATGAAAACGACACCCATGACGGAAAAGTTAACAATTTCTTGCAGCCGCCACCTTGGATTTACATTTTGACAGTATTATCGGTTTCAACACCCTCGAAAACCACGAAAACGACACCCATGACGAAAAATTTGATAATTTCTTGCAGCCGCCATCTTGGATTTATATTTTGACAGTACCATCGGTTTCAACGCCCTCGAAAACCATGAAAACGACACCCATGACGAAAAAGTTGATAATTTCTAGCAGCCGCCATCTTGGATTTATATTTTGACAGTACCATCGGTTTCAACACCCTCGAA
This sequence comes from Mythimna ferrago, assembly GCA_910589285.2. Taxonomy (NCBI): domain Eukaryota; kingdom Metazoa; phylum Arthropoda; class Insecta; order Lepidoptera; family Noctuidae; genus Mythimna; species Mythimna ferrago. The sequence goes on along the minus strand of OU342673.1, from coordinate 13,510,044 downwards.
AACCATGAAAACGACACCCATGACGAAAAAGTTGATAATTTCTTGCAGCCGCCATCTTGGATTTACATTTTGACAGTACCATCGGTTTCAACACCCTCGAAAACCATGAAAAAGACACCCATGACGAAAAAGTTGATAATTTCTTGCAGCCGCCATCTTGGATTTATATTTTGACAGTACCATCGGTTTCAACACCCTCGAAAACCATGAAAACGACACCCATGATGAAAAAGTTGACAATTTCTTGCAGCCGCCATCTTGGATTTACATTTTGACAGTACCATCGGTTTCCACGCCCTCGAAAACCATGAAAACGACACCCATGACGAAAAAGTTGATAATTTCTTGCAGCCGCCATCTTGGATTTACATTTTGACAGTACCATCGGTTTCAACACCCTCGAAAACCATGAAAAAGACACCCATGACGAAAAAGTTGATAATTTCTTGCAGCCGCTATCTTGGATTTATATTTTCACAGTACCATCGGTTTCAACACCCTCGAAAACCATGAAAACGACACCCATGACGGAAAATTTGATAATTTCTTGCAGCCGCCATCTTGGATTTATATTTTTACAGTACCAACGGTTTCAACACCCTCGAAAACCATGAAAACGACACCCATGACGGAAAATTTGATAATTTCTTGCAGCCGCCATCTTGGATTTATATTTTTACAGTACCAACGGTTTCAACACCCTCGAAAACCATGAAAACGACACCCATGACGGAAAAGTTGATAATTTCTTGCAGCCGCCATCTTGGATTTATATTTTGACAGTACCATCGGTTTCAACACCCTCGAAAACCATGAAAACGACACCCATGACGGAAAAGTTAATAATTTCTTGCAGCCGCCATCTTGGATTTATATTTTGACAGTAATATCGGTTTCAACACCCTCGAAAACCACGAAAACGACACCAATGACGACAAAGTTGATAATTTCTTGCAGCCGCCATCTTGGATTTACATTTTGACAGTACCATCGGTTTCCACGCCCTCGAAAACCATGAAAACGACACCCATGACGGAAAATTTGATAATTTCTTGCAGCCGCCATCTTGGATTTACATTTTGACAGTACTATCGGTTTCAACACCCTCGAAAACCATGAAAACGACACCCATGACGAAAAATTTGATAATTTCTTGCAGCCGCCATCTTGGATTTATATTTTGACAGTACCATCGGTTTCAACACCCTCGAAAACCATGAAAACGACACCCATGACGAAAAAGTTGATAATTTCTTGCAGCCGCCATCTTGGATTTATATTTTGACAGTAAAAGTGTCGGTACAATTTTTCGTGAGAATTTTTTCCGTCTACCCTAAGGGGGCTACCCTTTCACAACGCGCGATAAGGGATAGCTGTCTACTACTCTCCATCCGTCTTACGCTTTTTCGATCAGGGTCACGTGTCCTGACGCGAGTTTAAGATTTTATACCCATTACAGAAAAAGTGCTCAACGCCGCTAAAGAAGTTTTCACTTCAATAATAAGGAACACGTGTACGTCGTCGACAATGTCGAGGTACTTAAAGTCTTTGAATTGAAGGTTAAAAAGGAAATAAAAGTGACTGAAAGAGTAGATGTTTATTACATTTCGTTTTCACCGTTGTCGGTACCATAGGTGGAAGTTCCGGAAAATATTAATTGTTTTCCGTTTTCAACGTTGTTGGCAGTGTTTTTCGGAGAATTTATGACACGTTGTAGCGGTGTTGTTACGTATAAAGAAATCAATTAATGACGCCACTTAGCCCATTATTTATAGGTTCTTTGATTTTAAATAGATCTAAAGAGAAGGCGACGACTGCCCGCGACTGTTTAATTACATTCCTATAAATTCTGCGACGACTACACAAATGTTTCGTTGTTTATTAGAAGTTTCAAAACACTTTTTAAAGTAACACAATGTTTACTTAAAGTGGAGAACTTACAATGGAGTAAAGGGGTAACCCCTTTCTCCATTTTGATTCATTCAATTAAATCCTAACTAATATTGTAAATGTGAAAGTGTGGATGTTTGGATGTTTGTTATTTAATCACGCAAAAACGGCTGAACGGATTTGGATGAAATTTGGCATGCATAAAGTCTTTGACATGGAAAAGAACACAGGCTACCTTTTATCCCGATTCCTTAAGTACCTAATGCCACGCGGGCGAAGCCGCGGGAAAAAGCTAGTGATGAAATAAAAAAAGAAAATCGCAGAATATTTCACCTATGCGGTTTACTAACTGAACGCAGTTATTTAGTTTAAAATAAAAATACGAGCAAAGTTTCCAATCGATCATTTAGGCTGCTCACTACTTTCAGTCTGAGTGGAGGAATGCATTTCGGTCTGTTCGGCGCAGAATATTAAACCAAACGTAGGTTTCGATCGAGTTTCGGTAACAAAAACATTGTAACACTGCTGCCAAAGTTGGTGGACAGTTCACTGAATACTAGTTCAAATTCACACGTGTCTAAATAGTTTTAAAGCCGATGTTGAGTTGAATTTACTCAACCGACATTCCCATTGTATATTTTAGGTCTGACGACACGGCTGGCGCTGTGCTGTAGTGATTAACTGCTCAGCTGTAGCACTGCGTGTCGCGGGTTCGATTCCCGCGCGGAACAAATATATGTATAGCCTACAGATAGTTGCGCCGGGTCTTGTTTAAGTAAGTTTACATATTTGTGAACACACCTATGATACAGGTGTAACTCTGAGGCGCTGTGCAAATGTAGACTTTTAGGGGCACTTTTTGATCGTCATGAGTATGTGTTAAGTGGAAGAAACTAGATATAAAAAAATGTTTACGTTTGCGCAGGGAGTGGATGATTTCATACTGGTTCTATACACCACTAATTTTTAATTAGTACAAATACTTAAAGGGCTTATTAGAAAAGCCCTTGTTATTATTTAAGTAAAGTCTCAATAAATAATATTCATAAACAGCAAAGTTATTAGCGTTTGTGTTTGTCCCAAAATGTCTCTCAATTTATGGAAATATTTCACAGGCTATTGATTATGAATGAATAAATGACGATTAAAATAGAAAAACACTGCCCGCAGTATTTTCTACTCGCAATTGTTATGTATGATTGAATCTATGATGAATTTACCTTTTCGTGGTCAATTTTAGGATTTCGGTTTTTTCTACTTTTGAATACAAAAATATGATCAGTAACGGGTACAGATGCAGCCCATGTACTAATTAAAAAGTAGGGGTGTAGAAATCAAATATTCATCGGTAGTAGTTTGTATCTGACACAAAACAAACGTTTGCACCCCGCCTAAAATGAGGCAACATTTTGAAAAACTAAGACGAAACGAAATGCGTCGTCCACAAATACATTAAGGCGTATAGTCCCTTGAACTATCTGACCGAAATTATGTGAACGCAACTCTCGCATTCGCCTAGGCGGCAGTACGCAAATCTGTGCATTTATTTGCGGCCAGCAGCGCCCGGAAAGCGCTTTAAATCCATTTTCTCTGCGAGATATTGATTGATTTACATATGCAATGTTCAATTTGAAGGAGGAACCACCAATTTTTATGTGTAAAAATGTTTCTAAAAGTCCGAGCCGTTTCGAAGGAGTAGGGATAAGTTGCGAAAAGTTTGCGAAATTGCTAATTTTTTTTTTTTTACCAAATTATTAATTGCACGAAAAAATCAAATGTTGATATTATTGTTCATGAATCTATAATAAACATATATTTTTTTCAAACCAATTGACCTAGCCGTTACGGAGGAGTAGGCCTCAGAAAATCACTGTTTTATGGCACTTTTCGGGCGCTTGGCCCTTAAACCCCAAGCGGCCGGCGTTCGCGCAACTATCGTCTTACTATTGTGTCTCAAATTGACGGTATCTGAAAGGCTGAAGTAACTGTTATCGTAACCTGCGTCAAAAACTAAGCTATTCGATCGTATTCATGCACACATACCTGCAGGTCGATTAAAAAGTTATGACTAAGTTTTAAAGGTTACCTACATCGTCATAGCTTCCCTCATAATAATTTAACACTCGCTGAATATAAAAGTAACTTTTCCAAACGGATTAACAGGATATTGAATATTTCAAGAGATTGTCAGATTGGGTGTACCCACGCGTGCAGGTAAGCGTAACATGGGACCTACCTACCATTATAAATACAACCGTGGTATTTGAATACATCCTGCCCGGAAAGGGTGGATCGTACTGAAAGGTAGTCAAAAGTATTGGTTATGTAGATAACGACATAATTACAGGGTACGACTTTAGGGTTTTATTTAATGTTCAAATTATATATTACCTACATTATACGTAACCGGAAAAATGGCCGTAGTGGTGTAAAAATGCCAATCACATTGTCAGACTGTTGTAAGTACTACATATAGGTAGTGAAATGATAGTGGAGAACAAAGGGTAGGTCGTACGTCAGCTTTTAATAGTTGCAACGTTGTTGCAGTGGTGACGCGCCAGGAAATTGATGTCTCTGGCCGCCAGTCGCTAGCCGTGCTCCACGGATGCCTCCGCTCAACTAAATAAAAAACATTTTGTTATTTAACCGCTATCCTATGATACTCCTTTTAAGATTTACCGAGTGACTGGTTACGGTAATAGCCGTGCGAAAGCGTCGTAATCAATCATCGATGACTATCGAGTAGAGGGGAGGCCAGAGACGTTTTGCCATTACTGAAAAATGAGGAAAATACACGCCCTCAGACGATAATGCTCACCGAAGTCAACAAGACGCGGCGATAGCTCAGTTCATAACCGCGGGGTAACGATCTTGCAAATTGGAAGTGAATTAAATATTAATTAAGCACCGACTGTGGCTGAGCATGAGCTCGATTCGTTATCCAATCAGCCGTTTTACTTTTGTTATCAATATCAGCGTGGCAACGGCTCCCAGCCCTCAAATAAACGTACTTAGAGTTTTGGTTTCGGCTCTCTTATCTTTGCTTAAATAAACCGTTCATTGACTCGCGGCTTTCAGATCTTCCTCGTGATAATTGTATTATCATTACGAATTTTCTCTGGCTGATTTAAGTCAACAGAATACTAAATGAATAATTCAAGCGCTTGGCTTTGAGACAAGTAGGGTGTTAGTGTGTTCTAAATGATTACATTAGAATAGAGCGGTAAAATATAGTTTGAAAATGACGCCGGTTTCAGCGAGTGCATTCCGCGGCTCGGATGCTGGGCGGGCTCGCTGAGATAAAAGCCTCCCCGCTTCACAGGTGCCGTTTATCAGTAAACCACTTAAAGCAGCGCTCCTCGCTGTTAAACTATTTTCACTCGGAAGAATACTTCTTAAAAGTACTTCTTTTTGTAAAAGATATTGTAAGACAGAAACTTAAGTTTTAAAATTTCAATTAAGAATACAAAGAGATTTTAAATATTATAATAAAAGATTCATAACTGTAAGGTGGGTGGTACACTGGTTCGCCGGAACTGCAGTAGTTCGGAGTAAATCACAAATTCAATTATATTTTTAATGGTAGCCACGTCACCATTAGCTTCAGTGCACGTGAGGCCAGTTTATTATCGGATTATATTTTCACGAGTTCACTGAATATTTAAAAGACATCATTCTTTTATGTGGTCATTTTTTTTTCTCAATTAGCGCCCTTGTGAAGCGCTAGAGTAATTCTACTAGTAAGTACATCTGTATGACTATGCTTAAGTTCAGTTCATATTTTAATATAGTCCCCCTAGACTTCATAACAAACATATTCACATATTACATTCACAGTACAGTGCATCTTTATTTCATGGAACTTTCATTTCCCAGTTTATTATTTTCCTGAAAAACTTATAGGATAATGGACATCGTCGAGAAATTGTTAGGGATCTGAATGTGAAAATAGCAGAATATATTCAAAAGGAATGCTGTGTTTTAATGAAATTTCTGTCTCCATCAAAGGAAATTGTGAAACGTACGCATAGTTTAGTTTCATCTCTGAACTTCGTGAATTTATTAAATTAATTTACTTATGTATTTTGTAGGAAACAGTCAGTTAAATTTAATTTTCCGTAATAAGCATTCCTGAGTGTGGCGTCCTCCTAGTACTAATTATTATCTCTTCATTAGAATGCTATTAAATTCTTTTTAGGGACGGAACCCTTATAGGATCACTTTGTTGTCCGTCTGTCTGTCTGTCAAGACCCTTTATCTCGAGAACGCGTGGAGGTATCGAGTTGAAATTAAAACCGTATACTGATCAGGTCTACGATCCTTTGAAACTGAGAAAAAATCAAACTTTTGAGATAATAAAAAAAAATATGGCCGTTTATGTCGCAAAAAACGTACATTTCGACACTTTCAAGGAAATCAAAATTCATAGGGTACCTACTTCCCGTAGACCTAGAATCCTGAAATGTGGTATGAAGCAAAAATTGATAGCACAAGTGTATAAAAACCTGTAAACTGTAAATTTGTAGTTGCGTCACAAGAAAATAACTTTTTTTACGTATCGGAAAAATCTTCGTAACTCAATTCGAGAATTGAACTATTTTCATGGGTAAGGAACCCTCAGTGCGCGAGACCGACTGGGATTTGCCCGGTATTTTTGGGGTGGAATTGTAGCGTCGTGCTGGCATTTAATTCTAGATACAAAATTATTAAACAAGACCAAGTCTGCTGTTGGTCCAGTTTTTCGTAATATTTTCTAACGTCATGACGTTGGGTTGTTTAGTTATTTTATAATAGCCAAAACTGTAACATTAGACGAAGTCAGTTCCATCTTCGGGTGCCATGACACCCTATTCTAATCCAAGGCCAATAACTTATTATCAAAAAACTCATACATATCAAGTTCTAATACATATTCTCTTCGTTACTAATCTCCGTTTGAGACTAAAAAAATAGGTAACGTTAACTACGCTGACTCTTGAACTCTGCCGTGGCCTCTAATCCGTATAAATCTGAGCGATTTGTTACGTTTTGTTCAGTAATTTCGTCAACGTTTTTACAACTGAACCTTTGTAATGCGTCACAAAAATGTAGCGTTCTTATAAAAGTTTTTGTTACACCCGCCATTTACACCTCCTTACTCGGCTCGTAATCCTATATTTCATTTTAATACTATTGCGACATTATTTTATTATATCTTGAGGTCTGAATGCGAGTCTTTTGAGCTTTTGTTCGAGATTCTGTATAAAACTATAGTAAACGAGCAGCGGGTCTAAAAAGCACGACATAGCCTTCATTACCTTATATATTATGTAATCATTTTACGAGTAGATGAATTACTTGCGTTCTGTTGGAAATGATTAGAATTTCAAGAGGGACTACTAAATGAGGCCTTTTTAGTCCCCTTGGGTTATGTGTCAAACAAGGTGAGAGCTGATTTAATTAAATAAAGGGTGCAACCAGTCCAAACTAAACCCCTGTGCAAAGTGCATAAACTGAGGCTGTGCAAAGTGCATAAGCTGATGTAGACTCTGTTATAGAAGTCTAGTTTCCTCATAATATTTTATCTTAATATTATGCTTAGCTCTCAAAACTCCGACTCATTTAAAGACTTTATTTTGCTGACGGCAGATGTGCTTTTATTAAAGTTTCTTCAATTCTTCAAAGACAAAAATAAATAAGCACGGAAATGATTCTGCCTCGTTTTCAGCTGTGGACGGCTCACTTTCAGTACTTTTATTTAACACTAGAAATGGAGAACCAGCTAGGTAACGAAAAATACCACAGCCACGGGAACTTAGTAATAAGTTTGCGAAACATCTTTTAACCAAAGTTTGTCTAAAAGTACGTTTCCTTTATGTTGCGAGAGAGTCTGCGAATTATTTAGTTGTTGGGTAATGCGAATCTAGCTATTTGTCATTTCAGTAAAAAAGGCGATGGAAACTTGTGGTCCCCGAGCCCTGGCAGATAGGTAATATTGTAGTCTTACCTCACTGGATTACCACAAAGTGCGAACAAATTGTGAGGGGAAAGGAAAATATTTGTGGTTCTAGTGGCGCTCGTCTCGGAAGTGGATACGATCGGGTCGGACGCGCTGTTTATATTCCTAGTTCACTTATTTGACTTACATAAGAAAAATAAACCTACAAATTGTGACAAGAATCGTACAAGGAACCTACGAGTCTGTAGCATAAATATTTTCGTTACGACACAAACAGACATAGGTAGGGACTATACATTATTTTACTTTTAACATAAACATTTTAAGAAATCCATTTTTTATACTAAAAACATTATCCAAATATCTATTAATATATATATAAATATATACATTATTCTACATAGGAACATAATGCAATAAGCTGGTCTAAACATTATTGATTATACTGTCACAAAAATCAACAAGAAAAAGTATAAATTAACATTTTCAGTGATTGTATAACTCATTTTGTAAAAAAATATAAAACCTGCGGTGTGAAAATTACGCTTGTATTTTGCATGCCAGACAAAATATATCGTCAGCTATCAAAGTAATTACAGACGACTTACAACTTGACTGAAGTTAGTATACGCCTCGTTATTACGCGGGCAGATTCGGGTTAAGCTTGCTGTGATAACAAATTGCCATCATTTGCACCGGTCGATGCATTATTGGACCTTAATTAGATCATACGATACTTGATTCCCAGATAAATACTAAACAGACTAGAATAGATACATAGCAATTTGTTTTAATTGCCTCTAGCTCCATAAACTAATATTCGATATCCAATAAACACTTTAATTTATTACATACATTATTTCATTGTTGGTTCTCTCCCTTTTTGGATATTAATTTGTCTGCGTTCGTTAGTAATTGAGTGGGAAAGTCAAGTTCGTTAGTTCACATATTGTGATGGATTTCTCTTGTGTTTGCGAGTTTCATTGTATTTTATGATAATCATAACAAAGAGAAGCTTTATAGTCTGCAAGAATTAAGTTATCCTATTGCAAATCCATCCTTTTAAGATAAATACCATGTTGGGGAAACTTATTTTTTCATGCGCATTTTCTTTACTACAACTTTTGAGCAATGATGAAAAAGGAAACGGTTTTTACTACCCAATTTTCCTTAAAGCTCTAAAACACATATGCGCAATACTTTTCGTTTTTGCTAATTACAAAAGAAAAAAAAAAATTTGGAGGTATCTAAAATTATCGATATACGAAGGTAATTTGCGTTCAATAGAAGAATAGCGTCTGGAAAAATTATATAGGCTCTTGGTCCAATGTAGACTGAGATTAGAATATAAATGTTTTGAAAATACAATAATAACCATCACAATAAAATTATTGTGATGGTTATTATTGTACCGTCATTTAGGAAACCCTTAAATTATAATAGTTTGTGGACAAGTGTGACGTTGTCGTAAGAAGCAATCGAGCAACAAATGAGATTATGCACAAGTTTTGATGAGGCGTTGTTTCGACGTGCCTCTATGTAGGTGGGTGGCTTAATCTATACTTTGATAACAGTTTACGGGAAATACTTCGTGTCAAACTTTGGGCTTTAGTCATAATATGACATTCTATAAGCAAAAACGATTGTCAGAAGTCCAAAATATTTGGAATAGGCTAAGTGACATTGATCTTAAAAGGGTCATCGAAAACTTCGTGAGGAAACCGGCAAGTTCCAGAACCAAACATTGGAAGACATGTGACATTTACCACCCGCACTGAGCCTGCTCTGTTGATTACGGCCCACTCCTTTTCCTAACGAGGTCCAGCAGTGTATATTGTATAAGACTGATGGTAATTCTATGTTATTAAGTAACATTTCGGCAGCGCACGTTAATTATACACATTTTTCTCTTTTCGTCAATTTGACGTTGATAACAAGTCACTGTCTCCTGATTTACGAATTGGGAGTTTGAAGTTGAGAATTTTTCAAACTCTGACCTGACAAACTTTGGCGTTAAAGTAGGGTTTGACACGTTCACTTCCAATCCCAATTAGTCCGTCTAGAAAAAAAATAAAAAAGCGAACTTTGTTTTCCATTACGGATTTCACGGAGCAATTAAAAAATTGCGTTGTATCATGTAACGATTCCACACGCTGCTACCTACAATCATTAATGAAAATGAAAAGATCTGCCCGCAGGTAGACTTTTTCGACTGCTGTTGATATTTTTCGATCCATTTATTTTTTTGCTTCCACGTTCGACTCTATAATATCTGGCCGATAGTTCAATTGCAAGTGAAATTGCTTTCCAATTAAAATTTTATGCAAGCGACTCAATAAAATTATTATTTATTTTCCTTTCATAGCAGTACCTTATGTGTTACTGAAAGTTCATAATTAATACTATCTATAATATATACTTGACCTTTTTTCTTGAATTCAGAGAAATAAATTAGCTACTTTTTATATTAATTATTGTATAAGTAGTCTAATAAATTGATACTAGATACATTAAAATAATAAAACTTACTAAGTACCTGATTTTCTTAAAGATACCAGGACAAATAATAGGTTTCGCCTTGACTGAGAAGACTCTTCGAGAACAACGTTATTGTGATGCCCTGAAAGCAGTTTAATTTTAATAACTTCTTTAAAGCCCTCGCTAAGGGCTTTCATTCCTACTCTTTATTGTACACACAATTTATACATACAGTAAAAATAGAACAATTGATTAAAATAAGCGAGCTTAACTTACAACTGGGTTTTCTAACAGCAAACCATATAGGAGAATGAATTTATGCATTCGAGGAAATTTAAATATACAACAAAAAAAAAAACACAAATTATACAATATATAATATTCCACAACTATCACACAACGCTGTCTAGTCTCAAGCTAAACAGAGCTTGTGTTATGAGTACTAGACAACTGATAAATATACTTATATATTTCTAAATACATACATTGTATAGATAAATTACACCCAGACACAGAACAAATGATGGTGCTCATCACACAAACATTTGTCCTGGGTGGGAATCGAACCCACGATCTCCGGTATAGCAGTCAGGGTTACTAGCCAGTAGACCAACAGGCCAGTCAGTAAAATTAAATCTAACTTAAAACTAACAATATGCTAAACAAATATGTGCACATCACTCTATACATAAACTAAATTTGTATATGGTTAACTTCAATTTATATTTAACAAGACAACAATCTTTTTGTCATTATGTAGTACGCACTTTAAAGTATATAGGTATGGCTTTCATAATAATTATAATCGTTCAAGAAGCTATCGTTGCGTGGTTGGATCAAGGGCTTGAAACTCCTCGATACGGCTCGCATCGTGAGGAGGTTACTTTCTCTGGAGCTCTAACCACCGATAGCTTAGACCCTGTTCTCAACACCGGCAGACTACTATTTTTATATTAAAAAAAAAATTTTTTTCTTTTTTTACATTTTGTTATTCCTGAGTGACATAGGCTATTTTATGCATACGGGTGAAACTGCGGGCAAAAGCAAGTTTTTTATAATAATTTAATATTTCTGCCAAACTGCACAGTATTTTGTTAGCAGTCGTAGCTACCTTAAGTCTTATGAACTTTTTAATATATTTGATATATTTACATTTAAATAACTATAATTACAGTATAATAAAAAAATAAAATAAAATAAAACCGTCAAAAACTCTTCCACATCGCTGTCGATTGGTCCTGCCGACGCTGTATGGCAATGCTTATCCTCTGTCCGAGGTAAAAGCCAGCCCTTGGGTCACGAGAAGTGTAGACGTTTCGACAGATCTTTTAACAACTTGTGAGCACTCGGACCCCACGATCCGAGAGTTTTAACCCCAAACGGTCCTATAACTTCCAACAAGGTTGTGATATTTCCGCCGCCTGAGGTTCTCCGCAGCTGCAGCGGCAGCACCAGCACGACACGACGAGCTAGTAAGAAGGGAAGGCGCAAGAGTATCGACACAAGTAGCGTCCCGTACTAAAGGCCTACCCATCTTACAAGGGAATAAGGACATGCCGTCCGGCCATGGGGTTTCAATACGGCTGGAACGCTGACGGTGACAAGAGCGCGTCTGATGATGTCGTTGATATTCGCATGTGACATTGACCCGCACTTCGGCTGCCGTGACAGACCGTGGTGTCCGAGGCTTTTGACGACTTTGCCACAGTGGCAGCGATGAGGAGAACAGCAGGGAGCGCCTATATGTAAGGAAACAGCGAGGTGGAAAGTATTATCTTCGAGCAAGGTGCCAATGTTTGACGACGGTAGTGCGTGAAGCCAGAGACCCGACTCCCACTCTCCCACAGCCAGCAGGCGCGCCCGCTCTGCAGGAGCAGTTAGTGTTGTAATCAGGTTTTCCTGAACTACTTTGTAGAGCGGCTCATCCCACCGTCTTTGGGATAATGATTCGTCGGGCGGATTAGAATTCGGTTAAGCGAATCTCCAGGCATCTATAGCCTCGATTAAGCACGGCACATTGAAATTAATCAGTGAGGGAGAATTTCTCTGTGCCGTGAACCGAGGATATAAAGACTGGTAAACTAATACTGGAAATTTTACGGATGCCGAGGCCACCCATACGGATAGGAAGAGTAGTCTGAGCCCAAGCTCGGTCATCCAAGGCCACGTTTAAAATTGATGAAAGAGTGTGCCGAATAATTTGGTAAACTTTTTCCAAAAGATGGGAGTGTTTTCATAAATGAGAAGCGTGAAGGAAATAAATTAATTTAGAGCCGAAACCGCAGAAACGAATTATAGTGATGGCCGATGCATGTTGATTTAGAGTAATCTTTCCGAAACATCATTAAAATTTTGAATTTTTTCATCGACAAAGTTGAGAAAGGAATCCTCGAAAATAGGAGACCCCAGGAGACGGAGAGAGCTTTTTTCTATAATTTTTATTTCTGGGGCTATTGTGTTAAATTTGGAAAGAATCTGTTGTCTGTCGGTGCTGTAAGATAAAAATAGTTGACATTTTGAAAGGTTCAGACCAAGTCCTGTTGAGTGAAGTTGATTTTTTAGGAAGTATAAATCATTTAGTTTGTGTGTTTATATATTTTTTTTTTTTGTTACACATTATATTTCCATACGTACAGTCTATCAATATTTTTTTCAGGTCAGATTCCATAAAACAAATCAACGCATGGACACAAGAAATTACACCTGCACAAACAAATAATGATAGACTATAAAATAAATAATAAATAATAGTAATAAATAACTATATAATTAATTAAATTTGATCATATACATAACCTAATATACCTAGTTATTATAAAACCATGCTTTAGGTAAATCTCATATTTTCACTCAAGGTTCTTTTATATTTTGTACTATCGTCCTAATTTCAGCCATTTCAGCCTTCAATACCTGAGCATAGACCTGAATACCCCAAGCATCTCCTCAAAATTGCATGGACTTATGCTCCTCATGGACTTGGACCTTAACTAAAAAATTATTTTGATGTGACCATATGACCCATAAAATAGCCTAGAAATCCACAAAAACGGGCACAGCAGTTAATGCGTTCGCCACTGTATGTACGTTCACACGTAGCTACACCCACAGCTCTACACTCGGCGATAACAAGTGCGGTCTCGCAGCCGCGCGCCGCGTCAGCATTCAATCCTGACAACCCAGTAATGGCCACATTTTGTTATATTTTTTGGTCGCGTCAAGAAAAAAGACCCTTCCTTTGTACACTTGTAACATGTTTCAATTGAACCCATCTGAACCTGACAGTTATGAGTTCTAGATAGAAAACTAATTATCACCTACACTTCAGGAAATAAACCGCGTAGCTATATTTAGGTAACCTTTTCCGGCTTGGTATTTAAGTTCTAACTGAGCCAAATAAAAATAGAACAGGCATTGAGCCGACTGCAATCTTAAATAAATGAACAGAATCGATCCTAAATCGAACTAAACTAACCTTTTCCGATTTAATATGGTCGGTTTCTATTTCAAGTCGGTTTTTCATAGTTTGTGAACAGCGGAAAGAATTTAAGTTTAAGAACAGACTGATAGGAGAGCTTTCCTGGCAATTTGGCAACGATCTTTATCGTATAGATGCTATCACAGACATTACAGAGTATAGAAAAACGTTGATCAACAATTGACAACACTTGTATTGTCACTGATTTACGAAGGCAGTTTACGATAACCCATGTTTTGTGGCAGCCCACCCGCAATGCCGTCATTTATAAAACAAAGTAAAACTGTTTTGTGCAAACCTTTCCGGGTGGCTCGCCCATAGATCGTTTGAACCGTTTGGCTCAATGGCAGGTTCGATGTCAGCCTGACGACACGATCGTAACGCACCTAGAACCTCCATATTTATCAAAACGAAGGGAGGAATGCTGTTACCATTTCGTCTACTTACCCGTACAACCCTACTCGCCTATTCAATGAGTTCAGACTCTTTTCTTCGCGTCCCGTTACCTACGTCTGCTCGTGATCTTAGATCAAACATAGAACATTTTCATGTTACGAAACTACATGAGTAGGTATGTAATTATGAAACGCTTTCATTTGGTTTTATAAAAATTGCGTTGATAAAAGTAATGTTCTTTGTATCTGACTGAAATTATATTATATTGGGGCCATTCCGTAAATCCTTTCAATACGATATTTCATTTTGTACCTATAGAACCTTCATTTCCCCATCATTTTGTCGCCATTGTTGAGCGGTCCCATTATAAATTATAGCATAAAGTTTTATTGGAAAATAAAATGTTTTTCCATTCCATAAATAAAGTGAAATGTCGGAGAGTGGCAGGATTGTTACCAGTGTTCAGAGTGGTACCTGCGGGTGATATTAATAGCGAACATCGCATCGCTGTCCGCTGGAACGTGTCCCCATACGTCACCGACCTAACACATTTCAATGACGACACTAGCAAAGTGCTTCGCCAGGAGAATGTGTGTTTGACATATTATCACCAACTAGATATCCGTAACAGATTTATAATCTTCTTTTTCTGAGATATTCGAAGCGGGGGCGTCTTATCCCACAACTACTAAAGCTCATACGACCCTGCAGAGGAATTAAGGGAGGTAGATAATATATAATATTCGATACCACATCATATTTTTCTTATCATTTCAACCAATGACAACAAACGACCACCGCGTAGGACGGTTGCTTGAATGTTGTTACATTTACTTTTCTCAAATAGAATGATACTGAACAAATATTGTATTAGGGAGGCCAATAACAAAAGATTCATGTATCACATAAGGAAGAATTCTAAGAACTATGCGGTGAGCATAAGTTTCTCAATGAGCTAGGCAAAATGTTATTTTTCAATGGGCCACCCTCGAGAAGGAAATGATTGCCGTCTCAGAAATAGTATCATTAAGTACTTCGCTTTGTATTCAGTTCACAAAAACAAGTTTTCTCTCGTAAAAACATAGGGTTGTTAAGTCCTTTTTCATGAAACTGCGTTCGTTAAATCAACCGCGAGTTTTTGTCCAAAACCCGTTGACGTTGACGCGTTAATGAAATCCAGTTCATGTTATTGTTATTCGGTCGGCCAAGCGAGTGGGCGAGGCGGAGACTCAAGGTAAAATACGATCACCGATGCGATGTGCGAACTGGTTAAACTTTTTAATGAATAGGCGTGTCGGGCGACGCAAATTATTTTTTTATACACTGATAAATATGTGAACGCTGTGTTTACCGTTAGCCGTTTCATTCAGGCAGTCCCTCACAAAATATTGACATAGCCTACGCATGTAATGGGAACCTTAGCACACTTCACCTATAGTATTATGGTTACTTCATGGGTTCACAATTGCAAAGTAACGCTGTCAGCCCTAAGACTGAATCAACATTCACATGAATTGCACTCTTTGCGGCAACTGCGGATTCTTGAAGTATGAAAGAAATAAAGTTTAAGTCTTATAAAAATAGAAAAATGGCAGTCTTCCGAAGCAATGCGCAAGACCTCACTCAACAGAAGAACTCTAAATTGAAGGAGTGCGAGGCTTTTGGCAACCACCAGTTTCGGTAATTTTCAGCATCTAAAGCATTAGCCAGAACTCACAAGCATCCCGTCTATTGGCAAGTAAACTTTCTTCGAATTGAGATCTAGTTCTCCACTCCGTACCAGCTCTTGTGTGCAACTTGCGGTACAAGAACAATGCGTGCAAAACTTTTAATTAGGCTGTACCTATATTAGAACTGCCGCGTAAACACCAGACATCTGCAAAGCTTTTTAATTTAATGCTGTATTTTCAGAGTCAGAATTTTAAACATGCGTCCTGTTAACAAAGTTTTACAGCTATTTATATTGTGTTGGAAATACTAAATAGTTGATTGGGGTAGCAGCTTAGTTGTGATTGTCATGATACATCTCTCTACGATTTTGTAAATAATTCTTCTATGAACTATTCGTTCAATGAATGTTTATATTTACATAATGCGGAAAACATAGTTTGTAAAAAAAGAAGTACCAAAATAGAAATACAAACACCAAAGTAGAAATAGTTTGCAAACTCAAAGACATGTACGTAACATTTTGCCGAAATGTTATAAGTTTTTATCCAACAAAACAATATATTCCCGACGAAGCCATAGAGCGACAATAAAAATAAGTTTATCTGATTTCAATATCGGGCGTTCGGGAAGTTTTCAATGCTGGCCCCTTAGTGGCCGACTTGTAAACTATAAGTGTAGATATTGGCTTTTATTTTACGCTGTTCACTCAAAACCATTCAACTTTAGTAAAACGTGATATGTGTTCAGCATTTTATTCAGTAATCGAATATGTACGAGTATTTATGCTCAGTACGAGGTAGTATTTTAAAATCAGATTGAAAATAATAAAAACAAAAGAATTCTCTATTGAATTTTCTGACCGGAATGTGGAAAGAAACTGCAAAAAAGCATTCAATGAGGGAAATATTCGGAGATTAATGAAAAAGCGTACAAACGTCAAAGTCCGGTCATAGGCCGTGTGTGAGTGCATACTCGTAGTAAAAACAAAGGTGCGACGGTGGACGACAGCTGGCAAACGGGACGCAAACTTCATCACGTCCAGTGGACGACGCACCCCTGGGACCACGAGAGAAATGCTATGACAAAAGACTTTAAACAGTTTTCGAGACAGAAATAACGAGTGGACAGTAAAAACCATGCAAGTAACCACTGGCTTTTATTTTAAAAGAATATCGGACGGTGTCTGGACGCGCTCGGTCGTTGGTTTATTGCGAATGTCTATGGTAGGAAGCTGCTTTGTTAGTTAGAATTGAAACGGTGAATATAACATCTGTCCTTTTCACGAGTGATTTAATGGATGTTTCACGTTGGTCTGAAAGTAATAAGCTAATGAGACTTAATTTAGAGCCGCGGTCCAAAAAAGTAATCATTTGTGGTGACTCGCTTCTACGCTAGTTTTTTTTTTTATTAACGACTGACAAAAAACAATCAAAACAAAAAAAAAACTCCAGCGAACATAACAGCGTATTGAACCTGCAATCATGTAGTGTGAACGGACAAAGGATAAACCAAAGTAAAAAAGCATAGGTGCAACCTAGATTAATACGGCGCTCACCGTTGCAGCGTTGGATAATCATACTACTGTACAAGTTCTGAGTGCAGTGCGGCAAACCACGCTTTCCGTACAAAGGGAGCATTCACCATCTGCCGCCTGCCCGTCTAAACTGATTCCACTAAAGAGCTCGCTTGATACTGTTGCCTCAATTAAGTCGGCAGGAAACACACATACCGCACGTTGCGATCCTGTTACCGGATTTCCAATGATTTCCATACAAATTGAGGTTAATTTGGCCAATCAAGCCTGTAAATATGTATGGAAATCCCGAAGCGATTTCTACGTAGAATTTTGATTTAGTGTTTGAAAACCATGCGTTCAAAGAAAAAAAAATTTTTAGGTTGGAAAATCATCCAATGACCTCCCCTGCTCTTAGCGGAGCGGGAGATAGTGTCAGACTTTTACTGACTAAAAACCCACTCCTGTTCCTTCGTTGCCTTTCGTACCGGCGCCGAATCTTTCTTCCAGAAGCAGATCCTTGACCCCAGTAGGCATCGACTCCGCTGGGCCCCTAAGCTTTGCTGACCACTCCTTGAGGCGCGCGTAGAACAATACACGCCGCCGAGGCTTAGGCTTTTTCCGGACGGTTACCGGACGGTAGGACGGCGATCTACCTATTGCTCATCGTCCGCAAGCCCGGAAATCGGGATCAGAATCCCGGCGTACTATAATAGGTATATAAATCTCCTTTGAATATTTACTTTAAGAAAAATCGTTTGTCATAAAGGTTGTTTTTTCCGTGCCTGCTCACGTGATTCTCTGATATTGCATTAGCCATGGAGCCAGTCGCCCGTGAAAAATGAAGGGCGGAATATGTAACGAGTTTGTAATACTTCAGAAAGTAATAGGTACTTTTATATTTTTTGCACTTGATTATAACATTATGAGTGACAGTTTGTTTTTTTTTTAATTTCAAAATGCGTTTCATACGACAGTGTTGTTTTAAGATGATATTGCGGCCATTTTCTTTTAAACCGACAGTGGCGTAGATTATAAAGAGTGTAATGTGCTTGATAAGATTAATATTAGAGTAAATTTATAACTACGACAGGACTCGTTAGATCCCATTAGTTTCCCATGAATAGCATACACGCAGTCATAGGCTATTCAGTAGGGTAGCCAAAGCTTTTTATGTGTATCCCCAACAAACAAAACTTTCCTCGTTATAAGTTTCGTTAGTAACGGTAACGTAGGTATTGTAGAAATAATTGAATAATAAATAAAAGGCTCAAAAGTGAAAATTATTGCCACAAAAAGGTAATTAACTTAGGTAATATTGACGTAATAACTTGGGAAATGTAACTTTTAAGTACCCTCGCCCACGGCGATTTTTTGTAGCGATGCTGTAGCGCGTTGGTATTTTTTCTATAGCGCTTGCAAATGCGATTAATGCGCGTTAGTAGCCATGCTGTCGCGCGCTTACCAAACGTGCCACAGAATCGCTATAAAAAGTCATCGTGGGCCCTCGCCCTTAAACATAAATTAAATCTGCCAGGTAAGAATGTAATCAAATGGTGTTATATAGGGTAGCCAACTCGGATGTATTTATCACCGGACATTTGTAATCACCGTTAGATTGTAATATCTTTTGTGAGAGCGTACAATCTAGATATAATATCAACCGATCGTTTTGAATACACTTATTGTCATGACATGATAATTTACAATGTATTCGAGTCTTATTGAAAAAAGTTCACAATGCAACAAGATTTTTTATAATCTAACGGTATATCAACTATTGACACACAGTGACATTATTTCAAGAAATTCTTTATCGAAAGAGTCACTAGATCTGTTCTCATTATTATATGGTGTTTCAAGAATTAAACCATTTTTCATTTGGGTTAGGAAATGGTTTTAAAAACTATAAAAACCAAATTTTAACTCTTCTCTCTCTTATCAAAAAAGGTGTAAAACAAAAGCATAAAGTAGCCTCAAATCGAAATAATGGCGAAAATATGTAATGTACACATTCATATTTGGTCAGCCTGTGACCAACACGAACGGGATGAAGTAATAATTATTATTTATTTATTTGCCAGAATGTACGTATACAAAGTAATATGATCTTAACAATATAACAAGGCCCCTTTACATTCTACCATTACATGTGGTGTGCAAATATTTAATTTCAGATTACATACAAATGTCATAATATCTCTTCAATAATCTAGTCACTATAATTGTTGCAAAATGTCAGATAAAATAATTTAATTTTAAATATTTAGTTTCACATAGCAACGAATAATTTAAAATATCGTAATTTACCAATATACTCACTAAAAATGTCAGGTATAATTATACAAAGATTGAGATGTCCATGAACAATATTGAAACGTCAAAATCGAAATAATAAAGTCAGAATAATTATAATATTGAATGTCAATTTAAAAATAAAAATATAAACGAAAATTGACATTACATTCTTTTCTTGCACTCTTTATGTGACATAAATTCATTAACACTGTAAAAACAATTTTCTTAGTAGTACTTCCAATTCATGACATGCTATAACTGAAAATGAAAACAAAAGGTTTCAAAATATTCTCGAATGGTAAAAGTAAGTAGAAAAGTCAACTTGCTACCATTCCATACTTTAAAATGCAACTTTTGTTGAAAACATTATTGTATGTAAATAAAAAAATGGTAGGTACCTAAGTACAGGTACACAACTATGAAGATTTCAACATTTTGAAAGTTGGCTAGCTAAATAATTGAGATGGAAGTTAGCCTTACCTTTTTACCTTTACTTTAACGAAAGATTTCTTAGTATGTGAACTGCTAAACATGTAGTTAAAAGTTTAAGGAGCGAATATCGCGAACTTTAAATTTTCACAACGACGACTAAACGCTGGGCAGCAGTGCGCGTTTATACTAACTTAGTGCAGATAGTGCAGTATTTGAAAGTTTTTATTATAAAGTAATTGTACAATCTGTATGTTCTAGACTCACCAGTCTACTTCTTTGGATCAGAGAAAATAACCATTGTTTCAGCACAGCAAATACTTAAATACTTATGTTGCTGTCTCGTCTGTCGATAACATAAAAACTTATTCCAAAAAAAAAATAACCGACTTCATTAAAAAAATAGACTAAAACGAAAAACAAAATAACTTTAATTTCGGAAGTCGGTGTTTCTCGGTATTGTTTGTTTCTTATTTAACACCGACTTCCGAAATTAAAGTTATTTTGATCGTTTTAGTGTATTTTTTTAGTGAAGTCGGTAATTTTTTTTTTTGGAAATAGTTTTTTATTTCACACTTTTTAGTTTCGATACACTTGTAGACTAGTGTACCTTTTTTTCATGGCAATCCAATTAACAACTTGAAGCTAGCGCTCAAGATCCGTGACGGCAATTGTATGAAGTTCCGAAGGCCTTTTCTGGTCTTCTTCACCAGTTCAACTTCATCAAAGTCATTTTTTGACTGCAAGTGCTCAAGTCCTTGATGAACATTTATAATAACTTTATGGTTGCCTATAATATTTGAGGAGTTCATAGATCCCATCATCAGAACTGGATTTTTAAAAAAATGGGACCAATCTGGAAGCATATCATGTAAGGGGAAAAAAAATTTTGCAAATCGGTCTATAAACGACGGAGTTCTGAGGTAACAAACATAAAATAAAAAAACCGGCCAAGAGCGTGTCGGGCCACGCTCAGTGTAGGGTTCCGTTTTTTCCCGTCCGTCACAATAAGTGTTCCCACTTATGAGTTTAAAAAAAGGCTACTTGTTACGTTGACATACTAAGTACGGAACTCTTATAAATACGGAACCCTAAAAACGGGCCCACAAAGGACGGTGATAACTAAAACAGTATGCAAGTAGTAGAAATTTCAGCGATTGTGCACTCGTAAAATTACGAATATATTTAAAAAGCAACGATTTTTTACCACGGTAGGTCATGAAAGCACGGAAAATCTTAACATCGACTTTAAAAAGATGACGTCATTACGCAACGCCATCTATCGAACCATTTATGAACTGGTTTTTACCTTAACATTTTGACAGATGGTGTTAAAAAACTGAATTTTAGTTTTGTTCTAAATTGCCTTAGCATGTTCCTGATAGAAGATTTATGTAGCTATAAGATAATACCGCCAATGCCAAGGAGAGACCAACCCCAATTCGATAATACCCGACCCCATCAACTCAGGAAAAATCCTAACAGCACGAACGCGAAATAGCCCAAAGTACAGCGCCATCTCTCGAGGAATTGGGTTACTAATTAATACATAGGTACCAAAAGAAGTTTTCGGTGGTAATTTTGGATTGGATTTTTTGTTTGAAAGAAGATACGTTCAGGATAATAAAGTATGTAAACAAATTTAAAAAAAATGCTTGCATATACGATTATACTACAAACTTAGTCCAGAAATTATTTTGTACAACCTTTTTGTCTTTTTTGTACAAAAACTGTTCTTTCCATCAAGTTCAAAATAATTTTCCTAGAAAGTCCTTATAAAGTTCTACTTTTCAGATTGTTTTCATATTTTCTAAACTTATGGTTCAAAAGTTAGGGGAGACACACATTGTTTTTTACTTTTGGAGCGATTATTTCCGAAATTATTGCCATTATCAAAAAATGGTTTTAGTAAACCCCTATTCATTTTTAAATACCTATCCAACAATATATCACACGTTACGGTTAAAATTAAAAAAAAAATCACTTCCCACTTTACATATAGGGGGGCTACCCTAATAAATCATTTTTTTCCAAAATTTATTTTACGACTTTGTCGGCGTGATTGATATACATATTGGTACCAAATTTCAGCTTTCTAGTGCTAACGGTCACAGAGATTAAGCGAGGACGGACAGACCGACGGACAGACAGACATGGCGAAACTCATCGGGTTCCTTTTTGACTACGGAACCCTGAAAACATACAACCGAATTGAGAACCTCCTCCTTTTTGTGAAAGTTGGTTAATAATAGAACCAAATGACAATAGGTACAGTTAGTATACTTAATAAGTTGATAAAAAAGTCACACACGTAATGACGCTAGCGAGGTTTATCCGCAACCAAATCAACTAAAAGGAAAATGAAAAACTAACAATAAAGCATTAGTTTTATTTATAACTGTTTTAATTTATCGCTAGTGGAATTCTATATTACTTACAGCTGCATGTAAAACTATGGACTTGAAAATATGTATATTAATTTTATAATAATATCGTTATAAAACTCGTTCGAAAATCTGAAGTAAGCTTATTAAAAGGTATTATACTCGTAAATGTACAAGCCTCTCAATACACATTATTCTGAAAATAATTTTAATTTCTCATTGAAAATGAAGCCTTTGTTTCCGGCAAAGCCATTGAAAGCATTAATAACCACTAATGTTTAATATATTGGACATTCAGGACAAACACTTGTTCAAAAGGATTTTCTTCATCGTCGAGAGGTATCGATAGAATAGTGTAAAACTGTACTGGAGGGACTTAGGTACCAATTCTGAGCAGAATTTGTAAATTTTGAAACTAAGCAATTGTGATAATGTGAAAATTGCCGATTTAGAAAAAAAATCATTTCCATATAATTTTTTGCAAGTGAATGTTAAAGCTCATACACCAACACCCACAATAAAATGTTGACAATAAACTACCTAGCTTTCTCTGGCGGGGTGCGTAACTAACATAATGCAGTTTAGATATAAACTCATTCACAGCACATAAATTCAATAAGAACGTTGAAACCAGCTTTATGTTCCCTACAACGCAACTGTAACTGAATCCTTTCTAATATATTTTCTAAGTGTATTTTCAGGTACATTTATCCCACGATTTAATTAAATAGATGTTAAGGGGTGAAGCAAAAAGAAATACCTCATTTCTCGCGCGGTTCGTAGGTTAGCGTCTAACTACAATTTCATTTTCCGCAGAACACTCGCCGGGTATAATATGTGAGTGAAGTACAGTAATGCCATCAGAGAGTCCGAGCTCCGGAAGCCTGCATAATGCATATATGAAGCATACGAATACAATACAAGTACACCGAGTACAAGTACGTATAACATAATCACATTAACAGTAAAGGGTGAGAACATTAAAGTGGATCCATCTCGCTTAGCCAAAATATGTAACTAATGAATTAGTGAGATGGGTCGTTAAATTTTAGTGGAAAGTCGCTGCTAATTTGTTACAATATAATCTCGTAACGTGACTCATAATGAACAAATACTTACGTTCTAAATGTTCAGATATTCGACACGTGTCTTAAAATATTTTGTTATTTCATTCAAAGGACGCTAATAACTTAGAAAAGTCCCTTCTGGTCGGCCGGGCTCGCTGCAGACTCTGCTAACAGATGTGGAGGAGCTTGAAAACGATTTTTTAGGGAGATAAGACCCTGGCGGGAAGATTTTTCGCTCCTAAAAATCTTTAATCCGTGAAATGTCTTAAAACAGGCAAATCTGATTTCACGAAACAAATAGGGTTTAAAATCCATATAAATTCAAGATACATAAACATTTTGGAAGCAGAAATAAACCTTTTAAGAAGCTGTTTGCGTTTTCTTGTACTTGAAATACTGGAAAGACAAAATACGAAGTTAATCGGACTCAACATTAAGTCAATAGAAAGTCAGATTTGTGTTGACAGTATCTGTCCCCGAAATTGTGAAGTGTTCCATCCAATGTAAATTGGTTCTGCTTCACTAACTTAATTTAATTTCCAATTAACGAAGATTAGACGTTTTACTGTAGGTACCTATATGTGCGTTAATTATAAATACTTGTTAAGGCGGACAGTCCAAAGTATCCGGAGAATCCCAGTATGAAGTTTCTGTATCGTTCAATCGTTTATACTTCATGCGGTTTTGCTTATGTGCCTCTGTAATACACGTTTAGATGAACTGTGAGCTTGTAAGAACATATAATGCATCTCTTTTTTATTAAAGTAGATTACTTAGATCTTATGAATTCTCCCGCTCGGGTGGAGCGAGAGGCATGTCGGACTATTACCGGCTCAAACCCACATAAGTAATGAGCATAGGTAGGTTTTAGTCATTTGCCCTTTCCGTTCTAGGAACACGATTTTCACGATAACTCTTTCAACCGTTCCCGCAAGCGACATGTATCTGCATTATTTATTTTCTTCGACGGTTAGTTTACGAAGTACCTGCAAGTAATAAGAAACAGTTTTGAAATAACGATAATTATACACGTGATTATGCTCATGATTACAAACAACTTTCCCAGGGAAAGTTTTTTTTAAACTCATTAGTTTTATCATAATAACAAAACAGCCGTTCGCGCACCGCTGTCACTCATCGGTTCGCACCCAAAACGCGAACACCGATAGGTTTGCAAGCGGCGCGGGTGCACTATCACTATTACGCGGCTAACAGCTGAGCCTTGTTCTTGTGATAAAACTAATGAGTTTAAAAAAAAAGTTTTTTTAGAAAAGTAACCATGAGTACAATCACCAGTCACCCTATATACTGATTAAAAGATTTTCATATTTTGAGAGAGTGAAAAAAATTCAATTTTTTATTCACAACATTGTTTTCGGCGATGTGAATCGTGAGGAATTAATTGAATATACACGTGCCTATTTGCATCCATAAAACTAGATACTAGTTTCAATTGGCCATCACCCTCTTGCAAATAACTTTTTACACCACCTGTTGCTTATTCTATTCATTCTATTCTGTTCGATAATGCCTTTTTATATGTCATATAACCATCATCTAATGCAAGTCATTCTGTCCCTAGGGATGTAATGTGGTACAGGCGTTCCCTAGGGAATAATGAGATTTTATACTAATATATATCTAATAAACAGTTTGTGTTGTTTAATTATCTCACAGAAGGTGTAAAAGTAAAGTATCTAACACGAAGATAAAGCTGTCTTTGTCTTGGGTGGCCTGAATTCCTCAGTTCACTCAGGTTTCTATATTAACTATATAATTTGTAATTGATTTAAACTTAGCAACCTTCGATTCGTTCGGATTTCAACATGCCACCGAATTAAAAACACCACATTATCCCCTAGTCACATTACAAGGGAACAAAGTTCGACTTTTATTTGTTGCATGGAATTTCATATCTGTTGTTTACTAATTTGAGGTTCGCTGATTTCAAATCTACTCTGCTCTTTCGATCTATTGACCATGATTTTGTACTAGTCAAATTTAACTACCGTAAAACCCACCTGTTCTCTTTAAAAAAGTATTTTTTTACAATGTTAACGTTGAGAATTATCTGATAAACAATCCCAATTATTTGTACAAAATCTGTGGTGAATATACACTCAAAAATGTTGTATTAAGTGTATAATAGTACGTAAATGAGTATATTTTGATTACTACGACCAATATATGAGAAAGTGTAGGTCGATGTGTGATCGGCCTCGTCTAGTTTAAACTGACGAAAAAATTCACGTGTAAAAGTGTTTTTAAAAAACCTTTTTGCAAAATAAATATCAGTACTCTTTTTTTTTTTACTTTAAATATTCGGTCTAAGTAAAGTCTGAATTTTGACAGGAAATACCGTGTAAAAAATATATGTGTCCAACATCAATTAGGAACGGTTTCTTCGATGAAAACCCAAAAAAATACTATGAGCACAAAGCTTAAGTGTAAATAATGATACTACTAGACATATAGCCACACGGTGTTTATAACATGGCCGTTTTCTTCTTTAAACATGTAGAAAGGCAGCATCAAATAATAATTTATTTACATAAAACACTTAGCATGAACAAAACCACACATACAAAAGGACAAAGCTACTTTTGACAAAGTAATATCTACGGGCGCTAAGCTCTGTAGTAGTAGGCATTCTCCTCTGGAAAATTCTCAACTCATAGAGGCCAACAAAATTCTTATTGAAATGAGATAGATACTATTTCCCGCCGTTTTATTTATATGGATATAAAATAGGTATATTTTCTTCGGCTTGGTTCGATACGCGGACAAAATAACATTTGTATGAACAGACTCGGGTCAGAATACTCACAACACTCACTCCGAGGATATTGTATTTTTATATACTAAGTCTTTTAGTAACTTATTACTGACTAGAATAACTTTCAGCGTTCGTATACGGAGCCAAATGTTTGTACACGAGATTTAGTTCCAAGTGTTTTAACATAAGACTGTTCCTGCTAGAGACGCGAAGAGAACTCTCTAGCCGGAAGGTACTACTCTAAAACTTTCCGTTGTAATTTTAAATTTGAAACATGAGGAATTATAAACAATGCCGCATGCAGATGAAAGCGGAGTGTCGAAACTGTACCTATCCCGACATTACACTTTAATTTTTTCCGTCCTCTGTAAAAGCACTAGACTGGTAACGAAGCGAGGCGCTGCATTCCTCACTCAAGTCGACATTTTAACGTGTTTCATTTTCTGTACAAAAAAAAATAATAACAAAAATATAGACAAAATGTTATCGGTGATGAAGTTTTATGAAACAGATCAAAACCCAGATGCCTGTAAAATAATTCTACCGGAAAATTGTGTATCACGAAGGACATGATACTATGAGTTTGAATAACGTTTTTATGCATTCCGCTTTATTGTACTTATTCATGTATGAACACGCCGCTTTCGGGTTTAGCGAGAAATTCCGGGACAACTCCATCGGGATTTTATTTTATTTTTTACATTACAGAATTCTTCTAGGAATCTTACAAATTCGTGAAAGTTTTCTATTTCCCCTCGCCATTATATGAGGATAGATTTGAGTGTGATGCGTATACGTATCTCAAAGCTAAAACAAGTTTTCCATGTACGCTTGTGTTCATGTCCTACATAAATGGAAAAAAGTTTCTTCTTGTCGTTTCGTAATATTGTGTGTCGCAGGATGGCCGCGCCGCCGCGCCGCGTCGTGTCATCGTCGACAAAGCAGACGTTTATGTTACAACACCGTTATCGGCAGCTGGTTTCTTGTTCCCTCAACTTCCTTGTGCCGTACCTACAGCTACACATATTTGTAAAATAATAGGTCATCGCTAGGAATAAGAAGAGTATCAACTAAACATCACAAATTCAATTGTTTTCCGCACATACATTATCAGACTAAGATCCATCTAGAAAGCTAACTAATTCGAAAGCTCTCCGTCGGTCAGGCCCCCAGGCTCCAGATAAATTATAAAACGGTCGGCCTTGTCTGACTGACGCATCATATCACTTTGTTTGTTTAAAAAGTTTAAATTTTAGAATACTTCATTTTATTTGTTTTGTTCGAATAACTCACTTCAACATGTTTTAAGTCGGTGTAGATACTTATTTGTTTGCTTGTGAATAATCTGTATTAAGGATTTACGGCTTATGTAGAATCGGGAGAGATTTCTTGTGCGAAAAGGAGGCGGTCTCAGAGAGAATTGAGTCGAGTTGGGGTGGGGGAGCTGAGCGCACCTCTACCGTCGACAAACAAAATCGTTTATACCATGATCTCGTGCCTCTTCAACAGGGAAACCCTTAATTGACAAATGTATTGAAGAAGATTCGATTTTAGCGCCATTACATTTGTGTTCGTACCTCAATAATTTTCTCGTTATCATAATGGTTGGGTTCGCAGGTTGCTGACCCGTTTTCCACTGCACTGACCACAATTGACTCTAAGCAGTGAATTTCAGTCTGTCTCGGGGGAAATCAGGGATCAAGATGAACCCACAATAAGTTTCTTGGGCCAAAGATATGCTTGCGGCAAGAAAATAAAGCAGCGCTATAGTTTTATGTACCGACACACATACATGCACGTTATTGTAGACACTGTAAATATGATTTAGAGTATGATGTGGGTATACTTCATGACACAAATATTTTCAAATGAGGTAAAAAGTAAAATTTTGTGGGTCATATTTATACAAAAACGGTATTTAAGTCAAATGCAATTGTATCTCATAAAATCACTGAATTTATTCGTTCAGAAAGTTAGGTTTTAGTGTTGGAAAAATATGAATCACCCTATTGATAAAAAAGTAAGAAAATAATAATAGTACACAGTAATTTTCAGCCAAGGCTGTCGCCTTAATACTTTTCAATTACTCTTAGTAGAAAGTAATTAGAAAAAAGTTTTATTTGAAAGTAGACACAAACATTGAAAGCTTGTTGCAGTTGTTGTTACTATAAGTATAGACCCTACAGTTACTAATGAACACTTGATAAGATTCTTGTTTCTTTGAATTTCATTTTAATATCGCAGTAAAATGTTTAATATTTCTTTCTTAGCTTAATCTGTTTTCGATGGGACTTCGCGAAGTCTCCAAAAATCTTTGTTTTATTATCTGAGCCCAGCTTTAAAGTCAGTATATTAAATCCGACAAATTGATTTAACAGTCAACAAACAAGAAAAAATAAAGAAAGTGATTAGAAAATTCCTGTTGCAAAGTATTTCGGTGTATAAATCTTACAGCAGAAATGTAATGAACGAAATGTTCAATCTTACTTTGTGCTTTTAAGTAGGTACAGCTTCCAAATTATATTCGTAGGGTACCTGAATAATGATGAATAAAGTATACATTTTTTCTCTTTTGGTTAAAACATTAACAAGATAAGTGTTAAGCAAACTGGGTCAGATGTTAGAAGGTCGTCAAAATGCGTAAGGAACTTATACCAAGGGGTATTAGTTAACACTCGTAAGTATTTAGACAAATGTTCGAGTTCAGCGTATTAACGAGCCTGATTTCGGTTTTACTTCTCCATTTAAGACAAAGCGATTGAGCGAATATCATCCGTTTGGGATCCCAGATTATGTGTCCCGAATAACGTGTGAGGTGCTTGGAGTCTTTAACGACTGTTGGTCCCTTAGTGTGATTAATAAGATTGATTGCCGAATAAACCATTTTGGAACCCATCACAGAATTGAATGGCTACATAATGCAGTAATCAATTCGCTTTGAAGAGCGAACGTGAGTCGGTGGTGCACGGGCAATGCTAGGTGTTTGATGCGGAACGTAACTATTTGAGATTCGTAAAAAGATACAAACAAAGAGTGTTTGTTGGCTCAGACGTGCTAGAGTGGGGACAGACTATACTGCACACATTGTCGCTGAAATGTGTTCAGAACAAGAAAGCTACGCGAAGATGTAAAGAAAACAGGATAATGTTGTGGGCCGCTAAACGTATATTATGCCTTCTGTACACAACTACCACTTAGGTCACACTTGAGCGGCCATCGCTCAATGTGAACAAGAGGTCTGTCTAAGTACTAGTACGAAGTGTGGCCAGGATGGGCCATTGTGTACAGGTGGCGTTGCTTCAGTACATGTTGGAGCACAATCACTGAATACGTGCTTTTCGTATGCTAACCAAGCTTAAGCGCACTCGTGGCTTAGATCGAAGTTTGCATTCAGACTTACTGCAATACATAAATTACAATGTTTTTCGCACATGAATACTAGATTTTTGCCTCCGCAGTATGTAGATAGATCATAATACTTAGGGTTCCGTATACGAAAGGTAACCAGTGAGGCCTTATTAACCTATATATCATGAAGAAGGTAGTTAACATTTTCAGTATGTATTTTTATTGACCCTATACCCTATACTATTACTGCTACTATTTTTTTAAATATTTTTTTTTATGTTTTATTCATTTTATATTGAAATATTTAAAAATGTAATTTATAATATGAAATATTGATGAATAAAGGAAATAATAATAAGTATTTGGGTATGTCGGAAGCGTTAGGCATCAACGCTACTGACGTGAAACAATCGTTGAAGGAGCGCTTCTTTGGCCGCCTGAATAAGGTACTAAATAGTCTCTTATCAGGTGGGAATAAGGTGCGCGCCTTCAACGGTTGGGTCATGCCGGTTTTGATGTACTCTTTCGGCATACTCAAATGGAGTCAGACAGAACTTGACGCGAAGTGTGGGGGTCGAGGCTTTTTAAATGCTAAGACCCTACACAACCGTGAGGTATGCAGTCTCATGGAATACTTCCTAGAAACCGACGTGGGTATGCACCGAGATGTGGTAGTGGTGGACAGGGGCCTTACTCCGCTCTCCTTGGCCAACGGGAACTGGCGCAAACCTATAGTGCTGGATGCTAATGACCGCAAAGAAGTATGGCAGAGCAAGGAGCTTCACGGACGCTTTTATCGGGCCCTACATGGACCTGATGTAGACTTATTAGCGTCCGTATCCTGGCTGCGCTTCGGTGACCTCTTCGGAGAAACCGAAGGTTTTGTCTGTGCAATAAAGGACGAAGTTATGATGACGAACAATTACCGGAAATATATTGTGAAGGACGGAACGGTTGACATCTGTCGGGCATGCCACCGGCTCGGGGAATCAATCCGACACATTATTTCGGGGTGTTCACCTCTAGCCAACGGAGACTATTTGCTTAGACACAACCTCGTAGCCAGGATTATCCACCAGCAACTTGCTCTTAAATACAATCTTGTGGAGTCAGAAGTACCGTACTATAGGTATGTGCCCGACCCAGTTCTTGATAATGGCGATATCACGTTACATTGGGATCAATCTATCATCACTGACAGGACTATTGTTGCCAATAAGCCCGACATAGTGGTGATAGATCGACTAGAGCGTCGCAAAATGATTGTTGATATACGGTCCCTCATGATGAGAACCTCGTGAAAGCTGAGAAGGATAAACAAACTTAATATCTTGACTTGGCTCGCGAGGTTGTCGACATGTGGGAAGTGGATGGAGCAATCATTGTGCCGATAGTCGTGACGGCCAATGGCTTAATAGCGAAGAGCCTCGACTAACATCTAAGGAGGCTCTCGTTAGGCAGTTGGAACAAGGGCTTGATCCAGAAGGCGGTACTCCTAGACACGGCGCGTATTGTCCGAAGCTTCCTCTCTCTCAGAAGCCCAGACCATCGGCAGCTTGGACCCTGTTCCCGATGCCGGTGGGCTACTATTTTTTTTATTAATCATTATTAAATGTTTTTTTTAATATGTTTTTTTTTTTTTAAGAAATGTTTAAAAATATAATTAATATGTGTAAATAGGAAATAAATGAAATAATAATAAAAACTAAATTAATTTAAGAATTTAAGGGGATAAGTACAAGAAACATATATTTTTGGATTATGATAATTAACTCTTTGCGTTCGATTCCGACTCTTACTTGGCTAATTTTTGCAGACTTGATTAGGTACATCGTAGCATATTCACTCATGTTATGCCTGTTACACTCGAGTTTATTTTACGTCCTTAATAGGACCGTAATCGTTACCGTAAAAATTTAACGAGAAAGCTTGATGCCTACTCTTCTGCCTGATAGACACCATTAGCTTTCCTAAATACACGGCAGTGTGTCAGCCAAGTTCGCAAAGCAAAAAAAAACACACGTTGGCAAACAGTTAAATTGCACGTCACTTTTCGGCCCATTTGCCCTATTGCTTAAAATCTGTTTGAGTTATTAAATACCTACACTTACGATTTTGTGTATTTGATCCTCTTCTAATTCCAAATTCGAATAAAAGTGTTTGCTATTCACAAGGAAATAACGCGTGAATCTTTATTTTATCACTGATTCACTCATCAAAAGCTTAGACTATCTCCAGAAGACTTAAGAAGTTGAAAAGTGTTAAGATATATACATAAAAAGGTCAGAACATCATTGCATAAGTTAAGTTTAGCAGGCAAAGTTAGTAATGTAATTACTTTGAAACATTATGTGTGGAACAGGTACATAAGCCAACTACTGTTATTATTGAACGATTTTACTCTAAATAACCGAGAACATGTTTGTGAACTTGACATTGATATAGATGTAGAATGTAATTTGGACCTAAAGTCAGACCTGGATCCGAGAAACAATCAATAAACTTGGCAAAAAGCAATTATATTCACTAGTCATTCTATTGAGTGACAAAGAACGTTACAAAATTAGAGCAAGTGAAAAACTTTGTACATAACAGAAGATATGATTTAAGGAACTTCAAGAGAACTTGGTACACCTACGGTTACATTTAACTTCTTTTATAAGCGATGTAGAACTTGGCATCTTTTCACAGTTATGTTTTTGGTGATATAACAATCTACATGAAAACATATCAAAATCTTGTCGCCAATTATCATTATGAAGTTTTTAACATATGTTTTGTTTGGGCGTGGAGTTGAATTCCTATTCTACGAGTATAATAGCAATTCAACTCCACACTCATGAAACTTTTTACAAACAATATTATAAAACGCATACAACTGCAGTAAAACAAGTTGGTGCTTCAGAACTAAACCGAAACAGTTCAGAATTTAATTTCATGTCCGTTATTAAGGTCCCTTGTCAAGAGTACATACTTTCGCGGGAACCCTTCTCGTAATGAATGCCAAACTATGACAGGTAACACAACAATTAAAATCATTACCGTTTGTCTGCTGCCAATTTTAATGGCAGCTATTATTAAATCAAGACGCTACTTACAACGCCTTAGACCTTCTTGAGAAAATAAATTAATAACGTTAGAGTCAGACTGCGATTGGACTTTATTCCTATTACCGTTGCCATCGACTTCATCAAGGAAATAAAAATAACAAGAAGTGTAGATCAGTAACATCATTTAAGATGCATGGTTACGTCCGAGGACTTAATTCTTCATTTTACTCGCAGGATCATCAAAATATGAACGGCTTGTGAAAGGCCACTCCCCTAAAAGGTTATAGGTACCTTTAACTCCCTTAATTTTTATATTTTCCTTATGCTTATGATAGACGAAACCTCGGCTCAAATAATTAAACTAAAAATATTCTTGCCATTTACGTTTTGGTTTATATTTCTTGTCAATAAAATATAACGTTTTGGTAGTATTTTTAAATTACATTATTTTTTACACAATGTACTTAGGTATATTTTAGATTTTTGCTATGGTAAATATTAAATTGATAATCATGCGTCTTCCGTCCTTCCGATCTGCTTTAATATGACAATGAAGCTTTGTCCCTTAACACAGCTGTACGTTGTCGTTGAGAACAAATATAGGTAGTTATTGTAGGGGTCAAATCAGATTTAGAAGTTGTGTACGTGCGGTTTACTGCGGATTAGCGAGATTACTGGGGCCTTCAAACTCGGAATGTTTTGCGGAATAGCCCGTTACAATGGGATCTAGCCGGTAACCCTTGTGGAATTGCAGGCAGCTGAGACCTGCCAGCGGCGGAAGACTTCGGCCGCTGGATTACGAGTGAGCGAACCGTGAAAGATCACAAATATGTGGTGGTTGTGTGTATTGTACGCAGAGTCTGTGTGCTTACCTAATCAATGTGTATCACGCTTATGTGTCGATGCAATTACGACTATTGATTAGCTCTGATGAATTAATTAATCTCGGCCAAGAAGACGCATGTATGCGCTCCTTTGAACCACCACTTGCTATACATAAGTGCACACAGCACTAAACTTAATACCAATCAGCAACGCATTACTTAACATGATTGGCAACTAATTAACCTTTCAATCGTGGAAATTACAGACACAATAGAAAGACAATAGGTGCGCGAACGCCATCGTTCGCTTGGGGTTTAATGAATTAAACAGTAAGTGCAGGTCAAATAGTTGCATAAAGCTACAAACGATACCAGGTTCGTGTAAAATAGGATCATTATTTTATTTAAAAGTAAGTTTTAAATGCAAAAATCGTGAGTGTGCTCGAACGACTGCGTCGCTAACTTTTTGTTAAATGACAACTAATTGCGGTGCTGCCTCTAATTTGCTGCAATACGAATGTGTTTTTTTCATATAAGGTGTAAAAATGCTTTTGTTTGTGTTTTTGTTAATGCGTGTTTCACGTGTTTGTTTAAGTGATTATACTTATGTCTTCGTTATTTGGCTAGTACCTAATGCGTTGAAATACTCCACGCATTGTAGTCTTAAGCTGTAGCTGAATATTCGTAATGTATTATTTTCACAATAGATATTAACTTACTATTAGATTACAATCTAACCTAAAATAATATTAAGCAATTTATTTTACTCTAACGTATTATTTATACGTTACAGATTATGTCAAACCTAAGAATAGTAAACCTTCTGCACTTTTACACCAGTCAATAGCACTTTCTTAGAATCTAGTAAAACAGTTTGTTCATGTGTTAGGTATATGTATTACACTGCATTGATCACTAAATATATTGTAAATACTACACTAACTCAAAAGGTTTAATTCTTAGTTAGCAGCTGGGATGTCTCAACTTTTACGGGCGTTCGTACTAAGTAGGTACATACTTTTAGAAGTATTGCTGTAACAAATCTGTTGAATATCTACCTACTGTACCGACTTATCAATATTTTAATATTTCAGCAAAAACTATTGCGAAACTACACATAATGTAGGGTGCAGTGGAATTCAACAGATTTGCATGTAACAATAGCAATCCACAATGGTTCGCAATCAATACGGGAATCGGTATACAAGTGAAACTTTTTCTTGAGGTTTCTTTTCAATTTGTTGGCTATCATGGCAGCCGTTGATCATACAAGACCGTTCCTTTTGAT
Source organism: Mythimna ferrago (assembly GCA_910589285.2). Classification (NCBI taxonomy): domain Eukaryota; kingdom Metazoa; phylum Arthropoda; class Insecta; order Lepidoptera; family Noctuidae; genus Mythimna; species Mythimna ferrago. The sequence continues at coordinate 13,475,219 of OU342673.1, read as the reverse complement.
ACTCAATGGAACGTTAATCTCTTGGAACAGTCTCGCAAAGTATTACAAGAAAGAGGTTGGCGGAACTTGTACACGGAACACCGTGTAAAACTGTACGAGTTTTACTAAGTATTCGCACGGTGTGTTCCGTGCAACAAATAACCCGGCGCAGGAGAACTTGTTGTGAAGCTTGTGCGTGTCAAGATTCAAATATTCAAAGCATTTTATTTCAAACTAGCTGTGCCCACGACTTCGTTCGCGTGGACTACAGGATTTTGAATTTATGTTTTCTAAAATAAAAGTAGCCCATGTTACTCCTTATTACATCAGCTACCGGCCAAAAAGAGTCCCGTCAAAATCTGTCCAACCATTTCAGAGATTAGCCCGGACAAACAGACAGACAGACAGACAAAAATTGTAAAAAATGTTATTTTGGTGTATCCACGGTATATATAATATTCATATGCATGTAGTAAAAAGCAGTTATTTCAATATTACAAACAGACACTCCAATTTTATTTATATGTATAGATAAACCATTTTACAAGCACTTTTGAAATGTCAAGAAATCATTCAGTCAGAAAAAATGAGTCTAATTGCATATGCCATAGCGTAGATTTCTATGGAGAAGAATGTTTAAGAAACTCCATGGGCACTCTTTTCAATCAAGTTATGTGTTACAAATAATCTCGGTTACATGTTTCTTGTTGCCACTAGTATGTGAGAACAATATTTATTTTATTCTATTTTAAAGAACACTTAACCAGCTATTTTATTTTTGTAAACATATTTCTAAAGATTATAGGAGTAGGGGAAAAGAAAAGAAATACAAAAAAAATAAAATTTTAGTAACGTTATATTATATGAATCAATTTTTTTTTCAAGCCTAGGTACTACCTCGGTATGTTATTACAAATATGTCTGTTACATGTTTCTTGTAACTATCATGTGAGAACAATGTAAATAAAGTAAAAACTAAATATATATTTAAAAAAGCAACTGGCAGCTTAGAGATGACCAGTCTCAACTGACAGCACCCGTTCACGGTCATGACGCGAATATTAACACCACTCAGCTCAACCATTTTGAAGGGAACCAAGCGCCAGCATCAGGAGACATTTTCCATAGACAGAGTTTTTGCTTACTAACTTTCACGTCTTGACAGGCGCTAAGTGTCAGATGAGATGAAAGCACGTTTTATTTAGTAGCAGCACTGAATTTGCATAGTGACGACGTTAGGGCTGGAGCCGAGCGATTATGTGTTTCCGGCAAAAAGTTTCGCTTGTGTATCCCGCGATGCTCATATACATTCTGCCAAAAAATCAGACGCCGGCTCGTAGCACCGCATCGCACTACTGAGACCACTTTCTTCGAAAAAGTAAAACGAAAGACATTAATATTCAACTTATTAAAATCTCTCTTCTAAATTCAAATGTATAAAATGGCACCGTTAAAAACTTGTAATACCTTTATGACTTGACTTAATATTCGATGTTAATTTAGCTCCAGCAAGTTAAACGCAGACAGACCATTACGTCGACAGCCGACCCATTATATTAGATAACTTCGACCAGACGAGAGCCTAGACTTAATTTATTACTCGATGCTTGATACCCATTCGCAGTTTCAAATCGATCTAGCTAATGTATTGAATTCTATCATAATTGTTCATGTATGTGTTTAACATTAGAGACCAACGCTATGTGAATCCAAATAGTGAATTGAATAGTTTATCGACCAAGTGATGTGAATTCATGAGATGCAAAACTGAAATGAGTTTTCTCAGAAATGATAAACGCACAAAAATGTATGTAATGTACAGCGACATTCGCACGTCGTATGTTAGAGGTAATACGCTCACGTGTAAGACAAATGCTCTCAACGTGGACTTGACACGAGGCTGTAACAATAAATAAAGGGAGCCAGCGGTGGCGTCTTAAGCCTTACACACACAAACACTTACACACACATCATTGAATGGGATTACAGGCATACGGCAAGCGAACAACTGACAATGTGCCAAGAGTCGCAAGTCGCCCATCAGGGCCGTTCTTAGAGCAATTACAATCGTTCTCAATCCCAATACTGTCGCTAAGTTTTATGTAACTTACGTTTAACATCACCTCAGCACTAGAAAGGATCCTCATTACATAGACACCTTCCAGCGAAATATGTAACTAATTAAATGTACCACAGAAAATACTTTAGGAAAAATTATAAAGCTCCATTTTTATATGAATAAAAAATCTTCCTGAATCCAGAAACGTGGTTCTATTTTGAATATACTTTTAGATTCAGTTCATGTCTATTAAAATTTTCATGTAGTGTTTTTTATGTTGAAAATCGGCCAAGCAGTTATCACAAAATCAAAACTCGCTAATGTTGCAAGCGATATTTTCAACTGCTAAAATCCCGAACCACCGAACATGTAACACAAAACTGTTAGTTGTCGAATGTTGCTTCTCAAATATTACCTTTTTTTGCTAAAATAGCTTCTGAAGGCGGATTTAAGAATAATTTGAGATTTCTAATTTGTATTCCATACAAGTAAAAGGATATCTTTCCCTTAGCATTACATAAGAACTTGTCAGATCTATTTGTAGGATTCAATTTGTCATCGAATTATGTGTGAACAGACCGACACTGAATAACAAAACAAATGTATTAAACCGTATCAAACACAAACTAATAATATAGCTAACCGAATCACAGCCAGCAGATTAGCTACTCATTTATATTGACTTGAATGTTTTATCATCATCATTATCATTATTTCAGCCCAAAAGACGTCCACTGTTGGACTTAGGCCTCCCCCAAGTGTCACCACACTGAACGGACCTAAGCTGTGCGTCTCGTATCCAGCGGATTTCTGCAACCCCCACCAGTTGTAACATCTTGAATGTTTAATTACTTATAGCATAATTTTAGCTATTATCATTATAAAATAATAGCTGGCTGCTATTTGGCTTATGATTGAGAATAAACAGTATTTAAAATTTCGTGTGTCGTGCCACACGATCAATTTCGCTTTGATTACATCAATTTATGATGATCATATCAGTTTGGCCAAATGGCTTTTTGCCAGTCCTATCATGTCCAATTGAGTTGCGTTGGCACTATTGATTTTCACCAAGCTATTCAAACTTGATTTTAGAACGTTGATGAATTATGTTAAAAAATTTGAATAGAAAATAGTTTTCCATACTTTTTATTCCATCAACCGAAGAGAGAACTTTAAAGTAACGTGCCGTATCTTTTTTTATTTTTGATAGGTTCGCGCTTGACAGCTATTTTACCTGATGAAAAGCGACGAGGCGGTCGACGATGGAACGCGCTCACCTAGAAATAACCTATTCACTCTTGACTTAAAGATTCCCGGGTTGTAGCCATCAGGAAACATAGACTCCGGCAAAGAATTCCACTCCTTAGCTGTACGCACAATTTATGTGTTGCATTAATTGTGAACTTTAACTAACAATTTAAAGTTAATAAAACAAAGGCCACAAATATCTCGCCATTGAAGCTGCACGATTGAAATGTAAAACTCTATGAACTTTTATTTTATTTTCTACTTATAGCCCGACTCGGTCTTGGCCAGTTTATTCTATTTGTAAATTGGTAGTCAACGCAAATGTCTAACAATAAAACATTAAACTTCATATCCAAAAACGGACCTAAAACATTTCAAAGGATTTTATCCTTTAATATTATTTTAAAATGTCGTTTATTAAGTGACCATAAACTCATGTTGTTGACAAAGATAGCTGTTTTATTAAGTACCTAAGTACTTTGTCCAAAATCCCTTTGTTGACGATAAACCGATTAGTCCTACTCATTGCTTTGATTGTTTTTTTCAAGCGTTGTCATGAACGTCGATTACAATTTCTTTTTGTTTTAAAAATACATTAGGACAGTGAATCAAATTATTAATTTCACTTGACGACACGCAAAACACAAAGCTGGGTAAGTAGCTCTGATAATTAATTAAAAAGAAAAGTTTGTCGTTTGACTTTTACTTTGAAATGAATTACTACAACAAAATTAATTCTTCTATTGACATCTAAATAAATACGTACATAAAACCATATTAAAACTTAAATCAGTTGGAGAATATTTAAGAGCGTCAATTTCGAGGTACATTTTCATACAACCGCTCTGACGTAATTATGATGTTATTACACATATTTCTCTAGACATTGTAGATACACATCTATCTTGTAGATATTATCTAGGCTTTTATAGAAATCAAAACATATATTTATGTATAATCTAGTTCTGAAAATCTGCTATTTTACGTGAACTTTGACCTTCCATAATGTACTCATATAAGAAAAATATAAAAAAATAGGTACATCAATGGAAGACTTGCACATTTAATCGAAATTCTGCATTAAAGGTTAAAAAAAAACATGTATTTCCTAGAACCAGTTTTGTGAAAAATCGCAGCAAATCACGGAGTTACCGAATGCCAACAGAGTTATCAGGCGTTATATCTCTTTTTTTGCGTTGCGTCTTCAGCAGACATCGCGTTGGATTACGATAGATGAAGCAAGAAACTTTTAAACCATGCTCGATGTTGACGATAGGCAGGTGGAGAAGGACCCTCTTAAGATGGGTTAATCATTATACCCATTAGATATTTTTATCCATGACGTCTCCAGATCGTCTATGTGCCAATATAGACTCCAATCCTTGTTCGGCAGCAGGCCCAGGAGCAGTTCAATAAAACAGTGACTTTCTATTGCTTTCTGGCTAGGTATTGACCTAGCCGTTACCGAGGAGTAGGCTTGAAAACAAAAATATGGATTCATATATAACGTTATTAAAATTTGATTTTTTCGTATTTCACCTCTTTTCCCCTACTCCTTTGATCTTTAGAAATATGTCTACAAAAATAAAATTGCTGGTTAAGTGTTCTTCAGAATGAAATAAAATATATATTGTTCTCACATATTAGTAGCAACAAGAAACATGTAACTGAGATTATTTGTAACACATAACATGATTGAAAAGAGTGTCCATGGAGTTTCTTGCACATTCTTCTCCATAGAGATCAACGCTTTTGAATGTGCAATTACATCATTTTTCTGACTAACTTCTTGACATTTCAAAAACGCCTGTAAATGGTTTATTTGAAATGCTTTTAATCTTGAATCTTTCAATGTACATAAAATTAATCAATATTTCGCAAAGGAAATGGATTTCAGATCAGCGGGTCTCTAAGCGGCAGGCACCCACTTCACTGCTTGTTTTCATTTCTTTATTTATGTACTACTAACATTAATTTGAAGATTTCTTACTAACAAAGTAGACCATATTGTTGTCTTAAATAAATTATTATTATTCTACACAGGCCTACATGAGTATTTATAAAACGTAAGAAGCTAGCTAGTACATGGTTCCAATTGGTCATTTCCTACGGAAAAGGATTGACAAGAAACTATTTGTTTTACATTACTTCCATTTTACAATATTAATAAGTATGAGTGAAGAGTGTAGACCAACTTTCTCGGCCTTTCTTTTTTGCATAGATTTTCTGTTCAAGGACAGAAACAAACCGGTACGAAATAACCTTGATTTCTATTTGATTATAATGAAAATATAATGTTTTTGTTTATATTACGTACGTCACTAAAATCATATTGTCTTCACATGTCACAGTTTGGCAAAACGGAAATCATTCGGGCTCAGCACAATTCCCAACAATCAATGTGTCAATCCTCGGCAGATTTGAACTTTCTGCGTTCACAAATGCCAAATATTCTACAAATCCACGAACATTTTTATCAATAAAACAAATAAACAACAACATTTCAATAGAAAAAAAATCACATGATCGTGTGACATGCGAATAACGTTTAATTGTGTACCTAGCCTATTGATCCCCCAAACCATTGCGTTTATCTACCAAACCGCATCCGTCGTGGCCTCTTCCCTCTCAATCTCTCATAGAAAGGAAGCCTGCGTTGCAGCAGCGGGTAGATTTAAGTCTAATTTTACTATAGGTACTACCTACATCACTTGATCAAACCGGCCAACGCCAAAGTTGCCTCCAAATCGGTTGCCAGATCACGATAGATGCCGACTAATAACTAATCAATACATTTAAATTAAAACTTTGTTGGAAACGGTTTCCTTACTACCATAACTCAAATAATTACATGGCTTTAGCTTTTCTATGAAATATAGTCACATTCAGTAGGTATCCAGGATATGAATAATATGAGAAATATAATTCATTTGTTCTGTATCTGAGTGTAATTATCTATAATATGTATGTATTTAGAAATATATAAGTAAGTTTATCAGTTGTCTAGTCCTCATAACACAAGCTCTGCTTAGCTTGGGACCAGACGGCGCTGTGTGATAGTTGTGGAATATTATTATTATTATTTCGAAAAAACTTGTACAATCATTGGATGATCGAAATCTTTTTCAAACATACTCGTAAATAAGCATTTTATTGCGTTGTGTTTGAGCTGTAATCTAGATACCATTCTAAGAATTCTAAGAAGTTTTCAACCAGCAGAAGTCTCCCAGTAACCGAAAAACCTATGACAAAGATGATTTGAAAGGTCCAGAAAATAAGATCTAATATTTAGACAACTTTTCAGTTTTTATAACTAATTTACACCATGATTCTAAACATGTTTCAGCCAGCAGGAGAAGTCTGTTCCAATGAACAAAATATCAATGATAAAGATCATTTGAAATACCCAGAAAACTAGATCATATTATCTTTGCAGGTTTTGAGTCTTTACCTACTATAATAATTCTATAAAGAATTCTGACAGTCGGCTTCTGTCCCTGTATTGCAAATATGGAGGAACTGGTTAGAAATAACTTGAAATACAGGAATAACTCACTTGTACTAGACAAAGACACACTCTTGGTCTGTTCTCGTTTTATTTTATAATCAAACACATTTTTTTTGTTTGTAAATGTTTTAAGAAGTCGGAAATATAGGTAATATTATTGCGACCGCGGCGAAGTTGGTGTGTTCATATTCTCGCAAACTATACCAGAGATCGCTCAGGACAGTCAGATTTAGAAGGAGAGGCCTTTGTCCAGCCGTGGGCTGGCAAAAAGTTTTACCACAATAGCCTTTTATAATAAATGTAGGTTATTGTCGATTGGCATATCCCTCACCTGCCTCAACTCCTTGCCATCACAATGGAACAAATTATTTTCAGAAGGGTTTAGACATGTCATATTTTATGCATAAGGTGCCATATCTTTTGTGTTTCCGTAAAATCCTGCCCTTTTTACCTACTTTAACAAGTCACGTTAAACTTTTCCATTTTTACGAGTATGTACACTGAACTGACCAATATAACCACAAACGTGCAGTTAAAAGGATCTTTCCCACAAGTTACACTTAAATTATACGGTTTATAAATATATTTAAACACGGCAAGGTTTAAATATGGCGAAAAAGAATTCATTATTGTACCAGTTATATTTAAAAATGTAGTTTAGTAAAATTGTAGGAAACTGTTCAAGCACCTTTCAAGGAAAAGCCAGTTTCGGATCTAACACTAACGTTACATAAAATTTAAGTATCTGATCTCTTTTTCTTGAGCTAGGATCGATTCAAGATTACGGGTGCAATTGAACTTGAAATGGGTACTAACTAAACCTTCTCAGATGCTATACACATACTCTATGCAGTTTAAGTAAATCAATGTCGATTCCTCAATCAATCAAAGAGTAAAAAAAATCAAGGATTTTATTATAAAATTAAATGCGACTTTAAATTACATGGTTTCGCCGAACGAAACCACAGGATCGACGTCAAATATACACATTGTCGGGTATTCAAAGCCTTTATCCATGGCCCTATTTATTTACGTATCAGACTATATTTATTCTGCGAAATTATTTTGTCACTCCCGTAATTCAGGAAACTATTAAAAGTACAATAAATCTGGATCACAGCGTAGTTTTATTGCAAAAGCTTTTGTCACAGAATTTAAAATGCCTGTGTGACAGCCAATGTAAATTTCGCACGATACCGAGAACAAGTTAAATTGACTCAATAATTATTAATTGCAAGCTTTTTTATTTGTTTTCAAACGAAGGACATCAAAGGCACGGTACACAAAACAAGGACGTAGCTGTTAAATTATTGCCGACGTCACGAAATCACGACATGCCTCCGAGTGCTCGATTGCTCGGCTCCACGAGGAAAACGATTCAATGAAACAGGATGCAAGTAAATTCGAACCTCTTTTATTAAAATAATGAGGTGAGGCCGTAAATACCATTAGGTGAGGAACGGAGGAAACACATTAATTTCAACCTTATTTCGATAATGTATTTGTAAACCTTGGAGCCTACTGATCAATACCGATGTCGACTCTGAATGGTACACCATTCTTTGAGGGGTTGGTTTATGCCATTATAATTGAATGTAGGAACATTCATGAATTGGAATACTTTACGTACGGAAAACCTCTACCACTGAAGCGAGCAACTAACTATGTTAACTAACACAAATCTCGCAGTTTCCAATTCATTTCGCTAATAAAAACTCATTTGGTGCAATCACGTGACTGAGACCAACTAGTGTAAACTAATTAAAACAATTAAGCCGCTGGCTCCGCAAGCAGTAACCGATCACGAATCAACTTTCAAGGCTCGGGACAAGTAAGCACTAATCTGCTAAGCAAATTTTCTTAGTTTGTGGCGCAGTTTCAGATTCCTCATTAAATTTGATTACTCAACTGAAGTTTCACGTTATTAAATTGATTAAAACTCTGAGCCGCAGGACGGAGCCGCTGCTCGGCCGCGCCGCTCTCCGGCAGCTACGCCACGCTCGTTCGTTGCAAGGATGCCGCAGGCACTTTTGGTATTTTCAATACTCCGCTATCACTAATTGGTCTGTGGCCGATTTAAGCCCTATAGTCCCTGGAAAATCTGGCCGGAATTAAATTTACAGATACCATACCTACGCGCCAACTGCGAGTTGCGCCCGGATAGAGACCTGACCTTTAAATCAATTTTCTTTGCGACACATATATTGATTTAAATATGCTATATGCATTCTGAAGAACACTTAACCAGTATATTTTTTTTGTGAAAACACATTTCTTAAGATCAAAGCCGTTTGAAAGGAGTAGGAAAACAAGCGAAAAAATATCATGTTATTAAAATATTTTTTTGGCAAATGTATTAAACTTACGAAAAAATCATAATATGTTGATAATGTTGTACATGAATCTATAATAAACACATATCTTTTTTAAACTTATTGACCTAACCGTTACCAAAAAAGGCTTCAGAAAGTCACTGTTTTTATCACCTTTACCACCAGGCTGATTGAACTGACGAAGCCGTAAGGGTGATTCGGCGACTACTAATTATAATGGAAAAATATACTTGACAAGCCCACTGTGTATATATTCTGCTGTTGTTTTATTTAATGAGTACCTCACTAGACTGAGTTTCATTTTAAAACATACATTTAAGTAGGTAGGTTGATTTTGGAATGGAAACTCTAATGAATAAAAAAAATATTTTTCAGCTATCACATTAAAATTGTTGCACGTTCCTATTTTTTGTTTTAATAACCGATTTGTGGTGCGTCTTGCAATTATCCCATTAGTTTACTAATATCTCCCTTTTAAGACAACATGTGGTGAATTGTGTGTTCTGATATTCTCATCGTTCATATTCACGGGAACACACCTTACCTTTGCTACCGTAGCCTGTGGACGACGAGCAATGGATAACTCACCGTCCAACCGTCCGTTAGGAACCAAGATCGAGACATCGACGGCACCACGGTTAAACCTCAGAGAGATGTCAGCAAAATCATAGGGCCGATACTCGTTAAGATGGCGAAAAGTTTTGAATGAGTAACCGTGGCCCCAGATCGCAAAAGGCAACTGAAGGAGATAGGTGTGATTTATTCAGTAAAAGTCTGAAACACCCTTTCGGTCCAGTCTCCACCCTAGAGTAGGAAAATTGAAAAGTGGCAACGGGAAGGAAATAGCACGCCGCCCGCTCCGCGCAACACCTTGCCACTTCCTTTAAAAATTGTACTTCACAATAAATACGGATCATATGTAATAAGAAAACGACAGCACGGACGAATACTTACATAGCCAGGTATATAGCTGCGACTGTTATTGGATTTTCTACCCGTGACAATGCTTACTATTCTACGACAGGTACGGAGGTTAACTCAGCGTTGAACAGCAAGCGGTGAACACATCATCCACCCTTCCGAGATCAGACGGAAACCATAAAACAGTTTCATTTCGTTTCAAACAAATGAAAGAGTACATAGACGAGAAATAAAAATCAAATCGGACGTTAATAAAGTCGCGACAAAGCCCAACGGGTAATGAAAAATGCAATGTAATTGAAACATGAACTGTTTTGTGGCTTCTGGGCAAACTAGCAATGTTACAGTAATAAAATATAGCCAGGAGCGAAAAGAATCTTAATAGCAGGAGCTGAGTAGAGGCTATGGTTTTTGTAAACTTTATTGCTTGCTTAGAATTCTGAAGGTACCTTGCTCTCTAATAGTAAATAGGTAATAAACCGCGCTTGTTTTAATAACACAATCACAGTTATTTATTTATTAACTAACCTAACAGACTTAATTAATTAAGTTATACAAATATATCTTACCTGTTGAGGTTGAATAACAACCCATTTACGTAATGATATAGTTAATTAGGTACATAACATGACAACTTATTATCTAGCTTTTATCTACAGATGTTAAGAGGTGTTGAAAACAATGTTTATATCAACATTTATCGCGGAAAACGGCATCTTTGTGTAAACTGTGTAAGCATTAAAATTGTTACCCGTACAATCTTCTCGGAAAATCAGTTTACGAAGAGGACGAAAATCTCCGGGCACTGTTTGGGGCTGTCAGTATGCAACAACAATTATTTATTGCGGGCTCCCGAGAATGTCCCACGACGCTATAATTCCGCTTAACTTCTCAAATGATTTATTTTCATATGTCAGAATAACGGAACTTTAAAAGTTTTAACGGTTCCACGTGCATTATTAATCAGGCTGTTTATGGTCTGTTCACTTCATGCAATATTCATCAATTCGCTTGTTAGATACTTCAGTTCGGTGTACTGACAGTGTTGTTAAAATTTTAGCACTGAAAGCTATATAGTAGCTACACGTTGTTGTGGTCACGTTTTTTTTTTATGGGCATGGCAGGGAAATTGAAAAACTAGCTTCAGTTACCTGCATCAGAATGCAATGAAAATGAGTGTTGTTCAGGGCGATATAACATTTCAAGCATGAAGGCCAAGCATTTTTCTAGTGGCCTTTGTGTTGCGTATACCTATAGCGATACCTGTTATGTAACATGAGTTTAGAGCAAAAAAATCTTTCTTTTCCCTCGGATTGGTAACATTTTCATGGAAATATCACAAGCTAAAAAAATGCAAAGCTCATTATTGTAATATTTTGTTATATGCATATATTCGTTTATTCTAGTTAAACCTGTCCGACAATCCTGCCTCGCGTGGATTCTTATTTCACTCTTTTATTAACCATTAGAATCTCTTCTATCCTCATTCATATTCACTTTGAATTGTCTCCTATTGCACATTACAGTATAATACCGGTTTAATGCAGCTTTACTACAGGCGTTCTGTATTTCTAACCATGTTTTATTAAAATTGGTTTTCCTAACTGTTGGGTTTAAGTTGCAAGTGAGTTTGTGCGCGATGCTGGTTGCCGCTGGCAGTACTTACTTATTACTAACATACTTCTTGAATTAACACACTAGATGGAACCTCGGCTCCGCTTGCGAGTAGTGTTTGGGTCTGGAAAGAAAATATTCTTCCACATCAACTTTTCATTAGTTTTGTTTCAAAGGTTTTTTTCATTATTTAGATCACTTTTCTTTTTTATCACGTGTGCTTCAATTGTTAGTCATCATTGTCAAAAAGTGTGCTACTGAGTGCGAGTTGTTTTTAAATTAAAGTTATCGAAAATTTTGATTTTAAATTAAAGATAAAGAAAATTTCGCTTTCTGATTGATTCAAAGCTTCGAGCGATCCAATTGGAGCAGTGAACGTCATAAAAGTATCGATCATGTTAACAAAAAATAAACTTCCACTGGACACTCTTAATACTATCCAAGCCCATCACAATCCCATGATAATTCTGACTATGGGTGGAGGCAACTCAAACTTGTAATAAACGACATTTCGCGGGCAATTGTCGCTCCTACAAGTGGTTCTAAAGTGATAATATCCTATTTACATATTTAGGTAAGTAAAGTAAACACGATTATTAGTATTACCTATTTGAATACTTTAGTAATTGGAGAGACAATCGCGTGTCTTATATTATGCAGATGGAAATGTTAGTAGTTAACGGTAGGTAATTAACACCGCCACATCAGACGAGATAATTCAGTCATTACTGGGTTTGTACGTGCGAATCGGAATTATAATAGATATAGGGGTAACGGTGTTAATCTATTCATCTGCATGTATAAATAAAATTGGAGTGTCTGTTTGTAATATCAGGATTTTTTTTTACTAAATGCTTGTGAAAGTATATTCGATATCTCGAGGCCCAAATATATTTATGGCATAGCTGCCGCTGCTGTTGCTGAGACCCTTAAACGGCGCAAATACTGTAACCTTATTGGTAATTACAATTTTGAGCCGTTTGGGGTCGAAACACTTGGTTCATGGGGTCCGAGTGCGCGTCTCCTGTTCAAGGAAATTTCACGCCGACTGATCGACACTTCACGTGACCAGAGGGCTGGCTCGTTCTTCGCCCAAAGAATTAGCATTGCCATTCAACGTGGCAATGCTGCCAGTCTTCTGGGCACATTTCCGGATGACAGCGATGTGGAGGAGTACTTTGACGCCTGAGCGTACTTTTTTATTTTGTATTATATATATACATAGTTAGGTTTTAGTTTAAATAGTTTATTTAGTATTTAAGTTTTTTATGTACATATGTATTAAAATAATTAGTTGAAAAGTTTAAATAATAAATATATAATATATTTATGACATTAAGTTCTAGTTAATTTTGACCCTGCATGTACCTTCATCTACCATTTTCAACGAATATTTACTTAAACAATGATGTTCATATTAATTTCAAACTTTTTGTCGCTTAATCTCTTAATTCCCCTACCGTGATTGTTCACCTATTTTTACAAGACAAACTAAACATTGACCGTAGCATTACTGTCCTATCTTTTATTAAATATTGCTAGTGGATTCAAGTTGTATTCTTTGTGAAAGCAGCAGCTTTTCAGCTATAAAAGTATTGACAGCTTAGGCCGCCTGGTGCCGTCGAAAACAATACTTTTATGCGCTTTGAGGATTGAACTTTCCTTCAGGCGGACTGGCTTTGACCTCAGTAACGTGTTGACTTTGTATTTCAGGTTTAAATTGTATTGTAGTCAGTTATGTCTACATTCGAATAATTAACTTTTAAATTATTATTGGTTGACTCTCGCTTGACAACTCTCATTTACATACCTAGTATAATTTCACACCTTAAAAAACCCCTTTGGTAAGGGAATGAAATGGGGGTACAGTTTTTATGAAGGAACTTAGTTTTCACGCGGGCGAAGCCGCTGGCAGAAGATAGTAAGATATAACTACAAAAAAAATCAGATACTATTCTTGCATTGTGGGGCCTTTCTTCTTACCAAAGTCCAACAGTAAAGTACTTTATAAGTTTTGATTTATTTGAGAGTATCAAATATATTGCATAAACGAAGTGGTCCTTAATGGGTCCCGTCTGTTCCCTTTGAAATACAGAACCCTAAAAATTCGTAAAATTTTACGAAAGCATGTTTTTGCGGGATTCATGATGCACTTTTTTGGCATTAGCTATTAGACAGTCTTTATTCAGTTTAAATTAATTTATGTAAACGAATTTTACCAAATTTCGAAATAACAATTTTGATGATCTAGATATTTTTCGTCGTAGATATATGTCTTACCTTGAAATAGGTAAAGAACGTCTTTACTCACCCTCACAAAGAAGACGACTGAGTTCCAACAGTACAATGATGTAGTTTAAATATCCTACCTAGGTAGGTTTTAGTAATAATAATATTCTGAAACTATCACACAACGTCTTGTGCTATGAGTACCTACCTAGATAATTGATAAACATAGGTAATTATATATTTCAAAAATGTTTAATTTTATTAAAATGTTATAGATAAATTACACCAGGCAATTATTTAATTTATAAATTCTAATTTTAATTTGTTTTGAATTCCTCATAGTTGTACATATTGTGTCCTATCTAGGTAAAATGGTAAAACGCATAATGCTAATACCGTATTAATTTCGGATGTTCACTGGCTTCTAAAGTACAGGTACATAAACCTAGTTTAGAAGTCAGGGTTTAATTATTTTCAATACTTTAGCATTTATTATTATTGAAAAAAAGGCACAGAACAAATGATCGTGTCCATTACACAAATATCTGTCTCGGGTGTGAATCGAACCCACGACTTCCAGCATAACAGTCAGGGCCATTAAACACTAGACTAAGTGGCCAGTCAACTAATCAAAAATTACATTAGTACATCTCCCGGTACCTCATCGGAACGGTTCATCGGAACGGTTCTGTAATCTAACTAACTTCATCAGTTTTTATGATTCATGTTTTATATAAATCTTGGCTTTATTGAAAATGAAATAATGTATGCATTGTTTCCTGTATGCCAAGTAATTTCCGTTTGTGTTACAGATGCATAAATAGGTACCATTTTTTACACAATCGAGCTCTTTTTAGATCATTAATGTTTTAATATTTTATTTTTAAATACTTATTTACATTTTTATTTATGAAGGCATGGGCACACTACTGAAGCGGTGGTAAGAACACCTGATTTCATTAGAGAAGAGGTTAAAGCAGTAGTGGAAAACGTTTTACCGCCTCAGTCAGAAGCATGATATAATAATATAATATTCCACAACTATCACACAATGCCGTCTAGTACCAAGATAAGCAGAGCTTGTGTTATGAGTGCTAGACAGCTGATAAACATATTTATATATTTCTAAATACATAAATATTATAGATAAATTACAACCAGACACAGAACAAATGATCATGCTCATCACATAAACATTTCGACGGTTGCTACGTATATAAAGACATGTCCTAAATAGACATGTCTTTATATACGTAGAGACCGTCGATTTGTCCTGGGTAGGAATCGAACCCACGACCTCCGGCATGGCAGTCAAGGTCACCTAACCAATAGACCAACAGGCCAGTCAAATAATAAATAAAAATATGTATGTTAATAAAGATATGTACTTACCTACCTGAAATCATACGACGGCTTAGCACCCCTAGCAGAGTTGCTAATCTGCAATAGTTAACGCTAGTAGAAAGCTTCAAATGTACGGGAATGACGTCATCTCAACGCTGAGTCACGTGGTCAGAACAAAAGAATTCGACGAAACGGTTGTAACTTTGCTAGGGGGAGCAGGTTTCACTAGCTTTTTTATTTTATTTTTACTTTCCTTGTATTCGTAATGAAAAGTAGAGTGTTTACCTCGGGCTAAAGACTTATTCTCTTTGATTCAAGTGGCCAGAGGAGCGCCACGAGATCCTCGCACCTTTTGCATAACGCAAGTCGTCACCTGACATGTCTAGTTTGGGAGGTTTCTGTTTCGGATTGAGATAAAAGGAATGCCCCGGTATCAATATTTACTTTCAACACCTAACAACTGATTAAGATCCGTAGACTCATAGCAAGGTTCAGTTGAAAACCAGCGTCAGACAACTGCTACGTAGTGGCCTGGCATCATGCTGAACTGGACCTATTTGGCGCAGCCGTGGGACATACAATGTAGATATATTTTAAGTTTAAGATCCTATACTATAATAATTTTTATATCATTGTGTGTACCTGTGTGCCAAATAAACGTATTTTCTTTCTTTCTTTCTTTAATGAAAATAAAATAGTTGTTCCTTCTAAACTGGGACAAAGACGATAATTTTTAAATTACTCAAGCATTAGTTCCTGAAAAATGAAATTCATGAAGAAAATGATTTTTTTTATATTACATTTTGATACAAGGGATGAATGTTTGTCACTGCGACGGTGACGGAATTTGCATGAGCCGTAGACAAGAGCGTTATAGAGCCGAGTGTTGCAGTGATAAATTTGCACGTGTATCAAACAACGTTTTTCAATACACATACGAAGATTTTTTTTTAATTTTTATAAAATCTATAAAAATAATTACAATGATATGTCATCCTCTCAAACCAGAATAATATCATTAGAATGCTATTTTGCCTAGTTCTTATTTTACTATACTTTGTTTGAGAAACAAATATGTAATACAATAAATAAACATAGTAAAGATACATAATATCTATATCACACATTCACTACATACATTATATGTGACTAGCTGCTAACAGCGGCTTCAACCACGAGATAGTCGAAAATTATCCCAAAGATACATAATCCCAGGATAAAAAGTATTCTACCTATATGCTATTCTAGGATATGGTCTACCTGTGTACCAAGTTTCATCGAAATCCGTTCAGTTATTTTTACGTATCTCTCTTTCTTCTTAGTCGTACACTCTTGACAGAGTGGTCTTGGTCATGTCTCGGTCGAGTCCCGCACCACCGCCTGTCTCGCGATACGACGCCATGCAGCTCTATGTTTGGCGGCTTGGGAGCTTTCATTTACGCTGTAGTGTGTCACGGTTTTGATAAGGTCCGTCCAGCGTGTTGGAGAGCGTCCACGAGATCTTTTGCCTTCGACTTTCCCTTGCACCACCAAACGTTCCATCGAGTCCTCATTACGGGTGACATGCCCGAAGAACTTGAGGATTCGTATTTGCACAGACGACGATAACCTCTCTTTGACATTCAGTTCTTTCAGGATCGATATATTGGTTCGGTACGTAGTCCATGGGATTCTAATCATGCGTCTCCAGCACAACATTTCCAGTGCGTCAATCTTACGGCGGGTTCGCAAAAATTGGAAAGACCAAGCACTTCATCAATCGAACATTTGTGTTTCTGGTTATTCTGCGGTCTTTCCAAATTTACGTACGTTTTTCGATTTTTACGTGTACGTAACCAGTAATAAACATCTATACATACAAACTGTCATATTAATAATAATATGTGTGTACCTATGAAATTTTCTTTTTTTAAAACGGATTGCTTTGAAGTGTTATTTCTTTGGATTGACTTGGAATTATAAGTTCAAATAAACTTTATGTTAAAGGTACGTTATTATTATGTTTTAATTAAGTATTTATTCATTCTTTGTGTTTCATATTTTCTGTAATATCGCAGTACTTATAACCATGAAAGCTAATAATAAAAAACGTTTTTTCATAATAAGAGTTTTGCGACGTAGAAACTAAGTAGGTATGCATTTCAAAGGGCAAGCAATAACAGTGACGTTTACCTACGACTTTCTACTAATAAAAGAACTCTGTGTTCTTAGTTAAATAGCTTTCGTAATGAAAATAAAATGTCTTGTAGCAGCCCTGAGAAGAAAAGCTATTCGTGAGATAAAATTTCCCACGAGAAAATGATTGAAACAAAATAAACATCCCATTCATTAACAGATTTATGTCCGTATACATCATCAATATTGCATACCGCTTGAACTCGAGACTGATTGTTTCCACGGTTTCTACCGAAATAATAAAAAAAAAAACAAATACAAAATAATGCGAGTTTTCTTAGATTTCATTCAAAAATGTTTTTTTTTTATTATGTATAGGCTCGCGTTTGACCACTATCTCACCTGATGGAAAGCGATAATGTGAGCATGCTTGCCTAGAAACAACTTATTCACTCTTGACTTAAGACCCCTAAGTTGTAGATTACCTCCTACAAATAAAAAAACAAACTTTATCTCTTTATAATATTAGTGTAGATTTTCAGATCAAGCCCACCCTTTACTCTTTTCACTTTTCCATCTTTGTTTCATCTCGGTTCTCTGTAGCTACCGACCAATATCAACATATTAACAACATAACTATTAGGCCTTAATGTAAGGCCAACTTTATCTCATAAAAATGTCTCCTTACTGCGAAAGTAGAGAAGTTTAGCAAGTTCTTCTCTGGCTGGATATGAGTCACAATTTATGACTTACAGTTTATCTATTAACGTTTAAGTTTCTCTGTCTAGAGGTTAAGAGTTGAGAGACGGTATGTGGCACTCACTACAGAGTTTCGCTTGTGTAAGTAATGTTATAAAAACATAAGAGTAAAATTAAAAAAAAATTATAAAACCCCCGAGGCATTGATACAATCTATAAAAAGTAAAACAATTGTTTGAGAGCAGTGGTGGCCGAGTGCGAGAGCAGTGGTGGCCGAGTGGTAGCGGCCCCGACTTACGAGTTGTAGGTCGCGGGTTCGAACCCAGCCAGGCACATTACTTTGTGTAATTTATTTCATCACCACTGCTCTCAAAACGGTGAAGGAAAACATCGTGAGGAAACCGGCTTGTCCTAGAACCAAAAATTCGAGGACATGTGACATTCACCAACACGCACTGAGCCCGCGTGGTGGATTACGGCCCATTCCCTCTCCTAGAGAGGAGGCTTGAGTCCCAACAGTGGGAACATTAAAAAGGCTGATGATGAAAACAATTGTTTAAGACGAGTCTAATAAGTCCAAGCTCGACGTGTTTACTAGTAGGCATTCCAGGGTTCCATTAGCTACCTCCCAGTTCTAGTATCAGGTCCTCGGCATCATGAAAAATGTTTAGAACTGGTTAAGATGAATCTAATGAGCCCAAACTCGAGCGGTCTATTAATAGGTAGTGCAAGGTTACGTTTCTTACCTCCAACCTCCATCATCAGACCAGCTTGATAGCGCCGCCGGCATGTAGATTGTAGGTATATGAGTATTTCAAACATTAGGTCACATATATGTGTTTATTTGTAAAGTATATATACATTAAGTGTTTAAGATGCCTGCCACGGCCAACAAACGAGCTGATGGCCTTAAAAACCTGAAAAGATCTTCATAAATTGTATCTAAGAACCATCTCGATAACGTCAGCTTTCAAATAAAAAAAACCGCATCAAACCCGGTCCACACAGATCCACAGATACGCAGACACATAGACACCTCAAACTTATAACAACCCTCTTTTTTGTCGGAGGTTAAAAATATTACATTTTGATACAAGTGCAGAAAGTTTGTCATGAAGCCGAGGACTGCAGTGATAAATTTGCACGTGTATCAAACGACTTTTTTCAATACACTTACGAAGAAATAAATAAACGAGGGTTGACCGGCGACTCGTGGGGCGACGCGCGCCCAGCTTGATACGATAGATGTAATAAAATTGTGGCGGGAAGAACACGTGCGCTTTTCTGCTCTAGTGCGGAAAACAATCTATTGCGGGCCTAAAAGCGGTGGGATAAGAGCGGGTTTTCCAGTAAGTGTATTGAAAAGAATATTGTAGTTATAAACTAACTGCGTATGTATTATCCTTTTGTTTATCTTTGGTTACCGTGGAAAACACCTCAAGTGTAGTTCGGTATACTGTATAGATTTTCCGTTTTAGCATACCAAAAGTGGTCATTGATCCACTAACAACCTTAATGTTAATAATAAATCGTCTTGAATCGACGTCTATCGGAATCCTTAATAAAAAGCGATCTAATGCTTATTTTTCGACTTTACAACTAAGGGATATTGATACGTTTTGTTTTATATGTATGTACATAGGTACTTTACGTTTATTATAAATAGGTAGATAAGAAAGAAAGAAGAAAGAAAACTATTTTTATTGACAAACACACTCGTAGAGGTACTAAGTTAAGGAAATTTTTAAGTTTCTTATGTACCAACATATATTTATAATGTTGCTTACAAGTAGAACCATCAAAAAGGGTTACGACAATGAATGACAGCTATTTTCAAACTAAGACGATACAACTATATTACTACGTTTATATCTATAGCCGCAGTCTTGAAATTACAATAATCAATCACACGACGGTTCTTATCGGACTGATCAGAATATTCCCTTCAAACGAATTAGAATATTATCTTTCTCCCGCTGCTTCTACAACTATTTGGTTTCAATAATGTCAAATGAGAGATATTGGAAATCGCCCTCCGAGACACTCGGAATGGAATTTTTCTTCACATTGCTTATTAATCACGAACTTTTAGGAGTTATTGAATAAAGGAATTTATGTTTGTTTTCTTTGCGAAAAGTGCTATTTTATACTTTACGTACGTGTGGTCGTTAAACTTGCGCAGTAGTAATTACACATCTTGTGATAACTAAACGTAGACGTACACCTCTACTTTATTTCTTTTCCTTACAATTGGTAGGATATCTTTAATCCTTATTTATTTTCTTAAGAAAAGTAGGTAGCTTAGTCTAACTTACAGCATGCAGACTGGCAGGGAAGACGAAGTTAGAGGAAGTAGGTACATAGTTGTAAAATTATTAGCTTGTCTGTATGAGCTTACGACATTGTTGGCGTTGCGAGTAGAACTCGGATGAAGCTGGCACGTAATATGAGAAATGGACAAAAAAGAAAGACCTGTGTTCATTAGTTAGGCTGTGGATGTTATATGCCAGAGCCTACTTGCCCAAGTTAGTTTGACACACGAGCCGTTTTTTTTTAATTCTTGGCAACGATGAAGAAGATACCAATTTAGTTAATCTATTGATTATTTCCTTAATCGACGCAGTAATGGTTTTCTCAGTTACGTTAACGCGTATGTAAAGTTTTCAATTTGAATAGTAACTGAAGAGATTAGTAACGGTCTGATATTAAAGGATCGCACATAATGTATCTGTAGATATAGGTAGATTCGTTCAACTTCAAAAGGATTCAGGTTTGTGTTAGGGTCAGTTCACATCGAGATGCGATGCTGCAAAACTTTTTATTAAGTGGTAGCGATAAGAAATAGTTAAGTACGTTACACTTTTCAGTGAGAGAATCTGTATACTCCTCCAGGCTCCATGATACGCCTCACGCTGTCGCTATGCATTTCAATGAGGACTGACCTTTATTTATTTATTATATTCTATATTGTACACCACATAAATAAAAAATACAGGACAAACATTATTCAAAATAAGTATACAATGGGCGGTCTTATCGCACAGGGCGATCTCTTACAGACAACCTTTGGATGGACTGAAAGAAAGGATAAAAGATTTAGGGCCGTCAGTGTACAACATCAGAAATAATATTAATAAGAAATAACAACATAAATACATAAAAATATACTAATAAATAATAAACATGTAATTAAGCCAGGAGAAGAAAAAGCCTTTACTCAGAGTTCAATACTAACTAGACAATTTTGGCAACTTCAACTCTTGATTAGTGCCCTTTCAAGAACACTTTCATATCACACGTAGACTGAACAGCTATGTATTGAGTTAGAAGAAGATTTTCAGTACAAAAACTCTTTAACAACTTTGACTTTGAAACTGTTTAGTTGCGAGGGTGAGCGCCGTCATTGTTTTCTCTGTGTACTAAATAGTGTCTATGTCATCGTCGTTGTAGCGGGATACTGAAAACAAGAGTAAATAAAAAATTACATATATTTTTTAAATTGAATGTAATAGCACTTTTGCACGTGCATTAGGTATTTTCGAATTTTTAATTGAAAAACTCGGCTGAAATAAAACAGTTTGTTGGCAGTTGTTCTCGTTTCATGTACAGTGACAGTCGGGGAGAGTTGGTATATCTTTCCTCCTATCATTGTAACAATTGGCTTAAAATCAAACTGTAATTTTTTCGAATATGAACAATGTTTTTGTAATATAAATACTGGAAATCAGTGTTCATTTGACCAATCGCAGATGAACAATACTTTCAAATTTATTTTACAATATAAACAATAAAAATTTAACAGTAATTGATTTCCCACGGTACTTTTTTGTTTACCTCCTACCTAGGCTTATAGCCTATACCTAACTATAGCTTATACCAAACTAAATATCTACATATTTTTATATTAATACGGTGTAGAAGTACACCTTAGGTAGCTCGCCAGTCATAATATATGCCATATCATTATTAGTACCTATTGCCGAGCACTATATACCTACGTTGATGACAACCCAGTCCTCGAAAACTTATAAACTTAAAATGGTTCGTTATTCGTAATATCTACAAATTCTAGCATTAACCACCACAAGAATTCTAATGAAATTACAATATTAGACACAAACTATGTTGCTTTATTTGAATACTAATTAATATATGAATTTTTTTTTTTTTTTATTGTTGATAGGTTCGCGCTTGACCGCTATCTCACCTGATGGAAAGCGACGATGCGGTCGACGATGGAACGCGCTATAATACCAATATACCAATACCAATTACACTATAATGTTGTTTGTTGTTGTTGTTAATCAAATTCAAATATACTTGTAGAATCCCTAAAGTCTCCAATTGTTGACTCTGAAGTCTTAATCTCGGGGTTTCCGCGGCTTGAGATCGACCCCAGCTCTCCAGACTGCATTCTTTACCAGAGTTACAAAACGTACTCGAAATAAAGCCTTTGTTTCGCTTCGAGTGAAGCTAAGCTGCTTGAACTAGCTGAACCTACTGTGGTGATAGTTTTTGTTATTGGTTTTATATTGTATTCAAGTCTTTTTTTCTATTTAGTTAAAATCGTAGCGAATAAAACTGTATTTTTCTATGTAATACGCGTCCGAAGTTTTGATTTCATGGACAATGGTTACGGTTATTCGGTTTTACTTCTACACTAATATTATAAAGAGGAATGATATTGTTTTTACTTGTTTCATTGTTTATTAATATTACATATCGTCACCCTCCCTGGTAACTGTCCTAACTAGCAAAGTTATAATATAAGTAGGTGCCATTTATAGATTCTGTAATGTATTGTACTAATTTTGGTCTCCAGGAAATAAAAACGGAGTTTACATCATTATATGATAAATGTTCATAATCCTGTCAATTTAATTCAAAATCCTGTAAAAGTAGTCGTGACACGAAAAATATATCGACAACACCATTATTTGTGGGTATTCTAAACCATACTTACAAAGAATGGCAGTGTTCTACTTAATATAGACAGTTTTTTACATAAAACCATAATTTAAGATTGAGCTGGAACGGATCCACAATGATATCACACCCTCATCAAACACAAACATAAATCAAATTTCAAGCGCGCCCGTTTAGCTGAACGCTTCGCAAATTACCGACACGTTTTTTCCTATCGCACAAACTGCACTTGGGGTACAAGGGACCGTGATAACTGGCACATCGCCATACTTATCAGCCGGTTGTTCTGAACACGCATAACTATTCCAAGCACGTACACTAAATCTATATTTCTCGCGGAGCATGAATGTAAGCAATTTTTAAGAACATCTGCCTGCGATGTCTGCCCCTGGAAAATTGAAATGATATTAAATCTATGTATAACATGTGGCACACGCATAAAACATAACAAGGTTACAGAAACAACGCAATCTTATTGAACAAATATAACATTTTTATTCAGTAAACATTCCTGGCTCAACGAATACAATCAGTTTTACTCACATGTGAGGAAATTGTTTAAAGTTTTTGCTCCATTTCTTCGCCGATCACTGTTTAGTCCCGAGTGAGATTGCCGACACACTTCTGCATAATTTTCAATCGAGTATAGATATATTTCCGGTGAGTTTTTTTTTTACTAACACTTTCATATTACGTTTGACATACCTGCAATTTCCGTTCTATCACCGGGATCTTATCGATTTTCAACGCTGTTCAAATGCCTTTCTACACGATGCCACATGGAGCAAAATGTTTAATTTCACACGGTTTCGGATTTTATAACTAGTTAGTTCAGCCAAATGGGGAATTAGTCGCATTTGCATATGGAAAAACGGAAACTAATACTAATTACGGGAAAACTTGCAATTACTAGCTTGTGAAAAATATTTCGTACTAAAAACAAACCTGAGTATCGTTAGTGAAATCAGCAGGCAGATATTACTTTGTGAAAGTTTATTTTTGCTGCAGATCTGTCGGAAATAAGAAACAAAACTTGTCCGATAGTAGACAATACCTATTTTTCTTTTTCTCGTCAAGAACGGCCATCTACTTTCTGAAGCACCCGTTTGAGTCGTACGGCAATATCCGGGAAAAACTTCGTGTTCTGTTTATACCAGAAGCTTATTTTATTTTCTGTGTAATTGACTGAATTCATTTATATTTTTTTTTTTTATTGTTGATAGGTTCGCGCTTGACCGCTATCTCACCTGATGGAAAGCGACGATGCGGTCGACGATGGAACGCGCTTACGTAAAAGAAACCTATTCACTCTCGACTTAAAGATTCCCGGGTTGTAGCTATCAGGAAACACAGACTCCGGCAAGGAATTCCACTCCCTAGCCGCACGCACAATGAATGTGTTCCCAAAACGTTTTATATTAATTGTTATAGCTGTTACACAGAACAGGACCAATAAGAAACGTTTAAAACATATTATTAATAACAGGTTTTAGTAGTGCGTGACTGCGATCCCACCTGATGGTAAGCAGTGATGCAATCGTTGATGGTGAGGCGCACTAGTTTATTATGAGCCTATTCACTCTAGCCTTGAATACACCCAAATTATAATCGAACGGGAAGCCCGCAGCAGGCGAATTGTTCCAGTACAACAACCGGAATCCAGTATATATATATGTACTGGATTCCGATAGTTGCAATTCACAGTACTGAATTGAAACGCATCAGCTCATCATTAGAAACAACTGATTTTATTATTTAAAGGAAAAATATTGTAACCAATATCTGCCGATGAACAAAACACGATTGATATGAATTGCTGTACAGTATTCAAAGCGTTATCGTTTATTGGAATCATTGTGAGTCTATACTATCGATAAAAATATCGGTTATTTATTAAAGAAACTTCTTAAATTACTGAAAGCGTAATTAAGCTTTAGGTACAATTTTTTGCCATTGTTAAAACTTCAGTTCGAGCTACGTCTATTTATTACGAATAAATAGTATGTACCTGTAAATTGATAAGGACAAACAACTTTTTTATCAAGTTTTAATATTGCTTTTTAATTATGTTTGAAAGTAAATAAATTATTTTTCATTTTCTGTAACGATAGAAATTAACAAGCTCGACGTAATAAAAATATGTTAAGTATATCTTTCTAAGAAATCATTAAATAACATCTACCACTCTAAGTGGAGCGAAAAGGAGTTTCACACTTTTACTGATTCAAACCCACGCGCGTTCCTTCAGCTGCTCTTTGCGTTTCAGGCCACGGTGACTCTTTGTAACAGCTGTCCGCTCGTCGTATAAGCACCGAGACCGAGTCGACGACGGCGCGTAGTTCCATTTGCGCCTAAACCGTAGGGGCCCAGTAAGGCCGATGCCTGCTAGGGCCTAGAACCCTCATTCAAAAGTGCGGCTGAAGAAACACAGGTGAGTTTTATCCAGGAAAAGTCTGATACTCCCCCTCACTCCATCCAGAGCAGGAGGAGTCGTTTGTAAAAATCTCAGGTAAATAAAAAATGATTTGTGTCCGATTATGCCCCTTATTGGTCTTAGTTATACTACCACTACCTAGAAAAAAGTGGGTTAACACAATATCGTAATATGTTTATTTCAGGCCTAATTAGTCGATAGGTGAGGTAGTGAGTTTAGTAACAGGTTGTGCTTATGTTATAGGTTAGTTTTATTAGTATGTGTTCTGACTGTGTAGTAACGGACCTTCTCTTCCGCTTCCGTTCGAATCTTCGCATCCGCCTCGGCCTCCGCAAAATTTATGCGGAGTTATAACGGAGTTTTATTTACGTCATATTAATAGAACAATTCCGCGCGAGTCGCAACGCTCGTTGTCGAGTATATTGACACAGGAGTCCGGCCGCGTGTTGTGTCACAGAATAAGTACGAGTAATACTTACAATAATATACAATAATAATAGTACAAGTTGCGTGTAAAACTAGACGGAATACGAAAGTTCAAAAAATTGTTTCATAAATATTCAGAAACTCCCAATTTAGTAAAAAAAATATCATTGATAACATTATGGGTACTTACAAAAATAAAAAATATGTATTTTTGTTAACTAGTGTACTTATAAGTTTTTTTAAGTGTACTATGAATGCACGTATTTAAAATAAAGATTTTTGACTACTATAAACCATAAATGACTATTTTTTCCTCATCCAATTTCACCTCCGCCTCCACCTCCGTTAACCTCCGCAACCGCGGAGCCGAAACTCGTCGCCTCCGGATCGGCCTCCGCCTACGCTAAGATGGCCTCCGTTACAAACTTACAACCCTAGTTCTGACATATTCGTCCTGTGCTCAGATTTTTTCGGCATAGTTGGATATACACGTCAATAACTAGCAGCATATCAGAGATCGCAACCACCATAATGAGCTATGGAATGCCGTCATCATCGTTCCCGCGACCTTCGCCAGGTCATCGGCCTACCTTGTGGGAGGCCTTCCAACGCTACGTCTTCCGGTACGTGCTCACGATTCCAGAACCTTTCGTCCCCAATGACCATCTGTTCTGCAAGCCATCTGCCCTGCCCACTACCACTTAAGTTTGCCGATTCTTTCAAAGAAAAGAGTCATAAAGATGGTTATTTAAGCCGATCTGGTTAGTTAAGTATGACGGCGATGTAAACTATACAACGCAAGTGTGACTTGCGTTTATGTAATTTTAAATGTGTATTTTAGTTTTACAAATGGGCCACGTTACCGACTGGGGCACGTATGGCTGGTTTACACTATATGCAGAGTACATCGTAATTACTTAAATACACTGCCTTTGGATTAGCAGTTCTATTAAAGAATAAACATTTTTAAGTTTCCAGGATACATTATCGAATACCTACTACGCAAGAATTTTCATAAGGAAGCCGCTTTCTTACGCAGATCTGATTGAGGAATATAGATTTTTTTTTAAATGGGATATCATCAAATGACTCGTGCAAGGCAAAGACAGAGTTTTACTGATTAAAAATCCACTTCAGTAGCCCTTTGCGGCAGGGTAAATAAAGACGTGGTGTTTCCTTTTTCCATCTGAGTCAACAGTTATCAATGTGAAAGTTTACTAATCGTAAGAGGTCATACTAGTATGTTCTTAACGGGCCTTTCACAGAAAACAGACATAGCTATGCCTCAATTTTTGCCAACTTCAAAACAATGCAAACGCAACCATATCTACCAGTGCATCACCTCGCTCAATACACTTCCAAGGCATACAATGTAGCAGTTAGCAAGCAATGTAAAGGGCTCAAGCCGCAACCCATTGTGTTTGGATTACAGATCAATAGTAACGGCCATTCCAAGTGCCGGACGATTGTTCAGCAGCTCAATAATCAACTGGCACGGATGACAACATCTAAATAAAACTAATACAATATTCAATCTACATAGTGCTCCTTTATTTTCAATCTGAATAGATTATTACTTCTTGGCATTTGCGCTTCATTTTTAGAGTCACTTATTTCGCTTTTACGTTATCATTTCTAGAAGGTTAGTGATCCGATCGAGCTATTCTATCTAAATTGCTTCTGATAAAGTTTATTGAGTGGAAAAGATAATGTTCCCTTGTACCACCGCCGGTTTTTTATGATGTTGATCTCGCCTGGCAGACAAGTGCTTGCGTTTCGCTTAGAAACTTAATAAAACGCAAGCGGTTGTATCCACAAGCACACGATGTCGTAATTCTAAACAAGCCATTTTCAAAAGTGTTACGTTCCTTTTCCGTTAACAAGTTATTTATTGGTCGGATGGAATTGAAAATACTTTAAAGGCTTTTTGATTTTCTAATTATGTTTAATATTAGCAAAACAATTGTTGAAGCGCATGCTATTTTAACATGTTTTTATTTTACTAGCTACACGACCAAAAGTAAGTATCAAAAATGAATGTGTAAAAATTCTGCATATCCGACAATTTTTTTACATAAAATTATTGTGGAATCAGGGGTAGCGGTTTGTTGTAACAGAACCCTTAAAAGTTCACACACGTGTTCCGCATGTTAAGCGTTAGCAGCTGAGAAGGCGTATACATAAGTAGAATGTAGATCGGACAGGAGACACTTTCAATTCATTCCTCATGGGAAATAACACTAACACGACCTTAGGAAATTATCTTAAACTCACAACGGGAAAGGCGTCATGTTAGACAGTTCTCATAGGACATGCCTTACACTGAAAATAATTTGAACCTTTTCTTCGATTAAAGTTTCAACTTATTAACTTACGGTACAATTAATGTACCGTAAGCGATAGATGAGGTCTACCACGAAACAGTCGCTTGTTTAGCTTAGAACTTTCCCATTCAGTCTTGCTTTAAATACCTACTGACATATTAAAGGTAGCTATTAAATTAGAGTTATACCGTAATGAAAATGTGCTGGAAACAGGTACGGTATTTAATTTTAATTTCTTAATTAAAAACAGGCTTATACAACATTATTTTTAGCAAAACCGATTCCAATAAAAATTTTACACCATATTATATTTATTCACAAAAATATTTAAAAAGATCACAAGTTGGACACGACCAACACTAAGTACAACACAGGTCACGGCAGATCATAGCGGGGATTAAGTACAAGCAGTCAGCTGGGTGTGGGAGTAAAACAACTCCTTAGTTGCCCGGACGGCCCGGTGACCATGTATTTGTGCGAACAACCAGATAACATGCGTATAGCTAAGGAATGGAATTCCCTGCCGGAGTCTGTGTTTCCTGATAGCTATAACATATGGGTCTTTAAGTCAAGAGTGAATAGATTGCTTCTAGGCAAGCGTGCTCCATCGTCGGCCGCATCATCGCTTACCATCAGGTGAGATTGTGGTCAAACGCGAGCCTATCCATTATAAAAAAAAAAAGCTTATAACTTTGTGATTTGTCATTATAAAACTTTTATATAGATTCTTTACATTGAAATACTAGACACGTGTTTCGGTTTTGCAAAGGTATACTAAAACTATTGTTGTATATCATATGTTTACTATCCTACTACCGGTAGTTCATATTTAGCAAGATGTTCGGTCATCGTGGTCGGGAACCGGTCTCTGTGGTCAGCTAGTCGCAATAGCATAGGTGTTCGCCCAATACACTCGCCGCAAGTGTCCGCTTAGCTATAGAGAAGCTACTCAAGCTGCAGCTAGTTTGCAAGCTTGCAGCTTAAAGAGGATACTTTACACTTTAAGTTATCGGATAAAGAGTTTGTGAGAGAAAACGGCTATTTCTTTAATGAAATTCCGGAAACGATTGTTTTTTTTTTCAGTTTTCATAGAAACTAGTTAAAAAAAAAATGAAGCTAATGAGAGTTACTGAACTGAATTTTTAATATAGGTAACCTTTTCTCATCTTTAAAAAAATACCCAACAGTAGCTTTTTTAAGAATTTTAATTAAAAAATACATAAAAGGTTTCTGAACCGATCGACCTCAAACACTTATTCACTTAATTAAACACAAGAAAAGAAAAAAATACAAACATTTAATGAGAAATTCAACGTTAAATGTTGGCAAAGCTTATTAATTAAGAAAGCGTCGATTTCCTCTTAGTAACTCAATTAGGAAACGCTAAAAGCTTGTTGAAGCAGTACCCAGTAGTGGCTCCTTCACTCCTTCAGGCAGGGTGGACAGGTGGACGAGACGTTTTGAAAATATTCTATCGGGACGATTCGAGGACCACTTTAGTGTGGGGGAAATTTAATAGACTGTTCAAGTGTACACTAGCTTATTGAAACGCGGCCGTGCTGGCGTGATTTACACAATATATCCGCCAGGAACGCTATTTGTAAAGGCAGGTGTATCGATTATTTAATTTGTGTAACGTCTTCACGCGACTACCGGTAGGTATACCTATACCGAGGCCCCAACTAATTAGCATAAAGCTCTCCTGGACGATTGCCAAATTTAAGAATTGGAAAGGAAACGTAAGATGCTGAAATTACGAATTTAACCAACACACTGAAAATTTATATCCGTCGCCAAGATATTTCGAGCATCTTGGAAACTCGATTGCGAGGTAAACAATATCTGCTAGAATTTATAGAATCTGCTTTGAGTACAGCTAACAACACAATAGGAAATTCATCGATCAACTTGCGTTGAATTGGTAGTAATTGACAAGCTCGATGTGGTGTGGCAGGCAGCCCTGAGGAATTGGTGCTACCGAACTAGACGTCGAGCTGACTACTATTGTTCGTGTTTAGTGTGTAAACAATGGGAAGCAAGTAATTATACCAATTATACTGTATAACAGAATTTAGACACACAAACAAACAGGAGCTGCTTTACGCGAAACACCAACCAGAGACGAACACTAACTAGAGAATTACTTGGTCTTTGATCGTGTTCTTCGAAATATAACAATTCTGTTTACGCGTATCTTCTTCAAGAGGCTTAGCCTGTTACCTAGTATCATTAGTTGAAAGGTTGATGGTTGAACATGCAAACATTTAGAATAGTATCAAGTATGCTAGGATGAAAAGCGGAAACCACAAAATGAAACTGAGCACATAAGATGCAATTAAGGAAATTAACTTTAGAACAAGTTGTGCGCCTGTGAAGTAGCAATGCCTTGTCTTATTTTCAGTGTATTTGCAACAGTAGAGTAACGTAATATAACAGAAAAATAAACATTCATGTTACAAGTCTTTAACGCAACATTAGTAGAACGTTAAGGATTTTAAAATAATTTTATAATAAACCTATTAGAACTAGGATTTTATTCATACAATATTTAAAACCCCTTTTCTACTACTTTATTATTTTAATTGAAGAGTCTTCTAGAAAAACTAAAATCTACCTTCATTATAACGGTGGAGAAAATGTTTTATTTTGTACTCATGCGTTACGTTATAAGAAATCTTAATTAAATGAGGAGTATTGTTACTGAAAAGTTGAACGGGAATCGTTTGTCTTGGTATGGTCATGTGAAAAGGAGGGACGAAACGCATGTTGCTAAAAAAGTTATGAGTTTACATGTGGATGCATGGAGGGAGAGAGGGAGGCCAAAGAAAATATGGATGGATTGTGTGATAAGCGATATGAAAGAAAAGGGAGTTAGTGATAGCGTGACGAGTGACAGGACAGAATGGAAGAAAAAAACGTGTTGCGGCGACCCCAAACAAAACGGGACAAGGGCAGGAAGATGATGATGATTTTGATATTTGCTTTTGATTTCATATTTTTCAAGCTGCTTCTTCATTTTGTGAAGGCATTTTTTTTTATAATGACTAATTTTTCGGCACGGTTGTCTCACTGGCATTCTGCTGCGCTAGAGGTCGCCGGTTCGATAACCATACGGAACAAATATTTGTATGGCCCACAGATTGTTGTTCCAGGTCTGAGTGTCTTATGTATGCGAGTTTGCATGTTTGTGAACGCAACTACAATTCTTAATGTAGAGGAGCGTTTATTCAAATGAAAATAATATATTTTTTTTTTATTTGGGAAATCATTCAATGACTTCTCCTCCCTCTCTTCCCTTGGGCGGAGCGGGGAGCAAGACAGACTTTTACTGACTAAAACCCAATATAGGATATTCCTCTAGAACCCTTGGCCCCATTAGGCTTCGACCCCACTGAGCCCCTACGGTTTTACTGACATATCATTGAGGCGCGCTTGAAACACTACGCGCCGTCGACGACTCGGGCTCGGTGCGGATAGTTACCGAACGGCCGGAAGGCGAGCTACTCATTGCTCGCCGTCCGTAAGCCCGCGCCTACGGTAGCTGGAAATCGAGATCGGGATCTCGGCGGCCGGGCCGTGAGCTTTGTTAGCATTACAGCTTTGTAGAAGGGAAGGAGGCGACCGCCTGCCATTCCTCCTCGCTCCGGACCTGTCGTGACCTGTATCTTGGTACAGGCCAAGCAGGCATGGCGCGAGAGATCATTGCCGCCGATCTGGGACCTCTACCGTATGCTCCTTCGTGTCTCACAATGGTGACACCCGGGCGTTTCTTCCGCACGAATCCGGTGCAGGAACCTTCCAAACTTACCATGTATGGTGCTTTCCAGCCACTTCTCAAAGTGAGGACTTACCGCCACAATTATGGCGTAGGTACCCTATATGAAAATAACATTTGGTTATTCATTTTACGAGCATAATTTTTGAAGACACACACAAACCTTTAAGATCTGGTAACATTGCTATGAATAATATATCTACGTACCTAACAGAAAAGTTACAAAAACCTTTACCTCATACAGAATAAAAAGGTGATGTTCCAACAAACATGTAGCATGACTTTTTGAAGTTATGACTGCCGGCGCCTCCGCCTCCCCTTGCTTCATTACCATATACGTGAATGATTTCCGTGTAAATGGCCGGTAATGATCGCTTTACAACACAGGGAGCGGTGCGTGGCCCTTGAGATTTTTTACCTATATGTACCCAGATCATAACTACGGATTAAAAAAACGTAGGTACAGTAGGTAACTTGCTGCTGCCAGCTGCTTCACTTGAGTGACATATTAAAAAATTATCCCCTGGGAACACATCCTATGTACTATTCCCGGACGTGGCAAGTTTCGTCGAAATCCAATCAGCCGTTCGAGCATAGAATAAATAATAATATCTCTTTTATAATATTAGTGACATTAATGCTAACACGAGTGAATAGGTTACTTCTAGGCAAGCGTGCTCCATCGTCGGCCACATCATCGCTTACCAACAGGTGAGATCAGCCAAACGCGAGCCTATCAAAACATCGCAATTGATTTGAGTATTTAGAAACTTATACTTGAATAGACTTATAAAATTCCTCGCACGAAAGACCAAAAATATGCTAATTTCATCGAGAAATTGTTATGTTTAACTCTCTGCGAACTAAGTCTTTCTAAGTAATAACGTAATAACATTTACGGAGTACTCAATCGTTATAAATTTATTGCTTTTATTATTAAAAAAAAGCACATCTATTACCTACGAGAGTATAATATACTCTCGTAGGTATAATAATACTGTATATTATATTGAAAAGTTTTCTAGAGCTAAGTCGCAGGATCCAATCAGTCGGCAACTCGACACGGCGCGCGAGTATCGAGTCACAGGCAGAAAGCACTTGTTCCTCGGTTCGAACTCGTTCAATACGCTACAATCATACACATATAAATTATGCCGCAAACTTAGTTTCCCGCTCACTGCTTCAACGTCACAACTCTCACATGAACAGTATTTGAGGTATTTTGTTAAATAACTTGTGTGAAAACACCGTTTGAGACTCAATATTTATCGGCTTACAGATTTTTTTTTTAATTGATAATTATAAACTAGTGCTTGTCTGCGATCCCACCTGATGGTAAGCAGTGATGCAATCGTTGATGGTGAGGTGCATTAGTTTATTATGAGCCTATTCACTCTTGCCTTAATATAAAAATAAAAGATCAAAAATAAAGCTCAGGGTACCTAACTGAAACCAACATTTTCTTAAGACTGCCATTGTACCCATAGGTTTAAATCTGTATGAAACATATGTTACTACTTTGGTTTACAGTAGAGAATAAAATAGAATACTTAATCTTTCTATTCTATTTTATTCTTTGATAACATTTTTAGAATAGAAGTAAATATTTATATTCTTTTGTTATATTCATAGGTCGGAATAGGTAGGGCTAATTTATGTACTTGCCATAGGTTAGAATAATATGGATATTCCCCGAGACCCGGGATTTGGTTTTACAGTAGTAAAATTATAAAAAAAACTATCTTGCCTTCGGGACTAATGAAAGATTAGCCGAGCGCTCAAGATCCGTGCCGATATCTGTACGCGTCTCAAGAAAGCGGCAACGTCGCGCGCTTGGAAAAAAGTTTTATAGCGTGCTGTTGACGTAAAATTTACAACGTCGCATATCATGCGCTTGTTGGCTTATATTTTTTTTTATACATATTGACAAAAAGAATGAAATTCAATTAAATCCCGTAGTATCAGCCGGAATCCCGTGAAATATCCATAATAACATTAATGTTTGCGGTCAATGAACCTAAATAGCCCTACCTATTCCGATCTCTGGTTATATTGTAGGAGTAGTGGTAGCCTCTAGGCTGCGGGAACGTTTGAAAGAGTGACAGCGGTCCTAGAACATATAAGGCAACTGAAGAACATAGGTGGGTTTAGTCAGTAAAATTCTGACACGCCCTCTCATCACCCTGGCCTAGAGCTAGAGAACAATTCTCGCTCGAGAAGCAATTGGATGGTAAAAGACTTTTAAAAGAAAAATGGTAACAACCCCGACTTATGAGACGAATTTCATAGGGTCAAACCCGCTTTACTTTGTGTAATTTTTTTAATGTAATTTACTTGAAATTGCGAAAAACCGGCATGTAGTATAACCACAAATTCGAAGACGTGTGACATCGACTAACCCGCACCGGCCCCACGTGGGAGATTAAGACCCACTGAGTCCAAGCAGTGGGAACCTTATAGAGATGATTATGCTATTTTATATTGAGGCCTCGTTCCTGACATCGGCAGTCAGCAGGAAACTGTATAGTACAGAAGGGTATCAGATATAGTTTAGTGATCAGGAATTCCGAAGGGAAGGAGACTACAAGATTCGAAGCAGTAGTGGTGTCTAATTAATTCAAACAGTTATGTAACCAATAACTAAATATTTATATGTATGTTACTATAATCCCATGTGACACTAGTTTGACCTAGTTATAGCTGAGAGATGCCGACAAAGATTCTGTGTTCAAGTTCTAATACCGAGAATGTATAGCCTTATACGTTGTGACAATATCAGTTTAAACTTAGCTTGCGGAACTGAGTCCTGAGTTATGAATACGTACTTTGATAAAGAACTACGCACTACATTATTTATTAAAGAAAAAGTAGTTTAAATGGGATACTTCAAGCAATTTGGAATACTCAAATATTTATTTATTTATTTAATGTTCATGCAACACAAAGTACATAGGTGGACTTAAGCCTTAGGCACTCTCTACCAGTCAACCTAGGGTGGTGAAGAGACAATATAAAATATCACTTTTTTTTATTATTTATGATAGGCTCGCGTTTGACCACCATTTCACCTGATGGTAAGCGATGATGTGGTCGACGATGGAGTAGACCCCTAAGTTGTAGCTATCAGGAAGCACAGACTCCGGCAGAGAATTTCACTCCTTGGCTACGCACAATAAATGTGTTCTCAAAACGCTTTCTGCAGGGTTGTCTACCATGTACCGGTGGCACAGGCGGCCGTCTCTATGAATATCAAGCGCATGACTATATTTTTTTCAACATATAATAATGTAGGTATGAATACAGAATGCCCACGATATCGTTGAGTATTAAAGAGATTACAATAACTAGATATTTTTGTTGATATTCATTCGAGAAAGAAACATAATTTCTTATTTATCTCCGTAGTACGTAGGTACCTAAATGCTTACAAAAAAATAACGTGATGTAGGAATCCTCATAGAAATAAAGCATTTAGTTACAGTAACAAACTATGGTTTTGTTCATGTCTACTAGTAAAAAATGTGGAATAGAGTGAAACGTTGTCATGCCCTGTTGTTCATTCAGAATACCGCGATTTTAATCTTGCTTTTTTATACCTATATTTTTTATTAGTATTCTACAAATATAAGGACGAAAGGAGGGGTAAAAACCATCTCTGCAGTTTCCATTATTCGAGAAAATATAATGGATCACATATTTGCTTTGCAAACCCTTCTACCTTCCCGGATCAGTACTTATTTCGAAGATAACCCTACATACAAATGATGTAAGAGATTTTTAAATTTTTAAGAACCAAGTAGAAAAAATAATCACTCAAATGTAGCAGGTATTACTAAATTACCTGCACCATAAATCCATAATCAATTTTGGATTTTTTCGATTAACTTAAATTTTGTTCAGTTCTTTTTATCTCCGACTTCGAAGCTATATTTTATATTGTTTTTTTAAATATATAAATAGTCTATAGCACTTGTTATTCCCTTACAACCAAAAGAGTGTCCAAAATGTGCTGCATTTCGTGTATTAAGGCTTATAGTCCCTTGAACATCTGGGCGGAGTTAAATGCACACATACTCGTACTGCCACCTGCGCCCGCATATCCCTGCTGACCTTTAAAACCTTCAAATTTTTTTTTTACTAAATTTTGATTGATTTACACAATATGCCTAAGTATGTACATTTTTAACCAGCAATTTTTTTGTACAAACATATTTTTAAAGATCAACGCCGTTTTAAAGGACTAGGGAAAACAAGTGAAAATATTATGCTGTTATTTTTTTTTTTTTGAAAAGTATAGATATGAAAAAAAAATATGTGATAATGTTATGTGTGAATTTTTTTTTTCAAATCTATTATCTCAGCCATTACCGAAGATTAGGCTTCAGAAAGTCACTATTTATGGCACTAAATGGGGTAAGCGCCTTGAGTGATATTAACGACTGAGTTCTAAGATGAACAATTTGCAACAACAGGAGTTTCTAACTACGTACCGCCGTGCATCCTGAGTAGCAATTTCATAGTATTGAAGCTGCTGCCGGCAAAATGGGTGAAACCTATTACGGTTATCATAGATGATTTTCCTACCAAAATAAAAAAAGGCCGCTTAGGCTCCGGTATTGTTCGAAAACGCAAAGGGTAACTGAAGAAACACAGGCGCGTTTTAGTCAGTAAAAGTCTGACACTCCGTCTCACTTCGCCCATGGCGATAAAAGAAATTTGGTGAAATCCCACGTCAAAAAAAAAAAGGTTTGGAACTGCTTCAGATGGATATTGAGGGAGCTCTGATGTTTCACAGACCGAGTTGAAAAGGTGCCAATGAAAAAAGAAATTGTGGCTTCCATCAAGAACAATTTTTTTTTTCCGAATTTACATTCATAGACTAGAAAGAGAACGACAGAGAAAGACCACCCGGTTAGCATATAATATATACGCATATAGAAGATGAAAAAAGCGTATGGAAGGGATAAAACGCAAAAACCTCACCCGATCCAACATTTTCTTTCGAATCACACCTACCACAAGCCGCGACAAGAGCCTTCTGCGACTGTCTATCTATCAAGATACAGTAGTATAGTGGCCCTGAGGTTACGTGTGGTGACGTTCTCTGCCAGTTGGTTGGTATTAGACCGATAATCGTGTTAGGTATTCACGTGCCAACCACAATAGAGATCTGCGCTCATCTCATACCGGCCTTATTTATTGTCCCACTCATCGTACTAACTTAACTAACTACTAATATAGTAACTTTTTTCCCAATTACTCCTTTATTCAAGCTATTTCTTTGTGGAATGCGTTTCAGAATGGCAACAAACCGATTAACATTAAAAACCACAGTTCGCGAGTTAATTCGTAAAAAGTTGGCAGTAGTATCATTTTTCAACCGACTTCGAAAAGGAGGAGGTTCTATGTTCGGCTGCATATATTTTTTTTTTATGTATGTTCACCGATATCTCGGTCAGTTGTGGACCGATTTTGAATATTATTTTTTTGGTTGAAAGGTTATGCTTCCAAGTAGGTCCCATAGAAATATTGTTCTGATGATGGTCATGAACTTCGAAGATATGGAACAGAACTCCTCATAGGATCACAGCAGAACTGTCGTAACAAAATTGCTTTGTTTATACGTATAGTCGATAACTGACTGAAAGAAAAAGGAAGGGGGATGTATCGCACTGTTCTGATGATGAAGCCAGAAGGTAAATTAATGTAATAACCGTGATTGGGATTATTAGAATCGTTATGAGATGAATGAGAGATGTTTGGCTAAGGGGTACTTTTTAGTGGTGGTACCATAACTAAAAAGTGTAAAATAAAAAACTTTTTACAAAAAAAATATAACCGACTTCAATGTTCACTGAAAAGTACAAAATAACTTTAATTTCGGAAGTCGGTGTTGAATAACGAAGGGACAAAACTATTTTATAGAAACACCGACCTCGGTTATATTTTTTTTTTGGAAAAAGTTTTTTATCTACGAGTATTGTCGATTTGGATCAATTGATTGACTATTTTAGTTCTTGTATGTAGTGTATTAATTTGAGTATACATTGTAAATATTTATTATATGGTTTATTAGTATATATATATCTTTTATTGTATTTGCCTTTTTCTCACTCTTTTATTGCACCTATCACTACTTTTTCTCTCCATCACCCAAAGGTTGACTGGAAGAAAATGCTCTGTGCTCATATGTGCATAAAGTATTAAATAAATAAAGTATTACTGCAGGCGACGCACATAACCCTACTTTGTAACTTGCTTCCATAACTGTGGTTTTAAGTCATTCTTGACACCACTAAACTATCATAACTAATACTGTACCATATTTAGAAAATAGTTATTTACCTACACTTAAATGGAAACTTATAAGGACTCCTACGTAACATGAGCAACCTAGTTAAAAAGTGAACGCACAATTTGCCGAACCGAACGCCCTGAACAAATCGAAAGATTTTTTTTATGCTAGAGTTCTTCCAGTTTCGGACGATTCGACGCGGTTAGGTGTACAGGGTTTCATCGGACTTCATATAATAATTCTAAAATTATTTTCTTTCGATTCGTTCGACGCGTGCGGTTTGGATAGTGTGCGTTCACCTTTACAAAACCAACTTGTCAATCAAGCAGGATGCAGGCGCATACGCACCCAAACGAGTGTTAATAACCGAATAAATTACAGATTGGGGTCGCGTCACGACTGTCGATACGTCATTGCGATGCAGCGTACTTTATTTATCGTAGTTCTTAATTACAGATAATGTCAGCCGGGTTTTCATTAAAACGAATACGAGGGCAACGGATGCAATATGTCAACGAGGGTCGCCTGAATTTAATATATACCCTGGTCATCCCTATTCAGTGAAAACATTCAACAGTTTACGTCGCGCGTCGCTTCGCTGGTCTCCGCACTTAACGTCTCTGTCTAAATGGGAGCAGAGTCTTTCTCCATTTTATTTGAATTTATTTAATGTATTTCAAGGAGCAACGGTTCTTTGGTGCTTTTCTCAGTTATGTTATCAAATGACCATCGTCGCAACGAAATTGTATTCGAAACTTATGTTTGCAAATGCCTAATTAAGGTAATGGAATTTTTATTGATTCGTTGAGGTAATCAAACGTAATAAATAAAATCTAGGGTCACATACAAACAATTCCTTGTCGTCATGTCGAAGAAAAATGCATGAAAAAGACGACGCCGCTCATGTCTATACAATAAAGTTGTTTTTGTATTTCCTTCATACACGCTGCCCACTCATTGGTGACCTTTAATCAGATTAACACCCTTATGTCCCCACATACACGATTCCTTTGTTGCTCTGGACAGAATTTTCCCAAAGAAAATAACAGTTGAAAGACTTTGCAAATTCAAAAAGAATTTACACGTGGTTTAGGTATTTATGAATACATTTCTATACAATAATACCCGGATTTTTCTACATGGAAGATTTGGAGTAAATAATACGTCTGACCGTGTTTTAACGCCATGGTTTGACATATTTTTAGACCGAGATTGACAAAAGCCTATTCAACTTCAAACGCTTCATTCTATATCCAGGGGTAAATAGGATAATAAACCAATAAAATCCAAGCTAATATTATAATTAGCGTGAGTTGCCGTTGATGAATGAGTCAATCGCCGTCGTCAGCGAGAAACTTGCACGCTATGGAAGATCGTTGAGCTCCTTATGAGAGAAGTGGTGGCATTACTAGTAGCCTGCGCGCCAACTCTAATAGATTACCGATAGATCAACGCCCTGGCGACGACATCGTCATTTGATATAGGGAAATATATGAATATCCATACATAACATAATTGGAAGCAATGTCCATGGAGTTTCTAGCACATTCTCATACATTCATTCTTTAATTATAATTTTTTTCAATTTAAGTTCTTACGAGTATTTTGGTGTACAATAAAGTTTATTCTATTCTATTCTTCTCCAGAGAGATCTACGCTTTGGAATGTGCAATTTTAGCTTCATTTTTCTGACTGACCGACTGTTACACCCGGACGTTTCTTCCGCACGAATCCGTGCAAGAACCTCTCGAACTTACCATGTCCGGTTAGAACCGGCGTCATTTGGAATATGAGGACGCCATGACGTCTTTCTAGTCACTCCTCAAAAAGGGGAGTTAAAGCCATAATTATGGCGTGCCCATTAAAACATCATAAAGTCTCGTAAACATGGATTTCAATAACAAAGAAGAACTGGAGACCTCTGGCTAACTCTCCGGGAAACACACAAGTTACGCTTGCATCTCAAAGCTACAATTATGGCATAATGAGGGCGTGAACTCGTTCTCAGATGTGATCTAAGAACGCGACTGCTCCGCGGCAACAATTCAAATTCCCAGTTTGCCAGAGAAGCAAACGTACGAACACGTTGTTTCGCGCTGTTTGATAAGTTCAGACACGACCTTATCGGTTTACTGTCTAACATTTATGTTCGGATTGCAGATCATTAATTTGTAGCTCTGTTATAAGTTTTGCCAACAAATATGGAAACAAGGGCACCATGATGTATTCAAATATCAAGCATGCGAGCGAGAAAGAGGTACAGAGCTATACACCCTATATAGTTCCAGCCTTTTAACGGTTCAGTTTAGGTCGTCAATTGGATCGCGTGCTGAAGAGCTCGTGGTAAGTATCAAATGTCTACAATATGTTGCGCCACAAAAAGTAATTTCGCTCAATGCACTATCAAGGTATATATATTATAATAATTCACACAAAACCACATCCTATGTTTTTATTGGTTGGAACTTCGAGTTTAAAACTGTTAAACTCGACTCAAAAAACTATGCCGAATTATCAAAAGTAATAAAAATGAGCAAGCTCATAAACATCCCGTTTTATGTGCTCATAATAACATTAGTAACCAAATTATGCCAATTCAAAAACTTATAATCTACTCCAACGGGTAAAGTGAAACTAGCGATTGAGAAATTCATGAATTCGAATTCAATCGGTGCAGAAACACAAACCGTAGCACAAGCAGATTATTAAGCTCTGTTTGAGGTATTGTCTCGAATCTTGGTTAAAATTTGCAACCCGAATACTAATATAACATTCAAAGATGCAGTTTACGGTATTCCGTCGAAGCAATATTGATGGACGTGCAAACCACAATTGATTTATTAGAAAATCAATTAACGTCTGTAGCATTCCCCTCGATCGGGTTTATTGAAAACGTGCCTCTATTGTATTTCTTAACGCAGTATTAATTAACTATATTGATATTTAACGTTTCTTAGTGTTTGAAATTATTTAATTTAATACTGAGTTTTATTTCAGTGATGGCATTTTGCGCAGGCCTGCGTAGCAATTGTGTAGAACTGCGTAGTAGTTATGTAGACTTGCGTAGACCTTCGTAGGCTTGCGTAGACCTTCGTAGGCTTGCGTAGCGCACGTGTAAGCCAGTGTTATAAACGCGTGAAAGCTTACGTGACTGTTGCGTAAACTTGCTTACAGTCTGCGTAGACGTCGAAGTACCGTTTCATTGCTTGGATTTTTATTAAGAAAAAAAAAAGTCCCAAATATAAACCGGTGTTCTTTTAAAGCAAGCAATAAAAACCAAAATAAAATTGGAAGTTATACAAGCATAAAATTTTGAACTTATTTAGTGTTTAGCCTATATAGCAATAAAAAATTTAATCATCTTGCAATTTCGATTCTGGAGGTAAAGTAGTGGGGGGGTGGGCAGTTACTTCATTTAGGATTAATCTAGAAAACTAAATTTTCAGTAATTTAGAAGATGACTTCTTCTTGATATGAATCACTTCGGGGCAGGACATTGCCTCCACCAAGTCGAGCAAAATTTAGTCAGGAAGCAATAACCAATCTTCTCATCTTTGAGATGATATCTTAAAGACATTACAACCTAGGGGTCTTTAAGTCAAGAGTGAATAGGTTGCTTCTAGGCAAGCGTGCTCCATCGTCGTGCCACATCATCACTTACCATCAGGTGAGATAGTGGTCAAACGCGAGCCTATCAATATTAATTTAAAAAAAAACATTATGGCAATTAGGACCTGATGCTATAACTCGGAGGTGGCTAATGTAACCCTGGAATGCCTACTAGTAAACACGTCGAATTTGGGCTCATTAGACTCGTCTTAACCAGTTCTTTTACTTTTTGTACATTTTATGTGTCGGGGGTATTCTTTTTTAATTTTGCTATTATTTCTAAATAGGTAACTGTTGTGAGTGATTGTAGTACAACCCTATAGTTAGTCTATGCACATCCCTATCAAAAGAAGATGGTTGAAGATGGCGTCTGTCCTGACTATTGTAATTATCTTAATTTTTATATTCAATAAACCGTGCTTTCATACAAGGTGCTTTCATTAACCATATCAAGAATATTACAGTAACATACCATGTAAACCGCACACGGGCCACCGACCACAACGGGCCAATCCCATCGCAGTGCAAACTGACCCGTAAATTGCATCTTTGAGATGATATCTCAAAGATTGTCTTAGCTAGTTCTCAGAATTTGTTAAACTTATATGTTGGTTCAGAATCAGTAACGGGGATTCGAGGTTAAAATGTTATTGAAATATTCGTTAAATTTCGTCAAAGAAATGAAGTCCCGTCAAAAATATTACATATTAAAAAATGCTGCCAGAACCCTTTACAAAAGTTGTGAGATCTTAAACGGAGCCATGTCAAATTTTCTAAATTCATTTTCCTTCCAATAAAATACTTGACAACAGTAAATTTTTATTTACAAACTGTTTCGCATGACTCTAATTAACTTACATTTCATTAATAAAGATAATTAATTTGTGACTTGGCAATCACGATCCAAAGATAAACAAAACGGGTTGAACAAAGAAGACATTACCATAGTAAATATATCATCGTGCGTATTCTTTGACATCCACTTAGACTACCAGTTTTTTTATTTCCAGCCACGGTAGGCGCGGGCTTGCCGACAATAAGCAATGGGTAGCTCGCTGTCCGGCCGTCCGTCCGGTAACTGTCCGGATCAAGCCCAAGTCGTCGACGGCGCGCGCTGTTCCCGCGCGCCTCAAGGAGTTGTCAGCAACAGCAGGGCCCCAGCCGGGTCGAAGCCTACTGGGGCCAGGGTTATCCGAAAGGGCGCTCGAGCCTCGGTATGAAGGCTTGAAGGAACGGGATGGGTTTTTTAGTCAGTAAGAGTCTGACACTATCTCCCGCTCCGCCCAAGAGCGGGGGTTGTCATAGGATGATTTTTCTCCCATCGAAAAAAAAAAAAAACTTGTCTCAGCATAAGATTTCACAACAAGAGTGCGAGACCCGGCAATAGTTTTTATCATATAATACTTTTAATCGTTTATATTGACTAGGTTAAAACGATCAATATTAAATCCGTTTAATATTGCATAAAATGGGAAATCCTACTTTAAAACGTTAGACTTCACAGCCTGTCTTTTCGTTATTGATGCATATAGTCGATGCACGATGCAATACCGGCACACGAACATTATCCAAACATACACATGAATAAAATATTCGTAGATGCTTTTAAGGAAACTTATTAATACATTTTCAACGTGTTGCTAATATGTTGTTGCTCTAAGTCTCTCTCGATAAGGATTAACATCGCTTCAGCTCTTTGCACTGCCATCACGCTATCGGCATTCCTTGAGACTAGAGACTTTACTATTCAAGGATTATCCGCAGTAGTTTCGAAGACGCAATATTGTTTGCTTGTTTTCCATAAGCCGGCTTAAATATTGGCTGAAATAAATATTAGAAGTGTGAATAGCAGAATTCCTGCTTCAGTGCTAAATGCTACTAAACTTCAACATAAAACGACTAAAAGCCTGGCATTTCTTAATCCCTTGTTGCATTAATTTATAAAACTTCTATTGTATGTGTTTAGAGTTAAATGATGCCTGTAATTATAATTTTCTGGACGTTACACAGATGAAAATTAATGAACCAAACAGAAATACCTCAAACAAAATTTACGCAACTAAAAATTAATAAATGGCCGTATTCATTCCCTTAAAGGAATCATAGGGTGGGTTTTCCCCGGTCACCCCTGTTGGCCATTTACCAACTTACTATCGCCTCGTATATTTCAAACAAACAAACCTAATTATACCTTTGTGTAACCTGTAGATTGACGCCAACATAATTTGGCACCTGAGTTTCGCGACCGGACTAGCGCAAGATTCTAACACAAAAATACTAGATTCAATCCCACTTTCTACTCGTAGGATCCAATTCAAAAAGCCAATAGGTACCTACCAATTGAATCAGTTGTCAAATCTCAGCTTATGTGATTAGTCTGGCGGGGCTTACGTAGAAAAAATTGAACGAAACACCCATTTCCAGAAAAGTGTTTTTCTTTTTTCGGTGGCAAAATTATCCAATGACATCCCCCGCTCTTGGGCGGAGCGGGAGACTATCACTGATTAAAAACCCACTCCTGTTCTTTCGTTGCCTTTCATACCAGGGCCGTGTCTTCCTTTCAGAGGCAGACCCTTGGCCCCAGTAGGTTTCGACCCTGCTGGGCCCCTACAGTTTGCTGACGTCTCCTTGAGGCGCACGTGGTCAGTACGCATCGTCGATGACTTAGGCACGGTCCAGTCGATTACCGGACGGTCGGACGGTCCCGGGTGTCGCCACTGTGCGGAACACCAGGAGGACACGGTGGAGCACACAGTCGCGGTATGCCCTGCTAGGGCGGAGCATCGCCGTGCCCTCGTGGGGGTGATCGGCGGCGGAGACCTCTCGCGCCGGGCCTTGGTTGAGGCCATGGTCCGGAGCGAGGAGGAGTGGCAGGCGGTCGCTGAATTCTGCGAAGCAGTAATGCTCGCTAAGG
This sequence comes from Mythimna ferrago, assembly GCA_910589285.2. Lineage (NCBI taxonomy): Eukaryota > Metazoa > Arthropoda > Insecta > Lepidoptera > Noctuidae > Mythimna > Mythimna ferrago. Next base: position 13,430,464 of record OU342673.1, on the reverse strand, counting down.
AGGAGGCCAACCGCATTAGGCAACGGCGCTCTCGCCGGCGCCGAGGTTCCGATCCCGATTTCCAGCCACCGTAGGCGCGGGCTTGCCGACAGTAAGCAATGGGTAGCTCGCTGTCCGGCCGTCCGGTAACTGTCCGGACCAAGCCCAAGTCGTCGACGGCGCGCGCTGTTTCCGCGCGCCTCAAAGAGTTGTCAGCAACAGCAGAGGCCCAGCCGGGTCGAAGCCTACTGGGGCCAGGGTTATCCGAAAGGGCATTCGAGCCCCGGTATGAAGGCTTGAAGGAACGGGATGGGTTTTTTAGTCAGTAAGAGTCTGACACTATCTCCCGCGTCGCTGCAACTACGGTGGCCGGAAATCAGGATCGGGTGCGGTGCACCGCCCAAGCCGGGCACACCTCTACCGTGTGGTCCACCTTATCCTCCGGTTTGTCCACACAGTGGCACCCAGGCGTTACTTCCTCACGAATCCGGTGCAAGAACTTCCCAAACTGCCCATGTTCGGTGAGAACTTGCGTCATGCGGAAGGTGAGGACGCCGTGAGGTCTTTCCAGCCAATCCACAAAGAGAAGACTTACCGCCATAATTATGGCATGCCCGCTGGGTTAGGTACAATAGTCGCTGTCTCCAATCCACCATGAGATCCCGCCAGAACTCTGTCCACCGTCCACCATGCCGCGACATGTCGCAGCAGCGGAGTTTCACCCCGGGCGTTGCATCTCCATGCGCAAATCGTGCATGCGTGCAAAGACTATTGCCTCCAGATCCTATGGTAGCAGGAGAAAAGTGGTTTCTAAAAATGTAAACCACTTTTCTCCTGCTACCAGGGGATCTGGAATCTGGAACCTTTACGTAAATTGAATCCCACTAAAAACATACTAGTCTAGTCAAATTAGGTCATTTTTTAATAAAGATTGGAATAAATTCTCTGGAGAGGCAAAAACGTTTCTGATGGTATTGTATGAGTGAAAAATAGAGTATAAAAAAAAAAATCATTTGGCACCCCTACGGAAGGGGGTGAAAACTGTTTATTGCTCATAACTAACCAGAGAATATAGGTGAGCTTTAAACCTCAACCTACATTATTGCATTTTAATTATTTTAATTAAACCTAACCTAACCTAACCAGAGAATATAGGTGAGCTCACCATTATTTTTTTTATGGTATATTAAACCTCAAACTACATTATTGCATTTTAATTATTTTAATTAGACCAACGCAGCATTAGAAAAAAATAAAAATGTTATTTTTGGCCATTGCGGCATTGGGGAAAATTGTGTAGTTTTGTAAACTGAGGAAAGTGTTATACATTTCGACCTAAATACATGATTGATTTTGCACCCCAGTGCGACGTATGGAAATAAGTTTTTCACGTTTTTTTGCTTTTGTACTTCGGGGGAAATTTAAGTAGTTATGAAAATAATCACAATTACATTAATTTGGTTTCCTTTATATTTGCACCCTATAAAAAATTAGCATTTTTTTAAGGAACATACGTTTTTCTAGTGTTGTCTTAATTGCCAAAGAACTATTACGCCATGGAAGTGACAAGCGCGCGACACGGAATAATAAACTGACAAGAAGAGATAAGCGTAGTCATTACCTAGGAGTGTTGTGGGATGTATTTTACGAGTAAGGAGTACTTTCTGATTGTAAATGCTCTGTTAGTAAGTGTAAGTAAAGAAACCTAATTTTGTTTTTATAAAAAAAAAAAAAAACAGTTAAAAATACCGTCTATGTTTAAACAAAAAAAAACGAGAGTGTCCTGCAAGCATGTCCTTTATTTATCTTCTATACATACATAAAAATAAAATTGATGTATCTGTTTGTAATATTGAAGTAACTGCTTTTTACTACATGCATACATATATACGGTACATAGAGTTTGACCATCGAAAGAAGACAACGAATTATTAATCAAACGTTATGTATGGCAGCATTTAAAAAAATTAAGAATTGTCAAAATTGTTTTCCTGCATCTTATTATACTCATTTTGCTTAAAATAATGCCATAAACAATCACTAGTTCGATGGAAAGGCTACTATTTAATATAATGGACAAATTTAAAGACGCAAAAAGTGAATTAAATTAAAAACATGCAGATAAAATGCGACGGTTGGATACAATAATATCATTTCTAGGTTAGTTTTTTAATTACTATTATAAAAACTTGATGCTTTTTGACTATTTAAAAATTGTAATTTTACTCACACGGTGTATTATACTTTTCAGGACGTTTCGGCAATGAGTACACGAAACTCCTAATAATGAAAACAGTAAAGGACATGGAAAGTTGTATATTTCGTATGCGCGCTGTCTAGCAAAGTAGCGGCGGACATTTGAACGATATTATATTCCATACATAATGACATCAATCGTCCATCCAAATTAATAAAAAAAATCGATAACACACAATTTGTTTTATTCAAATTTAAAGATTCCAGGGAAGTGTTCATTGAAAGGCCCACTGGCTCCACAAATAATTGGACCTGTGCTTTGTATAACATTCGATGTTGGCCTGGTATAAAGCGCCGTCAGTGCCGGATTAAACCGACCCTGAGTCTATTGCTAATTTGACCAAGGGTAGCGTTGAAAATTCCGGAAAGAAACAATCGTTTCTTTCAATGAAAAAAACAAATTGAGTTTTTTTCCGTTTTTTCACATGTTGCATTGAAATTTTGCGGAAAAAATCGTTTGGGAACAAAATATAAATCTTTCGAATGTTTTATTCATTGTTTCGGTTAAGCCTCCCCCAAGTGTCACCATAATGATCGGTGCCCACTGTTGGACACAAGCGTCTCCCAAGTATCGCCATTTAGGGCTTTAATGACTGCTGTCCACTGTTGGACATAGGGCTCCCCCTCGCTATAATGACCCATGCCCACTGTTGGACATAAGCCTCCCCCGAGTGTCGCCATTAGGCGCTAAAATGACTGATGCCCATTGTTGGACATAAGTCTTCCCTCGCTATAATGACCTATGCCCACTGTTGGGCATAAGCCTCCCCTAATGTCACCACGTAGGCGTTATAATAACTGATGCCTACTGTTGGACATAGGCCTCCTCTCGCGATAATGACCTATGCCCACTGTTGGGCATAAGCCTCCTCCAAGTGTTACCACGTAGGCTTTATAATAATTGATGCCCACTGTTGGACACAGGCCTCCTCTCGCGATAATGACCTATGCCCACTGTTGGGCACAAGCCTCCCCCAAGTGTCGCCATTTAGGCGTTATAATAATCGATGCCCACTGTTGGACATAAGCCTCCCCCAAATATTACCGTTTAGGCGTTATAATGACTGATGCCCACTGTTGGACATAAGTCTCCCCTCGCTATAATGACCTGTGACCAGTAATGGACATAAGCTTTCTCCAAGTTTCACCATTTAGGCGTTATAATGACTGATGCCCACTGTTGGACATAAGCCTCCCTCAAGTATCGCCATTTAGGCGTTATAATGACTGCTGTCCACTGTTGGACATAGGCCTCATAAACTAGTGCGCCTCACCATCAGATTGCGTCATCTAGTTTATATTAATTTAAAAAAAAAGTGCGCATTTGAAAAAAACAAACATGAAGTTTTCGGTTCTTTTCATATTTTTCCGTTTTTAGAGTTCCGTAGTCAACTAGGAACCCTTATAGTTTCGCCATGTCTGTCTGTCCGTCTGTCCGTCCTCGCTTAATCTCTGTGACCGTTAGCACTTGAGAGCTGAAATTTGGTACCAATATGTATATCAATCACGCCGACAAAGTGGTAAAATAAAATTTGGAAAAAAATGTTTTATTAGGGAAGCCCCCTATATGTAAAGTGGGAAGTGATTTTTTTTTAATTTCAACCCTAACGTGTGATATATCGTTGGATAGGTATTTAAAAATGAATAGGAATTCACTAAAATTATTTTTTGATAATGTCAATAATTTCGGAAATAATCGCTCCAAAAGTAAAAAACAACGTGTCCCCCCCTCTAAGTTTTGAACCATAAGTTTAGAAAATATGAAAAAAATCTGAAAAGTAGACTAGTAGACTTTATAAGGACTTTCTAGGAAAATCATTTTGAACTTGATGGAAAGAACAGTTTTTGTACAAAAAGACAAAAAGGTTCTACAAAATAATTTCTGGACTAAGTTTGTAGTATAATCGTATATGCAAGCATTTTTTTAAACTCATAAGTGGGTACACTTATTGTGACGGACGGGAAACTACGGAACCCTACACTGAGCGTGGCCCGACACGCTCTTGGCCGGTTTTTTTCGGTGTTATTGGAAAAATACATGAAATTTATAATTTATAAATTTCTTGAAAGTTTCGAATGTTACATTGAATAAAACAACAGTATTTGAAAGAAACGGGAATATTCCCTGTTTTTTTCTACGCTAACCAAGGGGCGGGGCTACCACTAATCAATTAATTTAGTAGTAAGATACTAATTAATTTAGTACTTTTTGAAAACCTAGATGATGATCGTTTTTTGCATACCTACCCCGAATGATTAGAATTTTGCTTAGGACGTTTAGGTTTTCTTCTGACAAATAATACAGAATTAAGGAGTCTTTTCGATGCTGATGGCGAAGCCTTTGTGAATTTATACAGAAAAGCTGTACAGTTAAGATTTACTTAGGATTACCTAGGATGCAACATTTATTTTTCTTTGAAGTAGTCTGATTTAGCAAATTTTTAAGTGGAGTAATCTTTCTGAGTGATTTTTCTCATCAACACGCCAACATCGATAGTCATCATCATTTCAGCTGAAAGGCTTCCATTGCTATACAAAGGTTTTTCCTATGTCACCACAACGGCCGGTCCAGTTTATCACGCCTCCATCGAATTCACGTGAACCTTACTAAATAAAAGGTTATTCTTACCCTTGTTTCAAGACCTTTCAACGTTACGTCTTCAGGTATCCGGTCGCCATTCCAGAACCTTTTGGCCCCATCGATCATCTGTTCTGCGAGCAATATATGTACCCAGTTTACTGCCACTTAAGCTTATCTTCCTCTCCATTGCTCTTTGTGTTACTTAAAACCATCTGATGAGGCGCATTGTGAACGACCACGTTTCAAAGCCAAATGTCACTACGCACAGGCAATGTAATATTCACATAGACTAATTATGTAATTATGTCTAGATATGTAATTCCCTAAAAACCTTGTTTAAGCTTATTCTTAGTAGGGTTATTAAGATTGAGCGAAAATTAAGTGGTTTTAGCTAGCGCTGCTAGAAGCTGCTGGCTAAAGCTACCCTTTCTAAAATAAGCTTGAACAAGGCTTTTATTTACCAATAACTCCGTGGATTTTAAGATCACTTGCGTAAAAAGTACGATGATGGGATAAATTCTAAGAGATCTTCTATTCTGTAGTTTGCTTGCAGGATAGTCTGAAGTAAAGTGACTATCTCATCACATCCAAAAAAATCAGCTGTATTTAGGTTTCACGCAGTACCAATATTTTGACTAGTTTTTTTTTATGTTCAAAAATGCGGGATCCCTGAACGCGCAGGGCCCCAAAATGGGGGGGGGTCTGTAACATTTGCTACTCTTGCTACATGGCTAATCCGCCACTGAGTGCCATCTAACCTTTGCATGAATGTCGAGTTTCCTAGCAGCTACCGTAGCTTTGTGCTCAATGAACTGCCCAAAGTTTAAGGAAATTTCAACTCCCAAGAGCTGAAGGCGGTCGATACACTCCAAGGATACATTCTAAAAAGCAGGTGCTAAGGTGATCAGGCTGCTTTTGGCAGTGAACGGACATGCTTGAGTTTTGGCGGCATTGAATATCGCGGCTAAATAAGCAGCACATGTTTAATTGTTAAATAAACATGCATCATATATATATCGCATACTTATTATTTTCATGAATAATCAACTCTGTTTAAGTGGCGTACAGCTAGGGTGAAGAGCTTCAATTTTTTTTTAATACGGACTCTTTTTTGTTTGCCATCTTTCGTTGGTCAGAGTCTACACCAAAATAACATTTTTTGCAATTTTTGTCTGTCTGTTTGTCCGGGCTAATCTCTGATATGGCTGGACTAATTTTGACGGGACTTTTTTTGGCAAGTAGCTGATGTAATAAGGAGTAACATGAGCTACTTTTATTTTAGAAAAAAATAAATTCAAAATCCTGTAGTCCACGCGAACAAATTCGCGGGCACAGCTAGTTTCAAATAAATTAGTTGTATTTCGGTTGTCTTTAGAACTATAAATCTTTTGACAGCGCTGATTATTCTACGGCATCGGGTAAGGTAGGAACAATAAAATATTAGTATAAAAAATGTGGAGTTTTAAAGTATGCGCCTCAAAAAGAAACTGGGTAAGGGCGAGTCGGACTCGCACACTGAGGGTTCCGTATCAACTAACTTAAATACAATAAATATCAAGCTTTTGCCAGCAGCAATTATTCCTATACTTATTATATACTTAAGACTTGCTTCGTGCCAAATTTCAGGGCTCTAGGTCAACGGGAAGTACCTTTATGATTCCCTTGAGTGTCGAAATATATAATTTTTTTTTGCGACGTATCTTTTTTATTCGTTTACTTAGAAGTTTTTACTTTTACACAGCTTTAAGGGACCGCAGTCTTGAGTATACGGTTTAAATTTCAACTTGATACTTGCACTTGTTCCCGAGATAAAGGGACTTGACAGACAGACGTACGAACAACAAAGTGATTCTATAAGGATTCCGTTTTTTCCTTTTGAGGTATAGAAAGAAATAAAGATCGGCAGAGAATTGATATGATTATCATAATTTCTTGTTAAATAAATACTTAATACAGGGGCAGGTCGGGAGATCACGACAAACAATGCAATACACTCCATAATCCATTTTCACAACACAGCTAATAAAATTGAGGAAATTATAGTTATTAATTTGTATAGCGCAGGGATCGCTTCTTGCCACAAAAATGATCTAAACGCATATACATGCACGCACTTACTCTCTACCCCGCCGCGCGCGCGCCGCGTGACCCCGCTTTCGCCCTCCGAGCGCCACGAGGCGCAGTATGTATTCACGTTAACTCTACATAAACTTCCAGTTATATATTTCTTATTTTTATTACGTGCGAATGTTTTATATATAGAATACATTTTATATTAAAAAATCCATGACTACACTAATTTGCCCCGAAGTACAATCTACAAATATTGTAAAATGCTGTTTTCCTAGGGGTGCAAAAGGGTGCAAAAATAACTGGGTGTATAGGATGCTTTAAAAAGCTTATTATGAGTTTGCACCAACTGGCTAAATTTCCCTTGAGCCGCAAAATAAAAATAATGATTTATTAGTGTTTCATACACCTCAAACTTTTTTCGTGAAAAGTAATTATACACCAAAGGGGTATCTACATATATCTAAACTTACCACAACTAAATACTTATGAAATTTTTAAATTTTGGGACTTTTATGTTAAAATCTAATATTAAACAATGTTCCGTACATAACAGGAATGGTGCAAACTCAGAGAAGACTTATATTCATGTCTTCTAATGATTCCACAAAAAATTACAACTACACGAATTAGGTCCAATCTTTTTGCTAATTTGACTAGACTATACCTGTTAAAAAGGGGGCCAAGTTCCTATCGGCTAATTGTTCGCCTAAGAAAGGGTTGAAATCCAATCCAATGCCAAGTTTAGATGCACTTTAAAGTCGATCATAATCATTAGAGAGAGTTAGTTTCGGCTCCTCGTACGCCTTCCAAACGACCAGAACCTAAGGGTTCTGAGATATATTGACACATAAAATAATAATAATCTTTATTGCGAGTAACAATGAGACTCATTTAGTGTTAGTAATAATAAAACAAACTTACAACTTTGTTAGTGACACAAACACAGTTACAAATTACAATACCACACACAATAAACATCATCTATCGATATGAATAAAAAACAATGGAAAAACACAGCGCGTAGTATTTTCTAGTAGCAATTGTTATGAATTGTTGTTGATTCAATTATGAATTTACCATTTATGACAAATTTTCGTGCACAATTTTGGGATTTCTTTGTTTTACTTCATCACCATCATCATCAGCCTTTTTGATGTTCCCACTGCTGGGACTCATGCCTCCTCACTAGGAAAGGGAATGGGCCGTAATCCACCATGCGGGCCCAGTGCGGGTTGGTGGATGTCACATGTTTTCGAATTTTTGGTTCTAGGATATGCTGGTTTCCTCACGATGTTTTCCTTCACCGTTTTGAGAGCAGTGGTAATTAAATAAATTACACGAAGTAATGCGCCTGACAGGGTTTGAACCCGCGACCTACAACTCGTAAATCGGAGCCATTACCACTCGGCCACCACTGCTCTGCTCTCTTTTTTACTTATGACTACATAAATGTGATCAGTAACGGGAACAGATAGAGCCCATTTTTTAATACTAATTAAAAAAAGGGGTTTATAATTAATATAAAAAGATAAAAGGTAAAACCGGCTAAAGACTGTTGGAAAAACAGCAGGCCAACTTACGACCGTTTCTTTTCGAATATCTTTCTACAGTCGGTAACGCTTTCGATTCCTTTGTTCTGACCACGTGACTTAACGTTGAGATGTCATTCACATTTCCAATTTTCCACTAGCGTTAAAGTTTGTAGATTATCAACTTGGCTAAGCTCTCAGATGTGCGTATCACCCCGTGTATCGTTGCGTAGGTATGTATCGTTAGCCTTAGGCGCCTCGGTACTGCAAAGCGTGCTAACAATAAGATAACTACGTACCAAGCTCCTTGATAACAATGCCGGGCAAATATCTCCAGCAACTTGTTTACATTGTAGTCGGTACATAACGCTGCTTATTTTATTGCAAGGAAATTAAAACAGTCATACAAAGAAGTTTGTTTGCTTCTAAAAGAGCATTTACTGCCCGGTATTTGTATGTAGTGTACCTGCACAAAGGAATATGTGCATTATCGCTTACTATCAGGTGAGATAGTGGTCAAACGCTATCCATTATAAAAAAAAAAATATTTTACGTTCAACTTTAAAAACTGTAAAATTTTCAACACACGCAATTGCATTATGTTCTGAATCTGTTTGTTGTGGTTTATGTGTTCAGTGCGCTGAGTGCGGAAACGTTTGCCACGTTTGGCTCTCTGATTGGTAAAGAGCTGTTAAGACCTTGGAGCGGGCCAATCGGAGCGCCGAATGTCACAAACGTGTCGATTGCGTTAACGTAATATAAATTCACACTAGGCACTCAGTACTGTGGTAGAAATTGTGAACTATTTCAAAACTGTACTATGAAAAATTACAAAGTTATAAGCCAGTTAAATGGTACCTGGTTGGCGATATAAATGCATGTATACCGGGCCACACAGGCGACTGAGGGGTTGTTTTGCTCCCGCATCCAGCTGTGCGCTGGTGACTAATGCCCGCTATGACCTGCCGTGACCTGTGCTTAGTGTCGGTAGTGTCCAACTTGTGACCTTTTTTAAATCTTCTTCTTCTTCTTCCTGCCCTTGTCCCGTTTTATTTGGGGTCGGCGCAACACGTTTTTTTCTTCCATTCTGTCCTGTCACTCGTCACGCTATCACTAACTCCCTTTTCTTTCATATCACTTCTCACACAATCCATCCATCTTTTCTTTGGCCTCCCTCTTCCTCTTCATCCATCCTCATGTAAATTCATAACTCTTTTAGCAACATGCTTTTCATCTCTCCTCTTTACATGACCATACCAAGACAAACGATTTCCTTTCAACCTTTCAGTCACTGGCGCCACTTTTAAACTTCCCCTAATATGCTCATTTCTAACTTTATCCATTTTCGTCACACCACACATCCATCTTAACATTCTCATCTCTGCTACATGCAATCTTTTTTAATCCGTCTTTTTCACAGCCCAACATTCTGATCCATACAGTATGACAGGCCTTATCACGGACTTGTAGATTTTACCCTTCAACTTGAGGTGCATCCTTGGGTCACAAGTTGTTCCCGTGACCTGTCGCCATTTCATCCATCCTGCGTTGATCCGATGTGTTACGTCCCGGTCTACCTCCACTTTGACCTTTTTTAAATATTTTTGGGAAAAAATATAACATGGTGTAAAAATTATTGGAATCGTTTCAGTTACTGATTCTGAACAAACTATATTCAGGTTTCGCATATACTAAAAATGATGATGATGTTGTATACGGCCCATTGACGACATTGCTGCTGTGGACGGACGCTAATCACGGAGCGGCGAGCGGTAAGCGGATCAAAAGTATGAAAATGCTTGAAGCACGCCATAGGACGCCGCTTAAGGCGTATAGTCCCTTGAACCATCTGACCGAAATTATGTGAACGCAACTCTCGCACTCGCCTAGGCGGCAGTACGCAAATCTGTGCATTTATTTGCGGCCAGCAGCGCCCGGAAAGCGCTTTAAATCCATTTTCTCTGCGAGATATTGATTGATTTACATATGCAATGTTTACTCTGAAGAATATTTAACCACCAATTTTTATGTGTAAAAATGTTTCTAAAGGTCCAAGCCGTTTCGAAGGAGTAGGGAAAAGTTGCGAAATTGCTAAATATTTTTTTTTGACAAAAGTATTAATTGCACGAAAAAATCAAATGTTGATATTATTGTTCATGAATCTATAATAAATATATATTTTTTTCAAACCAATTGACCTAGCCGTTACGGAGGAGTAGGCCTCAGAAAATCACTGTTTTATGGCACTTTTCGGGCGCTTGGCCCTTAAGCGCCGCGCGCCCGCCCTCCGATACCGCACCGCTCGTCGCTAAGACCAGTCTTGAACAGGCTGTAACAATGTACTTAAAAGATATGCCATTAAATAACAACTAATCAACCAACATTGATATTTTTTTTACTTTTTGAAGTTTTTATGGTGGGGCCACACGATTACTGACATATGCACTTATACTCTGGACAGCTCCACTCAAGTCTTTCTTTTATTCCATGTTAGACGTTAAAGTAATTTAGACTTTATCTCGAAGTTTGTTGTCAGAGTTTGTAATCGGTTGGGTGTAAAAGTGTTATTTATAACACTGTGTAAAAGTGCTATCGTTCCTATTCCGTGTTAAAGTATTATTTATAACACTTTAGAGCTTTATGTTAGTGTAATTTATAACACTTTTACAATATTTGCCATCGGCTACGTTCACTTGTTATTCAAAAATTATGTCACTAGAACAAGTCGAATAAAAGTATTCTATGTCGTAATCCAGGTGTAACCATGACCCTGAGACGCAAACAGCAACTGAGTATCACAAGTGGGTTTTAGTCAGTAAAAGTCTGGCACTCCCTCTCACTCCACCCAGAGCGAGAGAAGTTTTTTGATGATGTTCCAATCTTACGTTGGAAGGCCTCCCACAAGGTGGACCGATGACCTGGTCAGGGTGGCGGGAATCCGATGAATGCGAGCCGCACAGGACCGGTCGTTGTGGCGACGCTTGGGGGAGGCCTTTGTCCAACAGTGGACGTCTTTCGGCTGAAATAATGATGATGATTCCAATCTCAAAGAAAGAAAAGGTGTACCTAGTATAAAGTTCGATCCAAACCGGTAAGTCGTTCAGGGTGTGTTTTATATCAAACTTATACGAGTATTATCAACATAAATATAATCGAATTTACACCATATAAAACTTATAAAATGCGGCGAGACGTGAAACCTTTTGTTTCGTTTTTGTTTTAAAGATGGTTTGTGTGATGCTTCATGTAGCTGTCGTCACGTCAACACGGCTTGATCGGTAACAAAAACTACTCCTAGGTACTGTTTTAACACATTGGCACTGAGGGCCTTGTTATTGTTTTTATCTATAACTAGCTTTTGCTCGCGGCTTCACCCACGTACATAAAATATGGCCACTCAGGAATAAAGCAGCTTTCTATCGGTGAAATAATTTCAGCAATCGGGCCGATATTTTCAGAGATTACCTCTTTCAAACATAAAAGTAACTTTACCTCTTTATATTATACTAGCTGTACCCGCGCGGCTTCGCTCCCGCTCTTCCCTACTTCAGCTTACTATACCCTACTCTACCCTACCCTACTCTACTCTACCCTCCTCTACCTTACTCTACCCTACTCTACCCTACTCTACCCTACTCTACCCTACTCTACCCTACTCTACCCTACTCTACCCTACTCTACCCTACTCTACCCTACTCTACCCTACTCTACCCTACTCTACCCTACTCTACCCTACTCTACCCTACTCTACCCTACTCTACCCTACTCTACCCTACTCTACCCTACTCTATCCTACTCTACCCTACTCTACCCTACTCTACCCTACTCTACCCTACTCTACCCTACTCTACCCTACTCTACCCTACTCTACCCTACTCTACCCTACTCTACCCTACTCTACCCTACTCTACCCTACTCTACCCTACTCTACCCTACTCTACCCTACTCTACCCTACTCTACCCTACTCTACCCTACTCTACCCTACTCTACCCTACTCTACCCTACTCTACCCTACTCTACCCTACTCTACCCTACTCTACCCTACTCTACCCTACACTACCCTAATTTTCATTTTTTTTCCATAAGAACCTTCTCCTCATAATAACGAACACAACAAAAAAAAAATTAGCGAAATCGGTCCAGGCGTTGTTGAGTTATGCGCTTACCAACACATTTTGCGATTCATTTTTATATTATAGATTACGATTATTATATTATTATTAGTGTTGATAGTGTAGATGTAGATCTATGGACAGATTTTCTTTTTCTTTCAGTTGGGTAGGTAAATCATCCAATGATTTCTCCCGCTTTATGGCGGAGGCGAAAACAGTTTAAAGATTTTCAAGAAGATTTTTAACCGACTTCCAAAAAAAGGAGGAGGTTTTCAATTCGGTTGTATTTTTTTAATCTTTTTATTTTTTATGTTTGTTACCTCAGAACTTCGTCATTTATGGACGGTTTTCCATTTTTTCCCCTTACATGGTTTGCTTCCAGAATGGTTCTATTTTTTTTTCAAAATCTTCAAATATTATATGCAACCATATAGTTATTTTGGTATTTTCATCGAGGCCGGAAGATAGGCACTGGAACTCCGTAATTAATCAATGTATCCTAACCGTGTTTGGACTTATTAGAATTGTCATGAGATGCACTTTCGCTATAAAGTACTTTCGAACTGAATCGATCGTTTAAGTGTATTTTTAGTGAAGTCGGTTATTTTTATTTTTTTGTAAAAAGTTTTTTCGTATAAAAAGGATCTCCCGCCAATTTTCAGCGAAATCGGTTCCGCCGTTCTTGAATTATAAATAGTGTAACACGGCTTTCTTTTATATAGTTAATTATATTTAGATTATATTATTTTGTTTGTATTACATTTCACTATTTTCATTTGTTCAATCTTCTATTATCTTTTAGATAACTCTATCAACTTATATTCTAGTGATAGACAAGCATTTTCATGGAAACTAATTGTCAAAATACTGAAAATTTAAAACAAAAGTTCGCTGCAGCGCTACATTGGCATTATGTCGTCTAACAGAACTATTAAAAGATGCAGCGCTAAGATAGCTTTTAGAGAATACTTTTTTCGCGACAAAAATATCTTAAGCGTCATGAATTTCGTGGCACTTACGCGTTTCGTTCAACATAGTGTAATGTTCAAGGTGTACAGACGACATTACACCTGAGTCGACTGAAGTGAATGTTCGGTACACCTAATCTAGTGCGTAGTAAAATATATCGACAGATAACTCCTATTTGTAATCAATATTTAATCTTAAGGTGGTGGGTGATTAATCTTAACTACAAAGGATTATGGTAGATGACGTTTAAAGACAGCATTATATTTTTATTTCCGCTTTTGAAAATACGAATGTCAATAAATGTAAGAGGGTCAACGACCACTACTGATAATTTATTAATTAGCTGCTACCATAGCAAAAAATTCGCGAGTATTACATGGAGGAGAAAGGCACATGGCAAGCTTTAGGGAAGGCCTATGCTGGAAAGCAACACAATCTTCGAGAATCTGGTGTCCTATAATAAAACCTAGCATGTGAGAAACATTGTATTATAAGAATGTTGAATAAAGGCTGTTATTATTGTATAAGAATGTTGTAACTCTTCCATGCAATTATGTGACTTTAAAAACACTTCAATCCCCTTTAATCATCGAGGAGACTTTCGTGTTGCAGTCAGTTTTTAGGGTTCCGTACCTAAAGGGTAAAAACGGGACCCTATTACTAAGATTTAGTTATCTGTCTGTCATCAGATAATCCAATCCGCGAAAGCTAGACAGTTGAAATTTGTTTTTCTGTTGCCGCTATAAGAACAAATACTAAAAACAAAATAACATAAACATTTAAGGGGGGCTTCCATACAAAAAATCCGGCTTTTTTTGCCAAATTTTCGTAAGGACGGTACGGAATCCTTTGTGCGCGAGTCCAACTCGCACTTGGTCAATTTTTTTTTAATTATACTTAGCATATTATGTAATTATTCAGTCCTATTCTTAATTAGCGTAGTCTTAAACATAAAGCTTCTTTTAATAGAATGTCTTCCGAATGGCTCAGTGTTACTAGCAAAAAAATATACGCAAATATCCGACTTCATTTCGAAACCATTATGGACATCCACCTAGCTAACCTGCTCTTTAAAAAATAACATTAAAATCTCATTTACGTTCCCCTCCCCGAACTACGAAAACTGCGCGGTATAATATTCTGGGATTAACTATTTAAGTGTGTATTATTCAAACTGAAATTAAAGCTTTATGTGCCCGTTTTATATATTTTTGACGCGTTTTTTTTTATATATTATTATTTTATTCTAAGTTCACCCAAAGTTTGTTTAGTTTAGATACAGTTGGCAGCGATAAGACCGCAACTTTACGTACCTATAGAACACAAATATACACTAAATTACTATTCATTATGATAACTCTTTTCATTATGTTTGTATTGTAAATGAAAATTTGTAACTGATCTTCATTTTTATTAGATAAGCTGTATTTTTTCCTGAGTAGGTAAATAAAATAGTCCAGGATTCCTGGTCCATTTTCGCAGAATCATCAAATCGACATATTCTATCCCTACTAACTACCACAATCGAGAGTTTCGTATATGAAATTATTGGGCATCTTATCAAAATGAAGGTGCTGACGAAAAATTAGCTTGATAGTAATCAAGTGCAGAAATGGATCAGGGATCCTGGACTATAATAAATAATTAAGCTATCGTTCGGATATTGTAAAAGACACAATATGTAACTACTCTGGTGTACAATAATGAGAATTCTTAATCATAATAGGTAACTGTATTAAACCTTCATAATGTAATAATAAGATAATCCTTGATTCTTTTTGCCGTCAGCCATTATATTTCCGCCCATCACCACGTTAGTGGATAACAAGTCTAAGTCATTAGAAATATAGAAGAATAGTCTAGTCATATTAAGGATCTAAAGTCCCCGGCCTTGGTACAGGTACGGTCCGGAGTGAGGAGAAATGGCGGGTGGACGCCTTCTGCAAAACAGTAATGCTAAGAGAGGGACCGGCCCTCTCGCCCCAGCCACCAGGACCCCGATCCCGATTTCCAACCATTATAGGTTTGCACGCTTACGGACGGCGAGCAATGGGTAGCTTGCCGTCCGACCGTCTGGTAACTGTCCGGACCAAGTCCAAGTCGTCAACGGCGCGTAGTGTTTCACGCGCACCTCAAGGAGATTTCAGCAAAACCGTAAATTGGGAAACCTCCTTGCAGCGTGCCATGTCCAAGACTATGTACTTACTGCCTTCTGCACCACGATCTACAGTAGCCATTCGTTTTTGTCAAGTAAGTAACTACTTACTTGACAAAAACGAATATATTACTATATATACATATATAGTAAGTTGAGTTGATTCAGGAGTGTGTAAGACTTTTTCTTTTTATACCTTCTATATTGAATCGGTTAAAAACCAATAAGTAGATAATGTATCTACGTCATGTCTAACTCAACTGTATCATTAAAGTCTATATTCGAAGCTATGAGACAATTTTATACCCATTATATCGTTTGCACTCGCGCATTTCTACTTAATAACTTTATGGGACGTCAAATGAAACCTGACGCTATACTTGAAGTATAAACTAAAATATCTCTGTCGAACTACACGTATCTTATTAATCTTTAACTAAATAAAAGGCACTTTCCGTACATCTGGGTGCCAATAAAGCCTTTGAATTTATTTGAATTGCAAGCACAAATGGTCTGCCCAGATGTGCATGTCTGTCGTGTCCTTTCCTAGTTTGTCTAACAGTCAAAGGCGGTCTCGGTAAATTGGATTATCTAGTGCCGATGACATGATCGGTGGAGGCGTAGACTGGGGTAGACAATGGCTAAGTTATCTGATAGCTAGAGACATTTGTGTAGTCACTGCAAACGGCACCGTCGTCCTCAAAGCCTGCTCCACTGTATGGCTTTAGCAGGTACGATACATATCATGCAGTACCTGCAGACAATCGTCACACTAATCGTTATATTGTTCTGCTTGCATTTTCGATCAAAACATTAAATTGGTCTTTTGGATTCTATCAAATATTTATTAGAAAATATGTCAGTCACTTTAGTTTTGGTATCTGGAATTCAGCGACTGTTTATTTCCGAAAAGGCACACAAGGCATACACCATTCCTTTGAAAATCATTAATAGTTATAATTAGAAAAGTCAACCACGTGCCGTCAGTAATTTTCTTTGACAGAATAATGCAATGGTCGTTTTTCTAAAGCCATAAGCTACCAATATTATTTGCAGTGAAATCCTACTTACTTGAAAGGTTTTTCTCACTAGTTTTATTAACTACCTTTTGAAGGGTACTAACTACCTTTAAAATGCAATTTCTATTTTCTGAGTAGAAAATAGAAATTGCATTTTATTTACACACGATTAATTTTGAATTCTTATTTGGATGTTATGCCAAAGTCGGGCTGACTCAAAGATTTATTTGGGTAGAGTTGAGAGGGCGCGACGGTCACATTGTCATTTCATCTATATTGAGTTGCGCTCACCGGCGACGGACGGCGGCCGGCTCGGCCACCAACTGTCTCTGCCCACCGCCATATTCACTACATTCTAGAATTCAGTTGAGCTGACTTCGTAAGTTTTCTCTTTAATTCGCACCGACCTTTTTGTTACACCGCTAGGAGCACGCAAACTTCGCCTTCACATTTCCAA
Source organism: Mythimna ferrago (assembly GCA_910589285.2). NCBI lineage: Eukaryota > Metazoa > Arthropoda > Insecta > Lepidoptera > Noctuidae > Mythimna > Mythimna ferrago. The sequence continues at coordinate 13,413,333 of OU342673.1, read as the reverse complement.
TAAAAAAACATCTGACTACCTCGACTCTGTTTTAACATTTTCTTTTACTTCCAGGTAACTAACAACTGGGAATTGAAAGGCAAAGTAAAAATAGATGAAGGTTTTTAAAGTTTACAGTTGGAAATAAAAGTAGTGAAGTAATTGCATTCTTTTTGATAAAACTTCGTTTTGTTTTGGCCACCCTCAGGCACTGGACTTTAAGTACCTACAGTGTACTATACTTATTAAAGTCCAGTGCCAGGGGCTTTTACCTTGGAGTTTTTTTTTACTGTGGATGATATTTAAAAAGTATGTATGATATGTATAACTAATACTACGTAAGTATAAAAGCGTTAAGAAAATGTGATCCTGATTTTGAAATAAAAAATGAAGATTACAATATAGCTCGATTTGTACCTCAGAACCTACAAGTCCGAAATGAAAAATCTTTTCAGTTTTGGATAGCCCATTTATTGGGAAATATAAGTTATATACCTACTCGTAACATCACGCTACGACTAACAGGAATGGAGTAGTAACCAAGGACGCGGGTAAAACTGCGGGGCGCCGCAAGTAATACACATAAGGCTGTAGAATGTTTTTGTATATCTAAATTAACTTAATGTATATATTTTTATACAGGTTACAGTGTTTTTGGTTATTAGAAAATTTACATTTTTGTCCATGTCAAACATAATCTTAGACTTCAGATATTTTTTGATAGTAGAAATATAACCCAAGGGAACATAGATGTTTCTGGGTGAAAAAGTATCCTATGCGCTAATCCAGGATATAGTCTACGCGTGTACCAAATTTCAAGAAAATCCGATCAACGATAAACAATTCACTTCACAATTTCAATCATCCTAATGTTATAGAGGCAAAAGTTTATGAGTGTGTATGTTTATGTTTGTCATTACTTCACACTCGAACGGTTGAACGGATATCGATGAAACTTGATACACGTATGTACATACACGTGTACATTCCCTAGGAATAATTTTCTACTATCAACAAAATAGTCTGAAGTCGGTGAAAGTATTTGATGTGGACAAAAATGTAAATTTTCAAATAATCAATAATGTTGTCTTGATATAATAGCAGATTATGTGACTATGGGATAAAGCAGTGTCTTTAAGTCGCGGGCGGCATGTTAAATTCCGAACGAAACGAAGATTGTAAGTTTTAATCCCGAACGGTAGTCTGAGATTTATAAAATTAATTAAGTGTGAGTTAATTATTTGTATTATTATAAAAACTTTATTACTATAAAAACCTGAGTGAAGTGAGGAATTCATGCCGCCCAAGACAAAAACAGCTTTATCCCCGTGTTAGATACTTTTTTACACCATCTGTGAGATAATTATTATTGCCACTGTTGTTAGTCTGCCTATGTACCACTACTGTACATGAAGTTAAAATAAATAAATAATTAAAAGAAAATTTACTAAAACAAATTATATACGTATTAGAGAAAGATAAGCATTATATTATTTAAAAGTTAATCTTAACTATCACTCGATATGTTCTGAGGTTTAAAACAAACAAAATTCACTTAATCTCTCTAAAGTTTTAGATTAACGCTTCCGCGCTTTCATTACTTTTTTAGAAATTCGTCAGGAGCCACATTCTTTTTTATTGTTACTGGCCAGTTCGATTTTTTAATAAACTTGCTTGATGCACATACATTTTAATTCACAGTGTTTTTTTTTTAATCCAAACCAAATTCACGTTCCAAATTCAAATTTGAATCTCATTATTCCCTAGGGATCGCCCATACTGCATTAACTCCCTAGGAATAGAATGACTTGCTTTAAGTGATGGTTGTATGACATATAAAAGGACATTAGAGAATCCAACACGGGGATAAAGCTGTCTTTGTCTTGGGCGGCTTGAATTCCTCACTTCACAAATTCAGGTTTCTTTATTAACTCCCTCGCAATACTCGGGAGTTAATTATTTAAATCCCTAACTGACGTTCGGACTTAAAATTAGCAACCTTCGTTTCGTTCAGAATTCAACATGCCGCCCGAGACATAAAGACACTGACACTTTATACCCTAGTCACATAATCTATTATTTATATTAGGTAGGTACTCGCTGCCCACCGCGGTTTTACTCGCGTTTAAGGTTACAAATTCACTCTTTTTAGTCGTAGTGTGCTGTTATATAGCCTAAAGCCTTCCTCGACATAATTATGGCCAACTACCAAAAAAAGATTTTTTCAATTGGAACTAGCAGTTTCTGAGATATTAGTTGACCTATTGTAGGTAAACACCAATTTTTTTTCTAATTCATGTCCAGTTTATAAACAGGTAAACTTTTAAATTCATATTATTAGCTACACATATCACATTTTCTTTTTAATTTTATCCACAGTAAAAAAAATCCTAGGTTTTCATGATTTCGATGGCCCAAGCACTGGACTAGGTACTAGTTATAAGCTAAGCAAGTAATCGAATTCAAGAGAAAATAGTTAAAGTTTAATTCTTTTAATCGCGCTCATTAGCTGACGGTATCACGGCACTACGCCACTGCCCTTAATGGCCTTTCACTAACGCATTTACCTAACGAATGACCTAGGACGCGTCCTGCCCCCTGGCGCCGGCGCTCGCCGCTCGCCTCTCGCCACCCGCCGCCGGTCAGCATGTTGCTACGATTTAAAACACAATATATGAGTCCAGGGAGCACCTCCGCCTCACAAATACAACCTGCTCATAATAACTTGGACAACAAAATCGAGGTCCTACACTATCGGCAACACGGCACTCTACCAAATGTTCATACAAAAAAAGGCTGTAAATATTAGTGAGCTATTTTATAAGCCGCTTGACAAATACGGTAACAGCATTCTGACAAATACATTTGTTTAAAATTAATGACTGGCAAAATATTAGTGGTATGAAACAAAGCACGCAATTAATCCATGAATGCTAGTGAAGTCACGCGATGGTGCGATGGGCGGCTAGCGAACAATCATCTGAACGATTTATATACACACGGGAACATAAAACAACTTAACTCTCTATTCACTAAAGCTGGCGGGAACTAATAATAGGAACCGTTATATTATGTATGACTCCGAATTCCGGTTTATTGCCCAAGTGAATGAATTCAGTTTTTTAAATAAATCGTCAAATTGCAGTTGCGAAAACTGCTTTAGTTTGACTAAATTATGTGGTATAGGTGGCCGCAGAAATTGGTTCCTCAAAACTTGGTCGTTATGAATCAGAATGCACGGTTACAAACAATGGCATAGCGCAACTTCCATGATTCCAAGTAAGTCGGAATATAAAGGAACGAGTATCAGGAACTAAATTGACTTCAACATTCTTGAGTTCCCAACTTCAAATCAACTTATGGGATGAAGTTCGCGTGAGAATACTTTTAGGCTAATTAGTATTGCAGTTGCTTAACTTTGCCGTTCCACTCAAACCTTAATTATGTTTTATTGGGAATGAGATACTTTAATCTTGGCGTTTAACGTTTCGGATTGATGAATTTGTGTTTATTTTTGGTTAGGAGCCGCAAATATTGGTACAGATCCACAGGGGTCAATACTGCTTCTCGATTGTATCGCATGATGGAAATCATCAAATAAAGTGGTCATTTATTATGTTTTGTGTGTTATCGGGATAGATTTTCTTTTATGTTTGAAACCATATGAATCACTGTTGAGTATTTACTTCTTTATTCGCTGTCTAAATGATTACTCCGACAGTGATCGTAATTCTCATGTTCATGGATAGCCATTATCATTAGCCATTGATGCAAGTTGCCTAATACAGGACCCTCGACAAATCGCATAGCATACATAAGTTTAGACTCATATATGTATATCAAAACACTAAAAAATAGGAGAAACTATCTGACTGACATGTCGACGCACAGCCGAAACTATCGGGCCTAGGAATGTGAACTACATATGGCTTCTTTTTATGATGTAGGCGAGCACTAAGAAAGGATTTTTGAAAATTCAACTTTTTAAGGGGATGAAAAAAGGGAAATTATTTTTAGGCTTAATTTATCCTAAATATTTATATAAAAGCGTGTAAAATTAGTAAAAATAGTATAATGTAATTTATTTATTATAAAAAAAAAACTGGCCAAGTGCGAGTCGAACTTGCGCACTGAAGGTTCCGTACAAACCTAAATAGTTTAATTTTCGAATGGAGTCCCGAAGATTTTCCCAAATCGCAATAAAATAGTTATTTTTGTGCCGTAACAACAAATTTACTATTTTCAGATTTATTCCTATATTTGTGATATAAGACCCTGCTCTATGCCAAACAGGATTCTGGGGAAGTACCCTATGAATTTTGATTCCCTTGAGTAAAATTTCGATTGTACGTTTTTTGCGACATAAACGGACGTATCTTTTTTTCGTTAACTTATAAATTCGATTTTTTCACAGGTTTAAAGGACTGCAGACCTATTCGATTTCAATTCGATACCTCCACGCGTTCCTGAGAATTTATCTCAGGAACGCGTGGAGGTCTTGACGGTCTTGACAGACGGACAACAAAGTGATCCTGTAAGGTTTCCAATTATGTCTTTTGAGGGACGGAACCCTAACAAGATGGGCATTAACAGTTTTTTTTTCAAATTACTCTGAACGGCTAAAGAGTATAGATATAATTTACCTACTGTTGGCTGTTTTTTTTTTTTTTTTTGTTCTTTGTAATCTTTAGTAATAGTAAGATATTCCCGGGAACAAAGTCGCAGAAAAAGTGCAAGTCAGTCTTAATAATGTTCCCACTGTTGGGACTCAGGTCTCTCTAGAAGGGTTAATGGGCAATAATCCCTACTTTGTTTTATAATAAAAATAATAATTTATTAATAAGACAACATTTGGTCCACTACATCTGTTAAATAGGTAGTAATTCTTATATCTAAGTTCATTATCAAATACCTATAAATAATACTAGACGAAAACAGTATAACACAATAGATGTTCAATAAATTAAAATGTCAAAATAACAATATGCTAGTGAAATTGAAAATGCTTAAATCAAAACAATAAAATAAATTAAAATGGTCAAATTATTTCATTATGATAAAAGTAATTTTTTAATAACTATTGAAAGGCGAATAAAATAAAGTTTAGCAAAAGAAATATAAGTACCAAAATTATTATATTAACAATGTTACCTGCCCCATGCCTGATTAACGGGTGCTTGCAAGGCCTGCCACTGCTGTAACAGGGCCCGTCCAACTTAGTGGCAATGAAGACATGAAAACCGTCTTTTCTTCTTCTGCTGCCCCGCACTCTACTTGCTTACGATGTCGCCCTCATGTGCATGCTAGTTTTATTTGTCCTAACTATCTCTGAGGTTTTTCATCATCATCATCATCATCAGCCTTTTTAATGTTCCCACTGCTGGGACTCAGGTCTCCTCTCTAGGAGAAGGTCACTGAGGTTTTTATTAATAACGTTAGCCACACGCGATTTTTCATTAAAAATATCTGTATCTGTCTGTTATCTGTTTAGGATATTGTTAGTTTTAATTTAAATGTAATTTATGTGTTAAATGCAAAGTTTCATTCTCCATTGTGTGGTTTGCTGTTAGAAAATCCAGTAGTGGCTTAAGCTCGCCTATGTACTTAAACTGTACTTTTTAACTGTATGTTTAAATTGAGTGTACAGTAGAGAATAAGAATAAGATCCATATCAACATCAACATTTCGATTGATGTTACACAAATAACTCTACCTAATTCCGACCTCTGTTACACAAATTAAATAGCAGATGACGAAAAGTTGACTTCTTGGACGTAACAAACATAAATTAATCCGTCTTATTTACCAAGTAGCCCTCCTTATCAATGGTTCTGTCTATTATATGCCAGCAACAGCAAAGCAAATCAAAAAGACAAAGGTAAATTACAAAGTATCATGTGCTTGAAACATTATATTAAACTGACTGCAATTCCAGTAGAAAGGTATTTCCTGATTCAAAAGTAAAGCAAAAGAATAATACTTATACCTACGACATGTTCAAGTAGATTTTATGAAGCAAGCTAAGGTAAGTTGAAAGCAATCCACGAGAAGGACGTACTCGTATATGCAATCCTTTTAACTTGTAAGTAATAAGCTTGAGTGGTAGATACCCGGAGAAATAATGAACTAAGACTTGCATATAACTTATTGAAAATGTAGATGCGATGTAACAAGCTGAGCACGTAACGCCACGTTGCGCTTCGGCATAAACATGATTACAAAGACTTAAAATTCGCTTGTTAAACTATTTAAGCGTAACATTCGAAACTACGTCTAGAAATCCTCTCAACCTTAGTTCGGTTTTCGTCGTAGTTATTATATTATAATTTCTCTAAATTATAATGTTCTCATATTTATCATAGTATTTATAAGTTTATGATAGCAGCATATATACGTATTTTATTATTATATATGCAACTTAATTTATAGATACTACATTATATTTCAAATATCTGTTATTTATTTATTGTGCACGCCTACCACAGTATGGTCATTTTTAACCCAAAGGTTGACTCGGTAGAGAATGCCTTGTGGCATTAAGTCCGCAGTACCACTACTGTACATGAAGTTTAGATAAATAAAACATGTAAAAGCTTTTTTTAAGTGATAGTCATCAAATAATTCCTCCGACTCTGAGTGGAGTGAGAGGTCAGACTTTTGCTAACTAAAACCTGTGTTCCTTCAGCTACCCTTTGTCGGAACGAATAATCCTGAAGCTCTAGTAGGTATCGGCCCTACTAGACCCAATCCATTTAGCTGATATCTCTTTGAAACGCGAGTGGAACGCTATGCACCGTCGACTTGTTCGCCGTAGATGCCTTACTCCAACTTATGTAGATATAGCAAGATGAATCGACTTGAGCATCAATACGAGTATAGGATTGGTTTTATCTTCAAATAGTTATCTTTTCCGTTCAAATGTCTCTACATTATAACTTTGGACATCTGTGCCTATTTTACATGAGTTTCATTTCTGAAAAACCTAAAAATGAATATTGTATTTATTAACCTCATTAGGTATGGAGCGGATTTCTGAATTGAAAATTTGAGTTGAGAAAGTCTTAAACTATATTTAGATGTCAAATTTTTACAGGTTTTCAGGGTAGAGTTTGAGTAATACTCAACTTCAAATGCTTAAATCAGAAATCGGGGGTTAATCTGGCAAAATAAAAATCTATAAAATAAAACTGGATCGCTAAATGTGTTGCTAAGCGCTAATCTAGAGAACAGCTGAACCGAGTTCACCAATTCTTTTTTTGTTGTGTTTGTTATTGTGAGGAGAAGATTCTTATGGGAAAAAAAAATGAAAATTGGGGTAGTGTAGGGTAGAGTAGGGTAGTGTAGGGTAGTGTAGAGTAGTGTAGGGTAGAGTAGGGTCAAAGAGTAGGGTAGTGTAGGGTAGTGTAGAGTAGTGTAGGGTAGAGTAGGGAAAAGCCGCGGGCAAAAGTTAGTAATATATAAAAATAAAGCCTTAGGCAATAGGCAGAATAGAATTTTGTACTGCGAGAACTGACGTAGCATAAAAAGCAGGGCTGCCGGGCATTTCGTAAAACTTAAATTTTTATCGTGAATATAAAAATATTCACGGCTAGTGCAGTATCACCTAAATAACGGGACAGCAACTGAGGCTACAAAACTGTGCACGTTTTGTACCCAAAAAATAAAAATATTTCACTGAACATGATATCTCTTTGTGCACTGGAGCGCAACCGTTGCTGAGACCGGTCCGTGGCTGGATGACCATCCATATAGGTAGGAGGCAACCGTTACTGATTGACTGATCACATCAACCACTGAACGAAGTGCGCTATCAGGCACACAGATATGACGTAGGCATGCGTTAAAAAAGGACTTTCTACAATTCACCCCTGAAGGGGGGGATGAAACGAGATTCCTAAGTTTGTAAACAAAAACCCACTTTCACGTAGGTGTACCTAACTGGCAGAAGGTAGTTAAATAATATAAATTACAGCTGCCACCACGGATATTGAACGCTCGGCGTCAGAGTGGGGATCGCTTTGCGCATTACATACATTGGCGAGCCAATCGTCGTTGTTAGATACATGCTGCAAGCGCAATGAACGAATCACGAGTGTCGTCTATGACGCGATGCGCAGCGAGCCAATCACTGACGCTCCCCGACCCCGCGTCTCACGTCGCACCACCTAAAGACACCCGATTTTTGACTTCTGCGCAACTTGAAGCCAGCGTTCAATATCCGTGGTGGCAGCTGTAGTTAAGATTGATATTCTGCCATTCCTTGAAAAATACACTAAAGGCTTTCATTTTATTTCCAAACTGTAAATAAAATCTTACCTACTTATAGATGTTAAACCTACTCACGTCTTTGTGGTTTTGACAGAATTTAACAGAACGACACGTGCCACTTCCTTTGATAGACCTCCACAGTCACACAGCCTTCTTGAGGATAAAAATGTAAATAAAATATATACGTGTTGCCCATAAGTACTCGTAACCAACCTTGGAGTAACTAAATAACTGTTTAACAATAAAAAAAATATATTAGAAGCAACAAAAATAAATTACAACTTATTTAACGGTCGACAAATCATTTCATAGCGTTACTTGTATGTATGAAATGTATATTATTAGGTCTCAACCGGTTTCAAGGTTTTCATCTGATGATTGCTTTTAGACATGCTTCAGGCTTATTTCAGTACCTGCTTATGTTATTGTTCTAAAGGTAAATAAAACCATGTCTGGAATTCACGTATAATTTATGTAGTTCAAAACTAAATTATCATAATATCATTACAATGCGTGATAAGGTGGAGTACAGTTTAATGGATATAAAATAAATCTAACGATACAAATGGTTGTCTCTAATGTTGCTTGCTATCTCGGGCTCCCAGCGGTCGCCGACCATGAGTAGTTTCTCCTTGTTGTAGATGAGTTCTTCGCGGGTTTCCGTGCTGTACTCGAAGTTAGGGCCTTCAACGATGGCGTCAACGGGGCAGGCCTCTTGGCAGTAGCCGCAGAAGATGCACTTGGACAGGTCGATGTCGTAGCGAGTGGTGCGCCGGGAGCCATCGGAGCGCTCCTCAGCTTCGATAGTGATGGCCTGCGCGGGACACATTGCTTCGCAAAGTTTGCAAGCTATACAGCGCTCCTCACCCGAAGGATACCGCCGCAACGCATGCTCCCCTCTAAACCGAGGAGACAGGGGACCCTTTTCGAAAGGATAGTTAATTGTAGCTGGCTCTTTGAATATGTGTGCTAGTGTCACCGCAAAACCTGAAAGGTGTATTTATTTTTTTTAAATGTAATAACCAAGTTTGCTTAGACAAAATAATGTGTGCAAAGTGGAACGCTTTGATCAGCTTTTTTTTTCAATTGGTAAATGAATAAATTATATTAGTCATATGAATATCAACATCGTAGCAAAAAAAATTGCTGTTAAAAAATAGAGAAATCTAGGCAGTGGTTTTTGTTTACAGCTTTTTTTATTGATGGATAATCATGTAATGACTTCTCTAGCTCTTGGGCGAAGCGGGAGGGCGTGTCAGAATTTACTGACTAAAACCTAGGTTCCCTAGGTTCCTTTTTCACCTTTGTTCCAAGACTTCCGGATTTTTTACAACCCATGGTCTCAGTAGACTTCGACCCTACTGGTCCCCTACGGTTTTGCTCATATCTCCTAGAGCCTTTTTATTTTTAACTGAGGTCAGCTAGCGATATTCTTATGGTAATATTAGGAAAACTAGCAGACTATCTCATACATATTGCGATTACTTCTATCCAGTTCTAATTTTATCACTAATACAAGTAAATCCGTGATTTCTATTACTGATGATAACATCTCGGACACGAAAAAGGGTCAACTGCTTAGGCGTGTCGTGAATTAGTTAAAGGTTTGTGTTCCAAACGAATGTTTGTATTGTAGTCCGACCAATAATCACAACGAATATACTAATAACAGAAACCTTTTTTATTTATTTATGTGCCTGTAAAAGTTGTTTAATTACGTACTTTACAGATATTTTAGGAAGTTATACAATTTCAGATAGATGCCACCGGGTAGACCATGGGCAAAATTGACCCCAACTGAATTTTCCCCATAGTCATTTCTATACGCGTGGACTGTACAACTACATACACAAGGGTAGACCCCTGTTTAGACCTTCATATCGTTTCCAGCTTGTATTGCATCTTGATTCGACATATAACATCATAAAAAAGGTGCTTCTTTTTCAATACATCATATTTAGTCTCGATCTGTATTTAATATAATGAATACAATTACTACTTATAAATATAAGTTTTCTATGAAACATTATAAGAAACCAGCATGAACTCACCTCGAAATATCTCAGTCCAAAACACAGTTTGTGCTATCCGATCAACGAAATCTCTCGTCTCAGTTTTCGGTGGAGTATCATTGATGTATAACCACTTCACCTGGTACTTGGTTCGTGGACAGCAGTAGAAGGGTGGGTACAGCGCACCCCTTGGGCAGATGGGGTAGCAAGGACAACCGGGGGGAGGGCACACCGGTGGAGAGCTCAAGCCCATGTCCTGCTTCTGCCAACGAACATGCTCACACACCACTTTAGCACTCACACAATTTTGAGGTTTCAGAACACCACGCGGAACTAAAAACATTCTCTCCTAAATTCTTTTGTTACGATGGAAAACTGCGTAACATACATGCAAAGAGTGTATGGCGTATGTCTGATACACTGACAAGCATTGACGTTTTTATGGATCGAAATTCTATAGACAAAGCCACATAAAGCCTCCTTTCATATATAATAAGACCAAAAAGTTTTCACCAAGTTTACTATCTTCAAAATATATCTCTGTCTCGTGCACGGAATAGGCTAAGAGTATCATTGAAGTTTATTTAAAGTATACCAATTTCCTTTTAACTTAACATCATAAATAAGTTCACAAGTCTCAAACGTCTATTTCGTAAAGGGCATGGCAACGACACAAACCTTAAATTAGATACAACAATATTATATAAGGCAGGTACAATGTTATAAATAAGTAAAACTTTGATCAAAACACTTTGGTTTTGCTACGACTGACTACAAGGTTATTTTCTGTCATGTCACAACTTTATAACATGCCAATGTTATAACGTTGTCTTGCGAAAAAGGGTCCTGTGTAATAGAAAAACTAGATTCGTTACTGTATTAAGTGACCTCTACAAATGCAGTTTTTATTATACACAACATTCTTATAATTTCAGGTGAAAGACAACCACAAATACTGGTCATATGCTTCTCGCATCCATCGGCCACCCGCAACTCTTGCAAGGTCATCGGTCCACCCAGAGCCTTAAAGCGTTAAAAACCTGAAATCTGTCCATTCTGTTTGATAAAGAAAATATACTTTTAAATTATACTTTTAATTTGTCAACAACAACAAAGCAATAAGCGATCTTCAATTAACAAAATAGAATTCGCTAATCCTCAGTTCGCGTATCTGTAATCACGATCAAAGTATTATCGCATTAATTACCTCGCAAGTACATTAGAACAGAGCATTCCGTTAACCGAATTAGTGAAGTGAGTGGAGGGGAATTCCGAGGATTGTATTATGCAGTAGCACGGCGAGTGCTCCAGGCATGCTAAAGTTAAGGCCAGTTAGTTCTCCTAAACCTGTGGCCCAGTTGTCTTGAGTAGTTAGCGTACAATCGTTCGGTTGCTCACTGCACACGACATCGAGCCGCAATCTGGGACCGTACCTATTCATTGAAAAAGTCTACAACAAGTTTTTATTCTTTTTCAACATTATTAATTCTAACGTTTCTTGATGCACGTTACGTTATAAGCAAATGTGGAATGCTTTTAAGTACATAGTTGCTACTTTATTATTTCTCTATATTGATCGAACGATAAAAGATATTAAAATAAATAGTTATCTCGATAAAGTGTTTTGAGATGAGAAGTGTTGGGATGGCAAACCAAAAAGATAGACTTTGTGAAAGATTGGCTGGACAGCAGGTGATTGCTGAGATGACAATTGATGACGATCTGATCAAATAAATTGGGATGACATCATGAGAATGATAAAGCCGTCACAGATGCCTTGATATTTCGTTCACTAACATTTTCGACACTCTTTTATGTCTGCACTCAGCGTGGCTGGCCTAAGTCTATTGTATTTATACAGTTACTATCAATATTTGGCTTAAAAATTGTATATGGTACACAAATATGAATCTGCGAACCCTAAGGCTATTTCTCACAAAATAGAGTGATAAAAATACTATACGCTTATAATTTCATCGCACAGAGTGGCATGATCGGAGTAGTGGTTGAGCAATATTGACTATTGCGCGGGTCCGATTTCTGCACGGAACAAATATTTTTATGGCATATAGATAATTGTTGCGGGTCTTGTGTTTGTGAACACACTCACAATACAGGAGTAATTCCTGGGTTGGATCAAAAATTAAAACAAAAAGAAAATGTTCTTCAAAAGTATTTGTAATTCGACGAGTATGTAATGATCCTTGAGCCTTTACCATTGCACTCTCGACTCTGTAACTCCCTCGCTTCCGGCACGGACTTCAATTCCGCATGGGCTGCAATGACAAGTTTCGCCCACTTGCATCGAAGTAAACCATTTCTTGTAGATCTGTCTATGTTGTTGTGTTTGAAATGCTTGTTGTTATTTTGTGGTGTTGCTGCAAACTGTTCATAGTACGTACTCACTACCCTGCGGTTAGTAGTTCTGTGTTTGACTCGCATGTGGGTCGCCATGTGGTGTGTTTGCCGTCTCCGAGCCGAGTTTCAATTGCCTGATGACCCACATATTATGTCATAGAACGAAACCTCAGCATTTCGATTTCACCACGTTCAGTATTGTTTTAACGTGGACGTGTGAATATGAGAAGGAAAAGGGTCATTTGAAAAGAACCATAGAATGCATGTATTGTTTAAGAGATAAAATGGATGAATGAAATATTCCATTCGTCCATTCTTGTAATCTGTATTATTGTATTGGACACGCCGACGCATCACCACTCCGTACCTACTCTCGGCGGACGTATTTATATTTTAATAATGTTTTTGGCTTGTATAAGTACTCCTTTAAGCCATGTCTTCGCATGAATAGTAGATTTATTTGCCATTAGAATATGGACGTACAATGTGCACGTCTAAAGTTTTTATAGTATTTGGCAGCAAATGTATCAAGCCAACGTTCTCCGAGAATTTCGTTGAAGTAGTCAACGCTACAATAAAATTCTCAGCTCAACACTACAATGATTCCACATATTGTCCAGTTGCGCAAAGAAAACTACACCAATTTTACATCACAATATCCACTCAATCAATTTGCGATTAATTAAAACAGCCGCCGAAGTTCTCTCTCTCTCTCACTCGAAGAAATCCCGCCAAAAACACCGAGTGTCATATATCTCCTGTTCGACCACAGACTATAATGTCATCTGTGTGCCACAAACCTCGTCGACTCAGTGACGTATGCGCTCTAATTAGTACATATATATCAATGTATAATAGTATAATTAGACCTACATACATAAAGTTAACCTACAGTTGCCATAATGGATCTTGAGCGGTTGCGCAGAAGTCAAATATTCGGTCTCTTTAGTGGTGCGAAGTGAGACGCGGGCGCGGGGAGTGTCAGTGATTGGCTCGCCGCGCCATCGCGTCATAGACGTCACTCCTAATTCGTTCCCTGCATTGCTGGATGTATCTAACAACGAAGACGATTGGCTCGCCAATGTATGCAATACGCAAAGCAATTCCCACTCTGACGCCGAGCGCTCAAGATCCATTTTGGCAACTGTACACTGAGTGGACTAACGATGGTGACGAACTTACTTTGTTAAAAGGAACTTGTAGCAACTCTTTAACAGTACTCTTGATAATAATGATGCGTTTATTTTATACCTAAGTAGGTCCTTACGAAATACTAAAGCTTTGATTTTTGTGAGGATTGAAAGCTAATTGTTGTTTGGTTGACCTGAAACCGGTCTGATTGGGTGTAATCGAAGTTTATCTACATTAAATTAGAAAGCATGTTATCTTAATACGGAGAAATATTGTAATTTATAAAATACATTTTAATTTTTTATAGACAATAGCTTGTCTTCTCGAAAAATAATTTAAATGTCGTAGTTACGCTTGAAATTTTTAATCAATCTTCTTTTATTTTAAATATTAGAAAAAAACCTATTGTTATTGAATGGCTTTAATTTAGCTAATATTTATAACATTTTACTTTTTCTTAATATCCGTACCTCAATCAGCAAAAACGGAATCCTCACATAATCCGTTTGTTGTCCGTCTATCAAGACTCTTTTTATCAGGAACGCGTAGATGGAGAGAGAGGTTTTAAGTTGGAATTAATATCAAGTCCAGTTACACTACCCACTGTAGCTGTGAAAAAAAATAACTTCGAAATCAACGCAATCGAAGAGATAGACGCAATCTAGATAAGGCCGTTTGTGGCGCATATTTTGACACTCGCGAGGAAATCGAACCCTAAAGGGTACTTTCTGTTGTCCTGGAATGCCGGAATTTGGCAAGAAGTACAAACTACATTTTACATCACAAAATAACTACTTTTTATTTAAAAATCTTTGGAACTCAATTTGTACAGAACCCTTAGAGGTTTGGTGCTAACTTGCACTTGCCGGGTTTTTGTAAATTGAATGAATAAAAAAATGAATAAAAAAAAAAAACATCCAATTTATAATAACCAATATATTACCTATCTAGTTGTGTGTAGTTTAGTTCAAATATTTAAATATATGTATATATATAGCTGTTTGATAAGCAAATACAAATATAATATTTGTAGGTACTAAACTAGTCTGATAATAACAAACATCAATTTGATTAGGTAATAAGGAAATCATGGTTATAAGCTCAAACTTCCGGCCGGATTCCGGTATGATAGTTAGGACACATGTCAGATGAAACATGATTTCAAAATGAACCTTCAACTAATTAGCTGTAAGAGTAACTAAAACATATTGGTTTAATCATCATCAGGAACCTTAACACACATCAACACACCTCACCACACACACAGTACCTCTTTTCTTTAATTCTTACTTTTATTTTGTTATCTTCTTTCATCTTTACTGTTAGTTTTAGTCAATGAAGGAAGTTTAGGCAAGCGTGTTCCATCGTCGACCGCATCGTCGCTTTTCATCAGGTGAGATAGCGGTCAAGCGCGAACCTACCAACCAAAAAAGTTTGAAAGTGGCGTCAGTGACGGAAAAGTTGAAGAGGAACCGTTCGTCTTGATATGGTCATGTAAAAAGGATTTATTAAACGCATGTTGCTAAAAGAGTTATGAATATACATGTGGTTGGCTGGAGAGGGAGAGGGAGGCCAAAGAAAATATGGACGGATTGTGTGAAGAGTGATATGAAAGAAAAGGAAATTACTGATAGCAAGACATGGCAGAATGGAAGAAGAAAAAAAAGGTGTCGCACGACCCCAAATAAGATGGGACAAGGGGAGGAAAATGATGTTAGTTTTAATCAATGACCTTGATTTGTTTTTGTAAATTAGTTTAGTATTAACAGCACTGTCTAAGCTTCCACATATCAATAAAAAGTCTAATGTAATTGGCACTACCTCAACCTGTGTCACATAAGTTGTCCTAGTTCAGAGCTTGACATCACAATGATAATGTGTTTACCAAACTTTTAAAAATAAAATAATTATTATATTAAAATCAACATTTGCTATAGGTCCTTTTGATGTAAAATATTTATTATTATTATTTTTGCTCTAAAAGTAAGTAAATTTTAACTCTATATGTTACAGGTAAACGAATCAGTACACTATTATTATATACAGGTAAAAATTCGTATGTTTGTACATGTACATAGGTACAAGCCTATGACTACAAGTACACAAGTTGTAGAAAGAAGGAATAACAAACATACGCACACTTGTGCATATATATCACTAGATACTTTTAATAAGAAGACGTAATAAACAAGAATATTCGACATCTACCGGGATTTCGTAATATCCCTAGGGATTTCGCGAAATCCCTGATATCGTCATTTCCCTGCGACATGTGTATATCACAACACGATTGAATGGATTTGGATGAAATTTGGCACACGGTTAGACCATATCCTGAATTGGCACAGGATAGAATTACATTTCAATTTTCTACTTTTACACGAGCATAACCACGCGCCAGTTAATTATATCGCTAAAAAGTCGAAAAACACAACGTTCTTTGACGATCATAATGAAGCTTAAGCTAGTTTAAAAATTAAACTTTCAACTCTTTATGACTAAACTAGAAGTAGCAAGATTCATTAATTAAGTATATAATATTAAAACATTGAGGCATGTTCTTCCTCGCTGTCGGTCTTTCCTATTATGAATTCTGCTGTGCAACCTAGGAAATTTTCGTATTTTTTTTTGCAATTAAGGGTCACCGCGAACGGGCCACCGGCCACAACCACAAAACGCCATCATTGTAGGTTTCATACATTTTACACGGATTTGCCCGAACCGGCCACTAAACGCTGATACAAAACGCCGCCGCACGCCATTCGCGCATTGAAACTTTTTTCGACAGAGTCCAATATGATACTACGCGCATGGGTTAAAAAAATTGCAGTCACCGGCCACAAGCGGCTGTCGCGCGCTTCAGCTTCCTTTGTGACCGCATGTAGCTTTTCGTGACGGCGTTTGTGGCTGTGGCGTGCGGCGACACTTACAATAAAATTTGGAATAGTAGGTAAGATAAAAGAAATGTATGGACATTCATTAAACTTTACAGGAGAGCGATTTAAAGTTTACTCATTGTCGCTTGGTAATTTTTGCCTTTCAACCGTCGATATATTTTCGGTACATACATGTCATTATGTACTTACACGGTTACACCATTAAAATCACATAACTCTCTACCTAAGAGAAGAACTAAGATGTGTTAACAAAAACTTCACAGTGTACCTTGTCTCTAAGTTAAGGACTTAGACTGATAGTTTTTTTTAATATAGTGGTGTAAATACATATGCTGTTACCGCAAATACATTTTTTGTTACCATACTATCCGATATTGAACTACAAAAATGCAAAAAAAAAAAAATCGAGAATTCGGATTTTGCAGACTATCCTAAAGCATTCTTAGGGCTCAGTTAGAGGACGCGAAAATCAGAGCGCGGCCGCGTACTTTCTTTATTTTTATTCCAATTTAAACTTTATAAACTTGTTTACAACGTACAAATTCGAAACGCATAAAAACCATGCGGCCGTAAATCATTATATAAAGTATGGAATTCGCCAAACTCCTCTTGCCGTGTTAAAGTGGGATGAACCCAAAATATTCTAAATCTCTTTTGTTCCTTTTTTTTTGTTGCCGGTACAAATAATATGCAGTCACATTTTTTTCTTTTTTTGTCAGATTACGCATGATGATATAGTCTGTCTAATAAGTCAACCGACTTGATAATTTTGTATAAAATTTAATCATTTAAAAAGTACTTATATTCGATACTTTTCATAAGGTTCTTCTGTTAGTAAACAATGATCTCTATCTCTTAATTAACCTTGATTATTGAACCCGAGTTGACTACGTCAGATTAAATTAAATCCTAATAATTACCCAAGTCGTCTAACTTATTAGACAGACTCTACGTGTGAATTTTATCAAAGATCGAAAGGAACTGATCCACTGCGCGAATGCGAGCTATCTATTTCCATTACATATAAACGCGGCATTACGGATGGCCAGTTTTGTGGACAGCATTTGGCTTCCGCAGAGGCGCAGTGTTCCACGCGCACCTCAAACAGCTGTTAGCAGAATTGACGCAGGTTTGAAGATAGGCAGCCGTCATTCATATTGCACCAAAAGCAGGAATCAGTTATCGACGGTCTCAAGAACGCTCGCCAAATCTTCTAAGACGACTCATGTTATGGGCCCGACAGTTTATAATCAACTGCCTGCAGCTATTTCTGGGGCCCCACTAATATAGGCAACTTCAAAGCTCGTTTGAAAAAAGGGCTTATCGAACAAGCTTTTTATTCTCTTAACGAATTTATGATTTAATTTAATTTAACTTAGACGTAAATATTAATTTGGACTGAAAAATTCTTGTGACTTTTATTATGGTTTATTTTTATATTATTTTTGTAATTTTACTTCTAATTAAATGTTTTCTTATATTTGCTTGACATTTTATATTATTTGACATTTTAATGTAATCATTTGTTAACTATAATGTAATTTGAAAATTCTGTATAAGTATGACTTGTAAGACCCTTACCAATAAATTACTATGATTATGACCGGATTTGTTGGGACATTGGTCCTAACAGCATTCTAGGCATTTGCCTGCCAGGACTACAGGATGGTCAAAAAGAATTACCACGGCAAAGAACGACTATAGGTGTACAAGTAGGTTTTAGTCAGTATAAAAAGCGAGAGGGAGTATCATCTCTCGCTCCATCCAAATCGGGAAGAGTTATTTGATCTCCGAAAATCTCTCGGTAAATACCTACTCTTTAACTTAGACGAATAATTACATATTCATCATTTCTTTTACTTCTCTTCTTCCTTTGTACCAAAGGTTGGAATTAGGTAGAGTTATTTATGTACATGCACCGAAATGTTGATAAATTAATAAGGATCTTCCCGAGATTAATACGGAAAAATCCCGTGAAGCCAACAATATTACAAATAAATAATAATAAAAACCTCAGAGAACAAATAAAACAAATAAATAAATTTATAAATAATTAAATAAAACAAAGATATTTAACATATTTTTTTTATGTAGATAGTTTTCATTGAAAAAGATCTCTCTACGTCAACTCTACCTAATTCCGACCTCTGGTAATCTCACACCAACAAAGTTTCAAACTATTTGGTAAACAATATTTGTATGCCTAGCAAGACAACACATAGTGAGTCAATATTTTGCATAGGTATTTTGTAACTAACACCATATACCATAACATTATACCTAAACAAATAAACACATTGATTTTAACGTTCTTTTGCAAAGAATAAAAAATAGTAAATGTTTTTAATATATAACAATATAGGTACCTACGTAGAATCCGTAAGTCACGAAATCCGTAGGTAAGTGCCCAAAGGGACACGAAAAGCCTCGGTCTCAATGTTGTGGACACGAGCCGACGAACCACACGGCACCGCATGATAAGGAAAGCCCACCCCGTGTTACGGGATAAGACGAGGATAAAAAGAAGACTCCGCACGTCACCAATAACCCAGTCAACTATAACATCACAGCTTCAGTTATCGCAAACGATATCAATATCAGCACAAAATAGATAGGTACAGAAGTCAATCTCATGTATGTACTTCACTTTTCATACCTACGCTCAATTCCCGCTAGGGTCGGCGCTGCTCTGTCCGAGCGCGCTCGGGCGCGGCGATAAATACCTAATATAAATTGTAAAAGTAATACATGACCACAAAGCCATGTACTTAGATAAGTATATTTGTGCGCTATACCTACCTAACTGTTCTGCGTTTCTTAAAAATAAACTATCGAAGTACATGCAAATACCTACCAATTACCTACGTCTTAAAACTGGTAGCTTTAAAAACAATAATTCAGAAATTAAAGATGAATTTAAAAAACCGTCCACTAAACAGTTATATTTTTTTTTGCTCTTCTGTTTCACAAAAAAGTTCACAGACGCGTGTCTGAAGCGGATGCATACGTGATCGCAATGAGCTGAATTGAGCCGAGATATCGTGTCCGTGAGCGATGTCTATGTGTACGTTGCTCGGGCGCGCTTTGCATGTAGATTGACTTCCGTACCTATCTATTTTGTGATATTAGCGTGTACAACGAGCCTATTACGTTCGTGACACTATTCTAGAGAAAGTTTAATCACGTATCGTGCCCGCCTCGCGTTCGCCTCGCGTCGCGTCGCGCTGTCGTTAGTTGGTCGTTAAGCTAATAGCCGTGAGCCTGTGACGCGGTGCTCGTCACCGCTTCATCGGATTACCCGATGATATTATACCTATGGCTCTACAGGACTACCTCCCCTCACCACTCCCCCCTACCTTAGTAGCAACACGGAAGGAACGACACATTATCTTTACTCGTTTAGTGTAGGTATAACTGCGATTAGAAATTCCTCAGTGACGTGTCTTTGATAGACAAAAAAGATCTCGAATATATTCTTCTTTACTTAAGAATTTACTACAAATTTATAAGTATCTACGAGGAGATTGTCCTTTTTCGCACTGAGCTTACAAGTTTTGTCTATCTTTGTTTTCCTTTTCCATTTATTGACAAATACTAGGTGTACATATCGATACAAATGGATAACATTAATTTATTTCAAAAGTTTTAAACTCAAACACACCGCAATATAAATACTATTCACGGCAAACCGCTTAAAAGCATATCTACGGAAATCCGGCCGTTTTTTAATTTCAATTCCATTATTCATATCCTATGCACCATACACCGCTGTATTCGCATTTGAATATTTAGATGAATATTTCCTAAAACACATTTCAATACCTACATAAAATCATTCATTGAATACCTTACACAGACAAAATTATTCGCAATCGCAATACATTTCTAATGGAAAACACAAATTTGAAACCACGTAATAAAAATATGTCCTAAAGGACTAATCCGGTTTCAATTTAACAAAACGTTGTTGGTATTAAAATATAAAATTAAAATTAAAATATGAAATTGTGAAAATCAGATGGTAAAATTTTATGGTAGCTAATCTGTCGAGATACAAAGGTCGTGTCAATTATTCAGCGCCTGGCTATGGATTAACACACGTAACAGCGAAAGAAGGTTACTTGTGCTTTTTATAACTCTCTCGACGACCCTCTAAACGACCTTCCACATATAGCACTAAACATAATTAAATCGTCTTTTTGGTTCTGACAACTTACGTATATATTAGATAAAGTACAATATGATGATGCTTATAGTCCGATATTCAGTTTTTATAACAGGTTTCTAAATTTCTAAAAATACTGCGAAAAAAGAATTGTTCGTAAAATATTTTACAAAAAAATTCGGCCTCTATTTGCAGGATTTAATAAATTTTAATTTTTCTCGAAATTAAGGATAGGTTAGCAAATATCTCGCGGTGAAACTGTTGGTACATCTATTTAGGTTCTCCATATTTTATTTTTGTGTAACTCAGTGCGTTGTATTTTTAGAGTGCTTTTTGGTGTTTTCATAAGGACTCTTTTTAATTATTTAAGGATGA
Source organism: Mythimna ferrago (assembly GCA_910589285.2). Classification (NCBI taxonomy): domain Eukaryota; kingdom Metazoa; phylum Arthropoda; class Insecta; order Lepidoptera; family Noctuidae; genus Mythimna; species Mythimna ferrago. The sequence continues at coordinate 13,392,148 of OU342673.1, read as the reverse complement.
GTCTGTGTCAAATTCTGTTTTAACCTGCAAACCTTTCAAGCCATAATACCAAAATTAAATTAATATTTGTCAAGTTTATACTTACTCCCTAATTCTCAAATCAGAAAACGAGCCTTTATAATTGTTGATTTCAGCAATGACCACAGATAATGATGACATACAATTTTAAAATTCGGAGGGTTTTCGACAGATCAGAAGGCCAGTTCAGCAACAATGATAGGCTAAGTTGACAAATAATTTATCTTCTTCCGCATTTGAGGGTCAGAATTCGATCTTCGTTGCTAAGCGACGCTGCCGAGATAAAGCCTCAAGGAACAGTCTGTTCGTGCCTCGTGCTACTATGTCGTCACGAGAAAATTTATTACAGTCGTTTCGACCGGTTTAAATGCTAAAAATACCTAAAATAGTAAGTACTTACAGAGTGTGTAAAAATGTATCAAGATTAAAAACTTACGTAGAAATGTTTTTGAGATCTACCAATAGTTTAACATACTTGTGATATCTTCCTCAAAGAGTTTAACCCTTTAAGGAGCAACCAGGTATTGAGATAGTTAAATAAAAAGAAAACTAGCCAAAATATTTTTTTTTTAACTATTTTAAACGAAATTAAAAGCAAAAAAAAAAATTCAGGGATATTTCACTGAGTTTTCAGGTTCGAAAAACACAATAACACGAAAACGTTATTATGAACTTCGTATCTAAAAGTATACAAAATGATTCTTGGGTTTATTAACTACTAGGTAAACCCCGTGGTTTTCCCCGCTTTTTCAATTATTGACGCCCAGAAAGTCAGTGTCTGTTATTGGGGTTTACAATACTATTATAGGAGCAATCCATGTATTTACGGAAAAGCTTCTTATGTTAAAATTCAATTTCAGAAGTTTTCTTTTTTATTTTTAGAGGGGAAATCATCTGATGACTTCTCCCGCTCTAGGGTGGAGCAATAGGACGTATCGGACTTGTGTACTACGGCCACGGGTTTCCTTTTCAGGAATTTCCCGTGGCCCTAGCAGGCGTCGATTTTGCCGAGCCGCTATAGTTTTGTTTTTTTTTTATTTTTACATCTCCTTGAAGCTCACGTGAGATATTTTTACACGCCGTTGTTAACTTTGGCTTCATCCTCGAACTTTGGTTAATTTTCTATAATAAACATCAAGTATTGTGTATTTTTGGACATAAAAAATAAATTACTATCTCTGAAAAAGACGTCTTGTTTCTTTTTAGATACATGAATGATACACTTGATTTGTAGAGATATGTCGCAAAGTATCTATTTAGATACAAATACTATATTCCTTCACTATACATAAAATAATAGAATTTTGTAATAAATAATGTTTATTTATTGTAATTAGATGTCTTTCAAATAATATTACACTAAAACATTTACAGTCTATTCATTATTACTACGATTTTGAAACAAATTTCAATAAACGTCCGCCAATATTCAGATTCGGTGCGGATCACCTAAGTTCTCGCTGTTTTTGGTGAGAAAGAGAAAGTATCTGTGTTGTGATGTATTGCGTTTTCGTTTTGTTGGTCGATAATAACCCTATCGGCAAAAGGCATAAATACACGTGACTTTTGAGTTTTGAGTAATGCGCGTTTAAAAGGTTTGTGCATATTTAGATACAAAAACACTTAAAGGGATAAAAAACTCAAACCTGACTACGACTGACAGCGTCGTGTTTTTGTCGTAGTCGTGTTTTAGTTTTTTACTTTATTTTTATTTAAACAATTTTGGTGCTAAATCACAGATTCACAGTGTTTCTATACTATTTACATGAAGCCCTTTCAAATGATACCAAACACGACGTATTTATCTTTATTTTTTAACACAAAACTTTTGTCCGCTAAAGGGCGCCTCATTGAATTTTGATGATGTTTTTAGTTAAGTACCATTGAAGCCCTTTCAAATGATACCAAACACGGCATATTTCTCTCCGTTTTTAGGGTTCAGGTATGGAACCCTAAAAATGGAGATGGAATGGAAAAAACGGAACCCTTATAGAACCACTTTGTTTTCCGTCCGTCTGTCTGTCAAAACCCTTTATCTCAATAACGCGTGGAGGTTTCGAGTTGAAATTAAAACCATATACTCAGGTCTGCGGTCCCTTGAAGTTGTGAAAAAAACAAACTTCTAAGTAAACAAATAAAAAAGATACTGCCGTTTGTGTCGCAAAAAAACGTATACCTATTTTGATACTCTCAAAGATCACAATTCATAGGGTACTTCCCGTTGACCCAGAATCCTGTTTGGCACAAAGCAAGATTTTATAGCACAGTTATAAATAAATTTGAAAACAGTAAATTTGTTGTTACCTAGGTCACAAAAAAATTTTTAGGTGAGATAGCGGTCAAGCGCGAACTTATCAACAATAAAAAATAATAATAATAATAAATTGCGATTCGGAAAATTCTTCGAGATTTCATTCGGGAATTGTAGTTTGCACGGAACCCTCAGTGCGCGAATCCGACTCGCACTTGCCCAGTTTTTTTTATTTTTAACGCATTACTTTTTGTCCGCTAGAGGGCACCATATCGCGTTTTGTGACACTTCACGTAGGCTGTGTTCAGGGGACGATTAAAACGGTTCTAACGATACCTCATATGTTCCGATAAGTAAGTTAGGAGCTATGAGGGAACAGATGAACATACTTACATATATACATACATACATACATAGCATAGTCAAAATCATAACCCTCCTTTGACTTTGCCGTAGTCGGGTATAATACCCCTCCTTTTCGACACACTTGCTCAGAAAGTGACTATAATTGCACTACACTTAGGTATATAAAGTAGCTTGTAACCAAACTGTGACTTTTTGTTACCATTATGCACAAGTGTGATAATGTAGTGATAACCTTTTTTGTTAAACCTCTGTTCTCAAATCAAACATTGAATACGAAAATAAAAACATTAGGTATTGCGTTCAATAGTACAAATTAGTGTCTTGCTTGCTTATTTTATGCTAATTTGTGTTTAAATAAACTATTTTTACTTTTACATGTTTAATAAATAAAACCTTTCGTAAAAATTTTTTTTTTTCTGTTTATAAACATATGCAACCTCATTCTTATTTTTATTCAAACAGTCTAGCTAGAGTAGCTAGTCTATGGCCGATATTTTGGATGCGCGCGCATAAGAAGAAAGAACGATTTTCTGCCGCTATACTACAAAAAAAAAGTTTTGCTGATAAAGCATTAATTAATTAATTTTTAAATCTTTTCTTCTCAAGTGTGTACAAAAACCTCGCATGATACACGTGAATATTGGCGATTACCGTCCTCGGCTCTCTTAAAAAATCCTCGCCTTCGGCTCGGATCTAAATACCGCCTCAGCGATAATCACCAACATTATACACTTGTATCATAATGTACTATTTTCTTTGCCGTAGTCGGGTAAAAACAGAGGTATACCACATACTCGATATGTAGTATAATAGCACTGTCTCAATACTTCTTAAGTAGGTAGAAGTTCAAGATCCCAGAGCAATAAGACATAACTTATTTTCACATGGATAAAACTTTAGGTTCTCAGTAGCGTCTCATGTGCTTGTAGAGCTCGCCCTTGTGAGACCTGTACCCCTAGCCAAGTTGCTAATCTGCAATCGTTAACGCTTGCAGAAAGCTTCAAATGTACGGGAATGACGTCATCTCAACGCTCAGTCACGTGGTCAGAACAAAAGAATTGGCGGCTCGGCCAACTCGAAGCGTTCGGCGCAAGCGAAACGGTTGTAACATGGCTAGAGGGGCTGGGCGTACCAGGTAAGTAAAATAAAGGTAGGTAACTAAAAATAAGAGTTACTTAACTCTTTGTATAACTGATTTTTATGATTGTTTTGTAAAATATTATTCTAAAGTATCATAAGTGTCAGACACTTTCCATGGATCAAAACTTCTATAGGACGCTTTAAAACTCCACAAAAAATAAATTAACTTTATACATTTTTACAGGTCTGATTTAAGGTGTTATTAAGATAACTATTATTAAGTTATATTTCATTAGTCAAACAAATTGTAGTACTATACGAGTATTACACCTAGAATAGGCTAGTTGCCGTAAAAAATGTAATTAGTCCGTATTTTAGATTATTCAAAAATAAGGGACACTTTTTTTTTTTATTTGTAAATTAAACCAAAAATGGCAAAGATATAGCCCATTAAAGTTACGTGTAACGTCACGCCGTGCTACATTTTTTCGCACGGGGTGACGTCACACGTAATTTTATTGTTTTTTTTTAATCGATAAAAGAAAAAATACGTGTCCAATATTTTTTTATAAGTAATCTAAAATACGGACTAAGTAAAATGTAATTCTTTTGACCCTTGACACTACCCTTATAGGGTATGGGTAGGGTAGGCTATGGTGCAGCACACCGGCCTCAAGCACGCTAGAGTGGAGGAATCCTTGATCAGATTGTTTATGACCACATATCTTCAGAAATCTGAAGATATCTGGAAATGTGGTTATTGATTTTTTTTTTGTTTCTGAATTCACTTTATAGATTAATAGAAACTTGCAACCATAATATGGTATATGATACATACCGTAAGTATCACTAATCAGTCTATAATATCCTCACGGCTGGGACGCAGGTGGTTTCTGTATGAGCCAGAGCTCTTCGTAATCCACCACGCGGCCTCAATTATTGGATAAACTAAGCAATGGAAAATAAAGCAATAGAAGACAATATAGTCGTTCCCACATCCCAATTTATTTGGGATGGACACAACATGTCCTCTGCATTCATACTTCTCAATCTATTACTCATCTCGGCAGGCGTCACCCCCTCTCTACTGGGGCATAGGTAGTCCTACTGGGGTCATAGATAGTCCGAAAGGGAACCCCCTGGTCCTGCAAAGAAGGAATATATGTATAGTTTTAGTTACTAAAAGTCTGATACGCCCTCTGGTCCAACCAAGAGTGGCAATCATCCAATGATGATTAACCACCTTAAAAAAAAACAAGTCACACCCTTTCAATGTATATCATCTTGCACACAGGCCATCCATCGTGTGCTTGTCCTTCCCGTTGTCCAGCCATATATATTCTTCCAAGCGTGTCAAATTAACCTCTTTAAGAAAATGCTTCACATTCATATTGTTACACAATTTTCACAATAGTAAATCGTCCCGTATTAGTTGGCTGCCTCCGCGCGCTCGCCGCAAACGTCAGTGGTGCCAACCACGTGCCAAAATGTCCCACAGCTTTCACGATACCACATAAATCGAGCTGTTTGCGAGTGCCTGTATTATTCCATTAGTATAATTTCTGCGTGATATTAGTGATTAGTTAACTAATTGTGAACAACTTACTGGGTTCATAAACTTATGCTTTTAGTCTCTGTATCCTTATAGGAATCCTTAGGTAACTAGTTTGTTTCTATCTTGTAAGTGTAAGATGTGCCAGTATTGGACAAAGGTAGAGACCTATAACTGCCTTTCCTTTTTCCAAAAAGGAGAGCCTTTAGGGAAAAATCAAAGGCAGATGATACTAACGTGAACATTAGTCTCATCTGCCACTGCGGCAAATTTTTGACTTAAAATTCAAGGGCTGGATTTTTTTTAAACAAAATATTTTCTGCGGATCACCAGCAATTAGATAATGAGAATATGAAATTAGTGTGTAACGATTACCTTGTCTTATAAACTTAATGTTGTTTTTTGTCAACAGGAAAAAATTAAGTGTACACCACTTAATTTTTTCTGAAAAACAGATATAGAAAACGGAAAAACTGACATTTTGTTATTATTGTTGGTGAAGTAAAATCATAAATTACTATTAGCGCTAATTTGTCATGCTCTCGTGCTGTTGTTTGCACGATAAATGGTAAGGGGTACATTTAAAGAGCCTCGTCAGCCGAAGACTTAAGGACGTCCGGCGCACCCTGTTAGTTTCGCCTACTTTACTGGTTCATTGCCCAATCTTTCAACCTTGTACTCGTTTAGGAAGAAGTATAACAGTAACTATTATATCAGGTGGACTTCTGGATTTTTCAGATGATTATAGCTTTTTCAAACAGCTTCATACAGCTTTTTTTTGTAAGAAAGTGAAGTTTGGCACACGTAGGGCGCTCAGCAAGTAAGCGTAGCATTTGATCAATTTAAACAATTTCAGAATATGTACTTTTACAGGATATTATTCATAAGAACCTAAAAAAAAAAAGTTAAAAGCACCTATAAAGGTGACTGACATATCTTACTAAACCTGATAGATATCAGCTTAAGTAAGATATGCATCCCTTTCTTATATCTATGAAGATATGTCTTGAAGGTTCAAGGATTATTATACCAGCCAACAATCTGTTTACCTAGTTATAACGACATAGGTATAGAGAGTAAGATGTCTGTACACGTTCTGTATGTACAAATATGTTCTGCTCTCACAACAGACGAACTTCGTGTAAATGTTCCACGTGAACTGCCCCACTTCTTCCAGACTTAATTATTTAGTTTGCGCCTCAATGAAACCACAAATACGAAGAAAATCTTTATTAGTTCATAAATAGGAGATTACATTCAGCAGGACGTTCAGTTTAGTGCATGCGAAGGTCTAAACATAATTTTTTAGGTTTACGACATCTATCCTCAAAAATATGGCTGACAAATGCTGAAAAAAATTACTGTTATTTTAAGCTTCTTGCCTTCATTATCTATCAAGACTCTTTTCAAACACCATATCTGTGAAGAAATCCTGGTGGATGGATGGATCTCTGCTACCATGAACCAGGGGCCCGAGGGACACTGCTATATACCTCACCATCACATGACTTGACTTGTTGTGTTCTATGACCTCACTTTGATACACACTAAGCAAGACGTGGAAGCACCAAGCTCGCGGTGCGGCCAGTTACGGCCATTTGATTCATTTCACCTCGCCACTGGTCAGCTGACTCGCAAGGTTCTAGGCGCTAATGCGATTTCGGCTATAGACATGCACGTATGGAACCGTCGCGTCATCTTGTTAGGCCTAATTACTTTAAACGGCTCGAGTTTATCACCCCCAGACACTTCTTTTGAAGCTTATATCCAGCACAGAACTGCTGGGTGCTGATTGATTGAAGCCCATCCTTATGTGACTTTCCTATATAGGCAGACTTTATATTTTTCAAGCCATTTTTCAACGCAAGCTAGTAACTTGGTCTTTTAATAGGTAAGGTATTCTTATGGAGACAGAACCAGGATCAATAGACTGGATGTTTCGTTACCTTCTGCCTTTCAAATAATTGTATCTCCAGCATTTTATTTTTAACGATAGCAGGCTCTTAAACTCAATCTCACGTGATAGATAACGATGGATGAAGTCTACGATGGTACGATCGAAACCAAAAGATCCTTCTCCAGCGTTTACGCGTGGTTGTTGTAGCGAGCAGTTAAGACTAGACGAACGACTAAGTGTATCCACTGGCTAATACAATATGCTCTCCATCCGCTAAGGATGTCTGCGCTGGCCCGGATTGACTGCGTGGAGTGCGCCATGTCAGCATAATTGCCGGAGCCCACCAGAGCCTATGCTTGCCTGGGCTGCAGATTGTTTGGAAGAGTTACCAAGGCTCCGGAATGCAAAGTGCCACTGAAGGAACACAAGTGGATTTTAGTCAGTACAATTTTAACATTCGATCTCACTCCATCTAGAGTAGAAGTTATTTCATGATATGCCACATACAATAGACGGCTAGTTAGCGAGGCCGCTTCGTCTTGCAACACTTGGCGCCCGTCACAGTCACTTCAGAATGGACGCAAATTCGCTCCCGCGTTAGTACTTGCGCAAGCTCGTCACTCTGCCTAAGTTCTAACGGTAAAGAACTATTTAGGTCATATTTTTCAACATTGTTTTCCTTGGTTTTGTCGTGTACAAATAGCTTATCTATCAATCTGTCTACCTGCGGTCTACTCAAAGTGATTCATATCTGTATTTATCTTTTGACAGGGTAATTTTTATTTCCGTCTGCCTTTTAAGATATAGTTTTCGCCCTTGTTGTTATCTGTGTTACTTATATGAGTATACATTGCTGTATTTCTGATGTCATGTTATAAAGATGTTTTGAAATGACGCATTTTGCTTGAATACTTTGCCTTAATATCATGCGACGTGCTAATTTCGGCTGAAAAATTGATCTAGAAATCCTTTAAGATTTTTTCTTACTTAGCTTACTCTATTCACAGCAAGGCAAAGGTATTCCTCATATTTCAGGTATAGGTTACATGTTACATTTAATTTTAATAGTTTATTTTGTATATTTTCGGGGATCTTTAGACCACAGTTTCCCGTTTTAACGATGGTTTGGGTACTTTCTGCGGCCTACCCAAATATCTTTTTATTAGTATTGTTCGTCAAGTCGTTAAGCATCTTAGTAGCCCAGAGTTGAGCTACACGCATACTGACAAGTGCTTGGACTGACTGGACAGGTCCACTCAAAAATGTGCGGCTATTTCCTCAAAAAACCATCTCGAATACTAATCTGCAAGATTTTCATATGATTTAACCAATACATGTTTGCTGTATAGATTTATAAAAGAGACTTTGGCCATAGTTTGTTTCAGCTTTTCTCTTCAGGGTAGTAAGCTAGGACACACCTGCCTCAAATAGTTTAAACAGACGAAAAAAAAATCACGTGCACAAGTGTTTTTTTTTAAACCTATTTGCAAAATAAATATAATTTGATGCTTTATCATTACTACTAGCATCTACAAATTGTGCGTCTGAAAATAACTTAATATTAAAGTTCATTAGATATGTTTTTAGGTGTTCGTCTTTTTTCAGCTTTTGTCTGCCATTCTGTAAATCTGATTATATGGAACATCAAACATGTAGTTACTGATTACATTTAAAAATCGATTATATCAGACATTAATACAAATGAGAAGGTATCTTATATGATCGATACCTTCCTACTTAGATTATAGTTTATTATATAACTAGAGATATTTAATACTACTCCCGTCTAAGGACGGACACGAAGTGGTTACAGCTACCGGATATTTTTTTGTTGTTTTTTTTTTTGCGTTTTTGTCGTTAATTGGGTAAACATTGATAATGTAAGTAGCTGGGACGATAAAACTCACAGCTTGGTACGTACAAAAACATCTTACTAATCTTCCACCCCGCAATTTTTATTGAGGGAAAAAATAATACTACTTAATCGAAAGTATAAGGGTCTTTTTGAAATTCCAAATCTCATCATTATATTACAGTAGACCCCGTTTTGCTCGATCCGTTTATTTTCCCACACTTATATAAATCATTGATATTTTCCTGTTATTTGGTTGTCATCATCATTGATTCAGATCATTATCCATAATGTTCTTAATAAAATAAAATTGTATCGTGTCTCTAAATCTAATAAAACGCCCCCACATAAATACAATACTTTCTTTTCTCCCCCCTCCCCACCCAATAATATTTTTTGTCAAAAATTTCTTGGATTTATTGCTTCTTTGTCCCCTTCCTAGACAACAAGTTGAGTCGCCCTGATGTCTGGCCCTTCGGGCAAAAAGTCTGGTAGCCCCCGGAGCGCCTATCAATAACCTCACCTATCTGGTCGTACACCTACTACACTCTACTTCACATACGTATTTATTAGCCATCCTTTCTTAAGTACCCGTAAAGTTGCGGCTTAGTAACAAAATTAAAAATAACTTTCTAACAATTTTCAAAGAAATTTCATAACAGCAGAGTAGGTACGTTGGTTAACCATTATATAAAGCTATGTTCAGAGGGCCGCGAACGTAACGAGTAATGTAACATATAATGTTAAGTGAATCGAATCGTTTGTATGACGAACGAGTTCGTGCCGAATACTGAAAGAATCCTCTATTTGGTAACTTTCTCTGTTTCCTTTCGATTTCTTTCGGATAAACCAATAAATTTTCACTCCTTTGTTGCTATTACCAAAGGTGCTATATTCGTTTTACGATAGTTTTGTCGATACGATTTCAAATAAACGGCTTATTTATATACTTGTTTTTATGCTTTCTACTTCCCGTTATTGCCCTCTACCTGATGGTACGTGCCCTAAACAATTTAGTAAGTGAGCATTATCATTGCAATAAAAATCTTTTTTATGTAACTGACAGTGCCATGTTATTATTACAGAAATTAATTTCATTTTCGAAATCCAACAGAGTCAATTGACTTTATTTATTTTTTTCAGTGATTTTATTTAGGTATCCTACACAAGATTCTTGTATATCTTACGAATAATCTGAGAGATGCTTATCGAACAATCTGTTAAGAAAACAAATGAGGTTGGTGTCCCTGAAATGTGCAAGAAGCGGTGAACTTTGATGATGATAATTTGGTAACCGCGATAAATTGTTGAGTGTGGCGGTGACATAGCTCCACCGCGCCACATGAAGGCAGCGGTATGCCGCGGGGGCATCCGAGAGGGCCACAAAAACGCGGCGGATGGATCAGAGCGAGCTACGCCCTATCAATAAATTATGTGAACACCCAACTCTGTGCACTCACAGGATTTACATACACGGCTTCACCTTAACTCTCTGCACACTCCTCAAGCTTCATTTCTTTTAACTCTTTCTTACTTGTATATACTCGTAATATGGGTATCATTCCTAATTCAACAATCTTAATTATAGACTAAAATATTCTACGTTACTGAAGAGTTAGCATCAATTAGGTAAGCTCTTGTTATTACCGTTTAATAAGCGTTTAAAATTAACAGTAATAACGTTCTTAAATATCTTCTTAAAACCTTAATGATGCTTAAGACTGATATTTCTTATCTCAACAGTCTATAAAGATCTTTTAATTAGTGGCAGTAATTAATAATCAACTGAATATTATCTTTGAAGAGTTAGCCCAACCTATTAACAAGTGTTTTAATTTCAATAATTAGTTACGAGTTTTTTCATGTAATAATAAATTAGCAGTATTTTGAACTAAAATCTTGCTGGGTGGAAGACTTGCAGATGACAGTGATCAGAAGTGAGACAATATTTATGATCTATCGGCTATTACATATATATGTTTGTATAATTAAACATCAAAATGGTTAATAAGCATAAGTCAAGGTCAATTAACGCGTCACTGAGATTTTTATCGATTTTCGGTTTAGGAAAATATGATTAACGAGGCTGGAGAATATTGACGCTTTTTTGACTGTGGTATGTCAAGGAATGCATGATTTCAGCCTAAGCTTTGGTGTAGTGGCTCTGGGCCTGCGTGGTTTATAATGGCCCACTCTCTACCAGTGTCCCTGTAGTAGGTACATTCTTCGGTCGAGTAAGCTTCAGCTATCCCCGTGAAGTGTGAATCAACCTCTTTCGCATTACATTCTATTGTTACATTATGATTATTCGTACTATATGAGATTACATTAAGATGTTCTTACTTACTAAGCCCTTAATTTAAGACATGAATTTTGTCATATTGGTAATTCAATTCGGATGAAATACTAGTTACCATAAGATAAATACCAGCCTAATGTGTTGGTTTTCATCGACGCGATTACATCAAGATCGAGATACTCCAATAGCCAAACGGATATGTAATTTTATCACAAGATAGATAGACACCCATTTCAAGAGGTTTATTAACTTATTACACACACTTAGAAATAATTTTAAAAACGAACTGATCGCTAGTTAAATCATATCAAATTAACGACTAAAGAATCCTATAAAAAGACACAATTATAATTAAACATCAAATCGATTACATGTTACCAGGGTAACAGAAATAGACAGCAATTATAATATGTTTAACCTAAAATCTAAACATACTTGTATGTACAGCCATTTCAAAATAAATACATTTACAAACACTCCGACAAGTTTATAAATTAATATTCCAATAAATAAGTATTTAAGAACTAAGGGGTTTTTGCTCCCCACATTAGAACTAATTGGTGTTGTTTGTCTTACAGTGAAATCATTTTGTATGTACATCTTATTGATTAAACATTTTATTATCATAAGCAATACAGATTCTGTTGGTAGCAGAAGTTACCGACAACTTTTCAGCTCTAAACCCTTCACCGAATGTATATATAGATACGTATTAGTAGGTACTAGCCCTCACTCGTGACTTTGCCCGCGTGGTCAGTGGTTTTGACCCTTATATACTTTCTAAGTCGTATTCCCAAAAAGCTTATTTTTGGGTACAACCCGCTTACCTACATATCAAAATAGCCTCCACCAGACAGTCCAAGTGTCTCACATATGAAGTTTAGGCTGATGTTTGCAGTTAAAAATGCAAGGAAACAGTTGATAACTTCACTGAACTTGTCCGTCGCTTTATTTACTGTGTAGCTAGATCATAATAACATCAAAGGTTTTATCTCTCATTTCATCTTCCCATTTCTCTCTGACCCGTCATCATCAGTGTTTAAGAGTTATCTGTGCTTCATGCAGCATATACCCATGTACTGCTGAAAGGGGCCTTCAAGATGACAAGCAGGCTAATGGTCCACCAGATGGAAAGTGGTAATACCATGTAAAAAAACCTGCAACACTGATGTCATTCTTAGACGGTTGAAATGTCTTATGTGCCTGTAATTTCATCAGCAGCCATACCTTTTTGACCGGAACACTGCTGGTTGCTGTTTGGCGGCAGAAATGGGTATGGTGGTAGTACTCCCCTGGTCGAGCCCTTTCACATGGAACTCTACTACCTTTTCACGAAATTGATGTTAAACTTGGTGCTAGAGCTTGTCAAGCAGTATTGCAGGTCTTTTTATTCAAACGGAAAGATGTGGTCTGATCTTTTCGAAGAATGTTTTATCAATAACCTGAGTTATTTAATTTAATGTTTTTAACGGCACGGTTGGCGCATAGTAGGTACGCACTTAGGCCTACAAATTTTGGTTCCGGGTATGAGTGACTTATGTACTTGAAAATTTAAAAGTTTGTAAACGACGTTTGTAAACGTACTCTCAAGACTGGATTAATGCATAGTGTGGGATAAAGCTGTTAAAAAACGTATTAAGTATATATGTTGATTTATTTATTTATTTGTTTATCCTCACATCGGAACGTGTTATAGCAATGATACTAATGGAACCAAATTAGTTCAGAATCTACTACTTTCATCATGTGCGCGATGGAGTGGCAGTAATCAAAGGATCTGTGCGGCGCAGTGTGGGTCACGTACGTTTACTTACGCAGCATCAGGCCAGCGCTCCTCCAAGATTCCTCATGTAACAAAACCCATATCGAACACATTTTTGAAATTTTAAACCTCTTTCGATGAGTTCCTCACGGGTAATTGATTTAAATTGAAAAATCGTAAAATTTAAAATGAAAAAATCGCATTAATTTAATACTTCATAAGATCTATGATACCTAGCCTACTAATACCGAAGTGTTACCCGCAATCCTACACAGCTCCCCTCCCACTTGTTTTCGCTCTCTGCTATTACAAAATCTGTATATGATTATGACCAACTTTATGGACATGAAACGATAATGATTCATATGGATGTGAATTTTATGAATAACCATTCCTGTTTCCTATTTACAAACGATCATGTTCCTTTGTCGACTCATCCATACATTCATACATGAAGTCGAAATTGTAGCGGACTCGTAACGTGACACATGGCATTGTTCCTCAGGACGAAGACTCGACTTCAGCAGTGGTAAGCAAACAGCCTAACGTGAGGACGGTGACTCATATACTTGTAGGCACACAAAACATTAACATAAGGAACGACCAAATATGAATTAACTTTCCTGTATATAATCTGCAGATCCGAAGCGTTCACTATATCTAGGTGTATGTACATTAAATCATTTACGGTGACTGTTTTTTATTATCTCTTTTATTTACATTGTATTTCTCAGAAAAATATATGACTCTTTTGCTATGTACAACTAAATGCTATTTGGTGTTATTCCTCACAGAGGCAGCGGCTTGGTGCGCGCTGCCCAGAACAAACTCAAACTTACGCTATACTTGTGTAAATAATTCGAGATAAATTCAATCCATTGCCACAACTTACTTATACATTAATTATTCAACTTAAACTTTATATTTGTGTATTTTATGTGATAGTTTGTTTTTTTAACAGTTCGTTCGTTGTGGTAACACTTGGGGGAGGACTATGTCCAACAGTGAAAATTTTTCGGCTGTGGTGATAAATTTATTTTAAAAAGGACGAAGAATTTGAACTTTTTCATGACATTCAGTTAGTGGTTTTGAAATTTTAAAATATCTCGAATTACAAATTCAAGTACATATCTATATTGGTAGATATCCGTTGAACTCAAAATAAATTTAACCTATGTTTTTTTTTATTTAATTTTTTTTTTTTTTGTGTAACATGTCGTAAAATTTTCTCTATTGTGGTTATAATTTAACGAGTTTTCGCCATTTGCTTCTAAAACATACCTAAAGGAGAAAATAAATTGACTGCAAGACAGCTGTTGCAACAAAATATTACCTAATAAGTTGGCTTTATCTTTGGAAGTATCACCATGCGAGCTTTTAATTGATTACTGTATTGCATGTGAATCTGTAAATACATCTGTGCCAATCGAAGAGGCCGAAACAGAGTAGGTAATTAAGTTAGTACACTAATGAGTCTCACATCCATCCACATATATTCAGAAAAGACAGATCTAACAACATAACTATAGCTATAATAAAATCAATTAAATTAAACTCCTTAATTACTATTACTATTTTCCTCTTGGTTGATCCAAGAGAAATATCATAAGAAACACGCAGAGCCATAATGTCGTTACATACAATAAAATCTATTTTTTTTCTTAAATTAACATGCACAACACAACACTAGCTATAATAAATAATACGAACCTAATTTATGTTAATATCTCGAAGTCTAAATTAAAAATATCCATTAAACATTTAAACTAACAATAAAATAGATAAACTAAGTTTGTTCAGAGAGACAAACGACTAAATATTACCATATTGGAACCTCATTGACGTAAATGTCATTCCGAATTGTTCTGATTCACAATAGAAAAATAGATTAATTAAGGGGCCGGCGGAGGATGAATTTCCATACAAACGTAATACCACGCTCATTTGCAGTTGGAGCATATTTCCAACATATTATGATGATATTTGGTTATAGACAATATTTATCTAGGTTCCTGCGTCAGTCTTTTTAAAAAAAACAAAAAGAAATTTAAGCAAATTGTATTTCGCACTTTTTTATAGCGTAAATGGCAAAACATGCCATTTGGCTTTTCTTGTATTAAAAATAACAATATTTCTAATATTCTCGACGTAGGAACCTAGATAAATATTGTCTTTAACCGAATATCATCATAATATGTTGTATATATGCTCCAACTGCAAATGAGCGTAGTATTACGTTTGTATGGAAATTCATCCTCCGCCGGCCCCTTAAGTCAAAGTGATATTAATTACTAGTATGTTGATTGGTTAAACAATAACACAATTATCTAACTATGTAAGCTCTTTTTGAACACCTCAGTTGTAACCAATCCACACATAGCAACAGTGAATTTTATTAAGCTTTCTGCAGCTAATAAGTACGGGACAGCTAGTCAATCCATTTGTGTGGTTTTCCTATTCTTCAGTTAGTATAGAAGTTAACTATTAGTTACTAGACTATTGCTGTTCAGAACAAAGGACTAATTTCAGCTTAAATCGTACATAATGTTTTCCAGTACGATTCACTGCGTGAATGGCAGCTTCCCCTCTTATGTCAGAAGATTATTTTGTCACAAGGTTACTATTGCCTTTTTTTATTCAGATCCAAAAGATATTTTGATGGCTGCAAATGAAAATTCCAATATGATAATACTTGCCAGAAAGTAACCTAGGATTAAGAAGAAAAACCTTGTCGGAGTGTTTCCGTAAATCATCGAACTGTTTTGTATGTTAACGTAATAATACTGTACTAATACCAGTAATATGTTACGTATAATCAGTTTCGTGACTGCGGTGTTTCAAAATATATATATGTCTATTTAGTTGTTTCAATAGACTTTCTTTTATAGTGTGTGAACATGCCAGGGTAGTGTGTGGTTGTGCTTATGTACACTCGCCTAGCCGCCGGCCATTGTTCTGACTATTAGTTAACCTAAATCATTATTATGTACACCTAAAAATACTTTAGCTCACCGAGTATTTACAACAAAAATATTTTTTTTGTTCTTATGATTTTTGGTAACTATATATGTACAAAAGTAAGACTTAATGGTTCGACTAAAATATGACAAAATCCTTTTAGTTCAAATTGCCAATCGATAGACTAATAATATTTTAACAAAATTTCAGGTGCTCGTGTTTAAGGGACGGCGACAGATTTTGTATAGATATGCTAATATTATCGAAATTATGTAGAAAAATGTAAATTTTTCGTATTATACTGTTTACTTACTTGAACTTGTGGGCGAAGCCGATCCAGGACTTGCGACTGAAATAATCGAAATTACAATGTCACTCTGATTTCGATGACATATTATGTATTGAAATGAATGATGAGAAATGTTTCTTTTTTATTTTAAAAGAAATATGTGGTACTATGTTGATTTCTTTTTTACTTTTTATTTTAGAAACAATTAGAAGAAGTCAAAAACTGCCGCTGTCCATTAAAATAACAAGTTATAATCAATTTTATAAATTTTGTATTTGATATAGATTCTCTTTGGCACTATGCCATTACATAATTAGCTGTACAATTTATTTTTAACATCACATAGATTTTTACATTCTACCTAAATGAGCATTTTTTATAAGCAGCAAAATAACTAAAGTATAGAGTTGCCTTCTGAGTATGAGATAATTTGATTATCCTATATTTATAAGACCTACCTGATGTAGTCGGTGTATAAGATAGAAGAATTTAGTCCCACAAACAGTTTATGTTGTGGCACTCCGTGTCCCAAACTCCTCTACTATTTATGTGTGTTCCATTACTTGCGTTATAGCCCAATGAAATAACCGTGTCACAGCCGAATTGCTCATTTACCCGTTTAACAAAAAGTTAACCTTTTATAAAAGCCGTTGCTGTATTATTTTACTTTCCATTCACAATAAACATTTCTTGTTTCTGGACGGGGTTGTCCGGACAAAAAACTTTTCCCCTAAAGAGATGCAGAATTACACCTCCTTTTATGAATTTAGTTCCTTCTTTTGGTGAATGCCATCGCTAAACGCACGAAAATAGGTCAAAAATTCGCGGAACGCCAGTGAAGGGGAGTATTAGGAAAAGTAAAATGCCTACCCTTATCTTCTTTGTAATGGCAGAAATAGCTTCACTTACGACGTCAGTAGATGTTTTAAAGTTCTTAATTTCGATCCAGGGTGTTAAAGGCATCAGCCATAAAACATACGCTAACTATTGTATTTCACACATGTTTGTTCATCGCTCGGCATACTTTAGATATTTTTAATAAATTTGGTGATCTTGTAATTACTTGAAAATTTTCTAGACCGACTGCTGCCGTGATAGTAGAAAATTATCCCAAGGGTACATGTTCCCAGGTTAAAAGTGTCATCATGTGCTATTTCAGGACATGGCTTTCCCGCGCACCAAGTTTCATCGAAATCCGTCCAGTCGTCCGAGCGCAAAGAAGTAGAGACATTCATACAAACTTTGGCTTTTTTATTTAAAATATTAGTGTGATGTGTGAATGATTTTCTGTTAAAACTCTATGATTAATTACGCAGTCGAAGTCCCATGAGTAGTTGTTAAAAGTTTTGAAAGGCGATGTGTCGAACAGGTTAATCGGTTGACGCACATAATCTCAAGCTACTAAATCTTAAACATACATTTTAAATCAAAAATTGACAATTCGGCTGCAACCTTGTTAACATAAATAAGCAATTTACAATGCAAAAACATACGCACGAACCCAAATAATAAATTAGCTTTTCCTAAAGTATTTATAGCTACGCTAATGTCTATTCCTGTTTCAGGTAAAGTCTTTATGCCTATATATACAGTAAAATTTTCATTTGTAGAAAAATATTTTTTGGTAATTTCATAGACGAGACCTAACTAGTCAAAATAAAAATCATATAAGAAGTAGAGATAGAAATACTTAGTAAACAATTCAAAGTTCAATTCTTTGGCTTTACACAAGATCGTCTTCATAGTCGAACTCGTATCACATGTCGTTTGAGATGCACTCCATGACGGGTGGGGGCGCAGCGTGAGCGGCGTGAGCGGCGGCGGGTCGGAAGTAGTGGCGGTGCGCGGCGTCGCAGCGGTGCGCGGAGATGGAGGCCAGCGGCAGCGGCAGCTCGAGCGCGGCGCAGTGCGCGGTGTGGAGCGCGGGCGTTGCGGCGTGCGGCGTGCGACGTGGGGCCGGCGAGCGGGCGCGACGTTAGCTGCCCTTGGGCACCAGGTGGTAGGGCGCGTGGATGGTAGCCACGCTGCCCAGCTCCGTGCGGCCCAGCAGCTCGTCGGGGTGTTCGTGCTCGTGCTCGCGCCGCTTCTCCTCGTTGGTGTAGTAGTGTGCGGCGCGACGGCGCGTGCAGCACAGCGCGCCCGCCACCGCCGCCAGCACGGCCACGCACAGCAGCATAAGCCCCGCGATCACACTCATCTGCGCCTCGTGGGTCGTGGGGCACGGGTCCAGGCGGTCGAATGACATATCAGAGAAGCTCACGCCTCGCAGACGCATTGGCGAATAACACTTCAGGTGCCGCAGTGTTGCATTGAGCACAGTCGTCGTCATATACACGAGCATGGTCCCCGCCGAGCACTGGTCGCAGCGCCAGGTGTTTTTTGCCAAGTTCACCTGAGCAATTGCCTCCAGTCGTTGCAAATCTAGCTCAGTTAGCGTTTGTAACTTGTTATGCGATATATCTAATCTCTGTAGAAACTTTGTCTTTGTTAGAAGTTTGTATGGAAAGTTGGTTAATTTATTCCAAGATATATCTAACGCCACAAGGTGTTCGTTGTAAGTAAAAAAATTCGGAGGTATGTCCGTAAGTGACAGATTCGCCAGACCGACGCCGTGAACTTCTGGTAGTATTTGAAGTAGGATGGCTATTTCATTCAGAACCAAGTTGTTTCCGCTGAAGTTGATGGTTTTCAGGCAATCCACGACTGGTGCGAAAGTTTGTAAATGGAATCTGTCTATTTTGTTGTGGCTGATGTCAAGATGCGTGAGGTTAGTGAGGTTGGCAAGCGCGGCGGGCGCCAGCAGCGCCAGCCGGTTACGCGCCAGGGACAGCACGCGCAACTCGCGGTTGCGCCCGAACATGTGGTCCACGATCACTGACAACTGGTTGCCATCCAGTTTCAATTTTTTAAGTCGTTTAAGGCTTATAAACTCGTCCGAAGTCAAATATTTGAATTGATTCTCTCCCAAATCCAGTTCTTCCAAGTTAGAAGCCAAATGATATATTTGAGTGTTAACTCGTCTCAGGAGGCATCCCCTACACTTAAAGATTCGCAGGTGTTGAATGTCCTTAAACACTTCAGGGTTTAGTTCTGTGAGAGGGTTATTACTCAGGTCCAAAGTTAATAATTTCGCCAACATTCTGAATAGTCTCGGCACCAATGTAGTAATTTCATTATTTGACAAAGTTAATGTTCTCAGTGAAGTTAGATGTCTGAAGGTCTCACTCGGCATTTGTTCTATGTTATTGTGATCGAGGTACAAGTCGGTGAGATTTATGAGACCTCGAAAGTTGTCCGCACCGATGCTAGTGAGGTTATTGTGAGTGAGGTTTATTAACCTGAGGTTTTGGAGGCCCCAGAAGGAATATTGACCGATTGATGGGACGTTGGAGTTAACGATATGGAGTTCTCGAAGATTAACAAATGGGGTGGGTTGTGTGAAGATGGGGCCGATGGTGAGTTCGTTTTGTTTGTCGGGGGGCGCGTCGATGATAATGATGTGAGCGCTACGGTCGATGTAGTCGACGGGTATGGCGCGCATGAGGCCGCGCGTGCATGACACGCGCACGGCCGGCCCCGCCTCTGGGTCGAAAGTGCTGCGGCATGAGCACTCCTCGGGACACGTCACCTCGGCGCCGCTGCAGCTCAACATCACGGCCGTAGATGACCACAGCAGGAACAGCAGTTGGCAGCTTGTGTTTCTGTAACAAAAGAATATATGTGTAAAAAAATGGCGCAATAACAATAAATTGCGCACTGAAACTTTTCTATATAAAATGTCAACAAAAGAAGATCGCGCGAGTGATCCGATTTGTGACGTCCCATAGGAAGCTTTTACACATTTCTGGTTGATGAAGTTACAAATTTCGAGTACAATACAAAACAAAGGAAAAGTTGGACTATACACATTTTCCAGAAATAGTTCATAACATTAATTTCATTCACGAGCAAAGGTATTTTCAGACATGCAGTTATTAAAATCGCATTGGCGTCATTTGATTATCGTTTGGTAATTTCCTGTCACCTGCACAATGATGAGAAGGCACAACTTGTAACATTTAAATGTGACGAATGTATATCTACGTGGTCTGTTATTGTTACCGTGAAAATATTTTCACCAAAGCTATATGACCATTTGACAAATTGATTAAATTCAATCCTTTGGCAGGTATCCTTTGTTAATCCAAAATAAACTAAGTTTACTCAAGACTTATTTAACAGCGATAACTTACGGTTTCCGTCTGAGGGGAGAGAGCTTGTTGAGCGATCCGAGCCTTGGAATGTGCCCTTAATTACCCCCCATAATTTATCGGCAATAAAACTATGTTTAGGTCGTAACAGGTAAAAATATTGTTAATCCGCCCATTAACACGGTAAGTGTAAAAAATGCCAGAGTCCCGTGAACTTGGCACGAGATTACAGTCTTGTGAAATATGTGCTTCGCTTTGTCCGCGGAATCAAAACCCCTGAAAAATAACGGGCAGATAACAAAAGGCTTTTTGACGCGTCGACTAAGCGGCATCCATTAGGTACGTGAATTCCGAAATATTTATTCGCACCTTAATGAAAAAAAGAAATCCTTTGTTAGTTCCATCACGACCGCGAAGCTTATTTTAATTTTAATTTCCATTACAAAGATATTATCTGAACTAAGAAGGGTTCATGGTGACTTGGGACGAGAGGGATACACTTGGACAGGATTTAGTATGATATTTTTATCCCGCTGTTCCGGAACTTTTATACGGTGACGAAGGATATTTTTTATGTACTTAAATAAAGAATCATTTTGTAGAACTCTTCGGACCATTGTTTAATTAGCTCTTTAGAAAAATTAATCCGAGTTAGGTTATTATCTTGGAACCCTGAACTTGTAAGCTTGGCTATTATAGTCCCTAATAGGAAATAAACATTAAATTCCGCTGCACAATGTAGAAGGTACCCTATCTTTTAGGCTTATGAGGGGACGTCGGGTGGGACCGACACAAAGACTATTCAGAGAATCTAAAATATATTTGGACATAGGTTATTTATGATGCTTTCTAAAACAACTGAATTGGTTTTAAGATTACTCAAACAGAACATTATCTTGTCCGGTTTATTAAATGGCAAACAGGTGATTTATATTATACCCTAACCGAATCTATTATTCTCATTATAAACCGCCAGAGGCTGGAAAACTTTGTTATTTCGTTGTTGAACAAAGTTGTAAAGTGAAGCTCGGTTGTTTTATCAACTGAATATAAACATTATCAAACCAACAAGCTGTGTACTACATTCTCGACACACAACATCTCATATCTTCTCGTAAACTGGCTCACGAACGGACGCCATTGCAAGATTATTATATGTTGGTAACTAGCTTAGCCTATGTCTCTTAAATCATAAAATAAAGGCCTCTCTCTGCTAGCCTTCATCCACTTATTACTCTAGAAAATTATTAATATAAATGTTGTTACTTAGCTTATAAACAAAATAACAGTTAATTGTTAGTCAAATCGCTACTTCATTTAAAAAACCGTATTGTACGAGTAACAAAATAACAGACAATTTGCGGCCGTCGACTAGCGGCAGCGACTAGCGCCAGTAACCCACCAACCGACAGCCTCGGCCGGGGACGTCTCGTGAATATGGATCAGGTATTTAAAAGAGCAGGACATTGCCACTATGTTGTCGAACAATTGAATAAATCCAACCTCCACAGACCCAAGGGTTTAACGGGTTACTGGAGCCAGCTTTGAATTCCGTAACAGGCTTATTGTTATTACAATGTTGTTTTTTGAATGTCAAATTCAATATTACCCTCCCTTTATGTAAACACATTCTTTCATAACTCATCTTATTAAACCCTTAATGTAGTCGTGATAACTTAAGCCATTTTATGCTAATGTTGATATGAAAGCAGTAACTGAATGCGGCTGTTTAATATGCTGCGCAGGATTCGGCTGACGCTCACAGGATACGTCACGCGATGCCGATGAGCGACCCCGTCTCGTTATCTAGAATCGCACGTTGCCCATTACTATCTCTGAATCCACTTTACTGCGTGGTATTGCGGTGCCAACATTCATCATATTTAAAGGAGTGAAGTCATTTGATACTTTTTCGGAAAAAATACCTCATTTTTCGCGAATAAGTCCACTTTTGTGAGTGTAACCTTACCAACTCTTGTTACTATAAGCGTGGAGGACCGACTTTTACTTACCTTATGCCAACCCTGACCTTGACCTTCTACTTTCTTTCCGCCATATCTGCTGGCATTTAGACGGAGTCGTAAACATTTTGTACGATAACAAACAGCACTTACACAAACATAGTTAGAACGGCATTGTTGTTCCTATAATTTCGAAATAAACAGAGTCCTCCTTAGTTTGAACAAACCATTTTAACTTGCGTTAGTATCCTAACTCTTCAAGTAGATTTATAAAATCTGTGAAGTCATAATTTGAAAACGAATTTTGGGATCTACCTTTTCAATTTGATAAATTTGTGACAGAATTTTAAGCGCAATAAAATAAATATGTAATTAGTGCAAATATTAAGCTTAAATTACTGAATTACGTAACTTTGCGGTTTGAAATTATCGATAAAGTTATGTAAATAACAAACAGAAATGGTTGACCAAAAACATTTGAACAGAATGATAAATTGTTAAATCCGTTTTAAATTGTATAAAAATAATAATAATAATTTATTCAAATACTTACGTTTACAAAAATATGAACATTAGGCAACAGTAACAAGGTTTCCTATTACTATAATGGTACATTAACAGTGCTTAAAAATATACTAAAACTAAAATATCAAAAAAGCTACAATTAACAGTGGTTTGGAATTGCATTATTTGATAATGGACCGCCCGATCTAGGTTAATTTAAACCTATGTTTCAGGCTTATACTTTGTATTAATGATCATTTATGTACTAATGTGATCAATCCATTAGCCAGTAAAGCAAGGGTAACGTACTCCGCACACTGATCCTGCGCCAATATTGACGCTGCATTCAATCCCGAGGCACTATCAGGCCGTAGCGTAGGTACTATCTGATAGTAAACGAGTGGCATACAGCATTGCAAACCTATGGCACGCGTGCCAATGCACGGCAACTATTTAGTACGAAATCGTACTGGTTTTCTTTTTAATAACCTTCTTAATTTCATATTGTAACAATTGATTCTATAATTTCTAAACCGTTTTTTTTTGCAAATAAAAGGTTTTTCAGGGTTCAGTACTGAAATTCCCCTTACGAAGAAATAAATAAACGGGGATATACCGGCGACTTGTGGGGTCGCTCAGCACCGAGCTTTATAAGATAAATACAATAAATTGTGACGGAGGTGAGCTCACACGCTTTTCTGCACTAGTGCGGTAACAGTAAATTGCTTGCCTAAAAGCGGTAGGAATAATATGTAATGTTCGAGTAATGTATTGAAAAAGTGTTTTATTATCTAAATAGACTCATGTCATTTGCGTTATCATTACTTATATAATTTTCAGACATCGGCGCCATCAGATTTTAATGGAACAAATTATGCATTTTCAGAAATGTTCTCCATCACTGGCGTATATCAACGTAACATTTGCTAGCGACTGCATTTCCGCTGATGTCAGCGAGTAAGTAATTACCTGGGTAGATACCCACATAGATTCATACCTGGTACGTATAGCATACCTTAGGTATTTCACAGCAGCCTAGTGGCAAAATGATAAAAGTTTTTCCTAGTTCTATGAAATCATGTTACGTATATTCCGGTTTATTTGTAAAACAGTGGCAAGCTCTCTGGACTATGTTACTGATATCATAAAAAACTACTTTTGTTTTATGACTGTTAAAAATTTATCATATTTTAGTTCACCACATATTCATACAAAAAAAAATGATTAAATTGAATGTTCTAAATATTACGAAGTCTATGCGAATCAATCGCTAGTACAATAGCCGAGAGGAGCGGGATCGGGCGGCGGGGGTGCTTAATGCGCTTACGTCGCGTCATACAGACGTAGGTATAGCCGTATACAGAATTGAAATGTGTTAGATAGAACAACGAAATCTTAAAGGTATGTTTTTGGTAAATGAATTATGTTTTGTAAAAAGTCATAGAACAAATTGTTGTTTATGATGTTAGTAAAACAGTTCTGCAAAATTGTTAGCGAATTACAAATAATCATGTAAGTTACACTTAGATTAATAACTCTTGAAATTGAAAATACCAATACCCTGGACGTACTCGTATAATATTATGAGTTCTTCCATCTCATGTCGGCGTCGCGAATTTGTATGGGCTACAGATATTTATTCTGGATCTGGGTGTCTTGTCTAAGCGAGTTTATACACGTTTGAGATCGCACCCACGATAGAGTAGTAATTCCTAGGGTAGGGCTACATGTTTAAAACTTGTTTTTTCAATTGATGCAGTATAGTGGTTGACTGCGATTCCTCATGATGGTAAGCAGTGATACAATTGTTGATGGTGAAGCTCACTAGTCTATTCACTCTAGCCTTTTATACACCTAGATTATAATTGGACGGGAAGACCGCATACACAAACACAAAGCAAGAAAAAAAAATTGTGCGTGTAGACTAAAATGTGCTCATATGTGTGTGTATTTCACACACACATCTACGACCATCCCACCTTGGTAAGATAGATCCACTTAAGCCAAGACTATCTGTGAATATGTCACCGCGTGTATTTCAAACACCGTAAGTTTACAATAAATCGCGTGTGATTATAAACTCTTACTTCTCGATAAGACACTCATCATCATCATTGTCACTAGCCTTTTCCAAATAAGCTTGGAGTCGGCTTCCAGGCGGCTGAATACCCGTGTTTCACACGTAGTGACTGCCTATCAGCCCTCCAAAACCCAGTTACTGGGTAACACGATAATATTCTTGCATAGACAATTAAGAGTCTTTGTAAAATATCGAATCTGGATAGATTTTTTGGTAATTAAATTATCTGTTCAAAATATATTGACAGTTTATAATCTCGCGCGATTCATTACAAACTGGCGGTGTTCGCAATAATCCAGCGTCAGATACACGTATAACTAAGTGTACAATACCTGGACCTCCGTTACTTGATATCTCCTTCATCTAAATTAATAAAGTGGTTGCTTCAGAAGCTTTTAACGCTGTCCTATTTTCATCATGATATGTTTACTAAACATTTTCAGATCCTATCATATCTATTTATCATGTACTAAGTAACGATTTACTTTGAGAATATCTGTTTTGTGATCAAGATAACATGTGACATGGTTATGGCTGTATTTTAGATTTACCTACCTAGTACACCACGAACTACCTGCGTATCTTTTTCTCCTTCTCTGTCAAATCCATCCAAAGGTTGTCTTTAAAAAATCGCTTTTAGCGATAAGACCACCCATTGTGGCACCCTATTAATTTTAAGTTTCTTATGTAACTGCTTTATTTTTGGTGTACAATAAAGAATTTATCTATCTATTTATCTAGTCGCCGAAGAAACTCTAAAAATTTCATCTAGTTTATTAATTCCAAGACCAGACTTTTGTTCATTACAGTATTCTCACAAATCTGGTTATTATAATATTTTATTCACTATTTGATTAGTATTTCTTCTAACTTTATTATAAGGAAACATTATAATATAAGCTGCTTAGTTTTCGATTGATATTATAGCCTATAGGTTCTAAATAATATAATATTCCACAACTATCACACAACGCCATCTAGTCCCAAACTAAGCAGAGCTTGTGTTATGAGTACTTGACAACTGATACACGTACTTATGTATATAACAAATGATCATGCTCATCACACAAACATTTGTCCTGGGTGGGAATCGAACCCTGTGACGACCTCCGGCATAGCAGTCAGGGCCACTAACCACTAGACTAACAGGCCAGTCAAAATAGACCAAACCTAATGCATGCCTACGCATTTTATCGTACACATTAAACCACCTGGTGTAAAGCTTCACGATTTAACTAAAAGTTAGCTAATAAAAGCTATCCATTATGGAGCACATCTAAAATTTGTCTGAGCTCATCAAACCTGAATATAAAACTATTTAATTCGGCTGTATGTAAAGTTAAATTATCGCAATTCGAACGTACAAGCATGTGTATATATTTTCCTGTTGAGGGGTCACGTACCACACGGGCGTGCCACGCCGCCGTGCCACGCGCCCCACTGTCACGTACTAACTCAGTGCCATAGCCCATAAAGTCGGGAAATCGCTGCCTGAGCCACGACCACAGTCGACCATTGTCGTCACTTTTATGGATAACGGGAACAGGATACGTAATTATACACGTAGATTTATTTTATTGACAATTGGTGAACAAATCTAATTTCGCTTTATTTGGTCGGTGACGTGAGTTGGCTTAATTAAACAGCCGTGGGCCGCCCGCCGCCCGCGCCGCCCGCGCCGTCACCGCAGACGCATAAAGCATCTGAATGATTGTGAACCGTGTACTTCATGGTGAAATTACAAATGAAAACGTAAATGAGATTTATCAAAAGCTTTTCAACGCTGGTAAAGAAAATTTCAAAGCAGATTGATTTATTGGAATCTATTTACAAGTGAGTGAATACTTACATAAGTGAACGCACCGAAAAACCTAGGAGCGTATGTGAGGGACAGCTGAACAGACCATTACTTCTCGTACCATCAGACGCGCCAACAAAGGATACAACGACACCGACAATGGCTGAAACTCGTTCAACTTCTATTCACATTTGCTTTGAATTTCGTTCCTCTTTCAAGATAATATATAAAATGTGATCCCCTGTCTCGGTGAGGTAAATATGCACTTAAGTGGAAATCCGCGCTGATTATAGTTCTGGAAACGATTTTTCTTACCGGATATATTTCTGAAGAAGAAAGTGTGGGAATTCGTAAAGAAAATGTCATTAATTTGACTAATAAAAATTCTGTTGATCGTTGATGCCGCACAGTTTTGGCTAAGTAATAAACGAGCTCATAAAATACGTATAATTCGGTCGGGAGCTTTGTCTCTAGTGTGGCCCTATATGGCTCGACATGGCCCGATGTGGGCTCAGATTATACGGCCAGAGCGTTACGACGCATACTTATATCGTAAAGTTTACTAATTAAATATTCCGTATTCCTTATATTGGCTTCAACGCTAGAGGAATAATAAAAAGTTAGTTTATAACGAACTCTAAAATGGATAAACTGTCATTATTAAAATCAATATGATTAAAAAAAAAGAAAATAAAACCGTAAAACGTACTGCAGTACTCGTATAAATAAAATAATGAAACTTATAGACACGGAAGTCTGTACTTAGGTCATCGTTTTACGAGCTTGACCAAGCATGAAAAATGCATTTCAAGATTTACGAGCCTTTTATGCTCAGATTCGGGGACACCCGAACAAAAATGTAATTTGTCAGGCAACCCGCCTTTGAAAAACGATAAATGAGAAATGGATAAAACTACGAAATATAGGTTCACATCTTGAGTGTATTATGCGCAATACCTACTTTAAACGTTCAAAGAAGAAAGTAAAATTGTGAAAATTGAACAATCCACGTTCTCGTGAGTGCTACCTTATCCCGGGAGATCGAGCGTGAGCGAAGTGGACACGGTACCAGCTTTAGATACGTTTGTGCGATTTCAATTTAGGAGTAGAAATATTTTCAAAGTGATTGCACATAACTCCCTGTCGGCTGCTACTAGGAAGTCAATGTCACAGCTAGAAAATTCGATCCCGCAAGCGCGGTATTTTACTTTTTTTGCGGGATCAGAAATGCTGGATCAGAAATGCGGGATCAAAAATGCG
Source organism: Mythimna ferrago (assembly GCA_910589285.2). Lineage (NCBI taxonomy): Eukaryota > Metazoa > Arthropoda > Insecta > Lepidoptera > Noctuidae > Mythimna > Mythimna ferrago. Next base: position 13,364,031 of record OU342673.1, on the reverse strand, counting down.
GGATTACTGATGCGGGATCCCGCACGCCTGCGGTATTAATGTATTTCTAAGAAAAATGAGTTTAGACAATGTGCCTGTTCTGATTACCTAGCATAACCCCATTAATTTAATTAACAAGTGATTTAACAATTTTCCATGGATCTCTTGACTTTTCTGTAGAATTTGTAAATAATGATTGAAAAATATTTTATTCTATCGTTCCTGATTATTTTTTATACCTTTAAAATATCGTTAAGATATTGAATTGTAAATAAATAAAGAGTAATAACTACTTACTACGACGCCTGAATGCACTTTGTGTTTTTGTATTTTGTTTATTACAAAACAAAATACAAAAACACAAAGTGTAGTAGTAAACTATTTACACTAAAACCTAACTATGTACTACCATAGTTAGGTTTTAGTGTAAATAGTTTAGTTATTATTTATGTTTTTTTATGTACATATGTAGTTAAGTAATAACTCGAGTTAGTATACAAAATATTTTGAAATTGTCTTTTTTTTAACCTTGGCCCTTTTGCCTAAGTAATATCTAAGGACGAAAAAGTGTCAGGATAGCCCACGAAATTCAAATTATCTTATGTTTTTTGCAATAAAACACAATAAAAACCTGAAAAATGCATTTCACGGACTATTTTTGAGTACACCCCTAAAAAAAAATTAAAATATCATAATTTCGCCAATCCCGCGGGACCCGCGAGATTTCTAAATTCGATCCCGCAAGGGAGGGCGAGATCACGATTTTAATGCGGGAATCCAAGCAAGCTTCAAAGATATTATTTCCATGAAAAATTCCCCCGTGAAAATATTAAAAACATACTATCTATACGTAGATATTGTATTACTGAGCTGAAGTATTATTATATTGCTGATTGATGAACGTGTCCCATCAGTTTTTTCAACATTACGCTACCTATGACTGAAGTGTAGGTACTGACTTAATAAAAACACTGTCATGCCTTGTTCGACAATGTTTATGACATATTCAATTCAATCAGGGCCTTCCTCAATTTCCTATTTTCCTGCATCTTTATCGTGATTACATATATTTCTGTGAATTTGTATTCTAGGAAAAGAGACTTTCTTACTTACTACAAATGGAATTCATACGATGGAGTTGGGCAAGGTATACCTAATATTGAGTGCTTTGGGTACGCAGAAGGTATTACAGGATTAAATGAAATTGTTATTTATGTAGGTACCTATCATCGGGACTCATCGTACAAGTTCGATTCTACGAATAACAAAGGCTAGCAATGGTCTTTTTTGTGTGCGGCTCGACTACAATGAGATAAGGCGTTATATAAAGAATCTTCTCCGTGGGTCAAATCGAGGGACTTTATCGTTATTATTTATCTCGGAAACACATTTGTACGAGCTTCTCTTTATATCCCTTTATTTTACATGACGACGACGCGGCACAAATTGATTCCTCTGTAGTCCCTCTGGATATGGGTTCAATGGAAAAACACATAGTCATGGCCTAATGATATTGTACTAACATCTCATAGAGTCCTTCAGTATTATTGAATTACTTGTGACTTGACCGCTCAGTTCGAAAATAGACTTTACTGAGTTAGACGTCCAGCAGTCACGTAGCCATTTTGTGGCCCCGAATACCAAATATTTTAAAATGTCAATTTCGTAATTTATTGTCTCTAGAATATTGGGAGCATTGAAATCCAATAAAAAATTGTTTAAGTTTACTTATGAAGATATTAAGGCCAAAATTCTATCTTGTTGGTAAGTAGTGCCTAGTGTGCCTACATAAACGAGATTAGTTCCAAGAATCAATAAAGCAATTAATTTTGTAGTCAAGACTGTTTTCGTCGGTAGGTATACCAAAACTATCTGGCTTGCAAGTGTATTAGCCAGTTGCCAGTCATGACGCTAGAGCTCACTTAACAAGACTTCGTGGTACATTTCGTCGTCCGTAAGTTAAACACAGGTGATGCACTCGTTACCGCTTTTGAAATACTTGTATAGGACGTCCTGAAAAAACTTCATGTATACATTTTCCTGAAATTCATTCAAAAAGTCTTTTGAAAGCTACTAAAAAAGAAACACTGAGTATTATGTAGATACTCTGTTTCGGCACAGGCTGACGTCAATTATTATTATTGCGTCTTTTAGTATTTTTTAATATACAAAGTGCGGCATTGGGACGTTGAATCCTCTATAGGAAGCTTTTTCTTTTGTGAACAACGCACCCCAAGAAAGATATCCAGTTTGGTTCAATGGCGTCAAAAGCAACAATCTGTACAGCACAGCTGCCCCGAGGGAGCAAATTGCGTCGTATTATGTATTATTATAATACACGAATACAATGTACTGTTTTTAGACAACTGGCAAAATACTGCGACGCAATTCTATTACGTTTTTGTATCGTACATACATGTGTACGAATCTGATTTAAGAACACATTTGAACCAAATTTAGGGACAACAAACGATAATTCAATAAAATGGTGAATTGAACGAGACCAATAGGAATTCTTTCGCACCCATTCAAGTATGGGATCATATTATAAAAGGGTGACATACACGTGTAGGCTTTAGTAGGTAATATTTTTCTTTTGTCGTAAAGAGTTATAGCCATTAAAAAGGTGTTCGTCCTCGACCGCAATGTGCCTACAGCTACGTATAGCGACAGCAGTGTTCCGGTAGGCGACCTGCCGTACAGGTACGTAGCTACCTATGTACCTACTGCCACTGACCATTGTAACTACGACACGTGTACGTGACAAAAGCGAGATAAAGGACCTCGCTACAATCTCGGTCATAGATATAGGACGCTTAAGATGGCCGGAGCATTTATTCGGCCAGCCATTGATATTCAAAGCGAGATTTTAAATAGAATAAAGTTCTTATTATGCGTGTGTGTCGGTGTGAGGGGTGGCGGGGCAGGGGGAGGGCAGACCGCGACGGGCAAGCGTTTGAGCGAAGCTCCCCCTAATAAGAATACCGTTAAGGGTAATAGGGTAGGATTTGGTACATGGAGAAAAGATTACGCACCCGCCAGAGACCTTTTCACTAACCACTGCCCTGTTTGTGAGCCGCCACTGCTTTCTGACAATTCGCTTAAAACACAATTCTAACTAAACAAACAAGATACAAAACCCAACCCATAAAACAAAAAGGAATGTTTATTTACGTAAATAATGACAAGCACGAAAAAGCTTTTCTATAAAGATGGCATCCATTCAAATAATATAGCTTATCCATCAATACAGCAAAAGCGATTGTTTTAAACAATTTTGGCGCCAACATGTCGGCTGGCAATGAGAATAAACGTTGTCGTTTATATCATCGAGGGGTTCAATTAATATCGAAGCTTACACCGAATAAAACCCTAAATTACAAGTTTATTAAATTACAAATGGATCTATTATTCTTTCATTCAAACAACGGTTTGTTTGCACAATCGTTTGTTCAGTTCATGATATTGGATTGTGGAAAACGTACAATTGAAGCCTATGATAAATACGAGTGTCGTAAATAATCTTCGAAAGCTGTTAACAATATTCATCGACGATTAGTATCGTCAGTGAGTACGGTGCAAACAATTATTTATATTATATTGTTGAATCGTTTACTAAAGTGGTTGAAATTTCTGTGACTGAGAAATTATTTTGTTTGACTTTAACGCTGTAGATTAATCTGGCTGTTTTTTATTCCCAAGCGATGCGCCCTGTATCATAGAGTTTTCATTTAAAGAAGTTTTAATAAGCACAACAGAAAGTTTTATAAAACTTTTATTGAATTATAAAACTGTGTATGGTAAAGCCTCTGTAAGTTGAGCTAAACTTATCATACGAAATATCGGTGGTGTGTTTTATTCATCAAATTTGAAAAGATTTTTCTTTATGCTCTATGAATTTTACAATCTGTTCTTTTCAATACGGGCAATCTCGCGGTTATGAAAAGATAAATTCTCTCTGAACTGATTTTGAGAAAAACACATATAAATAGTTTAGAAGTTGAATTGTTTTTGTTGCGATCAAAGTTTGCTGTAACTTAGTTTTAGCGACATGTGTACAATTTCTGTAGAAACTATGTACCTAGTAGTTGAGAATGAAATTACTTATACATGACTAGCACTTTACCAGCGATTTCGTTCGCAAGGTTTTCAGAAAACCTATTTTGAGGGTAGTTTTAAAAAACTAATAATGATTAGGCTTTACGCCAAGTATTGTTAGGTATCCAAGAAATAAGAATTCTCCATACAATCTTTAAAACCCTCTAAATGTTTCTACGAGTATTTGAGAGTAGTTTTGAAACGAAATAATGACAACCAAGATACTATTAATGTGCAAACTTGCAAGTACCTATATTTTACACAGAATATAAATAAATAAAAATTCCCCCTTTTTAATTCTGAAAAAATCCTTTCTTAATGCTCACATACGTCATAAATTTTTCATATTCCTAGCCCCAATAGTTTTAGCAGTCAGTCAGTTTCTCCTTTTTAGGGTTCCGTAGCCAAATGGCAAAAAACGGAACCCTTATAGATTCGTCATGTCTGTCTGTCCGTCCGTATGTCACAGCCACTTTTTTCCGAAACTATAAGAGCTATACTGTTGAAACTTAGAAAGTAGATGTATTCTGTGAACCGTATTAAGATTTTTACACAAAAATAGAAAAAAAGCAATAAATTTTGGGGGTCCCCATACTTAGAACTGAAACTCAAAATTTTTTTTTTCATCAAACCCATACGTGTGGGGTATCTATGGATAGGTCTTCAAAAATGATATTGAGGTTTGTAATATAATTTTTTTCTAAATTGAATAGTTTACGCGAGAGCCACTTCCAAAGTGGTAAAATGTGTGTCCTGTAACTTCTAAAACTAAAAAAAATATATGATGTACATTACCATGTAAACTACCAACGAAAATTGGTTTGAACGAGATCTAGTAAGTAGTTTTTTTTTAATACGTCATAAATCTAAAAAAATACACTTTTATTAAAACATCGATCAAAGTTACAACGAACTACAAGAACTTTTATATTATGTTACTTGCTTCTACGGAACCCTCCATGGGCGAGTCCGACTCGCACTTGGCCGGTTTTTATTATCTAAATAGATGTGATAACAGTACAAATAAAAAAAAAACAAATAGGGTGACTGACAACTATAGCCAACAACTTTTACTATGGGGACAATCCTGAAATCGCGAAAAAAAATCAGCTGTTCAGTACATTTATGTTTGCCTAATGTACTGAACAGCTGATATATTATTTTTTTTTCGTGATTTCGGCTTTGCTCCCATAATAAAAATTGTTTGTTATCATGAGCACAATCACGTGTTTAAGTATCGTACACTAATTGTCAGTCACCCTATATATTTGCCGTGTTGTCTAACGCCAAGCACTAATAATATAGTATTGATATCGATACTGTTAGGTAACCTAATCTAAAGGCCTGCGTGAAGGTAATCAATGCCCGGGATCCCCACCCCATGTGCTGTGGTCGTCTCCACACAGCTCAAATCATAATACTATCACTAATTAATGCTACGGCGCCAACAACCGTCTATTATTACAAAGGAGCGCGATTCCTCTAAAGTGATACCTCAACATTGATAGATATTACGTAATAATGCCGAAAGGGGCTCACTAATACGACCCTCGATTACAACTTCAAGGGTTAATATAATGCTTTGATAGATCTAACAATCTGCTGTTGGTATTTCAAAGTACATTTTGTTGAGATCAGTTTAATTAGGGTTTTAGTGTTAAAGGGTGTCAACGGTATTCTATTACCAGTACTGATTGTCTCTCATAATGTGATCTTTTTGGCAGAAAAAAAAAACATTTAAAAAATTATAAATATTTTTTTCATTTTATAAAAAGCGCAGGAATTGCATGACTTGATTCCGCCATCGCAATTCTACCATCGGACAACCCGACCTACGGCGAATATTCACCCTTACGTTGTTGAAACCTCTACGGTCCGGACTAAGCGTTTCGCCTCGTCGTTTATACCGCGTACGTCGAGGGAGTAGAACAGTTTGCCTGCTGCGGTCTTTCCGTCCAATTATAATTTGGGTGTCTTCAAGGCTAGAGTGAATAGGCTCTTAATAAACTAGTGCGCCTCACCATCAAAGATTGCATCGCTGCTTACCATCAGGTGGGATCGCCGTCAAGCACTAGTTTATTTCAATAAAAAAAAATAAAAAAAATTGTAATACTTAGACGCAGCGTTGGAAGGCCTCCTACAAGGTGGACCGATGACCTGGTGAAGGTTGCGGGTAACCGATGGATGCGAGACGCAAAGAAAAGTTCGTTGTGGCGACGCTTGGGGGGGCCTATGTTCAACAGTGGACGTATATCGGCTGAAATGATGATGATTACTTATACACACGCACAATACCGTTCGCGGTTAGATGTGGCGACACTTGGGGCAGGTCTATGTACGACTTCCTTCGGTTTTTATTACTTATGTACGTTGTTTGATATACTCTTTTTATATAATACGAGCTACTGCCAGCGAATTCGCCTGCGTGTTAATATATTTATCACCTACTAGCTTTTGCCCGCGCGGCTTCGCTCCCGCTCTTCCCTACTCCTACTATACCCTACTCTACCCTACTATACCCTACTCTACCCTACTCTACCCTACTTTACCCTACTCTACCCTTCTATACCCTACTATACCCTACTCTACCCTACTTTACCCTACTCTACCCTACCCTATCCTACCCTACCCTACTCTACCCTACTCTACACTAGTCTACACTACTCTACTCTACACTTCTCTACCCTACTCTACCCTACTATACCCCACTCTACTCCACACTACTCTACCCTACTCTACCCTTCTCTACCCTTCTCTACCCTTCTCTACCCTACTCTACCCTACTCTACCCTACTCTACCCTTCTCTACCCTTCTCAACATTTTCATTAAAAACCATTTCGGAGAAGTTCGATAACGAATACCGTGACTGCCTATACTGTACTGTGAGTCTAGTTCTCGGAAACGGATCCGAAACGAGTTATTAATATATTAGACTAGATATTTCTTTCTGCTCTTCAGACAAACACACTCACATAACATTCATTCATGTCCGTTCATACTCCCAATGCTGTTAATTCTGTTAAAATTATATTTTTTTATTTAAATTTTATAAGTAATTGCGAATTATATATTAATTATGGCTTTGGACAAAATGGAAATAATTGGTTATATTGTAAATAGAACTAAATCAAATTCTTATTCGGAAATAAAAAGTATCAATATAATAAAAATAGATACTATGGGAAATAGTAAGATAGTCCCAACACAAGTGTATATTATAACTTACTGGGGTTACCTCTAACTCTGTAACGCAGTTTAATGTTTGACAAATAATAAAAACCATTTTAAGAGCAGTGCAGGTGCATTACTTTGTGTAATTTATGTCATCACCACTGGTCTCAAAACGGTGAAGGAAAACAACGTGAGGAAACCGGCATGTCCTAGAACGAAAAATTCGAAGACATGTGACATTCACCAATCCGCACTGGGCCCGCTTGGCGGATTACGGCCAATTCCCTCTCCTAGAAAGGAGGCGTGGGAACATTAAAAAGGCTGATTATGCTAATAAAAACATTTTGATTTGATGCGGAATCCTTATTACACGAATCCGTTTCGCACTTTGCCACTTTTCAAAAACATCTATAACTTATTCAAATATAAACTTGTCAAATGACGAGACATTTCCATCGTTCAAACACGTTCAGGCTGTAAAGCTATTTATTTGCAAAGTACAAGTCTACAGAACTTCAAACGAACTTATTAGTCTGTTTATTGGCACGGGATCTACTAGATATACGAATCAAATGGTGTTTAATCATCTCTCAGCAAACACGTAGGTTCAACAGAGGTCATATTTAGACTACGGTATATTAGCTGGATGCTGTAGATTATATTTATTTATTTATTTATTTATTTATGTTTCCTTTATTGTACACCAAGATAATAAATTACAGATTTGAGCCTTATATTTAAAATATACAATTGGCGGCCTTATCGCATTCCGCGATCTCTTCCAGGCAACCTGGTATGGAAAGAGATTGACTGGACATAAAATGGGGTTGCACATGGTGCATTACAAAACAAGCTAAACAATTTTATAAGTACCTATGTACCTGAATCAATTTACTTAGCCTATTCCCAATTATGTACAGAAGATCTTCAAGACAAGCAAGCTGTTGAGTAAGCAGCTGAATACCTGTATTCAAATGGAGCGACTGGCTCTCCAAATTCTGCAACTCAGTAACTGGGTAATACGACACTCCGTAGCAAGACCGGTGACAAGTTAAACATGCTTTGCAGGACACGGAAGCGTCGCTGTGTAAAGAATGGCCACCCGTCCGCAGATCGATCTCGGTAAACTTTGCTTAACCTTGAATATCCCGTCCGGCTGAAAGGGAAACCCGTAGTTCTGGGACACAAAGGACAACTGAAGGAACATAGGTGTGGTTTTGGTCCGTAAAAGTCTAACATGCCTCTACCTGCGTACCTCTAACAAGATTTCCCACCTCATAAAAATCCCTGTACAGCTGTTATTTATTGTGTTTTTAGCAAAAAGCTCGTGATCACTGAGATGATATTAAAACGGCGGCGGAGACCTCTCGCGCCGGGCCTTGGTTCAGGCCATGGTCCGGAGCAAGGAAGAGTGGCAGGCGGTCGCCGACTTCTGCAATGCAGAAATGCTCGCAAACGAGGAGGCCGACCGCATCAGGCAACGGCGATTCCGGTCCCGATTTCCGGCCACCGTAGACGCGGGCTTGCGGATAGAGAGCAATGGGTAGCTCGCTGTCCGACCGTCCGGTAACTTTTCGGACCGAGCCCAAGTCGTCGACGACGCGCACTATTCCCGCGCGCCTCAAGAAGTTGTCAGCAACAGAAGGGACCCAGCCGGGTCGAAGCCTATTGGGGCCAGGGTTATCTGAAAGGGAGCTCGAGCCCCGGTATGAAGGCTAGAATGAACAGGATGGGTTTTTAGTCAGTAAGAGTCTGACACTATGTCCCGCTCCGCCCAAGAGTAGGGGTTGTCATTGGATGATTTTCCCCACCATAAAAATATGGTGGGGAAAATTACCATATAAATAAATATTACCAGTTTTCAGGTGGGATCACAGTCAAGCACTAGTTTATATAAATTAAAAAAAAAAAAAGATGATATTAAGAATTGAGTAGAACTTGGGTTTAACGTATGTACCGGCCATATTTTAAACATAGTCCGAGATGTAATCTGGGCTGCTAGAATTTTTTTAAGTTACCGTTTTTTTTTTTACTATTGATAGGATCGTGCTTGACCACTCTCGCCTGATGGTAAACGATGATGTGGTCAACGGAGCACTAACTTGCCTATAAAAGGCACCAGATAACCGTGGAATAATGTACCTTTTCCTAATATCTCTGCGGAGGTACCCAAAAAACAAACAATGAACTGCTGTTCATTACTGGATCATGTAAAGGATCATGTTACATATTCAAGACAGCTTTATGTCTTTATTTCCGTTTTTGAAATTAATAATAATAATAAACCTTTATTTCAGACCTTAAAACTCCATTGAAAAAAAATTACAAAATAACAAGGTTAGGATGTGACTGAATTATAAAGGACAGAAACAAAAATAAAAACAATAAATGACAACATCAGGAGGAGGGTCAATGACCCTTATTCTGGCACCTTCCTTAGAAGAATGAATAGGTTGCTATTCATTCTTGGCTTAAAGACCCATTAGGTTGTAGCTATCAGGTAACACAGACTGGCCTTAGAAAGCATAGGGTAACAAAAGATACACACGTAAATATGTCAGTAAAAGTCTCACACGCCCACTCGCTCTGCCCAGAGTAAGACATTGACGACAAACCTAAAAAAACAAGTGTGAGTCGGACTCGCGCACTGAAGGTTCCATGCGAATTGAGTTATAAAGATTTTTCCGAATAGCAAAAAAAGTTTTTTTTGTGACGTACGTAACAACAAATTTACAGTTTTCAGATTTTTTCTTATACTTGTGCTATGAGACCTTACTTCAAGCCAAATTTTAGGATTCTAGGCTAACGAGAACTACCCTGAATTTTGATTCCCCGGAGAGTGTCGAAATCTACGTTTTTGGCGACATAAATGGCCCTATCTTTTATTTTCGTTAACTCGAGAGACCGCAGACTTGAGTTTTCATTTCGACTCGATACCTCCACACGTTCCGGAGATAAAGGGTCTTGCAGACAAACGGACAACAAAGTGATCCTATAAGGGTTCCGTTTTTTCCTTCCTTTTAAAAAAAACCGAAATCTTAAACTTTTTTCTCTAACAGCTCTATAGAAAACACTCATATGTAGATTGAAGGAATTCGAACTAGATTAATGAAGGGCCTGGCCTTTGATCTTTAAATAAATATAATAATGTATTGATGTGTTTCAAGTACCGGCTCAATGGGTCGACACTCATGGCTCATACAGATGTCAAGGCACAGCTGAACAGAAATAGAGGCGTGCGTGCTTGGATCGAGTTGCTTCAGCGCGCTGCGGTTGCGGTACGGCCGCGGGTATGATTATGTCCTCAAAGGGTTTAAATATGTGTGTTTGTTCGTTTACATATTAAGTTTGACCTTTGAATCGTTTTACATGAGTATTTAATCCGGCTTACAGTGTTCTGCAAATATAGTACCCGGTAAGGTCATAAGCCACATGTAATCTATTTTCAAAAAATATACTTACCATTACATTGTATAAAAAAATTATAATAAAAATTTAATAAACCTTCTTGCAGTCGGGTAAAAAAGTGAGCCTAAAAAATTACATTCCAATATAAAATACAAACATTAAGTAATATGACAGTAATTTTAAATGATTAATAATTATTTATTAATGATGGAATAATTATTTATTAATAATGAAAATTGAGAAACAGTAAAAAAAAAACAGGCCAAGTGCGAGTCGGACTCGGGTACTGTGGGTTTCATACAAACGTACCTATGAAAACAGTTCAATTCCCGAATTGAGTTACAAAGATTTTTCCGAATCGCAAAAAGGTTTTTGTCACGTAACTACAAATTTAGTTTTCAGATTTTTTCCTATATTATACTGTGCTTTATGACCTTTCTTCATGCCAAATTCCAGGATTCTAGGTCAACAGGAATTAGAGATTTTTTCAGAGCTTCAAGGGACCGCAGACCTGAGTAGGTAGTTATATGGTTCTATTTTCAACTTGATATCTCCTCATGGTCAAAAAAGGCCAAACAGACGGACAAAAAAGTGATCATATTTAGGGTACCGTTTTTTCCTTTTCAGGTACAGAACCCTAAAAAAATAACAAAAAAATAATAAACGGTATCGCGTCGTTAAAATACACGGATAAGCAACGTTACAAAATCTTTTGGTAGAAGACTAATCGATAATCAAAATGTTTAACGTCTCAGCACCTGCATAACGCAGTGTCATAGAACCTACTATGCGACTGAAATAAGAAAGAATCAACTTAGTGCCATGTTGTGATGTAACAGCTGTCAAATCGAATCAGTTAGGTAGGGTGAATGAAACCAGATACATTTCAAATTAATCTTATTTATTATACATTCGTAAAAAACATTAACAAATAAAGTTTAATAAGAATCTAGTTCTACAATTCTGCTCATCTCTGCATCACTGTGTTGTGTCTGAGAAGATGTACGCGAATTGTTGGCAATAATGAAAATAAGAAAGAGTTTTTTTTTTTATCTAACTACGACCTTTATATAATATATTGACATTAAATAATAAGTTTTCTTTGCTAACCGTACTTTTCAAGTAACATTTGCCAGATAGAGGTCATTGACGTTCCTATTCTTATTAGAATCTAGATATAGGTTTGTCGGTACCGATACGTAGGTACGGGTCGGTACAGACAGGTACCGGTAAAACCACATATAGAAACAGGTAAATCTGTACGTGTAAAACACTACACTGGCCAATGCTTAAACCCGTATGAGTCGGCACAGGCAGTCGGTACCGACAAGTATAAACCTGTTTCTTTATAAATGAACGCATAAGAACATACGGGAGAATTATACCTGCACTGATCGGTACCGGCCCGCACAGATTCACCTGCACCGGTAATCTGTTTCTTTATGATTGCACCCTATTGTACGACGCAGTACAGAAGCGGGCTCCGTATATTAACACAAGGCGGGAACGTGCCGCGGTCAGATCCGCGCCGCACCGTTTCACGAAGACGCCGTATCGCGCTAATGTGGCCAGGCCCTTAGTCTTTTGTTTGTTGACTTTTATAATAACTCAATTTTTATAGTATTTAACATTTTTTATCGTCGCTGAAACGACTTTAATTTATAATTTTTAACGTGCCTCGCTCATTATTTACTAAAGACGCCGCGGCCAACAAGCAGTAGCAACCTAAATCTGTTTTTTATTGAAGATTACAAATTCGCTACAAAAACTGCGTGTGGCGGACAGCTGTTACTTATCTTTTCATATTTTTTAAAACGGAACACTGATTTGTATGTAAGTATGTACTTAAATACCTTTGTTATTTACCTCCTCCCACCTGAATATTAAATAAGTAATTACGGTAGGTTTTTAAAAAGGAGTTCTGAAACGTGTTTTAATGACCCCACAATAATTGAAGTCGGACTTTTCTGAATACAGTCCTTTATTCGACCTTTTTGAGTTAAAGCAAAAACCAGTATGGAGATTATTTGATACGCCTTTGTTGGATTCGCGCATGACGGGATGACGTGTCTTTTTTGGTTCTTGTAGCGGGTTATGAAAGGGGCAGGCCAGGTGGCGGAGCTAATAAACGAGAAGGGTGGCTCAGTGTGCAGATGCAGCAGTATTCATGGCCGAGCCCCGACACTGCTACACTGACATCATTCATAAGACTGGTTGCCAGTGAGGAGCTCGTTTAAACTTTAAAGTCACGTTCAGCAATTAAAGTGGAGTAGAGTATCTTAGTGCATAAACAGTGGCCGCGGGGCCCGAGCCCGTAATAACTGGTTTCCTTCAATTTAACGACTTGCACGAAACACACGACTGCCTGAACTCCTGAAACGTCCAACCATGCTACACAAGTATGGTTTCTATAATTACGTTATTAAGTATTATTGCGCGCCTCAAGGACTTGACAGCAAACCGTAGGGGCCCAGCAGGGTCGAAGCCTACTGGGACCAAGGATTTGTTCCTGAAAGGAACATTCAACCATAATTTCCTATTCATTAAATGATGTAATATGAGTTTTAATCTTTTAATCTCATTAATAAATTACATCTGCTAAATTATAATGTGAAAATCATGTAAATTAATATCTTCTTCATTATACTTTAATAATAATCTGAAAAGGCTTAGAATTTACCACGACCTTCTATTAATTGAAATAGAAGAACTCTATCTACCTATTAAATAGTCGAAAATTAATATTTAAAGTACACATGCGTATCTTCTTTAAGGGTTTCAATTTCGTAAATGATTATGACAGCTTTGTTAAACCCTAACAAGTTGTTACTAATGAAAGACCACCAGACGACTTTGTTTTATCATAATAAGAGCTTCGAAATATAAACTAAGAGCGGCTCATCGCAATACCTCCGTTGTATTAAAACAGGTTGTATATTTAATCCTTTAAGCCATTGATAAAGTCACTGGGAGAAATTTGTCACGACGGACGAAGCTTCGTTCCGATATCCAACAAAGAGCTCTAAATCCACTCGTTATAGGCCAAATGAATGGATCTCCGCCGAAGAATCTCAACATTCAACTTAATACCACTAGAGGAGGGACACCGACCACCACTGACGATTTAACCTGCGAATCTGAAAAGGGCATGCTTCGCTGCCGTTAATTTAGGAGACAAATGTAGTCCGTCTTAAGCTCTGTGTCTAATACGACCCTATTGAGCGACATTATTTAACTAGACAAACACGATCACTCAACAGAGCAAATACAACCTAACTTGGTACATAGAAGTTAATGCGTTTACTGCATTACCAATCTATGTGTCTCTTGAGATTAGTAGTGACTGAAGATATTATTGAGACACATATATATGACACGGTAATACGTTTGCAACTCAGTAGAGACTCAATTCCAACGCTGGAATGGATACTATACGGGCATGTAGTGGTGCCGCTCTTCCCTGTCACAGCGTGAAGATGAAGTTAATCTACTAGATTATCCAACCGTAGAACACGCAGTAAAATTAATATAATTATATTTATAAAGCATGTCTTCTTATATCTTGATATCTCATAGTTTAGTCAAATCGGTGTCCTATTTTTTCTCGGTGGGTAAAAATGACCCAAATGACATCCCCCGCCCTTGGGCGGAGCGGGAGATAGTGTCAGACTCTTACTGACTAAAAACCCACCCCGTTCTTTCGTGCCTTCATACCGGGGCTGAGCTACCTTTCGAACCTACCTCCGTGGACTATAGCAGTCGCGACTTCTACTGACCCACATCAGCGCCGCACGGGTAGAAAACGGTAGTTTTATTCTCCCTTTTCTTTACAAATGGGAAATCGGACCCACATTATTATATGGCTACGGAGGCGTAGGTACACCGGGAACTTCTTACGATTCACTCTTGTTTAAGATTTATGTAGTACAGACAACTCGTTTAAACACACTGTATGGAAAATTGAAATAACTTACAACGTCCCAAACCACTCGAGTTTGGTCATTTGGTGTATATTCAGAGAGACTTGCTAATTTTATATTTAATTTGCTTTTAATATATTAGTAGGTCGTAAACTTCTATTTGATCGCGTCTACCCGCCGACTCTCTCAGACATTTAAAATGTTGTTTTTTTTTTACTGACTTCAGCTAAAACACGTTAAAGATGCGGTAACTGGTTAAAAACAAATCTGACAATAATTTTGAACAGTTTTGACTATAGTTATCATAGTATAATAATTATATTACATCATTCTCTCATCTTCAATCTTAAGAATACTTACCTCTTTATAGACATACTAAATACTAGATATACCGAGGTTCATTAGCGACTGGATTAATTTCAGACTATGAGAACTAATTCGCTGAATACCTTCCGGCACGTTCTGTAGAACATGAAACTGAGAAGTACGAGCATTTGAATGCTCTTTAACAGTCAAGTTGAAACTATTTACCTTTCTTCGCAAAGCGGAGCAGGTTCATCCATTTCATAATTAAGGCTATTTCGCTCCCCCTTCCCCCCTATTTAGCTTTGTACCTAAGAGCAAAACTCCTGAGGCATGCGGTTTAATGTTTAAGTACTTTTTTTCTTTTCGTCGGTAACAGTGTTGGTGTGCCACCCCGCGGCCCCGCACCGCAAGGAAATATTAAGCAGAAACTTTTTCACGTTAATAAGCCAAACAGTACAGCAACAAACATTACTGCTCGACAAATATAATCAAAGTTATAAACATAGCCGAACGAGCTCGACAAGAACCTCTCGATTTGTACGAAAATGAAAATCGTTAATAATTGAGAATAGTTTGCGGCAGTTGGTTGAGCCGCAGATCACCAAATTGTGCCTACTTCAGAACTAAGCCGAGACTTGTACCGAATCCACTGTAAAAGTGCTATTGACCTACATACACTTCAAAGGAGAGACAGGGTTAATTTGTTACCCTTGTCCAATTGTTGAAACGCTCCGTTTACAGAGAGGTTAGTCAAAGATGTTTTCACGTAATGGTTCAACATTGTAAGTAAATGATCACGTCAGTGTCGGGGGCGTATCAAGAAACATCACTAGTGACTGCCAATAGAAGATGTTCGGCTAAACATTTTAGTGAAGTTCGGCGGCCCCGAGTGAACTCGCTTGTAAAACTAACTCAGCCTGAAATACTAACGAGCGTTATTGAACGTCACGAGTTTGCGACTTCGTAAGCCAATGTACATTAAACAATATGCAATTAACCGTATAATAAAATTAGTCTGAATTTTCTTGGCCAATATCATGTTTTCTTTTGCAAGTAAACATGGCTTCCCGTTGTCCCAAATTTCCAATGGGGCGTTGTTGTCCATTTTCTGTTATGTTTATATATAAAGTTAAATGTGTTAATTAAATTATGGATATATGATACTTAACGTACGAGGGAAGTACACATAAGTCCGACACGGAAGACGTCAATATATGCAAGTCTATTTATTAAACAGTAATGTACACGTAACCCAGTCCAAATTTTACACTCTGATGCTAACAAGAATTTGACACCTATTATTTTCGAATAGTAAATAAATTCCTATTATTCTGTACTAGCTGTATCCTCGGCTTCACCTGTGTCTTTAGTGATTATTCCACTCCCGTAGGTCGTAGCGTGATGTTTAGCCAGTAGACACCGTCGATAAATGGGTTATCCAACACCAAAAGATTTTTTCAATATGAAACAGTAGTTTCTGGGATTGGTGCGTTCCAAGAAATAAACTACAAACTCTGCAGCTTTATAACATTACTAGTGAACCATCCCTGCTTTGCAAAAGTATTAAATGCCTTTAAAATTCTTGGCTTTTCTCTATTATAATATACGTGTATCACCTAAACCTTTCTCATGAATCTTGGTGAAAACTGCATAGAAATCCGCGCAGTACTGTAGATTTTAGGTTCTTACAGCGTATTATTTATCACTGAACATAAGAACATCGTAAAAATCTTTTGTTCGAAGAGAATAGACGCATGTCCATTGAACATGCACTAAGGGAACAAAGTGCTGAAATCCAGAAGCACTTTCTGAAGCACTCAATACTGAGAACTTCGATAGCGTAAGCGGTCAAGCGGCATCTTCTCATACTTTATTTAACCTTCATTTGAAACATTTTCCATAAGACAGAGATCAATACTAACATTTTTGTGAAAAACATAGATCCTGAGTGCTTGTGAGTAATGCATATATTTATAATACTACTAGCTTTTGGCCGCGATTTCGCCCGCATACATAAAGTAGCCCATGTAATTCAAGAATAAAGCAGTTTTCTATGGTTAAAAAAATTTCGCAATCGGACCAGTACTTTCAGAGAATACCTCGTATAAACAAAAAAACAAACCTTACCTCTTTATAATATTAGTATATGTATAGATAACGCAGACAGGGCGCAACGCAACATTATAAAGTGCATTACTCGCAAGCCAAAAGCTTGCTGGCAAAGTCTTCGACACGTCAAATGGTTTGTTTCTTTTAATTGAATCCACACCATTTATAAGATAAGAAAAGACTAAATCCAAGTTTATTGTTCTATCATACAAAACCCTGCCAAATTGGTTATTTACAAGAATAAAATAAATTACTATATCAGTTTTAGTAGACGTTACATAAGATTATCTCATATCATGTGACCATGAGTGCTAAGTGATTCTGTCGTATCTCAACGAAATATCTAACTCAAAGTCAGAAAAAGATTTTTTTAAGATGGCAATATAATTTGAAACTCTTTACAATTCAACATTAACATGGCATTCCGTCGACTTATGCCTAAGATTTGTTTAAATTTGAAAACATCTCTTTGTATTTTTTTTTTTAAGAAAGTTATAATCATGACAATTCATCATCATCAGCCTTTTTAATGTTCCCACTGCTGGGACTCGGACATCCTCTTTAGGAGAGGGAATGGGCGGTAATCCATCACGCGGGCCCAGTGCGGTTTGGTGAATGTCACATGTCTTCGAATTTTTGGTTCTAGGGCGTGCTACATAGTTTCCTCACGATGTTTTCCTTCACTGTTATGGGAGCAGTGGTAATGAAATAAATTACACAAAGTAATGCGCCTGGCAGAGTTTGAACCCGCGACGTACAACTCGTAAGTCGGAGCCATTATCACTCGGCCAACACTGCTCTTATGACAATTCAAGTAATTTTAATAAGGTGTAAACTAATAGACTTAAACAATATTTAGTGTCTGACAATAACGTAGTCCTCTTTCAACCGCAGCCCGTAATTAAATTCCTTGATTATTACAACCCAGGGTGCACAGATAAACTATGTTGCTACTCACAGTATCCCTCCAAAACGTTATCTACATAACTGACTTCGAGATAAAAACAAACATGTCATCTATACCTAGGTATATGTACGAGTATAATGTCGTAATATCACATTCGATTAGCCAAATGCATATTTCATCAGAAGCCGACGTTAGGGGCTCTCTCGAGAGAGAGAATATCAAATATGTAGATACTACTAAATCTCGGGGAGTTAAACTGGATGGTAAATGTAAATAGCTTTATTCCCTAAAAATCTGAGACAACTAACCATTTTTGCCGGCTGTATCTTGCGTTATTCACGAAAGTGCGCGGCGTAAGCGGCGTCTCGGAACAAAGTTCGGGGTCTCACCATTAAGGTGGCTACACTATGCGATTTACACAAGTTTCTTTTCTGCGAGTTGATAGGAGCAGCGGCCGGGGGCATCATTATATCCAGATCTTTAGCTTGGGGACCTACTTCCTCCGACAAAAAGAAGAATTCAAACTCCTAACAACGACCTGTATTTTTCCAACGCTTTTGTTTAATTTCACCCTCAACTAAGTTGGGCTCTTGCTGTTTTTAAACGCTTCCATAGATTTAAGAGCTCATAAACTTTTGTAAGAACATTTGAATAATTTGATTAGCGTTTGAGCTCGTATCGGTACGCAGAATCTTAAATACCGATTCAGCTCGACTCACTTACAACTTATTTACGCAATCTTTAAAACGAAAACTTTTTCAATTTAGCTATTTTGATCCGACTTCAAAAAGGAGGATGTTGTCAATTCGTCTGTGAGTTGTGCGATTCACTGTACAAGAAAGTCCGAAATTATTGGAAGTAAAATCAAAAAGTTTTTAGCCACCAGTTCGTTGAGAGAGTAAAGCCAAACCGCATTTCTACAAGTTATAAATGTCAAAGATCATTTCAATCTTTCCGTGAACAAAGCAATGAAAAAGAAAAACTATTCTACAGAAATAAATATACCACGTTTGATACAATAACGCAATCTAATCGCACAAAGGAAACATCAACAAGACAAAGTCTTTTATTTCACCAAATTTGAACGTTGTAGTTTTATGAATCGTAGTGCGCCTAAAACGCTCACCCTTCATATGCGTTAACCATGGCTGGTCCCCCACGACCATGGGGCGCCACTATTGGGGTGACTCCTTATCAGGGGTCCTTTTATACCCCTCTATGATTCGACTCGAATGAAAGCAATCAATATTTTTCGACGGATTCGCGCGTCTAAAATTCAAGGTTGATGTTATATATATATTTTTTTTTTTTTGAGACGCTGACATTTTCTCGAACTTTTACAATATTATTCGTATGATAATTAGTGCTGTTAAGTTACGTGATAGATACAGTTGCTTCAGTAACGTTATGCGCTTGTCTAAAAGTTTTATTTTGGGTATCAACTCATTTAAAATACTGTTGTACATCCAATCTCAGAAAATATTGCAGATAGATTAAGTGGAAAATCTTTGAAACTTGTCAATTCTTCGAACTGAACGGTATCTCAGAATAAGAGTAGTTGAAGTGTCGCCACTCACAACTTTCTGACAAACTTAAGTTATCGGACATGCAATCAGTTCTTCAAGGATTTCATCTTTTTGTCATTTCATTTAAAAAGAAAATCGCCTTTTATTTGGATGGGAAATCATCAAATAATGCTCCCCCACTCTGGGCGGAGCATGACGGAGTGCCAGAATTTTTTTGACTAAAACCTACCCGTGGCGAGCTAGCCATTGCTCACCGTCAGCAAACCCGCACCTGCGGTGGCCGGAAATCGTCCTGAAGCTCCTGACGCCCGGGTCGTCCCCTGCGGCGGTTGGGACGTAATGATTTCCTCTCTGTCACGCTTTCCGTTATCTGCTTCGCTTGCATTACTCCTTCGCAGAAAATGGTAACTGCTTCAAATGCCGTCTCTCTCTGTACCATGATCAGAATAAGGGTAGGACGCGAGAGGTCGCCACCACCGACGGAAGACCTTCACCGTAGGCTCCACCGTGTCCTACGGACGCTGCACGCAAAAGTAACCCGGCGCTTCTTACCGTCAAAATTGAAACAGGAACCCGAATCACCGTGCCGTTATCGCAAAATGAAAATCACCTGTCATAAATTACATCTCTGTTATTGAATAGCTAATTGAAAGTTTGATTGCCTTTGACTAATTAGGTACGTTTTGTAATTGCCTGCGTACAATTAGAACCTTTCGATACTATCACTTACTCCTGCTTTAAATGAACTTATTGATTGATAGGTCTTCTATAATGAATAGGTACTAGGAATTTCTAGTATTAATTTTATAAAAGACAAATAAGTTCAAAGTTTTATAGATATTTTTATCTTCTAAAATTGCAATATGCTTGGGTTTACTAATAACTTATGTGAATTTTTGAAACCATTGCAACTTGCGTAATCTATCTACCTACTAGATTATTAGGTCAAACTGTTTTATGTAGTATGTACCGTTCACATAAAATTTCTCTCGAAACATAATTTTTATATTCAAATGCAGATCGCTTCCTGCCTGGCCTGCCATAAAGGCAGAAGCTGCCGGCATTCACTTACTTAATGTTTACGATTGTATATAAATTCCTCTTTTAAGTACCTAATAAGATTATGAGAATTTGAGTTGTGGGGTATAAAGGCATGAAACCGTCAATAAAACCAGCCACAATAATATACGTCGACTAATATAATCTAAAACAATACAGTGATAAAGCCTAACTCAGGCATTTCCAATGCTGAATTAGTGATCGAGTCGTCCCACTTTAGTTGCTGTCAAACGGATTGCAGAAATAGCTAAATGGATTACAAATTGCTTTTAAAAATGCATGCTGTTCTATCGCAGCCTGCCAATCCTGCCATCCAGCCTGGTCATCAATAACGCAATGCCGCCGTCAAATCCTTGTATGCAGATTGAAACTGAGTGTTAGTAGGAGAAACGCCAAAATTTATGTATGAAGGTCGATTGGCAACTGACAAACATGCCGTAACTACGGGCCGGGTGGTGAACTGGAGAGTGTCGGCCCATTTAGACAATTCAGAAAGGACGGAGGTAGCACCGATAAGTGCTATCATAATGGTTGTGCAATTTGTGACAGCCGAGCACGGAATAAACTTTGTAGTTTGAGCGCACAATTTTAATTTTTTTTTTGTCAAACGTTGCCTCTAATAGTCGTTTGTATTTGGAGTTTTGGTAAAAGTTTTGACGTTAAACTTTTCAATTTCAGTTTTACTGCAAAATGTTGCCGGAATTTAAATTTTTAATGTCGCGGAAAAGTTTTTGTTATAGTCTGTCTATATTTAATTTTCATTGCCATCCAATAAAGCAATTACTTTTTTATAACACGCCCTGATACAGCTCCACCTGATTTTTTAAAGCATCAAAATTATTAGGTGGATTACATTTGGAGTGTGACTGGTAATACTGAAATACATCGAGTCATACGTCGCCGTCACGATTCGAGTTTCAATTTAACCGTAGTTGACCTATGGGCTATCACGTTACTTGTACCAATATTTCATGCTCGGTATAGCAATCAACACTTGAATATTTAGAGAGCCAACCTACACGTAATCGATAAGCAACAGACGGCCAGCGCCTCTTGCGTGTAGTTTCCATATATCTTAGCTTTTATATGATACACTACTTAACTTATTCAATTTTCTATACCGGAACCTACTGCTTTTCGCTCTATTAAAACAAATTTTCTCTTTTTAGAGTCTAACTCTTAACTTTCCAGTTAACCAATTTCATGCACAAGGAATATTTAAAATTTTAATTCTACCACTTCTATTTTAGGTACGTAATGTGAGTTTTCTGCTTTTTACGAAGAGGTGTTGATTGCATTTTAAATGTACCAGTTTTTGTAAAGTTCTTCTCGACATTCATACAGTTAGTGTCATCTTGGTAAAGTGCTAATATTGTATTTTATTAGAATTAGCAATAAGCGCCCCTACAATGAAATTTCAAACATGATAACGAGTTGTATAATTCTTTTGTCCTTATAATAAATTGTTTCAAAATTGTATAAAATTTTGGTAAAACAAACTTTGTTGCGATAAAGACTCAGTGGCTGGAGATGGGGCGCCGTAAGACGTGTCGTCTTTGTTATTTCTGTTGTGTGGTAACATTGTTTGGTGGATTGCGGTGAGTGGCACACTGGCAACACGGCATCGTATTCAACAATGTAGTAATACGCTTACGTGCTCAGACTGTCCGCCGTCGCAGACGAGGTAAGTGGGAAACACCGTGGGAATATAGCCACAATGTTTCACTCCTTATACCTGGGCGATGTACTTCATGCACCGACACGTGGCTCGCCGAATGCGGACCATTATCCCGACAGTTCATTAGGTAAGTACCACATTAATAAAATCCAACCAGTAGCTTTTAACCGATTTCCAAAAAAGAAGGGGGTTCTCAAGTCGAGGCAATCGGTTTTTTTTTTACCTTATTCCGCGATATCGTTGCTATGTAACTAACCGATTTAAATTCTAATGGAGAGAAACATCTGATGGAGAGCTTTTGAGATAGACTTTTGAAAACTTTAATAAATTATAGATGTCGCATGGCTGTTTATTGATAACGTCATGACGGTAGTGTAGTGTAGAGTTCACATTAGTATACCGTTATTTCTGGATCTTGATGACTCTCTTGTGTTTTTTCATTCCTTTAGTTTTAGCTTTACCTAACTGGAGAACTTGCTCCCTTTTAAGTTTTAAGTAATGAGTGTGGTAAGTACCTCAAAAACTAAAAAATTAAAATAAGTTTTGGGTTTTGTTTTTGAAGGCTGCTGTATTTTTTTTGTAGAAAACTTTTTTTATTAAACAGCATATCGGAAGTTAGGCCATCGCTTAAGATATTCGAATATTTTGTCAGCTTTTCGGTCCTCTATTATAAGCATGAATATTTATTAGGTACTTACCAAATATTTGTTCCTTGTAAATCCCGAAACAGTCGTGAAAATGAACATTAGCTGTTACAATATTTGAAATCGGAAATTCTATTTTCGATACGGCGTCTTCTCTCATGGGCGTCGTAAGACGCAGGGTTGTAAGTAACGTACCTAAAATAAAAACAGAGCCTTCACTACGGCTTATAGATTTATGTCAAAAAACTTGTTTTTATTTATTACCAACCAGATCGAGTGTGTTACGTTACGTTCTTACATTATACGTTATAATGTAGAATATATTCTCATAGTATAACGCAGAGTCCGTTTTCCGTGTCTGTCTGTTTATTTGCTAACAGCTCCTAAAACACGCAACGGGTTTTGATGAAGTTTTTACTAATAGGAAAAGCAATAAACGAGGGCGGTGTGCATATGTATATAATTTGTACTGGTATACTATAATTAAAAAAAACATTGGTGTCATGAGTCTGTTAAAACAGGCATTTTGTTTAACCGATATTTTACGGTTCGAGAACGTAAGTTCTCTTAGATAGAGAGCACTACACGGTGACTGATTCATGAGTGGCAACTGTCACTCAAAGAGGTTCTGCACTCAAGGCCTAGCTTTCAGTGAACCTGTAAAGCTTATACAGGCCATTTCATTTATAAAAGCCACAAAGGGCGCATCCAAGCGGTCGGATGAAGGATCACGGCCATAAAGTCCTAATAGGCAATCCACGTTCGGAGAGGATATTCCCCTAATCTCTTGTACCACCTTAACGGGTAAGCTAAGCAAAAGAGGGCACCAACTGCTAAATCTCCTGAATTAATCGCTACAGGCCAGGTGATAGGCTCCCGATATTTAATTCCGAATGGTTAAGTATTAACAGTATTAACCCATTTCAAAAGAGCTGTCGATTATACCGAGAACTCGATTCTCTAATACCTACCTGATTTTGGTATTGAAGCTACCGTTTTGAATGAGTTATTCTTGTTATTTCGAATTTATCGCTTTGAATGATTGAATCCCGAATTCTTAATTCTTTGATCCTGTATCTACATTATTCTTTTTGACCGGCCATGGCAAAGAAAAAAGGAAGGATGTTGATTTTTATCGTATTCTTGAAATACAGTTTTCGCTTTTTTTGCGTGGGAAATCATCAAATAAGAGAAGAGGGAAAGGCCACCTATGTTCCTCCAATTGCCCTTTGTATTCCACATCCGTGGTAACTCCCACAATCCATTAAATTTTCACATAAATTGTGCATAAACTATAGCTTTTTAAGTTAAAGACCAAGAAGGATTCATATTTGTCTATGCTCTTTACGAGACAGGCGAACATGGCAAACGATTGCAATCTTTGTTTGCTACCAACAATTCTGACGACTGATGGCTAAATTGTGCATCATTATCGCTACGAGGAACTGCTGTCATATCGATGTTTTTTTTTTTTCTGGGAACTGAACTGCGTCCTGAAATACAGGCTCGGCCTAGTTCACGTGCAGTTGCACATTTTTTATTCTTGCATAGTTATTGTATTTAACACATACATACAAATTTTTATACTCGCAATGCAAATTGCCTAAAGTAAGAATAATACCTAGCAAAATTTTAATATATTTTTTTAGTTGATATAAATTAGTGCTTGCCTGCGATCCCACCTGATGGTAAGTAGTGATGCAATTGTTGATGGTGAGGCGCACTAGTTTATTAAGAGCCTATTCACTCTTGCCTTAAAGACACCAAAATTATAATCGGACGGGAAGACCGCAACAAGCAAGTTGTTTCAGTCCCTCGATGTATGCGGTATAAACGACGTGGCGAAACGCTTGGTCCGGACCGTAGAGGTTTCAACAAAGTAAGGATAGATACTCGCCGTTCGTCGGATTGTTCGAGGGTAGAAATGAGATGGTGGAATCAAGTCATGCACGCACACTCTCCAATTAACCATTACATGACTTTTTCATTATAGTACAGGATACGGTTAAGAACGACCTTCACCGGTTTGTTTAATGGATGAAACCTATTTTATGATAAATTTAGTTTAATAAATTATATAACGCGGGTGGGTTGCCTGAGAAATTCATGGCCAAACAATTTTTTTTTTTTTTGTAAAATGCACCGGTGTGTTTAACGAATAAATTTAATACTAACCGAAAGAGTGAAGCCTTTAGAACATAAAAATGTTGGGTTGCCTATTTATTTCCTGGCATAGCTATGGGTTGCCAGGTATAAACAGGTATGCATAAACAGGTGTGTTTTTTTTTTTATATACAACAAATTCTAAATCAAAATAAGCGCTGTTTCATTACGAATACGATGTTATAGTGTTGTCTGCAAAAAAATCTGGTATGGATAACGGTTGTGCAGTTTTCTAAAAATAAAATAAATTTTCAATTTTTAATTAATAATAGTCTGGCCAGGAATTTTTTAGGCAACCCACCCGCGTTATATTATTTAATACACTAAATTTATAATAAAATACGTTTCATCCATTAAACAGACCGGTGAAGGTCGTTCTTAATCGGATCTTAGACTATTACTACATTCAGTCAAAAAAGTATCGGGAATGGATGATTTGTTTATGGTTCCAAATTCAAATTTTAGATTTTTTTGTTGTTGCTAGATTGGCACAACTGTTTTCCATTTTGGCGCGGAGTTTGAGTTGCATTTGTTATTTATATTAAATACAGTGCTGTTTTTAGTTATATCATATCTAGTGTGTATTGCGAATTTCATAATGGACAAAAACATCGAACAAAGAGTTTGTTAAAAATTTTGCATCGCCAATGGAATTTCGTGTTCGGAGTCACTGAAAATGTTACAGAAGGCTTACGGTGAATCGACTTTATCAAAAACCGTGCTTATGAGTGGTACAAAGCATTCAAAAGCGGTCGATATGTGAAGGAAGATTTGCCTCGCTCTGGTAGGCCATCAACCTCTGCAACTGAAGTTAACATCGCAAAAGTGAAGGAAATAGTGACTGAAAATCCTCATTCAAGTTTGAGAGAGATATCCGCCGAACTTTCTGTATCTCACGAGTCGATCCGTACCATTTTAACTAATCATTTGAGTATGAAACATGTTGCCGCTCGGCTAGTCCCAAAAGACCTGAATTTTCTCCAAAAACTCAATCGCATGAGAGTCGTTGAGGACATGCTAGAACGAGTCAATTCCGACCCAACATTCACTTGTGACTTGTGTCTTAAGCGCACCTATTGTCTTTCTATTGTGTCTGTAATTTCCACGATTGAAAGGTTAAAGTTGCAAACAGCAGAAAAAGGAATTTCGAAGATTGGTAACACACGTGCAAAGCTGGGGCTATTCGCTAGTATTCAAATAGTTTAGTTTTAACAGTTTCCATCAAAAGTATTACCTGCATAAGCTGTACCTTAACATTCCATTTCTTTTCTAAAACTTCAATTATCGTGATAGTATAAACCATTATTTTTTATTATAGATAGTCTCGCGTTTGACCACTATCTCACCTGATAGCAAGCGATGATGTGGCCGACGATGGAGTACGCTTGCCTAGAAGCAACCTATTCACTCTTGACTTAAAGGCCCTTAGTTTATAGCTATCAGGAAACACAAACAATTAACCGAAACTTTAATAAGATATTATAGTGCGTTGGGGTAAGATCGGCATTGGGGTAAGACCGTATAAACAAAATTATATCACTTATTTAGCTTTATTTTTAATGCTAGTCATATTGCGTGCCGCGTCATTATGTTCCACCTTGCCCAGCAATGTAACTGGCATTAAAAATAAAGCTAAATAAGTGGTATATTGATTTATACGTTCTTACCCCAATGCCGATCTTCCCCCAACCTACTTATAAATTTTCCATGGAGGAAAAGCGGCCATAGGTTCTACCTAAGTTGTTTCAGTGCCTACTGAAGTAGCGTAGATACAATGTGCGAAAGGCACAGATTTTTTGAAACAAATATTAGTTTCATCATTTTCGCATCAGCAATTAAAGTAACATAAAATGTTTTTTTATTCATTAACTAAGGTAGGCGTCAGATAACCGTGAAATAACGATCATTGACCCTTCTACATCAGTTGACAGACAAACCTATCTTGAATCGACATTTATCATGAACCTTTAAATGATCTAGTAACGAAAACCAATTCATTGTTGGTTTTTCGGGTACCTACGCAGAGATATTAGGAAAAGGCGGAGCACACGGTAGAAGTGTGCCCCGCTTAGGCAGACCAGCGTCGTGTCCTCGTGAGGGGAAATCGGCGGCAACGACCTCTCGCACCGGGCCTTGGTACATGTCGTGGTCCGAAGCGAGGAGGAGTGGCAGTCGGTCGCCTCCTGCTAGCAAAGGAGGCGGCCGCATGCGTCTGCGCTAGGATACGGCACTCACGCCCCAGCCGCCAGGATCCCGATCCCGATTTCCGGCCACCGTAGGCACGGGCTTGCGGACGGCGACCAATGGGTAGCTCGCCATCCGACCGTCCAGTTACCGTCTGGACCGAGCCCAAGTCGTCGACGGCGCATATTTCCACGCGCGCCTCAAGAAGATGTCAGCAAACAGTAAGGGCCCAGCAGGGTCAAAGCCTACTGAGGCCATGGGTTCGCTTCTGAAAGGAAAGGCCGTGGTATGAACGCAACGAAGGAACTAGGAGTGAATTTTAGTCAGTAAAAGTCTGCACTCCCGCCCCGCTCAAGGACGAAAGATGTCATTGGATGATTTCCCACGTAAAAAAAACAAATTGTGTACAAAAAAAATTAACAAAAAATCACAATGTTGAAAGAAAACCTGTCACAGCCTGTCACTCAAAAACAGCCAGTCATCCAGACAGTTTTTCCTTCCATTCTTCAGTGAACAGATCCAGTCCAGGACTGGATTCAAGGAGCGCATTGAGGTCAATTAATATTCGCGGAATGGATGTACTATACACGTCACGCAACCGGACGGTAACGTGGCACCATACATAATTTATGCCGTCTTGCCCCGGCAATAGTCACTGGGAACAAAAAGTGAACACTATTCCCCTTGGAAACTAAGTGAGTTGATGGTTCCGTGTACGATTTTGCAAGCAGTTACTAGCTAATTAAAAGCTCTTCTTACACCCTCTCGCTCCACACAAAGCGGGATAATTCATTAGTTTATTTCCTACCTAACAAAACAAAACCCTTTTTTGTGATGGTAATTCGTCAAATAACTACTCCCGCAGCTTGGAGTAGCTACTGAGAGAGTGCATGTCAAACTTTGCTGACTAAAAGTGACTAAAACCCACTTGAGTCCCTGTGTTGCTTTTTGCGTTCGAGGACCACGGTAACTCTTTCGAACATTCCTAGAACCCTAGCAGGTATCGACCTTGCCATTCCAATTTTGCTGGCCAGTATGTTTAGTGGATCACAACGCTCCGTCAACTCCAGCTTGGTCCGACGTCGACGGCCGAATAGCCGACTAACCGCACAGTGACCGGCTACCACTCTGGGGGGCGAGTAGTCTTACGTGAAGCAACGCCCAAGTATCCCAGCAAAATTATGGTTGTTTTAGTACAAGCCAAGAGCATATCTAACTATAAAGGGGAAGTCGAGTTGATGGTGATGATGATAAACGTAGCATAGTCGGCCTTATAATGTTCACACTGTTGGGACTCACGCCTCCTCTTTAGGAAAGGGAATGGACCGTAATCCACCACGCGGGCCCAGTGTGGGTTGGTGGATATCACATGTCTTCGGATTTTTTGGTCCTAGGACATGCCGGTTTCCTCACAATGTTTTCCTTCACCGTTTTGAGAGCAGTGGTGATGAAATTAATCAAAGTAATATATAGTAAAATGAAACAAAGTAATGCGCCTGGCTGGGTTTAAACCCGCGACTTACAATCGTAAGTCGGGGCCGTTACCACTCGGACACTACTGCTCTCTGATAAACGTGAGTCTATCAAAAAATAGTCTCAATTTTCGTAAACATAACGAAACATTAAGTTTACCTGCCGATTTTGAATAACCATTCAAGCATTCATGAAAGCTCCTTATTACTAAATGGTTGAATAATTTTCAGAAGTACCTAATTGTTAATTGGCGGCGACATTCAACCCATTACAAATCTTCTATAAATATAACAGCGAAATACCACTAGATTAATTACAAAATCTCAGTAACTATAACACCTACAAACATAAGATTTGGCAGGTAGGTTATTTATAGGGTGTAGACATCCGCTAAGAATTTTATTTTACGAAACTGCACCCCTAAGGGGGTAAAACGGGGTCCAAAGTTTGTATGAAACCAAACATCACACGGGCGATGCCGCTGGCAGATACTACTCGTAGTAATAATATATTAATGTGACCGTCATAATATGACTACAAACGAGCTTCCATTTTGTTGTGAGCAGATAAACCTAACAAAATACCTCAAATAGTTCCTAAAAAACGGAATCTTCTTACCATACTCTTCGGACGCACTTGACTGGCTTTTGATCTTCATTTATTTAGACTTACGAGAAACTCTCGAAACAACTCTATAAGCGCCGTGTCGGTTTAAAAGTTCATCGTACGGAATTTCCTCGTAAGATGTTTTAAACGATCCCTCTTAAGTCTCATTACGTTCTTAGGTTCAGTTGAAACACGTTCACTACATAGGGCACATAAAAATGGAATTGTATTTTAAATTAAACGTGTTTTTATACGCCGGAACACTGATAGGAACAAGGAGAAAGTAGCACCAGATGCCTTCAAGTAGTCCCCGGTGCAAAACCTCGTCAAGCCCCAAAAAAGCGCTGACTAGAAACAATCAGACGTTGCTTGACTATTGAAAATGCTCAAGGTTCGGCCAAACGGAGAAGATTTACATAACAAAAATTGGATAAACGGCAGCTAAGAAACATTCTAGGTATAAAAAATGCAGTGTCCTTTTTGCAAATGATATAGCTGCACTTGCAAAAATTACGTTGCAATTTTCATTATGCTTCTAAATGATAGAGATAGGTATCTAGATCACATCACCTAATCTCATTGACTAACTAAAACCCAGAACATAATTTCTTATTTGTTTTATCATCATCAAAATAGGCATTATTTACTGTTAATCTTATAAAATATTAAATAGGTACCTGCACTCCGTAAAGGAAGACCCTTACTTATTTCAAATCGCAAAAACTACCAGTCGAACAGGGCTACACAAAAAGGCCTCAGAATATAATCAATCATCTTCCTATCAGAAAATATGAAGCGACCGCCTTATTCTTTCAATAAAAGTCCGATTACATACTTGATTAACGAATCATAAGGGAGATGTAATAGTTCGTTCTATTTTCCCACTTTCTCTTCTTTTGATTCTATTGATTCAGTTTTTCCAACAATTATGCTGTCATACTATCCAACGGACGTTTTGAACTAAAGCTTTAGCCCAAAACTTAAGGGAAATCGCTTCTTCATTAAGAAAATCCGTGTAGAAATCGCATCTAGACCCATTTATTACTGGAACTAGTCGCTTTTAAATTGCATATCTTCAAGAGTTTCTGTTATGATTGCAGCATCTTGATAAATAGCTTATGGCCGGCGGCCAGCGTCTCCAGAAATGCTACCTAGATCATCCGAGATACCACGAGTTTCTCTTGGATAAATCCTTTCCAACTTTCTTCATGACTCCTCGATTTTCCTATTTGTTCCTCTTACCTAAATTTTGTCGATCTACGTGAATTTATTTACATAAACCGAAATCAAACCTACATAACAATTTCTAGGGAATAGGTAGGCCCTCACGCGTGTTAATTTACACCCTTTCTCCTTGGGAAAACCAATCATTTCCATCAAATAACTAAGCTATTCGAATTTAAACTATTTATATAGTTGTAATTAATTTTTCCATGACGGTGTTTGGGTGTTTCATTGTCTACCGTTCCAATGTAATTATTATTTGTAGCAAAACATTAAATACCCATTTTCTGGCGCCGAGAAAGGTCATTAAAGTCGTGAAGCTAGACGAAAAACGTGGAATTTAAGCAAAATTTAAAAATAAATAATGCTAATACAAATATTCATACCAAATTAATAATTCATTATGTCTGATGGATCCGTCTGATTGGATTGTTCCGAAATGATTTATATTCAAATAACAGTTTTTTGTTTTTTCTTCTCAGTTAGTGTCTAAGAGCCGTAAACGATTGACGAAGATTTAGGAACATAAAAATAAAACTGCGGAAAAACAGAAGTACGAAAATGTATCGCGACTCCAACCCCTCATACACCGACGTTATACATTACCCTGGCTTCGAAAACCACAATAAAAATAAGTAGAATAAAGCGTAAGCCGTAAAAAGTTTTGTTTTTGCTATTACTAGCCCCTCCATTTATTTTATTATGTTTCCTGAATCACTTTTGTCATCTTTAACTTACTTCCTCAAAAGTTATGACGCCAATGATTATAAAAATATTTTAAGTGAAGAAATTCGCGAAAATATAATAAGAAGCTGAAGAAAATATTTTGTGTATACGCACAGCCTCAGTCCAGAAAAGAATATCGCCGGGGCAATATCAATAAGAATTCGCAAATAGTAAATTTCCTATGTGCGAAGCCGGAACTAATACCGAATTATAGAAATTCTGAAGGAAACTAAGTTTTTCCAGAGTAAAAGTGTACGTACCTCATAAAGTGCCATTCTGGTTTCCCGCTGGGCCAGCTCTGTTTCTTCATTTTGCACAGTTAATATATTTGAGGTGAGGAATAAACTTTGTCCGAACACATTGCAAGCGCGGTCCGCTGTGCCGAGAGCGTGAGGAAGCGTGGTAGTACCGCGGGCGCCGCGTTCGTGACTGACTGCGATGAGCGGCGGCAGCGGGCTCCGGCGCTGGGGTGGCTGCCGCCTGCCGGATCCCCGTCCCGCGCCGCCCTCGCCTCTACCGACTCTCCCCTCGAAGGCATTATTCTACGCCGGACACTACATTTAAGCAAAAAACAAAAATCTACTTTGGCTTTAAGTCCCCAAAATTGCTTGCAATTACATGAATCTACCCCTACTTAAGGGGGAAGACGAAAGTTTTTTTTTCAAACCGTTATGGAGATGCTTGGTTATAATAGTTACTATAAGTTTTAACTGTTGAGAAATTCTCCACTTGCGAAATTTTTAATTCGTTTCCTTCGTTCCTGTTGATGTTATTAAATTATGGCTCTCTTATTTTTAACTGGATTAGGATAAAAACCTAAGTATGCATAATTATAAACAAAACGGAACTGTGTAAATAATTTACGTCAATCTTAATAACCCAATAAAGTAGCGGACGTTGAACAGAACGATTATTGTATAACGTAATGTCTTCTTCATGGCTCTGGAAATTAGGAAGAGCAATATTTCTCAGGTACCTATCTGCGGAACTACGTTATATAACAGGAAATAATTTAGGGAGTAGCTATTTGTTGTTATATGTTTTCCTCATTCAATCAAAGCCTCACTCATAAGTAAAACTGACCATAATATACGCTAGTTGCGGGATATTTTTTATTATCTCATTAGTTCTCCGCAACGTCTAATGTTGGCCTGATCTCACTTAACGGCTTTACTTACAAGACCAGTCAACAGCACAGAAGTGCTGTTATTAGCCCACTGATTGGCTGAATCTCAAACGCTTCATAGTTTTGCCTCACTTTTCCTGAAGTTCACATGCAAATGGGATTTTTTTTCTTCCAACTCTTGGTGCTTCATGCAGAAAATAATTGGATTTGAAAACAAAAGGGAAATCTCATAGGACTTTACTCTAAACACATCTAAGATAATTTAATAAATGAAAATGTTGAAAAAACAGATGATATCGCTTTCGAATTATTTAGCTAAGCGATTGAGAACCGAAGAGAATTTACCGAACTTCAATATTATTTTGCTCATCGTTCATTTAACAGCAAAAGGTCAAGGAGTCAT
Organism: Mythimna ferrago; assembly: GCA_910589285.2. Classification (NCBI taxonomy): domain Eukaryota; kingdom Metazoa; phylum Arthropoda; class Insecta; order Lepidoptera; family Noctuidae; genus Mythimna; species Mythimna ferrago. Next base: position 13,331,320 of record OU342673.1, on the reverse strand, counting down.
ATGTTATTGAAAAGGTTTTAAATACGAAATGTTGTACGTTTATTAATAATAATAATCGTTTATTAAGAACTAAAAACAAAATACAGGAAGCAAAAGATAAAATGATGATGGCAACAAAAGTTAAAAATTGTGGCGCAGCCGTCAACCCCCGACTCCAGTGAGAGGGATTGTTCCAGGCTAAAGAAATAAAAAATTAAGAAAGTTTGTACGCGTAAGATATACCTATTAAACCCATGTCTGGCTCATTTTACATAATGTGGGCAAAGTGACTGGTACAGGCATCCAGGATGCACCGTGCGACCCTACCATAAAGTGTCATGTTTAAGAAAATTATAATTACACATGACACTTGATCCTACACTTAGTACTACTTGCAACAGTAACTGCAAACAATACCTACTTAAAGATTTATAATCCTTAATCCGTTATGTTTACGGGTACAGACCCGGACCCATCTTCGGATTCATGTCGACCCGTTAAACTGTATGTACATGTGCTTTATAGCGTTATGTCTTGGCCACTCAGGATAACGGCCTACTACCACTTTGTTTACAGCCTACAGTCCCAACTTATATTACCTATTAGTCTTTAATTGGAACCCAGACTTTATTACTGATCTGCATCACAAGGGCCCTGGTGTCCATCCCCAATGGGGCTTTTTATATGTAAGATGGTCCAACTCATGAACTTTTACCGATTTGTGAATTTTTATCTTACATTTCCTTAGACCACACTCGAGCTGCGGGTGGCATGCGACGAGGGGCATATATTCTGAGCGAGATATTAGTTTAAAAAAGGTATTTTTGAATGTTTGGCCATCCCGATATTAAGTTTTCAGAATAAAGTGTGAGATAATGTGCTAGTTTGTACTTATAAATATTTATTTATAAAAAAGACAAACGGGGATTTCTTCTTTACATTGAGCCATATTCAAGTCGTTGTCCGACGTCCGTAGGTACTAATGAAATAAATTCGACACTATGCGTATACGTAAAGTTCGCAATTTACTATTCATGTCCACACTATTAACTGTCCCGGAAGGTTCCTTAGAGGATTTACTTTCATCAACTGATTCTGCAATACGGTAATGACTAAAACATTTTATAAGTAGGTATTATTTTAATAAGGAATGCAAGTAAAAACTACCGCATTATGGAGACTTCAGCGGTAGTCTTAGCAAGTTTCCGAAGTTAAACAGTGTTGGAAGAGTAAGTGCTGACTAGATTATAATATGATTAAAATAAAACTAGTCTGCTTCGTTGATCAAGGGGTTGCAGGCACAACTGCGAAAATGGGTTTGATTTCCGGTTCTCACAAAGTGTCTATGGTTTTTTTCTTTGATTTCCTACTCGTAAATCAAAGTCTATTTTTTTTTAGTGGGAAAACATCAAACAACCCGTCCTGCTCTGAGCGGAGCGAGACGGAGTCTTTTACTGAGTACATAATTGACGCTACACACGATCCGGTTTAGCGTTGGGGCTCGCGATGCGTTGCGGCGTCGGTGCGGCACCGGAGCGGTGTCGCTGCGTAGATATATCTCTGGCATCGCTGCGGCGCCGCACCAGATTTGCAACCACCGAGACGAGGCGGGGAGGGTGGAATGCGTTGCGTTGTCGGTGTAGCACCGCTCAGTTGTTTATGAATAAATACTTTTTATAAAAATTTAATCAATACCAACAAAAACGCAGCGCCGCCACTGCGATATAACAACGTCGCGGCGCCGCACCGCTCGTGTGCCCGCCAATACGGTGAAATCTTTGCGGTGCGGCGCTGCAACGCATCGTGTGTCCCGACCCTTCACTCGTCTAGTTTGCAGCGTGCTTGAAGCGGTGTCCGGTAAACTTGATCGTGTGTGGCGTCCATAAAATCTGCCAGTTTTCTTTCAGTCGCCCATTCCGTGCAAGGCACGAGAACTCTTTCTAACAATTTCGCAGACCAGACAAATCGAAGTCTGGGCTTGTACTTTGTTGACAGTTACCCTATGAAACGGTGAGAACGTATGGAACTATTTACTATATTATATCTCTTCCTAAACTTTTAGGGATTACAGGCGTTATTTTATGATGTACACTGGCTTGCTATACGCTTTGGTGGATACTGTGAGTAATTATAGCAAGCCATTGATTAATAAATAAATAAACAAACACTTTTGCCAAACCCTTTGACTTACTTTGCCTTAGGCTGTCGATAGCATAAATAGCTTATTTTCTAAACCAAATTCTTTGCCTGGCCCAGTTTTAGAACCCCCGACCTGTGGAGATTGTCTTTACTGCGGCCGATCTGAGTGCAGCGCTGTTTAGGTCATCCGTCATGGTAACTCTTGCCCAGAGGAGTAGTTCTCTGAATGCTCGATGAAATCATCAGAAAACTTACGCGTCTCCTGCTAAAGCCCGTATATGTCTTGATTTGGAGTGGTAAGCATAATCAGTTTTAATTATAAAGCTCCCACTGCTGGGTCTCAGCCATCTTCTCTAAGAGAAGGAACAAGCCGTAATCCACCAGACTGGGCCAAGTGCGGTTCAGTGGATTGTACATGTCGCCGAATTTTTGGTTCTAGGACATGCCGAATTCTCTCGCCCTTTTAAAAGCAGTGTACCTAATGTAAGTTAGGAATAAAACTATACCTATTTGTGCATAACATTATCATAGGTTGATTAACCAACGCTTAGTAGCAAGTTTCAGATCATTCTGGCGGCATTCCAGCGTCCTGAAAAGTCCTCATGCAAACTTAGTCTCTTTTACTTTGTTGTAAGTACGTATTTTCAAGAGATAGGCTCCTCATTTCAGCTATCACGAATTCACGACTTCCGCTTAAGTAAATACGGCTATTTTGGTTTCTACCGTAGCCAATTGTCTGAAGTCTAGCGATTAGAAAATCAATGTAGCATGGATTTTAGGTTGCTTGGAAAACATGTGCGTGAAAAATATTACTAGATACAAAAGTATACCTCTCCGTACGCAAAATATGCGCTTTAGTCGTGGAGTTGTGGACAACAGCCCGTTGTACCTAAGTATACCACTGGGTCGATGGTCCGACACTTCTGTCTATATGTGATTTTGTTACTTTTAAGTCGTATCAACCTATTATACAGGTACCTAAATATTATTGTTTTTCCTAAAAGTAGGTTGGTCTTGGAAGTGTGCTATACGTATACGTGCACATTGTATCTGTGTTCTTTTCTTTTTGTTGTATAGATACACAGAAAATGTACACACATCCACAAGCAATCCTCCTTCGCTGAACGAGTACATCTACTAATTCTCCAACTCTCCTTTCGCAGGTATGCTGGAAGAGATTTCCTTAGAAATAAGCATCACCTTTATACTGTTCTTCTGTTTCCTTCTTCTTTTCTTTTATTATTGTGTGTACATAAATTGTTAATTAAATAAATAAATGAATTTACTAACGTGTATATTGTAGTTGTTTACTACAAGCCACCCGTCGCTTCACCCCCGTGTAATTTAAAAACATAAGAGGCGATTTTTCAAATTTTCAACTATGTTTGGCCCCTACTGTAATTTTTTTAAGGCACCCTTGTATTAGAGCGATCAAAACTAAGTAAAAATAAATCAAATCGGTCAAGCCGTTTTCAAGTTTCAGCAAGACTGACATGATCTGCTTGATTGATTTATATGTTTAGCCATATAGATTATTTATTTATATAGAACAATAAATATGCGAGATTTTCTCGCATAATTTTATATATTCAGTAAGTACCTAGCTGCTGTCAGGGGATACACCCGCGCAAAAATAGAAAATTGTCTCTTTCCCTAGGGACAACTTTCTACTTTTGCGTGGGCGTATTGACAGCAGCTACACCGGAAGACTCACTGCTAACTCAGAGAGACCGTTCACTCAGTCATACTCCCGGGGTAAAGAATATCCAGGCCATGGTCTACCCTCTTCATTTTCCTGCCCTTATCCCATATTACTTGGGCTCAGCGCAACATGTTTTTTTCTTCCATTCTGTCCTGTCACCCGTCAAACTATCACTAACTCCCTTTTCTTTCATATCACTCCTCATCCAATCCATCCATCTTTTCTTCGGCCTTCCTCTCCCTCTCCAGCCATCTACATGTATACTCAGAACTCTTTTATTAATATGCGCTTCATCTCTCCTCTTCATATGACCATACCAAGACAGTCGATTACCTTTCCACTTTTTCAGTCACTGGCGCCACTTTCAAACTTGCTCTAAAATACTCATTTCTCACTTTATCCACTCTCTTCACACCACACATCTATTTCAACATTCTCATCTCCGCTACATGCAATCTTTTTTCATCCTTCTTTTTCACAGCCCACCATTCTGATCCATACAGTATGACAGGTCTTATGACGGACTTGTAAATTTTACCCTTCAACTTGAGGGGCATGCGTGGGTCGCAAGTTGTTCCCGTGAACTGTCGCCATTTCATCCATCTGGACATGGTCTACCCGTGTGTTAAATTTCATCCCAAACCATTGGGCCGTTCGAGCGTAACCAAGTAACCCTCACAAACTTTCGCCTTGAAATTATTAGTTTGTTTGGTTTGTTTAAATACTGTATTTGTCAGATGTTAAGCTTAGTAGCTATTAATTAGATACAAACTTTGCCAACCTGTTTGTAATTTAAGTGACCGTCATTCGATCCCCGTTGTTTCCACAATCGTATTTAAACTTCCAATTGCCCGATTCTCCGTTACTAAGTACCAACTATTAATTGTTCTATCTATAGAAAGATACTTTTAATAATGGTGATGCTCTAGTACTTTACGTGGCTTTGCTTGGGGTTGTACGTATATAATGCGATCATGCTTTTTGATTTACATTTTATAAGAAACTTCCCTAAAATTCTCAAACCATATTTTCTTTGTGCTTAATCTTTTAGCAAAGATATTCACTACGAACACCATTCATGAAAATTGTATGAAATGCAAACATCAGTCGACTCATCATAGTCTTTGAACTGTACGTAATATACAGACAAGAAATGAATTCAAGTATAAAGCTAAGTAGATTAATCTTTACAAAGACAGGTAAAGCTTATTGAAGTATGAACTATTCATTTCAAGGCAGCTTTATTGCAGCTGACAGGATATTCCTCCTTAAAGATCGTCGTTTATTAAACAGCTAGGCACTGACTTCCAGGGATTCAATAAAATTAATGAAGGAAAAATATTTTCATGACACTAGGTCAATCACTCAAGTATATTGATTGATCAGCCACTTTCGCGAAGATGTTTTATACTGGCTCTCCACAGCCCTTGGAGAATAAAATCTCACGTGAACTTTCTACAACTAAATGACTATTTTTTGGTACAAAAGAAATAGTCACTTTTTGTCATATAATTTCTTTAGAGATTAAAGCAAATCGAGTAGACAGTGGACGTGGTAAAAGTGGAAAATTGCCAAAGTAGGGCGTCATTTATCAACGCCATTTGGTGACATTTCGCGCCTTCGGTGAATCTTAATGGAATAGACATCAGAACTCCATGTGCCAGAAACCATGGCCCAGAAGAAATCACGCGTCGATTAATTTAGTTTAGATCACGGAAAAGTCACCTAATCACACTTTATTTGAGGTGGGAAATGATTCAATGACTTCTCTCGCTCTAGAGCGAAGTGGGAGGGTGTGTCAGACTTTTACTGACTAAAACCATGCCTATGTTCCTTCAGTTGCTCTTTGGGGCCTAGGACTACGAGTAACCTTTACAGAAGTCGATCCATGGCTCTAGTCGGGCTTGGTCCGGGCGGTTACCAAACGACTGGACGGCGACCTACCCACGCCTACGGTGGCTGGAATTTGTTGTAAATAATAAAGTACAAATAAAAAGATAATAGTCAACCAACTTAATCGTCCGTCCCTATAACCAGAGCAAGGGGCTGATGATGATGATATCAGGACGAATCAAATGAGACCAAATATCCTATGGGAGTTTTTTTTTAGATAGGAAATCATCTGATAGCTTCGCTCACTCTTCGGTTTCTGACTACACTAACCTGTGTTCATCAGTCTAATTTGATGGCACTTCTAAGTCGATGGGTTTCCAGACAGTAAGGGGCCACCTTTTGAGTATATCATCTAAGGGCGTCGGGCGGTGCGAGCGCGCAGCGAATGCGCCACGGCTGCAAATTGGGCAATGTTTAATTAACAATACACTCAGTCAGTAAAAAAATAGATTCCGACGAGGCTTTGTTACTTCGAAGATGCCATAGAGTAGCACCTTGTTGTCGGATTTCGTTGCGCGTTATTAACTTATTCGCTGGGCATGCGCGGCGTGTTCGTTGGGGTCCCGAAACGTATTCTTTGCGTACCCGCTCCCCTTTAAATATGCTCGCAACCGACTAGTATGATAAAGCCGTAAGATTAAAGTCCTTGTCGAGACGAATCAGACGAGCACCACTCGATGTGGTTGCGTCGTTTTATTGCACACGAGTTCATATGGCCTCCTTCCGGCTCCACCGTCACATTAACTCCATGTCATAATAATAGTGTATTGTCATTCGATTTATATATTATACATGCCTGCAAAATTCTAGCTTAATCGAAAACTGGAAGATGAGTCGAATTTTACTTACAAAATTTCACTACAGACAGACGGGTTATGCATATACGATATAGGTTACCTACGAGTATAATACAATAAATTATGGAAAATAGAAGATTTGTTTTCTTAGTTTATATAGGACATTACTGACCCCCCTATGCCTCGGAAAACACGTAAAGCCGTTAGTTACCAGTATTCAGACGCCAGAAAGCCTGACCATCAGGCTATCCAAGGAGAATCGTGTTATCGTGTTGCCCAGTAAGTGAGTAAGTGGGTGGTGGAAGTCTGGTGGGCAGTCGCTCTATGTAGAACACGGGTATTCAGCTATATCCGGTTAGACTGGAAGTCGACCTTATCACACATTTATAGGTTTGTGCTTGACCGCTATCTCACCTGATGGAAAGCGACGATGCGGTCAACGATGGAACGCGCTTACCTAGAAGAAACCTATTCACTCTTGACTTAAAGTTTCCCGGGTTATAACCATCAGGAAAGAACAGAATTCCACTCCCACGTCGACTGATTACCCCCCCTTTTTTAAGGTATTTTAATGTCAAAGGGATAATTGAAAACAAAGGTTTAAAAGGGTAATTGATACAGCTGTCTGTACGTATGCAGCTGATCTCTCAATGCATCCATATTCGCCTGAAATTCTTTGACTCTGAACAAAGTGGACTGCCATCAAAATTCTGAAAGCTTCTCTTTGTAAAACAACGTCAAAAAATTCTCGAAAACGGAGTAAATAAAAATCTTTAGTTGGCAGCAATTCGCAAAACGCGAAAGCTCTTTTAAGCACCAAAACTATTCCATGGATACCAAAAGAGCGAAAGAGTTGGCATGGTATATTTCTATTAACTATTTATTAATATATTTACAGTGACCTTATTGTATTATTTATACCGGACGCTAGTCAACGTTATTGAATATGATAATGAAAGTATTTGCATTTAGTGATAGAATACATTTAGCGGTAAAGTTGAGCGGAAATCAGCGCCATATGCATCGACACCGCCTTGCGCCGCCGCCGGCTTCGAAATGTGCAATCGTGCCAATCTGTGATGTAGCGATGCTAATCATATGCTAATGCTTTGGTTATGGAAATACATATATTTTTGTGGCACTGAGATTAAGCAGTAGGTACTTCTTAGACACTAGTAGGGTGTTGAAAGTGTAATAAATCTCAGCAGCAGCTGTTCCCACTGCTGGGACTCAGGCCTCCTCTCTGGAAGAGGAAATGGGCTGTAATCCATCATGCAGACCCAGTGCGGGTTGGTGGATGCCACATGTCGTCTAATTTTTGGTTCTAGAACATTTTTTATCTCGGTGGGAAAATCATATAATGTCATCCCCCGCTCTTGGGCGAAGCGGGAGCTAGTGTCAGACTTTTACTGACTAAAAACTCACTTCTGTTCAGGACGTTCGGATGGCGAGCTACCCCTTGCTCGCCGTCCGCAAACCAGCGCCTACGGTGGCCGAACATCGGGATCAGAATTCCGGCGGCGGCTGCGGCGTGAGTGCCGTTGCCTCAAGTGCCTTTTCCTTTTTTGTAGCATTACTGCTTCGCAGAAGGAGGCTACCGCCTACCACTCCTCCTCGCTCCGGACCATGGCCTGTACCAAAGCCCGCGTGAGATAGCTGACGCCGATCGCCTTCACGAGGACACGGCGGTGCTCTACCCAAGCGGGGCACACCTGAACTGTCATGTAATGCGCCTGGCAGGGTTTGAACCCGCGATCTTCACAACTCATAAGTTACATCAATGATACCTTTACTTATTTTTAGTGTATGACGGGCTTTTGAAACTGCCCTATTGCTTCGCTGCTATTTCTAACAACAACGGGGTTACCATGACGTTCAAAGTAAGATTGTTTTATTCCTATTCCAGTGTGGGTAAGAGACAGAGCTATACAGGATGTCTAGCGTCATCTCTTACCGACACCGAAACAAGATTAAAACAATGTTTATTTCTCGTTCCAAATCACATCTTTTTCAAAATGTAACATTTAATTTATTTTAATGATGAGACTTATCGACTAATCTAATCAAACCCTCAGGCTACGTACTAAAAAATACAAATAAGAACAAATGAAATCTATATTTAGTGCCGCGTGTTTCAGTCAATTTATATATAAATACTAGTACGAGTATAATAAATCTGTAGAAGTTTTTAGTTGTGCGTGCATAACGTAAAATATACGAAATCGGTGTAGATAAATTTTATACATTAAATTATGTATAACTTGATATATTACTTTGATTTGGTTTCATCGCAACCGGTTGACTACATCGAAATATATACAACATTCATTGACGGCTAGGCGGTACGAAGTTGGCCGGTAAAGCTAGTTTCTATTAATTAAAAGTCAAACTATACGTTAAATTAAAACATAATGTTTTCACGGTTTTAAATTCTACTCATAATATAAAAAAATTCATTGTTTTTTTGGATGGATGGAGGATAAGATATTTTTAAATAAGGCCGTTTTAAAGAAGAAAAAAAGACATGAATAACAAAATTTTAAATACAAAGTTTATTTGAGATAAGCTCTAAAAGTTAATTATAAAATTACTAGTCAATCTGAACTGTATGCAGTTTTGCAATCATTGTTCCGATAGTCGTAATCGCCAACGGCTTAATAGCCAAGAGCCTCGAACAACATCTGAGGAGGCTCTCGTTAGGCAGTTGATCCAGAAAGCAGTACACCTGGACACGGCGCCCATTGTTAGGAGGTTCCTCTCTCAGGAGCCCTGACCACCGGTAGCTTGGACCCTGTTCCCGATGCCGATGGGCTACAATTTTTTATATTTTTAAACGTTTTTTTGTGTTTTTTTTTTCTTAAGAAATATTTGAAAATGAAATAAATAAATGGAATAATAATTATAATAATATTTTTTTTATTTCAGAATAAACTTCCATAATAAATCATACAATTTTGTTAGTATCATAATTTTGCCCAGGGCATCGACGTCGCCGCGCCGCGGGGACGATTCTGTTTTGCATGTAACTAGTGCCACTGTAGCGCACTAACTAGTAACACGTCATAATACCGTTACAATCCGTTATTGTCACTGTATTCAAACTGCTATTCGCATAGGGCTGTCAATTTCAGTTGTACACAGGGGCGCCGGCTTTGAGAAAACCTCATGGGGCTCGTCTCATGCTCATTTGATGACTCGAAAAAGTGGTGAAGTGAGAGAAGAGGAATGCACACTGATCGACCGACAAATAAATAAATGTCCTACTCATATATGTCTACTTAATTACCAATTATGCGTGTCTTGCGTCTTTACCGGCGCTCTAAACCACTGCTGTGCACTGAACGGGTCGTCGGATAATGAAAAAACGCCCAATTCTAAAAGGCGATTATTGATCTGTTTTTTGAAGTCTCTGCTCTTTTTTTTTCATGGATGCTCGAGCCCACGAGCACCCACGGAGTCGGCGCCCCTGGTTGCACACCACAATCTACTCAAAGCTCTAGTGTATCAATTTGGTAATTTTAAGCGATCAATCAATTAAAGCGTAGTGATTGTTACCTGCCAGATCGATCACTATTAACAATATTAATTAGCAATGCAGAGTTGTTTTCCAGTTTATGTCACTCTTTAATATTTGGTCATATTGAATTACTTTTAAAAAAACCTACTGAAATAAAAGATGAACGTGTTAAAGGGAAAATTCTCGCCCCCGTTTATTCATTACTTCGTAAAATGTATTGAAAAATGTCGTTTGATATATGTGGAAATTTGTTATTAAACAACAAATGGCAGCACTACTCTAACGAGTTTTCAAATGGTCTGACACGTAGATAGATACAACAGCATAATAATATATTGCAGTTTAACGTGATTACAAACCGTTAATGCTTGTCTTCAATGAATATATTAATTATGTATATAATTTGATGAATAATCATAAGTACCTTTATATTGAAAAATATCATCAAAAAGAACTAATTTAGTTGAGCCATAATAATAATATTGTACAATAATCATAAAGCTTTATTTAACTATTTCCTTGTAAACTAAAATCTAGTACCATAAAAAATAAAACCAAATAATCAAGGACGCGGCGATGCTCTGCCCAAGCGAGGCACCCTTCTACCATGTGCTCCACCGTGTCCTCCGGGCGGTCCACATAGTGGCGACACCCGGACGTCGCTACCGCACGAATCCAGTGCAGGTACCTCCAGAAATTACCATGTCCGGTGAGAACCTGCGTCATGAGGATGGTGAGCCTTTCTAGCTACGCCTCAAAAAGGTAACTTACCGTCATAATTGTGGCATGCCCAGTACTGGGTTGCGCTAGTCGCTGACGTAATTTCACCATGAGATCCCGCCGGAACTCTGTCCGCCATGCCGCGACCTGTCGCGGCAGCGGATTTTCTCCCCGGCGTTGCATCGCCACGCGCAAATCGTGCATGTGTGCAAGGACTGTTGCCTCTAGATCCCATGGTGGCAGGCCAGCAAGTCAAGGCTCGCCGCTTTGCGGGAAACAGTGCGGTGTCCCCGCACTAACCGTATTGCCATGAGCCTCTGGCATGCGTTCAGCTGGGCCTTCAGTTGCTGACGCAGCGGTGGCATCCACACTGGCGCCCCATAAAGGGCCATGGACCGAACGATTCCTACTTAGAGCCTCCAGCAGGAAGCATCGGGACCCCCCAGGTTGGGCAGGAGTCGCTTGAGAGTAGCCCCAGTCCGGTGCAGTTTGGGAGCCAGGCTTCGGAAATGCTCCACGAAGTTCCACCAGCTGTCGAGGACGAGTCCCAGGTACTTCATCGTGGACCCGACGCCGATTAGGTGAACTAAACTGAAGTGCATCTAAACTTGGCATTGGATTGGATTTCAACCCTTTTTTAGGCGAACAATTAGCCGATAGGAACTTGGCCCCGTTTTAACAGGCATGTTTTTAGTGGGATCTAATTAACTGTAAACGTTAATTGAAATCAAACCTTTTTGTCTAAAATGCCTTTCAAATTTCATTCTAGTAAGAAATTAGTAGGTAATTACCTACATTGGGTTTTCCTACACGTGGGATTACTTATTTAGGTACATTTGATTCTTCTTAACATGGAGGAAAGTTTTTTTTTGTTCGGCGAGTTTTATAAATCTATATATATATAATGGCACTTGTTACTAAACTGTGACATTTTGATTACCGTTACGCACTAGTGCTATAATGTAGTTAAAACCTTTTTGTTCAACCTTTCCCCCGCCATATTTTATTACATTTATCGTATCAGGATGGGCGTGCGTCGTCCCCCACGAGGAAAAAAAAAATATGGGTGCGCATATGAATACAGATTTTTACCGCCACAAAAGTTTACTAGTTTTACAGTTATTTTCTTCACAAGTGTATTGAAAAACGTCTTATGATACACGTGAGTAATTAATGATTACCGTTCTCGGCTCTCTTAAGAGCCTCGACATGGCTCGGGTCTAAATACCGCTTCGACGGTAATCACTAACATTACACACTTATATCATAATGTACTATTTTAGTTCTAGGACATACCAGTTTTCTGACAACTTTTTTCTTCACCTTTTAGAGAGCAGGCGAGAAGATATGAATTACACAAAGTAAATCCCCACGACGGCAACGTATAACGCGTTAGTCGGCCCCACTTCTGGGCCACCAATGCTCAAGCTAAGGCTGATTATCTTGTGTGATGCTAATACATTTTTGGCCGAAATGTTTTAGACGTTATTTTGTAGGATATTGAATACGTACCTAATTGAAGTATACTACGAGTATGTATATACCTACAAGGTGGGTACCCCCAGTGACTGTATTTTTGGTAATCAATCACACCTTAACAGCTGAACGACTTTGAACGGACTTGGGACACCGGTGGATTATGACCTGGATTTGAAATTAAGTTAAGATGTAGGATATTTTATATTTTGGTAGCAGGTACGTTCTCTTAGGATGATTTTCGACTATTTTGCGGGTGAAGTCGCTGGTAAAAGCTAATTCTTTACTACTTTTATATTGTTTATGAATTTCCTTAGTTTATACCCCGCAAAGTAGGAAGGTACTGTAATTGTGAATCAAGTTTTTAAATGAGGAATTTATAAAATTATTTCTGAGTGAAATGATAACATTTCGTGAAAGATGAAGAGTTGGAATAATAACAAAACTCACAAAAAGGTGAACTTGTAAAAGCCATTCTAAATTTCGATGTAAGTAGACTTTTGATATTATCTACTCGTATAATCACCTGATATTAAATGCCTAAATCTTGATTATTCGAATTCTTTTAGACCAGCCGACAAAGGTCCGTTCCGGAGACCTAGCTACACTTTTCTTTCACATTAACAGCTGATTATTCTGTGTTATTTAATCATTTCCCCTAAATTCCATTATGTTCTTTTACTTCCAGTTGAGCCTGAAAGAAATTGAAATTCTTTGCTAAAATAAAGGGAGCGTCTCAGATGTTTTTACACTTCATTGAAGAATTGTCGGGCTTTTCTACTGACAGCCTTGTTTTGAAGAATGATACAGAAACTAGTACGATTATTCATGAAAATATTACCTTTTTATTTATAATAGTTATATATTCTTCTGTACTAGTGTTTGTCACCTAACTCCTCCTAAACGGCTTGACCGATTAAGATGAAAGTTTGTATATATTTGTTTGAGTGAGACCCTGGATAGTTTGAAAACATAATTCAAGCCGGTAAGTGTCACTGCAATCGGGTTCTTATTTTTTTTTTCTAACCTTATTGGGTAATATAGTTACTTATTTTACCAAATTCTAACAGAGTTGGAAAAAAGGCTAGGAAGTTGATCGTCTTCTTAGAATTATTTTTCGTAAACAACTATTAACGATCTGTTTTGAGATCATAACGATCTCAAAACAGATTGCTGATGTAGCTCAGGAAACAGCGCAGGTTAAATGGAAGTAGGCTGCAAATGTCTACCACATGCTGATCGAGCGGTAGACCTGTAAAACAGAGCGGAAACCAAGAAGGAGATGATTCCAGCCATCTTCTCCGTGGTTTCTGCATGAAGAGGTCTTCCCTAGAAAGTGGCCCAGAGCCGGGAACAATGAAAGGAATGGAGTTAAACCTAAACCCAGCAGTGGGATATCATAATAATAATATAATAAAATTATGATCAGCAATCTAGATAGCGCAATGTAGTAGATTATATGACTAGGGGATAAAGCAATGTTTTTAAGTCGAGGGTTGTTGAATCGAAATAGAGCGAAGGTTGCCAAGTTAGTATTAACTCCCGAGCAGAGCGAGGGAGTTAATACAGAAACCTGAGTGAAGTGAGGTATTCAAGCCGCCCAAGACAAAGACAGCTTTATCCCCGTGTTGGATACTCTACTTTTTACACCACCTGTGAGATAATTATAAGACAATTTATGAAAACCAACAATATTTTAGAGAAATGAAAGTAATATTTATAAGTTAGCTTAATCTTCTAAAACTCAACGTTCAATAAATTCAGTACTCTAAGATTCCATAGTTTTAATTTTCTTTATCGCTCCCGCTCATTAATTATTCTAATAGACTTGTCAATAACCACATTTTATCTTATTTTTGTTAATGGTCAGTTCGATTTTTGAACAAACTTATTTGATGCACGTACATTTTAATTCAATGTCTTTGTTTTTTGACGTTCCAAATTCAAATCTCATTATTCCTAGGGATCGCCCATACTATAGTCTGTCTAATAAGTTAAACGACTTGGGTAATTATTAGGATTCAATGAAATCTGATGTACTCAACACGGGTTCAATAATCAAGGTTGATTAAGAGATAGAGATCATTGTTTACTAACAGAAGAACCTTATAAAAAGTACCCAATATAAGTATTTTTTAAATGATTAAATATTAAACAAAATTCCCAAGTCAGTTGACTTATTAGACAGACTATACGTATAATTATCGCCCTAGTAACAGAATGACTTAGTGATGGTTATATGACATATAATGGGACATTATCGAGCAAATGGTGTAAAAACGAAGTTACGTATTTGTTCCATAGCTTTTCACTTATTCTTGTGGGCTGTCTTTTCCAACCAATCACAAACGAGTCTAAATCACCTGTGTGTTATAAGAAAAAACATATTTTATTTGTATAACACAGGCTGCAGAATAGGCTAAGGAATAATATTCTCAGAATCGGTTTTACCTGTAGCCTCCCCTGGGCTACAGGGAAATCATAAGCCAGCAGTATTTCTTCCAGTATTATTTTAAATATTTTAGAAAACGCAAAAAGAATTCATTTTTATCCTGCTGGAGGACCGATAGATATTTAGAAATAGCTAACAGAAAAATAGGTTTATTTGAGTGATTGATATTGACTATGGAAAATCCCTTGTAAGGAACAATAATTTCACTATGACGAAACAAATACTGAGTTAATTTCGTTTTATACGTCATACAAACCTCACTTAAAGCAAGTAATTCTATCCCTAGGGAGACAATGCAGTATGGCCGATCCCTAGGGAATAACGAGATTTGAATTTGGAACATCAAAAATCGTCAACATTGTGAATTATTTTAATTGTACGTGCATCGAACAAGTTTAGTTGACTCGAAATTCAAATTGGCCACTAACAAAAAAAAAAGAAAATAGAATAAAACGTGTTTATTAGGAGCGTTATAGAAAATTTAAACTATAGAATCTTGGAGTTGTGAGTTTTGTTTGTTTGATGAACTTGTAAATATAATTATTTCTCTAATAAGTATATGATTTGGTCGACCAAATTATCTTTTAATTAACTCAGAGATGGTGAAAAAAAGTAGAGTATGCTACACGGGGATAATGCTGTCTTTGTCTTGGGCAGCTTGAATTCCTCACCTCACTCAGTTTTCTTTATTAACGCCCTCGCGATGCTCAGGAGTTAATTATGTAATTCCCTCACTAAAATTCGGGATTAAAATCAGCAACCTTCGTTTCGTTCGGAATTCAACATGCCGCCCTCGACTATGTGTGACTTATGTGACTAGGGGATAAAGCAGTGTCTTTAACACTGCTTTATCCCCTAGTCACATAATCTACTATTATATGTATATTCAATTTGTTAATTTTAAAACAAACGTTTATGAATTTAAATATGATACTCCCTGCATCAAAGTTTTAGAACACACTACGTACTTAAATTAATAAAGAAACGAAGGTTGCGGTAAGTATTAATCCCGAACACAGCGAGGGATTTATATAGGTCATTAACTCCAGAGTACAGGCGTGTAAAGTTACTCGCAATATACAAAATTATCCCAAGGAAACACGCCCAAGGAAACGTCCTGGAACTGCTGGTATGCCAAGATCCACCCAAATCCGCTCATCTATTCGAGCATGAAGTAGTAACAAACATACATTACAAACTAACGCTTTTATGATATTAGTGTGATTGAAATCTTCAAGAGTGATTGCATAGCCACCAGCGACTTTATAGATAGACTTTATTTGATTTCGGAAATATCTTCATAAGAATTTCAGAAAAGGAGATAAAACAGGTAAACAAAACGTTATATGGTTTTGTTAGTTAATTATGATTGGCAGGCTTTTTAAAATAAGTAGGTAATAAATATTGTGTAAGGTTTGCCTACTTTCTTACGATTTCATTATTGAAGCTGTAGATTATTGTTGATATATTGTATGGAGGGAAGTGGTTTTATTAACTGAAAAAGCTACTTGCAGTCCAATAAACACACAATAAGACAAGTCCAATAGACACAAAAAAATTAGAGTTTTGGTCACAACAGCTTCATTCTGCTTTGCATCTCTAGGCCAGTCGCAGCAACCTCTTAAGTTTGTAGTTACTTACCATTACTATATTTTGTTTAGTAGTTTCGCGCCTGTATAATTAATTATCTTTAAGAATTAGACACAAGTGTTCTTTATTAATCCCACATTACGATAGGGTATGTTGTCTACTCGTTACTAACTTCTCTTTTTGTAGGTTTCCGTAACCAAAGGGTAAAACGGAGTCTTAAGTAGGTAATAGGGTTATTATCTACTAAGACTCCGCTGTCCGACCATCTGTCACCAGGCTGTATCTCATGAACCGTGACAGTTAGACAATTGAAATTTTCACTGATGATGTGTTTGCCGCTATAACAAAAAATACTAAAAAATTGAACAAAATAAATATTTAGGAGCGCTACCATACTACAAAAGTGCATTTTTTGCTATGGACGTACGAAACACTTCGTGCGCGAGTCTGACTTGCACTTGGCTGGTATTTTTCAGTTGTGAATTTTTAAACTTTAGTTGCCCTTTGGCCGCTGTAACTCTTTTAAATAATCCCGCAGCTCTAAAGCTGCTTTAAGGTGGTTTATCATGTCTTTTTAGCAATTATGTATGTATTTAAATTCAGTGGATCGTCGGAATATAAGTAAATTATAACCATCAGTTGAGAAGTGCAGTGGTGGCTGAGTGGTAATGGCCCCGACTTATGAGCTGTAGGT
This sequence comes from Mythimna ferrago, assembly GCA_910589285.2. Taxonomy (NCBI): domain Eukaryota; kingdom Metazoa; phylum Arthropoda; class Insecta; order Lepidoptera; family Noctuidae; genus Mythimna; species Mythimna ferrago. Next base: position 13,314,361 of record OU342673.1, on the reverse strand, counting down.
CGCGGGTTCGAACCCAGCCAGGCGCATTACTTTGTGTAGTTTATTTCATCACCAGTGCTCTCAAAACGGTGAAGGAAAACATCGTGAGGAAACCGGCATATCCTAGAACCAAAAATTCGAAGACATGTGACATTAACTACCCCGCAGTAGGCCAGCGTGGTGGATTACGGCCTATTCCCTCTCCTAGAGAGGAGACCTGAGTCCCAGCAGTGGGATCATTAAAAAGGCTGATGATGATGAACCATCAGCTGACACCTGAACACCACTTTCATTTCACACTATATAGCTTCTGCCAGCGGCTTCTGACCGCGTAAGAGTAGAAAATATATGTCTATGCCACTGAGTGATAAAGTAGTATTCAACTGGTAAAAGATTTTTTACACCACCTGCTCGATAATGTCGTTTTATACGTCATACAAACCTCACTTAATCCCTAGGGAGATAATGCAGTATGGCCGATCCCTAGGGAATAATGAGATTTTAATTTGGAACAATAATAATGAAATAAAATGGAACAAAAATCGTTAACATTGTGAATTAAAATGTACGTGCATCGCACAGGTTGACTCGAAATTCAAACTGGCCACTAACAAAAAAAGAAAATAGAATAAAACCTTCTTACTGACTGAGCATTATAGAAAATTGAAAGTATAGAATCTTGGAGTAGTGAATTTTGTTTGTTTGATGAACTCGTAAATATAATACTTATATTTCTCTATTATATAATTTGGTCGACCAAATTGTTTTTTAATTATCTCACAGATGGTGTAAAAAGTAGAGTAAGCAACACGGGGATAAAGGTGTCTTTGTCTTGGGTGGCTTGAATTCCTCACTTCACTCAGGTTTCTTTATTAACTCCCTCGCAATGCTCGGGAGTTAATTTTATTTATCCCTCACTATCGTTCGAGATTAAAATCAGCAACCTTCGTTTCATACGGAATTCAACATGCCGCCCGCGACTTAAAGACACTGCTTTATCCCCTAGTCACATAAACTACTATTTTAAACTAAGTCCAGTAGTTTTTGAAAATATCCATTATAAATATAAATAAAAAGATTCAAAAATATAAATCATTCTTAGATGTTATTTTTTCTTTCTGTAATAATCACCGAATCATCAAGTATTAAAAAAAAAACTAGGCAAGTGCTAGTCGAACTCGAACCCGGTGGGTTCTGTACAAACTTACCTATGTAAATAGTTAAATTCCCAAATGGAGTCTCGAAGACTTTTCCGAATCGCAAAAAAAGTTTTTTTTTTGTGACGTAGCAAAACTGTTTTCAGATTTAGTTCTATAAGATCTTGTTTTATTCCAAATTTTAGGACTTTGGGTCAGCCGGAAGTACCCTTTTGAGAGTGTATGAAGCTGAAGGTATCTTTTTAGGGTTCCGTAGTCAACTAGGAACCCTTATAGTTTCGCCATGTCTATCTGTCCGTCCTCGCTTAATCTCTGTGGCCGTTAGCACTAGAAAGCTGAAATTTGGTACCAATATGTATATCAATCACGCCGACAAAGTGGTAAAATAAAAATTAGAAAAAAATGTTTTATTAGGGTACCCTATATGTAAAGTGGGAAGTGTTTTTTTTTTAATTTCAACCCTAACGTGTGATATATTGTTGGATAGGTATTTAAAAATGAATAGGGGTTTACTAAAATCATTTTTTAATAATGTCAATAATTTCGGAAATAATCGCTCCAAAAGTAAAAAACAATGTGTGTGTGTGTCCCCTAACTTTGAAACATACGTTTAGAAAATATGAAAAAAATCAGAAAAGTAGAACTTTATAAGGATTTTCTATTAAAATCATTTTGAACTTGATGGAAAGAACAGTTTTTGTACAAAAAAGACAAAAAGGTTGTACAAAATAATTTCTGGACTAAGTTTGTAGTATAATCGTATATGCAAGCATTTTTTTTTAACTTCGTTTACATATTTTATTATCCTGAACGTATCTTCTTTCAAACAAAAAAAGAATTATTAAAATCGGTTCTCGCAATCCAAAATTACCACCGAAAACTTCTTCTGGTACCTATGTATTAATTAGTTACCCAATTCGCGTTCGCGCTGTTAGGATTTTTCCTGAGTTGATGGGGTCGGGTATTATCGAATTGTTCGATTGGTCTCTCCTTGGCATTGGCGGTATTATCTTATAACTACATAAAACTTCTATCAGGAACATGCTAAGGCAATTTAGAACAAAACTAAAATTCATTTTTTTAACGCCATCTATCAAAATGTAAGGTAAAAACCAGTTCATAAATGATTCGATAGATGGCGTTACGTAATGACGTCATCTTTTTAAAAGTCGATGTTAATTTTAATTTTCCGTGCTTTCATGACCTACCGTGGTAAAAAATCGTTGCTTCTTAAATATATTCGTAATTTTACGAGTGCACAATCGCTGAAATTTCTACTACTTGCATACTGTTTTAGTTATCACCGTCCTTTGTGGGCCCGTTTTTAGGGTTCCGTATTTATTAGAGTTCCGTACTTAGTATGTCAACGTAACAAATAGAACTCATAAGTGGGAACATTTATTGTGACGGACGGGAAGCTATGGAACCCTACACTGAGCGTGGCCCGACACGCTCTTGGCCGGTTTTTTTTTTTCGTTAATTTAAAAGTTTGATTTTTTACAGCTTTAAAAGATTGCAGACCTGAGTTTTTGAGATAAAGGGTGTACAGACAGACAGGTAGACAGACAGACGGGCAACAAAGTGATCCTATAAGGGTTCCGTTTATTTTCTTTTTGAGATACGGGACCCTAAAAAGAGATGAATGAAATCGCTATAGTCGTTTAAGTTATTGTGTGACTATGGGAAATAGGGATTCATTTTTATTTAAATGTATAAAAAAATGGGAAAGCTGGTTCGTGCTAAGTTCGGCGTTTTAATTATTTCTCACATCGGATTTAGAAATGAGTTATAATGATAAATAATTAATTTAAACCCAGTTTACGGAATCAGAAAATAAATCTGACAATGCCGAAATGTATTATAATAACACTCATGTCTGCTAATTAAACGGGAGTGATTCTCATATATGATAACGCTTGCCCGGCTTCATACATATTCATCATTATCGCAAATAAATATTTAAATTTTAAATAAATTTAACTTTTCACGCCACTCGTACCTATGTGTGGCATAGAGACTTACTTGACTAATCAGTGAGTAGAATGACAATGTCCTCACCGTTACGGCACCTTTCTATAACCTAGGGTTCCAGTCCTGTATATTGCACACAAGGTGCATGTCTTAACATTGAGAGTAAGAAGGTTGCATTAAAGCCAAAGTTACGGACGTGAAAAGGCCGCTAAGTTTGATTAGGATTGGGTCAAATATGTCGGCCGCATGACAGATGAGGAAGAAGCAAAAAGAAACACTGAAGGGTCCCACTAAACGACAGACGTTATCGCAGCAGACCATGGCGAAGTTAGTGAGACGTGCTCGATTCTTATCGAACGGGCTGGCCCGCACCAGCAAAAGACAATTGCGTGGTAAAGGAAGAGAGAGGCCTCTGAAGTTCCACCAAGTAGGCCTAGCCTACATAGTTAGACATTAGTTCGAATCACAAACTGCGACTGCAAGGAAAGAAAGAATAATATTTTATTTGTTACGCACTCACTGTAGAAACATGTAGAACCTTAAAAAAAATAGAAAACTAACATCGGCTGCGCCAAAATCGATCCAACAACGATTGCATCACTGCTTACCATTAAGTGGGATCGCAGTCAAGCACTAGTTTGTATCAGATAAAAAAAAGTTCAGTAAAAATGCCAGACAACTACGTGGTAGTTGCCTGACGCTGGAACAAGGATTTTGTTGCCTCGCTGTTGACAAAACAAAAAAGTATAAGAAATTAAAATACTTCCACCAGCTTTTGTCATCTGCCTGAAGTTGGTAATTAAGAAAGGACAGGCTTTGAAGAAAGCATGATAGAGGTGGGAGGTCGATTTTCAATTTGCATTTGAATCGGCTCAGGGCGCGGGGGATTCACGCTGCCAACAAAGGCCATAGATTAATTTATATGCAATGGGGAACACAGTTACACGTAAATATGAAACATTGAGCCATGTAGTGATTATGACGAAGTAATTGGAATGTTCTCACTCGACGCTGTATGAACTTAGTTCCTTGCTATAGCATTTTGTTTCACTCAATTTTGGGAAATTGTAAGGAGCAAAACGTCTCGGTGAAATTAACGAACAAGTTTTACTTTAGCCTCTTATAACTTCCTGATCTCCTCCTGTATTTAATTGTCGTAAGGTCAGTAAACTTCTGTTTGTGACTTCTTGACAAAGTTATCGCTGTTTATGAGGAATCTTTCTTTTTAAGTAATTAAGTGTTAGAATAACTTGTTTTAGAACTGTTAAAGGGGAACATTGCTACAACTAGATTGCTCTCTATTGGTAGGTACCTACTCCATATCTTCAGGGAAATCAGGCGCAAAATAACACATGCTAATAGAAAATACATAATTAATGTTTATGTAATCTAATTTCATTCGCTACTTAGACTATTTCATGTGTTTACTCGCGTATCGTACCATGTAATTTGTAATTTAGACATAAAAACCGCGTCAAGAGAGCATACATTACATGGCTCAGTTTCCTGTTTTCTGCTGGAGCCACATCACGATGCCACGAATGAATAATGAGTCCCTTTGCCAAAACTTAGTCATGTCGTGGGCCCGCGGTACTAAGCGGCATTTCTATCTAACCGTTCAGAATGGTTCAGAAGTTTCCTAGCTACATAATGTGTCTCTAATTAGGCAGTTAGGGCAGTTATGCTCACAAAAGAGACATTTATTTCCCCCGCGACCAACTTGCCGTAGTTTTTGTGTGATCCGAGGTTGCGATTACAGAAACTAATATAAAATTGTAGTGCCGACTGAACGGGTAATATGAGTATAACACATTATGTGTTTTTACGTGGCTTAGCGTTTTTATAAGCTGGGTTTTATGGCGACCTAAAAAGTAGTAATTGCCAATTATTTTTGTTTGTACTTTTTTATTAAAGTTAATTTTATTTAATGAAATTCGATGTGGTTAGCTAATTTTTTATTGTTGCCTGTTAAATCTATAACAGGTGTTTGTGTGAAGTTGTGAGTGTGTTTAAAGAAAACCGGGCAAGTGTGAGTCGGACTCGGCCACTGTGGGTGTCTTACAATGTATGTAATGAAAACAGTGCAATTCCCGAATTGGGAAGATTTTTTCCGAATCACAGAAAAAGTTTTTTTTTTTGTGACGTAAAGTTCACTAGTTAAACGTCAGGGCTACAGCTTTCAGTTTTTTTTCCTAATCTTGTGCTAATAGACCTTCATACCAAATTTCATAAATTTTGATTCCAAAAATATACGTTTTTTGCGATATAAACGGCAGTAGTTATCTTTTTTTTCGTTACCTAACTCAGAAGTTTGATTTTTACATAGCTTCAATTTTAACTTGTTACCCTCACCGATGACCTGGTCAGGATCTCGGGAATCAGATGGATGCGTGACGTACAGGACCGGTCGTTGTGGCGACGCTTGGGGGAGGCCTATGTCCAACAGTGGACGTCTTTCGGCTGATATGATGATGATGATGACGATGACCTCCACGCGTTCCCAACATAAAAGGGATTGACAGACAGACGGATAATGATGTGATCCTATAAGGGTTTCAGTTTTTTTCCTTTTGAGGTACGGAACCCTAAAAATACAAAAATCTGCGTGTTAGAATTTTGAAAGTAATATTAAAAAAGCATTTCTGCTGAATGTGTACCTACCTATGTATCTTTTTATAAACAATTTTCTCTCTATTGCCACGCGTTTTATGCAGCTCAGGCAATAAAACTGCATAAACGCGTGGCACTGCAGAGGTGCAATGGTCGAGTTAGCGTGTGATTGACAACTTTCATTGATATTCAAAACTGTTCTGCTTTTAATCAAATTGTGTCAGCCGGACTATCAAAACTTGTTTTTATGCAACACTGTGCCTACATAAACAAATTGGAAACTTGTTTCAACTACATCCACTATAGTAGAGGTCAGAGACTACATCGATGGATGTCGATGGTATTCATTTGTTAGGTTCTATGCCTAAACTTACTTGAGGTTTGTAGATGAAATTATCATTATTTTCTAGGAAAACTCACAAAAGCCGTATAGGGATTGAATCTCGACATAACCAAAGTTACCACTAATAAACTCCCATCTTGGTTGATAATATACCTCGTAGAGCTTGTCAAAAAATTTTTTTCAGCAAACAAAGAATTCACGATGTGAATTCTTACGATTCACGATGTTAATTGTAAGAATTCACTTCGTGAATTCTTACGAAGAAGTTACAGAAGAATAACAATTAACTGGAATAAGAACTGGCGTCATAAGGAGATTTTCAAGTCACGGCATCCAGTACGACTAAAAAAATCGTCATGTATGCTGAAATACTACCATTTCACCAACGGTTATCAGACTTGGAGTCTTGGACTTTCGATCTTCGACATTTCGCCTTGTCATTATATCAAAAGACTGGAACAATTTGCTTGCTGCATTCTTCCCGTCCGATTATTATTCGGGTGTCTTCAAGCTAGAGTGAATATAATAAACCAGCGCACCTCACCATCAATGATTGCTACACTGCTTACCATCAGAGGGGATCGCAGTCAAGCACCAGTTTATATCAATTATAAAAAAAGAAAAGATGACCATGACCTTCTCAGTCCTATGAAAATGGAAATCGACAGGCCACGTCGCTAGGCTTAAAGACAACACAGACGAGGAGAGCAATAAAGTGGTCTAGACCACGAGGCAGTAAAAGCAGAAGCAGGTCAAGATGCTATCCATCTCGACCTCATATGAGAAAGAGAAAATGGCGGGTCAAAGCTGGACACACACAGGCAGCAATAAAGACTACTGACAATCCCAGAAAACTTTCCAAAAGCGAGGAGACCTGAACGGGGTCGTAGCTCGCCGTCTGGCCGCTTGGTAATCGTCCGGACCGAGTCCGAAACATCAACAGCACGTGTTCCTCGTGCGCCTCAAGGAGATGACAGCAAAACCGAAGGGACCCAACAGGGGCGAAGCCTAATGTTCCGAGGACTTTAAAATCGATCATAATCATCTTCATCAACAGCCTGATCATCGTTAAATTTGAACTTGGCAGGTTTTCATGCTACACGTAACACATGATTAATTGTTTAATTAAATTTATTATTTATATAATTAAATTAACCTGTCGTCCTGTCTGAAAGGAACTTGTCAATAGAGAGGTAGGTAAGATATTGTGGCGTGCCGTTTTCGGTATTTGAAAGAATTGCAGGATCCATTTCGATTGTCCTACGAACCTTTCAAATACCGAAAACGGCACGCCACAATATTGTACCTCTCCATTCAACAACTTCCTTTTAGACATGCTTTTTTTTATTATTATTTTTTTTCCTCTTATTTATTCTCCATAAAGTGGTGCGACTACCGTTAAAATCGATATAGTTTCACATTTCGTGGAAAAATTTTGGTAGAGTAGGTAACTCTTTTCATTTTTGTAGACAGACAGGGGAGCCAACATTACGGCAAAGGAATCTCTTAGGGTCTGTCCGCACAGCGGTATTTCACCGCGCGGTTTTTTTTTCGTTTTTCTGTAACACATTGAATCTTATGGAAGTTTCCGCACAGGCGATAAAAAAGCGCGCGATAAAAAATTCTGTGATTTCTTGCAGATTTGACGCGGTGTTATGCGGAAATAAGACGCTGTGAAATATCGCTGTGCGGACAGGCCATAAAGTGAAACACACTGTAAATAAGTCTTGTCGTATCAATATTTTCTAGTAGGTTCCTCAGACAAGATAGAGGCAAAACAGCCAGGATTAAGGTAGAACTGCACTGCTAACACGTGTGCCACACACGCCGATCTGTGCACGTCGGTGTCCATTCATTTTAGGTATATGGAAACTAGACTTGTAGAGCTACACTTGATCCACACCACGCGACGTCGTTATAGGTTCAAATCAGGCGTGTAACACGTGTGCGTTGGTCTAGTGTAGTTCTGGCTTCAGACAGTACGCACGCCAGAAAGCTTTTCCACTTTATTTTTGTTGTTTACTTTGAGACTTTTATTACGAGTGTATTTCATAGTATTTTAGCGCGACAAAGTTACTTATATAGAAAACAATGCATCCAGGCAGGTATACTCTTCCTATAACCTAGGTATAGTCTGTCTAATAAGTCAATCGACTTGGGAATTTTGTATAATATTTAATCATTTAAAAAATACTTAAATTCGATACTTTTTTAAGGTTCTATCTCTTAATCAACTTTGATTATTGAATCCGTGTTGACTACATCAGATTTCATTAAATCCTAATAATTACCCAAGTCGTTTAACTTATTAGACAGACTCTAGGTACCTATTTACATTTTTATAACGATTCTGGTACCTAACTACACATGTCATAGTTGCTCTCACCTCTTCCTTGACTTTACTTCGACATCAATAAGAAAAATATGACAAAAGCTTTTCTCCTACAGCCGCAAAATTAAACGGTTGCCATATCCAGCTTTAGCATTGCGCCCCAGGCTAAATATTTTCTGCGCCCCTTTTTTACCGTCTAAAAAGCATAAACTTTGTGTTTGGTTATCTCTGTCCGTTACGGCATTTTTCTAACATTTCAGACAGTATAGAGTTTATTTTTATTTTTTTATTCTAGTCTAGCGCGTCCGGCCACATAGATATAATTAATTTTATCTCTAAATTTTTTCCAGTAGGTACCTTATTGGTATTTTTTTAGGGTAAGTTCCGTATCCGAAGGGTAAAAGCAGGACATTATAACTAAGACTCCGCTGTCAAAGATGATGTATTTCTGATGCCGCTATAACAACAAAGATTAAAAAAACAGAATAAAATAATATTTAAGGGCGCCCCCTTAAATATTTATTTTATTCTGTTATACAGCAAACGTGATTTTATGTTATGGGTACGGAACTCTTCGTGCACCAGTCCGACTCGCACTTGGCCGTTTTTTTTTTGTCATTGATATGATGATATTTACCAAGAGCATGATTTACATGAACGATATAAAGACTTAAGCATACAGGGAGAAGCGAAACTGCATCTGCACTAGGTAGATAGGTATAGGTACTCGTATGTACGAGTATGTAGGTTATACCTGCATAGTTTGGCATGTGCACAAAAGTAAATTCTTATTACAATGGTTAAGCCCTACACCTGTTATCCAATCATGTTTAGTATTCTAATAAATTAAGAAGACATCTAGGTAGTGGTTCGCTACGCTTCGTATAAAAAATATACTGTACATTTTACAAGAGCTTTGTTAAAATTCATAATATCTAAAAGGCGTCCGCAGCCTGAATAACAAAGAGACCGTTCTACTTAGTTTTATTAAAACATCGACAGTCTAGGTCGGTTCTTGATAAGGTGAAGCAATGGAATGTCAAATAGTTAATCCCTTGAATTGTTAATAAAGTAATAGTTTCGTGGTTTCTGGCAGCCCTGGCCAGAATGAGTGCCAGCTGAGGTGCAGAAACTGGTGCCAGTTCGCCGAGTGAATATAAATCAGAGTTTAGGTTCGAACTTCGCTCTCATTGCGACGATAAGCACGCGTTCATTCGACTGTACTTTTGTTACTACCAGAGTTTGTGTCCCATCTACCTATCCACCCACACCTACCTACATAACATTTTTTTTTAAATCAAATAAATGCAGTTGTGTAGGTATTCAATATATTTGGAACTGTTTAGTGCGGATCTTACCAACCAATTACCTCCTCGTAGATTGGAACGTTACGAACTCGACACGAGCATCATAAAAACTTATAGGGGGCATAATGAAAAAGCGATTTCACAGCAATCTCATATGTCATTATAGGCTTGGTCGTTAATTGAAAAGCACTATAAAGTTGTATTGTGTTTTTTCTTTTAAGTTAGGATTAAACTTTGTTGAAATCTACAATAAAATAAGTCAAGTGCTCAATTAACATTAAATCCAAAATTACTTCTGAAACACGATAAAATAAAATCTTTAATTAACACATAAATCGGCTTTTATGGGGACGAGAATCAGGTGATTAGCAAAAGACATTGTAATTGCTATTACAATTTGAACAGAACACACCTTAATGAGGGGGGATTAGAATTGTAGATTTGCGACATTTGATACAAATTATAATGAAATAGAGGTTCGCATTTGAAAAACATTTGATTAAATCGTAGTCCCGGCTCTCTCATTCGATCTCAGATCCCATACATACCTATTGCTCACCGAACTGTTACAACAAAGAACTGAAAGGGGATTTTATCCGCTTTGTAAAATACTTTAACGCCATGACAAAAGTGTATTACCTACACTATAGCCCGGTGCAGCAGGACTGTTTCAAAGGAACGTCCCACAGTAGCCTGGAAGCTGAGAGCGAACACATGCGTAGGTAAAGGCAACTATTTGCATTCCGGAAGAGCTTATCTGAACAGTCAAAGGTCTGAATGAAGTCATTCAGATCGGATGAGATGATCCGATCTGACTGACTTTATGCAGACATTTACTAATTTGATTCTAATACTTACAATGAGTTTGGTCCTTTGGTCAGATCAGCAGACAAATCTAAAAGTAAACGTGTAGGTACTATCTTTATAAATAGGTATAATTTTTTATACCTACGTGTGTTTGTCACCTGACTCTTTCTAACCGGCTTGACCAATTTGGATGTTTAGTGTGTAAATTTGAGTGGGTCCCCGGAAGGTTTGAAAATAGGTACTACTTAACCCGGTAGGTGGTGCTGCAATCAACGAAAATCTAGCTTACGGACAAGACAACGTCTGTTGGGAACGCTAGTACCTACCTGTATAAATATAATGAGTATTGGAATGTTAGATTTCGGTTGCAGGCATCTCAATCTAAAGCCTAAGTAGATGCTACTACCTACATGTATCATTTATTATGTACTTAGGCATTCTAACAGCTTAGCTTAATTCTTCGCTGCTAAATAAGGTTCATCCTTGCGCCATACTCAAGCGCATAACATAATTACGGATTACCAAACTTACTATCCTCACGGCCAGGGGCGCCGACTCCATGGGTGCTCAGGGACTCGAGCACCCTTAAGAAATAAACAGTGGGAGCCGAACACCCCCGAGAATAGACATCAAGAAACAGATCAGTAATCACCTTATATGGATGGGCGTTTTTTCATTAACCGACGAACCGGTTCGACTCCCGCACCAGCACAAATGTTTGGTTATAATGGTTTTATTTTATATTTTTATCAAACATAATTAGTAATTAAGTTGCGTACTTAATTACTAATTATGTTTGTAGGACTTTTATTTCAGTCAAGTTCGACTGCCTGTTGGTCTAGTGGTTTGACCCGAACTGCTACGACGGAGGTCGTGGGTTCGATTCCCACCCAGGACAAATCTTTGAAGCATAATCATTTGTTCTGTGTCTGGGTATAATTTATCTATAATATGTTGTATGTATTTAGAAATATATAAGTATGTTTATCAGTTGTCTAGTACTCTTAACACAAGCTCTGCTTAGCTTGAGACTAGACGGCGTCGTGTGATAGTTGTGGAATATTATGTTATATTATATATTATATTTACTTGTCAGTCGATCAGTGTACATTTCTCTTCTGACACTTCGCCACTTTTTTGAGTCATCAAATGAGCATGAGCACCCATGAGGTTTTCTAAAAGCCGGCGCCTCTGCTCACGGCGTGGTTCTATAATATTATTTAGTTCAGTGCAAAGCTAACGTGATTAGCATCTAAGAGACGTGAGTTGCGAGGTGCGATAAGCTAGAGTATCATGATGTAATTAACTAGTAATGCATTTTGCTTTCCTCCTCCTCCTAGGCTATCGTGATACACATACTGCCTGATGATACTGTAAGTTTTGTTGTCAAGAAGAAATATTGAAATTTATCCAAAAATTTGTCTTAAGTACTTTTTTCATTAATGTTTAGATAGTGGCTGACCCAGCGAACTTCGTACCGCATAACATTCAATGAGTGCAGTATATCTTTCGATTTTATCGAAAGATATACTGCACTCAGTAAGTAATATACCAAATTACACACAATTTTAATGTATAAAAGTCAAATATGTACATCGATTTCATAAATTTACGTAATGCAGGCACAACTAAAAACTTCTACAGATAAATTATATGTATAGGTAATATATAGATAGGCTAGCTATTTCAGCTCATATTATAGCCCAAAGCAAATTAATGTCGTCAATGAACTATTTTAGGAACACTTTTTTTATTCCCCCTAATTCGACAAACAAGTCTGTGTACAAGGTTGATTGGCCCTATCGCAAGAAAATATGTAGAAGCCCTTATGTCAAATACTTGGTAGTTTCCGATTGCACTAAGTATTACCTAGAATTTATGTCCTTACTTAGATAAGTGTTTTAAATAACTTGGTTAGAACATAAATTTTTTGGTGTAAAACTCTTTTCAAAAGAAACCCTGTCGTTAAAAGTTACTTAGTAGTAGGTAGGTAGGTAGGTACCAAGTAAGCTAGTAAGCCAGTATAATTTGTCTTTGGCAATAAGTACCTACATTTACCTACTGTGGGCTGTGGCACAATGTCGGACACATAGGTAATGTATTCTATGAATTTTACCTCCTACCTACGCATCGGACTGTTGCTAGTTGATTGATTAACAGCGACAATAAAGACTTCGACCGCCCTGACTGTGAACTTGCGGCCACTTTGAACTTAAAAATCCTAGTCACGTTCCGAATAGAACACAAGTGCCCACAATGTCTATACAACATGTTTGTTTTTTAAATAACTATGTAACGAAACGAATTAACAAATCATAGATACCTACTAGGTACCTACCTACTTACTGTTTATTTTACGGGACCCGAAATAGTTTGGGTTTTCTGCGGATCCTCAATGAGAATTGAAGTCAACTTATATGTCGAGGTAGCCCAGGGCTAAAAATTGTATTCCAAGCGGAAGCAAACATAGGTAAACCCTATTTCTTCAGCGAAGCAGTTATGCTAGTGAAAGAGGCGACCGCAAGAGCGAGGGAACGGGCCTCACGCCCTAGTGGCCTCGGCTATCTCTCGGAATCGGCTAGCTCGCTATCCGGCCGTCCGGCAACCTCCCGGGCCGAGCCCAAGTCGTCGACAGCGCATAGTTGTCCGCGTGCGCCTCAAGAAGATATCAGCAAACCCAGCATTTTTTTTTTTCATTAGGTTCAGTTCTGAAAAAAAACCCGAGGCCCTGAAACGCAAGGCAAAGAAGGAACCTAGGAGTGGGTTTTAGTCAGTAAAAGCCTGACCCGCCCTCACGCTCCGTTCAAGAGCGGGAGAAGGTATTGGATGATTTCCCAACTAAAATAAAAACCTAACCTAAGCAAAACGTCAGTGAGGCTATCTAATTGTTACAAAATGCATTTTTTATGAGTGTGCGGGTTCGAAACTGGGCAACTTTTGTGTACCTACTAACACCACTTGCCACGTAAAAATGCAATACGCACCATCCATCTTGCTGAAGGTCTTCTAAAGCGCGATGTAATTTATTAAAACCACGATGATGAATTAGGCTTTACGTACCTACGTCAATAACAATCAGATAATCCTAACTAATATTATAAATGTGGAAGTGTGGATGTTTGGATGTTTGTTACTTAATCACGCAAAAACGGCTGAACAGATTTGGATGAAATTTGGCATGCATACAGCCTTTGACATGGAACAGAACATAGGCTACCTTTTATCCCGATTCCTTAAGTACCTAATGCCACGCGGGCGAAGCCGCGGGCAAAAGCTAGTTGAATTATAATTATGGGCGGACCGGGAGGTCGTGTCAAACTTCTACCGATTAAAACCCACTCCTAGTTCCTTCGTTGCCTTTTATTACAGGGCAGGGTTTTCCTTTCAGAAGCGAACCCATGGCCCATGACTTTTCCAATCGAAAAAAAAAAAAAAAAAAAAAACCCATGGCCCCAGTAGGTTTCGATCCTGATGACCTGTTAGAACCTGCGTCAGGCGGAAGGTAAGGACACCGTGACGCACTTCTCAAAAAGGAATTTTACCGCCGCGATTGTAGCGAGCGCAGCGTTATGTAGCGATAGTCACTGTCTCAATTTACCTACCACCATGAAATCCTGCCGGAACTCTATCCGCCAAGCCGGGTTTTGCGTTGCATCTCCATGTGCTAGTCGTGCATGTGTGCACACAGACTAAGATATTGATTTATGGCAGGTGCTAACTTTATAAGGTACATGACATCGGTATCTATTAATTAAATTTTTCCAAATACTGAATTTATTAACTTTAAATCAATTTAACTTATTACAAACACAACTAAAAACTATAATTACAGTAAATTAAAAAAATAATAATAATAAAACCCTACGCTAATTACAACTAACTAAAATCAAACTAAAATATGGCGTCAAAAAACTCTTCCACATCGCTGTCGACTGGTAATGTGCCCAAAAGGCTGGCAGCATTGCCACGCTGTATGGCAATGCTTATCCTCTGTCCGAGGTAAAAGCCAGCCCTTGGGTCACGCGAAGTGTCAACTAGACGTTTCGATAGATCTTTAAACAACTTGTGAGCACTCGGACCCCACGATCCAAGAGTTTCAACCCCAAACGGTTCGAAAATATAACTACCAACAAGGTTGTTATATTTCCGCCGCTTGAGGTTCTCCGCAGCCGCAGCGGCAGCACCAGCACGACACGACGAGCTAGGAAGATGTGAAGGCGCAAGAGTATCGACACAAGTAGCGTCCCATACTAAAGGCCTTCCCATCTTCCAAGGGAATAACGACATGCCGTCCGGTCTCTTGCCATCGTCGCGTGCCAGGCCATGGGGTTCCAATACGGCTGGAACGCCGACGGTGACAAGAGCGCGTCTGATTATATCGTTGATATTCGCGTGTCGCGCTATGCGACCCGCACTACGGCTGCATGACAGACCGTGGTGTCCGAGGCTGTTGACGACTTCGCCACAGTGGCAGCGATGAGGAGAACAGCATGGAGCACCTAGACGTAAGGCAACAGCGAGGCGGAAAGTGTTATCATCGAGCAAGGTGCCAATGTTCGACGAAATTAATTAAATAACTCTGAAGGGTCCTCGAAATGGTCAATTGCGATTGATAATACTCGTATATAAGTGATCAATATTTAGGTATGTCTGAATCAAAAGTTAGATACAAACTTATAAGTTCTATAAAATCCTTACTAATTTTATAAAAGCGAAAGTGAGTTTGTTTGTTTATTTGTTTGTTACGTCTTTACGCCTAAATGGCAAAACCGATTTTGATGAATTTTGGTACAGAGATAGTTCCCTGGAGACGGACATGGGCAAATTTTTTTATAAAAAAAGTGAGTAAAGGGGAAGAAAGAGGGAAGGTCTTTTATGTACGCGGGCGAAGCCGCGGGCAAAAGCTAGTAACTTCATAAATCTATGTATAAAAATGATTACAGCCAGTGGATGGATTTATGGTGTGCACAAGATAAACAACAACTAGACAAAAATACCTAAATATGAAAATGCTATGGACAGTGGGCTGTAGGTACACTTAAAACATCTTCATCGTGTGAAATCAATTGCTTTTTTTTTTAGGTCTATACAATAAGTTAAACGACTTGGGTAATTATTAGGATTTAATGAAATCTGATGTAGTCAACACGGGTCCACTAATCAAGGTTGATTAAGAGATAGAGATCATTGTTAACTAATAGAAGAACCAAAAAGTATCGAATAGAAGTATTTATTAAATGATTAAATATTATACAAAATTCCCAAGTCGGTTGACTTATTAGACAGACTATAAAAGTAAAATTACCAAAATTGAGACCATCCTACTTTTATTCCTGCATGCACTTCTATTAGTCCATGGAAAATAACTCCACCAAAATAATATACACCGATGAGGCGATGAAAAAATTCTAGTTGAATTTAGCGCCATTTCTAATTTTTTTAATAGACAATATTATCTCATTTATCATTGTTGTCTATTGTTTCTGGTCTAATCGACTATAATAAAAATCGACTAAATCATATTTTCTTTTGTACTAGCGAGAATATCACCCGTTTCAAGTATTGCAAGAGTAGAAAAACACGCCATGATTTTAGTCGATTCTCGATTCTTCTCTTGTCTTGACGTTTTGTAATATATTTTTATATTTGATGGAATTTCATTTTGTCTTCTATATCGACCAGAGTTTTAATATATAAGTATCTTGCATATCTTAAAAAAGTTTATTAAAAATACAACTTAGACGTAATGACAGATTCATTGATGAACGTGAGGATGAACGCTGCCATTGCACTGTCAATTTCATATTTATAATCTGTGATTTAAAATTTGCCAGCTGGGCGGTTCCGATATTTATTTTCATAATTTTAAAATCAAAATATATCCCTATAAACAATATTGTAGCCACTGGTAGTTCTTGCCAATAGGAGCCTTAGCTGTGACATGTAAGTACTATTATATCATTGATTTAATTTTAATTATTTGCTTGTCGTTTGAAATCAATACCATTGTACTTACGCTCCTCAAATTCTTGCGAAAGTAACAAAATGAATTAGTGCATTAACCTTTCGAATTAAGGCTATATTATTGATCTTAGTTGCCCACAAAGTTTGTTGCGATTTGCCAAAGTTACAGAATGGCCGGAATTCAAAATTTAAAGTGCTGACTGGCACTCATGAGAAAAAACCAACATAAATTATTTAAAGTTATAGCGTTATTCTGGTATGTTTCGATTTATCGCTGTAAAAAATAAGTTAAAACGGCCGTTGTTTTAGATAATAATTTCTGGGCATAACTTATTGCCAAATACTCAAATGCAACTCAGTTTTCAATAACAGTTGTCTCATAAATATGCTGAACTTAAAGCCTTTTGTTGGCTAGTGTAAAGTGGCATTATCGAAATTTTATTATAAAAAAATTAAACTCTTGATTAGGAACTTGAAATTTTGCACAAGGCTTTCTTTTATAATGTGGATAAGCATTAAGAAGGGGTCTTTGGAAATTCAACCGCCGGGGAAAAGGGGAAGTTTTTTTAGAATGCAAAATCGCATTCTTTATGCCAAATAATTTAATTAACTCCGGTTCACTCTCTCATTGTCTTTCTAATGTGTCTCTAATTACAGTATTTGGATGGTTAAAAGCACAAATAACTTAAGTAAATAATAGAGATTGTCATTATTTGTTTTTAGAACTACCATCAATAAAACAAAAAAGTTTATAGACTGTATGGAAGATTTTTTAATTTACAAAACTATATAACTTAGTGTGAATTCTAATAAAATGAATAATTAAAACTGTTATTATTAGTTTTTCAAAACTACCCTCAAAATACAGTTTAAGATGTGTTAAAAGTTTTATAAAAACATTCAAGTCTTGCAAAGGCAGTCACTGGCACAGTGCTAAATCATTGCAAAATCAAATGCAAACATATGAGGTAAACAAAAGACATTAATTTGTTTCCCTCACATTGTCAAATCAAACCATTGTTTAGATGAATTTAACTGATAGTATTCCTCATACAGGACAAATCCAAAAACGACTGAACTGCTGTTAAAACAGAGATCAAAATTTATGTTATTTATTACCAGAAAATACAAATAATATGAGTATTAAAGTTGGAACAATAGAAAGGAAAGTGATCCAGTCAGCAATTTTGTCATGAACTGAAAATATTTAAACCATTTTGTTGTAAACCCAAGAAATTATTTTTGTTTTTATTGGAGAAACTTATAAAAAACCGACCTTTATTGTAATGTTGTTACAAATAATAATTTATATAAGCCTTGAAAAGCAATAGTTAAATTGTTAAGCCTTAAATAACAATAACATTTAGGATTGCATTTGACTCATTTCCTATTTCACATTCTAATACAATGAAACAAAACAGTACAATAGTATCTCAATATCTATTTTAGACTTAAAAAAGTTTTAGTAAGTGATGTCCCCATAATATAAAATTAAGTTAAAGCTGAAATTAATTTGGCTATAACATTCATAAATAATGTATTATACATTTGTGACCTTAATTATTTTCAAGTGGAATGAAATGACAGCACCTTCACAATTATTTGTTTCTAACTTTCACTTCTTAAATAAGTGAAAATATACAGTGAGAATTTAAAAAAAATGTAATATTTATTAATTAGGGTGGAATATTATTTATTCCAGAATAACCATAACTCTAAGTGTAACTCAATAATAACAATCTAACACATATTTTCGTTTATCTACTTTCTTATGAGCAAAAAGGCAAGTCTCTATTTTTCGCTGCTTCTGGAAATTCTTAAGTTTATTGTCTTTTTGACATAAACACCATTTTCAGCCGATACCGAAACTGTAACAAAATTCGTTTTCCCTTATAGTTTCCGCCGAAACCGAATGTGATATGGATATCACATTATACAGTACAGTATATTACATTCTACAGCAAAGCTGCATACAATTAATAATTCTGTTTTTAATGTAGTTCAATCTGTTTTTTCTTCAATCAAGTAATAACACACTGGAAAATCAACCCTAACTTTCATAAACTACTTAATAAATTAATGAATCATTATATACACACAATCGAGAAAGTCAGTATTTTGTTTTTTTCGCAACTATCAGATCAAGTATACCTACTACATTCGGCCGATCCAAAAATTCGGCCAGTTATTAGAAAAAATCGAAACTCCAGTGGATACTGGTCCTTTTGGGCGAAACTGAACCTTCATTCGATCACTACTTAAGTTACTCCTTATAGGATTAGTTATCTGCCACACAAACAAACAAGACAGTTGGTTCACTGTGTAAAGTTTGATATTTTGCATTTAGTGAAAAAAGCTGCAACAATCAATTTTATTTATTTGTTTATTTGCACTGCCTAGCCATAAGACAGCGAATGTTGACCTCAAGTGACTATTACTATTAAGTTCCTGGCTTAAAGCATTCCTAAGCTACTTGTTTTTCTCATTTAAACAGAATCATCAAAAAGTGCACATTTTTCCCCTACAATGTGCACAAGCTTTGCGTTTTGTACCTGTGTTTATCACATTTTTTCGTCAATTCGTGATGAATTATTGTCAACCACTGAATTTCGATTGGGATGGTAAAACATAGGTTTAATTGTTTCCCGCACTTATTTTTATAATCATTAATATATAAAATCAAGTGCATATTCTAGTACCGTAACTACTTTTTAGATGATAATTCATCAAAATAAAATGCGATAAACTCAGGAAACTTTATTCAAGACAGAATATCGAATTATAATCTTTTTTTAATCTTCCCCAAGTTCACCAGTGCCTACCACCAAAATCCCGTGGCCACCAATCATTTATATATCCTATACAATTTTGAGTTCTAAATCTAATGTGGAAAAATTTTATTTGTCTTCAGGTTTTTATGAGTTAATTTCATTTACGACACCTGTTTAATACGCTCTGCGCTGTAGTGTTTCAACACTTATGTATTGCGTCGTGGTGTCGTGCGCCCGCGCTGTCTCTTTCGACTCGCTCTGTGTACAGTAACCTGTGGTTGCGTGAGTACAAATATCGCAAGAGAAACACTCTTCGTAGATTCTAGGTACAGATGCACTTAGCATTTAAATTGGATTATCTGTGTCGAGAGCCCGTCGCTTAGCGAAACGGGATGAGGGGAGTTAACACTAGACACGAGTCTAGATTATTATTCCAGTATCGCAATCGTGAACTAAACAATCACGTATCGAATGTCCTTATCCAATACTATCACTACAATGCTATTACGTTCATGTACGTAAAACACGCGCATTATGTGACACGATAAGAGCATTTTTCCATTTGAAAGTACCATTAAAATGATCGACAAGCGACTTGTGCAAACGTTTTAAATCAAGAAATACAAAGAGTATATAAAAATTTGCTACATATACAAGTATAATAGGTGTTCAGTAACCCATAACGGGTATATTGCCATCAGCGATTGCCGTCGCTTTAAATTGACAAGCGTGCCACAGCTATGCCATGAGTCACGGTTGCCTACCCACGTGGCGTGTTCGCCCTCGCTACTTCGCGACTAGTTATGTTTTTTTGTGTTGTAAACTAGGAAATACGCACACTATGATCGGCCGTTCTATTCATTAAAGTTTGGTGCGGCCTGAATAGAAGTATTCTGGCTTATTCTTAAAATAAGAACAGTAAAACACTTTTGTACCGCCAAGCCCTTCAATTAGGCTGAACGATATTAATGGTGGTGATTTTTTTTATCATTCCTGTACTAAGTTCATCTATGGTGTCATTAAATCTACAATTGTCACATTGACTCTCCTTTTTTAAAAATATTGACGCCTATGCATAGTTATAGACGGTTTTTTTTTACCCACTGCTGAGTAGGTGCAGCCTATTATTGTAGTTTAATTAGGTGTCACAGATATCCATCAGTCAGAAACGCCGAAGGCACTATCATGCGGTAATATCCATTGCCGCATGATAGTGCCTTCGCCGTTCCTTGTATTATGATTACAGATCAGAGAAAATTCTAATCAGCTGGCGTCAGTTAATTCACTCGTAACTCCTAATTAGCATTCTAAGCTTCCCTTAGAATTTAAGCTCCAGATGAACCTATCTTCGAAGTGTCATGCCGAGTCATATCTCTTGTTTTATATTTGACTCGGCAGACTATACTTCCTGCAAATCTGTTTTACGAAAAATGAAATGTTTTTTGCAAAAGCGAATTATGCTTATTATAAGAGATGTTGCTGTTTGCTTGCTGCCTTATTATATTTTTATTTTTAGAAGTAAATAATATGATTTGAAAGACAGTAAGTTTGAGATAAGGCAAAAAGAGTGACTAAGCTATCGCTTAGTCACTCTTTTTGTTACCTGGTAAGGTAACATCAAAACCCCCACAGGCCAAGTTCACATCAATATGATGGTTTAAGTCTGTACTATAATTATGCACAATGGATTACTGATAACATCGCATTTCTATAACAATTGGTGACGACGGCAGAGCCCTAAATAAAACCCATATATACAAAATTATTTTAACGGATATATTTGTAACAAAGAATAAACTTATTTTTCAGTTAATGTTCGAGCCAGTTGGAGCCGAGACGTGTACATCTCACATATTTAGACATACTACAGGTACTTATAACTATACATTACCTACTAAGGTTAGTTTTCACAATTATTTTAAAACTTACAACGTTTGCAGTAAAAAATACAGTTTGTTCTTTAAAGTGAAGAATTATAACTACTTGTTTTTGTAACTTGAACCCCAAAGCACTCAAGAAAAAACTGCTTTAAAGAACAAAGTGGAGTAATATGATTAATTTGCTGATTTTTAATTACAATCACTGCACGTATCTAAATGCAGTAAGATAGTTCCTCTAATGTAAATGGTTAATTAAATCTATAGGTAGATAAAAGTGTGCGTCACACAGATTTCAAAATGCTGCTTGTAGCACGCACAATTTAGCATTTTAGTTCTAATTATAATACTTGAAAATTAAAACAAATATGCCAAATGAACGTCACACAAAGAACACTTCGACATTTGAAAAATATAAACTGAGTATAATAAACAAAAAACTAAATAGTTGTATCTAATAACCTTCATTAGTATTGTTAAAATAGTATCTTCCTCACTATAAATAATTCTGATCGAAGCTTATACCGTAATTAGGACCGAATATTTTTTTATTGTTTAAAAATCACCAATGTATTATTGCCTAGATAATCAAAAACGTCTGACTCATAAAAAAAAAACTTGTTCTTCACCCTACCTTAAACCGGCAATACTCAACTTAAGGTCAAGTATGTCACGGCACTAAAGTCATTAAATCATCAGCGCTTAGTCATACAACACTTACTAGCGATGACGTTTAGCTCTTACACCTAGCTCTAATACTATAGAACACTGAAACCTGATTTGTTTGTTTAACGACAAAGCAAACAACGTCGAGACAGCATTAGGCTGCCTTCCTGAGTGCTTTTTCACTTCTATAAACACAAAATAGACGAGTATCAAGTTGTATTCAGCTACCGAACATGATAGGCATTGTATAACACAAAAGCTCTTAATATCAAAAGAATAGTCAGACAGTCAGGCTGTGCAAGGTTGGAGGCTCAAAATATCGCAGCGCAACTCAGTCGTGCCTGTGAATATTTTAAGCAGACCAGACTGAGTGCATGCAACTAACTCATGTTTATTCAAGTCGTGAAACATCTGAAAATATTTTTCTAAAATTACAGGAGGCTCTTGTCTAGCTTGTTGGGTTTAGGTATATAGGTACATTTCATAAACCACTATTCTATTTAGAGATACATCTCGAATCCAATACCAACACATATAAATATACCTACTATTAATATAAACTCAATATTCATAATTAAAAGGGAAGTTATTAAGTTCGTTCGTTCATACACATACATACACTTCAGCTGGTGCAAGGTAAATAAGCATGTACTTGTCTATCACTGACATGTATCATAAGCATTGGAGAGATTCGTTATTTAATAATAGAGTCGGTAATGGCTGGCATAAGGCATAACTCACTGTCACGGAAAGAGGTCGGGTCTAGAATTGATTCCCTATTGGTGAACAAACTATAACCGTACTGAGATTTCGACTTAAATGTTTAATGCGGGTGCAGTATTTATGAACTTGTTGCCATCATACGACATCATAATATTTTTATACGGTATAGAAAGTTACCGATTTAGGGGATTCAAGTTATCTTCTTCTTCTTTGAGAACTACTCAGTTATCAATGATTTCAAGTCAATCTTCTTGAAGATACAAGTAACTGTCGATCCTAAAATTGGTCTTCTCATTTTACTGGCTCAACTATTATTTAATTTTGTGTAAATAACATTAATCTCAAATACAATATAGGGACTAGTATAATTCTGTAAGGATGTTATGATTTCCATGATGTTTTTCATTTTCGCACTTGAGCTTGACCTAGTCAGGCAGAGCGAAGTATGACAAATGTAATATTCTTCTTTCAAAACCACTATTAAGCTTTTTTGGTCTTAAAGTATAGTGTCACATACAACCACAAGCTACAGAAGAGGAACAATTCGAAATCCTGAAATAATCTCATTGCCAGATTATAGTGAAATCGTTAGAATTCAGTTTTCTAAATGATTTAATTAGTTAAAAGTAAAGTTTTCATTGCGTTATAATCTTATTTATTAACAGCCTCGCGCATTTAAATATCAAACACAATCTCTGATTCGCGCTATCGCTTTTTCCGTGCCAGTGTGCCTATTAAATATTCAGTGGATATCTAGCCGATAGGATTGTGTTTCAGCACAATCAAAACATTTATTTTTCATCTGACATGAATTTCCCTAGTGCCTACTTGAATGTATTTCACAAAACCTCGTAAATGTGTCGTGTGACGTGTGTTATAGTGTTTGCTTGGACATGACGTCTAAAGTCCGTCTGCTAAACCGTTTCGTCTCGATCCAGTTCCAGCGCAGGCTAGCGTATAATACCGAGTGCGTTACGCGAATTCGAGCTCACTCGCTGTTCTGATTTCAGTTTTACGATTATTCGATGTGTAATTAAATGGTGACGCCCACTTGTGTGTATTCTATTTAATTGTTATATTCAACAATAACAGATAAGGTGAGTGACTGAGCAAAGTGAACTTGTTAATAATTTTTTCGAATAATTTTCTTTAACATCGGAATAATTAATAAAGTAATTAATATGAGTCTAAAGAACAAATGTTGGTACAGCATGAAAAATAGTACCTAGATTTGTGTAATTTTTAATACCATTTTGGTACAAAAAAATGATTTTGGCAGTAAGTCTGCTTGAGTTCATTTAGCGCGCAGCTAGCTGGCGGCGCGGGGCGCGCGGCTTGATATTCTATTATGATGTGAAGAACGCGAGCGGCCTTCATGCTTAGTGGGCGGATGACCGCGGAGCGCGCGGATCACCGCGACTTTCACCTACCTGCTGCGGGTTTCATCAAAACAAAACTTTAAAACATTACTCCGCCGGTCATTCGTACGTTATTATTTATTAAACGCGTTATTAGCGTTATACACCATTGTAGTCGTAACTGGAAAGCGAATAGTTACTAGTGCATCTTGCGTGGCGCAGTATTGTGAACGCAGATAGATTTTAAAATTTTCTTTTAATCATATTTCATCCATTAACAGTTTGTGCATGTGTGGTGGAGCTGAGGCTGGCTTTTGTACAAACTTTTTGTAAAAGGGTTGCTTACATATCTTATACTAAGCTCTTTAGCCCTGTTTAGTGTTCAAAAATCATAAAAACATCCTATCATACAGGTTGACATTTTAATAATTAAAAATACAAATTTAGAGGAGTTCGAATAAAAATATTGGTGTAATTGCCTACACTTCAGACAAAATGCGATGATTGCTGTTCAAAATTAATGTATGAGCTCGATCTGAGTGATTGGTTTTCCGTGTTATGCTATAAGAATAAAATCTGAAATAATAATAATTTTACAACAAATCGTACCGGGTGCGTAGTCGTCGCTCGTGCGTCATTTAAGGGCGAGTGACCCTTCGATAGAGTTTGTGGAGCTGATGGCGTGACCGCGCGTGTCTGGTGCAGAGAGGAGCGCGCAGTGAGCAGGGGCGAAGGGCGAAGGGAGGGCTCTATATGGCAAAGAGTCACCATGAAGGTGGATGCTGACGCCAGAGAAGCGCCCGCCGCACCGCCCGCTGCTCCCGGAACGCCGATCGCTAGTAATACAGAATCACCTGTATCATCTCTGGACGGTTTGTTGGTTTAACACTAACATTCACTAACTGCACTGTAAATTATCAGCTTGCATCTAAATCACACCGACGTCATCTTGAAATCGTTTCTTTTGTCACAACACTAACATGGCTGACGCTGCTTGAGTACTAATCTTTTATTAACACCAAACACCAACGCTTGTTTTCAATAAGTATTTTGTAGTATTAGAAGTAGTGCAACGATAGTCATAATAATAACGACGGACTTGGATACAAGAAGAAAATAATACATCCGGTACATCCCTATGTATTTTTTTTTTTTAGAAAAACAAAAAATAAAGTTGTGAAATATTAGTCCAAGGTAAAATGCTAAAGGGTATATTGATTTTCAGTTAAATACTTATTGACCAATAGATGTTTAACAACAATAATACGTATGCATACAAAAAATGGTTCTGTTATTACAGCTACGAAAAAACAAATCCGATTGTTAGGTAGAACTATTTGACACGACGAAATGAATAAATTACTTTATCCTCGAGATACCTTTTCAGACAATAGCCTAACTGTTTGTCTAGAGACCTTGACCTCTTGTAGTAAACCTGAAACTGATTTCATGTACCTAGGGTTCCATAATAGCTTGGACTCCGTATAACAATAATTTTTGACAACTTGCTACAAGAAAGTATTTCGCATATTCTCAAGCCTTTGAAGAAAACTTCCTCAATTCCACTCGACTCAGTCGCCATGACAATGGAAAAAAACCCTCATTAACGTCATAACAGGAAGAAATTACTTAAATATAGTGTTTAGCACTTTCACAATTGAAGTACCACGGCACCTTTCCTCATTTAAAGAAGCAGTAAGGATTGTCTTTTTCATTTTTTCTCATTAAAACTATAGTTACAATATTGAAAGTTGACGAACCAAAATACTGTGCAAAACACAGAAGCAACAGTTTGTTGCTAGGGAAATTTATAATTTTTAGGGTTCCGTACCTCAAAAGGAAAAACGGAACCCGTCCGTCTGTATGTATGTCGTAGACTCTTGAGAGAACGCGTGGAAGTATCGAGTCGAAATTAAAACTATATACTCAAGTCTGCAGTCCCTTCAAGCTGTGAAAAAATCAAACTTCTAAGTTAACGAATAAAAAAGATACGGCCGTTTATGTCGCCATAAAACGTATATTTTTGATACTCTCAAAGATCGAAATTCATAGGGTACTTACCGTTGACCCAGAATCCTGAAATCTGGCACAAAGCAAGGTAAGCAAGGTCTTAGCACAGGTATAGGAAAAAATTGAAATCCGTTTTATTGTTCCCAAGTTAAAAAAAAAATAATAAATAATAATAATAATAAAATATATAAATCTTCGAGACTCCATTCGGGAATTGTAGTTTGCACGGAACCCTCAGTGCGCGAGTGCGACTCGTACTTGCCCAGTTTTTTTAGATAGTCACAACAACTCTACATACTTCCCATCTCTAAATAATGTCAGAGACTCCACTCACGATTATTTTATGACATTTCATTATTTACATTTTTTAGTTTATAGTTATTCTTCTGTCACGATGGTTTTAATTTCTATTCATCGAAAACGCCACCCTACCATCAGCTGTGAACCTTCCGGAGGACACGGTGGAGCATACGGTATAGGTATGCCCCGCCTAGACAAAGCACCGCCATGTCCTCGTAGGGCGATCGGTGGCAACGATCTCTCGTGCCTAGCCTTGGTACAGGCCATAGTCCGGAGCGAGGAGGAGTGGCAGGCGATTGGTTCCTTATAATATATGCGGGAATAAATATAATATTTGTCATTCCAATTAATATCTACTGCATTGATCGCAAATATCAAAATCGCAGACATTTAACCCTTATTGACGCGGTAGACATAACATACAAAATGTTCTATGTGCAACATGCAACTTATTAAGACGAAAACTTTTTATTTGGAGAACAGAATTACAAACGGATGTTTATCGGACATTTACAATATTGTGCTGAATATCAAATGACGATGATGACAAACACTAATTATGTATAACTAAGATTGATGATAACTTAGATTTCATTAATAATATTTTGTTGTATTTCGTTTAAAAACATTAATTTGTTTAAAAACCGACCCGATTACAATATTTAAAACATAAGTCAAAGTACCTAGTGTTTAGGTCAACGCATAGGTAATTGCAAACACCATTAGTTTATGAAAAGTCAGGTAAAATTGTAAACTTTTTATTTTTAAAGCGACTCCGATTTATTGTAAATTGTCGAATTTTGATGAGATTTAAGAGGTAAATTAATTTGAAAGGTAAATGCATAATATACCTAACGAGAATTTCCCACAAGAATGATTAAAATTTAACGATTGTTTCAATTATCCGATGACATTTATAAATAATACTTCCCTATTCCATTTTATTGTAAGTTATTTTATTTGTCTCACACCCAATACTGTCATAATAGCCACCTACAGATTTTGTCCTGTTCAAAAATATAGTTCATCCAAGAATCGAACAAAGCGCTATTAATATACACTCGAGAGCAAAAAAATCGCACATCATAACTCTTTTTGTTCAGGCAGTTTTTCTCATGAATGTGTATAGATATTGAAGACATTTCCTACACTAATTGCCTATTTAATTACCTTTCTAATGATATGAAATATAGTGTAAAAAAATATCCTGGAAAGGGTTTAGAGCACAAAATCCAACAAATTGGAAAAATTACCAAATTTCACTTAGAAAGAATGAGAGCTAAACTTACAATTCTTGGTCATCCTGTTTGTCAATAAAGTATATTCCCTCTCTTAGCCTTATTTACAGCTGTTACTCGATTTTTTATCAACCGTATTAATTCTACCATGAAATCTTAGGGTATAAAGTCCCACTCCACATCAATGACAAATTGAAGGTCTTGGAGGCGTGGAGCGCCAGAATTTTTGCACTAAGTCTTCTTTCAATGTCATTCCAGATATGCTCAATTGGATTAAGACCATAACTACCAGCTGGTCTCTCTATCGCAATGATTCCTACGTCTTACATGTAGTCGCAAACTGTTCCAGCGACATGCGATCTGGTGTTGTTCTGCATTAAGGAAAAAAAAACTACCATAAGCCACACAAGTGGCTTCACATATTCTTCGAGCACTTTTTTGATGTATCATAAAGGCGTCAACCCTCTTGATATCAGGCCAGTAATGACCCAGTGATAATACAATGTCAGTTTTAGTGTCCAACATTATGCCACCCCAAAACGCCTCCAAAACCTACTTGTTCGCTTATGCAGCATTGTTAAAATTGCCCTGATGACCTTCTGTAGACCCTTCAGCATCCATCATGGTTATCTAAGTCGTTCTGCATTTATCAGAAAACACAACAGCCTGCCATTAAGCATACATCCAATTTAAGTGTTTCGTGGCAAATTATTGCCGGACTTGTGGGTGACCTGTGGTCAATTTGGTGCCATTTGCTGAGTGATGTGTAGTCAGGCCTGCCTTACCCAGTTTTTTCCTAATCGTCTTCTGATTTATACTGACATTGCAATCTTCTTGAAGATTTTGTGTCAGTTCAAACGTGTTCAGTAGCCGATTTCTCAAAGTACTTGTTACAGGAAAGCGATAATCACGCCCTGATCCTATGCGCTACCGGCTAGATCCTGGTCGCCTAATATACCCATGGGTCTCTTGAAACGTCTGGTATGCCAGACGAATAGGGAAGCGGCTAAAATTTAGCTGTCGAGCGACTTCATTTTGATTATGGCCTGCTTTGGGCAAGGCAATAACTTGAACGGTTTCTACAGGCATGGTACCCATATTTTTCCAGTAAATCCGTCTGTTTGTGATAGAGACGTTATTACGTCAACGGAAACTGATTAAAACTCCAAAACAGCACCCTTTTTGTAGCTCCAGGTAAAGGTGCAAGTAGTGAAATGCAAACGGGTGAATTTGGGGAATTGGTATACCGCTGGTTTTTGTGAGTTACGTGAAGGTCAATTATCTTAATTTTGTGTTTTTATAAAGCTCACTTTGTATGCTTAAATTTTGCTTAATAGTTTGTACTCCATATCTTTAGATTTAAGAAAAAAAACAGTATTAAACAAAATTACAAGCCATGTGCGATTTTTATGCTCTCAAGTGTATTTACATAATTACACACTTTTTCGAGGAATCATGTTATGCTTTCAACATTTCGTCCGGAAGCTGTTTTAGGTGACCCATTTTTATCTTTGGTAAAATAACATCTCAATAACTTATTCCGTTTACGTCGATTTTTGAGTTTTCCTAAATTCTTCATCATCTAAATCTAATTCCGTAGTAATAGCGCTGCCAACTAGTTTAATTCACCTAACAGGCTAGCATTTTTACTAAATACTGCCATGCAATGTTTAGCCGCTAGAATGTTTTTCAGCCATTCAATCAGATACATAGGCAAATACTTGGATTGATAACGTTCAATGACTTCCCTAGCCCAGACATGTATAATAGACGCTGTCGCAAGTCATAAAATTATAATAATCTTGACTGCCAGTGGCTTATTTTAATTTCTATATTTAAAATTTGTTTTATTTTTACTTTATTACATTGTTCTCAAATAATACGAGTAGTACCGACAAGAAACATGTCAATGTCACGAGATATATTGTAACACAACATGATTGAAAAGAGTGTCCACGGAGTTTCTGGCACATTTTTCTCCTTATAGATCTATGCTTTGGAATGTGCAATTAGAATCATTTTTCTACTGAATGACTTCTTGACAATTCAAAAGTGCTAGCTGCAATGGTTTATTTGAGGACGGCAATGTGGTGAGGCGGTCATAAGTAAAACAAACCTACGCGTAGGTTCCGTAGCTACGGAATCCCGTTGGGGCTCTAAGTTGGGGCTCTTATTTCTGTCTGCAACCTAACAGAAAGAGATGATTTCTGAACCTAAACTATCCGTGTTAGTGTGCACCATACCTTGTTTAGGAATGGCATAAGCATTAGCCAGTTCGTTAAGTATTGTAGGTAATGGGAGGTATATTGGTGATATTAGTAATTTGGTGATATTTTTTTAAACACAATACCATACAGTTTCTTATGCATAATATGTTACTAGTATGAAGATATTTATTCTCCTCACGCTCGTAACAGCTTTTTAGCGCTGTCTCATGAATGTGCTTGCTGTGTGGTATTTTGTTTAAAAAATATCACCAATATATCTCCCTTTACTATATGATAAGAATAAGACGCTGATGTTTCCGATTGTCCGGCACGATGTTCGGAATATCATTAAGGCTGCTAGTTAAACGGCGCCGGTTTAGTTAGCAGGCTATACTTTTAACTGAATGGCGGATTAAGCTAGTTGGCTGATACAGTAATATTAGCGATAGTCAAATCAATAATAACCAACAATTCACTGAATGTTCCCGATTTAAAAGGATAAAATCACAGTTCCCGAAATTAGGTAACTACTAATCGTTGAATCAGAACCAAAAGTGTTTTTACCTCCAGGAAAACCGGTACGAATGATTAAATTGAATAAATAATTCATGTAGACAGTGTTGCTGTGTTCCACGGCAGAGTATAGATTTCTCTACACCTTTTCCACACCCTTAGCTAATTTGATTTAGATATTTCTTTGGCCAATAGACCAAGCACTATCTTCTTTTACCTCTTTATTCTGTCTCACTCTGACTTAGAACTCTGACTTATTATTGGCCTAGATTGATATAGTATGTGAGCGATCTCAATCAAGTCTCTTTTAAATTTTGTTTACCATGAGTTTTGTCTTTTTGACTTGTTTTTTGTTTGAAAAGTGTACCGGTTAATGTTGTCAAAACCCTTTGAGTAATCGGCAAATGCCAGATTTTCGAATTTAGAATTAGGGACACTTTTCAAAAAGGTAGTTAAAGGATAGTAGATCGGTGGTGGCTTTAATCCAAACAGTACTTAGGCCCCTCGAACACGGCGACTGTTTGCAGCGATGCAGTAGTGCGTTTGCATCGATACAGTCGCGATGCTGTAGCACGTTGGCATCTTTTCTGTAGCGCTTGAAAATGCGACTAATGCGCGATAGCATTACTACAAAAAGTCGCCATGGGCGAGGGGCCTTATATTTTTGATAAAAACGGTTGGGTGTATAATGAAATACATGGGCTCAGTTTTCACTGTCATTCTAATGTTCATTTTTGGTCTCGGTTGTCAATGATAACTAATTACATTACAAATTAAATATCAAACAAGCTAAAACGGGTACAGACAAGCAATTCTGCGAGCCTAACACAGCATACTATTAGCGTAGTACGTCCCAAGTCGAGCCCTTGAGCACGAGATGTTGCGTGCAGCGGGCTCGTTACAGGTAAACGCAAATATGATGAGTTCCACACTAGCCTTCTAAACGCACTTGAAACAAGCTGAAGTGGCGGGAACATAGCACATGTTGTAAAGACAAATACGGTGAAAAAATGTTTTTAAGAAATCGTTGGCCCTGTTTGTGTACTGTGCTATGTTAGTTTTTATTGTTGATCATCGCTTGATGGCGGTAACACTGGGTTTTCATGATCATAGTTTGGAGATACAAGCGTTTGTTTTGAAGTAAGGCTATTCATTTGTTCATTTTTTTTTTGTTGATATCAACGTCAATAGAGAATACATTGTTTTCGTAATGTACACAGATTACCGGATACTTGAGCCTACTCCTGAAACAATTCCGACGCCCGACCGGGCGCTACTAGCCAAACTGGAGGAGGAGAACAGACGGATCGAGGCGGACGCTAAGTGCCCCTCGCTGACTACAGTACACAGCCGCAAGAGTTCTGATACTTCACAAGTATCTTTAGCTTCGGGTAAGTTTATACTTTATGCTACTGAAAAGAAACCATTTCATAAGATCCCTCTACCAAAATTGTTTAGGTATCGATCAAATAAAATCAAAAGATTTATTTTCATAATACAGGTAAGTATAAAAAGGTGTTACAAGTAGAATATCGTGGCGGTCTGAATTTCTATCAGACCGAAACTGAATGAATATTTAAAACCCAGATCCATACGTAATAGACCAGGGTAGAAGCCTTTAAAAATAATAAAAAGTGAAAAAAAATAATAGTAGGATGAAACCCATTAGAAAAGGAGGAGAATATTATAAAAATGAAAGGAAAAATAATTTACGGGCGATCTGAGGTCGGGAAAGGGATGGGGGTGAGTTTTTAAGGGTAAAAAACGGTTTTTCTCGATTTCCGGCAAAACTAAAAGTCCTATGGAAAAAAGTCAAATGGCAAAGTTGTAGGTAATAAAAAGATCTAAAACTTTTGTATTTACACTTTTTTCACATAACCTCAAAATTTATGT
The DNA here is from genome assembly GCA_910589285.2 of Mythimna ferrago. Taxonomy (NCBI): domain Eukaryota; kingdom Metazoa; phylum Arthropoda; class Insecta; order Lepidoptera; family Noctuidae; genus Mythimna; species Mythimna ferrago. The sequence goes on along the minus strand of OU342673.1, from coordinate 13,282,335 downwards.
GAAAAATTTAAAAAACCAAGTTTTTGGTTTTTTATTTTTATCTTTTTGAAAAATAATTTTTTTTTCACGAAATTTGGTGAAAACTTACCTTTTTATGTCCCAAATACGCTGTAATTTATTTGATTAGAAATATTTATTTTTTCACCTTATTTTGAATTAATATCGAAAAAGCACCCTAATTTTCAATCGAAAAATCACCCGTCAAAATATCAGCTTTTTTCAAAAAGTTGGTAAATTTTCTGTTCGTTGAAATCTCTACTTTCCGATGGTGAAAAAAAATATATATGTTACCATAGTAAATCTTCTCAGAAAATGCAAAAAATCGAAAAAAACTCGAATTCGAAAAAAAATTTTCAATTATTATATACAATTTTGAGCTATTTATTAAAATTTACACTTTAATTACTCGAAAAACGTAAGATTACATGTTACATAGATAAAAAAAAAATGGCAAATCAAAATATACTACTATAATTAACAAACAAATAAGTTAATAAAATTAATATTCAATAAGACATCTACAATATTTGGAGAAATTAGTCGAATCTTCTTTAAATTATATGCGTAGATGCCTATTTATAACTATTTTTAGATAACTTATATACCTGAGTGACCTACGAAAAATTTTAGCCCATCAAAAGGTATTTCATAGAGAAGTGGGGAAGGGGCTAGGCGGGTCTGGGTCTTACTACATACATACCTACTATTTCTTAGCAGCTGTAACAACCGTTAGCCTAGCCAGTACCTATTCGAAATACAGTACAGTATACAACATCGTTTATAAAAATACACGTGCATGCTGAGTTTCTTTAATATAATTGTGACAAGTTTACTTAAAAAAAACTAACAAGATTAAAAAATAATAATCTCCTTTATTTTGCACAAACAAATTTAGTTACTCCCATGAAAAAAAAAATTCAAAATACATAAAAAATATATTAAAAATCTATAATAAATATATATATATATATTTTTATATTCTTAGCTATGTTTTTTTATGTATTTTAAGATATATTTTGAATGTATCTAAAATATATTTGAAATGTATAAAATATATATGCAAATCGGCCAAAAGTTAGTTATTAAAAATACATTTACGATAAATATTTTATATATATTTATTATAGATTTTTAATATATTTTTTATGTATTTTGAATATTTTTTTTTCATGGGAGTAACTAAATTTGTTTGTGCAAAATAAAGGAGATTATTATTTTTTAATCTTGTTATTTTTTTTTTAAGTAAACTTGTCACAATTATATTAAAGAAACTCAGCATGCACGTGTATTTTTATAAACGATGTTGTATACTGTACTGTATTTCGAATAGGTACTGGCTAGGCTAACGGTTGTTACAGCTGCTAAGAAATAGTAGGTATGTATGTAGTAAGACCCAGACCCGCCTAGCCCCTTCCCCACTTCTCTATGAAATACCTTTTGATGGGCTAAAATTTTTCGTAGGTCACTCAGGTATATAAGTTATCTAAAAATAGTTATAAATAGGCATCTACGCATATAATTTAAAGAAGATTCGACTACTTTCTCCAAATATTGTAGATGTCTTATTGAATATTAATTTTATTAACTTATTTGTTTGTTAATTATAGTAGTATATTTTGATTTGCAATTTTTTTTTTTTATCTATGTAACATGTAATCTTACGTTTTTCGAGTAATTAAAGTGTAAATTTTAATAAATAGCTCAAAATTGTATATAATAATTGAAAATTTTTTTTCGAATTCGAGTTTTTTTCGATTTTTTGCATTTTCTGAGAAGATTTACTATGGTAACATATATATTTTTTTTCACCATCGGAAAGTAGAGATTTCAACGAACAGAAAATATACCAACTTTTTGAAAATAGCTGATATTTTGACGGGTGATTTTTCGATTGAAAATTAGGGTGCTTTTTCGATATTAATTCAAAATAAGGTGAAAAAATAAATATTTCTAATCAAATAAATTACAGCGTATTTGGGACATAAAAAGGTAAGTTTTCACCAAATTTCGTGAAAAAAAAATTATTTTTCAAAAAGATAAAAATAAAAAACCAAAAACTTGGTTTTTTGAATTTTTCACATAAATTTTGAGGTTATGTGAAAAAAGTGTAAATACAAAAGTTTTAGATCTTTTTATTACCTACAACTTTGCCATTTGACTTTTTTCCATAGGACTTTCAGTTTTGCCGGAAATCGAGAAAAACCGTTTTTTACCCTTAAAAACTTACCCCCATCCCTTTCCCGACCTCAGATCGCCCGTAAATTATTTTTCCTTTCATTTTTATAATATTCTCCTCGTTTTCTAATGGGTTTCATCCTACTATTATTTTTTTTGGTTTTAAAAATTATCGACCCTGGTCTATAAGAGCTAATGTTTAAAAATAAAGTCACTGTCAAAAACTAATGTCATTTGTTGTGAACCTTACAATCTCAAAAGTAAGGTCTAAATTGCAATAAACACAAAAAAAAACACTGCCAAATTATGTGCACCGCGCTCTTTACACTGTAATGAATGGACACATTTTTGTGACCTTCTTCTTTCCTTAGACAATCAATAAAAACTGTTTTACTCTCACGACCGCCAGTTGCGTCAGTAACAGTAAAATAACTCTGAGCAATATCATATTTAGTTTACCTGAACGCGCCAATATCTGTGTCACCCGTTCTGAAACTTGATTCGCTCATGAGGATACGAGTTTTTCTAAAATTAGCTCTCTAAAAATATAGGCCAAGTAAGATTTTGAAATGAATCTTTGAGAATTTTGACGGTTATAATTTGAATAATTTATTCGCAAATAATCACGATATATTCATTCAATATAATATTAAAGTTTCATTGAATCCTAAACTGGTTCGCTGACTAGAATACACAACTGTCAGATTTTATCTTATCACTACTAGCGGTGATAGCAAAGATATGTACTAAACGTATTATACATCTTGTAAATAAAGTGTTTCATAAAAATGAACGAACCCAACAATTTGTATGATGAAACGAAAACTGTGCTCGAATTTTACATAAGAGGTGTTCTAGAAAATTTGTCATTAGGTGGGTTATTCTTTGTAACGTGAGTGTAATGCTTAAGTAGCCTAAATATGTGACGCATTGGCTAAGTATAGACATTTGTTAACTTTTTCTTGTGTAAGAATGATCACATTTCGCATAGTTTGTCAAAACAAAATAATCAGAAATAATAAATTCTTTACTTGTCAGCAATTTTTCACTGACTTAATAATTGTTTTCAGTTTAGCTTTGATAGTTGGCTGTCATGTGAACCACATATAGAGTACAGTCTCACACATAGTTGGTACAGCTGCTGTGTTGCACCTGATTATTGACATAAACAGTTGTAAGCTATGAGAAACTGGCTTTTATTTAACTAACATTCATGAAGAGTTGAGTTTTTATAACCTATTCGTTATTTATTATCCTGCTGGTTTGGACCCAAATAATATACCTAAGGCCGTTAACGCCCTAATAATAAAATGTATTCCCTATAGATTTTATTAAGGAAAACTGTTCCCCACAAACTAAATAAAAAAGTGATAAAAAATAAAAATGATACTGATTCGGCCAAATACACTAAAGCTATTTAAGTCCTGTTAATTTATTCTCAGAGCAGTCATAGCGAAAGACATATTTAAATTATATGATAATATCATATAATTATTTATTTTGCAAGTTGGTTTCAAACACACTTGTAACACCACAATTTAAACTTGATGAAACCGGTGTTTCCTAGCTGACTACCCTGAGAAGAAACATATAAATAAGCTCAGAGGTAGTAAAGTCCTTACAGCAAACATGTAATGGTCAAATCATATGAGAACCATGCAAATAGTGTCAGAGATGGTCATTTGAGGAAAGAACCACACAGCTTTAAGTTGACCTCAGCAGTCAGTACAAGCATTTTTCTGTATTAGTGTAGCTCTTGTTTATGACTAGGTACTAAGGAGCTTGACCAAAGAGTGTGACTTAAAGTAAGCTAAGTTATATTTGGGAATCCGGAAATTAAGAACGATTTCCCAATCGGTAAAGTATCGGTTAAGTAATAAAGTAAAAGTAAGGTAAAAGGTAACTTTTACCTTACTTTTATTTTACTTTTATTTAGAAAATATAGAGAGAGAATACATAGAAGATATGAGAGTGAATAGGTTACTTGTAGTCAAGCGTGCTCCATTGTCGGCCGCATCATCGCTTACCATCAGGAGAGATAGTAGTCAAACGGGAGCCTATCCATATTAAAAAAACAAATCGCTATATTTTATTATTTATTAGCTGACCCGGCAAACTTCGTACTGCATAATAGTCCTAAAAGGACTACTATGCAGTACGAAGTTTGCCGGGTTTTGACAGCTTAGCTTACGCCATCTACAGGCATTACCAGAAACATCATAACTAATTTTAAAATGACATTTTAATTAGAGATGGTGTTATATACGTTTTTTTTTTGTGACCTTCCCTGGTCTATCACGAACCCAACATTAGCCGAATCGGTCCAGCCGTTATCAAGTTTTAGCGAGACTAACGCACATCTATACATTTTCATTTATATAGATTACTTCTTAGACAAAATTATTCTGATTGCTGTAAACTCATCTCTAAATCAAATATTACTCTACAGCGACAAGCTCGAGCCATGACCCAGAAGCGAGAGTCAGTACAAGCGGTAATGGTGAAGAAGACTTATGGAGTCTGTGGGGGCGCATCGTCAGTAACTGGGAGACCGAGTGGAAGCGACGCAACCAGTTCGTACGCGACCTAGTGCGTCAGGGAGTGCCGCATCACTTTCGAGGCATCGTGTGGCAACTGCTTGCTGGAGTCGACACCTCCCCTGAAAAGAAGCTCTACGCTTCGTATATAAAAGTAAGTATAATTACGCAATAAAAAGACAATTCAAAGTAAAAGGATGTCAATCGATCATCGTAACTTCAACGCTGTCACTCGTTGTGAAACGTATAACAATTTAAGGTTGTAAAATCTCTGTTTACTGTTATAAACACAAGTTTAGAAAATTAATTAATTTACAAGTGAAAGTTAATAAAACTTTCTTTATTAGGTTGGAAGACCTGTGAACTACATATGTTTGTTATCTTTGTATTTATTAGTAAATTACAAATTGTAAGTAACGGTTAATTGTAATAATCTTAATGATTGCCTCTGTCTCAGCCTCTGTTTTTGATAGTGTCCCTATCAAAAACAGAGGCTCTACTACGAGCTCTTTACGCGATCTTTTTGACGACCTAAACTTATCTGTTAAAGGGATGAAGCTATATAGGGTGTATAATAATAATTATTTATTTATTTAAAGACAACTTTTGGTCCACATTATATGTTAGTATCCCTTATTACTATGTTAGTTCAGACGCTCAATAATATTACACTGTTTTTGTATTCTTCCCTTAAAATTACATAATTATTTAAAATCCATAACAATTGTCACTAAACTAACAGCCATAGAATAACAATTAAAAATGTCAAAAAATTAAAAAGCATGGAAAAAACAAATAAAAATGTCATACAATTTACATTTTATTTTTACATTTTTTTTTTATTTTACATTTTTTTTTGACATTCTTATCTTTTATTCTTAAAAGATAAAAATGACAGTAAATTAAATAGCTCCATCCCTCTTTCTTGCTCATAATATTAAGTACAATTGCATAAATGTAATTAATAAGTTGATTCATGGTTAGTTCTGGACAACCTGGCTGTAAGGCAGTATTAGAACACCTAAATATTGAAAAAGACAAACTCGTGATAGTAAATTTAATTACTATAGTACCTGCAGATTTGTCGGAAATCCTTTCATAAACCGAGTTTTAAATCCAGCGCATCCCTGTAATAGTCGATGATTTTTAAATTCCTCTTTACATTATATCTTTGTTCTAGGCGAAATCTGCATGCGAGAAGGTGATCCGTCGAGACATAGCCAGAACATACCCTGAACATGACTTCTTCAAAGAAAAGGATGGTCTTGGACAAGAGTCTCTGTTCAATGTCATGAAGGCTTATTCTCTACATGACCGGGAAGTCGGATACTGCCAAGGCTCTGGGTTTATTGTCGGATTATTACTTATGCAGGTCAGTTTTATTACTTAACTAGCTTTTGCCCGCGGCTTCACCTGCGAACATAAAGTATAGCTTATGTCACTCAGGAATAAAGCAGCTTTCTGTCGGTGAAAAAAATTTCGCAATCGGACTAATACTCCCAAAGATTACCTCCTACAAACAAAACAGTGGACGTCTAAAACATAAAAACCAAAAAAAACAAACTACCTCTTTATAATTTTAGTATAGACATATACATACAGCATTACACAACGCAAACCTTTGACGTGGCTAAACAGGCTGCCCAATGTAAGTGGGACTGAGCAGGACATGTTTGCTGCATGCCTAACGAGCTGAGGTCTTTAAATCACATAATTGGTGCGCTGACACACTCAGGGGCGCAGTAGGCCATGAAAGAGATGTCAGGACGACCTGAATGTCTTCCTTGACATTGTGATCACCACGTCAAAAAAAAGCAAAAGCGTTCTCTTGGCACCAAGCTACGACTTTATCCATAATAGTGTGGGGACAGAATACAACGTCCTTTTTTAGGAAGGAAAAAGCGTGTGTGTCAACTCATTAAATTAGAACAACATCAACTATTAGGATTGACACAGGATGCCTTTTCCTTCCTTCCTTAAAAGTCATCTGAAAGTTTACGTCCTGTCAGACTATATTATATTTGACACAATCCAATATTTCTCAAACTTATACACCGTTAAATTTTAATCGTTTTAATCCCGTGGAGGATCGATCCGGTACATAAAACACTATCGATTTGTAAAGATAAAATTAAAAAATAAAGTACCTTTTTTTCAAAACTCGTATTAATTTACGGATGTACGAAATTAATTTCTTGTCAGCTGAGCGAGTTCAATGACCTTAAGGTAATAGTGGGCGTTGCGTACAAACTACCTACAGGTCATTATTTTAGTGGTATTAATTTCGTACATACGTAAATTAATACGAGTTTTGAAAAAAAAGGTACTTTATTTTTTAATTTTATCTTTACAAATCGATAGTGTTTCATGTACCGGATCGACCCTCCACGGGATTAAAAGGATTAAGATTTACCGGTGTATAGGGTGACTGGTAATTAGTGACCGATACGTGATTGTACTCATGATTACAGACAACTTTCCCAAAGAAGTTTTTTTTATACTCATTATTTAACCGGAACATGTAGGTGATGAACATTGATTACATACACCCGATGGATTTGCAAGCGGCGCGGGTGCACTATCACTATTGTAGGTAAGGTACACGAGACAACGGCGTTACGCGGCTAACAGATGAGAGGTCGCAGGCGCGCCCGCCCTGATTTGCGCGAACAGCTGTTTTGTTCTTGTGATAAAACTAATGAGTATAAAAAAAAAGTTTCTTTGGGAAAGTTGTTTGTAATCATGAGTACAATCACGTGTAGAAGTATCAGTCACTAATTACTAGTCACCCTAATAATAGGCTTTTTAGCTTAGGCTTAGGTATGGTTCGAAAGAGTTACCGTGGCCCAAGAACGCAAAGAATAACTGAAGGAACTCAGGTGGAATATAGTCACTAAGCCTTACACTCCCTCTCGCACTGCCCAGGGATTTGCTATTACAAGGAAGCCTTTAACTGCCCCCTTATTTATTTAGTCTGGCAATGTATGATTTAAAAATAATCTTACCATCGTCAGAGTAGGGATCGCTTTGCGCATTCCATACATTGGCGAGCCAATCGTCTTCGTTGTTAGATACATGCAGCAACGCAGGGAACAAATCAACAGTGACGTCTATGACGCGGTGGCGCGGCGAGCCAATCACTGACACTCCCTGCCCCTACATCTCACTTCGCACCACTAAAGAGACCGAATATTTGACTTCTGCGCAACTTGAAGCCAGCGCTCAAGATCCGTGACGGCAATTATATAAATTAAAGTTATCTCAACTCAGGTCTCCAAGATACAGGTTCTACCTAGTTTGGGGACCACCATCCAAATAAATATGTACAATTCCAATTAGTTACAGACAATATTAATGATTATGATAGTTTTAAGGTATTCTTTATTTATTGTAACAATGAACAATAAACATGATTCTTATTTAATCTTAACATTTTTTGTCAAGCAGATGCCAGAAGAAGAAGCCTTTGCAGTATTAGTGAAGATAATGCAGCAACATCGGATGCGAGACATGTTCAAACCGAGCATGGCAGAGCTAGGCCTCTGCATGTTCCAGCTGGAGAATCTTGTCCAGGAACTGCTACCGGACCTGCATGTGCATTTTCAATCACAGGTGTGTTACAATAACTTATGTTATCAAGTTATAAAATCGACTTTAATACAATCTTCGTAAAGTCTATTTTAGATTACCCAAATAACGTCAACATTTGGACAGATCCCCAACTAAAGCGCCGACACAGTATACAGTACGTAAACACAATAAAGAGTAAACCTTGAATCTGATTGATGGATAGTAAAATGGATTACAATTGTTCACTGTTTGTCACAAACCCGCTATCCACTTATCATATCCACATGTATTTCAGGCACTTTTCAAGCTACCCATTATCTCTAAGAATAAAAAAAATAGCTAGCTGATGTTGGGCAGAACCCACATACTGATAACAGATTTTAAAAGATCATGAACAGAAATCAATTCAAAATATTTTGATTGTACTCCACAACGTGAACTTATCTATACATATAAATAAAATTGGAGTGTCTGTTTGTAATATTGAAATAACCGCTTTTTACTACATGCATATACTATTTATATACGGTACATACACACCAAAATAACACTTTTTAAAATTGTTTTCTGTCTGTTTGTTCCGTCTAATCTCTCAAATGGCTGGACCGATTTTGATGGAACTTTTTTTGGCAGGTAGCTGATGTAATAAGGAGTAACTTAGGCTACTTTTATTTTAGAAAAAATAAACTCACAATCCTGTAATCCACGTGAACGAAGTCGTGGGCACAGATAGTCTTTACTATAATGTAATTTTATAAACCTGAAGAGTTGCTTTAAACACGCTAATCACAGAAACGACTGCTTGTAATTGGAAAAATATTTTAGCGTTAAAGAGCCCATTTATTGAGGAATACTATTTAACATCACGTGAACAAAATCCAAGAAAACAAAAAAAAGAGCAGGGCAGTTACTAAAGACGCGAGTAGAACCTCAGGAAACAGCTAATCTATTAAAAACTCGACTAATCTAGCAAGTACTTTTGTAAATTGATGATGGCTTCCAGTCTACTCGATGCAGCCAAGTATTTTCTATAGAGTGACTGTACTTCGCAACCCAGCATCTGGTTAAAGGTAGAACTACATTACGCACACGTGGGGCACGTACGCCGATCTGGGCGCGTCGGTCTCCATACTTTATATGGCTACTAGACTTGCAGTGCTACATTAATCCAAGGCACGCGACGCAACGCGCCGTTACGTACAAATCAGGCGTGAACCACGTGTGCGTCGGTCAAGTGTAGTTCTCGCTTAACACGATACTTCTTAGCAAGAGTGACGTCTTTCATGGTTTTTACCGTAAAGAATGCCAAAGACATACCCTAAAAATAAATTGTCATTTATACTAATAGTTCATTGAGGAAATTAATGAATAATTCTTTCCAGAGTTTCAACACATCCCTGTATGCCAGTAGTTGGTTCCTTACGCTGTTCACTACAACCCTAAATTTGCCGCTTGCTTGCCGAATTATGGATGTGTTCCTATCCGAAGGAATTGAAATAGTTTTCAAGGTAGCCCTCGCCTTGCTGACAGTGGGCAAGAATGATCTGCTTTCGTTGGATATGGAAAGTATATTGAAGGTGAGTAGATAATTATCAAAAAGTCACACTCTTTAAAAGCTGAAATGTCTGTTTTTTATTTAAAGAAGTTCTGTTCTCCACCACTGGTTTAATGTATTACTTTGAAATATGGAATTTTAAGTATAGATTAAATAGTCGTGGAATATTGACCGTCTACTATAAATAAATGTTGTACTTTTTACCCTTAAATGTTTTAGAGTTCTGGTTTGTAGAATTTCCTCTTACACCCATACTACAAAGTCGACCGTATTCACGTTCCTGTAATATCGTGTCGTCTTCTAACACAGTGTAAGCCAGTCCTAAGGCAATTGTCCCACTACCGGTGAGAAAGCGACTAACTATCAGCTATTTTTTCGCTCAAGAAACGTAGAATAAGATATACATTCCGTGTAAACAAAAGAGATGGAAATAGTGTAGCTGATCGCAGACTGTTTACACTGCTGGCGAGGACTCGCTCCTCTAGTTTGTCGTTGAGCGATACTTGCTCAGCAGTACACCCTTTGCGGTCAGAACAGAATACGTACGTAGCACGTGCAGTTTTGCGCATGACTGGCCACTAGGCGTGTGTAACTCTTTACTGAACCGACTCACTGTTTCGAAACATTTTAGTGTTCCGAAAGATTGGAACATCAGTAATGTTTTAAATGCATCGTTTGGAACAATTAGAACACTGAAACGCTCTTTACTCTATGTGACCAGCAGTGTTTTTAAAATTCAAATTAAAACGTAAATAGTGTAACATGATTAACAAACTGAACTAAAAACATCTCCTTTAAATTATTCTCAAATCAAAATTAAATTAAATAAAACTTATAGTGTGACGCAGCTTAACAGATCACAATTCATAACATTTGTATCTTGTGAGTCGATGGTTCAAATGTTCCCCGTTTGTATCTTTTGAGCCGATGTTCCAAATCCAAATGTTGCGATGTTCCAAATGATCCATTTGTTTCTTGTGAGCCGATGTTCCAAATGTTCCGTTTGAATCTTGTGATTGTACAGTATAAGCATTATTTACTGAAATCAAACTTTCCATTTTATTGAATTTGATCAAATTGTTGTCTTAAATCCCACCTTATTAGTTACTTTCTAGCTTAGTTGTGTTATTTTTGGTGTAAAATAAAGTGAAATTATAGTGCTTAAGTAAATCACTAAACTTAAACACCAGTTTACTACATTGCATTGCATTGTTTTATTTGATTGCTAGCCAGAGTATTATCACGCTTTCACCTTTACAAGTTTTGATGTGACATGCTAAGTCCCAAGGTCTGTTTGTATGAGGGTTTGTCTAGTGAATAACCTTCAATTATGAAGGAACACTAATACGCATATTTATTTACGTGAGCAAGACCAAGTTGGCAAGATGCCTTATAAGTCATGCTTCCGCCGATTGAATAATATTTCAATGAGAAGATTTTGCTCGACGATCAACAGACTACTAACTGTATTCAATTGACAATCGATATCCGGTCAACTGTAATCCTTTATTATTGACCCACGTGAAAAAACATATATCAATCCAAAGCCACCGGACCAAAGGTGCAATCACTTCTGATGTACCAACATCAGAGTTGACTGCACCTTTGGTCAACAACAGAATGACGAAAATAGTAAAACACTGCCTATTCTAACTTCATGCCTTCTTCATTTGTACAGTAAGTGTCAAACTTTATGGCGGCTATGAAATGTGCTACTCGCTGCGCAGTAACGGCCCATCTCCCCCGATTACACATCATTTGCTACTGCGAAACGACTTACCTCGTGACCCGCGCTGCCATTAACTTTAAATCTTACTATTATACCACTTCTGTTTCGTAATTTCACAGTACATACAAAAAGAATTGCCGTCGAAAGCAGAAGCTGACCAAGATATGTTTATGAACCTCGCATATTCTATCAAAGTCAATCCTAAGAAGATGAAAAAGCTTGAAAAAGAATACACAGTTATTAAAACTAAGGAGCAAAGTGATATAGCAGTTTTGAGGGTAAGAAAACAATTCTAGTTGCAGGGTTTGTGGAATGACTTTCTGCGTGGCCTTCTTTAGGCTTGAGGTTATGGTCTAACAGTACTAATTATACATTTCATCACGATTCCGAACTAAATACTGAAGAAGAAAAAACAGTGGGAAAAACAAAACACCAGATGACGCTTGATTGGTTTGGATTGACGTTATGTGTCTTCTCCATATCACTCACTTCATATGTATAAAATTATCGCCAGGTCGAATAGTTTTGATTATATTTATTGAAATTTTTCGGTTTGTGGCGCATTTGAATCCATCTTGTCGTGTTTGAAACAATTCAAATAAAATTGTCAATGTCAGCCCACTCCAAATTAGAGCAACACTAGTTTTAAAAAATAGTCTGTTTTCTTATTTAAATGGTCACAATTTTAAGGTTCGGTATCGATGATGAGATGTCCGAGACTGTGCATGTGTTTTTTTAACTTTACCCTTGTAACAACTGAATGTCTATATTCTTGGAAACATGGTATTTATTGTAGTGCCTGCGTCAGGAAAATCGTCTGTTGAAGCAACGAGTAGAACTGCTCGAAAAGGAGAGCTCGGGATTGGCCGAGAGGCTTGTGAGAGGACAAGTGGACCTGGCGGAGGGCGAGGAGGAGACCTTCGCTCTCGCCAGAGAGGTGCAGGCCCTAAGGAGGGCGAATGTCGACGCACAGCAACGGCTGGCCGTTGCTCAAGACGAGATTCGGTCCCTAGAGATGACAATTGCTGAGGTGAGTCGTGTGAAACGGTTGTAGTAAACAAATGATGTGCTTAGTTTTGGACTAAGAAATATCACGAGCAACCCTCAGTCCTTATATAATGGTTCAATCGTGTACGTAAATAGTTAGCGAAGCGACCACTTCAGATTAGTTCGTTGGGACCGCTCCAGCGGGAATAGTGATGCTTATGTTGTGTCACTACAGACTAGTTACTGGCACAAAGATTAGAAGAAGGTCTTGAGCGTGTTCTCTGAGTTTATAAGCACTTTAAAAATATAGTTTACCTTGTGGACTCTGGATGTTTGTGCCTCAGCTCATAAGCGCTCGTCTATTACGACTCTGAGATATTTTATAGGAGAACCTTTGCTTAAGTGTGGACAATTACATTCAGGCTTCGATTAATAGCTGTGGAATCGTAAATTAAAATTATGCGTTCGCATCCAATTTCTTTCTCAACTTTACCAATTACAAGTGGCTCAGTAAACCCGTCTAAAAGTCAATTTCTTACATACTCAAATCTCAATTCTTTATTGCACTCTACAACGTAAGCTTAGGTGGTATACATTTGCCAAAAGACACAATGATGGATTATGTCGAGCACAGCAACATCATTTGCTAACTACTTCCTACCCAAGTAACACCACCATTATCAAAGACACGTACACTAATTTAAATCCAAAACAATTTCTAGAATAACTCGCGGCAGTCGTCTCTCGAAGGTATAGAGGGTGGTAGTACCCAGAAAGGTGAAGAGTTAGCCCGCTGTCTGCAAAGGGAGCTGGTGCGCGCAAGACTTCACGCGGCCGAGCGAGAAGCCGCTGAGAGAGAGCTGACGGCGCGCATCTCGGAACTGGAAAATGAAAACAAAAGCCTGAGGAGACAACGAGTTGATAATAATGTAGCTCATTTGCAGGTAATGTTACTTTTATAGAACTAACGGGACCGCCCTGGCTTTTCCAGTTATATTTCTACCTAGAAAAATTACCTTAAATATGTGAAAGTATTTTTCAAATTATTGCAGCGTTTCTCCATATACAAAACAAAGTCTACGAAATTAGTTTTCATTATATGTTATATTAATATAAATTTAAAAGGAGAAGAACCCACTACTACATAAGCAAGTCAACAGTTTACCTACTGATGTCCTATAATTTCATTTATTTGTGTATTGGCTAATATCATCTACAATGTGACCGTTATAAAAAAAACAGGTGATCAACTAAAACTATAAATGTCAGTACTCAAAAACACTAAAATAAATTCAGAATTATATTAAAATTATTCCTTACTAAAATAAACAAATAAAATTGAGAACTAAACATTTAATATGGCGCCTAAATTCTTCTAATTTGGCTGCTCATCTGATCAAATAATCTTAATGTTTCTCTTGGATCACTAAACTCGAATGCAATGCAAAATTTTTAAACTTGCAAAATTATTCAATTAAGTATCTGTGTTCTTTTAAACACTAAAATGGCTGAGACCGCAATACAACTAGACAGGAAAGAGTTCAGCCACAGGGCCTGCTGTTTGCCGCGAGGCACAGGTTAATCCCATCGGGATATTTGAGTGAGGGAAGAGAGAATGCACCTGAGTTTTTACACAAACTTGTACACTACACGTCTCCATCGTTATTGTGTGCATGTGTGTGCATACAGCTAAGGAGTGGAATTACCTGCCGGAGCCCAAGTTTCCTGATAGCTACAACTTGGAGTCTTTAAGTCGAGAGTGAATAGGTTACTTCTAGGCAAGCGTGCTCCAACGTCGGCCACATCATTGCTCACAATGAGGTGAGATAGTGGTCAAACGAGAGACAATCCATAATAAAAAAAAACGGGCGCTAATGCCGAAATCTGATCTCAGTCATAAATATTAAATATTATTTGCTCGTATGTAATACCGTAAATGTTTTCAGGACGAACTAATTGCTGTGAAGCTACGTGAGGCCGAGGCTAATTTATCGTTGAAAGATCTGCGGCAACGCGTGACGGAGATATCTGAGGCGTGGCAGCGACATCTACAAGTAAAACACTTTTGTTATCACACCTACTGCTCGTGTTCTGAAAGAAACGTGATTTTCTTAGACATTGTCTTTCTGCCAACTGGTTAGCCCGTACGTAAGGGAACATACAGATTATCCTATCGACTTCTCTCGACTTATAATTTTAGTGTTTGAAGTTGAGTATTTCTCAAAATCTAGCCTAAAAACCTGTGAAAAGCTGGCATTTTAAGTAAGGTTCAATACGTTCTAAACTTAAAACACTAAATAAAGAATCCGACAGTGCCAGTGTCATCCCAGACTTTCAGCAGTCATCCCAGACTTTCATATATTTTATAATAGTAATAAGAGTGCAGCCACTTGCAACTCGTGGATATCAGTACTACAAATACTTTTTTGAAGCAAAGAAATGAACCGCTCATTATTAGCTAAACTATCAAAATAACAATTTTCGTTACTTGGCAGAAGAAATCTCTCCGAAATTGATATCTTAATTTTAGTGCTCGCAATCCATCTTAAAGGGGTGATCAGTAGGTTGCAAACTAGCGTTGGTGAACTTGGTTTGTGTTGCGGTTATATGGATGCAGACCACGCGCCAACGCGTTCGGTGGTTGGGAAAACGCGCCTCCCAACCTAGGGCGTTTAAGGTTATGGATTACAACGGCTGTCTACACGGATTGAAACTAGCGAGGTCACCTTTGTTGGAACGCTAGTTTGCAACCTTCAGGTCACACCTTTAATGCAACCATAGTTTCTTGTTCATATCCCATATCTTGAAGTATTTTTTCTACATTTGTTCAGGAACACAGGCAAGATGCCCCAGCCACACCGGTACAGTCGACCGTCGTGTCTGATATAATGGCGACGCCTAAAAAGCTGCTGCGCGCCTGGGAAGGTCGTTCCGCAGACATGCAAAAGCTGGAGGAGGAACTTATGACCACTAGAATAAGGGAGGTCGAGGCACTGACTGAGCTTAAGGAGTTAAGACTGAAGGTAATTTCGTTACTATAATAATATAATTACGTCGTATTTAATATTAGAGTCACGGTATGTGCATCGTGTAACAGTTTCATAAGCAACTTTAACTTTTAAGGGAGCATTCAAGTATTACGTAACGCAATTTTTGAAAATTTTAGAAATGTAATATTCTATTAATTTTAATCAACAAACTGGAGCGAAGTGATTTGAATACTGGCCCGTATTTGGTTGGTCGCCTAAAATGTACACTGTAAGAGTTTTATCCAATGACGAGGTTTGTAATGTTAAAAATCGCCAATTTTAGACTCAGCGATGATTAACGATATTACTAGGATTAGGCTTTGGTTTCATTATGGGGGGAAGGCCAGGCTTCCTGGAAGTTAATTAAATTTTCTGGTGAAAGAGGGAATGCCACCGAATTCTAGAATCACAATTTCCGCGACTCTCACCAGATCATCACGTCACCTTGGAGACTTTCCAACGCTACGTCTTCCAGTACACAGTCTCCACTCCAGCCCACTGACAATTAAGTTTAGCGATTCTTACATTATACAAAAGAGATTTACAAATGGCAGGTAATGGAACTAGAAACCCAAGTGCAAGTATCGACGAACCAGCTTCGTCGTCAGGATGAGGAATCACGTCTTCTCCGCGAGAACCTCGACGCCGCACTTCAGCGCGAGCGGGCGCTGCAAACGCGCCAGAGAGAGTTCCAGCACAAGTATGCCGACTTGGAGAGCAAGGTGAGCATAAATGTTGGTAGCTACAAACCTTTTTTACTTTTCTTCACGTCATGGTGTCCATGGTACATTTGTCATTTTACATTTTAGCTTGTCTTCTTTTTAACGCTTATTAATTGTTATTGCTTTTTTTTAGTTTTACATACATCTGCAGTTGTCAAAAACTCAAAGAGCTCTTAAAAGCTACTCAGATCCCACTCACTACTCAGATACTCAGGTCAAGAATGGGTAAATCTTATAGACAGAGCATGCTATGCCATGATAAAAATAGATCTTAAAATCGTCGCAATAATTCTTAAACCACTGCAGATTGAGCTATGATTTTTTTCGAAAAATCTTCGTTAATGCAAACCATAGCGTCACCAACACATGCCACAGAGAATGATACAAAATGATAGAGCTTTGGGCCTATATTTAAGTCTATTCTAAGAATAGAAGAAATGGCATAAAATATAAGTCGCTTGCTAGTACTACATTAGACCGACGCGACGCACGCGTTTAAGACGCCTGATTTGTACGTAGGACGACGTCGTGTGGCGTCGCGTGGCGTGGATCAAGTGTAGCTATACAAGTCTAGTTTCCATATAAAATGTATGGAGACCGACGTGCACAGATCGGCGTGTGTGGCACACGTGTGCGCAGTGTAGATCTAGCTTACAACTCAAACATAGCATGGGTTGCATTCATTTTGTTGTGTCACACATACCTACATAACTAACATTTCAACTTATTTTTTATTTTTTTTTAATTCTGCAAACCTCACTTATGACTAATAAAAATATTTGGTTCACTTCAAAACAGGCTAAATATGACTCCATGCAAGCGAACATTCGAAACATGGAGGATGCTCAGAGAATAGCTGAGCTGGAAACCGAAGTGTCTGAATATAAATTAAAGGTACGCATCGTCATTGAAGTTATAACATTGCGTAAGAAAGAAAGAAGTAGGATGATATTCGATTAAGAGAGATCGTGTTCTTCTTTTCAACAAATCAGAAAGAAAAACAGTTAACAAATGATTCTTATAAAGCAAGGAAAGATAAATGTTTGTAATGAATAAACTCAAAAACAACTGGACTGATCTTAAAACACCTTTCTCCAATTGAATGGTACTTTATCATTGAGTGACATAGGCGTATATGACATAATATGCTACTTTCACGCGGGCAAAGTTGTAAGCAGTCTAGTGATATCATACAGAAACTATTTTTTGTTTACGCACTGCTAGAACTTCACTGACGGTATGCTCTTATTATTATTACATAGGATAAGCGAATCAAGAATATATTTTCAAAGTTTTAACCCTTTCAACGCCACAACCTGATATGTGACAAATCAAGTTCGTGTCGTTGCCGCTAGTCTGATACACAGTTAACTGTATGTCAACATACACAGTTAACTATAAAAGTAAAAGGTTTTTTAGAAGCCGACATTTTTGGGTCGTGACATTTAGTACTTATCCTTTTTTTTATATAAAAACCCGTGGCATTGAAAGGGTCAAATAGGTAAAGTAAGTTCCATAGTATAAATTACTCACTATGAGTAACAATTTGTATCATGGAACCAGCTCTATATCAGCGTATTTTTTTTTTTGTTTGTCTTTGATTCATTATCCTCACTATATGTTTACGCACAATATTTCAAAAATATTCTGTAAACTAATTATTATAATATTATAAAAAGCCTACTTTTACATTGACCCCCATTGATTATGACTTATTTGTCAATTAGCTTGGCTAGTGGACCGGTGCTCTTAGTGCTGTATCGTATAATTGTTTGATACCGTTTTAGGTAGGTATGTCACGTTCTCTTTGACACAATTCCATAATTACAATCTTGTGCCATTTCAGAATGAAGTGATGGCAACTGAAGGCGAACTACGCAATAACATGGACGGCGACTCGGATAGAGTACGTGAGTTACAGGAGCAAGTCGCCGAACTAAAGGCTGAGGTACGCATCACTGAAATTTTAACACCAAGACGAGAACTAAACTCGCAGATACACACACAACGACGCTAAACAGCTCTTCTTCATACGATGTGACCGGCTTTTTAAATTCTAATAAGAATTAGCCAGTCACTTAAAAACTCACGATAAAAAGAACAAATATATTTAGTCTGGGTCCTTGTCACATTGACCCAAAAATTATAAAACAAAAGAAAAATTAAGTTAACATAACGCGTGTTGACGCTTTGCTTTTCTAACAAAATAAAGTGAGAATGATATGAATATAACACGCTTATACACATTATTGATAAAAACACAATTAGCACATAATACTAACATGATGATCATGAATTTAATATATCGTTTCATGTTTGAGGAGCGCACAGTGTGGTCGATCACTCGCTATAACAACGCTTCCGTCATTGTAACGGCAACGCCGCTTTGTCTGTGGGGTTCACTTTGTACATTGTTTTTGTAAAAATGTGATGGGAAACAACACTGCCACCTTATTGTTCACAAAATCACCCACATTCAATCCGTACAAGCAGTTATACAATACGCAAAACATCTGTTTAATTTGCTTAAAACTCCTGAACTACTATTTCGATTCACGATGTTTGATAGACCTATAAACATTTTTAAGGGGTTGTCCTAGACAATGAATAATTCTTACCTAAGACTGCTCTTTTATTATATTTTGTATACACATATTTACTTCTCAATATCTAATGAACAATTATTAATACATAACTGCAATGATTCTGTGATTGTAGCTTTATGCACTATAATCGGAATGTGGTTAACCAATTGGAATGGAATCATTCACTATGTATATTGTTATGAAAAATATTCGACACCATTAATTCTTGGTATTTGAAGCGTACCGCCGCAGCCGACCAAAATTAAGGTATATATTTATGTACTAGTGTTTATATGTACAATGATGATGCGCTTTTATCAAAATGTCTGATACATTTTGTTTGGCACTGCACAGTTTCCGACACCCATCACCACCCCGGACACTGAGCCCTGGAAATGGCTCGAGTAAGTTCAACTATCAAACACCTTACCGGCTAGTGTGTTAACAGGCTTACTCCATTCTAACAATCGTAAACTAGGTACTCCTATTGCTGCAGACTATATTAAAAAAGCGGAACTCCCTTTGTCTGCTCAATTGTATCAAGATAAAATAATATCTAATTTAGCACAGTCGTTGCACAGTTCGATTATGACATACAACCTAAGCCCACTTTATAACCAAACTAAAATGCGTAAATTGTATATTTACATTATATATATAGTACGTAATCACGTATATTATTTCATATACTTCTTGCCTATAGAAAATGAATACTATAAGTAGCTATGTTTATTTTAGCTAGTATATACCCAGTAGTTAGCAAGGTAGATTTGTAAATTACCAATAAAGATAAGAACAAACATAATATCAGAACGATTTATTTAAGATAATAATAATTTTAACTTGTAATAAAAATGGATTTGGCAGGTGAACACACTAGACCCCTTTACCAGTTTGTTTGTTTTATTAGTGTATGTACGAAACAGGCGAAGACAGCCGTCTATGATATGCTTTATTGGTGTGTTCTGCTTGGTTCATGTTGAAGCTAAAAAAATATTGTTTTCTCATGTGGCTGGTCATGGCATTGTCAACTTGCTTTTGTTTTGTTATGCCGCTCTTGCATGCATTTGTTTTGTGTTGTTCACGCTGTGTCTGTTCCTATTTGTTCCTACCTACTTACATATTGTGTTCACCGTAACATTGATGATTTATCATAGTTTAAAATTATATAAACTTGAAAGCTAAATACCTCGTCCCAAATTATAGAAATAAGGACGTCGAAAATGTGCTGGCTGACAACTTTTTTTTCAGTTCTTTACTGTGAATGTTTATAACTAAAATGGTAAAGCCTACAAATATCTACTGACAATAAAATCGTTGCACCTATTGGAAATAATAGTGTTGGGTAAAGAAAATAATATTTGGACTTCAGCATGTTTCTGTCGACAATCGTATGCACTGGTGAAAAAAATAATGTCGACGTAATAATGTTCTCAGGTCATGAGGCTAGAGGCTTGGAAGTCGCGGGCTCTGGGGCACACGGAGATCAGCCGCGCCGTGTCCTTCGAAGACGACTTGGAGGAGGACGAGAAACTTAAACTAATTTTCCGACGCGAATCTTCTACATCCCTGGACCTGTCAGCGATGTCACGAAAACCTACGTAACGAATACTAACCGCGTTGCTGTAATCGTTGCCCCTGCTTGCGGTTCTGTACTCTTTATTTATCACCACAAACTTGTTTGTGATTACTTCTTTTCATGATTTTGATTTAATTACTATTCTGTTAAACATATAACGAACAGTTCACTTTCGTTATTTCTTAATATTCGCTTGAAGTAACTGGGTTTGTTGTTTCTCGTTTCCCGACAACTTGTAATGACTACCATTGACCGCGGAATTCTCAATATTATTATGTTATAATATTTTACAGTAGTTGTGCTAGACATCTCTTAGAGCGATTGTAATAGACTAAACATAGTAATTATAGCTATAGATCAAAATACAATCAATAATCTAGATTGCTTAGAATTCCATAGAAACCACTTGTCCAGTCTCATGATGCCAACTACATTGTACATGGTGGACATCAAGAGAGCGGATGTACTTTTTAGATGACGCGGACGTGTGTATTCGACGTCGAACTAAAAAGAATATCCATGATTTTGATATGCACTCAGCATTGATGCACATTTTTAGAAATAGTAAGAATAATTTATGATATGGTTGTAGTTGAGACATACAGGTAGGTAGTTTTAATGTAATAGTTGTATTTTATAGTCTATTGATTATTGGGTAGAAGAATAATTCTTATAGGAACACGTGGTAAATATCAGTTAAAATTAAAACATATTTCATGAATCCACGTAAAAATATTTTTTTTATGCAAATTGGTAGCTTTTGATCTCAAAAAACTTTACCAAGCCTACTAAGTGCTACTAATTGACGGCGGTATCCGCTTCCAGTCTGTTCAACCGTCATCGATCTATCTGGAAAAACAAACCATTCCCAATTAATTGGTGCTGATTCTGTAGGTACACCCCACAATAATTCGTAACGTCGATTTTTTTGTTACATGTTAATCTATGCAAAAGTAGATTATATCTGACTTTAGACTGAGAAAAAAAAATTATATGCTTCTTAATTCACTAAGATTCTCGTAAAACTCAATCATATTTTTTTTGCAACGACTTAAATTGAAATTATATGCCCCTACTCTTTAAAGGCAAAAATCATAGTAAAGAAGTACTGCAAAGCCAGCTTAATTTTCGGCGTTATTTTACTAAACTTATATTAAATTATGACTATTTTAATATTTTACTCTGAGAAAGAACTGAGAAATAAGTTCTCGTACGTATAAGTAGATAGGGGAGGAGGAACTTAAGTAGCTCATATTTTCGTGTTGCCGAAGAGCCACAGAATCAGCAGCCAAGCGACGACGCGGTAGCGTATCGCCTAAATTGTCAGTTAACAGAATATCTCGGTGCATTGTATGGTTTTCTGGTCTAAATAGATACAGTAAAAAATTACTGTACTACAATTTCATGACCGCATCATATCACATCTCTTACATTATTGAATATTTTAATTTTGAAAACCTAGCATTTTTTTAAAACATTCCAACTTGTTATTATTTATTAAAAATAAAAAGTATTTAATTTGGGTAATGAGACCTGCTGCCGCGGGCCTAGAGTTTCTTAAATATTAATTATTTTAACGTGGTAACGTCAACGAGACGAGTTCTACGTGATGTTATTTTTAGATGACGAGACAGGGAAGACAGTCTAGTATTGATGGCAATATTACGCGTACTTATTTTATTAATGCTTACGTATTTTTATTAGGTTTTAAGATGAAGTATTTTTAATAAAACCATATGTATTAATTTATTATTGTAAAAATACTCAACATTGTGTTAGACATTATGTTATTCTATTAACAAAATGCCTATGAAGAGTACTCTTGAGGCTCCCACATAATAATTCGTTTGTTACATAAGCTATGTTCAACATATTCATACATTTTCATTTTCAAAATACAACAGTAGTAAGCACAAGTTGCAGATGGTATATATATTGATAATACCATCACAAATTTTCTGCACCTAAGTGTTATTTTCTTAAAGTTACAAGTAGTATGACTGGAGTATAATACATTATATTATTCGGAGCGAATAAATTTGCTTCTATGGTTTGAGCCTAGATATTTTACCAGTCAATTAAGATGTAATCTAAATCTACATCAATTCACATCAACCGAAACGGTTTGCATGCAGCGATTTTAGACACAAGATTTTATCTTACAACAACGAATATAGTACATAGGTAACAAGGGGTCCCAAAGATCACTATGTAACCACTTCAATCTAGATGGTATGCGTGGTAGGAGATACTTGATAGCCGCGCACCACTCATCAGCCCCGTATGTGCTGCTATGCCAATATGAGCACAAGAACGTAAAGCTGAATGTTTTGTTACAAATGCCCATAATATGCTTTATTTTATTTTTGTTAAAACAGATTTATAAGAGAAATATATTTTAATATAATATCGAGTTTTATAATTGACTGCAGTGCATGTTGTTCCAAATAATTCCTTAGTTCTATTTTAGTTATCGTTGTGATTAATATATTTTATGTGTTGTGTAACATGTGTAACTTTATTATTTAATTAAATGAAATTTATTAATCATACATATATCGGCAGCTACCTATGACAATTTTTAGGTTCTATATTATGTACAACCACTAGGCAATTAATTTTACAGCGATTGACTAACATAATTGACGTTGTTCGAATTAAGAAAAACGACTTTATTTTGATATCGTGTAATCAAATCACATCAAACATGTTCCAGTAAAAGTTTATATAATGGTCTACATAAATAATATGAAGCCCGTAGGATAAGATCAAGCTAAACAGCTGTGAAAGAAACACCCTGAAAACAGCAATAAACAAAACAACAAGTATCACAGGATGTTTGTGTAGGAATAATAACACCTACATTTTTTACTTTTATATCATTATATACTTAAAAATATTTGTCTAGTAAATAAAATATATACGCAGCTTTATGAGATTGTGTTTGCTCAATGTCTTTCCTGCTTTTAATACAATATAATTTTAATAAAAATAGTTTTGTCTGTGGAGGTATAATGCCTATTGATGTGAAATAACTAATTTTCCTCTGATTTCATCAATGTATTTACGCAGCAGTAATTTTCTGTGAAATGTAGAAGTGTTTTATATCATTGTATTGATCCTTGTTCACGAATGGTCTATTTAATACCCCGAGGACTATTCTTGCACCATGTCAATTCACCGACTACATGGAGCGTAATTCACAGCATGCTGGGAATGCTTTATGATCACAATTTTTTACATTTTACTCGTGACTTTGTGTATTTTCATATTGTGTATTGGAAAAATAAATTGATAATATTGTATTCAATTTTTTATTACAAATAAAGACTTGTAACTCAATTTAAGCATTTTTATTTTTCTGTCTAGTTTAGAATACTTATTCTTTTTCGTATCAGCATCCCCTTGATAATTATTTAAGAGGCTTGTTTTCAGATTCTTTACAGATTGTAGAGGGTAAAAGAAAATGTATATACTTGTTAGTAAATTAATTTATTTCTCTACATATACTTAGTCAAGATAAAGCACCGTCATACATTACTTATGTCGTTAAAATCTACCTATATTAATACAATATTGTTAAGTTATAGATCAGGCACAAACACGGTCTTGTTAATAAGTAAATCATTTAATTTCTTGTTAGGCTATATTCTTGTACTTGGTGAACAGATTATACAACACACGTAGTGTTGATTTGAGGTCGAGGTTCACAATATCTGAAAACGGACAAAACGTATTAATGTGATAGCAAATATATGTATGTATTATACTAATACAAGTAAAAATATGTACCTTCAGGTCTTGCTTTTGGTTTAGCAAGTCCAACATCTTGCATGAGCTCAAAAGCAAAGGAAACATTATGAACCTTTTGGTCAAAATCTTCCGGTATCAGATGGAAGTCGTATAATGGCACAAAGAATCCCTCAAGCAAGCCCATCAAAAGGCACAAGTATACACCATCATGGAATTGGGTGTCCAAGTCAGTGACTTCAAGATTAACTTTGCTCAAGTGTTTGTTAACAAAAGTAATAAGTGACTTCTTCACTACTTGCAACTTATCAGGAGCATGATCAAACAAAGCATCAAATGCATCTCTTTCACATTTCATTCCCAGATCATCATAGGTGGTTGTTATGGTTTCAACAAATGTCCTGAAATAATTGTTTGATGAATTAGTGTTCTGTAAACTGCTTAAATAACAGATAACTAACACAAGGGTAGTTCAAAATTCACCTGTGAGACAGTTGGTTTGGAGTGTCTTTCTTCACCACCACTACATTGACACTCACATTTTCAGGAAGACGAACGGGAGCTCGGAAGTTGCGCGCCAAAGCAACAAGTAAATGCAGTATGGATACGACATTCTTAGAGTGGATGGAGTCCACACTCCACTTGGGCACAGGCTTAGTTGTTCCAAAAAGAACCTGTAAAAAGATGACGACATGTATACTGCTGTAGCGTTGTAGTAATTAATAATTGACAGTATGTTAAAACATACCCGATTCACCGCTCTAAGTACTACAGCTAGTTTTTGCCGCTGACCTTCTTCAGACTGTGTGACTTCTGGCACATCTAGTTTGTTATTTGTCAATATCTCGAGGAGCTTTTGTAGTACTTGACCATCATACAAATCTTCACTTATGTCTTTGACAATAATCCTTTGAGCGGCAAGCTCATCATTTATCCAATCAATAAGTACCTGGATCAGATCTTTGACTCTTGGATCTTCAAGAGATCTTGGTTCAATAATGGCTCTTTCTTCATTGTCATCTAAAGTTTTTATAATGTAATTTAATTTATTAAGTTAAAAAACATAAGGTACATATTTTTCAATATGAATTATCCTGTTTGTTACATTGCCTGACAGGATAAGTACACTACAGACACACCTATATGAGTCATGGTTTCACATGATATAAGTTGATAAATTCAATATAAAGGACTAATACAAAACTGACCGTTTATGATTGAAAATATTATGGCATATTGGAAACAACTATGTTAATTATAACATTTACTCATACTGAATCATGAGTCACACAGAACCAGTGTATTTAAAGTGAGAACATCATTTTGCTTGATAGCGAATCATTTAAATCAAACTAAGTTATAACTTACTTAAACTGTACTCCTCTGGTGGGATTTCTGGAGCAGTTGGACTCCCCGGAGAGTCAATAGCGTATTTACCTTCAGCCTGTACATCTTGCACTGTATGAGAAAAACATTTGAAAACATAAAAACAGAGTACAAATATTAATAAAAATATATTTTATTACTTACATTTAATTTATAAGGGACCAGTTCTCACAAAAAATTTGAGATCATTGAGGGTAGGCAAACTTTGAGAGCTATTTGTTAGGAACTAGGAACAAGTAATGCACCACAAAATGTCAAGGAATAATATCATTGACCCATTACTCAATCGATACAAGGCGTATTGTTAAATAAGTGTTAAAACCCACACAGAAACATACTATTAGTATTACAAGTATGTAATTAGCAAGAAATCACAAAACATATTTACCTTCTTTAATGCGCTTCTTACGACCTATGGTGCCAAATTTGTCCCAGAATGATTCTTCTTTATCCTCCTTTTTAGGCAATACGGGAGTTCGAGGAGATTTCGGGCGTGGTGACGACATCTCACTCTACCTACATAATAAAAATAAGGTCACAATCAATCAACACACCTGAACTAACTTTTAACAGACTCGTAATCAATTCACCTATTTATAGAGAATAACAAGCAAGGCATTATAGAGAAATCGATAAAGAAAAGATTACTAAAGTTTTAAGGTTTGTACCTTTTATTTTTAACTCTGATGGAAGGAAAACAAGACAAGACTCAAAAGCAAAACCACAGATATATTAGTGTGAAATACTTGTCAGTGGAAGTAGATGACAGATGACGTCAAAACTAGAGATAAATTCTGCAAATCTTAGATTATATACAAATAGTCAATGACATTCTAATGAATAATACAATATCATTGCAAGTTATTTATTTTTCCAAGTAAAGGAAAACTGTGCTCTTAGAGCAAGTTTTTAACTCACTCGATCGCTTTAAAGTAAACGTCTGTTTATACTAAAACTACTGTCTTTAAAAAAGTAAAAAACTAAAACCCAACTACGACAAAAAAACGATGCTGAAAAAGTATGAAACAAGATTTTCAGGATGCTGGAATAAACAAGGTAACTAGAAAAATAAGAAAAGCCGCAGTCATACATTATAGATATCAACCGAAAAACTTTAATAACGTGTGATTACGGCTTTTCTTTTATAATTAAACAATTTTGGTTTTAGTAACGTGTTAATTTATTTAGCGTGTTAAAAGTTTGACCAATATGTGTGTGTGTCTGTCTGTGACTCTGTCGCTCTTGAACGGGTGCTTTATTTGAAAGCAGGTTTTCTAGGAATGATTTTTAGACATGTTTAATCAAAATCGGTACAGCCCTTTACAAGATATGAGGGGGAGAAAGTAGATACGAACAAACGAATGTTTATAAATTAATATGGCCCAGTAGGCTCTTAAATGAATGGGAACGCTGCACATTACTAAACTGAAAAATGAAACCGATTTAACTGTCTAATAAGACGTATTTAAAAGTTGTGGGCATTGAAAGGGGGTCGAGTGTTTTTAATATGAATGGAAAGTATTATAGAAAAAGGAGACATACTGCGCTGTCTTTTTTTTTATTATTATTGATAGGCTCGCGTTTGACCAATATCTCACCTGATGGTAAGTGATGATGTGGCCGACAATGGAGCACGTCTCATGTCTCCAAATAAATTGGCATAAAAGATGATACAAGTAGCCTTGGACGGTCACCGAACAATTTTGTTACAATCTATTATTTTCCTTTGTTGGCCAATCAATAATTATTAACACCATAATTTCTTTATTATATTACTATCCTAATCTAAGATCAGTGTAACAATATCTTATTTTTATAGTATGTTTATAAGTATAGTTTCTCTTTTTTTAATAGCATAGACCTAAGTAGTTGCTAACATTTATAAAATTAATTTATACTATTATAATAAAGTTCTGATTCTGTAGTTTTACTGCAAGTAATATTATCACAATTTTTTTTTATAGTTTTGAAAACGTACAACTCCCTGGTGAAGTCCAATTATGGGGCGGCAAAACCTATATGGCCCGAGGCATCAAATTTTTTACTCTGATATGGCTGATACGCCCGATAAATACGAACTTCGTTATTATTAATATTATTAGTTTTATGCAGTAGGAAAAAATATAGCATTATTACTTTAGTCAATATCCTATATCAAGTTAACGTAAACATTCTTCTATAACTCCCTGTTATTGTCACCAGACAGCGTTTACGGTTTCAACAAAATAATTTAGTTTTGCCTAAAATTAGCCAAAGATCACACACACCGAAACTCTGCATTTGTGAATTAGAACTCCCTGTTGGGGTGTTCACTCAGGTCAGTAGGAAAAATACTGAATTAAAGAGAGAGAATTGATGACAATTTTTTGTTTCAAGAAGAAGTCAATATGTTTTGATAATACATATTTATAATTTTTGTTTGTATAAAGCAGTCATAATATTCAATAAAAAATGCTCTTTAATCTTTTTTATATATTGAGAGGGTTGAAGCGATAATTTGGTCGACGGTAGAGTAAGTTTGACTGTGGTTTTTATTTCAATCAGTAAAAAATAGATTTTTAACATGTATAGAAAAGTTTCGGCTGAAACAGAGACATAAACCAAAGATTCGGTTTCAGTTTCAGCAGAATATCCTACTTCAGTCAGAAAACATTGAACTTATTTTATTACCCGACTTCAGCAAAGCCAAAGGAGGGTTATGATTTTTACAGGCTATATATGTATGTATGTATGTTTGTATGTACATATGTATGTTAGTATGTTCATATGTTCCCTCATAGCTCCTAATCTACTTAACGAAACTCGATAAATGAGGTATCATTAAAACTGTCATTGTCCGCTGAACATAGGCTACATGACGTGTCTCAAAACTCGATATAGCGCCCTCTGGCGGACAAAAGTTGTGTCAAAAAAATGTTAATATAAATACACTGTATCATTTAAAAGAGCTTCACAGGTACTTATAAAAAGATATCATTAAAACTCAATGTAGCGCCCTGGAATGGACAAAAAGTAATGTTTAAAAAAAGTAAGATAAAGGCGTCGTGTTTGGTATCATTCGAAAGAGCTTCACTTGTACATTTCTAAAATATTGCTCAAATTTAAAGTGACGCCCTCTAGCGAACAAAAATTCATGTGTTAAAATAAGTATGTAATTTTACACTGTGTTCAATATCATTTGAAGGGGCTTTACAGGTACTTATAAAAAATATCATCAAAATTCCCTGGAATGGACAAAAAGTAATGTGCTAGAAAAAGTAAAATAAATGCGTCGTGTTTGGATCATTTGAAAGAACTTCACTTGTACATACCAAAAATATTCATTGTGGTGCCTTCTAGCAGACAAGACACCGTGCGCAAATAGAAATAATAACATAATTATGATGGGAGCACCTTCACGCAGTGAAGGCGGAAATAGTTAAATAACTGGCTAAAACTCCCATGTTAATGCCCCTACACTATATGCCTTCGGGCTTAAATAGTATAGAAGCACAGTGATTTAAACAGATTTAAATACCATTATGTAATTTATTGCAGAATTGTAAATTGTCTTTGGTACGCATTTTGACATTTAGTTGAGCAAAGTGAATACAGTACCACAGTACGACTTGTTGATAACTATGTTTAACTAATACAAGGAATTAAAAAAAGTTCCTCCCTCCATTTTTATTCGGTTGCTAGTGCAGGTATTGATTTTTCATCTAGGTGCGCCGAGGTAATCGAGGTTGCTTGTCTAATACTTTTGCAAAACGTCCAGGTACTCGGGAGTAGATCACTCTACTTGTGAGTTGTGCGATATATAGGTTGGTATAGTCATACCTAAAAATAGCTTCAAGATTGTATTGCATCACAGTGACCGATTGTAAGCAGCATTATTACCAGTTACTTTAGTGTTTACTGAACATTTTACAGTAAGCACAATGGAGAAAGGTTATAATCCTCCTCCATATGGTTGGGGTAACGTGCATGCGACGCAGCCGCCGCCAGCTGCGCCACCCAGCTACTCCCAAGCCGTTGGGGGTGTTGGACCTTCCAGCCCCTATACACCTCAGAACCCACCAAGTAAGTATTATCAGATACTGATAATATAATGTTCAATCAGTTGACCTTAAAATACTAAAGTGATCTGTTTTTATGTCTTTAAAACTTCGAAATGATTTTAGATCTTTTCTTGCCTAGATGGCCCGCAGGCCACTGGATGCCCACAAGTGCTAATATGTGGTTTTGTGTGATAGGACTAAAAAGTAGCTGATGCAAATTAATTTTGGTCTATCTAAAACTTTATTTTCTATGTTTCGGTTAAGAATGGATTTAAATTTATGATAAATTGTTTTATCATAAAAAAAAAATTTGTACTTCTAGTCTACTAACAACAAATAAACCAAAGTGGTCCCTGGTTTAGACTGATTACGACCATTTCACCAGCATGTCAAAAGCAAAAGCTTGATCTCAGCACCAAGTTACAATTTCATAGTGTTCATTTTTTTTTATCTAATATGTGTGAAATAAAGCTGGTTTAGTTTGTCAGCACATAATAGAAATGAAGAAAAGTTGAACCCGGATCAATTGCCATTATAAAAAAAGCTTAGCTACATAATTAACTATATACAAATGATGTGGCATGCTGTACACATTTTGTCATGTTAACATGGCTGGCGGTTGAAAAGTTAAAGGGGTAACTTAAATTATCTTATTAAATTTTCATTAACTATGTTAGTGAAATGAACAGCATTAATTCATTAAACTCCAAGCGAACGCCGGCGTTCACGCACCTATTGTCTTTCTATTGTGTCTGTGATTTCCACGATTGAAAGGTTAATATTATATTGGTATTTTGAGCATGTGTGTTTGTTGATCAAGGCATAATTTAAAGGTGAAAATCTAAACTAAAATGCCTTTTCTGCTAATAGTTTGGCTCATTTAAGCCTTTTTCTCTTTAAACTTTCAGATACCATCAATTTGAGACACAATAGTAAGACAAAAGATGCGCATATGCCTTCGCTTGGGGTTTAATTAATTAAACCATTGGGGTTTAATTAATGAAACCCCAAGCCAAGTCAAGCAAGAACTGTGGTGCCGCACCCGCTTTGTTTCGGTTCAGTCTATGGGAGGACCTTCTCTCTCTCTTATATTTTGACATAAGACTCGGGGGACCGCAGCAGCCCTACCACAGATCTTTGACGGACCCAAAGTGGGTGTGGCTCCACAGTTGAATTATTATAACTATACATGTAGGTATGTATTCGATTTATGTTTATTTTATTTGTTATGCCTTTTTAACTATTTCTAGCCACAGGCAGTGTTAACAAGGAAAGCCAATATAATTCCCAATTTTTCAACTTCAGCTTGATGCATCATTGCCAATATAGACATGTAATCAGCCATTATATTAAGTTATAAATGTTAAAGGTTGACATTAAGGAAGTTGATATTATTATCAAATGTAATATTTTATGCTAATACAGACTTAATATAGATAAAATGTGACTCTAAACATCACAGGTTTAACTGCTAATTAATATTCAGCCATAATTAGTGTATGTTGTTGTTTTAATATAATTAGTATGTGTCTGTTACTCTTACTCGGACATATTTTTATGTCAGTGGACTAATCGTCTATGGTTTCTCCATCCATAAAAACGAAGTAGAATTTAATATTTGCATATTATGTTTGTACAAAATGAAAGCCAAATTATAATTATATTTTGAACTGGCTTTCTGATTAATTGTTATAGGTCCAAGCAGCAGGATCATTGGTTATCACAAGAATAGTTGGAACTAGATCTTATTATTTCCAATTATTCAAAAAGAAAAATCTTATAAAAACATTACTAATTTTGGATCTCATCGTAACTGTGAGAAGTTCTCCTATTCTCTCTTGAATTTAATTGCTACAATACATCAAATAATAGTGAGCAGTCATATTATGTATTTTAAAGGTGAAAGTATTTATATTTGTTACTTCTTGACTTCTGAAATAACACAGGATAAAAGAATCCTCCTGTGATCCAAGTATCTCATGTATTTTCTCTACAGTCACAAGAGCGAAGCCATTGGGCGAGTATTTTACAATAATGCACACAAAAAACAAAATATTTTCATTTATAAAGTAACCTTAAACTATAAATAAGGATACATTATGGCTGCTCATGCTCTACAGCCTTGACCCATTAGTCAATGTCACATAAATCTTGAGTAAACATACAATAATTATTTTTGGCAAAATTGACTTGCCTACCTGCTTTTTGAGTTATTTTAGATTATGGTACTTAATTTTACAAAAACTAGCTTAGGTATAAGTGTATCCACAATTAGGAGATTTGATTTGTGTTTATATTTTCACTCGACTTATTTTGCTATGGCTATACCTATGTACACTTTACTATAAATGCGAAAGTAATTCTGTTTGATCCATTTTCCCACCATAACTGCTGAACAGATTTGTTATAAACTTGACACATGAATGGACCTTAACAAGAATTAGGACTGTTATTCTAATAATTCCTTATATCTAGTATTCTTATATTTATTTTATTATTATATTCTATTAGTTTTCGCGAAAGAATAGCCGCGAGCAATAGCTAGCTAGCATTTTAAAGTGACAAAAAACGAATACACAAAATGTAAATTCATAGTAGACTTTCTGAAGGCCGCTCACTAACTTGCCTTCATTTTGTTAAGTCGTAACCGCTGCGCGTGATATTTTGTGGTTTGGCAATGAACAAGATGATTCAACATTTGATACATTTTTCAAAGAATGTGTTTTTGCAAAATAATTCTGAAATCCTTTGTAAACAAAACTGTGACTAATTACTGTTGTTTGCACTAAGTGAGTGCAAACAACCTTTTTTGATGAGCTTAGAGTTATATTTAGCTCCACACAAGGGATTTTAATAGTGCTTTGGTTTTGCTTGTGCTTGGCTCTGTCTTCTTATAGAAGTTACACTAAAATTAGTTTATACAGTTACTAGCTGTTACCCGCGACTTCGTTTGCGTGGAATTTAGGAAAAAAATCTCCTATTTTTGGGTAATTCTGTAAACAAATGTTATCCATTTCACAAACAACACGAAAATTTTGTCCCTTTTTAACTCTTTAAACCACAAGCGAACGCCATTGTTCGCGCACCCATTGTCTTTCTATTGTGTCAGTAATTCTCACGATTTAAAAGCAGCTTACGCTAATTTCATTAATAACATCAGCTATATCCCAGTCAAAAGTACCGCCTTTTCAACCGTTTCAATAACATAACCCAGAGTTAGAAAAGCACCCACGAAAAAATCAAGTACTCACCTAGTTACGTTACCTTGTAACATGAACTATTCGTCAGTAAAAGTCTCGTCAAAATCGGTCCAGGCATTTCAGAGATTAACTTGAATAAACAGACAGACAAAAATAAAAAATGCGTTTTTTTATATGTGTTGAATATACTCTCTTATGCATTCAGTGAAGAAGAAATGTACCTATTGATGTTACAGACTGTTCAATTTTGTTTATATGTATGGATTTCTGTAAAGAATGAAAGTAATATGTATCTCATCACTAGTAGTCACTAGCTTTTGCTTGGGGCTTAGTTCGCAGAAAAGTCGAATATTATCGCAAGGAAATGCTCCCAAAATAAAAAGTATCCTGTTGTCCTATTCCTGTACATGGACTAGCCATATTGTTATTTCTCTTTTTTGCCTTGCTATCATCCAAATTTGTTAAAACTTGAGGTAAGAATCAGTTAGTTTCGCAATTTATGATAAACATATATTTACCAACGGCACACGTCATCATCATCAACATCATCAGCCTTTTTAATTCCCACTGCTGGGACTCAGGCCTCCTCTCTAGGAGAAGGAATGGACCGTAATCCACCACGCGGGCCCAGTGCGGGTTGTTGAATGTCACATGTCTTCGAATTTTTGGTTCTAGGACATGCCGGTTTCCTCACGATGTTTTCCTTCACCGTTTTGAGAGCAGTGGTGATGAAATAAATTACGGCACACGTAGTAGTAGAAAAATTATCCCAAGGTAAAATACTCCTAGGATAAAAAGTATCATATGATATTCCATAGGACATCTCTAGCCGTGTATAAAGTTTTATCGAAATCAGGTCAGCAGTTCGAGCGTAAAGAAGTAACAACCATACACATACACACTCAGACAGTTTTGCCTTTATAAAATTAGTGTGATGCCCATACATCGAGGATACATACAAAGGCCATCCCTTGTCCAGGCGTGGCTGGAAAGACCTCACGGCGTCCTCACCTTCCGCATGACGCAGGTTCTCACCGGACATTGTAAGTTCGGGAGGTTCCTGCACCGGATTCGTGCAGAAGCGACGCCCGGGTGTCGCCATTGTGCGGAACGCCCGGAGGACACCGCTTGGGCAGAGCATCGCCGTGCTCTTGAGAGGCGATCGGCGGCGGCGATCTCTCGTGCCGGTCCTTGGTACAGGCGGAGCGAGGAAAAGTGGCAGGCGGTCGCCTCCTTCTGCGAAGCAGTAATACTAGCAAAGGAGGAGGCCGACCCCATGAGGCAACGGCGCTCACAGCGCCCCAGCCGCCGCCGAGATTCCGATCCCGATTCCCGGCCGCCGTAGGCGCGGGCTTGCGGATGGCGAGCAATGGGTAGCTCGTTGTCCGACCGTCCGGTAACTGTCTGGACCGAGCCCAAGTCGTCGACGGCGCGCATTGTTCCCGCGCGCCTCAAGAAGATGTCAGCAATCGCAGGGGCCCAATTGGGTCGAAGCCTTCTGGGCCCAGGGTTAGTTTCGAAAGACAGCTCAGCACCGGTACGAAAGGCAACGAAGGAACACGAGTGGGTTTTTAGTCGGTAAAAGTGTGACACTATCTCCCGCTCCGCCCAAGAGCGGGGATGTCATTAGATGATTTTCCCATCGGAAAAAAAACCCTTGTCCAGCAATGGGACACAATATAAGATAATAATAAAAAAAAATGTACAGTATGAATAAACATTTCTAATAGGCATTTATAATCAATTTACCAAATGATACTAATCAATTTGTTTATTGCAGCATCTGGGCCCTCCATAGTGACTACTGTGGTGCCAGTAGGTCCTCACCCAACTCATATGATCTGCCCCAGCTGCCATGCTGAGATAGATACGGCCACTCAGACAAAACCTGGACTTATCGCTTACATTTCTGGAGCCATTATATGTCTTCTGGGGTGAGTAATTAAACCTTAAAGTATGATTAAATGTTCTCAGATTATTCTATTTATTCACTAGCTTCTCACTCTAAGAATAGAGAAAGCCTATCTAACTCAATTATAAAGCAGCATTCTGCTGGTGGAAGAATTTTTAAAATCGGTCTAGTAGTTTTTGAGTTTATCAATTACAAACTAAAATACAAATTCTCATTTTTTTTAATTTATAAAAATTAATTTAGTTTAAGGGGTGTATACGGGGTCCCAACCAACATCTGTCGGGACCCAAGCCAACCTCACCTGTACGTGGTGCACCCTGCTGAAAAACGGACGAGGCTATGGCGACCCGCCAACACGCACTGGACCAGCGTGGCGGGTTATGGTCCGAACCCCCCCAATGCAACATAACAATACACACAGACCCCAAATGCCCGGCGACTCCAGTGGTTGTGTTGACGTGGACGGGCGTGGGCGCAGCCCTGGGGTCAGGGGTGCTAAGAATCTCCGGGCGGGAACGTTTAACCGTCGACGACTGGACCCGGCAACGTATAACGTACGTACACTCCGGTCCGACGAGAAGAACATCGAACTGGAGGAAGAGTTGAGCGGGTTCCGATGGAGAATTGTGGGATTATCTGAAGTCCGAAGACAAGGGGAGGACACGATAATTCTCAAATCTGGTAACCTGCTTAACTTCAGGGTGATCAGCAGTCCCAGAGTGGTATCGGGTTTATCGTCCACAGGTCCCTCGTGGACAATGTGGTGAGAGTCGAGAGTGTGTCGACCAGGGTGGCGTACCTGATACTCAGAATATCATCAAGATATTCGCTGATGGTCATAGAGGTTTACGCCCCGACCTCGACACACCTCGAAGACGAAGTGGAGTCCATGTATGAGGATATATCCAGAGCCATGCATGGTTCTAAGACTCACTTCACCGTGGTCATGGGGGACTTTAATGCGAAACTGGGCAAACGAGACGGTGATGAGCTATGAGTGGGGCAATTTGAATTTGGACATCGGAACACCTACTGGCTAGTTTTATGGAGAAGGAGGGCCTCTATATGATAACTCCTTCTTCAGAAAGCGTAAGCACAGGAAGTGGACCTGGCAAAGCCCTGATGGTATAACTAAAAATGAGATTGACTTCATCATGTCGACGAAGAAGCAAATATTCAATGATGTCTCTGTGATCAATGCGGTAAAAACCGGGAGTGATCACCGTATGGTAAAAGACACATTGAATATCAATGTCAAGCTTGAAAGATCTCGACTGATAAAGTCTACGCTCCGTCCTGCACAGATCCAGATCCAAAACTCCGAGAGCTTTCAGCTCGAACTTCAAAACCGTTTCGAGTGCATAGGAAGCTCCGTGGACAAATATAATGATGGGTTCGTGGAAGCTGTCCATACAGTTGGGTCTCAGTTTTTTAAGACTCGTACAAGTAAGACCAAGAGGCTCATGGATCAAACTCTTGAGCTCATGAAGAAGAGGCGTGAAATGACTTTGCAGTCTTCAGATAATGCGTGCACTTACCGGCAGCTCAATAAACAGATCTCGAAGTCTGAAACGCGACCTTCGCCGATTTAATACCGACAGGATTAAGGACGCGATTGAGCGGAATAAGGGCTCCAAAGTTTTTGTACGGGATCTGTCTATTGGGGAGAGCCAGCTCACGAAACTGAAGACCGAAGATGGCAGAGTCATATCCGCCAAATCGGAGCTTCTGGGAGAGATCGAGGCATTTTATGGACAGTTTCAGTCAGAAAGGGCTATGCTCGGGGTTTCCTTGCGTGATCGAATAAAAAATGAAGATATCCGCAGGAAAACTAAGGTTGCCGACATAGCACAAAGAATTGCCAAACTTAAGTGGCAATGGGCAGGGCACATTGCTCGCAGAACAAATGGCCGTTGGGGCCGAAAGGTTTTGGAGTGGCGACCGCGTACCGGAAGACGCAGCGTTGGAAGGCCTCCTATAAGATGGACCGATGACCTGGTGAAGGTAGCGGGAAACCGATGGATGCGGGACGCACAGGAACGTTCGATGTGGCGACGCTTGGGGGAAGCCTATGTCCAACAGTGGATGTGTATCGGCTGAAATGATGATAATGAATTTAGTTTGCATGCTCTAAAATGCAATAGTGGAAAAATTATAGCAAATGTGATGCCATTGAACATAAAGTAACAGCTAGTGTATCATATCATATACCAGGGATTTTATGGATATTGAATTTCGGATCTGGATATGGACACAGAGGCCATACCACGAGTTTTTAACTCGATCCATTTGATGACATAAACTGAACTGATTACAGGAATGGAGCTATATGTGTTGTGTAGCTCCCTGTCTCTGTGTGTCTCTCCCTTATGCCTTGATCACACGTACCGAGTAAACGGGTGAGACAGTACTCTCGGCCGAGTACTCGGTACGTGTAAACACAGCTCCGAGTGCTCGGCCTACTATTTATCTCTACAACTCGCTTTCATCACTGTCTCGGCCGAACAACATTTTACTTTCGCTTACCATCGTGAGATAGTGTTCAAACGCAATCAATAATAATTAAAAAAAAAAGTTTCGGATCGGATATTAGAAAAAAGTAAATCAAAGACTTTTATTTCTAGTCTAAATTATCGTTTGTTGCCCGGGCAAAACAAACAAAAATCTGTCGTAATCTGTTATTTAGAGTCCGCCTGTATCTGAAACTTTTATATCGGTTTTGGTTACGGACCTGCATAACATCCCTGCCTATAGTGTCAATGTGAATACATGAAGTGTGTCTTATTTCCAGATGTAGCCTGGGGTGCTGCCTCATCCCCTGCTGCATAGACAGCTGCATGGATGTGCATCATAAATGTCCCAACTGCGGGACATACCTAGGGAGATACCGACGATAGACATCCCAGCCGACATCGAAAACTGCTACGTGATTGAAAAAAAGAACTTTCAGAGATCTGCATTGGAATCCGTCATTATTACACTGTCTATTTTTACACTTATTAATATTTTTTAGATTAGGTTCCCACATAAAACTCATAATATTCCTTTTTAATTTATTTGCAATATAAATTGGTAGATACCAGTTGTTTATTGTCCCTAGTCAGAGGGTTAGCTGCTACATAAGAACCAATGTTGGTGTCAATTATTATTAGACGATGGATGGATTAGTCTTTATAGGAGCTGACCAAGACCTAAATGTCTCATGAACAAATTCGAAAGCCATGATGCAGCTTGAACGTCTGCCGCAAGGTAAATGTTATTGTAACCAAATTGGGTCATAGAGATATAGTCATTAAGAATACTTGGTTCTGGTTGGATAACGAAGCTGGAGTTATAAGGAAATTTATTTATTTCCACTTTAAAATGCTTTTGTGTTATATCTGTTTCATAATAATTTTCTAGCGTATGGGAATACAATCATAACTTGTTGATTTAGTTAATGAAAATTAATAATTTATAAGTTAAGTCGTTTTTTACGTAATTTTTCAATTAATTTATTACATATAAGAGAAAGCCATATTATGTATACAGAGTTTTTAATCAGTGCCAAAATGGTCTTCCATTTAAGGCTCGAAAACAACGCTCGTATCACATACACGATTTTAATGAATATTCTAAATGTTTAGCGAGTAGTACCAAATGTGCGTATATTTATTATATGTATGGTATGGTGCAATTTATATGTAGAATAATATTCTATAATTATACACACCTAATGTCATTATTGACATCACTTTATAGCATCACAATTAGGAAACTCGAAAACTAAAAACAGGCTTTATATTTATTATATTATTGTTAAGTGTGTTTAGAATATGTGAATATTCATTATATTCTAAATGTTTAGCGAGTAGTACCAAATGTGCGTATATTTATTATATGTATGGTATGGTGCAATTTATATGTAGAATAATATTCTATAATTATACACACCTAATGTCATTATTGACATCACTTTATAGCATCACAATTAGGAAACTCGAGAACTAAAAACAGGCTTCATATTTATTTATATATTATTGTTGTGGTATATATTCATAGTCGCAGTAGATATTAGTCATTAACTGTATCTGTTAGAATATAAGTGTACTCGAATGTATCGATCTTATTTCCCAGTATTAAAATGTGTTGTGTTCTTTCTCATAATTGATGGCACTTACTGGTTAGTCTGACTAACTGTTTAGGTTTATAAAACGATTTAATTTTTTTTTACACTTTCCAGCTAATTCAGTAACATTGATATAAGTTTTTCTTAATGTCTTAGGTGTACATTATTTTACATAGATCTAATGTTATTGATATTAGTAACTTATCATTTCGAAGTTAATGAAAAGCCTGAAACAAACTATCAAAAGTAACTGGCAGTTTTATTACCGAATTAACTGGTACTGTCTTTATTTGGTAATTTATGAGCAAATTTTCAAATTTTCTGCATATCTCACTCGATGATGCAGAAAATTGACAAAAATCGCTCTACGATCAGAAACGACATCGCAATATTAAGGCGTGACTTAGGCTACGTGCTCGCCTGATAGCCTGTTTCAGGTTTTGTGGTTAGGGAAAACCATTGTTACCAACCTGTTTTTATAGTAATTCTTAGTATATTAAGTAGTTACTTATAATAATTTTATAAAAATTAAGTTTTACAACAATATGTGCAGCTTATCTTTTGCAGCCTAATAGAAAAGATTTACACGACGTAGAGCTGTACTGTTTCGGTTATATTAATACATTAATGTGTTATACACTACACTTTGGCCTAACATTAAACAACATATTATTTTTAAAGTACAACTTAATGGTACAATTGAGCTTATCCTTAACAAATTGCCACTAAAATGACTACGTATTATACAAGACCCTACTGCCGGCAGCATTTAGCCTTCATGGCACCATATTAGAATATGTATCGGTATCAACTTCCATTGTATTTACATATTGATAGTTTATGTAATTTAAGTACATAATTATATACCTACTTACATATACATCAATATCATAATTAGAAGATTATTTTTACAAATATTTTCAATATTAGGTACCTATTTCTAAAACAAGAATGTATTTTTAATAAAAATCATTTGTTTAAACCTACAGGCATTTTACATTTTTATAAATTTATAATATATTTATTACCTAAGTAATTGTTTTATAATTTATAAAATATACATACCTATCAATAATATATGATTTATGAACTATTTTCATATACAGTGATATAATATTATAAAAACATTTTTTTGTATGTGTAACTTCATTAATAAGATATATGGGCTGTCTTAACAGAAAATAAATGTTTTATTAATGTCTGATGTGCAGTGTTATTGGAAGTTACCTCATTTAGTTAGATTGCTAGTGTCTTACTGAGTCGTGTATTGTATTTATAAATTACATGGTAAAAGGAAACGAACTTTTCGTCTGAGTATCGGTGGAAAATATTACCTACTGAACTGTACCAGAAAAAAAAAAGATCTTAGTCTCTAATTACTACGATACTAACTACTATACTTACTATAGTTATTTACACTATAGTTTGTACGAAATATACGGAGCCGTCGTACTGTCACACTTATCTACATTCAAATTCGATTTATAAAATGAATAAAATTAATTTTGTTGAATTTTAATAGCCAATACTGATAATAATATCCCTTCTGAGATAGCTACAATGGTATGGACATATGCGAAGATCCGATAACCATGTGGTGAAGACGTGCCTTTCTACGGCTACACATTCTGAGAGGGAGAGGCAGTTGCTGCTACCTGATGATGATACTTATCAGCGAATTAGATGGCGCCTCTAGATTAGGAAAGCCAACCCCGCATAACGGGAAGAGGCGAGGTCAAAGAAGTTAAAAAAATATTTTGCTGTAGGTACTACGAACAGCTCCGGCAGGATCTTATGGCGGAGTAGAAACAGCGCCACAATCGTAGCGACAAGGTTCTTGATTATTGCCATTGTACCTACTAATCGCCCTAAGGCGACGCTAGAGCTTACGGTGGAAGTCTGCCCCGCTTGGGTGGAATAGCGCCGTGTCCTCGTGGAGGCGATTGATGGCAGCGATCTCTTAGTTAGGTACGGAACGAGAGAGGATGGGAAGTAGACAGCACGTTCTGCGAAGCAGTAATGCGAGCGTAGGGAATAGCTTAAACCGTGGGGGAAAGGAAATCCGCACGGCCCATCCACCTCCGCTGCAAACGCGATTCCCGGCCACCGAAGGTGCGAGCTTGCAGATGGCGAGCAATGGGTAAATCGCCGACCGGTCATAAGGTAAGCACTAAGCCCGAGTCGACGTCGTGTAGTGTTTCACGCACGCTTCTAAAAGATGTTACAAATCTGAAGAGGCTCAGTAGGGCCGATACATTCTCTTTGGCCGATACCTGCTAGGTCTGCGGATTTCGAAATTCTTCAAAAGAATTACCGCCGTGGCTCTGGATGGCTAAGGGCAAACAGGTGGGATAAATGTCAGACACTCCTCGCTCCACCTAGAGCGGGAGAAATAATTTGAAGATTTCGTTCCTACTATCCTTTTTTTTTGAGATTGGCCGAAATTTTCCAATTCTGTTAATATCTATAAAATAAGGTTAGTTTAACATTTTACACAATGCCTAAAAATATTCTTTGTGTTTCTGGATGCCGAATCATTTATGACCATTCACATACAAAACATTTTGTTAACCCTAGGTCTTCAATCTTGTAACATTTCCAATGGACACATGCGCCACTGCCGAGCATGAGTGCCGTAGTTAGTTCGATACCCAGATCGGTCAACACCTTATTAGGTTTTCAGTAACCGCTTCGTTGGTTTTAGTGGTCACAAGCGCTACTGCCGGTCTACCCAATATTGCTTTGATGACAAAGCTCTATTTAATAGATCTCTACTCTAGCTACCTAGAGAAATCTTACAGTGATATTGTTTATAAAGATTGAATTGATAACCGGTATAGTTGAGAGAAATTGATAAATTATATCGATAATTTCAGACTGCTATTTATTTTGCATAAAATTAGCAGACTCGGGATGGTTTCGTGCAAACAAGGTCTTTGGTTCTTCTGACAAAATTTTTATATGGCAACACTGTGCAGAAGTGACATTTCGTAGTTTCGTTTCGCTCGGTGATCGGTCCATCGCTCGCTGTTGAAGATAGGGACTATTTCAAGAAAGAAAATTGTATTTTTTTAATTATTTTATATTATAGTAGAGAAGGTTCCTGAGACAAAAATGTCTTGGTTATTTGGGTACAGTACGACGCCTCCACCACCACCCTCGGATGTTCCGCCTGCAGATTCTGGGGGCTCTGCCGCACCCCCTAACCTATCCAAATCTGAAAAGAGGGCAATGGAGGCCTATCGCTTTGATTCTAGTGCTCTCGAAAGAGCTGCACAAGCAGCTAGAGAACTAGAAAGGTCAAGTAAGTAGCTAAGATATGATATTTACCAATCACATTGCGCGCTATTGCATAAGCGACCGCATAACCTTAAAGCGCGCGGCAAGACCTACTTTAATTTAGATAAAAACAAAATTTTTGGTACTTAATCAAGTTTTTCATAAAATATCAAAAATTTTGTCTAGCAATGATGTGTTCCATAATGTTGTTGAGGACACTCAATTGTAGACATAAGTTTAATCATATAACGGAGGTTAGAATACTTGATTTGAC
This sequence comes from Mythimna ferrago, assembly GCA_910589285.2. Lineage (NCBI taxonomy): Eukaryota > Metazoa > Arthropoda > Insecta > Lepidoptera > Noctuidae > Mythimna > Mythimna ferrago. Next base: position 13,239,918 of record OU342673.1, on the reverse strand, counting down.
TTTGTAAGAATATCTTATGAGATCATTATAACTTTTAATATTCTGGAGGAATTTGTATTGTATAATCATACTTGTAACTTTGTATCTCATTATAAGCGGACTGTATATTCTTAGGAAAAATAAATTTCTTTAAACCAATCTAATTTATGACAGTTGTAAAATTTTAAGTATAAATAAAATGACTAAGGTTACAGTAATAGAAGATAAATCCAAGCTATCTTAACAATATCCACAGAGAATATTGATTAACACTTCGAGCCAAGAGCATACAATAATGTTTGTGGGTCCACAATTCACTTCCTGACTTGATGATGATACTGATTTAGTAGATTTTGATTCATTTATCTCAATTATATCTTGTTTTATCTATTTGATATGAATAAGCCGAGTAGCAATTAACACGCAGCAAATCTACATTGTAAGATTTAATGATATAAACCTTTCAATCATGGAAATTACAGACACAATAGAAAGACAATAGGTGCTCGAACGCCGGCGTTCGCTTGGGGTTTAATGAATTAATGACGACATTGTTTGAACTCAAAAAAAAAAATTGTTATAATATCTGAAAATTCTTTAAATTCTTTTTGAGCTGATTTAAATCTGATTTGGAATTTGGTGCCATAGTAACTTTTATTCAGCTCAAAATTACCTATCCTAAGATATAACACACGTAGCTATTGGAAGATAGGCTAGATTATATAGAAACTTTGCATTATTCTTTATTTTGAAAGAAACACAGTGCTCTATTCGATAATAAGCTTGAGTCAAACTTATACTCCAGGGTTGTAGAAACAACTTTAGATTAGAATAGTACCTTTTTTCATTAAACTGAAAGGATCATGGCGAAGTCCCGAATAAAATTTTGCTGGCATAGTTTTTTTTGCGTCTTGTGATGAAAAATATACAAAAGTATACAGATTAAATTTTAAAAACAATTTTGTCTTAGAAATTACTATTAATAGATACCAAGTAATAAAGATTTTCCAGTGTAAAGTTGGTGAGATTACGTATATTATGTCAATAATACCCACGTACCTCCATATGAATTTAAAAAATGCATGCAAGTCATGTCAAATGTTATGTTTTCTTTTTCTCTATGTCTTTTGGCTGGATGGCTGTTGAAATGTCTAATGCCATACTTTTTCTGATGATGTGATTCTCGATATTGTATTTATTGTTGTGACAACATCATATATTGTGTCATTTTAGCCACTACAAGTATATTCTAAGCACAAACAGTTATTTTTTAATGCGGAAATGTATTTCCGAAGTATTTATTATCAATACATAAAACATAGCATATTATATTACTTGACCAAGATTTATATTAGTAGCAACATTAAACATTCAATTTAGCCAAAAGCCATGAAAGCCATGAGCATAAAAAAAAAACTAAGCAATTCAGTTTCCAATTATGATCTTTTTTTTTTGCAGTCCGTAGACTGGGCATAATCTTGATTAGATAAAACAAAGTCAATTATTTCGTTGGCATATATCATGGTAACTTATACAAGGAAGTACTTATATAAGCAGACACTTAATAATTTCATCAATAATTTCCTCGCCATTGTTCTTTTAGCGTGTAAATCTTTGTTTTGAATATCATGTTAATTCAAAAAAGAATTTACTTGATGTAGCAAATAGATTTACCTGGAAATTCGAGTTATTGAGAGTGTACTTTAAGTATGTATAACTCGAATTTCGCTTTTCTTTTTCATCAAGCCAGGTTACCGCCACACATAAAAAAGCAAAAGCTTGCTCTCGCATCAATGGGCCACTTCATCTTTCACACAAATGAAAAAAACTACTTTCATATAAGATTTAATAGCATTTAAGTCTGTCATGTAGTCATGACTGTGGCATTTTGTTATGAGCATGGACATTTTGCTTTGTCATGTTTTAAACGTTAAAGTTTTTTTATGTGTCAATCCTAACCTTTTATTATCATAGAAATCCTACATCAATGATATGGCCAAACGAGGATTGACATATCATCAAATGTTTAAACCATCTGGCGAATTTTAGAGTTGGCCATATAATAAAGTGATCAATTCTAAGATCTGGCCACAACATATACATGATTGTGGCATTCAAAAGGATAAGGTGTGTGTAGGTTCTCCTACACTTCTTTACTGTGTAGCTGAGCTGATAACGCCAAGAACTGCTCTTGGTGTTATAGAATCAGTATATTTTGATGCAAATGGAAAATATTTGTCATTGCGACTGAGGGGGAATTTTTATTATGGAGTTGAGTGCTCCAACAAATCATGTGACTTTTTTCAATATACTGACGAAGCTATAAATAATCAGAGGTTAATCGGTGACTCATGGGGGTCGCTTAGCACCCAGCGACGGGGGTGAGCTTGCGTGCTTTTCCGCAGTTTAGCACCGGTGCGGAAAACTGAATTGCTAGCCTAAAAGTGGTAGAGTTAGGAGCAGGTTTTCGAGTAAGTGTATTGAATATATATACAATAAACAAACAACTGGCCTGTTGATCTAGTAGTTAGTGGCCCTGACTGCTAAGCCGGAGGTTGTGGGTTCGATTCCCACCCAGAACAAATGTTTGTGTGATGAGCATGATCATTTGTTCTGTCTTGGTATAATTTATCTATAGTATGTATGTATTTAGAATTATAGTATAATTATGTTTATCAGTTGTCTAATTCTCATAATACAAGCTTTGCTTAGCTTGAGACTAGACGGCGTTGTGTGATAGTTGTGCTTGTGGAACACTATATTAAAAATATAATATATATATTTTTTTACTTTTAAGATCAACCTGCCTCCATGAAATAAAACATCTATACTCTGATTACATCTACTAATTATGTTCTTATTATTCAGAACATTCAAAGGAAGCGTTGGAGCTTAGCAAGCTACAAGAAAGCACTAAACAGACTGAACAAATGGCAAAAATCAAAGAGTATGAAGCAGCCATAGAACAAGCCAAAGTAGAACAGAAAAGAATTGATTTTGAAGAGCGGAGAAAAACACTACAGGTGCCTTTAGATTATTATTGTCCTAATATAGTATAGTAAGAATCTTACTAGTAATACAATGATTAAATTATAACACAATATTATTTAATTTATAGGAAGAAACAAAACAACATCAAATCAGGGCTCAGTATCAAGATCAGTTGGCTAAAAAGAGATATGAAGAACAACTGGCACAACAACAGAGATCTCAGGAAGAAATTTTGCGAAAGTAAGTCTGGTCTTTATATAACTTTTCCCTGAAGCTGGCTATCCAATATGTACACGAACTAATGTAACAGTGGTTTGCGCATCTGCAAGCGCTCAGATGGACGCGGTACGCTCATCATCCATAAGAAAAACGCGTGCTCCACAGTCCCCTTGCGAACATTTTTCATCCGAGCATGGATTGTGACACGTATTTATTATTATTTATTTTAATTGGTCTAGACTAGTGTTTGACTGCGATCCTACCTGATGGTAAGCAGTGATGTAGTCGTTGACGGTGAGCCGTAGTGATGGTGAGGCGTAGAATAGAATAAAATAGAATAAACTACTACTACTACTTGTTTATTAAAAACCCATTCACTCTAGCCTTGAAGACACCCAAATATCGGGCAGAAAGTCCGCAACAGGCAAATTGTTCCAGTGCTTTGACATATGCGGTTTAAACGACGAGGCGAAACGCTTAGTTCCTACAGTAGAGGTTTCAACAACGTAAAGGTGGTATATCGCTCGCGTCCACCAATACGAACTTTGTGTTCGCCCAAAAACCGCCACTGATTGGAACGCTGAGCGCGCAAAGCTGCACGCTCGTGGAGCAGTTGTAGTGTAGTGGATACCCAGCTTTAGAGCTATCTTCATAGTCGCTGTATTGTAACATTCTAAGGAACAAATTAATTAATTTTGATAATTATTTTTAGACAAGAGGAAAGTGTTGCTAAGCAGGAAGCTCTTCGACGCGCCACTATTGAGCATGAAATGGAGCTTCGTGAGAAAAATAAACTCAAAGCAATTGAGGCTGAAGCGAGAGCCAAAGCAAAAGCTGATCGTGATAACCGGGACATAAATTTAGAGCAAATTAGACTGAAGGCAGCTGAAAACAGAACGACTATACTTGAAGGTATTAAGTAAGTATATTCAATAGTCTATTGATCCTGAAAACTTCTCTGTGAAAACTCTTCGTGTTGTTTTTTTGTCTCTACTTCTTCCATTGCTTTCTGTCCTTTGCAACTTTTTCAAGTTTGCTTAAGTTTAACTTTTACCATCTTTTGCGTGGTTGATCTCTATTTCGTTTACCTTTTCTTTTCTACGGTACTGCTCTGTCAGGACTTTGCTCCATTTGTCCTTGGGACTTCGTAGCATATGACCCGCCCATCTCCATTTCATTTGGTCTATCTTAGTGAGGATGTCTGTTATTTCTGTCCCAGTTCTTACAGATCAGTTCCTTTCTCTGTCTAGTTCTTTCATCCCCAGCATGCTTCTCCCCATAGCTCTCTGACCGTGTTCCAACATATCATGTGGTGTTTAAAGAGTGCCCAAGTTTTGCAACCATAGGTAAGACAGAGGAGAAAGCAAGTCTTTTATAATCTCTTCTAGTGATTAAGTAAATGAATGTTATAGTTGTCCACACTGATAACACCCAGACTTTTAATGTTGTCATAAACCTTAAATCAAAAATATTGTAATGTACTAAGAATTTTTTAAATTATGGAATAATTCATTGATCAACAGAACTGCAGGGAGTGTAGTTGGTACTGGACTGAATGCACTTGTCACCGATTGGGATAAAACATTAGCTGCAGCTGGTGGGCTATCTCTCTTGGCTCTTGGAGTGTACTCGGCTAAGGGTGCAACATCAGTGGCTGCTAGGTTCATTGAAGCTCGCATCGGTAGGTATCAATATTATGTCTCATTGAAGAAACATAGGCATACTTATGTTTTTTCAATGAGATATAGTTTCCTATGATAACTTAGCACTTCATAAACTTCCTGTCATTCACACTCTTTCGTATTTTCAGGCAAACCTACCCTTGTCAATGAAACATCAAGATTCTCAATATTGGAAGCTGTCAAACATCCCATACTGACAATTTCTAAAGCAGTAGCGAGCTTCAGAAAGCCCACCGATGCGTTAGCTGGTGTGGTGCTAGCACCTACTCTTGAGCGGCGACTACGAGATATAGCTATCGCTACTAAAAATACCCGTTTAAATAAGGGATTCTACAGAAACTTGCTCATGTATGGACCTCCTGGAACTGGTAAAACATTATTCTCTAAGGTGAGTGTCTAGATTATTGTATATGAGATTGTATTATACTGTTTAAAAATCTATTTGTTATAAAACTTATAACAATTAATTTAAATAATATTTCAGAAACTGGCAAAACATTCTGGCATGGAATACGCTATCCTAACTGGTGGTGATGTTGCACCCATGGGAAAAGATGCTGTGGCAGCAATCCATAAAGTATTTGATTGGGCCAATACCAGTAAAAAAGGTTGGTGTGAAGCAAGTCTACACAAAGAACGAAGTATATTTTGTGAAATGTACTTTATTTTAAAAGCATTTGAAATCGACAGGTGTACTCCTCTTCATTGATGAAGCTGATGCATTCTTGAGGAAGCGTTCCTCGGAAAGGATCAGCGAAGATTTGAGAGCCGCCCTCAATGCATTCCTCTACCGCACATCTGACCAAAGTAACCGGATAATGTTGGTTCTCGCATCTAACACACCGCAGCAATTCGATTCTGCAATCAACGATCGTCTCGACAAGATGATAGAGTTCGGTTTACCAGGCCTCGAGGAGCGCGAACGTTTAATTCGCCTCTACTTTGATACCTTTGTTCTCAAACCAGCATCGGAAGGAAAGAGGTAAATAAAATTTTGCAGAATTTAAACACATACTGATGTTTGATACTATGTTAAGTTATTAATTCTTTTACAGACGGTTGAGCGTGGATCAGTTCGACTACAGTGAGCTGTGCTCGACACTGGCTGCCCGCACGGCCGGTATGTCGGGTCGAGCACTGTCCAAGCTGGGTGTCGCATGGCAAGCTGCTGCTTATGCTTCGGATGACGGGCGCCTTACTGAGCAAATGTGCATCGACATTTGTGATGACGCTGTGAGGGACCATCGTCAGAAGGTATTTCATTGTCTCATTTACTTGTATCAGATATTAACAGAAGTTCTGCTATGCCCTGTTAGGTGTGATGACGATATTCTCAAAAATTATGCGGTTTGTATGTGGTGCTCACTAATTTGAATTTTTGTTTTAGATGGAATGGTTATCAAATGAAGAGAAATCTCGAAGCATGATGCCTTATCTTTTAGACTTACCGCCTTTAGATACTGAAAATGACAATGCTGTCGAGAAAGCAACAATAAAGCCTAAATCCAAAAATGCTTTGAAAAACAAAAATGAAGATGTTGAATTAGAGAAGTGACACAGTGTTAACCCTGACGACATTGCAGATCTAGCTGAAAACAACATAAGTTCCAGTTCCACAAGTAATAGAGCAAACTGTGATACAACCCTAAAGTTCAAATATGACTGTAAAAAGTCAGATTTCAGAAAGTTTATTCATTTAAATGATAGAGATATGGAAGTCTTGCGGACATTATCGCAGAAGAAAAAAGCTAGCACAAGTCAGGAGCAAGTCACAATCGGTAGTGGATAATGTAGTTGTTTCATATTCCTAGTTTACATACATGTATGTAAGAATTTACTATGAACGTGTACAATGCGTTCCAAATGAGAATAGCATCGCCCGCCATGTTGTGATGTCACGATTTACTGTTAAATCGAGGAAAGAAAATTTTTAACATTAATTAAAGGTTGTCTGTAAGAGATCATTATTTTGGGTATAGGATTACTCAGCTTCAGGCTTGATGCCTGGGAATTATGAGATGTTTGGGTTGGTCCAACTTGATTATTATAGATTTGCATAAAAAGACTACATGTATGTGTAGGTAATCTTTAGAAAATATGTACCAAGAAATATAAATTGCCTTTGTTAGGAGTTATGTATTATTATTTTGGGCGCGAGACATACTATTGTAAATAAACCTAAATTTATATAAAGAAGAAACATTACATTACAGATAGCGAAATAAAGGCTTACTGGCGAAGACTTGCCTCATAAGTTGGCTACAAAATGTGCATTTGATGTAGAATTAATTAATCTAATTCATAATATAACATGTATTGGAGTTATTATAAATATATGGTTATGCTTACGAGTGTGTGTTAACTTTGTCTGTCTGCGATCTGGCAATGATACTTTAGTCTGCAAGCGTTTTATTTGTGAGTTATTGGTTTTAATATTAGTGTGGTGGTTCACAGTTGAAAATTTTTGCTGAAGGTAAAAAAAATAATACACTTGTTTTTGGCAAATCCATGAAACCTTTATTGCAGTGAATGTAATACATATAAAAAAATATGTAGTGTTCCTTCATTACTTAAAAGGTGAAATATGTTTATTTTCAGCGAAAAATCTTCGAATAATAATAAATATAACTGTTTAGTACATATGCTATATAGATCAAGTTTGTTGTTATCGTTTTAGTTACACTAGTAGTGCATATTAGAATATTGTTAATGAAAAGAATTGTTTCATTTAGCATTTTACCTAACACACCGCAACACTATAGGTTGATGTTTGATGCATTGTCACCTTATGTAAGAGCAGTCCCTTCCTCATAATCTCATGTCTCTATATGTCTAGTCTAACTCGACAGTAATTTTACATTTTAAAATGTTGAGGTCTATCGTCACGCCAACACATATGTACCTACTATTTCGGGAATTTGCAAAGATAAATAAAAAGATCGACCATCGTTTTGGATGTATTTTATATCGTCGTCATCCTGCATCTACTTTAAGAGAAAAGAAATTGGTGTTACCGGTGAGAATATTTCGTTTCAATTTAAAATCAAAAACATGGTAGACCACAATGGGCCTCATTAGAAGGCTTGAAAGTCAGCCAAAGGGCAATAGACATGACTATGCACGGAGTTTCCTTGCGGGATCGAGTTGGGAATAACAATATCCGCAGGAAAACCAAGCTTTGCGACATAGCCCGAAGAATCATCAAATTTAAGTGGCATCGGGTAGGGCACATTGCTTGCAAAATAGTTGGTCGATGGGGCCGGAAGATTCTGGAGTAGCACTCGCGTATCGGAAGATGCAGCGTTGGAAGGCAGCTCACAAGGAGGTCCGATGGCCTGGTGAGGGTCTCGCGAGAATCCGACGATCCAAAATGGGACGCACAGGGCCAATCATTATGGCGACACTTTGAGGAGGCCTACATCGTGTTTCGGCCATAATGATGATGATGAACTTAAGAATCAGTTTCTGATGAATTAAGCTTGAGCTAGAGCATTATCATATCACACTAATTTTATAAAGGCGAAAGTTTGTAAGAGTTCGTATGTTTGGTACTTCTTCACGCTTGAATGGCTGAACGAATTTGGATCAAATTTGGCACACGGGTAGACCATATTCTGATATATAGATATATAGCACAAAGGATACTTTTTATTGTTTTATGTTCTTTTGAGACAATTTTCTACCGCGGACGAAGCCGCTGGCAGCAGCTCCATTTTACTTTTTTACAGAACTTGCCAATCAGACTTATAAGATTAGGTATACTGAGTGGAAGGAACTACTCAAGTTACCTGGCACAATAAAATATCACTCCATGCCCCCATAATCATAAAGACATTGCCTTATAATACATTTAATTACTAGAAACAATAACATTAGTATCGACAGGTATAAATGAATTCATCTAAACAAATCAAGACGAATTTTTAAAGCATTATAGTTGTTCGCTTAGCAAATACTTAAATCAATTGCAATTCCTCAAGTTGTACATGGGATACTGACATTACCAATTTGCGAAGGTTGAAATAGAAATTTTGAATGTGCCCTGACCTTAACTAATAACAATTAGACTATAAAATACATTTAAAAATGGAATAATATCATTTTAATGAATAGATCTGTGGAATAGATAATAAGACTTAATAATTTCACACAACATGACTGTCCCCACAATCAAGCACATTTAGCATTGTTATAAAATGTGCATTAATTTGCTAGCTTACATAAATTTTCACATCTTACAGCTTAGGCAAAATATTTTATACTATTATTATAAAGTGTATATTTTTGGTATGCACCATTCTTCATAATAAATATTACAATATAAGTTCATTGTTTAATTCCATATTCATAATATAAAAGAGCTACCATTTCAATCAAGTTTTTGTTTAGTTAATCATCTGTATGCAAATAATATATTACATTTTTACAAGTATTTAGCAAAAGAATTACATACATTTATCTGTCTGACTCTCCATAGACATTATATCTATGATTCAAACTTCACGCTACACAGAATAAGATGATTTTTTTTAATGAAATGCTCTTAATTAGTTCTGTTCCCTGAGCAACAAGAGGTCTGGGCTGGGGGAGCTTCGTCATCTACCACCACGACTTGTGAAGTTCTGTTCACATCTGTTTGAGAGTTTTGCTCGTGCCTCTCAATCATTGTCCTTGTAAGATCCAGGAAGAGCTCCTCCACTCCTTGGTTTAACTTTGCTGATGTGTAAAAATGTTGAGCACCAACCATGTTGGCATAGCTGAAACACCACAAGATATCTTTCAATTACATCTCTTACTGTTATTATTGTTGTTTTTAATCAACTATTAAAATGAAATTGTGTGTTAATACTAGAAGTGTGGGCATCCCTTTGACCTATTTCGATGTTCCTTCTGCTCTAGTTAGGGTTCCATACCTCAAAAGGAAAAATATTGAACTCTTATAGAATCATTTTGTTGTTTGTCTGTCTGTAAAATCAAATCCCATTGTCTCGGGAACGCATAGAAGTATCGAGTTGAAATTAAAACAATATACACAGGTCTACGGTTATTTGAAGCTGTGAAAATATCAAACTTCTGAATTAACAAAAAAAAAAAAAAAAACAACCGTTTACGTGGCAAAAAACATATATTTTGATAATTTCAAAGGAATCAAAATTCATAGGGTAGTTCCCGTTGGTCTCAGCACAAGTATAGTAAAAAATCTGAAAACTGTAAATTTGTAGTCACAGAATAAAAACTTTTTTTGCAATTCGGAAAAATATTCAAAACTCAATTTAGGAATTGAACTTTTTCATTGATGTTTCTATGGAACCCTCAGTGCGTGAGTCCAACTTGCACTTGCCCAGTTTTTTAAAAAGTGTAGAATCTCATTTTTTTTTATGAAATGTTTATTAAATGTTTTTTTTTTGAAAAAATTATGATTATACACAGAACAAAACACTAATTAGTGCAGGAAGAACATTGAAATGGTTCAAATTTAGGATGCCTACACTTCTAGTGTTAAACAAGTACTTAAGTTATGAAACAAACCTCTCTGCTTCTTCTAGAGGAACAGTCCGTTCATGTTCTAAATCTATTTTATTTCCAGCTATTGTCAGGACTATATCTGAGCCCAACATCTTTTTCAATTCCTTCACCCAGTTTTTGACCTGTAATAAAATCATTCAATATACCTGTAACTACTGTTACTTTAGAATGGAAAAAAAAAACGTGTTGCGCCTCAAATAAAACGGGACAAGGGCAGGAAGAAGAAGAAGAAGAACTACTGTTACTTCAACACATAACCTACCATCTAGGTTATGTTCTAAAGTATTATGTTGTGGCAGCAGTTTTATTTAACAAAGCAAATGGATATCAGAGTTTCATTTTTTGAGTCATCTGCCTAATCTGCCTTACTTATCAATGTGCATGACGTTATCAACTTCTAAGTGTTCTTTATTCAGTGTTATGTCACATTTAAATGAATTGTGTTGTTGACTATGACTATACTGATATTTTAAGTGATAACAATATATCAGACCTTTCCAAAAGAATCTTCATCAGTGATGTCGTACACAAGAATAGCCCCATTGGAATTTCGATAGTATATAGGACCCAAAGCATGGAATTTTTCTTGTCCTGCAGTATCCCAAATGGAAAGGTTAACACGTTTGCCATTAATGTTTAATCTCTTGTTCAAAAAGGTGGCCTGAAACAAAAATAAAAGTGTTATTTCGTCCATACTGACAATAGCTCCCGACTGTTGGGTACTTTGATCTGTCATAAAATCTAGTTAGACTATTACTAAGCAAGTTCATTTGAGAGCTTGTTACCTAAACATTTTGATCAGAAAATTTGTTACCTAACTGCAATCTCAGTTTCATTTTTACTAGTGTACTTAATACCTAATCATGAATTAAACAAATTCTCTGAAAGTGATCTAAACATATTACTAAAACATTATAGCCCTTATTTTATAACTATCTTAGGCGGAGATTTTGAGTCGTAGATACCTGAAGCGTAGTCAGATGTTTGTCGTTGAATTTATCTTCGATATAACGCAATAATAAAGATGTCTTTCCAACACATCCCTCCCCAAGTAAGACAACTTTGAAGTTGTGAGTCCCGCTCGGCGCGGTAGCCATTATAGTAATTTAATAGATCCTTGGCTTGAAACCTTGAAAAGTTGAACTCAGGCAAATTAAATTTGTAGCAGTCGCAAGAAATATGTAATAAACTATACACAAGCAGCAAATAGCTATTTTACATCGCGAACAAACACAAAAGCATATCTTAGGTATTCATCACAAATTTTTCGATGGATTAATGTACCACGGTGTATAAAATATTGATAAGATTCAGAGAACTTTCCAGTTTGTAGAATACAAAATGTATATTTTTCAACAATTCTAATGACAAAAGTGAATGAGTGATTATTGACATTAATCAAAAATGACAGCAGCTGATCATAAGCATAGACAAGAATTTATTTTTTATGTTAGCAAGGCAATTTATTTGCATTGTGTCACATAATTCCGATGGTGTGTAATGGCCTCATTTTCTGAAAGAGGTTTTTAAGAAAATGCACGCCTCCAATTTGTGTTGTGCTCTGTAGCAACGCCACCGTGTATTTTATTATTATGATAAACCCATTTTTATGTACGGCTGACGTACATAACGTACATGCATTGTTTGTGTTTGTACGCCTTTACATTTGAAAGAAAAAAGTAAATTAATGTGGCGTTGCTGCGGAGAATTCTCACTAGCAACGCCACCTGTAATCAACATTTGTAGACACAATTTCAACTATTTCTCTAAAGTTACGTAATGTACGAACGCTGTGTATTATTTAGATTATTTAGACAAAAATTGTAAAAAATAATATTTTGGTGTATGTACCTATATTCATATGCATAAGGGTGTCCCTTATTTTTCAAAGCTTTTATTTTTTAACGCATATGTTTTATTTTTGTTAATTTGCTCATAAAACACTCGGAAATAAATTTTCACCTTATTTGGAGTAGGTACAACAACTCGTGCCGACTTGGATCGAATCATGTTCACATTAGTTGCTCGGAGGTAGCGAAGCATACTCGTCGTGTTTGTCTTTTTTTCTCAGTTATTATCGTGTTTAATACATATTGTCATAAATTTAGAAGATAACAGTAGAATTTTGAAACCAAAAAAAATTTTTTTTCTTAGTTGAAAAGGCGCAAAGTTACCGTTTATCCATCAAGTTTTGTAGCACTTTCTTAAATATTCGCGGAGTTAAGTTGTCTGTATTCATTAAACCCCAAGCGAACGCCGGCGTTCGCGCACCTATTGTCTTTCTATTGTGTCTGTGATTTCCACGATTGAAAGGTAGAAAGTGCGAATCTCGTCGTTCCAGAGTGTATTATATTTTGGGAAAAAGCTTGAATCCCTACTAGAGTTACATCTAACTGTGTAAAAAACCTTGCTTGATGGGAGTTGCAAAAAAATCTAAGTAATGTGAGGAGGACTTTTAAAACCAATTTGATCATTTATTCGATATAGCACACGCTAATGCTTTGGGATGAATGAAAATAGGGGAAGTTAAAATCTTTTTACAAAAACAAAGAGAACCAGGATGTTTAACGGGAGTCGATAAAAAGTTGGCCGAGAAACAAAAAAGAGCAAGACAAAGAAAATTAAACGATGAGAAAAAAAGACATGAGCAAATGTGTTCCGAGAGTTTATTATCATTTTTCACTATACAAGATTTTATACAAACGCAAAAACGTCACAATCCTACCAGCTCTGACGAAAGCCTTGAGCAACCCATTCCATCAACATCTCAAACAGTAAGTTCTAAGCTACTACAAAAAGAGGAAGTAGAGACTTTATTACGCCTTATTTGCAGCTTTAGATAGATGTAACTAAGTGTAAGGGTTCTGTCTATATACTTCAGGCTGTATTAGAAACACTAGATCTTAGCTATGATGATTCCCAGATAAATAAATCGTCTATTCAACGCATTCGCACACAAAGTAGAAAATAATAATATGCATGAAACGGTGACCCGTTCACTGGGATGGGAAATTATTACCTGGTCACGTCTAGGCGTGAGAAGTGCTAAAGAAGAACGCTTGTCAATTCTGAAAAACTTTTGACTGTGCCTGGAGAGCTCTTTTGGTCAAGATCAAGCTAAAACGATGTTAAACGCATTTCATGACTGGAACCTCGATGACAAAATACATATGATGAGCTGTGATACAACTGCATCTAATACAAGACGATTGAAAGGAGCTTGTGTACTTTTGGAACAAAAACTTGATAGAGAATTGAAACGCTGTGTGCAAGTGCATAGAAATCTGTATTCAGACTGTAAAAAAGCGACCCTTTGAGGAATGCCTGTCTGTTTATCGGTCAAGACCCTTTATCTCGAGAACGCGTAGAGATATCGAGTTGAAATTAAAACCATATACTTAAATCTGCGGTTCCTCTAGGCTGTGAAAAAAATCTAACTTCCGAGTTAACGAAAAAATAAGATACAGCCGTTTATATCGCAAAAAACGTATAGTTCGACACTTTCAAGAGAATCAAAGTTCATAAGGTACTTCCCGTTGATCTAAAATCCTGAAATTTGGCATGAAGCAAGGCCTCATAGCAAAAGTATAGGAATAAAAACTGAAAACTTTAAATTTGTAGTTTCGTAACAAAAAAATACCTTTTTTTGCGATTCAAAATCTTCGTAACTCAATTCGGGAGTTGAACTGTTTTCATAGGTTAGTTTATACAAAACCCTAGTTTCTTTGGGTTTGCCTGGTTGTTTAATAAATAAGTACCTATTTATTAATATTATTTTATATAATTTATTCATTAATTAATTTTAATAAATAAATATAAAATTACATATTAAACAATAAATAAAAAAGAATCAACATTACACAAAGGAAACGTCAAATGTCAATAAATAACCCGCCCCTGATCGTTCCCGGTGCAAAGGTGCCCATAACACTCGCCGCATTACCTCGCTGAATAGCAATGGCCATTCTTTGCACCAAGAACGACCTGGACCGGGAGTCACCCGTTGCCTCACCGAGCCTACGGCCCAAATCCCGCACAAAAGACCTCGCCTCCGTACTCCAACTGCCCAGAGTCTCCACAGCAACCGGCACAAAATGGTAAAGCTGCTCCAAGGCAGCGTACTTCAGCCTTTTTTTAGAGCAGGCGTCTTCAGCGGCGGCAGAAGCAGTGTGCATGGTGCGACTCAGGTGACTGGCGGCGACAGTGCTGACGCAAGTTGCGTCCCAGATCAGGCACTTCCCGTTCTTCCATGGTACCAGAGTCAGCCCATCCGGCCTCTTACCATCAGACCTGCTAAGACCTGAAGGCTCAAGCACGCAGGGGATGTTTGCCGATATAAGGGCTCTACGGACTATGTCGTTCAGGGCATGGTGACGTGGGAACCTCCCTGTGCAGCGCCGACAGTTCAGTGCGTGATGGCCATCGGCCTCCACCATGGAACCGCAGGTGCATGTATGTGGTTCGCACACCTTACAGCCCAGGCGGAGAGCCACCGCCACACGCAAAGAGTCATCGTCGAGCAAAGTGCCCAGATGAGGCGAAGGAATCGCCTGTAACCACGCCCCGGACTCGGGTTGCGACACAGCTCGAAGTCTGGCCCTATCGACTCCCAACGCACCCTCTAACAATTGCTCCTGGAGCAGTATCACCCCACCGTCATCCCACGCCCGCTGAACATGTTCTGATTCGGGGATTGTTGCACCCGGGTTGAGGGTCCACCAAGCTGACACAGCATCCGACGCAAAGGGTATGCTTCCCCCGTCACCATTAGTATTGAGTAATACAGTGACTAGGTTGGCAACCCCATGCGCAGACGCCAAGAAAGCCGGCAGACCCACATCCCGTGCACACCGCACCCCCAGACCACCACATCGGATTGGTAGAGCCGCCTGCCTCCACTGGGGCCCATCTAGGGAAACATTGAGAACAGACTCTACCACCGATTTCAAGGCGTTGTCAAACGAGGAAACTTCCTCAGGACAGAGCCAAGTAGGGGTGGTCCGCAACAGATATGCGATTTTTGGGAGAGCGAAGCACATACGCAACAAGACAATCGCAACGTGCGCGGAAAGATCTTTAAGACGCTCGTGAGCAGAAAGGAGAAGCTGAGTTCGAGAAGTAATGGCCTCAGGAACTGCACTAAGAAAAATAGGTGATCCTAAGAGATTGAAGTCGGAGCGTGAAAGTTCTCTGAGGCCAGGAAGAAAGGAGTCAAAACGAGAAAAGTGTGTACGAGCTTCTGTACTACAGGGGAAGAATTCGCACTTCGAAGGATTCACCTCCAGACCCAGGTCTCTGAGTCGAGGGACTAGAGTTTCTAAGTCCTGAAAAACATCTTCAGGTCTGCCCCCGATAGTGCCGTCGTCAAATTATTTACAAAATATAAATATTTCATTTGATTTAGCTACATAATGGAAATGGCTAAAAATAGCAATTTTCAAAATCTTTAGAGCCCTGTCGGCACGGGTTAATGTTGACGTAGGAAGATGAAATTTTGTATTTGACTAAGTTTAGGTAGTTTCAAAAGAATTAGGGGGTATGTATTTCAATATTTAAAAAAAAAAAAAAAAAAAAAACATCCAAATAAGGCACACCCTAATATGAATGTAGTAAGTATAGTTTTTTCAATATTACAAACAGACACTCCAATTTTATTTATATGTATAGATTTAGGGTACTTATGATAATATCTATTCACATTCATGATAATGGCTCCCTAAACATAACAAGTGATGATGTGCGAATTTTTGCACTTGAGTGCATAAATACACTGTAAATCTAGTGTAATGTATTTTTTACAGATTATTCTTTTTTTTAGAGATATTTTCTTTTTCTTTTTTTTATTTATTATAAAGGTAATTTTTTTTGTAACCATTGTTATACCTACTCGTAATAATAAACTTCAATTAAGTAATGAAATCTGTTTTGTTCAAATTTTCCTGTCAATCTGTAGCTAGCTAAAATACATTAGTTTAATGCATTCTAAGGGACAATAAGTGAGTTTAGAATTAAAGTTTAGAATTAACATATTTTTTCATACTTAGCACGTGTACATAATACACAGCGTTCGTACATTACGTAACTTTAGAGAAATAGTTGAAATTGTGTCTACAAATGTTGATTACAGGTGGCGTTGCTAGTGAGAATTCTCCGCAGCAACGCCACATTAATTTACTTTTTTCTTTTAAATTAAAAGGCGTACATTCACAAACAATGCATGTACATTATGTACGTCAGCCGTACATATAAATGGGTTTATCATAATAATAAAATATACGGTGGCGTTGCTACAGAGCACAACACTCCAATTTGGCGACACTTGGGTAAGAGGTTTTCTACTTTTATAACGATACATTTATGCAGATATAAACGAGCCATTCACGTTAACTTAAAGAAAACATAAGAGAAGGTGAGGGATCTGATGCTACAGTAGTGTCACCTAGTTTACATCATTTCAGAAAACTCATTTATAACTCTAATAAATAGCTTCTCCCAGCGGCTTCGTCGAAAGTAAAGCTAGTTATTAAATAGCTTATGTCCTTCCTTGTGGTTCAGGCTAACTCTGTACCAAATTTCATCAAAATTCGTTCAGCAGTACTAAAACGTGTTCAACAAAACGACTCGTTATACCTTCACTCGTAGTTGGTACTCGTAGTAAAAATGGAGCCTGCTCTCCTAGAGTAGGAAGAGGCGCCTGCTCACTCAGAGTGAAAATTAACCTCCTGTTGAGGATCTTCATAGCGGGATTCTCATTCTAAAACTGGATGTAAAACACGGACCTAGTCTTAGTTATTTACCGTTTCGTTTTCCGACCCAGGAACAACCCCAAATGAGGAACGATTTAGAAGTTATTGTGCTATAACAATGAGGGTCGTCGTAGTAAAATTAATTGAAAGAGCAAATCTTGATTTATTTTTATTATCTACTTCGTGATATTTCTGTAACAACATTGATGTTACCTCTCGGAAAATCCTAGCCTGAATTGAAAAAAAATTGTGGTGTATAGTCCATATTATTATATCGAGCAAGGCTATAAGGCCAACCCATATGAGCAGAGCACTAACTGGTGAAACCGCGGGAGACAGCTAGTAGGAACTAAAATTTCAAATCCTGCATTGCGGTATTAGAATTTAAGGCCGAATAGAACCTATACACCAGCCTAAAATCCACTATCGGGCAGTTACCCGGACCAGACATAACATCCAACTGGTCGGAGGATCCTCCCTTTTCGACGGAAGTAAGTAGGAATTTACAGCATGTTTCGCATACCCCTAAAACTAATATAACTTAATTAACTCGCTTGAAATAGTCACGAATATAAGCTTCATCGTTACTCTGTATTATGTACCTATGTATTATTCCGATTTAGTTTATCTACTTAATGAAATATTTCGGCAGGCAACCAAGCTTGTCTTGACAAGCTTGTCTTGACAAGTTTGGCGAAGAATACTCTATTTTTCCCTTAGTCCTGATGAAGAGCCGAAGCCGAAGCTCTTCATCAGGACTAAGAGAAAAGTAGAGTACATTGTATACACCTTCCATTGGTTACAGATCCATCGGTTGAAAATGAGTTTGAATTATAATGTTAAGAGTCTGACTAGTTATTAAACTTTCGCAATCGAGCCACTCTGATATTGAAATTCTTCAATACTTTCAAAATAAAGCTTTAAAGACCTTAATTATTGGTTTAATAAAATGCTTGAAGTCCACGAATATAAATTAGAACACGCACGCAACTAATAGACAGGTCCTATAAAGACTAAAAAGTCTAAAATACCACGAAAATTTGTTAGCGAAAGCACTCATGAACACTGATCATTGCGTATAGTCTGTGCGATAAAAGAACCGTCGTGGCGTAAAGTGAAAACAACATTAAAGATTTTAAGTAGCAACCCAACCCAGCCATCCGTCAAATGTCAAACGTCATAATCATGTTGACACCGGTTTGTTTACTATGTTATTTTATTGTGATTTTTAATTGAAATCTTCAGAAATGTGATAAAAAATTTCACTGAGCTGCAAGGGAAATAATATTTAATATATTACAGTTTTGCCAAAAATAACAAATGGCAAATCACACCATTATTGATCAAAACAAAGACACGAACTTGGGAAACATTGGTATGCTGCTTTTTTGTTACGTAACACTTTTATTTTAATGTTTATAGACTTCATAGGTAAACTCCTGTCCCTGTTATTTCCAAATATATATAAATTAAACGGAAATTCATATAAAGATGACGATATTTGTTTATTTTGTTTTGGTCAATATTTTCGATGGTTAGTATAAAGAGTATTGATACTTTAAATTTATAATGCATTTCGACTAACTTAGAATATTTCTTTTCAGGCTTGAGTAAGGATACAGTAACTAAAATAAATAAGGGCACGTGCAAATCGGACTCGCACACTGAGGATTCTGTACAAAACCTATGAAATCAATTCCGGAATTGAGTTACGAAGATTTTTCCGAATTGCAAACAATTTTTTTTTTGTGGCTGATTTACAAATTTACAATTTTCAGATTTTTCCCTGTACTTGTTCTGTAAGACCTTGACTTATGCTAAATTTCAGGATTCTAGGTCAACGGGATTCACCTTAGGAACTTTGATTCCCTTGAGTACCTATCGAAATATACGTTTTTATGCGTCATAAACGGCCGTATCTTTTTTTTTTTCGTTAACTCAGAAGTCTGATTTTTTCACAACTTCAAAAGACCGCAGACTTGAGTTTACGGTTTTAATTTTAACTCGATACCTCCAAGCGTTCTCAAGTTAAAGGGTCTTAACAGATAAACAGACGGACAACCAAGTGATCCCAAGGATCTTATATACGAGATGGTTCCTTACAAGCTAAATAGATTTTTTACGAAGCAACATTACAAATTCTGAAGTGTACTTTATTTTTATAGTCATTAAGTTCATATTTTTCATTGATTAGCAAAAGGGAAAAATGTATCTACTGAGGAAGACAACGAGAAAGTGGTAGTGTGTCCCATTTTTACCTTTATATTTAACTAGGGTAAACATAAACTTGCTGTTAGCTACAATATTCCAGTCAGTGATAATAGACCGATCCCAGTCAAAGTGATAGAACCATTTTCTTTGGAACTGGGTAAGTGGTCATTGGTGGAACCTACCTAGATAGGCAGTACAGCAGTTTCTTCACGCTATTTTACTTTACCGGTTCGTGTTTGCATTTAAATGTTCATCATCATTACAATCGAAAGACGTCCACTGTTCGACATAGGGCTCCACCAGGTGTCGCTACAATTGACGGTTTGTTACTCATTACGCAAAAACTTATAAACAGGTGAATTTAATGATAAACGTTGCAATAATATAGATTATAACCTATATTTTTGCTAAGTTTCATCACGTGAGCAAGTTCAATTAATACGCTACTAATATTATAAATGCAAAAGTTTGTGAAGATGGATGGAGGTACTTGTATGTATGGATGTGTAGCGCAAAAATTACTAGACAGATGAACTTAATCATAAACATTTCATTAATACACATAACACACACACACATAAGCACATAAGCTATAACTTTGCAGTTTCATTATGTGAGCAAATTCAGCCATTAGGATAATTTTATTATAGGGTGAAGCTGCTGGAAGAAACTAGTCTAACATAGTTTCAAAATATCAAGATTTAACAGTCGCACTATAATGACGTCACAATGTTGCTTACATAACAAAAACGATATTTATCTACAGCAGCGCCCTCAATTCCCACGATGGTTTACTTTCCGCACAGACTTTACCTATTCCGATTAAGAAGGACAAGATTAGCTTCAGTCTAAAGATATTTTCTGAACGAGATGACATATTGCTGAAAATGTATATAAAATAATTATGTTAACAAATTAAAAAAAAAACTTGTGAAGGTAAGGTTAGAAAAACTGGAAAACCCTTACATGCAGATACGTCGCTTTTCAGTAGAGTTTTCTAAGAAGAATAGGAATTGACACTGTATCTGTGTCTGTGGCTTTCGCCAGGCCACGATTTTTTTTAGGTTGGAAAATCATCTAAATGACATCTACCTACCGCCCTTGAGCGGAGTGGGAGGGTGTGTCAGACTTTGACTGACTAAAAACCCAGTCCTGTACCTTCTTTGCCTTTGTTCCAGGGCCCCGGGGTTTTCTTTCGCATCACCCTGCTGGGCCACTACGGTGCTGACGACTCCTTGAGGAGCACGTGGCGAAGCGCCGTCGACGATTTGAGCTCGGTTCGGACGATTACTGGACAGTCGGATGGCGAGCTACCCAGTGCTCGCTATCGCCGCATTATCTACAGTGGTCGGAAATCGGGATCGGAATCACGGTGACTGGGGCGCGAGGGCCACTGTTTCTTGCGTGCGGCCGCCACCTTTGTTTATCAAGGTGCTCAGATACCTGTGATTTTCGACAAAAATCTCAGGTACATGCTCGGCGGACCTCCTGTCTTGACGCTGAACTGTTAATTTGATAATACCTTATTTGCTTTTAAATTGTTTGTACATACCTATGTCTATTTTCGTTTTATTTTAGTAAATGTAGATACTGAAATGGTAGAGAGAGAGAGAGAGATGTTTATGAAGTTATTGGGATAGTTAGCCGTAAAAGTGAAACCACCTTTATGTACAGTGCGTTTCCACGGTAATAATATCATACAGTAATGTAACTCGGCCGTATTTTTGAAATAAATGCCTACAGCCGCGCGGTACGTAAACATGCGATAGGGCTGCCCGCCTCCAGCATTCTAATTAGGTACTTTTGCCTACTTTGTGTTTCCATTTAGTTTTGTGATTGTAAATATTCTTTCTTGAATAAACAAATAAAATATTTTGTGAATTGAATAGGAAGTTTTCAATAAAAATGCGTGTTGTTTTTTGTTCCGTTTTTTGCCATTTGGTTACGGAACCCTAAAAACGGTTCTTAGTGGTTTAAGTTGTTATAGCAGCAACAGAAATACTTAATTTGAGAAAATTTCAACTATCTAGTGACAGACAGACGGTAAAATTTATTTTCATTACTCATACTCTGAAAGTAGGTCTGAAGTTGCCTGAGGAGCGGGCTGAAAGTGATACTTTTCATCCCTAGGGAGTTTTACTTTACAACTGACAGCTGTCAAATTATTAAAAAAAAAAAACTAGTTCTATCTTCACATTTCTATTGAACAATGTTCCAATTTTCCATACAGCCAGTCAATCACAGCGCGATATAAAATTGATATAAGTTAAAGACAAGTATTAATTATAAATGTTATATTTTAAGTGATTTATTTGTTGAACTATTTCTTTATTTTTAAAAGATTACAATTAATTTCTAATTTTTCATTAATGAGACTGAATAGCTGGCCGGCCGCAGAAAAAAAAAACCAATATGGCGGGAAAGTGGCAATCAGTCGTTGGTTTTTTCGAGTTTTGTTTACATTTCCGTACAATAGAGATTTGTATTAACAAGTTATGTTTATCAGATTAAAATAGTGATTTAACGCCTAATTTCATAAGAGAAGAGGCTAAAGCAGTAGTGGAATACCTTTTACCGTCTAAATCAGAAGAAAGATACCTACTTAAAATCATAGGTACGACGACTCAGGTTCTACAAACTTTTTTTTTTTTTTTTTTTAGTTTCCTCGTATTCGTAATGAAAAGCACAGTGTTTACCTCGGGGTGAAAGTAACCTATTTAAACCCTCGGATTAGCGACCTCGCTGCGCTCGCCCGCCAACTCCTTCTCGGGACGAAATGAGTTACTTTCACCCCTAGTGTAACAATGTACTATTTTTCTAGTCTTATTCATACACACAGTACAATAAACAACAATTATTAAAAATAAAATACCACTTTACTTTTAATTATACAAACTAACAAAACAAAACACACATGCCCCGAGGTTTTAACACAAGCGTACCGCCTATAAATACCTATTTCACTCGTGTCAAACACTTTATTCACTTTATTTATTAATCCAGAAACTTTTTTTTCGGGACATAAAAGGAAATACTTATCCATTAAAAAGACATACAGACCTACTAGTAAGTACCTTTCAGAGTTTCCAAGTAATCTAAATAAAGTTATCTCTGGATGCGTTATTGACGAATTCATGCAACCAAAAACAGCACAATATATCCATATTGTCATATTAAATATGTAAATATGTGCTTGAACTTATTTATAGTGAAAAAATCGCGCGGTTATTGTTAAAAAAACAACACACCGTCCGATCGTTACTGCGGCACAGTCGCGACTGTCTGCACCACGAGCGCACCACGAGATCGAGGCGCGTAGGTATAGCTCGCGTTTCGTCCGTTTGTGTGAAGATGGATTCCTGTAGATATCATTACCGTGGCGTTTTACTGAAAAAGTTCCTTCGCCGTAATATTGGCAATTTGGGAAAATAGTGTTGCAATATTTTTAGCAATTAAATTAGGTACTTAATATTGGGGAGATTAACTGATATTTCGTTACTTTTAACACTTGCCTTATAATTTTCTTTTTTTTTTCTTTTGGACACTTTAAAAACTATTTTTGAATATAGTAGGTATAGGACGCTGGGATCCATTTCGAGTGTCCTGCAATTCTTTCAAATACCTACCGAAAATACCACGCCACAGTATCGTACCTCTCCATTAACACCCCCCTTTTAGACCTGCTTTTTTTTACTATCAATATCGTTTCGAATTTCGTGCAACAATTTTGTTTATTTTTCCGGTTTGCCAACATTACGGCGACGGGTATTCTTACGTGAAACGTGAACTTTTCTTCGGTCAGTCGTAGACTACACGAGTAAGCAATAGTAGTTTATGTGACTAGGGGATAAAGTAGTGTCTTTAAGTCGCGGGCGGCATGTTGAATTCCGAACGAAACGAAGGTTGCTGATATTAATCCCGAACGAGAGTGAGGGATTTATAAAATTAACTCCCGAGCATCGCGAGGGAGTTAATAAAGAAACCTGAGTGAAGTGAGGAATTCAAGCCGCCCAAGACAAAGACAGCTTTATCCCCGTGTTGCATACTCTACTTTTTACACCATCTGCGAGATAATTAACAGACAATTTGGTCGACCAAATATACTAGAGAAATATAAGTATTAGAGTCTGTCTAATAAGTTAAACGACTTGGGTAATTATCAGGATTTAATTAAATCTGATGTAGTCAACACGGGTTCAATAATCAAGGTTAATTAAGAGATAGAGATCATTATTTACTAACAGAAGAACCTTATAAAAATTATCGAATATAAGTATTTTTTAAATGATTAAATATTATACAAAATTCCCAAGTCGGTTGACTTATTAGACAGACTTTATACGAGTATTTACAAGTTCATCAAACAAACAAAATTCACTACTCCAAGATTCTACATATAGTTTCAATTTTCTGTAACGCTCCCGTCAGTAAGCACGTTTTATTCTATTTTCTTTTTTTTGTTAGTGGCCTGTTTGAATCATAGTGATTACATACTCTTTGGTTTGGATTTCAAGTCAACTTGTTCGATGCGCCTACATTTTAATTCACAGTGTTGACGATTTTTAATGTTCCAAATTCAAATCTCATTATTCCCTAGGGATCGGCCATACTGCATTATCTCCCTAGGGATAGAATGACTTGCTTTAAGTGAGGTTTGTATGACGTATAAAACGACATTATCGAGCAGGTGGTGTAAAATAGTACATTGTTACACTAGGGGTGAAAGTAACTCATTTCGTCCCGAGAAGGAGTTGGCGGGCGAGCGCAGCGAGGTCGCTAATTCGAGGGTTTAAATGGGTTACTTTCACCCCGAGGTAAACACTGTGCTTTTCATTACGAATACGAGGAAACTAAAAATAAAATAAAAAGTTTGTAAAACCTGAATCGTCGTACCTATGATTTTAAGCAGGTATCTTTCTTCTGATTTAGGCGGTAAAAGGTATTCCAATACTGCTTTAGCCTCTTCTCTTATGAAATTAGGCGTTAAATCACTATAATCTGATAAACTTAATGTGTTAATACAAATCTCTGTTGTACGGAAATGTAAACGAAACTCGAAAAAACCAACGACTGATTGCCACTTTCCCGCCATTTTGTTTTTTTTTTTCTGCGACCGGCCAGTTATTCAGCCTCATTAATGAAAAATTAGAAATTAATTGTAATCTTTTAAAAATAAAGCATTTTAAAGAAATAGTTGAACAAATAAATCAATTAAAATATAACATTATTTAATTAATATTTGTCTTTAAGTTATTTTAATTTTATATCGCGCTGTGATTGACTGGCTGTATGGAAAATTGGAACATGGTTCAATAGAAATGTGAAGATAGAACTAGTTTTTTTTTTTTTAATAATTTGACAGCTGTCAGTTGTAAAGTAAAACTCCCTAGGGATGAAATGTATTACTTTCAGCCCGCTCCTCAGGCAACTTCAGACCTACTTTCAGAGTATGAGTAATGAAAAGTAATTTTACTTGTTACGAATTCTCTTATGATCATTATAAAGGCTACCGTTCCATATCTCTGAAGTTCATTAGATCATGACAATATTTCTACAGGACAAAACTTCCCTTTAAAACTAAAAAAAATCTCTTCAAGTGTGCGACTTGTTCTCTCGATTTCTCTAGGGTTCTTGATCCCGACCTGTTAACCAAAATAATTGTCCAATTTGGTTCAGGAGTCTTCGAGTACTTAATCGAGAAATATACCTACATTAAAAAAATCTAACGAATTGTGAAATCAGCTACCTGCCAAAAAAAGTTCCGTCAAAATCAGTCCAGCCATACAGACAGACAGACAAAAATTGAAAAAATAGTACCTACATTGTTACACTAGGGGTGAAAGTAATTCATTTCGTCCAGAGAAGGAGTTGGCGGGCGAGCGAAGCGAGGTCGCTAATTCGAGGGGTTAAATGGGTTACTTTCACTCCGAGGTAAACACTGTGCTTTTCATTACGAATACGAGGAAACTAAAAATAAAAAAAAAGTTTGTAAAACCTTAGTCGTCGTACCTATGATTTTAAGTAGGTATCTTTCTTCTGATTTAGGCGGTAAAAGGTATTCCACGACTGCTTTAGCCTCTTCTCATAAGAAATTAGGCATTAAATCACTATTTTAATCTGATAAACATAACGTGTTAATACAAATCTCGTGGTACGGAAATGTAAACAAAACTCGAAAAAACCAACGACTTGCCACTTTCCCGCCATTTTGTTTTTTTTTTTCTGCGGCCGGCCAGCTATTCAGCCTCATTAATGAAAAATTAGAAATTAATTGTTATCTTTTAAAAATAAAGTATTTTAAAGAAATAGTTGAACAAATAAATCACTTAAAATATAACATTATTTAATTAATACTTGTCTTTAAGTTATTTCAATTTTATATCGCGCTGTGATTGACTGTATGGAAAATTGGAACATGGTTCAATAGAAATGTGAAGATTGAACTAGTTTTTTTAAGCTATTGCATAGCTTCTATCGCGGGCCTTGAGCGTGGAGAACGAAACCAGAAATTCCGTAACGAAAATAACCTAACACCCCCTACTCATTTGTTTTTTGAGCGTGGCAGAATTAGTAAAGATAGATCCTTAATTTCGTCACTCATTGCAAAGTCCAAATAGCCGACTTAGAAACTTGTCCGATACAGAAACAAGGCGACCTGAGTTCGAATCCCCAGTCCCGCCAATCTTTTTGCATTTTTTAATCAAGTTTTTGGCCAATTGTTTAACTTTGGGGTACTGTGTTTGCTTTTGACTATTTGCTATGTCACTGAAAAGAACTCCTCCATATACTTCTAAGGGTAATTCCAAGATGGATACTAACCATAGTCCAGCACCAGCCACTGACACCGATAACGAGAGCTCAAGTCAGGTTCACGCCAGAAATTGGCCTCGTAAGCGTTCTTTTGACCACGAACTGACTGTAAGCTTATCAGACACCAAGAAAACCCTTGAAACTTTTAAATTACAACAGTACTCCATACAGGAAAGTATTAATTCAATTCAATTCAATTCAATTAATTTATTTCAGGCATCTAGGCCCATATACGTTTTACAACTTTAACATACTTTTACGACAATAATAATACAGTAAAATAACAATACAATAAAATTAAAATTAAATTCATTAAGATTAAAATACACTAAAATTCATAATATTAAAGTCAAAAAATAAAAATACAATAAATCATGTCAAAAAATAAAAATACAATAAAATTCATAATTCATGCCAAAATTAATTAATGAAAAGCTACAATAATACAATAACCCAATATCAAAAAATAAAAAGAATAAAAACAAAAACAATAAAAACACAATAAAATTACACTACTGCACAGACACCAGGATTAAAAACGCCTGCTAAACGGACTTGCCTGAACATGTCTGCTGCAGCAATGTAGCATGTAGGCACAGTCCAGCCTATCCGCAATCATCGCCAGGACTGTGTTGGAGCTGGCCCGTACTCTGCGCACCAGAGAGATACTCCGCCTGCGCATAGTCGCATGAAAACAGGCGGTGCGATAATGTGCGAACATGCCCGAGGCGCTGCAGAACCGAGGCAGCCCCACCACAATCCTAAACGCATTATTGTAGAGAACGCGAAGGTCACTATAGCACTTTTTTGTATAACGAGCCCACAGACTGCAGGTGTAAAGGGATGTACAGTACGCCCTAAATAGCGTGACTTTTACCTCCCTTGAACACCTAGCAAACCTGCGGGCTATCATGTTGGCGCGTACTGAGAGCGACCTCCGCTCTCTCTCAATATCCTCATTATCACTGAGGTCAGGTGTCAGAATATGTCCCAAGTATTTGAAACTATTTACCCTCTCCAGAGGTGTCCCATTCAGTATAACAGATGGAACATTTTGGGGGCTTACTGCACCAACTCCAAAAACCATGAACTGGCTTTTTGCAATGTTATACCTCAAACCATGATCACGAGCGTAGTCCTCACATATCTTCAACAACCTTCTCAGACCACATACTGACGCACTCAGCAACACCATGTCGTCCGCATAACTGAGATTATTAACAGACACTCCATCAATATGGCAGCCGACATGGCAGTTACTGAGCGCGACGATCAGGTCATTCATGTATACGTTGAAAAGCGTAGGAGATGTCATTAATGGGATCCAGAAACAAAACAGCGAAATCGAAAAATCTATAAAATTCATGGAAAAACATTATGAGGAAATGTAAGACAAACTTATTTTCATGGAAACTGAGAGACGTACACATTTAGCCTACATACAAACACTTGAGCTGAAAGTGAGAGACTTGAGAGGTCTCAAAAGCAAACCAGCATTGATATTAGGAATATTCCTGTCCAAAAAAGGGAAACAAAGGAGGATTTACTGAAGATTGTGTCAAGAGTAGGACTGGCACACATAAGTAGCTGTTAATGAAGCTCACATTAGAGA
The DNA here is from genome assembly GCA_910589285.2 of Mythimna ferrago. NCBI lineage: Eukaryota > Metazoa > Arthropoda > Insecta > Lepidoptera > Noctuidae > Mythimna > Mythimna ferrago. Next base: position 13,212,142 of record OU342673.1, on the reverse strand, counting down.
TGTTTTTCGCTTAAATGCAGACAAAGGTGGAAGTAGACCAATCATAGTGGACTTTTCATCAGTAGTATTAAAAGAACGGACTTTAACTTCCGTGAAAAACATAATCAGGCAAATAAAAGCAACAAATTAAATACATCTCATTTGGAACTCGACGGTCGCCCTCAACCAATATATCTCACTGAATGTCTTACCCAAAAGGCAAGAAGACTGTTTTACCTGGCTAGGGAGTTTTGTAAGCAGAATAGCTACCAGTTTTGCTGGACTACTCATGGGAAGATTTTCCTCCGCCAGAAAGTGGGCGCCACATCGCATCGTATAGATACTGACAGTGATTTGGAGTTTGGACAAACTGCGATCTCAATCTAACCTCTGACTAGGAAACTTTGTATGCCTTTATCTTTTGCGTTTGTATCTTTTTCTTATCTGCTGCATGCTATTAATTAATTTTTGTTCAAAGTACACATATTGCCATGTCATATTTCACAAATTTATAAATTTCACCCATTTTGTATCTCAAGTACCCCAAGCACTAACTCTATCAATCTATAACACTACACTGCTTACAAAATCACAAAACTGTTCCCGCAAAATACTTAGAGGATATACTTCAAACAATATTCTAGTACGATACTATTTTGTAACACATGTAATTATGAGAAACAATTATCTACTATACTTGCACATTAAAATACGCCTTATAAATCATATACGTAATAGTGATGGCCATGGATAACATATTGAATGACATTGATTCACTTCAAGTATCAGTTTCTCAGATTTGCTCCCCCGAAAGCTTGATAAATCATATTGATTTGTCCCAAACAGCTTTAACTGTAATGCACACCAACATTCGTAGCATTACTTGTAACTTTGATAGCCTTATAGTTCTGCTTGAAAGAATCAGTATACAGTGTGACATCATCATACTGAGCGAGTGCTGGTTAAGTAAATCCCCGTCAGTGCCTGATATTTTTGGCTACACATCGTATTCTTCTGACTTCATAAATCAGAATGATGGCGTTCTAATTTACGTTAAATCTGAGATTAGTCATAAAATAATAAAGCCGCCTGTGCTAGACGCCAACTGCCTTGTTTTGCAGTTTGAAAATGAGTATGCTATTGTGGCTGTGTACAGGCCGCCCTCATGTCGCAATATAAGTAGATTCTGTGATTGCCTCGATCAGTGTTTTGCATTACTGAAGGCAGTTAAGTCAGTAATTGTGATAGGAGACATTAATATTAATATCTCCCCAAGTAGTAAAGACCCTAACTGTAGTACTTATCTAGATCAGATGGCTTATCACGGATTTCTTCCTGCCCATGTCCTCCCTACTCGTAATACTAGCTGTCTTGATCACGTGATGCTTAGATCTGATAAACTTTCAGCTACTTATGTACTTGACTCATTCATCACTGATCACGCACCACTGGTTTTTAGTCTTGATTGTAAAATAAAAAGGAACACTGTCAAATCTTCTTTTCTCAAGATTGACTATTCCTCTTTGGTCCCAGCACTGGCCGACACTGATTTCAGTGCAGTTTTTTCTGCCAGTGATGCCAATGTATGCGCTAACATTCACGTAGACTTGGTTTCATCGACTATCCTCACACACTCAACACCTATAACTATACCTCATCGTCAGAGAACAATCAAGCCATGGTTGACACCAGGCTTGTTATGGTGCATCAGGCATAGAGACAGGTTGCACAAGAAAGCAAACCTAAATAGAAACAATGCAATAATGCAAGTCACTTATACGAGATACCATAACTTTTGCAACAACCTCTTGAAAAAACCAAAAACTAATTATGAAAAAAACTGAATTCCAAAAGAATAAAAATAATCCAAAGGGAATGTGGAATACTATAAACAAAATAGCCAACCTTAAGCAAACTTCACCCTCTCTCCGTGAATTACTGACTCTTACTCCAGATCCTAATGAGTCTTTAAACACAGTAAATAACTACTTTGCTGGAAAAGGAGAAAAACTAGCTAATGATATATTGCAAAAGCAGGATATTACTGGAATACGATCACGCACCTCAATTATAGGCGATCTGTCTAACTCACCTAGAGATTCCATGGTACTGTTCCAGACGGACTGTGAGGAAATAGAATCCATTATTGTGGATTTAAAAACTGAATCTGCTACTGGGATTGACCACATACCAACACTAGTTGTAAAAAGTGCAAAGACGAGTCTAATTCCTCCACTTACACATATGTGTAATCTGTGCTTAAGTACTGGGGTTTTCCCGGATATTTTAAAGAGAGCTTTGGTCCATCCGATTTATAAGAGTGGCAATAGAAGCAGTGTCGGAAACTACAGACCAATATCTGTGCTAACAGCAATTTCTAAAATTCTGGAGAAACTATTAAACAACATACTAACGAAAATTTTTCATCAGAATAATGTTATTGCAGAAAATCAATTTGGTTTTGTAAAAGGTAAGTCAACAGAGGATGCTGCTTTATTGGTTTCAGAGATTGTAGCTATTAATTATTAATTAAATTCAATGTGTGAAAGTGTAACTTCAATTAATATCATAGAAAAAAAAACAAAGAAAAAAAATACTGCATAAATAAAATAAATAATTAATTATAATTGCATAAGTTGATAAAAAATGCTATGTAATAGCTTTACCGCGGCAGTCCCCGAGTGCCACACGTCTTTTTTTTTTAATAATTTGACAGCTGTCAGTTGTAAAGTAAAACTCCCTAGGGATGAAAAGTATCACTTTCAGCCCGCTCCTCAGGCAACTTCAGACCTACTTTCAGAGTATGAGTAATGAAAACATTTTTTTGGTGTATGTACCGTATTTCATATGCACGTAGTAAAAAGTAGTTATTTCAATATTACAAACAGACTCCAATTTTCACGTAAGAGCGGTTATATGACTCAAGTTGATTAATAAACTAGTGCGCCTCACCATCAACGATTGCATCACTGCTTACCATCAGGTAGGATCAGAAATCAGAAACGTCAAATAGACCAGTTACAGGCACTTTTGAATTGTCAAAATGTCGGTCAGTCAAACAAGTGAAGCTAAATTGCACGTTCCAAAGAGTAGGTCTCTATGGAGAAGAACGTGCAAGAAACTCCATGATCGCAGTCAAGCACTAGTTTATACCAATTAAAAAAATAATAATAATATCAGTTTTCATTCGGAAATACCTACTTCAAGGGCTTGATAAGATAAGATATTATATTTATTTTTGCTCTTGAGATTTCCCCTTCAAATCTCTAACCCTTCTTCTTGCTTTTATCCATTGCTGGTAACTTTAATAAAAAAAGACCAAATATAAATTAAAAAAAAAAAATGTTATTTTAAGATTTTACTTAGAATAATACAACTTTATTGGATGTCGTTTAAGTCTAAAAGTAAAAATTTTGAACAAATGAAATTATGATTTACGTTAGATCTATGAAATTAAGAGGTCGTTGAGATGAGAGAGGAGAATACGCTTCAGTCGTTGTCGTAGTGGCTACGTAGAACACTGCTGCTGTCTGATTCTTCAGTTTATCTTTAACCATTATATTGAACCAGTCCATAATGTTAGTCGTCTTATTATTTTCAAGTACTTTGAAAAATGGAACTCTAACTGTAGTATTCGTATTTTTGTTAGTAAGTTTTGTAGTCTGCTTTGGCTTCGATAATGTCTCAGCTCTTGTCCTGCTCGAGGTAGCTTTTGGTACAAATGTTATGGCAGTAACTTTTTTCGTTTGAGGTTTTTGTATAGATAAAATTTTTTGAGTTCGCATGATTGGTGGTTTGTTGAGAGTTAGAGGCAACGCCACTGGATTATCGTTTATTATGAAATCATTTTTTGTATTTGCAATATTAAATGATTTCAGTGACTTGTGAGATTTTAGAAAGTAATCTCTTGCATATTTTTTTCTTTCATTCGGTGTTTTTTGTATAGGAAGCAAACGAATGACTTTTGAGCCAAAAGCATTAGGAATGGAAGGATATGAGCCCTTTGGTGTGATACCACTAACATAAGAATGATTAATAGGAGGTCGCCATTGAGCTAGATATGAATTGACCTTGTTTTGTCGAAGATTCGTAATAAGGCTGGGATCAATAGTAAATCCTTCAGGAAATGTTGGAGGAATATCAAAAGCAGTATAACGTTTAAAAAATTCGGGAGGGCTATCAATAAGGTGAGAATCAGCTGTAGAATCAAACGTTGGAGGAGTGTTAGTTAGTGCATGATGAGGAGGAGGATACGTTAGATGAATGTGATGATCGTCATAGTCTGAGTCAAAATGATTAAAAGGTTTTCGAGGAGGCAGATCGTCAGAGTGAAGATCAGAAGGATTAGGACGCTTTGAAGAATTTATAGTGGAAGAATAAATACGCGTTGAAAGAGTCGCGGAAGTTTCAGCTGGATATGTGTTATAGTGTTCTTCTAAAGTAGGAATTGGTGGAGTAGTAGTAAGAATTGGTGGAGTAGTAGTAGGAATTGGTGGAGTAGTAGTAGGAATTGGTGGGTTAGTATTACAAGTTGGTGTATTAGTAGTGCTAATTGGTGGAGTAGTAGTAACAATTGGTCGAATAGTAGTAGGAATTGGAGGAGTGGCAGTAGAAATTGGTGGTTTAGTAGTGATAATTGGAGGAGTGGTAGTAGGTTGAGGTGAAAGTTTAGAAGAATGCGGATGCTGAGTGTTGGTCATATCGTGCAATGTAGTAATTACCGCCTCATCATAACCGAGGTGCCTGACAGTGTTACTTATCCAGTAAAGTGCAGGACCTACTGCGGTAAAACTCCGTTGAGGAAGTATGCATTTGTCCTTATGTGTGATACCCATTATGCCAAATATTCTGTCTTCTATGAGTAATGGCACACCTTGTGCTTGTCTCTCTCTACAAACCTTCACAGTCTTTGGTGTGACTCTGTTAGAGGCGCAAACGTAATATCCGAACGGTTGTTCTATATAACAACGCTCAACAATAGCTACTGCTAATCTCGGCTTATCATCATCCATTATAGGGACTAAGGCTTTTAGACCAATGGCAGACAGATTATCTAGAGCACTCAATTTCATAAGCTTTCTTCTTTTATTATCTTGTTCAGTAACAACTATAGCAATATCATTTCGTGTCATAATTTTTGTGCCTAGCACATAATTCCTGTAATGTGGATGAATAAAAGTCCGCACAATAAGTAACTTTCCTACGGAGACACAATTTTCAGCGCAACTTGAGGTAGTCAGCACAACATTTGGTAAAATGAACGTGCCTATACAATCCCGAATCGAGTTATATATGTCACTTTTGCAAATGAGACGCTCTAAACTTGTTACAGAGATACTTCGAATGCACGCAACACAAAAACCAAATATTATATAAAGTTTTATAACTCTGTGCAACATTTTGTTATTAAATTATTTAAACCATAAAACAGTTTTCCCCATTATGAGAAACATTATTATTGTATTTTTACGACATTTTTTTCCGTAACTGTTATTTATTTTATTTTAACGTTCATGGTTAGGTTTGTTTAATAAAGTGAATAACATTAAAATATATGTATGTATACTATAAACGAACATAGTTCAAAAATTGCGAAAGTTGGGATAGCAAGTCACTACTTTCCAATATCTAAGATTGAGATTGGGCTACTGGATTTCCAAAAATATCAAAACACGTGAAAATTGAGCTGGGTGTTGACTACCTGCTGGACTATTGTAGATGTGCAGTATGCGCGATTGAAGTAAAGGCAATGCGGATTTGCTGTTTTGCAATCGTTCTATACATGCAGTCAGGCTACAGGCTAGTGAAAAACAGAAGCGCTTCTCGTGAGTGCTGAAGCCCCTCAGTAGTCACGGCTTCGGCGCTCCTGTGTGCGATAACTATATTCAGAAGTTATAATTAAATACAGAGTTCTGTATGTATAATTCAAAAATGCTTTCAGTCAAGGTGTTGAAGGGTCTGCCGCGCAGTAGCGTGCAGTAGCAGTGCTTCCACTATATTCGCAGAGCCGGCAGTAGTGACATTCACGCATTCACGTTCTTATTGAAAAACCGTGCACCTCTATCATGCACTGGGGTATCAATCTAATCCTGAAAGCTTATGCTGGTAGATGGGAAAAACCTATACGTGAACATTGGGTACGCCTATGTGCTATTGTTGTGGCGTAGTAATAATTAGTTTATGCCGTTTCGTACCAGCTAAACAGTTTATAAGTTACGCATGAAAATCTTTCTCAGTTTTTAATAATGGTCTTGTGTTCAGTAAAATTTCTGGTCTGGCTAAAATCCTTGAAGTTTAGCCTGGCCGGACGGCGATCATATTGCTCGTCGTCCTAGCCCACGTTTATACGGCTGGGGCGTGAGGACAACCGTTCCATCACGCGCGCGGCCATCTTCTACGCTAGTATTACTGCTGAAGAAGGAAGCGACCGCCTGCCATTCCTCCCCACCGTGAACCATAGCCTGAACCAAGACCCAGCGCGAAAGATTGCTAAATTATAAATGATCTTTATTTTGCAAGTAGGTTTTATAAAAACACTTTTACACGTCATTTTTTTTTCGTCAATTAAAGCTAGATGAGGCCGGTGTTTCCTAGCTGACTACCCTGAGAAGAAACACCGAAACAAACTCAGCGGTCAAAGTCTCTTTAAAGTCCATACAGCAAAACATGTAATGGTCAAATCATATGAGAACCATGCAGATTGAGCCTGAGATGGTCTTTTGAAGAAAGAACCACACAGTTCTAAGTGGACCAGTCCAGTCAGTGCAAGCATTTGTCAGTATGCGTGTAGCTCAACTCAGGACTACTAAGGAGCTCAACGACTTGACGAACAATGCCAAAAAAGGACATTTGGGTAGGCCGCATCAAATACTCAAAACTGTCAGACATCATGTGAAAATAAAAGAAAAGGAAAGAGTAATCCACATGTTCTCACATTCACAATAATAAAATTTTCAAAAGTGTAAATATTGCAAATTGTAAAAAAAGTACAAAAAAAAAAATTCAGTCAATTAGTAAAAATAAACATGTCATAATTGTAAAATAATAATAATAATAACATTGTATTGGGATCGATCTATCATCACTGACAGGACTATTGTTGCCAATAAACCTGACATAGTGGTGATAGATCGGCTAGAGCGTCGCACAATGATTGTTGATATAGCGGTCCCTCATGACGAGAACCTCGTGAAAGCTGAGAAGGATAAACAAACTAAATATCTTGACTTGGCTCGCGAGGTTGTCGACATGTGGGAAGTGGATGGAGCAATCATTGTGCCGATAGTCGTGACGGCCAATGGCTTAATAGCCAAGAGCCCCGATCAACATCTGCGGAGGCTCTCGTTAGGCAGTTGGATCAAGGGCTTGATCCAGAAGGCAGTACTCCTTGACGCGGCGCGTATTGTCCGGAGGTTCCTTTCTCAGGAGCCCTGACCACCGGTAGCTTGGACCCTGTTCCCGATGCCGGTGGGCTACTATTTTTTGTATTTTTAAATGTTTTTTTTTTTAATATTCTTTTTATAAGAAATATTTAAAAATATAATTAATATGTATAAATATAAATAAATGAAATAATAATAATATATATATACAATATCATAATTGTAAAACAACAACAATCGTCAATAAAAAAAGGCAGTTAAAACAAAAAAAACATTCAAATGTTAACAATTATAGTGAGTAGGTACTGGAGCAGGTCAATCCCAAGCCGTTTTATCCTCGTGATACTCTTTTACAGTATAAAAAGCCTTTTGGCAAAGTTTTCGCTTATTAACAAATGTTTTGAATTTATTAATGCAAAGTTCCTGAATAGGACTGGGAAGCTTATTATATTATATGTATACTTTGGCATCTAAATGAGCGTCCTATTTTTTTGAGTCTGGTGGCAGGAACCACTAACTTGTGTTTGTTCCTAGTATTAACGTAATGAATGTCACTGTATTTTTAAAACATGTTTTTATTTTTATGAACATACAAAATTCCGCAAAATTACCAGTATTAGTTTACCGGCATTCATATCTTCGGTCAACGGCACTGATAAATTAATCAGGAACATCCTAACTTCTACACTGATTCCTTTAGAAGTGCCGTGTTTCGCCGAGGCTTTGGATGCCTGGAGAATCGCTTGCCCGAATACAAATCCACCTTACAACCCGGCTTCCCAGAGACGGTGGGATGAGCCGCTCTGCAAAGTAGTTCAGGAAAACCTAATCGTAACATCTGCTATTGCTGCGGAGCGTGCGCGCCTGCTGGCTGTGGGAAATTGGGAGTCAGGTCTTTGGCTTCACGCACTGCCGTCGTCGAATATTGGCACCTTGTTCGACGATACTACTTTCCGCTTAGCTGTTGCCCTACGTCTAGGTGCTCCTTGTTGTTCTCCTCATCGCTGCCACTGTGGCGAAGTTGTCAACAGCCTCGGTCACCACGGCCTGTCATGCAGTCGAAGTGCGGGACGCATAGCGCGGCACGCGAACATTAACGACATCATCCGACGAGCCTTTGTCACCGTCGGCGTTCCGGCTGTTTTGGAACCTCATGGCCTGGCAAGCGACGATGGTAAGAGACCAGACAGTATGTCTTTATTTCATTGGAAGATGGGTAGGCCTTTAGTGTGGGACGCTACCTGTGTCGATACTTTTGCGCCATCCCATCTTCCTAGCTCATCGTGCTGTTATGGTGCTGCCGCGGCGGCTGCAGAGAACCTCAAGCGGCGGAAATATAACAGCCTCGTCGGCAGTTATATTTCTGAGCCGTTTGGGGTTGAAACTCTCGAGCCGTGGGGTCCGAGTGCTCATATGCTTTTTAAAGAATTATCAAAACGCTTAATTGACGCTTCGCGTGACCCAAGGGCTGGCTTCTACCTCGGTCAGAGAATAAGCATTGCCATGCAACGTGGCAATGCCGCCAGCCTTTTGGGCACACTTCCAGTCGACAGCGATGCGGAGGAGTTTTAAGACGTCATATTTAGCTAGGCATTTAGTGTATATATTATTTTTAATTATTTAAGTTATTGTTTAATTTGTTTATTATTTCTTTGTGTAAAACTTACTTACAATTCAAATATAACACATACAAAATATTTTCATAGATATACTGAGATGGCACAGTCAAAATATTAATATTTTTAAATTTTTCTCTGAGGGAGTATCTGACTTAATTTATAAATTGAACGAATGGCCCTTTTCTGCAAAACAAAAATCGTCTGGATATCGGCGGCATTTCCCCACAATAGAATACCGTACGACATGACACTATGAAAATAACTGAAGTAAACTAAGGGGGCTGTCTCTAAGTCAGATAGATTTCGAATTTGTCTAACAGCGTATGCGGCAGAGCTAAGTTTTTTCGACAACTTATCTATGTGTGGGCCCCACTGAAGCTTAGCATCAAGAGTTATACCCAAGAACACCGTAGTGTCTTCAGGACTCAATTTTTTACCTTTTATTAGCACACTAGTTTCTACCTGCCTAACGTGAGGCATCGTAAAATAAAGAATAAGTGCTAGACTAGGAGCAACAACCTTAATAATGGACTTTACAACATCCACAGAATTTCCCCATAAATCTGTGGTCTTTTTTACGTTCAAAGTATTAAAGGTTTTAATTGTATCCACATATATCACATGTTCGAAATTTAAATCTGAATCACAAACTTTAACATTTTCTTTAAGCAGAGACTCTGCAGCAGTGGGTGATGAGTTCAGAGATTTAGTAGTTAATATGGGAATCTCTGAAAAGAACTTTTCAAAAGCTGCAGCAACTTGTGAGTCCAATTTGATCACACTGTCATTAATTTTAAGGCTATAGTCACTACATGGTTTTGTAGATCTTCCAGTTTCACTGTTATTGTAGTATAATATTCCAGGTTGTTTTAATTATATTATTACTATTATTAATTTGGGAACTCAAGTAGCGCGATTTTGCAACAGAGCATACTCTTTTGAATAATTTTGAATAATTTCTAACATACAGTAAGGCCGCAAAAGTCCATAGGAGCGCTAAAGATTACATTGCTACGAACCGAGCGAGCGCGATACTGCCGTGCGTATGTGTGCGCATGTATGAGTATCCACATTCCACAGATAACACACACTAAGGAACTGTCGTCGCACTGAGCTTAAAAACATTATTACTTTTCTGTTCTTACCATAGCAAAATTCGCTCAAATACGTCATGTGCTGGTAGCCGTGTGAACTAAGTGTTGGATTCGCAAATCACGTAACCCGAGTTCAAATCATGGTCGGTCCGTTGCAGTTATTTCTTACTTTGAAATTCCCAATCTATGTTGATATAGTTGTTTTTTTATATTTCTATGAAAAATACTATTGCATTTTTTGCACTAAATAGTTGCAAATTACGAATGTGATCTATTAACCACAAGAAGAATCACATTCGTAATTTGCAATTATTTAGTTGTTACATCTTTTCGATGTTATAAGGTGGAAATAAAAAGACGTGTTTAATAAAAATGTTTATTCTTTATATTTACAAATTAAACATTTATGAGAATTGTGACGTCGAATTGTTACCTAGACAAAAAGTTATCTTGTAACCGTTATCTATGTTACGCCTAAGATTGTTTGTTGGAAGTATACCCACTTAGACCATTCATAATATGAATAACGTAACAATGAACGGATATTCAAATTTTAATAAAATAAAATATAGGTAATTGTTTATATCCAGTTATTTATTGAAAAGTGATATATGATTTGGACTTTGTAAACATTTTATTTTTGTGTAACGTCACAATGAATGTATTGAGGTCATAGCTTAATTGTTCATTTTCTTGACGAAAAGAAGATTGAAACCAAACCTCAATTTCTGTTAAAAGAACTTTAGTTCTCACAAGATAATCGTCAATTAGATGAGAAAAATAAATTGAACTATAGTATTATGTTAAAACAGTGCGGGTAGAAGAATAAAAAACGAAATAGACTCATGATTATTGTCAACAAAATTGATAGCGAGTTCAGTGCATTCTTAAGATGAGGCGATGGCACAAGTTAAAAGATATAGCTGTTTTAAACGAAAGTAAACACAATATAATACAGTGTTTGTTAACGAATAATCACAGATATGTTAAAATAAAATGGTAGGCCATTTAGTTTAGTTAACATTAAATATTTAGTGCGAAACGTAATCGTTCTTGTTTGTGCCTCTCTGTCAAGTACGGCTTTTTAGCAGGTTTTCTGTGATGCACGCCTTCAGCGTGAAGTGCACGGCGAACAGTATCCATCGAGGTGTCATATAATTCCGCAAAATGTCTCGTTGGTGCGAAACCATTCGTTTCGTATACGTCCACCATATGTCGTCGCTGCGCCTCGCTAATAAGCTTCGGTCTCCCACTTCTCTTTCGACTAGCAAGGCTACCTTCTTCCTCATATCTTTTTAGCCAAAGATTTACAGTATTTTTCTAAAATAAAAAAAAATATATATTAGGCAGCTATACCTACTTCACTTCATTTTCATTATATAAAATGTTAATAATCATAATTATTGAATATAATTTTAAAATAAAACTGCATTTATTAATCCAATAACCAATCCAATAAACCCAACGATTTACGTATTTCTCTTTTAAACCTCATAAAGATACGATGAATGGATTCATAAATGGCATACGTTTTAATTAGAAGATTAATTTGTAATAAAGTTACAATTCATTAATAGCTATTATACTCACATTCAGTCCGGTTTCTTCAGATATTTGTGTTTTATTAAGACCTCAATGATAGTCGCCCTCACTTCAATACTAATATTAGCCTGCATTTTGCGAATATTACAATACTGTCAACCTCACGTCACTAACCAACAACTACAACCAAACGACAGTTCATTTCGGTTAAGTTAAAACTCATGTCTACCTCGCAGAAATCTAATTCTTTATTTAGTTTTTTTGTGATCTACCTTTCTAACTCTAAGAAATGTGTGAACAAGTTAAAGAATAATTTAATATATGTAATGCAAATACATAACTTCCAATCGGGTAAGAACTTACAAAAAGTCAATAATTGCGTGGGATTTGAACTTGCGGCACACTGATTTGCGCTTCAATCTGTGTGCCTATACCACTGGGCCATCTTGACTTATGATAAGTTGATGAAATTGTGAATTTCAATCATTTGTTGGCGAAACTTGAAAATAAAAGGTCGTAAGTCAAACTAAACGTCAAACGAATAAGTTTTAAGAATTCTTATGGACTTTTGCAAGTGATAGTACAAACTAAACTCGGCAGTGTTTACAAGAATTTTTTCATTATACAATTCATTGAGTCGCGTTCTACTTTTATGTATACCAATGGTAGCCCATTCACTGAAAGATACATTACTATTAACCGATATAGTTTTGGGTATAAAAGTGAAATTAAATTGCTTACAGTACATATTAAAAAAAACATTCATATTGTTGATTCAAATCATCTAATGTTGACAAAGCTGGTAAATTATTAATTAGTTTAGTTTTAAAAGTTTCTAAGCGATTTGCAGTTTTCGGGTTAACAGTGATATTCTTTTTAGCCACTATGATGTTTGGAATTTGAAAAGTAATTAATTGCCCACAATGATCAGAATCTAGTAAATTTATAATGTCTTTATGGCTAGGTACAACATCGGTATAAATATTATCTATGCAAGTGGCACTAGTAGGAGTTATTCTCGTAGGCTCTAAAAATAAATTAACAAGATTGTAGGACTGAAACAAACTTATAATTTACTACATAAAGCTGAATTTTCTAATAAATTAACATTAAAATCACCACATGTGATTATGTACTTGTTTGAATAACAAATCTTATGAAACACTTCATCCACTACCTTTTCAAAGCAGTCATACAATCCGGACCAGCAGTGCTACCATTGATTGCCACCACAAGGACACGACGACGCTCCGACCAAGTGGGGTACACCTCTACCATATGCTTCACCGTATCCTCCGGGTGGGCGTTTTTTCCGCCTGAATCCGATGTAGAAATCTCCCGAACTTACCATATCCGCTGAGGAGCTGCGTCATTTGGAAGGTGAGGACATCATGACGCCTTTTCAGCTACTCCTTAAAGAGGAGACGTACCGCCATAATTGTAGTGTTGCCAATGCATGCCATGTTAAAAATTGGCCGTTTTTAATTAGTAAATAATTTGATGACTAATCTCAATAGTAGCAAACCTATAGGGTCTAAGCCTATAACCGTCCTATAAGATACAAAAAAAGCTACGCTGACTTCATCATTAACCAAGTAATCTAAGTAGTAGGTACCTATGTTGTTATAATCTACATTTTATTTGGAAACGTTTATAGATACAATGAGACGTGGTCGGTGGCTTGGCGCTTGGCGCCTGGGATGTGGAGTGTGGAGCGTTCCGTATGGGCGAGTGCGGGAATTAATGTGGCGCCAGCGTCCGCGGCCGCGACCGACGGAACGAGCGCATTCCACGCGAGCTCCACGAAAGTGCATCCGTGAATAACCACTTGATCAAGCACGTCTCGTAATGCTCGATATTAAGCTATCACGCGCCGCTGCCCCGAAATAGAACCATTTCATTCATAAACAATGCACATCATGAATGAAATACTATCAGATTTGCTAACTACATTAACCACTCTATGCACGCCATGTTCTGGACTCTGCTCCGCACAAATGAAAGTACGTATTGCCATAAATCAAGATAACGTGATGGAGTTATGCGGATGAGCTCGCTATTAAAATGCCAATAATGTGCCAACTTCAATTGCAATGGGCTAGTTCCGATACTAAATGATATAAATAATAATCAGCTGGTGTTTCTTGTGCGTAGGAATTCCAACAATATCGCTCGGTAAATTAGCTGCGATAAAATGGAATGTTCTAAACAAATAAATACATAAACATGGACGCCAGGGTGAGCTAATAAACCAACACGCGCTGTGGACGTTTGAGAGAATTTATCAGTTACGAACGAATAAGAGCTAGACAGTGATATTCGATATCGACGGTATGTAGGGTATGTTATTCTGATTCTGTACTACTTTCTGTTAAATGTCTTATTTTCTTTATTATAATTATCTATTTAGTGATGTTAGAACAAACGCTGATTTGTACCTACTGTGCAAAATTCTTCCTAGTTACTTTTATATATTCTTCTCGTGAAGTTATTTTTTTACTTCAGCTGCAAACGCCGCCTTCGTAGTTCGCGCTGGAAGCCGTGCTACTGATCGTGACCGGGGACGATTCCTGGCTGCTGCCGGAGCTGCTGGACGCCGAGCTATGGCCGAACGACTGGCTGTACGATCCGCTGGAAGAGCCCGCCTGCACGGGCGACTGATACTGCACGCTGCCGAGGCCCGACGAGAAAGATGAAGAACCGTCGCTGGAACCAGAGTTCAGTGACAAAGTCTGACTACCCTTTATTAGGTTAGTAGTACGCGGTTTCGCTCCCCTGGGGCCTTAGCATTACTTGTTAAAATGTCAAGTGTGTGAGTGAGAAAGAGCGATGGGCTCCATCGCTATACACCCTATGTAGTAACATTAGACCAGTTCAGTTTAGGCCGTCAAACGGTGCTAGGGCCTCTGGTGTATCTTTCAGAGCCAGAGCTGCGGGATTGTTGGAGCACAAAGGGTAAATGAAGGATAGGTATAGTTTTAATCTGTAAAAGTCTGACAATTCCTCTCGCTTCTATATGAACATTTACCGTATAGGAAAATTGTGAGTGTTGGGTGTCATATAATACAATATGTTACATAAGCAATAATTTTTCTTTCTCAAGATTTGGATGCAGAAATAAGTTGCACTATTCAGAGCCGCGAGTCGGACTCGTTACATTTTTTTCGGGTTTGGGTGGCTGACCGTACCACGATTGATTACCTGATCATTTAACAAGTATTTCGAATATTTTGACTGTTTGAGGTTAGTGTTTGTCATGATTTCCTTTTAAAATAACATTGTGAGATCACTAAAGGTGCTAGAGGTTTGATCCAATCAAAATTTTACAGAATAGAACTTCAGCACACACACACACAAGTACAGTAATAATTTATTTAGTTAAAGGAAAAGAAATAGTTTGAAGTAGGTAGTAACACATTTATTAATCCATTACTCCACACATATAACATAATCTAATACACGTAAGTTAATTTAAGTCGTAACGTCGTTAATTATTTAGTTTACCCTGAACTTGGGAGGTCCGTAGGTTTCGTGGGGGACACCCTGACTAGTAGAGAGAACGCCGCCTTCGTAGTTCGCGCTGGAAGCCGTGCTACTGATCGTGACCGGGGACGATTCCTGGCTGCTGCCGGAGCTGCTGGAGCTATGGCCGAACGACTGGCTGTACGATCCGCTGGAAGAGCCCGCCTGCACGGGCGACTGATACTGCACGCTGCCGAGGCCCGACGAGAAAGATGAAGAACCGTCGCTGGAACCAGAGTTCAGTGACAAAGTCTGACTACCCTTGTTGTAGTCCTGCACGATGTTGTTGATCACCGCCTGGGAGTCTTCCTTGTTCTTATACTTGATGAAGTAAACCTCTGGTTTGGATGGGGGCTTCTGCTCAATTTTAGGTAGGACGACATCGGGCTGTTCGTCGGGTTTCTTAACAAGTACGTAAACGATTGTCTTTTCTTCGTTTTGTGGTTGGATAGGAGCAATTAGGTTAGGTGGGCTATATTCAGTCGGTGCCTTGACAAAGATAATCTTGTAATGTTTCTGGGGAGGAGGCAGCAGTATGGGAGTGCGGGGTTTTATTACTTCTGGTTCTTCGGGGGCGGCGTGCACATAGAAGTGTTTGAACACTTGGGCGGGCTGCTGCTGCACCTGGTAGTAGTTTTGGTATTTCTTAAGAGCAGCTTGGTATTGGCTTGAGGCTTCGTATTGAGTTTGGAATCCGGTTACACTGGGCTGGGCGACGTTAAGGCCACTGTTAGAGCTAGAGCTTTGGTAATATCCAGAGCCGCTACCCGAAGTTTGGTAGCCAGTGTTTTGAGCATGGTAGCCAGTGTTTTGAGCATTGTAGCCAGTATTGGTGGAGCTGTACCGGTTAGAGCTTCCTCCAAACTGGTAGGAAGGAACTCCGTACGAGGTCTGTGGTACTTTGTAGTGGTAGCCGAGTCCGACGTCGGCGGAGACGACTCCGAGAGCCAGCATTAAAACCTGGGACAAGGAAAAGATTTATAAGTCCTATTGTAGTTACAAAACATCTAACAGGTAGATTTAACATTTCATTTCAGTTTGTGCCAATTGTCAATGAAATACAGTAGAAAGAATGACCAAATGTTGTGACCAAAAGTTGTATGTAATGACTGATGAATATAATTAAACACGTGGTTAATTAAAGCAACAAGCTTGTTAACAGAGGTGTGGGTGCTTCGTTGAGAGGCTGCAGCGTCTCGAGCGGACGTGGGACCGAGGACCGGTCGCATCTCGCGTCGTTTTTCGAGTCGTGACCACTCAATACCACTCGATGTTGCAATACAGAACGCGTTCCGGCGGAATTAGATCTAGTTATATTATTGATGGAATCGCTGAGGAATGTGATAAACAAACGGAGCTCAAGCGATTGATTGATTCTCTCATGTCTGTATAAAATAACGTCAAGCATTTAGGTACATGTGTGTTATATACAGCCTGAGCTGTATGAAGCAGTTGAAGTTTTTTTCGATTATGGTTTGTTTTATTCACTCTATTTACTTTTTGATGGTTGCGTAAATATGCGTAATTGAATTAGCAAAACGTCAGTATAATGTAGTGTATTCACTACATTACAATAACGGTAAATGTACGTAGTAGGTAAGTACGGCAATGATTACCTACACCTTTTGCTGCAGCTGATTAGAACTACCTTAATTAGCTGCAAACTTTTTTTTAAAAAAGCTTTCAAATTATTATATAAAATGTTTCATGCTCCTATCAAATGAGCTTCTTCTAGTTAAACACTCAGTTAATTATATGTCAATAATGACAAAGAACCGGTACTATAATATTAGATAAGAAATATGAAAGAATAGAAAGTATGGACAAGGTCATGCGGCACGCCTCATATGGTAAGAGATGGTACAATGGTTGGTGCGGTCGAGACGGTTGCGCAACCGCAGCAACGCTGGGGACAGCGGCGCGGGTGCGATGAACTTGACCATGGTTGCGGGTTGCCACTTCCAGTCCACATGCTAGGTGCAACAACCAAGTGTTACAACATCAAACTTTGGATGTAAGTCGTTCAATTAACTGTGCACAGATTACAGTAATTTCCGTAGGTTATTTCTGGGTACAGTTACATTTCTTGTAATGGCTTGTTAGCAGTTTAATCAATGAGATATTTAAATTTATGAGGAAGATGAGATTCATCTAACAAAAAGCGCGGGTGGATATAAGAAGTAGTATCTACATTTTAATGAAAGTACCTAAGCAAACGCCTTCCTACGTGAATCAAATGACGACTTTGAAAACAGTGTTTTGAAAAAAATAATCTTGTGAATGCGAAACTTTTTGCGTCATAAGTTATTTTCGTTAGGGATGAACGCCCACTTGTCTTTTAGTATGATTTGGATAGGTGGGGGCTAGAGAAATACAACAAAGAAAAAACATTGGATCTGACCAATGCTGTTTTGCGAGCGTAAAAGCGGTATGAAAAATAGGTACTACGGCGCTAAGCGGATCTGTTTTGGCAAGTTGTCATAAATCAATGTTTTTTTTTTCTCTTCGATAGAGTGTGAATTCGCAGGTGTTATTTCAATCTTTTAATATGAACTTACAGTCTTATTGTTTGCTTTTAGGTTCCATGCAGCGATAATTGGGCAGACGTTTTCGATTAGTGAAGATGTTTCCGTAGTACGTGCAGCAGATGCTGCGATAATGAATATTTAATTTATTTAATTAACCAGTCACTGAATTTATTATGTCAAAGCAGATATACGTGACGGTTGACACGATGGACTGGAAGAGGAATACGTGTTACGTCTACCTCAAGTAACATGAGACAAGAGCAGAAAGATGGTGATGATGATGATTATGAAGCCACAGTAATTACGCCACAGATAATATTGTCGCCGATGCATGCAAGACGCACAGGACCGGTCGTTATAGCGACACTGGGGGGAGACCTATGTCCAACAGTGGACGTCTTTTAGCTACAATGACGACAATGATGACATAATATTAAACTACCGAACTTCATTGGCATAATGATATTATAAATAAAAACGGATCCAATGTTACATTTATGCATATAGATGACTATAATGCTTCTTTAGCATTACATGCATGATTAGTTCATTCATATTTACATAATACACCTATTAACATTAAATGGCGTTTAATGACAGGTATAAAACAAGTTACATTCTTTAATAATATCTGCTTATAAATACATTTTTTTACTAATTATGATTTGTGTTCACATAGTGGCTACTAATTTCTAATATTTCACGTTTAAGCTGTCACTTGTCTGTAGCAAATTCTATAGAACCAATTAGCATTGAACGAATAAAGTAGCATTTTGCGCGGTTTTGCTCCTATGGTCTCTCCTAAAGAGTGAGGGCTAAGGGATTTTTCGAAAGAGTTGCTGTGGCTCAGGAACGTAAAAAACAACTAAACGGGAACCGGTGGGTTTTAGCCAGGGAAACTCGGACACTCCCTTCTCGCTAAAATTAATAAGAGAGCTACTGTAAAGTTTGGTTTTAATCTTGTTTCAGTGTGGGTAAGAGATGGCGCTAGACAACCTGTATAGCTCTGTCTATTACCCACACTGAAACAAGATTAAAACAATCTTACTTTGAACTTCATGGTAACCCCGATTATCTATGAGTGTCGGTTGTGTCATGGTCTAGGTCTATGTAGCTTACTATCCATACAGTAATTTTCGTAATTCGGTTAGTATTTCTAGATACAGCGTTTGCTGACAAACAAAAGATTTTTTTTCTTTTAAAAATATTAGCTAAGTTACAGCAAGTAAAGCAACTGTTGTGCTATATTTTTTACATTTATTTCGTATTCATACTGAATACATTTTTAAGTCTTTATCGCACCTGACGCAGGACTTCCGACTATAAGAAATTTAAATGGCCGTTAGTAGAACTGTAAATTTGCTTCTATTGCCGTGAATATGTTTTTTAGTCAAAGGTGAAACTTTTGTGTTTTAAAACACTAAATCTACACTATGACTAATATTAAGATTGTTTCTATTTATCTGAAGACAAATTAAAATGATTTATTAATAAAAACACAATATAAAAACATCCGTTTTGCCACATGTTTGCATAACTAATGACAAAGATCTTAAATTTTGAACCACCTTAGCCTAGACTATTATTAGACAAGGTTGTATCCAGTTTTTCTGCCATTTGACATGAATTTTTTATATAAACATGTTTATACACCTCTATATCTTTAATACCTATGAGTTATAACAAATTATTCATATTTTAAATTAAATTTAAGGTATCACGTAATCACAAAGATAAAATTATTTTATTTTATGATTTATTGTTGATTTTTTATACAGAGGACATTATTATATAATACCTGACTAGATGTAGATAGTACCTAATGATGATATGTTTAAAATAGACAAAAAATGATTTAAATTTTACGAGTTATACATTATCATCATGCAATGTCTGAGTAGAGTAAGCTCTACAAGAAAACTTATTTGAATTGATTTTTTAGTTAAAAAATGTTGTATGTGTTTTGTAACACTATTCAAACAATACAAAGGGAACAAGAAAAGGAGAAACGCGATATGCGTAATTTTAATAGTTTATCCCAAAGCCTGAGTTAACTACGACGTTAGAATCGAATCAAAATAATTGAGAAATTGTGTAATTATTTTAAAATGTATACGATGATGAACCACTTGAATTTGTTTTTAATACATTACCTTAGTAGAAGTAAAAAAGCTGAACATTCTAACTAAACCTAATGCTGTTATTTGGTTTGATGCATATACGAGTGTATCATTTGACGAAGTACTTAAAATATTAAACTTATTTGGGTACAATACCTACATGCATTGTCTGTCAGTCAGACTTCTATAAATGACCTATTTGATAAATATAATATCTACATTGACATTGAATCGATAAACGTTATTTGGTTGATATGAGTTGAGCATTTTTAGAATAACTGGGCATATATACAGGCTGTAACAGAAATGGACGATCATATTTTAAATATCACTCTTGCCAATAAAAATGTACAACTTTCTTCAAGATAATTAAAGTAAGTTCCAAATCCAAACTTTCCAGTAGCTCTCTTATTAATTTTAATCAGCTGTTAATTTTGGTTTAATCAAATGTTCAATTTTGGCTGTAAGTTCTTTGAAGAAAGTTGTTATTTCCTTGGACAGAAACAGTACATAAAGTTACATCCTGTATAATGTTGCTATGATTCTATTATCACTCCACAAAATATACATATCCATAATTAAAAATGAAATCATGATGTAACATATAACACTTCAAATGTGGTCATTTACGATTTCAGGGTCTCTTAAAACTTTGAGGTTTATTAAATTAAAATAGTGTGAAGGTCATTGAAGATTATGACTGATGGTCAGCATAAGGTAAACGATGTGTGAGCTGGGTGCATTGATATATCTGACTATCGTTAATGTTTACAGAAAAAAATGAATTTTGAACAATCAATATTGGACGAACTGTGAATCACACTATATTATAAAGAGGACAGTTTGTATGTGTATATGTTTCTTACTCCTTCACGTTTAGATGGCTAAAAATATTTGAATGAAATGGTACCCGGATATAACCTGGAGTAATACATAATTTGTAATGGTGAGAAGTACTAATTTCATGCAGGTGGAGCCTCGGGTGGTAACTAGTCAAGACTTTGCCTACCTTATTTTTTATTTTTGAAACTAAATATATATAATATATATATATATATATATATATATCTATTTTTAAAATAACTTTGTAATCCAATAATATGTTAAGTTTAAAATGACAACAGATAGAAATATGCTTAAGAAGGATGATATAATTTACATAGCTATCTATGTATATAATCGAACTGTATGAATGTCACATTATATTAAAAAAAGTAAATGATGTTTACAATGCGGTGAACTTGAAAGAATTAGCAAGAATATAAAAGTTAGAAATGCAAATACAGGTTTGGTGTTAACAATGGCACGTATTAGGCAATTTTCGAGATGTAACACTGTATTCTTGACTACTTTTGATTGAAGTTTAGTGGAATGTGGAAATGGGCCTTGAAATGTGGTTGACATGCATTATTGCCTATATTGACTTTTATAATGAAATGAGGATTATTAGGTATTATAGACTTATTGCCTCCCGGAGTCATGTCACAACAATTTTCGTAAGAAAAATTTAAGTGTGGAAATTCAACACTTGTATTGTAATCTCTTGATATTTATTATATATTTACGGTTTTAAAATTAAAATCAATGTGCACGGTGACAAATATAAACGTAAGCCAAACGATGAATGGATTTGTGAAAAAAGAGATATTTTTGATGTACAAACCAGTAGTTAATGTGAATGAGTATATTTGTCATCGATACGCTAAAAAGATGATGTTCGGATACCTATTTTAAAAAAGGTGTAAATATTGACATGGCGAGACATACAGACAACAAACTTACTTATATAAATACTTTTTTATATAAAGTAACTGAATCGATACCAAGTAAATTGGGATTTCATCGTTATATTGTCTGAGGATTGTTACATAGTTGCTCACACATCAATTAGCACTATAATAAATAGTGTCGTTTTCATTATCATCATATTTTTTTTTGTAATATTTGAGAAATCATAGTTGGGGAGTGTATTTAATTTTAATTAAAAAGGCATATTTATTAAGAAATGTTAATTAGAAAAATGAAAATCACAAAAATGATGTAAGCACACTTCGCAAAGCTCAGAAAGTTTCAGTCGCGTTTTAAAAGTAATTCATCACTGATAGGTCATTTGAAAAAAACTGTCTTTAATTTTCATAACACTTTTTTTGAACAAACACTTGGAACACTTTTTATTACAGAGGGGATTATTTTTTAATTTATTAAAATAATAAAAAAAAAATATTAAAAGGTACGTACCCAAGTAACCTTCATGTTGGGAGTCGCGTTCGCTTGTCTTACCGACTCTTGACCAGGTGATGTGGTATGTGTCGCCTCAGTGTGCGGCCCGACTCTTAAATACCTGTCCGAGAAGACCCGCCTTAGCCGAACGAACCTACAAGGTTATGTCAGCGGGTTCATGCAAAACAATGAACTATGTCATATTATGTTTTATACTTAAAGTTCGTTTTTTTGGGCGAAAGCTTTTCGTTTTTTTTATTGCTATTTTGATATAGATTAGGTTTTAGTAAAGACCCTTTGGACTCGGTAAAGGTAGTATATTAAATGGGAATAGGTACTTTAAAATAATTTATATGACTAAACTTTAAAAGAACGTGTAAAAGAATATCTAAGGCAGGCAAATTTTTAGCATCCACAATTACTATCTACTCTATGTGATTTTTTTAAAAATCTGTATTAAATCAGGCAAACTCGTTAAAAAATTTGAAGGCCCGTTTTGACATTTGAGAAATACCCTGGAATGTAACTTGGAACGAAACTGAAAGAAACAATAAAATAATAAGGGGTCCGGTGTAGTTGGAGCTACTTTAGCTATTTAAGTAGTAGCTACATTACTCCGGACAAGCTGCGGCAGTCAAAATACAAAATGTCAAAACGGGGCTTTTATTTTTTTTAACGATTTTAGTGCAGGTATTTTTTCTCTTTTACTATTCGCTAGTTTTGTTATGTCATTTGCGATTTTTATGCAGATTTCCTTATTACGCATATCTTGAAAGACTTCATTCAACTTAAAACGGGATCGACATTGAACTACTATAACGACCTCATTAGAAGACCTTCGTTGATACGTTTGTAATTTATCTACTATGGCAGATGACAAAATGCAGACCTAACATGGAAACATCTTCAGATCTAGGAAGTTAATCGTAGGTGTCGCTCATACCTACAATGATATACAGCATTGAGCTTAATGCAAGTTCAGTCAGCGTTAAAGTATAGATATTCTATTTGAAATAGGCAGGTTGGTATTAACTGTAAGTGTATCTCACGTGTATATTATATCTGTGCCCGCAAGCTATTTTCTTTTGACTCAGACTCAGCTTTTGCCTTGAAGCCCGGAACGAACACAGAAAAAAAAGCGTACGTGAACTTACACACGCATTTGAGCCCCGCTTTCGTGAGATAGAAAAAATAAACCATTGTACTCGGTGGTCTACGTTCTTTGAAAACAGTGTGAGAAAAACTGTATAGAAGTGGAAAATTATAGTGGGATCTGAAGGGCCAGTTACTTTTACCAGTTACCTTTTGATATTATTTTTTACTCAGAATAAACAGTAGTTTTCTTTGTACATTCCCTTCATCATTGTTCACCCCGTAAATACTGGTCAGTACTGGTCATTAATAAATAAATAAAATCATCCTTGCTTTTCTTAACTAAGATGTCTAAGTGTGATGATTAGGAATAAATCCTACCTCCAAATGCGTATAAGTTTTTATTAAGACTTCCGAACCCAGTACATTTATGTAAGTAGATGTAGGTTTGCGAGGTCTTGAAACCGAAAAGCCGGACAAACTATTCTATTTAGCCGGATAATTGGTCAAAAAGGCTTTAAGTCTAAAAATAATGTAACAATAATAATAAAATGACTTTCTAGTAACAATAAAATGCATGAATTCTACTCGTAATAAAAAACAATAAAATTAAGTGATATAATTGCTAGACTAATTGCATGTCCGCTCTGCTTGTGCTTGCAAGACAAGGTAAGGCAGAACTCTAAAGACAATTCTAAACAAAACGATCAAATTTAAAAAGCCTAATAAAAGCCGGACGGGCCGGACTCGGCCTAATTTGTCCGGACACGCAACTAAAAAGCCTGAACGTGTGCGGCTTTATCCGGACGCCTGGCAACGCTATAATTATAATGTAAGTAACCATTGATGACTAACTTGATGAAGTGTTAATGATTAGGTACCAACAGCTTTGTCTTAAAAAAGGCTCTAAACAATAATGATACACACAATCCAATATACAAAGGTCAAGTGCATCTCTCATGTGTTTGTAACAACACAGAATTTTGAATATTTGCTTTGGCTGTTAAACAATTGTAGGATTAAACCTTCGCCTTTGCAGTGAGCACCCAGAAACGTTTTTTGCTTACACTAACAATATATTGGTGTATGAATTATTACCTATTATTATATTGTTCCGGTGTGAGGATTCTCGAAATGTATAAAGCCACTAGTAGTTAATTATAAATCAATGATAACTCTAATTGAAGGCATGAAAGGTATTAGAAATTTTATTTTAAACTTGTGCAAAATAATTGTTTTCTGTACATTTAAGTTTAATGAGTCTGCACCTTCTTCTAATGAGCCCACAACTGCTACAATTTTTCTCCTAAGTGACGATACATCTAGATGATGTATCGTATCTTACTTAAAACTAGTTTCAACCAATCAAATGGCTTGAATCTAGTTTTAAGTAATGCTTGAGTTTTGAGTGACGTTCTGTAATACGGGCCTTAGTGTCGGTTGGATCCAAGTTGTGACCTTTTTAAATATTTTTGTGTAAAAATAATTGGAATCATTTCAGTTACTGATTCTAAACAAACTATATTCAGGTTTCGCTACTAAAAATAGTGTTTTATAAAGACGTGCTATAACTTTTTAAACCAGTCGTTTACGAGTCTCTATAGTTCTCTGATAGGTTAGTTAGATCATTAGGTACTATTATAGTAGCTTCATCAGCAATCGTGTAAGAGATCATAACATCTACGGTGTACTTCAAAGAGAATTTAACCACGTTGAAATAACTAAAAACCTTTCAACGGGTCTTTGTACTAGGTACCTCAATAGGAACAAATTTTTGTTCTTTAATAAAACTATCTTAACGTCTATCTCTATTCCTTTCTTTCTTTTATTCTTTTTTTTCTATTTCTTTTTTTATGTATGGTTTCATGTTATAAAATATGTACTTCAAATGTAAACATTTATAACACTACTATAAATTTTTTCATTAAAAAATTAATATAATTTTTTTAAAGATCATTCAAGGTTTTCCAAAACTATAGATTAAACAAAAAAATTGCTATATTATTAGCATAATTGTTTATAATATATATTTTTTTTTGTATTTTATTCATCAAAGTGCATACAATAAATCATTATTTATTGAACTTTGCAAGCTGTTTCTTCCGTAATTTTAAACTTATAAAATATAGCCATTGATTAATTTATGACTACTAAGTTTTCAAAATGATTATTTTGATAAAATAAGTACCTACGTCGAGGTATCAACCACGATCATTTGATTTAGAATATAACTAGCTTCCGCCATCGGCTTCGCTCGACCTCGCAGCTGGGTTCTCCATACAATCTTTGGACCCCTGTTTCATCCCCATTGGGGGTGAATTTTGTAAAATCCTCTCATCGTGCTCGCCTACATCATTTAAAAAAACCTTGTGTAAAATTTCATACTTCTAGTTACAGTAGTTGCGGCTGTGCGTTGATATGTCAGTCAGTTTGTTTCTCCTTTTATGTTTATAGACTAGCTTCTGCCAGCGGCTTCGCTCGCGTGAAAGTAGGATTCTACGTACAAACTTTGGACCCCCGTTTTACCCCTTAAAAGCTAAATGTCCAAAAATCCCTTCTTATTGCTCGCCTACGTCATAAAACGAAGCCTTGTGCAAAATTTCACACTCCTAGTCCCAGTAATTCCGGCTGTACGTTGATACGACACTCAGTTTCTTGTTTTATATTTGTAGACTAGCTGTGCCCGCGACTTCGTTCGCGTGGATTAAAGGATTTTGAATTTATTTTTTCTAAAATAAAAGTAGCCAATGTTACTCCTTATTACATCAGCTACCTGCCAAAAAAAGTCCCGTCAAAATCGCTCCTGCCATTTCAGAGATTAGCCCGGGCAAAGAGACAGACAGACACACAGACAAAAATTTTAAAAAATGTAACATTACATGTAACAGCATGTAGTAAAAAGCAGTTATTTCAATATTACGAACAGACACTCCAATTTTATTTATATGTATAGATTTTATGCTCGCTGTCCGGCTGTCCGGTAACTGTCCGGACCAAGCCCAAGTCGTCGACAGCGCGCGCTGTTACCGCGCGCCTCAAGGAGTTGTCAGCAGCAGCACCCAGCCGGGTCGAAGCCTATTGGGGCCAAGGTTATCCGAAAGGGCGCTCGAGCCCCGGTATGAAGGCTAGAAGGAACGGGTGGGTCTTTTAGTCAGTAACAGTCTGACACTATCTCCCGCTCCGCCCAAGTGCGGGGGTTGTCATTGGATGATTTTTTCCCACCATAAAAAAAAAGTACATCAAGAAAATCACAAAATTAGTCGCAAGAGAATTTTGTACGAGTACTTAGATCGTAAAATATTGTTAAAGCTTCGAGACTCGGTTCAGAAATCGAACAACATTTACATAGGTAAGCTTTGTATGGAACCCTCGGTGCGCGAAGCTGAATCACACAATATGTTTATTTATTTATTTATTTATTTATTTATTTATTTTACAATTTATGTACACACAAAAATAACAGAAACAGATAATACATAAGAGACGTTAGTACAAAGGTACTGCTTATTTCCAAAGAAATTTCTTCCAGCAGACCTGCGAAAGGAGAAATCAAAAAGAAATGTAGACCATAGTGTGTAAGAAGCAAAAGAAGAATGTGTGAAGTCTTAAACCAAAGTCATATATAATTATATATACCTAAAAATAATATATACCTACAGCTATAAATATATACCATACATATTACATACAATATATAAATAAATATCACAATTGAGAGGAAAGATAGTGCTCTTTTACTCGATTTTTAAAAAGTGAGATCGATTTTAAATCTCGAATGCTAGGCGGAAGTGAGTTCCACAACCTCACGGCATGGACACAGAAAGAATAGGAGTAGTAACTGGATTTATGGGGAGGGGATTTAAGAAGGGATCTGAGGTGTGATCTGCAGGGCGCGTCACTAGGACGAGCGTAGGAAAAACGATCACGAAGGTAGGAGGGATAAGATGGGTTGTGTAGGATATTAAAAAGAAGACATAAAATCCGAGTATTCCTGCGAAGACGAATAGGGAGCCACTTGAGTTCCTTGCGAAGATGAGAGACATGGTCATATTTTCGTAATCCAAAAACAAACCGAATGCATAAGTTTTGTAATCGCTCAAGCTTGTTTAATAGCTCCTCAGTAGCATCCAGATAGCAGGCGTCGGCATAATCTATAATCGGCTGAATAAGTGTTTGGGCTAAACTGATTTTTGTTTTCAAAGGCAATAGACCCTGGAGACACTTAAGCGAGTGAAAAGAAAAATTTACTTTTCGACTTACCTCGTTAACCTGCGCACGCCATGAAAGATTGGAGTCAATAATAACACCCAAATCCTTGGCAGTTTCGGAGTATTCAATGCGAACGCCATCAAGAAATAAAGGCGGTAATGAAGAAACCACAGCTGCATTGCGAACGAATCTACTGCCTATGATCATAGCCTGTGATTTTGTTGGGTTGATCTGCAAACCAAATGACTTAGCCCAAGCACTGACACAATCCAGGTCATGATTCATAGCAGCAATAGCCGAATTTGCGTCAGCAACAGTAAAATGTCGGTAAAGCTGCAAGTCATCTGCGTAGAGATGGAAACAAGAAGATATTACTCTGGTAACAAAGTTAATAAAAATCGAAAAAAGAAGAGGAGAGAGAACGCTACCCTGAGGAACACCCTCAGTGAGACTACACCAATCAGAGAACGACTCTTCAAGGCGGACACACTGAGAGCGTCCCCGGAGATATGAATTGAACCAACCATATGTAAAAAAAAATATCCATTAAAAAAATAGCTGAAATCGATTCTGTTACCGATTCTGAATATCATACTACTTTTAGGATGTGTGTTTATTATCTACACTAATATTACTAAAAGGTAGTTTGTATTATTTTTTTTTTTGTTTGTAGGAGGTAATCTGTGAAAGTACTGGTCCGATTGCTGAAATTATTTCACCAAATGAAAGCTGCTTTATTCCTGAGTGACATAGGCTATATTTTATGTATGCGGGTGAAGCCGCGGGGAAAAAGCGTATATTATAAATTAAGAATCATCAGCACATTGATATATTTCACATAAGTTGCAGTAAACCCTGAATGAACATTTTATGACATTCGTCCAATTTAGGGCATTTTTATGTCTGGTAGTTGGGGTCCGTGGCCTCGGCGGCAGCGGCAGTGGTGTCCGTTCCTTCACGCGTGCGGTCGTCTCCTTCTTTAGCATTACTGCTTCGCAGAAGGAACCGGTGCGAGAGGTCGTTGCCGCTGATCACCTCTACGAGGACACGGTAGTTAAAGTTCAATCAATTATTAACTTGACCAATAGTCAAATAAATACCAATTAGACAAGAAAGAAGAAGAAATTCACTAATAGTCAAATAAATACTAATTAGACAAGAAATAAATACGTTTTAACTTAATTTATAAGTTAGTTACTATTTTTAACAATTGAAGGATCAGAAATTCAACTGACAGTTTTGATGATCAAATGGATCATATTGGTAAAGAAGGTATGACATCATCATCATTTTAGCCGAAAAACATCGACTGCAGGACATAAGCCTCCAACAAGTGTCGCCACAACGAACGGTCTTCCATCCCCCGTCGACCATCTGTTCTATGAGTTATGTGTCCAGCCCCCCTAGCCAAGTTACAACCATTTCGCTTGCGTCGAACGCATCGAGTTGGCCGCGTCGCCGAATCATTTGTTCTGACTACGTACCTGAGCGTTGAGATGACGTCATTCCCGTAAATTTGAAGCTTTCTACTAGCGTTAACTATTGCAGATTAGTAATTTGGCTAGGGGTAGTTCATAGCCACGATTCTTCGGGCAATGTCGACGACCTTGATTCTCCTGCGGATATCTTCCTTTCTGATGCGACCACGCAAGGAAACACTGTTCATTGAATAAGCCATGCCATTGTACATATCACATAAACCAATCTATACGTAGATATCCTGTCATTAAAATAAAATACAACTGGTTTAAGATCAATTTCTTTTACATTAAGGTTAAGGTCTACGGAAGGTCATTGCATGCCAACAATATGCGTCAAAGATGAGAACCAGTTCCGGTTTTGTCAATGATTTATTGTATAACCAGTGACCCGCCCTACTTCACCCAGTTTTTATGTTTTGACTAAATATCGATATTATAATTTATAAGTTAAATATTAATATACAACTTCTGTGTTAAATATGTTCTAAATGATCTTGAAAATCAGATCAAAATTTGATGCTGAGCAGCAGAATAACTCAAACCTATATAGAAATGATAGTATTGTTAGAATTACTTATGGTTATAAATAATTCTAACCATCTACATACATTCTTAGCCTATAACACCTATAGCCTTCTAACACCTAACTTAAATTCTTAGAAATATATAAAAATAGGTATATATTTCAAACAACTAAGTATAATGAAATTTTGTCAAAGTATGTATTTCTATATACTTTTTTTCGTATATAAAATATATATTTGTTTATTTTAAAATTATAATCAATGTGCAAGATGAGTAGTTTACCTCGATATTGAATATACGGCTACGATGCAGCCTTGTAGTATTTTGTATTATACATAAGTATTATAAAATTGCCTAGGTAGTGCCTCTAGATTTTTGACTACCTGCCTACCTTGTAGTTATGTTCGGAATGCTTAGCACCTTGTCATTCTACTCGTAATCATCGTTCTGGTACAATAGGCTGCAGTGGAGGTCTTGATTGATTTAGTTTTTGTTTTTTCAGAGTTCAAACTAAAAAAATATACCTACAGTTGGTGGCTTTATCACATTTCACGATCTCAGGCAATCTGGAATGGAGATAGTTTTCTTGGAGACCAAATACAAAAACACAGTATAAGAATTAGCAGGAAATAGAGTACATGTTTAATACGTAATATCTAAATATGGGCAATGTGTGACGACCATCGGTCCGACTAAATTGAATAGAAATTAAAAACGAAAACATGATCACAAGTATTGTTCCATCATATTTTTTTTTAAATTCAGCAAGTGGTTGATCGTTTAGGGACCATAATTATATTAAAAGCTAGTACCTATATTTTGTGACCTTTGTATGCAGACGATAGGAAAACCTCTTTTTGCACAATATTATGTCATACATAATTTGTTGTCTATTTCTTAGGTCGCCTCTGAGCTAGACAGATTTGAAATTCAGATTATGCCAATTTGTTTTTAATATTTCTTTAAGGAATCGTATTTCGGTTCAAGTTTAATATTCTTTTATTGTTCTTGAAACGTTGTCCTTAATTCATTTAGTTTTTGCACGTTTATTTATAGTTTCACCGAAAGATCGCTCTAAGGAAATAATTTTTGTAG
Organism: Mythimna ferrago; assembly: GCA_910589285.2. Classification (NCBI taxonomy): domain Eukaryota; kingdom Metazoa; phylum Arthropoda; class Insecta; order Lepidoptera; family Noctuidae; genus Mythimna; species Mythimna ferrago. The sequence goes on along the minus strand of OU342673.1, from coordinate 13,181,734 downwards.
GTCTGAAAGTTTGATCAGGATATTTTTCACAAATAATCAATAAGACTATAGTATTTGTATCAAGACCGATCGAAGAAGGAACGTTTTCCTTTTTCACAGGCTTGCATCGTTGGTGTCCTCAATTTTGTGCCGTCGTCGTTTGAAATATCAGCACGTATATTTTTACTTTATTTGCTACTTTACAATTATGAACACATAACTGTGTGTGTGTATATATCGATTTAAAACTATACTTAACTAATTATAATTTGCTTATTTATTAAAACTTCATGCAACATAAAGGTACAAAGGCCTTAACGCCTTAGGCATTCCCAGCCAGTAAACCAAGGATGGTAGAGAGAACACGGCAGGAGCAAAAAAAAGAAATCAATGAAATGAAAAGGCATGAGTACAAAAGTATATCATCACTTTTCACACGTTTCGGAGCCATATGTCATCACTGGCAACACGCACTGATCATAGACTTTCGTCTTGAGACACTGTGGTATGTTGGTCGAGAAGATACCGCGTGAATTCGTTTATTAGGTACAAAAAAATAAATGTAAGTTTAATAAAAATTTTAAAATAAAAAAAAATAGACTCCTAAAAGTATGGCTCGATTTTTATTCGGCAGTATCCGCTTTTCTGACATTTTACTAGATTTAGTTTAGTGAAACGACGTATCAGTGACAATATATTGGTGTTTTGTCATATCACTAGATACTTTTTGTAGGAAGACGTAATAAACAAGAATTTTCGACATCTGCCGGGGATTTCGTGATATCCCTAGGAATTTCGTGAAATCCCTGATATCGTCATTTCCCTGGAACATATACAATATTTAAATTAAACATACATAATATAAACTATCTTCACAAAAAAATATACAGACGATCAGATAACCAAGAGAAGGATGTTAAGATATTTCATCGTTCTTTACCCACTGTTAGTTATTAGGGCTCAAACACATAAACACGTTACGGCGATGCAACGTGCCACGGCGCGGCAACGTGACGTAGAAGTCTACGTCACGGTGCCGTGGCGTGGACTTCCACATCGAGCAACGTAAATAATCACTTTACGACAACGCAACGTGCCACGTTGTACGGCACGTCGTCGTGACGTAAAATCTCGGTGCACTCAGGCTGTGCCGCATTTGTTTTTCAATATTCAAAAATGACGGATGACATAAAAAGTTGCTATTTTTGAGACGGGATCGATTGCGTGTGCGAATAATAATGTACGTGTATATTATATGTATAAAATCTTCATATATTATTATTGATGAGTTAATCACAGCACTATCAAAGAGTCTAATGGTATAAATCCAAACAGGTTCCTTTTTTGAATCTATTTTATATCTACTTAAAAATATATCGCATATTAACAGGTCAATTTGATAGAAAAGTTTGAAATATTCAAATATTTATAATCCAAAGCTCATTAGATAATGGATACCTGAGAGCAAACACATTTGGTGACTGCTAACTATTTGCATAGGTACTTATAAACACTTAAGACCAGGTCCTACTCATTTTGAACTTTTTTAAACCTTTTGAAATCCACATATACAGGGTTATTTGTAAAACACTAGCAACCTCTTAGGTGCTAGTTAAGAACATCATAAACAACAACTTTTGTTCTATGACTTGTAAAAATATATCATATTTTGGTTCATCAGATTTTCATACAAAAATAAAAATATTTAAATTGAACGTTCTAAATATTACGAAGTCTATGCGAAGCAAGCGATAGTACAATAGCGGAGGGTAGCTGAACATGAACTTGACCTATTCACGGGCGATCTTCACTAGTCTGTCAGTCGCATTGATGCGCTTGCGTCGCGTCATACGTGTTCTTGTAGCGAAATTCGGCAGTGCGGATCTTTACATGATGGTGTATCAATATTCTAATGTCGAGTACATGGAAATGGTGCGAATGCTTGCTAGGTGTAATTACAATGATTCGGAAGCCTGCTTACTATTATTACGAAAACAGTGCGCCGGAGCCATAAGTAGATACAGCAAAATACAGAGTTGAAATGTGTTAGATAGAACAACGAAATCTTGAAGGTTTGTTTTTAGTAAATGTGTTAAGTTTTGTAAAAAGTCATAGAACAAAAGTGGTTGTTTATGATGTTCTTAACTAGCACCTAAGAGGTTGCTAGTGTTTTACAAATAACCCTATACAATAAGAGAGAACACCATGAAAAAATATTTTATTAAAATTGCCTACATGATCAATTAATTGGCAAAAATCAAAACGATATAAATTAGTTGGTTCGATAAAAAATGTATGTCTACGAGATTACGTCACGGAAATATTTAAAAGTCACAAAAAAATAAAGCTTGTTTTCTTATCCTCGCAAAAACCAAAATCTAGAATAGTATTTTTTATTTACAAAAATAAAACCGCTGTTACAGAGCCGCGAAATTGACATAGACCGGCTCTTAACTTTTTTTTTTGCGTGGTTGAACCGGTCGGAAACTCTGAAGAATAATGAAAAATACTCGAGGGGTTTTCATGAAAACTAAAACTGTAAAATTTTAGTAATACTGAACTGATTGAAACTTACTAAAACAATCAAAAATAAGGCGTCGAAAAACTCTCCTGCCTCGCTTTTGACTGGCAATGTGCATGAGCAGGGAAGATAGGCGGCATTGCTATCCTGTATGGCCTGTATAATACTTAACCAGCACGACGAGCTGGGCTAATGGTATGGTGCCAGGGGCGTAGCTACCGCCGTATCAGCCGTTTCAGGGTGCAAAGCTACAGAGCCCTGACATGTGTAAAAATTCGTAACAATTAAATGTAATTAAGTATATCCACAAGCTTCAATCCTCTTATTGAAGAGTGGTGTTTAGTTAATAACTACTAAGTAAATGATAGGATGTTCTATTTTTATAGCTCTCGCTTCGTACGTTCTAGTATTCTCTACATAGATCACTACAAAAACTTTATCTCTCTTCAATTCCAGAATACTTCAATAAAAGCGCTCATCGGTCTCGGTCTTACATGGACGATCTCAGAATCTGTCCAGCTAGTCTGGTCATTCTGTTGTCGTCTATCATGACTCCGTCTCATGTCTCTGTGCTAGTAGGACAAACGTTGTAGAAATAAAAACCTCTATAACTTTTGATATGGGGCCCCTTTGGGACTAGCTACGGCACTGTATGGCGCAATATTATCGACACAGGTAGCGTCTCACACCAATGGCCTAAAGGTTTAACATATTTAATTTATTACTGGTAAAGACGTCATAGTGAAGAATTTAAAAAAAGTCCGTAATAAACTGTGAGAAAAGTAGACGGAAAAGTCATGCGATTAACTTTCCGACACCTGCCGATGTTTTATGGCTTTTGCAAATAAAGACATCGTAATGGTCTTTATCTTAGCTGTTGTTAAGAGATCACTATTCCTTGCTGCTGTTGTTAAGAGGACATCACAATTCCATTCTAATGTATTTCTTAATAAATAAATAAATTCCATAGCGCTATTGTTAAGAGGAGGTCATTATTCCATAGTACTGTTTTTAAAAGAGAACACTAATTTCATTGTGCTGTTGTTAGTGGAAGTCACTATTCCATGGTACTATTGGTTCTTTCTCTAGATCGTTGTACATAGTGGGTTTTTGAACCTTGTTTGTAGCAATAAGATCTTCTGCTTAATAAATACCTACCTATTGATGATGATGATGATTTTCCCACTTAAAAACAAACCTATTACCCATTTCAAAGTGATCTACCGGTCCTCAGCAATCGGGCACTATTTAGCTAAGTATGTTTTGATTAGGTAATAAACATCCAGAAATGTTAACGTCCATATTTTCGCATTTTATAAATCAAACAAGTTTGGCAACTTTTTTGACGACATCTATTTTCAGTTCACAGATAAACTATATCATTATATATATATACAATTTTATTAATAGTTATATCCGTTTCTGATGACTTTTTTCAATAGTCATTAAAGTAAGATTTTTTTTTAACAAAATTCATGGCCATATTAGGTATACAATTTCTTTTGAATAGATAAGTATCTAAATAATTATTAAAAATAATTATTTAGCAAAGAAAATTTTAAAGTATAAGCAATTTAAAATTTTCACTTAAAAATAAATTTCAAAACAGTTTTAAAACTTTTTTCCCCGAAAACCGGGTAAAAAAATTCGAGTATTCTTTACTCAGAGCTTATAGTGAGAGTTTGATTACAGATTTAAAGTGTTGTTATTATGTTGAGTTTTATATTTTATAGTAATTTATATTCCTGCGTGATATTTATAATGACTATATTACGCTTAGTTGATCTTATTGATTTATATTCACCTACTGTGTTTAAATACAAAACGCAAATATACCTTATACCTGAATATTATTATGCATTTTAATTTAAATTTTGTTTTTTTTTTTTTTTTAATAATTAAGTTTCTATCTAATAAACGCAAGGTGTAGGCGGCCTGAATGTCACAATCAGTTTAAAAAAATAATTTACACAAAAAAAAACTCATTTTAAAACCGGTTACCCGGTTAAACGTTTTTTTTTTTGAAAACCGAAAAAAGCGGTTTTTAATTTTGGCGGTTTTTGCATTCTTCAATCTTTACGGATATTCGTAAGTTCAAATTCAATTTACTTAAATAAGATTAGTGATCAAACAAAACCGCTGAAGATGATATTCAAACGAATCACATTTATTTATCGGTATGTTATTATGTTATCTTATAGTGGAAGAGAGGGCTGTGAAAAATAGTACTAGTCTATATATATAAAAGAAAGTCGTGTTAGTTACACCACTTATAACTCAAGAACGACAAAACAGATTTGGGTGAAAATTGGTAGGGAGGTAGCTTAGAGCCAGGAGACGGACATAAGATGGTAGAGTAGGGTAGAGTAGGGTAGAGTAGGATAGAGTAGGGTAGAGTAGGGTAGAGTAGGGTAGAGTAGGGTAAAGTAGGGTAGAGTAGGGTAGAGTAGGGTAGAGTAGGGTAGAGTAGGGTAGAGTAGGGTAGAGTAGGGTAGAGTAGGGTAGAGTAGGGTAGAGTAGAGTAGAGTAGAGTAGGATAGAGTAGGGTAGAGTAGAGTAGAGTAGGGTAGGGTAGAGTAGGGTAGAGTAGAGTAGAGTAGGGTATAGTAGGCTGAAGTAGGGAAGAGCGGGAGCGAAGCCGCGCGGGCAAAAGCTAGTAGGTAATATTATAGACCCTCCACAGTTTTGTTTCTCGTGAGAAATTTTCTCTTCCCTTAAAGACACAAGAACGTTAAGGTAGGGGGTTCTTTTCCACTCGCTTATTGTCAACATTGAGCATGGTTTAAAAGCATGTTGCTTCATATTAAAAAGACAGATAACGCCTGAAAACTCTGTTGGCATTCGTTAATTCCGTGATTTACTCGAATATTTCACATAACTTGTTCCATTAAATACGTGTTTCTTTAAACCCTTTTTTAAACAGTTTTTCAGAATCTCGATTAAATGTGCAAGGCTTCTATTGATGTACTTTATATTTTTAATATATGAGTACATTATAAAGGGTCAAAGTTCATGCCAAATAGCAGATTTTCAGAGGTATTTACTAAATTAATTTTACACAAATTAGTGTTTGATTTCCATAGAAGCCTAGATACTATCCACAAGATAGCTATGTATCCAAAATATCTAGAGAAAGATGTGTAATAATATCATAATCACGTAAGAGCGGTTGTATGAAAATGTACCACGAAAAGGACGCTCTTAAGCGAATTTATTTAATCGGACCGATAGGTACTTTCAGCTTTTAAATATTCAACGAATCAAGTTGACACCATCATATAAACCGTGACAGACAAAGGTGAAAAAAATATATAATTATGAGGTCATTGACTTATGACTCCATTAAAAGGTTCAGTAGATGGGTAGGTGCTAGGTGGCCACGGAACTATTATTTACATAATATGTGATGTCTTCGATTCATTTCTAGCATGTTAATCAATTAATTTAACGTTTTTTTTTTGGTGATGATTATACTAAATAAAAAATTGTTAGTAAAAAAACTCTTTTTTATGTATATAAACCTGACTTCTGCCTGACGCTCACCCGCGTGAAGGTAAAAAAGTATCCAAGGTAACATTCTCCCGAGAAAAAAGTAGACCTTTGAGCATCAACGAGTAACAAACCAACAACATACAAACTCTCGCCTTTTTTTTGTTTAGGTGGGAACATCATCTAAATGACATCTCCCGCCCTTTGGCGGTGCAGGAGGGCGTGTCAGACTTTTACTGACTAAAACCCACTCCTGTTCCTTCTATGCCAATGTTCCAGGGCCCCGGGGATCTTTTTCGCATCACCCATGACCCCCGTAGACTTAGACCCTGCTGGGCCCCCACGGTTGCTGACAACTCCTTGAGGCGCGCGTGGAACACTACGCATCGTCTCGACGACTTGGGCTCGGTCCGGACGGTTACTGGATGGTCGGACGGCGAGCTATAAATATGGGTAAAGAAAAATTAGATTTTCACTATTTTTCCAATTAACTTCAAAAGACTTCAATAAATACCTACGTCTTACATAGTTTTAAAAAGTTCATCCAAATAGGTCGTCATTCTCGTATTTTGCGCTTAGCAACACATTTAACCATTGTTTTTTATTAATTTAAAAGACATATAGCGTAGCCTATACAATTCTGATAGGTACCTCCTAGGTTTTTTTTTACGGTGATAAAGGTGGCATCTTGGAAATATAACACCTGTTGCTTTTTTTTGGACTGGAATTGGTTTTAAAACCGAATGACGAAATCATTATAAACTAGAAAATCCACATTATTTTCCCTATGTTCAGTGAGGTTTATTATGATACAAACTGTTTTTATTTTTTTCCTTTTGTTTTTAGTGAGCGTGTAGTTTAGTTTTTTTTTCTAATGTTGTTCACTTTACCATGCTCTTAATACTCGTAGCTAGCTCTTATATCTAAAACTGCGGTTGGTATTTTAGTTAATTTTCCAGACTAAATAAGGATCTCCGATTTAAAAATATCCGCATTCATACGATATGATTATAAACTAGTTTGCTCGTCATAGTTTTGAATCCATTTCAAGAAGTTACTCAAATCCGCAAATTCACGGCCATAAGATTTGCATAATGAGTTGACTTTTTATGTATTTTTTGAAGGAAGAATTTTGTGACACGTACCATCGCGGTAATTGCTGCCTGACCACTTAAAAAAAATTTCGCTTGAATCCTGCGGCGAGACGCCAAACCAAACCCTTTGAAGTTTTCGTTTCGAGTGTAAGCAAAAACGAACTTAGCGATGGTCAAGCGGAAGTGTTTTTGATAGTACTTTGTCTCATCAATTAATAGGCTTACAGACTGGACTGCGGGAATGTACGAAAGACTTACCGTGGCCCTGGTACGCAAAGTGCAACTGAAGGACACAGGTTGGGTTTCAGTAGTAAAAGTTTTATACACCCTCTCGTTTCCTAGAGCGAGGAATGTCATTTGATAATAATTATGTACCTCAAAAAAAGGTAAGGTTAATTTTTATTTTATTTTTATTTTTATTAAAACTGCTTTGGAAGTTGGAGACAGATCTCTTAAATGCGAAAGAGTTTGCGTTATCGTAACATGCATAGGGTGAGGGGCCAGACTAAAAGAGATACAATAAGCAGGGCAGATCTGTGGCGAACTGTTGGGCATTAGCGACTATTTGTTTCTCATCTCCGGTTTATTTTTATTGACCGGTCGTAGTGAACACTGAAAAAGAACAGAGCTACCACCTCTCTCTTACCTTTATTGGGTGACTAGAATGAAGATTGGCAAGAGCAAATGTACTCGGGAGAAGGATTTATAATCCAGTAAAGTGCTAGTAGGGACCTTGGTCGCACATCTGGGTTTGTTCTGATAGCCTTAATCTGAAGATAAATTGCTCCCTCGCTGCTACGTCACTTTTTGCTAGCGTGTGCAATTCACCCCCCGCCTTTTTATCGATGTATATCAATAACATTGTTCAGACAGGTACCTATTCTATAGTCCTTTATTTTTTTCCATTTGCCACAATAATTCTCCACCAGTCGGGGGTTTGTCTTGTGTGCACTTGCAAATCGGGAAAAACTAAAAATACTATTTACAATGAGATTTTTGTAAGAACTTAGTTTGGACAAGATAACGTGTGTAAGAATTTATCAAATCACTCCATCACATCTTAGCCAACGATTCCATTTTCAGACTTCGTTTTATATTTCATAAACTCACACATACTCAATCTTTTTTAAATACACTGACAACACATAGTCCAACGAAAATTGGCAGGAAGAATATTATATGCAAATTCATCCTTCTAATGTGTTTAGTAGAAAATAGCTAAAATACCTAAGTATTACAAATATTATGTTTCCGTTAATCCATGTTTAGTTAGGTAGGTTAGTTTTGGTATAACTGGACTATTTTCCTGTTTCTATTTTCCGTGTAAGCCAACTGTATTTGCTAGGTGTATAGCAAATACAGTTGGTTCTACTCATTATACTAATAATGTATAAGAGTTACTGTTTTTCAGTATTTACAATAACAATAATTCAATTTTATAATAATAATAAGATTTTATTTTCTGGCCACACAATAATTAAATAAAACAGTAAGCATATTTTGGGAGACTGATTCATGCAGTGGTAGTGTCTTTTTTTACTATTACATATCTTTATTTTACAGATCTTTTAGCTTTCTAAAGACAAGAGGAAATAATGAAGGGGTGTTAGGATATATTAAGATTGACGGCTATCTTTATATAACGTATATCTCTGTGCCTGTCTGTGGCAGCTCCCAAACAGATAACCCCATTTTAATGTGATTTTATATCAGAATTGGTGCGGTTCTTACCTATCTTTTATGAATATCAGTTTCTATATTGATAGACAAACTCGATACCACAAATCAGAGGTGCGCAAGTAAACCTATTTCGGAGCAATCTGGCTAGACGAAAGTATAGTGTGGGTCGACACATGAGCAATGTCCATGCAGTCGAATGGGAGTATGGTATGTGTTGTTTTCTCAGGGTAGCATTTGGGACCAATTCAATTTCTCGGTTAGGTAGGTTAGTTTTGGTATAACTGGACTATTTTCCTGTTTCTATTTTCCGTGTAAACCAACTGTTTTTGCTATCTGGTGTTTAGCAAAAATAGTTGGTTCTATACTCATTAAATCAATAATGTATTAGAGCTACTGTATTTTAATAAATATATAATATCTAAAAATGTTTTTTCAGTATTTATAGCAACAATTTTATAATATTTTATTTTCTCGCCACATTACTTAATAATTACACAGGGTTTTTTCTAGGTTAAAACAGTAAGCATATTTTGGGAGACTGGTTCATGCATTGGGCTCCCAAACAGATAACCCCATTATAATGTGATTTTATATCAGAATTGGTGTGATTTACCTATCTGTTATGACTGTCGGTTCCTATATTGATAGAATAACTCTATAGACTGTCCCGAGTAGGTCGACACATGAGCACTGTCCATACAGTCGAATATGGGGGTATGGTATGCGGTGTTTTCTCAGGGTAGTATTTACTTTATTTCTCGTTTAAATCAACGACATCATTACCCTCCATCTGCCAATAATTTCTTGTATAACTACGGCGACGATGGCATTTTTAGGTGTACAGAGAAGTTATAACGGGATGAATACATACTTTTGCGATGGGAAATCACTGGTTACAATATATTCACAGGTTGTTGTGGAATGATTTTTATTTGTATCAAAATTAGGTATATTAGCGATTTATTACGAGTACATTATAATATTATAAAGTTTGTTATTTTGTTTGTAGGAGTTAATATCTGAAAGTACTGGTCCGATTGCTAAAATTCTTACAACGATAGAAAGCTGCTTTATTCCTGAGTGACAAAGGCTATATTTTATGCACGCGGATAAAACCGCGGGCTAAAGCTAATGAATAATATAAATAGTCAACATTTTTTATCAGAATTTGTTGTTCTTTAAAACACCAATATTTTTAAATTATCAATTTAAACGCATTTAAATCGTTGATATTTTGTTAATGTTATGATCAACACTATACGTAATTAATTATGATGGTCATCTCTGACCTGAAGGTGAGATATTATAAATGCAGAGCGGACCGTGAGTATCCATCTTGTGGTCAAGGAGGTTGACTCACTTGACTAACTTCCGGTTAACGGAAATAAAAAGTCTGCCCTTTGGCATTCTGAGCGTTGTTTTTGCCTGGGAATGTTTGAGCATACATCTTCAGCGTCGTATGCATGAACAATGCTCCTTTTCATTAACACTAGTAAACGCCTGCGTAAATACTAGACCACTATTCGAGTTTTATTCATTTAGATGTCATATAATGTTTGTGAAAACAGGCATTGTAGGCATGTAGGTAATGCCATATATATACTGAACTATACTGAATTATATACTAAATTATTTATAACAATAACTTGCTGTACTATGTATGAGTATTTGTAAAGTGATTATAATAATTCTCCTGCCCTAATTGCATTTTATTTGAGCTTATGTGGTATGTTTTTATATTTCTTTATTACACGTAATCAATTATTCATTTCCGTATTACCCTTTCGTACCTACAGTCTATTCATTATTTCTTTGGCCATTGATTTTTTTTTATATTATAAGGCTTCCGATTTTGGTTTTCTGATCAATTTTTTTGCCTATGCCAATGTTTTTTATTGTATTGCCTTTACCTTTTAATTTACTGAGCGATGTTTATTTATTTGTCTAATTTTCTTGAAAGTTTTTAGTTTTCCATAGTTGTTATTATTTTTAATTTGCTAGTATTTTAAAAAATTTAATTTATTTTAACTAGTCCTTGCTCGCGATCCCGCCTGATGGTAAGTAGTGATGCAATCGTTGATGGTGATGGTGGCACTTTTAGTCTCAATAGTTTCGGCTCTATCAGTCTGTCAGTTTATCCTTTTATTATACTGTTTGAAATAACTTAATAATTAATATTCATCTGTGGTGCAGCTTTGTGGCCTACTTTGGGTTGGGCAGTAACAACCTCATGGACACAAACTCCCAGGGGATTTTGTGTTCCTCATATTCAGCTTTCTTTTATTACGCGGTCGTAGTGGACATTGACAAGGATCAAAGCTCCAACTCTCCTCTTTATTGTTTTTATTTGTTGGTTTGAGTGGAGAAGGATGTTCCAGTAATAAGCTGATAGGGATCTTGAAATATGCTGACAGGGATCTTGATCGTACTTCTGGGATTCTTTTGATAGTCGTGAGCGTCTATTCACTTTTCAAACACCTCGGGATATGTTGTAGTAGGTCGTCGTTTTGGAAACCCGTTCATTGAGTGTGCAATTCACATATTACTTTGTTATCTATCACATTTTATCTTTATGCCTAACGAGGCCTCTACGATTTGTTGTCAGCCCAAAGCATGGTTATCGAGGGTCCAGGACACTAGGATCCAAATATGTATTAAAATTAAGACATAAAGAAATATGTGTTACAAGAAAACTTTGTGTAAAAGTTTGAAATGCGTAAAATAGATACTGCGGGCAGTTCAAGTATTAGGTAAGCAGATTTTTTGCAAATATTAAACCAGGGAGGGTTTTTTTTTTTCGATGGGAAAAATCATCTTATGACAACCCCCGCTCTTGGGCGGAGCGGGAGATAGTGTCAGACTCTTACTGACTAAAAAACCCATCCCGTTCCTTCAAGCCTTCATACCGGGGCTCGAGCGCCCTTTCGGATAACCCTGGCAACCAGGGAGGGTTCCCTGCCTCGTCAGCAAAAGTAAGCAAAGCTCTCACCCCCCTCTTATTTACGTATACATTGGTACATGCATTTGCCAATGTGTTGTCTTCGTTATTAATTGATGAGCAGTACTTATAAGTCTAGAAATTAAGAATGGGCTTGAAATAAAGGAAAAAAAAACAAAGTAGGTACGAGTACATTTAAAATTTTGACATTATATTCAAGCCTAGTCCATGATACACGAATTACGAATTGATAACTCTAATTAGTCTTCAGTGACATTGGATGTTTGCTGCTTAGTGATGTGTGTTTGATCACTTTCATGTGATTTTGGAACAACGCCATATTTTTTTTTGGTGTTGAAGAAACTGATGTCAGTTTCTTCAACACCAAAAAAAAATATGGCTTACTGATATAATCACCATCTAGACCCCTCATGTTATCAAAAATAAGCCAAGCAGAGCCTCCTTATTTATTTATTTATTTATTATATACTTTATTGTACATACAAACATAAGAAAGAAAAACTTATATCCTCCTTCAAACCTCTGTTGTGGTTAATGGCCCCATAGTTGTGTTTTTTTTAGTCTCTCTTTACTATATTGTGGGAAATGGGGTACTATATATTGTAATGATGTCTATTTAGAAACAAGTAAGGTAGAAGAACTCATGTCAAGCTAGTTCTTACCCAAATAAATTAGGATAGCAGTTACATATCCAAAGAGTTATGCCCGATGAATTCCATACATAAGTGATAGTGGGCAGGGTGCATTGCTCGCAGAACCGATGGTTGATGGGACTGAAAGATTCTATAGTGGCAACCGTGTAATGCGAAAACCCAATTTTCGAGGGCCTCCCGCAAGGGCCTGGGATTCCACACGGTGCAAGATGCACTTGGGAGCTGTGGACGCCTTTCGACTGAAATGATGTTAATGATTTAAGGAGGGTGATGATATTAGGTCCTATATTTATATTGTGGCAGTTATTTAAGAATAGAGCAACCTCATAATGTAATATTACAGTTATTTTAAATTATTTTAGCGTAGGTACCTTATTAACCTTGTTCTCTTCTTGATAATAAAGTCTACCTATCACCGATGTTTAGATTAATTTGCCACCAGGACACAAAAAAAAAATGGAACCCATTTCTATCTGTCATGTTTTATATTGTAGAAATGACGAATGAATATCATATTTTTTTGACACGAAAAGACTTGAGTCATAAATAAGATTGTTTATAGTTATTTTAGAAGCCTAGCCTATTAATACATATTAAGCAAAAAAAAATATTGCCATATTTTGACTGTAACATTCGTTAATTTTTACTTAATGACTTTAATCGCTGAACTGGTTTTATCATATATTAAGAATGTAATTAAGTCTAAGCAGTAATTTATTAGACTGACTACCTATGTATAGAGTTTTTATTTTTGGTGTTACTAATGCAATCTGTTTCGTGTGAACATTTAGCATATAGTTAAGAATTTATCTATTGACTTGGAGGGCAGTTAGTACAGCGACTGAAACCCCTTTGTATAACATTCCCTATAAATATCTAGGGGACTTTCTTTTTAACCGACTTCAAAAAGGAGGAGGCTATATATCCGGCTGAATATATTTTTTTTTAATATATCTAAGTTCACCGATATCTCGGTCAATTGTGGACCGATTTTGAAAATTATTTTTCATTACTCAGTTAAACAGGTGTATCAGCAAGTGTATTGCTATTTCAGGTAATTCACGGAGTATTTTTGTAGTATTTAGATCATTATCCTGGGGCTTTATTTGAATTTAGATATGTACTCTTAATCGTTTTTTGGACCTCACGTATCTTAATCTTTTGAATTGGCAAATCAAGTTGATAAGGTTCATTAAGTGACGTAACGAGTTTTTTAATTATGGTTTTCGATGTGTTTTGGACAGTGTTCGGTACAAAAATATCGGCAAGATGAGATGCAACAACTGTACTTTTCTCTAGATTACTTTTTGCCTAGGTATCATATTTTCTTCGTATCGGCGGATTAGAGGCAATGGGCCTTTTGAGCCTTTTGGGTAACTTTCCAAAGGAAATAGTCACTAGCAGCTGTAACTTCTAAGTTATGCAGGTGGTTCTGAACCCAGGCCTTGGTTGAAGCCATGGTCCGGAGCGAGCAGGAGTGGGCTTGGGCGGAGCATCGCTGTGCCCTCGTGGGGGTGATCGGCGGCGGAGACCTCTCGCGCCGGGCCTTGGTCGAGGCCATGGTCCGGAGCGAGGAGGAGTGGCAGGCGGTCGCCGACTTCTGCGAAGCAGTAATGCTCGCTAAGGAGGAGGCCGACCGCATCAGGCAACGGCGCTCTCGCCGCCGCCGGGATTCCGATCCCGATTTCCAGCCACACAGTGAGCAATGGGTAGCTCGCTGTCTGGCCGTCCGGTAACTGTCCGGTCCAAGCCCAAGTCGTCGACGGCGCGCACTGTTCCCGCGCGCCTCAAGGAGTTGTCAACAACAGTAGGGACCCAGCCGGGTCGAAGCCTACTGGGGAGAGGGTTATCCGAAAGGGAACTCGAGCCCTGGTATGAAGGCTAGAAGGAACAGGGTGGGTCGTTTAGTCAGTAAGAGTCTGACACTATCTCCCGCTCCGCCCAAGAGCAGGGGTGGTCATTGGATGATTTTTTCCACCATAAAAAAAAAGGTGGTTCTGAACCACAGAACACAGGAATCATTACATTCTTCTGTTCTGTGTTATGAACGTTGTCATTTCTTTCAGTATGTAGGAGTTTCTTAAGCTTATAACCGTTATATGATTCAGCCGTATTTTGTTACCAGGAAATTTAGTAGTTTGCCACAATTTACGAACCCATCTTTTTTCAGCTACTAGTTCACGAATGGACTTTGAGCACACTGGTTCCATGGTTTACCTGGCAATTTGGAGTGCTATCTCAGGTCGCATTTTGGACACAATCATTGAAATGTTCAACAGCTATCATGATATCCTCTTCAGTTTTAAAAGGCAGGCTAATCTGAATCTGTACAGCTGCTTGTAATTGACGTCCTTTAGAAGTTGTTAGTCGAGAACCCTATAGAGTATTTTTGGAGTTATAAAGAGCAATGAAATCCAAAAGCAGTATTTTAATAGACTGACATGACATGATGTATAAATAATATACATTTCTTTATTTATCTTTCCCGCATGCTTAACTACTAGCAAAAGCGCTGGTTGCCGCGGGAAACTAACAACGAGTACCTTTTGCGGACGTAGGCTGGGAGCTTGCACTTTAAACGATCAATTTTTCGCAGGACATAACAACTTCATTTGACTTTTAAACTATTACTCTCTTCAATCCATTTTCTTGCTACCCCCTGATGAATATGTATTTTTCCTCTTCCAGGGTTTAATTTTCCGCCTCTTGCTTAAAGGCAAAGTATGCCATAGGAATATAGCCAAAGTCTAGTAAGATCTTAAGGTACATACACATTCTTACCAGTCCTACAACACACATTTAGAAACTGGCTCTAAAGACGAGGTGGCTTTAAATTAATGGTCATCAAACCGATTTACAAGAGGGAGGGAGAGACTATGTCGATGATTCCTGACCGATTTCTTTCTTACCTATTATAAATTGTTGTTGAGATTTGAAAATTAGTTTATTTATTTACCATACTGTAGGCATATACATTAGTGGTGTACTAGGAGATCCTGAATCACAAGAGCCAGTCCTCTCATTAAACAGATTCAGTTAATAAATCTAGAAGCTAATAATCTACTTTTGCTTGCTCAAGTTGGTGGTCGACATATAATTTAACCAGTCCCGCAGATTAACGAGTTGCCACCGAGCCTTTAACGTTATAGACTCCAGTCCAAATTGAGGTCTTAAAAAAATTACTGTCCCAGTCAGGAAATATCCTGGAGTTAAGTAATCGTCGTCAGAGTTTTCAGTTAGTTGGCGTAGTGGCCTGGCATTCAGATACGCTTCTATTAGGCAAAATAACGTCGAAAACCTGAGCCTGGCTCGTAGCTCGTCATGTTTGCTTCATTTTTTGCTCGGCTGAAAACGTTGATCACCTATGACCCTTTTGAAGGGATATTTCAAGCTCTTTACAGCCGCTTCCCAATGCCCACCTGCATTAGGCTAAGCAGGTGCCTTGAAGTGCCAGTGGATGTTCATCTCATCGATTTTATTATAAGAAATCCGGATTGATGTTCTGGATGATTTCCATATACTCGTTATTCATGAGTCCATTAGCTTCCACGAAATTTGTACCGTGGTCGCTGTACATATGTGACCTGGTGATCCACGCCGAGAACAGAAGCGAAGAAACGCCGCTCGACAGGGTGTACTCCAATCTGAAACCTGTTCCAGATGGACCACTTTCGTTGACAGGCAGACGAAGACTGCTACGTATCCTTTTCTTGTTTTGATCTCACGTCCTACATTGGCCTTCAACTCTACCTCTAGCAGCGTGAAGTCGAAAATAAATAAAATCATCTTATCATCCTAATTCATTCTTATATACAAAAAAGTAGGTATCGATAAAGACTTTATCAGTTTCATAATAAGAATCTCATAATATGTTATTCCTTGTAATTTATGCAAAATTTTGACATTCTTGGTATTTTCTATAAACAAGTTTAGTACACGGATACTAAACTTGTTTTTATCACGGGATGAGCAGTGAACTATGTCTGTACGGTCGTTAGTTCGCGAACGCCGAGCATACCAGTTATGTGACAACGCCTATGTATTATATTATATACATATATACAACAATTATTTTCGTTATTTTAACATCGAGGGTTTGTCAGATTTGGCCAGATAGAAGAGAAAGAAAGCTCAAAGTGGAATACTCTTTTTAAAAATGCTGTACCAAGCACTATTTTCGATTCTGCAAAAGTGCGAATCGGCAATGGGTACTTCTTTTCATGGATACAAGGTGATAATAAACTCGGCATCGTCATTCAGATCAAAAGTTATCATAGTTCGAGATATTTATAAATGTCGATTATCAAATGACAGGTGTCGTTGTCGGAACTCGAGACTTTATAGTAACAGTCGTAGCCGTACGGTGTATCATTGCAATACCGCGGTTTTGTGAATTGTCGAGCCTGGCTCGTTGCTCGTCATGTTTGCTTCATTTTTTGCTCGGCTCGTCGTTCAAAACTGCGTGTCGAACATGGCCGGTGAACCAGGCCGCCAGTTATTGGAGACAACGCTAATGGATTTTTAGGTAGTAAAATCATCTAGTGTCTTCCAATGACATTTCCTTGAGGCTCGAGATCGGTCCGGAGAGTGAGCTACACATTGCTGGCCGTCCGCAAGCCCAAGCCTACGGTGGCCGGAAATGGGGGTCGGCATCGTGCTGGTACGTGAGGGCTGTTCGCTTACGCGTGGAGTCGCCTCCTACAATAGTACTAATGCTTCGCTGAAGTAGGCGACCCCCTGCCGTTGACTCTGACCATGGCCTGTACCAGGGCCCGTCGCGAGAGGTCGTTACCCCCGATCATCCCCATGAGGACACGATGACGGTGCTCGGCCCATATATTAAATTGTAGGCGCACATCAGTACCTATAGTAAGAACGTGGGGTAGATAACCTCTTTTATTTATTGTTTGGAAACAGTATGAAATCGTTAAAAAATAAAGTAATATGAATTAGTCGCCTTTCTCACTCAAATCGCGTCAATCCTAGGCATCTACTAGGGTATATACAAAGATTTTATATATATGATATATAAAATCTCTCTCGGATGTATAAAATACTATTGTACCTATACAAGATTCTTGAGTATAATTATTATAACGACGTTCGCGGGCAATAACTCCGTAATCGCAAAAAATTGTCATTCGATTATCGACTTTATTACCGGACAATAATAAGTCGGTAATTGAAATAATATTTTTTTGCGATTACCAACGTCCGAATAAGATCCTTGTACCTTGAGTATCCGTTTTAAATAACTTGGATGCAAGAATCTTGGATGTCACTCACTGCTGTTAGATGTAACTCTCATGTGGCTGTATAGATGTCGCTACAGCCTAAAATGAAACAAATCATTTATTTACTTTGTATTTTCTTTTTTATTCTTCCGTATTTTGTTTCCACTAATATTACTATCAAGTTAGGTACTTAATTAATAACTTAAACAAGTTACGAATAACTGTTCATTTTAGCATTAATAAATAATTATTTAGTACCTACGTAACCAGTCAAAATGATGAAAGGTATCAAAAGGTGTGACAGATCACTCACATAAAATCATCATAGCAGCAAGTTTATTCCAGTTTCTAAATATTATAATTATTTTCTACTTTAAATCAATTGACATGACATCGTCGGCGTTAACAATGTTTTATTATTGGTATTCACCAGTGGCTTCGCTCCTGTGAAAGTAGGTAGTTTTTCTCCATAAAAAATTGGACCCCCGTTTTATTCCGAGTGAATGTTAAGACATCCTCTCACCTACGTCATAAAGATAACCTTGTGTAAAATTATGTGTTCCCTAGTCGCAGTGGTTTCGGCTGTGCGTCAATAGGTATGTCAAACGGTTTCTCCTTTTAAATAAATATATTATGAGCCTGTCGTAGTGGGACACAGGGCAAAGGTCAACCTCCCATTCTTCCACTTTTCTCTGTACATACATTTAGCCAATCGCGTATGTTAAATTCATTAATTACTTGGATGATCAAGGGCAAATTAATTGTAATATCATTTTATAAATTAATAAAGCAATGAGAAATGAAACTGGTACCTTTAACACAAGTTACTATATAACCAGCTGTCAAACATATGCCAGATTTATTTTGTGTTATGACCTTTAAATGTATTTTATGGAAAACTTTTCTCTTGTAATTTCAGTTCTGGTTTTTGCATTATAATAATCTAATATTATTTAGTCGTATTTAGTAGAGCTGAGAATAGGTCGTAGACTATTTTTTACCATCCTACCCCCACCCCCAATTTATTTTCTTTGATTACATATAATTTATCTGGCAGATCAAAGGTTGCGGAGTCAGGTACTAGTGTGTGTTATTTTTCTGCATATTGTTGTAGGTAGGCATATTACTTATAAAGTTTTTCACGAGATTTCGAATACGTGGCTTCAATTGGAATTTGTTACGACTATGCATACGATGATAAATTCATTATATGTGACGACACTGTTCCTATCATTATTCAGTAAAAAAAAAATTGACGTGTAAAAGTGTTTTTATAAAACCTACTTGCAAAATAAAGATCATTTATCATTTACTGTAATAAAGCACAATATACAATGTGTATCGTTTAATTAATGCTAGATGAGGCCGGTGTTTCCGCTTTTAGCTGACTACCCTGAGAAGAAACACCGAAACAAACTCAGGGGTCAAAGTCTCTTTTAAAGTCCATACAGCAAAGCATGTAATGGTCAAATCATATGAGAACCATGCAGATTGAACCTGAGATGGTTTTTTGAAGAAAGAACCACACAGTTCTAAGTGGACCTGTCCAGTCAGTGCAAGCATTTGTCAGTATGCGTGTAGCTCAACTCAGGACTACTAAGGAGCTCAACGACTTGACGAACAATGCCAAAGAAAGGACATTTGGGTAGGCCACATCAAATACTCAAAACTGCCAGACATCATGTGAAAATAAAAGAAAAGGAAAGAGTAATCCACATAGTTCTCACATTCACAATAATAAAATTTACAAAAGTGTAAATATTGCAAATTGTAAAAAAGTATTTAAAAAAAATTTACAGTCAAATATTAAAAAATAATAATAATAATAATATATATATATACAATATCATAATTGTAAAACAACAACAATCATCAATAAAAAAAAGGCAGCTAAAACAAAAAAACCATTCAAATGATAACAATTATAGTGAGTAGGTACTGGAGCAGGTTCAATCCCAAGCCGTTTTATCCTCGAGATACTCTTTTACAGTATAAAAAGCCTTTTGGTTTTCGCTTTACAAATGTTTTGAATTTATTAATGCTAAGTTCCTGAATAGGACTTGGAAGCTTATTATAAAAATGTATACTTTGGCATCTAAATGAGCGTCCTATTTTTTTGAGCCTGGTGGCAGGAACCACTAACTTGTGTTTGTTCCTAGTATTAACGTTATGAATGTCACTGTATTTTTTAATTATGTATTTTTTAAACATGTTTTTATCTTTATGAACATACAAAATATTTTCATAGATATACTGAGATGGCACAGTCAAAATATTAATATTTTTAAATTTATCTCTGAGGGAGAACCTGGGACTTAATTTATAAATTGAACGAATGGCCCTTTTCTGCAAAACAAAAATCGTCTGGATATCGACGGCATTTCCCCACAATAGAATACCGTACGACATGACACTATGAAAATAACTGAGGTAAACTAAACGGGCTGTCTCTAGTAAAGATTGATGCTGAATTTATTATAATCAACTTGTATACCAAATATAACAATTGCTTAAATGAATTCATTTGAACTATCCATCTTCTGCATTTATGAGGTTTTTAATTAAATAAATTATTAATTCTTACTTATATTACAAGTGTCCATGTTTAAAACCTAAAAGAAGCCGGGCTTTTTCAGCACCTGGAACTGGAACGTTATTCCTTATACTATAAATAATAGTTATTTCTATTTGTGTGAATGTTAAATATTTATCTTATTGCTTTGTATTGTGTACAATTCATATGTTTTGTAAGGAGGAAATCTGTTGATACGCCACTTTAAAAAAATTGTGAAATTGTTTGCAATAATGTTATGTTTATTTTTAAAAAAAATCCATTTCATTTACCTAAGTGTTTAGTACTTACCTTACAATAATTACATTTTTTACGTAGGTAATGTTAAAATTTTATATTGAAACACACCTGCTCCTATGAACCTCTTTCGTCTGATGCAGAAGTGAATGGAGATGAACTATATTATTATAATTGAGTTTTCTGTTTAATGTCCATTAATGATTAAAATAAAAATAATTACAAAAGAAATATAACCGACTTCAATGTTAAAAAACACTGAAAAGTATAAAATAACTTTAATTTCGGAAGTCGGTGTTTCTGTAATAGTTTTGTCTCTTCGTAATTTTTTTTATTTTACACGTTTTAGTTATGGTATCACCACTAAAAAGTACCCCTCAGACAAACTTAAATAACTTATAGCCACAGTGCATCTCATAACGATTCTAATAATCCCAAACACGGTTAGATTACATTAATTTAATTTCTTTCCTTCTGGCTTCATAATCAGATCAGTTCGATACACCCCCCCCCCTTTTCTGACAGTCAGTCATAGACTACACGTATAAACAAAGCAACTTTACTTGTAACCACAGTTCTGCTGCGATTCTATGAGGAGTTCTGTGCAGTGACTTAAAAACACCAACCTTGTGTTACATGTTGAATTGGTAACAGAATCAAATATGTAACACTTATAAGAGTGTTTTCAATGTGTTAAGGCTTGTAGGTCTTGAAACATCTGGCCAAAATTATGTGGACGCACCTCTCGCACCCGCCTAGGCGGCAGTACGCAAATCTGTGCATTTATTTGCGGCCAACAGCGCCCGGAAAGCGCGCGGCTGACCTTTAAGTACATTTTCTTTGCGAATTATTGATTGATTTACATATGCAATGTTCACTTTGAAGAATATTTAACCACCCATTTTTATGTGTAAAAATGTTTCTAAAGATCCAAGCCGTTTCGAAGGAGTAGGGAAAAGTTGCGAAAAGTTGCGAAATTGCTAAATATTTTTTTAGACAAAAGTATTAATAGCACGAAAAAATCAAATGTTGATAATGTTGTTCATGAATGTATAATAAATACCTATATATTTTTTTCAAACCTATTAACCTGGCCGTTACCGAGGAGTAGGCTTCAGAAAGTCACTGTTTTATGGCACTTTTCGGGCGCTTGGGCCTTAACCCAAAACACTTATAAAAGTCTAACCGTAACATATCTGTAACAGATATAAAAGTGGTAACAGTATTAATAAGTGTAACAGGTAAACGCAGCGTTGCCTTTGCAGTTTGCTTATTTATGGTACTTTACAATTATTTATACCTTAAGCTATACTAAAACTGATTATTTCAGTTACACATATTAACACTTATAACAAGTTACAGTTTGATTCGGCAAAACTTATTAACATATACAAAAGGTTACAGTTTCATTCCGTCACATTATTGTATCTGTTATATTTAAAAGTGTTTTTCTGTTAACTGTTTTAAAAAACAGTGTTTAAACACATTATTACTGTTAAAGGTTTGTGTCCCTGGTTCTGTGACTTCGAAAAGGAGAAGGTTCTACGTTTGGCTGAATGTATGTTTTTTTTTTTTTAATTTTTTTTTTGTATGTTCACCGATATCTCGGTCAATTGCGGACCGATTTTGAAAATTCTTTTTTTGATTGTAAGGTTATGCTTCCAAGTTTTTTCCACAGAAATATTGTTATGATCTGATCATAAACTTCGAAGATATGGCACATCGTCGTTTGGTCAACAAGCGACCGAACACCGGGCTCCGCGGCATACTGCTTCACCATGACAACGGGCCCGCGCACTTAGCACTCAAAACGAGCGACAACCTGGGTACCACATCGGTCAGAGTCTTGGGGCACCTTCCTTAGAGTCCTGATCTGGCACTGTGTGACTTCTTTTTATTTCCTAAAATAAAAAATCAGCTGAGAGGGCAGTTTTCATCACCGGAAAAGGCGCTAGCAGCGTTCGAGAAGGCCGTGTAAGAGGTGTCTGTGGCAGACTGGAAAAAATGTTTCAAAAATTGATTCAGACGCATGAAACTTTGTATAGAGGCTGGTTCTTTGAAAAGATTTAATCGCAATATTTGTTGTATGATCTTAGTAGAATGTTATTATTAGGAATTATTTAGTTAAGGGTTTGTATATCTCATAACCTAGGATCCTGGATCTTTGGAAGACGTTTGAAGATTCGAAACAAACTCGCAGAGGCCCCTTAGATGCTTTTATTGGAACGTAGTATTAAACGGCGATTATCCCTGTACGCGCTATGCTAATGCATTATTAATTATCACTTTATCAGCGTGATTAATATATACATAAGTATATATTATAATAAATATCCATGCAAAAATTCGGCTTTCTAGTACAGACTTTAAACAAAGCCGGGGACCAATGGACCCACAGAAGAACGGGGCAAAACTATCATAAGACTTACCTACTGACTGAAAAGCCCCTACGGTGAAACTTTAAGTGTAACGCAAAAGTAAAATCAAAACAAGTCAACCATTATTTTCCCCAACACCATATAAATATATTAAGGTTAGAATAAGGAAAATCCACCAAATTGGGAGTCTCAACCATTATGAATGAATTGATTACGAAAGAATGAAAGATGAGGTAAGAAGAATAAAAGAAGGTACGAAGGAAATGATTGCGAAAACTGAATTGAGAGAAAAGACGGTATGAAAGGGTAAAACTGGTCTCAAAAAAAACCTATTAGTCCGTTGGGTCCTTATTCGTACTATACAGTATCTTGAAATGGAGGTGGAAAAAGAAAATATCTCAGAAAATGATTTTCTTTGCTATAGAGGTGGCGACATCTATGCAGCCACATGAGAGTTACATCTGACGACAGAGTGAGTGACATAGAAGATAGGATTGACATGTATTGGAGCGGGATAGATAGCCAACACGAGTCTGAAGTATGCCACAGTCACACAGCCGTTTCACAGCTGATATAAACTGAAAATTCAAATTATTTTTACGTTTAATTTTTTTAATCTGGCTTAAAACCACAAATATAATAGCGCCTATGTGGTCAGATCTTCTGAAATGCAAAATTTCTTATTTTTGTAAGTGTTATTTAAAGTTTGCTGACGTCACACCTGTCCTACATCGCGCTATTAAAGTTAGCAGTACATTTTACGTGAGTACAGGTAACCAACATCTACTCTCAGGTGGTCGCACACCAGTCGCTCTGGTGGGCGACCACCGCGTTTTGTGGTCTTGAGACCTATACTAAAAAGACCGTTTCTCTATCCACGTTATAAGATTGAGCAAAACATACAGGGCGAGGTATAAGATTGAGCAAAACATACAGGGGTAGGTCCCTTGTATGTATTGCTCAACTTTAAGTTCTAGAAGTTAGTAAATCTGTTGTTAACTGACTTCCAAAAAAAGAAGGAGGTTATTTATTCGGTTGTATTTTTTTTAAATTTTATTATCTTTATTTATATTTGTTACCTCAAAACTCCGTCGTTTATAGACCGATTTGCAAAACATTTTTTTTCCTCATAGGAAATGCTTCCAGATTAGTCCCTTGAAAATCCAGTTCTCATGATGAGATTCATGAGGAATCGAGGGAACTCCTCAAATATTATAAGCAATCATATATAACAGTAATTTTAGTATTTTTATCGAGAACTTAAGCATTTACAGTCAAAAAGTAACATTTGATGAAGAGGAACTGATGAAGAAGACCAGAAATGACTAAAAGAACTTCATACTTACATAGATATCAAAATGAAGATAGTTAAGCGACTATGGCAATACAAAAAGTGAGTAGTTTTGAATAATTATGTGGAAACTGGTATCATCGAAGTGATCTGATGATGATGATGGAGTGGGAAACCGGAACTAATCAATATATCCTAGCCGTGTTTGGGCTTATTAGAATTGTTATGAAATGCACTTTAGCTATAAGGTACTACTGAACTGATCTGATGATGGAGCCGGAAGGTGGAAGGTGGACACAGGAACTTCATAATAAAACAATGTATCCTAGCAGTGTTTGGGTAAGTTGAAATTGTCATGAGAAATAAGTACTCTGGCTATAAGTGAATCACAACTAAAAAGTGGGAAATGAAAAGCTTTTTTTTTAAATAAACGACTTCACTAAAAAAAACACTAAAACGCTCAAAATTAATTTAATTTCGGAAGCCGGTGTTAAATAAGAAACAATCAAAACCGAGAAACACCGACGACGTCCGAAATAAAATCACTTTAATTTCGGAAGTGGTGTTTTTTAGGGTCCTGTACCTCAAAAGGTAAAAACGGAACCCTTTGATCACTTAGTTGTCCGTCTGTCCGTCCGTCTGTCTGACCCATTGTGTCGAGAACGCGTGGAGGTATCGAGTTGAAATTAAAATTAACTCAGGTCTGCTAGCCCTTCAAGTTGTGAAAAAATCAAACTTTTAGGTTAACGAATAAAAAAGACACGGCCGTTTATGTCGCAAAAAAACGTCTGGGTATTTTGATACTCTCAAAGATTGAAATTCTTAGGGTACTTCCCGTTGACCCAGAATCTTGAAATTTGGCACAAAGCAAGGTCTTTTAGCACAGATATAGGAATAAATCTGGAAACAGTAAATTTGTTGTTAAATAGTCACTTGTTATAAAAAAAAAAATTGCAATTCGGAAAAATCTTCAAGACTTCTATTCGGGAATTGTAGTTTGCACGGAATCCTCAGTGCGCGAGTCCGACTCGCACTTGCCCAGTTTTTATCAATTGAGTAGAGTTTTCTATCAATTGAATGATTAGACAAGTAAAACAAAACACAAAAAGTATTAGTGCGTGCATCTAGCTGCGAACAGTATGCGAACTTTTGACAGCTATCTATACGAGTTAAAGAGTACCTACTCAAGAGGAAAACTAGTCAAATATACACCAAAATCATATTAAAATATGGTTTATAGCATGCCACATCGTCTCAAGGAGTTGTCAGCAAACCTAGGCGCCCAGCTGAGTCGAAGCCTACTGGGGCCAGGGTTTGTTTCCGAAACGGACGCTCGGCCCCGGTATGAAAGGCAAGAAGGAACGGGAGAGTTTTTTAGTCAGTAAGAGTCTGAGATTATCTCCCACTCCGTCCAAGGGCGGGGGATGTCGTCTGGATGATTGTTACCCACCCAAAATCGTCTTAATGATGAGATTTTTATAAACCTTCCAGAAAAATGCTTCATACTATCCTATTCTATTGTGACCAGGTCTCGGAAAGGCCAATGCAAACTATTGGCAAGTTTTACTTTTTTCTTTTCGCCGGAAATGATACCTAAGTTATTTGTTAGAGGACAATACAAGGAATCAATAGCAAAAAGAACCAGCTCTATAAACCATAACCAAACGAAGATACGTATAAAAGCATTGTTACTATAATTTTGTCAGGCGTTACTTATTTTCGTTATATTATAATGAAATAGAAATATAATACGGAATATTTAGAGGTTTCCATTGATAAAAAAGATGAAATTGGTTATTACTGTAATATTTTTTCACATTCGCAGTTTTTATCGCTAAAACTAGTAAAAAAAATAAACGAATCGAAAAGTTACGCGTTAGTCTTGTGATAGTGATTGACACTATTTAATGCGTACTCACCATAAAAACCGAAACTAAAACTATATTTTACCATGGGAAACTTAAAATATGTATCAGACATCCAGTATTTTTATTTAAGAAAAATATCTAACGCTTGATAACAAACTATAGCAATATCCTAAATAGTCTCTAATTTCGTTTGGTTACGGTTGGTAGATATATTACTTTTTGCTATTGATTTATCACACAGTCCTTTAAAATATGGCCTAGGTTTCACTTTTGGCGAATAGTAAAAAAAAATACATGGGCAAAGTTTCATACTCCTTTTAAACCACAGAACACAGGAATCTTATACATTCTTCTGTTCTGTGTTCAAACACCGACTGAAAAATATTTTGGGTTTGACTTTTCATTACAGAAAATAGTTTATAAGTATAAGAATAAGAATAAGAATAAGAATAATGTTTATTGTTCATTGTTACAATATATGAAGAATACCTTAAAACTATTACATAATCATTAATATTGTCTGTAACTAATTAGGGATTTAACATATATTTAGATGGTGATCCCCAAACTAGGTAGAACCTGTATCTTGGGGACCTGAGTTGAGATAACTTTATAATAATAACATTGTGTATACATTGTGTAACAAGTATGTGACTATTTTTTCAGACCACCTATTTATCACTGCGACATTACTTGGCATATGCATGTCTGACCGAACTTTCAGTTAAAATTTCGGCCTATTATTGAAAAAATAACATTTTTTTTTTGAATACCGTTTCAGTAAAATACGACCGTAATCAAAACAATCCGAGAAGTTTCGTATTGCGTTCGGACATGTCATGTTGCTCCTGATTTATTAAGTTAAAGTAAATTTGGCTTTGTATCAAATATCAGAGACTGAAACATACTTTTCGCGCGACTTCGTTTGCGATTTTTTCGTACCTTTCTTCTACACAGGATACGATGAATAAAAAATACAGTCAATCAACTTATACTCCTTGGTGTCCTGCCATAAACATGGTAGTTAGCCCCCTCGAGCAGTGGCTAGAGAGGCGTCGCGGTGTCCTCACATTCCGCATGACGTAGATCCTTACTGGACATGGTAAGTTCAGGAGGTCCTTGCACCTAATTTAAGCGGGAAATAACACCCGGGTACCTTTACGGTGCGGACCGCCCACGGTGGTCACGGTGGAGCATACGGTGGAGGTGTGCCCCGCTTGGGCAGAGTACTCCCCGCTGTGTCCTCGTCCCCACGAGGACACAACCCGGTGGGTGCTAACTACAGTAACTACTAGTAGATCGGTGGCAGCGACTTCTTATTCTCTTGCTCTTGTACAGGTCGTGGTCCGAAGCGAGGGAAATAGGCGGCGGAAGCCTCCTTCTGCGAAGCTGTAATGCTAATGAAGGAGATAGTTTTAAAACAAACTAATGATTACATTTTGTATTATTCAGATAGGTAGGTAGGTCAAGTTTATTAACTCAAGGAATGTAATTCTTTATTATGTTTCATAAAAACTTTGGCACTCAATAAACCATCTTTTGAGGGTAGTTTTAAAAAACAACAACATTCATCTTTTTTTAAAATTTCAATAAATATTAGTGTCATGTTTCAAGTTTATAACCCACGGAATAAGATTCTCATATGCTCATTATGGGTAGTGTTGAAGCACGATTAATAAAATCTTTTTTATTTTTACTATTTGTGCTAAATTTCAAGTATATAAATATAAAATTACAAGGAATAAAATTTTGCATACAAACGAATTTGCCCCTTTTCACTCCCTTAAAAGTGCACATGCACATACACGCACGCACTAAATGCCTAAATCATGAAAGGAAGCCTTGTGAAACTGTTTTGTTATGTCAGGCAGTTTCTGCTTTCAAAAATAAAAACCGGCCAAGAGCGTATCGGGCCACGCTCAGTGTAGGGTTCCGTAGTTTCCCGTGCGTCACAATAAGTGTACCCACTTATGAGTATAAAAAAATGCTTGCATATACAACTATACTACAAACTTAGTCCAGAAATTATTTTGTACAACCTTTTTGTCTTTTTTGTACAAAAACTGTTCTTTCCATCAAGTTCAAAATGATTTTCCTAGAAAGTCCTTATAAAGTTCTACTTTCAGATTTTTTTCATATTTTCTAAACTTATGGTTCAAAAGTTAGAGGGGGGGGGGACACACATTGTTTTTTACTTTTGGAGCGATTATTTCCGAAATTATTGACATTATCAAAAAATGATTTGAGTAAACCCCTATTCATTTTTAAATACCTATCCAACAATATATCACACGTTAGGGTTGAAATTAAAAAAAAAATCACTTCCCAGTTTACATATACCCTAATAAAACATTTTTTTCCAATGTTTATTTTATCACTTTGGCGGCGTCATTGATATACATATTGGTACCAAATTTCAGCTTTCGAGTGCTAACGGTCACGGAGATTAAGCGAGGACGGACAGACAGACATGGCGAAACTATAAGGGTTCCTAGTTGACTACGGAACCCTAAAAAGAGACTGACTGATTAAGATAGACTATACCTTCCTCTCTCCTATGAAAACAAACCATAACAATATGGAAGTTTCGATTTCGGCACTGAAAACTTGTTTTAGTGGGATACTACATTGCGGTTTCGGTGATTGTCCGTAATGAAAGCGCTCGATTAAATTTAAAATTAGAAAAATATTGACTTTGTTCCATTGTCCCTGCTAGTTTTGCTAGCAGTATCATATTATAGTAAAAAATAATTTCACAGGATCGTATCTACTTACTGACCGGGACAAAAGTCCTACCTACTACCTACCTACCTACCTACCTTTAGTCACATATCTGCCCGTTTTCCTTTGATACAAATTCGAGTTTCTAACCGAATTGAAGCTCGATTGATGGACAAATAGCAAACTTTCTCATTTAGTACACGTAGGATGTATGGGATGATGTTTCTTCTCAGATGGCCATAACTAATAAACTACATAGTTTTCAATTACCTTAATAATTTAGCCGAAACATGTTTATTTATTCGATCAATTACTGGACGCAATATATTGTATCTACTGTGGGTAGGTGGTATCGTGGGTGAGACTGGTGAGAGGGTGCAGAGGGTGGTGTCCCACCCGTAAATGCGTCATACTCTGTACTTGTGTAGGTGTATTTTATTACAGGAACCTACGTATTATATATACACCACAGCAGGTGCTAGAGGAAACTGCAGTCTGATGATTAAGTCGGCCATGACACTATCTTTCTCTTTGGAACATTCAGCTTCCATATAAATCTGTCTCGCTTTATTATCACGAACATTTACGCAGAAAATATAATGACGTTTCATCCCTTTTCCGCATTTAGTGTTCATATAGCACTTTCTCTCTTTACTACCCCGAGGGCTAACGCACACATTAGTAGTAGCGGTTCTTCTCATTTACACCCTCAGCTCATAGATAGCTCTAGCTCACTCTGTCTCCCGAATATTATGCCATCGGAAATGTATTGATCTGGCCTTTTACAGTTATAGCCCTAGGTATAGGTATATTACGAAATCTAGGCTTGGAGCCGGGAGCCTGAACCCGTGCGAGCTGTATCGATCCTCATATTGATGAAACCAAATCAAACATAATTGAATCGCCCTGGTAGCCCGGTAGCTAGCTCCACGGACCTACATAGATATGTACATAGCTATGCATGTGTACGGCTGCATATCAATTTGCAGTGTATCAAAGTTTTACTGATTTTCTGTTATGAATGGTTACTGAACTGGGAGATTTATTCTACGTTTGGATAAACTTTAACATCTATCTACATTTTGAGAACGTTATGAACGCTATTGATGCTGAAAGAAAGAAAAATACTTTACTTGGCAATGTCTACATTGTAAAAACAATATGTAGACACTTTTTTATCTGATATAAAATAGTGCTTGCTTAAGATACCACCTGATGGTAAGAAGTGATGCAATCGTTGGTGGTGAGGCGCACTAGTTTATTCAGAGTCTATTTACAGCCTTAAAGACACTCAAATTATAATCGGATGGGAAGAACGCAGCAGGCGAATTGAAAACTTACGTATAAAAAATAATAATATTGTGTGTCTCCATTTCAGAAAAAATACCAGTCTAGCTAGTTATATCTACCTTCTAGGTACATACAATAGTAGATTATGTGACTAGAGGTGTCTTTAAGTCGCGGGCGGCATGTTTGAATTTCGAACGAAACGAAGGTTGCTGATTTTAATCCCGAACGCTAGTGAGGGATTTATACAATTAACTCCCGAGCATTGCGAGGGATTTAGGGAGTGATCCTAAAATTGAATCACGAGCGTAGCGAGTGACTCAAAAATTAGAATCCTGAGCGTTAGCGAGAATTCTCTCGCAAAAGAGCACGAGGTGAAAAATCTTTGCAGTCGAGTGCAACACGTAACTTTTCATCCCACCTCAGCGAGGAAATTACTAAATGTAAAAAAAGTACACCAAGAAGGTTCTGAGTCTGAGTTTTTAACAAATTAAAAAAAAGTTGTATGACGAATTTGGTACTATGGAGGTGGATGTAGATAGGTCTAATGATGTTTTGAATGCATAAACATAGTCCACGCGATGTTCTAAATTCAATTTACTTTATCTCTTTATATAATAAAAACGGCTTTTGCTCTCAGATATCGAAGAGCAAAAACTCTTTTTCCGAGATTAGTGGAGAGCCGTAAGGCGTTAAATTAGTAAAACCTCGGAATCTGAGGCCAGTCAATGAATCTTAAATACAAACTATTGGACTGTATTGTTAAAAGCTTAAATAAAAAAGTAAAAAAAAAAATTGTCCGGTCTTGTTTTTTTTTACCTGATTTAAACTAGGAGGGCTTGACTGCGATCCCAACAATTGATAACAACAATTTACTGAAAAATAAGAGGGACAAGAGAAAAAAAAGGTTTAACACCCAAGTTTGAAACCTTGAACATCCTGTACTATCCCCACGGTGTTCGAAAAACTGCGAAATTTTACCCCTTTTTTTAGATTTTTCGAAAAAACTACTAGAAGAAAGCGTTTTTTAAGTATAGATGCTTATAATATAATAAAGCTAATTAAATATACTATAATTTGGGGTTAACTCCAGTTGCAGTACTCTAGGTGCATTAGTTGCAGAGATACAATTTGTCAAAGTAGGCATTTTATTTTGAAACTTGAAAATGTTGTGTTTGCGTCATATCCAAAGACGCGTACTGGCTAAACTAATAGTCCTGGAGACAAGTATAAGGCAAAAATTTGTATCAAATTTAATTAGCTTAAATTTGATACTATGTAGTTTTCTGTTATAGTTTTCTCAAAAATTACAAAAATATCGGATTCGTCTATACGTATAATAAATCTGTAGAAGATTTTTGTTGTGCGCGCATCACGTAAAATGTACGAAATCGATGTTAATAACTTTTATACATTAAAATTGTGTGTAACTTGGTATATTACTTAGGCTTTGTTTCATTCACATACACTACATTTATTGACTGTTATGCGGTACGAAGTCCACAGACTTTCGCCCTTTTGGAAGGACCAGGTTTCATCCAGTCTAGATCAGTGGGGGGAGTGGAGAAGGAGGAATAATGTTTTCTGGAGGTGGAGACGGGTATATATGGTATTAGGTCTTCCACATTCGCGTCCTCTTCATCCAGGATGACAGGGTTGGCGTTGTTGCAATTTCGACCTTGGCAAAAGAAACATAGGATAAAGCACTTGAGCTTGGTCTTTCTGCAAGTGCACGACCTTAATCCAACCAAAAAAAAGAAACTGAAACAAGTGACAGAATTTTCAGTTTTCCGAGCACTGCGTTAGAATTGCTCATCTTTGACTTGCTGTATCTTCGTAACCAAAGGACAAATATAGCTCAAGTTTAACTCAAATTGTAGCTAGCTATCTTTATAGCTATCTATATCGCACTACGATTCGAATAATAATAATAAAAGACAGTTTTCGAGTATTGAAAAATAATTAAAAAATGAAGATCGCATATTTTTTTTAACATTGTTACATATATTGTTAAAAACACATTTCAAAAGTTTATTTAAAGATTCATTGACTGGCCCTGGATTCCGAGGTATAAATCTTACGGCACTCCACTAGATGGTGGGGTGAAAAATGACATTATCGACCAGGTGGTATAAAAAAAGATATGATATAGACATAGTTAAGTGATGACATATGTAATATTAGTTAATTTAATTATTACTGTTTAACATTAATATTTAGTTTAGGGTACTTATTAGGTATATCGATGGGCTTCCGTTACCTAAAAATAAAATGCAAAAGATGTCGCCGTACTTACAACTACGACACTTGTCGGTGAATCCACACTTACCGCCACGATTGCCGTAGCGTGCCACGGCGTCCTCAGCTTCAGCATGACGCCTGTTCAGTCAGAAGACACGCCCGGGTATCGCCATTGTGCGGACTGCCTGGATGTCACGAGGGAACTTACGGTGGAGATGCGCCCCGCTTGGGTGGGGCACCGCCATGTCCTTGTGGATGCGATCGCCAGCAGTGACCTCTCGTGCCGGAACCTAGTTCAGGACATGGTCCGAACCGAGAGGGAATGTTAAGTCACCTACTCATCTACTTATGTGAAGCAATAAAGCTAGCGAAGGAGTCGTAAGGCGTTTCCCGGCCACCAGAAGCGCGGGCTTGCGGACGACGAGCTTTGGGAAGTTTGCCGTCCGACTGTCGGGTAGCGACCGAACTCGAGTTGACAGCGCGTAGTGTTCCATGCGCAGTTGCGCACCTCAGAGATGTTAACCAAAGTGAAGGGGCCAGTAAGTTCGATGCCCACTAGGGAAATTCTTGATTAATAAAAATCATTTTTGACTAATGATACTTAAACCCAACTTAAATATGAAACCAAATTTATCTAAAGATAGTCATTATTATTGACTTGTCATTAATGACTCATTAATGATAGGTTATCCAATAAACTTCAAATCGCTCTCCTATAAAGTAAGCTTTTTCAATTCCGATAGTTTACCAAGGGACGGTCGATATATTAGTTAATATTATTTAACATAAAAAAGTTTCCAACAAACAGGAGTAAATAAAAGATGAAAGTATTGTACTTAATTGGTTATTTGAAATATCAGAGATAAGTACGGGTAAGTTCATCTTTATCTCTGTAAACTTGGCCTATTGATAAGGTACAAGTACTTCTTGTACACAGGGATCTTAGATCCTGTCTGAGGAACGTATTGACCGAATTAAGAGAGTCATAATTAAAATATCTTATCAAAAATTACAAATAACTCGCCGTCGTTAATTGTGGTTATCACTAAATAAATAAAAAGTTGCTGCTGTCACTCGAGCCATCTTAAAAGACATGTGATACCTAATGTAGTTCAACATGTAATATACGTATCAATAATTTACTAAATATAGAAAGAAATTATAAGAAATAATTAAAATAATTTACTAAAGCACTAGATAATAAGAAATTATCTAGTGTTTTAATAAATTGTTTAAATTAAAAAATCATACTGAAACTCAAATGAATCCTTTAGTCAGTCGTCAGTCGATCAACGATGGACTGAGTGGGAAATGGTAATACACCCAAGGTGCAGAGTGCAGACGATTTGATGATGCGCTTGCGCGGGGTGGGCCGGCGCCCGCGTCGCACAGATTCTAGCGGCGAGGGATCGAGCCAGTAGCGCGAACAGCCCCGACCGGCACACACGATGATCGCGCACAAGCACGCGCTCGCCGCCGCGCTGCTGTGCGCCCTGGCGGGCCAGCTGGGCGCCGGAGCCAGCCTGCACTGTGCCATGCGGAGAGAGATCTCGCCTTGCACCTGCCGCCGCGAGGACGCCGGGACTGGTGCCATCCTAGTAGTCTGTCAGCGTATCAGTGCTTATGAAGAAATCGCACGGGCCCTAACAAACAAGTTCAGCCCTGAAACCAAAATTGGCTTGGATATCTCCTACTCCCAGCTTCCAGATTTTTCTGAACACAGCATCAAAGAACTCGGACTTTCTATCACAAGACTCAAACTTAACTTCGATAATTTAAGGCAAGTCGATTACGAAGTATTCTAACATCGTCATTGGATCTAAGTTCAGTTCTCTGTGCAGTTTTTGTATTGTGTGCGGTTGTGAATCTACGCAACGAGTACGTACTATGTGTAAGCTCTTTGTTGTGTAAAATAGCATTAAAATTGTGTGTATCACGATACAAACAATGTGTAAGTTGAATGAGAGAACAACAGGTCTATGATAAGAAGAGCGCGCACCGATCAGGATCGGCTGTTATCGAGAGAGTGGGCGGCACCCTTGCCACTTGCCAGGGTTCGCAGCATTCGGCTCCGTATCATGCGACGCGTACGCATCGATTATGGAAACAATCAAAACTGGCATTCATTCGATATCTCGTTTCTTTATACCCCGGAGAAAATAGGATCAAACCGCTACTCGGTAAATTTCCCTTCGGAGTTGGTTTATTATTGTAATATTTCTTATCAGTTTCATATTACTTACTACAACTAATGTAAACGCAACATGACAAGTGCGGACATGGGTTAGGTAACGGATATTCTGCAAATTACGAGAGTGCCGAAGTTTTCACATTGCCGAACTCATTCATAATGAGCAATATTTCGAGCTCAATTCGATTCCCACATCGACCAAATGTGGCAAGTTACTTTATGCCATTATTCAGGGGGTTAAGGATAACAAAAGTTAGAATATTTGACATTTTCATTTTAGCTACATGTCAAAATGACTTACTCGAACTAAAAGACCATCATTCATCAAATTTAGTCTACTTTCATGCGAACTACCTTTGTTTGGTACGTTGTTAGTATTCATGCAGATGACAAGTAGGTACATCTCAAATCTTAAAACAAACGAAGTTATTCGGTGCGGGGATTTTCCTCTAAAACTTCCCCGAAACGAATATGTACAACAGTTTTGCATTAACCTAAAACAAATACTCGCAGAGTATACATTCTTTTAGGTTTTTACTGTTAGTAATGAATGATATAGTTTTCAATTGTGATAATTTTCTTATCATCAGACGCTAGAGCTGTAACTTGTGTCGATCGAAAGTATCGATGAACTGTGGAATTACGTCCACATAACGATGGCTTAGAGTGAAAATCTCGGATATGCAATTTTAGGTCATTTTATTTTATTAAATTTCTGAAAAGCAAAGCACGTAACGCACAATCTTGTAAAACGCAAAATTTTGATTCGATACTTGTAGCGCCATCTACGATGTTGCATGCATATCTTGCTGAAGTCAGTTTGATGTCATCACCTCGTAACGGCGCGGCAAAACAAGCGGAAAAAAATTAAAAACAAGAGAAACAAGCGTTTGAAATAAACCAGTAGTTTTAAATATTTGAATGAAACATGTATATGCACATTAAAATTGCACGATAATAAAGGTCTAATTTGGCTTTTTGTGCCTCCTGAAAAGTTACGCATTTCACAGTTACGAGGTATTCACTCTAAGCCATCGATAAGGAATCTAGGAATTAGGAATGACGGTAGTTGGAACGACCATACAGAAGTTTAGAAATTACTTATTAGGTACCTATAAAATGGTAAAAACTATATTCAATAAGAATATTGCAAATTATTTATGGCTTGATTGCAATTATGTTTGATGTGACAATTGTTGTAGGAAGCATTTTAACCACCATGCACTACCTGAACAAAACATTGGAGAATTGGAGGTTGAATAAAGTTAGGATTCTGAAAAAAAAACATATAACTACTTAGATGTTTGTAAAAAAACAGGCTTTCCATTTGAAACTTGCCATAATTCTAAAAAAAAAATAGTCAGTCTTGAGGATAAGCTGGCTTGCTTTTTAGATGTTTTGGTGCATGTGCTATTTTGTGCGGTTTATTCCTTACAAAACAACAATTAAGTCGCCCGTGACCCATGAGCTCGGCTCTTATTGACCACTCAATTGATCTTCACAGATTTTTCGGGTCATCCTAATTATTTATTTTTTCTGATCTTTTATTAAAAACTCTTCTTCCTAGTCCGAACCTATCAAACCTTACCTTGTTATATCCAGGATATACATTCACAGTGTTTTTATTAATTGGAAAGTAATCTAATGGATTATTCATTAATTCCATTAGTAACCTTTCGTAAGTGAACTCCAGATGTGTGGGGATGGCATCTAGGAGACGTTGCCCGGGGTTATCTAAGGTCGCTTCTAAAGCAGTAAAATTGAATGATATCATATTGGTCGTGTCGTATTCACTGTATTTACTCATTAATGGTGAACTAACAAATTACTGTAGTCGTTGTTTATACATTTCTACATAGGCAACTTTAATTAACACATGTTCTCCAATATGTGTTGGTGACTAAAATTTGTTATGATAAACATAATGTTAAAATTAACAGACATAAAATAAATAAAAACTTGTAACTAAGCAATTCCTCCTTTTGTGTTTGGTGTCTATCGTACCTATGTACCTATTCGATGAAATCATTCACAACAACAGTGATACAAATAATGTCAATGGCTATGTTTATTGAAGTGGAATGTCGTATCAGTTTGAAAGTCTTTTGCAAGCGATTTTAGAACTTTACTCAATATGGCGTATATAAACCGATTATTTTAAACGCTTGTTCTTCTTCTTCGTAAACCGCCTAAATAAATCTAAAAACTTGAAAGTTTTTAAAATATATTTCTTTAGCAAGAGTACCTCGTCTATTCACAATAGGTACTTTCCTTATAGATAACGCCATGTCAAAGATTAGTACCGTCACCAAATCATCTCTTGATGCCAGTTAAAGCCACCAACCACTAAGTTGAATTTATGCTTACTATACCTAACTGCATCTAAAAGAAAAAGGATACCAAACATTAGCACTTATTTGGTCAACAGCATCTTCTTATTACAATTTACTTGGGGATGACGCAGCATAATTATCTTTTTTTATATATCTTTGTTTGCTACTTCTATTCTAACCATTTGCCTATTTTCATATATTTGAAAAAAACACTTAACTGACTATAACTCTGAACTAAAATAAAAATCTTAACTATTACAAACTAACTGTGCACAATATAAAGTAAGTATATCGTCGAAAACTCGTCCGCATTGCTGTCGGTTGGTAATGTGGCCAAAAGAACAGCAGTTCTTTCCAATGCAAAAGCTAGCCCTTGGCTTACGCGAAGTGTTAACAAATGTTTAAAAAATAATTCCATTTTTATTCAATATTCGTTTATCTTTCTAATTGTACAAATGAGATTCTATTTTACGTAATAATTATAAATTATCTTAATGTCAATCTAGTTATCTAAAAAAGCTGTGAACAAAAAGTATGATTTTTGGAATGATACTTTACGTAACTATGAAAAATTTATGTACATATTTACTAACGTAATTAATAAACTACAATTGGTTGCGTTGTTTGCTGACTTGGCTTAGCTCCGTTCTGTCTCCTATTTGATATCATAATTCCGTTGCGGGTTTCAGACGCTTGAACCATTTCTTCGCAACCCGTTGAGCCTTATTTTTTCGGCGCTTTTCTGGTTATCGCCACTTTTCTCTAAGTCTCTCAGAAGGAGTTGTAATTGATA
Organism: Mythimna ferrago; assembly: GCA_910589285.2. Classification (NCBI taxonomy): domain Eukaryota; kingdom Metazoa; phylum Arthropoda; class Insecta; order Lepidoptera; family Noctuidae; genus Mythimna; species Mythimna ferrago. The sequence continues at coordinate 13,144,213 of OU342673.1, read as the reverse complement.
TAGTAGAGATTAATTTGTATTTATTTATTCCTCCCTTTATTTAGTTAAGTTGTGGTTCGTATTTCCACAGTTTGACTTGCTTAGTGCCTTGTACATAATCTGCTGTATACTATGATTTTAGTAGGGCAGTTGTAGCAAAGTTATCAAAGTTATAACTAGTCCGAATGGTCTCTCTGTTGAAGTTTTAATGTTCATTGTGTAAAAGATCTGTTTACTGGTGAAATTTATTGGTATTTTTATAAAAATAAAATACAGGACTTAGCGGCTCGACTACAAATACACAAATACAAAATACACAAATAGTCGAGTCTAAGTCCAGCATTTTTGTGCATATTTCATCTAGCCCTCCTAGGACGAAGAAAACAGACTTCCTTCATCGTTCCCTACTTATTAGTTTACCTACAAAAGATAATATTTTAGAAGTAATAAAAATGATATTTTAAGATATTTTTCATTTTATTAAATGGTCATTGAGTGTTAGAAAAAAATTTAATATAATTTCCAGCGAGTTTTTAACAATTTTATCATAAAATAACGACGCATTTATTTTATAAACAGCGCGACGGCAATTTTAAAGCCGTACATCTGTGCATCATCTGCATCATCTGTGGATTGAACTAACTTTTAAGCAAACAACAATGTAAGAGAACAAAATGACATTTACATAACTAGCAATATTTTTTCCCGTTGATTTCGCTTGAAGTTCAGTTTCTCCTTCTTGTGTAATTATATAAAAGGCAAAGCCCTAACTTACTCACAGACTCATCAACGGCCATACTTGGGCCTCTGACATTTTGCACAGAGGTTCCTTCTATGATAATAATAATATAATAATTCTGGATTGGTACAATTATGAAGCTTCTGACTCCCGAACTAGGCGGGCCTGTATGACAGGAGTCAGCGCCCTCCCAGATTTATTGTAAACAATTTTATTTATGTATAGTATGATGTATACTAAGAATAACAAAGGATTTTGTATAATTCAGCCCGTAAGGGGATTGAACGGGATCCAAAGAAAGAGAAAGCTACTTTCACGCGAGCAAAACTTCTGGCAGAAGTTAGTTTATACAGGGTGTCTTTGACATGGACGCACAAACGAATACCATGGATCCAGTAGGTACATGATTCTACACCCACCAGTAGTGGAATTTTTCGTCGGTTTTTCCTTATAAAAATCTACGTTTTTTAATTTAAACTGTATTAAATCGTTATTCTAACATTTATCATTTTCAGTTAAAAATATAATAGAATTATTTTTAAAATTAAAAATGTCATCGGGTTTGATTAGAATAACGATTTTATGTACCCCGATTACTTTTTAATTAATTATTTTTTAATTCAAAATTATTATTTTTTGTTTTTTACTAAAAATATCGTCGGGGTTGGTTAGAATAACGATTTTAGACTAACTAGACTAAATTTAAACTATTTAAAAAGTACAGATTGTTATTTTTTTTAAATTAGGAAAAAAACCGACGAAAAATTCCTACACAAAAATTGGCCAGAATCATGTAAGTACTGGATCCGTGGTATTCGTTTGTGTGTCGATGTCAAAGACACCGTGTATATATGGATAATATCTTTCAAATGATTTTTGTGTAGAATTTCTATAAAATAAACATAATCGAAACCATAAAAAATGACTAAAAACAGTTGCAATTTTTTGCAAGTGCAAGTTTCATAATAATTTACATCGATATATTATTATGTAAAATATATACCAGATTAAACGACAATTTATTAAAAATGTTATATTTTTTTGAATATGTTTTATTCTTAGAGAAACAAATGCAACTGCAAAAGTGCCTCATTACGTGATAACATCTAAACTTCGAAAGTACGAAAGGACGCAATTTTGTAATTATAGTGGTTATTATAATGTATTTCTTCTTTTGATGTCAATAGTACAGTAGTGAAAATGGTAATGAAAATTTCAGTATCCTTGATGCACAGGTAGCATACCAGAACCGATAGACACCTGAGTGTCATTGCCAAAAAACTGAATTGTACTTAAATCCAGCAACATGGTCCTGGTAAATACTGGCTGCAAAAATAATTGTTATTAAACAACTAAGGTAATAACAAAGTTAGATTAAAAGTTTGTACATGAAATTAAATTATGAATTGTATAAAAGACTAACTTTTGCCCTCGAATTCGCCCGCATACATAAAATATAGCCTATGTCACTTAGAATCAAAGCAGCTTTCAATCGGTAAAAAAATTTACGCAATCGGACCAGTACTTTCAGAGATAGATATCTCTGAAAGTACTTTCAGAGATAGATATCTCTGAAAGTACTGGTCCTCGGAGAAACTTAAAGACAAAAACACAAACTTTATATTTTTATAATATTAGTGTAGATGATTACTATTTTTTTAGGTATTCTTTTTCACAGCTCTTGGCTGATATTGAGTACATTTGCAGGCCAAAAACAAGTAAATACAGCGCATGATGTGTATTTATGATGAGGGCGTATTTTGGTGCTCTAACTGCATGAATTAATCTAACCATTTTGAATGCTTTCAATATAACGGTAAAATGGGGTAAATAGAAACTCAGGGGTGAATAAAAACCAAATTTCAAAAGGGATTTTCACGATATTTGAATATTTTTTGCAGCTTTTAACTATATCAATTTATTAATGAATTGATATTTTAAAAAGTCGATGCTTTGTTAGAAGCCGATAATATGGTATCAAAGTGAAAAACAACACCAAAGTTTTGTTTCCATTCACTCCTGCGTTTCTATTCACCCCGTTTTACTACACCTTTCTAAGTTTTAGGCAACGGAGACGATGATTGGGCATTACGCTTGTCGTGGGGATGACTATAGGTACAATATAAACGTTTTCTTATCAACAGTAGTAGTTTTTAAGCTGGCTGATATATTTTGGATATGGTTTTTTGAAGGGTGTTTTATCCTGAAGTGTTATGTCTGGTCTGCTATAGGGAATGTTCATATTCTGTGTGTCATTTCCTAAGATAGTTTGCGGTTTGTATTTTATTATAGGGTGCTAAAGTTTTGTGTGAGGCTGTTTGTACGATGACAGCAACTTGTGTTTGAGAGTGTAGTCCGTAAGGTTGTGCAGGCTTCGTTTATATATTGAATAGTTTCTAATAAATTATGACATCTACGACATTTGTCGTAATTTTTCTGTATCAATAATTTGGTCTATGATGAAAATCTACTACTATGCTGATGCTGGTATATTTTGATATTGTTCCGAAATATACTGTGGATTACTTCTTTTTTTTTCAGTTATCTATTTTTGTTGATCACTTAAGTTCAACAGAGTATGATTAAAATCTTATAAGTTATAGCCATGTCTATGTACTTGTGCAAGATTTTGAGGGAATAACTGTGTTAAGCTTAGTAATTTGTTTAAACCACCAGTGATAGGTGTTGATTAGACCTCTCCCTCCATATTGTCTTTTAGTGGTGTCTTTCAGTAACTGTTTGGTGTAGGTTAATCGGTTTGGAATTATGTTTAAAATGATATCCGGTTCGACATCGATTAAGTAAGTGAGAGGAAGGGTTCAGGGTAAAACAACACCAGAGAGGACTTAATGAACTCCTTGCATCTGGCCCTACTTCAGGCTATGGTGCTGGGCAATGGAAAGGGCATTCAGAGAATGGAAAGCGGAAGGTGGCTGCAACTATGGGGGAACAGACATTCTCACATCCTAATCGCTGCCAAAGCAAGCGCTCCGGGTGTAGAGTGCCGCAGAGTGCTTCTTAGCCACCGTGGGCGCGAGCTTGCGGACGACAAGCAATAAGCAGTCCATCGTCCGAGCGGCCGCCCGGTAAGGACCGAGCCCGAGTAGTGTTAGTGTAGACGCGCGCTTCAAAGAGATGTCGGCAAAACCACAAGGGCTCAGCACGACCGATGCCCGCTAGAAAAGAGCTGCCATGACCCTAAGACACAAAAGGCGACTAAAGGACAAAGGGTTTTAGTTAGTAAAAGTCTGGTATGCCCTCTATTTCCACTCTAGAGCGGGAACAGTGGTTTAATGATTTTCAGCCTCCAAAAAAAGGGGCTCAGTGAAGCAAGGCCTGCCAGTGCTGTATATAGGGTCCGTCCAACCTAGAGGCAATGATGGCAAGAAGACAGTTGCTTCTGCCCCGCACTCTACTCGCTAACGAGGTCGGTCTCTTGCGCATGCTTGTATAAAAGCAGTCAGTGCGTACCTCTGCGAACATTCCCGACGCGCCGCAGAAGCAAGACAGCCGCAGCAGTGCCCTCAGTGCGTTATTATATTGCGCGCGGAGAGTGCTGTAGGATTTCTGCGTGTATGAAACCCACAGGCCGCACGTATAAAAAGAAGTAAAATAGGCTCGAAACAAGTTGTTTTTGACTTCCTCGGAGCTACTGACAAATCTGCGGGCAATCATATTCGCCCTCACCGACAGCGCCCTGCTTTCTCGCTCAATACCAGCGTCATTTCTCAGGTCAGACGTCAGAATATGGCCTTAGTATTTAAAACTAGATACCCGCTCCAAGGACACCCCGCAAAACTTTACTGGTGGAATTCCCGCCGGACATTTGGACCCAGCTTTGAAGACCATAAGCTCACTCTTTTTAACATTATATTTAAAGTTAGTTATGTTTTGCTTTGCTACTGGTTTTTATTATAGTTATTAGAAAGTATTATTATTAGTAGTTATTAGTTAAGAAAACATTTTGAACTCTCTCTTTATCCAGTTAACTTCCAATTCTGTAATTTAGCTGTTATATTTAGATTCTGTTGTCTCTTTAAATGCCATTTCATCTATTTCTCTCCATTATGTAAATCAAACTGCTTATCAGGGCATGTTGTTGTTTATTGGGCTTATTGTTTTTATTAAATTTAGATATATTGAAAAGTTCTTGGATCATGATGCCCATAAAATGTGAAACCATCGATATATATGTACTACGTGTGAAACCGTCGATTCTCCCTATATGCACCATACAAGTGTACCCAATGACAAAAAGAAAAATGGAAAGTAGACAAATTTTATAAGGTTTTGCTGATTTAGTAGGTTATTTACCTAATTCTAAAGCGAGGACTATTGGCCTCTACTTGACCACTGACTTGCACACTCAATTAAGGAGCCCCTTAAAGTGGTCGTCAGCAGTTTAGTGATGTAGGTAACATATTGGTAACTGCTTGAGGATTGAACCAGTATCGCAACAATCCCAGAGCCTGAACGTAGTGGACATATCCATAGCAGCCTTTATTGGAATACTTCCTTCCTCCAGCGTTTGCCCTTGTGAATCTTCACTCTAGCCAGCCAAATAGGGGTAGGAGGAGCATTTGTCTCCGTCACTGGGAAGCCCGATTTAAGCAAAGATATTTTGTGCTTTGACATTATTGCCTTCGAATTCAATATATTTTCTTAGGTTTCTCAGACAGGCGTATTTTAAGTATTCGTAGGACTTTACAAGTGGGTCAGCATCAGTTTATTAATTCTTTTAATTTACTTATATATATGTAGACAAGCATTGTGCGTGACTACCTATTCCAAATGTGAATTTGTTAGAATTTGTGTGGTCCCCGAAATATGCGACAGTGCCGCTAGTGCCAGTTAAACTCGTATTTTACCAATTTGGTACCAAAAATTAAAAAGGACAAAGCGCGTGTATCTTGCAATTGCAGTTACCGAGCCTAATAGGAATATGATAGACTAGCACTTTGCTAGCGACTACGTTTCCGAGAAAGATTTCATAAAAACTTTAACAGTCCTTAAACCATATTTCGTGGGTAGTTTTGAAAAACTTATAACGACTGTTTTTATTATTAACTTTGATAAGAATTGGTGTCAAGTTTGAAGTTTACTAACCCAAGAAATGAAACTCTCTCATGATATAATCTTTAACACCCCCTTTTTTGTTTTTTTTTTTAATCATCCAATGCCAACCCCCGCTCTTGGGCGGAGCGGGAGATAGTGTCAGACTCTTACTGACTAAAAGCCCACCCCGTTCCTTCTAGCCTTCATACCAGGGCTCGAGTTCCCTTTCGGATAACTCTGGCCCCAGTAGGCTTCGACCCGGCTGGGTCCCTGCTGTTGCTGACAACTCTTTGAGGCGCGCGAGAACAGTGCACGCCGTCGACGACTTGGGCTTGGTCCGGACAGTTACCGGACGGCCGGAGAGCGAGCTACCCATTGCTCACTGTCCGCAAGTCCGCGCCTACGGTGGCCGGAAATCGGGATCGGAATCCCGACGGCGGCGGCGCGAGCGCCGTTGCCTGTTGCGGTCGACCTCCTCCTTTGCGAGCAATACTGCTTCGCAGAAGTCGGCGACCGCCTGCCACTCCTCCTCGCTCCGGACCATGGCCTCAACTAAGGCCCGGCGCGAGAGGTTTCCGCCGCCGATCGACCCACGAGGGCACGGCGATACTCCGCCCAAGCAGGGCACACCTCGACTGTGTGCTCTACCGTGTCCTCCGGGCATTCCGCACAATGGCGACACCCGGGCGTCACTTCCGCTTTAATCCGGAACAGGTAACTTCCGAACAAACCATGTCCGGTGCGTTGAAATGTCGGTCAGTCAGTTTCACCTGTTGTATATATGGATAACAGTAGTCTCTAGATCTATCTAAACTACGCCCTCTAGGGTGGAGTTTTGTATTCGAAGAATCATTTACAAACGTTTATTTAACATCTATTTAGAGGTCGCGACGAGTCCCATGAGTTAACTTGCTCAGTAGACACTACCAGATCGAATAGTGTTAGAAAATGATTATTGCCATTTACATGTACTTTAAGAATCAATGAGTCAGTATGACTCAGGGTATTCCTTCTTCTGGCTCATAAAGACTTAAGAGTGATAAAAAAACCTATTCATGCAGCATTTCTGAATTTAGGACGTGTTAATTAAATTAAATTTAAGGCGCAAGCTTCATTTTGAAAGTACTTCAAGTTCCTTTTTTATGAGTCGACCTATCTTGAACATGCATGTAGGTATTTAATGTCATCAATTTGAGAGTCTTCATATTAAAATGCCAAAAAATAAATCTGTACAAATAGAATACTTAAAAAGTACATCCTCTTGCATCAAGATCGAATGGCAAAAATAAAATATCACCATTGCCCTACGAAACTGCTACAGAACTAAATAATTACATCGACGTAACTCTGTAACTGCACCCGTAGACCTCGTAGGCGTTTCCATCCAGATCACAATATAACGCATGATTTCATACGTTCAATCAATAAGCTCTCACTTCATTCATTATGAACTTGTTTGTTGGATGTTTTTATTTCTACCATTCTCTCATGTTGGGTACTAGGGATCTGAGTGACACTTCATCTTCTTTCAATTTAATCTACCAATTGTCAAGCTATTTCATTCACTCTCTTTTCTTTCGCCTCATTCCACACACTCACATCTTGGACTTACTTGCCCACTCCTCACTAATGTATTCATCATTCTTTTAGTCAAATGTATTATATAATATAATAATATGCTTACTTACTTCGTTCTCTTTTACAGACCAAGTTTCCCTTTTTAATTTTTATGTTATGCCACTATCAAATCTTCTCTAGTAAATTCATTTCTTTTCCTTCGTCGTTTATATTATAAAAGGTCTTTTTATACAGGGTCCCCACTTTTTATGCTAACTATGCATCTAACTTCTGGAAATCACCCCTCTACAAAGCAGCCTCTGCATCTTTTTAAATTTCTTCTCTATTTTAATTTAAGGGAAACAATTCAGTTTGAATAGCAATTCTTTTATTAATTATCATTATCAAACATAAAGGTTCTTTGAAATGAAGCTTTCAAAATTAGCAGTTAAACCTTCACACAAGTTTAGTTCAATGATATGTGCAATCACACTGTTCGCCAGCCGAGCCTAGCGCTTCGTTTAATTGTATATATGCTGGTCCCGTTTTGTAATTTAATTACCCTTTGGCCTAAGCGAGAACGTCAATTATGCATCGTTCGACTCAACAAGTAGCGGACTCGTGGCCATGTTCATAAGATGGGTACTTAATCCTTTATCTTTTTAATGATAATTTGAAGATACGAAGGTCATGGACATTATTGTCTTCGATATTTTGGAATAGATTGTAGATTAGGTCTGTAATATTAATGTATGTGTATATAATAATAGGGAAAAGGAAGTATGATGGTTGACAGGGAAGAATCGAAGAAGAAAACGTTTTACTCCGACTGCTAGTAGGTACCATGGGACAAAGCTTAATGATGATATTGGTAAGCTGAGTAGTCAGGTTTTATTTGGTTGATAATTCGATAATTGTTTGGTTAGGTTAATAACTCTATAGTATTGGTATTTTGTCCTATTGGTTAGGTCAAATAAATAAAAATGAATTTGTTGCCTTCTATTTTAAAAGACCTTAATCTCTTGAATAAAAAGAGTCAGAGAATGCAGCAGGTCCATTGCAGGTCAAAGTCCTCAGTCAATTTAATATTTACGATTCCTTTTACTCGTATTATAAGAGCCTTCTTCGTTACAGTATTTTTAAATCGTAAGATATATTTTTGCTTGTATTTGAATATATTTTACAGTAGGTATCTAAGTTTTTCACAGAAAACGTGTAGATGAATATTACGATTACATTGAGTATATATTGCCGTTCTGGAGGTTCTCAATTCGGTTTTTTTTTTCACCGTGTTTAACAAAACTTAATACAGTTCTGATATATATAACAATAATGAAAGTCATGAAAAGATTTTAATTTATTATTTAAAAAGATATAAGTAGACCTAATTCTACTTTGGTCTAAATGTTATCAAAATCCATCTTTGATGATGGAATTCGTGAGGAATTTAGGGAACTCTTCAAATATAGGCATACGCTAATGATTTTCATAAATAATGCTACTACACTTTACACTTTACCTATATGGTACCATCGACTTGATCTGATGATGGAGCCAGAAGGTAGAGAATGGAACACTGTAATAAAAGAATATGTTCTTATACTGATCAAATTGTCACTTTGTCTATAAATTATTTTAATTGTAATGTATGACGATTTCAGCTTTGGGTGGGCTGTTTTTTTTTTGACTTTGCAAGCTGTACTGTACTGTCATAAATTATATAAAGAGAAGTAGTATTAATATATACAACACATAATGTAGTATGTAGTTTTATTTTTAACTGACTTAAAAAAAATAAGAGGTTCTATTTCGACTGTAATCTAGATATGATTTTGAAATATATTTTATTATTATTTCAGAGGTAAGATTTTTCAAATAATCTTCAGAGAAAAATATTGAGGCTCGCCAATAAATGATAGCAAATCTTCGGGGATTTCTGCAATCTCTTGTTTGTTAATTGTTTACACCATTTCATAACATAACATCACGCAAGTACGCTCTAAAAGGGTATGTCGATTTGAGCAGTTCACCCTTGTACACCCTAATTTTACAGGATTGATTCATTATAACCATTTTGTCAATCCTTATGGTAAGGGTATAGAACTTTTTCACTGCTTAGTTTTAGTTGTGTTAATGATATAACTGCCTAGGTAATTTTTATGTGCAAAAATACTACTGAGGACTTACCTTAAACTTAACCTGGTGTATTGTTTTCACTGTAAAAAATAAAAAGTGTAATGGTAATTTCGTGAACTATTTGTACAACTGTGGGTAGCTGTTTTATTATGCCATGTCGCTACTTTTTCAAAATTGACAAACCCAGTTAATCAAACAACAGGGAAGTTCCGGGAAATGGTTTGAGATTGTCGCGGAAATGAGTTGGACTACTGCCGAACGGTTTTTCCCAGACGTTAGAAACAGGAACAAAATAGAATCACGTAACAATGAACATTTAAAACGATGTAAACAATAAGCATTCGAGAAAGTTTTAGTTTACTGTGCTTTGGAAAATATCAAACGGGAGAAAGACTTTCGGTTGTAATCTCGCAACTTTGTCTTCCTTAGTGGGAAATTACAGAGGGTTCGCAGATACCGCTGCGATGTAGGCAGATGGGCTAACGTAATAAGACAAATGTGTGTACATAATCATATTTTATGTTTAATTGCGAGAGATAACTAATGTGATTGACTGATTGTCATTCATTTGTGTCAAAAAGTGTGTTGATGCTCTGGTGCGTGGTAGCGTGGCATGCTGGCAGGGAGTCCGCGCCGGCGGCGCTCCGCCGTCCATGCGACCGTTTGGCGCCGCCCCTGCATTGATAACCCCGGAACGTTGACCTCTTCACATTAGTGTGGACTAAACTCACGTTACTCACATGCACTAAGCTCACTATGTATCCTCAGCTCTACCATATCTTTTAGACACTTATATAGATACTCAATATAAAAATATTCACAAATTATTAGCATTGTTTCATAATAGGTAGATAACAGTCACTTATTAGCGTTATTTATTAAATTACGTATGAGAATAACAGACTAAGTGTAATAAATTAAGAATAATTATAGTTTTTTTGCTGAACGTTGTCTACTATCTTGTGTCCCGGTTTCTGTATCCATAACGGAACGTTTATTATTACACATCGTAACTTCGCATTGTTGTTGGCTGCCCAGCCTATGTACACCAGTAAGTGACGGCTTCAAAATTGTCGAAAGTAAGACCATTACATTTATCAATTAGGTACCAAGCATAACACCGGTATTTGGCCAAAACTACATGATAAATAATTCTATGTAAATTCAGTGACAGTTCACTGAATTTATTCATGGAAAAATTTATACTGGCCTGGACATGTCTGCCGCATGCCGGTCGAGCGGTGGGCCAGTAAAACGCAAAATTGGTGCCCTGAAATCGCACGACGGGGCCGCGGCAGACCAAGAAGGAGATGGCAGGACGACTTGGATGTCTTCCTTGGGAATTGGAAAGAGGTGGCTCAAAACCGGGAACATTGGAAGGAGTGGAGGGAGGCCTTTGCCCAGCAGTGGGACAGTATGGGCTAGAGATACATATTATGTATACATTATCTATAAATATAAAAGGAGAAACAGACTGACTGACTATATTAACGCACAGCCGAAACTACTGAGACTAAGAACGAGAAATTTTGCACAAGGTTTCTTTTTATGATGTAGGCGAGCATTAAGAGGATTTTTAGAAGTTCACCCCTTATGGGCATGAAACCATTTGTATGGAGAAACCTACGTTTAGACGGGCGAAGCTGCTGGCAGAAGCTAGTTAATTATGTGATACTTATTCAATTATGCAATTTTGGGTACCAGTATATACCTATTCAATAGTTTTCGAATTCTAAATTTAAAAGTTTTGGATTTGTTTAAGTGTTACACTCTAGCGGAGAATTGTTATGTCATCGTTTATTTTTAATACACAATAAGACAGTTTATAATAATAAAATAAGATGGTTCCATAATGCAAAAAAAAAAACATTTACCCGCTCCCTTTAAAATTAAAAACAGACGTAACTCACAATTATTATCAATGACAATTTTATTATGTTGATATTTTAGTAGAATTCTCAATTCCTGAAATTTACCGACCGGTTTATGTTAGAGGTTAGGTTAGGTGATAAAGTTTTTAGAAACGTTGACAAAAACAACTACTACACTAATATATAAATAAGAACGGTTTCTGCTCATAAAATAAAAAATTTGGACCTGTCATGCTAATTTTTATCAGTTTCATATGGAAAGTTAATTTTTTTGTTCAGGTATTTACTATGGCTTCCTTGAAGACAGTTGTTTATTTCCATGAGCAGAAGCAGTGTATATAATATGGCCACCCATTTCTGATACAGCTACAGGCTGTATCGGAAATGGGTTGTCATGTGGAATGTGTGTGTCAAATGGGTATCATATTTAGGTTTTTAAATTAGGTAATCAATAGTACATTGTTACCCTAGGGGTAAAAGTAACTTATTTAGTCTCGAGGAGGATTTTAGCATCCGAGCGGAGCGAGGTCGCCAATAGTTCGAGGGACAAAATAAGTCTACCTAAGGCAAACATTGTGTTTTTCATTACGGATACAAGAAAAGTAAAAATAAAATAAAAAGCTAGTAAAACCTGAGTTGTCGTATGATTTTAAGTAGCCTGTATTTTTCTTCTGTTTTAGGTGATAAAAGGTTTTCCACTACTGCTTTACTCTCTTCTCATACGAAATTAGGCGTTAAATCACTATTTTAATCTGATCAACTTGACGTGCTAACACAAATCTCTGCTGTACGGAAATGTAAACAAAACTACAACTGGAAATAGTACATTGTTACACTAGGGGTGAAAGTAACTCATTTCGTCCCGAGAAGGAGTTAGCGGCCGAGCGCAGCGAGGTCGCTAATTCAAGGGTTTAAATGGGTTACTTTCACCCCGAGGTAAACACTGTGCTTTTCATTACGAATACGAGGAAACTAAAAGTAAAATAAAAAGTTTGTAAAACCTGAGTCGTCGTACGTATGATTTTAAGTAGGTATCTTTCTTCTGATTTAGGCGGTAAAAGATATTCCACTACTGCTTTAGCCTCTTCGTTTATGAAATTAGGCGTTAAACACTATTTTAATCTGATAAACCTAACGTGTTAATACAAATCTCTGTTGTACGGAAATGTAAACAAAACTCGAAAAAACCAACGACTAATTGCCACTTTCCCGCCATTTTGTTTTTTCTTTTTTCTTTGCGGCCGGCCACTAATAAGTATATATAAATATAATAAGTCACTAAAAAATATAATATTATTTAATTAATACTTTTCTTTAAGTTATTTCAATTTTATATCGCGCTGTGATTGACTGGCTGTATAGAAAATTGGAACATGGTTCAATTGAAATGTGAAGATAGAACTAGTTTTTTTTTTTTAATATTTAGACAGCTGTTAGTTGAAAGTAAAACTCCCTAGGGATGAAAAGTATCACTTTCAACCCGCTCCTCAGGCAACTTCAGACCAACTTTCAGAGTACGAGTAATGAAATAGTACATTGTTATTCTAGGAGTAAAAGTAACTTATTTCGTCCCGAAAAGGAGTTGGTATATATAAGGAGTTATACATATAATTAACTAAATGTACAGCCCGTGCCCAAGAAGGGAGAGTCGGGCTGACCCGGCTAACTACCGATCAATCTCAGTAAAGTCCATTCTCTGTAAGACTATGGAACGTGTACTCAACACTAAGCTCCTGGCATACCTAGAAGCTAATGATATCTTAAGTGACCGTCAATACGGCTTTCGCCGAAATCGGTCAACTGGAGATCTTCTAGTGTATGCCATCTACATCTGGAGTGAGACCATCGAGAAGCACGGGGAAGCGCTTGTCGTCTCCCTCGATATCTCGAAGGCTTTCGATAGGGTCTGGCATGAAAGCCTTATCAGTAAGCTTCCTTCTTTCGGTTTACCCGCTAGATTGTGTGCTTAGATTGCAGACTTCCTGGGTAACCGGTCCATTAGAGTGGTTATCGATGGCTGCTCGTCCGGTGAAATGGCTATTAATGCTGGGGTCCCTCAGGGGTCAGTACTTTCGGCATCACTATTCTTGCTGCACATAAACGATCTGCTTAAGCCCGGTATCTTTGGTATGCAGACGACAGCACTATTGCTGAGAGTTACATATCCAGCGCGCGAGTTAGTGGGTCACAGATCCAGTCTCTCCAAGAGGCTATGGTTGAGCGCTTGAACTTGTCCTTGGAGTCAGTCTCCGAATGGGGCGATTCCAATTTGGTCAGGTTCAAAAACCCAGGCGTGTCTATTTTCCGCTAAAAGGAGCCAATTCGGCCCCGCTCCAACTTTCCGTAGTGTATGTCCCACCTACACGCACAAAACGTTTTGGGAACACATTCATTGTGCGCGCAGCTAAGGAGTGGAATTCCTTGTCTGTGTTTTCTGATAGCTACAACCCGGTAATCTTTAAGTCGAAAGTGAATAGGTTTCTTCTAGGTAAGCACGTTCCATCGTCGACCGCATCGTCGCTTTCCATCAGGTAAGATAGCGGTCAAGCGCGAATCAACCTACAATAAAAAAATAAATAAAAAAAAATCCCTCGCAATGCTCGGGAGTTAATTTAAAATATAATTTACTTACTACGTTAAATTAATTTACCTATATTTAATTTCGCACCCTTCGTTTCGTTCGGAATTCAACATGCCGCCATCGTCTTAAAGACACTGCTTTATCCCCTAGTCACATAATCTACTATTTCATTACTCATACTCTGAAAGTGGGTCTGAAGTTGCCTGAGGAGCGGGTTGAAAGAACTACATTTCATCCCAGTCCCGTACACTGCGGTGCACATTCATAGACCGCTTCGCGACCAGTACGTGCACTTCCACCGTCCACCGCATAGGGAGTTTTACTTTCAACTGACAGCTGTCGAATTATTAAAAAAAAAACTAGTTCTATCTTCACATTTCTATTGAATCATGTTCCAACTTTCTATACAGCCAGTCAATTACAGCGCGATATAAAATTGAAATAACTTTAAGACAAGTATTACATTAATTAAATAATATTATATTTTTAAGTGACTTATTTGTTCGAATATTTCTTTAAAATACTTTATTTTTAAAAGATTACAATAAATTTCTAATTTTTCATTAATGAGACTGAATAGCAGGCCGACCACAGAAAAAAAAAACAAAATGGCGGGAGAGGCAATTTGTCGTCGGTTTTTTCAAGTTTTGTTTACATTTCCATATAGCAGAGATTTGTATTAACATTTCATCAGATTGAAATAGTGGTTAAACGCCTAATTCATAAGAGAAGAGGCTAAAGCAGTAGTGGCACCTTTTACCGCCCAAATCAGAAGAAAGATACCTATTTAAAATCATAGGTACGATACGACGACTCAGGTTTTACAAACTTTTTATTTTATTTTTACTTTCCTTGTATTCGTAATGACAAGCATAGTGCTTCGGGGGGAAAGTAACTAATTTAGTCACTCGAATTAGCGGAAAAATCCTCTTCATTAAACCCCAAGCGAACGCAGGCGTTCGCGCATTTATTGTCTTACTATTGTGTCTCAAATTGACGGTATCTGAAAGGTTAATGCTTACTTACGTCACGTCATACAAGGCAGTGGCGTCTTTTTTTTTCGGGCGGCCATTGATTGATCCTTGTTTTTTAATTACAGAATAATGCAACCAAATTTACTACGGCAGATACCTTTAAACTAAGTCCGAACTGAGTTACAAGAGCTAGAAGTTGGCTGATTTTATTTATTAGATTTATAGGATATTTTGTCTTTTAAGCGCAAAGTATGTGAGAAATTGCAACAAAAATAGTGTCATTGTATTCAATATTTTACTATTACTTATTTTTCTTCAAAAAATAAATAGTACCAAACTCGTTTCACACAGAATTGTGAAGTTGGCGAGGACGCCACCGTCGTCCGCGTCGCCTGCTGACTTCGAAACCGAGGCCTAACAGGATAATACTCGTAATAGTTTTAATAATAATACCAGGTTGAAAACACAATTACAAAGAAACAATTTTTTTGCAACTTCTCATTTAGCTTGTGTTTATAAAACAAAAATGGCCTACCTATAAAGCTAATAAATACCAGCCAACTTCAAGCTCCCGTAACTCAGTTCGGACTGAGTTTAGAAGTATACCTGCAATAGTAAGTTTGGTTTATCATACTATTTTGTATTAAAAAAATAAGGTTTGGTCGATGGCCGCCCGAAAAAAAAACGACGCCATTTTCAGACATTGGCTTATCATATTCTTAAGCTCTTTGATTTCGACTGTGTGGATATGTCAATCAGTCAGTTTCTCCTTTTATAATATATAATTATAATATACCTACATGAATGCATTTCCTTATTACAATTGATATTAAAAATACGAGTAATTAAAGCACAAAAACACACAATTTTGATTACGCCTTATTTGATGTTTTATAAGTTTATGATTCTAATACCTATGTTTCTTTTAAAATGGCCTTTTGAGAAACGTAATATGCTTAAAACAAATATACTGCTATTATGGATAATGTTCATAAATTGATATAATTATTATATATTTAGTAAACAATATTATTTGATACGATAGACTCTGTGTTCATCAACTAAGATAAAAAGTTATATTTATCTCGAGAAATATTTTTACCCCTCGGTTGAGTGCGCTTGCGTGGGCTGATACGTTTCTCAATAGGGTTAGACTAGCATCTGTCAGTGGCTTCGCCCGCGTGATAATAGAAAATGATTCTAAGGGAACACATTCCCGGGATAAAAGTATGTAGATATTCTACGCGCTATTTCAGATTCCAGACAAGATCAAACCGTGAATCTAATTTTATTTAAATCTATTCAGCTGTTTAAACGTGAAGCAGTAGGAACAAACGCACACATACAAACTTTCGTCTTTACGAGTATAATACATATTAACTAGTGTGATTTTTAGCGTTCCGTACCTCAAAAGGAAAAAACGGAACCCTTATAGGATCACTTTGTTGTCCGTCCATCTGTGTCTGTCTGTCTGTCTGTCAAGACCCTTTATCTCGAGAACGCGTGGAGATATCGAGTTGAAATTAAAACCATATAGGTACTTAGGTCTGCGGTCACTTCAAGCTGTGAAAAAATCAAACTTCAATGTTAACTAATAAAAAGATACGGCCGTTTATATGGCAAAAAAACGTATATTTTGATACTCTAAAAGATCGAAATTCATAGGGTACTTCCCGTTGACCCAGAATCCTGAAATTTGGCACAAAGTAAGTACAGGTATAGGGAAAAATCTGAAAACAGTAAATTTATTGTTACCTACGTCACAAAAAAAATACAATTCGGAAAAATCTTCGAGACCCCATTCGGGAATTATAGTTTGCACGGAACCCTCAGTGCGCGAGTCCGACTCGCACTTGCCCGGTTTTTATTATATAATTAACTCTAATAAAAGTATTGTAGTGGTACTATTCTACATATTGTTCAAAAAAATATAATACATTTCGTAATACATTACGAATTGCAAAGGTTTTTATCATCGTGAATAAGAACCGCAAAATATTATGTTATGTATAGAGCTTTGTCTTTAAAATTCATATCTATATAACTTGTTATTATGTTGAGGCAAGAAGAAAAATAATGCCATAATATGACGAATCACGTGGCGTCACGAATGTTTTTATACTAAATACTATATGATACGTAAAGACTGGCAGTCTAAAATAATACGGTAAAATTTATCAAATGAACTTGCCTACAATAAATGTATTGTAGTCAGATATAAGTATCATGTGCAGTTACCGTGCCGGGTTATCCACTATACTGCAGATGGACAGACACTGGGTATGCACGCGCCGTATGGTAGCTTTTATATGTCAAATTTGAGTTCTTATCAAACCTTTTATAGTACCTACAATTCAAAAATCTTCATACCAATTTTTCGTTCAACTATAATGAATTAACATGATTCATGATTCATTCATGATTGTTATATTTTCCACATTTCAGTGAGTTGAAGGAGAGTGTCTTCACCAAATTGGATTTGGTGGACTTCTTCAGTCTGGCTGACAATTCGTTGACTGAGATGCCGAGGCATGTCCTCCAGCACCTACCCCACGTGAAGACCCTTGATCTCTGTCGAAATAAGATCACTAAGCTCACCGAAGATGACTTCAGGGTAAGGAAATATAAATATAACTACATAAAAAAGAACTCTCACCACCAGAATAATAATAGTAGCAGTCATTCATATTTTTATCTCCGTTCTATAAATAGAAACATAATGTGTTGGCGATAGCCCCAAATGCAACAGCGTGTATTTGAAATTAATATGATTAGTGTGTTTTTTGTTTACTGTTGCTTCTCTCCAGTATAGCGTTTTCTTGACCCCTATGCCAGGCTTTCAAATTTTTTATTTTAAAATGAATTTTCCTACGGTCTGTAAGAGGTGTAATGATAACAGACACTGTAGTTGAGTTGGTTATTCCCTTATTCTTTTTCTCTGAAAGTCGCTATAATCATTGATAACCAACCACATATTTGTGCACGTTAGAGACTAATTAATATATTTATTTTAGTTTGATTTTAGTTAGTTGGAATTAGTGTAGGGTTCTTTTTTATTTCACTGTAATTATAGTTATTTAAGTATTTTTGAAATGTAAATTATTCGTTTTTAATTAATAAAAGTTTATTTTAATGGTTTTTCAAAGGACATACAAGAAGTGGAACACTTGCTGGTAGCAGATAACCAAATATCTAAAATTGAGAGGGATGCGGTACCCAAAGCATTGAAGCACGTCCATCTTGGAATCAACAAGCTTAGTTCACTGAATGGAGCCCTAAGGGATCTGGATGATTTGGAATGGATATTCATTAATGCCAATAATTTAAAATCTATAGATAACGAATTGCCAGTCGTAAGTATATATACCTATACAATTCAATAATATATTCAACAGTGGATTCCCCAATTACTAATAGTTAGATAAAATGGGAATAACCCAGATGATGTTTCTGTTTCAGAAAGCGAAGAGGATCGTCCTCATACACGCTGCCCACAATGAATTACAAAGCTTACCGAAAGATTTAAAACAAATGCCTTCGTTAGAGTCATTGTATTTCTACGGAAACAATATCAAGTTGCTGGATGGAGCACTGCAAAAATCCAGAAGATTAATGAGGATAGGACTGTCATTCAACAAAATAGAAAGCGTTAGTAATTTTATGTAAAGAGTGTAAAATTCAGTAGTTGTAGTGTTGTTGACGGATTACCTTGGATTAATAGAAATAAAAAAGCATTCTAGCAAGATAATCAAGTTAGGGCCAAAAATTAAATGTACATCACTCTTTTAATTACCAAGCTAGATGTGGGCAGGGCACGTAGTAACGATAACGTAGTACAAGCAGTAAACGTCTGTCAGCTCGATGATGTTGATGAAGATATTCTAAAATTCTACTGTCCTACTGCTTTGCAATCAAGGCATTGCAAGGTATTGCCTTTAATTAATCCCTTTTGTGTTAAAAAAGCAAAAGGGATGAATGAAAAGCAACGTATGAAATGAGAAAGCTGAGAGGGACGTGTGGTATCATCCTTATTGATTAGAATGTAGGGAGGTGAGACAAAGTATGGAATTGGCAATGAAATTGACAGTGATCAAAAAATTTGTGAAAATTGACCCAGGTATGGAAAAACAAACAAGGAAAATGCCGTGATACCAGTTTTGAGTATGATTGTGAATGATGGCAAGAATAGGCGAAGGCCAAAAATACAATGGATAGCCTGTATCAGAACTGATATTGTTAGAAGGTGTAGCTACTGCAATAAAGACTAATAGAAATATAAAATAGGGAATTAGACGATATATGGTATGGTAATGGCATCCACCTAAAAATAAGTTTGCCTAAATGCATATTCTTCTCTATGATATTATTAGTACTTCATTTTAAAATTTTATTATTTTAGCTGGCGGAGGATGAATTCACAGAAGCAGAGAAGTTAGCTGAACTGGATATTGCATACAATCAACTGAAGTCATTAAATGGTTCCTTAAGAAGTTTGAAATCGTTGCGATATTTAAATTTAACGCACAATTACATGACGGAATTTTCTCTGCAAGAAATTAAAGGCTTGAAAAGATTATCTGTAATTGATCTCTCTCACAATAGGATAAGTCTTATAACAGGAAACATGGAGGTAAATAATTTGCAAAACCTACCGGATAATCGTTATCACAATGAAATAATTATAATTTACCAATTCTATATGAATTAATTACAGAACTTAGTGGATGTTGAAACTCGCGTGCTGGAGCTAAGGTTGGATCACAATCGCATCCTTAGCTTGGGAGGCGCGCTGATGGGCCTGCATGGTCTCTTGAGACTCAATCTAAGCAATAATCTTCTACAACAAATTTCACCAGATGACCTGATTGGCTTAGAAGATCTTAGATTGCTCGATGTGTCCCATAATCATATAACAACACTAGAAGAAACATCCAAGGTTTGTTTAATTAATGGAGCAATGACAATGCACCTGTTACGCCTGGCTTGCTTTTGCGAATCATTGTCGACGTTAATTAGAAACTATAAAAGCTGTAGCGATGTACCTACTTCACCTACATTTTACATAATAAACAAAAATAATGTGTTTTGTGTTTGTTTCCAGACATTTTTGCCATCACTTGAGGAATTGATAGCCCATCATAACAACATCACTCTGCTTGATAAAGATTTCCATGGGTTGCCATCCCTGTGTATAGCTGATCTTTCGTTCAATCAAATTAAGACCGTTAATTACGACGTTGTATCAAAATCCCGATGTACTATTAATGGAGTTCCTAGCGTTTTAAAGATTTACCTTCAAGGTACGTATGGATTTCGTAGAATAAGATTTAATAAATAAGAACATCTGGCCAAATAATATGTCTAATGAATATATTAGGATAATTGTATGTATATATCTTGCATTTACTGCTGAGGGCGGAAAAAGCAAAGCGAATTTAACTGGAACTGTTATTAAAGTTTATCTGTAGTTGTATATAACTGCCCTAACGAATGAATAAGCTCTTGCGAATTATCTCCGTTATTTAGACACACTTGTACCACAATTCAATAAAAACAGTTTAGCGAAACACAATATGTTAAAAAACTTCTTTCTATTCTGGTGAATCATTTGAAATTATAAAATAAAAATTATATCTTAAATATAGTTAGTGATAAACGTATTTAGTGATGTGTGTTGTAATTTGTGGCTCAGGTGGGTCTTAGACTGTCTATGGATGTAAGATAAGTACAATAAGTGCAAGTGCTCGTGCCTCGAAGTGTCATTTATACAAGCAAGCGAAAAATATTTGGTATCCCGTTGCCACTACAAGTATAGAACATTACTTTACAGATAACCCTGTCCTATGCGACGATCATCTGTACGAGCTGATCACAGTACTGGAGAGCCTGAACGCGCGTATCAACGGAGTGTCGACGTGTGTGGCGTTGCAGACGACAGCGACGGTGCCGCTGCGCGCGCTCAACGACGTGCTGCCGCAGGAAACGCCACCTGCCATCGTGGTGGCAGGCGCCGAGCACGACGCCGCCCCGCCGCAGGTGCCGCAGTTGCTGTACCGGCGCGTTGGCGCGCTTTTCGGCCACATGTTGCCCGAGCGCGAGGGAAGCCTGCCCGTCGTGGTCGAGCCCCCCGTTACGCTCCCACCCGCCAACACTAACGTTGTGGTGAAGTGGCCCGATGAGCGGAGAGACGAGACGCACCCGCTGGTGGACCACTTGCGACTTCGCGACCTGAATGCCTCGCCGCAGTGAGCGCAGCACGGGGCGCGCGCACGCCGATGACTACGAATTGATTGCTTCGCCTTAAAAATATACTGCCAATAATCTAGGCTAGGGCAGAGTGTCTTCTGGTTCGGCCGGGCGCATGTAAATTTTGAATTAGATAGATACCATCCCATTCTGTTAGGTCTGCGATGTAAATAGGACGATGCATTAGGTACACGAACACCGACAGTGTATTCTAAAATGATCCTATTCCGAAAACGTCAAGTAAATGTGTAATTTGACTTTAGTATGTAGCAAGTATTATCCGAATGGTTAAATTACAACGTAGTAAAATATTAGGGGCCTGTATATAAAAATTGGTTGAAAAGTGTTATTGCTAAAGATTTTTTTCGAATTATAACTGTAAAAACATTACTTACTTGTGACCAAAATTGTATCGAGCATCACCCCTATTCACAGTTGCTGAAATATAATCCTACATGAATATCTATTAATGTATGTGTACAAAATAACACTGGTTTTGTAAAAGGTTTTTGGTATTTTAAACAAATGTTATGTACTACTAACATAAAAAAAATACCTTAGTATCTTTACCAAAGATAAAACAGTAGAAGTAGAACTTCATAAAGATACGTAGTATTTAAGTGTTGTATTAAATTGGAAGGTTTGTCACTCAACCTGATCACTAGACCATTGATTAGTCACAAAAGTCATCACTGATCGCTGTTTTATGATGTTGTGCCAACAGGTACTTATCAACTTAAACTGCTTTCCGACTATGTCGTGCGTGACGACAGATAGTCGTGTAGTTCTTAGTGTCGTAGCTTATATCATTTAAATGGAGCTGTTCAAACATAGGACGAAATGATTAACGGTCGTCTACGACTTTTGTTGCGGTGACGACAGATTGTCATGACAGTAGGAACGACTAGTACGACAGTCTTAAAACGATAAAAATTTGTCACAACTAAAACCGTGACATTTTTTACACAGACTGTGATGTTTTGATAGAATAATATTTGTAGGAACCTTATTCAAACTGACCTGGCCGATTTTATAATCATCGGATGACTTTTGTCTGAAGAATAAAATTTTGCGATAAGATATATTTTCCGTACAAACAGGTCCACATTATAATGTTTTATTACTCAGATAAAAGATATCTGAAAAACCTAATAATATTGGCCCTTAAATATATAAATAATCAAGTGACACTTCGGGACAAACTTTGCGTAATTTAAAAAAAAAATCAATACAACCTTAATACAAAGAATTTTGAAAAAGTATTATTTTTTCTATCTATTGATTTAGAAAGAACAAATAATATTTTAATAAGAATGTACCTATATACGTGTACTATAGGTATGTTATGATACACAATATAGTTATTTATTTATTACTGTGAGGAAGATTGCCTTGTAGAAATTGTGTTTTTGTATTTTATAACGTTTTACGACCTAGGACCTTATTAAGAAAATATAATTACGAATATCGCTATGAGGTAGGTACTTCTCATTAGCCATAAGAGGTTTCCGAGTTATTCGATAGTTCTGAAAAAGAAAACCTGATAAACCAGTGTAATTATTGTAGCTGTCGGTATGTTTGGATGCGTGATTTTGTGTGTGGATGTCTAATCCAATCTTTGTTTTAGGTGTGAGAATAGATATGCAAAAATAAAAATTGTTCTATCACAATATTCACCACACTCACAACTAAGATTGGTTCGGACCACTTAAGTTAAATAAATTAGTTGACGATTTAAAAATAACAAAACATAAGTACTAAAAGCTTGTCAGCCAAAGTACGTAGATTACTGTTCCCTCGAGCTTTCGAACGAAACTGTACCTAAGATAACTTATGTAATTAACTACTATAATTTGTTAAGAATTAGATATTTTGTTAGTGTAATTTAATTGTCGATTAACAATTACTAATAAAAGATATAAGGTGCTAACTACTTTTATTTATTTATTTGTAGCACCTTTTATTATTTGCTTAGAATCAATCTGTCTAGCATTTTCCTAAGCAACTGTGTAGGACTCAGATGCAGCTGAATACTAGTAACGAATTTAAATAGGCCAACTGCCTGTATGAATTTCTTAGGTAGGCAGTGGCGTAACATCTGAGGCCCATGGCAAAATCATTGAATGGGCCTCCGGAAAAATCGTCAACTTCGTAATTTAGTTTGGATAAATCACTAAAGTACAGCAATAAATTATTTATTTATTATTAATAAATCGGCAAGTTCTCTAATAAACGAGGGCTTTTATATTTCATCTCTGAACGTGGGCTTTTCGTTGATGATTCTAATATGGAGGTAAGGCCACGAGTCACAATAGATCTTTTAGGTCGCAGTGACTACATTCCCTACATGGTGGTTGCATAGCCCCTTATCTCCTAAATAATAAGGCTGGCAAAATACCACGGGAAATTGATCCTTTTCTTATGAATGCGTTTAATAATAAATCTTACCTAATAATTTACATGAATTTGTACAGTTACTTCTACTAAGCTCAAGGCCTTTTAAACCGGGGGCTCCACCAGGCCAGGGGCCCGTGGCCAGGCTTGCCACCCTATAGTAACGCCACTGTTAGTAGGTAACACTGTCACACTTCGTATGACTGGTGTCAGATTTTCTAGCTTTGACTAGAAAATTAACGTTAAAGACCTCCAGACGACAGCCGAGCCAACATCTTAATAAACGTACTTTCCGTCACTCATGTGAGACTCAGTAGGTAATGAATGCAGTAGTAGGCCGACTAGTAGGTCGACTTCTGCAAACGAAGATCGAACCGTGCGGCTGTTATGAGTGAGCTACAAGCTGAATTTCACTACCTACGTCCTAAAAAGCAACTGAAACATGTACAGAATCTGGGGGTAATTAGTTAATGATTGTACAAGATATAGAAGATGATTGAAAGATGATACCTACTTAGGTATTATTAGACCCGTAGACAAATCGTTAAAACCGACTAGCTGGACACTTTCATATTAGGCAACTATTTTACAAAGAGCATCGACTGTCAGTGTTGATTTGTTCCGTTTTAATACCACTCATCTAATATCATTGGTATTTGTTTGAACGCAATTTTATTACCTATTCTGAACGGAGACCACTTTTTAAATAATTTAAATTAATGTACGAACCCATACCATAATCAGAATGTTGGGCTGTGAAAAAGAAGGATGAAAAAAGATTGCATGTAGCGGAGATGAGAATTTTGAGATGGATTTGTGGTGTGACGAGAGTGGATAAAGTGAGAAATGAGTATATTAGAGGAAGTTTGAAAGTTGCGCCAGTGACTGAAAAGTTGAAAGGTAATCGGTTGTCTTGGTATGGTCATGTGAAGAGGAGGGATGAAGCGCATATATTACTAAAAGAGTTCTGAGTATACATGTAGATGGATGGAGAGGGAGAGGAAGGCCGAAAAAAAGATGGATGGATTGTGTGAGAAGTGATATGAAAGAAACGGGAGTTAGTGATAGTTTGACGGATGACAGGACAGAATGGAAGAAGAAAACGTGTTGCACCGACCCCAAGTAATATGGGATAAGAGCAGGAAGAAGAAGAAAGAAGTACGAACCTATACCAGTTAGTACAGTCAGCTCAAGTCAAACCTAATAAAATTTTGGTTTCCTAATATTTTTATATGATCGTAATATACAAAAACTTTCACGAACTAATCACTTTTTTTAGATATGTCTCAGAAAGCTATAATCAACCCTCAACATCTTGGGGGAAAACAGAAACCTTGACTTGCATAAAAAAAATGCTGGCTTGTTATTTAGAGCAGGTTTGCAGTATACAATTTATTATTAAACTAGCTTTTGCCCGCGCGGCTTCGCTCCCGCTCTTCCCTACTTCAGCCTACTATACCCTACTTTACCCTACTATACCCTACTCTACCCTACCCTACCCTACCCTACTCTACCCTACTCTACCCTATCCTACTCTACTCTACCCTACTCTACCCTACTCTACCCTACTCTACCCTACCCTACTCTACCCTACTCTACCCTACTCTACCCTACTCTACCCTACTCTACCCTACTCTACCCTACTCTACCCTACCCTACTCTACTCTACCCTACTCTACCCTACCCATGGATGGTCATGGATAAAAAGTATCTTATGTCCGTCTCCTGGCTCTAAGCTACCTCTCTACCAATTTTCACCCAAATCTGTTCTGCCGTTCTTGAGTTATAAGTGGTGTAACTAACACGACTTTCTTTTATATATATAGACTAGACATTTGTTAAATAAATACGTTTTCTTTTGGATTTTATTTCAATTAATGATCCTATACAAAGCATTTGATTTGACTGTACTTTAGATCCTTGAATTTCTTCTAGTATTAGTTGGAGCAATGGTATCCATTCGGAAAAGACAATTAACACGGGCTCAAACAAATACCAGTGGTATTAGATGAGTGGTATTAAAACGGAACAAATCTATGTTGGGTAAAATTTAATTGTAAGGCACAATTAAAAATAACAATTGTATAATTGTTATTTTTTGATTGTGATTGAATAAGTAAGCTCTTATATAAACTAGTGCGTCTCACCGTCAACGATTGCATCACTGCTTACCATCAGGTGGGATCCCAGTCAAGCACTGGGCTATATCTTTAAAAAAAAATCTCTGTGGTCCTAGCGGGATCTACCTACCTGCAATGCGAGAGATCTACGTACGAGACAGAACTTGAAACAAAAGTGTGTACTCAAGATGGCTTACAAACATAGTACCTAAGTCTCTCTTCTCTCACTCAAAAATTTGACGTAACAGTTAAGGGGCAGGAACTTAGGTGGTGACCCAGAGCTACGGTTCCGAATAGGAGTAGTGGTGGACCAGTGGTAACGGCTCCCTGCCCCGACTTGCGAGTCATACGTCGCAGGTTCGAGCCCAGGCAGGCGCTTTAATTTCTGTATTTCGTCACCACGGCGTTCATAACCGTAAAACAAAATATCGTAAGGAAACCCAATGTTCTTGCACCTAAAATACATCCTACATATTATTAAAAAAAAAAAAAAAAATATTATTGAATTTAGAACAGAGATAATGGTTAATTTGTTGATAATTATTATGCTATTAAAAAAACAAAAAAAAATCGGAACTGCTAATGGCGAAGATAACGACACAGATAACGGTCTGGATTTGTTGCCAGCAGAAAGTGTGCGAATCCACATCTGGCACCCTCGTTGCCTCTGGACCAGCTAGGTGAAATTTAATGTTAACGCTAATTTTCGCATCTCTCGACCAGCATGATTTGTGCACTGGTATAGGAAAAGCCATTCTTAGTGGCATTTACCAGTACACTCATAAAATTCAAATCTAATAACACTATATTTTTTTGTTCTCTATGAGGCTGACACTGAGACTCAATCACTTCCATTTGCCAGTGCCCCCCATTCTATTAATATAGATTATCTGGCTGTTTTCAAAATTGATTCGAGCCGCAGGAAAATGCTCAGTGGGCCTCTTATTTAGCATGGCTAGTCTACATTGAACTCTGCATTATGGAAACCTTTTAAAGTTCAAATATATTTGTTATAACAGTGCCCATGGACTCTCCTGCCGGTTCTACTCCATATGAAACGATCATTTGGAACCGCGGAATGTATGTCATGAATGTGTACATTAAGTATTTCACGACATTCACGGGAAGAGATGGAGTGGTGCTATAGTCTGTCTAAAAATTCAAACGACTTGGAAAATTTTAAACGAATTAAAAAATCTGTGAAACCTATATATTACATACAATACTTTTTAAAAGATTCTATTAGTAAACAATGATCATCTCTTTGCAACCTTGATTGTTAAACCAGTGTTGACTGGTTCCCTACCCATTTGCGTAAAATTTTAAGACCTATTATAACTTGGCATACTTTTGTTTGTCCTAATTATATTTTCGCATAATATTATTGACGCATAACAGCTTACGCATAATTTTGTATGCATAATTTCTATAATCATAATAATGATTAAGCATAACATTCTGAAGCATAACTTTAGGATATACCAGTATAATTCGACGATTGGAAAAAAAATACAACCGAATTGAGAACCTCCTCCTTTTTTTTGGAAGTCGATTAAAAACCATATCTCCTGAAGCAGGTCATACTATAACATATTTGTTTTGAAAAATTTTGTAGGTTGTTTTCGCTGTACGAAGCATGCAACGTGTAAACAAGCATACACCATGCATGCAAGCAAGCATGCAGCATGCAAACAAGCATGCAGCATGCAAGCAAGCATGCAGCATTCAAGTGAATATGCAGCATTAAAGCGAGCATGCAACATGTAGGAGGCATGGTTTCTGTCACGGCTAGGCTCCGGCGCTGCCAGCCTCACGCGTACTAATCGTCGCAGACGGCTTTCGCCTGCTCCTCAGCCCGAGGGCCGCCTCGCCCCTACGCGCCAACGCGATTTTAAATTACACTCTAGGGGTAGAGCAGACAAGACTTAGTGAAGTCGGTTTTGCAGCGATTCGGTTCTGTCACTAACTTTTGTAGCACCACATAGTATTCACTATGTGGTGCTACAAAAGTTTTAACCAACAATATTATTTAATTGTTACAGAACCTACGAGTATAGCTGTGATGTTCTTATAAATCTATGGCTGTGATGTTATGTTATATTAATTGTATGCCTAATAGTACATTATGATGTAAGTGTGTAATGTTATTGATTACAGTCGAGGTGGTATTTAGACCTGAGCCGTGGCGAGGGTCTTAAGAGAGCCCAGAACGGTTATCATTAATTACTCACGTATATCATACGACATTTTTCAATACACTTGTGAAGAAAACAACAGTAAAACTAGTAAATTTTTTGTGATATGGCCAAAGAGCATGTAAAATTTAGATATGGCGGTAAAAATCTGTTTTCATATGCGCGTGCATATTTTTTTTATTTACACTTAAGGAAAGACTAAGGTACTTTGATCACACTGTTTTTTTTGCGTAAAAAGTTTTTACTATAAGTAATGTCTTTCGTAGTGACAATGGAATACGCATGTATCATTTTATAATGATTTTGTAGTATTTAATTTAATTTAAATACAGTCACCAAATTTCACTCGAATAAATCAAGCCAAAAACTGCGCGCATCTTAAAATGGCGGCCATAGACCACAATAAAAAAAAAAACAATTTTTAGTTGAATATACGATTTATTTACTAAATGTTTTTTTTATTATTAAATAAATCGTTTGTACAAGTTAAAATGGTCAAAATTGCATGAAATAAGTAAGACACTAATTTATACCATGGAACGCAATAACTTTGTGAAATTGTTTCGTACCTACTCAAAATTTGTTTTGCGAACAAAGAGGTTGAACAAAAAGGTTTTAACTACATTATGGCCCTAGTGTGTAATGGTAATCAAAATGTCACAGTTTGGTAACAAGTGCCTTTATATACCTAAGTACAGTGCAATAAGAGACATTTTTTGAGCAAGTGTAATGAAAATATTATTATGCTAATAGTCATTAGGCCTAGTAACGTTATGCGAATTAAATTTATGCCAAAACAAATGAGCCTTCAAGATAATTATGCCAACATACAGTATGTATGCCAAAAAAAGGGTCTACCTTTTATAGCAGAACTTTTTATGTCATAATGTTATTTTGCATAACAACGAATAGCATAAACTTCATTTCGCATACACTAATTTGTCACACATTCAAAACTCATAATTTTATTAGTCAGAATAATCTTTTGGCATAATGTTCAAATCCATAATAATTAAAAAGCAGAACCATCATATAGTAGAAAATTCACAGTCAGAAATGTCATAATTACGAAACACTGTTGGTTTACATAGGGTTGACGAAGTCCCCATGCAGGTCCTCCTATTTCTGGGTGGTTATAAAAAAATAACCAAGGTGGCTAGCAGGCATGTAGCATGCAAACAGACATGCAGCATGCAAGAAGGCATGCAACATGCAGCAGGCACGCAGCAAGTAAGCAGGCATGCAGTATGCACGCAGGCATGCAGCATGCTAGCAGGCTTACAGCCTGAAAACAGGCATGCAACATGCAGCAGGTATGCAGCATGCAAGTAGGCATGCAAGCAGGCATGCAAGCAGGCATGCAAACTGGCATGTAAGCAGGCATGCAAGCAGGCATACAAGCAGGCAAGCAAGCGGACATGCAGCGTGCAGGCAGCCATGCAACAAGCATTGTTTCTGTCACGGCTCCGGCTTTGCGGGGTTTGGGAGGCAGGCCTTTAAACCACCTGCTCCTCAGCTCGCGGGCCGCCGTACCCCTCCGCGACTACGCGGAATTGAATTACACTCTAGGGGTAGGGCAGACAAGACTGCGTAAAGTCGGTTTTGCAGCGATTCGTTTCTGTCACTACATTTTGTAGCACAACATAATATTGACTTTTTACAAGAAGATACATACATGTATTTTAATTTTTGATGTTTAAATAAGTACCCATACCAAATAATCGTATCTCTAAATAAATATTATGCCAAACAAAATTATGCGTAATATTAATTATGGCAAAGGTAATGCGAAACAAAGTTCTTTTTTTTTTTTTTTTTTTTTTTATGGTGGGAAAAAATCATGCATTGACATCCCCCGCCCTTGGGCGGAGCGGGAGATAGTGTCAGACTCTTACTGACTAAAAGACCCACCCCGTTCCTTCTAGCCTTCATACCGGGGCTCGAGCGCCCTTTCGGATAACCCTGGCCCCAGTAGGCTTCGACCCGGCTGGGTCCCTGCTGTTGCTGACAACTCCTTGAGGCGCGCGGGAACAGTGCGCACCGTCGACGACTTGGGGTTGGTCCGGACAGCTACCGAACGGCCGGACAGTGAGCTACCCATTGCTCACCGTCCGCAAGCCCGCGTCTACGTTGGCCGGAAATCGGGATCAGAATCCCGGCGACGGCGGCGGCGATAACGCCGTTGCCTGATGCGTTCGGCCTCCTCCTTTGCGAGCATTACTGCTTCGCAGAAGTCGGCGACCGCCTGCCACTCCTCCTCGCTCCGGACCATGGCCTCAACCAAGGCCCGGCGCGAGAGGTCTCCGCCGCCGAACCATGTCCGGTGAGTACCTGCGTCATGCGGAAGGTAAGGACGCCGTGAGGTCTTTCCAGCCACGCCTCAAAGAGGGGACTTACCGCCATGATTGTGGCGTGCCCAGAAACAAAGTTCTGCCATGTTTAAAGTATGCCATTGTGAATTCGGTCACGTAAATGTTCTGCCAAACAATAATTATGCTAAATAGTGTTTTATGCCTTAAAAATATTCGATTAATTATGATTATGCCAAGTGTTATGCCAAATAAAATTCGGGGTATCAAGATTCTGCCAAATAGAAGAAACCCGACTACATCAGATTGAAAGAAATTGATTATTTGATAAGATTACCCAAGTCGTTTGACTTTTTAATACTTCTACTTTTTACACTTTTTTTACACACTTTTTGACTCTATTTATACGTCTGAATCACTTAAGTACAAAACGGTATTTCGTGTACTTCCTTAAAAATGTTAGGCAAGTACTTTTATGGACCAAAAATCCATTTATAATACAGTCTGTCAAGAAAGTCATGAAAAGAATGTTTTGGGAACTACTGTTTTTGCTAATACTGGCAACACTGAATAATTGTTAAGCTGAGTACCTAAACTGTCATGTCGTATCTGTGTGGTTGATTTTTTACAATATTTCGGTGCTATTTCGAGTTTTTTAAATCGTGTAAGCGTTAAGATACAAAAAATGAATCGAAATGTTTATAAGAGCGGTGCGAGACAAACTATATTTAAAGTTTTTCAAGGGTGTATGGCCGAAATTCAAGGTGGGAGTGCTGGGACGAACAAAGACGATGTTTATGGTCGAACAGCAAAGTTAACCGGTACGTAAATATATTCTAAAGTTTAACACACTAACGGAAATATAATGTTTTGACAATCTTCTGATTTTAAGTACAATTTATCTATCTTTAACATTGTTTATGTCTTGCTAAGGTTATGAAATTTACCTACGATTTATTATACTACCACTTAACGGTTTTGATATTTTGGTGTTTTTTATTTAGGTATGATAAATGTATTTGTATATTTAACATATCTTTATTGACTTCAGGTGTTACCGAAAGTACAGTTCGGCGCATTGTGGACTAAGGCATGAAGAATGGAGGTAAATTTTCAACGCTTGGAAAACACAGGAAAGGCCGACCTACGAAACAAACTACGAGTCAGATGTTGGCCGGTTTCATTTTGAAGAAGTTTCAGGCAACATTTCTGGAGTCGAATACCTCGACTCTGATTATTTGGATTCGGATTAATAAAGATTTATTTCATAAACTTTTTATTTTTGCAATGAGCTCATACCTATCGATACTCAGCGCCATGCTGACGGCAGTGCAGAGAGGCAAAACATCGTGATTTGCACTTTGTAGTAAGTACATAAATGCTGGTAGCTGAAAGGACGAAAACAAGGGTTGATCAAACCAGACATTCTTATGAATATAAAACCAGATATTCAGAAGAATGTCTGTTTTGATAAACTCTTGCGTGTAGGTACGTAGGATAAACATATAATTATCCTAATAAGCAAATAGAGAAGTCTGGTTTCGTCGCAATGTTTATAAAACAAAATTCAGACTGGTAGAGAATGCCTAAGGCATTAACTCCGCCTTTGTATTTTGGTGTTGGATAAAGTTTTAATAAATAAATGAGAACTACTATAACTATTATGTATCAGGTAAAATTAAACGTCACTTGAATGAAAATTAGTTCTAATAAAAATGTTGTTCGCCACTACGACAGAGTAAGTGCTTTTATTTATAGGGAGCCACTACCAATGAAAGTCAAAACTCGTTTGCAAGCATGTATTATATAGATAGACGAGTGTCAGATAGATCGGTAAAATAATGTACCTACACGGCAGTAAAGGGACCGTAAATCGGTAATTATTATTTTATAAATAAAAGTATCAATATCTTTTAGTCGAAGTTTATTGGGATACCATGTTAAAGATGGTGGCGCCCTCCCTTCTTTTCATGACTTTCTTGACAGACTGTACATTACGAAAATAACTTCCTATCTATAATATACTATATAGAAGCGAAATACCACTCACTGATTAATCATGAAATCTCAGAAACTATAATATAACACATAAAAACTTAATTTTTTTTTATTTTCCGTTTTAACCCCTTGGGAGAAAAAAAAAATCTAAATCTAATCTAAAATCTATTGATTTTACGAAACTCCACTCCTAAGGGGGTAAAACGAAGGCTGGAAGTTTGTGTGGAGAAACTTACAGTGCGTTCCACATGAGAATAGGATCGCCCGCCATGTCGTCACGTCACGATTTACTGTCAAATCGAGAAAAGAAATTTTTAAACATTAATTAATTTACGAAAAATTTAATTTGTGAACTGTGAACGAAAAAAGTTTAATCAAAATCCAGTTCTTCAATTTTACTCATCTCTAAGTTCTTCAATTTTGCCAAATTTTCTACGATTTGACAGTACGACGAGACGTCAAAACATAGGAGTCAGTCCTATTCTCATTTGGAACGCGTAGAGTCTGTTTAATGAGGGTAGCCAGTCTTTCGGTGTTTTACAGGATGCATTTTGGAGAGTGTGCTCAGGAATTGCATGACTTGATTCCGTCATCGCAATTCTACCATCGGACAACCCGACGTATGGCGAATATTCACCCTTAAGTTGTTGAAACCTCTACGGTCCGGACTAAGCGTTTCGCCTCGTCGTTTATACCGCGTACGTCGAAGGACTGGAACAGTCGGCCGGCTGCGGTCTTCCCGTCCGATTATAATTTGGGTTTCTTCAAGGCTAGAGTGAATAGGCTCTTAATAAACTAGTGCGCCTCACCATCAAAGATTGCATCGCTACTTACCATCAGGTGGGATCGCAGTCAAGCACTAGTTTACCTCAAATAAAAAAAAAAAAAATGAGTCAACCGACTTGGGTAATTATTAAGGTAAATTAAATTGAAATGTGGTGTAGTCAACGCTAGTTCAATAATCACGGTTAGCGATTGGCAATGATAATAATCCGGTTAATATCATTTGGCTAAATATCGATTAAAATTCAGTTAATAGCCATTAATAGCAATTATGGATGATAACCCTGCTATTAATGTTATTTTAGTGATTGAAAATTTCCCTTCATGGTTTTCAGGCTTAGGACTGTCAGATTAGACTTCATTTTCATCATCTTTGTAGTAAATAAATGTGCAATTTAAAACTAATCTGGCCCATTTAAAAATATTATTTATTTTATGATTATAGGTACACTTTGTGTGTGCCAACAACACACGAAAAAGGACTTCTTCACCGAAACATATCAGTCGACGTACTGATTCCGGATTCGGTTGGCGTCGCTGTAATGCAGTTCATGCATCTCTTTCTGGCACGAATAATATTAGCGCCAGAAAGAGATAGCACGAGAAACGGGGGTACGGGGATGCATGTTACCTACTAACTAACCGCTCGGGTATTTTCCATTGTCTATAATTTACCTACGTCGTATTCACAGAAAAGAGCTAATAAGTAACTTACTTATTGTACCTTACATTTTTACATATCGGTTAAAATTTATTCGCGCTTGACCGCTATTTCACCTGATGGAAAGCGACGATGCAGTCGACGATGGAACGCGCTTACCTAGAAGAAACCTATTCACTCTCGACTTAAAGATTCCCGGGTTGTAGCTATCAGGAAACAGACTCCGGCAATGAATTCCACTCCCTAGCTGCACGCACAATGAATGTGTTCCAAAACGTTTTGTGGGTGGCGCAGCTGTACGTCTAGTAGTCCGATGATGGAACGGGCTAGGTGGAATTAGGTTATGCAATTCCGACGCACACTCTCCGAAATGCAACCGGTAGAAAACCGACAGCTCAAGACTTTGAAACCTCGACTCAACGAGTGTATCATCGCCAATTATCCTTCTGGCTCGCCTCTCAATTGCCTCAAGTGCATCAAGCTGGTATCGGGCATATCCGTCCCAAAGATGAGAACAATACTTCATACACGATCGAACTTGAGCTTGATAAAGTTTCAGCAGCTGTTCCGGCGTGAAGTACTGTGCTTTTTTGCAGCCAATTGAGCCTTTGCTTCGATGTATGGCCCAAAGTTGAGTGTTGATGTCAGCGTAACACCAAGAAGGTCAAGATGGTCGGTTATCGGCACGGTTACACCCCAAAAAGTTGGAGCGGGGCTGAAGTGGCTCCTTTTAGCGGAAAATAGACACGCTTGGGTTTTTGCAGCATTGAACTTGACCAAATTGGCATCGCCCCATTCGGAGACTGCCTCCAAGGACAAGTTCAAGCGCTCAAACACAGCCTCTCGAAGAGACTGGATCTGTGACCCACTAGCTCGCGCGTTGGATATGTAACTCTCGGCAACAGTGCTGTCATCTGCATACCCAAAGGTACCGGGCATGAGCAGATCGTTTATGTGCAGCAAGAATAATGTTGCCGAGAGTACTGACCCCTGAGGGACCCTGGCATTAATAGCTATTTGACCGGACGAGCAGCCATCGATAACCACTCGGATGGACTGGTTACTCAGGAAGTCTGCGATCCAAGCACATAATCCAGCGGGTAAACCGAAAGATGGAAGCTTACTAATAAGGCCTTCGTGCCAAACCCTATCAAAAGCCTTCGAGATATCGAGGGAGACGGCAAGCGCTTCCCCGTGCTTCTCGATGGCCTCACTCCAGATGTGGATGGCATACGCTAATAGATCTCCAGTAGACAGATTTCGGCGACAGCCGTATTGACGGTTGGTATCCTAAGGGATATCATTATCTTCTAGGTATGCCAGGAACTTAGTGTTGAGTACACGTTCCATGGTCTTACAGAGAATGGACGTTACTGAGATTGGTCGGTAGTTAGCTGGGTCAGCCCGACGCCCCTTCTTGGGCACGGGCTGTACATTAGCTTGCTTCCATGCAATCGGCACTTTTTCAGCCTCAAAAAAAGGCTAAATAGGCGTGTCAGGATCGGAGACAATTCAGGCGCACACGTTCTCAGAACAATTGATGGTATCCCGTTTGGACCGCTAGCTTTGTTCACGTCAAAGTTACGTAGCACCCTACGGACGTCCTTCTGTTGGATGCGAATATCCGCCATACTCGTATCGCAACCATCAGGGTGAACAGGGGCCGCGCGTTACCTGGATCTAGACGCGAAGATTCCGCGAAGAGTGAGGCAAACAAATTTGCTTTCTCCTCAGCGGTATGTGCCAGCGACCCATCGGGTTTCAGCAGTGGTGGTAGTGAGGGGCGGCAGAAGTTCGATTCAACCGACTTAGCCAGGGACCAAAACGCCTTACTACCCGCAGGGTATGAAGCTAGTTTGTTCCCGATGTGGCTAATGTGGTCGAACAGAGACCTCCGCATCACCTTCTTGCAAGACTTGGCAGCTCTGTTGAAAGCTCTCTTCTTCTGGCTTACGTCATTCGTCTTGTGCATACGAGCATCGGTCCATACCTGATATGCTGTGTGCTTGAGCGCGTTAGCGCGATCACACTCCGCACCAAACCAAGGGCGAGCTCGGCCAGACATGGCTACGTCGGAGAATGGAATATAGTACTCCATTTTGTTAAATCAAGTAATTAATTAGGTAGATGGTTAAATCACAAAGCGATATGTCAATAGTAATTATGGTTTTTGTAGTATTGGATCCGTAAATTAACAAAACTGAATTTCCCAAAAAATGTGTATTTATTTTATTATTAACACTTTTTCACATACAAAAAGTGAAAATAAATAAAAAGAATTACAATACATTGAATCACACTGCGTACACGCACCCAATGTATGATCACACCCACAGATTTTACACTTAACAAAAAAAAAGCATTTATTTTTTTAACAATACATTAATAGCAGGGTTATCATCCATTGCAAGGCTATTAATGGCTACATAAGGATTATAACCGTTAATAACTCAAAGCATCCGGCTATTTACCCAAAAATAATCACGGTTGATGTACCTCTACCATGAGTTACTATCGAAAAACCGCACCGTCTTGCCGCAGTCGATATCGAATAAACGTTTACGTGCATCGAGTAGTTTACTATTAAACTTCTTCCATGAGTTATAGGGAGTCGCTAGCGACAACTCGATTGTACAATTAGTTTTCGAGTGTTTATGTTGGTACAATAACCGTACTGATCATTGTTTACTAATAGAAGAACCTTATAAAAAGTATCGAATATATATATATATAAATTATACAAAATTCCCAAGTCGGATGACTTTTTAGACAGACTATAGTACTTTCACGCGGGCGAAGCCGCTGGCAGAAGCTAGTTTATCATAAAACAATTGTGTTTTATTTACCAATTAAATTATTACGTAACTATTCAAGTAAGCACACATATTGATTAAAGAATTTGAATGATAAAACGTTGAGAGTTTTCTGCAGTGTGAGCAGAGCACGTGTGAGTAATACAAGAAAATCGGATAACAATGCTACTTACACTGCACGTCTGTGCGATAAAAGAACCGTCGTGGCATAAAGTGAAAACAACATTTAAGATTAGTAGCAACCCAACCCAGCCATCCGTCAAATGCCAAACGTCCTAAAATGTTGACACCGGTTTGTTTATTATGTTACTTTGTTGTAATTTTTAAATGAAATCTTCAGAAATGTGATAAAAAATTTCACCGAGCTGCTAGGGAAATAATATATAATAAATTACAGTTTTGCCAAAGATAACAAATGGCAAATCACACCATAATTGATCAAAACAAAGTCACGAACTTGGGAAACATTGGTATGCTGTTTTTTGGTAGGGTAAGTGCTCCAGTGAATGAACACTTAAGCGATCTTTGAACTTCAAAAAATAATTACACTATGTTAATTCTAAGGTATACGGTCCAAATCTATATTTTGGTTGTGTAAATATATTAAAGAATTGTTTTTAAGATAAATTTACGATATAACATGAATACATTTTTAGATATTTAGCAATTAATTGAAAAATACCCTAAAACCCCAGTGAATGAACAAAATTTTCTAGTAAATGAACAGAGTAAATCCAGTAAATGAACACAATTTTTGTTTGCTTAATAATTCAAGAAATCTGTTTTTCTAACATATTCAGTCCCAGAAAAAGCTAAAAAACGAAGATATGTCCCCTTCCTCTAAATCTATTACAAACATAAACAAAATTAAATATTCATAAATAAAAATAAAAGCCTTCAAATCATCAAAGTTCATTCTATCTCCTTGTGGGACCTGTGGTCTACAAACGCTGCGTATTCCAGTACACGGTAGCCACTCCAGAACCTTTCGGCTTCATTAACCATCTTTTCTACGAGCAATATGACCTACCTTTTCAGGCTATGTCGGAAACTTTAGTTCTCCTGTGGATATTTTCATTCCTGATGCAATCACGCAAGGAAATTCCGAGCATAGCCCTCTCCTTTGTCTTTTGGGTGACTTTAAGCCTTCTGATGAGGCCAATTGTGAGCAACCACGTTTTAGAGCCATATAGGCACCATCACTGGCAACACGCACTGGTCATTGACTTTCGTCTTGGGACGCTATGGTATATCGGATGAGGAAATACCACGCAACTGCCTGAACGCCGCCTAGCCGAGTCGAATTCGACGATTGACCTGTTACTCGAAGTTAGGCCAACCCAATTGGACCTTCAGTCCCAGGTGGATGTAATCGTCCAAAACTTAGAGTTTAGTCTCTGATCTTGACAGGAGCGGGTTCTAAATAGTTGTTTACCATGACTTTGGTTTTGTCCATATTCATCTTGAGACCCAGTATTTCTGAAGCTTAGCCTCAGCTATGACTGGACGTCGGTAAATTAAAAGTGAGTGATAGCTCTCTCCAATCTAGAACCTTGAAGAGATCTTCTATTGCGGCTTTGAATAATTTTCGACAAATTATGTCTCCCTGTCTCACACTTTAAAGTCAAAACCTCTAAAGGTTTGGTCCTGAAGTCAGACTGACATGGTGGCATTTCGTACAAATACTTCGTTCTTCGATGTACCGTTATGGTTAACCTGGCACCGTTGACTTGGGGAGTACCTACTGCGACACAGCTCAAGTTTCGATCAAATCAAAGGCGTGGTTTGTCGTAGTACACAAACGCTAAGCAGAGAGGCAGATTATACTTCTCAGTCTTCTTTATAACCTGCTGCAGAGCTTGTATGTGGTCTACGGTGCTGAAACCTTTTCCGTCCTGAGGCTAGAAGTCGCCAAACCTGTGCGCGAAACAGTTCGTGAAGATCCTGGAAGCTTGTAGACATGGGTCAGATGTGAATGTATGAATAAATCATAGGCAAGGAATTGTCGCCCTTGTTAAAGTAGAGTTTCTGCTTTTTTGAGTATGACGTTCCTAATTAAACAACTTCAGAAGAGCCTTAAGGACAGGTTTTCCACCCGCGTTCAGGAGTTCGGCCGTAATTCATTCCTCCCCCAAAGACTTGTGGTTTTTACGTTGCTTCAGAGCCAGCATAGTCTCGCACAGGCTGAGTGTCGGGATATCTTCGGTATAGTGTCAGTCAAGCTAGCTTTTGAGTCGTTTGCTAGATTATCCGCGAATAAAGTAGTAATATTATTAAAATCAGTCAAATCAGCGCAGTAGGAACAATTAAACCAATATCTTGCGTTTATGTGAGCAAGAAGGACGAGTTTCTTTTAAAGTTTTTTGGGTAGGTCTATCAAAACCTTTCGCACTTATTTTTATTGGAATTCATGGTGATTTAAAGGTACAAAAAAAGAAAAAAATATGTAACAATAAATTTTAGGTCTTAAAAGGATGAATTCTAACTGAATATATTATGTTCATTTAATGGTTACATCATCACGACGAAAGCTAATAATTGAACATGGTGAAAAATGTTAGTTCATTCAATGGATTTTATGAACCAATGAATGAACACACCCTGTCCCAATACTGGCCTAAAGATCAGAAACGGATTGATTAAACGACTCCCAAAATATGAACATTATGGCATGAAAATAAATAACATATTTCAATAAAAATATGAAATTTGCATTTGACCAGTGAATGAACGGCCGTTCATACACTGGATTTCAAACGTTTTGTATTTCCAATGCTGGGACGTCGAATAATTTACGTAAAACTGGCTAGAATGGCATTGTAATTGATTTTAGACATATATTAAAACTATATATTATTCAAATAAATAAATAACTTAAAGTGCATATTTAAATTACAGCCACAATTTGATATCAAAAATTTTGTGTCCACCCCGAGTCCTAAATTCTTGCCCGAACAAAAATATTTTTACATAACACTGCTAACTTTAAACGCTCGCCGTTTTGAAACGAACAGTAACATATGAAGTGAATATGGTCACTATAATAGAAAATAGAGCTGTAATTACGAAAAAAAATACGTCGTTGGATAGAAATATTTCAATTTCTTTTTTTTTTGAAAAAGCTGCGTTTTGTTCATTTACTGGGGTGTGTTCATTCACTGGAGCACTTACCCTACGTAACACTTTTATTTTAATCTTTTTAGACTTCCTAGGTAAACTCCTGTCCCTGTTATCTCCAAATATATATAAATTAAACGGAAATTCATTTAAACATGACGATATTTGTTTATTTTGTTTTGGTCAATATTTTCGATGGCTAGTATAAAGAGTATTGATACTTTTAATTTATAATGCGTTTCGACTAACTAAGAATATCTCTTTTCAGGCTTGAGTAAGGATACAGTAACTAAAATAAAAAAGGGCAAGTGCGAGTCGGACTCGCGCACTGAGGATTCTGTACAAATTTACCTATGAAATCCATTCCCGAATTGTGTTGTTGCTATATTATTGCAATGTTTATGACATTGCAATAATATAGCACATAAGCTATAACTTAGCAGTTTTATTAGGTGAGCAAATTCAGCCAATAGGATAATTTTTACTATAGGGTGAAGCCGCTGGAAGAAGCTAGTCTAACATAGTTTCAAAATATCAAGATTTAACAGTCGCACTATAATGACGTCACAATGTTGCTTACATAACAAAAACGATATTTATCTACAGCAGCGCCCTCAAATCCCACGATGGTTTACTTTCCGCACAGACTCTAGTATTTCAGCTCAAAAGCGGACATCCTCGTTATATATATTATGCTATTTAGAAAGATACCAATCGAACAAATCTCATAATAAAATTCTGGTGATGATATCTATCTTAATTATCGAGATATTTTGTAAATCGCGAAAATATTATTGAATCATTTTTCCCATTTTCCCATTGGATGTGCGATATACAGTGCACACTGTACCGCGGTGCAAACCTGCCCGTATAAACCTAATTTGCTCTATGCGCTTTGTTAAATTGACACTAGAATAGTGTCACCGAACTGTCAACGGTCAGCTTATCGATCCAAAACCAATCCAAAACACAATCTATCGTTCTCTTACTTTGTCACTAGGAAAACGACAAGAAATGATATTGTCTGTGCGATAAAAGAACCGTCGTGGCGTAAAGTGAAAACAACATTAAAGATTTTAAGTAGCAACCCAACCCAGCCATCCGTCAAATGCTAAATGTCATATAATATTGACACCGGTTTATTTATTATGTTATTTTATTGTGATTTTTAATTGAAATCTTCAGAAATGTGATAAAAAATTTCACTGAGCTGCAGGGGAAATAATATTTAATATATTACAGTTTTTCCAAAGATAACAAATGGCAAATCACACCATTATTGATCAAAACAAAGTCACGAACTTGGGAAACATTGGTATGCTGTTTTTTTGGTACGTAACACTTTTATTTTAATGTTTTTAGACTTCCTAGGTAAACTCCTGTCCCTGTTATCTCCAAATATATATAAATTAAACGGAAATTCATTTAAACATGACGATATTTATTTATTTTGTTTTGGTCAATATTTTCTATGGCTAGTATAAAGAGTATTGATACTTTAAATTTATAATGCGTTTCGACTAATTTAGAATATTTCTTTTCAGGCTTGAGTACGGATACAGTAACTAAAATAAAAAAGGCCAAGTGCGAGTCGGACTCGCGCACTGAGGATTCTGTACAAATTTACCTATGAAATCAATTCCCGAATTGAGTTATGAAGATTTTTCCGAATTACAAACAATTTTTTTTTTGTGGCGTATCTACAAATTTACAATTTTCAGATTTTTCCCTGTACTTGTTCTATGAGACCTTGATTTATGCCAAATTTC
Organism: Mythimna ferrago; assembly: GCA_910589285.2. Taxonomy (NCBI): domain Eukaryota; kingdom Metazoa; phylum Arthropoda; class Insecta; order Lepidoptera; family Noctuidae; genus Mythimna; species Mythimna ferrago. Next base: position 13,102,916 of record OU342673.1, on the reverse strand, counting down.
AGGATATTCATTAAACCCCAAGCGAACGCAGGCGTTCGCGCACCTATTGTCTTTCAATTGTGTCTGTAATTTCCAAGATTGAAAGGTTAAGGTCAACGAGATTCACCCCATGAACTTTGATTCCCTTGATTATAGAAATATACGTTTTTTGCGACATAAACGGCCGTATCTTTTTTTTTCGTTAACTCAGAAGTCTGATTTTTTCACAACTTCAAAAGACCGCAGACTTGGGCGTATGGTTTTAATTTTAACTCGATACCTCCAAGCGTTAAATGGTCTTAACAGATAAACAGACGGACAACCAAGTGATCCCAAAGATCTTATATACGAGATGGTCCCTTACAGGCTAAATAGATTTTTTACGAAGCAACATTACAAATTCTGAAGTGTACTTTATTTTCATAGACATTAAGTTCATATTTTTCATAGATTAGCAAAAGGGAAAAATGTACTGAGGAAGACAACGAGAAAGTGGTAGTGTGTTCCATTTTTACCTTTATATTTAACTAGGGTAAACATAAACTTGCTGTTAGCTACAATATTCCAGTCAGTGATAATAGACCGATCCCAGTCAAAGTGATAGAACCATTTTCGTTGGCACTGGGTAAGTGGTCGCTGGTGGAACCTACCTATATAGGCAGTACAGCGGTTCCTTTACCGGTTCGTGTTTGCATTTAAATGTTCATTATCATTACAATCGAAAGACGTCCACTGATCGACATAGGCCTCCCCCAGGTGTCGCCACAATTAACGGTTTGTTACTCATTACGCAAAAACTTATAAACGGATGAATTTAATGATAAACGTTGCAATAATATAGCTTATAACCTATATTTTTGCTAAGTTTCATCACGTGAGCAAGTTCAATAAATAGGCTACTAATATTATAAATGCGAAAGTTTGTGAAGATGGATGGAGGTAGTCGTATGTATGGATGTGTCGCGCAAAAACTACTAGACAGAACTTAATCATAAACATTGCAATAATATAGCACATAAGCTATAACTTTGCAGTTTCATTAGGAGAGGAAATTCAGCCAATAGGATAATTTTTATTATAGGGTGAAGCCGCTGGAAGAAGCTAGTCTAACATAGTTTCAAAATATCAAGATTTAACAGTCGCACTATAATGACGTCACAATGTTGCTTACATAACAAAAACGATATTTATCTACAGCAGCGCCCTCAAATCCCACGACGGTTTACTTTCCGCACAGACTCTAGTTTTTGAGTTTGACCCATAAACAAATGTCAAATATTCACGGGAATCAAATAACTATTTACCAGCTTCTGCTCACATTATTTTTATTAGTTTATGTTCTAGCTTACTGAACCTAATTGTTATTTGCTTAGAAATGCTACCAACTCCTAACTTTATGTAGATATGCTGAGCATTCTGTACTTGTCTATGCTAACTGATATAATCTGTACCCATACAGTGAAATAAAAAAAAACACAATTGACTTTCTTGTTGCGTTGTGCGGACTTGAGCGAAAACTGCGAAATACTCACAATAGTGCCAGCCCGTTGCCCAGTACGCAAGTGTGTCGGTCTCGATCCGTCGTGAGACATAGCAGCCGTTCTGAAAAGTCATCACAATGGACTCTGAGGTAATTTTCATCACCTAGAATCAGTGTGTGAGTTACATTTGCGACATGGTGCCCCCGCAGGCCTACCCTCATTACTCAATACAGTGAACAGCCAACAGTTTCGTTCAGCATAATGACGGACGAAAACAGATTAACTTTGTACGATGCCGCCTACGATTCTTATCCTGACAGTTTGTTTGATCTTTGTATGGACTTCATAGTGGTGAATCTTAATACTATTACCAATTTCGACCCTGAGACCCGATGGCGTCGACTGAAAGACGATGTTATATTACCAGCAGAGATATGCGAGAAATTCATCCGCGCATATCAAAAGAAATACCGTATAAATGATAATATTGCAAATATATTTCGCGATAAACTTCGCAGCCGGTTAAATATTGTGAAACTAAGAAACTCCCGCATCACTGACGAAGGACTTCGCTGCCTGATGGCGCATAAACCTTTCGAAGTCGAATTAAACCAATGTGAATACCTGTCGCACTCATCTTTGGAAATTATTAGCATGCACAGCCAGAACTTGCTCTCATTAAAGTTTGGGCCGCTGACTTATGTATTTCCTCAGGATGATAGCTTTTATAGACAGAGGGGATATATCATCTATGCCCCAAATTTAAAGAGGCTCACAATCCAACGTCGAGGCTTGGCAATATTTCCACTGCTCTTACTAAAGCCACTGCAGCACTTGACTCACCTAGACCTTTCCGAGTGTACATCAGCTGGCTCCATCTGGGCACTGACAGAAATGAACAACCTGCGATTCCTCGTGCTGCACGCTGTCCCTGGGACTAAAGATCTAATTGATTGGATATCAGGAATGCGCCATTTGAGACATTTGGATATATCACAGTCAAACGAGAGACATGGAAAGTATTTCACCCCTAATGAAGTTTTAACCCAGCTAGTTGAGAGCTTACATCAATTAGAATCATTAGATATATCCGGTACAAATTTGGCGGGCACTGGAGCTGCGGCAGTGTCCTCTAGGAACCGTGGATTCACTTCAAACAGTATGGAGCGTGAGGTGCGCTGCGACATTCCTGGACTGGTGAGCCGAGTGAATCGCCCACTGGAGTTCCTCGGTTTATATGGCACACATCACGGAGCCTGCAAGAGGCATGACATACCAGCCAAAGTGGTAAGTGTATTGGTCTTGTCTCTTTTTCTAAGTTTTTCTGACCTGATGCAGAATGGAGAAAAAGCTGATTACCTATGACATGCTAAGTTGTCACTACTACTTGTAGGAATCTTACTAGGGGTGTTGCCGCTGCCCTACTAATCCTGATACTTAAAATGTTATGCTATTACTGGTAAACAAGGTAACTCCTTGACAACCACAACAACATTACATTTCTGACCATTATTGAAGAGTTAAATTGCACAGTTTATAATATATATGGAGTTGCAGATACCTTATGTATCATCAGACTACCTGTACACATTGGGCAAACACATTGCAACAGGTAGACGCGAAGCGGTGCAAATATAGTTAAGTATTGTAGTAGGCTTCTTGAAAGCAGTACCTTCAAAAGGACTTATACTATGACTTGTTTAAGGTGAAGAGCCTATATTATGGCTACCACAGACCAGTTTCATTTCACAAAGAGACCAAGATTTCATAAAAATGGTCACTATACCTATAAAAGGGTTTCTGTAAAAATTGGTTCCATGGGTATCACATTGTATCATCACTTTGTATCAGCTTTTCCCTTAACTAATAGTTAATAAATATAGGTATTCTCAAATTATTTAACAAGCTGCAATTATTGTCTGTACAAACATTGTTAGTCTTCTTTCTAGTTTATAAATTAAATTTACTCACCAATGAAAAGGTTAGTCTGAAAAGTTTGAGCAGATGTATTGTTTCTCATGCTTCGGAGACCAATGTTTGATGTGGATCTTTGATTGATAATTCGAAGATTACATAAAAGAATAACCCAACTATACTGTTTTCTAATAATCATGTCATAACTTAAGCTACTATACTTAAAACATTATTTAAAAAAAGGAGTCACTTTCAAACAAAATAGGTTCATAGTCTGCAAGTAGGTAGACCTCATGACATCCTATTTTGTAGTATATTAACACATATATACCGATATTACAGTTGTTGGTTTAATTAAGTTTAAATGAACACCTGATTCCGCATTTAAGAGTTGAATGATTTAAACTATTTTAACTGGTGATTGTAAAATTCAAAATATTTTGACAAAATATAAACCTAAAAATGATGCTAAAATACCAAACAAACATTCCAATCGATTACCCTTCTTAGAGTGGTGGGTGTAAAGAAATAACAAAAACCTTAATTTACCTTTAATACTCATACCTATACTAGAGTTGTTGGTTTAATTAATTTCAAATAAACACCTGATTCCGCATTTATGAGTTGAATGATTTAAACTATTTTATCCAGTGATTGTAAAATTCACAATGTGTTACAACAAAATATAAAACCTAAAAATGATGCTAAAATACCAAACATTCCGATTGTGTACCCTTTTTAGAGTGGCGTAACCAAATAACAAACAAAAACCCTAATGCTATTAAATGTGAGGTTAATTTTTGAGGAACTAGCAATTTTTTGGTATCTCCTCCTTTATGATAGTCTCCAAGCAATCCAAAACTAATAAGGCATTTTATTTATTTAATTCTTTAGGCACACAAGGGTACAGGGGCGGACTTAATGCCTTAAGGCATTTTCTAGCAGTCAACCTTTGGTTTTGTGACACATAGCTAACTTTAACATTTCACACATTCAAGCGACTGCTGCCACAAAAGTTGGAGAACGCACAGCATAAACTTTTGGTCTAGGAACATGAAATTTTGCACAAGGCTTCCCTTCACGGTAAAGGCAATTACTAAGTTAGTTAGTTAGTCAGCCCATTTATGTCCCACTGCTGGGCGAAGGCCTCCCTCTCCCTTTTCCACACACATCTGTCTTTGGCCATTGCGGGCCAGTCCCTCCGGTATTTATCAAGCTCATCTCTCCACCTTCGCCTTGGTCTGCCGCGAAGTCGCCTTGCGTTTAATGGGACCCAATCAAATTACTAAGGAAATATAATAATAAAAGGGTGTTGAAAGTTCGTGAACAAAGTCACTGGAAAAGTGCTAGTAAGTCTAAAGAATGATACAGACTGGTGAATTGTAGTTGTTACTGTAATTTTAATGAAAATTGTTTTCCTATGAAGTTTTGTTTTAATTGATTGACTTTCATTCTTAAGTCATAACAACAAGTTTATAGGAATATGTTTATTAATATACTTTTGTTTTTTTATTAAATTCTTATCATTTTCCTCTCAAACGAGTTTATGGACTTAACTGCCACTTCCGACTCTATTGTTTTATTGGTAGGTATTCTAATGTTATCTTATACAATAATATTATCAAACAACTAGTAGCTATAATAACAAAATAGTTGTGGTCTAGCATGGTATGCTGTTGTTTGTGTGAACTAGTATATTACCACCACAACCTGCCTAGTATTATTCACAATTCCACATACATGAACGAGATGAATCTGATTAGACAGCATGATAGTTTATAAAATACCTATAACTAAAATAGAAAATACTGTGGAGGTATGCCTTGTCTTGGTGGAGCACCACCGTGTCTTCATGGGGACGATCGGTGGCAACAACCTCTCGTACCGGCCCCTGGTACAAACCATGGTCCGGAGCGAGGAGGAATGGTAGACGCTTGCCTCCATGCGAAGCAGCAATGCTAGCGAAGGCGACCGCACGCGTGAGGATACGGACTTCCTCACGCCTCAACCGCTGAGATCCTGACCCCGATATCCAGCCACCGTAGGCGCGAGCTTGTTTACAATGAGCAATGGCTAGCTTGTCGTTCGGCCGTACGGTAATCATTCGGACCGAACCGGAGTCGTCGACGGCGCTGAAACCCAGGGTCTAGGAACGCTAGGCAAAGAAGTAACATAGGTGTGGTTGTAGTCAGTACTACTCTGATACGCTCAGCCGCTCCGCCTTAGAGCGGGAGAAGTCATTAATTGATTTTCCACCTTAAAAAAAAAACTGAAAGAGTAAATAAAATCAATATCTTAGAAGAGATATATATATATACGGGTTCATGAAATTTAATGTATGTATGTAATACATATTTACCTATCTGTTAATGTCATCTAAGATATCGAGCCTCTTAAGCTTCACACGAATGTAATTTATTCTAAAGAAACACAAGACTTTCGTAATTAAACAAATTTTATTATTTGTTAAAAATCCAAATTGTTCGAGCCACCCTTACCTTTATACACCGTTAAATTTTAATCGTTTTAATCCCGTGGAGGGTCGATCTGGTACATGAAATACTATCGATTTGTGAAGATAAAATTAAAAAATAAAGTACCTTTTTTTCAAAACTCGTATTCATTTACGCATGTACGAAAAGAGATTGGGCAAGTTACTATGACACTTGGTTGCGCAAGTTATGACACTGTATAGTAGTGAAAATTAGACATAAAAAAGGTAGTATCATGCTTTAAAACAAGATTAAATTCAAAATGATAAATTGTAAGGTTTCTGAAAAAAAAAGTTGAGTAGGTATTGAGGTTATGTTCCATCTTAAAACAATTTGTATTAAAACGCTGATTTGGCGGCTAGGCAGTGGATGTGCTAAATAAAAGAGAACAGTTACACAGTGCTTTATATTATTTTAAGTCTAGATCAAATCACCATGGATGTAAAAACGTTTTAACAAATCACTTCACAGCGCACAAACAAAAAGAGTTAAATCGCTCGATGTCGTAAATAAACGTAGAAGAATCCTAAAACTCAAATCGACACGTATTTATTTTTGCTAGCACATAAAAGCTAAAAACTATATTCTCGGCTTGCCGTCAGTTAACACAACAAACAGAAAACTCCACAGAGCATCTAAACAAGAGACGGAACTTAGAACATTCAGTTTTGAGAAATTTCTTACATTCTTTAGCCAACCACTTAAAAAAAAAACAAAGCTACCAACATGAAAACTCGAAGTAAAGAACTGTCATAGATAGGGATGCGCAACGTACAATAAACTTATCGATGTTCAGTTTACACTAGTGCATTTTTTATCGATATCGATAAAATGCACTAGTGTTGTTATAGGGGGTTCCAAAACTGACGTATTTATTTTGAAAACTGGGTAAAATAAAACACTAATTTACATGATTTTATTTCATGTTTATTTATATATTTAATAGTTTAAACATACAAAGTTACAGAAGCTGTTTCTTTTACCGCTTTTCTACAAATCAACCTATATACCTATGGTTTTATGGTTTCAGCATGCCAAGCTTCTTTGATACCGCAAACTTCACATCTTCTGTGGCCTTTACTCATGATGGTTCACAAACTTGAGAACAACCAACCAACTGTTCAAACTAAGAGTCTCCGTCTCGTTAAAATATGTAGTAACAAAAAATAGAAGAGTCAAATATCTCGCAAGAGTCACTTACACTAACAGAGTCAATATCTCGATAAAACCGATGAAAAGAACGAACAGGTGCTCAACTCAACGTTATACGTACAATCACAGAACTTATTCTGATGATTTATATTCCGAAATCTTAAAGAAAAAGGAAAAAACAAACAGAATAGTCACAACACAAACTTAATTACACAAAGGTAGCCATGTTTGTTTTTAAGTACCACAGACAATACTATAGTTAGTGTTTGACCACAGACTAAAACATCTAGTAAGTTCATTGTGTAATGTTGGTCAAATTGATGTTTTTTTCAATGTTGGCTAAAGAATGCACGAAATTCCATAGAAAAAGTAATTTGTTCGGAGTTTCACAAGACTGGAAAACTCGACTTTTTTTTGACATTTCATCGAATAGTGTTGTGAAACATCAATCGACTACGGCGTTATAATATTATCGGTTAAACCCTAATTGTTTTATTTATGCCCAGAAGTTACTTTTTAACGAAATAAATAGTAACATAATTAAAGTAAAATAATAATGACAACTCTTAATACTTTTTAGTTGCAAATGTAGATTGTTTTGTTGTTCCACGATTTATGTTAATGTTTAATCGATCGATAATAATTGCGAATGGAGTCGCTTCTCTATAATGAAACCAGTGACTTATTTATTGTATTAAATACTAATTAAATTGGAAATAGAAACCCCACAAATGATTTCTACGAATTTAAGTAAAAAATCAATAAAAATAATAGTTATAAATTGTACATTAACTCAAATGGCCATACGCATCAAAAAGTGAATTTATAAGTGCCCAATCTCCTTTATTTATTTAAGAAAACGTCAGCTGAGCTAGTTCAATGACCTGTAGTTAATAGTCGGCATTGCGTACAAACTACCTACAGGTCATTGAACTCGTTCAGCTGACGTTTTCTTTAAGAAATTAATTTCGTACATGCGTAAATTAATACGAGTTGTGAAAAAAAAGGTACTTTATTTTTTAATTTTATCTTTACAAATCGATAGTGTTTCATGTACCGGATCGACCCTCCACGGGATTAAAACGATTAAAATTTAGCGGTGTATAGTAGCCCTTAAGGCTTTTTGTTGCCACAATACACCTTAGGTTAAGGTCAAATCTGAGAGAAAAAATAAGGCGGAGTATGACTTCGCCCACATGAAAGACGGACATTGCCCAAAGGGAACTTACCGGGAATAGAGAAACCCAAACATAAATAACGGTTTGCCTAATTTCATCCAAACTATTTTTGCAGTTGAGATGAAATTAAGGAACGAAGATATAGATCACGAACGAAGGTATGTATAGATTTTCGAGATACATATATATTGGACCTATTTTTGGAACACTTTAGCTCACTTACGTCGGTGACACTTTCTGAGCTCTATAAGCTAGTTACGAAGCAACCCATAGTGGAACAAAGGTAGACTCAATCATTATGACACACAGAAATGCCTATATCGGATTATTTTAATAATACTCCAATGTAGATGGCATTTTCATTTCATTTTCAACAACGAGGTAGAGGCACACAAATTGATTGTAGCTTTCTACGATGCCAGTGATGGTGGCTAAGTCGTCGACGCATGCTTTAGAAACGCTTATGAGCAACTCACCAGATTCGCAACTCACCAGATTCTCAACTAACCAGATTCGCAACTCACCAGATTCGCAGCTCATCAGATGTACACTCAAACACAAAATCAAAAAAATAACAGAATGGGTAAATACTTTATTTATCAAAAAAAAAAAAAAAAGTAAAAAACCAACACTGAATTGTGAATTATTTTTGAAATCATAGTAAGTCTGTGGTGGACACATCGTTCACCATCCCTGCTCTGTCATCACGTATCATCGACTGACGCGTTGTGGAGAGGGTGGAGACGTATTCAGACCACCGGTACATCCGATTTGATCTCTCCGCCTAGACCACACCGCGCCGTTTTAACAGACCTCGTGTGGTCCGTGGTGGGCGATGAAGCAGCTGGATCGGAATGAGAACTCTGAACAGAGAGCTGTGGAGATGTCCCTACCAAGTGGTTCGGAATAAGTACCGCCCCTAGGCTCCCCCGATGATGCAGAATCTCAGCCTTACTTGTGGAGGCACATGCTCCACTGCTTATGGCTCCGCTACATGCGGTGTCCGACGTAGACTACGACGGCAACGCCAGCGATAATGCTCCAGAAGTAATAAACTCAGCAGAGTCGAAGCCACGGATTTCTATAGTCAAAGCTTACTGGGACTATGCATTCGTTTCTGAAAAGAAAACCCGGGGTCCAGGAAAGCAAAACAACGAAGGAACATTGGAGGGGTTTTAGTCAGTTAAAGTCTCGAATCCCGCTCCACCCAAGAGCGGAAAATATCATTGAATGCTTTCCCAACAAAAAAATAAATATCAAAAAGTTATTTATCTGATGTGTTCGATAGTACATTATCTGATAAGCTGCAAATCTGGTGAGTTGCGAATCTGGTTAGTTGAGAATCTGGTGAGTTGCGAATCTGGTGAGTTGCTCATAAGCGTTTAGAAATATTAATTATGGTGACACACGAATATTAAACCAATGATTAAAAAAAGAAAAACAGATTATCAAAGTATGATATTATCTATTTTTACTTTTATATTTGCCATCCTGGTGAAAGGATTAGGCAATCTTTTCTGTCGATTGCTCAGGGTGCGCCGGCTTGCCTGCCCTTCAATGTATTACTATAAAAAAAAAAAAAAATAGAAATATTTCATAAATTACAGACTCAAAGTATTATTATTATTATTTAAGCACATGATGTAGACCGTATGATCAATAATGTGAAACGCACACTGCACACAAAGGACATATCGAATCGATTGATATCTTTGTTTACCTATCTTAAATCGTAGTTTCCATATTTGAAACGACGGTCTTAAAAAAAATTGTTATTATTTAATTCGAACTATAATATCATTTATGATAATGTTTAAATTCTATTGCAAAGTATACTTTTTAAGGTCTTTTTTTACGCAAATTGTAACCTAAAAACGCTTACGCTCCCACGGAGGGCAGTCGGGCAAAAACAACTCAAAATACATACTGATTAAGTTGATATTTGGTTTGTGGAAATGGATTGAAGTTATCTTAAACACAGCCCATTTGAGAAAGTGCAATAATCATGGCAGTTTAGGTGTGTCGGGTTAGTATCTCCAACTCTATGTTCAACCGCGTACTTTGCATATGGTAAATCGCTATAGTTGTATAATGAGTTTGAGAAATATGAGTTGTGTAATTTTAGCCAATTGAGACATTTCAGTGTTATCTCTTTTCTGGAATGGCAGCGGCAAAGGCAACGTTGTTGCAGCTCTTCATACTAAGTAGTGGTGACAAATTATTATTTGGGCGTCGTGGGTTTTATCACACTCGTTCGACTTTTAATATATGTATAAGTTTATTAATATTTTGTCACCTTTCTAATAGATTACGGGCGATGCCAACGAAGAACAGATCCTTACCGCTGCTCGCGCTTATATGGAGAGGCCAGTCATGTTGACTCGAGTCCTCAACGACTTGTACTATCTGTTCCGCTATGAAAACAATGCGTACGTCGGCCGCGCCCTATGCGTCGTGCTCGATGCTATGGATCAGCACGTTATGGAGAAACACATTCAGATCTCAGGAAGGTAAGTGAATACACGTATAATGAAAACATTTAATGTTTTAGAATATTTTTTAAGGTGAATATTCCCGTGAAATCAAATTTTAGAAAGTTTGCAGCTCAATATCAATATCGGATATAGTAAAAATTTTATTTGCGGTAACGACATGTATGTGTTAACACATTTATGTTTATTAGAACCGTCATCATAACTCTCTAACTTAGAGAAGAGTTAAAATTTGCTTGAGCTGCAAGTAAACACTGTTTAAAATTTGACTTTTGCGGGCTGCCCTGGACCATTTAACCGGGGCCTCAAGAAACCGAAAAGATCAATATGGACGTTTGATTCGTTTGACATCGTGAGGAAACCGGCTTGTCCTAGAACCACACGTGACGAGACATGTGACATTCACCAACCCGCACTGTGTCCGCGTGGTGAATTACGGCCTAGAGAGGAGTCCCAGTAGTGGACTTAACATTAAAAAGGCTAATGATTATGATGATGGACGTTTGATTTAAATTTGTAGCGTATACGCATTGATTCAATGTTTTGATTTAAAAGAAAACCAATATTTCTTCACAAACGTTAGTTCTCAAACTTTTCAAAATTTAATTGTTTAAACATTTATAAATATTTTGCTAATCTACATTTGCTCTTTTTTTTCTTAATTTAACTTTTTCAACTAATTGTTAATCGTCGCCGTTCGATCGATTAATAAGTCAACCCCGCAATAGTGGGGCCATCAAAGACCCAGAAGTAAACCGTTTTTGAATAATACTTATGTGATCTAGATTTCTTTGTCTCAAACATTAGTCTGGTCTGAAAAGTTTTAATACTTGATTAGTCCTCCTCCTTGCGTCGTACTCCTCAATGCTGAGGGTCGTGACCATGCTGCATCACTTTCATTCAATCACTTTCTTTTATTCACTTGATTAGTAATTCTTCATAAATTAGTATTATCGGTTATTAGGTTGTATTAACCACCATCATTCTAATGGCCTAAGTTTTATAATGCAGCTTATGCAGCGTAATCACGCGTTGGCGAAAACGGCTCTTTTTATGTTTTTATCCTTGATTTTTGTACATAATTTGCTTGACGATATAAACGATATCACAAAAGGCGAAATTATAAGAGAATTAAACCACCTCGGAAGATGGACACGATTAACTTAACGTGAACTTTCGTGCCAACACCACCTTACAAAGACGTGCTATTCAAAGTTTTGTGCACTTTTTAGTGCCACCCTGTTCTACATCGTAAAGGGGAAAGAAAAAGACCGCATTGGCATCAAGATGAAGAAGCGTATAATCACGGCGCTGCTTGATGGCATGGAGGCACATCTCGGAGACGATACCATGATGAGGAATGGCTGTCTCACTCTGTGCCAGTTCAAGATCCCGTCTGACGTGGTAAGTTTAACTAGCATTAATACGCGCCCGTATAATATGGCACATCGAGTTTCAGAACAAGTAGTTTTTTAGCATCAGTAGCATTCATATCTTTGTGATGCTTCGTGACACGATAGGTCGCAGCAGAATATCAACATTTTAAATTCACGACAGCCTGTCTGAACATTTTTGTTTTTTTTTATTTGTTGGTAGGCTCGCGCTTGACCATTATATCCACCTGATGGAAAGCGACGATATGGTTGACGATGAAGCACGCTTGCCTTGAAGTAACCTATTTACTCTTGAGTTAAAGATCACCAGGTTGTAGCTATCAGGAAACAAAACGTTTTGCGCGTATGGATGGGTGGGATGTCTACAATGTACCGCATAAGCGCATGGCCTGCCATACGCCTGGTGGTCAAATGACGGTACGGGCTAGGCGGAATACGGCTATGTAATTCCGACACACACTCGCACACGACCTGACACTAGGTACTGAGTAACACCGAGTACCTACCTCAATTGTCAGATTTATAAGCTTCTGATTATCTTTCATGACAGTCTCTGTATTGAACTCGATGTGCCATTTTAACAGTCGCTTATCGATTCTTTATTTATTCTTATACTGAGAAACAAAACATGTGTTAGACGTTACCTTCCAACCTTCGCTCCTTGTGGTAAAATCGATCGATGAAAGTTAATAATTCAATGAAGCATTTATATTTTCTTAATGCCGTTGAACAATGTAGACCGTTTGTTTACCCTTAATACATTTCAACCGATGGGTATTCTGTAGTAGAACTGATGGTTTATTAGTTAATCTACTTATGCTTATATTCGCTTTTTCTCTATCTTTTATTTCATCTTCCACTATTTTTCTCTGAAACACCTGAAGGTTGACTGGTAGAAAATGCCTAAGGTATTAATTCCACCTCGCATAAAACATTGATTAATAAATACTAACTGACCCGGAAAACGTTGTTCTGCCATATAAATTATCAAAGAAAAAATGGACGTTAGAGCGTAACAAACACTGTAACACGAGATGTTTAAATATTAGAAGACTAGCTTCGCCCGCTTGAAAGTAGGTTTACCCATACAACTTTTCGACTCCTATTTAATTCCCTCAAATTGCGAATTTTCGAAATTTTTCTCTTAGTAATTGCCTACGGCATAAAATGTGAGGTATAGTGTCGGCTCTGCGTTGATATGTTAGCCAGTCAGTTTCTCCTTTTTATAAACCTTTTCTGGAGTGAATTTGCAGGTTGATATTACGAAACGCTACAGAGCTTGTCAAATGCAATTTTCACGTAATAATTTCCATCGAGCCATTTCGGAGAAGTCCCGGGGTCCGCCCGGGCTCGAGGCTGAAGCCGCGTGGCCCTCCCTCCCCACTCTCGCCCCCTCCCGCCCTGTTGCACCGGCGGGTGGGTAACTAACCGCCCACTACGTACAGCATTGATTTATTGCGCTACCTCTAACATTTTCATCACAGTTTAAGTTCATCTGAATTTTCGAATGAATAACTTACTTATCATCGAGCTCATCCTTGAACGCATGCATGTTGCAGTCTCGACATGGACTTTTTTCGAACATTCATTCCGACATTAGAACATAGTTAAGACTAACATAACATAATATAACATAGTCTTCTAAAAATCAAAATAAATAAGGAACGAGCCATCTATTAGCTGTATGCTTGAGATAAAAGTGCATTAGGCAATGCACTATAACTTTCTAATCAAAAGACAAAAAGACGAATTTGTTTTGCTCAGATTTTATGCCTAGTTTTTGAATTGACAATACGAAGTCAAGACCTTGTCAAACTACTTAAATGTAATAATTTAACAAGTTCTTGTTCGGTGAGTTCACAACTTCGGTAACCGGGGTCTATTCCGATTTTAAGTTAGCACACTGTGATCGCGGTGGAAGTTGGAGTGTATCAAGTACCCCTACTCTTGCACTTAAGGACTTAATGAGGAGTATCCACACTCTGGGCCCAAACAGTTTAACGAGTTTATCTTCTATTCGAAAAGAAAGACAAGTCCAACTTTACTGAGTAGCATTTTTTTTTCAGCTGTTCGAGTACGAACGTGTGGTACAAATTCTTTTAAACGGGGTTGCCGATGTAAATCAAGAGGGTTTCGTTCAGCGTATCGCCATCTACTTATTAAACTCGCTGGCTTGTCAGGTTGATGGCAAGCAAAAGACTTTCCTCGGCAATCAAGGAGCTATTGGCGTAAGTACCTTTATTATTTATATTTACTTTTTCTTTAATATCTGGTTCATCCTCTATATCCTAATTTATTCGGGGTCAGAGTACTATATTTTTTTATTCCTATTCTATCTCTATTTGCCGTGACCTCCTTTCTAGCCATGTCGTTTTTTTTCTTTTTGCAGCCAGTATTTTACAAACAAGCTTAAAGTTTTGTGGAAAATAACCTCTATCATAAAACTTTTGACTGCTAAAATAAGTTATACTTAGCATGTTTTAATGATTATTATATTTATTCAAACTCAAAGAAATATCAGGTTCAGGAGGTTTCTACATAATTATTATTGTACAAATAATGGTAAATGTAGTGGTTATGTGTTAATTTTCATCGAAAAATATTTAAATTTAGAACCTATGATGTCGATGCGAGATTTAATAAAAAAAAAACAAATTAGGTAAATAACTGTTATTTAAAAAAAGTAACAGGTACTTACGCAATTTGTAAACTGTATACAGTCGCTGCACGTATAAAAAAAACCAAAAAAATATTTTTGAAGAATATTTAATTTGTATACCTATTTATGTATTTATATCTCGTTATCCTAACCGAAATGTCTGAGCTTTTGGGTCACTCTATTTACATTTTGTATACCCAATTTTACTTTTGTAAGATGTCAACTGGCGACTGGTATATTGCTTGCGGTCTCGAGATCATCATCATGACTTATTTCTATTCAAGCGTGATAACTGATAAAAGATTCGCATTATGAGTGGTGCATTCTGTACTACACTTGTTACTCTCAATTGCAGGAAGCGATGCTACGGCCGCTCTATAGACCCTCAGTTAATACCATTACTTGAAGTGTGTTTGTAATTTTGTATTTATAAGTTATGGACGTAGAAAGACGCATGCCCTTTATGCAACGCTAACAGGCGTTTTCATCGATAATTGTAATAGCAAAGAATTGTCACCAACAACTAATATTCCATTTTACTGTAAAAGACTACTAAAACACTAACTTGCTATGCGCAAAATCTAATGCTACGAACGCTCTTGCGATTTCTACTTTTTTTTTGACATTTCAGTTTATCTTATTTGGCATTGTCTTACCATCATTGAACGACATCTAGGAAGTTTATCTGCAAAGCATAAATATCGGAATCATAATTTCCGGTCCGAAATGGTGTTCAGATACCTATGTACATCTAGCACTACTAGTAGGTAGTTCGACTGTCGACGTGGCAGGATACCTAGGGAGTTGCGCCGGTGTTATTGATTTATGCATTTCATCGGCCCCGCAACCCGCACCCTGCGCGGAGCGCGAGCCCCGTGTTAGCTTGACCCCCCCGTCGCGACTGCGCTCGGGAAATTTGAAATCGCAACATGCAAGTTATATGTAACGTTATGTACGATTACAGCTACCAGATCGATGCAGCGCCGTCTAGGCCCAGATAAACACTGTTTCATGCATACCTATGACTCGTTTCAGATCTGAATTGGATTGATGTATACAGTTTGCTAAAGAAATACAGTATGCAGTTATGCGATTGTTTGGCCACTCGATGCTAAATAGGCGTTGCGAGAATTAGAATTAGAATTAGGAAGGGATTTTCAAATATTATTTTTTTGGCGATCAAATATTCATGATGATGATCATTTTCTTAAGGAGACTTGCAGTTTTAAGCAGCTGTGAGGAGGAGGGTTCGAAACCTTCTTTGACAACTACTATAACTTAATCACTAACGTCAATAAATAACACGCTTCGCGACATTTTCATTTTATATAGGTACAATTGAAAAGTAATTGTCATTTGTCAGACTTTGATAGTCGTGTTAGCGCATGATATTCGATTCTAGGGTCGCCGAAGACAAGGTGGATTCTGTGCATCCAGTTAACGTTAATTAGGATGACCAAATTATTCTTATAGATATATATGATTCTTTGAGAAGAATGTGAGTTACCTGACTGCACATGCTCCTTGCTCCTTTAATCGAATATCTCTGAGAAGATACCAGCGATTTGGCTCCGCAATGACTCTGCGATTGTGTATTGAGAACGCCATTTGCGATTATTTGTGTGCAACTTAAATGAGTGAATCGAACTGTAAATAATAACCATTTCAATGTCGTTTTAAATGGTCTGACAATTCATGTGGTTACATTTGTACGGTTTCTCTCAAAAGTTATAAAATGTTAAGATCGTGACTGCGTGCCTCGCTTCGTGCCACAAGCACCTGTGCCTAGAGATTTGCCTTTGTGTAAAGTTTTCTTTGTCTTACCCCCGATTTCTGATTTAACTATTTGAAGTTGAGTATTTCTCATACTCTACTTTAGCCTTAAAACCTGTCAAAATTTGGCATTTAAGTAAGGTTTGAGACGTTCTTAACTCAAAATACTCAATTCAGAAACCCGCCGTTAGTCACACCTTGAAAGGAACTTTCCTCTTTCTTAAGAACAACTTGAAAAAACCTTACATTTTTTTGATGATATTATCAAAAAATCGAGCTTTTACTTGTTAAAATAACTTTTCTGTTTACTTATGCAATCATAAATATGCCAGAGAAATAAAAACACTTTTGTTATGTTTCTTTTATTTTGTTGTTTTATTTTCTGGTCTTGTTTTCCTATTAACCACTGAATCAGCGACTTACGAAAGCCTAGAACCGTATTAATAATTAACACTTGTCTTTATAGCAAAGTAGACATTTATTTTTACAAGAAAATCATTTGTATGTTTTACTGAATGGCGTTAATCTTAATATAATTCATGAAATAACAAATATACATTTAGAAATGTAGAACAGTTAAATAGTAGTTTGTTATAAAAACTGGAGAAAAAAAATTATTTCGAATTCCGTTTCCTGGGTTATTTTTATCGTTGTACAATTAATTTAGTTTTGCTGTAAGTTTCGAAGTTTGAAAGTGTCACCAGTGATTGAAAAGTTTTGGAATCGTTTGTCTTGGTATAGTCATGTGAAGAAAAAGGATGAAACGCATTTAGTAAAAGAGTTTTGATATACATGTGGGTTGATAGAGAGGGAGAAGGAATGAAAAAAATAAATGGATTGTATAAGGAGGACATGAAATGAAAGCAAGTTGTGCTAAGGGCAGGAAGATGATGGTGATGAATTTATTTAGTATTTCTACTGGTTTCGAAACATTCAGTGAAAAGTTAGCTAGAATGATAAAAACTTTTCGATTCAGTATCTGTTGACTGGAGATTGCTAATATGATGTAGGGTATGCCATTATCATTTCAGTCCGAAAAAGGGAAGGTGATTTCAGCGATGTACTGCTACGTTTCTCTTTCGGATTGGAATCATGATGACATTAAAATATCATAACACGCATACGGGGTCCTCAGCAACCAAGCACGTGGCACGTTTTAAATCAGGAAGTCTCCGTGATAGCAATTGTTCCAAGGTACTCGAGGACTGTTGTACGAGTTTCAGGACACTTATCCAATATATTAGTATGCACTGCGGCGCATCCGTTGGCCGCAGCGAAGATAGCGTGATCACTATGATTAACACTTGGTCACGTATGTATAGGGGTCAGTTAAACAGTTACGATATAACTATCTCCTGCAACAAGTCGTCGTGAAAATTGAGAAATAAAATCAAATAACTTTTGTTTGTGGCTGTGATATTAAGAATTTAATGGTATTGATTAGTTTAGTACGGTATACGTTCTACCCTGTCTGACTGGTCCCGTGCGTCGCGCATCCATCGGATTCCGTCTGTTGTAGTTGTAATTCGACATAAAACTCGCAACTTGACCACGGCTTGCAGGCGCGTGCTTGAAACCATATTTTCGTGAAAAATTACATTCATTGATTCAGTTCATTTTTATTTTTCCTCCTTTGTCTGATGGCTGAATATAATGAATAACGATTCACGACGTGTTGTCGGAAGGTAGACATGTATTGGGCGTCCGTCAAGAACATAAATTTCAAACCTTACATTTCGAAACTTTATTTAAGTTTTGTCTAAAAAAATACTGCGATTTTTCATATATTTTTCTCATGCTTAATCTGTTTAAGGAGTATCTAGCTTTTCAACATTTATTATTACAAAACAATTATTAATTGTGGTTTGCCTTATGGAAATCTATCTAAGACTAGGCATGATTCAGCTTTTAAAACTTAAAAGCTGTAAGACGTAAAAATGAGTACATACAAAATAATGGTAAGAAATTGTCTCTCATGATGTCGAAGTTGCTCGAAGCTTCACAATAATATACCTACTGCTGCAGTAGCAATCGATGCGGTTCATGGAAACACTGGCTTCACGTTACATTTTTAATGAACTTCGCCGTTTCTATGCAACGTGGAAATGTACACTTATATTGAAGTTGTTATTATGGTGCTTGACACAAGAGGTTTCGAAAATACGGACCTTACAACATTATGCCACGCCAGCATTTTCTGGAGGGATTAGAATGGGAACCTACACCCACAATACACATTGTTGTTTGGAGGGAGGGGAGGAGGTGTTCCTTAAATTCACAAGAACACAGAACGTCGCTTTCAGCAGAGATTTAGATAATAGTTGTTGCGGCTTAATGATAACCTTCGTCTAATTATATTCAGTAGATATGTACGGTTATAGACGGTTATAGATCTTTAGGGTGCTTTTCTGGAAGGTTAAATCAAGACACGTGGAAAATTACTATAACATAATTGTATTTGTATTCTTTAGGCGTGGTCGGAGGATTGATACCTGGGGACGTTTATTTTTAATGATCACGTTTTTAGTTTGAAGACTTGTTAGTTTTAATTCAAAATAAATCTGGTAAGTCTAAATGGGTTGCACATTAATAAGTCCACGACAGGCAGTTGATTAGGTACACTATCTTGCTGACTGGCTATATTTCTCAAGAAAACAACATCAGCTTTTCCATTTATTTTTAAATTAAAGATAAGTCACGTGCCAATACAGATTTCTTAGAAAATAATCTCGGTGCCTTTAAATAGCCTTCACGAGAAGAGATACTTTTATTTCATCCCGTGCATCCTGTGGGCAGTCAGGACAACTATCTTGATAACTGGCTGGAATTCATACGACGATATTTCCATTTATTTATCATTTAAAATCTTCAAAAAATGATTTAAAAAAAAGGAATGCAAAGGAGCTATTTTAATGACATTTTGTGGGGCAGTCATCTTTTCTAGTAGGATAGAATCTTGGTTTACTAATTTATTTAGGCGTATATTCCCTTGAACATCGATCGGAGTTAAATGCGCAAGCTGCAGTACGAGTATATCTCGTACTGCAGCTTGCGCCCACATAGAGCCATGCTGACCTTTAAAATCTTTGATTGATTAACATGTGCTATGTACATTCTAAAGAACACTTAACCTGCATTTTTTTTTGTATAAACTTAAGATTTTGATCGCTTGTTTTCTTCTTTTTGTACTAGCTTTGGCCAGTAGGGAAAACAAGCGAAAAAAAAAATTTTTTTTTTGGCATAAATTTACGATATAATCATATGTTGATAATGTTGTACATGAGTCTATAATAAACGTATATAAGTACATATTTTATCAAACCAATTGACCTAGCCGTTAACGAGAAGTAGGCTTCAGAAAGTCAATCTTTTACGGCACTGCACGGGAATTAGGGCCTTAATTTGTGTCTGTATCGAGTGGGATTTCAAATAACTATAAATTGCGAATTCAATCATTTAAATCAGTACAATGTTAAAACCATGGGTGTGAATGTGAAATTAAAACATGGATGTGGTCGAGGGACAGAAAAACAAGTTTACAATATTTCTGCATTTATGAATACTGTTACCACCGTCGCGTCGTTTTAGTAATTCGGAATATCAAATTTGTTTTTCTGCCTTCATTTAAATCAAAATCAAAATCATTTTATTCACATTTAAATAGAGTAATTACATATTTTGATGGTTTGTCATGTTACATTATAGTATATTCTTAAATTCTATTTAGCCTTTGGCATGGCATGTGAACTTTATACATTTATATATTATTGAAATAGAATAATATCGGGTATTTATTAATAATAACAATAATAATTAGTCATAATATCTCTAAAATTTAGCATGTCCAATGTCAATTACATAAATACCTAATACCTGGTGAAACTCATTCCAATACCAATAAAGACCAAATTACAATGTCACGCTTTTACATACTAAAATATATAGATATTATTCCTGTAACCATTCATTAATCGAATAAACAATTTTGTTTAGAAGTAGCTCTTTAAGAACTTTCTTAAACTTTGGTAGAGGAACTCTTGGACGGTTGGTTGTAACTTATTATAAATCTTAACACACATGGCTGAACAATTTTTATTAAACATCGCAGTCTTTGGCACAAATTCCAACACCAATCGCTCATCATGCCTTGCACTACGAGGATGTAGATTATCACGATATACACATCACGAGCCCTCACAAATAGATTACGATTAGATTTTACAAACACACAGATTTCAAAAATGTACATACATGGCAGGGGCAATATTTTTAGTCTTTGAAAATGAGGTTTGCAAGACTCATATGGAGGGATGCCAACAATAGCTCTTATGCAACGCTTTTGAGAAAGAAATGCCCGCTGGCAATCTGTTGAGTTTCCCCATAGTATTAACCCATAACGTAACACGGAAGCTACATAACCATGATAGGCTAGCAATACTGTATGTTGGGTTGATGTAGTTCTTAGCCTATTTAAAACGTATACGAAAGAGTTTACTTTCTTGCAGACTCCAACATGTGCTTTCCAATCTAAATACTTGTCCAAGGTGAATCCTAGAAATCTCGCGTTGGTAGACTTGTTTATCATTTTACCGTCATATGAAATGTGCCTTGGAATGATCTTAGATCCATGGGTTTGAAATTGTATAAAAGTCGTCTTACTAATATTTACCTGCAAATTGTTCCTTACCAACCACCCTATAACTAAATCAATAGTGTCATTTATTTCAGTGTCAAAATTATTACTATTTATATTGTCGCATGTCAATATGATAGAAATGTCATCTGCAAATAATATACATTTATTGTTAATAATGTCAGGTAAATCATTAATATAGATAATAAAAAGAGGGGGTCCGAGGATGCTTCCTTGTGGGACGCCGTAACTATTAACAAGATACTCAGACCTTACCTGTTTTAGTATTGCATTCTGCTCACAAGTTATCTCGACACACTGCTCACGACAATGCAAGTATGTTTCTATCCAATCTAACGCTTGGCCTCTAATACCATAATCGTCCAATTTCTTTAGAAGTAAGTTATGGGAAACGAAGTCAAATGCTTTTGACATGTCGAAAAATATCACCATTGTCAACTTTTTCTTATCAACATTCACTAAAATATTGTGCACTAAATCAAAGGCGGCAAGTGTAGTTGATTTTCCTCTTTGAAAGCCATATTGTTCGTTTTTAATTATTTTAAACTTATCCAGATATGATGATAATCTATTATGCATAGCCTTTTCAAATATTTTAGAGAAAATAGGAATTAAAGTTATGGGTCTATAATTGCTCATTTCGGTTTTATCTCCTTTTTTATGAATTGAAGGAAATTGAATAATATTCAGAGCATCGTGAAGACAGCCAAGCTGTTTTACTTACTAGCGAACATTCAGTCATAAATATGAGCTTTTGTGTGTAAAGAAAATCTTTTCGACGCGAAAAACTGAAAATATTAGATATTTTAATTTTTACGCATTTTGGAAAAGCTCTCAGTTTTGAAATAACACGATAAAGTCCATTGCTGAAAGTGTAATATAGAATCGTTCTGGGTTTTCGTAAAGCTAATAATTGAGAGCTACTAAAGCTTTTGGCGTTATCGGTCTAGCCAGGGTAACAATAGTACATTGTTACACTAGGGGTGAAAGTAACTCATTTTGTCACGAGAAGGAGTTTGCGGCCGAGCGTAGCGAAGTCGCTAATTCGAGGGGTTAAATGGGTTACTTTCACCCCGAGGTAAACACTGTGCTTTTCATTACGAATACGAGGAAACTAAAAATAAAGTAAAAAGTTTGTAAAACCTGAGTCGTCGTACCTATGATTTTAAGTAGGTATTAATCTTTCTTCTGATTTAGGCGGTAAAAGGTATTCCACTACTGCTTTAGCCTCTTCTGTTATGAAATTAGGCGTTAAATCACTATTTTAATCTGATAAACATAACGTGTTAATACAAATCTCTGTTGTACGGAAATGTAAACAAAACTCGAAAAAACCAACGACTGATTGCCATTTTCCCGCCATTTTTTTTTTTCTGTGGCCGTTCAGCTATTCAGCCTCATTAATGAAAAAGTAGAAATTAATTGTAATCTTTTAAAAATAAAGTATTTTAAAGAAATATTTGAACAAATAAATCACTTAAAATATAACATTATTTAATTAATACTTGTCTTCAAGTTATTTCAATTTTATATCGCGCTGTGATTGACTGGCTGTATGGAAAATTGGAACATAGTTCAATAGAAATGTGAAGATAGAACTAGTTTTTTTTTAAAATAATTTGGCAGCTGTCAGTTGTAAAGTAAAACTCCCTAGGGATGAAAAGTATCACTTTCAGCCCGCTCCTCAAGCAACTTCAGACCTACTTTCAGAGTATGAGTAATGAAATAGTACATTGTTACACTAGGGGTGAAAGTAACTCATTTCGTCCCGAGAAGGAGTTGGCGGCCGAGCGAAGCGAGGTCGCTAATTCGAGAGGTTAAATGGGTTACTTTCACCCCGAGGTAAACACTGTGCTTTTCATTACGAATACGAGGAAACTAAAAGTAAAATAAAAAGTTTATAGGTAGGTATTTTTCTTCCGATTTAGGCGGTAAAAGGTATTCCACTACTGCTTTAGCCTCTTCTCTTATGAAATTAGGCGTTAAATCACTATTTTAATCTGATAAACATAATGTGTTAATACAAATCTCTGTTGTACGGAAATGTAAACAAAACTCGAAAAAACCAACGACTGATTGCCACTTTCTCGCCATTTTGTTTTTTTTTTTCTGCGGCCGGCCAGCTATTCAGCCTCATTAATGAAAAATTAGAAATTAATTGTAATCTTTTAAAAATAAAGTATTTTAAAGAAATAGTTGAACAAATAAATCACTTAAAATATAACATTATTTAATTAATACTTGTTTTTAAGTTATTTCAATTTTATATCGCGCTGTGATTGACTGGCTGTATGGAAAATTGGAACATGGTTCAATAGAAATGTGAAGATAGAACTAGTTTTTTTTTTAATAATTTGACAGCTGTCAGTTGTAAAGTAAAACTCCCTAGGGATGAAAAGTATCACTTTCAGCCCGCTCCTCAGGCAACTTCAGACCTACTTTCAGAGTATGAGTAATGAAATAGTACATTGTTACACTAGGGATGAAAGTAACTCATTTCGTCCCGAGAAGGAGTTGGCGGGCGAGCGCAGCGAGGTCGCTAATTCGAGGGGTTAAATGGGTTACTTTCAGCCCGAGGTAAACACTGTGCTTTTCATTACGAATACGAGGAAACTAAAAATAAAATAAAAAGTTTGTAAAACCTGAGTCTCGTAGTTATGGTTTTAAGTAGGTATCTTTCTTCTGATTTAGGCGGTAAAAGGTATTCCACTACTGCTTTAGTCTCTTCTCTTATGAAATTAGGCGTTAAATCACTATTTTAGTTTGATAAACATAACGTGTTAATACAAATCTCTGTTGTACGGAAATGTAAACAAACAACAACAACAACAACTCGAAAAAACCAACGACTGATTGCCACTTTGCCGCCATTTTGTTTTTTTTTTTTTTTGTGGCCGGCCAGCTATTCAGCCTCATTAATGAAAAATTAGAAATTAACTGTAATCTTTTATAAATAAATTATTTTAAAGAAATAGTTGAACAAATAAGTCATTTTAAATGTAATATTATTTAATTAATACTTATCTTTAAGTTATTTCAATTTTGTATCGCGCTGTGATTGACTGGCTGTAAGGAAAATTGGAACATGGTTCAATAGAAATGTGAAGATAGAACTAGTTTTTTTTTAATAATTTGACAGCTGTCAGTTGTAAAGTAAAACTCCCTAGGGATGAAAAGTATCACTTTCAGCCCGCTCCTCAGGCAACTTCAGACCTACTTTCAGAGTATGAGTAATGAAAAAATATTTTCAGTTCTTCTGAAAACAAAAGACTGGTCTTCGGTTTTGGTTAGACTTTATGATTTTGTTTATATAAAGAGCTTTGTCGTAAATGTGCATATTCATATAAGTACAAAATAATATAGATTTCATTGAACTTCTTAACACATTTTAAAACGATATTCTAGGTCTGTTCTTCAAAGCAAACTTTCATTTTTGTTAAGTTTATTATTTATAAAGTCTAGGTTATAAACTTATATCGCCGGAGTACCCTTACAGTCTCCAGTAGGTTGATAGCATTATGTCACACAAATTTTACCACGGCATGAGACATAGCTGCGTTTAATCCTTTTTTTTCCGGTGGGAAAATCATCTAATGACATCCCCCGCTCTTGGGCGGAGCGGGAGATAGTGTCAGACTTTTACTGACTAAAAACCTACTCCTGTTCCTTCGTTGACTTTCGTACCGGGGCTGAGCTATCTTTCGAACTAACCCTGAAACTAACCCTGGCCCCAGTAGGCTTCGACCCAGCTGGGCCCCTGCTGTTGCTGACAACTCCTTGAACTCCGAACTCCGTCGACGACTTTGCGTTGAATCCTGCCTATATTAAGGAAGAAGGCGCACAATTGATATTCAATTGTTTCAGAAAATGCTGAACTTGATCTCGGACCGCCTGGAGCGCCGCATCTGCGATGACGTGCTTGAAGTAGCCTGGTCCACCATGTGGAACGTAACTGATGAGACTCCACAGAACTGCCAGCGCTTCCTGGAGAACCGTGGCATGGAATACTTCCTTGCTTGTCTTAAGGTACCCTTTTGTTTTATCGAAGGTTTGTTCGATAATATTTGACTTTGTTGCTGGACATAGTGTAGTTAATAGTTTGCAATAAAAGCTCTCAGTTCATTCATACTGTTGAACGTGGCATTGCTTTAATAATTTTCAGACCTTTCCCGACAAGGAGGAGTTACTGCGCAACATGATGGGCCTCTTAGGAAACGTGGCCGAAGTAGCACTGCTGCGCCCGCAACTGATGAACAAGCTGTTTCTGACAGTGTTCTTTGAGCTACTCGACTCTTGCAGCGACGGCATAGAGGTAAGGTCCAGCCTTTTCACAGAAATTTTTAAAGCTCGCAGAGGCTTGTACCTTTTTGTACAGGAGTGCGACATATCATTATCTCAACGTATTAAGATTTAAACTTTCATTTATAGGTATATTATTTATAAATAATACTTCAACTCTCTCACCCCCGTATGATAGATTACAGCTAGTGTTACTAGGTCCAGTGTGTCATATTTCGGGATGGAAGATAAAATAAATCGTGACTTTGGTCTTCAAATCGGGACAGGTACATTATACTGGCTAAAAAATACATAAATAAAAGAAACATTTACGTGCCGAAACGATAACGAGTACCGTTTAATTTGAAATAATTAAATAAATCTGAATAAATATTGAATAAAAACATTCACACCATCAAACTTAAAAAAAAAATATAGTGACGTCTGTATGCTGAATCCCGTGAAATCTACTTCGTAACTGACAAAACTTAAGGTAAGCCCTAAAACAGAGCTCTTCAACATTCAAAAATTGGTTTTGAAGCTACTTCGAAATCAAGCTATTAGTAAAATCAATAATAAGTAATTTTCGTTATAATCCCTAATAAATAAAAGATCATTAACAATTAATTTTCAAGCTACAGTGGAAACGCGGGCCGTGTGTTGAGAACGTTTCCCTAGACTAGATCATAAAATATATTTTACCTTCTGCACCATATAATTGAAGCGCATAGAGGGCAGGTATAGAAGCAGTAAGCAGCAGGCGAAATGTCACGGTCCAGGCAACCAACAAGGACTTAAGGGTTCAATAACTCCAGGTAAGTACTAAAATAGATGATTATTGCCATCAGTCCATAATGCAACTTTTAAAGCGCAACCCATGACGCGCAGGTTTTGCGAAGACTGATAAACGATCTATGAAAAACAAAAAGATTGCAAGTGTGGTGTGTCATGTTCATCGAGCTAACAGTAATCAAGCACTTGATCCAGCTGCCTGACGAGAGCCTCTTAAGATGTTGGTTGAGGAATCTGATTGGAAATACGGCAGAAAAACTTGTTTTTTTTTTTAAGTTTTGTACCTTATATGAAATCATTTATTTCATACCCACCCGCCCGCACGCTCTGCCCTCCCGTGCATGGTGCAGTTCGGATGCAGTCGGTGTGCAGTTCACACGACTGCAATCGGACTGCACGTTTGGTTTGCAGTTCTATTGCAGTCGTGTTTGCAGTTCTATTGCAGTCGTGTCAACTGCATTCAAACTGCACTTAAACTGCAATTTGCAGTTGGATTGCAGTTGAAATGCAGTCCGTCTGTTTAGATCCTAATTGAAATAAATGATTTCATATAAGGCACAAAACTACACGTTATTTCATGATAAAATAGTCCTCTAAAACAAATCCCTCTGTCATTTTGTACGTTCTTCCCCTGCGTGAACTTGTGACGAGTATTTGTTACAATGTATCTGTGATATGTATGTATTTATTGTGATACTATCACTGTGTTGTATTGTGGAACTGCCTCTGATTAGTTGATATTGTTAACGGAATCACGGTTCTTGCGCAAAGTTATGACATCTTATACGATCAGCAAATTGCCACTGAGTTCAAAGGTGCTAACCTTTGAACTCAGTGGAAAGGCGTGCAAAGAGGCTAATTGGTGATCCTGATTCCGTTAAATCCAATCTATAAAGCCTAAAGCACAGGCGTAAGGTAGCGAGCCTTTCAGTATTTTACAGCATGCTTTTTGGAGTATGCGCGGGAATTACACAGCTTGATTCACACACGACATTTTCTTTCCACAATCGGACAACCCGAGTTGACTAAGGCAAGTGTCCACCCTTACGTTGTTGAAACCCTACGGTAGCTCGTCGTTTATACATCGGAGAACTGGATCAATTTGCCTGCTGCGGTCTTTCAGTCCCATTATAGTTTAGGTGTCTTCAAGGCTAGAGTAAATAGGCTCTTATTAAACTAGTGCGCCTCACCATCGATATAAAGCAAACCTCCAACGTGGGGTTGTATGGACATTTAAATGCTAAAAATGCCGCTTGCATAATAGATAAATAATATATAAAATTTAATACAAAGCATTCTAAATTTAGTTAATATTTTTGCTTTTTATAGGCAAAACAGAGTTTAAAAAACTGCCTTAAATCACTTATCCTATTGAGTTTTTTTTGCATAGTTCATTCAACATAGGTAGTTGTTTCGTGGTAGGATTGTAAAATGTAGGAAATTAATTTGTTTTAAATGAAATTATGTCGAGTGCAGCGTCGGCGATTTCCATGGATTCTTCAACGATGGCTCCGCCTGGGCCGTGTGCGCCCCGTCAACCGCATCTGGCTTGCCGTGATGACTAAGGTGCGAAACTACAATTGTACAACTGCATAATCTACGGAAATTTCCTGTGACTCATTAGCCAGCCAAGACTCTTTTTGTTAGCTTATTTTTGTGAAAATATTTTATAAAATCAATTTAACTTTCAAATAAAATTGGATAACTATAAACTTATTTAATGCTCGGTTTTAGATTACCTCAAATACATTTTCATAAACAACGCGGCATAATGTGCGCCGTTCATAAAACCTAAAAAAGAGTGAGATAGTGGTCAAACGCGAGCCTATCCATTATATAAAAAAAAAGAAACCGGACATTAATAAGACTAAATGTAATTTATAGTAAATATTACCTTTACTTTGCTGCAACAGCTGGAATGAATTTTATTTTATTTTCAATTTAGCCTGCGACAGTCAAATTGACGTGCATGGGCACTCAGTATTCTGATATCGAAAGGAGATCGCATGAGTTGTTTTTTTTTATTTCAAAGTCAAAGTCAAAAGTCCATTTGCAGGCACTTTTGAATAGTCAAATGTCGGTCAGTCCAAGAAAAGTGAAGCTAAATTATAATTATATAGCCAACGAACTGGCTTGTAAAATATACTTCTAAGGATTTTGCATTCTAGAATAGGTATAAAAATTTGCAAACCAATCGAATTTTTAAATCGATCCAATGCGATTATGGCTCCTTGTCCTCTGGCCCGATAAGCGTCTGAAGAAATTATTCATCTATGGAATGCAAAATTTTATCGATATGAGGAAAGGAAGTTTCTAAGCTTTTTAAGTCAGAGGATAAGGAGCCATTGCCTCCTCAGCAAAGAGAGTCTAGTGGACTCTAATAATTTAGCTATTTTGGGAGTTATTTATAATAATAATCTTTGTTGTATTTGTTGTTGATTAGCTCTGGAGTAGATTCTTATAATGAGCTACGTTACAGTATTAATGTAGAGATTTATTCCAATCAATTGATGTGGTAACACTTTTTATATACTGCTTCATATATAATTTTTTTGCTAATTTATTTATTACAGATCAAAATAGTAATTAAAAAGATTTTTTCAATTGGGTTCAAAATAAGTTAGAATCCTTCCAATTCTGATGGAATCTCAAGTAACAGAAAAGGAAAACACAAACTACAATTAAATAGACATTACCACTATTAAAAAACGTACGAAAAAAAGAGAACAATATATTCTTGCCCAGGAGAAGCCTCCTGGTACAAATATTTGTTGTAAAATAAAGTAGCAATTAGCATTTAATTGCTACTTCATTTTACAACCAATTGTCATGCGGCTTTCAAAAGTAGATTTATTTTAGTGTGTGTGTAGTGATTTATTTTAGTGTTTGTGTTAGATTTATTTGTTGTTTACTTCTAAATATTGTACAAAAATAAAAACAGACTAGTACCCAATTATCGTTTCTCATCGTGTTTCATTTATTGTTTCAGCGACTCTACTTTTCAGTTAAACTGTTTCTTACCTGTTAAATGTTTAAGACCTTTTAATTCCAATGTTTTATTTTGCATAGTTTTTCATTTATAAAAAGAAACAAACTATGCAAATTTATTGCGCGTAATTTATTGCTAGATAAAATATTAATTATCTTTGGTAAACTAATATGAAAGATTTTGTAAGATATTTACTTTAACAACCGAGTTATAAAGCTTCAAAACTTTTTTGAGACAGATACGAGTATATTGTTAAAAATTGTTATATCTCGTTGACATATAAATCAATTTTCTGCCTGCTGGGCAATCCCGCACGCGTGATGAAATCCGCACGATATAAAAAAACACGCTTAAAGTTATATCTATGAATACAAATTGATGTCATTATTGTAAAAATAAATAGACGGTTATCCCTGTTTTCTAAGACATTGACTCCAATTCGACTCGATCAAATTGATAGATAACTTGTTATTGCTTAATTGAAATTAATTGAGGGGATTTTTCCGTTGTCACAGCGGCTGAATCGTTGGAGGAGGTTTAGTTTCCGAGAAAGGGACTTGGAACAAAGGTTTTAGTCTGCGGTCCCGACGAGAGCTATTAACTAGTACTTTTGTACCTGAAGATGACCTACACTGCAATTAAATCTACAAGATAAGATAAAAATGGCATTATAATAAGCTAATTTAGGCCTGCGAGCAAATAAGCTAATAGTTCTTGACGGGACCACGCCCTTATGCTTAGTGTTAAATAAGTCACTTCAATCTGGACATTTGCCGCGACTAGAGTAAGGGATCCAGGATCAGTCACTCATCTGACTTCCCTCTCATCGATGGAAACCAATGGATAAGGTCCACAACGACGATGCCTGGGTATTGAAACTTTGTTTTTGATTAAGTAACCAATTGGCTATAAATAAATGAATAAAAACAATTATTTCGTTTCAAATTTTAACCAACGAGACGTATCTATTAGCTATTTTGAGTACCTAAATATTAGGCACTAACTTATAATAAAAAAAAGCGTTTTTTTGTGTCTGTTTCAGCCCAAAAACTAAAATAATATAAGTACCCTCTGACATCGCACATCACTATCAAATATTTGTTTTTTTCGTTCACCGATTTTAGAAAATATTCATGCAATGAAAAAAAAATCATAGAGCAGCGCAGCTCAATTTTGCAATAAATAAATATCATCAAGTATTAAGTTAATCAATTTCACCAAACATATCTGTACTGAACCATTTCTATTTCATAATCCATTTTTCCAGCAAATCCCTCGTAACCTATCTCGAAGAGCAGTAATGCACCCACTAACTAGTCTAAGTAAATATGTGGCTGTGTAACTCGAGAATATACTTAAGCTGGTCCTAAATAATCATCAATAAATTTTATTGTTATTATTAAATTAAATGTGAATTAATTAATGCAATCAGCCCTGAAACTTCCTAATTATGAAACGATATTAACATATTTTAATAATAATCGACAACGTCTATAGTTTTTGGAGAAATATTCATGGCACAAACTTCACTCGAGTGTTGTCCCGCAGGTGAGTTATAACGCTGCTGGTGTGCTTGCCCACATGGCTTCTGATGGCCCGGAAGCCTGGACCGTGGCCGACCCAGCCCGCGACCAGGTCCTGAAGCGTGTGGCCGCCGCCGTCGAGCGCTGGGACCTGCGCGCCGAACGCAATATCAATTACCGCTCTTTCGAGCCGATACTAAGCCTGCTGAATGCTTATCATACTCCGGAATGCCAGCACTGGGCAGTGTGGGCCCTGGCTAACTTGACCACTGTATACCGTAAGTATATAACCCTTTAAGCATTTGGTTCTGGCCAATGATTCAATACTCAATTTCTTGCAAGAGAATGACCCTAAACTAATCAAACCCTAAAAAATCCTATTTTGATTGGTAATTCTGATTTGACCAACTATGCTTAAATATCGATATAAACATTAAATTACGGAAGATATTAAATTAACATCTGAGAATCGAACTCATTGTCCACTTACATGCTTTATCTTCCTGATACTTTTTCTTTTGTTTCTGCAGCGTCAACGAAAACAGCCTATTGTCAAGTTGCCATGGATCAAAAGATTTAAATGTAAAAAAAAAAAATTCAAAGAAAAAAAAAAATTGTGTACAAACACGAACTGTTGTTATTCCAGCGGACAAGTACTGCACATTGGTGCAAGCCGAGGGAGGGCTGGAGCTGCTGAACGCGTTGCTGGTGCACCCGCGCCCCTACGAGCCGATCAAGAAGCTTGCCTTCGTCGTCATCACCAACTGCGCCCGCTACGCCGCCCGTGACTCCAACAGCCCGCCGACCTCTCCTTCTCCGGACAATTAACTAATGGAGTTCTTCGAGGAGATCGATCCTCGATTGCGTGATTAGCGCCGGGTCTGCGTGATCCTCATGAGCTGCGCACTCACGGGCATCATCCTCTTCGGCGTGGCAGGCGTCTACTACTCGCACACTTCTCGCTAAGCGGGGAGGACTACATGTACATATAGACAACTGCAGTGCTGATGCCGCTACACGTATGGACTTTTATAAGCCAAAAAACAATCAAATTTGTGTTTGTAGATGTATAAATCACTGTGTTAGTACAATAAGTAAATTATGGTAACCCCTAAATATAAGCGAAATTTGATCCGTTTTAAAAACTGAGACCATTTTGTCAAGACGTATATCGAGCTTATCCAAATCGGATACAATGTATAAACATGAACAATAGATGTGCCCTTGATTGATCCCCCTTTAGATCTTACATCTAAGCTATTTCCTATTATTACTATATGAATAGATAGTAGAATTATAACTAAGCATATATAGGTACATTTTTAATTTCTTGCTTTGTAAAAATTTGATCTGTTTGTAATAATGGAAATAATTCGAACTTGATAGAATCATATAATTTGCGCGAATTATGTATTCATTTATTACCTTATATTTATACGAGACTACGTCTGTTAGTAGTTATATACCCACTGTATTATAAATATCAGTTGTAGTAAAATATAGTCTTAATATTAATATGTTATAATAGTAATAAAAATACTATGATTAAACGAAAATAAAAATACATTTTAATCTATGATAAACTCTTTAAGATCGATGGAGATAGGATTTAATTTTAGTGATATAATATTTCTGAACATCTCGTTCTAAAACATTTTGTATTGAAGTTTTAATGTTTCAAAAAATTTATTAATTGATACAAAAAAAAAAAAAATAGGGTAGTTTTGGTATTATAGTATGTAAAAAGTGATTTTAATGTGTACAGGCTCTTCACAGAGAGCATAGCGGCGGCTCTTCAACTTGTGTAAATATTAATTCCTAATCATAGTACTATTTAACACGGAACGTGTGTTGTTTTTGTTAGTTAATGCAGCTATTATTTACGTCTTTCAAAACACTAGAGTTGAACGGAATATGAAATATATCCGCGGTTAAACCACATAAATATACTTTAATAGATCACTTCTGTTTCAAAAATGATATCTGAAGATTAGTCTATATGGCAATATTGAATCACTGTGAGAATTCAGTTGGTTGTCTCGTGGTAGGACTTATTATAACCACATGCACATCCCCCACTATCTTCTGCCAGCGTCTTCTTCCGCGTGAATGTTGCTTATTGCTGACGTCAAGTCGAAGTCAAAGACGGAGGAATCGTAGCCTATATGGACATAGGCTACATTTTATAGAGTTCAAGCTTCCTCCATACCAAATTTCATCAAAATGGGTCCAGTAGCTTAACCGTGAAAGCGTAACAGGTAGACCCAGTTATTTTCACATTTATAATATTAGTATGGATTGGTTTTCCAGTGCAAGGACCAATTTGATAAAAAAAATACAGAGGCTCTGTTTACATCTATCTCTCGTATAATACGACTACGTACTCATAAATGAGTAACTGTTTTTACATAACTTGGAAAAATTAATTATTTAAAATCATGTTAAAGGTGTAGGGGTCCGTCCTATTTCCGCTGCCAGAAATAATAATATTTTGATACATGATTCTACTAACTATCTATCAACTTGTAACACTAGTCATATTGTCTTAGTTGTGTGAGTATGAACATAATGCTACTAATCATAAATTACATATATGCTCATCTGAACATACAAGTCATAAAAACAAAATAATAAGCAAAGTAGTAAGTTCTACAACATTTATTTGGCAACAATGCTATTTATTTTAGTAATGTATATAGTTGTTAAAATTAACATAATATAGTGAAGCTGCTATTACTTTACTCACGTTATGATTTATTATATTTTATTTATTGTTGTGTTACTTAACGTCGCTATCAAATCAATATGAAAAACGGGAGTTGCAACTAAAGTAGTACGTTAAAACTTTTAAAATTCGTAATACAATGTTATTTTCCGGTGTACATTATCCTTAAACAATTAGTTTATCTAGAGAATAGATTCCATTACATTGTATTTCATAACTTGT
The DNA here is from genome assembly GCA_910589285.2 of Mythimna ferrago. Taxonomy (NCBI): domain Eukaryota; kingdom Metazoa; phylum Arthropoda; class Insecta; order Lepidoptera; family Noctuidae; genus Mythimna; species Mythimna ferrago. The sequence continues at coordinate 13,069,219 of OU342673.1, read as the reverse complement.
AATTATATTATTAACTGTCTATTTTATCACAATAGTCGGCATTGTGAAGCCATGGGGCTTTACTTCCGAAATAAAATATGAGTTTTAGTACACAAGGAAAAAGAGGCATTGGCCCAAAAGTAGAATTAAGACATTACGTATAAGTGGAAAAAATTCAAAAAGAATATCAAAGTCGGTGCAAGCCACTGGAAAAAATGAAATATCTATTAAGATAACGTTAAAAACAACGAAAAAATAACGTTAAAAATGGAACTCGAATCGCTATAAAAACCGTTGATGGAAAATGTAAATAAATTCGAATATTAGGAGAAAGATCTTAGAAAATCAACCAAACAGATTTGTCACCAGTAAACTGTTAAGGCGAATACAGACTGCGAGACATGCCGAACACGCACATTTCATGCAGAGGCATTCGCTGTGTGCCCTTTGCGGCGCAGGCCTCGCAAAGTCTGTATTCACCTTTAAAAGATTCACAGTTACAAGCTGATTGTAATACATCATATAATCGCCGACCCTATGAATGCTATTTATTGTGTCATTTTTGTGTGCTAATTGTTTAGAATATACAGAGTTCATTCTCTGTTTATGTAGCTTCTTTGATATTGTAATAGAATTAACGTTTAACAATAGTACATTTTACTCATACAATTTTATAGGTGTCTATATTATATATGGATTGATTGTCAGGTGCATCAGGAAGACACACGCGCAGTTGGTTTTGTTGATACAGCTCTCCACTAAGCGAAAAGGCTTGAGTAATAGTCACGCCTTTTTATTAAGATTTGTAGTTCGAGATGCTGTATTACTTGGATAGATCTGACATTAACTGTCTTTCGGTATTATTCAGTGATTCGACGGTTCAGTGTGTGTTTAGTTTTCGTAAGGCCAATTTATAATAGATTTATATTTAATCTGTCGACTAGAATTATTAAGATATTATTGTCACGAGGCACACTAGGGTCTCAATGCACTACGCTGTTTGGAGATATGGCATGTATACAGGAGCAGAATACGTGAAATGAGAACTTATGGAATTGTATTGCGAATCTAGTCGGCCTGTATATGCAAAGAGCACTTGGTAAACAGCATCATTGAATATGTCGTAGATTAAACTTAAACATTTTTTCAAATCAGTCTTTAACAGTACAGTCGGTGTTTTTAATGATATTTAACGAAATAGTATTAATCTTTTTGTGTACATGTCGGTATTGTATCTGAAGATGGTCATTCACCAAAAGCATTAACGTGTAAAAGGGTCGCTCAGTTCGGTCGGCCTTGTATAATACGACAACGACAACGACTTGCGCCCGCGCATGCTACCTAATGATTTGAAGCCATGTTTACGGGTCATCCGGCTTAGGTGTGCAGAGCTTTTAACAGCCTAGATTTGCCAAATATGAAATGATAATGCGTTCGGCGTTCTGTGCGTACATCATAGATGTTATGATTCAATTTGTAATTTCCATCGGTGACTGCGGAGAACAGAGCATAACAATGTCGAAAAAATAATGACAACGTAAAACGAGCTTATCATCACGTCTTACGTCTTGCAATTCGTACGATTAGGTACAAAACGTATCCTCATAGACTGCATCAAGATGGCGCTACTGAATTACAATGTAATAACGCTCAAAATCGAATTTAGCTTTGTTAAATTGCACGGAGATGCTCCTGGTAAATTACCATCTTAAACCGATTAATAGGTGTTTAACGTCTAAAGCTCATCGCGAACTTATCCGCTCGGCACTGGATCAACACTGCCCCATATGAGATGAGGCTTTCTGTCTGGCAAGATTTATATAACTGCACAACATTATGCACACCATTGACGCAGTTAATTGGTTAGAAAAACTCGTAATATGACGTAGGGTGGAACAGATGCGTTTGATTCGTGCAAGTACGAGTATCTTGCATACCCTGTAACGCCTGTATGCAGTAGGTAATGTGAACCTAGCATCCTCCATGCATCAGAAGCTCTTCATCCTTCTATGCGATGTCCGTACTTCGACGAGGCACAGGAGCTGATTACACTTTTCACCAACCTCGCAAATTTTGCAGATTAGCAAGTAAAAGTCTCCGCGCCTATATATTAAGAATAAACCGGCTGTCAATGTGCATTGCCACCAAACTAGGCATCACCCAGCAGGCCTAGCCATGTTACGACCGTTTCGTTTCTCTTTCGTCGAACGCCTCGAGTCAGCAACGCCTCCGATTCCTTTGTTCTGACCACTGACATTTGAAGTTTTCCACTGACGTTATCGATTGTATATTATTTACTTGGCTAAGCTCTCTGGTCAGCCTCGAGAGCGCCGGCTACATAGTCGTTGCCTTACAACGATTGCCAAGCACTAATAGCAATGTTGTATAGGGATATAATCGGAAGACAAAGCTTTTGACTATCGCGATTTGATCTTTTTTTGGCAAGTCGAATAGTGATTTATACAAGTGTAACATGAGGACATATTAAGGTGTTCACTAGCTTATCACGATGCTAATTAAGGTACACTACGTACATGTGTACCACGCACGCCGATTTGGCTGCGTCGGTATCCATACATTTTATATGGAAACTAGACTTGTAGAGCTACACTGGGTCCACGCCACGCGACGTCGTTCTACCTTCAGGTCAGGCGTAGTCCACGCGTGCTATATTAGACGACTAATCGTCTAATATAGCTTTAGTGTGCGTTGCAGCAGTTTCATAGGTTGATACCGACCCGGTGCCGGGCTGACAATTATCCGATAAGCTTATTTATATTATCTTTGTGATGTTCACACATGATTGTCTCCTAGTATTTTTAATGATTTGGGTTCCTTTACTTGAAACTCTGGGTACATTATAAGCCATGCAATTTCATTGAGACTACCGTTTTGTTGTTCATTATAAAGTGTAGCAACACATCTGCCGATATATCGCGACGGAAATTCAAGCGGAGATACCTATCTTTTCGACACTTTCGAGTGGGATAGCCGTGTCATTGTTAAAACCCTATTGAAACCCCATACCCTAAGAAGCCCCTTCTAAAGGATTGTTGTTTATTTTAATCCATTTATGGTATTCAGATGAATAAGATCTATCTCAATCCGAAGGATTTTCAAGGATATCCCCAATTCTAGATCATTTAGATGTTTGAAACATTCATGAATTCGAGTAAGTAGTCAATGTGTAATAGTACATTATGATATAAATAAGTGTGTAATGTCAATGATTACCGACGAGGCGGTATTTAGACCCGAGCCGTGGCGAGGGTCTTAAGAGAGCCGAGAACGGTAATCATTAATTACTCACGTGTGTCATACGACGTTTTTCAATACACTTGTGAAGAAAATAACTATAAAACTAGTAAACTTTTGCGGTGGTAAAAATAAACTCACTGAAATGAATAAACGGGGGTTGACCAGCGACTCTTGGGGGACGACCTGAGCCCATCCTGCTATGATACATGTAGGTAATATAATTATGGCGGGGGAGAGGTTGAACAATAAGGTTTTAACTACATTATAGCACTAGTGCGTAATGGTAATCAAAATGTCACAGTTTGGTAACAAGGGCCATTATGTACCTAAGTACTGTGCAATAAGTCACTTTCTGAGAAAGCGTGTTGTTGAACTGTCAAAATGTAAGACAGCCATTAGTATGTTCTTGCTAAACAATCTCAGAACATCGCATAAAACACATTAACTATCTTAACTATCGATATTTACAGACCAAGAACTTCTAATATACGTTGGGTTTGATTTTTTGACCCGATGAACGGATAGGCAACCAAAATCGCCTCCCCTGCAATTCCTAGATACTTTTAAAATTATAATAGGTATTTAAGAAAATCGTTAGGTACCATCATATAAAACGAAGCAGGCGATTTGTTTATTTGTCGCTTAATTTTCGGCGGATGTGTCGCTAGACTCAGAGCTACTCGTAAATCAGCCAAAACGAACTAACTCGCATCAAACTTTCTGTACCCCTGACACAGCAGATAGACCACGCAACTTTGTCCTGACTTCTAAACGAGTGTGTGAGTGAGTTAAGTCTGATAGCTCGATGTGATAAGCTAGTTGAGAAGGAGCTCTTATAAATCTACATCTACTGTAAATTTCTTAAATGAGAAAATAGAGCCACCGACAATGACCGCTGACCAAAAAGCGACTAGGTAGCGACCGATCGTCTTCTCGCTCAAAAAATGTAGGTACGTGATGTAGGTCTTGCGTCATTAAAAGAGCTGTAATGCAAATTGTCACAGATTTCAATAAAACTACTAAAGACGCAGCAATCACGTAGCCCACTGAATTATTGAGAGATTGTGGGTTGGATCGTTTCGGCAAAACTACGTTGATCATGCATGCATATATTAATTTAAGAAATTGTATTTAGTTGATTTGTCGTTTTTGAGATTTTTGATGTTATCAAATAAATAAATATCTGAATGTCATTCGAGTTGATTATTTGTAGATTTGTACCTACTTACGTAATTTTTTTGGTTGGAAGTCATCCAAGGACTTCTCCTACTTTAAGGTGGAGCGAGAGGGCATGTCAGACTTTTACTGACTAAAAACCAATGACTAAGTAAAGTATACAACCACTTGACTGCTCATACGGGCGACTTAGGCTCGCGACACATGTGCAATTGCACTTATATTAGATGCCAATATGTGAGTACCGTTTTTACGAGGGTTGATCGAAATATTCGCGGCCTAACACATAAATACTTGAATTATTTTAATGTCTCTGAAACTGACTCATTCGATTGGCTTGCTCTCTGGTTGTCATATTGTAAAATTTTATCGCAATAGTTTTTAAATTAGACTGAATTTTGTGAGCCTATGTGCAGCGTTTTTAAAGAATGGAGAAAATTGAGCAACGTGCGGTCATCAAATACCTGTTTAAAAAAAAACTAACTCCAAAAGCGATACACGAAGAAATGTCAACAACATTGGGGGAATCTCGTCGTATACGACTGAAAAACTGGGTTGCAGAATTTAAACGCGGACGAGAGAGTATTAAAGATGACCCTCGCTCCGGCCGGCCTACGACGCCTACGACTGAAGAAAACATCGGGAAAATCTGTGATCTGATATTGGCAGATCGGAAATTGACCATCAGGAAGATTACAGACACTATTGGCATCTCGTATGAACGAACATAAAATATCGTAGTCAATGAACTTAGATTTTCTAAGGTTTCTGCGCTGTGGGTACCCAGATTGCTTTCAGTTGAACAAAAACGAATACGGCTCACGATTTCTCGCGACTGTTTGGAAATGTAGAAATGTTTGCGGCTGATCCACAAGATTTTTTGGCCAGATTTGTGACAGTGGATGAAACCTGGGTACAGCACTCAAAACAGCAATCCAAGCAGTGGAAAAAACCTGATGAACCGACTCCAAAAAAAGCCACAGCAGTTTTGTCAGCTGGCAAGGTGATGGCGTCAGTTTTTTGGGATGCTAAGGGTGTCATCATGGTGGACTACCTTGCAAAAGGTGAAACTATAAACTCGGCTTATTACTGCACCCTTTTACGTCGTTTGCGTGAAACAATCAAAGAGAAAAGGCCAGGATTACTCAGCAAGAAAGTGTTGTTCCATCAGGATAATGCACGCGTTCACACGTCTGTTGAATCTATGGCTCCAATTCGTGATTGTGGCTTTGAATTACTGCCCCATCCCGCCTATTCCCCTGATTTGGACTGTCATTTATTCCCAAACCTAAAAAAAACACCTTGGAGGTCAAAAATTTTCATCAAATGATGAGGTCGAAGCTGCGGTGGGTGACTTTTTTGAAGGCCTTGAAGAAACTTTTTTTATGACTGGCATATAGGCGTTGGAAACGAGATGGAAGAAGTGCATTAAGTTAAGTGGAGATTACGTGGAAAAATAAAATTACTTTTGTTTATATTTTGTATTGTTTTCTTGCTGAGGCCGCGAACTCTTCAATCCATCCTCGTAGTTCTGACCAGTTATTGGATCTGTGCACACCCGATAATTTTGGCAACCTATAAAACATTTATTGCATAAAACAAAAGCAAAAATTACCTGTTCAATTAAATGCTGTGGAAAATCGTCGTAAAAACATCTAACTATAAAAATAATGTCATTAATTTTCATCGGTAACTAAAATACTTATATCTAAAAAGTGACACCGCATTGATGTCTTTTTGAAAAGTTTCTTCTTTGATCTTTCACTAGAATTTTAGATAAGTCCATCCGTAAGATTGATTTACAAAATCGACAATAACCACCAGATATTTTTTGCGAAGGACGGCACGGTTGACATATAACGGGTTTGGGGAACGGGAAGATATTTTGCCGTGTCCACGTGCCTAATCATGTCGTGACTGGCTTGTGATTGCAGTTCGTTTTACCTACTCCCAAACTAGAATCGAGTGCAGTAAAATTCATGATAGTCAACGAATATAAATACCTACCTAAATTTAAAATGCATTAAAGAAAAGGACTGACTGATATTTATAATAACGTTTTTTTTTTTTTTTATTTTTACCTCAAAACATGATTCTTTTAAGAAAGTTTCGGTTTCGGCCGAAATTGAGATTGTTGCCGAAATTCGGTTTCGGTTGAAAAACTAGTTTCGGTCGGAAACTACAGCCAATGGCTTGGCATTGAGCTTCGATCAACGTCGAAGCACTCTTTAGCCGGCTGGATCAACGGATTGATCAGAAAGGTGATATTGGACACGGCTCGTACAGTTAGGAGGTTCCTTTCTCTTGAAGTCCTGCAGGCCTAGCCAAGTTACGATCGATTCGTTTCGAATCTCTTTCGTCGATCGCCTCGAGTCGGTAACACCGCCGATTCCTTTTTCTGACCACGTGATTTAGCGTTGAGATGACGTAATTCCTATATATTTGAAGTTTTCTACTAGCGTTAACGATTGTAGATTACCAACTTGGCTAAGCCCTCAAATCGCCCGTCCCTGTTCTAATGTTGCAAATTAACTTGTGCATCTTTTTTTTTTGTATGGTAAATATCATCCAAATGACATCCCCCGCCCTTGGGCAGAGCGGGAGATAGTGTCAGACTCTTACTGACTAAAACACCCACCCCGTTCCTTCGTGCCTTTAATACCGGGGCTGAGCTACCTTTCGGAGCTTACCCTGGCCCCAGTAGGCTTCGACCCAGTCGGGCCCCTGCTGTTGCTGACAACTTCTTAAGGCGTCCGGGAACATTGCGCGCCGTCGACGACTTGGGCTCGGTCCGGACAGTTACCAGACGGCCAGACAGTGAGCTACCCATTGCTCGCCGTTCGCAAGCCCGCGCCTACAGTGGCCGGAAATCGGGATCGGAACCCCGGCGGCGGCGGCTGGGGCGCAGTGAGTTCCGTTGCCTGATACTGTCGGCCTTCTCTTTTGCTAGCATTACTGCTTAGCAGCAGGAGGCGCCTGCGACTGCTCTTCGCTCCGGACCATGGCCTGTACCAAGAACCGGCGCGAGAGATCGCCGCCACCGATCGCCCCTACGAGGGCACGGTGATGCTTTGCCCAAGCGGGACACACCTACACTGTGTGCTCCACCGTGACCTCCGGGCGTTCCACACAGTGGCGACACCCGGGCGTCACTTCCGCACGAATCAGGTGCAGGAACCTCCCAAACTTACCATGTCCAGTAAGAACCTGCGTCATGCGGAAGGTGAGGACACCGTGAAGTCTTCCCAGCCACGCCTCAAAGAGGGGACTTACCGCCATAATTGTGGCGTGCCCAAATTTGTGCATCATTATGTTTGCTGACATTTTTGCATTAGTCAATTACAACTGCTGCTTTTTCCCCAGTCGGGGCCTGCAATGGTGAATTCTGTGCGATGAAATCGGTCTTAATTTAAAAAATAAAAGGCCCGTTTTGACATTTGAGAAAAAACCCTAGACTGTAATTGAAACTCAAAGAAACTATAAAATAATAATTAGGGGTACGGTGTAGTTTTAGTGACAGCGACACCACACTAGACAAGCCGCTAGGTACCTAATCGAAATACAAATGTTAAAACGGACCTTATTTTTTTTTACAACTTTATCAGCTCTCTCGTGGCTAAATGGGTGTCTTTATGTAGAGGATAAAAACAAAAATCGATTTTCATAAATATATATATTTTTTTTACTCTTGATAGGTACTTACTAACTTGTTGCACATATTTCACATCGACAGAAAACTTAAAAATACACAACTATGAAAAAATGACAAAAAAAAAAACTGGAATGTTTGAGGATTGGGACCCATTTTGAAGTCAAATATCGGAGAAAAAATTCGAAAAGTGTTTGCCTATTTATATTGTGACGTACTTAACTGAAGGCTCTTTATTACATTTTAGACTTTCTTATAATGTTATTCCAACTGCAACATTTAGTTTTCAGTAATTGTAGGTAGGAATCTATGTTTTCAAGGAATTTTATCGAAATAAGTGTAAAATTCTCACACATACATAGGTACATTTTTGTTAAGTACAGAATTTTACCTTTTTAACGTAGGCAGATATGTCCTTAGGTACCTATGTTGTTGTTTGATTATTTTCGATGGTGAGTTCGTTCTTTTTTTGCTACCTATCTCTTCTCTTTTTTGCTACCTATCTCTTCTCTTTTCTGAGATGAAGTTTATTATTCGTTCAGTAAGCACGTACGCATCAAAGCGTCTATTGCTCTGTAGGGGTCAACATTGGAGGCTGGCCGACGATCTTCAAAGAATCCTCCCTTTTTTTCGGCGACTGTTCGCGGTATCCTGATGCTGCAAAACCGTTCCGCGACCCCTACCAACAATGTTATTGTATGTAGGTAATTATTTTACTAGCGTCATCATTTAAGCTGAAAGACGTTGGACACTGTTGGACTTAGGCTTCCCTCAGATGTCGCCACAATGGCCGGTCCTGTGCGTCTCGTATCCATTGGATTCTCGCGACTCTCACCAGGTTGTCGGTTAGTAAACCGCCTGCTAATAGGTACCTTCCCAACAATTTCTACCTAGGTACTTCAGAGACTTACTCCGAATTGAACCAATAACAAACGTTGTATAAGCATTATTTTTTTGAGAAGACTGCTACCTATGTAGATAGGTTTCTACCTACTCTTATATTATAGGGGCGTTTTTTCATAAGGTGCCTTCTTTAAGGGCCAAGCGCCCGAAAAGTGCCATAAAACAGTGATTTTCTGAGGCCTACTCCTCCGTAACGGCTTGGTCAATTGGTTTGAAAAAAAATATATATTTATTATAGATTCATGCACAATAATATCAACATTTGATTTTTTCGTGCAATTAATACTTTTGTTAAATAAAAATATTTAGCAATTTCGCAATTTTTCGCAACTTTTCCCTACTCCTTCGAAACGGCTTGGACCTTTAGAAACATTTTTGCACATAAAAATTGGTGGTTAAATATTCTTCAAAGTGAACATTGCATAGTAAATCAATCAATATCTCGAAGAGAAAATGGATTTAAAGCGCTTTCTGGGCGCTGCTGGCCGCAAATAAATGCACAGATTTGCGTACTGCCGCCTAGGCGAGTGTGAGAGTTCCGTTCACATAATTTCGGTCAGATGGTTCAAGGGACTATACGCCTTAAGCCTTACCTAAATTCTAGAAACAGGAAATTTATTATTTACAGGTGGTACTGTTCAACTAAGATGGAGCCCCAAGCATCCAGGGCCACAGATGCTAGAGAGTTGTGGGCGCTCATAATTGGGCGAATGACTGAGTTCTCGTGACAGATGATCAGATCATATCCACTTCGCACCCCGCAGCTGCCTCAACTTCTTAACCTCCTGATTAGTATATACGTACGTATGCACCAGGTAGATGGTCACTTACCTGCACTAAAGGTTGTAATAGACTCTGTTTGGTGGGTACCGTCCAATCGTCTCATGTTGTCCTTTCCTCCATGGGGATCGTAAGCTTTGATGTGTTTCTTGTGGACCTTCTCCAATTTGTGTATTGCTTTCTCGATGTATCTATAGTAAGATAGCTGTCTATTAAATAACTGTTAATTTCTTACTTATTGATCCTATGACTAGGTACCTACTTAGGTAAGGGTATTTGAGCCCGCTGTAAGAAATGACTTTTTGCAGCTGCTTGTTTGACGACATAATTTCTATTATGATGTAGCTGCTACGGCTGCTACCACACACCCTACGGAGATCGTCGCTCTTCCCGCCACCTAGCTCGTGTCCTAGAACACTCAAAGGTAGACCTTCGCCAGTATATTCGAGCTTATATAAACCCATTGTAATTAAATTTATTAAACGAAGTTGTTCAGCCTACTCCATATTATATACTACTTTTTCTGTTTGGCTGTAATGTTCAACAGACTTCCACAACTGGGTGAATGCCCATTCTTTGGGCCGTTTCGAATCAGCTTTCCAAACTGATTCTCTCTTAAATAAAGAAATATCATTGTAATTTCTATTAACATGAAGCTCAAGCAACACTCACTCAATACCGTTTTCTCCACGCATCTGCTTCGTAGAAAAGTTAGTGTGTGCGCCAGACCCTTCCCATGCCTCGAATGGTTTAGGATCCATGGTGACTTGGACTCCATACTCCGCGGCGAGCACTTCCATGATAAAGCGTGCCATCCAGACGTCGTCACCAGCATTCAACCCAACGGAAGGACCCACTTGGTACTCCCATTGGCTAGGCCCAATCTCAGCATTGGTGCCATGAAGAGAAATGCCAGCGTATAAACAACATCTGTAGGTTAGCCATATTAGTATAGGTACAAGATCCCTGAGCCCCTTACAATATTGTCTTACTAATAAATTTGTGTGGGGTTGAGTAGTGCTAGTATGAACTTTGATCTTACCTACGTATAACTGCTAGCTTGGAATGGCGATATTTTTTATATTTCGCCGTGTGTAGATCGTACTTATTTTTCATAAAGCAAAATTTTGTACCCTCCCAAATCTAGTAGGAAGACGATAATTTTGGTTACATAAGTACTTCTATTAAATAAATTACAAATACTAAGCCCACATTTTTCACATTTTGTCTGGTTAATAGAATTGTGAAAGCCGTGGTGGCAATCAACTCTTGACTGTTACATTTACTAATTTAGGCGTTAAATTATGACTTATTTAGTACAGACAGAAGACAGAGGACATTGAGGAATACGACGCAAGGAGGAGGAGGATTTAGTACAGAAAAATGTTAAAAGATATTTTGGTGGGATCATCGGTTGTCTTTTTTAGGTCAGATAAATCTAAAACAGCTAGGTACCTGTAGTGTGCTTTAACAATTTCCCTGGTGAACATCTTATCGACGCCAATACCGCAGTAGTATTGATCTGATCTACGGGGAAATCCACCCTTGGGCCATCCTAGTGGCCAGGAGTCGGAATTATCCAAGAAATAGAACTCTTGCTCAATACCGAACCACGGCTCATCTTCCTGGCACTTCTTGTACGCGTCTGCGCATTTGACGCGATAATTGGATGCTGTATAACAAATTTTGGATGCTCATAAAAATTTATACACACTTTTTCATATTCGATTACCGTATAATATTACCGTAACTATAGAAATAAGAAATTATTTCATTTTATTGCGGTGCATTAACCCCTTCTGGGCCTGTTGGATTATGGCCCATTCTTTCTCATATGGAGAAAGCATAAGTCCCAGCCGTGGAAACACTTAAAAGCTGATTATACTCATGTATGCTTATGCTACTCAGGTATTGGTGATTAGCGATTCCTGTCGATCCGAACAAATAAGCTAAGCACCAGTCTTTTTATTTTTCGCTGGAAACCTACAGGCGCCTGGTATTTAAAAATAAGTCTAGGGAGTGTAGGATTGACAGTGATCACCATCAAACCATGCAACCCCCATTTCCATTTAAAAGACCACTCTGGAATTTAACCCCTTTTGAGCAGCGCCTGTTATCATTACATGTATATCAAAATAAAAGTAAAAAAACAAGCTTTTAATTAAATGCGCTAAAAAGAATTTTTTTTTTTTTCTTTAAAAGTTTTTTTATTATCTTATAACGTCATTACCCAATTTATATGATATAAAACTTGTCGGGTGTCGCCACCGGAGGACATGGTAGAGGTGTGCCCTGCTTGGGCAGAGCATCGCCGTATCCTTGTGGGGACGATCGGCTCACGCCGGGCCTTGGCGGTCGCTTCCTTCTGCAAAGCACTAATGCTAGCAAAGAAGGAGGCCGACTGCATCAGGCAACGGCGCTCACGCCCCATTCCGACCTCGATTTCCGGCGACCGTAGGCGCGGGCTTGCGGACGGCGAGTAATGGGTAGCTCGCTGTCCGACTGTCTGGTAACTGTCCGGATCAAGTTCAAGGTGTCGACGGCGCGGACTGTTCCCGCGCGCTTCAAGGAGTTGTTAGCCACCGTAGGGGCCCAGCCGGGTCGAAGCCTACTGGGGCTAAAGATCTGTTTCAGAAAGGAAGGCTCGGCCCCGGTACGAAAGGCAGCGAAGGAATGGGGTGGGTAATAAAACCATATAGGATCAAAGTACCCATCAATACGAATCAAACGAGCACAAACTCGATTGGGTTGTGTCGCTTTATTGTTCCCACGGCCACCTTTCAGCTCCGTTATCAGACCCTGGTTAACATTCAGGATAAAAGTGCTCGTCGATGCAAACCAAACGAGCCCAATTTCGATGGGGTTGTGTTGTTTTATTGCCCGAGTTCCTGTGGTGATCTTTCAGCTCTATCATCAAACTCTAATACATAGGAACAAAGTACTTGTCAATACAAGTCATACAAGCCCAAACTCGATGGGGTTGTGTCGTTTTATTGTGGAGTTCCTATAGCCAACTTCGAGCTCCAACATCAGACTCTGGTATCCATACAGGAGTACTTGTCAATACGAATTAAACGAGCCCAAACTCGATGGGGCGGTGTCGTTCTAATGCGACAATCCCATGGCTGCCTTTCAACTCCATCTTCAGACCCTGGTAACCATAGGATCAAAATACTGGTCAGTATAAATCAAACGAGCCCAAACTCGAAGGAGTTGTGTCATTCCATTGCGGCGTTCCCATGGCCACCTTCCAACTCCATCTTCAGACCTTGGTAACCATATAGAAACAAAGTAGGTTCTCGTCAATACGAATCAAACGAGCCCAAACTTGATGGGGTCGTGCCGTCTTAGTGCGGTGTTCCTACGGTCACCTTTCAGCTCCATCATCAGATCAGCTCCATGTCATCATAATATTGCATTGTCACGCACTTTACACATGTACACAAAATATCAGCTCAATCGGTTGAAGATATCTGCTTTAAAATTAAGTTGCAACGTTTGAGCCGAACATACGAAACACGTCGTGGATTTCGGAATATCTTCTATTTGCAGTAAGCAGTAATAACTCACACGAAAGCCAAAATTACAACCAGAGCTCACACTGTCTCGAGTAGCGGCAACAGTCTATATCTTTCAATATGGCGGCAGACTCTAGTCTGGCGCCGGAAACGTTTGGTGTTGTCACACAAAAATATAGTAGGCGGTGTTGCGACGTAATACGCCACAACCACCCCCCTACGGAGAAAATAACAAAAAGTTATTTACAAATAAAAATATACATACACTTGATGACACAAGATAGGCGACAAAAAGTTAAAGAAAAAATAAAACTTAAGCTAAAGATCTAACCTATCCTTAAATCTAACCGTGCGACCTGACCGGGTGGTAACTGGTTGTTGTGCAACAGGGGGCACAGTCGGCTGTGCAGACGCGGAAGGCGCAGGTGGCGCGGGCGCAGGCGCGGAAGGCGCTTGCACGTCAGGCGCGGGCGCTGCGATCTGTTGCGGAGCGGTTGCCCGGGAAAGGTCGCTCTCTAAGTCAGGTGCGATGTATGCAGGCTTCACGCGGTCGATACTGACCGTCACGCGTTTACCTGCAATGTCAATGTCGAGTAACTTGTCAGTCCGTGACATTACCTTGTAGGGTCCTGTGTAGGGCGGCTGCAGCGCACGGCGAACAGTATCGTCTCTCAAGAGAACATGAGAGGCATTCTGAAGGTCCTTGAAAATAAACGACGTCGGCCGCATGTGTCGTGAGGCCTGAATTGGACGCAAATTAGCCATTTTCGTGCGCAGAACCGTCACAAAATCGTTGACGTTGTCAATGTTATGGGACGTGCTGGCTATCAGGAATTCTCCCGGTAGGCGAAGCGGCTCCCCGTAAACAAGTTCGGCAGCCGAACACTCGAGATCCTCTTTCAAGGCAGATCGAATGCCGAGAAGCACGATCGGTAAGGCTCGGTGCCAGGTGTCGCTGTGGCACATGAGAGCAGCTTTCAATTGTCGATGAAAGCGCTCGATCATGCCGTTAGCTTGAGGGTGGTAGCTGGTGGTTCGCCTTCTCTCAGTCGCGCCAACATTCATGAGCCGTTTGAAAAGGTCCGACTCGAATTGACGGCCTTGGTCAGTTGTGACTGTGGTAGGAACGCCGAAGCGAGCAATCCAACCTTCGACGAAACGATCAGCTACCTCCTCGGCGGTTATCGAAGTCATCGGCCAAGCCTCAGGCCATCGAGAGAAACGGTCAATCGCCGTCAGGCAATATGAGTAGCCTCTCGATGATGGCAAGGGGCCGATTATATCTAAGTGGACGTGGCGAAACCTGGAAGATGGAGCGGCAAAAGTTCCAAGTGGCGCGGACACGTGGCGCGTCACCTTAGCTCGCTGGCAATGGAGACATTCTCTTGCCCAGGTGCGACAGTCGCGTGCAACGCCAGGCCACACGTAACGTTGTGCCACGAGGCGCGCGCTGGCGCGAGCACCGGGATGGCTGAGCGCGTGCAGGCGCTCGAAGGCGGCGCGGCGCAGAGGTGCTGGCAAGTAGGGGCGCGGCTTGCCTGTTGAGACGTCACACTGGACGGTGGTGTCCGTGCCTGGAATTAAAGTACGTTGCATATTGAGAGACGAGTCAGATAAGGTTTTTAATTCATCGTCAGTGTCTTGTGCTCGAGCCAACGCGGTATAATCGCACTCGAGCGAGACGGCTTCGATGCGCGACATCGTGTCGGCAACGACGTTCTCGTCTCCTTTTACATGTCGTATGTCGGTAGTAAATTGGGAGATAAAGGTGAGCTGATTAAGTTGGCTGGGTGGCAGCTTTTCTCTACGTTGCTTGAAAGCATACAAAAGAGGTTTATGATCCGTATATATTGTGGCGTGTTGCGCCTCTAATATATACCTGAAATGCTGCACTGCCGAATATACTGCCAACAGTTCCCTATAATACGCTGGCCACACTGACTGAGTTGCCGTAAGCTTCTTGCTAAAGAAAGCAAGTGGTTGCCAGCCCTGTTCAGTCTGCTGTTGTAAGCACGCGCCCACCTGTGTGCCAGAAGCATCTGTGTACAATGCCAATGGGGCGTTAGGTACAGGATGTGCTAACCTGGTGACCTGAGAGAGGCTGTCCTTGCATGCAGTGAAGGCGTGCTCCAGTTCAGGAGTCCAGGGCATGGGTTTGGCTCCCTTAAGCTTCGTAGCTGTAAGGAAGTCAATGAGCGGGGCTTGAGTCTCGGCAGCATTAGGCAGAAACTGTCGATAGTAATTTATCATGCCCAAGAACCTGCGGAGACCTTGGGCTGTTTTGGGAAGGGGGAAATCTTTCAAGGCTTGGACTTTTTCTTCCGGGGGACTTATGCCTTTACTAGAGACTTTA
Organism: Mythimna ferrago; assembly: GCA_910589285.2. NCBI lineage: Eukaryota > Metazoa > Arthropoda > Insecta > Lepidoptera > Noctuidae > Mythimna > Mythimna ferrago. Next base: position 13,053,603 of record OU342673.1, on the reverse strand, counting down.
TAACCAAGGAAAATAACCTCAGATGTGCCTAGCACACACTTAGTTGGATTAACTACTACACCGTAGTTAGCCAATCGTTCAAAGAGCGTGCGCAAGTGGTTACAATGCTCCGTGGCGTCCCTGCTAAATATTAAAATGTCATCGACATATGGGAAACAAAAATCCAACCCTCGAACAATTTCATCGATGAAACGCTGAAATGTTTGTCCAGCATTTCTGAGCCCGAACGTCATATAAGGGAATTCATACAAACCAAATGGTGTTGTAATGGCAGTTTTGCAGACATCAGCTGGCTCTACTGGAATTTGTTGATAAGCCTTAACTAAATCAATAGTACTAAAGATGGTAGAACCAGCGAGAGCATGACCAAAATCCCCTATATGGCGCACAGGATACCTATCCGGTACAGTACGAGCATTCAGCGCTCTATAGTCACCGCAAGGGCGCCATGAAGAGTCTTTCTTCGGGGCTAGGTGCAGTGGCGATGACCACGGGCTCTTGGAAGGGCGTGCGGTGCCTGCTTGCACCATATCTGCAAACTCCTTCTGCGCTGCCCGCAGTTTGTCCGGCGCGAGGCGTCGCGGCTTAGAAACCACGGGTGGGCCGTCGGTCGTCTTGATGTAGTGCACCGTGTTGTGCTTCACCTCGCGATGGATGCCAGGGGGTCTCGTAATAGCTGGAAATTCAGATAAAATTTTATGAAAATCTGAATCTTCGATTTTAACGGTTTTTACACTGACCTGGTTAAATTTAGCTATGGAGGCTGGAGCAGTAAGACCAGTAACTCCGCAGCGTATTATTTTGTTTCTGCAGTCGGGAAGCAAGTTGTAGAAGGCCATGAAGTCAGCACCAATGATGGCGGTATCAACATCGGCAACTACAAAGTTCCACTTAAAAGAGCGGCGGAGACCAAAGTTAAGTGTCAAAGTGTGACAGCCATAAGTTTTTATGGTACTGCCATTTGCTGCGCATAAATTGTAGTTTACATCTGTTAATTTGTTCCCTAACAATTTTTTAGGAAAACAACAAATGTCGGATCCAGTGTCTAGCAAAAATCTGAATTTGGTGTCTTTGTCCACAACAAATAAGCGGCTGCTATTGAAGCAATCAGTCGCCGCTGCTACTGACTGTTCTGTTGGTTTCCCGACCACGAGCACGGTTTAGTACATTTAGTTGCTTTTGCACCGAATTTATGGTGGTACCAACACATAGGCTGTCGTGCCGCCTGGGACGCAGATCTAGATCTAGGTTGATGGGACCTAGGTCCAGAGCGTCGCCTAGAGCTAGACTCCCTTGTAGTTAAAGTGGCCACCTGACGTGTAAGTTCTTGAACTTGTACCATTATGGCAGCAAGGTCAGGAGCACTAGCTGTACTGGGAGAAATGGCATTGACGGAGACGGGATTGACCTCTAATATTTTGTCAGCCAGTTCGGCAACTTTGTCCAGGGTGAGATCACCTTGGGCAGTCAAAATTGCCTGAACATGTTTTGGTAGACGTTGTAGCCACAGTTCTCTAATTATAGTGTTATCTTTGAACGACTTACCAGCCAGAGACTTCAGATGACGGAGAAACTGAGTAGGTTTCCGGTCACCGAGCTCCTCACCTGATAGTAGTTGTCTGACTTTTTGTGACTCGGAAGTGGAGAAACGCTTGATAACTTCCTCCTTTATCCACTCATACCGGCCACCTTTAGGAGGAGGGTTAGTGACCAGGTCTTCAACGTCATGAGATATCCTAGAATCAAATTGTGAAATGACATAATTGTATTTTGTTTCATCCACCGATATATTACATAAAACAAACTGTGATTCCAAGTGAGCAAACCATCCAGCGGGATGCTCATGCCAAAAAGAAGGCAGTTTAGGACGGACCGCATATGCTGCTGGATTCTGCACACTTTGGGCATTTAATTGTGCCCGCAGGTCTGCATTTTGTTGCATCAGTCGTTCGTTATTTGCCAAAATTTGGTTGAGTCGCTCCTCAATTTGTTGGCTCTCCATGTTGAATGTGTATATAAATATATTATAAAACGAGGTATACGTTTGTTGCAGTTACCACTCAGTCAGGTTGCTTAAAACTAAAACAAGCAACTTAAAACTGAACACAAGGTATGCACAGAATAAGCAAGATAATTATGCACGTGCTGCAGATAACAAGTATATAAAAAAAATAATCCACAAAACAAATGGGTGCAAATAGCTTAATTTAAAAATACAATACCTTGTACCATTAGCGACTTAAAATGAGCTTCAGACAGAGCTAACTTCTAAGCAAACACGCACACGATAAACCAAACACCAAAAATATGTAAACCGAAAAAACAAAAATGTGTAAAAATAAAGATATAAAGAGATAGATTTGATAAAGTTTTGTTATTAACGTTTGAAACCACCGAGCACACCACAAGTTAGTTTTTTAGTAAATGTTTAGTAGGATCAGTACGTTAAGATGCACATGCAGGCATGCAGTCGTATTTCAATTTTCAATTTCCAGTCTTCAAAATCCCGCGTTGCGATGACAGATGACAGTGACGTATCGGGTTGACGGCAGTTCAATCATTCACTCGATTCGATCCTAACCGAGAAGTTCCGCTACTCCCCGATAGGTAGCGTATGGCGTCACTAGTCGCAGGTCTTCACGAAATTCCTTTTCCGGGTCGATGGCCTCGGAGCATTCCAAACTCGCGAAAACGCGAAAATGATGCGTAGGATGACGAAAACTGCTTGAAAAATGATGCACTAGTTAACACAAACTTTCTGCGAACCGTTGGTACGCCTTCCGATCCTCGGAGAGGCGCGTAGCGTGCTGGTGTGAGCCGGTAGGTAGGTAGGTATCTACTCGGCAACTTCTCGTTCGGCGATTTCCCGGCGGTTAGTGATAAAACCAGCCTGGGAACGTTGCGGGGCGTTGTCAAATTAAGCAGGCTGAAGATCTCAGCGAGGTTTACTGCTGAAGTCCGGTTCCACGTTCCTGCTGTAGGTACCTTGCTGTGTAGTTGCGTCTCGTATCACGTCGGGGTCACCAATTTGGAGGTACACACACAATGAAACACGTCGTGGATTTCGGAATATCTTCTATTTGCAGTAAGCAGTAATAACTCACACGAAAGCCAAAATTACAACCAGAGCTCACACTGTCTCGAGTAGCGGCAACAGTCTATATCTTTCAATATGGCGGCAGACTCTAGTCTGGCGCCGGAAACGTTTGGTGTTGTCACACAAAAATATAGTAGGCGGTGTTGCGACGTAATACGCCACAGTTACATACATTGCAAGTTAATAAAAAGCTTGTAAAAATACGATAAGAGGCACCACTCTAAGTCCCGATAAGTTTATGAAATAGTTTTTACTCACGCGTGGGATCCAGATGCTTGTCGTACGTGTCACACATAACGAGGAGATGATTGCCGAGTCTAAAAGGGTCCCTGTATATCGCACGAGGACACAGGTACAGATCAGAATCGGCTCTAATAGCCTGTTGAGCACCGAAGCCATCATAGGAAATAATCGGTAGATCTGTTACGAAGATAATGATCAAGATAGATACTAGCTTCTACTAGCGGCATAGCCCGCGTGAAAGTAGGCCTTTCTTATTGTTTGTACCTATGTGTTACCCGGCAATTCGTATAATCACGTATTCTATACAACACCAAAGCAATGTACTGAATACCTGAAACGTGTAGATAATGCAAGAAATATTTTATCTATTTATTTTATACTTTGCCTGTACTTTATCTGTTTAGGTAGTTAACTAAACGTAAACAATCTTGATATGTCTTTTTATTTAAAATAAATCGTCTAAAAGATATACAAAGATTATTTAAATTTAGTTAATTACCTAACATTGGTTTAGGTAAATACCTAAACATTTTTAGATAACATTTTTAGATTTTTTTTTTAAATAAAAGACGTAAACAAATGGGTATAGGTAATCTATATAATACCGAATGTGAATCAAATACACATTAGGGGCACCGTATTGAGTATTGTATAGAATACTCGATTAAACGGATTGCCGGTAACACATCTAAATATAATAAATAAATCAATCAATCAATCTGGCAATCTGTAAAATTCAGGTATTCTATAAAAAGAAATAGACGAGAGCAGGGAATGAGATGACGTAATTTTAGGTCACACCGACACGGACATGTTAGGTTAAAAGACTAAGTAGTTATTTTCTTTATAACCACCCAGATATGGGAGCTTTACTTCAAGCCCCGCAGATCGAAATAAGACCAGAGTGCTTGTAAGCAAATTATATTATGTTACGTAAAGCCAGAAGAAATTTTAGAAATCTATATATGTATATAGATTTCTTGAAGCTAAACACAAACCAAGATTATGCTCAGCACTTACCCTACTTCTAATCATTATTAACTATTTCAGTTGAAAGATGTCTACTGCTGAATGTAGATAACCTCTCCTAGCGTTGATACATCGACTGGTCCTGTGCATCTCGCATTGCACTCGGCAGGTTATTGTTCCACCTCGTAGAAAACAGCCTTACTAAAGTGTTGCCGACTATATTTATAAAGTTTTTAGGTACTTTTACCTTTCATGTTTTCATCAAAAACGTTCACATTCCTCTTAGTTCGTAACCTGCATTCTGCTTTGTAGATATTTTCAAGATTTCTAGGATAATAGTCGTATGGCGGTAAATATTTTGCAGAATGAGTATATGTAATTTTCGATAACATCTCTTTCATTACTCTTTTATTCCAATTTTCCATGAATATAGTAAATTTGTCTGCAAAAATTTCCAGATAGTTGAGAAACATAAATCACACTTTAAACTTATTTCAAACCAACGGTGTTTAGCAAAGGGTATTAACGTAAATATGCCTTCATCCGTCCCCTCCCCTCCTTACTCCCTAGAAGGACATACACCGACCTTCTTGATGATGTTCTTCATAAATGGTCAACTTGGGTACATAAACTGCTAAAATCATATCCCTTCTTATTGCCCTTTCTGTAGCCAAGTATACTATTTCTTACCTTTAGGCTTTTCAGGAATATAGTCCAAGGTGCGATCTTTGTACCGGAGATTCTCGCCAGTACCGTCGATCCAGACATATGTTGCCATAATTTTGTTTTCAGGCAGAGGAAGGTCCAAGTACTTTGCCAACGGATTATCAACCAAATGTTTTCGCATAGTGTTTTGTTCCTTTGTGCCGTCATCTATGCCTAACATGTTATCGTGTTTAGTATTAATAGGCAGGCATAAAATCTAGTCGATATCATATAAGGAAAAAAAGGAAATAATAACCTCCCTAGCCTTTTCCCGACCATTTTAGGGTATTTTTTTTGTCTAAATTGATGAAACTGAGTAGGTAGTTAACCTGTCTCAGACATCGATGCAATACTAAATTTACCATGAATCCTGGACATGATTCTGGGCCTCTCCAATCGTGGAATATTCCGTCCGAGCTTTGGCTCGTTCGTTACTCTCACTCACAGACTGCTTGGGTAGAAGGACTAACAATAAGTATATAAAGCTATGAAGAGAGTAACTTTCACCGTGCAAACATGCGGGTCACTTGAGCATATTAGCTCTCACCGCCAGATCCCTGCGCTCCCATTTAATAGCCTCATCATTATATAAGCTAGTGGATATAACGTAGGTACCTACTATCAGATAAATAGTTTTTATGAGAACCATATACCGTAGGCAGGGGATACCTACGTCAGTGCGAAAGCCGTATCATCGAAGTTTGTTTCTTCGAAAACTTTTCAACGATATCTCTATACTGCGACGCCTTGTTAAATCGACTTTTTGTTACTGCGATGGTTCGTTACATCGAAAAACTTTACTGCGAACGATTTTAAAGCGAAAACATCAAACTGCGAAGCCTTGTTCAATCGATGTCTTGTTACTTCGATGATAATTATGTTACTTAGGAATACTTAACCCCTCAAGGTTGGGCAGGAGCCGCTTGAGAGCGGCCCCAGTCCGGTTGAGTTTGGGATATGTAAAACTTACGTTTTAGTCATTTATAGCTAGAATGATTTAGACAAACATTGCAATGGTCTACGATATTTACTTAAACACTGATATTCATGACAGATGGCGCTCTTTACTTTTATATACATATATATGTAAAACATTCTAAAAACAAACATTAGGTGTTGAAAATCGTAACGAAATTAAAAGTTAAGTATTCCTAAGTAACATAATTATCATCGTAGTAACAAGACATCGATTGAACAAGGCTTCGCAGTATGATGTTTTCGCTTTAAAATCGTTCGCAGTAAAGTTTTTCGATGTAACGAACCATCACAGTAACAAAAAGTCGACTTAACAAGGCGTCGCAGTATAGAGATATCGTTGAAAAGTTCTCGAAGAAACAAACTTCGATGATACGGCTTTCGCACTGACATAGGTATCCCCGTAGGCAGGTACTTACTACGCCGGTGGCGGCGATGGTCTTGGACGACACAAGCCGATAACATTGCTGATCGCGCTTCTAATACAACCTACAAAATAAAATTTAGTAAAAATTCTTAGAAAAATGTGCTTTCAGGTAGAAAGCTAGCGGCAACTTATGACTTGTTTACCAGCGTAACCCGGTGTCACTGAACAATTCAGATACAGGTTATTTGGCGTTTGCTTACCAGTTCGGCAAATAACTATGAAAACTGCCTGCACTGATCAGTTTTGCTTTCTACGTAATGAACGCTTTGAATTACTTTTCTAATGAATTGTGTATAATCGATGTTGTGATATTTATCACGCTGATTTTGATAAAACATAAACATTAAATATAGTGACTTACCTAATATCGAAAAGAAGGTAGATTTAATTACTGAACAACATGTCATGCAACAAGGTGAACATGGACAAAGACACATAATAAACACATAAATTTAAAGTCTAAAAGTGATAAGCGTGTTGTAGCTGGTGACAGCGTGACAGCAATTACATAACCAATAATTTCACAATATGACATGTACATATGTTGTTACCATGGAATTATTAAGTAGTCTAGCGACCCAACTCTCACGGGTGTTAGAAATCTTAGAAATTCACGTCTCTTCTATGATTAAAAACCTTCGACGTGATTCACTTTGTCTATTGTTTAAAACCACATGAACATTCGTTAGTTTTCGAGTTTATCGTAACGAATTTCTGTACCGCTTTGGTCTATATGTAAAAGCGGTGCAGAAATTCGTTTCTTCTAATAAAATCCAGACGGAAGAGTGTTGTTATCCAAAACGTGCAGACACAAAAGTAAACTACCAAATTATCCTAAATAATTATGATTAGAATTTAATCTATTAATTTAAAATCTTTTATAGGACTCCATAAAAATGTGATAATAAGTTTTTTTGTTGATTAGTGCGTCTCACATAAGAAGTTCCTTCGCCGTAATGTTGGCAATACGGAAAAACAGTGTTGCTGTATTTTTAGCGAAATTACTTAATATTAGGGAGATTAACTGATATTTCGTTACTTTAAAAAAAAAAACCGGCCAAGAGCGTGTCGGGCCACGCTCAGTGTAGGGTTCCGTAGTTTCCCGTCCGTCACAATAAGTGTACCCACTTAAGGGTTTAAAAAAATGCTTGCATACCTATACGATTATACTACAAACTTAGTCCAGAAATTATATTGTAGAACCTTTTTGTCTTTTTGTACAAAAACTGTTCTTTCCATCAAGTTCAAAATGATTTTCCTAGAAAGTTCTTATAAAGTTCTACTTTTCAGATTTTTTTCATATTTTCTAAACTTATGGTTCAAAAGTTAGAGGGGGGGGGGACACATTGTTTTTTACTTTTGGAGCGATTATTTCCGAAATTATTGACATTATCAAAAAATGATTTTAGTAAACCACTATTCATTTTTAAATACCTATCCAACGATATATCACACGTTAGGGTAGAAATTAAAAAAAAAATCACTTCCCACTTTACATATAGGGGGGCTACCCTAATAAAACATTTTTTTCCAATTTTTATTTTACCACTTTGTCGGCGTGATTGATATACATATTGGTACCAAATTTCAGCTTTCTAGTGCTAACGGTCACAGAGATTAAGCGAGGACGGACAGACAGACAGACGGACAGACAGACATGGCGAAACTATAAGGGTTCCTAGTTGACTACGGAACCCTAAAAATGCTGTTTTTTTTTCTTTTGGAAACTGTAAAAACTATTTTTGAGTAAAGTATACAACGCTGGGTTCCATTTCGATTGTTCTGGAATTCTTTCAAATACCTACCGAAAACGCCACGCCATAATATCGTACCTCTCTATTAACAACTTCCTTTTAGACCAGCTTTTTTTAAATAAAATCCCATTCCCCTCATAATTCTCGATAAAGTGGTGCGACTACCGTTAAAATCGATTTCGTTTCGCATTTCGTACAACAATTTTGCTAGAGTAGGCAACTCTTCTTTTTTCCTTCTTTTTTATGTAGAGACAGGAGGCCAACATTACGGCGAAGGAACTTCTTAAGTATTTCTTGCTCGGGTACAGAGTCTTTTCGCCTACGTCTTCATAGTATGATTATTTTTTCAATACACTCGAAAACTGGCTCTTATCGCACTACGAATAGGTTCAACATGGCATGTATCACCCTCGTGTTTTTTTTAATTTATCATAACAAGTGCTTTTTCCATTCCTATTTCGTCACGGTCAACCGCGATATTTTTTTTTTTTAAAGCAAAGACCTTAAAAATGTCCGCCATTTTTAAGGTTTTAACATTTAATGAAAATTAAAATTGTGTTTGTGAACAGAATATCATGAATAAATAAGATTATTTACACAATAATTTGTTATTACTCGTATTAACAAAACAATTATCTGTGTTCTCATTTTTTTCTAAATTGTGACCCCAAGCATTTAAATAGGTATAAATACGGGAAAAATGGAAAGGTTGCTTATTTTCGAAATTTACAGACTACTTTATGAAGAATTTCTTATTAGATACATAACCAATAAATAAAACGCTCAAAATTTTAATAATCTACACGGCTTTTTAATAATATTAGTGTTCAACCGAATGGCGCGAAATCACGCGCGAACCGCTTTCGCGCGATCTCGTTCGCTTGGGGTTTGAGGGGAGGATGTATAAAAGTTTGATACCTTTGCTTCTTCTTCAACCAGCAAAAGTAAAGCGCGGAAAAAAAGTCTACTAATAAATATTATATTTTATTACTGAAAAAAATTTTGAATTTAAGATTTGAAGAGCATTCTTTATATGGTACCGCCGCCACCAGATATTGTGATTAAGTTAAAAAATACTTCCGATAGCCTGCTGCTATATCAAAACTAAAATATATGGCAACTTTAGAAAATTTTCTTCAGTACAAAATGAACAAAAATGCATCGTAATTTTCAGAGAAAGTAAGCCTTTCTTCGTAAGTATATTGAAAAACGTCGTTTGATATACGTAGTGATTTGTCCCTGCAGCACTCGGCTCCATAACACCCTCGCCTTTACGGCTCGGGTGAATTTCGCCACGGTTGCAATGACAAACTTTCCCCACTTGTACCAAAATGTATCTACTATTTCAATACACTTGCTCAGAAAGTGACTCTTATTGCACTGCACTTAGGTATATTGTGGCACTTATTACCAAACTGAGACATTTTGATTACCATTACGCACTAGTACTATAATGTATTTAAAACCATTTTGTTCAACCCCTTTGTGCGCAAAACATAAGTAGTTTTTGGTGTGAATTTTTTTAAGTGTATATTAGTGGCTATATTTATTAAATAAGTAATTATAAAATCATTAGAAAATGTTACATCCATATTCTATTGTCATTACGAAAGACATTTATAATATCGTAAAAACTTTTCACGCAAAAACATTAAAGTCTAACATTTATCTAATAAGATCAAAATACGAAGAAATACTTTGTCTGAAAATTTCGATGCATTTTTGTAAATTTTGTGCTTACTAAAGAAAATTTTCCAAAGTTGCAATACATTGTTTTGAATTAGATGGCAGCAGGCTATCGCAAGTATTTTTTGCCTCAATCACAATATCTGGCAGCGTAGCATCTAAAGAATTCTCTTTTACATTTATTTCACAAATAACACAAATGACTATGTTATTTAATATTGTAATTGACTTTTTACCGCGCTTTACCTTTGCAGATTGACTGATTCCTGTGTTCTGTGCAGATGGAGAAGCAAAGTTAACCGTTAAACATCCTACTTAATATTAAAAACAGAAAATCAAATATTTTTGAATTTAGAACACAGATAATTGTTAATTTGTTATACAAATTATTGTGTTAGTTATAGTAATTATATTTTGAGTCTGTCTAAAAAGTCAAACGACTTGGGTAATTATTAAGATAAAATGAAATCTGATGTAGTCATCTTAAGAGAGCCGAGGACGGTAATCGCCAATATTCACGTGTATCATACGACGTTCTTCGACACACTTGAGAAGAAAATTTTTCACAAATTAAATAATTATTGCTTTATCAGCAAAACTGTTTTTTTTTTGTAGTATGGCGGCAAAAAATTGTTCTTTCTTCTTATGCGCGCGCATCCAAAATGGCGGCCATAGACTAGCTATACTCTAGCTAGGCTGTTTGAATAAAAATAAGAATGAGGTTGCTTATCTATTTAAAAAAAATATTTTTATTTTATGAAAGGTTTTATTTATTAAACATGTAAAAGTTAAAATAGTTTATTTAAACACAAATTAGCATAAAAAAAACAAGCAAGACACTAATTTGTACTATTGAACGCAATACATACCTAATGTATTTTTTTTTCGAATTCAATGTTTGATTTGAGAACAGAGGATTAACAAAAAAGGTCATCACTAGAGTCTGTGCGGAAAGTAAACCGTCGTGGGATTTGAGGGCGCTGCTGTAGATAAATATCGTTTTTGTTATGTAAGCAACATTGTGACGTCATTATAGTGCGACTGTTAAATCTTGATATTTTGAAACTATGTTAGACTAACTTCTTCCAGCGGCTTCACCCTATAATAAAAATTATCCTATTGGCTGTATTTGCTCACCTAATGAAACTGCAAAGTTATAGCTTATGTGCTATATTATTGCAATGTTTATGATTAAGTTCATCTGTCTAGTAGTTTTTGCGCGACACATCCATAAATACGAGTACCTCCATCCATCTTCACAAACTTTCGCATTTATAATATTAGTAGCCTATTTATTGAACTTGCTCACGTGATGAAACTTAGCAAAAATATAGGTTATATAGGTTAGGGTTTGACTGGCCTGTTGGTCTAGTGGTTAGTGACCCTGACTGCTATATTTTTGTGTGATGAGCATGATCATTTGTTCTGTCTGGGTGTAATTTATCTATAGAATGTATGTATTTCGAAATATATAAGTATGTTTATCGGTTGTCTAGTACTCATAACACAAGCTCTGCTTAGTTTGAGGCTAGACGTCTTTGTGTGATAGTTGTGGAATATGTTATTATGTTATGTTGTTATAAGCTATATTATTGCAACGTTTATCATTAAATTCATCCGTTTATAAGTTTTTGCGTAATCAGTAACAAACCGTTAATTGTGGCGACATCTGGGGGCGACCTATGTCGAACAGTGGACGTCTTTCGATTGTAATGATGATGAACATTTTAATGCAAACGATGTGACAAATGCGTGAAGAAATTACTGCTGTACTGCCTATCTAGGTAGGTTCCACCAACGACCACTTACCCAGTTCCAACGAAAATGGTTCTATCACTTTGACTGGGATCGGTTTATTATCACTGACTGGAATATTGTAGCTAACAGCAAGTTTATGTTTATCCTAGTTTAATATAAAGGTAAAAGTGGGACACACTACCACTTCTTTTAATATAAAGGTAAAAGTGGGACACACTACCACTTTCTCGTTGTCTTCCTCAGTACATTTTTCCCTTTTGCTAATCAATTAAAAATATAAACTTAATGACTATGAAAATAAAGTACACTTCAGAATTTGTAATGTTGCTTCGTAAAAAATCTATTTAGCCTGTAAGGGACTTTCTCATATACAAGATCCTTGGGATGACTTGGTTGTCCGTCTGTTTATCTGTTAAGACCCTTTAACTCAAGAACGCTTGGAGGTATCAAGTTAAAATTAAAACCATACACTCAAGTCTGCGGTCCTTTCAAGTTGTGAAAAAATCAGACTTCTGAGTTAACGAAAAAAAACATACGGCCGTTTATGTCGCAAAAAAAAACGTATATTTCGATACTCAAGTGAATCAAAGTTCATAGGGTGAATCCCGTTGACCTAGAATCCTGAAATTTGGCATAAGTCAAGGTCTCATAGAACAAGTACAGGGAAAAATCTGAAAATTGTAAATTTGTAGATCCGCCACAAAAAAAAAATTGTTTGCAATTCGGAAAAATCTTCGTAACTGAATTCGGGAATTGATTTCATAGGTAAATTTGTACAGAATCCTCAGTGCGCGAGTCCGACTCGCACTTGCCCTTTTTTATTTTAGTTACTGTATCCTTACTCAAGCCTGAAAAGAAATATTCTAAGTTAGTCGAAACGCATTATAAATTTAAAGTATCAATACTCTATATACTAGTCATCGAAAATATTGACCAAAACAAAATAAACAAATATCGTCATGTTTAAATGAATTTCCGTTTAATTTATATATATTTGGAGATAACAGGGACAGGAGTTTACCTGGGAAGTCTAAAAACATTAAAATAATAGTGTTACGTACCAAAAAAACAGCATATCAATGTTTCCCAAGTTCGTGACTTTGTTTTGATCAATAATGGTGTGATTTGCCATTTGTTATCTTTGGCAAAACTGTATTATATTAAATATTATTTCCCTTGCACCTCAGTGAAAATTTTTTATCACATTTCTGAAGATTTCAATTAAAAATCACAATAAAATAACATAATAAGCAAACATGATATGACGTTTGGCATTTGACGGATGGCTGGGTTGGGTTGCTACTTAAAATCTTTAATGTTGTTTTCACTTTACGCCACGACGGTTCTTTTATCGCACAGACAATACATTATCACACCTGTGCCATTATGGTAGGTAATCAAAAAGTCACAGTTTGGTTACAAGCTACATTATAGACCTAAGTGTAGTGCAATTATAGTCACTTTCTGAGCAAGTGTGTCGAAAACTATTTTTATGTATCAGTTTCATACCCGAGTCTTCTTTTTTGACAGTCATGTTCGTTTCAAGTAGATCCAACCTTTAACCATCCAAGGCATAGCAAACCCCTAAGTCCATAAAGGGTACATTTTATGGAGATATACAAGCCGAGATACCCCACAAATCTTGGTTTTTCAAATATCAATTGGAAAAAAAAATCACAACATCAACTGTTGTTTACGTTTAAATCATTGCTGCTTTCCTCATTTCTCCAAGAGTGAATAGATTGCTTCTAGGCAAGCGTGTTCCATCGTCGGCACATCATCGCTTACCATCAGGTGAGATAGTGGTCAAATGCGAGCCTATCCTTAAAAATAAAAATAAAAAATCTCGGCCGAACTTAGGATTAAGGATAACTCTCTTTAAATTGTGAAAGCGATTTGAACGAAGGAAACGTGGACCATTTATGAGAAAAATAAATGTCTACGTAATTGTCCTAATTTGCGCTTTCCTTTTCATGAAATCATTCCTCCTCATATTCCTCGTCCAACCTAGGGTCAAATGTTTTTTTTTTTTCACTTTGGTAGTCACAGAATACCAAACCCTACCAAATTACTTGCCAATATAATTGCAGAATTTATCTTAAATTAGACTTGACTTTGCTATTTAATAGGATGCATTAAAGAGCAAGAAATCGTGTTTTGGAATGCAGAAATGTCTTAAAATCCGTTTTGTTTAGGAATAAAACAGTATTAGAAACTACATTTATTCAGAAAATCTCGCCTTAAAAAGAACAGCTTTTAGTACTTATATTTTTAATTTTTATTATTTAATTATTAATTATTATTCAAATTTTATATACGATATAATTGGTTTGTGCGAAATAAGGTGCAGAGGCACACTGATAGAAGAACAAAATGATTTTATACTATGCCATACGGGCCACATACCTGGTAAATATGGAGTCGGATTCATAATAAATAAAGTTCACAAGGAATGGATTGAAAGTTTCACGGGCATTAGTGATAGAGTGACATTATTAAGGGCCAAGAGCCCGAAAAGTGCCATAAAACAGTGATTTTCTGAGGCCTACTCCTCCGTAACGGCTAGGTCAATTGCTTTGAAAAAAATAGATGTTTATTATAGATTCATGAACAATAATATCAACATTTGATTTTTTCGTGCAATTAATAGATACTTTTGTCAAAAAAAAATATTTAGCAATTTCGCAACTTTTCCCTACTCCTTCGAAACGGCTTGGACCTATAGAAACATTTTTACACATAAAAATTGGTGGTTAAATATTCTTCAAAGTGAACATTGCATATGTAAATCAATCAATATCTCGCAGAGAAAATGGATTTAAATCGCTTTCCGGGCGCTGCTGGCCGCAAATAAATGCACAGATTTGCGTACTGCCGCCTAGGCGAGTGCGAGAGTTGCGTTCACGTAATTTCGGCCAGATGGTTCAAGGGACTATACGCCTTAAGGGGCCGGCGACGGATGAATTTCCATACAAACGTAATACCACGCTCATTTGCAGTTTGAGCATATTTCCAACATATTAGGTATGATGATATTCGGTTATAGACAATATTTATCTTGCAATTCTAAATACATTTTTCCATAAAAAATCCAACCAAAGATGGACCTGGCGATCACCAAATGGTAAACACAGAAACGAAATAGACTAGGTACATATTGTCAAATCGACCTAAACTTTTCCTAAATGCAGAAGTTATAAACCTTAACTTTCTGTCGGACCACAGTAGTGGAGCGCCGTAAGGCGTTAAATTAGTAAAACCTCGGAATCCGGGGCCAGTCAATTAATCTTAATATAAACTATTGGACAGTGTTGTTAAAAGCTCAAAAAAAATAAATGTGCAATCTTGTTTTTTTTTACCAGATAACAACAAATTACTGAAAAATAAAAGGGACAAGAGAAAAAAAAGTTTTAGCACCCAAGTTTGCAACCCTGAAAACTTTGTGTTACACTTTTAAAGCGTTTTTTAAGTATATTTGCTTATATAATAAAGCTAACTAAATATGTATACTTACTACAATTTATTTGAGCTTAACCCCAGTACTCTCTGTTCATTAGTTAACTCCCTGTTCACTCCGTCGTTTATTGACCGATTTGCAAAATTTATTTTATGCTTTCAAATTGGTCCCATTTTTAGGGTTCCGTAGCCAAATGGCAAAAAACGGAACCCTTATAGATTCGTCATGTCTGTCTGTCTGTCTGTCCGTCCGTATATCACAGCCACTTTTTTCCGAAACTATAAGAGTTATACTGTTGAAACTTAGTAAGTAGATGTATTCTATGAACCGCTTTAAGATTTTCATACAAAAATAGAAAAAAAAAAACAATAAATTTTGGGGGTCCCCATACTTAGAACAGAAACTCAAAAATTTTTTTTCATCAAACCCATACGTGTGGGGTATCTATGGATAGGTCTTCAAAAACGATATTTAGGTTTGTAACATCATTTTTTTTCTAAATTGAATAGTTCACGCGAAAGACACTTCCAAAGTGGTAAAATGTGTGTCCCCCTCTAACTTCTAAAATAAGAGAATGATAAAATTAAAAAAAATATATGATGTACATTACCATGTAAACTACCAACGAAAATTGGTTTGAACGAGATCTAATAAGTAGTTTTTTTTTAATACGTCATAAATCTAAAAATAATACAATATTATTAAAACATCGATCAAATGAATAAAGAAACGTGAGTGAAGTGAGGAATTCAAGCCGCCCAAGACAAAGACAGCTTTATCCCCGTGTTGCATACTCTACTTTTTACACCATCTGTGAGATAATTAAAAGACAATTTGGTCGACCAAATCAAAATTCACTACTCCAAGATTCTATAGTTTCAATTTTCTATAACGCTCCCGTCAGTAAGCACGTTTTATTCTATTTTCTTTTATTTTATTAGTGGCCAGTTTGAATTTCGTGTCAACTTCTTCGATGCACGTACTATGCGTTCCAAATGAGAATAGGAAAGTCAATAAACTCAATCTGTCAAATTTTGATTGAAAAGTACGGTTTGCAAAAAAAGCTTATTTGCGTTTTAATGATTTTGTTTAACTGGCCCTTAGTTAAGTCATATTAAGAAATAGATAAAAAAGTTATTCATAATAATTATTTAACAAATTTTATGTAAGTACTACATACTTTCTTTTTATTTTCATTATTGGCTACATTTTAAATTCAAATTCAAAATTCAAATTGCCAGCTGCCATTTTATCGTCGTTGTTGGTGTTTCTTCGTGCGACTGAGTATCCAGATTGAATTTTGTTATAAATACAGGTAATAATGCCTATTTTGATTTAAAACAATAGTTAGTGATATAAATATTAAAAACCTCTATTATCCATGTTTTATTTAATAAGGGAAAGCAGCAGTGATGATGACGGTGATGACGCCACTACTCAGACACTTCACACAGTTACGTAAAGATCAGCAAAATTGAAGAACTGGATTTTGATCAGAGATTTTTCGTTCATGATTCGTAAATAAATTAAATTTAACTAATTTCTTTTTTTGCTCACCCTACTCAATTTCTTCGATTTGACAGTAAGACGTAACGTCACAACATGGCCGGCGCTCCTATTCTCATTTGGAACGCGTAGTACATTTTAATTCACAATGTTAACGATTTTTGATGTTCCAAATTCAAATCTCATTATTCCTAAGGATCGGCCATACTGCATTATCTCCCTAGGGATAGAATGACTTGCTTTAAGTGAGGTTTGTATGACGTATAAAACGACATTATCGAGCAGGTGGTGTAAAAAAAACTATTTACAAAAAAAACGACTTCATTGAAAAAATGCACTAACACGATCAAAATATTTTTTCATTACTCATACTCTGAAAGTAGGTCTGAAGTTGCCTGAGGAGCGGGCTGAAAGTGATACTTTTCATCCCTAGGGAGTTTTACTTTACAACTGACAGCTGTCAAATTATTAAAAAAAAAACTAGTTCTATCTTCACATTTCTATTGAACCATGTTCCAATTTTCCATACAGCCAGTCAATCACAGCGCGATATAAAATTGAAATAACTAAAAGATAAGTATTAATTAAATAATATTATATTTTAAGTGATTTATTTGTTCAACTTTTTCTTTAATAGTAGATTATGTGACAAGGGGATAAAGCAGTGTCTTTAAGTCGCGGGCGGCATGTTGAATTCCGAACGAAACGAAGGTTGCTGATTTTAATCCCGAACGTCAGTGAGGGATTTATATAATTAACTCCCTCGCAATTCTCCGGAGTTAATTTTATAAATTCCTCACTATCGTTGGATCTCACTGTCCCCTAGTCACATAAACTAGAATTTTAAAAGATTACAATTAATTTCTAATTTTTCCTTTAATGAGGCTAAATAGCCAGGTCACAGAAAAAAAAAACAAAATGGCGGGAAATTGGCAATCAGTTGTTGGTTTTTTCGAGTTTTGTTAACATTTCCGTACAGCAGAGATTTGTATTAACACGTTATGTTTATAAGATTAAAATTCTGGTTTAACGCCTAATTTCATAAGAGAAGAGGCTAAAGCAGTAGTGGAAAACCTTTTACCGCCTAAATCAGAAGAAAGATATCTACCTAAAATCATAGGTACAACGACTCAGATTTTACAAACTTTTTATTTTATTTTTACTTTCCTTGTATTCGTAATGAAAAGCACAGTGCTTACCTCGGGGTGAAAGTAACTAATTTAGTCCCTCGAATTAGCGACCTCGCTACGCTCGGCCGTCAACTCCTTCTCGGGACGAAATGAGTTACTTACTTTCACCCCTAGTGTAACAATTTACTATTAATTTCGGAAGTCGGTGTTATGTAAGAAACAAACAATAGCGAGAAACACTGACTTCCGAAGTTAAAGTTATTTTGATCGTTTTAGTGAAGTCGCTTATTTTTTTTTGTAAAATGTTTTTTTTTTGGAAAGACCAGATAACATACAGTCTAGATCAGTCGGGGGAGTGGAGAAGAAGCAATAATGTTTTCTGGAGGTGGAGACGGGTGTTATATGTGATATGGTGTTAGGTCTTCCACATTCTCGTCCTCTTCATCCAGGATGACAGGGCTGGCGTTGTCGCAATTTCGGCCTTGGCAAAAGAAACATAGGTTTGAGCACTTGAGCCTGGTCTTTCAGTAAGTGTACGACTTTAACCCAACCAAAAAAAAAAAACTGAAACAAGTGACAGAATTTTACAGTTTTCCGAGCACTGCGGTAGAATTGCTCATCTTTGACTTGCTGTAACTTCGTAACCAATGGACAAATTTTGCTCAAGTTTCGATCAAATTTGGCTATCTTTATAGCTATCTATATCGCACTACGATACAAATAATATCTAATAATAAAAATATCGATACAAATCTTAGTGCGAAAAGTGTCAGTTTTCGAATATTGAGAAATGATTATAAAATGAAGATCGCATATTTTTTTTTTAAAACATTTTTACATATATTGTTAAAAACACATTTCAAAAGTCTAAATAACGATTCAATGACTGGCCCTGGATTCCGAAATATAAATCTTACGGCGTTTCACTACAGGCCAATTAAAGCAACCCTGACAATCACAAAACAAAAGAAAAAACGCACAGGATATAAAATTATAGATATATTCATCACTGAAGATGAGCAAGAAATAATAAATTATAGACAAAACATTTCATCTAACCTACAGGTTGTAAATGATTATCAAGGAAAAGCGTTAGTGCAGATTTATCACATACACATCAACAAAGGCTATATCACAGAGCTTACAAGATGCCCGAACATCTAACGGAAGATCAAGAGGTACCTATAAAGTTTTAAAAGAATGCACATTGGCACTTATCAAGCGAAGACAGGAGCTACTTCACGTTAAGACCAAAACTAGGTCAACAAAAAATGAATTAGCTGCACTAAACAAACTAATAAGTAAATATATAAAACAGGGCTATAAAACTTACAGATCGAATTGACTATCGATAAACATTTAAAATAAGCGGGAAAGTCAAAAAAATCTTCTCATGGTGCGTCCACAGGTCGAAATACGCCCCCAACGATATTTAAGCCAGTGCGTGGCAGGTCATTCTTGACCCACCAGCACCAGGGCAGACTAAAATGCTATAACTTTGTGAAAACTTGATGTATACAATTAGAATAAGCTTGAACCCAATTTCCTTAGGTTCGATTCGCCACGGGATCTACCTAACAGAAAATAAGTATTAAACCAGGGAAAGTGGCGGGCTGATATCGACCTGTACCGCAGTTCAAAGTATTGAGATAGTCAAAAATTAGGGAATATTGAAAATAAAACAGAATTATAAAAAATAAATAAAAACTTTTGGAAATAAATAAGTTATTATTATGATTGTCTTCAAAACATGTCACGCAAAGGTTTTGGTTGCATTTCCAGCAATATTTTTTTTATTTTTTAAACTTATTTTTTTGCTTCGTTACTATTAATAGAAAATAGTTCTTCACTGCAGTTACTATCACTATCAAGAACTGCAGGGCGAATTACTCGATTTCCCAAAATTTTTATTTTTCTTTTATTGCTTGCCATCATTGATTGTATCGAACACATGCTACGTTAGATAGCACAACACTAAATGGCGGGACGCTCGCTCTATGCGGCATCGGGTCGCTGGCGGCCTAGTGGAGCAGTGGACCGATATGGGCCCACTGCCACACTGAGTGGATATATTTCACTGTCAGTGCTTAGTAGGCCGAAAAGGGCCTGTCGTGATGTTTTTATGGGAAATACCTACATTTTCGACTACAAACTAGCGTGAGGGACATAGTTTTCTTCGTCCGCAAAAGGTGAAATACTGCGGCAGGCCAAAAAGGACCTATTTCACAGTGAGAGTGTTAAAGAATTAAAAATAAATAAATTCTGGATAGATGGCTTAAACCGAGAAGGTAAAACCGTAAATAAGAAATTATGGAAGTATCAACCGATTTCTACAAAACTTTATACAATACCCAAGTAAAAGAGTGCATCGATCATAGTTTAGAAAACCCTAGAAACATAAACGCGAGCAGAAATATAACACCGATAACTGCAAATGAAGTCATACAAGCAATAAAAAGGCTAAATATAGATAAAAGTCCAGGACCAGACGGTATTAATAATGAGGCCATAGGGGTTGCCTACCATTACCACATTTTTTTTAACCAGATAAGAAACTGCTGAAATGCAATGGATGAAATCAGAAATATTTTAATCTACAAAAAGGAGACTTAAAATATATAACAAACTAAAGGCCTATAAGTTTACTCTCGTGTGTAAACTGTTTTGCTACTATCTTAAATAACAGAAGAGGCTGATTGGTGATCCAGATTTGGATAAGTCCAATCTTCAAAGCCTTGAGCACAGGCGTAGGGTAGCTAGCCTTTCGGTGTTTTACAGATTGCATTTTGGAGAGTGTGCGCAGGAATTGCTTGACTTGATTCCGCCATCTCATTTCTACCATCGAACAAACCGACGCACTGTAAGTATCCACCCTTACGTTGTTGAAACATCTACGGTCCGGACTAAGCGTTTCGCCTCGTTATTTATACCGCGTACATCAAAGGACTGGAACAGTTTGCCTGCTGCGGTCTTCCTGTCTGATTATAATTTGGGTGTCTTCAAGGCTTGAGTAAATAAGCTCTTAATAAACTAGTGCACCTCACCATCAACGATTGCATCACTGCTTACCATCAGGCGGGATCGCAGTCAAGTACTAGTTTATAACAGATTAAAAAAAAGCTTTTGAAAGAGCTTTTCGACAATCGATCACATACATACGCTAGAACTAATAATGGAAAAATACCAGGAAAAGCGAAGAGCGATCTACATCGCGTACATGGACTACAAAAGCTTTCGATACTGTGTCACAGTCTAGTATATGAACTGCTTTGCAGGCTCAGGAAGTTGACATAAGTATATAGAAAAAAACAAAAATATTTACAAGAATTGCAAAGTCAAAATAAACCTAGAAACTACTGGTTCTACATTTCCCATTGAAAGAGGAGTGAAACAAGGCGACTTGCTGTCCCTAAAACTATTTATATCTATTCTAGTCAATCAATATAAACAATAAAAATATCAAATTGGGTAAAAGCAGGATTCAACATTAACGGCAAATATTTAAGTCACTTTAAGCCACAAGCGCTTCGCAGAAAACTTAGAACTTTTATGGGTATGAGTCTAGCATACAACTCCAAGCCATGCTTGATGCACTAAACGAAGCCAGTAAACGGGTAGGACTGGAAATGAATCTTTCCAAAAACAATGGTCATGTCTAACAGCATAAACAGAAGAATATCAGTAGAGAATGAAAAGTTAAAATATACAGAAAAATACATTTACCTTGAAAAACAAATTGGCTTTGACAGAAAACAGAATGTACAAGAAGTGGAACAAACAGCACAAAATACATACAATAAATGCGAAATATTCTTTGTATTTACTCCGTGGAAATATTTAAAAGCAACATGCCAATAAATATCAAAACAAAAGTTATGACGTCGTGCCTCCTACCATGTCTAACCTACGCGTGTCAAACTTGGAAGTATACATCCAAATTAAAAATAAAATCTTTACTTGCCAGCGCGGAATGGAACGAATAGTCCAAGAGCTAGTGAACCCTGGGAGTAACGGTCTCCCTGTAAGGTTAGAAATTTGTATATTGACGATTTATGGCATGCTAAGATCAATAGCCATGACCTGGCAGGCGTCAGCCCTGCACGTCATCAGCCCCTTTATTTTTCGAACTGTTAAGTAAATGGGGTTTCAAAACTTGTTTCTGTAAGTTTGAAAATTTAATAGAGTAAAGTTTATTTATTGTACATTTTAAAAAAAAAATTGCCAGGCGATTACAATAAGCAGAAGTATACGACAGATCAATTAGAAAACGCACAGTTGATGAGGTAAAATAAACTTTGTCCTGTATACTTGAAATTTTTATATGTTTTCAAATAAACGTCTTAGAGTAAGTATGTACAATGCCAGGCGGTTTTGAACAGCATAAGACCTTGACAGGCGAGGGGACAGCTGCTAAGGGCGTGCAAATAAGAAATGTTACATGAACGCATACAGTAAATGTAATGTATTTTATTGGGTTTTATGCAATGTACATTATTTTTAACACTCATTTTCTTCAGCATCATCCGAAATTTCGCTATAACTGTTTTCATCATCATCTGATTCTGCGACAATGTTTTCCTCATCTGAAAATAGTAAAAAAAAATATTTTAATGAATCAATAAGGTTGTTGAGAATTAAATATCAAGCTCAATACATAGGACTGCATATTAAATGATACAGAATAAAATAGTTGTATGTTACCTGAAATGCATTCCTCAGTTTCAGTCGATTGTGCTGTGGCAGTATCAGCAGGTCCTTGTAAAAGTATGTCGTATATAGAAGATGGAACCGTATTCCCCTCAAACCAATTAAAATCGTAACGATTATCAATTAAGTTCCAACCGTTATTTTTAGGTGTAAGAATTGTTGGTTCTTTTAAATGACAATTTCGCCATATATTTGTGATGTAGGCAGTTCTCAACAATTGTTGATGTAGTTCACGTTGGCAGGGTGGTAAATTCGATGAATCATAGCTTACTACTTTTTTCATAAACACTTTAGGATTATAAATTATACGTTCAACACAACTATATATATAATTTATAGTTGTGTTGTACGTAGCAAGGAACTTTTCATATCGTGCATTATTTAATTTTGAAGATTTCAAACCATACATTTGGCATACAAATTTCTCTAGTATCGGGAAATTTTTTTCTTTCTTCTGCACTATTTCTGCGTTTCCTAATTCTTTGAATGCTTTCTGATATACACTCGATTTCTGCAATATTTGGAATGGTTTTTTTGTACCTCTTCTTGAAAATGATGGATTGAAATCGCAACCGGTTAATGCATGAAATCCAGGTAAGCTTTGGCATATAGAAGGTCCCAATTTTGTATATAGTTCAGAAATATTTATCGATTTTTTACAATTATTAGTGCCATATTCCATATAGATTTTTAAATTATTGTTGTGGAGATGGTCCATGTTTCCGAGCAGTAATATTAAAATGTCTGTGTCACATGTTTTTATTAATACGTTTGATACATCTTCATCCATTTGGCATGTATGAGAAATTTGTATGCCAAATGTATGGTTTGAAATCTTCAAAATTAAATAATGCACGATATGAAAAGTTCCTTGCTACGTACAACACACATGGCGTAATCCTAAAGTGTTTATGAAAAAAGTAGTAAGCTATGATTCATCGATTTACCACCCTGCCAACGTGAACTACATCAACAATTGTTGAGAACTGCCTACATCACAAATATATGGCGAAATTGTCATTTAAAAGAACCAACAATTCTTACACCTGAAAATAACGGCTGGAACTTAATTGATAATCGTTACGATTTTAATTGGTTTGAGGGGAATACGGTTCCATCTTCTATATACGACATACTTTTACAAGGACCTGCTGATACTGCCACAGCACAATCGACTGAAACTGAGGAATGCATTTCAGGTAACATACAACTATTTTATTCTGTATCATTTAATATGCAGTCCTATGTATTGAGCTTGATATTTAATTCTCAACAACCTTATTGATTCATTAAAATATTTTTTTTTACTATTTTCAGATGAGGAAAACATTGTTGCAGAATCAGATGATGATGAAAACAGTGATAGCGAAATTTCGGATGATGCTGAAGAAAATGAGTGTTAATAAAAAACTTTTTACAAAAAAAATAAAACCGACTTACTAAAAAAAACACTAAAACTATCAAAATAACTTTAATTTCGGAAGTCGGTGTTTCTGTAATAGTTTTGCCTCTTCGTTATTTAACACCGACTTCCGAAATTAAAGTTATTTTGATAGTTTTAGTGTTTTTTTAAGTAAGTCGGTTTTATTTTTTTTGTAAAAAGTTTTTTATTTCACACTTTTTAGTTGCAGCCAGAGTACCTTTTTCTCATGACAATTCCAATTAACTCAAACCCTGCTAGGGTACATTGTTTTATTATGAAGTTCCCGTGTCTACCTTCCGGCTCCATCATCATCATCAGATCAATTCGATAGTACCTTATGGCCAAAATGCATCTCATGACAATTCTAATAAGCCCAAACACGGCTAGGATACATTGATTAATTACGGAGTTCCAGTGCCTATCTTCCGGCTCCATCATCATCATCAGATCAGTTCAATAGTACCTTATAGCCAAAGTGCATCTCATGACAATTGTAATAAGCCCAAACACGGCTGGGATACATTGATTAATTTCGGAGTTCCGGTACCTATCTTCCAGCTCCATCATCATCATCAGGTCACATCGATGATACCATTTTCAACATACCTATTCAGAACTATTCATTTATTTGTAACTATGTTCATTGAGAGATTGGTGTGACTATGAACTTCCGTTGGCCATTTCTGGTCGTCTTCACCAGTTCCACTTCATCAAATGTCATGTTTTGACTATAAATGCTTAAGTCTTTGATAAAAATACCAAAAGAATTATATGGTTGCCTATAATATTTGAGGAGTTCCCTCGATTTCGCCAAGATTCCATCATCAGATCCCGACTTGGTGACTATGGGACCATTTGGGAAGTATACCCTTTCTAACAAAAAAAGAATTTTTCAAATCGGTTGGCAAGTGACGAAGTTATGCGCGAACATACATAAAAAAAAAAAAAAAAAATACAAACATCCGAATTGAGAACCTCCTCCTTTTTTAGAAGTCGGTTAAAAATAATGTACATTGCATAAAACCCAATAAAATACATTACATTTACTGTATGCGTTCATGTAACATTTATTATTTGCACGCCCTTAGCAGCTGTCCCCTCGCCTGTCAAGGTCTTATGCTGTTCAAAACCGCCTGGCATCGTACATACTTACTCTAAGACGTTTATTTGAAAACATATAAAAATTTCAAGTATACAGGACAAAGTTTATTTTACCTCATCAACTGTGCGTTTTCTAATTGATCTGTCGTATACTTCTGCTTATTGTAATCGCCTGGCAATTTTTTTTTTTAAATGTACAATAAATAAACTTTACTCTATTAAATTTTCAAACTTACAGAAACAAGTTTTGAAACCCCATTTACTTAACAGTTCGAAAAATAAAGGGGCTGATGACGTGCAGGGCTGACGCCTGCCAGGTCATGGCTATTGCTCTTAGCATGCCATAAATCGTCAATATACAAATTTCTAACCTTACAGGGAGACCGTTACTCCCATGGTTCACTAGCTCTCCAGCTAGAAGCATGATTAATATTTAAAAAATACAAAAAATTCATCACACAAAAATCAAGGCTAGAGGATGACAGGTGGACTAGCAGGGTAACAAAATGGAAGGGTTCACACGGCAAACGTTTTAAAAGTAGACCACATTCGCAATGGGCAGACGAAATAATAAAAATCAAGGCTAGAGGATGACAGGTGGACTAGCAGGGTAACAAAATGGAAGGGTTCACACGGCAAACGTTTTAAAAGTAGACCACATTCGCAATGGGCAGACGAAATAATAAAAATAGCTGGGCCCTGCTGGATGCAAATAGCCCAAGAAGAGAAGACAAATGGAATTCTTCAGAGGAGGCCTTCACCTTCACCTGAGGAGGGGTTCTTGCACATAAAAAGCAGTAAATTTTAATTCTCAATTATTTTGTAAATAATATTAACTACATAATTTTTTTTATTTTTCACTTGTAATGCAAGAAATAAAAGGCTTTGTTTATTTGTTATTAAAATTTTTTTTATTAATTTAAGATTCTGCAGTATATAGCAGCCATTCAATTAAATGAAATATTCTGTTGTTGAATGTGAATAAATCTTATCTTTTGATCATTAATTACTAAGACCTCAGTCCCCAATAGTGCTGCCACTGCTATACTGTCCTGCAGCTTATCATTGTTTCATTCTGCATGAACTGCAACTCAAATGTCTAGCATAGCGTTACCAATATCAAAATTAGTTGTTCGTGCCTCCTCGCTTACCAACCTTATTAGAACCTAATATTTAAATGGGCCAAAGGATCTATGGAAAGTGACAGATGTCATATTGCCTTGGAAGATGGATTGTGATAAAATGACAAAACGTGTGTCCTTCTTCAACACATTACACACAGACTGGTTTAGACTTCAGGCAGGTATGTAAGCAGAAAATATTTTGAAATACTTACATAGTGGAACCAAAATAAATAAACGCATGGGTTACATTCAGAAGTTTTTAATCAATAAATCCAACACATTTGGTATACAGTTAAAAATCCTAAAATTATTATTATAATTACCTTGTATTATTACATTCAGAAGTTTTTAATCAATAAATTCAACACATTTGGTATACAGTTAGAAATGTTAAAATTATTATTATCATTACTTATTATTATTATAATATATTGTTAATTAGTATTGTTACAAATTAGGTCGAGCTCGAGTTGCATCAATTTTGTGAATTGTATGCAAACGTACGAAATACACAGTCATTACATTACAATTCAGAACTTACCTAACAACATCTACCACAATCAGATTATTAAACGGTTTAAATACACATAAAAAGTTAATCACAAAATTGTTATAGTTTGATCAATATGTTTTATGTAGACACAAATATCGAATTTGGAGATAGGCTCCAAATTGTACAACATTTATTTATATTGAAACACTAACACATAAAATAAGTTGCATTTCACGAGTTTGAGTACAGACACCTACACTACACGTAAAGATGATTACTATAAATATCAGTCAGGTAGGTATGCACACACTTTCAATCACTCAGATGTACTAAAACTGTTGTCTAAAAAAAATTCGTAGTTGGGGTCCAGAAAGTGGCATTTCAAATCCATATTTCGCTCCATCCAAAATACTAAGCTTAATTTTAAATCGGTTTTAAAATTTTTTTTTCATAAAAAATTGATTCATTTCAGTCTTTATCTTCCTTAAGAGCTATGCTCTTATCTGTGCAGCACCTACCTCTCTCGATCGAGAGCCAGTTCGAAGACAAAAGAAGCTGTCTTAATATTCCTTCTTGATCATTGCCTTGCCGTACTGTCCATTGGGTCCAGCATGTTTCATTTCACTTCCAGCATGGCGAGACGGAGGTTCTTGATGTGCTGCAGCTGCCGGTACGTTGAGTGGTTCAAAGTTCCTCTGCGTATTGACAAATATCGGTTCACACACAGGTACCATGCTGGACTTCACAGTTGTATTTATGGGAGTGTAGTTACACTGCGCAGATGCAAATATCGGCTTAAAGTTCGCAGGAGCG
Organism: Mythimna ferrago; assembly: GCA_910589285.2. Taxonomy (NCBI): domain Eukaryota; kingdom Metazoa; phylum Arthropoda; class Insecta; order Lepidoptera; family Noctuidae; genus Mythimna; species Mythimna ferrago. The sequence continues at coordinate 13,026,235 of OU342673.1, read as the reverse complement.
TTTATAGGTTCATATTGGCATGTCGCTGGTGTGGTTATTGGGGCTACATTATTAGTCGCTGATGCATTCATCGATAGCATATTATTCTTTGCTGGTGAGTACAATGAAGAGATGTTGGAAATCGCTGGTGCATATATTGTTGGCACGTTTCCAACCGTTGGTGCATAGACCGGTGGCGGCAGGTTACCACCCGGTGGTGTATACATTGGTGGGGGCACGTTGCCACCCGTTGGTGCATACAGTGGTGGCACATTGCCACCCGTCGGTGCATACATCGGTGGCATGTTACCACCCGTTGAAGCATACATCGGTGGCACATTGCCACCTGTTGGAGCATACATCTGTGGCACGTTGCCACTCGTTGGTGCATACATCTGTGGTACGCTGCCGCTAGTTGGTGCATACATCTGTGGCATATTGCCGCTTGTTGGTGCATATATCTGTGGTACGCTGTCACTTGTTGGTGCGTACATCTGTTGCACGTTGCCACTTGCTGGTGCGTACATCTGTGACACACCGCCACTTGCTGGTGCATACAATGGTGGTACACTGCTACTCGCTGGTGCATAGATCGATGGCATGGTGCCAGTAGCTGGTACGTAAATTGGAGGGCAATTACCACTCGCTGGTGCATACATTGACGGCACATTACCCCGCACTGGTACATAAATCGGTGGACAATTGCCACTCGCTGGTGCATACATTTGCATTGGTGCGATATTGCCATTTGCTTGTACAAACATTGATGGTGCGATGGCACTCGCAGCAACATACATTGATGGAATAGTACCATTCGCTGGTACATAAATCGGTGGGACATTGTTACTGGCTGGTGTATACATCGGTGGGCCATTGCTATTAGCTGGTGTATACACCGGTGGGCTAATAGCTAGTTCATACTTATGAGAAATATGACCTTTCGCAGGTGCGTTCATGGTATCGCATTTTTTTTTCGTTGGCTTTGTTGAACTACTCGCTGCTGTATAAATAGGTTTATTGTAATAGTACATGCCATCAACAGTAGTAGATCGTTGATGCTTTTTAGAAGCAGATGACGGTGGCATTGGTATGTCCCGTTCATTAATTCTTGCCATAACCTCTTTCAGTCCAGGGGGAACATACTCTCCGCACAGTTCAACAACATCTTCTAGTAATATTTGCAGGGCTTCAAGGAGTGATGCATCGGCAACTACGGTTTTTCCTTCCATGGCATTAGCCATCTGATGGAAGAGTTCTCGAAAATCTATATTCCACATGCGTTCAGCGGAAGGAAGATCTTCAATGCCAGTGTATAGTCTCAAAATATGCGGAGCAAGCCCTAAATTAGGACTTCTGTGATTGCTTATCACAAAGCGTTGTAATTCTGCCTCAGTCATTCTGTTTGTCGGTGGCGCATCAGCCAAAGCATTGACCATATATAAAACGGCATCTTTAATTTCTTTACGATTTCTGGTCGGTATTTGCTTTTCCATTTTTTCGAAATCAAGAAATTTTAGACCTCGCAATACCAGCAATTTTTCTTTTCTCGTCCAGCCATCTAATGCTCCCTCCATATTTGATATTTCAGGAACACGATTACAATAGAATTGACAAATTGTTCAAAGAACACCAAATTATCAGTAGAAATAAAGATATTACCCAAACAATTGGCGCGATGGCTACGCTGCCCGCGGAAACGTGAAAACTAAAATAATCGATAAAGTAAGCCTCGTGTTGCCAGACCAAACATGTTTGCGGTGCGCATGCTAGATACGATTACACGAAGGTTTCTCAGGAAAATTCTGTGAAGTAGCTTAAAGTGATCTTAATTCATTGATAAATCCTAATTGATTAGATGATGCCGATGCTTTCTTAATAACAATTTTACCCTCACTTAAAATATTACACATAGGTAAAGCCTAAACTAGCAACACCACAACCATTAGCCCGAACTCGACCCAAAACTGCTCATCTTTGTTTTAATGATGCGTGGTAGAACAGCATGATTAAAATAATAATTATCTAAGAACATAATACAAACCTATCTGTGCAATCCGAGTCGCATACCTAAGAATCTTTTTCAAATTTAATTTTTTTATTGACACAAGTGTAATGTTACATACATATATATAAGTTACCTATTGCTATTTAAATTCATCATTTAATTATGTGTTACCTTGCTGGATTTTGCCGCCATCTGTTTCTCCAATTTTATTAAATTACTAGCTTTTGCCCGCGGCTTCGCTCGCGTTAAATTCGGGGTAACACGGTTCTCCTTTCTGTGGGGGGTTAGAAAGAGACAAAAAGTAGCCTATGTCACTCTCCATCCTTCAACTATCTCCACTTAAAAAAATCACGTCAATTCGTAGCTCCGTTTTGCCGTGAAAGACGGACAAACAGACACACACACACACTTTCCCATTTATAATATTAGTATCGATCTTAACCGTGTGCAGCGCCCCTTAGTGAACTCCACTGCGGGTGACGTAACCTACGACAAACTTATTATTTGTGGTTGGTACAGTAATCGGGTCTAGGGATCGAACCGCAAAATTAACTTTGTTTTTTATTGTATATACTTTTCCGGGATAAAAAGTACCCAGTGTGGTGCCCAGGATATTAAAGAATAATTATACCAAGTTTCATCGTAATCGAACCGGTAGTTTTTGGGTGATGCCTGAACAAACAGACAGACAGACAAACATTATTTTAATCACGTTTTTGGGTTCGGTGTCGGTCTAGTAACCCCGCCATTAATTTTTTTGATATTTTCAATGTACATTTAAAATATCAAAAAAATATTTGTAATTTTCACTTCTACAGATTTATTATATTGTATATTGATCGAAGATTGTATAGATGATACAAATGTTTACCAACAACGCAGCGCCCCTTCCTGTAAATGTCATTTCTTGTATAAAATTTAACCAAGACATGTATCTATTATTTTAGCAAACAAAAAATGTCAGACCTCATCACTTTTCTGTTAACACGTTAGTTAGTTCAAATAATTATGTTTGATTGGCCAGCGTTAACATTCTAAGATTTTTGATTGTGTGAATTCTAGCCAAGTATCGGGTAACGGTATCTATGTTCTAAATTCATAACTAGGTGTGTTCTTTATGATGTACTCATATCCTAATCTATTTCCCTCATACAAAAATAATTCCAATATAATTTAAATTAATTTAATTTTGAAATTAAAGTTTAAATTTTATGTCGTTTTATTATATCTATTTTTTGTATGTGTATGATTATGTAACTGAAATGAGTCTTTGGTACTTGAAATAAATAAATAATAATAATGTAAAATACTATAGAATAACAATTTCACCTCCATTTAAAACGAACTCATATTAAGCGTGTCCTTAACAAACAAGCGTATTATAAGGTTGACTATGTCGAAGACACGTTTGTTTGGCAATGACTACTTCTGCACATGTGGCACCCTGATAACTCATTAATATCCATTTGTCCATTAACTGCTCCATCTTTGTTTTATTATACCTAGACATTTTTTTTCCTAACCCATTGCGTTTGCAATATTTTTAAATTATTTTGACTTCAACTATCTTAAATTTGTTAATAATTTATTTTGCTAGCTTCTCAATTATTTATAGTACTAATTATTTATATTTTTCTTATTTTTTTTTATATAGGTACCTACTTAGACTCTTTCTTATAGTTTTTTTTTAAACCCAAACTGGCAACATCATAATCATTCGCAAAATTGCACATAAGCCCGAACTCGAACGTTGCGTTTACTTAAAATAAAATGGACATCTTTGTTTTTAATGGTGAGGAGTGGAAAAACATTGTAGAGACAATATTACTAGAAAAGAAAACAGCACTGCAGAGCGAATTTGAAGAAGATCTTTCTACATACAACTGGTACAAGGATCTTTTTCAAGTTCTAAAATATTTACAAGACATGTAGGTACTACCTACCTATAACGTACACATTTACTTTTGTATTAAAGAGGTCGAAGTAAATAAATCGGTAATAAAATAAAATAAGACACAGCTCAGTTTTACTTACAGAGCGAGAGTGAATGGAAAGCTGGCACCTCCTTCCGCGAAGCACTCCTGCGCGACTCCTGGTGGACTGCAAGTAACTAAACCTAGCCGTTCGATAAGGATCTTATGCTTTGCACGTTGGCGGACAATACTATCTCACTGACTGCGGCGACTGTGACACTACTTATTTTCATACATTGCCCACGGACGTAGTGTCACAATGCATTGTAAAAAATATATGATATGTGGCACAAATGTAGGCGTAAACGTATAAGGCGTTAAAAAGGCGAAAACATGCAGCGACACGCAGGACCACCGAAGCGGCGCAGTACTCGACTGATCGTATGTAAACACGACGCCCACGGGCGTAGTGTGCGTAGGGATGGGAGTATAAATGTGTGCGCGGAAGTACTTTCTTTGACGATTTTTTATAAATAATGTAGTGACAGTACAAAAGTCGTAATTATACCTGTGGTGACAGTACAACATGCCGTTCTTTATGATAGTATGAAAAATCAGTCGTCGTGTGGCGTAGGTACTGATTTTATGCAAGTAAAAACCCATACGTCGACAGGCGTGCTGTCGTATCACTTTTAGCTACCTAGACGCCTGTGGTCGTTACTGTCCGTCAACGTGTTAGGTTAATGGCGCGTCGTGTTCTACACACGTTTTCAATGAAAATATTTTTTTCATAGCAAGCTTTTATAGCGCGGTCTGGACACATAAAATTAATACTTGTCAAAACGAATACTCATATATAAAAATGGCTTTGTGTCGTTTAACTACCGAGTTTCTATGGCCACCTTCCAGTTTTATCATCAGATCAGCTCCATGTCATAATAATTTTTGTTTGTCATCTGATTTACACATGCATGCAAATTTCAGCTCAATCGATAACTGAAAAGTTGATCAAATTTAATTTGCAAGATTTGATTAGAGATAAACATTGGAACAGATGAAACTAAATAAAAGCTTATAAAAAAGGGACATAACTGACGAGATGACAGGTTGATTAAAAGAGTTACTGTAACCCGGAACGCAAAGAACATAGACAAGAACGAACATAAGTCGATTTTAATATGTAAAAGTCTGACACCCTTTGCTGCTCCACCCAGAAAAGGAGAAGTAATTTGATGATTTTCCACTAAAAAATTGTTTACTAACAGCTTTGTAGAATATGTATTTTTTTTAGGGCAATCTGTCTCGAGTAATCTGTCAGTGTGACGTTGACGTAAATTACTAAATAGAAATGATAGCTGTCAAAACTAACTACACTTTCGATCGCGTGGCGGTGCTAGGTCCGCGGCTTCATCAATGACATCTATGTTACCATTTCAAAACTAACATCCCGGATACGGAATAGTTAATGCTTGCTACTTCTGATTGAAACCCGCTATCAATTATAGATGGCGCTGCTGAATATAACTACACATTACTGAAAATAAACAAAAATAAATTCAGGACTCTGTTTTAATAATTTCAATAATTATTGCAGCAATTTTAAGATAATTAATTATTTAGGCCTGATGGTCTTGAAAGTTTTGGAAAGAAGACGGGCACCTAGACAATAGCAGTTTAAAGAGCAGAAGAATATTGGCAACCTTGAGTCAAAGAAGACAATCTACTATACTTTCTTATTATCTACGAACATATACAGAAGTATATACTGAGTACTCAGATCCCCGAGGCCCAGCGGGAGGGGTGCTGGGCCCCGAATGTGATACCTAAGTAATAATTATATTTCTTTTTTTTTTCGTTTTCAATTTGTACGGTCGACATAAAAAGTGCTTAAGTGTGTGCTTAGAAATATACACTTGCGTGCAAAAAAATCGGCCCACCCCGTAGGCAGCGCTTTGGAACCCAATAATTAACCAAAAATTGAATAATTGTAAAATTTCTTTTAGCATTATTGAAGATAGGTTTAAGTATAAACTTCTTTTACATATACTCTTCATTTTAGTAAATGTACCATTGTTCCCATTATCGACTCAAATCGTCGAACACCCTCATTTTACACTTTTTAAATCATAATGTTTCTGAGTTTGCTCCGTATTTAAATTGAATCAAATCTATCTTTATTTGGAATTTGCCTAACTTTGTTGGTTTCTTGATCATCTTTCTTAATTTTAAGCGATGATAGTTATGATTTATGTAGGAACTATATTCATTTATAAAAAATAAATCTTGAAAGTAAGATAGCTTTTGGGTAATTTTAAATATATTATACATGTCTTACGTTATTGTTCCATGTAGTATTTTGAATTTCTGAATCGAAAAAGGAACTGTTGTGATAATAATAATAATATAATTAATTACATATTAATACAATTACAAGCTAATTCAAGATAAACGACGCATGGGAAGAGTCTGCCCCTCATCGCCTTTCAAATCCACACTCCCTCAGAGATTCTTTTGCTTTCTTGGTCAGTTCTTAAACAACAAATTAAATGTCACTCTCAATCTATACCCTAAAACCAAATCAATTTGTCACAAAACAGTAAAGACATTTCTCAAAACTTTGGACTATCAGGAAACTGAGAATCTTTTAAAAGTTATTAAATAAACATTCATTATTCTTTCCTTACTTTCACGGCTGACCTACACCTCATACTCGCTCTCACACACTATGACACTCACATACACATCCCACAGGACACAACCGATAACCTGCTCTGCACGTACAGAATGTCTGTTTTGTTTTTATTTACCTTACCTTGGTTTTATAATTTAATTTTGTTTATTTTTTTTTTTCTCTTTTTCCACCATCCCTTTTTATGGTCTGATGTTCTGTAACCATAAATAGTATACTGTCGCTCAAAGCCGTCTAACAATGCTTTCCTTTTTTGCTGTGTGGGGGCCCTGGTGACCTGTACCACAGGTTTTTTTTTCCAAAAACCTATTTCAGGCCTCAGACTCTTACAATAGTGGAATATAGTTTTAAGTCACATTGTTAACTGTTAAAAAATAAATCTATTGTTAAGAGTAAATAAATGAAATTGAATTGAATAATTAAAGTGTATATTATATTATATAATTAAATGTAGTTCCTATTTTAGTTTGCTCGTCGTTTATCAAGGTGGGCCGTGACCTGATGAGAGTCCCAGTAGTCTGATAGATGCAAGGAGAATACGTCCTACTGTTTTGAGAGATTTGGTTTAGCAGTGGGCGTCTTTCGACAGAAGTGATGATAATGATTACATTATAATCATCTGCTTACTTTGTGATGATGATGATTAAGCTAGCAGATTGTAAGTGACCACACTTACAGTCTGCAATATAAGTAGTTTTTTTAGTTTGTAAGATGATATAATTATTATAACAGAAGGAATGTTCCACGAAAATGTTCTAAAATACGTATATGATGGATGTGATTGTGTTAGGTTCGCTCATGGCACTGTAGTGAGCAAAATAAACACGAATATAAACATTAATAGAAAAAATAAATCTTAATTCGTTACCATCACCTGTGTACCTATTTTTCTGTTTCCGACTTCTTTTCATCTAAAAGTTGTGTGTACATGAAATAAATAAAAAATTAGCTGCAGCGTCTTAGCCGCTAAACTAAAATAGGATTGGCCAGAAGTGGCTAAAGACAGAAAAGAGTGGATGAATGGAACTGAGGGCTTTGCCCTGCGGTGCGACACCACAGGCTCATAATAATAATAAAAGCATAATTAGTACAACAAAGTATCTTTATTTTCCATAATATCTCGTATTTTATAACAACATTTCTTATATACTTACAATTTGTTAATTCATACCAATTTCCGATGCATGCAAAACAATTTTAAACATCTTATACATATAATAGCATAAATAATTTTATTCAGACGATAGGAATATAATATTTTGTGCTCTACACGAGTGTACATGGTGTTCACGTTTAGACATACTTCATAAGTGCTTGAACTTGAAAGGCTCCTGCGGTTCCCATTACATTACACTAATATGTTTGTGCAATTGTAGTTTTGCACGATTAACTACCTTTAACATTAATATACTGGTAGATTCTTAAACACGCTAACATTATTATCCCGGACATCATTGTAATTATCTTGTTAGTATTTAAAAAGTCAAGCAATTCATGTGTTCTCATTTACTAAAACTAATTTGCAACTATGCATTAAATGAATTTGTTAAAAATAATGATATGTGGTTATTTGTATACAATTAAACTATTTAACATCAAAATAACAATTTTTAAATATCACATAATATTCGTAGAAATATTTACCTACTTATACAATATATTAATATCTTATATGGTCCTTTTAAACGCACTACCTCTATCACGTGTCGGTTTAATTATTATCATTTTTATTAGTTATCTGTATAGTTATTGTAAGTTGAATTAACTATTCTATTGAATACCTATAGGCCATACATTATTCGATTAGTCGTAGCTAGTAAATATATTGTTACTACTTGATTAGGTAAATGTCTATTCAAAAGTTTTACTTGGAGTTGTGGTTTATGTATATCACTAAAATGGAAGAGGGTTTTAATAATGCACTATTGGTGCAGGTACATACAGCTTGCGTTGGCAACTAGGCACGAACATAATAGACGGATTGTTGATGATGCTAGCTGACACGTGGAGCAGGAGTGTCCTGGCGGGCGTGGTGCCACCGTTATTCGTTGAGTATGCACGTGCGCATGAGAGCGTCAATCACAGCGTACGGGTCGCAATTGGAGGCTGGTCGGCGATCCTCCAAGTATCCCTTCTTCTCTTCGGCCACCGTCCGCGGTATCCTGATGCTGCTGCCACGGTTAGCGACTCCTGTAAACAAAAGTACATTACATTTCTAGCTCTACTCGTACCACCCTAAGTACCCAGCTCATCTATCATCACTGTTTACTTACCGGCGCTGAAGTCATTAATACTGGCGGTTTCGTGGAGACCAGTCAAACGTCTCTCATTGTCCTTTCCTCCGCGAGGATCGTAAACCTTGATATGCTTCATGTGAACCTTAGACAGCTTGTCAATCGCCTTCTCGATTTCACTGTAATTAGGATAAACATGGTCTAGAGTCACGAGCAAAATTAAACTGTAAACGCTATGTTTAGCAACTAGTGCCATATACTTTAAGACTTCAGTTAAAAAGTAGGTTTTTTTATCAATGAATTATTATCTGATTATTTTAAGGAAGGCAACTAACAGGTTAAAAACAGGTAAGGCGACTATCCAATTATTTAAGGATGGCCGACCGATATTTTAAAAGCAGGTTTTATGAGGTAAGGTGACCAAAAAGAACTGAAATTTCTTAAAACGGATATGCGACCGACTTCTCGAATGTTGCAAGCGATTTCTCAAACTGCACGTACAGGTTTACCATTTAAGCATACCTGTCTCTTAAATGCGAATGTCATTTTAGATTCGTTATTATTATAACGACCAAACCAGACTGTGATACTTACATAATACCATTGTCTTCACGCATCTTTTTGGTGGAGAAGTTGGTGTGTGCACCAGAGCCGTTCCAGTCTTGGACTGGTTTGGGGTCGAAGGTGACGATGACTCCGTACTCTTCAGCAAGTCTGTTGAGGATGTAGCGAGCGACCCAGAGGTCGTCGGCAGCGGCAACGCCTACGGAGGGCCCCACTTGGAACTCCCACTGCGACGGCATGACCTCGGCGTTGGTGCCAGAAATAGGTACGCCAGCAAATAGACAACATCTGTAATTAAAACGAGCATGTTCTGTACATTGCTTTTCTCAGTAAACTAGTTCATTAAAATCAAGAGGCGGATTTTACAACTCGAACGCCATATTTCATATTAAGTTCTTTAGTTACCTGTAGTGTGCCTCGACCAGATCCCTGGCGAACACCTTGTTGGCACCAACACCGCAGTAGTAGGGGCCCTGTGGTGGGGGGAAGCCGCCTGGGGGCCAACCGAAGGGCCTCAGGTCCGCGTCCAGGAGGATATACTCCTGCTCGATGCCGAACCATGGCTCCTCATCCTTGCACTTCTCGGCAGCTTCAGCACATCTGATGCGGTGGTTAGTCGCTGTGGAACGAAACCAAAAATATGAACCAATTTGAAAGACCACAGAACGCTTTTAGGTTTAGAAGGTTATATGTGATAACTTAATGCACTACTGAATTTCTTGCATATATGTCAATCAAACAAAAGACCCTGACATGACATAATTTCTTTAAGAGAATGTGTGTCTACGTTAATTTAAACTAGAGTTACTAAATCGATGTGCAGGTCAGATTGTCAAGTAATTACCATTTATATATGCGTAGTTGTAATTGTGAACCACGATGACTAATGTGTCACAACTGGGCTACAGAGTGTAAAGATAAAGATAGTAAAAGTTTGAAGACAGAAGGCATATATTGGCGAGCGCATCCTAATTGCTAAAGCGTCTTCTATATTTGTAAGACAGCGAGTCTTTTGAGTAGTTTATGGCGTGTGACTATGCCTTATTATCATTATTAGTATCATCATTAGCTTGACTTCGCCCACTGCCGGTCGAAATAATAATAAAATAATAAAAAAACGCGGGTAAAAGTGAGTTTGGAGTAGAGTGTGGGGATTGCTGAAAAATAAAAAAGGCCTTTTTATTTTTCAGCAATCCCCACACTCTTGTCACTCTACTCCAAACTCACTTTTACCCGCGATGGCGCCATTGTCACTTGCCTATCTCACCACTCCGGGTAACCAACACTTCTTTTTCCAGTCCTGGGACACACCTTAATCATCCTTACTCCTCTCATCCCCTACTTCTACCTACAATTCCTATTCATTTTCCCATGAAAAGCTGAAATAGTAGTAATAATAGTGTTTCAACGTACTTGTAGGCTCCATGTTGTATTTGTAGGTGTCGCACATAACCAGGATGTGGTTACCGCGTCTGAAAGGGTCCTTGTAAATGGCACGGGGGTACAGGAAAGTGTCGGAGTTGTGCCCGTCCGACTGGCCGGTAGAGCTGCCATCGAAGTTCCAAATCGGCAAATCTGCAATTAAATTCATAATAATAAAATATGTATAATAAACGTATTCCGAAAATATTTAAAAACTATAAATACTTACTATATTACGAGTACGTATAGGAACTGTAGAACTATATCAAACATGTACGCTTAATTTACTGTGAACAACATATTCCCAATGAACTAGGAATACTGCATGAAATCTATTGTAACATTTCTACGACTGCTTGTGGACAATATTGCTTTGAAACCTTTTAAGTTTTCATCAAAAAGTCCTTACTCCTAGAAGAGCGACGCTTACTCTGTGGATGGTAGCGTGAGTTACTGGAAGCGATATCTTTTGTGCCATTTTGTAAAGAAAGACGGTATTTTGATAAAACATTAATGTTAATTAGGACATAGCGCGCACTGGTGACTTTTGTCACGTTGACAATAATTTTTCTACCCATTTTTTGTAACTGTCACGTCACCAAGTGCGCGCACTACATGTTGGGTTCATAAGCACGGTGACTTTTTTGTCAAAAGTCACGGTGTCAAAAGTCACCAGTGCGTGCTATGGCTAAGCGTCCCCGCACACGGGCCTCAAAAAAACGCTAGAAGCGGCCACTAAAAAAAGCTAGAAGCCGCCGCAAAAAACAGCTGAAGCGCGCAACACTTTGTGTCCAGAGAAGCTTGAAGTCGCTTCAAGCATTTTTTTGTGGCGGCACCGCCGCACACGAGCCACAAAAAAGGCCGCCTCAAGAAGAAGCTTGAAGCGGCGTTTTTTTGACGCCCATGACGTGTGCGTGGACAGTAAGAAGAAAAATCTCCGCATTTTCGTTCTAAAACTCCACTTACTATGTAGGTACTTCAACAAAACTTAGGTACTTAAACAAAGCCTATTATAGAACATTTTCTTTTGAAAAATATCAACTTGTTAACAGATGAACATAGCTCGTCTCGCCGAAGGCTGAACAATTTACCTAAACTATGCTAATTAGCTCGTTAATGAGGATGTAATAAAACACACTAGCTTCAATAGATGTGCCATGTTTCATCCAGTCATGTTTATGAGTCTTTATGAATTAAACCATGACCGAGTTTTCAGTTTCAGGACTTGCCATTGCACTTGCCACGCAAATAAAAAAAAGACGATTAATAAGTTTCATGAACAAAGAAAAGAGTTGATTTCACCAGATTAAAATGTTCAAAGAAAATCTGTCAATGTTTTTCAACGCATACATGGACAGTAGACTAAATTTTGGTCAAACTAGCCCTATCCAACAAAGTACTAGGACATTTACCTTTAGGTTGTTTAGGAATGAAGTTCAAGGTGCGATCCTTGCATCTCAAATGCTCCCCAGATCCATCGATCCAGATGTACGTCGCCAGAATCTTGTCTGCGGGGATAGGCAGGTCATTGTACCTGCCCAGCAGGGTCTTAGACAGCACCGCATTCGGAGAATTGGTTAGCACTGGGCCCGATAATATCTTCGGGTTATCTGTTCATGAAAAATTAGTTTTATTATAAAAAAGTCTGAATTTTAAACTACATGATGTTAAGTTTTATGAGTAATTAAATTAAATGTCAATTTAATTTGAATTTATAAATAAAATATTAAGAACAAGTTATCAGCTGTTGGCTCATTTGAAAAAATAACAATGTAAGTACTAATTAGTAGTTAATAATAACAACGATACTATTATTACAATTATCCGCACACTTATCAGTTTATGGGTACTATTCCTGACTTCCAGATACAGATGGATAGAATTTACAAACTCTATGTAAAGTTTACGTTTCGATCCCTTTCAACAATACACTGAAATCAGCTATTCATAAACTAAAGGAAGTTCTTAATAAATTGTTCTTGTTCTTTTTATCTCACCCAAGAATAAAAGATATGAAAATAGGTGAACTTCAGAAAGTGTGAGTTACAGGCTGCGGTGAGGATAATATTCCATTCATCCACATTATATAGAACCTGACACTGTTCACATTGTTGTTAATTCTCTTTGAACCAATTACGGTAAACCTTGCCTTGGGCTGAATCAGAAGTTCCACAAACGGACTGACAGAATTTTATCAAATCTATTTTACAATGTATTTTAATAAAACTAAACAGAGTTTGACTTGAAACTTGGTAAGACTATTGTTAACTGACTGTGGTACGCTGCAAGTTATTCACAAAATATTTCAAACAAAAATGCATGATATATACAGATTTTTGTAGGCCGATATAAAGCAGTCTTTATTCAAACAGGTTTTTCAGGTCGACTCAGTAGCTAGCAAGTATTTGAATTCCCAAATGGAACAGAGGAATCTGCTTTGCGGTGCAAGCTTTGAAAAGTTTTTGGCCGCCGAAATCCCACGTTGTATGTAGTATAATAAATATATACTGGTATAGGTGCCAGGTATAAAAAATGGTGTAAATTTTTAACCGAAAAAGTAAGTTCTCGTTCATTAAACGATTTTTTTATACTGGTTTTGTCAACGAACCCTAAAATTTAGTACTTGGATCAGTAGTCACATTATAAGAAATTACCGATAAATAGACGTTATAGTTAATATACAAGGTGTCGTTTTGAAGCTGCAAAATATTTCAGGAGGTAATTATGTTAGTGATTCTCGACCCGAATTAATAATAAAATAAGTAGGTATTTTTTTTTTTTTATAACCGCTCTTTTTTTCACACACACAAACACGGAACAATAAAGGGCGTTTTCACACACACTAACTCGCAACGATAGTTTCATAAATAATGTATCATCCAATCATCATCCCGCACGCCACACCCTAGCCACGCCCCCGCGGCCATCGATCAATCGATTTAGTTTAGTGTAATTAAAAAATTAAATAACAAGTATTACTGATTATTGACCAGGTATCGTTTTTTTATATGATTATTTATGAGTTTTATTACAACCTCCTGAAATATTGTGCAGTTTTAAAACTGCACCTTGTATAAAAAAACTACTGAATAGATAAAAAAAAATATAATGGAATGACAGCACTCAATTTACTTAAGAATTAAAAATTACAGATTGTTAATGTGTAAGTATTATTAATCTTTGAAATTATTTTTTAGCAGTTTTAACTATTGAACGAAATCTCTATGTACGTTACCTATCTTACCTTGATTAAGCTTGCATTCTACTTTTGCGTGACCATCAGCCATTTTCACGCCTTTTTAAAACTTATAAATCTGTAACAACGAAAAACAAATAATTTAGTCACTGCAATGAGTACAACGATAATAAATAGTACAATTCAGTAAAATATAAATGTGTATAATTATGAGCTATAACAGATAGTGTAAATAATATCCTTATTGTTTAGCAGGAAAAAATATAAATGAATAAGTCAATATTACCAGAATAAAAAAAAAAAATGTGAGTACTGTAAGAGAAATCGCTTAATTTACAATAAAACAATATATAAGTAGATTTACGATTTCCAATGAACCGGAAAATTCGTTATTTGAAGCCGGCTTTAGTTTGATTACTTAATATTTACATACATTTTCCTTGACATTTGAGATAATATTTATATTAATAGATGCAAGTTTTCATAAGAGAAACATTTGTATTCAAGTTTATGATAGCTTTGTGTTTATATAATCTATGATTTAAATATTATGCTTGAATGAAAATTCATCGATTATTATAATTACATCACTACGAGTATTAAACTCGTAGTGATGTCGTTGTTTCCGGAAATATCTTCCTTTCTGGTATGAGACAAAGAAATAACGCGCAGCGTTTTTTTTTTAATTTAACATAGTTTATTGGATTAATAGATAACTAATTAGAATATTTCCGAATCTTTTTATGAAATTAATTTATGAATGTAGAACCAAGTACCTCATTACGAAAAATGTACTCAAGGTTTTTCCAATGAAGCAAGTCAATAACTTTGTTATTTAAGTAATTGCATTGTTTGTTTCGTAGGCAACAGTTACCTAAGGCTCGAACAAGTAAACAGACCCTTGACATATACGAGTTGTAACGATGGTAATTTCACGAAATCGATTGGCGCGTTGCCCAAACAGCGGTGAACCGATGACGCGCCGCGCGTACGTTTGCCGCAGGCGTTTGTAACAAATCGACGTCCGTATAAACAAACAGAGATTTAGAAAAAATCTTTGACATCTAATTAACTTGAAAAAGTTTTGGCATTAAATTAACTTGGAAAATAACTTAAGTAAACAACTGGGTTACAAAAACAACGGAAATGTTTAACGCTTCTAGGAAATCAATTAAGAACATTAGTTTCCCGATTTTCTTCAAACGATTAGTATTTTGGCTCAAATTGTAGATATTTATTCTAATTCTACGGACACATCGCGTCATTAATATGAACGTAAGGAAATAAACCAGGAATCTGCCACAATTTATGGCTATTGGCAAATGTAGTGGATCTAGGAAAATTCCCAGTTGCTCGGAAAATTTCTTACTACCTGCTGGCTCTCTTCACGATCTCCGCTATTGCTACAATCATTTTGTTAATGACGAACAAAAACAGGTTTCTTATAATGCTAATAGTGACGTAAATTTAGAAAAATTCAAC
Organism: Mythimna ferrago; assembly: GCA_910589285.2. Lineage (NCBI taxonomy): Eukaryota > Metazoa > Arthropoda > Insecta > Lepidoptera > Noctuidae > Mythimna > Mythimna ferrago. The sequence goes on along the minus strand of OU342673.1, from coordinate 13,010,751 downwards.
ATTTAGGACCGATTTTTCAATATAATCAGATTTAAATTATGGAATAAAAATAGTGGTTTTGACGACTTTGGAAATATGAAAAACAACATTTAGCTATAAGATATTATCACTATAAAAAATCGTAGATATCTTGGCCCTTTTGTCCTCGCACAGATTATTATTATTTTGAATGTTTTTTTTTTAGTTGGAATAACTTGTGTAAGGCACATAATATAAAACATAGAAACTAGACTTGTTCTTAGCCAAAATAAAACGCTATTATCTTTCGAATATATTTCGGCCCTTTTTGTTATCCATAGATAGAAGTCGAGGTTAAGCAATCAGATCGATACGATAATAGCCATTAGCATGAGTTTGTTTGATATCCACCGCAGTCTGGAATTTGCGTCATTAATTCCTGATTAGGCTCCATCGACATTAGGCTGAGTGCTTCGTTATTATGTTTATTACTTTACGCGTTTACACACTGACTGACCGTGAAAAATTTTATAGGCACTTTTGTTAATTTTCTTTTTTTCACCTCTACAACACGCTGGAACTCGATTTTTTAAATTATGTCTCTAGTCTAGACTTGGAATGAAGAAATAATATTTTATGTTACGCATAAAAACAGCATTGCATTACATAGAAATCAAGGGAACTTAACGGTAATTTTGTTTATTTACTCGTCGGAATCCATTGGTAAAAAAAAACACTGCTTCTACAGATCGATATAATAATTTTGTCTGATGATTACCGTGACTTTTTAAAACGAAAAGCATCCAAAAGTCACTTAATGACACTTTGGTGAATATTTTTGACAAATGTGTTACGCATGCTTTATTAACATTTACAAGATCAAAACCATTGTAATCCAGTATTTAACAAACGAAGGTGTCATTGACTGCAAGACCTATTTACCCACATTCAGATATATATATGTTTACATAAATGAATGATAAATGATATTTATTTGCTAATAAGTTTTTTAAAAACACTTTTACTTAAACTCAGGGGTAAATGTCTCTTTTAACCTTTCAATCGTGGAAATTACAGACACAATAGAAAGACAATAATCGCTTGGGGTTTAATGAAAGCCCATACAGCAAATATATAATGGTTAAATCATATGAGGACCATGGAGATTAGTGTCTGAGATGGTCTTTTGATCAAAGCAAAGAGCCACACAGATTTGAGTGGAGCTGTCAGAGTCAGTGCAAGCATTTGTTAGTATTCATATAGTTTAACTTAGGATTACTAAGGAGCTCAACGATTTGACGAACAACACCAAGGAAAGGACATTTGGGTAGGCCGCAGAAGAGATATGCACGTATAGATTCACAAACGTAACCCGCCAATTACGTATGATTTACTTACAATAAAGTAGGTACATGTTAAAAACCCGCCATAAAATAGATACAGAATAGTTAATGATTGAAAACAACAAAATGATATAACAGGGACTGACATATACAATGATACAATTAATATCTACGTAAATATATATTATATCTATATTTTCGTAGTATGTATCTATTTTATATGTTTTATATATGTGTAGGTGTCAGTGAGAATAATGACGCGATAGTGATTCAATAGCTATATTTGTCATATTGGTATGCCAACTAGAGATAATATTAGAAATAGCATATGTATAATGTAAAATTGTATCGTCACTCTGCGTAATGAATAGAGCAGTCAAAGTACAAGAAACATAATAAAAATATTAAATTGTAATTTTAAATTAATGAGCAAAATTGTTTTTAATAATAGTAGGTAAAAATATTTTATTAGGTATAGCAAGCCAAAAAAAAAAATTGGAATGTGATTCTTGGGAATCTAAAAATTCGTCCGCATCACTTTTCTTGCGCGGGAAAAGTGCCCAAAAGACTGGTGCCATTCCAATTTTTTTTTTGACCGATAAATTAGAAAGTCATATGATCTAACACAAATGACAGAGAGGAAATGCACAAGAAACCCAAGTCGAGCCGCGGGATACGGCACTATTTATAAAACATTGATCATTGATGTTCCTGTTTTCAGTTATAATTACAATACATCGATGTTTTCCTATCAGCGTTATGTACACTCGTTATCAAGTGTTGACATTCTACATGTCTCTGGGTATATCTATGTGGGTTAATGTAATGGCTCATTTGTATTATGCCGATGCGATGATAAACGAAGTGACGCAATTTTTCATTGTGAGAACGAATGCATTGCTGTCAGGGAGAGATATTAAAAGTGTAGTATGTGATTTGTCGTTAATATGCTATCCGTGGCTGCATCACAATGGATCACGAGTCGAAGCGTGACATTTGAGTGATTAGTAGCAGTAAGTGGTATTGTTCTTCTCTGCGTACGAGTCACGTTGGTATCTATGTGCCGCTCATGCGTAAGTACCCGGCAGTGATGGACTCACAAAGGCTTTATGCGTTGGATTGACACCTACCACATTAGTCGGCGTGTTGTGTCGTACAGTTTTGTTTTGTTTATTATATATCACACAGTGTTGTAAAGTCCTTGGCCTTGTCTTTAAAGGAGGGCGATGACTGTTTCACGCCGCGCGCGAGTGTTTGGCCGCTGGGAGCGTAGTGCTCAGCTGATGCTCACATTGCTCACGACCCGACGGATGGATGCGTCTTTAGTATTTAGAACGTGTTTATATTTATTTTACGTGCGGCAAAAATATACATGATGCGTGAATGAACCGGCCGGTGCCGCAACTATACGAAGAATTCTAGTATCTATGCTTGTTTCCGTAGTTCCGTAATCCTAAAAATATGTTCGTATGTAGATCATGTCTTACAACATGATGAGCATACAAATATATTTTTAAATAGGTAAGGCTGCCCTTTATATGTCAGTTTTATCTTCGGTAACCACTGAAGAACACTGTGTAATTTTCAGAATCTTCAAACAATGAGTCATTTTTAGTACGTTTCCAAAGTCTTGGTAACAAAGAAAATACCTACGCACTTATTTAAAGATCAGATGATAAACGCGGCTTATGAAGATCAAGAACAATTCGGTCGTTGATATCTATGCACTTCAAATACCTCTGTGTTCACTTCTCAAGAACATGATACTGCGCTTTGCTGTAAATCTCGTATGATTCTGGAGTTTATTAATACATTTCAAGGGAGCTCTGTGGAAAACTTTAATGTTGTGATGCATCATTCTCACGGGAATTCTGAATGACAGACGATCTAAATTATATGTACTTTGAGCTCTTTGGCTCTCTTTTACAAATAAACGAATGAAAAAAGACGCTAAAACGACACCGATCAGTGGTACGTTCAAATCAAATCAAATCAAAAATATTTTATTTCACATAACGGTTCGAAATCGGTCGTTTCCTATGGAAAAGAACCGGCACGAAACTCCATGGCTACTCTTTTAAAAAAAGTGGTTGTTTTTACAATATTGATAGATATTATGTAAGAACAGTGTAGACCAGTCAAATATTAGCACAATAAAAATTTCTCAGTAAAAAAACAAAGTAAGTCGTAATAGGAAGTAGTCTAAGAGTTCGTGGAGTATACAGTGTTCTCACATTCACATTATAAAAAGAGGCTATAAAAAAAAAAAGAAATCAGGAATAATATAATAATTACATACGTTAATTACAATGGTCCTTGCACAAAATAAGGTAGCCTTCTTTCAGAAATTGCAGCAAAAATCTAGCACAGAGCTGATAAGTAATGCGCGAATACTTGTACCCACGTAGTTACTTTTTTCTCTTGTAATCGTCACTAAGTATGTCATTATCGTGTGTTATATAGGTCGAGAAATATACGATTTTACTTGGTCGTACAACTCGTTTCGTCATTAACAAAACTGGAACTATTAAGTGTTTTTGCGAGACAGCCGAACGATCTTGACCCGCCGATATTAAGCCGGAGCCGAACCTCACAGAGTGCGGTTCGATGCTTCATTGCATAATAATGATTATGTTGTAACAAAATATACAGTTAATAACATTGATATTTCTGACAACGATGAATATTTAAATCCGCCGAAATCTCAAAATCTATAGTAGGCGGAAGTTTTTTTTTTATTATAGCAAGTTATGCGCGGTTTTTAGCAGATAGTGTTAATAGTTTTCAGATCGATTTATTGTTATATGTTTAAATAATTTTTGGAATAAAATCACTACTTAAGTCAATCAGCTATACGTCTTATTATTAAAACTGAGAATAATATCAACAAAAAATTACCCTCAGTAACACAAAATATTATGTTTAGTAGTGAATACTCGTAGAAATCGAATTATGAAATAACAGTTATTTTAGATTTTTAAACCTAAACGTTTGCGAGGGCCCTTGGACTGGTTTAGTTTAGTCAATAAAAATAGCAAACGGTTATAAACGTTAGTTGTCTTAACAAACAGAGTATCACTGAGTTTCATATTATGTATTCCAGAATATGGTGCTTTATTCCTGTTCGTAAAATTACTGTAAGTTAAGTAGGTGTGTGTAATTGTATGTATAAAGTAGATATGTGGGTTGACTACTTAAATGCTTGGGTTCCATTTGATTGAATTATCACATGAGATTGATAAGCTACGTACTGCGGATTCTCTTGTCACATAACCTTACAAACTGTGTCGTATGTCGTATCGTCGTATTCATAAATAACGCCCCGATTATTGAAGGATTAATACTAATTTACGCAATGGTAAACGCATTTGGGTCAAGGGATCAACAACGTTTTAACTGATATCATAAAAAACAAGTGTTTGTTTGAATGATAACACTGACCACACACCATATTGTCAGACTGCGCGACTAGTTCTTGTAAACAGTTTTTTTTTGTCATAAGTTCCAAGGACTATTGTGTTTTAATTAAAAAATATTAATTCTAAAGTCGAGGTTACAGTAAATAACAACGCAAATGTTTCCGGAACTTTGGTGGCTAATAAGCAGCTGAGGTGGGTAATTGTCTTGCATTTAAATTGGGTACTCTTTGCATCAACGGTTTAAGTGGGTACATTTTGCACCAGAGTGCCACCGACGCCACCACGACAAGAAACACTGTACACGGAATCGTAATTGAGTCAGACAGATAAGTACTTATCTTTTAAATTTTAAAGACGACTTGTTGTTACCGTTACTTATAAACAGGTTCAATAATTTAAAAAGAGCAGGGTTACTTAAAAGGATAAAAGATTCGGAACGTGTTGCATTTTCGGAGAATTTCAGTAAATTCATCATGAATACTAATATTTTAAATGTGAAAGTAACTCTGTCTGTCCGTCAGATACGCTTTCATGGGTAAACGAATGAACAATTTTGATGAAATTTGGTACAGAGGAAGCTTCAACTCCAAGGATGGACATAGGCTACTTTTTATACGTCTCCGACTTCGCGTCTGCAATAACTAACATTAACGCGGACAAAGCCACTGGCAGAAGCTTCCAAATTCCATTGTCCAAACCGAGACGATATCGTCATTAATTTTAATTAAATCATCATACTAATTAAGATATCGATCTATTGAATATTTATTTACGAGTAATCAAAGTATTTCTCACGCAATGGGGGAAGCCTAGCGTGGGACTAGACGAGGTCTACAAATAATTAGATACTTAATTAATTATATTTAAATACGGAACATTCTTCCATTCTAGGTATCAGTAAACGATAAGAACAAATCGGCATTAGCTGTAATTAGTATATTTGTTGAGAAGTACTTAGAAAAAAAACTCATTATGTTGATAGTTAAAAGTGTATTTAGGTATTTTCCATTTTATCAGGGGAATTATTTAATTATGTACCTAGCAATTTAGTACTATGAGTGCATTGTCGTCTCTATTGAAGTGAAGAGATAATTATGGATTTTCTATTTTAACGTAAGTAGGACGTTCATCTTTTCTGTCAACAATCACTTGTCCACTTGAAAAATAATGTAAATATCGAAACCGCTACGATTTGGCATAAAAAACATTTGATTGAAATTTACTTTTTTATGTAATTACACTTTCTTAGTTTCCCACACTCTTTTTATATGTATACTTAAAATTGCACTGAGGTGAACATTTTTTTTACCACCTAACATTTCCTAAAAGCCCTTAATTGCTTGTTCGCAAAACGTTTTCGTTTTTTTGTTTAATGCCAAAAATTTGGTTAAGCCCTTTGTTTAAAAAAAAGTCGATAATGTATTTACGCTTTAATATTTAACTTTCTCAATTCTTTTTATTTTAAGTTTACTAGTGAAATACGTACTTACTATTTAAAAAGTTTTAAATTGGATGACCAATAATATTTTACATGATTTTTTTAAGCGTGACGAAGTGGAAGGTGTCCTACGGATCCGTCATATGTTTATGTAATGATCGATTGCCGATAGAATATAAAAACGTTCCAAGTGCACGTGGTGTTATTTTGTTAACCTGTCCTAACAATAAGTTCTGCAGTCCTGACCAGTTATACCTACCGTACAATGTAAGAACAATAATGTTTAATTTAAACCGATAACATACTTTATTCTAAAACAATGTCAGTTTATAGAGACTACAGAGTTTCAACTTTGATGAATGCGATTAACGTAAGTTCAATTAAAATAAGTTCGAAATTGATTATGATTTTTTCCGTCCATCTAAAATAGGTATATTTTCGACCTTGCGAACGCCTTTTAGTTCATCATTTTATTTCAAAGTCAATTATCTATACATGTATAAATATAGGTAGCACTTGAGTACTTTTATTAGCCTAATGATGCCAACATCCGTATGACTAAAATCATTTGAGAATTGGAATGAATATTTTTGTATAGGTTTATAGGTAAGTACCTACTTGCGATATCGTGCAGGGCATTTATGTTGGCCCTTGACACAGTTTGCTCTGATGAAGGGACTACAGTACATAGAAACTAAACAGTAGGAAGTTTCGAACAAAATATTATCAAACAAACTATTTAGAAAATAGTAGCGTTTATAAAAAATAGTTTTCAAGTCAGATTGAATGTCAGATGATCTAAATTGCTAGCTGTAGCGAGCGAGAATATGACTGAAACGAAGATGTTTTTAAGCCCAAAAATAAATTGTTTTTTTTTTTTACGGTACGACCGGAGCTGGAGGAAGGAATGATTCGTTTATTTTCTTTGTTTTTATTGCTCGGGAGTTCCCTGAAGCGGGTAATCGTACGAGTCGTATGTACGATAGCGCGCGTGAATGTGACTGACCTCGCGCCCGCACCGAACAAACTGAAACACTGAAACACGCAGCGAGCCGCATCCGGCACATGTACTCTTTTTTTATCCGTTTTATTACTCCCGAATCTCTCTCCTATATTCAATGTTGAACTGTATAGGAAAAAAAGTTTTAGTAGTATTACGGGATACGAGAAGCTTTCCGAGTTTTTTGTTGCTTTCCAGTCTTGCTTTTGATGCTCCTTTGTAAAAATATTTTTATTTTTCATTGAATCAATATTTTTTTTGCTTTGTTCGATTTGTGAAAAACACTAAGCGGCTTTTATCATACCTCACTACTTTTTAAATTGCCACATATAATAAGGTCTTTTGGATATCAGAAGTTTGTACTGTACCTAATTAGTTTCATAAATTACAAAAAAAAATATGTATACGAGTATGTATCTAATTCTGTAATTCTGTAATATCGGTTACTTTGTTAATACAAAAACAGTTAAAGGTTTTTTAATTACAAATCTTTACAAGTTGTTGCACAAATCGGTGATATCTTCGTTTTTATTTCACGAACCTAGCGAATAAGCCGGTAATGTTTCAACACATGCCAATAACGATAAGCATCTATTTTTACAAGCATAGCACTACTCCTATGATGCCTAATGGTGTAAGCAGGGCAGCAGCTGCCAACACATAACTTGAGCACACTTTTGGCAAAGCACGATCGTGCCCAAGTTCCTATCGCGACGTTCTGTGGTGAGTTGTTGGTAACCAAGCACTATCTACTAATAACACAGTGACCCTGCCCCTCGATCGATTATTCCAACTTCTTATCAAGTACTGACACACTTCATTTTATTATTTGCCACTGGTAAATATTCACCTACGAATAGCGATAAATGTACGCAATAACAATAAAGTTAATATTGAACGGTAGAAGTAAAGAGCTGCATTTAAAAACATTACCGTGTGCACAGAACGTATTATTAGACATGCTAATACGCTAACCGTTGTTGTTCTCACTAACTAGCTAAGAGTTCCACTCAGTCGCGTTTACTTGCTCATTGTTTACATCGTTATTCAGTTAATTACCATATAGATTAAACACATTTTATAATGCACGACGTAGAATCAACAAAACTTTTTGTCAAAATACAATAACATCTTCACTTATTGAAATCAAAATGTTATTTTTCAAACTGTTCCAGAAATCTTTTCCATAAGTTAAAACTTGCCAGTTCTTACGTAGGTACCTAAAGTTCCTGTCTTCTCTCATTTGGGCATGTTTCGGCTGTCCTACAAGTTAAGAGAGATCCAGTTTTCTCTGACAAACACGAAACCGACCGAGATGCTACAAAAGTTTTTTCTGACATAAAACTCATGCGATTTTTTCGTAAAACTTGTGGTAACAGATAAAAGTAAATATAAGAGTGGTTATGAATTGAAATCGTAACAGGTCAAATATAATTAGAGACAGTTCGACTGAGCTTGACTTGTTTTAGTAATTTCGCCATGTAAAAGTTCGCAAAGCAGGTAGACCGCGAGCGCATTTGGTGTCAACTACAAATATTTTGGTCGGAGCTGATGCAATTCGCATTGCAGCCGGAGGAGGTGGTCGCGCGTGCACTGCGCCCGCACGTGCTGGCCGGGGAGTTTCCACACCGGCACGAGCACGACGCGCCACTCCACACAACATGCACACCGAACGCACTCCGATTTTATTTAAAAAAAAATCCTAAGCCCTTTCTCGTCAATAAATATTTTTTTTACAATACCTTATGCGAATCCCTTGACGCGAACGCTGTGTAACGCGCGCAAACGAGCGTAGTGTAGTTCGAGTGCGATGTATCGGTACGCTCCACTGTTTCGATCGCTTCGCTTAGCGATCTAAGGATTGACTGGTGTTCCGGCGAAGCGCTGGTGAATATATGCGCGCGCATCTCACCGCGCCTGCGCCGTGGTGGGAGCACGCCGCTGCGTACAAATGTGCACGCGAGCCACGCTATCCTATTCCTTATCACGTTAAGCAGAAATGTCAAAATGGTCCAGTACGCTCTTACCCATACATTGTTAGTGCTGCATGTCATACTGTCACCAATTCATTCACGCCTATACCGCGAGGGAGCGTCTCCCAACGTTTCCCACCCATAGTTAGGTCTTCCCGCTCAAGGTACATTAATTTGAATTATGTCGTTACAGCTAGACAGGTAATGGAGCTCAGTTTAAAACTTCTGAAACTTTGTTGCGACGGGTTTAAATGAATTTGAATAAGTGTTTATGATGTGTACTTAATTTTGAGCAAAGTTTAGGAATGCTGAAGCGTTTATATTACGATTTGTATTATTCATGCACATTTACATACGTAGGTACTCGTACGTGCAGGAATATGGGATTCAGAGAAATTAACGTTAATGGTTAATACATTAGTTAGATAATTACAGTCTTACTTAATATTTACCTGAATTTCAATGAAACTCATTAATAATATATATGCACAATTAATTTTGAAATGGCTACTTTTAACTAAAACTTTTAATTATAATCATACAAAAAATCATCGTTAACACTTTGAACAGGACTCAAAAATTTCAATCAAAGATCATGCTAATCTAGTTATAAAAACTATAATAATCTCTTAGTAAATTAGATTGTCGGCTGAATTTTATACCGCCATGCTCCGCTGTAATGAAAAAAACATACAATCAAATCAATGTGATAATATAGAATGTACTAGACATAACTCGAGTAGCTTAGTCACCGTTTGCATAGAAAACTGATATTTTGTTCACCATAAATGCAGAACATTCTGTTTTTGGCCACATTATTAAAATTTGTCATGCATACAAATGTAAGGTGCAACTGAAACCAGAGTAGCTCAGCCCCGGTATGAGAGGCAAGAAGGAACGGGGTGGGTTTTTTAGTCAGTAAGAGTCTGTCACTATCTGCCGCTCCGCCCAAGGGCGGGGGATGTCATTTGTATGATTTATACCCAACAAAAAAAAAACATACACCTATGCATGCAGTAATGCTTATTCGTGCATTTTTACCTCTTTTCACTAATCGGTCGGTCCTTTATATTTCTAAACCTTTGTTTCGATTAATATAATATCTATTTAATTTAATTTTATAAGCAGCAGTATCATTTAAACATCGTCCTAGCTTCTACAGTTTGGGAAAACACGTCGAGCAAGTCCCACTTAAGAGCAACTGACAAGTTCATACTCAGGTACATAGAATACGTGAGAAGTTGAAGTGCTATCCACTTTACAATGTCCCACACTGTAACGACAAATTTTAATGACGCCTTTACAGAGTAAATTCAAAGATTCAAAGCATTTTATTTCAAATAAACCATTTACAGGGACTTTTGAAATGACAAGAAGTCAGTCAATCAGAAAAAAATATGTTAATTGCACATTCCAAAGCGTAGATCTCTATGGAGAAGAATGTGCAAGAAACTTCATGGACACTCTTTTTAAAAAGACGATGAAACGTCTTTCAGGAAGGTTATACCAGAAAATTCTTTTGATTTTCCTAGTAAATGTTAAAGCGCAATGGAACGTTTTCGAAAAATCTTTACGTTTTTGTCGTGCTTCGACAAGTACATACTAGGAAAAAGTTGCCCCTTTGTGGCCTTATCTCTTTCATTATGACTATTTGATTCAAATACATCCCGAAATTTTTACAATGTCCTAAACTTCTCTCTTTTATATTTTTGTGTCACTAGTAGTGGGTAAACATAAAATATAATGACTCAATTACTCTTTATGATACCATACATTAAATCTTTTAAAATGAATTGTCTGAGAAAATTTGTCCATTTTGCAAATTTTAAAACTATATAATTAAACTCAAACAAGCTACGAAGCATAAGCCAAGAACTCAGGTCATTATATAACACAGACCACACACACGTCAGACATGCGGCTTGAAAATCTTCAACAGATAAACAGAGAAAAAGAACAAGAAGAAGAAAGAAGGGAGAAGGAGAAGTTGCGCTAGATACTAATATAGTTTTTTAAAAGTTGTTTTAGTAATACTAACACTATATGGGCCTACGATGCCTGATAATAAAAAAATAATCTACTTCTTATTAATTATATTATAGTTATGGATGATTCTCCATAATATACTAGATGTCAAATATCCAAAGGCAGTGATCGGTGAAAATACTGATATAATAAGACTAGAAAAACTACAATAACGTAGCAAATATCGCATTTCAAGCTATGCCTCATTTAGTCTCTTTATGCTGCCAATGAAATCGGAGAAGGTTACAAAACGCAAACAAGTATGTATGTACGTATGTGTGTGTATGTTTAATTATTTTATTATTTAACTAGCTGTACCCGCGCGGCTTCGCTCCCCCTCTTCCCTACTTCAGCCTACTATACCCTACTCTACCCTACTCTACTCTACTCTACCCTACCCTAATCTACTCTACTCTACCTTACTCTACCCTACTCTACCCTACTCTACCCTACTCTACCCTACTCTACCCTACTCTACCCTACCCTACTCTACTCTACCCTACTCTACCCTCCTCTACCTTACTCTACCCTACTCTACCCTACTCTACCCTACTCTACTCTACCCTACTCTACCCTCCTCTACCTTACTCTACCCTACACTACCCTACACTACCCTACTCTACCCTACACTACCCTAATTTTCATTTTTTTTCCATAAGAACCTTCTCTTCACAATAACGAACACAACAAAAAAAAAAATAGCGAAATCGGTCCAGGCGTTGTTGAGTTATGCGCTTACCAACACATTTTGCGATTCATTTTTATATATAAGATGAGTGAATTGTAACAATAGTTTATGCAACTATGTCACAACAAATTTAAGAAGTACCGTTTGGTGTTTCACACTTTTCTTTAAAAATAACTTTGCATAGGCGTAACTCAAACTATTTATATCAGGGAAATTATAAAACGAGTGAATAAATAAAACTTAGCGACTAATGATGAGATACTGTTTTAATAACTTGTGCGGTATGAATATGAGTGAGCGACATATTAAATAAACTAACGACAAATAATTATTAATGATAAAATCCAGAACGAGCATACTAAAAGTGGGTTGAGATTAATCCGTTTTAGATATTTAAAATTCTAGCCGAGCTACTAAATTAGTAAGTGAGTGACTAGAAATAAAATTTTAAACGAACTACTAAAAAGTTAACTTTAACCAATTTTTTCACCATCGTCTAATTATCTAGTCGCAAGTAGATTCATCATTTTGAACTGGTTGAAATAAGTAAGAACTGTTAAATAAGTTAGAACTGTGATCTACCGCGTGTGAGACGAGCGAGCGAAGCGAGCGGTGCCGCCGCGGCGGTCGGCGAATGCTACATCCAAGTTGCTCGCTGATTTTATTTCACCATATTCTAATTAGAATATGAAAATAACAATAAATTATCCAGGTTTTCGCAATATTCGAATGATCAAATTACCTTGTGACATACCTACATAATACATAAAATTGATATTTAGGACATTCAAAACACTTAATTCAGCTCAGTATAAATAAATCATTTTCCAAATATTGAAAAAAAATGCAATACGTAACGTTGACACTCAAACAAATATTAGTTCGCTCAAATATTTTGAAGCTTTTCATTTTATATTTTAAGTAACTCATATTAATGTTTGTAAGTCGCTGTTCTGTTGATTTCTCGTTACTCGCAGTCAGTCGCTCACTTATTAATTCTATAACCAAAATTAATTATTTTTGTCACTTGAAACTTTAATTTACAGTCACTCGTTTAAATATTAACTACCCTTCATATAATTATCTTTACCGTAAAACCATTGAATTATGAAACTATTTTTATTTTATCACTACATATACAATTTTTGATCAACAATTAAAATTAAAATGTACTACGGGTACAACTGTCAAACAACGGTACCCCTTAGATTTGCCAGACTATTACTTCATTAATTGAAAGATAATGTGACATGAAAATGTATTTTTTTACAAAAAAAAAAAAAAATTCTCTGTTTTCTGTCAAAAAATTAATACAAACAATAGTTGGTACCTTGAAACTTTTATTTTTGTATAACCTGCAAGCTGTTTCAGTTGCATATATTCCTAGGTGCCTATATGCTAGGAGTGTTTAAGGCCAGGTTCCCCTAATTTTATACTTTATTGAACCTCTCAAAATCCAAAAATATAAAAGAAATCACCATGAAAAATGATTTTTTATATAAAATAATAAAGCATGTTTTTTAAAAGGGCATCCCCTTTTAAAAAACATGCTTTGTTATTTTACGAAGCGAAAACTAAATTCTTGAATAGTTATTATGTTATTTTTTATAAAAATAAAATCGCTGTTACGGGGCCACGAAATCGATATAACCCGGGCAAAACCCCTACAAATTACTCTGTGACTACAACCGGCCCTTAAGTCTCAGAGAATAGAGTATTTTACTTATTTAAAGACAACATGCACTTATATAATCAGCCCCCCTAGCCAAGTTACAAACATTTCGCTTGCGTCGAATGCTTCGAGTTGACCTTGCCGCCAATTCTTTTGTTCTGACCACGTGACTGAGCGTTGAGGCGACGTCATTCCCGTACATTTGAAGCTTTCTACAAGCGTTAACTATTGCAGATTAGCAACTTGGCTAGGGGTACGATCATTAGTATCAGGCGTGAAGAAGGAAAAAACGTAAGATTATTATGAAACAAAAAAAAAAGAAATAAATTCATTCCTTTACTGGCACAATGAAATGAAACTTCATTTAGATATGGAATTTTTAATCTTCAATTTTAATTAAAACGTGGTTTAAAGTTTGAATGTAATATTGTCATTTTTGTAAATATTGGCGTGGTTTTTTTTAAATATAAAACAGTAGATATTGTAGCATAGTATCAATTGAAAAAGCCAAGTAGGGCCGACGCCTGCCTTATGCGGGAGGAACGTTTAAAAGAGTTACTATGGCCCTAGAAGACAACAGGCAAATGAAGGAACACAGTGTGTGTTTTAGCCAGCAGAAGTTTAACATGCCACACCGCTCCACCCTAAAAAAAGCACAATACTTGTATAGTTTGATACTTAGTTGATTTAAAAAAAAAATCATAACAAAGTATCAAGACACTTATACCGTAACTTGTTTGATATACCTGATATAGCCGTCCCCAATACCTAGAGTGTTGAGGAAAACTTAACAATAATAAACTTTACCTTCGAAAACATTAGAATTCGAGATGTTGTAATATCCAGTCTACGTAGATATAAACTACCTAATGTTTGTTTTTAGTTATTTTTAATCGGTTCAGGGTTTTTTTTTAGGGGGGCTGTTCGTTTCGCCGTCGATCGACGTTGTTGATTCGGCGGTGTCGGCGGCAATACTAGACTCCAACCCCCCTAGCCAAGTTATAACCGTTTCGCTTGCCTCGAATGCTTCGAGTTGACTTTGCCGCCAATTCTTTTGTTCTGTACGTAACTGAGCGTTGAGATGACGTCATTCCCGTACATTAGAAGCTTTCTACTAGCGTTAACTATTGCAGATTTGCAACTTGGCTAGGGGTACAGGAATTGTTAAATATTGACCTACATAGTGACAAATTGTACGATGAGGTTGGAATTTAGCGTGAGATGCAACCACATCTTGTTGAAGAAAATAGAGTGGGTTTACGCTGGGTTGACTTCTTTACGAAATCGAAAGACAGAAATCACTGTCCTGAATTGAAAAAAATGGTCACGTTTGTTCTTTCCATTCCTGTCTCTAACGCTTCATGCGAGCGCGTATTCAGCATGATGGAGCAATATGGAGCAAGGAAAAAAATCGAATGAGTATTTGTTTAGTGAAGGCAGAGTACTAACAAATTTCGATTTTTCTTGTAAAAACTTTTATAATTTTGTGATGAAAAACCGACAAATATTAAATGCTGCTCGAAAACAAATTGGTCCTTTTGAGAGTTGGTTGCCAGCGGCTTCATCCGCGTAAATATAATATAGCCTGTCACTCGGAAATAAAGCAGCTTTCTATCGGTGAAAACATTTTCGCAATCGGACCAGTACTTTCAGAGATTATCTTCTACAAACAAAATAACAAACTTTACCTGTTTGTAATATTATTATAGTGTAGACGTAGATTAGTGTTAGTATATGCGAAACCCAAAACACATGTCTAGGATTTTTATGTAAAGAATCTGTCTATGTACTTGTTATGTTACCTGGTTATCCGCACAAATACATAGTCACCGGTTCATCTGGGCGACTGGGCGGTGGCTTTTCCGCTATGACTTGCTTTGACCTGTGTTGTACTTAGTGTCGGTGGTGTAAAACTTGTGATCTTTTTTAAAATAAGTTTGAGAAAAAATATATATGGTCTAAAAATTATTGGAATCTTTTCAGTAACCAATTCCAAACAAACTATATTCGGGTTTAGCAATAACTAAAAATAATATCGTATATGAAATTATGAATCGATGTTTCTTAATCAACCATGCGGCGACTATTGAGTAGATAATGAACACGGCTGATACCATATCCTGGATTGGGCCATGGAATCCCCTTGGTCTTGATAGTACGTTACCTTGAATATATTAGTATTTTCATGAGGGTGGAGTTCTTGGCATGCGTAAGATAATAAAAATGTATTTATCAGATAATGCCGTCCTAATTAATCTAATTTACGATCAAGTGCGATTGAAATCAAACCTCCATTTCAAAATTTATAACTTTTTTTTTTGATTTTTAAAATGTATTATTTAGGTCAGTCAAAATCAACATCATCACAGTAACGTAGCAGCACAGTTTTTTTAACAGATTCCCTAATCGAGCCCTTATGCCTCGACTCTACCTATTTCAAATAGTGGTGCTGTAGGGCTTTCACGATAGGCTTCATAATGAAGTCATTCTCACACACAGGCACAGGCCTTTCTAGTCATTGTAAAACGCTACGGGGGATTGTGATAGTCCAACTTAGTAAACTGTAAAACTGTTTGACAAGATTAAATATTCAAGTTACCTACCATTATGTTATATGTATACATCTTAACTATTAAATGTTGTAAATTAATAGGTGCCTAAACAAACATAAAATAATACGAGTAATATGTACAAACGGGTAAAAAATGAGGGAGGAGGCGAGACCAGGTGAGATGGCGGTCAAGCGCGAACCTATCATCAATAAAAAAAAATGTGAACTCCTAGGGCATCAAAAAATTCGTCCACATCGATGACAATGGGACAATTTCCCAGAACACTGGCAGCATTGCCACGCTGGAGGGCAATGCTGATTCGTTGACCGAAGAAAGCCCAACCCTCTGGTCACGAGAAGTGTCGACCAACTGTTTGCTGATATCCCGAACAACTCGATGAGCTCTCGGACCTTACGGCTCTAGTGAAATATTTGAATATTTAGTTGGTATACCTAATTTTTATCTTCAAAGACCTCAGCGGTGAGGGGCAAGTGGCTATCTTAAAATTATCCGTAAGTTGTATATGAGTAGTACTAGTGAGCAGTAATAGTGACAAAGAAGCAGCCAAGGACAGGGGTGCTGCAGTCGAGAACTTTGGTTCTGCATCCAAAACAGAGATAATGCAGTCTAGGCCAGTTCGAAACACATTTTGTTGCGATTTGTACTATTCCTTGCGAAAATGAATGGTACCTTTTATCACAACAATAATTCTGCCATTGTATGGTGGATGTCAATTTTTATAGTTGATAATTTAATTTCATCGTAGTTATTTAAATGTATATATTTGTTAATGTATAACACCTTATCTCAATAATATATAAACCTTCTCATAGCTGCTATTGTAAACCCAGTTTCGAATCGAAATTACCCCTCATATGTCATACTCGAGTGGTTATAATTTCTAGGTGTCCCTCTAGTGGTCTACAAAGCATCGGAAAATTACAAGGTGATGACGCTTTCTATGAGAACCGTGTTGTTCGGTACTATTTCTTTATGATTCCTGTGTTCGGTACAGTGCTTAAAATTATCATGTCTATATTTAATGTGCAGCACTTACGCACGAACAGCCATTACGGTAAATGGCTACTACACAACATCGAATCACTTTGTTGGGAATGAAATGGCGTTTGGTTTTCTGCCATTATTATTGGTTGACATCTACTCACCTCAGATTATAAAAAAAATAAGTGGACTATACATCACTAATTTTTAATTTGTACATATACTTAAAAGGCAACCACCAATTATGACTTTTCATGGACAATTTTGGGATTTCGTTTTTTTTTTTTTATGTTTGACTACAGAAATATGATCAGTAACGGAAAGGGATACAGCCCCATTTTATTGTACTATTTAAAACATAGGGGTGTATACAGTTGTAACGTATAACGTACCCGAACCAGGTACAGAAGTTACACGATATATCTACATGATACTTAAATATTTCCATTGCACTTATCATATTTAACCGATTACAAAATAAGAAGGAGGCTCTCAATTCGACTGAATGTTTATTTTTTGTATCTTGTACAGCAATAATGTCTTCGCCAAAAGCTAAACCATTTTGTGTTGGGTTGAGCGATAACTTTATAGCAGTGTTATTTTTTTTATTCTTTTGCCAATCCGGAAGAAAATATCTTATAATCAATCTTTGTCATTCCTATAAATCTTATCAGACATAATAATATTACATGACAGTCCCCACTGTCATGTAATATTATTATGTCTGATAAGATACTCAAAACAAATAAAAAAAAGCTTTTTGACAGCAAAATATAGTTATCGCTTTCCCAGTTATACTACTGAACCGATTTTGATGAAATTTGGTAAGGAGTAAGCTTAAATTTCAAGGGAGGTTATGGTCTTTTTATCTGGCTTCAACTCAGACTTCGCGTTCGCAATAACGAAACTATGGGCAAAGACTATTCAATAAAATAACATATATCAAGCTAGTAAGTTTAAGTTTCATATTTTGGGAGAATCCTATCGCCAGCCACATCAAACGTCTGACGCTAAAACCCACTCAAGGCAAGAGTAAACATTATAGCCCATCCTTCTCGTTCTTTCAAGATCAGTCTCAATGAAAAAATGGCGGTTCCCCTCGCAAGATGTGATTGCTACAAACATGGGCTGACCTCGACCCTCGCTAATCTCTTCGTAGAAACCCGAATAATAAATGATATCATTTTTCTTTACTCATTTTAAAATATTGAGGGTCTCTATCGTTCTAATTTCAGGATGACACCATGTTATCGGATCCATTTAAAAAAATTCCATAATCCAATGTCATGTCTATAATGTCGTAAGTCGGTCAATCATCGCTGTCGCCATGCATATCGCCAACATTTCGCATATCGCCAACACAAGAGTTATAGTTTACTATTCCTTGAAAGTGAGCTAAGAGTGGGTGATATCTACCGTATCTTCCTAAGTTCCAAGTTCCTCAATTGATTGTATGAAAAAACGTTCCCAAAATGTAAAATTAATTTATATAAATGTATAATTGTATAGTTCATACCTGATCATTCTTCGTACTTATGACTCCAAAAGTGTTAGTATTTTAGTAAACGTAAATAAACTATATGGTGAACTAGGGGTGAACCCTACAGTATAAAATAAAATCGTAGTTACCTTACCATTAGGCACTAATTAGGGTTTTAGGAAAATCCTGGTAAATATGTACGAACCAGGTAGAATTGTTTGCTAAGTAGCAATGTAAGAATTCTTAACTGTAGTTTCGCCTTGGTATGCTAAGTACTTTGCACAGACATGGCTTTTCCTGTCAGTATAGGCTCACTTTAACTTTCCTAGATCTACTTATTCGGTAAGAAATATGTACCTGTAAGATGCAGGCGCAGGACTTGGTCTAGGTTGCAGTAGTCTACTGGATCAAAGAATTACAGGACAGCTCAATGTGGCGACACTTGAGAGCGGCCTTTCTCCAACAGTGGCCTTCCTTGCGCTAAAATAATAATGATGATGCAAAAGAATTTCTCCCCATGGAAGGTGAAGGAAACTACTGAACGCCACCGGCTACGACCCTCACACACTGCTTTTGTTTGTCTAACTTTTGAATCTGGTTGTGAATACATACTGACCCTTTGAGATGTACCTAGTTGAATATGTGTTTTATTTGGGGTGCGGTAGAGCCCTCGCCAGGTTGAGCAAACAAAGGGGCCAGCTGTGCCGTAACATGCCTTTCTCAAAAGCACTCAAGGCACTTTAGACCTGTAACTTCGTTGTGTGAATAAAACTATTGTTTACCTAGTTCAGCGCAGTCAACGTTTACTTGTACAACATAAATGTAGGTACAAGTAAACGTTATTTTCCAACACGGAGTGACGTAATACATCCGTAATGACGCTACATCAGGCAGGTACGACCGCGCGACGTATGTCAAATTATTTGCGTCAATTTTCCATACAAAATATTTTCCATACAAAGCTTGTTGTCGTGTTGTCGTAGCGGCCATGACACGTTGACAGGTTGGAAGCGGATATAAATTGGTTGCTGTGTCTGTTTTTGCGACGCAGGAAAATGTTTTCGTATTTTTACCTGATATAGGCACCACTTATTGTTACATTGTATATAAACAGTCTTCGTTTGTTTATATTCTCTATTTAAGGTTATATTTTATTACATGACTATGTGATGCAAAGGAGGGTAATGAGCTTACAAGCCTGTTAATGCATTTATGCATATTTGTTTCTTCTTGTGGATCATCAAAGGCGGCACATGCCTTTGGCCTCTGTAACGTCTTTTGATGATCCTTATGTTAATTGGTTTACCTTAGTCCTTTGAGACTAACGACATGAAAGTAAAATTCAATATGGAGACTACCAGACGCCACGTTGTGAAAAACAAAAACGGTCGACGAACTACTACGTCTCATTAAAAAGATTCTTGAAAATTGTCTCAAGGTCATTTTTCATTTTGAATGACCATTTAGGATTTATATAATGATTGAAAAGTTAGTTAGCAACTGTGGTATACACATTAAATGTAGGATAGGTCAAGCAGGACGTCACATTAGAAGTGCTCCCACCGGGGTCTCGACTAGACGTCAACTAGACGTCACTCCTTGACTTTGCCTACTTACTGACAATTTGGTTGTTTCATTTACTATAAACCTAAATCCCTAACAAGTGATTTTAGTGAACACCACATTGGCGACGAGTAAAAGCGCAGTAAGTAAAGTGATCTTAACTCAAATAATGTACTACTTACGGATATTGGTCAGCAACAAAATTAATTTTTACAGCAGTGTTTACAAAAAAAAAAAAAAAAATAAGTGACCGATACCTGAGTGAAATTCTGTAAATATTTCATATATCAGCAAGAAAAGTATAATTTTACAGCACAAAGTGCTTTGAAAGAAAAAATAAAAATAAGTGACCGTTTTCTACATTAAATTGAAATTCAGTAAGTGTTAGTTTCATTTATGTATGAGCGATCTGCGTCAGTGATTAGCTGAGAGATGCGCAATATAAATCGATGAAATCATTTCGTCATTTAATACATAAACGGTACCGTATACTATATCGGAATGTGATTAGGGCATACAAAATGTCCCTACATTTCGAAAATAAATAAAAATTCCAAATACAATGTTTGTTGACCAAATTCGTTTGTGGCTACATAATATCGAAATAAAAGTGCCAACGAGAGTCGTTAAATGATCAGTACCAACGAGTGTTCGTTAAATGATCGAAACAAAATAAAAATATTCGATCAAAATTTCCAGCGATAACACGTTTACTTATAGATGCTAATTTTATCGAAAGATATTAGATCCCAAAATGAAATGTGCCAACGTGATTATCGTCAAGTACCAGTTTTAACGCCAATTACCACTTCGATACTTCGAAGCAATATGATGCCTGGCTAGGTATCACTGTATAGTTAAAACTAAATAAGTGTCATAAAATCCTTAAGGCTAATTAAATAAAATACATTTTGCACTGGCTTTATCCATCAAACAAAGAATTTGTCACACGCGTTATAACGCCCCGATGTGGTTGGTTCTACAATCTCTATTTCAAGTGGCCGTTTTGCTGAGTAGCATAGCGCGGCACTCCGGCGCAGGTACCTATTAATGGACCCTTGTGCGACTTGCTAGCTAAAGTTTGTTTATTTAAATGTTATAGGAACAGTGCCCATAGAGCTCTTATCTTAGCTGGCTACAATCAATTCAGGGTTATAAATAAATTAACGATGTGTTGTGTACCTATATTATTCTTGCATTTTAGTTGAAAACAAGAATAAGATGAGAAAAAAAAAAACTTATTTGAATTGTGGGTACAATTCTTGATTCTAGTTCAAATATGGTTTGAATTGTAGATTTAGTTCTGGATTCAATTCCCTAAAGAATATGGAAGATTATCACAATGAAAAATCATAACCCTTTAAAAACAGCAGTCCCGCCATTGAGCTAATCCACGATAGCCAGAGTCAAAGTGCAATAAGTACCTGCCAGAATGGAGTTGACACTGAACAAAAAACTGTTGCCCATGCGGCAATTAAAATCACAAACGTGATAAAAGTACCTTTCCTGTAAATCTATTGCTAACGTGTTTTCAAATTATATTTCCAGAAACACTGCAAAACAAGGACAAATAAGAAAAAAAGGCACTAACCTCGTGTCAAATAATAACAATGAGTTGTAATCACAAAAGTGATTACTTAAAGTTCGAGCAATTGATGAAAATTCAGTTAATGCCCTATAATTAATGCAAATGGCATAAATAGGTTTTTTGAGTATTATTTGCAGAATAACGCGAAACGAGAGTCAATAAAAGAGAAAATTCTGCCTCTCGTCAAATGATAACAATAAAGTAAAAATATTAAAAAACAAAGTACTAAACAAAACATCTAGCACTTATATGGTAGGTAGGTTCACACCTACTTATCTAATTTGCCACGTTGCGTCGATGAAAATTTAACACGTAATAAAGTGCAAGAGTTATTTGATATACAGAAAAAAAAAATAGCTCTAAAGTATTACTAGCAAAGCCTATGGTCACAAAATGTTTTAAGAAACCTATTATAAAAATTTAAAAAAGGCTTTGATCTGAATTCAATTGCCAACTTAAAGATCTTTATTGATAAAAAAAAAAAAAAAAAAAGTCCAACGGCTATTTGATTCCTAATAGCATAAAAAAATAATAGCAAAAAGACGAGCTAGACAAACTGTATAGGACCTGGCTTGTAAATAAAACAATATTTCATCTTTTGGGTACCTCTGGTGATCCCGGATACCTGATGATCAATAATATTATACTAAAATATCAATGCTGATGATGGTATACGTATTTATCTGCAGATACGTGAGACCTAGATAAATATAATAAGTACTAGCGTAGTATTACTTAAAACGCTATGTACATGTTTTAAATCAAAGTTCATGAATAGTTAAGAAGTCAATCAGTAAATGCTATACATAAAAAAAAAAGTCGAAAAAGATATCTACAGTACCATAGGGAAGAAACTCTATGTACAATTGTACATGTTTCAAATCAAAGTTCATAAATACTTAAGAAGTCAATCAGTAAATGCTATACATTCAACTAAAAATAAAAAAAAAAGTTGAAAAAGATATAGTACCATAGCAAGGATAAGGAATTGTTGACTTTACTTACAACATAGTGATATAACATAAAAAAAGACTGGAAGATTTAGAAATAAACACTCGCAGCACTTTTAAGTTAATTTGTGATGCGTTGTTAAATAATTTCCAGAAACCCGTAAGTATTTAAACAACTATAAAGTTACAATAAACAAAAATGAAATATTTTATATCAATTGAAACTTCAGTGCCATCAGGTTTCAAACTAGTTAATAATAAGTCAGTCTGACTTTCACATGGAAATGTTGATGAAATTCAATGTTTTCTGGATCAATTTCATTGAATAATTTAACTACAACTTTCAACCCTAAAAATCAATGGGTTTAAAAAAAAAAAATATCCCTTGGCTATAATGACAAGAGATCGTACAATCGTACCCAACTAGAACTAACTATAGTTCTGTTAACTTTGGAGACAGAATCTGACAGATGTAAAAAAATTAACTCTGTCAGACTAAAACAAAGTATAGTCCGTGTATCTAATTGAATTCATGAATTGATTTGAATTCAATACAAATTTGCATTTTGAACAAACAAGAAGCTCTACGGACACTTGGATCAATAAATAATTACTTATATCGATAATGCATACATTTAAAATATCCGTATTAAAAATACAAATACAAATAATGAAAACCAATCATGGCAATTACAAAATGACAAGCCTAATTGCGAGATGACCTGTCCTAACTATGACTCGTTTACTAGCACAATTCAGCTCAACTCTTCTGAAGGAAACCGAGTCATCATCAGCAAAATATGTGAGCATGCATGACATTCTAACTGCCAGAGCACATCCAAGTCAAAGGCCAGCCAGTAATACTAATTGATGTACCTAGTACTCACTTATTTCGAAATCCAACTAACTAATAGAAAAAAAACTAATAAAGCTTAGGTCATATACTGATTCCTTAGCCACAGGAACAAAAACCTAAGAACTAGAAAAAAAAAAAAAAAAAAAAAAATAAAAAAAAAAATAAAAAAAAAAAAAATAGGCACAAACATAAGTTCATTGAATATTAAATTTAGGCTAAAATCGGAACCAAATAACATAATTGCGTCATATTAAGGTAAAAGAAACCAATTGCTGATTCTTATAACTCGCAAGTGGAATCGTAAAACTTTTAAATAGAACAAAATACCTAATAGAGTTAAAATGTATTGTATTTCGAAGGCGCAAATCTTAAATTGGCTTACAGATGTTGTTCTGAGTCTGAGAGTCATGTGCATGGAAATTTACATTTCTGTAAACACACAATACAAGAGTAACTCATAATGTGGAGCAAAAAAAAAAATAAAAAAAGAACATCTGATAACGGTAGTCAATCTGTAATCAAGGTTGTACAGTATTAAACGAGAAATAATTAATAAGTACCTACTGAATTCCGAATCCGGAATTAAAAAACAGTCAAAGCAAAAATAGATGGACATCAGACCTTAAGAAATATCCAAGTCGAGATATTAAAGAAGCCTACAAGTAAATTAATCGATTTATGTTACCTTTGTACCATACTTCCAAAATAAACAGTTAGGCACAAAAAAAATAATAATCAAAACATAAAAATAAAACAACGATACGCCTCACCCCTTCGGAACTGGACAAAAGAACATGAGGAACATCAGACTAATAGAGACCACCATAAGACCACCGAGTATGAAGCATCACCTTCAATTTAAATCAATTTAAAGCATATAGAAAGTAGGAAGCATTGGATACGCTTCTTCAAAAATTAAATAATAATACTACATTATTAAAGGCTTATTTGTAAGCCTAATACAAATGCTAAATGTACTCAAATCTGTGTGGTTCTTTATTCAAAAGATCATCTCAGACACTACAAAACTGTGTAGATACACAGTTCTAATGATTAGATCATTACATTACAGTGGATTTTGAAAGAGACTTTGACCTCTGAGTTTGTTTCTGTGTTTCTTCTCAGAGCAGTCAGCTAGGAAACACAGGCCTCATCTAGAAAAAAAAACAAAATAAAAAAAAAAAATCGAGTAAAAGTAAAAAAATAAATGCAAAATAAATATCTTCATTTTGAAATTTTTCAATTTGGGTCTATAAAAAAAAAAATTTGAATATTGTTGTTTTAGAACTTCTCAAATTGTGTTTAACTACAAAACATAGTAAAATGTGTTGAACGCAATTCATTTCAAAATCTAAATATTATAATTGCACTTAAAATCTAAATAATTTTATAAAAAGGAAGACATGTGGGATACACATTAAAAATCCTAAATATATAAATGTACTTCAAAAAAACAAACTAGCGATTTTCGTAAATTATAATCTAAGTGTGATAAATATTGTAATATAATTATTGTACTTCAAAAACCAAACTAGCGATTTTTGTAAATTATAATCTAAGTGCTAAATATTGTAACTATGCTTGAAATGTAAATCATTTTATAAAAAGGAAGAGATGTGGTATACACATTAAATGTAGGATAGGTCAAGCAGGACGTCACATTAGAAGTGCTCCCACCGGGGTCTCGACTAGACGTCAACTAGACGTCACTCCTTGACTTTGCCTACTTACTGACAATTTGGTTGTTTCATTTACTATAAACCTAAATCCCTAACAAGTGATTTTAGTGAACACCACAGCAACTATTCTCATTTTACTTTGTGACATAACGAAGTTATCAAAGTAATGGTGTCAAGGAGATGATTCTTAAAAAACACGTCACAAATGTAGGAAAATAACAAAAAGTATAAACATTTCAAACGGATCATTAGACTGTTTCTGAAAAGTCACTTGTTTGAAACTATTTGGTTTAGTTTTTCCTTGCAGTTGAGTTTTTATAATAATATTAAAGGAAAAAAATAATGCTGCTCGCCTCTAACTCATAGGTAAGTAAAGATAAACTACCATTGCTAGATAATTTCATTGAAAAGAAAATACGTTTAATTTTCTACTGCTACCAATAAGTTAATCTAATTTCGCTTCTTAGAATATTTGAAAACTTGAAAAAATGCACTAGTCTAAGTTGTTTAATTACTTATTCATTAAAATTGTTATACTTATATAAATTCAAAGTCTTAGAAAAATTTTTAAGCTGCATTATAAATTTGATTTCACATAATATTATTTGAAATATATATATTTTTTCAACCATTATATTATTTCATTTTATTTTCTAACATACGCTTTTCAACAGCAATAACATTAATAACATTACTAGCGCGTAGTTCCTGAAAAATATTTGATTATTTGATAATATGTATATAGGTACAAAGTTTTTCAATATTTTTGGGTTGTACTACACTTAAACCTTGTTCGATATAGTTATCAAATACTAATCTAACGGCAATTGAATTACTTACTTACAAGTATAAAGAAAAATTGGTAGAAAAACGCGCCCATTAATGCATTAATCAGTCAATTGCTATGTTATCTTCGCTTAGGTTGGTAGTAAGAAATAAGTACATTCATTAATTTGGTTTAAAAATCATTTTACTTTTATTGTATGCACGATAACAATTGATTATCAAGGGTAATAAATTATACGATTAAGTTCACAATTGTAATAGCCACGCGTGTCATTGGATATACATCGATTATCGATAGGTCATCAGTTTCAAACGACTTCAAAACAAGGAGGAGATTATACCTAATCATAAAACATCGATTTACTTAATATGTGTCTCGAAGTGCATTATACGCGCCGGTTGTTATACAAACATCTATAACTGCTGATACAGTTAGTCTTCCAATTACCTGATGATAACAAATGGTGTCAATTCGTGGGGATTAAATATGAAAATGGGGGTACCCCAAGGTCCAATTTTAGGTTCTTTTTTATTTTTAGTGTATATTAATGATTTACCCTATTTGTTCAAAATAAACTTAATATGGTGCTGTTTGCCGACGAGTCGTCGCAACACGACGCGACAACACAATAACACGTGCGTGTTATTGGGTCATTCAATTCCTTAAAAATGGTTGAGCTGAGTGGGGCTGATGCACGCGTCATGCTCGTGAATGGGTAACGTCAGTTTCGACTGGTCATCTCTTAGCTGCCAGTGGATTAATTCAGTTTCTATATTTTAATTATTTTTTAATTTTTATTTTATTATCTACATTATGCTCACAAGCAACAAGAAATATGTAACCAAACATTATGTGTAACATAATGTTTGGTTACATATTTCTTGATAATATGATTTGAAAGAGTGTCCATGATATGATTTAATTGAGTGTCCTACGCTTTGGAACGTGCAATTTAGCTTCACTTTTCTTGGATTGACCGACATTTGACTATCCAAAAGTGCCTGTAAATGGTCTTTTTGAAATAAATGATTTTTGATTTTTTTTGGTGACATGCTTTTTCTGTTGATGTGACCCTCAATATTGTATTTATTGTAGTAGCTACGTCATATGTTGTGTCATTTTAGCCACTATATTCTAAGCAAAAACAGTTATTTTAATTTTTATGCTAATTTTCTAATGCGGAAATGTATTTCCTAAGTATTATTATTAATACATAAAGCAAAAATAATTAGGCATGATTATTTACTATCGTAAAACATCTAGTCAATTCAGTTTCTAATTATGACGATGTTTTTGCGCTATATAAACTGGCTAATGATAATACTTAGGAAATTATGTTGGAAGTTAAACACTTATTTAAGTAGATACTTAATAATTTCATCAACAATTTTCTCGCCGTCGTTCTTTTGTATATCGACTGGCCCATGGATATACATATATATCCTATAATTATGTCAATGGACTGGACTGTTGGCGAGCCTTGATTGAAGATTGACCTACTTATATAAAAAAAACAACGCGCAGCCAAAGAATTTTGACTTTAATTTATTAGACAAAAAAATAAAACAGAAAGCTCTCAATTTGTAACCCAAAACTCATGTATCATAGTGTGTATCAATTGTTTCAACTAAAAGTACTATGCTGTAGGCCGTAAGTTCGATTCTTACGCATGTCATATTCTGTATGAACTTAAAAACAGACTTTGACCCTTGAGTTAGTTAAGTTGTTTCTTCTCAGGGTAGTCAGCTAGAAAACACCTCATCTAGTTTAAACTGACGAAAATATTTACATGTAAAAGTGTTTGTAAAAATGTTAAAAATAAATGTAATTTATCATTTCATTTATCAAAGTAAGTCGCTGGTGGGTAGTCCTGGCCACTTGGTTGTGACTGTGCAAATACTTGCCGTTAGCCAGACGAGAACAACCAGAGATTATGTGTCAAATGGATTCACCCGAACGATGGCATACCCGACACAAGTCGACCATATTGGTAGACATGTGTTATATTTTGCTACTTTTTGCCCGCCGCTCATAAAATATAGCCTATGTCATTCAGAAATAAAGTAGCTTTCTATCTGTGAAATAAAAAACAAACCAAAGAAACAACAACTAATCAAAAACTTACTTCAACTCTATATAACATTAGTGTACGTTTGTTATTATTACTTTTGCCAGGGACTGTTAAGGGCACGCATCCATCACAGAAATATAATTGCAAAAAGGGATAGCTTGTGTTTCTCCTTCACGCTTCAATGGCTAAACGGATTTGGCTCACAGGTAAACTATATCCTGGAATAGAAAATAGTGAACTTTTTATCACATGAATATACCCCTTGCGGTAATTTTATACTTTCACGAGGACGAAGTAAGTAACTTCGTCCTCGTGAAAAAAAAAAAAAAACGCAGCAACTACATTATGGCATAAAATATTCTTTTATATGGGTCAGCGTCGAGTCCCTTTGCAGCGGTTTCAATATTTAATACTGTGCCTGAACCGCGCGGCTGAGTGGACCAGGCTTGTAATTCTGAATGAATAAATAGTTTACCTCTGGAAAAAAGGGAAACGTAATGATATACGACGATGCTTTTTTTAAACTTTGCCCAAGGGTAACGCCTGTGCCGTGGGTGCGTGGGAGGTTACGATCACAAACGTCACAGACACAAGACATGCATTCAGATCTGGGACCTGTATTGGATCTGTAGGCCATACAAATGTTTGTTCCGTGCTGGGTATTGAACCTGTAATAGGTAAAGCACTTGGTCGTCCAAGTACCTAGTACAAACTGCGAAAACCACTTCTCATTGAACCATGCCGGTGACTTGAACTCATTATAACTTTGAACTAGTTCGTGGAGTATTCGAGATTGGCCATCACCACTGCAGAGAAACCCACACAATTTAACAAAAGGGTATACCTAATAAAACTCACTTTACAAAACCTTTGCATTCTTTCATGAAAATAATCTATACATCCAATATATCTGTAGAAGTTTTTAGTTGTGCGAGCATCACGTAAAATGGCTGGAAATCGATGTGGATAACATTTACACATTAAAATTATGTGTAACTTGACTTATTACTTAGGCTTTGTTTCATCGCAATCTGTTGACTATATCGAAAGATATACTAGGTACATATTTCCTTTTATTATTGTGAATGTGACGATTATGTTGATTGCTTTTTTTTCTCGTAAACGTATGTCTGGCAATCAGAGTATTTTCTGCGGCCTAGTCAAACGAAAAAAAAAATTGACGTGTAAAAGTGTTTTTAAACCTATTTGCAAAATAAATATCAGTTATCATTCATTGACTATTAGGTGGTATGATGTTCGCTGGGTTAGCTATTTTAATATAATAATATAATTTGTGTAAATAATTGTAGTTAATTTATTATCCATAAAACACTGTATGTGAATAGAACATAAATAAACGTAAAAGACTGTCACAATATAGGTCAAAGGTCATACGAGGTCATATTCACGAGTAACTGTTCACGTTGCAAATACGCTTCCTGCATAAAGATACTACTTTTGCGACATTTTTCCGAGATCTGGGTGAGCTTTAGTTTTGGCAATACTTAGTTTCTCGTATATATTAACGTATGTATGTACGGTATGTACATATGAGAACAGTGTCCTGACCTTTAATCGTAAATGATGTAATCTAAGTAAGTCCAAGAGATAGTTTCAAAATTAATATAGACGGGAACGACGTCAAAAAATTTTTTTGCATCTTTAGCAAATAGGTACTATAGGTATTTGTTGACTTACTGTTTTTTAAGGCAGAAAATCATCTAATGACTTCCATGCACGCTCTAAGGCGGAGCGCGAGCGTGTCAGGCTTTTACTGACTAATACCACACCTAAGTTCCTTCTGTTGTCCTTTGCGACCCAGTACTCTCTCAGAAGTCGACCCATGGCCCCAGTAGGCTTCGGCCCTGCTGGGTGGTTTTGCTAACATTTAGTAGTTAACAGACGGCTGGATGGGAGCTACCTTTTTTTTTTGTTTTTGTTTTCGAGGGGAAACCTTCAAAAGGCGCCCGAACTTTAGGGATAAGTCCGGGGAGTGTGGGATTTTTACCTCACTAAAACCACCCCGGTGATCACCATCAGCACATAGAAGGGACCCCGTTACCTCTCATAAGACCATTCCGGAACCCCCTAAGTGCAACGCCTGTTACGACACATCCCTGAAGAGACTTTATAACGGTCTCCCCTGACCCTCTTTGTGCACGGCAGCACATGATCACTGTGCTATCGTCTTCCCTGGAATCCCTCGATAAGCGAGCAGAGTCCCCACTCTGAGCGCACATGGTTCCAAAGTCCCACTTATATTCAATGGTGCAAGCGGGGTTTCGGCGTGTTAGGCATCAAGGCGGTTGCCTCCCCGACGCCTTCTTCTCCGAGCGAGATCGACCCTTTCAGGATGGGAGCTACCTACCGGTCGTCGTCCGCAAGCCCGCGGCTACGATGGCTGGTAATTGTGTTCGGGGTCTCGGTGAATGGAGCGTGAGGATTTTGTTTCAAAATCTGTGAGCATGCAAGGGAGCAGAAGTATGTTCCCTTGAAATAATTTTCTACTGGTATAAGCAATAGGTAGCAGTTATGACTGACATAGATAAGTTTAAGACACTTTCGTGGGAACGTTTTCCTGCGTAATTACTATTATACGTTTAAAATACCTGTCATTATTGCAACTTGCAAACTCGTCTCACCAAATCTACCCTTCATATCCATACATCCGGAAAGCATCAACAATATATAGGTACAATATGTTCATGACCACAAAGATTAATTTTATTACTATATCTATGATAAAAACGAGCTAAAACCAGTAGAGGTGTAGCGCGTGTTGAATGATAAACATTAATTAATAAAATCAGTCACAAGATTACTATGAAACAAGATAAACCGCATGTTACCGTCATTATAACGGTGTCAAAGGCAACTCATTGATTAGGTTACAACCAATTTAAACCAGAGCAGTATCATTTTAATTTTAATTAATCAAATAATTGTGAAATCGACAAGTTTGATGTTGTAACCAGCTTAGTTACAACACTTTTTTACAATTAAATTTTTTGGTTCTCTTTTTTTTAAATTTGAAATACAGATCGAAAAACCATAAATATAGCTATATGTTTTTATTTGTTTAGATTTTCAAATTCAGAAGATGATGTAGAATTTTTTATTTTGAATATTGCTCCAGACAGATTGCGACACGTTGTTTTCAGACATTCGTATTTCGTTGCCAACCTCAGTGATAATGCAGAAATCTATGGATGAAAGATCAGTCCAATAGTTTTTGCGCTAATTCTTTATAAACAAAAATACAAACCTTTCCTTTTTATAATATTAGTACCTATAGAAAAACCTCATCAGTGATAAAAAGTCCTAGTCCCTTGAGCTACCAATTATCTAGGTTTTACTGTATATTATTTAAACAAAAGTACAATGAATGTCCAGTCATCAATTTTTAATAACACCAGCAGCAAAAAAAGAAGGTTTATCATGAAAATGTAGGTCACAATGTGAACAGAATTTGCGAAACAATTTATAGCTAGAATCGATGCGCGTTGGCCTGTTATGCCAGTAATAGCCTGGCTCAGTAATGGCTTTAGTTCTTGCAAATCGATAATTCTTTATCCAGAGGTCATAACCACAGAAAAACTCACTTTTGTAGATGAATAAAAAACCTACACGTTAAATTACAAAATCAAAAACTATGAAATGAAAACATTTGACGAAAAATCAACAACATTCCTACTCAACTTTAAGCTGCGTTTTGATAAATGCTAGTATTCGCCTTTTTAAATTTATTTGTTAATTTTTATTTATCTACAAAAGTGAGTTTTTTTTCTGACGCACCCGGTATAACCCGCATACACAAAGGCTCTAATAGATAACTAGCTTCTGCCAGCGGCTTTGCTCGCTTATAAGCAGGTTTTTCCATACAAATTTTAGACTAGGGGTTAAATTAAGGGTTTCATCCATTTAGGAGGTGAATTTGGGAAATGTTTTCTTAGTGCTCGCTTACGTCATATAAAGAAACTTTGTGCAAAATTTCACGCTCCTAGTCCTAGGAGTATCGGCTGTGCGTTGATATGGCAGGTAGTCAGTTACTCCTTTTATATGTATACTATGTGACCCGACGAACTTCGTACCGCCTAATATAATAATAATAATAAAATAATAATATTCCACAACTATCACACAACGTCGTGTAGTCCCAAGCTAAGCAGAGCTTGTGTTATGGGTACTAGACAACTGATAAACATACTTATATATTTCGAAATACATATACATATTATAGATAAATTACACCCAGACACAGAACAAATGATTATGCTCATCACACAAACATTTGTCCTGGGTGGGAATCGAACCCACGACCTCCGGCATAGCAGTCAGGGTCACTAACCACTACACCAACAGGCCAGTCAATAGTTATGTTGTGATACCTTTTAGCTAAGCTGTCAACTCTACCCTACTCTACCCTACACTACTCTACCCTACTCTACCTTACTCTACCCTACACTACTCTACTCTACCCTACTCTTCCCTACTCTACCTTACTCTACCCTACTCTCTACTCTACCCTACTCTACCTTACTCTGCCCTAGTCTACCCTAGTCTACCTTACTCTACCCTACTCTACCCCACACTACTCTACTCTACTCTACCCTACTCTACCCTACTCCACCCTTCTCTACCCTACTCTACCCTACTCTACCCTACTCTACCCTACTCTACCCTACTCTGCCCTACTCTGCCCTACTCTGCCCTACTCTACCCTAATTTTCATTTTTATTTTATTAATTTTCATTCCATAAGAACCTTCTCCTCACAATAACAAACAACAAAAAAAGAAGGTTCAGCTGTTCTCGAGATTTGCACTTAGCAACACATTTAACGATTCATTTAGAGTGAGTTGCACCATTTAACTATAACGATAACCAAACCATAACCAGCCGTGAAACGGTCGCCTATTGGTCAATTCGACGATTTGACAACTGTTAACGGCTTTGTTATCGTTATAGTTAAATGGTGCAACTCACCCTTAAATGACCGCATGAATGGCATAACAACATGCTTGAACTGTCAACACTGAAAAAAGTTTCAATTTGACAGCACAATCCCCATCTGAAAAAAATTTCAATTTGACAGCAAAATCCCCATTAACAAAATGATCCGCCATTTATTGAATTCATTTGTCGATTTTGTGCAAACTTCACATAAACCATCTACTAAATAGTCCGAACAAAGCCTAAATTTAAATCATTTGGTTTGGATAGGTGAGCCCGTTCTTGAGTTATAAAATTACAACAAAAGGTGGCATTGATTTTTATATTATATAGATAAGTAATAGTCATGTTCAAAACCGGGAGAAGATTGGAGTGGTTTAAAGGGTACATTGTCTAATCCGTATACCATAACCGTGCTCCGTAACTAAATTTCCAATTTACTCTCAATAATTGAAATTGAGGATCAATTTCCATCCAAAATTCGATATGCCAGGCTCTGTTTGTATAAGGCTATTATAGGCTACCCATTAATTTAAATAATAGTAGCAGAGAACTATGTTCATGAAATAAGACATTCAAATTGAGAGTATTATTACTTAAAATGAAGATCACCCGTCACCACTTTTTAGTTTAGTCACTAGAAATGGTAACGGGTGATTGGTTGCTAGGAAAAAATGAAGAAAAATCTGTATTGTAACATGTCTGTCTGTCAAAGTAATTTTTTAAACCACCATTGATTTCTTCTATTAGAACTGAACCATAAATTATTTAATCACTGAGTGATTTTCATTTCTACAAACGCATAATACATTACGCCTATTTGTTTTTCCTCTAACTCATCATAAACTGCATATTATATCTGATTTTAAACCGGTTTACGTCAACGCGATCGACATGTTTCTGACTTTCGGCCCTCCGATTGGCTCGCTCCAAGCTCTTAACCAATCAGAGAGCCAAACGTAGTAAACGTTTCGATCGTGTTAATGTAAAAACAACTCGCACTCGGCGCACTGCAAAAACCCGTGTAACGCAAATTCTTCAGTAAATTACTAAAAAACAGAAACAAGTAAAATTCGGATGAAATTATATCATCTCCGTAAGAAGTTTGCAGGACTACAAGAAAAAGATGGACTCCTTACTTCGAAATATTCACATAAAACATCCTAAAAGTGATGTGATTGTTTACAATCAATTCACAATAACAACTAGTATCAATTTATTATTTCAGTTTATTATCAATTTATTGTTTATTAACAACAAACATTTAGGTCAAAGCTAAGAAGTTAATCATAAGACTAGGAGCACGCAATCCCTGCCCTGTATGCATTTATTATTACTAAATGATATTGTCAACACATAAATATTCAACTCCATACGAATTAAAATTAACATATAGCTTTAAATTATTATAAACTTTTTCACGATGACACTAACGAAACTTAATTGGAAATACAAAGAAAACCTCGTGACTTATTAATTGGAGAGTTTTCTCACATTTCGTGTGGAAAATCACTTTATTCACGGATGTAATGGAATGGATTTCACGTGAAATGAGCGTGCTCAAGATCGAGATATGTCACTTAGATGTGATTTCATGATACATGATACGATTCGGCTGAAGCTGGATGAAGTAACTTTAAAATCACACTAATTACCCGACTACGGTAAAGCCAAAGGAGGGTTACGATTTTGACAGGCTATGTATGTACGTGAGGATGTTCACCTGTTCCCTCATGGCTCATTATCTACTTATCGAAACTCGACATATGAGGTATCTTTAGAACCGTCTCAATCGTCCGCTGAACATAGGTTACGTGACGTGTTACAAAACTCGATATGTCACCCTCTAGCGGACAAAAAGTAAGGTGTTAAAAATAAAAATTCGGATAAATACAGCGTGTTTGGTATTATTTGCGCTGAAAAATTATGAAACAAGATTTTCAGGATGCTGAAATAAACAAGGTAACTGGAAAAACAAGAACAGAACAAAAAAGAGAAGCCGTAATCACGTTATTGAAGTGTTTCGGTTAGTACCAATAACGTATGTGCGGCTTTTCTATTTGTTCTGTTCTTGTTTTTTTTTTAACCCTCGACGGAATAGAGGTGTTATATAAGTATGAGGTGTCTGTGTGTCTGTCCGTGGCATCGTAGCTCCTCAGCGAATGGACCGATTTTGATGCAGTTTTTACTTGAAAGCTGACATTATCAAGATGGTTATTAGATACAATTTATGAAGTATTTTGTCAGGTGTTCAAGGTCATCAGCTCATTTGTTGGCTGTGGCAGGGATCTTACACATTTAATGGACGAATACTTTACTAATAAACACATGTGTGGCCTAATGTTTGAAATACTCATGTACCTACAAGTCGACGTTATCAAGCTGGTCTGATGGTAAGAGACGTAACCTCTGCATGCGTTTTAATAAACCCATCCAGTTTCGGCTAAATCTAAATAGATTTGTCTTAAAAATAGTTCTGTTTGTTTCTCATTACGATGAGAACTTGATAACAAAGACTTGATGCTAAAACTGGGAAGTGGCTGATGGAACCCTGGAATGTCTTGTACTAAACACATCGAGTTTGGGCTCATTAGACTCGTCTTATTCAGTTCTAAATATTTTTCATGATGAGGAGGACCTGGTACTGGCTAATGAAACCTTGGAATGCCTACTAGTAAACACGTCGAGTTTGGGCTCATTAGACTAGTCTTAACGAGTTCTTTTATTTTTTATAGATTTTATGGGTGGGGGGTTTTTTAATTTTTAATTTTGCTATTGTTATAAAGGTAATGTGACTGTGTGTGGTCACGTTTGTTACTTTTGCACGTTCAATCGGTGGAACGGATTTCGATGAAAGTTGGTACACGGGTAGACCATGTTTTGAAATAGCACATGGGATATTTTTTTATCTCAGGAGTATATTCCCTTTGGATGATTTTCTACTATTACGCAGGCAAAGCCGCTGGTAGCATCTAATTATGTATAATCTGGGATTGTGTGGTATATCAATTTGCGATGTTGTAGTCGTTTTAAGTTTAAACTTACATATAATTTAAATAGACCAGCTTTGGCCCACGCAGCTCCGCTCCCGCTCTTCCCCCTATTCCACCCTACAATACCGTACTCTACTCTACCCTACCCTACCCTACTCTACCCTACTCTACCTTACTCTACCCTACACTACCCTACTCTACTCTACCCTACACTACCCTAATTTTAATAATATTTTTTCTATAAGAACCTTCTGCTCACAAAAACAAACACAACAAAAAAGAATTAGCGAAATCGGTCCAGCCGTTCACGCGTGATGCCGTGACCAAGGAAATAGGGATTCATTTTTATATATATACCTATAGATAAGTAGGCAATAATTCTATTTATTTATTTATGTACGGTAATTTTATGCGATAGCACAATTTGAAAGAATTTTACAAATCCGTTCAAAATTAAGGAAGTTAGAAACCTTTTAAATGTGGTGTAAGAGGAAACTGTCTTGTAACCGCAAGATGTTTCCACTTCACCCTTACTCTTCCTTATACCAATATTTAAAGTGCTAATTGCTGTAAATATTAAAGAGTGCCCGTGGTTCTAGACCGACATACATAGATGGGTTTTAGTCAGTAAAAGTTTGACAAGCCCTCTCGTTTCACCCTAGAGCAGAAGGTCTTTTAATAATTTCCCACCACAAAAAAGCTGACGTTTTTTCTTATTTCGTATATTTGTGTGAAGATTATATAAAGGGACCATCCAGCTCTTTTTTTATATAATAGGTTTTTACCTGTGAAATTTCCGTTTTTTTGCCATTTTAACTGCGATATTACAGAAAATACAATACACAAAGAAACCATTAAATATCTACGAGTATAATATAAAGTTTATTTATACTTATAATTCCAAGTTAGTCCAAAGACATAACACTTCAAAGCAACTTGTTTTAAAAAATGGCAATTTCATAGGTATAGCTATTATTTCAGGTATTGGATATTTTTACAGATGACATTTTTTAGACCTTGATGACACAAAGCGTTAGCTATAAAGGATTCTATTGACTAAAGTGTAAAGGTGCTTTCTGCTTGTTTCACTGTAATGGGACCGGTTTTAAAGTAATGATTGAGACATTTTCCTAGCCGATAGCAGTTGATTGAATGAATGGTGACCCG
Source organism: Mythimna ferrago (assembly GCA_910589285.2). NCBI lineage: Eukaryota > Metazoa > Arthropoda > Insecta > Lepidoptera > Noctuidae > Mythimna > Mythimna ferrago. The sequence goes on along the minus strand of OU342673.1, from coordinate 12,973,595 downwards.
CGGCGCGCTCATTAACGTTACATAACGCTTGCGCATCGAATTGATAATAAACTAGTAGGTAAGCTACCTTTGGTGATTTACATATGTATACATATAATTACAATTTTACACACATCCGAATTATTAAGCAGAGGTGTGCCATTTTTTCCCACAACGCTGTTTAGTCCCAAACTAAGCAGAGCTTGTGTTATGAGTACTAGACAACTGTTAAACATACTTATATATTTCTTGAAACATACATTTTGTAGATAAATTACACCCAGACACAGAACAAATGATTATGCTCATCACGCAAACATTTGTCCTGGGTGGGAATCGAATCCACGACCTCCGGCATAGCAGTCAGGGCTAGACCTACAGACCAGTCCTTGGTACCACCATTACATCAGCTCTGTTAAGTTCCACATAATAGAGGTAGTCTCCGGACAACGAATCAGTATTGCTATCCAAGGTTCCCGCCAGAGTTCTGGTCACTTTTCCCATTGAGTTCTTTTTCTACATATTATTATTTTCATAATATAGTCCTACAGTATATTAAGTTATTTTATTTAATATAGAGGTTGAACATCATTACAAATCCTTCAAGAAGATGAGTTACTACTAAAAAAATTAAAGTGGAAAATCCCAATTACACTATGTCCGATCCAGGAATCGAACCTCAGACTTTAAACTCAGCAGTAGCACTCGTGACCACTAAACCAATGAGGCCATCGAAACAAATAATAAATACTACGCACAAATCGCAATCTTCTTAGTATTTTATAATACGTATTTTGTTATAGTCTCGATTTCAGTTTCCAGTAAATTCGCTAACAAAATGCGCAAAGGTCGAGCGACGTAAATGACCTTTGGATAAGTCGTTGTTTTGAGGAAACTACAGCTGATAGAATGACTCATCGGCCATGCTACTGACAAGCAAGTTAACATTGACGTCGACCTGTCTAGACAAGCCTTTGTTTTACTAAAGTGAATTCATAATCGAGTTGTCATCGATCAATTTGCCTAGGATTTTCTTAGCTATGTAAGGGCCGACGCTGCGTTTAACGGGCGCCCCTAAGTTCTCATACAAAAGTGCGTCGTAGTGGACAACCGTCGCGGGCAGCCGCGCGCCGCGTCCCTTTTCCTACGTAATAATACATTAAAGTTCTCCATCGATACAAGTACATGCACAGCGTTAAAATTAAACTTGCAACACTGCGCAGGTACCGGATTACTCGTATTACCTGCGCCCTATTATGCCTTTCTGCTACGGGGACCGTCACACACGCCACACTTACGACGTTACACGACGGGTGTCCGCGCGGGAGCCCGCTTAACGCAGTGAGGGCCTAATGGTCGGCTTCCTGTCAAATCGACTGCAACTGAATACCAGTATTCACATGGACCGACTTACAGCGATAACCCTCTATGCAACCCTGGTTGTCTAACTGGATAGTTAGACAGACGGATCAGTCAGAAGCCAGATATCTTCCTACACCGAGTGAAGTTTAATTAACTAAAATATTTATTATTAAAATAACAACGTTTAGTTTTAGAATAAATATTATAGTTAGTTTATATTTTAATTTATTATATTTTATTTTTACAAAAATGATAACTAGAATTTGATTAGTTTTCCATTACAGAAGTTTCTTGGTATCAGCCCAGATGTGGGAGACTCATCCGTCTAAATGTAGCAGTACAAAACTCCACTACCCAACGCAAAAAAAATAAATAAGCACTATTTATATTGAACATAACAAACCGATTGTAATTAACTTCAACAATATTACAATTCCCTAGGCGGGGGCAGATTGAATATTTAATGAAACCGTGTTCGGTGATGTAGCAAAATAAATTGAATTACACAGAATCCTTTGTTTGCCAAACTGGCTCGTAAGCCAAATGTCTGACCACTGCGGGCTATGCAAAACTTTAATTGATTCTATTAAAACTGAGGATTGAGCAATAAAGTTAATTAGGTATAGTTATCGGCACGGATCTTGAGCGCTCGGCGTCAGAGTGGGGATCGCTTTGCGCATTCCATACATTGGCGAGCCAATCGTCGTCTTTGTTAGATATATGCAGCAAGCGCAGGGAACGAATCAGGAGTGACGTCTATGGCACGATGGCGCGGAGAGCCAATCACTGACATTCCCCGCCCCCGCGTCTCACGTCGTACCACTAAAGAGACCGAATATTTGACTTCTGCTCAACTTGAAGCCAGCGCTCAAGATCCGTGCCGATAACTATACCTAATGATAGATAATGATTCTTTTTCAATATCTAATAGATAACAAAGTCCATAGATTAATAATGTGCTTAATTTCTTGAAAGCGTCAGTTAGATGACCATATTAACTCCTATTATTTTTCTATAGCAGTTGCTTTAGAAAGGTCCGAATTACAGACGAATTGCGACTACTAGTAAGTTAACCAGTGGTCGAAGTCGGTCTGAATTCGACCGTAAATCGTCGATAGAGTTTAAGTAAAATAATCGGTCAATATCTATGTTCATATAATATGTATAATTCTTTTGTACATATGTTTGTCACCATTCCTAAACAGCTTGTCCGATTTCAATGAATTTTTTTGTGTATATATTTGAGGGACACTGGACGGCTAGAAAATAAAATTGAACCCGTTAGATGGCGATGTATTATTTTAGTTTACCCTGGGGCCCTGGAACGAAAGCAAAGAAGGAACAAGACAGGGTTTTAGTCAGTAAAAGTCTGACACGCCCTTCTGTATCGCCCAAGAACGGGAGAAGTCATTACAAGATTTCCCATCCCTAAAAAAACACTCTAGGCAAAAGTGTTTAAAAAGGAACAAAGTTTACTTCTCATATATTGACTTGACTGGCCTGTTGGTGTAGTGGTTAGTGACCCTGATGCCGGAGGTCGTGGGTTCGATTCCCACCCAGGACAAATGTTTGTGTGACGAGCATAATCATTTGTTCTGTGTCTGGGTGTAATTTATCTATAATATGTATGTATTTAGAAATATATAAGTATGTTTATCAGTTGTCTAGTACCCATAATACAAGCTCTGCTTAGCTTGGGACTAGACGGCGTTGTGAGATAGTTGTAAAATATTTATATATATTTATATTATATATTTTTATATATATATATAATATATATATATATATATATATATATTTACGTACATATTTTTCTACTCCTGTAGCTTTATTATTCAACATTTCTGCCTGTTTGACATAAGCTTGGGACTCGGGACCCCGTTAGCACCCTCAATAGAAACTCAAGTTAATGGGGTCAGCGTACTGGATATGCTAAATGCTCCATTTCGACCGGCTGGATACGTAATGAAAAATGTATGCCCTCAGTCCTCTCCTGAATAAACTGGTAACTGCACAGTACAGACACAAATTATTTACTTCTAGCTATTATTTAGATGTGATAAAAGCAACACATTGAGTCAAACTCATTCTGTTTTAAGGTCATTTCGTTGCATAATAAATTAATTTATTTAATAAATTTGTCTTTCACTCACAAATGCACTGTCCATTAAAAATATACAATGTTTATTTGTGAAAAGCAAATGTACACACACACAAATACACTGCACTGCAATGCACTGTGCATGTGCACAAGCAAATGTGCACATGCACACAATTCACATGCACAGTGAATGAACCAGTGTTCCTGTATATTTATAATATAAAAGAATCTACAAAAAGAAATGAGATGTCATCAAAAACATAACTAGTAAAAAAACCAAAACTAAGGCACGTAGCTCAGTTCTTCTGCCGTACAAAGTTGTGAGATAAATGTAGTAGGTACCAAGTCGGTTAATTTATTCAGTCCGTACTAAAGGGACCTTGATGACCTAGATTGACTTAGCAATCGCATGTGTATCACAAGTAATAAGACCTGAAGGAAGACATTATTTGACAATTTACATTGTCCATTTTTATTTTGTATTTAATTAACAATGAAAAATGTGACATTGATTTTGACTGATTATTAGAATTAAGTATATTATTTATTGAATGTATAGAATAGTCAGGACATGTAATTATTTGACTATGAATTGAATAGTAATTAAATAGTTTCTTTATAATTAATCATAAAAAAACATAATATACTTACATAATTGTGTTGTAATAAACTTTGTACTTTTGCATGCCTTATTATTGGCAAAATATTGCTTGTTCTCTTTTATTACATTGTATCACCATCGCATGTACCCATATTTGCGAAATAAAATCTTCTCTCTTCTTATCTTAAGTACGGACTGAATAAATTAACCGACTTGATACTACATTGATCACTCAATTTTTTACGGCAGAAGAACCGAGTTGCGTGCCTTAGTTTTTCTACAAGTTATGTTTTTGATGGCATATGTATAGTTGGCAGAAAAATACGTTATCCAGCTACGGTGGTCCTTAAATTAATTTACTTTTATATAGCTAAAGTCAAATTAATCATTACAATCAGAGCATTAAACTTTTGAATGTCAAAAACAAGACAAAATAATTGATTCTAATTCTCCGTACTGTGACGAAATTCATGTTTTATTCACTTTAAACTATTTGTACATCAACTAACAGTCAACCTATAGTATATTCCAATTATAATATACTAATAAGTAGACTAACTTAACGTAGTTCCTGGTAACTAGTTTCAGTTAAGACTCCAAAAACTAATAGCCTTATTATCTTAATTTTCCATAATTATGTCGCATTAGTTTTTCACCAATCGGGTGTGGTCCTTGGGTGCACTAGCATAGCGTGTTCACAACAGGTATAATCGTCGGTTGGTATCATGTTTCATAAAAGTGTCTAAAGACCCTCTGCGAGTTGGTTTCAGCTCCTCGTACGGCTTCCAAAGGTCCTGGATCTCAGATATGCTGATACTTAACTAGTAAATAACTTGTTTTTTTTAAAGGTAAATTACATAATATGGCAAAAGATGAATAAGGAACTGCCACCTTATTCTTTTCAAATGGGTCAAAATAAAAAAAAACACAATAAATTTTACAGTATATTGTGTTTTTTTATTATATTTGAAGACGTGTACCTAGAATCGTCATCATTTCAGTCGAAAGACATTTACTGCTGGACATAAGTCTCCTCTAAATGTCGAACGATTTCAGTGCCATATGCCATCACTGGCAACACATACTGGTCATAGACTACGTCTTGAGACATTGTGGTATGCAGCTTTCGAAACTCTGCCCAGCCGTTTCAGATACAACGGTTAACCGACGTTTATATCTGAAACGGATGTACCTCTTGCTTGAAATTAGACCTTACCTAACTGGGCCACTAGTCGTAGGTAAATGTAATCGACTTCAACTTCGAGTGTCGAGTCACAGGTCGTCGATATGCATAAAAGCGGGTGTAACAAGGGTATTTAGCATGCCTTTCGATTTGTTCTCTTTTTTTTAAACCACTATTTCGGAAGCTCTATTGAGGAACCAACCATCAAACTAATATAATGTACGTAGATATAGCCACTAAGCAACAAGCTTTCACTACAATCTACTAAATAAAACAGGACTATCGCTCCTCGTGTATATCGATTGCTGGCAGATAACACACTTCATCAAGGCTGATAACCGATCCAAGTGAGTGTCTATCACTATTATTCACTATTTTATTCATTAAACAGGCTCAAGCCAATATCAAATATGAAAACTGATAAATATTTTATGGTGTTTGTTAAAGACTGCCTTTCAGCTTCATCCGGCTTCAGTGACTAATACGTATCTTAAGGCACAGTGATATCAAGGCTGTAATCTATGAAGTTTTTACCTAAAAAATCAAACGTTATATTAACTATAGTTAACGTTTAAAGAATCTGTGAAGATTTGTGTTTAAAAATACATACAGAAACACGTAATTTAAAACCAAAAAAATGTAATAAACATTGGTTTAATTTAAAAATTAAATACACCAGTCTGATTTGTGGTATCGAAATTGGTGAATTGACTTGCATGTTTATTTTATTGAATTGAATTGGCTTGCTTGCACTAGGCATTTCTCTCATGCGTCTTATAGGCATCAACTCAATTACCTGGCCGTGAATACATCATGCCTTTGTAAAAATAATGATAAGCCAACACATGCGGTTTTATAGCCTTACAAGAGACTAATTATTGTATATGTGCATTGCTTTAAAATGTCCAAACAACCTACAAAAACAAAGTGCAGATAATTATTTATTTATATAAAAGTAAAAGTAACAACACAAACGTAAATATTTAACTACCAAGACATATATACCCACTTCTCGCAAGTTCATAGAGAAGTGCTTTCTCACAGCATTTCAGTATAACTTGGGTTCTATGTAAGGCAAAGTTTAGTGTTTGACAGTACTGTAGAACACAAACACAGCGCGGAATAATTTGTCAAACATGTGGACAAACACGCCGGCTGAGCGGTCTGGAAAGCATTTATAATTCATCAAACAAACGCGTATACTGAGACAAGAATAGTTGATGCATGACATCGTTATCAAACACGTAGGTCATTGACGTAGGCTACGTCGACGGATACATTTTTCTTGTTTCAGCATTAGGTAAACCTTATATAAATATATCTTTTTATTGATAACTAGTGCCTGACTGCGATCTCACCTGATGATAAACAGTCATGCAATCATTGATGGTGTAGCGCACTAGTTCATAAAGTGCTTTTTCACTAAAGTTTTAAAGACAGCTAAATTATAATTACATATAAGTATGTATTTATGATAGGGTCAATAGGTGGGCGGTTTTATTAATAACTGTTAACTATTCTTTTATTATAGTTCTAGTAGCATGTTTCATTAATATTACGTGAGACGTGTGCTTCTAAGCAAGGCTGAATACAGTAACTGTAATCATACTAGGGATTACAGTCAAGTGGTGACAAGGGGCTCGGAAAATTTAATACAATATTTACTGGTTTGAAAAAGAAAGACTTTAGTGTTGAGGTATCTGTTTTTGTTATACTCTAACAATTTATAAGATATCTATAATAAAAATAATAATCAATTTATTTCAGGCAACATGTAGCCATATCATAAATACCTTATAGACTAACATACATAATAACTTATAATAAATCCTTTTGTTAGTAAACAAGATTCAGATCAGTGGCTTACAGTACCGTCGCTACGCCGATGTTACGACACTGCTATGGCACTACAGTTCCGCCGTTACGCCAATGCTACGACACTGCTACGGCACTACAATACAGCCGCTACGCCAATGCTACGTCACTGCTACGGCACTACAGTTCCGCCGTTACACCAATGCTACGACACTGCTACGGCACTACAATACAGCCGCTACGCCAATGCTACGTCACTGCTACGGCACTACAGTTCCGCCGTTACGCCAATGCTACGACACTGCTACGGCACTACAATACAGCCGCTACGCCAATGCTACGTCACTGCTACGGCACTACAGTTCCGCCGTTACGCCAATGCTACGACACTGCTACGGCACTACAATACAGCCGCTACGCCAATGCTACGTCACTGCTACGGCACTACAGTTCCGCCGTTACGCCAATGCTACGACACTGCTACGGCACTACAATACAGCCGCTACGCCAATGCTACGTCACTGCTACGGCACTACAGTTACGCCGTTATGCCAATGCTACGACACTGCTACGGCACTACAATACAGCCGCTACGCCAATGCTACGTCACTGCTACGGCACTACAGTTCCGCCGTTACGCCAATGCTACGACACTGCTACGGCATTACAATACAGCCGCTACGCCAATGCTACGTCACTGCTACGGCACTACAGTTCCGCCGTTACGCCAATGCTACGACACTGCTACGGCACTACAATACAGCCGCTACGCCAATGCTACGTCACTGCTACGGCACTACAGTTCCGCCGTTACGCCAATGCTACGACACTGCTACGGCACTACAATACAGCCGCTACGCCAATGTTTTACCGTACATAAGGTTGTGCTACACATCTTCTTCGCAACTGAATATATACGAATTAATAGTAATTATGACTTATTTTGTCAGTAGTTTGTCAGTAGTTTGTCAGTACTTTGTCAGTATTTTGTCAGTACTTTGTCAATACTTTGTCAGTACTTTGTCAGTACTTTGTCAGTACTTTGTCAGTACTTTTTCAGTACTTTTTCAGTACTTTGTCAGTACTTTGTCAGTACTTTGTCAGTGCTTTGTCAGTACTTTGTCAGTGCTTTATCAGTACTTTGTCAGTGCTTTGTCAGTGCTTTGTCAGTGCTTTGTCAGTACTCTGTTAGTACTTTGCCAGTACTTTGTCAGTACTTGTCAGTACTTTGTCAGTACTTTGTCAGTACTTTGTTTTTTTTGTTTGCTTAGGATGAATACGTATATTCATTTTAACTTTGCACCCTCAGATGGATAAAGACCTCTCTTGAATTCGTGGCTTTAGTTAGCGAATTTGACAACTTTCTGTCTTTCATTTAACTACTACCTGCTAATAAATTAGGATACCTGCACAATTTTTTTACTTTGTTAAAATAGTATCGAATTCAAAGTTTTAAAGCAATGGGTTCTTTAAATTCTAAATTATATTCAATAATTCCCCCGACCGAATTTCAATTATGGTGGCCAATCCCAACGGATATTAGCCAGATAAGCTGGAGTTATTATAGTTCTTAAACTGGTGCACTGGTACATTGTCCAATGGGGCGACTATTCGATACGGCCAGGGAAAAACCAGACGCTGGACCAACGGTTTTACTTGCGTTCTGGTGTACGAAAGTATCACACCACCAAATTCCAAACTCTGGACAGGATCAGAGTACCTACTCTGATGCAGCCCCGCACCCGCAGTGGCATGGGCCGTAATCCACCAGCAGACCCGCACTGGGCCTGCATGGTGGATTACGGCCCATTCCCTTTCCTAGAGAGGAGGCTTGAGTCCCAGTAGTGGGAACATTAAAAAGGCTGATGATGATGATGATGATGTTTAAAAAGAAGAAAATCGTTCGTCTATCAATAATTAAAAAAAAAATCTGTTCTATTTAAGTATATTGTTCGTAAACGGTTCAGTTTTCAGTTTTTTCTAGAAAACGTCGCTGTATTTGTTTCTCACAGTCTCTATAAACCGTGTCAATGATCTTGCGCCCGTGGTGATAACGTCCGTATGTATTCGAACCGCTTATGTTTGGACTGTCCTTGCGATCGCCAATCATGCTAAATTGTTGACAAATACACGTGATAATTGGTAACTAGAGCTAACCGGTCGTTACCGGCGACAGGTAACATCACATTAACGCAACAGTCACGAAGTACAATCATGCACGGAGCGCATGTGCCCAGAAAGGTTGATCTTCTTTAAGTCGATGGCCGTGAAACGAGAATTTTCCATACTTATAGTTTAGTTGATATAATTAACACCCTAGAACACGCCTAAAACACTGAGTCGTAGTTGTTGTTTGAACTTGTCATATCCAAGTGCATACACGAACAAAGAGATTGGATAAAATAGTTCCAGCCCAATCTCGTATGTTTGTTTACGGATCAGGGATGTTTTTCTGCACGATCTGGGACAACGAAGTTTATGTATACGTCGGTAAGTACATAATGAAATATTTACAGAATTAAACAAATGAGAAATTAAGATAATGTATTATTGCTAGAAATATCGTAATAAAATATTCGAGAGTACGTTATTTCGGTGACATCACGCTCCGCGGGCCATGGTCTGGAGCGAAGGAGAATAGGATGCAGTCACCACCTTCTACGACGAGGTGAGGAAACGGACATGCGCTCGTTCCAGCTGCCGCGACTGGAGACGCCTCGGGCTTCTACAGGCGCGGGCTTGCGGGTAGTTTGCCGTTCGGCCGTCCGGTATGGACTGAGCTCAGTAGCCTGATTCACGTAAAATCAAACAAGCCAAATATCGTCAAGCAGCACCTTCGTACTCTTGTATCTGTATTTGTTCTTTTCTTTTAAGTATTTGTGTGTACATAAATAAATAAATAAATAATACAACTGAAGGACACAGGTGTAGTTTTAACCAGTAAAAGACTGAGATGCACTCCCACTTCCCCTTACAGCGGGAGAAGTCATTGGATAATATTTTTCTCAATTCAAAAAAATACGTTATTTATTCACGTGATCACAAGAATACCTAGGTATATAAGTAGGTAATTAACGAAAAATCAGTGACTGCTTTCAAATAATATACCTATTTAGGCATTGATAACCGTGACCTACGCCACTGCTTAATTTTTATTACTCAAAAGTAAGGTTCCTCTTAGTAAAAAGTTAAATTACTATAGTTATTAACACTGACTGGTTTAGTCCAGTTTTACTTAGATTTTCCACAAAATTCCCGTGGGAGGGAAGTAGTTTACGGTAAACATCGACCCATTAACAAGGCTCCGAGATAATTACCCCAATTAACTAATTGTTTACGTAATTATCTAGCTTCTAGGAAAAATTGTGAGCACAATATGATATTGATTGTTTGAATTTCGTGACAAATGTGTCTGAGTAACGAACAACACTTATTATTAACGAGTTTTCACGGATTGATTTTTGAGTTTTAATAAACTAAAATAGACTGTCAGATTAATGATTTAATTTATGAGTATTGCAATTGTAATTTAATTCATTAAACCCCAAGCGAACGCCGGCGTTCGCGCACCTATTGTCTTTCTATTGTGTCTGTAATTTCCACGATTGAAAGGTATTGTGATTTATAATATACTAACGGCCCGTTCCGCCTTCGCACGGGCAATAAATATAGCCTATATTACTCAGGGTGAATGTAGCTTTCTAACTCTAACTGTAGTTTTTGAGTTTATTCATTACAAACATACATACAAAAACTTTTTACAAAAGAAATTAAACCGACTTCAATGTAAAAATAAACACTGAAAAGTACAAAATAACTTTAATTTCGGAAGTCGGTGTTTCCATAATAGCTAGTTTTGTCTCTTCGTTATTTAACACCGACTTCCGAAATTAAACCCCCGCTCTTGAGCGGAGTAGGAGATAGTGTCAGACTCTTACTGACTAAATGACCCACCCTGATCCTTCTAGCCTTCATACCGGGGCTCGAGTTCCCTTTCGGATAACCCTGGCCCAGTAGGCTTCGACCCGGCTGGATCCCTACTGTTGCTGACAACTCCTTGAGGCCCGCGGGAACAGTGCGCGCCGTCGACGACTTGGGCTTGGTCCGGACAGTTACCGGACAGCCGGACAGCGAGCTATCCATTGCTCACTGTCTGCAAGCCCGCGCATACGGTGGCCGAAAATCGGGATCAGAATCCCGGCGGTGAGAACGCCGTTGTCTGATGCGGTCAGCCTCCTCCTTAGCGAGCATTACTGCTTCGCAGAAATCGGCGACCGCCTGCCCTTCCTCCTCGCTACGGACCATGGCCTCAACTAAGGCCCGGCGCGAGAGGTCTCCGCCGCCGATTTATACTAAAACCTAAATAAATACATAACGTACATAAATAAAATAGTGCGGGAAGAGTTATTTGATGATTTCCCAACTCAAGAGAAAAAATGGCTCTTGCCTGGTAACAGACTTGAATTGTCTGGCTAAACGGTTGCTTGACAATAAGTGCCTGTAAAATTTGAAAGATTTGTTAAGTTTTAATCAAGTTATATTTAGCGAAGGTCACAAACAAGATACATATATTTAGACCCAATAGACTGCCGTATCATGGAACACATAACAACAGCATACTTCAATGTCTGATGACACGTGAACGTCTTGTGTTCCACCGTATCACATGCCGAAGAGGTCTCGTAAACCCAAATAATAATTTATCATTAAAACAACAGTGATAATACGCATCAATTGACGTTAATACACCAGCTGATTTAGTTATTTTTGCTGACATATCACAAATATGTTTATGCAACAAGATAGTTGTTATATCAAATAATGTGATGTTTTTACGTTCATTTTTGGGAAACTTTCCGTAATAATCAACAAAAATAGTTTTGATAAGCATTGACTGTGGTTTATTCCACTTCATTATCTGAGTTGGTAACGACCACAAATCAATAAGGTAGGAGTTACGAAGCAAGCTATGCGATTTCCGGAATTTTCTGTTACTTACAAATGATTAATGTAGGGATCTTAACATATTTTAGTGCTATACTGATATAAACATAGGTATATAGAGGTGTACTATGCCGAATCGAAAGCCAAATAGTCGAACATCAATTAATCGATCACTTTAAATCCTAAATACTCGAACAGACTCGAACGTTCATAATATCGAGTTGCCAGCGATCGCCTTCACGAGGACATGGCGGTGCTCCATTCAAGCGGGGCACATATGCTCCACCATGTCCTCCGGGTGAATGTGTGATGCATTGACCGCTCGATCAAACATTCGATAGTTTGAACACTCGACGTATTGAGTGTTCGATTTATTAACCATTCGATACTATGAACGTTCGAGTATTTAGGTGTTCGATTAATTGATGTTCGACTATTTGACATTCGATTCGGCATAATACACCCGGGGGTATACCGGTATATAGGTAGATTTTCCGGTAAATAAACCAAAGACTTAACAGAAAATAACAAATCATCTCATTATCACTTAAGCATAGTTACACCTATGGTATATACCATAGGTGTAACTATGTGTGTCACCATAAAAAAATCATGAAAGACAAAAAAAAACTTCTGTAGGTACGGCGATAAAGATGATACACAAAGGGTAAACCGATTAGATTAAGGTAAGCCTAATCAGTTTTAAATGGACCATAGTCGGCGCGATAAAGATTGTCAAGTGTTTAACTTCGCTGTGTCTTATCAGTTGTTCTGCTGTCGTCGTGGGCGTTATTTTCACATGATAATACAATGCAATAATGCCGCTCAAAGTCTGCAATGTTTATGCACGATAATCGGTAATAATGTTTAAGCATATGATGCTTCTATTAATCGCTAGTCTCTAGTCATGATTATCCACCTCAAAACATGCCGCTTGGGATTTTACATTGCAACTTTATTAAATACTTTATTATTCCATTTCTTTGGGTTTTTTTTTCTTCAGATTCTACTGTGCTTGTACACTGTTAACTGTTGGTCAAATAGCCACCATGTGGAGTCATTCATAATAGAATACCTAAACTTCTACTTTTTTAAGTCTGTTAATAAGTTGCGGGATGAACCTAACCAATTAAGGTGACACTGTGGTCAATCGCGTGCCTATCAATAATAACAATAAAAAAAACCAACTAATGACCCTGGACAGATACAGCTGGAATTTTTATAGAGTGATCTCCGCTTAGCAATAGGATTGACAAGCTGATAGTAACCAGTCGGTGTTATCATCAAATTTTATTAGTGAGAAAATTTCAATCGGAACGTAGATTGCGGCTTTTTGATTATTTTATCATAAATTGTTTATTAATTCACGCACAAACTTATTATAACAAATATTTGTGAGTAATGCTCGCTCTGACGTCTTGCAACGACCTATTGTTATAGTAATCGATTTGATTGATTAATTTACCTGTCTTATTTACTCAATTGAAACTTATAGATAAAAACTAACACGATACTTGATAATGATCACATTATAATATAATGATTCGATTCAAACACCAAAGTTGTAGAGAACTAGTAGGTGTAATACCTAACGGATTATAGGGTCACCTGTACTTTTCAAGAATCACCTATGATTCCAAAAACAAAACTAATCTATATCGCGAATACATTTCTATATTTGAAACATCCACCTGATAATGGGTAAAAATATTTATTTTTTATTTTTGAGGGAAACTTAAAAGCACTTGGATTTTTGGGGAATAGACCAGAGTGTGTTGATTTCTTGCCTCATTAAAACCACCCCAGTAATCACTATCAGCACATAGAAGGGAGCCCATTGACCTCTTAATAGATCACCTGCACCTCACTTTTTATCGCGAGGCTAATGTCAATTTTCTTTCATTAATTCATTAAACCCCAAGCGAACGCCGGCGTTCGCGCACCTATTGTCTTTCTATTGTGTCTGTAGAATCATACGTTCGGTGCGCGTATCTTACAGCTTACAGTTAATATTTGATTAGTTTGGTTCTGCTAACTACAGCATCCCAGCCAGTCACCAGAATTCACCAATACTCGCAGCTAATCTTAGTAGACAGGTTTATCGAAGGAACCAATTTTTCACTTTTCCCTGATCAATTTTACCGAGATCGGGCTTAATTCAATTGATTCCAAATTGTATAGACACTTATATAGACACTCGAAATATACTACACCAATTTCTTATCATAAAATCTACTAGGAATCAATTAACAAATATTGTTAAAACATTCACTAAACTTTAAACGAAAAAATTTCGCCAAAAACTCTCATCTAGCACTTTATTTACTCGTATTTAAAGATTTCATTCTTTAATTAAGATCTCTCTGATCTTTGGTCCTGACACGATGTCATCTACCTCGTAAGGGATCCTTACGTGGTAGGTATGTCTTAAGTTTGGCCTACTGATTGTTTAATAGATGTGTACCTACAGTCCAATTTTATTTGTGCGTGACTTGTTCCTAATTAGTGTGATAAGCTATTTTTTGATAGAACAAGTCTACTTAACCCAGTCTTCCAGTTTAATACTTAAAATATACTCCATTACATAGCGCTTCATAACCACATACATACATCGAAGGACTGGAACAATTTGCCTGCTGCGGTCTTCCCATCTGTTATCATTTATGTGTCTTCAACGCTAGAGTGAATAGGCTTTTAATAAACTAGGTAGTACGTTTAACCATCGACAAATGCATCACTGCTTACCATCACATGGGATCGTAGTCAGGCACTAGTTGGTCGCGGCTGATTAATCAAATCCCATGTTTCACATTCATTTAAGTATGTGAGTCACCAGCTTTATACTTCATCATCATCATCACTTCAGCCGATAGACGTCCACTGTTGGACATAGGTGTCCCCCAAGTGTCGCCACAATGATCGATCCTGTGCGTCCCGCATCCATCGGACTCCCGCAACCTTCACCAGGCTTTATATTTAATAATACTAGATTAAATTAGAAAGAATCGAACACAAACAGGATTTGAACCGGCGACCCAACTAATCGTGATGACGCATTTCTTATCACCATTACAACAATTACCTACGATAAATGTCAGTCTCGTCTCGCATGCTCAGATTGAATTATGACGAGGGTAGGTAGTAAAATATTTTCGTACGGCTAGATAAAGACATAATACTTATGTAGACTCACTCGTGTCTTATTTTTATGGTTTTTGGATTGAAATCTTTAGGCGCGCTAAGCCGTCACGCTCGGCTAAGTAACGCTCGTTCGGATAAGTTCAGCTCGAATCGGCCGATCTTATCCGAACGATTACGATTTTGCGTTATTCACCTCGCCATAAAGAAGTTTTCACTTGTGTCGTGTGGTTCATTTTTTAGTTTTTTTTTTAGTTTCACACTGTTTAGTGTTGGTGCTATGCTACGATTACGTACACTCTTTCTTATCTACTAATAATAATGACTTACTTTTGCTGCCCCACTGCAGAACAATTGTTTAAGTCTGACGTGGTCCCAACATTTGACTGATTTAAGGGGCAGGGTTAGAAAAATGCTGCGTATTTTTAGGCGGCTGGGTAAGATTGCAGATGACTCAATTCTAAAGATGATTCACTTTTCTTTCTGTCAATCCGTTCTCAACTACTGTATTATAGCGTGGGGTGGGGCTGGAAAATCCTCATTAATTAAGCTAGAACGAGCTCAAAGAGCTTTGCTTAAGGTTGCCTATGTACGACCGTTCCGGTACCCCACAGATACACTTTATTCTGAAATGAGAGTGCTTAGAGTCAGTCAGCTTTTCATCCTATCTGTCACACTTAAATTTCACAAAACGTCCAAGAGCACTGGTGTCATGTCAAGTCGAAGGGTACATTGGGAAAAGATACGATGTCGTAAAACGATTGGCAGAAGGTCGTACGGTTATATGGGTCCGCACTTATATGGGAAACTCAATGACCGACACAAAATTCTGTCCTTAACACACAACCAATGCAGAACTATAATAACAAAGTGGCTTTTTACTTTAGATTTTGACGCAACAGAAAATTTATTAACCTAAGTGGTAAACTCACGGAGCACACGTTGTTGTTCATACGATCATATATATTAATTATATTCAAACACTCACATAGGGACACTCACATTTACGTTTATAAAATACAGACACACTATCTTAATTTCTAAACACTTATTTTAACTAACACCATTATACACATACATTCGCTAACCATTGTTTTATTTCTTTATTTTTTGTTTGTATTCCATCTTAAAATTAATTTAGCTGGAACATGTTCTGAAGTTGATAAAAATGTAAGGTATGGAAAGATCTGGATCTCACGTCACAGGGAATCCTAGTGTGAGTTCCAGGAAACAAACTTATAAAAATGTATCTTCTGTAATAATAAATTATTCTAATTCTTATTCTTATTTTTACCAGAACTTTTTTGCAGCGATGTGAGATCTCTAGCAATAGAATATATTTGGTACAGGAATTCAATCCCTTCGATAAAACAAAAATAAAAAAAAATATCGAAAAGTTCAGTCAGGATTCCCAAACAGGTATAAATTAGTGTCATTTCAATTAATTTAATTATATCTTGTTTTATATTATTTTATTTTAAATTGTATGTTATAATTTATTAGTAATTAAATTAAAAAAAAAAATTGTTTCTTTTTAATTTTATTTTGAACCGGGTTCTAATTGCTGTAATTTTATCATTATCGATTTTACCTAAACTGGTTAATACTAACATTGCAATCATAATTTAAATGTACTTATAATAATTTAAGATTAATTTTAGTGTTACCTAATATTGTTTTAATTTCATTTCAATCATTTTTTTTTTTGTCATTTTAATGTCTTCTTCAGAATTTATTGTTCATTATGGGTATAATCAATTTTCATGTTTACACCTCGTTTAATGTTGCAATTTTCGGTGTTTTACGTACCGTTTTAATATGCCACTGTTTGTAATATGAACGACCCAGAAAATAAATTTAAAAAAAAATATTTAAAAAAAATCTTTAAACAAAATGCTAAAATGTATTAAAGTGGAGCCTATTCCACTTTGTAGTACACATCTACAACAATATCGATCGACAACTGAATAATCACGGGATTATTTAAAAATAGCCTGTCAAGCATTATTATTAATGAAAAAGATACTGCATGCAATATTAACGTCGAATAACTAAACAAAGATTACTTCAAAACATATAAAAATAAAATAATATACTTTTCTGACGTGTTTTAGAGATATTTTTGTGAACTGTTATTTTCCCTCTGAGAGTGATGACATATTGGCCTTACAGAAATCGACCTCACGCACTTTATCTCAAGTAACTAAGAATGAAGAACAAAGAGGGTTGACTTCGAAAACTGTGCCAATGACTACTGACAAAGTGTAAATAAAACAATTGAAGAACATAACTGTTTGAAGATAATTATTTATCAGGCCCGTCCACAACAGCCGCAGACTGTTTTATCTAACCAGTCCGTTGGCCTATTGTGAGTATTCTCTGTAGAATATTAGTCATTTAGGTATACGAAATGCTGTGACTATTTACATTTTATTTAAAAAAATATAAACAATCTTAAAACTTGCCTAAAAACTCTTCACAATGATTTTTAACCTTAGATGAACATCCAAGTAACAAAGCATATCCTATTGCGGATATTTTATACCAGTCACTGCTATTAATATTTTTGTAAAAAACAAAAAAAAAAACCATTACACATGTGATTAAATAAATAACGCCAAACGCTAGTGCACTGTCCCAATTGATCAAAAAGTAGTCTTAAAAGATAAGTAGGACTCTTTTTTGTTTATTTATTTTGATTTTATTTTATTATTGGATTTTTATTTTTATTTTTGGGCATTAATTTTGAATTTCTTTTTTACCATAATTCTGATTTTATTAATAACTAGCTTTTGCCCACGAATTCGTCCGCGTACATAAAATATCTATGTCACTCAGGAATAAAGCAGCATTCTATCGGTGAAAAAACTTTACCAATCGGACCAGTACTTCCAGAGATCCTACAAACAAAAAAGCAAACAAACTTTACCTCTTTATTATATTAGTGTAGATTGTAATTTTTGTATATTTACCGTGATTTTTAAATTCGTTTTATATTTTTTCATTTTAATAATTTATTTGTCCTTTCTCGTTTTAATTTTTAATATATATATTTTTTTGTTAGAAATTTTAACAAAATTGTACTTAAACTATTGAGAATACACTGGATTCTGTAAGTAATTCAGATTCTATTTAGCTCCGGAGCCAAGGAATTTAATTTATATGTGTAAAAACCTTATGTTAATAAATAGTTATAGTACTATCTCCTTTATCTACCCTAAAGATAATGTAAGGCTAAGATAAACTAAAGGAACATGGGTGGTTTAATAATAATAATAATCAATATATTTCAGGCATCATGTACCCATATCATAAATGCTTTATAGACTAACATACATAATTACTTATAATAAATCATTTTGTTAGTAAACAAGATTTGAAACTACGTTAGTAACACTTCACTTCGCATCTGTGTGTGTTGTGTGTTGGTTTAGTCAGTCAAGTTTGACCCTCCCTATCATATGACTTATCCCGCTCTTTGCACTCAGAACGGGATAAGTTGTTAGAAAACTCGACATTGGTAGATAGTTTTTTTTTTCTTAGCCTTTACTGTCCCACTGCTGGGCAAAAGCCTCCCCCAAGTTCTTGCAGACATTTTTCTTCCGCGCCGTGTCGAACCAGTTATCATGATACGCATCTAGATCTTCTGGCCACCTCTTTATAAGGCTTCCATCTACAGGGACCCACTGTGTGACCACACTTGCCCAGCGGTCACTGTTCTTGCGGCTGACGTGACCCGCCTAATCAAGTTTAAGCCAGCCAGCCTTTTTACCCACGTCTATTACGCCCAAAAAGTTAGATACTATAAAAAAAAGGAAAGTAACTAAATGGTAAACTAATACGACCTATACAGAGGCCCTACCACGAGCTCTTAATGCGATCTATTCGACGACCTAAACTGAGCTGCTAGAGGGATGGAGCTATATAGATTGTATAGCTCCATCCCCCTTGCTCACTCGCACGCTTGCCATTTTAACACGTCATGGTAAGGTCTCAGACCAAAACACAACTGTTAACACGATTAGTTACGCGAATATATTTGTAGTGTTTTTTGACGTTAGACTAAATCAGACAAAATGGAGTTGTCATAAGACGTCGAAGTGTAACGAATTTATATTTAAATGCCTGGTTAAATTATGTAAAAAATACTATTTGACTTTTCACATTATTCAAGCTGAGACGACTTTGTATAAGCGCAACTTACACAATTTAAACTGCCTACCTTTTCTGTAAAACCATGGAATTACGAAGCTACTTTTTTCTTTCTTTACTTTTTAATCAACAAATTTAAAATTGAATTCTTTTATACAACGCAAAATAAGCAATATGTGATGTTGTCTAGATAATATTAATAGCGTCGAGAAAAAAAAAGGTATCTGTATAAGGTATGTGTATAGATAGCTTTTTATTCTAGACTTCGTTTCAAAGTCACATAGGTCAGTTAGGTCCTTTACCATAGTGTTGCAAGTCTTCTTTCGAACTTACGAGTACCTATCTATTAATAACTAACCGTTTTCAATAAAAGCATTTAATATGACTTAATATTCAGCTGACATCCAACTGTCAACGAAAACGCAAAATTAAAATTATGTAAGTTATTGTTATTTTAAATAAATCTTTGTAGGTAAAATCTCTCTTGTTCAAATCAAAAGATTTGCAACATAATACTGCATAAAAATGAAAGGCTTCAACTTCATCATCATCATCATCATTTCAGCCGATATACGTCCACTGTTGGACATACGCCTCCCCCAAGCGTCGCCACAACGAACGTTCCAGTGCGTCTCGCATCCATCGGTTTCCCGCAACCTTCACCAGGTGATCGGTCCACCTTGTAGGAGGCCTTCCAACACTGCGTCTTCCGGTACGCGGTTGCCACTCCAGAACCTTTCAGCCCCATCTGTTCTGCGAGAAATGTGCCCTGCACATTGCCACTTAAGTTTGGCAATTCGTCGTGCTTTATCTTCAACTTCAGTCAAATTAAAATAAGTCACCTCTGTGTAAACTACGAAACTAAAGATTAATCATTTACAATCTCGGTTAGGTTAGGATGGAACTGAAAAGCCCGAAAAATTATCTCCTTCTTATACAATTTTGACACGTATTTCACATGTTGCTATATCCTAAGATTTAGGTATGAATTTAATGAATTAAGGTATACCAATAACAGGTTTTACAGTAACATATAAATCTGTGAAACAGCACTGCGGTCTGCGCGGCCACAAACGTTCATATAGTAGAGGATACGGTTAAGAACGACCTTCACCGGTTTGTTTAATAAAACGTATTTTATGATAAATTTAGTATATTAAATAATATAACGCGGGTGGGTTGCCTGAGAAATTCCTGGCCAAACATTTTTTTTTTTTTGAAAAATGCACCTGTGTGTTTAACGAATAAATTTAATACTAACCGAAAGTGTGAAACCTTTAGAACATAAAAATGTTGGGTTGCTTATTTGTTTCATGGCATAACTATGGGTTGCCAGGTATAAACAGGTATGTATAAACAGGTGTGTTTATTTTGCTATACAACAAATGCTATATCAAAATAAACGCTGTTTCATTACGAATACGATGATATAGTGTTGTCTGAAAAAAAATCTGGTATGAATAACGGTTGTACATTTTTCTAAAAAAAAAGAAAATTTTCAATTTTTAATTAATAATAGTCTGGCCAGGAATTTCTTAGGCAACCCACCCGCGTTATATTATTTAATACACTAAATTTATCATAAAATACGTTTCATCCATTAAACAGACCGGTGAAGGTCGTTCTTAATCGGATCTTAGACTAATACTCCACGCACAATACACCCAGACTCGGAACAAATATTGTAGGCCATACAAATACGAGTACTTGTTTAATGCGAGAATCGAACCTGAGACACGTAGTGCTGCAGCCAATTGCTCAACCACTGCGCCCATAATGCTGTCCAATTAGTATTTCTTTGCGCAAAATATTATTTAAACCATTCTTTAGGAACCTTTTTCCTAAGATGAAGAGAGCCGATGCTACACAAATATAGCGTAGCTTTCTGTACGTGAATCTTTATAAACCGAACATACTCGTAGAATACCTCTCACTACCAAGCTAAAGTAACGCAAATTATAAAGTCTTTAATTTGACAAGAGAAAAACCCACCACGTTAACAATCATATAATATAAAAAACTTTTTACAAAAAAAAAAAAAACCAACTTCAATGTAAAAAAAACCCTGAAAATAACGAAATAACATTAATTTTGGAAGCCGATGTTTATGTCAAAAAACAAACGGCAATCTTTCGTTTGAAATTCCACTCAACTCGACCGCAAAAAATACAATTTTGAGACCCCTACTTTTAAGAAAATAAAATTAGTCGTTGTGATTGAGAATTGATTGGTACCTACATTATTCATCTAAATAGGTTCAGTACCTACTTTAACATGTTTTTATGTGGGAAATCATAAAATATCTTCTCCCCCTCTGGGTGGAGCGAAAGTATGTTAGACTTTTACTAACTAAAATCAACCTGTGTTCCTTCAGTTACCGTTTGCGTCCCAGTACAGTGACTCTTTTGAACTATCTTGTATCCTAGTACCTACTTAAGTCCCTAACTCCCGAGCAGTGCCATAAAACAGTGACTTTCTGAAGCCTACTCCTTAGTAACGGCTAAGTCAATAAGGTTTAAAAAAAATATGTGTTTATTATAAACTCATGTACAACATTATATCAACATATTATGATTTTTTTGTATGACTAATTAATTTGACCAAAAAAAATTTAACAACAATATATATTTTCACTTGTTTTCTCTACTCCTTTCAAACGGCTTTGATCTTTAGAAATATGTTTACACAAAAAAAAAATGGCTGGTTAAGCGTTATTCAGAATATAGCATATTTAAATGAATCAATATTTCGCAAAGAAAATGGATTTAAAGGTCAGCGGAGTCTCATCTTCGTGAAAATGTTTCTCGAAAATGGCGTCACTATAGTACCTGTATAAACAAATACATCGTCGCGTCGTCTGAATCAATAGCGTAATACAGTTCAAACAAATGTTGGCTAACGGTCCCGCCGAGTATTTGATAAAGGTAAAGGACACCTTATCACTGTGACCTTCATTTTGTATGAAACTTGTAAATAAATTCGGTCAAGTGTGATTTTAGTTCCAAATAGGTGGAACGGTTAAAGTCACCCAGAGGGCAATGGAAAGGGCTATGCTCATTGCTCAGTGTTTTTTGCGTAATCGCATCAGGATGCAGATTCCCGCAGGACCAAGGTTACCGACGTAGCCCAAAGAATCGCCAAACCTAAATGGCAGTGGACAGGGCACATTGCTCGCGAAATAGATGGTGACAGAGTGGTGACTCAATACCGGAAGAAACAGCGTTGGAAGGACAGATGACCAGCACGCTTAGCCAAGTTGTTATACTGCAATCGTTAACACTGTCGAAAAGTGATGAAACGTATGGGAATGACGTCATATCTGTTAGGATTAGGGTACCAAGAGAAACTTCATTTTAAGGATTTCAATAATAACTGTTTATTATCCTTTTCTTTATATTGGAAGGTGTATTTCAGTAATATCACGTGAGACGTGTGCTCCTAAGCAAGGCTTGTAGAATACAGTAACTGTAACCATACTAGGGATTTCATTCAAGTGCTGACGAGGGGCTTAGACCAATTAAATACAATATTTATGGTTTAGAAAGAGAAAGACCATAGTGTTGAAGCAGGATGGATTTGTTTTTGTTATATTCCAACACGCCCCCCTCAAAAATAAATCCCTTTTCCTTTAATCGCAATATAATATCTATTACATAATATCTACTATACCAAACACCTTTATACAATAATAAAAAAACACACACCTTCCTTATTTCTGGGAATACAATATCATCATGGTCCAACATTCGTTGCGCAGGATTAGGGAAAACCCAGTAAAACCTAATCAGACCAATCAATCATTTCACTTATTATTGAAACTATGAATCTTATTCGTCTACTTATCATAACCAAGCTCTTATTATTTTAACATAATATAATAACATATCCTTATGCACACTGCATCTATTTACAACGTCACCACGAATTTTATTCTTATCTAAGTGTTACGCACCGTTGGAAATTTCACAGGATACCAGCTATCTGGTTAAGTTGTAGAAACAAAATATTTTAGTAACATATTTCTCAACCTAATACTTAATATCTATGTGTTTGTTTGCGGCTAGTACACGGGCTGGTAGGATTATTCGCAATGCTTTTGCATCCATTATTATTATTATTATCTTAAATAAAACAGCATTTGCTACAGTAATGAATATAAATAATACTTAATATGTAAACATTTTCACCAAATACTTTAATCACAGTATCTTTAACTGTTTTACATTACACCGTATTCTGCTTTACTACTGTGTACTATCTTGCATTGTTAGCTGCCAATTTATTTGCTAATTTAATTGCTAGCAAATTGTACATTGCTTAAATAATTTAAACAATTAACCCACAGTACATTTTATATTTATTCATCATTACCACTTCAGTCACAATCAACAAACACCCACCTATATATTTTATTAAACTTGAGATTTATAGTTCCTTTAAATATTTTAATACAAAGGGCCTTGTATCTAAGTGTAATCATTACAAATAGTCGTTTTTGTTTGCATAGACTCGAGATGTAAACAGTAAACTAAGATTAGGCTCAATTGCATGCCACGATTCAGCATCAAACACCTCATAGGATTTCGATAAGGGGCTCTTATAATTTCTCATGAACTCAACGTTTTGTTATCAACATATTTAACTTCCAAGGAGTGTATGGGCAGATTTATTGCCCCTAAAGCATTCCTCAAGTTAAACATTTTAAGAACTGTTATTTATCTACATTTCCTAATTCAAAGTGATTTTGTTTTCTGACTTATTTTATTTTTCACAGAAAACATTTTATATAACGATTTAATAAAAAATTTGATTGGGTATGTTTTACTCGACTGCTAGGTTACACATTATAACATAGTTGTTAAAATGCAATAACATAGACTTAAACTACCTAAATAAAAAACTTTTTTTTTTTTTTTTTAATCACATAACATAAACATCACGCGTTTATTACCCAAAGGGTCAGAGAGGCAGAGGTGTACCTATGTACCAGTACACCAACATTTTATCAGTTATGTTTAGGTCCCTTATTTATTTATTTATAATACTTTATTGTACACCAATATAATAAATAACAAACCTTATAATAGTAAGCAAACTTATTGCCATCAACTAGATACCAGACTTCAAGCATCATCATCTTCCAAATGTCTTGGGGTCGGCTTCTAGTCTGACCAGATGCATCTAAATACCAGTATTTTACACGGAGCGACTTACTATCAGACCTCCATAATCCAGTAGGTAACTAACTGGGCAACTACTAGACTTCATTCATGGCCTGCATTAAAACTTAAATGCACTGATCCGCTGATGAATATTAGGAATACCTTTTTGTATAAGCTCACCGAAACATTAGGAAGGAACCAATAATATACAGACTACATCCATCCATATAATGATTTCATTAATATATAAACCATTAATTGTCAGCCAGAATACCCTTAGCTATATTCATATACTAAAATTTCTTCATCCAGGTTCCTCAAAATTATGCTTTTATATCCACATTTAATTATGTCAACCAAGACATTACATTGATACACAAAAGTTTAACTAAAACTTTGCTATTCTTTCAACTGATACAAAGGTTTGATTAACATTTATCTGATAACCACGAGCCACTAAACTCGTTTTACAACTTATTTTCAACTGTACTTATTTACTATCAATGACTTTTCTTTATTTACAATCAATTTGATTTAATCAAATTAATATTTCTTTTATCTCTCTTTAGAACTATATTTCCAGGTATTATTTTTCAATCTGTACTTAATTGAATCAATTATTTCATTGAAAACATTCTTCATTTAATTGCTTATCATACCAGCATTTAATTCTATTTTTTTTTTATGGTCCAGCACACAATAAGTAATAACATATTATCAAAAATACTGTTGCCATCGTATTCATTATACGAAACAGAAAATTAAGTTTTGCATCCTACACTTCGTCTCTAACTATGTGATGTTTCTCGATCTTAAAATAAAGTTAACTTATTTCCATGTGATATGACAATCTCGAGCTCTCCACTGTTTCCCAAACAGATTTATTTGCAATTACGCCAGGTATTGTATTATATGTTTGTTTGCTTAAAAACTGATTGATTCTTATCAGATCCACACCTCTTTCCAAACGGGTGTACCAAGTCAGAGTTATCAAGTTATGCTATTTATAGCTCATAACCCATTTAGGCTCAAGTCTCACTGGCCTATTTGATAAGAACTTAATCTCATCCATTTTACATCTCTGACTCCCACAAACATTTTGGTTTACCACATCCCACATTTTATAACCATTAAATTTGATTCATCACCAACGAAATTCCCTTTGACAACCTCTTTGCCAAATTTCGTTTTTAGGCTTTTAGTAACTTAGTAAACAGTGGAATCAAAAACTTTTAAATATACGGTTTTGGCTTATTATTATGCCATAACTAATCAGGTATATTTTTTTAAATCTCAGTGCTCCCCAGAACAATCCAACTTCAGAACGATTTGTCTTATTTAGACTCGTTTTATCATCGACATTGTTCATCATACACATCATACGTTCGGCCATTTACAGCCAGTGTATGCGGCACTGTTTAGGGATGACCAAGCAATACCTTCCCGAGCTCAACTCTTCCATTTAATTGGATATAATTTCCCTTTCATTATCACAACATAAAGTTAACAATTCTCAGACCAAAATGAACTTCACATTTTGCAACGTAATCCCGAAACTTAACAAATCTTTTGATTTATCCTCAAAATCACAACATAGCTTTTAACTTCAATAGACAAAAAAAAACTGTTAGGACCGCAAAACATCTGTGTGCACTTGAGATTAAATGACTTCTCGTTTCAAACTTTTTTTGTTTTCAATTTATCAAATAACAGACAAGTTTTTGTCATCTACAAACTTCACACAATGTACCGTTAGGTCCAATATTATTTATGATTATCAGAAAATAATTTCATACATTTCGTTTCCAACACATATTTTGATTTGCATTTATTTCATACCATAATAATTCATAATTATTACTATTTGTGACTTCATCTAACGAGCATTCGCTATTTAAAGCTTTTTCAAGTACTAACCAGTTACCGTTCAATAGATTGTTCAAAGACTTACCCTTATTATCGGCTTACCATCGTTGAACATATTGACCCCGCCGTTTTTACCAAAAACGACAGTCATTCCCGATTGCTGCTTTTTCTTCGCCGACAACGTCCATTTTACTGGTCACCTGGTAATTCCCTTTCTTCGTCGCTTGTATAGCCGCACCAATATATCAACTGAATCGTTTCTTGGCTCCTCACGCTCATTGAAGTTTAGTTTCAATTTTTTTTTTTTGATTTTCAAATGATTTGCTCCAGATTACCAAACAAAATTAATTCGTTTGCCCATCATATCACGGCCTGCCATAAAAGCAAATCCAGAAGTATGTATTTCAGTAGTTTTGTTTTGAAGTAACCAACTATACCGTTTTTTTTTTTTTGTTGGCTCCATTGTTTTCACTAGGTAGCGCTTTTGTAATTCTTCAAATCTCCCTTTTTGCCAGAGATAACATTTCCTGGGTTCCAAATTGTTCTTTATTGACTTTTGTTTTTTTTTTTTTGATGCTATCTTGAATTGTTTGAAGGTGTGACTTGTAGTCTCGTAAGTTTCAGCCTGAAGTACTTTAAGACTAAGATTTCATACATATCTTGTGTAAGTTTGATTTCATGATCTCGCAATCTCGTTTTCCAAAGTTAACTTTATGTTGTCTTCAGTCAGTATCACGACTGCGGTGACAGTGCTGCTCCGGACTCTTGGTAGGGTCATGTTTGGCGGATCACTTTATCGGATTCTAATTGTGCACCTGCAGCCATAGGTTCAGTGACGATTTTTATCAAATGCTTGAAAATATTTGGTTAGTGTGGTGTTTCTAACCAATTTCAAAATCAGCAACCTTTTACTAAAAGACAGCTTCGTCGCCACATAATGTTCTTTACTCACTGGGTACTTGTTTCTTCCAGAACTTCAATGTCGATAATGTTCAGTAAGATATAACTCACTTATTTTTATTTAAAATGTCCACACACTATTAAATTTGTTTTATGTCCTTTTTATTTAATTTGACGCACAAAACGTTTTTTATTATTTAATGTTCGTTTATTTTAATTTTATATTATTTGCACTTTGGTTTAGCGCTCTGGGCCCATAACCTGTTAGGATTAGGGTACCAAGAGAAACTTCATTTTAAGGATTTCAATAATAACTGTTTATTATCCTTTTCTTTATATTGGAAGGTGTATTTCAGTAATATCACGTGAGACGTGTGCTCCTAAGCAAGGCTTGTAGAATACAGTAACTGTAACCATACTAGGGATTTCATTCAAGTGCTGACGAGGGGCTTAGACCAATTAAATACAATATTTATGGTTTAGAAAGAGAAAGACCATAGTGTTGAAGCAGGATGGATTTGTTTTTGTTATATTCCAACAATATCAACGTAAAGTCGCGTGGTCGGAACAAACGAATAGAAAATTCATAGCCAAGTACACATCGTTCAAAATGATAGAATGAATTTCTACAACGTTTAACGCTACATCCTTTGATAAACAAACGCTACATTGTAGAACGAGTGGCCGACGCAGGTGCGTCAACATGGCTACCCACTTATCGTTTTCTACAATTGCTGATACCGAAGTTACCGATTGGAGAACGGAATTCGACACGATACGGTTGCAACTTGGCTAGGGGGGCTGGTAAGAATCGAGTTAATCCTATGGATGCGAGACGCATGTGTATCTCGCGTCGTTGTGGCGGGTGACGCAGAAATCACATAACAGATGAAAGAGGTTAGAATGGCTTTGTCGGCGGAGCAGGCTTGCCACGAAGTAGGGCAATGCTCATAGTTCAAACACCAATAGAAAACTTGCGATCTAAGTGTGCTTGTCTTAGTTACGTAATGCGCGTTCTTAATGGTTAATTGCCTGTAGTGGAGGCGGCGACACTCGTATTACAAATAGGAAAGTATTTCCTTTCTATCCTCTTTTATCTTTTCTTCGGCAGAAGTGCTGAGGACTGGCGGCCGCTTAACTAAAGACACAATCTACGAGTATTTGTGTCTATTTCAAATTCACCTTACAGGTCCAGTTAGAAACCAGCGTCAGGCACTATCTAGCATTCATTTTGAACTGGATCTGTTTTAGCGTAGTCGTGATGCGCACTATAGATATGAAACTATTTTGTTTATGAACCGATTTATTTCGTTATTTATGACTCATAAAACGTCAGAAGCTAGTGCACGGTTCCAATTTGTCGATTCCTAAACATTGTAGAACTTGTAATATTTTTCGTCGTCCAGGGTATGACAGATGTCATAGCAGAACACGCCTCTTATCATTAGAAACATTTCAGACGAAAGTCGTTTCACTGCTGGACGCTCTTTCTCAAGCCACGTCAACCGGTTCTCTTCGTCTCGCATGTAGATGATTACTGCGGCCATCACCAGTAATCATCTACATGCGAGACAAAGAAGACCCCTCCTCGTCGGGTTACCTCCATTAAACTGCTGTCAACATAGCTGGACCTACTCGACTGAAGGGTTGTTTTGCTTCCGCACCCAGCTATGCACTGGCCCGTAATGCCCACTATGACCTGCCGTGACCTGTGTTTTTTTTTCCGGTGGGAAATTATCTAATGACAGCCCCCGCTCTTGGGCGAAGCGGGAGATAGTGTCAGATTTTTACTGACTAAAAACTCACCCCGTTCCTTCAAGCCTTCATACCGAGGCTCAACTTTCCTTTTTTTTGGTCCGGACAGTTACCTTACGGTCGGACAGTGAGCTACCCATTGCTCGCCGTCCGCAAGCCTGCGCCTACGGTGGCCGGATATCAGGATCGGAATTCCGCGGCGGCGGCTGGGGCTCTGTGAGCGCCGTTGCCTGATACGGTTGGCCTCCTCCTTTGCTAGCATTACTGCTTCGCAGGAGGCGACCGCCTGCTACTCCTCCTCGCTCCGGACTATGGCCTGTACCAAGGCCCGGCGCGAGAGATCGCCGCCACCGGGCGATCGGCGAGGGCACGGCGATGCTGTGCCCAAGCGGGGCACACCTCTGCTGTGTGCTCCACCGTGTCCTCCGGGCGTTCCGCACACCGTGACCTGTGTTGTACTTAGTGTCGGTAGTGTCCAACTTGTGACCTTTTTGACATATTTTTGGGAAAAAATATAACATGGTGTAAAAATTACTGGAATCCATTCAGTTACTGATTCTGATCAAAATCTATTCAGGTTTCGCATATTATATACTAAAAATAATGTTGTATACAAACGGAGCTAGGCGTTGTCGCTGAGTCGCTTGACTACGCTTGGCTATTTTCGATGTGAGTCGACTTTTATTAATATTAGCTTCTATCGGCTTCGTCCACGTGAAAGTCGGTTATTGCAGACGAGAAGTCGAAGTTGAAGCCACATAAAAGTAGCCCATTTCTTTCCTTGGGTTTTCAGGTCCATGTCAAATTTTACCAAAATCAATTAAGTAGTTTAACCGTGAAAGTGTAACAGACAGACATTGACATTTATAATATTAGTATGAATTGACAGGCACGCGCTTGACCACTGTTTAACATGATGGTAAGTGATGGTTTCGTCCACAATGGACACACTTGCCCAGAAGTAATCTATTCACTCTTGACAATAAGACGCCCAGGTCGTAGCTTTGATTAGTAGGTTTGTCCATCCATAATCCCATCTCCATAAACGTCAAACGACTGACACGAAATGCGGTCGAGCAAGCGGGTTCTTGGAAAACCTTTAATGAAAATACGTTTTAAATTAAACGAAATTACTGCAATGCATGCGATCATAAACACAAACTAGTAAGACATATTTATGTAGATACATGTGATACTGTTTAGTGATATTAATCTGTTGAACAAAGATCTTATTTTATTCAATTCAGATTGCGTGTCGAGATAATTTAGATTAGCTATCGTTACACAATAAGAAAATAATCTTTTATCTTATCTAATTTATCTTTCTTAATCTCATTTGTTTTCTACTCTATAAGTAGTTAAGGATTTTAAAAAAATCGTTGTTGTGAAGTAGGTAGGTATATATTTTTTTTTTTTTAGATCACAACAGTTCAAGTTGAACTTTAGCGTTCCGCACCCCAAAAGGAAAAAACGGAACCCTCATAGGATCACATTTTTGTCCGTCCGTCTGTCTGTCTGTCTGTCTGTCAAGACCCTTTATCTCGAGAGCACGTTGAGATATCGAGTTGAAATTAAAACCATATACTCAAGTCTGCGGTCCCTTCAAACTGAAAAAATCAAACTTCTAAGTAAACGAATAAAAAGATACGCCCGTTTATATCGCAAAAAACGTATATTTTGATACTCTCAAAGATCGAAATTCATAGGGTACTTCCCGTTGACCCAGAATTTGGCACAAAGCAAGGTCTTATAGCACACATGTAGAAAAAAATCTGAAAACAGTAAACTTGTTGTTACCTACGTCACAAAAAAAAATTCAATTCGAAAAATCTTCGAAACTCCATTCGGGAATTGTAGTTTGCTCGGAACCCTCAGTGCGCGAGTCCGACTCACACTTGCCCAGTTTTTAGGAGTAACAAAGCTTAAAGCAACTGTTAACTGATTGAGATACTTACTGATTATATAACTAGGTAGCTTACGTTTTCCTTTCAGAGCCTTTCAGCCTTTCAGATAATAGCCTAAGCCTTTATACTAAACGGTGCCTTTCAACTCGGTTAGTTGATATTCAGTCATTCAATCGATAACCGTGCATTCAATGGAACAGGCAAAAGACGGGGATCACAAATATAGATTGGTATCGATAGCGTTTAATTAACCTTGCCCGGGTGGGGGGGTTATGGTAAGTCTTCTTTGCCTGAGTGGTGCTGAAAAGGTGCACCAAAAGACACGAGCAACTCACGAGCGGGTCGCTAGCGGCACATTCGCCAGATGTGTACGCACCCTCAAATAAAGGTTATGAGGTCATTTCCTTCAAGCCTAACCTGTCCGTATCGGGGTCCCTAAGTCTTTTTTCCGCAACCTACAATTAGTATCAATGACCTAAGCATTAATTAGCCAGGTCGTTAAATGTTGTAATAGGCACATCGGTGGTGCCTTAGGCTCTTAACTGAGAGGTGGATTAACTAAATATCTGCGACATACCTAAATATCTTATAGTTATGGAAGAACCCAGAAGCCAAACGTGGATAAAGTACCAGATACGATACGAGTATGACTGGCGGATGTAATGCATGTTATGTGTAGTAGGTAGTATAAAACGACTTCTAGTCGAAAGCCCATCGATTTTTGAGATCAAAATCGACCATGATCGATGAATCGATCTGAGTATGTAATCAGATTTTTGTGCCCCACAGATTAAGTTGGTGAGATTGTAGACATTACTAGACGACTCCCATGTATCTCAGATAAGACAGATATTGTATAGATAAAAATATTCTACAGTTACAAAAGCTTTTAACCTTTTGGTGCGTTATAGAAAAGGCTTAAACGCTTAATGGATCATAAAATGAAAGCACACAAATTCACTTAACTTAATTGGACGTACAACATTTAACAATGTAACCCGTGGAGTGCTTTACTCGTGATGGCTGCCAACGCATTATTTTAATGTCAGAAAAAGAACAATCTGATTCAATTAACAAACGTTTTAAGATTTATTATTTTGTTATAGTATCACATACTTTAAATAGATATCATTATCATCCTGTCTTTTTTGTAATAATAATGTAATAATGTAACAGACATTCGACCGAGTTACGTAAATAAAACTGCAGACAAACATTGCAGGTTGTTTCTACGGGTTTAAGTTTAATGAGAATAATTTTTGGAATGGCCTGAGAACTGCAAATCTCGTTTCTTCTTTGTATAATATTTTTATTCGAGTATAATATCCTAAGAACCCTTTTCCTTGTACTTTCTTGTACCTTGTCCTTCCTTATACTCAAAAAGTTTAGATTGATATAAAGAAGAGGTTGACGTTACTGCAGTTACGATACGAACTCAGTAGTTACAAGAGTTTGTTAAAAAAAGGAGCCGAGAGATTAAAAACTACAATTCAAGTGCATGATGAACTCTAATTATCAGGAACATAGAAAACAATGTTTAATTCAGGTCTGTCGTTATCATTGATCTAAAGTTTTAAATATTGCTCTTGTATGTGCACTTTGAAACACTGTTAAAAACGAATCACATTACTTGTGTACTTTCCCACTTATAACAAAATGAACTTTTGTATATCTTTCACTTACAAACCTACTAAGCTAAAGAATCCACTAAGCTAAAGTAAACTGGCTCTAGAACTTGTTGAACAAACTATACGTATAAGTTGTTGAAATTGAAACCCAGCACTATTATTCCCGACAATGCTCAATTTCAAAGCACTTGAAAATTTTAAACCAGCTTTCATAACTTATTATATTATTTAAACGAATTTTATTTCTAAAAACCAGACATAAAT
The DNA here is from genome assembly GCA_910589285.2 of Mythimna ferrago. Taxonomy (NCBI): domain Eukaryota; kingdom Metazoa; phylum Arthropoda; class Insecta; order Lepidoptera; family Noctuidae; genus Mythimna; species Mythimna ferrago. Next base: position 12,940,841 of record OU342673.1, on the reverse strand, counting down.
ATCTAACGGCTTACCACAATGATCTAGACAAGAATAATATTAGTACTGAGATATATTAATAACGTCACACTAATAGTATAACCAGTAATAGTGTTGTGTAGGTGGTGGTAAACACTACTATACGTCATATAAAGAAGATAAAACAACGACCTTTATAAGGACCATTTGACCTTCGGATAAGACATTTGTATAAACATCGAAATTGGGCCATATATGTATGTTATTTATTTACGACAATGGATAGTAACAGTTTAAAGTAGTTACTGTTTTATTATGCAACAATCGAAAAGATTTCAAGAACTCAATTATTTATCTCAAGAAAAAAAACAACAGGAAAGGTTACCAGGCGGTGATGTTTATCTTCTGTACCTAGGTACTAAGTTCGAACACTATTGTGGTTATTGTCGCCTGGCAGTCTACTAGTCACGCCACCACTGAATGTTCTTTATAATTGTGTTTAATTCAACAGGATATTGTTGTTGTTTATACTCATTAAACGAAGTATGTTTTGCACCCGTTTCATTCGCTGGATTCATTCGACTTTGCCCTGCTTGTTTTTATGTACCACCTAATAAAATATTATTTTCATAACTTGTTTGGTGTTGATAAGTACTTCAAATATGTAATATTATCAATTCTGTATCAGTTGTCATATTTTCTATAATTTCTTAGAAAACCTTTTATTCTTTGGCATATAGGCAAGTTTATAGAACAGAATAAGGGAAAAAGTCTGCTTAAAGACTATTAGGAGGCCTTTAATACTATCAGGCATGATTTGCTTATAAATACAATTAGTTACTTTCTTTACATCTAAAATGTAGTAATGTTACATGTACTGCAGATCGTAAGAAGTTTATTTGTATGTATGGGCCGTAGTAGTATGGTATATACGACGTGTAATGTTACGCGGCGTCCCTCAAGGAGGCATCTTATCGCCAAGTTTGAACCACGTGATCCTGGGAGCACAGGATGTATCTAAAGAAGTAACCTTTCCGTAGGTAATATTGTACAGATGGCTTATACACAAACTTTATAGAATTTACAGTTAGTTTCATCAAGTAGGTACTATATTTTAATGATTGTATTAACATTAAAATTTTATGTTGTCAGAGAAAAAATAATAATTACTCATCATAATTTTAGCCGATACACGTCCACTGTTGGACATAGGCCTCCCCCAAGCGTCGCCATATCGAACGTTCCTGTGCGTCCCACATCCATCGGTTTCCCGCTACCTTCACCAGGTCATCGGTCCACCTTGTAGGAGGCCTTCCAACGCTGCGTCTTCCGGTACGCGGTGGCCACTCCAAAACCTTTCGGCCCCAACGGCCATCTGTTCTGCGAGCAATGTGCCCTGCCCATTGCCACTTAAAATTGGATTTTTTTTTGTGCTATGTCGGCAAGCTTAGTTTTCCTGCGGATATCTTCATTTTTTATTCGATCACGCTAGGAAACCCCGAGCATAGCCCTTTCCATTGCTCTTTGGGTAACTTTAAGCCTTCTGATGAGGCCCATTGTGAGCGACCACCATATGTCATCACTGGCAACACGCACTGGTTAAAGACTTTCGTCTTGAGACACTGTGGTATGTTGGACGAGAAGATACCGCGTAGCTTCCCGAACGCTGCCCAACCGAGTTGGATTCGACGGTTGACCTCTTTCTCGAAGTTAGACCTACCCAACGGGACTGTCTGTCCGAGGTAGACATAATCGTCCACAACTTCGAGTAATAATTACTACTTACTAGGAACTAGTTTATTATGAAAACGGGTTTCTGTGAGACAGCTGGCCAGACAGAATATAAGTAAATTAACTATCCATTAATTTATCGACAGTTATTTCAAGGTTGTTAGGTAGCGAGCAATTTATTTAAAAGTCCCCGAATATAATGTCGGTAAAACTATCTTGTTTTATTGTACGGAAAAAAACTTTACTTAGGTACGACTTTGATATATGTATAAAATGTGTTATGTAGATTGTGTTACATCATCATACACAAGTATAGTTTATATTTTGTATCTAACTGATACCTAATGCTACTCATATTAATTGTAGAAACTAGAGAACTGCCGTAATTGGAATTGTACTTACATTACTGACCATTTGCGTAATCCCTCATTATTGTTTGGCGTTGGCGTCAGCGGAAAAATATGAATAAAAATGTAGGCAAAGAGGAAAAATAAAAATATAATTACCTACGTACCCACTTTGTAAACATTGTAGTTTCCGACCCAAGGTTTGGTTACTCTTTTGGCCAAAAGTTGTGATTTCGGTTTCAACCAAAAAGTTCAACCCTACTTTATAGTTCGATCAGCAATATCGGATTTGAGCTGAAAGTTTTGTAACAGACCTAAAAACGGACTGTCTGATTCGTCGATGTTTGCAATAATCAGTGTATCTTTTCACCGATTTATTTGGCATTTTACTAAAGTTATAACTAATTTTTCAATTATTTGATAAATTAATTCGATGATGGCACGGAGGTCGTAGTGTTTGAGAGATTGGGTGCCGCGCTGCGTGTGGGTTCAATTTTGGCACGGAACAAATATTTGTACAGCCTACATATAGGTGTTCCAAATTTGGGTGTCTTGTGTATGTGATTTTACATGTTTGTGAACATACCTACGAAACAGGAGTCATTCCAAGAGTGGGACAAAATTTAAACCAAAAAAAAGTAGGTAATCCAAATGATTACCGATAACGTTTAAAAATCTTTTTTTTTTTTAATTGAGTTAAACTAGTGCTTGACTGCGATCCCACCTGATGGTAAGTATCTTGTTACGGTTGGACACTAAAACTAAAATACGCCACAGAAACCAAATTATAACGCCGCCGATACTCACATCATAAGGTAACTGTGCCTACCCTCTCACAATATATCCTGAAAACTAGCATTAAATATACTAAAGGGGCTAAAGGAGCGTATGTTGGTCATGATGCAAATAGACAGAATTATCGGATATTATGTATATATAACTACTACACAATATAGTGCTGAAATATGATTTATGGTATTACATATTACAATAAACTACTACTACTACTATGCCTGTAGAACGGAAGAACGATGTGGACGAAAGGTTCTGGAGTGGCGACCGCGCACCTAAAGACTCAGCATTCGAAGGCCTCCCGCAAGGTGGGCTGATGCTCTGGTGACGGACGTGTGGATGCGATGTATTCAAAACGCACAGGCACCGGAAGATGCAGAATTGGAAGGCCTTCCACAAGGTGGCCGATGACATGGTGAGAGTCGTGGGAATACGATGGATACTAGACACACAGGACCATTCGTTGTGGTGACACTTAGGGGAGGCATAGTCCAGCAGTGAACGTCTTTCGACTGAAATGATGATGATGATGATGATGATAATAATAAACTCTAAAAGCGTAAACGTAGCGAAACTTTACATCAAATAGCTAAAAGTGTACCCTTGGTTTACTGGTAGAGAATACGTCTTAAGGGATTAATTTCGATGAATTAAGATCGCCTCAATTCTTCATTTTAGCAGGACAACTTTGCTTAAATCCGATGGATCCGAGACGCACAGGATCGATCGCTATGGCGACACTTGGGGAGGATGGTAATTGCTTAAATTGGAATTCGGGGTAAGACTCTAGTTAATAGATAACTATGTATATACACGTAATTATAAGTAACAGTTTGGTACTAAAACATTATAATTTTTTCAAATGATTCCTCCCGCTTTAGGCGGAGCCAAATTGAGTACCAGACTTTTACTAACAAAAACACACCACTGTTCCTTCAGTTACTTTGGCAAAATAATCCCGTAACCCGGGCATTACAATTCAGGAAGCCCTTTGAGTTTCAGGGCCGCAGTTACCGTTTCATAAAATACCGCAGAGCACGCAGTGCAGAATACTCTACAGCAGTGTTTCAATCTTTGGGTCGCGACCAGTGGTTCTCAAAGTTTGCTTAGGGGGTCGCGGTCACGAGTCAGATAAAAGTGAAAAATGAGTGTTACTGATCCTACATTACAAAAAAGTATACAGCTTAATAACAATTCAGTAATTAAACTAAGCCTTTTTATGCTTCAATACTATTTCTGATCTTTGTTCTATTTTTGACAAGCAAATTATATACTATTTGAAACATATTCGACTTAATTACCATCAAAACGGTCTCAAGAGCGCAGTGCCACCATCCGCTCACCGCAATATTACGGTACTAGGATGCAGAGGCGTAGCGTGGACTAATTAAGACGTGGGCGAAGTCAAATCAGCAACCCTCGTTCTTAAAGTGCCCTCACTTTAGCGAGGCCTCTTTGGGTATGAGGCCTCTTTGGGCGATGGTTCACTTCGCTAGGGGGTAGCCACTATTTGTACATTCAAAAAACCGTGGCTATGCGTGAGTGATAGCAGCGCCTTGCTCGCTCACGGCCTCGCTCTCTAAGGTTCATCCCACTACAACTAATAGGCTCGCGTTTGACCACTAATTTCAGCTGATGTTAAGCGACGAAGTGGTCGAAAACTGGGCTGCGACTGTCGCTGTCCCGTTTTCAAATTTATGAAAGAAAAAGGTTTCACTGATGCGCCTTCGCTCACGTCTATTAGTCAATGCTACGTCTCTAAAAAGGGGTCACATATTCAGAAAGATTGAGAAACACTGCTCTTCAGTATAGCAAACATGATAAAGTTCCTCGTCAAACGTCGTCCAATGTCCACAGTAAACAAGTATAAAAAAAACAAAAGAAAGTTTCATGTTATTAGCTGCCTGACAAACAACTGATTATCTTTGAACTCTGAGTGACACGAATAAATGGCACAGCAAATACGAACCGCAGTTTATTGCCATAATTGAAACGAGCATCGTACAAACATCACATTCAATTTAAAATTGTTTACAGGATTACACAAATAAAATAATTAATTGCTAACATTGGTTTTACTGCCATCTATAAATTCATTGAAAGTTATAAGATAGCAATAGGCAAAGCCGAAATATTTTTAAACAGTCGCAAATAAATGATATTGAATATATATATAGATATGTTTAGCGTTGCCAAGCATTCGGATAAAATCGAACATGGTCAGCCTTTTTAAATTTAACGATTTTCTTTAAAATGTTAATTTGAGTTTTGCCTATCCCAACAAGACAAGCAGAGCGGACATGTAATTAGTCTAGCAATTATATTACTTAATTTTATTGTTTTTTCATTAGACTGACCTGTTGGTATAGTGGTTAGTGACCCTGACTGCTATGCCGGAGGTCGTGGGTTGGATTCCCACCCAGGGCAAATGTTTGTGTGATGAGCACGCTCGTTTGTTCTGTGTCTGGGTGTAATTTATCTATAATATGTATTTCGAAATATATAAGTACATTCAGTCAAAAGAGTATCGGGAATGGATGATTTATTTACGGTTCCAAAGTCTAGTACTCATAACACAAGCTTGAGACTAGGCAGCGTTGTGGAATATTATTAATTTCGAAAGTCAGTGTTAGATAACGAAGGGACAAAACTATTATAGAAACGTAAACGTACTTATTAAGCTATTGCATAGCTTCTATCGCGGGCCTTGAGCGTGGAGACCGAATCCAGAAATTCCGTAACGAAAATAACCTAACACCCCCCACTCATTTGTTTTTTGAGCGTGGTGACCGATAAGAAAACAAATGAGTGAACAATCAATCAAAATTCAATTCAATGTGTGAAAGTGTAACTTCAATTAATATCAAAGAAAAAAAAAACAAAGGAAAAAAAATACTGTATAAATAAAATAAATAAATAATTATAATTGCATAAGTTGATAAAAATGCTATGCAATAGCTTTACCGCGGCAGTCCCCGAGTGCCACACGTTTTCTTTTATTATTATTATTAGAATTTAAAAAGATTTTGTAAATTTCTGCCTAAATGTCGGCCTTTTTGACCAAATATCCGGCTAAATAGGATAATCTATCGGGCTTTTTAGTTTCAGGACCTGGCAACCCTATATGGTAATAAGTACTCATTCGGTTGGCCTGTTGATCTAAGCCTGTGTTAGTGGCTCTGGCTGCTATGCCGTAGGTCGTGGGTGCGATTCCCGTTCAAGATAAATATTTGTGTCATGAGCACGATCATTTGTTCCATATCTGGGTGTAATTTATCTTTATTATGTATGTATTTAGAAATAGATAAGTATGTTATCAGTTACCTAGCAACACAAGCTCTGCTTAGTTTGCGACTAGATAGTGTTGTGTGAAAGTTATGGAGTATTATATTATTATTATTACATTTATTTACTTACATTTTAATTTCGAGTACTGTAAGTAGTATAAAATACAAAAATTAAATAATCTTAAAAAATATAATTGAATTTTTTTTCATAGATTTAACCACTTCCGGTTCCGCTTCCGTTAAAATTTACTTTTGACATCTTTTTCCGTTTCTGCTTCCATTAAGACACTTCTTTTGCATCATTACTTACGGACGACAAAAAATGAGTAGCTCGGTGGCCGACCATCCGGTAACCTTACGGACCGAGCCCGAATCGTCAGAGGGTGGTGTTCCACGCGCTCCACAAAGAGATGTCAGCAAAAGGTGAAAACAAAGGCGTAGGTGCCTGCAGAGCCGAAGCCTACTAGGGCGATGGGTCGACTTCTGAAAGGGTTATTCATAATCCTGAGACACAAAGACTGAAGGAACTTAGGTATGGTTTTAGTCACTCCGCCCTAGAGCGGGAGAAATCAATAGATATAGATGATTTCCTACCTCAAACAAATCCTGGCAGTTATTTGTAGATTTTTGACAACAGTTACGGTTAATTAGAAGTCTAAAATACGGATATTAAGTACCGCCAATAATAACGTAGAAAAGTCGGAGTCGGCGTGATCCTCCCGAGTGAAGAGGTCCCGCGCAGCCTCTCAGAGGCTAGCAGGGATGTTGCGAACAAGTCTCGCAATGCTCTCCGGTTCCGGCTTCCAGAGACCAGAGGAATCAAAAAAAGGTTCACAAGGCAGGGCGGATAGGCCTTATACGGCCATTAGAGGCTTGCAGAGACCGTAGCAGCAGGAAAGATCCGCTCGGACAGGTCATACTACCCAATTACTGGGTTATAGATGTAAGATGGGCACTCGCTCCATGTAGGTACAATACTTGTATTCATCTGCATACTGCAAAAACATTCAAACTTATCCATACATAAATATTCATTCATTTTCATTCTGCATTCTGGTTAAACTGGAAACCGACCCGAAATAGTTGAAGAAAATCTTGGTAAATTGACTTTTTTGCTACTTCTACTTAAATTAAATGAACAATCGTCAAGCAAGAATACAATGATTGACGCTGATCACAATCATGAAAGTCCATTGACTGGTGTTGATAAAAAACTATTGACGTTTCTTTGATCCTACAATCACTTATGAGGATTAATTGGTAGACCGTAGATTTTGTAAACACACATAATTATGCCTAAACATATTTGTGTTTATGTAACCTCTTTCCAAGTCACTTACATAATAACTGCTAAAAGTCCGTACTATGGCCGTTAAACTAAAATTGTAATGGATCAGATGTAGGTACCTACCAAAAACGAAAGACGAATACAAATCGATAAGACGAAAGGTACAGAAAAAATACGAACAGAGAAAACTCATTGTTGAGTTAAGCTCGCCTTTGTACATGAATTGTCAATTATGAATGTATTAAGGTTAAGTTTTTGTGTATACAATAAATATTCCGACTCGTACTATTTTTCATTTCATAGAAAGGCAGTCTAACCCTTATTACACTACGCGATACGTACTACGACCTGGTAGAGGGGGGCTTAAATGTATCAACATTCAAGCCTTGCGGTTCCTCCCCGCATCGTGCATAGGGTCTGTCTCGGTCATATTGGCAATCCTCTTTCGGAGGCGGGGCAGCTAGGCATAGTGAAAGGCCTAAAAGGTGGACGATAGGAGGCATAGCTTATCGTTTCGACCAGACACTGCATCCAGTTCCTCTCCAGTCGTAGCGGTTTTCCGTTCCATTGGATCAAGAGGGGCACGGACGAGAGAGTGCATCTGTGTTTGCGCGCACACTTATGCACTAAAATATATCCTGCGCACATGACTGCTTCCGAATAATGGCTTACGATTATGAAAGTCCTGTGGCGATGGATAGAGGTAGAGAGGTCTAGCTGTACTGCAAGCTGGGCTTTGTCTGATATCTGCACATAGGCGGCTCAAGGAGAGTGGTCGTTTTCGTGCTGCGTTTTGGGTGACAGCGCGGATTGGGCAGCACGTTGAGTGACGAAGCAGCCCTATTCAGGGAGGCACTGCTTCCCCCGCTCAGCCGGGGAGGGGACTAGAAAAGGTGTCCCAAAAATTGTTCACCTACTTTACCTGGGAGGTAGCAACCACGGCTGCCTGTGCAACCCTTGCTTCGTGGTCGACGCTACAACAAATATACGAAATCATCAAGCATGACATTTGGTGCGTGGAATGTACGCACTCTCCTGGATCGACATGGTAATTTGTGCCCTGAGCGTAAGACGGCAATCGTGGCACGTGAGTTGGCTCGATATAATATTGACATAGCCGCACTCAGTGAAACGCATCTGGCTGACGAAGGGGAACTGATAGAACGTGGCGGTGGATACACTTTCTTTTGGAAGGAGACTGCTGCGTCTGAACCCAGACGTTCAGGGGTTGGATTTGCAGTTAAGACTTCAATAGCCAAGATATTATGTGAATATCCAACTTACACTTCAGATCGTATGATGGCACTGCGCCTTCACTTAGATAATGGTAATCACTTAAATATAATAAGCGTGTACGCACCCACTATGACAAATTCAGACGAGGTTAAGGACAAATTTTATGAAGAATTGGCTCAAGTTCTTGTTAAGATTTCGCCTAGGGAACAGTTACTGATCCTGGGTGATTTTAATGCAAGAGTTGGGCGTAACTTCGAAGCGTGGCCTGGTGTACTGGGTAGACACGGAATTGGTAATATGAATAGTAACGGGCAAACACTACTCAGCCTTTGTGCCCAGTTTGGATTAACCATTACCAACACAGTTTTCAGACTTCCGACAAAACACAAGGCCACGTGGATGCACCCTCGTTCCAAACACTGGCATCTTATTGACTACGCAATTGTTCGCCAAAGAGATGTATCTCAAGTTAGAATTACCCGTGTGATGCGAGGTGCAAATTGCTGGACAGACCACAAGCTGGTTATCGCGAAGCTTAAACTTCGTCTTCATCCTCCGCGTAGAGCGTCCCTAATAAAATCTGCTCGCCTTAATGTAGAGAAACTTGAAAATCTTAATACGAGGAAAGAGTTTGTCCAGGCCCTTAATACGGCACTAAGCACGTCTACTGCTTCTAGCGGTGATCTTAATGTTCAATGGCAGGACTTCTCTTCTCGACTACTGGACACCAGTTCTCAAATGCTGGGCACAATAATGCACAAAGATGAGGATTGGTTTGATGACAGTGATGAGGTTCTAGCAGAAGCATTTAAGAAGCACCGTAATTTACTAAAGCAGCAAGATCGCAATAGACAAAACGGTTCCGAATGCAACATTAAACAGAGTAGTTCTGCATTGCGGAAGTTAACTAGAGGTATGAAGGACAAGTGGTGGCAGGAAAAAGCCGAATACATTCAGTGGCTGTCCGATACTAAACAACTTGGAGCTTTTTATAGGGAGGTGCGAAAACTGTTTGGCATCAGCTATCGTGCCAAAATACCTATCAAATGTCGAGACGGTTCAGGGCTATTGTCATCTGAGGACGAGGTGCTTGCGCGATGGGTACAGCATTTTAGCGAGCTCCTCAATTTAGATCGCTCAGCGGACATGGCATATATTCTATCTATACCCACGTTTCCCACAGCCGCTGAGTTGGATGATCCTCCAACATTTAAAGAAGTCAAAGATGCACTCATGGAATTACATAATAAAAGGGCGGTTGGTATTGATAAAATCCCAGGGGAACTACTCAAATACGGGGGTGAAAAACTGCATGAAGTTATTTGGAATTTCTTTGTGACTATGTGGGAAGAGGAACGAGTTCCGGATGCTTTTAAAGTATCAAGGATAAGCGCCCTATATAAGAATAAAGGAGACCGATCAGACTGCAATTCTTATCGTGGAATTTCACTCCTTTCTACCCCGGGGAAGGCGTTTGCAAAAGTTCTTCTTAACCGCCTTATTCCCATATCAGAATCAATCCTGCCAGAGACCCAATTTGGTTTTCGGCCTGAGCGAGGAACCTGTGAAGCTATATTCTCCATTCGCCAGCTTCAAGAGAAAAGCAAGGAACAAGGTCGACCTCTTTATCTCTGTTTTGTCGATCTCGAAAAGGCTTTCGATAGTGTTCCCCGAGAGGCTCTGTGGGTCATGCTGATTAAACTAGGATGTTCTGAAAAGTTTGTGAGGATGATACGACTCCTGCATGACGGCATGTCCTGTTGCGTCTCAGTGAATGGCGAGCAATCAGACTACTTCAACATCACTTGTGGCGTGAAGCAAGGTTGTGTACTTGCACCTACACTCTTTGCGTTATACTTTGCCGTCGTCATTCGGGAAACCCTGAAGCAAACTTCGGAGGGTGTTCGAATTCGTTTCCGAACTGATGGCAATATATTTAATCTGGCCAGGTTAAGGGCCCGCACAAAAGTCTCTTACAGCACTATTACGGAGATCATGTATGCTGATGACTTATGCTTTGTGGCGGATACTTGCGACAATTTGCAGGCCCTCATGACAAGTCTCAATGACGTTTGCAGTAAATTTGGACTTGCAATAAACGTCAGGAAAACCGAAGTAATGGTCATGGATGTAGAAGGCTTACCGTTAGCCTCGGATATTGTGGTCGGCGCTAGTAAGTTGAAGCAAGTGGAGAGCTTCAGGTATCTTGGAAGCATTATCACGGGCAAAGGAGACCTCGACGCTGAGATAAGTCAAAGGATCTGTGCGGCTGCGGCAGCTTTTGGAAAACTGCAGCCCAAGGTTTTTCGTTCTCACGATCTCAAGTTGGCAACAAAGATCTCTGTATACTTAGCTGTAGTTCTCCCGAATCTTTTATACTCATCAGAGACTTGGTGCCTCTATCGGAGGCATATACGAACTTTGGACAAATTCCACCTCAAATGCCTCCGAAATATTATGGACATCAAATGGTCGGATCGTGTTAGAAACACAAACGTACTAAGGAGAGCCAAAGTCCTGGGCATTGAGGCTTACTTGATGAGGCGGCAGCTCAGGTGGTGTGGACATGTCTCTAGGTTGCCCGAGCAGAGGCTGGCGAAGCGTGTCTTCTATTCTGAACTCCAGCAAGGAAAACGAAATCGTGGTGGACAGTTTCTTCGTTTCAATGATGTTCAGAAAAGGCACATAAAGAGACGCGGAATCGACCCCGCGACTTGGGAGATACAAGCTCAAAATCGGCCTGAGTGGAGACTTCATGTGTAGAGGCACGTGCGGGACTTTGAGAATAAAAGGAGGTCGGAATTGGACCAAAAGCGCGACGACCTCAAGGCTAGACCACCAACAGCAATAGTTTATCATACCATTAATGGTGTTCTGACATGTCCGCTCTGTGATCGGAGTTTTTCGGCCAAGGTTGGATATGCAAGTCACATGAGGGCACATAACAGAGCAGCAGATCTGAGCTCACAACCACCATGAAGAGCCAAGGAATGCGGTCGCTGTGGCCGAAATCGGCTAGATGGCATCATCATCATCATCATCATCATACAATAAAGAATTAAAGATTAAAGAACAGACTTAATGTTTATTTCAAAAGAATTCTCGATATTATTAATGAGAAAATATTCTCTTTCCTCTCTCCTTTATTTATCTCATAAAATCTCTGTCTGTTTTTAGAAACAATTACATCTTACATCACCGGCACCGTGAACTAAGCGCAGAAACCAAATACCTACAGATTGATTGATACCGACAGATTGTATAACCTAGGGCATCCTGTGGCATAGCCCACGTACCTTAGTTAACAACATAAGGCAAATCACGATGTAAGTCGCACACAATGACCTCACCTATCTCTCTTTGTATATTATCTGTATCTCCAACTTACTAAGTGGACCTCTTACAATCAACCATTGAATCTCGCCAATAATTTACAACTCTAAAATATTTTTATTTTTAAATTTCCCAGCATACAAAATGTTATTTTAGTTTTTCCAAATGAACGCAAACTTTTTGTGACGTGTGTATACCCGTTTTTATTAAAACTATGCGGCAGTATACCTATACTAAAACCCAGCCAAAAGCGCACAAGCGTCTTTTTTTTAAATTGATTTAAAGTACTGCTTGACTGCGATCCCACCTGATGATAGTAATGATGCAATCGTTTATGGTGAGGCGCACTTTTTTTGCGATGCACCTTGTTTAAGCATAATATTGCCGCATCAAGTATTACTGTTTTGTGTTTTATTTTATCATGTTATCATAATAATAGGAAAATTAATCCACAGTACAAAGGGTGTTTAATTTTGTACCTAACAGTAATTATTACGATTGTATCCACACGCTGTGCGTCATAATAATTTTTTATCGAAGTACTCACTGTCATCCACTCGAAACTAAGGCAGGGTCATTAACTTTTTATGCTTTTTATCAAATACTCGATAAGCATCTGTTTGTAAGAGACCCGGGTATTACTAAGTAAAAGCCTGCCGAGTGCGGAAATATCACGCAGATTGGTCATGACCAAACACAGGGATTGTGATAGTGTTTGATTAATCATCACTTACCCATAGCGTGGGCATAATTTTTCCTCGAGTGTAGTTACAATCTTGATATACTGACAATCACAATATTTATTCACTTTTATCGAAAGATAATGTGTAGGTAGTAGCGTTAACAAAATAGAATATGAAATATGTATACAAAATCGCGAACTAAATATTAAATCACTTAAACACAGTTATGTTTTTGTATTGTTTTATGACTATTTGTTAAACATGTTTACATAGGCTTACTGAACAAAGTTATTAGCTCATGTAACCAAATTCATTAGAGACCTAGTCCATTAGATTAAGTTTTAAATGGTTTCTACTTTATTTGCTTTTGCTGCTGCGTTGGTCTAACGTCGCACGCTGCTGCTAAGCATGAGGTCCTAGGTTTGATTACCAAGTCAGGTAAAGTGTTATTGGGTTTTTCATCTGAAATTTCTCTGTAAGTAGCTATCTTTCTTAAAACCCACCTGTGCTTTCAATCGCAATAACAATTCTGTAGCCTAGCCGGAGTCTGGTTTTGCAGCCATTTTTTTTTACTTTCTTTCTTTCTTTCCTATGGTATGGGACTTAAAAGTAACTTATTATGGTGAATGCTCCAGGGTAACCCGCGACACTATATTTTTTACCACAGGTACTAAGTTAAACTGATCTGCCATTTTTTTTATATAAAATAAACTAGTGCTTGACTGCGATTTCACCTGAAGGTAAGCAATGATGCAATCGTTGATGGTGAGGTGCACTAGTTAAATTATAAATTATACTACAATCCTATTTACTCTAGCTTTGCAGACACGTAAATTATAAACGGACGGGAATACTGCAGTTGGCAAATTGCAGATTTCAAGCAAATTGTTTCAGTTCTTCGATATACCTACGTGGCATAAATGATGAGGCGGAACGCTTGGTCTGGAGAGAATAAGTGGATACTCGCCGCACGGCAGGACGGTTGTGCGCTGGTACGCAATTCCCGCGCACAGTTTCCAAAATGCATCCTAACTCCAATCACACACTCCAATCTCCAAGGCTAGCTACTACGCTTTACGCCTGTCCAGGCTTATAATGTTCCCACTGTTGGGACTTTGGCCTGCTCTCTAGGAGAGGGAATGGGCAGTAATCCACCACGCGGGCTCTATGCGGGTTGGTGAATGTCACGTTTTTGATTTTTGGTTTTACATGCCGATTTCCTCACGATGTTTTCCTTCAACGTTTTGAGAGCAGTGGTAATTAAATAAATTACACAGAGTAATGTGCTGGTTGGGTCTGAACCCGCGACCTTATAACTCGTAAGTCAGGGCCGATTCCACTCGGCCACCACTGCTCAACTTACTTACAATTAATCCAGGCTAATTACAAAAAAATACCTACAATATCGTCAATATCTTCAGATTTTGGCGGGCTACTCTGGAGTACTCTCCTTAAACGTAATCACTCTCCTTACACGTAATCCTCCTTCATTTAGTATTTCGCTAAATACAGGTGTGATGTGTTGTTATTTTATGTACTTTATTTACTCGTTCACAGCCGTTTTTTTATCATTTTTTAATCCTTCAGTTCCTAATAAAATTGGTTAAGTACATAAATATCAGATAGAGCCATACAAAGTTGTAGATATGACTGCGGATATTCTATTTATAGTTGGTATCATAAATTGCATACTTATTTTTATCAGCAGTAAATTCTCCAATAACGCATGCTACTATGCAAGCAAGGTTTCTTGCACTCCTGGTTTTGAGTAGAGGAGGAAATGTCAGATTTTAGTCAGTGGGAGTCCATCATATCTCGTAATTCCCTAGAAGCCTTACCACGAGCTCTTAACGCGATCCATTTGACGACCTAAACTGAACTGTTAAAGGGATGGAGCTATACAGTCGGTGTTTCTATAATAGTTTTGTCTCTTCGTTATTTAACAACGATTTCCGAAATTAAAGTTATTTGGTACTTTTTAGTGTTTTTTAGGGTTCCGTAGCCAAATGGCAAAAAACGGAACCCTTATAGATTCGTCATGTCTGTCTGTCTGTCTGTCTGTCTGTCTGTCTGTCTGTCTGTCTGTCTGTCTGTCTGTCCGTCTGTCCGTCCGTATGTCACAGCCACTTTTTTCCGAAACTATAAGAGCTATACTGTTGAAACTTTGTAAGTAGATGTATTCTGTGAACCGCATTAAGATTTTCACACAAAAATAGAAAAAAAGCAATAAATTTTGGGGGTCCCCATACTTAGAACTGAAACTCAAAATTTTTTTTTTCATCAAACCCATGCGTGTGGGGTATCTATGGATAGGTCTTCAAAAATGATACTGAGGTTTCTAATATCATTTTTTTCTAAACTGAATAGTTTGCGCGAGAGACACTTCCAAAGTGGTAAAATGTGTGTCCCCCCCCCCTCTAACTTCTAAAATAAGAGAATGATAAAACTAAAAAAAATATATGATGTACATTACTATAAAAACTACCAACGAAAATTGGTTTGAACGAAATCTAGTAAGTAGTTTTTTTTAATGCGTCATAAATCGAAAAAAATACACTATTATTAAAACATCGATCAAAGTTACAACACATTACAAGAACTTTTATATTATGTTACTTGCTGCTACGGAACCCTTCATGGGCGAGTCCGACTCGCACTTGGCCGGTTTTTTAATATTTTAGTCGGTTGTATTTTTTTTGTAAAAAGTTTTTATTTTACACTTTTTAGTTATGGTACCACCACTAAAGAATACCTCTCAGCCAAACTTAAATACCTTATAGCCCGAGAGCATCTCATAACGATTCTAATAATCCCAAACACGGTTAGATTACATTAATTTAACTTCATCATCAGATCAGTCCGATACATCCCCTCCCCCTTTTCCTTCAGCCAGTCATCGACTACACGTATAAACAAAGCAATTTTATTATTATTATTATTATATATTCTTTATTGTACACCACATATACAAAAAACTACTAACTAATAATAATAATAATCTAATGTAATTATGTTAATGTAATTATGTGTATGTTTATGTAATTTTACTTGTTACGACAGTTCTGCTGACCTTTGAAGACCTCTGAAGTGATACGATTCTTGCAATAAAAAAATATAGTTTAAAAAAACTAAAAAAACACGCTTTCATAGCATATCAAACTAAAAAGTGTAAAATAATTTTCAATTTATGTAGAAAATAATAATAATGAACGAAAAATATTAATATCATTGTGACATTTTTCGTTCATTATTATTATTTTCTACATAAATTGAAAATTATTTTACACTTTTTAGTTTGATATGCTATGAAAGCGTGTTTTTTTAGTTTTTTTAAACCATATTTTTATTTTTCACTAAAAAAAACGGATTATTGTATTGTCATCAGTCTTTGATGGGTGTGCAAAGTTTGAAGAAAATCTGATCGCCCAAAGTAGGTCAAAATCGAGCTCAAAGGCGTTGGTTACAAACATACAGGTGAAGCTAATATAAGCGTGTTAAAATTATAATATTTGATTATTTTGATTTGTGACTCTTTTAAATTTATGCAGTGGTATATATTTTAGTACATACTTATCTTTATATATTTAAAACTTCGGTACGTGTGTCTGTCATCTAACTCCTCCGAAACAGCTTAACCGATTTGGTACGTAATAGGGTTCTCAATTTTTTTTTCTGCCAAAAATATAGTTTCCGCCAGGACAAAGTCTGCCGGGATCACTACTAAACTTATAATAAACTTAGTTATTTTTATTTATTTGTGGTTAGTTCTTTTGATTTATGTGAAATAAAATAAAATTGAGAAATTACTTTTTTTTTTTTTTATCTCGTAACTTTATTTAGTAAACATAATTAATCAAAAGATTCTACATAAACAAACAAACTTAAACTATTTAAACTAAAACCTAAATAAACACCTAACGTATATAAATAAAACACAAAAACACAAAGTGCACTCAGGCGTCGAAGTACTCCTCCACATCGCTGTCATCCGGGAATGTGCCCAGAAGACTGGCAGCATTACCACGTTGAATGGCAATGCTAATTCTTTGAGCGAAGAACGAGCCAGCCCTCTGGTCACGCAAGGTGTCGATCAGTAGGAGGAGTTCACATCGGTGTCGGGTCGACGATGAAGTACCTGGGACTCGTCCTCGACAACCGGTGGAATTTCGTGGAGCATTTCCGACGTCTGGCTCCCAAACTCAACCGGGCTGGGGCTGCGCTCAAGCGGCTCCTGCCCAACCTTGGGGGTCCAGACGCCTCCTGCCGGAGGCTCTACACGGGGATCGTTCGGTCCATGGCCCTCTACGGGGCGCCGGTGTGGGCGCCGTTGCTGAAAAAGCAACCGGCGGCCATACTGAACACCTGCCAGAGGGTCATGGCGATAAGGATGGTGCGGGGATACTGCACGGTCTCCCGCGAAGCGGCGAGCCTTCTGGCTGGCCTACCACCGTGGGATCTGGAGGCAACAGTCCTTGCACACATGCACGATATGCGCGTGGAGATGCAACGCCGGGGTGAAAGTCCGCTGCCGCGACAGGTCACGGCATGGCGGACAGAGCTCCGGCGGGATCTCATGGTGAAATGGCGTCAGCGACTATCGCAACCCAGTGCTGGGCACGCCACAATCATGGCGGTAAGTCCCCTCTTTGAGGCGTGGCTGGAAAGACCTCACGGCGTCCTTACCTTCCGCATGACGCAGGTACTCACCGGACATGGTTCGTTCGGGAGATTCCTGCACTCGATTCATGCGGAAGTGACGCCCGGGTGTCGCCACTGTGCGGAACGCCCGGAGGACACGGTGGAGCACACAGTCGAGGTGTGCCCTGCTTGGGCGGAACATCGCCGTGCCCTCGTGGGGGCGATCGGCGGCGGAGACCTCTCGCGCCGGGCCCTGGTTGAGGCCATGGTCCGGAGCGAGGAGGAGTGGCAGGCGGTCGCCGACTTCTGCGAAGCAGTAATGCTCGCAAAGGAGGAGGCCGAACGCATCAGGCAACGGCGTTATCGCCGCCGCCGTCGCCGGGATTCTGATCCCGATTTCCGGCCAACGTAGACGCGGGCTTGCGGACAGTGAGCAATGGGTAGCTCGCTGTCCGGCCGTCCGGTAACTGTCCGGACCAAGCCCAAGTCGTCGACGGCGCGCGCTGTTCCCGCGCGCCTCAAGGAGTTGTCAGCAACAGCAGGGACCCAGCCGGGTCGAAGCCTACTGGGGCCAGGGTTATCCGAAAGGGCGCTCGAGCCCCGGTATGAAGGCTAGAAGGAACGGGGTGGGTCTTTTAGTCAGTAAGAGTCTGACACTATCTCCCGCTCCGCCCAAGGGCGGGGGATGTCAATGCATGATTTTTTCCCACAATAAAAAAAAAAAAAAAGGTGTCGATCAGTCGGCGAGAAATTTCCTTAAAAAGGAGACGCGCATTCGGATCCCATGACCCAAGCGTTAAAGAAATTACTTAAATATTTTTTTATAATTACGATATTTTCATTATTTTTCGAGGGGCCAAATGATGTCAGTAAAAACAAGAACGTCCCACATGTGTTTACCTTTCAGTTTTTAATTATTATTTCGAAATATTGTAGAGTCTGTCTAATAAGTCAACCGACTTGGTATTTATTAGGGTAAAATCAAATCTGATGTAGTCAACGCTGGTTCAACAATCGAGGTTGATTAAGAGATATTGATCATTGTTTACTAATAGAAAAACCTTATAAAAAGTATCTGATATAAGTATTTTCTAAATAATTAAATATTATACAAAATTCCCAAGTTGGTTGACTTTTTAGATAGACTATAACGATAATCATCTGAAAATAGATGATTATTTTACTATTGTAAAAAATCGGCTCAAATAACCACCAAATTTTAAATACGTGTCTGTATTTAAAATTTGGTGCTTATTTGAGCCGATTTGGTTAGCTTATAAGTGTCATCATCATCATCATCATCATATCAGCCGAAAGACGTCCACTATTGGACATAGGCCTCCCCCAAGCGTCGCCACAATGACCGGTCCTGTGCGTCACGCATCCACCGGATTCCCGCGACGCTGACCAGGTCATCGGTCCATCTTGTTGGAGGCCTTCCAACGCCGCGTCTTCCGGTACGTGGTCGCCACTCTGGAACCTTTCGTCCCCATCAACCACCTATTTTGCGTGCCATGTCCCTGCCCATTGCCACTAAAGTTTGGCGATTCTACGAGCTAAGTAACCTTGGTTCTCCTGCGGATATCTTCATTTCTGATGTGATCACGCAAGGAAACTCCGAGCATAGCCCTTTTCATTGCCCTTTGGGTGACTGAGTAAACTTTTTTAACTTTGTTTATAAGTATGACGGCGAAGTAAACTGTACAATGCAAGTTTAATTTGCATTGCATTGTTTATGTAATTTTAAAGACGTGTGTTAGTTCAGTAAGTGAAGGCACATTACCGATTGGGGCACGTATGGCTGGTTTACCCTAAGATCTTGCGTATCAGAGAACAATATCAATAATTATTAAATGATTACCCGTAAATAAACATGCGTATTATTATTATTATGATACCTTCATTAATTATTCTAGAACAACATCCACAATGATAACAATTCAAACACCCATATGTGTTAGAATTATCATTCTGAACAAATGAAGCCAGATGATGATCAATAAAAAATATAATTATAGGTCAAGGAATTATAAATTTATCTCTAAAAAATATTAACAGAGTGTATTATATCTATTGTGCGTGATGGCACTGCGTGTCGCTAGTTCGATTCCCGCACGAATCAAATATTTGTATGGCCTATAGATAGTTGGAGGTTCTTTGCGTGATTGAATCAGGAATGAATATATCCGTAGGAGAACTAAGGTTGTCGACATAGCCCGAAAAATTGCCAAACTGAGGTGGCAATGGGCAACATTGCTCGCAGAACAGATGGCCGTTGGGGCCTAAAGGTTCTGGAGTGACGACCGTGTACCGGAAGTTGCAGTTCAAGTTGGAAGGTTTCCTACAAGTTGGACCGAAGACCTGGTAAGGGTTGCAGGAATCTGGGATGAATGCGAGACGCACAGGACAGTTCGTGTTGGCTACACTTGGGGGAGACCTATATCCAACGGCGTATGTCTTTCAGCCGAAATGATGAAGACAGATAGTAGATAAGTGTTTGTGTGACTTGTATGTGAGTTTACATATTTGTGGACACACCCAAGATATAGAAGTACTTACCTAATTTCTAGCGTGGGCTAAATTTGAAAAAACTGCCAGCAGATGGGATCATAGTCAATCACTAATTTATATCAATTAAAAAAACAAATAAATATTATCAGCATCCGGAATCAAGAGAGCTTAGCCTTCGCAACGGCTTGTCAGCTGATTTTGGAAACGAAAACAAAACAAGTATCAAACGGGTATTACCTCTCCTAAGTTATAAAAACAGAAAATACCCAGTCTACCTATCAGAACAGCAATAAATTTTTTGTATTTTTATAAAAAACCACAAAAACCACTGACTCGGTGAGATCACACCATTTTAATTATTCTATAAAGATTACAATCAGGAACATGAGTGATTTAATTTTTAATAATATTTTGTTTAAAAATCCAAAAATATGGTGTTCTGGTTTTATTTCTTTGTTATTTTACATCGACTTATAATGTTATTAGTTATTTATGAAGCTAAAGTCAGCTATTTAGGTATATATTTTTTTTTAATTTAAGGCGGTTTTATTTTTTTATAAAAAGTTTTTTATTTTAAAATCTTTAGCTAAATAAGTTAAACTTAAATAGTGATCGTAACTGTAAAGTATCTATAGAATATAACCTCGACAAAAAAGTTCCTTCGATTTTTCCAGGATTCCATCATCAGATCCTGACTTCGGGACTATAAAACCACCTGGGAAGAATACTCGACGTGTAAGAGTAATTGGGGAAAAGCAATAAAAAAAAAAAAGACGTATGGCACTCGGGGACTGCCGCGGTAAAGCTATTGCATAGCATTTTTATCAACTTATGCAATTATAATTATTTATTTATTTTATTTATGCAGTATTTTTTTTCCTTTGTTTTTTTTTCTTTGATATTAATTGAAGTTACACTTTCACACATTGAATTGAATTTTGATTGATTGTTCACTCATTTGTTTTCTTATCGGTCACCACGCTCAAAAACAAATGAGTGGGGGGTGTTAGGTTATTTTCGTTACGGAATTTCTGGATTCGGTGTCCACGCTCAAGGCCCGCGATAGAAGCTATGCAATAGCTTAAAAATATTCAAAAACATTAAAAATATTCTCCTGCTCCTACTGACGATTGAATCTAAACGGAATGCCGCAAGAGCTCGTTCGAGGTGGCTCAAGTAAAGAATACCTCGAAGAATATGCGAGAGGACAATACTGTGACAATAGGTAACTTTAGTGTTAAATAAAAAACCGGCCAAGTGCGAGTCGGACTCGCTCATGGAGGGTTCCGTAACAGCAAGTAACATAATAAAAAAGTTCTTGTAGTTCGTTGTAACTTTGATCGATGTTTTAATAATAGTGTATTTTTTTAGATTTATGACGTATAAAAAAAAAAAACTACTTATTAGATCTCGTTCAAACCAATTTTCGTTGGTAGTTTACATGGTAATGTACATCATATATTTTTTTTAGTTTTATCATTCTCTTATTTTAGAAGTTAGAGGGGGGGGACACACATTTTACCACTTTGGAAGTGTCTCTCGCGTAAACTATTCAATTTAGAAAAAAATGATATTAGAAACCTCAATATCATTTTTGAAGACCTATCCATAGATACCCCACACGTATGAGTTAGATGAAAAAAATTCAAACCCCCAAAATTTATTACTTTTTTTCCATTTTTGTGTGAAAATCTTAAAGCGGTTTACAGAATACATCTACTTACTAAGTTTCAACAGTATAGCTCTTATAGTTTCGGAAAAAGTGGCTGTGACATACGGACGGACAGACGGACAGACAGACAGACAGACAGACATGACGAATCTATAAGGGTTCCGTTTTTTGCCATTTGGCTACGGAACCCTAAAAAAGACGTGTGGCACTCGGGGACTGCCGCGGTAAAGCTATTGCATAGCATTTATAACAACTTATGCAATTATAATAATTTATTTATTTTATTTATGCAGTTTTTTTTTTCCTTTGTTTTTTTTTCTTTGATATTAATTGAAGTTACACTTTCACACATTGAATTGAATTTTAATTGATTGTTCACTCATTTGTTTTCTTATCGATTGGTCAAAAAACAAATGAGTGGGGGGTGTTAGGTTATTTTCGTTACGGAATTTCTGGATTCGGTCTCCACGCTCAAGGCCCGCGATAGAAGCTATGCAATAGCTTAAAAAAAAATGCCACCCCCTTTTTAAACTTGCTTACCTTATGCGAGAAACTGACTCCCCTAACTGTGAGATGTGTGGGAATAAGGAAGATGTACAGCTTATGTTAGTAGAATGTGACCGGTCCAAAGACAAGAGAAACATTCTTTTAAAGTCATTATCAATGGATGTAGGAGTTTTTAATCGCATCTTAGCGAAACCTAACTGTAGTGAAGCAAAAGGTATAATAAATATGTTATTTCATTAGATTTAAGAAAGTAGATTATGTTGCGTAGATAATAGTAGGTACGATGGGATTGACATCGTCGCATTAGTGTACGAAAATCTCTTAAATAAAAAAGATTTTAAAAAAATTGCTAACTTTCTCGTAACATATACCTTTTTTCATTATAAATGGAATATCTACCTTCTTCAAAACCGACTATTCAGTATTCCATATTATTTTCATGATTTGATTGGATTTTTTTTTAGAGGATTCTCTGAAAATCTTATTTTAGCAACGTTGGTGAAAAGTATTGATTCACGGAAACATATTTCATACTGACCTCGCAAGTCATAGACAAACCATAACTAAGTATAACTGACCTGGATTTTGTCTGCGAAGTAATATTATTAGAATAGACCAGGTGTGGCCAACTTGATTCGACCTGCTGTCTGACTGGCCTGTTGGTCTAGTGGTTAGTGGTGACTGCTATGCCGGAGGTTCGATTCCCACACAGAAAAAATGTTTGTGTGATGAACACGAACACTTGATTTATGTCTGGGTGTAATTTATGTATAGCATGTATGTTTTTAGAAATATATATATGTATGTTTATAAGTTGTCTAGTACTCATAACAAGCTTTGCTTAGCTTAGGACTAGACGGCGTTGTGTGATAGTTGTGAAATATTATTATTATCTAATGTTTACTAACTAGACTTTCACTTATTGCAAAACTAGCTTCTACCAGCGGCTTCGCCCGCGTGGCAGTAGGTTTCTCCGTCCAAACTTGAGCCCCCGTTTCATCCTCTTAGGGGCAGAATTTTTGAAAATCTTTTTCTTAAGGGGATGCAACTCGACATACATTTTCTCTGTTTTTTTTACAAACGCTCTTACGCGATTATGACGTTATTTCACATTTTTCATTAGATATTTTATAAATACAGTAATCTTGTGAATATTATCTAGGCTTCTATTGAAATCAATTTTTAAATTTGTGTAAAACTAATCCATTAAAGACCTCTGAAAAACTGCTATTTTGCATGAACTTTGACACTTCATAATTTACTCAAAAATTAAAAAAGTCAAAAAGTATAACCATGGAAGCCTTGCTAAATGATGGCAATGTTTTTTCAAAAACTTTTAAGGGTTTAAAAAAACACGTATTTCTTTGAACAAGTTTTGTAAAATATTCGAGTAAATCACGGAATTACCGAAAGCTAACAGAGTTTTCAGGCGTTATCTTTCTTTTTTCGCGTTGTCTTTTGGTCAAACATCGGGTTGAATTGCGTTAGGTGAAATAACAAGCTTTCAAACCATGCTCGATGTTTACGATAGGCGAGTGGAAAAGCAGCCTCAAATTTTGCGGTCCTAGTTCAAGTGGCTGTGCGTTGATATATTTCAGTCAGTCAGGTAGTTTCACCTTCGCTTTAAAGAGGTTCAATGTGATCAACTTGCATATCATGAAAAGTAAAGAAAAATTGTCGCCATGAGACCATGAGACCAAGCAAAGCCAGAAAAAATTTGAGCAATCTGCGTCTAATACGTTCGATATTCTTTTGGCCAACAAGAAGTTCGAATCGAAAAGGTAAAATAGATTGTAGTAGTAAAGTGGAATCGGTAGTTATGTCTTCCCCACCCTTGGTTGGCTGGTAGAGATTGCCTATGGCATTAAGTCCACATTTATATCTTTTTGTTGCATGAAGCTTTAATAAAATAAATACGCTAGGTAGGTGCACCTTGCCAAGATCGGCTGGATCAATAACCGAGATTGACCGGACGGTCGTAATCAACCGGTTGGCAACTCCTGGAATAGACTATCAATAGAATGGCGCAGTGATTCGGATTATTTATTGATACCAATATAAAGGCATAATTTGTAAGTAGCCGGAAATGCAGAACTAATATCTTCTGCAGTTATGTTTTTTATGAAATATGTTTAGTTCATGAAAATGGGCGTCAGAATTTGAGTAGGAATGTTTTTAATTTTTTGTTTGTTGTTTTCTTTCACCCCCCCCCCCCACAGTCCTTACAAAATAATTCTTAAGTGATGTTATGTTGTCAGTAGCTAAGTATACAATATTAGTATTAGTGTATGCGAAACCCGAAACACGTTTCTAGTACTTATAATCAAAAAGTCTATGTACAAAATTTCATAACTGTATCATGAAAAATAAAAAAGTTAAAAGCTTGTTATGTCAGCAAAAATACATAGTCGGCGGGCCATCAAGGCGACTGAGCCGGGGTGTTTTGCACCTACACCCAGCTGTTACCGTGACCTGTGTTGTACTAAGTGTCGGTGGTGTCCAACTTGTGACCTTATTAAATATTTAGGCTAGCAAGAAGGCTCGCCGCTTCGCGGGAAATCGTGCGGTATCCCTGCACCACCCGTATTGCCATGACCCTCTGGTATGTGTTCAGCATGGCCGCCGGTCGCTTTTGCAGTGATGGCGCCCACACCGGCGCCCCGTAAAGACCCATGGACCGAACGATCCCCGCGTAGAGCCTCCGGCAGAAGGCGTCTGGACCCCCAAGGTTGGGAAGGAGCCGCTTGAGGGCAGCCCCAGTCCGGTGCAGTTTAGGAGCCAGACGTCGGAAATGCTCCTCGAAATTCCACCGGCTGTCGAGGACAAGTCCCAGGTACATCATCGTCGACCCAACGCCGATGCGAACTCCTCCTACCGTTACCGACCCCTGGGGAACACCGCACGACATCTCTCGACGTTTCCAGTCTCCCTAGTGACCGGGGTAGACTATATACCTGTCTCACAGGTAGACGTCGACCACTCGACAGAGGTATTCGGGTACCCGGTTGTACCGGAGTGCCCTCCGGATCGTACTCCAGGGCTGTGAGTTGAAGACGTTGGCAATGTCCAAGGACACTGCCACGACACACCTACCCTGGGACACCGCAACCCCCGTCGTGAGGGCTCGTACGCGCATGATGGCATCCACCGTAGAGCGCATCCTGCGAAAGCCGAACTGACCGTTCGAAAGGTCCGGCCCCACCCGTGTTAGGCGCACGACGAGACGGTTTGCAATGACTCATTCAAAGAGCTTGCCCACCTTGTCGAGCAGCACAATGGGCCGGTACGCGGACGAAGTGTCCGCAGGGCGCCCTGGCTTCGTGACGAGGACCAGTTTCCCCGTCTTCCAGCGAAGAGGAACTGGCTCTTTTCCAAGCATGCGCTGAAGAGCCCTCTTAGTCGAGGTCCGAGAGCCTTCATGGCCAGGACCGAGGCTTTCAAAGGCAAGCCTTCGGGTCCTGGGGCAGTGTTCTTGGCACTCAGTCTTTGCACCACCACTCTCATCGCTGCCTCGGTCACCTCTGGAGCATTGTCGTCGTCGTCGCTATTGCGGTCCGCGTCAGACACCGCTGGTGACAGATTTTTCGTCATATATATACTACTTGTACCTGGTAATTGTATCTTGGTATTGTATAAGTGTGTTTATGAGGTTAAGAGGCAATCGCAGACATTACAATAAAAATAAGAAGTAATTTTAAATATATTTACTTAATTAAAGTTTTATATTTTGGATTGTTAAGGGCCAAGCGCCCGAAAAGTGCCATAAAACAGTGATTTTCTGAGGCCTACTCCTCCGTAACGGCTAGGTCAATAGGTTTGAAAAAAAAAAATGTTTATTATAGATTCATGAACAATAATATCAACATTTGATTTTTTCGTGCAATTAATACTTTTGTCAAAAAAAAATATTTAGCAATTTCGCAACTTTTCCCTACTCCTTCGAAACGGCTTGGACCTTTAGAAACATTTTTACACATAAAAATTGGTGGTTAAATATTCTTCAAAGTGAACATTGCATTTTTTTTTTTTTTTTTTTTAATTTGTATAAACTAGTGCTTGACTGCGATCCCACCTGATGGTAAGCAAATATGCATATGTAAATCAATCAATATCTCGCAGAGAAAATGGATTTAAAGCGCTTTCCGGGCGCTGCTGGCCGCAAATAAATGCACAGATTTGCGTACTGCCGCCTAGACGAGTGCGAGAGTTGCGTTTACATAATTTCGGTCAGATGGTTCAAGGGACTATACGCCTTAAATTAATTAATATACAGTCATCAAAGTTGTGCACTTGTGCAGTTTTAAATAGCTAAAATCTGACTCCCTCTACCCTTCTGATTTCCGTAACCACCCCACGCCTTATTTTTTATTTTTTAAAGTTTATTATCAGTTGTTTAAATATTTTGGTTTTAATATAATAGCCCAATTATATTAACGTAAACACGTAATTATATATACAATTTGACTTTTTACAATTTAACATCATGATATTTTTTACTTGTTTTCCCTAATCCTTTCAAACGGCTTTGATCTTTAAAAACTTGTTTACACAAAAAATAATGCTGGTTGTGTTCTTTAGAATGTACATAACATAAATAAATCAATCAATATTTCGCAAAGAAAATGGTTTTAAAGGTCAGCGGGGCTCTATGCGGGTGCAGGTGGCAGTACGAGTACGTGTGCATTTAACTCCGGCCAGATATTCAAAAAACTACAGAAAGCTAAAAATAAACTGCAAATACTAAGATTTAAGTACCAAAAATAAGGAAAAAAAAGCAAAAACCACGAGTGGTTGGTGCATGATAATCACGTTTGAGTAGGTAGATCCTCAAAGCAAACATACTCACGTTGCGAGGTAAATAAAATAACAAGAGCAATTCTCACTAAACTAAAAAGTAATATTTTGCAAGCCTCGTGACAAAGAATTAATTGGAAACCTCCATACAAAATGTTAATTAGCTAAAACGCTTTTTATGTTTCTTTCTGTTTTCCATCTGTTGCAAATTTTGTTATGGTAATTTAATAACGTTTTCACGAAAAATATGCTGAAATCTATTAGAGTTGCTCTTGACCGAGCATTGTGATGAAATGTAGGAGACCTGTAGGTATACAGACGTGGGTCTCTTTCTACAATTTTCAGCTAAATAATGATGAGGATTTATAAATAAACTAGCTTTCGATTCGCTCCTGTGGCCGATGTTAAAGAAAACGTAATTGTTTTCACTGGGCAAACTGGGCTCCACTCCATCCATCTTTTGTGGTCGTGACCCTCCCCTTTCCAGTTCTGAAAATATCGATCCAGTTGTTCCCGCAATCTCTTTCGTGATCTAACGCGACCCTTCTCCCTCCAGTTCTGACAATATCGATCAATTTCGTCCCTCAATCTCTTTCGTGGTCTAACGCGAACCTCCTTCTATTAGTTCTGACAATATTGGTCAAGTTCGTCCCGCAATCTCTTTCGTGGTCTAACTCGACTCTTCTTCTTCTAGTTCTGACAAAATCTGTCAAGTTCGTTCCGTAATCTCTATCGTGGTCAACCGTGATCGTTGGTGATCGTGGTCGACCGTTTCAGTTGTCCGTTCACGGATGGGCAAGACATGTCTGTCGAATGGCTGACCAAGTATGGGCCAAAGTAGGACAAAAATTCGTACCCTGAGACATATGTACGTATAATAAGTAATTTTACTTTTATCTTATATTTATTAGTACCTGAATACAACAGCATCAAGAAATATGATTTAACTAAACAGGGACCAGATATATCTATAAGTTAGTACCTAAGTTAGTTACCACCAGTTTTGCATACCGACGTCTGACGGTAATGACTAAATATTTGCGGAACAGCTGTTTAACTGGTAATATAGATAAATCCCAGTTATCCCACACAATGGTAATCTTGACGGCAGCGCCATATCAAGATGGCGCTGCCGTCACGTTCAGTTCAACTCCGTGATAAAAAGATTTAAAAATAGTTATAAACCTCCTTTTCTGAGTTTAATAAGTTAAAAGTGCATATTTAGAAGCTGTGCCTCAGTGCTAGTGTGGACAACAAATAGTTTCAACAAGATAGTACTTATTTTTAATTTTTCAATCCAAACATTAACGTGTTAAAACAATCAAAGTTTGTAAACAAAGAAACAAATATTCAAGTGCCTAAAAGTTCAAGAAATACCCCTAAATATACGTAGATATATGTATATTACAATAACATAATAAAGCAAACATTATAGTGGTTTTAAACTAAAACATTCAACGTAAACAGCAGTGCTCAAGTTAAATTAGAGTGAACGATAACTTTTTTTAAAAATTAGCGTCCTAACGAATTTTTGTTTTGTGATAAACAACACAAGGCCTATTTCGGCAAGCCAGTGTTCGTTCGAGTGGCGCATTTGGGACCTTCGTTTCACCTCGATTCTATTGATTGAGAGTTCGCGCCCGTAGACGTGCAATTCTTTTTGTAAATACAAATTTTGATTAAAAAATATATATATACATACAAATATATATATATTCCGCAGTGTTAGCTTAAAAACTATTAAGAAGTCCTAAGTTTTATTTCATTTTTGGTGAATTATACGCATTTTATTCGAATAAGAATAATACTACTTACATTTCGGACACCTGGCTGCTACGCACACAGACGCGCTCCCGACACGCACGTGCAGAAGTTCGTGGACGCAGGTGATTGACCGCTTGATGCTTTGCATGAAAGACTCTTTTTTTAATAAATAATTATCCAGTATTGCTACAAATTTCGAATTATTTTGCTTGCCTACGCAATTTTTATAACGCTTTTCGAACTCTGATTGGATATTCCATTATATTTAAACATGGATTGCTCGGCATGTCGTAGCAATATTTTGCATGATGAGGACTACTTACGTTGTACGCTTAACACCTGCGATAAAATGTACCATGTTCTATGCACGGGTGGGAATAACTCAACGAAGATGAATGATACAACATGGATATGTCCAGAATGTCAATGTATGTCAAGAAAAACAAGCGACATTTCGTTAACACCAGAGGGTATAGCAAAAAATTCGCAAGACCTAAATGTGACGCTCAGGAAGAAGCTACCGTCGGCAACTGCCAACATAGAAATGGTTTGCGATTCTAGAAGTATCTCCGCACTCAGCCAGGAAGTACAAACATTAAAAGAACAACTCGGCGAAGCCATCTCTCTCATAGGAGCATACCAAGCTACGGTTGATAGCTACATGCAACAAGTAGGAATTCTTAATGATAGATTAACAATTTATGAGAACTCATGCTCATGCAGTGCAGCTAAGAGATCCACCAACTCTGAAGTATTAAAGCAGAAACTTGCTGCACCCGATGCTGTCACCAAGACAAAAAAAATAACCCAGCTTAGCCCTCGTAAACAAAAACCGCTGGCAAACCCCAAAGTCTTTAAGCAAGTGCAACCTGAAATAAGGCATTCAAATCAACGCGGTTCGTCAATAAACATCAACACAAGTATAACTGAACAAAATAAGGCTGTAGAGATAGTGACTGACCAAACTACCGAAGACACCGCTGGCTCTGGCTCTGTAATTTTAGACTCCGGTCACGAGTGGACTGAAGTAAAAAACAAGAAACATCGACGAATGACTTCATTGTATGGGACGGCTAATTCATCAGTTACTTCTTTAAAAGCTGTTGAAGAGCGTAAGTACTTACATGTATGGAACATGGCGTCCACAGCCACCGAGATCACGGAATACCTTAAAAGAATATGCCTCACTGGTACTTGTACAGTGGAAGAACTTAATCCAAGAGGGAATTACAAGTCTTATAAAATTGGTGTACCTATAGCTTTCTTTGAAAAATGCTTCTCTGTAGACGTATGGCCCATTAATGCTAGGATCAATACATGGATTAACCGCGGAAAACTTAGCCGTCCATACCGTGATACTGACCCGACTCATAGTACTGGCACCCAGTCCTTTCGTAACGCACAAGGCAAACAACAAAACAACTAAAATTAATTGTATATACCAGAACGTTCGGGGAATTAAAACCAAGCTCTGTCAATGGCGAAATAATCTGCAAATAACTGAACAAGATCTGATAGCGGCCACCGAGACGTTTCTAGATACCTCTGTTGAAGACTCTGAGCTACTGAACAGCGATTGGAATGTGTTACGGCGTGACAGAGGTACACCTTGCGGTGGTGTGCTGCTCATGGCGCGCGCACCTGTCGTTCTGCGCCGACGACCTGAACTTGAAACTGACAACGGTGAGGACCTTTGGGCGAGTTTCACGTGGCATGGCCGCCCTGTGTTTGTGTGTGTTGTGTATATAAAACCAAGTGCGACGGACGACGACTATATGAGATGGTTCACTAAAGTAGAAAGTTTTGTCAATGATTTGAAAGGTACAGTCATAATCTTTGGTGATCTTAACTTAAATAGCGCTTCTTTAAATATTAATAGTTATTATTGTTATTTCTTAACTTTTTGTAATTTGTGTGAAAGGAACAACGTTCAAAATTTGCATGGGAGTATGTTAGATGTTGTTTTAGTAAAGGAGAGCGCAAGCATAGATGAAGTGTCTGTGACAGCGACTGAAGGTTTGGTGCCCCCTGATGCGTATCATCCGCCATTGGACATCCAGGTAATGCTACAGTCATCTGGTCAATGCGACAGAATTGAACCTAGTAATATCGATCGTAAAATAGACTGGAACTTTAAAAAATGTAACTACAACCTACTCTTTGATCTACTATCTGAGGTTTCTTGGGATGCTGTTACCTCATCAAACGACGTACGCACTTGCACTCAAAATTTTTACAACATTATCTACAATCTTTTTGATACTTGTATCCCTAAAAAAACCCGAAACAATAAAGCAACTAGAAGGTATCCTACCTGGTTTACATATGATATTATTAAAGATATACAGACAAAAGTGAAACTACATTCAGCTTGGAAACGAAAAAAATGTGATTTAACATATAAAGAATTTTCAAAATTAAGAACTAACCTAAAATCTCGTATTGCCACTGCTTATGAATCTTACATTAGGTGCATTGAGGGAAACATCAAGAAAAACCCCAAAGAATTTTGGCAGCACGTAACCAACCTTCGGTCGAAAGGGGGATTTGAAACAAATGTAACCCATAAAGGGAAAACTTGCAGTGGGGTTGAGGCCGCAGAAGCTTTTGCAGAATATTTCGCGAGTGTTTTTCAAACTAATGTACCAAAATTAGATCCGAAAAATGTAACTCATCCAAGCAAATGCAATGTCAGTAATTATGTTAACATACTCAATTTCACTGAGAATGATATAAGCAAAGGGATAGATAAGCTAAAATCGAATAGTTCAATTGGTCCTGACAATATTCCTTCATGGTTCCTAAAACAGGGTAAGAAGTTTCTTACTTTACCCCTTAGCTACATCTTCAACTTATCATTAAAAACTGGAGCTTATCCGTCCCAGTGGAAGTTGTCGCGCGTTACTCCTATACCAAAATCTTTAAATAAATCATCTGTAGATGAGTATCGCCCGATAGCGATACTATCTTCTGCAGCGAAAGTTTTCGAGAATGTCCTGCACGATGGTATTTACAGCCAGGTGAAACAGCATCTTTGCAATGAGCAGCATGGCTTTCGCACAAAAAGGTCAGTCAACTCTAATCTGCTGACACTAGTTGACTCTATTTCCACCAGTCTTGATCGCGGACGCCAGGTCGATGTTCTATATTTTGACTTCCGAAAGGCGTTTGATAGAGTTAACAATGACGTCCTACTATCAAAGCTCAGTGCGATAGGCGTTGCTCCAGGACTTCTCCAGCTTCTTGCAGACTATTTAAGAGATCGACAGCAATTTGTGAGACTAGGACTATACGAGTCACTTCCGTATCACACTCGTTCAGGAGTAAGCCAGGGTTCGGTGCTTGGTCCTCTCCTCTTCATTTTGATGATCAATGACTTACCTGACGTTATTAAAAATGCCAAATGCCTCTTATACGCCGATGACTTAAAACTTTTCTACGAAATAAAGTCCGAGGCTGATTGCCTGGCCCTGCAAGCTGATATAGACTCAGTGTATAAGTGGAGTTTGGATAACCAAATGGACTTTAATACCTCAAAGTGTTATGTAATGAGTTTTGGTCGAATGCGGCGCCCATTATACTTCAGATATCAACTTGATAACGATCTTATTGCACGAACTGATGCTATGAAAGACCTGGGAGTTACATTTGACAATAAACTTACCTTTCACAACCATATAACATCCACCGCCAAGGAATCTTTTAGGCGTCTTGGTTTCGTCTTAAGAAACTGTCGCGATTTCCACAGTCCCCATGTCATCAAACTTGTTTTCGGAGCTTTAGTCCGTAGCAAGCTTGAGTCAAGTGCTTGCGTCTGGAATCCCTTTGAAAAACAATATGCTTTAACTCTAGAAAAAGTGCAAAAAGCATTCCTAAGGAATCTCTATAAACGTCTTTATGGCTATTATCCTTTTTTATATCCCACGAAATTTTTGCTTGGTTGCTTGGGCTTCAATTCCTTAGAAGCTAGACGGTCACGTGACCAGATGATTGTGGCATTCAAAATACTTAGGGGAATTATAGATGCTCCTGATCTACAAAACCTTATCTGTAAATTGTATGTACCAAACCACTACAACCGTGGCAGGAAACATCGGCTCCTGGCAGTTCCGACGTGTCGAACAGTTGCACATTCCAAATCGCCCATACCGCGGACACTCTCTGCGCTTAATGCTCTCCTCAACAAAAACACAGAATTTGATATGTTTGGGGAAGAATGGAAGACGATACTGTCAGAATGTATGAAATTCTGTGAGATGAATGCATGACTGTGTCTACTATTTATTAAATAAATAGTCTCTACCACTAATGTCCTGTGCGACATATGACTTGTCTGTGTTCTTTTTAATATTTTATTGTTTTCTCTTTTTGTGTTATGTGTTTAAATAGTGTAATTGGTTTCGGCCGTTCTATTTGAATTAAATAAATAAATAAATAAATAAAATAAATAAATGGTCCGCGCTGATTGTCCTCGCTCGGTTTGCGGTCAGTGGTTAGCCGGATCGATCACGTTGCATTAAATTGCACTGAATCTACACTCTGAGTAAAATAGACAAAGAATCTTTATCCAAACGTGAAACTTTATCGATATTGCGTTCTACATTAAAAGCCAGCTACGTAAATACATACTTAAATAAGTTGCCAATTCCGATGTACTTACGTAAACACTTTTTTGCTACCGTTTTTGATTTGAAGTCAATTTTTGCTGTTTATATATCCGTTTTTTGTTAAAGTGCAATTATGTTTAAATATTTTTAAAGCCGTGAGTACCTTTAGAATTGTAATTTAAAATTGGAACTTTAGAATATTCCAAGAGAACATACTTCTGGGCAGTAAAGTATTTATGTCTCATTTCAAGACATTGTCTATCCGTGAGACAAATTTTATCCAAATCTGCCAGAACAAACACACATATCATAATATCATACCATCACATACACACTTGCTTTTATAATATTAACGTATGACTATATCAAATCAACAAGTAAATAAAAGAACTCAGTGGGTAACTTTTATAATGTCCTCTTTTCACGGTATCCAAATATCTCTTTAATATACCTGGTTCGCCAAAAATTCATGGTAAGTACGTAGGAGCACCACAAATTACCTAATAAATTATATTGGTAATTCCCAATAAAGTCAGGTGCTCCATTAATTTTGCTTTGTTACCGCAATTTGGAGAATCCCAACAATCAATCACCGTTCTTGCTCTTTGTAGACTACTAAGGAAAACGGAATTTACCAAGAATATCTTGCCAGAGAAGCTTGTGGCTACAATCTTCTTTTCGAATCCATGGTGAACTCATAAAACTTGTTAGACCCAGCAGATGGCTACATTAACTGCAACATCGATGGCACTCATTAACTCCTCCAAAGTGCAGTCGTATCGGCACTTGGGGCACTCCGACGTGTAACTCATGTTCTGAACAGGGGCACCGCACTCATATTGAGTATCAG
The DNA here is from genome assembly GCA_910589285.2 of Mythimna ferrago. Lineage (NCBI taxonomy): Eukaryota > Metazoa > Arthropoda > Insecta > Lepidoptera > Noctuidae > Mythimna > Mythimna ferrago. The sequence goes on along the minus strand of OU342673.1, from coordinate 12,906,843 downwards.
ATAAGTCTACAAAGCCCCATTAAGTTGTGTTTGCAGTGGCCTACCTGGATTTTCAACCGATTTAGTTCTTTCCATGTAGCTCACTGTAATTCGCAGGAAAATCGCGCAAGAAAATAAAGCCGTCAACAAGACCTAGGCTGTCTCTGTGATGTTGTATGTGTCCAGCAGTTCGGCAGAAATGATCTTACGAAGATGATAACCCGAGTCAAGTTTCTCCGTCAATTAATATGACCAGGAATCAAAATAAAGAGATGTCGTATTTTGATTTCCCAGACATTTGCTGAGAACCTTCTAAAAACGTAAGGTAAGGATTGTTTTACTATCCGCATTATCCTTGCTATAGATATGCAACACCGTAGATAATTATTATTGTTACAAGTGCATTGATTAAATTATAATAACAATTAGCTTACGTCAACCATTGCATAGTTTGCATTAGGTACATAATATGACTAATCTAATTACGGTGCCTTCCGCTAGTACGAACATATTCATTGGTATTCGTAAATAAATATAGCGTGATTTCACGGTCAAAGGTCAAAGATAAATGATAATAAAGCGTTTTGAAAAGACAGAAGACTCTCCCGCGTGATCGAAGATGTGGAACAATTTGCCTGCTGCGGTCTTCCCGTCCGATTATAATTTAGGTGTTTTCAAAGCTACAGTGAAAAGGCTCTAAATAAACTAATGCGCATCGCTCGAACAATTGTTGATGGTGAACATCAAAGATTTTATCACTACTTACCATCGAGTGGGATAGGACTTAAACACTAGCATAGGTCATTAAAAAAAAAGAAACAAATTATCATTAACCATAGCTTGCCAAGACAGTTTTCCTGTTCCAATACCTATGCCCCTACACCAATTTTATCCAGGCTCTTCCTGCTATGACATCAATCTCGTCTGCCCATCTCGCTACCTGGCAACCAACTCTTCTTCTCATCCTTAGAAGCTACACAGTCACTGCCTTATTCCAACTGCCATCACCGCGTCTTGACAGCAGTCCGGCCCAACTCCATATGAATTGAATTATATTGTTCGATTTTAGATAATCAAAAACCTTCGAACGATACACTAAACTTATTGGTGATGTCCTTCCAGAAGGACACACGTCGGTTTCGAGTACTACTCAACTGACAACAGTTGCGTAGTACTCGACCTATACCCATAGCCACGTGTATAGGTACACTGTACAGCACATATAAATAAACGCGGTCGAAGAAAAAGGAAAACAATCTAAGGAACACAGGCTACGAGGTAGCATCGTAAAGTTCCCGCCTGTTCCCGTGGAAAAGTAACATATGTTTTATAATGTATTGAGTTGAAACCACTGCTACAAAATCTCTTAAATATAAAATTAGTCGCTGGTAATACAGGAATTGAGAGCCGAGACAAATAATATAGCGTACGTCGAAATACTTAGGGGCCTTCAAATTAGCTGCAAAATGGCCGTGCTTTGTTATTTCATATATAAAAAATGTATATAAAAGACGCGCGACTGCAGCGCTACACCCGCACTGAAGGCAGTGCGACCTTTTGAAGATGTTGAAAAGTAAATAGTAAAACCATTACAAGTGAGCCTAAAACATTATAAAATAAAGGTGAAAAAAAATAATATAGAGGCAAAAGTTTGTCTGTATGTTTGTCACTCCTTCACGCTCAAACTGCTTACAAAAATTTGGCACACGGATAAATCATATCCTGGAAAACCACATAATATATTCTTTATCGCAGAAGTATGTTCTCTTGGAATTATTTTAAACTTTCGAGGGTAGAAGCTAGTATTGTATCTATAATTTTTTATCTATGACTCGAACACCCTAAAATTTTCTAGTTCACTAAAATGTTGTAGGTACTATAGATGCCCAAGAAACGTCGTAAAATTAAGAGTTTATCAGTTTAACATAATATATTGATGACAATTTTTGATCTAAATTAATTGTGATTGATGATATCTTCCAAGCCATGCATTTTTGGAATATTCTAGGACTTTTAGTATTATTTTTTCGTATAGAATATAAACCTTGAGTTATGGGATATCAAAAACAACACATTGTAGATAGTTGAAATAATTACTTTGTCCTTAAAAATGTCAGTGGAACAATGAAACAATGCTGACATTACTTGCAAAGTCAGTGAAGTGCAATGTACATTACGTGTATGGAGACAATTGTTTGCAAGTACTCGTCTCTCTATTAACATCCAAGTGCCTTTGATAGGTCATGCGTGCAAATAAGAGGAGTTTTATCATAAAAGCATTATTTTACTTGGTTATGTCAATCACTGTTATTGAATAAGTACTTTGTTGCACTCATAATTGACTTTTCCGGTCATGTTGTACTCTATAATCACATAGTTTTAATAGAAGTGGTTTACTTATGGCTAGATATTATTTATGCAATTATTAGGTACTATAATTGCCCAGTTCTATAAATCTCAGTGCTCTTTTAAGCTATTGCATAGCTTCTGTCGCGGGCCTTGAGCGTGGAGACCGAATCCAGAAATTCCGTAACGAAAATAACCTAACACCCCCCACTCATTTGTTTTTTGAGCGTGGTGACCGATAAGAAAACAAATGAGTGAAAGCAGCTGTCGGTTGGATAGGTGGGGTTAAGCAGCTGTTAGCGAGGTCTGGTTTTTGATGGAAGAGGTTAAGCAGCTGTTGGCGAGGTCTGGTTTTGGATGGAAGAGGTTAAGCAGCTGTTGGCGAGGTCTGGTATTGGATGGGTGGGGATAAGCAGCTGTTGGCAAGGTCTCATTTTGGATGGGTGGGGTTAAGCAGCTGTTAGCGAGGTCTGGTTTTGGATGGGTGGGGTTAAGCAGCTGTTGGCGAGGTCTGGTTTTAGATGGATGGGGTTAAGCAGCTGTTGGTGAGGTTTGGTTTTGGATGGGTGGGGTTAAGCAGCTGTTGGCGAGGTCTGGTTTTAGATGGGTGGGGTTAAGCAGCTGTTGGTGAGGTCTGTATTTGGATGGGTAGGGTTAAGCAGCTGTCGGCGTTTTGGATGGGTGGGGTTAAGCAGCTGTAAGCGAGGTCTGGTTTTAGATGAATGGGGTTAAGCAGCTGTTGGTGAGGTCTGGTTTTGGATGGGTGGGGTTAAGCAGCTGTTGGCGAGGTCTGGTTTTAGATGGGTGGGGTTAAGCAGCTGTTGGTGAGGTCTGTGTTTGGATGGGTGGGGTTAAGCAGCTGTTGGCGAGGTCTGCTTTTAGATGGGTGGGGTTAAGCAGCTGTTGGTGAGGTCTGTGTTTGGATGGGTGGGGTTAAGCAGCTGTCGGCGTTTTGGATGGGTGGGGTTAAGCAGCTGTTAGCGAGGTCTGGTTTTTGATGGAAGAGGTTAAGCAGCTGTTGGCGAGGTCTGGTTTTGGATGGAAGAGGTTAAGCAGCTGTTGGCGAGGTCTGGTATTGGATGGGTGGGGATAAGCAGCTGTAGGCGAGGTCTAGTTTTGGATGGGTGGGGTTAAGCAGCTGTTGGCGAGGTCTGGTTTTGGATGGGTGGGGTTAAGCAGCTGTTGGCGAGGTCTGGTTTTGGATGGGTGGGGTTAAGCAGCTGTTGGCGAGGTCTATTGCATAAGTTGATAAAAAATGCTATGCAATAGCTTTACCGCGGCAGTCCCCGAGTGCCACACGTCTTTTATAATTCAATTTTTTTTTTCAATTTTTATCTTCTCCCGCTCTAAAGTGGTGCGTGAGGACATGACAGACTTTTACTGTCTAAAAGTCACTCTTAGTTCCTTCGTAACCTAGCATTCTAGAGCCAGGTTTTCTGGCTGCTAGGCCCCTACGGTTTGCTGACATCTTGAGGCGTGTGTGGAACTCTACGTGCCGTCGACGAGTTGGGCTCGGTCTAAACGTTTACCGGACGGTCGGACGGCGAGCTATGCATTGCCCGCCGTCCGCCAGCCCGCGGCTACGGTGGCCGGAAATTGCCCAAGTAACAAAGTTCTCCTGTAGCGCACAGTTTATAGGCTCACAGGCTCACAGCACTAGTAACTCTCTCATAGTAGTTCCAGGTTTTACTACCAAGCTAATAACAGGTTACACGGAATTCGTTTGAGTTTATAGTACACCTGTTCTTATAAGTTGACTTAAAGTTGTGTATAGAACGCAATTATAGGCGCAGTAAAGACTAAGATAGCCTATAAAAGTGTTGCGTAAGTGTAAATACACTTGAGAAAACTTGGTCCAGTAATTTACACTTATAATCGCATACAAAAAGTAATTATAAATCCTCTATAAGTGTATACGCCAGTAATAGTAATTTACAGAACTAAATGCACTTAGAACCACTTGCATTTGTTACTTGACCTTATAGGGGTTTATAAGTCAACTTTATGTGCTAATTTTAAGTAAATTAGTTCTACAGTGGTTTCTTCTAAGAGTAAGTGTACTTGGTATTATTGTGGACTCTCGAATGCTGTTATAGTCTTAATTTCTATATAAAGGTTTCTTATAAAACTATTAGTATCCAAAGATATCTTCGTAAAAGTCCGTTTAAGCTTTTAATATTTATCGCATCTTCACGGCCATTTTGTTACAATATGGCGTTACCTTAGGACTAATATTTTTTTTAACACAACTTAGTATACGCGCCGTGTTCAAAAGGAGAACAAAAATTGAGATGTAAAACACAATATACTTCACCGAAAATATTTATGCGTTTTCCGTGCTAACATATATGCACATACAGTATTACGTGCGAAATACTTGTTAATAAATTTTTATATAAAATAGATTAACTTTTTTTTTTTCTCCACAATACAACAAAAAGTTACAAATGTTTGAAGTAGCTAGTAATAGAAGCGCGGAGTACGTTACACGCCTGCCTGGTTCTATTAAATGCTCATAGTGAGCTTCGCGGGAGCAGATAGTTCTGCGTAGTCCAACTGTAAGTGTATTACTGGTCTAAGTGGTGCTCGTCAAGTCTAATATGAGTGTATTATTGGCAAAAGTACGCGTATAAAATGGGCCCTTTTCCGTGGTTATAAACTTTTACTAGCCTGTTATAGTCCTGGCTCCGGAACCACTATGTACAAGACCACATTTTGTTACTTGGTGGGATCGGGCTACCGGCGACTGGGACGTGAGAGCCGTTCCCTCGCGCATGCGGCCGCCTCCTTTGGTAGCATTACTGCTTCGCAAAAGGAGGCGACCGCCTGCCACTCTTCCTCACTTCGGACCATGGCCTGGCGTGCTATTCTCTAAGAAAACAGCCTAGAGCGCAGCGCTGGCCGCAGCGACGAAATCCAAATAGCTACATTGGATTAACAATTCAATGTACCTATAATTGGATTGTTAATTCAAAATACTGCGCTCTCGACTCGTCGCTGCGGCCAGCTCTGCGCTCAAGGCTGTTTTTTAGAGAATAGCGCCGCAGTACCAAGGCCCGGCGCTAGAGATCGTTGTCGCCGATCGCCCCACGAGACTTTCAATGACTGACCACCTATATTCCTTCAGTTACCCTTTGCTTTATGGGACTACGGGTTTCCTTTTCAGAAATTCTTCACGGCCCTGGTAGATATCGCCCCTGGTTGAACCCTACAGTTTTGCAGACATCGCTTTGAGGCGTACGAGAAACACTACGAGCCGTCGATAACTGGGATAGGTACAATTACCGGAACGGATTTTGAGCGCTCGGCGTCAGAGTGGGGATCGCTTTGCGCATTCCATACATTGGCGAGCCAATCGTCTTCGTTGTTAGATACATGTAGCAATGCAGGGAACTTACATAGGTAGGTTATTGAAGTCACAGGTTAATTTTTTGCAATTGTACTGTAAATGAATAGGTTTTTTGTTTCTTTTGGTGGCATTATATGTGCTTACCCATAGCACTTTTACCTTCTCTCGCACTTACCATTTACTTAATCAAATTCTTGTTCAAGCTACGTTTATAAATTTATAAGTAGCTGAATGTTATTCTGACGTAGGCACGGACAGAGCCGTCATCTGGTTATCGCTAGTAGCAAGATGATGACGATGTCTGTAGTGTCTGTAGGTACATACAAAAGTACTGTAAAGTTTCATCTACATCCGTTCATCCGTTTGAGCGTGAAGATGTGACAAACAAACGCACACATAATAACAGTACATTATGATATAAGTGTGTAATGTTAGTGATTACCGTTGTGGCGGTATTTAGACCCGAGCCATGGCGAGGGTCTTAAGAGAGCCGAGAACGGTAATCATTAATTACTCTCGTGTATCATACGACGTTTTTCAATACTTTCTTGTGAAGAAAATAACTGTAAAACTAGTAAACTTTTGTGGCGGTAAAAATCTGTTTTCGTATGCGCGCCCATATTTTTTTTTTCATTTCCTCTTGGTGGACGATCCGATCAAATGTCACAGTTTGGTAACAAGGGTCATTATATACCTAAGTGCAGTGCAGTAATAGTCACTTTCTGAGCAAGTGTGTATTGAAAATTAACTTTTGATATTATAGAGCTACCTCCATAATCTTTATACATAACATAACTATAGACATCATAGTAGATATTATAATAATAATAATTTATTTCGACCAATAGGATCATACAAAATCAATAATAATAATTTTGCTGTGGTTAACCCCAGCAGGCTAAGAAACATCGTTTTAAGGATTTAATTAATCACTGTTTATTATCCTTTTCTTTAAATTGGAAGGTGTGCTTCAGTAATAATATGTGAGACGTGTGCTCTTACTCTCAGCTTTCTTTCAAATATATCTATCGTTGCTATGAAAAGCCCAGTAAAAGCTAGTAAACATGTTGATCCAAAATCCTATTTATATCAATATTAGTGCAATGGAATGTTTTCTGCTTACGTTTTATATGGCCACGTTACTATGAACCCACGCCCGTTTAACTTGCCTGCATTGCAATCTAGATCCTACTGTCTAAGAGATAGTAAAGATTTTCGGTTTATTTTCGTAAATCATACGAATGTTCTGGAAAACGACCTCGTAAGCGCAACTATAGTGTAAATACCATTCCCTTGTGCGAATTTTACACAAAAAGATAATACATTTAATATAGAGTCTGTCTAAAAAGTCAAACGCCTTGATGTTTTTAATAGATTTTTATAATTTTAGTAGAGGTAGGTACTTTTTATTTTTACTACATTTTCTGAGAAATTGATTGTCTAGCATATTCCGTTTATAGTAAACAAATCTGATGAAGCGAAAGATTATAATTATTAACTTTATTCGAACTACCCAAGTAATATTAGCTTTTCAGACAGACTATAGGTAAATAGATCCACAGTGACAATATTAGTTAATTGAAGAAAGAAACTAAAGATAAAGTTGTAAGTAGATTTTAGAAATAGGATTAAAAAATCTCATCCTAGGGGTCGTGGGGCTCTTTGGACCGGGACCGTATTTTGTGTCCAGGCAATGTCTATCCATTTCAGGTTACCTGGAAGAAATCGCCGAGTGCGATAAGACCGCCGATTGTATGTATTTTTTTTAAGCTATTGCATAGCTTCTATCGCGGGCCTTGAGCGTGGAGACCGAATCCAGAAATTCCGTAACGAAAATAACCTACCTAACACCCCCCACTCATTTGTTTTTTGAGCGTGGTGATCGATAAGAAAACAAATGAGTGAACAATCAATCAAAATTCAATTCAATGTGTGAAAGTGTAACTTCAATTAATATCAAAGAAAAAAAACAAAGGAAAAAAAATACTGCATAACTAAAATAAATAAATAATTATAATTGCATAAGTTGATAAAAATGCTATGCAATAGCTTTACCGCGGCAGTCCCCGAGTGCCACACGTCTTTTTTTTTTAATTTTTTATTACAAGGTTTCCTTTTATAAATACCTATTGTAATATTGTGTACAACAAAGTGTATATAAATAAATAAATAGACCACAGTCCCAGGTTCCATGACTCTTAGCTACCTTGTGCTGCATCTTACCTATTATTTCTTAGACACTGACCACACACGAGAGTCTCAATCGCGATCGGTGCATCTCAGTCAAAATCAGCTATCAATTTACCAAAAGCATGAATTGGAATAAAAACCGAATGACAATTTTCATCAATTTCCCAGATTTTACCAAGCATGAAACATTTGACTCTTTACACAGCCAGTATCTTTGAATTATACGAGTAAATAGACCAGACTTAAATAAGGTAAACTTCTATCAAAAGAAACCGTCTGTTGCACGTAGGGTTACCAGGTCTTAAAACTTAAAAGCCGGACAGATCAGTCAGTTTTTTTTTGTTGGACACACTTTTTTTTTGTCTTACAGGAGAGTTATTTTTAATATTTACAAATAAGTTTTTCATAATTATCATTCACTAAAAAGTCTTCTCAAATTCTAATGAAACCACAAAAAAAATAAATAAATGATTCTGTCTTTTTTCATTATTAATCATTCAATAGTCATTTACACTTAATTTCAATAACTGCAAAAGTAGTTTGAGGCTGCTTGCGCTAGCAGTACAAGGAGAGGAGAACAGAGTGGAAATAATAATAATAAGAATACACCAATACATGATAATGAAAAAAAATTTAAAAAAATCAAAATTAAAAATCCTAACAAACGGCGGACAGGTCTAACACTGTCTAATCGCGCCCCCCGCCCACGCAACCAAAAAATCTGACTGTGTCCGGATGTATTCGGACGCTTGGTAACATTAGTTGCACGTGATCTTAGAGGCACGAGGCGAGTGTAACTCTACTTAAGATTTACTTTTTACGTAGAGTTACACTCGCCTCGTGCCTCGTCAAGTAATGGGCGCAGTTAGCGGTTGAGCGATTGGCTGCTGCCCTGCGTGTCACACGTTTGATTCCTGCACGGAATAAATATTTGTAGGGCCTATTGGGCTTACTGATAGTTGTACCGAGTCTGGACGATATGGTCGAGGGTGAGCGCGTTTATCTACGAGTAACCTATTAATTCTTGACTTCAAGATTCCTGGTTGTAGCCATCAGGAAACACAGACTCCGGCAGGGAATTCCACTCCTTAGCTGTACGCACAATAAATGTATTCCCAAAACGTTTTGTGCGTATAGGTTTGATGTCCACCATGTACCGGTGCGGTGGCCCGATGACGGAACGGGCTAGGCGGAATTAGGCTTTGCAATTCCGATACACACTCCCCAAAATGCAACCGATAGATTACCGACAGGCTAGCAACTTGGCGTTGATGCTCTTATCGTATGTATAAAGAATAATTACAAAGACTGTAAAACAAGTTTAGCAAACGAGGAAAACCCCTAAGTATGTCAAAGACGAATGCAGTGAACTTGGAACATGATGTTAATAACAAAATTAACATTAAATAATCCCATTTTGTTGTAACAGGTTATCTGTATGCTGTATCTGGTGCAATAAAAATAGGATACGAATTGGGTAGGTACTTTAGAAGGACAAACAAATGACAGTCGTTAGCACAGAATATCAATCGTGTAAATTCGTATACGAGTATATGTAGATTCTCTGTCGGTATTACTCTTGACAGAGTGGTCGTGGTCATCACTTCAGGTGTTGGTGGCAAGCTTCACAACACGCCGCCACTCCTCTCTGATGACCGCCTTCTTCATGCATTCGTGTAGTGATGATGACCTATTCACTGCAGCTTTTATCTGATCAGTCCACCTCTTAGGCGATCTTCCACGTGGCCTGGTACCCTCGACCTTTCCCTGGACCACAAGTCGCTCAATAGCCACCTCCCCTCGGCGGCACACGTGCGGCGGCAATCCTCTACTATAGATAACTCTTTATAGAACACACTAAAATTTGAACTATACTGCTAACACGTGTGCCACACACGCCGATCTGGACGCGTCGTCTCCATACATTTTATATGGTAACTAGACTTGTAGAGCTACACTTGACCCACGCCACGCGACGTCGTTCTACGTAGAAATCAAGCGTGTCACACGTGTGCGTCGGTCTAATGTAGTTCTAGCTTAACTTATCCACGTGGTCTGTCCCACAAAAACCTTTTGTGGAGGGAGTGTCAGAATTTTACTGAATAAAACCCACCCGTTTTCTTCCAACAGGGAACATGAATGCATTTTCTTTATTTAAGTACTAAATTAAATACATTTTAGCTCTGATAAACTGATATGAAAATATCTTCATCAATAACGAAGTTATAAAGCTTCAAAGCTCCTAAAAAGAAAGAGATTTCCGACATGACATCCTATTTCACATCAAAGAAATGTCAAATTCCATGACACCCGTACGACCGCCATAGAAAACGGGGTCTTGGCGAGAGAAGAATTTGAAGAAAGAGAGGTAGATATTATATTTGATTAAAATTGTTATAGCTAGTTTGATTTCATACCAATAATGATATTGTATTCACAATTATTATTATACTAGCTTCTGCCAGCGGCTTCGCCCACGTGAAAGTAGAATTTTTCATACAAAATTTATATTCTCTTAGGGGGTGAATTTTGGGGATTTCCCAACATTCACGGCAGCAACTGATGCTCATTTTATAATTGGCAATAATACAAAGATGGTTTTAGACCATTATCAACATTTCAGCCGAAAAATACCCTCATCTTTTTGTTTTATAATGGATAGGCTCGCGTTTGACCACTATCTCACCTGATGGTAAGCGATGATGTGGCCGACGATGCAACACGCTTGTCTAGAAGCAATCTATTCACTCTTGACTTAAAGACCCCTAGGTTATAGTTATCAGGAAACACAGACTCCGGCAGGGAATTCCACTCCTTAGCTGTACGTATAATTAATGTGTCCCCAAAACGCTTTGTAACCCACCCATTCGGGTTCACCATGTACTGGTGGCGCAACGTCGTACGCATCTGAACATAGACCTCCCGTAAGCATCACCACAAGAATGGTTCTGTGCGTCTAATATCCATCGGATTCGCAAACCCCTAAAAGGTCATCGGGCCACCTTGTGGCAGGCCTTCCAACGCTGCATTATCTGTCACTTAACAATACCTGTTATATTTTAAACTAGCTACCCGCCAAAGCTTCGTGCTGGTGCAAAAAAGTATTTTACAAACCTTCCTCTTTTATCGCTGTTTCTATTAGCGAAACCACATCTAAATTCATTGCGTGCAGCGTGTTTTAAGAGGAGTTAGCGAGTGAACGACCACTTTGTTTTATACTATGTAGAACCTACGTCAAGTATCTCTGTACGTGCCTTGGTATACAGTAGGGTAGATACACTCACCTGCAGGGGCGTAGCTAGACCCACAGGGGCCCTGTAGCAAACATAGTTTGATATTGTTTATTTTTAGGGCTCCGTACCTCAAAAGGAAAAATCGGAACCCTTATAGGATCACTTTGTTGTCCGTCCGTCTGTCTGTCTGTCTGTCAAGACCCTTTATTTCGAGATCGCGTGGACGTATCGAGTTGAAATTAAAACTATATTCTCAGGTCTGCGGTTCCTTAAAGCTGTGAAGAAGGCACAAAGCAAGTTCTTATAGCACAGGTATAGGAAAAAATCTGAAAACGGTTTTGTTGTTACCTAGGTCACAAAAAAAAAATTGCAACAAAAATCTTCGAGACTCCATTCGGGAATTGTAGTTCACACGGAACCCTCAGTGCGCGAGTCTGACTCGCACTTACTCAGTTTCTTTTTTTAGTAAGTAGGCTCTACTAGCATAGAACTGGAGCCCTGAGACAACTGGATGGAGCCGCGATAAGCTACGAGATAGTTAGACTAACTGCACAGGTTACTCTCATATACCGACTTTAAACGTTCGGGCCCACGATTAATGAAAGTTGTTATTTTATGAATCTCGAAAATGGGATTACTTTGACTGAGACATGACAAGACTTCATTCAAGATGAGATCGTTTATTAGAGCAATCTGGACTAGGGACTGACCGACATTTGACCATTCAAAAGTGCCGCCAATGGTCTACTTGAAAGAAATGCTTTGATTTTGATAGATGTCGTTTCGATACTATCTGTTTTGATCTTATGAAGAAAACGCTAGAACAAGCGGAGCGAGTTGTACAATTGGAAATCAGTAGTCATTATTTATTTACTACGAACCTCCTATCAATAAGAGAATATAAGATTGTGGATACCATGTTACGATTTTTTTCACACATCGGGGCTCCTGCGGCTCAGGGGCCCCTTATCTTTACGTGCCTGCTCACCTGTTCACTTAAATTGTTATGTTTACGTTCACCGGTCGACCTTGCCTATGTAAGTAATCCACCACACCGGTAAATGTTAAGCACATAAGTAAATGTTTTCACAAAAAAATTCATTATCTGCATCAAGATCATTCGTGCAACTCAACCTTTTTTTAGAATGCAAGACATGAAATAAAATGTTGAAGTTGTTAGAATAAAAAATCTCTATAATTCGTGCTAATATTTTTTTTTTTTTATGACTATATAAAATTGTCTTTCGTATAACTGAATTTAAAATTATAAATTAACAAATGAAGCTCGATGCTTAGTTCATTATAGCGTGACGGGTGACAGGTGATAGGACAGAATGGAAGAAAAAAACGTGTTGCTAAGGTGTTGTTATAATTTTTAATTAGTTTCATCAAATTGGCTTGTGCGTGTCATAATATTAATATAGCTATTAAAATTAATACTTGAAGAAGATGATACAACATTCAAACTGTATATCAGCGCCAGCGATCAACTTTCTAAAAATGTAACGATAGATAAGCTTAATTAATACATACTAAGATAATATTTGATTAGGCCCATCTCAAGACGGATTTTTTATCTCCCTATATGGTAATGATTATGATGCCATCGAGTCGTCGAGCGGGGCTAGCTAAGATTACAAACCTTTTCTCTTAATTGGTTTCGTAGCTTGATAGGTCCTCAACCTGATGTGATGTGATTGATATTATAGGGATTAGAGTAGGTGTAGTGTGGATGTGTAGAGAGAGAGATTTTAGAGATTTTACCGCGGCGAAATGTCTCGCACATAAATATACGTTTACATATATATTTTATAAGAACAATAATTAATAATTAAATTGTTGATAATTGAAAATGACATAACATCGTGTTAGTGGTTCGTTCACGAAAGCGTTTAAATTCAGTCAAAAAAGTATCGGGAATGGATGATTTTTTTATGGTTCCAAATTCATTTTAGATTTTTTTGTTGTTGCTAGATTGGCACAACTGTTTTCCATTTTGGCGCGGAGTTTGAGTTGCATCTGTTATTTATATTAAATACAGTGCTGTTTTTAGTTATATTGCGTATTGCGAATTTCATAATGGACAAAAACATCGAACAAAGAGTTTGTCTTACATTTTGCATCGCCAATGGAATTTCGTGTTCGGAGTCACTGAAAATGTTACAGAAGGCTTACGATGAAACGACTTTATCAAAAACACGTGCTTATGAGTGGTACAAAGTATTCAAAAGCAGTCGAGATGTGATGAAAGATTTGCCTCGCTCTGGTAGGCCATCAACCTCTGCAACTGAAGTTAACATCGCAAAAGTAAAGGAAATAGTGACTGAAAATCCTCATTCAAGTTTGAGAGAGATAGCCGCCGAATTTTCTGTATCTCACGAGTCGATCCGTACCATTTTAACTAATCATTTGGGTATGAAACATGTTGCCGCTCGGCTAGTCCCAAAAGACCTGAATTGTCTCCAAAAACGAGCAGCCACCATATTCGCCAGATATGGCTCCAGCCGACTTCTATCTTTTTCCTAAACTCAAATTACCACTTCGTGACACCCGTTTTCAATCTGTAGAAGACATAAAGGAGAATTCGCGGCGAGAACTGAACTCAATTTCGGAAACAGCGTTTAAAAAATGTTTTGATGATTGGATTATTCGTTGGCGTGTTTCGTTTCTGAAGAGGCCTATACCTACTTTGAAGGTAATAAAATAAAGGATGAATAACAAAAATTTTGTGTATTATTGATCTTTTCCCGGTACTTTCTTGACAGAGTAGTTTATGTAAAAGCAATATTTTTGTAAAAAAAGGAAGGATACTAATTTTACTCAAAATCTTTAGCGGTCAAGCGCGAACCTATCAACAATAAAAAAACCATGCTTCCTGCCCTTATACTATTTTATTTTTTTTGTATATACTACATATTAATTTGTTGTTTTAAATATCGTAATACTTATTTATTGAGATACTCGTAGATTCCTTTTTGACCTTGCACAAAGTTTTGATATATTTGGTTTTTATTATTACTAATTTCTTATTTGATTTTAATAAAATTGTGTGTGTGAGTTAAAAATTTTATGAATTTATGAAAAATTCTATGAATGTACGTTTTGGATAAATGTTAAATTCCAATATTAGTTTTATTCCAATTCGTTTTAACAAAAGTCTGTTTCTGTCCGCATTTTTCTTTTTATGTTATTCATTATGTAATTTAACAGTCGACGGACGGTCTTTATGTGTTCTTGTCGGAATCTGATCGTTTCCTCACTTTTTACTTCACCCAGGTACGGAATTGTCTGTGTCTCATTTTTTCAGGTTTCTCAGGAACTTACTTCGCGGAAAACTTCAACCAACTTGAATTAAAAAAAAAAAAACACTAGAAAGTGGAAAATATTTTTTTTTATTGTTGTTGTTTCCGGCTTTTTTTTCTTTATACGTTAAAATTGGAAGAGTAATAGTGTTTTCTTTTTAAATACATCAGAAAACCATTAAAAAACTACAATACGAATAGAGAACTTCCTTATTAATCCTACAATCCTACCTCTAACTAGTCCTACTATCCTTATAACCTAACAATCCTACTAAGATTTTTTTAGGTGGGAAATCATCTAATGACACATCCCGCCCTTTGGCGGAGCGGGTGGGAATGTCAGTTTTACCGACTAAAACCCACTCCTAGTTCGTAGCAAGATTTTTCTGTACTGATAGTGCCATAAAAAAATCTGCTCTTTAAAATAATTAATTTCGGGATTTGAGGCATATCCACTTTATTCTTTCGCTGCATGAAATCAGCCTAAGTACAGTTGCCATCACGGATCTTGAACGCTCGGCGTTAGAGTGGGGATCGCTTTGCAATCGTCTTCGTTGTTAGATACATGGATTAACGCAGTGAACGAATGAGGAGTGACGTCTATTACGCGATGGCGGCCAGCGAATCACTGACACTCCCCGCCCCCGCGTCGCACTACGCACCACTAAAGAGACCGAATATTTGACTTCTGCGCAAGTGTTCAAGATCCGTGATGGCAACTGTATGTACTCGTAAATAACTCTACCTAATTCCGACCTCTGCTGATGACTAGATAATGTCATAACCAATAGGACAAAATCAAAGAACGGAAAATAACGTTTCAAAAGTTGCTAAAACGTGGACAATCAATTGGTAATATAACCCGATTTGAACCCGATGGTTATTAGTTGCACAAATATTGCAATACCTACCTAGCGCAGTGTGCACGAATCAAGAGGTCATCGTCCTATGACTGTAACTTCATTCGCGACATATCGTATCGCCGCGGAGTTCACTGACACATAGTACTTAGTTATCGTCCTTGTACGTCACGCAATCATGCGTTTAAATTAATACAATTATTCTTTGAGCAATCATTCATTTGAACAACAGATATTCGGACGAACTAATAAGGTAGCACTGCACTGCGCACACATGTGCTACACACGCCAATCTGGGTGCGTCGGGTCCATGCATTTTAATTTTATATGTATGGAAGCTAGACTTGTAGAGCTACATTCGATCCACGCCACGCGACGCCACGCGACTTCGTTCAACGTACAAATCATCCCCCCTAGCCAAGTTACAAACGTATCGTGTCGAATTCCGTTCTCCAATCGGTAACGCTTCGGTGTCAGCAATTGTAGAAAACGATAAGTGGGTAGCCATGTTGATGCACCTGCGTCGGCCGCTCGTTCTACAATGTAGCGTTTGTTTATCAAAGGATGTAGCGTTAAACGTTGTAGAAATTCATTCTGTCATTTTGAACGATGTGAACTTGGCTACGAATTTTCTATTCGTTTGTTCCAACCACGCGACTTTACGTTGAGATGACGTCATTCCCATACGTTTCATTACTTTTCTACAGCGTTAACGATTGCAGAATAACAACTTGGCTAAGCGTGCGGTGTGACAAACGTGTGCGTCGGTCTAATATAGTTCTAGAGTTCTAGCTTTATTCGACCAGACGTTATTCGGGCATTGTTCGTTTATCCAAAAGTTTTTCGCAAGTTCGATCATTCGGTCGACAGTACTTCGGTCTACTTAAGGGCCAGGCCACACGGTGCGGTGCGGCTCCGGCGCGGCGCCTGAGCGACCAATCGGCGGGCACACGAGTGACGTCACCCTGCTCGTACGGCCCGCCGATTCGTCGCTCAGGCGCCGCGCCGGAGCCGCACCGCACCGTGTGGCCTGGTCCTAACCTGCAGCCGAGACGGACTACTTTACCCAACCTGTCTTGGTTGCAATATGAACAATTTATTCATCTTTAAACCAAGATTATAACATTATTATCTTATAAAAAGGTATATATACAAACTAAAGATAAACTGTTGTAGTTGGGTAGTCGTAAAATTGCATCATTTCCCGCAAATAAATTGTTTGTTCTTTCTTCTTACTTTCCTCTTTCTTTCTTTCGTGCTTCATTTCTTTTTTTACCAGTATTTTGAATGAAACGATCAGCCTACCTAACCTTCACAACCCGGTAAGTGGGTAGTACTACAGAACAGAGGAATGATTTCTGTTCTGTGGATAGTACAATACTCCTTGGTAAGGGTAATTATCAGACTCTTAGTCTTCTGAAAGACTGTTACAGTGTTTTAATGACAGAGTGTGACTTGTTATATCATGAATAGGCCCATCTACGAACTGACCTCGACAAACGAAGCTTAACCTTGGAGGCTGACTCCTGCGGTTGTTATTACTTAACCACAAGCTTGTTACCACTAGCGTAGCTACTTAAGGGGTAGGTGGAGTAGTACCCCAGGGGCCAAACTCGGGGGGCCCCAAGAACTGGGTAGCAAACCTATTTTTGAACTAACAAAAAATCACCCTTCAAAATAAGATAGTTTGCTAAACTACTTTAAACATGGCAACAGTAAATGTCTGCCACTCCCGTTCTACCCAGAACAGGAGAAATTATTTAATGATTTCCCACGTAAAAAGGGGAGCCCACCGATTTTTTTTTAGTCTTAGTTCCGTTGTCCGCCAAACTACGCCACTGCTCATCACAATTTATTTATTTATTTTTTATTTATTAAATCAGGTTCACCAACGATTATAAACACTGAATACAGCAACATAACACATTATATAAAATTAAACTTCAGCGCAACAATCACTTACAGGTAAACACCGCATGCATGAAACAATAAATTAGAGAATTAAGCTACCACAATGTTTCAAGTTACATTGAAACAGACTAACTACCTCAATCATATATTCAGTTTAAGAATATTCTTGTTTCAATTATTCCAACACTATTTTTTTTTTAACCTTAGGCTTGTTAGTGTCGCCACACACGGACCACATGCCACAGCCACATACGCCCTCACAAGAAGCTAGAAGCGGCACAAGCCACTTGTGGCTGGTAGCTGCTACTTTTCAACCCATGCGCGCAGTATCTTTGGATTCTGTCAAAGATTCTGTTAAATGCGCGAATGGCGTGGCGGCGATATATATATTTTTTTGTATCGGCGTTTAGTGGCCGGTTCGGTGGCGGCTTCTAGCTTCTTGTGACGGCGTTTTGTGGTTGTGGCCGCTGGCACAAAGTATATAGGTACAGAAGACAATCTCATGTATGTACTTCACTTTTTATACCTACGCTCGGTGGACGCACACTAATGAGCGTTTGAGCCGGAACTGTTCAACGAGTGGTCCGAGACGCTCCGAGATATCGTGTCCGTGAGCGTCTATGTGTGCGTTCCTCGAGCGCGCTTTGTATGTAGATTGACTTCTGTACCGATCTATTTAGTGCCGCTGGCCTGTGTGCAGCGACCCTTGGCCGCCTTTCTACGCCACTGCTCGTCACAATGTTACATTGAAACAGACTAACTACCTCAACTATATTCAGTTTAAGCATATTCTTGTTTTAATTATTCCAACGCTAAGCCAACGTCTTCAATTATAACGTATTGTAGTTTCACGTCTAGCAATTAAGTCGAAACTCATTTACATAAAATAACACAATGTTATATAATGAAACCATGTAGTAGATAGATAATATATACCGACCAATACATAGCTCGTGTATTCACTTGTCAGGCAAAGCGGAACGATTATAGTTGTCAATTATTACCCTAATGTAAATGGTTCCTCTTCTGTTTCTTAGTCAGTTGAGTGCCTTTGTTGATAAGCTTCTCGCTTATAAACACTATTAGTGGTAGATGAATGTAGCTAATAGTTAAATGGCAAGTTAAACTAAGTAGAAATGTATCTTATGAATGTTTAAAGTCATTCCGGTTGTTTGAACACCTTTAAATGACTATATTTATTTAGTTTATTATATATATATATATTTTGATGACCAATGGGTTCTTTTTCTACCCGTGTGTACATATTATTATTTTCAGTTTGTCTTATACCTGTTTAGCTATTATATTTAGTTAGTCTACTGTATTTATCGATTTAAAGAACTGCTTATTTCTTTGGAATTTTCTTCGAGCAGACCTGCGAAAGAAAGTTAAAATATAGACATGACACTTGATTTTATTACCGTGATACTAGTGTACAAAAAAAAAAGCAGGAGAAGACAATGTGAAATTATAAACTATAGTATCAAATAAACCTACACCATATTATATTTTCAATTTTAATTTTTTTTTTTTTGACTCTTTACAATTTTATTAACTTTAAATCAATTTAACTTATTACATACACAACTAAAAACTATAATTACAGTAAATTAAAAAAATAATAATAATAAAACCCTATTGATCTATCGAAACGTCTAGTTGACACTTCGCGTGACCCAAGGGCTGGCTTTTACCTCGGACAGAGGATAAGCCTTGCCATACAGCGTGGCAATGCCGCCAGCCTTTTGACCACATTACCAGTCGACAGCGATGTGGAAGAGTTTTTTGACGCCATATTTTAGTTTGATTTTAGTTAGTTGTAATTAGCGTAGGGTTTTATTATTATTATTATTTTAATTTACTGTAATTATAGTTTTTAGTTGTGTATGTAATAAGTTAAATTGATTTAAAGTCAATATTAATTAATTAAATACCAAGCTCTCTCATTGTCTTTCTGTTGTCCCTAATTACGGTATTCGAAAGGTTAATAGATAAAATTGCATATTTATTATTATCATAGTTGAGAGGAAAGACAGTGCTCTTTTATTTGATTTTTGAAAAGTTTTAATGAAAATAAACTATACCGTTTAAGCAATCATTATCAGTTATCACCATCATATATTATTAGCGCAAAGACCATCATTGTACCCATAGATAAATTAATAAGTTGTATAGTTTATTCTATTCTATTAGCTTAGAATAACCTGACTGGGCATAGGTTTCCTTTCACTTACTTTCAGGTTCAATTTGCTTTGTCATCTGGGAATCAGTCTACACTCTTAGTTAACCTTTTGAATGTCTTAAGTTACACAGTTCGACATAAGCAATTGTCTTTCTATTGTGTCTCTAATTACGGCATTCAAAGAGTTAATCGTATACACGGAACACTGTTTTTACTGTTCCATGATCGTGTATGTATAGGTACTTTTTTTATGGTGGGAAAAAATCATCCAATGACAACCCCCGCTCTTGGGCGGAGCGGGAGATAGTGTCAGACTCTTACTGACTAATAGGCCCACCCCGTTCCTTCTAGCCTTCATACCGGGGCTCGAGCTGTCTTTCGAAACTAACCCTGGCCCCAGTAGGCTTCGACCCAACTGGGCCCCTGCTGTTGCTGACAACTCCTTGAGGCGCGCGGAAACAGTGCGCGCCGTCGACGACTTGGGCTCGGTCCGGACAGTTACCGGACGGCCGGACAGCGAGCTACCCAATGGGCTCACCGTCCGCAAGCCCGCGCCTACGGTGATGTAATGTATAGGTAATGGGAATGCGGTGAATACGAGAGCACAGGATTGATCGTTGAGGTGACGCTTGGTGTAGGCCTATGTCCAACAGTGGACGTATGTCGACTGAAATGATGATGATGATTTATAGGTACCAGCTTGTTCTAAGTTCTTCATATACTAGTGTACCTATTTAACTTGTATAACAGTGTCGTGAGGAATTTTGTCCCGATAAATCAGTATAAAGTAAAATATTACAGATATGACCTCCATTTACTTAGCTAACTATTACTTTCAATGATGTTTAACACAAGAATTTTCCTTCCGTCTTTCAAACAATCTGCATTCAGTTCATCTTTTTGATATCTGACTTAATCTAAGACACGCGAGATCAACAACTGGATTAGTCATAATCCTATCTCTTCACGATATGCAACGATAATACGTGTAACTGACGGGCCTGTTGGTTTAGTGGTTAGTGGCCCTAACTGCTATACCAGAGGTCGTGGGTTTGATTCCCACACAGGACAAATGTTTGCGCGATGAACATGATCATTTAATCTGTATCTGGGTGTAATTTGTCCATATAATATGTACTTATGTTTTTAGAAATATATAAGTATTTTTAACAGTTCTCTAGTACCTACTCATAACACAGCATAACTTGGGACTACACGGCGATGTGTGTTAATAAAGAAAAACCTTTTTGGTCTGCAGGATCATGATTTCAAGAAAAAAGCTATCTTCAAAATTTTGATAAAACTTATTTCTTTAACTTTGAGCAAAATTACGTTAGTTACACGTACTATCTGAGTGTTACATAATAAATATACGTACACATTTAGGTAAATAAATACATTAAATATATAGTCGCAGTACCTAATCTTTGTATAAATAGATGCCATCCATCTGATATGTTCGTAGCATGCATGATAAGTAGTTGTGTAGAAGATTCTCTAAGTACCTCGCCTCATTGTTTATGATCTTTGGTTAATGCATAAACAATCATTTGTGTACCAGTGCTGTTAAGGCGCCTTCTTATTGCGCTGGGACTTCGAAACTGATGGAAACTTCTTCTGCAGGCCTAGCCAAATTACAACCGTTTCGTTTCGATTATCTTTCGTCGATCGCCTCGAGTCAGCAACGCCTCCGATTCCTTTGTTCTGACCACGTGACAGAGCGTTGTGATGACGTCAGTCCCATACATTTAAAGTTTTCTGCTAGCGTGAACGATTGTAGATAATCAACTTGGCTAAGCCCTCTGATCACTCATATCCGAATAGAGAATAGTAAATATTTATTCGATATAGACGCATCACAACTGACACAAAATGCAAAAGAAGAATAAAGGCCCTACCACGAACTCTTAAGGCTATCCATTTTATGACCTAAATTGAACTGTGAAAGGGATGGAGATATATACCTAGTGTGTACAATTGCCGAAACGGGTCTTGAGCGATCGGTGTCAGAGTGGGGATCGCTTTTCGCATTCCATACATTGGCGAGCCAATCGTCTTCGTTGATACATGCAGCAACGCAGGCAACGAATGACGAGTGACGTCTATGACACGATGGCGCGGCGAGCCAATCACTGACACTCCCCACCCTCGCGTCTCACTTCGCAGCACTAAAGAGACCGAATATTTGACTTCTGCGCAACTTGAAGCCAGCACACTAATGATAATTTGACTTATTGAAATAATAAATATCTAATTAGTTTTAATTAACCTACCTATAATTAACAAAAATTTGCATGTCATTATGTTATGATCAAATATGTTAAGCTACCATTGTATTATAACCATTGTAAGAACTTTTATAACCATATTTGTCTGCAAATAAATCTTTGACTTTGATTTTGACTTTGACTCAAGATCCGTTTCGGCAATTGTATAGTTCTGACCCTCTTTCTCGCTCGCACGAGTGACTTTTTAATTATTGTTTATTTATGTACACACAAACACTTAAAATGAAATAAAAAACAAATACAGATAAAAGCCCAGGCCCTAATACAGATTAATACAAAAAAAAATTGCTAGGCGTTCCTATCACCCGTACCAACCGAGCTACTATCTCATATTTGCTGGGCATCAGACACCTAGCCCTAATTTCCACCCCGCAGTTACGCACGGATGAGAGTAAACAAAATTTAAACATAATTACATAGATACTTAAACTAGATATTGATATTTGTGTACTTAGATATAGGTGATTATTTTATCTATGCTAGGCAACAGATTTTATCTTTAAAATATTTGACAAACAAAATTACGAGTATGTTGACTATTTTAGTCTTCTTACATAATTATATTCTACAATTATCACACAACGCCGCCTAGTTCCAAGGTAAGCAGAGCTTGTGTTATGAGTACAAGAGAACTGATCAACATATTTATATATTTCTTAAAACATAATATATCATAGACTAGCTGAGCCCGCGACTTCGTTCGCGTGGACTACAGGATTTTGAATTTATTTTTTCTAAAATAAAAGTCGCATATGTTACTCCTTATTACATCAGCTACCTGCCAAAAAAAGTCCTGTCAAAATCGGTCCAGCCATTTCTGAGATTAGCCCGGACAAACAGACAGACAGACAAAAATTGTAAAAAATGTTATTTTGGTGTATGTACCGTATATATATTCATATGCATGAAGTAAAAAGCAGTTAATTCAATATTACAAACAGACACTCCAATTTTATTTATATGTATAGATGTATAGATAAATTACACCCAGATACATAACAAAATGATCGTGCTCATCACACTAACATTCGTCCTGGGTGGCATTGCGGTCAGGGCCTTTAACCACCTCTAACCACTAGACTAAAGGCCAGTCAACACAGTCATACTTATATAGTCTTCCACTGTTCACCTTATGATCTCTGTCTGTATGCTCTCTCTGTAGATACCGGATGATAACTTTTGTTGATCTATCATAAAATGTGTGTGAATGTCCTTATCTTTATAATTGTACTTATTTATCTAGTGTTTGTCATATAAATATATAAATTTATATATTTGTGAAAGGTAATCCCCGCATCAATAAAATTCTTTTTACTGAGAGAGAATTGAGTCAGAACCTAGATACCTTTTATTCTGAAAAAGTGATAAGAGTAAAGATTATGTATACATAAATATTATATGTAGATAGCTAGCTTTTTCCAGCGACTTGGTTCACGTAAATGTTGACTTGGAACAAATTTACTTTGTACCTTTCATCAAAATCCGTTACGTAGTTCAGCCGTGAAAGTGTAACAGACAGACAGATAGACCGTGGATAGAATTACTTTTACATCTAATAATAATAATAACTTTATTAGCAACTCAAATTACAATTTACAAAAATACCAGTGAAACCACACTAGGCAGAGCCTGAGTCATGGCTATCAAACAAAAACGATTACTCTAATACTCGTAATAGTAAAATAAATTGTTTGATTTCGTGGGTATATCAGTTATTTTTATTGTTATATTAGCATAAGTTTATTGTCACGTCTTACAATTTAAAAAAAAATGTGAAACGAGAACTACTGCCGACAAACTGTTTACAGTTTGGCAGAATTTTGTAGCATGTATACTGTAAGCAAATTTTGAATAAATAAAAAAATTAAATCTGCATATCGTTCTCATGAAGTTGAAGTGCGAGTGTGTTGTATGTATATGAGTGTGAAATGTGTAAATAAGTGTTTGAACGAGTATTATGTGTAATGTATGTTATGTTGTCGTGTGTTAGCATAAGGTGTGCTGTAACTACTTTGCAGAGCGGCTCATCCCACCGTCTTTGGGATGATGGTTCGTCGGGCGGATTAGTAATAATAATAATCTAATAATTATTAGTATTATTGTAACTTGATATACCATATTAATAATGGCTTTATTTCATCGCAATCGGATGACTATATCAAAAAAGATACTACATTCATTGACTGTTAGGCGGTACGAAGTTTGCCGGGCCAACTAGTTTGTAATATTAGTATGGATATAGACTATTAATTACTTTTCCAACTCCACCGTTCATTTAGCGTTGCCAATCACCAGTATTTGAACATGAATGTTCACATTTGAATGAGCTCATTTCCTTTATACTAGCCAGTATTTATATTTTCTATTAAAGGTATCAGTGGAGCAGGCAACGGATCAAAATAGATAACTTCTCAACTGGCATTTATAGATAGTGCTACTATTATTATTGGGAAGAATCAGCTTCTTCTTCTCGTGTCGATCTGACTCAAATTTGGTCGGACTAATATTTAGTCACCTGAACAGCTCTGTCGTTGGCTTAGTCGTGGAGGGTGCAGGCAGTTTTGCATGCTGGACAGGAAAGGAGGTGACGCATATCTTGTGAAGGGGCTCCACACTGGCACTGAATTTGCGATGGGTCCAGGAAACCCCATGTGGCCAGATTATGACAATTGGGAAGAATAAGGACGCTGATTAAAGGTAAATCGAGTCTAAATAAGTTAAGTGATTTATATGAGTCATGAAAGACTAAAAACTGAAACGTGCACTGTGTGAAAGTTGTTCATACTAATATTATAAAGGCGAATGTTTGTATGTATAAGAAAGAAAAGAAAGAAAAGAAAGAAAAGAAAGAAAAGAAAGAAAGAAAGAAAAGAAAGAAAGAAAAAGTGTTTGTGTTTGTTACCCTTTCAGGTTTTAAAAATTATTGAACGGATTTAGATGAAAGTCGGTCCATATGTATACGGAACGTGGAATATCATAATAGAATATAGGGTATATTATAGGTACCATTATACCATACCATATGAGCAGTGGTGGCCGAGTAGTAACGACCCTGACTTACGAGTTGTAGGTCGCGGGTTCAGACCCAACCAGGCATATTACTTTGAGTAATTTATTTCATCTAACTGCTCTCAAACCGGTGAAAGAAAACATCGTGAGGAAACCGGCATGTCCTAGAACCAAAAATTCGAAGACATGCAACATTCATCAACCCGCACTGGACCCGTATGGTGGATTATGACCCATTCCCTCTCCTAGAGAGGAGATAGATAAAACATTTATTGGCTACAACACAAAACATGCACCAAAACACATTTACACACAAGTTATAAAAACTAAGCACATATACCAATGATCTATACTATAAAAATGAATCGCAAAATGTGTTGGTAAGCGCATAACTCAACAACGCCTGGACCGATTTCGCTAATTTTTTTTTTGTTGTGTTCGTTATTATGAGGAGAAGGTTCTTATGGAAAAAAAAATGAAAATTAGGGTAGTGTAGGGTAGAGTAGGGTAGTGTAGGGTAGAGTAAGGTAGAGGAGGGTAGAGTTGGGTAGAGTAGAGTAGGGTAGGGTAGAGTAGGGTAGAGTAGGGTAGAGTAGGGTAGAGTAGGGTAGAGTAGGGTAGGGTAGAGTAGAGTAGGGTAGGGTAGAGTAGGGTAGAGTAGGGTAGAGTAGGGTAGAGTAGGGTAGAGTAGGGTAGAGTAGGGTAGAGTAGGGTAGAGTAGGGTAGAGTAGGGTAGAGTAGGGTAGAGTAGGGTAGAGTAGGGTAGAGTAGGGTAGAGTAGAGTAGAGTAGGGTAGGGTAGAGTAGGGTAGAGTAGGGTATAGTAGGGTATAGTAGGCTGAAGTAGGGAAGAGCGGGAGCGAAGCCGCGCGGGTACAGCTAGTATTCTAATAAAAATATCATTGACTTAAACTAATACAAAGAAAAAAAATTAAACACATGTAGGTACATAGACAAAAAAAAAATACCAAAATAGACCCATAGTGCGGTGTGCATATCGTGCTGCACCAACGAGAGTCCAACTCAGCATGTGTCAGGCAAAAATACCTGACGCTGATATTCTGCTGGATCCTTGCAGTGACATTCGGACGCTCAACTGGTTTTGAGATAAAAGTTTTACATGCAAAGTGAATTTTGTAGGTGATGAATATGTAGATAAATATATAAAGTTGTCAACGTGAATAATGTATAAAATAATGAAAGGAGTATGAGGATGTATGTGTAATTTGAACAAGAAAGGTGAGTCATAAGCAGTACTTTCACTAAGTGTTAAATTATCAAGTACTAGCGGCCCGTCCTGGCTTCGCACGGGCAATAAATATAGCCTTTTTCCAGAATTTTTGAAATCGCCACAGTAGTTTTTGAGTTTATTCGTTAAGTACATACAAAAATACAAATATTTCCTCTTTATAATATTAGTATAGACAAGCTACCAAACGGAATATGTAGGTACGTACGTCCAGCAGACTGTCCGGACACAAAGAACACTCAGGCCAGCTATACGGGGTTATTTATAAACACTAGCAACCTCTCATAAATGGCACCTAAGAGATTGCTAGTGGTTTACAAATAACCCTGTATAAAGGACGTATCAGAAATAAACATACCACACGTTCTTTCTCTGAGGTGATGAGAAATGCGCGGGCTTGCGGACAGTGAGCAATGGGTAGCTCGCTGTCCGGCCGTCCGGTAACTGTCCGCAGGGACTTAAAAACACCTTCATAAAGGTTACAAAATTATAAGTGTTACATGTTGAATGTGTAACAGAATCAAAAATGTAACACTTATATATGTGTTTTCAATGTGTTAACCCAAAACACTTAAAAAAGTGTAACCGTAACATATCTGTAACAGATATAAAAGTGTTAACAGTGTTAATAAGTGTAACAGGTAAACGCAGCGTTGCCAAAGTTACAATTTACTTATTTATGGTACTGTGCAATTATTTCAGTTACACATATTAACACGTTCACTGTGCAGCTATGATGAGAGAGACTACCCTATAAGTGCAAACGCAAATTGTAGATAATATATTGCGTTAGGTATAAAAATGATATGATAAAGCATTGTTTTATATTTTATATACCCCCTTTCATTTAAAAAAAATATTTTGTCCCATGTCCCACCCGAGGGTCATACACGTATGATCTCGTAACTTCATGCCCCATCTGTGGGTCATACACGTATGATCTCGCAACTTCATGCCCCTACTGTACAATACATGTCTTGCAATATGACCTCATTGCATGTTCTTCTTTAAAACCATTTTACGGTATAATCTGTGGTTTCTATAACCAAAATACTTGACAAGTAATAGAATTTTGCTTTGCAATGTCAAATAATATACCAAGTAAAGTGACGTCAAGGGGTCAACGGAAGCAGCTAAAAAAAATTAAAAAAACAGATATGGAGTGTCTAGCGTGCCAAAAAGCTTTTTGTCTTAATTGTTTTAATAGTTCCCATTAAATTAAATATAATAAAATAAGTCTTCTTTTTATTCAAAACATCCCAAAATTATCTCATTTTCGATAATCGAACACTGGCAACTCTATTAAAAAAGTTCCTCCGGTCTTTGCGTAATATTTTTTCTTAGTCCATTGTTCACACGTGTGAACCAATAAATGTGGCTAAACTCATACGTGTTTGAGGTTATGAGCCTTTCAATTGGCGAACAACTCATGCCCACCCGTGGGTCATGCACGTACGATGAGCAACTCGGTATGACCCACCGGTGGGGCAAGCACAGTGAACGTGTTAACACTTATTAACACATATAACAGGTTACAGTTTGATTCGGTAGCACTTCTTAACACATGTAAAAGGTTACAGTTTCATTCGGTAACATTATTGTGTCTGTTACATTTAAAAGTGTTTTTCTGTTATAACTGTTTTAAAAAACATTGTTAAAACACATTATTACGGTTACAGTTTGAGTCCCTGACTGTTCGGACCAAGCCCAAGTCGTCGACGGCGCGCACTGTTCCCGCGCGCCTCATGGAGTTGTCAGCAACAGCAGGGACCCAGCCGGGTCGAAGCCTACTGGGGCCAGGGTTATCCGAAAGGGCGCTCGAGCCCCGGTATGAAGGCTAGAAGGAACGGGGTGGGTCTTTTAGTCAGTAAGAGTCTGACACTATCTCCCGCTCCGCCCAAGAGCGGGGGATATCATTGGATGATTTTTTCCCACCATAAAAAAAAGGTGATGAGAAATTGTCGTAACCGTATCTGAAGGTGTTAAGACATTTAACATTCCTTATCGGCGGAGGAACGTTGTTCCAACATTTAGAAGCTGCGTATCTGAAATTTCCCCTGAAGGCCGCTGTCTTGTGCAATGGAGTGGAAAGTTGTTGCGAGCACTGTTTGCTGGCACATTGCCTTCTGCTAGCGATCCAGCTCAATTTATTATATAGGTAAGTCGGCTTTTTGTACTTTATCACCCCAAACAGTAGGCAAGCCAAATGCAACTTACGACGCGACTTCATTCTGAGGATTGAGTGCTTATTTAAAAATGGCGTTACGTGAGTTCTTGCTGGGATGTTGAAACAAAATCGAGCACAGGCGTTTTGTACCCTCTGGATCAGTCAATCAGGAGGCTTGAGTCTTAGCAATATTTTAATTTCTTAAAATATAGCCTATATCACTCAAGAATAAAGCAGCTTTCTATCGATGAAAGAATTTTACAAATTTTTACAAAAAAATACCAACGTTTCCTCTTTATTATATATTAGTGTAGATTACATTATTTTTAGTATATGCGAACTTGAATATAGCTTGTTCAGAATCGGTATCTGAACTTCCAATAATTTTTACACCATGTTATAGTTTTCCCAAAATATTTAAAAAGGTGACAAGTTGGACACCACCGACTGACGCTATGTACGAAACAGGTCATGGCATGTCATAGCGGGCATTATGCGCCAGCGCATAGCTGGGTGTGGAAGCAAAACCACCACACAGTCGCTTATGTCGCCAACCAGGCACCACAACTGGCTCATAACTGTGATTTTTCATAATACAGTTTTGAAATTTTGACATAGATTCTTTACATAAAAATACTTGACAGGAGTTTGGCATGTACTAAAAATAAGGTTGTACCTTGTAAGATTTGTAGGTATTATGTAATAATAAAATACTGAGACGACAAGAATAAATGTCACTAAATCCAATAAAACTGGAAATAAATCTGATCGTACATTCCTAGCGATTAACAGAAACCGGTCTCGAGCGATTTTGCATTCATCAGAAATCATTGTTGTACATAATTTATTGTGTGAGCTAGGGCTAATATAATACAATACATAAATAACCGTGCAGTATGAGCGAGATACGAATACTAAATTATGTACCTGCTTAATAAAGGTGATCGTAAATCTTATTTTGTTACTAACTAACCATAATGTGGTTTGGTTTCTTAATGGGACTACTCGCGGTTTATGGCGGACTGTTATGGGGATGCATCTCGACATACATTTCCACTGTTTTTATACAACCGCTCTTACGCGAATATGATGTTAATTCATTAAACCCCAAGCGAACGCCGGCGTTCGCGCACCTGTTGTCTTTCTATTGTGTCTGTGATTTCCACGATACACATTTTTCATTAGATATTTTGGAAACACAGTATCTTGAACTATATAGGATGACTTGGACTTCCCTTTTCTACTCATTAAACCAGTGGTACGTCATAAATTGCTCGAATGAGTTACCGCGGAACGCGAAGGGCGACTGAAGGAACACAGGTGGATTTTAATCACTGCAAGTCTGACACTCGCATTAAATTTAGCCTTGTGTAACACGCCTGATTTGTACGTAGAACGCCGTCGCGTGGCGGGGATCAAGTGTAGCTCTACAAGTCTAGTTTTCATACACAATGTATGGAGACCGACGCGCCCAGATCGGCGAGTGTGGCATACGTGTGAGCAGAGCAGTTCTACCTTCAGATTAGCTGATTCCAGCGGCTTCGTCCGCCTGCAAGTAGAAAATGATCTTAAGGGAACATACTCGAGTTCCATCCCAAAAATTTCATCCAAATCCATCCGATCGTGAATAGTTACAAATATGCGCACAATGTTTCGACTAGGTATAAAATATTAGGGTCAGCGCAGACAGAGAGGAGCGCAGCGGAGATGATTTTATTAAGGCATTCGAAAAACAACTTCAAAATATTAAAATAATGTGCAAGTTGACCGGGTCCACCATTGTTAACGAACCGTGACAAACTGGCATGTTTCGGTAAAATGGTAACCCAGAACGATTTACTCGCGCAGGCTCACGAGATCGCGCGCGTGCTTGTGCATACACGATCCGTCAGAAAATGCCCGAGACCGTGCGAGAATTGTTCCTCTCTATTCGCGCTGACCCTTAATGTGATAAATGTGAACATAAATAGGTACAGACAAAAAGTTTTTATGTTTACCCTGTTTCAGGTTTTACGCAGGTGCGCAAACCGCCTTAACCCCTCGAGCGCCGATTGTACATACGTCTGTACAACTTGAAGAAAAACGCTTAATTTTCATTTTGTACACACGTCTGTACGAAACTTATTTGGCCGATAATTTTAGTTTCTATATTATATTATTCCATATTTATTATATTATTTATTTTTCCTAGAAAAAATCAAAAATTTTTTTTTTTTTTTTTTTTTTTATTGGTGATTTACGTAAACACGGCAATTTTCTGGGTCATTAAACTCTGGCGCTTGCAATGATGCTAGGAAGTCGCTATGAAACCAGTACCCCTAGCCAAGTTGCTAATCTGCAATAGTTAACGCTTGTAGAAAGCTTCAAATGTACGGGAATGACGTCGTCTTAACGCTCAGTCACGTGGTCAGAACAAAAGAATTGGCGGCAAGGTCAACTCGAAGCGTTCGGCGCAAGCGAAACGTTTGTAACTTGGCTAGGGGGCCAGGAGGTCTAGCCAAGTTACAACCGTTTCGTTTCGAATCTCTTTCGTCGATCGCCTCGAGTCGTTCTGACCACACTTAGCGTCGAGATGATGTCATTTCGATACATTTGAAATTTTCTACTAGCGTTAACGATTGTAAATTATCAACTTGGCTAAGCCCTCAGGATGTCGACATTCGTCGACCGTAGCACTAACCGTAGGTTCAATTGAGGTAAGGGACAAAATACCCAAAATGAGTTAAGTATACAGTTTTGTTCAGAATTTTTCGCTCTATCGAATGGTGTATATGAAAAAATTCTAGCTTAAGAAAAATGTCCCTTAACCTAATGATTTTTGGATCCAAATTTCGAATCAGCCCCATAATAACAATGTATCTGAAAAACTATGCAATATAGGAACTTGAAATGATGTAATTATTGCCGCCAATCCACTTGAAATAAGGTAAGGGTCTTCCCAATCAACGAATTTATTAATAAATTGAATCCAACGCAGAGGTCAATTTAATGTAAGGGACATTACTGACAAAATACGTTGTTGTAAGGGACATCTATTTTCTTAAATAGCTAATTTATTTAAATAAAATGTTACACGTGTAGATAGAGCACTAAAATACAAGATTATGTGTGAAATCAGACCCGAAAAAGGTTAATAAGAAAAAAAGTTATAGGCGATTTAGTCCGAAAAAAAACTTTGTCGGCCTCTCCTGAAAAATCGTATTTTGTCCCTTACCTCAATTGAACCTACGGTCATGTTGCATCTTGAATTTTTAAATCCGGCATTTATCTACATTAATATTATAAAGAGGTAAAGTTTGTTTTTTTGTTTTATTCGTCTGTAGGAGGTAATCTCTGAAAGCACTAGTCCGATTGCGAACAACAATTTTTCAGCGATATAAAGCTGCTTTATTCCTGAGTGACATAGGCTATATTTTATGTATGCGGGCAAGGCCGCGGGCAAAAGCTACTTTGTAATGTAGTGATATGTTCACTGACCCTATGTCTTAGTAACTGGCATGGAAGATCCATCAATTTCACTGTTTATCATCTTACATACACCATTGCACAGACATCTAGGTTTGGTATTTGTACTGATCTGCAGTCATTCATTCGTTAAATGTATAGCAATGAACGACAGACTATTTGTTAGTAAGGATTGTCCTCTATTTTTATTTAATGTATTTTGATTTTATTTTATCATAAGTTTGTTGTTATAATTATAATGTTTAAGTCCAAAATTATTGACCGAGTAAAGTTTTAAAACCATTAATTCAAAGTCATTTTTAAACGATTTGATTTCCGAATCCTAAACTAGACGTTTGTTTTAACTATTCACTGCACTTGAATACTTAAAACAAACGTCTAGTCGCATAAAAATAAATGTATCTAGTCACATAAAAATAAATGTCTCTAGTCACATAAAAATAAATGATAGAAAGAAAGAAACAGAAAAATAGGTCCAAAGATAATTTATTCTAAAGAAATCTTTTCCAATACCTGTGAAAGGAGAGTTGGAAAAAATAGAGTTGTAGACACCGTGTGTACCAGTAATAGGAAAATTAGTACACACACAAGATGATCAAAATAAACTATTATACGATGTAGATGAAAAAAAAAATCGATGACATGTAACATCTACCAATCCGGACTAGGCCCACGTCCCTGCAGCGGGAAAATTATAAGGGCTTTTTGATTAACTATGAAGTAAAAACCATAATACAGGTAAAACCAATATTTTAAAATGCAAAGTCATTAAATCTTTTTTGTTCTAGTCATTAATTTCCGAGATAAAAATATTAGCTACGTAATTGGTGGAAAACATATTTTTCCTCTCTTATTTTTAATTGGGTAGTTAGGTTACTCATAAATGGATCCAATCATTAGTCTCTAGTGATCTAGTTAGTAACCTCTCACAAAATAAAGTCACATTAAAATTCCTACAAACTAAACTTTTCCGTCATTAAAATAAAATTATCAATGGTATTTTACACCAATGGTTATTAATGGCCTATTAGCAGATCGAATTGGTATCAAAGACATTATACATGAGAAGTTACCACTCGCGAACATGCAACGTTGAACCCTGGGGCCCTACCACGAGCTTTTACGCGATCCTTTTTACGACCTAAACTGAACTGAAAGGGATGGAACTATATCGGGTGCATAAATCCCTCTTTCTCGCATAGTGAGGCACTGAGGCCCCAGTTCAAATAAACCTACCAACGCAACGGTAAGCAAAATTTTAAAAATCGAACAGTCTTTTGGTAGCCACACATGTTCCAGTATACAATTACCGGCACGGATCTTGAGCGCTGGCTTCAAGTTGCGCAGAAGTCAAATATTCGGTCTCTTTAGTGGTGCGAAGTGAGACGCGGGGGCGGGGAGTGTCAATGATTGGCTCGCCGCGCCATCGTGTCATAGTCGTCTGTGTGATCGATGTGTCTAACAACGACGACGATTGGCTCGCCAGTGTATGGAATGCGTAAAGTGATCCCCACTCTGACGCCGAGCGTTCAAGATCCTTGCCGGTAATTATACTTGTGCAAGTCTAAACTTGCGCAAGTATACTGGAACGCGTGTGGCTACCATTAAGATGCTTTTCCACCATACGCTACGGTGCTTGCGCTTGATATCCTCCAATCATATTCATCTCAATGGCCCTAAGTGACCAGATTATAGAAATTGATTACTTCATGATATGGACAATTAAAACCTGCCAGATAATTTTAAACGTTAAAGTTTGATAAGTCAATTCTCGTTTGGCCTGCTTTCTTTACACTTTCTAATAGCATAAAAAAAAAATAATATGGTCAAACGAGGTTTGACATATCATCACATGTTAACGTTTAAACGATCTGGCCAATTTTAGTTCGCCATATCATGAAGTGGTCAATTCTAAGGGTGTAAACGGACCGCATTTCAACTGCAATTCAACCGCAAATTGCACTTTAAGTGCAGTTTGAATGCAGTTGACACGACTGCAATAGAACTGCAAACACGACTGCACCATACCCACCCGCCCGCACGCTTCGCCCTCCCGCGCATGGTGCAGTTCGGATGCAGTTGGTGTGCAGTTCAAACGACAGCAATCGGACTGCACGTTTGGTCTATTGCAGTTCTATTGCTGTCGTGTCAACTGCATTCAAACTGCAATTTGCGGTTGGATTGCAGTTGAAATGCGGTCCGTCTGTTTAGACCCTAAGATTTGACCAAAACATACATAGAAGAGAAGAAACTGACTGACTAAACGCACAGCCGAAACTACTAGGACTATAGGAACATTAAATGTACAACGTTTTTCCCTTTTATGACGTAAGCGAGCGCCAAGGGTTTTTAAAAAGGTAACATTTTAAGGTGGTGAAAATAGGAATTTATTTTTACGTGCATAAAGCGTGCATCTCATTCAGTGTGCCAATAAACTTGAAACACAGTTTTGCTCGGTCCATGGCCTGTCGGCTGCCATTTGTTCAAATTGTTTTTTTTTTTTGTAATTATTTGTGCTTCTATTCAGGCAGAATAAACATGTTTCTTTTGTTCTTTTTTCTTTTGAAAGTTAGCACAAATATTCCCTTATGTAAATAAAAAAGGTTAAAGGTTAACTAATTGTTTCTAGAAGTACCCCCAATAGAAAAATTTAGAAGATTATAAAGATTGTATGGAGGGCACAAATTCTAACTAAAATAAACAATAAAGGCTGAAATTATTACTTTTATAATACAACCTTCAAAATACTGTTACAGTTTATCTCGCGAACGAAGTTAGTGGCAAAGTGCTAGTTAGTCCGTATAACTTAGCATTGGTGGGAACTACTATTAGCGGGCGTTCAGCGCATTCTAGTGGAACCGCGGCGCCATATTATATGTTGCGATAGGTATCTACTTATTGACCTATTGGAATTATCAACGATTTGAGGTATGTATGAATCTGCGGTTTTAGCCCAATATGGACAATAGATTTGTATAGAGTGACTAATAATAATAATAATAACAATAATAACTGTTTATTTCAGGCATCGGAGGCCCATAGAAAAAAATACATAAAATAATCTTAAGCAATACTTAATAAACTAATACATACTTCTTATTATAACAATAAAACTTATTTTATATTATTATACACGTAGCATCGGCGTCGTGTTCCGCGGCGTGGTGTCGCGTAGCCGTCCTCGGAAACGTCGATACACGACACCTTTCGGCCAAAAGTCCTCTCTCATAAAGGTCTGTAGATGGTGGGTTGGAACTCGTATCACGAACGACTTGAAGTTGGTGTCGTGGCGCGATTCCAGCCTTTCGACCCTCAGAGTCCAGTTACTCTTTATCTTCATATACTCTACGACCTCCTCAACCTTTGTAGAGCAATGCAGACGCGAAATATACAGCTGCGTCGTAGGCACAGCAGGACGCAGCAGCATGTTTGGTCCAGTCGGTGCGGTACCGCACAGGTTACGGGAACAGGGTTTCTTCTTCTTTTCTACTCGAGTGAAACCCTCTTCATCAGCTTGGCCCGTTTTTGGCAAGGTGCCACGGACCGCAGTCGGGGTAGATTGACAACCCGTTTTCACTTTGTCCCCTATTTTCGCTGGTCGCTTAAGTTGCGACGTACCTGATGGTTTTCTAATGTAAAGTCACATCATGAATCCTGTACTTAATTCATTAAACCCCAAGCGAATGCTGTTCGCGCACCTATTGTCTTTCTATTGTGTTTGTGATTTCCACGATTGAAAGGTTAATTAGAAACAACTAGTATGCTATCACCCGTAAGCAAGCATAAGTCTGTGAGGTTTTTCCACCTTGTTAAAATAACAAATAATGGTTTTGGTCCGATTTACGAATGTTTTGTGGGCCTGTAAAAGACAGGATTGGTGCCCGGAGACACCGACACGGGGACGCGACTTACCTCGAAGGACATGGCGGGACGACCATGAACTCTTCCTAAAGGTAACCATACACGCTAGGGTATACCTGACAGGTATAGCTGCACAATTATACCTGTCAGGTAAACTTGTATAGAAACCTGCACAGTTGTGTTGTGCAACACACACGCTTCGGTTTACCTGGGCTCCAAGTCTGCTATTTTTATAAATTCGTCATTCCAACACGATCCCATTGTCATTTTGCTAAAAGTTTGTAATCTGCTAATTCATAATGATCGATCATTGATCGGTCACTGGTCTTGTAATAGAATTGTGGTAGAATGATAATTTCGAGCATATTAAAACCAATAACTGCACAATAACGTTCTAATGGTAAAACACTGATCAAACACTGTCAAAGTTTTAGCAGATTACCGCAAACGTCAAATATTCATTTGTCAATATGTACGAGATTACCATTCTATGTCACTTCTTTCAATGAAGTGTCAGTGGTTGACCATTGGAAAGTCATAATGACGCCATTATATTAGTAGATTACCAAACTTGTCAAAATCGACAATTATGACATCAATGATAGACCATTCTGACACTATTGTAATAGCAGACTTGAGGCCCTGTACAACTCAACTGTACACAGGCAAACCTGTCAGGTATACCTACCCTAGCGTGTACATGGCGGGCATAAAGAATTAGAAAGAGAAAATGAGGAATCATGACCGTTGGAAAGAAAGATAGGAGGCCTCTGTCTAGTAGTGGGACAATACGAGCTAGCCACTCGTATAGTAAAAACATACATTCAGCCGAAAATAGAACCTCCTCCTTGTCGAAGTCGGTTAATAAAAGAAATACGTATTGTGCGTGAAACGCAAGAATGGCCAGATGAATATACTTCTACGAATCCTATCACATTATTTTTAATGTAATACCTAGTAATCCTATTAGGTACAGGTACGGTTGTCCAAACGGAAACTTTGTTTTAGAGTTCTTCTGCTTATTTGTAATCCTTTGACATTCAAGTGATATAGCCAGCCTATTCTGTCAATGACTCACCGTGAAAACTTAACTGGAGTGAGCTTGGAGTAGAGTGTCATTCCACCATGTTTATATGGAGTGACAATTCATTTTACCTTTTTTCTACTTTTCAGTGGATTGCCTGTGCTCATAAACTACACAATGTTTGTCTTTGACTGTAGTTTTAAAAGCTGCCTTCTCTTTGTTGTTGTAAGTCTAAGTCCGAATTGCGTATGCTTGGCAATAAAATCTTCCCCAAAGTTCACACGGTGGGATTTTTTCATAAAGATCAGTGAGCGAGAATAATAGCAACACTACAAATAAATGTCATCTGTGAAGGTTAAAGCAGTCACGACGATTCTTCTCTATTGGATGATAGCCTAGCTCTCGAGTTTTCCGTTCCAATGTCGCCTGTACCGTGATTTGGTTGCCTTCCGATGGAGTCGGATGCTGGCGATCATGTGTTTCGAGGTCGTCGCGCAGGTCCCCTCTGCTCAATTATCCAGTTGATGCATTTGCTCCCCAATCCACTTTGCGGCTCACTCGTCCCTATTGACGTCAAGCGAATTAATTAATTAATATATACTGCATGCCACCTACGGGACGCTCGGTGATGTTATAAAAGTATCGTGTTGCATTTATTTATTTATTAAAACTTCATGCAACACAAAAGTGCAAAGCCAGACTTAATGCCGTCCTAATGTCAAGAAGAAGCGCATTCCACAGAAGTATGGACTGTTTATGAAAGGTAGAATGAACAAAATCAAAAGTATGAGTAGGACAAAGCAATACAAGATTGTTACTAGAAGAACGCAGATGCTTAGCATGGGAAGAACATAGATATTGAGAGTTTGATATAAGATAAGAAAGAGGGGCGGGAGAGAAAAGTGTAGTCAGTGCGCGCAAACTTCTGCTCTGGCGAACTGGCATCCATGCATTTATGTACGTAGAACTGAAAGTCCTTGTTTTGTTTTGCCACGGAGGGAGTCATTATGTGAAACCTCCCTGCCAGTCCTTCCACCAGACCAACCTTTTTTGTCTACTTCCATGATTTTGGTGTTTCTTAGGACACCGGTTACACTTATTGTTATTAGGTATCTACACTGCTGCAAATTTTAACAACTAGTCCGGATTAACTTCACCAAAAGTAAGTACCTACCTAGCTAAGATGCATGTACTGCCCTTTTTTATGTGTGGGGCAAGGCCGTCCTTTATTCCCAGCCCCAGTAACTCCTAGGAGCTAATACCAGAAGCATCAATCACCAGAAAAACGCTGAGGCAATGACGCTCGACGAGTTCCGAAATGATGTAGATCTGGAGAAATAAAAAGAACAGCGGTGGCATATGTAAAACAAATAAGTGCCTGAGTTATTTTTGAACTTATTTACCTACTAGCGACCCGCCCCGGCAACGCACGGTTGCAATGCTGATACTTAATATCTATACTATAATATTAAATCTGTTTGAAAATATTCATATAAATTACATGCTTATCAGTGATCTCATTCTCTACTATATTATGCATGTGTTAAACCGTCCTCTTGAATGACTAATCTATTAAAAAAACCCGCATTAAAATCTATTGCGAAGTTTTACTGCACACGGGCCACAAAAAAACGCCGCTTCAAGCTTCTTTTTGAGGCAGCCTTTTTTGTGGCTCGTGTGTGGCGGTACCGCCACAAAAAACGCTTGAAGCGGCTTCAAGCTTCTCCGGACA
This sequence comes from Mythimna ferrago, assembly GCA_910589285.2. Classification (NCBI taxonomy): domain Eukaryota; kingdom Metazoa; phylum Arthropoda; class Insecta; order Lepidoptera; family Noctuidae; genus Mythimna; species Mythimna ferrago. Next base: position 12,868,697 of record OU342673.1, on the reverse strand, counting down.
CAAGGTATCGTCGCGCGCTTCAGCTGTTTTTTGCGGCCGCTTCTAGCTTTATTTTGTGGCCGCTTCTAGCGTTTTTTTTGTGGCAGCGCTTAAAAATTTAAGCATACATAGGAATAGCGACTTTAATTTAAACTATGTAGTGATGAGCATTCCTCATAAACATAACTGAAAACATGTTACGAAATTTTTAATAGGTACCTGGCATACGTCCTCATTAACTTACATCAGCACTATGCACGTTTTACTAATCGGATTAATAAGATATAAAAATCTCAGATGGCAATCAAAATAATTACCTACTTCGTTAGATCCTGATAGATGATTACTATAGGTATACTGTAGTTGTATCTAGTCTAACAATATAGCGCGATAAAAAAAGTGCTGATAAAACGGCCATTAGTACTGTTATGTAACATGTGTCGCTATGTGGAACAGGTTTTATAGAGTCAGGTTGAGGTGAGTGTAGGCAAATTGTCGATATTTAAAAAATAAAAATAAACATTGGTTTTTCATAGTTTTAGCTTGGTGTGTGAGTACTCGTGCTTACAGGGGTCCACAGCGACGAGTCGTGAGCGCAGTACCTCCAATGTAAAGGGTCTCCAATACCCCTATTTGGATTTCGTCGCTGCGGCCAGCGCTGCGCTCAAGGCTGTTTTCTTAGAGAATAGCACCCCTGGTGAGTAATGGCTGTGAGCGTAGGTAAAGAGTCGATGGTGGTTCGATGACCTAGTGAAGGTCGCGAGACCGTTCGTTGTGATAGGTTTAGCTCCAATAGTAGATGTCTTTCGACAGAAACGATGATGATGTTGATTTCGTTCTCGAGGGAACCCGATCCTGAGGCTCTTTGGACCGGGACTACGGCCCCAACTTCCACCAATAACTTTTTTTTTGTAGTTTTAGACCACAAATAAAATAGATAGGTACTTATAGTTTTTTGATAATTGTACTTTAATACCTTTTTCCTTGTAGTCCCAAAATACTACTAAAAATATATATCTATAAATATAAGTTGAAGTTATCACGAGGACTGGTTCGAGACGGCGCGGGAGAGGAGTGTCTGGAAGGCCGTCTCCTGTTTTTTATGCAGGTGAATTCAATGATAAAAACAGCATACGAATATACTCGTATGATCACATAATGTCCGAGACGGATACCTATTGAACGCCAATTTAATTTCCACAAGAAATTAATGAAAAGGAAACCTGTGTTCCTATAGCGCAAAGAGTAACTGAAAGAACATAGGTGGATTTTAGTTTGCAAAAGTCTGACACACCCTCCAGTTGCAACCAAGAGCGGGAGAAGCTATTAGATAATTTTCCCACCTTCCAAAAACAGACGAGGTGAAGTAGAACTTCATTGCTCACACGTGTGCCACATACGCCGATCTGGAAATCATTTTATATGAAAACTAGACTTATAATAAGAATAATAATAAAACATTTATTTCGGACGAGGTCCATATGTTGTTAGTAACAACATCTTAAAAACTAGTGTTAGTAGGTTTTACAAAACAATTACACACACAACTAGACTACGACATGAAGGCGCATCCATCTTTGCAGCATGGGGGCTCCCACCTATCTGCAAAAACACTCAGTATAGTGTTGGTGCTACCACGAACGCGAGCGAGTAGGGAGGCGCATCTCTTCCTGATTATGGCGGCAAAGCCATCAACCCGCGCCTCAGCAAACATCCGTGACGCACTGCAACGCCACGGCAGCGCCAACTGTACCCTGAGTGCATTGTTATATTGGACACGCAGGTCGCTGTAGGCCCGCTGCGAATACCCGACCCACAGGCTGCAGGTATAGAACTACACTAGAATAATCTACGCCACGCGACTTCGTTGTACATACAAATCAGGCATGGTCCACCATGTCCATGTGTGCATCGGTCTAATGTAGTTCTACCTGTAATCGAAGAATAACAGTTTTCTTCACACTTGCTAGAACTACACTGCGCACAAGTGTGCCACACACGCCGATCTGGGCGCATCGGTTTCCATACGTTTTATATGGAAACTAGACTTGTAGAGTTACACTTGACCCACGCCACGCGACGCCACCCAACGACGTTCTACGTACAAATTAGGCTTGACACACGTGTATATATATCGTGTGTATATATCTAATATTTCAGGACCTATGTACCCTAAGTGTAGGTTTAGCCCTAACCTAGTCTTTAATTTTGATAAGAAACTGTGTTTAGTTTTAAAATAAATAAACCGGTTACCCCTTTCACTGCAGATAAGACAGTGCAGGGTTTTTGTTAGTCAGGCACCGCACTACTTTTATTGAAACCGGTTCTAGCGATATCATTTTTAGGCCACGGTCAATAGAGCGATACGCTTTAGAATTGTTTCTTACTACGTCGTAATTGAACAATTATCAAATAATATTTTGATCAGATTACGTAAAATGATAAGGTTTACAATGTAGGTACTTACAAATTGGTTCATGATCACTCATCAATCAAGTGAAATAAGGAGCGCTACTATGGACAGATAACAATACAAGTAGTAGGTATAGTAAAATTTTATTGACATCCTTAAGGTGGGTCTATGTTTGAGGAGCCGAGCCGCTTACGGTGTCAAGGGCCGCCGATCGCCCCCACGAAGACGCGGATTCTCTGCCCAAGGAGGCACACCTATACCGTATGCTCCATCATGTCCTCCGGGCCATAGATAAATGGAATTTCTATGCTCCGGGTGGTCCACATAATAGTGACACCCGGGCATTTCTTCCGCACGAACCCGGTGCAGGAACCTCCCGAACTTATCATATCCGCTAAGAACCTGCGTCATGCGGAAGGTGAGGATGCCGTGACATCTTTCCAGCCACTCCTCAAAGAGGGCCGCCATAATTATGGCGTGCCCTAGAAGGTGTTACATCCTTAGTAGATATTTGGAAAACTGTAAGTGCCTTTTTAGGTTTTTCTTAAGGGCTCTCCTCTTCAGATAAGGTACTGTGGATATAGGATCGCAATATTATTGACAACCAAAAAAGCCATAAACAATAGTGATTGCCAGAATATCTCAATGAAAACGATAACATAAAACATGATTTTAGATCCGGCAACAAAATCAGTAAGGAAAAAGACGAGGAGGACGAGTAGAGAAAAAGAAACAGGCGGCAACATTTCCAGGCTTTTTTTGAGGTGGGAAGTTATCGAAACGTCTTCCGCTTTCGTTTGTTTACTAAAACCGACGTCGGTCGAAGGAATACGTGTATTCCTTTCGTTGCTCTTTACATTCCAAGGCCACTGTAACTCTTTCGGAATTTTTCGTAACCTGACATTTCCAAGTTGTGTAGGTATAAAATAAAGCGAATGCTGGATTCAAGCAAGATTCTATGTTCGTAATAAGTAACTACATAGGTACTACTACTAGTAGTAGCCACCTTATAGGCTGTCTTGGGTCTTACATAACTAAAAATAAGCATTAGCGAGACGTCTCATTCAAAAAGCAATAATATAACACCTCCTTTTTTAAAGTTGGTGAAGAAATATTTTCAGTCTTTTTGGCAATCAACTAATACTCACACTAATATAGCATGCCAAAACATTTTATATGGGTAGGTATTTGATTTTCATTTGCTTGCAATAATTGCGTTGGTAAACCGGAAAATGAAATCATTACACGAATGCAAGTTTTTCCGTTACTGAAACGACTAGTGCCATCTAGTGAAGATATTAAGTACGAAGTCAAAGCAACACCTTTCACTAAAGCTTCAGTCGTACACGTATAGATGGAGTTCTTTACTCTGTTTACTGACCTCTATGCGTTATCGCATATTTATATAGTAGAGGTCAGTGACTGTGTTATTTACAAAATGTTAAAATTTTATTTGTTATTTTATTAATCATTTTTATCAAAATAATAAATTGTGACGTCCGTCATTAGATTGTGTTTATATATGATTTTTCGGTAAGGGAAACGAATTTTTCCTGGCGTCAGCATCTGATGTTGACAAGATGTTGCAAACTTGTTTAATGTGACCAGTAGATAAAATCAAAATTCCCATTTCTGAGAAAATATATAAAAAAAAAATTATTACAAATTGGTGTTATATCTGATTAAGTTACGATTATCTATAAGTAAACCACACGTAGTAGCTATTCAATAAAATTATATCTCACGCTACGGAAGTGAGAAGAGTTGAAACTGGAAACCCTTAGAACTATAGTGTTTTTAGACATAAAATATCCGATGCTAAGCTCCTATAAGATACTGTAGATGACATTTGCTTACAATAATTGCGTTGGTAAACCGGAAAATGAAATCATTACCTACACGAATGGAAGTTTTTCCGTCACTGAAACGACTAGTGCCATCTAGTGAAGAAATTAAGTACGAAGTCAAAGAAACACCGAAACACCAAACAAGAACCAACCCACAAAATGTCAATTTCGAGATGATTAGATTTTGGTTTTAAGATAGTGTAGAAAAAAATAGGCATCTTGTTTGAGATGTCAACTTATACGGGCTAAGTAAAATATTGATAATAAAAAAACTACAATTTCTTAATTTTATTTTGTTTTAGTATTTATTTTAGATTAAAAACCTGGATGGTTCCTTATTGAGAAATTACTTTTTGTGGGTTGGTTCTTTATTACAATAAGTTTAAGTTGGATAGGTCGGTAAATTAATTTTAAAATATTTTTTCATCCTATAGACTTTCTTATATGTTTGCATTATACGTATCTATCCTTCCGGTGAATATAGCCTTTACTGAAGTTAAGCGCTTTTTATTCGCCCAAAATCATTGTCGTTGGGCAAAAAACTGTGGCAGGATTCTAAGAACCGAAGCTTTATTGTTTGAACTCTTCAGTATCTGTCGCACCATAGTGTTAAGTTCTTCCCATTGATCTTCACTCTTTATTCATTACGTGCTTAAGAAGACTATAGAACCCACTTCCTGAGATGACCTGCTTCTCCTTCTTCACCTAAATGTTACATTGGACAAACTCAATGCTGTTTTTGATAAAAAAAACTAGGCAAGTGCGAGTCGGACTCGCACACTGAGGGTTCCGTGCAAACTACAATTCCCGAATGGAGTCTCGAAGATTTTTCCGAATTGCACTTTTTTTTGTGACTTATGTAACAACAAATTTACTGTTTTCAGATTTTTACCTATACCTGTGCTAAAAGACCTTGCTTTGTGCCAAATTTCAGGATTCTGGGTCAACGGGAAGTACCCTATGAATTTCGATCTTTGAGAGTATCAAAATATACGTTTTTATGCGACATAAACGGCCGTATCTTTTTTATTCGTTAACTTAGAAGTTTGATTTTCACAGCTTAAAGGGACCGCAGACCTGAGTATATAGTTTTAATTTCAACTCGATACCTCAACGCGTTCTCGAGTTATAGGGTCTTGACAGATAGACAGACAGACGGACGGACAACAAAGTGATCCTATAAGGCGAAACCCTTATAGGATCACTTTGTTGTCCATCCGTTTTTTTCCTTTTGAGGTACAGAACACTAAAAACACAACATTGGAGGGTATTCGCGGAAAAGTTAGAGTTTTTGGCTGGTCAGATGTAAACAGATCATCTTTAGATAATTATATATCACTTAAGTTGGTTTTGCATTAATTTTGCTTTTCCTAAGTGATCTTTGCGATAATTTTCAGCCACAGCCTTTTATCATCATAAATGTCATTTTGACGTGACATCTTGTTGTTCCAATCATTAAAATTATATTTTAATATTAATACAAATACTTTTAAAGGCTGTTTAGCAACGAGCGAGTGACACTTTTTTCATATATCCACATTACATATTACTTTGTTAAAATGGACGAAGATTTGAGTGGTGAAAATTTAAGTGACACGGACATTTTACGAAAATGTGAACAACAGTTAAATGAGATGGGAAATATAGAAGATATACATCGGGAGATTAGAAAAGGGATAAATACAGGTGAAATACGAACAGCAGAGAAAAGAAAAGAACGAGAAGACGATCATAGTGTGATGAGTTTATTACTGTAATCAGAAGTAAACACAAACGTTTAATGCGAAATTATTCAGTTGATGTAAATAATCACAAAGAGAAAGATAACGGAGCTACTAGCACACCTATAACAATAACGGATCATCAATTATGTGTTACCTCAGTAGAGAATTAACCTAAACCAATAGCCATTGCTAAATTATTACGTTCGGAAAACATTAAGAATATTCTTAGGATAAAATATAAAAGTGCATACAAAGTTCTCATTCAATTACGCGAAAAAGACGATGCTTTAAAATTAGTCGAATGTAAAAGGTTTAAGGACATGGGCCTACGATGTCAATTAATGCAAGATATGTCAACATCGTATGGAATAGTGAAGGGCATTGATCTTGAATTTAGTGAAGAAGAGCTTTTTAATATTTTACAAGCAAACGTCGAATAGTTGACCGTAAAAAGATTAAAACGTTTGCAGTCGGATGGAAAATGGATCGACTGTGAATCAGTACGAGTGAGTTTTAAAAGTGATGTGCTACCTCAATATATCTATGCCTATGAATGTCGGTTTAAAGTTGAACCGTACGTGTTTCCAGTAACCCAGTGTTCGGGTTGTTGGCAGTTTGGCCATATAGTTAAATACTGCCCTACTAAGAAAATTTTGTGCCCGAAATGTGGAGGTAAACATGAAAACTGTACCATAAAAGACTTCAAATGTTTAAACTGTAAGGGGAATCACTTTGTCTTGGATAAAACTTGCTCCGTTTATCTAAAAGAAAAAACTATTCGGATTATCATGAGTGAGAAACAAGTCACATACCGAAGAGCTCTACAAATGTTTATGGAGAAAAGGGTTGATGTGAACACAGTCGGTTTCTCGCAGCGCGTTTATAACAATCAACCTACGGCCACAATCAACACTGATAAAGAAACTTATAGAGATGTATTGGTCAGAGCTGTGGTGCATCAACAACCGATTTCGGATATGGAAGAAGATGAAGAAGAAGAACAAGAAGAGAATTTTGCTAACGTGGAGACCAAATTAAACACTAAAAGTCCAAAACAAAAGACAAAAAAGAAAATAAATCAAAAAGATCAAAAGAAAAGAGATGTTTTCGAGGAGGAAAAAGAGGATGACAGAAGTAGTGCACAGAATGGAAAAGAAGGATCGAGGCAAAGTACGCAATTGTTAAATAATTTTGAATGGAAAAAGTTATGGATTAAAATAAAAGAAGTATATAAGTCTGAACTTAAATTACAAGAAAAAATATTAACTTCGTTGAAAATAATTTGGGAAGAACTTAAGAAATTCCTGGTTAGTATTATATTTGGAGAAAATGTTTTAGGATATTTATGTTGCCTCAATAATGGATAGTACACAAGAAGTAATAAAGGTAAACATATTCCAATGGAACTCACAGAGTCTACGTCCTAAATTAGTATCTTTTTCGGATCTTCTAATACAAGAAAACATACATATAGCAATAATTAGTGAACATGTTTCACTAATTTTTGATTGTGAATTTAACACAAATATTAGTAGTTTTAATATATATAGGAATGATAGATATGATGGTTATGGTGGCGTTGCTATCCTGGTGCACAAGTCAATACAGTCTTACCCTGTATCATTTAATAGTAATAATGGGGGTATTGAATTGATGTGTGTTAAATTATTAAATTGCAGAGATTTAGAATAATATATATTGCATCACTCTATTGTCCTTCGTCTGTTCAAACTCAGCCTTATGATTGGAATGAAATTTTTGGTCATTTTTCTCGTGAAACTATAATAGCGGGGGACTTCAACGGTCATCACACCAATTGGTCGGTTAAAACAGACGTGAGAGGTACTCAAATTATGGATACATCCCTAGAAAATGATTTTATACCGCTTAACAACGGCATGGCAACTCGAATTAAGTTGGTAAATGGCAATTTACAACAGACGTCCCCGGATATTTCATTTGTCTCTTCCGACGTTGCAATAAAATATGAATGGCAGGTGTTTAATGAAAATCTGGGTAGTGATCACCTGATTATTAAAATAACAGCCAACTTATCTTGTGATACACATATTGTCAAAAAAGTGATTTTAAAAACGCAAATTGGAATGAATTTCGTCAAACAATCTCTGAAAGTATAAAAACTTTTAATGAAGACTCTTTTAATGGTAACGTGCAAAAAATGTTTGATTTATGTATAAAATTAATGTAAGTATATGTATAATGTCTCTGGAACTCATTGCAATATATGAAGCGGTGTATTATTCAGTTAGTCAAAATCTAAATAAAGTTGTTATATTTACAGATAGTAAGAGCGCTTTACAACATTTGGCTATGATATTCTAAAATTAATTCATTGCTACAACAAAGATGATACAAGGATCATCTTGCAGTGGGTTCCAGCGCACATAGGGTTATGACTATCAAAACTAGCAGTTGAGACGGGTAATGCTATCTCGTATTTAGCCGATTACTGGGAATATTTCACCAAGGTTAAGAGTGTGTACTTTGACAAATGGATAAAATACTTTAATGAAATATCCAAAGAAAAAGGCATTTGGTATAAAGTCATTCAAACCGAACCACCTCGTGAGCCCTGGTTTGATGATACATATTTAAATAGGAGTTAGGTTAAGTTAGCGCTAAGACTTCGTTCTGGTCACTTTCCATCAGCAAAGTTTGCATTCTTAATGCGGAAGGCTGCATCGCCTAATTGTGAGGTATGCAATAAAATTGAAGACGTACAACATTTGCTGATGGAATGTGTTAGGAACAAAAATGAAAGGGAAGCTCTGGCTCGAGAATTTAATTTTAACATGTGGGATGTTGGACTTATCCAAAATATATTGGCATACCCCAAGTCAGAAAGAACTAAACGTGGGGGTTAACCCACAAATTATGCATTTAGTTTTTTATTATAGTTTATTTATTTTTTACAGATGTTAAGGCAGTAGTAGTATTTTTCTTATTTTATAATATAAGAATATGTATATGTGTGTAAATAGAGTATAAGGTACAATGGGGTTGACGTATCCGTGTGGATAAAAACCCCTTAAAAAAAATATATAGATTAAAAAAAAAGTCTTTCATCATATTTTTTTTGCCAGAATAGTAGTCGCATTTGTTGAATAAACCCAGCTGACCTAAAGAGGCTGAACTGGCTGAAAAAAAGCTGGGAATCCTCGCAAAGGTCAGACTGTACTTCACGCCAGAACAGCTGCTCAAACTTTAATTAAGCGCAAGTTCGTGTGTCGATTACTGCTCTCATCTTTGGGATGGATCTGCCAGATACCAGCTTGATGCACTTGAGACAATTGAGAGGCGAGTCAAGAGGATCTATGGCAATGATGCACTCGTCGAGTTGAGGCTTCAAAGTCGATCATCGACGCTGAGTTGCTAGTCTCTCGGTTTTCTACTGGTTGCATTTTAGGGAGTGTGCGTCGGATTTGCATAGCATAATTCCGCCAAGCTCGTTCCATTATCGGATCACCAGGCTATGTGCCACCGGTACATGATGAACACTGGCCATCCTTTCTATACGCACAATTTTTTTCGGGAACACATTCATTATGCGTACAACTAAGGAGTGGAATTCCTTGTTGGAGTTTATTTTCTAATGGCTACAACCAGAGGTTCTTTAGGTCAACAGTGAAAAGCTTACTTTTAAGAAAACGTGCTATGCCTTTGACCGCATCATCGCTTTCCATCAGGTAAGGCAGCAGTCAAGCGCGAGCCTATCAACATAAATACTTCTACTTTGCTACTTCACTTCGTCAAATGGAAAAATAAAGTTTCATAGTTATAACAACTGAATTTATAAAATATGCGGAACTAACTGTCTTGGTTATTTTATAAGCTGTTTAATCTGTGGTGCAAAATATAATCGAATATTATGGTTCCCTTTATAAAAAAACACTACCTTAATTTTTATTTTTTATACCTATTTAACGAGAACCTTGTGGCTTGGTTCTCAAGAAAATGTTGAAGGCTTGAAGGTACTATGCAACATGAATTCGTTTATCATTTCAAAAGTAACTTTTTTAGGTTTGGTAACCTAAGCGGCTTTCTTTTTCTCTCTTATGGCTTGGTATATCGGCCAGGATCTTTACTGAGGAGTTCGAATACATAGTTGAGTATCCATTGAAATATATAACTCAATTAAAATAAATTCACTAATAAAAAAAATAAAAATAAATATTTAATAAATTTCACTAAAAATGTGGGTTGGTTCTTGTTTGCATAACTGCGTCCACTAAAGCTTCAGTCATACACGTATAGATGGAGTTGTTCACTCTGTTTACTGACCTTTACTTACAAACCTCTATTTGATAAATAGTAGAGGTCAGTGACTTTGTTTTTTACAAAATGTTAAAATTTTATTTGTTATTATATTCATCATTTTTATCAAAATAATAAATTCTGACATCCGTCGTTAGATTTTGTCTAAATAAATAGTTTTTCGGTAAGGCCGCGTTTCCACTTGAAAGCAAATTGCATGCAAGTCGAATCACATTGTGAGTTACGAAGGACCGCTTGATTACATCATACCTCGCTAATCCGCAATGTATTTTAACTTGCATGCAATTTACTGGCGAGTGGAAACAAGGGAAAAAGATTTTTCCTGGCGTTTGCATCTGATGTTGCAAACTTGTATAATGTGACCAGTAGATAAAATCAAAATTCCCATTTCTGAGAAAATATATAAAAAAATGTTTTTAGTAGAAATTGGTAATATAATGCTGATCAAGTTCTATAAGTAAACTACACGTAGTACCTATTCAATAAAATTGTGATATCTCACGCCACAGAAGTGAGAAGAATAAAATTGAATCTGAAAACCCTTAGAACTATATTATAGTGTTTTTAGACATAAAATATCCGATGCTAAGCTCCTATAAGATACTGTAGATAAAGCTAGATTAGGTCTCTTACTGCTACTTAAGCTTTTACTGTACTTCAGCTGGGCAAAGGCCTGCCTCCATTCCTTTCATTATTGCTGGCTCTCGGCCGAAGTGCCCGAGAGCCAGCAATGCCAATTCCTAAGGACACATATCATGCCGCCATTTCCTTCGTCCTGTTTCGTGATTTCAGCTCAAATTGCAGTTTAAGTGCAGTTTGAATGCAGTTGACACGACTGCAATAGAACTGCAAACCAAACGTACGGTCCGATTGCAGTCGTGTGAACTGCACACCGACTACATCCGAACTGCATCATACCCACCCGCCCGCACGCTCCGCCCTCCCGCGCATGGTGCACATGCACTGCAATTTGCAGTTGCACTTAAACTGCAATTTGCAGTTGGATTGCAGTTGAAATGCAGTCCATCTGTTTAGACCCTAATTATGTTTTTTATGGGCCCGCCGTTCGATCGGCAGGCGGCAGACTTATCCAACCCAGTCCTACTTAAGCTGGGTAGCCTTCTGAGCTACTTCGATTTGTGTATTGACTTTACTAGACTTATACTGCAGTTTCGAACGCGATCTGTTAGTTTAGATCTTGAGTCTCACCTACATTATGGTCTTGGTCTTCAAAATTTTAATTTTCACTCCAACCGCAAGGCTCACGTCGCTAAGGTTTTGTAACATTTACTCTGGACGAGTGGCTGAGGGAGAGTAGATGACAATCTCACCACCGAAACATGGATTGATAAATTTCGCTTCGCCAATACTTACGTTAATATACATACACCAATACACGTAACGTAAACGTAACGTAATCGTAACGAAATCGTACCTTAAATGTTACATTTACACATATCCTGTCAAAACGGACATGAAAATGGGGGTGCGTCTCATATGATATAAACTTATTTGGTGTATTTTCATTGTATAAACGTGAGATATACAAACTGTTGATATAATTTCTTTACATATAACATTTAAACGTTCTAAAACTTATTTCATATAATTTTATTAGATATAACGTTTATTTAACCTAAAATCATTAGATATATCGTTTAAAATATATGTTGTTACTAATAATACTATATTTATGCTTAAACACCTCGATTTGAGGAACCAATCACTTTTCTGACATTTTGGTCACAAATATATAGACGGTTACTTGGTAGAATTTTCAATATTAAATTAATATAGTGTCATAAAAAGTCAACATGTTGCGGTACAAAATGTAGTGGCAGAAACGAACCGCAGCAAAACCTACTTTAAGTAGTCTTGTCTGTCCTACCGGTAGGGCGGCCCGTTAGCTGACGAGCAGGTGCTAACTGCAGTGGCGAGCGTTAAATACCATCTGCGACGATAAGCTCGCGTGGGGCCGCCCAAATCTCGCAGCGCCGAAGCCGTGAGAGGAACAATGCATCTTGCATGCATGCTTCCTTGCTTCTCGCCTGCTTGCATGCTGAATGCCTGCTTGCATATCTATTCAGGTTACTGTAATATATTTGGGTTTACCCACATAAGAATATTAGTAAGTAAGATGACGTATAAATAAGCCTACATCATTGTAACCCCCCCAGTTCGCAATATACGCTTGCTACAAGTTGACGTCCTTTCATTTATTATTCCCGACACTTCAGTGGCGACGAGGATCACTATTTTTTGCGTTATAATAATCATCGAAGTGCGTCGGCAATTAGACGAAGAAAATGTCGGTCGGCAAAGTCGGAAAGATTCGCGAATATGATGTGAAGTCAGGCAACTGGACTTTGTACGAGGAGCGGTTGCAGATGTTCTTCAAGGTCAACACAATTATATATATTAGTTACAATTTTGAAAAGCCACCTACAACCGAAACCTGCGGTCATGGCGGAACGGTATCGGTTCAGACAAAGAAGACAGAGAGACGATGAAAGTGTAACACAATATCTGACCGAGTTAAAGAAACTCTCGAAAACTTGTGAGTTTGGTGCAAATTTGGAGGAGAATTTGCGTGACCAGTTCGTATGCGGAGTGAAGAGTGACGTCATCAGACAAAGGTTGTTTGCGGAAGATAATCTGACGTACTCAGGAGCAGTCAAGTTGGCGGTTGGGCTGGAGGCGGCCGAGCGGGATGCGGCAGTCGTGGAACAGAAAACGACGGCGGAGGCATCGGCAATCGTGAACACGTGGCGGGCAAAACGTGGGCGCGGTCAGTTTGCGAACCATGCAGCGGACCAACGAACTAGCCACGGGCGTGCGGCGCGGGACACCGAGAAGGGCGCCGGGGGCTGCACGGCGTGCGGCTGGCGCGGACACAGCAAGGAGGAGTGCCGCTATAAGCATTTTGTTTGTAGCAAATGCAAACAAAGCGGGCATTTGAGGCGTGTCTGTCCGCGGGCGGAGGCGAACAGTGGCAGAGGGAAGAGGCGCGGAGTGAACCACGTGCGACCATCGAGCACGACCACGAGCGACCATCCGAGGGCAGGAGCACTAGACTCCAGTTCGGACGAGCTTGAGGAAGAACTTCATCAACTATGTTTGAGCGGTTACAACCCGGTGAGTTTATCATTACTGATTGATGATAAAACATTAAAAATGGAGTTAGACACAGGCTCGGCAATTTCATGTATCAGTAAGAAAACATATGATAAACTTTTGAACAATAGGGTAATTGAACCATTTAATTTGGTGTTAAAATTTTATGATGGTAGCAATATAAGACCACTAGGGGTTATAAGACCAAAAGTTCAATACAAAGATAAAATAAAATATCTAGAACTGTTTGTGATAGACGGGGGTACAACTTCCTTACTGGGCAGGCAATGGTTAATAGAATTGGGTATTAAAATACCACCATTTCAACAAGAGATTAATCATAGTGTATACAAAATGTCTGATACTGTCGATTGTTTATTGAACAGGTATAAAGCATTGTTCAGCGAGGGACTGGGACGGTACACAGGCGGCAAGGCAACGCTCCGGTTGCGGGAGGGCGCGAGGCCGGTGTTTTGCCGCGCGCGGCCGCTGCCTTACGCTCTGAGGGGTCAGGTCGACGCGGAGCTGGACGCCATGTTGCGCGCGGGCATCATCGAGCCCGTCGAGTGCTCGGATTGGGCGACGCCTTTGGTACCGGTACGTAAAGCGAACGGAGGACTCCGTATCTGTGCGGATTACAAAATAACTTTAAATCCTGTCTTACTGGTCGATAGATATCCGTTACCCAAGATAGATGATTTGTTAGTGAGCTTAAACGGTGCTACACATTTCTCAAAAATTGATTTGTCCCTTGCTTATAACCAGATTGAATTGGATAATACTAAAGATTTAACTGTTATAAACACACATCGAGGTCTATTTAAGTACAATAGACTTGTGTTTGGTTTGTCTTCTAGTCCGGGCATCTTCCAGCGTATTATGTCGAATTTACTTAGTGATATTTCGGGGGTAGAAGTATTTTTAGATGATATCATCATCGGAACGGCGGGAACACAGGATAATCACTTAGAAACGTTGGAAAAGGTGTTCCAGCGGTTACAGAGTCACGGTATGAAGTTAAAAAGAAGTAAATGTGCATTTATGGTTAATGAGGTCAAATACTTAGGTTATATCATATCAAAAGATGGGGTTAAAGTAGATTCAGATAAAATAAAAGCAATAATAAAAATTCCCAGGCCAAGAGATATTTCAGAGTTGCGTTCCTTTTTAGGTTTAGTTAATTTTTATGCTAAATTTGTTAAGAATTTGAGTACTATTTTGTCACCACTATATGAACTTTTAAAAAAAGAGGTCAATTGGAAATGGAGTGCGGAGTGCGAAAAGGCGTTTGCAAAAGTTAAAAAAATATTAGTAGGCGCGGAGGTATTAGCTCATTATGATCCAAACAAGCCGTTAGTGTTGACATGCGACGCGAGCGCGCGGGGCATAGGCGGTGTACTCACACAGCCGGGCGCCGGCGGCCGCGACCGCCCGGTAGTGTATGTGTCACGAGCGTTGAATAACGCCGAGAAACATTATTCACAAATAGATCGGGAGGCGTTAGCTATCGTATTTTGTTTACAAAAATTACATCAGTATGTTTATGGCCGACGTTTTGTCTTGCGAACCGACCACAAACCGTTAGTAAGTATATTTGGACCAAAACACGGTGTACCAGCGATGGCCGCGAGTAGATTACAACGCTGGGCAATTATTTTATCTGCTTATACGTACGATATTGAATATGTAAACACTAAACAAAACGGTGCGGTCGGGCTGTCGAGACTGCCGGTTCCGTGCATTAGCGATGAGTCACTGCGGGTCCCCGAGCAAACGTATTTACATTTTGCACAGAATGCATTGTTATTAGATTATAATATAATTAAACAACAAACTATGGTAGATCCAATGTTAGGTAGGGTTTTAAATTATATTCGTGATATGTGGCCAACAGATAATGACATTCGAGAATTACAGCCGTATTTTAACCGTCGTAAGGAACTGTACGAAGAGCTAGGCTGCGTGATGTGGGGGCACAGGGTAGTGGTTCCTGCAAGTTGTCGAGCCAGGGTACTACAGGAATTACATGAACCTCATATGGGCATGGTTAAGACGAAGGCGTCAGCTAGGAGTTATGTTTGGTGGCCGGGCATAGACGAGGCGATTGAGGCTACGTGCAGGGAGTGCGCGGTGTGCGCGGGGGAGGCGGACGCACCGCAGCGGCACGCGGTCACGCCGTGGCCCTGGCCTTCTAGACCGTGGGCGAGGGTGCATCTTGATTTTCTAGGCCCTATTTTCGGAAAAATGTATTTAATTATGGTTGACGCTAGAACTAAATGGTTAGAAGTATTTCCTGTGCCTAGTACGGCGGCTAGTTCTACCATTGAAAAGCTTACCGAAGTTTTTTCTAGATGGGGTTTACCGAGACAAATAGTCTCAGATAACGGACCACCGTTCACGAGCAAGGAAATGGCAGACTTTTTGGCTAGTCAGGGTGTAGATCACGTTTTTTCTGCTCCGTACCACCCAGCATCGAATGGGGCTGCAGAAAATGCAGTGCGTACGGTCAAAAGAATTATAAAAAAAGCTTATAAACAAAAAGGAAACATTAATTTATTTTTAAATACCTTCCTTTTGCATAACCGTAATACGGAGCACTGTTCAACAGGGGAAAGTCCAGCCACATTGATGCTAGGTAGGAATTTACGTACCAAATTAGATGCATTAAAACCAAATATAGAAAATAAAGTTAGGAAGGCTCAGGAACGACAACAGAAAGTAGGAACGGACGTCAAACGTTCTTTAGAGATAGGAGAGGAAGTATGGATGAGACAATATAGGGGAAATGAAAAATGGAGTCCGGGGCAGGTAGTAGATAAAATGGGTACTACAGATTACAAAGTTATGGACTGTTCAGGCAAAGAAAATCATAGACACATTGACCAGTTAAGACAGCGATCGCGAAGCTCGTTGATTTGTCCGACTAGCACATCAGAACGGAGTTCTCTTGATGCGGAACGCCCCGATAATCCCGAGGTGCCGAAGCCAGCGTCAGTCCCCGAGGAGACTCTGAGCCCTCGGAGCGTGAGGGAGTTCAGTCCGGTTCGAACCGCGACTACCGTTGAGTGGCCGTCTACATCTGCTTCTGGATCAGTACCTCTCAGTAATGTACCCAGTCTTGAGGAGCGGGTGATAGTTCCCCAATCCGAGGATGCTGTTCCAGAGGTAGATCGCCCCCGTCCTGTACGGGCGTGTCGCTTAAAAAGACCGCCCCAATATTGTGATAGCTAAATATTTAGTTCTTATTTATTTCACTTATTTTTGAATGAAGTTATACTGGTACCTGTTGAAGACTAAGTTCCCATTTCATTATGTTGTAGAACGTTGTAAACAGTTGCAAGATATAAATGTTAAGGTTAATATTTTGTTTATTTTAGTTTTATATAATTTAGGATATACATTATTTAAGGTGGAGGATTGTAATATATTTGGGTTTACCCACATAAGAATATTAGTAAGTAAGATGACGTATAAATAAGCCTACATCATTGTAACCCCCCCAGTTCGCAATTTACGCTTGCTACAAGTTGACGTCCTTCCATTTATTATTCCCGACACTTCAGTTACTATGACAAAAATTAAAAAGCAAGTTTATGTACACAAAGTGACAAACTGACAAATAATTAAACAACATTGTAGAGTGTGGTACATATTATTATATGCAATTTTGCTTTGTGTTTTAAATATGCGTTATTCATCATATTAGACTAAATAAGTGTTATATCTTATAAGGTGTATATCTAACGATTTTATATTCAGTGAATGTTATGTTTATAAAAAATAGTTATAATAAAATTATATCAACCGTTTATTATACTAACTGATCGTTATATCAAATAAAATTATAGATTCAATTGTTACATCTTGTAAATATTAGAGATTTTGCGATTATATCATTATTACTTACCCTGAAAATGGACTTGGAGGAGGCGATAACTGATTTGTACAAAGCAAATGACTCGATAAATGCTCATCAGAAATATATTATGTAACTAGACGTTTGGATGACATAATTACTCCCTTTACGTTACGCACCATTCTTACTGATTCTTCTTCCAGCATTGGTGGCAAGAGTCGCCCTGTTTTACAGCCAGTATGAAATAGAACGATCCTCACTTTTCCAATAGCATCTTCAATGGATGTCTACGGTCCTTAGGGTAGTGTACTAGCGAACTAAGGCGACCTGGCCGGGCCGCTGTGCCGTTCTATGGCCTCTTAAGTTAGTGAATTGTAAAGCTATCAAAATGATTCCAACTCCTGTTGCGTGCTTTTCCGTCCTTTATTTTATATTTTCTTTAAAAAACATCAGTGACCCCAGATATTTTTTTTTTCTGCAGAAGTCAATAATTAATTCATTTGTATAAAAAAAGAAAAACTGAAAGGTTAAAATCTCTGAGATAGGGTGGATTGTCAAACTCGCATTTCTTACGGATGTATTTAAAATTCTGGCTTTTCTGCGTATCTAGCACCCGGAATAGTACTAGACCAAAAAGGGCCCTTTTTGGTCTAGTACTATTCCGGGTGCTAGATACGCACCTTTTTGGTCTTACTATATATTTTATGCTTAAACATCTTGCTCGACAGACTAGCCCGGCCTGTGCACAGCACGTTTTATAAACGCGCGTTTTAGAAACGTGCGTTGACGGCGCGCTTTTATCCTATTAAAGGTCTACAGGCTGCGTCTGACTCCTGTGCTTTTTGATTTTTGCCAAATTTAAAACAAACAGGTAAGTAATGAATAAGATACGACGTCAGTAATAGTAGATTATGTGACTAGGGGATAAAGCAGTGTCTTTAAGTCGCGGGCGGCATGTTGAATTCCAAACGAAACGAAGGTTGCTGATTTTAATCCCGAACGACAATGAGGGAATTATAAAATTAACTCCCGAGCATTGCGAGGGAGTTAATAAAGAAACCTGAGTGAAGTGAGGAATTTAAGCCGCCCAAGACAAAGACAGCTTTATCCCCGTGTTGCATACTCTACTTTTTACACCATCTGTGAGATAATTAAAAGACAATTTGGTCGACCAAATCATTTAGTAGAGAAATATAAGTATTATATTTACAAGTTCATCAAACAAACAAAATTCACTACTCCAAGATTCTATAGTTTCAATTTTCTATAATGCTCCCGTGTCATCAGTACGCACGTTTTATTCTATTTTTCTTTTTTTTTTGTTAGTGGCCAGTTTGAATCATAGTGATTACATACTCTTTGGTTTGAATTTCGAGTCAACTTGTTCGATGCGCCTACATTTTAATTCACAATGTTGACGATTCTTGATGCTCCAAATTCAAATCTCATTATTCCCTAGGGATCGACCATACTGCATTATCTCCCTAGGGATAGAATGACTTACTTTAAGTGAGGTTGGTATGACGTATAAAACGACATTATCGAGCAGGTGGTGTAAAAAAATATTAACAGGACAGGGAAATAAGAAAACAAAAGCTGTTTTACTACTTGGTTTTAATTTATTTATTTTACGATTAATATTATGTTTGTAAATTCGTATTTTCATAGATCTATGCGCCCTTGTAGGGCTAAGACGCTACTTCATTCGTAAAATTTTCCAAACATTTATGCTAATCGACGGAGAGAAGATAAAATTATTAATAAGATAAACTACTAATTCAAAATAACCCTATCGGTTTTTTTTTTTTTGTATGAGATTCTCTAAACATGTTACGTATTGGTGTGAAATGCTTCTTGTATGATAGATATTTAGAATCTCATTTTTTTAAATATTTTTTTTACTTTTTTTGGTATCTTACATTTACCTATTTCTAGATACCCTTGCAGCCGTGTAGGGTACAATCACTTAATTAAAAAAGTCTTCAGACTACTAAAACCTCTTCCGACTTTATGTAATAGACACTTAGATAAATATAATTACGTTCATAAACTCTTTTAGTACGAGTAAATCCTACGTAAATATACCGTAAACGGTAGATAATAAAAATACTTAGGTATAAGGGTAAATAAGCTTAATTTTGAGACAAAAGTCGTCTTAAAGCTGGAAAGGTGGGTCGAACTTAAATAGTATTTTAATTTACAATTAATACCTTATCGAGATCATTGAAAATTACATAGTAGGTACCTACGCAGATATTCAAATTGTATAAAAAAAAAAATTATTTAGCTATAGTAGGTAAGTAGTGTTAGAAAAAAATTGTAATCACCAAGTAAATACATATCAGTAAGAAACCACGATAATTTTAATTTTTAACACCACTAGTGATCATTCAATAGGTACCTACGTAGTACCTTTAGGTGGACAAGTGTAAATTATAGTGATTGTAGTTGATCCTTTAGTTTTGACACTGTAATGGGTTTCTAAGAGTCAAGTAGTAGAAACCTGACCTACTAATCTAATAATCGATAGAGTTAAACTATTAAGCAACAAATTACAATATAACAGCTTTAAAAAAACATGAACTTTTAGAACCTTAATGATTAAACATGTGTTGTCATAAGCAGAATTTGGTTGGATTTAGTTGCAATTAACTATTGTATAATTATGTACTTATTGTATGAACACAACTTAAAAACTCGAAATATGTAAGTTTCAGTTGATACCTTCAAAATAATAAAAGAACAGTTATGTTTGATTACATTGAATCAAGCGAAAAGACATTTCTTTTTTTCCAAAATGTTCTAATTGTAAGGATATTATATCAGTAATTAAACACAACCATTCATTAACAACTACTACAATTATTACACATAGATAGATATATAGATAATTGATTAAATATAGACACAATAAATGCATGAATGCAATTTTAAAAATGATCTTTGGCCTCTGGATTGGCAATTTGGCATAGCTGCCAAACAATCATTCAACGATTCCAGCCTTCTTACTCACGGCGCTGAAGAATGTGGAACCCAGAGTTCGACTCTATGATGTTGCTGACTTGACCTGGAACCAAAGCCAACGCAGCATTCTCGAAGGACTTCTGAACACGTCCAGTGTTGAACTGCTCCTGTATATCTCCCTGGTGGCGGGCAGAAGTGCATTCGGAATATGAGAATGCAGCATCAGCAAAAGTTATGAGATCCCTCGAGATCTTCTGGTGGATGTCTGGAATCCAGAAAATGTGACGATTAATATCTAAAATTTTGTGAAATCAAAGCCTTTTGCGTTTCGTATCAAGGGTCGATCAATTGGTCGAGGTGGATACCAACTTAAAATAACATTTAATCCACGGTTTTTTGTTATATCTACAACTATGTCGGGGTGAAGTGACAATCGTGAATTTTTTCGCCTTCATTTGTAAACATAATTATGTACCTACCTAACTTTGTTAGAGGAGTTCCCTAAATCAATATAGTCAGTGCAGTAGTTTGCCAACCACTATCATAGTAAACTTGCTTTATGCCAACTAATGAACTAGTAGTTAAATCATAAAATGCAAGAACTTACCAATCACCAAGCGCATGGCCTGATCCTTTGTGCGGGTGACAGGCTTGTCATTGCTGTCAATTGGCCGGCGGCTCTCTTTGTGCTTGATCAGGATATGGCTGATCTTTGAGTTACGTTCGCGCGGGGTTCCATTGCGCGTGGGTCTTTGACGAGAGGTTCTATCTCTTGGGGCCCCATTACGCAAATTCCCAGCACGCGTCCCAGAAGTCGAGCTACCAGAGCGCGTGGTTCCAGAGCGCGCGACCAAATGACGGGGGTTCCCATAACGCGGGGACCGTAATCTATCCCCATCTCGTCTTTGGCGATGCGATCTAGATGCCATCGCCGTTAGGGCCGCTGGAGAAAGTGTAAAAACAATTATTATACACCATAAGCTTAACAGAGACGACGCTTGAGGTGGATGCGTGGTGCACTGATACTATGTGGGTTTATATATATAGAAATGTACAAACGCGCCCGATGATGGGCGTCAGCAATCCTTTCGCACCGCGCTACTACATCAGGCGCCGTCTCAACCTACGTCCGCAGTGACTGGCAGCTTGCTTAGCGTCTAAAGTCTAGTGGCATGTATAGAAGTAAAACTAATATTCTAGAACTCTAACAATCCACCGCACTGGGTGCTGGGAGCCTTCGCCATTGGTGAGTCGCAAAATTAAGTGCTAACGCCTGTCTATCTATCATTGTGGCCAGCTAATCATTAACATTTTAGAACATACATTTGAACATACATTTCCCTTCGCTTCACGCCAGATGGCTCGCTAGACTCTAGGCGCTATGAAAGCCGCCTTTCAGCGCGTTTTCGGCCTAGGGTAATCGATAGAACTGGACATTTATTGACACTGAACATCCTAGCCTACATTTAATATTAACTGATTCTGGTACCTAATAATGAAGTAAATGATCTCATACTCAAGGCAAAATCAGGCAAAAAGAAATGTCACCTTGCGTGGAATTTCCTTTTGCCTAATTAAGACTAGGCAAATGATATGACATGAAAAATGAAAATTTAAAAAACAATGAGAATGGCGCATAGTAGATAGGTACTATACATGATTATAATAGGCTGTACGTTGGTACTTCCTCACAGGTATTTGAAAGGCAGACCTATAAAGGTTGTATTACTATTTAAATAGGTAGGTACCTACTTATACTTATCAAAAAATGCAAAGAATTAGTTGTCTTGCAGTGGCGCAGATGTCCACAAAGAGGTATTGTATAATAATAAAAAGAGTGCCCCTTTTTACCCGACTGCAGTAAAACCCCCAAAAGGGATATTAATTTTAAGACGAACTATGCATAACTAGCACCAAATTTAAGGTCAATTTTAGAGGCTCTCATTAATAAGAATTTGAGATTATGGGCAACATTTCAGAATTTGATGCTTCCATAACTCCCTATCATCAATAAAGCTGATGCGACAGTAGCTATGTCCCTGTTATCTTGTAAGTACCTACAATTTAGATACCTGTCTGCTTGATTGAACTAACTTCTTGGTTTTTCAGTGCAGGCATCTAGTCTTATATATCTTAATATAGACATCGATGACTCGACAATATATCAATATATATTAATCAGGTTTAGTTTATAAATATATGGTATTGAATATTTATGCTCTTTATATAACTTGTCGGTTTTCAACAAATTTTGAATCTAGTTTCTAAAGAGGTACAGTACAGATGGTCGACAAGGTTTTGTGTCAGTCGATTGTCATTATGCGAAGTTACAATTAGATTGGTAATGAGGAAACATAAGGATGGAAAGGAACATGATTTTTTTGTAGTAGGTAAGTTGATGGATTTATAAGAACAAGAAGATTAAAGATATGATGGACAGAGTTTAAAATTTTAAGACTAGAACGACACAAGCAAGTGCATAGATAGGTAGGTACTGCTATGATGGCTAAAAAAGATGAATGGAAGTAAACATGCATACGCCGACTCCCCTTAAAAATAAAAACAAGACACAACAAGCCCTGCCCTTATATAAAAGGAGTTAGCAAGATCCAAGAGGACGATGGATTATCTATAAAATAATGCATAGCGATCAAGCAACTAGGGTGAGGTCAAACGAGTAAAATGTTATTTCTAATAAAAATCATTTTAATCAGACTAAGTACTTATTCTATCCTGTGGTACAAGCCAGATTTTAATATGACTACCTCCCCCTCCTCTCTCACAAATTAAACTCGTTTAACCAACCCTTGAATTGAATTCGTTCTACAGAATTGATTCACTCATTTGGTATACGACTTACAGATATAAGAACTCTTTGAATCAAAGCAGTAGAACCCTACATAATGAGATATAATTAACGTCTAGTCTTAACAATTAAAATTATCTGTCGAGACAGAACTGAACCAGGCCGTAGCTGACCTTCTTCAAATGAAGCTGCAGACAGGGCGAGTGAAATCGCAGTAGAGCGCATCGCTCTGCCGAGCGGTGTCATTTGTGAGCTGAAAAAGCTTGTTCCGGCGCACACGGACACAGATGCTCGGCGGATCGCAAAGAAGAGGTCGGGTACCGGTGAGTCGGGCCCTTTCGCAAGCGAACACAGACGGCCGGAAGCGGCGATGAAACAGTTCGCTGCTGAGCCCAGTGAAATCGCAGAAGTGCAGATTAAGTTCTCAGCCGGACGTAGTAAGGCCGACGAGGAGCGGATTGCTATGTGAGCCGCACGGGCCGACCTTTGGGCAGAGTTCAGCATTCGCACAGCCTCGCGCAGCCAATCATTTGATGATTGATCTGATGTATTCTCTGTAGACCAGAGTGATATCAAGTGTAGTGATTACGGCATCCAATATAATTCAAACAGAAATTGGTTTTGTTTCGAAAGGTAAGGTCAACTAAAATTAACTGCATCATTAAAGAACCAGAGAGCTTCGTCGCGATATTTTTTGTCTTCCTAGGCACTTCTATTAAAATTATTATAGAATTGGACATCGGTCTCTTAAGGGGTCGGTCAGTTTAATGGAGTGGTCAATCACCAGTCATGACTGTTCATCTGATCAATTAGCTATTTATGTCCGACAGATTCTGTAAATGGTTTTGTTGCCAAACATGACCTGTGACCTGTGTTATTCCAACGTTTGGCCAGCGAGAATGAAACTAGCGGTGGGTCATGGCACGACATGACACGGCATGACAGGAGCGGTGGCTACGCGCAAGTTACAAAAAATAAAACCGTTTATAACCGTTTAACCGTTTCGTTTTTTCCGTTTTTTGTTAAGTCTGACCTTCAGAACTTACCGGTGTGATGTTATTTTATGAAATAGTTTAAACAATACATACCTACAATTGCAGTAATAGCGGGTCATTTTCTGTCAAGTCCGTTATCGAAAAATTTCATTGTCTATTTCCAAAGATCTTCAGATCTATAAAATATTTACAGTTTATTTACCCGATTGCACCAGTAGGAAGGATATATTTATTGAGTGTCTGTATGTATTTAAGTATTTGCTTTGGCACACCCCTAGAGCTTAAAGCCTGCATCAGACTGTTTAAAGTGACTTGTTTCGAACTTTTACAGTCGGGTTTTTTTGACACTTAACTTTTTTTTCAAACTGAAATTCAGGTGCGAATGATGCAATTTTTAATGAAATTGAGAAGTAATACTATTTTTTTTTAAGAAGAAAGACGAATAATAGAGCACAACTTTGTAGTTTTTTTGCTGTCGCAAGCGGCGGCGGCGGGGCGCTCGGCGCCCCCTAAGACTCTGCGCCTGTGCGCCGCATACCCTGCACTATAGGTAAAGCCGGCCCTGGATACAGGGAATCCTAATGTGGAGACCAGTGAAGTATCCGATTGAATCATGTACTTTTATGAACATTAAAACAATATTATTATTATTTTAAATAACGAAAACCCCGTCCAGATTTCATCAGTCATTTTTGAGAAAAATAGTGGACTCACATGAGTGTGTGAGTCGAATAGAGAACCTCCTTTTTTGAAACCAGTTAAAAATAAGTCCTACATTGTGCTTGCACTTACTTGGCGCTTATATACGTGGTCGTGCTCATTATACGTGGTCTTTTTTTTTAGTGTCTAAAAGTCCAATTTGCATAAGCCCGTTTCATAGAATGACGAATACTTAGGGCAATTTTATGATGAAGCTATATGTACCTATAACTGAAGCTAATCTTGTTCTTCCGATTGAGAAAGACAAGATTAGCTTTAATCTGAAGATCATTTTCTGAATGAGGAGATTACACATCATTGGATGTGTTAAATCTCAGAAACCATATTAAGACAGCACACAAATTTAATGACTGATTGTAAATGGATAAAAACATTTAATTAAAAATACAACAACAGGCAGCTCTACATAATAAACCAATTGGTAATTCATGACGAAGAATTCCTTTAAACGAGTTGAACTATAAACTTAAATTCGGTACAATAATATCTATTAAACAAAGACGTGATGTGAAGATTACTTAGATCATCTTGGACAGAAACGCGTGGCACATAACGATATATAGTAGGTATACCTAGGTGGTCTAGATACCTTATAAATTGCGTCATTGCAGTGCATCCTACATATTTCGCAGGGCGCAGGTCGCAGGACGTTAATCGATTACCGCCACCGCCCCCCCCCCCCATCTGCCCTACCCCTTGAGGCTCCGATATCCAAAATCATACACTATCTACCTGGTTTTGATTACACCTATCTATTATATATTTATATGTAGGTTTTTAGTATCTACTTATTAATTGATATCAACATACTAGATCACTATTAAAACCAAGGCATTCTTTATGTTGGTTTTCAAGGGTGCATTGCTTGGGCGTTGGACCAGAAGCAAGGGGGAAAAGGGACAAGGACTGACACCCCTCCCCCCCCGCCTCGCCTCAGTACCCCCGCTATCGAAGCTCCAATTTCCAAAATTCTAATTGCAAGCACTATTTTATCTTATCTTCTAAGTATTATTTTTTTACAATTTATAAAACAAAAGGAAATTCGCAGAGTTTATATAAAAAAATGCATCTAGAAATTTACACCCCTCCACTGTAACCACTACCTACGAACTATTAAATTGTGCAATAAATAATTAGTTAATTAGCATGAAGCTTAGCATAGAAGTTTGCATACCTGAGCTCCGGGGGCGCGTCGGGGTGCAGCTGCGCGGGGGGCTGCTTCTACCAGATGACCCCGACGACATTTCGAGTTTTGACGACAATAAAAATTAGAAAACGCGCCAAGCTACAAATTAATAACTCTTATTAATAGTCAAGAAGTAGTTAGTACACTCCAATAAAATTTTAATAATTTTTACAATCCACGAGTCTAAAACGACCTAGCAGGTGAACAGTTCCAGACTTATTGAGCTTTCGGCTACCGGGGGTGGCAAATATCGATATTCGCATACCTAGTGCTTATAGTACACCTCGTAAGTTACATCTGATTTTATGACACAGTGAACTTTATTTCCATTTCCCTAAGGTCGTTAGTCATAAATGAATATCCTGTAATCGGGATATATGTAGCGCTAGTGCTCCTAGATTCATGTCTGTAACGTTCGGAAACGATGACATAATACGAAATTAATTCGCCAAGAGTTATACCTAGGTACTCTCTGCTACTATTTTAATAATATTCATTTACCGATTATGGTTTTACTTACTTAATTATGGGTTTACCGGACCAAATTAGTAAAAAAATCAAAACTGTAAGAAAAGCTTTCGTTCAAAAACTCAAACGAACAGTCTAGGGTAGCCCGCGAAATCCAAAACAACCGTTTCAAACCAACCTTAGCTAGGAACGCTGGTTGTACCTTGAATTTCCTAATTTATTAGTAGTAATTGACTATTACTTTTGAGTACTTTGACGTTATTAATATTATTAAAACCAGAACAGTAACGTATTCTAGTATAATATTCAATTAAAATCAGAACAGTAACGTTCAAGAACCACAAGATTTGAATTTCGCGGGCCACATTGTAGTATTTGGCTATGGTATGACCATAGATTTTCTATGGGTGATTCACAGAAATCTTAATAATAAGGCATTATTATTAAGATTTCTGTGGGGTGATTGCTTCGAGCTTCGATATTATGTATCTCCACTTTGAAAATTAAAAATGTCTTAAAGATCTATTCATTGATATAATTATTATAAGGAAAGATACGATATGCGTTAACATTTCAATCAGAAAACCTGGACTCTGTGCACAACTAGGTAGGTATCTACATGTACGAGTGAAATTTGATTCAATTTGTCTTTGTATTGATTTGCACAACGTATATATGCATACGAAGACATTTTGATGACATTTTGACAACTTTTATCCCACTTAGAACAAAAGAATAATATATTTTTGCGTAACACGCCTGTTTATGTGACTAAGGGTGAGTTGCACCATTTAACTATAACGATAACCAAACCATTACCAGCCGTGAAACGGTCGCCTATTGGTGAATTCGACGATTTGACAGCTGTTAACGGCTTTGTTATCGTTATAGTTAAATGGTGCAACTCACCCTAAGTCAAATTAAGCTACGGGGGCTTGATTTCACCGGTCGCGGTCCACGCGCCAGAGGCGAGTCACCTATCTTCCGCTGTTTTGATTTAATCTAAGTAGGTATTTATTTGATTTTTGAATATAACAATAATAATTATTTATTTATTTTCACTGTCTGTGAAAATAAATAAATAATTATTATTACAAATGATCCATAGAGTTAGTATAAATATGATATTTAGGAATTAACAATAAGTAGACCGTATTTTAGGAGTCTGTCTAAAAGTCAAACGACTTGGGTAGGTAATTATTAAGGAAAATGAAATCTGATATAGTCAACACTGGTTCAATAATCAAGGTTAATTATGAGATCTTGATCATTGTTTACTAAAAGAAGAACCTTATAAAAAGTATCGAATATAAGTATTTTTTAAATGACTAAATATTATACAAAATTCTCAGGTAGTTTGACATTTTAGAAAGGCTGAGGTTGTTTCTTAGTTAGAGCAATCAATCTGCTTAGCCTTTTTCAAACTATGTAGAATGACCTCAACGTGGTTGAGAAAAGGCTAGGCTGGTTCATTGAAAATGCTTCCAGTCTCAGCGGATGCGGTTGAATTTTACTATAATAATATTTTTTTATTTCAGTACTTGTACAAAGAAAATACTTATAACAAACTTAAGAATACTTAGTAGTACTATAAAAGTTCTAAGAAGATTGGCTTAGTTACCTAATTATACAAAACTAGTTTAATTCATTGATGTTATTAATGACCTATTGTTATAATATGTTAGTACTGCCATTAAAGCTTGTAGCGACTTGCCTGAACTAGGTTAATAAAAACCTGTGTTTCAGGCCATCACCAGACTAAGCGATCAGTATTTTATGGTTCACATTTACTTAATACTAATGAATATCATGATAATTAAAAAAAAAAACAGTTTTAAAAAACAATAGCTACCTACCAATTAAATATCTATAAAATTATTGAATTAATTCTAGAAGTTTTTCTGTGTCTGTGTAGTCAAGTTTTCCCAAATATTCGCATAACTTATGACTACAATGTTTATAACTAACACAATAAATATTAAGTATCCTATTGAGCTTATTATATAAGACAGGTCCTAAATAGACATAGAAACGGCTTACAAAAGCATGTCTAGTACGAGGTTTTATGAAAACCAAATCTTTCCTTCTCTTGTCCGAGGGTATTGGCTTGTAAGCGACTTCAACATGCTGATGTAATACGATGTGCAGTATAAATAATTGGCGCACTGTTAGTACCTCACATGCAATTTATAGCTGATGTTTAGGGAATCTAAAAGGCCTAAAAGTGGCTACCTTTAGAATAGCTCTTTGAGCGCGTTCTAAAGGAAGCAGAATTGTCTTTGCAGCACCACCCCATGCGGTTACGCAGTAGGTAAGAACAGATTGGCACAAAGCCAAATATACCTGTTTAATTAATTTAAAGTCTGCAATATAGCGTAAATTCTTAAAGATATATATTAATTTACGTACTCTTGTGCATAGCAAATCAATATGCTTACGGAAATTCAGATTTGTGTCAATCGTGATTCCTAAATACTTCATATGATCGGTTTTAGCTAAAGTAGGACACGAACATGTAGCGTTAGCGTCTGTCGTGCAATTATGAGCGTAAATGTTAAGGTTCGTAACTCGTAAGAGGTATGTTAATGCTGCTCATTCTAAATAAAATATATTTGGTTTTATCTGTATTTAATGTTAGTGAATTTAAACAAAGCCAATTAGATACAATATCAAAACCATTCTGAGTATATTTATAGACCTCCTCTCGGGATTTAGCTGAGAACAATAGGGCTGTGTCATCTGCGTAAGACATTATGAAAGTATCTGGTAATTTCAGGTTGCACAGTTCATTAATGTAGGTATATTAAAAACAACGTTGGCCCCAAAATACTTCCTTGAGGAATGCCAAAGCAGCTATTTTTAAGCTCTGAGCTGACCGAGTTTTACACACTGATAACGATTGCTAAGATAATCTGAAAAAAGTAGGAGTTGTGTTCCTCTAATCCCGAATGCCTCAAGCTTGTGCAATAGTTTAAAGCAAGAAATAGTATCGAATGCCTTGGCAAGATCCAGGAAAATTCCTATGCAATGCAAGCCCTTATCCAGATTGGTAGTAACATAATTAGTCAGTTTGTGTACAGCTTGGCAAGTTGATCTTTTTGGTCTGAAACCAAATTGACAATCTGAAAGTAACTGGTTGTCCTCAAGATATTTTATTAACCTATTATTTATAATTCGTTCCAAAACTTGACTGCAATGGGTCTGTAGTTATTTACGCAGTTCTTATCTCCAGATTTAAATACAGGAGTGACCAATGCTTTTTTAAGTAGGCTAGGAAAAACTCCATTTGACAGACATAACTGAAAGATATGTGTCAATGGTTGAACAATAAGGTATTTAAATTTCGGATCCTATTTGGTATTTCGTCCCACCCGACAGCACAGTCATCTTTCAACCCGGAAATTATTCCGAAAACTTCATTTATGTCAGTATATAACAAAACAAATGAATTAACTGGATTTATTGATATATTTGACTGGTTTTGGCACGGGAGAGTTCTAGTTCCAGGTGTTTTCTCAGCCAAATTTTTACCAAAATTGACAAAAAATTCATGGATCAACTTGTCCATCTGACCTCCAAAATCCAGTAGATCGGTATCAATGTACCTACACTACACCTTAGCAAGACTGGTGGCTGATTTTCTGGCTTCTGACTACGGATGTAACGACTGTTAAAGATCAACAAAAGACAATGCGAGTTGCATTACACATACATTTTTACTGTTTTTCATACAACCGCCCTTACGCGATTACAATGTTATTACACATTTTTTATTCGATATTTTGGAAACACAGTATTTTGTGGATATTATCTAGGCTTCTATTGAAATCAATTTATAAAATTGTGTATAACAACTAATCCAGCTTGGAGGTAGGCAGAATAGAGAGTAGGTAAAGTCCCGCAAACTTCCGTTGAAAAGGGAGGATTTTCCGACCAGACAGGTGTTATGGTCTGGTGGGCTACTGCCCGATAGATGATTTCGGGCTGTCGTATATGTTCAAATCGCGCGGAGAACTTTGATTGTGCGATGCAGGATTTCGTATTTTCTTCGCAGTTCTTATGTGGTGCCATCGATGTCGCTACACCAGTAAAATAATAATTTGGCCCATTAGATAATAATATTAGCCAACAGATTCGGTATTCATTCAAATATCAGTCGATTTGTAAGACTACAAGAAAGCTCTTGAGGGATTTAGAATTGTACAAAATTGATGCTATGCTAAGCATCTTCCTGATGTCATGTATGGCATAATGAAGGGTTCTCTTTTGCTATGTCCAAAGCAGTAGTGGCCACAATGAATGACTGATAAGGATCGAGCAATGTTTATTTCAGAATTACAGTTTGATTCCGCTTTGGTTTCGCCTATGCTTGAATCCAGCAGTATGCTCAATTCAGACCTTATTTTTAGGTCAGAAAATCATCCAATGACATCCCCGATCTTGGGCGGAGAGGGAGATACTGTCACTTTTACTGACTAAAAACCCACTCCTGTTCCTTCGTTACCTTTCGTACCGGGGCCAATTCTTCCTTTTAGA
The DNA here is from genome assembly GCA_910589285.2 of Mythimna ferrago. NCBI lineage: Eukaryota > Metazoa > Arthropoda > Insecta > Lepidoptera > Noctuidae > Mythimna > Mythimna ferrago. Next base: position 12,837,793 of record OU342673.1, on the reverse strand, counting down.
AACAGATCCTTGTCCCCAGTAAGCTTCGACCCTGCTGCACCCTATGGTTTGCTGACAACACCATGAGGCGCGCGTGGAGCGATACATGCAGTCGACATCTTGGGCTCGGTCCGGACGATTACCGAACGGCGGTCGGACGGCGAGTTACCCATTCTGCAAGTCCGCGCCTACAGTGGCCGGAAATCGGGATCCTAGTGTGGCGGCTGGGGCGTGAGGACCGTTGTCTCACGCATGCGGCAACTTGCAGAGGCCCCGTAGACTCTTTTCATGGAACATGGTACCAACCAAAATACCAACCAACGGTTATCCTCGTATGGGCTATGCAAGCGTACCCAAGGAAAAACCTCGTTTAGTGGGAAAGTTATGCGATATAATATGGAAAACAAAGATATAGGGTTATGGTTTCGGGAGGCTTAAGTGTACGGGTTATCAAGAACTATACCCCTACCTGAACAATGTGCACACAATGCACACTCAATAAATGGGTCCCAACGGTCGCTAGCACAAAGTGACGTAGCAGCAAGAGGGCCAACATACCCTGAGGTGCTTGAGGAATGGAGAGTTATACTTACGACGGTTCGTTGACATGCAAGACATCCCCATCTTTTCTGTTTACTTTAAAAATAAAAGTGGTGTCATCGGCAAATAGAACTATATCGGATAAATTAGCCATTATGTAAGGAAGGTCATAAATATAAACCAGAAAAAGGAAAGGGCCGCAAGAACTAAACCCTGAGGCACGCCCATCTGTACTAAAGACCCTGAGGACGTTGACGTTGGCCCATTAATGAATACTTTTTGCTGCCTGTAAGATAAATAGGAAGAAAACAAGATCTGCAGCTCGCCCACGAATATCTTAGTGATGTAATTTACAAATCAGAGTATTATGGTCAACACAGTCCATCCTGGAACTTCTCCCTTCATTGTGCCATACTCGACATCAGGAAGATGCCTAGCATAGCATCAATTTTATACAATTCTGACATCCTCGTGAGCTTTTTTGTAGTCTAACATATCGACTGATATTTTAATGAATACCTACCGAATCTGTCGGCTAATGGTCACAGCCATATCACGGCCATCCATGTGTGGGCCATATTGATCAGTTATTATTCGCAGCGCCACCTCGAGTCCCAACTGCCAGCAATCTTCTCAACCGTAACGTAACCTCGCATGTCGCTAGTTCGACCGCCGCTCGGTACGACTTTCCCTGCGCCACGACACTACGCTTTGGAACGTGCAATTTAGCTTCATTTTTCTTGGACTGACTGACATTTGACTATTCAAAAGTGCCTGCAAATGGTCTATTTGAAATAAATGATTTTGAATTTGAATTTGACGGGGCGGTTCTAGTACCGGCCTCTCGCCGTTTCCACTCTCCCTGGATACATGTGGATGGGTTGTGGTTGTGTGAGGAGTGATATTAAAGAAAAGGGATAGTATAATAGACAGGCGTAGCGTGACAAGGTGACATGACAGAATGGAAGAAAAAATTTGTTGCGCTGACCTAAAGTTATATTATTATGGGATAAGAGAGGGAGATGATGATGATGTTAAGATCGGCCGGCGACTGCGGTTACTGCGGTTATTGAAAATGCCAAAAAAATTACTTGCCAGCAAATTCGTGCTTTGTTAGGCATTAGAATGAGCAAAGTGCAAAACATTTTACTTGTGCTACTGAAAGTTCGGAAAGTTAGCACTCGATGGATACCACATGACTTAACGGAGGACTAGAAACGACTTCGTGTCCAGTGGTGCCGTAAAATGATAGTCAAAGTCAAAGTCAAAAGTTTTTTATTCCACATAAGCCTACATGGGCACTTATAAAACGTCAGAAGCTAGGTAGTGCATAAAAAAACTTTAAGTGGAACAGTCATTGGCTGTGACGAAATCGGGGTGTTTATCAAAAAGAAAGAACTCGAAAGAATTCCTTTTGAAGATTTGCCGACGAAAGTTAAGAAAATTTAAAGACTTGGTAAAAAATAGTTGCTTCTTTTTTCTGCAAATCAGGGCATTACACTACAGTATTTGAAGATTAAAGGACTGCAGATTGGTACGTCAATACTTGCTTGCTCAAAGTCTTAGAAAAAATTCGCGAAAAATGTCCTTGAAGCAATGTACTCCTCTACTACGATAACGCATCCTCTTTTAAGAGCCCTGAAACGACGGCGAATGCGTTCTGAAAAGGTCCCCAAAGAAGACTGGTCCAACTGCTTCGTACAGTTGTTTCAGCGAATGCAAAAAAATATTTTGAAAAACGATAAATCGTATCGATAAAAAAACTATAAACGATATAACTCAAAAACTATAAACGTTTTGTCGCTGAGCGACGAAAAATAAAAATAAACTCGCTCGGCGATACTCGTTCAGCGATGCTCGCTCCCTTGATCATTTCTTTACAGTGCGGCATTGAAAGTACACTCGCTTATAGCTCGGCGACAAAACTATCGAAACTACACACTCGCTTTCCGCTGATCGCCAACTCGTTTATAGTTTCTAGTACTGCTCGTTTCTCGTTCATCGTCGGCGGTCAGACCACTGCCTTACGCTAGTGATCTACGCTTTGAAACGTGCAATGTAGCTTCACTTTTTTGACTGACCGACATTTTCACAATTGCAAAGTAATATTAGTAAATAATATTGGTATATTTGAAATAAATGTATCCAGGGAGAGTGGAAACGGCGAGAGGCCAGTACTAGAACCGCCCCGTCAAATTCAAATTCAAATTCAAAATCATTTATTTCAAATAGACCATTTGCAGGCACTTTTGAATAGTCAAATGTCGGTTAGTCCAAAAAAATAAAAGTGAAGCTAAATTGCACGTTCCAAAGCGTAGGTAGATCTCTATGGAGAAGAACGTGCAAGAAATTCCATGGACAGTGTCCAGATTTGTGTTTAGACCATATTTGAGTTACATATAATCTTGGTTAGGTACCTACATATTTCTTGTTGCTTCTATATGAGCACAATGTAGATAATAAAAAGTAAAATAAAAATAAAAAAAGAATTAAAAGATAGAAACTGAATTAGGCCACTGGCAACTAAGTGATGACCAGTCTCAACTGACGGCACCCGTTCACGAGCATGACGTAACAATTCAATTATGATTACGTAAAAATAAAATAATGAATAAAATATAAAATTTATTTAACCTTTTTTACTTTGTTACTGTATATTATTCCACGGCTTCGAAGATATCTGACAAATCATTATTTCAGTAGGTATGTTAATCCAGGTCATTGTTTAACATTGTGCAAACATACTGGAAAAATAAGAAACATCCATAAAAACTTTCGCATTTTTTATCAGTCTGATTAAGACAAAGGCAGTACAGTAAGTTTAAAATATACTTTCAAACTTACTAATAGGTATAACGTATTAAAGTAGTCATCTTTATACATACTTACACCGCTAAATTTTGATCGTTTTAATCCCGTGAAGGGTCGATCCGGTATATGAAATACTATCGATATTTAAAGATAACATTAAAAAATAAAGTACCTTTTTTTAAAACTCATATCATATTATATATATATATAAACTACGAAATTAATTTCTTTAAGAAAACGTCAGCTAAGCGAGTTCAATGAACTGTAGGTAGTTAGTACGCAACATCAACTACTACCTACAGGTCATTAGACTCGTTCGATTAAAACGACCAAAATTTAACGGTGTATATATAATTGTATAATCTTTTTTACCAACATTTACCGATATTGGTTTCGCTGAGGTCGTTATCACTAGTTTTAGTACCATTCACTCTCGTTACGATCGATAACGCCAAAATGGCGATTAACATGCAGGCAAAAGCGAACTTTGACAACCACAAGTTCAGTGTGATCACTCACTGACATCTTTAACTGTGATAAATAGTAGAGGTCAGTGTGGTTCATGGAGCGTTAAGGGTTAAATATACGTGTAATAGTACCTACATTATGATACAAGTGTGTAATGTTGGTGATTACCGCTGAGGCGGTATTTAGATCCGAGCCGAAGGCGAGGATCTTAAGACAGCCGAGGACGGTAATCGGCAATATTCACGTGTATCAGACGTTTTTCGACACACTTGAGAAGAAAAGTTTTACAAATTAATTAATTATTGCTATAGCAGCAAAACTGTTTTTTTTTTGTAGTATGGCGGCAAAAAATTGTTCTTTCTTCTTATGCGCGCGCGTCCAAAATGGCGGCCATAGACTAGCTACTCTAGCTAGGCTGTTTGAATAAAAATAAGAATGCGTTTATAAACAGAAAAAATATTTTTATTTTATGAAAGGTTTTATTTAATAAACATGTAAAAGTTAAAATAGTTTATTTAAACACAAATTAGCATAAAATAAGCAAGCAAGACACTAATTTGTACTATTGAACGCAATACATGTATTTATTTTTCGAATTCAATGTTTGATTTGAGAACAGAGGTTTAACAAAAAAGGTTATCACTACATTATCACACTTGTGCATAATGGTAATAAAAAAATCACAGTTTGGTTACAAGCTACATTTATACCTAAGTGTAGTGCAATTATAGTCACTTTCTGAGCAAGTGTGTCGAAAAAGTATTTTTTTAAACATATTTACAAAATAAATATCATTTATCATTATCATATTAATCGATTCAATAAAATCGAGAAATATCGACTAAATATTCCATCTTTGCAACTGAGAAAAAAAATTGAAAAGTTTAACTGACAATAAATATCAATATATTTTCAAAAGAAATCAAGTACATACCTATTCTAACGTGAGTTTAATCATTTCGCTTTCTTAGCATTAACTGTCATCTATGTTCTACGCAAACCATTTGTATCGATTGGCGCACGTATTGATTTATGATTTTTTTCACGTCAAAGATTGGATTATTCTACTAAAAATTATACTTCACAATGTAAAATTTATTAAAATATTATTTTGCTGAGTTGTTATTACTGGTCCTATTTTTTCATTCTCAACTTGTCTGCTTGCCCAATAAACTGTGGACTTTTGTTATGGCGTTACTTGTCCTAGCAAATGTAAGCCATTCGCGGATCGGTCAAGTCCGGTATATTTCAATAGATCAAGTTCCACATTTCGCCAAAAACCACACTATCCAGATACCAAATTTTATTGGTCCCTATTTTTCATTTTACAAATACCTATAATACTATTTCGATTCTAAAATTTGTAAACTGGCAACTCTGCCTTTTGATTGCTGTCACCATCAGGCATCAAATGCACACTCCGATCCGATTAAAAATTATTATAAATCGTCAGCAATTTATGTAAAAAAATTATTGTGATAGGCGTGAGTAATCGATATAAATATAGTGTAATATCTTGAGTGTGAAAGTGGACAAACTGAAACGTTCTAAAACGTGGTTTTGTTGTTTTTAGGCACGCGTCAATTTATCTCCCTTCTATGGGCGTTCATGTTTCGTGTAAAAAATGATTGAGTTTACGATAAAAACATTAGATTCCAATAACCACCGGTTCTCAGTCGAAGATGAGGTAAGTTATTTTGACTAAATTTTTCCAACAGGGTTTCGTAATATGCTTTTACCATTCTAATTCCACCTTACTCAAATTCTGGAAGATATAAGTTTAAATTTTACTCTTACAATGTCATGATACAAACATGTATGTATACATCTGTACAAACTGTAATGCAAAGCTTTAACATCGCTACCAATAGCGATGTTAAAGCTTTGCATTACAGTTTGGATAATCAATATAGTGTAGGTGTATGTAGAATGATATTAAAGCAGATAATTTGGTAGTATCACTCATATCAGAGGTTAGTCCTATAAATAATCATAGATCTTGGGATTAGTTAAAACATCTTTGATAATTCTGGATTACATATCTCCAAGATATTTGAAATATACACGTTTGTTTATTAGTGGCTAGTGGTCTTAAATAAATAATGTAACTTTACAAATATATAAACAAATAATGTCAAGTCAAAAGTTTTTTATTTCACATAGGCCTACATGGGCATTTATAAAACATCAGAAGCTAGTGTACGGTTTGAAATTGGTTGTTTCTTATGGAGAAGAACCGGCAAGAAATTCCATGGTTACTCTTTTAATAAAAATGATTGTTCTTACAATATTTCCATATTACAGTATTAATTGGTATTATTTAAGAACAGTGTAAACCAGTCTATATTGTACTCAAAAGCACAATAAAAATAATCATTTAAAAAAAGTGAGTCAAAATATGAAGTAAACTAAGAATTTGTGGAGTCTACAGTGTTCTTCCATTTATATTATAAAAAGAGGATAAAAGAAAGCTAGAAAAAACATTTATAATTGCAACTGTCAATAAAATTTCACATGAAACTGAGTGACACTGATGTTTGCCGGTACTGCAATCAGGAGAGGGAGACGCCTAAGCACCTCTTGTGTGAATGCGGGCCCCTTATCCACAAACGCAGTTTCCATCTGGGCCGACACATTATTCGCCCGGAGGAGATTAAAACTCTAAAAGCTAGGAGTATTCTAAATTTCTTGGAAGCCTCCGGGCTAAAAGAGTTACTCTAACAAGGTGGCGAGTCACAATAGATCTTTTAGGTCGCAGTGACTACATCCCCTACACTATGGGTGATGCATAGCCCCTTATCTTCTAAATAATAATAATAACTGTCAATAAATGAGACGTTAACAACAAAAAAATAGTATATTCGGCAGTATACGGAATATTCGGCGAGCTTCCTGACCGAATAGCCGAATATTCGGCAAAAGTATTCGGATGGATTTTAGCAGTAAACTACTTCCTAAAAATGCAGAAAAAATAGTCTATTTCCTTCTAAATTTTGATTACCTTCCCCTTCTAAATTTTGATTATGAAAATAATTCAAATGCATAGGAAAATTCTTAACTTTTGTAATACAGAAGATGATTAAATTATGTACCTGTTTTTTGTACCAATGACTACTTAATAAATGTTTTTTTTTTTTATATCTAGTATTTAGAGGCTTCAGTGCACTCTGGGTGACTATGCCAGCCTCATGGGATCAATCCTATTGTAGCATAATGGGCAACCTGCAAGCTGCGAAGCAAACTGCAAGTCACCCATTACTCTACTCTATCCCCTACTCACATCTTCAAATATAGTTCCTCACTTCATACTCATGTTCTCTGCCCCTCTCTGTCCTTTCTCTCTCTCATACATCGTTTTAGGAACTTGTAAATACTCTGTGCTTCTTCAGACATTGGCTGGCTCAGAATCCTATTGATTCCACCATTGTGGAGATCAATATTTGGTAACAGGCTCCTCCTCAGTTCGCGATACTGGTCACATTCCACCATCACATGAATGATATCTTCGGGCACCCAACATGTTTCGCACAGTGGCAATGATTTAACCCCCATCAAATGATAAAAAATGTTCAGTGGAACATGACCAGCCCGCAACCTGAGAGCAGCAACCAATGTCTCCCTGAAGAGGCTGGCACATTCAAACCTAAAAATAAATGATTATAAAAGAAATGAGAACCTTACCCCTCTAAATTTTGATTACGACAATCATTCAAATACATAGAATCCTTAACTTTTCTAATTCAGAAGATGACTATGTACCTGTGTTATGTACCAATGACTACTTAAATGATTATAAGAGAAATGAAAATATGAATGAAACGTAATGAATCGATTTTTTTTTTCATTTGACAAATTATCTCCCTATAACAAAATATATTACTTAAGTATTCGTTTTCGGCCTAATAATATACAGAAATTCGGTATTCGGCCGAATATAATAAAAGCAGCCGAATAGGCCGAAAACCGAATAGTAACCGAATATTTGTTGCAAGTCTAATAAAAACTTTTGCTGGACATGTAGCATAATAGGTGTAATCCTTGGTGTAGATTCCTCAGGTTACCAACTAAATATATCATGTATATAATAAAAAAAAAAAACAACTTGGATATTAATTCATCAAACCCCAAGTGAATTGTCTTTCTATTGTTTCTCTAATTACAGTATTCAAAAGGTTAAATTAAACCACGAAATAAATGTTGCAGCCATACAAAAACAGATGATGGTACTTGTGGGTATGTTATATAGGTTTAGGGATTAGCAAAATCGAAAGAACTTAATTTTCCATTGGCATCTGGATAATTCTACTAATTACCTATGCATGTGGGTAGGTCGTTTGTGTCTTAGGAAGCAGTACCACATATGGAGTGGCAGAATTAATACAAACATAAGATATTCTGGCTGTTTTTGAGGGATATTATTCAGCATACTAATTGCACAACAACAATTCATTCACAAAGGATTTTGAAGGAAATCTTGTCTCTTCAACAAGTAAACAATGTGCATCTGTCATGTTGAAATGTCAAACTTATAGGTATTGCTAAGGGTTGTGTGTTATAGATATTATAATAAAGTTTATCCTTTATTATAATATCTATAACACAACCCTGTAAAAAAAAAGTATATTAGAAACTCATTCAATACTTATTCACCGATGAAACAGAGATTACAATTTGAGATTTGATTTTATTTGATACATATGCATTACATTAGGCATCAACACAAAATAATAAAAAAAAGTGTACAGAATTATAATACAGAACAAGTGCGTAACAAGTTTGTAATTTTTTATTTTAATGTTTATAGGCTCACACTTTACCACCGTCTCACTGGGAAAAGATGATGTGGTTGACGATTGAGCGTGTTTGCGTAGAAGTAACCTATTCACTCTTGACTCAAAGACACCCAGGTTGTAGTTAACAGGAAACACAGACTCCGGCAGAGAATTTCAATTAGAGATACAATCGAAAGCCAATGAGAGTGCAAAAGCCAGCGTTTGCTTGGGGCTGAATCAATTAATGTGTTCCCAAAACGTTTTGTGCATATGGGAGGAATGTGTCAGTGACATTATTGTTAAAAGGTGCACTTTAATTATGACAGTATACATGTATAAGTAACAAAAAACCTCTATGCAAGTATTTACTTAAGATTAATAACAAACGTTTTGACTATTTTTGATCATAAATTGAGAACTTGAGGAACTTGTCTTTAAGTTCCTCAAGTTAGGTTTTAACGGTTTGTAAAATTTATAATCTGAAATTGGCCAATATATGTCCGGTGAACACCAGAGGTATATTGTAAACCTTCAGGGGTAGGTAGCGTTTTGAAGTGTGCAGGATTATTTACTTAGTTACTTTAAAAACTTATGCCGAAATTTGGAATATGAGTTTGTGATGAAAGGTGAGCATGCAAAGCAAATTCGTAAGTTTAGGGAGCGGAATTTGCATTGTTATTTTGGGAGCCCTCTTACGCACTGGTTAGTGTTTTACCAACCAAATATAAAACACTTTACAAAAAAAAATATAACCCACTTCACTAAAAAAACATTAAAACGATCAAAATAACTTTAATTTCGGAAGTCGATGTTTCTCGGTATTGTTTGTTTTTTATTTAACACCGACTTCCGAAATTAAAGTTATTTTGATTGTTTAAGTGTTTTTTTTTTTTACTTTTTAGTTGCAATACACTTATAGCCAGAGTACCTTTTTCTCATGACAATTCCAATTAACCTAAACCCTGCTAGGATACATTGTTTTATTATTAAGCCTCCGGGTCCACCTTCCACCTTCCGACTCCATCATCAGATCAGTTCGATAGTACCTTATAGCCAAAGTGCATCTCATGCCAATTCTAATAAGCCCGAACACGGCTAGGATACATTGATTACTATGGAATTCCTGTGCCTATCATCCAGCTCGGTCATCATATTACTTCAATAATACTATTTTTTCACAAGTCCTCGATGAAAATACCAAAATACAAAAGAAATACAATCAAATTGAGAACCTTTTCCTTTTTTTGGTTGTCGGTTAAAAATAACCAAATTGACTATGGTGGGAAAAAATCATGCATTGACATCCCCCGCTCTTGGGCGGAGCGGGAGATAGTGTCAGACTCTTACTGACTAAAAGACCCACCCCGTTCCTTCTAGACTTCATACCGGGGCTCGAGCGCCCTTTCGGATAACCCTGGCCCCAGTAGGCTTCGACCCGGCTGGGTCCCTGCTGTTGCTGACAACTCCTTGAGGCGCGCGGGAACAGTGCGCGCCGTCGACGACTTGGGCTTGGTCCGGACAGTTACCGGTCGGCCGGACAGCGAGCTACCCATTGCTCACTGTCCGCAAGCCCGCGCCTACGGTGGCCGGAAATCGGGATCAGAATCCCGGCGGCGGCGGCGGCGGTGATAACGCCGTTGCCTGATGCGTTCGGCCTCCTCCTTTGCGAGCATTACTGCTTCGCAGAAGTCGGCGACCGCCTGCCACTCCTCCTCGCTCCGGACCATGGCCTCAACCAAGGCCCGGCGCGAGAGGTCTCCGCCGCCGATCGCCCCCACGAGGGCACGGCGATGCTCCGCCCAAGCAGGGCACACCTCGACTGTGTGCTCCACCGTGTCCTCCGGGCATTCCGCACAGTGACGACACCCGGGCGTCACTTCCGCACGAATCCGGTGCAGGAAACTCCCGAACGAACCATGTCCGGTGAGGACTTGCGTCATGCGGAAGGTAAGGACGCCGTGAGGTCTTTCCAGCCACGCCTCAAAGAGGGGACTTACCGCAACCAAATTGACTTGAGTCAGTTCCTTTTTTTTCATACATACCCCGCCCTAGGGCGCGGTGGCTGATTCAATATGGTGGATTTTAATTAAAACTTTGAAAATGTTGAGATTTATAATTGATCTATCTAGCCTGTTGTTTTACTGTTAAAAAATATGTTGTATTGTGAGTAACATGGTCCGCACTGAAGATCTCCTCTCAGTTATTGTGCCCGGAGACCTGTTTGGGGGGTCAATATGCATTTAATGAGAGTAGATTTGTTACAATTTTCTTCAATATTGTACTGCTCGCAGTACAGATTTTAGTAAGTTCATATCGACCAGGTATATCTAACCATAAGGAAAACATAAAACACAAAAAGTGAGTAATTACACGGAAATTGCGGACAGTCAATACCAAGTTGCAATTTGTTGATCAATAGTTATGTCCACTTTCTTGTCATTGGTTGTCAATCTGCCTATTACCTAGGCTAAGTGGGCCAATCAATAACTTTTAATTTTTTTATAGATGTTAGGAATCAGGCTCAGACAAGCAAAGTGTGTGATACAAGAACCATGTCTTGCAAGAGCTTTTAAATATACTGCTTGCAAGGGCTTTTATGTTAAGAAAATTATCTGTTGAATTATTTTAAGTTACCATCTAAGATGTTTTAGGCTGAGTAAGTGCATCATTTGAAATGTAATTATATACCTGATACGATTGTTACTGCTTGCGTATTTTGTTTTCATGTAATGTTTAATGTTTTAATTATTGATTTATTTATTATTTTGTGCCAGTCTACTGCGTTTTTTTTGCTGTGCGTGGAAATAGGCAGTTGGAAATCATTCCTATTCATAAAGAAATATGAATAGTAATTATTTCAAACTGCTTAATCTAATCTTAGAGATTTAAAAGATCGTAAGGGATCTGAAGTTTGTTGGGAAAACAGGATAAGAGTTTTTAGAAAAAGATAATCTGTGCCCTGTGTGTCTGTGAACTGTGTAGACTTGCTGCAGTTGTAATTTTTGTATGTATTATATTTTAGAATTATATTCTTATTTCAGTGGCTTTGCGTTGTGTGCTGAGCAATATTTCAAATTCTTTAAAATATCAATACCTTAATATTAGCCAGTTTTTGAAATTAACTCCTATAGTAAGCTCATAGATAGATGTCATGTGATGATAATCGATGTTAACTGTGTGTGATAGATTGAAATAACTCCCAAAAATATCACTGGATATTTGTTTAACAGTCTGTTATCCAACTTTTGTTTTAATTGGCCTTAACTAACTCTTTAGTTTTTTGGACACCTAGTAAATTAGTTTTGCCTATAGTATATGGTACTTTTTATTTAGGTCAGACTTGGAACAGTATAGCCAAAATATGTTGGGCACTCTGAAGTTACTTACTTAAGTACTAAGTTAAGTACTCGAAAAAAAATACGCAATACGCATTCTCCATATCGACGCTTAAAAGGCAAAATTATATAAGCGACATTACTTAATGTCGCTCTCCTGTTAAGTTTACTCAATGTCGCTTATGTTATTTTGCCTTTCAAGCATCGCTAAATGATTCTTAAAAAAAAAAATACTGCCCAGCGAATTATTCGAAGTTCGGAGTGGTCAAGATATTTCGGCCGAGCTGTAAATATTTCCACTTTTCTTGCTATTTTACTAACATCAATTTAAACATAAAACACTTGGTATATAAACACATGGTATAAGTATAGTATACAAACAGTCATAGTGTACAGCAAGCCAATACAGCCTTGAAACCTAGTGTTCTTCTGTTCATTTGTGTGTGAAATTAAACACACTGTAGGACCATTTATTTGTTTTCCGCTGTTGATGCTGATGGTCTAAACATGCTTTGTACGCAGGTATTCATATATATAATATGTTACAGTCTGTTATTTCGTCGTAAACTATAGTATTGACTTGTATAAAATACATTGGTTTACTCATTAAAAAAATACGGAATGTTTTAGTACCTAGGACCACTAGAAAAAACGTTTTAAAAATGGTCACAAAAACAGAATTTTGAGCTTACTTATAATAACTGTAAGACAGCCAACATAATCAGAAATAACCAAATATTACGATAACCACAAATTGTTTTGTTTTCATTTGTGTAGCCATGGCGCGAACAAAGCTATTGCATTATTTATATACCGTGTACCCTAGCTTTCATTATAGTGACTCCATGCAAGCTGCGTGGGTCGGTCTGCGATGTACCTACCCTTTCCATTCCAACGTTTTGGCGACCGTACTGCGCATGCATCAATTCTAAGAACCTAGACACTCAGTTAAATGTATCTATCTAGGTACTTCACATGTATCTGTTACCTTATTGATTAAATGCAAACTGATTAAAGACAAAGACTAGCGACTACGTCATAGATCCATATAGGTACTTAAAAAATGTTTCGAATTTGTAATACTAATTTCACGACACGAAATTCTGCTACCTAACATCTTCTTTTAGAAATCATTTTGTGTGCCAGTTAAGGAAATAAAAGTGTTGACCTATTTTTAAAATAAAATAGGTCAACACTTTAAACTTTTTTTTTGTGGGGTTTTGGAGCTGCGAAAACAAACTTTCAAAACTACAACAATGAAGTTTGTTTTTATTACTGGTATAAGGTAACAGGTTATGTCATTGAGACGTTATTTATTTTTTAACTCGACTGCAAATTTTTACGTAAATTCAAGCCACAACGTATCAAGGATTAAGTTTGGAGTAATGGAGTAATTCACAGAAATTCTAAATGAAAAGTATTGTCAGCCAAAACGGGTCACATAAAATTCTTTCTAAATCTAAAATATACACCCTTTATTATGATAAATCTTTCATGCTCTCGTTTTTATGAGTTTCAATTATTTCCGTTCTTGTACATGCGGAAAATTTTTGATATTTTCTTTTTACTTCCATTAATTTTAATATTTTGTAATACGTAGGTGTAGTGGCTGAATTACCCTTACTTGTAGTCAGGGTAATTCCGGCAGGCAGAACATTTTATTTTTAGGTACTTCCATAAATTTTAATATTTTATTTAGGTTGGACTTCATTGTCATTCTTAAAAATATCAATATTGTGTTCTGAAATAGGTATATTTTAGAGAAACCATGAAACTACAATTATTGATAGTTAATTATGTCAAAGGTCGTGATAGATATTATCAAATTTTGCGGTAATGTCTGATAGTGAACCACGTGTTTGCTATTCCTCTGATAAATTTTTTGTTCAGAGTACCTACACATGTTTAATTATGGTTAGGATGGCGTCTCCCTCCAGTAGGGTTGCGTTCGGGCGTATTCGTACCTCCATAGCTGTCAATTTTAATTGAATCTAGATGCATAAATTGTAGACATATAGGTAGGTCGAGAAGTGCGCTAGTGTGCGCGCGATCGATGCAGGTCCGCGGCCGAGCTATATCTGTCCCGGGCTCCCGGTGGGCGGCCGCTGTACCACCCCCGTATACCTTTGTTCCTACACCATATTCGAATACCTACATGCATTTCCAATTAGCGAGGGTGGTACGCCTGAAATCAATAATGACAATTAACAGTGATTTATTGCGTATTTTTCGTAACTGATATTATAATAATAATAATAATATTCCACACAACTATCACACAATTATGTCTCTCTTATCTCGATATTGGGTATCCTCATGTAACTAGCACTTTTCTCGCGACTTCGTTCGCGTGAATTTCATACTTCCCTCTACATATGCTACGGTGAATATAAAAACCATAGCCAATTGGCTACTCTTATTAATTGGCACACTCCTATTTGTTTTGTTGGGGGTACATTTTTGAACAACTTTGCACAGCCAACTTGTGGGAGGCTCTCACTTCATGTGGCAGAATCTATCCAGGACCGTGGGAACGCTGTCTTTTTAAACGTTTGTGCTGTAGGAATCCGTATCCAATCCACTTAGTTTTACAGCTAGTGTATTTCTGTGTCCAGATAGTCTCTCTTGATATTTAATGTTGTAGCTTGTGATCTCTTCCTTAACAGTATTAATCTTTAAATCATTGTAAAAATATTGTTTTTAATATTGTGCGGTTTTTTCTTTTGTTGCTAATATAGTGCGGTATGTTGATGATTGCTCTAAGTGGCTTATTTTGGAAACTTTCAAGTATCTTGATGGTACTTTTACTGGTTGTACCCCACAGTTGAATGCCATAAGCCCAAATTGGTTTCAAAATGGCTTCATGTAGGAGGATCTGGCTATCCGCATTGAGACGTGAATGCCGACCTATTATCCAGTACATGTTACGTAGCCTGATATCTAGTTGTTTGCGTTTAGTCAAAATGTGCTTCTGCCAAGTCAGTCTCCTGTCCAGGTGCAATCGTAGATATTTAGCATGTTGTTCTTATGGGAACTCTTCACCATTTAGTGTGACTACAGGACAGGTGTCTCTTCTGAGAGTGAATGTGACGGGATGATTTATTTTGGTTGATCTTTATTCGCCAGGTTTTTAGCCATTTCTCTATTTCATAGAGGTGCAGTTGACGCTGTGCGGATGCTGTTACTGGGTTGGTGTGTGTGGACAGTATTGCAGTGTCACCTGCGTAAGTCGCAACTATGGTTTGGTCCATGGTTGATAGGTCAGCTGCATAAATGGTATAAAATACTGGTCAAAGTATACTACCCTGTGGCACACCTGATTTTATTTCGTACAAGGCTGAGAAGTCAGTAGTTACCTTTACTTCAAAGCATCTGTCTTACTCTTGAAAGTATGACTCTTATTATGTGATAGTATGAGTTAGGTAACATTTTTTTAATTTTTTAGAGTAGGGTCTACTCTATAAAATTCATGCTAGACCTTGTCAAAAGCTTGTCTTATGTCTAGAAACACAACGGAAAAGTATTGTTTGCTATCTAGCGTTCGATTTATAGTGTTCACATGTGTGGGGTGTTTCTGTTCTACATTACTATGGTGCTCCCGGAACCCAATAGGTGGTTTGGAATGGTGTTCTCGAGATGAACTTGTGGGTTGTGTGTCTATAATGGGTCTACACGAGGTAACATCTTGTAGTGGTTTTCCAGGTTTGCGTACCATTACGACTTGTGCTATCTTTCTATGGGCAGGGAAATACGAATGTCTAAGGCAGGCAATAAATAACTTTACTAATTACATAATTCCCGTTTTTGGTAAACTTTTCAGTAGATTTGCGTCTATTAGGTCATAACCAGGAGATTTTCCGTTTCTCAGCATTTTTATTTCTTTTGTTTGGCAATGACTGCCTCAGCACTTGTGGCCCCCTGGTAACTCATAATATTGTGTGAATGTATCTATTGACTGCTCCATATTTGTTGTAACATTTTTTTTTTCTAACATATTGCATAATTATGCAATATATTTTTTTATTTAATTCGTTAGTTTTTCTTTTTTAGTTGTCATTTATTGATAGTTGTAATTATTAATTTTTTTCTAGCTTTTTTTTTATATAGTCTCGTAATAATGTAAATGGAAGAACACTGTAGACTCCACGAATTCTTAGATTACTTCATATTTTGACTCACTTTTTTAAATGATATTTTTATTGTGCTTTTGAGTACAATATAGACCGTAGTAGTCGTAGTGAGTACAACCATTTTTTAAAAAAGTAATCATGGAGTTTCTTGCCGGTTCTTCGGACCAATTTCGAACCGTGCACTAGCTTCTGACGTTTTATAAGTGCCCATGTAGGCCTATGTGAAATAAAAAACTTTTGACTTTTTTGACTTTGTTAATACTTACTTCCCGAGGACTTGTCCATTTTGTCAGTAGACATATTTGTAATATTAGAAGTAATAATTACATTTTAATTATTCAGGCAGGTAGGTACGGTACTCTTTTCAAATTTCAGGTTTAATAACTCATGGAAATTATGATTCTTTAATAGAAACTTTGACACACCCTAAACCGTGTTTTAAAGGTAGTTTTGAAAAACTAGTAGCATGTCCACCTTTTTTATTTATTTAGATAAATTTTCGTATCATGTTAGTAAGTGCTCCAATGAATGAACACTTAAGCAATTTTTGAACTTCAAAAAATAATTATACTATGTTAACTCTAAGGCATACGGTCCAAATCTATATTTTGGTAATGTAAATATATTAAATAATTGTTTTTAAGTTAGATTTACGATATAACCTGGATACATTTTTAGATTTTTAGCAACGAATTGAAAAATACCCTAAAACCCCAGTGAATGAACGAAAATTTCCAGTAAATGAACAGAGTAAATCCAGTAAATGAGCACAATTTTCGTTTGTGTAATATTTCAAAAAATCTTTGTTTTTATAACATATTTAGTCCCAGAAAAAGTTAAAAAACGAACATATGTCCTCTGCCTCTAAATCTATTACAAACATTATTAAATAAAAGTAAAAGCCTTCAAATCATCAAGTCATCGGTCCACCTTGTGGAACGCCTACCGATGCTGCGTATTCCAGTATATGGTAGCCACTCTGGAACCTTTCAGCTTTATCGACCATCTGTTCTACGAACAATGTGAGTTGCCTTTTAAGGCTATGTCGGAAACTTTAGTTCTCCTGTGGATATTTTCGTTCCTGATTCGATCACGCACAGAAATTCCGAGCATAGCCCTCTCCTTTGTCTTTTGAGTGACTTTAAGCCTTCTGATAAGGCCAATTGTGAGTGACAACTGACAACGTTTTAGAACTATATAGGTACCTGGAACCATCTGTACCAGGTAAATGTAATTGTCTACAATTTACGAGTTTAGAGTCTCTGATCTTGATAGGAGCGGGTTCTAAATGGTTGTTTACCAAGACTTTGGTTTTGTCCATATTCATCTTGAGACCCAGTATTTCTAAAGCTCTACTCGTTTTATCAAATTTTGTTCTGTGGTCCTCCATAGCCTCAGCTATGACCATTAGGTATATCGTCGGTAAATTGAAGGTGAGTGATATACTCGTCATTGACATGAATGCCTAGCTCTCTACAATCTAGGTCCTTAAAGACATCCTCTATTATGCCGTGAATAGTTTCTGAAAAATGACGCCTCCCTGTCTCACAGCCCGCAGCAGAAGGATAAGTTTAGAGGTTTCTGAAGTCGGACTGACATGGTGGCATTTTCGTACAAATACTTCAGTACTTCGATGTACCGCTATAGTCAACATAGCATCATTGACTTGGGGAATACTGCGATACAGCCCAAGATTCGATCAAATCAAAGGTTCTCTCGTAGTCCACAAACGCTAAGCAGAGAGGCAGATTATACTTCTCGGTCTTCTTTATAACCTGCTGCAGTGCATATATGTGGTCTACGGTGCTGAAACCTTTTCCATCCTGAGACTAGAAGTCGCCAAACCTGCGCGCGAAACAGTTTGTGAAGATTCCGGAAAACAGCTTGTAGACATGGCTCAGATTTGGATGTATGAATAATTCTTAAACAAGGCATTGTCGCCCTTCTTAAAGTAGAGTACCACTACACTTCTGCTTCATTGCTGTGGCGTTTTCCCCTGATTATGACGTAATTGAACAGCTTCTGAAGAGCTTTAAGGACCGGTTTTCCACCCACGTTCAGGAGTTCGGCCGTAATTCCTTCCTCACCCAATGCCTTGTGGTTTTTACGTTGCTTCAGAGCCAGCCTAGTCTCGCACGATATTTTCGGTATAGTGTCGAGTCAAGCCAGCTTTTTTGTCGTTTCCTAGACTCGCAGCGGTTAAATTAGTAATATTATTAGAAATCAGTCAATTCAGCGCAGTAGGGGGTAGCGACGTGGTTCAAAAGAAGAAGGCCTTTAACAGGGCTGCCAAGTCCTGCAAGAAGGTGTTGAGGAGGTCTCGGTTCGACCACGTAAGCCGAATTGGGAGCAAACTTGCTTCATACCCTGCAGGTAGTAAAGCGTTTTGGTCCCTGGCTAAGTCGGTTGAATCGAACTTCTGCCGCCACTCACTTCCGCCACTGCTAAAACCCGATGGCTCGCTGGCCCACACCGCGGAAGAGAAAGCAAACTTATTTGCCTCTCTTTTTGCGGAATCTTCTCGTCTGAACTCTGGTGACGCACGGCCCCCTGCCTTTCCTGAGCGATGCGAGACGACCATGTCAGATATTCGCATCCATCAGAAGGACGTCCGTAGGGTGCTACGTAACCTAGACGTGAACAAAGCCAGCGGTCCTGACGGGATACCAGCGGTCGTGCTTAAAACTTGTGCGCCTGAATTGTCTCCGATCTTGACACGCCTATTTCGCCTCTCATATGAAACTGGAAAAGTGCCGATTGCTTGGAAGCAAGCTGACGTGCAGCCTGTGCCTAAGAAGGGCAGTCGAGCTGACCCGGCAAACTACCGACCCATCTCTGTTACATCCGTCCTCTGTAAGAGTATGGAACGGGTGCTTAACAGGAAGCTTCTGGCATACCTAGAAACTAACGACATCCTCAGTGACCGACAACACGGTTTTCGCCAAAACCGGTCTACTGGGGATCTTCTAGCGTATGCCACTCATATCTGGAGCGAGGCCATCGAGAAACATGGGGAAGCGCTTGCCGTCTCCCTTGATATCTCGAAGGCTTTCGATAGGGTCTGGCACGAAAGCCTTATTGCTAAGCTTCCTTCTACATAAATGATCTACTTAAACCTATGTATCTATCTTTGGGTATGCAGACGACAGCACTGTTGCTGAGAGATATGTATCTGACGCACGAGCTAGCGGGACACAGATCCAGTCATCCCGAGGTGCTATGGTTGAACGCTTGAACTCGTCCTTGAAGGCGGTCTCCGATTGGGGCGACGCCAATCTGGTCAAGTTCAATGCATCTAAAACCCAGGCGTGTCTTTTTTCCGCCAAACGGAGCCAATTCCACCCGGCTCCAACTTTCCGGGGTGTAACCGTGCCGATAACCGACCACCTTGAGCTTCTTGGAGTTACGTTATCATCTACTCTCAATTTCGGCTCATACATCGATGCAAAAGCTCAACTGGCTGCCAAAAAATTGGGGATCTTAGCAAAGGTGAGACGGTACTTCACGCCGGAACAGCTGCTCAATCTTTATCAAGCCCAAGTTCGATCGTGTATGGAGTACTGTTCTCATCTTTGGGATGGATCTGCCAAATACCAGCTTGATGCGCTGGAGTCGATTGAGAGGCGAGCCAAGAGAATCATCGGCAATGATGCACTTGTAGAGTCGAAGCTCCAAAGCCTTGAGCATCGCCGCCGAGTTGCTAGTCTGTCGGTTTTCTATCGTTTACATTTCGGGGAGTGTGCACTGGAATTGCACAATCTAATTCCGCCAAGTCCGTTCCATCATCGGACCACACGACGTACAGCGTTGCGCCACCGGTACATGGTGGACATCCCACCCATACGCACAAAACGTTTTGCGAACACATTTATTGTGCGTACAGCCAAGGAGTGGAATTCCCTGCCGGAATCTGTGTTTCCTGATAGCTACAACTTAGGAGTCTTTAAGTCGAGAGTGAATAGGTTTCTTCTAGGCAAGCGTGCTTCATCGTCGACCACATCATCGCTTACCATCAGGTGAGATAATGGTCAAACGCAAGCCTATCAATAATAAAAAAAAAAAAAAGTAGGAACAATTAAATCAGTATCTTGCGTTAATATGAGCAAGACGGAAAGTGGCGAAACTAAGAGCTTCTTTTAAAGTTTCTTGGGTAGGTATATCGAAACCTTTCGCATTTATTTTTATGGAAATTTATGGTGGTTTAAAGGTACATTAAAAGAAAAATTTATGTAACAATAAATAGATCTTAAAAGGATGAATTCTAACTGAATATATTGTGTTCATTTAATGGTTACATTATCACGACGAAAGCTAATAATTGAACATGGTGAAAAATGTTAGTTCATTCAATGGATTTTATGAACCAATAAATGAACACAACCTGTCCCAATACTGGCCTAAAGATCAGAAATGGATTGAATAAACGACTCCCAAAATATGAACATTATGGCATGAAAATAAATGACATATTTCAATAAAAATATGAAATTTGCATTTGTCCAATGAATGAACGCCCGTTCATTCAGTGGATTTCAAACGTTTTGTATTTCCAATGCTGGGACGTCGAATAATTAACATAAAACTGGCTAGAATGGCATTGTAATTGATTTCAGACATAAATTAAAACTATCTATTATTCAAATAAATAAATAACTTATAGTGCATATTTAAATTACGGCCACAATTTGATATCAAAAATTTTGTGTCTACCTCGAGTCCTAAATTCTCGCCCGAACAAAAATATTTTTGCACAACACTGCTAACTTTAAACGCTTGCTGTTTTGAAACGAACAGTAACATATGAAGTAAAGATTGTCATTATAATAGAAAATAAAGCTGTAATTACGAAAAAAAATACGTCGTTGGGTAGAAATATTTCAATTTCTTATTTTTTGGAAAAAACTGTGTTTTGTTCATTTACTGGGGTGTGTTCATTCACTGGAGCACCTACCCTATATTCCAAGGAATAAGATTGTTCCGTAGAATCTTTAACCTGTCAATCGTGGAAATTACAGACACAATAGAAAGACAATAGGTGCGCGAAGCCGGCGTTCGCTTGGGGTTTAATGAATTAAGACCCCTAAATCGTTTTATCTACCTCTACAAACTTCACCCTTTGTATTGATAGAATTTTCAAAAATTCATTCTTACAGTCTGTCTAATAAGTTAAACGATTTGGGTAATTTTTAGGGTAGATGAAATCTGATGTAGTCAACACTGGTTCAGAAATCAAGGTTGATTATGAAATCTTGGTCATTGTTTAATAATGGAACCTTATAAAAAGTAAATAAATAATAAGTAAAAGTAAATATATGTATTTTTTAAAATGATTTAATACTATTAGGAGACTTTTTAACATTAAAAAATGCAAAAGATTTTCGTTAAAAATATACCTATTTCAGTCTCTTTAATGATATTCTTATTACAAAAGTAGGATACATTTGCAAAGACATAATTTAGTGTCATAAGTAATAAAATAAATCTGGAATCGTACGAGAAATCTGATTCTAAATATTTTATTCCACATCATCATCACTAGCCATACTACGATCAGGATCTGTTGTAGAACTATCATCATCTCAAAAAACAAGTGAATGACAACTAAAATTCCGGTTGCCAACATTAGATTTTTAATTTCTTTAAAAAATATTCCAAGTCGTTTAACTTACTAGACAGACTATAGTGCTCATCTACATAATTAAAGGAAAGGACGCCTTGTACAAAATTTTACGTTTCTTGGCCCAGTAGTTTCGATTGTGCGCTGATATGTCTGTCAGTTTCTCTTTTTAACACGCTTATATTAGCTTCACCTGTATGTTTGTAACCAACGCCTTTGAGCTCGATTTTGACCAACTTCGGGCGATCTGATTTTCTTCAAACTTTGCACACCCATCAAAGACTGATGACAATACAATAATCTGTATTTTTTTTTAGTGAAAAATAAAAATATAGTTTAAAAAAACACGCTTTCATAGCATATCAAACTAAAAAATGTAAAATAATTTTGCAATATAGGAAGAAAATAATAATGAACGAAAAATATTAATATCATTGTTAAAAAAAAGCGTGGGGTGCTCGATTTACGAAAAATAGCAAAAAGCGCCCCACGCTTTTTTCCCATTTTTTCAGAAGACTGAAATGTATGATAGTGTATTATGATTGAAACATCATATTGCCTAAATTCAATTAACAGTTGGAGGTTAGAATTTTGCGAAGATGTTAGTACCTTCTTGTTAGTTAGCATGTGGTGTCAAATCGACGATAAGATCTGAGACGATGATGAAGGAAAAGCTTTATGCACAAAGTATTTGGATAAAAATTATGTAATTAATGACATTTATCCAAATGAACAATGGATAGGACTTTGGTATATCAAATCCCGCATGTGTGTTTATCATACGGTCAAGTCGTATACCTTCGTTTTTTGAATTCTTTACATTCTGAAGTTAGGACAGATACCCTACCACGAGCTTATAACGCGATCCATTTGACGACCTAAACTGAAATGTTAAGGGAATGGAGCTATGTAGGATGTACAGCTTCATCTCTCTTTCTTGTACGCACGCCTGACATTTTAACATGTCATGTTAAGACCCTTACTAGCCCTTAGTTCCGAATTACGTCAAAAGCGATTACGAGTATATCGCGAATCCGACCAAATTTAATAGTCACAAAATATAAGGACTATTAGGTAGTATTTGTGATGTTGCGCGTTGGTCGGATTCGCGATATAATTTTTTTTTTTTTCGCTTTTGACGCAATTCGGAACGCAGGGTATGACACATTAATTAAACAATACTACATACTACTTTAAATGTCTGTTATTTATGTATTTTGCACACCTATCACAGTGTTATCTTTTTTAACCCAAAGGTTGACTGATAGAGAATGCCCAGTTGCATTGTACCACTACTGTACATGAAGTTTAAATAAATAAATAATCATAAATAATATGTTTTGAAGCTACAGGACTAACAGGACTGAACAGATTATACCTATTAATCGTTTGAAAAAATTTGACCTGGTGGTGTAGGTAAAGTACTCGTATTTTTAATTAGCTGCTTAAACCAGTTAGTGTCATTCTGTGATATTGACATTATGATAAAACTGAGCAGGAACAATAGAATTTCTCGTGCACAGACAAACAAAGGGTGAGGAATAGTGTTGCCAGGTCTGATTTGCTAAAAATCGGGACAAATGTTAAAACAAATTGGGATTTAGGGTTTTATATCGAGACAATTGGGATCGAGAGTAATATATGGCTTTAATTTTATTTTTTTTATTTACGCGTCCTCAGACCCCTGAAAATCGGGACGCCTGGCAACACTAGTGTCGAACTTATTTTTACTGTGACTTCATGAAGATTAACTATGTAAATACATAAATAGTAACGTTTCTCAGTGGTGGACATCTCGTTCGCCAGCCTCGCTCTGTCGCCGCGTGTCGTCGACTGGCGCGTTATGGAGGAGGTGGAGACGTACTCCGACCACCGGTACATCCGGTTGGACGCCTCCGCCGAAACCTCGGCCGCGTCGGTCCGACAGAGCCCTTGCGGTCCGCGTTGGGCGCTTAAGCAGATGGATCGGGAGCTCCTGGAAGCCGCGATAGTACAGGCCTGGGTGCAAGCACCGGACAGGCCTGTCGACATTGACGTCGAGGCGGAGTGGTTCCGGGACGCCATGTCGCAAATCTGCGACGCGACAATGCCCCGAGTCCGTCCAGGGCGAGCTAAGCGCCAGGTGTGCTGGTGGTCGCCGGAGATTGCTGCACTGCGCAACGCATGCAGTCACGCGCGGCGCCGGCACTCCAGACACTGCAGGCGCCGCATCCGCCCGCCGGATGCGGAGGCCAGAGAGGCGGAGCTGTATGAGGGATACAGAGCGGCAAAACGTACCCTCCGAGCGGAGATCAAGCGGGCCAAACTGGAGGCCCGCAACGTGTGGCTGGGGTCTCTGAACGTGGACCCGTGGGGACGCCCGAATAAGACAGTACGGGAAAAACTGCGCCCCTGGGCTCCCCCGCTGACTCAGAGTCTCTGGCCCCAAATCGTGGAGGGTGCGGTGAGCGCTTTGTTCCCTGCGCGAGGGGAACACTCCCCCCCGCCCATGGCTCCGCCTTCGCCAGCGGTGTCTGACGCGGACCGCAACAGCGACGACGACGACGATGCTCCAGAGGTGACCGAGGTAGAGATGTGAGTGGCGGTGCGAAGGCTGAGTGCCAAGAACACCGCCCCAGGACCCGACGGCTTGCCTGGGAAGGCCTGGGTCCTGGCCATGGAGGCTCTCGGGCCTCGACTAAGAGGGCTCTTCAGCGCATGCATGGAGAGGGGCCAGTTCCCACTTTGCTGGAAGACGGGGAAACTGATCCTGGATACCGCACGGTCTCCCGCGAAGCGGCGAGCCTTCTGGCTGGCCTACCTGCGTGGGATCTGGAGGCAACAGTCCTTGCACACATGCACGATATGCGCGTGGAGATGCAACGCCCGGGTGAAAGTCCGCTGCCGCGACCGGTCACGGCATGGCGGACAGAGCTCCGGCGGGATCTCATGGTGAAATGGCGTCAACGACTATCGCAACCCAGTGCTTAGCACGCCACAATCATGGCGGTGAGTCCCCTCTTTGAGGCGTGGCTGGAAAGACCTCACGGCGTCCTTACCTTCCGTATGACGCAGGTCCTCACCGGACATGGTTCGTTCGGGAGTTTCCTGCACCGGATTCGTGGGGAAGTGACGCCCGGGTGTCGCCACTGTGCGGAACGCCCGGAGGACACGGTGGAGCACAGTCCAGGTGTGCCCTGCTTGGGCGGACCATCACCGTGCCCTCGTGGGGGCGATCGGCGGCGGAGACCTCTCGCGCCGCGCCTTTGTTGAGGCCATGGTCCGGAGCGAGGAGGAGTGGCAGGTGGTCGCCGACTTCTGCGAAGCAGTAATGCTCGCAAAGGAGGAGGCCGAACGCATCAGGCAACGGCGTTATCGCCGCCGCCGCCGGCGCCGGGATACTGATCCCGATTTCCGGCCACCGTAGGCGCGGGCTTGCGGACAGTGAGCAATGGGTAGCTCGCTGTCCGGCCGTCCGGTAACTGTCCGGACCAAGTCTAAGTCGTCGACGGCGCGCACTGTTCCCGTGTGCCTCAAGGAGTTGTCAGCAACAGCAGGGACCCAGCCGGGTCGAAGCCTACTGGGGCCAGGGTTATCCGAAAGGGCGCTCGAGCCCCGGTATGAAGGCTAGAAGGAACGGGGTGGGTCTTTTAGTCAGTAAGAGTCTGACACTATCTCCCGCTCCGCCCAAGAGCGGAGGATGTCATTGGATGATTTTTTCCCACCATAAAAAAAAAGTACAGGTTTTGGCGGGATTTTTTCAAGTAAAGTTCAGTGACTGTTTCAATTATTTGATTCATATTGTAATTATTTTGATGTAAAATTGGAGTAGTTTTGTATCTCAAGTCTCTATACATCTGGAATTCCGGACAGTATGTGGAAACATTGAAACAGGTGCGATCTCGGTAAAATGGAACTGAGAATTTTATTGTAGTATAACTCAAATTTCCGAAAAGGCTGAATGACTGCCAAATACTGCAAAAATATTAGAATGTATGCTTTCTCATGGAAATCAAAGTGACCGTAATCTGTAACAAAAATCTAAATACTTTCTAAACTTAGCAATGGTTAAAAAAGAAAATTTTAGCATAGGAAGACAAAGTTATGTAAAACTTCCAGTTCAAAGTTTTATTTTGTATCTTTTCAGATCACGGTGGAACAACTTAAAGAGAAGGTTAGGGAGCAGATGGGCATCGAACCCAGCCTGCAGCGACTCATCTTCTGCGGCAGAGTACTACAAGACGAGAAGAGACTCTCTGAATATGGTACGGTTTAACAGTTAACTAGATATTGCAAATGATGCTCAACTCGGTCGCAAGTTACACTAGTGACTGAAAAGTTGTAGGGGAGGTCTTGGGGGAGGGGGATTAATAGTCAAGGGTCTAGGGATTATTAGAAAGAGTTATCGTGGCCCTGGACTGTTAAGTTTTAGTCACTAAAAGTCTGACATTTCCTCTTAGTCTCACGTAAAAAATAAAGAACAATTATCATTTTATAATGGATCAATAGTTTCTTTGCTCCTTCCTTACAAAAGCGAAAGAAACGATGATTGAACTGTGTGAAAGGTGATAATTATGTCTAGAAAGGGTACGGTTAATGAGATCTCGATAAACGTTTATTTCGAACGTTTCTGTCCATAGGTAACACTAACAACATTTATAAAACACACAATATTAATACCACACAAAAAAAAATCAGTTTAAAATACACAATTAAACAAAAATAAACACAAAACAAAAAAAAAACTACACAAATTTAGTGTGGCGAGGGGGAACTGTCAAGTACTCACCGTGCAGTGTGCAAGCGTATCCATTGGTTCAGCAGTGGAGACTCCAGCCTGTCCGCAAACACGTTCACAATACTGTTGCGACTGGCCCTAACACGGTTCAGCAGTGACGCACATTGCTTCCTAATAAGGGCATGAAAGCCATCAGAGTGCGCTTCTGCGAACATGTTCGAGGCACTGCAGAATCGTCGCAGCTCCAGCAACACCCTGAACACGTTATTGTATTGAACACGTAAGGCCATACAGGCTGCACGTGCTTATTGAGAAGTGTGGAAGAAGAAATTTTAAGGCCAACCCAAACATTTCAAAAAAATAACGTAACATTGTGTACTTCTCCGCAGATGTCCAAGGCAAAGTAGTTCATTTGGTGCAGCGTGCCCCTCCCAGTCCCGAGACTCGAGGGGGCGCTCCAAGTGCTCCCAACGCCAGCGCAGGAGCAGAAAGTCAAAATGGCACCTCTAATATGCAGCAACAGATAAGGAGGCTCATGGTTTGTCTCTTGATTGCCTTGTTTACCTATCTCGGGCCAGGTTCAGATTTGTTAAACATGATATGAAATAGAAGAAGACAGAAAGAAGGAAAAACAGTATTAGCCTGGCGCTAATAAACTCTTTGTGCTCTTGTAAAGGATGTCGAAAAAAATAGAAAAAGATAAAGTTATTTAAATAGAGAATACTAGTTTCTGCGGCTTAGTAGGTTTCTCACAAACCTTGAATCCCTATTTCAACCTTATAGGGAGTGAATTTTGAGATTCCGTCTTTTAGTGCTCGCCTGCGCCATATAAGGATACCTTGTGCAAAATTTCATGTTCCTATTCCCAGTAGTTTCGACTGTGCTTTGATACATTAGTCAGTTTCTCCTTTATTTATATACGCACAAAACGGCCACACTTCAACATGATTAAGGACTGGAACTAGCGTGACAGATTAAACCACAACACTGGTTTTCAGCGACTGCAATCCTTGACGGAATGACGTTGACTCGAACAGAAATAGTCGTAACTTAATAAATAAACAGAAATAAAGAGAGACATGTAACTTTTCATGCTAAGTTTTACCAATCTGTACCTGGCATAATAATCACAGCCTGCTGACATAGTTTATAAGGAAGTTATTATTATTAACAATTATATGGAACTGAGTAAATAAATAAATATCTTTTATTATAATACTTGAGCGTTTTCACTAGTTACTCTTGGGGAGGTACATACAATCAGTCAATCTGATAGTTGGTTTAAACAAAGCTGTGCTTTAAAAAAAGTACCTACCTAGTAGACGCAAAAAATCTTGAATACACTAATATTATAAAGAGGCAAAGTTTGTTTTTATTTGTAGGTAAAATCTCCTGGAATGTACTGGCCCGGTTGCTGAAATTATTTCAACGATAGAAAGCTGCTTCTTGAGTGACATAGGCTATATTTTGTGAAGCCGCGAGCAAAGCAAATGCTAGTTCATAATAAAAAGAAAACTATAATTTGGCAAACTTTTTTCTTAGCTCACCGCACCGTGTATAACCAAATTCTTTATAGTGTCGAATTTACAGTATTTATAATAATACAAGTACATCCAGAATAGACTACTTGGCAAAATGTGATCATAAGAAGTCACATTTCACATTTCTTGTTATAATCTAATGAGTAGAGTCGAACATGGGTTCTCCACCTGCCATAATGAGTCATTGAAAGATTTTTTTTGACACTACGATACTCTTACTCGTTCTATCTTCATGCATGCCAGTAATAGTCCTACAAATTTGGTTTGTCATCCTGTGAATACGAGTATTATTGATATGATACTAAACTGCGTTTTCTGTTACTATTCGAGTCGCTCGCGGGGCCTCCTGATTTCGTCATGGAGCAACAACAAGCCATGACGATGTCACCCACCACCGGCCGACTCGAGTTCATCCGACGGATGATAGCTGAGATCAAAACATCGCTCGCCTCCCTCAGAGCTCATGTCGAAGGAGAGGTAAGATTTATAGTATAAGAAACGTAAAATACTGCATCGTATTACAATACGAATAAGGTGTAGTAGACAATATTTTATATTATTCAAAAGTAATTTTAACATTTAGTGTTTGCAGTAATGGCTGTACTGTGTTATGTCCCTGTCTATCCTTTTCCTTTTCTAACACTAGTTGCATAATTGCCTTGTATCGATCCATGTGACAAAATTAACCACATTCCATGGGGATACTGAATTAAGTATGAGGGCTAATTGTAACCGTGTAAGTATACTAATCCACAGTTGGACAGGGCAGTCCTTGTGCGCCAGAAATGTGTCGTATTCAGTTTATTCATACGGAAAATATTTGGCACTTCTGATCAATTGATAAAAGTAAATAAATAATTTGGTCACTAATGAATGATTAAAAATATTATAAATTAATATTAGATTATACATTTTTAATAACAAACAAAATGTTAGTTTAGGTGTTTTAAAACTACATGGTTTACATACTATTCAAATGTTTGCATGATATTACGAAATGATCCAGAATTTTATGCATGTTGATGTTTTGTTTCGTTAAATTTCGAGTAACTTTCATTCGTTCTGTGCATTCGATGGTCCGACTTTACTTAGAATAATTTATGTTACCTGCTATTCGCTCAATCGTCGGTCGATTACTTCCAATTTTAAACACATCGAATGTAGAGATCGAATTGAACTTCAGTAGTATTTAAATATTTATGTATTTCTATAGAAATGTTTTCGTTCATAGTTGTTTATGTTGTCAATGTGCCTACTGTAGGAAAATAGGAGTTCACCAGCAACCGGTGAAAGTCCTTCAGAGCAAATGGATACTGAACCCGCAAGCGGTACGCAGCACGACGAGGTAATCTGTTGTTTTGTTGTTGCGGTTTGAGCAGTCGAGCATGTCATGTGTTTTATTGATAACGTAGTTTTTGTGGTGTATTTGGGCGACTTGTAACACAATGGTGGACCCCAGAAAACTTTAAATTAATAATACCTGATTCATGATACAACGGGGTTTTAGAGGTCAGATATGCAGCCGCTTTGAGTAAAATACTAGCATTCAGCTGCATAATTAGAAAAAAAAAACTAGGTTAAAAAAGGTTTATTTCTTACTCTGGGAATCATTAAATGATTTTCCCCGTTTTGGGTGGCGCGACTAAAAGCCTGACACTCCCGGACGGTGTAAGATATTTATTGACTAAAACCCACATTGTTCCTTCAGGTGCTCTTTGCGAGGGCCACGGAAACTCTTTCGAAAAATCCATAGCAGAAGAAATACGAACATGCATTTCACATTAAAGTGCTTTTATGTAGACCGACCTGTGTAAATGTTTGATGAATTCGATCGACTACGGAGTCGTAACCTTGTAGTGCTGCCTCTTTGAATAAGTAATAATTTCTAGAGCTGCTTTTATTCGGATTTATGTAATCGATAGCTGAATGCATGTTTAAGTTTTGAATATTTTCCTTTGCAGTAATTTAGACTAGCTAGTTTTCTATTTAATTCAAATACATTATTAATCAAACTAAATTATCTGTGATTGGTTCGAAAGAAACGAAACATAGGTACTGCCCTCATTTGATAAAGTCCTTTGTTAAACCCTTTATCCTATTTTTTTTTTCAACCAAATGTTCGTTCATCCTAAGACCAGTGGTGGCCGAGTGGTAACGGCCCCGACTTACGAGTCGTAGGTTCAAACCCAGCCTGTTTTGTGTAATTTATTTCATCACTACTCCTCTCAAAACGGTGAAGGAAAAGATCGTAAGGAAACCGGCATGTCCTAGAACCAAAAATTCGAAAACATGTGACTTTCACCAACTCCCACTGGGCTCGCGTGGTGGATTACGGCCCATTCTCTATCTTAGAGAGGAGTCGCAGCCGTGGGAACATTATAAGGATGATTATGTTATGATATGTTTTTCATCAAGTAGATCGAGTGTGGTATCAATATAGAAATCCTTGAAAGAGCCAACTATTGCCATAGAGTTTCAGTGTTATTGGTCCACCATCGTGTTACTGCGTGTCTTTTCTAACGTGTATACGTTTGTTATGTTCAATCCTCCGAAAATCCCTAGTGAGCTTATGAGGCTTAGTTGATATATTGTTTGATAGATATCGTGTAGTATGTTTACTCATAGTAATAATAGTCATCATTATTTCGTAAATAGTAATAGTATACTTTTTTTATTTGATAAATAAGATAATGTATGTGTCGAGTGTGTTATTAAGATGAAAGTACCAGGATAGCCGGTGAAATATCATGGAAAAAACATTCAATTGTATTAGACGAACTGGGAGAGCGGTATTGATGATTTTAGTGACTATAATTCCGTAAATAAATAAGTGTTTTGGCCACCAATCATAATTTAATTAACATACAACTTCACATTGATCTGCAAAATGATAAAACTTAAGAAAATTTGAATTTCGCAGGCTTTCCTGGAACAACCACCCAGTGGGCTCGACATTTTACTACTACTCTTTATTTTTAATTTACTAAGAATAAATTTAATATAATTTCTAGTAATAACTAGAAATTATATAAACTTTGTTAACAGTCATTAATTAGATAATTAGGTAATCTGATGCATCAATAAATAAATTTTAATCATCATAGATTTGAAAACCATCAGTGCGTCAGAGTAGATATAGATAAAAGAAAACCATGTATAAACTCATCATCATTGTGTTGGTTTGGAATTGTTCTCATAAACATCATGTAAATGAAAATGTTTATGATATTTAAACTTGTTTTTGTATGATTGAATGCAGCCCGAACCCCTACTTGACGAAAATGGGGATGAAACCACCGATGCAGCCGCCCGAGCTCAAAATGCACGACGAAGGTGGGTACTCGTCTTATCTAAGGAAAAATCGGAGAGAAAAACGCAGCCGAATTTGACGCTCTTTACCTGACCCCAATATGGCCAGTGAAATTGTTTTGAAAGTGCCATATCTTTGCAAGAGGATGTTGCATGTGTAATGATTGCCACGAATGCAGAAAATTACAAAGTGCAAAAAAAAAATGCATCCCGCGTGCGTATAACATGCATTACAATAAATACTTGCATGAAATGGACAGTTGCGGGGGTAACCGCGTGCTGCGTACAATCCCGCATGCGTGATTAAAACCGTACGATATTAAAAACACCCTTAACAAAGCTCATCTATGACTATGACATCAATGCCAATATCTTGGGTTGTATTGTCATAAATGACGTCATTGTCTATGTGAATTGAATGAACGCACCCCTTCACGTTACTGAAGTCATTCCTAGTATGCGGCATCTGTATTTTAACCTTTTAATCGCCTACGTTGGATATCGACAAACACCCATGCGTTTATTCGACCAGGGTCCCACATCCAAGACCAAATACTCCATCTCATCAGCTCTTGTGTCACCAATGGGGATTGAAGTGCTAAACGAGAAGGTGTACACAGTTGACAGACGACCCTGGTGAATACGAGGCGAAAATACTCGTCCGACCAATCCGACTCAAAATACTTGTTTTAAATCCGCTGCGTTTTTCGGCACAGATTTTTCCAATGCCTATCATTAACCGTTTATCTTAGTAAACTAGGGCCTGAGCACACTTGAGACATGACTACCTTAGTCAGACTTGTCTATGACACGGCAGCTTGTCTGCGACATGACTGTTTTGTCAACGATAAAAAAAAAAACTGTTTTGTATTATGTAATATTGTAATATCGTGCCGTAGACAAAACAGTCTTGTCGCAGACTAATCTGCTGTGTCGTAGACAAGTCTGTCTAAGACAGTCTTGTCTCAAGTGTGCGCAGCCCCTTGTATCTGCAGTAAAAAAAAGTAGGCAGGTAGCTAACTACCACCAAATTTTAAATTTGTTAGTTTTAGCAGACACATCTTGCGCTACATAACACGATTGAGTTTAGTTTTATAAAAGATGAAACAATGACCATTGGCAAAAGGAAAATACTTATACTTATTTCTGAATTAATAATTTGAATTTAAGTGAAAATTCTTTATTTTGCAACCGCGCTACTTAAATTCCTTTGTGGAAGTCGTTATTAAATTTACGCACATTTCTAATTTACTAACCCATATTATAAAATACATAATTAATAAAATATCATTATGTTAACTAAAGGGGTGACCAGACGGCTGCAAATCAACGTCCCAACCAAGGTGACCTTGCTAGTTTCAACCCGTGCAGTTGTAATTCATGATCTTCAACGCCTTTGGTTGGGAGGCGCGTTGCCCCAACCACCGAACGTGTCCGTCCGGACCAAGCCCAAGTCGTCGACGGCGCGCGCTGTTCCCGCGCGCCTCAAGGAGTTGTCAGCAACAGCAGGGGCCCGGCCGGGTCGAAGCCTACTGGGGCCAGGGTTATCCGAAAGGGCGCTCGAGCCCCGGTATGAAGGCTTGTAGGAACGGGATGGGTTTTTTAGTCAGTAAGAGTCTGACACTATCCCCCGCTCCGCCCAAGAGCGGGGGTTGTCATAAGATGATTTTTCCCATCGAAAAAAAAAAAAAAAAAAAAAAAAAAAAAAAAAAAAAAAAAAAAAAAAAAAAAAAACCACCGAACGTGTTGGCGCGTGGTTTCGTCGACCACATCGTCGCTTTCCATCAGGTGAGACGGCAGTCAAGCGCGAAACTATCATCAACAAAAAAATAAATATAAAAAAAACCTTGGTTGGAACGCTAGTTTGCAATCGTCTGGTCACCCCTTGCGAGTATAATATATTAAATGAGTTATGCCCTCCTCACTAAAGGAGCTACAGGGCAATCCGAGCCTTACGCGCCCGCCATTCTCGACCCCGTGACCTTGGGCAGTTGCTGGAAGAATTGGAGACACTTCAGGAACAGTTCGCCCCCTACCGAGCGAACTATGTCAGGATGTTGAGAGCTGCTAATAATCCTGAGGTTAGTACTATGTTTTATATTCTGCCATTTTATTAATGGGAACAGAAAGACTTTGCAAACAACGGGTTACTCGGGTTTTTGGAATACGGTCTGAAATTAGGTATTTTTAGGATTCCGTACCCAAAGGGTAAAACGTCTGTCTGTCTATCCGTCTGTCACCAGGCTGCATCTCACGAACCGTGATAGTTAGACAGTTGAAATTTTCACACTGTTACCGCTATTACTAAAAACAGAAAAAAAGTATGTAACAGTACCATAAATGTCTCCATACAACAAACGTAATTTGTTGCCGTTTTTTACTAAAGACGCTACGGAACCCTTCGTGCGCGAATCTGACTCGCACTTAGCTGGTTTTTATTTTATTTTGCAGTTGAACAATACTGGCTAGATATATATTGATATAGAGGATAACCTGAAACTGGGAATAACCAAGAGAGTTTTAAGAACAAAACTAGGACATAAATTAGCAATTGGATGACAGTTTGTAGTGGTTGCTGTAAAACTTGGGTTTAGATAGGTCAGGCTGTGTCGCACACTACACGGCTATTGTGACGGCAATCAGGAAAATTGTGGCAACGGTATTTTACTAGATCTAAAAAGGTTGAGTGTCTTAAAATAGGATAGCGTTTCATTCGGGCAAACTTTTAGTAGAAGCTAGTAAATAAATAATGAATCGTCTTAGTAATCAATTTTCACGATTTCATAACCGTATAATAACTCAAGACATTTCACTCCCAAAGCCGCCCGTATTCACGGAAGAAGAGCGCATCAGCGCACAACGCACCGTGGACATGGTGTCGGATATAATGCACAGCTTCGCGCACGCCTACCACGCCGTCAGCGACATCAACTTCCAGGTGGGGCAGCGCAACCCCCGCCTCACCTCCGAAGCCAGTGTGGTACGCCACCCCATCCCGATGCAGGTACGTACCCTACCGTCTGGACCGAGCCCAAGTAGTCGACGATGCGTACTGTTCCACGCGCATCCAAACTGTAGGAGCCCAGCAGGGTTGAAGCCTACTGGGGCCAAGTGTCTGCTTCTGAAAGGAAGACGGCCCTGGTATGAAAGGCAACGAAGGAACAGGAGTGGTGTTTTAGTCAGTAAAAGTCAGAGACATTTTCCTGCTCCGCTCAAGAGCGGGGGTTGTCATTGGATAATTATCCCACTGAAAAACGAAAAAGAGGACCTAAAGAAACATGACACTTTTGTAAATGGGCGTTTACGCAAATGCTTAAATAGTTACAGGATTGGTAATCGGCGATTTTACAACTTCATGAATGCTGCGTCGTCTTTTTGGCAACACGACATTCGGTCACACGGCGGTTGTAGCGATTGCTTATATAAAAGTACCATGTGTGCCTAAAGCCCTTGCGTAACCGTGAATGTTTCAATATTACAATTTTAATATGGATTTTTCCGTAGGCACACATTAATGTGGTACAATCTAACCGGCGGTCGCCGCCCCAGCAAACGACATATCAAGGACATCAACCGACAGGAGCCCCTGCTCCACAAGTACCAGCAACGCCGTCAGCACCGGCAGCGCCAACAACTGCGTCAGAGCCGTCGTCGCCGACAGCGACTACCGTGACCACAGCGCCATCAGCACCCACGGCACCTATAACTACGACAGAATCAACAGCGCAACAGGCACCAGCGGCACCCGCAGCGCAGCCACAAGCCACCGATGGGCCCGTCACCGGCAATGCAAGGGCTCCAGTCACACAGACATCCACGAACGCTTCTGACACAAACACGAACAGACCGGGCAATCAAGGCGGCCAGGCCACCGCTCACGCCGGTAGGACTACACAACCGACTGTCAATATAAACATTCAACCAGATCCCATCACTTATCAAGTAGAGATAGAGACGAGGGTTCCGATCGCGTTCCCCTTAGAGAATGCTCTGCTGAACGGGTTGACGAACGCTGCCGCCGTCGTGGGTGGACAGGAGCAGGCCGCGGCCGCCGGCCAGGCTAACAGGCGCCAGGTGCTGCTTGGTAAGACTTTATATAAAGGGGACCTACTCTCCGAGACTGCGTGTATCTGCCTTTAAACTCAGTTAAACTTTCTTGTCGCGTAGCTGCGAGTAGATGCCACCGGCTCAATCTTTAATAGAGTAATGAAATTACAGCCTAAAATAATGGTCCTTAATGTTTTGGTAAATTCATTACTTTATTACGGTATTTAGATGAGTAAATTGTAAATCAGTAAATACATAGCTTTGTAAGGTCGCCTGTAATGTAATTCATTGTATTAATTCACATATATTTGTCGTAGATTTTGAGAATTTATTTAGAGGATTGAGCCAAACTGGCGGTCTTGGTGGCGTAGAGGTCGTGATGAGTATGGAGGAGATACCGCACGGGGGCGCCGTCGGGCTCGGCAACGCCACTGGCAATAATAACAATGCGGCTGGGGGCAATGCTCCTACCACCGGCACCACTGCTGAGAGGCCAGCTACGTTGAACGCCAACGTAGGCGAAGGTAAATACTACTTTATCATATTGTTAACCTTTCCTTTCAATTTCATCACAATACTCTTCTAAGCCATTTTTTTTTTAAATAATGGTAAACTTTATCTTTACTATAACATTAAATTTGTCCCCTAGTATTCCTCGCCCCGATGCCGTGGGGCGGACCGCCAAGCGCTGATTTGCTACAGAACATCGTGTCGTCAGTGATTCGTCAGGGGCTCGTACCAGGGGTGGAAGGTGTCACCCTGCACATTCCGACACAGCAGCAGAATGCGGGCCAACTGGCGCCAGTTCTTCAGGCATTGGCCAATCCGACTGGACAGAACCCTGTGTGGACCCCTAACCCGGCCCAGCTATCAGAGCAGGCCGCGCAGGCCGCTCAGGCCGCTCAGAATAATCAGGCCCCAACAGGCCAGCAGCCCGCTACCGCCCCAGCTTCGGAAGCGAACACACAGAATGCTCAACGTAAGTTTTTATGTTTAAAAACATTTTTTAGTTATTTAGTAAATATATAAACTAAAAAATTTCTTGTTATAACTTCAGAACACAAAAAAAAAAGAACAGAAAATAGCTGTTACTTATAGTGGGCAATATAGAAAAAGAATTATAAGGTGCTCAAGTCGTACCCATGCAAATACTGATTAGCGCAGACGTCTCTGTGGAGCAAAACGGAGTGATGTTTAATGTTTTATTTATATGTTTGTAATGTTTTATTCGAATTTAATTGTTTTTATGAAATGTACCTATGGACTATGTCTGAAATAAAGAAATTGGATTGAATTGAAAACATGTGATGAAACCGACTTATCGTAAAGATAAAATTCGAAGACGTAATTACATGTCCACATGGCAGTGCTTACATAATAATCTGATTATCATGATAGCACAATGCTAAAACTTTGCAATTTACACACCGGGGTTTAACTAAGTACTTGAATTAGGTTTCCATAAGAAATTTTTTCGTAGTTTTAAATCGATAAACACAATAAAAGAAAAAATGTTAAAATATTTAGGAAATAGCAAAGATTGCGTTTCAATTCAGATTTATTTGTCTCATTGTAAGTAACATGTTTATCTATTTCTAGCGAGCCTGCACTTGCGTCGTGCCACGACCACGACCCGCGCCCAAGCTGTGTCTCTGGCTAACTTGATCTACGACAGATTCTTGCAGTGCGACAGTCAGCATGCCCGCCGTCGTCTGCAACGCCGCAGGTAATAATATAATTTCAATACAGTACTACAAATTCTGTCCCTGAAGTTCATATAATTTTACCTCAAGCGTCAGGGAACGGATGTCCTCACGCCGTGGCCGTCGCAAACCCGACCCCAATTTCCAGCAGCCGTAGGCGGGAGCTTGCAGATGACAAGCAATGGGTAAATCGCCGTCCGGCCGTCCGGTAACCTTCGAGACCGAGCCCGAGTCGTCGACGGCGCGTAGTGTTCCACTTACGCCTCGAAAGTCATTCCATGGCCACAGTATTCCGAAGCCTACTGCGTCCATGGGTTTACTTCCGAAAGGGAAACCCGTGGTTCTGGAACGTAAAGGGAAAATAAGGAACATAGGTGTGGTTTTAGTCAGAAAAAGTCAGACACGCCTTCGCGCCCCGCCCTAGAGCGAGAAAATTATTCGATGATATCCCACCTTAAAAAAAAACTCATTAACCAACTAGCTATTGCCAGAGGCTTTGCCCGCGTACTATTAGATAATTATCCCAAGGTAACATTATGTGTCACAGTGGGAACAATATAACATGAATGTGTGTGTTGTTATTCTCTGTACATAAAGTCAGTTGAAGATAGCATAAAAGTAAACACTACACTTTTTGGACTTTTGTATCCAACCGTAAATCCACAACTTCCATTCCCTCAACTATGCATTACGAGGGACAGACATCTAATAATCCTGAAGAGGTTTGTGATCTCTTTTTAAACTTCTTCCATTCGGTTTATGAGCCTTCCTCTCTCAGTAGCAATGTGCAACATCAGACCTTCGACGATGCTATGAATAGTTGTCTGGTTAGCCATCTTGAGCTCAGTCTGGATCAGGTACACAATGCCTTGAAATCTTTAGATTGTTCTAAAGGCCCTGGACCTGATGGCATACCGCCACTCTTCCTTAAGAATACCGCCGATACTTTAAATCTCCCTTTGTGTATTATTTATAATAGATGTCTGAGCGAGGGAACTTTCCCCGAAATATGGAAACGAGCTAATATTACCCCCGTTCATAAATCTGCCCCAAAACACGAAATTGAGAACTATCGGCCTATTTCTATTTTATCGATCTTGTCAAAGGTTTTCGAGAGGCTTGTCCACAATCAGCTATATCCGATTATTCATAACCAAATTATTGCAACAGCATGGTTTCGTCAAGAAAAGATCAACTACTTACTAATTTCCGGCCGGCTCTATTTTTTGTGAACCACAATTTAAAGTAACTTTTCGCATTCCTTTAAAAAAATAAAAAATAACAGCACTTGTCAAACCAAATGTCTCGTTTATATGTCGAGAACGTTGTTGATATCACATGTGTAAAATTATTGTTAAGTAAGCCTTTTTTATGTAATTCCCTGTGTTATTGTTTGTTTTCCCTAATAAAAAATAAAATAAAATCTTGTCATAGATTTGTGCGACTCATTCACCAAAGTTTATATTGTATCATGTAAACAATTAAAATTGTTTTTAGGGAGCAACAGCAGCAACAGATCGTAGCTCAAGAGCGCGCGCGTGCCGAGCGAGTGGCTGCGCAGCATATCGAGTATCTGATGCATCGCAATCATCACATTAATGACGTAAGTACTAACCAACAAAAAGAACATTGTTATAGTTATCGGCACGAATATTGAGCGCTGGCTACAAGTTGCGCAGAAGTCAAATATTCGGTCTCTTTAGTGGTGCGACGTGAGACGCAGGGGCGGAGAATGTCAGTGATTGGCTCGCCGCGCCATCGTGTCATAGACGTCACTCGTGATTCGTTCCCTGCGCTTCCTGCATGTATTTAACAACGACCAAGATTGACTCGCCTATGTATGGAATGCGCAAAGCGATCCCCACTCTGACGCCGAGCGCTCAGTATTCGTGCCGATAACTATACTATTACTCGATTAAAGAAATATCCGGTTCTTAAAATCTTCAGTGTACGCAACAAATCTGCCTAGCCTTTTCCTAAGTGTGTAGGTGTCGGCTTTCAGTCTCGTTGAATAGAACTGATTACCAGTATTTTGTATCGACCCTTGACCGAGTCCGAGTTGTGGAGTTATGTATTTTGTAGTCGACAAGGGTCTTAAGTGTCGTAACCCAAAAACATGACTTGGCAAAAACTTAAAGTTTTGCGAACATTTGATTTTGGGTACTGTGAAGGTGATTTTGAGGAGTAAAAACCGTTTGTTTTGACGTAACCCAATATTAAATATTCCGATCGTTAGAGTGTGAAAATAATTCACCATATACTTACACAATTTCTGTAAAATGGTTGTAACGAAGTCATTCTGGAACAACTGTCATAGGTATTTTTTTTTTCGCCCAGCAAAGCTCAGTGTAAGTTTAAATGACAATAATAAAACTTATTCGCGACAGTAATAAATATGTACTTACCGAATAATTATACATAGTATAAATCATAAATTCAACTCTTGATAAATAAAGGATGTCCCAAAATTAACGCAAGATTTGAATAAATTAGAAACGATGTTATTATTATTAAATTTAGTTGTGGTTGTCAACACTTTATTGCACAAATGGCGGCAAATTCAATTCTTGCGATAATTTTGGGACACCCTTTAGTTTATGATACAATAAAAAAAAACTCACAATCTGAAGACTAAAAACTGTGTTTTCCATCGATATTCCCTAAAGGTCATGATTAAAAGAAATATAAATTTCGCACTGTTTCAGAAGTTCATTACAAAGTAAGTGGCACTGATTGCCAGCTGATAATGCTCACGATTGTTTTTATTTCAGGAGCACATGGCTATCATTGTGCGCCTGCTCAGCAGCGCTCCGTCACAAGAGTCCTGGTTCAGCGCCTTCTTGCTGGCTGTTGTAAGTAATCGAACTGCTTATTCCATTTTAGCTTCACTTGCTTTTTTTGACTGCCCGACATTTTGACAATTCAAAAGTGATTGGTGTATTTGAAATAAAAGTTTCTGATTTAATTATTTATTTCTTCTGTGTTGATAGTCTCTCGTAAGATCACTACAGTTCGTTTCACTTATTTGTTTATTTTATTTATTTAACAATTTATGTACACACAATAATAAAAGAACCGAAGAAGGAAACAGAAGAATAGTACAAAAGGTGATGCTTATTTCTAAAGAAATCTCTTCTAGCATACCTGCGAAAGGAAAAATGGAGAAAAAAGAGATGTAGACACTGTGACTTATGAAGTTCTTTCGCCGTAATGTTGTTTCCCCTGTCTGTCTGAAACTGCTTTTAACGGTAGTTGCAACACTTTTTGGAGAATTATGAGGGGATGAGATTTTATTTAAAAAAAGCAGGTCTAAAAGGAAGTTGTTAATGGAGAGGTACGATATTGTGGCGTGGCGTTTTCAGTACTTGAAAGAATTGCAGGACAATCAAAATGGAGCCTAGCGTCCTATATTTTATTCAAAAATAGTTTTTACAATTTCCAAAAAAAAAAACAAACTTATGAGACAATTGTTAAAAGTAACGAAATATCAGTTGATCTCCCTAATTTTAAATAATTTCATTGCGCAAAATATAGCAACACTGTTTTTCCGTATTGCCAACATTACAGCGCAGGAACTTCTTAAGTGAAACGCAATGTAGTAATTTCAGATAATTTTGTTAACAGAAAGAACTGTCCAAATGAGTCGACCATGACACGACACTGGTGTTAAACCGTTTTCCCAGCATAATATTATTCAAAAAGGATTTTATCGAGTCTGCAAATTCCAATAAAATCACACAATTTTCATATACGCAGCAGGCCATTACAATATATTTTAAAATTGTTTTAGTATCCCACGATAGCAAAAATCTTCTATTGAATGTACAGACAATCAAAATTGTTCACACCAGTCTCACTTTGGCAGTTTCACTTTTCTTGATATTTGTTCGGTTAGAAAAAAAAAAAACTGAAATTGAAATGAAAAATTATACTAAGTCACCGTTCTATGCAGATTAGGTACCATCTCACAGTGTGGGATTTGACCTTAGTTGCGGACATCCCGTTTTATGCGTTTTTCTGAGAGATAACATTGAAACAAAACTCCAATTAAAACTCCCATTGATGTATCTGTCATAGTTTTGTAGAAATTCAGAAAACAATGAAAAATCCATAGAAACTTTAGAAACAATTTTTCTTTTTTCTTTTATGGTTTTTTTTTTTACTAAATGTTTATTAGTTTGATAGAAAATGTACTTTATGAATCAACCAATCCACCAAAACCTAAAATATTGCGCTATTCTAGGCAAAAAATTGTTTTTCTATGATTTCATTTTATTTTTTTATCTAGTCACTATTTACATGGTCGCGTTTTTTTCAGTGTCAATATGTTAACTACATTAATTACTATTATAATAAAAAAAAACCAGATGCGACAGACACACTATAACAGAAATATTGAATTTTAAAATTTTATGTTAGGGTTGCCACTTAAATATGTTAAAAGTTACAACAGAAAACGTACGTTATTTCGAATTTGAGTGTGAGCATAATAGAGAAGATGATGGAGATTCCCTTTGTGTAGTTAACAGAAGAAACTTAAATACAATCAGATAATGAAGATGATTTGTAAATGTAGGTACCTACTTACTGTATGCTAATATACTATATCTATCTAAATTTTCTTTTTGTTAACACAGCGACCGAATACCTATTTAAGATGATATCTATTCCAAAAAAACCCTCTCTACCCAACAAAAAAGTTCTAACTTTATTTCCATAGAAATTATAAAAAACCTTAGAAACGCAATATCTCCAACATCGCGCAAGCTAGTTATATGGATTTTTGTCACGATTTAGTAGAAACATAACCCTATTGAATTTTTGTTAAAAAAAATGCGACAATAACATAGATAATTTCAAATTATTATTTTTTCAAAATTTTAAAATTATTTTTTTCTCTCGTTTTTCTGCACTTATAGGATTGAAATTTTCACACTAGTAGCATTGTAAACTAGCAGATGGTTTGATTTTTTTACAAAGAGAAATATCACTTTTTTCGGGAAATATGGCTGAAAACGTTTTTCGTAGAAATCCACGACTTAAATGAAAAAAAAAATATATCTGCAAATCTAATTGAAATTTTCAAAAAAGTATTACTTTAAATGGTCTGGGATGACCAGGCCTACTTAAATCCAACATAAAATGATAGTGTCCGCAACTAAGGTCAAATCCCACACTGTGCATCTGTATGACCATTATCCCACCTGACGGTGTAATGATGCAATCCAAGAGTACGGAAATAATAATGCAAATAATATTCGCGGACAGGTAATGTGCTGGAGTGTGTCACAGTGATTGTTAGAATTGTCATGAGCCATTCATTTATAGAAGAAAACAGTGCCACGCTTGGTTTTGATAATGCTGTTTTAGCAGTGTCCGACGAGGACTTGTGACCCATCGGATGAAAGCTGATGATTGACTTTCCTACTATGGATGGTTAATTAAACAATACCAATGTCCATAGGCACGCCACTTGTTCATCCCGGAGCCTCTGCAGTCGATGAACGGTGAGCCCGTGCTGATCCCGCACGAGTTCATGCAACTACGCGTATTGCTGCGCAACTACATACAGAACCTGACCACGCGCGCCAGCGCCGATTCTGCCGATAACTCGATTCTCGGCGTCACTGACTTCTTCGTCAACGAGTTCAGCGATTTTATTAATGAAATGGTATGTTTACAATTCAATTATTACCTTCTCTGGATATGTTTTTGTCGTTGTTCTTTTTCCGCAATAAAAACGTTGCAGATTTCTCTTGCGACTGAGAGATTTGAGTAATGAAACAACAAAATGAATGAAAGAATAAACAAGAATATGAAGTCAACTACATGATAGTGTTTTCGCAATAAAGAAAATGGTGAATTTCAGAAAACCACCCAAAAAAATTTTTGAACTTTATATCAAGTAAGTCAAAGTTGAGATGATTTCTATCAACTTTCCTTGAGCAAGCAAGTAAGGTACTAATAAAACAATCCTAATATGAAGCCTTTGCGGAGTAGTATTATAACAACCTATTTGACTAGCAGTATTTGAAAAAAGCCTTACCTTCTATCACCCCGAGAATTTTGAAAACTTATTAATCATAACCATTATCCATGTACACAGGACAACATTACTCCCCTTCGCGACGAATTCGATGCCTACTGCTCGATCCGCTCGCTATTCCGAGCTCGCCTGCCCGTGCTGATCGGCGCCGTCATGTCCGAATCAATGGGAGATATGCACGCTGCACGATTCTACGCCATCTTCTCAAGGCTTTACACAGATTTCTGCACGCTGATTTCGCACTTGTGCGTGGAAGGCCTCGACGGATTGCGGCAGCTTCACAAGACTTTCTTGGTAAGATGTTTGTCAAATTAAATCTAAAGCAACCACGTCATCATCATCATCATCATTTCAGCCGTAAGACGTCCATTGTTGGACATACGCCTCACCCAAGTGTCACCATAATGACCTGTCCTGTGCATCTCGCATCCATTGGATTCTGCGACCCTCACCAAGTCATCGGTCTACCTTGTGGAAGGCTCCCCAACGCTGCGCTTTCTATAACCACATATTGAGCTCTAAAACAACAGAAAATGCTACAGGCTTAGAAAGGGATGGCGGTGA
Organism: Mythimna ferrago; assembly: GCA_910589285.2. Classification (NCBI taxonomy): domain Eukaryota; kingdom Metazoa; phylum Arthropoda; class Insecta; order Lepidoptera; family Noctuidae; genus Mythimna; species Mythimna ferrago. Next base: position 12,794,214 of record OU342673.1, on the reverse strand, counting down.
TGATGATCATTTTAAAGGTGTATATCATTAGAGCAGGACAGATGAATAAAGGGAAGTTAGCCTAGCTTTGCACTACAGCGGGGCAACATTATACTCGTAGATTGCTTGTCAATCGGCCTAGGCTCACAAACCACATGTTTAGGCTTTGTTCGGACTATTTAGTACAGGTCATGCGGTGAATTAAGATCGCTCGGCAAAAGTGGAAGGGGCATGCGCAGTATTCAATTCTAAGGTCTATTTGGCGACGTGCGGGCGGGTGTGCGCCGACGGCGACACGTCATTGGTAGATAGAGTCGCTCTTCAATTCCCGCGTTGCGTTCTCGCGTCTCATTGGATACTGTTGTACTTGGGTACTGTTGCGTACAGCTTGTGTTATCGTATTAGTAATACGTGGTCGTAAAAAAAAATGGTTAAAAATAAAGTTTTAAAACGGCAAGCCAGAAAGAAGAAAGAAACTAACGAAATTATTTTTTTTAATTTTAATTTTAATTTTAAACATTTTAATTTTTCTGAATTAACCTATTTACAAGATAAATTACAAGCAAAAACTAGTGTTATTATAAGTTATGTTACTAAGGTACAAACATTAAAAATAAAACTAACTCCTAACATACTAAGAATTTCTGTGCGCAATTGTACACATGCGCCGATTGCCCCCACTACTTTCACCGAGCGATCTTAATTCACCGCGCGACCTGTAGATGGTTTATGTGAAGTTTGGTAGGGTAGAGTAGTGTAGAGTAGTGTAGTGTAGAGTAGTGTAGTGTAGTGTAGTGTAGTGTAGAGTAGGGTAGAGTAGGATAGGCTAGGGTAGAGTAGGGTATAGTAGGGTGGAGTAGGGAAGAGCGGGAGCGAAGCCGCGCGGGCAAAAGCTAGTATTATAAGGAAATACACGTTACGCGCTAAAATTGCAATCAGAAAATCTGGACTCTGTGCAAAACTACATGCACGAGTGAAAAGTTTCTATGAGATTTGTTTTTGTATGATTTGTACAACGCATAAAAACAAACGAAGGTATTTTGATAAACTAATTCACACATAAAAAAAAATGCGTAACACGCCCATTTATGTGACTGAGTGAAATCAAGTCACGGGGACAGTTAAATTTCATTGTTTCTAAGTTATAGAAATGGATATATTGTGTAATTATTTCTATAGGACCTCAGAATCCGTTACTTCGATGAATCCATTCAAGGAGTGGTGTTGGTTCTTGCCAATGAAAACCTGAACGCTATCATCAACACGTTGGGCTCACATTGTGCTCACATTCAGCAACATCTGCACCGTCGGCCAGGAGTCTCTGTCCCCTCGGTAAGTTATTTGAAGATGCAATAAACGTTGAATTTTAAAAGGACTGCAGATTGATGCAAACTTTATGGCGGTTGTGAATACATGGCGAATTCATATCTGGTACTGCTCAGTATTAAAATAATAATTTCAATTTTATTTATTTAACAACCGCCATAAATTTTGACGCCCACTGAATTGGGTCATATTGCAGCCTCCTCCTCTTGAGGACGATGAGGAGCCGACTCCGATGGAAGTGTCACCGGCAGCTCTACCAGTGCCTGAAGAGCCAGCAATCTCGTCGCCGGCTACTCCTGCTGCTGTTAACGACAGTTCTCAGTCTAGTACTATGTCAATGGCGGAGGAGGCCCCGGCTGCCGCTCTGGCCGCGACCCAGGCCACCACTTCGGTTGCCGCCGCCACCCCCGCTCGCGCCTCCCACACCATGACCTCCAGCACCGCCCCGCAGTCGCCTGTTACCTCGCCCAGTCGTGTTATGTGAGTTTTAAGGTACCCCACAGACAAAAGATTTTTAATCGGCCAGTAGCTTAGTACGATACTTCTATTTAGTGTACATTGCCGTTTTCTTGTTAGCTTTCGAAAGGCCTTGAAGTGAGTTTTTAACTTTTTTGAAATTGTTAACCATCTCCTACACATGCTTACCTTTTAAAAAGCTTGTGTTCATGACTCATCATTCACAACACTATTCATAGATTTACCTTTTTAGTCAATTTCACCTAAATACATCAACTTACATCTAGCGTCTGCTCCTAAAAATAAAACTGAATTATTGACCGATTAAAAATTTGATCTCTGTGGGGGACTTTATATAATAAGGTTCAACTTCGCTGAACATATTATTAATTTGTGACTATTATTTAGGGCTCCGAAGGAACGGAGTGAACCTGCAACTCCCACGCGGAACACGAGTGACCAAAACATACGATTCGTAAGTACAAAGTTATGATCACACACAAACTCAAGGAGCGAAAACCATACACATAAAACATAACTGTAGATAGCAATAACGTCCGTTCGAATCACCAAATTAGAATTTTAAATTCCAACTGTATTTAAATTGTTCAGAATTAATAATGCGCACCCACTTTAAGTCGGAAGAACTTGGAGCTGTTATATCGTTTTTACGTAATCGATTATGTTGAAACGTGAAAGCGAAAATGTGTAATTGTGTGGTAATGACGAAGATATTGGCACATTTGTGTGGTTAGCGTTGCACATGCACTGCTTAATGTTTGTTTGTATCGGGCGCCATGCAGGTACCTCCGTTGATGATTCTGCAGCACTGGGGCGAGGAGTGGGTGCCAGTGTTCACGCGCGACCAGCAGAGCCAGCGCCAGGAGCCGCAGGAGCCGTACAGCGATGCCTACATCTCGGGCATGCCGTCGCGCAAGCGCCGCTGTCTGCGCCAGACTCGACCACCCACCACACTCAATGGATTCATGGAAGGTGAGTCACAACTTTTATACGGGGCATCAGAATTCATAGTGTTAATGAGTGGTTTCTAGTACAAGCAAATTAAAATTAAAACTGAATTGCAGTGTTGATCTTTGTTTAAAATGGAAATTGTAGTTGTGTTTTTTAATTATATTACCGTATTACGTAGCTAAATAAAAAGTCCGAATTTGACAGGTATTTGACATTTCCTTAACAAGCAACTGAATGAAATATTTGAATTGTACCGTAATTAGGGACACAATAGAAAGACAATGAGAGAGCGAACGCCGGCGTTCGCTTGGGATTTAATGAATTAAAAGTTTGTCTAAAATCTTACTATAACGCCAAAATTTTATTGGTTTACAGGTTGCAAGTAGTTTTACTAATTTACAAATTTTAGTTCGTAAATAAGATTTATATCAGAGGTATCTACAAACCTACCTACAGGTCATTGGACTCGCTCAGCTGACGTTTTATTAAAGAAATTAATTTCGTATATGCGTAAATTAATACTAGTTTTGAAAAAAAGGTACTTTATTTTTTAATTTTATCTTTACAAATCGATAGTGTTTCATGTACCGGATCGACCCTCCACGGGATTAAAACGATCAAAATTTAACGTTGTATTTTGGGTAATCATTATTTACTTGTCAATCTTCTTTAATAGAGAGTGTGCGTGAAGCAGCCAACGAGCGGCCGGCCACGGTGCAGGCGCAGACGCAGGACAATACTCCCATGCGCATGGCGTTTCGCGAGTACATGCGCAACTATGTGCGCGAGCGCGCCGCTAACTCAACCGACTACGATCCTACGCGGTACACGTCTGCCGCGAGGTTTATTAACATGAACAGGTATGTTATCAACATATTATTTGAGACTTTACTGGACATAGGCTTCCCCAAAACGTCGCCACATCGACCGATCCTTTGCGATCCTCGTGTACCAGAACGCTACATCTTCTGGTACGCGGTCACTTCCAGAACCTTCACTTAGACAATGTATCAGTAGGGTATCATCATCCTCCTGCCCTTCACCCATGATACTCGGGGTCGGCGCAACACAGTTTCTTGTACTCCGTACAACTTTTCTTTACTCTGGTGAATATAAATGTGTACCTATGGATGAAGATGGACAGTGACGCTCTGATTTTCTTTCTCTCTTGTATGAAAGAATGAAAAACAAAACCTAATGATTACTACGTTCAACTAATTGTAGTAGGTGCATCACTGCAATGTCATTCTTCAGTTAATTTCTATCAGACATTGTCTTAGTCTTATCATTTTCCTTCTAGTTTACCCAAAAGATCTACAGTTTTAAATAAAAATAACACCGATTGATCCAAATTTAAAATAATATGTGAAGGAATTTTATTATTTCAATTTTTTTGCATTTCTCAAGCCCCATGTTTGAATAAAAGCAATGAAAGTGGTAATGTAACTTAAATCTCATAATAATATGATTAATACCTTGCCATATACACCACTAATTTTGAATTAGTAAGAATACTTAATGGGCTTATTAGAAAAGGTCTTGTTACTATTTATTTAAAATCTCAATAAATAATATTCATAAGCTAAGTTATTTGCTTTTTTTTATATCCGAAAACGTCAGTCCTTCTATGGAAATATTGTACGGGCTAAGAAGAAAAATACTGCGCGTATTATTTTCTAGTAGCAATTGTTACCAAATAAGACAAAATTTTGTGGATTTGAAATAATGGGATTTTTTTTTTACTTTTTACTACACAAATATAACGGTAACGGGCACGGATACCATTTTTTTTTTGTTCTAATCAAACATTATAAAATAGGTATGTATATAACTGTTATTTATTGACTGGTTTCTAACCAATTCCAGGACAAATAGCGTACCGCAGCCGCAGGAGAATGGTAACGGGCCACCGCAGGAAGAGGAGTGAATCGTATCGTAAGCCATTATATTCGGCTCACACAAGTAGCTTCGCTTTATAGTTTACGGTGTTCTATTACAGCTTGCAGTTAGGGTTCATAGTTTCAAATGGTCTCTCAATGTTTAATATATTCATACAGATAAGAAAACTAAATACTGTACAGTAGAAACCCAACTATCTCGACTTGGTTGAATTTGCGATTATCCGGATGGATGTATACAATTTTTAAGCCCAATTTTATACTTAAGTTTAAAAAGAGTATTGTATCGTTCAAATAAATATAAAGGCAACAATGTGCCACTAAAATACAGACACTAAAGGCAAATTAAAAAGCAATAAATTTAATTTATGTAATTACGTTAAATTATTTGTATGCAATGAAAAGCAAAATGATCTAAGCGTAGAATTGGTTCGGATGATCGGGTCTCTACTGTAATATTCAATACACACAATATAAAATTATAATTTTTTCGGAATGTTTACACTCTTAATGTTGTAGTAAAAATAATTTTAAAGATTTAAGTAATCAGTATAATGAAGTAGTAACAATAAATTGTTAGGAATGTAATAATCGCCTAAGTAAGCGAGTTATCATATATTTGATTAATGATCTATAAATCGTAGACTTTTACAGCTATTCTGTGTTTTGTTTTTAATAATGATCACTATTTATTTTAAAATGTGAGCTCCAGGGCGATACCCCTGTGGAATCTTGGCCAAATATAAAATTCGCTAATAAATGACCACGGAGCGGTCATGTCCATAAGATCCAGAGGGTTATTGATATCTGACGAAGACACAACCCATTTGCAGCTTAACTTTTATGTTAAAACTGCGTGAGATATATTTATTTATATATAATGTTATACCGAAATATTTATTTAGAAATACATTTATATATTTTTTCCTGAATGTTTACAGTTTTCAGTGTTTATTATAATAATAATTACCCGTATATACTTTTATCCTATAAATGTATAAGTACAGTTTTACTCTGGGTTTGTTGTGATAATGTCCGTTTAACATAAATGTCTACAGATAGAAGCAGTGTATTTTCATAATACCTGCTAAATTATATTCAATAGTCTTAATCCGTAAATGTTTTCAGATGTTCTTGGTGTTTATTATATTACAATATCATCATATCGTTATAGCCACACTATAAAATAGATGTAAATGTTAGTATATTCTGGGTGTGAAATAATGATGTATGTTTGAAGATATCTGTGTCTATTCTGATAATAATTAATTAATGTTCACTCTGTTCGCGTCGTGTGAATTTGCTGCTCTGATGTAGGTTATAAATGGCTGTGTGAAAAAAGTTAACATTTTTATCTTTGTCCTTTATAGACTATGAAACCAACACATGTGTCCCTAATCGGTTTCATTATAAAAGCAATAATGTGAAGGTGGTTTTAGACTATTACAACAATGAATTAAAAAATATGCAATTTTACTTTTTTTTTTACAAATAGACAAAATATATTTCTTTTTCTAGCATAGAAGCAAATGCAGCTCGGTATCGGCTAATCGAATACTAAAACTGCACAAACAATGCCACGCCCATCGCAAAACCTGTTTTCGGAGCGGTAAACTTAAAGTGACGTGAACTGCACTTGTAGTAACTGTTTTTTTTTTTTTTTTAATAATTATCCTAATCGAAAAATTCAAATTAGTGATTTAACGGAGGCCATTTAGCATAGGCGGATGTGGGAGCGGTCGTGCAGAGCTTGACCTCTTGATCATAGTTAATGGAAGCAAAGGTGTAGGTAGAAAAAAATATTTTATTAACACTTTTTGTAAGTCAAATTCAATCTGGTAACAAATTTTACAAGTTTTCTTCCGGGTTTGTCACTTTTTAGGTGATTTCTTAGTTAAGGGCCTGTTACACTACGCGTTATTTAGCACAAGATATTCAGACTCGTCTTATTTTTTATTTCGAGTCTGACCCTTATTACACTACGCGACAAGACGCGACATATACTAAAGCCGTCTGTATATCGTGTTTTGTAATAGGCCCTTTAGTTAGATCTTCGCTTAGTAGAGTTACAATACAACTCCGCTGAAAACTTGCGGAGGGGGAGATCCTTTACAAACATAATTCAAACAGTTAGTATCGGTGTTTATTGTTATAATAAGAACTCTTAGGCTCAGCTTCTGGAACGAAAATTACTGTAAAAGTAATAGTCTAAGATCCGATTAAGAACGACCTTCATCGGTATGTTTAATGGATGAAACGTATTTTATGACAAATTTAGTATATTAAATAATATAACACGGGTGGGTTGCCTAAGAAATTCCTGGCCAAACTATATATATATATATATATTTTAAATGCACCGGTTTGTTTAACAAATAAATTTAATACTAACTGAAAATACTCGTATGAAGCCTTTAGAACATAAAAACGTTGGGTTGCCAGGTGTATAAACAGGTGTGTTTATTTTGATATACAACAAATTGTATATCAAAATAAACGCTGTTTCATTACGAATACGATGATATAGGGTTGTCTGCAAAAAAATCTGGCATGAATAACGGTTGTGCATTTTTCCAAAAAAGGTCAATTTTCAATTTTTTAAATTAAGAATTCCTTAGGCAGCCCACCCGCGTTATATAATTTTATATACTAAATTTGTCATAAAATACGTTTCATTCATTAAACAGCCCGGTGAAGGTCGTTTTTAATCGTATCCTTTACTATAATGTGACAATTTGTCAAGTGCTAACATTGGCCGTTGACAATTCAATTAGCCAGTTGTGAAGCAATATACGCGTTTGATAATTTGTTATATAAAAGCGATAATTTTTGTTTGAGAAGCTGGGGAATAAATGTGTATACTATAGGTACTTAACTCTGTGTTTAATCTGGTAATAATAATCGATAATGTTTACAGTTTTTAACCATGTTTTGTGTCCCATAATAAATAATTGAATTTCGTTATGTTTAGTGGCACCGAATATTCATGAAGATTCGCGTCCGCCTTTCAGTAGCTGAATATTATTTTAATATATTACTCGCTTATTAGCGTCAATCATTCATAATTTGTGTTGTCGACGAATGAATTCTCAATGATATTTTGTCGACGGAGAATTGATGTGAATAATTATGTCAAATTGTTACATTTCGATGACCCCACCGAATGAACGATAATTTACATCTCCCACAATTCGAACAATTCAGCTCGCGAAAATTATATGGGGCCGATTTTTCAATCTTTAGATATCTTGTTTACTGAAGAAAAGAAAGTACGGTTAAACCGGCCAAAATGATCCTTCAGGTAAAAGTTAAGGGAGCCGAAAAACAACCAAAAAAGAAAATGTGGCTGACTGTTCCTCTGATGTAGATATAAATTTATATAAAGAGTACACATAATTTTCTCCACTTGTATGATCGCGTGTGAATGAATTAATAAAAAACATCAATTACCTATTTTTTTATTTAATCTTAAAGCTTAATTAATGGAAGTAAAGTTTAGGTCAATGTATCGATTAAAAGAGAAAACTAATTTGCTCAATGATATTTATTCGGTGGGGCTATGGACTTGTTTTTTAAAGACTATTTATACGTTCTTGATGAACATTGCAATAGAGATCCTTTTTATTTTATCATTATGACAATTAAGTAGACGAGATTCATTTTATGAAGTAATAATCACTTAAATATTTACCTACTTTACTATAAAATAAATACATAAATAATAGGACCGCTAGGCTTTCTTCGAATCTGGCGTGTGCGTCGCCAAACGTACACGCTGCACTAACGCTACGTAAACGTCGTGTATGCTGTATAACGCACTAAAATTCAATGCAATCTCGTCAACGCTACGTCCAGATGAGAAGGCAGCCTTAATCGGTTGTTACATGTGTAGTAATTTCTGGAACTAATAAAGAAAAAGAAATAAAGTATAGTTTTATTTTAAATTCCTAGGTGAATGAGCCAGTTTAACAGTCAACAGCGAAAATCCTCTCTAAAGAGTGGTTTATTGTGGTGGAGCAGTAAGGTCAGATAACAGGAAATCTTTACAATTTTGAATAAATACTAACTACATTCTGCACAAGCCCAGAGCTGATCCATCATATTATAGTACCTATCTCGAGTCATCACGGCAAACAGCTTTGCTCTTATTGTGATTTATTGTTAATCTTGTGAAGAGCCAGTTCTGCATCTGGTTCACGGTGGACGCTATCATGCGCGTGCGAACCCTAACGACGGGAGATGCGGTGGCCCGGACAAGGGCAACGCTTTCAATACCCTGCCTTGGAGTTACATTAGGCAGGCACTCTGGTTCACTCTCGACGATGAAGTAAGTACGGCGCGGGGGCGGGCAACGAGCGGTGCGCTCAAGTCAAGTGGTGACCGCCCGCGCGTCTCCATATCAGTGTTGTGCAATTTATTTTAGTCGTAGAATTAGTCAGGATATTGATTTCGATAAAACTCGCCTTTACTTTTCCTTGCCCTATAGTAGAGATTCACTTCTTCCTTTGCCCACAATAAACCGAGCGTTAGGAATTTTGAATCAAAAAGATGTCGCCGTTGTTCAGACATTTTGTTCGCGAATAAAAAAAAATACCTCGACGACACAACCACGAACACAACACTACGCCACTATAGTGCCGCGCGATCTGCCCGCTGGTTTTGAGAACAGGTCTGCGTTGCCTGCTCCACTCCCGCGCCGCCGCCGCCTCCGCCGCCGCCCCGCTGCCCACAAGATTCGAGGCAGAGGCCTTACAGAGCGCCGGTGTTCGCCACCGCTGCCAAAGCGACCGGCGGCCTCCTTGCCGGCCTACCGCCAAGGTCTCATCTGTAGGTCACAGTCCTTGCACGCATGCTAAGTCAACAGGAGACTACCTGAAACTACAGGTTTAGAAGCGTGAAATTTTACACAAGGTTTCTTTTAATGGTGTAGGCGAGTACTAAGCGAGGATTTTCCAAAATCCTGGGTGGATTTTGGAAAATCCTCGCTTAGTACTCGTATAGTCACATGGAGATGCAACGCCGGGGCGAAATCCGTTGCTGTAACAAATCGCTGTATGGCGGATAGAGTTCAAGCGGGATCTCATGGCGAAATGGCGATAGCGAGCCATAATCATGGCGGTAAGACCCTTCTTGAGGACTGGCTGGAGAGACGCCATGGCGTCCTCACTTTCCGCATGACCCAGGTCCTCACCGAATATGGTAAGTTCGGGAGGTTCCTACACCTGATTTGGGCACAGTTGGGCGGAAGAAATGCCCGGAGGACACAGTGGATGTGTGTTCCGCTTGGGCGGAGCATTACCGCGTCCTCATGGAGACGATCAATGGCTGCGATCTCTCGCACCGGGCCCTGGAACGCCATGGTCTGGAACGAGAGGGGAACACCGTTTTTTGCGAATTAGTAATGCTAGTAAAGGAGGCGGCCGCATTTGAGAGAACGGACGTCTTTACGCCCCAGCTGCCGGGACCCCGACCCCAACTTTCAGCCACCGTCGGCTTCGGCTGACGGACGATAAGTCGCCGTCCGATCGTTCGGTAACCATCTAGACCGAACCCGAGTCGTCAAGTCAACGGCGGTGCGTGAAACACGTGCGCCTCAAAGAGATGTGAGCAAAACCATCGGGGCTCAGCAGGACCGAAGCTTACCTACGTTAATTTTGAAACACAAAAACATTCTACAGCCTAATATGTAATGTGGTGATACGACAGTAACCTGCACGTGTGTCCGCGGGTTGTCGTTCCCTTACGGATACCTACGTAAAGAGTGAAGGACCGTCCATGGAATTGTGCACCCTCAGAGGCGGCCCCGCCGCGCCTCCAGCGGTGTGCGCTGGGCCTAAGAGGTTTCGATGTCCGCCTGTGAATATTCTGTCTGAAGGAACGCTTCAACGCGTGTTGAACAGTGGCGAAGTAAGGGAGGCTTTGTGTGCATTTACCCTGCCACCGGGTAGCCAGGAGGAAGACTTGCTCCTCTCTCTGCCACCGTTAGTCTCGTAGTCCCAGAGATTGTCCAAGGTCTTGTTTCTGACTACTGATAGGGGGACAATCTCTATAAAAAGTTACCCCAAACCTCCAAGCGGCGGCGCACCGTGAGGGAGGTTGTTAGCTTTGTCCAATGCGAACCACCGAATTTGAGCCGATTCAGGATGTTAAATACTCGTGGGCAGGGACTTAAAAACACCTTCATAAAGGTTACAGAATTATAAGTGTTGCATGTTGAATGTGTAACAGAATCAAAAATGTAACACTTATATATATGTTTTCAATGTGTTAACCCAAAACACTTAAAAAGTGTAACCGTAACATATCTGTAACAGATATAAAAGTGTTAACAGTGTTAATAAGTGTAAAAGGTAAACGCAACGCAGCGTTGCCAAAGTTACAATTTACTTATTTATGGTACTGTGAAATTATTTCAGTTACCTACACATATTAACACATATTATAACAGGTTACAGTTTGATTCGGTAGCACTTCTTAACACATATAAAAGGTTACAGTTTCATTCGGTAACATTATTGTATCTGTTACATTTAAAAGTGTTTTTCTGTTATAACTGTTTTAAAAAACAGTGTTAAAACACATTATTACGGTTACAGTTTGAGTCCCTGCTCGTGGGAACAAAAATGAGCAATTTTTTTAAACACCTTAATGTTGTATATTTATAAATTCACAAAGGCTTCGCCATCATCATCGAAAGGACTCCCTATTTCTGTAATACTTGTCAGAAGAAAACCTAAAATTTCTAAGCAAAATTCTAATCATTCGGGGTATGCAAAAAACGATCATCATTTAGATTTTCCAAAAGTACTAAATTAATTAGTATCTTACAACTAAATTAATTAATTAGTAGTAGGGACCCCTTGGTCGAATTTGCTACAGACCCCGCGCCGGTTCAATCCGGCACTGACGGCACTTCACACCAGGACAGCATCGAATGTTACACAAAGCACAGGTCCAATCATTTGTGGAGCCACATGTGGGCGGTGGGCCTTTCAATAAGCACTTCCCTGGAATCTTTAAATTTGAAAAAAAACAAATTGTGTGTTATCGATTTTTTTTTATTAATTTGACGGCCGATTGATGTCCTTATGTATGGAATATAATATCGTTCAAATGTCCACCGCAACTTTGCTGGATAGCGCGCATACGAAATATACAACTTTCCATGTCCTTTACTGTTTTCATTATTAGGAATTTCATCTGCTCATTGTTGAAACCTCCTGAAAAATATAATTTACCGTGTGAGTAATATTGCAATTATTAAATAGTCGTTTTTGTATCCAAACGTCGCGTTTTCTCTGCATGTTTCTAATTTAATTCACTTTTTGCGTGTTTAAATTTGTTCATCATATTAAATAGTAGCCTTATTTTAAACAAAATGAGTATAATAAGATGCACGTTAATTATGAAGGTGACAGCCGGAGGACTGAAAAAAAACCGAAATTAATTTAAAATAAAAATTTAATTACTTTAAAATTACAATATTTATTAATTATAATAAAATCTTATGTCTAGACTTGGACGTTGCTAGTACCGATTAATTATTATAAGAATACAGCATTCTGGGCGATTGTGAAGTAGGTACGGACGCAGCATCAGCGGATTGGAAGTAGGTGATCGGCGGCGACACGAGGAGTCGGATCAGCAATATCGGTGTCGCAATCTTGTTTGGAAACATCCGTTGACGCAAATGACCATCATTTCGCTATTCAGCCGTTTTGGTGTAGGCAGGGCACGTAACACCTCCCCCCTTAGAACAGCAACTATTTGAGCAAATTCAGCGAGAATGTTGCTGGTACATTTTTATTATTTATAGGTGATTCTGCATCTTCGTACCTATTGATGATTTTCAGCGCTCGCCTCTGGTGTCCGTGGCTTTCTGAGCTTTGTGCAAACGATATACCGACGTATAGTGAGGGTAATGTTCAGTACAGTTGCACCGAATATTACGACGTATAGTGGAATAGGCATGTGATAGTTTGAAAGTTCCAGGTTTGCGCGATCGATCTGTAGTGGTTGCTGCATTAAGATTTTATCTTCGATCTCATGTAGAATTTTCAGATGTAGTGAGTTTAGCTTTAGACGTGGGATAGCTTGACTGTCGATGTTGAGGTTCATTGGTATTTCGGTGATTTTTAGCGGTTGTCCATTGATATGATCATCCATGTTGACGATAGTAAATTGGTCAGTACGCAGTAGGTAAACAGTTTTGCGGAATGGTGGCGGGATAGCTTCCGTGCAGCGAGATGAATTCTTGACGTTCGCAATGTAGCTCGGTTCGAGTTGGTTGTGGAAAGGTGAGAGTATAGCGTCTGTCGTCCAGTTGCTCCATGGCTTCCTTGTCCACAGTGAGTTTAGTAGGCAGGCATGACTTCTGTAGAGATTGATGGAAGATGAGTCCTTGGATACAGTCTATATGTCCTCTCGTCGGTTGTTGGTTGACTTCTTCCTCGCAGAGATGGATTCGGTTAAACTTCGGGCATTCAGCCTCTATGTACTTGAAGACTTTCCCATTCGTTGCAATGAAAGGGTAAGGAGGAATAAAGGTATACATTTTACTGGGAACTATTGCTAATCTATATAATTCATACTCATCGGGAGAAACTATCGGGACTTTGAATATAATTACCTACTATTCTTTTGCCTGTTTAATAATAATCAGGTTTTATTATGAATGAATGCTGGCTAAGCGAAGGTTCTATACTAGACAACTTATCTGGTTATAATGTGACTCGAACTAATACTCAAAATAATAAAAATGGTGGGATAGTCATCTACACCAAAACAAACTACGATGTAACTGTAATTGAATCCAAAATACTGGATACCGACAGCCTCCTTCTAATTCTTAACAAAAAAGTGGCTATACTTGGGCTGTACCGATCACCATCTTTTACGAACCTTTCAAATTTTATCGCTTCACTAGACATTTTCCTTAAAACAGTAAATAAATATCCAACGCTTATTATCACCGGAGACATCAACATAGATATATGTAGCACGAAAAACAATAAACATCACGACTATATGTGCCTTCTGGCCTCATATGGCTTACTTCCCGTCATCACCAAACCGACCAGACAAAAATCTTGTCTTGACCACATATTTGTTAAGTGCAATACCAAACCCAATGGCATAGTCTGTAAAAGTTCCATCACAGATCATGACATAGTAATAGCAAACATTCCTCTCAAAAACACTAGCACTAGTCGCAATAAAAAACGCCGGGTGTTCAAATTAAACGAAGATGACTTAGCCACCGACTTAGCTAAAATTGATTGGTCTGATACCCTTAACCAACATTGTGTGGCTTCTGTTGCCGATTCTTTTATTGGAACCCTAGCTAAACTAATAGAAACACACACATATGAAGTTAAAACTCCTCGTAGTAAACGTAACATTCAACCATGGATCACACCCGGACTCATGAGATGTATGAAACACCGGGACAAGCTACATCTGTCAGTACGCGATGACCCCACCAACGAGATAAAAAAACTAATTTACCGACGTTATAAAAACTTCTGCAACAATCTCTTACGCAACCTTAAAATTGAATACGACAGTCGACAAATCCAGGAAAATAAGCAAAACTCTCAAAAACTATGGAAAGTTCTAAAATCAATGTATGACCCTAGTACCCGAAATTGCAATACGTCCAATTTATTAACAAGCTCGCTGGACCCTGTCGAGTCTCTCAACAAGTGCAATTCCTACTTCACCTCCGTAGGCAAAAAGCTGGCTGACACCATATTGACAAGATTAGCAGAAACTCAAACGTCAATCACTAGCAAGTACTTATCCCCGACAACGTCACCGTCCTCTTTCTTTCTACACCCTACTGATGAAACTGAAATCACTAACTTCATCAATCAGTTAAAAAATGATAGCTCCCCAGGTCCTGATAAAATCGGCGTAAAACTCATAAAGAAAGTACAACTTTTTATCATAACTCCTCTTACCCACCTAATTAACCTCAGCCTGGAAACAGGTGTATTCCCCGAACAATGGAAGGTAGCAGCTGTAAGCCCAATACACAAAAGTGGCTCTAAGGACAGACCTGAAAATTACAGACCAATAGCCCTTCTGAGCATTCTATCTAAGCTTCTGGAAAAAGTTGTTAACACTCGGCTAGTTAATTTTCTTGAAAAGTTCAATCTCATATCAGAGAGACAATTTGGTTTTAGAAAAGGCAAGTCTACTGAAGACGCGGCTTTACTACTAACTAACTCCATATCAGCAACTATAGAAAAGGGTAACCGTTGTATGGCGGTCTTTTTAGACCTAGCCAAAGCATTCGACACCATCTCAATAGATCTTCTTCTTAAAAAATTAGATTCCGTTGGAGTAAAAGGAAAACAACTTGAGTGGTTTCACAGCTACCTCACCAATCGCCGACAATACGTCAAATCCGACGACCACTCAAGTAATCAACTCCCTATAAATTTTGGAGTTCCGCAAGGTAGCTTACTGGGTCCAACACTATTTATTATTTATATGAATGACATACTAAACCTGGAATTAAAAAACGCAGAACTAATATCATATGCTGATGATACTGTTCTCATATTTAATGGTAAAAACTGGGAACAGGTCTACCATCTCGCAGAAGAAGGATTAGCAACAATTGCTCAAACACTCGACCATAATTTACTAACACTCAATATAAAGAAAACTAAACACATTCCATTTTACAAAACACTCTCATCTAGCCCTCCTTCCAATCTAAAATTAAAATTTCATACATGTCAGCTAAACACAAACACCTCACATGAAGACTGCGCATGCGACTGTATTGACCGAACTCAGTCTATTCGTTACTTAGGTCTACTCATTGACGAAAATCTATCTTTTAAAGCCCACATCAAACAACTGTCTGGTCGAGTGAGGAAACTTATATACATAATTAAGAAATTGAGAGACCGTACCCCAATAGACATAATGCGAACGGTTTACTTTTCCATATGCCAGTCCATAATACAATATGGTGTGTCTATCTGGGGTGGAGCTGGTAAGACTACAATGATTGAGCTCGAAAGAGCCCAGAGATCTGTTATAAAGGTTCTTCTAAAAAAACCTTTTTTCTTCCCTACTGACTCCTTATACAGTGAATTTCCAGTTTTACGTGTTCGTCAACTGTACGTCCTCAATGCTTTCTTCCGAACTCACAAAACCGTAAAGCTGCGACCTGACTATGGCTCATTAACCTCCAAACGTGTCTTTCATATACCACAGCAACGAACAACCTCCCTCCTAGCTAGACGATGCCCCGCTTACCTACACACCTTCGTGTATAACAAGGTCATTAGCAGCTTACCTTGTGACACTAAAACACTCTCCTTCGCCATGTGTAAAAAAGCAGTCAAAAAATGGCTTTTAGGTCTTACATACGATGATTCAGAAAATCTTCTCACAATTAACTCGGAATCACATCACAGACACTAAACATTTACACAACACACTCACACATTTACACATCCACACCACATTTTAATCTTTATTTTTTCTAAGATATATTTTTTTTTTTTTCAATATTCTGTGCTAAGTTCAGCACATTTTAATTTTTTATTATATTATAATTTTTGTTTATGGTTAAGAAAATAGGTAATAGATAGTTTTAAGACACCTTGATCTCCAGTGCTTATTAGATCCTATCTTTTATAACTTTATTTTGTAGTGTTTTTAGAGTCACTTACATTTGTATACAAATATACTAATCTCAACCCGGTCCCCAAGATACAGGCTTCGCCGAGTTTGGGGACCACCGTATACTACATGATGAAGTTCGCCAATAGTTACATTCCTACTTAAGTTACGATTGTTATAATTTAAGGCAACTCTTGTAACAATGGTTCAATAAATTTATTATTATTATTACTGTACAACATTCTCTTAGATCTGCCTCTAGTATTTGATCTGACCCATATATAAATCTTAACCGTTTAGTCATATTACCTAAAGTGTCTACCTATGCTTAAAGTACTATGGTGAGTTGGTGAGATGCACGTATAAAAGCTAAGGTATTAATTGTATTATAGTTAATAATTTAGCAAACTTCGCGTATCTTATAAGATCGTTTTCCACAGAAGCTTTCTCGTCTAAAAGTAAGTTTAGGGTACTATTGATTCTCTCTTGATTGCTTACAGTTTTTGAAAGTTGGTAAGTTACTGTATCTAGTCATCCATTCTTTCTTATATGCTCATTTAACTCCGATACTATTGCCATTCAACTGTTAGAAAATCATGATCATCATTATCATCATGATTTTCTAACAGTTGAATGGCATTTTTGTAAGTTTGGGCATCCAATTGATCTAAGTTACCAGTTATGTTTTTTATAACTGAACCTAAACCGTCTATAAGACCTCTTTCGCTACGACCGGGTTCTAATGTTTTTAGCTGAGAAATAATCTTATCCAATTTATCAGATAAATGGTTCATCTGAAGTTCATATAGAACAAAGGTTTGATTAATTATTTTGGTTTGGAAATATTCTAGTTGATTAATTACAGAATCGAGTCTTCGTTCAATATCGGCTAAGTCTATGTATTGTAGAAAAGAATGATAATGCGTTATGAGTCTTGCTTGTCCCAGATTGAAAGGTAGGAGCCTTGGTCCTTCGTATAAGCTTTCAAGTCTTATCTCGAGCGCCACTGTTGTGTGAACGATCATCGCAAGTAGTATTCTGTAACAATTTTGAAGTTTTAGGGCTACGCTTGAGTCGGGACTTAGCTACGGGGCCTTTCTTTTTAGATGTATATATGTGAACCGGAAGGTCAGCCAGCACAGTGTCTTGAGTATAACGCGGTGCTAATTTTTGACGACTAGCCGCTGGGTTGCTAATGAAAACCTGCTGTTCTGGTTGGTATTCTATTTCAGGCTCTCTGTTCTTATTCCTATTCTGTATGATGTTCGTCCGGTCAGTGAGTGTGAAGTCGTTAATAAGGTCGTATATAGTCTTCATCTGTTCTCGGTGTGTTAGGAGATACTGTTGCATTAGATGTTCAGTCATGTTAATGTCAAGTGGGTCTCTTGGATCGAAATGTCCTCTAATTATGTCATGGGGTCTGCATTTTGTGAAACTGTGAATTGTACTATTGTAAGCCAATATAGCATATGGCATGAGGTTGACTATAGGCTCATCTTTCTGACGTAGGCGTAAGATACGTAGGTATTCTATCTAGTAACGTAGAGTGGAATCGTTCGATATTTCCGTTATCATTAATCATAATTAACCACCATAAAACTCTGGCTCACTACCCTAGAGTGAGCCAGAGTTTTATGGTGGTTAATTTTATGTAATCTAGTAAATTCGGAAAATAATTGATTTGTAAACTCGGTACCGTTATCGGTTACGATAGTAAATGGAAGACCGTGATGTGTATAGTAGTTTAAAGCTGCCTGAAGAATACTAACTGCCGTGGCATCTCTTAAATGGTATGCCTGGCCGTATTTTGAGAAAACGTCCATGACTGTAAGATACTTTTCATTTTGGGCTGTAAAGAGGTCCCTATGTACCATCTCGAAAGGTTTGGTATCTGGGGGTACTAAATTTAGTAGGGGACTAATTGGATTCCGATCGTACTTGGCTTGTCCGCAGATTGTACACTCATTAATATATTTAGTTATTTCGTCCCTCATCTTGGGCCAATAGTATTTCCGGGAGAGAGCAAGATAACATTCGTTTATACGTCTGTGATTGGTTTTGCCCTCGTGATACAGTTTTATAATCAGTTGCTGCTTTAAATATTCTTTAACGTCTTTTAGTTCAGTCTCTTTAAGCACTAAGTTCATGGCTGAGCTTTTAAAGTTATTTTGGATGATAGGTATTATTGAATACATGCCTAAGGGTGGAGTTATGTTTAAAGCAGTTTTAACTTTAGGCTTGACATATTCCTTTATGGCGTTTATTACGTCTTGCTCTAAGTTAGCTTCTGAGACCTGAATGTCTGTGCGAGTATGTGTGTCGAAGGGTTTAGTAGCTGTTGGTCGTTTAAAATAGGGGGGGCTATTACTCACTATAGTTATGCATATTTGTCGGTGAAATTTATTCAAGGGTTCGTCAGTGATAGGGACTTCTAAAAGAGGGTTTTCAGTGCTAGTATGGGCGGTGGCTGTCGTAGAACCTGCTCGAGATGGTGGCCGCTTTGAAGGGTTGGCTAACATTGACTCTGTCTAATCGTTCAATAGTACCCTAAACTTACTTTTAGACGAGAAAGCTTCTGCAAAAAAACGATCTTATAAGATAAGAAGAGAAGCGAAGTTTGCTCAATTATTAACTATAATACAATTAATACCTTAGCTTTTATACGTGCATCGAGCACTCACCATAGTACTTTAAGCATAGACACTTTAGGTAATATGACTAAACGGTTAAAGATTTATAAATGGGTCAGATCAAATACTAGAGGCAGATCTAAGAGAATGTTATACAGTAATAAAACCTGGTTATTATTATACAGGCAAAAGAATAGTAGGTAATTATATTCAAAGTCCCGATAGTTTCTTCCGATGAGTATGACAAAAAAGTGCTCGAAGAATATGTGAAGCAGCTTGTGTGGCTTATAGTAGATTTTTTTTCCTTAATTCAGGACAACACCACATCGCATATCTCTAGAACAGTTTGCGACTGCATGTAAGACGTTGGAATCATTGCGATAGAGAGGCTAGCTCGTAATTCTGATTATAATCCAATTGAGTATATCTGGTATGACCTTGAAAGAAGACTTAGCGCAAAAAACCTGGCTCTCCACGTGCTTCAATTTGTCATTGACGAGGAGTGGGATGTTATACCATAAGATTTCATGGTAAAATTAATACGGTGGACGAAAAATCGAGTAACAGCTGTAATTAAGGCTCGGGGAGGGAATACATATTAACAAACAGGATGACCAAGAATTTTAAGTTTGACTCTCATTTTTTTCTTAAGTGAAATCTGGTAATTTCATATGTTGGATTTTGTGCTCTAAAACCTTTCAAGGATTTTTTTACACTGTATTTCATATCATTAGAAAGGTAATTAAATAATTACAATTAGTTTACAAAATGTTTTCAATATCTATTCACATTCATGACAAAAACTGCCTCAACAAAAAGAGTTATGATGTGCGATTTTTTTGCTCTTGAGTGTATAATACCTACACTATAATAAATTGCTGTATCTTCGTCATTTTTGGTCTGATTTAAATAATTTCTTCACAGTATTTATTGTTTTTCTTTGACGCTATACGTCTGATTAATCCACAAAACTCACGACTGATCTTCATTATAATAGTTATGAGGAATTATTTAACCTGATAGTGTGTGTTATCACAAAATTGTATTTGAAAAATCGTGCGACTATAATTTTTCAGCAAATTTTTGATGAATGATATGAAATGGACCTGGCTTTAAAAATATCAATTGCCACTGATTTGACGGAGCATAATTTTTTTGGTGTGTTCATGATTGCCAGGGTAAGGTTTGTATGAAAGGAAATTAAATTGCACCCGAGCGAAGTAGGGGCAGGTCGCTTGTGATACATAATTACAAGCTGGGATTTGATTAGATTAGAGGTAGATGGAATATGGTATGTCTACAGTGAAATGAGAGGAAGGGAGTTCTGATTATGCCTGTTACAATTTAATTGGACCTGGTGCCCCTTGCGTTTTCATATTTGGGTAAGTTGCTAATTAATTTACCTAAGGCCACATTCCAACTTTATCGTGACGATAGATAATCGTGTAGTTTTGTGTGTCGTGGCTTACATATTTAAATGGAGGTGGACGACATGATTAGCGTTGAAAAAAACAGGGAATATTCCCGTTTCTTTCAAATACTGTTGTTTTATTCAATGTAATATTCGAAACTTTCAAGAAAATAAATTATAAATTTCATGTATTTTTCCAATACAGAATGGAAGAAAAAAACGTGTTGCGCCGACCCCAAATAAAACGGGATTAGGGCAGGAAGATGATGAGATGATGATGTATTTTTCCAATAAAACCGAAAAAAAACGAAAAAATATGAAAAGAACCGAAAACTTCATGTTTGTTTTTTTCAAATGCGTACTTTTTTTTTTAAATTAATATAAACTAGATGACGCAATCTGATGGTGAGGCGCACTAGTTTATGAGGCCTATGTCCAACAGTGGACAGCAATCCTTATAGCACCTAAATGGTGATACTTGGGAGAGGCTTATGTCCAACAGTGGACACAAGTCATTATAGCGAGGGGAGACTTATGTCCAACAGTGGACATCAGTCATTATAACGCCTAAATGGCGATACTTGGGAGAGGCTTCTGCATAAAATGAGGCCTTACCTATCTGAAACACTTCGGGAGCAGCTTGTGGAAAGTCTGGTTTTGTCCAGATTTAATTATACAGACACAGTGTACGGCTCGCGCCTACTGGCTCGTACAGACCGGCTTATTCAAAGGGTTCAAAACGCGTGTGCTCGGTTTTGTTATAAGATTCCTCCCAGAAGCCACATAACGCCATTCCTCAACAAGCACTTTACCCTCAAAATGAAATCGAGACGCAAGCTACACTTGGCATGCCTACTGTTCGGTGTAATTAAGTACCAAAAGCCAGACTACCTCTACAATAAGCTGAGCTGGATCACTAGTAGACGTGACTGCGGAAGAAGGCAATGCTCGCAACAACTCTCATCACAGCCTCATAGTACAGCAACATTTAGAGGCAGTTTTCGTTACGCGGCTAGTAAAATTTGGAATAATTTGCCGCCGCCTATTAGAACAATAAACACGATCAGTACCTACGCTTACGGCAGCTTTTGATCGATGCGCAGCGAAAGTTAAACCTAAGTAATTTAAACATTTCATTGATATAATATACGTGCTAGTTTTTAATTTAAATTGTCTTCGGTCATAATATTAATTAATAAAAAACAGATTTTACATAGTTACTATAATGTGGGTGGTTGTGTGCCGATTATCCCCTGCAGCTGCCTCGTCTCTTCGCCTGTTGCGAGGGATTTTTTGACATGTCTACTATATCACGTGCGTTCCCATGTATTTTTTTTTTTGGAGACCAAAAAAAAATACATGGGAAAAGTAAAACAATTAAAGGGAAAAGAAAAGTCCAACAGTGGGCATCAATTATTATAACGCCTAGGTGGTGACACTAGGGGGAGGCTTATGTTATTTTTAGGACTTTTTTTGTTACGTCAAATTGCACTTATTAACAAATAAACAACAAACAATACATTAAATAATGGTTACAAATAACTATATACTGAAGTGGCGCGAAGACACGTCCCGCATGCGGCATGCCGCACCTCTTGCCGCCGCCGCTTGTTGCTTTCCGTTGTGTCACGAGAATAGCCGAATATTGCCGAGCGGCCGACGGCGGCCTATCAACGGGGAAGATAAGATTAGTAAAATTGGTGTTTGATTGATTTAAAAAAATATTAAGCCTCATTTAGTAATATAAAAGTTTTGCTTCTAAATATAAAACTTGAACAGTAGACAGCAAAATTAATATGTTTTAATTCCCGCATGAAATTCAAAACGATGTTTGTTGTCACCCTACATAAATAATTTGTAAACAAAACAGAAAACTTACCTAAAAATGAAATCCCACAACCAGGATACCCATCACTTTTACAAAACTTTACACAGCAACGTTTAACCATGTTGCACACTATAAACTTAATTAAATATTGTGTTAAAAATTTTTAACAAATAGAAATACAACTTTAATCACAACTAGTGATGGGTAAATGCCCTGGCATTTTGGGCAGATTGGGAAAATTCCCAATAAACGCCCATAAATTCCTGCCCGAGGGCATTTATCTGGGAATTTATTTTTTGTTCCAAAATTAATTCATGACATTAATATTAGCTTTGGAAACTGGCTTAAATCGATGAGTTTAGTAATGGTTAAGTCTCTATAGGTGTTTTTATATGAATTTGCACATTCTATTATTATTAGTTTTACAAAACCATGTTTACGAACACAAATGTTACGAGTTACCTGGCGGCGGCGTAAAAACACTTGCATCGTGAGAGGAGTACGGCAAGAGATGCGTACACTGTTATGGTTAGTTGTTTTAAGTAGGTACGTACGTATATGATTTTATGAATTAAATTGCAATATATTTAGAGTCTGTGCGGAAAGTAAACCATCGTGGGATTTGAGGGCGCTGCTGTAGATAAATATCGTTTTTGTTATGTAAGCAACATTGTGACGTCATTATAGTGCGACTGTTAAATCTTGATATTTTGAAACTATATTAGACTAGCTTCTTCCAGCGGCGTCACCCTATAATAAAAATTATCCGATTGGCTGAATTTGCTCACCCAATTAAACTGCAAAGTTATAGCTTATGTGCTAT
The DNA here is from genome assembly GCA_910589285.2 of Mythimna ferrago. Classification (NCBI taxonomy): domain Eukaryota; kingdom Metazoa; phylum Arthropoda; class Insecta; order Lepidoptera; family Noctuidae; genus Mythimna; species Mythimna ferrago. The sequence continues at coordinate 12,771,245 of OU342673.1, read as the reverse complement.
ATTATTGCAATGTTTATGATTAAGTTCATCTGTCTAGTAGTTTTTGCGCGACACATCCATACACACGACTACCTCCATCCATCTTCACAAACTTTCGCATTTATAATATTAGTAGCCTATATATTGAACTTGCTCACGTGATGAAACTTAGTAAAAATATAGGTTATAAGCTATATTATTGCAACGTTTATCATTAAATTCATCCGTTTATAAGTTTTTGCGTAATGAGTATCAAACCGTTAATTGTGGCGACACCTGGGGGAGGCCTATGTCGAACAGTGGACGTCTTTCGATTGTAATGATGATGAACATTGAAATGCAAACACGAACCGGTAAAGGAAAATAGCGTGAAGAAACTGCTGTACTGCCTATCTAGGTAGGTTCCACCAGCGACAACTTACCCAGTGCCAATGAAAATGGTTCTATCACTTTGACTGGGATCGGTTTATTATCACTGACTGGAATATTGTAGCTAACAGCAAGTTTATGTTTACCCTAGTTAAATAAATATAAAGGTGAAAATAGAACACACTACCACTTTCTCGTTGTCTTCCTCAGTACATTTTTCCCTTTTGCTAATCTATGAAAAATATGAACTTAATGACTATGAAAATAAAGTACACTTCAGAATTTGTAATGTTGCGTCGTAAAAAATCTATTTAGCCTGTAAGGGACCATCTCGTATATAAGATCTTTGGGATCACTTGGTTGTCCGTCTGTTTATCTGTTAAGACCTTTTAACGCTTGGAGGTATCGAGTTAAAATTAAAACCATACGCTCAAGTCTGCGGTCTTTTGAAGTTGTGAAAAAATCAGACTTCTGAGTTAACGAAAAAAAAAGATACGGCCGTTTATGTCGCAAAAAAACGTATATTTCTATAATCAAGCGAATCAAAGTTCATAGGGTGAATCCAGTTGACCTTAAATCCTGAAATTTGGCATAAATCAAGGTCTCATAGAACAAGTTCAGGGAAAAATCTGAAAATTGTAAATTTGTAAATACGCCACAAAAAAAAAATTGTTTGTAATTCGGAAAAATCTTCGTAACTCAATTCGGGAATTGATTTCATAGGTAAATTTGTACAGAATCCTCATCATCATTTCAGTGCGCGAGTCCGACTCGCACTTGCCCTTTTTTATTTTAGTTACTGTATCCGTACTCAAGCCTGAAAAGAATTATTCTAAGTTAGTCAAAACGCATTATAAAATTTAAAGTATCAATACTCTTTATACTAGCCATAGAAAATATTGACCAAAACAAAATAAATAAATATCGTCATGTTTAAATGAATTTCCGTTTAATTTATATATATTTGGAGATAACAGGGACAGGAGTTTATCTAGGAAGTCTAAAAACATTAAAATAAAATTGTTACGTACCAAAAAAACAGCATACCAATGTTTCCCAAATTCGTGACTTTGTTTTGATCAATAATGGTGTGATTTGCCATTTGTTATCTTTGGAAAAACTGTAATATATTAAATATTATTTCCCTTGCAGCTCAGTGAAATTTTTTATCACATTTCTGAAGATTTCAATTAAAAATCACAATAAAATAACATAATAAACAAACCGGTGCCAATATTATATGACGTTTGGCATTTGACGGACTGCTGGGTTGGGTTGCTACTTAAAATCTATAATGTTGTTTTCACTTTACTGGCGTAAAGTGAAAACAACATTATAGATTTTAACGACGGTTCTTTTATCGCACAGACAATAAAATGTCTTAAAAGAACCATTTAATGTCATCAACCATTTCAAATCACTTCTACCTACCATGCGAAGGAGCAAAGTAGTCTAGTCAAATTAGGTCATTTTTTAATAAAGATTGGAATAAATTCTCTGGAGAGGCAAAAACGTTTCTGATGGTATTGTATGAGTGAAAAATAGAGTATAAAAAAAAATCATTTGGCACCCCTACGGAAGGGGGTGAAAACTGTTTATTGCTCATAACTAACCAGAGAATATAGGTGTACTCACCATTTTTTTTTGTATGGTATATTAAACCTGAACCTACATTATTGCATTTTAATTATTTTAATTCGACCAACGCAGCATTAGAAAAAAATAAAAATGTTATTTTTGGGCATTGCGGTATTGGGGAAAATTGTGTAGTTTTGTAAACTGAGGAAAGTGTTATACATTTCGACCTAAGTACATGATTGATTTTGCACCCCAGTGCGACGTATGGAAATTAGTTTTTCACGTTTTTTTGAAATAAAAAATATGAAAAGAACCGAAAACTTCATGTTTATTTTTTCAAATGCATACTTTTTTTTAAAATTAATATAAACTAGATGACGCAATCTGATGGTGAGGCGCACTAGTTTATGAGGCCTATGTCCAACAGTGGACAGCAATCCTTATAGCGCCTAAATGGTGATTCTTGGGGGAGGCTTATGTCCAACAGTGGATACGAGTCATTATAGCGAGGGGATACTATCATTATAACGGTAGTGGTAGGGGGCCCCTTGGTTAGCGTTGAAAAAAACAGGGAATATTCCCGTTTCTTTCAAATACTGTTGTTTTATTCAATGTAACATTCGAAACTTTCAAGAAATTTATAAATTATAAATTTCATGTATTTTTTTTATATAATATATTATAATTATTATATATTTATAATTAAATCTATAATGTTGTTTTCACTTTACTGGCGTAAAGTGAAAACAACATTATAGATTTTAACGACGGTTCTTTTATCGCACAGACAATAAAATGTCTTAAAAGAACCATTTAATGTCATCAACCATTTCAAATCACTTCTACCTACCATGCGAAGGAGCAAAGTAGTCTAGTCAAATTAGGTCATTTTTTAATAAAGATTGGAATAAATTCTCTGGAGAGGCAAAAACGTGTATGAGTGAAAAATAGAGTATAAAAAAAAAAATCATTTGGCACCCCTACGGAAGGGGGTGAAAACTGTTTATTGCTCATAACTAACCAGAGAATATAGGTGTACTCACCATTTTTTTTTGTATGGTATATTAAACCTGAACCTACATTATTGCATTTTAATTATTTTAATTCGACCAACGCAGCATTAGAAAAAAATAAAAATGTTATTTTTGTTCATTGCGGTATTGGGGAAAATTGTGTAGTTTTGTAAACTGAGGAAAGTGTTATATACATTTCGACCTAAGTACATGATTGATTTTGCACCCCAGTGCGACGTATGGAAATTAGTTTTTCACGTTTTTTTGCTTCTGTACTTCGGGGGAAATTTAAGTAGTTATGAAAATAATCACAATTACATTAATTTGGTTTCCTTTATATTTGCACCCTATAAAAAATTAGCATTTTTTTAAGGAACATACGTTTTTCTAGTGTTGTCTTAATTGCCAAAGAACTATTACGCCATGGAAGTGACAAGCGCGCGACACGGAATAATAAACTGACAAGAAGAGATAAGCGTAGTCATTACCTAGGAGTGTTGTGGGATGTATTTTACGAGGAAGGAGTACTTTCTGATTGTAAATGCTCTGTTAGTAAGTGTAAGTTAAGAAACCTAATTTTGTTTTTATAAAAAAAAAAAACAGTTAAAAAAACCGTCTATGTTTAAACAAAAAAAACGAGAGTGTCCTGCAAGCATGTCCTTTATTTATCTTCTATACATACTGTTCGGTCCAAGCAACCGAACACCTGCTAACGCAGCAATTTCCTACAATCGTACTTTAACATCAGTGCATTACGAGACACCGAACGGACCGGGTGCATTCATCTAACATAACCTTTTAACATAACATTTTAACGTAACATTTGAAGAACTTTTAATAAACTATCCAAAACCTATCAGTGCTTTTATATCAACTACAACCCACACCCCGCTTTATAAATAAAATTGGAGTATCTGTTTGTAATATTGAAGTAACTGCTTTTTACTACATGCATACATATATACGGTACATAGAGTTTGACCATCGAAAGAAGACAACGAATTATTAATCAAACGTTATGTATGGCAGCATTTAAAAAAATTAAGAATTGACAAAATTGTTTTCCTGCATCTTATTATACTCATTTTGCTTAAAATAATGCCATAAACAATCACTAGTTCGATGGAAAGGCTACTATTTAATATAATGGACAAATTTAAAGACGCAAAAAGTGAATTAAATTAAAAACATGCAGATAAAATGCGACGGTTGGATACAATAATATCATTTCTAGGTTAGTTTTTTAATTACTATTATAAAAACTTGATACTTTTTCAGGAGGTTTCGGCAATGAGTAGACAAAACTCCTAATAATGAAAACAGTAAAGGAAATGGAAAGTTGTTTATTTCGTATGCGCGCTATCTAGCAAAGTAGCGGCGGACATTTGAATGATATTATATTCCATACATAATGACATCAATCGTCCATCCAAATTAATAAAAAAAAATCGATAACACACAATTTGTTTTATTCAAATTTAAAGATTCCAGGGAAGTGTTCATTGAAAGGCCCACTGGCTCCACAAATGATTGGACCTGTGCTTTGTATAACATTCGATGTTGGCCTGGTATAAAGCGCCGCCAGTGCCGGATTAAACCGACCCGGAGTCTATTGCTAATTCAACCAAGGGTAACGTTGAAAATTCCGGAAAGAAACAATTGTTTCTTTCAATGAAAAAAACAAATTGTGTTTTTTTTCCGTTTTTTCACATGTTGCATTGAAATTTTGCGGAAAAAATCGTTTGGGAACAAAATAGAAATCTTTCGAATGTTTTATTCATTGTTTCGGTTAAGCCTCCCCCAAGTGTCACCATAATGATCGGTGCCCACTGTTGGACACAAGCCTCTCCCAAGTATCGCCATTTAGGGCTTTAATGACTGCTGTCCACTGTTGGACATAGGCCTCCCCCTCGCTATAATGACCCATGCCCACTGTTGGACATAAGCCTCCCCCGAGTGTCGCCATTAGGCGCTAAAATGACTGATGCCCATTGTTGGACATAAGTCTTCCCTCGCTATAATGACCTATGCCCACTGTTGGGCATAAGCCTCCCCTAGTGTCACCACGTAGGCGTTATAATAACTGATGCCTACTGTTGGACATAGGCCTCCTCTCGCGATAATGACCTATGCCCACTGTTGGGCATAAGCTACCGCCAAGTGTCACCACCTAGGCGCTATAATGATTGATGCCCACTGTTGGACATAGGTCTCCTCTTGCTATAATGACCTATGCCCACTGTTGGGCATAAACCTCCCCAAGAGTCGCCATTTTGGCACTATAATGATTGATGCCCACTGTTGGACATAGGCCTCCCCTTACTATAATGAGCTAGGCCCACAGTTGGGCATAAGACTCCCCAAGTGTCGCCATTTAGGCGCTATAATAATCGATGCCCACTGTTGGACATAAGCCTCCCCCAAATATCACCGTTTAGGCGTTATAATGACTGATGCCCACTGTTGGACATAAGTCTCCCCTCGCTATAATGACCTGTGACCAGTAATGGACATAAGCCTCCCCCAAGTATCGCCATTTAGGCGTTATAATGACTGCTGTCCACTGTTGGACATAGGCCTCATAAACTAGTGCGCCTCACCATCAGATTGCATCATCTAGTTTATATTAATTTAAAAAAAAAGTACGCATTTGAAAAAAACAAACATGAAGTTTTCGGTTCTTTTCATATTTTTCCGTTTTTTTCGGTTTTATTGGAAAAATACATGAAATTTATAATTTATAAATTTCTTGAAAGTTTCGAATGTTACATTGAATAAAACAACAGTATTTGAAAGAAACGGGAATATTCCCTGTTTTTTTCAACGCTAACCAAGGGGCCCCCTACCACTACCGTTATAATGATAGTATCCCCTCGCTATAATGACTCGTATCCACTGTTGGACATAAGCCTCCCCCAAGAATCACCATTTAGGCGCTATAAGGATTGCTGTCCACTGTTGGACATAGGCCTCATAAACTAGTGCGCCTCACCATCAGATTGCGTCATCTAGTTTATATTAATTTTAAAAAAAAGTACGCATTTGAAAAAATAAACATGAAGTTTTCGGTTCTTTTCATATTTTTCCGTTTTTAGGGTTCCGTAGTCAACTAGGAACCCTTATAGTTTCGCCATGTCTGTCTGTCCGTCTGTCTGTCTGTCCGTCTGTCTGTCTGTCCGTCTGTCCGTCCTCGCTTAATCTCTGCGACCGTTAGCACTAGTGAGCTGAAATTTGGTACCAATATGTATATCAATCACGCCGACAAAGTGGTAAAATAAAAATTGGATAAAAATGTTTTATTAGGGTAGCCCCCCTATATGTAAAGTGGGAAGTGATTTTTTTTAATTTCAACCCTAACGTGTGATATATCGTTGGATAGGTATTTAAAAATGAATAGGGGTTTACTAAAATTATTTTTTGATAATGTCAATAATTTCGGAAATAATCGCTCCAAAAGTAAAAAACAACGTGTCCCAACCCTCTAAGTTTTGAACCATAAGTTTAAAAAACCGGCCAAGTGCGAGTCGGACTCGCCCATGGAGGGTTCCGTAGCAGCAAGTAACATAATATAAAAGTTCTTGTAGTTCGTTGTAACTTTGATCGATGTTTTAATAATAGTGTATTTTTTTAGATTTATGACGTATTAAAAAAAACTACTTACTAGATCTCGTTCAAACCAATTTTCGTTGGTAGTTTACATAGTAATGTACATTATATATTTTTTTCAGTTTTATCATTCTCTTATTTTAGAAGTTACAGGGGGGGGACACACATTTTGCCACTTTGGAAGTGTCTCTCGCGTAAACTATTCAATTTAGAAAAAAATGATATTAGAAACCTCAATATCATTTTTGAAGACCTATTCATAGATACCCCACACGTATGGGTTTGATGAAAAAAAAATTTTTGAGTTTCAGTTCTAAGTATGGGGACCCCCAAAATTTATTGCTCTTTTTCTATTTTTGTATAAAAATCTTAAAGCGGTTCACAGAATACATCTACTTACTAAGTTTCAACAGTATAGCTCTTATAGTTTCGGAAAAAAGTGGCTGTGACATACGGACGGACAGACAGACAGACAGACAGACAGACAGACAGACAGACAGACAGACAGACATGACGAATCTATAAGGGATCCGTTTTTTGCCATTTGGCTACGGAACCCTAAAAATATGAAAAAAATCTGAAAAGTAGAACTTTATAAGGACTTTCTAGGAAAATCATTTTGAACTTGATGGAAAGAACAGTTTTTGTACAAAAAGACAAAAAGGTTCTACAAAATAATTTCTGGACTAAGTTTGTAGTATAGGGCCTGCGCACACTACGTTTTTTAAACGCGCTGTTGACGCGCGTCTTTAAAACGTGCGTCGACGGCGCGCTTTTGTCCTATTAAGGGCCTGTGCAGACCACGTTTTTTAAACGCGCCGTCGACGCGCGTTTTAGAAACGTGCGTCGACGGCGCGCTTTTATCCTATTAAAAGTCTACAGGCTGCGTCTGACTCGCGTGCGTATCGCGTCTGTATCGCTACAAACGCTCGTCAACGGCGCGTTTAAAAAACGCGGTGTGCATAGGCCTATAATCGTATATGCAAGCATTTTTTTAAACTCATAAGTGGGTACACTTATTGTGACGAACGGGAAACTACGGAACCCTACACTGAGCGTGGCCCGACACGCTCTTGGCCGGTTTTTTTTCGGTTTTATTGGAAAAATACATGAAATTTATAATTTATAAATTTCTTGAAAGTTTCGAATGTTACATTGAATAATACAACAGTATTTTAAAGAAACGGGAATATTCCCTGTTTTTTTCAACGCTAACCAAGGGGCTACCACTAATCAATTAATTTAGTAGTAAGATACTAATTAATTTAGTACTTTTGGAAAACCTAGATGATGATCGTTTTTTGCATACCCCGAATGATTAGAATTTTGCTTAGGACGTTTAGGTTTTCTTCTGACAAGTAATACAGAATTAAGGAGTCTTTTCGATGCTGATGGCGAAGCCTTTGTGAATTTATACAGAAAAGCTGTACAGTTAAGATTTACTTAGGATTACCTAGGATGCAACATTTATTTTTCTTTGAAGTAGTCTGATTTAGCAAATTTTTAAGTGGAGTAATCTTTCTGAGTGATTTTTCTCATCAACACGCCAACATCGATAGTCATCATCATTTCAGCTGAAAGGCTTCCATTGCTATACAAAGGTTTTTCCTATGTCACCACAACGGCCGGTCCAGTTTATCACGCCTCCATCGAATTCACGTGAACCTTACTAAATAAAAGGTTATTCTTACCCTTGTTGCGAGACCTTTCAACGTTACGTCTTCAGGTATCCGGTCGCCATTCCAGAACCCTTTGGCCCCATCGATCATCTGTTCTGCGAGCAATATATGTACCCAGTTTACTGCCACTTAAGCTTATCTTCCTCTCCATTGCTCTTTGTGTTACTTAAAACCATCTGATGAGGCGCATTGTGAACGACCACGTTTCAAAGCCAAATGTCACTACGCACAGGCAATGTAATATTCACATAGACTAATTATGTAATTATGTCTAGATATGTAATTCCCTAGAAACCTTGTTTAAGCTTATTCTTAGTAGGGTTATTAAGATTGAGCTTAACCTACACATATTAAAATTAAGTGGTTTTAGCTAGCGCTGCTAGAAGCTGCTGGCTAAAGCTACCCTTTCTAAAATAAGCTTGAACAAGGCTTTTATTTACCAATAAGTCCGTGGATTTTAAGATCACTTGCGTAAAAAGTACGATGATGGGATAAATTCTAAGAGATCTTTTATTCTGTAGTTTGCTTGCAGGATAGTCTGAAGTAAAGTGACTATCTCATCACATCCAAAAAAATCAGCTGTATTTAGGTTTCACGCAGCAATATTTTGACTAGTTTTTTTTTATGTTCAAAAATGCGGGATCCCTGAACGCGCGGGGCCCCAAAATGGGGGGGGGGGTCTGTAATATTTGCTGCTCTTGCTACATGGCTAATCCGCCACTGAGTGCCATCTAACCTTTGCATGAATGTCGAGTTTCCTAGCAGCTACCGTAGCTTTGTGCTCAATGAACTGCCCAAAGTTTAAGGAAATTTCAACTCCCAAGAGCTGAAGGCGGTCGATACACTCCAAGGATACATTCTAAAAAACAGGTGCTAAGGTGATCAGGCTGCTTTTGGCAGTGAACGGACATGCTTGAGTTTTGGCGGCATTGAATATCGCGGCTAAATAAGCAGCACATGTTTAATTATTAAATAAACATGCATCATATATATATCGCATACTTATTATTTTCATGAATAATCAAACGTATCAACTCTGTTTAACTACTGTGGCGTACAGCTAGGGTGAAGAGCTTCAATTTTTTTTTTAATACGGCCTCTTTTTTGTTTTGCCATCTTTCGTTCTACACCAAAATAACATTTTTTGCAATTTTTGTCTGTCTGTCTGTTTGTCCGGGCTAATCTCTGATATGGCTGGACTAATTTTGACGGGACTTTTTTTGGCAAGTAGCTGATGTAATAGGGAGTAACATGAGCTACTTTTTTTTTAGAAAAAATAAATTCAAAATCCTGTAGTCCACTCGAACAAATTCGCGGGCACAGCTAGTTTCAAAAAAATTAGTTGTATTTCGGTTGTCTTTAGAACTATAAATCGTCTGACAGCGCTGATTATTCTACGGCATCGGGTAAGGTAGGAACAATAAAATATTAGTATAAAAAATGTGGTTTTAAGTATGCGCTGCAAAAAGAAACTGGGTAAGGGCGAGTCGGACTCACACACTGAGGGTTCCGTATCAACTAACTTAAATACAATAAATATCAAGCTTTTGCCAGCAGCAATTATTCTTATACTTATTATATACTTAAGACTTGCTTCGTGCCAAATTTCAGGGCTCTAGGTCAACGGGAAGTACCTTTATGATTCCCTTGAGTGAAATATATATTTTTTTTTGCGACGTATCTTTTTTATTCGTTAACTTAGAAGTTTTTACTTTTACACAGCTTTAAGGGACCGCAGTCTTGAGTATACGGTTTAAATTTCAACTTGATACTTGCACTTGTTCCCGAGATAAAGGGACTTGACAGACAGACGTACGAACAACAAAGTGATTCTATAAGGATTCCGTTTTTTCCTTTTGAGGTATAGAAAGAAATAAAGATCGACAGAGAATTGATATGATTATCATAATTTCTTGTTAAATAAATACTTAATACAGGGGCAGGTCGGGAGGTCACGACAAACAATGCAATACACTCCATAATCCATTTTCACAACACAGCTAATAAAATAGAGGAAATTATAGTTATTAATTTGTATAGCGCAGGGATCGCTTCTTGCCACAAAAATAAATCTAAACGCATATACATGCACGCACTTACTTACTCTCGACCACACCGCGCGCGCGCCGCGCGACCCCGCGTTCGCCCTCCGAGTGCCACGAGTCGCAGTATGTATTCACGTTAACTCTACATAAACTTCCAGTTATATATTTCTTATTTTTATTACGTGCGAATGTTTTATATATAGAATACATTATATATTAAAAAATCCACGACTACACTAATTTGCCCCGAAGTACAATCTACAAATATTGTAAAATGCTGTTTTCCTAGGGGTGCAAAAGGGTGCAAAAATAACTGGGTGTATAGGATGCTTTAAAAAGCTTATTATGAGTTTGCACCAACTGGCTAAATTTCCCTTGAGCCGCAAAATAAAAATAATGATTTATTAGTGTTTCATACACCTCACACTTTTTTCGTGAAAAGTAATTATACACCAAAGGGGTATCTACATATATCTAAACTTACCACAACGAAATACTTATGAAATTTTTAAATTTTGAGACTTTAATGTTAAAACCTAATATTAAACGATGTTCCGTACATAACAGGAATGGTGCAAACTCAGAGAAGACTTATATTCATGTCTTCTAATGATTCCACAAAAAATTACAACTACACGAATTAGGTCCAATCATTTTGCTAATTTGACTAGACTAAAGTGGGGACAGCGCGGTCTGTGTGCGCATCCCTCACACACTCACACACCGTGTGAGGGACGCGCACACACGCCGCGTTGTGCCGCCATTTTGTTATTAGTTATCCTGTGTCATTTATAGATACCGCACGCACGCACGCATATCACTAATCTATTCGAGCATTGTGCGCGCATTGTGAGCACGAGGTACGCGCCAGGATAATTGTGTTCTGTGGTTCCGGTTTCCCAATTTGAAGTAAATACTTATTGGTTTTAAAAACAGTGCTAATTAATTTACAGTTATTTTTGTGTAAGTGTTTTTGCCGATCAGTAATTTTAAGTAAAAGTAGGTAGATTCATAATTATAATAACTATAAATAAAATGAAAGTAGGTATTCGTAATAAGTAAATTTAGAATATAATTAGAATGGAATAAGAATATAATACAAATACAATTAGAATAGAATTACAATAGTCACGATTAGTTTTATTGGTGAATTTCGCCCTAAAACTTTTGTGAGAGCTGGAGTTTGAACTAGGTTCGAGACCTGTATGACCAATTTCCAGGCTGACGCCCTTTTAAACATAATCGCATTTTACGGCATATCAAAACGTATCTTATATTTATAAGAATAACAGCGGTAGAAGTTTGTGAAGTGTAAAGGAAAAGTGATATTTTTATTGAATCCTATTTTTTTGTTAGTGGGTAAAAATCATCTAAATGATATCCCCCGGCCTTGGGCGAAGTGGGAGATAGTGTCAGACTCTGACTAAAAACCCACCCCGTTCCTTCTTGCCTTTCGTATCGAAGCCGAGTTTCCCCTTCGGATAACCCTGACCCCAGTAGGCTTCCACCCGGCTGGGCCTCTGCTGTTGCTGACAACGCCTTGAGGTGCACGGGAACAGCGCGCGCCGTCTACGACTTGGACTCGGTCCGGACAGTTACCGGATGATCAGACAGCGAATTACCCATTGCTCGCAATCCACAAGCCCGCGCCTGCTGTGGCTGGAAATCGGGATCGGATTCATGAAAATACGAGTAATAAGTATGTGATATATATGTTATGGACCAAATGATAAATTGGGCATTATACATAATGCCCGGTCATTATGAAAAATGCCCAATATGAGAGTGCGATTTGATAATAATTATTCAAATAATCAAATTGACCGGGCATTATACAGTCATACGGCCCATCACCTTTTGGGCAGAGTAATACAAACATTTAATTACCATTTTTCTATTGCTATTGTCATTTAACTTAAAATAAACTAAATATTAAACCATTAAAATAATCAGACTCTCTTATTTGGATTAATTATATCAATGAGTCTATTATCTACCTCAAAACACTGCCAGTTCGAAATAACGAATAATACCTACAATCTCTCGTAAAAACACAATCACAGATTGTACTTTGATTGCACTTTGAACTGGGTAAAATAGGTTAGGTTAGGTTAGAACTGTGACCAACCGCGCGTGAGCCGAGCGAGCGCAGCGAGCGATGCCGCGGCAGCGGCCGGCGAACGCTACGTCCAAGTTGTTTCGTCCAATCGAGATTTTTACCTTTTTCAGTTAATCCATTTGATAATTAATAATTTATCCAGCAATCCATTTTGACCTTTGAACGATTTGGTCAATAGTGTAATAAATAATTTAAACATTGATATTCCAGACTTTGGTCAGCTGAACTTTTGATCAAATGACCATCGTTATTTTAAACTTTGTTGATTTGTACGTTGTTCTTTTGAAATTTACTCTGCGTGCTTCCCTCCCCGCCCTCGCACCGCGTCTTTAGCTTTATTATCAAATTGCCCAATTGTCATGTAGCAATATAATAATGACCGCGCAATGCGATAAATATTGGAGTTAAGATAGTAATTAATCACTTGGTCCAATAGAGCTAGACATTATTCATAATGCTCGAATATTATTTATAATGCCCGCATTAATCACCCGGTCCATAACATATATATGATGCATGTTTATTTGACAATTAAACATTTGCTGCTTATTTAGCCACGATATTCAATGCCGCCAAAACTCAAGCATGTTTGTTTACTGCCAAATCTGCCTGATCACCTTGGCTCTTGCTTTTCAGAATGTATCCTTGGGAGTGTATCGACCGCCTTCAACTCTTGGGAGCTGAAATTTCCTTAAACTTTGGGCAGTTCATTGAGTACAAAGCTACGGTAGCTGCTAGGAAACTCGACATTCATGCAAAGGTTAGATTGCTTAAGTGGCAGTAAGCTGGGGACATTGTTCTCAGAACAGATGATCGATGGGGCCGAAAGGTTCTGATATGGAGATCGGATACCTGAAGACGTTAAAAAGGCCTTGCAACATGCCGATAACCATTTTTTAGTAAGGCTCACGTGAATTCGATGGAGGCGTGATAAACAGGACCAGCCGTTGTGGTGATACTTGAGAGAAACCTTTGTCTAGCAATGGACGCCTTTCAGCTGAAATGATGATGACGATCGATGTTGGCATGTTGATGAGATCAAACTCTCAGAAAAAATATTCTAATTAAAGATTGGCTTAATCTTTCAATCGTGGAAATCACAGACACAATAGAAAGACAATAGGTGCGCGAACGCGCGTTCGCTTGGGGTTTAATGAATTAATCTGACCTCTCCAAAGAAAAAGAAATGTTGCATCCTATTAGTAAATCTTAACTGTATAGCTTTTCTAAATAAATTCACAAAGGCTTTATCATCGAAAAGACTTCCTATTTCTGTTACTTGTCAGAAGAAAACCTAAAATGTTCTAAGAAAAATTCTAATCATTCGGGGTATGCAAAAAACGATCATCATCTAGATTTTGCAAAAGTACTAAATTTATTAGTATCTTACTACAACTAAATTAATGAATTAGTAGTAGGGGGCCCCTTGGTCGAATTTGCTACAGACCCCGCGCCGTTTCAATCCGGCACTGACGGCGCTTCACACCAGGGCAGCATCGAATGTTACACAAAGCACAGGTCCAATCATTTGTGGAGCCACATGTGGTGGGTCTTTCAATAAGCACTTCCCTGGAATCTTTAAATTTTGGTCGAACTTGCTACAGACCTCGCGCCGGTTCAATCCGGCACTGACGGCGCTTCACACCAGGGCAGCATCGAATGTTACACAAAGCACAGGTCCAATCATTTGTGGAGCCACATGTGGTGGGTCTTTCAATGAGCACTTCCCTGGAATCGTTAAATTTGAATTAAACAAATAGTGTGTTATCGATTTTTTTTTTATTAATTTGGATGGCCGATTGATGTCCTTATGTATGGAATATAATATCGTTCAAATGTCCACCGCAACTTTGCTGGATACTGCGCATACGAAATATACAACTTTACATGTCGTTTAGTATTTTCATTATTAGGAATTTCGTCTACCGTGTGAGTAATATTGCAATTATTAAATAGTCAAAAAGAATCAAGTTTTTATAATAGGAATTTAAAACTAGAAATGATATTATTGTATCTAAACGTCGCATTTTCGCTGCATGTTTCTAATTTAATTCACTTTTTGCGTGTTTAAATTTGTTGTGTGTTAAATAGTAGCCTCTCCATCGAACTAGTGATTGTTTTCGGCATTATTTTAAACAAAATGAGTATAATAAGATGCACGTATGTAAATAAACAATGAGTTATGTACGAAACATCAAGAACACAATTTTGACAATTCTTATTTTTTTTAAATGGTGCCATATAGTCTAAGATCCGATTAAGAACGACCTTCACCGGTCTGTTTAATAAATGAAACTTATTTTATGATAAATTTAGTGTATTAAATAATATAACGCGGGTGGGTTGCCTAAGAAATTCCTGGCCAGACTATTATTAATTAAAAATTGAAAATTTACTTTTTTTTTAGAAAAATGCACAACCGTTATTCACACCAGATTTTTTTGCAGACAACACTATAACATCGTATTCGTAATGAAACGGCGTTTATTTTGATATAGAATTTGTTGTATATCAAAATAAACACACCAGTTTATACATACCTAGGCAACCCAATATTTTTATGTTCTAAAGGCTTCACTCTTTCGGTTAGTATTAAATTTATTCGTTAAACACACCGACGCATTTTTCAAAAAAAAAAATAAAATTGTATGGCCAGGAATTTCTCAGGCAACCCACCCGCGTTATATTCTTTAATATACTAAATTTATCATAAAATACGTTTCATCCATTAAACAAACCGGTGAAGGTCGTTCTTAACCGTATCCTCTACTAATACACAACGTTTGATAAATAATTCGTTGTCATCTTTCGATGGTCAAACTCTACCCATTGCTCACTGTCCGCGCCTACGGTGGCCGGAAATCGAGATCAGAATCCCGGCGGCGGCGGCGAGAACGCCGTTGCCTGATGCGGTCGGCCTCCTTTTTAGCGAGCATTACTGCTTCGCAGAAGTCGGCGACCGCCTGCCACTCCTCCTCGCTCCGGATTATGGCCCCAACCAAGGCCCGGCGCGAGAGGTCTCCGCCGGCGATCGCCCCCACGAGGGCACGGCGATGCTCCGCCCAGGCAGGGCACACCTCCGTGCGTTTCGCACAGTGGCGACACCCGGGCGTCTCTTCCGCTCGAATCCGGAACAGGTACCTCCCGAACGTGCCATGTCCGGTGAGGACCTGCGTCATGCGGAAGGTAAAGACGCCGTGAGATCTTTCCAGCCACGCCTCAAAGAGGGGACTTACCGCTATGATTGTGGCGTACCCATACCGATCAGTCTAAAAAAAGTAATTAAATCCTATCTACCTTATAAAATTGTCTCCTATATAATGAGATATATTATTATAATGCTTTTATCTACAAATGTGTATGAATTTTACTCTGTGCTTTACAAATGTACCTTCTTCTTCTTCTTCTTCTTCCTGCCCTTGTCCCATTTTATTTGGGGTCGGCGCAACACGTTTTTTTCTTCCATTTTGTCCTGTCACTCGTCACGCTATCACTAACTCCCTTTTCTTTCTTATCACTTCTCACACAATCCATCCATCTTTTCTTTGGCCTCCCTCTCCCTCTCCACCCATCCACATGTAAATTCATAACTCTTTTAGCAACATGCTTTACAAAATGTACCTATGGTACGATAAATTTTATGGTCACCCTACAAAATATTCTCCTATACAAAATTGAAAATCAATTTTCTCTTAAATTATAGCATCTAGAAGAACGGACGATACGTTAAAATTTAGTTAAAAAATAGTAAGAAATTTTAATCTACTTTGCGTTAATCTATGACGTTTAGTCTAGTCAATAAAGCCGAAAATCTTGGGCCCTCAGTTCAGACGTTTCAGTAAAATTCAACTCTCATTTACTTTTAAACGATTAACTCTTGGTTCATTATTTCTTTTTTACTAATTCATAGAGGTATCTAATTAGAATATAATAAAGTCGTACGTACGTATTTTGTCAAATAAATTCAGTTTTTTCAGATTCTTTATAAATGACATTACTGAATTGAGGGCCCAAGGTAAACCGGAATAAATCTGTAATGTGATATTCTACAGATTTGAGAATTTCTTAAAATATTTTAGAAATTCTTAACTAAATTCCTAAATAATAATTATTTACCCAGACATCGTACTTTCCGAGATTTAGACTATGCCTCTTTATGCAAGCGTCTGGATTGAGGGTCCACGTTATTTAATCATAACTTTTTTATTTTACGTTTAAAAAATTTATGGCTCATTGCTTTAAGTTTTACAAATTTTTAACTAAATTCCCTGTAAATCTTGTTTCGTTTCATAAGGATTTAAAAAATGGGCCCTCAATCCAGATGCACACTATAAAATCTTTGCCAGTACCAACATATAAATATAAAGATTTAGATAGAATACGGGTACCTAATCCAAATTCAACGCGATGACACTTGAAACAACACCATGGATGAAATGTGTTTATTATTTTTATTATTAAAGTCATTTTAAATAGTACTGATACATAAATTATCTTATATCTAGGTAGTTCTGAACTTTTATACACAATTTGAGCAGCCTTGTCCGCAACAATTTTTAATTTTATAGCGAGACGCTGAGCAGCATTTTTGTGGTGGGCAGGGTACATGTGGGCAGGGCATAATCTGACAGGGCAAAGGCGGGCATGCTGAAGGTGCGCAGGGTGATAAGCCGCATTTTCGTGTTGCACATACAAACACTGGACATTTTCGAGGCCGCCACGGTAAGACCGAGCAGCATTTCCTAGGTGTGCAGGAAGGCACACCGCAGCATCCAACACACGGACCAGGGACACTACGACAGCGTACCATAGGGCAAGCTTTTGACCGATTTAAGCAAGGAGATATTAATTTGCGATGAGCCCTTATTTTCAGTTGGCAGCGAATCTTACGGGGTTTCCTATATCCAACGGGGCAAGGCCGTAAACATGGTGAACTTTTGCAAGGTAAATCACAGCAAGGTGAGCTGCAAGGTTGCGCGCATGGAGCTTCGCATGGTTTTGGAGGACATGGCCTACATCGCGGTGTTGGTGGACACGGTCTGCATCGCGGTGGTGGACACGGCCTGCAACTAGGTAGAGGAGGGCATGGCCTGCATCGTGGTGGCGGAGGGCAATGCGTACATCTAGGCAACGGAGGGCATGGCCTGCAGCGTGGTGGCAGGCAGCACCTGGCTGGTGAGCAGCTTCTTCTGCTTGGTGGTGACGGTGGGCATGGGGTGCACAGCGATGATGGTGGGCGTGGACTGCATGGCCTGCATCCTGGGCGTGGCGGGCTTGGGCTGCACCGCGGCCGCGGCGGGCAGGGCCTGCATAGATAGGATGCTGGAACGCAAGGTCTACACGGCTTGCAAGAACTACAGGGCTTACTACATGATGTCTGTGAGCACTTCATGCATAGCGACTTGCATGGCTTTTTACAGCATTTGGGAGGCCTGCACGGAGTTGGACGACAAACTATCATCTTGCACTTTGATGGTCGACAGCTGGGGGTTAACACACATGGTGTTGCACATTGCGATCCGCATATAGGTGGGCGGCATGGCGGCGGTGTCCACTCGAGCATTAGTTCATTCCTTGCGAGTGGAGCTCCGGTCAACTTACGAATTACTAATTCAAATACACCCCTTCGGGGATTCGTCACTGTAGTAACTTTGACAGCCTTTTGATCATCTGCATTTACCCCTGATGCAGCTATAATACATTTAGGGCCTAGACACGGTTCTTTTCCTTGCACAGGACATTGTTCTCTTGGTCCGATTGTAATATGCGATATAATCGCAACTACATCTCCTTTGGTAGTGCCAATTACTCCTGGACAGGGTCTATCACAGGGATAATCCCTAATTGAAACCGTCTTCGCCTCACTTTTTGCACAATATTGTGTACCTGCAGACTTATACGGTGGTTGAGCCTGTACTGCAGCCGCACTTGACTGAACTTTGTTCGACTGTTGAGGCTGTGTTGATGCTGGTGGTGTACTTGGTTGAGAAACGGTTTTCTTTTTTACAGGTTTTGTAGATCCCATCCCCTTTTTTACTTTTTCCTTATCGCTTTTATTTTTTCCAAAAAAGTAAATGTCGGAGTATCTAATTAAATCGGAGTATCTAATTAAATCCTGTACAGATGATTTGGCGCTACCTAATGTCGATTTATTGACTGTACCGTTACTGGTATTATTGCAGACAAAATGATTGTTAATACTACAGTTGATGCCAACTTTACTTTGAGATGCTTGTATGCATTTATTTACGGAAGCTGTCGCCTGTGTCCCAGATGTGTGGCGACGACAGAGATCTTCGAACAGCGTCACATATACGGTGGTAAACTTTTCGCCAAATATACCCTTAGGCATTTCGTTAGAGTAATTTTTTCGGTAATTAGGAAAGTGGCTGTAAGATTTGGAAGCATAATCTACTTTGTCAGAAAATGATACACTGCGCCTCTTCGACCAGATTGCACACAGTGAGGCTGAATGATCGAACTTAACTTGAATTGATTCAGTAGAGAATTCAGTATCTGTAAGCGATTTTGAATACTCATCGGATGTAGTCGCAGTTTCAGAACTTATTATCGATGATCCGGCTATGGAAGAACTGTTGAAATGGTCTTCTACATGAAGTAGTTTCAATTCCTGGTTTGTAGATTTTATTTCCAAAATTTGCTCTTCTGTAAGATCTTGATTTATCGGCAAGCTCGGCAGGATACCTAGGGCGAGTTAACTTAATTTTATATATGTTAGCAATGAATTTAAAAAAACGTAGTTTGCGTATAGGCACCAACCTCAAAAGTGCTTTTATAGATTACTTTTAAACCTCAATAGAAAAACAAACCCTTATCTCTTGAATAAATAAACATTTAATCAATAGATTGTTACACAAGATAAGTTAAACTTTACGATTAGGAGATTTAGATGAACAGCAATCTGGACAGGTTGGTAAACATTGCGCAGTCCGAGTATCTTTCACGGGGATAACTTTTTCCTGAGTCATAGTTGGTGTGATAAATAGGTATTCAAATTTTGATTTTCGACCTGGCATCTCGACAAATTTTCCAATGCGCATTTTAATCACTTGCTGCGGATAGTCATATACAACCCCGGAGTAGTCCTCTGCCGTAGGCGGCACTAGCTGGCCGGGCTCGTCTCTGCTCACGTCTCCCACTCCTTCAGATGTGAAGTTAAAGTGAGCTCGCTGCTTGTGGTTCATAGCGCAGGTGTCCGAAGGCATTTGGAATATGACCTTGTTCCCCGTCGGGCAGCAATCTGCACAATGTGTTGATTTATCAGGGGAATAATCGTTATGAAATTGCGGTAGAAAAGTATGAGCAATAAAAGGTTAAAATGAATTTGGAAATAATACCTAAACAAAGAACTGTTATAATGTAACGGTTTATGTGTAATGGAATATATCGTTTTTTTTTTCCTCTAGGCAATTTTAAGCCTCCGCAACAACAATTACTGGATCGGTTGCGTATCTCATATTTACTTTACGGACTGGTTGCATTTTGTCTGGGCCCTTAGGGGTGACAAGTTCCAGTTTTAGTTTACACTTTCTATCCCCCTCCACAGCAGTTTTTGCCACCTTCTATACTAATACTTCGTTACTGGGTATATCGTTTTTCGTGTCGCCGCGCGCAAGCATGGCTTGTTGGCCGTGTTTTGGTGTTTGAACGCATCCTTCAGTGGTGCATGTGAACTGCGTGCCTTGTAATCGCAAACCGGCGCAGCATGTTTCCTCACTCGGTAATGCTAGACTGATTTTACTTTTTCCGCATGGTGGTATACAGGTGCCATCACTTTTCTGTTTCATGTATGGACTTTGCATTGCACAGTGAGTCTGACTGATCTTCTTGATGATAGACAGGTTGGCTGGTACTTTTATCTTAATTTCGTTGCTACTCAAATGCGATCCTATCTCTTCAAATGTTTTAGTGGGACCTGGCCATCAACAAATTGACTCTCATGCATGCAGATTTTGTAAACTTTCATAACATACATACACTTGAGAGCAAAAAAATCGCACATGGCTTGTAATTTCGTTTAATACTGTTTTTTCCTAAAGATATTGAGTCCAAATTATTAAACAAAATTGAAGCATACAAAGTTAGCTTTATAAAACACAAAATTAAGATCATTGACCTTCACGTAACTGACAAAAACCAGCGGTATACCCAATTCCCCAAATTCACCCATTTGCATTTCACTACTTGCACCTTTACCTGGAGCTACGAAAAGGGTGCTGTTTTAGAGTTTTAATCAGTTTCCGTTAACGTGATAACGTCTCTATCAGAAACAGATGGATTTACTGGAAAAATATGGATATCACGCCCACAGCAGCCGTTTAAGTTATTGCCTTGCCCAAAGCAGGCCATAATCAAAATGAAGTCGCTCGACAGCTAAATTTTAGCCGCTTCCCTGTTCATCTGGTATACCAGAGGTTTCAAGAGACTCAGGCGTATATTCGGTGACCAGGATCTGGCCGGTGGCGTATAGGATCTGGACGTGATTATCGCTTTCCTGTAACAAGTGCTTTGAGAAATCGGCTACTGAACACGATTGAACTGACACAAAAGCTTCAAGAATTTTGCAATGTCAGTATAAACCAGTGGACGTTTAGAAAAAGACTGGATAAAGCAGGCCTACACACATCATTCAGCAAATGATACCAAATTGACCACAGCTCACCGACAAGCCTGGCAATAATTTGCCACGAAACACTTAAATTGGATGTATGCCTAATGGCAGGCTGTTGTGTTATCTTATAAGTACAGAATGACTTAAATGACCATGATGGATGCTTTAGGGTTCTACAGAAGGTCATCAGGGCAATTTTAACAATGCTGCATAAACGAACAAGTGAGTTTTGGAGGCGTTTTGGGGCGGCATAATGTTGGTCACTAAAACTGACATTGTATTCATCACTGGACTATTACTGGCATGATATCGAGAGGGTTGACGGCTTTATGATACATCAAAAAAGTGCTCGAAGAATACGTGAAGCCACTTGTGTGGCTTATGGTAGAAGTTTTTTTTCTTAATACAGAACAACACGAGACCGCATGTCACTAGAACAGTTTGCGACTATATGTAATAAGTTAGAATCATAGCGATAGAGAGGCCAGCTCGTAGTTCTCATCTTAATCCAATTGAGCATATCTGGAATGACCTTGAAAGAAGACTTATATATGCCTCCAAGAGCTTTAATTTGTCATTGACATGGAGTGGGACGTTATATCCTAAGATTTCATGATAAAATTAATACGCATGATGAAAAATCGAGTAACAGCTTTCAATAAGCCTAAAGGACACTTTATTGACAAACAGGGTAACCAAGAATTTTAAGTTCTCTCAATTTGTTAATTTTGTGGCCTAAATCCTTTAAAGGATATTTTTAACACTGTATTTTATAGCATTAGAAAAGTGATTATATAGGCTTTCAATTAGTGTATAAAATGTTTTCAATAACTATTCACATTCATGACAAAAACTTTCTTAAAAAAGAGTTATGATGTGCGATTTTTTTTGCTCTCGAGTGTATATGTTAAAAACATCTCGTCCTAAGTATCCTACTAATATTAATAAGGGGCCTACTAATACTATAGATCCCCAATAAATGGACCTACTAATACTGAGATACTATTGTCTCCATTTACGAGTATACGAGTATAATAATTATTGGATCAAACTTAGAAATTACTTATAAATATGACCAATAAAACTTTGGTCCAATAATTCATTATAAAGTGGCATAATGTCAGTTCTGATTCTCACCTTTAGGAACGTGTAAACCATGCTGATCCATATTTCTGCAGACCATGGTTTGTTTTGAAGGTGGCTTTGGGCCAGAACAATAGCAATTATCGTCTGGATTTTGACATGGTGTAGAGTTGTAAGGATCTTGAGCTGAAAGGTAAAATTAAGTAAGACTATGGCAACAGATAAATAAAAATATATGTCATTGGTTATAGTGTCATACTTATCGGACAAGGTCCACCGCCATGACCGCCTCCATGCTGACAGGGAGGACCTGTGCCGGGCGTCCCTCTGCCAGCTCCTGCTACCTTTGCGGCACCACAAACACAGGGGTCTTGAGATGTTTGAAATTCTCTCTGAGGATTGCATGATCGATCTATTATAGAAGCCTGTTGACTAAGTCCTAAATTGGATCGTCCTTCACCTCGGAATTTTGTAATTATTAACTTTCCATAGCAAGATATGCGTAAAAACATTATGATGTCGCCTACGCGTTCACCACCATCATCATCGACGATTTGAAATGTGTCTTTCAACCCTTGGCCGTTAACAGCCGTGGGATCAGACATATACTTGTTACGTGATTGGACGAATTCTTTGGTCATGTCTATTGTGGCTATGCCCATTACAATTTTGGTTGGTAGACAACCACAAGGAAGGGACTTGTACACAGTAACCCTTATGGGGAAGCTACTCATGGCCTTTGTAATTTCTGCCTCTGGAAGTGAAAAAAGACATGATTTGCCTCTGTTGAACGTTTTCACAAAGGGTCCGCCACTTTTAGCCACACAAGCCCCAGGATCATCGTCACATATCTCAAGCGACTCTACGGCTGTCGCTTCTATAGTCACACAGGTCCTAAAATCCTTATCCGAGAAACAGGGACTCTTCACAAACGATACTTTATCGATGAGTACTTCCAGGAGGAAGAGACAACTGTCGTTCGTCTCCATTTTTGTGGGACTTCCCATGTCAGGGGATGGGAGATTTAAGATTTTTTTCTATTTTTTTCAAAACTTGTTCATATTATTCTATAATTTTGACGTTTGTGCAAACAAAAGAAAATGAAATATTTAACTTGACATCCAAATGAAAAGTTTTCTTTGTTTCTTCTGGATGATGTTTTTTCAACGAGTTTACTTTCAGAACTAGGAAGGTGTTATTTTAATGTAGACCAGAGACTAAACTCTGTGCGATAAAATAATCTCCCGCTCCGCCCAAGAGCGAGGGTTGTCATTGGATGATTTTTCCCATCGTAAAAAAAAGCTAGGCAAGTCAGAACTCTTGTGTCAGAAACGCCTACCCAACGTGAGTCTCGGCTTAGTACCTATACAGCGTTCTCTTACGGCAGTTTCTCGATCACAGGAGAGTTTAGAGGAACGCAAAGAGCGTTTATCAGCTGACCGAGAGCGCCACGTGAGTCTGAGACTTTCCCGAAAGGGAGGTAGAATTAAGGTATTAAAACACCAACTACGTAAATCAGTCCAGGGAGCAGTGTATCAGTTTGGTCCCTCCATCTTGACGTCATAATGGCGGGACCAACATATTGTTGAGGTAATTATGTAAATAAAGAGGTAGCAAAATTTTTAGCAAAAATAGCAAATAATAGATTTACGATATTAATCTTTTATATGTATATGTAAGACAGGCATCCGAGACTTGGTTCCTCCATTTTGACGGTCACGTAGCGGTCACCTCCTTCTAAGCAGTATTGCTAGTGAAGGAGAAGACCGCACGCGTGAGGGAATGGTACACCCTCACGTCCATACTGAGACCTCGACCCCAACTTCTAGTTACCATTAAATGGCTTGCGGTCGACGAGCAAAGCCGTAACTAAGCCTTTTATACGCCTGGTGCCAGTCTCTAAAATTGCGCCCTTCGAAGAAAGTTCACCACTCTGCAAAGCCTAGACGAAAGGAAGGCGTGACAGCAACTCATCTGCTTCTAAGCTGCCCAGTGGTCGTAGGATACAGGGAAAAGTACTTCGGAAACCCAGGTAAGGTTACCTGGACGGAGGTCCACAGAGGTCCGTGGTATGGTCAGCTGACCTTCGTTGAGGAGCTTGGGTGGATCGAATGACACATTTGTCCCACCCGCACGTAAGATACGCGCTTTAGTCGTGGAGTTGCGGAACCAACCCGAAATACAAAAAAGTCCAAGTTGGATAAGTTTTATCCATCTAACGCAGGTCCTCAACATTAGATATGAGTGTTTCAGGAGGTACCTGTTTCGGACTTGGCAGGACAAAACGCTCGGGTGTCACCATTTTGCAGATCGCCCGGAGCTCACTGTGAAGCATATGGTGGAAGTTTGCTCCTTTTGAGCGGAGCCTTACTGTGTCCTCGTGGAGGTGATTGACGGTGGCAACCTGAGCACCCGGCCCTAGTCCAAACCATGGTATTGAGCGAGAGGCAATGAAAAACAGTAACCTTCTGATGAAATGACTAATACAAAACTTGGCCTTGATTTATTATTTCAGTGCTCATTAAGATCTGCGCCCTGTGCCTGGGCACCACTGGCACCGGCCTAGTTACGGTACTGTCGACGAGCAATGGATAGTTTGCCTTCCGGCCACCCAGTAACCATCCGGATGGAGCCTGAATTGTCTTATTTCAAAGACATTAAATATATACTACCAATCTTATATCATACGCGCGACTCAAAGAAGTGTCAGCAAAACCGTAGGAACCCAACAGCTGATGCCCACTGGGCCGAAGGAAGTTTCTACCAGAACGGAAGGGTAGCTAAGGATAGAGGTGTGGTTTTAGTAAAGTAAGGCCCTTTACTCCATATTAGAGCTGAAGTCATTGTATGACACTCCACCTCAAAAAAAAAACATCCTTTCCCTTAATTTTTTAAATATATGTGGGTTGCTTAATATTTTTCCACTCTATATTACTCTCTACAATAAATAAATGCTGTCAATAAAAACGTCATATCTTCCATATATAGTATTGTCTGTGCGATAAGAGAACCGTCGTGGCGTAAAGTGAAAACAACATTAAAGATTTTAAGTAGCAACCCAACCCAGCCATCCGTCAAATGCCAAACGTCATTATGTTGACAGAGGGTTTGTTTATTATGTTATTTTATTGTGATTTTTAATTGAAATCTTCAGAAATGTGATATAAAATTTCACTGAGCTGCAAGGGAAATAATATTTAATATATTGCAGTTTTGCCAAAGATAACAAATGGCAAATCACACCATTATTGATCAAAACAAAGTCACGAACTTGGGAAACATTGATATGCTGTATTTTTGGTACGTAACACTTTTATTTTAATGTTTTTAGACTTCCTAGGTGAACTCCTGACCGTGTTATCTCCAAATATATATAAATTGAACGGAAATTCATTTAAACATGACGATATTTGTTTATTTTGTTTTGGTCAATATTTTCGATGGCTAGTATAAAGAGTATTGATACTTTAAAATTTTAATGCATTTCGACTAACTTAGAATATTTCTTTTCAGGCTTGAGTAAGGATACAGTAACTAAAATAAAAAAGGGCAAGTACGAGTCGGACTCGCGCACTGAAGATTCTGTACAAATTTACCTATGAAATCAATTCCTGAATAGAGTTACGAAAATTTTTCCGAATTGCAAACAATTTTTTTTTTTGTGGTGGATTTACAAATTTTCATATTTTCAGATTTTCCCTATACTTGTTCTATGAGACTTTGATTTATGCCAAATTTCAGGATTCTAGATCAACGAGATTCACCCTAAGAACTTTGATTCCCTTGAGTACCGAAATATACGTTTTTTTGCGACATAAACGGCCGTATCTTTTTTTTCGTTAACTCAGAAGTCTGATTTTTTCACAACTTCAAAAGACCGCAGACTTGAGTGTATGGTTTTAATTTTAACTCGATACCTCCAAGCGTTCTCGAGTTAAAGGGTCTTAACAGATAAACAGACGGACAACCAAGTGATCCCAAGGATCTTATATGCGAGATGGTCCCTTACAGGCTAAATAGATATTTTACGAAGCAACATTACAAATTCTGAAGTGTACTTTATTTTCATAGTCCTTAAGTTCATATTTTTCATTGATTAGCAAAAGGGAAAAATGTACTGAGGAAGACAACGAGAAAGTGGTAGTGTGTCCCATTTTTACCTATAAATTTAACTAGGGTAAACATAAACTTGCTGCTAGCTACAATATTCCAGTCAGTGATAATAGACCGATCCCAGTCAAAGTGATAGAACCATTTTCGTTGGAACTGGGTAAGTGGTCGAAGTGGAACCTACCTATAGTATAGGCAGTACAGCAGTTTCTTCACACTATTTTCCTTTACCGGTTCGTGTTTGCATTTAAATGTTCATCATCAATATAATCGAAAGACGTCCACTGTTCGACATAGGCCTCCCCCAGGTGTCGCCACAATTAACGGCATTGCGCAAAAACTTATAAACGGATGAATTTAATGATAAACGTTGCAATAATATAGCTTATAACCTATATTTTTGCTAACTTTCATCACGTGAGCAAGTTCAATAAATAGGCTACTAATATTATAAATGCGAAAGTTTGTGAAGATGGATGGAGGTACTCGTATGTATGGATGTGTCGCGCAAAAACTACTAGACAGATGAACTTAATCATAAACATTGCAATAATATAGCACATAAGCTATAACTTTGCAGTTCCATTAGGTGAGCAAATTCAGCCAATAGGATAATTTTTATTATTGGGTGAAGCCGCTGGAAGAAGCTAGTCTAACATAGTTTCAAAATATCAAGATTTAACAGTCGCACTATAATGACGTCACAATGTTGCTTACATAACAAAAACGATATTTATCTACAGCAGCGCCCTCAAATTCCACGATGGTTTACTTTCCGCACAGACTCTATCTGATTTTATCTCTTTAAATCTCTTTGTTGCATAACCTCACTTTTAGTAAGTATCTTATAACTCTTCTCTCTGAGAGACAAAATCCATAGGGTTTTCATAGCCCAAGAGCCCAAGACGGCCAGATCTTCGTTATTTTATAAAACCAGAAAGTTTTTCTGTGCATGCCCCCTGTACAGGTAAGAACGACCAGCGACTATAGAGTTTGGGTTGTGGTTAGAATACTTGGGCAGATAACAGGCAGTAAAGATGTATAAAATAGTATTATACCTTACTTTTGTTAAAGTATAAAGCTCATTTTTTAAATATTTTCTTCGGGATAGCCTTAGAAGTCTCGTCATCCACTGCCAGACTCTACCCCTGCCAGACACCTCTAAACTTTGATGAATTACCTATACCTATAATTACATATATGTAGCGACATCTATGGCGTCACGTATGAACTAATCCTGCATCGCGCGGAGAACTTTGATTGCGCGATGCAGGATTAGTTCATATGTGACGCCATAGATGTCGCTACATATATGTAATTATAGGTATAGGTAATTTATCAAAGTTTAGGGGTGTCTGGCAGGGGTAGCAGAGTCTTGTGTTTGTTGTTCATTCAATTGTAGAACAGATAAGCGAACTGTTTTGGTCAATGCTTCAGTATTGTACTGTTGTTCTCTTTGTAACTCATGCATCTTGCATAGAACGATAGGGTGCAGTCAGGACCAAACACGATGATACTTTAATTGCCATCAATAAACACATAGGTATCTTCTATCAGGCATGATCAATGTCTCATTGTAAATTTCTACAGTAATTTGTAGTGTAGGACTCAAAGTTTGACTACACACACGATTCAACACATCCTCAGACATGTCATCCCTATATTTCGTCCACAAATCTTCCGGATTCGAGGGTAAACATGTCGATTTTATAATCACAAGCAATGTACATACGGGCATCTGTGGCAAATACATTTTGATGTCCTTCAATTTGTGTTCCTTGTTTACTACGCTGAAACGACTTTGATGATGGGTTCTACGTGTAATAGTGTGGCATATCAGCATACAGCAAAGTGCAAGCGAAATCATCAGTTTGACAAATTGAGAAGAAACTTTGTAATATGGTCGAAGTTGGACGCGCCGCTCTATCCACAGCGTTCTCTTGGTTAAAATACACTCGTCCGTTTTCTAGATGAACTGCCAAATGGACTACTGTAGGGTGTCGTTCGTGAATTGCAAATGAAAATATATGCTAAATAGCTTCATTGCTGCTTACATAGCGATCCATCTGATACTGAGACACTTCGTCATTTGTATTTCTTACAGCGAAGATGGCCATGTCGCTACCTTTGTTAACATATTTGCGTATGTACTTTATCGACTTCACAGAGTTACAAAATTCCACATTGATGTGAGCTTCAAAAATTTTTAATAATTATGTACATGATAATCTTGTCCCTTTATCTTCAGAACTACAGATCGCCCACCGTCCTCCAACTGATCGCCGACGATATAATAGGTAACCGTCATTACCTGTGATGGTTTCAGCAATCAGGTCTCTTGGGTATCGCTTGGAACACTTGCCATTGACCATACTGGGTCCGCAAGGTCTATGCATCATGTGTTTAGTTACGACTGCATGCAATTTTGGGTCAACTGTTTCATCAGGAATCTCAGCTAAAATGATGGAATCCACTTCTTCTGGCCTTATTTTGTCAACTAACCAGACTAATTTGTACGCACGTGGCAGACCACGCTTTTGCCACTCAACAGATTACATCCAACAACGTACTTGGCCATATACTCGGTGCAATAATACGAAATTCATTAAAGATTTAAATTTTTGCTTAAAAACTCTGGCAGTGATATCATGCTTATCAACTGGTGTTTGGCCAAGTAGCAATTCTTTCTTGATCCATTGTGGGTTACAGGTGAATGTAATGAATAGGTCTGGACGGCCATATTTTTTAACATACGACATCGCATCTTGCTTGCGCGTAAGTACTCGTGCATGTGGCGCGGGGTGGTAGTTATAAAGAGGTCAGTGGGCGCGGACTTCCAGTGTAAGTGGCCGGCAAAATTGTCATTTTTCCCACGTTGTTTGCATTGCCATCGGCATTAATAGCATCACGGAGATGAATATACTCCTCAGATCGAAGCTGTTGTTGGTTTGGACGGATGTATGTCAAATACAAACTGATGAAAAAGCCGTTGACACATCAAAAAGTGATTTACTTCACCTACACGGATCATGAGTTTGTATGAATAGAAAATTCATAGCAATGTCTTTTTTGTTGGTTTCAGCACTTGGAATCAAAAATGATAAATAAATTGAATGTAAAAAATATTATTTAACTTCATTTAATCTAATTACCTGATGTTGGATTAACTATTTTGATATTGAAATGGGATCCGTCTTCTCCCTGCTAGAAGATTAATAGGTATTGTAAAGCATCATAAGGTCTGTGGGTTTCAGACATGCTTCAATTCATTGTTCCGACGATGAAGGACAATATCTCTTGATTGCAAATTTTCTCCAACAACAACAATATTCACTTACACACACATCTATTGTTGGCGAATTAAACCTCCTTGCATGCTCACCAGCAGGTGTTTTGTCGGCTCTTATTACGATATTGTGGCTGTCTGATGGCATTCGATCCAGTGCCATTTTGAATACTTTCACTAAATCATTGTTCTGATGAAGAAATGTTTGCTGTTGCTGGACAATGGTTCGCTTCACTGTTGGATTATGACCACAACGCCTATCAACTTCCGCATCTTGATTGCCCATAAAATAAATTTGCAAGAATTGATGATCCGCATCTGGTACTGGCAGCAGTGCCTTCAGTAAGTGATGAATTTGTCCTTGTTTATGATCTTATTAAATTATTTGTGATAGAAATACAAATTAAAATTTTGTTAATAGATAGTACATTATGTGACTAGGAGATAAAGCAATGTCTTTAATTTGAGGGCAGCATGTTGAATTCCGAACGGAACGAAGGTTGCTAAGTTAAATCCCGAACGCAGTGAGGGATTTATATAATTAACTCCCGAGCAGAGCGAAGGAGCTAATACAGAAACCTGAGTGAAGTGAGGTATTCAAGCCGCCTAAGACAAATACAGCTTTATCCCCGAGTTGGATACTCTACTTCCCTACTCTACCCTACTCTACCCTACTTTACCCTACCCTACCCTACCCTACTCTACCCTACTCTACCCTACTCTACCCTACTCTACCCTACTCTACCGTATTATACCCACTCTACTCTACCCTACTCTACCGTATTATACCCACTCTACTCTACCCTACTTTACCTTACTCTAACCTACCCTATCCTACTCTAACCTTCCCTATCCTACTCTACCCTACACTACCCTACTCTACACTACTCTACACTACTCTACTCTACACTACTCTACACTACTCTACCCTACTCTACCCTACCAAACTTCACACAAACCATCTAAATAGTCCGAACAAAGCCTAAACATTTGGTTTTGAACGGGCTCACCGTTCTTGAGTTATAAAATTACAACGAAAAGTGGCATTGATTTTTATATATATAGATAGATAAGTAATATTTATAATCTAATCTAAGTTAATCTTCTAAAACTCAGTACTCTAAGATTCTATACTTTTAATTTCTTTATCGCTCCCGCTCATTCATAGAAGAGACTCATCAGTGACCCAAAGATTTTATTATATATCCTAGTGACCACATTTTATTCTTTTTTTTTTTTAATGGCCAGTTCGATTTTTGTACAAACTTATTTGATGAACCGTACATTTTAATTCAAAGTCTTTGATTTTTGACGTTCCAAATTCAAATCTCATTATTCCCTAAGGATCGTCCCAAAGATTTTATTTATCCTACTAGAATAAATTGACTACGAAGGAATATTACACTCTCTAAAGTGTTCTTTATTGTCATCAAAATAAAGTTCACGTGTGTTATTGACACACAAAAGGGAAAAATGGTCCCGAGCAAGACAGTGAGATAAATCCTGTGTCCCTTTCGCACCAGAAAAAAATTAAAAACAGATGGTAGTTTTTAACTTGTTGAAGTAATCGTTAAATAGTCCATGTTCAAAATAAAATAAAAATAAAAAAAATAAAAGGTGTGCAACATAAAATCAACTGCAACAAAAAAAAAAATATTTCAAAATAATGCTTCTTGAAATTTTATACACATTCTTCTTGTATTTAATGATGATTTCATTTAGATATAGTAGCTATTCATAGCAATTTTCAAATTATGAAGGGCAACACTCAATTTAACATCAATAAACAATTTGGCCGATGTTTACATAGGGCTATAGTTGTATTTCTATTTGTTACAAGTTTTTAACACAATATTTAGCAAAGTTTATAGTGTGCAACATGGTTAAACGTTGCTGTGTAAAGTTTTGTAATAGTGATGAGTATCCTGGTTGTGGGATTTCATTTTTTAGGTAAGTTTTCTGTTTTGTTTACAAATTATTTATGTAGGGTGACAACAAACATCGTTTTTAATTTCATGCGGGAATTAAAATATATTAACCTGCAAAAATACATAGAGAAGAGGCATCATAAACGACTGAGAAGACGGATTGGGTGATGCAATTTTATAAAATTTTGTTGTCTACTGTTCAAGTTTTATATTATTAAAAGCAAAGCTTTTATGTGGGAATTAGAGACACAATAGTAAGACAATAGGTGCGCAAACGCTGGCGTTCACTTGGGGTTTAATGAATTAAGAAATATCTGAGGAGGCACAATATTTTTTTTTAATGAATCAAGTACCAATTTTACAGTCTGTCAAGATAGTCATGAAAAGAATGTTTTGGGAACTACTGTTTTTGGTAATACTGGCAACACTGAATAACTGTTAAGCTGAGTACCTGAACTGTCACGAAAAAAAAAATGAAAATATTGTAAGTAAAACATCAACCACACAGATACGACTGTGTGGTTGATGTTTTACTTACAATATTTCGGTGCTATTTCGAGTTTTTTTAATCGTGTAAGCGTTAAGATACAAAAAAATTCAATATTGCATCTTCTTGGTATGATAATAGTGAAAAGAATCTTCTGCGAGCTATCTGGTTTTACTATATTATTTAATTTCAGATTTTACCTTTAAAAATCTTACATTGTGTAAATAGTTCAATTCCATTGAATCCTTTCCCTTGAATGAAACGTTGTTTTTTCGCGACAAAATGTTTTTTTTTTTGTGACGTAACATCTAGTTTACTGTCCTATACTTGTGTTATAAGACCTACTTCCTACGTGTTTTGCGACGTAAACGGCCAAACTTTAATTTCGTTAACTTAAATTCTAAGACTTAAAAGT
This sequence comes from Mythimna ferrago, assembly GCA_910589285.2. Classification (NCBI taxonomy): domain Eukaryota; kingdom Metazoa; phylum Arthropoda; class Insecta; order Lepidoptera; family Noctuidae; genus Mythimna; species Mythimna ferrago. The sequence continues at coordinate 12,738,916 of OU342673.1, read as the reverse complement.
TTGATATTTTTACAGCTTCAAGCTTAATTATGTATTTCATTTCAACACGATACTTTCACGCGTTCTAAGGATAAAGGGTTTTGACAGGCTGACAAACGGAATACAAGGTGATCCTAAAAGGGTTCCGTTATATCCTTTTCAGGTACGGGACCCTAAAAATCGGAACATAAACCGCAGTTATAGAGCGCATATAATAACATCATTGTAGAGATTGCTGCTAATCGTGGCTAATTTGCATTTTCGAACAGAAAGCCTAATTGTAGCTTGGTACCATTGTGTTTGAAAGCGGAGATTCGATTTCATGTAAAGCCCTCGTAAATTTTACCTAGGTAGATATATTTTTTACCTAATGATACTTAAAAATGACTTGGTTCTTAACAGAGTACGATAATTGTTAAAAACAGATTAGCTGATTGCCATGTCTGGGTTTTTGCGAATGACGTCATCATCGTTATTATAATCATTCCACCCGCTGCAGTTTAATTGTTAGGTTTATAAAAAAAAAACTTATCCCAACTTTTCAATTGTGACACAATTTACATTTTCATCGAGACGCGAAGGAGCAGCTCGCTGCTCACAAATCAATTTATTTAGAATTGTCACAGTATGTCTTCAATAGAATTCACTTGAGCGAGTCGAGAGTATAATCCGTTGTCTTTTATAGTTTGCATTTTTCATAAATTTACTACAAAAACCTTTAAGGGAATATTAGAGAGAATTTATAAATAAAAAAGACATGTGGCACTCGGGGACTGCCGCGGTAAAGCTATTGCATAGCATTTTTTATCAACTTATGCAATAGACCTCACCAACAGCTGCTTAACCCCACCCATCCAAAACCAGACCTCGCCAACAGCTGCTTAACCCCACCCATCCAAAACCAGACCTCGCCAACAGCTGCTTAACCCCACCCATCCAAAACTAGACCTCGCCAACAGCTGCTTAACCCCACCTATCCAAAACCAGATCTCGCTAACAGCTGCTTAACCCCACCCATCCAAAATGAGACCTTGCCAACAGCTGCTTATCCCCACCCATCCAATACCAGACCTTGCCAACAGCAGCTTAACCTCTTCCATCCAAAACCAGACCTCGCCAACAGCTGCTTAACCTCTTCCATCTAAGACCAGACCGCGCTAACAGCTGCTTAACCCACCCATCCAAAACGCCGACAGCAGCTTAACCCCACCCATCCAAACACAGACCTCACCAACAGCTGCTTATCCCCACCCATCCAATACCAGACCTCACCAACAGCTGCTTAACCTCTTCCATCAAAAACCAGACCTCACCAACAGCTGCTTAACCCCATCCATCTAAAACCAGACCTCGCCAACAGCTGCTTAACCCCACCCATCCAAAACCAGACCTCGCTAACAGCTGCTTAACCCCACCCATCCAAAATGAGACCTTGCCAACAGCTGCTTATCCCCACCCATCCAATACCAGACCTCGCCAACAACTGCTTAACCTCATCTATCAAAAACCAGGCTGTTGGCGAGGTCTGTGTTTGGATGGGTGGGGTTAAGCAGCTGTTGGCGAGGTCTCATTTTGGATGGGTGGGGTTAAGCAGCTGTTGGCGAGGTCTAGTTTTGGATGGGTGGGGTTAAGAAGCTGTTAGCGAGGTCTGGTTTTTGATGGAAGAGGTTAAGCAGCTGTTGGTGAGGTCTGGTATTGGATGGGTGGGGATAAGCAGCTGTTGGCAAGGTCTCATTTTGGATGGGTGGGGTTAAGCAGCTGTTAGCGAGGTCTGTGTTTGGATGGGTGGGGTTAAGCAGCTTTCGGCGTTTTGGATGGGTGGGGATAAGCAGCTGTTGGCAAGGTCTCGTTTTGGATGGGTGGGGTTAAGCAGCTGTTAGCGAGGTCTGGTTTTGGATGGGTGGGGTTAAGCAGCTGTTGGCGAGGTCTATTGCATAAGTTGATAAAAAATGCTATGCAATAGCTTTACCGCGGCAGTCCCCGAGTGCCACACGTCTTTTTTGTATCACACCGGCTTCCAGCATACCCGTTGCTCTAGTGGTGGTATGGCTCTGGTAAGCCGGTTGGTTCCGGGATGTTTAGTTGAAGAAAAACAAGCGCGTCGCAGTAATAACTTAATTTCACTAAAAAGCCGTTTTCCTATAGATAAAACTGGGCAAGTGCGAGTCGGACTGGCGCACTGAGGGTTCTGTACAAACTTACCTATGAAAACAGTTCAATTTCCGAATTGAGTTACGAAGATTTTTCCGAATCACATTTTTTTTTATTGATGTAACCACTAATTTGCAGTTTTCAGATTTTTTCCTATATTTGTGCTATACCTTGCTTCATGCCAAATTTAAGGATTCTAGTTCGACGGAAAGTACCCTATGAATTTCGATCTTTGAGAGTATCAAAATATCGCACCCCCGGTGCGACACTGTCACTTTTGCAAAAAATGCAAAAATGAGTTAAATATCTAAAAATGATCCTAAAGCAAGGTGTCAAAGTTTTAAATGCTTCTCCTGAAAAACTACATTTTTGCATGAGTGACAGTGTCGCACCGGGGGTGCGATTTACGTTTTTCTTTTGCGACATAGACGGCCATATCGTTTTGTTGTTAACTTACAAGTTTGATTTTTTCACAGCTTCAAGGGACCGCAGACCTGAGTATATGGTTTTAATTTCAACTCGATGCTTCCTCGCGTTCTAGAGATAAGTGGTCTTGACAGACAGACGGACCGACAACAAAATGATTACTGGAGGTACTGAACCCTAAAAACAACACAATTCTTTTTTCCGATCAAATCTTCAAACCTATTCTAGAAATGTCTATCTTTAAGTGCTCGGCCACAGTGGCAGTGCGGTGCGGCGGCGGGCGCGGCGCGGCAATCTCAAACAAAAGAATTTCCTTGGAGTGTTCGCAGTGGACACGCGGGCGCGGGAAGTGGCGCGGACAGCTTGACGCGGAACGCGCGCGGTTATCTCACGCCATAGTGAGTTCATACAAGTGGCCACAGTGAGAGCGCGGATGGCAAGCGGCAATTGACAATTCGTGCGAGCTAGGGATGTCGGCAGTGATGAAAAATATCAATGTATCGATATTTATAAAAATATTAAAATCGACCTGGATTTATCGAGAAAAAGATATCGACCATCTCGTAAAGATATTTATTATAGATATATGTATTTTTATTATTTATGTGTTGTATCTATTTATGTGTACATTTATTTACTGTTCTTGATATATAATAAAATGTAGGTATTATGAGATTTAATTTAGATAAAATGGTCTATTTAATTATATGTATATTTTTTTTCTAATTTATACACTCTGTGTTTACATATCTCCTCCAACTGTCCTGTCGCAGGTCTGCTGGAAGAAATTTCGTAAGAAATAAGCAGGTCCTTTGTACTCTTTTATCCTTGTTTTTTGTCGATTTTAACAGTTTGTGTGTACATAAATAAATAGATATATCGGTCAAACTTTCCGAGATTTTCGGTCTTAAAATAATAATCCATTTAGTTCAGTCTAGATCAATAAATAGGTAATACATAGTATATTTTCTATGCAAAATTCACATTAGTTTAATGTATGAGAATCTGATATAAAACTTCTATCTCCTGCCCCAGTCCTATATTATTTGGGATACTCGGCGCAACACGTAATCCAATGTTAATGGGCTGATCTTCGATTAAAAAGCTATTTTTGCTTATTGAACATTTTATTTTCACGAGATTCAACACCATTAGTTCATATTTATACTGTGCCATTAGTTTTTTATATAATATGTCAAAAAAATAACAACAAAAAAGTCTATCAATTGTTTTAAAGGATTCGCCGCACCAAAGAGTTTGTTGGCGCGGAGTATGTTATTTAACATAATAAAACTAACTAAAGAACAATCCTTACTAATATTATAAAAGCGAAAGTGAGTTTTTTTGTGTTGTCGCACTTATTTTGACGCTTCCGATTGTGATAAACTTGAACAGAAACGTCATCGGATGTTAGGAGGGGCGCGCCATAGCGCCCCTCCTAACCATTTTGAACACTACTGGGGAAGGCCACTTGACTTCGAGCGGTCACCGAAGCATCACCTCTTCTATTTGGTAAATAGGTAGTCGGAAATAATGTTGCAGAACATTATTTCTTGACATTTTGATTATTGTTTAAATATTCTAAGTGCTATGATTTTTATTTAAATGTAACGGTTGATTGATTTACCACAATATATATAGCTTACATGATGTTGTATGTTTTTGTATCTTAATGCAATAAACGCTTATTATGATTTACTGACCCTTTGTTTTCTGTTATCAGAAGTGGGATACCGAATCTATTACGCTCACAAACATGCCACGCAGCCGCAAACGAAGATCAAGGAGGACACCATCGACGAGTTCAAGCACGTCTACCTCCAGCTCGAGCAGCAGCAGTAGTGCAAATTACCAGAGGCGCAAGAAGCGACGCCGCCGTAAGGATTCGCAAACCGTGAGTCAGAATGTTGTATTATCGTCAGTGATTCCCGAATTCGACCCACTTATAGACAGCGTAGATATGTGGATTAATGTTGTCGAGACAAATTCACGTGCATTAGGATGGTTCGATAATATGATTAAATATCAGGCGCTCCAAAAATTACGTAATACCGCAAAAACTTGGCTTGACGCTTTGCAAAAAAACGAATCTAGGTGGACCACGTGGAAGTGGAAGCAATGGCACGAAACATTGTCAGATACGTTGCAAGTGAGAAGTGATATGTTTAGATCTCTTAAAGAACTAATAGATACAAAACCTTTAGCTAATCAATCTTTATACGATTTCTTTTTTAAACATAAATCTAAAATAGATCGCTTGCAGTTAGGTTTTCGAGAACGAGCTATTATATAAAAACATTATTACAGCTGCCGAAGCTGGCAAATTTAGATATTGTGACGAGTTAGCCTCTTTTCTTCACGGCAAAATCTATTTACCTGCGGTAAATGAAGGCCCTTCTAGAAACGTGTTGCCACCAAAACATCTTTCTCGGTCGTTACAACCCGGGCACCAAAATACACCTAATAAATCTGATACTAAAGCTGAATCTTCTACGAATAATAGTGTGCCCAATCATACCTGCTACCGGTGTGGGGAGGTAGGTCACAGAAGGAACAACTGTACCATCAAAGATGATGTGAGATGTACCTTCTGCAAAAAGTTAGGTTAGCAGCCTGCCATTCAAAATCAAAGCTTAAGGTCGAGAAAGATGTCGAAGTGAGAATGATTTCTGATCCAAAATGAAAACAAAAATTTTACAAACAGGTTTCAGTAAATAATGAGGAATGTAGTGAATTTTTTGATATGGGTAGTAACTGCTCCTTAATTACGTCGGCGTTAGTAAACCAGTTTCAGTTGCAACCTTTCTCTTTGAATAATCCTATTAACCTTCTCTTTGAAAAATCCTATAATCCTTTACTAATGATTTTTCCGCCACAGTAATTAAGGCGGTCTCAGTTAAGCTTAAAGTCGACTCCGTGGAATTAATTATTAGTACATTATATATTATTGATACTCTATCCGGCTGTGACATTTTGATCGGGAGAAATTTTACTGAAGACAAAAATATAATGTATTTTCGTGTAGGAGAAACTTTAACTTTTCAATCGGTTCAAGCATTGAGTGTGTGCAGTATTAAGGTTGCCAATAATGTACCACGTGAATACCAATTAACATTAAATAACATAAATATTATTGAAATACCCTCAATCTTTTGCTCAAGATTTATCGAATTTAGGAAAAACCTAATGTATAGAATTGGAGATACAGTTAACGTCTAATAAACCCTTTTACCAACGGCCATATAGGATGTCTGAGTCAGAAAGGGCTATTACTCGTGACTTGGTAGATGATCTTATGAAAAATGGGATTATTCAAGACAGTAGTTCTGCTTATGCAAGTCCAGCTCTTTTAGTCGACAAAGCATCTGGGGCTAAAAGACTATGTGTTGATTATAGGCAGCTAAATAAAATCACCGTTAAGGTAAAATACCCTATGCCCATGATAGAGGACCTCATTGACAGATTGCAGGGATGTAAATTCTATACTTCTTTAGACCTTAAAAGTGGTTATCATCAGATCAGTATAAAACCTGAGGATGTGCACAAAACTGCGTTCGTAACGTGATGGTCATTTTGAATTTTTGAGAATGCCTTTTTGTGTTTGTAATGGGCCTGCTGTCTTTTGTTACATGGATGATATTCTTATTGCTACAAAAACCATAGAAGAAAATATAGTTTGCTTAGAAAAGGTTTTCGATATTTTTGTCAAAAACGGATTAACCATCAATTTAGATAAATGTTCCTTTTTCAAAAACCAAATTAAGTTTTTAGGCTATGATATTGCCAAAAAAGGTATTAGTCCTAACTGCCGAAAATTAGAAGCTATTTCAAAATACCCACTTCCAAAGACAGTTCATCAATTAAGACAATTTTTAGGTTTGATAAATTATTTTAGAAAATTCATTAAGAACTGTGAACTTCTTTGCAAACCATTGACTAGTTTACTGAAAAAGGATGCAATCTGCCAACAAGATCAGGCTGTAGCACAAGTGAAAGATGCATTGATTGAAAATGCAGTGCTCAGCGTATTTGACCCCAAATTACCCATTATATACCGATGTTGGTCGCGATGGCATAGGAAGTATTTTGACACAGCAAACTACTAATGGCGAAAGACCTGTATATTTTTATAGTCGTCAGACTAGCAATGACGAAAAGAAATACCATTCTTTCGATTTGGAGCTTTTAGCTATTGTTTCACGTTGCAAAAGTTTAGACATTATTTATTAGGGGCGAGTTTTAAAATTACGACAGATTGCAATGCAGTACATGCGTTATGTAAGGAAGAAATTATTCCACGGATAAGTAGATGGGTATTGTATACACAGGATTTTTCGTTTGAAGTCGTTAACAGGGCCGGGTCACAGATGCAGCACGTTGACGCATTGAGTAGGAACCCTATCGTTAGTAATAACAATGCAACCAATGACGTAGAAAGCATAAATACAATTACTGAGGGCGATTGGTTGCTAGCGGTACAGCTGCAAGACCCTAGCTTATGTAGCATTAGAGACATTTTACAGTCAGGTGAGGCCGAGTCCAATAAATGATAAATGATAAATGATGATAAATGATATTTATTTTGCGAGTAGGTTTTATAAAAACACTTTTACACGTCAATTTTTTTTTTTTGTCAATTAATGCTAGATGAGGCCGGTGTTTCCTAACTGACTACCCTGAGAAGAAATACCGAAACAAACTCAGGGGTCAAAGTCTCTTTTAAAGTCCATACAGCAAAACATGTAATGGTCAAATCATATGAGAACCATGCAGATTGAGCCTGAGATGGTCTTTTGAAGAAAGAACCACACAGTTCTAAGTGGACCTGTCCAGTCAGTGCAAGCATTTGTCAGTATGCGTGTAGCTCAACTCAGGACTACTAAGGAGCTCAACGACTTGACGAACAATGCCAAAGAAAGGACATTTGGGTAGGCCACATCAAATACTCAAAACTGCCAGACATCATGTGAAAATAAAAGAAAAGGAAAGAGTAATCCACATAGTTCTCACATTCACAATAATAAAATTTACAAAAGTGTAAATATTGCAAATTGTAAAAAAAGTATATAAATAAAAATTCAGTCAAATAGTAAAAATAAACATGTCATAATTGTAAAAAAATAATAAAATATATATACATATACAATATCATAATTGTAAAACAACAACAATCGTCAATAAAAAAAAGGCAGTTAAAACAAAAAAACATTCAAATGATAACAATTATAGTGAGTAGGTATTGGAGCAGGTCAATCCCAAGCCGTTTTATCCTCGAGATACTCTTTTACAGTATAAAAAGCCTTTTGGCAAAGTTTTCGCTTTACAAATGTTTTGAATTTATTAATGCTAAGTTCTTGAATAGGACTGGGAAGCTTATTATAAAAATGTATACTTTGGCATCTAAATGAGCGTCCTATTTTTTTGAGCCTGGTTGCAGGAACCACTAACTTGTGTTTGTTCCTAGTATTAACGTTATGAATATCACTGTATTTTTTAAACATGTTTTTATTTTTGTGAACATACAAAATATTGTCATAGATATACTGAGATGGCACAGTCAAATTATTAATATTTTTAAATTTATCTCTGAGGGAGTATCTGGGACTTAATTTATAAATTGAACGAATGGCCCTTTTCTGCAAAACAAAAATCGTTTGGATATCGGCGGCATTTCCCCATAATAGAATACCGTACGACATGACGCTATGAAAATAACTGAAGTAAACTAAACGGGCTGTCTCTAAGTCAGTTAGATTTCGAATTTGCCTAACAGCGTATGCGGCAGAGCTAAGTTTTTTCGACAACTTATCTATGTGAGGGCCCCACTGAAGCTTAGCATCAAGAGTTAAATTCTTTTTTTGTTCGTACGCATTAATAAAGATTTATTTAATGCGTACGAACTATTAGGAAACAAAGTTTAAAAAAATGCATATGGTACGTAATTCGTGCTAACCATGATGACGTAGAGCATTTTGCAGTAGACAAAACTATCAAAAGAATTAAATCAAAATAAGAAAACGGTTTCAAAATATGTTAAAAACTGCCTAAATTGTATTTATTACCAAAACATTCACGGTAAAAAGCCAGGGAAGTTGTACCCAATCCCGAAATCGAAATTCGCCAGGCCATTCCACACACTTCACGTCGATCACCTTGGTCTGTTTGTTAAAACTACACAGCAAAATAGTTACCTTTTAGTTATAGTTGACTCTTTTACCAAGTTCGTTTTTATTTCGGCTGTAAAAAGCAGAAAAAGCAAACTCGTCATGAACGAATTAAATAAGATATTCAAAGTATTTGGAAACCCAAAGCGCCTAATGTGTGATGTAGGTAGCGCTTTCACGTCCAAGTTATTCACTGCTTATTGCAATAATAAAAACATCAGGCTCCATATCATTGCTACTGCTGTTCCACGCTCAAATGGCCAAGTTGAGCGTTATAATCAAACAATTTTAGAAGCATTACGTAGTATGAGTGCTGATACTGATAACAATATGTGGGATGAGCAATTAATAAAACCACATCTGCCGTTCCAAGTGAGGTATTTTTCTTCAGAATTCGAATGGATAATGACGCGATCACTGATGATAACAATGAGCATTCTATTGACGTCACCGCGTTGAGGAATGAAGTCGACTCTAATATAAAGAGTAACGCAGAACGGCAAAAATCATCCTTCGACTCTAAAAGAAAAGAAGCCCACGTTTACAATATTGGAGACTTAGTGGTACTCAAAATCCCGAGTCACACATGATGGTCAAAGCACTAAACTGTTACCTCTGTACAAAGGGCCGTTCAAGTAACGAACGTCTTGGGACACGATAGATATCAAGTGGCGGACATGAGGGGAGCTGAAAGATCTTCCAAAAAGTACGATGGTATTGCTTGCGTCGAGAATATGAAGCCCTGGACCCGCGTTACTGAAATACCGGATGTTGTCAAAGATAAATAGGTAACTCCACCTCACAGGTGGAGAGATTATAGAGATTATATTTTATTAATTTTTTTGATTTTCTTTCCAATTATTAAAACTTCTCAAATGATTCAAACTTTACATTTTATTATTGTTGTCTTGAGCCGTTATCATTGTGGTTCAATGCATTCGCTTTAAACATTGAGGATTTTATAAGGTGTTTGGTCTTGGAACCAACAGGCATCCATTGTGAACGCTGTTGTAGCATTAGTGGTGATACACGACTAGGTCGATACCAAGTGAACATTGATCTAGTTTAAGCCACATTGTTCGAACACCTTATGTACAGTCCGATGTTAAAGCTGGGTCACATAGCCCCAGAGTTAATATACAGTTAAACTAATTATTATTATTTAATATTTCCAGCTTCTACATTGGACCAAAACGCTGTTCGAGGACGAACGCGTGAGCAGGATAGCCGGATGTTGTCGCACTTATTTTGACGCTTCCGGTTGTGATAAACTTGAACAGAAACGTCATCGGATGTTAGGAGAGGCGCGCCATGGCGGACCATTTTGAACACTACTGGGGAAGGCCACTTGACTTCGAGCGGTCACCGAAGCATCACCTCTTCCATTTGGTAAATAGGTAGTCGGAAATAATGTTGCAAAACATTATTTCTTGACATTTTGATTATTGTTTAAATGTTTTATTTAAATGCAACGGTTGATTGATTTACCCCAAAATATGTAACTTACATGATGTTGTATGTGTTTGTATCTTAATGCAATAAACGCTTATTATGATTTACTGACCGGGTTATGGGACATCTCGCCCTTGCAAAAACTGGCCTGTGGGCCAAATGTCAACTTTTTAAAATGTGCATGGGTTGATTCGCCCGCACCAGTTTAGTAAAACGGGCCAGATGTCTCCTCTTAAAAATTGAAGGGATATTTCGTCTTAATTGATTATTTATTAATTAAATAGCTGATAAATCTGCAAATCGTAGCATCAAATGATAGTTGTTTTTACAAAAAAAAAAAAACAGAGTAAAATATACATCATAATTATATGTAATAAAGTTTTAAGTACAAAATTAGTTTAAATTGGAACTTAAATTATACAGTTTTTTTCGAATCGCACTAGTTTATTAAGAGCCTAGCCTATTCACTCTAGCCTTGAAGACAACTAAATTATAATCGGACGAGAAGACCGTAACAGACTAAACTGGTTCGGGCGAATCTACCCATGCATATTTTAAAAAGTTGACATCTGGCCCACAGGCCAGTTTTTGCATGGGCGAGATGTCCCATAACCCTATTATGATTTACTGACCCTTTGTTTTTCTGTTATTTGTTTATTTGTTTGTTTGTTTGTTACGTCTTCACGCCTAAATGGCAAAACCGATTTTGATGAATTTTGGTACCGAGATGGTTCGGACCCTGGAGACGGACATAGGCAATTTTTTTTATAAAAAAAGTGAGAAAAGGGGGAGGAAAAGGGAAGGTCTATTATGTACGCGGGCGAAGCTGCGGGCAAAAGCTAGTATACTAATATTTTGAAGACCAATTCATTTTTTCAGGCAATAAAACGAAAGTAAAAACAACAGTACAGTATAGACAATACAGTTTATTCCGTTCGTTCCTGTCTTTTATGGGTTTGAATTCTTTATTTAAAAAAAAAATTTTTTTTCGAAGTTGTTAGTAAATAAATTTTGAAAAAAAAAAATCGTTTTGATACGATACGATTTCCGATATTTAATATTTTGTAAAGGTTTGTCGGTTCAAAATATATCGACTGAAGATATTAGATAATATACCGAAGCAAAGATATCTATTTTTTTTAACAAGCCTACTTCGTACAGGCACTATCACCCGCGCCCGCTCCGCGCTGCCAGTATGGCCACGCGTACCGCGCGCATTGCCGCCCCCGCGCCGCTACCCGTACCGCGCTGCCACTATGGCCGAGCACTAAAAATGTATTTATCAAGCCAGTCCACTAACTAAACTCATGCGATCTTCTTTCTATATCACACTCGCAACATCTCTTCTCTGGTTTTTTAGACAGAAAGAACGCCTGTATTTACAGTCGTTTTATGGCATAGGAAAAACCAACAGCCTATGAATTCAATTGTCAAACTTGTGAGAAAATTACAGTTTCGATTATAAAAAAAAACCGGCCAAGAGCGTGTCGGGCCACGCTCAGTGTAGGGTTCCGCAGTTTCCCGTCCGTCACAATAGGTGTACCCACTTAAGAGTTTAAAAAATGCTTGCATGTAGGTACGATAATACTACAAACTTAGTCCAGAAATTATTTTGTACAACCTGTTTGTCTTTTTTGTACAAAAACTGTTCTTTCCATCAAGTTCAAAATGATTTTCCTAGAAAGTCCTTATAAAGTTCTACTTTTCAGATTTTTTTCATATTTTCTAAACTTATGGTTCAAAAGTTAGAGGGGACACACACATTGTTTTTTTACTTTTGGAGCGATTATTTCCGAAATTATTGACATTATCAAAAAAATTATTTTAGGAAACCCCTATTCATTTTTAAATACCTATCCAACGATATATCACACGTTAGGGTTGAAATAAAAAAAAAACACTTCCCACTTTACATATAGGGGGGCTACCCTAATAAAACATTTTTTTCCAATTTTTATTTTACCACTTTGTCGGCGTGATTGATATACATATTGGTACCAAACAGCTTTCTAGTACTAACGGTCACAGAGATTAAGCGAGGTCAGACAGACAGATAGACGGACAGACAGACATGGCGAAACTATAAGGGTTCCTAGTTGACTATGGAACCCTAAAAAGGTAACCTTCATCTAGATAAGGTTAATTTAATTTTACCGCCTCTTTCATTTTTATATGAATTTATAATACAGAAGAGGAATAGGTCTGGATTTTTCCGAGTAAAATTCAGTGGCTGTTGTAGTATTAAATTGAATCCTAGTTTATAATGTGATGTAATGCTGGTGTACTTTTCTATTACAAAGAGTATTTATGATAAGAGGTCAATTACATTGCCTGTTCTAAAATATCAGTACTTTTATGAATTATTCTTAAGAATATTCTTAACATTTTTGGACAATATTATCATAAAATAGAAATTTTGGAGAGTGTGTGCATGAATTGCATGACTTGATTCTGCCATCTCATTTCTACCATCGGAAAACGCGACGTACGGCGAGTATCCACCCTTACGTTGTTGAAACCTCTACGGTTCGGACTAAGCGTTTAGTCTTTTCTATCACAAAGAGTATTTATGATAAGAGGTCACTTACATTGCCTGTTCTAAAATATCAGTACTTTTATGAATAATAATATTCTTAACATTTATGGACGATATTATCATAAAATAGAAATTTTGGAGAGTGTGTGCAGGAATTGCATGACTTGATTCTGCCATCTCATTTCTACCATCGGACAACGCGACGTACGGCGAGTATCCACCCTTACGTTGTTGAAACCTCTACGGTTCGGACTAAGCGTTTAGTTTCGTAGTTTATACCGCGTACCTACATCGAAGGACTGGAACAATTTGTATGCTGCGGTCTTCACGTCCGATTGTAATATGGGCGTTTTCGAGGCTAGAGTGAATAGGTTCTTAATAAACTAGTGCGCCTCACCATTAACGATTGTATCACGGCTTACCACCGTGTGGGTTCGCAGTCAAGAACAACATAAACCAGATAAAAAAATAGTAAATTTTGATACAAGTGGAGAAAGTTTGTCATTACAACCGAGATGAAATTCACCCGAGCCGTACAGGCGAGGGTGTTATGGAGCCGAGTGCTGCAGGGACAAATCTCCACGTGTATGAAACGACGTTTTTTAATACACTTACGAAGAAATACTTACTTTCTCTGAAAATTACGACGCATTTTTGTTCATTTTGAACCGAAGAACATGTTCCAAAGTTGCCATACATTTTAGTTTTGATTTAGATGGCAGCAGGCTATCGCGAGTACTTATTAACTTAATCATATTATCTGGAGATGGCGGTACCATTTAAAGAATTCTCTTCTTAAATTGAACATTTTTTTTCACAAAATATAACACAAATAAAAAATAACATTTTATAGACTTTTTCCCACGCTTTACCTTTGCAGATTGAAGAAGAAGCAAAGATATCAAACCTTATACATCCTAATTAATATTAAAAATGAAATTCAAATATTTTTGAATTTAGAACACAGGTAATTGTTAATTTGTTGATAATAACAAATTATTGAGTAATCACGGTTGACCGTGACGAAATAGGAATGAAAAAAGCCCTTGTTATGATAAATTAAAAAAAAAACACGATGGTGATAAACATGCCATGTTAAACCTTTTCGTAGTGCGATAAGAGCGAGTTGATTGAAAAAAAGTTTTTCATTACTTATACTCTGAAAGTAGGTCTGAAGTTGCCTGAGGAGCGGGTTGAAAGTACCTACTACTTTTCATCCCTAGGGAGTTTTACTTTCAACTGACAGCTGTCAAATTATTTAAAAAAAAACTAGTTCTATCTTCACATTTCTATTGAACCACGTTTCAACTTTCTCTACAGCCAGACAATTACAGCGCGGTATAAAATTGAAATTACTTAAAGATAACTAGTGTGCATGGTTTGCGTGCGCAAGTTTAAGCATAATCAGCCTTTTAATGTTCCCACTGCTGGGACTCAGGCCTCCTCTCTAGGAGAGGGAATGGGCCGTAATCCACCACGCGGGCCCAGTGCGGGGTAGTGAATGTTTAAATAATATTATATTTTTAAGTTATTTGTTCAAATATTTCTTTAAAATACTTTATTTTTAAAAGATTATATTTAATTTCAAATTTTTCATTAATGAGGTTGAATAGCAGGCCGACCACAGAAAAAAAAAACAAAATGGCGGGAAAGAGGCAATCAGTCGTTCTCGTTGGTTTTTTTTCAAGTTTTGTTCACATTTCCGTATAGCAGAGATTTGTATTAACACGATAAGTTCATCAGATTAAAATAGTGATTTAACGCCCAATTTTTTAAGAGAATAGGCTAAAGCAGTAGTGGAATCTTTTACCGCCTAAATCGGAGGAAAGATATCTACCTAAAATCATAGGTACGACGACTCAGGTTTTACAAACATTTTATTTCATTTTTACTTTCCTTGTATTCGTAATGAAAAGCAATGTTTACCTCGGGGTGAAAGTGACCTATTTAGTCCCTCAAATTAGTTAACCCAACTCCTTCTCAGGCCGAAATAAGTTACTTTCACCCCTAGAGAAATTAGGAAAGAAAATACTCCTTCTTGCAAAAAGTGCGAATTGTCGGTCAAGAAGTTCTTTCCGAGAAGACTTGATACAAGTATTGTTATGATTTATCAGTTTGGTTTACGGCTGTCATGGTCATATTGAACGTATTGAACCTTCATAAACTGCGTAAGCAGTGAATCAGCTGGGGTTATCTCCAGTCCTATCCTTTGTTGATGAAAATGTGAAAACCTTAATACTTTGCTAGTGAAAACATAAATGTTTTATAATAGTACATTAAGATATAAGTGTGTAATGTAAATAGTAGTCCAGTCTCTATCGACAAATAATATAGATAACATTTTTTTTAAATATTTTAATACATATGTACATAAAAAAACTTAAATATTAAATAAACTATTTATACTAAAACCTAACTATGTACATAAATATAATACAAAATGACAAAGTACACTCAGGCGTCAAAGTACTCCTCCACATCGCTGTCATCCGGAAATGTGCCCAGAAGACTGGCAGCATTGCCACGTTGAATGGCAATGCTAATTCTTTGGGCGAAGAACGAGCCAGCCCTCTGGTCACGTGAAGTGTCGATCAGTCGGCGTGAAATTTCTTTGAAAAGGAGACGCGCACTCGGACCCCATGAACCAAGTGTTTCGACCCCAAACGGCTCAAAACTGTAATTACCAATAAGGTTACAGTATTTGCGCCGTTTAAGGGGCAGCGCCAGCACAGCCTACCGTACTTGGAATATGGGATGGCGCATACATTTTTTTTTATATATCATCAAAAGGAAATAGCAGCGCTACTCAACTTGACTTTGTCAGCTTATTTTACTTCTTGCAACCGTCGTTAGCACATCACCGGTTGAACGCAAATCAAAATTAATTTTATAACTTTCCACAGTTTCTCTTAAATATTTGAGCTAGGCAAGTAATTAAACGATATCGATCCGAAGTCATTTGCCAATCTGTTTCATTGAATGACTGAATGTAATAAGGCGACTTGAATGTGAAAAAGGTAGGCTGTTAACTGAATGGTGAATTAAACTAGTGAACTGCCCCCAAGCGTCGCCACAACTACCGATCCTATCCGTCTCGCATTCACCGCTTTCCCACGACTCTCACCAGGTCGCCGTTTCACATAGAGGGAGGCCTTCAAACTGGGCTGAGTTATGGTCAACATATTAGTAAATTAAGTCAATATGGATTTATTTAAAGAGAGAGTCCTTAAGAATCACCTCTAACAGTTTTCATAATTTCTAAACATACACCGTATTGAATTACACAAAAAAAATAATGAAGAACCTAAATACGTGTGCCAACAGTTTCACCGCGAGATATTTGTAAACCTATACTTAATTTCGAGAAAAATTGTTCATATCTCTCAAAAACAGCTAAATCGACATTTTCTATTTACATAATTTTTTCTCGAAATTAAGGTACCTACATCTATTCAGATTGTTCATAATTTTTTTTTCAGTAATTCAGTGCACTGTATTTTTAGATATTTTAAAAACTGTAGGGCCTTTTTGGTTTTCTCTTATCAATCTATATAATATATATAACTCAAGAACGGGCTCACCTATCCAAACCAAATGTTTAGGCTTTTTTCAAAATGACTATTTAGTAGATGGGTTATGTGAAGTTTGGTAGGGTAGAGTAGGGTATAGTAGGGTAGAGTAGGGTATAGTAAGGTAGAGTAGGGTATAGTAGGGTAGAGTAGGGTATAGTAGGGTATAGTACGGTAGAGTAGGGTTGAGTAGGGTAGAGTAGGGTTGAGTAGGGTAGAGTAGGGTTGAGTAGGGTAGAGTAGGGTTGAGTAGGGTAGAGTAGGGTAGAGAAGGGTATAGTAGGGTGGAGTAGGGAAGAGCGGGAGCGAAGACGCGCGGGCAAAAGCTAGTACATTAAAAGGCTAAGTCGTTCGTAATCATCAAAGTCATTCGTAGCAGTTCGTAGCAGCTCGTAGCAGCTCGTAGCAGCTCGTAGCAGTTTGCTACGCCATTCTGTAGCACAGTCACCCCAGTCGTTCTTCTCGCTTTCTGTGTCTGGTCTGGTGTGTCTGGTGCTGCCGAAACTACAGGGTCTAGTAGTATAAAAAATTGTAACAGATTTTCTTTTATGGCGTTGGCGAGCACTAAGAGAGGATTTTCCAAAATTCACCCTCTAAGCGTATGAATCTAAAGTTTGTATAGAGAAAATAACCACCACGCGGGCGAAGCCACTGGCAGAAGCTAGTATTAAATAAGGTGAAGATTAAGAAGATAAGATACCAAATGATAAGTCCTCTTCTTTTGCCGTGCCCGATAATCCAAGATTATTTCTTTTGAGAAATGTTTATCACCCCTACCCCTAGCCAAGTTACAACCGTTTCGCTTGCGTCATACGCTTTGAGTTGCCACGCCCGCAATTCTTTTGTTCTGACCACGTGACTGAGCGTTGAGATAACGTCATTTTCGTATATTTGAATCTTTATATTAGCGTTAACATGCGCACATGATCGTTCGTTGTGGCGACGCTTGGGGGAGGCCTATGTCCAACAGTGGACGTCTATCGGCTGATATGATGATGATGATGATGACTAGCGTTAACGATTGCCAGATTAGCAATTTGGCTAGGGGTACTAAGCCTACATTGTGGAATGCAATAAAGAATTTTGAACTAGCTTCAGACGTTTTATAAATGCCCATGTAGGCCTATGTGAAATAAAAATATTTTGAATTTTGATTTTTGAGTATTGAAGATTTTATAATTTACCTGATAAATGAAACTTTCTGCAAACAATCACTATATACTGCCGTAGCTAGGTAACCCCAACAACACCTTAAAACCCTTGAGGGGCATCATTGTTGTACCGACTTGCTACCCCTATTATTTCCTTACTGTTTTTTTTTTTTGTTTTTTTTTTTTTATAATGTATAGGCTCGCGTTTGACCACAATCTCACCTGATGGTAAGCGATGATGTGGCCGACGATGAAGCACGCTTGCCTAAAAGCAATCTATTCACTCTTGACTTAAAGACCCCTAGGTTATAGCTATCAGGAAACACAGACTCCGGCAGGGAATTCCATTCCTTAGCTGTACGCATAATGAATGTACTCCCAAAACGCTTTGTACGTATAGGGAACCGTACCTCAAAAGGAAAATCGGAAGCCTTATAGAATCATTTTGTTGTCCGTCGGTCTGACTCTGTCAAGACCCGCAAGTATATCTCGAGAACGCGTGGAGTCATCGAGTTGATATAAAAACCATATACTTAGGTCTGTGGTTTCTTAAAGCTGTGTCAAAATCAGACTTCTATGTTAACGAAAAAAAATACGGCCGTTTATGTCACAAAAAATTTTATTCCCTCCACACTGTCGAAATATACGATAATATATTTCGACAGTCTAAAGGGAATCAAAATTTACTAAATTTACTTCCTGTTGACCACAATCCTCAAAGGCATAAAGCAACGTCTTACAGAACAGGTATAGGAATAAATCTGAAAACTGTGAAGTTATTACTTCATAAAGGCATTTTATTATTTACATAGGTAAGATTATAGGATACCCGTAGGACGCGAAACCGACTCGCACTTGCCCAGTTTTTTTTTTTAAAGACTATACTTTATTTTTCCTATTTTAATGTGAAAGTTGATATTATTGTGAATTTGCATGTTTATTGATCAATAAAGCTTTATGGCTGAACGGGTTCATAAAAAAATGGAACACGACAGAACCATGACCTGTATCAGAAGCCCTATAAACTAAACTGTTAAAGGGATGGTGCATAGTCGGCTTTATAATGTTCCCACTGCTGGGACTCAGGTCTCCTCTTTAGGAGAGGGAGTGGGCTGTAATCCACCACGCGGGCCCAGTGCGGGTTGACGGTCACATGTCTTCGAATTTTTGGTTCTAAGACATGCCGGTTTCCTCACGATTTTTTCCTTCAACGTTTTGAGAGCAGTGGTGATGAAATAAATTACACAAAGTAATGTGCCTGGCTAGGTTTGAACCCGCGATCTGTAGGTCGCGGGTTCGGGTTAGACTCGTAAGTCGAGACCGTTACCACTCGGCCACCACTGCTCTCGATGGAGCTATAGGTGGCATTTTGGTCTAGTGGTTAGTGGCCCTGACTGTTATGCCGAAGGTCGTGAGTTCGATTCCCACCCAAGACAAATGTTTGTGTGATAAGCACGATCATTTGTTCTGCGTTTGGATGTAATTTATCTATAATATTTATGATTGTATGCATTTAGAAATATTTATGTATGTTTATCAGTTGGCTAGTACTCATAGCACAACTTAGACTAGTTTGAGACTAGGTGGTGTTCTGTGAAAGTTGTGAATAATTATTTTATCATCATCATCATTTCAGCCGATAGACGTCCACTGTTGGGCATAGGCCTCTCCCAATAATGGAATATTATTTATTTTATTATTATTATTCTTCTTTAGCTCGCACGTCTGACATTTTAATTAACACATCATAGTAAGGTTCTAGGTCATGAAGTCCTTTTAATCCCGTTTGTACGTTCTCTTGTCATAATTTTAGACACTTACGTGAAACCGCAGCCCACAGCCTGTTAGTGTCAATATAAAGCTCCAGAGGCGTAGCGTGGACTAATTTAGACGTGGTGAAGTCGCATCAGCGAGGTCTTTTTCTTTCCTAAATTAAAATAGTGGTCAAACATGAGCCTATCTATGTACATCCAAATCTACACTGATATGATAAAGAGGTAAAATTAGTTTTTAGTTTTTTTGTTTGTTTGTATGAGCTAATCTCTGAAAGTACTGGTCCGATTGCCAAATTTTTTTCATCGATAGAAAGCTGCATTCTTAAGTGACATAAGCTATATTTTCTGTACGCTGGCGAAGCGACTGGCAAAAGCTAGTAACCTTCCCTACCCTCGTTGTTATAGAGCCCTCGCACACCGGACTACGGCCCACTTGGCCCACCTCTTGCTACGCTACTGTAAAGATCCTTACTACGTTTAGGTATATCTATATCGTGACCTCAGAGTCCCGCTACTGATCTTTGTTGTGACGATTTCCGACCGCTCACCGGATGCTGCAGACGATGAAATGATCACGGGCCGGATGCGGAGCTGACCAAATATACCATTGTCATTTCCTCTCATGAGATCACGGAATGATCCCTCAATAGATGAAAGGCAGGCTTAGATTGTATATTATTATTATCCTTTATTCTGTGGTTTTCGACCACAAAGTCATAATTTAAACAATACGCCGTATAACGGTTTATAAACCTTGATTCCTTTGAAGATGTGGATGTCTTTTTGATGCCTAAGCTTTCTGCTTTTAGCTTTGTATGACATGTATTTTAGATGTATTTATAATTATAGCTATTCATTAATTTTGAAATTATAGTATCTTAATTTTAAAACTATGTTTTATTGATGACTTTAATCAGCTGGAGTTTCGATTTTATTTTGTTTAACCTCTCAGGTCTTTCTTTTTTTTCGATGGGTAAAATTATCCAATGACAACCCCCGCTCTTGGGCGGAGCGGGAGATAATGTCAGACTCTTACTGACTAAAAAACCCATCCCGTTCCTTCAAGCCTTCATACCGGGGCTCGAGCGCCCTTTTGGATAACCCTGGCCCCAGTAGGCTTCGACCCGGCTGGGCCCCTGCTGTTGCTGACAACTCCTTGATCCTCTCAGGTCTCAGAGTATCGAAAACGGTACACCTCGGTATCAGTTATTATGTGCCTACATCACTGATATGAATCACAAGTGATTACAACCATAACGACAGCTCTTACTACTTTATACCGTCATAAAAGGGGAGGTAAAAATAACGAACCACGATACCATTTTATTATTACTTTAATTTACTACAAGAGCCACGTATACATAATACTTTTAATGGAAACATAACACCGGGAGCTTTCTCCGTACTAAACATAATACAAAGCGTTGTGTTGTGGAAACGCGTGGTGCTTCAGTGACGAGTTTACTCCAGTAATTATGGAGTAACGTTGGCTGCGTTTGAACCACATGACGAGATTACTGCGAGTGATCCAGTTAGACGTGATTGAACGCCATCAGTGACGTTTGACAGCATGTGAATGCAAAATTATCGTTAGTTAGTGAACCACTGAAGCATCGCGCAAACTAAAACTATCACGTAAACTCTAATACATAATACTGCAGAGACAAAATCTTAAGCCACAATATCTTACTAAAGTACAGTGAACTTAATCTAATACACCGTATACAATTCAAAATCACTAAGTGTGGCTCTGCTGACTATAACATTTAACATTATCTGATTAATTTTAAACATATAGATATGTACTATAGATTGAATATGTTATATATTTTAAAAAGGTTCCTTTTTGTTTGCGGGATTTGTAACGGGGGTCTGCTCTACTAACATCGTATTTATTTAATATATTAGTAAGTATATAGTAATAAGTGGTATCATATTAATTTAATTCACGACAATAACATCCATTTATTATGTAGATTAAGTATATTTTAATATAATATTCATATATCAATGGATCTTTGTCCAACACTAAGTACATCAAAATGGTAAGGGACCTACAACATGTATATCGACGGGTCCCAAGAATAAAATCGTATTTTAAAAAAAATGAATTATCAATTGAGGTTTTAAAGTTCTGTGAAATAAGTCATAAAATACCTAGTGTCTTATTTTTCAATAAGATTTTGTTCTTGGGACCCGTCGATATGTAGTGTTACGGTAGAAAGGGAAAGTGATTAAAAAATGTTGAGTTTCCGAGGGAGAAGGTACAAGTAGGAACTGCTCAGTCTATTATTAGGACATGGTGAGAGTAGAAGTTAACGAGGTTAAGGCAACATTTTCTCGTCTTTTCGTTTCAACAAGAGTAGAATCAGGAAAATCCGTAACTATTCATAAATTTCAATCTGATAAGCTCAAACACGATAAAGATCTTAAAAAAGTATTGTCGAATTATCTTTGCCTTAGAAGAGAGCAGTCAAGTTTAAAGAAGTTAGAAGTAAATTTTCATAGAACGAGATCACAAGGTAGCACAATATATGATAAAAACATTAATTATATATTATTAAAGGGTATATATTAAGGTAATTATTAACTACTATATAGAATCACATCGATTAATTCAAAAAGTGAATGTTGATATGAATATCATCATAGAATCAGGGCACACATAAAAATGATATCACATACTAGTACTGAGCAAACGCCACAACCCTTAGAAGAATTAATATTGATCTGTCGGACTCAACGTTGCAAGAAGGAGGGTAGTACAATAAATGTGCACACGGACATACAACCTAACTACTAACGAAGCTAACGTAGAGTATATATATTATGCCCACTTATTATGTCTATGTTAAATAGTTGTAATTATTTACGGATGTCCCAATCGCTTTCTCGCTTTACTTTGGCAATATTTTATAATTTTCTTCAATGTGACAAATTCTATATGTTGTTGTTCAGTGTCAAAAACTGTGGAAGTTAGGTGCGTATATTTTATGATTTAAAAATTCAAATTAGGTAATGAAGTTCATCGTACACCTTTATGATTTTTGCAAACATCTATGTTAATATTTGCAAAAAAAAAGAAATAATATTGAAAAAATAAATAGACGTTTGGTAATAGTTAACAGTATTTCTTGAATTACCATAACATAATCGTTCATCGGTGTCACTTATAGCAACTACGATTTTTTCGTGATTGCAATGCACTCAGCGTATGCCATCTCATATCTACCTCATATCTAGCCCTGGATATATAATATATTATATGTATCATATATATCAATAAAAATGAAGGCAAAGGTTTTTGAGAATAAAGTTATTAAGTTCACAACATCAATAATAATTATATATTAAAACTAGAATAATTATAATATATTATAATAATATGTAATTATAATACGATAAATCTTAAATATCATGCTTATGTCTACTTCTCACTTTCTGGACATCCTTAATAGTTAGCTAACTATGCCTTCACATCGTAATATTTAACGAAACATTATACACACATATTCATTTATTACGTTTGATTGATTATTAAATTCTACAGTGTCTTTACATTTAAAGATGGATATTAAAATACAATATTACGTTTATGTAAGCGATATAGAGGTAATAGTACATAGTTGGTTGACAAAGCTGAAAGGAATTGAAAGTATGCGAGTTTTGTCTCAAGAGAATATAATAATGTGTGAGTGGCGACATTGCTCACTATACTTGTTGAGTTATTTTAATTTTATTTAATGATGTGTCTTTTCTGTGTTTCGTGCCAGTCGTTTCTCTCTCTTTACAAATAGTTTTCAAGGTAACGTTTAGTTACATTTTCTTGAATAGAAATGTGGGTTAACCCATTAAATATTTAAAGACAAATATGTATTTTATTTTATTTTTATTTTTTCTCTTAAAGATTTGAGTATTGATAACATTTATTTTAATCAACCGTCACCGTTTCACCTATACAATGTGGAGACTGTAGACGTCGTCACGGAGTCTTTAGCTCGCACAAGTTAATTGCTACAACTTTGTTGATGCGACAACTGTTCTTACGGCAATCAAAATACTTAGATTTACACACGGTATACCGTGCATTAACAGTGAAATTGTTTTTCTTCCGAAGAAATTATTTAATTTAAGATATATATTTTGCCGCGTGAATTATCAATTCTATCGCGAGCATTTATATTATTTTTTAATTAATTTGGCACCTTATTAGAGTACTGGACCAACCGATGAATTTTCACGAAATACTATCACATTTCAAAAAATTTCATTTACTTATCTTTACTTATAGAGCATAATACATACTCGAATACTCTAAACGTTACTTACGGACAATGTACTCACTCTAAACGAGAAATCTCAGCTATCGGTGCCAAATAGCTGTTGCATTTTAATATTTACCCAAAGAAATTAGCATTTTCCTTTTGTTATATTCACGATCCGTCTGTATGATGTCAATTAGCAAAATAATCGGACGGTTGAGTGTTTTATACCGATGAGTCTGTGCTCGATCTGAGATCTAATAAAAAATTTAGTGTCAAAATATATAAAATAAAAGAGTGTAAAAATGTGCCCATAGTCTAAGCGGTACTGTTCTTTAAGAAGTGCAAGTAACTGTGCCAAATATAGACATTATATTAAAGTATGAAGTCATGACTGTAAGATGTGACGTGCATTGAGTACTTCCAGGTCTGGATACAACTTGGACGCAACAGGCGAGCTACTGAATCACGTTCAGAAGAAACCAAAATACAGTTGCACCCATAATAATCAGTGTGTCTTTTCTGTGATAAACTTTAGATGATATTAATTAAAAGATCTATAAAAGTGCGTATCAACAGACAGCATGCATTGAAAAAGAAATTTTGAGTTAGATGTTACCAAAGGATATCAGAAGATCCTTACTTAGGCCGATGTATGACACCACTGATATGATAGTAAATGTGTTATAATTTAGTGTAATTGATTTACTGCAAATTATTTAGTAATTTTGATCGAATAATTTACTTTAAGAAATAGAAGCTCATGTATTTTTAGGTTAAGGAGCGCGTGCAGCGGTGAGGCGCGAGCGGGCGGCGAGTGGCGCAGGAGCAGCGCCGCGGAACCCGCGCACCAACCCGCTCTCGGTTTACGCTACGCGGCTCTAACGTATATCAAATGCTCTTTATGTACGTCCGGAAAACAGCTGGTACTGGAAGAAACCATAATAAAAGAAAAGATTAAAACAAAGCGCGTGCCAGATCAATGGTTGCGGCCGGGAGCTCGCGCCGCGCGGTCCCCGCCCGCCCGCTACGCTAGCACTAGACCACTAGGCTACTCTACACTACGCGAGCCCGCGAGTCGTCTCCAACACCAGCTAGCTAGGCACCCCGCTACGGAGCATACAATCCTCAACACTACACAATACGTACCGATAAGCCGGAAAAGCAAACTAAATGTACTCAAGCTTACAGAGGGTGGGTTTACTGACTTCTAAATATTCAGATCCAAAAGTGTATACAGTACAAAGTACACACTCACTTTCTGCACATACTATATTATGCGGACTGTACAACAACGAAAGTAGGATTCAAACACATTCTTTTGTTTCGCGAAAACTTTTACGCACGCTCTGTTATGATTTTATTAGCCAATGTTGATTTTTATTAGTAACGTAAAAGCTCCTATTAACGACCCCCTAAAATGTGTACTCTATTAACGATCTAATTTTTAAATCACTCATATTAGACATAATACAGGGTTCCAAAAAAGTCATACCTTAAAAATTATTTACGTATTTTTGTTGGACAACAAAAAGGGTAAAGTTTGTGTGTTTAAATAGCCAGTGAAAGAAATTATTTGACTTTGAGTGGGACGCGCCCGAAGCGGACGCACTTTTCATAGTGTCACGTCTCCAGCCACGTAAGTACATCTAAATATTACTTAAGGAAAATAATACCCTAATAATGGATTTGTCTTCTTGCAATCACAATACAACTGTAACGTATATATTCGTTTTCTAAACTAACTCTTAATTTAATACTTTTTATTGGTTTTTATGTTTTAAAATCATGTTTATATGTTAAGGCGGTAATAGAATCCAAATTTCAAAACTTGATTCTAATAACGACCCATGGCGTTGTTAAAATTTTGAGAACATTTAGTATTTTAAAATAATATCTATTATAAACTACCTTATTTGATTTTAATTTTTGCTTATTCAATTCTTAAAATTATTTTACTTCGTTAGATCTATTAACGACAAAGCTATTTCTTAAAGTTTTTGTGTAAAACTCGATTCAACGTTAGACAATATCTCTATTATTATAATGATTTTATACTGTGAATAACCTGTATTATCTGAATTAAAGACTAACTGACATTAAAAGCAATAATATAGCAATGAGATCGAATTTAACAGTATACCATAAAGCGGATATTTTATCTGTTTATTATTAATTTTATTGGTCGCTAATAGAATATTGTAACCTTCTTACTTCATTCTATTGCCGACTCACAACTGTAACGATATATGTATTTGGTAATACATATTACAGTACACAAAAAAAAATGTAGGTATATTTTTGAACAAATTGGCTCATTTCTTGCATACGTGACGTTTTGAGAGATTTTGTCACATGCCATATTATTAATGTAAAATAATATTTGCTATCCAGTTTCATTCATGGCTTCATGGCATTGGCTATATTTTATATGATTTCAAATCAAATAAAAATGGCGGGACGGAATGGGGGCCATGTAGGTAACTTTTTAAAGCTTCTTTCGAAGAATTAAATTCTGTATCTCTTTAAAGATTGTGTTTTTTTATAGAATCATGGAGCCGCAGAAGCACACGCAGTACGCCTCTGCTCAACTAGAAGCTGCGCTTCTAGCTATAAATGAAGGGACCAGCTTATATGAAGCTTCAAAAACCTATGGCATACCGAGGACAACTCTGCGTGACAAGAGAAATTATTTTGTGATTGTATTACGGATAAAAATATTTTTGTTTCCGATTCATAATATCTTATTAGTATGTACCTAGGTAATTAAAAAGTAAGCATTTAATTGTTTGAAGACTGTTTTATAGAACTGATTAAATTTTTTATTAATTAAAATAACAAAAAATAAGTGCTCTAAGCGTTGCAATAAATAAATATTTTCATATTGTAATAATGTTGATCCCATAACTATTGCTATTATATAATAAATACCTTAAAAACGATTTTTTATTTTATTTAATAGTATAGAAGAAGTGACAACTTCGTAGCGGTCGGTAAAAGAAGCAGAAAAATCGGTAATAGAATCTTGCCGCATTCTATGGGTCGGTAATAGAATCAACTACTCTTTTGGATTAAATAATTATTTAGTAACTATTGTGTTATTGAATATTGAATTTAAGTACTAAATTGCAAAGAATACTTCGCTGAGATTAATTATAAATTATAACACCTTTCCTAACATTATAGCTTATATCTTTTTTTTTAAAGTGAATCCTAAGACAGCTAAAACTGGCGGTAATAGGAGCATTTACGTTACGTAATTTTTAGTAAACTAGGCAACGCCAATTCACATGTCAAACGTTTTAATCATAATTTATATATATTGCTTATCTGAGATGAGAACTTTAGGTAGGTCTTTAATGAAATATTAAAATAGTAATCATACATTGTCTACAAGCACAGAAATTGCAGGTATTTGGAATCAGTACTTAGATGGTATACGTTACAATGTTGGCTAGTTTTTCTTACCGCAATTTGTGCATCTACAGCATTACAGTTTTGACAGAGTACCTACCTACTGAGAGGTTCGATTTGGTTGACAAAGCTTGCTCCTTAACATTAACAACGTATCGGAATGACGGCGCGGAGCGGCCGCTGTGGCTGGCGGGGCACCGCTCAGTCCGGTACCTTGCCCTCGTTCACAAAGTCGCTGTTGAGCTTCCAAGCTATCTCTCACGAATGACCGCCGACATTAGCGAGTACTGAGTGGCACATTGCATTATTTTAATATTATTATATATTTGGCACATAACCATCATACTTTGATAGCCAACGATTTCTCAAATGCCATAAAGTGATAAATATGTTAACGCCCAACAACAGAAAGAGTTATTACTACTTTAAAGTAGTTTTTAGTTTCTAATAAATATAAGAATACCATATCACAGCACCTTTATACAACATTCTGCTGTATACTATCAGTTTTGGTAACATTATACTGTTATAATAAGTTATTCAATTTATAAACTCTTAAATTTTATTACAAATGGACATCTTCAAACCTCTTTTCTTCACCAAAAGTGATATGTCCACATTATACTGATTAAAGCTTACACAGGTTGTCCCACATCGCTGACATTCTTTATACATAGTGAATTGATATTCATCACATCAGTGACGTCGGTTTTGACCTAAGCATTGTGGAAAGTCCACGCGCTTCTGAATACTCTTTCAATTTCTTACGCTTTCACAATCTAACAAAAATCAATATTGATGGACAGCATAGAAAACAAACAAGTTGATACCTCTAAGAAAGTTGTTGCAAATAAATTTAATATGGTAATACTTAAAACAACATCGATATATTATGATAAAACTACTAAACATCAAGGGACCGGACGGGGATCGCCCTTATCGGCAGATCGAGGTCGGTGAGGCCGCTGGGCGACAAACACGAAGCGCCGGAACGCGCGGGACTCCTACACTAGTGCACGCTCCGGGGTACAGGTGATCATTGGTGGGTGTTTAACGCGTGAGGGTAATATTGAGTGAAGGGCATTTTCGGACAGCCATGGCGGTGTGATGCAGCGCGTTGTAGCCGGCGGCGGTGGCACCCTGGAGGCTCCAGTTGGTCGAGGCGTGCGAGTGGTGCCTACTGCTGCTCGGTAGGTGCCTTACCATGCCACTGCTGATCTGTTGCAGCAGTCCGGAGCCCTGCGAGCTGCAGGCCGAGGGCCGGCGCGAGCGAATGGATTGCATTGATGACGTCAGCAGAAACGGTACGCTCGAAGATGTGTTTGGCATGGAGCCACCCTACACAGCAGAAATATGTTAATATTACAAGAAATTTAGGGGTGACTTAGCGGTGGGGATTTGTGAAAAGTAGGGTAAATGAAATTTTGAAGACAGGATTGTCAAATTATTATACAGGACCTAGGATTGGTTTATGGATAACTAGCTAAACACAATTAAGTTATATACACTTGGTAACTACAATTATCTACATAGGTTCCTTTGCAGACAAATACTCTAAGGAAAATAAAATATTTATGTCCAAATAATCTTCTTAATGTTAGGTTGGGTACTGTACTACACTATCTTGCTTACGACCGTCGTCAGCAAATTGGCAGCTGAACGTAAATCAAAATTTATTTTTTAACGCTATTTCTTGAAAACCCGTTCCTACCGTTTAGGCTCACAATGTAGTTTATTTTGTCCAGTAGTAATAAAGTGTTTTTGGCCAGCTCTTGTCCTCATTTACTACATTTTTTAGTGTATCAGGCACAAGAAATAATAATTAATTTGTTACTAAATATTATGGTTATAAAATAACTATATAACCGTGTATCATTACAGGTTCTACGACGGCTTCGTCTTCAGCACCAAAGGATCTATTCCGTCTCGGCTAATTATGATGACAGAGCTTGCCTACTTGTTTCAAAATGTATTGTTAGGTACGACATGCCACAACCTCGCTAAAATATTTGGATTTGGCAAGTAATCAAACATTATCGATTCAAGTTATTCGCTTAGTTGTGTAATTGATTGGCTGAATACTATTCGAGCGGTTAGTTGAATGGCACAGTTTAGTAAAAAATCTAAGCTATTAACCGAACGGCGAATTAAGATAGCTGCGGTATGATTGTCGTGTAAAGGAACCTCAATGACAAAGTAATCTAATAAGTAAAAAATTATGACTGTATGAGCTACTTTCAGAATTATATTCATCGTTAGCAAATAATGAAGATTTTTATTTAAAAAATTAGTTAACAAGATTCTGGACTCTGTTACAATTCTAGTCAATGTTATGAAATTCGGTATTTTAACATGTATATAATTATTTGGTTATCCTTTTTGTATTTTTCTCACTAATTAATGTCACCGCTAAGCCACCCAAACAAACAAAATCAGTTTAAAAGTAAAGGATTTTTATTCTTATGTTTAAATTAGAACTGCTTAGCTCTTAACCTGACAGTGATTAAATATACAATTATACTCAACTATAACATGCCTTACATTTAATTAGATACGTACGTCTATATTTAGCGTTTTAAAGCGTGGTGGGTTTGTGAAAATTCTTGTGATACAGTATTACTTAGTTCTACTCTACAGCGAAATACTCGCACGTAGATGTTGCCAGATCATATTACATAAAAGCTGTAACTGATAATAAAGTGAGGAACCACGTGAACATGAAATACTGTAGTAACGGCAACATCTTAGTGTACTAGATATAATAGTAACAGTTCGAAAACATGATGTGTGCTGCGCGGCCGGCAGCAGCGACAGTAGAATGGAACCATATACTCACGATCATGCTCCGTGCAAGCTGCGAAGAAGAACAAACAGCAACAGTAAATGAGACAGCGAATACGTAATACATGGCTTAGAGCCTTGACATGAATGAACAAATGATTACCTTACTTGCGTAGCGTTCCTTCACATAAACACATTCAACATATAAACACCCATGTGACCTGCCGAACTCTTGGATCTACATTGTTTTGCAGTACTCTTGAAGCACTTTAAACCGATTTGTAAAGCCAATTGGTTACGCGGAGTGACAAATATTGAAATTCATTTTAAGTAATTTGTAAATGTTTCCTGAAATTTTATTACCGGGTTGATTTGGAAAAGGTGCGACAATGGAATCGACGTGTCTGCAGGTACACACCCGAACAATATACAGAATGGATACAGTAGCATTGACCAGAGGCGAGAGGGGCTACCCTCCCAGCATTGCATTCAATGACACATTCACCGCGGAGGGGAGTTCATGCATCTTGCTGTTCACTAGAGTCTGCAACCGTAACGGGCATGCATCACTTCATTATTTCTTGAAGTTTAGTGTTTGTTCGGGCGTCTCGCAGGATTGGAAGGAGTAGCGTTGATGCGATGCGGTGAAAGGTTCCGATCCACGTGCATATGCAAAATGATAATGTGATGATATGTCAAATACTATCTGTCCCAGTCGGTGTGGGAGGAAGACACGACCGCAGAAGATAACAGAACCACATCAATGTAAAGCTGGACATTTCCACATTCAATAAGAGGATCAGGGAGGACACGCAGCCAGGCAGGCGTGCGCGCACGATCACATCACTTACGACGCATTGAGACGTTGACGGCACGGACAGGCTCGAGCCTGAGCCGCCCCCGCGTCCCCTGTACTGGTGACCCTGCCGAAATAACCACTGTCACTACCCTCATTACCACGTAGATACCTTTACTCCTCACCAACGTTAAACTACGGACAGCCCTGTTCCAAGCTACTAAATTTAAATCATTAATAGTGTATGTTATATTATGTAGGCACATACTATTAGAGTTATTATGTCAAAACAAGCGTGCAAGCATGGAAGTTTGAACGTGTGTAACTTACGGTTGGCGGCGACAGGTTGACGTTGGAGCCGCGGCGCTCCTGTGGCCCGATGCTGGAGTGGCGGCGCGTGGGCAGCCCCGAGGTGCCCCCCGGGGTGCCGCCGGGGGACGAGGCGCATGACGGCGCTATACGGATTTTGGGTGTCATTAAAGTATTGTCCGACAAGCGGCGGTTAGGAAAGGCGTTTGACACGCGAAGGAAATTGTTGTCGTTATTGGTGGAATTGCTCGAGCCGAAGAACCACTGACCGATCCCGGAGCCTGAACAAAGTCTCTCTACAATTTTCTGTCGTGGTGAGGTTTTTACATTACATGTTGGAAACTCATGCTTACTCTTGAAGCCCCCTACACTACCGCTAGCGCTAGCAGCGGCTGGCGGTTGTCCAGTCATAGAATTTTTACGTGCCATATCCTCAGCGGAGGATGTTTTGCGCTCAACCCTTAAATTTGGTATATTAAATGGAGGAGCGTTCATATTATCTGTGGACATCTGGTGTCGGAGCTTGTGGCGACGCTCGGGGCTCGGCAGCGCGAGGTTGTCTGCCTTGAGCTTGTAGCGCTGCTGGCGGTCGATGCTCTCCAACATGTCGTACAGGATCTGGGCGTGCGTGTCATAAACACAACATTAATTCATGTCACCAATGCTACAGTACACATAGAACTATTAATTCTCTGAAAATATACCTCCATCAGATTAGTAAACTGGTCGACATTCAGCGCCGGATTAACAGTTTGTGGAGCAAGCGATGGTATCATTTTTGTTGCCATCACATTGGTGTTTAATCCAAATTTCCTTTCCAAGAGTAAATTCTTGTAGAGTTCTGTAATGATTACGTTTAATCGTCTCAACAGAATAACATCATAGAACAATTAATAAAGTATAAAAGTGAAAATTCGCTTAGGTTTCAAATAATGACTAGCTTGGCATAAAGGATTCGCAATAGAGCATATCTCGCTGTGCTAGTTTACGATGCTGAGCTCGTCCGAGTTAGATGTGTGATGAAATGTTTGATGAAATGTGTGTTTCCTACTTCCTTAAAAACAAATAATGAGACTCAGTTTAGAATGTACAGAAATATACTCACTAACAACACGAGTGACGATATCGGGGTCGCTGAGGCGCATAGCCAGCAGAGTAGGAATCACCTGCTCCAAGATGTGGCTCCTGTCGAGTCTCACAACGGTCTTTTCGAAGAAGCAGAGGATCAGGCTGATGATCTTTACATCACTTTGATTCCTTTCAAGCAGTACCTTCACTTTGTTCAAGAGAGTAGCGTGAAGGGCCTTATCCTCAACCGTATCGCAAATATTCTGCGTGGCAATCAATGAAGCCGCCTAGAAAATTAAAAAGAAAATCGTTATTATTGTTTTTCTCTCAAGCAAGAGACGTTCTCATGTGTAAATCATTCTTCAAAGAACCATGTACCTGGATTTGGAATGTGTTACTATCCAGGGCATGATAAAGCGATGGCAGTATTTCGGTTTCAATATCTTCCTTTGTGCATTTTTTCATGATTATATGCAAGTTCTCCAAAATAGTAACAGAAGCTTGGATACTTTTTGGTGAATTCAGCAGCGCCCTAAAACAAATTAAATTCGTATTCGTATGAGTACAGGGTTTAATTTGTTTAAAGTACAGTTATGTAGTAATATATCAAATTCTATTCAACATTGAAGAATATTGCAATAGAAAAATAAAATCGAAACGGAAATCTCTAAATACCTGATCCGGAAAAGCCAGTCTAGTCTCTCTTGGAAAATGGTACTGGTTTGAATAAATTTTCTATTACGGATAAATCGAAGTTATATTTTCTTTAGCTTAGCTGATATTACTGCTTACGGATAGAAAATAAATTACTTGGATTCTGCATAATGAATTTAATGAATCCAAATTCTAAAGACAATGTTAAAATGATAAGTAATCTGATTAACTACTAAAATTCGGAAAAGAATAAAGTAAAAAAGGAAAATTATCAATTACAATAAAAAAAAAGTATTCAAAATTTATCAGTCGGGAAATCATGAAGGAAAACATGAACAAATCTCTGATATTGAAGCTAGATCAATGTTATGTTCTACGAATATACTAATATAATAAAGATGAACAGTTTATTTGATGGAACGAGGAGTAAACTTCTTAAACTCCCTGAGTGATTTGATTTTATTTTTTTGTGTTTCTCAGTCAATTCTTGAAAAAGAGAAAAAAGGTATAAGAATTTTAGAACAAGGAAGAAGATTAAGAACGCTAAATAAAAACACACGAGTGGATGAAACCGTGGGATACAGCTAGTACTTTATATGAACACCACTCATATTATAAAAGGTCCAATCGTTCCCGATACGAGGTAATTTAATTAATATAACGTAATTGGTTGAATTTGGGGTTTAAAACATTTATATATTTAATACTAGCTGCTACCGCACGCAAATCAGCCCATTCAAATTGATATTTCCCACTTTTATAAAAGCGATTCCCATATAAAATTATCAATTTTGAAGTTTTTCAATTTTGTGTCATTTAAACCGTTTTTAGTTTTAGCGAGATTAATGAACATCAATAGATTGATTTAATTACACCTATAACATTTCTCCTACAAATGAAAAAAACGGTAATAGTATAAAAGCTCATCTCCACCGAAGTTCTCATAAAGTCACAATGTTATCTCAGTTAAACAGTATCAAAAACGAGTACATATTTTTGATAGATTGAGACTGCGAATAGTACGTGACCGTTCATAAAAATATGGGAATTGCTCTTCTGAATGTTTTACCAAACTATACTTCATTCGCGTTAAGAATAGAATTAAAAAAAAAACCTTTTTTACTGTCTGTTCATCCGATTTCAAATTCTATTTCGTAGGCATAAAGACGGCATTAAAAACAAAAAAGTGATTACGAAACGAACTATTTACTGCAGCCGCCATTTGTCATGCCACCAACGTAGTAAAAGTCAAAATCGGTTGAATGGACAGTAATAAATGGTTTCTTTAAATTTCTATCCTTAACGTGAATAGGGTGTATATATGGCAAAAAAATGGGTATAATTAAAATTTAATTGTTAGTAGGAATCTTAGACTATATGTGTATGTATGAGATAAAATCAATGCCCGCTAGCACTAACGCTAGGTTACATCTAAATAAGTCAATGTGTAAATATTAAATACAATTGAATTTACAATCTCTGCATAGAGCCAAGAGTTGAAAATCCAACACCACTCTTTCATTTTGCCATTCATTTAAATGTTGCTTAATGTTAGTGAAAACGGGCAGAAAAAATGTAAGAAAATAGATATCTACATAAGTTCTAACTTGATTGTTGGGAACATGTAGAATGTGAACTCATCGTCATTGGATTCTTTGACCAGCCACATGACTGACTGGAGGACCGAAGCCAGGACCTCAGCAGTTCTGACCTCACTCTGTAGTGCGGGCCAGATGTGTTGCCAACGCAGTTTCTAAAATAAACATTAATTAGCATTTATGTTAAAGGAGACGAGTCGGAAGTCATAGTAAGTCATGTAATTATAACGAATATCGATGTAGTACGTGTATAGCTATGGCAGTAGTGATGTGACGGTCGAGGTCTTGAACATTTCTTCGGCCTAGCTCTCTTTCGCCAAGTATTTAAAGTGGTAAGGAATTTCGCTGCAACTGGTTGTAATTACTAATATTAATGACTTTTATATAGTCTTTGTTTCTAAAAGTCTAAAACTTCTGAATCCAAGTGATTAAAATAGCTGCGGGTACTTTAGTCAACCAATCACAGAAGTTAGAGTCTGATAGCAAGATTATCAGAAAAAGTGCTCAAAATTAGGTTACATTGTCTTAATTAATATTCATAATTCAAAGTGACTTTGACACGTGTTTCATTTATTTTAATATTTTTAGTGTTATTCAACAATTGATTACAGAAAACAGAGTGTGTCGCAATATACTATAATATGTATAACAATAAATAAAAGTTTAAAACAATATGCTGGTATTGCACACATTCGCATCATGGAAACAAAACACGAAAAACCACATGTTTAGAGTCACACATATCCAAGAAAATCTAGAGTAAATACTTATTCAAGGAACACCTAAGAACCTTTTCATCTTGGAAAGTTTCTTAACAATATTTTCTACTCGTTGAAATTGATAAAAGACTTGACCGAGAAAGGTAATGTGCTTATACCAAGCCATATTGTTGAAAAGTGAAAGGAAGGTCCAATGCCAAGGTTACGCAGTAGACCGTTTTCACAATAGAATAGTGGTCGCAGACTTGCAGGAACATTGCATTGTTTAGTTAAGGCTATTATGTTTCTCCTGTAAACAATTTTCTAACAAAGAAGTATTTCATTTCCAAGTTCAAGTGTAGACATAAAGCCTTTAGCGAGCGTTTTCATTTTATCAAACAATCGTAAATTGCAATTCTCTGATACGGTTCTGTTATTCCATTAGTTTATGTAATTAATTAATAGCTTAATACTTATATTTATGTGCTAAAAAGAATTTTAAATAAATATAGGTTAGTCTAAAATAAAAGACTAACTCAGCCCATCTTTGTCTTTTGTGTCGACAAACTGAAAGAGTTAACAATGGATACGGACTCATTTAATTGAAGTTTTCGACTAACGAATTCACAAGTGTTTTACCAAAAACAAAGAATATCTAAATTTTTTTAGAACCTCATTTAGTTTTCTTCAAAAACTGAATGAATACCTAGGGCTATTGTCACGCTCAGAAAAGAAAAAGATTTTGTGAGTAATGTTTTCACCGTTTTATAGGACCAGGGACCTTATTAGGAGGTTTAAGCGCCTGTCGGACCGTTTTCGGGGCATTTTTTGCGGAGGGTTGTATTAATTCAAATATTATATAACTTATTTTCATATAGATTGAAGGTCTTAAAGAGTTTTTAATAAAGAAAATTTCTATAAAACAAACATTATGAAGGTAATTTGCTGTTTTTATATTAGTTACTTTATACAATAGTGATGATAATAATTTATCTAAAGAAGAAGTTAACGGTTTGCTTTTGATTTTTTTAAGATACTCTTAAAATATGTATACCTATGTCGTAGAGTATATTTATCTGAGCCCGTACTGAGAATAGGGAATGCGTAAGTATTTTTTATGTTCTAAATAAAATACATTTTAACACTGGTAAACCAAATTGCTAGAATTTAAAAATATCTTCACCAGCACCAGAGTTATTAGCCAGTATTTTTTTATATTTATCAAATATTAGAAGAGATGCCATTGCTCTTTTTGAATTTTTATTTCGATTTTTTTTTTATTATTATTATTTTAATTGTTTATTTTAATGGAGCTTGTGATAATTTATTTATTTTTTGTTTTCGAAAATGATAGCATTGTATAAGCAGCATTTTTTAAATTTTGTGAATGTGATGGATACCATGGATCATTTTTACTAGGTTACAACTTGTTAGACATAAACGGGAATAGCAGTTGAGAGTTTGTCATGTACACACTAATGTCTCGCTAATGGTGGCACGTGTTATTCAGTTAATCAGTTCCCTTTAAAATAATTAAGCTAAATGGGGCTGATGCTCACGTCATGCTCGTGAACGGGTGCCGTCAGTTGAGGCTGGTCATCTTTTAGTTTCTTTATTTATCTAAATTGTGCTCACATAACAGAAGCGATAAAAATATGTAATTAAAGAGTTATGTAACTCATAATATAATTTAAAAAGATGTTCCTGGAGTTTCTTGCACGTTCTTCGCCATAGAGATCTACGCCTGGAACATCCAATTTAGATTCACCTTTTTTTTGACCCACCGACATTTTGACAATTCAAAAGTACCTCTAATTGGCCTATTTGAAAAACGTTTCTGATTTCTAATTTCTTCAATGCGTATATTTAAAAAAAGATGTCCGGCAAACTTGACGTAAAAAAATATAGCCGCCCTAGACAACGGCATTTTTGCGAGAGAAAAATATTTGTTAAAACTGTTATAATAATATCTCGTTTACGAAAATTTTAAATTTGTTTTCTATTTTTGCATATTTATTGATAGCTAATATATGTTTTTTTTTTTTCATTTATTTAAGCACACCAATTTTATTATACATTTACCAAACCTTTAACTATATTACATTTACGAGGGATCCTGTGTAAAAAGTCACTTATAGGTAGGTATGCACAGCATTTACAGGTATAATTAATTAATTAATGATTGTAATTAGGTTAGGTCAGGTTTCACCAAAGACATTAAATATTGTATCTCTTTTAATCTCTTTGGGTTTCATGCATATTCCCTATTGTTGTGTCTATGGCATTCAAGTACCGGAATATCGTAAATTTTTAAATACCTGAATTTAAAAATTTACGATATTCATTATAATTTTGATTTTTTCGTATGTATTTATTAGTATATTTTTTGTACTGTATGTATGTATTTGTGTTATTATTTCTTATTAATATTATTTCTGATGTTGTACACTGACGATCTTAAATCTTTCAGTCTTTCACTTATCTTTCAGTCTAACCAAAGGTTGTTTGTAAGAAATTGCCCTGTGAAATAAGACTGCCCATTATACACTTATTATAAAAAAATTGTCCTGTACTTTTTATTATGTGGTGTCATCATCATCATCATCAGCCTTTTTTTAATGTTCCCACTGCTGGGACTCAGGCCTTCTCTCTAGGAGAGGGAATGGTCCGTAATCCACCACGCGGGCCCAGTACGGGTAAGTGAATGTCACATTTCTTCGAATGTTTGGTTCTAGGACATGCCGGTTTCCTCACGATGTTTTCCTTCAGCGTATTGAGAGCAGTGGTGATGAAATAAATTATACAAAGTAATGCGCCTGGCTGGGTTCGAACCCGCGACCTACAATTCGTAAGTCGGAGTCATTATCACTCGGCCACCACTGCTCTCTTATATGGTGTACAATAAAGAATACAATAAATGCCAGTGTACTTTGTAGACTCCTCCATTGCATTTGCATGCAAACTATAGGATTTAGTAAACATGGCAATATTCTGAAGTTGCAAATTGTGACTACTAAAAGCTGCTTTTGTACTCGTATTTGTTTATTTTTCATAACAGAGAACGTCCTTAAGTGAACGTCCAAATTGTTTCATATGCATAACCATTTACGTACTTTCACTATGTGCAATATTGTCAAGGAATAAAATATAATCCTGTATAATAAAGAAACTGGCTAGTTCGAGAACCAGCAATATGAAGACATATGACATTTAACAAAGCGCACTGGACCCGTGTGGTGGATTAGGGCTTTATTCCCCACATAAAATAGATTAGAGACCTGACTCCTAGCAGTTGGAATATTATAAGTCTGATTATGCCTAAGCTTTCAATTGTCTAGGGATTAAAATTCTTTAAAACAGTCGTAAAGCCTTTCAAAGCCAATCTTTGTAGAGTCCAAAACCTAAGTTGAAATCTGAAATTTTAATCAAGCTGAACTGTAATCTTAATTCTCGTTTGTAAATAAGGTTGAGGCAGGTATTAATATCAGCTCGGTTGATTTAATGAAATAACATCGACAACATGAACCCGTGAAAGCTGTTTGAGATACAAAATAAATATTGAGTTTGGAAACAACACTGAATACTAAATCTGTTATAACTTCGCTAAATACGTCGGTTAAGTAAAATAATTAGAGTTAATAAGTCATATAATATTTGTATATGTCTGTATATCTTCAATGTTAGCTTGGATTTAACTGCCTTGATCGTCTGGTGCCTTCGATTCACCTGTCGGTCTCAGTGTTATTGGACTTTTCTATTGCGATTTTTTCAGTGTCAGTGAAATTTTGAAAGCAATACCCTCATATCTCAGAACATGCTAGCGTAGCTAAAAAACCCACCCCGTTCCTTCAAGCCTTCATACCTGGGCTCGAGTTCCCTTTCGGATAACCCTGGCCCCAGTAGGCATTTGATAGGCTCGCGTTTGATCACTTTTTGGCCTGATCATAAGCGACGATGTGGTCGAACACTGGCTTGCTACA
This sequence comes from Mythimna ferrago, assembly GCA_910589285.2. Lineage (NCBI taxonomy): Eukaryota > Metazoa > Arthropoda > Insecta > Lepidoptera > Noctuidae > Mythimna > Mythimna ferrago. The sequence continues at coordinate 12,700,153 of OU342673.1, read as the reverse complement.
GTCGCTGTCTTGTTTCTGAATTTATGAAAGAAAAAGGCCAAGTTGATGCGCTTTCACCCACGTCTAAATTAGTCTACGCTACGCTTCTGAGAACACGTGTACTGCTACTACCAGTGGTCCTGTCGTGTCGGGTTGCTGTCCCATCGGTCTTTGAAATCAAATAAAAAAAAAATCAAATCGAATCGAATCGAATCAAATCAAATCCAATCAAATTCATTTATTTCAAATTGACCATTTGCAGGCAATTTTGAATAGTCAAATGTCGGTCAGTCCAAAAAAGTGAAGCTAAATTGCACGTTCCGAGAAGAACGTACAAGAAACTCCATGGACACGCTTTTAAATCATATTTAGTAACATATAATTTTGGTTACATATTTCTTGTTGCTTCTATTATGTGAGCACAATGTAGATAATAAAAAGTAAAATAAAAATAATTAAAAGATAGAAACTGAATTAAGCCACTGGCAACTAAGAGATGACCAGTCTCAACTGAAAGTAAAGGATTAAAGCGTACACCTGTGATTGTGCACTTGTGTTTAAAATAAAATCTGCTACCAAGTTACTTGGTAAACTATTTTTCAATACATTTGCTCATAAAGTGACTCTTATTGCACTGCATTTAGGTATATAATGGCACTTGTTGGCAAACTATGACATTTTGATTACCGTTATGCATTAGTGCTATACTTAATGTAGTTAAAACCTTTTTGTTCAACCGCTCCCCCGCCATAGTTTTATTACATTTATCGTATCAGGATGGGCGCCCGTCGTACCCCAAAAGGGGAAAAAAAAAATGGGCGCGCGAAATTTTTTACCGCCACAAAAATTTACTAGTTTTACAGTTATTTTCTTCACAAGTGTATTGAAAAACGTCGTATGATACACGTGAGTAATTAATGATTACCGTTCTTGGCTCTCATAAGACCCTCGCCATGGCTCGGGTCTAAATATTGCCTCGACGGTAATCACTAACATTACACACTTACATCATAATGTACGAGTACTATGGCAGGTACTTCTAAATGCATTTCATAACCATGAAGTATAGAGTTAATTCGATAATTTTGAACAGTAAAGAAGGTAAAATGTGGATAAATTATAGTCTTAAAAAGTTAATGCAATGTTCACTCTGTCTGGAAGGGACCGTACTATGATTCCGGTGTGAAAGAGATGGAGTTATACAGGTCAAATAGCCGTGTCCTTTTTTCAGGCGGTATCGTAATGAACTCTTGATGACCAGAAGCGGTTTCGATATAGCCTGGGTCGCAAGTCTGAAGTAAAGTTTTTCAAAAGTGAGCGCTGAGCACACAATTTAGATTAAAATTGTCAATTAATCTAAACTAATCTAAATTGTGTGCTCTGTGAGTTAAGCTAGAAATACTAAATTTGCTTATCTGACAGTCTCTAGCTAGGTTTTATGAAGTGAGAAATCGTCCAATGACTGCCGTCTGATTGACGTCTGTTCTTGGATGATGGTGACTTTGTTTCCATGCTTTGTTAGTAACATCGTGTACTTGCTACGCAGCTATGATTCCTTGTCTCTTCGCTCCGGCTCACTATGAAAATGTCCGTCTGTGGGAGTACCGATGCAGCCCCTGAGTCTTACGTTATTACGTCAAACTATAAGAGAGAGAGAACACACACACCACAGACCTCCCACAGACAGACATTGGTCGACGGACCCGGAACGGTTATACTACACTTGCAAGTTACTTTTATATATATAAGTATGTATTTCTCGCAATATAACGCCGCACGTGAAAATATGACTAAAGCCTCCTGCAGACAGGTTGAAAGCGGCAAAGCATCGATGCTTTTACATTAAAAAAATTCATTTGTAAAGATGTCAAAAAATAAAAGGCCCGTTTTGACATTTGTATTTGGACTACCTAGCGGCTTGTCCAATGTAGTATAGCTACTACTAAAATAGCTAAAGTAGCTTCTACTACACCCGACCCCTAATTATTATGTACTTGTTGGATGTTGGCTTAATGTACCTTTTTTGTAAACGTTATTTGCAATAAATTTATTATATTATTATTATTATTATTTTATTGTTTCTTTCAGTTTCATTCCAAATTACATTCTAGGCTCTTTCTCAAATGTCAAAACGGGACTTATCAAATTCATTAAATTATAGCGTCGCACCTGTCTGTTGAGACCTTCACAAATAGATGACAATTTGATAGATTGAGTCCACTCTTGAAAAGATACTTCGCTGTGCTAAATACGTACCGTTGGTATCAATGGCAGCGCCTCGATGAGGGTAGTGCGGTAGAAGTGCGCCTTCTGCTGAGGATCCTTCATCGTCACTATATCCAGGAACTGCATGGCAGCTATGGCCTGTTCGCTATCGCCTTTGCTTGAATGTATACTATTCAATAAGAAAAACAAGATAATTTAGTAAGGAATAGAAAAATTAAATTATATTTCTTTATAAATGGACCCCTTTCACCTTTATACTATTCTTCTGTTTCCTTCTTCCGTTCTTTTATTATTGTGTATACAATTGTACATAAATTGTTAAATAAATAAATGAAAGAAAAAAATGCATAAATTTGGGTAAGGTTCAGCTAAATTAATCAGCAGGAATGAGTCTGTGGTTACTGTTTTGCTGGACATAGCAACTGCCTATGATTCGGTACTCTTCTCTAACCTCACGCAATATAATAATAGCTACACGACCTGAGAATCCCGGCTAGGATTTGTCGTATCATCGATAGCATCTTTACCAACTGCATCATTCCTGCATGATTTTGTACTTAAAAAAAGTATTTTTGAGTGAGTTTCAAATGAGAGCGTTTGCTGACTAAAACCCACCTGAGTTCCTTTAGTTGCCCTTTAAGATCCAAAGTCACGGTAACTCTTTCAAATACACTGACGGGCAACTTTTAGAACATTTTTTTTTCATTTGAAACTGAGTTAGTCTCTCTTTAAAACTCAATGTGCCTTAATGACGCCAGTGGCAGTAAGGCTGTTTTTTTTTTACTTTAAAACTATTTACATAAATATGCAAATTATGATTGGATTAAAGGCTCATAAACACCGCAGTTCCATAAAATTATTTCTATGAAAACTATCTACAGCCAATATCAGTTACAGTAGTCCATCTTACTTGAAATATTTGATGAGCGGCAGCAGCTGAGTGGTGGGGCGGGGGTGAGGGTCCCTTGCAAGGAGACGCTGCACGGCCTCCTGGAGGGGCGCGGGCACCCGCGGCAGCACTTGGATGACTTGCTGGTCCAACTGTGACACACATAGCGCATATTATACGGACTGCCTTTACTAAGTGCAAAACTGATCTGAATTAAATTAGTAAAATGGATGGTGACACTTCTTGTAAAGGAAGATGTCAAAATCATGACTTATCCAGTACATTTCATGTAATTTATCAAAGTTCTCAGTTTCTCTATCTGATTCTTTTAGATCCCAGTTCTACGATAAAACACTAGAAATATGTGTAAAGGATAAGCAAACAGAAGTGTCATTTTTATTTATACTTCATTAAAAAAATAAAAGAGAAAAAATATTCGAATTCGAATTTGCTGTGCTTTTTTACTATAAAATAAATAGTCGCCGTTTGGTGAAAAAAAAAAAAAACAAAGTAGTATTTTTCGTACTCCGTGACAACAGTCGATGACTGTTGGCTTATTGCTTTTTATCACTGCACTGAATATAAAACGAGTATATTATCGACTTTTTAATTAAAATTTCAGCTCAATTAGAGTTTGACACGTTTGTCTCTTCGAAATATTCAAGTAGTCTCATGGATAACGTCAAAAAGATTATAAATAGTACTAAATTAAATAAGATCAAACAATTTGTTTCGCTGAAAGTAGTATTAATTTATAATGCCGACTCTAAAGTCAAATCATGTCTAGAAACTTTACTAATTATTGTTCTATCTCTACAATTTCTTTTATTTTCAAGGGTGTCTTTTCAACAATGCAATGTGGTAGGTATTTTTGATATAAAACCAAATATTATTAAAAAAAAAAAATATATAAATACTACTTTGTCAAGAAAGTACCGGGAAAAGATCAATAATACACAAAACTTTTGTTATTCATCCAAATTTATTTTATCACCTTCAAAGTATGCCCCTTCAGAAACGATACACTTACGCCAATGAATAATCCAATCATCAAAACATTTTTTAAACGCTGTTTCCGAAATTGAGTTCAGTTCTCGCCGCGAATTCTCCTTTATGTCTTCTACATATTGAAAACGGGTGCCACGAAGTGGTAATTTGAGTTTAGGAAAAAGATAGAAGTCGGCTGGAGCCATACCTGGCGAATATGGTGGCTGCTCGATGGTATTTGTTGAGTGTTTGGTCAAAAATTCGTTAACAATGATGGCCTTGTGCGAAGGCGCATTATCGTGGTGCAAAATCCAAGAATTTTCATTCCACAAATTTGGCCTTTTTCGCCGAATTTGCTCTCTTAAATGCCGCATAATGCTCAAACAATATTATTTATTTACCGTTTGACCTTCCTGTAAGAATTCCGAGTGCACAACACAGCGATAGTCAAAGAAAACAGTCAACATGAATTTGACTTTTGATCAACTTTGGCGTGGTTTTTTCGGTTTTGGTTCAGTTGGAAGGCGCAACTCCGAAGCTTGTTGACTTGTTTGCATGTCGAACAGTAAACCCACGTCTCGTCGCCAGTAACAATGCGTTTCATGAATGTTGGGTCGGAATTGACTCGTTATAGAATGTTTTTGGAGAAAATTCAGGTCTTTTGGGACTAGCCGAGCGGCAACATGTTTAATACCCAAATGATTAGTTAAAATGGTACGGATCGACTCGTGAGATACAGAAAGTTCGGCGGCTATCTCTCTCAAACTTGAATGAGGATTTTCAGTCACTATTGCCTTCACTTTTGCGATGTTAACTTCAGTTGCAAAGGTTGATGGTCTACCAGAGCGAGGCAAATCTTCCATCACATCTCGACCGCTTTTGAATGCTTTATACCACTCATAAGCACGTGTTTTTGATAAAGTCGATTCACTGTAAGCCTTCTGTAACATTTTCAGTGACTCCGAACACGAAATTCTATTGGAGATGCAAAATTTAAGACAAACTCTTTGTTCGATGTTTTTGTCCATTATGTAATTCGCAATACACACTAGATATGATATAACTAAAAACAGCACTGTATTTAATATATATAACAGATGCAACTCAAACTCCGCGCCAAAATGGAAACTAGCAACAACAAAAAAATCTAAAATTTGAATTTGGAACCATAAACAAATCATCCATTCCTGATACTTTTTTGACTGAATGTATATCGTGGGTTAAGAACTAGAGTAGCGTAAGGGCAAAAATCCAAAAAAATTTTTTTTTCACCGTTCGTTTCTTTAATCGCCATATTTTTATGTGCCGAAAAACTGGAACGATGTAGTGAGTAGATTGCTTAGAACAACAATAACGTATAAAAAAAAAGATATTTGTTTATTGCCAAAATAAAGTGTTTCTACTTACAATAATCATGACATTATTTTGTCAATAAAATTACGAGCACAACAATCGTAACTCGATTTACAGAGCGAATAGAACACCAAATATGCCTGCAATGTAATCGCTCAAATAACGTATCTTGTCATACGTTATTAACGCAGAAAGTTTGATTATGCAGCCTTTGTTTGTTTCGTGCCAAAAAACGTAAGGGTAGGATACGCTACTATGGCACTAAATAATTAAAGTAATGCAGTCAGTTTTTATGTCAATAACAGCGTAAAAGCTATATACGTTCTTTTAGCACGTAATAAATCTCTGTTGATCTAATTCACTTTCGCGTCTAATACCACTGTACGTTAATTTGACCCCAAAATTACTACAGGATTTTGGCAAAAAAAAGAGGGAAGTAACATGTTATTGCTGGAATGAAGGTGTTGGTAATAAAGGTGCTAATGAGGTCGGATCATCTTTATTCAAATACATGACAGAAAAAGCAGATGGCAAACCGATCACTTTTAATATGTCCGACACTTGCGCGAGTCAATGCCGAAATATGTATATTCCTGCCTTGATGTTGTATTGTGTGGCTTTTTTGGATATACCGGAAATAAATCAAAAATATTTGGAACCTGGTCACAGTCAGATGGAAGTTGATAACATTCACGCTACTATAGAGCTGGCCAAGAAAAGTATACCAATTTTTGATCCGTCCAGTTACTACACTATTATTAGAACTGCGTCAAGAAGAAATCCTTACAAAGTAAAAAAAAAAATACAGCCGACTGCAATGGAAAAAAAAAACACTGAAAAATACAAAATAACTTTAATTTCGGAAGTCGGTGTTTCTATAATAGTTTTGTCTCTTCGTCAATTAACACTGACTTCCAAAATTAAAGTTATCTTGTACTTTTCAGTGTTTTTTTTAACATTGAAGTCGGTTGTATTTTTTTTTTTTGTAAAATGTTTTTTATTTTACACTTTTTATTTATGGTAACACCACTAAAAAGTACCTCTCAGCCAAACTTTAACACCTTATAGCCAGAGAGCATCTCATAACGATTCTAATAATCCCAAACACAGTTAGATTACATTAATTTACCTTCTGGCTTCATCATCAGATCAGTCCGAAACATCCCCTCCCCCTTTTCCTTCAGCCAATTATCGACTACACGCATAAATAAAGCAATTTTACTTGTTACGACAGTTTTGCTTTGATCCTATGAGGAGCTATGTGCCATATCTTTGAAGTTAATGATCAGATCATAACAATATTTCAATGGGACCAACTTGGAAGCATAACCTTTCAATTAAAAAAAAGAATTTTCAAAATCGGTCCACAATTGACCGAGATATCGGTGAACATACTCTACTCTCTCTCTTCTACTCCACCTCCTTTTCGAAGTCGGTTAAAAAAAAATGGGACAGGAAGATTTCTATGATTTGAAGAAACTGAAAACTGTTATGATTAAGAACTGTAAAACAGATACTGATGAGGAGACTGTGAATTGATTAAAAATCAAATGGCTTCAATATCGCAAGGATGACCCAGAACATTATCTATTTTAAATATGACTTGGACAGCGAAAGCTTCAAAAAAATTAAGGTATTCAGAAGGGGCAAAAGAGCAACCTCGTCGAGAGTAATTTTGCAAAAAGCTTACAGTGTTCCAATAGCTATATCAGCAGATAAGTAGGTACAACGATTTGCAAGAGCTGGGCCCAAGTCTGCTATTTTTATAAATTCGTTATTCCAACACGATCACATTGTCATTTTGCTAAAAGTTCCTAATCTGCTAATTCATAATGATCGATCATTGATCGGTCAGTGGTATCGTAATAGAGTTGTGGTAGAATGATAATATCGAGCATATTAAAACCAATAACTGCACAATAACGTTCTAATGGTAGAACACTGATCAAATAAACTGTCAAAGTTTTTGCAGATTACCGCATACGTCAAATATTCATTTGTCAATATGTACGAGATTACTATTCTATGCCATTTCTTTCAATGGAGTGTCAGTGGTTGACCATTGGAAAGTCATAATGACGCCATTATATTAGTAGATTACCAAACTTGTCAAAATCGACCATTATGACATCAATGATAGACCATTCTGACACTTTTGTAATAGCAGACTTGAGGCCCTGGAGTTATTCCTTCAACATATTATGATTTCACAGCCATTTGCAGGTCGACCACGAATAATTATTTTTGATTAAATTTTTAAAGCAGCAACGAGGGATTATTAATTTTAGAACATTTTGTTATTATTTTTAAAGCCATTTTAATGGAAGTTCCATTGCATTCCATACATTCTTGAATTTATGTAACAGCCAAAATGACGTATGTCAACCAGTTTTTGAAAAATATTTTTTATTAAAATGAAACCGTTTTTTGATTGACCAAAAAGTTACACTATTCTGTAGTCGATAAATAAAGCTTTATTATTAGTAAAAAATCAGATATCTAACTACTATAGATTTTGCCATAAAAGAGCTATAAGATAACTGTAGGTAAATCTGAGTTGTTTTTCGGCTCTCCAGAGAAGTTGTCATTTTGCCCTTACGCTGCTCTAGTTCTTAACCCACGATATAGTAATTTCGATTGTTATATATTTGTATTATTATAGGTCACTAGTGAGTGACCCCGTGATTATAGCCCCAAGTTGCCCATTGCACAAACAGAAACCATGCATTCATTGAAATTTGTTTAATCGCATTTTCAAAAATGCAAAAGAAACTTGACGTGTTCCAGAGACAAAAAAAAACGAAGCAATGTGATATTCTCATGTAACTGATGTCTCGTTCACGTTTCATAACGATATGCTTTTGATTTGTTAGAGATTCATTTTTTTTAGTGTTGGTTTGATTTAAATTTAACTTTAAATTTATTTAATTTTTTTGTAATTATAATGTTTAATTTTAATACGTATTGAATACGTTTTTTACTGTAATGGCATTTGGAGTTAGCACGTATTGAATTTTAATTTTACATTCTCTTATAAGTTATGTGTTGTTGGTTGTGCATTTATCTATTGAATTATACAATTCAATAAATGAGATATTCACTGTAAAATTGTAATGTATTGCCGTTTGTTTTCCCAAATACATAAATAAAATAAAAATCATATTTCTCTATAAAAACCTTACAGAATTAAAAACCCTAAGTTAAACTGAATGGAACGACTTATCTAATAAAAATTCCCTATGAGTACCAGCTAATGACTTTGATCAATAGTTGCCATTGTGAAAGAACAGTAAAACTGTAGATATTAGAAAAGTTCTGGATCAAAACTGAACCTGAAAACTATTCTATTCTGTTCTACATTTCAACTAAAGTTTTTTCATAAAATTGTAAGTGCAATCGCTGCAATGGCTACCGATACCAATAGATATTGTAAAGAATAGCAGTGAATATTTATCAGGAACTCAGCAATAAGTAAGTACGGTTTGTGACGAGAAATAGAGATAGCTTGTTTAAAGAAGTTTTTATTTCATCGGAGCAAAGAAAAATGCAGCCATTACGGCAATATTGCGGACGGTACTAAGTGGTTAGATGGAATGTCACAGATGTTGTTTATTTCCTGTTATTGATATTATGTTGTGTTTCGTATACATACTTCAAATTCTTAGATTGGCACTATCTTAACAATATTTCGATAAACTATGTTGGCACGTTGCATTTTGATTCGTCAAAATCCTCCAAATCCACTAAGTCTCCGCACACGCGCCAGAAAAAAAAGCCGCCACAAAAAACGCTTGAAGCGCGCCACAAAAAACGCTTGAAGCACGCCACAAAAAACGCTTGAAGCGCGCCACAAAAAAACGCTTGAAGCACGCCACAAAAAAGACCGCCTCAAAAAGAAGCTTGTAGCGGCTTTTTTTTTGTGGCCCGTGTGCGGGGACACTAAGTCGTACACTCTTGACAGAGTGGTCATGGTCATGTCTCGGTCGAGTAGCGTCTCTCTCGCGATACGACGCCATGCAGATCTGTTTTGGGAGTTTTCGTTAACGCTGCAGTGCGTCACCGATTTGATGAGGTCCGTCCACCGTGTTGGAGAGCGTCCACGTGAAATTTTGCCCTCAACTTTCCCCTGCACCACCAATCGTTCCATTGAGTCCTCGTTACGGGTGATATGCCCAAAGAACTTGACGATTCGTATTTGCTCAGACGACGATAATTCTCTTTGATATTGAGTTCTTTCAGGATCGAAATATTTGGTCGGTGCGCGGTCCATGGGATTTCGAGCATGCGCTTTCAACACCACATTTCCAGTGAGTCAATCTTGTGACGGTCTTGCATCCTCAGTGTCCATGTCTCAGCTCCATACAGACATATTGGAAAGACCAAGCACTTCATCAATCAAACCTTTGTGTTTCTGATTATTCTGCGGTCTTTCCAAATTTTTGTAAATTTTTTCACTGAAGATCTCATCATCGTGCAGCGTCTCCGTTTTTCGTCCTTCCGGCCTCCATCATTAGTGGTCGTGGAGCTCAAATATATGTAACCTTTGATGACCTCACATCCCGCTATATCTTAGACGTCTGATTGGTTATTGTCTGCACGGTCCACAATCATCATTTTGGTCTTGTCACGGTCGATTGCGAGTCCAAAATCCAACGCTGCAGTGTCCAGACGGCCAAGAAGCGTCTAAACGTCTTTAGTTAACGCTAGGAGGGTAGTGTCAAAATGGTACCAAATTTCAGCTTTCTAGTGCTAACGGTAACAGAGATTAAGCGAGGACGGACAGACAGACAGACAGACAGACGGACAGACAGACAGACATGGCGAAACTATAAGGGTTCCTAGTTGACTACGGAACCCTAAAAAAAGCACGAGTATCAACTGATCGTCGATTATACCGCTGGATAGTAGTTGCAAGCGCAACTTTTTTAGTCCTAGTCAACCATTTGTTCGTAACAGAGTTGCTCGTCGATTTCTGTTTAATCGTAAGTGAAATAGAGCATGCATTGTAAAAAAAAATCATCTGTAAAATAGATAAGAGGTGGATCAAACGATCGATGTTTGCAGACTTGTCTAGCCCTAATGTCCGGGTGTTACCATTGCGCGGACCGTCGGAGGACACCGTAGAGCATATGGTGGAGTTTGTCCCGCAGAGCATCGCCGCAGTCTTGTAGACGTGATCGGCGATTAAGATCCTCTCACGTCTGTCCCTGGTTCTATCCATGGTATGGAGAGAGGGAATGGGAGGTGGTCACTTCGACCGAAGCCGTGAGGTGGATACAAGCTTACGTTCTAATCAACGCTAAAGACGCCCCGGGTGCTGAGAGTCGCAAGACTAAAAACTTCCTGGCCACCATAGGCACGGGTTAGCGGACAGCGAGTCGTGGGTAACTCGCAGTCCGACCGTCCGGTAAGGACTGGTTCGACGGTGCGTTGTGTTCTGATAACTGTGGGATTGACTGTGGAATAAATATCTGACACTTCCTTTTGCTCCATCCAGAACGGGAGAAGTATTTGATGATAATACTCGTATATATAATAGAAAGCTAACGTTAACTTGATTGTATAAAATTTTATCTTAGATTGGAAACCGGTGATATATTTTTAAGTTTTAAGTTCGACTGTCATAGATATTGTGAATCGTTGCTCCAGTATCTCAGCTGGAGTGCTGACACAATAAGTTTTATTGTGTGTTGATATTAATTGTGCTTGTATTTGTATGTCATGTAAGTTTGTTTAAGGTAAGAATATACTGCACATACGTGTGCCACACACGCCGATTCGAGCACGTTTCCATACATTTTATATGGAAACTAGACTTGTAGATCCAAGCTTGATCCACGCCACACGATGCCACGCGACGTCGTTCCAGGTACAAATCAGGCGTTTTACACGTGTGCGTCCGTCAAATTAGCTTTATTGTTACTGACACTGTATGAGCCCTATTAATTACACTGTATGAGTTACTCAAAATATAGAATATTTTAATTAATGACGATAGCCTGTACTAATAAAGAACATTGTTGCAATTATTACAGATTATCGTCATTAATTAAAATCGTTATATAACAAAACAGTGTTCGAAAACCATAAAATTCAATTTTTATAAGCCAATATTTACTATATTTAATAATTGTATAAGTGCACAATCAGGATAATTAATTACGAAGTGAAATGAGCGTTTTCATATTTTAAATGCCATCGTATTACTGGGTTGGCTGCCAGTAACAATCTATAACGGGAAACCGGAGGAGTGATAGTTAATAAATTAAAATTATTGCAAAAAGTAATTTTAAACGTTCATATTTTATTCACACTTCATTAGTTTTCATACAAAGGTTTGGATACCATGTGCCATAGTTAGACTAAACAAATAAGTTTACCAATACACTTGTGCTATAAGACCTTGCTTTATGCCAAATTTGAGAATTCTGGATCAACGGGAAGTACATTATGAATTTTGGTTCCCCAGAGAGTGTCGAAATATGCGTTTGTTGCACCAGAAACTGCCGTATATATTTGCGCCAGGGATCGCAGAGCTGAGTATATGGTTTGCTTGAGTGCATGGTTTGGTTTTTGCTTTCAACTGGATACCTCCACGTGTTCGCGAGATAAAGGGATAAAAGGTCTTGACAGAAAGACAGGCGGACAGCAAAGTGATCCTATAGGGGTTCCGATTTTCCTTTTGAGGTATGGAACCCTAAAAAATGAACATCACTGTTGAAATACTGAAACACAATAAAGTTTTCATGTTACAATTTCTTGGCTAGATAGATAAATGGCAATGGCTTTAGTGATTGGGTCGCCTACGTAGCTGTATTATTGTCTTAGGAGCCCTATTAGTTTTACTGAAGGCTCTTGTTTCTTGTTATATTGTTGTTAGGTTTGCGCTTGACTGCTATATCACCTGATAGAAAGCGGCGATGCGCTCAACGATGGAGCGAGCTTACCTAGAAGTAATCTATTCACTTTGACTTAAAGATTCCCGGGTTGTAGCCATCAGGAAACACAGACTCCAGCAGGGAATCCCATTTCTTAGCTGAACGCACAATTAATGTGTTCCCAAAAAGTATTGTGCCTACGCGAATGTCCACCATGTACAGGCACCGTACGCCTAGTGGTCCGTGATAGAACGGGCTGGGCGGAATTAGACTATGCAATTCCAACGTACACTCCCCGAAATGCAACCGGTAGAAAACCAACAGGCTAGCGACTTGGCATCGATGCTCAAGACTTTGAAGCCGCGATTCGACGAGTGTGTCGTTGGCATCGTTCCCATTTAGTGCCAAAAAACAGTAACTTTTTGAAGTCTACTCCTCGGTAATGGCTGGGTTGGTTCTTATAGTCTATCCATAGGTTGTCTGGTAGTTATCGCTGTTAGCGATAAGACTGCCACTGTACCAATAGATTAAAGTTTCTGTGAAATTGTAACCAGTTTATTTTATTCTATTCTTATAAAACATTATCAACATATATTTGTCGTATGTTTTCTCTACTTCTTTCAAACGGCTTTGATCTTTAGAAATATGTTTGCATAAAAAAAATTGCTGGTTAAATGTTTTACAGAATTTATATATCATTTGTAAATCAATCAACATTTCGCGACAGGCGGCAGTACGATTATGCGTGCGTTTAACTTCGGCCAGATATTCGAGGAGCTATTCCTGCAGTACCCGTTGTAGGTATATCATTTTTGTTATTTGGTTTTTCTTTGTATGTTATGTGATCATAAATATGTAGTTTAAACGCACGAAGGGTTCCGTACTGTTCGTAGCAAAAGACAGCAAAAAAAATACGTTTATTTTATGTATTCTGTTTTTTAGTAATTGTTGTCATAACGGCAACAGAAATACATTATCTGTGAAAATTTCAACTGGGTAACTATCACGGTTTGTGAGATACAACCTGGTGACAGACGGACAGACAGCGGAGTCTAATAATAGGGTCCCGTTTTACCCTTTGGGTGGGTGAGGGAACCCTAAAAAAAAAAACTAACATCGATCAACATGTAGGTACCTATTAAGGTGAAAAAAATATACTTTGTAAGGGTCTAGTGAACCATAATACAGGATCTCTCTAGTACGGACTCTAGTCTCTCGCAAAGGAACCCTGACCCACTTGGGATCCAGGGAAAGGAAATTTATTTTTCTTACAATTACAACCGTAAATTTTCATTTTTAGATGTATTCATAGATAATAACTCCGCCGTCCTTGCTTCTCTTCTGTAACTGCAAGAATACATAAATCGAACAAGAAACAAATAAAAAAGCTACGTTATTTGTTAGCTCGCATACTTTTCCGCATAAAACTAGACATTTTAAGGGTTATACAGAGTAATAGAACGACTCAAGAAATTCGACATCGCATGGTTGGGTAATTATTAGGTCAAGTCAAAGTCAAAATCATTTATTTCAAATAGACCATTTGCAGGCACTTTTGAATAGTCAAATGTCGGTCAGTCCAAGAAAAGTGAAGCTAAATTGCACGTTCAACAATGTAGGCAGATACGCAACAATAATAAGTTATTAATCTTCTTATTAAATGTAGTTAAAAACAGAAACCGAATTAAGCCACTAGCAGCCAAGAGATGACCAGCCTCAACCGATGGCACCCGTTCACGGGCATGACACGTGCATCAGCCCCATTCAGCTCAACCACTTTAAAGGGAACCGAATGACCCAATAACACGTGCCACCATCAGCAGGATTTATAGGATTTAATGAAATCTGATGTGGTCAACACGGGTTCAATAATCAAGGTTGATTAAAAGATAGAGATCATTGTTTACTAATAGAAGAACCTTATAAAAAGTATCGAATATAAGTATTTTTTAAATGATTAAATATTATACAAAATTCCTAAGTCGGTTAACTTATTAGACAGACTATAGTAGCTACACTACACCGGAGAAGCCAGTTAAGTATGTTTTTTATTTCACATTTCCTAAAACTATTTTTCACCGGCGCGGCGTCGAAATTGAGGGGCGACATTGTTACATTTGCAGGTAAAACCTGGATGAAGCGGAAACTTAAAATCAGAAAAGAGTTAGCCATACAAAATGGAAGCGCCTATACATATTTAACAGGGGACATAGTCAAACTGTGAATAACGACGATGAAAGCCTTTATAAGGTTCCGTACCCAAAAGGTGAAACGCGACCCTAATACTAAGACTCCGCTGTTCGTCTGTTCGTCTGTCACCAGACTGTATCTCATGAACAGTGATAGATAGACAGTTCAAATTTTCAATAATGATCTATTTCTTTTGCCGCTATATCAACAAATACTAAAAAACAGAATAAAATAAATATTTATGGTGGCTCTCATACAACAAATGTCCCCCATTTTGCTATGGATGGTACGAAACCCTTTTTGCGCGAGTCCGACTCGCACTTGGCAGGTTTTTTTTTTATTTTTCGGCAGAAAGTCAAAGCTTCATTGTCAGCTGTTACTGACAAAGGATCTAACGTATTTCAATTGTTTGAAATCTTTCTGTTAGGTAGTATTAAGTCAACAATACTCGATTATTTTGTGTTGAAAAAATTTTTGCAGAACATTCTAAGAAAGAAAAAATCAAAAGAGAAAGTTTTTCAAAGAAATCGAATGGTTTTCGCTCCGTATGTGAAAATTGTGTGATTTTATTGGATTTTTCCTCATGTTACCATAACGTTTCGTTTTTTCCCTTATTTGATGAAAATATCTTTTGAATGTGCAATCTATGTTTTGTACACGGGTAGTATATAGTCTTTTTATGGGAGTTATTTTTCTTTTTATATTTTTTTTGTTTACATACACAATATACACCTTCCATTTTTCTATTTAACAAGCCACTATTGCGGTGGTAAGTCACCTCTTTGCCACGGCATCCTCACCTTCCGTGTGATACAAGTTCTCAACGGGTATGATAAGTTCGGGGGGTTCCTGTTTCGAATTTATACCCCAGCTGCCACGACAGAAGACTCCCCGGGCGACGGAAATTGCAGAACAATCTCCGGCCACTGTAGGCACGGGTTGCGGACGACGAGTATTATTTAGCTCGCGGTTCACTCGTCTTATAACGACCGAGTCCGAGTCGTCAACGGCGCTTAGTATCCACGCGCGCTTCAAAGAGATGTCAGCACTTCGGTAGCCCATAGGGACCTAGCAGAGTCACGCGGAAAGTATGAAAGGTATACTCGTGGTCCTAGAACGCAAAAGCCAACTGAAGGAACATGGGTGTGGTGTTAGTCAGCAATAGTCTGACACATCCTCCCGCTCCACCCTAGAGTAGGAAAAGTCATTAGATGATTACTCAACTAATTTTTTTTCCATTCCAATGGTTTATAGTAATACCATTGGAATGGAAAAAAAAATATAAAAAAAAAGACGTGTGGCACTCGGGGACTGGCGCGGTAAAGCTATTAGCATTTTTATCAACTTATGCAATTATAATTATTTATTTCTTGTAGTTATGCAGTATTTTTTTCCATTGTTTTTTAAGCTATTGCATAGCTTCTATCGCGGGCCTTGAGCGTGGAGACCGAATCCAGAAATTCCGTAACGAAAATAACCTAACACCCCCACTCATTTGTTTTTTGAGCGTGGTGACCGATAAGAAAACAAATGAGTGAACAATCAATCGTAACTAAACTAACTGCAACTGTATCAAAATGCACTATTCTACTACAGGTTGTAGAATGAGGCTCAGATATACATATATGAACGTAAATAACTAAAAAATCGGTCTTTCAAGAGTCACAGCCAATTTATGTCCACAGTCTTGCGGAATTATGCAAAATAATAGCCCAAAGGAGTTAAAAAGGAGGCGAAACCTAACAAAATAGAGAATTAAGCAGACGACCTGCCGAAAAAGGTTGAGTTGACTACGATAACATACCTACTGTATGTTATCGTAGTTAGTGCATTATGCTCTTCTGTAGACATCAGAACTTCACTCGATTGTATCGGTAGTATATTTATTCGTTTTTTAAGTTTTGGAGATAAACACAAGTTTCGAATTTAGAACACTTGAACGTTAAGGAGCATCAGTGCAGCATTTGCGTATATTTACAACGTTTCAAAAGTTAAAAAGGACAGAAGAAAATTAATCTGCAATATGATTATATTCATCAATAAGCTGAAAACTTAGCTCCAAGGTATTTACACCTCGTCAATTACAAAGTTATAAATTGAGTAGTATAATTTAACTACATATTGTAACGCAGCTCAGCTCGTCGGTAGGCTCGTATAGGGATTCTTCTATGAAATCAAACACTTCGGGCGGCGCATTCTTATATTTTTACTTATTTGAACGAACCCATGCTTTCCTTACAAAAATTAGGTACTTCAACACTGAAAAAACAACACACATTCTTTTTTCTACCAACTTTCAAACCTATTCTAGAACAGCATAATTCTTCGAAGCATATTTTACAAGCCAGTTCGTTAGTTACATAAAAAAAGCAACTCATGCGATCTCCTTTCGATATCACAATATCTAGAGCATATCCTTAAGTCACCATGGATGGTGACTTTGATTCATTGAAGTTGTATTTGGCAATCTGCATTTTTAATTCCATACTTCTAAGCCTTGAGTGCTGCCGTCTTTAGTACTGAAGTCACCGAGAAATGTACCTGAATCAGTTAGTGGAAGTAAAAGCCAACTTTCTATGCAGAACCTTGGCAAAACCATATTTCTAGCGTAGTTGTACGAAATTGAATGTGTCCCTCTACAATTTTCGTCTGGCGAATTAAATTCCGATTTCTTTTTATGTACCAATAAAACATTCTGATAAATCTAATGTAGAATAGACTATTTTTATAAGGCGTATGGTATATTAATTATTAAGAAAGAAAGAGTTATAGGAACTCTTTCTTTCTTATGTGACACGTTGATTTAAAAATCAAATTGTGTACTAATGACCCCCTAATTATTAGGTTATTAATCAAATAATGACAGATATCAAATTTAGATATAACTTTGTGAAACTTAGAACACTATGTTTTCGTAGGTAATACAGGGGAAAAATTACAGACGGGGTAAAATGGGATTTGAATAATTGACTATGTTATTCAAATCCGATTTTACCCCTTTTATTAAATCAATATTGTAAAAGTAACTTCAAAAATTAAAATGTAATTTGTGGTTCCTGACTTAAAAAAAAACGGAAATTGGCTTAAACGAGCTTATCAGTTTCATAATACGAGTCTACTCGTCAGTATCGAATGATAGGATGAAGGATATTTTGATAACGTCGAAAAGAAGAAACCAAGCTTATGTGATAAAAGCAAAACGATACTTACGTTATTAGGGTTCCGTACCCAAAAGGTAAAACGGAACCTGTACCTGGCCGGTTTTTTATAGGAACTGGGCATGACACTGTGCTCATGGAAAACCACAGTCACTCAACACTGTAGCAGCAACATGGTCTTATCTTACAATTACATTTTCTTACCCTATTTGTAAATTATCAGTAACTAGTTTCCAGCAACACGTAAATATGTCGCTTTGCAACTTTTCTCCATTTTGAATATGGAGCTCAATCACTATGCGAGCAGAAGATAAAACACCGTATTGAATGTTGGTGACAAAGCATCACGGCAAAAATTGATTAGAACTGCTTCGTAGGCCTCGTGGAGGCAAGCCCGACTACTGAGCGTGGGGTTCGGGCAAAAGGTGCTATTGGCTTTGTCCACTAGGAACTACTCTGTAGCAGCCCGGATCTGGAAGTTAGTGCTGTGACGCTCCCGTGCCTCGAATAGCATGTACAGTTGTTGCTCCGGCGCCCGATCTATCCCTATGAGGAACCAAGAGTTCTTCACCTTGAACCACTTGCGCACTATAATATTTAACTGTTCTTGATTTGTCTCCGTTGAGATTGGACACCATGAACAAAATTCGGTCGCGAGAAGGGACGTCCTCACGACCGAATTTCATTTTATTTTATGTTACACCAGACATGGCTTGTCTGGTGTAAGGTGTCTAGTCTACGGCAGTGATGCGAAATCAATCAATTGGGAAAAACGCAAGATAAGAATTTCAAAATAAAACCAAAATGCTTAACTGCACTGAAAACGTAGTCCTAGCCGATGATAAATAGGATACACCTAAGTTTAATCATCGCTGTGTGGCTGCACCAAGTTCTAGGTCTAACCAAAGATAAGTAGGATACACCTAAGTGTAAATACACGTGGTCGGCTACATCTAGTTGTAGCCGACTAAAACTAGATGTAGCTGCAGTTCGGCTATTATGCCAGCCATAAACGGTCAAACCTGTCGTCCAATCGGTATGACGCTACATGTTTAATCAAACAGATTTGACCGTGTGTGGGAGTGGATTGATATGACCAACATGTTTGACGGCACAATCAAATTCAATTCTTTTGATTTGATCATACCGATTGGACCGCCCCATACACGGTCCAATCGGTATGATCCAGGTCTAGGTGGGTTGGATGATTTTAATAACTCTTTTTTTGCTTAGTTCACTAGCATACAAGGAAGGTTTAAAGGTTTAGGTAAAAAATATGTAGGTAGGATAGAGTAGGTGAATAGGGTAGCGGAAGGTAGGTAGGGTAAGTAGGTAGCGTAGGTTAGGAAGTTAGCTGACGAGAACAAAGCCGCGAGTAAAAGCAAGTATGTATATTATTATTAATTAAAATTGAAACAATACTCACAAATTCAATCTGCTTCATGTACAACATCGGGTTGTTGTTAGCTTGTATCAGAGGCTTGCCGCTGTTGAAGATGGCGCACATGACCAGCCCGAGAGAGAACATGTCAGAGAGAATGCTGCAATGGCCGCTAGTCTGCACCTCAGGAGCTAAACATTAAGCAAATCACATAACGTGCAGGGATTAGTAGAACCTAGAACAGTAGCCAAGGGTTTGGCTAAAGTTCTAGAGAAAAAAGCCATCAAGAATCCCTGTAACAAAACGTATTAATATTTTTGTCCTGAAAAAAAAAATAGTTAAACACACAACTTTTATAAAAACCGTAGTAATAAAGTACAAATGACTGATGTAAGTTTTTAAAACGGTTCAGTTAAACGGTTGTTTTAAACAGCAGACTTTGATTTGATTGGTTTTTTTCTTATTTATATTTTGTACTTTTTGTTTCCTGAGAAATGATTTGGTAGAAGTACCATGAAACATGTAAAACATCGCAAAAAAAATTGCATTTACATACAAGATACAATACTTACCCCAAGAGTTTGTATGAAACAAATGTTGAGTTTATTTTTGCTGTACCGTACAAACTGTTATTATTACTTAGCATGAAAATATACGAACTCGATGTAATTTTTTCGTTTCTTCAGAATATTCCCATGCTAAAAGTTTATTTATTTATTCCGTTTCATGAGTACTTTTACCCCTAATAAAGTGAAAGATTGCCAATAAATTCCAAGTTAGTTTGTAGTTTGTTGATAGACGATAACGATGTTTAAATTATAAGGATATTTTTTATTTGACTTTACGATTTAAAATAAAAAAGGAAAAAATTAAATCAAAATAATTTCGTAATTTTTTTTAGAATGTAGAGTTTGTGTTCTTTAATTAAATTTATTATTAAGTAGTAGAAACACCAACATGGCCGTGTAAATTCAGTAGCAGGTGAACTCAATTAATATTTCAGAACAAAATATTAATTTCCTACAATATCTCGTGACATAGTTTTTAAAATAACGACATAAATATAATTTCGTTTGATCATACGAGTTCCATTAATTAAGTTTAAGTGCTCGTGTATTAATTACTTAATGAATCAAAGTCTACCAAACTTGCTTCAAAGATATCTGTTACACAAAGAACATGTCTACATAGGGGATCGTTACAAATGACGCTCGTCATATATATAGGTACCGACATTTATTGTACACTCGTACACTGCTCAAATTCTTATTCGTACATATTACAATGTCTTTGTATTTATCTGCCTGTTCGCAATAAATTCAAAACTACTGAACGGTTTTTCAATAGACAGAGTGATTCATCAGGAAGGTTAAATGCAGAAAAAATAACTATACAGACATACCATAGTAGAAAAAATCCGAAAATTTCACGGATTAGCCATTTCGCTTCGTCGTTTATACCGTACAATTTGCCTGCTTCCGTCCGATTATAATTTAGGTGTCTTCAAGGCTGGACTGAATAGGCTCTTAATAAACTAGTGCGCTTCACAATGAACGACTGCATCACTTACCATCAGGTGAGATCGCAGTCAAACACTAGTCTTATTTGTAACATTTAATTACCATAAAATTAAAAATCTGCCTTTTTTGAGGCGTGTCGTTAGTGTAAATTTATAAATAACATTAATCTTTTGCTGTTATCCCTGCAATGCAATAAAATGATCCATCGGATCCCAAAAAAAAAACGAGAGCTTCGCTGATGGATAATGATCTACAGAGGATGAATTCATTTTGGTTTTCCATTATGAAGGTTGTCAACAGTAATTTGTGGCTGCTGACCATCCAATCGTGATCAATTTAATTATTACTGTAGGTAGTGATTTTCAAATTGTAAACCATATTTGCTCATTTCAAAAATAAAATGGAGCAACATCCGTTATTGGCTCCAATTATATAGCAATCTTAGTAGTCTTTAAATTTCTACTATCACGTTTTTCCTTATGTAAACAATTTTTTTTATCTCTTGATTATGTAAATGATTTTCCTCTTCTCAATTTTCTGATGGTACTAGTTGTGTAGAAAACAGATGTCCAGCAGTGGGAAAAAATAGGCTAGTAAGATTAGATAGAAACGATTGTCTAAACTTTTATTTTATAAATAAAAACATAACAGCGAAAGAGACATTAGTGATTTTTGGAAAGACATTTTATGTACTCTGAACTTTTGCCATATAAACAGGTGAAATACTAAAGATCTCAAAATATATACATATAATAAATCTGTAGAAGTTTTTAGTCGTTCGCGCATTACGTAAATTGTACGAAATCGATGTAGATAACTTTCATACATTAAAATTGTGCGTAATTTCCTATATTACATGGGTTTTGTTTAAAGATATATTACATTCATTGAATGTACGAAGTTTACCGGGTCAGCAAGTATTAAAATATAGATAGGTGTTTACATTTTTACAGGTACCGTACATATGCTTAATTAATGTTTTAATTAAACGTGGCCCCACTCCTTTGGGTTTTTCTGTACCGTGAATGAGTTTTGAGATACTTTTGTTTGAGATGCTTTCAGAATTACAAACCCTAGACCCGACCAACACTATTTGTAAGCTGACAGATATAGTTACGTAAGTCGATTGCAAACCGTTCGGCATATGAAAATAATTGCGATAAGGCAGACAAATAGGAACGAAATTTTATTTTTAATAATTAAATGGGTGTAAAAACCGCAAACGTTTGACAGAATGTTTATTTCCCATGTCGGTGATAGAGGAAGTTCGAATACAAAATATTAAAAGGGCTAATAAAACGTTTACCCAAAATTACTTTGGGGATCTCCAGCTATAATGTATTTTATTAAAATCTAGTATTCAATTACCGCAGTTAAAAATATAAACGTTTAAATTTCGGTGGTAATTGTTATTTTTTTAAGCCGCTGAAACCGGGAAACGGGGTATGGTGAGTGTGAAAAACTCATTGTTTGTGCTGGACGTTTTTATATTTTTTCATGTACGTACCTTGATCCATGACGTCCAGAGTATACTGTCTGCTGTCTGCCGACTGTCTAAAGTTTGAAGACACTTACCCAAGAAATCCAAATTCGGTTGTGATAATTTCGCCACCTTGATGGACCACGGTGGTACGGAGATCATGTCCGTTGGGTCATTCGGATGGCAATTTTCTGTAAAAGATTGACTTGTTGAATACTCGTGGGAAAATTGTCAAAATTGGGAAAATTGATCAGTATAAAATTGGTATTTTTATAATATTTTATTAAAAAATATATATTTTGTATAGGAACATATAAGTAGGCGGAGATTACAATATGTCTAAAAAGGCGAGATAATGAGATAATACGACGAACAGAAATTGCTTGGAAGAGTTATTGGATCATTAAAGATGGTTGGAGTGACTAAAATATTTTGTTTTTAACAGTTAAAAAACTGTTATCGTTACTAATATTATAAAGCTGAAGAGTTTGTTTGTTTGTTTGCTTGAACGCGCTAATCTCAGGAACTACTGGTCCGATTTGAAAAATTCTTTCAGTGTTAGATAGCCTATTTATCGAGAAAGGCTATATATCATCCCGCTAAGACCAATAGGAGTTAAGCACCAATGAAGAATGTTTCAAAATCGTGGAATTTTTTTCCTATTGAAAGCTTCCGCTGCGTGCGCTGCGTAAACGGTTAAAGTTTCGCTAAAATCATATAAAACAGAATTGTTTCCCTTTATAAGTTCTAAAAAAAAATCCGCAACAGCATATGTCTATCTTTTAAGGTTAGCTCACTATAACCTTTTTTATGCTAACCAAATTTGTTCTAAAATAATGCATTATTTGCGAAGGTGTTTTTATAAACATGATATTAATCCTTATCCAAATAAATACGTTATTCATCACAAGTATTTAATTTAAAACAAAATTGCCCTCAACATCATTAGATTTAAATGAATATCTTAGGAGATATCGCAGTTTTAAAATAACATCATAGCAAAATAATGATCGAGTACTGCGCGCACAATGTACAAATCAGTCAGTCAGTACAGGTCAGTCATGAGAGGGGGAATACGCAGAAGTACTTTAAAATAACATTAGTTTAGTTTTTTTTAGAATTACCAACGATCTACATAATATAAGATTATAAGACCCAGTACTTACTCACCTATATAAACGAAGTCGCGGGTTAAAGTTAGCGTTAGCCCAAAGTAACTATTCCACGCGGACGAAGTCGCGGGCGGAAGCTAGTCTAAAGAATAAATATGGTAGTTTCATATATTTTCTATACAAAAACTATCAAATCGTCATATTTATTCCTGAGTTAACTAATTAGTGCAAATTAAAATATCTGGCTATTGAAAAATCAGACCTTTGATGTCTTCATTAGGAATTCTCAAGAAATTGCCCGGAACCGGGGAGAATGGAAAATGGTATTGCCCAGAAGTTGGACAGTACAGGCTACCTTAAAATATTATGCTTCGAAAACAATTTTGAAGCGAATAGTTTTCGCTTAAACTACAAAGCCAATGAAGATTGTCCGGTAAATTGGAAGACTGTTCTTAAGAGATAGAGAGGACTTACAAAAGAATTTACCAATTTTTTTCCTGAAAATTGATATTATTATGTTATATTTCAGCTTACTAACCAATTTTGTCTGGACTGGGCAATCCAGAGGTATGTATTATAAGACAAAAGATTGGTTGTATATAATGTTATCCACGATATAAGCCATATAAGCTGAACTCTTATTGCACAATTCCTTTAGATCTGTCTGTTGGTAAGTTACAAACCATAGCTCATATCATTATTTATAATATAATAAATTATAAATAATGACGTGGGCTATGATTTGGGTGTAGATATATGTTAAATTATGCTAAATTGTGTGAATAATACATAAATGTGAAATTAGTAATACTTGGTATTATTTTTGTTTTTTCTTACTTATTTGCGTTAGATGGAGTATATACCAAAAATCTGCATAGCACGTTCATATATTTTTCTTCTTTCCGAGAGTAGAAGAAACTGTTTAATGATAGTAATATATCACCCTTCCAGAAGAATTTTTTTGGAAGGGTTGCGGAAGAGAAACCTACATTTAAGAGGCTGCTTTTCGTCAACATCGAGCATGGTTTAAAATCGTGTTACTTCATCCAACGCGGATTGCGTTAAATTAAGTAAACGCGATTTTCGATGAATAGGCAACTCAAAAAAGAGAGATAACACCCGAAAACTATGTTAGCATTCGTTAATTCCTTGATTTACTCGAATATATTATAAAACTTGTTCCAGAAAGTACGTGGCGTTTTTTTTAAACCTTTAAAAGTTTCTGAAAAAAATTGTCGTCATTTAAAATCTTAATAAAAGCAATGCTTGTTTTGTTGTACTTTTTTTGCTAATTTTTTGAGTAAATTATGAAGTGTCAAAATTCATGTAAAATAGCAGATTTTCAGAGGTCTACACTGAATTAGTTATACACAAATTTATAAATTGATTTAAATAGAAGCCTAGATAATATCCACATGATACTGTGTTTGCAAAATATTTAAGAAAAAATGTGTAATAACGTCATAATCGCGTAAGAGCGGTTTTATGAAAAACAGTGAAAATGTATGTCGAGTTGCATCCCCTTAATAAAACAAAGAGGTAAAGTTTGTTTTTATTGTTTTTATGATTTTTTTTGTAGGAGGTAATCTCTGAAAGTACTGGTCCGATTACTAAATTATTTTCACCGATAGCAAGCTAGCTCTGGCGGGATCTCATCCTGAAATGGCGTCAGCGACTGTCGCAACTCAGTGCTGGGCACGCCACAATTATGGCGGTAAGTCCCCTCTTTGAGGCGTGGCTGGGAAGACCTCATGGCGTCCTCACCTTCCGCATGACGCAAGTTCTCACCAGACATGGCAAGTTCGGGAGGTTCTTGTATCGGATTCATGCAGAGGAGGCGCTCGGATGTCACCACTATGCGGAACGGCCCGGAGGACACGGTGGAGCACACGGTTGAGGTGTGCCCTGCTTGGGCGGAGCATCGCCGTGCCCTCGTGGGGCTAGTTTTGAGAGGTAGCTCAGCCCCGGTGTGTGAGCACGAAGGAACGGGCTGGGCTTTTAGTCAGTAAGAGTCTGATACGATCTCCCGCTCCACCCAAGAGCGGGGGTTGTTATTAGATGATTTTCCCACCATAAAAAAAACCGATAGCAAGCTGCTTTATTTCTGAGAGACATAGGCTATATTTTATGTATGCGGGCGCGGGAAAAAGCTAGTAAATCATAAATAAAAAAAAAAGACGTGTGGCACTCGGGGACTGCCGCGGTAAAGCTATTACATAGCATTTTTATCAACTTATGCAATTATAATTATTTATTTATTTTATTTATGCAGTATTTTTTTCCTTTGTTTTTTTCTTCATTGATATTAATTGAATTTTGATTGATTGTTCACTCATTTGTTTTCTTATCGGTCACCACGCTAAAAAAACAAATGAGTGGGGGCTGTTAGGTTATTTTAGTTACGGAATTTCTGGATTCGGTCTCCACGCTCAAGGCCCGCGATAGAAGCTATGCAATAGCTTAATAAAAACTTGAGCGTGGAGACCGAATCCAGAAATGAGTGAACAATCAATCAAAATTCAATTCAATGTGTGAAAGTGTAACTTCAATTAATATCAAAGAAAAAAAAAACAAAGGAAAAAAAATACTGCATAAATAAAATAAATAAATAATTATAATTGCATAAGTTGATAAAAATGCTATGCAATAGCTTTACCGCGGCAGTCCCCGAGTGCCACACGTCTTTTTTTTTTATATATTATTGTTAAAATGGAATGAAGAATGGTAAGGTTTATTTGGAATACCTGAAAGAAAAAGGAGTAAGTGACAGCTTGATAGTTGTAAAGCAAAGAGATTTAAAGAGATACAATAGAGCGGCTATTAGGAGAAATGTCTTAGAAAAACTGTCATCCTATCTCTCAGTGACGCCATCTAGCTTTGAATAGCAATCACGCTAATTAAATTTGTATAAATTTAACTATTGCTCGGTAGATGGCCAGGGGCTTTACCATGATATGTTAAAATGTCAGTAGTACGAACGAAAAAGGATCTAAGAGTTCGGTTTAGGTCGTAAAATAGATCACGTTAAGAGCTCATGGTAAAAGCTTCAGTGTGTGCCAGTGGCGTAGCTTGGGAAGGGGAGGGTGGGCCACGGCCCCAGGCGGCATACGAAAGGAGGCGGCAGAAAGCGCCAATTTGTTTATTTGGAAAATAACATCCTAAGATATTCGAAATTGCGAGCGCAATGTTACGTACGTGCCAAGCAAATTTTGATGTAGATGTTAAGTCTACCCTGCATGCTGCAGCAGGTATATTGCTTTTTATTAATCCAAGATCATTCTCTGACGTAACAATGTCGGACCAAGCTCAACCATGACTTGGCACTGAGCGTGTTCACGCTGACGCGATTAAACACGCGCATACCGACCTTGTGCCAATGCTCGTATGCGCAAGGCAAGTGACGTGATTCTTAAGGTGTTGTGGAGGTCTCAGTCTGACCACATTGGCCGAATAGGGAACAAACCCCGTTGGTAGTAAAGCGTTTTGGTCCCCGGCAAACTCGAGTGAATCGAACTTCTGCCGTCCCTCACCTCCCCCACTGCTGAAACCCGACGGGTCCCTGGCTCACACCGCTGAGAAGAAAGCAAACTTAATTGCCTCTCTTATTGCGGAATCTTCGCGTCTGAATTCCGGTGACGCACCGCCCCCTGTTTCTCCTGATGGGTACGTGTCGAGTATGTCGGATATTTGTATCCATCAGAAAGACGTACGTAAGAATAAAGCTGGTGGCCCCGACGGGATACCTGCAGTCGTTCTTAATACTCGAGACCCGTCGGGTTTCAGCAGTGGTGGAGGTGAGGGACGGCAGAAGTTCGATTCACTCGAGTTTGCCGGGGACCAAAACGCTTTACTACCAACGGGGTTTGTTCCCTATTCGGCCAATGTGGTCAGACTGAGACCTCCACAACACCTTAAGAGTCACGTCACTTGCCTTGCGCATACGAGCATTGGCCCAAGGTCGGTATGCGCGTGTTTAATCGCGTCAGCGTGAACACACTCAGTGCCAAGTCATGGTTGAGCTTGGTCCGACATTGTTATGTCAGAGAACGAACTTGGATTAATAAAAAGCAATATACCTGCTGCAGCACTCATGCTGCAGTACCCTCAGGTAGACTTAACATAGACATCAAAATGAATGCTTGGCACGTACGTAACATTGCGCTTGCAATTTCGAATATCTAAGTTTTTTTTTTCCAAATAAATAAATTGGCGCTTTCTGCCGCCTCCTTTCGTATGTCGCCTGGGGCCATGGCCCACCCTCCTCTTCCCAAGCTACCCCACTGGCACACACTGAAGCTTCTACCACGAGCTCTTAACGTGATCTAGTTTACGACCTAAACCGAACTGTTAGATCCTTTTTCGTTCGTACTACTGACATTTTAACATATCATGGTAAAAGCCCTGGCCACTTACCGAGCAATAGTTAAATTTATACAAATTTTGACAAATTTAATTCGCGTGATTGCTATTCAAAGCTAGATGGCGTCACTGAGAGATAGGATGACAGTTTTCCTAAGACATTTCTCCTGATAGCCGCTCTATTGTATCTCTTAAATCTCTTTGGTTACAACAAAGTAACAAGTTTCGGATTTTGACTTTTGTTCGCTATGTCCTGTCTATTGGTAGTATATATTTAATGTCTTTGTTGTAAAGCCAAAATGGAAGACAAAAATATGTTGCACCGACTTATAACATTGAAAAAGCAGGAAGATGATGATAATTCATCATCATAACCTACAAAAGAATTGTACTAGCTGTAGTGTGTATTGTATAGGTACAGTAGGTAACGTAGTTGGGAATTGAATCGCATTAAAGTGAAGGAGATTACAGATTTTGCAATATTGCTTAATCTCATTGCCAATAGAGCGATAAATTATAGCCAATCTTCATTGCAAATAGCGTAATAAAATATTAACCCAGCTTATAAGTAATTATCAATGAAAAAATCTATACATACCTACTTATAATACTTGGCTTGCTGTCGTCTATGTTTGTCTTTGTTTTCAGTTTGTTTAAGCTGTAAGTCCGCCAAGAAGTAATAAATAAATAAACAAATCTGTATAAGTTTTTAGTTGTGCGAGCATCACGTAAAATGTACGAAATCGATGTAGATAACTTTTATACATTTAAATTGTGTGCAACTTGATCGCAATCAGTTGACTATATCGAAAGATAAAGTACACTCGTTGACCGCTTCATTGATTAGACGATACGGAATTCGTCGGGTCAGCTAATTTAGTATAAAATTTGGCAGTTTTTACATCAATCGAAAACATCACTCTACATTGCTACCATTGTTTTACTGTATGTTTATGTTTTATTACATAAATAGAAGAGAGAATAACGAACGTGGCAAACAGGATATCGGCATTTTCAGTACATACACCTTTCGATACACATACATATTTAGTTTACTCAAAGGTAAGAAAGCTTTGAAGTTTGTGAACACGTAGCTACACCGGCAAAACAAAGGGAACATCGAATAAGTCGAGCCACAAACTTGTTCGTATGTTACAACAAACTTGTAGAAGGAGATTTTTCCCGTGTAAACGAAGAATTTATTTATAGTGTTGAGCAAAATTAAGAAAAGAAATCGTCTTAATGAAGAATATAAGTAAATCTGCACTATCAATGCAGCGTTCATCAAAAATACAAAATTATAGCCGTATATATTATTTTGTTAAACACCAAAAGCACTCAGACGTTTAATATCAAATATTACCAACATGTGCCTCTGTTTACGCAGATTTAACCTATCTACAGTTGAAATAGCCTGTAAATATTTTATTTGTTGACTCTACCTAATACGTTTTTGTCGTTGGTTAGGATCAATCACAGAGCCAAAGTGTTGAGTATTTCTTCGAAAAGAGAATAAATTATCGCCAACCTTGCTTCAGTAAAAAAGGACCCTAAATAAAATTCAAAATCTTTTCAAGTTCAAAAGCTTTCGCCGAATATAATAGAAGAAGAACGAAATTCGTTTTAGATTTAGACTAGTGACAAATCCTGTTGACCTTTGTCAGAATCATCAATTGGTTAATCTGGCGCTGAACTGATTTCAGTTTGGGGACAAATAATCTCTAGGCTTATTGAATCCATATCAAGTATATAAAGCAAATTTATGCTTCGTTAACGCGATAAAAAGTAACTTCCATATACACCCCTACTTTTTAATTAGTACAAAAAAAATGGGGCTCTATCTGTACCCGTCACTGATCATATTTTTGTAGTCAAAAGTAGAAAAAACCGATATCCTAAAATTGACCACGAAAAGGTAAATTCATCATAGAATCAATCAAACATAACAATTGCTAGTAGAAAATACTGCGGGGAGTGTTTTTCCTTAATAATTGTCACTTATTCATTCATTAATCAATAGCCTGCACAAAATTTCCATAAATTGAGTGACATTTTGGGACATAAACCAACGCTAATAACTTTGCTGTTTATGAATATTATTTATTGAGATTTTACTTATAAAATAACAAGGGCTTTTCTAATAAGCCCTTTAAGTATTTGTACTAATTAAAACTTGCTGAAACGTCCTTTGTGTCAAGAATTGTAACGGCATTCATGTACTTCATGCCGAAACAATAACATATCTGTCCCCCTAGCCAAGTTACAACCAGTTTGTGTCGAATTCCGTTCTCTAATCGGTAACGCCTCGGTGACAGCAATTGTAGAAAACGATAAGTTGGTAGCCATGTTGACGCGCCTGAGTCGGCCGCTCGTTCTACAATGTAGCGTTTGTATAACAAAGGATGTAGCGTTAAACATTGTAGAAACGATTTTGAACGATGTGAACTTGGAACGAATTTTATTGTCTATTCGTTTGTTCTGACCACGCGACTTTACGTTGAGATGACGTCATCCCCATACGTTTCATCACTTTTCGACAGCGTTAACGATTGCAGAATAACAACTTGGCTAAGCGTGCTGAATTCTTTATGGTTGTGGTAGCTCCCCGAATAAACTCATTCACAAAGAGTTACATTTCGAAGATTTTTTTTAAATTGCAATATTTTATTTTATACAAACATACAGCTACCATTACAACTATATATACAAATCAAAAGCGATAGTGGAGATAAAAAAATATAAATAACAATAACAAGTATAGAATAGGCTCTTAATAAATCAGTGCGCCTCACCATAAACGATTGCATCGCTGCTTACCATCAGGTGGGATCGTAGTCAAGCACTAGTTTATATCAGACAAAAAAAATCAATATAATACAATTAACATGACATGCAAGCATTGCATTGCATTGTTTTGCTTGCATTTTTATGTTAATTCTATTTTATTAACAATTTTTTTTTAAACAAATTTTTTTATCTGTTTTATTAATTATCTATACTAATATTATAAAGAGGAAAGATTTTTATTTTTGTATGTAACAAATAAACTCAAAAACTAGTGTGCCGATTTCAAAAATTCTTACACCATTGGAAAGCTACATTCATCCTGAG
This sequence comes from Mythimna ferrago, assembly GCA_910589285.2. Taxonomy (NCBI): domain Eukaryota; kingdom Metazoa; phylum Arthropoda; class Insecta; order Lepidoptera; family Noctuidae; genus Mythimna; species Mythimna ferrago. The sequence goes on along the minus strand of OU342673.1, from coordinate 12,669,530 downwards.
TAACATAGGCTATATTTATTGCCCGTGCAAAGCCGGGACGGGCCGCTAGTAATTAATAAAACAATATGTATCATATTGTTGTTTTAATTTATTTTACATTGCTTTATTAATAAATATTGATCTAAAATTTCAAGATTTATTATTGTTTTTGACTATGACATGATATAAGTGGCCAGGCTTGTGCATGTCATATGCATAAACGCGGCATTCGTAGGCTATTGTTGCAGAATTTCTAATCGGCTTATACAGTATAGTTATAGGAGCTTGTTGGTATTCGTCCTTCAACCGCAATATCATGCACACCTGTCGATCTCCACGCTTCTTAAGTTTCTGTAAGAAAAGCACATTGCATACTAATATTTATAATATTTTTACCTCAATATTATTACGGTTTTAAGTGTCGATTTGGTTTAATTTACTCAAAAACGAGTCTTTTTATCTTGGTAGATTATCTATTCCGTTCATATATAATGAATACGTCATTAAAAAAAAAAATAGGTGTACAGCTCTAAAGCACAGATTTATAGAGAAACTTCTAAATATACATTTTAAGTACTCGTGTATTAAGTATCATGTAATCGTAGCTTTGCAAAACGATAGGGCTTAGTTAAATATGTACTTACTTAGCTAGCTGAAACCTGAAATGTTAAGATGGAAACTGTTAAATATTTATCTCGAATATTAGGTAAATTCTTGTAAGCGTCACTCATATAGTAGGCATATCTTAAGGCCCAAGTGGCCGAAAAGTGCCTTAAAATAGTGACTTTCTAGAGCCTACTCCTCGGTTACGGCCTGGTTAAAAGGTTTGAAAATAATATATGTTTATTATAGATTCATGAACAACATTATCAACATTTGATTTTTTCGTGCGATTAACACTTTTGTCTAAAAAATTACATACAACAACATCACAATCGCAACTTTTCCCTACTCCTTCGAAACGGTTTGGATCTTTAGCAACGGTTTTACACATAAAAATTGGTAGTTAAATATTCTTCAAAGTGAACATTGCATATGTAAATCAATCAATATTTTGACTTAAGGCTTATAGTCCCTTGGACCATCTGGCCGAAATTACATGGTCACAACTCTTGTACCCGTCTAGGCAACAGTACGCAAATCTGTGCATTTATTTGCGGCCAACAGCGCCCGAAAAGCGCCCGGCTGACCTTTAAATCCATTTTCTTTGCGAAATATTGGTTGATTTACATATGCTATGTTCACTTTGAAGAATATTTAACCACCAATTTTTATGTGTAAAAACGTTTCTAAAGATCCAAGCCGTTTCGAAGGAGTAGAGAAAAGTTGCGAAATTGCTAATTATTTTTTTTAGACAAAAGTATTAATAGCACGAAAAAATCAAATGTTGATAATATTGATCATGAATTTATAATAAACATATAATTTTTTCAAACCTATTAATCTGGTCGTTACCGAGGAGTAGGCTTCAGAAAGACACTGTTTTATGGCACTTTTTGGGCGCTTGGGCCTTAATAATTTCATCAACAATTTCCTCACCGTTGTTCTTTAAATTATTTGTTTATTCCAAGGTTACATTAATTTCATAATTTATACCAGGTTACATCAACTATACTATATTTCATTTAGGTTGCCTGATGTTTCGGTCTCTAATTTCCCTCGTGACTTGTGACAATGGGGCTCCAAATGTTTCCCATAGCAGTTTAATTTAAGTAAAGATAATATTTATTTGCCTACTCCTGCTATTAAGCTAATATTTTTTATTACAATATTAATAGATACAAAGGGTTAGTGTAGACCAGTCAACATTGTGCCCACAACTACAGTAAAAATAATAATACTCGTAATAAATGTTTTTTTATGCGTATTGTACAAAAATGTGGATAAATGTTTAAAAATTAACTAATGGAATAATAACAAAAAAAAATTCACATAACAATGAAACAAACCTTATCAAGAAATGAGACGTTTACAATAATAAATCCACAATGAAGATTAGATAAAGTGGTCTAAATGATATAAAATAATGCAAAAACAATGACATAAAAAGAAAGAAATATATAAACATATGATATGCAGATAATGTGCTACCAGGGAAGCCTCATGTGCCGAAGCAGTCATTGCCAAACAAGCGTGTGTACAACATAGTCTTTAAACTTGTAATACACTTTTTGATAAGGTCCTGCTTGATGTGATTTATTAACTTTCTCTCGCTAAGTTCCAACTTGAAAGCTTGTTGTAAAAGCGTAATACTGTTTATGAAGAATGATTTACTTGTCTTGGCTAATCTCCATTTGAGTATTACATTTTCATGTTTACTACGCATATTTATCTCTCTCGAGGACCCATTTTGTAGATAGCTCGAATTGCTCTATTTTGTAATATGAAAATTAATTCTTCATCAGATGCAGAATCCGCAACAGTGAAATACTTATTATTGAGGAGTAAAGATGGCCTTGTTAAGAAAACATTTCTTATTGAAATGGAATTGATAAAGTTCCATTCTAAAATATTTTCTTAATACAAATTTTCATTTGTTCAGAAAATACCATATATTCGCAATGTGGGCTTTAATCTTCGAGGGATTGCCTAAATATCATATAGACCTCATAATCCCAACTGGTTTTTAACAACAATAGAAAAAATGCGAAGGAATAACCTTTCAAATAAAAAAAAAACCAAACCGGTTTCGAATGGTGCTGATTGCTGGGGTACTTTTTTGAAGTCGTTCAATAAAAGAGAAACTGATGTGTGCGAAATACACTGAAGTTTGAATCTAAAAGTAATGTAAAGGAATCAGTTTTGCTATAACAATGATTTATCTTTCAAAATCAAGTTCTTTAAGATTCATTATGATTTTAAAATATCCACGATAGTTGTATATTCTGTTCATGTTTATTGGCACAACGGGCAAAAAGGAAGTAGAATTTGTAGTTGATTAGCAATCGATTTGTGTTCATTAATTCAAAACAAGCTTTAAACCCCGTGATCTATGATAATATCTATACATCTATACATATAAATAAAATTGGATTGTCTGTTTGTAATATTGAAATAACTGCTTTTTAACCGACTTCGAAAAGGAGGAGGTTCTATGTTCGGCTGAATGTATGTTTTTTTTTTTATGTATGTTCACCGATATCTCGGTCAATTGTGGACCGATTTTGAAAATTCTTGATTGAAGGGTATGCTTCCAAGTTGGTCCCATTGAAATATTGTTATGATCTGATTATGAACCTTGAAGATATGGCACAGGACTCCTCATAGGATCACAGCAGAACTGTCGTAAAAAGTAAAATTGCTTTGTTTATACGTGTAGTCGATGACTGGCTGAAGGAAAAGGGGGGGAATGTAACGGACTGATCTGCTGACGAAGTCAGGAGGTAAATTAACGTAATCTAACCGTGTTTGGGATTATTAGAATCGTTATGAGATGCTCTCTGGCTATAAGGTATTTAAATTTGGCTGAGAGGTACTTTTTAGTGCTGGTAGGTACCATAACTAAAAAGTGTAAAATAAAAAACTTTTTACAAAAAAAAATACAACCGACTTCAATGTTAAATAAACACTGAAAAGTACAAAATAACTTTAATTTCGGAAGTCAGTGTTAAATAACGAAGAGACAAAACTATTATAGAATCACCGACTTTATTTTGTTCTTTTCAGTGTTTATTTAACATTGAAGTCATTTGTATTTTTTTTGTAAAAAGTTTTTTATTACTACATACATATGAATATACGAGTAGGTATATACGGTACATACACCAAAATAACATTTTTTTCAATTTTTGTCTTTCTGTCTGTTTGTCCGGGCTAATCTCTGAAATGGCTGGACCGATTTTGACGGAGCTTTTTTTGGCAGGTAGCTTATCATAGGCTTTTATTTAAGAAAAAATAAATTCAAAATCCTGTAGTCCACGCGAACGAAGTCGCGGGCACAGCTAGTCGTGTATATGTCACAGTGGAATGTTCGAAAGAGTTACCGTGACCTTTGAACGGCAACTGAAATAACTGAAGGAACACGTGTAGGTTTTAGTCGGCAAAAATCTGTAAATCCCTCTCGCTCTTCCCAGAACGGGAAAGATAATTTGATGATTTTCTACCTAAGAAAACTCCCACCATCAAGTGTGTATAGCATTTGGCTTGTAGTGTTAGTGGTTGGTTGGTTGTCGGGTTGGTTTTGGGTGTGTGTAAGTTAAGTGCTCGATGTCATAGAAAATAGCTTACAGATCCAGAAACCGTTTAAATATTTGTATTTATGACCTGTAATTCTGTTTGTTGCGTCTTTTTTCTTTGTTGGTTTTAAAACTTTTTTAATATTTTTATTTGCCTCGATTTGTCAGTCAAGAATTTTTTTTATAAATTTCCTGCGTCAGTGAAATGCTGTTCCATGAAATATTTGGAATTTTTTCGTAATAGTTAGGTATATATTTATGTAGGTTTTTTTTTGGTGGGAAAAAATCATCCAATGACAACCCCCCCTTGGGCGGAGCGGGAGATAGTGTCAGACTCTTACTGACTAAAAAACCCACCCCGTTCCTTCTAGCCTTCGTACCGGGGCTCGAGCTTCCTGTCGGATAACCCTGTCCCCAGTAGGCTTCGACCCAGCTGGGCCCCTGCTGTTGCTGACAGCTCCTTAAGGCGCGCGGGAACAGTGCGCGCCATCGACGACTTGGGCTCGGTCCGAACAGTTACCGGACGGTCGGACAGCGTGCTACCCAAGCTCGCTGTCCGCAAGCCCGCGCCTACGGTGGCCGGAAATCGGGATCGGAGTCCCGGCGGCGGCTACGGCGCTGTGAGTGCCACCGTTGCCTGATGCGGTCGAGCTCCTCCTTCGCTAGCATTACTGCTTCGCAGAAGTCGGCGACCGCCTGCCACTCCTCCTCGCTCCGGACCATGGCCTGCACCAAGGCCCAGCGCGAGAGATCGCCGCCGCCGATCGCCCTAACGAGGGCACGGCGATGCTCCGCCCAAGCAGGGCACACCTCAACTGTGTGCTCCACCGTGTCCTCCGGGCGTTCCGCAGAGTGGCGACACCCGAGCGTCACTTCCGCACGGATCCGGTGCAGGAATCTCCCGAACTTGCCATGTCCGGTGAGAACCTGCGTCATGCGGAAGGTAAGGACGCCGTAAGGTCTTTCCAGCCATGCCTCAAAGAGGAGACTTACCGCCATAATTATGGCGACTGGGTTGCGATAGTCGCTGACGCCATTTCACCATGAGATCCCGCCGCAGATATTTATGTAGGTAAGTATGCCGTCTATTATAATTATGCTTTTAACAGTTACAAAATAATCTAATTATATATATTCCGATAGCAGAAAAAACTATGTAGGAGCGACCAGCGAGTTTAATAGAATGGTAAGAACTGCAAATGATTCTGTCGCGGATAGTCTTCGAACTAAATAATACATATAAATGATAAATATCCTTTCCACCTAATCACATAGATTTAACTAAAGGAGTTCGGTTGTTACGTGCTAAAGATTGCGGTCCTTTGTTTAAAGTGACGGGAGCCAATTATTTGCCGTTAAATACTCTAATAGGGGGGATCGTGGCTCGTAGTAAAGTTCATAGAGCCTCGAAACTAGCTTGATGAAGATAAATACCTCTAAGCGATGTAGCGAGTGTTTCAGATCTATAACTAATTCAACGTTTACTTTGGGTAGTTTCAAACTCGATATTTATTGATGGGAATACCGCACCTCTTTGATAGTGAGTGAGGCCTACGTGGCCTTGGCGTTATCAAATAATTTTAATATATACAAGTAAGTCTATCTTTAAAGATTAACGTTTTAAAAAAGGATCGATTGTGTGAGGAGTAACATGAAAGAAAAGAGAGTCAATGATTTTTGTTTTTTTATGTACACATGGTCCTGGAACTCAAAAGGTAACTGAAGGAGTATTGGTGTGGTTTTGGTCAGTAAAAGTCTGACATGTCCCCTTGCTCCACCGTAGAGCGGGAAAACGTGACGGTTGATTAGTGTTGTAAGAAACTCATGTCAGTCTCATTTAATAAGACTTGAGCTATTTTTGAAGACTCAAGTCTTATAAATAAAACTTAAGAGCTCAAGTCCTTTAGAATTTGGAGTCTTTTATTTATAAAAAGACTTGAGTCCTGACAAAACGAACTCAAAGACTCTGTCTTTTTAAAAGAACTCATGACTGAGTCCACTAAATCTATAGCTATAACTAGTTTGAAGTAAATAAAATAGCAATTAAGGAATTATTGATACATTAAGTACGTAACTATTATATATTTATATTATTTGTATTTATTAAATTATTTTAGTGTATTGAACCACGAAGACAGGCACATTGAAGCACTTATAGTTTTATTTCCCAATCGGTTTCGTCGTTTGGTAATTAAATTTTCTGATTTAGAAAAGGCCTGCTCTCTTCGTATATAACTTAATATACTGGGTGAAGATCGTCTTACTTTATCGTCTTGACTAGTCATGTTGATTATTTAATATTATTTGTGTACGGGAAACAAGCTACAATTTTAAAGTGACAAAATAAAAGTAAAAATATATTTGTCTACTCTCTTTTCGTCAAAACTGCCAGAAAAACAATCGCTCAAATCGCTTTCGTTACACCAATTCAAGTTCATGACTCAGTCTAGAAGAACTTATAAGACTCGAAAGGACTCAGAGGACTCAAAGGACTCGTACTCATGTGACTAAGTAGTCCTAGTCTTGAAAATCTACTCGCGCCTCGAAATGAAGACTGAAAGACTCGAGTTTCTTACAACACTACGGTTGATGGAAATAGAATGGAAGAAAGAAAATGTGTTGTGTTGACCCCAAGTAATATAAGACAAGAGCAAGATGATTATATTATGAGTATAAAGTCATATTAATTGACAGGCTTAGGTTGTATGAAAAAATCAAAGAAAAACTACTTTTTTTTTAATTTTAGCTATTGCGATTCATCATCATTATCATCATCATCAGCCTTTTTAATGTTCCCACTGCTGGGACTCAGACCTCTCTAGGAGAGGGTATGGGCCGTAATCTACAACGCGGCCTCAGTGCGGGTTGGTGAATGTCACATGTCTTCGAATTTTTGGTTCTAGGACATGCGATTACTAGCGATTAATATATCTGAAATAAAGACCACTACTGCCTGGCTGAATGCAGAAACCAAAATCTAGATAGTTAGGGGTTAAAATTTGTACATACCAGCAAACTCGAGCCCAAACAGCTTCCAGGTTCCCCTCTTGGTGACGATGATGACCTGCGGGCACACGTTGCGATGCATCATGTGCGTGTTGTAATGCATGTAGTGGAGAGCTTCGATGAGCTGCAAACAAAGGGCACGGTGAGTTACGAATAAATTGAATGGTGAGTTACAAATAAAGTGCATGGTGAGTTATGAAGAAACTGCACGGTGAGTTACGAACAGGAAGCACAGTGAGTTGTGTTGTTTATCCTATTTTTGAACCACAAGCTAGCCGCAAACCGTAGGGGCCCAGTATTGCCGATGCTCGCTAGGATCGCGGGGATTTCCTTAAAAGGGAACTCGTAGTCCTAGAACGCAAAGGGCAACCGAAGGACACAGGTGTGGTTTTAGCCAGTAGTCGGTACACGCCCCCCCCTCCATCCAGACCGGGAGAAATCATTGAATGATTTCCAACCAAAAAAAATACCTACACAAAAAATAGAAAGATTCAAATTATTGATTTAATTAAAATAAGGTTCTCAGAAGAATACTGTAATTTAATAAACGAATGATTGAAATGGAACACCTGGGAGTTAATCGAATACAATATAAGCAAATCGGTTCGGAGAATTCCTCTGATGTTAATATCTAACTAAATAAGTATTTTATGAAAAACCTTTACAGGTTTCGACGGCTTATTGTAACCTTGAAAAAACATTAATTTTTACTGTTTCTAGGGTTTCATAACCTCAGTTTCTTATAGGACCACTTTGTAGTCCGTCTGTCAAGACAGCTCTTATCAAGAACGCGTAGAGTTTGAAACTGAAATTAACAATAAAGATAAGACCGTGTATGCTCCGTATAAGTGTAAGTGTAGGGTACTTCTTGTTGACTTAGAATTTTCTTAGTTTGACTGGTCTGTTGGTCTAGTGGTTGACCCTGACTGCTATGCCGGAGGTCGTGGGTTCGATTTCAGCCCAGGACAAATGTTTGTGTGATGAGCATAATCTGTGTCTGGGTGTAATTTATCTATAATATGTATTTAGAAATATAAGTATAAGTATGTTTATCAGTTGTCTAGTACCCAAAACACAAGCTCTGCTTAGCTTGGGACTAGACGGCGTTGTGTGATAGCTGTGGAATAAATAAAAAAAAATTGTGATTTTTCATTATACAGTTATACAGAATCCTATTTGGCATGATGCAAAGTCTCATAGCTCAAGTACAGGGTCTGAAAACTGTGTAATTACGTCACGGAAAAATCTTCGAGGCTCGATTTGGGAATTGAACTATTTACACGGGTAAGATTGTACGAAACCCCCAGTACGCGAGTTCGAGTCGTACTTGACTGGTTTTTTATACCTACCGTTAATGTGGAAACAAGTTATATCACTTTTAAAATTAATAATTTGAAGTAGGTTTCGGTGTTTCGTCACAGAATAGAATAACCAAAGACAGATAATCACTTTAGGGCAAACGTGTTGACTTTTACACAGTTGGTCGTTAATGATTAAATATCTAAATGAAAAATGTAATTAACTAATTCAGTTAAGCCATAATAAAAATTGTGTATGTACACAAAAACGTGTTTAATCTATTTTAAATATCAATTGTAATAAGGAAATGAATGCATGTTATCTTTATTATTCTAATTGATAGGTTAGACCACTATCTCACTTGATGGTAAGCGATGATGTGGCTGACGATGGAGTACGCTTGCCTAGAAGTAACCTTTATAGAATTTATGTATATAATTCTTTTGAACGTCAGACTTCAGGCTTGACCGACTTAGATGAAATTTTGTGAGTATGTTTAAGTAGGTTCCTGAATAGTTTGAAAATGCAATTGTACTCGCTCCAATCGGGTACTCAAATTTTTTTTTTTTAATATAAAACCAGCTTTCAGACGGGACGTCTGTCGGGACCGCTAGTTTATTTATAAAATGTTACGTTTTAAGTCCGTACGGCTGTTTTATTTTTCCACCTTATGTATTACTCTATTCAAACCAGTAAATGATTTTTATTTGTTCGTCTGTCACTCACAAAAATGCCAAAATCACTAAAAGCGCGGTCACTTTAAAAACGATAAAATCCAAGAACTATTTTCTTATATATTTAATCTTCATATTTACAAAACATGTTTTTTTAAATTGAGAAATTATTAAATTCATTCCACTCTAAGGTGCTAAATGTTTTCGTAGCCTCTAAAATCTAAAATAAAAAGCATATTTCGAGTGTTCAAACTTCAAACACGATTAAATACTTAAGTATTATTTACACAAAAACAGAAACGTCTGCAAATGATTGCAGCGCTTTTTGAGTACAGCTTTAAAACTACACTCTAATATTTAAGAGAGGACTTTTAAAACTTGTTTGCTCTGCGTAATCAAGTTATAACCAAGTTTTCTAAAGAAAAACTTTATAATTAAGCAATCTGAAAAACGGAAACGTAATTCTTCTGGCATCTCATTAAAGTATAATTATCTGATTATTTATATACGTTACAATATATATATAATATATATTGAATACATTCAGAATAAAAAGAAAAGATAGCTAAAACAGAGCTTTGATTGACTTTTATTGTTATTCTAAAAATATCCTCACAAAAAGTTAAAAGGTAAATTTTTCAAGACGGTATTATTGAATTTTTATTAATATTCTTAAGCTTCTACGGGTATCTTTCGTAACGATGACGTCTTTCGCCGCAAAAAAAAAATGTAAAAGGAGGCGCAAAATAAAATAAATTGGGAAACTCAACCTATGGCCTAAGATAAAGAAGATTTTACCTAATATCCACCTCGGTCTTAACTCTTAGATAAAGTCTAGGCTTTCTTTTTAATAAACTAAGTTCTGTATAGCTTGTTTTGTCGTAAAAACGATTTACCGTGGATTTAATTATCTGTCGTCTGCTTAGACCTTGAATCATAATTTTACCCAACTATCCATTGATTAGTTTTGTTCAAGGAGTTGCAAAGTAGACAATAATGAAGTTTCTGGGTTGCCAACTTCTTTCTTTCGTACTATAAGTAATCTTTCTAGAGGTACCAAAAAGAAGATAAACAACGGTCGGGTATGAGATGTGGTGTGGATGATGAATGCGGATTTTATAAGTCTTTTTCAGAGGTTTTATTAATAAAGTGTTTCTTCAAGTTTATTACATTAGGTATGCTTATGAGCGTCCAACCCGTCAAACAATCTTTTTTTCGTGATTATCATCTTTCTTTACATATTTTAGAAACACAGATATCTTGTGGTTATTATCTAGATTTCTATTGCCCACAAAACCTAAAATTCGTGTAAAACTAATCTGGAAGTTTTTGCAAAATAGCAATTTTTAGAAGTCTTTGAAAATCTATTGTTTTGCATCAATACTCCAACTTCGACCCGTCATAATTTAATCATAAATTTAAAAAAAAGTAAAGATAATTTAAAATTATGAAAACCTTGCAAATCAAAAAGAATTCTGAATGACGAAAAATTTTTAGGAACAAAAGTGTCGAATGAGCGACGGATGTTGCCTAATACCAACTGAGTGTTTCTAGTGAGATCTCGTTTTTTTCGCGTTACCTCTTTTTCACACATTGCTTTGGATAGAAACAACTAGCTAAACCATATACATATGTAAATTTCTTAGTGGAATACCAGACAGTTAAGTTCAATTGTTGCTCCGAGGTTCGTAAAGATTCATTGCTGCCACGCTTTTCTGGTGGTTACCACTGTAAATTTCCATTTCATGGTGAGGTTAGTAACATTAGATAATAAGGTAAGTAACATTAGGTGATTAAGTTAGTAACATTAAATGATACGGCTAGTAACATTAAAAGAGATAAGGTTAATAACATTAGGTGATAAGGTTAGTAACATTAGGTGATGAGGTTAGTAAAATTAGGTGATACGGTTATTAACATTAAGGTTAATAACATTAGGTGATAATATTAGTAGCATTAGGTGATAAGGTTATTTACTTTAATGTTAAGGTTAGTAACATTTGGTGATGAGGTTAGTAGTTTTAGATGATAAGGTTAGTAACTTTAAGTGATAAGGTTAGTGACATTAGGTGAAAAGGTTAGTAACTTTAGGTGAGAAGGTTAGTAACTTTAGGTGATAAGGTTAGTAACTTTAGGTGATAAGGTTACTAAAATTAGTTAGCAAGGTTTTTATTTTGAAGTGGTAACTCATCAAATGACGTGACTTCGAATTTTTGGTTTTAGAGTGTGTCTTTTTCCACACGATGTTTAATTTCACCGTTGTGAGCAGTAGCGAAGAAATAAACTACACAATGTGAAGCGCCAATTAACCTGATCACAGGGTTCCTTCAAAACTGTTACCGTTTTCTTGGAACGCAAAGGGCAACTGAAGGAACCCCGTGGATTTTAGCCAGTAAAAGGTCGCTCACTTTACTTTTAGTGGCAAAAGTCTTTTGATTTAATATTTACATATAGTTATTTAGGATTAATGTGAATACTGAAAACCAAAGTTTTGAATGTGGGTAGTAAAAATGTCACACCAATATCGAAGTAAAGCCGATAGCCAAATTCAGCTGAGTAGGTGTGACAGTTTGACTGTTCGTCAGAATATTTAGGATCGTTTTTGAACCGAATAGAAAAAACCAAAATAGAAAATTGTATAACCTTTTATTTTATTAAACGCTGTGTTATTGAAAGTTTGTTTTCACAGTACAGTACATAGTAATAAACGCTGTGAAATGATTGCATTCAGTCTTTACAAGACTAGGGTAGTTTCCAGGGTCAAAATAATTACATTTTATTTAATCCGTATTTTAGATTATAAAAAAATATTGGACACGTATTTTTTCTTTTTTCGATTAAACAAAAAATAACAAAGATATAGCCCATTAAAGTTACGGGTGACGTCACCCCGTGCGAAAAAATGCAGCACGGCGTGACGTTACATCTTATCTTGGTCATTTTTGGTTTAATTTACAAATAAAAAATACGTGTTCCTTATTTTTGAATAATCTAAAAGACGGACTAATTAATTTTTTTACGGCAACTAGCCTATAGCATTAAATTCTTTTTTGTAGTATAACTAGCTTCTGCTAGCGGCTTCGCTTATGTAAAAGTAGGTTTCTTTACATTGAACCCCCGTTTCTTCTCTTTAGGGGGTGATTTTTTTAAAATCCTCTCTTAGTGCTCACCTACGTCATAAAAGGAAACCTAGTGCAAAATGTCACACTACTAGTTCCAGTAGTTTTGTCTGTGCGTTGATATGCCAGTCAGTCAGTTGCTGCTTTTATATATATAGGTATAGATTATCTTCCTGCCTCGTCCCGATTTATTTGCTGATGACACAACTAGTTTCTTTCTTTCATTCTACTCGCACAATCATCACGTTATATTCACTCCCTTTTTATATTTCACAATACTACAGCTCAGAACAGTGAACAAAAACATCGCTTAATAAAATGGCAGGTCCCAGACACCAAAGACGTGACATCTATCTAACCACACTGGGCCCGCATGGTGGAATTCAGCCCCGCTCCGTCTTACAGACAGGAGGCCTAAGTATTGGATTATTTATACTATCCCGTTCCACATTCGGCTACAATAACTCTATGGAACTTTATCGCTATTTTGTCACTTGTTATTCCGTTATCCCAGACCGCAGCCTGCAACAGGGTTTCGGCGACGATCTGTGAATTCCAAACTCCGTGAAAACCATAAATTTATTACAATAGTTCGATAATATCCAAACCGCTGAATGCTTCAGATATTTCTTTGACAACACGTAAATGTTACAATAAACCTTGTTTTGTTTACCTACCTTTCGATAGTTGTTTGGATTTGGTTCAAAAATTCAATAAAGCAAATAGGTTTATGGCAACTGGTCGATAACTAATAATTTTATATTTCGGCTAAAATGGCTGTGAACTTTGTTTTTATTTAAAGGTTTATTTTTAGGTTAAGACAGGATCTTTAAGATGTCTGCTAAAACTAAATTCTTAATTAATTCCAACGACAACATTAGCGTCAAGGTAAGAGGAACCGTTCGTAAAGAAATCCCATCCCATCCTCCCATCCTCGTTCACATTATCTATGAATGTTCTGCTGTTCAGGTTTTCCTTGCTTCAGCCAATCTGCGGTTGAAGTTTATTTATAAACAGGTGTGCCAGATCAATTCAACAGGTAGATCCAGTAAGGGTCAAAAGTACAGTTGCTCTCTATCAATGCTAAAATTTCTTTGTAGTAGGAATTCAATATTCCACAAGTACATAGTTTATTCAATACTTTACATTAAATGCTGCAAATTAAATTATTCCTGAACCATTGATGTATTCTACAAATAAATTTGAACTGACTGTACATAACGATAAATCATATTTATATTTATCTTTGTCAGCTTAAATTTTGACCCTCAGTAAGTGTTTCTTTCATTAATTCAGAGCAGATTATCAATTGCACCACTTCTGTGTTCTCGTTCCTATTTCGGCCCGGAAGCGTGACTTTACACATTTTGTGAGTAATTGCTAACTTCCGTGTGTTTTTCGAGTTCTCCTTTCTAATGCAATGTGGCTGGCAATCTATTACAGAGATTTTATCAACGGTACCGTCAGCCTGAGACATCTACGTTATAGATCCATCAGGATGGATGTTGTTACCATCGCACATGGATTATCAGATCGTTGACGTGTTATTTTACTAATCTTCACCCACTTATTAATGTTATGTTTAGATATTTGTTAACCAATTACGCTTCAATATCTAATCAAATTTGAATCTAGAACACAAATATACTACGAGTATTTGATAAAGCTAATTTTTAGGGCAGGAGGGGGGAGGGAATTATATAAATGATAATGAAGAAAAAGCTTTCATAATGTACATGAAGAAAACCTTATTGTCATCTGACAAAAGTGTCACAAGAATTACTTTAATTAATCCCGAAAATCCAAATTATATTTGAACTAACGAGTCGTCAATGTCCTCCAACGTTAAATTAAATCCTAATGGCACACATACTTAGAAGAAAAAAAAAGAAAATCGTTTATTGTTTCACTGTGGCAGATTGCTTCCTTTGTTGTTCCCATTTCAATGCAAAATAACAACAGGTAATATAAAATGCGTAACGCTTTTTCTCAAGAATAAGGAAAGTTTCCGAAATAATCGGAGCACCGTAATGGAATGTAGGTGTAAGTACATACATATACGTATTGTGACTGTCTGTCACTTACTCCAAATTAATAACAAAATATTGTATTTATCTTTAAACATCTTTAAACGCCTGTCTTCATGGCACCGTGGCACTTTGAAGCTCAGAAATTGCCTTTATAATGTGAAAAACACTTCGAAGAAATAATTTAATATAATTATAAAGAAATGAACAAAGCATGAGATTCTTGTTCGCAGCCAAAAAACTGGTACATTTGCCATAGTCGTCGACGGCGCGCACTGTTCCAGCGCGCCTCAAGGAGTTGTCAGCAACAGCAGGGGCCCAGCCGGGTCGAAGCCTACTGGCGCCAGGGTTAGTTTCGGAAGACAACTCGAGCCCCGGTATGAAGGCTAGAAGGAACGGGGTGGGTCTTTTAGTCAGTTAGAATCTGACACTATATCCCGCTCCGCCCAAGAGCGGGGGTTGTCATTGGATGATTTTACCCACCATAAAAAAGGTACATTCGCTATCATAAAAGGTCATACATAAACGAACCCTAAGAAACAATTAAGAAATGAAAGAAAAATAAAAGCTTAGATGCAAAAGTGTGAGACGGTTAACAAAACGTGGTATTTTTTTAGGAGTTCTGAAGGCGAGGCGAGCGTGCCGGCTTAGGGTCGATCACAACACACTCAGGCCAGAGGCTGTTAGGATATAGACGTCTTAGAAGCAGCTAATTAAGCTAGCTGAATTAGTAGATACCATAGGGTAAATCCCGTTGTAATTCTTAGTGGTGCGAGTGTTGTGATTCAGATGGACTGAGACCAGTTTAGGCTTGTTTACTATTTATATTACAGAAATATGTGTGTTATTTGGAGTACGAACAGATGGGCACAGATTTCGGGCTGGTATTTGCAGTAGAGTGTAACCACGCGGATGAATCTTAATGTTTGCGTTGGTAACCGAAAAGGTGAGTGTGTGTTCTATGACGAGGTGATATGTCTGACGGACTTTTAATCTGGGTAAAAAAAGAAGGAAGGTTTTTTAGTCTCCAGGTGATGATGGACTGCTGCGAGATTGGAGTGCAGACCTCTAATATTGCTGAGGGGCTTTAAGTGAGAGGGAGTGTGCAGCCGCTGTTTTCCGTTTCTTTTTTTGAACTTTGGCGTATTGGGAGTGACGATAAAAGAGCCACGCACTGGCATGACGGCATCATTGGAGTACTAGTCTGGAGACTCCGGGGACGCCCGAGCCCCCACGGAAATGGCCATCGGACTCTCTCATCTGGTCACTTACCAGCACGATGGTGCATTCCGGGATTTTTCGTCAGATGGCGGGGTAACCTTTCATGTGTGGCTATCACACTACTTGGGCCCCCAACTAACTGTGGTTGGCCAGCGGTGCACCGTGCCTCGGATCCCGCTACCTTTCAGGAAGTATCGGAAGACTAGTTCTTCCGATACGTCAATACCAGCACAAATCTGGCTGGTCTGCATGAATTGGAACCGCACATCGACCTAAACTTCAATTATTTATAAACCTTAACATACGGACGTAAACTTTAACATCGTTTGCATTATGTTAGCAATCAAGACCTTTATCATCGGATAATTGGTAAAATCAAGAAATAAAATAATTACTTTAAAAAAAACATGTAATCAAACAAACACTAATATAATAAAGAGTTAAAGTTTTTTTTTATGTTTGTAGGAGGTAAAATCTGAAACTACTGATTGCAAAAAAAATATCGATAGGAATAAAGCAGCTTTCTATCGGTAGGTTATTTTTTATGTACGCGGGTCAAGCCTCGGGCAAAAGCTAGTACTTTATAATTATATCATTAATATCAGGCATTCCTCTTACAAAGTCTATCAAAACTGACTTGAAACAATGTGATTGTTTTCCTATCCAATTCTAATGCTATTCAATATTTGCACAACCCTTCCAAAGTATATTTGTCTTAGTAGCCCTCATGCTAACAAGGCACAAACGTCCCACCGTAATCTCCTTTGATATCACAATATCATGTGTGGGTTAGGGAAAACCGAGAGAAAAACATGTTTTCATATAATTATGTTTTATTAAAACGCTTGTATTTGCCACTTCGTTCTAATGTGAGCATTCAAGTTCTAGTAATGGTAACTGTCTGGACCGAGCCTAAGTCGTCGACAATGTGCACTGTTCCCGCGCGCCTCATGGAGCTGTCAGCAACAGCAGGGGCCCAGCTGGGTCGAAGCCTACTGGAGCCAGGGTTAGTTTCGAAAGACAGCTCGAGCCTCGGTATGAAGGCTAGAAGGAACGGGGTGGGTCTTTTAGTCAGTAAGAGTCTGACACTATCTCCCGCTCCGCCCAAGAGCGGGGGTTGTCATTGGATGATTTTTTCCCACCATAAAAAAGGTTTAATTTGAAAGATAGCTCAAGCCCCGGTACGAAAGGCAACGAAGGAACAGGAGTGGGTTTTTAGTCAGTAAAAGTCTGACATTATCTCCTGCTCCACCCAAGAGCGGGGGATGTCATTAGATGACTTCCCCACCACTAAAAAAAAAGTTCTAGTAATGAATTATCAGTACTCAAAGGTGGTTAATTGAAATATTCATTGTGATCTCAAAAGATATATATTCAGCAAAGGTGAAGTGTAAATGCATGTGTTCTGAATTAATTAGATTTGAATGCTTCTAACTCGAATGCAAGGAAATGTCAGCAGAAACGGGGAATATAAATTCATATCGCGGTTGAAATCCGAGTGCGATTCAGAGCGACTTGTCATGTTTACTCAGTCATTTCACATACTTTTGTAGATGTTCAGTTTATATGTGTTTAGATAAAAAAATATTTAATACAATGTTATGTTGAGCTAACTGCTGCTAGTGGCCGGCGTGAAAGTAGAAAATTATTCGTAGATGATTGACAGCGGCTATAGGTAGTCAAAGGGTCTAACAGCCAGCTCTAACAAGATGTAGGATACAGTTACTGAGGTGAGAAAATCAAAAGGTTGTCAATCAATCTGCCTACCCTATTTCCTACTAGTTTGGGGCAACTTCCAGGAAAACCAGAATGAATTGAGTATGTAGCAAAATAAGCCTTGGCAAAACTGATGTCAGATTTCTCAGCTTCTAAATATCCGTAACAACTGTTAAAAATCTACAAAATTGCTGCCGTAGCGTGCTTTTCGAGACATAAAGTAATCTCGTTGTGTAAAGATATTCAGTATCTAAGGATCGAACTCGGCAACTTTGGAGAATGACTGAACGATTGAACATTTGAATTCCATAAAGTATATTTAGGGTTCGGCAAAAACAGAACTTGTAAAGATGAAGCTATGATATCAAATACACAAGCCTGCTATTCCAAGCGACAGTGCAAAAATCAAACTTCTAAGTCAATGCAATCTAAAGATAACGCCGTATATACTCCACTCAGGTGCATATCCTGACACTCGCTAGGAAATCAAATCCTACAGGTTAATCTAGAAAGGCAGGAAGCAAGGTCTCATAGCATAAGTAAAAGATAAATATCTGAGAATTGTACGTCACAAAAAACTATACTTTTCTTTCAGAAAAATCTTCGAGACTCGGTTCGGGAATTGAACTATTTATAAAAGTAAGATTGTTCTCGTCCAATATACCACAGTGTCTCAAGACGAAAGTTTATTACTAGTGCGTGTTGCCAGTGATACCATATGGCACCGAAACGTAGTCGCTTATAATGGGTCTCATATGAAGAATTAAGGTCTATCCCCACACATCAGTGCCGTGTCAGGGACGGGGCAGGAACGTTTTCATCAGGAATCTAAAAAAACACATCTTTCTCTGATCAAATGACCTAGAGAAAGATGTGTAACATCCTCATAGTTACGTAAGACCGGTTGTATGGAAATGTATCTCGGGTTGGGCGCTCTTAATAATATTTAACCAAAATAAACCAATTTTGTTCAGTTTAAAAAATGTTCGTTGAACAAAACATCTATGAAAACAACTGACAAGCCATTTGTAGGAGATAGTGTCGGCCGGTTGCTATGACATTTATTTTTGTCTGTTTTTTCTACGCAATTCAAGTTTGAACGAGCAGTTCGATAGTGCTAGTCCTGAAATAAACTAGTCTAACGTTTTATTCAACATGCCATGTGCATTAAGCGGTCTACTGCTGTCAATTGAATCCGCTTCGAATAAATGTTGATACTTTAGAAAACGTTTATTTTTGTGAATCGGCTTCAATCGAATAGATATTTTTAACACTGAACAGACGATCCGACAACTCTGAAAAGAAGCACACAGATTCGGATAGGGCCTGTCCAATCAATGTTCACATTTATAATGACAAATATGATCATCGGATCAAAAAGCTTGACTCCGATGACTTAGATCATAATGAGCTCAACAATTCGACTTTTTTTTAATAGCCTATACTGTCTCACTGCTGGGCAAAGGCCTTTCAACTTCTTCCAGGTATTCTTTTCTTGAGCCACCTTGAACCAGTCCTTGCGGTAGGCATCTAGGTCGTCTCGCCACCTCTTCCCAAGTCGACATCGGCGGCATCGTCTATCTTCAGGTACCCACTTTGTGGAGGCTCTTGCCCAACGATCAGAGTGCATGCGGCTGATGCCGCTAATCACATTTTAGCCTAGCTGCCTTTTTCCTACGACTATAATCCGCGTCTTTTGACGTAGCGTGGTGTTTCTCATTCTATCGGCTATTTTGACACCCAGAATGCTGCGTTCCGTTGCTCGTTCGCAAACCCTAAGGCGAAACCTTTGCGACTCAGTGAGCGACCATGTCTGGGCACCGTAGGTTAGGACGGGCAGGATATGCTATACATATCAATACATATTGTTGAGTTTTCGATAGCATCTTGAGTCATCTTCAATGAGTCTTCATGGACCAGTAGCTTTTCTAGGCGTTTTTGATGCGGCCATCGATATTCTTCTCCTGCCTGTTTTCGAAAGAAACTAATTGGCCCAAGTAGATTTACTCATCAACATAGTTTATATCTTGCCCATCTACCACGACCCTACGTTTAGTGTTGTTGGTCATACATTTAGTTTTAGACCTATTCATCGCGAGCCCCACCCTGAGGCTCGCCGTGCTTAGGGTTTGAAGCATGGATTGTAGTTCTAGAGCAGAAAAGGACAATGTCGTCGGCAAACAGAAGGTTAATTCGACTATCAATCAATACGAAAAAAAGACTTTTTCATAAAGTACACAGACGGCCAAACAAAGCCTAAAAAACAAAAATGGGTCCACACTGTCCTCAAAGTCAAAATAGTTGAAATAAAAATAAAAACATGTAAGCCATTTTTAAGCCAGAAACTGCGTGGTATTTTACCGATATGAACAAAAGCTTAACAATATATTGTTATTTGATTTCCAATAAGTTTTAAGCCCTCGTCGATTTCCGACAAAGAAGCGTTGTGAATTTCAGATATTATTTTATAAGCATGACGGCAAATATGAAACCAATATTTTAATGTGTCACTGCCACTAATGCTCTCGTATTAAAAGTGGATAATGTGTTTTTATTATAAGCTTATCTACCTTCTGTGTTTTCGTTTTATAAGGAAAAAAAGGAATCCATCTTTTTCCTATTTAGAGGGATCACTCTACTCTTGAGTAAGTAAGTAACCACAAGGAAAACGGTACGCGTCAAGGAGAAAAAAAACTGGGCAAGTGCTAGTCGGGCTTGCCCATTGAGCGTTCCGTGCAAACTACAATATCCGAATGGAGTCTCGAAGATTTTTCCTAATTGCAAAAAAGTTTTTTTTTGTGACGTAGGTAACAACAAATTTAGATTTATTCGTATACCTGTGCTATAAGACCTTGACTTGTGCCAAATTTCAGGATTCTGGTTCAACGGAAAGTATCCTATGAATTTAGTTCTTTGAGAGTATCAAAATATACATCTTTTTGCGACATAAACGGCCGTATCTTTTTTATTCGTTAACGAACGAAGAAGTTTGATTTTTTCAGTTTGAAGGGACCGCAGACCTGAGTATATGATTTTAATTTCAACTCGATGCCTCCACGCTTTCTCGGGATAAAGGGTCTTGACAGACAGACAGACGGACGGACGGACGGACACCAAAGTGATCCTAAAGGGTTCCATTTTTTCCTTTTGAGGTACGGAATCCTAAAAAAGCCATTGATTTTGGGGACTCTACGAGACTTGAATTGAAGGCTGATGTACTTTTAAGTTCGTTTCTTTTCTGAATACAAACTATCTAAACCGGTCAAAGGTTAGCGTAGCCTACTCTTAAGGCTTAAAGCTTTTCAGTGGGGGATCTATTTGACATTTTTAAGGTAAAGCGGAAAAATTCGTTAGGACATAGAAGATATGTGATAAAAAAAATGGCTAAGTACGAGTCGGACTCGCACACAAAGGGTTCCGTACACTACGTATATTATAATCGAGTAAAAACGCTGATAAAATAATGTTTCTTGTATGGGAACTCCTTTCATTTTTTAACTTTATTTTATTGTTGTTGTAGCGAAAATATTAATACACACTTTTCGATAATTTCAACTTATTACAATGAGCCAAGAGCAAAACATTTTACATGTGCATCTGAAGGTTCAGAAGCTTTGTACTCGATGGATACAATGTGGTTATACATCGAGTACAAAGCGACTTAACGGAGGACCAGAAACGAATGCGTGTCCAGTGGTAACGTTAAATGATAAAAAAGTTTAATGGAGGACAGTCATTGTCTATAATACTGTGGCAGGTGACGGAACCTGGGTGTGCTGCTTTGAACCCAAAAAAAAGCCAGTCAGCAGAGTGGGTCTTTCGTTTTGAAGATTTGTCTTGAAATGGTTGCTTTTTTTTTTCGAGCAAATCAGGATCATTGTATTACAGAATCACTTGAAGATCAAAGGACAGTGAAAAGATTAGATTAGTGACTTAGAAAAAGTTCACGAAGCGGGGTCCCCGAAACATTATACTCCACCACGATAACGTATCCTCACGTTCCTCTAAGGTAACAGAAGCCTGTTTGGAGGCCTCGAATATGGAACTGATGACGCACCCGCCTTACAGCCCGGATCCTGCGACTTCGATTTTTTTCCAAAAATTAAAGACAAATTTAGAAGGACACGTTTTAAGAGCCCTGAATCGGCGATCAATGCGTTCCATAAAGCCATTGAAGAAGCCTCTAAATAAGACTGGCTCAACTGCTTCGTACAGTGGTTTTACCGAATGCATTAATTTCAAGGGAATATACTTTGAAAAACATCAATGTATCGTAAGTCTTATATTTAGTCGTATTTTTTAGAATCCAGAAACTCTCAGTATGCCCTAAGTAATTTAAATTTAAAAAAATTACTAACTATTATTACAGTCAAAACCAACAGAAATATAATAAAGATTAATTTTATTAAGCTAACTAAAAATAAACTAAAATATGGCGTCAAAAACTTCTACACATCGCTGTCGACTGTTAACGCACCTAAAAGATTGGCCGCATTGTCACTCTGTATGGCAATAGTTAATCTTTGTCCAAAGGAAAAGCCTTTTAGTATACATTTATTACGAAGGAAGAAAGGTGTAAAACTACCACTTAAAGATAGCAGGTGACTAAAGCAACAGCCTGCTTTACTTTATGTTAAGCCATTAAACTTCTCGCTAAGGTTCCGTAGCTTTCAAGGAAGATAAATACAAAATACTTGACATTGAGAATTAAACCTTATTGCTTATACATACAAGTTTCTAATTAGCTGCTGAGGATGTAGTAATACCAACGGAATATTTAATGTCTTGGTTTACCAGCTTTCCGATTCTGATACTCTCGATTATGGACTTGAATCGATAAGGTACAGGCAACTATTTACCACTGCGGAATTGTTCGATAGAATCACCATAGCTCTATAATGCAAAGGGTAACTAAAAGAATATGTGTGAGTTTTAGTCAGTAAAAGCTTGTTCTCACTCTGCCCAAAGCGGGAGAAGTAATATGATGAAAGAAAGTATTTTTTTATCTAAATACTACATCAGTTTCATGTCGGTTTGCTGTATCAAAATCAGTGGAATGGATAACTAACTACTTAGAAATGTAAATAAAAATAAAATCGAATTTTATATACATTTCTAAGTATTTAAATGGAAAATTAACTTATTTTTTAAGAGTGGTTTGCACCATAACGTTACAGTTTCCGTCAAAGTGAAATTTTAAAAATAATATTTAATTTGATCAATAAACATCATCAGTGCCACTATCATGATATAAATAAGTGTCACTATCATGATATAAAACTTAATGTATTATTAAAATTGTTAACAGTTTGCCACCTGTTTTACGCATAACTAGCGGGGCAATAAATATAGCCTATGTTACTCAGGGTGAATGTAGCTTTCAAATGATGAAAGAATTTTTGAAATCGGCACAGTAGTTTTTGAGTTTATTTATTATACATACACACAAATATACAAATTTTCGTTCTTTGTAATATGAGTGTAGATTATAAAATTTCCCGCCCGAATTTGAGCGGTTAATATTATTTATTTTGTATAAAAAGAGAAAATGACTGAATAACATAGCAAAGCACAGCCGAAAATACTGGAACCAGGAACGTGATCTTTTGCACAAGGCTTCCTCTTGATAACGTAGGCACTAAGAAAAGGTTTTTAGAAATTTAAACTATAAGGATGGAAAAGAGGGAAGTTCATTTGTATGCAATACCTATAATTTTTAAGGTTATTTTTTAAAATGTTTATTATATTATTTACTGAAAACAATTACACAAACAAAAAGGGAACAAAACTAAATACATACATACAGTGGGTAGCCTCATCTCTTGCAGGTAACCTGGATTGGACAGTTACTTGGATGGACAGTTACTGGAATGGACAATTACTTGGACAAGAAATGGGGCTGTCATTAGTTTGACAATACCATTATTATCCATACATATTATAACAGATTTACATATATATATATGTTATATAATAAAAAACATGTATACGAGGGTGGTCTGAAAAGCTTTCGACCTCAATGTGAAGATAGCAGCACTCATCAATCTCTTTGAGGCGTGGCAGGAAAGACCGGCCACCGTAGGCGCGGGCTTGCAGACAGTGAGCAATGGGTAGCTCGCTGTTCGGCCGTCCGGTAACTGTCCGGACCAAGCCCAAGTCGTCGACGGCGCACTCTGTTCCCGCGCGCCTCAAGGAGTTGTCAGCAACAGCAGGGACCCAGCCGGGTCGAAGCCTACTGGGGCCAGGTTTATCCGAAAGGTCGCTCGAGCCCCGGTATGAAGGCTAGAAGGAACGGGGTGGGTCTTTTAGTCAGTAAGAGTCTGACACTATCTCCCGCTCCGCCCAAGAGCGGGGGATGTCAATGCATGATTTTTTCCTACCATAAAAAAAGCACTCATCAATAAAAGCTAATAAATGTAGTTGTGCATCTTTTGACTGTTACTCACCAAAGTTTCAGCCATTTTGGACGCGCAGTTTTTATTTGACAGTCATTTATGTGAGTTGATGTGAGATGCAGAAAAAGAAAACCATTTTTCTCCACGACAACGCTCTTTCTCACATCTCAGCGGCTGCCTCGGCGAACATCTATAAATTACGGTTTGAACTGCTTGATCATCCGCCTTACTCACTAGATCTATCCCCAAGCAACATCTTTTTGTTTCCTCATATAATAATAATTGCCCTCGGAGTATAAACATTTACATTAAATGTGGAGGAAAATTTCTTAAATAATTATTTTCCAGAGAAAAATGCCAACTATCATTTGAACGGGATAAAGAGATGGAAGTATCGCTGCGAGGAGTATGTAGAGAGAGAATAAAAAAAAAATTGTAAAAAAAAATGTCTTCTATCTTTGTTCGGTCGGAAACTTTTTACACCAGTTGTGTATTGAAAACTATAGACAGAAATATAAATGACGACAGTCGATATTCACATTGACAGGTAATATTCCCCTATCGAGTCTTTTTTTAAACAGGCATGATTGAATGCGTTTAATTGTGTTTGGCCATTCATTTCATAGACGAGCGGCCTGGATAGTAAATGATTTATCAAAGAAAATTGTGGAATGCATTGGCATTTTAAGTCACAAGTTCTCTGATGACCTTAGAAATTTTGTGTGCGATTGTTTTTTAAAACTACGGGCTTCGGACGGTGAGCAATGAGTAGCTCACCGTCCGACCGTCCGGTAACCATCCTGACCGAGCCCAAGTCGTTGACGGCACGTACTGTTCCATTCGCGCCTCAAGAAGATGTCAGCAAACCATACGGGCCTAGCAAGGTTGAAGCCTTTAAGGGTCTGTTCTGAAAGGAAGGACCTGGTATAAAAGGCAACGAAGGAACAGAAGTGGGTTTTTAGTCAGTAAAAGTCTGACACACCCTTCCACGTTCGCTCCGCCCAAGAGCGGGGGATGTCATTGGATGATTATCCCACCTAAAAATAAAACCTTCAGTAGACGGTTTTTATGGAAACATTCTCGCAAACGAAGTCGCGGGCAAAGCGCTAATAATAATGATAATAAGGGCATGATTCAGAAAGCATTACTTCTGAAAACGGCTCGTATTGTTAGGAGGTTCCGTTCTCGGGAGTCTTGACCGTCGATAGTTTGGACCCTGTTCCCGATACCGGTGGGAGACTGTAATTATTTTAATTTTTGAAGTATTTGAAAATGTAATGAATATGTAATTAACTGAAAAAAAGAAATACTAGTAAAAGCCAGTATAAGAAACACAACTTTTAAACATGTCATTTAATTGACTCAATTTATCAATTTGACATCTGTTTGCCTAGCTGTGGTAAATTCATATTTTTCCACTCGATACGATTCAGCGCTGTCCTCTTCCACGTTCATCCAGCAGCTGCCTTTATTTCGTCCTTCCCACCTATGATGTTGCCTTCCCCGTTACCCGCCAAAGTGCTAGTCATTATTAAGGCTAGGTTCTACTCATTTTGAAATTATATAAAAAACAAGAAATCCACAAATATAAAAGAGAACATCATGTAAAATCATTTTATTAAAATTGACTATATGACCAATCGCCTTCCATAAATCAAAACATGATGTAAATTAGTTAGCTCGATAAAAAGAAATCGGGAATCTGACCCTAACTTATGATTTCAAACGTGTATGTCTACGAGATTACGTCACGAAAATATTTGAAAGTCAAGAAAATAATAAAGCTTGTTTTTTAAAAGGGCCTCGCAAATACAAAAATCTGGTATAGTTATTGTTTTTTTTTTAAGCTATTGCATAGCTTCTATCGCGGACCTTGAGCGTGGAGACCGAATCCAGAAATTCCGTAACGAAAATAACCTAACACCCCGCACTCATTTGTTTTTTGAGCGTGGTGACCGATAAGAAAACAAATGAGTGAACAATCAATCAAAATTCAATTCAATGTGTGAAAGTGTAACTTCAATTAATATCAAAGAAAAAAAAACAAAGGAAAAAAATACTGCATAAATAAAATAAATAAATAATTATAATTGCATAAGTTGATAAAAATGCTATGCAATAGCTTTACCGCGGCAGTCCCCGAGTGCCACACGTCTTTTTTTTTATAAAAATTAACCCGCTATTACAGGGCCATGAGATCGACATAGTCCCGGGCAGAGTTCATACAAAATACTCAGTGACTATAGCCAGCTCTTAAATTGTTGCAACCGAAGCCACATTTCGCTTAACCAGAGATTAATTGACGGCTGATTACGCAATGGTTATTTTAAAGTTAGATGGTGCAGCTCTTAGAATGTGTCCATTAACTTGTCTTCTCTAATTTAATTGTGATAGACATATTGTATAAAAGCGTGACGCCAATATTCTTAGCTCTTTGAATGTTAGAAGAACAATAAATATTGACCCATTATGACTCGTTAGGTCGAACAAGTCTTTGTGAAACTAGTCGATGCATTCTTAATGCTAGATCGATAAATAGCGACTCAACAGTACATTACTAATTCTGGATTATTCAGAACAAGGCTGCTTTGGTAATTGGCTGCTATGAACGTAGTTTGAATTATATAGATATTTGTGTTACTATTTTGTTGTTTACATAAGAGCAGTAATTTATTTTACTATTACTTTTTTACCCCACACCTTACACATAACACTAAATAGTCCCAAACTAAGCAGCACTTGTGCTATGAGTACTTAACAACTGATATAAACATATTTACATAATTTTAAATAGATACATGTATTACACCAAGATATAGGACAAATGATTGTGCTCATCACACAAACATTTGTCTCGGGTATCTTTGAACCCACAACCTCCGGTATATTAGTTGGGGCTACTAACTACTAGACCAACAGGCAAGTCAGATTGCTCTTGGTTAACTCTTTGAATGTCGTAATTAGAGACACAATAGAAAGACAATTACCTTATGTCGAACTGTGTAACTTAAGACATTTGAAAGGTTAAGTAGTTAGTAGCTGTACGGTATTTGCCAAGGGAGTATTATGATTATTGGGTTGTGGAGACCAGACAGTTAGTTTTCCCATATGAAATACTGGTAACCAACTGCATCTGGTTGGACTGGATGTCACCCCCAACACAATTTGGAAAAGGCTAGGCAATTTTACGAACCTTAAGTTGTAATGTTATTAATACTTACGTTTACTTTACTTCACAATAATCACATCTCTTTATAATATTTCTTATATATTTAGTTTGTTTATTTTCTTTGATCAATGTCATCTGTCATGTCACTACTATTTTCTTCTATGGTTTTGATTAGGTATCAACAAAGAGTATTTTTATAGTCTTAGGTTTTATTCTTTTACTCATAATATTATTTATTTTGTAAACATATAATTTGCTATCAAATTATATGTTCTCCTATCTGCGAATCATTCTTTAAAATTAAATTGTAATTTATATCTTTCTTGTGAAACAGCAATGCTGGCTGAAACCTGTTTTCAAAATTTAAATTATGAATTGACAGCCAGCATAGCCGTCAAAATTGATAAAAAACCATGCTTGTCAGTTTTCTTAGTCAGTTTCTGGGACAGTTTCGTTCAGCTCCTGGTGTCAGCTCCTTGTGGACAGTTTCTTGGTGCAGTTACATGTGTCAGATCCTTGGTGACAGTTTCTTGGCTCAGCTCCTTGGCTCAGCTCCCTGGTGTGAGATTCTTGGTTGAGCTCCTTGAACTATGAAGACCTCCTCTCTGCCTCTGCCGGCCCTGACGGCAGAGGGCTGTTCTACAATTGGACCTGGCCTCTGAGGGCCTCCTCTCTACCACTGCCGGCCCTTACGCTGGAGGGCTGTGACTACCACCATCTGTTGCTGCCTGCGGCTGCGTAGCCTTCGCCGTACCTCGTACGGCTGAGGGCTGCGCCTACACCAGCTGCTGCGCTCCGCCGTGACGCCGTTTGAGCTGATTTTTTATAACTTTATATCTTTTTATATTTCTATTGTTTTTATATGCTTTTATTTGTAATATAACCTCACAAGGATTCATATTCATATATATTTATTATTTCCCTCCATACCTTCCACCCACACTCCTCATGTAATTGTAACACTCACTCCTTTATGTAACTCAATTACGTTACAAAGTTTCATAAACATAGTAAACTTTTAAAAAGTCTAAAAACGCGCTACAGGCATTATACTGCACTGGTATTGTTGGGGCTGCCGTAATGTTGCAATGCGCTGGGCTTTGCCGCCATAATCAGGAAGAGATGCGCCTCCCTACTCGCTCGCGTTCGTTCGTGGCAGCAACCACACTATACTGGGTGTTTTTAAAGTTAAATGGGAGTCCTCCATATTACAAAGATGGGTGCGGCTACATGTTGTAGTGTAGTTGTGTGTGTAATTGTATTGTTAAAACAAAATCTTACAAGGGACCAAAAAGACATTAACATTCTTGTTAATTAATTTGGAAAAGTGCATAAAAGGCAGCCTACGTTAGATAACATTATATAAAGCAGAGCTATATTTGTCCACAAAATTGTAATGTTTTTACTAAAAAGGAAACGTAGGCACCGCTTGAAAATACGCATTCATATATCTCTGTTCGCTTCGTTCGTCCGTTCTTTTTGTGTACTTTGAAAATACCGAAAACATCTTTTCATCCACAAATAGGTCGCAAGTACCATCGAAGCTCATTCATTGCGATGTATTAGGGACTCGTGTCCCATAGAGCGTTTTGAAAATGTTCCACAGACCTGTAGCCTGATTCAAATAAAATCAAACAAGCCAAATATCGTTGAAATTTTATAGTCGTTCGATCGAAGTCCTTTCCAAAAACGGTATTCACGTGTTCCTTAATCGGGATTGGATAGAACGACAACTCAACTGGCTCGAAACTAAGCGATCTATTAACGACTTATTTCCAGTTACGTTAATAAGTATTCTACAAGGATAATGTAATACTTACAGATTTTTTTTTAAACCGACTCTTCGACCAAACGACTTAAAATCGGTGTCGTTCAAACTCGATTGATGGATGTGAATACGGAAACGGTCTAAACGACTAAATCGCTACGATATCGTTACGATTTTGATTATGTGAATCGGGCTACTGACCACTGTTTAATATTTTTGGGTCAGAGACAATAAGTCGACGGGTGCAAAGTAAAAAAAGTTATCTCCAATTTTTCGATTTTCTGATAGTTAGTAATAATAAGTGAATAATAAGCAATTATTAGTAATTTTCTTTTTTTCAGAAACATAAAACAAATAACATTTATTTCTTCATTGCTGACACTTGAAAGACCATTTGCCATGTCTTAGAATATAATTTTTTAGTAAGATACTGCAACTATCACAAAATCGCAAAATTATATAGAACTTTTTTACTTTGCACCCGTCGAAGTGTTCCATGTTGACTACTATTGTTAAATTAATACTCCTTTCGAACTAAACATATTGGAAACTTGTGAATTCATGCGAACAGTCCCACGGGTGGGAATAGAACACACCATATTTGATTTTCCTCTCCTGGTTTATTGCCACTTTAGGAATCAATACTTTACACCTGTAATATATTCTCCGAAGCGTGTTTATTTCACCCACTAGTTTCGAATAAGTTCAAATTATAGCGAAAGTATCTGTTTCCATGAATAGTTCACATCCAGTCCATAAATAAACATTCCTACAACTACACAAGGTCATGTCGGCACGTGTATTTATTTTATTACGTCTATTTATTTTGATCTAGCTTCTACCAAAGGTAGGTTTGAAACTATTCCATGGGAACCTAAGGGTGTTTTAATATAGTGCGGATTTCATCCCGCATGTGGGTTTCCTCCATAGCATAGCATAGTCGGCCTTATAATGTTCCCACTGTTGGGACTCAGGCCTCCTCTCTAGGAGAGGGAATGGGCCATAATCCACCACGCGGGCCCAGTGCGGGTTGGTGGATGTCACATGTCATTGATTTTTTTGGTTCTAGGACATGCCTGTTTCCTCACGATGTTTTCCTTCACCGTTTTGAGAGCAGTGGTGATGAAATAAATTACACAGAGTAATGCGCCTGGCTGGGTTTAAACCCGCGACCTACTACTAAGTACGTAAGTTGGGGCCGTTACCACTCAGCCACCACTGCTCTGGGTTTGCTTCGAATGCAGAAAATTTGAGAAACTTTCGGACATGACGAAATGGACACGTGCGGAGCATCCCGCATGCGTGATCAAAACCGCACGATATAAAAAGACCCTAATACCGGAATGATAAAATATCCTGTATCTTCAATTTCGATCTTAATCTAGATCATTGACTATTCGTGAGGGTAGTTTTTTTTAGATGTGTGATTGTCGGAGTGGTTGAGCGATTGGCTACTGAGCCGCGTGTCGCAGAACACGATTCCCGCACGGAACAAATATTTGTATGGCCTACAGACAGTTGTTGTTGTTCCGGCTCTGGGCGTCTTGTGTATGTAAGTTTCATGTTTGTGAAGTACATGATACAGGAGTTATTCCCAGTGCGGGACAATAGTCCTAATAATTCACGGTTTGTATCTTGTTAAGTGCAAACTGTCGTGTTTGCAACACTACAGTTTGAACATTTCGGAAGTAAGTGAGTATATCAAAAGAGGGCTGGCAAAAAAACCGTATCCCGATGATCTGTCCGCCATTCTGTCCGAAGTCCTTTACGAACTTAAGCGTCGATTGGGCTGATTGTGACAGTTTTACCAGGTTTTTTTGGTAGTACGAAATCCTTAAAAAACTTCTCCCATTCTAGAGTGAGAACGGCGTGTCAGGCTTTTATTGATTAAAACCCACCCCGTGAACCCACCTGTATCCTTCAGTTTCCTTTTGCTTTCCAGGGCTATGAAAACTGTTTCAAAAACTTAACCTATAATGTGACCATTAGGGAAGGAATTTTATTTAAAAAGTTTGGTTTTCAAAACACATTTATTTTTAAAAAAGAACTTTATTCATGTTTTACCAACTAAGGAGAGTTGCTGGAAGAGATTTCTGTAGAATGATGCTCTGTTGTTTTTTATTACACTTCTGGACACATCTATTGGCCCACCGTGTATTTTCAGTTTCGTTTAGTCCTAGCTAAAATTTTATATTAGGTCGAGCAAAAAGTTTTTATGCAGTTTTGAACCTGGCACATTCACAATTTCATTCAATAGTCTTTTTTTAAATTTCGAACACAGAATTTAAAGAAACAAAAGACAATTTGGAGCCTGTTTGTTGATATCAAACAATCGAATACTAAGAAAACTTGGTTTACTTGGATTTCATTCTTGAAAAAGTGATTGATATCTTTGGTTTTGCAACAAACATTACTTATTCTTAACATTAAGGTGAGGTTCTATCAATAATCTATGGATACTTCACCTGAAGTCGCCGCCCAAGCTGTGGCACTTATTCAGGCCGGACACAGCCAAAGAAACGTGAGTGCTCAACTTAATTTAAGTCGATCTGCGGTCCGAAATGTTTATCGGAGGTACCTAGAGACTGGCGGCTTTGTTCGTCGCCAAGGAAGGCCACGATCTCGGGTCACAACTGAAAGGCAGGATGATTCATCGTGACGACCAGCTTGAGAAATCGTCACCTTACCTCCATTGAGATACAAAACCAACTTCGCGACTTCCACGGAGTATCTGTGAGCGCTCGAACTGTTCGGAGAAGGTTAAAAGAACGCGATATGGTACCACACAAGCCAGCTAATGGGCCCAAACTAACGCGAGCCCACCGAACAGCGCGCCTTCATTTCGCACGCAGTCATTTAAATTGGACACAGCAAGATTGGAGCCGTGTACTCTTTTCTGATGAGTCTAAAATTGTGTTACATGGCAATGATGGAAGGAAGAAGGTCTACCGACGTAAGGGAGAGCGTTTCGCACAATGCTGCTTTGTAGAGAGGGTTGCTTATGGCGTTGGCTCATGGACTGTCTGGGGCGGTATATCCGCGAGCGGCAAAACTCAACTTGAGGTTGTTACAGGACCACGGCTGCCAACATTAAATGCTGAAAGGTACATTCGTGAGTGCTTAGAACCTCACGTGATACCATACGCGGACTATGTGGGCCCAAATTTCCTTTTTATACATGATAATGCAAGAGCCCATGCGGCCGGCATCGTCAGGGAATATCTTCGGGATGTGAACATCACAGTTATGGACTGGCCAGTCAGAAGCCCAGACATGAACCCCATTGAGCACATGTGGGACGAGCTAAAAAGACGTGTTAGGGCTCGTCAGCCAGTTGCCCAGACGATGCAGGAGTTGAAAACTGCCATAGAAGAGGAATGGGAGATGATCCCTCAAAATACCATAGAGCGGTTGATAAACTCTATGCCTAATCGTATGAGAGCTGTGGTAGATGCCCATGGAGGCAACACGCGTTATTAAATTAAACCTTTATTTGATAAAACATGTTTTTTATTCAAAAATCAATTGCCTTTAACAAGGCGCATATCCGACTTGTTAGGCGTAGCTCCATGTCGTATGGTATTCTGAATCCAAATTTAAAACAATACGATCGAAAAAGATGGTAAAATGTATCAGGTTTAAAACTGCATCAACAGTTTTTGTTCAATCTAGCAATCATATTTCGGTAGGGGCCATCGAAACCTAAGCTCTAAGGTGGGCCAATAGATGTGTCCAGAAGTGTATTTGTGTGTGCATAAATTGTTCAATATATAATTATTTATTAGCTTCTTCGTCGGTGGTGGAGACGTTAGCCTCACCCACGTGCATGTCATAGATTATTTCATATAGAAAGATAATCCGCGCATTAACAATGCTAATGTATAAATTATACCTACATTATCATTGCATTAGCAGGTCATGGTATACCCGAATACCTTCCATTCAAATCCGATTAACCGTTGTAATGTGATTGATAGACAAAAAATAACATAATTTCAGAACTTTATCTCGGTAGTAATCTGGAATCTGGCCTCAAAACCTTGGACCTAAAGCGCTGGAACTTTGCAAAGTTTTTTTTTTGGTATAATTATATAAAGAATTGAGAGAGATGAGACAGGAGTCCAAAGTTTGTATGGAGAGTCCTTTATGTACTTTCACGCGGGCGATACTAGTAATCAATAAAACTGGGCCCCAAGTCTGCTATTTTTATAAATTCGTCATTCCAACACGATCCCATTGTCATTTTGCTAAAAGTTTGTAATCTGCTAATTCATAATGATCGATCATTGATCGGTCAATGGTCTTGTAATAGAATTGTGGTAGAATGATAATTTTGAGCATATTAAAACCAATAACTGCACAATAACGTTCTAATGGTAAAACACTGATCAAATAAACTGTCGAAGTTTTAGCAGATTACCGCAAACGTCAAATATTCATTTGACAATATGTACAAGATTACCATTCTATGCCACTTTTTTCAATGGAGTGTCAGATGGCGTCATTATGACTTTCCAATGGTCTCAACCATTGGAAAGTCATAATGACGCCATTATATTAGTAGATTACCAAACTTGTCAAAATCGACAATTATGACATCAATGATAGACCATTCTGACACTATTGTAATAGCAGACTTGAGGCCCTGGTGGAATATGGGCGTGCTATAGGCAGTGGTCCGACCGCCGGCGAGAAAACGACTAATTATCGGCGATTTTTTCTCTCAAGAAACGCACAATAAATGTACATTCCGTGTAAATGAACTGAACTGTTCACACTGCCGACGACGACTCGCTTTACTAGTTTTGTCGCTGAGCGACGAAAAACCAAAATAAACTCGCTCAGCGATACTCGTTCAGCGATGCTCGCTCGCTTGTTCATTTCTTTACAGTAAGGCATTGAAAGTACACTCGCTTATAGCTGGCGACAAAACTATCGAAACTACACACTCGCTTTCCGCTGATCGCCAACTCGTTTATAGTTTCTAGTTCTACTCGTTTCTCGTTCATCGTCGCCGGCACATGTCTGCCTAAGCATTTCGGGAATATAATCGTGATGTTTTCATAGATAGATCAGAACGTTAATAGCATAATATTTAGGGTTGAAAATACTGAAGGGTGTATATACGATAGTTACAAAGATTGGAGAAATTCTGAACGTGCTCGCTAAACTTAGTAAATGGCGAACATGGAGCTAGCAAATATTGTAGAAATAAGTTTATTACGAAAGGAAAATCGTAACGTATAATAATGCTCGTATTCCACTGAAGAGTAGACAGGGGCATTACAGTCTACACCCACACTTCGCCGGTAGTATTTACGTCCCATATCCTATTGGCATCGAACGAACATCAATCTACTCCAGAAGGCTACTGAGAAATTTGTGATGTAAAACCAATACCACTTAACCCGGCCCAGTTATCCAGAACACCTTGCTAAAAAGTATAATTTCAACACAAAAAATAATGAAAAATACGTATATCCAATAAAAATAATTACCTCGTCGAATATCATAAATGAGTCCGTACTAATATGAGGAAGTAACTCGGTCTGCCTTACGTTCACAGTTAAACTTCTAAACCAAATTTGATGAAATTTGGCTCGGAGTAAGCCTGAACCTTAACCATTGATTAGGCTTTTACTTCGCGTCCACTATAACCGATATTCACGCGAAGTCGTAAAAGAAAGAAAGAAAGAAAACTGTTTGTAAAAGCTAATAATTTTATATTCTATAAACTAATCAAGTTGGAAATCTGGGGCTTGGTTACATTTCAATTAGGCTTAGTACAAATGATGCAGATTACTACAGATTATCCCGGACCATCTATTTAATTTCGTTAGGAACGGAAGCTCGTACGCCTATTATATGTAGGGTCCATCAATTTTAATAATAAAACCGAGTAATATTTGGCCTCGTCGTGATTTATACTTACTATGTTATGTATATTATGTTATTATTAGTGGGGGATTATGATCATACTGACCGAATTTCGATCACGGTATCCAATCTAAACGGAAAATAGTTTAAGCAAAATCAACCTTATGATGAATTTTATGTCTTATCAAGGTTTGCCGACAAGCAATGGAGCGTACAAGGTGTTAAATTAACGGATCGAATTAAAACACTATACTGCACTCTAAAACCAGAATAGGTAATGTGGCACAGAAGGCTGCCAAACTGAAATGGATTTATGCAGGACATGTCTGCCGCATGCCCGACAAACTGTGGGCCGAAGTAGCACAAAGTTAGTGCCCTGAAACAGTGAGTCGGGGTCGCGACAGACCACTAAAGAGATAGCGCGACGAACTAGACAGATCCCACCAGAACTGGCAAGAGGAAGCCCGAGCGCGCGAAATATGTAAGGAGTGGAGGGAGGCCTTTGCCCAGGAGCAGGACAGAACAGGCTTACCAAAAAAATAGTCGCTCTTGCAAAACGAAAATCAACACATACTCAATGCTATGAGGCTATAACAAGAAAAGTATGTAAACACAGGCTGGTAAACGTACAAGAGATTTATTTTTCTTTATTCCGTTTTATCTAGGTCGGAAAGCGAACGTAATTAAATTAGTCATTTATAATTTCCACTTGACTAAAAAATGTACTACCCGGGATTCCGGGTAAAACCTAGAATTCTTTGAAGCTCCATGATACTCGTATCATGACTTTATAACTACGCAAAATAGAACATCTAGATAAATCCAACATAAAGAAGGAAAAAGAGCAGTCATATCGCGGAATATGATTGTTTGTTATATGAATACAATTTACGTTTGTCGCATGTGAAGTATTCGGAGAATACGGGTAATATGGCGGTCGCTAGGGAGAGCGGTCTCGATAATAATAGAGCTACAAAATATCGCGACATTTATTCCTATCTGTGCTCATTTGTTTATTTGTTTAGATTTTATTGTACACTGGTTTCTGGTAATACTCGTAAAACAAAAGGCTACTTCACAAATGTACTACACAATAAAATAATGAATGAAAAATCAAAAAGTTTTTATTTCACATATTGAGCACATATAAAACGTTCGAAACTAGTGCACGGTTCCAATTAGCCGTTTTAAATAGAGATAAAAAATTCCGGCAAAAAATTCCATGGACTGTTTTTAAAAAAAATGGTCGTTCGTACAATATTTGCAAATTACATTATTAGAGAATTATAAATATGTAAGGACATTATAGGCCAGTTAATATTGTACCCTGAAGCACCATAAAAATAATCATAATTAAATAAGATAATATAAGATAAGATAAAATAAATGATATTTTTTTTGCAAATAACTTTTTTTTTATGGTGGCTGTGGTCTAGGTACATAATACAAAAAATGAATGGAACTTCTCCCATCTTGATTTTATCAACACAATTTCAAAAACTGTAGTCAACAGCGCCCTCTGACGAAAGCGGGTTGAAATGTAGAAAAAGTGTAATTTGACTGCCGAAAATACCTTTAAAAAAAACCTTTGAAAATACGTGATCGAAATGTCATGTCGCCAAACCTGCCTGTCAGGGCACTTTTTTTTCTTTTTAGGCGGGAGCGGATATCAGACTTACTGACTAAAACCCGCTCCTGTCCGTATTTTAGATTATTAAAAAATATTGGACACGTATTTTTTCTTTTTTCGATTAAACAAAAAATAATAAAGATATAGCTCATTAAAGTTACGTGTGACGTCACCCCGTGCGAAAAAATGTAGCACGGCGTGACGTTACACGTAACTTTGATGGGCTATATCTTTGTCATTTTTGGTTTAATTTACAAATAAAAAAATACTTGTCCTTTATTTTTGAAAAGACGGACTAATTACATTTTTACGGCAACTAACCTCTTGCCGCGGACCTGAAATGCAAAGCGCCTAACAAACCTTCTTAGTCTCAAAGTAAGGTTCAGTCGAAAACCAAACCAGAGTCAAGTGCTACGTAGGTACTCGTAGTTGCCTAGCATTATGCTGAACAGAGCTCTTAACGTGATCTATTTAATAACCTAAACTGAACTGTTATGGGGGTATAGTTATAAGTGAATAAGGTGTATAGCTTGATTCCTCTTTCTCACTCGCACGCCTGACTTTTTAACACTTCATGGTAAGGCCCTAGGTTATATAAGATCCATGCCTTAGAATTATTTGGCGTAACTGTGAGACACGCAATGTTGTTGATTTTTTTTGTTGTTTATCTTTGTATGTTAAAAATAAACGTGTTATATTCCTTCTTCTTTCTTCAAAAGGCTACTAAAAACCAGGGGCGGAGTTAAGTCAATACAAGTCTGACATTACACGTCCTGTCGCTCCACCCAGAGCAGGAGAAGTTGCTTATTTAATGATTTTCCATTAAAAAAAGAAACAAAAAGTTGTCAAACTTAAACATATAGGCATTGTGATCATTTCTATCGATAGAATTTCACTTTATGTAGAACCATATTTCATTAAACCGCTAAAAGAAGCATATAGCACTA
The DNA here is from genome assembly GCA_910589285.2 of Mythimna ferrago. Lineage (NCBI taxonomy): Eukaryota > Metazoa > Arthropoda > Insecta > Lepidoptera > Noctuidae > Mythimna > Mythimna ferrago. The sequence continues at coordinate 12,632,528 of OU342673.1, read as the reverse complement.
AACTGTACATAGGTCTAATTGTTTTCACATTACCGCATAGAATCGAAGGTATAGCTAGTTATTAGTAACATGAAAAGGCTTCTATTGTGGTAGTATCGAAGGGTAAGATCAAATTTATAGAGGTTTTAATTAACATTGATACCTACCAATCAACTGACAGCTTCAGAAACAAAGTTAACCTTAATATGCTATTGAACCGATTAGACCTTGATTCTACCCATTAAGGGTCAAGCGCCCGAAAAGTGCCATAAAACAGTGATTTTCTGAGGCCTACTCCTCCGTAACGGCTAGGACAATTGGTTTGAAAAAAAATTTGTTTATTATAGATTCATGAACAATAATATCAACATTTGATTTTTTCGTGCAATTAATACTTTTGTCAAAAAAAAAATATTTAGCAATTTCGCAACTTTTCGCAACTTTTCCCTACTCCTTCGAAACGGCTTGGACCTTTAGAAACATTTTTACACATAAAAATTGGTGGTTAAATATTCTTCAAAGTGAACATTGCATATGTAAATCAATCAATATCTCGCAGAGAAAATGGATTTAAAGCGCTTTCCGGGCGCTGCTGGCCGCAAATAAATGCACAGATTTGCGTACTGCCGCCTAGGCGAGTGCGAGAGTTGCGTTCACATAATTTCGGCCAGATGGTTCAAGGGACTATACGCCTTAACAACATTCGAAATAATTTCAATACATCGTTATTTAGGTTTATTTTTCAGTAACCATTTGTCGTAGAACCATTATGGGTTGCTAAGTACTTTTGTTAAAGGTGGTAAATTTATTTATTTATTTATTTATTTATTTAAACTTCATGCACATTAGTGGTACATAGGCGGACTTAATGCCACATTCTCTACCAGTCAACATAAAAAAATCCAGTAAAAATGCCAGTAAATCATTTGATGGCATCTCCCGCTCTGGGGTGAACTGAAAAAGCGTGTAAGACTTTTTCTGACCAAAACCACACTTGTGTTCTTCGGTTACCCTTTGCTTTCCTTTTCCCATACCACCACGAGTTTCCTTTACCTAAAATTGCCATAGGCCTTGAGACCCCTACATTTTGCTGGCATCTTTTCACTTAACACGCCATCGGCGACTCGGACTCGGTCTGGACGTTTACCAAACGGCCGAACGGCGAGCTACTCATTGGTCGACTTCTGTAAGCCCACGCCTGGGCTAGGGCGCTCCATTGCTAGTATTAGTGCTTCGCAGAAGGAGGTGAGCGCCTGCCATTCCTCCTCGCCCCGGACCATAGCTCCGGACCATAGTCTTGGCGCACCCGGACAAGGTGCCGGCGCGAGAGGACGTAACCGTTGAAGTTGAGCATACTTGATTTGGGCTTACTAATCGGATATTGGGCATGAACACAAGTCAACAATGGCTAGGCATAACAAAGACTCGTATCCTTAATCCGTTTGTTGTGAGCACAAAAATATTATGTTTTTGACACCGAAAATGGTAAAAAGCCTTTCATATTATTCTTGGAACTAGAATATTGGGTATTGTAGGAATATTTGACTGGCCTGTTGGTCTAGTGGTTAGTGACCCTGACTGCTATACCGGAAGTCGTGGGTTCGATTCCCACCCAGGACAAATGTTTGTGTGATGAGCATGATCATTTGTTCTGTGTCTGGTTGTAATTTATCTATATATGTATGTATTTAGAAATATATAAGTACCTATGTTTATCAGTTGTCTAGTACTCATAACACAAGCTCTGCTTAGCTTGGGACTAGACGGCGTTGTGTGATAGTTGTGGAATATTATTATTATTATTATTTCGACAGGTACCAAGAAGGGCTCGTCTCAATTATGGCGATAAGTCCCCTCTTTGAGACGAGGCTGAAAAGACCTCACGGCGTCCCCACCTACCACATGACGCAGGTTCTCACCGGAAATAGTAAGTTCGTGGAGTGTTCGGAGGACACAGTGGAGGTGTGCCCCGCTTGGGTAGAGCATCGCTGTGCCCTTGTGGCGGCGATCGGCGGCGGCGATCTCTCGCGCCGGGATCGTGGGGTACAGGCTATGGTCCGGAGCGAGGAGGAGTAGCAGGCGGTCGCCTCCTTCTGCGAAGCAGTAATGCTAGCAAAGGAGGAGGCCGACCGCATCAGGCAACGACGGCGCTCACAGCGCTCCAGCCGCTGCCGGGATTCCGATTTGCGGACGGCGAGCAATGGGTAGCTCGCTGTCCGACCGTCTGATAACTGTCCAGACCGAGCCCAAGCCGTTGACGGCGCGCACTGTTCCCGCTGGGTCGAAGCCTACTGGGGCCAGGGTTAGCTTCGAAGGGTAGCTCGGCCCCGGTATGAAAGGCAAGAAGGATCGGGGTGGGTTTGTAGTCAGTAAGAGTCTGACGCTATCTCCCGCTCCGCCCAAAGGCGGGAGATGTCATTTGGATGATTTTTACCCACCAAAAAAAGAAAACAGGTACCAAGAACAAAATCGTTTTTGAAAAATTATTGCTCGTAATAAAAGTCGTATATTAATTTGTGTAAATAAAAGGTTAGTTTTTTTTTTTTTTTTTTTTTTTTTTTTATTTTTTAAAGGTTCGCGCTTGACCGCTATCTCACCTGATGGAAAGCGACGATGCGGTCGACGATGGAACGCGCTTACCTAAAAGAAACCTATTCACTCTCGACTTAAAGATTCCCAGGTTGTAGCTATCAGGAAACACAGACTCCGGCAAGGAATTCCACTCCCTAGCCGCACGTACAATGAATGTGTTCCCAAAACGTTTTGTGCGTGTTGGTGGGATATCCACCATATACCGGTGGCGCATAGCCGTACGTCTGGTAGTCCGATGATGAAACGGGCTAGGCGGAATTAGGTTATGCAATTCCGACGCACACTCCCCGAAATGCAACCGGTAGAAAACCGACAGGCTAGCAACTCTGCGTCGATGCTCAAGATTTTGAAGCCTCGACTCGACGAGTGTATCATCGCCAATTATCCTTCTGGCTCGCCTCTCAATTGCCTCAAGCTGATATCGGGCAGATCCGTCCCAAAGATGAGAGCAATACTCCATACACGATCGAACTTGCGCTTGATAAAGTTTGAGCAGCTGTTCCGGCGTGAAGTACTGTCTGACCTTTGCGAGAACTCCCAGCTTTTTTGCAGCCAGTTGAGCCTTTGCTTCGATGTATGGTCCAAAGTTGAGTGTTGATGTCAGCGTAACACCAAGAAGGTCAAGATGGTCGGTTATCGGCACGGTTACACCCCGGAAAGTTGGAGCAGGACTGAATTGGCTCCTTTTAGCGGAAAATAGACACGCCTGGGTTTTTGCAGCGTTGAACCTGACCAAATTGGCATCGCCCCATTCGGAGACTGCCTCCAAGGACAAGTTCAAGCGCTCAACCATAGCCTCTCGAAGAGACTGGATCTGTGACCCACTAGCTCGCGCGCTGGATATGTAACTCTCAGCAACAGTGCTGTCGTCTGCATACCCAAAGGTACCGGGCTTAAGCAGATCGTTTATGTGCAGCAAGAATAATGTTGCCGAGAGTACTGACCCCTGAGGGACCCCGGCATTAATAGCCATTTGATCAGACGAGCAGCCATCGATAACCACTCGTGATAACCACTAGTGTTCGATCTGTGGTTATTTCAAAAAGTAAAGGGAAATTAAACCAGAATAAAAATAATGCCATACAGTTTTTAGTATGGCGTACCTACTACCGTCTCGTTTCATCTTATTTTTTAATAAGTTCTTGGGGTCCGTAGTGGGAACCTTATAATATAAAAATAATAATAAAAAAAAAATATAGGTCTATCTACAAAGTCAAACGACTTGGTTAATTACCAGGGTAAAGTGAAATCTTATGTAGTCAACACTGGTTGAATTATCAAAGTTGATTAAGAGATCTTGATCATTGTTCACTAATAGAACTTAAAAAAAGTATCTAATATAAGTATTTTTTAAATGATAAAAATATTATTAGGAAACTTTTTAACAATAAAAAACAAGTTAATGACAAATAAAATTTATCCGAAAGGGAACTCGAGCCCCAGTATGAAGGCTTGAAGGAACGGGGTGGGTTTTTTTTACTCAGTAAGGGTCTGATATCTCCCGCTCCGTCCAAGAGCGGGGGTTGTCATTGGATGAAAAAAAAAATGACAAATAAAATTCGTATTTCCAACAAGAGATTTTTTATTTCGTTCTAAAATTCCCAAGTCGGTTGATTTTGTAGATAGACTTCTAGTTGGGTATGCCTAAAGTGCCAACGTCACAAAGTTACACAGATTAAAAATGTTTTCATCCTATGGTTCCATTAGACGACATTCCATTGACGTTTTCTATTCAATTCCGTTTCATATGAAAAGCTCTCTGTTCTTTCAAAGTTGCAGTTTATTTTACTTATTTTCGTCAATCGTTTGTGATGTAATTGGGTACACGGTACACTTTTCACTTTGAAGTTCGAGGCTTTGATGTAACCATGTTAATATTTTATATTGCATCTTTTTTATCATCGTTTGAGTTGTAACTATCCAACATACTCGAAACGCGTTAATAATTTAATTTTCGGGCTAAGCAATTTAAGTTGAGTGTCATCAATATTATTAAGAAGCTTAACAAATTAAAGTTATCCTCTGATTCTTTCACAGCAGAAACAATTATTATTAGTTAATTTCTGCAAGTGAAAATAGGATCTTATTACTGAAATGAAAACAGAATGGTCAGTAAAAGTCTGACACGCTCTCCTGCTCCACCCTAGAGGAGGAGAAGTAATTGGATGATTTCCCTCATAATAGAAAGTGTAATGTTATATGATTAGTATTTTTTTTTAGTTTTTTTAATTATTATATGACCCATATAGACCCTTAGTTTGGCACTGAAAGTGTCATTTGCGTTGATGTGTCTGATATAAAATAAACATTAGCTACTACTGAATTCCTTTGTTCTTCAAATTGTTATTTATATGAAACTAGCTTTTGCCCGCTCCCGCTCTTTCCTACTCCACCCTACTATACCCTACTCTACCCTACTATACCCTACTCTACCCTACTCTAATCTACCCTACTGTACCCTACTTTACCCTACTCACCCTACTCTACCGTATTCTACCTTACTCTACCCTACACTACCCTAATTTTCATTTCTTTTTTCCGTGAGAACCTTCTCCTCACAATAACAAACAGAACAAAAAAGAATTAGCGAAATCAGTCCAGCCGTTCACGCGTGATGGCGTGACCAAAGGAAATAGGTATTCATTTTTATTTATATGATGAAATGACACGTCAGATTTACGTATCATGAATTCAATATAATAAACAATTCATTTCCCTAAGGCCAGCGCTACACTTCACGGAAATTACAAATAGCGAGCACACTACGCGGAGCGACCGATCTTCCGTGTAGTGTACCTACCCGCTGTTTGTAATTTATCTGCAATAACATGAAATGAAATTCCGTCAAGTGTAGCTAAGGCCTAACTGAACCAAAATGTTTTACTAACCTGCAACAATCCATAACGGAGTTCGATGTCCAGGAAGAAGTACTCCTTAGCGTGCGGTGGGAGCACCGAGGGCGCGTTCAGGATCTGCTGCTGAGCGGACGGCGGGCCCAGTGTGATGGGGTGCGGGTTGACCGGCGGCGCGTGGCCCGGTATCGGGTTGCATTCCTGTGTGAAGACAACATAAGATGTTAGTGGCAAGTTTTACGTATGATGATTAAATCATCATCATTATTTCAGCCGTAAGACGTCCACTGCTGGACATGGGCCTCCACCAAGTGTCGCCACAATGAACGGTCCTGTGCGTCTCACATCCATCGGATTCCCGCAACCTTTACCAGGTCATCAGTCAACCTTTCTGTCCCAAAGCCCATCTGTTCTGCGAGCAATATGCCCTGCCCATTGCCACTCAAGTTTGGCGATTCTTCGTGCTATGTAGGCAACCTTGGTTCTCCTGCGGATTACTTCATTTCTGATTCGATCACGCAGTGAAACTCCGAGCATAGCTCTTTCTATTACCTTTTATGTGATTTTAAGCCTTCTGATGAGGCCCATTGTGAGCGACCACGTTTCGGAGCCTTAAGTCATCACTGATAATAGAGTGATGATTGTGTGATACATAAAAGAAATAGACTGTAAAACATTTTCGTAAAATAGTAAATAAGAAATAAACAAAGCGGTTTTGTGGTGTATATCAGTCGTGGACGTGGACCAATGAGAGTTCAAAAAAATATAACTAATGGCCGCACGAACTCATTGTCTCTCTCACACTTTTCCGATATTTATTTTTGATTGGACTTTCAATGCTTGAATGTCACATGTCTTCGAATTTTTGGTTCTAGGACATGTCGGTTTCCTCACGATGTTTTCCTTCACCGTTTTGAGAGCAGTGGTGATGAAATAATTTACACAAAGTAATGCGCCTGGCTGGGTTTGAACCCGTGACCTACAACTCTTAAGGGCCAAGCGCCCGAAAAGTGCCATAAAACAGTGATTTTCTGAGGCCTACTCCTCCGTAACGGCTAGGTCAATTGGTTTGAAAAAAATATATGTTTATTATAGATTCATGAACAATAATATGAACATTTGATTTTTTCGTGAAATTAATACTTTTGTCCAAAAAAAATATATTTAGCAATTTCGCAACTTTTCGCAACTTTTCCCTACTCCTTCGAAACGGCTTGGATATTTAGAAACATTTTTACACATAAAAATTGGTGGTTAAATATTCTTCAAAGTGAACATTGCATATGTAAATCAATCAATATCTCGCAGAGAAAATGGATCTAAAGCGCTTTCCGGGCGCTGCTGGCCGCAAATAAATGCACAGATTTGCGTACTGCCGCCTAGGCGAGTGCGAGAGTTGCGTTCACATAATTTCGGCCAGATGGTTCAAGGAACTATACGCCTTAAGTCAGGGCCATTACCACTCGGCCACCACTGCTCTCGGAATATTATTATTTCATAGCCGCATATTTTATTATATTATCATACTAAATAAAAAGTTTATTACGTTTGGTGGAACAGAATAAGATAATTTAAAATATAATCATCAACGACGAAGTTATAAAGCTTCAAGCTGATTACAAAGTCCGCCTTTTTACGTTTGTATTGCATGAAGTTTTAATAAATAAACAAATGAGAGACAAGCGTGCTCCATCGTCGGCTATATCGTCGCTTTCCATCAGGTAAGATAGCGGTCAAGCGCAAGCCTATTAAAAATAAAAATAAAAAATGATTGGAATGATAAGCCTTAAACATATATCCGCTATTGAAAACGGCGTTTATGCGAAAGAGACAAATATAAATATTTGTAAAAAAAATATTGTAAATATTGTATTGTAAGTAAGTATTATTAAATATACTATGTCGTTTATTTTTAGCTTAGAGGTTTTGCATATTATTTGATAAACTTGTTAAATCACAAATATATTTTCGTGCATATTTTATAATGTATGGAGCCTAGTTATACCATTATCGGATTTGGAGAGTATTGTGTCACTTCTTCCTAACCAAAACAGAAGTTTTGCAGGTCGTTCAAAAAGTGATGATAAATGTATAGAAAAAGAATTTTCAAAATCGGTCCACAATTGACCGAGATATCGGTGAACATACATAAAAAAAAACATACATTCAGCCGAACATAGAACCTCCTCCTTTTCGAAGTCGGTTAAAAAGAATCGACTTATCAGACCCGTGCCTAGCTCTCAGCGTCACATATTCAAATAACGATCAGCTTGTTCAACAGCCTTGAAAGCTCCAATATCATGTCGATTGTGCTACATTACTACGATATTCGTAGGAAATTGCTAAGAATGTCGTAGCACTTCTAAGACGCTCGTGCAAACAATACAACTACATGATTTCTTTTAATTGAGTTGTGTAGGACGATACAATTAGGACGGTGTTATGTAACTCGAGGCTACTAGAGGTTAGAAATAAACAGTTTCCCAGATTGGGTAACAACGCCTTCGCCAACGGGCATTAGCGATCATCATTTTTGTTATTTTCTTCGCCTATTTATTCGAGAAATGCAAAACAATGCAATGGTAAGTTGAAACATGATTCCAATTTTAGGAAAAATATAAATGATGTTTTGATAAATCAATCCGTCAGTTTATACTGTAAGATAGCGGTTAAATAACGGCTATATTATTGTTGTTGAAACTTAATCCAGTACGTAGGTAGTATAAGCCGAAACGAAACGTGGTTAGGTATTTTGATCTAGGATAAGAAAACCGAAATATCTATTTCTATTTATACAATTTTTTCTATTTATACATTCGTCCCGTTTATTTATTTCCTAGCCAACTGTTCCTGGAATTTTCCACGAAGCTATGTGAATGGGAGTGAATCAATTAATACACCTTACCTGTCCCCGTGTCCGCTTCTCAAGAGTTCATCTGTTTTTTATCTCGTTACAAATACTAAAAACATTATTCACAGAATTATACCATCGCAGTAAAGAACAAGTATTTGAACTATGATGAATTTCAAAAACCATTTACTTGTCGTCACCATGCAGTCATATCCTTTTTGACGTCAACAGCATCACGGTCGCGTCCAATTCGTCCAATCACGTATTCGTGTTTTTGCCATAGTGTATGAAATTACCACAGATTACTAAGACGAGTTGCACAAATTGAGCTATGGGCGCATCGTGGTGTTGCCACTTTATAAAACTATATAAAATTGTATTTGTCACCTTATCTATTTATTTTATTTTTATTTATAACTTTTCTATACTTATTTTTAGTTACGTTTATTTACTGCACCGTTCCTGCGTCTTTATGTCGACACAGCGACCGGCCCACGCTGAAAACCAGCGCTGTGAGCTCAACGCATTATGCGTGAGGCCGCAGCTTTATGCTGAGCGTTCGGCCGTTTTGCGCGGAGGAGACGCATATCCTCCCTATTAATTATTATTGATGTTATGTTCTGTTACCTACTTTTAAGATTGTGTCTTTAACGCGTAAATAAACTGTTTTTCTTTCTTTCTTTCTTTCTTTCAAATAAATAAATTCCATTCGTTGGATTAAAAAACTTGGATTAAAAAACGTTGTTATGTCTTGCTCCGTCTAGAAATACTGTATTGTGGTAAGGAATAGGGCCGGAATAAGTGGGGGTGCTCTTTAAAGGCAGAGTACAAAAAAAAAACGACGGATCTGTATTACTATTTGAAAAGGTTGTGTTTGTGAATCTAAGGGCCTGTGCACACCAGTTTGTTTACACGCGCCGCTGACGTGCATTTGTAGCGTTACATATACGCAATACAAACGCGAGTCAGACACAGCCTGGTCTAGCTTTCAAGGTCTACCTTTAATCGAATAAAAGCGCGCCGTCAACGCATGTTTCTAAAACGCACGTTAACGGCGCGTTTAAAAAAAGGTTTTTATGTATAAGCCCTAACAATGAATTTCAAAAAGCGAATGCATTAACCAGTCAGTGACCAAGGTTTGAATTTACTCTAGTTCTGCCTGAAATCCGATCCCTAGTTAAATAAAAGATAAGCAGATTCATTTGAATGTGTTCTGTATTAAAATTGCTTTGAAACGGACCAATTGGTTGAGTCATGGAGATAATTCACCATATCAACTGGAATGCATCATTTGAATATCGGCTATCATCCCTAAATTCTCTCACCAAGCTAAACAAGCTAGGAGACCTAACCTGCTGGATGGGATAAAGCCCACCATGGCCGTCGTACAATGGTTCATGTGAACTATGAACTAAGTGTGAAAACCAAACTCCAATTCATAATAGATTTAAGGATTGATTTATTTTTAATTAATAATAATAACAATATTCCACAACTATCACACAACGCCGTCTAGTCCCAAGCTAAGCAGAGCTTGTGTTATAGGTACTAGATAACTGATAAACATACTTATATATTTCTAAATACATACATATTATAGATAAATTACACCCAGACACAGAACAAATGATTATTCTCATCACACAAACATTTGTCCTTGGTGGGAATCGAACCCACGACCTCCGGCATAGCAGTCAGGGTCACTAACCACTAGACCAACAGGCCAGTCAAATTATTAAAGTTGTCTGTGCAAGTTTCATTAGACATTATAAATATTTATTGAAACTTGCACAGACAAATACTATTTTTCCTCATACAGGCCTATGAAGTCTTTCGAATGAAACAATGATGATGATGAACTGCCTTTATAAGCCTCGATTCAATGCGACAGTGCAGTTACTATTTACTTATATCTGATTAAACTAAACTAACCTAACCTAGCTGAATAATAACATTAATACTATTTATCCATCAACTATAAATATTTTTTTATTAATATAACATTCCTCATTATTATCAACGTTGCAGTTACTATTTGTTTACTTATATCATGACAATATGTCAATACCGTCTCAAATCTTAGAAACTAGTAAAGCCAAATATTTATGAAGCTTAGTTTGAAGTTCATACAAGTATGTCAGATATTGAACACCACGCCATTATCTAGGGTTCTCGTCGTACGAATCTTTCAGCCAACAAACTCCAACAATGAATCCAATTCAAGTGAAGTGATTGGAATTTTAGATGAAAGTGTAAGAATAGATTGAGTGCATAGCGCTTTACGGAAACTCTCCGTTGAACAATTTGTTGATGAAACGATTTGAGATGAAAGTTGTGCTATTGGACCGCTTTCCAAAGAGCTAACGTTTACCCACAACTTGAGGCGTATTTACCGTATTACAGTTTATTGGACCACAACCGCAGCGGTAGGCGGGAAATGAGACTTGCCTCAATTACTAGTCAATAAAGTACCTTTGCTTTACCGACTACAACTAGTTAGAAATAGTTAGAAAGGCATGATACTATGCTCTCCTAAGGTAACATGAACATAGTATCTTGCCTTTATTTTCTCTAGGAGTGGGCAGAAGTAGCTTCTTTTCAGTGGGGAATCATTAAATGTTTCCTCTTACTTTGTGTATAGCGAGTGGGAGTGACATAATTCTTATCTTATTTTATCTTACTGCTCTGGTTTTCGCACTGAGTCCTTAGGGGACAATGGTGCGAGGGTCAAGGCGACTATCACTCCAACCAGACCACTCTCCTGTAGCAGATGTCGAGTCTTTTCAGTTTGCTCAAGGCGTCTATGAGTGAATTCGGTGCAGAATTCAAAAGAGGCTCCTGGTCATCGCCACTCTTAGTACTTAGTATTCACTGATCAGCAATTTAACCCACACATTTACATCTCGTTTTTAGTAAAAGAGATATAAAGATTGACGTTAAAGGCTACCTCTTCCAATTCATGAGAAAAAATAATAAATATAATAATAATATCCCCATCGCCGTATCTCTACGTTGACGTCGTGGTGGGGCTTGTGCGCTCCAATAAACCCTAAGTCTGTGTCGGTAGCGCTTGCTTTGCCGTAACATGCCTAGGGTGAGGGGCCAGACCAAGAGAGATACAATCCGCAGGGCACTTTTGTGGCGAACTGTTGGACATTAGCGACCCCACGGACCATGTCTCCCGGGAGAATTCTTGTTCTTCATCTCCGGCTTGCCTTTATTGGCCGGCCGTAGTGAATACTGACGAGGAACAGAGCTCCCACCTCTCTCTTGCCTTTATTGGCTGGCTTGAGTGGAGATTCGCAAGAGCAAATCCGCTCGGGAGAAAGATGTATAATCCAGTAAGGTGCTGGTAGGGATCTTGACCGTACTTCCGGGATTGTCCCGATAACCTTGGTATACCTCTCCACTCCTCAAGCACATCAGGATATGTTGCCCTCTTGTTGCTACGTCACTTCGTGCTAGCGACCGTTTCGGGGGCCCATTTGTTGAGTGTGCAAGTCACCCCCTGCCTTTTTATCGATGGAAATTACAAACATTGTTCAGGCAGGGGCCATAGTCTTAACATAGTTCCTGGTAACCAGTCCACTTAAAACTCCAAAAACCATAGCCTTATATTAGTTTTCCACATGTTGCAATAGTTTCCCTTCAACCGGGGGTTGTCCTTGGATTTATTATTTTTATTTATTTATTTACAATTTACTTATACAACATTACAGTTTAACTAAACTAATGAGTTGTACAGAAACAGGAAAAAAAAAGAAGATAACATATACATTACCACTAATATAAAATAAAATAAAATATCCCACAAAACCAAATAAGACAACGTTTACTTATTTTTCATCCATCCTCTCACAAAACCTCAGACTCCCATCCCATATCCATCTCCCAGCAAACAAGTCACACTCTGGTGTTAGAGTCAGAAAAGCATTAAGCACAGAAAGCGCACGAACGAGTGGCGAGTTAGCTCTTGACACTGTCTACGATAAAGGATCAGCTAACAATCGGTGTGTTCGCGGCCTGAGGTGTTGTTTAGGTACAGGAGGAACAAACAACCTCACCAGCTGAGCAACTAATTCAGGACAATCAGATTCACCCCGACGAACTCGATAAGCGAAAACGAGTAAAAAGTAATTACGCCTTTCTTACCTTAAAAATTTTGTAGGATATAAAAATGGATGCACTAGCATAGCGCATACAGGGATAATCACCGGTTGGTACCACGTCCCATTAAAAGCATCTAAAAGGGCCTTTGCGAGTTGGTTTTGGCTCCTCGTATGCCTTCCAAAGGTCCAGGACCTCAGGGTCCTGAGATAAATAAATAATAATAATATATTTTTTTAATACAAATATTTTTACCATCCACAAATATACAGTTTTTACTCGAGGAGATATTGTTTCCATTAAAAGCTACAAAATAATACAGATTAACGCCCTCTGACGCCCAAGCTAAGATTAAACTTGTGTTATGGGTGCCAGGGCTCACACCATTAAAATTCTACTTAGTGTGAACATGTTTGATTATTATATATATTTGATTTTTTTAAATATAATTCCATTCATTTCAATTAATCAATTATTAAAAACCAATATTCAATAATATAGAAGCATGGGATTTGTACACAAAGATCCACCACAACTAACGTCAATGACGTCGGAAGACTTATTGACTGACGTTCACAAGTTGACTCCATATACAAAGACTTCAGCAGTGCCTTCGACAAGGTCGATCACAAGATATTGCTTCGAAAACTTTCAAACCTTGGCATATTCAGCCGACTTCTCCAGTGGTTTAAATCTTACTTGACTGAAAAAAAGCAAAAAGTCGTAGTATAGGGGCATCAATCTACCTTTTATTACCCAACCTCTGAGTTCCACAAGGGTCTCATTTGGGTCCGATTCTGTTCTTAATATTCATTAACGACATCGTGAACTGTATCAAGCACAGTGAATGTTCACTTTTTGCTGATGATGTAAAGTTCTACAAACGAATAAACACAGCTAGAGACGTATCCTTACTACAAGAGGATCTAAACTTAGTACAGAATTGGTGCATACAAAACAAGATGAATCTTAATGCTGAAAAGCGTTACCACATGACCTTTATTAGGAAATGCAATACATTGCGATCCTTGTATTCTCTGAATAGTCTAATGCTTCAGAAAGTTAACATGATTCACGATCTGGGTAGTCAGCTCACTTTTATTCTACACATAGACAACATTGTCAAAGAAGGCTACCAAATTGTTAGGGTTTCTGAAGCGTGTCTGCTATGACTTTAAGTCCGAACGTGCTCTTAAACTTCTTTACGTCACCCTCGTCAGGAGTGTGATGGACTACTCATCGCAGGTGTGGAATCCTAGTTATAGAGTTCATATCAATAGAATGGAACGGCTCCAAAGACGTTTTACCAGGTTTCTGGGGTTCAAGACAAGCAGCTGTCCTAATACAGCTACTTATTCTGAAAGGTTAAGTCACTTCAGATTAACAACCCTAGAAGACCGCAGAAAAACTATGGACCAAATTTTGTTATACAAAATTGTTAATAGTTTGATTCATATACTTATACTTCTTGATGATATAAACTTATCAGTCCCCTGAAGTTGTCAACCTAGGCCTGACAGTAATTTGGATTTATTTTTGCCGTTTGCAGCTCGAAAAAACCTCGGACGATCGACGCCACTGAACCGTATGATGAGAACGTATAATGAAAGTCACTCTCGTGCCAGTAGCATTGACATCTTCTCCAATACCTAGCATCAGTTTCGGAAGCATCTTTTGCCCCAACTCGTAGATCAATGACATGACATATTACTCACCTATTAAATTTAGTGTAATTCATTGCAAATTTAATGCATTTTGTGTATTTTAATGTATTTCAATATAATTCAATGTAATTTAATGTAATTTTGTGTAAATTAAAGTATTCTAATGCAATTCAATTTAATCTGACATCAGTGGCGTGCAAGCAGTACAAGCCAAAAAGCCCGGCTTGACCTACCAAAACCTCACCTAATTCATAGAACACGACCAATCAATTAATTATCACAAAAATCTAAACTTTAAACTTCGCGCGCTTACGTGGTTACGCTAAGTTTCCACTGTGTTGTGCGAAATTCAAAAATCATTCATAAGATGATACCAGGGCAAAGCGAGGATGCCATTCTGAGCGAAATCTCTCCAATCTCACTCTAACATTTAACAAAAGAAAGAGATAAACACTAATGTGTTGTTGTCTTTTTCTGCCTCAAAGGTTTTTATGAGGCTTTATCTTCTATCTCTACTTTTGATATAAAAACGTCAAATTTTGAGTGTGTGTGGGTGTAATTTGTTATTGTGTGCAAATGCTCGTCGAACATTTTGTTCTAAAAAAAAGCTGGGCTTTGGTAAATTTATGAATGGGTTTTTTTGACATACATTTTTACGCATATTATAATACGAGGCGCCCTCTATGACGCGTAAAGTTATACGAACTAAAAAATATGTACTTAGTTCAAATTTGCTTTGATCGGTTATCGTGTCGTACGTAATTATTGTTTTGATAGTTTTTTTTTTGTTTTCCGTCATTTAACAGTTTATGAATTCGGAAACTATACTTGTGGTTGTGTGTGGATATTATTATGTGAGGAATCGATATTGGCCGATATAAGATATATATAATCTTGTAACTTTACTATTTTGAATATTTCTCTGAAAAGTTAATAACAATGCTTGGAATACATCAGGTATGACTCAAATAACTTCGCTAGTGCCATGAAAATTCTCAAAAGTACTTGAACGCTGTTATTTCATTCTTTAGTTTTGGTAAACCGCCAATAGAAAGTTGGTTCTCTTTCTCGACAGTTAAGTGATAAGTGTGTTTTATAAAAGCGAACAACGAAAAGCTACCGCTGTTTCAATTGTGAGTATTTGCCAATAATATTACATATTACTGTAAAGAAAAAGTATTTGAAACACCAAGATTTCAAAAAAATTATGTATTAGTTGCACATTCATAACTAGATGGCGTTGGCGTCAAATTAAAAGTCGGTGTTAAGATTCTCCGCCGTTTAGTTACCCTCCTTTCAACAGAGTTCAACTTAGGATAACATTAGATAAGTATCTAGTACTCGGTTGTTTTATTTCACACTCAACTCAACCTTACATTAGATATTCATTAAGTTCAAATTAATAGTTTTAATAGTATTGGCTGGCCATCCCGGCCGGCCGGCACTCGACAAGAGCGGCTTTCCGAATTATCTTTAATTGCTATTGAAAATCAGCTGTTGGTAGAATTAAAACGTTCTCCAACTTTTTACGCTGGTGTAAGTAATAAAATCATTTTTATATAAAGATAGACAATTTGAATTAGAATACAATTTTTTTTTTCTATTCATGTATCAAACTTCACGATTATTGGTATGATGATAAAGTTGTTGTGGTGAAGCTTTTGTTATCATTATTTATTACTTACTATTAACATTATATTTGTTAATAGTAGTGTAGCAATTAAAATCAGCATTACTTCACTGATGACACGTGATGGCGCGTGGTAGAACGAGATTTTTTTTAATTTAGGAATATTAGGTAAGTAGTAGATAGGTCAAAATTCCTCGGCTTGTCCCCTGTAAAGGCATCAGGCACGCCACTGTCTGACATAATTTATTAATGAATTCTTATGTAATTTAATTAATTCTGACATCATTTATTTGATTGATTGATTAATTCCACAGTCCGTATTTTATTGATTCTATTTTCTTTGTTATCGTTTCGTACCTTGTTATTATTTATTAAATGTGAATGATATTCAAAATACAAATAATATTAGTTTACTAAATTCTGTAAGTGCTGTGCACACCTCTAAGTGAAGAATTCGTCGTGATAATTGTTAGTTGATAAGATTATTCTTTTGTAAATATTTTGGCGAACTATTCGTTGGAGTGCTGTAAAAAATAATAATTAATGGTCTGTAAACTATTTTATAATTATTTGGATGGATTATAAATTAGAGTATTTAATAAATACAAACATCTCAGACCTCTGATTCGCACTATCATTATTTTCCGTAATAGTTTCCAAACTTTATCATAAAAAGTTTCTTACCGCAAGAGTTTTGATGCGAAACTAATGCATATGTTATCATAAAAGTTTAGGCCGAGATGCTCAGGGCAATGTTTTCACAAACAGATCGGCGAGGGACATAATATGTATATAATAATATATTTCTATTATCATTTAATATACGGAGTGCTGCTAGTAACCTTTGAAATTAATGAAAGTACCCGTAACATTTATTATTTACAGGCGATAACTTGAAATCGAAAAGCTTTGACACACATTCGTCGGACGGCGGGCGAGTAAACATTTCGTGTTAGAACTAGGTTGAATATTAGATACAAATGCATTTTCCATGAATTTACAAACAGGGGCCGACCATTGAATAGCTGAAGTGGAATTCAACTAGCAACTAATAAATCGATGGCTTAGAGTGAATACCTCGTAACTGTGAATACGTAACTTTTCAGGAGGCGCAAAAAACCAAATTAGACCTTTATTATCATGCAATTTTAATGTGCTTATACATTTCAAATACTTGTTTCTCTTGTTTTTAATTTTTTTCCGCTTGTTTTGCCGCGCCGTCGTGAGGTGATCACACCAAACTGACTCGAGCAAGATATGCATGCAACATCGTAGATGGCGCTAAAAGTATCGAATCAAAACTTTGCGTGATATAAGATTGTGTGTTACGAGCTTTTCTTTTCAGAAACGTAATAAAATTACCTAAAATTGCATATCCGAGGTTTTCACTCTAAGCCACCGATATACGATCTTATTTGTTTTTTATTGATTTTTATCATTTTGTTCTACGGTTAAAGGTTGACTGGAAGAAAATGCCTAAGGCATTAAGGCCGCCTTTGTACTTTTGTGTGAATGAAATATTAAAAAAAAACCTGCTGTTTATAAACGACTTCAAAAAGAAGGTTCTATTTTCGGCTGAATATATATTTTTATTAAATAAACTAATTAGCCGTCGCAGGCATGTACAGATCCACGGGTGGTCCGAAATGGAAACCCGTGGTCTTAGATCGCAAGGCAAACAAGGAACATAAGTGTGGTTTTAGTCAGTAAAAGTCTGACATCCCCTTCAAAGTCATTGGATGATTTCCCAAAAAAAGAACATGTATATATGATAAAGCAAAATGTGTCCAACACGCCCTCGTCATGACCACATGACAGACTTAAAGGTTAATAAATCTTATAAGTATTGTTTTTCTTATTTGTGTTGTTAAAAGATAAAATGGCTGTGTTGCCTGATATTTTTGAAATTCTCGGCCGTTCTCGACTAAACTATGCATGTATTATATATACACCTGAACCTTCCTCACGACTCACAGTCTATTGGTGAAAATCACATAAAAAACACTTCAATAATATTTGTGCTTCATACAGACAGGCGCGCTGGTAGACTCTGATTTATAATTTAAAAAAAAATAACAAAAAAAAAATCACTCCACCCCGTTCCTTCATACCGGGGCTAGAGTGCCCTTTCGGATAACCCTGGCCCCAGTTGGCTTCGACCCGGTTGGGTCCCTGCTGTTGCTGACAACTCCTTGTGGCGCGCGAGAACAGTGCGCGCCGTTGACGACTTGGGTCCGGCCGGACAGTTACCAGACGGTTGGACAGCGAACTACTCATTGCTCGCCGTCTGCAAGCCCGTCCCTACGGTGGTCGGAAATCGGGATCGGAATCCCGGCGGAATTCAGACCCTTGTTAATTGTGACTACAGAGAAATTGTTACAATTTCATCGAACACAAATCTTCTATCCATAACAAATCGAACTACTACAAAAAGTAGCAAACCCGTATTCTCAATTCTGTGTTTAAAGACTGGAAACAGACGAATCTTTCATTCAAGTCAAACATTAATATAAAACTCACTTTATTCCTTCTGGCTTTTATCAATAGCTTTTGAAGTTTGAGCTGAGTTTGTTGAGATAAAGGAGACTACTTTTCCTTTGTGGCTTATAAATCAACTACTAGGGCACAAGTAGTTGATTTATAAGCCATCTGTCTTCATCTGGAATGTAAGTTTTTGTGTCATATAGTGTTTATGACTTAAAATACTTGTTATTTTACTTTTATAAAAAAAAAAAAAAACTAGCTGCTGCCGGTGCCTTCACCCGCTTGAATGTAAAAATTATCCCTTGTGACCATACTTTCAAAATAAAAAGTGTATGTGCGTGCTATTTCAGAAAAAAAACGTGTTGCGCCGACCCCAAGTAATATGGGATAAGGGCAGGAAGAAGAAGAAGAAGAAGTACGTGCTATTTCAGAACGTGATCTACCCGTGTAACAATTTCCATGGAAATCCGTTCAGCCATTCGAGCGTGTAGATTTACCAAACATGCACACAATTACAAACTTTCAAGTTTCGAATAATTAGTTACAGCCAAGTTACAATCGAATTCCGTTCTCTAATCGGTAACGCCTCGGTGACAGCAATTGTAGAAAACGATAAGTTGGTAGCCATGTTGACGCGTCTGAGTCGGCCGCTCGTTCTACAATGTAGCGTTTGTATAACAAAGGATGTTGCGTTAAACATTGTAGAAACGATTTTGAACGATGTGAACTTGGCTACGAATTGTCTATTCGTTTGTTCTGACCACGCAACTTTATGTTGAGATGACGTCATTTCCATACGTTTCATCACTTTTTGACAGCGTTAACGATTGCAGGATAACAACTAGGCTAAGCGTGCAGGTAAGGATTGTAATTCTAAGAAATTATAAAATGAATCGAATGTCACCACCTACCAAGTAATGTTACTTTCTTTTGAAATGGAGCTTCCCAGTATTTTTAGAGTTATAACAAATGTTTGTGCCATAACACTGTTTGGTTAAGTTTTCCGTGAATTTTCATGTTAGAAAAACATTTTTATATGTATATTACTTTTTTTTTTTTTATTGAACATCAAAACCAGTGTCGCGGGTTTGATTCTCGCACTGGACCAATATTTGTATGGCCTACAGTTGTTCCGGGTCTTGGTTCTGTGAGTTTGCATGTTTGACAATAAAACTAACCGTCCTTAGGCAAAAAATCGCGTTTGTTGTATAAGAGCCCCCTTAAATATTTATTTTATTTTGTTTTTAGTATTTATTGTTATAGCGGCTAAAGAAATACATAATTTGTGAAAATTTCAACTGTCTAGCTATCGCAGTTCTTGAGATACAGCCTGATGATAGACAGACAGACAACGAAGTCTTAGTAACAGGGTCCCGTTTTTGCCCTTTAGGTACGGAACCCTAAAAACCAGGCGAGTGTGAGTCGGAGTCGCAGACCGTACAAACTTACCTATGAAAACAATTCAATTTCTGAATACGAAGATTTTTCCGATTCGAAAAAAAGGTGTGTTTTTTTGTGATATAATAACTTTACAGTTTTCAAATTTTTACCTGTGCTATGAGACCTTGCTTTATGCCAAAATTCGGGATTGTAGGTACCCTATGAATTTTGATTCCTTTGAGACTACTACATACTTTTTTTCGACATAAATGATCTTATCTTTTTTTTTCGATAACTTAGAAGTTTGATTTTTCACAACTGCAAAGGACTGCAGAATTGAGTATATGGTTTAAATTTCAACTCGAAACCTACACGCGTTCCTGAGATAATGGGTTTTGACAGACAAACAGACAGATCGACATACAGATAGATGGACAACAAAGTGATCTTAGAAGGGTTCCGTCTTTTCCTTTTGAGGTACGGATCCGTAAAATAAAAAAAAAATTAAACTAATCCTATTGAAAGAGATTACCCGTTTGAATGTAAAGTCTACAGAAAATCAATTAAAGATTAAGGATATTTAGAGCCTGGGGCAACCCGCCCTTCTAAGACCACCCAAAAGAGCTATTTTAGTGTACTATTGATATTTTTGGTGGAATAAAGACATATTTTGTAGTAGAGAATAAATCGAGAAACAAACCTACTCTTTTTAGGGTAGTAATTAACTGTAATTACTACCCTAAAAAGAGTAGGTTTGTTTAGAAAGAAAAGAAAGAAAACATGTTTATTCTGCCCGAATAGACGCACAATTCGTTACAAAAATGTATAAAGAAAAAAAAACCAACAATGGTGTGTGTGTGTGTGTGTGTTTGTAGGTAAAATAACTGGGCGTAATGGGCAGGGCACATTGCACACAGAACAGATAGTCGATGGAGGCGAAAGGTTCTGGAGTCATGGCCGCGTAACGGAAGACGCTGACTTGGAAGGCGTCCCAGAAGGTAGACCGATGACTTGGTGAGGGTCGCGAAAATCCGATGGACGCGAGACGCATAGGACCGGTCGTTGTGGCGACGCTTGGCGGAGGCCTGAACGTCGATGATGATATATGATGATGATGAACACAACGTATGTTCTATGGTGGTGTTAGTAGAAGACTGAGTTGTCACCATTAGTCACGCTCGTCTTCCATCCCAGTAACAGTAGAGTAAACAGATTTTTTGCTCGACCTAATAAATCAAGCTGACTGACAGGAGTGCTAAGTCTGTACCGCTTTGCTCCTACCTGTTAAAAGGAACAATTTTAAAAACATCAAGATAGGTTTAGGTAGCTTTTGATGGCTTCAGGTACATTGGTTCGTTACTATATCGAACAGTATCACTGTATGTTGGATATTGCTATTGTCTTTTTTTTTCGTTTTCAGCGGCTGATAGCACAAGGCTAAAGTACTATTAATACTCATTTTCCTATATTGTCGTACTGTTGGGCAAAGGCCTCCTTCTATCTACATCTGCACTATAATATTATAAAAAGGAAAAAAAGTTATTTTTTGTTTATAGGAAGAAATCTCTGAAAGTACTGGCCCGATAGCTAAAATTTTATTACCGATAGAAAGCTGTTATGTACGTGGGCGAAAACGTGGGCAAAATCTAGTTAATAATAATAATATTCCATAACTTTCACACAACACCATCTAGTCCCAAACTAAGCAGAGCTTGTGCTGTGAGTACTCAACAACTGCTAAAAATATTAACATATCTCTAAATACAACCATATTATTAGCTTAGATAAATTACACCCAGACACAGAACAAATGGTCGCGCTCATCACACAAACATTTGGCTTGCGTGGCAATCGAACTCACGACCTCTGGCCAGTCATTCTTCCATTGTTCCCGGCTCTGAACCACTTCCTGCCAATATCTAAGGAAAACATCTAAGTCGTCTCGTCATCTCCTTCTTGGTCCAGGACAAAGTAGACAGGTACTTGAAAAAAATATAAAAGGCTTATTTTTTATTAGCCTATTGTGTGTGCCACTGCTGGGCAAAAGGCTCCCCTTTTTCCTTCCAAACTTCTTTGTCCAAAGCAATCTCTAGCCATGTTTGCCCCGCGAACACGATCAGATTCTCACACCACCTTCGCCGCGGTCACTTAAAGGCATATGTTTTTAATTTTTTAATAATTATCCTAAAATAAATTCGTTACGAAATATAAGGCATATTCGAAAAAAAAACCAGATAAATAAGGATCTGTGCGAATATATTTATCGTTACTTCACGGTTTAATTATTCGCCTACAGATTTTTTTTTCTGACCTTTAATAACTCAAACTGGAAATTGTTGTAAGGTTTAAAATTCCATATTCTCGAAACCTGGTTTTATTAAATTTACAGCTGAATAACATCGTTAAGGAATTTGATAAAATTTCTCGTTCAATATCTCATCGCCACAAATACGTGGGACCTTTCATATTTCATTTTCACTGCACCCGGTTCAAATACCGGAGTTCCGATTAGATATTGCAAACACGAAGCGATGGTGTCTTTTCTCTGTATCTTTTTCTAATCATAATAAGGTTATGTTAGAACAAAGTCTGGCAAACACTGCAAAATATTAAATTGAGAAATTACAAGTCAAGCCACACATTTCTTTATTGGCCACGTGATCAAACTTCTTATATTGTAACTAAGATACTTTTTATAACCACTCTGAAAGTACCTTACATGGAAGATAATTAGTGACTTAGATTGTATAATTCAGACGCTAGTTAATCGTGACTGACTTAGTCATTTAGAATGTAGATTTTTAGAGGCGAATAATGCTATTGAAAAGACAAAAAGAAGTCTGTTTAATTATCACCCATTAGAATATTATAGCACGAAGAATCGCTAAACTTAAATGGCAGTAGGCAGGGCACATTGCTCATAGAACGGATGGTCGATGGGGCCGGAAGGTTCTAGAGTGGTGACCGCGCAACTATGACCTGGTGAGAGTCGAGGGAATGCGGTGGATGAGAGACGCACAGGACCGATCGTTGTAGCGACGCTTGGGGAAGGCCTATGTCCAGCAGTGGACTTCCTTCGGGTGAAATGATGATGATGAAAATATTTTAAAGAAAAGGGGGTGAACAAGATGGCAGAATACAAGAATACAATATGTTGCGACAACCTCAAGTAACATGGGTTAAGACCAGGAAGGGGTAAAACATTTAACTAAAACTAGCTGCTACCAGCGGCTCCGCCCGCGTTTTAGTAAATAAGCATAGCATAATAAGCCTTTTTAATATTCCAACTGTTGGAACTCAGGCCTCCTCCCTAGGAGAGAATAACCCGTAATCCACCACGCGGGCCCAGTGTGGGTTAGTGAATGTCACATGTCTTCGAATTTTTGATTCTAGGACATGCCGATTTCCTCAAGATGTTTTTCTTCACCGTTTTGAGAGCAGTGGTAATGAAATAAATTACACAAAGTAATGCGCTTGGCTGGTTTGGAACCAGCGACCTTTAAACTCGTAAGTCAGGGCCGTTACCATTCAGCCGCTCCCGCACCACCCAAGGGCGAGAGATGTCACTGGATGATTTCCAATCTAAAAAAAAGCCGTGTAGGCATGAAGAAGTAACAAACATACACACACGTTATCAAAAACTTTCGCCTTTATAATATTAGTATGACGATGAAAATTTTACATTCATTATCTCACAAGGAGATAGGATCTGTCCCAGTGTCTTCAAGTTTAGAAAGTTATGCGTGTAAATGGTTAATCATTTTGTACATTATATTATTAATTAATAATAATATAATTATGCTTACGCCTTTGTCGTATGTGATGTGTCAAATTCATCCTGCGGTTAAAAGGAGACAGATACGATTTCGTAAAATCTTGGGCCTGGGTGTAAATAAATGAAAATGATGTCAGTTAATAGCTTATATATTTTGAACCATTTACTGAAAATTCTGCGAATTTTGTCAGTTTAAGAGAACAATTCATGGTACCAATCAATATCATTGGTACCAATCAATATCCTTTTGGTAAGTCGGCCATAAAATCTAAAATAGCAAGCCCAAGTCAAACATTAAAACAAGATTCTTCGTGTCTGATATGACAGCAAAGGTCATAGAAGTCCGTAGAAAGAAAACCGAGGTCGAGAGATATACTTATCGGATATATCAGTAAAATAATGGATAATACACTCAAAAATGTATAAGCATGAAAAGAAAAACACAAGACGAGTGATGTGAGGCATGCGTGAGATATATCAAAAAGGATTTAATATCCGATTTCAAACACAAATCGATCTGTATCGATTTCTTAGACTAGAAAATCAGTTTTCCAAAATCGAACTAGGCGAACTAAACGATAACGATATATACCCACAGCCAAACGAATCCGATTCGACAAATACTCGTAAAATCGCTGGCGTTTTTTAACTTTCTAACCAAAAGTTACATAGCAGAATAAAAAAGACAGTGCGAACTGCACAATTCAGATTTTTATGTAAATATTAGCACATTGAAATATGCAATCAAAATCTCGTAAATGCAGTTAAAGATGATTAATTGCATTTACGAGATTATGTGTTTTGTTTTAAGATTTATTAATTAGGTTAGGCGCTACTGAAACGGAAAATCTATTTGGGAGTCTGATATCAGATAAATAATTGTTTGTACTTAAAGCCAGAAATGCCCAGGTCTACGACTGATTATAGAGTAGAAAAAACCAACTTACGTTATGTTTCAACACAACCACACCAGTTACTACACAAACGCACTAATACTAAGAAAATACATCACACTAACATCACCACAATGTTGCCCAAATATGTCTTATTCGCACCACACTATGTCGTCGTGACTAAACCTCTTATGCATAATACTTTCTCAGCTTTTTTCAGCAACTATGCTAATGGCTTCATTTGAAATTATCCAAAATATAGAAGAAATTACTGCAATAGATTATCACAACCTCGAAAGTTTGGAAGAATGCAGGTTGTACACAAATGATTCCGAGCCAAGTTTTAAAATACTTTCTTTTAACATCAGAAGTTATCAACGCAATTTCGATGACTTCTCAGTAGCATTGAAACGACTCGAGATTGACATTGACGTTATCATACTAACCGAATGCTGACTAAGCGAAGGTTCTATACTAGACAACTTAGTTATAATGTGACTCGAACTAATACCCAAAATAATAAAAATGGTGGGATAGTCATCTACACCAAAACAAACTACGATGTAACTGTAATTGAATCTAAAATACTGGATACCGACAGCCTCCATTGAAGTATTACAATACAAGAAAATATGATACAAAAACTAATTGAACTAGAAATAATAAAAAGGTACTGTTTACTGTCCGGTTGACTTTCAGTCACGTGGTTCCGCTAACGGAGAAGACTGGTGGGGAGCCATGGTCGAAGGGCTTGATGGAACTCCAGGTCTTCAATATTGCGTACATGAATAGGAGGATTGCCTTCCTGTTTCCGTATGAGAATAGCGCCGTTCTTATGCCAGCAGAAGCGATATCCCTGTTACTTTGAAGCCAGCTTAGTGCCACGAAATAACTGCCGGTTTTCGTGAGTTATTCGCTCGTTAAAGTATACATTTCTCGAAGGCCCGTCTATTTCCATGTCAGAAGATGTCATGATTTTTCTACTTTTAGCAGCCTTTAGAAACTCGTTACGCTTGTAGCGGCAAATAAATCTGACTACGAGGGGACGTGTGGGAGTTTCAGCTGTTACTTTGTTTTCCTGGCGATGCGGACCCATTCTCGTAACAAAATCAATGTCTTGATCCTCCATGGTAACTCTGAATTTGTGCGCCATTACTTGGATAAAGTGAAGCGGATTCTCATTTTTAAATTAATTCACTCCACAGATTTCCAGCTCATTCCGAATGGATGGTTGGGCTTGTGAGTTTAGATGCTCACGAAGATTGAAGATGGTGCTGTTTAGAGAGATGATGTCCTCCTCACGTTTTTCTAGAGTTTTACTTCTTGCGTCATACTCGTCCAGGCGGCTGTAGCAATGGGTGAGGTGGTCGCTCAGTTGTTTTATGTGAGATTTCAGGGCTCCCATGTCGCTTCGGAGTAATTTAATTTCGGATGTCAGTGTCAGAGCTGCCGACGGGCGCAAAAATTGGCAATTGAGTAATTATATTTGAAGAGTTACATGTGCCGGATGACTTTTCTGACGTGTTTGGGAAATTAGATCCTTTAGAACTTGGAATAAAGTTCAAAATTGCCTGCTTATCTGTTGCGCAGGGCCGAGAACTGGCAGTACCTTAATCTAGTTGAATAGTGTGGCAAAACTGACATACCCAGCAGTTTTTATTTCACTCGGTTATTTTGGTTTGGTTTCCACTTTTTATACAACTGAAATGAAAAAGTTTGTAACATTTCGAACATTTAGCATTCGTTGATTTTAATGGCTTAGTGCATAACGCGCAGGTGTTCGCCATATTATTATTTTGTTTGCAATTCAATAAAATCGTTGTTGGTCGTACAACGTAGTGCTAGCGCTTTAAGCGATGTGTGCAGTGGACGACGTTTAGTGAACCACGATGACAATACAGCGATGTTTGGATTGAAGGCGAGAGTTAGCGAAGGTTCTCGGAACTTGCGCGGCTAAAGGGTCGTAGGCGCCGTGCGAAAGTAAACCGTAGGTCATTGAGGTAACGTAATCACTTTATATTTTAAATTCAAAGTTTTTGTTTATTGTTTTAGAGTAAAATATTGTAAGTTTTCAATTCAAACTTAGGCTCGGTTGGACCACTTGGATGATACAAAATGTTCGGATGATAATCGTTCGCGGGATTTGAACTCGTGACGTCCTACACTGCAATCCTTTACACAACGGGCAAGACAAATAATGCGTCTGATTGACTAGTGAACTTTTTATTATTGCCTTTTTTTAAAAGTTCGTTAAGTATGACGCTAAGTTTTCGAATCAAATTCAAAAAACCGACGCGTAGGTAGGTATATTATTTTTCTTTTTCACTATTTTTTTGTATGTATCGACAGTTCCCAATAAGCTTACCAAAAAGAGCAATAAGAGTTTTCTTAGTGATGGTTAAAAATATATCGACGATGAAGTACCAGTACCTCCTAAATATATTTTTTCGACAAAATCTTAATTTACCGCTGCGAACTTAAATCGTTTTTTCGCATGTTTTAGTGAAATCTCCGAAGTGAATTTTTTGTTGCAACTACCTACAAATTAAAAGAAAATGTGAAAATACCTCCTAACTAAACCATCGTATCTATTATTTTATTATTATGGTTACTCAAACACTAGCATAAAATATATTAAAGTAGTATTTAATAATAATTAAACCAGTTATTATTATTATTCTCATAAATTAAACATTTATTTCAGGTTTCACAGACAGTTAGGAGTTACTAGAGCTTCGTCGTCCGATTTATAGAAATGTGCAGCATCTATTATCATAAAACACTGTAAAGATAAAAATAATAACAATGAATTTGCTTGTTAAAATGACATGTTAAAGGTAGAGGTAAAAAATTAGGTGCCGTCAAGGCTAGAGCGAATAGGCTCTTAATAAACTAGTGCGCCTCACCTTCAAAGATTGCATCACTGCTTACCATCAGGTGGGATCGTAGTTAAGCACTGGTATAAATCAATTAAAAAAAAATAAAGAAACACAGTACCTCTTTTTATTTGTCTTTCTTGGTACATTTTTCTCCTTTTGCTTGTCAATAACAAATGTGTAATTAATTTTAATGAAAATAAAGTAGTACACTAGAGATTATAATATTGCGTCGTAATCAATCTAGTTAGTCTGTAGGGTATACAAGATCCTTGCTCAACACAAATAAAAAAAAAACTTTGTGAAAACCAGGTGTACAAGTTCATTGGAATAAACCCTTTACTGATTGCAGTAACCGATAGATAACCTAAAATAGGTTACTCATGACTAAAACATATTTTTATACATCTCATCTTCCTAACTTCATCTAGAGCTAGTTTTTCTTGTATTTTTTTTAGAATAGAAGTGTATAACGCGTGAGTAAAATTAATAACTTGAGATATGGCTTAATTTTTAAGCCATATCTCAAGTTATTAAATTTTTAGCCTAGAAGTCCCCGTCTCCTTTAGGTCAAATAAATTTATCTATACGAGCACTACGTAATTATAGTGTGTTGGCTTGACTGCACGGTTGGCGCAGTGGTTGATCGATTAGTAGCTGCGTTGCGTAGGTACCGCGGGTTCGATTCCCACACGGCAATGTTTTTATGGCCTACAGACGTGAGTTCACATGTTTGTGTGGGGTAATGTAATTTTAAAAAAGAAAAAGAAAGTATTAAAACTATTCTTATTAAAAGAGATCAGTGTAAAGTCCACAGAAAATAATTGATTTTCTGTGGACTTCAAATTCAATATATAGGAAAATTTCAGATAAAAATTAAACTAATTACTCTAATGTAAATTCAGACCCTTGCATTAATAAATGTCAGTCATTGTAATAATAAATTTAATTATTGCTTCTATTTTCAAATAAACCAACTAGGTTGCAGCTTTATTTTATTAAAAAATATAGCAACATTTACGAGAGTCTAAATTCCACGTCTCTATCATTTCTTACGATAGAGTGCTATGCGACTGCTGGACTGAGGTCTTCTTTAACGTCACCATATCGAAAAGTCAAGCCCCCTTAGCCAAGTTACAACCGTTTCGCTTGCGTCGAACGCTTCGAGTTGGCCGCGTCGCCGAATCTTTTGTTCTGACCACGTGCCTGAGCGTTGAGATGACGTCATTCCCGTACATTTGAAGCTTTCTACTAGCGTTAACTATTGCAGATTAGCAACTTGGCTAGGGGTACTGTTTTGGCCGTCCGGTAACCTTCCAGACCGAGCCCGAGTTGTCGAAGTCGCGTAGTGTTCCAAGCACGCCTCAAGGAGATGTCAGCAAAACCGTAGGGGCCCAGCAGGGTCGAAGCCTACTGGGACCATGGGTTCGCTTTTGAAACAAAAACCCGGGTTTCTGGAACGCAAGACAAAAAAGGAACAAAGGAGTGGATTTTTGTCAGTAGATGCCTGGACACGCCCTCCCACTCCGCCCAAGAGCAGGAGAAATCTCATTGGATTGGATGATTTCTCATTAAAAAAAAAAAGGTAAAATCCGGTACTTCTCACATCCAGCGTACTGCAAGTCTTCAAACCTTTAATTTTGATTTTTTATTACAAAATTCGGGACACAGCAACACTTAATATCTATAAAGATATTTTTAGGAAGACCCCAAGGAATTTACCGTTTTGTAATAGGTCAAGTAACGAATTTCCTCGAAAGTATAATCATACGGCAGGGTGAACAGACTAGGGCGAATCAAATCTTGCCAATATTCTTAAGAGATGCTGCCTCTTCAATTATATTAGCCGAAACGAACCAGTCTGTTGAAACATTTTTTTACGTAAAACGAGAGTTATATAAATAAAGATCAAAGCAAGGTACTAACAAGCAAGCGGTTTGATAAGAAGGAAAGGGAAATATCTTGGTGAAAGCCGGGTAAAGCAAATAAACCAATAATCTCCTAATCTTTAGATAGGCGCGTGTTGTACACACCATTTATTTAGTCTTTTTTGGTCCCATGCAATGAGGATCAAGCCAGATGTCATACCAGTGAGAATTTATGTATGCTTTTTTCCAGGTGGTAAATCATCGAATAACTTCTTCAGCTCTGGATAGAACGAAAAGAAGTGTCAGGCTTTGACAGACTAAATCTAGCCTCGGATCTTTCACTTGTTTTTAACACGCTTATATTAGCTTCACCTGTATGTTTGTAACCAACGCCTTTGAGCTCGATTTTGATCAACTTTGGGCGATCAGATTTTCTTCAAACTTTGCACACCCATCAAAGACTGATGACAATACAATAATCCGTTTTTTTTAATGAAAAATAAAAATATAGTTTAAAAAAACTAAAAAAACACGCTTTCATAGCATATCAAACTAAAAAGTGTAAAATAATTTTCAATATAGGTAGAAAATAATAATAATGAACGAAAAATATTAATATCATTGTGAAAAAAGCGTGGGGTGCTCGATTTACGAAAAATATGGCACAAAGCGCCCCACGCTTTTTTCACAATGATATTAATATTTTTCGTTCATTATTATTATTTTCTGCCTATATTGAACATTGTTATACACTTTTTAGTTTGATATGCTATGAAAGCGTGTTTTTTTAGTTTTTTTAAACTATATTTTTTTATATTCTAGAGCCACGGTAACTTATTCGAACAATCTCGCAACCCTAGCAAGCATCTTCCTTAGTGCACCCCATCCTTTTTGCTGACAGTTCTTTGAGAGTGGAACACAACACACCGATGATTCGAGCTTAGTTCTTACAAGCCCACGTTTATGGTGGTCGAGAACTGGGCTGTGGCTACCGACGCCCAGGGCATTTCGACACGGTGATGGCGGCTGGTGCGTGCGGAATTCTTCTCCTTTAAGGTTTCAGTCATCTCTTTCGCTCGCATTATTGTCTCGCAGGAGGTGACTGTTTCCCATTCTCTCTCACTCTATACCATGGCCTGAACCAAGGTCAGAAGCAAGAGTTCGCCATGTCGCCTCCACGAGGCAGACTGCCAACGTATACAACAGAGGAATTTAAAGACAATGAGCTTTTATGTTAAAAAGTATTATAGTAAAACCTCATTATTACTTTTTAACACTAGATTCGAAATCAGAACCCCTCAATCTGAAGCACAACCAATGGCAATAAATTCTTGATTTAACATTTCTAAGAAATAGTTTAGTCTCAATGGAATGCACGACATCTCTCAAACTATAGTTTTTCTGACCAATATTTGGCAACCAGTACAGTTTTATTGGTGGCCTCGTATAGATCTTGAAAACCGCAGGTGGTTTTGCAGGATGGGTAGCATAGCAGGTGGCGCATGTCCTGTGGAGTGCATGAAAGGAGCCTCCCCGAGCGGCGTTAAAACATTCTAAACGCCCGGCGCATCCTGGACAGCTAACACTCGGCAACGCAGAGTCTAGCTAACTTATCCTTTCACCACGATGGCTCAAACTCAAACGATGTTATTAGGATCTTAATACAGACTGTCGTATAAGGAATTAGTGATAATTATCCGTAATAACGCTACGTACGTTACCTCACCTTTCTCCTCTTAAGAGTTAATTAGCCTCAGATACCTCAGATATGTTCCTATACTCCTCTAATACCTTGTAAACCGGATTATTATTCAATTCCAATTCGAATATTAGCAATATCTCGCCAAGGCTGACCTAATAATAACTGAACTTGACACGATTATTAGTTTGTTTTGGAGTAATTGGAGCAAATAATTAACCTTCCTGTTGCATGAGGAAGATCGGTGGTTCGTGGGTCAGTTTAAGATAGGTAATCAATCATGCAACCGATCATTAACTCGTTACGCACAATTATCGGATTATTATCCCATAATCTTGGTTCTGTACCTTTGGCTGAAACCTTATAGGATCACTCTGTTGTCCATCTGTTTGTCTGCTGTCAAGACTCTTTATCTCGAGAACGCGTGGAGGTATCGAGTTGAAATTAAAATTGTACTCAGGTCTGCGGTCCCTTGAAGCTGTGAAAAACTCAAACTTCTGGGTTAACGAAAAAAAAGATACGGTCGTTTATGTCGCAAAAAATGTGTACATCGAAACTCTCAAGGGAATCAAAATTCATAGATTATGAATTTAAAAATCAAAAACTTTCCGTTGACCTAGAGTTTGAAATTCGGCATGAAGCAAAATCTTAAAGCACAAGTATTTTTTTCATTTTCCACCCACCTTTCTTATTTATAGTCTAAGATCCGATTAAGAACGACCTTCACCGGTCTGTTTAATGGATGAAACGTATTTTATAATAAATTTTGTGTATTAAATAATATAACGCGGGTGGGTTGCCTAAGAAATCCCCAGCCAGACTATTATTAATTAAAAATTGAAAATTTACTTTCGTTTTAGAAAAATGCACAACCGTTTTTCGTACCAGATTTTTTTGCAGACAACCCTATAACATCGTATTCGTAATGAAACAGCGTTTATTTTGATATAAAATTTGTTGTAAATCAAAATAAACACACTTGTTTATACATACCTGTTTATACCTGGCAACCCATAGTAATGCCAGGAAACAAATAGGCAACCCAACATTTTTATGTTCTAAAGGCTTCACTCTTTCGGTTAGTATTAAATTTATTAGTTAAACACACAGGTGCATTCTTCAAAAAAAAAAAAAATTGTTTAGCTAGGAATTTCTCAGGCAACCCACCCGCGTTATATTATTTACTAAATTTATCATAAAATACGTTTCATCCATTAAACAAACCGGTGAAGGTCGTCCTTGACCGTATCCTCTACTATTATGTCTTTCATAAAGGCTTCTTCACACGTACAACAACCACACCACGACCACAACCACACCACGTAGCCGGGTGTACTACTCGAATATTTTTTTTTTATACTAGCTGTTGCTTCCCACTGCTGGGCAAAGGCCTCCCCCAAGTCCTTCCAAACTTTCTTCTCCTGCGCCGTCTCAAATGGGACTGGGCGGGTCATGTCAGCCGCATGCATAGGGACCGCTGGGCGAGCGTCGCCACACAGTGGGTCCCTACTGAAGTAAAGCGTCGTCGAGGTTGGCCTAGAAAGAGGTGGCGGGATGACCTGGACTCGTATATATTGAAAATAATTAGGACTATTTACACGTACCACGATTTGCAGTCGTTATCGACCGTGTGTGTGATACTGACCACAACGCAACCACCAGCGACACTGCAAACTAGTGGCCGACCACAACCCAACCACATCTACATTTTATCGGCACAACAACGCAACTACAAAAAGCTGCAGCGACACTATTCACACGTAACCATTGCTTGAAAGAATTTGCCGTTGCGATGTGGTGTGGTTGTCGTACGTGGGACGAAACCCTAAGAACCTTTTCCTCACAATAACAAACACAACAAAAAGAATTAGCGAAATTGGTCCAATCGTTCACGCGTGATACCGTAAATCTATCTACTTTCGTTCAGTCCATCTTAAGTGTTCTATAAGAGATGGCCCTGTGCGATAAGACTGCTAATTGTGCATTTGTTTGTTAATGTTTGTCCTTTGTCCTGTAATATATGTTGTTTTTATGAGATGTTTAATAAAAATATAATAAATAAATATTTTTTCAAAAGTGTCCAAGGGGCCTCTAATAGTTGGCTTTATCCGTCGTACGTCTTCCAAAAGTGTAGCTGCCGACGATGACCTCACCTAGAACTAACCTATAATTAACTTTTGACTTAAAGCCCCTAGGTTTTTACTATCAGGGAATACAGACTCCAGCATAGAATTCCACTCCTTAGTTGTACGAACGATTAATTTTTCTGTCAGTTAATGTATTTTCTTAAACAGCTTTCACATACATTGTTTGTATCATAATTATGTATTTTATAAATTATGTATTGTATATATGTAAATAGTACACCACGAACTAGCTGGACATATTTTTTTCTCCTTCTCTGTCAAAACCATCAAATGGTTGTCTGTAAAAAATCACTTTTAGCGAGAAGACCACCATTGTTATTTTTTTTTTTTTTATGGTGTACAATAAAGAGTATCTATGTACTTCCAATGATTTTCTTAAGCAAACATTAAAACCTTAAACAAACAAACTAACGTTTTTACCTTCTAAAATATTAGTTCTAATAAATAAGACCTACCTATAAACTAGATGCTCTTCTTTATTAAAATAAACTAAGGAACGGCGCCTAATTAATGAAGGAAATTATAAACGCGCTAGTTGCGGTTGATCCACCTGACATAATCTATTTATATTTTTACGATACCATTGGGAGGTCGAGGTGTCTTGTTTAAAGGCAAGAGCCACACGTACCCCCACGTAAGTATTATGTAACATGTAGGTACCCCAGCTCGTAAATCATCCTCATTTATGGCTTAGGTAGGCAGTATTGTTTTTCCGTCTACTCTAGAAGAAATTCATTTTAGACAGGCAACATCTAAAGTTATTCACATGAAATTCTACGTTTAGTCGAACGTGAGTCCTTTATGTTTGGAGTTGTAGATATTTCTACTCGTAGATCTTATAGTGCTAAGGCAAAGGCTAGTTGAATAGCAGGTCAAAACAATATTGATATAGGTACGAATACCTACAACTGACCTGTGTTTGCCTATCAATCATGCACAATATCGCTTTTATTTTTCTTTGTTTAAAATCTCTCTTAATAACTCCTGTATCGTGGATGCGTTCATGAAAATGTAAACTTACAAGCACAAAACGCATGATACTGGATGAAAGGACATTGCGTGTCAAACGTTTACTAACTACAACCACACTTGTGCTCTTCAGTTGCCCTATGCGTTCTAAGGCCACGGGATTTCTTCTCAGAATATGCCTGTGGACGTAGCGGGCATCGGCCCTACTGGGCCCCAGCGATTTGCTGATATCTTTTGAAGAGCGTGTGGAACGACGACTTAAGCTCAGTCCGGACGATTACCGGACGGCCGAACAGCAAGCTATTCATTGCTCGTCCGCAGGCCCCAGCTAAACGTGGCTGATAGCCAGGGTCAAGGCGGCTGGTGCGTGAAGATGTTCCACACTTGCTTCATAAAAATACAGAGGCGGACTTATTGACTTAGAGATTTTATACCAGACTACCTTTAACCCTTACTGTCTTGCAGAAGGAGGCGACCGCTTCACATTGCAAAGATCGCCGCCGCAGATCGGCTCCACGACTACACGGCGGTGCTTAATACAAGCTGGGCACACCTCCACCATTTACTCCATCGTGTCCTTCGGGCACTCTACACAATGGTGACACTCGACTGTTTCTTCCGACTAAATCCGATGCAGGAAAAAGGTCGATCTATGAAAGGGTTACCCATCCAAACATAAAAGTACTCTAAGCCAGTCCTGGCTGGTAGTTGTTTCATTATCATCATCATTGCAGCCTAAAGACTGTTGAACACAGGCCTACTCCAAGTGTCACCACAACGATATGTCCTGTGCGTCTTGCATCCATCGGAATCCCGCAATCCTCACCAGGACATTGATCTACCTTGTGGAACCTCCCAGGACGCGGTCACTACTCCAGAACCTTTAGCCCCATCGACCAGTTGTTCAGTGAGCAATGTGCCCTGTCCATTGCCATCTAAGTTTAGTGATTCTTGACAGTTGAGTCTTCAGATACCCGAAATTCGAACAACCAATCATAAAGCAAAAAGTTCGTCTTACTCAATATAAAATTATACCCGATTGGGTTGCAGAGATCATCAGAGACAGGCATGCGATCAATGTAAAATACTAGTATTAATTTTGTTTCAAAGGTCACTTAATATATTTCAATAGAAAAGGAATTTTTCATTACTCATACTCTGAAAGTAGGTCTGAAGTTGCCTGAGGAGCGGGCTGAAAGTGATACTTTTCATCCCTTGGGAGTTTTACTTTACAACTGACAGTTTTCAAATTATTAAAAAAAAAAACTAGTTCTATCTTCACATTTCTATTGAACCTTGTTCCAATTTTCCATACAGCCAGTCAATCACAGCGCGATATAAAATTGAAATAACTAAAAGACAAGTATTAATTAAATAATGTTATATTTTAAGTGATTTATTTGTTCAACTATTTCTTTAAAATACTTTATTTTTAAAAGATTACAATTAATTTCTAATTTTTCATTAATGAGGCTGAATAGCTAGCCGGCCGCAGAAAAAAAAACAAAATGGCGGGAAAGTGGCAATCAGTTGTTGGTTTTTTCGAGTTTTGTTTACATTTCCGTACAACAGAAATTTGTATTAACACGCCATTTTTATCAGATTAAAATAGTGACTAACGCCTAATTTCATAAGAGAAGAGGTTAAAGCAGTAGTGGAATACCTTTTACCGCCTAAATCAGAAGAAAGATACCTACTTAAAATCATAGGTAACACGACTCAGGTTATTTCATTCGTAATGAAAAGCAAAATGTTTACCTCGGGGTGAAAGTAACCCATTTAACCCCTCGAATTAGCGACCTCGCTTCGCTCGGCCGCCAACTCCTTTTCGGGACGAAATGAGTTACTTTCACCCCTAGTGTAACAATGTACTATTGTATTGTACCACATATGATTAAAAATTATTTCGAACTAGTTTCAAAGAACGGTTTAAAGCCAAATGAAATTTTTTCATGTGGAATATATTATATGTGAATTTTTTCATGTGGAATATATTATATATTATATGTGAATTTTTTCATGTGGCTTTTTAAACCGTTCTTTGAAACTATTTTATACAAATAAAATAGTTTCAAACTATTTTATAAAAATAAAATAGTTTCAAAGAACGGTTTAAAGCCACATGAAAGCAAAAATATTTCGCACGGCATTTTTTTGTAGAGATCTCTGGCCTAATATGTGTAGGTATGACATGGCCAACCCGAGTACCGAATTCCGTCCAATTCCATTTAGCGATTAAAGTGTGGTTTGGGGTATTGTTTTCACAGTATTTCGTTCCAGTGTGATAGATACCTAATTTATATTTTACATTTACGAGTATTTACTATAAAAATCTGTAGCAGTTTTTAGTTGTGCACGCATCACGTAAAATGTACGAAATCGATGTAGATAACCTTTATACTTTAAAAATTGTGTGTAACTTGATATTTATTTAGGCTTTGCTTCATCGCAATCGATTGACTATATCGAAAGATATACTACATTCATTGACTGTTATGTGGTACGAAGTTTGCCGGGTCAGCTGTTTATGAATAGGTTAAATTTATGAGTTTTTTATGTAAGAAGTAATCTCTGACTATACTGAACCGGATCTGAAAATTCTGATACTAATTTGTAGCTGGATTCAAGAATTATAATTGTGCTGGGGCTGTTTTACTACTTTATTTCGGGTGGAGCCACTGGCAGAACCAAGTTCTTAGGTAATATATTTTTACACTTGAAGAATGAATCTTCAAGTGTAGAGTTGCCCTTTGTCTAATGATTTCAATGAGTGAAGAGTACACAATTAACACAGACACCCCGACCTAGTCCCGAAATAAAATGTAAAGGAATTTTATTTAAAAAAAAATCAACTCTTCTTCCTTTTTTTCCAACTCTGGAAGAAGCCTATCAGACTTTTATCGACTAAAACTGACTTTTTAAAACCACAAGGACATAAAAAAAAAACAATTTAATCTACATAGCGCTAAACGTGAACCACTTCTGAGTAAGTATGCCTTGTGCATGTTAACTATCTTAGATTTTGAATTAGATTAATTAGCCGCTTAAAGATAGATAGCCGCATGTAGATGTAGTAGATAGATAGCCGATCCGACGTCCGAGCTCCGCCCGAACAGTTCAGATCGGATTTTATCGCATACGGTGCCACGACCTAATCGCTTGCGTTGACCAGAGGCGAACAACAGTGAGTTCTTTTAGTGTGAGAGAGAGATGAAGCTATAAAGAACGAAAAACTGTAGCGACATCTAAGACTCCAAATAAGAACTAAAATTTAAAATCTTGGATCGCGGTCCATGTATCGTGTGGTACTTACATGCCAATTCAAGATGTTATGCAGGCTTGCTAGAACCGGCTCCGATGCAAAAGCGATGGTAGTAGTGCCTTCCTCTAGCGCGTGAATGATTTGCAGCATCTTAGGATGGCGCTGTTTCTCCATAGACATGACGCAGATGCGGATGCTGTCCAGCATGGTCTCTTTGCGCTTCGGCTTGTACAGCTTCTCCGCTATCCGCTTGTCGAACACGAAGACAGAGCACTCCTGGGGACAACGACAACATATATAAATATATCAAATGATAGTTGTTTCTTGGTTCTACAGTCGATGATAAAGGTAAATGTGAAGAAAATGTTTACGTATAATTGACTGTCTAGAATTGTTTCTCATATTCTAGAATTGACTTTTGACCGTTACGCCTCGTCTATACAACATATAACTGGAATAATGCACTCCCCTATACGGTAGTATAGGGATGTAATCTGGGTAGATTGGAAAATAAAACAATCATAATTTTAAGCGCTGAAATTTTACTTAAATGCACTAAGGTAGTGCATTAAAGTTAGTAGTGTTTCCTAGTGTTTTTTTTTTAAGATTCTAGTTACAGTATTGTTGCGCCGTAAAACATAGTCATACCAACGCCGAAACCAAGAGTGGCATCAAATTATTAAAATACATTGCTCAACGAAGGTTCTAAAATCGAAACACGTCTAGCGAATCCTAAGAAAACCAACTACCTACTTACGGTGGAAGTACTTTCTTCGATTATTATTTATCGATAGTTTTTTTTTTTTCAAAATTCAAATATATATTTATTTCACATCGGCCTACATAGGCTGATGGGCACTTATAAAACTTTGACGTAAACATGGTTGATATGGAAATTTGGTCCTTCCCTTTTTAACAATAGAGTCGAAATTCGCATGAAAGCTCTTTAAAAGATTATTAGGTATTACATGTTTATGATAATAGTGATTTACTACCCGCGATTCGACGACTTATTCTGGTATGGCTTTGAAACGTCTGTATCTAGAATTTTCGTGGCTTCGCGTTTAAATACGAGTTCCCGACTGGAAGTGAATCAGTTTAATTTCAATAGCGATACAAGTGTGATACAACGTCGTCTCATGTCGATGCCGCTTTTTCACCAAGTTTATAATGATGAATACGCATTTAGGGAGCTACGCGTTCGTGGACAGTAAGTCCGTGACCTGACGGATTATTCCGTAAAAACTCACTATTAGAACCTGAATGAAGTAAGCTTAAAGAGAGGTTTTTATTAGAGGTAGGAAATTGTCAAATAAATTTCCCGATTTTGGTAGTAATAATTTTACTGACTAACCGCATGTTCCTTCAGTAGTCTTTACGCTTCAGGGCCGTGGTAACTTTTCAAACAATTCTGTAACCATATTTCAGATCAATAGTTTAGATTTTGCACCTGTTGAACATAATTTTTCTTGTGTTGAAAAGAATTGTCTTTCCTTACTATGCTAGGAATTGACAGTTTACTTAATGTCATTTTAAGGGCACTTTCATTATCGCTTCTTGACGGCCTGCTCCGGTGCGAATGCGGTGCATCAGTGGTACTAGGTACTGATCATCCTATTTTCATACAAAGCGCGCGGTGCGGCAACTGCACAGCGAACGGTCGGCAATAGGACGGCGACGTCACAAGCACCACGTATTCAATTCGGTGTTGAATAGTGCGGTGTTTTTTAATGCATCGTTGGCATACAAACGCACGGCAGCCAGAAACGTTTTCAATTTAGGTGCTCCTTGTCGGACTGCTACCGTACTGCAACCGGCCGGCTGCGCCACGGTAAACGTGCGGCAGCCGTCCAGTGGCAGTACGCATAAATTGAAAGCACCCTAAGATGTTGACAGAAAAAAACCAAATGAACAGGTAAAACGAGCATTAATAAAAGACATAGTTACTCGCTAGAAAGAAAAAAGAAAGAAAAATAATTTATTTGGTATATTAATTTGCACAAGGCGCAAACACAAAATGTTCACGTATCAAAAATATAAGAGGCAAAAACTATAATAAAAAATAATATAAATACAGTTATTGTGTGCCTCATGGCTGCACCAAAATAGGTCCAGTTCTGCATGAATGCCAGACAAATAATGCTTGACGCTGGTTTTTAACTGAACCTGTTGTGACGCAACGGACGTAAAACTGGTATTGGAGTGTAGTATAATATAATATCAGTGATGAGTACTTAAATAATAAATATATATGGTTTACGCATAAACCATAAAAACAACGCTACGGGATTATATATGTCGCTACTGTTCGAAAACATAAGCCAGAATAAAACGGTCATACTTGATTCAGAAAATAAAATATTTATAGATCAGTGAGTCGGCTATACTCAAACAAGGTATGTTCAAGGTGAACTTTAAGTTGAATGTTTCCAGCTTACTGACTTGTTCAGGCGGCGAGACATGTTAAAAAAATGTAGGTAGATTGACGCGCAACACTGTAGCTCAATTCGTTTCAATCAACCTAGTTTGAAAATACAGTGAAGCTAGAACTACACTGCTCACACGTGCCCTACACGCCGATCTGGGCGCATCGGTCTCCATACATTTTTATGGAAACTAGATTTGTAGAGCTACACTAGATCCACGCCGCGCGACGTTGCTCTGCGTGCAAATCAGGCGTGTTACTCGCGTTCATCGGTCTAATGTAGATCTAGCTTAACTTATAGTATACTTGAAACCTCACAGACGTCATAATCGAATATGTTTATCCGTGGGTAGGTACTACTAGATAAATAGATAACGCACTTTACTTTGAATAGTGCTTAGACAAATTATTTTATATACTAATAGCCGCGCACCCCGGTTTCGCTCAGGTTTAACAAATTAACAGTTAACTCTAGTTTTTTTTATTGTTTGGGTAATCATCAAATAACTTCTCCCGCTTTAGGGAGTGAAAGGCGAATTGCCCTTTGCATTCCGGGACCGCGGTTACTCTTTTGAACAATGTAGCCCTCATTTTAGATCCTAACGGTGTTTCTTTATCTACAAAAGGATTTGTGTAAGTAACTCGTTTCTTTTTTTTTTCGGTGGGGTAAATCATCCAATGACAACCCCCGCTCTTGGGCGGAGCGGGCGGTAGTGTCAGACTCTTACTGACTAAAAAACCCACCCCGTTCCTTCAAGCATTCATACCGGGGTTCGAGTTGACTTTAACTGAAAAACAGAAATCACAAAGATTGCAACGTCCACTAAAGGTCGAAAAGAATACAGTTAATTCTTGAAAAAAAAAATCTACAGTAGTTGATAAACCGCTATTTAACCGGCATAAAATAAGGCAACTTAAAATGTTAGTGCTCACGAGTTTGTTTTACATAAAGTGCGATTCTCATTAATCCTTATAATTGAGAGGACATACACTGCTATTGTGATAGTTCGTATGACTTTATGATTGTGATAGTAAATACAACTGGATTATGTGATTGTTAAAAATCGATTGTTAAAAAGCTCTTAAATACGATAATACGTAACTATGTAAAACCTCCCAAATGTCAAGATAAATTATACAGCCTTATAATTATTTCCCTGCGAGCAGTGAGGCGTAAATACACGGTCGAATGTAACTTAATTAAAATATTCAGAGAATTTGTTTGCATTGTTTCAACCGTTTCCTCATTAAGAACCGGGGTTAATAAATTGCAATATTAAGGAACAAACTACGATAAATTCTTCTGCTAAGTCGTAACATTTTATATCAAAACTTTTTATATTCAAGGTTTACTGGATCCCCGGTGGTAAGGGGATAAATACAGGAGAGAAATTTGTTTCGAACGACTCACGGCAGATTATGAATATCTAATTAGATATTATGATAATACTTAAATAACACTTTTAATCGATTCGAAAAGACTGGGTTTTTAAATATTTATTTCTCTCTTAGCCTTTAACATTCGCTTAACTCGTCAAGCTTTATAGTTGGATGGCGAGAAACGCTCGTTTACAATCAATTTATTGACATTATAAAACAACACATCAACAGTAAAAGTATGAGAGGTTTTGGTATCTCAGTATGTGTACAATATAACATGCTCCTTAATTTATAGTAATTTAAATTTAAGTTTGTTACGTACATATATTTTACTTTACAAAATTGCCTCTTTTAATACATTTTTTTTCTGTTTTGTTATTTTAATTATTGGTACTTTTTACATTCGGAGATGTAAAAGGTTTCAACTATTCTTATTATTTAATGAATACGTAAGCCATTTAAAACTTACTTTTACCTTACCGTATACCCTTACTCAGATGTCTAAGAAATATTTCACTCGACTACTTGACTTTACCTTTAGTACTTGACAGAAACTTAGAAACTCTTGGGAAGTCGGGGTGACATAAAATCCTTGAATTACGTACAAGAGGAATAGTTAGAGTGAATCGCATAAGTTAAATGTTGTTGGTTATCAAGTTTTGTGGCTTAAAACGTTGGATTACCTAAAAATAAATGGGCTGCTTTTTAAAGAAACACTAATTTACCAACACTTAATACAATGTTGTTCCCTAAAAATAAACTGTGTTACGGGTCTTGAAATCAACATCTTGCACTTGGCAGTGCACGCTTTAACCAAAAAATAGGTACAGAAGTCAATCTACATACAAAGCGCGCTCGAGGAACCCACACATAGACACCGCTCACAGACACGATGTCTCGGTCGCGTCTCTGATTAAGGTGGCGGTTCGTGCCGCGACAGAGACAAGCGACCGAGACAGGAGACAGCGACCGAAGACCGCGACCGTTACTTGACGTTGGGCAATGTATGAGGGACAGTTCTCCTGTCTCTGTCTTGCTCGCGAACTGTCGCTCATACATTGCCTAACGTCAAGTAACGGTCGCGGTCTTCGGTCGCGGTCTCCTGTCTCAGTCGCTTGTCTCTGTTGCGGTGCGAACCGCTACCTTTACTCGTCAAACAGTTCCGGCTCAAACGCTCATTAGTGTGCGTCCACCGAGCGTAGGTATAAAAAGTGAAGTACATACATGAGATTGTATTCTGTACCTATCTATTTTGTGCTTCAACCTTTCGAATACCGCAATTAGAGGTACAATAGAAAGGCAATAAGAGAGCGAACGCCGACGTTCGCTTGGGGTTTAATTTTAAATTAAGCGATATTGAAGCTTCAAAAAATAAATACAATGGTTTTCTACCAATTACCTACTTTAATTCTCTTGCATTCTGTATACCTAACCCCAATCCTTTTCACATCTTTTGTCGTATGGAAACAAACTATATGGGGCTCAGAGATAGACTACCTCGTTGGTTTTGTTGGTCCTACTTCTGGGTC
The DNA here is from genome assembly GCA_910589285.2 of Mythimna ferrago. Classification (NCBI taxonomy): domain Eukaryota; kingdom Metazoa; phylum Arthropoda; class Insecta; order Lepidoptera; family Noctuidae; genus Mythimna; species Mythimna ferrago. The sequence goes on along the minus strand of OU342673.1, from coordinate 12,590,166 downwards.
ACAGTAATATTGGGATTTTCCATCTTGAATATTTCAGTAGCAGCGAGGAGGCTGGATTTGTCACTTAATCCTTATTATGGCAATAGGATCCCTAGCAGCCAAACAGATTATAATTAATTTGTCTATAAAATATGTCGACCAGTTGAGTTCATTAAAAATTTAAAAAATTCAAAATCCATTTAGTATAATGTTGGTACGAATATAATTTAAATACTTATATTCTTTTTGTGATAATAAATACTGTAATATTGTATCAATTAATTTGAGTGCATGTTCATTTTACACACTCTATTGTTATTTAGTTTGTAAAATTAGACAAAACAAAAGCACATAGCTAAATTGAAGTATGGACGACTGCCCCCGCAACACAAATGCATGCATAAACATGGTATTTAGCAAATAATAATAAATAAAGAAAACATTTATTACCAGACAAGAGTCCATAGCTAGTAAGTACACAGTCTCATATTAAAAAACAGGACGAAACCAAATGAAATTAAAATAAAAACAGTGAAACCATAAAATTAAACAATTAAAATTATAAATTAAAATCAAAATAAATAAATAATCTCAATATATATTTATATTAAATTTATAAATTAAAATCCCAGTAAACAAATTAAATGAAAATCAACTGTCAAAATATTTAAATTCAAAGCCTACGAAGTCTCCAAGTCAGCAGACTCACTGAGCCCCCATAACATGAAGCTCCGTACACCTGCCCAGCAGTGCAGTATCATACCTGTCACCCATCATTCTCAGTACACTGTTTCGGCTCCCACGCACACGTCTCATTACTGACGCAACCTTCTTGCGCATTAATGCGTAGAAGTCGTCCACACTGGCGTCGGCAAACATCCCAGAGGTACTACAGTACATAGGAAGCCGGAACAGTGCCCTGAATACATTATTGTACTGGACGCGCAAGGTACTGTAAGCTCTCTTTGTAAAGTTGGTCCACAGTCCATTGGTATAAAACGTCTGGCAAAAGGCTTTAAACAGTCTTATCTTAACTTCCGCTGTACACCGAGCAAATCTGTGTGCCAGCATATTACCACGCACTGACAGTGCCCTGCGCTCCCTTTCAATATCCTGATCATCACATAATCTCTCAGTCACTATTGTCCAAAATATTTAAACTGTGTCACACGGTCTAGAGTTACATCATTCAGTGATAAGGGTGGTATGAAGTCAGGATCTTTATTATCACATTTAAATAACATAAACACACTCTTCTTTTCATTATACTTGAGGCTGTGATCAACAGCATATATATATATAATGCTAGCAATATATCATCCAGCTGCAATTACGAAGTTTCAGAAAAAAAAATCGTTTTTAAGTGTTACTGCTACGCTGTACTACGCTGTACTATAAAGTTTTCATTACCGAATGTCCCTCAAGTTGGAGTCAATCTAATTCTTGATAGCAAAAAACTTGATGTAATTACAGAAACTGTGTTCTTAGGTATAACTGTCGATTCCAAACTGCAGTGGGGTGCTCATATTAGAACTCTCTCAGGTAGATTAAGCTCAGCGGCATATGCAGTAAGAAAAATAAGGCAGTTGACAGATGTCGCCACAGCTAGGTTAGTTTACTATGCCTATTTCCACAGTATTATGTCTTATGGCATTTTACTGTGAGGATCTGCAGCTGATGTAGACTCGACTTTCGTATTGCAAAAGAGCAAGCAGGGCTATTTATAAAATGGGTCCTCGCGAGTCCCTCAGAAATTAATTCAAAGAAATCGATATATTGACACTGCCTTCTCTTTATATCAAGGGTGGGTGGTGTTTGGGTCCAAGGTTGTCTGGAAGACATCGCTTTCAGCGATAAGACCGCCACTGTGCACATAGGTTTAAGTTTCTGTGAAATTGTTACTATTTTGGTGTACAATAAAGTTTATTCTATTCTATTCTATATCTTAGAAAGTATTTTGTATGTCCGTAAAAACCTAGGACTTTTCAAAATTAGAAACGATTTCCATAACATAAATACTCGTAGTAAACACGAAATTATATTACCCAAATGGAGATTAGCCAAGACCAGTAAGTCATTTTTAGTAAATAGCATACGCTTTTATAACAAGCTACCAAAAGCGGTGACTGAACTTAGCAAAGGAAAGTTCAAAACCCATATTAAGCGTGTCTTAACCAAAAAAGCATATTACAAGGTTAAAGACTATGTCGAAGACACGCTTGTTTGGCAATGACTGCCTCTGCACTTGTGGCCCCCTGGTAACTCATAATATTGTGTGAATGTATCTATTAACTGCTCCATCTTTGTTGTAACATTTTTTTTTCTAACACATTGCTTTTGCAATATTTTTATATTTTTTTATATTATCTGACTCCAACCACATTAAATTCGTTAGTTTTTCTTTTTCGGTTGTTAACGTCTCGTTTATTGACAGCTTTTTTTATATAGCCTCTTTTTATAATGTAAATGGAAGAACACTGTAGACTCCACGAATTCTTAGATTACTTCATATTTTGACTCACTTTTTTTAAATGATTATTTTGATGATTTTATTGTGCTTTTGAGTACAATATAGACCGGTTTACACTGTTCTTAAATAATACCTATTAATACTGTAATATGGAAATATCGTAACTACAACCATTTTTTTAAAAGAGTAACCATGGAGTTTCTTGCCGGTTCTTCTCCATAGGAAACGACCAATTTCGAACCGTGCACTAGCTTCTGACGTTTTATAAGTGCCCATGTAGGCCTATGTGAAATAAAAAAACTTTTGATTTGATTTGATTAGATTTGCGTGTTGCGGGTTCGATTCCTGTACGAAGAATTTGTATGGCCTACAGATAATTGTTCCGGGTCTGGATGGCATTGTGTTTGTGAGAGCACTCACGATGTGGAAGTGGTTCCTGGTGTTTGTCAGGAGTAACTGAGCTATATGATGCGAGATGTATTTTGTTTCAGAGTAACTCACAGGGATGGACATTTTATTTGGAAGTCTCGTCAGTGGACGCCTTTCGGCTGAAGTGATGATGATTGAATGAAAAGTGATGAACGTCCCAACCTGTGCTATTATGATAATTCCACAGGTTGCTACGTTTTGTCAGAGAACGTCCCTCGGCTGAGAAAGCAACGATAACGAATATAATTATAGGGACATGTGTCCCGCAGGATGGCCGTGTCGGTGAAGTCAATAGTAGGGAAGCTTGAGAACGAATTAATAAGTGACAGCTAAGTGATACATGTTACTTTGACAGAATCTGGGCTAACGTTTGCACGAGCTATGCTCATATGAACACATGAGAGTTCTGAACGCAAGGACGCGAGGCAATTTTCTCAGTCGGCAGCCGTACGAACTACATCTTGTCTGGGGACTGTCTCACGGGTCTTCATTATGATTATTATATTTACCAACTACATACTTGAAGACCAACTTCCTCTTATGTTGAGACGACTTTAAGTAGTAGTTTCGAATTTTACGCTTGAAGGAAAACAAATAACATTTTTCTTGTATTTTGTTATTTGATAATTTTTGATGCGTCGTCACTAGGTTGTTATACCAAACTGACTCGAGCAAGCTCTACTCCGTGAAGCTATGCGTTCAATATTGTAGGCGCTTCAAGTCTCGAATCAAAGTTTTGCGTGATACAAGATTATTGCGTTACGCTTTTTTTTTCATAAATATATAATTACGTAAATTTGCATATTCAGGGTTTTCATTCCCAGGGTTTTACTTAATTATACGAGTAAGTACACTATGGACCCGTCTCTTTTTATTAGTGTAACCAGTATCAAAATTCGTTATTTAGTTGAGGAGGTATTAGCAGATAAACGGACAGACAGACGTGGAAAGTGATTGTGTTGTATACTTTGTAGTAATAGTGATGGTAGATATAGATTAATAATATAGTTTTTTTTCTTCTAAAGTGATAACTCGTCCCGCAATACTATATTGGTAATTGGAAGGTATGTCAGACTTTTACTGACTAAAACCCACTCCTGTTCCTTCTTTGCCTTCATTTCAGGGCCCCGGGTATTTAAAAAATACCTTGTTAGTGATCTTCTGCCTGTATGGAGCAGTAATCCAGGCAAAAATATACTTAAATTCTGCTTAAAACTAGCCTAAGTCTACCTCTGTTCCGCTAACTGGAAACTGATCGCTAACTAGAAACTAATCGTTAACTAAAAAAACTGATCTCTAACTAGAAACTAATCGTTAACTAAAAAAACTGATCGCTAACTAGAACTTATTAATCGCTAATTAGATGCGACTCATTTATTGATAATTCTACTAACTAGGATTTGTGTAATGTAATAATAAATTGAGTACAGTAACTAGAATCTGTATTGTTGGGTATATCCAGTAAGAGAGGGTAGGATTTAGATCTTTGTGTCTCTAGGGTTGAATCCCAATTTTTATATCTTAGATGTTGAGCATAGCCCATTCCTGTACTTACAAGATTAAGCTGGAGTCACAACGGTTCACCTCATGGATCCTTCATAAGAGACCTTGAGTTTGTAATTTATTCTCATGCTACGTCTCTAAGATACCTCGGTACGGAGACGAAGTCAGTTAGAGAACTAACTTCTGTAATTAAAAGGTTTAGGTAATTTTGTCTACCTTTTATAACGTGACACATTGGACGATTTGAAATAAATTTTGTAATTGCACGCAAGTAAGAGCACTGGTTTAATTTTTAATTTTCCATGACTTGATATATACCTTTTGGAGGTATGCAGAACAGAGAGTAAAGTCCCGCAAACCTCCGTTGAAAAGGGAGGATCCTAGCCGTGACACACGCTCCTAGGCTCTGAGGGAGATCTCTCAGAGCCCAGGAGCCGGGTTACCTTGAAGACGACTTGGGCTCGGTCCGGACGGCAAACTACCCGTTGCTCACCGTACGCAAGCCCGCGCCTGCGGTGCGCCATCTTATCGCTGTTTGCATGTATTTTTCGCTAAACTTCACTAAATACTCATCAAGCATTAGACCTAATTTCACGGCAATTAAGTCTCTATTGAAAATCCGTTTAGCGTCAGAATTCAATTTGCGAAGTTACCCGTGCAATTAACTATTGACGTTGACTATTATGGGAATACAATATGTTGAATTGAATAGAATAACCTTGGCCGTGATTATTCAATGCATTCACCTACACATGTTGCCATTCAGTAGCGCCATAAGCATGCCTTTGTGCTACATAATTAAAAGAGATTACAAATCCATTCCTACTATTATTATCTGTTGGGAGCATATATCACGTTATTTCAAGATTTATAAGCCTCTCAGTGTACCCCAAAGGTTATAAAGACAAAGAGATAAAACTGAAATTAAGATTGAACTTGATACACAAAATCGAAGTACGTTTGCCAAAAGCTAGTTTACCTCACCAATCAGGTCAGATCAAATAGTCAGACGCCAAGATAACTTGGTTGAAGTGATTTTCAAATCAACAGGTAAATATCTTGAAAGTAATAGATACGCAAATCAAAATTAGACTCTCCAGTTTCAGCTAATAACGCGCCATTATTTTATATCATAGTCGTCAATAACTACACCCTCATTTTACTTCTAATGTTTAGGTTACACAAACCCAATTTCGGACTGTACCTATTGAGAAATCATTGATGAAATAACCCAATAATATTTGGACAGATCTGGATATCGAACTCGAAAAAACATGCTTGCAATTACTACATCAACAAGTATAGTTGAAAACTAAACTATTATCGTTTTAGCGTTAATTAATCAATTAACATTAATTAAGCAACCCTTGTTACCACGCTGAACCTAGTTATAACATAATGGTAGTCTTTACGACGTGTCTTGGGAATATACATCGACACGGGAAGCCCAAATGAAAAGCTTAATACCATGTTCCGTCGCTGACTTAATAACAGCTTTAGTTAAAAGTAATATCCATTAAAAGCTAAACTTGTATATTGCGGTGCTTTTTTACCAATATGTGTAAAGTAGCAAGGCGGTGCTTTTTTTTTTTTTTTGATGGGAAAAATCATCTTATGACAACCCCCGCTCTTGGGCGGAGCGGGAGATAGTGTCAGACTCTTACTGACTAAAAAACCCATCCCGTTCCTTCAAGCCCTCATACCGGGGCTCGAGCGCGGTGCTCAAATCCGTCAAAGAGGTCATCATATTTTTAAAAAAGTTTTACGGAGCTCTGGTGGAAAAGTTCTAATAAGACATGATTGATTTCACCATCACGTTACGAACGGTGACTGTCCCCCTTGCGTTGTTGACATCTCTACAGTTCGGACTAAGCGTTTCGCTTCGTCATTTATACTTTATACCGCATCGAAGGACTAGAATAGTTTGACTCCACCGGTCTTCCCGTTAGATTATAATTTAGGTGTCTATTGCATCACTGCTTACCATCAGGTGGGATTATAGTCAAACTCAAGTTTATATTTTTTTACGTGACTGAGTCACACTTAAACACGGTGAAGGAAAACGTCATGAGGAAACCGGCACGTTCCAGAACCAAAAATTTAAAGACATGTGACTTCCACCAAACCGCACTGTGCTTGAGTGGTTGATTCTCCAGGAGAGGAGGCCTGATTCCTAGCAGTAGGAACATTGTAAGGCTAATTATGAATCACACTTTGTTGTATAGATCGATTGTCGGTAAAAAAGAAGAAACATCCCAGGTCAATATAAGCCTGAGATGTGTATGAGGGTTGCAAGCGGGGAATGGACATCATATCACAGCTTCGCTACGCAACTTCGCACTGCACAAGTTCCAGCATTGGAAACAACCACACATTTTCAGTGCCGCTAGACGTCCTCGCACCGTCTAACTACCACACATCTGTATTAAATAACCGCCCCAGGCTTATGAATCATATTGATTTTCCTTGTTATAAGGAATGAAGCTCTGATCAATGAAGTTCATTGTCAAGTATCTTTTCCTATAAAGAGCTTTGCAGCAGAGAAATTCTTTGTTAGGGGCGTTCTCTAACAATGTTATTCTAATAATAATTTGTTCTCATTAGTATAGTTTCTCATTTTCTTTGAACCTTTATTACAATCTGAGAATTTGTATTTTATTAAAGCGTTGTTTATGTTAAATTACAAATTCTCTGAAATATTATAATTTTGTTGCATTCCAGTTTGTGCCGTTCTGTCCGTCTGCCTGCGAGGAATTACGATGGCTACTGTCCTCAATATAAATTAGCTTATATGTTATTCTGGTGTATAAGCTGTACTGTAATATAGCCATTTTCGAATGTGAAGGAGTAATAATTATACACACACATACGTACATGCAAATTTTAGTCTTTGTAATATTAGTGTGGTTTTATTATGCAAAAGTTTGCTATTTTAACTAACTTTAACTGCAAACTAGCAGCCTGTGCCAGTCCTGAATTGGGATTTTCGATCTTTTTTCTTTATAAAACTAAATTGTTTAAGGTAAATTATATTTTCATATTCGATGCTGCAGTGAAAACGGGAATAAAAAATATTCCCTAGTTGGGAATCAAATGTAAAGATGTGCAACACAGAAACATATATATAGGTCCGTGTTTTTTTTTTTTAAATTAGAGATTTATTGTTGAATATCTTTTCAGTGACCTTGAATACTAAAGATGTATCAAATAAACCCTATTTATTATGGAATCGAATTTAATATGAAAATTTGTGATTTTAATATAGATCCTCATATTATAAAACCACCCACCCACGCACCCAATAACCACGCGATAAACTAAAAAACTACTCAACAGATTTTATCAAGCAGATTTCAGCAATACTTAGAGTTACATATGACAAAGACTTAGGAGTATAATACATGCATGTTATATTAGAGAAACCGAAGAATTATTCAAAGTAAAAATTGTTGGTTATCATGAGCACAATCACGTGTTTAAGTATCGTACACTAATTTACCAGTCACCCTATATATGTAGGTACTAAATATTATTTAAGCGAAAGTTTGTACATACATGTATGTATGTTATCTACTACTTCATGCTCAAATGACTGAAGGGATTTGGAAGAAATTTGGCCGACAGATAGACTGGAACAGGACATAAGATACTTCCGGACAGTATGTTCCCATGGCTTAATTTTATACTTCCACACAGGTGAAGCCGCTGGTAGAAGTTAATATGTCGCCATAATAGCAAAAATTCCACATTACCGACTTGTTGCTTGAGGGCGTTGTTGATGTCTTATGTCTAGCTTTCGTCTACCTACATCTTTTATTAAAGTACCAAGTTCACGGCAAAGACGCAGACAGAAGTAACAGTAATTCTTATAGTTGCCTCTCGAACTTGGAACAATAACACCTTTTACTTAACTAGTTTATGTAACTTTATACATTAGGAGCACTAAGTGTAGAATACAAAACCTTTAGGTTGCGTTTACATTAAAGGCGTATTTCGGGCAAGGAAACTGAACGCAATCAGCATTGTCATCTAAGGCCAAATTTATATGGCAAGCAAACTTTCGCAAACCTCAGATAGATGTCAGTAAAATCACAGAACAGATGAAGGAGGTCAGAATGGCCTTGTGGGCGGGGCAGACGTGACACAAAGTAGGGCAATGCTCATGGTTCAACTACCAATAGCAAACTTGCGATCTAAGTGTGCGTGTTTTGTTAGTTACGTAATTCGCGTTCGTATTGGTTTATTGCCTGTTGTGGAGTTAAAGGGTGTGAGACAAGCGGCGACATTCGTTGTAGTAAAAATCGGAAAGTATTTCCTTTCTAACTCCTTTCATTTTTTCCGCGAGTAAAATCGTTGGGGCCAAGTAGGGCCGATGCCCACTACAGGAAACGTTCGAAAAAGTTACTGTGGCCCTAGAACTCAAAAAGCTGAAGGACACAGGTGGGTTTTCGCCAGCGAAAATTTCAAACTACTTCCATTCTTTTGTGCAAGTCACAGGTATGTGTATTTCAGCCTTAAAACGCGTTCAAAGGCTGCCCGTGCCATCATTTTTGACACTGGTAGCTCTTGAACAATTGGTGTCGCTGCACATGGGCCTCATGCCACAGTAGAAGCGGCCACAAAGGAAGCTGAAGCACGCGATAGCCACTTGTGGCTGGTGGCTGCTATTTTTCTTAATCCACACGCGCAGTACCATAATGGACCCTTACGAAGAAGAAGTGATGGCGTTTTGTATCAGCGTTTAGTGGCCATTTCAGACCACAAGAAGCGAGCAGACCCAACCGTGTGGCCACTGGCATCAACCGTGAGCGACGAATCCATACAAAATGTATGAAACCTGCAGGAAATATGCTAGTGTCGGCACTTTGTGGTTGTGCCCGGTGGCCCGTGTATAGGTGCCCAAAACGCCCACTCAGTATGCTGCGTTTTAAACGCGCACCAAGCGTGCTTTGGAGGCGCGTTATAGGTGCGTTGTAGGCGCGTTGTAGGCTTTTGCTTTTGAACCCAATAACATGTTTGGTACGTATGGCAGCGCTCTGTAAAAATTTGTAAAGCATTAACGAGCGTTAAGCAATTTGGTAGAAGTCATCATCAAGACACTGAGACGTGTGGGACGTCAGTCAAGACACCACCTGTTTTATGTCGTCCAGATGCCTTGACATTGACATGACTTATCGTGGACGAGACTGATTTTAAACTACGTAACAGCACGGGGCGTTTTGATAGCTGGTCAGATCGATCCGTGTTGAACGGCAACACTCGATCAAATTCAAGGACAAAACTGACACTATGCTGGACATAGTGAAAACTGATCGTTTGATGTGCCAATATCCATCACCGAGCCTTTGTATCACGCTGCAGGGGCTCCAGGATTTTTTCTGGGGAGGCACAAGCGGCGGACGGGAAAAAATAAAAAATAAAAAACTTATAAATAAACTACAACACAACAATAATAAGTCTATAAGTTTTATTTTAATTTTAACAACTCTGATTTGATTGAAAAGAAAAAAGAAATAAAAAGGACAGGGCGAATATATCTCGATTTCGGTTCCAAATCAAACGCAAAACTAAAATCTGAAAATTTTAGTTTTGCGTTTGATTTGGTTTTCGTGAATTTGGATTTTCTAGTTTGTGATATCAATTTGTGACTGGCATCGGATTTTGAATACGTTTTTCTAAATCGGACCAAGCTAAGTCCACATCGTCGTTATTTAATAATACTTAGGCAGAGTTTAGAATCAGATATTTGGAGAAATAGGTGAAATTTGAAGCAATCATTTCACAAGTTCAATAAAGTGGAATATCTTATCTCCGCAAATATCATTTTCATGCCATAATAATGTTCCAATTCGATAAAAATAAAGTTAACTAAAAATGTTGAGTTCCGCGCCATTTTGAGGTTAAGGGCCACGTACGGGCCCATAGCTTCTTATTATTATTCTTATTCACCTTAAATGAACCTACCTGAAATAGGTACTAACAGGAGATATGGCTATCATTGCTGTTAATGACAGCCATATCTCCTGTTAGTACCAATAACATTTTGGGACAGAACCCTAAAAATAAAAATTCTGCTTACCTTAAAAATAATTACGTTTAAAAAGATCAATACGCCGTCAATCTGCCGGGTCTTCAGTGCTATAAAATAACACCAAGTCTAGTGATGTGATTACCTGATTGGTTAGAAACTGAAACGTCTTAGTTTCCACTATCACGCTAATGCCATTTTCTTCATAAATGATGCATTATCAATTCAAAGACCTATCACTATTTTTTTTTTTTTAAAGTATTATTCTTATATTTGTGCAATACTTTAATTCTTAAATAAAGTTTTTATTTCTATCTATTTGCATGTAGGATTGATTCTAAAAAGTTACTATTTTCAATTTGTTTCAATTGATGTTGTTATGTGTATAGTCCATTGCAAAATAATGACATCATATTACAATCAATACAAGAAAAAAAAAACTCATTAATTAGATTTACTAAAAGAAAGTAAAAAAATAATTAATAAATATTGGAATTCAATGAATTCTTGGAATTTTTAACTTATTACTATAATTGTAAACATTTTTAAGTGTAGCAATTTAATCACTTTTTTTTTGACGCGAGCGCCAACGGGTTACTAATTTCTGTAACTTCATATTGATATCTCTGGCTCTATGTTCATGTTGTAATATTTTCTAGTAATTTATGCTACTTGCTGACAAATCCAATGTTTATTAACTATATGCTTGTGTTTGGTTTATTCTCGGCTTTGAGGAATTAAATATCTTGTGTCCATGTATATGTTATGCGGCAAGTTGCTTTCAAAACCAATGACATCAGATATTTCGATGTGCGTTTTGGCCATTTCTCATTTGTTTTTCTGCTTCCAAATTTTTATGTAGGTACTATGATGGGATCTGCACATTACACAAAAATACCGTCTGGGGAGGGGGACATGTGCCCTCATGCTTCCCCACTTAAATCCGCCCTTGACAAGCTGCAAGCTTTGAATTACCTCATTATTATTTTTCGAGTAAATCACAATAGAAAGAAAGTGATACTGTGGTTCATAAAAAGTGGTTGGTATTATTTGAAATCCAATGAAAATCTTAAAAACATTGCCTTTCACTATTGCTGCAGCCGCATGCATTTTGTAACAAACCATTTTGCATTCATAGGCAATGAATATTGTTCATGGAGATAGAATGTGAGATTATTTAATTTCGTACTAGTATTGTTGTTTGCTTAGTATATTAACTAAAGTAAAAATGTGAAACGAGAACAACTGCCGAAGACTTTTGAATTTTAGTTATGAAAGCAAATGAAAAACAATAAAAAACCGGCCAAGAGCATGTCGGGCCACGCTCAGTGTAGGGTTCCGTAGTTTCCCGTCCGTCACAATAAGTGTCCCTTAACTTAAGAATTAAAAAAGTACAGCGCTATCTCTCGGGGAATTGGGTTACTAATTTATAAAAACTAGACGGGTTATGTACGTTGGGTTTTCGGTGGTAATTATGGATCGCGTGAACCGATTTTAATAATTCTACTTTTATTTGAAAGAAGATACGTTCAGGATGATAAAATATGTAAAATAAGTAAAAAAAAAATGCTTGCATATACGGTTAAATCATAAACTTAGTTCAGAAACTATTTTGTACAACTTTTCAAAAACAGTTCAACCTATCAAGTTCAAAATATTTTTTCTAGAAAGATAAAATATATTTTCAACTTTTTATTTTACCACTTTATCGGCGTGATTGATATACATATTAGTACCAAATTTCAGCTTTCTAGTGCTAACGGTCTCTGAGATTATCCGCGGATGGACGGACAGACAGACAGTCAGACTTGGCGAAACTATAAGGGTTCCTAGTTGACTACGAAACCCTAAAAAGAAAGTGGCATACCATCAGCGGTTACCAAAAATTCGAAAAGTTAGGGGTTAACAACGTGACATGTCAAAAGAGCATGTCAAACCCATTTCATTTCGTGGAATTTTTGACAATCGTTCTCGCTAATGAAATTGACTTGACCCTCTTATAACATCCTACAATTTCGACACTGAATGCTTCGAAAATCATATCACACTAATGTAATAAAGGCGAAAGATTGTGAGTGTGTATGTATGTTTGTTACTTCTTCACGCTCGAACGGCTGAACGGATTTCGGTAAAAGTGAATTTGGATGAAATTTAACACATGAGACGTGTGTCAAATCCTGATATACACATAGGATATTTTTTATCCCTGGAGTATGTTCCTTTAGGACGATTTTCTATTTAAACGAGAGCTGGCAGCAGGAAGTCTACAGTAATATTATTAAGAGGAAAATTTTTATTTTGGTATGTGTGTGTGTGTGTATGTTTATAGCAAATAAACTCAAAAACTACAGTACCGATTTCAAAAATTATTTCTCCATTGGAAAGCTACATTCACCCTGAGTAACATAAGCTATATTTATTGCCCGTGCGAAGCCGGGACGGGCCGCTGGTCATCTATAAAATTAATCGGTCACTAAGTAAATGCATTTGTCTCTGTTTGCTATATTTTGTTGTCACTAACTCTATAAATGCAGCTCTGTGTTTCAACCCTTAGCAACAAGGTCACTCTACAATATGTCTATCTCTAATACAGATGTTTTCAGAGATAAATTTTCCAGGGAAGCATTAAAATCTTGCGCGCGACTACATTCGCAAAATCAACAAGTCTTGATATTGTAAAGCGTTATTGTGTTTCAATACAAGCATTCTGTCGCTAACAAGAGTCTATAAAATATCTAGACTTACGGTAGACTAGTCTGTATACAGAGGGTACATGTAAATAACGTTTTATACTTGTAAAAGTTTGATTTCAACTGTGGAATTTTGTCGCGTGCTTGTAAAAATAAAAGTTCGATTTATGACTGTTAGGCCTTGCTATATGTATATACTATACACGCATTGATTTCAACACACACAACATTGATGGATGTGTATTCTGAATGTGTGTGTGATAAGTAATAAAACCAGTTCCTTTTGTGTGTACGAGAGAACGAGTGTCTGTGTGTTCAGTTATGTCCACGGGTTGGGCCCACCTACAAATTACTTCCAAATGTTCATAGATATCTAAATTATACTTCTATAGGCTGAAATGATGATGATGATGATGAAATTATACTTATACTGTTTGCGTGATTGATTATGGAGCATTAAGGAACTTAAGTAATATATTTTCCATTTTTAGACCAGTAAGAATTACTGTTTCTTGGAAAAAATATTACCGAAACGAAAGTAAATATACGGGCCTCATCGTAAAATACTTGGAATAAAAAAAATAATGTCTTCAAAATTTTTTTCTTAAAATCGCAAACAAACTTATCGAATAACATTGTGAATTAATACGAAACAATTAAGTCTCCTACATTTATGGAAACTGTTTTTACGATTATTTTATGAATGAGAATACTGTGAAAAATGAGAATTTATTTATTTCTTTAATTTTTGATTTTCATGCAAAATTCAATGAAAATGAAAACTTAATGAGAATCTGTTATATTTATTGGTGTAAAATTATTACACCGTTGAATGGATTCAAATGGTTTAACCAATAGCGAGGTTAAGCTCCATTTGCCTTGGTTACTGGCTGGTCCTTAAAGATCAAACGGTCCCCGTTTGATCTTTGTCATGCTAATACCTACGATCACATAATACAGGAATAGTAATAGGACGAGTCGTTCCGGGTTATCAGAAGCCGCGGAAGTCTAAGACTCGGTGCACAACAAAGAGTAGTAACAGCGCAGAGCTGGCCGTTCTATATGACATTGAACTATAAGATCTTTTTACAAATGGGAGAGCAAGTGCGCTCGAGGACGCTCGGGAAATCGATGTTCGTACCTACATAATACGAGTATGTACGGTATATTATCAAGTGTGTAATTCAATGTCACTAGAAACACCTTTACTTTACGCTCCTCTTTAGTCTTCATGGAGTATTTACAGTTAACAGTTACTGGATTGCGAATAGCATAAGTTGTCAGACATTACAGAATGACACAAGAATACTAAGCTCAGTTCATTTAGACTAAAAGCTAACTTCTACAAAGTTAGGCACAAAAATGTTTTGGAAACTCTGTTATAAATTCATAAGCCCTTCTAAGCAGGGTTTCGCCGTATCCCGAGTGAGTTGTGGTACTCACTGAGTAGGTATCTAAATTCGTTCCCGCCAACCTCAGGGAAAGACTAACAGGAACAGGCAAACAATTCCATTTGTGTGCAGGTAATAAGGAAACACAAAAGGTCGCTTAGTCGGCAAATTGTGAATTACTTATAGTAGTGTTAGGTATTTATAAATATACCCGACACACTACGTCTATGATATTTTACTACATAATTCTTTAGAAACTAAGCAAATATTGTTGAGGTAGTACAGTGCCCGTGCGACGTTTTCAAACGCTTTGCAGATTTTAAGTTTGTTGAACTGAGTTCTCACTCAGTGTATTTGATAATGAAAGGTAGCTATGTGAATTTTACAGTAAGCACTTTGTCCATTCATTTTTGTGTGCGTGTGTTTATATGTCCATGTGTGTGCTGTTAACTCTTCTCACAAAATTTTGCATCTATGATCATGTGTGGGTAAGATTTTGTTAAAAAATCTTCATTTTTCATAAACATTGCCATGGTTAAGTTCTTTACTAAATGATTATCGCATTGCTTTTTATCGCAAAATCTGGATTCCGATCTTTTAACTTCGTTCATATCCATATTGTGTCTTTTTTTCGATTTTTCTTTCTTGAGAATAAAAGGTAACTGAGATCGAGTATTTTTCCACTGGCTTGCCCACCAACGGTATTGGTGACGGCATATGTTATATGTGTGTATTTATTGTAATTTATTATAGTGGTCAATAATGTAATCAGATCTATCCATTTTAGATCTGTCGTATACACGTGACTTCACATAAAAGGGACGGATAAAATTCTTTCTTCACAAACGTATGTTATCTATATGTGTTTTCTTTAGAGAAAGATTGACTAAGAAAGTTATTTAGTGTACCTACGGGGTTTGTTATCAGGTTATTTAAATAAAACGACCAAAACGGGTACCACACCCTTTGTACTTTTGCCTTGACAGCACACACATATTACAAATATCATCAAACAATAACAGTAGGAATAAATAAATTATATACTAGCACTTACTGAGATGTTGCTTGCTCCGAAAACTGAAACTTAAAGAGAGACATGACAGTGCGGCGTGGCCTTTTATAATCTCTTGTAACTGTTAAAAGCGCCGCGCTGTCAAGTCGCAGTTCGTTCCAGTTGTCAGTGCAAAAAAAAATACATTTAATGTTGCTAATACAGAAAATAATCATAATGTATGAAACATTATCATAAGAATCGCTAACACGTATATATATGGGTACAAAGTTTTATGAATTCTAAGGACGTGATATTTTATTTACGGTTCGATTCTTAATCTTTTCCTTCAGTCGCGCGTCGTGTGGAAAATCACACAATAAACGTCACGTGTTGCCACTAAAGTTAAAATAACATCGATGCAGTGAAAATTCACTCTCGTTCACTGTTACGGCCACGTTAAAAGTGTGGCGGTCGTAAAAATCTATTGTATTGGCCCATTTCACCACTCTGGTGTGATTAGCTTTTATAACGGTAAGTTGCTGTTACTTTTCAACACGTAAAGACGTAGTTACTGTTTACCTTAGAGTTTTCTACAACTGGTTGGGCGTGAAGACAATATGATCGGTAATTTAAATCTTTTCGGTGTCTGAATTTGATATTTTTTTTAGTATTTTTTTGTGTTTTGGTGTTTGTTTTTATTTGTTTTGTTTCGTATTTTGGTTTTAATTTTGATTTTAATTGGTCATCAGATTTTTTTTTGTTTATAACATTTCTAACAAATTATTATTATTTTTTAATCATACTAATATCATAAAGGCGAAAGTTTGCGAGTAGTTTATGGTATGTTTGTTACTTCTACATGTTTGAACCGTTTTTAATGAAATTTAGTACACGGGTAGACCGTATCCTAAAATAGCATATTATATTTTTTGTTATCCCTGGAGCATGTTCCCCTGGGAAAAAAATATATTTAGACAAGGACGAGCCTGCTAGCAGTATCTAGTGTTCGTATAAAACAAAGTCCCTCGCCAAGTGTATCTCTCTGTCTATCTGTTTGTGATAAACTCAAAAACTACTCAACCCACGTGGGTGACCTCTCGTTCAACGAGCGAGCTCTCTTTCTATTGTGTCTTTAATTACGGTATTCGAAAGGTTCTTTAAATTATTATTTTTAAGGTTTTGTACTTCAATAGAAAAATAAGCAGAACCCTTACAGGATCACTTTGTTATCCGTCTCTCTGTTTGTCTGTCTGTCTGCCTGTCTGTCTGTCAGCCTGTCTGTCTGTCAAGACCCTTTATCTCGGGAATGCGTAGATCTATCGAGTTGAAATTAAAACCATATACTCAGGTCTGCGGTCCCTTGAAACTGTGAAAAATGAAACTTTTAAGTTAACCGAAAAATTTAACTATTTAGATAGATAAGTTTTTACGGAACTTTCAGTGCACGAGCCGACTCGCACTTGCCCAGTTTTTTTTTTTAATTCCCATCGCTCATTTCTTGTTGATGAAATGTTGTCTTTTAAAAGTATATTCCTCTCCATTTATAATTGCCCGCAGACGTTTTAATCCAAATTACAGCTTTAAGTTTAATTAATTTTGTGAACATCTAGATTTCCAACTTTATAAAGTGAATCAATTTGCTTATCATCGTATCGTGAGGAATTAATTACTCTCTTAATTAGTTTCCAGTGCCCAAATTTAATAAGTCACTAAAAGAGTCAAGGCAGATTCTCGAACTAAATTTTGCTGGCATTTTTTTTGGCGTCTATTGATAAAAAATATACAAAAGTATATTGATTAAATTTCCAAACCATTAATATTCTCAAACATTATTATTATTAGACTCCGTGTATTAAAGATCTTCTAGTTTAAAGTTGATGAGATTATGAATATTATATCAATAATACCTACGTAACTTCTAATTTTTTTTTAATAGCCCCAACTGTCCCACTGCTGGGCAAAGGCCTCCCCCAACTTCTTCCAGGTATTCTTTTCTTGAGCTACCTCGAACCAGTCCCCGCGGTAGTCATCTATGTCGTCTCGCCACCTCTACCTAGGTCGACCTCGGTGGCGTCGTCCATCTTCAGGTACCTTCTTATAAATTTAAAAAATGCATTTTTGAACGAACGACCAGATGTCATGTCAAATGATTAGACTCGATAGCAGTTGAAATGTCTAATACCATGATTTTTTCTGGTGATGTGATTCTCGGTATTGTATTTATTGTTGTGATAATGTAATTTTGTGTTAAATGACACAGCTACTATATTCTAAGCACAAACAGTTATTTTTATTAACTAATTCGGTAATGTATTTCCTAAGTATTAATTATCCTAAGTATTTATATTAAAGCTAAGTATATTAGGTATGTTACTTGACCAAGATTTATGTAATAGCAACATTAAAATTTCAATTTAGCCAAAAGTCATGAAATCAAGCCAGCAAAAAAATAAACTAAGCTATGATTATTTATTTTCGTAAAAAATCTAGTCAATTCAGTTTCCAATATGTAATTTTTTATAGTCCTTATACTGGCCGTAATGTTAATTTGATAAAACTAAGTCAATTATTTCGTTGGTATATATCATGGTAACTTATGTAGACACTTAATAATTTCATTAACAACTTCCTCGCCGTTGCTCTGTCTAATTTGAGTCTCCTCATGCATCGACTTTCGGAAGAAAATTATAATGATATTGTTCATCTGTGTTCCACGGACTCTTTTTTTAAATTATCTAATGACTTTTCCCTCTCTAGGGCGCAACGGCGGCGCAACATGCTCTCATGTCAGACTTTTACTGACTAAAACCACACCTATCTTCCTTCTTTGCCTTACATTATACGAACTTGAGTTTTCATTCCGGAGATCAAAACATAATGCGATTCGACTTGAGAAATAGGTCAATGGTTTTTCTTTTAAGATCACTCGGTACAGGGAATGAGATAAGAAAGCTTTATGGATAGACAGAAATCACTAGATAATTTATTGTAAAGCCGAAAGTTTGAGTACATTGGTATGTTTGTTAGTTCTCTACGCTCGAACGGCTGAACGGATTTTGTTGATCCTGGTACAAGGGTTTAAACCGTGTCCTGGGATAGCACGTAGGATACTTTTTATCTTGGAAGTATGTTATGTTGGGATAATTTTCTACTGTCACGCGGGTGAAGCCGCTGGAAACAGCTTGTAAATAAGTAAACATATACTTAGTATCCACTTAAATAACTAGAAGAATTTTCCTTGTTAGGTTATCTTTGGCTCCCAAAATATGAAGGAAGAATTTAAATTAAAAAAAAAAACATTTCCATTATAGGCGATATTCCTTCGCGCTCATTGGACGGCGCGGTCAATGAAAACGCCTACGCAGACCTTAACTATTACAACTACAGGAACATTTTGATAGCAACCTTAAACAAAAGAGATAAGAATTAAATTCGTTGGTACGTCATGCCTTCCATTACGAGTAGACTGTCACTCAACTTTCCCTTGAGATAAGCAAAGGTTCATTTTTATTAGAAACGAAACAACTACGGCATTTGGACAATTTCTGTGGGCAAGCGAGAAGGCCTTTGTATGAGCTTTATCCTGGAGAATAGTTTTTGTGATGAGATAAAAACCCAGTGCACAATGCTGGCGATGTCATTAAAACTAACCTTTATATTATTATCTTTTCTTGTTCGTGGCAATCTTTTTGATATTACGCCAGTATTTTTATGATTGTTATTTTCATTGGTCGTTTCCCTGTATGTGAGAGCCCATAAATGACAATGAGCTTCTAGAATAAGCGAAGTACGTGCTTAGTATTCTTTCTCACTAATTTTACGATTTAGAATATTTTTCTCTTTCTTCTTTTTAATAATTAACCTTGATGGTATGACCTTTATAGGACATGGATAGTTAAAAAAAGCAAAGCTCGTACTACATTAGACCGACGCACACGTGTAACATGCCTGATTTGAACTTAGAACGACGTCGCGTGGCGTAGATCAATTGTAGCTCTACAAGTCTAGTTTCCATATAAAATGTAAGGAGAACGACGCGCTCAGATCGGTGTGTCTGGTACACGTGTGCACAGTGTAGTTCCAGCTTTATTACGGCCCTGAAATGCAAAGGAAAAATAAAGGAACACAGGTTGGTTTCTGTTAAAACCTCGTTAGTAAAACATAGTACAAAATACGGGAAATAGTACAAAGTGCGGGCCTTTTGTAAGTTATATTTATTTTAAAATATTTTTATAAATCACTGCCACAACTTTTTTCTTTTCTAAAACCCTGGTTTTTCATCCAAACAAAATCTATCTTCTATGTATAAATTTATATTTTCTTGCTTGAGAAATTCAGAAGAAGTAAGTCGACCAACTACTAACTTCTTCCGAGTTTCTCCTACAGTTTCGTCAGTAACGGTAACAGTATTTATTTTAAATAAAGAACAAAAAAAATCTGCACCACATTAGCAACGCCTGTTGCGTGAGTGCATTCACAAACACAAGACACCCAGACTTCGTACAACTAGCTACAAGCCATACCAATAATTGTTTCGTCCGGGAATCGAAACCGCGACACGTAGTGCAGCAAGCAATCGGTCAACCACTGCGCCAATTGTACCATCCGTCTGACAATCTCGCTTCACTTCACAGAAAGCGGAAGAAGTTATTAAAATTTGTTGATTTCTCACCATTAGCATTATAAATTCACACTAATATTATAAAGAGGTAAAGCTTGTTTTATTGTTTGTTGGAGGTAATCTATAAAAGTACTGATCCGATTCCTAAAATTTTTTCACCAGTAGAAGCCGCGGGCAAAAGCTATTATCAAATAAAATAGACGCTATATAGAACTTTTTTAGTTTTAAAAAGAATGCCCTCAACTGGTTTTATTTACTATGTTACCACCAACACATAGTTTACGAGTACTCGACGCCTTTTTAAGAATTCCATACTCCATTGGCAACGTATTTACACCATCCATCAAAATTAGACGCTTTTCCGATTAATAAAAAAATGGAGATACTATAACAACACAACATTTATTTATGAAATTAAAAGGGATTGAATCCCTGAAGTATTCTGGAAATATATTAGTTGTCAATTTGTGTAATAAATTGTTTTTTAGGGTTCCGTACCCTTATAGGGAACCCTTATAGGATCACTTTGTTGTCCGTCCGTCTGTCTGTCTGTCAAGACCCTTTATCTCGAGAACGCGTGAAGGTATCGAGTTGAAATATCGCAAAAAAAACGTATATTTTGATACACTCAAAGACCGAAATTCATGGGGTACTTCCCGTTGACCCAGAATCCTAAAATTTGGCACAAAGCTACGTCTTATAGCACAAGCATAGGAAAAAATCTGAAAACAGTGTTGTTACCTAGGTCCCAAAACAAAAAAATGCAATTCGGAAAAATCTTCAAGACTCCATTCGGGAATTGTAGTATGCACGGAACCCTCAGCGCGGGAGTCCGACTCGCACTTGCCCAGTTTTATGTGTTATATACACTTTGTTGTGAGAAGTTAACTGGGTCATTATGTGAACAATGAACGAATGAAAATTATAATTGTTAGGTTTTACGCGGAATAACCACACCTGTAAAGGAATATCGAATCGTGACGTGATATTACAGATATTGAAAAGTTAAAATCTATTGTGTAGGCAGGTAAACGTTGTCGTTCAACATTTCCACCACAAAATGTAACCTATAAATAAAACAAAAGAGAGATGAAAAGCTCTTCAAACACGATTGTTATAGCAACTTATCGTTTTCAATCAAATGTTTGCAATAACAAGTTAAGGTCTCCATTGTGTGACTATTATCTGGAGGAAACAAAAGAAAACTACACTTGAAAGTCGTAAACGATATAATAACTGAACAATAAAAAGCTTGGTGGTTTACTCAGTATGAAAGGTTTTACGTGGCTGAGAAAAACGTAAAAGTCGCTGAACGATCGCAATTAAGAGGCGTTAAGCCCTTAACATGGATACTAGTCCTCATTAACGGGTTCGTTCTCTCGGGTGCCTCGTCAAACCGCCAATGTCACGTCGGCACGTGTAACAACGCCTTAATTACATCACCGACGTTTTTCCATTAAAACTAAGAGCCTGCTTATATACTTACCACAAAACGCGCTCTCAAGTACTCATCAACCCAACTCAGTCATCAGTAATTGTTTCGTTCTAAACTCCTCAGAGAATCAAATACACATTTGATTTGATAAACCAACGCTTTTAACTATTATGTAGGCACGTTGAAACAGAAATCCTAATGCTAGTCTGGAATACATAATATATTCAGCGATGTATTTTTGATGTCTTGTCAAGACCGGTATTGTCCGGGATTACTGAAGCTAAGTAATTAATCCTACTGTTATAGCTACTTTTATTATATAAATTACTCAATTTACGGGTCCATATTTGTCGAAAAATATTTGCTTAGATGTTTGGCTTGCTGGCGAACACTGTGTGTCCACAAAACACATGTTAGTTTATCCTTTTTATCATCTTCGAGATCAACAGAAGATACAGAATACTCAACTCTGTTGTTGTCGACCCCCAAATGTCCCTGAGGTCGATGGAGTGAGGGATTCCTTCACGGGTCGGGGCCTGTCGGTGACTGTCGGGTAACTTCGCGAGCGGTCGGGCCCGCTTTCATCTATTAAGCAACCCAAACGCACTCGGTACTTTAGTAGGTACGAGTAGGACCCCAATTTTAAACAGCCCAGTGAAAGTATAAGAGTAATTTTACGAAACAGTTTTGCGTTACGTCGTATAGTCCGTAGAAATACTCTCATCTCCAATTTCTCATTTGGTTGTTTTTTGTACTCAAATATATTTATTTAAACTCCTTTTTTCATTAAAATTACGGTTTACGTAAATGAGAATCAATTAATTAGTAAACATAGGTGCAGGTTGTTGTGTGTTAAAACAGTTCTTAAACTATTTTAACTCATAATAGTTTTCTAAATTCGACTAGTTACGTAAATCTAAATTTGTCAAACGAATTATTTGAATTTCAAGTAAAATAGATCCTATTGAAAGCTTTGATTTACTTACACAAAGAAAAATATATGGTTCTCCAATTGATTGAAAAATCAATTTGTGAAATTGTTTTCAAATTTTTCAGAGCAACTTCGTTATTGAAATAGATCATTAGTCGCATTGTGTTCGAGAACAGAGCGAGCGTATCATGTCAGGAGTTCGCAGTGAGGGGTGACTCAGACACTTGTAGCATCGAACAAGTTCGAACCGCGTATCCGTTACTCTCCGTAGCCTTGTAACCTCGTAGCCGCGTAGCCTCGTAGTGGCGTGCCCGGCGTACTACGCGACCCAGCTACGCGCTACGGCACCCATCTACACAAGTACACAGTTCACGTTCACATTTACCGCCCGCATTTTCAGTCCTCCAAACTCTACAGGTTGTTTCGATATTACGATGTTGTTACGGAATTCATTGCCTTTTAAGGCTTAATAACGACCCACATAATTTTTAGAATACTCCTCAGTTCTTTGCCGTGATTAAACGTGGCGTTATTTCGGGTTTCGATTGATTTATTTAAACATATAATAAATGTTGTCTGATAATGATTGTGGTTTTACAGATTTATTCGTGCCGTTTACGCGTCCATTTTCACAGAAATTACTTCAATTTGTACGGATATTTTTAATGAAACAAAATAAACTTCGTAATTATGTATTGTAAATAGTAAATTAATACGACTGGTCATTGTAGAAAATATATTATGCAAATATTTATTGAAACATTTCACGTCAAAGAGTGGAAGCTGTATTTAAAATTTTAAATACAACTTTGTACAGCTTGGCGTAGCTTTGTGTAATGAAGCTTATTTGGGCTACCAATCAATAACTAGATAAATTTAATAATTGGGTTATTTTTTAAATGTATAACGTTGTATTCTCTGACTAAACCCATAATGCTGTAACCAAATTTTTACTATTATACAACCCTGTTCCCAATATTACCAGGGCAGGTTTACTATCGTGAGGGAGAGGACATCCTTATGTGCCAGTCGCCGCCGCTGGAGACGCCCTGGGCATCGGGAGTTGCAAAACGTTTCTTTGAAGTTTACTGATAATGAGCAATGGCTAATTTACCGTTCGGCCATCCGGTAAGGTTTTGTTCTGTGATCATGTCGACTCTTGAAAGGCAAAAATTACTAAGCGACATTGAGTAAACTTTACAGGAGAGTGATTTAAACTTAAAATTTTTAGAAAAAATAAAATGTTAGGTGTAAAAAAGTCGGATTTACCATGATGTTAATAATATCTATCTAAATCCGACTATTTCGTCATCTTCAATTTTTTTTTTTTAATGTTTACCTTATTTCACTCTATTGTAAAGTTTGCTCAATGTCGCTTAGTAATTTTTGTCTTTCAAGCGTTGACATGTAATTAGGTGTGTGTCGATCTTCAAGCGAACCAGTCGAGCGTACAAATATCACGCAATAGAAGCTCTTTGAGCTCAACTCAAGAAAATAGCGAAAAAGTGATGTGTAAATATATACTTTTCAGCTTAAGTCGTATAAACGACAATGCGCCCTTTTTTCAAAGATAAAGGAAGCAGAATTTGCCAAAGGTTTTTCACGTTGCGAAGTACTTTTTGTACAACAATAAAACCTATAATAAATATAAATTATTTTCCTTTTGAACCGTCAAAGAGAGCTATGAATTTTGGTAGTGAATCACCTACAGACAAACATTTGCGTTATGCGGCAGAAAATAATTTTATTCATGTATGAACATGTTTTTTGCTTATTCAGCAGCATTATTCGTTGAGCTCGGTAAAATTAGCACAAACATTTAAAATTTGAGCACATTGATGTTCCTGCCTTAAAATCCTAAGTAAGCATGACCAGGCTTTTGCTGATCCTACCAAAGGAGAGACTTTTCAGCCTTTTTTAAATGTAAGACATGTACAGTTCAATCACAAATCATCATTACTAAACTACCAACCACCAACAACACTAATCCACTACTAATCGGACTAAACAATATAATTTAATATATTACGTATTACTTGCGATATACATGCGATTACCAAGTCAATCTAGGTCATCAAGGTCCCCTTAAGTACCTACATAGATAAATTAACATCTCACAACTTTTTACGGTAGAACTGAGTTGCATGGCTTGCTTTTTCTACAAGTTATGTTTTTGATGACATTTAGCTTCTTTTTGTAGATTCTTTTCTACTAAAAATATACAGGAACACTGATTCATTCACTGTAAATGCAACATTGTAATCCTATATAACCTATAAGGGATTACAAAGTTATTTATGCAGTTGGTGTATCTAGAAAACTGTACCGGAATTGCAAAATGTTTTAGTTTTTCTTTGATTTACACACTAAACAATAATTGTATTCCGTATTTTAAGCTTCTAAGTCTGCTAGTAGTGCCCTAGACTTTTGATGATGACAAAATTAAGAATATTTGACCAGTTATAATTCTTAAACTACTGGTTCAAATTCAATGAAATTTTAAATATGCCGTGTTTATATAATGCCTGCTTGGTTACTGAAAATTTAGGCTTCTAGTTTGATTCACAACGAACAGTTCAGGCCATTTTCGATCCCATATAACCATATGGGATCGAAAATGGCCTGAACTGTTTCAAGAGTAGAATGTTACGGCCGTGCCATTTTTTTGCTTGCCTTGGTGGGGGCACTACTGTGCCGTCTAATAACATAATTGATGATATTTTGATCAATATGATAATTTGACATTTTCTGAAACTGAACATAACTATTAATAAATTATGGACTTAATAAATAATGTACGTAGTGTAAACAGTTTATTTTATTAAATTATTAGTCAATGGCAAATGTAAATGAATGCTGTCAAAAAATGTTAATATTGTCAATATTATATTAAAGCAACAGCCTGATCTTTGTTAAGCCGGTGGTCTATTTTATCGGCTTGAGAATCGACCCACCGTCAACTTGTATCGGATTCAATTAATCAAACTCTGAAATTACTTGAGAAACTTATTGAAATATTTAATTATAATTTAAAATTCCTCTAGGAACAATACACAATACCAATTTTAAATTATTTACTAAGACTAAATTGTTACTTTTAATAATAAATATGTGAAGTACCTATGAAGTTTTAGAAAACCATACTTTTTTAAAAGAATTTATTATTAATTTATGCCTCTCAGCTACGTTCAATGACTCACTCAGCTAAATTACTTTCTATTTCGTTAAAAATGCAGACTGAAATGTCAAACTTTGCTAGTGTGTTAACTTCAAAGTTAGTTTTGCCGGTGACCTGGTGAGGGTCGCTGGAATCCGATGGATGAGAGACGCACAGGACAGGTCGTTATGTCAACTTTTGCCCAACAGTGGACGTATTTCAGCTGAGTTGATGATGATGATGATGTAAGGAAAATATCGGTTATGGAAGATACGAAGTCAAAGCCACATGAAAAGGACCTATATTAATACTATACTCCGTTTCGAATTACGTCAAAAGTGGATTAGTAGTTTAAGCATGAAATCGTATTAGATATATAGAGTTACATTTCTAATATCATAGTGGATGATCAAAATAATGACACGAAACAGTCTTAGATTTTCCAAAAAACTAATTAAAAAACATGTCACATTTGGCCTTAATTCATTAAACCCCAAGCAAACGCCGGCGTTCGCGCACCTATTATCTTTCTATTATCTTTCTATTGTGTCTGTAATTTCCACGATTGAAAGATAAACGAGATTTTTTTTATAAAAATGCGTGATTACAAGTTAAGTCTGCGTGGGCCTAGGATGCGTTGCCATTGAAGCAAAGTTGAGGGCAGCGGACTGGAGAAGAGCAGTGAAAAATGGCGAGTGTTGCTCGTGATGTGGAGCGGGCTGGAGTTTAGTTGGGCTACCCTCCGCTTTCTGTTCTTCTTCTCCGATGTGTCCGGCTTGGTGCCGCGTATTCATTACTTTTAATTATAAATTTATAAAGATTTAAATAGTCATTTATTATTTCTTTTTTCTTGTGAGAGTTTAATTTTGTTTTTTGTGTTAGTTTATTTTTTTTTAGTTTTTATCGATTTTACGATCTCAACATTCGTACGCCTTCATGGCAAAACATAGCGCTCATTTCATTAATGTAAGACCTTCATGTAAACACCTATGTTCTACAAATAAAATTCTGATTCTGATACCTACTTTTATTTGAAAGACGGCTCAGTTCCAATTTGGGCGAGTTTCTGAATTGAATGACAGGTTTTCAGGCTAAAGTAGAGTTTGAGAAATACTCAACTTCATACATATAATAGTAATAGTCAAAAGCTTCGACGACGACCATCTGTCTAAGCTGTCGTTGCGCGGTTGGATCAAGGGCCTGATACAGGAGTCAGGCTTCTCGATACGGCTCGCATTGTGAGCACGCTATTGTTTCTGGAGCTCTAACCACCGGTAGCTTAGACTGCTGTAGGTGGACTACTATTTTTCATATTTCTAAATGTTTTTTTATATATATATTGTAATTAAGAAATATTTAAAAATACCAAAAATATGTATAGAAAATATAAAATAATAATATTTTATTATTAACTAGCTTTTGCCCGCGGCTTCGCCCGCATACATAAAATATAGCCTATGTCACTCAAGAATAAAGCAGCTTTCTGTCGGTGAAAAAATTTTAGCAGTCGGACCAGCAGACCGTACTTTCAGAGATTACCTCCTACAAACAAAAAAACATAAAAACAACTTTATTATAATATTATTGTAGATTATATTAATGTAGATAATATGCTTAAATCAGAAATCGGGACACGCTGTGTCGATCCCTTCCACTCCACCCAGCTGTGCGTCAGTGGAAACGCACCCTTATTATTACGTCGATGCGGAGTCGACTGGAGGATAGGTACTTATACGGACTTTCTGAAGTTTGTCTTGAAATGAAGCGATTAAATCGGGCGTTCAAAATGTTGCTGTAGTATAAGATTAATAGCAATCCTGAGAAATCGGATTTATTTGAGTGGATATAAAATATCGACACGAGTGCACAGTAAAATGAAGTTATTTTATGATTTTAATTGGCTTGTCAATGTCAATGTCACCTACGCTGCACTAGCTAGCGTTATAACATTCATTTTCATAACATATTTGTTTTTTGTTTACATTTATAATGTACTCGTATTTTACTTCTTGTTTCGTTTTTATTTCATTTTGAGATAGGGCCCAAACACAAACTAACGATGCGATGTCGCATCATAAAAATCTACGAGCTCGTACGACTCGTCGGTAAAAAAGAATTAAAAAAAGAAAGAAAATAAAAAAAGTTTGCTATTCGTAAAAATCTTCGAGGCTTCATTCAGGAATTGTAGTTTGCACGGAACCCTTAGTGCGCGAGTCCGACTCGCAATTGCCCAGTTTTTTTTTTTAAGTTTCACGGTATGCCATGAGCCAAGCGCGCTTCCCTAATGGAAATGCGGCTGTAAGTGGCCAATGTCGGCATGGCGCAAGCACTCCAGCCACACGGCCAAAGGAAGATACAGAACACCGTGTGTACTTGTTTGGCAATGACTACCTCTCCACATGTGGGCCCCTGGTAACTCATCAATATTGTGTCTGTTAACTGCTCCACCTCTGTTTTAATACGTATACATTTTTTATTATATATATTTTTATAACACATTGCTTTTGCAAGATTTTTAAAATTTTTAAGATTTTTTTTTTTTTTTTTTTTAATTTATGGTGGGAAAAAATCATGCATTGACATCCCCCGCCCTTGGGCGGAGCGGGAGATAGTGTCAGACTCTTACTGACTAAAAGACCCACCCCGCCTCCTTCTAGCCTTCATACCGGGGCTCGAGCGCCCTTCCGGATAACCCTGGCCCCAGTAGGCTTTTTGATTCGCATCGTACATTGTACGGTTACTGAACCGATGCTCTGCCACACGAAATCGCATCGCATATTACTGCGATGCGGCGTTGTTTCGGATCGCATCGCACTTCTGTGATACCTATAAAGGTGATTGCCAGAAAAGTTTTCCATGATTAATTCTGACTATTTTTTTTTTAATGTGTAAACTATATGTTTTTATGTCACTGAAGGGACAAATTCTGAGACAAAAAACTATTTCTTATTTAAAAATTTTCTTGAGGTCGCCGCAACTCGTTCTATTCCTCGTTTTGCACCCCGTTTTTTTTTCAGATTTTTGTTCTAATTTTATTTAATTTATTGAAATATCAATTTTTATTTTATGTTTATTTAAAGAGCTTTTTCGCTAATGCGAATAAAACTCTGTAGGAGAATGAAATAAAAATAAGTGTTTGTTTAATAATCAAATAAAAAATTATAGCTATGTTTTGGGCCGGATCTTCAGAGCGAACCATATTTATTATTGGTATTATTTTATCTGATACTGGGTTCGATATAAGTTATGCGCGTCAATTTGTGTTTTGAGCGATTGATTCCGGACACATCTCGTTAAAATATGATATGTGTCCTCGTCTTCGATACATTATAGTGTAAACAGGTGACGTTAAATCAAATTTATTGAGAGGCATATGACCTGAACGAAGCCTTAATAACATTATTAAATTCTCCATGGCAATAAAATACTTATCCATCCACGGTGAATAAGAAGGTTGTTAATGGATTATTCTGTACCAAAAGCCTTTTTACCTCGACCGAATATCAAATCTACTAATTATCGAATCTACGTTCTTAAGTACAAACCGAGGTACATTCTATATGAAAAAAAAAGCATAATTAAGTAAAATGCGAATATGACAGCCTAATTAGACACATACCGCTATAATTAGGTAAAAAGTTAAATTTTCGACTGCGGTCTACATTATTTCACTTATTCCACTTGACAGTTAATCAACGGTGACGGGACCACGATTTCACAATCAGTTAAATAATTGATTGTATATATAAAATTTCCCTCGGTCACGCCATAACTTGAAAACGAATAGACCGGTTAAAATCATATTTTACGGTTCCGTACTTCAAAAGGAAAAATCGGAACCCTTATAGTATCACTTCCCGTTGACCCAGAATCCTGAAATTTGACACAAAGCAAAGTCATATAGCACAGGTATAGGAATAAATCTGAATACAGAAAATTTGTTGTTACCTACGTCACAAAAAAAAAAGTTTGCTATTCGTAAAAATCTTCGAGGCTTCATTCAGGAATTGTAGTTTGCACGGAACCCTTAGTGCGCGAGTCCGACTCGCAATTGCCCAGTTTTTTTTTTTAAGTTTCACGGTATGCCATGAGCCAAGCGCGCTTCCCTAATGGAAATGCGGCTGTAAGTGGCCAATGTCGGCATGGCGCAAGCACTCCAGCCACACGGCCAAAGGAAGATACAGAACACCGTGTGTACTTGTTTGGCAATGACTACCTCTCCACATGTGGGCCCCTGGTAACTCATCAATATTGTGTCTGTTAACTGCTCCACCTCTGTTTTAATACGTATACATTTTTTATTATATATTTTTTATAACACAATGCTTTTGCAAGATTTTTAAAATTTTTAAGATTTTTTTTTTTTTTTTTTTAATTTATGGTGGGAAAAAATCATGCATTGACATCCCCCGCCCTTGGGCGGAGCGGGAGATAGTGTCAGACTCTTACTGACTAAAAGACCCACCCCGCCTCCTTCTAGCCTTCATACCGGGGCTCGAGCGCCCTTTCGGATAACCCTGGCCCCAGTAGGCTTCGACCCGGCTGGGTCCCTGCTGTTGCTGACAACTCCTTGAGGCGCGCGGGAACAGTGCGCGCCGTCGACGACTTGGGCTTGGTCCGGACAGTTACCGGACGGCCGGACAGTGAGCTACCCATTGCTCACCGTCCGCAAGCCCGCGTCTACGTTCGCCGGAAATCGGGATCGGAATCCCGGCGACGGCGGCGGCGATAACGCCGTTGCCTGTCTGCCTGCGTTCGGCCTCGTCCTTTGCGAGCATTACTGCTTCGCAGAAGTCGGCGACCGCCTGCCACTCCTCCTCGCTCCGGACCATGGCCTCAACCAAGGCCCGGCGCGAGGGGTCTCCGCCGCCGATCACCCCCACGAGGGCACGGT
The DNA here is from genome assembly GCA_910589285.2 of Mythimna ferrago. Lineage (NCBI taxonomy): Eukaryota > Metazoa > Arthropoda > Insecta > Lepidoptera > Noctuidae > Mythimna > Mythimna ferrago. The sequence continues at coordinate 12,559,644 of OU342673.1, read as the reverse complement.
GATGCTCCGCCCAAGCAGGGCACACCTCGACTGTGTGCTCCACCGTGTCCTCCGGGCGTTCCGCACAGTGGCGACACCCGGGCGTCACTTCCGCATGAATCGAGTGCAGGAAACTCCCGAACGAACCATGTCCGCTGAGTACCTGCGTCATGCGGAAGGTAAGGACGCCGTAAGGTCTTTCCAGCCACGCCTCAAAGAGGGGACTTACCGAAATTTTTAAGACTTCAACTGCCTTAAATTCGTTGATAATTTATTTTGTTAACACTTTATTGATAGTTGTAATTATTTATAGTTTTCTAGCTTTTTTTATATAGCCTTTTTTTTGTTTTATAATGTGAATGTGGGAATACGGTATAGGTACCCCACGAACTCTCAGCTTACTTCCTATTAAGAATTACTTTATTTTTATTATGTTTTTTTTTTTTGTGTTTTTGTGTACAGTATTGTTCCACACTGTTCTTACATGGTATCTATAAATATCGTAACATGAACCACTTTTTAAAAGTGTAACCAAGTTTTTGCCGGTTCTTCTCCATAGGAAACGACCAGTTTGAAACCGTGCACTAGCTTCTGACGTTTTATAAGTACCCACGTAGGCCTATATGAAATAAAATATTTTGACTTTGCTTTATTTCTCTAAAAGTAACCTAAGTATAAACTTGGTCTAGCCTTTTAAAAAATTCCCAAATTACTTGTATATTATTTTTAATAAAAGAATGTTATTTTGATAATACAAACAGACCCTTCAATTTTATTTCTTACGTATGGCTATGGATGTTTAAGAAACTTAAGTAAGACATCTGAGAGACAGTTCCATACCTAGTTCTAGTAGAATCCAATTATTATACCTTTATTTCTATCTAAACCTTAAATGTATAAATATTTATGTTAAACACAAATTCTAATTTAAGTAAATAATAGGCAATTGCCTGGGTGCTTCGCACTTGCTAGGTTTACTAATGATACGCATAAAATATATTGTCATAATTTACATTGGCATAACGAAATTCAGCATTATGATCATTACGCATAATATTATTAGGCATAAATGTTTTGCCATAAATACTGCTAACCTAACCTAACCTAACTTTTGCATTATACCAAAGTATTATTATGCTAATAAAAGTTATGCCAAAACGTTATGCCAAACTATATTATGCCTTAAAATTTTATGCCAACAGGGGTCCGACGCGCGCACAAATGACATTGAAAATGTTTCAGTTCAATTTTACTGGAAAGGTATCCTTTGAGGCCGGTCCTCAAAGTATACCTTTTCAAATTTATTACTCTTTTCGATGAATACTGTCAGTTGATGAAATGAGAACCGAATTGTCTAGTATCGAGCAGTAGAACTAATTATGTAGTTGCATTACGTAGCGCGACGATATTTTTCTTATTTTATTTTCTTTCTATTATTATGTTTTACTAGCGAATGCCAACGGTGTGTGCTACAATTAAAATGCATTGTTTTAATGGTCTGTTACCATTTTCGCATTATTCATCTATAGGTACGTAATCCTCAAGCACATCAACTTTGTTTTTACAAATCGTTTTAAACCAACTGTTGGTTCAGTCATCTGCTACGGCTTCTTTCAACAACTTATTGTTGGTTTTCAACTACCTATCGGTGTTGCTTTCGTTGCTTTGAAATTATTATGGCAAATGTAGGTTCTGTTTCTATACTTCATGTATATAAATAAATTTGTGGAACTAGGATCGAATTAAAAGCCTGACTGTTAGCATAGCATAGCATAGCATAGCATAGCATAATCAGCCTTCTTAATGATCCCACTGCTGGGACTCGGGGCTCCTCTCTAGGAGTGGGAATGGGCCGTAATCCACCACGCGGGACAAGTGCGGTTTGGTGAATGTCACATATCTTCGACTTTTTTTTGAGCAGTGGTGGTCGAGTGCTAACGGCCCCAACTTACGAGTTGTAGGCCGCGGGTTCAAACCCAGCCAGGCGCATTACTCTGTGTAATTTATTTCATTACCAAAGCTCTCAAAACGATGAAAGAAAACATCGCTAGGAAACCGGCATGTCCTCATTATTGTTTTACTCAAAATATAAAATATTACTCTGTGATTTTTTATTTACGTTAGGAACGCTTAGGTACCAGACTGTATGTTATCAGGTTTATAAAAAGACGATCTTCGTGAAGCCCGGATTTAATTGAATACAGTTGTAATCGAAGAGAAATCTTCCATAAAATGATGTCATAAACACATCTAAATAGAGAGAAGTTTCTCTTCCTTTAATTTACTTCGCTCATTCGATAAGAAACTTGAGATTCTTAAGCCCCTAAGCCGTCTATAGTACCTAAGCTCGTGCGATCTATCGGGTATTTATTTACCTATAGAATTAACTGAACCATTTAAGTGCGCAACTCTAAACGGAAGCCAACGGTATCAAGGATAAATAACGATAAGTCTTAGTTTTCTGCATAAAGAAAAGATGGTTGCATTAAAACTAATAAAACAATTGCGTTGAAATAAATTAAGGTGTCTCGTAAACGTTTTTTGGTTTTCGATACGTTGAACTCCATACGATTGCTGCATATTTCAGTATACTCCTCACAAGGGAGTTGATAAATCCGGACTTTTTATCTGCTTTGGCTACGATGGTGTCTTAAGTGATTTACAAAAGTTAGTTGGACACTCAAATCACGAATGGAATTAACTCTCTGAAGAGAAATACCGTTTCAGAAGGTACTTTTCTACTCGCCTATCGTTTGACATTGATCATGATTTAAAAGCTTGTTGCTTCATCTAACACAATCCAATGCGATGTTTGACGAAAACGCAATGCGAAAAAAGAGATAACGCCTGAAAACTCTGTTAGCATTCGGTAATTCCGTGATTTATTTGAATATTTCACAAAATTGCGTCCAAGTCTTTCTAAATCTTTAGATCATCCGCAAAAATTTTGAGTGTATGTTATCGTTTACAAATAGAACCAAGATGATTTTAAATTAACCATTAATCTATTATAGCCATAGTTGCCTCAAAATCCAATCAAATTCCTTAAAGCGTGACTCAATGTATTAGAAACTAGAATTACGTCCGAAGTCGGGCTACACTAAAAGTACTCGTAGTTCCAAACTTAATTATGATGTGAAATTCTGGTATTTAATCACTAATAACATATAACAATGTTTTGGACATTGTATTAAGTAAACCTGTTTGTAATTTATAGAGAAATGCTATCATAATTCTGTAGGATTTTGAGTGTGTCTGCTCAGTTTCATAGTTAAGTGGAGCTATAACTGGTTTGAGGACTTTGAGAACAACGAGCACTCTCGACCCGCCGCTACGCTTTTGTCTGTCTCCGGCTTAAGGAGCTCAGATCCCGATTTCAGAACCTCAACATAAATCATTTTCCATTCGATTTGTTTGAGCATCCCGCTTTGTATTTTTTTGTCATGAAGGATTGTCAAACAAGTGATCTTATTGATTGGTATTATATTAAAATGGAGGTCATATTCTAACAATATGATAATAACTCAGCTATATTGTTATTACTGTAGATATATAACATTATATTACTAAATCGATTATGATTAGATTGTTTTTTTTTTTTTATGTGGGATACCCGCTCCATGTGGAGCGAGAGAATTCATCTATAGAATTGTTTACTTTTAAATGTAAGACATGAAGCTTATTTTTATTATTCCATTTATTTATATATCTACCTTTCAGTCGTGTAAATTAGAGACACAATTGAAAGGCAATGACAGCGCGAACGCCGGCGGCGTGCGCTTGGGGATTCATGAATTAACGTTTATAAAAAGTTTTAATATAAAAAAAAAAAAAAATTGAAACATAAAAAATAATAGCCTTGCATCGGGAACAAGGCCCAAACCACGTACCGGTAACGTGGTTAAAGCTCTTGGGAGAAAATCTCCTCACAATACGTGGCTCGTCCTGGAGTACCGCTTTCTGTCAAGCTCTAGATTCAACTGCCCAGCAAGAGTCTCCGCGAATTTTGCTCAAAGCTCTTGGCTATGAAGTTATTGGCCTTTATGACTATCGGCGCAGTGACTGCTGTATCCGCTTCCTACACGTCGAATCAGTAGTATGACCCATCAAAATCAATCAGTGAGAAAGGATATTCTTGATTAATTTCACTAATAGGTACTAGTAATCTGTGCATGCCAGACCGGTACGTGTGGAGGCGGCGGCGACCACCATTGTTGGCTGTGCCTGCTGCCAGAATTAACCTGCTGTCAAAAGCACCCCTCACACGCACAATACGCGTGCTAAACGAAGTGCATGAGAGGATTGACCTATTTTCGAGCCATGAGAGTTAGTTATATTTAAATATTAGTTAATGTTATGTATTATGTCTGATTTTATTTACATATAGGTTAAGCTTACATTTTTATTAATTTTTTTTTGTATTTTTATAGGATCAGTATATTTTATGTTGTAATAGAGTCTAGTGTCGTTTTAAATTTTTAGGAAAGTGTTTACTATAAGATGATTTTTTTTATTTTTAAATCACTGTTGTATTGAGTTCAACCTGTAAAGATAGTGCTAGAGCATCTTATACGGATAGGTAGGGTAGCTTGAGCCCAAGCTCGGTTGTCCATAGCCACATTTAAATATATAAGAGTACACCGGATAATTTGGTTCCTCATTTTCAAAAGATGAGAGTGTTTCCACAAATGGAAATAATGTTAATTTAAATCCAAAATAGCAAAACGAATTGACCTTTCAAATACCGTAATTAGAGACACAATAAAAAGACAATGAGAGAGCGGACGCCGGCGTTCGCTTAGGATTTAATTAATTAAGCTAGTAAAATGGATATTAATTTAGATCTTTTCTAAATATTAAAATTTTCCACCAAAGAGAGGAAGAGAACGTTTTAAATAATTTTGATTTTGGGAGATATTTTGTCAAATATTAGAAGAGTCAGTTTGTTTGTTTGGGTACTGTCAGAGATGAAGAGTTCACGTTTCAGAAACTTGCAGTCAAGTGATCAAGTCCTATGGAGTGAAGTCTACTTTTGATAGTGTGTGGAGTCATAGAAAAAGATGGAGACACTTGTATTAATGACAGAAAAGACTATTCCTAGTACTTCATTAACGGACGGTTACTGAGATATAAACTGCAGAATTAAAATCACAAGTCACCAAAGGTAATCAAAACATGGTGAAGTTTTGGCAACTACGTGCACTTAGATTCCTAATAAGACTTCTTTTCAACAACATTGAGAATAACGATATGTATAATTTTTGATTACTTTGGATAAACTAATCCTAATTTAGAAATGGCCTTTCTTCTTTTGAAGGTAATTTCCACCACGGATTTAGAAAATCCATATCCCTTAGAATTACCTAAGATCCCTATTTCCTCGATAACGGTTAAATACGTTCAGTGTATCATAATGCGAGCCTTATTGAAGGCATCTTGACGCCTTCGCGATAATGGGAGAAGATTGATGTATTACTATGTATTTTACAGACATATTTCGCGAAGAGGCTGTTTATAGATTATAATGAGGGTTGAAAATCGGTCCATGTATCAGATGGTCGTAGGCCTTTTACCTTTTTTTTTTGGTAGATTGATTGAAATAAATTAAGATTTATAGGAGAGGTCATTTGTCATAATATTCTCTTAAAAGATCAGTCCTCTTATGCTGCAAGGATGTAAGTAAATTGTTATTATGATAGTTTTTTCTACGTAACTTTTCTAAATACTCATTGCTGCAAATACAAGCGTGATACGATAATGCGATATAGATAATTTGAAGTGGGAAAGAACTACCTAATTTTGATAAAAAGATGTTTTGATATTGTGACTCCATATGATCAATACAATTCAAAAATTAGGCGTGACTTAGGGAAACATTTCAGTATCTCCACCGGTACAATTAACTTCAACTGTTAATTTTTGTTATGCAACGTCTTTCGTATATATAGATGCCTACAGGTACTAATATAGAGCTCCATAGATATTTTTAGCACGATGTCATATCATCACGTTAGGTTTTAGTCACAACTCTGACACTCCTTCTCGTACCACCTAGAGCAGGAAGATTCCACTAAGGTACTAATCGTTCTTATTTTGAACTAACTGACCCGGCGAAATTCGCCTTACAGTCAATGAATGTAGTTTATCTTTCGGTATAGCCAACCGATTGCAATGAAACAAAGCCTAAGTTATATATCAAGTTACACACAATATTATTGTATATAAGTTATCTCTACATCGATTTCGTACATTTTACGTGTTGCGCGCTCAACTAAATTTTCGATCAACTTATAACTTACTTGTTATAGGTACGAAGCAACAAGCAACTTCCGATGGAAACTCCAATACAGGGCAAACTCCCAAATAACTTAAATAAACGCGGAAGTTTAAACAAAATGGGAACTTGTGAACAGGTCATTACGATGACGTCATAGTTCTCAACAGAATTAAACAGAGCTGAACCATTATTTAGTACTCAAGGTTAGTTTAAAAATTGCTTGTTGCTGGCATCAAAGGTTATTGAAACTGTAATCGGTTCTGAAAGCTAACGAAAACTTAATCTCACTTTCAGTTTTAAGTAAATAAAAAAAAAAAAAATAAAAACAAAAAAAAAAAAAATCAGAAAAAAAAATAAAATAAATAATGACATTTACTTACAAAATATGATAGGAGGCGTTAGTTAACAAATAGTAAAGTTTTAAGAACATGCCGGGCCTACATATACGAGTAAACAACAATATCCAAAGGTTAGAAATTGCTATTGGCGTCGGATAAATTAGGATTTTATTCAATCTTGAAGGGGCTGAAGAGATAGCGGAAAAGCACCGAGACCAGGGCTCCCAAACGAATTTCAACCTTGTTACCTGGTACCAAAGTTTTATATGTAAGTAATACACATAATTGATAAGACTCTCGTCGGTCCTGTTAACAAAGTTGATGTATAGTACCCGCAAAATACGTAACATGCGAGTGTTTTAGGTCAACGAAAATATGTTTCAAAATTATTTTTATTATTTTCGCGAAATTAAGAAATCATGATGTACTATCTACACGTAGTAATCAACACACACCACACGTTACATTATATATATATATACATTACCTACATAACCTTTTTTTTAGGTGGAAATTAATCCGATTATTTCTCCCGTTCTTGAGCGGAGCGGGCGTGTCAAACTTTTACTGACTAAAACCCACTCATCATCATCATCATCATTTCAGCCGAAAGATGTCCACTGTTGGACATAGGCCTCCCCCAAGCGTCGCCACAATGAGCGGTCCCGTGCGTCTCGCATCCTTCGGATTCCATCGGATCGTACTAAAACCCACTACTAACATAGTATTCTTTCTTTGCCTTCATTTTAGGACCTCGAGGTTCTCTTTTGCACAACCCATGACCCCGGTAGGCTTTGACATCTCCTTGATGTACAGTTGCCATCACGGATCTTGAGCGGTTGTGCAGAAGTCAAATATTCAGTCTCTTTAGTGGTGCGACGCGGGGGCGGGGAGTGTCAGTGATTGGCTGTCCGCGCCATCGCGTCATAGACGTCACTCGTCATTCGTTCACTGCGTTGCTGCATATATCTAACAACGAAGACGGTCTCGCCAATGTAAGGAATGCGCAAAGCGATCTCCACTCTGACGCCGAGCGTTCAAGATCCGTGATGGCAACTGTACTCGTGAAACACTAGTCGAAGAATCGAGCTCGGTCCGGACAAGCTACCTATTGCTCTGGAAATCGGGGTCGGGATCAGTGTTAATTAAAAGTTTTATCTAAACAAATTACCCTCTCTCAATCACCTAGCTGCGTGTTCATTAGTGGGTGATTAGTTTGAACTATAGGGAATTCAGTCTTACTTTAATAGGCATGGTGATTTTTCTTAAAAAATATCGACTTTTTTAATCGATTCGAATTGTATATTATATCTAAACGATCGATTAAGTAATAAATTGAGTTCTAAAACATCGATCCATTGGTTTGGTATTGAGTCCTATAAAGTACGATACAGATGATCCGTTTCATGACTGTTAAATAATCGGGTGTGCAATTTTCACATACCTAATAATTAGCTTGAGGAAATTAGGGAATTTGAAAGTTTTTAAATAACAATATGGTTTTGGGATTCTTAGATTAATTGACCTCAGATCACCATTCCTGTACATTAATTTGAATTACAATAATAGTACATTATGATACAAGTGTACAATGTACAGAAGTGTTTGGTATGCACGAGAACGCTAATATAGCATTTGAGGTACTTCATTTTTCTACTTTATAGTTTTAGATATCTTTTACCTTCACAGTACCTACAGTAATTAGATTAGTGTTCGACCGAAACTAGTATTTAAACCGAAACCGAATTTCGGCAACAGTCTCAGTTTCGTCCGAAACCGAAACTTCCTTACAAAGATCATGTTTTGAGGGTAATATAAAGAAAACGTTATTATAATCAGGTAGGCCTTATTTTTGAAGTGAAAACTTCTTTAGCGGCGTTGAGCACTTTTTCTGTAATGGGTATAAAATCTTAAACTCGCGTCAGGACACGTGACCTGATCGAAAAAGCGTAAGACGGATGGAGAGTAGACAGCTATCCCTTATCGCGCGTTGTGAAAGGGGGCTAGACGGAAAAAATTCTCACGAAAAATTGTACCGACACTTTAACTGTCAAAATATAAATCCAAGATGGCGGCTGCAAGAAATTATCAACTTTTTCGTCATGGGTGTCGTTTTCATGGTTTTCGAGGGTGTTGAAACCGATGGTACTGTCAAACTATAAATCCAAGATGGCGGCTGCAAGAAATTATAAAATTTTTCGTTATGGGTGTCGTTTTCATGGTTTTCAAGGGTGTTGAAACCGATAGTACTGTCAAAATGTAAATCCAAGATGGCGGCTGCAAGAAATTATCAAATTTTCCGTCATGGGTGTCGTTTTCATGGTTTTCGAGGGCGTGGAAACCGATGGTACTGTCAAAATGTAAATCCAAGATGGCGGCTGCAAGAAATTATCAACTTTTTCATCATGGGTGTCGTTTTCATGGTTTTCGAGGGTGTTGAAACCGATGGTACTGTCAAAATATAAATCCAAGATGGCGGCTGCAAGAAATTATCAACTTTTTCGTCATGGGTGTCTTTTTCATGGTTTTCGAGGGTGTTGAAACCGATGGTACTGTCAAAATGTAAATCCAAGATGGCGGCTGCAAGAAATTATCAACTTTTTCGTCATGGGTGTCGTTTTCATGGTTTTCGAGGGTGTTGAAACCGATGGTACTGTCAAAATATAAATCCAAGATGGCGGCTGCTAGAAATTATCAACTTTTTCGTCATGGGTGTCGTTTTCATGGTTTTCGAGGGCGTTGAAACCGATGGTACTGTCAAAATATAAATCCAAGATGGCGGCTGCAAGAAATTATCAAATTTTTCGTCATGGGTGTCGTTTTCGTGGTTTTCGAGGGTGTTGAAACCGATAATACTGTCAAAATGTAAATCCAAGATGGCGGCTGCAAGAAATTATTAATTTTTCCGTCATGGGTGTCGTTTTCGTGGTTTTCGAGGGCGTTGAAACCGATGGTACTGTCAAAATATAAATCCAAGATGGCGGCTGCAAGAAATTATCAAATTTTTCGTCATGGGTGTCGTTTTCGTGGTTTTCGAGGGTGTTGAAACCGATAATACTGTCAAAATGTAAATCCAAGATGGCGGCTGCAAGAAATTATCAACTTTTTCGCCATGGGTGTCGTTTTCGTGGTTTTCGAGGGTGTTGAAACCGATGGTACTGTCAAAATATAAATCCAAGATGGTGGCTGCAAGAAATTATCCAATTTTTCATCATGGGTGTCGTTATCATGGTTTTCGAGGGTGTTGAAACCGATGGTACTGTCAAAATATAAATCCAAGATGGCGGCTGCAAGAAATTATCAACTTTTTCGTCATGGGTGTCTTTTTCATGGTTTTCGAGGGTGTTGAAACCGATGGTACTGTCAAAATGTAAATCCAAGATGGCGGCTGCAAGAAATTATCAACTTTTTCGTCATGGGTGTCGTTTTCATGGTTTTCGAGGGTGTTGAAACCGATGGTACTGTCAAAATATAAATCCAAGATGGCGGCTGCAAGAAATTATCAAATTTTTCGTCATGGGTGTCGTTTTCGTGGTTTTCGAGGGTGTTGAAACCGATAATACTGTCAAAATGTAAATCCAAGATGGCGGCTGCAAGAAATTATTAATTTTTCCGTCATGGGTGTCGTTTTCATGGTTTTCGAGGGTGTTGAAACCGATAGTACTGTCAAAATATAAATCCAAGATGGTGGCTGCAAGAAATTATCAAATTTTCCGTCATGGGTGTCGTTTTCATGGTTTTCGAGGGCGTGGAAACCGATGGTACTGTCAAAATGTAAATCCAAGATGGCGGCTGCAAGAAATTATCAACTTTTTCGCCATGGGTGTCGTTTTCGTGGTTTTCGAGGGTGTTGAAACCGATGGTACTGTCAAAATATAAATCCAAGATGGTGGCTGCAAGAAATTATCAAATTTTCCGTCATGGGTGTCGTTTTCATGGTTTTCGAGGGCGTGGAAACCGATAGTACTGTCAAAATGTAAATCCAAGATGGCGGCTGCAAGAAATTATCAACTTTTTCGTCATGGGTGTCGTTTTCGTGGTTTTCGAGGGTGTTGAAACCGATAATACTGTCAAAATGTAAATCCAAGATGGCGGCTGCAAGAAATTATCAACTTTTTCGCCATGGGTGTCGTTTTCGTGGTTTTCGAGGGTGTTGAAACCGATGGTACTGTCAAAATATAAATCCAAGATGGTGGCTGCAAGAAATTATCAAATTTTCCGTCATGGGTGTCGTTTTCATGGTTTTCGAGGGCGTGGAAACCGATGGTACTGTCAAAATGTAAATCCAAGATGGCGGCTGCAAGAAATTATCAACTTTTTCGTCATGGGTGTCGTTTTCGTGGTTTTCGAGGGTGTTGAAACCGATAGTACTGTCAAAATGTAAATCCAAGATGGCGGCTGCAAGAAATTATCAAATTTTCCGTCATGGGTGTCGTTTTCATGGTTTTCGAGGGTGTTGAAACCGATGGTACTGTCAAAATATAAATCCAAGATGGCGGCTGCAAGAAATTATCAAATTTTTCGTCATGGGTGTCGTTTTCGTGGTTTTCGAGGGTGTTGAAACCGATAATACTGTCAAAATGTAAATCCAAGATGGCGGCTGCAAGAAATTATTAATTTTTCCGTCATGGGTGTCGTTTTCATGGTTTTCGAGGGTGTTGAAACCGATAGTACTGTCAAAATATAAATCCAAGATGGTGGCTGCAAGAAATTATCAAATTTTCCGTCATGGGTGTCGTTTTCATGGTTTTCGAGGGCGTGGAAACCGATGGTACTGTCAAAATGTAAATCCAAGATGGCGGCTGCAAGAAATTATCAACTTTTTCCTCATGGGTGTCGTTTTCGTGGTTTTCGAGGGTGTTGAAACCGATAGTACTGTCAAAATTTAAATCTAAGATGGTGGCTGCAATAAATTATCAACTTTTTCGATATGGGTGTCTTTTTCATGGTTTTCGAGGTTGTTGAAGCCGATAGTGCTGTCAAAATGTAAATCTAAGATGGCGGATGTCAGAAATTATCAACTTTTTCGTCATGAGTGTCGTTTTCATGGTTTCGAAGATGTTGAAATAGTGCTGTCAAAATGTACATAAAATAGGATAGTATTTTTTAGTTATATTGTATTGGCTAGACGGAAAAAATTCTCACGAAAAGTTGTAACGACACTTTTTCTATAGTAAGCTATTGTAAGCCGTGCGGCGTGCGCATGTTTCTCTGTCTTTCTCTCTTTCTCTCTCTTATCTTAGCAAGCCAGAACGGAACTTCGTTCCATCCGGGTGTCCCTTGACACCTCAGTAGTTTTTCGGAGAGATAAACTTTTTAATGTAAAATAATTGTAATAGTTTTAAAGTGTTAAATTTTTAATGTAATATAAATTGTCATGTTTGTGTACGATAGCGCAATAAATGAATATTGTATTCTACCACATAAATGATAGTACTTTTATACTGATAAAGCAATTGGTGCAAAATTATTCCCTAACCATTCCAAAATATCAAACATGCTCAACGTTAATAATCAAGTTTTCACTTCTGCCGGCACTCCCGGAGTGCAACCCGTCTTTTTTTTTTTTTAATACATTGTTATAGTAAATTATGATACAAGTGTATAATGTTGGTGATTACCGCTGAGGCGGTATTAAGATCCGAGCCAAAGGCGAGGATCTTAAGAGAGCCGAGGACGGTAATCGCTAATATTCATGTGTATCATACGACGTTTTTCGACACACTTGAGAACAAATTAATTAATTATTGCTATATCAGCAAAACTGTCTTTTATTTTGTAGTATGGCGGCAAAAAATTGTTCTTTCTTCTTATGCACGCGCTTCCAAAATGGTGGCCATAGACTAGCTACTCTAGGTAGGCTGTTTGAATAAAAATAAGAATGAGGTTGCTTATGTTTATAAACAGAAAAAATATTTTTATTTTATGAAAGGTTTTATTTATTAAACATGTAAAAGTTGAAATAGTTTATTTAAAAACAAATTAGCATAAAATAAGTAAGCAAGACACTAATTTGTACTATTGAACGCAATACCTAATGTATTTTTTTTACGAATTCAATGTTTGATTTGAGAACAGAGGTATAAAAAAAGGTTATCACTACATTATCACACTTGTGCATAATGGTAATCAAAAAGTTACAGTTTGGTTACAAGCTACATTATATACCTAATTGTAGTGCAATTATAGTCACTTCCAAAAATCTAAATCAAAATCAAAAAATCAAAATCATTTATTTCAAATAGACCATTTGCAGGCACTTTTGAATAGTCAAATGTCGGTCAGTCCAAGAAAAGTGAAGCTAAATTGCATCCTGAGCAAGTGTGTCGAAAAATAAGATTAAAATGTACCTTCTTTCATAAATACTAATTAAATGAAATTTGTCAGTTTCTACAGCTTAGATTTAAAATTCTTGACAAAATTGAATATTTTTTATCTACCCACACATAAGCTTAGGTTGTCACTTTTCCACGTCACTCTAAAAATAAATATCTACAAGAATGTTAGTAAGTACCAAACAGCTATTTTTTATAAAGCATCTGTCATCATATGTAAAATAATTTTCGTGGAAAGATAAAAAGATTGTGGTAAAAGTTTTTTAAATATATATTTCATTTTGGCTATGTTTAAACGCCGACCAGAAAAGTACCTATTTTACTACCAAACAATTCGAAATACCTGCCAGAATGGAACACTCATCAAATCTGAAATAGTATTTCCCTGAAATAGTAAACATTAATACCGAAAATGTTCTAAATAGCTTTAATGTAATCAAATTATACAACCTGAATTCAAAATATATTATTGTCAAACTAAAATTATAGTCGTTTGCCTTTATTTATCCCCCCCCCCCCCAACCCGCACAGCCACCACCGGCGTGACGTGAAGCGATCGCAACAATTTAGTCACTTCGGGCACAAAATAAATAGGTACCGAGGACAATATCATGTATGTACTCCACTTTTTATACCTACGCTCGGTGGACGCACACTAATGAGCATTTGAGCCGGAATTGTTCGACGAGTGATCCGAGACGCGACCAAGACATCGTGTCTGTGAGCCGTGTCTTTGTGTGCGTTGCTCGAGCGCGCTTTGTATATAGATTGACTTCTGTACCTATATATTTTGTGACTTGAGGCACCCCGACTCGGACTTTTTTTAGGTGGGAAATCATGTAATGACATCTCCCACCCTTGGCCGGAACTTGGACGGACCTAGGCAAAAATAATATGAATACAACACTTGCAATTAAGCTGATGATTGTATATTTATTTTAGAACTCAAAACGTTGTTCTTTAGGCACCTCAGTATAGAGTGAGTTTGTTTTATTTGAAGTTAACATATTTTACTTGGTAGATACGTTGTCTTAAGGCCTAAAAATTATTTTAGTGAGCATTTCATTCTGTATCCTACTTAACTAAGAAGCGCAGCTTTTTATTTTTGTGCTCAAACCATATTTAATGTATACTATAATGTCTACACGTGAGGACTTGTAATTGGCTTTCTAGTGATTATGGATTCCTTTTTATTGTCTGGTTTTATTAGCTGTAAGTCCTCTATGTACTAAATAAATAAATAAATTTAAATTGTACCCTTCCATTTTGAGCTACATATATACTGTTTCAAGAAGGTGGGTTGGTATATTCATGCGCACATTGTTCCTGAGTGCATAAAATATTATGGGTGTATCTCACTATTTCGATGGAAATACAAAATAGAAAAAGTGGGACCAGCGTTTTTTACAAATTATATCCCATTATTTCTATTGCAACAAAAAAACGCAGTTATTTTATTTGAAAAGTTTACCACTTTTAATGAATAGATTAAAATTAAAACACGACTTCTCGGTTTAAAAAAATGAAGAACAAATTAATAATCTGCCATTTTTTTGAATAATTCTCTACCACAAACTCTACAGTACAAAGCCACCTCGTCACTACGCAGATGTATGGATGATTGTTTGTGACTGTACTCAATATAAATAATGCAATAGAAATATAATATAATAATATAATATAATATTTCACAACTATCACACAGCGCCGTCTAGTCCCAAGCTAAGCAGAGCTTGTATTATGGGTACTAGACAACTGATAAACATACTTAAATATTTCTAAATACATACATATTATAGATAAATTACACCCAGACACAGAACAAATGATCGTGCTCATCACACAAACATTTGTCCTGGGTGGGAATCGAACCCACGACCTCCGGCATAGCAGTCAGGGTCACTAACCACTAGACTAACAGGCCTGTCTAATAGTGGGACAATCAGTCTGAATCAGGCCCAGTATTTCCATCAATAGAAATACCTAATATAAATAGTGGGATACACCCAGTATTATCTATGACATCTCTTACGGCCCGGTCACGGCCTTGCCGTTGTGAGCGGGAGCTAAGCACGGAGCAGTGAGCGCGAAGATCAA
The DNA here is from genome assembly GCA_910589285.2 of Mythimna ferrago. Taxonomy (NCBI): domain Eukaryota; kingdom Metazoa; phylum Arthropoda; class Insecta; order Lepidoptera; family Noctuidae; genus Mythimna; species Mythimna ferrago. Next base: position 12,544,618 of record OU342673.1, on the reverse strand, counting down.
AAGTATGAATTTGATTGAAGCATGCCACGAGACGTCGCTCATAGCGAAAACGCGCACGCTTACCGATGCCCTAAGACCGAAGAACCAGGCCTTTAACTCTAAATTTACGCACTGAAAAAAGTAAACGTGAACTTACATTTAAGAGTAAAATGAAAAAATCTAGGATACGTAAATACTAAGTATACTTAAACTAGGTGGTCCGGTTCATCGGAAAATATCACCTTACAACGGTTATTACAATACGCATCCAACCTCCCGATGTCTCTGGCGGGATCTCACGGTGAAATAGCGTCAGTGACTATCGCAACCCAGTGCTGGGCACGCCACAATTATGGCGGTAATTCGGTTGTCGGTTTAAGGCGTGGCTGGAAAGACCTCACAGTGTCCTCAACTTCCGCATGACGCAGGTTCTCACCGGACATGGCACGTTCGGGAGGTTCCTGCACTGGATTCGTGCGGAAGAGACGCCCGGGTGTCGCCATTGTGCGGACTTCCCGGAGGATACGGTGGAGCGAGGTGTGTCGAGGTGTGCCCTGCTTGGGCGGAACATCGCCGTGCCCTCGTGGGTGGCGATCGGCGGTGGAGACCTCTCGCGCCGGGCCTTGGTTGAGGCCATGGTCCGGAGCGAGGAGGAGTGGCAGGCGGTCGCCGACTTCTGCGAAGCAGTAATGCTCGCAAAGGAGGAGGCCGACCGCATCAGGCAACGGCGTTATCGCCGCCGCCGCCGGGATTCCGATCCCGATTTCCGGCCACCGTAGGCGTGGGCTTAAGGACAGTGAGCAATGGGTAGCTCGCTGTCCGGCCGTCCGGTAACTGTTCGAACCAAGCCCAAGTCGTCGAAGGCGCGCACTGTTCCCGCGCGCCTCAGCAACAGCAGGGACCCAGCCGGGTCGAAGCCTACTGGGGCCAGGGTTATCCGAAAGGGAACTCGAGCCCCGGTATGAAGGCTAGAAGGAACGGGGTGGGCTTTTAGTGACACTATCTCCCGCTCCGTCCAAGAGCGGGGGTTGTCATTGGATGAATTTTCCCACCATAAAAAAAACCTTCCGATGTTTCAAACTAAACATTCATGTTTATATAGCTATTTCCTGTAGTAAAATACGAGTACCAATATAAACGAACGGTCCTTTACATTAAATTTTTAGGTTATTTTATGTTAGCAAGAAGCAGAAAAGCTAAGTCGCCCAGATTGGCATTGTCCTTTTCTTCCAAGAAAATGTTTTATACCAAGATTATTTTTTATCTCTTGTATATCGGTTGGTAAAAAAATGTCGTGAAAATCTAATTTCTAAGAAAAGCAGTCTATAAAAAAAAAGGCAAAAACTGCTACATTATTTATATTTAAACTAATTGGTCGGTATTTTGAGCGAGTAATTTAAATATAGAACAATTGTTTATTTTTGAAGTGAAATTGAGTAAACAACAGATTCTCAATGGGATTAACCATTTCCAATTTAAATTCAGGTTAATCAAAATTCACGTTATTGTTTCAACCCCGACCTTTGTATGTACGAGTATGTGTAACCCCAGAATTCTAATATATCGCCATTTGTGTTGAAATTTGCAATCCATCGAAGCGTATAAGGCTAACTGGAAATTATTATGCGCTTACTAGCGATTAGAGATAATAATATCCCACCAAAAACATACCTATTAAAAAAAGGGGGCCAAGTTCCTATCGGCTAATTGTTCGCCTAAAAAAGGGTTGAAATCCAATCCATTGCCAAGTTTAGATGCACTTTAAAATCGATCATAATCATCTTCATCAACAGCCTGATCCACTGGTAAACATTTACCATTCCCAAGACTCGTTACCCAGTCCTCCACTTTCCGCATCCAGCTACTACCAGCCACCGTAATCACGTCAATGGTCCATCTGGCCGAAATTCACTTTACCATACACTCAACTTAAAATATGGTATAGTTGTGAAAATAAGTAGGTACTTGGTTAAAAATATCTAAAATTATAATACTTCTAAATTTGAACTTGGCAGATTTTCGTGCTGTACGTAACACTTGATTAATTGTATAATTAAATTTATTATTTTTATAAAAACTCCCAAGTTTTCAATTTTACGATTTGTTTTTTTTTTTTAACTAAATAAAAAGTAGTGGTGTTTATACAAAAATACGTGCATGGGTGTAAGAAGTCTTTGAAATTGGTAGTTTATCTTGACTCTAAACATGTATTATATAATTAAACCTTCCACGTGAATCACTTTGTCTATTAGTGGAAATTGCATGAAAATCAGTAGTTTTACAGTTTATCGCGTTCATACAGCCACGACGGATGACTTTGTTTTGACTGGCCTGTTGGTCTAGTGGTTAGTGGCCCTGACTGCTATGCCGCAGGTCGTGGGTTCGATTCTCACCCAGGACAAATGTTTGTGTGATGAGCATAATCATTTGTTCTGTGTCTGGGTATAATTTATCTATAATATGTATGTATTTAGAAATATATAAGTATGTTTATCAGTTGTCTAGTACTCATAACACAAGCTCTGCTTAGCTTGAGACTAGACGGCGTTGTGTGATAGTTGTGGAATATTATATTATTATTATTATAATAATTATTTAAGAATACATAATATTGTTTGTATGCTGAATTTTTTAAGCATTTTTTATTGGTCTAAAACCTTTGCAACTTTGCAAGTCTATAAAGGACGTGCGTAGATTTTTTTCATATTGAGGATTGAACTTTTAAAATTTAAATATTGTACAAGTTACAATTTATAATATTATACAAAAAGTATTTTTAAGTATTAGAAACGTGAAAAGCGGAGGTTGCTGATTATATCATAATTTTCTCGACCTTGTCCCGCTTAAATTATGGTCCGCGCAACAAGTTTTCGTGTTCTATTACGTCCTGTCAACTGTTGCGCTATCACTGACTCTGTTGTCTCAATTTCATTCTTCATAAAATACGGCCTGTATTTTATGAAGTTATTTTTTGTTTCTTCATCTTCTTTTCTATTTTTATTACCATATAATGATTAAAGTCCGGTTTTAAGTCTAAAGTATAGTTAGATAAATACGAGCGATTGCTGGCCACCGTAGGCGTGGGTTTGTGGACGGAGAGCAATGGGTAGCTTATCATAAGAGCTAAACTCGGTTCGATGGCAAACTGTTATAACAAGTTTATAATTTTGTATGGAGAGGCCGATTTTTATTTGTTTCCTGAAAAAAACATCTTGTTTAAGGTTGTTCAGGTTCCTAGTACTGAGCAAGCTTTTATTTGCGGAGACATATCCCTTACGCCCTGTATACAATCAATTAAATGCAATATATGCGTTAAAATTGTTTTTGTATTTTTATATAAATGTGCCACTTTTATTAAATAAACGATATTTTATTCTATTCTAATTTACCTAGCTTCGTGAATCGATTGAGCTAAACAGCATTCATTCTATTCGTAGAATCAAATCATATCCATTTCCTGATTAGTACTGATATGTAATTACAGCATCAGCACAACATCGTGTATCGGTTGACGACAATGACGTGTATCGGTTACCAATATTAGTATAATTGTGACCTTGAAATTGAAGCTAGAACTACATTAGATTGAAGCACACGTGTAACAAGCCTGAATTGAACGTATAATGACTTCGTGAGGCGACGAGTGACGTGTATTGTGTAAAGTGTAGCTCTACCAGTCTAGTTTCCGTATAAAATTTATGGAGACCGATGCGCCCAGATCGGCGTGTGGCACACGTGTTAGCAGTGTAGTTCTTTGCTTTGTGGAAATTAATAAGATAGATATTATTAATAGGAAAATATAGTAGTATAATGGAGTATTTTTTATTAGAGTATCGGATCTTTGACTGAAAAATGTGAACTTTTACTAGGTAATTTGTTAGTAAGTACTGTACGTACATATCATTTTAGCTGAAGGACTTCCACTATTGGACATATACCACCCTTAAGTGTCGCTATAGCGAACGGTCCTGTGCGTCTCGCATCCACCGCATTCTGACAACTCTCACTAGGTCATCGGTCTAACTTGTGGAAGGACTTCCATCGCTGCGTTTTCCGGTGCGCGGTCGCCACTCTAAAACCTTTCGGCCCCATCGACCATCCGTTCTATGAGCAATACTGTACATATAACTATCTACATTTATACGAAAATGAATCATTATCCCCTCCTGCGTAACGTCTTTTTGCGCAACAACTCGTTGTCTGTAATGATGTGCCCGGCCGAATTTGCGGGATTTCTCCGCGTTCACCAAAACTACAATATCTCAGAAATCAAGCAACGTAGCTCTACTAAGCTCAAGTCATTGAAATTATAATAAAATAAGCTATATGAGTAAATAGAGTTTAGTAAAGTTTTACCTTTGATATATTGTTAATTCGAATTTGAAAGTAGTAAATGGCTGAAATGATGATGTTTATTATCCTTAGTCACATAATCACGCGTGAATGGCTGGACTGATTTCGCTAATTCTTTTTTTGTTGAGCTTGTTTCTGTCCAAAAATGGTTTTTATGGTAAGACAATTTGAAAAAAATGTGGAGAAAATAATGACTATAGCTTTGAGTGTTTGATAGTTCATTACTAAGACAGAACATTTGTCGGGCCAACTAGTACATAGGTATAATTATGTGACTAGGGGACAAAGTAGAGTTTTTAAGTCGTGGGCAGCATGTTGAATTCCGAACGATACGAAGGTTGCTAATTTTAATCTCGAACGACAGTGAGGGACGCGTCATGCTCGTGAACGGGTGCCGTCAGATGGGACTGGTCATCTCTTAGCTGCCAGTGGCTTAATTCAGTTTCTATCTTTTAATTATTTTACATTTTTATTTCATTATAGACATTGTGCTCACATGATAGAAGCAACAAGTAATATGTAACCAAGCATTATATGTAACACATAATATGATTTAAAAGAGTGTCCATGGAGTTTCTTGCACGTTCTTCTCCATAGAGACCTACTCTTTGGAACGTGCAATTTAGCTTCACTTTTCTTGGACTGACCGACATTTGACTATTCAAAAGTGCCTGTAAATGGTCTATTTGAAATAAATGATTTGACTTTGACTTTGACTTTGGATTTATATAATCAACTCCCGAGCACCGCGAGGGAGTTCATTTAAGTATGAAATTAAGAAAAATTATTCATTTAAGATGTATGTATTATTGTACATGTATGAAGTATTATTTATTAGTTAATAATAATTATATCACTCAACATGTTTTGAGATTTGAAATAAACAAAATTACTACAACAACTACTCTAAGATTCGACCCCGTGTAACGGGAAGAGGCGGGCAAAGAAGAAGACTACTCTAAAATTCTATAGTTTCAGTTTTCTTTATCGCTCCAGCTTTTCTATATTTTTTTAAACTCGTCGGTAACCACGGCTACGTTTTATTCTGTTTTTTTTTGTTTTAGTAGCCAGTTTGAATTTTGAATAAAATTGTTTGATGCGCGTACATTTTAGTTCACAAAGTAAAATGTTGACGGTTTTTGACGTTCTAAATTCAAATTTTATTGTCCCTAGGGATAACCCATACTGCATTATCTCCCTAGGAGCAGAATGAGCCTATCAATAATAATAATGGTAAAAAAAAATTAATTGCTTTAAGTGATGGTTGTGTGACATGTAAAAGGGCATTATCGAGCGGTGGTGTAGAAAATCAATTGCTGTTCGTTAGTCCCACTAAAACTCAAAAACGGCTCAAAGGTTTAAAAGAAAAAAATATATACAAAACCCATAAAATAAAGGTAGTAAAGTTGAATAATTGAAAATTTGACGTCCAAAATCATACTTCGTTAGTCTCGGTAAAACTCAAACACAAATCTGTATTCGAGTTTTACCGAGACTAACGAAGAACGAGACTGATTTAATATTTTTTGTTAAGTTAGCTGCAACAGCCAGTAATAAAAGGGTGTTTTAAAAAATAACAGCAGGAAAAAACCCATAAAATCTGTTATAAATTATTATCAAAGGGAAGTACCAATTTCACGGGGTGCAGCCGCGTGCGGTAGCTAGTTGAGCAAATATAATTGATTACATGCATCTACAATTTTCCTAAGTGACTCAACATCTTTCCACCCTCATCTTGAATTTTTTGGGGTTGTCGTAGCGTCTTTTTATTGATGAATAGCCGTATTTTAGAAGTTTTTTTCCCTTTTTAACCTTACCATGTTTCACACTTCTCATCCGTCGTTTCTTTGGTATTAAATACAATCATCATTCATACTGTAACCCATTTTGCGTACTTAGTTACTTAAAATAAGAGTTGAAATTTACAACTTTTTTTACTCCTTGATCTATGATTAAAATAAGTTAGTTTTAGGTACTACTTCATGAGTAAACTATATTACAATACACTAGCTTTAGCCCACGATTTCATTCGCATACAATCATGAATTATAGCCTACCTATGTCACTCAAGGATAAAGAGGCTTTCTATCGGTGAAAAAAAAAAATTACCAATCGGACTGTACTTTCAAAGATTACCTCCTACAAACAAAAAAAAAACTGGGCAAGTGCGAGTCGGACTCGCGCACTGAGGGTTCCGTGCAAACTGCAATTCCCGAATAGAGTCTAGAGGATTTTTCCGAATTGCAATTTTTTTTTGTGGCTTTGGTAACGAAAAATTTACTATTTTCAGATTTTTTTCTATACTTGTGCTATAAGACCTTGCTTTGTACCAAATTTCAAGATTCTGGGTCAACAGGAAGTACCCTATGAATTTCGATCTTTGAGAGTATCAAAATATAAGTGTTTTTGGGACATAAACGGCCGTATCTTTTTTATTCGTTAACTTAAAAGTTTGATTTTTTCACAGCTTAAAAGGACTGCAAACCTGAGTATATGGTTTTAATTTCAACTTAATACCTCCACACGTTCTCGAGATAAAGGGTCTTGCCAGACAGACAGACAGACAGACGGACAACAAAGTGATCCTATAAGGGTTCCGTTTTTTCCTTATGAGGTACGGAACCCTAAAAACAAACTTTACCTCTTAATAAAATAAGCGTAGATATAATGTAACACCACAGCGAAGATATAAGCTGAGGTGTTCACAGTTATAGACCCATAAAATAGATGGCCAGCCTATATTGCCATCCGTGGTCAGCTTCTGAAATTTCCAAATGGGAAAAATCCAATTGCACTTTTCCCGTCATAGGAATCGAACACACATACAGATGTACTAATTACCGTTAGGGAGTTATTTTGTATCTACGTTAATATAGGTCATACCACTACAGTTATTTTATATTATAAGTAGTTATCATGGTAGGCCCTATACAGTAGCGTAGCTAGTCCCAAAGGGGCCCCATATCAAAAGTTTTTGAAGTTTTGTTTTACATCGTCCATGTAAAACCTAGCCCGTTTATCCTTTTTGAGTATTCTGGAATTGAAGAGAGGTTAAGTTTTTATTCTGATATTATGTAGAGAATGCTAGAACGAACAGAGTAATAAAAATGGAACATCCTATATATATATTTAGTAATTATTTTATTCATTAACAATGCACCTAGAGAATAGAAGTTTGTGGTTAACATGTTACGAATTTTTACACGGCCCCCCTGCAGCTTAGGGGCCCCATCATCGATACGGCTGATACAGCGGTAGCTACGCCCCTGGCTCTGTGTGAGCTATTTGTGATGTTAATTATTTCGTAATTGGTCTATAATGGCGCCTGTTGTTGTGGTCACACCGAGCGATCGCTGAACATTATCTTATCAGGGCACGCATCAGTGATTTCCAATACTCAATTAGCCGTCTAAATTTTGTTTGTTTATAAAAGTACCAGTGTTTACAGCCGTTAGTAGGTAACGTGTGCCTATTTATTTTATGTTATCAAATCAAAAGTAAAAAACGGCATGACTGATTTGAACACCATAAAAAATGTGAAAAGTCGAAAAATCTGAAATTGGTAATATTGAATGAGAACCGCCTCTTAAAAGTGGAAAGTACTAGAGTGGCAGCAAGTTTAGCAGATATAACTGACTAGCTTTTGAGCTTCACCCGCTTACATAAAATATAACCTATGTCACTCAGGAATAAAGCAGCTTTCTATCGGTGAGAAAATTTAAGCAATCAGGCCAGGACTACAAACAAAAAAAAAAGCTTTACCTCTTTATAACATTAGTGTAGATTGATTTCATCTACAACTTTCATAAGTGACCTAACATTATTCCAAGATAAGAGATCTTTATTTATTTGGAGGTAGCATGACGTTTTTTTGATGAGTACACGTTATTTTAAAAGTCTTTTTCTAACCCTGTCTTGTTTCACACTTTCCAACCATACCTACTGAATGTAGTCCGGAGGTTACGGTGGAGAAAGAAACAAAGAAAGAAAGAAAGAAAACTATTTTATTTGGCATACACACTCGTAGATACACACAATGTAGTAACAACATGTGGACACTAACAAATTATTATTTATAATAAAAAAGACACAACTAACAATGTGTGTCTCACGGCGCCGGCGGCGCCAAATAGGTCCAGTTCAGCAATAATGCCAGACAACTACATGGTAGTTGCCTGACGCTGGTTTTAACTGAACCTTATTTCGATTGTACGATTGAAAATTGGTTTATTTTTTTGTACTCAGTTATTGGGAGTAGGGTAAATAAATTACATATTGTATATATGTTTATGTGTGGTAGATAATAAATAAATATGTTTTCAGCGTACAAAATATATCAAATTAAAAAAAAAGACAAAATAAATTAAAAATCAGTAATAGGTCTACCTAATCGTGCATAATTCGAATCGAGCACACGGTGATCTGTCCCGCTTGGGCAAAATACCACCGTGTCCTAGTGGAGGCGATGGGTGGCGCGGACCTTTCGTGCCTGGCCCTGGTTCAAGTCATGGGTCGAAACGTGAGGGAATGGGAGGGAGCCTTCTCCTTCTGTGAAACAGTAGCAAAGAAGCCAAAATCGTGAACGTGGCGTGAGAAGAAAAGCCTACCCCGCCGGAGACGTTTCGGGAGTCGCAGGACGATTTACGGCCACCGTAGAAGTGGGGCTTGCAGACGACAACCCATGGGTAGCTCGTCGAACGGCCGTCCGGTAAGGATCAAATCCGGGTTGACAGCGCGTTGTATCTTACGCGCGCTTAAAAGGGATGTCAGCTAAATTGACAGGGCCAGTTTTAAGGCCAACGGCTTTCAGTAGACTGATTCACGTAAAATCAAACAAGCCAAATATCGTTGAAGTTTTATAGTCGTTCGATCGAAGTCCTATCCAAAATCGGTATTCACGTGTTCCTTAATCGGGATTGGATAGAACGACAACTCAACTGGCTCGAAACTAAACCATATATCAAACACTTAATTCCAGTTACATTAATACGTATTCTACCAGGGTAATGAAATACGGATATTTTTTTTTAATCTACTCTTCGACCAAACGTCTTTAAAATCGGTGTCGTTCAAACTCGATTGATGTATGTGAATACGGTAATAGTCTAAATGACTAAATCGCTACGATATCGTTACGGTTTTGATTACGTGAATCAGGCTACAGGGCTGCGGATTGTCCAAAGAAGTGACCCTCGCGAACAATGATAACTGAAAGAACACTGAGTTTTAGTCAGTAAAAATACTCGTACTACCATTTACTATTTGAAGCAACGACTTATATGTCCGCGTCGCTCTTGTTTCTAATAAGTACCAACTTAGGTTTGAACGTTACAAAAGTCACAAAACGTAATAAAAAACTTTACCAATACATTTCAAAAGAAATTAGGGAAGATCAATTGAATTAAAGGCTTTGACAAATAAAATAAATATATTTAAAAAAAAAAATGTCAAGGTGCAATACATAGATAAAGCAGCTTTGGATGCATTCACGCTCGCAGAAGCTTTTCACTTTATTGTCCTAACATTTTCATTGTTCCATTTTGTTAAAATACTCTTGTTTTGCCTTTGATGAAAGGTATTGTAAAAAAGCACTATGTAAACGTATTGGATGCAGTACAGACCTATCTTGATGACCTAGATTGACTTGGTAATCGAACTAAAAAATCTAATTTAATATAATACACCTTACTTGTGATATACATGTGAATGCCTGACTTGATATTACAAGGATCTCAAACATTTTGACGGTCGCAGAACTTAGTTGCTAGCCTTGGTTTTTTACAAGTTATGTTTTTGATGGCATCTCATTTATTTTTGTAGATTCCTTTATATTATAATAATCGACGCAAATATTACTAACAAGATGACAAAACACAGGTCGACTATTTGTGCTCGCAAAGGAGGAGGCCGACCGCATCAGGCAACGGCGTTCTCGCCGCCGCCGCCGCCGCCGGGATACTGATCCCGATTTCCGGCCACCGTAGGCGCCGGCTTGCGGACAGTGAGCAATAGGTAGCTTACTATCCGGCCGTCCGGTAACTGTCCGGACCAAGCTCAAGTCATCGACGGCGCGCACTGTTCCCGCGCGCCTCAAGGAGTTGTCAGCAACAGCAGGGACCCAGCCGGGTCGAAGCCTACTGGGGCCAGGGTTATCCGAAAGGGAACTCGAGCCCCGGTATGAAGGCTAGAAGGAACTGGGTGTGTTGTTTAGTCAGTAAGAGTCTGACACTATCTCCCGCTCCGCCCAAGAGCGGGGGTTGTCATTGGATGATTCTTGACCCAGCGTAAAAAAAAGGTCGACTATTTGTGATTTGATTTTTGAAATAACAAAAGACAAACAAACCAGTTGACACTGCATTTAACAACAGAATAAACACAATAAGGGCCTGTCCGCAGAGCGATATTTCACCGCGCGGAAAATATTCGTGCGGATTTATTTCCGCACCGCACCGCGTCAAATCTGCAAGAAATCACAGAATTTTTATCGCGCGTTTTTTTATCGCCTGTGCGGAAACTGCCATAAGATTCAATGTGTTACAGAATAACGAAAAAACAAAACGGGCGGTGAAATACCGCTGTGCGGACAGGCCCTAACCTGTCTAAAATTATCGAAATAATATATTTTGACAATTAAAACTTGTGCGGAAGAAACGTCCGGATGTCACCATTGTGAAGACTGCCCGAACGTGCCGCTGAAGCATACGCTTACGCATACGCATACGAGCCGATCGACAGCGGCGACCTCACGCGCCGGGTCTTGGTAAGGCCATGGTGTTGAGCGAGGAGGAATGGTAGGCAGTCGCCTCCTACTGCGAAGCAGTAATGCTAGTAAAGGAGACGACTGCACGCGCAAGTTAATGCATCCTCACGCCCCAGCTACCGCGATCCCGACTCCGATTTGCAGCCATCATAGGCGTTGCTTTGTGGATGACGAGAAATGGGTAGCTCGCCATCCGGCCGTCTGGTAACCGTTCCCGAATCGTTACTGGCGCGCAGTGCCTCAAAGAGATGTCAGCAAACCGTAGGGGACCTGCAGGGCCGAAGCCCACTCGGGCCATGGGTTGACTTCCAAGTAGGAAACTCGTGGTCCTGGAACGCCAGCTAAAGAAGTACCATAGGTGTGGTTTTAGTCAGTGAAAGTCTGGCACTTCATCCAATGACCTCTTGCTCTAAGACGGAGCGGGAAACTTTTCATTGGATGATTTCCCACATTAAAAAAATATACCACCAAGAATGTACAAAACAAATCTGTTTCTGTTTTCAGTAGGCGCAAATTAAAATTGCATTTTATTTTTTGAAGGTCAATCACGAATCCTTTTTTGTTACTTCAATACCGACATTGAACTTTGTTCGGACGAATGGACTGATAACATAGTTTTAATGAATTAACGAACTAATTAACAAACTGTTTTCGTTCCATAGATATTTTGACAAAAGGCATAACATAACGGATAACATTTTGCGTCGAATAGAAACTATTGCTAACGATCACAGCTACCTAATTATAGCGTATCCGACGCTTCTCTTGAAAGTTGAAAGCTCTCACGAAACAAAATAAAGTATACACAGTACACCTTTTACTAACTATCCTTTCATTAAACTATGCTCAGAACAATGGTTCTTTTAGTGTTAGAGGCTAATGTAGGTCACCTTAATGAATGAATAGTGAAACTTATAATGCATACCACCGCTGGAGCTCAGCTGTAATAATAGTTATAGACAAGTTTCCTACAGCTTTTGAACTTACTATTTCGTGACGAAAGAAAATTATGTGCTCTAAATGCAATTGATTCAATCAGTAATTTTCATGCGAATGTTTTTTTTTTATGTTGTATCCATACATTATTGAATGATAATTAATTGTTAATTTTCTTAATTGTTATTTTAAATTATTATTATTATTATTTTTTATAATGTATAAACTTCTAATTTTAAATATGTTATTTAAAGCCGTTTTTTGTGCATGTGGTGTTAACCTTTAATTAATTGTTGCACTTGCAAATGTTAACCTAGTCACTGAGTTATAAATGTATATGTGTAAACAATTGTTGGTTAACCTAAATAAATAAATAAATGCAGTTTGTGGTGACGAGGTCTCTACGAAGACTTCACAATACCATTTTTCAATTGAAATTAAAGTCTGAGATATGAGTTCAATTCATTGGATTACTGGCCGCATTTTATACGCAATTTCTAATACAACAAAAGGCATTGAGAACCATTTTATGGAGTATTATATAAATAATACTGGGCAATGGGCATCCCGCTTGACCGGTACTAATTGAAGTCGGCGAGAAGAGCTTCCGCTCATCGGTAGCTATGCATTCTGTCGGCTATTCAATTGCCTCTATTATACCATTGGAGCGCATTCTCTATAGAGAAGAGTGACATCAAAACGATGTCAAATAAGCGGCATTTAGTTCAAAGTTTATACAAAGCTAAAGCGATTCTGTCGCTGTTTAAGTGGTTATGTGCAATTAGCTGTCACAATATACATATATTTATTATTTAATGGCATAAGAATTCTGAAAATGGGCCTAACAACTCAGCTTGATAGCTCTCCTCCCAAAGCCTCTATGAAAACAGAGAAAATTCTCGATTAACATCAATAAATAACAAGCTGCAAATGCCAATTTCACGGTTTAAGCTGGAGTTGATCTGCAGGGTATAGCTTGGAATATGGGCTACAGAATATATGCTTTACACCCAAAGACTCCAGTAAACAGCCAAATATGTATATTTAAATTAAATATGATGTGAAAAACCCGTGATGTCCTATAACCAAAAATTTGAAGATACTCGTAGGTAATGTGGCACACACTTACCTGCACTGGGCCCGCATCGAGGATTGTGGCTCATTCCTTCTCCTAGAGAGGAGGTCTTAACATTATAACACTGATTATGCATAACTATTCTCCCTGCGGAAATCTCAACCACTTTAGGAAGTAATATGATGTTAGCATCTCTCAAGGTCTGGTCATGGTAATAAAACTGTATACTGTATACTATATAAATATGCACATAAGGGAAACTATTCCGTACTGGGAAACTGTACCTGTTCCGTATGGGAAACTATACCTGTTTTCCTCATTTTAACAGGTAATAAAATTGACACATAAACTATAAATATTTTTAATGTGCAGTTATTATTTATCACATATTTTCTAGCGTATAAAAATTCTTAAATAGAAGATTTCTTCATGGCTCTAGAAATACTTCTTAATGTTGTAGACGATCTCGAATGATCTGATTGCGCGTGCCACGACTAGATACGACACAGTAATGTGGCCCGAACTATAGTCTGTGTGTTGCTTCAAATCCATAGCATAGCATAGTCGGCCTCATGATACCTAATATTCCCACCGTTTTGAGAGCCGTGGGGATGAAATAAATTACACAAAGTAATGTGCCTGGCTGAGTTTGAACCCGCGACCTACACCTCGTAAGTCGGGGCCGTTACTACTCGGACACCACTGCTCTCCAAAAGGTCCAAGGTGTGGTCAAATGTCTTAGAACTCCAAATCCTCCCCTCCTCTTCAATTTTGGTCAAAACGACTGAACTCGTTTTGACCAAATTTGATAAATGATAAATGATAAATGTTAAATGATATTTATTTTGCAAATAGGTTTAAAAAACACTTTTACACGTCAATTTTTTTTTCGTCAATTTATGCTAGATGAGGCCGGTGTTTCCTATCTGACTACCCTGAGAAGAAACACCGAAACAAACTCAGGAGTCAAAGTCTCTTTTAAAGTCCATACAGTAAATATGTAATGGTCAAATCACATGAGAACCATGCAGATTTGTCTGAGATGGTCTTTTGAAGAAAGAACCATACAGATTTGAGTGGACCTGTCCAATCAGTGTAAGCATTTGTCAGTATTCGAAAAGCTCAACTTAGGACTACTAAGGAGCTCCACGACTTCACGAACAATACCAAAGAAAGGACATTTGGGTAGGCCGCAGAAAATACTCAAATTGCCAGACATACGTTAAAATTACTGAATAGAAAAGAAAAAGCAATCAACATAGTCCTCACATTTACAATAATCTAAGGAAATTAATAGTTTACAAAATATTTAGCAAAGTAAATATTTGAGTCAAAGAAAAAAAAAAAAAAATTGACTTTTTTTATTTGATTTTTTTTGTTTTTATAACATACAAACGTAGTCGATGGGGCCGAATGGTTTTAGAGTAGCGAGCACGCACCGGAAGATGCAGCGTTGGAAGGCTTCCCACAAGTTGGACCGACGACCTGGTGAGAGTCGCGGGAATACGATGAATGCAAGATGCTTAGGATCGGTCGTTGTGGCTTCTCTTGGATAAGGCTTAAGTCCAACAGTGGACATCTTTCGGCTGAATTGATGATGATGATGATAAAACGTCTTTCCATTCCCAGACTTTCTCTTGGTATCAAGACGAATACCCAGTCACTTCGTCTGAGAAATTTTTGTAAGCTTAAGTTACATCTTGACAATTAGTGAGTCTACATTTAGTATATCTTAGAAATATTTGGAAGTTCAAGTTACAACAGTATATTCAGACGTTCAGACTTCAGTAAACAGATCTGGATTATATCGAGTTTCTAGATTATGATTTTGTGTTGGCGTTAGACCGATGCGCTGCTGTTTCACGGAACACTTGACGGATTACCGTGTTAGGGATATTGTAGACGTGGGAGGCTATCCGACAGAATCTGTGACAGCAGTGCTTTTAAAAGTGACGGAATGATATTTAATAAGCCGGTGGTACAGTTGCCAAAAATACTGGCATGCAATAACTCGATACCCTTTCCCAAAACCAGCTTGATGAGGCCAGATAATCAGCAACTCAATGTACAGTACTGGCACTAAACTGCATCTATATAGTTAGGATGTTATATAATAGATTGCATTTTGGAGAGTACTGGCTAGAGCAGTGGTGGCTGAATGGTATCGGCTCCAACTTACGAGTTGTAAGTTGCTAGTTCAAACCCAGCCAGGCGCAATACTTTGGGTAATTTATTTCATCACCAATACTCTCAAAAACATGAAGAAAAACATCGTTAGGAAACCGGCATGTCCTAGAACCAATACATCGAAGACATGTGACATTCACCAACCCGTACTGGGTCCGTGTGGTGAATTACGGCCCATTCCCTCTCCTAGAGAGGAGGCCTCAGTCCAAGCAGTGGGGCCATTAAAAGGCTGATTAATGATTATGTTATGCAGATACTCGTATTATTTGACTTGATTCTGCCATCGCCTTTATACCATCGGACGTCCCGACTTACAACTAGTGTCCAACTTTACGTTTTTGATACCTCTACGATACGAACTAAGCATTTCATTTCATCGTTTATACCGCGTACATCAAAGAACTGGAAGAATTTGCCCATAGCGGTCTTCCCGTCAGATTATAATTTAGGCATTTCTTTGTCTAGTCTCTCACTCAAAGTAATCTAACTCTAGTAATCTCTTAATAAACTAGTGCGCGTCACTATCACCGATTGCATCACTGCTTACCATAAGTTGGGCTTGCTGTCAAGCACTAGTTTACATTTTTTTTTATATATAGGAAATAGCTAGGCAGATTACACTTACTTTGGAGAAGACATAGCAAGAAGTAGACAAGACAATAGACAGTAGCGTACCTAGTCGAAGAAAGAAGAAAAGATGAGCTAACGTAGATAAAATCACGTAGGTATAACCAATCTCCTCAATTATGAATCAATCAATACATGTATCACTACAAAATTATACTCCAATGAATTGGATAATTTAATTGATGAATAAAGAACAAATTAAAAAATTTACGCTGGAAAACACAATATTAACAGGCTTTAACAAAGTCGACATTGAACTTGACACTGTAGCTTTTATCGCAGCGGCAGGATATCCAAAGGTTTCTGATTGAATAATTATTTTGTCTGATTGTAACTTTTAGCTTTCAATAAATTTGTAATAAAATTTCAGAAAATATATTATACGATTTCTCTGAACATCTGGTGATAGTTAAATACATTTTTTAACGAGGTCATTTATTATGAGTGTTTATTTAAATTATATAATATTTCAATGATGATATCTATAGATTGTAAAAAAATTATCCTGTTTTGAAGCACGTGTTAGATTCATCATTATTTGTGACGTAATAATATTATGAATTTTAATTTTTCATGTATATTGTTAGTAGTATTTTATACATTGGTAACATTTATGAAGCTTGAATCTAATGTTGGTACCTGCCAAAGATAATATTGTTGTGTTTACAATTATAAAACTCTAAACTTGTATAAGGCAATAAGGATGATAATTCTCTAAATTTTTATGTAATTATTAATGTTTTTTGTAATATGTATATCTTCTATGTCTATTTTAATGTAATAAGTACTTTCATGACAATCTGAGATTTGTAGTAGGTAGAGGGATATTTGACGTTTAAGTGTCAACCTACAGGTTTGACATTTAAACGTCAGGTCTTTCCTATAAATATGAGGTTTCTATTAAAATCTTCTTACTTGCTGTTCAGCTCTAGACATTTTCGGACTACTTATGTTCACGTAAGTTATTTAATAGCATATCGTAATATTATTGCTAATGGTTGTATTGATTCTGTGTATTTGTTATACTGTGATTTATCTTTCTAAGTATGTCATTATTATCTATTGTTTTAATGTGTCTGTAAAATTCTTCCGAGGTGTTTCTTGGCCGTTCTTCACCTCAAAGACCTAGTTTCCGAACGAGCCAGTAGTTTATTCGAATAATTGACAAGCCTATTTGAAATAAATACTTAGTCTTGTCTTTCTGTGGTTTTCTTCACAAAACCCTTTCCTTACACACCACAGTCATAGGAACTTTGATACACAGTAAATAACCGCTATCCATCTTGACATTTTAGTATGATATATAGGTAGATATATAAACATATATCAATATAGTTTTCCTTGTTATTTCTAACACACGCATGAAAGAGTTATTAGTATTATTAAAGCATACATGTAGAATTGTAAATGGAGTGCAAAAAAAAGAAGGTTCACGAGTAGACTGAATGTTTTTTTATACCTTGTTCAGCGAAGCTTCGTCAAAGGTTATCGATTTTGTAGGTTAATTGCACGGTGGTCAGCATCATTTAAACAATTTGAGTGATAGATCATGGAATTTTTCAATAAATCTTTAGAGATTGCCGCAATCGCACGTCTGTTTATAGTCAACACCAAAAAATACTATGGATTTCCCCTTTGTGAATGAAGTGCACGCCTTTAATTGATTTGTTTGCACTGGTCCATTTTCTGGATAATATACACAAAAAATCTGTGAAAAAATTGTTGGTGTGACATAACATCACGCCAGTAAGATCTGAAGAGGTACAGCAGAAATGTAAAATTCACACCGTTAGAGCCTTACTTCGCGAGTTATGCTCAAAAATCAATTCGAGCAAACGATTTTTGTTTAATGAACGATCTAGTTGTTTCTTATTTTGTGTTGGATTAATAATACGCATTATAACATTAGCTAGGCAAAGGCCCTAAGTCTACAAATAGTTCATAGTAACCAGTCCAATCAAATTTCTCAAAACCCATAACAAAAAATCGGCCAAATGCGATATTATAACCTTTTTTAATATTTGTCGTTACAGCGGCAACAGACATATACATCATCTGTGGAAACAACTGCCTAGCTATCACGGTTCAAGAGATACAGCCTGGTAACAAACAGAGAGGCAGTGAAGTCTTAGTAATAGGGTCCCATTTTTACCCTTTGGGTACGGACCCCTAAAAAGATATATGATCTTTGCTTTCCACACATCGTAAAAGTTTTTCGCTAACCGAAGATTATCCTTGGGAGCACAAGCATAACGCGTGCTGGAATAATTGGCGGTTTTTATCGCGTTCCGTGAAAATTATCAAAGGGGCCTCTACAAGTTGGCTTAGGACCCTCGTACGTCTTGCAAAGGTCCAGAACCCCAGGATCCTGAGATAAAAGAAAGAAAGAAAAAAGAAATCATTCAATCAAATGGCCATGGTAACCGTCTGGACTGAGCTCGAATCGTCAACGGCGCGTAGTATTCCACGCGCGCCTCAAGGAGATGTCAGCAAAACCGTACAGGTCCAACTTGGTTGAAGCCTGCTGGGGCCATGGGTTGTGTGAAAGTGTACTCCGGGGTCCTAGAATGAAGGGATAGAAGGAACAGGAGTGGGTTTTAGTCATGATGATAATGATGATGATCTGATGCTTTTTAGTTAGGTAATATCTTTTATTTTACACACGACTGAATTTTATGAAAGAAGATTTAAAGTTATTGGAAACTTAAATTCATCCAATGTTTATAAAAATACAAAATTGTTGGTTATTCTTTGTAATGCCGCTAATGAGCGTGACAGAGAGAAAATAAGTAACTTACTTAGAGCGAGGCAAATCTTCCATCACATTACGACCGCTTTTGAATGCTTTGTACCACTGATAAGCACGTGTTTTTGATAAAGTTGATTCACCGCAAGCCTTCTGTAACATTTTCAGTGACTGCGAACACGAAATTCCATTGGCGATGCAAAATTTAAGACAAACTCTTTGTTCGATGTTTTTGTCCATTATGAAATACACACTAGATATGATATAACTAAAAACAGCACTGTATTTAATATAAATAACAAATGCAACCCAAACTCCGCGCCAAAATGGAAAACAGTTGTGCCAATCTAGCAACAACAAAAAAATCTAAAATTTGAATTAGGAACAAATCATCCATTCCCGATACTTTTTTGACTGAATGTTTGATGGCTCTTTTTCCAATACTAATTTACAAGCGCAATATATAATCCATATTCTCGAGATAAAAACTATTACATTCCAGGAAAAGTCTACCGGCGTGCTTTCATAAAAAATCCATTCAATCGTTACGGCGTGAAAGACTAACAAACACGCATTTCTCATATAAACTTTCGCCTTTAAAAATACATTTGTGATATTCTTTCTCTAAACTACGAATATTGTACTCGTAACATGATTATTCATTTGTGAACGAACACGCATTCAGTTAGGATTACGTTGTCAACGGATGGCTTTTTTGATCTGTTACCTTTTGTTATTCAACGGCACAAAATAATATGGCATATAACATATAGGTCAATAGGTATATATATTCTAACAACATTGGTTAGTTGTGAACGAAACTATTGACCGGCGACGATCACAGCCTTGAATGAAATAAAATATTGATTACTTTGATCAGATTGGTTGCACGTTATACATCATGTCAATGTGACAGGTATATTTGATGATAGAACAAACAATGAATCGTCATTCTTTGAATCGGTTCAAATAAAATAGCTTTTCATGAATTACTTCACTCATTATTAAAAAGCTATTTTCTTTTATGACATTTAGTAGTAGGTACCTACTTTCTGGGTGTTTCCAGCTTAATGCATAATCAGCCTTTTAATGTATCCACAATTAGGACTTAGACGTCCTCCCCAGGAGAGGGAAGGGGCCGTAATCCGCCACGTGAGCCCAGTGCGGGTTCGGGTTGGTCGATGTCACATATTTTCGAATTGTGGGCAGGTGGACGTGTGTTCTATTAAAAAAAAAAAAACCCTAAAACCACCGAAGACTGAAAGAGAGCGGATCCTTTGACCTACAATGGGACAGCACAAGCAGATACTAAATAATTATTTTGGGATTAATATAAAGGAAAAATATATAAGTGATGATGTGCTCGACGGTGGAGCACGCTTACCTAAAAGTAACCTATTGAATCTTGACTTAAAGCCCCCAAGGTTGTAAGTATCAGGAAACATAGACACTGGCAAGTATCCCATTCCTTCGCTGTACGCACAATGAATGTGTTTTCAAACGTACTGATGTGATGTCCACCATATCCCGGTGGCGCATCGCCATATTTCAGAGTTCCACAGGTCTCAATGCATGATTTTTTCCCACCATAAAAAAAAGGTCTCTTAGAATTATAAGCATAAATTGGGATTTATGACTTAGTTCTTAATATATTAGTAACGAACTTTGAACAAAAAGAAAGTGTTTTTAGTTTTGATAAAGGATGATTGCTCTCCAAGCTCCTAGAAATGCGGTTAATTTCTCACGATTATTTGTTTTTGAATATTTCGAAACTATTATATTGTATTTTAGACTCATACTAAAAGGAAACTTTGTGACAAATAGCACGTCATGCTATCTATTATAAAACTGGTTGGTACTCTAAGTATTCTATTTTGTTAAATTTTCACAATAATCAAGTTTATCTGGTTTCGGAATCTGTACAAATGGCACTCAACTTTTGTCCCTCGCTGTACTTTTTACCGCTGGGCGCACGCTGGTTGAGTGATTAGACCAGGGGCGGTCGTTTGTCACAGCTGTCACTACGCAAGTTAGATCTAACACCATTGGACGTTCAAGCGCCGTATGATTTTCCAAAATTGTCGGCCATTGTTATTTGACTTGTCAATCAGAAAGATAAAATAACGATAACAATGCTTAGACCGCGGTTTCCGGTCACAACATCGTGTCATTAAATGGCGGTGGCAGTCACGCAACGACACGTGGCGGCGCGGCGCTTAAAATGAACAATTACATAAATATTTTAGAAAACTTTTCTATTACCGACCTATTTGGTAAGTCCGTGACGTGTCTCCAGCAACTCCTAAAAGAGGGTTCTTCAGGGCTCTTTGTAGAGTTGCTGGTGAGACGTAACGGCGTCCTCACTTTCAGCATGATGCAAATCCTCAGCGGATATGGTAAGTTCGGAAGGTTCTTCCGGAAAGAAACGCCTGTGTGACCATTGTAAGGACCGCCCGAAGGACACGATGGAGCATACGGTGGGGTGTGCCCAGCTTGGATGGAGCTGGTGCTCCGCCAAAGCTGGGCACGAACCACGCTAATACGGTGGCCCGTGTCCTCATGGGAGTGGTCGGCGACAGCGTCCTCTTGCAACGGGCTCTGGTACAGGCCATAGTTTGCAGCGAGGAGGAACAGCCGGCGGTCATTTCCTTCTGCAAAGCAGTAATGCTAGCGAAGTAGGCAGCCGCACCCATCAGGGAACGGCGTTCCTTACGCCTTAGACAATGGAATCCCGACCCCGATTTCCAGGTAAGGTAGCCAAAAGAGAGCAGGAACGGGAGATGTCATTGGTTAGTTTCCCAATTAAGAAAAAACTACCGACTTATTTTAGTTTGTGTCAATCTATTAATATAAGCTAACTTAGCTGTGCTACTGTCTGAAGTCATATTTGCACTTGAGTTTTTTTAAAATAACTGCAATATTGAACATTTGAACATTAATAGGTATTAGAAAGAAAAAAAAAAAGCATAGCGGAGGTATAGTACGTTGGGGTAAGATCGGCATTGGGGTAAGACCGTATAAATATAAATTATACCACTTATTTAGCTTTATTTTTAATGCTAGTCACATTGCGTGCCACATCATTATGTTCCACCTTGCCCAGCAATGTAACTGGCATTAAAAATAAAGCTAAATAAGTGGTATATTGATTTATACGTTCTTACTCTGATGCCGATCTTCCCCCAACCCACTTATAGTACGGTTAAAATACGTTGTCCACTCGGAAGTTCGAAAATACTCAATACGCATTCACCATACGATTCTCAAAAAGAACAACTGCGCAGCCAATTGTTCGATGTTCGGAGAGGTCAAGATATTTCGCCGTCTTGTAGTCAACTTTAGAAAAATAAGCGTTCTTTGTAAGAAAGATAAAACGTTTATTCGTACTTCATACATTCGAACACCATAAAAGTCGGAGTAAGGCCAAAATGGTGCCTACTTCAGTATTTAGTATACACCACAATTAGTACAAATACATAAAGGTCTTATTAGAAAAGGTCTTGTCATTAGTTAACTCTTTGAATGCCGTAATTAGAGACACAATAGAAAGACAATTGCTTATGTCGAACTGTGTAACTTAAGACATTCAAAAGGTTAAGTAAAGTCTCAATAAACAATACTCATTCATAAACAGCATAGTTATTACCGTTTCTTTATATCCCAAAATGTCACTCATCATCATCATCATCATTTCAACGGAAAGACGTCCACTGTTGGACATAGGCCTCCCCCAAGCGTCGCCACAACGACCGGTCCTGTGCATCACGCATCCATCGGATTCCCGCGACCCTGACCAGGTCATCGGTCCACCTTGTTGGAGGCCGTCCAACGCTGCGTCTTCTGGTACGCGGTCGCCACTCCAGAACCTTTCGTCCCCATCGACCATCTGCTTGGAGTTTCCTTGCGTGATCACATCAGAAATGAAGATATCCGCAGGAGAACCAAGGTTACCGACGTAGCTCGAAGAATCGCCAAACTTAAGTGGCAATGGGCAGGGCACATTGCACGCAGAAATGTCACTCAATTTATGGAAATATTGTACAGTTACCATCACATCATCTTGAGCGATTGCGCAGAAGTCAAATATTCGGTCTCTTTAGTGGTGCGAAGTGAGACGCGAGGACATGGAATGTCAGTGATTGACTCGCCGCGACATCGCGTCATAGACGTCACGCCTAATTCGTTCCCTCGCGTCATAGACGTCACTCCTAATTCGTTCCCTGCGTTGCTGCATGTATCTACAACAAAGACGATTGGCTCGCCAATGTATGGAATGCGCAAAGCGATCCCCACTGTGACGCCGAGCGCTCAAGATCGGTGATGGCAACTGTACAGGTTATTGATTATGACTGACCAAATGACGATCAAAATGAAAAAAAAAACACTGCGCGTAGTATTTTCTTGCTGTAATTGTTATGAATGATTCATTCAATTATGAATTTTGGGATTTCGTTTTTTTTTTACTTTTTACTACAGATATATGAATAAGTAACGGGTACGGATCGAGTCCCATTCTTTTTTGTATTAAATAATTAAAAAATAGGCGATGTATACTGCGATATTTTTTGTTTAAGAGGCCCTTTCGACATTAATGTGTCACCGGAGTCTACCGTCAACAGTTGCATCGCCTTTCCTAAGCGCTCTGATAGGCCCAAAACAATGCAAAAACATCTCACGAACCTGCCGATACCCGTGTCGCTGTACGACCGTCCAGTAACCTTCCGGACCGAGCCTAAGCCGTCAACGGCGCGTATTGTTCCCGCGCGCCTCAAGGAGTTGTCCGCAAACCGTAGGGGCCCAGCAGGGCCGAACGAAGTTTCGACTCCGGTATGAAGGGCTAAGAAAGAACGGGGCGGGTTTTTTAGTCAGTCAAAATCTGACACTATCCCTCGTTCCGCCCAAGGGCGGGAGATGTCATTGAACTGTGTTTTTAACCACCAAAAAAAAAATCGTTCAGAAGTGAAAACAGAAATGCTACTAAGCAGCGTTTTTTTTTCTCATATACAAGATTGAATTGGTACTTCTGCAGATATAATTGTTTAAGATTATTGGGAATACATAACCTGTGTAACAACAACCTTCTCGTAATCTGTCACCACAGACATAGACGCAGTAGATATAGCGTCGTATATTAATATAGATTTTATTTTATAATTAGTTTCTGCCAGCGACCTTGCGTGAAAGCAAATTTCTCCACACAAACTTTGGTCTTTATTTCATCCTCTTAGGGGATGATTTTTTAGATAATCCTTAATCTTTGTCTATTGATCGCTATATGGCCGACTAAAACTGGCCATATTGTTTAAAACGTTAAAGTTTGATGACATTTCAATTTTCGTTTGGCCTACTTTCTTTAAACCTTTTATTATCATTGAAATCCAAAATGCAAAATATTAGGTTATATATGAATAACCAAAACTCTTATTTTGATTAAATCTAGAGTGTTAAATTGAAAAAAATATGGTGTCTAAAAAAACAAAACAACGTCTCTACATAGTTGTCTAGACACATCATTTTGTGCATAATTTACATGACACGTTCGCGGATTTCATTGCTTCGCGTTCGGTTCAAACGGGAACTCGCTTTATTGTAGGGAAATGTTTCTCGCTGTCTACCTGTGTTAATGTCTTCTATTGTTGTGTGCCGGTTCTATACGTTCAGCGGAATTGTTGGACTACTTGGAGTGAAATTGATGAATGTGATGTTCGGATGATTTGTTATCGCTCAATAGGTAATTTTCAAATTAGTATACTAGCGTACCTAAATGTTTCGAAGACATACCTAAAATAATTGTGACAATACGAGTAGGTAACGGAAAAAAACAAAATGTTTTTAAAAACAAGCCTACTTAAATCTAAAAATATTACCAAACAATAAAACAACGCTCGTGGTCAACAAAACATTCCAAGTTTTATTGCAAGGGAAAGACTTGTTTTTATTTGTATTACACAAAGGTTCTTCACTTGAAATAACTTCATTACTTACATACATTCAGCCCTAGCGAAGGATACAATAATCAACAATGCAAATTTATTCCACCGAAAATAATAACCGGAACTCAACCATTGTTTGTTTCTTTAATATTGTTGAGAATCAACGTTTCAAAATATTTAAGAATACTCTGAAGTAAGTAAATAACTGTTAAAACCTGTCACACAATGGCAAGTATAATCCGATTTTCCTGACTATGTTCATAAATAGATTGTGCGTTATATTTCTTGTTTTACTGTGTGTTTATAAGTAACTAACGCAATGTTGATTTTGTATTTAAGCGTCTTATATTAATAATTCTTTTTTTTTGCTTTATTGTTCATTACATTTTTTTCTTACATTTGTTACAGCAAAAACACTTGTCTGAAACCTTTTAAAGGTTTGTGACAAAGTGGAGGTAGCAACCTCGTTCTCAGCGTGTTACATTAAAATTTATATAATTTAGCTTAATGCTATAATTTTTGAGATGTGATGTTACCAGTAATATAAAGGTTTTTCAAAGTAAGTTTACATTTTTATATGTACTACTGACAAAATATGTTTGTTACTGTGAACTTTTACTCATTAATTCGGTGTTTGTTTGAAAACTCACGTCACGAACACTAAAACGCGCCGCGTATAATGCTATTTCATTTTGCTGTCCGCGTATCTCAGAGTACGCCAGTACGCCAGTACGCCAGTACGCCAGTACGCTAGTCGGCTAAAGTAAAGGGCGCTGTGAGTTTGGGTGTATTGTACATAGTTGGTTGTACAGCTGTCCGTAAACAAACAATGTTACTTTTATAAGCTTCGGAATCTCTAATCTGTAATACAGTTATGCATGAGAGTATGAAGTGCAATCTGGATATAATCATGTTAATAGCTTTTCTATAATAATATTAATCTAAGAAGATCGCATGGGAAACAAGTTTTTAAGTATGTAGGCTAGTCGATCGAATAGGTATTTTTTTAAACAAGAGTTTTAGAACTGCGTGAATGATAGTCAGAGTAACTGTGGGCCTGGAATAGACCTGGAAGCAAATAGCAAATGAAGGTATAAAGGTGGATTTTAGTTGCTAAGAGTCTGAGATACCTTCTCACTCCAACCTGAACGAGAGAAGATATTATATTTATTAGACATAATGATTACACACCTCAAAAAAAATTAAATTGAATTTAATTGTAAAATAATTAAAATTAAGTTAGTTTTTTTTGTAAACCAAGTAACGGGAATGTCACAAAATATAAGTATCAATTATTGCTTTCCGTATACTTTTCAAACACTACATCTCTTAGGCACACCTGAAGCCTGGAGCACTAGTGTAAAGTAGCCAGCCTTTCGGAATTTTACGGGATGCATTTTTGAGAGTGAGTAACACACCTAAAAAAGAAAAACACTTTATTTACCTGGAGCCCATCCTCCCAATCCCTATAATAATACGCGCGTTGGTGAAATTTCGTGCCGTAAATTAAGTTAACTTTAGGTCAAACGGAAAATGTAACTGTGTCAATATTTACGCAAATCAGAATAGTAAATTCGAATTAATTATTTTAATAATTTATTATCGAGTGTAACGCGTGTGGTAATTAATTTCGAAATAATTTATTTAATAGGTTATGTTGTGAAAAGTTATTTGAGTGAGATTTTACATTGTGAAACATTTCAGAAATAAAGGATTACTTAAAAATATATTTTTTTTTAACTCTCTTACTTGATTTTCATCCTTAACTACGGAATATTCAATTTTCTATTGCGCTAAATAATAGCTACATTACATACATACATAAATACATTTTGTTTATTTGTTGGATCAAACTGCATTTTTAATGCATAGTTTGAATAGTTTAAAACGATCTTCGCATTGCTACCCTTGTAATGAAACCGGTTTGGGGCGGTTGGATACTTTCAGAATTTCTCAGGAGACGTGGCTCCCGTCTGCTGACTTGTTATTATAAACTGTACAAATGTTATTTTGTATGAGAGAAAATAAGTCAATAAAATCTATATAATTTATAACAGGAGAAACTGACTGACTGACTGACTGAAGCCGAAACTACTGGGACTAGGAAAGTAAAATTTTTCACTAGGTTTCCTTTTATAATATTGGCGAGCAGTAAGAGAGGAATTTTCAAAATTTATGGGGGTCCAAAATTTGTATGAAGAAACCTATGTTGAAGCGGGCAAAGCCGCTGGCAGAAGCTAGTATATTATATTAATGGTTCAAAAATTCTTTAATATATTATAAATACATAATATCGGCCTATTAAAGAATGATGTGTAGTGATTACAAAATATATTCACAAAATGAATTATAAATCAATTTAAAAAATCCAAGCTTTATAAAAAACCATCGCACAGCAGGATTAAAATTATAAAGCTGTCATGGCTTATTATAGCTTTCTTCCCGCATTAATATAGTCAATTCAATTTTTCTCCATTCCCTATTCTTAATTGGCTCATGTAAAACTCGAGCTGCTTCCTGCATTCGTTTTCCCGTCCATTGAATTATTACTTCATACGTTTCCGTCAGAAAATGGAGAATATAAAAACTAATCCAGTGACTACGTAGCCAATGTACCCGTCGTATTCATACAAATAAAATAGATTTGATTGGAACATTCAGGTTCAATTTAGAAAAATACACTGTACGTACAAGTAGTCCACACGCAGGTGTTGTAGCATGATTAGTTTCAAATGAATATTGCCTGTAGCAATCTGTCGGCATATGAACTGTGGAAGATTGATTGAGGTGGATTAATCAGTTAGGAAGTGATAACTAAACCTTGGTATAGTTAGAGAGCTATTCCAAGGCTAAAGCTTAAGAGTTTACATTGTTTAGGAAAATGAGAGACAAGGTTTTTGAGCAAAATCGTATTAAGCATAAGGATAATCAGTCTTTTAATGTTCCCACTGCTAGGCCTCAGGCCTCCTCTCTAGAAGAGGGAATTGGCAAGTTCAAGTATTCAAGTTACAGGCATGTGTAATCTGTAGCTCGATTCACGTAATCAAAACAGTAACGATATCGTAGCGATTTAGTCGTTTAGACCATTTCCGTATTCACATCCATCAATCGAGTTTGAACGACACCGATTTTAAAGTCGTTTGGTCGAAAAGTCGATTAAAAAAAAAAGAATCTGTATTACATTATCCTGGTAGAATACTTATTAATGTAACTGGAAATAAGTCGTCGATAGATCGTTTAGTTTCGAGCCAGTTGAGTTGTCGTTCTATCCAATCTCGATTAAGGAACACGTGAATACCGATTTTGGATAGGACTTCGATCGAACGACTATAAAACTTAAACGATATTTGGCTTGTTTGATTTTACGTGAATCAGGCTACTGGTCTTAATACAAAAAATTGTATACTACAACCTCGATAACAACGTTAGTTTTTTATCATTGAAATAGTTAAACCTAATAAAAAATGGATTAATAATTTTTGTTGTTCTTTCTTTTAAAACACAAATTAGGTGTCAATCGATCTTTTATGTTCATAGGCAAAGCAAAAAGTGCATTTATTTCAGGAGAACCTTTATTGTAATTGTTAAAGATATTGAAACACTTTTACCGATATTATATTGCATGATACAACATAGTTTTAATAGATATGAAAAAGAAACAGTCCAAACATCAACTATTCAAGTATTCATAAGCATACTTTAACTATTCAAGTATTCATAGTATGCACTTCAAACTCTCATTACATGGCGTATGACGTTGCGAATATAAATATTCTACCTAATAATTGCTCTGAAAATTGAATTCTTTTTTACTTTGCAATTCTTTTTTGCAATTCCTCAAATCTTCATTCTATTTATATTTCCCGGTACCTTTTTAATAATCAGAAAGCTCTTTGTTTTTTCGTTGTAAGTCAAAAAGAAATAAGACATCTGCACCATTTTTGTCTTATTTTTCCTCTTCAGAGCATTAGATTGCCGAGTACTGGCTGGGCGTGAATTAGTTTTTAACTTGTTTTCCAGCGAAACATTTTAATTGCACCTGAAATAGTTACTAATTGTGTTTGCGTTATCAGTGCTCTGTCTTGTTTCTATTATAAATTGTTCTGATACTTCGTTTTGGGTCTTATAAAATAAGGGTTTTTTCTTTAATCTTACTATCCCACAAAGGCTTAACCCAAGTTCTCCCCACCGTCTCCAGCCAGTTCTCGTAGTACGCTTTTAGGCCATCACACCAACTCTTTCTAGACCAGCCTCGAAGCCGCTTATCCTCTGCAGGAATCCACTGCATGGCGATGCTTGCTCAGCGGTCTCAGTGTATGTGTTTGTAATCTTTTTACCCATGTTTATTATTCCCGTTTTGGAGTAGTAATTACAGGTTTAGTATTAAAATATAGGCACTAAAACAAATACCAAAAAAACATTTACTCACCATAGTTATCATGAATAAAAACGGTAACGGCAATTTTCATTAGTAAAAAAGAAAAGTTCTAGGTAAATCTAGTATGAATCTTACAGCCATACAGTCCGACCCTTTTTCAGGAAAAAGTACTGCCAGAAAAAGTGAGCCTTCATAATAATGAGTAGTTTTTCCACTTATGATAGGTTTGGTGGCTGTGTCTAGTAAACTCTAAGTAGGCACGCCGATTTTCCTTAAAATCATGGCTCAAATATAAAATAATACGTTTATTCCAATCACTTAATAAAAAAACGTATCTGACATTCGATATTAAGCCTTGCATATGGAATTCGCTAGAAATCTACGATGTCCCTGACCTCCATTGGAAATATTGCATCGGATATTATCAATCGTTTTTCAATTTGTTTATGAATACTTTACGGGGGGTTTATCTTTTTTTCGGTGTGTATAAATGACAGATGACATTCCTCGCACTTACAGTAAGTTGTTGACGACTCTTTTAGGCGCGCGGGAAAGTAGGCGCCGTTGGTGACTATTTTTTCCGGTTGGTATTCATCCAAATGACATCCCCCGCCCTTGGACGGAGCGGGAGATAGTGTCAGATTCTTACTGACTAAAAAACCCACCCCGTACCTTCCTGTCTTTCATAACGGGGCCGAGCCTCCCTTTCGGAAACAGACCCTTGGCCCCAGTAGGCTTCGACCCTGCTGGGCCCCTACGGTTGCTGACGACTCCTTGAGGCGCGCGAGAACAGTACGCGCCGTTGACGATTTTCTATATTTTTCCGGTGGGTAAAAATCATCCAAATGACATCCCTCGCCCTTGGACGGAGTGGGAGATAGTGTCAGACCCTTACTGACTAAAAAACCCACCCCATTCCTTCTTGTCATTCATACCGGGACCGAGCCTCCCTATCGGAAACAGACCCTTGGCCCCAGTAGGCTTCGACCCTGCTGGGCCCCTACGGTTGCTGACGACTCCTTGAGGCGCGCGAGAACAGTACGCGCCGTTGACGATTTTCTATATTTTTCCGGTGGGTAAAAATCATCCAAATGACATCCCTCGCCCTTGGACGGAGTGGGAGATAGTGTCAGACCCTTACTGACTAAAAAACCCACCCCATTCCTTCTTGTCATTCATACCGGGACCGAGCCTCCCTATCGGAACCAGACCCTGGCCCCAGTAGGTTTTGACCTAGCTGGGCTCCTGCGGTTGCTGACAACTCCTTGAGGCGCGCGGGAACAGTGCGCGCTGTCGACGACTTGGGCTCGGTCCGGACAGTTATCGGACGGTCGCTCGCCGTCCGCAAGCCCGCGCCCACGGTGGCCGGAAATCGGGATTGGAATCCCGCGTGGCGGCAGTGGCGTGAGTGCCGTTGCCTGATGCCGTCGGCTTCCTCCTTGGCTAGAATTACTGCTTGGCAGAAGGAGTCGACCGCCTACCAGTCCTCATCGCTCCGGACCATGGCTTGTACCAAGGCCCGGCGCGAGAGATCGCCAATCAAATCACAAGGATGCTCTGCTCAAGCGGGGCACACCTCTACCGTGTGCTCCATCGCGTCCTCCGGGCGTTCCAGGCGATACACCCGTGTGTCACTTCCGCACGAATTCGGTGCAGTTATCTCTAGAACTTACCATGTCCGGTGAGAACCTGCGTCAAGATGCGGAAGTTGAGGACGCCGAGAAGTTTTTGCAGCCGCACTTATTAATACTTTACAGGGAAGACCGGCGACGCCGCTTTGTCAACTTCAGAGTAAAAGTTTGTAATGCAAAGGCTTACTAAGAATAAACTATTTGCAAAAAATATTCTCAACATATTTTATCTAAATAAAATATACAATAAAATATAGAAAATCTATGTATGTATTTAAGTATTTATTTACTATTGTATTTGTTTCTCTTCTGTTTGTCTATTTATTAAGTTGCACCTGCCATGTTATATTTCTGCACCACCCTAAAAGGTCGACTGGCAGATAATGCCTAAGGCATTAAGTCCGCTTTTGCACATTTTTTTGTGCATAAAGATTTATTAAATAATAAAATCTAACATCGGCAACGTAATTTTATATTTTTTCATTTCGGATAAGGTTAATTTTTTTTTTGGTACAAAAACAACAATAACTAAAACTAAACAGAGCATAACATAAGGTACATAGTGTAAATAGGAATGTGGCAAGACTTGGGGAAGGCCTATGTCCAGCAGTGGTCTTCTTTCGGCTTAAATAATGATGATGACATAGGAACACCATAGGGATGACCAAATAAACATTATGAACTGCATGTTGCCTATCAATATTTTTTGTTTAAGGAACACACTGATGTATTTTCGAAGTTCAAAGTCCAATACAGGTAAAATATACTTATAAGTAATGGACTAACACGGAGTTATAACTTCATCCAATATAAAAAGAATAATCAAGATCGGTTCAGGCACAAAAAAGTTTTGCCCGCATTGATAAACCCATAACATGATATTTTAACATAATCGGTAAGATGAGGGTATACCAAGATGAACTTTATACATTTATTTGCTTACCCGCTGAGCGTACCGGTGCGGTGCTATGTTATGTAATCGCGTTAACAATAATAGGATTTCAACAATCCTGGTAAAGCTTGATAGCTCAATCAATGATATATATTGAAGATTTTCATCGATTATTATGCGAAGTTCTTTATGTGATCTGTAAAATATTGGACCACCTGGGGAAAATACATTTCAAAACAGGACTAGAACCATCCAACTCCACACACACACAACATCCACCACATCCACACACATCACACCACATTCCACATTTGGTGAATATACTGCTGAACATACCTACATAAAACAAATATCCAGCAGGGATGTTATGGATATGAAATTTCGGATACGGATTGGATATGGATATAGAAATGATTATTATACCGGTTACGGATACGGATACGGATATGAAATTATTTCAGATTATCCGTTAGTTTCGGATAATTTCGGTTACGGATATTAGATTTTTAAGGA
Organism: Mythimna ferrago; assembly: GCA_910589285.2. Taxonomy (NCBI): domain Eukaryota; kingdom Metazoa; phylum Arthropoda; class Insecta; order Lepidoptera; family Noctuidae; genus Mythimna; species Mythimna ferrago. Next base: position 12,512,608 of record OU342673.1, on the reverse strand, counting down.
ATTTCAGAAGTCAAATATAAATACATATTATTTACTACTATACTATTTATATTTTACGACGAAAGAAAGAAAGAAAGAAAGAAAATACGTTTATTTGGCACATAGGTATACACAATGAGATAACAATTATTATAGTATAGAAATTTAAACACGACACGCCACGCGACACGTTATGACAGGCTGTCATAACGTGTCGCAATTAGGCTCCGCCCCTATCCGATATTATCCGAAACTTTTATTTCGAATTCGGTTACGGTTATGGATATTATTTTATATCGGATATCCGATAGTTTCGGTTACGGTTATGGAGCTCCGTAACATCCCTGATATCCAGTCAAAATGACCACCTCAGTTAAGGGAGCCATACACGCTAATACCTGACAGGTTTACCTGCACAGTTATACCTGTCAGGTAAGCTTCTAAACCTACACAGTTGTGCAACATACACGCTCCAATTTACCAGGCAAATCAGTCAGGTATACCCCAGCGAGTATGGAGGGCATTAAAATATAGCGTACTCTTGTCTCTGTATAATATTTATTCGACAGTTATATTTGTTTTTAAATTTATTTTCTACTCGCTATTTGGGACCGCGAAGCGAGGGAGTGGATATTTAAGTTAAAAATACTTATATTATTATAACTTTTATGAGACACATTTAAGATGTTCAAGTGAATTCTTATGTTGCGTACTAATGGACCGTGTTCTGTGTGGGCGGCTGACCGCACTGCCTACTTACTCCATGAAGACCTTACTTGTGTCAGTTATAAGATATTTCTTTCCACTTCGATTTTACGTATCGTCTTAATAAGACAAAGATAATAATATTATCTCTCATTCCTAAGTTGACAAACTTTGTACAGCTTTTCATAATAGAACAGCGTAAAAAAAAAATATTTAAAAATATATTCTTCAGCATTATAGTTGTGTATAATTAAATATCGAGAGTGGAAAACTGGAATGGAATATGTCTCCACGTGTGACCGCGTCGTCATTTTCAAATTATGACTAGGTATTGGGATTTCGATCGGTTATCAATAATTTTCCAGAGCTTCGTGAGAGTTTTCGTCACAAAGGGTAATTCAGCAATTTATGCTCCGGTGCTTGCTAGTTTTTTTTGTGAGTAGCTGTTATGGAATCTGTGTGTATTAGGATTAAATAAAATAATTAGCCGAGTATTTCATTTGCCAAAAGGAGGAGCCAAGTATTTTATGCATGTATTTTTTTTATTTGCTATATGTATTTTGCTCTGTACTTCCTTTTGACCCTCTACCTTCTGACAAAGGACTTGGTTTGCATAAAGCCTCAAACCAGACATGCCTTTGCTAAGCAATTTTACGTGTTCTTAAGACTTTTTCTATATACATACATGGCTTATCAAAATACGAAGCTTCTATAGTGTAAGGTATAAAAAAATTAGTAGGATGTTGCCAGAATATTTAGGAATACGTAATTACACAGACACAGGACAACTTCTAAAATTGTAGAAAGTTGTTTAAAGTTGTTATAGCTATCTCGTTTGTTTTCTTACCGGTTTTGATATTATAACGTACAAAGTCACATGTTTTAAAATCATAATAATTCACGGAGTAATAATAATTCCTGTGTGAAAAAGGGATAGCGCTATTTATCCTGAATAGCCTCGTCTATCTCTCTCCCCGGAATTATGATGATTTTAAGACGTCACAGAAGGACCTTTCTTTTTGGTTACAATTTTTTTGTTTCATAATGGTTTCATAGAAATATTTTCTATGAAATATTTTTCTAGAAGATGAAATGCGAAAATATTTTATTAATAACGTGAAACCCTCAGTTCCAAGTAAAGGTCACGATTATCTAAATTGTGTTATTTTAGTATTTTACTCTGCGATTATTCAAAGGAGTAAATAAAGGTTTGCTGGCTTTTCTATCGCTAACATAAATATCGAACTAAATACATAATTGCGCTTTTAGACTTTTCTTCGTGATAATACGTGTTGTGGGCTGGCTGGCTATTTCATGATTTTAATTTCCACGTGCATTTTAAAATATGTGGTCAGAAAATCGCGTTTCCTTTCGTGATCGAATCAGGAATGGAGATCATATCCGTAAGAGAACTAGAGTTACCGACATAACCCAAAGAATCGATAAACTTAAGTGTTAGTGGCAGCGCACACTACCCGTAGAACAAAATCGATGGCTCCGAAACGTTCTGGAGTGGTGACCGCACAATTGAACACGCAGCGTTAGTAAGCTTCACACAATGTGAACCGATGATCTGGTGAGAGTTCCGGAAGACCGATGGATGTGAAACGCTATAAACAGTAGCCCGATTTACGTAATGTAAACCGTAACGATATCGTAGCGATTTAGTCGTTTAGACCATTTCCGTATTCACATCCACCAATCGAGTTTGAACGACACCGATTTTGAAGTCGTTTGAAATTCGTCGATTTAAAAAAAAAAATCTGTATTACATTATCCTGGTAGAATACTTCTTAATGTAACTGGAAATAAGTCGATAGATCGTGAATACCGCTTTTGGATAGGATTTCGATCGAACGATTATAAGACTTCAACGATATTTGGCTTGTTTGATTTTACGTGAATCAGGCTACAGGTCGTTGTGGCAACACTTGGGGGAGGCCTATATCCAAAAGTAAACATCTTTCGGCTAAATTGATGATGATGTAAAGCATCTTAGTTTCAAATTAAATTCGTGTCTCATCTCAACTACCTCTGTTTAGTAACTATAAATACTTGATATCCAAATCAAAATAGGATCGATTTAACAAGAATCAAGTGTCAGTTTGTAACATACCCTCAAAGTACACGGCATCAATTGTAGGGTTGGTACTTATCGAGTTATAAGTTACCGTCTAACCGAGGATAGCCTGGTTTAGCGCCGGAAACTCTAGCAAACTGTCCCACTCTAGTATGTTGGATACAAGTTAACTAAACTTCCTATGTACTTGATGTCAAAGGGCCACATACATGTAACATGAGGTTGGAGACCAGTTTATTAATATTATTATGTGAAAACAGGTCAGCATAGCTGTCGGAAAATCAGTGTTCCAAATCAGAAATTGGTTAAAAGTTTAGTTGTGATTTATCTTTATAGCGGATATGATATCATAGGATGCAAAACATAACATTAATAATAATAAAGGCCAATAATTATATAGCTTATTGGAAAAAACCTTGATTTATCTATTATTTCTTCGCTTTTACCTACATGAAATAAAGCAGCGAGTCTCATTGCCGGCCTGCCAGCATGAGATCTGGACGCATCAGACCTTGCACGCACGCGCAACGCAATAAGTCGTGGTATGTTGGTCAGAGTTCCGGTGAGATTTCATGGTGACATCGCAACAGTGACTGTCGCAATCCAGTGCTGGCCACGCCACAATCATGACGGTAAGTCCCCTCTTCGGGGAGTGGCTGGAGAAGCATCACGGTGCTATCACCACCCGCAAAACGCAGGTTCTCACCGTACATGGCAACTTTGGGAGGTTCCTGCATCGGATTCAGGTGGAAGAAAGGCCTGGATGTCATCTGTGTGTGAATCGCCCAGAGAACACAGTGGAGTATACAATGGAGACATTCCCCACATGAGCTGAGCACCGCCGGATTCTCGTGGAGGCAATCAGTGGCAGCGACCTCTCGCATCAGGTCCTGGTTCAGGCCATGTTCTGGAGTGAAGAGGAATGACAGGTTGCCTCTTTCTTCGAGGAAATAATGGTAGCGAAGGAGATGGCCGCACGCGTGATGGAACAGATACTCTTACCCCAGCCGCCGCGACTACCATCCACGGTAGGCGCGGAATTGGGATTGGGAAACGAGCAATGGGTAGCACGCTGTCCGGTCGTCTGGTAATCGTCCGGACCGAGTCTAAGTCGTCGATAGCGCGTAGTGTTCCACGCTCTAACTATATTTGTATACTACCTGTGCCCGCGACTTCGTTCGCGTGGACTACGGGATTTTGAATTTATTTTTCTAAAATAAAAGTAGCCTATGTTACTTGTTATTACATCAGCTACCTGCCAAAAAAAGTCCTGTCAAAATCGGTCCAGCCATTTCAGAGATTAGCCCGGACAAACAGACAGACAGACAAAAATTGTAAAAAAATGTTATTTTGGTGTATGTACCGTATATATTTTATATTCATATGCATGTAGTAAAAAGCAGTTACATATTTCAATATTACAAACAGACACTCCAATTTTATTTACATTTAGATATAGATGTATAGATGTAGGGGCCCAGTAAGGCCCACTAGGGTCACGGGTATTTTCTGAAAAGGAAACCCGTGGTCTTAGAACGTAAAGGTCAATTGAAGGACAAGGTTAGGTTAGGTTTAGTTTTAGTCAGTAAAAGTCGCGACACCCAGAGCGGGAGAAGGCATTGGATGATTTCCCACCAAAACAGAAACCTAGATGACGTAATTAGTGAATAAAAATGCGACAACAGTGCGACCACACATTTTGATAGAAAGCGTTCGTGAAACATTTTTTTTGTGAATGTGACATAGTTTCGCAACTTTCTATTTTAACCTTAACCCAGTATTTTAAAAACTCTCACAACACACGCTCCACAAGCGATTGTTATTCAATTTCGGGAATATAAAATGCAATTCATATTCAACTTTAAAAAAATGTTAATGTCTGGTTAAATGTTAAGAAATTTGTGAACGTATTTTCGTTTTGGTCACCAATTAATCATTTCTGAAGGTTCTGTGAATCAGTGCCAGAGAACAAAACGAACCCTATGCAATAAAATATTCAGAACCCACTCATCATATCGATGTGTAGAATAATTCTGTTAGTTAGATGGCGCCGTAAACCAAAAGACAGGTTCCTCCTAGTCTGGCTCCAGTTGTTAAAACTTGTGTGTACATTTAATTTATAGAGACATCATATAAATTTATATAAATATTTATATTTCGTTGCGTATAGCAATGAAGAAATAATTTTGTGAAAAAACTAAATTATTAACATTTCAAGTAAAAATATTTTTTTTTCCTATTTAATAAAAACGAAACTAAGCAATTCTAAACAAAATATGGAACTGAAAAATTACATTGAAATAACTTCTTCATGGAATTGTAGAACTCTCGGTGGGCGCTCCTGATTCGCTCTTTGCCTTTATTTTTCAGACAAACCGGATTGTGTTTAACCATGGTTTAACCTTTATCCGAAATAGTACGGTGGTCAAAAGCGAGCCTCTCCATAAAAATAAAAAATAAAAGTACCTAAGTAGAGCAGCTTTGCCATGTTAAATTGTCATGAGCGTACTTTTTAGGACCATAAGTTTTAATTTAAAATGAAAGACTTATGATCAGATTTCGAAATTAGGTAGTAGCATTAATGTACTCATACTAATTTCATTCAGCAATAGAGTAAAGCGTATATGCCTCAAATCCCGATATTAATATTAAAAAGCAGATTTTTTTATGACACTATCAGAAATATAGCAGAAAAAAATTCATCCTGCATTAATGACAAAGAGGAGGAAGTGTTTATAGTTAACCTCACCTCAGATAACGTAAACAGATAATTTTCAAAGAAAAATACTAATAAAAATATTATATTGATATCTTTGTTTTATTTGTCTTATTTTTATCTCTGCAGTTTTTATTTATTTACAATATTGTTGGTGACATGGGATTTTTCTTTAGAAATCCCGAGAAGATCCACATTAATATCTACATTTCGATGCAAGTACCTACATGAATAACTCTACTTTATTCCGACCTCTGCTTATCGACACTAATATAATAAAGAGGTAAAGTTTGTATTTTTGTTCTTAAATCTTAAATGCTACACGCAACGAAATCTTGTATAAAATTTATATGATTTCTGGAAGTACTGGACCGATTGCAAAAAATTTTTCACCGATATAAATCTGCTTTATTCCTGAGTGACATAAGCTTTATTCCTGAGTGACATAAGCTATATTTTATGTACGCGGGCGAAGCTGCGGGCAAAAGCTAGTGATACATATAGAAATATCAACTACAGTTAGAAGGTTGGCTTAACTATTATGTACATATTTATATTATGTATGTAGTACATTTAAAGTTACCCTACACTAGGAATTACTCCTGTATCCTGGATGGGTTCACGAACATGTAAACTCACATACCCAAGACACCCAGACTCAGAATACCTATCTGTAGACCATACAAATATTTGTTCCGTGCGAGTATCGAAACCGCGACCCGCAGCGCAGCCGCCAATTGCTCAACCACTGCACCAACTGTACCATCAAAACTCAATTCAAATGTTGATACGTTGTGACGTTTTTAATTGAGTTTTGGGAAACGCTGTAATTTACATATGTCAAAATATTTTGTATATTCCTGTTCCATTTTCATACGTTTGTTATGTTTAAATCTAATAAAATTCTCATGTCACATGTATTTTTTGTCAAACTTTTCCGAATCGGCTTGATATTTGAATATTTTTGGTGTAGATTTAAAAGGTGTGAGAATAGGTTGGTAGTAGGTTATTTTTTAACCACCTCCACCTACATTTTTTTCTTTGATATCTTTTCCAAATTTATATAATAGAATACTGTTTTCCGGGCCATTCCGGCCCAGTTCTTGTTTTCTGTGTTGAATTTTTTCTCTTGGATCTTTGGCACCTATATTACTTTAAGTATTACTTTATGCCGTGGTAAAAAGTACGCAACCCCCAGTTTGTTTATCGGGTTGATTGCCATTTTTGTTGGAAAATCATCAAAATACTTTACACCCGTTCTTATTGTCGGATTTTGACTAACTAAAACCTAACTATCTTCCTTCAGTTGCTCTTTGTGTTCCAGGCCTACGGTAACTCTTTTGATTGTTTGATCCCGAATTCTGCAACTTAGGTCAAAGGTCCATTTTGTCCGTGTTGTTATTTTATCGAATCGAATATTTCTTTTAGGAGTTAAATTTAGTTTTTTATAAACCGATACGTATTTCTTTATTCGTTGGATTACCTATAGCTTAAAAATCACTTGTCCAATTTACGGTATTCTTATTTTAATTATCATTTCAGTGACTCGCATTAATATTCTTGGGTTCATTTAAATTTTGTGCTCTCTTTAAAAGTTTCAATTCCAAGAGCAAGCAGGGATCTCAGTTACTAAAGAGTTACTAAACGACTTAAAAGTGAAACTGTTCTATCATGCAAAAGCTTTTGCATGGTAGAACAGTTTCACTTTTAAAGCACAAGTTATATGGGTGTAATAGGAACTCAACAATTTATTGCACCATTAGGTCGCAACGTAACTTATAGTTTCCAGTGATTCCTTTTATGCTAGTTAGAGACAGACATTTCTAATTAGAACTAGAGGTAAATACGTTTCGATTCAGTTGTAAAGTCATTCATTCGTTTGGGTCCAATGGGTGACTAAGTAAATTGCAGCATCGGTGGCATTATTTAAGTCCTCCAATGCATGTGGCACTGCAACTTGTGGCTCTAATGGGTCTATTTCGCCAAGTTGTGTTTGCAATGGCCTAACTGGGTGCCCACCCTATTCAGTGCGTTCCATAGACCACTGTGATTCTGTACAGGTGGTAGATTATTCTAAAATTTCAAAAAGTAGTTGGTGGCAGGTGATATTCCCCAAAGCTTGATTTCTTACTTTAAGTAGGTAGTTATTTTCAAATAGCTTTTAGGTGTGGCACAGAAGTAATATTCTTTCTTTTCTTTTTGAATGACTTTCTTGCCTTAGCTAAAAACACCATTTAGGTATGACAATTTCATGTATGCGTATTTTTGTTATGAAAATCACTTTTAATTTTGAAAAGTAGTAAGTTTTACGAACGTACAAATTACTTTCTAAGATATGAAATAAAGGTAAAGTCAGAATATCGATTTCTTCGAAAATATTTCAAAAGAGCTAGCAAGAGTCCTTATCATAAATAGCCCAGGCTGCCTTCTTTTGCAATATGCAAAATTGATTCTATGTCAGCTCCCCACAAAAAAATGCCATAAGACTTAAATAAAATTAAAAAAAAGCCTTATATTTCTAGTTAAACAAATTGTCTTAAAAATATTGTTTCCTACCTAAACTTAATTAGCAAAAGTAATAAATAGAGTAATTAATATCTATGCAACTTAAGTAAATTATCTTAAATTTAATTGTTACTGATATAAAAAAAAACATGTTTTAAGTAGGTAGGCAGTAGAATTTTGGACCTCCCAACAGGTAAAGGCCTCCTCCAAAGTTTTCCATTTTTCGATTCTGGGCTATTTGTTGCCATTCTGGACCAGCAATTTTTTTAATATCGTCGTCCTAAGACGTAAGTAAGATATATAAGATATATATGACCGGCCCATTTCCACTTTAACTTTTCACTGTAGTTGAAAGTGTCCTAAAAAAGTGTCACAACCACAGGTTCAGTTGAAAACCAGCGTCAGGCACTAGTTGTCTGGCATTCATGCTGAACTGGACCTATTTTGGTGCAGCCATGAGGCAGACATCAATGATATTATTTTTTTTTTTTTGCTTCTTTTATTTTTGATGTGTTTATTGTGTAGTATTGTGTTTAGGCCTTGTGATGTACCAAATAAATTATTTTTCTTTCTTTTCTTTCTTTCTTTCCTAGACCGTAGAGCCATAAGTCATAATGCTGTGGAAATAAGCATAGTAAACAGGTTAATTCACTATGTTTATTTCCACAATATCTGGGTTTTTTTAGCTGTGGCTACATCTGTCAATTTATTTTTCTCACAACTATCTCCCAGTTTGCTTTAAAAAAATATCCATGGTCTAAAGGGAACTTTTGTTATGTTTGTGATAGAAACAACAGTTTTGAGCATAGACTTTCAATGCTGTTGTTCCCAAAAATTAAGTTTGGCTTGTAACCACATCATCGTCGATTGTGTACAAAAGTTAACTCCAAAGTTGCTCAGTATTGCTCCATTGCTCGACAGAACTGTCATGCCAGCGTTCGTTTCGCTGTACCTATAGGGTATGCTATTTATATTAAAGCCATTAAATGATATTTTTATGTATAAATTTTATAATTATATTATGATGTGACATTATACACCCACGGTAAGAATATCTATGGAATTATCTTTATTTCAGGTTATAATTTTTATAATAAATAGCATCTCTAGTACAAGCGTCTGACATAGTTAATAGTTTTCTTGGAAACAAAGAATCTCACAATGTGCAGTTTTGCATAGTTGGAATAAAAGTGAAATCAGATTTGTTTCCTCAGAAACCTTAAGTGTTACCTAATAGTGAGTACGGGCTTTAAAATATATTTTTCAAATGAAAGACTTATGATTAGATTTCGGAATTAGCTAGTAGCATTCATGTACTTATACCAATTTCATTCAGCAATAGATTAAAGCGTATATGCCTCAAATCCCGATATTAATATTAAAAAGCAGATTTTTTTATGACACTATCAGAAATATAGCAGAAAAAAATTCATCCTGCATTAATGACAAAGAGGAGGAAGTGTTTATAGTTAACCTCATCTCAGATAACGTAAACAGATAATTTTCAAAGAAAAATACTAATAAAAATGTTATATTGATATCTTTGTTTTATTTGTTTTATTTGTCTTATTTATCTCTGCAGTTTTTATTTATTTACAATATTGTTGGCGACATGACATGGGATTTTTCTTTAGAAATCCCGAGAAGATCTACATTAATATCTACATTTCGATGCAAGTATGAATAACTCTACCTTATTCCTTTTCTGCTTATCGACACTAATATAATAAAGAGGTAAAGTTTGTATTTTTGTTCTTAAATCTTAAATGCTTAAATCTTAAAATCTATGGAATTAACATTATTTCAGGTTATAATTTTTATAATAAATAGCATCTCTAGTACAAGCGTCTGACATAGTAATAGTTTTCTTGGAAACAAAGAATCTCACAATGTGCAGTTTTGCATAGTTGGAATAAAAGAGAAATCAGATTTTTTCCTCAGAAACCTTAAGTGTTACCTAATAGTGAGTACGGGCTTTAAAAAATATTTTTCCTAAAGAACCCTGAGAAATTATGAAATTCATTAAACCCCAAGCGAACGCCGGCGTTCGCGCACCTATTGTCTTAATATTGTGTCTCAAGTTGACGGTACTTAAAAGGTTAAGTACCTACATAAAAGTATACTCGTATAAAAAGAGTTCAAAAGCTCCAGCAGATGATCAAACTACTTCGTATGTAATTTTACAAAAGTCTACATGCTAATTAAATTGACTGAAATAAAGGAAACTAGAGTTTTAGACACACAAACACACACACAGATACACGGACACCTCAAACTTATAACACCCCTCTTTTCCGTCGGGGGTTAAAAACTAGAGTTTTAGTTAGTTATAAAGGGGTAGTAATAAAAGCTCCGACAAAAAAAGAAGAATTGTTCTTACTCAAAATACTAAATCTACTGCCTAAAATACTAACTTTCCGACTACTTTTGTCCGAATAAAAATGACGAAACGACCGAATGAGATACTGAAATCTTCGAAAAATAAACATGACTGTCTATTGCTATAATACTTTTCTACCAGCATAAATTACGTTCTACTGAAAACTTTGCTTTGTAATTTTTATCTTTACTTGCCTACTATTAATTCATAAATTACCTTTCATATTTCATAGATTGTGGTGCTATTTTAACTGTCACATTATACTGAAAATATTATTCTGAGTGGCTATACAGAAACTTATAAAAAATATAAAGATGTACTTGTAACAATAACTTTTAATGGCATAAATCATGAATTTTACATATCACGGGTATGCTTCGATATCGGTACCTATTTCAGGCGTTAAAAAGTTAAAACAGTCGTATTCATGGGTACGTATAAAATCCCGAATTTTAAATTACCGATGTACGAAATCCCGAAAATTTAAACGCCAAATGGTCGTATGGTCGAAAGTTTAAAATCCCGAAAGTTCATTTGTTCGAATGTTTAAAATCTCGAAGTTCAAAATCCCGACTCATCCGTGTCGGGGTGCCCTAAGGTTCCGATTTGTTTTATTTTGAAAAATAGCACTCGCCGGCCGAAGTCGCCGGCCTGAAGTAGCGGCGCCGCTCGCTTCGCTCGCTCGGCTCGCGCGCTTTTGGTCACAATTCTAACCTAACCTAACCTATTTCAGCCACAATCTCTCGTAAAAATGTGTTTACCATTGTCTAATAGTCTAGTCACAGGTAGAATGTATTTTGATTGCACTTTGAACTGGTGAAATAGGTTAGGTAACGTTAGAACTGTGACCAACCGCTACGTTCAAGTTGTTTCGTCTATTCGGGATTTCGTCCTTTCGGGCATTTGAACATCGGTATTTTGTGTTTCGATATAACGACTATCGGCATTTAAACCTTTCGGTATTTTAAATTTCGGTGTTTTGCACGTCGGTATTTCAGCCATAGGTATAATGAACTTTCGGGATTTTGATACTTACCCCTATTCATGCCTTAATCGAAAACCAAGTAGACTTTGGTTTCCTAGAATATTATACTGTATTATTAATCAACAAATTTCCTAACTTTTATAATGTCAGCAAGAACAAAGATAAAAATAAAACAAAACTCAGTTTATTATGAAAATGTAGTTACGTAGTAGATCCGAACCCCATCGCGCGGGCCGGACAGTTGAGGTATTTTCATCATTATTGAGAGCTAAAAAATAAATTTGAAAACCAACAATAGAAATTAAAACAGTTCATGCAAGTTGTAAAAATATGATTATTTTGACCAAACCTCTATTGTCGGTAACTTAGTAATTTTGTCGGAGGTTCAGTATTCTATTCGGAAGTTTAGTTTTTTTATTCGAAGATCCATTTTTTTTTAGGAGCAAATGTAATTTGAGCATGCTCTTATTTGTTGTTAAATTGGATATTTTTTTCGTTTATGTTTTGGGTTTTTTGTCGGTAATTCATTATAACGCTAGTTAATTAGAATAATAGTCGGCCACAGATCGCTGGAGATTAAATTGTTTTTCGGAACCATTATTATTTCCCGTTATAAAGCCTTGAATTACTTCCATTCGAATAACAAAATACTTATTTTAATTTTATTTTTCTCGCCTATTTCAAATTCTAGAAACTTCTCTTCTTTTGTTCCAGTTTGTTGTTCATTTAATCGTATTTTTCAACGTGAATAAATATATTTTTTTTAAGAAAAAAATGTTTTGAATTTTAATCATTAATCAAGTATTTTACTTTATTTACCTATTGAAATCTGAAAATACGTAGTTAATTAACATGAAACAAATCAAGATTCTAGAATCTGTTACTCTTCAAAACCTTAATCATATAACTTTTTCTACATTACTTTTAGCCTGGCTTGTAAAAAAGTATAAACAACGAAATCAAAAAACATAGATTCAGCCAATCATCAAAGTTCGTGATTCTATTACAAAAAAGAATTGTGTGTAACCAACTGTGTCAAAATGTGAAAACATTACGTGCAAACTCCATTTCAAAGCCAGGCTTTATGCAATTTAGGCAATCAATTACTCTAAACAAAGACTGACTGGGGCCTACACATTGATAGGAAACAGCCTGGTCCTGTTCTCTCCTGTTCGTTTATTTTTCAGGTAAAAGTTATTACGATTACTTTATACAAAGAGAAAGGGAAATAATAATGGTTCCGAAAAACAATTTAATCTCCAGCGATCTGTGGCCGACTATTATTCTAATTAACTAGCGTTATAATGAATTACCGACAAAAAACCCAAAACATAAACGAAAAAAAATATCCAATTTAACAACAAATAAGAGCATGTTCAAATTACATTTCCTCCTAAAAAAAAAATGGATCTTCGAATAAAAAAACTAAACTTCCGAATAGAATACTGAACCTCCGACAAAATTACTAAGTTACCGACAACAGAGGTTTGGTCAAAATAATCATATTTTTACAACTTGCATGAACTGTTTTAATTTCTATTGTTGGTTATCAAATTTATTTTTTAGCTCTCAATAATGATGAAAATACCTCAACTGTTCGGCCCGCGCGATGGAGTTCGGATCTACTACGTAACTACATTTTCATAATAAACTGAGTTTTGTTTTATTTTTATCTTTGTTCTTGCTGACATTATAAAAGTTAAGAAATTTGTCGATTAATAATACAGTATAATATTCTAGGAAACCAAAGTCTACTTTGTTTTCGATTAAGGCATGAATAGGGGTACGTATCAAAATCCCGAAAGTTCATTATACCTATGGCTGAAATACCGACATGCAAAACACCGAAATTCAAAATACCGAAAGGTTTAAATGCCGATAGTCGTTATATCGAAACACAAAATACCGATGTTCAAATGCCCGAAAGGACGAAATCCCGAATAGACGAAACTACTTGAACGTAGCGGTTGGTCACAGTTCTAACGTTACCTAACCTATTTCACCCAGTTCAAAGTGCAACCAAAATACAATCTACCTGTGACTAGACTATTAGACAATAGTAAACACATTTTTACGAGAGATTGTGGCTGAAATAGGTTAGGTTAGGTTAGAATTGTGACTAAAAGCGCGCGAGCCGAGCGAGCGAAGCGAGCGGCGCCGCGGCAGCGGCCGGCGAGTGCTACTTCTCAAAATAAAACAAATCGGGACCTTAGGGCACCTCGACACGGATGAGTCGGGATTTTGAACTTCGGGATTTTAAACATTCGAACAAATGAACTTTCGGGATTTTAAACTTTCGACCATACGACCATTTGGCGTTTCAATTTTCGGAATCTCGTCCATCGGTAATTTAAAATTCGGGATTTTTATACGTACCCATGAATACGACTGTTTTAACTTTTTAACGCCTGAAATAGGTACCGATATCGAAGCATACCCGTGGTAAGTAAAATTCATGATATATGTTGCAATTAAAAGTTATTGTTACAAGTACATTTTTATATTTTTATAAGTTTCTGTATAGCCACTCAGAATAATATTTTCAGTATAACGTGACAGTTAAAATAGCACCACAATCTATGAAATATGAAAGGTAATTTATGAATTAATAGTAGGCAAGTAAAGATAAAAATTACAAAGCAAAGTTTTCAGTAGAACGTAATTTATGCTGGTAGAAAAGTATTATGGCAATAGACAGTCATGTTTATTTTTCGAAGATTTCAGTATCTCATTCGGTCGTTTCGTCATTTTTGTTCGGACAAAAGTAGTCGGAAAGTTAGTATTTTAGGCAGTAGATTTAATATTTTGAGTAAGGACAATTCTTCTTTTTTTGTCGGAGCTTTTATTACTACCCAAAGAGAAACGGTTAAATTGCATGGTTACAAGTCTCAATGTGTCATTGTAGTTCAAGAATAGATTTGCAAATATCTCGTGATGAAACTGTTGGCACATTTGGGTTCTTACTTATTTTTGAAGTGAAAACTTCTTTAGCGGCGTTGAGCACTTTTTCTGTAATGGGTATAAAATCTTAAACTCGCGTCAGGACACGTGACCTGATCGAAAAAGCGTAAGACGGATGGAGAGTAGACAGCTATCCCTTATCGCGCGTTGTGAAAGGGGGCTAGACGGAAAAAATTCTCACGAAAAATTGTACCGACACTTTTACTGTCAAAATATAAATCCAAGATGGCGGCTGCAAGAAATTATCAACTTTTTCGTCATGGGTGTCGTTTTCATGGTTTTCGAGGGTGTTGAAACGGATGGTACTGTCAAAATATAAATCCAAGATGGCGGCTGCAAGAAATTATCAAATTTTTCGTCATGGGTGTCGTTTTCATGGTTTTCGAGGGTGTTGAAACCGATAGTACTGTCAAAATGTAAATCCATGATGGCGGCTGCAAGAAATTATCAAATTTTCCGTCATGGGTGTCGTTTTCATGGTTTTCGAGGGCGTGGAAACCGATGGTACTGTCAAAATGTAAATCCAAGACGGCGGCTGCAAGAAATTATCAACTTTTTCATCATGGGTGTCATTTTCATGGTTTTCGAGGGTGTTGAAACCGATGGTACTGTCAAAATATAAATCCAAGATGGCGGCTGCAAGAAATTATCAACTTTTTCGTCATGGGTGTCGTTTTCATGGTTTTCGAGGGTGTTGAAACCGATGGTACTGTCAAAATATAAATCCAAGATGGCGGCTGCTAGAAATTATCAACTTTTTCGTCATGGGTGTCGTTTTCATGGTTTTCGAGGGCGTTGAAACCGATGGTACTGTCAAAATATAAATCCAAGATGGCGGCTGCAAGAAATTATCAAATTTTTCGTCATGGGTGTCGTTTTCGTGGTTTTCGAGGGTGTTGAAACCGATAATACTGTCAAAATGTAAATCCAAGATGGCGGCTGCAAGAAATTATTAATTTTTCCGTCATGGGTGTCGTTTTCATGGTTTTCGAGGGTGTTGAAACCGATAGTACTGTCAAAATATAAATCCAAGATGGTGGCTGCAAGAAATTATCAAATTTTCCGTCATGGGTGTCGTTTTCATCGTTTTCGAGGGCCTGGAAACCGATGGTACTGTCAAAATGTAAATCCAAGATGGCGGCTGCAAGAAATTATCAACTTTTTCGCCATGGGTGTCGTTTTCGTGGTTTTCGAGGGTGTTGAAACCGATGGTACTGTCAAAATATAAATCCAAGATGGTGGCTGCAAGAAATTATCAAATTTTCCGTCATGGGTGTCGTTTTCATGGTTTTCGAGGGCGTGGAAACCGATGGTACTGTCAAAATGTAAATCCAAGATGGCGGCTGCAAGAAATTATCAACTTTTTCGTCATGGGTGTCGTTTTCGTGGTTTTCGAGGGTGTTGAAACCGATATTACTGTCAAAATATAAATCCAAGATGGCGGCTGCAAGAAATTATTAACTTTTCCGTCATGGGTGTCGTTTTCATGGTTTTCGAGGGTGTTGAAACCGATGGTACTGTCAAAATATAAATCCAAGATGGCGGCTGCAAGAAATTATCAACTTTTCCGTCATGGGTGTCGTTTTCATGGTTTTCGAGGGTGTTGAAACCGTTGGTACTGAAAAATATAAATCCAAGATGGCGGCTGCAAGAAATTATCAAATTTTCCGTCATGGGTGTCGTTTTCATGGTTTTCGAGGGTGTTGAAACCGATGGTACTGTCAAAATATAAATCCAAGATGGCGGCTGCAAGAAATTATCAAAATTTTCCGTCATGGGTGGCGTTTTCATGGTTTTCGAGGGTGTTGAAACCGATAGTACTGTCAAAATATAAATCCAAGATGGCGGCTGCAAAAAATTATTAAATTTTTCGTCATGGGTGTCGTTTTCATGGTTTTCAAGGCTGTTGAAACCGATAGTATTGTCAAAATGTAAATCCAAGATGGCGGCTGCAAGAAATTATCAACTTTTTCCTCATGGGTGTCGTTTTCGTGGTTTTCGAGGGTGTTGAAACCAATAGTACTGTCAAAATTTAAATCTAAGATGGTGGCTGCAATAAATTATCAACTTTTTCGATATGGGTGTCTTTTTCATGGTTTTCGAGGTTGTTGAAGCCGATAGTTCTGTCAAAATGTAAATCTAAGATGGCGGATGTCAGAAATTATCAACTTTTTCGTCATGAGTGTCGTTTTCATTGTTTCGAAGATGTTGAAATAGTGCTGTCAAAATGTACATAAAATAGGATAGTATTTTTTAGTTATATTGTATTGGCTAGACGGAAAAAATTCTCACGAAAAGTTGTAACGACACTTTTTCTATAGTAAGCTATTGTAAGCTGTGCGGCGTGCGCATGTTTCTCTGTCTTTCTCTCTTTCTCTCTCTTATAGAAAGCAAGCCAGAACGGAACTTCGTTCCATCCGGGTGTCCCTTGACACCTCAGTAGTTTTTCGGAGAGATAAACTTTTTAATGTAAAATAATTGTAATAGTTTTAAAGTGTTAAATTTTTAATGTAATATAAATTGTCATGTTTGTGTACGATAGCTCAATAAATGAATATTGTATTCTACCACATAAATGATAGTACTTTTATACTGATAAAGCAATTGGTGCAAAATTATTCCCTAACCATTCCAAAATATCAAACATGCTCAACGTTAATAATCAAGTTTTCACTTCTGCCGGCACTCCCGGAGTGCAACCCGTCTTTTTTTTTTAAGCTATTGCATAGCTTCTATCGCGGGCCTTGAGCGTGGAGACCGAATCCAGAAATCAATGAACAATCAATCAAAATTCAATTCAATGTGTGAAAGTGTAACTTCAATTAATATCAAAGAAAAAAAAAACAAAGGACAAAAAAAATACTGCATAAATAAAATAAATAAATAATTATTATTGCATAACTTGATAAAAATGCTATGCAATAGCTTCACCGCGGCAGTCCCCGAGTGCCACATGTCTTTTTTTTTTGTGTAATTCAGTGCATTGTATTTTTAATTGAAAACTGTAAGTGCCTTTTTCGTGTTTCTTAAGGGCTCTCCTCTTAAGTTTTAGAATAGGTTTCGTTCTAATGACAATAGAAGGGGGTTTCTTTGCGTGATCGAATAAAAAATGAAGATGCCGACATAGCACGAAGAATTGCCAAACTTAAGTGGCAATGGGCAGGGCACATTGCTCGCAGAACAGATAGCCGCTGGGGCCGAAAGGTTCTGGAGTGGCGACCGCGTACCGGAAGACACAGCGTTGGAAGGCCTCCTACAAGGTGGACCGATGACCTGGTGAAGGTTGCGGGAAACCGATGGATGCGATACGCACAGGAGCGTTCGTTGTAGCGACGCTTGAGGGAGGCCTATGTCCAATAGTGGACGTTTATCGGCTGAAATGAAGATGATGAAGATGAATGACAATAGATGACCAGCAGTCTGCAAAAGGGAATGCTTTCACTGTTACTGAGATTATATACAAAACAAGATAGCAACTGCCAGCGGCTTCCACCGCGTGAATGAAAAAATATCAAATTATTATTATCTGAAGAGAACAGGATCCTAAATTACAAAGTATCATATGTTTTTCAGAGGGGGAGGCCTATGTCCAACAGTGGACGTCTATCAGCTGAAATGGTGATGATGTACTTCTTCAAGGTTTAATCTTTCTCTTTGCTAAATTAGGTAAAAATCGGTTGAGGAGTCAAATTGTAACAAACGGACAGAGTTACTCTTGTATTTATGTCTGTATCTAGTACTTTAAAAGTAATTAAGGTAGATTCATGATCAATTTATTTTATCCATAACTAAATTAAGAGTTACGGATAAATCTATCCGATAGTTTTTAATTGAACCTTTATATTTTTATCCCAGCGCGGTCAGTAATTACTTCAGATAACAGGTGTTGTCCTTATCTAAAGCTCCTTTCTTAATTAAAGTAATTTACCGTTTAAAATAAGTTGGCAGTTTTAATTTTTCCGAGACCTGGGCGAATGTTGTCATCTATTCCCGTTAATCGAAAGTGATTTTCAGCTGTTTGCTTAAAAATATATATTAGAAAGTATTTTGTATGTTCGTAAAAACTTAGGACATTTCAAAATTAGAAGCTACAAAAACACGCGTAGTAAATATAAAATTGTAATTCTCAAATGAAGATTAGCTAAGACAAGCAAGTCATTCATTAAAACAGTATACGCTTTTATAACAAGCTGCCAAAGTCGGTTATTGAACTCAGCGAGGGAAATTTCAATACCAACATAAAGCGTCTCCTTGCCGAAATAGCATACAACAAGTTTAAAGACTATATTGAGGATACCCTTGTATAGCAATAACTGCTTTTACTCACATAGTCTCTCTGGTAACTTATTAACAGCTTTGTCGAGTAAATGCCTCTATGAAATAGAGCATTTCACGCATCCATGTTTTATTTATAAACTTGTTACTTTCTTTATTACATTGCTTTTGCAATATTTTTATTAGACTTTTATTTAACCTCCGTAACTTCATTAGTACGAGTACTAGGTTTATTTTATTTTTATCTAGCCTCCTTTTTACTAGGGTTCCGTAGTCAATTAGGAACCCTTATAGTTTCGCCATGTCTGTCTGTCTGTCCGTCCATCCGTGGATAATCTCAGTGACCGTTAGCACTAGGAAGCTGAAACTTGGTACCAATATGTATATACAATCACGCCGACAAAGTGGTAAAATAAAAAGTGGAAAAAAATATTATATTGGGTACGTACCTACACGTAAAATGGGGAGTATTTTTTTTCATTTCAACCCTAACGTGTGGTATATTGTTGGATAGGTATTTAAAAATGAATAGGGGTTTACTACGATCATATTTTGATAATGTTAATATTTTCGGAAAGAATCGCTCCAAAAGTAAAAATATGTGTCCTCTCCATTACTTTTGACCTATAACTTTAGAAAATATGAAAAAATCTCAAAAGTAGAACTTTATAAAGACTTTCTTGGAATATTATTTTGAACTTGATGGGTCGTAGAATTGGTTTAATTTTTTAACTTGTACGGGGAAAAAATTGGTTAATAGACGTCGTTGTTTAAGGGTTCTGTTACACGGTGAGTAATTGGGTTTATTGTTGGAGATTTTAATGAAGTCTATCTTAGTAACAGCAAGTATTTAAATTACAAAATCAAGCTGGTTATCACTCCATGTTACAATCCCTTCCCACTACTCGTGGTGGGACTCAAATAGACAACATTTTTTTGAACTTTCCATGTGTAGTTGGAATATATAACTCTTTGTTTAGTTATCACCGTCCTTTGTGGCCCTGCTTTTAGGGTTCCGTACTTAGTATGTCAACTCAATGTAACAAATAGCCCATTTTTAACTCTATTGTGATGGACGGAAAACAACGGAATCCTACACTGAGCGTGGCCCGACACGCTCTTGGCCGGTTTTATTGTGAATATGAAAACACTGTAGACTCCACGAATAGATTCTTTATATACCTATTGTGCTGTCCTTGTATACCTATTATGTTATATGGAAGTATTGTAAAAACAATATTTTTTAAAAAAGTAACCTTGGAGTTTCTTGCCGGTACTTCTCCATGGTAAATGACCATTTAGAACCGTGCACTAGTTTCTGATGTTTTATAAATGCCCATGTAGGCCTATATGACATAAAAATATTTTTAAATTGGTACTTCCGTTTTGTGTTTAGTACTAGCCTTTTGGTCAAGTACTTAGTGGCTCTGACTGCTATCCGGTTGTGGATTCCCATCCAAGACAAATATTTGTATGAGGAGCGGCATCATTTGTTCTATGTCTGGGTGTAGTTTATTAATGTATGTATTTAGAAATATATGAGTATGTTTATTAGTTTTAATCCTCATAGCACAAGCTCAGTTTAGTTTGAGACTAAATGCATTGTGTAATAATTGTGGAATGTTATTCTAAAAATTATTATTACCTACCTAAACTTAATTTTTGAACTAAACTCTACTCAATATAGGTACTCTAAAAATCATTAATTTTTTTCCTGATTTAGCCTTTAGAAATCAAAAATAATGTCATAGGTAACACCATTTTAGGGTACCTAACCCGAGAGGTGCCAACAAAACCCTATGCCTCAACTGTCCGTCCATACACCCATCCATTCATCCGTCAGTCTGTCTACTTGTCCATCCTTTTGGCAGCAGTCTGTATCTCATAAACCCTAAGAAGTGGAGAGTTGTAATGTGTATTTTTATTGACGCCACAACAACTAATTTTAAAATTTAAAAAAAAAAACAAACATTGTTTTTTTTCTGTAATTTTTGCTCGATTGTTGTCGTACGGAACCCCGGCGTGCGTGAGTCCAACCCGCATTTTTTTCTCTTCTTGATCTTTTGCTTTTGATAGGCTCGCGCTTGACAACTATCTTATCTGATGAACACTTGTAGATTTATGATTTGTTATCCGTATCGGGATAGATACTAAAATCACTCATCTTTCTTTTAATTGGAATGGAAATTTCCAATGGAAAGCGACGATGTGGTCGACGGTGGAGTGCGCTTTCCTAGAAGTAACCTATTCACTCTTAACTTAAATTCTCCGCGTTTTAGCTTTAGGAAACACAGACTCCAGGAGGGAATTCCACTTCTTGGCGGTACGCATAACGAATGTGTGCCCAAAACGTTTTGTTCATATACGTGGGATGTCCAGCATGTCTTTTTCGCAATAACCTGAGCAGAACTACTTACACGCTTAAAATAAACTAATTAAACACAAAATACCTCAGGATTCAACAAGATATTTTGGTAAGGAACAATGTCTCAGGGGCGAAATAATTTAATTAATCGAAATCACCTGTGACAGAACTTGTGGTCAAAGCGTAACTGGAAACCTGTAAGTTTTAATTATTTAGACGAAATATTTGTCCTGAGGCCCTACCACAAACTTGCGATCTATTTGAAAACCTAAACTGAATTTTGATTGAAAAACAACCCTCTTTCTCGCTCGCAAGGTTAACATTTTAACACGTCATGGTTTGAAAGACATCAATGAGGCTCATGAAAATAATTCGATACCTACAAGGAAAATGCAATTTCTCAAATTTTTGTGTCATGTAGGTTTTACGGATAAACAGTAAGAACAAATACGTTCTTGCTAATATCCGTAAATGATGGACCGTTTTTGACAGGATTATTACCGGTTGATTTGACAGGTTTAACCAATGTTATATGCTGTTTAACTAGTCTGGCGTGGACAAAGTCGCGGTCATCAGCTAATATGACTATCGTAGAAAAATATTCAAATGGCATTTAATGTGCTATTAGAAACGTCGCATGTACGTTCGACCACATTAATTGGTGACCTGACCAGAATTTTTTAACGCAGCAAACGGGCCACAAAAAAAGCCACATGTAGCTTCTTTTTGAGGCCCGTGTGCGGCGGTGCCGCCACAAAAAAGCTAGAAGCCGCTTCTGCTGCTTTTTCTGTGGCCGCCTCTTGCTTTTTTTTTGTGGCCGCTTCAAGTATTTTTTTTTTTGGCCGCTTCTAGTTTTTTTTTTTGTGGGGTGTTTTTTTTTTAGGCCCGTGTGCCCGTGACACTAAAAAGATACCTGACGCACTTTATGAACCTCTGACCTTTTTGCAACGAGTAATTGGCCTCATGATGTGACTCATACAGCCAAGGACGTTTACAAATAGCCTATTTTAAAGTAATATAAGTTTAGATTGCCCCACGAAATAACGTCCACCAACTCGCGTTTCTGTTCACTTACTTCAGTCTTCTTTTACGCGATTTGACGCTCGTAAAGTTACGTTACGTACTCACTGAGAATATAAAACGTTAAAAAGTGTCGTCTCATAAAATTTTAGTGCTGTTTATACGATTTACTTTTTTAATATTAAATACCCGCACTGTTCCTACCAGTTAATGCTAATGAGTAACTACAGGAATCATGACTTTATTTTCATAGTTTGGATTCCGGTTTCCTCTTTAGGCGAAGGCTAAAAGGGTTTTTTACGGCCCATTCGTAATCCACCACGCGGGCCCAGTGCGGGTTGGTGGATGTCACACGAATTTTTGGTTCTAGGACATGCCGGTTTCCTCACGATGTTTTCCTTCACCGTTTTGAGAGCAGTGGTGATGAAATAAATTACACAAAGTAATGCGCCTGGCTGAGTTTGAACCCGCGACCTAGCTACCTAGCTTTTGTGCTATAGAAATATTTTCAAGTAGTATTTTTGGAGATATCCCTAATCCCGTTTACGCGTGCGGAACAACCGCTTCGCATTCATAAACCCCCTAAATGTCCGTTTCGTAGAAGTATTTATTGTAATGCGTGGTATACGCACGCAGGACGAGTTTTTTGCATTTTGTAATTTTCTGCATGCGGAACAATCCTGCATGCGTGATGAAATTCGCAAGATATTAAAAACACCCCAGTGATAAAACGTACAAAAAATACGTCTTGTAAAATGTTAGCCCTGTTTTAACCTACGACTTTTTAAACTATTATATACCCGTATTGTTACTACCTGTTGATGTTTATGAGTAACTACAGTAATCACGACTTTAACTCGTCATGATTTGATTTTTTGTAGCTTTTTTTAGCTGTTGAAATATTTTGAAGTAATGTTTACAGTATTTCTGATCGCATATTGTCTGATGAAAATGTATAAATTTAACATGTATTTATTATTGTATAAAGGATATATCCTAATAAGGATATAGCCTGCATATACATGTGCTGCACTGCGTGCGTACATGCACATGCTACCAACAAACTGCTTTATTAGTTTGGCAAAATTATAAAGTAGTTTTATTGATTTTTTTTTTGTTTTACGATGTCGCTACATTAGTAAACGCTTTTAATTTTTTTAAACGTTTGGAATTAACTCCATTATAAAATTAATTAGTTACAACATCGGGTTTTACATTTCAATTACAAATGTATCTATTTTCTAGCTCTGTTCACCGGACGGCTGAATATTTTATGGTTCAATTAACCTTGAAAGCGGCGGAAAGACTTTGCTATTAACC
Organism: Mythimna ferrago; assembly: GCA_910589285.2. Lineage (NCBI taxonomy): Eukaryota > Metazoa > Arthropoda > Insecta > Lepidoptera > Noctuidae > Mythimna > Mythimna ferrago. The sequence continues at coordinate 12,489,317 of OU342673.1, read as the reverse complement.
GACTTGTTTAAAAATAAAAGATCGGATATTGATTTCGGTCTGATCAAAAGATTTTGTGCCTCGAAGCGTTCGCAAATAAAATACGATGGGAAATAAGTGAAGTCAACGATTTTTCAACATAGACTTGGCATTGGTTTTGAGGATATGTCAACTTAAACGTTTGAAATGTTTGTGGCACACATTCGAGAGTTTATGGTCTTTATCGGGTAGGTAGTGTACAAAGTGGCCTTTTTTATGGTGGGAAAAATCATCCAATGACAAACCTCGCTCATGGGCGGAACGGGAGATAGTGTCAGACTCTTACTGACTAAAAGATCCACCCCGTTCCTTCTAGCCTTCATACCGGGGCTCGAGCTCCCTTTCGGATAACTCTGGCCTCAGTAGGCTTCGACCCGTCTGGATCCCTGCTGTTGCTGACAACTTCTTGTGGCGCTCGGGAACAGTGCGCGCCGTCGACGACTTGGGCTTGGTCCGGACAGTTACCGGACGACCCGACAGCGAGCTACCCATTGCTCACTGTCCGCAAGCCCCCGCCTACGGTAGCCGGAAATCGAGGCGGCGGCGGCAAGAGCGCCGTTGCCTGATGCGGTCGGCTTCCTCCTTTGCGAACATTACTGCTTCGTAGAACTCGGCGACCGCCTACCACTCCTCCTCGCTCCGGACCATGGTCTCAACCAAGGCCGGCGCGAGAGGTCTCCGCCGCCGATCGCACCCACGAGGGCACGGCGATGCTCCGCCCAAGCAGGGCACACCGTTCAAAGTGGCCTGACAAAATACTGAACTGGACCTGTTTGGCACAGCCTTGAGACACACAATGTTCATGCATTTAAGATCAAGTAGTTAAGTTTCTGTAATTGTTATTTACCTTTGTGGCAAATACACGTGTTTTCTTTCTTTGTTTTTCTTTTTCACTCTTTCTTAAATTACCTGGGAAGTGTTCAAAGTTACCTACATAATATTGTTGTAGTTTTAAATTCGCAGTACTTAATATTTTCAATTAAAAATTCAGCTTCAATGAAAACCTTTGCTCAGATACCTAGTAGGAAAGATAAACTTGAAATAATAGTTAAACAAAGGCATGTGTGTATTATTCTACGAACATTACAGAACAATAACTATCTAGATTTACTAAGTTCTATTTATAATAATATAATTATTAATAATTATTTTCAGACCAGTGATCCAGAAACATACGAGTATCTTATTAACTAAAATATATCAGCTATTTGATTGCTTCGTATTATTATTAAGTGGATTTTTTTTCTTCTTAGGGTTCCGTACCTCAAAAGGAAAAAAGACTGAACCCTTGTTTGTTGTCCGTCTGTCTGTCTGTAAAGACCCTTTATCTCAAAAACGCGTGGAGGTATCACGTTGAAATTAAAACCATCTAAGTACTCGAGTCTAATCCTTTGAAACAAAAAAATCAAATTTAAGTCAATGAAAAAAAACTTAAATATGTTTTGTGTTCAACTAAAAAAAGTCCTTACCATGCATTCTTTGTTTAGATCTTCGACATACGAGAACATTTAGTTTTTTTTATCTGATATAAACTAGTGCTTGACTGCGATCCCACCTGATGGTAAGCAGTGATGCAATCGTTGATATATAAATCGTAGAGGTTAGTTTCTAGCTTAACCAATTCTTTTCGTTTCTTATTGGCTTTTAGAAAATATAATGGCCGATCACGGTTCGTATTACATTTCCGTTTACATCTCATGCCGAAAATGTTATATAAGAAGTTAATATTAAGTAGGAACGTAATAAACTGTACTCCGAGAAGTAACAGGTTGCTGAGCGGTTCGTTATATAACTTCCGAAGCAAATCTTGGAGGAGATGGGTATCTACCTATTTAAGTATGAGTTGTTGCCAGTAAATTTAGATGGGAAAATTGACTGAGCAGTATACGCAGCGATATTTTAAGATAAATTTAGAACTTTATAATAAAACATTTTTATTTATAGATGTCTAACGGGCCACTGCGAAATGGTTTTGGCCCGTAGTAAGCTTTCCGAAGGTAAATGGACCCCAAAGACTCGAGATAAGTATAAAATAATAACAAAATACGTATATTAGCAAGTAAGTGTTTTTTCATACTTACGGTAAGGTAATATAAATATTATAGTCAAAATTTGTTTTTAATATGCGTACTTTTTACAGGTCTTTACTGGATTACTTTCAACAAATTTATGCATTGAGTAAAATCCACGCTATATTTGTGTTTCTAAAATATCTACAGAAAGATGTGTTAAAACGTCATAATCACGTATGAGTGGTTTTATGGCAATATGTCTCGGGTTTGCCGGTTTTAAAATAATTGACTACCCAAGACGTCGACGGCGCATATTGTTCCACAAGTGCCTCAAGGAGTTTTCAGCAAACAGTAGGGCGAAGCCTGCTGGGGCCAAGGGTCTGCTTCTGAAAAAATGATTCGCCCTCGGTACGGAAGGCAACGAAGGTACAGGAGTGGGTTTTTAGTCAGTAAAAGTCTGACAATATCTCCCACTCCGCCCAAAGGCGCGGAGACGTCATTAGATGATTTTATCACGTAAAAAAAAAATAACTAGAAAATGTAAGAAAGAAAGGTATCTCACTAAACGCTTACTTATCTTAAATTACTTTAATATTAAGCATCATTTACATGGGAATAGCTGTAAGGTAAGTATGTTAGCATACATGATGCCTCCGAAATGTTTGGCCACAGGTGTGCCAAATTTCTTTCCTCTTACAAGCAAACTGTTCGCATCACTACGGCATGTCTTGTTTTAGCTTATCACTTAACGTAGGTGCCACAAATACTTTCCTTCTTACATTGGAGCAAAGCTGAGACAAAATAAATATGAAAAGAAGACAAAAATATTTATATACAACATGTAAGTGTAATAATGCTCACCCATATTTAGAAAATTAACTTATAATCATAATTTAAGCACGAAAATTTTACTCAAATGTATAACTAAGGTAGTGATTTTTTAAGAAATTAGTTATCCTAGTATGTTATAAAATAATCAGCCTTTTAATGTTCCCACTGCTGGGACTTAGTTCTCCTCTCCAGAAGAAGGAATGGCCGTAATCCACGAAGCGGAACCAGTGCTGGTTGGTGTATGTCACATTTTCGGTCTAAAACATGGCCGGTTTCCTCACGTTATTTTTCTTCACCGATGAATTAAATTACACAAAGTAATGCACCTGGCCGGATTTGAACCCGCGACCTACAACTCGTAAGTCGGGGCCGTTACCACTCGGTCACCATTCGGTCAAGTTGTTCTACGAGTAAGTAAAAGCAAATAATATGAGCAGCAACGAAAATTGATAGCACATCGGTATATGGTGTTAACACACTCACACTCAAACACGTTAGTAACATACCTAATCAAGATTTATAATTATTCACAATTTTCAATTTTATATTCATTTTTTGAATTTAAAAAATACCTATTTCTAAAAGGTGTGGAATATTATTATTTTTATTATTAAAAATGAAAAGCTGAAATCAATAAAGAAGCCGATTGTAAACATACTACTTTTAAAATGTGTATTTTTTAAGTTTTGCAAAACAATATTTTTTGATTTTTTTTTCAAACTTCTGAGTAAATGCCTAACTTTTCAGGCCATATCTACGTAGTGGTATGTTAACTTTTTTAAGGGTTGATTTCCTACCCTAATATTAAAATAATTTACTTTCGCTCTGAGTGGAGCGGCAGGGAGTGTCAGACTTTTACTGACTGAAACACAATACACAGTTGACTAAGAGCATCGCTGTAATCGGTACCACTTCCTTCCTCTGCAGATGAGGCATCATATTGGAGACATGAGTCGGTATCGCAAATGGCGCATTGACTGTACTGAACTCGAGCTTTAGCACTACGCACGAACCTAATGGGATTACGCCAGCGTCCAAAACGTCTCCATACCGAAGACTAGCGGCTCCGGTATGGAGACCTGCGAACTTCGCCGCAGGCAACATATGTTCAGTAATGCTAGAAAAGGGGGCGGCAGCACGCGCAAAGCAATGGCCCTCGCGCCCCAGCCGCCGGGATTCCGATCCTGATTTCCAGCCACCGTAGGCACGGGATTACGGATAGTGTGCTCATGCTCACTGTCCGCAAGCCTGCCGCTGGGTGGCTCGCCGTCCGACCATCCGGTAACCGTCCGTTCCGAGCCCAAATCGTCGACGGTTCGTAGTGTTCCACGCGCGTGGAGTTGTCAGCAACCGTAGGGGCCCAGCAGGCACGAAGCCTACTGGCGCCATGGGTGATGCAAAAGAGACCCCCGGGGCCCTGGAACAATGCCAGAGAAGGAACAGGATCGGGATTTTAGTCAGTAAAAGTCTAACACGCCCTCCCGCTCTCCGCCCAAGGGTGGAAGATGTCATTTAGATGAAAAAAAGGTGACATAGATTCATTGTCTTTCGTCGGGACGCATTCCACAGCGCTAGCTGATCACTAGCTTTATGTCAAAATTATCTTCTCACGAAATATATTTAAACGAAGCAACTGTTCAGAAAGCTGCTCTTAATTGATTACCTACTAATTGAATTAGAAAGCTTGTGTGTCTAATATTAAGTGTACCCTTCACATTGACCAATTATGTGAAAACTTTTATCAATAAGCAGTGCACTTGATTTCAATAGACTTCTTAAGGGCTTTGATATTGACTTATTCTGCACTCAGTGTGGCGAATTTTCGACGGCAAATGACACAAAAATTTTACGATAATTAACTAACTTCTCTCGTTAGTAATTAATTGGCTTGTATAATGTTCTTTTTATAGATATATATTTATCTACGCCCCCATAAGCCCACAGGGCGTTTAATTAGCGATTTGAAAATATCACACTCTTTATAATATTTTTTTTTTCAGTAGTCTGCTTAAAGCATTAAACCAACGCAGTCTGTAAGCCTTCTATAAAATAAAATAAGTAAATAAATTTATTAGTTAGATATCAAATTTATTTTGAATTCGGTTATTCATGCAGCATAATGGCGGGCGGGTCTTATTGTTCAATGGGCCATCGTTGAGATCGGACGCACAATTTGTCTCTTGCATTATTGTAGCGTCAAGAAATACGTAATCGAGATAATTGTAATACACAACATGATCTAAAAGGGTGTCCATAGAGTTTTTTGTACATTTTTCTTTAGATCTATGCTTCGGAATGTGCATTTAGCATTAAATGTAGAATAGTTTATTATGCAAATAAACTATATTTGAAATAAGTTTGTAATTTTATTATTTTATAGATAATGAAATGACTGATATTATTACATATATTATAAAACTGCTTTTACTGCTATACAACAATGTAAAACTGTATAGGACGTAAAACTAACTAAAATACCAAGTGACTAGTCACAGACCGTCAAATTTAACAAAAAATCATATCGACACCAAATAATTTATCTGATAAGGTGGCGGTCCTAGCATCCTAACATCAGATTTACCCATCCATAATATAACCACGCTTATATCCTTTTGACTGTCGAGTGAGCCTCATTGTCTCACTTCAGAAAAGGCATCTGCATTTTATTAACAAAAAAAAAATGTAAATTGTTGAAAATGGTTAATCCCTCACTATTATTTTTTTTTCAAAAATTGTGTAAGTAGTCGAAAGAATATTCACTAAAGGGTCAGTAGACCCAAATGCTTCCAGTTATATTTAAATCTTTGACAGTGGAAGCTCAGTGGTAACATGCAAACTGCTATGTTGAAGGTCGTGGGTTCGATTCCCACCCAAGACAAATATTTGTGTGATGAGTACGATCCTTTGTTCTTTTGTTCTGTGTCTGGGTGTATTCTATCTATAACTAGCTTCTGCCAGCAGCTTCGCCCGCATGAAAGTCGGTTACTCCAAACAAGCTTTGGAATCCGCTTCAACCCCTTAGGGGATGAATTTTGGAAAATCCGTTCTAAATGGATGTCTACACCCAATAAAGAACCTAGCTGCCAATTTTAAGTGGTGTTATAGTTTCTGAGGTTTCGTGATTAATCAGTGAGTGGTATTTCGCTTTTATACGGCAAGTCCAGTTCGTTTTGAGGTAGAGTTTCGTAAGACCCGGTCTTAGCGCCTCGCCTGCCAAATTTAAAGTTTATAGAAGTTATAGTTTCTGTGATTATTATATTATTCGCTATTTAGCTTGTATATATATAGATATGTTTGATAGAACGTAAAAAGCAACTAAAGTACCAAGTGATTAGTCACAGCCCATTAAAGACCGTCGCTCTGTTTCGCGGTGACGCGATATTGATTTGCCTTTATTCTGTATATACTGTAATAAGCTTGTCAACTTACTGAAATATGTCACCAATATATTGGTTTTCGATACTACGCTATTAGGAAGTTACATAACTGACCTAGTTAGTGCAAGCCTTAAAAAGCTTATGAACACTGTTTTTATTCTTATTGTTCGCTTTGCCTTCTGCAAGAGGGGTCAGGATGTGCAGGGCAGTAATAATAATTATTATTACTAGCAGTATACTACAGACCTTTTTACTAGTACCCTTTTTTAGCTTAAGTTTTTATAGTCCATCTTAAGGTTGATAAAATATCGATATCAGCGATAAGACCGCCTTTTTACCCGTACATATAAGTTTCTGCAAAGGTATACTTTTATTTTAGTGTACAATAAAGTTTTTTCTATTCTATTTTATCTTTACCAGATCTCTTCTCTCTTATGACAGCGATTCAAGTAGTAGTATCATATTTAACCTACCATAATATCACCACGCTTATGTTCCCTAAAGGATTAGGTTAGGCTAGACCCACACGCTTCTAGTTAGCTTTTCGTTGTTAGCTTATCTTTAGCAGTGGTAGCCAAGTGGTAACAGCTCCTAATTACGAGTACATATATCTTGGGTTAAACCCTAGTAGGCGCTTTATTTTATGTAATTTATTTCATCATTACTGTTCTAAAAAGGTGAAGGAAAACATCGTGAGAAAAATATCCTAAAACCAAAAATTTTGAAGACATGTGACATCCAGCAACTCGCATGGAGATCGCAGGGTCCATTTTCTTTTTTAAAGAGGAGTCCTGAGTCCTAGCGTCTGAGTACTTTTATTACAAAGTGTACCCTAAAACAACCTTTTTTAACTTCTGTCTAATGCTATAGCGAATAGAGTATAGGCAGTACGAAGTTTGCAGGGTCAGCTAGTTATAGATAAAGTACATCCAGACACAGAATAAATGACCGTGCTCATCTCACAAAGATTTGTCTTGGGTGGGAATCGAACTTACGACCTCCGTCATAACAGACTGGGCCACTTACCTCTGGACCTAGACCAACAGGCCAGTCAAACGATCCATGTGACTTTAGAGGTAGAACTGCACTGCTCACACGTGTGCCACATACGCCGATCTGGGACGCGTCGGTCTCCATACAATTTATATGGAAACTAGACTTGTAGAGCTACACGCCACGCGACTTTCTACGTACAAATCAGGCGTGTTACACGTGTGCTTTGGTCTAATGTAGTTCTAACTTTATTATTATAACCACGAGTTGTATCTATGTATAGCTATGGAGTGGAATAAATTATTTTGTCACGTTTACAGAACCTTGATGACTGAGCTTGTTTTGTTGAAAATACGTTCAGATGGCCGTGTTAGAATTTGTATATTTGATTGCGGCACGCTGATAACGTTGGCTACATTTTGGTACCTATACGGATATGATAGAGCTGTATACAGCTGTATAAAGCACAATCATATACGTTTCCGTTTGCTTGACAAATACAGAGCAGTGGCGCAATATCAATATGCAATTTTGTACTATGTCATCGTACGTATCTGCACTGTACCCCTAGCCAAGTTGCTAATCTGCAATAGTTAACGCTTGTAGAAAGCTTCAAATATACGGGAATGACGTCGTCTTATCGCTCAGTCACGTGGTCAGAACAAAAGATTTGGTGGCAAGGTCAACTCGAAGCGTTCGGCGCAAGCGAAACGGTTGTAACTTGACTAGGGGGGCTGGAGTCGATTGAGAAGCGAGCCAAGAAGATCATCGGTTATGACGCACTTGTCGAGTCAAAACGCCAGTATTGAGCATTGACGCTGAGTTGCTGGCCTGTCGGTTTTCTATCGATTATATTTCGGGGATTGTGCTATGAAATTGCACAATTTAATTCCACCAAGCCTGCTCCATCATCGGACCACCTTATGTACAGCGTTGTGACATCGGTACATGGTGGATATCTCACCCACTCCTGCAAGGCAATTTGGGAACACATTCACCTGAATTCCGTGCCGGAGTCTGAGTATCCTGATTGCTACAACCTAAGAATTTTTAAGTCAAGAGTGAATAGGTTACTTCTAGGCTAGTGCTCTATCGTCGGCCACGTCATACATTAGGTGAGATAGTGGTCAAAAGTACTTATGAAAGGATAAATCATAACTCATATCTACCTAGGTATCTTTACTCAAGATCTCAAAATACTTGGAATATAAATCTTTATCTTATTATATATTTCAATTCCAGCATCCATTTATAATTATCATTTCAATCAAAACAATGTCCATCGCTGCACACCTACTAGCCTGACACAAGATTGGAGTTCTTGGGAAAAAGGCGAGCAAGTGTCAGGAATATTTAAATATTTTTCTCGCAGGATTATTTTAAAGCCTGACAATATTGTACACTCATTTGACAGGCCTGTTGGTCTAGTGGTTAGTGACCCTGACTGCTATGCCGGAGGTCGTGGGTTCGATTCCCACCCAGGACAAATGTTTGTGTGATGAGCATAATCATTTGTTCTGTGTCTGGGTGTAATTTATCTATAATATGTATGTATTTAGAAATATATAAGTATGTGTATCAGTTGTCTACTACCCATAACACAAGCTCTGCTTAGCTTGGGACTAGACGGCGTTGTGTGGTAGTTGTGGAATATTATTATATTATTATTTTTTATATTATTTTATAAACAGGTCAAGTTTGTTTTTTTTGTTTGTGGGAGGTAATCTCTGAAAGTACCTACTGGTCCAATTTCTAAAATTTTTTCACTGATTGAAAGCAGCTTTATTTCTGAGTGACATAGGCTATATTTTATGTATGCGGGCGAAGCCGCAGGCAAAAGCTAGTATCTAATATAGGTATTTGTGTTTCAAAAACTAGATGTCTCTTGAATTCCAATGTGATTAAGAGGTACCTACTCTGACGTCAATATGTCTGAATTTGTAACACACCTAGACAGGAATACATATATTATGCTAGGGATATTATTTCAGTAAATAATACATGCAATTCACCTGGGTAAACTCATTTCAATATGCACACTGTGAGTAGAATTGTAGGCGATCGAAAGGTCACCATTGCCGATCGCCACCAATTCGGACGCGAAAACGTCAATCGTGAAAATGGAAAGACGTGGAAACGTCTGGCGTTGGTTCAGGAAATGGTATGGAGCAAGAGGGAATGGGGTGCAGTCAACCAGTAAACCGAGCCAATCTTGAGGAAACAGACAGCCTCATTCCTCACACCCCAGCCGTCGCCACAGAAGATGCGATGCGAGTAGGCGATTCTCAGCCACCGTAGGCATGTGCTTGCGGACAACAAGCAATAGATAGCTCGCCGTTCGTCCTTCCGAATTCACGGCGCGTAGTGTCCCATGGAGATGTTAACAATACTGAAGAAGCTCAGTAGGGATGTCTGGCTGGGGCTGCAGGAACCGTTACCACAACGTGTGATTTAGGGGACGCAAAGAGTAAATACCTTCAGGAACATAGGTGGGCTGTCTTTTTTTTTAAGTGACTAATTATCCAACGTCTTCTCGCGCTTTAGGGCGGAGCGGGAGTGCGAATCAGATTTTTACTGACTAAAATCCACTCTTTTGTTCCTTCTTATCTTTGCGTTCCAGAACTACGGCTTTCCTTTTTGGTCCTGCTGGACCCCTACGTTTGGCTAAGTTTGGCACACCCTCTCGCCCCACCATAGAGCGTGAGAAGTCATTGGATGATTAGTCACTTAACCTCTCGTATGCCGTAATTAGAGACACAATTAAAAAGCCATTATGTCTCGCGTAGATCTGCGTTCCGGATACAACGGGTTAAGAAAAAAAGACTTAGCCCACCTATGTTCCTTTAGGTATTTACTCTTTGCGTTCCCTAAATCGCACGTCGTGGTACGGTTTCTGCAGCCCCAGCCAAACATCCCTACTGAGCCTCTTCAGCAGTTGTTCAAAACGATATGAGCATGTAACAATACTGCGTATGTTTTGTAGCAAAACTTTCATTGTATTCACAGTAAAAATACATTCACATTATAAAACTAAAATAGTAGGTCCAGTAGGTCCCTACATGAGGCCGGTCTAAACATAAACCTATCTGGATCTAGGTTACATTCTCTGAGGTGTATTTAATATACATAGAGAATAGGCAGACCGCCTTTTGCGCTACATTTTATTGTTGTTCGTTTATTAATACGACGATGTAGGATAAAAATATCAATCAAATAATGGTACATTATGATATAAGTGCGTAATGTTAGTGATTACCGTCGAAGCGGTATTTAGGCCCGAGCCGTGGCGAGGGTCTCAAGAGAGCCTTGAAAGGTAATCATTAATTACTCACGTGTATCATACGACGTTTTTCAATACACTTGTGAAGAAAATAACTAAAACTAGTAAACTTTTGTGGCGGTAAAAATCTGTTTTCATATGCTATATTCATTTTTTTTTTTTATTTACCTTTCAATACACTCATTGAAATGAATAAACAGGGGTTGACCGGCGACTCGTGGGAGACGACCTGCGCCCATCCTGATACGATACATGTAATGTAATGATGGCGGGGGAGAGGTTGAACAACAAGGTTTTCACTACATTATAGCACTAGTGCGTAATGGCAATCAAAATGTCACAGTTTGGTAACAAGGGCCATTATGTACCTAAGTGCAGTGCAATAAGAGTCACTTTCTGAGCCACTTGCTCAGAAATATTGAAAAATTACAATATGAGTGAATTAAAGTACCAAAATATCAGTTATTAAAATTTAGGTTCGGTTTCAGATAATCCCAGTAGTCCTAACCAGTGGGCATCGGCCCTGCTGGGCTCCTACGGTTTGATGAGGGTGGTGCAGAAATATAACATGGGAGGTGCAGCTTAATGGTTAAGAAATACAATAATAAATAAGTACTTACAAATACTAATACATACATACAAATTAACAATGAAACTATGAAAAACGAATCGAACAAATCAACACTGTGATGATTACACCAACTTCCTGCGAATGTGTTCACATGCCTTCACCTTAAAAGCAAACCGACTGGACGTCGTCCTGATGTTCAGCGATTGAATGGCTATTTCATGAACTGAGAGGGTTGTATTGATGATTTTAATTATTATAATTCCGTAAGTGAATACCACTTACGGTCGCGAATCGTATTTTTGTCTACATACAACTTGACACTGATCTGCAAAATGTAAAAGACTTAAGAAAACTTGAAATACTCGGGCTACCTTGTGTTTTTCGCTATTACTCTTAGTACTAAGAGTATTAAGAAAAGCAGAGAGTATTTGCTACATATAACTTTCACTAACATCTCTAAAGGAATTATTTCAAATCAATTTTTTTAGTGCTTCGTCTAACGAGCAACCGATGAAAGCTTTACTTACATCAACCTTTCACGGTGTCTGCGAACTTTTAACTTTCCCTTTCCTCATAAAACGAACAAACAACCGTTCTCCAACTATTGCTTCGACAAAAAGAACTTTTTTAGGCCTTCATGCTCCACTAAACTTTAGTCTGTATTTCCAATTTGTTAGCTAAAAAATAGACCTAAATTTTGGCTAAGTTATGCGGTCAAATGTGCTTACACAAGAGAGCACCAAATCCGAAACATGTTATGAACACTCACTTATTTAACCCTCAATCTAGTGTGGGACGATATTCGGACAACGGTAGTGTAGACAGAATGCATTATGCAAGACAGGAACTTTGATCGTTACGCCAGCGGATTTCGTAGGTTAAAAAATAGGTCATGGAATGTTATGTGTTTCATTGATTGGTTTTCGGAACAGGCGAGATATAAATTCTAAACCAGCGAACTAGGTTTTTCTTATGGACCAGCGGTTGCCCACCGGTAACGGCCCTGTCTTAAGAATTATATGTCGTGGTTTCAGACCCAAGTAGAAACTTGACTTTATGAAGTTACACAAAGTGAAGTTCTACTTAGGTCTGTTAACTGCTCTTTGAATGATAAAGGAAAAATTCGTGAATTTTAAACCTTTTAGAATCAAAAATTCGAAGAAATATGATATTCGTCAACCAGCGCTGTACCTACCCGCTTGGTCAATCTATTCCCTCTATTAGACAGGAGACCTGAGTTCTAGCAGTGGAAATATTATTTTATGGTTCCTAATTCGAGAAGTGGCTGAAGAGGCGTCACGGCGTGTCATCGCATGACTCAGGTCCTCACCACACATGGTGAGTTTTCTGTTACAGATTCAAGCGAAAAAACGCCCGGGTGTCTCCATTGTATGGACCGCCCGGGAATGGGATGCGGTTGCCCTCTGCTGCGAAGCAAAATAGTCGGAAATATATGCGGTTTAAGTCAGCAAAACTTTGACACGCCCTCTTGCTCCTCCCTAGAGTGGGAGAAGTCCTTGGATGATTTCACAACAAAAAGAAGTCGTTCTAAATTCAGCGGTTGCAGAACTAGTAACTAAACAAACTAGTAACAGTCCAGCAAGAATAGCTACGAGTATTATAATAGTCAAATATTTATTCCAAGAGTCTTATATACTTCTTGGGCGCAGAGCATGGTATTCCTTAAAGTTGATCAATAAGAACTGGTCGATGTTTGATCAACCTTGATGTATGTGCGCATACAAACGCACACTTCCCAAGGTTCTTATGTAGGTATACATACATTATAAGTTATAGAAAGTGTTTAGAGCCAGCCGTTAACTATCCTAGTTCATGCATGGAAGTAAGCGCTATGTCTGGCACTTTAGTAATGTTTGATATTGTACAGTTTACAATGTTGTGATATCATTTTTTTTGCACTTATATCTATTGTACTGGGGATTGTTCAACATGTAATCTATTATCGTTTATCAATTAATCGTGAACTTCTTTTTAGCAGAAACCTCTATAAATATGAGCAGTCACATTAACCCATTCATAACTAACGCGGCATAGGGTCACCACCTTGGAGGAAATCAATCTCTTGGTGACCAAGCACCCTAAGAAAGCAGGGGTATCAGCTGCGGCTGCTGGAGGCAGGCCAGGAACTGGAGTCCGAAAGAATTAATTGCTTTTCTAAGTTAGAATCTTGCTTCTATAGCTATACTATAATTATAATATCTATACTTTTGGCATATTTTCAATATTATTTCTTTGTGTGCTTATGCTCGTCATATTTGAACTATATAATATATAGCGTAATTGTTATTGTTATGTACCCGTTTCATATTTCCTTTGTCAATATTTTAAATGTGAAGTGATTTCTATGGTGTTATTTGTTTGTTCTGAAATTTTAACAATTTCACTGTCAGCTGTCAAAGTCATAAATGTTAGTGTGATATTTAATCACCCCACAAATATTGGGTTTCGTTTTTGCTGACGTAACTTTTTGTCAATGCTTTGTTATACTTCTGGTTCAATATTCTTCATTATTTGCTTGCAATTTTTTGTTTTTTGTCTGTAATGTTGTGTCCTTTAAATTACTGTGCTCTACTGGTGTTACTGGCGGGTGGGGCATAGATGTGGTGTTGCACCGACAGACAAGTATTGAGCTATAGTCAAATCGTATATTTTTTTTATATTGATCTATTTTTATTTTATATTTTATTTATGTTATCTGATAATGATTCGTTTCACTCAGATATTGATTCTGTAAGTTCATCCGCTGACGCAAGTTTTATTTCTTTGCCCACCCCTGGTGATTTTTTGCGTCAGAGTTTTAGTCAGCAAGGAAAACATATGTTTAATGTTTGCCAAATCATCGCCCAGAGTGTGCCAAGTCACTATAGTGATCTATTCGACACCTTTTCGGATGCCGATCTCTACGCTCTCTACCTCCTATTATTTTCAATGGTGCCGTCAATCCTATCATCCCTAGTGTAAAGGATCGCAGTTTGCATCTTGATTCGACGCTTGGCTGGCAAAGTCAAGTTTCTAGTGTTTGTTAAAAAGTCAACGGGACTTTGCGGTGTGTGTATCGTCTGAGAAACTATTTGCCTGCGAAGACGAAGACAATGTTTGTATAGACTTTGATTTTCCCAATTATCGACTATGGTGACGGGTGTTACTTTGACCTGAATTCGGTCTTACTGGATAAACTTGATAGACTCCTTAACAACTGCATTCGGTTCATATTTAACCTGAAGAAATATGATCATGTGTCGAACTTCAGGTCTGAGCTCAAATGGTTGCCTATTCGCCAGAGAAGAAACGCGCTCTGACTACACTCTTCTCTCTGCTCAACTCTCCCAAGCCTCCATCCTATCTCGTAACTCACTTCCAATATCTTTGTTCTTTACACGCAAGGAATCTGCGTTCTTCTAACAATCTCCTACTGCTCGGTCCTTTTCATACGTCTGATTTTTTGAGGCGTGGCTGGAAAGACCTCACGGCGTCCTTACCTTCCGCATGACGCAGGTACTCACCGGACATGGTTCGTTCGGGAGTTTCCTGCACTCGATTCATGCGGAAGTGACGCCCGGGTGTCGCCACTGTGCGGAACGCCCGGAGGACACGGTGGAGCACACAGTCGAGGTGTGCCCTGCTTGGGCGGAGCATCGCCGTGCCCTCGTGGGGGCGATCGGCGGCGGAGACCTCTCGCGCCGGGCCTTGGTTGAGGCCGTTATCGCCGGCGTTATCGCCGCCGCCGTCGCCGGGATTCCGATCCCGATTTCCGGCCAACGTAGACGCGGGCTTGCGGACGGTGAGCAATGGGTAGCTCACTGTCCGGCCGTCCGGTAACTGTCCGGACCAAGCCCAAGTCGTCGACGGCGCGCACTGTTCCCGCGCGCCTCAAGGAGTTGTCAGCAACAGCAGGGGCCCAGCCGGGTCGAAGCCTACTGGGGCCAGGGTTATCCGAAAGGGCGCTCGAGCCCCGGTATGAAGGCTAGAAGGAACGGGGTGGGTCTTTTAGTCAGTAAGAGTCTGACACTATCTCCCGCTCCGCCCAAGGGCGGGGGATGTCAATGCATGATTTTTTCCCACCATAAAAAAAAAAAATACGTCTGATTTTTTTCATTTTTATTCTATATACATATAAAGTCTATCCTTCTGTAGAATGCGCTTCCTCTCGATATCAGGACGGCTGAAAGTCGGTATGCATTACGGAATAATTTTCTCCATCCATGGCGGAATCGTCTCAAAACTTCTGTGTGTGATGTAGGTATATATATTATATTAAATATATGTGTATTCCGCTGATAATGTGCAAAACAAATCAGTACCTAAGTCATGTTAAAAATTAAAAAGTTCTTCGCATCGTCCCAAATTTCTTTTCGAGGTTCGTATCATTATAATATGTAAATAAGTCTTATAAAGCTGTGTCTTCCGGTACGCGGTCGCTACTCCAGAACATTTCAGTCCTATTGACCGTTTGTTCTATAAGCAATGTGCTCAGCTCATTGCCATTTAAGTTTGGCATATTTCTAGCTATATCGGTAACCTTGGTACTCTTGTGGATATCTTCATTTCTGATTTGATCACGCAAGGAAACTCCGAGCATAACTCTTTGGATGACTTTAAGCCTTCTGATGATGAGACCCATTATAAATGACAACCTTTCAGGAACATATGATATCACAGGCAATACACAATAGAATTACGTATTGAGACAAAATCGGATTCAACGACGTTCTTTCTCACAGTTAGACCTATCCAAGTGGACCGTTTGTCCCAGATAAATGCTTCAAAAAAAGAGGAATCCGTTGATTGCGAAACGCACAAAACCAAAAACAAAATATATATTTTTTTTATATTTAAGAAATCAGTTATTTTTGTCAAACTAACATCCCTTCACAGGTGCATATTGTCCTCATTTATTGCTTTTTCTATTAGAAGAAACCGCATTAAAAATTGTTGCATGGTTAGAGACATACATTATTAGCAAGAAGTTGGTAGAATAATCACAAAATTCATTGGCAGGATTTGGTCTTTAGGGTTCCGTACATCAAAAAGAAAAAACAGAACCCTTATAAGATCACTTTGTTCTGTCCGTCTGTCTGTCTGACTGTCTGTCAAGACAAATTATCTCGAGAACGCGTGGAGGTATCGAGAAATTAAAACTATATACTCAACTCTACGGTTCCCTAAAGTTGTGAAAAAATCAAACTTCTTAGTTAACAAATAAAAAACCGGTCAAGAGCGTATCGGCCCACGCTCAGTGTAGGGTTCCGTAGATTCCCGTCCGTCACAATAAGTGTACCCACTAATGAGTTTAAAAAAATGCTTGCATATACGATTATACTACAAAGTTAGTCCAGAAATTATTTTGTACAAACCTTTTGTCTTTTTTGTACAAAAACTGTTCTTTCCATCAAGTTCAAAATGATTTTCCTAGAAAGTCCTTATAAAGTTCTACTTTTCAGAATTTTTTCATATTTTCTAAACTCATGGTTCAAAAGTTAGAGGGACACATTGTTTTTTACTTTTGGAGCAATTATTTCCGAAATTATTGACATTATCAAAATATGATTTTAGTAAACCCCTATTCATTTTTAAATACCTATCCAACAATATATCACACGTTAGGGATGAAATTAAAAAAAAATCACTTCTCACTTTACATTTAGGGGGGCTACCCTAATAAAACATTTTTTTCCAATTTTTATTTTACTACTTTGTCGGCGTGATTGATATACATATTGGTACCAAATTTCAGCTCTCTAGTGCTAACGGTCACAGAGATTAAGCGAGGACAGACAGACGGACAGACAGACATGGCGAAATTATAAGGGTTCCTAGTTAACTACGGAACCCTAAAAAGATACAGCCGTTTATATCGCAAAAAAATACGTATTTTATGATACTCTCAAACATCAAAATTCATAGGGTACTTTCCGTTGACCCAGAATCCTAAAATTTGGCACAAAGTAAGGTCTTATAACACAAATATAAGGAAAATCTGAAAAGAGTAAATTTGTTGTTACCTGAGACAAAAAAAAAAAATATTTTTTTACAATTCGAAAAAATCTTCGAGACTCCAATCGGGAATTGTAGTTTGCACGGAACCCTCAGTGCGCGAGTCCGACTCGCACTTGCCTAGATTTTTTTCACAATAACATTGTTAATTTTTATGTAGATATGTATCTAAGTATGTATTTATTATTGTACTTATTTATTTTCTGATTGTCTATTTCTTAAGTTGTACTAGCCGTGTTATGTTTTGGTACCACCCTAAGGTCGACTGGTACAAAATGCCTAAAGCATTAAGTCCGCCTTTGTACAGTGTTATTTACTAAAGCACAAAGTTTTAATAGTTACATAAAAAATAAATTAATAAATAAACATAAGGATAAAAACGTGTTGAAGGCGATTTTAATTATTTTTTTCCTGGAAGAGATATGTGACATAAATTCAAGTGCAGAAGAGTCGTGGTTCATTTACCAGGAACCGACTATTGAATTCGTTATGGGTTAACGTTGTATGTGACAATGGGACAGTAAGCGAAATAACTCAAATGAACCTTTCCGTTTAAATGTTAAAAGCAACGACTTCCAGTAATGGAATAAAAGAGAGCTCAATTAAAATAGCATGCATGAACAGCATGCTATTGATATAAAAATGCCTGAAGGGTAAAGGCATCCTTCGCGGGCTTGCGGACGGCGAGCAATGGGTAGGTCGCCGTCTGACCGTCCGGTAACCTTCCGGACCGAGCCCAAGTTGTCGTCGTTTAGTGTTCCACGCGCGCCTCAAGGAGTTGTCAGCAACCGTAGGGGCCCAGCAGGGCCGAAGCCTAATGGCACCATGGGTGATGCGAAAGAGATCCCCCGGGAGCTCTCGAAAAATGGCAAAGAAGGAATAGAAGTGGGTTTTTAGTCAGTAATCATAATCATTTCAAACAAAAGACTTCCTTTATTAGGAATAGACCAAGTGTCATCACAAAGAATGGTCCTGTGCGTCTTGCGTTCATTGGATCCTTGCAACACTCACCAGATAATAGGTCCATCTTGTGGTCCACGCTATATCTTCCGGGGTCACCACTACAGAATCTTTCGACCCCATCAACCCTTTCTTCTTCGAGCAATGTGACCTACTTGCTGCTTGGCGAGTCTTTGGGCTAAGTCGGTAAAATATATGGTAAAATAAAAATACCAAAAAGCTTAGCCAAGACATTCTTAGCAATACTGGGCTACTAGTGGTTTTAGCACAATGAAATTGTGCTAAAACCACTAGTATCCACCGTAATTACTTATTCAAGGATTCACACCGGGGCAGCTCCTAATGTTATACACAGCACTGTACCCCTAGCCAAGTTGCTAATCTGCAATCGTTAACGCTAGCAGAAAGCTTCAAATGTACGGGAATGTCGTCATTTCAACTCGTTCAGTCACGCGGTCAGAACAAAAGAATTGGCGGCGTGGCCAACTCGAAGCGTTCGGCGCAAGCGAAACGGTTGTAACTTGGCTAGGGGGGCTGGTCCGTCCGTGTTTGGAATACTGCAGCCTGTGTTCGTGGGTGGTACTGCAAGCTTTGGACTCAGTGGGAATGTTTGTGAAGAGGCTAATTGGTGTTTCAGATTTGGTTAAGTCCGATCTAAAGAGCATAGTGTAGGGTAGCCAGCCTTTCGGTATTTTACAGAATGCATTTTGGAGAGTGTGCGCGGTAATTGCATCACCTTTCCACCATCGGACAAGCCGACGACGTACGGCGAGTAACCTACTTCACATTGTTAACACCTCTACTGTCCGGACAAAGCGTTTAGCCTCGTTGTTTATACCGTGAACATCGATGGACTGAAACAATTTGTCTACTGTGCTCTGTGTAAAGGCTTTTAATAAACTAGTGCGTCTCCCCATCAATGATTGCATCATTGCTTCCCATCAATTGGAATTTCACAAAATTTTATTCATATACGGTACCTACAGTTAACCTAAATATCGACACAACTTATTGTAACTTCAAAATAGATGACCACATTCACCACCATCTTCAGTAGAATATATTTGGAGTATGTAAATCCTCCTCTTTACAAGACCTTAAACTGTCAGGCAATGATCCCTCACGACGAACGGAAAGGCATATTAGCTTATAAACTTGAATACGATATCTTTGTTGTTATATGCGGTGAGTATGAGTATGTTTATCACACAAATAAGTTTTCTTTATCTGAGATATTTCAGTGGAAAGGGTAAATATATATCCTGTATAAAATACTGATATATAGCAGGTAACATGTTTGTGGTTACAGTGTGTTAAATAAATTATTATTACTATAAAAAAAAATATTGCCTATTCGCTGGACGGTGGAAGGTAGGCACGGAAACTGTGTAATAAAACGATGTTTCCTTGTAGTGTTTGGACTAATTTGAATTGTCATGTTGGTACTCTGGCTATATGTGTAAATGCAAAACTAAAAATTAAGAAAAAGACTTAACTACAAAAAACACTATATCAAACAAATAAAAGTTGAACTCATTTTTCGAGACTTTTTGTCGATCATACCTTCCACTATCGCAGAGAGGGAGCGCTTTCATCCTGCCATCTCATACGAGCAGGAGTCAGGGCTCTGTGCTATTCCCCTTAGTTTACACGCTATTCATCAACGATACCTCAAAACGTAAAAAGGCCCAGTTGGCACTTTTTACTGACAACACGGCCATTTACTGCACCAGTCGAGACCTTGGCGCTATCGTTAGCCATATCTAATCTTCAGAAAATATTCTGTAAATGGAATGTCGGAGTTAACAGCGTTAAAAGTCAGGCAGTCTTTTACTCGAGGCTTCTGAAAACCTCCCCTTTCGATCACCATATTGTTCGGTAAACCGATCCCTTAGGAGATGCAAGCTAAATACCTCGGTGTGATACTACACCAGCATCAGACCTTGACTGGGTAAAGCAAGAACGTTCGCGTGTCGTTTTCACCCAAAGTAGGCTCCACGACATCTTCACCACCCGCAGCAAATTGTCTTTAAGTACAAATTGCGCATTCTCATGGCAGTCATCCCTGCGATCGTGACATACGCTTGCCCTGTCTTTGCACACGTAAAGCCGTCACTTCCATGGGATGCAATAGGTCCAAAACCGATTGCCCGAAAAAATCTTGGAGTTCCGTATTATGTCTGAAATGAGAATTTACATTAACTCTCAAAATCCCCAGGATAGGAGACCTTCAAACGCGAAATATGAAACGAAAAACATATTTTTGAATTGATGCAGAAATAATGCACCAAATCTTATTTTTAAATAAAGTACAGCTATTAAAAAATAACTAGATAAACATATTTTTAAATCGACGCCTGAAAAATAAAACTGCATTTTTTATAAGATTGCAAGTAAGGATGACGATCATAACCGATTATTATTTTATTACTTATTACTATCGATAATTTGAGACAAATTTATTGTCTACCTTAGCTGGTTTTTTTTCTTTGAAGCCAGAGCATTCTCCCGTAATAACTATGTCTGAAATACCGACGTCCAAAACAACGAAAGTGTTAAATGCTGATAGCCGTTGTATCGAAACACAAAATACCGATGTTCAAATGCCCGTCCGAAAGGACGAAATCCTGAATAGATGAAACAACTTGGACGTAGCGTTTGCCGCTCGCTTCTCCCTTTCAGCTCACGCGCAGTTAGTCACAGTTCTAACCTAACCTATTTCACCCAGTTCAAAGTGATAAATCTACCTGCGGCTAGACAATTAAACAATGGTAAACAAGTTTTTACTGGAGATTGTAGTTATGATTCGTTATTTTGAACTGGGTGAAATAGGTTAGGTTAGAATTGTGAACAACCACGCGCGAGCCGAGCGAGCAAAGCGAGCGCTGCCGCGGTTTGGCTGGCGAGCGCTACGTCTCAAAATAAAAAAGATCAATTATTTTTCTTTGAAAGAAAAGCTTTGGGATTTAATTTCGGGATTTTAAACTTCGAGATATGGATCTTTGAGTTTTAAAACTTTGAACCAAACAATCATTCGGCGGCGTTTAATTTATCGGGATTTTTTCTATAGGTATTTTAAAATACGGTCTTTTAAATTTCGGTATTGTAATACGTACCCCTCGTTGCGGTAATCAAATGCAATGGACCTGACCGCCGACGAGACCAAGCAATTGTGTCATGTACGAGTAATACATATGCGAGCTATGTAACGTGTGCACACAACATGTAGTCGAAGAGCGCCTGCGGTAAACCCGGTGCAGTCAAAAAGCCAGCCTGGCTCACACAATACATTCCATTGACGTGCGACTGCTCAATGAAATACAACATACAATTCTGCCTCACAACTCTTTCGACTACGTTCTTTATTGTATCCGATTTGCGCGCAAAAGGTCCCGTCAATACCCGCACTTCGTATTACCACGACTTCAGTCTTTGAACCATTGTTTACACTCGGACATTAAGCTTTTAGAAAATTCTCTGTTTCATATTGAAATATAAGTGATATAGGAGAGTACCTATATTCAATTGTTACTGTAGTCTTTAACCATTAGAGAGTTTTTTATTAAGTCTGCTTTGCTTTCCCTATAGATATAGCACAAAGTGCACTTGGTTCCGACACAGTTGTGTACTTACTCACTATAACAGCGTGGTTTTGTCCAACGAAACTTTGATAATGTCACTATACTACAGCCTGCATGTAGGTAAACAGCCATGTGAACATGAACCGGTGCACAGTAGGTCATTGTAAATGATAACAATGACCCAGTGTGCACCTGCTTTATATGAACACTACAGTTTAAAACGCACAATATTACAAAATAATTTAATCATCGTATTGATTAACGTACACGGAGTGATTAACATTTACCATCGGTTGAGATAGCAGACAAACGCGAGGCTATCAAGAATAATAAAAAAACTGGGCAAGTGCGAGTCGGTCGCGCACTTAAGTTTCACACAAACTTTACCTATGTAAACAACAACAAATTTACTGTTTTCTTTATTCCTGTAACTGTGCTATAAGAACTTGCTTTATGCCAAACTTCAGGTTTCTGGGTCAATGGAAAGTACCCTATGAATTTTGATCCCATAAGAGTGTCGAAATATACGTTTGTTGCGACATAAAAGGCCGTATCTTTTTTTTTTATTAACTTAGAACTCAGATTTGCGGTCCCGTAAAGCTGTGAAAAAATATCGGGTATCTCCCCGTTCATGAGATAAAGTGTCTTAGTAGACAGACGGACAACAAAGTGATCTATTATGGATTCTCTTTTTCCTTTTGAGGTACAGAACCCTCAAAAGAGTTTGGTCTTTATAATACAATCATTATAGTTCTGTTTAAATCTTTCAGAGCTCGTCTACTGAAAATCAGAATACAATTACTTAATTACATTTTAATGGTCAGTGTTAAATAACTTATTGAATGAAAATGTTGAGAGAGCGAGTTTTGTTGAAAGGTCAAACAAACAGGAAGCGAGCAAGTCGGCTGTTAGGAAACTGATAGCGAATGAAGTTAGCATAATAGTATCTAACAAAATACTGTGCAAAATATTAGAACAGTAAGTATCAGACAATTTTTCAATCTGCAGAATCTGATATTTACCCGTGTTTAAATATAAACACAGGTGAATGTTAGCACAACATTATAAAATAACATCAAACTATACTATAACATTTTTGTGAAAACAGCATTGAAATTAAAATTAAATAAAGCTGTTATCAATATTTCAAGTGTCGGAATGAGAAAGAAGGTGGATGCTTCTAATTTACTTCATTTTGATTTTGGATTTGAAAAATTGAGTTAACTACCAAGTATGAACGTAACCGACGGCACTCTGGCTGCGCTTCGTGTCACAGATTCGATATTTGGTTTCCGCACGCAAGACATATTTGTATGGCGTACAAATAATTTTTCTTGGTCTGAGTGGCTTGTGTTATGTTAGTATGTAATGTAATGTAATCCCAAACTTGTAATATTATGTTTACATGTTTGGGAACGCACTCACAATACAAGAGTACTTAATAGTGTGGGTTAATTTTGTTTAAATAAATAAAAATAATTCGTTAAACATTCTATTTCCTATATCAGCGATCTCTTATTTCTACGTCACATCGCATTGAATAATGAAACATAATTAAAACGTAAAATAAATCGATTACGTAGAATTCCGAATCACAGTCGTATGCATATTTGGTAGTGGTTAAAATATGTTCAATAAATTCATTTGTTCCGTCAATAAATAATTAAAAGGTTTGTTGCGGTGTACAGTTGGGAGCGAAAGGTGGTCTACTTTATTATAATTTATCGTATAGTGTATTTTATTGGTAATATTCGTTTCCTCTTTTGAGGTTATTTACTTTTCATTATAACGCTTAACGATATGGTTAGCATAATAGACCATATTTCTCACCTCTATTTTGATCGTATAATATTTTACCAATACATGAGCTTATTCCATTTTTATTGTCGACTTAAGAAGATTTGTGATTTGTTTTTAATGAAGATTTGGAGTTAAGAACTGCTCATCACTATTAAATCAAAAATTAAAGTCACCACAACGACCTGTCCTGAGCTTCCCTCCATCGGACTCTCGGGACCCTCACCAGGTCATCGGTCCACCTTGTGTGAGTTCTTCCAACGCTGCGTCTTTCGGTTTACGGTCGTCACTCCAGAACCTTTCGAGCCCATCGACCGTCTGTTCTGCAAGCAGTGTGCCCTGCCCACTTCAACTGAAGTTTGATATTCTTCAGGCTATGTTGGTTACTTTGGTTCACCTACGGATATCTTTATTCCTGATTCGATCACATTTCGATGAACTTTTGGGTAAGTTTTTAACCCCAAATTCTCAAATGAACTCCCTTTTAGTGGAATTTGGAAGTTAGTGCCGCAAAAGTAGAAGTTATTGCCATATTAATGTAATATAAGTAAAATAAGTAAGTATTGAGATGCCGTCATTTGGCGGAAACTATAATGAGTGGTTTCTTTTTTTGGGTTTTTTCACGGAAATCGTTTAATAACTTTTCCCGCTCTAGGGCGAAGCTAGAGAGCATGTCAGACTTTTACTGACGTCACTCCACATCTATGTTCCTTCTTTGCCTTTCCAGGACCACGGATTTCCCTTTTAGAAGTCAATCCAAGGTACCAGCCGTTTTTAATGAGGGAAGTCATCAAATTAAAGCAGTAATAAAAAAATAAAAAAAGTAGTAGAAGTGTATTTCTACCGTCGGACAAACCAACGCTCGGCAAATATCCACCCTTATGCGGATGCGTTCGTCGTGTCCGTGAACAGATACCATCGATTGGAACTGGTCGACTCGCGCTGCCATGAGGTTCTTGTTTATAGTTTAAATAGTATAAGTGGCTACCAATGTTGTGTGTTTCTATTAAGCAGTACATGGCTATATGCTGTTTGGTGCAAATACGCAGCCTTGATATAATAAAGTATATGATAAATAATGGATAAAAATTGTAATGCCTGTGGAATAATAATAAAACAAAACAAAAAAAAAATGCCTAAATGATATATATAAATAAAAAAAAAACATTCTATAAAGATGGACTCACCTAAGCATAAGATTTAGATTACTTGTATTAGAGCGCCTTCACGCTAGCGTTTGTCCGGCGTGGGCGTTTGATGGGCTTATGCGCTGCGCTGGCGTCGCGGCGTCAGCGCTGCGCATGCGTTTGTCGAGCACCTGCGTTGGGCGAGCGCTGGTGTGAAGGCGCTCCTATTCATAATTTATTGAAAAAGCAACAAATAAAGAGTTCGCACTTATCATATTTTTAGATTTTATATAGAAATAATTATAGGAGTAGACTAAGCAAGTACAACATAGTGAAAAAAAAAGTATAAATAAAAAAAAACAAGTAAGTAAGTATAAATAATAAAATGTGTTTCCGACACGGGACCACCACAACTGCAATGAAAAATATTATTGTTAGCAAATAATTAAACATTTCAAACAAAGGCGCAGACCATGTATGCGGTGTAATCTTAACATAAAAAAAAAATATCCACCCTTACGTTATTGAAACATCTACGGTCCAGACTAAGCGTTTTGCCTCGTCATTTATACCGCGTACATCGAAGGACTGGAACAGTTTGCCTGCTGCGGTCTACCGGCCTGATTATAATTTGGGTGTCTTCAAGGCTAGAGTGAATAGGCTCTTAATAAACTAGTACGCCTCACCATCAACGATTGCATCACTGCTTACCATCAGGCGGGATCGCAGTCAAGTACTAGTTTATAACAGATAAAAAAAAAGAAAAAAAAAAGATAAAAAAAAGAAAATTAGAGCAGTGGTGGCCGAGTGGTAACGGCCCTTACGACGACTTACGAGTTGTAGGTCGCAGGTTCGAACCCACCTTTATCCTCACCAAAGGCGCATTACTTTGTGTAATTTATTTCATCACCACTCCTCTTAAAAACGGTGAAGGAAAACATCGTGTGGAAACCGGCATGTCCTAGAACCAAAAATTTGAAGACATGTGACATTCATCAACCCGCACTGGGCTCGCCTGGTGGATTACGGGCCATTCTATCTCCTAGAGAGGAGTCTTGAGTGATGATGATGATGATAGAATTACTTCTCTCGCTCTAAAGTGATGCGAGAGAGCGTGTCAGACTTTTGCTAACTAAAATCCACCTGTATTTTAATTGCCCTTCGTGTTCCAGGGAGACGGTATCCTCGTCAATTTTTTTTTTAGAACTCCTATTATTATTAACTTTGTATAAGAACTCGCAAATAGAAAAAAAGACGTGTGGCACTCGGGGACTGCCGCGGTAAAGCTATTGCATAGCATTTTTTATCAACTTATGCAATAGACCTCGCCAACAGCTGCTTAACCCCACGCATCCAAAACCAGACCTCGCCAACAGCTGCTTAACCCCACCCATCCAAAACCAGACCTCGCCAATAGTTGCTTAACCCCACCCATCCAAAACTAGACCTCGCCAACAGCTGCTTAACCCCACCCATCCAAAACGCCGACAGCTGCTTAACCCCACTCATCCAAACACAGACCTCACCAACAGCTGCTTAACCCCACCCATCTAAAACCAGATCTCGCCAACAGCTGCTTAACCCCACCCATCCAAAACCAGACCTCACCAACAGCTGCTTAACCCCATCCATCTAAATCCAGACCTCGCTAACAGCTGCTTAACCCCACCCATCTAAAACCAGACCTCGCCAACAGCTGCTTAACGCCACCCATCCAAAACCAGACCTCACCAACAGCTGCTTAACCCCATCCATCTAAAACCAGACCTCGCCAACAGCTGCTTAACCCCACCCATCCAAAACCAGACCTCGCTAACAGCTGCTTAACCCCACCCATCCATAATGAGACCTTGCCAACAGATGCTTATCCCCACCTATCCAATGCCAGACCTCGCCAACAGCTGCTTAACCTCTTCCATCCAAAACCAGACCTCGCCAACAGCTGCTTTACCTCTTCCATCAAAAACCAGACCTCACTAACAGCTGCTTAACCCCACCCATCCAAAACGCCGACAGCTGCTTTCACTCATTTGTTTTCTTATCGGTCACCACGCTCAAAAAACAAATGAGTGGGGGGGTGTTAGGTTATTTTCGTTGCGGAATTTCTGGATTCGGTCTCCACGCTCAAGGCCCGCGATAGAAGCTATGCAATAGCTTAAAGAATCCGAACGAAAAACATTACATTAAAATCATTTTAGTTTTACTATTATTACCAAATATATTCGACACGTAGGAGTGTCAACAACTTTTTAGATTCAGGATGTTCAACGCTTTACTGAAAATACGAATGTATCTACCTTCAATATTTCCTTTTACGAAGATATCAAAAAGTTAATAACGTTTTTTCAGATGCCCCTTTGAATGAAGTTCATTTTTTAATTCCGATAACCCACAGTCATGTCGCATGTATAAGAAAAGTTTTAAAATATCCATTTTAGTAGAGTCTTAAAATTTTCTCTTTGCTTAAGTAATACTCGTAGAGACTCGTATCTCGTGAACTGAGAAGTTCTTCGATTTCAATATGAGTTTCAAGGTTTTCATATCAGGTTGTATTGCGTTCATAATATGAATGCAGAAATGCACTTTGTGGGTGATGTAGGTCATGTTTCTTTGAACATATTTTCGTTCTGCAATTGGCCTCACGATTGGCTGCATGGTCAACTGTAGCCAGGTGAGGTACACATCATTGAGTTGCATGTATTGTCTTGGTTGCGCGAACTGGTGGCGCCACTATGGCATCCCAGTGAAGCACGGGCCTAAGAGTGACCGACACAAATCAACCCATTTTCTTAGATTCATTGCTCACTGGCAATTTTTTTTTACCACGGTGTGAGCTAATGAAGACGATGTCGAAGCATTTTGATAAGCTGTAAACTTTAAAGCTTCTACACTTACCTTGCCATCGCTCTTCCGATAGGCATCGTGGACCCGCCAGATCAGGCCGGGACCCGCCGTGCTGCTCTCACTGCCCACCTCGAAGTACTCCAAGATGGGGTTGTTCTCCAGCGGCTGAGGCGGCGGCGGCGGAGGCCCCACCTTCAGCTTAGTGATGAGTCCAGACATGCCGTTGGTCAATCTTTTGCCGATGGTAGTTGGCTCAAATCGACCCGGCTCGGAAGCTGATTCCCCTGTGAAAATAAAACACTTCGTTCGGATTGTTCTTTGATAACATATTTCATTGTGTTTCTTATTAAAAAAATATTTAGATTTATTGTCAATGTTTCTATTCCTGTAACTTAAAAGAGTAGGTACTGCTTGTCGTGAATAAATAAACTTTATGGAATTACCATTTTCTATCTTCATGTTATATATCAAAAATATTTTAAAGAATAATCCAGCTGTCTCACAGAAATATTTTATAATGAAAAAATCCTGTTTGTTAAACTCTGTAAAATTGTCAAACAAACATTTTGTTCGAAAACGTTTTAATGAATTTGTAGAACTTGAATCTTGATCTATTGTATTGTATAAACTGAAAGCGAGGAAATAAATCCAGTGCCAGTTAGCACATGGAAATCATAGACAAATATATTATTGAAAAACTTAGCTAATAACATGGTAAATGATTTACGTAAATTATGTTGGATTTCAGTAATCATTGTACCAGCATGTAAAGCGGAGGTTTTTTTAGCGTTGTGGTCTCGGCATGCTGAGCGTTCGGCCGTTTTGCTCAAAAGTGGCGCATTCTTTTCTTTAAAAGTACTTATATTTGTAAATACTTTTTGGCCTTTCCGGCAAATAAAATATTTTTCTTTCTTTCTTTCTAGTTTCTACATACACGCCGGGCCTTAGGCCATGGTCTAGAGCGAGAAGGACTTGCCTCCTTCTGCGAAGCAGTAATGCTAGCGAAGGAGTCAGCCGCATACGTGTGGGAATGGCCCTTAAGCCCCAGCTGCCGGCATTCCGATCCCGATTTCCAGCCACCGAAAGCGTAGGCTTGTGAACAGCGAATAATGGGTAGCACGCCGTCCGGCCGTCCGGTAACCGTCCTGACCAAACTCACGCCGCATACAATTACCGGCACGGATCTTGAGCGCTCGGCGTCAGAGGGGATCGCTTTGCGCATTCCATACATTGGCGAGCCAATATTCATCGTTGTTAGTTATATGCAGCAAGTGCAGGAACAAATCACGAGTGACGTCTATGACACGATGGCGCGGCGAGCCAATCACTGACACTCCCTGCCCCCGCGTCTCACTTCGCACCACTAAAGAGACCGAATATTTGACTTCTGCGCAACTTGAAGCCAGCGCTCAAGATCCGTGCCGGTAATAGTAGTGTTCCACGCGCGCCTCAAAGATATGTCAGCAAACCGTAGGGGCCCAGCCGGGTTGAAGCCTACTGGGGTCATGTGTTAAATAAGAGTAAACTGCTGGGCCTTGGAATGCAAGGGAAACAAAAAACATAAAAGTGGATTTTAAAAGTCTGACACACCCCCCCGCTCCGCCCAAGAGCGGGATAAGTCATTGGATGATTTCCCACCTAAAAAAAAACATACTAAGTCGTAGGTAATGTTTTAAGTATGGATATGTATGACTACCAAAAGAGTAGGGAAAGACAATCATAAATGCGATGCGAACTTGCATAGAAAGCGTGTTTACCAGTTAGCGATTGAATCTAATATAAAAGAAACTGACGGATAATAATTATTTTGTGCCAACCACACATTTTCCCTAAAAGTAGGAAAATGATGATCTCTACTGTGTGTGATCACTTTTCAAATATTTTAGTGTGTATAGTTATGATTTTTACAAACCTTTAATCAAACTAAATGGCGACAGTTTTTATATATGTTTATTTGTTATTAATTATTCTTGTAGCTAAATGCATTTGAAGTTCACAGGCAGACTAAGTTCATGAATAGCCCATAGAATCCTTTTATCGCGGTAGCAAACATAGGCAACAGCCTTGAACTAATTTTCTATTTTCACGCGGGCGAAACCGCTGTTAGAAGCTAGTTTAGTAATTGTATTGGCTGCAAATTTAAACAATCTCAAATCATTGCATTCAGCTGAATATTTGCATAAATATTACAATAAATACGTTTTGTAAGCTGTTATTTTTGGATTAATGTAAAAAATTTACCTGTTTTTTGCAAACAATGTTTTGTGTCATCTTTTATGTTTTGTGTGTACAAAACATAAAAATGACTTATAACATTGAACATTAAATTTTGACACTTATTTGTGTACATCGGTGTCAAAATGCAAATGAATTATTATGTTGAACTAAATTCAACATAATAATAACATAAACCTATAACTACATTCCATTTTTTTCTGTGTTTGTAGAGAAACCTTTTTTGTTTAATATTTATTTATTTATATACACTTTATTTTACACCAATATTACAATATTTTATGAAAGAAACGTTATAATAATAAAAAAAAAACATACAATTGGCGGCCTTATCGCACTTGGTAATAATATGATGCATCGAAACAAAAAAAGTACAGATAAATTGACATCCACAATATACAACCAAAAAAAGCAGTTTATAATTGGTGTGAATTATAAATCACAGATTTCGTGGTTGTCGGGTAAAAAAATATTATCTCCACATATAAACCAAATGTTTCTTGAGAAAATAAAAAGGTGTTTTTCTATGTTGATACTAAACATACATCGAAGTGACCGCACAATTGAATCAACTCAATCTTTATGAAAGTGTTTTATCTGGCTTCTATCCTAAAATAATAAAACAAGGATAACTTAATCTAGTCCTTGACCAATTTACTTATACGATGTTTTTTTAGAACAACAAACCCAGAAGTAGTCAATGATAACATGAAATTTTTTTTATATACTTTTAGTAAATTATATATATATATTATATTTATATATTATATTTTTTTAGTTATTTATAGTTCTTATCCATCCTAAGGTTGTCTGGAAGAGATCGCTCTCAGCGATAAGACCGCCTTTGTGCCCGTTAATTTAAGTTTTTGTTTAAACTGTATTACTTTTTGGTGTACAATAAAGTTTATTCTATTCTATTCTATTCTATTTTACTTTTTATAATAATAATATTCCACAACTTTCACGCAACGCCGTCTAGTCCCAATTTAAGCAGAGCTTGTGTTATGAGTACTAGGCAACTGATAAACGTACTTATATATTTCTAAAAACATACATATCTATATTTATATAAAAATTAATGCCTATTACCCTTGGTCACACCATTACGCGTGAACGGCTGGACCGATTTTGCTAATTCTTTTTTTGTTGTGTTTGTTATCGAGGAGAAGGTTCTTGTGGAAAGAAAAACGAAATTAGGGTAGTGTAGGGTACAGTAGGTAGTGGGCTAGAGTGGGGTAGAGTGGGGTAGAGTGGGGTAGAGTGGGGTAGAGTGGGGTAGAGTGGGGTAGAGTGGGGTAGAGTGGGGTAGAGTAGGGTGGAGTAGGGAAGAGCGGTAGCGAAGACGCGTGGGCAAAAGCTAATTGTAAATAAATTACACCTAGACAAAGAACAAATGTTTACCATACCCATGTTTGCAAATAAAACAAATTATCATTATTATTATTAAATGATCGTGAACAATTTTTTTTTTAAATTGATATAAACTAGTGCTTGACTGCGATCCCACCTGATGGAAAGCAGTACACGTTAGTAAGTTATATTTTTTATTATCTAACTTGCTGACCCGACAAACTTCGTACAGCTCAATAGTTATTGAATATTGTGATACCTTTTAGCTTAATCGTCAAAGAAGAACGTTATACATATATGTCTACTGCCCTTCCCAGAACAAGCTAAATTAGTTTTACAATTACATTTTAATTAGAATGACGTTGTGTTCGGTTTTTTATTATATGAAGTTTTTAAGAAAGTATGTTCCGTTTAAACTTTCTCTGAACTATCATGACTATTTCAAGAGCCAAAATTAGCGAAATAGGTTCAGCCGTTCTTAAGTTTAACCGAGACTAAGTTACAGCCAAATATAATACAAAATTGGATATCAATACTTGTTATGTCAAAATTAAAATAAAAGTTCATGAACTCAAAACATTTGGGAATAGCATCCCTGTGAGTTGTCAAAGTTGAAACCACATGGGTGTATATCAAAGATAAGACACACGTAGCATACAAAACTACACATGCTTTCAAATATAGTATCAACTAATTCACCATAAATTATGATCACATTTTTTTCGAACAATATCCATATTTGGTTAGTAGTGCAAATTGCAAAAATCTATGTTAGTAAAAAAAAGATGAAGGTTTTAAAAATGATGAGGATACAGGTTGGGTTAAAGATTTTTTAGACTTTTATATTTAGAGCTTTATTATTATGACGCAATAACAAAAAGCAATTTCCAAATAGTTCTTGTACATCTTCAAAATTCGAAGAACACTGAACGAAATCGAGTTTATTTTTGGAAAATTTCAAATGATTTCTGAACTGAACGGCACGACCTACATTATTTCGTAAATCGTAATTTAAACTTTTCCTGATACAATTAACCTATCCAAAGTTGGAGGCTGTTTTTATCCGGCTGTGGCTAAGCCGAAGGAAGGGTAATGTTTCTTACAAAATGAATATAACAGCGCAGATTGAACACACGTCTGTTCAACTTGCATGCCCTTGAAAATCGCTTAATTGTCGTACTGTACACACATTTGAACGAAATTTATTTGGCCGAAAATTTAGTTTCTATATCTTTGTTTTCCTAGAAAATTCTCAATAGATTTTTCTGGCGTTTTTACGAAAAAACGCGTAATTACGCTCAAGAGGTTAATTTACAGTCTGGATATTTGATTTTGTGATATTGAAGGACTCTACCAATTAACTTTGACGATCACCAGTACTTCGACAGCTGTCATATGTCTGATTAAGAGCACCCAACCGAAAATGCATTTCCATACAACCGCTCTTACGTGAACAACCGTTATTACATCTCTTTCGCTAGATATCTTGTCGATGTTATCTAGGTTCTATAGAAATCAAAACAAAAGTTTGTGTTATATTATCTTACGGCAATTACAGTTTTTAAGAAATAGGCTTTAGAATAGGTGTTTTAATCGAATTGGGAAATAATAGAGTATTGTTTTATATCAGATGAAGTCTGGGTGCTCTTAAGCCTAAAAGCCGGTTTAAATTTTATAAAATTAATACAAATAAAGTAGTATTCTAGGAATATATCCGAGCGCCTATCAAATAAAGCTTTAAAAGCTTTCTTTGATAGGCTCTCGGATAAGATAAATACAAAATTCAGATAACTAGAGCAAGCTTGTTTCTCATAAAAGGATGTCAAATGAGCAAGAAAATTGTAGAATTGTGATTTTTATTAAAGTGGAAAATTATTTAATTAGTGAGAGAATCAAAAAAACGGGAGACCGTGCCTGATTTTTACTAATTAAACCATACAATACAGGTATGGTTTAATTAGTAAAAATCAGTCCTTTAGTTGCCTTTTGCATCCCAGACCACGAATACCCCTTTCAAAAGTCGACCCAAAGCCCCAGTAGTCTTTAGCTCTGCTGGGTTTTCATGGTTTAGCTGACATCTCTTTGAAGCGCATGTGGACCACTATGTGACGTCGACGACTCGGGCTTGGTCTGGACGGTTACCAGTCAACCGGATGGCCAGATGTCGAGCTGCTCATTGGCCCACTGGTAGTCGGAGTCGGGGTCTCAGCTGCTGAATCAGCTGGTCAGGATGTCCATTACCTCATGCGTGCGGTCATTTCCTTCGCTAGCAGTACCACACGACCATACCTTTTACTTCACAGTAAAGATTCCGATTTATCAAACATAACTTAATTTTTTTATAAATCAAGGCCTAGTAAAATTGATACAGCTGATAGGTACGGCCCTGTTCCCGTAGTTAAATGAGCAGTGCAGGATACCTAACTAGTAACAAATTAATTAAAATCGTTGAAGAGAAAACGAACCGAGACAAAGTAGTAATAAATTCCTGAAGTCTTTTTTTTAATTTTTTAAGGTTCTTTGCTGTTTTTACAGGATCGGAATTTTATTCATATTCTCTTAGATGGTCTTATCGTTTTAGATTTGCCATTTTCAAAAAGCCTTTGGTTTAAACAGGTTCCTGTTTAAACCTTTGAATTTTTTTTCAAAAAGCAGTTTGTGACGGTGATACAGTCTGTTAGATTGAAATAGGAAGGAAAGGAGGAGGTTCTCAATTCGGTTGTATTTTTTTTTATCACCTCAGAACTCCACCTTTTATGAACCGATTGGCAAATTTTATTTCTCCTTAAAAAATGAAACCAATACCCATAAAAAAAAGACGTGTGGCACTCGGGGACTGCCGCGGTAAAGCTATTGCATAGCATTTTTTATCAACTTATGCAATAGACCTCGCCAACAGCTGCTTAACCCCACCCATCCAAAACCAGACCTCGCCAACAGTTGCTTAACCCCACCCATCCAAAACCAGACCTCGCCAACAGCTGCTTAACCCCAGCCATCCAAAACTAGACCTCGCCAAAAGCTGCTTAACCCCACCCATCCAAAACCAGACCTCGCTAACAGCTGCTTAACCCCACCCATCCAAAATGAGACCTTGCCAACAGCTGCTTATCCCCACCCATCCAATACCAGACCTCGCCAACAGCTGCTTAACCTCTTCCATCCAAAACCAGACCTCGCCAACAGCTGCTTAACCTCTTCCATCAAAAACCAGACCTCGCTAACAGCTGCTTAACCCCACCCATCCAAAACGCCGACAGCTGCTTAACCCCACCCATCCAAACACAGACCTCACCAACAGCTGCTTAACCCCACCCATCTAAAACCAGACCTCGCCAACAGCTGCTTAACCCCACCCATCCAAAACCAGACCTCACCAACAGCTGCTTAACCTCTTCCATCCAAAACCAGACCTCGCCAACAGCTGCTTAACCCCACCCATCTAAAACGCCGACAGCTGCTTAACCCCACCCATCCAAACACAGACCTCACCAACAGCTGCTTAACCCCATCCATCTAAAACCAGACCTCGCCAACAGCTGCTTAACCCCACCCATTCAAAACCAGACCTCACCAACAGCTGCTTAACCCCATCCATCTAAAACCAGACCTCGCCAACAGCTGCTTAACCCCACCCATCCAAAACCAGACCTCGCTAACAGCTGCTTAACCCCACCCATCCAAAATGAGACCTTGCCAACAGCTGCTTATCCCCACACATCCAATACCAGACCTCGCCAACAGCTGCTTAACCTCTTCCATCCAAAACCAGACCTCGCCAACAGCTGCTTAACCTCTTCCATCAAAAACCAGACCTCGCTAACAGCTGCTTAACCCCACCCATCCAAAACGCCGACAGCTGCTTTCACTCATTTGTTTTCTTATCGGTCACCACGCTCAAAAAACAAATGAGTGGGGGGTGTTAGGTTATTTTCGTTACGGAATTTCTGGATTCGGTCTCCACGCTCAAGGCCCGCGATAGAAGCTATGCAATAGCTTAAAAAAAAATCCAAAATCCATATCCTATATGCTTCCAGATTGGTCCCATTTTTTCCAAAATTGAGTTTTGATAATTTAAAATAATTATTGGCAACTATACAATGATTTTGGTATTTTCATTGAGCATTTACAGTCAAAAAGTAACATTTGATGACGTGGAACTGGTGAATAAGACCAGAAATGGCTGACGGAACTTTATACTCACATAGATATCACAATGAAGATAGTCAAGTGACTATGACAATACAAATAAATGAATGGTTCTGAATAGTTATGTTGAAAATAGTACGATCAAACTGATCTAATGGTGATGATGAGGCCGAAAGATAGGCACTGGAACTCCCTAATTAATCAATGTATCTTAGCCGTGTGTGGGTTTATTAGAATTGTCATAATGTAAAAAGATTTTTTCAGGCTATCCTTTTTCGGGATATTTTTAAATGCACATCTGTATAATTTTTCAGCCCAATAGGTAACTCCACTAATTAACTGAATGTATACCAGAAAAATGAATGCTGTGCAAAATACCAATTGATTAACTAAACGTGTCCTATAAAAAAAAAAAACACACAAGACGAGATGACCTTTTTTATCAAATTCACACCAAAAGTGTGGTTCGTATCGGATATATGATATAAAAAACAAAAATACGAATTGTTTATCAAAAATACTAACTTGCATTCTAAATAGTCTTACTACGGAATTTCTAAAACTGATATCTAAAGGAGCACCATAATAAAATTTCCATAATAAAAAAAACTCTACAAATTGATTAATCTTATTCCATAATCTATACAGTGCCAGTACGAATATGAACTAATCACGAATAGATCGGAATAATCGCGCCTGGATTAGTCAAGTTAGAATAGTGACCATTTGAATACGATGGCGAGTGAACGAAGCGATGATGTGAGTTAGGTTAGGTTAGAACTGTGACCATTAAAGATGCCTTTCTAATGTTTGTCAATCATTTGTCAGCATAATACCATAATCAGCTTTTTAATGTTCCCACTGCTGGGACTCAGTTTTCCTCTCTAGGAGAGAGAATGGTCCGTAATCCACCATCTTCTGCATTAATAATATTTAAACATCATTCATATACGAATAAATGATTTCACGTTTTAAAACATTTCTATCGGCATTAAACGTAAACGCGGACGTCATATAGCCAACTTGACCAGCTTGAATCATTCAATAAAACCCAATCTATACATATAAAAATGAATCCCTATTTCCCTTGGTCACGCCATCACGCGTGAACTGCTGGACCAATTTCGCTAAATCATTTTTTGGTTGTTTTCGTTATTGTGAGGAGAAAGTTCTTATGAAAAAAAAAATTAAGGCAGTTTAGAGGAAGGGTAGAGTAGGTTAGTGTAGGGTAGAGTAGGGTAGAGTAGGGTAGAGTAGGGTAGAGTAGGGTAGAGTAGGGTAGAGTAGGGTAGAGTAGGGTAGTGTAGGGTAAAGTAAGGTAGAGTAGGGTAGAGTAGAGTAGAGTAGGGTATTGTAGAGTAAAGTAGGGTAGAGTAGTGTAGAAGAGGGTACAGTACGGTAGAGTAGCGTAGAGTAGGGTAGAGTCGGGTAGAGTCAGGTATAGTAGGGTAGAGTAGGGTATAGTAGGCTAAAGCAGGGTGGAGTAGGGTATAGTAGGGTGGAGTAGGGAAAAGCGGGAGCGAAGCCGAGCGGGCAAAAGCTAAATATAATAAAGACATAATTAGGTTAGGATAATTTATATTATAACTTTTTAAGGAAAACCGTTATTCTTAAAAAGTGTTGGGGTGAGTTGCACCATTTAACTATAACGATAACCAAACAATAACCAGCCGTGAAACGGCCGCCTATTGGTCAATTCGACGATTTGACAACTAACAGTTGTCACGGCTTTTTATCGTTATAGTTAAATGGTGCAACTCACCCTTAATATGTTTGTTGAACTAAGGAATTGTTAGATACTCGTTCAGTAAAACATTGTTGCAAATACCATTAAACAAAATATTTAATTTGATTATATTTAGTGTGCATAGTCTGTGCGCAAGTCAGTATTTTTGGTTTAACTTTGAAATATTTTGTTCGAAAAAAGGGAATAAACAGATATCGATTTAAATTAATGCCTTATTTTTCTATCCTACATGCCTGACTAACTAGTACTTAGAAAAACGTTTTACGCTTAAATTGGCTAAGTGACGTGCTTCCGTGCATGCACCACACTCGATCGGCTTTTGTTACGTTAATGGAGAGAATCGATTGCCGCCAATGGATAGCAGACTGTAGCTTTTTGCTATTGTAGCTTACTAGGTACGTTACCTCGTGAATTAGTATTTTTATTACAGTCTATACAATTTACATCTCAACACCATTAATCGAAAATGTTGATAAAAAATCAGCAAAATAATTCTTCTCAACAGCGAATGCGTTAATTTCTAAATGTAAACGCATTTGCTCGATTTAAAGTCATGAAATTATGACATTTGTTGTGAGTTTACTATCTGACGATATGTAAGTGCCTACCAATATTACTATACTCTATGGTGCCCATATAGGCCTATCTAATTAATGTTATAAAGAGGTAAAGTTTTTTTTTTATTTCTGAAAGTACTAGTTCGATTGCTAAATTTTTTTCACCGATTGAAATCTGCTGTATTCCTGAGTGATTTAGGTTATATTTTATATACGCGGGCGAATCTGCGGGCAAAAGCTAGTGCGAAATAAAAATATTTTGAACGTTTAATTTTTTTTTATTTTGCTTATTTATAACGCATCCACGATACAGAAGTAAATTGTAGTGAAGGGCAATGTTTTATAAAAAAAGTAAATAAAAATGAGGTTAATTCTAACTTACTTGCTCATACTCAACTTAGTTTACGTGTATTGTGCTATTTTACTCTAGGCAACTAATATAATTTTTAAGGACAGCTACTAAAAAAAACGGATTTATTTGTGTCAGAGATACCTTAATCACCTACACTAATACTCGTATTATAAAGAGCTTTTTTTTCAGTGGGTAAAAATCATCCAAATGACATCCTGGGCGGAGCAGAAGATAGTGTCAGACTCTTACGGACTAAAAATCCACACCGTTCCTTCGTGCCATCATACCGGGGCTGAGCTAAAGTTTGTTTATTTTTTGTTATTAAGTTTTTTTTTTGTTTAAATGGTAATCTTTGAAAGTGGTCCTGTTCTGATTGCAAACATTTTTTTACCAATAAAAACCTCCTTTATGCCTGAGTGACTTAGGCTATATATTTTATGTATGCGAGCGCATTTGCTGGCAAAAGCCAGTTATTAATATTATTTATTTAAATCACCGATACATTAATTAATGGTGATTTAAATAAATAGGTATACTTTGTTGATTAGACATTTATTTTAGTAGCACGTATTTTTATTTAGAAAAATAAAGATTAA
This sequence comes from Mythimna ferrago, assembly GCA_910589285.2. Lineage (NCBI taxonomy): Eukaryota > Metazoa > Arthropoda > Insecta > Lepidoptera > Noctuidae > Mythimna > Mythimna ferrago. Next base: position 12,450,925 of record OU342673.1, on the reverse strand, counting down.
ACGCAGGCTACACGTCGGATACCTATACTTTCATTCTCCAGTTTCTAACCGGAAAGCTTACACAGTTCATCATGTACTACAACAGTATTTTCCAACGAGTTTTTTCTGACGTATTTTTATTAACTTTACAATATTATCGTTAAGTTATTTAAAAACACCATAGAGAAGATTGCTTTCTCACTGGAGAGCCTTCGAGGAAAATGATCCATATACAATATATTTTTATGCTTACGTTATGCCATGATAAAATAAGTAGAATAGAATAAAATATAATAGAATAGCATTTATTTGGCGCAGGCAATACAATATTCAACAACATAATAAAGACTGAAATATGAATGATAATAATAAGTTATGCTTAAGTATTTGGCAAGTTACAGGAAGTAAGTAAATTGGTTATCTTTACATGCGTATCTATGTTACGATATAATCCTCACTCTAAAATTCTATTGTTGAGGTTACAATCGTACATCAAAGGACTGGAACAATTTGCCTGCTGTGGTCTTCCCGTCCCATTATAATTTAGTCTTCAAGGCTAGAGTGAATAGGCTCTTAATAAACTAGTGTGCCTCACCATCAACGATTGTATCATTGCTTATCGTTAGGTGTGATCGAAATCATGCACTGGTTTATATTATAAAAAAAAAAGATTTTCTACAGAGCTAAGCACTGTACCCATTTAGATTTAAATTATTTTGTCGTTGAAGTCGACAAAGAAACCAAATCATAATATTGAATTTCACTCCCATTTTCACATTTATGTTTTTGGTGGTTACTTTCAAATGCTTATAGTATAAGTATTTTTCGGGCAAAGTTTTAAAATAACACAAATATATTGTTACTTCTTAATGAAAAAATTAATAGAAATATGTTACATACAAATGAGTGTACGATTTCAATCGCCTAAGAAATAATTTAAAATAGCTTGCAGGCACAGCTGGGTTACAATAAATTCATTTGAAACTCGTTGTACCTGACAAAGGGTAGTCACCCAGTGAGCGAGTTATCGTCATTCACTCAGAAACTGTTACCCGATGGTGTGCCTGTCTATACTCATTATAGGATACAAGCCTATTTAGGTTTGGCTTACACTTACACGCAACTCTATGCTACGAGATCCGCATTTTTTAAGATAGAAATAAAATAAATTATTACTGTGTTCATTTCTTATATACGAGTGTAGTGAGAAAAATCGAATACAGTCCGCACCGTTAACCAGGCGCCTCGAGGCAGATTGTTTAGACATTTCCTTATTATTTTAAATTTTATTACCTCACTTCCTTTTATCCTTTTTTTCGTATATATCTGTTCATTACACCTTTAAGTATATAAATTACGTAAATAAATAAACACACATTATTATCTACATAACAATATATTTTATTAAGTGGTTATCTGTTTTATAAACCCTTGTCAATGTGTCACTACCAAGTGAAAACGAGCGCTGTCTAACACCCAGTAAACACTTTCGGTGTAGGCACGTTCAGCGCAGTTTTAATGTATCATTCTTTATTATTCTTCTTTTTAACTTTATATTCGTATTTTCTGTTTTAATGCATTTAATTTTTTTCTCGAGTATGATCATTCTTGCCTGCTAAACCCGTGATACACATCGCAAAATCGAACTGCGAGGCGCAGCGATACTTCACGCTGCGCAGCCAGTAGACCTCTACAAATATTGTTGCGTCCCATCTCAGTGTGATCGAACCCTTAAGCTTCCCCGCCTGTTAAGGTGGCTACAGATTATGTCAATCGATATTTTAGGCGTCAAAATGAAGTTGTTGGTGTGTAAAGGAAGTTTAGATGCTTAATTTAGATGCTTGGCTTTCATCCTTCGTAATGGCACGATCGGGACGCGAGGTATTTTGATTATTCCTGTTTTTAGAAGGACAATGAAAAGAACAGTTTAAAAATAACGAAGAAATAGAGTAACTCCACTTTTGAATTGTGTTATCAAAGTTTTTTATGATACTTTTGGAAATAATTTGTTACTATCGGAAAAATGATATTGATTGAAATGATATTCTACTACTTACGTATAATAGGTATTATACAGGTAAAAGACAGGGCTGGAAGAATGAATGTGAAAGACGGGTAGGAAGTGTTCTTCCTAATCCAGTGGTATTAGGACATAGGACAATTTCCGTCGAAGCGCCCCATCGAGAGTTCCAGGACGACTACCGGTTACCGTGAGCGCAACGTGTTGTGTTCCACGCACGCCGCAAAGAGATGTCAGCTAAAATTTATGGGGCAAGTGAGGGCTGATATTTTATCTGCTAGGGCTGCGGATCATTCAAATGTGCCACCGTAGCCCTCGCAATAAAAGGCGGTTGAAAGAACACTGCGAGTTTTATTCAGTAAAAGGCTGACACTTTCTCCCGCTACATCCAGAGTGGGAGAAGCTATTTGATGATTTCCTACGTAAAAAAATGACAGGACATAGGATAATTTTCAACCTTCACGTAAAAAAAGCAAAAGCATCAAATATTTTGTACTCAAGTGTATTTTGTGTTTGTGTGTTTTGTATCATGTACCTATAGGAATACTTGTGATGGACTACTTGCTAGTTCGAGGAAGTGTAATTAGTAAAGTTGAGCCGTTGAGGAAGTGTGGTCGTTCGTTGTCGGTTGACTAAAATATAAAACCTACGCTCATCACCTGCCTAAATTTTTTCCAAGTTGTTTGGATATGGTTTCGTGTTTAATCGGATGCAACTGAATACCAGTATTTTTTATGACTGTCTGACCAACCCAGTAACTGGGTAACATGAAAACCCTGGGAAGACTGGTGTTACATTTTCTGGTTTCTGATTATCAGTAAAGACTGTCAAAGGTCTAAAAATGACAACCGGGACCACGGGTTTACTGTGCTTGCCGTCGAAGCACACTGGACTGTGGATGTAATATAATAATAATAATATAATACCTATACCACAACTATCACACAGCACCGTCTAGTCCCAAGCTAAGCTGAGTTTGTGTTATGGGTACTAGACAACTGATAAACATACATATATATTTCTAAATACATACATAGTATCGATAAATTACACCCAGACACAGAACAAATGATCGTGCTCATCACATAAACATTTTGTCCTGGGTGGGAATCAAACCCACGACCTCCGGCATAGCAGTCAGGGTCACTAACCACTAGACCAACAGGCCTGTCAATGTTGTGAGGGTCATCCTTTTAGAGTCTGACCTCGGCAAGACTTACTGAAGCTTGGATATCGAACAAGCGGTGCAGCAGGCTGTCATAACAGTAGCCACGAGCTCTGAAGCTATATGTATACTCAAAATACCCATAAATAAGCATCAAGTGCAGTTTATTTTTAGAACCGTTTTAAAAGGTTTTATTTTTGTGTAAAAAGCTCTTGTCACCTTTAAAACATGATTTTGATTAATGGATTTCCACGAATATTTTACGATCATGTAAAATGTTGGTAAAGAACACTTTAGAGGTAAATGTGAGTATTTAATTGTACAAACCTTTTAGAGCAAATAAGTAGAACAATTTAAATGTGAAACGAGAAAAACTGTCGATAAACTGTTTTATAATTTGGCAGTTTTTATAAATAAAGCTATGAAAGTAAATTTTGAAATCAATACTTTAATAAAAACCAGAACCAATCAAGAATACCTAATATGTTGGAGCAATTTTAAATATGATTGCTATTGATCCTGTAATAGGTTCTTGTAGGTATCTAAGTTCTGCTATAAATTAGATTAAATTTCCATTGAAAACCTAAATGAAAATTATTTCCAACGTGTTTTTTGTGGCTTCATTTGAAATTTGAGAAGTGTAACACGGCCATATAAAAAAGTATGATTATAAAAAATCAAATAAGTTTTTATCGGCACAATGTTTAATCATAAGGTTATATCTTTTACAATAGTGTACGTTGTATTTTATAGGCTACATAAACCGGGAGGAGGGTTAGAGCCTTTTTACGAATATCAAGAAGATTATAATACGGCACGGACCTTAATTTCACCATTGTGCCAGTATTAGTGGGGACTAGACAGCAAATTATCTTTCATACACAAAGGGTAGGTACGACCGAATACTCGAATATGGGAGGATTAATACAAATATATACAGACTGAGACGAATCTAATGTCTATACTAGCGACCGGCCCGATACCACACGGGTTTTAAAAATCTTTGAAATTCTATGTTTTTTTCTACTATGATATGCATGTATTAAACACTTAAACTTTTCTTATAAATCAATTTATTTATTGGTAAAAACCGTTTGGAAATCCGTTCAATAGTTTATAAGTTTATCGCGAACAGACAGACCGACTTTGATGTATAATTCTGTAGGTAATGGTTCAGTTTCTTATGTTCGCAATTATTTTAAAATAAAACTACAACATAAAATATACTAACACATAAAAAAACAACATCATACATGAACTCAAAACAGAAGATTTGAGAGCACATTTTTTCCTAAGACTGTGTTATTACATATATTTTATCAATTTTTTTATTAACATTATTATTTTATTTAGTATCTCATGTGAAAATATCATATTCATCTTAGCTCAATACTTTTATCGTTATTTATTGGACATAGGCCTCGCCCACTTGTTGTCGCAAAAGTCCTGCATTGTGCGGCTAGTATCCATTCACACTTTTACCACAAAATAGATAGGAGGAGGAGGGGTTGGGTGGGGATTTTTTGCTCGATTTACGAAAAATATGGCACAAAGCGCCCCACGCTCTTTTCACAACAATATTAATATTTTTCGTTCATTATTATTATTTTCTACCTATATTGAAAATTATTTTACACTTTTTAGTTTGATATGCTATGAAAGCGTGTTTTTTTAGTTTTTTTTTAAACTATATTTTTTTTCTTTTTTTTTCGGTGGGAAAATCGTCCAATGACATTCCCCGCTCTTGGGCGGAGTGGGAGATAGTGCCAGTCTTTGACTAAAAACTCACCCCGTTCCTTCGTGCCTTTATACCGGGGCTGAGCTCCCTCTCGAAACTAACCCTGGCCCCAGTAGGCTCGACCCAGCTGGGCCCCTGCTGTTGCTGACAACTCCTTGAGGCGCGCGGGGACAGTGCGCGTCGTCGACGACTTGGGCTCGGTCCGGACAGTTACCGGACGGTCGGACGGCGAGCTACCCATTGCTCGCTGTCCGCAAGCCCGCGCCTACGGTGGCTGGAAATCGGGATCGGAATCCCAGCGGCGGCGAGAGCGCCGTTGCCTTATTCGGTCGACCTCCTTCTTTGCTAGCATTACTGCTTCGCAGAAGGAGGCGACCGCCTGCCACTCCTCCTCGCTCCGGACCATGGCCTGTACTAAGGCCCGGCGCGAGAGGTCTTCGCCGCCAATCGCCCCCACGAGGGCACGGCGATGCTCCGCCCAAGCAGGGCACACCTCGACTATGTGCTCCACCATGTCCTCCAGGCTTTCTGCACAGTGGCGACACCTGGGCGTCACTTCCGCATGAATCCGGTATAGGGACTTCCCGAACTTACCGTGTCCGGTGAGAACCTGCGTCATGCGGAAAGTGAGGACACCGTGAGGTCTTTCCAGCCACGCCTCAAGGAGGGAACTTACTGACATAATTGTGGCGTGCCCAGCACTGGGTTGCGACAGTCGCTGATGCCACTTCACGCCGGAATATCATTACGAGCAAGGAATATAGGTGTGGCTTGACTGCTGAGCTAATGCCGTTTTGCTAAAATTTCTTTGAGAAGGCGCGTGAAACAATACGCGTCAGCAACAACTCGGGCTCGGCTCGGGCGATTACCAGAAGGTTGGACAGACTGCTGGTACGTTTTATAGGATCTGGCAATGAATTCCATAGACAAGCAGCCTGAATAGCACGGGGTCGCGGTCCCAGCGGATTAGGCATGGGGACGTCCGTTCTCTCACCCGTGCGGCTGCCTGCTTCGCTACCATTATTGCTTCGTAAAATGAGGCGATCACTACCCAATACCCGTCGCTCTGGACCATGACCTGTACCGGTGTTCGACATGAGAGGTTGCCGCCACCGAGCGCCGCCACGAGTACATGGCGATACTCCGCCCAAGTAGGGCACACTTCCACCGTACCTATCCTCCGGGCGGTCTGCACAATGGTGACACCTGGGCGTTTCTTCTGCATGAATCAGGTGCAGAAACCGAAGGATCTACGTCATGCGGAAAGACGCCGTCACGTCTTTACAGGCACTCCTCAAAGAGGGGACTTATCGCCATAATTATGGCGTACCCAGCACTGGGTTACGACAGTTACTGTCGCCATTCCATCATGAGATCCCGTCGAAAGTTTGTCCGCTAAGCCGCAACTTAGCGCGGCACTGGAGCTTCGCCCCGGCGTTGCATATCCACGTAAATCGTGCATGCGTGCAAGGACTGTTGCCTCCTGATCTCATAGTGGCAGGCCAGCAAGAAGGCTTGGTGCTTCGCGGGAAACCGTGCGGTATCCCTGTAGGTACCTACCGCCATGATTATGGCCTACCCAAAGTTATATTTGGATTGTAAAATGTTATTAGGATCTCAATTTACACCTCTTAAGAATTTTGAAACAACTGTGTTTTATTTTGTAAGATAATTATGGAATTTGGCGAAGTTTATGAAAGGCTGATTATTTTTCTAAGACTTGTATCTTTTTTCACAATTTATTTCTATTTTAGTGAGGGGTGTAACTAGACTTGTATCATTTAACACATGTATTTCAAAAGGCATTTTTTTTTGCAAACTGATACAATTCAGTTTTATTTTGGCCATAGGAGACTGATAAGTAAAAATACCTAATCTTTAGGTTAGTATGTTTATCATTAGTTTCGAGCAACATTGCGCTGGTAACATAGTCTAAAGAGTTATTAGATTTTTTGGTCTATGTGTATAGTTTACACAAAGACAACTTATCGGTGCAAAATAATATAACTTTACTTGTATCATGTATCACGTAATTTTACTACATATACACAAAAAGATACAACTCACAGATTTTCTTGGATTACTTTAAAACTATAATATTTACCATAAAAAAAATAATTCATTGTGAAAGAGCATGTGTTTATCTACAAAAGGTACTCAAGTATAACCTAGCCCACTCAGTTCAAGAACTGAGATTTTTTTAAATTTGTTTTTGCTCTCCTGTAAAATGGAGATTTTCGACTTATATCATTCTTTACAGGAGGCACAGAATTATTGCCATACCTTCAATAACGCCTAGGTGTAACCACAATTTGTGGCCATAATTTTACAATGCCAATCAATATGGCAAATGGCGGTAGACAATAGCTCCGGCGGCGGTCTTTTTTCGCGCATCAAAGAATTAGATTACCGCAGTAATTAATGCGTTTATGGCCACACTACCGTTTGTCCAGTGTGCAACATGAGCTCAATGACGACGCACGTATCGACTGACATGCAGTGATCAAAATGAAAAAGCGCTCGAATTTTTTGAATTATTTCAATGTTCTTGTAATAAATGAGGAAATGCAACAAAACCTCACCTTTCCACTTTTAAAATTTACCTACATACATTACCCACAGCTGCAGCTTCAGTCTCCATCTTAAATTGATATTTTTACCGCCTAATTAATTAACATACCTAGGTAAACTCTAGTGTAACCATACCACTTCACGCAGTAATTTAAACGGTAATTAAATGCTATAATTATTGCGGTAACAACCCGGTAGACGGTAAGGTAATGTGGCCGTAACATGACGTAACAAAAACGATTTCGTATTATCAAAGTGATCTCAAACTTTTTTTGATGTGTATTTACAACTCAGTTTAGTGACTTAACTAATCCGTGACATTAACTAAAAACCGCTTCTGTGGGTAACTTTCAGGCGATCTTTCCTGTTACCTACTAAACTTGCAGATTTGCTAATCTTTTCACCCAAGCAAGCGTTTTTCTTCTTTATAACCATGGCTATTCTTGTGTCGACGCGAGGGAAGAAAACTTTCCTAAACAAGTGGATTAGACGCTCACTATACCTAACGTTGTCTTATATTTACGAAGAATCGATAGGAGATCGAATTTACGCTCAATTTCGTTTCGTATTTTGTTCGTCATCGGAGCCATGGCAATAACGTTAGGATCCGAGCTTCTTATTATCCGATTTACTATCCATTATTATTTGTCAGGTAAACATGTAAATCTATTAAAATGAAAGGTTTGGGATACCGAAACAGCGAAAAACCAATATTTGAAAGCAAATACTGTCATTATTAGGGCCAGTCATAACAATTGGTGATTGAAAAATGTTCACAAAATTAACAGTAATGTATTTGACATGATCAAAGAGTAAGTAAATTATGTTTTTTTTTAAATTTCATACGATCAAAGGGAGGTTGAAGTATGTGTACTCATTAAGCACACAACCATTATTGCTTCTGTCTTTTAAATAATGTTGGCAGACTAACCTCTGTAGATAAGGAGATTATAAACAGTAAAAAAAGATAAAAAAAGGCTTATAAAAGCCAGCCTCAGGCCCAGCAGGGGAGAATAAATAGTAAAAAAGGCCTTAAGAGATTACTTCGAAGCCGGCCTTTAATGGTTTTATATATTTATTTTAGTTTCAGTGAGTGCCACATCATGGATGTGGCCGCGTGTCTGGATCTTCTTCTAGAAGGTACATCAACCATTTTTCACATCGTGAGTGGTTAGCTTGAGTACAGGTTTTACGGCCGCCGACGTTTATCGAACCTTCCACCCTTTTCCTCAGATAATAAGTCGTTTCCTTCGGGATATTCACAGGCTCTACGGCACGGCAGTTATGTTTTTCTCTTTTGAGATAAAATGTAGGTATCGTTTTTGTTACTTTTATTGTTTGCCTGTAGTAAAAACTTTTTTGAGATTGGAAATAATGATTTCATTTTCCCAGTGTAGGGTGGAATGAGAGGGCGTGTCAGACTTCTACTGACTAAAACCACTCCTGTGTCTTTCAGTTGCCCTTTGTGTTCTAGAACCACAGGGTCACTGTCTATTACAGTGGTAGTGGGCGTAGGCCCTGCTGGGGTATTTTAAAACGTGCTCAACTCTACTGTAAACCCCAAGTTTAGTAGGTTTTCAGGCCAAATTAGAAATAAACAAATACTAAACTGTTAATTGTGAAATGAGAGGTTTTATTATTGAGTATTCGTATCGTATTATTATTATTCTGTATATTTATAGGTTGTCTCGTTAAGAAAAAAAAAATGTAATTAGATAATTCCCAGTTTCAGGAACAGAGTTCAAGCTACAACAATCAGGGCTCCCGAGAAAGGAATCTACTAATAGTCTAGTCAAGATTGGACTTAACTTAAAGCAAAAAGATTGGACTTAATTCGTGTAGTTTTAATTTTTTGTGGAATCATTAGAAGACATGAATATAAGTCTTCTCTGAGTTTGCACCATTCCTGTTATATACGGAACATCGTTTAATATTAGGTTTTAACATTAAAGTCCCAAAATTTAAAAAAATCACAAGTATTTAGTTGTGGTAAGTTTAGATATATATTTAGGTTTGGTGTATAATTACTTTTCACAAAAAAAATTGTGAGGTGTATAAAACACTAATAAATCATTATTTTTAATTTGCGGCTCAAGGGAAATTTAGCCAGTTGGTGCAAACTCCTAATAAGCTTTTTAAAGCATCCTATACACCCAGTTATTTTTGCACCCTTTTGCACCCCTAGGAAAACAGCATTTTACAATATTTGTAGATTGTACTTCGGGGCAAATTAGTGTAGTCATGGATTTTTTAATATATAATGTATTCTATATATAAAACATTCGCATGTAATAAAAATAAGAAATTCATAACTGGAAGTTTATGTAGAGTTAACATGAATACATACGGCGCCTCGTGGCACTCGGAGGGCGAACGTGGGGTCGAGAGTAAGTAAGTGCGTGCATGTATATGCGTTTAGATCATTTTTTGTGGCAAGAAGTGATCCCTGCGCTATACAAATTAATAACTATAATTTCCTCTATTTTGTTAGCTGTGTTGTGAAAAATGGATTATGAAGTGTATTGTATTGTTTGTCGTGACCTCCCGACCTGCCCCTGTATTAAGTATTATGATAACCATATCAATTCTCTGTCGATCTTTATTTCTTTCTGTACATCAAAGGGAAAAAACGGAATCCTTATAGAATCACTTTGTTGTTCGTTCGTCTTTCTGTCAAGTCCCTTTATCTCGGGAACAAGTGCAAGTATCAAGTTGAAATTTAAACCAAATACTCAAGACTGCGGTCCCTTAAAGCTGTGTAAAAATAAAAACTTCTAAGTTAAGGAATAAAAAGATACCCGGCATTTATGTCGAAAAAAAATGTATATTTCGACACTCAAGGGAATCATAAAGGTACTTCCCGTTGACGTAGAACCCTGAAATTTGGCATGAAGCAAGTCTTATAGCATAAGTATAGGAATAATTGCCGCTGGCAAAAGCTAGATATTTATTATTTAAGTTAGTTGATACGGAACCCTCAGTGTGCGAGTCCGACTCGCCCTTACCCAGTTTCTTTTTGAGTCGCATACTTACCGCCTTCGCCAGCGGTGTATGACGCGGACCGCAACAGCGACGACGACGACGATGCTCCAGAGGTGACCGAGGTAGAGATAAGAGTGGGGGTGTGAAGGCTGAGTGCCAAGAACACCGCCCCTGGACCCGACGGCTTGCCTGGGAAGGCCTGGGTCCTGACCATGGAGGCTCTCGGGCCTCGACTAAAAGGGCTCTTCAGCGCATGCATAGAGAGGGGCCAGTTCCCACTTTGCTGGAAGACGGGGAAACTGGTCCTCATCGCAAAGCCGGGGCATCCTGCGGACTCTCTGTCCGCGTACCGGCCCATTGTGCTGCTCGACGAGGTGGGCAAGCTCTTTGAAAGAGTAATTGCAAACCACCTCGTCGCGCGGCTAACACGGGTGGAGCCGGACCTTTCGGACGGTCAGTTCGGCTTACGCAGGATGCGTTTCGCGGTGGACGCCATCATGCGCGTGCGAGCCCTCACGACGGGGGACGCGGTGTCCCGGGGTAGGTGTGTCGTGGCAGTGTCCTTGGACATTGCCAACGCCTTTAATTCCCTGCCCTGGAGTACGATCCGGAGGGCACTCCGGTACCACCGGGTGCCCGAATACCTCTGTCGAGTGGTCGAGGCCTATCTGTAGGAGAGATTTATAGTCTACCCCGGTCACCAGGGAGACTGGAAATTTCGAGAGATGTCGTGCGGTGTTACGCAGGGGTCGGTACTAGGGCCACCCTTGTGGAACATCGGGTACGACTACGTACTACGCGGCGACTTCCCTGACGGGGTCAACGTGGTTTGATACGCAGATGACACGCTGGTTCTAGCGCAGGGAAAGTCGTACCAGGCGGCGGTCGTTCTAGCGACACGCGGGGTTGCGATGGTCGTTGATAGGATCCAGGAGTTGGGACTCGAGGTGGTGCTGTACAAATCCGAGGCTATGTGTTTTCACGGTCGCCGCCCTCGGAACGCGCCGCCATTGGGTTCCCAACTAACGGTAGGAGGAGTTCACATCGGTGTCGGGTCGAAGATGAAGTACCTGGGACTCGTCCTCGACAGCCGGTGGAATTTCGGGGAGCATTTCCGACGTTTGACTCTCAAGCTCAACCGGGCTGGGGCTGCGCTCAAGCGGCTCCTGCCCAACCTTGGGGGTTCAGATGCCTCCTGCCGGAGGCTCTACGCGGGAATCGTTCGGTCCATGGCCCTTTACGGGGCGCCGGTGTGGGCACCGTCGCTGAAAACGCGACCGGCGGCCATGCTGAACGCCTGCCAGAGGGTCATAGCAATAAGGAAGGTGCGGGGATACTGTACGGTCTCCCGCGAAGCGGCGAGCCTTCTGGCTGGCCTACCACCGTGGGATCTGGAGGTAACAGTCCTTGCACACATGCACGATATGCGCGTGGAGATGCATCGCCGGGGTGTCCGCTGCCGCAATAGGTCACGGCATGGCGGACAGAGCTCCGGCGGGATCTCATGGTGAAATGGCGTCAACCACTATCGCAACCCAGTGCTGGGTACGCCACAATCATGGCGGTAAGTCCCCTCTTTGAGGCGTGGCTGGAAAGACCTCACGGCGTCCTTACCTTCCGTATGACGCAGGTCCTCACCGGACATGGTTCGTTCGGGAGGTTCCTGCACCGGATTCGTGCGGAACTACCGCCCGGTTGTCGCCACTGTGTGGAATGCCCGGAGGACACGGTGGACACAGAGAGGGCACACAGTCGAGGTGTGCCCTGCTTGGGCGGAGCATCGCCGTGCCCTCGTGGGGGCGATCGGCGGCGGAGACCTCTCACGCTGGGCCTTGGTTGAGGCCATGGTCCGGAGCGAGGAGGAGTGGCAGGCGGTCGCCGACTTCTGTGAAGCAGTAATGCTCGCAAAGGAGGAGGCCGAACGCATCAGGCAACGGCGTCCTCGCCGCCGCCGCCGGGATTCTGATCCCGATTTCCGGCCACCGTAGGCGCGGGCTTGCGGACAGTGAGCAATGGGTAGCTCGCTGTCCGGCAGTCCGGTAACTGTCCGGACCAAGCCCAAGTCGTCGACGGCGCGCACTGTTCCCGTGCGCTTTAAGGAGTTGTCAGCTACAGCAGGGACCCAGCCGGGTCGAAACCTACTGGGGCCAGGGTTATCCGAAAGGGAGCTCGAGCCCCGGTATGAAGGCTAGAAGGAACGGGGGTGGGTCTTTTAGTCAGTAAGAGTCTGACATTATCTCCCGCTATATACCGTATATATATTCATACGCTTGTAGTAAAAAGCAGCTACTTCAATATTACAAACAGACACTCCAATTTTATTTATATGTATGTATAGAAGATAAATAAAAGACATGCTTGCAGGACACTCTCGTTTTTTTTGTTTAAACATAGACTGTTTTTTAACTGTTTTTTTTTTTTTTAATAAAAACAAAATTAGGTTTCTTTATTAAAACTTACTAACAGATACAATCAGAAAGTACTCCTTCCTCGTAAAATACATCCCACAACGCTCCTAAGTGATGACTACGCTTATCTCTTCTTGTCAGTTTATTATTCCGTGTCGCGCGCTTGTCACTTCCATGACGTAATAGTTCTTTGGCAATTAAGACAACACTTGAAAAACGTATGTTCCTTAAAAAAATGCTAATTTTTTATAGGGTGCAAATATAAAGGAAACCAAATTAATATAATTGTGATTATTTTCAAAACTACTTAAATTTCCCCCGAAGTACAAAGGCAAAGAAGCGTGAAAAACTAATTTCCATACGTCGCACTGGAGTGCAAAATCAATCATGTACTTAGGTCGAAATGTATAACACTTTCCTCAGTTTACAAAACTACACAATTTTCCCCAATGCCGCAATGGCCAAAAATAACATTTTTATTTTTTTCTAATGCTGCGATGGTCTGATTAAAATAATTAAAATGCAATAATGTAGATTGAGGTTTAATATACCATAAAAAAAAATATGCTGAGTACACCTATATTCTCTGGTTAGTTATGAGCAATAAACAGTTTTCACCCCCTTCCGTAGGGGTGACAAATGATTTTTTTTTTTATACTCGATTTTTCACTCATAAAATACCATCAGAAAAGTTTTTGCCTCTCCAGAGAATTTTGTCCAATCTTTATTAAAAAATGACCTAATTTGACTAGACTATAATAACTACTGTTGTTTTTAATTTAATCACTTTTTAGCCTGAAGCACAGGTTTAGCCTAGTTCAGGCAAATTAGCAATTGTGTTCTTTTTCATATTTAAGATATTTTTTTTTTAAATGTGCCGTCCTTTGTAAATTAAACGTTTATTATTATAATGCTTGCCGAGTATAAAAGTACCACGCGTTTTAAATAAGAATAAAATCGATTGCCACGCTGTGACATCACTCCATACTGTTAAATCGCAAGAAATTGGACAAAATTGAAGAACTCAGAGATGAGCAAAATTGAAGAACTGGATTCTTATTATACTTTTTTCCTTCACAGAACCTGCATAAAAACTGGTTTTGATCACCCCATTAATTTTATTCTTCGATTTGACAGTATGACGTGACGTCACAACATGACAATCGATCCTATTATTATTTGGAACGCATTGTATCGCTTTTTGAGTTAAACCCTTTATCGAGCCGTCTAACGTAAGCCGCCTAAAGCCAAGCCAAAGCTGGTGGCTATGGGCGGTATTGCTGACAGCTATTTGCAGCGCCCGTGTAACAAAATACGCAGTCGACCCGGCCTAGGTCCTGTTCAGACGACAAGTTACCCATTACTCGCCGTTCGCGAGCCCGCGTATACAGTGGCCGGAAATCGCTCTGCGGCTCCCGATCTCTAAAAAAGTAATCTGAGCCTTCAGCTCTTGTAGGTAGGAGTTAAATTCGTCTCCCGTCTCCATTTGGGCCAACCTCTCATAAGTTAATCATTTACCCGTGTCTATGACAAATGATATTTTATCTTTTCTTTTAGGGGTGAGTTGCACCATTTAACTATATACTACGTTATATTATTATTATATACTACGATAACCAAACCATAACCAGCCGTGAAACGGCCGCCTATTGGTCAATTCGACGACGTGACAACTGTTAACGGCTTTGTTATCGTTATAGTTAAATGGTGCAACTCGACCTATATTATAATCACTTATAATGAATATTTTATATAGGTATGTGCTATCTACTGGTTTCATACCTTCTCAAAAAGTTTGTTTTTAAACTAGATTTAGTTTAAAAGCTCTATGAATCAATTTCCTTTCTATTGTTACGCCATTAAACGTGAACCCGCCATATCTCCGAGAAAATAAAGAGTAGCACGTAATAATTAAAACGCATTGCTGTTCGAAAGGTCTAGAATGGTTGTGCGTAGACAAACTTAGAAAAATCTCGAAACATCCACAAAGTACTTACAAGTAGTAGTTAGGTATTTATAGGAAATGGTACTCTCCGACGTTAACAATAGAGTCGAAATTCGCATGAAAGTGACTCTTATTACCACGAGTAATAAAAATAATTTATGACTTCGAGAAGCGATTCAATTGTTCTGGAATTCTGGATCGTTCGTGGGAAGTCGGTATCTAGAATTTTCTTGGCTCCGCATATAAATACGAGCCCCCGGCCGGAAGCGAGTCAGTTGTGATTTCGACTGCAATCAAGAGCGAACTACCCTAGTACTCGAAGTGATTTTACTCAACGACCTAAGCGATAGTGTAACGGTACTCTAGTGTTAATTGCGATTCGGATTATTGTTGACTGGACTAATTTGTTATTGTTTGTGGTAAATAAAGTTCTCTCGTCAGTAAATCGGCATTTGATTACCCACGTACGTAACAACTGGTGTCAGAAGTGGGATGCCACTAACACCGAGAGACGACGAACAGCGACCACGAACAAGAAGGCAAATGGAGATGGATGCTGCGCGTCATCATATGGAGGAGGAAGATCAGGCTGGTATGGTAGCAACAGAAGCTGCTGAGGCGCCAACACGACCATCCTCGGAATTGAACCTCGCTGCGGTGTTGGCCGCCATGCAAGCTAGTATGGAAGCTGTCCGCCGCGACCAGGAAGCCGCTCGCCGCGAACAAGAGGCCAACCAGCGTAAGCTTCAGGACCTAATCGCAGCGAACCAGGAAGAAGCTCGCCGCGAACAGGAAGCCGCTCGCCGCGATCAGGAGGCCAACCAGCGTAAGCTTCAGGACCTAATCGCAGCGAACCAGGAAGAAGCTCGCCGCGAACAGGAAGCCGCTCGCCGCGAACAGGAAGCCGCTCGCCGCGAACAGGAAGCCGCTCGCCGCGATCAGGAGGCTAAGCAGAACCTGATCCTTGATAAAATCGACCACGGCCTCGTCACGTTGGGCGAGAAAGTAAAGAATCTCACCTTAGAGGTCAAGGAGGTTTCCGCCCGAGCTGATAGCCTCGAAACAAGGATTGATGGCCACGAAGATCGCCTGCTGGACATCAAGAAAAAAATTGTCAAGCTCGAAGCACGCGAACCCGTTGCTGTTGGCTCACCATCGCACACCCACTGTGCATCCGCCGCAAAATTTGATGTGCCACGTTTTGATGGCACGTCTTCCTGGACGGCATTTAAGTACCAATTCGAGACATTGGTCGAAACAAACCGCTGGGATGATAAGCAGTCTTTTGCGGCATTAACTTTGGCTCTACGAGGAGACGCCCTGCTGGTCCTAGAGAACCTCCCTGCGGACGGCAGGACATTGGAGCGTCTCATGGAGGGACTGGACACTCGTTATGGAGACAAGCACCTCGAGCACGTTTTCCGCGCGCAGTTACGCGAGAGAACGCAGAGGTCGAACGAGAGCCTCCAGCAATGGGGAGTCGAGGTTGAACGGCTAGTCCGGCGTGCGTACATGTCAATGACACCAGAGACGGTGGAAGTAAATCTGGTGCAAGCATTCATCGACGGTCTACGGGATACTGAAGTCAGAGCTGCGGTGCGACTCGGACACCACCAAACTTTGAAGAGTGCGATGGCTCACGCTCTGGAAGTAGAAGCCGTACGACAAGATTCACGTACGCATAGAGTTAGGGAAGTGGTGGTCTCGCCTTCAGCGCAACCACGTCAACGAGAAATGCTGACTTCTTCTTCGGCAAAGTCCCGCTATATTCCGACGTGTTACGGGTGCGGAGAAAAAGGGCACATTCGTACCGATTGCCCCAAGAGGAAGAGGGGAAGTGTGGACTCCGGAACTCAAGTTAACGAGGAGTCGTTAAACTAAATGTCGCCAGGGCCGCGGGGCGGGTGCTGGCTGGTCAACTGAAAGCCCCAACCATCACCATCAATCAAGTTCACAACGGAAATAGTTTGATCATCGAAGGGACGCTGAATCATCGTGCTTGCAATTTCACCGTTGACACGGGGGCGTCACGGACTGTTATAAGACCTGAGTTGCTGAAACGCACCATCTTGTGGCAAAGAGAGTCTCCATCCTGCCGACTTCAGACAGCAACCGGCCAGCCAGTCTCCGTCCTCGGTGATACAGAAATTGAGTTCAAAATCGGTGATCAAGTGTATATCCATCCTGCGTTAATTGCGAATATTACCGACGATTGCATACTGGGTCTCGACTTCTTGCGGAATAACCGATGTATTTTAGATATCGACAGGGGAGTATTGAAATTCCCAGATCAAGAAGTCTTCCTGCGAGGAATTAAGTCATGCAACCTCTATTGTTTAAAGAATACCACACTGGCTCCGAGAACAGAAACCTTAGTCGAAGTAAAGTTTCCCAAGAAAATCAGGCAAACAAGATGTGTTTTGGTTGAAGATACTGGCCGGCACCCGGAGCTCATCACCGCGAGGACATTAGTTATGACAAAAGGGAAATCCAAAGTAAGGATTGTGAACCTTGGGAAAGAAGAGGTCCAACTGAAGAAAAACAGTGTTGTTGGGAGATGTGAAGAAGTTCAGTATCTCCGTCAAATCAATAAATCTCCAGCAAAGCAAGACACGACCAAAGTCGAAACTGATTACATCCAGCAACTTCTGGAAAATTCTAAGAGCAATTTATCGACTTCGGAACTACAGCAAGCCAGGGAATTTCTGCTACGGTTTCGAGATATCTTTGCAACGGGAAAAGACTGCGGGAGAACAGGTCTCGTCAAGCATGAGATAGATACAGGTGATGCTAGACCAATTAAACAGAGACCGCGTCGCATACCCTGGGCTAAGGAAAATGAGGTAGCAGAAATGGTAAAGGACATGGCTGATAGCGGAATAATTGAGCCTTCTACGAGCCCATGGTCTTCCCCCGTCGTTCTGGTGAAGAAGAAGGACGGCAGCACAAGATTTTGTGTGGACTACAGAATGCTGAACAATGTGACGAAGAAGGACAGTTATCCCTTACCAAGGATAGACGATACGCTGGATATGCTCAGTGGCATGAAGTGGTTTTCGACCATTGATTTGAAAAGTGGCTACTGGCAAGTGGAAATCAGCGAGAAAGATAAAGAAAAGACAGCGTTCAGTACGGGTATTGGCAGCGGCCTGTGGCAATTTAACGTCATGCCTTTTGGGTTATGCAACGCTCCAGCGACGTTTGAACGCCTCATGGAGAGAGTCATGGTGGGCCTTCTTGGTGACGTCTGTCTGGTATATTTGGATGACGTCATTATAATGGGTCGCACCTTTAAGGAAAACCTGAGGAATATGGAGAAAGTGTTCACCAGGATCCGAGGGGCTAACCTAAAACTAAGCCCTAAGAAGTGCGCCCTGTTCAAGAAGGAGGTCAGCTACCTAGGACATGTTATTTCCGCTGACGGGGTGAGAACCGACCCTGAGAAGATAAAGGCAGTCCAACAGTGGCCGGTTCCAAGGAACAAAACGGAAGTACGTGCATTTCTAGGGTTGTGCACATACTACAGGCGTTTTGTCAAGAATTTTTCGGACATTGCAAAACCTTTACATCAGCTGACTGAGGATAAACGAGATTTTATCTGGGACGAGGACTGTGAGTCAGCATTCGACGAGCTAAAGCAACGGCTATGTGAAGCGCCCATACTGGGGTATCCGAGCAGAGACGGAAGATTTGTTGTTGATACCGATGCCAGCAACACGGGAATTGGAGGAGTGTTGTCACAGGTGCAGGGTGACAGACAGGTCGTAATCGCTTACTTCAGTAAGGCACTTTCAAAGCCAGAAAGAAACTACTGCGTGACTCGACGAGAACTGCTGGCTGTGGTAAAAACCTTGCAACATTTCCACAAGTACCTTATAGGAAGACAATTTACATTGAGGACGGATCACGCTGCATTGAAATGGCTTCTACAATTTAAAAACCCTGAGGGCCAAGTTGCAAGATGGCTCGAGCAGCTGCAGGAATTTAACTTTGTGACAGAACATCGTAGTGGAAAAGGGCATAACAATGCTGACGCCCTGTCACGACGTCCATGTAATGAGGACTGCAGACACTGCCAGCAGAATGAAGCCCGAGAACACGTTAATTTAATTAGGGCTGAAGGCAACTTCAAGAAGTCCCAGGAAGAAGATGACGATATTCGACCTATACTGGACTGGAAGCGTAGCGGAACTAGGCCCCAGTGGAGTGAAGTATCGTCACATAGTCCCGTCACTAAGAGCTACTGGGCACAGTGGGACAGTTTAGTCCTAGAAGATGATGTGCTTTGTAGGAAATGGGAATCGAACGATGGCAAGGAGGTGACCACACAAGTGATAGTACCACGATGTGAAGTGGGCCCCCTGCTACAGGAAATACACGATGGTGCTTCTGGAGGACACCTGGGCATCAAGAAAACTCTACTGAAAGTGAGACAGCGATATTACTGGCTGAATTGTAGAGATGACATAGAGCAATGGTGTCGGAAATGAACAGCGTGCGCATCGGTGAAAGGACCACAGACTAGGAGCAGGGGCAGGCTTCAGCTGTACAATGTGGGAGCCCCATGGGAACGCATTGCCATTGACGTTGCTGGACCTTTTCCAGTTACAAATGACGGAAACAAGTACATAGTGGTGATCCAGGACTATTTCACAAAGTGGCCCGAAGTCTTCGCCATACCCAATCAGGAAGCGACGACAGTGGCGAAGAAGGTGGTCGAAGAAGTAGTATGTCGGTATGGCGCACCTTTGGAAATCCATTCCGATCAAGGCCGTAACTTCGAATCTGCGCTGTTCCAGGAAATGTGTACTCTTCTGGGAATTTATAAGACACGCACAACACCTGCGCATCCTCAGTCGGACGGAATGGTGGAAAGGTTTAACCAAACCCTGGAGAATCACCTGGCTAAGGTTGTCGATGACCATCAGAAGGACTGGGACCGGTATATTCCACTATTTCTGATGTCTTACCGATCGGCAGTGCATGATAGCACGGGACATACCCCAGCAAGAGTGAATTTCGGCAGGGAGATGAGACTTCCAGTCGATGCCATAACTGGCGTGCCACCTGACAAGACTAAGCCAGTTACGGACTACGTAAGTGACCTTCAAGATCAATTGGACGAAGTGCATAAACGAGTTCGTGAGAATAGCATGAACACCAGCGTAAAAATGAAAACTAGATACGACCGTAATGCCAATGCCAAGGGATTTGAGGAAGGTAAACTGGTCTGGCTTCACAACCCGCTTCGACGGAAAGCTAAGTCGCCGAAACTCCAAGCTCGATGGGAGGGACCTTACACCGTGTTAAAAAGGATTAATGACGTGACCTACCGCATCAAGAAAGGGCTAAGAGGGAAACCCAAGGTTGTCCATGTGGATAGATTGGCGCCGTATCACGGATCTAATAATGCTCGGGACGAGCATGACTAAGAGGGGGGCACTGTTACGCCATTAAACGTGAACCCGCCATATCTCCGAGAAAATAAAGAGTAGCACGTAATAATTAAAACGCATTGCTGTTCGAAAGGTCTAGAATGGTTGTGCGTAGACAAACTTAGAAAAATCTCGAAACATCCACAAAGTACTTACAAGTAGTAGTTAGGTATTTATAGGAAATGGTACTCTCCGACGTTAACAATAGAGTCGAAATTCGCATGAAAGTGACTCTTATTACCACGAGTAATAAAAATAATTTATGACTTCGAGAAGCGATTCAATTGTTCTGGAATTCTGGATCGTTCGTGGGAAGTCGGTATCTAGAATTTTCTTGGCTCCGCATATAAATACGAGCCCCCGGCCGGAAGCGAGTCAGTTGTGATTTCGACTGCAATCAAGAGCGAACTACCCTAGTACTCGAAGTGATTTTACTCAACGACCTAAGCGATAGTGTAACGGTACTCTAGTGTTAATTGCGATTCGGATTATTGTTGACTGGACTAATTTGTTATTGTTTGTGGTAAATAAAGTTCTCTCGTCAGTAAATCGGCATTTGATTACCCACGTACGTAACACTATTATGTAACCAATATCTACTGGCTGACTCTTTAAAACTTTTAATTGCAGTAATTACGTGTCAAAGCTCTATCAATTCCGTGATAATGATCGTGTCAATTCATTATACTATTATTACCGTTTTATTGACTATTAGGTGTATGATATCGGCAATTTTGGATGATTAAGTTCAACAATAAATCTTGGTTTAAGAAAATGGAGTTAAGAATTTGTCAACCTCTTTAAAGGTAGCCATACACGCTAGGGTATACTTTGCCTGCACAGTTAAACCTGTCAAGTAATCTTGTATGGAATCTTGCACAGTAATGCAACATACCCGCTCCGGTTTACCTGTACAACTCAACTGTACAGGTAAAGCTGTCAAGTATACCCTAGCGTGTACGGCGGGCATCGCTAGAGTATTCAGGTGTTTGAAAAAAGAAATCGAGTCTGAGTGTTTTAGTAATAAACTCTATTCATGATACAAAAATACACGTCATTTTATGTATTCAATTATGAAATATTAATATGATCTGGAAGTCGGAACCTCCTGTATATCGACCTCGTGACCAAATGCGCCTAACTACGTGACTAGACCGAGAAAAATCCAATATATATTTTTTATTTTCCCGGTTGATTTCTATTGACCCGTATCGCATACAAAGATGCCTGAACTATTCCCCTATTATCTACCATAGACAACTTTACTTGATAAATGTACCGTATAAATGATTTTCTTCAAACTAGAAGAGAAATTCAACGTCTTCTTGTTTCTTTTTAAAATAACGCGATGGAAATGGAGAATCGATAGATTGAACAACGTCGTAAGAAGGTTTACGATCCTTAAATATATTTCAGAGCATCGATAAATGAATTGAAAATGAGTTCTTAGGCAAACACCACAAAGGCAAAGTAAAAGCTCATTGAAAAATATCTGTTTATTTTCTTCTACATCTACAGACCATCTGAGAGAATTTCGAAATACAAGTTGAAACATTATTTCTTTTTTGCTTTTGATACAACTTGTCTATTTTTCTCATCGCAATGATATAATGTGAAGTAGGTAATATCAATGTCAAAGGTGTCATATCTAGACATGTGGAAGCGTGTGAAACCAAGAAAAGAGAACTGGCGAGCAACATTCGTATTTATTACACGAACTATTTGAAGCCACTTTTGACTGCGATCCCACCTTATGGTAAGTTTTTTAGTGATGTAACCGTTGATGGTGAGGCGCACTAGTTTATAAGCCTATTCACTCTAGACTTGACGACACCTAAATTATAACATGGGTTTTATTTATTATTTTTTATTTTATAGATTTAAGTATCATTAGGTACTTGTACCTAAAGCTGCCTTTCAGGTTTTATCGTTCTAAACTAAAACCAGATAAAATTCATCTACGGAATTAGGTCACTCATATAATATGTCAAAATGTGTGTTAGTAGTAATCTCGATAGTCTGTGAGCTAAAGTTGTTTTGAAATTCGAGATCTGGTAATGGCAATTTTGATAACTGAATAGAAAAAATGCAACATGCCTTGTCATGTCGCTAATAAAAAAAAAAAAACAAATAATAAACCATAACCATTATTTGCCTGTGATTCACACTTTTTCTATTAGTGCAGTGCATTTGAAATTCTAGTCATGGTGTAAATAATTGGTGGCAATGTCAGCATTACTTGTGAGCACTGCAAAATGGTGAAAACTATCTCCTACTCGTCAATTGACGGCACGGTTGATGCAGTGGCTGAGCGATTGGCAGCTATGCTGAGCGTGTCGTGGGTTTGATTTCCGCTCGGAACAAATTTTTGTATGGCTTACAGATGAATTTAAACCCACTATACAGGAATAATTCCAAGTGTAGGGCAAATTAAAAAAAAAAATCAGCTTAGAATATTGCTCAGCTACGCTGGGGTCGGCTTCTGGTATATAATCTCGACACAGCTGAATTCCATTATCTTATATGGATGTAGGAGCCAGTTTAGGCCGACGCAGGCCAGGGTTGCGGATTGTTCATAAGTGTCACCGCAACCCTCGCAAGAAAGTGCGGCTAAAGGAATACTGAGAGTTGATCAGTAAAAATCCTCTCCTCCCTCCCTCCCCCACTCGACCTAGAGTGGGAGAAGTTACTTGATGATATCGCACTTTAAAAAACCGGCCAAGTGCGAATCGGACTCGCCCATGAAGGGTTCCGTAGCAGCAAGTAACATAATATAAAAGTTCTTGTAGTTCGTTCGTAGTTCGTAATAATAGTGTATTTTTTTTAGATTTATGACGTACCGTCCGGTAACTGTCCGGACCAAGCCCAAGGCGTCGACGGCGCGCACTGTTCCCGCGCGCCTCAAGGAGTTGTCAGCAACAGCAGGGACCCAACCGGGTCGAAGCCTACTGGGGCCAGGGTTATCCGAAAGGGCGCTCGAGCCCCGGTATGAAGGCTAGAAGGAACGGGGTGGGTCTTTTAGTCAGTAAGAGTCTGACACTATCTCCCGCTCCACCCAAGGGCAGGGGATGTCAATGCATGATTTTTTCACACCATATAAAAAAAAAAAAAAAACGTATTAAAAAAAAAAACTACGCACTAGATCTCGTTCAAACCAATTTTCGTTGGCAGTTTGTATGGTAATGTACATAATTTATTTTAGAGTTATTTCTTAGAAATAAATACAACAATTTCAAAACCCACGTCGTCTTTTCTGTCATGAATAACTTATTTTCTTGTTATAATAATATTGTTAAACTACGAATCTAGGTATTCGGCTTTTCTATTTTCTGGATTGTTGTAAAATTTCTTGCAAAATGGTGAAGCGGATTTGTGTAAATTAACTACGAAAATGAGTAATAGGTATAAAATTCTACAGTAATATTGATGGAACATTTTTAAAACCGCAATCGTTGTTATTATTGAGTTATTCGTAAACAATTCTCTGCTACTGCGTTTCCTGATAGCTAAAATAATCTGGGAGCCTTTAAGTGAAGACTGGTCAGGGTACTACAAAGACGTAAGTGTGCTAATCCTTCACCCATGGTCGATGCCACAGAAAAAACCGGCCAAGTGCGAGTCGGACTCGCCCATGGAGGGTTCCGTAGCAGCAAGTAACATAATATAAAAGTTCTTGTAGTTCGTTGTAACTTTGATCGATGTTTTAATAATAGTGTATTTTTTTAGATTTATGACGTATTAAAAAAAACTACTTACTAGATCTCGTTCAAACCAATTTTCGTTGGTAGTTTACATAGTAATGTACATCATAAATTTTTTTTAGTTTTATCATTCTCTTATTTTAGAAGTTACAGGGGGGGACACACACTTTTTACCACTTTGGAAGTGTCTGTCGCGTAAACTATTCAAGTTAAAAAAAAATGATATTAGAAACCTCAATATCATTTTTGAAGACCTATCCATAGATACCCCACACGTATGGGCTTGATGAAAAAAAATTTTTGAGTTTCTGTTCTAAGTATGGGGACCCCCAAAATTTATTGCTTTTTTTCTATTTTTGTGTGAAAATCTTAAAGCGGTTCACAGAATACATCTACTTACAAAGTTTCAACAGTATAGATTTTATAGTTTCGGAAAAAAGTGGCTGTGACATACGGACGGACAGACAGACAGACAGACAGACATGACGAATCTATAAGGGTTCCGTTTTTTGCCATTTGGCTACGGAGCCCTAAAAAGAAAGAGGCTAGAAAGGAATTACTTTCCGATTTTGACTACAACGAGTGTCGCCGCTTGTCTCACACCCTTTAACTCCACTACAGGCAATAAAACAATACGAAGGCGCTTTAAGCAACTAACAGACCACGCACACTTAGATCGCAACTTTGTTGTAGTTGAAATATGACCATTGCACTACTTTGTGGCACGCCCACCCCAATCACAAGAACATTCTAACCTCTATCATCTGCTCTGTGGTCGATGCTGTTTGATAGGTAAGTGATAGTGCGAAGAGGCTGATTGGTAATCCAGATTTGGTTAAGTCCAATCTTCAAAGCCTTGAGCACAGGCGTAGGGTAGCCAGCCTTTCGGTGTTTTACAGATTGCATTTTGGAGAGTGTGCGCAGGAATTGCATGATTTGATTCCGCTATCTCATTTCTACCATCGGACAAACCGACGCACGGCAAGTATCCACCCTTACGTTGTTGAAACATCTACGGTCCGGACTAAGCGTTTCGCCTCGTCATTTATACCGCGTACTTAGAAGGACTAGAACAGTTTGCCTGCTGCGGACTTTCCGTCTGATTATAATTTGGGTGTCTTCAAGGCTAGAGTGAATGGCTCTTAATAAACTAGTGCGCCTCACCATCAACGATTGCATCACTGCTTACCATCAGGCGGGATCGCAGTCAAGTACTAGTTTATAACAGATAAAAAAAAAAGTCAAACACGAATAAATCAATAAAAATTCTAAACAGCAGATTATTTTATTTTAGAGTTAATCCCGTAGCAAAAGTATTTTATACATACTTTATTGGTGACTCACTTCGGATCCACGCAAGTGTAAATTATACAAAAAACCTTTCTCATTTTTTTCTTTATCTATTAATGAAAATCGTACCAAAATTCGTTGCATATTTTAAGGGGAGTTTGTGTCATTTTCAAGCTATTTGTGGTTCGATTACCGAACTGTTCTCTACACCTTTTAGGAAAATCCGATGCGACTATTGGTGGAGTCCTATGCCCAATAATGGACGTTTTTCGGCTGAAATGATGATGATGATAATGTTGAGGAAGAAGATTTGGCTGCAGCGCATCCGTCGCTGTACTGACACGTACAACAGGACAGTCTTAAGGGCCAAGCGCCCGAAAAGTGCCATAAAACAGTGATTTTCTGAGGCCTACTCCTCCGTAACGGCTAGGTCAATTGGTTTAAAAAAAATATAAGTTTATTATAGATTCATGAACAATAATATCAACATTTGATTTTGTCGTGCAATTAATACTTTTGTCAAAAATTATTTATTTAGCAATTTCGCAACTTTTCACAACTTTTCCCTACTCCTTCGAAACGGCTTGGACCTTTAGAAACATTTTTACACATAAAAATTGGTGGTTAAATATTCTTCAAAGTGAACATTGCATATGTAAATCAATCAATATCTCGCAGAGAAAATGGATTTAAAGCGCTTTCCGGGCGCTGCTGGCCGCAAATAAATGCACAGATTTGCGTACTGCCGCCTAGGCGAGTGCGAGAGTTGCGTTCACATAATTTCGGTCAGATGGTTCACGGGACTATACCGCCTTAAGACCATATAGTCCGAATCATTCTTCAAAATAATGTAATATGGATATTAGTTTATAAGGTGTTTTAAAATTGGGTACCAGTAATGATTATGCCGACCAACACGGAAAGAACTTTAACACTATGTAAGTATTTATAGTGAGTTTTTTAGCAGTCTAGCAACTAATAATAATTAGTTGCTAGTCCTTCAGACTACGAAAAAGGTCAAAGTCACCGTGAACTTATTGAAGAAAATATAAATATTATATTCTCGGAAAATTTAAAGATCTTAAAGGCGTTCATCTATACTAATATTATAAAGAGGAATGAGTTATATTTTTTTTTTGTGATTAATAAACTCAAATTCAACTCAATTCTGATTTTAAATATTTTTATACCAAAAGAAAGTTAAATTATTATTACCTATGTGAAATATAAACTATCCGATTTGCTTACACAAAACCGATTTTTATAAAAAAATATGTAAAGTAAGCTTAAACCCTATGGAAGGATATAGCCTCCTATTTATCTTGACAGGCCTGTTGGTTTAGTGGTTAGTAACCCTGACTGCTATGCCGGAGGTCGTGGGTTCGATTCCCACCCAGGACAAATGTTTGTGTGATGAGCATGATCATTTGTTCTGTGTCTGGGTGTAATTTATCAATAATATGTATGTATTTAGAAATATATAAGTATGTCTATCAGTTGTCTAGTACTCACATAACACAAGCTCTTCTTAGCTTGAGACTAGACGGCATTGTGTGATAGTTGTGGAATATTATTATTATTATATTATTATCCTTTTTATCTGGCTGAGTATTCCGTTGACTGTTGTTCACACGGGAAAAGCAGTTGACAGAAGCTAGTTATTTATCATTTTACTTTTATTGAAGTTGGTCGCAAACAAGGACTTTGGCATAATTATATTTACTTTCAAGTGAACTAGTTTGTTAGCCTGTTAACTTTACATCATGACTGTTTGTATTATAATTTTGGTGAAAATGTTTTGTGACAATTAATTTACCTAATGTATAATCTATGTTTTAAAAATGTTTATGTTAGAAAATATATAATATTATAAAGCAGGAACAATATTTAGGTATATTTCTTTGTGATAAATTAAAAATTAATTATATATATGTTTTGATTGATACCTAAAGAATAAGTATTCTATATTCTCTTTAAGAGTTAAGAAAATCTACACTAATATAATAAAGAGGTAAAGTTTGTTTTTTTTTTGTTAGTAGAAGGTAATTTCTGGAAGTACTGGTCCGTTTGCTAAAATTTTTACACCGATAGAAAGCTGTTTTATTTCTGAGTAACATAGCTTATAATTAATATACGCGGACGAAGTCGCGGGCAAAAGCTAGTATTAAATGGATTTGTATAAATATCTGAATAAATATTTATTTATTCACCGATTACTTGCT
This sequence comes from Mythimna ferrago, assembly GCA_910589285.2. Classification (NCBI taxonomy): domain Eukaryota; kingdom Metazoa; phylum Arthropoda; class Insecta; order Lepidoptera; family Noctuidae; genus Mythimna; species Mythimna ferrago. The sequence goes on along the minus strand of OU342673.1, from coordinate 12,423,469 downwards.
GTACTTACAGTACAGCAAAAAATCGGTACAAGCCGCATATCAAACCAGCAATCTTTAAACTATAAATATTTTTTTTAAGTTAGCTAATAAAAATATGTGAAACAATATTCATGTTCATATCGGGTAAATATTTATCAGAAAAAAATACACGGTTATAAAATCTAAACATCGTAAAAATTCTTTATTTAAAAATAAACAATTGATGTTTGTAATTTGAGTCGTTTTTATCATCGATTAGGGGCAGAAAGCAAAAGCACTGAGGCAGGGCGGGGCCTCAACCCAGGCTCCGGTCCCGAATCTCCGGGCCTCGGAACGAGACCATGTTTCAAAATCAATAAACACACTTTATGCCGAAAATTTTGCGGATAAGCACGTGTTTAAGTAATAACAGGCTAATGGCAAAGCAGGGCTTATCGGAGTTGGTTTGATGATTGGTAGCCAATCATTATATATTGAGACTTTTTTTTTTGGTGGGGAACATCATCAAATGACAACCCCCGCTCTTGGGCGGAGCGGGAGATAGTGTCAGACTCTTACTGACTAAAAGACCCACCCCGTTCCTTCTAGCCTTCATACCGGGGCTCGAGTTCCCTTTCGGATAACCCTGGCCCCAGTAGGCTTCGACCCGGCTGGGCCCCTACTGCTGCTGAGGCGGGCGGGAACAGTGCGCGCCGTCGACGACTTGGGCTTGGTCCAGACAGTTACCGGACGGCCGGACAGCGAGCTACCCATTGCTCACTATCCGCAAGCCTGCGCCTCGGAAAGCTGTTGGTCCTGGTTGTCATTTATAGATATTTGATCATCGTTAGTTCAGCCAGAAGTTAAAAAGTTTCAAAAGTCAAAACTGATTTTACCGAGAGATATTAAGGCCCAAGCGCCCGAAAAGTGCCATAAAACAGTGACTTTTTGAAGCCTACTCCTCGGTAACGGCCAGGTTAATAGGTTTGAAGAAAATATATGTTTATTATAGATTCATGAACAACATTATCAACATTTGATTTTTTCGTGCTATTAATACTTTTGTCTAAAAAAAATATTTAGAAATTTCGCAACTTTTCCCTACTCCTTCGAAACGGCTTGGATCTTTATAGACATTTTTACACATAAAAATTCGTGGTTAAATATTCTTCAAAGTGAACATTGCATATGTAAATCAATCAATATTTCGCAAAGAGAATGGATTTAAAGATCAGCCGCGCGCTTTCCGGGCGCTGTTGGCCGCAAATAAATGCACAGATTTGCGTACTAAATAATATAATCAAATAATTATATAATATAATATAATATAATATAATATAATATAATATAATATAATATAATATAATATAATATAATATAATATAATATAATATAATATAATATAATATAATATAATATAATATAATATAATATAATATAATATAATATAATATAATATAATATAATATAATATAATATAATATAATATAATATAATATAATATAATATAATATAATATAATATAATATTCCACAACTATCACACGACGCCGTCTAGTCCCAAACTAAGCAGAGCTTGTGTTATGGGTACTAGACAACTGATAAACATACTATATATTTCTAAATACGAGTACATACATATTATAGATAAATTACATCCAGACATAGAACAAATGATTTGAAACATTTGTCCTGGGTGGGAATCAAACCCACGACCTCCGGCATAGCTTTCAGGGTCACTAATCACTAGACCAACAGGCCAATCAAATTATTTTTTAAATAATTACCACGCCTTAAAATTTTGCTATAAAAAAACAAATTTTAATTGAAAACTTGTTTCGAATTCTAATAACCCAAAATTTCACTCGAGATACATCTAGTGTTTCTAAATTGCTCTTTGTTGGCATAATTGGTTCAGATCTCGAGACTGCTCGGGATATCCTAATTTAAACTTTATACTTAAGTAAATAAATGTAACCTGATGCAGGTTTGTGATTTTCAACGACTGTTGCTCTGAAACAACTTGCAAGGCTAAACGCTCCTTTCATTGACACCTAGATTTGGCTCAGCTAACTGTTTTAGGTACCACAACCAAAACCACTAGCCAATCGCTTTGGCAACAGGTTTTGAGTCGAATTCTAAATATTTAATATTAAGTTGCCATTTTTTGTACATTTTTTCTTCAAGTCTATTAAAATAATACACTTATAAATCTGGACCGTATGTGCTGCTTTTTAACAAAGTTTGATTATTAATTGTTCAACTTATTTGCACCTTCTCATTTAAATTTCATCAAGCACTCTGTTTAATTATCTTAATTAGTGGGAAGTCCAATTGAAATGCATTGCTGTGTCTCATTTTATTTGCTTTTCAAAATTATAAACGCGTTTAAATATGTCAGTGGAAAGTAATGGACGTGATTAAAGTTATCACATAAACTTTCTCCTCCGCTTAGCATTTTTAAGGCGTACAGACTACGCGATTGTAGCACAGTTCAAGCTACGCCGTAGCACAGTGGAACCTACGCCGTAGCACAGTGACACGCCGTGGTATTGTGGAACCTACACCGTGGTTAATAACTAGTAAACCTTTGTAATAACATAAGATTTTGTTTTTTAATCCCACTTTATGTTTATTTTATAACCATACCTTAGCTGGATCCATAGTTTTGAAAAAACATGTGATGAAAAATATATGTAAGTTATAAATATTTAAATTAATTTTTTACCAATTTATTCCAGCCACAGCATGAAAACACACACCCACTTTAATATTCAGTAGTTCTGTCTAATTGCAGACGTTCGTATTAGCTGAAGACGATGTGGCCGTTAGAATACATATACATCCATCCTAACTAAGGAATAATTCGCTCCCAAGCTGTACGTTATACGTATAAGTAGACGGCACCCCCCGCGTCTCCCTACCCGCTTCAACCCTCACTCCACAAGTCGCTCAACAAGTGAACCAATGTCATCACGAAAATTGAATTCTGCTGAGTCACTAGATCTACATAAAGCGCCGTGAATTTCGTGACGACTCGGTTTAGACACAATGACCTATTTCAAGTTTCATAATCGATATAATAATTTTCGTGACTTAACATGGATGACAGGCGCGGCTTGATTCCTCTGAAGTGAAGTCATCTCGTGTTTAAAGCCCTTTCAGCGTGTATATTATTGCCTCGTGTATCAGCTTGGAACCGCAGGCTCGTTGGAATACAATGTGATTTTACGTGTCTACGAGAATCACTGATTCTCTAACTACACCTGAGAATTCGAAATTATAGTGCTGATAAATATTAGACAATATATATTGGCAGTTTTGTTGAAAATGAAAAATTATATGAGTCATCTTTTATACTTATTGTATGTATTTAGCTTAGCTTTTGTCAATGGCTTCGCCCGAGTGAGAATAGAAAGTAAAATTATAATAATGTGTAATGTGTGTGTGTTAATAATACTGTGTATATGTGTAATTTTCCATACCTATATAAAAAAAAAACAATTATGTTATTAGTCTGTAAACTTTCTTTAAAAATAAATAAATAAAGGGCTAAGTTACTCAGTGATCAAATAGCTTTCTACTGGTGAAAGAATTTTGAAAATCAGTTTAGTAATTTTTGGGTTAAATCGAAACATACAAATCATTTTTCTTTATAATATTAGTAGGACTGGTCTATCTCAGAGGAGATGTCAAAAATAATAAATAAATTTTACTTGAATTGCAATAGTTTTCACATATCAATCCTTTTATCTGAAAATGATAAATCCTTTTCACCTGATCCTTTTATCATTTTCAAAATAAACATATTATTTTTCCCCACCAATGCATGAATCCAAATATTTGTATAAAGAGGTTGGAGAGACGTTCGGCTCACTGCGGGCATAACAGGCCTGGTGGAGTACTTTTCCTAGTCAGACAATTTGCTGCGGGTAGCCGACCGTTTCTCCAGCTACCAAATTGTTTTATTGAAATAACCGTGAACGCTGGAAGCAAAAGGACTTTTACTCTTGCTTTGAAAGTAATTCATTGCGTTATTCTGGTGATCGTTTAAACGGAACCCTTATAGGATCACTTTGTTGTCCGTCTGTCTGTCTGTCAAGACCCTTTATCTTAGGAACTCGTGGAGGTATCGAATTGAAATGAAAACCATACACTCAAATCTGCGGTCCCTTGAAACTGTGACAAAATCAAAACTGTAAGTTAAAGAAAAACGAAGCAAGGTCTTATAGCACAGATATAGGAATAAATATGAAAACTGTTTTGTAGTTACGTTACAAAAAAAAAAAAAAATTTGCGATTCGCTAAAATCTTCGAGACTTCATTCGGGAATTGAACTATTTACTTAGGTAAGTTTGTACGGAGCCCTCAGTGCGCGAGACCGACTCGCATTTGACCGGTTTTATTTAAAAAATATTACTTCAACTTGGTAATTTTTTTTATTTATTATTATTGATAGGTTCGCGTTTGACCACTATCTCACCTGATTATTTTGACATATATTTACATATATTACGTTATTTTCAATGGTATAACGTATACCTTCAAAAACATAAACTAGTAAAAAAATCAAGGCTTTCAACTTGTAAAAAGTTGTAAGATCCATCTAATACCAAGTCGGTTAATTTATTCAGTCCGTACTTAGGAGACCTTGATGACTAGATTGACTTGGCAATCGAACTAAACAATCTAATTTAATATAATACGTATTGCTTGTGATATACATGCGATTCTAGTTCAAAATGACTGAATTTTTAAATATACCGTGTTTATACAATGCCTGCTTGGTTACTGAAAATTTGGCTTCTGGTCAACAAAGTTACAGGGGTTTGAAAATGGCCTGAACTATTTCGAGAAAACAATGTTACGGCCGTGCTATGCCGCCGTGTTTTTGCACGCCTTGTTGGGGGCACTCCTGTGCCCCTTAATAAATAAGTTTGCACATTAATTCACGCTGATTTTATAGAGCTACAACATCTCCTGTTATTACGTTTTTGTTTGCTTTTTCATGTAAATATACATACACCATTTATACGATAAAATACAAATATTACGTTTTTAATTTAAATATTTTTATTGGTTAGTACATATTTCCAAATTGGGCGCCTTTTATTTGTTTTAATTTAATGGTTTGTTTTCCACACCCATTTCAATACGAACTGGTTAGTAAAGCAAGCATAAATACGTCCATGCATATATAACATACTCAGCCTAGTAATATTCCCACTGCTGGGACTTGAGTTTTCTTCTCTAGGAGAGCGTGTAGGCGATTCACTGAGCCAGCTTGGTGGATTAACTAAGCGGGCCCAGTGAATGTCATATGTACTCGAATTTTTGGTTCTAGACAAGCCGGTTTCCCCACGATGTTTTTCTTCCCTTTTTTGAGAAGCAGTATTGATGAAATTTTACAAAGTGATACACCTGCCTGGGTGCTAAATCCAAGACCTATTTACTCGTAACTTGGAGTCGTAACCACTGGGCCATCTAATTATTTTGTTTCTTTGTTATAGGTTTTATTTTTTCTCAGGCTTCTTTATCTTTAATATAAAAATGAATCGCTAAATATGTTGCAAAGCGCAAATCTCAAGAACACCTGAACCGATTTCACTATTTCTTTTTTTTGTTGTTTTTGTTATTGTGGGGAGAAAGTTCTTATGGGAAAAAAAATGAATATTAGAGAAGTGTAGGGTAGTGTAGGGTAGAGTACGGTAGTGTAAGGTAGAGTAGGGTAGAAGAGGGTAGAGTAGGGAAGAGCGGGTGCGAAGCCGCGCTGGTAAAAGCTAGTTATTGTATAGGCCTAAGTTAACCAATTTAATTAAGTCCCAGATACTCCCTCAGAGATAAATTTAAAGAAATTAATGTAATGACTGTGCCTTCACAGTATATTTACGAGAATATTTTGTATGCCCATAAAAATATAGACATGTTTAAAAAATACAGTGATATTCATAATTTTAATACAAGAAACAAACATAAATTTGTAGTTCCTGCAACCAGGCTCAAAAAAATAGGGGGCTCATTTAGATGCCAATGTATACACTTCTATAATAAACTGCCTAGTCATATTCAACAACTAAGCCTTAATAAGTTCAAATCATTTGTGAAACGAAAACTTTGTCAAAAGGCTTTTTATACTGTAAAGGACTATATTCAGGACGAAAAGGCTTGGGATTGACCTGCTCCAGTACCTACTACAACTGTTGATATTTTTATTTTTCTTCTTTTTGTATTTTTTTAATTACTTTTATTTTCAAATGTGCTTTTTCTTTTTATTTTTTTACAATTTGACATTGGAGATTATTTTTATTTTACAAATTGACGTGTATACATTTTAAGTACTTAAAGTATTTTTTTTTTCTTTGACATAATTATTTACTTCGCTAAATATTTTGTAAACTATCAATTCCTTATATTATTGTAAATGTGAGGACTATGTTGATTGCTTTTTCTTTTCTTTTGAGTATTTTTATTAATAAAATTTAAATATTTATTTATTTGCAATTTGAGCATTTTCTGCGGCCTACCCAAATGTCCTTTCTTTGGTATTGTTCGTCAAGTCGTGGAGCTCCTTAGTAGTCCTAAGTTGAGCTTTTCGAATACTGACAAATGCTTACACTGATTGGACAGGTCCACTCAAATCTGTATGGTTCTTTCTTCAAAAGACCATCTCAGACAAATCTGCATGGTTCTCATATGATTTGACCATTACATATTTACTGTATGAACTTTAAAAGAGACTTTGACCCCTGAGTTTGTTTCGGTGTTTCTTCTCAGGGTAGTCAGATAGGAAACACCGGCCTCATCTAGCATAAACTGACGAAAAAAAATTGACGTGTAAAAGTGTTTTTTAAACCTATTTACAAAATAAATATCATTTATCATTTATCATTATCATTTATGGGCAAACGCGTGACGTCCGTCGTGGACGGACATTCAAGTGAGTGTTCTTGTGGTGCCTACAATGCAGGGCGCGTCGAGTGCAGGCTAGTAAATTTCACGTCATAAAGTAAGTTTCTACATTGAACTCGCAAACTGATTTGAAGACAATCCAAGCTGTGAGTTTTGTAAGGGCATCTACAAAACTCACAGCCCACATGATTGTGCATTTTGTTTTGTATATTTAAAATATGTGTATGGGCTTTCAGATTAGCGTTTATTTTTTACTAGCTTTTTCCTGTGGTTTCGCCCGCGTATATAAAATATAGCCTATGTCACTCAGGAATAAAGCAGCTTTCTATCGGTGAAAAGATTTTAGTAATCGGACCAGTACTTCCAGAGATTACCTCCTACAAACAAAAAAACAAACTTTACCTCTTTATTTTATTAGTATAGATTACTTGGGGTCGGCGCAACACGTGTTTTTCTTCCATTCTGTCCTGTCACCCATCAAACTATCACTAACTCCCTTTTCTTTCATATCACTCCTCACATAATCCATCCATCTTTTCTTCGGCCTTCCTCTCCCTGTTCATTCATCTACATGTATACTCAAAACTCATTTAGTAATACGAGCTTCATCCCTCCTCTTCACATGACCACACCGTCACAACCGATTTCCTATCAACTTTTCAGTCACTGGCTCCACTTTCAAACTATTCCTCTAATATACGCATTTTTCACTTTATCCATTCTCGTCATACCACACATCCATCTCAAAATTCTCATCTCCGCTGCATGTAATAATTTTTCATCCATCTTTTTCGCAGCCCAACATTCTGATCCATACAGTATGACAGGTCTTATGACGGACTTGTAAATTTTACCCTTCAACTTGAGGGGCATGCGTGGGTTACAAGTTGTTCGCGTGACCTGCACGCTTAGCCAAGTTGTTATTCTGCAATCGTTAACGCTGTAGAAAAGTGATGAAACGTATAGGAATGACGTCATCTCAACGTAAAATCGCGTGGTCGAAACAAACGAATAGAAAATTTGTAGCCAAGTTCACATCGTTCAAAATGATAGAATGATTTTCTACAACGTTTAACGCTACATCCTTTGATATTCAAACGCTACATTGTAGAACGAGCGGCCGACGCAGGTGCGTCAACATGGCTACCCGCTTATCGTTTTCTACAATTGCTGACACCAAAGCGTTACCGATTGGAGAACGGAATTCGACACGATACGGTTGTAACTTGGCTAGGGGGGCTGTAGCCATTTCATCCATTCTGCGTTGATCCGACGTGTTACGTCTCGGTCTACCCCACCATCTCCTTGGACAAGCGACCTGAGGTACCCAAAGTCGGAACAGATCGGTATGGGCTACGTGCTTCTAATTGGAAAGTTAAAAAACATATAATCATAACGACATCACGCAAAACTCTAAATGTCTATTGACTTAGTGTTGCACGCATGGAATACAGTCGTAATGAGAGTAGAGTTGTTATAAACAACCTCATTACAACCCTACTCTCATTCCGACTGTACTGTGAACAGAAAACAAAGCGAGTACAACCGAACGATCTGATTCAACATTCAAACATAAGGATAGAAGTGAAAACGGTTGTCTGCGTTCGACGTAAATGCGGTGGGGCATATTGTTTACTGTAGGGATCCTTTTTTAAACCGTCTTCATTAAAACGTGTTTGTTTGTACATAACAAAAAGGGCAAAATGATTTGTAAACGTTTTCATTTTTTTTTAGCAAGGTGTTAAGTACGATTTTAACTGTTTGTAAAACAGTGTTTATTACTTTTTACACTTTGCAGTACTCCTGACACAAAAGAGTATTTATAACATGTTTAGGTATTGCTTTGGGCATGAAGTATAACAAAAAATAATCGAGTTTTGCAACCGTATTGTTGAATTAAAAAGCAGATAGTTCAAACCCTGTTCAATTTTAATTTTGGAGGTGTTCATCCATTGAGTGACTATGTGGTCTTTGTCCGATTATGTCAGTCTCTTCTAATCGGATTTTGTTCAACCACTGTGCACCGTTTTAGTACTATTATAAGTAATAAGGATAAGTATAATACACCTATTTATTATAAAAAAATCTTATATTCTTTCATTTTTTTCTTAAATTGTGTAATTGTATTAATGTTTTTTCTTTTTCATTCGACTTCATTGGTTTTTTGGATTAAATTAGAAATCCCGTAAGAATGTCCTGTATTTTTTATCTGTGAATAAGCAAACGTTACCGTTTGGAGGGATCAATAACAACAACATTTATGAAAGCGCTTTAACCCAGCGCCGTGTAGCGCTTTCTTTGTTTCACAGCCACCGGTTTTACCTGTTGCCGCTCATTGACCGCTGGGTGTTTCCCTTCGTCCCGCTAAAGAGCCGAAGTTATTTTATTTTATACAGCCATTATTGTTCCTTGTTTTAAACAGCTTTGGCTTATTATAAAGTAAATTATTTAAAATCTGACAGCTAAACAGCAAGTCGTTTGTGGATTTGCTGATATGTTCGGGCTTAGTCATGTAACAAGCCTTCAGGCTATAGTAAGATCGCATTTTAATAAATCTTACCACATAAATGTGGTAACACAGCGTCTATAAAAGTGGACGAAGGTCTAAACGAGAATTTGTGAACGTAATGTATTTTCCGCACCGGAGAGTATGTGAAAATTATTACACACGCGTGCGAAAGAAACTAAATTGTGACTTTAAAAAGCTGTGCAATCTAAGTCACATTTTTGGAAACTATTTTGGAATTCCTATTACCAAACTAAATCTACCGAAAAAAATAATAATCGATATCCTTCACACTCAGGAGTAAAGAAAATATAAAAATGTGGCAGAAAACCTTTACTATTATGTTGTGCATTCTACTTTTCAAACCGCATCCTTATGCTAATAACATATAAGTATTTCTAGCAATAACTTTAATTTAATTCAAATTGAAGTGCACTCCACTGTTAAATAAAACTCACAAAAGAATAAGAAGAAGTTATTTAAATAAAAGTAAATAATCAACTCAAGTACAAAGGAACCCTTCTTCGACCTTGCCATATTTACGAAATAAACTGAGAATTAATAATTAAAATTAGGGATTCAATTAAATCTTAGAAGACAAAAAACCAAAGTCGGTTAATACCGCAAGACTGTGGTAACAACTAATTAATTAGAACAATGGTTTGAACTTATTGATTTGCTTAATTACGGTTTAAGATATTTATTTCTCAATAAGAATAGAATTCACTTAATAAGGGAAATACCGGTAACTCTTACTGTCCCTCACACGGGCCATAAAAAAACGCCGCTGCAAGCTTCTTTTTGAGACGGCCTAAAAAAAACGCTTGAAGCGGCTTCAAGCTTCTTCGGACACAAGGTGTCGCGCGCTTCAGCTGTTTTTGCGGCCGCTTCTAGCTTTTTTATGGCCGATTCTAGCGTTTTTTTGAGGCGCTTGTGCAGGGACACTTACACAAAAATTTTACAATTTCATGGGGGTAATAAGAAAAGGTACATATTTGTTACATTAGTAAACTCATTACGTATCGTTATGACATTACATATGGGCAGGTCAGTCTTTTACAGACTAAACCCGCTCTTATGTTCCTTCGTTCTAGCTCCTCTAGGTTTAATTTCACATAACCCATGGCTCCGGTAGGTTTCGAAATCTACCAATAGTAACATATCGTTAGCTAGTTAGCTAGATGTAGGTCCGAACAAAAAAGTGAGAAATGTGTTGTGAAAAGTGTGACCGACAAATATATTTGAAGGATGTGAACGAGGGAAGAGAACAAACAATGAGAAACAAATGTATATAATGTAATCATGTCGAAACTTTAGATTAACAAATGGCCAAAAGTTGCTAAACGCGCATGCAAAACGTTGTATGTAACGAATCCATGATATTTGCACTGCTCAGCTTACACAGCTTCGCTACACATCCTCGCACCGCCTCACAGTTACCTAGTACATCTTTGGTGAAAAAGCACCTTTATACTACCTACGTTCTTATTGAAATTATATTTTATAGGGCAGAATTTATAGCAGTCGCTGTAACATATTCAAATGGATAATATTCGAGAATATTTTCAGCAATAAGTTTCGGAATTTAGTCTTCATAAATAATATTTTACTATATGACAGTTAAGTAAAAAAATATAAAAAACAACCTATTTCTTTTGAAAACATCAGAAAGAATTTTATAAGCCGTGAGAAATAAGCACTTATTGCCAGGTTAATTCCAGGAATGTACTTCCTTTGAGAAATTGATAAATCGTTATTTAATCAACATCAAGACTTTAATTTTGGTTTTATTCGATCACTAAATATTATATTTTTTTAAATTCGTATTCTGTTTGAACAGCCGTCAAACACAACTTATAAAGAGGTAAAGTTTGTTTTTTTTTTTTGTAGAAGGTAAACTCTGAAAGTACTGGACCGATTACAATTTTTTTTTTCACCCATAGAAAGCTGTTTTATTTCTGAGTGACATAGTCTATATTTTATGTAGCTGGACGAAACTGCGGGCACATGCTAGTATCAAATATTTAGGTATGTATTTTACCTATATTTTAGCGTTAGTGGAAAGAAAGACTAGTGTTTGTGGAAAACGAAATTTGTACCTAATTTTTTATTTTTATTATTTGTGCCTTTAACATGTACAGATATCGACACTAGTTTTCTAAATTAAAGTTCTTTTTTGTTATTACTCACTTTTTAGCTTTGGTACTAAATAGTGAGCAAATTCTCTAGTAAGGACCCATAATGATTTAATCTACGCATTGGTTTGGGATTGGTGAATGAAATATAAGGAATAGGACTACTGCGGAGTTATAAATTTAATCCAACGCCAAAAGAATCATAAAAATTGGTTCATGAATAAAAAAGTTATGCCCGAATTAATAATTTAATATCACGGAAATATAACATATATGTATACCTATTAGTGAAATGAGCATGAGCATACAGCTGGGTGAACTTGAATGTCGATGGCAAATCTTGCGGAATTGCTTTAATTGTATGTCTGTTTATTGTTAACACATCACATCAGCGGGAAGAAATCGTTAGATAATATCCCATCTCTAAAAAAACCACGAAGATATCGCTCAAAAAGATACAAAGAACTGAAGAAGAAAAAAATTTAATCGTATTGGGAACCTCCTCCTTTTTTGGAAGTCGGTTGAAAACGTACCAAAGGGTGAAAGATAAAGTAATAATAACTGTTTTACAAGACCTCTTTATGTTTTAATCACATCGCAAGATGTTTATTGGGGTACACAGGCTTAAAGTGTCGTATCATATTAAAACCTTTGTAACCTCGCGAAAGGGGCTCTACAAGTGGTCGCTTTACCCACCCAGCTCACGCACTCTTTATTATTGCATAATGTAAAAAGCATGAGCGTTTCCCTGGCGAGAGAATAGCTTTAATACTTAATTCAGCACTTCAAATTTTTATTAACCGCGTGTGAATTGTTGCACGGAACGCCGATGTATACGATGTACACAATTGATTAGAATTTGACTAATGTTGGTAGTGGTAATGGCCTTGATTTACGAGTTGTGGTTCGTGAATTCAAACCCAGCCACGCGAATTACCTTGTGTATTTTATTTCATCACTGCTGCTCTCATAACGAAGAAGAACAATACCATGCGGATTCCGGTGTCCTATAACTAAAAAATCAAAACTAGCTTTGGGCCCGCGTGGTGGATTACAGCCCATTCCCATTCCTGAAGTTAAGACCTGAATCCCAGCATTTTGAACATTATAACGTTGATTATGCTTATGCTTAACTGATTTGATTTATGTAAAAAACTAGTTAACCTATCAATAAAATGAAGCAATGCTTTGTAGAAATAAAAATTGATACAGTTACTTCGAAATCGTATATTATTAGGAGTTCAATAACCGTTAGAGTAAATACAATACCTGTCTTACAAGCTCTTTAGCTTCGACATATTCACGTATAATTATGAACACCATCGTCCATATTATCGAATATCAGATAGTATCTGATAACCATGTTAGATAGTAGATCGGAACCAGATCGCCGATAATGTTATAACAATGTCTCCCGTTCGTGACAATGCAAATCCTGGACGTAGGTACAAATTTAGACTGACAGGATATTAAGTTTACTTCGCAGAGCGTCGCACTAATATTATGAAGGCTAACGTTTATGTGTAATATTATTATATTGTTTGTTACTTTTTCTCGCTTGAGCGGTTGAACGGATGTCTTGAAATAACAAAGTATAATTTTTATCCTGAATGGATGTTCTCTCGGAATAATGTTCTATTATCCGCGGACAAATCTGCTGGCAGAAACGTATAATAATATAAATAGCATCTATAAGATTTCCGGGAATTCTTTGTTTCAATGAAAAATAATAAATCTCGTGTTAATTATTTTCTCGTCAACGATTTGGGTTAGAGAAAATTGTTTTTCATAAAACCATTTTCAGATAAAATAGTGTTGTTACCTGACTTCTTCGAACTGATGAAGCCAACTATTGAATCACGGTTGATGTTTATAGGCAGGTGAGTGACTGAATAATTTAAAAGACAGCCAGTCGATGTTTGTTATGTTGTTTACTACGGGGTTATGTAAAATGTTAGGCCTACTGTCTACGGATGCGACACGATCCAGTGCAATGTTGCCGCTTCGTCGACAGAGTTTCATAGTTTCATTGTCATTACGCGTATAATGACAAATAGACGAAGTCCATGGACCTGGACTTACATTGGCAATAATTTGTACAGTTCACAGAATGACAACACCAACATTAACGTAATTATGACATGGTTTGTTCATTCGCTCTTTATTGTGTAAATGTTATCATATCACAGAGATTTTCTTGTAACAATAATAATCTAATACAAATCTTTTTCCGAGAACAAAGTTGTTTTTTTTTTTAATATTTTCGACTTGGTGTTAGGGTCACCGCACGTAATCCACTGGCCACAACCAAAAAACGCCGCCACTGGCATATTTCGTATAGTTCTCATACATTTTATATGGATTCGCTGCACACGGTTGACGCCGGTGGCTGCCATGTGCTACAAATCATTCGTTTCTTGTGGCCCGCAATAGAAAATTAAAAGCCAATAAAAAACGGCGTCACACGCCACTCGCGCATTAAACCTTCGTCAGAGTCTATTACGATATTGCGCGTATGAGATAAAAAAAAAAGCAGCTACCAGCGTGCGACAGCCACTTGTGTGTGGTGGCACTTCAGCTGCCTTTGTGACCGCTTCTAGTATGTCGTGGCAGCGTTTGTGGCTGTAGCATGTGGCGACCCGTATATTGGCTACACATTCGTTCACAGTGTGGTGAATGAAAGACGGAACTTTCATGAAAGTACTTATTATATATTTCCCTATGAAATTTCTGAAAGCCTAATACTGGTCTAAAACTGGTCCTATCTGAGTCTTCTGGTAAGGGTCGATCTTCTGGGCACGCCATAATTGCGGCGGTAAGTCCCCTCTTTGAGGAGTGGTTGGAGCGGCAACACGACGTCCTCACTTTCCGCATGACGCAGGTCCTCACCGGACATGGCAAGTTCGGAAGGTGGACAATCGGTTTCAGGTGGAAGAAACGCCCGGGTGTCACCATTGTGTGGACCGCCCGGAGGATACGGAGAAGCACACGGTAGAGGTGTGCCCCGCTTGGGCAGAGCACCGCCGTGTCCAGGTCCAGGCTATGGTCCGGAGCGAGGAGGAATGGCAGGCGGTCGCCTCCTTTTGCGAAGCAGTAATGTAAGCAAAGGAGGAAGCGGCGCGCGTGAGGGAGCGAAGGTCCTCACGCCCCAGCCGCCGAAATTCCGATCCCGACTACCAGCCACGGTAGACGCGGGCTTGCGGACGTCGAGCAATGGGTAGCCCGCCGTTCGGCCGTCCGGTAATCAACCGGACCGAGCCCAGTCATCAACAGAGCGTAGTAACCCACCCGCTCCTCAAAAAGATGTCAGCAAACCTTAGGGACTCAGCAGGGCCAGCAAGGGTAACTAAAGGACACAGGTGTGGTTTTAGTCAATACAAGTCTGACACGCCCTCTCGTTCCACCCAGAGCGGGAGAAGTTATTGGATGACTCCTACTCTTAAAAAAAAAATATTTGGCCTGCCCAGTGCTCACAGGTACAGTGTCATTCGATCAGCAGTAAAGATGATAAAACAATAGTAGGTCGATTAAAAAACCAAGTGATATTTCGGAAACCCATATCAATCCTATGTATTTTGAAATATTTCCGACAATCGTTACTCTACTATTTATTTTATTTTTTTATTGTTGAAAGACCACTATCTCGCCTGATGCGCTTACCTAGAAGAAACCTAGATAATAGAATGTACGAGTAATTTTGTCGAACCCAGACTCGGCAGAAACACTGCAACAATCTAAATCAGCTCCCGGAAGGAGACGGATATGTAAGAGAATGTTGCTCTACGCGGATTACGTAAGAGCAACATGCCGATACTAATAAAAAAAAGTAGGAAATCGGTATGTGGCAGTTTATCACACTTCACACTAACGTGCTAGAATTGCGCTTGGGATACTTTACCCTTGAGACTATTTTCTGCTATCACGCAAACGAAATCACTGGTAGCAAGCTAGTAGTACTTATTAGAAAGAAAACAAGTTTGTATGAATGTATGTGTGTGATTATTATAATAATAATAATATGATAGTTGTGTCAGCCAATGGCTTAATAGCCAAGAGCGACCAACACCTGAGGAGGCTCTCGTTAGGCGGCTGGATCAAGGGTTTGATTCGGAGAGCAGTTCTTCTGGACACGGCTCGTATTGTTAGGAGGTTCCTTTCTCTGGAGCCCTGACCGCCGGTAGCTTGGACCCTGTTCCCGATACCGGTGGGATACTGTTTTTTATATTTTTAAATGTTTTTTTTTATATGGTTTTTTTAAGGAATATTTAAAAATGTATTTTAACAAGTATAAAAGATGAATAAAGGAATACAAATGTTATTTAAATGTTTATTTTTTATTGAATATTTTAAAATATAATTTATATGTACATATATTTGAATAAACGAAATAATAATATAATATTCCACAACTATCACACAACGCCGTCTAGTCTCAAGCTAAGCAGAGCTTGTGTTATGAGTACTAGACAACTGATAAACTTACTTATATATTTCTAAATACATACATACATATTATAGATAAATTACACACAGAATAAATGATCGTGCTCATCACACAAACATTTGTCCTGGGTGGGAATCGAACCCACGACCTCCGCCATAGCAGTCAGGGCTACTAACCACTAAACCAACAGGCCAGTCAAATTATGTTTGTTCCTCATTCCCGCTCAAAGAGCTGAACAGATTTGGATAATATTTGATATACGGGTACACCATATTCTGGAATAGCAATTATGATCTTTTTATTCCGGAAGCATGGGAATTTTTCCTACATTAATGCGATCGAAGCCGCGGCGTCGTCGACAACAATCAGATTTCACTTTCACTTGAACGAAAGTGAAATTGCTAGTGAAACGTTTTCAGTCAACTGCAGATGTGGCTCAATTTGTCATTTTTAGACGAAGATATACAGTATTTTAGCACCCACAACTAAAACATCGGAAATATTAATAAAAACAATTGATGAATTAAGTTTTGGTCTATCGTGTTTGGCTGGAATAAAAAGTAAGTGCATACCCCTGCATCGGACGTTCGTCGCTGCCAAGAGACAGCGGCAGACTGACCTGGGATGACTGTATAGACGACGTGCATAGTGCAGTTTTGCAGACGGTACATAAAATATGTTCGCGATTTTTCAGTTTTTAAACTAAGACGTGCTTTATAAGTTAACTACCGTCTATCAGTAGTTTCGCTCGCATGAAAGTTCGTTTCTCCATACAAACTTTAGACTCGGCAGATGCTTTTTAAGTGCTCTCCGTCATAAAAGGAAACCTTTTGCAATTAACATTTCTCGCTCCTATTCCTATAAGTTCGGTTGTGCTTTGATATGTAAGTCATTTCTATTTTTATAAATAATAGGAATAATCTGAATACAAAGGAATATTCTGAATTCAAACAAAGTTATAAATAAAACTTCAAACGAATGTGTATTTTCTCTTGCAAGGTCGTCGTATTAAGGCCTGTACTTACAAGCATCCGAAAAATTAATGTTTTTTGGTCTATCCGACCAAAAAACATTAATTTTTCGGATGCCAAGAAGAAGAAGAAGCGGAAGAAATGTATCAAATTGGAATGCAATATTTTAGCCATTCGTAATATTCTCTTGGGAAATTAGTTGACGGGTGCGGTGAATGAATAAAACCTGAACATAGAACCGCCTTAATGAAATTACACGCGTGTGGTGTGGAAATCGGACATGTGTGTAGATTTTTAACCCAATAGTGTCATGCTTTAGCTGTATTGGACTAAATTGAAATGATTTCATACGAGTGCAGTAAGTGCTCAGTTTTGATTAATAATTTAGAACATTAGTTGTGGTTTTTCACTGTCAAATAGAAGATATTTGTGTCTATTTGCTAGCCTCATAGAACCGATCCTGAGTTTTGGGTGCACTTTTATGTTTTCAAACTTTGGATACGAGTGTTTAAGCAGTAAGTTGATATCTTGCATATCGAATATTAACAATCACACTAATATTATAAAAAAGTAAGTTTGTGAGTGTGTGTCTGTGTATTTTTGTTACTTCTTTACGCTAGAACGGGTAAAAAAAAAAAGATGAAACTTAATAAACGGGTGGACCAGGTCCTGGAATATTTTTTTTTATATATCTTTTTCAAGACATTGCTCCACACTAAGAATTATTTATTTATTTATTACTTTATTGCACACCTTAGCTCATAATCATATTATTAG
Organism: Mythimna ferrago; assembly: GCA_910589285.2. Lineage (NCBI taxonomy): Eukaryota > Metazoa > Arthropoda > Insecta > Lepidoptera > Noctuidae > Mythimna > Mythimna ferrago. The sequence goes on along the minus strand of OU342673.1, from coordinate 12,405,770 downwards.
CATAATCAGCCTTTTTGATGTTCCCACTGCTGGGATTCAGGCCTCTTCTCTAGAAGAGAGAATGGGCCGTAATCCACCACGCGAGCCTAGTGCGCGTTGGCGAATGTCACATGTGTTCGAATTTTTGGCTCTAGGACATGTCGGTTTCCTCACGATGTTTTCCTTCACCGTTTTGAGAACAGTGGTGATGAAATAAATTACACAAAGTAATGCTTTGAACCCGTGACCTACAACTCGTAAGTCGGGGCCGTTACCATTCGGCCACCTCTGCTCCACAACCTTAGCTCATTAGAAGACAAACGTTTATCCTAACTAATATTATAAATGTGAAAGTGTGGATGTTTGGATGTTTGTTACTTAATCACGCAAAAACGGCTGAACGGATTTGGATGAAATTTGGCATGCATATAGCCTTTGACATGGAAAAGAACATAGGCTACTTTTATTCCGGAAAAATATCTTATTCCTACAGGAAAACACGTTTAGAGTGTGATAACCGAAGTACACGCGGACGAAGTCGTGGTCGGACAGCTCGTAAAAAAATAATTACTTCTGTATAGTGGGTGCGTTCACAAATATGTAAACTGACGTATACAAGACCCTCAGACCGCAGACAGGTGTTCCGTATCTATAGACCATACAAATATTTGTTCCGTGCGGGAATCAGACCCGCGATACGCAGCATGGCAGTCAATCGCTCAAGCACTACACCAACCGTGTTAGTAGTCATTGAAAATGAAAAATTATTTTAATATTCAATTTTATTTTTTCCTACCAAGTACCATCATCAACATCAGCCTTTTTAAAATTCCCACTGCTGGGAATCAAGCCTCCTCTCTAGGAGAGGGAATGAGCCCTAATCCGCCACGCGGGCCCAGTGCGGGTTGGTGGATGTCACAATTCTTAGAATTTTTGGTTCTAGGACATGCCGGTTTCCTCACGATATTTTCCTTCACCGTTTTGAGAGCAGTACCAAGTACCAACACCATTTAAATCTTATCTTTATCAGTTCCTGCAAAGCATATTTTAGGAAGGAGAGAAAATCTAAAAGCATTTAAAAAATATCCTTACAAAAACCAAATACTTTACAGATAATATTATACAGACGCAAGTTTCATACATGTGTGAATATTTCTATCTATGTGTAGGTATATTTAATACTCCATCACGCTCAAACGGCTGAACAGTTTTGGATGAAATTTCGTACATAGATAGGTCATGTTCTAGAATACGACGTAGGATGCTTTTATTCCGAGAATATGTTCCCCTTGGTTATAAGTTTATAGTTTCACGAAGACGAAACTGGTTGCAGAAGATAGTACCTATTTATTATAAATAACTAACTCATTAATTTAAGTATTACCAAAATCCTAAAACATTTTCTTCCGTCTTCATTTGAGATAAGCTCATGATGAATAGCTTCGTTCAAATCCAAAATATGCGTGATAAATGACTAACCAATACATATTTTGAATATAAGCTTTTAACTACACTCTAGTATCAAAGAACTCGCTAAGACCAATACAATGAGCCCAAACATGATAGGTTTACGATAAGTCTTCTTAGAGTTCAAGAGTTCTCTGCCAGCTCCTTTTACCTAAATTCATTCCATCACCTCGACCGTAAACCAATTCAGGCCACAAAACAAATTAAACGAGCGGAAACTTGATGGATGCAACAGTTACGTCATTCCGGAAAGTACAGTGAGCAACAGAAGTGAAACCATGTTACCGCTTGAATATACCTACGTTTGAAAAGCACAAAGCAAAAGATAGTTTTTAATAAAATAATTTTCTGAGAAACTTAATAAAGAAAACTACAACTCGATTTAAAAACTATATTTTTTATATATTCCCAATTATAATGATTGAAAATCGATTTGCAAATAAATTTCTAAACTAGTTACTCGAAATTGTTATATTGCAACACTTGTTTCAGGATTAATTTTTTATAAAAAATAAATAGAGTTTTAGCATTTATAATATTTATTTATTTCCATTACTGTGTAATGAATATATAATTTGTTTTTTTTTATTATTATATCAAAAGCTTACCTCTTACTTCATAGGGTTTTTCTACCTATCCCATTGGGGAAAGAAAGCGTGATGTTTTCATTGTAAACTAGTTCCTGACAACGGCTTTGCTTGCTTAGAAGTGATAAATATATGCATAAATGACTTAGTGTCTCAAAGTTATAGCAGCATTTTACCGGAGAAAGAACTTTTAAAATTGATCCTGTAGTTTCTGAGTTTATTCAATACAAAATACAAGTATTTCTCCTTTTTATAATATTAGTAGGTATAGATAGTAACAAATTATAATACCAATCATCTATATATCAGACACAAGTATGATATATAAGTATATCTACATATGTGTGTGTGTATATTACTCTAACGTCCCTGAAATTTTCTGAAGTTTCTGAATGCCGCTTTATTGTCAGTATTTCCGTCTAAACCGGAATTACATCTCAAGAGACCTTGATCATACAAAATTCCAATCCCCTGTTGCGTCTTTTGTAGTATACCTAAACTAGAAATCCAACTCTAATCCCAACGGTCAGCAGACGCCTAAGAGACTGTTCTTTTTATTATTTACTTTGTGTAATTAAATTTCATATTAAAGAAAATATTTAGGTAATTATTATATTAAAACATTACTAAATATGTAGGTACTCGAACTTATGTACCGAGAACACGTTTCTAAAATATTTAAAACTTATCTCTCAATTTCAGTTTTTCAATGAGTCTTTTCTATTCTGTATAAGTAATACTTACTTTTTTCTTAATCTTAATTGGTTAACGCTCTACCTCTAAAAATTCAATTTAAAATTTTAATTAAGGGTTTTTTAATTAATTCATTAAACCCCAAGCGAACGCCGGCGTTCGCGCACCTATTGTCTTTCTATTGTCTGTGATTTCCACGATTGAAAGGTTAAAATCTCTTCATATCAATACTAATATTACAAATATGAAAGTAACTCTATCTGTTGCTTTTTCATAATTAAATTGCTGAACCAATTTTGACGAAATTTGATACGGAGTTAGCCCGTGAAGGACATAAGCTACTTTTTATCTGCTTCGAGCTCTCGTCAAGAAAAACCGGCTTTCACGCGGACGAAGTCATAGGAAAAAGCTTATAAAATATTTTTTTATTTCTTTATATATTAAAAAATAAATATTACCCGAGAATATTTATAAAATATTTTCCAAAAAATCCGACGTTATCTTTCGAAGCTTATACCTACTAGTCTGCCTAAAAAGTCGTAAATAATTAGCTGAATAAAAATAAGATACAAAATCTTAAAAAAAAATGAAATAGTCATTCAAAAGAACGGTAACGAGGGTAGGAATGGAGCCCCGAACGCCCTCAGAAATCGATCCCTTGACCTGCCCACTCCCGCAAAGCGCCTATGTGCACCGCTGAACTGACTATAAATCCAGATTAGTTACGCGTATATAATTGATACTTTCACCAGGGAATAAAAATACGAAATAACTAGAACAGTTCTTATATAAGTTCCTTAGAAACCAATTTTCGGCTCCGTACCGTAAAGACACCTAAATTTTACGACCCGCCAAAGTAGCGTTGGTATCGTTTACTCTAGTTGATCCTAAGCTAGGATTCTACCCTAAATGAAACAGTCTCCAGAATTTACTGAAAATATTACTGTCGTTTTAAGCGGATACTATTATATTTCGAGATAAATCAATAAATATTATTTTAAAGAATAAAAATTATTTTAAAGTGACTGCTTCACTCCGCGATTTTTTTCGTTAATTGGTTCCCGTTATACGAGAAATATAAAAATCTATCATGTCTTTTAACGATCCTATAACAACAAAATGAAGATACCTATCCTGTAATCATCTATACTTAATCCGTTTTATGTGTAAAATGTGATTAATCTAACAATAGATCAAAAATAAATAATTAAAACTGGACTTTGAAAACTTGAGACGAATGCAACTCGTTAACCGAAATGAGTTGACATCGTTTAAACTTATGCTCAGCTGGTAACGTAACCAAATAATGGAGCCCGAATTGTTCTAAGGTAAGATAAATCGTTCCCTTTTTAAATAAAGTGTGTAAATTATATCTGGTGAAAATTGCGACACCGAAAAACAAAATTTTATTTAAAGAGTCCGCCCGTAAATTATTAACATTTTTTTTACCTCCGCTTCATTACGAAACCCAATAATGTTTAAACGTAATCCTGGGTTAAAACATTATTTTATGAAAAATATACAATAAAATATTTTTTAAGATAAATTCAGTTAAAATAACCCTTATTAAAAATTATTTCTTCATTCAGTGGTGAATAAACCAACTGTGGATTCTGGAAGAAAGTGGATCCGTTTCTAAGTCGGCCCGCTGCGTCCTGCTTAAAGTGGAACAACTAAACTTAAATTTGTCCTTATCTGTAGGACGGAGAGCTCGCAGTTCGTAAGGTGTGAATCGGCAGTTTAGGACGCGAGGAACCTAACAACGTAAGGTGACGGCCCTCCTGAAATAAAATGGCGCGCGGGTTCCAAAAATCGTAAAGTGCTTACCTGAAGTTTGTGGCTGCTGGGAGTCAGTTCCGACGCCGGAATATTTTTTAACAACTTTGGTGATAGTTGAAAACAGTTTGAAGCTTGTTCTTTAACTGTTGGGTATAACTACATGGCGCGACGAGCGCGCCTGTTCGCGGAGTCGGAGGGCGGCTTAGGGCGTGTTGCCACGAAGCCGTTCTGTGCGACAGTGAGCGAAATGCGGGCCCGAGCGGCGCTACCCCCGCGCCACACCTCGCCCTCGACGTGGCTACCTTTCTTGCGCCTTTTCCCCCAAACGCTCCCCGAACGTTTAAAAAAAAATTATATAAATATTATAACTTTGAATAAAAAAAAAATAAGCATAGGAGGCATTAAAACCACGAAACGTAAATTTTAGAACATTGAAAATACAATCAAATGGAATAAAATACTGATTTTTACCGTACATATGTATGGGTAACATTATTATTAAAACTTACGTAGCTAAATGAAAAAAAGTGAGATGCAATCTGTAGAGCTTTTTTATCAAGATTTTTAAAGGCATTGAATCGGCTAGACCGCGCGGCGTCACAAAGAACACGCGCCGACATTCCAGGTGAAACTTACAAGTACACATAAATAATAAGTTTTGTTGCGCGAATCACTCTCGCGGACGGAACGGGTGCTTAGGCGAGCCGGAGGAATCATGTATCAGCATCTCTACCTCTCATCTTCATTAAGTATGCGTACCGCTAAGTGAAACACTCGGCTAAATTCTGTGTTTTTCGACAGCCATACTTAATGGGAATCATCGTCCACATATTCTGTTGCCACTTTTCAGGAAACTTATGAATAGTCATCGGCGAGCTTCCCAAAAATAGAATAGGTACATTTGGGTTGGATACAAAGGTTCGACATAAAAGTATTGACTTCGTATATAGACAGTTGTAATCAGCTTATTAGGCTCCATTTGTCAGCGGGGATGCTACTGAAATTGTGATCATTATTTTATGAATCTTTTTCTCCGCAAACCTTTTTTTTTTCACAACAGATGTAAACATCTATTGATGAGCTGTCATGGTACTGCCATAATGATGTTTTATTAAGAATAAGAGTAAGTTTTTCTTAATTACAAAAAAAAATTAAGTACATAGTTATTTATTCCAATCCGCTCTCGGCAGTCTCGTCCGCATGATTTTAGAAAATATATACACCGCTAATATAATTTTGATCGTTTTAATCTCGTGGAGGGTCGATCCGGTACATGAAACACTATCGATTTCTTTTTCATTTCTTAAAGAAATTAATTTCGTACATGCGTAAATTAATACAAGTTTTGAAAAAAAAGTACTTTATTTTTTAATTTTATCTTTACAAATCGATAGTGTTTCATGTACTGGATCGACTCTCCACGGAATTAAAATGATCAAAATTTAACGGGGTATATACTCCCGGGACATAAAATATCCTACGAAGTCAATGTCTTCCGTGGTCTACCTATGTTCGATATCCTATGTGCTATTCCAGGACATGGTCTACCCGTGTACAAAGTTTCAACAAAATCTGTTCAGTCATTCGAACGTGAAGATTTATCAAACGTACACACACAAATTTCGTCTTCATAATACATATTAATAAGTGTGATTTTAAAGTAGATAAGGGAAGCATATAATTTATCTTCAGAGTATTAGTGACATTATCCATCGAGATCTTGTCACCGCTGCGATACCAACTATTTTAGAACCCAATGGCTAATGGCCCAAATGGCTTGGCGCGTGACTTCTGAGCACAGCTGAATGTGCTGAGGCGGTTGCTGCAGGTGCCGAAAATCTCAAACGGCGCAAATTTATAACCTCTTCGAGGGTTGCTATGGAGTCCAAGTGCTCATCAAGTTGTTCTGGATATCAGTAAACAGCTTATCAACCTTTCGCATGACCAGAGGGCTGAGCTTACCTTTGGATAATGAATCAGCGTTGCTATGTAACGTGGCAAAGTTGCCAGCATTCGGGCGCTTTTCTTTACGACAGGTAAACTTTTTGATACCCAATAAATCTTTTATAAGTAAAATGGGGTGAATAGAGACTTAGGGGTGAATAGAGACAAAACTTTAAAGGGTATTTTCTCGATATTTTAATATCTTTGGCAGCATTTAACTATATCAATCTTGAATTGAATTGAATTGTTATTCTAAAAAATCGATACTTTGTTAGAGGCCGATATTATAGTTTCAAAGTGAAAAACCAAACCAAAGTTTTTTCCCTATTCACCCCTAAGTCTCTATTCACCCCGTTTTACCGATTATAATAGATCCATTTTATTATTTTCAGCTTGAGTATATACCTATTAAGTTGTTTATGTACCTCTATGTACTATAATCAGTTCTGTACTTTAGTGGTTTAATAGAGTAAATTAGGTAGGAATAATCCCGCAACTCAAAGATAATAGGTAATAATAATATTACACAGCTATCACACAACGCCGTCTAGTCTCAAGTTAAGCAGAGCCTGTGTTATGAGTACTGATAAACACACTTACCTATAGATTTCTAAATACATACATATTATAGATAAATTACACCCAGACATAGAACAAATAATGAAGATAAAGTATGTGTTTAATATACACCTATAGTAAACACATATTAAGCCTGCTTAAACATCTATATTCTTCTTCGTGCCCTTATAATATTATTTGGGGTCGGCACAATACATTTTTTCTTTCTATTCTGTCCTGTCACTCAGCATACTATCACTAACTTCCTTTTTGTTTTATATTACTCCTCACACAATCTATCCGTTTCGGGGGAAGTCATTTGGATGATTTTTACCAAACGTAAAAAAAAAGAAAAAAATCTATCCATCTGTCTATACCTACATCTATATACATATAAATAAAATTGAATCGTCTGTTTTTAATACGTATATTTTTTTTACTGTTTAACCCCTCGAGCGCCGATTGTACAACTTGGATGTCCTTGAAAAATGCTTAATTTTCGTGTTTTCCCCAAGTTTGTACGAAAGTTATTTGGACGAAAATTTTGGTTTCTTTACATATTCTTCTATATTATTATATTATTTGTTTTTCCTAGAAAAATCCGAAAAAAGTTTTTTTTTTGTTTTCTTTTGGAGATTTAAGTAAACAGTGCAATTTTCCGGGTCAATGAACGCCTGGCGCTCGAGGGGTTAAATGTATTTTTTATTTTATCTGACTGTTGGTTAATCTGCTTATCTCTCACCTGTATTTAGGTATTTTAGGCAAAGAAGACTTAGGGTGCGGCGCAAAAAAAATACTTTTTGAAATTGTCACCAATTAATGGCATTGTGCTGTTTCAACAGCTAATTTTGTTATTACTTAAGGTGCATTCGGGTATGTATATTATTATGTTTTATATACTATTTTTACTTTACTAAATAATATAATATAATAAAAGATTGTTTTTTTTTCGTTTTTGTTTAAAGAAGGTAATCTCTTAAAGTATTGGTCCGATAACTAAAATTTTTTTACCGATAGAATGCTGCTTTAATCCCGAGTGACATAGGCTATATTTTATCTACGTAGGCGAAGCCGCAGGCAAAAGATAGTTTTGTTATAAAAAAAAAATCCCTTCTTCATTATAACGACATCGACTCTACACATTGACACTGAATGAGGTCAAATTGAACATTTAAAATTTCGCATCGAGCTGTGCGAATAGGTAGGCGAAATAAATAATAAGGTGCGTGACATCACGCTACGCTAATGCGCGATACTTTGCTTAGAGGATTATCACACTAGCGGTTTGCGAGCGGTTGCAAGGCTGAAGCTTGCGTGCATCGAATACGTTACGGGTGCGCAACGAACACGCCGCGAATGCGTAGCGAATTTGTTGTGGACACGCAACGACATCTGGCAACGAGATAATGAGTCTCCGGACCTTTGAAGTAGCAAAACCAACAGCAGTGTCTCCTTATCGGAATCCTTTTTGTTACTGAGTGTATTGTACGTCATTAGCCTGTTTTTACACGAGTTGAAAACGTTGAGAAAAACCAAGCGTCGGCGCCGTCTTCGCAGCGCGCCCGTTTCCGCCCCGCAACCGCTCGCAAACTACTAGTGTGATAACGCCCTAACAGCTTTATTACCCGACGAGCTACTGCCAGTGGCTTTGGCTGACTGAAGATTCGGGCACAATATGTTCGGATTCGGACACAGTATCTGAATTGGCATATTCGAAACGTTTTTTATCTAAATAAAGGCGGCCGCGTTCTCAAGTTCCACCAATAACAATTTTTTTTTTTGTAGTATTTTGGACCACAAATGAAATAAATACAGTTTTTTGGTCAGAGTGGGTTGGGTCACCGAGCCCAAGTCGTTGACGGCGCGTACTGTTCCACGCGCGCCTCAAGGAGATGTCAGCAAACCGTAGGGGCCCAGCAGGGTCGAAGGCTCGGACTCTTCTGGTATTTTCATTCCAGGGCCAAGTCTTTCTTTCAGAAGCAGATCCTTGGCCCCGGTAGGCTTCAGCGCGCATGGAAACAGTACGCGCCGTCGACGACTTAGGCTCGGTCCAGATGGTTACCGGACGGTCGGACGGCGAGCTGCCCATTGCTCGCCGTCAGCAAGCCCGCGGTCACGGTCCAAAAAGCCCACGACTCGCTTCAATGAATCAAAATGTTAGATTTTTACTGATAAAACCCACACCTGGTCGTTTCAGCTACCTATTGCCTTCTAGGATCACGTGCGTGAACTCCTTGAATAAAAATCCGTTCAGCCGTATGAGCGTAAACAAGTAACAAACGTACCCACACACTCAAATAAACTTTCACCTTTATAATATTTCTAGAATAGAATAAACATAAACTTAAATCAATCAGACTAAAAAAAAAACATCAGTCTTATTAATGTGATGTGTATATTTTTCTAGACTGTCCTGTAATTTAGAAATATTAAGGTTTTCTTAGAAAAAATCCAAAAAAAATCCTGTAACACTGCCTATAACATAAATATCAGGCATAACATAAATAGCACAAGCACAATCTAGTGATTATTAGATAATTACTAGACCAAAAGGCGTGGCTTCACCCGCGAGACTATGTTACTCAAGAATAAATTAGCTTCCTATCATCGGCGAAATAATTTTAGCAAAAAAAAAAACTTCATCTCTTTATAATATTAATGTTAAAGATAATTTATAAAAATTGTGAGCCGTACAGATTAAAAGCTAATTATAAGAAACGAAACAAAAATTAACATTTAATGATTTCGCTGTAGGTATTGTCTGCAGGAATTTGTGAATACAAATTCGTAGAGGCAATGGACAGTTTAAATGGTACAATAGACCAAAAGCCATTGTCGGCATTCTGAACCTTTTCGATTTGGAATGTCGGTAGTGAGCCGAAAAACTCTGTAGGTGCGGTTTACCACATAAAACACCGGACCTAGTAAAAGACGTGTGGAAAACTATTCAATGTAGTCTTACTGAAATATTACAAACTCCCACAGTTACTGGGCAATAAGATACTCCTTTGATAAACGACGGTCATACTTTCTGGTATTTCACTACTTGTAACCACAGTCAAAGATGTACGAATGACAAACGAGACTAAGGGACTAAGGAGACTAAGGCCGACTGCATCCGAACTACATCATACCCATTCGCCCGCATGCTCCGCCCGGTGGTGCAGTTCGGATGCAGTCGGTGTGCAGTTCACAGGACTGCAATCGGACCGCACGTTTGGTTTGCAGTTCTATTGCAGTTCTATTGCAGTCGTGTCAACTGCATTTAAACTGCACTTAAACTGCAATTTGCAGTTGGATTGCAGTTGAAATGCGGTCCGTCTGTTTAGTCCCTAACAGCTTTACGTGCCTTCCGAGGCACGGGGTTTTAGTAACGTCACAGGTAAACTTAATGTGGCCTAGATGATGGATTTGTTGGAGCTCTACCACAAAAGTGTTATTCCAGAGAATCTTCATGCATTGTTTGAAAGTTTGAATATAAATATCGGGAAAAAAGACTGGGTACCTAATACCCCCATTTCGGATGATGACTTTGTAGGGTTACAACCTTTTTCAGAAGAAAATTAATTTTCCCCTTAAGTTGATGAATCCGGGGTCCAAAGTTGATTTGAAGAAACCTACTCTCACGTGGGTGAAGTTGCTGGCAAAAGCTAGTCGAATTATATTATAGTCTTCGTGTCGTTTCTACAAATTGAGAACCGCCATGAAGTGGCGTTGAGCTCGGCGGCGATCTCTCGCACTGGGCCATGGTACAGGTCACGGTCCGGAGCGAAAAGGAGTGGTAGGCGTCCGACTCCTTCTGCGAAGCAGTAATGCTAGTAAAGGGGAGACCGACCGCATCAGGCAACGGTGCTCACGTCCTAGCCACCGCTGAGATTCTGATCCCGATTTCCGGCCACCGTAGGCGCGGGCTTGCGGACGGCGAGCAAGGGGTAGCTCGCTGTCCGACCATCCGGTAACTGCCCGGACCGAGCCCAAGTCGTTGACAGGGTTGTCAGCAGCCGTAGGGGCCCAGCTAGGTCGAAGCTTACTGGGGCCAGGGTCTGTTTCCGAAAGGGAACTCGAGCCCCGGTATGAAGGCTAGAAGGAACGGGGAGGGCTTTTAGTCAGTAAGAGTCTGACACTATCTCCCGGTCCGCCCAAGAGCGGGGGTTGTCATTGGATGATTTTTCCCACCATAAAAAAAATAATTAAAAAGTATTGTATGTAATATATAACAGATTTTTTAATTCGTTTAAAAATTTCCAAGACGTTTGACTTATTAGACAGACTATACCTACTAGACACAGCGATTAGCAAAATTAAATAAAATGTCGCTTCATAATTTTCACGCAAGCGAATCCGCGTCCGACCACTAGTTACTACAAAAGATCTGGCAGAAAAACGTTGTTTTAAAACGAATGTTTTTTTCGCGTTTGGCTTACTCTGATCCTTGAAACTTTTTATTAAATGAATAAAAGCTAGATATATTTTAAAATGGGATCGTCTTCAGTGAGTTAAATTCGTCATTGGGGTGCAATAAAGAGCCTCCACGAGGAAAAGTGCTGAGCGTTTGTCCGCCGGTGCTAGGGCAACCAACTCGCTGACTGGTTAACCTTTTTACGCTAAATATTCTTGGAAAATTCATAATAGTAGGCGAGGCCCGGATGCTAAATTTGAAGTTACTAAAGCGTCATGGGAACCTATTGGATTGTGAAGATTAGGTTCTAAAACGAAAACAGTCCATGACAAATTTCTATTTTAGTGGGAGTTTAGAGTGTGTAAGAATTCTCAAAAATGTAAAAAAAACGTCACCTCAAAATACTCGAAGGCGATAATTTTTTGTAGGTACGAGTAATTCTATCAGGATTAAGAATAACATAATCTATAAGGCGATGTACCTATGTAGCTATAACCATCGATAAGTGTAACGTTGTACAGTAATTTTCAACTTTCCTAACAAAGTTATCTTAGCAAATTGCGGTAAAAAAAATTATATAACTCCCTATCTGGTCGCCCCTAATATAACGTCAACTAAAACTTTGAATTATTAGGCACTAGTCTAGTCTAGTTACGGTACTTGGCTTCGCTGACGTGAATATCAAAAATACCCGCATTTTACACGATCCACATCCCAGTTACTGGGAAGCTCCTTGGATAAACGACGGTCAGACTTTCTGGCGTCTGACTACTTGTAACCACTACCGAAGATGTACGAATGACAACCGAACCTAACGGCTTTATGTGCTTTCCGAGGCACGGGGTTTCAGTAATGTCCTAAGTAAACTTAGAATAATAGGAATTGAAAAATTCACGTTGATATTTGACCGGTTTCGAACCCTCAACCTCATACATGAGAGGCCTTAACTACAAGGCCATCACGACCCTATTAACTTTATTTTTTTTTAATGTCAATAACGAATTTATTTATCAATTTAACTTATTACATATACAACTAAATAACTAAAATTATCCCAAGGACGGTGGGATGAACCGCTCTGCAAAGTAGTTCAGGAAAACTTGATTGCAACATTTACTGCTCCTGCGGAGCGAGCGCGTTTGCTGGCTGTGGGAGAGTGGGTGTCGGATTTCTGGCTTCACGCACTAGCGTCGTTGAACATTGGCACCTGGCTCGATGATAATACTTTCCACCTCGCTGTTGCCTTACGTCCACGCGCTCCCTGCTGTTCTCCTCATCGCTGCCACTGTGGCGAAGTCGTCAACAGCCTCGGACACCACGGTCTGTCATGCAGCCGTAGTGTGGGTCGCCTAGCGTGACACGCGAATATCAACGACATCATCAGACGCAGTCTTGTCACCGTTGGCGTTCCAGCCGTATTGGAACCCCATGGCCTGGCACGCGACGATGGCAAGAGACCGGACGGCATGTCGTTATTCCCTTGGAAGATGGGTAGGCTTTTAGTATGGGACGCTACTTGTGTCGATACTTGCGCTTTCCTTTTTTTATTATTAAAAGGCTTGCCTTTAACCACCATCCCACCTGATGGTAAGCGATGATGTGGTCAACGATGGAGCACACTTGCCTAGAAGTAACCTATTCACTCTTGACCTTAAGCTTATTCCTAGCTCGTCGTGTCGTGCTGGTGCTGCCGCTGTAGTTGCGGAGAACCTCAAGCGGCGGAAATATAACAACCTTGTTGGAAGTTATATGGATCGTGGGGTCCGAGTGCTCACAAGTTGTTTAAAGATGTGTCGAAACGTCTAGTTGAAACTTCGTGTGACTCAAAGGTTGGCTTTTACCTCGGACAGAGGATAAAATAAATAAAATAAAATAAAAATAAAATCTTTATTTCAGACCGTGGAATAATAGGGAATCTTTTTAGTAAAAAAACTATGTTAGTAAAAGATAGAAAAAAATACAGAGCTAAATTTAGATACCTTTTGCAAACGGCTTATCACTAATGATCCTCAGAATACTGTTGCCGCTCCCACGCACCCTGCGCATTATGGGCGCTACTCGCTTTCTTATGATGGCTTTAAAACCATCATTATGTGCGTCGGCAAACATTCCTGATGCAGTGCAGTAACGTGGGAGCCCCAACAACATCCTGTAGGCGTTATTGTACTGAACTTTGAGGGCGTTGTATGCCCGCTGCGTACACCAAACCCACAGGGTGCACGTGTACAAAGTTTGACAAAATGTTTTAAAAAGCGTCATTTTTACTTTTGGTGAACAACGTGCAAACCTGCGGGCCAATATATTGCATCGGACAGCCAACGCCCTCCGTTCTCTTTCCATGTCATCATCGTCTTTCAAAGTCTCACCAACTACATGTCCCTAGTATTTAAAATTCAAGCACCCTCTCAAGGGCCACACCTTTCATCATAACTGACGGAGTGTAAGCTGGTTTTTTGAAGAATTGTCATACAGCGTGGCAATGCCGTCGCCTTACTGGCGGATTTTTTCTTTTTTTTCTCTTTTGTTTTCTTCTTTTCTTTTTCTTCTTTTTTTTTCTTTTTCTTGTTTTTCTTTTTCTTTTTTTGCTTTTTTTTCTTTTCTTTTTTTCAAAAGACTTTTTGGGCACATTACCAGTTTTTTGACGCCATATTTTAGTTTGATTTTAGTTAGTTGTAATTAGCGTAGGGTTTTATTATTATTATTTTTTTCTATTAACTTAAACTACAGAGGAGGATATATTCTATATCCTCCTCTAGAAGAAAGGCAGGAGGAGGTCTGAGTCCCAGCAGTGGGAACATTATAAGGCTGATTATGCTGTAGTATGTTATGTTATTCTATATCCCGATGTTGGCCATCGTCAAGATTTGTTTCAAACATTCATGACTATTTTACTTATTTTTTTAGTATTGACTTTTTTCTGAAAGAAAGAAAAGCTGTTTATTTGGCGGCAGTCACCAGGATCACACTACATAAATAAAATAAAACGTAAACAGTTAATAAAAAAAACTGGGCAAGTGCAAATCGCTCGCGCCCTGAGGGTTCTGTAGAAAGTGTAGAAACTAACCTATGTAAATATTTCAATTCCGGAATGGAGTCTTGGAAGATTTATCAGAATAGCAAAAAAAATAATTGTGACTTAATAACTTTATCTCACCTTCCGCATGATGCAGGTTCTCACCGGACATGGTAAGTTCGGGAGGCTCCTGCACCGGATTCGTGCGGAAGTGACGCCCGGGTGTCGCCACTGTGCGGAACACCCGGAGGACACGGTGGAGCACATAGTGGAGATATGCCCCGCTTGGGCGGAGCATCGCCGTACCCTTGTGGGGGTAATCGGCGGCGGCGATCTGTAGCGCCGGGCTTGGTACAGGCCATGGTCCGGAGTGAGGAGGAGTGGCAGGCGGTCGCCTTCTTCCATGAAGCAGTAATGCTAGCAAAGGAGGAGGCCGACCGTATCAGGCAACGGCGCTCACAGCGCCCCAGCCTCCGCTGGGATTCCGATCCCGATCTTCACGGGTCTTGACAGACAGACAGACAGACTGACAACAACAAGATCCTATTAATAAGGGTTCAGTTTTTTCCTTTTGAGGTACGGAACCCTAACAATAAACATATGTAAAGCCAATAGTAACAAAGTTTTCCTTGCAATTACAGTGCCTAAAACACACTGAAACTAAAATATTATTAAAGGCGCAATTAATCGTGATTCGGTATTTGAAAGTTTAATAATATTATAAAGGTTACAATAAACTATCATCTTCATAATATAAGGACAGTAGTAAAACATAATGTATACATAATAAAACGGTTTACTATTACGAGGAATGCGCGTGACATTGCAGAACCTCGATACCAACTGTATTTTATGCCGAGTGTGACAGACGTGCAACTACGGGTCTCAATCTCATCAACTCTCCAGTTTTATACTAGCATTCTGTTCACAGGAATAGAAACGCCAGATCCCTTTGCTATTCCGACTATGAATGTCAAGTTGGCGAGAGTGCAGTGATCACCGTAAGCAGATGAAAAAGTGGCAAGATATAAAGCTTGTTCGAATAAAAATCGTCGACATATCGGTAAGAGAAAAAAGATTGTATTTCACAAAAATCATGTTTGTCTTAGTCGCCTTCTAAATGGTTTTTTAGTAGACTAGTTCAAAACGTTTGCTCACTTGGTTCCTGACCTCATGGTGGCAGTAGCATGGAAGAAAATTTCAGAAACTTGAGTGATTATATACCTATTTTCATTAACTTAAGAAATAAGTAGTACTCGTAGACGTCCGTAGCAATTTCTCAAAAAAATGCGGAGGCGGATGCGGTGATTTCTAGCCAACCTAAATTCTATTCTGTTCTATATTTGGAAATAAACCAAGTTTCAAACATAGAATAGAATAGAATTTATTCGACGCAGGCAATACAATATTACGGCAACACATCACAGACACACAATACAGTGCTGAGCGTGCCCGAACCGAAAGGGTTGCCAACTCACCTAATTGTTGGGCGTCAGACACCCAGAGCCGATTTTCAACTGGCACCCCGCAGTGATGCACGGATGATATTAAATAAAATGTGTATACTCATATTTTTTTTTAATGTAAATCTTTATTTATTTAGACGAATAATTTACATTAAAAATACTACCTGAACTAATTACAACTACATAACTAAAATCAAACTAAAATATGGCGTCAATTGGCAATGTGCCCAGAAAACTGACGGCACGGACTTTTTAATATTCCCACAGCTGGGACTCAGGCCTCATCTCTCTAGGAAAGGGAATTGGCCGCAATACATATCTTATACATATCTCCGAAACTTTTGGTTCTAGGACATGCCGGTTTCCTTACGATGTTTTCCTTCACCGTTTTGAGAGCAGTGGTGGTGAAATAAATTGCACAAAGTAATGCGCCTGGCTGGGTTTGAACCCGCGACCTACTACCGGGGCCAGGGTTAGTTTCGAAAGACAGCTCGAGCCCAGGAATGAAGGCTTGAAGGAACGGGGTGGGTTTTTAGTCAGTAAGAGTCTGACACTATCTCCCGCTCCACCCAAGAGCGGGGGTTGTCATTGATGATTTTCCCACCATAAAAAAACCCGCGACCTAGAACTCGTAAATCGGGGCCGTTACCACTCGGCCACAAATGCTATATTACACCTATACCTAAACTAAATATGAAAAGATTTACCGAATTGTCTTGTCTTCTTGTCACACAAGTTTTATATTTAAATATATATCAAGTGAACTAAATTAAGTACTCGCGTCTGGCGCAAGTTTAGTGATGTTATCAACTGGTGAGTCACGAAGGACGAAGCAAACGGAATCAAGGATGCACGTGGCATAGTTTATGTTTACCCCTAGGGATAGACGTGAGCTCCGGTATGTTTGCGTCGCAGAATAATTAGAAAAAAATATTTTTTCTCAGAAATTCTATAATTTTTGCAAAAGACCGTATTATTAAAAAATAAAAATAAATTTCTTAAATTTACACGCTGCGCTCCTCATGAACAGTAAGAATCCACTGCTGGGCAAGTGTCGCCACGCAGTGGGTTCCTACAGAGGGAAAGTGCCATCGAGGCCGCCCTAGAAAGAGGTGGCGAGATGATCTGAACGCGGTATTACAAGGACTGCTTTGAGACGGCGCGGGAGAAGAACGTCTGGAAGCAATTGGGGGAGGCCTTTGCCCAGCAGTAGGACAGTAATGGCTTGGAAAAAAACAGTCGACCTGATGTTGAGTTGAAGTTCAACACCCAGAGAAATGGAAGGAATAGTGGGAGGTATTTGTCTAAGAATGAGAACTCAATTCAACAAATAACAAAAAATAATCAATCTTAGTATTCTCGGGTTCAAAAGAACAGATTGCTTGGAACAGTATACTTCGTTCCAAAACACAAATCGCAGACGTAGGTGACTCAGCCGCCAAATTAAAATGGAACTGGGCAGGTCACATCTGCCGCATGTCGCAACAAAATTGGGCGAAAGCAACTACTGGCTGGACTCCAAACAGCAGGAGCCGGCGACGCGGTAGGCCCAGAAGGAGATGGCGTGACGATTTGGACTCCTACCTTAAGGATTGGCCAGAACTGGCTAAGGACAGAAAAGAGAGGAATAACGGAAGGGAGGCCTTTGCCCTGCAGTGGGACACAATGGGCTCATAATAATAATAATAATCAATTTTATATCAGGAATCTAGCAAAAGATCTAGTCTGTGACATTTACAACAGCTTCACAAACTAAAACTTATAATTACCGGTACTGACTAACTGCATCTAAGATAATACGATTTTCTCGAAAGATATTACCTTGGCGTCGAGGACTGTTTGCTTATATTTTAACTAAATTATGATTTATCCAGTCTTCTATTTTCACTGCAGTTTGCCAGACAACTTATAAAACTGGCCGAAATATCTAAACAGGTTTCCAACCTTAAAACTAATGAATTAATTTCCAGTTAGAAATGTACATATTTAGTTTTAATCTAAGCGTAGAGGTTATGCCTTCAATGGCATATTTCCCACATGCAATTAGATTTCAATAATACTGTACATTAACATAAAATGTACTCGAATTTATGTTCTTTGGAATTTCTCATTGCTTTATTAACAAGAATTTAAATGTAAAAATTAATGACGTTCCTAATTATTTTAATAGTTACAAATAAATTTCCAATTGCGTTATTGTCACTGTTGTAAGATCCACTAGACTTGTAAAGAAATTACCTTCTGTATACGAGTCTAAGTATGCAACTTGTGTGTTTGTATTCCATTAAAGTTATCGTGATCTAAGTAAATCTTAGAAGGAGGTGTAAATCGTATTTGCAAAGTTCCAAATAGCTTTCAGAAGAAAAATTGAATTAAGGAAGATTTGGTGGCAAACAGAATGAAATAACGTAACGAGTACATAATGTTCTTAAAAAATAATCTGTCTACGTTTTTCTTAACTAGGTTAGGTTCGGCTCCTAGTCTAACAATAGCTAAATATCCGTATAATACATGGAACGACCACATGTCTAACCTCTATAACCTATGCGAGACTGGTATCCGATTTTCTTGCTTCGGATTTTTTGTAGACTTAGAAGTCTACATGCGACAATCGGGACTTACGCCTTTGTTCCTGATCACGAAGAAGTCTCTGAACTTAATGAATGGTCACAACTCCAGTAGTAACTGACCTCACAAAGTGTTGAAAAATTGTGAAAGAATACACACCAATTAATTTCAAAAGCCCGAAATATCCATTCACGGATATGTGTGGCACGTGTCGCGCACGTGAACAGACATTAATAAAAATATTTCATATTTTTGCAATCGCAGTTGTATAAAATGACTCAACTCCGTTTTTACAACGATGCAGCTACAAAAAAGTTATTTTAAATCCTCAGATACATTACGGGAACAAAATGTCCCCTTTTTTTCCGATGGGAAAAATCATCCTATGACAACCCCCGCTCTTGGGCGGAGCGGGAGATAGTGTCAGACTCTTACTGACCAAAAAACCCATCCCGTTCCTTCAAGCCTTCATACCGGGGCTCGAGCGCCCTTTCGGATAACCCTGGCCCCAGTAGGCTTCGACCCGGCTGGGCCCCTGCTATTGCTGACAACTCCTTGAGGCGCGCGGGAACAGTGACAAAATGTCCCCTAGTATCTGGCACAACGCACTATTTAAAAATAATTTTTAGCCATTTATATGTCGCTGGACATGTTGTTGGATAATTTAGTTACACCAAGTAATGTGCTTAGCTGGGTTTATACCCGCGGCCTACAACTCGTAAGGCGGGAGAGCGTTACCTCTGAACAACCATTGCTTTTTTTTTATGGTGGGAAAAATCATCCAATGACAACCCCCGCTCTTGGGCGGAGCGGGAGATAGTGTCAGACTCTTACTGACTAAAAGACCCACCTTATTCCTTCTAGCCTTCATACCGGGGCTCGAGTTCCCTTTCGGATAACCCTGGCCCCAGTAGGCTTCGACCCGGCTGAGTCCCTGCTGTTGCTGACAACTCCTTGAGGCGCGCGGGAATAGTGCGTGCCGTCGACGACTTGGGCTTGGTCCGGAAAGTTACCGGACGGCCGGACAGCGAGCTACCCATTGCTCACTGTCCGCAAGCCCGCGCCTACGGTGGCCGGAAATCGGAGCGAGAGCGCGAGAGAGCCGCTGCCTGATGCGGTCGGCCTCCTCCTTTGCGAGAATTACTGTTTTGCACTGCTCTACACCTACGCATTGCATTGTGGCACTTCATGTTGGGAATCATTTTGTCCCTAAATGTATCGGAGGCTTTACATTTTACAACGCATTAACATGACATGTTGCTATCGCACGGGCAATTCAACAGCGTTGTGCATCGTTTTCGGGGACATTATGTCCCCTAAAGTATCAGAGGCGTATGTGTGCTAAATAAACGAGTTTTATTTGTTTCCTTGCGTCGATTTGAAACAAATTCCGTTGGCAAGAGCGTCTTTCTATTTGTATCTTCATTTTCTGTACCTCTCTGTACTGTGGCCCAGGTTCTCGGAATTGGTTATACATATTTTCAAATAACTAATGGAATTTCTAACTGCCATCTGTATTTTCTAAAGCGTTAGTGTTCTTTATTCAAACAGAATAAATGGTGCAAGGTCACAACCTTGAACCATTTATTCTGTTTGAATAAAAAGAAAGAGAGTTGTTTGTCTACAGCTTGTTGTTCTTCCATTAAAGGATTTGAAATACTGTTCACAATAATTGATTAAATGAATGTTGACTAACGCTAAGATTTTTTATTCACAGTACGATTTCAAGTAGTGAAAACAAGTGAATATTAGACGAAGTTTGAAAGACGCTAGTGAGTGAAAACTTGAAAGTTTGACTAAGAAATTATATGTCTTGGTATGATTATGTAGACGAGGGAAGAAACGCATTTTACTAAAAAGATGTGTGAATTTCGGAAGTCGGTGTTAAATAACGAAAAGATAAAACTATTATAGAAACACCGACTTCCGAAATTAAAGTTATTTTGTAATTTTCAGTGTTTTTTAACATTGAAGTCGGTTGTATTTTTTTTTTTAAGTTTTTATTTTACTGGTTACGTTTTTCATCCCCTAAGGAAATAAATTTTGGAAAATCCTTTTGTCTTCTTTGTTTACATCATAAAAAGAACTTCTGAGTAAAATTTTACCGTTCGTTCTAAGTTTGAACCAGGCGTTGATGATCAGTGGGTGAGTTAGAATTTTGCTATGTAATAGGGCGAATCCGTCCAAAGACAACTAAATCACTATAATATAGACTTACGATTTTTGTCTAACTTTGTGTATATTAATATATTATGTATGATTGTCTCCTATTTGTTAAGAAAGTTTGAAAAGAAAGAAAGAAAACTATTTTATTTGACATACACACTCGTAGATACAAACATTTGTCATTATTATATACCTACAGATGTGAGTACACTGTAGACAACTCCGTTTTATAGGTTATTTTCTATGTTGATCCAATTTTTAACTATAGTTATTTTTATTGTACTTTTGGTTACGAATGTTACGATGTTTCATGAACATAGGTTCTACAATACACTGTCACATTTTGAATCATGTGACAGTGTATTGTAGAACCTATGTTAGAGTATTTCGCCGTTGAAGATCCTCCAGTAGTTGTTGTAGGTTGTAAGGAGTAACACCAAACCACTTAGTAACACGTTAAAATGTTTATTGGTAAATACAATAAAGTTATGTACTATAGAGCCGCACTTATTTTTTGCAAACACATTACCGCGTGACGGAGGTGTAGTTACGACTAATTAAGAGTATATTGTTTATTAAGTAAAACGTAATTTGCTGTATGAGCATTATTGGCTCGTACAACCTAGGTTATTATTGGAACTTCAATCATCTTTTTATTTAAAAAAAGGTTACCATGTAAGTTACTTGCCTGTTCCACTTCATTGGAAACGACGATTTGGAAACGACCATACACTAACTTCTGATGAGCCCTTAAAGGCCTATGTGAAACGTTATATAAAAATGAATTTGAATTGAATTGATTCATAGTATAAACATCGTTTTAGTCAATTATGTGTCGAGTTACAAGAAATCTAATATTAATTATTTTAGTTCACATTTCAGCCTTTCATTTCTGAGAATCTGAAATGTACCAAGATGAATATCGCAGCGTTGGTACACATGAATACTGGGTATAATGTAATGATAGTACTTTGACAGCAAGACAACACGGAGGCAAATCGTGTATATTGTCATTCGGTCAATTCAAAAAACACAGACAATGATCAATGCCGAGAAGAAAAGCTTTGAACATTAGCTGTTTCCAGCACATAGACACTAAAATCGAAAATAAGCATATATGTATATAATAAATCTCTATCTAGTATAGTTAATAATAATTTTTTTGATCATATTCTGGAAAAGCAAATAGAATACTGTTTATTCTGGGACTATGTCCCCTTGAAATAATAATTTACTTTCACGTGGGCGAGGCCATTGCCAGAAGTTAGTAAGTAATGTGACAGGTACGCTGAATCAAATTAAAATAGACGTGAAAAAAAAGCAACCCGAAGCAGTAAAGCGAGCATTGGATGTGGCCAAAAGCGTGAGACAAGCTTCAAGGCTTTAGGAGCCGCCAGGCGATTCTTGCCCACCGTAGGTGTGGGCTTGGACGGCGAGCAATTCAGCTCGGTAACGTGCTGCCCGCATAGAGCCCCGCTGACCTTTAAAACCATTTTTCTTTGCGAAATATGTATTAATTGATTTACATATGCTATGAAGAACATACATTTTGAAGAACACTTGACCATCAATTTTTTTTGTGTAAACATATTTTTAAAGATCTAAGCCGTCTGAAAGGAGTAGGGAAAACTAGCAAAAAAATATCATATCGCAATTTTTTTTAGCAAATGTCATACGAAAAAATCATTTGTTCTTATTGTTTTACATGAATCTATTGTAAACATGTTTTTTTTTTCAATACTCAATTTTTTTTTTTCAATACCCTTGCTTAGAAAGTGACTCTTATTGCACTGCACTTACATAGCATACGCACTAGTGCTATAGTGTAGTTAAAACCGTTTGTTCCTCTTTGTTCGCAAAACAAATTTCGAATACGAAAAAAATTAGTTATTGCGTTCAATAGTTCAAATTAGTGTCTTACTTATTTCATGCAATTTTGTCCATTTTAACTGCTACAAACGATTTATTTAATAAAAAAAAAACATTTAGTAAATAAATCGTACCTTCTTTAAAACATTTTTTTTTTGTGCTCTATGGCCACAATTTTAAGACGCGCGCGGTTTTTGTCGTGATTTTATGAAGTTCAGTGGCTATTTTAATTAAATAAAATTAAATAATACAAAATCATTAGAATTATTATTGTAGAAACTTTTCACGCAAAAAACATAGAAGTCTGTCTAAAAAAGTCAAACGACTTGGGTAATCTAATCATAAAATCAAATTCTTAAAAAAATACCTCAGCCTTACCCTAAGGGTAAATAAAAAAAAAATACGCATATGAAAATAGATATTTACCGTCATGTCACCAAAAAATTACTAGTTTTACTATTACTTTTTTCACAAATGTATTGAAAAACGTCGTATGATACGTGTGAATTATTAATGATTACCGTTCTCGGCTCTATTAAGACCCTCTTGACGGCTCGGGTCTAAATACCGCCTCGATGGTAATCACTAACATTACACACTTGTATCATAACGTACTATTTCAAACCTGTTGACTTAGCTATTACCGAGGAGTAGGCTTCAGAATTTCACTGTGTTCTGGCTCTGCTCGGGCGCTAGCGCCTTAAGCCCATTAGCCCAAGTCTACACCGCGTTGTGTTCCAGGCGCGCTTCAAAGAGATGTCAGTAAAATTGGCGGGACCAGTTAGGGCTGACACCTGTGTTGTAGTTTTTAGTTGTGCGCGCAACATGCAAAATGTACCAAAACGATGTAAACAACTTTTTCATTACTCATACTCTGAAAGTAGGTCTGAAGTTGCCTGAGGTGCGAGTTGAAAGTAATACTTTTCGTCCCTAAGGAGTTTTACTTTCAACTGATAGCTGTCAAATTATTTAAAAAAAAAACTAGTTCTGCCTTCACATTTCTGTTGAACCATGTTCCAATTTTCCATACAGCCAGTCAATCACAATTTCAAGATAAATATTAATTAAATAATATTATAATTTTAAATTACTTATTTGTTCAACTATTTCTTTAAAATAATATATTTTTAAAAGATTACGATGAAAAATTAGAAATTAATTATTTCTATTTTTTTATTAGAGGAAAGTGACCAAATATGGGATAGTATCCCTAATATGGAATACCAGCATTTCTCATAAATGGAAACTCACACATGCAACAAACAGTATCTGTCTCTTTCTTTCTATGCCCATTCGCGCGTACAAGTTGTCAATACGCCGGTCGAGCGAGCTCTTTCGCCGTGGTGACAGTGTTTTGTTTTGTCACTGCCGCAAAACTTTATAAGGTACGTAAAATATATATATTGTTCGTACTAAAAGTGTACACAGTGCTGTTTATATAGTTTGTAGAGATTGCTAATATGTCCTATTTTATGTTTTAGTTGTATTTGATTGTATTACTATCTTAATTATAAAATTATGAATGTCAGTTTGCAGTCGTTGGGAAATCCAAATATGGACCGATCATAGTGTCTAATTATGGAATTCAGATAATGATTCAGATATGGTGCTATTTGATACAGACAGTGAGCTCGAGGTTATGATAGGACATTCAGCTCCAGACTCTCAAGATGCTGAATGTATTTGCTGTGGGATGCTATTTTCTAGCGATACTCATGGGGAAACATGGATCAAGTGCCTTATGTGTGGGCTCTGGGCACATAATGATTGCGCTGGTCCAGAATTTGATACTTGGGTTTGTGATTTTTGTAAATAATTATGTTCCTTTAATTGTTAAACCAAAGTTTTCAAAGATTCTTATGTAAGTTAAGGTTAATTTTTGATATTGTTAATAGTATTCCATATTTGGGGTACCTATTCCATATTTAGATCCCTATATCATTATTTAGTAATTAAAAAAAAAACATACTTAAAACTAATTATTATAACAAAAAAAATATACGAAATAAAGCTCAAATATTGAGATTATACAAAATGGTATTCCATATTTGGTCACTTTCCTCTAATGTGGCTGACTGACCGGCCACGAAAAAAGAAACAAAATGGCGGGAAAGTGGCAATCAGTCGTTGGTTGTTTCGAGTTTTGTTAACATTTCTGTACAGCAGAGATTTGTATTAACACGATGAGTTCACCAGATTAAAATAGCGAATTAGCTCCTAATTTCTTAAAAGAAGAGGCTAAAGCAGTAGTGGAACCTTTTACCGCCTAAAATCAGAATTACTCAACCGACCCTGTTCAAATTTTGTATACAGAATCCCTATAAGTCTGTTCAACTTATAGGCTATAAACTATTGCGCTATTTGATAAGAGGGCAAGCAATAGTCAGTAAAAGTATAACACTCCTTCTCGCTCCACCCAGAGCGGGGAAAGTAATTTGATGATTTCCTTCATAAAAACAAGGATCGTAGTAATTTGCATCCTACAGGTTCCCCCTATCTGTATAAGAAAAAGGTGTGAGGTTATGTAGGTATGTAAGTCAATTTATTTTCTCAATCTATCTTTTTTTGCAGGAAACATATTGGAGGTCAAAGGTCTATCCTGAGATTAAAGCGTTCAAACAAACAAAAAAGATAGTCTTTGTTTTGATCATATTGGTGACTAGCTTTTGCCCGCGGCTTTGCCCGCATACCTACATAAAAATATCCTATGTTACTCAGGAATAAAGCAGGTTTCTATCAATGAAAAAAATTTCGCAATCGGACCAGTACTTTTAGAAATTACCTCCTACAAACAAAAAAACAAAAATCAAACTTTACCTCCTAATTTTATAATATTAGTGTTGATAAGGACTAACTTCTGCCAGAGGCTTCGCTCACGTAAACTAGGTCACTACTTACAAACTTTGGACCACCATTTCATCCCCTTAGCTCGACTACGTCATAAAAGGAATACTTAGGCAAAATTTCACAATAATAATAATAAATATAAATATTCCACTACTATCACACAACGCTGTCTAGTCCCAAGCTAAGCAGAGCTTGTGTTATGATTACTAGACAACTGATAAAAATTCTTATATATTTCTAAATACATACATACATATTATAGATAAATTACACCCAAACAGAACAAATAATCATGCTGATCACATAAACATTTGTCCTGGGTGGAAATCGAACCCACGACCATAGCAGTCAGGGCCACTAACCACTAGACCAAAACGCCAGTCACAATCATAGTTCCAGTCGTTTTGGCTGTGTGTTGATATGTCATTGTAGTATATCCCAAGTCACAGGGCAAAGGAAAAACCAGTAAGTTAAAAAAAAAGAAAATAACCATTCCTCATTTCAAATTAGGAACTTTATCAGCAAAGTAAGATGTAATCAAAAACTTTTTATTTAGTCATATTGACTCTGATGATTTAAAAAGTTGGACTACTGCAACCTATAAGTATGTAAAATAATTTGGGCGTGATCGCAATTTGAAAACTTGAAATGTACGGGAATGACGTCATTTCATCGCTCAGTCACGTGGTCAGAACAAAAGGATCGGGGGCGTGGCCAACACGAGCCGTTCGACGCAGACAAAATGGTTGTAAAATTACCGGCACGGATCTTGAGCGCTGGCTTCAAGTTGCGCAGAAGTCAATTATTCGGTCTCTTTAGTGGTGCGAAGTGAGACGCGGGGGCGGGGAGTATCAGTGATTGGCTCGCTGCGCCATCGTGTCATAGACGTCACTCGTGATTCATTCCATTCGCTTGCTGCATGTATCTTAATAAACTAGTGTGCTGCATGTATCTTAATAATTAGGCTCTTAATAAACTAGTCCGCCTCACCATCAACGATTGCATCACTGCTTACCATCAAGCGGGATCGCAGTCAAGTACTAGTTTATAACAGATAAAAAAAAAATTATCTAACGACGACGACGACGTCGTATGGAATGCACAAAGCGATCCCCACTCTGACGCCGAGCGCTGAAGATCAGTGCCGGTAATTGTAACTTGGTTAGGGGGCTGGTACCTTAAATGTTCCTACAGGTCAATCTGGTCTGTAGTATGGAAGCGGGACCTTTTCATTCCTCTTACAATAAACCTTTCAACATTCGCGTTGATAGACTTTTTTAGGGTTCTGTAGTCAACTAGGAACCCTTATAGTTTCGCCATGTCTGTCTGTCCGTCTGTCTGTCTGTCCGTCTGTCCGTCCTCGCTTAATCTCTGTGACCGTTAGCACTAGAAAGCTGAAATTTGGTACCAATATGTATATCAATCACGCCGACAAAGTGGTAAAATAAAATTTAGAAAAAAATGTTTAATTGGGGTAGCCCCCCTATATGTAAAGTAGGAAGTGATTTTTTTTTAATTTCAACCCTAACGTGTGATATATCTTTGGATAGGTATTTAAAAATGAATAGGGGTTTACTAAAATCATTTTTTGATAATGTCAATAATTTCGGAAATAATCGCTCCAAAAGTAAAAAACAATGTGTGTGTGTGTCCCTCTAACTTTTGAACCATAAGTTTAGAAAATATGAAAAAGAACTTTATAAGGACTTTCTAGGAAAATCATTTTGAACTTGATGGAAAGAACAGTTTTTGTACAAAAAGACAAAAAGGTTGTACAAAATAATTTCTGAACTAATTTTGTAGTATAATCACGTTTTTACTGTTCCGTGAGTATAATCGTATATGCAAGCATTTTTTTAAACTCACTAGTGGGTACACTTATTGTGACAGACGGCAAACTACGGAACCCTACACTGAGCGTGGCCCGACACGCTCTTGGCCGGTTTTTTTTTGTGTAGCGTTGATGCTAGCATTCGTTCCAACGTCAAAGGCACAATTTAACGAGCACTAGGAACATGCAGATGGAACACGGTTTGATCTGGATTATCTCTGCTAATTCCGACATTGACTTATTCGGTGGTACCATAATTGAATTGAGAAAATCATTATTTGTATGTGGTTGATTTGTGGGCAGCTCCTTGTTAGTCAACTTATAGCTAGTCATTAACTTAAAGCTAGTCATTATGTAAATTTATTATTTTAATCTAATTCTAATTTAATTTATCGCTCATATCAATTTAATTTAATAATTTTCTCTATATTTTATTTTGATTATTTAGTAATGTATTTCCAGAGTCTTATCGAATCAAATTTAATTTAAATCCAATATAATTCATTAATTAGTAAATTGTCAAATTGTATAAGCTGTGGACGCCTTTAATTGACATATTTACTCAGAATTTAATGTCTATAAAATTACCTACCTGTATAAGAACTTGTTAATGTGTCGTTGGTGTTCTTCATAATAAATAAATAAATTTAGAATCTGACGCAGTGAACTTGTACTGGATGTTTATCGGTTTAGAAATTTCACGAAAGGCGCCTTCTCTAATTCCAATCGCCATTCTAGATAGCTTATTCCCGGCCAAGCAATTTAGCTAACTAATCCCTTTCCTAGCATCAATACAAAAAAAGCCTCTCTGAGCCATTATTAGACAGAGATTTTTGAAAGCTGAATTCGCATAGAGAACATGAAGTAGGTCACCTTCAAGCAATAGTAGCCTATACCAATAGGTACATTTAATCAAAAGTGATGGGTCTATTTGTAACACATTATCCAAGATTGTCATCCAACGTAGTGTAGGTATCAAAAAGTAATAAAAACACTTATTAGCGTAGGCTTCATTCCTATGAAATTTAATATTATATTTACATCATTTATGTACATAGTAATGTAAAACAAATCGTTCACCGTGCCTATCGGCCTGTTTTTATTCTTCATTTGCCAAATCTTTTTACTTTAATCGTCAGTATTTGTCTTTAGTGTGTGTGCCATTATTTACAAAAGCCTCTAAAGAGGTACCTATGAAAGAGGATATTCAGTGTGAACCTAAGTCGCTAACACTCATTTGTATTATTTAGATCTACTTCGATCCTTTTACAATGACAGATGATATGACACATAAAACCTGCTTTTAATCTAACTATGACAAACTGCTACAGTATTTGCCCTCTAAAATTATTATCGACTAACTTTTATCCGCGGCTTAACCCGCGTACATAAAATAGAGCACATGTCACTCAGGAATAATTCAGCTTTCTATCGGTGAAAAAATTACAGCATTCGGACCAGTACTTTCAGAGATTACCTCCTACAAACAAAAAGTAAACTTTACCTCCTCATAATATTAGTGTAGAAAGGAGTCTATCTACACTATAATTTTAGAGGATGATATCGGATGACCAACTTTTGAAATTTGTTTGATCGTAACTCCTTAAACGTTCGGTACTTGTACTCGATATGAATGTTAGGAATATAAAGACTGAATTATTCATATGTATAGCTAAGGAGTAAAATTTTCAAGCGTGCTATGCCCAAAAATTTGAAAAGTATTCCCTGAAAAGTGTTTCCTTATTAGGTGGTTGGGGTTACTTAAATCAAGAATACTTCGAAGTAAGCATATTCCATCATCGACTAGGCATATATAATTTACTCTCAATTATGGTCAAACGCGAGCCTAAATGGTTACTCGAAGCGTGAATCTTACGCAGATGCCTCACTTGAATGTAAGCTACATGCATCATTTACGTTTTGTAACAATCATGATAGAGCTCAATACAGAACAGATCACTATTGTATTGAAAAGCTTCAGGGGATTGAAAATGAACGCAATACTCGAAAATGACGTCATCCTCATTGTAGATCGATAGGTACTCGAGTTCATGAATGCAACAATGCACAACTCAGGGGGACTACGTTAACGTCTATCATCATAATAGAGAGAGAGTGTGAGAGAGACAGAGCTTTACAGGACGAATAGCACTATCCCTTTTTAAATCAGAATAATGATGATTTGAAGACGTCCTTGTTGAGCCCCAGGAATCGGTCTAAACGTGAACTGATTATAGCTTAGCTCAGCTCTCGTAGTTACATCGTCGATTGAACGAACCAAGTAGTCGACACGCGGACTTCAGCTATGCTAGCTGAGCTTGCGGTGTGGTCTGCACTTCACGCTCCAATAGTCGGTTTCAACAATAGTGCGAGTAGTTTGCTGTTACCTGCATTTTCATTTGTTCACAAAATTCCTTTAACCGGGCAAGCAGGTATAATCTTGCCTAAATTATACTATATTTTCGCTTCGTATCGTATTTGAACAGCTTTAGCTATGACTGTCAGTTTGATGACGAAGATGGAATTTTTGATTTTTCTACTTGGTTAGTCAAAAGTACACATCGCTCCTCCCACCGAATAATATCGTAATGTGATAAAACGATGCTTTGCGTTTTATTGCATATTCATCATGTAGGCACACTCTTACACTTTGTCAATTTTATTCACATTTTTCCCATCAATACATTACAAACTAGTATTTTTATAATAACCATAGCCCTAATATTCCGTTACAGATTTTTTGTACTTATTTACGTGAATAACATCGCTACTAGTGATTACGGATAGCACTGCAAATAAGTATTTCAATATGTTACGATAACGATATTATTCGAGTAAGAACAACTCGTTTTGTAGTAAAGTATTCTAACAATACTATTCCTGTAGAGATTTTATTTGAAAAAATATGGTAATGCTTGCTTACTATTTTAATTATATAAAAAAAAAATTGCAATTACTTTGGCAATAGTTTACCGAGGCGATATCTACACTCAATCTACGGTTGCTGTATTATCATTACGCATCGCTTTCTTTTTTTCTAATTATAAAGAAAGGGATAGAATAATACCGAGTCCGTGGAACGTGCTGTCTAGTCACCGTGTTTGATACAAACTGCTACGTGGTTACTGATAAACACTGAAGAAGTTTTAACTTATAATAATAAACCAAATACTAGGAAAAGATATTGTAATGAGCAAGAATGGTGTGACAACTAAAACAAGAAACTCAAAAATAGCGGTAAATCTTAGGAAGGTGCACGTTCAAAAAAATGATATGCTGCCGGCAGGCTGTTGTGTTTTCTGATAAATGCAGAACGACTTAGATAACCATGATGGATGCTGAAGGGTCTACAGAAGGTCATCAGGGCAATTTTAACAATGCTGCATAAGCGAACAAGTAGGTTTTGGAGGCGTTTTGGGGTGGCATAATGTTGGACACTAAAACTGACATTGTATTATCACTGGGTCATTACTGGCCTGATATCAAGAGGGTTGACGCCTTTATGATACATCAAAAAAGTGCTCGAAGAATATGTGAAGCCACTTGTGTGGCTTACGGTAGTTTTTTTTTCCTTAATGCAGAACAACACCAGATCGCATGTCGCTGGAACAGTTTGCGACTACATGTAAGACGTAGGAATCATTGCGATAGAGAGACCAGCTGGTAGTTATGGTCTTAATCCAATTGAGCATATCTGGAATGACATTGAAAGAAGACTTAGTGCAAAAATTCTGGCGCTCCACGCCTCCAAGACCTTCAATTTGTCATTGATGTGGAGTGGGACTTTATACCCTAAGATTTCATGGTAGAATTAATACGGTTGATAAAAAATCGAGTAACAGCTGTAAATAAGGCTAAGAGAGGGAATACACTTTATTGACAAACAGGATGACCAAGAATTGTAAGTTTAGCTCTCATTCTTTCTAAGTGAAATTTGGTAATTTTTCCCATTTGTTGGATTTTGTGCTCTAAACCCTTTCCAGGATATTTTTTTACACTATATTTCATATCATTAGAAAGGTAATTAAATAGGCAATTAGTGTAGGAAATGTCTTCAATATCTATATACATTCATGAGAAAGACCATTGGTCCTTCATGCTCATGCAAAAAACGCTGTGGCATAATATTTTCTATGGAACCACGCCAGGAGATATTTGACACTTTTTATAGACTGAAACATCGTGAACTCCAATGGCATGAGATACGTTCAAGCACAACCTGTAAAACGTATGACCTCAGGAAGAAAAAATAACAGGACACAAACACTTTAATATTATTTCAAGCAGGACCAGACTTCTATTAAAGTTTGTAAAGTATTATTTTTGAGTAGTCTGCGAATTTCAGAACAGGTAGTTTTTACAGCTCTAGAGAAAATTAGGCAGGACGAGAGCTTAATATACAACATAAGAACTCATTATAATTGACCTCATAGGATGTCCGAAGTTACAAGAAAGAAAATAATGACACATATTGAACTATTTCCATCTGTTGAATCTCATTATACAAGCAAAAGATCCAAGCGCCAATATTTATCTGAAGAACGAAACATTTCCAAAATGTATTGACTGTACACCTTGTGTGATAATTACTAATTTTTTATACCCAAGAAAGATTTATGTGAAACATGCTCTTTGTATGAACAAGCTAACGAAATAAATAAAGCTTTATTGGAAGAAAAATATCAACAGCATATACTACGAAAGACTACAGTACGTCAAATAAAAGAACAAGAAAAAGCAACAGCAGATAAGGATGATACAGTAGTTATTTTTGATGTAGAGAAAGTGCTTAATGTGCCTCAATCAGAAGTGGTAATTTTTCACTACAAAAGAAAATACCCAGTTTATACTTGTAATTTTACTGTCTATAATGCTTTGAATAAATCTGGACATAGTTATGTGTGGCAGTTTTCTATAGCTAAAAGAAGCTCTATTGAAATAAGGAGCTGCTTACTAAAGTTTATAAATATGGAAGGACAACGAGGAATCAAATGCATATCATTTTATTCGGATGGTTACGCGGGCCAGAATAAAAACCGTTATGTCTTTACTTAGATGCCGTAAAAAAGGTTTTATAGAAACCATTACCCACCGTTTTTTTGAAACGGGTCAAAGTCAAAACGAAGGTGGCAGTATGTATTCGTTGATTGAACGAGCTATGAAAAATAAAGTTTTGTATACATCTGACCAAGTATATTATGGTGTTATAATGAATGCCAAAATTACTGGATATTAATATAATTTAATAGTAATGGAACAAACTGATTTTTACAATATTAAAGACCTCATCGCTGGTAAAAACTGGACTACCAGATACTCAAGGCAATAAAATCGCATAGACTAAAATCGTACAAGTAAAGGTCTCAAATTCCAATCCCAATATAGTTCAATTATGATGAGCAATACCTTGAGTTAAACACGGAAAGTGTCAATAGATCAAGAAGAGGCAAACAGAATAGAACAGGTAATGTCGAAATGACCGGTCTAAAGCCAGCATACTCTGAACCAATTGCTGCCAGCCAAGCTCTGCTAGCAGATTTACTTAACTTATGCAGAACTGAAGCCATACCTGCTCACTATTATTTGTTTTATAATTCGCTCCGAAGCTGTAATGAAAACCCATAACCAGCTTCGGAATCTGATGGTGATGATGATAATGACGAAGACCTATTATGTTACTGAGATGTTTATGACAGATCTAATCTAAGTTTAAATTTTGATTTTTTTTTTCAAAACATATGATTATGTTTTTTCATTCAAAGTCAAAGTCAAAGTCAAATCATTTATTTCAAATAGACCATTTACAGGCACTTTTGAATAGTCAAATGTCGGTCAGTCCAAGAAAAGTGAAGCTAAATTGCACGTTCCAAAGAGTAGGTCTCTATGGAGAAGAACGTGCAAGAAACTCCATGGATACTCTTTTAAATCATATTATGTGTTACATATAATGCTTGGTTACATATTACTTGTTGCTTCTATCATGTGAGCACAATGTCGATAATGACATAAAAATGTAAAGTAATTAAAAGATAGAAACTGAATTAAGCCACTGGCAGCTAAGAGATGACCAGTCCCATCTGACGGCACCCGTTCACGAGCATGACGCGTGCATCAGCCCCACTCAGCTCAACCATTTTGAAGAGAACTGAACGACCCAATAACACGTGCCACCAACAGCGAGACATTTGAGTGAGCACGACAAACTCTCAACTGCCATGCTCGTAATGTCAAAAAAAAAAAAAAAAGTTGTAACCTAATAAAAATGCTCCATGGTGCTTCACATTCACAAACTTGAAAAAAGTGCTTCTACATTATACAACGCAATTGTCTTTCAAATTAAAAAATAATAATATTAGTTTCCAACTAATCAACTAATTAGTACGCCCTAGTGGTAGTGGAGCTGGACCAGCATTGAGCCAAGCATTTTTATCTTGAATATAATCCTCCAACTTATAAAATGCTTGCCTGCATAGTGTGCGTTTAATACAAGATTTAAATTTCGTTTCATTGAGTTCTAATATTTGGGGTGGTATTTTATTATAACATTTCAAACAGTACCCCATGAAAGAAGAGGCCACTTTAGCCAGTCTGAAACCTGGTTGAACTAATTGATCCCTATTTCTTGTAACATAATTATGTCTATCGCCTCTTTTGCTAAAAAGATGAAGATTTTTTCTAACATACATGATGTTTTCATAGATATATTGACAAGGTACCGTCATTATGTTAATTTCTTTAAACAGTTCCCTTAAAGAATCGCACCGGCGGAGATTGTAAATAGCTCTGATGGCTCTTTTCTGTAATATAAAGATTGA
Source organism: Mythimna ferrago (assembly GCA_910589285.2). Taxonomy (NCBI): domain Eukaryota; kingdom Metazoa; phylum Arthropoda; class Insecta; order Lepidoptera; family Noctuidae; genus Mythimna; species Mythimna ferrago. Next base: position 12,371,789 of record OU342673.1, on the reverse strand, counting down.
CTCGATGTCTGCAGCCCGTCCCCATAGTAAGATACCGTACGACATGACACTATGAAAATAACTAAAATAGACTAGCCTAGCGGTATCAACATCCGTAAATTGGCGGATTTTTCTAACAGCATATGCAGCTGAGCTAAGCCGCCCTGCAAGAGATGTTAAGTGAGGACCCCATTGCAGCCTTGAGTCAAGCGTAATCCCCAGGAAAATCGTTTTATCAACAAATTCTAGTTTTTCATTATTCAATACAATGTCACAATCACTACTTTTGACATTCGGTAAGGAAAATCTTATGCATTTAGTTTTTTTCCCATTTAGAACCAGATTATTAGCAGTGAACCAGTTTTGAACCTGCAATAGGGCGCTATTTTCGTTGTCAAGATTGTTAGTCTTTCTATTTATCTTAAAAATCAAAGAAGTGTCGTCAGCAAACAACACCATATTAAGTTTACTTTGCAACAAATTGGGTAAATCATTAATATAAACTAAAAATAAAAAAGGACCTAAAATTGAACCTTGGGGCACCCCCATTTCAACATTCAATCCCGACGAATTGACACCGTTTATTTGCACTAATTGCTGTCTATTATTCAAATAAGATTTTAATAAGCTTAACGCTGCATTGCCTAGTCCGTAATGCTTGAGTTTCAGAAGCAATGTTTCATGAACTACACAATCAAACGCCTTAGATAGGTCGCAGAAGATGCCTATAGCATCTTGTGCCTCTTCCCACGCATTAAAAATGTGTTTTAGTAAGGAAACACCCGCGTCAGTTGTACAACGTCCTTTGGTGAAACCATACTGTTTATCATGTAGGATGTTATTGGAGTTAAAATGACTAAGCATTTGCATTTTATTAATAAACAGTTTTCTTTTATCATAAACCCATAGTTTAGTTGAAAGTTATATTTCTAATAATGATATTAGTTAATAGGCAATTGAAGAATAAAATAGTATTAACTATAACCCAGTTACAGTCTATAACCGTTTATGTTTGGATGTCTTTGTTTAACGAATAACATTGTAATATACAATTATTGTGCACGCTGTCCTTTTGTTTTTACGCGAATAATATCGTTATGTTTGTTTGCGAAATAATGTTTTTCTAGCGTATTCAGTAAAATATATGTCCTTTAATAAATTGGTTCTAATAAAATAAAAAATAAATAAGTTTATTTAGAATGATTCTATAAAAAAATAACTTTCATTTGATATATAAATTATTCGCTTAGGTTGGACAATTTTTACAATAATCATAAAAAAACACTGTTTGCGAGCGACATATATAGTTACATTTGCATTTAGCCTTCATGATGAACTCCGATGTAAAAGAGCGTTTAGCCATTATATAGATCCAGACGTCGAGCTGCTGTAGAGATATCAAATAGAAAATCTAATTATCAATTCCGTGTTCTCTCGAGCAAACCTGTTGCTGATAAAAAATGAGTGTATTTCGATGTAACTTTATCACTCGTAGCTTTATCTAATATCAACTGTATTAAGACTTTAATTAATCGCCTGTTAGTCAACACGTTAATGAAGCCCAAAAAGTTTTCAACACAATTCAGTGTCCCATATATTTATAAAACAGTCAAGGCTAATATTGGATGCTGGTCGGAAATCGTATGTAAATGAAAATTATAATGGTCGACCCTGCACAACGGAATACGCTGGGTTTATGAAGGCTCGCGTGATTTAAATAAAAAAGTACAATCATCTCAATGTGTGCGAAGGGTCTAATGTGTGCGGAATTTTATTAATTTACAAGTAAATTGAAAAGACCAAATGAAAAAAAAAAAACAAAAAGTGCTTTATCAGTAAATTCACCAATAATTTTTAATGAATGCAAATATTTAAAGGGCTTATTACTATTTAAGTAGGTAAAGTCTCATTAAATAATATTCATAGACAGCAAAGTTAATTAGTTATTATTACTTACGCTTGTATAAATCCCAAAATGTCACTCAATTTATGGAACAATATTTCCATAAATTGAGTCACACAGGCTTTTGAAATTTGAATGAATAATATGGCAATCAAAATGGAAAAAAACAACTGGGCGTAGTATTTTCTAGTAGCATAATAATGGCTTTAATTATGAATTTAACACAAACGTGGACAATTTTGGGATTTCGTATTTTTTACTTTTGATAATACAAATATGATCAGTAACAGGCACAGATAGAGCCCGATTATTATTGTACTAATACTAACTTTTGCTCGTAACTTCGTCCGTGTGATTGTCGGTTGTTATGGACGCGAAGTCGAATTCAAATAAAAAGAGCTTGTGTCGATCCTTGAGCTTCCGGCTTACTCCTCACCAAACATCCAAAACGGTTCAGTAGTTTCACCTCTAAATCAGAAACCAGCCTATTGCGCGATGTCATTTGGATGATTTTTGACCGCCTAAAAAGAAAAAAAACCCAAAACCAGATTATTTTTCATTATTGATAAGAAGCTTTTTTAATCATAAAAGATTAATATTTTTAGTCAGAAAAGTTGTTTTTAATAACTTTTCTGACTAAAAATATTAATAGAAATAGTGAGAATTCAGTAAACATATTTCCTGAAAGCTACTCGTGCAAGGTTTTCCGTATAAAACGTGTAACGTTGAGTTAACGCAGAATTATTATGTGTATTCATTTTATCATTTTGTTTCATATATTTTTAACTAGCTGCTGCCAGCGGTTTTACCCGCGTCATCATCATCATCATTTTACCCGCGTGATAGTGGAAAATTATCCCAAGCGAACATAATCCCAGGATAAAAAGTATCCTATGTGCTATTTTAGGACATGGTCTACATGTGTACCAAGTTTCATCGAAATTCTTTCAGTAGTTTTTGCGGGAAAAAGTAACAAACATCCATACATACAAACTGTCGCACTTATAATATCAGTAGAATTATTGTAAAGCAGTGGTGGCCGAGTGGTAAAGGCCCTGACTTACGAATCAAGCCATGGGTTCAAACCCAACCAGGCGCTTACTTTACTTGTTTCATCATCACTGCCTGCTGCTGTGAAGGAAAACATCGTAAGGAAACCAGCATGTATAACAACACTAACAATTAAAAGATATATGACATCCGACAATCCGCACTGGAACCGCGTAGTAGATTACGATTTACGGCCCATTCCCTTTCCTTCAGAGGAGGCCTGAGTCCCAACATTGGGAACATTATAAGGCTGATTATGCTATGCCATGTTAATATGTTATTCTATATCCTAAGTTGGCTATCGTCGAGATTCGAAATTAATCAATGTTTATTTATTTACTCACACAGTTGGTGTATTCATTAATTTTTTAACCATATGTAAGTATTGAGTCATCATCTTCCTAGTTTATTCCCAATTAGCCAAAAGCCAACCTCAAACTTTAAACACAAAATATATAGGTACAGAAATCAATCTACATACAAAGCGCGCTCGAGCAACGCACACAAAGACACTGCTCACAGACACGATGTCTCGGTCGCGTCTCGGATCACTCGTCGAACAATTTCGGCTCAAACGCTCATTAGTGTGCGTCCACCGAGCGTAGGTATAATAAAAAACTTTTTATAAAAAAAAATATCACCGACTTCACTAAAAAACACTAAAACGATCAAAATAATTTTAATTTCGGAAGTCGGTGTTTTTCGTTATTGTTTGTTCCTTATTTAACACCGACTTCCGAAATTAAAATTATTTTGATCGTTTTAGTGTTTTTTAGTGAAGTCGGTTATATTTTTTTTTATAAAAAGTTTTTTATTTCATACTTTTTAGTTGCAACACACTCACAGCCAGAGTACTTTTTTCTCATGTCAATTCCAATTAACTCAAACCCTGCTATAATACATCATTTTCATATGAAGTTCCCGTGTCTACCTTCCACCTTCCGGCTCCATCATCAGATCACTTCGATAGTACCTTATAGCCAAAGTACATCTCATGACATTTCTAATAAGCCCAAACACGGGTAGGATACATTGATTAATTACAGAGTTCCGGTGCCTATCTTCCAGCTCCATCACTATCATCAGGTTACTTCGATGATACCATTTTCAACATAACTATTCAGAACTATTCATTTATTTGTATTGTCATAGTCGCTTAACTATGTTCATTGTGATATTTGTTTGAGTATGAAGTTCCGTTGGCAATTTCTGGTCTTCTTAACCAGTTCCACCTCATCAAATGTCACTTTTTGACTGTAAATGCTTAATTCCTTGATGAAAATATCAAAATGACGATATAGTTGCCTATAATATTTGAGGAGTTCCCTCGATTTAGTCAAGATTCCATCATCAGATCCCGACTTGGTGACTATGGGACCATTTGGGAAGTATACCCTTTCCAAAAAAAAAAGAATTTTTCAAATCGGTTGGCAAGCGACGAAGTTATAACCTCCTCCTTTTTTAGAAGTCGGTTAAAAAGTGGAGTATATACATGAGATTGTCTTTTGTACCTATCTATTTTGTGCTGTCAATCTAACCGGATGCGGCTATATACCCGTGTTTTACATGGAGCGACCACTTATCAGACTTTCATAACCCAGTTACTGGGCAATACGATACTCCTTGGATACACTGATGGTCATGCTTCCTGGCGTTTGACACATAGAGTGTCAGTAAAGTCCACCATAAGCATCAAGTCTAAGGTGTAAAAAAATATGTCGTACTTTTGCGCACTAGTAAGAGCATACTAAGTGTAAACTCTGTCAGATTGTAATAAATTTTGCAACCTACGTTTTTAAATAAATCATTTCGAATACAATAAAATCCAACAGATTTTGATTCGATCATTCTCTCAATAAAAACCTCTCATACCTCGTGGAAAGAGATAATAATTTTACGAGAGTTATTGTAAACTAACAGATTTTCCAATTAACTCGTAAATACACGTACATACTGCATCGTTAAATTTTGTTAAATATTATTTTACCAACCGAAATTGCTGGACGTTTATTTTATTAACGTAAATCTTACTTATGCTTGAGTAAGAAATTATTTTCTGAATAAGAAAATTGCAACACTTAGCGCAAGTTTCAATAGAGCGATGTGATTAACGACAGTTAACTGAAGTAGGGGTGGGTTGACCGTATCATACGAATGCACCCGGACAGGTGGGCAAAGACTGTCACTTAGTAGACGCCTCAGGGAGATGACGCCGTCAAGGCCGACCGAGGTGGAAAATCTAATTATTTTAGCGTTGCAAAAAGGATCGTCTAAGACAGAGAGATTGAGAAAGAGAAAGGGGGAGACCTAGTGGTCGAGCACCATGTAGGCTAAAAACAATGATAACGGTTGTCTTCATGTGTAAAATTTCTATCGCATTAAGGTTTGCATTAAGAAATACAATTACGGGTAAAGTTTACCTACGAGTAGGTATGTACACCAGCTGTCCTACTTATAATTGATTCTAAATTTTTGTGTAGATACTATTAAATAAAGATATCGAATATAATATAGAGATAGAAAGAAGACCATTGAATTCATACAAGCTTCTTGTTCTCAATTTAATAATATTCGCGAAATAAAGAAATTACCTGCCTACATGCCTCAACCGTGGCAGACTTGACGGAAATCGAAAACTCTTATCATGATGAAAAGTTTTCATTTATGTAAATGAACAACGCTGGAACTCAATACACGGTACGAAAAATTAATATTATTTAAGATATGAACGTACTTTCGCTTGATAGAAATCAAATAACTTGGTAGTATATATTTGTGACACAAAACATGTAATAGTACATTGTTACACTAGGAATTAGCGACCTCGCTTCGCTCGGCCGCCAACTCCTTCTCGGGACGAAATGAGTTACTTTCACCCCGAGGTAAGCACTATGCTTTTCATTACGAATACGAGGAAACTAAAAATAAAATAAAAAGTTTATAAAACCTGAGTCGTCGCACCTATGATTTTAAGTAGGTATCTTTCTTCTGATTTAGGCGGTAAAATGTATTCCACTACTGCTTTAGCTTCTTCTCTTATGAAATTAGGCGTTAAATCACTATTTTAATCTGATAAACATAACGTCTTAATACAAATCTCTGTTGTACGGAAATGTAAACGAAACTCAAAAAAACCAACGACTGATTGCCACTTTCCCGCCATTTTGTTTTTTTTTTCTGCGGCCGGCCAGCTATTCAGCCTCATTAATGAAAAATTAGAAATTAATTGTAATCTTTTAAAAATAAAGTATTTTAAAGAAATAGTTGAACAAATAAATCACTTAAAATATAACATTATATAATTAATACGTGTCTTTTAAGTTATTTAAATTTTATATCGCGCTGTGATTGACTGGCTGTATGGTAAATTGGAACATGGTTCAATAGAAATGTGAAGATAGAACTAGTTTTTTTTTTAATAATTTGACAGCTGTCAGTTGTAAAGTAAAACTCCCTAGGGATGAAAAGTATCACTTTCAGCCCGCTCCTCAGGCAACTTCAGACCTACTTTCAGAGTATGAGTAATGAAAAATTCTTTTAAAAAAAAAAAAAAATACAACCAACATCAATGTTAAAAAAACACTGAAAAGTACAAAATAACTTTAATTTCGGAAGTCGGTGTTTCTATAAAGAAATAGTTTTGTCTCTTCGTTATTTAACACCGACTTCCAAAATAAAGTTATTTTGTACTTTTTAGTGTTTTTTTTAACATTGAAGTCGGTTGTATTTTATTTTTTTGTAAAAAGGTTTTTATTTTACACTTTTTAGTTATGGTACCACCACTAAAAAGTAACCCTCAGCCAAACTTAAATACCTTATAGCCGGAGAGCATCTCATAACGATTCTAATAATCCCAAACACGGTTAGGATACATTAATTTATCTTCTGGCTTCATCATCAGATCAGTCCGATAAATTCCCCCCCCCCCCTTTTCCTTCAGCCAGTCATCGACTACACGTATAAAGAAAGCAATTTTACTTGTTACGACAGTTCTGCTGTGATCCTATGAGGAGTTCTGTGCCATATCTTCAAAGTTCATGATCAGATCATAACAATATTTTAACGGGACCAACTTGGAAGCATAACCTTTCAATCAAAAAAATAATTTTTAAAATCGGTCCACAATGGACCGAGATATCGGTGAACATACATAAAAAAAACATACATTCAGCCGAACATAGAACCTCCTCTTTTCGAAGTCGGTTAAAAATATTCTTCATATAGATCAGTTTGACTTTTTGTCTGTTAGTTACATCTATACATGGTTACACGGGTAGATCATGTCCTTGAATAGTACATAGGATGTTTTTTATCTCAGAAGTATGTTCTCTTAGGAAAAATTTCTTTTCACGTGGGCGAAACTGCTAGCAGTATCTAGTGATGTAATGTAATAAGTAGGACAGGGAAAAATAGTTTAGAGGAACGTTAATATTTTATCTTTTAGCCCTGATTGAAACACCCACATCATAATTCCACGAACGCAAAGCAAGATCTATACAAAATAAAATAAAAAATCCCATTTGTATTTTCATACAAACCGATAGCCGTTGAAAAATAATATTTTCCTGTCCTATGTTTCCGTATGTTTATTCAGTACCTATGTACTGAATAAAGTCGTAAGCATTTTTATTACATTTGTGGCACACTCAACAAGAAAACATTGAAGATTGTACTCGCACAAAATTGAGTGGTACAGTCAGCCTCAAAAACACGTTACATTTGTAGAAAAAACGTTTTTTTTTTCAGCTGGAATATCCTCAAATTAAATAAGAAATAGAAAATAAAAAAAATAGTTTTGTTTGGGATAGACACAGCACAACGGTTATAAATACAAAGTAATAAAGAATAATTCTACAGAATGCGCCGATCACGAGCGCGAATATGCTCGGCGCATTTTGTAGTTTTGTACAAAGAGTACCTCAGCATATTTTACTGAGCGTCAGACACCCAGTGCTGGTTTCAGTTGGTACCCAGCAGTAATGCAAGTACGGGAAATATAATATATTATAAATATAAATAAACGCCTCTGTCGGAGGACCCAAAAAAAACGAAATGATTTTAAATTAATTTATTGCTAAACTACTACAATGCAAGAATCCTATTCTAATCGATATTAGATCTAGAATGAACAAATAATATTTTATAATTAAGGACGTATTCACCTATTTTGACAAATATCACGGTTTTTCGGGAACCATTATGATGCTCTAGGAATCATAATTATGAGTATATCTTGGTATCAAATAAAAGACAATATATTTATCTCCAGCATGGTATAAAAAAATATTACGGTCTCATATAAAATTTTCAAATAAATACGATTTTACCAACGCACTATTACAAGAAAATTACGAAACACAGAGTCTGAGTAGGAACCCGTAACTTAAATCCAGTAAACATTTTTACTTTAAAAAACATAAAATAATACAGCTTATATAGTCTTCAACACCTATAGCTAATTATTTTGAACCTACATAAATAACTATATGATTTATGACCAAAATAAAACCACTCTCAATATTTCTTCATACATTTTTCATTGAACGCGCGATGTCTAGCGTCAGTCCGCGCTCTGAAGCGCTTGTGAACGGATGGCCGTATCGCTCTCTTACAAAAAATAAATACGTCTAAAATGTGTGCCGACTTGTATACTGCGACTGCAAAGACGTGCTACTTTTTCGGTCCGAAATAAGAGTACAAATATCATACTTATTTTTAAAATTGTTATTATGGAGTAATTATGGACTTACTGATACAGAATGAGTTTTATTCTAAAACAAAGACCGGAAATGGCCAACGGAACTTCATACATAGATATCACAATGTAGATAGTTAAGCGACTTTGACAATAAAAAGAAATAAATGTTTCTGAATAATTATGTTAAAAATGGTACCATCGAAGTGACCTGATGATGATGATGGATCCGAAAGATAGGCATCAGAACTCCGTAGTTAATCAATGTGTCCTAGCCGTGTTTGGGCTTATTAGAATTGTCATGAGATGCACTTTGGCTGTAAGGTACTATCGAACTGATTTGATGATGATGATGGAACCGGAAGTTAGGCACTGGAACTCCGTAATTAATCAATGTATCCTAGCCGTGTTTGGGCTTATTAGAATTGTCATGAAATGCACTTTGGCTATAAGGTACTATCGAAGTGACCTGATGATGATGGAGCCGGAAGATAGGCACCGGAACTCCGTAGTTAATCAATGTATCCTAGCCGTTTTTGGGCTTATTAGAATTGTCATGAGATGCACTTTGGCTGTAAGGTACTATCGAACTGATTTGATGATGATGACGGAACCGGAAGTTAGGCACCAGAACACGGTAATTAATCAATGTATCCTAGCCGTTTGGGCTTATTAGAATTGTCATGATATGCACTTTGGCTATAAGGTACTATCAAACTGATCTGATGATGATGGATAACCCTATAGTAATCCAATCGGGCGTTGAATTTTGTCATGAACCTTGAAACTCGATAAAAATAATTTGTTCGATCTTAGAATATAGGTTATAATGACACATATGACATCGTAGTGCAATTCGAGTATAGTACAAAATAAAACAATATCTTCGAGTACCAAAATAAATTAGGACACTTTTCACTACATATTATAAAACAAAGTCCTCCGCCGCGTCTGTCTGTTCGCGATAAACTCAAAATTTACTGCACCGATTTTCAAGCGGTTTTCACCACTCGATAGCGTGATTCTTGAGGAAGCTTTTAGTGTATAATTTGTTAAGTTTTTGTATGTATTTTTGTGTACATTAACGATATTTGTTGAAGATGTCGGGAAAAAATAAGCCGTCTGGGAGCTTTTAACGAAAACGCTGCCTAAACCCTTTGAGATATAACAAAATAATGTATGGTGGAATTGTGTATCTTATATAGGTCTACAGAAAAGTTCGCGATGGCATATGTCTATCTCTTAAGGTTAACATACTATATCCATTTTACTACTTTTAAAAATTGGCATTCATGAAGCGTTTATTGGAAAGCTATTTACACAATTACGGTATTAATTCTTATCAAAATAAGTTACTTCGCGTTCAAGGCTATATCAGTATCTGTAAATTACTTTTTGAATCATTTAAATCGGACGTACCAATAGAAAGCTTTCATAAATTTAATAGTTCTCAAAATTAAATTCACGAGTTCCGCTCTTCAGTAGCTACGCATGACGCGGTCGTTTATTCTCCCCCTGCACCGTTTTGCCTACTGTTTCTTTAGCTAATAAGCCGAACGACAATAACGCACAACAGCTGATGACTGTGTTTTCTTTTGGGTGTTGTTGAAAAGTTATAATTGCATTTTTTTGTTTTGTGTTTGTTTTCTTAACTAACACAACACCAACAATGGTAGTCTATGTGAATTAAGGTAGTAAGAACTACGCTGCTAACGCGTGTAAAATGGAGGTCCAAAATTTATGCGGAATAACATTAGGTTACGCCACTAAAACCATCAAAATAATTTTAATTTCGGAAGTCGGTGTTTCTCGATATTGTTTGTTCCTTATTTAACACCAACTTCCGAAATTAAAATTATTTTGATGATTTTAGTGTTTTTTTTAGTGAAGTCGGTTATTTTTTTTTGGAAAAAGTTTTTTATTTCACACATTTTAGTTGTAATACACTTACTTACAGCCAGAGTACCTTTTTCTCGTGACAATTCCAATTAACTCAAACCCTGCTAGGATAAATTCATTGTTTTATTATGAAGCTTCCGTGTCTACCTTGCGGCTCCATCATCATCATCAGATTAGTTCGATAGTACCTTATAGCCAAAGTGCGGCGCATCTCATGATAATTCTAAATAGCCCAAATACGGGTAGGATACATTGATTAATTACGGAGTCCCGGTGCCTATCTTCTAGCTTCATCATCATTATCATCAGATCAGTCTGATAGTACCTTATTGCCAAAGTGCATCTCATGACAATTCTAATAAACCCAAACACGGCTAGGATACATTGATTAATTATGGATTTCCAGTGCCTATCTTCCGGCTCCATCAGCATCATCAGGTCACTTCGATGATACCATTTTCAACATATCTATCCAGAACCATTCATTTATTTGTATTATCGTAGTCGCATAAGTATGTTCATTGTGATATCTGTGTGAGTATAAACTTCCGCTGGCCATTTCTGGTTCTCTTCACCAGTTCCACATTTGATGAAAAATTTAATTTTTTGAGTAAATGCTTAAGTCTTTGATGAAAATACCAAAAGAACTATACAGTTGCTTATGATATTTGAGGAGTTCCCTCGATTTCGCCAAGATTCCATCATCAGATCCCGACTTGGTGACTATGGGACCATTTGGGAAGTATACCCTTTCCAAAAAAAATAAAAAAAATTCAAATCGGTCGGCAAGCAACGAATTTATGCGCGAACAACCATAAAAAAAACATTCAAGCATCCGAATTGAGAACCTCCTCCTTTGTTAGAAGTCGGTTAAAAATATATATATATATGTATTCATAGTTTTAGCTGTATTTTTACGATTAGATCGAATATTAAATTGGAAATACCTACTTGCTTCAGACATCGTACCAGTATTTATTGAGTTTAAAGATTTAATTCATGTCGAAGAGGGGTTGTGCGTTGTATCTAATTGTCTGATAAAATTAATCTCAAATACCCATTTGATTTCGTTAAATATAATATTTTTAAAGAAATAAGCCTGGGAAATAATCGTAGGTTTACAAAGAAATTGGTCGTTATTACCCGTAACGATATGGCAACTACTTATTTTTGATATACGAGTAGTACTCGAAACTGGATAAGCAGGCAATTACATATTGCCATATAGTAATACTGATACTAAAAATCAAACAAGCTTGACTCAATTAATACTTACTAAGAAAAATAAAATAATACCTCAAATATCAAGACATGTTCGGTTAAAGTATAAAATTGAGCGAACAATGGGCTCTATGTGTGCGTGCGCGTAAGGTCGATGTATTGTGACCAAGATACCTAAATTCGAGCGAGTGAATCTTGCTCACGCGTCCTTAATACGTAAAAAGACGCAACCGGTAAACAGGGGCATCGAGTTTCGGTTACACGTGTAAGGCTGTTGCTACACACTCTATCGAGGCCGGTGCATGCTTGCAATTTACTTAATTATATACTATAATACGAGCGTAAAAAAACTACATAATTGAAATAAATATTGATATTTGTGTAGGCACACAAATATTAATATGTATATCAAACAATCATAATAATTTAAAAAAATCATTAGTCAAAGAAAAAAGAAATTGGATAATATATCAAGGAATAAAAAAAATTGGATTGTATGATATGTCAAAGAAAAAATTAAATCATAAGGTTAACTAAAAATTCAACAAAAAAAAAATTTGGTATGACAAAAAAAAAAATTAAATATCCCAATGCTTTACACTTAATCGAGACACCGCTCTGGGTGGCACAAGTCTGATACTCCCCATCAGAGTTTTGTCGACCTTAACCAGGAAATCAGTGTTCCGTCAGTAGATCTTTGCGTTCCATGGTCGCAGTAACTCTTTCTAATAATCCCGCAGCCATCGAACAATTTCAAGATTAATATAATATTAGAAACTAGCTTTTGCCCGCGGCTTCGCCCGCGTACATAAAATATAGTCTTATGCCACTCAGGAATAAAGTAGCTTTCTGTCGATGAGACAATTTTGGCAATCGGACCAGTACTTTCGGAGATTGCCTCCTACAAATAAAAAATCAAACTTTTCCTCTTTATTATATTCATTAGTAGACTAGCACTTTGCCAGTGACTACGTGCGCGAGAATGTTTAAAAAAAAATCTTAAACCGTTTTTGAGGGTTTATTAGCCCATTTATGTCGCACTGTTGAGCGAAGGTCTCCTTCTTCGTTTTCCACACTTGTCTGTCCCCAGCCATTTCAGGACAGTCCCTCCGGTAGTCATCCAGCTCTTCAATGCTCATAATTTCTAAGGGTATTACAAATAAATCGAATAATAACAGGCTTTGTCATTAATTTTAATTAGAATTTGTGCCAAGTTTCTAGTTTATTAACCCAAGAAATAAGATAGAACCTTTAGCCATTGCATTCAAAACCCAGCTTAGTCATTATTTAATCGTCAACCGGACATTACTCGAAAAATGAATGCGCTGAGTTTTCGGGTGGTTCTAATTGTTTTGTAACGGATGTTGTCGACCTAATTTATTATTTAATTCTTTAATTCTTTATTGTACACCATGATAAATAACAAATAAGTGGATATCAGAGTTCATGTACAAAGGCGAGCTTAACTCAAAGTTGAGTTTTCTTCCAGCAAACCATTGAGTGATAGAGAGAGATCACAGTAGAGGGTAAGATCCAGTGCACAATTTTAAAATTACAAATAATATGAATAAAATAATACTCAAACTTTCCTACATATATAAATACATACTCACATAATATATACATAAATACATATATGAATACATACTTATATAATATATACACAAATACATATATATACCTACTATGTCATTGTGAAAGGAGATGCTCTTTAAGTTTCCTCTTGAAGATATCTAGAGAAGGGCTGTCACGTAAGGAGTGCGGAAGAGAGTTCCATAGACGCACTGCAGTGACAGAGAACGAGCCATCATAACGGCTGGAAGTGTGAAATGGAGTACGAAGAAGAAGAGAATTGGCAGTGCGACAGGGTTTACCCCTCGGGACGAAGTATTCAAAGCGTTCACGGAGGTATTGAGGAGAATTAGGATTGTGCAGGATAGTGAAGAGTAGTGATAGGATATGGAAATCACGCCGATGCCGAATGGGCAGCCACTTCAATCTGGTCCGAAACTCCGACACATGGTCATATTTGCGGAGACCGAAGATGAAGCGGATGCACAAGTTCTGCAGTCGCTCGAGTTTGTTTAGAAGGACCTCCTTTGCATCTAGAAAACAGACATCCGCATAGTCTATTAGAAGTTTTCGGTAATTCGGTAGAAGAAGAGATTGCGCAAGAGTGACCTTAGTCTGAAATGGCAAGAATTTTTGGAGACGTTTAAGGGACTGAAAAGAGTAGAAGTACTTACTAACATCAGCAATATGAACCTCCCAAGAGAGGTTGGTATCTATATGGACGCCTAGGTTTTTCGCACTTTTCGAGTACAATATGGGCACTGAATCATATACTACTTGCGGGAGAGACTGGTGATCCAATAGGTTGACCATGTATCTGCCACCAACAATGAGCGCTTGAGATTTTGTCGGATTCAGTAAAAATCCAAAGGATTTAGCCCACTTATTTATGTTTTCAAGGTCACAATTGATGGCATCTACAGCTTCAGCCAGTTCACTTATTTTAAAATGACGATATAACTGCAAGTCGTCTGCGTAGAGATCATAGTTAGAAGTCAGGACCTTAGTGATAGCGTTTATAAAAACAGAGAAAAGAAGAGTAGAGAGGACGCCACCTTGAGGTACACCCGCAGCCAAATCACACCATTCTGTGGAATCCTCACCAGACCGAACCGACTGCGAGTGGCCCCGAAGATATGATTTGAACCACTCAATTACTGGTGCAGAGATATTAAGGGAGGAAAGGATTCCTAAGAGGATGTCAAAATCAACTGAGATAAAAGCACTACTGAAGTCCAATAAAACCAAAATGGTTAGACATTTATTTTCCATAGCCAGTCTAATGTCGTCGGTTCTTTTGACAAGGGTTGTTACAGTGCTATGGCCAGGTCTGAAACCAGACTGGTAAGGACTCAGTAGGCTGTTAGAGGACAAATAACGAGACAGTTGATTCTGAACAACACTCTGAAGGACTTTGGAGAGGATTGGGAGGATGGATATTGGTCGGAACTGGGATGGTAAAGAAGGATTTGACACCTTTTAGAAAGCGGTATGACGTGAGCCTTCTTCCAAGCAGAAGGAAAAGAGTTAGAGAAAAGAGAAAAATTTACTAAATGAGTTACGATTGGAACTATTTCATTCAGTTTAGGTAGGAACATTTGAAGCTGAAGGCCATCGTCACCTACTACCTTAGTAGATATTGATTGGATACATTTCTTAATATCTGCTTCAGTAATCGAGTGAAAAGTGAAAGAAGTATTATCTGGCAAAGGAAGGTTAGAGAGATCATTAAGAGTTGAAGATTTAACATAATCATCAAGTGTAACAGGTGACATAGAAAAATGCGCATTAAGGGCATTGAGGTCCATTTTATCCGGAAGACTCTTGCTAGAGGCTTTGCCAATACCAAGAGTCTTTAGAAATTGCCATACTTGTGTAGCGTTTGAATTGTCAATTGAATTGTGGATGTGGCGCCTTTTCGCATCTCTACACAAACGACTGCAGCGATTTCGCATCTCCTTATAGGAGTCCCAATTTTCTTCAGTGGGCCGCTTCCTATACAAACGCTTGGCCCTATCCCGCTTCGCCATCTGGTTTTTTATGGCTGGGGAAAGCCACGGTGCAGGAAGGTGCTTGACTCTCACCTTTTTCAGAGGAGCATGCGTCTCATGTAAATCCAACATAGTCCTACTGAAAACTGATACCATTGTGTCCATATCCTCGCAGGTGAGCACAGGAGACCAGTCAATTCTACCCGCATCAGCCCTCATCAACGTTTTTAAAACTACGAAAAAAAGAAATTTGGCCTTGCGTTTTGGAGGTCGAATCTTATAGGAAAGGAAAATAAGGTCATGGTAGGAGAAAGGGGCAGGCATCTGTCCATGTATAGCTACTTTCTTAGGGTCAGAGACTAGGATAAGATCTAAGAGAGAAGGTGTGCAGTGAGGAGCCCTGTGTGTAGCATTGAGAGGAAGTATGTGCATATTGACAGAAGAGACAAGTGACTGGAGTTTGCGGCTGCGTGAATCTCCTTTGAGCAGACAAGTATTGAAGTCTCCGAGAATGATTGTGTGATCGTATTTAGAGGAAAGATTTTCTAATTTGGCTTCGAAAGAGGAGAAGTAGTCAATTTGAAGAGATGGACTATAAAAGACACCTAGGAGTAACTTTGTGTGCTGAAAGTCTATTTCAAGAAATAGGTGCTCAGCACACTTTTAGTAGACACTCGGAGACTGGTCAATAATCTTGTAGCTGATATCACCACGGAGATAAATGGCAACCCCTCCACATCCTTTGCCCGTTCTGTCATTACGGACAATCTTGTATCCAGGCAGAGAGTACTGCGTGGAAGGAAGTGCAGGTTTAAGAAAAGTTTCGGATACAAGGACAGCGTGAATAACATCTGAGTCGAAGGACGATAATAAATCAGAGTAGTGAGCTGGAACGCTTTGAGCATTTATGTGAACAGCATTCAAGAATTTGTGACAGTTTAAAAATAAAGTAAAAAGTTGGTCTGGAAGATTCAGAGCATTTTCATCGCTACAAGCGCTGGCAAAGCTTTGATCTGATGCACAAGAGGATGAGCAAGAACAAAAACAGTCATCAGTAAGGTCACATGACATAATAAAATATAAAAATAAATACAAAGAAAACTAAATATCCTAAATAATAAACTATTCAAAATACTTTATGCAATCAAACCTCGATGCACTCGCCGGTTTTATGAGTTTAAAAACAGAACAAAAAAAAAAGAAATACAAAAAAAAAAAGACAAAAGGCCTAGTCGTCAAATTAACACTCCAGTAGGCGCGCTTCTATTTGGGACGTTAGTAGTCGCGCGCTCTATATTTGTAGAACATATTTAATGATGGAGTTTTAAAGCAAAGTTTCATAAATAAAAAGTATTTGTATAATATTGAAATAAACTTTATTATTATAAAGCTAAAAGAAACAAAACATAATCATATTTAAACATAATAGGAACTAAAAAACAGCCTTTTTGAAAATAACAAAAAAAACGCAAAATTTTTGCTCTTAATATTATAAGTCTCATATTTCTTAATCAGTCATGTCTTCCACCATTTCTTCGTTTTTGGCACAGTCGGGACAAAGAAGAACCTGATGGTCGGGACAAATCCATTTGTTACATATATAGCAAAGCTTCCAGGTGGACTTGTTGCGCGCTCTGCCACAGAAAGAACATTTACCAACACGTCCGGTGTTTGAGGGTTGTGCTGGGCCCGGGTTCAACTCAGAGGGATCATTTAGACCCAAAAGAAGTTTTCCTTTTATTTTCATGGATTTTGGAATGCTTTCGACAGTTATTCTGCGCTTTATGCATGGAGCGACAAGGTGAAAACCAATTTCGTACCAATAATCTTTTCGTGGCTTGTTACTGTAGCCCTTGTTTATTGTATACACAACATATCCGTTTATGGCACTTATATTCATCATATTAAAGAATACAGTGAGCGGCCAACGTCTAGAGTTTCTGGAAACGTTGTAAGAACCGCACATTTTGTCCACAATATCCACGCCATATTTTGTATTATTACAAAATGTTATTATCTCTGGCTTACGTTTCTCTCCTGTTGTCAAATCGATATTTCCATCATAGTACATAGAAGAATACATTAGCACCACCTTGTCTTTTTTTGGCACGTATGATACTAAAGTCCCCTCTTTTTGGAAACCAAATATTGAATAATTCTCACATCGATGTTTAGTAAGCTTGAAGGATTCGGGAATTTGTGGTTTGTTTTTTTTTCAAAGTGCCAACAACGGTATTTTTTTTTATTTAGAAGCTCTGTGCATTGCTCTATATTCGTGAACCAATTGTCTATCGTGACATTACGACTCGAGTTATTCACGGGAGTAAGCATTCGATTCACAATATCCACAACCTTGTTCGACTGTTCATATGGACCGGGAGGCTGGGCGCCCGCATATATTTCCATGTTGTAGGAGTACGGTACTTTAGCGTCTGCTAGTAAAAAGATTTTAATACCATGTTTAGCAGGTTTGTTTGGGATATATTGTCTGAAAGGACAACGTCCTCGGAAAGCTACAAGTTGTTCATCTAATGTCATGTATTCACCCGGTACAAAGTGTTTTTGAAAGTTGGCGACCAGTTTCTCAAAAATATCTCTCACAGGAGCTAGCTTGTCATGCTGTTTACGTACGTGTCTGTCTCTTATATTGTCGAATCGTATTATTCGTAGCAGGAATCTAAATCTTTTTAGTGACATGACGAGATAAATTAATTCGGTACCTGTACCTCGGGTCGTATTCCAAAAATCCTCCAAGTTCCGTCTTCCGGATTTGTGTACACCCATCACAAAGAGCATGCCAAGGAATGCTTTAATCTCTAAAATATCTGTTAATTTAGCATCTCTGTCTCTAGAAAATTTGGATTTTACGTGCTCAATATAGATGTTAGTGGAGTTTACTAAGATCTCTATAACAGATTGATCAAAATACAGTCCAAAACATTCTAGCTCGGACTTTGCATTTTTGGCTGCGTCTTTAGGCCCTGCTCGTTCCGTAAGAATATTACAAGTACGTGTTCTTGTGACAGGATAAGGCGTTTTCCTCCACTTAGTACCATTTTTGGACGTTTAATATTGGTCTCTGAGTGAACTTAGGAGTATATCATCATCGGAATCTAAATCGGATTCATGGGTGCTAATCATACTTCGTTCCAGGTCGGGCTCTGTGCTATTTCCTTCCTGTTCCGTGTCCGTATCGTGCTGAAATTCTTCCAACCAGTCCTCTTCTAATAATCGATCTTCAGGGTCACTCTCTGCTATATCACTAGGATCAGTGTCTTCTCCCTCCAGCCATCTACCAATTCTCTCTTCTTCACTCCGGGAAGCCATTTCTCTGAAAAAAAAGGGCCACTCTTGTTACTACTAACATTATAATAAGTTGTACATGTCAATAAATAAAAAGGTAATAAACATTATTACAACAAAAAATATGAACGGCAACTTACGAGTAAAAATTCCCTTTTTGCGCCAAATTTCACAGACATGCGGCCGCGTCCGTCGCTGCAAGGACACTACAATTCTTTATTGCCTAGTAATAGAGGAATACTGAGAATGTGTGCGTGAGTGACCTTCAACTTGCGACGAAATTCAACAAAATGTACACGCGTTCTACCATGGTAGAACGCGCGACTATTCGAGTGTTAAGAAAAGTTTCGGATAGAAGGACAGCGTGAATAAGATTTGAGTCGAAGGACGATAATAAATCAGAGTAGTGAGCTGGAACGCTTTGAGCATTTATGTGAACAGCATTAAAGAATTTGTGACAGTATAAAATAAAGTAGAAAGTTGGTCTGGAAGATTCAGAGCATTGTCATCGCTACAAGCGCTGGCAAAGCTTTGATCTGATGCACAAGAGGATGAGCAAGAACAAAAACAGTCATCAGTAAGGTCACATGACATAATAAAATATAAAAATAAATACAAAGAAAACTAAATATCCTAAATAATAAACTATTCAAAATACATTATGCAATCAAACCGCGATGCACTCGCCGGTTTTATGAGTTTAAAAACAGAACAAAAAAAAAAATACAAAAATAAAAGATAAAAGGCCTAGTCGTCAAATTAAACAAAAACTAGTTTGGATATTTCCGAACGAATTTGGTCATATCAGTTAATTCAAAACATAAACATCAAGCAAGTGACAGAAACCGAAACAACAATACAATTTAAAATATACACCACAAAAGTAATAAAATAATCGACTGACCGACATTTATGAAGAAAATTATAAATACCTAACAATAAATACACAGCGTAGTTGGAGAAATTGTGACGTCGTACCATCACTTTGCTGGCTTGCGCGTTCTTTTCTCGGGAGCCGGCTTCGATAACACTGCTGAAGACTCTGCAACGGGGAATTGGACCACAACTCACGATATTCCACCGCAGACTCAATTTTCCGTCGCAATCTGTCAGTCACCTGGATGATAATTTTCCCATCAGCCGTCCAACACTTGTTTATGCCGTAGTACTTTCGAGCGTTCATGAAAATTTCGTGTCTGGGCCTGGCCTTTCAACTTGGTCTTATTTCGCCACACCTCGTTTCTCACGATGCGGCTTTCGAAGCGAACCAAGAGTGGACGAGGCTTGCTGCCTCTACTACCAAGTCGGTGACACGCCGTGATGTCCTTCTGGGCTACATCTTTTATGTCCAGGCGCTCCGACAAAAGTCGAAGGAAACCAGTGCTTGGATTAGTATTCTTGTCCTCAGGCAAGCCATGCAGTAGGAGCACCTTAGAACGCGATGCCATCTCTTGTCTATCCACCCCAAGCACAAGTAACTCCATCTGAGACTTCAGTGCACTCAAAGTTTTCCAGACCAGTACCTTAAATTCGGTGAAGTCCTTGGATAGGCTGGCAATTGACTTGTGCGATGCTTCACTGCTGGCATTCAACTTCAACTTTTAATTAATGGCCTTTGTGGAAGAGACACCACAATTTTGCCAATAACCTGCTGGCATTCTTCAAGTCCTCCTCGTATTGTGTCATTCTTGTACTAAATGTGGAAGACAGTTCATCCACACAGCTTGACAGTTTTGAGTACAAATCCATTTCAGTGTAGTGCAGTGCTGACAGTGTAGGAAAGCGTTGCGAAGGAGATTTGGTAAACCGGCTGAGTACACCAGAGGTTATTGCACAACTTTAAAACGTTTTATTCATTTAAAAACTATTATAATTTTTTTTTTATATTAAAATATATAAGCTGCAAAATATTTTGACTGTTACTTAGGACTACCCTCAACTCACCATTTAATTTGTATTTATTGTTCTCAAGTAAGCGACATGTAATGTTTTTATTGAGAAGAAAGTTTCTTTACACCTTACTCCAAAATTATTTTAAAGAGGTAGTTTTAAAAACCAATGATAAAAACTTTTTTTATTTAATTGGGTTACTATTTGTGGCAAGAAAAATTTTACATACAAACGAATTTCCCTCTTTACCTGAGCAATAATAAATATTGACGACTTTTTCGTCACTTAAGAACTGAAATGAGAAAGCGAGGAACCGTGATCGTTGGAAGGATTGGAGGGAGGCCTTTGCCCAGCAGTGGGACAGTGTGGGCTAAGTAATAAAAATAATAATAAATTTTATCACTCATAGACATTTAAGATTTGGTATTAAAGTACCTATTACTACTTCGACATTCCCAATATGTAAATTGTATATAGACACTAGCTTTTGCCCGTTGCTTCGCTCCCGCTCTGCGCTACTCCACCCTACTCTACTCTACTCTACCCTACTCTACCTTACTCTACCCTACACTACCCTACACTACCCTACACTACCCTACACTACCCTACACTACCCTACACTACCCTACACTACCCTACTCTACTCTACCCTACACTACCCTAATTGTCATTTTTTTTCCATAAGAACCTTCTCCTCATAATAACAAACAAAACAAAAAAAAAAAAAAAATTAGCGAATTCGGTCCAGCCCTTCACGCGTGATGGCGTGACCAAGGGAAACAGGGATTCATTTTTATATACATACTCGTATATAGATTTTTAGACCACAGTCCAGATAAATTGAACTGTAATATATATACCCTACCCTTTATATATATACTCTACCCTCTCTATAATTATAATATAAGGTAATTAATTTTGTTATATTATGTAACAATGAAGATAAAATATATTTTTACACTTAAGGTACAAATGTTGTACATTGTAAGATCAATCCTTGAGGCTGACTGTATGATGTTATATTTGATAAACCTTGTACGAACGAGGATTTCCATGATAGCAATAAGTGTTTGTACTAGTCTGGTTATTGGTTTTGTTTTCTCATGAAGCTATTCAAGGCCTATAATATGGTTTATTGATTAGCTATTTAGAAAATTCGACAGAGGTGACCTCCAAAATGCTCATAGTAACTTACTTATAACATATACTAGCTTTTGCCCGCGCGGCTTCGCTCCCGCTCTTTCCCACTCCACCCTACTATACCCTACTCTACCCTACCCTACCCTACTATACCCTGCTCTACCCTACTCTACCCTACTCTACTCTACTCTACCCCACTCTACCCTACTCTACCCTACTCTACCCTACTCTACCCTACTCTACACTACTCTACACTACTCTACCCTACCAAACTTCACATAAACCATCTACTAAATGGTCCAAACAAAGCCTAAACATTTGATTTGGATAGGTGAGCCCGTTCTTGAGTTATAAAATTACAACGAAAAGTGGCATTGATTTTTATATATTTAAATTACATTATTAGTCGATTTAAATAAATAATGAAATACCCGTGCAATGTGGATGTTCTGAAAAGTTTCTAACCTTACTGTGAAAATAGCAACACTCGCCAATAAAAGCTAGTGATGTAGTTGTGCATCTTTTGAGTGTTACTCGCCAAAATTTCAGCCATTTTGGAAGCGCAGTTTTTTGACAGTCATTTGAGTGAGTTGATGTGAGGTGCAGAAAAAGACAATCCTCTTTTCACCAAGACAACGCACCGTCTCATACCTCAGCGGTTGCCGTGGCGAAAATCTACAAATTCCGGTTTGAACTGCTTGATTAACCGCCTTACTCACCAGATATAACTCCAAGTAACTTTTTTTGTCCCCTCTTCTAATAATTGCGCTCGGAAGATAGAGATTTTTGTCAAACGCGGAGGCAAATTTTAAAAATAATTATTTTTCAGTGAAAAACGCCAAATACTATTTGAACAGGTTAAAGAGATGGAAGCATCGCTGGCAGCAGTGTACAGTTACAAGGAGACAATTTAAAAAAAGAAAAATAAATTTTTAGAAAAAAAATCTTTTATGTTTGTTGTCCGAAACTTTTAAGTGTACTTATAAATGTTAATGTAAATAAATAGCAATTTTTACAAATAAATAAAGAGATTACCAAGTATTCTAAACTATAACGATACAACCGTGAATTTATGTAAATAGATTAACGTTTTGCACCCGTGCTTTTACCGGAAGCCTTAATTCTCTCTTTTCTTCGCTCTCAACATCGATCAATGATAACTAGTTGAAATAGCGTATGAAGTGCGAATTATAGCTTACAGTAACATAATTAGTTAACCGCAAATTAAATTATTTGGAATTGGATATTATCATCGATATATATGTACTACGTACTAGATAAGGCGTGCTGAACACTCACTTCAAACGAATCCGTTGCACTGAATTCTAGGCAAATTGACATTGATGACTTTAGTGCAATTTTGACGTTCATACAGTGTGAGAGCGGCGCTTATAAATTCAAAAGAAAGTGAATTTGGGGCGTAAATAATAATTCAGTAGTCATGAAAATAAAATAATTGATTATTCAAGCAACTTAATAGCTTCAAATTTCGTAATAGTATGTTAGAAATTATATTATTTTATATAAAAGCTTTTCCATTTTACAATCATAGACTAAAACATGCAGATGTTCCCTCCCACGACAACCGGGTTTTTACCTACATCTGCTTTAGTGAACACGAACTTTGCATGATGTTTTATTCCGTTTGTTTTTTTTTTAATATTTTATTCACATAATATTTTTTCTTTTTTGTATAAATAATAGGTACCAATGAATTCCTTCAAATTCAATAATTATGAATAGGAATACGTCTGTTTTTCGATACAGTAGAAACTCAGCAAGAAATGCCAGCAAATCATTGAGTATCAGTTTTCATCGCTAAGTTTTGTGGTTAAGCATTCTGTCATTTGTAAGCACTGAGGTATTACGTACCTGCCTAGATATTATGTATACATAGATTAGTATTCAAATATAAATTAGGTTAAGTTGAATTTTTAGTCATATGTGTAATATAAGTGATACATCACTAAGTGATCATTACTGTTGTTGAGATTTAGGCCTTCATAAACTATAATTATATTTCAAGTTTGTTCACTTTGGTCAGCCGAAAAAAGAAAAATTGATAAAATATCTTCAAGAGGATAGACGTGAAAACACGTGGCTTCCTACAAAATATCTGTTTATCTGTTCTGCACACTTTCAAACTGATGATACTAAAGCTGGAAAACGTTTTCTAATGAGTTGGCTATTCCTTGCAGTAATGCTATTCCTTCAGAATGTGCCTTCAAACATTTATAGCTTTTCCCTACATCATTAAACCAAGTGCAAATTTCTGACTCCGAATCAATTTTTGATTAGCCCCGAAAAATTAAGTTGAAAATAGATTTAAAAAAAGCTTTAGTTTTTTATGTAATTTATTTCATCGCCACTGCTCTCAAAACGGTGAAGGAAAACATCGTGAGGAAACCGGCATATTTCAAAGACATGCTACATCCACTAACCCGCACTGGGCCAGCGTGGTGGTTTAAGGCCCATTCCCTCTCCTAGAGAGAAGGCTTGGGTCCCAGCAGTGGGAAACATTAAAAAGCTGATTATGCTATAGTTATAGTTGTTACATCATTCACTAAAGAAAGCTGTCCTTTAGAATGATGATTACAATAAATGGTTTCATTATTTTACACGATTTTTAATTTTACTTATTTATTAAAGTAGTAGACGTAGATTTCTGAATTTACACTAACGTGGACTACTGGTGAAATCTTGGAATAGAGTTTTATTGTAATGAAGTATTGTAGGTAAAAAACTGTGTCACTTCTGCGGTATAAAAATCTATATGGATAACATGTCATTACACTATGTTGAACTAAACGCGTAAGAACTACGAAATTCATGGCGCTTAAGACGTTTTGATCGCGAAAAAAGTATCCTCTAAAAGCTATCAGCGCTTTGAATTTTAATAGTCCTGTTAGACGACATAATGCTAATGTAGCGCTGCAGCAGATTTTCGTTATAACTTTACAATATTTTGACAAATATTTTCCATGAAAGGGCCTGTCTATCACTAGAATGTAAGTCAATGGATATTATTATTTTATTTTGATTGACAGAGAAGTACGCTCCGTCACACTTTATTTTGAAGAAGTCACGCGTTAAGTGGTCTGACAGGTAAATTGACATTGCCATAAATTTTTTACTTAGCGTTTGGCGGGAACGCTTACAGGAAAGTTATTTGTAAGCTTCCGATTTTTTATTTAAGTATTTGAAGTTGAGTTTTTCTCAAACTTTAGCCTGAAAACCAGTCAAAATTTGGCATTAATTCATTAAACCCCAAGCAAACGCCGGCGTTCTCTCTCATTGTCTTTCTATTGTGTCTCTAATTATGGTATTCGAAAGGTTAAACTCGACTCAAGATTCTCAATTCAGGAACCGGCGCTAATTCTACCGATCGGTTGAAGAACATCTCGTTTAACTTGTCAAGAATGCCGAAATCGCTCTCCCTTACTTTCTTGAAACCATTATCTCTCTCTGTATTTATAAATCTATTTATTATATACCTACAAGGAGAAACTAGCTGGCTGACATACTGACACAGCTGAAACTAGGAGTTACTGGGACTAGGAGTTTGAAATTTTTCACTAGGCTTCCTTTTATGACGTAGGCGAGGCTTAAGAGGCATTTTCAAAATTCACCCCCTAAGGGAATGAAACGAGAGTCCAAATTTTGTATGGACAAACCTACTTTCAAGCGAGCAAAGCCGCTGACAGAAGCTGGTCACTAAACACTTCGTCTACTTTTTGGGCAAAATCAGGCAAAACACTTTGTATTTTGCATAGTTCACATATCTATTATACATAGCAAAATCAAGTAACACTCAATTCAAATAACAGAGCTCAAGACTGCGCCGACAAAATGTACAATTGAGATGTGCTCATGCAATCGACAGATGAAGCAATCGAGCGGAACCTTGCCTGCGTTCCACATACCCCCCCTCACACGAAGTAATGAAACGGCTCTGATAGGTATGTTACCAGGTATCGAACATTCTAATCTAGTTTAGACATGAGCTTAGACTAATTATTTTTATTAATTTGATAAGCACTTCTTTCTTTCACTAATTATCACTCCATTTATCTTTTACTTTAACTATAAGACTAAAAACTGCAGGTTAGTCAGCCTTTACTTCACTCACATCAGCTCTAAACTTTATAATGTCATAAATATAGAAATTAAAATATACCTTTTGACTATAAATGTACTGAACAGAAAAGTAATCGACTGGCTCAAACGTCGTTTTAGGGTGCCTGGTGACCTGACACACAGGTTCTGTAAAGAACTTAGTCCAGGAATCAGTCTTTTTTTCTCTTTAATTACTTTTTTATAATTTGAGGTAAGAAAATAAATAAATTATTTTTGACAATATTTCTATGGGAACGATTTGGGAGTAAAAGCTTTCAATAACCAAGAAATCGCTGAACGTACATAAAATAATAATATTAGTAACATATACAGCCGAACATATAACCTCCTCCTTTTTAAAGTCGCTTAAAAATATCTTTAAATTATTAATTACACCAAAAGTAATTATTTTTAAAGCTTAACTTAGAAGCGCTCCAAAAATTCACACAATATTTTATTTTTTATTTTTAAATATCCTATAAAATATGTTCTTTTTTCCAGCAATAATATAACTAAAAAGATTTTATGTCGCGAGTGGTGAGTAATAATACATTATGATGTAAGTGTGTAATGTTAGTGATTACAGTCGAGGCGGTATTTGGACCCGAGCCGTGGCGACGGTTTTAAGAGACCCGAAAACGGTAATCATTAATTACTCACGTGTATCATACGATGTTTTTCAATACACTTGTGGAGAAAATAAAAATGACTACAAAAAAAAATACACAAGATTTTGATGGTTCATACATTCAACTGAGTATTTTACCTACATAGTGTGATTAAAATTACAAGTTAATAACTTGTTTAATCATTATTACAAAATTATAAACACTATTATTAATAACAATTCAATCAATAAATAAAAAGAATTAACATTATACAAATAAAACGTTGTTAATTGTAGTTAAACGAGTAGGCAAAAATGCATGTTTAATATTGCTTGAAACAATGGCGTGGTGCCGTTCGGATTCGGGACTTAGACTATGGGTTTTGCTCCTGGACGATTTCGCTCATTATTTATCGTATATCCATAACATTTTAGCCATAGCCTGACCGTATTTCTCTAAAAAAGAAAACAGTTTTAGATATTTGAACACCTTGTGCATTTATCGGATTTATGGCTTCTACCCGCAAAAACTTATAGACGAAGAAAGGTAATCACATCGATCCATGTACTCGCAACAAATTCAACATAATATTCCGTCTGGACCAATTTATCACACCATTTTTCATTTTATTCTTACGTGTTGACCATTGTCGCTAACCCATCATTTACTGGTTTATCGTCAAGCATACCAATTCAGTTATTTTCCTCATTTATCAAACTTTCAAAAACCTAATCCTTCTACATTTTATGACTTTTTAGATCATATGATATAACTATTTCAGCCGCATTAAATGCAACAAACATCCCTCACATTTATCTCTCTAACTCTAGCAAGGTATTTTAGGAGGAAAATACTATTTACTTTTGGTACATTGTATTTTTACTACTAATACTATGACTAGGAGCCTGTGCTAGGAGACCAAGTCTTATCCTGGCAGCAGTCTTTGATGAACTTTGTGAGATTATGTGTTTTTGGGTCTACTAAAACTCAATGTCTCATCCTGACTTTTGACTTAAGTTTCTGTGTCCTCTAGACGGGGCAGATGGCATCCACAGTGCACCGGTTCGGTCTTGAGCTTCACGTTTCATTTCGCTCCTGGTGTTCCTTCCCTATGTTCTTCGCCTCTGCGATGACCGTTTGTCGCCAGGTCTGCTTAGAGTGACCACGTTTACGCTTTCCTTGAGATTCCAGTCTTCAAAGTCAAAGCATTTATTTCAAATAGACCATTTGCAGGCACTTTTGAATGTCGGTCAGCCCAAGAAAAGTGAAGCTAAATTGCACGTTCCAAAGCGTAGATCTCTAAGGAGAAGAACGTGCAAGAAACTCCATGGACACTCTTTTAAATCATATTATGTTACATATAATGCTTGGTTACATATTACTTGTTGCTTCTATTATGTGAGCACAAGAAGTCTAGGGCTTGCCTTGGTATATGTTCAGGATCCCTTCGGAGCGTGTGGCCTATTAAGTTCCATTTGCGGCGTTTGTTACGCTGGTCGATTGAGGTTACACCGCAGCGTTCCCACAGATCTACATTAGAGATTTTCACGGGCCTGTAAATACCGAAAGTACGGTGAAGACAGCGATGGAAAACGACATGGAGTTTATGCGAGATTTTTGTTACCTTCCACATCTCACGCCAATCCCTCATCTACTCTTTTATAAATACTTCTTATTCTTCCTATATGCCCCATTCAAATCATCTCCATCTATAATTTTCATCATACACTTGAAAGATCATTAAATCAGTGCTGAAAATTTCTGTTTCACCCTTTCATCATATCATACTGCATACTGACTAACTACATTCAATATTCTCTAACATAACTTTCACAAGTATCTTTAATCCTACTACGAGTTGCTCTACTCCCCTTGCTCAATATCTTCTTACTCCACGTAAACAACATAATACTCGTTTAAATTGCAAGGATACGTGGTTCACTCCGTCTACTAATCTAATACATCTAGATACGTATATGTCAATTCAGTTTTAATGCAACTTAAGTGTATTCAATTTTCATCTACAATCCACATGCAGGTCTGAATAGGGTGTGTTTTTGAATGGAAATCTTTTGGAGGGTGAAATTACTCACGAGTGGAAGCCACTGTTAATTTTACTTTGAAAGAATACCTTTAAAGTAGAAGGGAAGTTTTGTTTTCGATTTCAAGGCCTAAACTATCAAATCGCAAGAAAAGCAACTGCTTCTGACATTTTATCTAGTTAAGCGAACTGAAAGTAATACGAGTAGTTTTAAGTATTTTGTTGATGTTTTTATGGATTTTTTTTCTCGTATTCACGTGTAAAAGTCGCCCTGTAAAGTAACGGTTTGGGTAACTACGAGTATGTATATTTCTTATGTTAAGTTAAAATGAATTACCGGTCCGTTGCGTCTTGAATGCATCGGATTCCTCATCAGGTTATTGGCCAACTTGTAGGAGGCCTTTCAGCGCTGTGTCTTCCGGTACGTGGTCGCCACTTCAGAACCTTTCGTCCCCATCGACCACTTGTTCTGTTGAGAACAGTAAAGTATTAATTAGACATATTTAATGCCCTAAAAGTAACATCAAGTATTACATTGAACACACATACGTATAATCACGCACCATAGCGCGGTGTTGCGTCACCTTTGGGAAAAAATTAAGGCATAAGTTTTCGAAAAACAAAAATATTCTAAAGCAGTATTTGATATAATCGCATAATAATCTATCACAATTAATCTATTTTAATGTTAAGTATACCTACTTTGATTTTCCACAAATAGTTATCTTTTTTTTCTTTAGCTGTTTAACCGGTTGTGCACGACGTGCAACCACATTTTGTGTTCAGGCGATCTTTATCCATTCCAGGTTGCCTGGAAGACATCGCGAAGTGCGATAATGCTGCCAATTGTATGTTTTTAAAAAGGCACAATAAAAACATTTATTATCATCATGGTATACATTAAAGAACATATAATAAACCTTTAGAAGTTTCTAGTTGTGTACTCATCACGTAAAATGTATTAAATCAACATAGATAACTATTATACATTAAATTGTATGTAACTTAAATTATTTAGGCTTCATCGCAATCGGTTGATTTTATAGAAAGATATTCATTGACTTTTAGTCGGTACGAAATTCGCCGAATCAGCTAGTAAATAAATAAAAACGAATCGAAAATTGTAAAATATATATTACGTTTCTAGCGGAAAACTGAAACGTGGTAGCCCGCCCGTATTAGAGCAGTCGGAGTTAGTAAGTTTGTGAAACCTCTATAATACTTATGACTAGTTGGTATTGATAGATATTGATCTAACGTGCACTCTAAAACAAAACATACTAAATTGCACTGGGGCCGCGTGGTGAATTACGGCCCATTGCCTCTCTGCTGCTGCAGCTGTGGGAACATTGAAAGGCTGATTATGCATTAATGCTCTTAAATTAAAAATGGCTACTTACTACTAGGGCAGCTAATTTTATTAGGGAGAAAAAATGCTTTTCTTTTGACTTGTAATAGCAATAAAATTATATTGCACGAACATTGGAACTAACACAGCAATAAACGTAGGCTTATTCTATACGACCTTATTTTTGGTATATGTGAAACCTGAACTATCTGTCTAGTATTTTTATGTAAAGAATCTATGTACAAAAACAACTGTATTATGAAAAATCACATAGTTTCAGAAAAGCCCACAAAATGACAAAATGTCCTTCAGCATAAATTATATTTATTCTGCAAATAGGTTTTTAAAAACACTTTTAAACGTCGATTTTTTCGTCAATTTAAACACGAAACCGGTGTTTCCTAGCTGACTACCCTAAGAAGAAACACCGAAACAAACACAGGGGTCAAAGTTTTAAAGTCCATACAATTATCATGTAATGGTCAAATTATATGAGAACCATGCAGATTGGAGTATGAGATGGTCTTTTGAAGAAAGCCGTACCAGGCGTGAATAGGTTGATAAGTCGACTTACATATATTTTTTTTTAATGAATAATATGCATTAGGATTGCTTCTTTCATAGGGTGAATAAATGACTAAGTCAATAGGTCTGTTTTACCGCACATAGCGAACATGTGAATTTTTGAATAACTCTCTTACTAAAGGGTACAATGTAACGTCTTGAGATATTAAAACATACAAATTGTAATTATTTACACAACTCAACATGTCATTATATAATACTGCAAACTATAACGAACAACACGAGATGTTCATTTATTCAAACAACCTACTTAACGTTTTTAATAGCATAAATCAAGTTGTCCAGTTATTACCGCATCGAAATTGCATTGTATTTTGTAACAAATAAATCTAACATCTACTACATTTTTTATCCGTTGCGCATGTGATGAGACAAAGTGATATGTCAAAAAATATAGCTGCAGTTTTGGCGCTTTATCTTTAAATCACGCAATTTTTGTTGTAATGTATTGAGCAGATTTCTGAATTCGAAAGAAAGCTGTGCTTTGATAAATATTGGGCTCTAGGAAGCAGAGACCGGAGAGCAGCATATATTGCCAGCCATGTTACCATATTACCAAAGAAAACACAGAAAACCGACAGCAGAACCATTAATATAGATTGCTATTGCAAATATACATTAACAATTAATAATGAAAGCAGACCAATTTGTAAAGATTGTTTTTGCAAAACTTTTGGGGAAACTAAAGGTTTCATTAACATTGTAATAGATAAAAAAAAACGCTCCGCAATCGAAATCATTCCAGCTGATACAAGAGGACATCTGCCATCTAAAAATAAAAGAAATGTTGATGATTTAAAATCTGCCAAAGATCACATCTTATCATTCCAAAACTACGAAAGTAAGTAGGTAAGTAAGTAGTTATTCTAGAAATAGAACAAATAAAAAATATTTATCATCGGACCTTTCTATAGCTGCTATGTATCGTTTATACAGAGAAAGTTGCCCAAATCCTATTTCACTTAAATTGAATACCGAGTGTTTTCATGATTTAAACTTATCATTCAAAAACCCGGCTAAAGATACTTGCCACACATGCGATCTTTTGATTACAAAGATAGCATTCGCTGAAGGAGAGGAAAAGACCAACTTTTTAGAAGAGCTGGGTGAGCATCAATCACAAGCCGACAACGCTTATGCAGCAAAAAGAAAGGACAAAGAAGCAAAGCGTAATTCTAATTTTCGAGCTTATGCATTTGATCTTCAGCAATGCTTACCTACGCTATTCTTGAAAACGTCTGTCTCTTTTTATAAGAGACAACTTTGGTCTTACAGTCTTACGATTCATAGCTTAAGAGATGATAAAGCTACTTGTTACATGTGGGGTGAAACCATCGGTGCTCGAGGAGCAAATCAAATTGCTTCGTGTTTGTGGCATTTTTTACAAAATTTTCCACCTGAACTTACAGAGGTCACATTTTATTCGGACGTGTGGTGACCAGAATTAAAATAATGCTATTGCAATGATGTTCATGTATTTATTGCATGTGCATCCAACCCTAGAGACAATCATTCAGAAGTTTTTGATTAGCGGACATAGCCACATGAAATGTGACTCGGATCATGCCCTTATCGAAGAAACTAAAAAGAAAACGCAGCTTAAAATAAATCATCTCAACGATTGGATGCAACTATAAGATCTTGCAAGATTAATAACGGATTTGCCATTGTACCCATGAAACTAGAAAATATTCTAAATTTTTCAGAATTGAGTTCCAAGATAGGTCCATTTACAATTAAAAAAAAGAATGCCAGTGGTGAAAATTTTTTATGGCAACCAGTAAAATGGCTGCAATATAAGAAACCTATCGGAGAAATACGTAATAAGACAACTCATGACAACGAAAGCTTGTAACGTAATGTGTAACATAAGGGAGTTACATAAAGGAGTGAGTGTTACATGAGGAGGAGGTAAGGAGGAGGAGTATAGAGGAAGAGTGTGAGTAAGAAGTGTAAGTGTATAGTAAGAGGAAAAGAAGAGCGTTACGCGAGTGCAAGAGGGAGTGTAGTGAGTAAGTGCCTCCAGGGAGTAGCCCTGGCAAGGCACGTGTGGTGAGTAATGAGAGGTTGAGTGTGGAAGTGAGGAGTGTGGGAGGAAGGTATGGAGGGAAATAATATATATGGATATGAATCCTTGTGAGGTTTTATAACAAATAAAAGCATATAAAAACAATAGAAATATAAAAGATATAAAGTTATAAAAATATCAGCTCAAACGGCGTCACGGCGGAGCGCAGCAGCTGGTGTAGGCGCAGCCCTCAGCCGTACGAGGGACGCCGAAGGCTGCGCAGCCGCAGGCAGCAACAGATGGTCAGGCGACACAGGCACACAGCCCTCCAGCGAGGGCCGGCAGAAGTAGAGAGGAGGCCCTCAGAGGCCAGGTCCAATTGTAGAACAGCCCTCTGCCGTCAGGGCCGGCAGAGGCACAGAGGAGGTCTTCATAGTTCAAGGAGCTCAACCAAGAATCTTACACCAGGGAGCTGAGCCAAGGAGCTGAGCCAAGAAACTCTCACCAAGGATCTGACACATGTAACTGCACCAAGAAACTGTCCACCAGGAGCTGACACCAGGAGCTGAACGAAACTGTCCTAGAATCTCACAAACATGGTTTTTTATCAATTTTGACGGCTATGCTGGCTGTCAATTCATAATTTAAAATTTGAAAACAGGTTTCAGCCAGCATTGCTGTTTCACAAGAAAGATATAAATTACAATTTAATTTTAAAGAATGATTCGCAGATAGGAGAACATATAATTTGTTAGCAAATTATATGTTTACAAAATAAATAATATTAAGAGTAAAAGAATAAAACCTAAGACTATAAAAATACTCTTTGTTGATACCTAATCAAAACCATAGAAGAAAATAGTAGTGACATGACAGATGACAGTGATCAAAGAAAATAAACAAACTAAATATATAAGAAATATTATAAAGAGATGTGATTATTGTGAAGTAAAGTAAACGTAAGTATTAATAACATTACATTATCCCCCTTCCCCAGAAAAAATTTTTTGGCTGTTACAAAAAAATTTTGAGGTTTTTTAGTAATTACCTCCCAAACATAAATCTCTGCCATGCTTCTCGGCCATACTTCACACAAACAGAGTTAGGGGTTTTAGTGGTTCACATTCAATGACGCACTACTCCAAGGCAATACTAATTGCATACGTCTTTAGGCTTGTTTTAGGAGTTGACGTAAATCCGCTCACGTATAAGACCCATTAGAAAAGAGCTTGAGCTAGTATGCTCAGAAGGAGTGATTCAGGCTTATTTATTTACAAGGTGTCATCAACCGCACCTGATAAGAGAGAGAGAGAGAAGAGAGAGAGGCCTAACCATTGGTTTTAGTTCCCAAGGTTAGCCCAAAGAGGCTAAGAGTGATGATAAGGGCTTATTTATAAAGGTGTCATCACCCGCACCTAAGAGAGAGAAAGAGAGAGGCCTAACCATTGGTTTAAGTTCCCAAGGTTAGCCCAAAGAGGAAGAAAGTGATGATAAGGGCTTATTTATAAAGGTGTCATCACCCGCACCGTAGGCATTTTTAGGGAGATGCCAAGTCTCCAAGAAAAGTAAAAGATAAGACCCAATGGTATCAGACCATATAATGGGTAAGTTAAATAAAATAAATTTATTTTTTCAGAAAGAACTGAAGTGAAACTAAAAACCGAAAGAGAACACAATTAGCAAAAACAAACTTCGAACATAAAATGGGGCCTAAAGAATCGAAGCTTGAGAGAGTATAGAAGAGTGTAGATGTGAAATGATAATAATGTAATAATATGAAATAAATAAATATACTAGACTATGGTTTTATTAATAAGGTACCTCACAAGGAAACAATAGAGCATAGAACGAAAGAGAGCCAAATAGTATAAAGCTTGTGTAAGTGTAATTTTGAATTTTGAGAAATAAAATGAGAGGAACATGAGAGGAGAGGGTGAGGATCTTCCAAAGTGGGCGCCAATGTAACGTAATGTGTAACATAAGGGAGTTACATAAAGGAGTGAGTGTTACATGAGGAGGAGGTAAGGAGGAGGAGTATAGAGGAAGAGTGTGAGTAAGAAGTGTAAGTGTATAGTAAGAGGAAAAGAAGAGCGTTACGCGAGTGCAAGAGGGAGTGTAGTGAGTAAATGCCTCCAGGGAGTAGCCCTGGCAAGGCACGTGTGGTGAGTAATGAGAGGTTGAGTGTGGAAGTGAGGAGTGTGGGAGGAAGGTATGGAGGGAAATAATATATATGGATATGAATCCTTGTGAGGTTTTATAACAAATAAAAGCATATAAAAACAATAGAAATATAAAA
This sequence comes from Mythimna ferrago, assembly GCA_910589285.2. Classification (NCBI taxonomy): domain Eukaryota; kingdom Metazoa; phylum Arthropoda; class Insecta; order Lepidoptera; family Noctuidae; genus Mythimna; species Mythimna ferrago. Next base: position 12,337,144 of record OU342673.1, on the reverse strand, counting down.
GATATAAAGTTATAAAAATATCAGCTCAAACGGCGTCACGGCGGAGCGCAGCAGCTGGTGTAGGCGCAGCCCTCAGCCGTACGAGGGACGCCGAAGGCTGCGCAGCCGCAGGCAGCAACAGATGGTCAGGCGACCCAGGCACACAGCCCTCCAGCGAGGGCCGGCAGAAGTAGAGAGGAGGCCCTCAGAGGCCAGGTCCAATTGTAGAACAGCCCTCTGCCGTCAGGGCCGGCAGAGGCACAGAGGAGGTCTTCATAGTTCAAGGAGCTCAACCAAGAATCTTACACCAGGGAGCTGAGCCAAGGAGCTGAGCCAAGAAACTCTCACCAAGGATCTGACACATGTAACTGCACCAAGAAACTGTCCACCAGGAGCTGACACCAGGAGCTGAACGAAACTGTCCTAGAATCTCACAAACATGGTTTTTTATCAATTTTGACGGCTATGCTGGCTGTCAATTCATAATTTAAAATTTGAAAACAGGTTTCAGCCAGCATTGCTGTTTCACAAGAAAGATATAAATTACAATTTAATTTTAAAGAATGATTCGCAGATAGGAGAACATATAATTTGTTAGCAAATTATATGTTTACAAAATAAATAATATTAAGAGTAAAAGAATAAAACCTAAGACTATAAAAATACTCTTTGTTGATACCTAATCAAAACCATAGAAGAAAATAGTAGTGACATGACAGATGACAGTGATCAAAGAAAATAAACAAACTAAATATATAAGAAATATTATAAAGAGATGTGATTATTGTGAAGTAAAGTAAACGTAAGTATTAATAACATTACATTAAATGTAACGTAATGTGTAACATAAGGGAGTTACATAAAGGAGTGAGTGTTACATGAGGAGGAGGTAAGGAGGAGGAGTATAGAGGAAGAGTGTGAGTAAGAAGTGTAAGTGTATAGTAAGAGGAAAAGAAGAGCGTTACGCGAGTGCAAGAGGGAGTGTAGTGAGTAAGTGCCTCCAGGGAGTAGCCCTGGCAAGGCACGTGTGGTGAGTAATGAGAGGTTGAGTGTGGAAGTGAGGAGTGTGGGAGGAAGGTATGGAGGGAAATAATATATATGGATATGAATCCTTGTGAGGTTTTATAACAAATAAAAGCATATAAAAACAATAGAAATATAAAAGATATAAAGTTATAAAAATATCAGCTCAAACGGCGTCACGGCGGAGCGCAGCAGCTGGTGTAGGCGCAGCCCTCAGCCGTACGAGGGACGCCGAAGGCTGCGCAGCCGCAGGCAGCAACAGATGGTCAGGCGACACAGGCACACAGCCCTCCAGCGAGGGCCGGCAGAAGTAGAGAGGAGGCCCTCAGAGGCCAGGTCCAATTGTAGAACAGCCCTCTGCCGTCAGGGCCGGCAGAGGCACAGAGGAGGTCTTCATAGTTCAAGGAGCTCAACCAAGAATCTTACACCAGGGAGCTGAGCCAAGGAGCTGAGCCAAGAAACTCTCACCAAGGATCTGACACATGTAACTGCACCAAGAAACTGTCCACCAGGAGCTGACACCAGGAGCTGAACGAAACTGTCCTAGAATCTCACAAACATGGTTTTTTATCAATTTTGACGGCTATGCTGGCTGTCAATTCATAATTTAAAATTTGAAAACAGGTTTCAGCCAGCATTGCTGTTTCACAAGAAAGATATAAATTACAATTTAATTTTAAAGAATGATTCGCAGATAGGAGAACATATAATTTGTTAGCAAATTATATGTTTACAAAATAAATAATATTAAGAGTAAAAGAATAAAACCTAAGACTATAAAAATACTCTTTGTTGATACCTAATCAAAACCATAGAAGAAAATAGTAGTGACATGACAGATGACAGTGATCAAAGAAAATAAACAAACTAAATATATAAGAAATATTATAAAGAGATGTGATTATTGTGAAGTAAAGTAAACGTAAGTATTAATAACATTACAAGCTCTTTTAGAGTCATAAATTACAAGAAAAGAGGTAAATTCAATTTAGACACTATAGAATTAGAAGTTGTTTCAAAAGAGACTTTACCAATAAGTAAAGAAAAAAGAAGGATTTGATGGATTTATTGCCACTGATAGATCCCATTTTTCACGAATTTTATAAAAACATTAAAACTGATAGTGAAGTATCATCAATCCTGATTTAGACTCCGAAGACCCTGATGCAGGAGGAAACGGAGAAGAATTCAACTAACTCTATAATATTTTAACCTTGTTTTCAGAATAAAAATAATTATTTTGCAATTGTTTGTCTTTTAATTACCTATGCATACCTCTAAACATACCTACATGCATAATATTACGATTTCAGTCCCATAAGAGGTATGTAGAGACTATACTTATTACTTTTGATTTTTTTACCCTTAAATGTGTGTGGTGAACAACTAGATAACTCATTGGTGAACAACTTGATATGTCATTTTTTTTACTGCAAATACAGTAAATTCATTAAATAATCTTTTGTTATCTGAAAACTCAAGCAAATGAATTTCATTTCGATAAAAAAGTTTTCAATAACATAAAATCTGAATTTACAGATAAAACTTGAAATTAAAAATGGCTGCCCTGAAAAAATTGTATTTTCGACTTGTTAAGTTATTCACGCCTGGTACGGCCACACGGCTCCGAGTGGACCTGTTCAGTCAGTGCAAGCATTTGTCAGTATTCGTGTAGCTCAACTCAGGACAACTAAGGAACTCAACGACTTTACGAACTATACCAGAGAAAGGAGATTTAGGTAGGCCGCAAAAAGTACTCACGCCGCATGTTGAGCATCGCTGTCAAATTGTCCAACAACTTGTCTTGCGTTATGTGATATCATGATTATTTTAAGGACTTTAAAACTTTGACCCCTGAGTTCGTTTCGGTGTTTCTTCTTAGGGTAGTAAGTTAGGAAACACCGGTATCGTGTTTAAATTGACGAAAAAAATCGACTATTAAAAGTGTTTTTAAAAACCTATTTGAAAAATAAATATCATTTATGCTGAAGGACATTTTGTCCTCTAATGTATCTGAGTCAATATTAGGATTAACTGTCAAAACTTATTACGACGACATTAAGGGTGAGTTGCACCATTTAACTTTAACGATAACCAGACCATAACCAGCCGTGAAACGGCCGCCTATTGGTCAATTCGACGATTTGACAACTGTTAACGGCTTTGTTATTGTTATAGTTAAATGGTGCAACTCACCCTTAATCTTTGCTTGCTCTCCCGAAGCTTCATTGACCTCTAAACAGTTTAATTATGGCAAAGCAAATTTGCTATTTTATTGATTCCTCTTAGGAAAATAAGAGCTTACTCTTTGTTTGATATTTGCTCTAGTAATAAGGTAATCACATGTCTGCCAGTTGATAAGGTCTTGCATTTATGTTTTCGTATGGGACTTGAAATATGTATTCTCTCCTTGACTTTTTTTTTAATTGATATAAATTAGTGCTTGACTGCGGTTCCACCTCATGGTAAGCAGTGATGCGATCATTGAAGGTGAGGAGCACTAGTTTTTTAAGAGCCTATTCACTCTAGCCTTGAAGACACCTACATTGTAATTGGTTGGAAGATCGCAACAGGCAAACTGTTCTAGTCCTTTGATGTACGTGGTATAAACGATGAGGTTAAACGCTTAGTCCGGACCGTAGAGCTTTGGGTTGTCCGATGGTTGAAAAGAGATGACGGAATCAAGTCATGCAATACCTGCGTATACTCTTTAAAATGCATGCTGTGAATTTAACACAGAGTTAAAACTCTAGCATATTTTCAGATTCTAGGAATACTCTCACTCAGAAACTGGATCGATAACAGCCTCCAGTTCTGTTAATAGGTAATTAAATTAATTTCCATAAATGTTTACCTCCATATTTGCAACCCGAGTCGCTTTTAAATATCAAACCTTATTGAAACATAGTATAGTATATAAAATAGCGCAGTAACGTTTATTCCCGAATCCTATATCCCGCATTGCGGTATCTCAGTAGTTCTCCGCGCGATTGTAAATTATACAACAGCCCGAAATCAACGATCGGGCAGTAGCCGGGACCAGTCACAATACCCCTCCGGTAGGAGGATCCTCTTTTTTACAACGGAACGGACTTAACACCTATTTGCGCATACCTCTAAATATTTTTGAGACATAAATTGTCTCATCTCATGATGAAATATAATTCTGTAAAGCCCGAGCCATCTGTGATGGCACATTTTCCCAGGCAATTTATAACATAAATATATCATCAAGGCAAACACTAGATATATTAATACGAGCAGTTTTTAGTTATTATAAGGATTCGTTTTTTTAGGGTTCACTTTGTTGTCCGTCCGTCTGTCTGTCTGTCTGTCTGTCTGTCAAGACCCTTTATCTCGAGAACGCGTGGAGGTATCGAGTTGAAATTATAATTATTAATTACCATATACTCAGGTCTGTGGTCCCTTTAAGTTGTAAAAAAATCAAACTTCTAAGTTAACGAATAAAAAAGATACGGCCGATTACGTCGCAAAAAACGTATATTGAGAGCCTGCGTCACGCGGAAGATGAGGACGCCGTGATATCTTTCCAGCCACTCCTCAAAGAGGGGACTTACTGCCATAGTAATGATGTGCGCAAAATAGTCCAAGATCCTAAGGCCGCCAGACGTCACGTATTTTCTGACGAACAAAATGTGGACGATTGAGTACTATTAGTATGTACTAAGAACGCATGCCTACCTGCTAGCTTGCTTAAACGGCCAATTTTCAGGTATCAGGTAATCAAGGTACATAAAATTATTACTTACCTCACGTAAATTCTCAAAGCTGATTTTTACGTATTTTATAGGCAATATCTTTAAAATCAAGTCGCCAATACTCCCAGACACATTCCGTCGGCCATATTGCTTAACAGACGCTTTAAAGCTCCCAAAAAAAATGATGTAACTTCACGTATTTTCTCAAAGCTGATTTTTACGTATTTTGTAGGCAATATCTTTAAAATCAAGTCGCCAATACTCCCAGACACATTCCGTCGGCCATATTGCTTAACAGACGCTTTAATGCTCAAGCATGAGAATTTACGTGAAGTTATGTCATTTTTTTGGGAGCTTTAAAGCGTCTGTTTTGATGAATGTGTCTGTTTTGTTGATTTTAAAGATATTGCCTACAAAATACGTAAAATTTGAGAAATGCACTAATTTCTTAAATCCGTCTTTAATGTTACAGTAATAATTGATACACGACTTAATAGAGCCACTTGACACCATATACTGCACAGTATCATCCTTATAATGTTCCCACTGCTGGGACTTGGGCCTCTTCTATAGGAGAGCAAATAGGTCATTGACCCATCACGCAGGCCCAGTGCGTATCTGTATATCGCGTGCTTTTGAATTTTTGATTGTAGGACATGCCGGTTTCCTCACAATATTTTCTTTCACGATATTGAGAGCAATGGTGATGAAAAAAATTACACAAAGTAAAGCTCGTTTTCTCATAATAAAAAGAAATGGAAGTAAATAAATAGCACGATGAAACAAGTAAATAAAAATAAAATCAACCCTAGAATACTGTGGCAAGTACTGAATAAGCTGTCTGTCTGGTCGTTACAAAAACTCAGTTGATGAGACCATCATTAGAGCCTTTAAAAAGAAAAAAATAAATAAAATCCACAGTTGACAACTTTGCCAAAGAATTTAGAAACAGTGTTATAAAGATTCTGCCTTAATATAACAAACGTTTACTGAACGAGTCAGAATAATTATGTATTTCCTAATAACACATCAATGTACTTCCCAAAAGCTATAAAATGCTAGTGTAAATAAGCTAATTAAAAACCTAAAGAGCAGCCAACCCGATATACATTTTCACTGTTTTTCATACAACCGCTCTTACGCGATTATGACGTTATTACATATTTTTCATTGGATATTTTAAAAACAGATATATTATGTGGATAATATTAGGTCCTTACATATGAAATTAGCGTTTTGTCGTACTGACCACTTTGATCTGAAATATTGCCTCTTTGGTTAAGAACTCCAATTTCAAATTTATAAATTCATTTAGCTGGTATTTGGGATTTTGAAAACAGTCATTCTTTTGTTTTTTCCTGATTATTTTTTTCTTTGGCGTCGCTTATTACCGCACAATGGAAAACATGAAATATCGGTATATTTACGAGTACGAGTTCTACCGTGGCACCAGTGCTGCAGAAACAGCTCGAAGGATTAATGATGTGTACGGCGCTGGTATCGCAAAAGAAAGCACGGTACGTTTTTAGTTTCAACATTTTCGTTCTGGAAATTTCGACCTTCAGAACCAATCCCGTGGACGGCCGGAGACCAAAGTGGAAAATGAAGAAATTAAGGCTATTGTGGCAGCGGATCCATCACAAAGCACTTCAGAGATAGCTGCAGGCTTTGAAGTAAGTGATAAAACTGTATTAATCCACTTGAAATAAATCGGAAAAGTAAAAAAAAAACTCGAACGATGGGGGTACCTCATGAATTGAGTGAATCGAACTTGCAAACACGCGTCGACTGCTGTGTTACTTTGCTCAACCGACACAATAATGAAGGGATTTTAAGTCGAATAATTACTTGTGATGAAAAATGGATACTGTACGATAATGGAAGCGCTCGTCGCAATGCTGAACCCTGGAGAACCAGCCAAACCCTGCCCTAAACGAAAATTGACTCAGAAAAAGTTACTTGTGAGTGTTTGGTGGACTAGCGCCGGTGTCGTTCACTACAGCGTTCTAAAATCTGGCCAAACGATTACGGCAGATATCTATTGTCAGCAACTGCAAACCATGAAGGAAGAACTAGCTGCTAAACAACCGAGATTGGTCAATCGCTCTAGGCCACTGCTGCTTCACGACAACGAAAGACCACACACTGCACAACAAACAACCACTAAGTTGGATGAGCTACAATTGGAATATCTGCGACATCTATCGTACTCCATTTTTACGGAATTTGGACAACTTCTGACAAGGAAAAAAGTTCAACTTCGATGCGGCAGTCCAAACCGCCTTCAAAGAGTTTATTGATTCTTGCCCTATGGTTTTTTTAGTAAAGGGATCTATGAACTACCTATGAGATGGCAAAAGTGCATAGATAACAACGGTGCATAATTTGATTAATAAAATATATTTTACAAAAAAATATATATATTCCTCCCGTACAAAACGCTAATTTCATAAGTAAGGACCTAATGTATCATCTAAGCTCATGCTGAAATCAATTTATTTTATGTAAAACTAATCCAGTAAAGACCCATGAAAATCTGTTATTCGGCATGAACCCTAATGTACTTAAAAATTTAAAAAGTCAATAAAATATAAGAATAGAATCCTTGTTTTAAACCCGATTCTGAATAATGAAATTTTTATCCAAATGTTCTTACAGTTTAAAAAAAAAAAAGGAATTTTTAAAACAAGTTTTGTGTAATATTCGAGTTAATGACGGTATTACCGAGTGCCAGCAGAGCTTTCTGGTATTATCTCTCTGTTTTCGCATTGCCTTTTTAATAAACATAGTATGTACCGGCAAGCTTCCAAACCATTCTCAGGTTAACCATAAACAAGTGGGGAAGCGCCCTCTTAATACTAATAGAGTTCCTGGGGTAGATAATATTAGGTACGAGTTTGTTGACATAAAATCCATCTGCGATCAGATGACAGGTGTCATCGTAAAAGTGATCAACACTATAGTCTGTCTAATAAGTTAACCGACTTGGGAATTTTGTATAATATTTAATCATTTAAAAAATACTTATATTCGATACTTTTCATAAGGTTCTTCTGTTAGTAAACAATGATCTCTATCTCTTAATCAACCTTGATTATTGAACCCGTGTTGACTACATCAGATTTAATTAAATCTTAATAATTACCCAAGTCGTTTAACTTATTAGACAGACTATAGTATAAAACAAGGCAAATACCCAGAAGTACTTAAATCAGGTATAGTGAGCCCAATATATAAAAAGGGCAGTTTCACTGATTATGCAAACTATAGACAGATCATTATCCTTCCAGTTAATTATAAAATAAATCTAAAAATATGTCTGTAGGTACAAAATTTTTATATAAAAAAACTGGTTAAGTGCGAGTCGGACTCGCGCACTGAGGGTTCCGTCCAAACTACAACTCCCGAATGGAGTCTCTAAGATTTTTCCGAATTGCAAAATTTTCTTTTTCTTACATATTTAACAACAAATTTACTTTTTTCAGATTTATTCCTATACCTGTGCTATAAGACCTTGCTTTGTGCCAAATTTTAGGACTCTGAGTCAACGGGAAGTACCCTATAAATTTCGATCTTTGAGAGTATCAAAAAATATTTTTTTTTGCGACATAAACGGCTGCATCTTTTTTATTCGTTAACTGAGAAGTTTGATTTTTACACAACTTAAAGGGACCGCAGACATGAGTATATGATTTTAATTTCAACTCGATACCTCCACGCGTTCTCAGGATAAAGGGCCATGACAGACAGACAGACAGACGGATGGACAACAAAGCAATCATAAAAGGTTTCTGTTTTTTCCTTTTGAGGTACGGAACTCTAAAAGTGAAGTGTTGAACACACAATGTGGTTTTCAATCAAATAAATCAACTTTACAGCTGTTGTCAAAATCCACGGAAGAAGTCAATTAATCTCCTGATAAAAATCATGTAATTTTGTAATTTATTGATATCAACAAAGCTTTTGACACACATTATATGACACGTTGCTAAAAAAACTAAATGAGTCCGGAATTCGAGGGTCATTACTTTAATGGTGCAAGGGTTCCTCCATAATCGTATGTACAAAGTTAGGATCGATAAAATAAAAGCAGTAACGCCATTGAAGGAACGGCCCAAGGTTCAGTACTTGGACAATTACACTACTCAACTTATGTTAATGACGTGGAACAAGCGGTCAACCACTGTTTTATCCATACCAATATGCTGATGACACATGCCTAGTAGCCCACAAAATCGTAAATGTGGCTGTTCAATGGCTCCAGGATTATTTTACTCAACTTTCAAAATGAGCACATGATGCTGGACTGGTATTTAATGCAAGCAAAACTAAAATCATCCATGTTCACTCCTACACCATGTTCACCTAAGACAAACTGCCTCTGTTAGGACAATCGCTTATAGTTACAGCTGCCTGCACTTCTTTAGGTTCATGTCAATGTGAGGTAATCGAGCAATTCACACAACATACCTACCTGGGATTAGTTGTAAACAGACGGATCAACTGGAACTTTCCCGTGGACTCAATCTGTGATAAGTTGCGAGCCATTCTGGTTAAGTTCTATATTTTAAAATCTAAAGTGCCGTTTAAAATCTTACTGAACATATAAATTGCTTGAGAGGAGTCAATCATTGCGTACGGAATCTACGGAATCACGTGCTATGGACGAACATTTAAATATTGTACCTTGGATTAGAACGGAACGGTACGGCTACGGTAGGCGAACGATAGAATATTTAGTTCCCGCATTAATTAATGAAATCCTGCATAATATCAAAAAAAACCTAAAAGCTAAAAATTATAAACAAAAAATTAAAAAAACACTATCGCGACTAACTAAACAACTTAGCTTTACTAGAGATTATGTTTTAATATATTTACAATAATATTTATTTATTCAAGTACCAAGTCCCAAATAAAAATAAAAATTAACAAATACATTGCCAATTTATCAATACAGCGAACTTAATTAAAGTACGAGTAATATAAAATTCATATTCACGGAAACATGAATACGAAAAAAAAACACGAATAATATTAAAATTTATACTAGTCAATACACACAATAGTTAAAATAATGTTTACTGATAGAAAGTATCTACCTGTATATATTGACTTGAACTTATCCTCCAATGAGCTATCCAATAGCGCAACGCTCCGCAGATACGTGACGTGCAAATCATTCACGTACCTACAAGTGCACGTACTAATAGATATTTTACACCACCTGCTCGATAATGCCCTTTTATAAGTCACTTATAGCTAGTCATTCTGTCCCTAGGGAGATGATTCAGTATGGGCAATTCCTAGGGAATAATGAGATTTGAATTTGGAACGTCTAAAACCGTCAATATTAAGTGAATAATAATTATTAAGCTATTGCATAGCTTCTATCTCGGGCCTTGAGCATGGAGACCGAATCCAGAAATTCCGTAACGAAAATAAGGGATGGGATCAATAGGAGATAGGAGAAATAGGAGATGGGTGGGGTTAAGCAGCTGTTAGCGAGGTCTGGTTTTTGATGGAAGAGGTTAAGCAGCTGTTGGCGAGGTCTGGTTTTGGATGGAAGAGGTTAAGCAGCTGTTGGCGAGCTCTGGTATTGGATGGGTGGGGATAAGCAGCTGTTGGCAAGGTCTCATTTTGGATGGGTGGGGTTAAGCAGCTGTTAGCAAGGTCTGGTTTTGGATGGGTGGGGTTAAGCAGCTGTTGGCGAGGTCTGGTTTTAGATGGATGGGGTTAAGCAGCTGTTGGTGAGGTTTCATTTTGGATGGGTGGGGTTAAGCAGCTGTTAGCGAGGTCTGGTTTTGAATGGGTGGGGTTAAGCAGCTGTTGGCGAGGTCTAGTTTTGGATGGGTGGGGTTAAGCAGCTGTTGGCGAGGTCTGGTTTTGGATGGGTGGGGTTAAGCAGCTGTTGGCGAGGTCTGGTTTTGGATGGGTGGGGTTAAGCAGCTGTTGGCGAGGTCTGGTTTTGGATGGGTGGGGTTAAGCAGCTGTTGGCGAGGTCTATTGCATAAGTTGATAAAAAATGCTATGCAATAGCTTTACCGTGGCAGTCCCCGAGTGCCACACGTCTTTTTTTTATTATTTATTTATTGCAAGTAACGTTGACTCATATACAAATATAAAAAATAATAATCAAAACAGTCACAATTAAAATTACAGTTTTAAAATTAAAATCAATTAAGTTAAATCATGATCATCATCATATATAGTGCGTCATTAAATTTAATTAAATTGAAATTACATATATAACTAGATAATAAAATAAAATTGTAATTATTAAAATTCAATCAATAAAAAAGATTAATAATAAAATTAAAATTAAATAATAAAATCAGAATTAAATAATATAATCAAAATTAAGTAATAAAATCAGAATTAAATAATATAATCAAAATCAAATTAGAAAATCAGAATTAAATAATATAATCAAAATTAAATAACAAAATCAAATTTAAATTCAAATTATAATGAAATTACTTATTGCGTCACAAGCCTGTCACGTTTCGCAAACACAGTGCATTATAATGCGATAATCCAGTCGCTCTGCAAGCGCGGCCAGCATGCTATTAGCGCTCCCCCGCACTCGATGCACCAACGACGTACCTCTCTTGCGCATTAATGTGTGGAAATAATCCACGCGCGCTTCCGCAAACATTGCCGATGCACTGCAATAGCGGGGGAGCCCCAACATCATCCTGAACGCATTGTTGAACTGGACACGAAGGGCGCTGTACGATTTTTGCGAGTAGTCGGCCCACACCCACAGGCTGCACGTGTACAGTGTAGTGCAGTAGGCTCTAAAAAGAGTCACTTTCACCTCAGTTGAGCACCGCGTAAACCTGCGGAGGTCGCTGTCGGTTAGAGCGAACATGGTGAAGTTCGCTCTGACCGACAGCGACCTCCGCTCCCAAAAAAGGTACGTGCATCACACACAACAAAAAAAAACAGAATAAAACGTGGCCTGGTTACTGACGAGTTACAAAAAAAAAAGAAATGAAATGAAAGAGCGCGAGCGATAACGAAAATTGAAACCATAGAATTTTAGAGTAGTGAATTTTATTTGTTTAAAATTGCAAAACATGTTGAGTGATAGTTAAGATTAAGGGCCAAGCGCCCAAAAGTGCCATAAAACAGTGATTTTCTGAGGCCTACTCCTCCGTAACGGGTAGGTCAATTGGTTTGAAAAAAATATATGTTTATTATAGATTCATGAACAATAATATCAACATTTGATTTTTTCGTTCAATTAATACTTTTGTAAAAAAAAAATATTTAGCAATTTCGCAACTTTTCGCAACTTTTCCCTACTCCTTCGAAACGGCTTGGACCTTTAGAAACATTTTTACACATAAAAATTGGTGGTTAAATATTCTTCAAAGTGAACATTGCATATGTAAATCAATCAATATCTCGCAGAGAAAATGGATTTAAAGCGCTTTCTGGGCGCTGCTGGCCGCAAATAAATGCACAGATTTGCGTACTGCCGCCTAGGCGAGTGCGAGAGTTGCGTTCACATAATTTCGGCCAGATGGTTCAAGGGACTATACGCCTTAACTAGTACATAATACTTATATTTCTCCAAATATAACTTGTTTTAGTAAACGTAATTATATAAATCCCTCACTAACGTTCGTGATTAATATTAGCAACCTTCGTTTCGTTCAGAATTCAACATGCCCCCCGCGACTTAAAGACACTGCTTTATCCCCTAGTCACATAATCTACTATTACGTTTATGTATCTTGTGCGATTATTTTTTTACCCACAATGGTGTTTGAATGATAATACTGAACTTCTGTATTAACGTAATTAAGCCAACATTATTAATTAGTTTTAGAGTTAAAACAGTGTTGTTATGCGAATGTGAGTACTAATCCAAAACAATTCTAGTTTAATGGTACAAAAAATAACAAAACTGTAAAAAGACTTTTTTTTTAATAGCCTTCACTGTCCCACTGCTGGGCAAAGGCCTCCCCGAACTTCTTCCAGGTATTCTTTTCTTGAGCTACCTCGAACCAGTCCCCGCGGTAGGCATCTAGGTCAACTCGCCACCTCTTCCTAGGTCGACCTCGGCGGCGTCGTCCATCTTCAGGTACCCACTTTGTGGAAACTCTTGCCCAACGGTCAGAGTGCATGCGACTGATATGACCCGCCCAATCCCATTTTAGCGTGGCAGCTTTTTTTCCTACATCTATAATACCCGTCTTTTGACGTAGCGTGGTGTTCCTCATTCTGTCGGCTCTTTTGACACCCAGAATGCTGCGTTCCATTGCTCGTTGGCAAACGCCAAGGCGAAACTTTTGCGACTCGGTGAGCGACCATGTCTGGGCACCGTAGGTTAGGACGGGCAGGATACAGATATCGATGAGTTTTCGCTTTATTTATGAAGGAATAAAAAAATACACAATACACATAGCCAAACAAAACATGTTTTTATAAAATGTTCTCAAAGATTAATAAAAAAAACTCCAATTGAGTGGTATGACTCACATATTGAAAAATAAACGTATATTAAAAATATATGATCACAAGAAGAATTTCATCTACAGCAATATCGTCAGCGTAAATAGAGATTACAAAGGACTCACTGAAGCAGTAACGCGTACCATTTAGAACCACCATTCAGAAGGCGATAAGTATACCTACGTATACGTACGTACCTACGTATACTTATCGCCTTCTTCGGGAATTCAATAGGAAGGGATCTTTACTAAATATTATTATTGAGCTTTACACCAGCGAAATAAGTTCGTGAAGTCAATAGAATAAAAACAGTGGAATTTATTTTAGTTCAACCTCAGATCTGACGTCATCAACTGCTTCAGACTACTTGGGCGCAAACACAAAACTGCGATGCAATGTCGCTTTGTAAATATCTAATGTATCGCTAGAACTTGCTAATTTACTCGCATCACACATTATATTAGGCTATTTTGACATTATGTCTGAGCCTGCTATTACAATAGTGTCAGAATGGTCTATCATTGTTTTCATAATTGTTGATTTTGAGTAATTTTGGTAATCTAAGTTAATATAATGGCGTCATTATGACTTTCCCATGATCAACCACTGACACTCCGTTGAAAGAAGTGGGATAGAAGGGTAATCTCGTACATATTTACAAATGAATGTCTTACGTATGCAGTAATCTGCAAAAAATTTGACAGTTCCTTTGATCAAGTTACCTACCATTATAACGTCATTGTGCAGTCATTGCTTTCAATAAGCTCGATATTGTCATTTTACCGCAACTCTATTACGAGACCATTGACCGATCAAGGATCGATCATTATGAATCATGTGGAATGACGAATTTATAAAAATAGCAGACTTGGGCCCCTGTTTAGTTTGCCATCATCAAACCAAACATGACGCGGAGGCTAATAGTAATTGTTATGTTATTTATATCAAATACCTTTTATTTCAGACGCAAAATATAATTGCAGTTTTCTATCAGGAATTTCTCAGTAGCAGCCAAGACTCAAGATTTACGCTAGGTTGCAGGCAAAAGCTTTGTTTCCTGTAACACAACTGTGCAATGTGGTTGTTTCTGTAAGTACGCCTCTGCTTACAAATATATAACACAGGTCATAAACTCATAACATTAATGCACTTATTTATTATTTTATTTTTTCTGGAGCGTTCTCTTATTGTTTGCCCCAGAAGAAATCAGCCACCACATTTTTACTTAACCTTTCGTATGTCGTAATTAGAGACACAATTAAAAAGTTATCGTGTCCCGCGTGGATCCGCGCAAAGATCGTTCTGCGTCTCGACTTGATGGAAGCATATCGTTCCCACTGCTGGGAGTCAGCCCTCCTTACGGCATTTTCCTTCACCGTTTTGATAGCAGTGGTAATGAAATAAATTACACCAAGTAATGCGCCTGGTAGGGTTTGAATCCGCGACCTACAACTCGTAAGTCGGAGCCATTACCAATCGGCCACTACTGTAGCTAATCACTGACTGACTGTACGGTATAACGATACTTGCTTTAATTCACTTTAATTCTTTATTGTACACCATGATAAATAACAAATAAGTGGATATCAGTTCATGTACAAAGGCGAGCTTAACTCAAAGTTAAGTTTTCTTCCAGCAAACCATTGAGTGATAGAGAGAGATCACAGTAGGTAGAGGGTAAGATCCAGTGCACAATTTTAAAATTACAAATAATATAAATAAAATAATACATAAACATTCCTACATATATAAATACATACTCACATAATATATACATAAATACATATATGAATACATACTTATATAATATATATACAAATACATATATATTCCTACTATGTCATTGTGAAAGGAGATGCTCTTTAAGTTTCCTCTTGAAGATATCTAGAGAAGGGCTGTCACGTAAGGAGTGCGGAAGAGAGTTCCATAGACGCACTGCAGTGACAGAGAAAGAGCCATCATAACGGCTGGAAGTGTGAAATGAAGTACGAAGAAGAAGAGAATTGGCAACTTGCATTACTAAAATAAAAATATGAAAGCTAATTTCTTCTGGAAAATTCAAAGTAGAGAGATATTTTTACTATGTAATTTATAAATTGGTGTATAAATCTCGCCATCATATCTTATTAAGTAGAGGTGCCAATAAAAAAAAATCATAATAGTACATAATGATATAAGTGTGTAATGTTAGTGATTACCGTTGAGGCGGTATTTAGACCCGAGCCGTGGTGAGGGTCTTAAGAGAGCTGAGAACTGTAATCTTTAATGACTCACGTGTATCATACGAAGTTTTTCAATACACTTGTGAAGAAAATAACAGTAAAACTAGTCATTTTTTTTGTGACATGGCGGTAAAAGTCTGTTTTCATATACGCACGCATATTTTTTTTTTATTTACTCCAAGGGGAAGGCTAAGGTATTTTGATCATATTGCCTAGTCTTGTGTTTATGTTTTTTGCGTGAAAAGTTTTTACTATAATGTCTTTCGTAGTGCAATAGAATACGCATGTAACATTTGCTAATGATTTTGTAGTATTTAATGTTAAAGGTGGAGAAAGCACAATACCAAGCCAGAGTCGTCGGTCTCAGAACTACTTAGAACAGAATATTATGGAAAAAAGTAGAATGAGAAATTTTTTATTCGGAACAGACGCAGACCAACAGTACAAACTTATGGGAGAACGAAGATGAGGAAATAAGGTATCCACTAAATAGATCTTTTATACCATTCCAGAATATCAGAGATTTAAATGCGTAAAGAATAACTTGAGTTTACTCAAGAGGCATTGTTTTGTGTATAGTATTTTTATTGCTTTGACTTTTTATCTTTTTTGTCTTCAATTTAACATGTAAAATTTTAATAGGTATTATAAAACAGAAATCCTGAATTTTATCTCTACAAGTGTTTTTGCTAAGCTGGAACCAGTATGGTTTTTGTCAACTGTTATATAATAGGTTTTTATTCAACGTGTCTATCTTTTAAGGCAGGCTCACTATAGTCTGTCTAGTAAGTTAAACGACTTGGATTTTTTTTAAGGAAATTAAAAATCTAATGTTGGCAACCGGAATTTTAGTTGTCATTCACTTGTTTTTTGAGATGATGATAGTTCTACAACAGATCTTGATCATAGTATGGCTAGTGATGATGAATCAGTAAGTGGAATAGAATATTTAGAATGAGATTTCTCGTACGACTCCAGATTTATTTTATGACTTATGACACTATTATGTCTTTGCAAATGTATCCTACTTTGTTATAAGAACATCATTAAAGAGACTGAAATAGGTATATATTAAACGAAAATCTTTTGCATTTTTTAATGTTAAAAAGTCCCCTAATAAAATCATTTGAAAAATACTTAAATTGGATAATTTTTATAAGGTTCCATTATTAAACAATGACCAAGATCTCATAATCAACCTTGATTTCTGAACCAGTGTTGACTACATCAGATTTCATTTTACCCTAAAAATTACCCAAGTCGTTTTACTTATTAGACAGACTATAAATGTTTTATAACAGTTTACCTTTATAAAAAGATGATTTAATTTTATGTAAAACTCAAAAGCATTAAATAATTAGAACACAAAATCTTAAGGACAGAAAAATTGATGCCAGATTTTGCTTAGAAAATTCACCCTGGAAAAAAAAATGGAAAGATAATAATGAAAGATAGGAAAACTTGGCAATTATTATCCTGCTACATTATATTAACATAACAATTTACCTGTCGGGAGCGGAGCGCGCTGTCGCCTTGATCATGGTCGAAGTTTGCATGTCAGTGAGTTTCTTAATACATCTCTGACCAGGCATTATATTGCACACTTCCAGAGGGAGGTACGTGTGTTTGTGCTCCTGCCCTACTGCCTGTACTTGCAGACATGGCAAATGTGGATATCGTAGCTTCATTTTATACTTGTCCAAGAAATATTTTGCTACAGTACATTCTACTGTTTGTCCATTTTCTAGCTATTGAAAGAAAATAACGTTTTATTTGCAAAGGTGTTTAAATAAACATAATGTTATTTCTCAAATAAATACAATATTCATTCTACATCAATTTTGTAATATATTTCGATCAATATCAAAGATTTTACTAGTTTTAAAATAACTCCGAAACGTAATAATCAAATATTAAACGCGCGGCGGCGAGCCGTGCCGTCATCGGGTATCGCGGCGACTCTATTAAAGCTATTAACAGATGGACACACTGCGCGTTCAACTTTTAAACTGCCTTTGACTTTTTTTGCAGCTTTTTTTTCAGGATTTTTTTTCCAAGAATATAGCATGTGCTCTATCTGTAAAAATAGCCCTTTCAGAATATTTTTGCAAGATGTTAGTTTATCCTAGGAGATAAATTTACTATGATTCAAAGAGCTCATGTAGAGGAGCTCTTATGGCTAGTTTACACAATGCAAGCTACTGACTAAATAGTACGCAGCTACTCGTATTACTTAGTCGTATGCCAGTAGCTCAGCTCGCCCTAGCTGTTTTCACAATGATAGTAGACATTAAAATGATGACAACTATTTAATTACCTATATTTAGATACCTATATTATATAACTAGCTTTTGCCCACGCGGCTTCACTCCTGCTCTTCCCTACTCCACCCTACTATACCCTACTTTACCCTACTATACCCTACTCTACCCTGCTCTACCCTACTCTACCTTCCTCTGCCCTACCCTATCCTACTCTACCTTACTCTACACTAGTCTACCCTACTCTACCCTACCAAACTTCACATCAACCATCTACTAAATAGTCCGAACAAAGCCTAAACATTTGGTCTGGATAGGTGAGCCCGTTCTTGCGTTATAAAATTACAACGAAAAGTGACATTGATTTTTATATACATATATAGATAGCAGTATTATAAGACCCAGTACTTTCAAACAACGTTCTATAGTTCCAATCTTACTTATAATAGCGTGATGTACCTAAACATCCTCCTAATGTTCTTACATTTTACAAATATTTCCAACTTCTACGCGAACGAAATCGTTGACAAGAACTATTAATAATACATAAACAAGGTCCGTTAAAAAAACTTAATAGAAACATTTTCGATTTCTACGAGGACGAAAGCTAGTATCGTTACAAATATAATCTGTCAATGCAACTTTGTATAGATGTAGTTGCACGAACGTATAAATATAAAAATTAAAAGCCTGAAATTATAAATCTTACATCACACACATACACTCACCATTTCAACTTATAAACCAAGAGGTCAGTTGGGTATCTATTAAGTATTTTTTTTACTAACATTGGTATCATTTGTTCATACACTCGTAGGTACTAGCAGACCCAGTTCCAAGGCAGAGCTAGGTACTAAAATACAAGTTCCTAGCCAAGTTTGGCATCACATGTTAGAATTTCATTGTAACAATATCATTTCTAAGAACAAAATTGACTTGTAGACAAATTATATTTTTTTGTTTGTAATAAATTGGACTGGGCAGGACATGTCTGCCGCATGTCTAACGAGCTGTGGGCGCGAAACGCAGGATTGGTGCCCGGACACGAAGGAGATTATGGGACGACCTGGATGGCTTCCTTGAGAATTGGAATGAGAAAGCGAGGAACCGTGATCGTTAGAAGGAGTGGAGGGAGGCCTTTGCCCACCAGTGGGACAATATGGGCTAACAAAAAAAAACTATTATTATATTGTTTCTATCTAGCTAATTAGCCCATTATTTCCCACTGTTGGACTTAGACCTCGCTGTCTCTTTTCCACACACATCTGTTTTCTGCAGTTGCGGGCTAGGGCTAGTCGCTCCGGTAAAAAAAAATGTTTACATAAACTTAAATAACATTATTAGTGCGTATGTCATCATAAAACCTCACAATTATTTAGGAGTGATCCCGTTGTATTTGGAGTCGGTATAACATATTGTAGGATTGTAGCTCAACCTCAACAAATTTTGGCTTCAGGCGTGCTATTCCCTAAGAAAACAGCCTTGAGCGCAGCGCTGACCGCAGAGACGAAATCCAAATAGGTATGTACATTGGATTAACAATCCAAGGCCCTTAAACATTGGATTTTTAATTTAATGTACTGCGCTTTCGACTCGTCGCTGCGGGCTGGGCTGTTTTCTTAGAGATTAGCACCGCTGGAATGTATTGTTTATGGAAATAAACTCCGGACGCAATATTTCAATCCATACTTGTCTTAGGGCAAATTTTTCAATAGTCATATACCTACATCCTGTGCGCATTAATATGGCACCTGATGAATGACGTTTGAAGTATTGAGTGTATTGAATTTAATTTATTTTTTTTGTATATCAACATTTATTTTGCGCAGAGTAGTTTCTCATGACATAGGTACTAGTTTTTTACGAATTCACGATGCTTTAAATGTGACAAAACAAACTATTTTCGTAGTGAAATGAATGTGGCAACTGTTTTCGGGCCAGGTGTCATGTTAATGCGCTCGGGTTGTAGGTTTTATTTGAAGAATAAATATGGCAGTATGACAGCTTTTGTGTGCCAGACGGCCATATTTATATTCTGTAGGTTAACGAAAATGTGAAAGTAGAGTATGTCTAATAAGTTAAACGACTTGGGTAATTATTAGGATTTAATGAAATCTGATGTAGTCAACACGGGTTCAATAATCAAGGTTGATTAAGAGATGCAGATCATTGTTTACTAACAGAAGAACCTTTTAAAAAGTATCGAATATAAGTATTTTTTAAATGATTAAATATTATACAAAATTCCCAAATCGGTTGACTTATTAGACAGACTATAAGTACAGATAGAGATTTTTTTATGGTGGGAAAATCATCAATGACAACCCCCGCTCTTGGGCGGAGCGAGAGATAGTGTCAGACTCTTACTGACTAAAAACCCACCCCATTCCTTCAAGCCTTCATACCGGGGCTCAAGCTATCTTTCGAAACTAACCGTGGCCCAGGTAGGCTTCGACCCAGCTAGGCCACTACTGTTGCTGACGACAGATAGAGATCAGTCTGTTACGCTTTCACGGTTAAATTTCGGAACTGATTTTAACTCTTTGAATGTCGTAATTAGAGACACAATAGAAAGACAATTACCTTATGTCGGACTGTGTAACTTAAGACATTCGAAAGGTTAATGGATTTTAATACGGCGTAAGCTTAAAATGAAAGGAAGGAACCCAATAGGTTGTTACCCTATAGAGTTACTTACGAGTAATTAAAAGGTTACCTTATAGGGTCAGAGCCGGATTTAAGCATAGGCTGTTGCCTATGGGCTGCCGCCACAAGAGAGCCGCCACCACACCAGAAAAAATAAATTAAATCGATAAAGGCTCAGTAGAAACAAAAAGAATACTGAGTTTTGTTACAAATAAATGAAAAACTTATATTTTTCTTTAAAAATCTGCGAGATCAAGCAGCACGTAATATGAACACAAATGGCGCCAGTCGCGCATTCTATCACGCCGCGCTAGGCTCATAGCAACAGCGGAGAATGGCTTGTCACACGGCGCAAGCATAATTTTAAAGCGTTTATCAGTCAACTGTTAACCACAAACGATTTGAGGGCTTCCACCACATGCACTGCCTATGGGCTGCCGAAGTCCAAATCCAGCGCTGTTTTGGGTACTTTGTACCTTGCTTTAACTTCGATTTTGCGTCCGCAATAATCAACATTCATGCAAAGTAAGTCGCTGACGAAGGCCTTTGTATTTTCAGCACTCTTGTTACTCGGTCTATCAAAAACTCACTTAGAACAATTCAATTACTTTCCTATTAAATTCGTATCCTATTCGAAATTTACATAATCCCTTAAAAGTAAATTCATTTGCCCAACCCGCATGATAACGAGGTATATTTCTCGTGTTTTATAATATTTTCTTTTTGAGAAGTACCTAGAGGTACCTCTATTAGCCATTTTATCATTTTTATTTTCAGTATCACAGTAGCGTTCATACATATGTAAATTCTCAAATACACAAGACCCAGAACAACTATTTCTAGGCCTTACAAATATTTGTTCCGTGCGGGAATCGATCCTGCGATACTCAGCGCAGCAGCCAATCGCTCAACCACAGGGCCAACCGTGCTGTCAATGTCAATCAATCAATCATATTATAGTTTCATGTCACATTTGATATTTGTTAGATTCGTTTTGTCGCTGACGGATTATAATCTGTATTCAGTTAGTATTTTATTGTGTATGTTACAATATTTTAGTTGGTTAGTTGAGTTATTTTTTTGGGTTCCGAACCTCAAAAGAACACAAAAAATACCACAAAAAAAATTATGACGTGCATAAACACTAAGAACGGGATTTTGAAAATTCAGCCTTTGGTGAAAACTGGGAATTTCGTATGTATGTAAAATCACATTCCGTGTACCGATAAACTTGAAACATAGCACATTAATAGTACCTAACTTAAGTAATCATAAACAGCGAACAATGGGTTGACTGTATCGAAAGATATACTACATTCATTTACTGTTAGGCGTTACGAAGTTCGCCGGGTCAACTAGTAAAGATTGATTTCAGAACATTCTTCGTTTTTCAAAACTACCCTCAGAACATGATTTTATGGGTGTTAAAGTTTCAAAATTTTATTGTAACGTTTTATTAAACAGAAAAATAATTTATATGACTAATAAATTACACCTAATCTATTAATTGTGCCCCTGCACTTGATCAATACCTATTTTAAACAGTTTAAACAAGATACGGGATTGTTCAAAACAATTATCGCGATCTTGCAACGTAAAGAGCAACGGATGGAACTCAGGTACTCAGGCCAAGTGCGAATCGAACTCGTGCACAAAGGGTTCCGTATCGTCTGTTTCAAAATACGCAAAAAAAAAACATATTTGTTTTATGAGAATCCCTATAAATATTTTTTTTTTTTAGCAGCAACAGTAATACATCATCTGTGAATATTTCAACTGTCTAACTATCTCGGTTCATGAGATACAGCTGGTGACAAATGGACAGACAGTCAGATAGACGGACGGACAGCGGAGTCTTAGTAATCCAATAAATTATTTTTAACCGGCTGTCCTTAACTTATTATTTAACAAATAAATTGTCATCAAAAAAAAAAAAATAGTTTATGTTGACCAACATGATGACCATCTTTTTGCAAACAATTTACAATTAAATATGAATTACATGCGAAAGTGTTTCTGTTGATTCAACTGTTACCCCTTTGCTTTTACTGCCCGACCCGAAACTCAAATCCATAGGTACTCATGCATATAACTTTAGAACTATTTAGTCAAACAATAAGCCAAGTTAATTTATTATTACATTTCTACACTTGTGGTCGTAACCGCTGCGAGGCTACGAGGCCTACGCCGTAGCCGCAAACTTCGAAGCGCTACATTGCGCAGAGCTCAGAAATACGAAATAGGTAGTGGTTGCAAAGAAAGAATTACGTGTTGCGCTATTTTCATAAGCCCCGAGTAATATGAATAACTCCACATATTTCTTATAAATTCCATACTACATTAGTTTTAATATATGCGAAGCCCGAAACACGTGTCGAGTATATTTATGTAAAGAATTTATGTACAAAATTTCGTAACTGTACATGTGATGTATGTACTGTTGTACATGGTATCAATGATGTCCCAACTTGTGAACTTTAAAAATATTTCTGGAAGAAAATGTAACATGATGTGAAAATTATTGAAATCGATTAAGTTACTGATTCTGAACAAACTATATTCAGGTTTTACATGTACTAAAAATAATGTTGTACATACATAATTACCAATTAAATATTTATAATGAAAAATCTATAAAACCTCATAATTTATACGTGTTCTATGTAAAACATTTTTTCATTGTTCTCATTACTGCATCCAGTTAGGAGAAAAATGGATCAGAATACCGCCATTTAATAGTACATTGTTACCCTAGGGGTGAAAGCAACTTAGCATAGCGTGGTCTCCCGCCAACTCCTTCTCAGGACGAAATAAGTTACTTTCACCCCTTGGGTAAAAATGTACTATTTCGCATAAAGTGGTCTATTCTGGGTACGCGTGCACTACTATGTTTTGTGGACTGTATTTGCAAAATTGTTTGATTAGATATATACTTGACACATCACACATGATCACAGATGGAGCCATTTCAGAATTAAGAAAAACAGAAACAGCTTGAAGTGGAAAGGAATTGCATTAACTTTTGAACTCGGAGACTCCACGTGTCAGCTGGCCGGCGACCCCTGGTTTTTGCGACACCAAGATCCAGTGAGTGGATTTTTTTATTATAGATTATAGCATATTATTATTTAGATTATAGCATTCACTAAGCAATACACTAATCAAAAGCACGAATCGTTAGCGTTTCTATTCTCTTTAGGGGTTAAGTTCAACAGTAATCAATTTTTTCTTGTAAAATGCGCGGTACACCATCTGCGATGCCTTAAGTCTTTAAACCGCGTTCTTCATTCAAACTCTATCTGCTTTCTCTTTCTCTCGAGGTCGTGTAGAAAGATACAAGACGGAAGTGTTGCAAGGTGTCACACAAACAAAACGCGGTATACAATTCTATGCGGTTAATTACGGAACTAATTTTTAAGCGGCAATCACCAAATCCTATCGGCGCAACCGCGCCCCAAATTTAACGTAAAAAATAGTTTATAGTAAAGTCTGCAAGCTATTAATAAAAGCCGTTGACATTATATCAGTTCTCGTCACACAGCATAAGAAAAATAAAATACAGTTGATTTTACTGTCTCTCTTAAAATGGCATTTATTTTTAATATTTAATATAATTTTATTTTAAACTAGCTTTTGCCCGCGCGGCTTCGCTCCCGCTCTTCCCTACTTCAGCCTACTATACCCTACTCTACCCTACCCTACTCTACTCTACTCTACCCTACTCTACCCTACTCTACCCTACTCTACCCTACTCTACCCTACTCTACCCTACTCTACCCTACTCTACCCTACTCTACCCTACTCTACCCTACTCTACCCTACTCTACCCTACTCTACTCTAATAAACCTCACGGAGCCCGAGACCTTTCCAACGAATGCAAAACCGTGGAAATCGGTTCGTGCGTTCTGGAGTTATAGCGTCAGGAAGGAAAACCCGACTTATTTTTATATAGTAGATGACGTTTAGATGATAATTTGTATGGTAATACATCAGCGGTCTAGTAAACTGATTATCACATTAATTTTATTAACTTTGCCAATACCTGTTTTTCACTTAAACGGACGTTTTGTTCGCAAACGTCTACAAAATCAGATTTTAATATCATCCAGAGTAATGGAAATTCGTAGAAACTCGACGTGCACCAACGACACGTGTGTGGAATTCCTACAAAACCGTCACATGTTTATTTTTTTAACATTCCAGTAGGTTCCTTTATGTAGTTTTTCGATGGTTTCGTTTCTTGTAAACTTGACTTTGAAATAATTCCAAGTAGCAAAAATGAGAATGTTGAAATAATTTGTGGTATGACGAGAATTAATAAAGTGTTTTTCAAAGTGGTGCCAGTGGCTGAAAAGTTGAATGGGCATTGTTGTCTTGGTATGGTCATGTGAAAAAACAGTTGTGAGTATACATATGAAAGGATAAAGAGGGAAAGTGACGCCTCAGAACGTATGGATGGATCGTGTTAGGAGTTGTATTAAAGAAAAGGGATTCAGTGATAGCGACCACGTTGTCAGGGCAGAATGAACGAAAAAAACGTGTTGCATCGATCCCAAAAAACACCTCACGATTGTAACCCGCGACTGTTTGAAGAGATACAGGACTCCTGAAAAGTGAGATTTTTTCAGCTACTATATTGCTTTTGCCTGCTGCTTCACCCGCGTAGGTACATATAATATAGTCTATGTCACTCAGGAATAAAGCAGCTTTCTATAGGTGAAATAATTTCAGCAATAGGACCAGTACTTTCAGAGATTACTTCCTACAAACATAAAAACAAAACACAAACTTTACCTCTAGCTTTTTTTTGTGGCCCGTATACGTGGACACTTAGTGTAGATGTGTAGATAGTATACTAACCCGAGATACATTTTCATATAACTGCTCTTAAGTGATTGTAACCTTATTACAAAAACATAAATGTTTTGTTCATATAATGCACAATTAATCAACATTCTGAATAAAAAAAATATTTCCAATAGCTTTTAATTCCTCGAATAAACAAAAACACTACTAAAAAAACACACACACACTACACTATTTAAAAAATAACACGTATTTCCTGGTACAAGTTTTATGAAATATTCGACTGATTGATGGAATAACCAACATTCTGTTTGATATAACAAAAACAGTTGTATCCTTTATTTTGCGTTGCCAAAAGGCAACACAATCCATCGCAATGTTTGGTATTTGTATTTGAGAAGAGAGATTGAATTGGATGAATTTTAAACAATGCTTACGATAGACGGGTCGGAAACATAATTCTTCCATGGAAATAAAGACATACCGTCCGGTCTTTTGCCATAGTCGCGTACCAGGCCATGAGGTTCCAATGCGGCCGGAACGCCAAAGTTGACAAAAGCGCGTCGGATAACGTCCTTGATATTCGCGTGCCGCGCTATGCGATCCGCACTTTGGCTCCATTACAAACCTTAGTGTCCGAGGCTGTTGACAACTTCGCCACAGTAGAAGCGATGAGGAGAGCAACAAGGAGCGCCAAGAGGTAGAGCAGCGAGGCGGGAGGTAGTTTCGTCGAACAAGGTGTCTATGTTCGACGAAAGTAGTGCATAGAGCCAGAGACCCGACCCCACAGCTAGCAGGTGTGCACGCTCCATAGTAGTAGTAGTAGTAGATGGGTAGGCCTTTAGTGTAGGATGCTACTTGTGTATACTCTTGCGCCATCTCATCAACTTAGTTCGTCATGCTGTGCCGGTGCCGCCGCAGTGGCTGCAGTGAATATCAATCGGCAAAAATATTATAAACTTGTTGGTAATTATATTTTCGAGCTGTTTGGATTTAAAATTCTCAGATCGTGGGGTTCAAGTGTTCACAAATTATTTTAAGAACTTTCAAACCGCCTTGTTGACACTTCACGTCACCCAAGACCTGGCTTTTACTTTGGATAAAAGATAAGCATTGCCATTCAGCGTGGCAATGCCACCAGTCTTTTGGGTACATTACCAGTCGACAGCGATGCGGAGAAGTTGTCGATGCCATACTTTAGATTGCTTTTTTAGTTCTTTAAGGCTTTTATTTTGTATTTATTTTAATATTATTGTGCAGGTATAGGTTAGTTAAGTATACTTAGGTTCCTGTTGACTACGGAACCCAAAATTTTTAAAAGACTGAATTTAATTTGGAATACAATAATTTCTCTTCGTTCATAAAACAAACATTATACTTTCAATTCGTTCAACCTTCGAGCGCGAAGAAGTTATAAACATACATACTCACGAAATTTAAGCTTTATAATATTAGTCAGCCCAGCTTTACCAGTAGTTTCGCTAGTATGGAATTAATATTTCAACCCCATTATAAATTATAGCCTACTAGCGACCCGCTCCAGCATCTCAGATCCTACTTGAGATGTTACAAATCTTTGAAATACTCGATTTTTTTGCTTTATTATGCATGTATAACCTTCCTTCCTCATGAATCGTTCTATCTGTTGATAAAAACTGCACGTAAATCTGTCCGGTATCGCGTTCATATAGACAGACAGACGTGACGGGGGATTTTGTTTTATAATATACAGCTGACCCGGCGAACTTCGTACCGCCTAACAGGCAGTGAATGTAGCAAGCAATGTAGCAGTCTTTCGATACAGTCAACCGCTTGCGATGAAACAAAGCCTAATATATCAAGTTACCCAAATTTTAATATATATATATATTTAAGTTATCTCTTGATGCGCACGCAACTAAAAGCTTCTACTATGTTAATTATTTAGATGGTTGGCCAAAAGACGCCATAGGATTTCCAGCCCTAGTAGGCGCAGATTCGCAGACTCCACGCGCACCTCAAAGAGATTTCGCTAAAACCTAGTAAGGCCGAAGCAAAAGGGAAACCCGGAGTCCTGGAAACATAGATATATAGTCAGTTAAAAAGAATGTCTTTGTTTTGCACGTTCTTCTCCATACTGATCTACGCTTTGGAACGTGCAATTTTTCAGGTTTTTGTTTTTGACTGACCGACATTCTGACAATTCAAAGGTGCCCATAATTGGTCTATTTGAAATAAAGGTTTCTGATTTCTGAGTAAAAGTCTGACACGCCCTCCCGCTCCGCCTTAGAGCGGATGAAGTCATTGAATGATTATCACCTTGACAAAAATAGTATGTTTAACTGTACTACGATACAAATCGTCGTCACCATCATTTCATTGTTGGACATAGGCCTCTGTCGCTAAAACCAAAGGGCCCAACTACTGACTCTACAGAAATTTCCCAAAGACCACCGTGGCCCCAGAAGGCTACAGGTTCATTTCTTAACTTCTCACCTCACAATAAGGCCTACATTTTCTAGTTGTAGGTAGTAGGTACTAACAATGAGACAAAAAAAATATTCTGCCTTCATAAAAATAGCGGGCTAGTTTAACTGCCAAGTTAATTTGAGTTACAATCGATAGGTACTGGTTTCGGATATTCAGAACCCTGACAGCGTTAGCTCTGGTCTAATATTAGAATGTCGGAGTTGCGCAGGTATCGAAATCAACCAAAGCATTCTCTATTTAATGACTTTTGTTTCATGCCTGAAATAGTAATAAATTTATAACTGTGGAGTGAGAGAGATGAGACCACTAATTGGATGGATTGTATGAGGAATGGAGACCACTAATTGGATGGATTGTATGAGGAATGATGGAACTAAAAAGGGATTCTGTTTTAGCATAACGGCTGACAAGATGGAATGAAAACGCTTTGGTGCTTGAACTTCAAGTAAAATCAAGTACATGGTATGTGTCCCTGACTTTGTTTCGATGTTTTTTCTCATGGTAGTCAGCTAGGAAACATCGGCCTTATCTATTTAAAATGAAGAAAAAAAATATTGACGTGTAAAAGTGTTTGTTTTTTAAACCTATTTGTAAAATAAATATTTATCATTTATCATACGAGGACATACTTTATTTCTCTCACTCGCCAGCTGCGGTGTCCATATTTTTATTACTAAAAGTCGTTACTTATCTTTTTGTTTTTTAATCACCACACTTGTTTGGGGTAGTTTTTTTTATTTGAGGTGGCAAACCATGAAATTACTTCTCCCGCTCTAGGGTGGAGCAAATAGGCGTGTTGGACTTTTACTGACTAAAACCCACCCGTGTCTTTCAGTTGCCTCTTGCGTTCCAGGGTTACGATAACTCTTTCATTAAATCCCGTGACATTTAATCTCAGACAATAAAAAACAATAAGAATTTTTCAGTCTTTGTGTACACATTAAACACCCTCCACGGGATTAAAACGATTAAAATTTAGTGGTGTATAGGTACTAAACTGGTGGACAATAAAATTAGGCCACCTACCAAATGTGTTGTTTTGACGGTGTTTCAAAACGAAAACCTTTTTTTTTTATTTTATATGTATTAATTTATAATTCTAACATGAAATAATGCGTTTTTAAATGAAACAATTTTTTTTTCGCAGCAATATAAAATAAATAATAAAAATGAACTACGACTTCACACTAAATAAAAAAAAATGGTTTCTCTTATGTAATCTTTCTTTTAGTAACATTGATTGCCTCCTCTGGCTTTGATAACACATACCATCCATATTCATAGAAATGGTTTCCCATTCCTCTAATAAAGTCGATTTCAGCTGATGCAAGTTCTGTGGAGCTGGTTCTCGCTGTCTTAGTATTAGTTTTAGCTCGTCCCATAAATGTTCTATAGGTTTAAGGTCTGAACTTCGTGCTGGCCAGTCTAAAAACTGTATCTCAACTTCTCGCAAGTAACTTCTTAACTCACATCGCAGTGTCGGGCGCCAATTATCAAGCATTAATTTAAATTGTTGACCTTACTGGACCCTGGGTCCTGAATATGGTACTACATGCTCTTCAAGAATGTCAGTTATGTACGATTCAGCAGTCACAGTTTCTCTTTCTGCGATAACCAGCTCTGTACGGCCTTCTAAGCCTATGCCTCCCCAGAACAAAACTGAACCATCTCCGAAGCTTACCTTTTCAGATATGGCACATTTTGCATATCGTTCGGCGGTTTGAACACTTAATCCTTTAAGCCATGTCATTGTATGGAGTAGAATGAATGGAATAGAATGTAATTTCTTGAAAAAATCATAAAAATAGGAGTGGGCTAATTATTTTGTCCACTAGTTTATAATAATTATGATGGGTCTATTTTTAGGTTAATTTTTTCTCTAGACATGATCTATAGGATTATTGAAGGTCGTTTGTCTCCTTTCTCAATATCATCTTTGAACGAAGATAAACCATTGACTAAACCGCTTGTATAGATTAATTCTACTTGTACCAATGTATTTTGTTACGGTTAAAACCTCTAAACAAGTAAAAAACACGTAACTGGTAGAATCAATCAAAAGTAATTTTGCAAGAATGACCGCAGGCTTTCCACCATATTGTACTTTTGACTAAAAATCAAAACATATATTGTGACCAATAACAAAGCTGGTCTAAATTATTTTTAACTAACTTCAGTTAAAATAATTATGTAAATATCGCGTTGATTACGTTTTATTAAAAATAAACAAATGTTTTAGTTGTTTATTTATTTATGGTTATACTTTAACAAAAACGGCTTTTAAATTATGTAAATAGCTTTTTCCCACAGCTTCGCCCGGGTACATGAAATATAATCTTTGTCAATCAGGAATAAAGCAGCTTTCTATCGGTGAAAAAATTTTAGCAATCGGACCACTGCCTTCAGAGATTACCTCCTACAAACAAAAAACAAGCTTTACCTCTTTATTTAGATTAAAATTACGACAGAAACGTTTTATTGTGAGTACAGCTAAGGAGTGGAATTCCTTGCCAGAATCTGTTTCCTGATAACTACAACCCGGGAATCTTTAGGTTAAGAGTAAAAAGGTTACTTCTAGGTAAGCGCGCTCCATTGTCAACTGCATCGTCGCTTTCCATCGGGTAAGATAGAACAATAAAGAAAAAAAAGATCTCTGGCATCTTAGAGGGAAGCCGTCATAGAAAAAAAAAAGCTTATAATAAGATCTTCCGCATGTTACTTCTTAGATGATTCCTGGATAGTTACGTCAAACTGTTGATTTTCCCATCATGCTTTAGATTTCTAAATTCATCATCACCTTCCTGCTGGAAGAACTTAGGTGAAGCTTTTACTTACCAAACGAACAGTTCCGATCTCGAATTTTCTCAATTATATTGTTAATTTTGTGATTTGACATAAATAAATTCAATGATAAATTCAGTTCAATTATTGATAACCGATGTTGAAAGACATTTCTACTGGAATATTACAATTAAATTCCTTGATTTTAATCCATTACAACTGTTAATTTTAAATGCTCTGTCTAATGTTTAGTAACTATTACAATTGAATAAATAACTAACCAACACGAGAATTATTAGTACCATCACCTCTAAAATTCTTAACATTATCACTGAAATTTGACCACTGGACAAGGGGTGTTAGACAGAGAGTAATTTCTATAGTCGAAATGCCAAAACGTAAAGGATTAAGGCATTTCGACAGGCAGCGGATGAATCTCCCTTCCAAAATTAACTATTAAAAATCATTATCACTAATGCTGGGACTGCATTATCGGAATTTGGCAAATATTTGCGTTATCGGGCCAATGTGGCTGAAAAGTTCGTCGGACCACAAAGTATTTGCGTAGACACGAATACTTTTTGCAGTACTGTCAGTAAGTTGGCACCAAAGGGTTTTATTGCGACACAATAATTCGCTTGAGAAGCTATACTTCGCTACTTCTACCACCATAACCTAATAAAGCATAATTAGTTATAAAGTATATTGTTCCCACTACTGGGACTCGAGCCTCCTCTCTAGGAGAGGGAATGGGCAGTAATAGACCACACAGGTCTTTTTTTTACCACACAGGTCTTTTTTTTTACCACACAGGTCTAGTGCGGGTCTCTCACCATCTTCTGTTTTTTTTGTGTTTTGTAAACGATACCCATACAAGTCTAACAAATAATTATTATGTACCGACGTAATACACAAAGCCAAAGCTTCTGTAATTTTATTTCGCACAAACTATCGCCCGCAGTCGCGTAAAAATGCGATAACCCGATAACGGTAGAGGATACGGTTAAGAACGACCTTCACCGGTTTGTTTAATGGATGAAACGTATTTTATGATAAATTTAGTATATTAAATAATATAACGCGGGTGGGTTGCCTGAGAAATTCCTGGCCGAACCAGTTTTTTTTTTTTTTTGAAAAATCCACCGGTGTCGAATA
This sequence comes from Mythimna ferrago, assembly GCA_910589285.2. NCBI lineage: Eukaryota > Metazoa > Arthropoda > Insecta > Lepidoptera > Noctuidae > Mythimna > Mythimna ferrago. Next base: position 12,305,616 of record OU342673.1, on the reverse strand, counting down.
AATTTATTACTAACCGAAAGTGTGAAGCCTTTAGAACATAAAAATGTTGGGTTGCGTATTTGTTTCTTGACATAACTATGGGTTGCCAGGTATAAACAGGTATATATAAACAGGTGTGTTTATTTTGATATACAACAAATTCTATATCAAAATAAACGCTGTTTCATTACCAATACGATGTTATAGTGTTGTCTGCAAAAAAAATCTGGTATGAATAACGGTTGTGCATTTTTCCAAAAAAAAGTAAATTTTCAATTTTCAATTAATCATAGTCTGGCCAGGAATTTCTTAGGCAACCCACCCGCGTTATATTATTTAATACACTAAATTTATCATAAAATACGTTTCATCCAATAAATAGACCGGTGAAGGTCGTTCTTAATCGGATCTTAGACTATAGAGATCAAAGCTTTTTGTGTACAATATTATGTTTGTTTATGTTAACGCATTCACGTCTATGCAATCCCGATAGCCCGTAAAAACACTGGACTATTTTAAAGAGAAAATATACGAACACAAATAGTGCCTGAAATATTGAAAACGGCCAGTTGGTAGTTTGCGGCGGTAGTCTGATTGACAAGCTTTGAGGTTAGACCGACGAAATGCATGTCATTTTCAGGAATACCTAGGTACGGGTATGTTCACAGGAAACAGAATCAATGCAGCGTCAGCTTTTAGAAACAGCAGCACTGATTTTAATAACTAAAGGTACGGTGCACATTCGTATAGTCTAGTTTTCCATCACTCTGTCATCCCTTTCTATGTGTCATTTGTATTAAAATTGTCTCAATAGACACGGCAATGCGAGTCTCTTTGCATCGAATCAGGAATGAAAACCTCCGCAGGAGAAATATAGTTACCAACGCTGCCCGACGAATCGCTAAGTCTCGGCAGGAAAGACAACATGGCGTCTTCACATATCGCATGACGCAGGTTTTCACCAGACATGGTAAGTTTGGAGTTTCCTGCGCCGGATTCACGTGGAAGAATCGCCCGGATGTCACTACTGTGTAGACCGCCTGGAGGACATGGTGTAGCATACGGTAGAGGTTTGCCCCGCTTGTGCGCGGTGGGGATGATCAGCGGCAACTATATCTCGCGCCGGGTCCTGAAACCGGCCATGGTCTGCGAAGCAAGATACAGGCCATGGTCTGCGAAGCAAGATACAGGCCATGGTCTGCGAAGCAATAATGCTAGCAAAGGAGGCGGCCGGATGAGCGAAGGAACGGCCCTCCGCCCCAGCCGCCGGGATCTCGATTCCGATTTTCGGCCACCGTCAGCGCGGGCTTGTGGACGGCGAGCAATGGGTAGCTCGCCGTCCAACTATCCGGTAGCCGTCTGGATAAAGCCCAAGTCGTCGATGACGCGTAGTGTCCCACGCGTGACTCAAGGAACGGTAGGGGCCTAGCAAGGTCGAAGCCTACTGGCGCCAAGGGTTCGCTTCTGAAAAAAAAAACCAGGCCCTGGAACGCAAGGCAACGAAGGTACATAGGAGTGGGTTTTAGTCAGTAAAAGTCTGACACGCCCTCCTGCTCCGTCCAAAGATGGGAGGTGTCATTGGAGAATTTCCTAAAAAATAAGTGGTGAGCAGTGATGGCCCAGTAAAAACGGCCTCGATTTACGAGTTGTAGGTTGTAGGTTCAAACCTAGCCAATTTTATTTTGTGTAATTTATTTCATCACCACTGCTCTCAAAACGGTGAAGGAAAACTTCGTGAGAAAACCGGCATATCCTAGAACCAATATTTTTAAATTTTTTTCGGTGGTCAAAAATCATCCAGGTGACATCCCCCATCCTTAGGGCGGAAAAGGAAATAGTGTCCGACAAAAAACCCACCCCGTTCTTTCGTTATCTTTAACACCGGGACCGAGCCTTCTTTTCAGAAATAGACCCTTGGCCCCAGTAGGCTTCAACCCTGCTGGGCCCCTACGGTTGCTGACAACTCCTTGTGGCGCGCGGGACGCAGTACGCGCCGTCGATGACTTGGGCTCGGTCCGGACGGTTACCGGACGATCGGACAGCGAGCTACCCATTGCTCGCCGTCCGCAACCCCTACGGTGGCCGGAAACCGTGATCGGAATCCCAGCGGCGGCTGGGGCGTGAGCGTTGTTGCCTGATGCGGTTAGCCTCCTACTTTGCTAGCAGCTCCTGCTTCGCAGAAAAAGGCGACCGCCTGCCACTCCTCCTCGCTCCGGACCATGGCCTATAACAGAGAGATCGCTGCCGCCGATCGCCCCCACAAGGACACAGCAAGAAGACATGTGACATCCACCAACCCGCACTGGGCCGGCGTGGTAGATTACGTCCCATTCTCCCTCCTATAGAGGTGGCCTGAGTTCCAGCAGTGGGAACATTATAAGGCTGATTATGCTATTATATGCTACTCTTTACCAATAAAACAAGGGTTTCACCGACCTGATTATGATACTTAATTCATCAACCCTAAAATAATTTAACAGATATAAATGTCCGGACTCTGTATTTATTAACCATTTTTGCGCTAATAATAAAGTAATATTTAACTAGATGAACTTTTAGAAGACCACTCAAACATCAAGCACTAAATAGCACCGAAATAAGCGGTACTCATCAGATTTCACTCCTCTATAAAGTCTCTTTTAATACCTCAAAACTTCTACAAATAGTTAAGTTCGGTGTGCATTAAATTTTAAACCTTATTTCTACTTGCGTCGGTTCTATTTTAAGCCTGTTATGAAGCACCAGGCATTTCTCATATACACATTTAAAGCACATGTCGTCACAATTCTCTGTAGTATTAATTCGTTGACTGCTGTAATTAAATTCAGAGTTAAATATATTGTATACTAGGCTTATACTGCGGCTTTGCTTTCGTGACCTATCTAAAGGATTTGGGATGAGAAGCTTGTGCCACTCAGCGGTGGTGTTAGCATTCTATTAAAAAAAAAACGATATCGGAGCAGTACTTCAAAAGATTTCTTTATACAAATTATCATTTTTTATCTCATTTTATATAAGCGTTGCCGCAGACAGGCCACTGGCCATAACCCCAAAAGCCGCCACGGGCATATTTCCTGTAGTTTTCATAAATTTTATATGGATTCGCCACCCACGGTTGACGCCAGTGGCCGCCTCACGCCTCTTAGGTCCATTAGTTTAATATTTCCGTTGTCTTTCAGTAGTATTCCGTCGCCACAGCAAATGAATAGTCGATGGAACTGAATGGTTGTAGCCTACTGTTTGCATGTATAAATATCACACTTCCACTCAAATAGTGTCATAACTCTATAAAATAAAAATAAAATAATTGAGAAAAATACATTAAGTTCAAATAATTCAGGGATATGCCGCTACATATCTTCCATAATATAAAAATGAATCTCTAAATGTGTTGCTAAGCGCAAATCTCGAGAACAGTTGAACCGATTTCGCTAATTCTATTTTTGTTGTGTTTGTTATTATGAGGAGAAAGATCTTATGGAAAAAAAATTAGGGTAGTGTAGTGTAGAGTAGGGTAGTGTAGGGCAGTGTAGGGTAGAGTAAGGTAGAATAGGGTAGAGTAGGGTAAAGTAGGGTAGAGTAGGGTAGAGTGGGGTAGAGTGGGGTAGAGTGGGGTAGAGTAGGGTAAAGTAGGGTAGAATAGGGTATAGTAGGGTAGAGTAGGGCAGAATAGGGTAGAGTAAAGCATAGTAGGGTGGAGTAGGGTAGAGCGGGAGCGAAGCCGTGGGCAAAAGCTAGTAAATAAATAAAAATGGGTCACATGTGGGCAAATACTTTTTTTTCTACTTTTTTTTGGGTTGTGACACTATTTGGGTGGAGGTGCGATATATGAATGTATATGTATGGATGTTTACTACTCTTTGACAAAAAACTACTGAATTGATTTCAATAAAACTTGGTACAGGGGTAAACCATGTCCTGGAATAGCACACAGGATACCTTTTATTTTATACAACTGTACCTACACAGTTAAAATATTTTGATAAAATATTAAACATTTGGCTATATATTAATACGATATTTTGTAATTAAACCGATGTATCATAATATTATAATAACAAATAAATACATTCGACTTTGTTTTGACAAATATTCGAAAGTACTGTTGTGTTTTATAATCATTTTCTGGGTAAGTAAAACAGTATGCTGAAGTTTGTATACAAACCAAGTTACTAACCCTAGGATGGTAACAGGGGTGCCCTAACACCCCACGCAAGCAATTATGCACTATTTTGTTGAAAATTATTTCCCGTCTCGTTCTAGCATTTTGAGTATTCTTTTGTCTTACGTAGCCGTTGCGCGGTAGCAACAGCAATACGTCAATTTTCTTCTGCAGGTATGCGTGGAGTATATATGTTATTTTCGATTCCTTATGGCGTTTTGTAATAATGATGAGCCTGAGCGGTACTTAAATAATGTTGCTGAGGATGATGAGAAAGAAACTGAGCCAATAGAGGCGTAATAGGCTTCTGAAAGTGAAGATCAACACCATCATCATTTCTGCTGAAGATGACCACTATTGGATATAGGCCTCCCCAAGTCTCACCACAAGAACGGTTCTGTTCGTCTCGCATCCATCGGATTCCCGCAGGCCTTACCAGGTCATCGAGAAAATGAAAACAAAACAAAAATAATTAATCAAAATGTAGATATCGTATCGGAAATTTAAGGGTTATTCTTAATATCCCCGAAGAAGTTTCAGCAAGTGAACCCTCCGCCAAATTGCAATAGCAAGCTCGATGTGAATTGTGTTCTTAAAAAAAATACAAAAAAGTGAAGATTTTTTGTTCAAAATGCAAAAGACCTGCCTACCCCGAACATCGCGTGCAAAGTCTACTGTTTGATTTTTTTTTAAATCTAAGTTCATTTAGTTACTCAAGAAGTCTTCTTTTAGTTTATTTCAAGAATAAAAACAATGTTTTTCATTAAACAAAAATTTTTTTTTCATTATATTATCATGGGGTGACGTGGCACCTCTGTTACTATACGTGTTCTTTAAAATCATGTTACCACCGTAGGGTTGAAAAATATGTTTATTTTTATAGAAGCGATACCTTACTGGCGCTGAGTCAAGCCTCCCACAGACAGGCACTAGATTAAATTATTGAAAAATCTTGAGAGTATATTCGAAACTAAGTGCCTAGAAACGTCAAGTTTCTGTGATGATCAGAAACCAGTATGCTAATCTATAACATACACTATTAGTACAGTTACCGTCACGGATCTTGAGCGCTAGCTTCAAGTTGCGCAGAAGTCAAATATTCAGTCCCTTTAGTGGTGCGAAGTGAGACGCGGGGGCGGGGAGTGCCAGTGATTGGCTCGCCGCGCCATCGTGTCATAGACGTCACTCCTGATTCGTTGCCTGCCTTGCTGCATCTATCTAACAACGAAGATGGTTGGCCCGCCAATGTATGGAATGCTCAAAGCGATCCCCACTCTGACGCCGAGCGCTCAAGATCCGTTTCGGCAATTGTACAAGAGTTAACTAAACGTAAACCGCCCTAAACTGTTCATTACCGTTATGCCTGCGGGGATTTTCCGAAAAGGAAACCCGTAGACCTAGAACATCAAGGGCAACGCTTCAGTTGCCTACCACACCATTATTCTTCAATAAAGGTGTGGTTTTAGTCTGACACGACTTCCTGTTCCACCTTAGAGCGGGAGAAGTCACAGAATGAATTCACACAATAAAAGAAAAAATAGTTAAACTGTTATTTGGTGAAGGCGATGTAAGTGCTATAAAAATATAAATACTGCCATGAAACTCTATTAAAACCTGCCCAGACAACTCTTAATTAAAGCAAAACAGTTTTCAGGAAACACTGAACGAACGCTGAAGGCTGAACGGAAAAAAAGAAAAATAAATTTAAAGTAGTTGCAATTTCGATTTACTTGAAAGATATAAACTTAACGATGTAACAATTTGCAGACGCCTCCTGCCGGAGGCTCTATGTAGGAATTGCTCGGTCCATGGCCCTTTATGAAGCGCCAGTATGGGTGCCGTCGCTACGAAAGCAAGTGGCGGCCAAGCTGAACGCAAGCCAGAAGGTCATGGCCATCCGGATGGCGCGGGGATACCGGACGGTTTCCTGCGAAGCTGCGTGCCTCCTTGCTAGCCTACCACCGTGGGATTTGGAGGCAACAGTCCTTGCACGCATGCCCGATTTGCACATGGATATGCAACGCGTGGACGAAACTCCGCTGCCACGCCAAGTCACGGCATGGCGGACAGAGTTCTGGTGGGATCTCATGTTGGGATGGCGAGAGCGACTGTCACAACCCAGTGCTGGGCACGCCATAATTATGGCTGTAAGTCCCCTCTTTAAGGAGTGGCTGGAAAGACAACACGGCGTACTTCCCTTCCGCATGACGCAGTTACTCAATGGACATGGTCAGTTTGGGAGATTCAGAAGAAACTCCCGGGTGTCACCATTGTGTGGACCGCTCGGAGCACATGGTGAGGCATAAGGTAAAAGTGTGCCCCGCCTGGGTAGAGCACCGCTGTGTCCGCGTGGGGGCGCTCGGAGGCAGCGGTCTCTCGCACCAGGCCCTGGTACAGGCCATGATCCAGAGCGAGGAGGAGTGGCAGGCAGTCGCTTCCCTCTGCAAAAGCAGTAATGCTAGCAAACCAGGCGGCCACACGCACGAGGCAATGGCTTCAAACCCCAGCTTATTCCAATCCCGACTTCCGGCCACTATAGGCGCGGATTCGCGGAAAGCGAACAATGGCTAGCTCGTCGTCCGAACGTCCGGTAACCATCAACCGAGCCACGCGCCTCAAGGAGTTGTTAGCAACCGCAGAGGCACAGCAAGTTCGAAGCCTGCTAGGGCCATGGGTGATGCGAAAGAGATCCCCGGGGCCCTGAAACAAAGGCAAAGAAGGAATAGGAGAGAGTTTTTAGTCAGTAAAAGTCTGACACTATCTTCCGCTCTGCCCAAGAACGGGGGATGTCATTAGATGATTTTCCCAACAAAAAAAAAAACGATGTAATAATATATGTTTATTTTAAGAGGATTTTGTTTTTAGCTGAAGTATTTTGTAAAAATACTGTATATTGGTCAAAGCCTTCAAAAGGAAGTCAATCTGCCCAGTTTAATATGATGCTGCTTAATACGAATATTTTAAACATCACGACTGCCTAAATGTTTGCTATTTAAAAAAAAAACATACGACAACACAAATTAACTAACCATTGGTCATCTGCAAAGTTGTCTTTGGTATACGCAACGTGTTTAACTCAAATAACAATAACATAGATAGGGCTGTAAGGTTGCCAAATATTAGGCAGAATAAATCAAGGTTTTGATAGAAAAATCTAGAAAAAAATTTAATTCTGCCATTTAAACGAATAAAAAATCAGTACTTCTTCTTCTTCTATTTGTGTCGATGTTTTCACACTTGATTTTTTCTGCCCAATATTTGGCAACCTGGACAGCTCTATCGTTGTAACTGTACAGTTCTATTCGTAAATACGAATATGTAATTAGCTATTAATGTGTTTCTTTGATATCCGTCAATAAATGCGTAATAATTTCTAAGAATCAGATGTCGTAGCTCGCTGTCCGGCCGTCCGGTAACTGTCCGGACCAAGCCCAAGTCGTCGACGGCGTGCGCTGTTCCCGTGCGCCTCAAGGAGTTGTCAGCAACAGCAGGGGCCCAGCCGGGTCGAAGCCTACTGGGGCCAGGGTTATCCGAAAGGGCGCTCGAGCCCCGGTATGAAGGATTGAAGGAACGGGATGGGTTTTTTAGTTAGTAAGAGTCTGACACTATCTCCCGCTCCGCCCAAGAGCGGGGGTTGTCATAAGATGATTTTTCCCATCGAAAAAAAAAAAAAAAGATGTCAATGGGTTAGGTTAAGTTAGAATGGGTTATTATGTTTTGTATACCAACAGAGTGACATCGCTATATTAGTATACAGAATGTAATGAAATAAAAATGAGTATTAAAAGAAATTGATTAAGGATAGTAATCCAATGATATAATATGATCCTTAGAAACTATTACGCATTTATTGCATTTTTTGTCAATGAATGATTTCGCACTAGCGAAAATTCTCTTTAAATAAAAAAGACAATATCCATCAATTTGGCCAATGCATCTGTTTGTCTATTGATTCATTAACAAAACTTCCTTTATAACATTTCAGTATCCCTCGATATAAATATCGATAGTTTTATTAAATATCGGCCGTCGAAGCAAAACGGTCCTTCCTTCGCAACAGCGCAGCGTCAACTGATTTGTGAGAACGTTGCAAGCCAATAGAATGCAGGGAAAGTTTTGAAGAGCATCAAGCTATTTCACTCAAACTATTCTACATCAACTTGACTAAACTTCAGTCTTATATTCAACGGTAGTAAATTAACATTGATTGGTGACGAGTTTGAGTTGTTTTTTAATTTTTCGGATAGTTGTATCGTACCAAATCGTATGTGAAATAGAATGTATGCAGTTCTTGCCATGTCAACGCCGGGCGGGCTGGACTGACATCAACTGACGTTACTCAAAGTATGCACTGCACATACACAGCAAATATAGTTTCTAAAGGTGAGTTTACGCTAGAAGAGCCAAACACGAGCGGAGTACGAGCCGAGCTCAAATTCGTGTAGTGTGGACCGACTCTAGAGAAGACGAGTACGAGCGACACTGAATTTGAGTTCGGCTCTCGTGTTCCGCTCGTTTAGCGTAGACTCACCTTAAAGAGATAGAGCGAGCACGCCGCCTTTTATTTTGAATAACTTGAATAAATATATATTTCATTACGTTGATTTTATGTTTTATTGAGATCTCTTAATGGTTGATAGAACAGAATATAAGATGTTATATTATTGCCCCGACCTCAAGTAACTTAGGACAAGTGCAGGAAATGTATATGCTTTTTATGAAATAAAGATGATGGCAACATTATGACAGATAAGAAATTCGCCCAAACATGTCATTGGAAAATAAATATTTCTTTACGGTTGTTGTATATAATGTATATAATGACTACCTCTGTTTCAGTACTGTCACTGCAATCCCTTTTCATAGTCACTGATACACCGGGAGTAATTGAGTCAGATTAATGCATTACGGCCGAAATGCATTAGTAGTCTTTTATAAAGCCTTATTACAGTGTCAATGAAAATTTAGAGGACAAAATATGATTATGTAGTGGATTATTTGACATTATACTTATATTAAGATATTAATATTGTGACATTTAAATTTAAAATTTTATGTGCTGTATTAATGAATAATTTTATTGACATTTACTAATAATAATTAATTAATCTGAATTTTCCAATGTATTTATCTAATTATGATACAAATTCATATGTTATTATTAGGTGACAGAGTTAAAAAAAATTATTTAAGACCTTAATATTATCTCCTTCTTCTTCCTGCCCTTATCCCATATTAAATGGGGTCAGCGCAACAAGTTTTTTTCTTTCATTCTGTCCTGTCACCCATCAAACCATCACTAACTCCCTTTTCTTTCATATCACTCCTCACACAATCCATCCATCTTTTCTTCGGCCTTCTTCTCCCTCTATCTACATGTATACTCAGAACTCTTTTAGTAATGTGCGCTTCATCTCTCTTCTTCACATGACCATACCAAGACAACCGATTACCTTTCAACTTTTTAGCCACTGGCGCCACTTTCAAAGTTCCTCTAATATACCTACTCATTTCTCACTTTATCCACTCTCGTCACAACACACATCCATCTCAACATTCTCATCTCCGCTACATGTAATTTTTTTTCATCCTTCTTTTTCACAGCCCAACATTCTGATCCATACAGTATGGCAGGTTTTATGACGGACTTGTAAATTCTACCCTTCAACTTGAGGGGCATGCGTGGGTCGCAAGTTGTTCCCGTGACCTATCGCCATTTCATCCATCCTGCGTTGATCCGACGTGTTACGTCTCGGTCTACCTCACCATCCCTTGGACGAGCGACCCGAGGTACCCAAAGTCGGAACAGATTGGTATGGGCGTTCCTTAATATTACCTATGTTTACAAAATATTATATATAATATGAATATAAATACACGTAACTGTATTTCATTTATTGCACTAATACTCTCTAAAGTAACACTTGCTAGCTTCTGTATACTATTACACTGTAGATAAAACTTTTGCAATCTAAAATAACCAAAAAGCTAAATTACGTTTTAGATAGATACGTTTATCTGTTTTTTTTTTTACAAGCTATTAATTAACTTGTAATATTTATTATTATTTATCATGTATGTGGTTATTTATTTAGGTCGAATCTTACAAATCAATTTGAGACCCCTAGCATTTAAATAGGTATAAATACGGAAAAATGGGAAAGGTTGCTTATTTTCGAAATTTATAGACTACTTTATGAAGAACTTCTTATTTACATTCTTAGATACATAACTAATAAATGAAATGCTTAAAATTTTAGTAATCTACGCGGACTTTTAATAATCTTAGTGTTCAACCAAATGGCGCGAAATCACGCGCGAATGCCAGCGTTCGCGCTAACGCTGGCGTTCGCTTGGGGTTTGAGGGGTTAAAACAGTTACCCCTAATCAATTGAGCTAACATGGTCAGGTCGATGACAATACATGCTTAGCTAAGTAACGTTTGCGCACGCCAAAGTCATGGCGGTAAATCCCTTCTTTGAGGAGTGGCTGAAGAGGTATCACGGCGTCCTCACCTTCCACACAACACAGGTCCTCGCCGGATATGTTATATTCGGGAGTTTACTGTTCCAAATCGTAAAAATGTAAGATTTCATGAAGTTTTGATTGTCTGAAATATAGACCTATCATATGACAGCTAGTCACAATTTTTTAAGACCTTAATCTGAAAATCTTATTTTATTGTTGATACGCTTGATCACTAACTTATGGAAGGTGATGATGTGGTTGATGATGAAGCACGGTTGCCTAGAAGTATCCTAATCACTTATGACGTAAAGATTCCCAGATTCTAGGCTTTATCAGGACCGACCAAGGAAGAAGGTGACGAGTCAAGAGGTTATTTGATTGTCCAATAACCTAACTATATCGCTCATTAGTAGGGCTTTGTTCCGTATCGAGCAATCAAGACAGATATTGCCACAGAGCTGTTACTAAATCGATTGTACTCCTAACGAAAAAAATTGGGCACGTGCGAGTCGGACTCACGCATTGAGGGTTCCGTGCAAACTACAATTCCATAATGGAGTCTCGAAGATTTTTCCGAATAGCAATTTTTGGACGTATTTATCAACAAATTTACTGTTTTCAGATTTATTCCTATACCCGTGTTATAAGACCTTGCTTTGTGCCAAATTTCAGTATTCTGGGTCAACGGGAAGTACCCTATGAATTTCGATCTTTGAGAATTTCAAAATATACGTTTTTTTTGTGACAAACGGCCGTATCTTTTTTATTCGTTAACTTAGAAGTTTTATTTTTCACAGCTTGAAGGGACTGCAGACCTGAGTATATGGTTTTAATCAACTCGATACCTCCACGCGTTCTTGAGATAAAGGGTCTTGACAGACAGACAGACGGATGGACAACAAAGTGATCCTAGGGTTCAGTTTTTTCCTTTTGAAGGACGGAACCCTAAAAAGCCTTGAACTTACTACATAAGATATAAGGTGATATTAACTAAAATTGTGATATCCTCCCTCGGGAAATTATTGATTAAGGCTCGTCTCTCACAAATAAATATCTCTTTGATGTCTCGTCTTCGCCTTTCGTGAGTTTTGATTCCTCATATTTTCGGAGTTTCCTTATTGTCATCAAAAATAAGCCACGAACCATTTTATTTTAATCTTTATTGTAAATGATTCTTGTATAGTATTTTTCTATTACTGTATAATAATTTAGTACAAATTATCATATAAAATGGGATGTATATAAATCAAGATAATTCAAAACCTTTAACGAATTCATCACATTTTGCCCCAGGTAGGGCACCAGGTGGCGATGAAGGCGTAGACTGCTGGTCTCTCCGGCAGACAATATCCGAGGCTCTCCAGCAAAGACGGGGTCTTAAGCACCGTCGTATGGAAGTCCTGAAAGTTGATCACCCCATCCAAATCCGGGTCCATTCGCTTCAACATTATATCCACCATTTCCTAAAAAAAATATAAAATTTAATATAACTTTTAATTACCGAAACAGGAAAGTTTCAATAAATGGGACAATTTAAAAGTATTATGAAAGTGAAACGCCTGGCTTAGCACCCATACAAATATGTTTCTCAGTAAAAAAATACTAAAAAAAAACGTAAAATATCTCCTCTCGTAATAATGCTACCGAAGAAAATTCCAATTCTCGAAGGGCGCAAATAAATACAAGTTCTAAACGTTCCATTCGAGTTAGTGCTCTAGTAACTCTTAGGAACTAAAACCTGCACTTAGTTTCAACTCGAAATATTCACTTGGGGCTATGTGCAAAATGTGCATATACGAAGCTTCCCGTGGGAAGTTCCACTGCTACGCCGTAGCTCGTCGCTACGCGCTTACTCGTAGCGACGTAGCGGTCGTAGCAGGCTATATAGTACGGGACCTAAAATACATAAACTCGTTCAACTTTAGAGTAACAGATGTTGTTGCACCGGCCATTTGTTTGAGAGCTCGCGCACGTAATGTCGCAAGTGACTGGAATAACGTTATAGGAAAAGCGCTTCGCGTCGACGATGGTAATCAATGCAATTACTCGCTCGATCTGCAACCGGCGCCTCTAGGCAATTTTCCTTATTAATCGACTTTTAATTTTGTTAAAGCTCAGTTGATAATTTTAAACCACAGCGACCACTCACTGTGAGAGATTCAGTAATTCGCCCACATTCTGTTGGGGCGGATTGATTTAAATTTCTACTGTTTGTGTACCTCTCTAAAATAATTGGCTGCTGTAAAAGCGATGTCATCCCACTCGTTACGTTGATAGTGAATTATTTTAATTCAATTTGCATTATAATAGCTGGCAGGAAATTGTACGTATTAACTATTTCACAAATGTTTGTTTAAACGCTGGCTTACTTTCAATCGAATTAATTACACAAGACGGCAAAAATAACAGTACATAGAATGACTGTGATATCATCCAAAGTTATGAACATAAATCATAATATAACAGGCATAATCAGCCTTATAATGTTTCCACTGTCCCAGGCTTCCTCTCAAGGGAATGAGCCGTAATCTACCACGCGGGTCCGAAGCGTGTTGGTAGATGTCATACGTCTTCAAATTTTTGTTGCTTGGCCTTGCCGTTTTACTACTACGTATTGCAGTGACTTCATTTAAGAGACATGAACTTCAGAAAAACAGAAAATAGTAAGTCAAGGCAGAATTGAGAGCAGCAGTGGCCGAATGGTAATGGCCCCGACTTACGAGTTATAGGTTGCGGGTCCGAACCCAGCCAGACGCATTACTTTGTGTAACTTATTTCATCACCACTGCTCTCAAAACGGTGAAGGAAAACATTGTGAGGAAATCAGCATATCCTAGAACCAAAAAATCGAGGACCTTGACATTCACCAAACCCCACTGGGCCCGCGTGGTGGATTACGGCCCATTCCCTCTTCTAGAGAGGACGCCTGAGTCCCAACAGTGGGAACATTAAAAAAAGGCTAATGATGATCAAAATCATGATGGTAAGTCATGGTGCACTACCCTAACTAATATTATAAATGTGAAAGTGTGGATATTTGGATGTTTGTTACTTAATCACGCAAAAACGGCTGAACGGATTTGTATGAAATTTGGCACGCATATAGGGTTTGACATGGAAAAGAACATAGGCTACCTTTTATCCCGATTTCTTAAGTACCTAGTGCCACGCGGGCGAAGCCGCGGGCAAAAGCTAGTTACATAATAAAAACCAATTTATCGTGAATACTGTGCTAAAAAATCGATATCTTAGAGCAGTTCAGATCCTAAACAACCTTCAAGTTCGCTTTCATTATAAGCTCTAGCACACATTAATGAAGTAAAATTCTTTGACCATGAATTAATATTATATGTTATATTTCGTAACTATACTACACACAACGCCATATAGTCTTAAGCTAAGCAGAGCTTATGTAACTGATAAACTTACATAAACAACGTGTAACGTTAAACGCACAAAACCTGAAAATAGTTTGATCAGAATAACGAGCAGTATCAATTGAACCACTTTTTAACATTAGTCACATTTTTTTAAAGAATTCTCATTAAAATGTTGCGCTATCTATTTATTAATAGGTCAAGCCATCATGTGCGTAAACCCCCCTAAATAGGTAAACAAACACAAATAATTGTTGTCCAATTCAAATTTTCTCATATGCGGAATAATATAGTTCATATTTTAATGCCGATGCAAATTTTTACCTTTTTTTAAAATGATTTTTTTCTCTCAGAATTAGGTCAATTGAATTAAAAATCATCTCAGGTGTCTGAGGTTTTGCACATTTAACGTTACAAGTTGTGTATTTCTGAATAAACACATTATAAGATAAATTACATCCAGCTACAGAACAAATTAACGTGTTCATTACACAAATATTTGTCCTTTGTGGTAATCGAACCCACAACCTCCGGCATAGCAGTCAGGGCCATTATAGAGATTTAGTGCCTTATTAGAAACAATACGATGATTCGACTAAACAGTAATTCCAATCATTTCTTTTTTAATAAATATCTGTAACGTTTGCTTCAAAAACCATTTCCGAATGATATATATTACCTTTGCTATCTTCTTGTTGAATTACAGTAACAATTAAGTAAATCCAATACACCAAATCGATTTAGTACTGCTAATTGACATAAAATTAATTTTCTTACTAAAGATTTCGATTTATCGATCGCATCCCTAAATCCTAGCAGGAGCATTACTGACTTTAAGTGTCAGATCTAACCGCTACCGCTAGCTCATGCAAATATGTTTGTGTCTGTGTTTTAGTATTTAGATTAATGATAAATCATATAGTTTAATCTTGTTTTTATTTTGTGAACTTTTTTCTGTGTATTTGATTGTGCTAATATGTCGAGTCATGGGAACACCTGGCAAAACAGATGTTTCAATTGTTCATTTTTGATACCCAGAAACTAAAGTACACATTCTTTAGAACAAGTGTCTCCTCCAGTGATTAACTTGTTACAATCGTGGATAACTCCTACTCAGATAAGCAGGTCTTGTTTAAAAATATTACTTGTCTGGTTTGTGGTTATTTTCGATTTCATAAAAATACTCCGAAACCCCAGTTTTGTTTACCAAAAAAACTTTTATAAAGGTTAATATGATAAGTATAGACTATAAAAACCCAAATTTGGTTTTGACGCAGCTTGGTACGGGATTCCATATATCCATGAGCATTCTCTTTTGTAGCTACCAAAGTCACAAAAAAAATACCTTTTAGAAATTCGGAAAAATCTACGAAACTCCATCCGGGAATTGTAGTTTGTATAGAACCAAACTCAGAGCGCGAGTCCGACTCGCACTTGCCATTTTTTTTTTTAAATGTGTAATCACATATAGTCTGTCTAATAAGTCAACCGACTTGGGAATTTTGTATAATATTAAATCATTTAAAAAATACTTATATTCGATACTTTTCATAAGGTTCTTCTGTTAGTAAACAATGATCTCTATCTCTTAATCAATCTTGATTATTGAACCCGTGTTGACTACATCAGATTTCATTAAATTCTAATAATTACCCAAGTCGTTTAACTTATTAGACAGACTCTACTGCTCATATGGACGTCGGCATTCCCTTTTCGAGTGGCCAGTTCGCATGACAGACTTAAATCCTTTACTTTTTTGTGAGGTAGGAAATCATCCAATACCTTTTCCCACTCTAGGGTGGAGCGCGAGAGGGGATCAGACTTTTATCAAACTAAAAAGTGTAAAATAATTTTCAATACAGGTAGAAAATAATAATAATGAACGAAAAATATTAATATCATTGTGAAAAAAGCGTGGGGCGCTCGATTTACGAAAAATATAGTACAAAGCGCCCCACGTTTTTTTCACAATGATATTAATATTTTTCGTTCATTATTATTATTTTCTACCTATATTGAATAAAATACACTTTTTAGTTTGATATGCTATGAAAGCGTGTTTTTTAGTTTTTTTTAACTATATTTTTTTATGTAAAAAATCAATTAAGAAAATTCATAACTGTCTCATAAAAATCACAAAAGTTATAAGCTTGTTATGTCGGCAAAAATACATAGTCACCGGGCCATCCAGGCGACTGAGGGGTTGTTTTGCACTTGCACCCAACTGTTTGCTAGCGCTTAATGCCCGCTATGGCCTGCCGTGACCTGTGTTGTACTTAGTGTATGTGGTATCCAACTTGTGAACTTTTTAAATATTTTTGAGAAAAAATATAACAATATGATGGTAAAGACCATTATAATCCATTCAGTTATTGATCCTGAACAAACTACGAGTATACTCAGGTTTCGCATAAACTTAAAATAATGTTGTATAACTTCGTTGTGTATTTTTTTCGATAAGATATCGAGTAATTGAAAGTTATTTGACCTGCTTTGCTTAAGTCCTCCGGTTCAATACACAAAGCCCCTATACTACGAGTATAGTTCGGGTACTGAAACCACAGGGTTGTGTTGTGACATAATCTAAACATGACAGAACACCGAATATAGATATAATCCTTTAGGGCTATCATGTTTGCACGTGTAACAGGATTAAAACTAAATGTTTGGGTCAATCAACGAATCCATCAAAAATAATATGTTAAAAAACACAGTCAAGTCTCTCTCACTCTTTCACCGTCAAAAGTTGTGAGATCTCATCTGGGACCACGTTGAGTATTCTAGATACCTGTCACTGTCTGTCACCAAACTAGTCGATACGATTTCCAGCCACCGCAGGCGCGGGCTTGCGGACGGCGAGCAATTGTTAGCTCGCTGTCTGCGAGCGATGAAGCAAAGGTTAATGCACTTTATATCCATGGATATGAAGTGCATATACCCCTACCAAAGACAGGAATGAAACACAATTGACAACTAAAAAGGCAAATAAGTCTCGTTTAATAACCATTAGTCGATGGGAAGTAGAAGAGCTATGAATGACAAAATAAAGCAATGCTTCAACCTTCTACGTCAAACATACATAAATCGCGCGCTGACTTACATGTTTGGTCTTTTAAATTCTTTTCATCCCGTTTGTGGAGCTAATAGGCATGCAGTTGATATTTTGAATATAATTAACCCAAACAAGAACACTCCTAATCTACTATATAATACAGGGTGGCCCAGAAAGAAATGCACTTTTGAAAATTCAAGGAAAAATAACCTGTATGATTTTGAAGAACTTTATTTATTTCAATCTAAAGAAAATTAAATGAAATTTATTTTTAAATTTACTTTAAAAAAACTACATCGTCTAAGTGATTTCCTTGGCGGTTACAACATTCATCCAATGTGGTGTCAAAATTTTGGAAAACTTTTGTTGGACTTATCCTCGAACTGGATTCCATTTCTTGCCGAATATTCAACTTCAGTTGCTGCAGGGTGGTTGGGCTATCAGAATGTACTCTCTTTTTAAGGTAATCCCGCATAAAGAAGACTGCTGGAGTGAGATCGGGGCTTTTTGGTAGCCAGGAGATGTTAACCCTGCCTAAAATTATTTTTTGTGGAAACTTGCGCATTTCATTTACAAATCTCAATCTCGATTCGAAGTGTGATGCCTTTAGTTCCTGTACCAACCGTATCTTATATGGATGTTATTTCAAATCAAGCCGTAAAATTCGCTGCAATGTCGATTTAAACAATCACAAAGTTGATGAACTTTGCGCGCGCGGCATTCGCGCGTACAAATTCACGAACTCGTTAAATGTTTTCGTCGGCCCGTGATACTCTTTGACGACCGCGAGGCTGCATTTTTTGCATCGATCTTGTCCTTTCAAATCATTCAATCCATTGCTTAATTAAATTAGTGCTTGGACATTCACTGATGCGCCGCAATTTGAATTATGCACAGTAGAGTCGTCGAAAAGTCACATAAGATCGAGCATTCTTATAAAATGCGCGGATACAAAACGTGCGCAGCGCTATAGTGTAACAACCTATGTTAACAAAAATTATAAAGTCCGCGCTTTGTACTGACACAACTCCCGCACGCCACCATTTTGTTGTTTAAAAATGCGTGCAAAATCAAAAGTGTATTTTTCTCTGGGCCACCCTGTATGTCGAAATAGAACTGCCAAAGGAGAAACTTCATTCGATTGGATGGCAATCTCCCGTTCTTAGAAGATTTTCCACGCCTCACTGAGGACGATATTGTCTTACAGGCTCTGGTCACTTATCAGCAGAAACTACCCAAATCATACATCGCAGAGCACTTAAACAATGTCATTTACAATATATTGAAATCATCAAAAACGATGTGCTATTGCATTCACGGAGATCGGTCAGCACATAGTAGTATTCAATGTGTGGTTGCTTCGAGCACTAATTCCGTCAAGGCACATCAGAGCACGCATATATTTTTCATATAATATTGATTGACAGGGATCAGATTGGCAGAAATACAATAATTCATTATTACTTAACTGCCTGACAGAAAGAAGGACAATATTGGTACCTGAACTCATGTAGTTTCGATAATGTGGTGCTTTATTATCAATTAAAAAAAAAAATGGTATCTTGGTTTAGACGACATGCACCATTTATCGCCCCCGCGCGTCATTTGTTAGATGTTGTCATAGACCGGGAAAGAGTTTAGGAGTGTTGCGGAATTTATTTTCATTAGATTTATATTTTTTTTCGATTACACATGTTTTTCATCAAAAACCGTTCGAATAATATTTTATTTTTATTTAAGTATGTCCATCTAAAACGATACGTAACTATTAAAAGTTTTTGTATTTCTTTTTTAAACAGTTTTTCATGTAAACCCGGTGGATATGGTTAGTGTTATTTATATCATTTTGATTCTGGAACTGAGTCTCTCACTAGTTGCAGTTCTGTTGGTCTTACGCCCTGGTTTCATAGAAATGTGCCGCTTGCGTTACTTTTAGAAGTACCTTAGACTTTTGATGATCGGTGAGTGACAAGAATTACAAGTTCAAATTGTTTATAATTTATTCCTAAATTATATTGTATATGTTACGCTCTCTTGATCACGAAAATTTTAGGCTTCTAGGTTCACCCTTAACGAAGTTACTGAAGGTCAAAAATGTCCTGAATAACTTTGAGAAAAGGGTGTACCACCCTTTGCACACCGTTGTGCCTTTTTGCTCGACATGGCAGATAAACATGTCAGCGTAATTACGACAACGCGCTCTATGCCTTGAATATTTGATGTAATACCTAAATAAAAACCGTGAGTACGCTTTTGGATAACAAATCAGGCGCAATTCAATCTCATTTCGTTCATTAGTTTTAGTCGTTAACGTTTGTATGTTGAAAGTTGAAACTCAGCTTTTCTCTAATAGAAAAAAGTAAAAAGTTTATTCGTGCCTCATAAAATCGTATAAAATAAAAATACATAGGCAATGAAAAAATAAAATTAAAATCTGTACAAGCCAAGCAAGGCAAGGGCGCTTATTGTTAATTATTTTAATCAGTTACGTTCCTGAGGAAATTTACAATAAAAGAATGAAAATATAATATATTCTGGAGTAATCTTGTGAATTTTTCTGATTTTCTCTAGCCATAACAGTTCCATTGCTTGACAATGGCCTCTAAGTTATTCCATGCATTTTGCCGTGCTCGAAGACGTCTATCTTGTCATATTAATTTGTAGACGGAAATTAACCCCTCTAAGTCAACTGGCGCTTGGGCACCCCATAATTATGGCGGTAAGTCCTCTTTTTGTGGAGTGGCTGGAAAGACGTCACGGCGTCCTCACCTTCCACATGATCCGGATCCTTACCGGGCATGATAAGTTCTGGAGGTACCTGCACCGAATTCGTGCGGATGAAACGCTCGGGTGTCCACTCTTCAAAGAAGGAACTTACTGCCGCAATCGTGGCGCGCCCAGAGCTGGGTTGCAATAGTTGCTGTCGTCACTTCGTCATGAGATTCCACCGCAACTCTGTCTGCTATTCAGCTTTTCGCGAGTATTTCGTCCAGCGTGCGCCCTAATTTATGAATAAAGTTTTTATCGTCAGACACTAAGAAGTTTATTACCCTAATTGCCCAAGATCCCCACTGCTAAGGGTTCGAAACGGTACAAAGTATCCAACGACGCGTTCTTCCTTCTAATGGTGCCTCTTCTTTATTAATTTAATTCAATTAAACCCCAATGTTATTATATTTTTACATATTTTTGTAAGTTTCTTTAACTGTTTGTTTCGTGAGTTATCATTAAGTTATGACATAATTTTAATGTTCTTTTTAACATGTTTTGTTCTTGCGATTCATTAAATATTATTAAATTTAAACATACTTTCATGTCGTGATCGTCTGTAAGTATTGCAACATTAATGTAGATTTAAAATAACATTACCTATAATATTCCATAGTAAGTAATATTGAGTCGTAATAAATAAATATGTATGTTATAACTATTGACATCATTTGATATCAGACATTAATTTGACATCACTCATACATGCTGTAGTCAATATCAGATATTACAAACATCTTAAAACGTCTTCGAACCCTGTTCAGTTATGCATCTACAATCATTAAAAGTTTTCTCACCTAGCTCTTGGAAACTGTTCAAGGTCTAGATATGTGGGAAGCTCAGAGGTTACGATTTCTACGCCATTTGTCGCGCGCAGATTCACCTAATTGGTCCCGTGATCTCAGCAGACAGACTACAGATGCAGACATTTCAAGTACATAAAGAGAACTCTAACTAAACATAAATAAACTTTAACTATAAACGAGCTGGAATTAAAATATTATTATATTTTTTACATGGAGACTCGCAAATAAAAGAATTCGCTTCAGAAAGTTCTCCGACCTCATTACAAGTTTGTTAACTAAAGGGACAACGACACTACTTTCTAGATAGCAAAAGAAACGATTTCACCTATTCCCCTAAAATTGCCAAGCTGGAATTTTGTCACAGAAAGCTTTGGTGTCACCCAAATTCAATCAACAGGTTATGTAAACTTTATATGGCAAAATAATAAATTTTGCACGTAGAAAAAGACAATAAAAATTATGAAACTCTGAAACCAAGTTCTAAAATCGAAATATCAAATAAAAATCTTATGAACTAATAATAAGTATCGTAAACAAAGCAGGAGGATCTAAGGATTGTGTCAGATATTATTTTCACGTATTACCACTCGTACATGGAAGTTATTTGAACAAAAATAACAAGACAGGAGTGTTTTGCTTATTGTTAGTGCGTGCAATAACAATACCAGTGGAATTAGATATGTAACGTGTTTACTTATTCTGTCGGTTGTTAGTGCAATATTAACTTATACGTAACACAATAACATAACACAATTTCACTTTCGTGTAATAACTAGGGTAAGACAGAACTTCGTTTTTGCCTCCGCATTTCTGCTTCGCAGAGCTGCGGAAAATAAAAACGCAACTCAAACAAGGACAGCTGTAGGCGTGGGCTTGCGATCAACGAGCAATGCGTAACTCCCCGTCCGGTAACCGTCCAAACCGAGCCCAAGTCATCGACAGCGCGTAGTGTATCACACGCGCCTTGAAGATATGTCAGCAAAACCGTAGGGACCCATTGGGCCGTAGCTTAATGGGCCCATAAGTTGACTACCCACTCCTATCAAGGTCGGAGACTCTACACTCGAAGTTGTGGACGATTACTTCTACCTCGGACAGACAGTCCAGTTGGGTAGGACTAACTTCGAGAAAGAGGTCAACCGTTGAATCCAACTCGGTTGGGCAGCGTTCGGGAAGCTACACGGTATCTTCTCGTCCAACATACTGCAGTGTCTCAAGACGAAAGTCTTTAACCAGTGCGTGTTGCCAGTGATGACATATGGCTCCGAAACGTGGTCGCTCACAATGGGCCTCATCAGAAGGCTTGAAGTCACTCAAAGAGCAATGGAAAAGGCTATGCTCGGGGATTCCTTGCTTGATCGGATAAAAAATGAAGATATCCGCAGGAAAACTAAGGTTGCCGACATAGCACAAAGAATTGCCATACTTAAGTGGCAATGGGCAGGGCACATTGCTCGCAGAACAGATGGCCGTTGGGGCCAAAAGCTTTTGGAGTGGCGACCGCGTACCGGAAGACGCAGCGTTGGAAGGCCTCCTACAAGGTGGACCGATGACCTGGTGAAGTTAGCGGGAAACCAATGGATGCGGGACGCACAGGAACGTTCGATGTGGCGACGCTTGGGGGAGGCCTATGTCCAACAGTGGACGTATATCGGCTGAAATGATGATGATGAATGATGAAGTTGACTACGGAAGGGTAACGTGTGTGGCTGGCCTGATGTTCTAGTGGATAGTAGCCCTGACTGCGAAGCCCGAGGTCGTGGCTTCAATTCCCACCCAGGACAAATATTTTTTATTTTTTTTATTTGTATGATAAGCACGATCATTTTGTCTGTGTCTGGCTGTAATGTATCTATAACTAGCTTCTAACAACGGCTTCGCCCGCGCACATAAAATATACCTTATGACACTCAGGAGTAAAGCAGCTTTCTATCAGTGAAAACATTTAACAATCGGACCAGTACTTTTAGAGATTACCTCCTACAAACAAAAATAACAAACTATAACTCTTTATTTATTTATTCACTCATCGGAGAACCAACAGCTACAACAAATCAAATGTGTCCCCCCTCCCCCCTCTGTAACTTCTAAATAAAATAAGAGAACGATAAAACTAAAATATATATATATATTATGAAGTCGGTGCCCTAAGAAGGATGACCCACCCCCTTTGATAAGCTATTTTAATCATTATTTTGCTACCATTAAAGATGAAAATTCTTTGTGCCAATATTTCGATAAATCTTGCTATCCTAGTGTGAGGGTAAATTGATAAAAGAAAATGGCACGTCAGTGACAAAAGTTAACTTAGCTAATTCCGTGAGTCTTATCAACTGCTTGTAAATGGGCCATAATATTGCGTCCAGCATTACAAGCAACGTTAAATTTCGATACGGTCAATAAGAATTCATTTAGTCCAGTGGTAATAACAGCGATGTGACACGAAGGTGTAGCTGGTTCAAATCTCGTTATAAACATCAAACTTTTTGTTTTCCATCTTCTGTGTTTTAGTTATCTTTTTTTACTTTTCTTTAACGAAAAAAAAAAAATATTGCAAGTAAATAAAATGTTTATTATTTCACTATATTTAAAATATATGTGTATAAAGTAAGTAAATGGTCATTCGTCCAAAATTAATTAATAATACATTTTTTAATATTATAATCAAACAAACACATTTATTTATAAACATTTAAAAAGGGATATAATAATGGTATAAATAACTACTTATTAAGCAATTTTGATTCTTATGAACTAAGACTTAAAGTTTATTATTTGTATTTTATAATGAAGTGACTACTGATAGCTTATTTTGTTTAACTTAAACAAGGTCAATATGGCCTAGTAATCTGTGTAAAGGCTTTGACGCTGTAAGGCACGAGTTCAATTTTCATAACCTGTATATTGTTTTGCTTTCCATTTAGAACTTTTTTATTATTGTATGTAACAATCAACGAACTAAATATTCTTTAAACATATTTGGAATAATTTTGCCTTACTTGTAATAAGTAGGTAGTCAAAAAAAAAAAAAATACGAATTCATCATAAAACTGGTATTCAAATTTTACTTAGATTAAAGGTAGAGGAATAAAAATGAACTGTTCTAATAAAGCTAAAACAAGTCGACGCTCAATAGCAGTGACGTTGTGCAAACAATTTTTACGTTGCCTTACTAAATTGCGTAAAACAAAGTCTTTATTTAGAATATTTGTATATACCTAGTTCTAAAATATAAAATAATCTATTCACACGAGGAGAATGTTGGTTTTCGGAGAGATTGATAGGAGACGTCTTAATATAGCAGTAGGTAAGTGTATTTTTTTTTTTCATTTTATACTTATTTTTTAAACTTACACATTTTTATGCTCTGACGTAATCAAATATCTTTTTAATTATACTTACACATAAAGTAACTTCTCTTTCGTTTCTTTGTTTCAGAAAAATACAGTCAGATTGTAGTTAAAAACTATAACAAACAATACAAGTCAAAACGTAAAATTGAAATTTTTAAATTGCTGGTCATCCGTCAAGTCCATTTTGGCCAAGAATATCTGGATTTCTATCTGAGAAAAAAAAAAACATGTTATTATATAACTGGGCGTATAGAACTGGCGGGTATAACTTTAAGTTACTTGTGTTGAATGTCTTCTGTGGAACCTGGTTAACTTATAGAAATTGGTGGCCGATTCAGTAATAAATATTACATGACGTAATGTCATCAGTGCGTGTAAGCAACAATGGATAATTATTTACTTCTTGTAAGCAGCCACAATAAATTCTTGTCAGTGCTTATGTGTAGTGTATTGGTTAAATAAATCGTAGTAATCTTACTTTGTTAGGAAGTGTTTATATAATAAATAAACTGATCCTTGTTTCTTTCTTAATCAAATTTAAAACTTAAAATTCTACATAGAACCTGTAAAGTAGTTAAAATGTCAAAGTATTTAGATCAAGTATGACAGTTAATGTAGTGATGCTATTGTTATAAAATAGAAATATTATATATTTCTAATCATGTAACATGTTGATTCACTGCATTAAACTCTTCTTTAAAATTAAAATTAGTATTTCATTGGCACTATTGAAATAAATAAACTGTTTTTTTCATGCTCAAAACTGTATTATAAATAATTCTACCATATCAAAAGCAGTTTAATATTGTAACTTATTGTATGTTTTTTCTAAATTATGTCTATTAGACGAGTAAATATTTTTTGTATGTAAATTGTAAATATTACATAAATTAAGTAAATAAATCGTTACCTATCCTAACTATTTTTGTTTTTTAATCATGTTGCTTTTATGTTTGAATAGTTTATTTAAATTTATTCATTTAACTTAATATTTAAATTATAATTTGATTTAAAAAATCATAATCCTATAACCTCAAAACTACTAAAAGAAGCATGTTGGATTCGAACTTACGACCATGCCAATACAAGTCTACTGTTACGACCATTAGACCAATTCGACTTACGCTTAAATGTTGAAATTAACAAGTGCATTACGAGACAAAACCGTATTCATAAGTTTACCTACCTTAACGTTACGTCAAAGTTCGTCGTCGTTAAAGATCAAATTAACATAACAGTATTCTATAATATTTGACTACCTACCTCTCGTTATATTAGTTTAAATTATTATTCTCCGAATTGAATACCATGTATCTTCTGCTAATTGCAGAAGGTTCAAATTCGTCTCACTTCTAGGATTATATATATATTGTATATATTACCTACTGTTGTCATCATGGGTCATGTCTCTTGTGCCTTCATGTGTACATTACCATACAAACCTCCACTGAAAATTAGCTTGAACGAGATCTAGCAAGTAGTTTTTTTTTAATACGTCACAAATCTAAAAAAAATACTCTATTATTAAAACATCGATCAAAGTTACAACGCACTACAAGAACTTTTATATTATGTCACTTGCTGCTACGGAACCCTTCATGGGCGAGTCCGACTTGCGCTTTTTTCATAACAAGCTTTGATTGCGCGATATAAGTACTCAGATTGAGATTCAGATTAATTTATTGGTCGTTACAGGTAGAAGTTGAGCTTTTAAAATTATTGTTGTAACAAGTTTTCTAACACTGTATAATCTTTTAATTTACAATATTTCACGTCAAAAAGAATAGAAAACCTTCAAAGTACACAAAATAACTAAGGCAACACAACATTAATTACCACTACAGAAAATAAACTAATTATACATTCTCATCAGGATCATTCTACAGAATCCTGATACGATGGGGTTATCATGTTGCGCTCATTAATTCAATTCAGTTCATCTTTATTGTAGATCATAGGAAAGTGTACATAATATGCTCATTTTAATTTATGTGTTGCGAACAGCTATATGCTACCCTTAGAGTGTACAATAAAATATAGGTCCAGTAAGTTTACATGCATCACATCATCATTATCATCATCATATCAGCCGAGAGACGTCCACTGTTGGATCGTGTGGCACGCATCCATCGGATACCCACGACCCTGACCAGGTCATCGGTCCACCTTGTGGGAGGCCTTCCAACGCTGCGTCTTCCAGTACGCGGTTACCACTCCAGAACCTTTCGTTCCCATCGACCATCTGTTTTGCGTGTAATGTGCCCTGCCCATTGCCACTTAAGTTTGGCGATTCTTATCGTGCTATGTCGGTAACCTTGATTCTCCTGCGGATATCTTCATTTCTGATGTGATCCCGCAAGGAGACTTCGAGCATAGCCCTTTCCATTGGCTTTTGGGTGACTTTGAGTCTTCTTATGAGGCCCATTATAAACGATCACGTTTCGGAGCCATAAGTCATCCCTGGCAATACGCACTGGTCATAGAATTTCGTCTTGAGACACTGGTATATTGGAAGAGAAGACACCGCACAGCTTCCCGAATGCTCCTCGGAACGCACCGCCATCGGGTTCCCAACTAACGCTAGGAGGAGTTCACATCGGTGTCGGGTCGACGATGAAGTACCTGGGACTCGTCCTCGACAGCCGGTGGAATTTCGGGGAGTATTTCCGACGTCTGGCTCCCAAACTCAACCGGGCTGGGGCTACGCTCAAGCGGCTCCTGCCCAACCTTGGGGGTCTAGATGGCTCCTGCCGGAGGCTCTACGCGGGGATCGGTCGGTCCATGGCCTTCTACGGAGTCAGATTCGGCGAATGACCTCTTTATCGAAGTTAGACCTACCCAACTGGACCGTCTGTCCCAAGTAAACGTAGTCGTCCACAACTTTGAGTGTAGAGTCTCCGATCTTGATAGGAGTAGGTGCTACATGGATGTAAACCATCATGCATGTCAACAATAATATAATACATACAAATTATATTATTAGACCATTTAATATTTCCTGAAAATGTGTTACACATTTTAATAATAATTCAACAATAACTATGAAAAATAAGCAACCCACAAGACCTTTGACATATCGTCGTGGTCATCGAATCCTCAAATAGCCAACAGCTTCACATAACCATATTAATGAATTGTCAAGTTACTTAATCTTTTATAACTTGATGTAGACTTAGCAATATACCGTTCGAACTAGATTGATTTATCTGTCATCATCATCATCAGCCTTTTTAATGTTCCCACTGCTGGGTCTCAGGCATCCTCTCTAAGAGAGGGATTTATCTGTACAATTATGTAAAACGAGAAACTGACTGACCGACATAACGACGCATAACCGAAACTAAAATCCAAATTTTCTGGCTCCTAGGCCAGGACCAGAAAATTTGGATTTCTTATTATTATATATACTTAATAGCGTCCGTTGTTTGTATGGAGAAACCTATCTCAATGCGGGCGAAGCCACTGGCAAAAGCAAGTTTGTCATAAATCGATGTTGAGTTTTCATCTATTGGTTATTCGAAAAAGCCCGTGCGTGCTTCGATGTGAAAATTAAAAAAAAGTTTTTGTGTGATGTTGAAGTTTTTGGAACTTCCACCTTTCATAAAGCGAAGGATTCTAAATCAATTTAAAGTTTGATTACATAACGTAAATGTTTTTGATCATATGGCTCAGTTTAACACTTTTCAATTTCCTTTAAAAATACTTAGGTAGGTAAATGAAAAATTCTGAACCACGTGTATTTAATGTTTTTGCTATCACAAATACAAAGACAAAAATCCAAGTAATAGAGGGATAATATAATATCCAATTTCAACCCAATGACCTAGGCGAGCACTAAGAACCGGTTTTTGAAAATGCAACCTTTATTTTATTCACCCCCTGAATAGAAGGAAATTCGTTTGTATGCAAATTCTCATTCCGTGCACCAATATACTTGAAAGATAGCACCAATAGTAACCTAAATAAATAAAGGTTGCTTTTATTTATTTTCAGGACTAGCCCCAGCAGAACAATGAGGGTGTTCTAAAATGACGTTCACCAGATGGCAGCATTGAGGCATCACGCCTAGGCACCAATAGTAGAGGATACTGTTAAGAACGACCTTCACCGGTTTGTTTAATGGATGAAACGTATCTTATGATATATTTAGTATATTAAAAAATATAACGCGGGTGGGTTGCTTGAGAAATTCCTGGCCGAAAAATTTTTTTTTTTTGGAAATTGCACTGGTGTATTTAACGAATAAATTTAATACTAACCGAAAGTGTGAAGCCTATAAAACATAAAAATGTTGGGTTGCCTATTTGTATTTTGGCATAACTATGGGTTGCCAGGTATAAACAGGTATGTATAAACAGGTGTGTTTATTTTGATATACAACAAATTCTATATCAAAATAAACGCTGTTTCATTACGAGTACGATGTTATAGTGTTATCTGCAAATCTGGAATGAATAACGGTTGTGCATTTTTCTACAAAAAAAGTAAATTTTCAATTTTTAATTAATAATAGTCTGGCCAGGAATTTCTTAGGCAACCCACCCGCGTTATATTATTTAATACACTAAATTTATAATAAAATACGTTTCATCCATTAAACAGACCGTTGAAGGTCGTTCTTAATCGGATCTTAGACTACAATAAAACGCTTATTTTAATGACATTAGTGAGACATTAACGTCAACGTAAAAACGTTAGACGTCAACGTCATACACACGTTTTCAAAGAAGACCTGACGGTTAAGTGGTGCATGATAATTTTCCTGAACACCCTCATTTAGAGAGTTTTAAATATTATACAAACTTTCGCTTTTTTAATGGTAGTTAACTGAATTTGATGACAGGTTCAAAAAACATTTTTTATGGAATAAAATTTATGCTATACAAATAGTTCGAAATTTTTCTTGGAAAAAATATTATTAATCCTTCATTCATATTTTTTCAACCTACTAGCTCCGCCTTTGGTGCATCCCTTGTAACATCAATGTATAATTACTGTACAATTATCGTTTGATATTATGGGCCATGGACCAGTTACAGCACTAATTTTGTATTCTGTGCAGCCGTCAACTCCTTACCCTAATCCAATTATAATCAGGTCAAGGTCGAACATAAAAGAACATAGGTTCTAAATATCCTACACATACATAAATACACATATAAATACCTTACACATGAAGGAACGAATGAAAAACGAAGCAACGCGTGCGAAAAACTAGTTTATTAAGAGCCTATATCTCTAACCTTGTAAACCCCTAAACTATAATCGGACGGGAAAATCGCTGTAGGTAAATTAATCCAGTTCTTCAATGCACGCGGTATAAAGACGAGGCGAAACGCTTAGTCCGGACCGTAGAGGTGTCAATAAAATAAGTATGGACACTCGCTGTACATCGGCTTATCCGATAGCAGAAAGGTGATGGTGGAATGAAGTTATTTCATTCCTGCACACGCTTTCCAAAATGTATCTTGTAAAATATCGAAAGGCTGGCTACCCTACGCCTGTGCTTCAGGCTTTGTTGACCTACTTAACAACCACTTTCTATTTTCAAGACACTATCAGTGCACACGATCAAACAAATTGCGTCTCTATCTACATTTTCTTAAGGATAATTTCTGTTTAGCTACGGATGTAGAGAAAAGGATAACGCCTACGCAACCAACTCTTGAAAGCGCTACCTACGGTAATAATATAATATGATTTGAATGGTACCTTCGTAAATTATATTTTTTCCGACCTATTGATTCATAGATTAACGTGAAGTTTCATCATAATGTAACCTGGTTTATTTACAGAAAACTTATTATATTATTGAGATGTATATAAACGTTTTATTTTGTGTCTGGTGTGTACCTATAGAGTATTTTAAGTCCTACTTTAATGTCTGACAGGTTTTCAGGCTAAAGTAGAATTTGACAGACACTCAACATCAAATGCTTAAGGGGATGCAACTCGACATACATTTTCACTGTTTTTCATACAACCGCTCTTACGCGATTATGACGTTATCACACATTTTTCATTAGATATATTGGAAACACAGTATTTTGTGGATATTATCTAGGCTTCTATTGAAATCAATTTATAAATTTGTGTGAAACGAATCCAGTAAAGACCTCTGAAAATCTACTACTTTGCATGAAATTTTACACTTCATAATTTACTCAAAAATTATAAAAGTCAAAAAAGTATAACAATAAGAAGCCTTGCCAATTGTATCGAAATTCTAAATGACGATAATTTTTTTCAAAAACTTTTAAGGGTTTAAAAAAATCACGTATTTCCTGGAACAAGTTTTGTAAAATATTCAAGTAAATCACGGAATTACCGAATGCTAACAGAGTTTTCAGGAGTTATTTCTATTTTTTTCGCGTTGCCGTTTCGTCAAACATCGCGTTGGAATACGTTAAATGAAGTAACAAGCTTTTAAACCATGTTCGATTTTGACGACAGGCGAGAGGAAAAGCAGCCTTTTAAATCAGAAATCAGATGTAAATCTTTTCATTTTTACTGGATATTTAATCAGCGGTATAAAGCGTGATTAGACTGATGTTTTGCATGAAAAATTATTTTAATGAAGTGCTGGTACTAGGGAAGTGTTGCAAGACAAAAACTGACCAAGTGAGAGTCGGACTCGCACATGTAGTGTTTCGTGTACTTTATTATTTATTGTCGTGGTGGCCATAGAAATAGACACTGAAAATTGAAACTTTCTATCTCTTACGGTTTATAAGATACAGTCCGCTGACAGGCACAAGGACAGCGAAGGTTTATAGTAATAGGCTACGGATCCCTAACAAAAGACCGCAACTATATTTTGTATATTCAAAAACATAAAAATGGAGTTTTATTTAATACGAACAGAGTTTTAATTTATTTTTGTTTTATTATACAATACAGTAATATCGGCATTTAGTTAATAGGAGTAACATTATTATACACTGCTAACGATGTTATCTAAGGAATTATACAAAATAGCTGGCTGTTAAAAGACAATTTGATTAAAAATTAGGTATTAGAAAGAAAAGGATACAAATGAAAAAAAACCTAGGTCTATAAAAACTCTATAAGCATTTAAGCGACTTACAGAGTCAACATGTATTATTATCGTCATTGACTATTGTGGGTCCAGTTAGTGCCATAAACAGAGATTTTTCTCAGTAAAAAAATATATTTCTTCTAAATTCATATACAACATTATCAACATATGATTTTTACGTATGACTAATAATTTTGTAAAAAAAAAACTCACTACATCGTTCATTTGTGTTTCAGTTCACTAAGGCTTCTTTCCCACTTTATCGTGATGATTATAATCGTGTAATTTTAAGTGTCGTGACTGACAGTTAAATAAAGATAGTCACATATAGGACGACATGTATAACTGTCGTCTACGACTTCTTTTGCGGCTAGCACGACAGTTGTTAATCGATAAAAAAATGTCAAGATTAAACCGTGACGGTAAATCATGTCTTGTTGTTGCGACTATCTGTTGTAGCCACGAGAAACAGTTGTTGTATTGAAAACATCTATAAACTGTAGTCGTCTGACGATAAATTTATCGTTACGACATAGTGGGAACGCGGCTTACAAATTAAAACTATTCGAACACACTTTCTGACCTTGAGCGTTGCTATCAAATTTCCTCTCAAACTAAATTCTATCTCAATTAGATGAAATGTTGATATGACGTGAAAAGTAGTGAAATAATTATTGCTAGCGCTAGCTCATATCAAATGGTAAAGTTTGCGGGACTATGTGGCTTGTGTGAGCGTGAACGAATTGAATAACTTGTTTTTAATTACTTTGAACTCTTAGGTTTTTTCTTCTTTTAAGGTCTAATGGCTTCTCCCGCTTGGGAGGAGCAGGAGGGCGTGTCAGTCTTTTACTAACTAAAACCATTTTTATGTTTCTTCAGCTGCTCTTGGTCTAGGACCACGGGTAACCTTTTCAGGAGTCGAACCATGGCCCTGGTAGGCTTCGGGCCGGCTGGGGCTCTAAGGTTTTGTTTGCTAAGGCTTTGCATTTCTTTCGCGCATGGAACACTACGCGCACATTTATGCTCTATTTTTTTGTTTTAATTCAATAATTTCGTTAATATTTACCAATTTTTTTTATAAGAAACTAATTACCATCTTAATTAAATACATTGACATTTGGATTGCGAGAACTCAATGGAATAAATGACATGGTACGTAATTGGTTTATTTGGTAGACAGTTTTATTATTACCACACTAAGGGCCGATTCAAGGAATGGCATGGCCACCTGGAACGCGAAGAAGCCGTGGTCGGCCGCTGGCTGTCCCGTACGGCCGCGCGCCCTTTTTGAAACTTTCTAACGATACTGGTCTCTTAAAGCCCAAGCGCCTGAGCAGTGCCATAAAACAGTGACTTTCTGAAGGCTACTCCTCAGTCTCGACCAAGTTAATAGGTTAAAAAAAAACATGTTTATTATAGATTCCTGAACAACATTATCAACTATTGATTTTTTCGTGCAATTAGTCTTTGCGGAAAGTAAACCATTGTGGGATTTGAAGGCGCTGCTGTAGATAAATATCGTTTTTGTTATGTAAGCAACATTGTGACGTCATTATAGTGCGCCTGTTAAATCTTGATATTTTGAAACTATGTTAGACTAGCTTCTTCCAGCGGCTTCACCCTATAATCAAAATTATCCTATTGGCTGAATTTGCTCACCTAATGAAACTGCAAAGTTAGGTATAGCTTATGTGCTATATTATTGAAATGTTTATGATTAAGTTCATCTGTCTAGTAGTTTTTGCTCGGCACATCCATACATACGAGTACCTCCATCCATCTTCACAAACTTTCGCATTTATAATATTAGTAGCCTATTTATTAAACTTACTCACGTGATGAAACTTGGCAAAAATATAAGTTATAAGCTATATTATTATTATTATATAAATTCATCCATTTATAAGTTTTTGCGTAATGAATAACAAACCGTTAATTGTGGCGACACCTGGGGGAGGCCTATGTCGAACCGTGGACGTCTTTCGATTGTAATGATGATGAACATTTAAATGCAAATACGAACCGGTAAAGGAAAATAGCGTGAAGAAACTGCTGTACTTACTGCCTAGTTCCACCAACGACCACTTACCCAGTTCCAACGAAAATGGTTCTATCACTTTGACTGGGATCGGTCTATTATCACTAACTGGAATATTGTAGCTAACAGCAAGTTTATGTTTACCCTAGTTAAATATAAAGGTAAAAATGGGATACACTACCACTTTCTCGTTGTCTTCCTCTGTACATTTTTCCCTTTTACTAATCAATGAAAAATATGAACTAAATGACTATGAAAATAAAGTACACTTCCGAATTTGTAATGTAGCTTCGTAAAAAATCTATTTAGCCTGTAAGAGACCATCTCGTATATAAGATCCTTGGGATCACTTGGTTGTCCGTCTGTTTATCTGTTAAGACCCTTTAACTCGAGAGCGCTTGGAGTGAATTCCGTTGACCTAGAATCCTGAAATTTGGCATCAATCAAGGTCTCATAGAACAAGCACAGGGAAAAATCTGAAAATTGTAAATTTGTAGATCCGCCACAAAAAAAAATTGTTTGCAATTCGGAAAAATCTTCGTAATTCACTTCGGGAATTGATTTCATAGTTAAATTTGTACAGGATCCTCAGTGCGCGAGACCGACTCGCACTTGCCCTTTTTTATTTTAGTTACTGTATCCTTACTCAAGCCTGAAAAAAAATATTCTAAGTTAGAGTCTGTCTAATAAGTCAACCGACTTGGGTAATTATTAGGGTTAAATAAAATCTGATGTAGTCAACGCTGGTTCAATAATCAAGGTTGATTAAGAGATATTAATAATTGTTTACTACTAGAAGAACCTTATAAAAAGTATCGAATATAAATATTTTTTAAATAATTAAATATTATACAAAATTCCCAAGTCGGTTAACTTTTTAGACAGACTATAGTCGAAACGCATTGTAAATTTAAAGTATCAATACTCTTTATACTAGCCATCAAAAATATTGACCAAAACAAAATAAACAAATATTGTCATGTTTAAATGAATTTCCGTTTAATTTATACATATTTGGAGATAACAGGGACAGGAGTTTACCTAGGAAGTCTATAAACATTAAAATAAAAGTGTTACGTACCAAAAAAACAGCATACCAATGTTTCCCAAGTTCGTGACTTTGTTTTGATCAATAATGGTGTGATTTGCCATTTGTTATCTTTGGCAAAACTGTAATATATTAAATATTATTTCCCTTGCAGTTCAGTGAAATTTTTTATCACATTTCTGAAGATTTCAATTAAAAATAACATAATGAACAAACCGGTGTCAACATGATATGACGTTTGGCATTTGACGGATGGCTGGGTTGGGTTGCTACTTAAAATCTTTAATGTTGTTTTCACTTTGCGCCACGACGGTTCTTTTATCGCACAGACAATAAAACTTTTTTCTAAAAAAAATATTCCTTCTTTAAAACGGATTTGGATCTTTAGAAACAATTTTACACAGAAAAGTTGGTGGTTAAATATTCTTCAAATTGAACATCGTTATGTCAAAAAATGAATCAATATTTCGCGGATTTTAAAGGTCACCGAAACTCTATCTGGTCGCAGCTGGTCAGAATTAAATGCACAGATACTCGTACTACCCCCTAGATGAGTACGGGTATTGTGTCCATTTAATTTCAACAATTGCATCACTGCTTACCATCAGGTGGGATCGCAGTCAAGCACTAGTTTATGTAAATAAAAAAATAAAAATCGACTAGATGTTCAAGAGACTTTAACCTTAAGGATAATGTTTAAAATAATTTCACTCTAAACGTGCTCAGTGTATCGGCCCTAATATTATGAAGGTGAAAGTTTGAGAGTATGCTAAAAGATTATAACGATATTTTTTCTGTTACAGAGTCCGTCAGACTCACACGTCTGCATTACTTTCACCAAGAGCGAGTCAGAAATAAATCTTATTTAAAAATAACTAATTACCATGATTTTATTCAAGCAAAATGCAGACTCATATTATAAGAGATTGTAATCTTTATCACGTAATCTAACTCCACAACGTGATATAACTTTGCGATTCCAATACCAAAACTTGTTATGTACGGGTAGATATAGGAATGCTCTGTTGACGGCACCGGCTATTTTTAACCACTTCTAATTCTATAAATACCGACCAAGAGCGTGTCGGGCCACGCTCAGTGTAGGGTTCCGTAGTCTCCTGTCCGTCACAATAAGTGTCCCCACTTAAGTTACTTAAACTTACAGATACCGTGAATGTGAGACCCAACAGTAAGACTGAACTGGACCTTTTTTGGCGCAAACGTGAGACATACAATGTTACTTTTTATTTCATTTTTGTTTGTTTTGTGTTTGTCTTAAGTTTTTGTTGTCTACAATGTTTTGTGCGCCAAAAGAAATTCTTTCTTTCTTTCTTTCTTTCTAAGACAATAGATGCGCGAACGCCGGCGTTTGCTTGGGGTTTAATGAATTAAAAAGAATTACAATTTTCCACTATACCAATATTCTGATTAAAAACAATCAACGACGGACAACGAGCAAGAACAAATACCACCAATGCCAACGAGAGTCCCCACCCCATCAACTCAGGAAAAATCTTAACAGCGCAAAGTAGCCCAAAGTACAGCACCATCTCTCGGG
The DNA here is from genome assembly GCA_910589285.2 of Mythimna ferrago. Taxonomy (NCBI): domain Eukaryota; kingdom Metazoa; phylum Arthropoda; class Insecta; order Lepidoptera; family Noctuidae; genus Mythimna; species Mythimna ferrago. The sequence continues at coordinate 12,269,967 of OU342673.1, read as the reverse complement.
TGCGGTTGCTAATTTGTACAAATAACAACATTATTAAAAATGATTTCAGTAAACCCCATTCATTTTTAAATACCTATCCAACAATACATCACACGTTAGGGTTGAAATGAAAAAAAAAAATCACTGCCCACTGTAAGTTCATACGTGTAAGGGGAGTACCTACCCTAATAAAACCATTTTTTTCCACTTTTTATTTTACCACTTTATCGGCGTGATTGATAATATAGACATTGATACCAAATTTCAGCTTTCTAGCGCTAACGGCCACTGAGATTATCCATGGACGGACGGATAGACCAACATACATGGCGAAAATAGTAGGGTTTCTAATTGACTACGGAACCCTAAAGAGGAACCAGTAACAATTTTCAAAAGGAAACGAACTGAACCTCTATTAAACAAATGTTACTACTCTGTATTGGATTTTCTAGCTGATAAATTTTAATTGTGTATCAATTTTAATATGTTTTATGATGAACTTGCATCAATATTTGCATGCCAAAATGGTAGAATGTACAAGGATACTTGAATAATTATTTTTATTTATTTATTTATTTATTAGAACTTTATGCAACGCACAGGTACAAAGGCGGACTTAATGCCTTAGGCATTCTCTACCAGTCAACCTAGGGTGGTGAAGAGAAAAACATGGCAGGTGCACAAAAAAAATAAAAACAACAAAAAATGGATTGATCACCTTATTGTGCAGGTATCCTTACTAATACGAGTATTATAAAAGCGAAAGTGAGTTTGTTTGTTTGTTACGTCTTCACGCCTAAATGGCAAACCCGAATTTGATGAATTTTGGTACAGAGATAGTTGGGACCCTGGAGACATAGGCTAATTTTTTCACGCAGGCGAAGCCGCCGGTGATAGCTATTTTACAATAAGATAATTATGGTTGATTGATATTCTGAGCAAATAAATCAATATTCTATTCTATTCCGTTCTATAACATGATAATGTATTTTATACATATATGTACGTAGTGTCGTCATATTACAGTGACCGAATTGCATTTTTCATCGTTTAAAATTAGTCCCTTGAAGTATCAAGGAACCAATTTAAATGGGTGCGGATAGTAATCCGCAGCCATTACAAGCCGAGGCAGAAATGGTATTTCTATTTCACCATTTTAGTTCGCGTTTCAGGAGTCGTGTTTATTTTAATAGGAAAGAAATTATTTTATAACGAGGGACCGAGGGAAGTTGCAAAATTAAAATTAGGTCTAAGACTAACCTAATTAAATTCTGGAAGTAAAAAAATATCTAGATAGCTGCGATATTCAAATTATTCAAAAGACTTCGTAACTTCCTATTGCAGTACATAATAAAACTCACTCTAGATCCATAATACATAGAAATAAGCACAAATAATTCAATAAAACTAATTTAATTAACTGACGCAATAAACATCGTTTATTCTTTATTCATACAAAAATCTCAAAGATAATGTACCTTCAGTTCTTTACCAATTTTCTATTTTCCAGAAATCTTTTTCTAAACAAAATGTTATATACAATTACATAGACTAGCACTTTGCGAGCGATTCCGTTCGCGAGAAAGTTTTCATAAAATCGAACACCCCTAAAATCGTATTTTGAGGAAAATCTAATAATATTAGTCTATTATAATTATTTTGATTAAAGCTTGTGCCAATTTTCCAAGTAATTACAATCCTTCATTATAATATTTAGAAACTGTTGAAAACTTGTATTAGGCCTTGTTCTGATAACGAATAATTACAACCTTTATTATTTACTTAGGTTACTACACAGATAACCTTCAATTAAACTAACTCTCAATTTAATAACTATCCGAATGAGATTTTGTATACAATCGAAATTCCCCCTTTTCACCTCCTTAAAGACTGAATTTCCAAAAACCACTGTTCGTGCTCATCTACGTCATAAATGAACCTTTGTGAAAAATTTCATGCACCTAGTCCCCCGTTGTTTCGGCGGGGCGTTGATGTGTCAGACAGTGAGTTTCTTCTGTTAAATATACTATACTAGCTTATGCCCGCGCGGCTTCGCCCCGCTCTTCCCTACTCCATCCTACTATGCCCTACTCTACCCTACTCTACCCTACTATACCCTACTGTACCCTACTCTACCCTACTGTACCCTGCTCTACCCTACTCTACCCTACTCTACCCTACCCTATCCTACTCTACCCTACTCTACACTACTCTACACTACTCTACACTACTCTACACTACTCTACACTACTCTACCCTTCTCTACACTACCAAACTTCACATAAACCATCTACTAAATAGTCCGAACAAAGTCTTAACAATTGGTTTGAATAGGTGACGGGCTCACCTTGAGTTATAAAATTAAAACGAAAAGTGGCATTGATTTTTATATATATAGATAAATGTAGAATAGCTGGTGCCAGGAGCGTTACTACTGCAGAAGAAACCATGACGAACTACGTAACTTTCAAGCATCTATTAATTTGTATTTTTTATAGCAAGATATATGTAAAATACGAACTAACAAAGGTTGATTAAAAGATGATATGTGTGTAATCCCAGGTGTAATAAATTTGTGCCGAGAACAAGCCTCACCCATTGTTTCGGCATCTCTACGTTACACTGTACGTAGATGTGAGGTCATGCACTCGCTTGACCCTCTCTCGGAGCACTGCACTGTCGTAAGCTCATTTCTCCAACAATCAGGATTAACTAATTGGAGCAGTACACGAATAATGGGAAACACCACAACTAATGGGTTACGAAAAGTTAATGGAGCATTGTACGCCTGTTATATTTAAAACCGTACTAGCTTAATTACCACGGAAATTAAAAAAGTTCAAAGTATGTTTTACCTTTTTTCCTTTGTCGGAACTTTTTAGACGATTTCTGCTCTCGCTAAGTTCATTATAACGTTCATTGTGTAGTTTACAAAGATTTTTTCGTTAATATGGATTCGTGACTAAAATAAAAATACACAGACAATACTAAACAAAACAGGCGTTTCTTAACCTTAGTGTTTTATCAATTAACCACCTGCTCCTTTACTTAAAAAAAACTGGGCAAGTGCGAGTTGGACTCGCGCACTGAGGGTTCCGTGCAAACTACAATTACCGAATGGAGTCTCGAAGATTTTTCCGAATTGCAAATTTGTTTTATTTTTGTGACGTAGGTAACAGCAAATTTACTGTTTTCAGATTTTTCCCTATATTTGTGCTATAAGACCTTGCTTTGTGCCAAATTTCAGGATTCTGGGTCAACGGGAAGTACCCTATGAATTTCGATCTTTGAGAGTTTCAAAATATACGTAATATATTTTTTGCGACATAAACAGCCGTATCTTTTTTATTCGTTATCTTAGAAGGTTTTTCACAGCTTAAAGGGACTACAAACCTTAGTATTTGGTTTTAATTTTAACGTGATACCTTTACGCGTTCTCGAGATAAAGGGTCTTTAGGCGATATTTTTGTGGCGACGTATTAGCGGTTACTAACGGTGGCACTGTGGCAGTAGTGAAAAATCCATCATAGACGCCCAATAATAATCAATAAGGTGAAATAGTATCTACAACTTACCGTTTGGAGTTATTGATTAAAGTTTATTAGTTTTAACATTATGCGTTTATAACATTATATTTTATAAAATTATGCTTAATTATCGTTATTGCTAGCAATGGCCATAAATGGCAACAAGCATTATGGCAAAACATTTATGCCTAATAATATTATTCCTCGTTATGATTTCTTTAACCTAACCAGTTAAATTCCATCTCAACAGATGCAATCAGTTCGAAGATTCTAAAGCGTAAATAATAAATTATCTCTGCATTTCTACATCAAATTCAAGGTCTTTCTAGATTCCAAGACTTGTTAGTGTTAAGTACACATAGACCTTGGAAATTCCTCTCATTAACTGAATGTGGGCGTACTTGCCTATCGAGGTTGCCTTCTCAGAAATAACTAAGGGCCGTGTAGAAATGCAACCTTGTTTTCAACTAACATATCGTATAAAACTCGTTTGAAATTTAATGGCACAGTTGGTGCAAAGTACAGATATTTATATTCAGGTGGGTTTTTAAAGCGGGTGACTAAGGACCTTTACCGTTATATTTACAAGAAAACGTTCATAAGAAACAATTCATAACTTTTTAAGAATTCTTTTTTGAATTTATATATTTTTTCAATTTTGACGATTTCTTAATTTTAAGGGCCTGTCACGCGTTTTTAAGCCCGCAAGCGGTTCTCGCCCGCATGCGGGCTGCCCACTTCCTATCATTTGATACATGTTTTTTCTAACATGCGGCTAGCACGCGCGCTGAACGCGGATTGGCTGCGGGCGCGCACCCTGCGTGCGCGCTATCCGGATGCGGGCGGTGATTTTCTGCCTTTAGTATTGTTTTTACTGTGAAGCGGGTTGCATGCATGCTTATAGTCCGCATTTAACGCAAACAAGTTTACCCACTGGCGACACGCACAACATTGCAGCAGCAAACGAAATCTTTGTCCTGCGTGTTGCCCGGAGCGTGCTATCACCCGCATGCGGATGAGACACGCGTGCGGGATAAAATACGCGTGACAGTAAAAGGGCTCTAACAGTTAAGATAAGTGCCCTTACTAACCCGTTTGAAAAATGCATCCTGTATAGTTATACCGGATTTGATTGTACGAGTATATAAGTTTTTACACCACCTGCTCGATAATACCCTTTCATATGTCATACAACCATCACCTAACGCATACTATTATATCCCTAGGGATTTAATGTAGTATGGGCGTCACCTAGGGAATAATGAGATTTGAACTTAGAACGTTATAAGACCATTACCTATTTCGAAAAAAAAAAAACGTAACTGAATTAAAATGTACGTGCATCAAAGAAGTTTTCTCAAAAATCAAACCAAACGCACACAAAAAAAAAAAAAGTGGTTACTAACAAGTCACTAAAAAAGTATTGAAAGAGCGAGAGGGTTTTAGAAAATTATAACCACAGTTCAATCTGAGAGTACCTTGTTTTTTGTTTGTTCCAAAAAACAAAACATGTCAAGTGATAATTAACATTACTTAACTTGTAAATAATACTTACATCAATTTGTTTCAGTACATATATTGTATTTTACTCGTAATTATCACACAGATGGTGTAAACAGTAGAATATCCAATATAGGGATAAACCTGCCTATGTTTTGGTCGGCTTGAATTCCTCACTTCAACCAGGTTTCTATATTAACTCCCTCGCTATGCTCGGAAGTTAATTATGTAAGTAAATTACTCAATGACATTCGAGATTAAAACTTAGAAACTTTCGTTTCGTTTGGAATTCAACATACCGCCTTCAGCTTAAAGATACTGCGTTATCCACTAGTCACATGATCTACAAATTACATGTTTGTGAACGCACCCTCGACACAGCATTATTTTCTAGTATACGGCAAGGATTTGTTTTATTTAATAAGAGATAAAAATAAATTACATGTCTCGTGACTTGTGTCTAACAGGGTTTGACAAAAATCTTTATATATAAAAATGAATCCCTGTTTCCTTGGTCACGTCATTACGCGTGAACGGCTGATTTCGCTAATTCTTTTTTTGGTGTGTTTGTTATTGTCTGGAGAAGATCCTTATAGAAAAAATGAAAATTAGGGTATAGTAGGGTAGAGTAGGGTAGAGTAGGGTAGAGTAGGGTAGAGTGGGGTAGAGTAGGGTAGAGTAGGGTAGAGTAGGGTAGAGTAGGGTAGAGTAGGGTAGAGTAGGGTGGAATAGGGTAGAGTAGGGTAGAGTAGGGTAGAGTAGGGTAGAGTAGGGTAGAGTAGGGTAGAGTAGGGTAGAGTAGGGTAGAGTAGGGTAGAGTGGGGTAGAGTAGGGTAAAGTAGGGTAGAGTAGGGTATGCAAACAGTTAAGTACTTGTTTGTTGGGCAAGTGAATGCTTATGATAGGTATATCGGAAACTAATAGCTAAATGGTTGTTTAAATAAGCACGTAATGAAGTATGGAAACAGTCCAATAGATCTCCAACAAGGAACCAATGAACTAGCGAAATCCGCTATAGACAGCTGGTTGCGGGAAGCACAGGATGGCGCTTGAGGGGGGTGAATGATAAGTCCAGTGTTGGGAATTTTCTGATTAATGTACATGTTGCCATTTATGTCACCAAGCCAATAAAAACGTGTATATGGCAATACCATTATTAAATTGACGTACGCACTTTACTAGCTTAAAAAGATTTATTATACCTAACACTTGTGAGTTTATATCAAGTTATTTTGTAAAATACATTAAAAACATTTAGCAGTGTACCTACTTACGCAGGTTTAAGGCAACAAAAAATGACAGAGGACATTATTAAATCTCTCTGGTTGGAAAGGATTCTATTATTAAATAGCTCTCGTGCAGAATTCACACCTTCAGGAAAATTTCCACAATATTCAATTTTATTCACGTCCTTAATATTTTACGAGACAGCTTATTTTTAGACCTTATTTTGTTATTGTGAAAAGTATACAGTAAACTCAGGAAAAATAGATTAATGTCAAAGAAATTAGTTGTTAAAGTTGTACATCCCTGCTCGTTACAAAAAAGATGCTTTTCACATACCAATCGTGCTCCATCGTCGGCCATATCATCACTCACCATCAGGTGAGATAGTGGTCAAACCGAGCCTATCAATAATAAAGTGACCGGGTAGGGACCAAGACTGATAGAAGGAATGTTGATTGTACAGTAGTCAGATGGGTAGATAACACTACAGCCATCGCGTGTAGTATAGATGAGGGTGGCACAAGTGAGAAGATTACATATATCCAAGATCTCACGGCGGCAGGTCGACAAGGATGCTCGCCGCTTCGTGGGAGACCGCGGTTTATCCCCGCACCATAAATATGGTCATGATGGCCACCGGTCACTTCCGGAGCTGCGGCACCTACACTGGCACTCCGTAAAAGGCTATGGACCTCACGATCCTTACTTAAAGCCTCGTACAAGAGGTATATGGACCTCCAGCCGCGACTTTCTCCAGTTTGGAAGCCAGACGTCGAATGTGCTCCTCGAAATTCCACCGGCTGTCGAGGTCCCAGAAGTCCAAGCGCCTACTTCATCGTCGACCAGAGCCGATGTAAGTCCCTACTACCGTTATTTGGGAACCCGGGGGTGGCACGTTCCAAGGGCCATAAAAGCACAAGGCCTCGGACTTGTGTAGTGTCACCTCGAGTCCCAACTGCCAGATTCTCTCCACACGGCAGACCAAAGTGGTGAAGATGGTGGGACGAGCTTTGCCCTAAGCCCTAGCCCTAAGGTGGGACGAAATAGGCTAGACAGGTAAATATAATTTACGAACAATATTATATTAATCATTCGGCACGTGCAGTTTGATTGCTCGACCAATCCACATGAAGGTGTCCTCAAAATAATTTTAATCAGAATGGACGCGAGCCGCAGAATAGCCACGAGATTCAACAGATAATATAACAAAGTTAATTAATTGCAATTTTATCAAAATTACAAATGAACGGTTAATTTTTCACCGTCCGTTGTATTTTTAGAGTGCACTGAAATAACCTAAACGCATGGGTGTAAGCATGCAAAGTTTTAGTTAGTAACCACATTAAATTTAAGGAACGTAAGGATATTGTGAGTCTATCTGTTGAACGGTCAATTGAAATAGCCTGTATTGAGTTGGAGCAGTTTATTATATTAAGTGTGTACAAACCCCCTTCCGGATTTTATGACTACTATGAAAAGGTAATGGATGAATTGTTTCACAAGATTTGTAATTCAAACAAGTACATAATCACATGTGGTGATTTTAATGTTAATTTATTAGAAAATTCAGCTTTATGTAGCAAAATTATAAGTTTGTTTCAGTCCTACAATCTTGTTAATTTATTTTTAGAGCCTACAAGAATAACTCCTACTAGTGCCACTTGCATAGATAATATTTATACCGATGTTGTACCTAGCCATAAAGACATTATAAATTTACTAGATTCTGATCGTTGTGGGCAATTAGTTACTTTTCAAATTCCAAACATCATAGTGGCTAAAAAGAATATCACTGTTAACCCGAAAACTGCAAATCGCTTAGAAACTTTTAAAACTAAACTAATTAATAATTTACCAGCTTTGTCAACATTAGATGATCTGAATCAACAATATGAAAGTTTTTTTAATATGTACTGTAAGCAATTTAATTCCACTTTTATACCCAAAACTATATCGGTTAATAGTAATGTATCTTTCAGTGAATGGGCTACCATTGGTATACATAAAAGTAGAACGTGACTCTATGAATTGTATGATGAAAAAATTCTTGTAAACACTGCCGAGTTTAGTTTGTATGTTAGAAATTATTCAAAATTATTCAAAAAAGTATGCTCTGTTGCAAAATCGCGCTACTTGAGTTCCAAAATTAAAAATAGTAATAATATAATTAAAACAACCTGGAATATTATAAACAGTGAAACTGGAAGATCTACAAAACCATGTAGTGACTATAGCCTTAAAATTAATGACAGTGTGATCAATTCGGACTCACAAGTTGCTGCAGCTTTTGAAAAGTTCTTTTCAGAGATCCCCATATTAACTACTAAATCTCTGAACTCATCACCCACTGCTGCAGAGTCTCTGCTTAAAGAAAATGTTAAAGTTTGTGATTCAGATTTTAATTTCGAACATGTGACATATGTGGATATAATTAAAATCTTTAACACTTTGAATGTAAAAAAGACCACAGATTTATGGAGAAATTCTGTGGAGATGTTGTAAAGTCCTTTATAAAGGTTGCAGCTCCTAGTTTAGCACTTATTTTTAATAATTGTATTGATCGTGGCGAGTTTCCTGATCTGACCTCACAAATTATAGACCTATTTCAGTGCTACTCACCTTTAGTAAAATATTTGAGAAACTAATTTTAAATCAATTACAAAGATTTTTTAATAGACATATGTAAGTTGTTACATAATAAACAATTCGGTTTTACAAGGGGTCGTTCAACAACCGATGCCAGGGTTGAACTTTTAGGATATATTTATAATGCATGGGAAGACAAATGCGATGTCCTGGGCATTTTTTGTGATTTGTCCAAGGCTTTCGATTGCGTTCTCCATGAAACATTAATCAGGAAACTACACCATTACGGGATCCGGAATTCCTCTCTGGATCTTCTTACTTCTTATTTGAGTGATAGGATTCAGAGAGTTGATGTAAACGGAAAAAGATCACCCGGGTCTGTAGTGTCAATGGGTGTGCCCCAGGGCTCGATTCTTGGTCCATTTTTATATCTTATTTATATAAATGACTTGCCATACATCATAAAGGATTACCATGATATAGTGTTTTTTGCAGACGACACTTCGCTTTTGTTTAAGCTTAAACGTCAGCAGCCGGTTACTGATGACATAAATAACGCGCTTTCAAAAATAGTACACTGGTTTAATGTCAATAACCTGCTCTTTAATGAAAAGAAAACCAAATTTGTTAAATTTACGATGCCTCACGTAAGGCAGGTAGAAACTAGTGTGCTAATAGAAGGTAAAGAATTGAGTCCTGAAGACACTACAGTGTTCTTGGGTATAACTCTTGATGTTAAGCTTCAGTGAGGCCCACACATAGATAAGTTGTCGAAAAAACTTAGCTCTGCCGCATACGCTGTTAGACAAATTCGAAATCTAACTGACTTAGAGACAGCCCGTTTAGTTTACTTCAGTTATTTTCATAGTATCATGTCGTACGGTATTCTATTATGGGGAAATGCCGCCGATATCCAAACGTTTTTTTGTTTTGCAGAAAAGGGCCATTCGTTAAATTTATTAATTAAGTCCCAGATACTCCCTCAGAGATAAATTTAAAAATATTAATATTTTGACTGTGCCATCTCAGTATATCTATGAAAATATTTTGTATGTTTATAAAAATAAAAACATGTTTAAAAAATACAGTGACATTCATAACGTTAATACTAGGAACAAACACAAGTTAGTGGTTCCTGCCACCAGGCTCAACAAAATAGGACGCTCATTTAGATGCCAAAGTATACATTTTTATAATAAGCTTCCCAGTCCTATTCAGGAACTTAGCATTAATAAATTCAAAACATTTGTAAAGCGAAAACTTTGCCAAAAGGCTTTTTATACCGTAAAAGAGTATCTCGACGATAAAACGACTTGGGATTGACCTGCTCCAGTACCTACTCACTATAATTGTTATCATTTGAATGTTTTTTTGTTTTAACTGCCTTTTTTTATTGACGATTGTTGTTGTTTTACAATTATGATATTGTATATATATATATTATTATTAATATTATTATTTTTACAATTATGTATTAATACAATAATATATATATTATTATTATTTTTACAATTATGACATGTTTATTTTTACGATTTGACTGAATTTTTTTATATACTTTTTTTTTCATATTTACACTTTTGTAAATTTTATTATTGTGAATGTGAGAACTATATGGATTACTTCTTTTCTTTTCTTTTATTTTCACATGATGTCTGGCAGTTTTGAGTTTTTTTTGTGGCCTACCCAAATGTCCTTTCTTTGGCATTGTTCGTCAAGTCGTTGAGCTCCTTAGTAGTCCTGAGTTGAGCTACACGCATACTGACAAATGCTTGCACTGACTGGACAGGTCCACTTAGAACTTTGTGGTTCTTTCTTTAAAAGACCGTCTCAGGCTCAATCTGCATGGTTCTCATATGATTTGACCATTACATGTTTTGCTGTATGGACTTTAATAGAGACTTTGACCCCTGAGTTTGTTTCGGTGTTTCTTCCCAGGGTAGTCAGCTAGGAAACACCGGCCTCATCTAGCATTAATTGACGATAAAAAAAAATTGACGTGTAAGTGTTTTTATAAAACCTACTTGCAAAATTAAGATCATTTATCATTTAACGATAAAGTCTGTATGTTTCGATGTCCATGCATTTAGATGTTTATAAATCAAAATCGTGCTTACGACCTCGACGAATCGTGTTCAATCCGTTCAGATCGGGATGACATTTGAAACATAAAGGCATGGATAAATTCACAGTATGAGTACATAAATAGAGTTATTACTTTTATAGTGCAGGCAGTGCTAACACTAACCTAGATAATGTTTTTTTTCTAAATATGTTTATATACACGATTTCTGGTTGGCTAATAAAAAACAAATAAATATTTAATCTGTTTTTATACGCAACACCGGAGTGTTGCGTTCCCATGAGAAAATGTTTGTAATTCACAAGGGTGAAGCTTTTGCCAAAAGCTAGTAGCTTATTTCTTCAACAAGGCATTAGCTATTCCCAAACAGTTGGCACAGTGAGCCAAACGTTAAAGGTGACAAAAGCCACGCGATTTACTAAAACTCTTTACTAGGTTTTATCGTAATCGAATGTACGAAGCGAGGAAATGAAGATAAGTATATTTTGACTTATTCATACGTACTGAGATAAAAAATACAACACGCTGGGCACCACTTCGATTGTCCTCAAATTCTTTCAAATACTGAAAACGCCACGCCATAATATCGTACTTCTTCACTAACAACTTCCTTTTAGACCTTTTTTTTATGATGGGAAAAATTATCAAAAAGCCCAGCCCGTTTCTTCTAGCCTTCACCAGGGACGTTGCGAATATTCGCATCCGCATCCGCAAATGCGGAGCTTCCGCATTGATTTAGACATCCGCATCCGCTTCCGCATCCGCAATAATCAATGCGGATGTTCATGCGGATGCGAATGTCATACAAGATGCGATAAGAAAGAAATTGGACGGGGCCGGCGAATGGCACATGCCGTTCGCACGTGACAATAACCAATGGAAACGAAGAAATTTGTCACAAGAACCGATGCGTTCGTTGTAGTGCATCATTTGTTTCTTGTAAATGAATAATTACGCGTTTGTTTACGCTGCAGTAGAACCAAGGTTGCTGACATAGCACGAAGAATCGCCAAACTTAAGTGGCAATGGGCAGGGCATATTGTTATTATATTGGGCCGAAAGGTTCTGGAGTGGCGACCGCGTACCTCAAGACGCAGCGTTGGAAGGCCTCCTACAAGGTGGACCGATGACCTCGTGAAGGTTTCGGAAATCTGATGGATGCGGGACGCACAGGATCGTTAATTGTGGCGCCACTTGGGGAGACCTATGTCCAACAGTGGACGCCTATCGACTAAAATGATGATGATGATGATGATGATGAGTATTGGGAGAGCAATGAGAGATAACGTAATGTAGCTTGATTCACTACGTACCAAACAGAGATGGGAACAGCTGCTCAATCTTTATCAAGCCCAAGTTCGATCGTGTATGGAGTACTGTTCTCATCTTTGCGATGGATCTGCCAAATATGAGAGGCGAGCCAAGAGAATCATCGGCAATGATGCACTTGTAGAGTCGAAGCTCCAAAGCCTTGAGCATCGCCGCCGAGTTGCTAGTCTGTCGGTTTTCTATCGTTTACATTTCGGGGAGTGTGCACTGGAATTGCACAATCTAATTCCGCCAAGTCCGTTCCATCATCGGACCACACGACGTACAGCGTTGCGCCACCGGTACATAGTGGACATCCCGCCCATACGAACAAAGCATTTTACGAAACACATTTATTGTGCGTACAGCCAAGGAGTGGAATTCCCTGCCGGAGTTTGTGTTTCCTGATACCTACAACTTAGGGGTCTAAGTCAAGAGTGAATAGGTTACTTCTAGGCAAGCGTGCTCCATCGTCGACTACATCATCGCTTACCATCAGATGAGATGGTGGTCAAACGCGAGCCTGTCAATAATAAAAAAAAACCGGCCAGGTGCGAGTTGGACTCGCCCATGGAGGGTTCCGTAGCAGCAAGTAACATAATAGAAAAGTTCTTGTAGTTCGTTGTAATTTTGATCGATGTTTTAATAATAATGTATTTTTTTAGATTTATTACGTATTAAAAAAAAACTACTTACTAGATCTCGTTCAAACCAATTTTCGTTGGTAGTTTACATAGTAATGTACATCATATATTTTTTTTAGTTTTATCAGGGGGGGGGGGCACACATTTTACCACTTTGGAAGTGTCTCTCGCGTAAACTATTCAATTTAGAAAAATATGATATTAGAAACCTCAATATCATTTTTGAAGACCTATCCATAGATATCCCACACGTATGGGTTTGATGAAAAAAAAATTTTTGAGTTTCAGTTCTAAGTATGGGGACCCCCAAAATTTATTGCTCTTTTTCTATTTTTGTGTGAAAATCTTAAAGCGGTTCACAGAATACATCTACTTACTAAGTTTCAACAGTATAGCTCTTATAGTTTCGGAAAAAAGTGGCTGTGACATACGGACGGACAGACAGACAGGCATGACGAATCTATAAGGGTTCCGTTTTTTGCCATTTGGCTACGGAACCCTAAAAAAGAGATACATATCTACTCCTTTCACCTTTCAACTTAATATTTTCATGTATTTATTTATTTTATTTATTAGAACTTTATGCAACGCACAGGTACAAAGGCGGACTTAATGCCTTAGGCATTCTCTACCAGTCAACCTAGGGTGGTGAAGAGAAAAACATGGCAGGTGCACAAAAAAAAAAAAACAACAAAAAATGGATTATTAAGAAAAATAAGAGTGCAAATGTATATATATAACTAAAATAGACATACATATATATTTAATATAATATATACCTCCCCCAAGCCGACTGGTCATCGTGGGGGAAAAAGACCATCACCCTCTAAAGGAGAAAACAAAAACACACTACAAACATAATAAAGAAACTTTGAAAACTTCTGACGTATATATAGCTTCTTTGAACACTAGATCACTAAAATCAGTTGAGAAACTCATAGAATTGGAATTAGCGATAGATAAACTGAAATGGGATATTCTCGGAATAAGCGAAATGAGACGCCTGGGCGAAGGGATTGAAGATAATGGAAAGTATATCTTACATTACAAAGGAGAGACGCCAGGACTCTACGGTGTCGGGTTTTTGATAAAAAAGGAACTATCTAATAACATAGAAGAAATAAAAGGAATCTCTGAAAGAATAGCACTAATTAATATAAACCTAATCTCGAAAGAAAATAAATACGAAAAATGGACAATCATACAAGCTTACTCCCCAACAGAGTCAGATAAAAGTGTAGATACAGCCAAAATAAAAAAATTCTACGACGATTTACAAACTGCTGTTCAATATGCATATAAGAATATTATTGTAATGGGAGATTTTAATGGACAGATAGGAGAATGTAAAATAGGTGAAGAACAGATTATAGGCAAGTACGGATATGGGAAAAGAACTAAAAATGGTGAAAGAATAGTTAGCTTTGCATTACAAAATCACTTAAGTATTTTGAATAGCTTTTATAAAAAGAAACAGTCTAATAAATGGACCTGGAGATCACCTAACGGCATCCATAAAAACGAAATAGACTTCATTATGTCGAACAGACCAAAGTCGTTTAGAAATGTATCTATTATAAAAAGTCTCAATTTCAATACAGATCATAGAATGATTAGAGCGGTTCTTGCAAGGACTCAGATCACAAAAAGAAGAACATTTCAAACAAACATCACCGCACTAAAATGCACGGGTCATAGTAGCACTCTAATGACTAACTTAAAATCATCACTAAACATAAACGAAGGAAAAAGTCTATCAATCCAAGATAAATATGACAAATTGGTGAATTTACTTGAAGTCGAGACGAGGAAAGCAAATGCAGAAGGAAAAAAAGTTATTTCTCTGGAAACACAAAAGTTACTGAAAGAGAGAAAAGATCTTCTTCAAAGGAAAGAAAATAGGAAAAACCATCACAAAATTGCAGAACTTAGTAAACAAATAAATTCAAATATTAGAAAGGATAGAAAACTAAAAAGACAAAATACCCTAATAAGTTGCATCGAAAAAACTGGAGGTGTAAGAAAGGCTCTTAAGGCACTCGATCACAAGAAAGATTGGATGTCGAACATGAAAAACACAAAAGGAATAAGCACAAATAAAAGATTTGAGATAGTAGAAATTGCCACAGACTATTATAGAACTCTTTATAGTAGTACGAAATTAAATAAAAATGAAAAAAGACATGACACCACGACAGACTCAGAACAAATACCAGCAATACTGAGAGAAGAGACAGAGAAGGCCATTAAATCACAAAAACTAGAGAAAGCACCTGGACCAGACCAAATAACAAACGAACTTTTGAAAACTACAATGCCAGTTCTTGCGCCAAAACTAACAGACATATTTAATGAAATTATGGAGAGCGAAAACATCCCAACCAATTGGACAAAAGCTACAATAATACTTTTACACAAGAAAGGCGACAAGGGAAATATTAAAAACTACAGACCTATAAGCCTAATGTCAAACATATATAAAGTGTTCTCTAAAATAATATTATCCCGAATAACTATCACTCTAGACGAAAACCAACCTAAAGAGCAGGCTGGCTTCCGAAGCAACTTTTCCACCGTAGACCACATTCATGTTTTAAGACAAGTAATACAAAAATACAAAGAATACAATAAAGTATATTATCTGGCATTCATAGATTTTAATAAAGCATTCGATTCTCTGGAACACGAATACATCTGGGACGCACTACAGTCACAAGGAGTACAGGCAAAATATATAAGAATTTTACAAAATATTTACTCAAGAAGCACTGCACAGATAAAGCTGGATAGAACAGGAGAGGAATTTCCCATCAATAGAGGAGTTCGTCAAGGGGATCCAATCTCACCTAAGCTGTTCTCTGCAGTTCTAGAAGCAATATTTAGAAAAATGAATTGGGATAAATACGGTCTTAACATTAACGGTGAGAACTTAAACCATTTACGATTCGCTGACGACATTATCTTATTCTCAGAATGTCCACGTAACTTAGAAATAATGATACAACAACTGTCAGATGAAAGTGCTATTGCAGGCCTGTCCATGAATACAACAAAAACTAAAGTCATAACCAACTCCAACCAACCAGTGCCCATCAGAGTGAACGGTGAAGAAATAGAATTCGTAAACGATTATATCTATTTAGGACAACTAATATCCCCAGAGGACACAATGAATAGGGAAATAAATAGAAGAATCGCCAACACTTGGAAAAGGTTTTGGTCACTGCGAGAAATTATGAAAAATAAGGACATGCCTATCAAGGATAAAGGAAAAGTGTACAATGCGTGCATCTTACCCTGCTTAACATACGGCTGTCAAACTTGGGCCTTAACAAAACAACTTTTAAACAAGCTGAACGTCTGTCAGAATAGCATGGAAAGAAGTGTAATCGGGGTAAAGAGAAGAGATAGAGTAAGGCTGGATAACATTAAACAAAAAACCAAATTTAAAAATGTAGAAAAGGTGTTTAAATCTCTGAAATGGAAATGGACAGGACATATATTAAGAGATAAAAATGAAAAATGGACGAGATTAATAACAGAGTGGTACCCAAGAGATGGAAAAAGAAATAAAGGACGTCAGACGACACGATGGGAAGACGACATAAAAAAAGTAGCTGGTCCAGAATGGACAAGAATAGCAAAAGACCGAGTAGAATGGAAAGCTTTAGAGGAGGCCTTTGTCGAAGGACAAGCTAAACCGGTTGCCGATAAATAAATAATATATTTATATATATATAAATAAACATATTAGTGTAAATGTAAGGAAGTAAATGGAAGGAATTAATACTTTCTATTATAAACTACTTGTAAGGCATGTAAATAATTATTAATTGTATTAAGAAAAGAAAAGCAATAAAGGCTATTTTTATTTTTATTTTATTTTTATACCTACATATATATTTATATAAAGTAGAAGAAGGGGGGTTTTGAAACGACTCCGCTATTTGTTCTGAAAGTAATGCCGCAACTTTCGCTTAAATGCATACTGACTGGTGGCCATCCTGATGTCGAGAGGAAGCGCATTCCACAGAAGTATGGACTGTATATGAAAGGAAGAATGAACAAAATCAGAAGTATGAGAGGGACAGAGCAGTAGGAGATTGTTAGAAGAACGAAGATTCTTAGAATGGGAAGAACATAAATATTGAAAATGAGATATAAGATAAGAAGGAGGGGTAGGACAGTTGAGCAGAGAGAAGAGTGTAGTCAGTGCGCGCAAACTTCTTCTCTGGCGAATGGGCATCCATTTGAGCTCCGATCTGTAACTCGAAACATGGTCATATTTTCGCAAGTTAAATATGAATCGGATGCAGTTGTTGAGGAGCCTGTCAAGTTTGTCTAACAACTCCGCATTCAGGTCAAAGTAGCACACGTCACCAGAGTCGATTACAGGGAAAATTAAAGTTTGCACAAGCATAGTCTTCGTCTTCGCGGGCAAAAAGTTCCTCAGACGATACAGACACCGCAAAGTGCCGTTGACTCTTTGGCAGACACTGGAGACCTGACTTTGCCAGCCAAGAGTCGAGTCGAGATGCAAACCGAGATCCTTAACGCTAGGACTAATGGGGATGGAGGTACCATTAAAAATAATTGGGGGAAGAGAGTTAACCACCACTTTACCCATCATGCGCGAGCTTCCAATAATAATGGCCTGACACTTTGAGGGGTTTACAGACACCCCAAATCTTTCAGACCAGTCTTTGATATCGTCCAAATCTCGGTTCACATCCTCTATAGCGTCCGACAAACCTTCTACCCGCGCAGCTGTATATAACTGAAGATCATCGGCATAAAGGTGATACGAACACCGAAGACAGTGAGTTATAAAATTAATGAAGATGGAGAATAGCAATGTATTATGGTCATTATTACACTTATGTATGTCTATTACTATACATATACACTTGCGTGCAAAAAAATCGCCCACCCCATAGGCAATGCTACCTGGAACCCAATAATAAACCAATGAATTAATTAATTTAAAAATTTCTTTTAGTATGTTGAAAATAGGTTTAAAAACTTTTTTAAACATATTCTTCGTTTTAGTAAATGTACCATTGTTTACATTATCGACTCAAATCATCAAACGCCCTCATTTTACTTTTTTTTAAATCAATATGTTTCTGATTTTGCTCCGCATTTGATATGAATCAAATTTTTCTTTATTTGGAATTTGCTTAACTTCGTTGGTTTCTTGATCATCTAACTTGATTTGAAGCGTGTTAACTTAATGTAAAAATGGATATAAGTCTTACTGAGGCTGCTCAAGTAGTGGCAATAATTCAGGCTGGCTTGAAACAGTGCGTCGTGGTAAGACGTCTTCATTTAAGTCGATCTGCAGTAAGATGATTACGCCTAAGGTTTGTTGGAGACCGGAAGTTTCAATAGACGATTCCGGTTCAGGCAGAAATCGGGCGACATCAAAGCGCGATGTTCGCTTTATGGTATCAATGTCTTTGATTTACGTAATTGATATCTCACTGGAGTTCAGGTGCAACAAAGACTTCACTATGTCCGTGGAGTCTCTGTAAGTGAAAGGGCTGTGCGACGAAGACTGGTAGAAAGGAGATTATATCCACACAAGCCTGCCAATGATCCGATAACCCTGTGCATCGCTAAGCGTAGTTTCAATTTCCTTATGCTCTAAATAAGTCAGTAAAACCAATATAAAAAAATCTATGACTTTTAAAACACGTGCCATGAAACTTTCCTTCTTTATCTATAAATTTATAGAAATCGGGCGACATCAAAGCGCGATGTTCGCTTTATGGTATCAATGTCTTTGATTTACGTAATTGATATCTCACTGGAGTTCAGGTGCAACAAAGACTTCACTATGTCCGTGGAGTCTCAGTAAGTGAAAGGGCTGTGCGACGAAGACTGGTAGAAAGGAGATTATATCCACACAAGCCTGCCAATGATCCGATAACCCTGTGCATCGCTAAGCGTAGTTTCAATTTCCTTATGCTCTAAATAAGTCAGTAAAACCAATATAAAAAAATCTATGACTTTTAAAACACGTGCCATGAAACTTTCCTTCTTTATCTATAAATTTGTGTCAAAAATATTATTTAATTAATTTTAGTTTTTCATCTAAATATCGTGGTTTAAACCAAAACGTTAGGGGTGGGCCGATTTTTTTACGTGGTAATAATTTTAGTGTATTATAGGTGACCTACAAACCTATTCTATCTTTAAAATTTCTTAGCTGGAAACGCTAGAACATTTTGATTATAATATATAAAACCGGGGTCGCGGTAGACCACGAAGGAGATGGCGCGACGAACTTGATAGATTCCACCAGAACTGGCAAGAAGCCCGGGCGCGCGAAAAATGGAAGGAGTGGAGGGAGGCCTTTGCCCAGGAGTGGGACAGAACAGGTTAACAAAAATATGTATATATATACATAAGCACATTACAACTTTACGCAATATTCTGACAAATAAATTAATTGTATTCTATTTTTAAAACTTCTTAGCCATCCATATTATTTTAATAGATACCTAAGCATTGAAAAACTTATATCTAAATTCCACAGAGCTGCCACGACTACCTTTATCCGCCTTTCCAAGCGTGCATTAAGGAGAAGTCGGCAAAACAGTAGGGGCCCAGCAGGGTCGAAGCCTACTGGGACCTATGTGAAAGTGAATCCCGGGGCCTTGGAACGAAGGCGAAGAAGGAACAGAGGAGTGGTTTTCAGTCTGTAAAAGTCTGACACGCCCTCTCACTTCACTCAGAGCGAGAGAAGTTACTTGATGATTTTCACTCCACTCTTGGGCGGAGCGGGAGATAGTGTCAGACTTTTACTGACTAAAAACCCACTAGGCCCCTGCTGTAGCTGACAGCTCCTTGAGGCGCGCGGGAACAGTGCGCGCCGTCGACGACTTGGGCTCGGTCCGAACAGTTACCGGACGGTCGGACAGCGAGCTCACCGTCCGCAAGCCCGTGCCTAAAGTGGCTGGAAATCGGGATCGGAATCCCGGCGGCGGCTGGGGCGCTGTGAGCGCATCAAAGGCTTATTATGAGTAAGGCTACTATAGCCTTAGCCAGGATTCTCTAAGACCAGTGACACTTAACCTTTTGAATGTCATAAGTTACACAGTTCGACATAAGCAATTGTCTTTCTATTGTGTCTCTAATTAGGGCATTCGATGAGTTAATAACATTGTTTATTGTATGATAAGTTTTCACAATACCACCTCTGGCCTCTGAATTATTTCCGTTCTCTTTGATAAATCCGAACGGGGTTAAGTAACACCTTTACGGTTCCAGTCAATAACGTCTCTATATTCCTACTAAAGTTTCGCTAGGTTATAAAACTTATCAATGAACCGTGTATTAACACGAATTCAAACTATACTAACCATTAACTTTGACTCCACGTGTTACCGAGCCGGTCGCTGACATGTGGTACCAGGTAGGCATACCTTGGACGCCGCCGGGATTCTGATCTGATCTCCCGGGATAGCTTTGTTAATGACGTTCTACTTTCTAGTAGTACGTAATTTTGATCTTAGTTGGAAAGGTTAACAGGAGCCTCTTTTAGTAACGTTAAGAGCCTCTTATGCCAATCGCCTATCGTCAACCTCGAACATGGTTTAAAAGCTTGTTGCTTCATCTAACGCAATCCAACGCGATGTTTGATGAAGAGACAACGCGAAAAGAGAGAAAACGCCTCAAAACTCTGTTGGCATTCGGTAATTCTGTGTTTTACTCAAATATTTCACAAAACTTTTTCCTGGAAATAAGTGATTTAAAAAAAAAAGATTTGTTGTCATTCAAAACTTGGTTAAAGCAAGGCTTCTATTGTTATATTATTTTTACTTTTTAGGGTAACGTATATTTTGATACTCTCAAATATCGAAATTCATAGTGTACTTCCCGTTGACCCAGAATCCTGAAAGGCACAAAGCAAGGTCTTATAGCACAGGTATAGGAATAAATCTGAAAACAGCAATTTTGTTGTTACCAAGTCACAAAAAAAAATTGCAGTTCGGAAAAATCTTCGAGACTCCATTCGGAAATTGTTGTTTGCACGGAACTCTCAGTGCGCGAGTCCGACTCGCACTTGCCCACTTTTTTTTTAATATTATAACTTTTTAATTTTTGAGTACAATATGAAGGGTCAAAGTTTATGCAAAATAGAAAATTTTCAGAGATCTTTACTGGATTATTTTAACGGAAATTTATAAATTGATTTCAATAGAAGCCTAGATAATATCCACAAGATATCTATAGGTATGTTTCCAAATTATCTAATGAATAAAAAACTTTTTACAAAAAAAAAATAGAACCGGGGCGGGGTTTCTATAATAGTTTTGTCTCTTCGTTATTTAACACCGACTTCCGAAATTAAAGTTATTTTATACTCTTCAGTGTTTTTTAACATTGAAGTCTGTTATATATTTATTTTTGTAAAAAGTTTTTCATTTTACACTTTTTAGTTATGGTACCACCACTAAAAAGTACCCCTCAGACAAATTTAAATAACTTATAGCCACAGTGCATCTCATAACGATTCTAATAATCCCAAACACAGTTAGATTACATTAATTCTTTTTTCCTTCTGACTTCATCATCAGATCAGTTCGATACATCCCCCCCCCCTTTTCTGACAGTCAGTCATCGACTACACGTATAAACAAAGCAACTTTACTTGTAACCACAGTTCTGCTGTGATTCTATGAAGAGTTCTGTTCCATATCTTCGAAGTTCATGATCAGATCATAACAATATTTCTATGGGACTAACTTGGAAGCACAACCTATCAATTAAAAAGATAATTTTCAAATTCGGTCCACAATTGATCTACATACATAAAAAAAATAAAACATACATTCAGCCGAACATCCTCCATTTCGAAGTCGGTTAAAAATGTGAAATAACGCCATAAACCAGTGAGAGCGGTTGTATGAAAAACAGTAAAAATGTATGTCAATTTGTATACCCTTAAAGTCGCATTTCCAGTAATAGAAGTAAGCATTGATATCTAATAAAATAAAATAAATTTCACATAAAACTGCTCGGCAAACGCGACGCGAGCATTGATTTAAGTTTAATAATATCTAAGAAGCAATAAGAAGTATCTGATATTCTGTTACGAGAACTTTTTATCGTAGTTAAACTATTGAAACCTGACGGGATTATCGTTAGTAACAGATGGTTGCCACTACTCAAATTGAGATGCACACAATTTAAAGTTTTACATTACAACGCTTATTTTTTGAGGTAGGAAATTCTAATGACTTCACCCGCTCTAGGACGGAGCGGTCGCAGACTTTTACTGACTAAAACCACCTAGGTATTTTCCTTCGGAGGAGTGGCAGGCGGTCGCTTCCTTCTGCGAAACAGTAATGCTAGCAAAGGAGGAGGCCGACCGCATGAGGCTTGCAGACGGCGAGCAATGGGTAGCTCGATGTCCGACCGTCCGTTAACCATCCGGACCGAGCCGAAGTCGTCAACGGCGCGTACTATTCCCGAGCGCCTCAAGGAGTTGTCAGCAACCGTAGGGCCCCAGCAGGGTCGAAGTCTACTGGGGCCAAGGGTCTGCTCCTGAAAGGAAGGCTCGGCTCTGGTATGAAAAGCAACGAAGGAACGAGGTGGGTTTTTTAGTCAATAAAGTTTGACACTATCTCCCGCTCCGCCCTAGGGCGGGGGATGTCATTAGATGTTTTTTACCCGCTAAAATAAAACATCTGTTCCTTCAGTTGCTGTTAGCGTTCTAGGAACATGGGTTACTGTTTCAGAAGTCCTCCCTTGGCCGTAGTAGTCATTAGCTCTGCTACAGTTTTGCTGACATCTCTTTGAGGCGCGCGCCGTTGATGAGTCGGGCTTGGTCTGGACACTGACCAGATTACTGGACGGTGAGCTACCACTACTCGTCGTCCGTAAGCCCGCTCCTACGGGCGACTAGTAGTCGTGGTCGAGTCTCGGCGGCTAAGGTAGTCCATTACCTCACGCGAATGGCTGTCTCCTTCGCTACCATTACTGTTTCGCAGAAGGAGATGACCGCCGCCCATTTCTACTCGCTCCCAACCATGGCTTGACGTTAGATACGGAGCGAGAGATCACATGCAAGGCACATCTTCCCACCGTATGCTCCATCGAGTCCTCCGGGTTGTCTGAACAATGATGACTCCCGGGCGTTTCTTCCATCTGAATGCAGTGCAAGAATCTACCGAACTTATCATGTGTGCTTCTCCTCAAAGAGGGGACTAACTGCCATGATTATGGCGTGCTCAACCGTAGGACCCTACGATATACCTACTCGTAACTAGTCAAAATTTCTTCATAGAAAATCTAACGTTTCAGAATCATCTGGTATGGTTTTTTCTTTAAAAAGTTTGACACAAGGCTTTGATCACAGGTCGATGGTCAAAAGGTCGGTGCAACTGGGTGTGTAGACCTACACTTGAGAGGGTAGGTCTGTAAATGTAAAACAGCGGACGGTTGTGCGATAGCAACGCCTATCAATTACTACCTTCTGCAAACGGCTTCGATCGTGTGAAAAAATATTAGGCTACATATTAGAAGTATAGCGTAGCGTAGCGTATAAAGGAGCATTCTACTGGTTAAAGAATATTTACAATCGATTTAGTTGTTTTTGAGTTAAATTGTAACATACAAACAAATAATCAAATCTTTCCTCTTTGTGGTTACGTGAATCCACTAAAGAGATTTAGATGGAATTTGGTATACGGTATACCATGTTTTGGAATAACAAATAGAATATTTTTTTAACCCTTGTGAAAATTCACTTGGGATAATTATCAACTGTAACGCGGGCGAAGCCACTCACAACAGCTAGATAAAATTATTTTTAAAAATTTTTGACGAGTATACAGTTCTTACAATCCCATATCTTAAACTCACCTCTGCAATGAAGATTCTTAACACTATCCGAAGCTTCAGAAGAGATTTATGAACGAAAACTTACTCTCTGTTACTTGGTTCAAATAGTCGAAGTGTTGGCTACAATTTGAAGAGTAGTTTGAAACAATATTTAGTGTAATATCTTAATAGTTAAGGACTTTACAGTGGGATAATACAGGGTAGTTAGGTGAATAGTTTACACTTCAAATGTCAAATTTAATGAATCACTTATGTTCAAAAAGACAACGCTTTAAATGGCAGCCGATCACTGGTTTCATGAACAGAAGGTACAAAATAAACTGTCTTTTTTTGCGTTTTGCTATACTTAATTAGATAGAAATCATCTTTTACATTCATTATTCGTACATCTAAGGATTGGAATTCTCTGCCGGACTCTGTGTTTCCTGATAGCTACAGCTTGGGGGTCTTTAAGAGTTAATAGGTTGCTTCTAGGCAAGCATGCTCCATCATCAGCCATATCATTGCTTTCCATCAGATGAGATAGTAGTCAAACGCGAACCTATCCATAATAATAATAAAATAAAACTGGGCAAGTGCGAGTCGAACTCGCGCACTGAGGGTTCCGTACAAACTACAATTCCCGAATGGAGTCTCGAATATTTTTCGGAATTGCAAAAAGTTTTTTTTTATACGTAGGTAACAACATATTTACTGTTTTCAGATTTTTCCCTATATCTGTGCTATAAGACCTTGCTTTGTGCCAAATTTCATGATTCTGATCAACTGGAAGTACCCTATGAATTTCGATCTTTGAGAATATCAAAATATACGTTTTTTTGCGACATAAACGGCCGTATCTTTTTTGTTCGTTAATTTAGAAGTTTGATTTTTTCACAGCTTGAAGGGACCGCTGACCTGTTTTAATTATAACTCGATACCTCCACGCGTTCGCGAAGTAAAGGGTCTTGACAGACAGACAGACAGACTGACAGACAGACGGACGGACAACAAAGTGATCCTATAAGGGTTCCGTTTTTTCCTTTTGAGGTACGGAACCTTAAAAAATAAATAAATAAAGTCTGTAATGTAATGACCTCTATATATTAAAGGCTATCGTGGAAGTGGATCCATCACAAAGCACAGAGATAGCTGCAGGCTTCGGGCTAAGTGATAAAACTGTATTAATTGAAACAAATCGGAATAGTAAAAAACTTGAACCATGGGTACCTCATGAATTGACTGCTGTGTTACTTTGCTCAACCGACACAAAATGAAGGGATTTTAAATCGAATCATTACTTGTGATAAAAAGTGGATACTGTACGATAATCGGAAGCGCCCGTCGCAATGGCTGAACCCTGGAGACCCAGCCAAATCCTGCCCTAAACGAAAATTGACGTGAAAAAGTTACTTGTGAGTGTTTGGTGGACTAGCGCCGGTGTCGTTCACTTCAGCTTTCTAAAATCTGACCAAACGATTACGGCAGATATCGATTGTCAGCAACTGCAAACCATGAAGGAAGAACGAGCTGCTATACAACCGAGATTAGTCAATCGCCCTAGGCCACTGCTGCTTCACGACAACGCAAGACACTGCACAACAAACAACCACTAAGTTAGATGAGTTACAATTGGAATGTCTGCGACATTCACCGTACTCCCCAGACGTTGCTCTAACAGACTACCATTTTTTCCGGAATTTGGACAACTTCTTACAAGGAAAAAAAAAACAACTACGATGCAGCAGTCCAAACCGCCTTCAAAGAGTTTATTGATTCTCGCCTCCATGGTTTTTTTAGTAAAGGGATCAATAAACTACCTATGAGATGGCAAAAGTACATAAATAACAACGGTGCATACTTTGATTAATTATTATTAAAAAATACTTTATATTTCCTCCCGTACAAAACGCCAATTTCATATGTAAGGACTTTTTTTTATGGTGGGAAAAAATCATCCAATGACAACCCCCGCTCTTGGGCGGAGCGAGAGATAGTATCAGACTCTTACTGACTAATAGACCCACCCCGTTCCTTCTAGCCTTCATACCGGGGCTCGAGCTCCCTTTCGAATAACCCTGGCCCCAGTAGGCTTCGACCCGGCTGGGTCCCTGCTGTGTGTTGCTGACAACTCCTTGAGGCGCGCGGGAACAGTGCGCGCTGTCGACGACTTGGGCTTGGTCCGGATAGTTACCGGACGGCCGGACAGCGAGCTACCCATTGCTCACTGTCCGCAAGCCCGCGCCTACGGTGGCCAGAAATCGGGATCAGAATCCGGGCGGCGGCGGCGGCGGCGAGAACGCCGTTGCCTGATGCGGTCGGCCACCTCCTTGGCGAGCATTACTGCTTCACAGAAGTTGGCGACCGCCTGCCACTCCTCCTTGCTCCGGACCATGGCCTCAACCAAGGCCCAGCGATATGTAAGGACCTAATAATTATAGTAAACGTTTAAAAGTTTTAATGTTCGACTCATAATTATTATATTATTTTGAAGAGTGTAACTTTTTTAACAATATTATTCAAGAGGATTCTAAGATTTTCTTTAAAAGATCTCTATAAAAAAAGTTTAGTGAGTAAATCCAAAATGTTATGTTGCATAATTATTAAGAAATACAAACGTAGATTTAAAAAAAAGCCTTGTTTTACTTATTTTTCAGTATATTATATCGTCCTTTATTTTAACGTTAATTATCGGTAATTACCCGTTTTTATCGAAAAAAAATCGATATTTTACATTTTATCGATTATCAGAATGAATTTCGAAGATAATTGCATGCCCTACTAACCGTCATCGGGACTTAATAGCTCTTAAATCATATTTTCAAGTTACCAGCGGTCTTAGCTTTACAAATATGAATCTCCTAACAAAAGACGCCGTATTCGTGTTCGTTCTGAATCGATCTCTTGTTATTATTACAACGACGCACAGCCAGATTTAATTGAATTTCAAACACATACAACAAAATTTTACTACTATTATGTTTGCCTACATAAAAACTCGCATAGTTTCTCATAATTATGTCACGCCTGTACCCTCTCTCATACAACGAAGGTGAAGGCGAAGGCAGAGAGGTCTATAAATAACACCACTTACCATAATATGCATGTTGTGTTTCAGTATATTCTGTTATGTTTACAGTGCACTCATTGCCTTCAACCGAGCACAAACCTAAAGTGCTCTTAATTACTAGGCATGCCTTTTAAGTTCTGTCGTTTAAATATTTTCCGCTAATTTTAAATTAAGAATTGCTCAATTTTCAAATTTGTTTGAATTTAGAATGTCAAAACAATTGAAATAATTAGGATTGATGCAACTATTAAGTCACAGTGTTGTTTTGAATCTATCAAGTCGCGCACAAAAATTAATCTCTATATGGAAAACGTTCATGCTATAATTTTTTAACTTTCGGATTCTATGTTTCGAGGATTTAAGATCTGTATTTTATGATGAAGCTTCTTGACTACGGACTGTCGAACGCTGGTATTTAGAATTCCTGCGTGGAAATACTAGTCTTAGTGACCAATCTCGTGAAGGACGTCCGAAATCCGCCTTTACTGAAGAAAACATCGTTGCTGTGAGACAACTGATACTCGAAGATCATCATTTATTTATTTACAATTTATATAAACAACATTACAGTCTAAACTAATGCGTTGTACAGAAAAAAGAAATAAAAGAAGAAAGTAAAAAAAAATAAAGTAACATATACATTACCACTAATATAAAATAAATTATCCCACAAAACCAAAATAATATGACAACGTTTACTTATTTTACATCCATCCTCTCACAAAACCTCAGACATTCACGACACACATCTATCCATTCATGTCACATATCGGGAGATAGAAGCATTAATAGGCATCTCAGGGATAACCATTCAAAAGATCTCGCATGAGGAGTTTAGTGTGAGAAAGCTAGTTTGCCGATGGATTCCGCATTTGCTTTCCGATGATCATAAGGCGGCCCGCGTCAGATGGTGTAAGAAAACTTTCCTAAGATTCAAGCGAGGAGACTCAAATCACGTCTACGACATTATCAGTGGTGACGAATCTTGGATTTATACCTACAACCCTGATTCTATAGAGCAATCCACAACCTGGGTCTTCCGAGATGAGCCAACGCCGACTAAAGTTGTTCGCTCTCAAAGCACTTCGAAGAAGATGGTGGCTACGTTCGTGGCGAAAACCGGTCACGTTGCAACAATTGCGCTTGAAGATCGTAGATCGGTTAACGCAGAGTGCTATACCACAATTTGTTTGCCACAAGTCATCTCTGAAGTTCGTAAAAATAACCCAAAGCGACGCATCATCCTACACCATGACAACGCAAGCTCACATATCGCTGGTAAAACAATTGATTATTTGAAGCAGGAAAACGTAGGATTTCTTGACCATCCCCCATACAGTCCTGACCTAAGCCCTAACGATTTATTTACATTTCCTAAAATTAAGAAAACTCTTCGTGGGCAAAGGTTCCAATCCAGTGAAGAAGCAGTCAACGCTTTCAAGTCGACCATTTTGAACATACCGACTTTGGAGTGGAATAAGTGTTTTAAAAACTGGTTGGAGCGAATGGAAAAATGTTTAAAACTTCGAGGAGAATACTTTGAAAAACAATAAATAATACTTTGTTTCTAGTTGTTTTTTTCTTCAAACGACAAAATTTAAAAGGCATCCCTCTTAGATCGTTATCGAAAATGTCAAAACAGTGCTCTACCTGGCGCACAGAACCCAGAACCCAGGAAAATATACTCAATCGTATAATTGCAACTACAATTTTTAGCATTTATATAAATATATTTTTTATTATTACAAGCAACTTAATTTAATGATATTTTATTCTTTTTTAATACCTATTATTTATTTATTTTACCACCTACCACATTGTCTTTTTACCGTTTTTAACACGCTTATATTAGCTTCACCTGTATTTATTTATTTATTTATTTAATCTTCATGCAACAAAAAGTACATAGGCGGACTTAATGCCTTAGGCATTCTCTACCAGTCAACCTAGGGTGGTGAAGAGACAATATGGTAGGCGCACAAAAAGAAAATTTTGGTATTAAAACAAGAGTAAGAATATACATAATTATAGATAAAATACACATACATATATATTTAATATAATATATACTACATAAATTTATTTATATAAAGTAAGGACAGACGTTTTGAGACGATTCTGCTATTGGTGTAGAAAATGATTCCGCAACTTCCGCTTAAATACATACCGACTTTCGGCCGTCCTGATATCGAGAGGAAGCGCATTCCACAGTAGGATGGACTGTATATAGAAGGAAGAATGAACAAAATCAGAAGTATGAGAAGGAAAGAGCAGAAGGAGATTGTTTGAAGAACGCAGATTCCTTGCGTGTGAAGAACAAAGAAATTGAAAGTGAGTTATGAGATAGGATGGAGGCGTGGGAGAGTTGAGCAGAGAGAAAAGTGTAGTCAGTGCGCGCACATTTCTTCTCTGGCGAATTGGCATCCATTTAAGCTCAGATCTATAAGTAGAAATATGGTCATATTTTCTAAGATTAAATATGAACCGAATGCAGTTGTTGAGGAGCCTGTCTAGTTTATCCAGCAACACCGCGTTCAGGTCAAAGTAGCACACGTCACCATAGTCAATTATAGGAAAAATTAAAGTTTGCACAAGCATTGTCTTCGTCTTCGCGGGCAAAAAGTTCCTCAGACGATACAGATACCGCAAAGTCCCGTTGACTCTTTGGCAGACACTAGAAACCTGACTTTGCCAGCCAAGCGTCGAGTCAAGATGTAAACCGAGATCCTTTACACTAGGACTGATGGGGATGATGGCACCATTAAACATAATAGGAGGAAGGGAGTTAACCACCATTTTACCCATCATGCGCGAGCTTCCGATAATAATAGCCTGACACTTTGTGGGGTTTACGGACACCCCAAATCTATCAGACCAATCCTTGATAGCTTCCAGATCCCGATTTACATCATCTATAGCGTCTGACAAACCAACTGTGGGGCGCTATGTGCCATATTTTTCGTAAATCGAGCACCCCACGCTTTTTTCACAATGATATTAATATTTTTCGTTCATTATTATTATTTTCTACATATATTGAAAATTATTTTACACTTTTCAGTTTGATATGCTATGAAAGCGTGTTTTTTTAGTTTTTTTTTAAACTATTTTTTTTTTTAACCCAAAGATTCACTGGTAAATTTACTCGTACATTCTCACGCCTTAGCCGCCGCGGCCAGAAACGCCCCAGGAGTGGTCTTAGACTGCAAGGGGCAACTGAAGGAAAATAGGTGAATTTTAGTCAGTAAAAGTATGACACAGTCTAGGGTAGAGCGAGAAAAATCATTGGATGATTTCCCAACACCCCAAAAAAATGTGATACGCTTTAAAAATGTGATAGGTGTAAAAGAGGCTAATCATATTTTAAAAACAGCTATTGGTGTCCATAAATTAATAATTTCTTTAAATGTACTCGTATAATGCTTCTGTGCGTGTTTGTCACCTGCGATATATATTTGAGTAGGTCCCTGGATGGTTTGAAAATACAGTTATTGAACTCGGTATTCGGATTTGCATTCCTCGCAAATCTCGTGAGATTGGAGCTCAAGCGAGATCCCGCGAGTTTATGAATAACAATACTGCGAGATCTCGCCAATTTCGAGATCTCACGAGATTGGCAGTTTTGTGGTTTTTTTTTTTTGCAAATAATCACAACTGAATAAATTAGGAAAAAAATAATAAAAATTATAAGTATTATAAGATAAACACTTATTATCACGAATTTTTTCAATAGACTTTTACGAGTATGCATCAAACATTTTTTGACGTATCTGTCTATAATTTTTTAACGTCCGTGTCAGTCCGCACTTCGAATCAGACGTTTTTATGCTCGAGTGCAATCTCGTTAAACTCGCGAGATCTCACCCTTTTTTTCGTCCGAGATCAAACTCGCTCGTCGTCTGTCGGAACCGCTAGTAGTAAGTACATAAAATTTGTACCTGTTTTTCAAAATCTATACCTGCTGCTAGGAAACTCGGTATTCTTGCAAAGGTCCGGCGACCCTTTACACCGGGACAGTTTTTAATGTTATAAAAAGCACAGATTCGATCGTGTGTGCAGCTACATATGGGCTGATGCTGCAATATGGCCACCTAGCAGTTTAGGACTCGATAGAAAGGCGTGCGAAGAGGTAAATTGGTGATCCAGATTTGGTTAAATCCAATTTTCAAAGCCAGCCAAATGAGTACAGGCGCAGGGTAGCCAGCCTTTCGGTGTTTTACAGGTTGCATTTCGGAGAGTGTGGGCGGGAATTGCATGACTTGATTCCGCCATCACATTTCTACCATCGGACAACCCGACGCACGGCGAGTGGAGACGAGAGACGAAGGGTGTCTTTTTGTTAATAAATTTTTTAATTGTTTTTTAAATATATATTTGTTGTATAAAATTGCTTTTATTTTTATGTATTATTAATTCCGCCAAGTCCGTTCCATCATCGGACCACAAGACGTACGGCGTTGCGCCACCGGTACATGGTGGACATCCCACCTATACGTACAAAGCGTTTTGGGAGTACATTAATTATGCGTACAGCTAAGGAATGGAATTCCCTGCCGGAGTCTGTGTTTCCTGATAGCTATAACCTAGGGGTCTTTAAGTCAAGAGTGAATAGATTGCTTCTAGGCAAGCGTGCTCCATCGTCAGCCACATCATCGCTTACCATCAGGTGAGATTGTGGTCAAACGCGAGCCTATCCATTATAAAAAAAAAAAATGTATTAAACATTTTATTATTTTCTTACTATCGTCTGTACTTTAAGCATTTATTGTATTATAATTTTGTGGGTAGAGTACAGTAGGGTAGGGCAGAGTAGGGTAGAGTAAGGTAGAGTAGGGTACAGTAGGGTAGAGTAGGGTAGAGTAGGGTAGAGTAGGGTAGAATAGGGTATAATAGGGTATAGTAGGGTAGAATAGGGTAGAGTAAGGTATAGTAGGATGGAGTAGGGTGTAGCGGGAGCGAAGCCGTGGGCAAAAGCTAGTTATATACACTTTTTTGTGTCTGTTTTGGTTTAAAACAAGAAACTTAGATGTAAAACCAAAATTAATTAAATAAAGTTTTTGTCATCAATTTATAGATGAAGAAGGAAAGTTTCATTGCACTTGGATTAAAAGTCATAGATTTTCTATTCATTGATTTTTACAGACTTATTTATAGCACGAGCAAATTGAAACCACGTTTAGCGATGCGCACGAGATAATTCCGAATTATTAGCAGGCTTGTGTGGATGTAATCTGCTTTCTGCAAATTTTCGTCGTACAGTCCGCTCATTTGCTGAGGCTACACAGACACAGAGAAAACTTTGCTACACCAGAACTCCAGAGAGATGTCGATTACGCAAAGACATTAATATCATAAAACGGTCGTTAAGCTCTAATATCGCCCGATTTCTGCCTAAACCCAATCGTCTATTGAAATTTCAAGTCTCCGACAAACCTTTGGCGCCCTCGTCTTACTGTATATCGACTTAAATGAACACGTCTAGCCAAGACGCGTTGACTCAAGCCAGCCTGAATTAGTGCCACTACTTGAACGGCCTCAGTTGGACTTTTATCCATTTTTACCTTAATTAAACACGCTTCAAATCAAGTTACATGATCAAGAAACCAACGCAGTTAAGCAAATTCTAAATAAAGAAAAATTTGATTCAATTTAAATACGTAGCAAAATCAGAAACAATATGTTTTAAAAAGTGTAAAATGAGCCAATCGACGATTTGAGTCGATAATGTAAATAATCGTACATTTATTGTATATGTCAAAAACAGTATTGTCAAAAACAGTTTATATACAAAAGTATGTGTCAAAAACAGTTTATAAACCTATTTTCAACAATACTAAAAGAAATTATAAAATTATTCAATTTTTTGGTTATTAAATTATGCTCATCCATTTTTTGGTTAATTCTTGGATTCCAAAGCGCTGTCTATGGGGAGGGTCGATTGTTTTGCACGCAAGTATATAATAACATTATAATTGCGATAGAAAATCTATTATTATTTCTTCACGCCTTAACTGCTTAACAGATTTGGATGAAAATAAATACATAAAAGTACGAAAAAGAACATACAACACAAGCTCCCAATTGACGCCACAACGACCGATCCTATGCATCTCGCATCCATCAGACTCCCACGACCCTCACCAGGTCATCTGTCGACCTTGTCGGCTTTTCTTTCAGCCCCATCGAGCATCAGTTCTACGAGAAATGTGCTCAGCCCATTGCCACTTAAGTCCACTGATAGTATATTGGTTTACTGTTACAGTGTTGCCTAAAAATACTAATAATACAGAAGATGGAGAAAAATCTAGTAAATTATATCTACAAGGGTCACCTTGTAGATATAATTTACTCTATTTTATTAGCTTTTGTGCAAAAGTGTCAACTTTTGCACAAAAGCTAATAAAAATAGAGTCAAAATAACAAAGTGCTAACGATATTGAATATACTCGTACATCTATAAAAAAACTATACTAATACATATATAGACATATGGAGTAGGTATATTTTCAAAGCATTATTTTGTAAGTATTGAAATCTCGTACAAAAATATATACCTATTTACTTATATATAAAAGATGTCTGAAGAAACATTTACTAAGGTGATGAAAAAGCGAGTAAAAAAGGCAACCACTCACGAAACCTGAACTTTTTATGACCTGATTCATAATTGAAACGTTGAAATGAACCTTACCTACGTCTACGTTGACAGCCTTTTAAGTTACGTATGACATTGTTCCACCGGAACTATTGTAGACTAAATTCTGAAATACCTAATGCGTGTTTGTACCAATGTTTCAAAAAGCTAACAATGTTGATCCTTTTTTTTTATTACTATTGATAGGTTCGCGCTTGACCCCTAATTTTTGCGCTAAAATGCGGAAGATTTCATTTAGATGATTTCCCACCTAAAACTACCCTACTCTACCCTACTCTACCCTACTCTACCCTACTTTACCCTACTCTACCCTACTCTACCCCACTATATCCTACTCTACCCTACTCTACCCTACCAAACTTCACATAAACCATCTACTTAATAGTCCGAACAAAGCCTAAACATTTGGTTTGGTGGTGAGCTCGTTCTTGAGTTATAAAATTACAACGAAAAATGACATTGATTTTTATATTTATAAGAAGATATATTATTTCATCTCCTCAATGTGGCACTTAATCATCTTAGAACGGATATATTTAGTTCACAAAATATCTATCTCCAATTGTGTCTGTATTTAATATTGAATGCGACTGCAGTGTTTGCATTCTGTTCTGAGGACTTCAGAGACAACAATCTCCTGAACCCGAACTCCTGGAAATCCTCAAAGTAATTCAAAGCTCAAAAGACAGAGATACCGATCCTAATATAACTTCACAGTATCAACAGTATTCAGTTTATCAATATTCTACATATCCCTCTATTACTCGGATTTCCATGGGAAAGTTTGCTATGTATCGAAGTTTGTTAGTACCTACATCTTTTTTTAATAAAAACTAGTGCCAGACTGCAATCCAACCTGTTGGTAATCAGTTATGCAATCGATGATGGTAAGGCGCACTGGTTTACTTTAATTAAGCAGAAACATCTGTAGCGG
Source organism: Mythimna ferrago (assembly GCA_910589285.2). Classification (NCBI taxonomy): domain Eukaryota; kingdom Metazoa; phylum Arthropoda; class Insecta; order Lepidoptera; family Noctuidae; genus Mythimna; species Mythimna ferrago. The sequence goes on along the minus strand of OU342673.1, from coordinate 12,235,621 downwards.
GATCTATGGCGCCACATAAGAACTACAAGAAAAATACGGAATCCTGCATCGCGCAATTATAAGTTCTCCGTACGATTTGAGCATATACGACAAACTGACATTATCTATCGGGCAGTTGGCCAACAGACACAAAACCCGTCTGATCGGAGGATCCTCCCTTTTCAACGGAGGTTTGAGGGACTTAACTCTTTGTTCCACATACCTCCAAACTGGTAATCCGACGAGATCTACACGCCTGAACGTCTGAACAGATTTGGATACTTTTGATCCCGGTTAATACCTTCTAATGTTATCTTATAATACAATTACTCTATTTTCATATAAAAAAAAATTTAGCTAAGCTATCGTTAATTATATTTATAAAACTTACTAAATAAAAAAGTCCTCAATTACGCAGTCAAAATAGTCAGTTATATCACTCATAACAGGTTCATTGGACTTTAAATCCATGGCAAGATGTGCTGCTCCTCACAAGGAGGTGACCGCCTGCCATTTACCCAGTTAGTTAAATCTATTTTGGCGAAATGGGCTGTATTATGTCTTGTCTTTTTATTATTTTGGAGTAACTTCTGGCTTTAAGCGCGGCAAGTTTGTTTGGGTGCCTTTTCAGTGTCTCCTGGTATTTTTGCACGTGATCGTCATTAGTTTCTCGGTGATTTCTGAGCTGATAACGAATCAAATAACAACAGTCCTCAAAATCATGTTTTACATACATTATGTTAAAACTGGATTTCGGGCACACAGGTGAATTCCATAAATCCACACTAGCTTTTGAATTATGGAGTTCGTTTGCAATGTTCATTGCGCTATTGTTGGCGCTTGGTTAGCGTGACTTTCGACGACAGGTTTCGACACGAGCATGATATTCGACGAGAGGTTCTTGTGTCGAATATTAAGCTCATGTCTATTGGATTTAAGGGCATGCAATTCGACATACATTTTCACTGTTTTTCATAAAACCGCTCTCACGCAATTTTGACGTTATTACACATTTTTCATTAGATTTGGAAACACAGTATCTTGTGGATATTATCTACGCTTCTAGATCAATTCATAAATTTCTATAAAACTAATCTAGTAAAGAACTCTGAAAATCTGCTATTTTTCCTAAACTTTGACACTTCATAATTTAATCAGCAATTTAAAAATCAAAAAGTATAGCAATAGAAGCCTTGCAAATTTTATTAAGAGTCTAAATGATGACAATTTTTTTCATAAACTTTTAAGAGTTTACGAAAAACACGTATTTTCTGGAACAAGTTTTGTGAAATATTCGAGTAAATCACGAAATTACCGGGTGCTAACAGAGTCTTCAGGCGTTATCTCTCTTTTTTCACGTTGTCTTTTCGTCAAACATCGCTTGGATTCGATCTTGACGATATGCAAGTGGAAAAGGACCCTTTTAATATGAGTTTTCCGCGTTAAACGGGAACCAAAATCCAAGAAGACGTAATCTGAAATACCTTACAGTGTCTTGAGAAGGTAGCATGACGTGATCTCCGAATTCACGGTAAAAAATTAACTTTCCGCAGCGTGAAGGTAGCGTAGACAGAATGCTTGTTTTTGAGACCATACTACTACATTTCTGATGCCATAGTACATTGTGTCGTACCAATATGCGGCGTTATCAATAAAAAATACAGTCGTAACTGCTTCAAGCCGTATAGGTCCAAAGACTGAAACCTAAAAAACTTCAGCTCATAGTCGCAGAATGTGGACTTCGTTTCCGCTACTCTTCTTTAAAAGATTCTTGCAGAAAGGTTAAATTTCAATTGGAAGTAACACTGATGAGACATGGTTTTTCTACAATTTATAGAGTAAACCCTTATGTTAAACTTTAACGATAACGAGGAAAGCCAAATTTTTGCACCAGGTTTCAATTGGTAAAAAGTATCAATTTCCTTTCATTTAAAATTGGGTCGTGCAGTAATTTTTCTGTCTTTTGATATACAGCTTTAGCTTACCTGTTTTGTACATCATTATAATATGGTATACTTTTCACGCTACTTAGAAATTAATAGTGGATCCATTTTGAGGATCCACTATTAATTTCTAAGTAGCATGAATAATGACATTAGGATCACTATTGTCTTCATTGGAAGATATTTGAGTAATATATTTGTTCTTACCAATCTTAGCTTCTTACCGACAAAGATAATAGTTGCTCTAGAGTTTTTTATTTTATCCGGTTGCTTTGAAATTAATCCTTATGTATTTAGCGTTATCAGATGAGGCGGTAGTGACATTTGAAAACGCTCTCAACTTGTCTGTACTTGGTGTAACCATTTATTCCAAACTGGGAAATGTAACTTTCTTGTAGTGTTTGCGCTAATCACTTGCAGTCTTAAGCAGGGCGTTAACAATTTAAGGTCTATTTAAGATTTTGCTAAACTACCGCGAATGCAGTGGTTGGCAACGATTCCAATCAATCTTACACAGCTTTGTTGCCCCTGCAGGCGCTACAGTAGAACGATTTTGTCTTCAGTCAGTCTACAAGCAAGCGTTTTGTTAGTAATTGAAAATTGGATTAGCACACGACGTAGATTTCAAACGATTTTTAGCGACCTGGACCAGTGCCGTTACCAGTCTTTTATTTGCACGGTGCCAGTCCGAAACTGCACCCCTAAAAAAGTTCGAACTGGGAACGTTTTATCAACTTAACACAGGTCCTCAGTAGACATGAGTGTCTCGAGAGATACCTGTTTCGGATCTAGCGGAAAAAAATGTGCGGGTGTCACTATGCACACCACGCGCCGAGCACAGCATATGGCGGGAGTTTGCCCCGCTCGGGTGGAAACCTGATGTGCGGCGTGGGGGCGATCAACAGTGGCGATCTGAGCATGCGATTTTGGTACTATGATCTGAACTAGGACCGGACGCTTAGACCGCGAGAGATCCTAGAGTTTGGGACACTTGACAGACTTGAATACCTTAAAGAAGTCCACAAAGCATAGTTGCTTAGGCTTGCGTGGCTGAGCTTGTTGAATTCTCTGGCTTTCTCTATAATTTGGAGAAAAATTTAAAAAATTCCTCCTTAACAAAACCTGCCTGTTCAGGAGCAATATCTTGCTCAAGTAGGAATTTAGATGCTCGATCAGTAATAATAAATATAAACTCGTTCAGTACGTGCAGCAAAATCTTGCTTGCGTGAGAGATAAAAGCAATAAGTTGGTAATTAAGTAAAACAAAAAGCGTCTTGGTGGAACTCTTCTTGTACAAGGGGGACAAAAACTATGTGAGCCCATTCTTTTGGCCATTGTCCCGTGAGCCATAACTTATTGCACAAGGTGTGGAAAATTTGGACACCATGTTCGGCCGATGCCTTGATAAAAGGGAAAAGTCATTCAGATGATTTTACAAGCGAAAAAAAAAACCTTGCCAAATATTTTTATATGAAAGAGTTTCTTAATCAAATACTCATCCAACAGTAGGTAATCACAGTAACATATAGGCCGAAATTTTAGTGTGTCTGTATGTCTGTTGAATTGGAATAAATAGAATAAACTTTATTGTATACCAAAATAGTAACAATTTCACAGAAACTTAAATCTATAGGTACAATGGTGGTTGTATATCACTGACAGCGATGTCTTCCAGACAACCTTGGGATTATAAGAACTACTTTTCTGAGTTTTTTATTATTATTAACAAACTCTTGAGAAGCGATATGAAAGAAAAGGGAGTTAGTGATAGCGTGACGAGTGACAGGACAGAATGGAAGAAAAAAACGTGTTGCGGCGACCCCAAACAAAACGGGACTAGGGCAGGAAGATGATGATGATGATTAACAAACTCTTGAAGCAACATAGTTCATACTCAAATAGACCATACTCTAAGATAGCACATAGAAAACATTTTGTCCCGGGTATATTACGTTCCCTCGGGATAGACTTTTCTATCATAACTTAAAGTGTATTAATATTTAACGAATTCACATTTTCGGAAAAGACGCGAATTTCAATATTGAAATTTCTAGTACGGATATAATGAGTTGTCCCACCAGGTAACGTCCAATCAATGTCAAAGGAATATAATTTACTTCGGAGAATTATTTTACATTAAATAAGATGCTTGACACGCTTGAAGTTAAAGTCGCAAGTGTGCGGCAAGACCCAATTGATTTATTGTTCAGAATTCAAGTCAATTACAATTCTGACTTTTGAATTTTGATAACACTTAGAAACCTTATGTAATAGCCATATTTAAATGAGAATTAAAGTTATTTTCACACCTCTGTTAAAATTTTCTTGAAAACATTCTCGCAAACGAAGTTGGCAAAGTAACCAAAGCAAATAATATAATATTCCACAACTATCACACAACATCATCTAGTCTCAAGCTAAGCAGAGCTTGTGTTATGAAAACTAGACAACTGATAAACATACCTATATATTTCTAAATACATACATATTATAGATAAATGACACCCAGACACAGAACAAATGATAATGCTCATCACACAAAAATTTGCCCAGGATGGAAATCGAACCCACGACCTCCAGCATAGCAGTCAGGGCCACTAACCACTAGACCAACAGGCCAGTCACAAAGCAAAGTATTATAATAACAATTTCATAAGCAAATTTTTCGTTAATTACTAACTAAATGAGACTGGTGTTTGCTGGCTACTCTGAGATGAAACACCGAATCAGAAGTCAAAGTCTCTAAGTCGTTACAGTAAAAATATTACCGTTACATTGGCCAAATTATATGAAAATCATGCAGATTGGTGTCTGAGATGGTCTTTTGAAGGTAGAGCCTCACAGATTTGAGTAGAACTGTCCAATCAGTGCAAAAATTTTGTCAGTACGCATTTAGTTCAACTTAAGGTTACTAAGAAGCCATTAAAAAAAATAAAGATATTTATTATATAAGTTAGCACCAACATCACAATTTACAATCTATTTGATTAGACAAAGGAAACGTTCTCGATGAACTCTGGCACCCAATGTAAGATTTAACTTGTGTCTAGGGTGCCAGCGTCCTCGCCTATCAATTGGACATTTATAATAATGATGAAAGGTTTTTTTACTTATTTACCGTTTTGTGTTTAGTGAACAGAACATTAAAAATACATATGTGTGAAAATTCATGAGATTTAGAATTAAGAAGCTCACGATTCGACGAACAATACCATAGACATTTGGGTAGGCCGGAGAAAGTACTCAAACTGCCAGATTGACGTTAAAATTATTGAAAAGAAAAATAATCCTCATCGTCCACAGAGCACATTTATTATCCTTTCACTAATCTTATCAATTTAAATAGATAGGTTGAACGGATTTGTAAGTTTGAAGCATGGGTGGACCAGATATTGAAGCCAGATATCAATATCTGGCTTCAATATCTGGTCCCACTATAGCAAGTTTTCGACTAATCGTGAAGAAGCTGTAACTGGCAAAAAAACAACTCTTAAATAAATAGCTTTCATCCTCGGTTTTATTCGCGTGAATGTCGGTCACAGTGGACGGGAAATCGAAGTCGAGGCCAGATAAAAAGAAACCTATATCCTTCCCTAGGGTTCAAGCTCCGTATTACATTTCTTCAACGTCGGTTTTGTCCTGTGTCGTGAAAGCGTAACAAACAAACAGTTACTTCTACGAGTACATTCATAACCTAAAATATAAAAATCTCTTGTCACCGTGTTTGTTTTTGAACTGCTCCGAAAAGGCTTGACCAATTACTAGACTTTTTTTGTGAAGTATAAACAGGTCTGAGAATAAGACATAGGCTTTCTGTTATCCTCCTACCCCCACCAACCTACAACCATTTTTTTTTTTGATATTCATATGGCAGAACAAAGTTTCCCAGCTCAGTTATTATTGATATGCATTTGAACACGTCTACGTGATGTTAATTATATCGTCATCAAATCGTCACTGTTGAAAGTCGAGCATTATGTATCGTACCTAGTCACTTATTAGTCTCATCCTTACATATTTCTAACCGCACAATTTCTCCCACCTTTACAGGCAAACCGTGACCTCGACTGTAATCGAGACAGCATCAACCACGGTAAAATAGATGAAGAAAAAATTTCTTACAGAGCACGAACACACCTTGGCGGCCATTGCTACAGACGGCTTTGGTCAAAACTTTCTATAATTATACAACGCGTTTCACTGGGTTTCACCGTATACTAAAACCCTAAATTAATGTTCAATACAATTGAATAAATTTAATTTTTTTAATAAATTAACTTAAAAAAAAAATAAATTAAAATAAAACAAAAAAAAATAAAAAATCATTGAAATTATTCAACCAATCAAAAGGCTATGGACCTCTAAAATGAAAAGAACAATTTCATTACAAAGAGCGATCCAACGTTTGACGTCACACGACTCTTCACCACTGTCGTGAAATAAAAAAGATTGTCACTATCAACACATCATAAACAAACCAGAAATAACTAGGAACAGCGTGAGAGCTCACGTGCGTATAATATATTTTAAAAAATTTGAGTGATTTGTGGTTGTTTGTCATGCAATGTGTTTTCACTGTTCTTTTAGTGTTTGTCTATATTTTAATTTTATTTTAATAAAATTAATATACTCGTAAACTTCTAAATTAACGTTATGGAATTCCATTAACATATAAATTGTACAACTTTAGAGTGAGAATCCCTGTCGGTGTCTGTGTTTCTTGATAGCTACCACTTGGGGGTCTTTCAATCAAGAATAATTTTAGGATTGGAGCACGCTTACGGCAACTACATCATAACTACCATCAAGTGTGGTAGAGGTGAAACGCTATTCTATCAATAATAAGAATAGAATGTTATATGTACATAACATACGAAAGAAATCTATTTCACTCTTATAATTCAAGTAAAAGAGCAGTATGTCTCCTCTCTAGTGTGATAATTATATTATGTACGAGCTGACTCAAAATTTCGTACTGCCTAACAGTCAATGAATGTAGTACCTACTTATATCTTTCGAAATAGTCAACCAATTGCGATGAAACAAAGCCTAAGTAATATATCAAGTTACACATATTTTTGATGTATATAAGTTATCTACATCGATTTCGTACATTTCACGTGATGCGTGCACAACTAAAAAGTTCTGTACATTTATTATATGTATAGATTATCTTTATTATGAGGTATAATTATCATTATTTAAATTATGTGTTATTTGCAGTTTCAATTTAAGATTTCACAAACTCTTATTTTCTTGTTTCTACACACTATTTCTGCACTCCTGTCGCAGGTCTGCTAGATAAAACTTTAGAAATAAGCAGTACCTTTGTATATATTTTTTTTAGATATTTATTTATTTTATATGACAAAATAAATAAATAAAGTCTCAAGTTGCAGGCCGTGCGAGTGTTCCGTGTTCTTTAATCGCTCTCAAAAGATACTGTAGGTAAGATTGTGACATAACTTTACCGCGGTTTAAACGCTAGCTTTGGTATTATCGGAGCACAGAAAATATAATATCTATAGCTGCTCAGACATATGCCATGTTACGAGACTCAATCGGATTTGTATCGGAATATCTGTGATGTGCTCCGAGATTGTTACAATACACAATAGCTGCGAGACGACAGCATAAAAGAATTGGGACTATTGATTTATAATAATACCAGCACTTTGCCAGCAATTTCCTTCAAGTTTTCGTGATTTTTTTTTACAATTCTTTAACTGTATTTTGAAGGTATTTTTTAGATAATAATATGTGTGGTATTTAGATCCGGCAAAGATCTTAAGAGAGCCGAGGACGGTAATCAAAAGTTCAGTGGCCATTTTAATTAAATTAAATTAAATACCACAAACACATTAGAAAATGTTACATCTGTATTCTATTGCCACTACTTGCAAATTGAACGGATGCCGTCAGTTGAGACTGATCATCTCTTAGCTGCCAGTGGCTAATTCAATTTCTATCTATATTTTTTATCATCTACATTGTACTTACATAATAGAAGCTACAAGAAATATGTAACCAAGATTATATATAACACATAATATGATACACATTCAATCATACACTAACCATTAATTCGATTTGTATAAATGCCAATAATCACAGGATTTTGGGCAATGTCAAACAAAGGTCGGTTTTGATGTCAAATCAAACAAAGTAAATTATGATTTAAAAGAATGTACATGGAGTCTCTTGAACGTTCTTCTCCATAGAGATCTACGCTTTGCAACGTGCAATTTAGCTTCCCTTTTTTTGGACTGACCGACATTTGAATATTCAAAAGATTCTTCCCGGACGTGGTGGCTAGGCTCAAGGCAACTTGGGCCGAGCCGGACTACCAAGTCGAAAGAAGAAATTGTGCGATATGTGGTTATGTGAGGTCAGCGCAAATTAGGAGCATACAGCGGTGGTATGCCCCACTCAGGCGGAGCACCGCCGCCGCGCCGTGTCCTCGTGGGAGCGATCAGCGGCAACAACCTCTCACGCAGGCCATTGTCCAGAATGTGTAAAAATGGCAGGCGGTCGGCTCCTTCTACGAAGCAGTAATGCTAGCGAAGGAGACGGCCGTACACGTGAGGGAACGGCATTCCGCACACTCCAGCCACAGGAATCCTGATGCCTATTTCCAGTCACCGTAGGAGCAGGGTTGTGGACGGCGAGCAATTTGTAGCTCTCCGTCCGGCCGTCCGGTAAGCGTCTCGACGACATGTCAGCAAAACTATAGGGGCCTAGCAGATTCGAAGTTTACTGGGGCCAAGAGTTGAGCGAAAGAGAACCCCGGAGCCTTAAAACGAAGGCAAAAAAAGAACAGGAGTGGGTTTTCATGTCCGTAAAAGTCTGACACTAAAAGAGCGGCAGAAGTCATTGAATAATTTCCCACTTTTAAGAAAAAAAAGCTCTCGGCTCCATAACATTTTCTGATTTGACCCCAAGACCACCTTTGTAGGAAATATCTGCTAGTTATCATAACATGTTGAGATATTGGCTCGGTAATTAAATTTCCAAAAAAACGCATTACTAGTCAGTACATTCACAAATAATTACCCCAAGTATTCGGTAAAAATAAAGCAAATAATGAATATACCTCATTTTACTAACAATAATTTGTAATACGCTCACATACACACACACACTGCTGCGTCAATCCGTCACTTGTTTTTGTCCAACAGAGATAGCTATATTCCGGGAACGAATTTTGAATACGCGTCAACTTGCAGTTGCGAGTGACATTCGCCGGGCTCTTACGACCCTCACCACCGCTCGGGTCTAAAACCACCTCAGCGGTAATCACCAACATTACACAGTTGTGTCATTATGTGCTATTTTAATTTTCTCATGTAATTTTTACTTTTGGTGTACAATAAAGAATCAAACTATCTATTTATTGTGTGTGTTTGAACGGGTTTAAATTAAATTTGGCACACGAGTAGAACATATTCTGGAATAGGATATAATTATGAAACTTATAATTCAGGATAATTTCCTTAATTCACGCGGGCGAAGCCGGTATCGGAAAATTGTATATTTGTGAGGCAAATTGATTCATTAACATTAATGCGAACGGTTTTCAGACATACATTGTATCGGTAGTGATTTGCGATTGGCCGCATACTGACTAAAGGCAAACTCTAGAGTCAGTCAAAGTCTTAAGTCAACGTACCATTAAAAAAAGTAATTATTTACTTAGCTTAATAGGATAATCAGCCTTTTAATTGTAACGTGTCGATTTCGCCTCGTTACATGTTTCCGAAATTTTTAGGCGATTTGGCTTGAAAGACTTGTATCCTAGTAAAAAATTCTATTATTTTTCTATGATGAGCTGTGAGATTTGACAACGTCTCTTTTCGGCCCAACTTTCATCAGCGAGCAACAATATTTCTTTGCTCTCGTTAAATTTCTAAATCTGTGATAATCCTCTCTTATTTGAGCCTTGTTGTGTTACAAGGTTATCGTAATACAATTGGATTATTTCTTGGAAAAATACACCATAATTTCGGTAAGAACTTATTTTTTAATTTCTTCTTGACGCGATGGCGTGTTCTTGAATTTTTTTGGCTTACACAATCGTTATTTATTTTCAGTCTAGCGATTTTTCGCCTCACTTGTGGACTCTTATTGATCCGATTGGCGCGCTAGACATTAGTTCGAAGAAAAAAACGGTTAGCATTTCCCAAACCTAACCTAACTTCGCGACCGCGTGTCGACATTGTCACTTATTGTTACTTCAGAATATTAACGTATTTTTTTATGTTGTTTTACCCATCTCGCGTTTTTTTTTTTTTATTGTTCTTCTACTTTTTTATATTTTTCTGGATGAATACTTGAAGACCATCCTCTATGGGACCACGCCTGGAGTCTCCAAGTACCGGACGACATTCCTTTTTTTACACAATTAAAATTAACCTTTTTTATAGATTCAAATGAAACAGATGCAATAATATCCCCTAGCAAAGATTGTCCTATGTAAACTACGGGCAGGGAACAAATTAAAGACAAAAGTTCTAATTATCAGCTTTATTTTATTTTTTTCCCTTAGACCTCCCACCGGCAGATTAATGGTCCGATCTAGTACCCGATCAAGTTATCCCGGTTAAACTCGTGTTTCGACTGGCGTCCGAATTCTTAATTTCTTATTCTTTTTTTTTATTTTATTGTTGGAACACATTTTTACATACATAATTCATTTAAACTCTCTAGTAACAACGACACACGCCAATTTTTTATTTTTTTATTATTACATAATGTTCCTACAGCTGGAACTCAGGCCTCAGGCGCTGGGACGTAGTCCATCATGCGGTCCCAGAGCGGTGGATGTCACATGTCTTCGAATTCTTGGTTCTTATTCTACATGCCGGTTTCCCCATTATGTTTTCCTTGATCGTATTGAGCTGTGGTGATTAAATTAATTTCATGACATGATTCCACCATCTCATTTCTACCATTGGACAACCCGACGAACGGCGTGTATCCACCCTCACGTTGTTGAAACCTCTACGGTCCGGACCACTGTGGTCCGGACATCGTCCACGGTGGTTCATCTTTACCATCAGGTGGGTACGCCGTCAAGCACAAATTTATATCAATTTAAAAAAAAAATACAAAGTAATGCGCCTTCTTTTCTCCTTCCTTTAATGTATTTTTATTTGTAAGGTTTATCTTCGTTTCTAAGGTTCTAACTGATTCAATAAAGTTATTATTATTATTATTGTTGGGTTTGAACAATAAGGTACCTACCACGCGGAAGTCGGGGCCGTTACCACTGGGTCACCACTGGCTCCATACTGGGCTGCTACTGCTCCGTTAGTACTTAATTAGTGAAAAAACTAGGCAAGTGCGAGTCGGACTCACGAACTGAGGATCCCGTACAAACTTATCTATGTAAATTGTTCAATTCCCGGATGTAGGCACGAAGATTTTTACGAATCGCAAAAATAAGGTTTTTTTCTGGCGTAACGATAATACAATCAGTATTATTTATTCCTATATAATATCTTTGCTATAAGACCTTTCTTTATGCCAAACAGGATTCTGGGTCAACAGGAAGTACCTTATGAATTTTGATTCTATTGAAAGTGTCGAAATATACGTTTTATGTGGCATATACGGCCGTTTTTTTTTTTTCGTAAACTCAGAAGTTTGATTTTTTCACCACAGACATTAAGTAGTTTTAAATTCAACTCGATACCTCTACGCGTCCCAAGATATAAGGTCTTTACATACACACAAACATACAGATAGACAGACGACAAAGTGAACCTGTAAGGGTTCCGTTTTACCTTTTTTAGGTACAGAACCCTAAAATGACCAAACTACTACAAAGACATAAAGGTTAGAATGCTATCTATTTTGAGGTTGAGGAAATGAGGACAGTATACCAGCCTATAACCTATTAGGTATATTTACATAGTACATTATAAATATACAAGTGACTGTTTGTTTCCGCTACACATCTGAAGGGCTGAATGTATTTCGATGAACAGGTAGACCATGTCCTAGAATAAGAGATAGTATATTTTTTACCGCAGGAATACTTCCGCACCAACATACTTCCCTTGGTGTAATTTTCCATTTTTTAGCGGGCGAAGCACCTAACAGAAACCAGTTAGTAAATAAATACGTATGTAGTATATCTTCTATTTTTCTCTCCCCTAATACCTTTAGTAGAAATAGATTAGAAATGAAGCAGAGCCACGCTATCACACGTCAAAACATTAAAAATAGAACGACCAATATACATGTGGATAGATTCGAGGATCACTAAATGTCTGCTAGATAAAATTAATAGGTATCAGAACAAGTGCCAAACTCTTTGCTAGATAAGTTATAATTATTCAGGGGTTGTGAAATTTGTCAAAACATTACCAATATTTTCTTAACAGGTCAGTGGCGCCATCTGTCATTGACACGATACAATAGACTAAAGTTTCAGCTTTCAGTTCGTATGAAGGTTCCATTTTTTTCCGCTAGAAGCGCTATGTCCCGGTAATGGCTCAGTATTCATTTAGATAAAGCCAGAGGGCGTTGCTTTACTAGTTTAAATGTTTAAACAGTTAAAAAGCAAAAAGTTACCTAAATTAAAAAATTTGGTATCTTTTTCCGAACCCAGCCCTGGGTCTCTACGACGTCTAAGTGGCCTTCAGATTATTATCAACCACGAAATTGAACTCCTGACTTTGGCGCCCTCTCGCGCCGGGCGCTGAAACAGTCATGGTTCGGAGCACGGGGAATGCTCAACAGTGGCCTCTTTCTGCGAAGCAGTAAAGCTAGCAAAGGAGTCAGCCTCATTCGTGAAGAAACAAACATGCTCAACCCCAGCCCGACGCCAGCCAACTACCAGCCAGCGTAGGTGTGACCTTGCATACGACGAGTAGCTGTAGCTCACCGTCTGGCCATCCGGTAACTGTCCGGACTGAGCTCGAGTCGTTGATGGCGAGAAGTGTCCCAACCACGCCTCAAAGATATGTCAGCGATCCGTAGAGATCCCACCGTAGGGGTCGAAACCTACTAGGCCCGTGGGTCGACTTTTTAAAGGCTTACTCGTGATCCTGGGACATGAAAGGCAACTGAAGGAATCTAGGTGTGGTTTTAGTTAGTAACAGCATGACCCGCTCTGCCCTTGAGCGGGAGAAGTCATTAGATTATTTCCTACACGATTTTTGACAGTTAACTTTTTCTGAACTAAAACTAAATACGTCACCTAAGTTTTTTTTTATTATTCACATTGTTAACAGTTCATGTTGACATATAATAAAACAGAGAAGTTTTGACCTGTCCCTGTATCTTTGAGAAAATTTAGCGTCGTAGTCTAAAGGCTCGAGCAGACCGGATGCGTATGCGTGACTACGACGTAACCACGTCGTAGTGACGCGCGTAGTTACGGCGTAACCCGATGTCACACCGGGTTACGCATACGTCTATACGCAATCGACCAGAGTACGCAACGCAGGCCCATTGCATGCCCTGCTGCGGCAGTTATATTTTATTTTACTGTTTTTTTTTAATTATGATGCACGAAATTCAAACTGAAACAAGTCAAACAAACTTGGAAGAAAGTGCATTAATACCTCTAAGACAACAACAACACAAGGTCACCTAATGATGCAATTATTATTAGAGAAAAGTTTGTTACATATTTTAATAGCACAATAACTACATACCTTGTATTTCAAGTGCAGCACCAATTTTCTCCCATAATAAACTTTTAAATGATACATTTTTGTAGTCCTTACTTCTAGGATTGTAGATGCATTCATATTTACCCACATTTAGCTTATTGAAATTTCAATAAGCTTTTCTTTTTTTGTCACTATTCATTTTAAAACAAAACAAAACTTAGTCCCGGTTTGTAATAAAATACAACTGACTGTTTTTACGCGCGTAGGGTAACGCACAGCAAACGTACGTGCGTGTTCAAATTGGTTCGGTGTGACGTCCAATATGGTGCGCCATTGAATACAACGTCATCAACGCGACGTTGCCGCTCTGCTCTGCGTAAGGTACGGCGTAAGTCACGCAGCCTGTTTGTGTCTTGGGAGCTGCATTGCGTAGGGCTACGCGTTACGTCGACGCGCACGTCTACGTTACGCATGCGGTGTGTCTTGTCTCATACAGTTCCATACATTACAACTCAGCGATACGTGCACGTCTACGCTTACGTCTACGCACACGCATCCGGTCTGCTCGAGCCTTAAAGGCCCGAGCAGACCGGATGCGTATGCGTGACTACGACGTAACCACGTCGTAGTGACGCGCGTAGTTACGGCGTAACCCGATGTCACACCGGGTTACGCATACGCATACGTCTACGCTTACGCAATCGAGCTGAGTACGCAACGCAGGCCCATTGCATGCCCGGCTGCGGCAGTTATATTTTATTTTTCTTAGATACATAACCAATAAATAAAACGCTCAAAATTTTAATAATCTACACGTATTTTTAATAATCTTAGTGTTCAACCGAATGGCCCGAAATCACGCGCGAACGCTTGGGGTTTGAGGGGAGCTAAATAACTACATACCTTGTATTTCAAGTGCAGCACCAATTTTCTCCCATAATAAACTTTTATATGATACATTTTTGTAGTCCTTACTTTTAGGATTGTAGATGCATTCATATTTACGCACAATTTCAATAAGCTTTTCTTTTTTGTCACTATTCATTTTAAAAACAAAACAAAACTTAGTCCCTGTTTGTAATAAAATACAACTGACTGTATTTACGCGCGTAGGGTAACGCACAGCAAACGTACGTGCGTGTCCAAATTGGTTCGGTGTGACGTCCAATATGGTGCGCCATTGAATACAACGTCATCAACGCGACGTTGCCGCTCTGCTCTGCGTAAGGTACGGCGTAAGTCACGCAGCCTGTTTGTGTCTTGGGAGCTGCATTGCGTAGGGCTACGCGTTACGTCGACGCGCACGTCTACGTTACGCATGCGGTGTGTCCTGTCTCATACAGTTCCATACATTACAACTCAGCGATACGTGCACGTCTACGCTTACGTCTACGCATACGCATCCGGTCTGCTCGAGCCTTAAATCGGTAAAAAACACCATTAACGGACCCCTTGGCTCTAATCAATGTCAAAACGAGATGAGTTCGCAATTTGCATTTGAAATTTTTTCCTATTATTTTCATTATTGAAAAAATTTAATTTCTCATCAAATCAGAGGCGATATTTATTATTTCCTGTTTCTTGTGAAAGTAACAACTTTGCCATAATTTAAAATCTCTAATTTGAGTCGCATTTGCAAGGTCACGTACCTACCTGTCAAACCCGCATCCATAAGTCCACAGTTAATTTTGAACTAGCTCCCAGCGTCTGAGATAATCGCAAACAATTTTATATTTCCACCCAAACTATTTTTTTTATTTCACAGCTATCACACATCGCTGTCTAGTTCCAAGCTAAGTAGAGCTTGTAACTAGACGGCGTTGTACTAGACAACTGATAAACATACTTATATATTTCTAAATAGGTACATACTTATTATTATTTTTTAATTTGTGTAATCCGCCTCCATTACTTTATTTATTTATTTAATTTTCATGCAACAAAAGGTACAAAGGCGGACTTAATGCTTTAGACATTCTCTACCGGTCAACCTTGGGTAGTGCAGAGACAATATGGCAGGCGCATAAAAAAAAAAAAAATATTTAGAAAACAAGTATTACCAAATTATATATGTATAAAGCTAAAACTATCTAACCTACTACCCAACTGTGACCAACTTTGGGGAGAACTTTGTTCATATTAATGTCCTACTGAGCAAAGGTATAGGAGCTATGCTAAATCGAATGCCAAATAGTCGGATGTCAATTAATCGTACACTTTAAATCGAACATCTAAATACTCGAACGGTTATCGAATGGTTAATAAATGGAACACTCAATACGTCGAGTGTTCAAAATATCGAATGTTTATTTGATCGAGCGGGCAACAAATCGCATATTCACCCGGAGGACATGGTGGAGCATAAGGTGGAGGCCCCAACATAACAGTCAACAACTCTTCTCTCGGACCAGTCCTCATGAGACTCATTTCGCAACCTCCTTGTGAGCTAGCCACGAGACGGTGCCTTCAACAATACTACTACCTAGAGTGGTTAAAGCGAATTTAACATACTTTAATTCTACCCTTACCTTAACGGATTCTTCCACATCGTCATCCCTAGATGACTTGGCCAAGCTCTTTTTCATCAGCTGATACATGGTCTCCCGTCTGAGATGCCCCTCGCTTAGCAGGTCGTAGCACTGAAACGTTATAGATATCTTTTGTCAGTTTCAAGTCGGCTTTAAATAAGGCCACTAAAATTGTCAAGGGAATAGATGATATTTTTGGATTACCAAGGTTACTGGCATAGCCCGATGAATCACCAAACTTAAACGGCAGTGGACAAGGCACATTGCTCGCAGAATAGATGGTCGTTGGGACCGAAAGATTTTGGAGTAGCGACCACGTACCGGAAGATGCGGCATTGGAAAACCTCTCAAAAGGTACACCAATGTCCTGGTGAGGGTTGCGAGAATTCGATGGATGCGAGACGCACAGGACCGTTCGTGTGGCGCCACTTGGGGCAGGCCTATGTATGTACAACTAAAATTATGATGATGATGATGAATTAATCAATCAATCTCTCGAGTTGTTCCCCAACTAAGTTGAAGTTAACTTCCAGTCAAACCAATTGCAGCTTCAAAGACTTGAGCATCGACGCCGAGTTGCTAGTCTGTCGGTTTTCTACCAATTGCGTTCCGGGGAGTGTGCTTCAGAATTGCATAACCCTTGCCATCATCGGACCACCAGACGTACGGCAATGTGCCACCGGTACATGGTGGACATCCCACTGTTACGCACAAAATATTTTGAGAACATATTTATTGTGCGTACAGCTAAGGAGTGGAATTACTTGCCGAAGTCTATTTCCAGATAGCTGCCACTTGGGGTGAGTCAAGTCAAAAAAGAGTGAATATGTTAATTCTAGGCAAGCGTGCTTCATTGACGAACTCATCGTCGCTTTTCACTTTCCATCAACTGAGATAGTAATCAAGAGCGAGCCTATCAATAGTAAAAAAATCTTGATAAGAGTCATGGATTATGGATTGGATAATATGGATATGGAAGCAGTCATACCTATCCATAATCCAGTTACTGTGTAAAACGATACTCCCTTGGCAAAAACTGGTGTCATATTTTTTGACTACTGACATCCACAACGACAAAAGATCTACAAATAAAACCTGGTCTCGACGGCTCAATTTGTTTTCATAGGCACAGCGGAACTTCGAGATCTATACTTCAGTCAAAAAAGTATCGGGAATGGATGATTTGTTTATGGTCCCAAATTCAAATTTTAGATTTTTTTGTTGTTGCTAGATTGGCACAACTGTTTTCCATTTGCATCTGTTATTTATATTAAATACAGTGCTATTTTTAGTTATATCATATCTATTGTGTATTGCGAATTTCATAATGGACGAAAACATCGAACAAAGAGTTTGTCTTTAATTTTTCATCGCCAGTGGAATTTCGTGTTCGGAGTCACTAAAAATGTTACAGAAGGCTTACGGTGAATCGACTTTACCAAAAACACGTGCTTATGAGTGGTACAAAGCATTCAAAAGCGGTCGAGATGTGATGGAAGATTTGCCTCGCTCTGGTAGGCCATCAACCTTTGCAACTGAAGTTAACATCGCAAAAGTGAAGGAAATCGTGACTGAAAATCCTCATTCAAGTTTGAGAGAGATAGCCGCCGAACTTTCTGTAACTCACGAGTCGATTCATATCATTTTAACTAATCATTTGGGTATGAAACATGTTGCCGCTCGGCTAGTCCCAAAAGACCTGAATTTTCTCCAAAAACTCAATCGCATGGGAGTCGCTGATGACATGCTAGAACGAGTCAATTCCGACCCAACATTCATGAAACGCATTGTTACTGGCGACGAGACGTGGGTTTACGAGTTTGACATGCAATCAACAAGCTTCGGAGTGGCGCCTTCCAACTGAACCAAAACCGAAAACACCACGCCAAAGTCGATCAAAAGTCAAAGTTATGTTGACTGTTTTCTTTGACTATCGCGGTGTTGTGCACTCGGAATTCTTACCGGAGGGTCAAACGGTAAATAAAGAATATTATTTGATCGTTATGCGGCATTTAAGAGAGCAAATTCGACGAAAAAGGCCAGATTTGTGGAAAGAAAATTCTTGGATTTTGCACCACGATAATGCGCCTTAGCACAAGGCCATCATTGTAAACGAATTTTTGACCAAACACTCAACAAATAGGTACCATCAAGCAGCCACCATATTTGCCAGATATGGCCCCAGCCGACTTCTATCTTTATCCTAAACTCAAATTACCACTTCGTGGCGCCCGTTTTCAATCTGTAGAAGACATAAAGGAGAATTCGCGGCGCGAACTGAACTCAATTTCGGAAACAGCGTTTAAAAAATGTTTTAATGATTGGATTATTCGTTGGCGTAAGTGTATTGTTTCTGAAGAGGCATACTTTGAAGATGATAAAATAAATTTGGATGAATAACAAAAATGTTGTGTACAGATTCGATCACTACAAACGCAAGTTTTTCACGTGAAGGGCTGCGAGTTTGTTAGAAACAGTTACCGTAGCCCTGAAACGCCAACTGAAGGAACACAAGATTTTTTTTCGAAGAAGAAAATCATCCGTGGAGCAAGAGGGCGTTTGAGACTTTCACTGACACCTTTGTCTTTCAGTTTCCATTTTGCATCCTAAGATCACGGGTTACCTTTTCAGAAATTCCCCGTAGCCCCAGTGGGCATCGGTCCTGCTGGGCCCATACATTTTATTAACAATACGCGCCGTCGACTACACGGGCTCAGTCCTTACCGGACGGGCAGACGGCAAACTAACCATTGCTCTTCGTCCACAAACCCGCGCCTACGTCCGATAATGACCCGCAACACCCAACGCCTGCAGCGTCTAGATGGAGTTTAGTTATTAAAAGTCTGATTCTCGCCCCACTCCACTCAACGCGGGACGTGCTGCTCGATGAATACCAACCTCAAAAAAAAACACGAGATACCTTGAAACTAATATAATATCTGAATATGGTATTTATCAAAAATCGAAAGTCACTCATTCAAATAAGACTCAGAATCAGTACTCCTAGAATATCAACATTCACATAAATTGCAGAACATGAAACGAGCACAAACTCGACAATAAGGGTGAACGAGGTGGTGTACGAGGAAATATTATAATATTTATTTTGTAAATAGACAACAAAGATCTACGAAGTTAGTAAACAAATATTTTTATCCTATGTTAGTACTTAATTACAAATCGCGACAATGTATGGTCCACCAATGTACGGTCACAAGCGTGCTATCTTGCCTTCAAGCCACCACACGTAGAATGCTGTTGGGGCTGCCACGGAGTCTGTTCGGTAGTGAGGCTGCTTTCTTTTTAAGCATAGTGTCAAAACTGTCAGTGCGTGCTACGAGAAACATTTTTGACGCACTACAGAACCGAGGCAGATGCAACAGCGTCCTAAATGCATTATTGTACTGGATGTGCAGAGCATTGTAGGACTTTTGGATGTAATTAAACCACAGGTCTCCCGAGTATATGATAGGCTTGCGTTTGACCACTATCTCACCTGATGGTAAGCGATGATGTGGTCGACGATGAAGCACGCTTGCCTAGAAGAAACCTATTCACTCTCGACTTAAAGACTCCTAAGACGACGACTTATAGTGACGTGCAATATGCTTCAAAAAGCTTTACCTTGACTGCGACTGTACATCGGGAGAACTAGCACATTAGCCTGGTACAGCGCAGTAGTAAAAGTACGTTACTCCTCTTCGCGTCACTCACCTACATACCCTTTGGACCACGAAGGCTCAATCATATTAATACTCGTATTACAGTGACTTTATATATCCACCGCACCGCATCACCAAGCTATCTCGCACGTCTCTAGTAGCGCTCTTATCTGGGAACTTGCCAAACAACACATCTCACAGACAGTTTATGTAAGGCCATTTGAAGAGAAAAAAAAATCAAAGACACTGATTTCCTCAACGATCGGTTGAAAGATACAAACGTGACTGTCATGACAAATGCACATCATTTCTTTTGTAGTATAGCTCTATGGCATATGCTACATGCTAGATATGTATCGCAATATTTAACGTGATATTTATCTAGTAATATGTTTGTATACTACACATAAGGTACGAATCGCGTCAGTACGACTGAGTACGACGGTAATTTTCATTGAGTACACTCATATTGTTATTATTTTTAATTATTTCCTATAATTCGATTTTAATGAGTTTATCTTCGCAATGACGTCTTTGGTAGTCGCGCCAGGTTTATTTATTTTTTTTTTAATTTCAAGTAGTTGCTCATAGGCATTCGCCCTTTTCACTTTATTTAAATTGGCCCTTGAGCTGTCCCATACCTCCTGGTAGTGTTTCTAACACTAGTATAAATTCTTTCAAGTGCTTTTGGTCGTTTGGCGGGCGTCGCCGCCTCATTATGCGCGTCCTTTTCCATCGCTGAAAGAATTAATACTGACGCCGGACACGATAAATATCGATCAGAGACTAGACGCTCGATATTTATCAACGATACTTGATACAAATCGTGAATTTTTGGATTTTTAGAAATTCAGCGATCCTTATCACGACAGGTGATACGCTATACTACAGACTCGATAAATATCGTGATGCTGGATTACGATCCAAATATCACGATAAATATCGAGCGGGTAGCATTTACCTACAGGTTGTGCCCGAATAAAAAGTCGAAATTAAAAGAACTAGCTTTATCCAACGGCTTCGTTCCCGTGACGTACCTAACTCACTTATGCCGTGCCTGAGATTACATTTTACAAATACAATAAACAAACAAAAACAAGTACACCTCTAACAATATAAAGCTAAAACTACATTAGACTGACGAACACGTGTAACACGTCTGATTTGTACGTAGAACGACGAAGCCTGGTCTGTTTCAAGTGTACTCTACAAGTCTAGTTTCCTTAAAAAATGTGTGGAGACCGACCGTGACGTGTGTGGCACAAACCACAGTTCTAGCTTTAGCATCACACTAATATTATAAAGCTAGAAGCACGCTTGAAGTATATATGAGTATACAAGTTTATTTGTATGTGTGTGCCTGTGTATACGTTTGTAAGTCCTTGTCGGTCAAACAGCTCAATGGACTGGAATGAAATTATAATAGCAGGATAGCTTACATCCTGAATTAACTCTTAGGCTATTTTTATGACAGAGAAAAGCACTAATTCCTCACAGACGAAACCACTCACAGAAGCTAATTCCCATATATATATATATATATCTCTTCCATAACTACAAAACTTTTTCTAAGTGAGGAGGCTTGTGGAATGTTATTATTGTCTATACAAGCGAAGAATTTCTTTCACTCAAGTCTCGCATAAAGTAGATAAAATTACACACAAAGTTGACAAGATAAATAGAGTAGCAACTTATATGAACGTAACCTCTTTATATAAACATATATTATTAGTAGTTGTATGAACAGTTTGCCTGCCATAAAAGTAAAGTAGCGTCTTAAAAGACTCTTAACAGAATAGCCGCTATATAAACGTTCGTAAAACGTTGTATATTGTTCGCGACCATCCCTTTTTTGGTGGTGGAGACTTTCCCCAAGTCATCGAACGACTTCTCCCGTTCTAGATAAAGCGAGAAGGAGTATCAGACTTATTGAATAAAATCAAACCGTTTTTTTTTGTGGGTAAAAATCATCACAGTGATATCCGGGGGCCCTTGAGCGGAGCAGGAGATAGTGTTAGACTCTTTCTGGCATAGGCACGCCACAATTATGGCGGTAAGTCCACTCTTTGAGGCATGTCTGGAAAGACCTCACGGTGTCCTTACTTTCCGTATGACGCAGGTCCTCACCGGACATAGCACGTTCGGGAGGTTTCTGAACTGGATTCGTGCGGAAGTGACGCCCGGGTGTCGCCATTGTGCGGAATGCCCGGAGGACACGGTGGAGCACACAGACGAGGTGTGCCCTGCTTGGGCGGAGCATCGCCGTGCCCTCGTGGGGGCGATCGGTGGCGGAGACCTCTCGCGCCGGGCCTTGATTGAGTCCATGGTCCGGAGCGAGGAGGAGTGGCAGGTTATCGCCGACTTCTGCGACGCAGTAATGCTTGCAAAAGAGGAGGCCGACCGCATCAGGCCGTTCTCGCCGCCGCCGCCGGGATTCCGATCCCGATTTCCGGCCACCGTAGGCGCGGGCTTGCGGACAGTGAGCAATGGGTAGCTCGCTGTCCGACCGTCCGGTAACTGTCCGGACCGAGCCCAAGTCGTCGACGGCGTGCACTGTACCCGCGCGCCTCAAGGTGTTGTCAGCAACAGCAGGGGCCCAGCCAGGTCGAAGTCTACTGGGGTCAGGTTTATCCGAAAGGGAACTCGAGCCCCGGTATGAAGGCTAGAAGGAACGGGGTTGGCTAGTCAGTAAGACTGACACTATTTCCCGCCCGCTCAAGAGCGAGGGTTGTCATTGGACGATTTTTTCCACCATAACAAAAACCGGCCAAGAGCGTGTCGGGCCACGCTCAGTGTAGGGTTCCGTAGTTTCCCGTCCGTCACAATAAGTGTACCCACTTATGAGTTTAAAAAAATGCTTGCATATACGATTATACTACAAACTTAGTTCAGAAATTATTTTGTAGAACCTTTTTGTCTTTTTGTACAAAAACTGTTCTTTCCATCAAGTTCAAAATGATTTTCCTAGAAAGTCCTTATAAAGTTCTACTTTTCAGATTTTTTTCATATTTTCTAAACTTATGGTTCAAAAGTTATAGGGGGGACACGTTGTTTTTTACTTTTGGAGCGATTATTTCCGAAATTATTGACATTATCAAAAAATGATTTTAGTAAACCCCTATTCATTTTTAAATACCTATCCAACGATATATCACACGTTAGGGTTGAAATTAAAAAAAAAATCACTTCCCACTTTACATATAGGGGGGCGGGCTGCTACCCTAATAAAACATTTTTTTCCAATTTTTATTTTACCACTTTGTCGGCGTGATTGATATACATATTGGTACCAAATTTCAGCTTTCTAGTGCTAACGGTCACAGAGATTAAGCGAGGACGGACAGACAGACAGACAGACAGACGGACAGACAGACATGGCGAAACTATAAGGGTTCCTAGTTGACTACGGAACCCTAAAAAAGACTCTTTCTGACTAGAAAACCCACCCCGTCCCTTTCTAATTTTTTTAACAATCCCGCAGCCCTGGCATCGACCCTAACGAGCCATGTCAATTATTCTGACATCTCTTCGAGACAAGCACATTTTACAATGCCCCGTCCTTGTCAACCTGGGACTGGTTTTTATCAGATGGCAATTTACTGTCCTCAAAAAAGTTATAAAGTATCAATAACCTTAAGTATAACCATAAACGTGGTAGAGCATACGATGGAGGTGTGCCCCTCATAGGCGCAGCACCGCCGTGTCCTCGTGGAGGCAATCGGCGGCAACGACCTCTCAAACCGAGCCCTGGCATAGGCCATCATCCGGACCGAGAAGGAACGGCAGGTAGTAGCCTCCTTATACGAAGCAGTAATGCTAGCGAAGTAGGCGGCCATAGGTGTGAGAGAACGGCCTTCTTCACGCCCCTGCGGCCGGGATCCCGAACCCGATTTCCAACCACCGTAAGCGTAGGCTTGTGGACGGTGAGCATTGGGTCGCTCGCCGTCCGGCCGTCCGGTATCCGTACGGACCGGGCCTGTGTCAGCACGTAGTGTTCCACACGTGCCTCTAAGGGATATCAACAAAACTGTAGAAGCCCAGTAGGGTCGAAGCCTACTGAGGCCATGCGTTGTGCGACAGAGAACTCTGAAGCCTTGGAACGAAGGCAAAGACGAAACATAGGAGTGAGTTTTAGTCAGTAAAAGTCTGTCACGCCTTTTTCCGCCCTGAAGCGGAGTTCAGGGCGGAAAAATTCAGTGGATAATATCCCACATAAAAAAAAAGTTATAAACAATACATACACTTTAATATCGTTTGATTGAAGCTTAGCAAGAATAATATTTGTAGGGGACCACTTACTGTAAAAGCATAAATGATGCGTTCCTCAAGATCCCCACGAAGGTACAGAGACATGGCTTTAGCGAAGGTGGCCATGGTCACGTGCGGTGAGGTTCCTCTGTCCAGGGCCACCATAACTCGCTCCATCATGTAGGCGTCCGTCATACCCAGACCGTTGTGTAGCACGTCCCTGAAGTGGTTTCTATAAAGAATAAACAACGACAAATAAAAATTTTGAGAATGCACTTGGAGAGCTGTAGTAGTAGTGTTCTGATTACTTTTGAGGGTTAAAATTGGCTATAGCTCAGGCAAGATAGAGAGGTTTTAAAGGAGAGAAAGGAGGCCTTTGGCCACTAAAGTTAGTGGGATATAAATCAGGCTAATAAAACAAAGCTTTGTAATAAATAACCACCTAAAATCTTTGTTAAAATACTAGTGACGAATAACTGATAAAAATATCCCAATGATGTCATTATTGTAATTTTCTAGTAACGTAGAACAAGGAAAGGAACATAGTTATAGCATTGTATTCTATCGTAAATCAAGTCAAAAAAGTAAAGGTCTTCTTCTTCTTCCTGCCCTTATCCCATATTACTTGGAGTCGGCGCTACATGTTTTTTTCTTCCATTCTGTCCTGGCACTCGTCAAACTATCGCTAACACCCTTTTTCTTTCATATCACTCCTCACACAATCCATCCATCTTTTTTTCAGCCTTCCCCTCCCTCTCTATCCACCTATATGTGTACTCAGAATTCTTTTAGTAATATACGCTTCAAAAGAGTAAAGGTGCCAGATGTAAAGGTGCCACGGTTAGTCTGAGGATTTCACTTGTCAATACAATATGCAACAAAACAAAAGACGAGGGTTCTATTTTGTTTGGTTGAGGAGATTCTATCACCAACATCCAGCTCCATTATCAGACTAGCTCAATGGTAATATGATTGTGTGGTAACCTATAAATTATATAAAAATAGTAAGTTTCAGTAGGATTGAAAGCCAGGAAGTATTTGATAAAAGGCGCTGGTTATTAATTTGTAACTCGGCCATATTTACAAACAGAGCAGCCACCGAGATTATAAAAAAGTTATTATTGCTGTTTGACCTAATGTTTTGTTTGAATTATAAATAAATAGATAAGAATAATATATTGTTTAATATTACGGATTTATTGATATCTTCTTATCTTTATTAATATATCATTCGGGAATATCGTAACTGACATCTAAAGAAATGAACGGAAAAATAAATCTTTTTAAATAAAATTTAATTGCATTTGATTAATAAACACTTCTCATGACTTAAGACACAAAGTATGTGGCTTGCCATAAAGCTTAGTATAACCACTAAAAGCAAACTGAGAATTGGTAAGTTGTTCAAAATTGTATGGCAGGCAATGTGCACGTCTCTTTAAATTGTCTATGCTACAGTGACGTAGAGATAGATATATTTACTACTATAATCGTGTTTACAATAAATTCATTCACATTAATTAATAGACCATAAAACAAGTAGTAGTAGCTACTAACAGAATTATAGATGATACTAAAAGAATAATTCCGACGTCAGAACGCAACAAAATGCACAACCACTTGCAATATGTCCACGGAATTGTGCAACGATTGCATACGAGGTACCAGGCGAACATGACAATCAAAGAGATAAGCTGAGTGCAGTTTTTTATCTCACTCATATATATGTACATTTTATATCTTCCTTTCCTGCTTCCACATTAGTGTCATTGGTGCACAGGAGGATGCGCAGTAGACACTAGCTCAGTCTCTGTCTAGGGCATACGAAAGAAACTTAGTTTTCAGTGTTTCATGCAGCTTGTCACCCTGCTGTCATCGTTGTTCGTCTGTTCATCAACAGTAATGGATGTGCTTGGAATGTTTTATTAAATATCGAAC
Source organism: Mythimna ferrago (assembly GCA_910589285.2). Lineage (NCBI taxonomy): Eukaryota > Metazoa > Arthropoda > Insecta > Lepidoptera > Noctuidae > Mythimna > Mythimna ferrago. The sequence goes on along the minus strand of OU342673.1, from coordinate 12,209,699 downwards.
GTATTAAGTATAGTGTAAGTAATAAGTCTAATTGTATTATACTAGACATTGGCAGTGTTCTTGTAACTCTAGAATTGTGTAGATTTCCCTAATTTGTCGTACAAGTGCAAGTAGCTAGATATCTCAAAAGTAATGCTAACCTCAAAGATAACCTGAATGTGTAAAAAGATACAAATAAGAGTGAGACATTCTGACTTCAAAGTGGATAACAATCTCTAAACAATACATTGTGCGAACTATTGGGTCAAGCTTCGAAATAAAACTTTGTGATTACTTCATGACCCTTTTGATTTCTTGAATTGGTATCTATAGATAAGTACTTGAAAGTATAAATATTAATAACCTCATCGTGTTACAGTAATAGCTTTTAGTTTTAAAACAAATGGTTCAATAACTTAACCCACAAAATGTGGTATAAAAGACTCAGTTTCATATTCATTGAATTGCAAAACTTATTGGACGTCAATTTCGTTTTTAGACAATGTTTTTACCAAAAATATTCGGTTCGATCGGCATGGCCTTGTGATCTTTGACCCCAAAGTAGATTGATACTCATCAGGATCCTGGCAATAACACTGTATTTCAATACAGAGATCAACTTTTCTTTCAGGTGGAAACGCAATAGAATATCAAATTTTTTGAGTAGATACAGTTTTAAATCATCTAGCATCTGTTAAAAACTAATCAAAAATTTTTTTCTAAAGAAAACTTGAATTGAGAATCTGTTATACAGTCCTTAGGATTTCAATTATACCTAATAAAAAAAATAGCTTAATCACAGTTTTTGTCACCATTTGCATTGGACTGCTTGAAAAGAGACATGTCTGGAATTTTTAGTTTTTACTTTTAACTAGATTTAATTTTAATATAGGTATAGTATAAAAATACAAGAATAGTTAAAAACTCGAAAAATAAATTAAGTGTACCAACTTTAAATCGATTCTAAATAGTCATTCAAAATGAGAAATTTAGAAAGATCTATTGATAATAATTTTCTAAGACCTATTCAGTAATACCCCACTTGACATAGTTTCGCTCTTTTTATTTTTGTCTTATTCACAATATGGCGTCGGGTTGTCGCCATTTCGAATTTTGGTAACTGTCACGTCTTTAGTGACATTCAAAAGATTAAAACAGATCGATTGACGTAATAGTCCAAGAGCTAGTGATCCCTGGGAGTAACGGTCTCCCTGTAAGGTTAGAAATTTGTATATTGACGATTTATGGCATGCTAAGAGCAATAGCCATGACCTGGCAGGCGTCAGCCCTGCACGTCATCAGCCCCTTTATTTTTCGAACTGTTAAGTAAATGGGGTTTCAAGACTTGTTTCTGTAAGTTTGAAAATTTAATAGAGTAAAGTTTATTTATTGTACATTTAAAAAAAAAAATTGCCAGGCGATTACAATAAGCAGAAGTATACGACAGATCAATTAGAAAACGCACAGTTGATGAGGTAAAATAAACTTTGTCCTGTATACTTGAAATTTTTATATGTTTTCAAATAAACGTCTTAGAGTAAGTATGTACAATGCCAGGCGGTTTTGAACAGCATAAGACCTTGACAGGCGAGGGGACAGCTGCTAAGGGCGTGCAAATAAGAAATGTTACATGAACGCATACAGTACCTAAATGTAATGTATTTTATTGGGTTTTATGCAATGTACATTATTTTTAACACTCATTTTCTTCAGCATCATCCGAAATTTCGCTATCACTGTTTTCATCATCATCTGATTCTGCAACAATGTTTTCCTCATCTGAAAATAGTAAAAAAAAATATTTTAATGAATCAATAAGGTTGTTGAGAATTAAATATCAAGCTCAATACATAGGACTGCATATTAAATGATACAGAATAAAATAGTTGTATGTTACCTGAAATGCATTCCTCAGTTTCAGTCGATTGTGCTGTGGCAGTATCAGCAGGTCCTTGTAAAAGTATGTCGTATATAGAAGATGGAACCGTATTCCCCTCAAACCAATTAAAATCGTAACGATTATCAATTAAGTTCCAGCCGTTATTTTCAGGTGTAAGAATTGTTGGTTCTTTTAAATGACAATTTCGCCATATATTTGTGATGTAGGCAGTTCTCAACAATTGTTGATGTAGTTCACGTTGGCAGGGTGGTAAATTCGATGAATCATAGCTTACTACTTTTTTCATAAACACTTTAGGATTACGCCATGTGTGTTGTACGTAGCAAGGAACTTTTCATATCGTGCATTATTTAATTTTGAAGATTTCAAACCATACATTTGGCATACAAATTTCTCTAGTATCGGGAAAATTTTTTCTTTCTTCTGCACTATTTCTGCGTTTCCTAATTATTTGAATGCTTTCTGATATACACTCGATTTCTGCAATATTAGGAATGGTTTTTTTTTACCTCTTCTTGAAAATGACGGATTGAAATCGCAACCGGTTAATGCATGAAATCCAGGTTAGCTTTGGCATATAGAAGGTCCCAATTTTGTATATAGTTCAGAAATATTTATCGATTTTTTACAATTATTAGTGCCATATTCCATTTAGATTTTTAAATTATTGTTGTGGAGATGGTCCATGTTTCCGAGCAGTAATATTAAAATGTCTGTGTCACATGTTTTTATTAATACGTTTGATACATCTTCATCCATTTGGCATGTATGAGAAATTTGTATGCCAAATGTATGGTTTGAAATCTTCAAAATTAAATAATGCACGATATGAAAAGTTCCTTGCTACGTACAACACACATGGCGTAATCCTAAAGTGTTTATGAAAAAAGTAGTAAGCTATGATTCATCGAATTTACCACCCTGCCAACGTGAACTACATCAACAATTGTTGAGAACTGCCTACATCACAAATATATGGCGAAATTGTCATTTAAAAGAACCAACAATTCTTACACCTGAAAATAACGGCTGGAACTTAATTGATAATCGTTACGATTTTAATTGGTTTGAGGGGAATACGGTTCCATCTTCTATATACGACATACTTTTACAAGGACCTGCTGATACTGCCACAGCACAATCGACTGAAACTGAGGAATGCATTTCAGGTAACATACAACTATTTTATTCTGTATCATTTAATATGCAGTCCTATGTATTGAGCTTGATATTTAATTCTCAACAACCTTATTGATTCATTAAAATATTTTTTTTTACTATTTTCAGATGAGGAAAACATTGTTGCAGAATCAGATGATGATGAAAACAGTGATAGCGAAATTTCGGATGATGCTGAAGAAAATGAGTGTTAAAAATAATGTACATTGCATAAAACCCAATAAAATACATTACATTTAGGTACTGTATGCGTTCATGTAACATTTCTTATTTGCACGCCCTTAGCAGCTGTCCCCTCGCCTGTCAAGGTCTTATGCTGTTCAAAACCGCCTGGCATTGTACATACTTACTCTAAGACGTTTATTTGAAAACATATAAAAATTTCAAGTATACAGGACAAAGTTTATTTTACCTCATCAACTGTGCGTTTTCTAATTGATCTGTCGTATACTTCTGCTTATTGTAATCGCCTGGCAATTTTTTTTTTAAATGTACAATAAATAAACTTTACTCTATTAAATTTTCAAACTTACAGAAACAAGTTTTGAAACCCCATTTACTTAACAGTTCGAAAAATAAAGGGGCTGATGACGTGCAGGGCTGACGCCTGCCAGGTCATGGCTATTGCTCTTAGCATGCCATAAATCGTCAATATACAAATTTCTAACCTTACAGGGAGACCGTTACTCCCAGGGTTCACTAGCTCTCCAGCTATAAGAATCGTGAAAATCGCGTTTGGTATCTCTAACGCCACACAAAAATATTTCAACGAGTTTTATTGGCGGTATTTTTTGAGTGAAATTCAGTAGTTATTTCAATTATTCGCAAATTGATTCATTGTAAATATTGTGATGTGAATTGTTGTCTACTTTTGTGTTTTAAGTGTTTCCGCAACTGGGTAATGTGTGAAATCATTGAAACAGGTGCAATCGCGGTAATATAGAGCTAGGAATAAAGTGACTGTAATTTTGTATCAAAAATTAAATGGCTGAAATTGGCACCAAACGTACGAAAACAAAAAAAAAAGAACAAACATAATCAGATATTGATACAGGCTGGTAAACCCATTACTCTCAGCAGTTGGATAATTTGTATGTCCTTAGTTTAAAGTATGAAAGTAGTCACCGCAGACTACTAATCACAATTTGTTACGACTATTTAGATTTTATTGGTTTCTCAACATTTTCAAAGCATAAAGTTATTTGGTTTTAATGTAATGCAAAAGCTCCCTGGGAGGATGCACAAATTGATAGCACTGTATATGTAATCTTCAGCTACAATTTATGCAGAATAGGCGTGTGTAGCTCTATACTAAAGACACACTGTTCCGAAATATTGTAATGTCAGTAATGTTTTAAATTCATCATTTGAAACATCGGCTCAAAAGACACAAACAGAGACATTTACGCTAAGAACTCACACAGCGGTTTTCACCCGCGCCCGCAAACCTGGCGGGCGATTATCGCAAGATATGCGGTTGCAAGACGGACGGTGAAATGGTCGGTGCCCGGTCGCCCGCCAATCGACCGCAGAGCGTGTGGGCGCAAACCGCCGAGGCTGCGGGCGACCGTGGCACATGAGGTTCTCCTAATTGCTCGCCGGTGCCACGAACAACCGCGCACCCAGGAGCATAAAATTCGTCGTGAAATGTGCTTTAATTTTTTACATACATTTCTGCCTTTTACAGAAGCTGCGGGCCCGCAAGCGTGACGACTGCGAATGAAAACCTCTTCGTGAGCTCTTAGCCTGACTGTTATGAATCGTGATTCGCGCCATAGTCACAGTTAGTGTGCGGGCACGAAACTTGCGACGACCGAGCGATGGCGGCAGCGCAGCGGGGCGACGCGACGCGAGGTGATCAGGCAGTAATATCTGACGCGGGCACAAAATAAACTAGCGGGCATTCTTACTTAAAAACTTCCCCGTTATGGTAATTTGTCTACCCCCTAATCTATCTACTAATGTGAGAACACATTTGGGTAGAGGCAGTACAAATTTTCCTTCAAAGTTACTTTTAATAGGAGACAGGAAAGTACCCTATTGTAAAAATATGATCGTAGTTGGTTGTGATTTAGAATAGAAAGTTACCAGCATTGACGACCTAATCTCTAAAGTCTATAAGTATATGTAGTCCAAATATAACCGAAGCATTTCAGAGATTCAAGTGCAAATATCTAGACAAATCGTGTATATTTTATTAATTATTTGTAGTTAATTAAAACGGTACATGCCCAGTTACATTAATTAACGTAGAATTGTTATGTCGTAAATAATAATATTGGCAATTGTATGGAATTTTAGAATATAAATAAAAAAAAAAAAATATAAAATTACATATTAAACAATAAATAAAAAAAATAAAAAAAAATCAAAATAGTTTATTGACACAAACAATTATTCCACACAATATATTGAAGCCCTGACTTCTGAGCTAAGTAAAAACCTGTATTACAGAAGTCAGTGTCTTCACCCATTAGTGTCACTTAATTTTCGAAATTGAGGTGACCTTGAATTAAATTTACAAATAATCTATAAATAAATGAGGAAAAATAAAAAAGTATAAAAATTAAGAACAACATGCTTGAAAATAAAATTAACATAAAAATAATAATTACTATAAAAAGAATCAACATTACACAAAGGAAACGTCAAATGTCAATAAATAACCCGCCCCTGATCGTTCCCGGTGCAAAGGTGCCCATAACACTCGCCGCATTACCTCGCTGAATAGCAATGGCCATTCTTTGCACCAAGAACGACCTGGACCGGGAGTCACCCGTTGCCTCACCGAGCCTACGGCCCAAATCCCGCACAAAAGACCTCAGAATATAAATTGATTTTGATTATATAATAGATTGTTTCAATAATACATCATTCTAAATTAATAATAAATTGAGATTGAATACAATGATACAAATTAACATTGAACAGTGAACACCCTTGCAGACCTATTGCTTGCATAATGTACACACAAAATACAATAAGCTACAAAACATCCGCCCTTGTACTATATGAATTCTGGGTCGGCGCAATATTTTTTATTCTTTCATTCTGTCCTGTCAACCGACGTGGTATTATCGACTTCTTTTTCTTTTACACAATCCATCCAGTTTATTTATGGCCTCCTACTCCAGTCCTCTCCCTCCTTCTCCCTTCCCATCCATCCACATGCTGTATACTTATAACGCTTATGGCAACATGTGTCCTTCCTTTTCACATGATCACAAGACAAACAATCACTTACAACTTTTCAGTCACTGGTGCCACTTTCAAACCTATATACCTCATCAATTATCATTTCAGCCGATAGACGTTCACTGTTGAACATGGGCCTCGCCCACGTGTCGTGTCTCCATTTCATCCATCCTGCGTTGATCCGATGAGTTACGTTTCAGTCTACCTCACCATCCCCTTGGACAACCGGCTTGATGTGCCGAAGGTCAAATCAGATCGGTAGGGAAATTCCGAACAGAGCTGAGGGAATGGGATTGAAACACCGTCAAAATCACAGAATAAGTATTGTTTCGGTTTTGCTCTATTCTATTTCGTCAACACTATCCAGTCTTTGCCATTACACCGCCAATCTGCTCAGCAGGCCTAGCCAAGTTACGACCGTACCGATAAAATCATCGATAACATTAAGTCAGTTTGAATTTGCCGGTAAAGGTTCACCCAAGTATCGTTACCAAGTAACGTTTACTCTACTAGTAACGTTATCTTCGTACGATGAAGGTAACGACACCAATTTTTTAAAGTTATTCCGAGTCTTGATCAGGGCCGTTTTATCCATTAGGCACTTTAGGCAACTGCCTAGGGGCCCCGCCAGGTTCAGGGGCCCCGCGCTTCAGGAAAAAAATAGACTACATTTTACAAACAGTAAAAATATAATTTGAAATTTCGATGAGCAATCCTAGCATTGGATTATGCGAAAAGCTGTCAACAGACGGAGTTAATAAAACACAATCTTTCATTAGCAACGTGTGAGTGCAGGGCATTGGCTTTTGTTGATAATTTTGTTTATATCAATTTACATAATATAAAATTGAATCAATCAACTACATGGAAAAACGAAACATGGTTTGATATATTACTATACGCCCGTGTACAGCATTGCATATTTTTAAATCAATATTTTTTTAATTTATAAAACGAAGATCTTCTGCTAAATATATTGTAGAATAATATATATTTTTACAGGATTTTGAAAGGTACCATATTCTATGGCCACGCTACTTTCATAAGATTGGCCGTACTAGTTCGTTCGCATGACCGGGACATTCCCCGATTTGTTCAATACGTATCGCAGACAATATTTTCGTACTATTTAATCGTTGAATTTTTACTTCGACGAATTTCTTTGCGAGTTTTACGGCCGTGAAAAAAAAGAGAGTTTTACAGTTTGTGTTTGAAAACTTACGATTTTAGATCTTAGTATTGGATTTTTATTTGTAAAGACTGCTTTGGGCTTCGAGAAAATCGATGAAACGATGAGAAAATTAAAATAGTGTAAACTAAAGTTTCATAAACTGAAGTTACAATTATTATATCTACGTAAGTTTTATTATTTTTTACATATTTTATTCACCTAATTACAGTTGTAAGGCCGGTTTAAAACTAATTAAACCCATCCGTTTAATACCAATATAAACCATTTTTGTCGATTTAAAAGAAATTATAAGGGTTCGTAGTTCACTACGGAACCCTAAAAACAACGTAATTATGAATTTTATGTAAGACACAAAATATAATAAGAAGTCAGAAAAGGGTATGGGGGCCCCGAGACGTGCATTGCCTAGGGGCCCCGACATGCATAAACCGACCCTGGTCTTGATTGGCACACCCGTTTTCAAGACTTGTGGGTTTTTGTGCAAGATCCGTTCATTATTGACTATCCAAATAAATTTTCTTCTAAGTTTCTTCTTAACCGAAATCCGGGCCGCTACTAACTAGACTACAACTACTTGATTTCCAGTATTTAGGTCAGGTTTTTGTTCCTGGCCAAGGGTGCAATGGCCATCAAACTTTGACCAACATAATCGTTAAATACTATTATATTACCCACTTTTGTTCTAGTAAGGATGTTAGTGCTGTAGTTAATGGTGAAATAAAAAACAAGGGTTATGATTTTAACGGTGTTGGGTTATTGTTTTCGTGATCTTTTTTCAGTATAACTGTTTTTCATACTTAGATGCTGTCTGGGTAAGTTAACTGGAATGCAGGTCAGGCATTAAAACGTGATTCGTGAGTAAGTAACAGCTTGGATAGAATCCTTTAAGATAGACCGTTGACCTAGTTAATTTCACGTGATACCACTGGTTCGGATATAGGTAGATGTACTCTTTATTGTGGTAGTCCATCAATGTAATTAACAGTAGGAGCTTAAACAACAACAAGACAAGACACGTGCAAGACGAATCGTGACGAAGCACAAAGAAGACCTAAGTACCTACAGCAAAAAACATCCCGGTTTATTAAAACTTCATGCAACACAAAGGTGCACAGGCGGATTTAATGCCTGAGGCATTCTTACCAGTCAACCAAGGGCGGTGAAGAGGAAACATGGTAGGTGCATAAATAAAGAAGATTATTAAGAAAATAAAGGTACAAATGTAATACATTGAAAGTCATGTTTATTTCTTCCCAGCTTACCTTTCAAAATATTTTTTTTAGTTTATATTTCTAAATAATAATTTGTATAACCCATGTAGATGAGAGTAAACTGGTTTAATTATTGTCAGAGCAAATCGAGATGAATTTATGCGTTTAAAGATCTGCTGGACTATTTTCGAACATTGGAACACCGTCACAAACTTTTCAACTTAGTTGTTTAACCAAAGTAGCCTTTGTAATTGACCCCATTGGTAACGGGTAGTTAACGTGAACCCTTATCAAAGTGGAATCCCGTATGGAAACTACATTCTCAACGGATCTGTCTGTGTTGACATGACCCGCAGCCTGATTGCTTAACACAATCCAAATTTAAGTTTGAAAGGGAAAAATTAAAGTTGTCTCGTCTGTCATTGAGACTTACTACTCTTGCTCTTACTTTTTTTCTCTACTCTTTTATTTCAAGGTCTTGATTTTAAAAACGTAGTAAAGTGCATCAACCATTTAAAAACCTAGCAAGTCTCTGAGACTTGCTAGGTTTTAATTGTGTTAAAGTTACTTACTTGGTTTTAAAGTGGTACAGAGGATGTGAATGGTGCACTTACTAGGTATCGATAGTTAAAAATATCTGCTTAAATGACAGTTTAAAAATCTGGTGTTTTGGTATTTGGTAGGGCCTTATTAGATTAGCAAGATTATGTGATAAAACGGTTTTTGTAAAAAGTGTTCCTTACTAGGTTTTGAAATAGGACAGCCGTATAACAGCGTCCCGCGGTCGCGTACCGACAAGATACTTAGATAGTGCATCCCTTTCGCACTAGTAGGCGCGGCCGGACGTCACTAACGTCCGCACGGAAAATGCGCGTGGCAGTCGCGTGCAGTTCTCTCACGAGTTCATACTTAATACGTATATTTCGAGTATTACCGAAGCTATAGTTTATAACATTAGGTTTTCGTACTCTTTACAGTGTAAACTTTTGAATATTATATCAGTACAGTGATTTACATAGTGGTTTTACTTTAACCGTCCCCCTGAGACAAGTATCCCTCATAAGCTCTATAATCTCTAATAGGTTCGATTAGACTAATAAACAGTAATTAACATTTTAAAAAAAGATTAAATATCAAATGAGGATAAATTATGGCCATTTTCTTACCTCTTTATGCGAAGCAACCCTCCTATTTACACCAAAAAACAAGGAGGCAACCTATAGTTTTTCAGTTCTTTGGGGCATATTCTTTCAGCCTGATCCTCAACTTTCTTAAATAACAAATGAGGAGTAATTGATATAAAAAATGTAACAACAAATATCTTATTGTTTAAAATCATTGGCACCAGATTTAGCTAGGCAACCTATGCGCAATGTCTTAATGAACGCATTATCTAGCATTATAATATTTATCATAATCAAATAACAGATAATGGAAGAGATATCTTCTACGTATCTTAGATCAATAGGGGGAAACTGTCGTATCGGCCAGAAAAAAAAAATGAGAACCCGATTTTAGCGCCAACTACCGGGGTTGTATTTTCAAATCGTCCAGGGATCCACTTAAATATACACAGAAAGTGTCATCCAAATCGATCAAGCCATTTAGCAGGAGTTAGGTGACAGACAAATGTACAGAAGAATAAGGAAATAAAGTATATTTTATGGAATTAAGCTAACCCCCAATTTCATGAAACGTCTAACGGAATATGTGTGTGTAAGTAACAGCCTTAGCTTTCGAAAAATACAGGCGTATGATATGTATAGGTACTGTACTAAATAAATAAAATAATAAATATGTAAATCCAATGTTATAATATACGATAGCAATCTTATCCCTAACGTTTACTGAACAAGATTTGTTGAATCTTGTTAGGCTTTCAGTCTAACAAGATTCGGTTAAATATCAATATTTTATACGAAGCGAATTGTGTGATGTGACCCCTCTATTGAGCATTCGATATTGCTATTTACATGTTAGACTTACAGGCGTCTTAGTTCCTAAAAATGTATGCCGAAAGGTGATGCTCTGCCCAGGCGGGGCACACCTCTACCGTTTGCTCCCCCGTGTCCTACGGGCGGTGACAGCCGGGAGTTTCTTCCCCTCGAATCCGGTACTGGAATCTCCTGAACTGACCATGTACGGTGAGGACATACGGAAGGTAAGGACGCCGTGTTGTCTTTCCAACCACGCCTCAAAGAGAGGAGTAACGGCAATAATTACGGCGTTCTCAGCACTGGGTAGCGACAGACGCTGTCGACATTCCACCATGAAAACCCGCCGGCACTCTGTCCGCCATGCCGCGACTTCGCGCGGCAGCCTGGACCTCCTAGTTTGGGCAGGAGCCACTTAAGGGCAGCCCTAGTCCGATCCAGCTTGGGAGCTAGAGTCAGAATCCGGGAGTGACGCGTTCCGACGGCCGTGAAAGCACATGACCTCGGACTTGTGCAATGCCACCTCGAGTTTCAACTGCTGGGTCCTCTCCACGACTGACGCAACCTTGCGTGTCGCTAGTTCAACCGCCGCCTGTTATGAGCCTCCCTGCGCCAGGACCAGCGTGTGGGCACTGATCCCGTCTGGAAGGTCACCGCGTAGTACGTAGTTGTACCCGATGTTCCACAAGGGCGGTCCTAGTACCGATCCCTGAGGAACACCGCACGACATCTGTCGCAGTTTCCTGTGACTAGGCTGACCGCACTGAAAGTAGCGGATACTGTGATCCACCTCCGCTGCGCAACAGACCCCCACGTGGCAGGGATAGTACCGCAGAGGTCTGGGCTCCAGCAGATTTACCCGCGCGAAGACCCAGCCTACCAAAAGTCGTCGGCCCTTCCCGATGATACTCTTGACACGCTTGACCGCTGACACGGGTCAACTCACCGTCACAGCCCCCATGCCCATGCTGCCAGCACGGACAGCGCCTGCCTGGACATGGCCGGTAAGGCACCCTCCCGTCCTGACGACGGCGGCCACGACCTCATCCACCGTCACGGAGTCGTCCAACCCCATAATGCGCATGCCAATGCACTTTGTGGGCCTGGACACATTTGGGCCTTCTCGCCATCCAAGGTCGCCCTGATTTTCTCAGCCAGGGCGTCTGCGGTGATGGTCACCCCAAAGACCTCCAGCATAAGGACACCGGCCGCGGTATCTCGGTGAGGTTCACCGCCCTCCTCGCCTTCCGCCTAGGCGGTATCTTGCGCCCTTTTTTTCCGTCGAAGAATTCGGGGCGCGAAGCCTAGCCGCGATGGCATGCATTCAGCTTGGCCACCGGTCGCTTTCGCAGCGAGATGCGACAGCACCTATACTGGCACCCTGTAAAGGCCCATGAACTGAGCAATTCCCGCGTAGAGCCTTCAGCAGGAGTGAATTGATCATCTACGGATACGAAATGTGTCCCCATGCGAATGCGAATATGCTCAAATATGGATAAATGACCAAAAGATTGCTTATAAAAATCAGCTTATTTAACCAACTTCAAAAAGAATTTTTATTACGTTCAAAACTCTTGGATTTCTCTCAATTAATGCTCGTATTTCTATTAATGAATACATAAAGTTGAGTTTGCAAAGAACTGACAATTAAAATTTTGACGTTCATTAAACGCATGTCAATAATTTTGTATAAAATATTTCTTACCCAGAAATGGGTGGGCTTTTTTTTTTTAACTTTTGAGTGTTTTTTGCATTCTGGTTTTATTAACACGATTATTATTTTATACCAACATATACTATAAAGGTACGGGGAAACTCATCATCATCACCATTTCAGGCAAGAGACTTGGATATAGGCCGAACCCGAGTATCGCCACTGTACGGCGAACCGCACATCATAACATTTTAATGCATTTTAGCCAAATCATTTGCGCGTCTACGCCAAACAATGAAAATTATTAATTAAGCAAATCAGTACGTGTTTAGATCACCTTAAGTGCCGTCGCGCGTGCTCCCTCGCTTCATCAACCAACATAATTATTTGTAGCATTTTGACAATACACTTTTTAGTGAATATTCCTTTCTATCATTTAACATCCCAGCAGATAACCTTTACATGGTCCTTCGAGCCGGATTTGAACCAGCGACCTATGGATAGCAAATTTAATACTCATTTATTAACCCCTGATTAATTAAGGAATGAATTACAGTTCATATCTGGGCAGCTGACCAAAGACGTGACCTTACCAGTAGACAACATACAGTCAGACCTTAGATCAGTCTATAGCATGCTGAGAGTAAAAGCAAGAGTAATGTCAGACTATTTCATATTCGAAATAACATTTCCATTGTCTAGCAGAGACAGCTATAAGATTTATAAGATCCTCTCCGTTCCTCATCAAATTAGTACTAACATGCTTAACGTACTCCCTACAACAGAGTATGTAGCAATAAACTTGAAAAAGCATGCGTATGTAACAATATCGTTCACGGAACTTCAGCTATGTCATCATAATGAAAATTCTTGTGCTCAATCGACAAGCCAGTCAACTATCTTCCCATTGATGAGAAGTTCTGCAAGACTAATCATAACACTAATCAATGCGCAGTAAGCAAATCTCCGTGCAGCGAAATGTGGATTGAGCTGAACGCCTCATCTAAGTATTTATATTTTTGCTGCAATATATATTTATCCGATCAGGGTCATCTGTCAAGATCAGGTTACCTACAAGCAAATCAGTGGAGCTGGGATAACTAGTTTGAAGCCTAAGTGCATCATCAAAGGCAAAGACTTTGCTCTGTACTCTCGTTCCCATTCAGGAAACAGCATAAAAACTGGCCCTGAAATCGAAACTTCACAGATAACAGAATTCCATCACTTAGTAAACATTTCCTTATCAGACTACACAGAATCCGCAGATCCGCTAAACTAAACTTTAGAAAACCTCGATAATCAGATCAAACAGCTGAAAACGGCTACGGCTAACACTGCAAACGAGACCGATCGAAATTACCAAGCACTGTCAACAAATGATATTCATCTGTATGTCATTTCCTACGGATTGTTGTTCACAGCCATCGTGGTAGCAGTGGTGTTCCTGTGGTGCAGGAGGAAGGCGTCTACCAGGGTCCTCATGCAATCGGAACTAACAGTAACATTTTCGCGAAACCGCAATTTAAGTTCTAGTGAAGTGAATCAAGTGAAACTTCCGCAAAAGCAGAGCATAGTGGCTGACCGTCAGCCCAGTGAAGTGAAAGTGATAGCTAGTACTGCTAATGTAAACACGGCATTTGACCAATCTACATCCCCTAGACCACAAAAACGTAACTTTTACATTGGGGATGATATTGTTTAACTTTTTACTGATATTAGCATCATAAGTTTTTTGTAACATTTTCGCCCGAGAGCATGTACGGCGAACCGCACATCATAACATTTTAATGCATTTTAGCCAAATCATCACTTTGTGCGTCTACGCCAAACAATGGAAATTATTAATTAAGCAAATCAGTACGTGTTTAGATCGCCTTAAGTGCCGTCGCGCGTGCTCCCTCGCTTTATCTACCAACATAATTATTTGTAGCGTTTTGACAATACACTTTTTAGTGAACATTCCTTTCTATCATTTAACATCCCAGTAGATAACCTTTACAGCCACAAAAACTGATTCTGTACGTCTCGCCTCTAACAGGTTCCTGCGACTCACCAGAGCGTCGATCCAACTCGAGGGAGGCCTTCAACGCTGCGTTACTGTATGCAGTTGCCACTCTAGTTTGGTCCACACTTTTCGGCCCCATCGACCATCTATTCGACGAGCAATGTACTCTACCCATTGCCACTTAAATTTGGCGATACTTTGGGTTGTATCAGTAACCTAAGGCAACGGAGAAGGCTATGCTCGGAGTTTTCTCTCGTGAACGAATCAAGAATAAAAAATCCGCAAGAAAACCAAGGTTTTTGGCACCAGCTGAAATAATATTTAACAATTAACAGACCACGTGACACGTATACACCAGGATAGATGGGCGAGGATCGTCAGTCACTGGACACCTCAGGCAAGTCGATGCCGTCAAGGTCGACCGTTGCGAAGGTGGTGTGACGATCTGATTTATTTTTTTCGCGGTGGGAAAATCATCTAATGACATCCCCTGCTCTTGGGCGGAGCGGGAGATAGTGTCAGACTTTTACTGACTAGGAACCAACTCCTGTTCCTTCTTGCCTTTCGTACCGGGACCGAGCTTCCCTTTCGGGTAACCCCTGGCCCCAGTAGGCCACTGCTGCTGCTGACAGCTCCTTGAGGCGCACGGGAACAGTGCGCACCGTCGACGACTTGGGCTCGGACAGTTACTGGACGGTCGGACAGTAAGCTATCCATTGCTCGCTGTCCGAAAGCCCGCGCCTACGGTGGCCGTAAATCGTGATCGGAATCCCGGCGGCGGCTGGGGCGCTGTGAACGCCGCCGTTACCTGATGCGGTCGGCCTCCTTTTTTGCTAGCATTACTGCTTCGTAGGAGGCGACCGCCTGCCACTCCTCTTCGCTCCGGCCCATTGCCTGTACCAAGGCCCGGCGCGAGAGATCGCTGCCGCCAATCGCCCTCACGAGGGAACGGCGATGCTCTGGCCAAGCGGGCCATATCTCTACTGTGTGCGCCACCGTGTCCTCCTGGCGTTCCGCACAGTGGCGACACCCGGGCGTCACTTCCGCAAAAATCCGGTGCAGGAACCTCCCGAACTTTCCAAGTCCGGTGAGAACCTGCGTCATGCGGAAGGTGAGGACGCCGTGAGGTCTTTCCAGCCACGCTTCAAAGAGGGGACTACCGCCATAATTATGGCATGTCTAGCACTGGGTTGTGATAGTCGCTGACGCCATTTCACCATGAGATCCCGCCGGAGCTCTGTCCGCCATGCCGCGACCTGTTGCGGCAGCGGACTTTCGCTCCGGCGTTGCATCTCCACGCGCAGGTCGTGCATGTGTGCAAGGACTGTTGCCTCCAGATCCCATAGTGGCAGGCTAGCAAGGAGGCTCGCCGCTTCGCGGGAAACCGTGTGATATCCCCGCACCATCCGTATTGCCATGCCAGGGGGTCCTGGCATTCGTTCAGCTGGGCCTTCGGCCGCTGACGCAGCGACGGTGCCCACACTGGCACCCCATAAAGAGCCATAGACCGAACGATTCCTGCGTAGAGCTTCCGGCAGGGGGCGTCTGGACCCCCAAGGTAGGGCAGGAGTCGCTTGAGAGCAACCCAGTCAGGTTTAGTTGGGGAGCCAGACGTCGGAAATGCTCCACGAAGTTCGACTAGCTGTCGAGGACGAGTCCCAGGTACTTCATCTTCGACCCGACGCCGATGTGAACTCCTACCGTTAATTGGGAACCCGATGGCGGCGCGTTCCGAGGGCCGTGGAAACACATAGCCTCGGACTTGTGCAGCGCCACCTCGAGTCCCTACTGCTGGATCCTATCAACGACTATCACAACCCCGCACGTCGCTAGATCAGCCGCCGCCTGGGTGACGATCTGATCATGATCGCGAAGTAATCTTGGCCAGAGATTGCCCTAGACAAAAAGGTTTAGAAGGAGAATGGGGAGACATTTTGCCTAGAAAGAGGAGATAAAATAGGCAAATAAAAAACATAGTAGATAAAACGTGTCAGTTTCGACCGCATGGCCGTGACGATAAAAAAGAAGCACGCCAAGAGTATGTAAAAAGTTGTAATCTCGCTGAAAAAGTATCGCAGAGATCTGAATTTTTTTGTAAAACATTGATTTGAATTTGTCAAAGCTTATAAAAATACAACAAAAACTTCTAAGTTTATATGTCAGAAGCTGTAGTAAGATTTCGATTAGAAAAAGTCGTGATCGTCTATCGATGTGATTAGGTATTTACGAGTTTTTTTTTTTAATCGAACACCAATTAATATGTATTTCTATATTTTAACAATTTTTTTACAAATTCAATCTGTTATTTACCTAAATTTCAGGTCTCTGCAACGCTTAGTTTTAAAGATCTCCGTGGCTGTGCGGTTCTCCGCATTTCAACGAGGCGGCCACATTCAAACCCTTATAACTTCTTAACCATAACTTTGACAAATTTATCGTTTTGGAAATCAACTTTTATAAATTTTTATTTAATCTTGGAATACTTTTTTCTTTTTTTTTATCGTCGGACACAATAAAACTACTAGCAAGAGGCTATGTTAATTGACTGATAGCCAGGTAGCCACAAGCCGAGATTAATTGGTTAAAATCAAAACTACATCAATAATACGATGAATGATAATAATCTTACCTTGTTATGAGATAAGTACCGGGACATCTGTCGTCTCGCTTTTGAATTTTAAAAAATATCACCATGATTTCTGGAAATAAAAGAAACGTGGTATGTTTTAAATGAGTTACATACAAAAAACTGTACACACTCAGATGTACATAACAAGGCATGCATCACAATTTGTTTGTGAAAATGAAGTGAACCAAGCGCCACTTCGCTAAATAGCTCATCTAACCCGCCGTGTGCACAAGCATGTGTGAAAAGGGATCCAGCTTTAAAACAGTTACAGGCTGTTATTAAAGATGAAGCTACTTCTTTGCATCTTATCTTTGGCACCAGGTCGGTTTTTTTTTCTAAAAATCCGACAAACTATGTGGATACTATATTCGATGTGATACGACAAACTATGCAGTATTTCCATTATAATGTCGTACCTATCGGTGGCTCAGTTCACCCATGCGTTCATCAGCGTTTCTCACCTGGGTCCTGGACCCTCGAGACCGCAGAGCTCTGGGACCCTCGGGACAGCAGAGCTTTGGGTCAAAGAATAGAGTCTTGAACCTTGCTATCAAGTCCTACAAAAAGTCACTAAGGAACACTAGGAAGCAAAAGACGCTACGACCGCATTACCCACATTGACACTAAGCTCTCTGTTCAGCCGTCTGTCTCCGTAGCAGAGCATTCCAGGCTGCTATTTTTATAAATTCGTCATTCCAACACGATTCCATTGTCATTTTGCTAAAAGTTCGAAATCTTTTCAATTCATAATGATCGGTCATTGATCAGGACTCAATGGTCTCGTAATAGAATGGTGGTAAAATGACAATATCGAGCTTATTAAAAGCACTGACTGCACAATGACATTCTAATGGTAGGACACTGATCAAAGAACTGTCAAAATTTTAGCAAACTACCGCATACGTCAGACATGAATTTATCATAGTGTACAAGATTACCATTCTATGCCATTTCTTTCAATGGAGTGTCAGTGGATGACCATTGGAAAGTCATAATGATGGCATTATATTAGTAGATTATTAGCAAAACTTGTCAAAATCAACAATAATGAAATCAATGATAGACCATTCTGACACTATTGTAATAGCAGACTTGAGGCCGGTCTCTTGTCAAATCGGTTGAAGCGAACTTCTGTCGGCCAACATTCTCAGCCTCCGTTGGTTAGATCTGATGGAGCACTGGCTTTTCCGGTGAGAGAAAAAGCAGGTATCTTTGCATCTGTCTTCGCCCATAATTCACGTCTTGATACTAAAAGTACTACTCCACCGATTTTGCCTCACGTCGATGCCCAAGGTTCGCATAAGGAGCAAAGAGGTTCTAAGAGCTAGTAGACCAGATGGTATACCAGCAATTGTTCTAAAGGCTTGTACACCTGAGTTGTCTTCTGTACTGAAACGCTTGTAACGCCTCTCATTTAGGACTAGTATAGTATTTAAGTCCTGGACGCTTGCAAACTTGCAACCCGTGTCCAAAAAGGGTAGCCGACCCGATCCTGCCTACTATTGACCGATTTCAATAAACCTTCATCGAGCGTGTATTGAACTCATGCTTCATGATCATACCTGGAAGGAAGCGATTACCGTTTCATTAGACGTCACGAAGGCCTTCAACAGGATATGGCACGCTAGGGTTATGAGTAAGCTTCCAGCATACGGCATTCCTCCTGGTCTGACTGCCTGGGTGAACAGTTTCTTGCAAGTTGTTGCCGTCGGATGTTCATCGGAGCAAAAATCGACTAATGCTGGAGTTTCTAAGGGGTCTGGTCTACATATCAACGATTTTCTGATACGCGGTATCTATGAGTACGCAGATGACAGCACAATGGTAGAGAGATACTTGCCGAATGCGAAAGCTAATAAGGAACTAATCCAGTCTAAAAGTACACATGTGCTTTTCACATCTAGCAAACTCTCGCTACCCTCACCAAGTGATCAACTTTCAACGATGTATCTTCCACTAAGTGGTCACTACTCCAGAGCCTTTCAACCTTATTGACTGAAAGTTTAAACTAGTTATTTTTTAATAATGATATAAACTATTGCTTGACTGTGATCCCACCTAATAGTAAGCAGTGATGCAATCATTTAAATAATTTCACAGTGCTACTTACGCTCAAGTTCGTCAAAAGTGAAATGGGTATATTTTTGTATTTCTACCCAAGTGTTACCGTGTTTCTTACGGAATCGGATTTCTTGCATAGGATCTAAAGTGCTGTCGAGAGAAGCCGACATTTCTGCTGCTAAAATTAAAAGCTATTATGAGAAAAAAAATACGAAATTATATCGGATTGTGTAAAGTTTGGTCTATTTGACTTTTCACACAGATAAGACAATTTAAAGTCACACCGTTAATGAATTATGGACATAAAAAGTTTTGATGCAAATGCTCATAGCCATGAATAAAACTAATAGGGCCTGTCCGCACAGCGGTATTTCACCGCGCGGTGTTTTTTTTCGTTATTCTGTAACACATTGAATCTTATGGAAGTTTCCGCACAAGCGAAAAAAAAACGCGCGATAAATAATTCTGTGATTTCTTGCAGATTTGACGCGGTGTTATGCGGAAATAAATCCGCGCGAATATTTTCCGTGCGGTGAAATATCGCTGTGCGGACAGGCCCTTAGGGCTAGTTTTCACTATGCAATGGAGTTTTTTTACTGGATAGTACTTTTTTCCGCCCCCAGGTGTCGCTTTGTACGTGTGACCCTTAATAATATTTATCAGATTCGCGATATAATCGCTTTTGACGTTATTTGGAACGCAGGGAGTAATATATTATGGTTCAGACGTACGCAGCGACATCTGCGCTGAGGTTTGCATAAACAACTCTATTGCTAAAAACAAAAAGTGTGTGAAATTTAATCGAGTGAATGTTCCCAACAAAATTGCCACGACTGACAACCGCTTTCCTCTCATACTCCAACAGAACGGTAATCCGATACATCCGAGGAGGGATCAGGCGCGTGCTTTTCAATGTATGGGGTGTCCCCACCAACCGTGTTCCCACGTTGTCGTCGTGGTGGAGCTTGCGTGTCTCAGTGACCTTGAGGGCTATGCCGGTAGAGCTACTCATGCCGGAAGGCCTTTTTTTTTTATGGTGGGAAAAATCATGCATTGATATCCCCCGCCCTTGGGCGGAGCGGGAGATAGTGTCAGACTCTTACTGACTAAAACATAATATATACATTCCCAGCATGTCCGCGACGCCGGTGGAGGCCGGCCGTAGGTTTAGCCTCAGAGAGGTGAGTGAAGACGCGGCGTTGGACTCTGATGCCGCGTCTTTACTCAACTCGGACGGGAAGGAGGTGGAGGTGGGGGGGCCCCTTCTTTCGATGGAGGTGGAAGAATCCGCATCCGACGGAAGGAGGGCGTTCATGCGCGTCCTGCGCTCCGTGTCCGACGACGAGACAGGACCTGCCCGGAAAATCTCGTCATCAGGGCGGAGTGCGGCCCGAAGTCGGGCAGAGGGAGAGGGACCGCTGAGGAAGCGTCCCGGCGACCCCCAGAGTCGCAAAAAAGACAGAGCAGACCAGCGTCTTGGTGCCGAAGCCTTCTGAGTTGCCAGAAGGCATGAAGGAGGTGCTGGTGAAATTCCGGCAGGTAGTGGCAGCCGCTATAATGAGTGTTGCCAACAAGAGGGAGAGGGTAGCCAAAAAGCGTTCCATCGAGCCGACCAATACCTCGATTGAGGACGCGCTAGGGATCGTGTTCGAGCCCTACGAGCGGACCCTCAGCGGGAGGTTTAGCTGGCTCGAGGCAGCCGTTCCTGGTCTCCAAGCCACCGCCGTCGCCGCGGCCACGACGACTGCAGCTCCGAAGGCAGGCCCGTCGGGGTAAGGCGAGCGTGGAGGCCCGAGTGTCCAGACCCACCAAGAGCGTAGACATGTGCATCATGGGTCTGGACGACTCCGTCAGGGTGGAGAAAGTGGTGACCGCCATCGTCAGGGCGGGAGGGTGCACGATCGATCAGGTCTGGGCGGGCACCATCCGCGCTGACAGCACGGGCATGCGAGCCGTCATGGTGAGCTCGCCCGTGTCGCCAGCCAAGGCGCCGCAGAGGTGGACCGCAGTGACCGCTGTCACCAGTGCGGACAGCCTGGTCACAAGGCCAACGAATGCCGTGCAAAGCCGCGTACTGGTGGTCGCCGGAGATCGCTGCACTGTGCAATGCGTGCAATCACGCGCGACGTCGGTATGACAGACAATGCAGGCGCTGCATCCGCCCACCGGATGCTGAGGCCAGAGAGGCGGAGATGTATGAGGGATACAGAGCGGCAAAACGCACCCTCCGAGCGGAGATAAAACGGGCCAAACTTGAGGCCCGCAACGTGTGGCTGTGGTCTCTGAACGCGGACTCGTGGGGGCGCCCGTACAAAACGGTACGGGAAAAACTCCGCCCCTGGGTTCCCCCGCTGACTCAGACTCTCCGGCCCCAAAACGTGGAGGGTGGTGAGCGCTTTGTCCCCTGCGCGAGGGGAACACTCCCATGGATCCGCCTCCGCCAGCGGTGTCTGACGCAGACCGCAATAGCGCTAACTGCCAGAGGGTCATGGCGATACGGCTGGTGCGGGGATACCGCACGTTTTCCAGCGAAGCGGCGAGCCTTCTTGCTGGCCTACCACCGTGGGATCTGGAGGCAACAGTCCTTGTACACATGCACGATATGCGCGTGGAGATGCAATGCCGAGGTGAAAGTCCGCTGCCGCGACAGGTCACGGCATGGCGGACAGAGCTCCGGCGGGATCTCATGCTGAAATGGCGTCAGCGACTATCGCAACCCAGTGCTGGGCACGCCACAATTATGGCGGTAAGTCCCCTCTTTGAGGCGTGGCTGGAAAGACCTCACAGCATGACGTAGGTCCTAACCGGACATGGCACGTTCGGGAAGTTCCTGTTCCTGTGGGAAATCATCTAATGAATGCTCTTGGGCGTAGCGGGAGGGTGTGACAACGTTATTGACTAAAACCTACTCCTGTCTTTTCTTTACCTTCGTTCCAGGGCCCTGGGCTACACTATCGCACAACCCATAGCCTCAGTAGGTTTCGTCCCTGCTTAACCCCTATAGTTTGCTGACATCTCTTTAAGGCGCGCATGGAACACAACGCACCGTTGACCACTCGAGCTCGGACGGTTCCCAAACGGCTGGAAGGCAAGCTACCCATTGCTCGCCGGCGGCTGGGGTGTGAGGACCACTTCACAAAAGGAGGCGACCGCCTGCCATTCCTCTTCGCTCTGGACTATGGCGTGTACCAGAGCCCGGCGCGACTGGTCGATGCTACCAATCGCCCTCACGGTGACACAGCGGTGCTTTGCCCAACGGGGCACACCTCTACCGGAGGCTACGGTGGAGCATAATCCACCGTATCCTCCGGGTGTTCCACACAATGGTAACACCCGGGCGTTTCTTCCGCACGAATCTGGTGCAGGAACTTTCCGAAATTACCATGTTCGGTAAGAACCTGCATCTTTCGGGGAAGTAAGGGCTCCTTGATGTCTCTCCGGCCACCCTCAAAGAGGGAACTTACCACCATGACTATAGCGTGCTCAAGGTACTTTACGCTTATAATATTATTTATAACAAGGCATAGAATCTCAAGATTTTTTCGGCCCTATATTATGCCATACATATCGAAAGCGAATCGATTAAACGTTTCTCTATTTGCAACCCGGCTAGAAAACTGGAAATACGATGAGCAGTGACCTAAATATTTTGTTATTGCAAATACACAAGTAGCTTTTGTCTGCGAATACGCGTAAATATATTATTCACCGTCTTTCTTTGTGAGAGCAAGGCTTTTTATCGAATTAGCCTCGTTGAATATTATTCCCCCTTTTGAGCGAGATTGTGACAAAAAATGAAACTTCCTTATGATTGATATATAACTCTCAAATGTGCGATTGACGTTTAATTTTCAGGCCTACATAATTATATAACTTCATTTCTATTTTTACATTAAGGAAATTGTCTTTAAAATCATATTTAAATGACACTAAACAAACCAAAATGCACATAATATTATGGTATTAAAAACAAAATGATTTGTAATGTCTGTATTACATAATATGATAGCTTCTTTTCTTGTATTCGTTTTTCTCTTTTATTGCATTTGTCACCAATGTTTGTGTGCATAAAGCATTTAATAAATAAAATTCGTGTTTATATTGATTTATTTGTCTTACTTTAACAAAAACGGCTATCCGCCAATTACGTTAGTTAAACAATACCTATATTAATATACACAAAATTCACTCACGCATCTCACAGAACTTCAGGCATACTGTCATGATAATCTTCCATTCATCTGCGAACACATCACAGTCTAGGTGCGTCTCCAAAAGAGTGTTGAACGCAAAGAGAGTGCGAGGGACAGGAGAATGGGCTTAAACAAAAGTGTCCCTCGCAGGCACAGAGATCAAGCTGTGTCTCCTAATGCGGCTATATTTAACTGGAGCACAAAGATGAGACAGTTCTGCATGCAGCTCTGGAGTATCAGTTTTCTCATGAAGGATTTTACACATGGTTAGTATATTGCCATTTTTTGTTCTGACCTCAAGAGAGTTATACCCTAAATAACCTAAAAGAAACGTAGTAGGGTACATGAAGTGATAGTATCTGTACTCTATAATGATATCTAAGGTAAACTATTTACACTTTCTCTAATATCAAAGCATATTTTTAGTGTTCTTTGTGTTGTCTCAAAAGTAAAGGTAGAATGAGCTCATAAATTGCTCTTTACCCAGTTAAAATATTCATGTTAAATTGCGACTTTATTATTTCAGCAATTTTAATGTAGATAGTTATTTTTAAACATACTCAGAATGTTGCCAGCCACAACCCTAGAATATATAAGCTGGCAAAAAGTAGCTACACCCTGTTGTAAACACCAGTGCATTGTTCCTACACAAAAATACCCAAATATTCATTTTGCAATTAGGAGATCCTACTAAGCCAATATACATCATGCCAAAAATAGTGTTTAGAGTCTGTCTAATAAGTTAAACGACTTGGGTAATTATTAGGATTTAATGAAATCTGATGTAGTCAACACGGGTTCAATAATCAAGGTTGATTAAGAGATAGAGATCATGGTTTACTAACAGAAGAACTTTATAAAAAGTACCGAATATAAGTATTTTTTAAATGATCAATTATTATACAAAATTCTCAAGTCGGTTGACTTATTAGAAAGACTTTAAATAACTATAAATAAAACATCCATAATACATCCGTACCAGCAACTTCCATAAATATGGGAAACAGAAAGTATTTTTACCGAAAAAATAATTCATGTAGGTGCCTTAACGTACGAAAATATGTTTACGTGTTGGATGAAGCAGTCCCATTTATTAGGGGCGAATGAGGAACAAAGTTCAGATTTATAACTGCTAAGAAAAGTTAAAATGTTTGCATATTTATTTGCTAAGAAATAATTATGATAAATGCGAATAGCTAATAATAATTTATTCCCTCAGGTATATTACCGATGACGCGCCGATGCATCTAAACAAAAGAAGTAGTAACCCGGGGTGAGGACGTTATAGAGTGTCTCTCCACATCACCAATGCTTCAACACCTTGTCCTGGAGTTCAATGAAGGCGATTTGAGTTGCTTTTATATCGTAACTAGCTTTGCCCGCGCGGCTTCGCTCCCGCTCTTCCTTACTCCACCCTACTATACACTACTCTACCCCACTCTACCCTACTCTACCCTACTCTACCCTACTCTACCCTACCCTACCCTACTCTACCCTACTCTGCCCTACTCTACCCTACCCTACTCTACTCTACCCTACTCTACCCTCCTCTACCCTCCTTTACCTTACTCTACCCTACCCTACTCTACCTTACTCTACCCTACTCTACCCTACTCTACCCTACTCTACCCTACTCTACCCTACTCTACCCTACTCTACCCTACTCTACCCTACCCTAATCTACTCTACCCTAGTCTACCCTCCTCTACATTACTCTACCCTACACTACCCTACACTACCCTACTCTACCCTACACTACCCTAATTTTCATTTTTTTTTCCCATAAGAACCTTCTCCTCATAATAACGACCACAACAAAAAAAAAATTAGCGAAATCGGTCCAGGCGTTGTTGAGTTATGCGCTTACCAACACATTTAGCGATTCATTTTTATATTTTAGACTAGCTTTTGCCCGCGCGGCTTCGCTCCCGCTCTTCCCTACTTCAGCCTACTATACCCTACTCTACCCTACTATACCCTACTCTACCCTACCTTACTCTACTCTACTCTACCCTACTCTACTCTACCCTACTCTACCCTCCTCTACCTTACTCTACCCTACACTACCCTACACTACCCTACACTACCCTAATTTTCATTTTTTTTCCATAAGAACCTTCTCCTCATAATAACGAACACAACAAAAAAAAAATTAGCGAAATCGGTCCAGGCGTTGTTGAGTTATGCGCTTACCAACACATTTTGCGATTCATTTTTATATTATAGACTAGCTGTACCCCCGCGGCTTCGCTCCCGCTCTTCCCTACTTCAGCCTACTATACCCTACTCTACCCTACTCTAATCTACTCTACCCTACTCTACCCTACTCTATCCTACTCTACCCTACTCTACCCTACTCTACCCTACTCTACCCTACTTTACCCTACTCTACCCTACTCTACCCTACCCTACTCTACTCTACCCTCCTCTACCTCACTCTACCCTACTCTACCCTACTCTACCCTACTTTACCCTACTCTACCCTACTCTACCCTACCCTACTCTACCCTACTCTACCCTCCTCTACCTTACTCTACCCTACTCTACCCTACTCTACCCTCCTCTACCTTACTCTACCCTACACTACCCTACACTACCCTACTCTACCCTACACTACCCTAATTTTCATTTTTTTTTTCCATAAGAACCTTTTCCTCATAATAACGAACACAACAAAAAAAAAATTAGTGAAATCGGTCCAGGCGTTGTTGAGTTATGCGCTTACCAACACATTTTGCGATTCATTTTTATATTATAGATTATGGTGCCAAACTACCACAGCCAAGGAGCCTATTTGATGGGCAGATCAGAAGTCCATCCGGGTCGAGAAGGACGAAATCAGCGAGATATAACCGTAAGATTCCGTATGTCATAATAGTGGCGGTAACTCGGTAAGTGCCATTGCGAGAGAGTGATTGGAAAAACGGCATAACTCCCTTACTTTTCAGTTGACACACACAGTTTCTGTCAGAACATGGGTGTTTCGAAATCTACCGGTGGTGCGGTGCATAGACCGGAAGTCAATACCCTGCCACCATTGTGGCAGCTATCTCGATGACACAGCTCAGCTCACTCTTGACAAATGTTGAGCTTCGCGTGGCAACGTCGTCATCGTTGCAATGCGTAATTGTTTTTGTGGACTTCCTCTGACTCCCAATTGTGATACGGTCTACGGTTGGAAGTGAGTGCGCGTGGGCCGTCATCGTTAGGAAGGTCACAAAGATGGCGGCGGGTAGCTAGTAGGAGCAGACAGACAGATGGAAGGCGTCAAACAATACCCGGCCGCCATGAGAACATATTAAAATAATCTAAAGGAAGAAAAAAGATAAAAAAAAGGATAAGAGATATTTAAAGAACTGAATTAGAATATATTTTTTTCTATTTTATAATATTATTTTGAACTAAATTGAATTTTAATGTAATGCATATAATTGTATATTTGTGTAAATTATTGTAATTTGTAGTATTTTAATATGGGAATAATTTCCTGATAAATAAATGAATATTATTATTATATGTGCGTGCCTTCCGGTAATCAACACAGGAATGTACTTGCCTGAATAATGACAGGCTCGAGACGGTGGTGCGCCGAGTTCCACATGCGCCACTCTAGAGGAATTATACCTACGTGACTGCAGGAGGTTACAGGGTTCGCATGAACTCGTGTGAGTCAATACCAGGCCGCAGAAGCATAACGAAATGAGCCAGCACTCCACCGCTCCAGACAAAGGTAGCTGCAGAACACCAAATGGTTTTCAATGAGAGTTTGTAAAAAACCTGCGTCCGCCCAAGCGAGGAGGGCATTAATGTGGATGATGAGACTTAAAAAAGAGACCGCTTATGTCTCGACGCTTGAAGGAGTGGCCTTCTGAGTGGAGTCCAGAAATGAATATACTTTTAATAAAATAGTGATGATATCTCTATCTATAGATTATTATGTACACAACAGACGCTTTCCATATCTCGCACGGGTGTCACCATTGGGTGGACCGCCCGGAGGACACGGCGGAGCATACGATAGAGGTGTGTCCTGCATGGGCAGAGTACCGCCATGTCCTTGTGAGGGCGATTGGCGGCATCGATCTCTCGCGTCGGACCTTCGTACAGGCCATGGTCCGCAGCGAGGAAGAGTGGCAGGCGGTCACCTCCTTCTGCGAAGCAGTAATGCTAGCAAAGGCGGCGGCCGCATGCGCGAGGCAATGGCCCTCGCGCCCTAGCCGCCGGGATTCCGATCCTGATTTCCGGCCACCATAGGCGCGGGCTCGAGGACGGCGAGCAATGGGTAGCTCGCCGTCCGACCGTCCGGCAACCGTCCAGACCGAGCTCAGGTCGTCGACGGTGCGTGGGTTTCCACGCGCGCCTCAAGGAGTTGTCAGCAACCGTAGGGACCCAGCAGGGTCGAAGCCTACTGGGGCCATGGATGATACGAAAGAGATCCCCGGGGCCCTGGCACAATGGCAAAGCAGAAACAGGAGTGGGTTTTTGGTCAGTAAAAATCTAACATTATCTTCCGCTCCGCCAAAGAGCGGGGCATGTCATTAGATGAATATCCCACCTAAAAAAAATATTTAAAAAAATGATTCTTTCCATGTCTGTATTTCCATTCATCTGCCAATACCTCCAGATAAATGATGATTACTATGTAAAGGGTTGTACTATATAAATAAATGTATCTGATATAACAACTCACACCGGTAATTAACATGTTCGGTGCTCTGAAACTTGGAACAAGCCTAAGGCACGTAGGTATAAATGTACCTACATTATTCTGATTTATTATTGGGGTGGCCCAAGTAGCTCCGTAAGTGCCTATTAGCCGTATGTGTCCAATTCTTTCCTTACCGACACGAAAACCGACAGACTAGCATCTCGGCGGCGATGCTCAAGACTTTGGAGCTTCGACTCTACAAGTGCATCATTGCCGATGATTCTCTTGGCTCGCCTCTCAATCGACTCCAGCGTATCAAGCTCGTATTTGGCAGATCCATCCCAAAGATGAGAACAGCACTCCATACACGATCGAACTTGGGCTTGATAAAGATTGAGCAGCTGTTCCGGCATACGTACCGTCTCACCTTTGCTAAGATCCTCAATTTTTTGGCAGCCAGTTGAGCCTTTGCCTCGATATATGAGCCGAAATTGAGAGTAGATGACAACGTAACCCCAAAAAACTCAAGGGGGTCGGTTATCGGCACGGTCACACCCCGAAAAGATGGAGCCGGGTAGAATTGGCTCCGTTTAGCAGAAAAAAGACACGCCTGGGTTTTAGATGCATTGAACTTGACCAGATTGGCGTTTTATATTAATATCCATTTGGCCGGACGAGCAGCCATCAATAATCACTTGAATGGATCGATCCCTCAAGAAGTCTGTGATCCAATCACACAGACCAGCGGGTAAACCGAAGGAAGGAAGCTTAGCAATAAGGCTTTCGTGCCAGACCCTATCGAAAGCCTTTGAGATATCAAGGGAGACGGCAAGCGCTTCCCTAAGCTTCTCGATGGCCTCGCTCCAGATAGGAGTGGCATACGCTAGAAGATCCCCAGTAGACCGGTTTTGGCGAAAACCGTATTGCCGGTCACTAAGGATGTCGTTAACTTCTAAGTATGCCTGAAGCTTCCTGTTAAGCACCCGTTCCACATCTTACAAAGGACGGATGTAACAGAGATGGACGGTAGTTAGCCGGGTCAGCTCGACTGCCCTTCTTGGGCACAGGCTGCACGTTAGCTTGCTTCCAAGCAATCGGCACTTTTCCAGTTTCATATGAGAGGCGAAATAGGCGTGTCAAGATCGGAGACAATTCAGGCGCACAATTTTTAAGCACTACAGCTGGTATCCCATCAGTACCGCTGGCTTTGTTCACGTCTAGGTTACGCGGCACCCTACGGACGTCCTTCTGATGGATGCGAATATCTGCCATACTCGTCTCGCATCGCTCAGGACTGGAAGGGGGCCGCGCGTTATCAGAATCAAGACGTGACGATTCCGCAAAAAGAGAGGCAAATAAATTAGCTTTCTCCTCAGCGGTGTGGGCTAGCGACCCATCGAGTTTCAGCAGTGGTGGCAGTGAGGGACGGCAGAAGTTCGATTCAACCGACTTAGCCAGGGACCAAAACGCTTTGCTACCTGCGGGGTATGGAGCAAATTTGTTCCCAATTCGGCTTACGTGGTCAAACCGAGACCTCCGCAACACCTTCTTGCAGGACTTGGCAGCCCTGTTAAAGGCCTTCTTCTTTTGAGCCACGTCGCTTGCTTTGCGTACACGCGCGTCGGCCCAAGCTCGATATGCCGCGTGCTTAAGCGCGTCTGCACGATCACACTCGGCGCCAAACTATGGACGAGCTTGACCGACTCCATCCCTTGTCGCAACACATCCGTCACGGCATTTGCGCACAACGAAGCATCTTCCGAAGAAAAGCAAGTGGGCTGCCAAGGATAGCATGCGAAAAAAGACCGCAAGCCATCCCAATCTGCTGACCTGTATCGCCAAATCCGCTGGGTGCCCCTAGGGCTGGGATCGGGCGGGGAGTAGACAGAGACAGACTTAACCAGACAGTGGTCGGAACTACCTAAAGGCGCACATATCGACACAGAGTAGCGGTCTGGATCTGTTGTCAACAGAAGGTCCAAGCAATTGGCTGTGTGCGAATCTACATCCGGTACCCTCGTTGCCCCCTAAACCAGCTGGGTGAGATTTAATGCTAGCGCTAGCTTTTGCATCTCTCGACCGTATGTATTTTTGTCCGTATGTTGTTGACGTGTATATGTATTTAGAAATATAAATATGTTTATCAGTTGTCTAGTACCCATAACACAAGCTCTGCTTAGCTTGGGACTAGACGGCGTTTTGTGATGGTTGTGGAATATATAAAGGTTTCTCCATACAAACTTTGGACTCCTGTTTCATTCCCGTAGGGGTGATTATGTCAGAAAAGGAAACCTTGTGCAAAATGTCACACTCCATATCCAAATAATTTCGGCTGTACGTTGATATGTCAGTCAGTTTCTCCTTTTATATATTTAGATATAAACAATTGGCCTCGTTAGAAGGCTTAAAGTCACTTAAAGGGCAATGGAGAGATCTACACTCAGAGTTTCCTAGCGTGATCGAATCAGAAATGATATGCCAAACTTAAGCGGTAGTGGGCAAGGCACATTGCTAGCAGAACAGAATATTTATTGGTCAATGGGGCCGAAAGATTCTGCAGTGGTGAATGTGTATCGAAAGATCTAGCATTGGAAAACCTTTCATACGGTGGATCAATGACCTGACATGGGAATCCAAAGGATGCGAGATGTACAGGACCGATCGTAATAGTGGCACTTGGAAAACTTATGTCCAGCACGGAACGTATTTCGACGGAAATGTTGATGCTGTCACATTTTTAAATACATATTATTATTACATGCGGGTAAGACAAAGTTAAGAATTTTATTACAAGTGTCCGAAGTAGCTTAGGCTTTCGAAAAAAGACTTTTTAGTGATTTTATCAAATCTACGTAGATTCGTAAAAATTACCTAGCTTCATGTCAGTAGAGGCGATAATTTAATATCTATGTTTATTCCTGAAACACTAAAAATTCAAGCTAATCATAAATTTAAATTATGTAGATCGTAGGATCCCTGAATTATTTATCTGTTTTATCCTCTGACCTTTTTCATTTTAGAAGTAAATTATTAATCTTTTTGCCTTATGTTGCTAGATATTAATAAAGACATGGAGATGCTTGTAATATTCACAGAATATTTAGTTGTAAATTCACTTTGAAAATAAATAATTAAATTAAAATAAAATAAATATTAAGAGGGACTGCTAAACATGATTTTATTACCTAAATATAGTGTCTAATGCTGTTTAGATAATGGTACGGAACCTTTCATCGATTTCGTCTCGCAATAGGCCCGTTTTATGTCAATCATTTGAGCCCATGTCAAATAGAATAATGTACAATTTGATACAAAATACAACCACTTTTTTCCATTAGAATGCGGATGTAATACAATCAAATATTTTTCAGTATTTGACAGTAAATGTATCAAGTCAGCTTTCTCGGCAATCTGCTCTGAGGTAATCAATACTACTATTATTATTATCATTTCCATTTTTCTAAGATCCATGTTTTAAAGATTGTCCAGTTGGGTAGACACGTCTGCGTAAAATCTACTAGGCATCTATTCATAGATAATAATTAAAACCAGCTGCTCTTGGAAAAACCCCACCAAAATATCTCCTCATAATTATGTACCTTCTTGATTTATTGAAGAAATACCACAAGTGTCTAATTAGGTAGTACAGCTAAATTCACGTAAAAAAGTTAAAAGGTCTCTTCAAAGTTTCATTAACTTTGAGGAGTGGTAGAAAGTCGCCATGACGTCTACACGTCCACAGGCCACAAGACGATATGTGAAGACAAAAACGTTTAGGTGTTACAGTACATAATTATGACGAAAGTCTCCCCACATGGGCAGAGCATCACTGTGTCGTGGTGTAGGTGACCGTCGCTCCCGATCTCTTGCATCTAGCTCCGGTACAAACCACGGCACTGGGTTAGAGGGAATAAGAAGCAGTCACCTCCTTCTGGGAAGTAATAATGCAATCAAAGGAGGTGACAGAAAGGTTGAGGTAGAGGAAATCGTCACTCCTCCACAGAATAAAATATCCTCGATTAAAGACCAAACAATTGAATAAAAAGAAAATGTCGTATTTCAGAACATGTTATTTTGAGCTTTATATTGATTGTTATCGTGACCAGCACGTAAACATTGTTTGAGCTAATATTACATGTTTACCTTACAATTGTATCCATTTCATTACTGAAATAAACATTTAACTTTACAATGGTCGCGTGCTCCAACAGAGCCTGAGTGGTCGCATGGAGGATTGTTTTCATCCACCTTAACCTGTTAACACTTAATGTGTTTAAAGTTAACATTTAATCTGTGGTTAAAGCATACAATGTAGTTATTTTAGAAGGTTTTTTTGAAAATTAAAGAAAAAGTAAATTATAAAAAAAGTTTTTAATATTTGTTATTCAAGGCCTCAAGGGTGATAACAGTTATAAGAAAAGATCTTATTTCTTTGAGTTAATAAACTTGAAACTTGGCACAACTTCTCAGTAAAATAAACAATAAAGACTATCATTATAAATTTTTCAAATCTACCCTCAAAATACGGTCTTAAAATTGTTATGAAAACGTTTCTCGTGAACGAAAACGTGGGTAAAGTGCTATAAAGTATTAACATCAAGTTAAATCTAATCATAATTTACCTAAACTTTAAAATACTTAAAAATAAACAATTACATTGTCCCAACTAAACTTATCACCATCATTATCATTTCAGCCGAAAGACGTCCACTGTTGGACATGGCCCCCAGGTGTCACCATAACGACCGGTCCTGTGCGTCTCGCATCCATCGGATTCCCGCGACCCTCACCAGGTCATCGGTCCACCTTGTGGGAGGCCTTCCAAAGCTATCTCTTCCGGTACGTGGTGGTACCTTTCGTCCCCGTCGACCGTCTGTTCTGCGAGCAATGTGCCCTGTCCACTGCTACTTAAGTTTGGCGATTCTTCGAGCTATACCGGTAACCTCAGTTCTCTTCATTTCTGATGTAATAACTAGGTAGGTACACCTAGCCTGTACTGAACATTGCATATGTAAATCAAACAATATCTCGCAGAGAAAATGGATTTAAAGCGCTTTCCGGGCGCTGCTGGCCACAAATAAATGCACAGATTTGCGTACTGCCGCCTAGGCGAGTGCGAGAGTTGCGTCCACATAATTTCGGTCAGATGGTTCAAGGGACTATACGCCTTAAGCGCCATGAATTTCGTAGTACTTACGCGTTTAGTTCAACATAGTGTAATGACATGTTATCCATATAGATTTTTATACCGCAGAGGTGACACAGTTTTTTGCCTACAATACTTCATTACAATAAAACTCTATTTCAAGATTTTACCAATAGTCCACGTTAGTGTAAATTCAGAAAACTACGTCTACTACTTTATTTAATAAATAAGTGAATTCAAAATCGTGTAAAATAATGAAACCATTTATTGTAATCATCATTCTAAAGGACAGCTTTCTTTAGTGAATGATGGTCAGGACTGCTCTGCTAATATTTAGTAACAAAATAATCAACAACTATAACTATAGCATAATCAGCTTTTTAATGTTTCCCACTGCTGGGACTCAAGCCTTCTCTCTAGAAGAGGAAATGGGCCGTAAACCACCACGCTGGCTCAGTGTGGGTTAGTGAATGTCGCATGTCTTCCTTACGATGTTTTCCTTCACCGTATTGAGAGCAGTGGTGATGAAATAAATTACATTTAGATAGGCCCAGGTGGAATAAAAAGCGGACTGTATTTCTAGGTTATAATATTAGGTATTTTACAGGTCAAAATTTAATTATCGAAATCGATGCGATCGTGGTCGCGGTGTTAAAAGGAGTGTTCTGTTGAGGGCGCGCGAGCCGTTGTCGAGCCGCTGCTGCTACCACGCCGCCCGCTCCCCTCTGCTTGATGACGCATGTGTGTCTTGGAGGTGTTAACGTGTGCGTTAACATATTCCCGGGCCACCATGGAAAGGCCAGCCCAGCTGATGATGATGATGATGTATAAAGTATGCTTCGTGATCAGTCCGATGGTCCATCCAGCAATGGGCATATTTTATGAAAAGTCCGTCTGATTGTCCCGGTCTTTATTTTGATGTCCGCTACTCGAGCTTCTCCGTCATGTCCCGGATACAGCTTCACGATACGTCCCAACGGCCACTGAGCCACCGGTAGCGCCTCGTCCTTCACGATGACCAATGAGCCCTCTGTGAGCGCGCCTTGTGAGCGCTGCCAGCGCGTCCTTTGGTGCAACTGGGAAATATATTCCTTATTAAAGCGTCTCCAAAAATGTTGTCGTAGAAGTTCGACTCGTTGATGACGCGGCAGCCGTGCCGAGTCGCAGTCGGACATCTGTGGATGAGGTAGAACAGTTAGAGTACGACCAATGAGAAAATGAAAGGGAGTGAGAGCTGAGAGATCAGATGGATCGGATGAAAGAGGTGTGAGAGGCCTTGAATTAAGAATGCCTTCTATTTGGACTAGCCATGTGTACATTTCCTCATATGTGAGGTTTGCCATCCCAAGTACCCTTTTGAGATGATGTTTCACTGATTTAACAGTGCTTTCCCATAGGCCCCCGAAGTGGGGTGAATATGGAGGAATGAAGTGGAAATTTACACCTTGTTCTGCAGCGCAACTGTAAATTGACTCACTGTGATTCCTGATAAAGTTGGTGACCACACGCGCAGCACCTACCAGATTCTTCCCGTTGTCTGAATAAATATTATTTGGTTTACCTCTGCGAGAAATGAACCTGTTAATTGCTGCTATGTAAGACTCAGTCGTCAGATCTGTAACCAACTCCAAATGCACAGCTTTAACTACAAAACAGATGAAA
This sequence comes from Mythimna ferrago, assembly GCA_910589285.2. Lineage (NCBI taxonomy): Eukaryota > Metazoa > Arthropoda > Insecta > Lepidoptera > Noctuidae > Mythimna > Mythimna ferrago. Next base: position 12,175,111 of record OU342673.1, on the reverse strand, counting down.
ATACAAATGTAAGATTTAATAAGTACACTTCCACGTCCCTTACGGTTGTTGATCATAATTGGCCCTGCGTAGTCAACACCTACGTCACTGAATACAAAGTTTGCGTGCAATCTCTGTTCAGGTAACTGTCCCATGATAGGTGTTACAGTTTTACCTTTAAACCGTTTGCATGTAACACATGATTGTGTAGTTTTTCTAGCCAGGTTTCGACCAGAAATTGGCCAGAAAGCTTGACGTATGTGAGACAACAACAGTTGTGGGCCAGCGTGTAGAAGTGTGATGTGATATGTTGAGAATATGATTTGAGTAATGTGATGAGCTGGATGCAGTAGGATAGGAAACTTTCTATCATAATTGTATGGCGATTGTGCTAACCTTCCGCCCACACGAATGAGGTGATTATCCCCTATAAAAGGATTAAGTGAATTTAATCTATGTGAAGCAGGTAACTGCTTGTTATGTAATAATAGTTGATATTCCTCAGAAAAGAAATCTAATTGTACTATCTTCGCTAATTGGTATCTAGCTGAATTAAGTTCGTTAGTAGATAAAGGCATGACGTCACCTATGCACACCTGTTGGCATTTTTTTGTATTGATGTTATTTGATTGTTTATGTTTGCAGTGATGAATGAACCGAAGTATGTAAGCTACGATTCGTGTAAGTTTGTTAAAATTAGAATATTTGTAAATAAATGAATTATTATCAATTGTATGTTTGTGCGTGAGATGTGTTTGGGAGCGGACTTCTGGAAGGTCAGATACGCTGAGATGCCCTGGTTGTTCAGGCCAGCTGTGATTATCATCATTCCTTAAGAAGTCAGGTCCTGAGAACCATAAAGGTGTATGAAGTAACTGTTGTGCATTGGTACACTTCGTGATTATGTCAGCTGGATTTTGTTTGGTTGGTACATAGTACCATGACTGTGGTTCAGTATGTTTGAGAATGTCCGTGACTTTGTGTTTGACGAATGTTTGTAATTTGTGTGTCGGTGAATTTATCCAAGATAAAACAATTAATGAGTCACTCCAATAATAACACCTACAGTTGTTTTTATTGCGAAGTGAGTTTAAAACTTTATTACTTAAATTAACACCGGTAAACGCGGCACATAATTCAAGTCGCGGTATGGTAAGTGTTTTTAAAGGAGCCACCCGTCCTTTGGCAACTAACAGCTGAACATTGATATTGCCACCTAGTGTATATGTACGTATGTATGCGCACGCACCGTACGCCTGCTGTGAGGCATCGCAAAAAATATGAAGTTCATTGTTTTCGCGCAATGAGTCATGGAATGCTCGCCGAGGAATAGATAAATGATTTATAAAAGATAATGATTCTACGAACTTTGCCCATTGTTGTTGTATTGAAACCGGTATTCCACCGTCCCAGCTGATGTTATTTATCCACATCTGTTGCATAATTAGTTTAGCTTCGAGTACGCAAGGGCTAATGAGTCCCAGTGGGTCGAAAATATGACCTATAGTGGATAAAATTGTGCGTTTTGTGATTTGTTTTTGTGATACAAATTCTGTGGTTGTGCTTGACTCGTGTATAATACTGTGATGTGGAATATAGTATACTGGTGAGTGCTGTATGTTTGTGTTAGTGCTGTTTGCACTTGACTGTATGATTGATGTATTATGTTCTGAATGAATGTATGTATTTTTATGTGAATGTTTGTTTAAAGTCATGTGACCTAGTTGTATGTACTCTGTTATGAAGTTCGAGTACTGTTGTTTGTATGTGGGATTTGAATTCATACGGTTTTCTATTGAATAAAACCGTTTTTTGGCTTGATAATATGAGTCACCCAAGCAATCGGGTGATTTTTTAAATGGAATAGTGACAACGAATCTGCCATCACTTTGTCTCGTAGTTGTTTGTGTAAAATTTATCTCGCATGCATCTGATTCGGAGGGATCGTTTATTTGTGAATTAGATAAACTATCCAGCTCCCAAAAGCGTGATAACTGATCTGAGTTGTTGTTATTGAAAAAACAACTGTTTGTGTGTTTGTCGGTGTTTGTTGTACACCCGGAAACTAGCCAGCCTAATTCAGTTTCTTGTAGTGTAGGCTGTTGTTTACCTAACCGAATGTGACCGCTGCTAACTATTTGCCAGAATATGTCCGCGCCTAGCAATATGTCAATGGGTGCGGGTTCATAGAACTGAGGGTCGGCTAGTTTTAAATGTTTAGGTATATTTAAACCTTGTGTATTGATGCGCATGTGAGGTAATGAGTGTGCTATTGTATCAAGTACCAAACATGACAAATTGGCTGTGAATGAACCATGTAATGATTTTATCAAAACATTTGTGCGATGAAAAATTTGTGTATGTTGCTGATTTATGCCCGAAACTGTGCCGCGAATGGGTTCGAATGTGAGATTGAGCTTTTTACTCAGACTGTTAGTGATATAACAGGAGGTACTTCCACTGTCCAGCAAAACCCTCGCCAAGTGTGGTGTTCCATCACTGGCGAGGACATGTACTAAGGCAGTGGAAAGTAGAACTGATGTGTGTTGTGAGCTACTGTTACTAGCGAGTGTGGTGTGCGCAGTGTCCCTGGTTGGTTCCTTATGTATGTGTAGCATTGTGTTATGTTTCTGTTGACAATATTTACATGCTCCGCCACGGCAAGACTTTGTTTCGTGACCGTTATGCAAGCAGTTAGCACAGAAGTTGGAAAACTTGGAAACCCTTTCTATCCTCTTCTCCACAGTCATTTGTTTGAATTGTGGACAAGCGAATAGAAAATGTTGACCTTTACATAAGGGACAAGGAATGCGAGATTGTTTATCTTTATTGTCTGATTTTGATGTATGTGATTTTGAAACTGTTTGTTGTATGTTTTTATGTATGTTTTTAGTGTATTCAAGATTTTGTAAAAGCATGAAACGATCACTGAGATATGATTTTAAATCTTGAAGTGTGGGCTTTTCTACTGTGTTGTTTTTGCTTGATTCTTTCCAATATCTGAGTGTTGTGAAATCTAATTTGGAGGTAATCAGATAAATTAAAATTGTGTCTACTGTGGGTTCGCCTAAATTATTAAGAGCTCTGAGATTTTTATTTACTGTGTCTAGTAATTGTCTGAGCGATGTCGCGGATTCTTTTTCAATGTTTTGTATGCTGAATAATGCGTGAAGATGATTGTAAATCAGCTGATGTGTGTTATTATATCTTTCCGTTATAAGTTCCCAAGCTACCCGGTAATTGTGTGATGACATTTGTAACGATTTAATAATATCGGAAGCTTCACCTTGCAGAGATGCACGCAAATAGTGAAACTTTTGAATGTTATCTATTGATTTGTTGTTGTGTATGAGTGATTCAAAAGTGTCTCTGTATTCGAGCCAATTCTGAAATTCCCCTGAGAAGTGTGGAAGGTCAATGGTGGGTAATTTTATGAATGCTTTTGTTGCTGTGTCACCTGCAGTTGGAGTTGGTACAGACCCGGCGACGCAGGTAGTTTCATTTTCACGCAGCAGATGGATGCCGAGCGCAAGTTGATATTGGTATTCCATTTCAAATTGCTCCCGCTCCCTCAGCTGTTCATCTGAAACCCCAACAATGTCGTCGATGAGGGTTTGATTTTTCTCGAAATCGTTTGCAAGGGACTTGTAGGACTCTAATCGATTGCTAAGTTGTATAATATCTAAATCAGACAATGGTTTTTTTGATTTTAATAATGACTCAAGATAATTTTTAAATACCGTGACCTTTCCTTTATGACTAGATCTCCTCTTTTTGTATGTATTGAGCTGAGGAATGTCATATTCGTCGGGCTTATTTGTAGTTTGAGCTGATTTGGGATCAGTCATAATTGAAATTTAATTAAAGTAATGTACTTAATTGAAACGTTACTTAAATTGGATTGGGAATGTGGCAAGCACAGCGCGGCGATCACGTAACTTTACCAAATTACCCTCGGTGTGTTAATGAATGAACTCGGTAGGTACGCTGAGAACAAGGCGATGTAAGCTGTACAAGAGAAAAAAAACGGTATTAGAAAGTGATATAATAATGAAAAAGAAATGGTTGGTGATAGGAAAGAATCGAAATGATAAAAAAAGTTACAAGAAAATTGAGAAAAGAAATATGTAGGTAGGTGATGTCTGGAAAAAAAATCTGATGCAATAATTGCTTAAATGAATAATTGATTATAGAAAGGACTAATTATGGATGAATTTATGCTTGAAAATGGGAATGGATGGCAATTAAGCAAGTTGACTGAATATGTGATGACTTTTAATGATTTTAAAAGAATGAATTGGTCGAACTCACGAAACCGCTGCTACCAAACCCTTTGTTCGTCCTTTGCGACTGATGTGGCCGACGCTGCTTGAGTGGCTGCTTCCAGATGCTGGTAGGTTGAGTTCACTGATGCGATGTCCTCTGTTTGACCTCCAGCTGATTTCTGACGCGCTTTGTGGTGGCGTGGCTTGCGATCGCGGCGAGATATTTAGTTAAACTTGACCGAAACCTCGAAGGACCATAGATAGGCCCAGGTGGAATAAAAAGCGGACTGTATTTCTAGGTTATAATATTAGGTATTTTACAGGTCAAAATTTAATTATCGAAATCGATGCGATCGTGGTCGCGGTGTTAAAAGGAGTGTTCTGTTGAGGGCGCGCGAGCCGTTGTCGAGCCGCTGCTGCTACCACGCCGCCCGCTCCCCTCTGCTTGATGACGCATGTGTGTCTTGGAGGTGTTAACGTGTGCGTTAACAACATTAAATACTAAAACTTTTTTTAAATCTATTTTCAACTTTATTTTTCGGGGCGAATCAAAAATTGATTCGGAGTCAGAAATTTGCACTTGGTTTAATGATGTAGGGGAAAGCTATAAATGTTTGAAGGCACATTCTGAAGGAATAGCATTACTGCAAGGAATAGCCGACTCATTAGAAAACGTTTTCCAGCTTTAGTATCATCAGTTTGAGAGTGTGCGGAGCAGATAAACGGATATTTTGTAGGAAGCGACGTGTTTTCACGTCTATTCTCTTGGAGATATTTTATCAATTTTTCTCTTTTCGGCTGACCAGAGTGAACAAACTTGAAATATAATTATAGTTTATTCAGGACTAAATCTTAATTACAGTAATGATCACTTAGTGATGTTTCACTTATATTACACAAATTACTACAAATTCAACTAAACCTAATTTATATTTAATTACTAATCTATGTATACACAATATCTAGGTAGGTACGTAATACCTCAGTGCTTACGAATGACAGAATGCTTAACCACAAAACTTAGCGATGAAAACTGATACTCAATGATTTGCTGGGTGTAATTTATCTATAATATGTATGTATTTAGAAATATATAAGTATGTTTATCAGTTGTCTAGTACCCATAACACAAGCTCTGCTTAGCTTGGGACTAGACGGCGCTGTGTGATAGTTGTGGAATATTATTATTATTATTATTCCATTTATTTATTTTTTTAACATGTTACATTTATATTTTTAAATATTTCTTAAAAAAACAATAAAAAAAAAAAAAACATTTAAAAATATAAAAAACAGTATCCCACCGGTATCGGGAACAGGGTCCAAGCTACCGATGGTTAGGGCTCCAAAGAAAGGAACCTCCTAACGATACGAGCCGTGTCCAGAAGAACTGCTTTCTGAATCAAGCCCTTGATCCAGTCGCCTAACGAGAGCCTCCTAAGGTGTTGATCGAGGCTCTTGGCAATTAAGCCATTGGCTGAAACGACTATCGGTACAATAATCGCTGAATCCACTTCCCACATGTCGACAACCTCGCGAGCCAAGTCAATATACTTGATTTGTTTATCTTTCTCAGCTTTCGCGAGGTTCTCGTCATGCGGAACGGATATGTCAACAATCATTGCACGCCTCTCGCTTCGGTCCACCACCACTATATCAGGCTTATTGGCTACAATAGTCCTGTCAGTGATGATGGACCGATCCCAGTACAACGTGATATCGCCACTATCGAGAACTGGGTCGGGCACATACCTGTAGTATGGCACCTCCGATTCCACAAGAGAGTACTTCAGAGCAAGTTGCTGATGGATAATCCTGGCTACAAGGTTGTGTCTATGCAAGTATTCTCCGCTAGCTAGACGAGAACAACCAGAGATAATGTGGCGGATTGATTCACCCGGTCGGTGACATGCCCGACATATGTCAACCGTGCCGTCCTTCACAATAAATCTCCGGTAGTTATTCGTCATGATAACTTCGTCCATAATTGCACATACAAAACCTTCGGTTTCCCCAAAGAGGTCACCGACGCGCAGCCAGGCTACGGACGCTAGTTGGTCTACATCGGGCCCATGAAGGGCCCGGAAAAAGCGTCCGTGAAGTTCCTTACTCTGCCATACTTCCCTGCGTACGTTAGTGTCAAGCACTAAAGGTTTGCGCCAGTTCTCGTTAGCCAAGGAGAGCGGGGTGAGTCCCTTGTCCACTGCTACTACATCACGATGCATACCCCCGTCGGCGGCTAGGAAGTATTATTATTATTATTATTATTATTATTTCTTGCTGAGTTTTTACTGTATCGAAAAACAGACGTATTCATATTCATAAAATTATTGAATTTGAAGGAATTCATTGGTACCAATTATTTATACAAAAAAGAAAAATATTATGTAAATAAAATATTTAAAAAAAATAACAAACGGAATAAAACATCATGCAAAGTTCGTGTTCACTATAGCAGATGTAGGTAAAAACCCGGTTTTTGTGGGAGGGAACATCTGCATGTTTTAGTCTATGATTGTAAAATGGAAAAGCTTTTAAATAAAATAATATAATTTCTAACATACTATTACGAAATTTGAAGCTATTACATTGCTTGAATAATCCATTATTTTATTTTCATGACTACTGAATTATTATTTACGTCCCAAATTCACTTTCTTTCGAATTTATAAGCGCCGCTCTCACACTGTATGAACGTCAAAATTGCACTAAAGTCATCAATGTCAATTTGCCTAGAATTCAGTGCAACGGATTCGTTTGAAGTGAGTGTTCAGCACGCCCTATCTAGTACGTAGTACATATATATCGATGATCTCCACAGATACATTTTATTGATCCGTGTTCTTTCCATTACACAAAAGATTTCATTTACATGAAGGAGTGCCGACCTACAGTTTAAATTAACAAAATCCAGTGTTTTCGGTATTATAATTCGAGTGATTGGTAAGCTGATGAGCCTCAATTTGTCTTCTGAATTACTGAAAACAATTACAACTAATTACATTAGAATATTCCCGTAGTACATCGCTGGGGATATGACCAGATTTTGAATTTGGTTAAAATGTGTGTTAATGGTTTCTGGTATTTTATTCATATTCATTCTATTGTAATAATAAGTATAGAAAATTATTTTAATACATAAAAAGTAGTTTTAGTACATAAAAAACTTAAATACTAAATAAACTATTTATACTAAAACCTAACTATGTACATAAATATAATACAAAATGACAAAGTACGCTCAGGCGTCAAAGTACTCCTCCACATCGGAAATGTGCCCAGAAGACTGGCAGCATTGCCACGTTGAATGGCAATGCTAATTCTTTGGGCGAAGAACGAGCCAGCTCTCTGGTCACGTGAAGTGTCGATCAGTCAGCGTGAAATTTCCTTGAAAAGGAGACGCGTACTCGGACCCCATGAACCAAGTGTTTCGACCCCAAACGGCTCAAAACTGTAATTACCAATACGGTTAGGTTTCATTCTATTATATTCTTATATATTATATTCATTCATTTTATGTGCATAACATGGGTTTACACCCACTTACACTTACTGGTTTGGCCTCGACTTACGATTTGTAGGTCGCGGGTTCAAACCCAGCCAGGCGCTTTACTTTGTGTAATTTATTTCATCACCACTGCTGTCAAAACGGTGAAGGAAAACAACGTGAGGAAACCGGCGGCATGTACTAGAACCAAAATTTGAAGACATGTGACATCCACCAACCCGCATAGGGCCCTCCAAGTAGTGGATTACGGCCTATTCCCTCTCCTAGAAAGGAGGCCTGAGTCCCAACAGTGGGAACATTATAAGGCCGACTATAGTAAGCTATGGGTTTACAAAGATATTGCACAGGTACAGTTCAATCGCTTGGGCCTCGACTTAACCAAAAATACATTTTTGTCTATTACGATGTATCTCTTTATAAGCCAAGCTTTACTTGGCTTATAAACAGATACGTCGTGGATATGTGAACATGAAGGCCACCTAGCTTCTCAATCACACAAATGTAGTAAAAAGTCCAAAAAAGAACAACCACTGGAACCACCCTTTATTGTGATCTCTATCAGTCAGTGGATTGTTGGAAGAAAACTCAACTTTGAATTAAGCTCACTTATTTACATGAACTCTGTTATTCAATTATAAGTTGTTACGGTGTACATTTAGTGTATTAAGAATTGTCAAGAATTTATAAAAATAGGTTTTTTTTTACAGTGGGTAAATCATCTAATGACATCCCCCGCTCTTGAGCGGAGCGGGAGATAGTGTCGGACTTTTACTGACTAAAAACCCACTTCTGTTCCTTTGTTACCTTTCGTAACGGGGCTGAGCTACCTTTCGGAGCTAAAAAAATATCTTAAATCAATTCTTAATTATTTTAGGATAAAAAATACCACTTTTAAAAATAGCTGAACTCGATTCAGTAGCCGAATCTGAACAAACTACTTTCAAGATGAGTGTTTATTATGTTACATACTGTATAAATAGATGAGAAAAAATTGCAAAAAGCGAGGTCACTATGAGCTATTCCTATTAATATCTAACTGTTCTTCGATACTCATAAGTTGTCGAAGTGTTTCAGTTATTCTAGTAGTATTTTAGTAGTTAGTTGGGCATTTAGGGCAAAACTCGTGGTCGACAAAACAGCTGTATAATTTTATTTTTATTGCACAAACAATGGATTTTCGTATAATTCAATATTATCATAGTAAATAAATGGCAATACTTACCAAGCCCATAAAGTTAAAAGACTCAAAAAAATACTTTTTCATTATCTATTTGCAGATCTAAATTCATTTCAGTTTAAACAACACTTGCCGATTTTTAAGAACAAGCTTGGCAAAAGTTACAGATTGATTACGTATTTGCGTGCTTAGCTTGCTTGGACAGCCTCCTGCCGGAGGCTCTACGCGGGGATCGTTCGATCCATGGCCCTCTACGGGGCGCCGGTGTGGGCGCCGTTGCTGAAAAAGCAACCGGCGGCCATACTGAACGCCTGCCAGAGGGTCATGGCGATAAGGATGGTGCGGGGATACTGCACGGTCTCCCGCGAAGCGGCGAGCCTTCTGGCTGGCCTACCACCGTGGGATCTGGAGACAACAGTCCTTGCACACATGCACGATATGCGCGTGGAGATGCAACGCCGGGGTGAAAGTCCGCTGCCGCGACAGGTCACGGCATGGCGGACAGAGCTCCGGCGGGATCTCATGGTGAAATGGCGTCAGCGACTATCGCAACCCAGTGCTGGGCACGCCACAATCATGGCGGTAAGTCCCCTCTTTGAGGCGTGGCTGGAAAGACCTCACGGCGTCCTTACCTTCCGCATGACGCAGGTACTCACCGGACATGGTTCGTTCGGGAGATTCCTGCACTCGATTAATGCGGAAGTGACGCCCGGGTGTCGCCACTGTGCGGAACGCCCGGAGGACACGGTGGAGCACACAGTCGAGGTGTGCCCTGCTTGGGCGGAGCATCGCCGTGCCTTCGTGGGGGTGATCGGCGGCGGAGACCTCTCGCGCCGGACCTTGGTTGAGGCCATGGTCCGGAGCGAGGAGGAGTGGCAGGCGGTCGCCGACTTCTGCGAAGCAGTAATGCTCGCAAAGGAGGAGGCCGAACGCATAAGGCATCGGCGTTATCGCCGCCGCCGTTGCCGGGATTCTGATCCCGATTTCCGGCCAACGTAGACGCGGGCTTGCGGACAGTGAGCAATGGGTAGCTCGCTGTCCGGCCGTCCGGTAACTGTCCGGACCAAGCCCAAGTCGTCGACGGCGCGCACTGTTCCCGCGCGCCTCAAGGAGTTGTCAGCAACAGCAGGGACCCAGCCGTGTCGAAGCCTACTGGGGCCAGGGTTATCCGAAAGGGCGCTCGAGCCCCGGTATGAAGGCTAGAAGGAACGGGGTGGGTCTTTTAGTCAGTAAGAGTCTGACACTATCTCCCGCTCCGCCCAAGGGCGGGGGATGTCAATGTATGATTTTTTCCCACCATAAAAAAAAAAAAGCTTTCTTGGACAAACCTCGCACTTAGCGTATGACTACCTCGTAAGTTACTTTAAACCCCGCAGTCGGTAACAGGAGGCCCCCGCAGTACGCCGCCGTCCACCCTACCTGATCTTTTTTTGATCTAGTTCTTCATAACTTGTGACTTATACTGATGATACAGTTAAACGTTGGACGCCGCTTTGTAGAACGTATCGCCACTACAATCCCGCTGAACGTCAGAAAGCCGCTTTACATTAAATGCGACGTTTTTCAACTCGGCGCCAAATAGTAATACGGCGGGCTATACAATATGACTGTGTCTTGGATAACGCTATTCCTTCTTTATTAGCCTCTTTTGAGTCCCACTGCTGGGCAAACGCCTCCACTTTCTCCTTCCAAACTTCTCTGACTAGAGCAATCTCTGGCCAAGTTTACCCCGCGAACGCAATCAGACCCTATTCCTAAGTAGGAATGATAAAATTATTTTAGATACGAGGTTTTTAAAACGCGTTTTTTTTAATTTAGAATTTTTTTTAGTAATGTTTAGTGGTTTATTAGTAGTATTTTGTCGTTATAGCCTGGTCACTATATCTAATAATATAAATAACTAGCTTTTGCCCGCAGCTTCGCCGGCGTACATAAAATATAGCCCTTGTCACTCAGGAATAAAGCAGCTTTCTATCGGTGAAAAAAAATTAGCAATCGGACCAGTACCCCTAGCCAAGTTGCTAATCTGCAATAGTTAACGCTTGTAGAAAGCTTCAAATGTACGGGAATGACGTCGTCTTAACGCTCAGTCACGTGATCAGAACAAAAGAATTGGCGGCAAGGTCAACTCGAAGCGTTCGACGCAAGCGAAACGGTTGTAACTTGGCTAGGGGGGCTGGACTTCCAAAGTTTACCTCCTAAAAACAAAAAAATAAATTACAAACTTTACCTCTTTATTATATTAGTGCAGATAATAAAAATATATTGAAAATTTAATAAAAATGAAAAACCTTGAATTTGGCTGACTTACACAGGTAGTCTTGACTTGACTATGAGGTACTTAGTCAAATAAATTGTGGGTCTAAAAACGGAATAATTTCGGCAAATAGACTTTCTTGCTGAATAAAACGCCCTGCTTTGGGCGTTTTATTGGTTTTTGTGAATATAAATGAAAGTTACTGTAATATAGTATATTTGGTTATGACGACAGTAGAAATAAAATCGACTTTAGTGAAAGTTATTGTTAAGAAAGTTATAAATAAAAATACACTACTATCTCCCAAACCAGTGTTTCGCAAAGTGTGTGCTTGTATGTGTACCGTGGTGAATAGTTTTTTTTTTTTTTTATGGTGGGAATAATCTTCCAATGACAACCCCCGCTCTTGGGCGGAACGGGAGATAGTGTCAGACTCTTACTGACTAAAAGCCCACCCCGTTCCTTCGCTGCCTTCGTACCAGGGCTTGAGCTATCTTTCGAATTCACCCTGGCCCCAGTAGGCTTCGACACAGCTGGGCCCTTGCTGTTGCTGACAGCTCCTTGAGGCGCGCGGGGTGGTGAATAGTTGGTGTGCTCCGGAAAAATACTGTTATCTCATTAAGTTAATAGACAAACGGAAGAAGAACTTAGAACTACACAACACTATTTTTAGTTTACGTGTAACCTATACTTTGTTCAGAATCAGTAACTGAATAGATTCGAATAATTTTTACACCATATCGTATTTTTTCACAAAAATACTTTAAAATGTTACAAGTTGGACACCACCGACACTAAGTACAACACAGGTCATAGCGAGCATTATGAGCCAACAAACAGCTGAGTGCAAGTGCAAAACAACCCCTTAGTCGCCTGGATGGCTCAGTGACTATGTATTTTTGTAATTTTTCATGATTCAGTTTTGAAATTTTGTACATAGATTCTTTACATAAAAATACTAGACAGGTTGAGTTCCGCATATACTAAAACTAATATTATATACCTATAGACTGCATTCAAAATTCATTCTCTGAGAGCATTCTTTCTTGACACTCACCGATTAACGAGCAGAAACAAACAAGAACTGTTAGAAATGAAAACGAAGTGCTAATTAAATTTAATTAATTTTCTATAACTCATTTTTGTTATGTTGATTAATATCTGTAAAAAACTACTTTTCATTTTATGATGTATCTCCAAAGTTTTCCGATTTACTAGATGTACCTTGAGCGCCAAAAGTTTGCGAAACACTATTCTAAATGACTGCGTTAGTTTTTAACCGACTTCGAAAAGAAGGAGGTTCTATGTTCGGCTGAATGTATGTTTTTTTTTGTGTATGTTCACCGATATCTCCGTCAATTGTGGACCGATTTTGAAAATTATTTTTTCATTGAAAAGTTATGCTTCCAAGTTGGTCCCATTGAAATATTGTTATGATCTGATCATAAACTTCGAAGATATGGCACAGAACTCCTCATAGGATCACAGCAGAACTGTCGTAACAAGTAAAATTGCTATGTTTATACATGTAGTCGATGACTGGCTGAAGGAAAAGGGGGAGGGGATGTATCGGACTGATCTGATGATGAAGCCAGAAGGTAAATTAATGTAATCTAACCGTGTTTGGGATTATTAAAGTCGTTATAAGATGCTCTCTGGCTTTATGGTATTTAAGTTTGGCTGAGAGGTACTTTTTAATGGTGGTAACATAACTAAAAAGTTTAAAGTAAAAAAACTTTTTACAAAAAAAATACAACCGACTTCAGTGTTAACTGAAAAGTACAAAATAACGTTAATTTCGGAAGTCGGTGTTAAATAACGAAGAGACATAACAATAACTTAAAAGCAAAAAAACAAAATGATAATATATACAGGATTATCTGTAAAACAATAACAAACTTTCAGAACTGTATTACTAACAACATAATCAACAACTTTTGTTCTATAACTTTTTACAAAACATAATTTATTTATCAGAAACAAACCTTCAAGATTTCGTTGTTTTAACTAACACATTTTCAATCTGTATTTTGCTATACCTACCTACGTCTGAATTACCCGACGCAAGTGCATCAAGTCCCCCTACTGCCCAATCCCCGCTCCCTTCTGCTATTGTACTATGACTTGCTTCACTTACTGCCAGTTTCCGGTACATTGATCAAAATCAAAATTAACTAATCAGCTGTTAATTTAACAGCTGATTAGTTAATTTTGTGTCAAATCAATTCGGGTTGCTGAAAGGATGATTAGTGAAAAATTAACTAATCTATGATCATTTTGATTTGTCATGTGAATTGTTTTTAGTTATGGTCACATTGATTGGATATTTCAGTTTCAACTGTGAAAAAGTTCCATAAGACCTTGTATTAAACCAGTTAAAAAAAATAACCTGCGTCGTCCTTGACAACAAAACAACTTTGCTTGCTACAGATAAATATGTCAAAACTCGCGTTACCTATTTCAAATAATTGTGTATTAATGTTTAATAATATTTTTAAATGGCTTCATGAGGGAAAGATTTCACAGAAAGATAAAAGTGCAAACTATTAAAACTGGTTCAAAAGTAAGTACGCCATAAATAAGTTAAAAATTTTACATAAGTGAAGAAACACCTACATCTTAGTAATTAATAGATACACATTTAAGAGGTTTTTTCTAGATAGAAAATGGGGGTTACGAGGCAGAACATCGCTACTGAAAATGTAACTATACAATCGGCCAATGTCTTTATGTTTAGCAAGCTATAATGAATACAGATGTATAACTTCTGATCAACTTGGAAAATTATTTTAAATAAACAAATAAAACAATACAGATGAAGAGGTATATTATTTAGAAAGCATATCTTATTATACACTCTTTACATTTATAAAGATCGTCTTCTCATAAACTTTATTATATTTTTCTAACAAACTTATTTGTTTCAGTCACAAAATGAAATAGGAGAAACACTCCTACAACAGTTTTTAAAAGATGAAATAGCTGATAAGGTCTAATAATAAAACAGGATTGAAAATATCCTTGGAGTTTCTTGCATATTCTTCTCCATAGAGATCTACGCTTGGAATGTGGAATCAGAATCTTTTTAATTGTATTTAATGTTATTGTTGTTAATAAAATGTTATTTTAACTATTTAATACTAAAATTAAACATTTGATTTTAATCTTTGTTTATATTTAAATAATCATCCATCCTAATGTTTCAGTGATAGCTTATATAGGACTGTTCATACATGAGACTATAACTGAATTTATAAAGCTATTAAATCCACTTTTAGTTATATTGCGCTCTTCTTCTGTTAGGGGAATCGAGATGAATCGAGATGAATCGAGGCTTGAGTTCTACTGGCTATTGATTTGTGCATCCTTATATCATCAGCTACTGTTATTTGGAATGCTCTTGTTGCGTAAAATAGTACTTGTTCCAATGCACTGATAGATTTGTTCCTGAATGTTAAAGGTTTTATTTTTGGATCTATCATATTTATTAGGTTGATTGCGGCTTTGCTCATTCGGTACCTATTTTTTTTATATTCTTTCTGAGTACTCGTAGGGATACTTCCTTTTTTTTAAAATTTGGCGAGAAGTTGATGCAATTCTTCATCACTCCTTGTGGATACACATATATCCGAAAGATACATCTACAACAAAACACAAAAATGAAATGCTTTTTGCAAAAACACATTAAAAACATTGTAATTTTACATAATAAACATGATTTACATACCGTAAAAATGATAATCTGCAGAGAAACCACAAGATTCACGTAAATAGCCAAAATTATTTATTTGTTAATTTGTCAACATGGCACTGATTTCTTGACAAAGCTTTTGACAGTAGTTTAATCTATGATCAAAATAATCAGCGTTCCAGAAACCCAAAATGGCATTTCACATGTGATTTTGTACTAAGATCTGACAGTGCGGTCAACTAATCAGATGATCAAATCAAAGTAGCTGATCATCCTTTCAGCAACCCAACTGATACTTGACAAGAAAGTTGACAGCTGATTAGTTAATTTTGATTTTGATTACCGTTCCGGAAACTGGGTGTTAGACTTCATAATATTTAGAACGATTTTTCAATTTAAATATGATAACATGATGACATGAATGACATGATAAATTTTTTAAAGTCATTTTTTTGCGTCCGATTGTCTTTTAGCCACGTTTTGTTATTGTGATAAAACGAATGAGTAAAAAGAAAGTTTTTTTGGGAAAGTTGTTTGTAATCATGAGTACAATAACGTGTTTAAGGGCCAAGCGCCCGAAAAGTGCCATAAAACAGTGATATTCTGAGGCCTACTCCTCCGTAACGGCTAGGTCAATTGGTTTGAAAAAAAAAAAATGTTTATTATAGATTCATGAACAATAATATCAACATTTGATTTTTTCGTGCAATTAATACTTTTGTCAAAAAAAATATTTAGCAATTACGCAACTTTTCCCTACTCCTTCGAAACGACTTGGACCTTTAAAAACATTTTTACACAAAAAAATTAGTGGTTAAATATTCTTCAAAGTGAACATTGCATATGTAAATCGATCAATATCTCGCAGAGAAAATGGATTTAAAGCGCTTTCCGGGCGCTGCTGGCCGCAAATAAATGCACAGATTTGCGCACTGCCGCCTAGGCGAGTGCAAGAGTTGCGTTCACATAATTTCGGCCAGATGGTTCAAGGGACTATACGCCTTAAGTATCGGTCGCTAAATACCAGTTGCCCTATATACCTATGTATATTGGGCAAGGGCGTTGCTACCGCAGTATCATTGATACAGAGCCCCCGGGCTGCAGGGGCCCCGATGTGTGCAAAAATTCGTAAAGTTATCGTTATCCACTGGCCATCTCCGTCCTGATCATGATACTCGTAATGTAGCGGGCTATATTTTATGTACTTACGCGTACTTTTATGTTATTAACTAACCGGCAATAACTAACCGCTAAACCTAATTGATTTATCAACTGACTAAACCAATACTGTTAAACGACTGTCAAAGATCTACAAAGCCATTTATCCAGTATTTCAACGTATGATATTCATATGGATGATTCACACGCATAATTTTAGTTAGAAATTGGCTAACTTTGAGTGGACTTTCCACACAGAAGCTTCGCTGGGGGGCACGTTTCCCTGACATTGATCCGACTTATAACTTCATGCTTCAGAGCCAAAGTCAAATTAAACTCGAGTCTAACATCGCTTAAGACAAGTTTTTTTTTCGATCTTAAATAATCCTGAATGTGATTGCTGTTGGGAATTTGGCCGTCTATTCTGACAAAAAGATGAGTTCTGTTACGAGTGTTACGAGTATGATACGATAATATAGTAATAATACCTAGGCACCATACCTACGTTTTGTGAAAGTTGTGGAATATTATTGTGATTATTACCAGTGGCTCCCAAAGTTGACTGGGCCGCTAATCGCTAAACAGAAAGTATGAATGATGGCTGCTCAACCAAGAAAAAAGCATTCCGTTCCGAATTATAGTTTTATCTTATTATAAGGAATGAAAATTTTTAATGTTACTCACCTGGTGTCCGTTTGGTTGCGCAACCTATTTGGTGGCGCGACCAGCTCGGACGTGTGGCGACTGGTGTTTGTAGGGCATCTAGTTTGGTAGCTTAGGGCTATATTTCACCGTGGCGGCGGAACTGGTCTCGCCGCCATGGTGTCCCAGTGAATTATAGCCCTTAGCATCACTAATGATTTTTGTTACTTTTTATCGCAATGAACATATCAAAATGCCTCTAGTTTGTTTTGATATTAATTATATGGGAAAATCGCGCGACACATACGTATGAGGTAGCCTTGGCTTTCGTAACTTTGGCTTCGGCTTCTGCGCCAGTACCGCCAGTCACCGTCAATGACCCGAACGTTGTCGTCGGCCGATCTTTTGTCCTGTTTTTCAATGGCCTACCATAATATTGCTTATGCCTCTCCTGTGGCTGGGTACTTTAGATCACTGAACTAGACTTTAATCGTCCTAACAAATAGAAAATAAAAAAAGGACAAGCATATAGTTGGAACCAGCCATCTCTCAACTACCACGGTTTATTACAATTATTTGTTTTCTTTTGCAGCATTGTTTTTTTTTACTCCGAACTCTTTTAACGTGTAATGTCCTCACAAGTGTTTAAATTCTACCTTAACGATGTAACTATATTTTTTTTACAGTTACAGATTACAGTAAAACCAAAAAAACCCTAAAATAATTGAAACTAACTAAAAACAAAAGTCGTAATATGCCGTCAAAAAACTCCTCCACATCGCTGTCGACTGGTAATGTAATACCTCATATTGATTTTAAATAGAGTCCATGGAGCTTTTTGTACCTTATTTTTACAATGATCTATGGTGTTTGGAACGTGTTTGACTGAGCGAACTTGATAGTTCTAAAGTGCCTGCAAATATTTCAGTTGGAATAAATAATTAAATTTTTAGTTACAACATTTTTCCGCCGATTTTCCATCAGAGAGAATCAGTAGATACCAATTATTATTAAAAAAAAAACACTTAACTAACTATACGGTAAAAAAAAAAAAACGTAGACTAAGTAAAAGTCAACTAAAGTATGGCGTCGAAAAACTTCTCCGCATCGATGTCGACTGGTAATGTAAGGTACCCAAGAGACTGGCGGCATTACCACGCATCTTAATGTTGTTTTTGTACTTCTTTATATGTAGGTAAATATTTTATGACTTGAAAAAAGAATTATTCCTTTTCTCAACAAAAAATATATTATTGTAGTCTTACCAAATCACCATTTACCCTATTATACAAAAAGGGTAGTAAGTATATAGCAAAAGTATTTTTAAATGATTAAATATTATACAAAATTCCCAAGTCGTTTGACTTTTTAGACAGACTATATCACCAAATTACTTATATCACCATTATATCTCCTCAATATTTAATCGTTTAAAAAATACTTATATTCGATACTTTTCAAAAGGTTCTTTTATTAGTAAACAATTATCAAGATCTCTTAGTCAACGTTGATTACTGAACCAGTGTTGACTACATCAGATTACATTTTGCCCTAAAATTTACCCAATTCGTTTAACTTTTTAGACAGACTGTACTTTTTACGCACAATACATATGGTACCCTATGCATGACGCGTGATTAGTGTGGTCTCACGAATGTACTTGGTCGGAAATGTGTGATCTGTTTAAGAAAAAAATAAAACACCAACTTACTTACTTAAATCACCAATATATCTCCCCTTACCCTACTTGCATGAATATCAACTGCTGCAAATAGCTGTTAAGTACTATAACGTGCCTTTTCTTAAGGCTTATAGTCCCTTGAACCATCTGGCCAAAATTATGAGGACGCACCTCTCGCACCCGCCTAGGGGCAGTACGCAAATCTGTGCATTTATTTGCGGCCAACAGCGCCCGGAAAGCGCGCGGCTGACCTTTAAATCCATTTTCTTTGCGAAATATTGATTGATTTACAAATGCAATGTTCACTTTGAAGAATATTTAATCATCAATTTGCATGTATAAAAATGTTTCTAAAGATCCAAGCCATTTCGAAGGAGTAGGGAAAATTTGCGAAAAGTTGCGAAATTGCTAAATATTTTTTTTATACAAAAGTATTAATAGCACGAAAAATTAAAATGTTGAAAATGTTGTTCATGAATCTATAACAAACATATATTTTTTTCAAACCTATTAATCTGGCCGTTACCGAGGAGTAGGCTTCAGAAAGTCTAACTTTTATGGCACTTTTCGGGCGCTTGGGCCTTAAAGCAATTACTGAATACTAATTCGCCTTTTTGCGTCGCAAACGATATGAGAGTCGGCGACCTTAAACTGTTCTAAGAACCACCCATTGTCTATGTCCATTTAACTAATAAAAAGCCATTATAATTACTATCGATATTCTAGTTTCGAGGGGCTGGTGACTAAATATTAGCCATCCGAGTTGCTCTTTTGGGTTAAGCAACGTTGGCCAAGGTCAGTCTATAGATGGGTGATCATCTACACTAATATTATAAAGAGGTAGTGTTTTTTTTTTGTTTGTAGGAGTATTTATCTCTAAAAGTACTGGTCCGATTGCTAAAAATTTTCACCGATAGAATTCCTGAGTGACATAGGCTATATTTTATGTATACGTGAGCAAAGCCGCGGGAAAAAGCTATTTCATTATTTTATTTTATTTTATTTATTAGGGAAAACAAACAATAACACATAGGGAATTACATAAAAAAGGCTTAACAATTATTTTACACATGTGATATCAACAACGTTCTCCACATATAAACATGAGACATTTGGTTTGACAATAATGCTGTTATTTTTTATTTTTTTTTAAAGTAATGCGAAAAGTTACTATAAATTACAATTTTGGTTCACAAAAAATAGAGCCGGCTTAATTATGTTGATTTTTTAACATGTTGAGTAATATTATTTTAAATTTCCTTTTAGGCTCAGAGAACAGATCTAGATCACTGAATTTTTTATTAAAATTGCTCGTAATGCGATGAAGAGGGGCACACAAGCCAGCATTTGTTCGACTTATACTAGTGGCAAATACAGGCCGTGCGCGCACCTCGCGTCTCTGTTATATACCGATAGATCTCCGTGTCTCGGACAATACGATAAACTGTTGCTCCCGGCTGAAATTGTTAGATCATTAGCAGTATTTACGTTTGTCGGGTAGTCAATGGCTGGGTCGGCCCAATGGTTGAGTGATTGACTGCTGCGCTGCGGTTCACGGATTTGATTCCAACACCAACCAAATATTTGTAAAGCTTACTGATAGTGTTCCCAGTCTGGGTGTATTATGAATGTGATACCACATGTTTGTGAACGCACCCACGATACAGTTCCCTCCGTCGAGACCCCGATCCTGATTACCAGCCACAGTAGGCACGATATAAGCTTGCCACCCGACCGTACCCGAGTTGTTGACGGCGCGGCGCGTCACGCGTCGCAAAGAGATGTCAGTAAAATCCTAAAGATCCAGCAGGGCCGATGCCTGCTAGGGCCATAAGTGGACTTTTAAAAGGTGAATCCGTGATCCTAGAACGCAAAGGGCAATTGAAGGAACATAGGCGTGGTTTTAGTCAGTAAATGTTTGACACGTCCTCCCGCTCTGCTCTAGAGCAGGAGAGGTCTTTAAATGATTTCTCACCTTACAAAAAAACCATGATGCGGTATATTATATTCGAAAAATTAATTAAATCAGAAACTCAGCCAGCCTGACAAACGATTGTCATATTGCCCAGTTGCTTATATTTGGAGGCCAGATAAGTATATCTATAGGTATTCTCCTCTCATTGTAAAATACTTCGCTCCTTGTAAAATACTGGTATGTACTGGGTACTGGATCCCCACGGATCTTGAGCGCTGGCTTCAAGTTGCGCAGAAGTCAAATATTCGGTCTCTTTAGTGGTTCGAAGTGAGACACGGGGGCAGGGAGTGTCAGTGATTGGCTCGCCGTGCCATCGCGTCATAGACGTCACTCATGATTCGCTCCCTGCTCTGCTGCATGTATGTAACAACGACGACGATTGGCTTGCCAATGTATGGAATGCGTGAAACGATCCCCACTCTGGCGCCGAGCGCTCAAGATCCGTTTTGGAAATTGTACGTGTATTCAGCCAGATTAGAAATTAACTCCACCTTAGTTAGTAAAGCCTGCGGGTAGGTATGAAAGAGTAACCGTTGCCTTAGAACGAAAAGGGCAACAAAAGACACAGGTGTACTTTCAGTCAGAAGCTATTGGATGATTTCTCACCTCAAAAAGTAACCGTAGTTAGACAAAAGGGTATTTGATTCTAGTTTCGAAACAGAACGAAACCATCTTTCGGGAAGTTATTAATATAAACTTGTCAACATAATTTAACAAATCTAAACACTTTTCCTCTTAGTCGTCATTCTTCAGCTTAACACTAAACGAATGAAAACTATTCATAAACTCATTTAATATAATGCGAATTTGAAATTGATGTTTTATAAAAAAATATACATCGTAAATATTAAATAGAATGCATTCATTATCAAAGAAGCTGATACTTACCCGCGGTTGAACACGGACTTATACTAACTACTGTTTATGGTACTAAATATGCCCATGTTTGAAGAGACCTGTCAGCTCACATCTATAATGTGCATAAATAATGAAAAACAAGGTGGATAATCCAACTCCGCTAGAGCAAGTGGGTCTAGCGGGCGTGTCGAGCCGATTCCCAGGCGAAGGCGTGGAGGGTCCTCGTCGTCGGAGGCTACTGTTTGTGCCACCGGAAGTGCGCACACGTCACGCCACTGCAGCGCCCACAGCACGAGCTTAACTCTTTGCTCATTTAGCACAAATATCTGGATATATTCCATGACAAGCCATACCAAATTAATTTGTAAATTTATATATTCATTTTTAAGTTTTTTGTAGTTTATATGTTTGTATATTTTGTTAGTTTTATTTATTCTTTAAACTTATTTTTTTAAATAAATAAGTATATTTAATATATGTATATTAAACATATATATTATATGTGTATTATTATGTGTATTTAATATATGTATGTGTGTATGTGTGTATAAAAGCGAAATAACAAAATCTTAGAAACTATAACACCTAAAAACTTAATATTTGGCAGTTAAGTTCCTTATAGGGTGTAGACATCCGCTAAGAACGGATTTTTCGAAATTCACCCCCTAAGGAGATGAAACGAGGGTTCAAAGTTTGTATGAAGAAACAGACTATCACGCGGGCGAAGCCACTGGCAAAAGCTAGTACATTTATAAAAATCATTTAATAGTCTGCATTCACCCTTAAACTCAAAAACGGTTTCACCTATTTGATTTTTTGTTTTTTTTTTTTTGTTTGTTCTAATAAACATGAGTGGTTGAAAAGAAAGAAAAAATATAATCCCATATGTAAAAATAGTTGAAAAATTGACGAATCCAAAACTGGTAATTTTGTGCGGTCGTTTTGCCTTATAAAAATGATACAGCTAGATGTAGAGAAACACATTTAGGTACCTGTGGATTCACCTCGTGTATGTCGAAAAGTATTTATCATGATTCAGGTCATAATCTACCCGTGTGTCTCCCACATTTATAATATTAGTAGGATAGCTTTACGGCTTAGTAAATTACTAGCTTGTGTTGGGCAGCTGTCACTAATCCTAATCAAGATCCGTTTCCTTAAATTTCATTTAAATCCGTTAACAGTCAACAGACTGAAGCGTCATTATTGCATAAACATCTAAAATACAGGTTGTCATATTATTTTATTTTATTCTAACAATAATTCAATACAGTCTGTGTATGTACAACAATGTAGTATACTTAGAGTGAGTTGCACCATTTAACTATAACGATAACAAAGCCGTTAACAGTTGTCAAATCGTCGAATTGACCAATAGGCGGCCGTTTCACGGCTGTTTAAGGTTTGGTTATCGTTATAGTTAAATGGTGCAACTCACCCTTAGTCTAGCCAAAAATACTGTTACAATTTAAAAAAAATATATAAATATTAGATACATCTTGATTTTGGAATCTGTCATTCTTAGAATATTCATTGTGTTTAATTAAAACATACGTTTTTTTTCACTGACCTCATAGTATGTAAAGGTCAGTGGTTTTTTAAATGTATTTATTATAATTTTCTTTCACATATATTTTTTTTTAATAACAGATTTTAAAAAGTATTTACCATTTTTTAGCCGGCTGGCCACAGAAGAAAAAAGCAAAGTAAGCGGGAAAGCGGCTTTTCGATCTTCATTTGTTTTTTCGAGTTGTAGTTTTTTATTTATACTTTACTAAATCTCTATATCTATCTAAATTTCTGTGTAATTTCGCCTAATTCATAGGAGAAGAGGCTAAAGCAGTAGTGGAAAACCTTTACCGCCTAAATCAAAAGAAAGGTTCCTAAAATTATACGACGGCGACGGCTCAGGTTTTTATTTTTACTTTTCTTGTAATCGTAATCAAAAGCACAGTGTTTACCGCGGGTTAAAGACTTATTTAGTCCCTCGAACGATTGGCGACCTTTTTTTTATGGTGGGAAAAATCATCCAAATGACAACCCCCGCTCTTAGGCAGAGCGGAAGATAGTGTCAGACTGTTACTGACTAAAAGCCCACCCCGTTCCTTCTAGCCTTCTAACGAGGCTCGAGTTCCCTTTCGGATAACCCTGGCCCCAGTAGGCTTTGACCCGACTGGGTCCCTGCTGTTGCTGACAACTCCTTGAGGTGCACAGGAACAGTGCGCGCCGTCGACGACTTGGGCTTGGTCCGGACAGTTACCGGACAGCCGCACAGCGAGCTACCCATTGCTCACTGTCCGCAAGCCCGCGCCTACGGTGGCCGGAAATTGGGATCGGAATCACGGCGGCGGCGGCGAGAACGCCGTTGCCTGATGCGGTCGGCCTCCTCCTTTGCGACCATTACTGCTTCGCAGAAGTCGGCGACCGCCTGCCACTCCTCCTCGTTCCGAACCATGGCCTCAACCAGGGCCCGGCGCTAGAGGTCTTCGCCGACGATCGCCCCCATGAGGGCACGGCGATGAACTATTGGCGACCTCGCTACGCTCGGATGCCAAACTCCTTCTCGGGGCTAAATAAGTGACTTCCACCCCTATGGTAACAATGTACTATTGTCATTTTAAAATGGACTGGAGTGATAAAGAGAACCGAATTGCTGTGATAGCAATATACAAACTAACTTTGGAGCCAAATGCAATTTTTAAAATCTGCTTAGTATTAGTTCAATATTTGTGTACTGAACTATTCAATATACAAACTAAATAAGCACAATTTTAAAAAGGAACTAACGCATTGCATAATTTTGTTAAAGTATGACGACTCGGAAATACATATTGATGTTGTCAAAAAACATAAAGCTTTATTTTTTCTTTTTAATTTTTTTATTTGATCTAAATCTACGTATCGATATACCTTTCAATCGTGAAAATCACAGACACAATAGAAAGACAATAGGTGCGCGAACGCCGGCGTTCGCTTGGGGTTTAATGAAATAAATAAAATAAACTAGTGCGCCTCACCATCAACGATTGCATCACTGCTTACCATCAGGCGGGATCGCAGTCAAGTACTAGTTTATAACAGATAAAAAAAAAAAAAAAAAAAAAAAAAAATAAAGGGTGTAAGGGACAGCCCTCCACAAACTTTAAGGGCTTGCTCAGTGGACGAATTTTTTTTTTCTTTTCCTGAAAAAACGTTTTGTGGAAGGTTGTTCGGTTTCGTCTACTGAGCAAGCCCTTAAAGTTTGTGGAGGGCTGTCCTTTACACCTTGTATACATACATAATTATGGTGCAACTTTAACATATTATTTTAACATATTATTGTTTAATAATATTATTTTACACAAATAAAACGCTGGCCCACCGACTACCCAAGATACAAACATCGCTTAGTTTGGGAGGCGTTGAGTTACTTTTTGAAAGCCTGACGGTACCTAACAATTACTATGAAGTTATTAAGACTTGCCAGCAGTGTGGCAGCGATTCCCGACGACGCTACAGCAATAGCAATTTTGCCTTGCCTCCTGACCTCTACTAATAAGTCAGTGGTAACAAATGTTTTTCCTGTTCCACCAGGAGCATCCAAGAAAAACATTTTACCCTGGTTTTGCCCAACGCTTTCAAGGACGGTGTCATAAATTTGTTTTTTGCTCTGAAGAGAACGAAGCGACATGGTCATTTCGTACGGTGGTCATATTTCGCCCGGATCGTAATTTGTCTCAGCGTTATACTCCCGATTTCCACGGTCTTGATGCGGTGATGATTGGAGAGCTGGTAACCCATATTCGATCAGTGGATTGCCGCCGATAGAAACGACCACATCTTGAAGTGAACTGTGACACGCGTTCATCAGTTACTTCGACTTCGTCTCCAGTAGCACGCCTCAAAGGTCGTAGAAAATCTTCAGACAGATGATGGCGACGCTTCTTCCACAAAGCTACCGGGTTCGCTACTCCACAAAACACCAAGATGACGGCAAACAGATGACGCATGGGGCTGGGACTGTCACTGACATTCGCCTCCGCGATGTTGTCATCCCAATTTTGGGTTTCAAAGGGTATACGACATGAAAATATATTAATTACCAAGCAATAATCACACAGATAAATACCGAACAAAAGTATTAAGTGCTTAGCCACAGTGGAAGCGCGGGTGCGTTGCGGGCGCGGCGCGGCAATCTCAAACAAAAGAACTTCCTTTGAGTGTTCACAGTGGGCACGCGGACGCGGGAAGCGGCGCAGACAGCTTGACGCGGAACGCGCGCGGACATCTCATGCCATAGTGAGTTCATACAAGTGGCCACAGTGAGAGCGCAGGCGGCAAGCGGCGGCTAGGAATGTCGGCAGTGTTGAAAAATATCAATGAATCGATGTTTATAAAAATATTAATATCGACCTGGATTTATCGAGGAAAAGATATCGACCATCTCGTAAAGATATATCTATTATAGATATACATATGTATTTTTATAATTTATGTGTTGTATCTATTTATATGTATATTTATTTACTGTTATTGATATACATGTATATATTATGAAATTTAATTCAGATAATATAGTCTATTTAATTATATATTTTTTTCTAATTTATACACACTGTGTCTACATATCTCCTCCAACTGTCCTGTCGCAGGTCTGCTGGAAGAAATTTCGTTGGAAATAAGCAGGCCCTTTGTACTCTTTTATCCTTATTTGTTCTTATCGATTTTAAGTGTTTGTGTACGTAAATAAATAAATAGATATATCGGTCAAACTTTCCGACATTTTCGGTCTTGAAATAATAATTCATTTAGTCCAGCCTAGGTCAAAAATAGGTAATACATAGTATATTTTCTATACAAAATTCACATTAGTTTAATGAAAAAAAATATGAGAATCTGTAAAAAACTTCTACTTCCTGCCCCAGTTACTTGGGATCAATGCAACCCGTAATCTTAATAAAACTAACTAAAGAACAATATACTAATATTTTGAAGACCAATTAATTTTTTCAGGCAATAAAACGAAAGTAAAAACAAGAGTACAGTATAGACAATACAGTTTTTTCCGTCCGTTCCTATCTTTTACGGCTTTGAATTCCTTTAAATATTCTGTTGATAAATATTTTTTTATTTTTTTTATTTTGAAAAGAAAAAAAATTGTTTTTGATACGATATCCGATATTTAATATTTTGTAATGGTATATCGGTTCAAAATATATCGACTGAAAATATTAGATAATATATCGAAGCAAAAATATCGATAGTTTTTCATCAAGCCTACTTCGGACAGGCACTATCACCCGCGCCGCTACCCGCACCACGCTGCGAGTGTGACCACGCATACTGCGCGCGTTGCCGCCTCCGCGCCGCTACCCGCACCGCGCTGCCACTGTGGCCGAGCACTAACAGTCAATGTTTATTTTGTCCTAACAACATGAAATTGATGAAGAAATGATCATCATCAATGAACATAACTTTTTTGTAATACTTAACACCGCATTATTTTTTTAATTGTCTTCCTCAACTTTGCTCAAGATTTTGAGGGTTTTGTTGGAACTTGAATTTGTCAAAACGAACTATACGATACAACTTTTATGAAGAAAATGCACATTACCATCTATAAATTTTAAGAATAACTAACTACTAGAACCTCGCCAACATGATCATGTTAATTTCCAAAAAGTGTTAACATGTAACTTGATTTGATTTTTATGAAATCTCATAGATGACGCTGCTTCAAAATTGTCTTTATATTACTAATATTCATTAAGCTATGTTTCTCTGCCCAAGTTACTTAACTGGCGTAGTTTTTATAGTGTAAAGCTAGATAATAGCATGGCTTACTAATATTTAAATATGCGTCGTTAGATTACACTGTCTTAAAGGCCCTTAAAGGCCCTTCAGAAGCTAATTAATTCCGTCATACTCGAGGGAAAAACGCCACAGGCATGGAGCAGAGGCGTGGTTGTACTTTTCTTTAAGAAGGGCGATAATACCCTGCTTAAGAATTACAGGCCCATCTCGCTTCTGAGCCCTGTCTACAAGCTGTTTTCCAGAGTCATCACGAACCGTCTCGCGAAGCCTTTGATTCGATCGAGACGTGGGCTGTACTGCAGTCTCTCCAACGGTGCCAGATTGACTATCGGTACATCGAAGTGCTGAAGTGTTTGTACAAAAACGCCACCATGTCAGTCCGACTTCAAGATCAGACATCGAAACCCTTGCAGCGAGGTGTGAGACAGGGAGACGTCATTTCTCCGAAACTGTTCACGGTCGCAATGGAGGATGTCTTCAAGGTTCTGGAATGGAAAGGACTAGGCATTAATGTCAACGGCGAGTACATCACTCACCTTCGGTTTGCCGACGACATAATAGTCATGGCTGAGACTACGGAGGAACTCAGTACAATGCTCGGTGACCTCAGTAGAGCTTCCGAAAGAGTGAACATGGACAAATCCAAAGTTATGGTTAACATCCATGTAGCGCCCACTCCTATTAAGATCGGAAACTGTACACTCCAAGTTGTGGACGATTACGTTTACCTGGGACAGACAGTCCAGTTGGGTAGGTCTAACTTCGAGAAACAAGTCAATCGTCGAATCCGACTCGGCTGGGCGGTGTTCGGGAAGCTGCGCGGTGTCTTCTCGTCCAATATACCACAGTGTCTCAAGACGAAAGTCTATGACCAGTGTGTGTTGCCAGTGATGACTTATGGCTCCGAAACGTGGTCACTTACAATGGGCCTCATAAGAAGACTCAAAGTCACCCAAAGGGCGATGGAAACGGCTAAGCTTGGAGTTTCCTTGCGTGATCACATCAGAAATGAAGATATCCGCAGGAGAACCAAGGTTACCGACGTAGCTCGAAGAATCGCCAAACTGAACAGATGGTCGATGGAGACGAAAGGTTCTGGAGTGGCGACCACTTACCGGAAGACGCAGCGTTAGACGGCCTCCAACAAGGTGGACCGATGACCTGGTCAGGGTCGCGGGATGGATGCGTGATGCACAGGACCGGTCGTTGTAGCGACGCTTGGGGGAGGCCTATGTCCAACAGTGGACATCTTTTGGCTGATATGATGATGATGATGATGATGATAGATTACACGCTGTCACAGAATGCGTAAGAAAAATAAAGATTCACAGCTCCTCCCCCGTATGTGATAGCGTGATAATATGTAGCCTATATGTTGACCCGACCTCTTAGTAATATTCATGCAAAATTTGAAGTAAATCCATGCAGTACTTTTTTGAGTTTAGCCCGGACATACATACAGACAAACAGACAAAAATTCTAAAAACTATATTTTTGGCTTCGATATCGATTGTAGATCACTCCCAAGTATTCTTTTTAAAAAATATTCAATGTACAGTTTTGACTCCTACGATTTTATTATATGTAAGATCTCCACCCTAGGATCCCCTGTGTCGTGGAGACTAGTCTTTTTCGTCTTACAGAAGTAGTGGTAAATATTAGGGAGGTGACAATAATTATAACTCAAAATTAATGCCTCAAAATGTACCAAGTGGAGTCGGGTACCGAGCGGGGAGTACGAAACAGAGGGTAGCTCAACTCCACCGCCGTCCAGTAATCGTCCAGACCGCGCCCAAATCGTCGACGGTGCGAAGTGTTCCACGCGCGTCTCAAAGAGATATCAGCAAGACCGTAGGGGCCGTAGCTTTTGAAAGGACAACCCGAGGTCCTGGAACGTAAGACAAAGAAAAGAAAGAACATAGGAGTGGGTTTCGATCAGTAAAAGTCTGACTTACCCTCCCACTCTAGAGCAGAAAATATAATTGGGTAATTTCCCAATTAAAAAAACCCGATCCGCTACAATGAAATAACTTGCCACTTTTCTCAGATCTATCCGCCCAACTCCATTTCGGTGGAAATGCCCACTTATATCCTAAATCAAGTCAGACCTGCGGCTTTGGGCTTCAGACAGTAACCTAATAATAGTAAAAAAAATCGAATTCTTGGGAAATGGGACTATTTTGGTAGTACTACTTACTAATTTTGGTAGCACTTGTCAATCCATCTCACACTTAACAAAACTAGTTAACACTGAAATATAAGTTAAAAACCAGTCTTAGGTAACGGCTATGTAGTTGTCTGGCATTTTGCTGAACTGGACCTATTTGTGTAGCAGCCGTAATATAGAAAATATTATTGTTTTTTCTTTATTATTTTAAATTCCTCATTGTGTGTGTTAAGTAAACATATTTTCTTTCATCTTTTTAATCCTAAAAATTTTAAAAGCCAATGTAAAATTTTGGCATGATGTGCTTTTTCTTTTTGCTAGAAATTAAACCTAGGTAATAAAAGTTAGAGATCAATACGAGGAGTCAATAGCAAAAAGGACCAAGTCTTTAAACCGTAACCGAACAAAGATACTTATAGAAGCATTGCTAGTACTTTTTTTTTTTTCAGGCGTTACCTGTTTTTCTTATATTATAATTAAGATGACTTGAGGACTGGAGGATCTTCCAGCCACCGTAGGCGCGGGCTTGCGGACAGAGAGCAATGGGTAGCTCGCTGTCCGGTAACCGTCCGGACCAAGCCCAAGTCGTCGACGGCGCGCGCTGTTCCCGCGCGCCTCAAGGAGTTGTCAGCAACAGCAGGGGCCCAGCCGGGTCGAAGCCTACTGGGGCCAGGGTAATCCGAAAGGGCGCTCGAGCCCCGGTATGAAGGCTTGAAGGAACGGGATGGGTTTTTTAGTCAGTAAGAGTCTGACACTATCTCCCGCTCCGCCCAAGAGCGGGGGTTGTCATAAGATGATTTTTCCCATCGAAAAAAAAAAAGGACTGGAGGATCTGGGTTCAGGATCGTGCATTATGGCGACTCTTGGGGGAGGCCTATGTCCAACAGTGGGCGTCTGTCGGCTGAGATGATGATGATGATGAGGACTGGAGTTCTTTACAACAATAAACGCCTTCTACCACACCCGCTGTTATAGCGGAAGCGAGTGACGCAGAATAACTCATAAGAGAAACCGTGTAGTTATATATTTCACCTCTCAATCTTCCAACTCGGCTGGTCACCGTGAAAGAGTATGACCACATCCCTCCAAATTTTACTAG
The DNA here is from genome assembly GCA_910589285.2 of Mythimna ferrago. NCBI lineage: Eukaryota > Metazoa > Arthropoda > Insecta > Lepidoptera > Noctuidae > Mythimna > Mythimna ferrago. Next base: position 12,144,861 of record OU342673.1, on the reverse strand, counting down.
AAAAACACAAACAAAACTAACATCTTAAATTTGCAACATATAACGTCAAATCACTCTCGACCAATGAATAATACATAGAATATACTCGGTCTAGCAGAAATAAAAAGATTAAGATGCAAAATAAACGAATATAGCGAATACATACCCTGCTATGTGGGCGAAACACCTGGGCTATATTATGGTGTAGGATTTCTCATATTTAACCGTAAGAAACTTAAAATATCACAAATAGAGTATTTTTATGTAAGAAAAATAACGCACAATAAAAAGCAATAGCCATAGTCTCTTTTCTATTTTTGCCATACATAGACAAAAGTTGTTCTCCCCTTTGTTAATTTTTATTATTTTGTGTCTCTTCTAAATCCACGGCAAGGTTGCCTTTTTGTTATGCCGCCCATTATGTTACGTTATTTCACCCATTACAGGGCCTTATAAATTATTATAACATCCTTTAAAAGTATAAATTATTTCTATATATTATTTTATTTTCTGAAACTTATTATATGGTGTGATAATAAAGAATCTACGAATACAAAGCAGTCTAAGAATGACAAATGTTCGAATCTATTGAATAGAGTTCCAGAAAAATGCGGCGTTGTAGTGAAGTGCGCAACGTAATTTTCAGTATTTCAGTATCAGTGGGAGCTTCCGATGATCTCGGGCCTTCAGTTCTCTTGTAGCCGCCCAAGAGAGCAGCGGCCGCCCGCCCAATCGCCGCCCACATTCCCGCTGTGAAACTTCGCGTTCACAAACAGTTTGTTATATTAAAAAAGTTTTTATTTTTAATAATACAGTGATTGTTTTTGGACAAAAGTAAGGATTGATATGTTTTTGGATTATTTTGGAAAGTTCAGGTAATTTAAAACATTTAATTGTTGTGAAGTGCACTAAGTGTGTTGGATGTATAAGTGTTTCTTGGTTTATCTAGTAATGAATAACATAGGTTACAGAAAAAAGGAGCTTTAAATCAACATAACGACGAAAAAAAAATTAGTTTATAATTATAATCAAAATACTGAAGCGTTTGTCTCCCAAGACTCTTAGTTTCAAAAAAAGTAAATTAAAATCTCCACTCATCAATCAACCAACTTATACCCTTTCATTTAAATTGCTACCCCACTTGACCATAAATAAAAACATTGTCGTATTTCCACACATCATGTCTTGTAAATATCTGAACTGATATAAATCAAACATGTCTATAAACCATTACAAGAAAAGTTGCTTTCAAATAAAAAGAAACTGCATCCAAATCGGTCCATCCGTTTATGACCTACAGTACCACAGACAGACACACACATTAAACACAGCGGTATTTATAACACCCTTCTTTTTGCGTTGAGGGTTAAAAACAAAATATCTATAGTCATCAATTAAAAGTATAGAAAATCGTCTTTATCAACAAAAGGATAATCTATCACCGTCATCTCTAACTTGCTTAACTAACTTAATTTTGACGTCAACAAATTCGAAGTTATTCAACTATAAACTAATCAAAAAAGTTGGAGTGATTTTATTCCACACTCAACGAAATGTTGCTACAGCTGGGACACAAGCCTCCCCTCCGTGGATGAGACAGCCATAATTCACCACGCGGGGCCAATGCGAAATGGATTTAGTCAGAAATCAGAAACCTTTATTTCAAATAGACCAATTACAGGCACTTTTGTATTGTCAAAAGTCGGTCAGTCAAAAAAAAAACGTGGAATTAAATTGCACGTTCCAAAGCGTCGATCTAAGGAGATCGACGTGCAAGAAACTCCATAGACACTCTTTTATATCATATTATGAAGAGTAACATTAATCTTGCTTACATATTTCTTATCGCTTCTATTATGTGAGCACAATGTAGAAAAGAAATAGTAATAATTTTAATAAAATAATAAAAAATAGAAATTGAATTGAAACCACTGGCTTTTGAAGGAACGGTTGGCGCAGTGGTTTAGCGATTGACTGCTAGGAATGTACCGTCTGTCGCAGGCTCGATTCCTACGCGGAACAAATATTTGTATGGCTACAGGCCATAAATAGTTGTTCCTGATCTGGGTGCATTGTGTATATGAATTTAAGTCTGGTTTTATTCTGAGAAGTGAACTCCCTTAAGCTTTTCACTTTATCCCGGCCAGATTGATGTTCAATAAGATCGTATTATAAAGTTGACGAGTTCTCTAAAGTTTTTGTTTTATAACTAGCTTCTACCAGCAGCATCACGCGCTTGAAAGTATAAATATGTGGAGCAGTGGTGGCCGAGTGAAAACGGCCCTGACTTACGAATTGTAGGTCGCGTGTTCAAAACCCAGCCAGGCGCATTACTTTGTGTAATTAAATTCATCACCACTGCTCTCAAAACGGTGAAGGAAAACATCGTGAGGAAACCAGCATGTCCTAGACCCAAAAATTCGAAGACATGTGACATCCACCAACCCACATTAGGCCCGCGTGGTAGATTACGGCCCATTCCCTCTCCCAGAGAGGAGGCCTGAGTCCCAACAGTGGGAACATTATAAGACCGACTATGATATGCTTTGCTATAGCCTATGTCACTCAGTGATAACAGCATTGATCTGGCGAAGGAATTTTCAAAATCAATCCAGCGGTTTATAAGCTTATCAATTACAAACGAAAATATCAATCTTTCCTCTTCATACATTAAGTACACTAGTATAGATTGAAATGTAAAGTTCAATAACGAGTCAACACGCCTCGTTTTACACACAATAAGGTTTAACATGACAAAAATAACACACAAAATCTTTGATAAGTAAAGCTGTCTGATTTCTGTACACAAAATTCGGGGTAAATTGTCGTCGGGTTTGTACAGATTTTGGTTTTGGCCTACGTGGCATGAATCTGCCATTTAGTGACAATGGCTAAAGTGAACATTAACACCATCGTAATCTTGGTTGAACGATGTAAACGACTATACTTAGGTTATCCACAAACACCCATAAAAAGTTCCTATCCTGTTAATGGCATCTATACAAATATTTTAAAGAGCAAAGATTTGTATTTTTAAAGTTTTACTAGCTGTTGCCAGCGGCTTGGCCTGCGTGAAGGTAAGTCTGTATAGATATAATATAAAAAATAAAACACAAAAACTAAATAAAAATGGTATACAAACTATGGACCCCCGTTTCATCCCCATAGGGGGTGATTTTGAAAAATCTTCTCAACTGAGAGAGCGAGCACTGGCTCGCTTTCGTTATAAAAGAACATCTTGAGCAAAATTCCACATTTCTAATCCCAGTACTTTCGGCTAAGTGTTGATGTCAGTCAGTCAGTTTCTCCTTTTATATACCTATATACAAGGTGCAGTTTTAAAACTGCACAATATTTCAGGAGGTTGTAATAAAACTCATAAATAATCATGTAAAAATACGAAACCTGGTCAATAATCAGTAATACTTGTTATTTAATTTTTTAATTACACTAAACTAAATCGATTGATCGATGGCCGCGGGGGCGTGGCTAGGGTGTGGCGTGCGGGATGATGATTGGATGATACATTATTTATGAAACTATCGTTGCGAGTTAGTGTGTGTGAAAACGCCCTTTATTGTTCCGTGTTTGTGTGTGTGAAAAAAAGCGCCGTTATAAAAAAAAAAAAAATTACCTACTTATTTTATTATTGATTCGGGTCGAGAATCACTAACATAATTACCTCCTGAAATATTTTGCAGCTTCAAAACGACACCTTGTATATATAAATATAGAATGAATAAAATCAATAACCACTGGACTAATTTTACAAATTCTTTCACCAGTAGAATGCTACGTTATCATTGAGTGACATTCTACTTTCATGTGGGTAGAGTCGCTAGCGTGAGTTAGTATTTGATATTAAGTGATGATGTTATTGGACATATTTATTATTGATTGGTATTTTACCTATCAAGAATGAGAGATAGGTACCTAACAACCTTTATAATTAAAGCTTTATAAAAAACTTGGCTCCTTTCATCGTTGTTTACAACTCTGTGTAAAACAACAACAACAAACTTGAACTCTGTATAAAACAACAACAACAAACGTGAACTCTGTGTAAAACAGTTTAGGTAAGTAAATAAGCTATGAGGGCCATAATGCCTGACAAGTTTCTGCAAACGTTTTATGTACCTAATACCTTAGTTCTCACTATGCAAATTATTCAGAAAGCCTAATAATACCATTCCCACCTGATTTACGTATTATATATTTTACGTTGACCGCCTAAACAGTGGGTAAGTTAATTTCTCGGAAGAAAAATAGATTTGTAATAAATAATATAGAAAACTGCGGATAATTGCGAAAGCGGTCTTAGTAAGCAGCGGATACTGAAGTAATCTAATTAAAATATAAGGAAGTTAGCTTCTATGTTTTTTCTAACAAAGTGAAGTAAAATATTATAAGCCCTTTTGCAAGATTAACTTAGAAAGGAAATTTATCTTACTCTATATTTTAAAACAAGGTTTTAATGAAAATCATTTTTTCACAGCAAGCTTTTATATTTTTTCATAGCGCTGTATACCTATATATTTAATTAACACTCGTCAAGACGAATCATACTAGCCCAAACTCGATGGGGTTGTTTCGTTTAACTACCAAGTTCCTATAGCCACCTACCGATTCCATCATCAGATCAGCTCCATGTCATCATAATATTGCATTGTCACACACTTTACACATGTATACAAAATTTCAGCTCAATCAGTAACCGGGAAGTGGATCAAATTTAACTTGCAAGATTTGATGACAGACAAATATCGGGACAGGTGAAACTAAATAACAAGCTTGTAAAATTGGTCGTTTTTCAATTATGACTATCGGATTTCCTTCTTGGAATTTCATATAACTGAAAACTCAAGAATGACTCACAATCTGACCTAAAACTTGCTCGCAATCACATCGAAAAGATCTAGACATAAGATTTTTAAGATATTTGGAGTTATCTAAGATCCTGCTAAGATGACAGGAGGAGTTTTATAAACATTTGAAAAAAATGAAAAACATTTTATTTGGTTGAAAAGTCGAAATCTAAGGACTAACTAAACATTTTTTATGAAAAATATGCGCCACGTCCGCGCAAAACGGTCGAACGCTCAGCGTAATGCCGTGTCCACACGTAAAATGCAACGAGTCCACAGCGCTGGTTTCCAACGTGGGCCGGTGACGGTGTCGACTAAGAAACGTCGGCATCGGTATTGTGTGCCAATAGATTTGAGTAAAATAAATAGTAAAAAAAAAATTAGGACAAAGTCATAAATGAAAAAAAAAATAATAATAAATAAATAAAGAGGAAATACAATTGCATACGTATAAAGTGGCAATATTACGTCGCGTCGATATCATGGACGCGATGACATAAAGCGAATGGAAAAGATTTAACGCTTGATGCTCAATATTTCAATTATTTCTTCCAAATTCAGATTTATGTTTCAATTCAAAAAATCCGTAGATTCCATAAGGCTATTCTTATTTAACTTTATCGATAAAAAGTTTTGTATCTAAGTTATCTACCTTCCATTACGAACAAAACACCTTTGATCGTCGTGGACACGCGCGTAGGTCGTATTCGTATCTCGACTTACGCGACACTCACACGTAAAACAAACGAGTCGAGAGTTCCTTTGCAAGCGTTCACGAGACCATCCCGACATGATCCCCTAGGGGGACGTGGCAGGCAAGATCGGGGCTTCGCCCCTTGTTCTCGGTATCGTTAGCACCCGCAACGACGGGTGCTTCATTATGTTGTCTTATATAGGCTAAGTATTCGTGTTGAGATGCAGTGGGAGCGCTGCGACGCTGCTTATCACACAGCGTCGCTACTTTGCGACACCGGTCGGACCCCGCCCGGGGTAGGCCTAGCGAGAAACGACCTGCGACGGGGGTGCCGACTTTGGTGTCGCGCCCAGCTGTAGGTGAGTGACCCCCGCCGGTCACGCTTCCAGGTCGAGCCGGTCACGTTCCAGGCTGCGGGGTCGTATAGGTGTATGTGTGGGCGGTATTGAGTGTGTAACACCGCCCATGTTTGCAACCAAAAGTGGATGCCTGCGCCACGCAGCTTGGTGCGTGAGTTTAAACTAATGTAGAGTCGTGCGTGTCTGAGGTCCGATGCGCACTATGCCTATATTAACTTAGCACACAGCACGCACGTAGTGAGCGTATATAGTGTTGTATCTGGAGAACGCGGGAGCTCGCACGCGCTTAAATCGCGTCGTCTGGACAGGCTCTAAACGACATGTTGCATAGACTTGACCTGTCACATAACTCAACTCCTAATTTGCCAACAATGGGGCTGAGGGATTATTGGGCTACGCGGCCCTGTAACGCAAAAGACCACTTAAGAAACCTGAGTGGGTTTAAGTTGGTAACATTCTGTCTCTCTTGCTCTACGCAGACCTGGAGGGGGTGTCAGTTTTTTCTTCAGTAGAAAACCAATTATTGAAAGTGAACGCAGCAGAAAAGGTGTTAAATTAACAAATCCATTTCGAAACGATATAGCGAATAAACTGTAGGTCTGTGTAGAACAGAGCTGGTGCCTCAATAAAAATCAAATCAAAAATGTTTATTTGTCAGAATATGGTACAATAGATTTTGGTTCCAGCATATCTTGCCATACTATGACGTATAAATATTTCTAGAATGATGGGCCATTTATTAACCTATAAATTAGTAAATATAATAATAATAATAAAGTACAGCACAGGCATAACCAAGTAGCCAGGATTCTTCACCAGCAACTTACTTTGAAGTACAACCTAGTGGACTCTGAGGTACCGTACTACAGGTATGTACCCGACCCAGTTCTTGAAAATGACCATGTCACGTTGTACTGGGATCGGTCTATCATTACTGACCGGACTATTGTAGCCAATAAGCCGGACATAGTGGTGATAGACCGATTAGCGCGCCGTGCAATGATAGTCGATGTCACCATCCCGCATGACGAGAATCTCGTGAAAGCTGAAAAAGAAAAACAAATAAAATATCTTGACTTAGCACACGAAGTTGTCGACATGTGGAATGTGGACTCGGCTATCATTGTGCCGATTGTTGTGACCTTATAGCCAAAAGCTTCGACGACCATCTGTCGAAGCTATCGTTGCACGGGTGGATCAAGGGCCTGATACAGAAGGCAGTACTCCTCGATACGGCTCGCATTGTGAGGAGGTTCCTGTCTTTGGAGCCCTATCCACCGGTAGCTTGGACCCTGCTCCCGACACCGGTGGATAACTATATTTTTATATTTTTAAATGTTTTTTCTTCTTTTGTATAATTTTGTTAAAAAATATTTGAAAATGTAATTTTGTATGTAAAAAAAAATGAATAAAGAGAATAATAATAACTTTATTCACAAATATGAAACAACCATACATAATAACTTAATAACATAGGTAGGTACATAAAGATAGAAATCATTTAGTAAGTTTCACAATAAAATTTAAGCAGGTCTGTAGTTGTTAAACAATAGTAGTATCTACATTACAATAATAATATAAATATGATGTAATTTTTAAAAAAATATTGTATTAAGTTTGAAATTGTATTGAATTAATAATTACATTATGTCAAGTTTCACTAACTTCAGTCATCATTAATATTGAAAAATTATTTCACTGTTGGACTTGTCCTAAAAATATTCTTTAATATTGTAATATTTTTTCTCCAATAACAGTCTAAATCTGACATTGTCTGATCTGCCATTGTCGTTGTTCACAGGGATCTTCCTTTGAACAACGACAATGGCAGATCTTGAATATTATTTGGCAAATGGTAATATACATAAAATTGCCATGCAGTAAATATTTATTTCATATAACACTAGCGGCCCGTCCCGGCTTGGCACGAGCAATAAATAAAGCTTATATTACTCAGGGTGAATTTAGCTTTCCAATGGTGAAAGAATTTTTGAAATTGGCACAGTACTTTTTGAGTTTATTCATTACAAACATACACACAAAAATACAAATCTCTCTTTATAATATTAGTGTAGATTATTTTTATTTGGAGTAATTTCAATTTGTCTTTGTGTCGTACTCTACTATTTATTTTGTAACAACTTTTTACAGTAACAAGGTAACCACGAAAGAGATGGTGGCGGGAAATGTATTATATAAAAGCCAAAACTGAAAAGGAAGAATATTTGCTCATAAGTGGCACAATAGACTAGTAATAAAAGTTATAGGACTTAGGTATATAATAAAATAGTAAAAGAACCTTCTATTACTCATACTCGGAAAGTAGGACTGAAGTTGCCTGAGGAGCGGGTAAAAGTAATACTTTTCAGCCCTAGGGAGAATCGCTTTTAACTGACAGCGTCAAATTATTATTAATAAAAAAACTAGTTCTATTTTCACGTTTCTATTGAACTATGTCCCGAATTTCTATAGGTACAGCCAATCAAATACAGCGCTATGTAAAATTGAAATAACATTTAAATAAGTTTAATATTAAAGAATCAAATCATAACATAATATATACGAAATAGCTTTAAGCTAAGCTAAGCACACGTGTGCGCGGTGTAGTTCTATACTGCGCACACATGTGCCACACACGCTGATCTGGGCGCATCGGTCTCCATACATTTTACGAGTATATGGCAACTAGACTTGTAGAGCTAAAGATACATGCCACGCGACATCGTCCTACGTACAAATCAGTCGTGTTACATGTGTGGGTCGGTCTAGCTCATAGCTTATAGCTAGAACTACATTAGACCTACCCACACATATAACACGATTTATTTTTTATATAAAAAAAAACCGAAAATTACTCTCAGAATAGATTTTTACTAAAACAAGGATCTGATTTACAAATTAGTGGCAAAGCTCTGTTATGAACACGTAACATCACTATAAACATTTTCCTGGAAGATAAATGGGCACATTCGCAATATTGATACTTACGGCACCGACACACAGGATTTATAATCGACAGCTGTACAATATCAGCATTCTATCGAAAACTGACTCCGAAACTGATTTAAAAGAAGAAAAACCTATTGCCATTAACAGAACGTGTAAACATAATTCAACAAATTTAGGAGTCATGCTCAAACATAGTTCAACATAGTTGATTGATAGACACAGAAACAAACACTATGGTCCTGCTGGTGTCGGGAGTTGCAGAGTGTTACTGGCTTGTGGACGGCGAGCAATGGGTAGCTCGTCGTCCGTAGATCAGATAAGGACCAACCCCGTGCTGACGGCGTGTAGTGTTTCACGCGCACCTTAAAGATACATAGGTCAGCAAGAGTGACAGGACAAGTTAGGGCTGCTGACTGCCAGAGCTGCGGTTGTTCAAAAGAGTTACCGTGGCTTTCGCAAGGGGCAATTGAAGGACTACTGTGGGTTTTAGTCAGTAAAAATCTGTCACTCCTTCTCTCTTGACCCACAGAGCCAGTAGAAATTATTTAATATTTTTTCTCGTAATAAAAATGGCCAATGGTCGAATTTGATTTACCTATTCACCCAAATGATTCTTTCCATTCGGCTTCCTTTATCTGAATTAAAACACTGATGGCTTTTTAAATGAACCGTGTATTAAAAACTAATAGAAAAATCGAACCACAGTGACCAAATTCATTGGTTTTACCCGAGTCCGTCCCGTTTGGCGGCCCTACGTCGACAATTACGACCACAAATGTAATACAATCAATTATGGTAAAAGGGTTGATGTGTGTGATTGTAGGGAATACGAACAAGTCATCACACACTTGAACAATTTCACAGGCCCCATTCTGAAGCTCTTTTCCCTTCACACCAGCCACAAAGAAAAACATATGAAATACTCGTACACAAAACAAAATGTGCCTAAACTTTTGCACTTAATTTTAAAAATGGTTTGTGATGACTTCGTAAATGTACAACGTAATATATAGTAGAATTTATGTATGTTTGTTTAAACAACGCTATGGGTAAAGTAGAGGTAAAATACTTTATTTTCAAAATATCAATATAAAATACGTTATCTTAGTACAATTTATTATCATCTATCAAAGGAATGTGTCATAGATCTATACCTATTTTTTTTTTACTTATCCCTCTGTAGTGTGGAGTGAGAGGGCGTATCAGAGCTTTAGTGACTATAACCACACCTGTGTTGCTCTTTGTGTTCTAGGACCATAGGTTTCTTTCTCAGAAATTCCCTGTGGTCCATGTGGGCATCGGTCTTACCATCTCTTTGAGGTGCGCGTGGAACAGTACGCTCCGTCGACTATTCGAACGACGAGCTGCCCAATGCTCCTCGTCCGTAAGCCTGTACGGTGGATAGATGTAACCATTTGGAAATACCATAGTTTTTAAAACCAACAGATTATAAAGTAATATCCTAAAAAGATAAAATATTACCAGAGAGCAATGGCGGCCGAGTGGTAATGGCCCCGACTTACGAGCTGTAGGTCGTGGGTTCGAACCCAGCCAGGCGCATTACTTTGTGTAATTTATTTCATCACCACTGCTCTCAAAACGGTGAAGAAAAAAATCGTGAGGAAACCGGCATGTCTTAGAACCAAATATTCGAAGACATGTGACATTCACCAACCTGCACTGGGCCCGCGTGGTGGATTACGGCCTATTCCCTCTCTTCGAGTGGAGGCCTGAGTCCCAGCAAAGGGAACATTAAAAAGGCTGATGTTGATGATGAAAATATTACCTAATCAATTAAATTCGTGGTTGTCTGTGTAACTAGATGGTGTCTAAATAGCGGTCAATTTAGCCATTAGCCATTCCTCTACCTATCCTACCCCAATTACTTACAAAACAACGATGAACATAATGAACGAATAATGAATTAAGCTCGAAGTTTATATCATGAATTTTGTCGAAAGCGAATTATTTTGAAAAAAAAATGTTCTAAGCGAATGAAATGACTGTTAGAATGCGATTGTTACTGCTCGTTTTATTAATCAACAACTTCTAACAGTGACAGTCTTAAATTGGTTAGTATGCGTATCATTGAGGTATTTGAGTACGTGTATTTTTAGCAATCTTGTAAACTGTTTCATCCAGGTCATGAAATAAAACATCACACGAACGCAGACGTTGCAAAAATTTGAATGCACTTTGGAGTTTAGAATAATATTGTAGGCATTTTGTGTTTGGTGCCTATTATATGTCAAATTATTGTAAACTAGCTGACTCGGCGAACTTCGTACGGCCTAATAGCCAATGAATGTAGTACCTATATCTTTCGATATAGTCAATCGCTTGGCATGAAACAAAGCCTAAGTAATATATCAAGTAGCACACGTATTGTATCCTATTATACTAGACGGCGCGCACTGTTCCCGCGCGCCTCAAGGAGCTATCAGCAACAGCAGGGACCCAGCCGGGTCGAAGCCTACTGGGGCCAGGGTTATCCGAAAGGGTACTCGAGCCCCGGTATGAAGACTAGAAGGAACAGGGTGGGTCTTTTAGTCAGTAAGAGTCTGATACTATCTCCCGCTCCGCCCAAGAGCGGGGGATGTCATTGAATGATTTTTTCCCACCATAAAAAAAGATACCTTTTATACAATATACAAGTATTGTATAAAAGGTATCCACATCGATTTCATACATTTTACGTGATGCTCGCACAACATAAAACTTCAACAGATATATTACAATTATGTATAGGAGATAGATGGCAGTGAATAAGCAATAAATAAATTAGTTTTGATCTAACTTATTACAAACAAACCACGACGATGGTTGCTGCTGGTTGAGCGATCGCTTGCTGCGCTGCGGGTCGCGGGTTCGATCCCGCACGGTACAAATATTTGTATAGCTAACAAATAGGTGTTCTGAGTGTCTTGTGTATATGTGACTTTACATGTTTGTAAACGCACACATGATGCAGGTTACTCCTGTACTGGAGCAAAGTTACTTTAAAAAAAAACTGTGCAATTGCGAGTCGGTCTCGTGCACTGAAGGTTCCGTACAAACTTACCTATGTAATTGGGTTCCGTTTTTTGCTTTTGATACCTCACAAAACCCTAAAAGCCTGTAGCGTTGTTTTTAGATGTAATGTCATCAAATAACAAATACCTATATGTCAAAGAGCGGACGATATAACACGAGTAGAAGGCGTTCTGCGGTTATAAAAGTGATGGATGTTTTATTGACCGTTTGTCACAGCAATCAAATACAATTGAACCAACATCTGTCATATTCGGATCAATGGAGCTCTTGATCTATTACTCAACCTGGATTTACGTAATCGAATACGACTAAACCAACTATACAGACACAGTCTTTTGTTTATATTTTGGACTAGCTTTTGCCCGCGGCTTCACCCGCATACATAAAATATAGCCTATATCACCCAGGAATAAAGCAGCTTTCTATCGGTGAAAAAATTTTCGCAAACGGATCAGTACTTCCAGAGATTACCTCCTACAAGCAAAAAAAAAAACAATAAAAAAAAATTTACCTCAATATACGAGTAATATTAGTGTAGGTATCCAATATTGTTATATTATTAACTTATAAGTATAACTTAAAAGGTACAGATACAAACAAAAAATAATAATATTTACAAACGGGTAAAAAATAAATTATCGGGCATAAAAAAAAATCCACATCAATGTCACTAGGAAATGTGTCCAGAACGCTGGCAGCATTGCCACTTTGGCTAACAATGCTGATTCGTCGACCGAAGTAAAGCCAAGCCCTCTGGTCGCGCGTAGAGTCGACCAGCTATTTGCTGATATCACGCACAACTCCTTGAGCGCTCGGACCCCAAGGCCATGCGTTGGATTGAAAACCATCAAAAAACTTTTCTTACTCTGAGTAAGCCGTTGCAAACACAACCTGGCAAATCATGGGTCATAGACCCATCCGACATCCAGTGCGAGTGCGGTGCTCCTGACCAGACGATGGCCCAATTATTGAAGTGCCCAAAGTGTCCCTACACCTGCACTTTGGAGGACTTAAAAAACGCCGCTATAAACGTGGCAACCTACTGGGCCCAAAAGCTTTGATGGAAAGGAAAACGATCGATTTGAGAGAAGAAGAAGAAGATGCTCTGAGTTGAGCAAAGGAGTTACAGACTTTTACGAACTAAATACCACATGTTACGCGTGCGTTCCAGGGCCACGAGTCGAGACTCTTTCGAACAATCCCGGAAGCTTTAACCACCTACGTCGGATATATATGCGAAAAATACATTTGCTTTTATCTCACCAGGGTTGCACATCCACGACATAATACTCCATCTCGTCAGCTCTTCAGTCACTTATGAGAATTGAAGAGTTAAACAAGATGGAGTTCCCAGACGCAAACACGCGATTCTGGCGTATAGGACGCCATAACACTCGTCGGCCCAATCCTACGCGAGCAGACAGAGGGTCAAACCTGAAAGCTATCCATCAACAAGTTCAATGGGTTACATGCACATTTGTTTTTTTTTTTGCCTTTTATAATGAAACCTTCAGGTACATTCAGGTGACAAGGGTCTGAAGTCGAACAAATGCCGATTAATTATTTAGAGGCAAACAAAACAAATGTGGAAAACAATTACGTTGTTTTTTGGTGCCTAAATAGGAAAATAAAGTAAGGGCGTACACTACTCGTATTAGGTGTATATGTTTTTCATTCGTTGACTCACTGCTAAGTTCTCGGGGCTTGGTTTCTATTCTGTAAATCACACTAATATCATCATCATCAGCCTTTTTAATGTTCCCACTGCTGGGACTCAGGCCTCCTCTCTAAGAGAGGGAATATGCCGTAATCCACTACGCGGGCTCACTGCGGGTTGGACTAATATCACATCACACTATCACACTTAATAATATTATAAGGCAAAAGCTTGAATGAACTTTCAAACGGTTGAACGGATTTTTTTTCTTTTTTATGCCAAACTGCAGTCACCAGTACATTGATGAAGAAGATGAATAAGTGATTAATGAGGAGTTAGAAAAATAACAAGCCGGAAGGTTTGATCTTCAAAGTTAAGGAATACTGGTTGAGATCAGTCTACAGATGGGTAACCATCTTAATATATCTACTTTGGAACTAGATTGTTTAATTTAATTTAATAGATATTAACAAAGTTTTTCACTTGTTAAACTTAGCGACGAGCTAGGAAGAAGGATGAGGCTAGTGTATCCACACAGATAGCGTCTCCCACTAAAAGGCTATCTATCTTTCATGGAAATACAGACATACCGTCCGGTCTCTTACTTACCATCGTCGCGTGCCAGACCATTAGGTTCCAAAACAGTCGGAACACCGACGGTCAGAAATGTTCGTCGTATGAAGTAGTTAATATTCGCGAACCGCGCTATGCGACCCACGCTTCGACCGCATCACAGGCCGTGGTAAGCAAGCCATTTAAAATAAATACAAAAATAGTATATGTCAGCAAGATGGTCATAACAGGAAAAGGAACGATTTTATAATGACCGGACACCGGACTTAGGAAATTAACGGATGTTTTTAACTATATCCAGTAACTCGTACTGAGGAAAATAGTTACTATATTCTATTGAAGTGTCAGTTTCATGGATGGCCTCTAAATTGATAAGTGAACCGGACACCTGCACCGCTCTGAGAAATTACTAAGAAAAAACCGGGCAAGTGCGAGTCGGACTCGCGCACCAAGGCTTCCATACAAACTTACATATAAAAACAGTTAAATTTCCGAAGTTAGTTACGAAGATTTTTCCAAATTGCAAAAATTCTTTGTGACTTACAGTTTTCAGATTTTTTCTACACTTGTACTATAAGTTCTTGCTTCATGCCAAATTTCAGGTTGCTATATTCATCATCATCATCATCATTTCAGCCGATACACGTCCACTGTTGCACATAGGCCTCCCCCAAGCGTCGCCACATCGAACGTTCCTGTGCGTCTCGCATCCATCGGTTTCCTGCTACCTTCACCAGGTCATCGGTCCACCTTGTAGGAGGCCTTCCAACACTGCGTCTTCCGGTACGCGGTCGCCACTCCAAAACCTTTCGGCCCCAACCGCCATCTGTTCTGCGAGCAATGTGCCCTGCCCATTGCCACTTAAGTTTGGCAATTCTTTGTGCTATGTCGGCAACCTTAGTTTTCCTGCGGATATCTTCATTTTTTATTCGATCACGCAATATTACTATTATTATATTACTATTATTATATTTTTATTTGGTTTTTCACAGTTTCAAGAGGCTGCAGACCTGAGTACATGATTATAATTTCAATTCAATACCTCCACGCTCCACGTTCCCAAGATAAAGGGTCTTGACAGACACAAAGTGATCCTATAGGGGTTCCATTTATTCCTTTGGAAGTACGGAACCCTAAAATATAGTATATTTCAGCAAGATGGCAATGACAGGAAACTGAACAATTTTATAATGACCGGACACCGGATACAAGAACTTAAAGGATGTTGTTAACTATATCCAGTATCTAACTCAATCAATTGCGTGGATAGCCTCTAAATTGATAAGTGAACCAGAAAGCTGAACCGTTCTGAGAATATTGTACTCACATGGTAGCTCTCCTTATTTCTTACTGACTTAAATATG
This sequence comes from Mythimna ferrago, assembly GCA_910589285.2. Classification (NCBI taxonomy): domain Eukaryota; kingdom Metazoa; phylum Arthropoda; class Insecta; order Lepidoptera; family Noctuidae; genus Mythimna; species Mythimna ferrago. Next base: position 12,129,388 of record OU342673.1, on the reverse strand, counting down.
ATAATTTGTATCTAAAAACCATCTCGATAACGTCAGCTTTCAAATAAAAAAAACCGCATCAAAATCGGTCCATTCGCTGAGGAGCTACGATGCCACGGACAGACACACAGACAGACATACAGACACACACACAAACTTATGACACCCCTCTCTTCCGTCGGGGGTTAAAAATAGATAACTCCATTATAAGAGACAACATTCAATAAATCCCTTGCACATGTTGACCTTCAGTAACCTGATCTGTCAACTCTCGCCCGCACACTTCAATTACACAATAAGGCTGCTTGTACACACGTTTTTATTCCTGGATAAACTACAGTTGATTTGCCGTGTGCAGGTACTGTAGGAATCGGAGATAATAAAAAGCTTTGTTCATGCATTAGTATACAATTTATTCCTATGAAATCACTCTTTAATATAAAAACCTCTCATGCCTGTCAGCCGGTCAGCACCTCCAGTCCTAAGACTTATTTGATAATATTAATAAGAATTATTTTTTTAGAAAACTCGAATTACTGTTTATTTATTTTATTTATAACTAGCTTCTGCCCGCGCAACTTCGCTCCCGCTCTTCCCTACGCCACCCTACTATATCCTACTCTACCCTACTCTACCCTACTCTACCCTACTCTACCCTACTCTACCCTACTCTACCCTACTCTACCCTACTCTACCCTACTCTACCCTACTCTACCCTACTCTACCCTACTCTACCCTACTCTACCCTACTCTACCCTACTCTACCCTATTCTACCCTATACTACCCTACTCTACCCTACTCTACCCTATTCTACCCGACTCACCCTACTCTACCTTACTCTACCCTACACTACCCTAAATTTTATTTATTTTTTTCCTATGAGGTTTTGCCTGACAATAACAAACACAACAAAAAAAGAATTAGTGAAATCGGTCCATCCATTCACGCGTGATGGCGTGACTAAGGGAAATAGGGATTCATTTTATATAATTATATATGTTACTGTAAAAGCTCGAACAACGGTAAATCTTAAGATTTTCCAGTAAAACCTAAGATTTACCAACATGAGTTGGTAAATGTAAGTATTTATTATAATGGGACGATTTTTTCGGGCTTTAACCATTCCAATTCAGTACATGCTAGGTTTTACCAATGCGGACTGGTAATTGTTGGTTTTAGGAATAAAACAATGATTACTTAATTATTCGTCATTTATTTCAAGTAAGTATTAGTTAAAAACTTAGGTATAATCCTAACCTATTTAACTCTTCGAATGCCGTAATTATGTCGAACTGTGGAACTTAAGACTTTCAAAAGGTTAAATTATTTTCATTAAGGAGTTGTATTAATAAAATTAGGAACAAGTATTTTTTTTATATTTGAAATTCTTCCTAAGCAGTAAAAAATAACACGAGTAAGATTATCTTCTTACAAACATAACGTTTACCTTGACTAATCTAATTGAATCTGTATTTTTCTTATTATTTGGTGGTCAACCAACTAAAGAGACGGTGCGTGGGTAGCGGGGGCAGCTGACTGCCCACGAGTACGAGTTGTTGCGCTTTAAATGTTATGACATGATTTTTTCAACATTTACCGTGCCTTTAATGTAAATCCTAAGATTTACCAAGTGAATTGTGGTAAAAGTTCAAATCGCAAACTTTTATGGACATTTACCGTTAATAATTGGTAAATCTTAGATTTTACTGGAAAACCTTAAGATTTACCGTAGTTCGAGCTTTTACAGTAACATATACACCGCTAAAATTTGATCGTTTTAATCCCGTGGAGGATCGATCTGGTACATGAAATACTATCGATTTGTAAAGATAAAATTAAAAAATAAAGTACCTTTTTTTAAAACTCGTATTAATTTACGCATGTACGAAATTAATTTCTTTAAGAAAACGTCAGTTGAGCGAGTCCGATGACCTGTATTATTTTACCAGATTCGCAAGTATATTGTCATAAAAACTTTAGCACCTCTTAAACCGTATTTTGAGTGTAGTTTAAAAAGATCAACTTATAATAACTAACTACATGCACACATTACATTGCCACACGGAACGAGATTTTACCTTCAAACGAAATTCCCCTTTAAGGTTGATTTTTCAAAAACCCCTTCTTAAAGTTCACCTACATTATAAAAGGAACTCTTATACGAAATTTTACTAATCTTACACAAAATCGTGAACTCATTATCGTGTGCACATTTATCATTTATTTCCATTTAGGATCATTTTACAAAGAACAAAGGAAATCATTTCACAAAGAGCTATTTCGTTTAAAATCAACTGACTGCAAAATTAATGTTTAAGGAAGAGCATTCAGGTGGAAATAGCATTTTACAGTAATTTCTTCCTTATTTTGTGATTCATTGTGTAAACATCACTTAGGTACACTTTAGAAGGTAATAGAGGCTTTGTTACGGCCGAAGGTAGTCTCTGAACACCAGATGGTTTTATTCAATAGGAGTCTGTTAGACCCCTCGAGGATTTCCACACTCTCGAGTATTCCGAGTAATAACCCGACAGATCCCTCAATAGAGAACATCAATGAGGATTCCCACACTCTAGAGCATTCCATGTCAGAGTACTCTATACCCCTCGACAGGTACCATCAATGCCAATTTCTGCACTCTGGAACATTCCAATAATGAGTCCTATAGATAACAGGTACCAGAAATGAGGATTTCCATACTCTAGTGCATTCCAACTATGAGTCCTATAGACTCCTCGACAGATACCATCGATGAGGATTCCCATACTCTAGAGCATTCCTAGTAAGAGTCTTATAGACCCCTCGACGATGAAAATATTCACACTCTTCAAGAATAATCATTTTACAAGATACGTAAACTGTGCTAAGGATAAAAGTAATTTAAAGAGGCATCTTCGTGTTTTTTTATCGTACTAAATTAGCTGTGCCTGTATACTTTGAACACACTATGTATCTAACATTTATCCTGAAAATGTATATATATATTTCTGATTCTGTTTACTGCAGTGGAGTACTTACTTACTTGTGCGCATTAATAACTCGCGATTCGCTCCTGTAGCGCTCTGAATGGCGTCCGGAGGTTATGTTCTTCATGTTCCAGGGTCGTTACGCTCCAGGGCCGTGTTGACTCTTGCGAACATTCGCGCAGCCCTAGATGAAATGGTCAATCCTTACACAATCTTTATCTTTGATAGATATAATTTTGTCTAAAGGACTAAAAATAAAAAGGTCTAAAACAAAGGGCTACGGGATTGTTACTTTTCATCATCATCACCATTTCAGCCAAAAGACGTCCACTGTTGGACATAGGCCTCCCCCAAGTGTCGCCACAATGAACAGTCCTTTGTTTGTTACTTTTATGTGTTACAATGGTTCTCGCAAAGGGCAACGGAAGTAACACAGGTGGATATTACTCAGTTAAAGTCTGACACTACCTCTAAATTCACTTAGAGTGGAATAAATAAATGATTTCTCACCTCAAAAAAAGGGGTCTAAAACAAAACATTATTCAAGGCGTTTACTTTATGAACGAACATAGAAGTAACATAAAAATAGGAAACTATTTAATATCAGTCTTGGTACATAATCTCCATTTACGATACACTTGAGCCGGCCATTAACTTAACGCTTAGCCTACAACGCTATAAGGTAACAAGATGAGTTTTTTTTCTCTATGATATTCCCTAGACAAAGGCTGTACTGTAACTGGGCCCAACTTGTTTAGCAAAAGACATAATATGCCCATATTGGGCCAGTTATATGCAAATCAGGCGGGCTTATTGCAAATTAGCTACTGCTAGCCCTCATGAAAGTAAAAACTTATCCCAAGGGATCACACTCTCGAGATAAAATGTATCCTTTGAGCTATTTCAAGACATTGTTTAGCTTTTTACCAAATTTTGCAGTCGTTTGAACGTGACTTCTCCCGGTCTGGATGGAGCGAGATAAAGTGACGTTTACTAACTAAACCCCACCTGCAAAGGGTAAACAGAGAAACATTTTGTCTCTTGAACTTTGCGATCCAGAGCTACGGTAACTGTATCAAATATTTCTGCCATACCAAGCCACGGCCTGTTTTGTTCACATCACTTTTTTTTTAATAATATTCCACAACTATCACACAACGCCATCTAGTCTCAAGTTAAGCAGAGCTTGTGTTATGAGTACTAGACAACTGATAAACATACTTATATATTTCTAAATACATACATACTATAGATAAATTACACCCAGACACAGAACAAATGATCATGCTCATCACACAAAGATTTGTCCTGGGTGGAAATCGAACCCACGACCTTCGGCATAGCAGTCAGAGTCACTAACCACTAGACCAACAGGCCTATCTTTTTTTTTTACTTTGAGGCCCAACGTTCCTTTAGTTGTCATTTGCGAGGACCACGGTAACTCCTCTGAACAATCCGCAGCTCCGACTGAGCAAACTCTTTTCAAACAAGATAATCGCACTATACAGGGTCATTTGTAAAACGCTGGCAACCTATCAGAACTATGTTACTAACATCATAAACAACAACTTATAGAACAAAAGTTTTAAAAAATAATCATATTTTAATTCATCAGATTTTCATACAAAAACTAAAATATTTGAATTGAACGTTCTAAATATTACGAAGTCTATGCGAAGCAAGCGCTAGTACAATAGACAGCGGGAGCGGGAACGAGCGTGGGGTGCTTGATGCGCTTGCGTCGTGCCATTTAGACTTAGGTAGGTAAAACAAAATCTTGGAGGTTTGTTTTTGGTAGAGGAATGAAGTTTAGTAAAAAGTCATGGAACAAAAGTTATTGTTTATGATGTTAGTAATGCAGTCGTTCAAGGTTGTTAGAGTTTCACAAATAACTTGTATACATAGTTTCTTTGGTTTTGGACTACTCATAGACATGTTAAACTCGAAAACTTTCCTAACGATTTTATCTTTATTATACTTACTAGCTTTTGCCCGCGGCTGCGCCCGCGTGGCATTAGGTACTTAAGGAATCGGGATAAAAGGTAGCCTATGTTCTTTTCCATGTCAAAGGCTATATGCATGCCAAATTTCATCCAAATCCGTTCAGCCGTTATTGCGTGATTAAGTAACAAACATCCAAACATCCACACTTTCACATTTATAATATTAGTTAGGATTGCATGTCTGTATCACGATAACCAGGTTCTAGAGAAAATTGCAGAACTCAATGTCAATTTCCTTTCTCAATAGTATAACAAATATTGTATTTTTATAGTTACATATACGCTAGCTATGGTGAGAAGTACCTAAAATCAAAGAACGTAAGATATAACAGGAACCGTTTTGCGGTCGCGAAACATGATGTTTTTTTTTTATAATTTTTTTGGTCCCAGGTCACGACCTGGTTGGTAGACGCACTAACTCGCCCCGTCAGTTTAGCGCCATTGAACCGAGCCACGGCTAGCTACCTATTGCTTACTATCCGTAATCTTGCGATCTGGACTGTGGTCTTGGGCCAAACATCAAAATATTTTTTTTCAATCATCCAATGACATCCCCTGCTCTTGGGCGGAGCGGGAGATAGTGTCACACTTTTACTGACTAAAAACTCACTCCTATTCCTTCGTTGCCTTTCGTACCGGGGCCGAGCCTTCCTTTCGGAACCAGACCCTTGTCCCCAGTAGGCTTCGACCCTGCTGAGCCCCTTTGGTTTGCTGACAACTCCTTGAGGCGCGCGTGGAACAATACGCGCCGTCGTCGGACGGCGAGCTACCCATTGCTCGCCGTCCGCAAGCCCGCGCCTACGGTGGCCGATAATCGGGATCAGAATCCTGGCGGCGGCTGGAGTGTGAGCGCCGTCGCCTCATGCGTGCGGCCTCCTCCTTTGCTAGCATTACTGCTTTGCAGAAGGAGGCGACCGCATACTAAACCTCCTCGCTCCGTACTATAGCCTGTACCAAGGCACGGAACAAGAAATCGCTGCCTCCGATCGCCCCGGACACGGCGGTGATCTGCCCAAGCGGGGCACATCTCAACCGTATGCTCCACCGTCTCTTCCAAACCTTTAATTACCTGCTTTTTTATCCAACATAAAAATGGAAAATGCCAATTATTTTTTTGCTTAAATCTTTCCCATAGAAGGAGGTACCAGCGTGTTTTCATAGAGACTTTTCCCCAGTTAGATTAAAAGGGTCATAGCATTGCCGAGTCGCATCCCGCCTTCCTGTAGAAAATTTAAGTCTGATGATTATAGCAATATTTCTGTACCAAGGGGTCATTATCATCATCATTTCAGCCGAAAGACGTCCACTATTGGACATAGGCTTCCCTCAAGTGTCGCACAGGACCACTCGTCCTGTGCGTCTCGCATTCATCGGATTCCCGCAACCCTTACCAGGTCATCGTTCCACCTTGTAGGAGGCCTTCCAACGCTACGTCTTCCGGGTTCGAAGGGGTATTACCTAGTAACGGTGTTGTGGAGGTCTGCTAGGCAGTTGATCCATGTAAAACATGAGTATTCAGTCACATTTGCTTAGGCTGGAAGCCGACCCCAAGCTAGTTGAGAAAATTTATGGGAGATGATGATGATGATAGCAATATTTCCACAGCATGTTTTATAATTAGGTTTCATTGACACAAAAAAAAACTGTTATGATATTTCCAACCTTCATTTTCAAACCTAGTCCTTTTTTTAGGTGGGAAAATCATTTAATGACATCTCTCGCTCTTGGGCGGAGCAGGAGGGTGTGTCAGACTTTTACTGACTAAAAACCTACTTCTGTACTTTCGTTGCTTTTCATACCAGGGCCGAGTCTCCCTGCAGAAGCAGACCCTTGACCCCAGTAGGCTTCGACCTTGCTGGGTCACTACGGTAAACCTGAAGTCCTACAAAGTACACGATTGCAAACAAGTATTTCATCTATGTTTTCCATAGCCATACGTCACGGAGTTTAGTGCTGAATCAACAATAACACACAAACTGGGATGAAGGATAAAGCTGTCTACATTTAGGCGTGCGTTTTTACGGCCTAATTGACTGAGGGTGCGTGTTGCTATGAGTGGACTGATGGCGTGAGTGGGAAATCGAAATCTAATTATTCAACTTACAGAAATATTATAATAATAATAATAATCTTCATTCAGGTCAAAGTACCCTTTTTCACAATTATAACATTAAATATCAAAACATATAATTGAAACCTTAAAATCAATATAAATTAAAATCAATATAAATTAAAATACAATACAAATTAAAATCAAATTAAATAAATTAAAAACAAGATAAATCTAAATTAAAAACAAATTATACAAATTGTGGTTTTTTATATCCCATAACTCAAGGTCTAATATAAAAGGTGTAAGGGACAGCCCTCCGCAAACTTTAAGGGCTTGCTCAGTAGACGAAACTGAACAACCTTCCACAATTTTTTTTTTTTCATGAAACGAGAAAAAAAGTCAGCCTCACCACACAAAATGATAAACTTGATTGGACAATTTGTATGGCGAGGCCGATTTTTTTTTTCGTACATACACGCACGCACGAACAAACTTTCCCTTTATAATATTAGTGTGATGATAATAAAAATATTTTTAACATAAATCTACAAGTCCGTGATAAGAACTGTCATACTGTGTGGATTCGAATGTTGGGCTATGAAAACGATGGATTGAAAAAGATTGCATGTAGCGGAGATGAGAATGTTGAGATGGCTGTATGGTGTGATGAGAATGATAAAGTGAGAAAGTTGGAAGGGAACCGTTTGTCTTGGTATGGTCAGTAAAAAAGTTATGAGTATACATGTGAATGGATGGAGAAGGAGGCCAAAGGAAATGCAAATAGGCTGTATGAGAAGTGAAATGAAAGAAACTCTTACTTCTTGTGACGGTTGACAAGACTAAATGGAAACAAGTTTTCAATGAAAAAATCTTTTACATAACAAGCTTTTATAGCGCGGTATGTATTTTTAATATTTGTATTTGAATTTACCTACGAATATAAATATAATTAATATATTCATCAAGACCATTCCAAAAGGCTCAAACACGATAAGGTTATCTGAGGTTCTATGGCCACCTTCCGGTTACATCATCAGATCAGCTCCATGTCATAATAATTTTGCATTGTCATTTGATTTACACATGCATGCAAAATTTCAGCTCAATCGGTAACCGGGAAGTGGATCAAATTTAATTTGCGAGATTTGTTTACAGTCAAACAAACATCGGGACAGGTGAAACTTAATAAAAGCTCGTACCAATAAGTTGTCGTGCCAACCCTAAGTAATATGGGACAAGGGCAAGAAAATGATCATAATATATTAGTATATTTTAAAGACATAAAAATATTTGTCTGTAGGAGGTAAGCTCTGAAAGTGATCCTCCAGTAGCAAAAATTAAAGGAATAGAGAGGTACGTTCTCAAGAATGCCTTCGGCTACTTCCTACACAAAAAGTACACAGCATGTATATCGTGGTATGGTTCGCAAATAAAGCATTTAATTTAATTCTAGACATTAATGTATTTTTGATGTGGTGGAATTGTCAATTCCCATTTTAATTTCTTACTCTTTGTTTTAGTGTTATTGTTACTGACAAAATTATAATTTTTATTTTTCTCTTTGACATTTTATAGAACGACTAGCTTTTGCCCGCTCTTCCCTACTCCACCCTACTATACCCTACTCTACCCTACTCTGCCCTACTCTACCCTACTCTACCCTAATCTACCCTACTCTACCCTACTCTACCCTACTCTATCCTACTCTACCCTACTCTACCCTACTCTACACTGCTCTACACTACTCTACCCTACCAAACTTCACATAAACCATCTACTAAATAGTCCGAACAAAGTCTAAACATTTGGTTTGGATAGGTGATCCCGTTCTTGAGTTATAAAATTACAACAAAAAGTGGCATTGATTTTTATATATATAGACAATCAACTAATCTTATTTGTTTTAAAATCAAATGTTCTGTGTTACATTAACACAAAACATTTGATTTTGTCTGTAAGTGTCGCATCACTTGAAAAGTGTTTTATATCAATTTGTAAATTCTTATTGCATGTAATGTTGGCGATCCTTATTTAAATTAAAAAAGGGAAAAATTATGTTTCTAGCTTATCAAAGCTACCTGTACCAAAATTAAACCATGATTTTAATTAGATGGAGTAAAGTGCCAGCTTTAACTATGGTTTAATTACAGCTGGGCATTGTCCATCGCCATCACTTTAGACCATGTAATTAAAAATCATGGTACATAATAATATAGTGAAGAATGTCTCGGTAATTGAACTCCGACGCGCTCATTTGTTTTTTTGCCGCTTGTCGCAGTCTTTTGAGTGGCGAAAACCAACAAACAGCGGGCAGGTTATTTAATGTCATTAGTACCGTTAGAAACAAATTGTATGGGCATCTGTTTTCTGAGAAAGCGTGGTTTCTCAAAGCTATGCTCTGAACATCACTTTGAATGAAACGACCACACAGAGAAAAGCGAAATTAATTGTTTTCTCCTCTGTAGCCACACCTCAACACTTAAATATGTAGAAAAAGGCGTGAATAAGAGACGAATTATCGTATTATTTGTTATTTAAGTATCTTCAACTAGACCTATCTTCTAAACGCAATATCGTAACGTATACAAGGGTACGACCCCTTGTTAAGATTGTCCATTAAAATAAATGCTGTTTCGTGCAAGTAAACCACATGTTTGCAATCATCCCATATAGACCAGGGTAGAAGCCTTTAAAAGTAATAAAAAGTGAAAAAAAATAATAGTAGAATGAAACCCATTAGAAAAGGAGGAGAATATTATAAAAATGAAAGGAAAAATAATTTACGGGCGATCTGAGGTCGGGAAGGGGATGGGGGTGAGCTTTTAAGGGTAAAAAACGGTTTTTCTCGATTTCCGGCAAAACTAAAAGTCCTATGGAAAAAAGTCAAACGGCAAAGTTGTAGGTAATAAAAAGATCTAAAACTTTTGTATTTACACTTTTTTCACATAACCTCAAAATTTATGTGAAAAATTCAAAAAGCCAAGTTTTTGGTTTTTTATTTTTATCTTTTTCAAACAAATTTTTTTTTTCAAGAAATTTTGTGAAAACTTGCCTTTTTATGTCCCAAATACGCTGTAATTTATTTGATTAGAAATATTTATTTTTTCACCTTATTTTGAATTAATATCGAAAAAGCACCCTAATTTTCAATCGAAAATTCACCCGTCAAAATATCAGCTTTTTTCAAAAAGTTGGTATGTTTTCTGTTCGTTGAAATCTCTACTTTCCTTTTTAATCTTGTTAGTTTTTTTTTTTATTTTTAAGTAAACTTGTCACAATTTTCTTGAAGAAACTCAGCGTGCACGTGTATTTTTATAATCGATGTTGTATACTGTACTGTATTTCGAATACTGGCTAGGCTAACGGTTGTTACAGCTGCTACGAAATAGTAGGTATGTATGTAGTAAGACCCAGACCCGCCTAGCCCCTTCCCCACTTCTCTATGATATACCTTTTGATGGGCTAAAATTTTTCGTAGGTCACTCAGGTATAAGTTATCAAAAAATAGTTTTAAATAGGCATCTACGCATATAATTTAAAGAAGATTCGACTACTTTCTCCAAATATTGTAGATGTCTTATTAAATATTAATTTTATTAACTTATTATTTGTTTGTTAATTATAGTAGTATATTTTGAATTACAATTTTTTTTTTATCAATGTAACATGTAATCTTACGTTTTTCGAGTAATTAAAGTGTAAATTTTAATAAATAGCTCAAAATTGTATATAATAATTTTATTTTTTTTTTCGAATTCGAGTTTTTTTCGATTTTTTGCATTTTCTGAGAAGATTTACTAAGGTAACATATACTTTTTTTTCACCATCGGAAAGTAGAGATTTCAACGAATAGAAAACATACCAACTTTTTGAAAAAAGCTGATATTTTGACGGGTGAATTTTCGATTGAAAATTAGGGTGCTTTTTCGATATTAATTCAAAATAAGGTGAAAAAATAAATATTTCTAATCAAATAAATTACAGCGTAATTGGGACATAAAAAGGCAAGTTTTCACAAAATTTCGTGAAAAAAAAATTTTGTTTGAAAAAGATAAAAATAAAAAACCAAAAACTTGGTTTTTTGAATTTTTCACGTAAATTTTGAGGTTATGTGAAAAAAGTGTAAATACAAAAGTTTTAGATCTTTTTATTACCTACAACTTTGCCGTTTGACTTTTTTCCATAGGACTTTTAGTTTTGCCGGAAATCGAGAAAAACCGTTTTTTACCCTTAAAAGCTCACCCCCATCCCCTTCCCGACCTCAGATCGCCCGTAAATTATTTTTCCTTTCATTTTTATAATATTCTCCTCCTTTTCTAATGGGTTTCATCCTACTATTATTTTTTTTGGTTTTAAAAATTATCGAACCTGGTCTAATATATTATACGACTGTGTACGCTTCTAGCTTACAAAATAAAATTCGTTTCTTGATTTTACAATATTTTAACAGATTAGAGAATGTAGGTATCTGCGAAAGTCACGTTGAGCGTCGACAAAAAGGTATCTACTTGCAAAACTTCACGGCATTCGCAACTCTAATAAATTAAAATTCGTACTACCGCGCCGAGTCTACAGATAAAGCATTTGGAGCCCGTATTCCCGATTTCCCGTAATCTTGGCAATGACACAAATTCAACACCGCCCCCAAAAACGCCGTGTTGAGTGGCACACACGAATAATTTGTACTTTATAGTTATCTGACTTCTTAGTTTATCGTATCAGTAAACTAATCTATTTTCATCTCTTTCACAGTTTGCTAGATAGCAGCTGTTGGCATATAAATTTGTATTATGCCAGGTTTCTTCCACTCATGTAGCGCATAATTTCACGCGAAGCATCCCGCAATTCGTCATATTTATCGACATATAAATTGTAGGAGGAGACTTAGTAGAAATCAATATGAACAAAAGTACCAATATCTTGATGCGGCCTTGTCAAAGATTTATGGTTCATAGAAAGACAGATGCTCTCTTATTTCGTTTCGTTACTTCGTAGACAGGTGACGAGAATTTATGTCACTCTTGTGAGATGATTTAGATTACGGTACCAGTACTCTTGGACCGGAGCGATCGTGACGATTAAGGACAATCAATTAAGTTAATTGTTTCATTACCAGCAATATTAATCCTTTGATAAAAATCTACTGTGCTTATTTTATTCTATTTTTATTTTATTTATATTGGACAAGTTTTGAGCCAATGATACAATTTAAACGGCACTGCGCTACCCAGATTGATAGAGATGAGTGCCATACGTGATGTCTAATGAGAATTTCAAACGATTCCAAAGCACTAGTAGTAAACTATTCTTAAACATAAATAGTAGAAATCTGTGGCGCACGTATTACGCTCATAATAGCTTCAAAATATTTTATTCAGCCGCTATTTATTGCATCTAGTGTGGCTTTTGATATTTCTGCTATAGTTTTAAACCATAAGTTTTAAACACTATAAAAGTTAGTATAGTTTTATACAAAGTAACATAATTATCAGTAATAACGATTCACAAAATGATTTAGATGTGGTAATTTATTTTAACATACGCAGTTTTTTTTTAATTAAATGAATACCTAAGGCTTGCAACAGGTCTTGAACTAGGCGCAACGTGTGTCTTAGTGACCCAAACATTACTCCAAGATCATATTTTAACGTCGCCTACATGTTTGCGTTACGTGGCAATTTAAAATAGACAAAAATACAAAGAATAACATGTGGATGAATAGTTAATGAGTACGTACGGGCTTTATATGTGCTATGTTGTTACGTGATTATCCTTTTTCTCTTCTCCTTTCACTCTTGGTAGATACACTCTTGTAAGATTTCTCCACATTGAAACTCACCTCTGCTCCGTCAGTTCGTTACGTCAGTTGGCCTCTGCGATCAACGGCCGCTGTCATTTTTCCAAACTTCTCGCGTCTCTGGCTGGTATCGGCTTGTTCGTCGGTTATCGGCGCGGGCCTCTGACTGCTCTTTAAAAGACGTGGTCATCTCTAACATACCTGGACTTTGATAACCAATCATCGCTCGTAGAATATCAATTTTCTCTAACCTTAGCTACTATTGACCTAAAACGCTAATAACCTATGTTTTCCAATTCTGATAAAAAAACACGTCTATATACAATTGGCAAAACGGATCTCGGCGTCAGAGTGGGGATCGCTTTGCGCATTCCATACTTTGGCGAGCCAATCGTCTTCGTTGTTAGATACATGCAGCAACGCAGGGAACGAATTAGGAGTAACGTCTACGACGCGATGACGCGGCGAGCCAATCACTGACACTCCCCGCCCCCGCGTCCCAGTTCGCACCACTAAAAAGACCGAAAATTTGACTTCTGCGCAACCGCTCAAAATCCGTGATGGCAACTGTACTAAACACGTATCTACTATATTATTATTCTTTGCTACTCAACCGACTCGCGAGACAACCAGTAGATAATAAGCAATTACAACTCATTAGTTCGAACTATGACATATCTGTGTCTGGGTTAAAAAATAATCTGCATTTTATCCAAACTAATATTATAAATGCGAAAGTAACTCTGTCTGTCTGTCTGTCTTTCTGTCTGTCTGTCTGTCTGTCTGTCTTTGCTTCACGCCTAAACTACTGAACCGATTTGTGTTAAATTTGGTACAGACATTGTTTGGAACTTGGGAAAGGACATAGGATAGTTTTTATTACAAAAAATAAAATTTATTCCGGACATACAGCGCCATCTATTGGTAAAGAGTCGGCATCAATTCGCGAGATCGGGAACTATGTGGGTAAAACCAAAAATCTGCCGGAAGTCACTATTCCACGCGAACGAAGTCGCGGGCAAAAGCTAGTACAAATATAAAGTTGTCAAAAAGTAAAGGGACCGTTTTGACATTTTTATTTTGACTACCTGGCGGCTTGTTTCTTTCAGTATCGTTCCAAGCTACATTCTAGGTTTTTTCTCAAATGTCAAAACAGCCCTTTTAATATTTTAACAAGTCTAAGACATGTCTACGCAATCTTAAAACTGAGTACTATCTTTTGTTATTAAAACTCCAGACCTAATATTTTTCGTTAAAATGTTAAAATAACAGTAAAAAGAAATTATCACGGTATCAGAGTAATTAATTACTGGTTTGAATTTCGAATGTCTAAGTCTATTCTTTCTTATTTTTATAAACACAATAAATACATAGATAAGGAGAGAAGCTTATCCGCAGCTCCAGAATTTGCCTTTGGCAATGTTTTGACCCAATTTGATATTGGATAACTTATTGGCCTCATATTTTTATTCCAATACAATAAGTCGGAGTTTAAAAAGATTTTTGAAACTAATTGTAGGTTTATATTTTATTATGTATTGTAAATAAGGTACTTAAATACATGCATAATAATAATTAAATATATATAAGTACAATAACAAAATTAATTTACTGGCAGGCAAAATTCAAACAAAACAGGACACATAAAAAACTTCAGAAGCTAGTGCAGTATTGCACGTTGAATGGTAATTCTATATGCAAAGACTAGCCTGTTGATCTAGTGGTTAGTGGCCCTGACTGCTACGCCGGAGGTCGTGGGTTCAATTCACACCCAGCACGAGCACGATCAATTTGTTCTGTGTCTAGGGTTTTCTTTCGGTGGGTAAAAATCATCCAGATGACATATCTCCTCATTTTCCCCCGCCCTTGGGTGGAGCGGGAGATAGTGCTAGACTCTTACTAACTAAAAAACCCAACCCGTTCCTTTGTTGCCTTTTATACCGGGGCCAAGCCTTCCTTTCGGAGACAGACCCCAGTAGGCTTCGACCTGCTGAAAAAAATAAAATAAAGATTGAGCCAGCCCTCTGGTCAAAATGTCGATCAGTCACACACGGACCCTATGGTGAAGCGGTTCGACTCCAAATGGCTCACAACTGTTATTATCAATAAGGTATTTGCACCATTTGAGGGTCTCGGCAGCGCCGGTACAGCCTGACTTACTTAGAATATTGGATGATGCTAGGATGTCGATACTGGTTGTGTCCCACAGCAGGAATCTAGGTAGTAAATCTTAGTAATTAACATTACATTTGCGGGTAATTGGAGAAACAATTAAAAAACCATTGTGTTTCACGTAGATCTGTGTTCCAACGGCTTCGATGTACGGTAACTAAAACATAAAATCATGTGAAACCATAACCTCTTGTAATTTTTAAATGTATGAACTTCCGGCGCAGTCAAGTGGTTGAGCTACATCTGGCCGCAACGAATCTCGCTTTCTTATACTTCTCTTCTTCTGTCCTTTTTTGTCACTTAGAACTGTCAATTATTAGAGCGAGAAAGAGAGCGGGAGTGTAAACGCGCGTGGTGGAATCGTCTAGGTAGTAGGCAACTCAGAAAAGGATAGAAACATAAGAAAGTATGTTTCGGTGCTGCCAGATATGGCTCAACTCTAAAGAGGTGACCTGCAGACGGTACGGCAAACTAACGTCCCAACCAGGGTGACCTTGCTAGTTTAAATCTAAGTAGACAGCAGTTGTAATCCATGACCTTCAACGCCCTTGGTTGAGTGGCGCGTTTTCCCAACCACCGAACTTATTGGTGCATGATTCACATCCATGTAGCAGGAACACAAACCAAACACATAAACCAAGGTGACCTTGACTGAACTGCTAGTTTGCACCCGTCTGGTCCACCGTTTGCTGTAGCGGAGTTGGCAAAAATAGACTGGAGAAGAGCAGTGAAAATTGTCAAGTGTTTCAATTGTAGTTGAGCGGAGCGAAGTAGAGTTGAGCTACCCTTGGCACCGTAGCCTGCTCGATTCCGGAAAGTCGGATTCTTGTCAACGGCATGGGGCCATATGGTTATATGTTTTATTTGAAAGTCCGCTCAGCTCCACTAACACTGTTTTCACTGATGCGATGGCCTATTCACTCCCCACTCCACCCTGCTCGGCATTAGTGAGAAAACACCTTAAAGCATAGAGATTTTTTATCAGAAGTCTAAATGACACATGTCCACGTCGTGGCACTTCAGTAGCGCTAGTCAATCAAATATTAAAGCTGTAAAGCATGGCACTACGGCTTTAGCTTAACAAATACATAAGCTAATTATAGCATGAACATAAGTTGATATAAAGATCGCGCCGATGTAAGGAGCGAATGAAGGCAGACAGGTGTGACGCGACAACACGTAAACGACGACCATTTTGCATAGAAATTGTTCCACGGGTAATATATTCTTTAAGGTTGTCGCATTGTCTCGACGGAACTGTCTGCTTTAAGAGCTTCCAAACTCTCTAAAAATATTTTGGGAACACAGATATTCACTAGGTGTCTATTGAAATCAAATCACAATTTGTGTAAAACTAATCCAATAAAGACCTCTAAAAATCTGCTATTTTATATTAACTCCTCTTTATTACCTATATAGTCATAAATTAAAAATGTAAAAAAAAATATTTATAAAAACCTTGCATTTTCATCAAGATTCTAAATTACGAAAATATATTCCAAAAATTTTTACAGTTTAAAAAAAACACGTTTTTCCTGGAACAGGTTTTGAAAATACTCGAATTCATGACGGAATTACCGAATGACGACAGAGCATTCAGGTGCTGTAGATTTGTCTTTTGTCGCGTTGTATTTTTTTATCAAACACTGCGTTGGATGAATCTTTTAAACCATGCTCAACGAATAGGGGAGGGCCCTCTTAAGAGAACATGTATATACCTATTTCAAATTAAAATTCAGAATTTTCAAATATCTCAACATTCCTGTACAAAATAATGGAATCTGTTGAAAATAAGGAAACCTAAGACGCTTGGAGCGTTCTGTCTAAATTACCTCGGTTTGTCTTATCCCGTCCAACGATTTCCGACATGTTTACACTGACTCGGCTGCCGGGAAATATCCCATGTAACATGTCACGAGTAAATGTGTCTTCAGCTTTATTTAAATCGTACAATTTATATTTGAACTCATTATTCATTAAATTATACCAACCCTGTCGTACTTACCTAAGCTCATAAAACCCACTTAGCAGAGTTAAACTTTAACAATAAGCACCTAAATTGAGTCTGCATTGAGAGCCCCTTGCAATTTTTTTTAACATACATTAATATTAATCCCTTGCTACCTAACCATAGTAATTACATCACTAGACACACATAATTGATTGATCGTTCACTGCTCACCGGTGAACTTATTCTCATATATTGTTGTAAATATGACTTATATACTCATCAATATATTCGGAGACAGCATGTTTAACTGAATTACAAATTTTAGAGGTAGAAATAAATATTACAAGCAATAACGAGTTACCATCAGCTAGAGCTTTAATTGTTTGTCTAAGACTCACAAACTCTACATTATTACAATTCTTAACTAAGAAAAATCTTCCGTTTAAAAATGACCACAGGCTTCAAACGTTACTACCAATCTCTGTAATTCTCTAATTCTCTATAATAATTCAGTGTAATGACTACTTCTATAATAAATACCCTACCTGGTTTCAATTCGTTTTTCAGTTAAATGCGTGTGATCAATTACATATTGCTGAAAATTAATTAATTGAATTGATCAGTTCAATAATGAGAAATAGAGATCACTAAGTAACTAAGTTTTGATAATAACCCCCCCACCCTTTAAATAGAATGCATTAATTGCTGATGAAAAAGTTATGACCGGAGATGATTTGACTACTAAATTATTTACTATTGTGTTTCGTGTTGGCTCACCGTAAATCAATGCCACCAATCCATTTCTAATAACGAGTCTAGTTGGTTTTATTACTCAAATGGTTTTCATAAAGCTGATCAGAGGGCGCTACGGTAGAGCGCCCTCTGATCAGCTTTATGGAAACCATTTGAGTAGTTAATATTAAAATCTCCAGCAATGATAAATTTCCTTGAATTTAATGAAAAGAGAGTGCCCTAGTCAAGCATTCAATCGATGTTCGAGCAATAAGTAGAAATAAATGTTTCTGATTTTTTCCTGTTAATTAATTTGACTTGTACTACTTCTTTACTCGAATTAGAGACTTGAGTGGGCAAAGTAGGGTTTGATTGATTTATGCGAGTCCTTTGTATCGTTACTTTATCGTTATTTTCAAAACACTTGCTCAGAAAGTGACTCTTATTGCACTGCACTTAGGTATATAAAGGCGCTTGTTACCAAACTGTGAAAGTTTGATTACCATTACGCACTCGTGCTATAATGTAGTTAAAACCTTTTTATTCAACCTCTTTCTTCACAAAACAAATTTTGAGTACGAAAAAATTTCGCATAAGTTATTGCGTTCAATGGTATATATAAGCCTAATTATTTCATACAATTTTAACCATTTTAACTTGTACAAACGAATTTATTTAATAAAAAAACATTTAGTAAATAAATCGTACATTCACATAAAAATTGTTTTTTTTTTTGTGGTCTATGGCCGCCATTTTAAGATGCGCGCGGTTTTTGGCTTGATTAATTCGAGTGTAATTCAGTGGTTGTCTTAATTAACTAAAATTAAATACTACAAAATCATTAGAAAATGTTACATGCGTATTCCATTGTCACTACAAACGCTTTCAATTCCCTGCCCTGGATTACGATCCGGAGGGCACTCCGGTACCACCAGGTACCCGAATACCTCTGTCGAGTAGTCGAGGCCTACCTGTCAGACAGGTATTTTATTTTATTTTATTTTATTTTATTATTTTCGGAAAACTTACAGCTAAGATAAAGATAGTTGAAAAATATTGAAAGAAGGCCAATTACAAGTTTTCACAGATAATATTAGAGCAGAACAAGAGACAGTAGACAGATAAAAAGAGAAAAAAAAAAGGACGCTCGGAGCAAGTACATAATTAATAATAGTAAGAAAAATTAAACGTATGTGCACTAGATTTCTCGAAGATCGTTGAAACTGTCAGCGGTCTTCGAAAAATCCAGCACACATAATTTTCTTAAGTTTGGTGATGCTGGTGGAGAACAGGTCTAAATCATCAACATATTCACACATTGCGTTGTACGCTTTGCTAGCTCTTATCATGTAAGAGTTTTGCCTGTAAATACACCGCACTGAAGGAACGTATAGAGGTCGATGATTCCTAAAATTAAAGGATGGAACACGCAGTCCAATCTTGCCAACCAGTTCCGAGCAGTCGACTGAACCATTCGCTATATTAAACAAAAGTGTCATGTCAGCAATTTTTCTTCGCTCATTTAATGGAAGAATGTGAAACTTCCTGCAGCGACTATGATAGCTAGGCAGGTAAGTTTTAGATCTAAACTGAATGTACCTTAAAAATTTCTTTTGGATACTTTCGATGCGGTTGATGTAACAGTTGTAAATAGGGTTCCATACCGGTGAACAGTATTCGAGATGACTACGCACAAAAGCACAATAAAGGATTTTGAGTGTTTTAATGTTTTTAAAATCAGCTGATACCTGCTGATACAAAATGAAACCTAGTGCTTTTGAAGCTTTTTTAATCATATTATCAACGTGTGTGTCAAAGAGTAGTTTTGAATCAAAAGTGACGCCTAAGTCTCTGATTGTGTTAACTCTGGCTATTGAAGTGTTATTTAGTTTGTAATCGTAAAGAACGGGTTTAGGTTTGCGAGTAAACGTACATAGATAACATTTGGAAACATTTAAATCCAACCGGTTGGCAACACAATAATTCTGAAATCTCTCCAAATCATGTTGGAGATGTTCAGCGTCTCTTTCAGTTCTAATTTCACTCAGAATCTTCATGTCATCCGCAAACAAAAGAACTGATGAGTAAGAAAAGCATGAAGAGACATCATTGATAAAGATATTGAACAACAAGGGTCCAAGTAACGATCCTTGAGGAATTCCTGAGGGGACAAAAATAGGCCTAGAGGTGTATCCATTTAGAACAACAGTTTGACATCGGTTGGCCACATACGACGAGAACCACCTAAACAGACTTCCACTGATACCTATAGCTAAAAGCTTTTGCAGTAATATAGAATGATCCAAGCGATCAAAACACTTGCTGTAATCAGTATAGATTACGTCTACTTGAGTGCGACGAGACATACATTCAGCCAAGTAATCACTACAAAGGACAAGATTAGTGGTTGTGGACCGACCTCGCAGAAAACCATGTTGGCGGCTACTAAAAGTTAATTTAAGAGTAGCATATAGCTGCTTGTGTATTATTTTTTCCAAGATTTTGGCAAATATGCATAGTTTAGAGATAGGTCTGTAGTTTTCCACACAGTCCCTAGGCCCTTTTTTGTGGATAGGAGTGATTAATGCCGACTTCCAAATTGCAGGTACCTGACCCACCTCCAAGGAGCGCCTAAACAACAGTGAAAGCGGAGTAGACAGACTTTTAGCACACTTAAGTATAAAAAACGGAGGAATATTATCTGGTCCTGCAGATTTTGTTAGGTCAACTCCTCTAAGTAGTTCAAACACCTCCAACTCACTAACTTCGATTGAATGTATGTCCGAAACGAAATCGCCTAACGGCGTGTCAGAACCCTGTGAGCTATCATTGGAATGATTATTGTCACTATTGGTGCCGTCGGAATTAAGAAAATTCGAATAAAAACAGTCGCTAAACATGTTGCAGATAACCTCCCCGTCACCTGAAATGCGATCCTTATATTTTAATAGAGAGGGATAAAGGTTAGTTTGTTTTTTTGATTTGACATACGACCAAAACGCTTTGGGGGATTTAAATATATTTTCTTCAATTTTTAAGATATAATTACTAAACATTTCGTTTTCAACTTCCTTAGCACGCTGTCGAAGCAGGACGAACGACTCATAATCACTAATGTTACCGTATTTCTTAAATTTAGCGTGGTGTTTTGCTTTTTCTTTAATAATTTTAATCAAAGGCTGCTTGTACCAGAGAGGATATTTGCTGGACGTAACGACTGTCTTAGCAGGTACGTAAGAATCACGCAAATCATTAATAGTGTGGTAAAAAAATGTTATGGCGTCCTCGAGTGTTCTAGTACGCACTTCGCTGTGCCAGTCGATCTCGCTAAGCCGGTCGTTAATTGCCGTGTAATCGGCTGAACCGTATAGGAATTGAATACGAGACAGTACAGGAAGAGTATGAAGTTCTACAAAATCAGCGGACACACAAAGAGCTTTGTGATGTGGATCTTCCGGCACCAGAGGGTCGTCGCAACTCGCGACTGAGACCTCATCATTACATAGAACTAAGTCAAGAATTTTCTTGTTTACATTTACATGTGAATTGAATTGCGAAAAATTGCAGAGGGTAAAATTATCAAACAAACTTATCTGAACATGACCTTGGATATTACCAGGTGAAAAGGACTGACCATCTTCATCTGGTTTCCAGGTTATGTTCGGTAAGTTAAAATCACCGAGCACTAAGAATTTGTCAGAAGGGTGCTTCTGAACAATATCTATCAGATTATTGGAAAAAAATGTTAACTGACCTGCCTGGGAGTGGCCAAGATTTTGATTGCAGATGTACACTACACATATATGCATTTTATATGATATACGCGGTCTTTTCCTATGAAGGGTGATGGTAATCCACAAGTCTTCTGCAGACGAGAACCACTCACTGCGTATATCACTGACCAGTTCGCGACGCACTGCAATAAGCACACCACCCCCTAACGTTTGATTCGTACTAGAATAATTTCGATCGCGCCTCCACACTACGTAACGATCGTCAAACAATTCACTGTCTTTAATACCCTCGATAAGCCAAGTCTCAGTCAAACAAATAATATCGTAGGAATTACCACAGACGTTACGATAGAATACTGATGTTTTTGTGCGCAATCCCCGAACATTTTGGTAAAAAACACTAATAGGCGACATCGCAAATAGAAAGATGAAATATTAGTTCTTCAATAGAAACGGTTATGTAGGGTACATTCAGTTTAAAGCAAAATATTGAATTATCATGAGTTACTAATAAAATGAGCGAGATCAAGCTAACTACAGCTTTAATTATAAGCAAATAGAATTTAATAGTATAATAGCTATGGTCAAAAGCGAGCGATAAGCGAACAAAAGGATATCGGCAAAGGAATGTGTACAAAAAAATGGAACCAGTGATTCTCAAACTATTGACGTTGTAAGTACAAGTACAATGGTACGATAAATTATGAGACTGACATAACATTTTTAACTTAAAAATTTTTTGAGATCCTGTTCCGTTTTTACGTGGTGGGTGGGAGATGTAGCATTTTTCTTTATCAGAATTTTGCAACCAACAACCCAAGTGTATAAAAAACCACGTTCTTTAGCAAGTTTTTTTGTTTTGTTTAGAAGCACTTTGTTCTCAAAAGTTAGATGATCATTGACGTAGATGACACTGTCCGACTGCAAACCCAACTTGTTGGCCGTCATAGAAGATTTGAGTTTTTTTGCTGCCGCCACGAAGTCATTCTTCAGGTATCTGTTATGAACCGAACAAATAATATTTTTATTTTGATCGTTGTTTCGCATAGGTACTCTCGCGAAAAAATTAATTTGTTCTTTCGGGATTTTGCATCCAATCAAATCTCCAATCTTGCCAATGATTTCGAACAGATTTTCTGAGTTGGTCATTGGAACACCCTTAATTTCCAGGTTGTTCAATCTAGATCTTTGTTCGGCTTCACGATGGAGATCTTCAATTCTGGAACATCGATCGTGTAACGCTGCCATCTGGTCCTTCGTCTTCCTAAGGCAGTCCACTTCACTCTCCAATCCCGAAACTTTGGTGACTAATGCCTCCACCGTCTGGTCCAGGAACTCGACATCCATTTTTAAACTCGAGTACTCAGATCTGATGGATTTGAGCTCTGCCAGTTCCAATTGGATTGCCTTCATATTCTCCATCAGAGTAGGTAAGGTGTCCATTTGGGCTGAAAGGGCTTTTAGCTCTAACATAATGGATTCCATATCAGCCTGGATCTGTGACTCACTAGCTCGCGCGCTGGATATGTAACTCTCAGCAACAGTGCTGTCGTCTGCATACCCAAAGGTACCGGGCTTAAGCAGATCGTTTATGTGCAGCAAGAATAATGTTGCCGAGAGTACTGACCCCTGAGGGACCCCGGCATTAATAGCCATTTGATCAGACGAGCAGCCATCGATAACCACTCGAATGGACCGGTTATTCAGGAAGTCTGCGATCCAAGCACACAATCCAGCGGGTAAACCGAAAGAAGTAAGCTTACTAATAAGGCCTTCGTGCCAAACCCTATCGAAAGCCTTCGAAATATCGAGGGAAACGGCAAGCGCTTCCCCTTGCTTCTCGATGGCCTCACTCCAGATGTGGATGGCATACGCTAGAAGATCTCCAGTTGACCGATTTCGGCGAAAGCCGTGTTGACGGTCACTGAGAATATCATTAGCTTCTAGGTATGCCAGGAGCTTAGTGTTGAGTACACGTTCCATAGTCTTACAGAGAATGGACGTTACTGAGATTGGTCGGTAGTTAGCTGGGTCAGCACGACTCCCTTTCTTGGGCACGGGCTGGACATTAGCTTGCTTCCATGCCATCGGCACTTTTCCAGCCTCAAATGAAAGCCTAAATAGGCGTGTCAGGATCGGAGACAGTTCAGGCGCACACGTTCTCAGAACAATTGCTGGTATCCCGTCCGGACCGCTAGCCTTGTTCACGTCAAGGTTACGCAACACCCTACGGACGTCCTTCTGATGGATGCGAATATCTGACATACTCGCATCGCAACTATCAGGATGAGCAGGGGGCCGCGCGTTACCTGGGTCTAGACGCGAAGATTCCGCAAAGAGTGAAGCAAACAAATTTGCTTTCTCCTCAGCGGTATGTGCCAGCGACCCGTCGGGTTTCAGCAGTGGCGGTAGTGAGGGGCGGCAGAAGTTCGATTCAACCGACTTAGCCAGGGACCAAAACGCCTTACTACCCGCAGGGTATGAAGCTAGTTTGTTCCCGATGCGGCTAATGTGGTCGAACCGAGACCTCCGCATCACCTTCTTGCAAGACTTGGCAGCTCTGTTGAAGGCTCTCGAGCTAGTGAGTCACAGATCCAGTCTCTTCGAGAGGCTATGGTTGAGCGCTTGAACTTGTCCTTGGAGGCAGTCTCCGAATGGGGCGATGCCAATTTGGTCAGGTTCAACGCTGCAAAAACCCAGGCGTGTCTATTTTCCGCTAAAAGGAGCCAATTCAGTCCTGCTCCAACTTTCCGGGGTGTAACCGTGCCGATAACCGACCATCTTGACCTTCTTGGTGTTACGCTGACATCAACACTCAACTTTGGGCCATACATCGAAGCAAAGGCTCAACTGGCTGCAAAAAAGCTGGGAGTTCTCGCAAAGGTCAGACAGTACTTCACGCCGGAACAGCTGCTCAAACTTTATCAAGCGCAAGTTCGATCGTGTATGGAGTATTGCTCTCATCTTTGGGATGGATCTGCCCGATACCAGCTTGATGCACTTGAGGCAATTGAGAGGCGAGCCAGAAGGATAATTGGCGATGATACACTCGTCGAGTCGAGGCTTCAAAGTCTTGAGCATCGACGCAGAGTTGCTAGCCTGTCGGTTTTCTACCGGTTGCATTTCGGGGAGTGTGCGTCGGAATTGCATAACCTAATTCCGCCTAGCCCGTTTCATCATCGGACTACCAGACGTACGGCTATGCGCCACCGGTATATGGTGGATATCCCACCAACACGCACAAAACGTTTTGGGAACACATTCATTGTGCGTGCGGCTAGGGAGTGGAATTCCTTGCCGGAGTCTGTGTTTCCTGATAGCTACAACCCGGGAATCTTTAAGTCGAGAGTGAATAGGTTTCTTTTAGGTAAGCGCGTTCCATCGTCGACCGCATCGTCGCATTCCATCAGGTGAGATAGCGGTCAAGCGCGAACCTATCAACAATAAAAAAAAAAAAAAAAAAAAGCCTGAGCGGGCGTAGCAGTGGCGGTGATAGTGGGGCGAGGGCTGGATGCTGTCGAGGATTTACAATTGCCACACTTCCAAGTATTCTTGCGATCACCCAATTTCCTCCATCCACCTTCGGTGATGCCAGCACAGGGGAAGTCGAATTGACCTTGACATCCCATACATTTAGCGCCATCTCTACTCTCAGCTTGACAACGCTTGCATTTAAACATTTTGCGAAGTTAACAAAAACTTTGAGAAACGTAGTCAGGTAATTAGTCGTTTACCGAGACGCGAAGTTTATGCGTATGACCGATTTGCTGTCTACCGACGTACTGAACGTATATTGTCTAACCCGGTCACCAGGGAGACTGGAAACGTCGGGAGATGTCGTGCGGTGTTCCGCAGGGGTCGGTGCTAGGGCCACCCTTGTGGAACATCGGGGACGATTACGTGCAGCGAGGCGACCTCCCTGACGGGGTCAGCGTGGTCTGCACGCAGATGACACGCTGGTTCTAGCGCAGGGAGAGTCATACCGGGCGGCGGCCGCTCTAGCGACACGCGGGGTTGCGATGTTCGTTGATAGGATCCAGGAGTTGGAACTCGAGGTGGCGCTGCGCAAATCCGAGGCCATGTGTTTTCACGGACGCGGACGTCAGAACGCGCCACTATCGGGTTCCCTACTAACGGTAGGTGGAGTTCGCATCGGCGTCGGGTCATCGATGAGGTACCTGGGACTCATTCCGACAGCCGATGGAATTTCGAGGAGCATTTCCGACGTCTGGCTCCCAAACTTAACCGGAATGGGGCCGCTCTCAAGCGGCTCCTGCCCAACCTTGGGGGTCCAGTTGCCTCCTGCCGGAGGCTCTACGCGGGGATCGTTCGGTCCATGGCCCTCTACGGGGCGCCGTTGTGGGCGCCGTCGCTGTAAAAGCGACCGGCGGCGAAGCGGCGAGCCTTCTGGCTGGCCTACCACCGTAGGATCTAGAGGCAACACTCCTTGCACACATGCACGATATGCGCGTGGAGATGCAACGCCGGGGTGAGAGTTCTCTGTCGCGACAGGTCACGGCATAGCGGACAGAGCTCCGGCGGGATCTCATGGTGGAATGGCGTCAGCGACTATCGCAACCCAGTGCTAGGCATACAATTATGGCGATAAGTCCCCTCTTTGAGGCGTGGCTGGAAAGAACTCACGGCGTCCTTACCTTCCGCATGACACAGGTCCTCACCGGAAATGGCAAATTCGGGAGGTTCCTGTTCCGAATTAAGTGACGCCCGGGTGTCGCCAATGTGTGGAACGCCCGGAGGACATGCTGGAGCACACAGTCGAGGTGTGCCCTGCTTAGGCGGAGCATCGCCGTGCCCTCGTGGGGGTGATCGGCGGCGGAGAGCTCTCGCGCCGGGCTTTGTTTGAGGCCATGGTCCGGAGCGAGGAGGAGTGGCAGGCGGTCGCCGACTTCTGCGAAGCAGTAATGCTCGCTAAGGAGGAGGCCGACCGCATCAGGCAACGGCGCTCTCGCCGCCACCGGTATTCCGATCCCGATTTCCAGCCACCGTAGGCGCGGGCTTGCGGACAGCGAGCAATGGTAGCTCGCTGTCCGGCCGTCGGACCAAGTCCAAGTCGTCGACGGCGCGCACTGTTCCCGCGCGCCTCAAGGAGTTGTCAGCAACAGCAGGGGCCCAGCCGGACGAAGCCTACTGGGGCCAGGGTTATCCGAAAGGGCGCTCGAGCCCCGGTATGAAGACTTGAAGGAACGGGATGGGTTTTTTAGTCAGTAAGAGTCTGACACTATCTCCCGCTCCGCCCAAGAGCGGGGGTTGTCATTGGATGATTTTTCCCATCGAAAAAAAAAAATTGTCTCTACGAAAGATATTATAGTAAAAAATGCCTAGTCTTACGCTTATGTTTTTTGCGTGAAAAGACGCAAAATACATAAACGTAAGACTAGGCAGTATGATTCAAATACCTTAGCCTTCTCCTAGGGGTAAATAAAAAAATTATGTGCGCGCATATGAAAACAGATTTTTACCGCCATGTCACAAAAAAGTTATCTACTAGTTTTACTGTTATTTTCTTCACAAGTGTATTGAAAAACATCGTATGATACATGAGTAATTAATGATTACCGTTCTCGGCTCTCTTAAGACCCTCGCCACGGCTCGGGTCCAAATACCGCCTCGACTGTAATCACTAACATTACACACTTACATCATAATGTACTATTATAGTTCACGTTTGACCACTATCACACCTGGTGGTAAGCGATGATATGGTCGACGATGAAGTACGTTTGCCTAGAAGTAACTTATTCTCTCTTGACTTCAATACCTGTAGGTTGTAGCTATTAGGAAACAGATACCGGCACTATAACAATCAAAATTATCAACGACCATATCATCGTCATGTTTGTGTGATGAGCATGATCGTTTTTTCTGTGTCTGGGTGTTATTTATCTATACCTATAAATATATTTATTTAGAAATATATACCTTTATTTATCAGTTGTCTAGTTCTCATAACACAAGCTCTGCTTAGCTTGAGACTAGACGGCGTTGTGTGCTAGTTGTGGAATATTACGAGTACTACTATAATATTATTAAATAGTTGCATTTACTATATACAGCTGGGGCATGCGCTACCCTTACAGTACGATTTTATTATAAATGTAACTCGTTAACATCACTTTTAGACTAAAAACAACAAATAGGTAGGAACGATATTTGTTCTAATGTTATAAAATTTTATTTGGGCTCAATAGTTCTAGAGTAATGAAAACTCTAAAAAAGCGTTTATAAAATGAAAGTGACTATTACATTACCAGCCAGCCATATGATTAAAAAAAAACGAATCCGCGTTCTGAAATTGAAATCCGAAGTCATTTCCAGTTTTAACCGATTTCATCTAGGCTAGTGTGCACCAGATTTACTGACTAGATTAGACTTGGTTTTAAATTATGACTGTCCGTACTTTTACGATTATTTTTGAATATACTATAAAACGAACACCTGGGCAATAAAACTATCATTACGTATATAACGCGTTCTATTTATTATTAACCCTAATTCCGACATAACTCCTGCCTCTGGAATGAATCACTCGCTTGAAGAATCCTCCTAATTGAAAGTAAACTTTAAAGTGGAGCATTCCAAGGTGATCAGGGGGTTTAAACGAATTTTTCAAAATTTTAATTAAATTTTCCTGCAGTGTAAACTAAGCCTTACATTTTATTAATAGTATGGTGGACTTGGTAGAATGTTTCAGTCTTTGAAAAGTAGTGTAACTCTTATAATTCGTTTGAACAGTTTTAATGCTTTTTTATGTGGGAGATCATAAATGACGTCTTCCGCTCTAAGCTGGAGCGAGAGGAATACTAAGCACTATTGAATTTACCAAGCCAGAGCTTGGTCTTAATAGGACGGCCGGACGACGAGTTACCCATCTATTGCCGTCCAAAAGCCCGCACCTAAGGTGGCTGGAAATCACCCTGAGGCTCCTGATGCCCGGGACATTTCCTGTCGACGGCTAGACCTCATGGTCGCTTCCCATCACAGAATAGATGAAAGTTACCATTCACTCTGGCTCTGGACTATAGCCTAAACTAAGACACAGCGGTGCGCCACCTAAGCGGGGCACAAACCATTATAGCTAATCGGTTACTTTTGTTATTTTCCTTATATTTTTATAAGTGAAGATGAAGCTAGGTAATATTTTGTACATTGGTTTTGTACTCAAATGTGTAATAATTACTCGTAGCATTAGATATTATTTTCCAAAATAATATGTTTGCACCCATTTCATTAACATTAAATATTTTATCTCGGCACTTCTGTCATTCGAAGATAAAACTCGACAAGCGAGAGCGCACGCGTAGGTGGGGATCCGTAGCTCGGAAATACAGAAAATATTAATGAAATTATTCTTGGAGTCAGCTGATACTCAGCCGTTCAATTATTCTCGGCAATAGACTTAATAAAAAAATAACACGCCACATGTTTTCAATGTGAATATGTCTTCAAAATTGCTTCTGACTGGAAGGCAATTCAAAAACTGAATGATAACAAAATCGGTGGCAGTTTGGTATTGATGCAATATATTTATATCTTACGGTTATTACAATAAATTATCTTACAGTTTCTCCTGCTCTAGGGTAGAGCAGTGTGGCTTTTCAGACTTTTACTGACTAAGACCTCACCTATATTCCTTCAGTTGCCTTTGCATTCTAGTATGGGTAACTTTTTCAAAAGTCAACCCATGGCCTGAAGGAAGATAGTAGATCTTGGATATGGTTTTCATGACACAGCCACACACCATTTTTTTGCTACTTACCGACAAACAAATATAAGAATAGATACTCCTCTTGCATCGATGTAATATCAACCAACCAACTGAGCGATGTCGGAAACTCATATTTCACTAGAGAACCC
The DNA here is from genome assembly GCA_910589285.2 of Mythimna ferrago. Lineage (NCBI taxonomy): Eukaryota > Metazoa > Arthropoda > Insecta > Lepidoptera > Noctuidae > Mythimna > Mythimna ferrago. Next base: position 12,100,125 of record OU342673.1, on the reverse strand, counting down.
TATAAACAAAGATGTTATCTAAACACATACAAAGATTTTATCTTTACACGTATATCAATAGCGATCAGTGTAAAGGCTGTGAACTAAGATAAACGGTTTAACTTTATCTTTGTTTCAGATGTGGCCGTTGATGAGAACATAAAATGTGTATCTACGAGTACTTCGAAAGATATATGTCATAGGCAGGCAAACAAATATAATAAAGTTTTATTAACATGGGCGCGGGTTATTAATTAATCGCCAACAATGCAGAATGCCACTCGTGCTGTAGATTACCGAAATGATCCCAAATACCAGTGGTTTTCGAACATGCGAAGAAAATGCTACCGAGAGAACATCACTCACAGCACCATACTCAATGAAAATTACATTGGTAAGTGAATAAAAGTACTAAAACTAAATAAATAAACTATGACCTTTTACCATCTGTACAGTGGCCGCACGTTACTGGTAATAAGCCAGTGTAAGCTGACCTCGTATTCTATTAAAACTTCGTACTACGCTAAGCCAGCTCAAGGTCAAAGTGTTATCACTACGTGTGGCTTGCTGTACCACTTTTTCCGAAGTCACTGTCTCATTGTTACACTTGTATTTCCATTATCTGTTTCGTTCCATGTAAATAATATTTGAAACTGTTTCGGTCACAATACGACTGCCCGTTTGTAAAGTATCAATTTAATTGACGAGACTTATCTGATACTGTCTGTATAAAGTTATGCACGAACACGCTCTAAAAGATTACAAAAATCATGTTTTTGTCCGTCGTTGCTTTATTTGTATTGGTTATTTTCTGAGGAGTGTAGTTGGCAATCAATTTTTTTAACAATAATAAAAGATTGTCCAAAGTAGATTACTCTGTGTTACATTTCATATCGTACCTATTCTTACTTGTTGCGATATATCACACTAAAATTTATCAAAGTAAAACTTACCGAAGAAGTTAAATTGCAATTAAGTAACTGAAAATGCTGCAACTTATCATCATTCGTTTTCTTGAGGACGATAATCTAACCATCCTATAATAATTCATTCCTTTTCTGTTTTATTTTTATTTTATTTATTTATTTAACTATTTATGTACACATATGGAAATAAAAGAAAGGAAGAAGGAAGAAAGGAAAGGAAAAAAAAGGAAAAGGAAACAGAAAGAGAATAGTACAAAGGTGATACTTATTTCTAATGAAATCTCTTCCAGCATACCCGCGAAAGGAAAGTTGAAGAAAATAGAGAAGTAGACACCTACAGCATCAGTTGCGAAAGTGTAAAAAAGCAATATTGACATATTATTTTAGTCCTCAAGCTAGACTGAGTTTGTTCCTTGTAGATTATATGCTGCATTGTACTGATCCCCGAGAAACAAGCGCAGTCTAGTAAGTTGATCACTAAAGACAATGACCCTTTTGACACCTTTTTTAATTGGCTCAAGCGCACCAGGCCTTTGATAGTATACAAATACTAGCAAAGGTCTGGGTGAGAAACCCCACTGAAGGGCGTGTCTGACTAATACTGACTAAAACTCCCCATTATTTTTAGTAGAGGAAATCATCTAATGACTTCTCCCGCTCTGGGCGGTGCGAGAAGGGACTTTTACTGACTAAAACTGATTTCAGTGTTTTACTCGTATGTACTGTTTATTGCCATATTTTAGTTTGATTTTAGTTAGTTATAATTATCGTAGAGGTATTTTTTTATTTTACTGTTATTCTATTTAGTTAAGTATTTTTTTTTAATGTTAATTTATTCGTGTAAATAAATAAATAAAGAGTTAGTACCTAAATCATTATTTATTTGCACAGAAGGTGATGTATGGTGCCCGCGCACGTTCGACGGATTCTCGTGCTGGGATGAGACGCCTGCCTCGACCGTAGCCTACCAGCCGTGCCCGCAGTTCATCGTCGGATTTGACCCTAAGCGATTCGCTTACAAGAAGTAAGTACTGCCTGCCTTTTTTTTACACTACTGCACTAGAAGGCCCACCTTCTGGTGGTTATATTAGCATAGTGCTTTGAGTCCTCAAAAAAAATTTGTTCAAGTTGTATTTCACATTGTCGCGACGCCATTTGCAGCATTGGCTGTTGGTGAGCACCCTAATTTAAAGACACAAAGCCAGACATACAACAAAATGCTACCAAACATGAAGAAATCACCTATTTAACAGTATCCTCCACTGGACGTGGCGATATCTCATATCTTTACATAACCGAATTGCTTTGTTTGCCTTCAAAGTTCCATTTTGTAAAGTTGCAGTGATTTATTGTTTACCACAATTTCCAGGACGTCAATTAGGATGAATATTGTGATGTAAAATTGGTATTGTTTTGTATCTCAAATGTTCCCACAACTGGACAATATGTAGATTGAAACTGGCGCAATTTATTTATTTATTTGTTAACCTCACGATATTGGTGTATCCATCGATATATGTGTACTACGTACTAGATTAGGCGTGCCGAACACTCACTTCCATCGAATCCGTTGCACTGAATTCTAGGCAAATTGACATTGATGACTTTAGTGCAATTTTGACGTTCATACAGTGTGAGAGTGGCGCTTATAAATTCAAAAGAAAGTGAATTTGAGATGTAAATAATAATTCATAGTCATGAAAGTAAAATAATTGATTATTCAAGGAATTTAATAGCTTCAAATATCGTATGTATGTTAGAAATATAGTATGTTAGAAATTATATTATTTTATTTAAAAGCTTTTCCATTTTACAATCATAGACTAAAACATGCAGATGTTCCTCCCACAAAAACCGGGTTTTTACCTACAACTGCTTTAGTGAACACGAACTTTACATGCTGTTTTATTCCGTTTTTATTTTTTGAATATTTTATTTAATATTTTTTTCTTTTTTGTATAAATAATAGGTACCAATGAATTCCGTCAAATTCAATAATTATGAATACGCCTGTTTTTCGATACTGTAAAAACTCATCAAGAAATGCGAGCAAATCATTGAGTATCAGTTTTCATCGCTAAGTTTTGTGGTTAAGCATTCTGTCATAAGTAAGCACTGAGGTATTACGTACCTACCTAGATAATATATATACATAGATTAGTATTCAAATATAAATTAGGTTCAGTTGAATTTGTAGTCATACTATTTGTGTAATATAAGTGATACATCACTAAGTGATCATTACTGTTATTGAGATTTCGTCTTTCATAAACTATAATTATATTTCAAGTTTTTCCACTCTGGTCAGCCAAAAAGAGAAAAATTGATAAAATATCTTCAAGAGGATAGACGTGACAACACGTGGCTTCTTACAAAATATCCGTTTATCTGCTCTGCACACTTTCAAACTGATGATACTATAGCTGGAAAACGTTTTCTTATGAGTCGGCTATTCCTTGCAGTAATGCTATTCCTTCAGAATGTGCCTTCAAACATTTACAGCTTTCCCCAAATCATTTAACCAAGTGCAAATTTCTGACTCCGAATCAATTTTTGATTCGCCCCGAAAAATTAAGTTCAAAATAGATTTAAAAAAAGTTTTAGTTTTTATGTAATTTATTCATCACCACTGCTTTTAAAACGGTGAAGAAAACACTAACGTGGAGTGTTGGTAAAATTTTGAAATGGAGTTTTATTGTAATGAAGTATTGTAGGCAAAAAACTGTGTCACTTCTGCGGTATAAAAATTTATATGAATAACATGTCATTACACTGTGTTGAACTAAACGCGTAAGTACTGCAAAATTCATGGCGCTTAAGACGTATTGGTCGCGAAAAAATGTTTCTTCTAAAAGCTATCAGCGCTTTATATTTTAATAGTTCTGTTAAACGACATAATGCCAATGTAGCGCTGCAGCAGATTTTCACTTTAACTTTATTATAAGTAATTAATTAACTTTTATTTGTATCAATTTATATAATATCAATTAATCTAATAAATAATCACTATATATACAAACTTAAAATAACAATATGTACAAACGAGTAAAAAAGGCTGAAAAACGGGGAAAAACTTAGAGGGCATCAAAAAATTCGTCCACATCGATGTCAGTGGGAAAAGTGCCCAGAACGCTGGCAGCATTGCCACGCTGGATGGCAATGCTGATTCGTTGACTGAAGAACAGTCCAGCCCTCTGGTCACGCGAAGAGTCGACCAACTGTTTGCTGATATCTCGGACAACTCGATGAGCGCTCGGACCCCATGGCCCTAGAGTTTCAACCCCAAACGGCTCAAACACATAACTTCCAATGAGGTTATTATATTTACGCCGTTTGAGGTTTTCTGCACCTGCAGCAGCCGCCCCAGCACAGCCCGCCGTACTCAGAAGATGGGATGGCGCAAGGGTATCGACACATGTTGCATCCCACACCAAAGGCCTACCCAATTTCCAAGGCATTATAGTCATCCCATCTGGCCTCTTCCCATCGTCACGTGCCAAGCCATTGGGTTCTAAAACAGCTGGCACCCCGGCGGTGACAAGAGCTCGACGGATGATGTCATTAATACTGGCATGCCGTGCTATCCGACCAGCGCTTCTGCTGCAAGATAGGCCATGGTGTCCGAGGCGGTCGACTGCTTCGCCACACCGACATCGATGTGGAGCTCCACTAGGAGCACCTAGACGCAGGCATGTAGCGATCCGGAAGGTGGTGTCACTTAGCAAAGTACCTATGTTAGGTGACGGTAAAGCCTGTAGCCAAAGGCCCGACTCCCATTCACCCACAGCCAGTAGGCGAGCGCGCTCAGCAGTATTGGTGGACGTATTAATGAGATTATTCCGTACCAACCTGCAGAGCGGCTCATCCCACTGTCTCTGGGAAGATGGATTTTCGGGCAACGCCTTGTCCGGGCAAGTGATTTTCCAGGCGCTTACTGCATCGGCCAAGCACGGCACCTCACAGCTAACCAGTGATGGAGTCAAAATTCTTTTGGTCAACTGTTGAGTGCTGTGGACCGAAGACAGGAACGCCGGTAGGCTTACACTAGAAATTTTGCGGATGCCGAGCCCACCAAAACGAATGGGTAGCGTGGCTTGTAGCCACGCTCGGTCATCCAGGGCCACATTTAAAATGGAAGAAGTCAGAGTATACCGAATTGTCTGATCAATTTTGTCCAAGAGATGTGGCTGCTTCCATAAAGGGGAAGAGCGGAGAAAATACATGAAATTTGGTGCAAAACAACAATACCGTATGAGGGTGAAGGCCGAATGTAGGTTAATTTTAGAAAGTCTCTCCGAAATGTTTTTAAAACGTTCAATTTTGTCTTCAATGAATAAAGAAAAACTGTCTTCCAAAATTGGAGAACCTAGGAGGTGCAGTGTACTTTTATCTATAATTTTGATTTCGGGAGCTATTGAATAAAATTTCTGTAGAGTCGATTGTCTGTCAGTACTGTCAGGAACAAAAATTTCGCATTTTGAATGATTTAGATCAAGGCCGATGGATCGAAATTGGTCTTTCAGGAATTGGAAATCTTTCAAAACAGTATCTACCTCACCTCCCAGGGTTCCATCATCCAAATACCATAGGTTAAATTTCGAATTTAGTTGTTGGATGATTGGATGGATAGCCAAACTGAAAATGACTGGCCCGAGAGGGTCACCTTGTTGGCATCCAACTGCAGATTCCAAAACCTTGTTTTTATACAATAATTTAGATGGATGCCTATAGCATTGCCACAAAAAGCCGAAAATTTCTGGAAGTTCTTTTTTTGCTTCAGCCAACAAAGTGTCCCTGTTTACAGAATTAAAGGCGTTTTCAACGTCAACCTTGAGGATGACCTTACCCTTATCAGAATTTAGGAAGGTTGTGAGGGCATGTACGGCAGCCTCACAGCCCCCTCTTGAACCAAAGCCAAGCTGTAGGGGCTGGAATTTGTTTGTCAGTGATTGGCTGTATAATTTACAACAAATTTTGGCTGCCATACGCCTGTAGGTGCACCCGACGGCGATGGGACGAATGCCACCATCCTTCTTGCGCAGGGCACATAGATTGGCCCCGTACAAGACATCGACGATGGCATCGTTCACGCCGCCGGAGAGCATAAGAGTGACTAGAGCCACAAGCTCCTTCAAAAGCGACTCACCAGCTTCCCCGGCGCCTGAACTCAAAAGATCCTTCAAGTGTTGAGGAGTCAGGCCGTCGAGGCCACCGGCAGAACCGCTTCTGAAGGAGCTCACGGCTGCAAGTAACTGGGGTGCTGAAATTTGGAAAGATGAATCCGGATTGGGGGTGTCAGGAGGTTCAGGAAAGGTGAGGTCATCCGCAGGCGCTGGGTGTTTACTCTCCAGAGCTAAAAGTGTGTCTGGAGAGTAAGGCGCCACCACATCACTGCTGAACAGTAATCTAGCCGCTCCCCTAATGTCACCCTCACTTATTTTGGATTCCACATGTGAACACAAACCTTTCTGAGAAAAGTTGTTAAAAGCGTGTAAATTTAGATCTAAAATGTGAGCCGAATTATTGCAATTGTCTTTAATTTGGGTAGTTAATGTTTTTTTCGAAACTTTAACTTTTAAATATTTTGACACATAGTTTCCATGAAAGGGCTTGTCTATCACTAAAATATAAGTCAATGGGTGTATCTTTATTTTAGTTTTGATTACTACAACAGATCTTACGAAGACGGCTGAATCGATACATTTATTACCAAGTACTATTAAAACATTAGAATGTTTTAAATCCGTATTCTAGTGTTAATACGAAAGACCTTATTTTTATAAACATACAGGTCAGGTATCACACAAGAAAACATGAATGTAAATTAGGCAATATGGTCCCCTTTCTTTAGGGGTACCTAAATAAAAAATATGACGTACAAGTGACATTTAACCTTGAGTTGAGCTATACACATAAACCCTATACAGGTTTACTGGTAACTCAACGTATTCCTTGCAGGACGTCATGGTAGGAATAAAATACAAAAAAAATAAGCCACCAAAAATGTTCTACCTACATTCAGTAGTTTTTGAATTAGTAAGGTTTTTAGTTTTTATATGCAAAATCCCATATTTAATCATTTGAAGCTCATTTGAAAACTATATACGACGCGACTGTACTGAAATTTAAGTTATCATAATTGATGCCATAGCATATCTGACCCCTAGTACTTAAAAGTCCAAAAACGACTAAACTTAGGCAAAGAGCACTAATCAAAGATTTTTTGCTAATACTTCATACAAAATGTTGACTAGTGCAAAAAAAAATATTACGCCTGATGTACAAATTGCTACAAAAATATCCTTGTCTTATCAGCTATTCAGAAAGGTATAAATTACTGTCAATACTTTTGCATGGGTGACAGGGAAGAGAACAGTTTTATGGGGAGCAGGTAAAATTGCGAGACGGTCATCAGTGTTAGTTAATTTAACTCTACGTCCCACAAGCATATGTTTTGTTAACTAACTGTTACCGCGTATCTTGCTCTTGTGCTGAACTGTGCCTTCATAAGTGCTGACTTTGGCTGAGTATTCTAATCCTGAATAATATGCTGAAATTATGTACAGTTACGCACTTTGTGACGGTAACGCTGCTGAGTCGCGGAGAGAATATTAACTCTGGTTTCCCAAACGCCGACTTCTACATACTACGAGTAGTATCTTTGGATCGACCTATCAGTGGTTATCTGAAAATTGCAACTTCCAAAGAAGCAGGCAAATTGACATTAGTCTAGCTGATCTATTTGGTCTAGTCTGGTCTGGTGGTCTGGTCTAGTGGTCTGGTCTGGTAGTGGTCCGGTGGTTCTGGTCTTGTATGGCTCCATCCCTTTAACAGTTCAATTTAGGTCCTCAAATAGATCGCGTTAAAAGCTCGTGGTAGGGCCTCATGTTATTTAAAGACTTTTAAGTGATATTTCGCCTTGTGATGAAGCATGTCATAAGAAGTAATACTTTTTTTTTCTAATACAATTTGACTCAAAAAAAAGTTAAGATTTTATTGCGTAGGAGGCAACGTTTATACTTTTTATCCTTGTTTTCCTTTGCACCTGCCATGCATCGCAGAGCATTAATGAGTTCGTCATGTTCGTTTGTGTTGCATGAATGGCTATAACCCGAAAATCTTTAAGTCAAGAGTGAATAGATTACTTCTGGGTAAGCGCGCTCCATCGTCGACCGCATCGTCGCTTTTCATCAGTACCCCTAGCAAAGTTGATAATCTGCAATTGTTAACGCTAGTAGAAAATTTCAAATGTACGGGAATGCCGTCAACTCAACGCTGTCACGTGGTCGGAACCAAAAAAATTGGAGGCGTGACCAACTCGGGAAGGTTTTATAAATAAATATCAATGTCCGTGACTGTAATACCAGTCCACGTTTATAATAGCGTTTATCTATTCTGCGAGCTATATTGACCGGCCTTTGTTACCTTAACTTGCCAATCCCGAGGGCCAACGTGGGTGTCAATGATTTTCTATGAAGTTGAATCGCCTGATTTTATCTTATAATATAACGTATAGAAGAGCTTTTTATGCGGTTTGGTAAGCGGTTTTCATAGACGTGACATATTTATGCCATACTAGCTTCTGCTACCGGCTTGGCCTGCGTGAAAGTAGAAAAATATCTCTTATTAACCATATTCCCGATATGAAAAGTAAACGACTTTTTACACCACCTGCTCGATAATGTCGTTTTATACGTCATACAAATCTCACTTAAAGCAAGTCATTCTATCCCTAGGGAGATAATGCAGTATGGCCGATCCCTAGGGAATAATGAGATTTGAATTTAGAACATCATAAATCGTCAACATTGTGAATTAAAATGTACGTGCATCGAACAAGTTGACTCGAAATTCAAACTGGCCACTAACAAAAAAAAAGAAAATACTCGTAGAATGAAACGTGCTTGGGAGCGTTGTAGAAAATTGAAACTATAGAATCTTGGAGTAGTGAATTTTGTTTGTTTGATGAACTTGTAAATAAAATACACTTCTGGACACATCTATTGGCCCACCTTGTATTTTCAGTTTCGTTTGGTCCTAGCTAAAATTTTATATTAGGTCGAGCAAAAAGTTTTTATGCAGTTTTGAACCTGGCACATTCACAATTTCATTCAATAGTCTTTTTTTGAATTTCGAACACAGAATTTAAAGAAACAAAAGACAATTTGGAGCCTGTTTGTTGATATCAAACAATCGAATACTAAGAAAACTTGGTTTTATTGGTTTACTTGGATTTAATTCTTGAAAAAGTGATTGATATCTTTGGTTTTGCAACAAACATTACTTATTCTTAACATTAAGGTGAGGTTCTATCAATAATCTATGGATACTTCACCTGAAGTCGCCGCCCAAGCTGTGGCACTTATTCAGGCCGGACACAGCCAAAGAAACGTGAGTGCTCAACTTAATTTAAGTCGATCTGCGGTCCGAAATGTTTATCGGAGGTACCTAGAGACTGGCGGCTTTGTTCGTCGCCAAGGAAGGCCACGATCTCGGGTCACAACTGAAAGGCAGGATCGATTCATCGTGACGACCAGCTTGAGAAATCGTCACCTTACCTCCATTGAGATACAAAACCAACTTCGCGACTTCCACGGAGTATCTGTGAGCGCTCGAACTGTTCGGAAAAGGTTAAAAGAACGCGATATGGTACCACACAAGCCAGCTAATGGGCCCAAACTAACGCGAGCCCACCGAACAGCGCGCCTTCATTTCGCACGCAGTCATTTAAATTGGACACAGCAAGATTGGAGCCGTGTACTCTTTTCTGATGAGTCTAAAATTGTGTTACATGGCAATGATGGAAGGAAGAAGGTCTACCGACGTAAGGGAGAGCGTTTCGCACAATGCTGCTTTGAAGAGAGGGTTGCTTATGGCGGTGGCTCATGGACTGTCTGGGGCGGTATATCCGCGAGCGGCAAAACTCAACTTGAGGTTGTTACAGGACCACGGCTGCCAACATTAAATGCTGAAAGGTACATTCGTGAGTGCTTAGAACCTCACGTGATACCATACGCGGACTATGTGGGCCAGAATTTCCTTTTTATGCATGATAATGCAAGAGCCCATGCGGCCGGCATCGTCAGGGAATATCTTCGGGATGTGAACATCACAGTTATGGACTGGCCAGCCAGAAGCCCAGACATGAACCCCATTGAGCACATGTGGGACGAGCTAAAAAGACGTGTTAGGGCTCGTCAGCCAGTTGCCCAGACGATGCAGGAGTTGAAAACTGCCATAGAAGAGGAATGGGAGATGATCCCTCAAAATTTCATAGAGCGGTTGATAAACTCTATGCCTAATAGTATAAGAGCTGTGGTAGATGCCCATGGAGGCAACACGCGTTATTAAATTAAACCTTAATTTGATAAAACATGTTTTTTATTCAAAAATCAATTGCCTTTAACAAGGCGCATATCCGACTTGTTAGGCGTAGCTCCATGTCGTATGGTATTCTGAATTCAAATTTAAAACAATACGATCGAAAAAGATGGTAAAATGTATCAGGTTTAAAACTGCATCAACAGTTTTTGTTCAATCTAGCAATCATATTTCGGTAGGGGCCATCGAAACCTAAACTCTAAGGTGGGCCAATAGATGTGTCCAGAAGTGTACTTCTATTTCTCTAATATATGATTTGGTTGAACAAATTGTCTTTTAATTATCTCACAGATGGTGTAAAAAGTAGAATATGCAACACGGGGATAAATCTGTCTTTGTCTTGGGCGGCTTGAATTCCTTACTTCACTCAGGTTTCTTTATTAACTCCCTCGCAATACTCGGGAGTTAATTATATAAATCCCTCACTAAGATGTGCTCTGCTGATACAGTTTATGATGTACACAAGTGTCTAATTTATCCAAATCTGTTCAGCTGTTTGAGCGTGAAGGATTAATAAACAAATGCATAGACATACCTTTCACCTTCATAATACATGCCACAAAAAAATCATGAAACTCGGTCAAGCCGTTTCGAAGAGTTCGATAACAAACACTGTGACACTAGGTTTTTGTATATGTACCAAGTTCTGCCAGCGGCTTCGCCCGCATGGAGGCCGGTTTCTCCATACAAACGTTGGACCCCATTTTCCCCCTTCTGGGTGGAGTTTCATAAAATCCGTTCTTAACGGATGTCTACACCCAATAAGGAACCTAGCTGCCAATTTTAAGTGGTGTTGTAGTTTCTGAGATTTCGTGATTAATCAGTGAGTGGTATTTCGTTTTTATGTATAATATATAACTAGCCGACGAACTTCGTACCGCTTAATAGTTATGTTGTGATACCTTTTAGCTAAGCTGTCAACTCTACCCTACTCTACAATACTCTACCCTACTCTACGCTACACTACCCTAATTTTCAATTTTTTTCCACAAGACCTTTTCCTCACTATAACGAATTCAACAAAAAAAGAATTAGCGAAATCGGTCCAGCCGTTCACGCGTGATGGCGTGACCAAGGAAATAGGGGTTCATTTTTATATATATAAAGATAGATAATAATATAGATTAGAATAGTATAACATTGCGTTGAAGACAATATATGCGTTAGCCATTTTATGTGTTGTGAAGATAGATCTGTAATCACTCCATATTACCTATTCTGCTGAATATAGACTTGAAGCTGTTCCCAAGTAAGTAAAAGGATAGATCACGATTCAGAAAAAACAGAGCAATAAATTACGCGATTTCGTCCCATTCTTTAGAAGTAGAGATTGTTAAATGATGCGATTTGAGAGTAATTGCCAAATGATCTGTTTTATACAAAGTTAAATTAAATGAGTTAAGAAGGCAGAACTTAATTCGCGCATTCTTGTAACAATGATTAATGATCTTAAAATATAAATGAGTAGCTTCTCCCAGAAGGCTTAGTCTGCATGAAATTAGTTTATTGTAGGATAAAAAAATTAAAAATCTTTATTAAATACCTATTTGAATACACAAACAAATTTTAATTTAAATGTACCTAAGGTAGGTGGACCGTGGAAGTCTGTGCTCCTTCGAAGGCCAATTATTAAAATTTCGTAGTTATTGGCATGTGATGACAAATTCCTTCTACTTACACAAACACCCATCGAACTGAAAATCACAGACGCGGCGGCGAATCGCTCGCGCTATTATTTTAGCAGTACAGTCCCTCGCTTCATTGATTTCAGGTAATCGACGATGTTAAAATAAGGTGAGTGTACCATGTTTGTTTTATTACGTAACATATAAACTACTTCTTTTTATCGTAGATTTAATCGCTATTTATTAAACTATAGTGTTAAATGACTGATTTTTTTAATGGCCTTCTAAGGAGCCTTGTTCCTAGCAAGGCCATTTGGAAGAGTTCAACGAAACTTAAGTTCAATCAATATTTATTAAATCTGCAATTTAAAAAAGTGGTTTATATGTTACGTAATAAAACAAAATATTACTAGAATATAAGTCAATGCTTAAATATTTGTAAGTTTCATTTATCCGATAAATAAACGAATAATAACTGTTTATTTATTAGAGTGGCCTTCTATGGTACACGCACCTTTTTATTATTTAATTCTTTAGTTCATTTTAAAAGATAGGTCGGTAACACTATATTTATGGACACACAAAGTAATAATAAAGTTATTCCGGTAGACGCAAAGTAATATACTAGATAATATTCGAGTAACCTAACTATAATTTGTGAATTACCTGCAATCAGTTTATGTAACTGATACCAGGTAACAGTACAGCAGTTACCACTGCAATAACATACTTATTGTTTTTATTAACAGGTTTTTACTAGACTTTATACAAGTGCAAATCATATAGGTACACAATTCTTCATCGATCATTGTTCTTTTTTATTCAATAACCGCATCAAAATCTGTTATTCAATTAAGAGGCAGGTAGCAAATAAACAGAAAGACGTTTAAGTGACTCTTACCTTTACCTCCCAAAGTAAACAAAAATTTAAGGCACACACAAAAAAAAACTACCAAGGTATGCAAATGGCATAAGTTGAACAATACATCTAAGGGTTGGAACAGTTAGCCTGCAACGGTTTTCCCGTCCAATTATAATTTAGATGTCTTCAAGGCTAGAGTAACTTGGGTACGTCATAATTATGGCGGTAATTCACCTCTTTAAGAAGTAGCTGGAAAGACAACACGGCGTCCTTACCTTCCCCATGACACACCGGACATGGTCAGTTCGGGACATTCCAAGTAACACCCGGGTGTCACCATTGTGTGGACCACCCGGAGGACACGGTGGAGCATACGGTTGTGGTGTGGCTTGCCCGGGCAGGGCACCACCATGTCTTATATATGTGGGGGCCCCTCGGTGGCAGTGATTTCTCGCACCTGGCCAGTAGTACTAGTTATCTCCTGAATAAAAACATTGAATAGTAGGTTTATAAGATTCTTTCGGTTTCTTAACAGTATTTAAGAAAAAAACTTTTTACAAAAAAAAAAAATAACCGACTTCACTAAAAAAATACACTAAACCAATCAAAATAACTTTAATTTCGGAAGTCGGTGTTTCTCGCTATTGTTTGTTTCTTATATAACAGTTTCAGAGTTCCGGTGCCTATCTTCCAGCTCCTACATCATCATCGTCATCAGATCACTTTGATGATACCATTTTCAACAAAACTAATCAGAAATAGTTCTGATTAGTTTTGTTTTTTTGTTCTGTCATAGTCGCCATTGTATCTGTTTGAGTATGAAGTTCCGTTGGCCATTTCTGGTCTTCTTTACCAGCTCCATTTCATCAAATGTCATCTGTGTTCATTGTATCTGTTTGAGTATGATGTTCCGTTGGCCATTTCTGGTCTTCTTTACCAGCTCCATTTCATCAAATGTCATTTTTTTACTGTAAATGCATAAGTCCTCAATGAAAATTTCAAAATAACTATATGGTTGCATATAATATTTGAGGAGTTCCTTCGATTCCTCACAGTACCCAACATCAGAACTGGATTTTGAAAAAAATGGGACCAATCTGGAAGCATATCATGTAAATGGAAAAAAAAATTGCAAATCGGTCCTTATATGACGGAGTTCTGAGGTAACAAATATAAAAAAAATACAAGCGAATTGAGAACTTCCTGCTTTTTTGGAAGTCGGTTAAAAAGGGATCCTTATTTACGAAATAATACATAATACACATAAAACATACATATACTAAGCCATTTTGCTTATGCAGGACAGAATACGGATAAAAAGGATGTTATTAGGTTAATCTAATATTAAGCTGCCTAGACCTACCATGATAATATTATTTATCTTGCATAATGATCCAAAATATCCATAATGCTGATTCAACGATATTCAAACCTTACTACATATCCTTCTCTTTTCTATTAATCTATATTACATATAATATAAAACAAAGTCGTATTAGTTACACTATTTATACTCGTAACTCAAGAAATCTGAATCGATTTGGCTGAAAATTTGTGGGGAGAAACAGGAGACGAAGATAGGATACTTTTTGTTATAGAGATAAAGAGTTTTTTTTTTGTTTTTTCGTTTGTAAGTGGAAAATAGATAAATCATTTAAAGAAGGAAAATTATTAGGTTTGTAGGAGGTAATCCCTGAAAGTACTGTCCCCCTAACGAAGTAACAATCGTTTCGCTTGCGTCGAACGCTTCGAATTGGCCACACACCTATCTGTTTTGTTCTGACAAAGTGACTGAGCATTGAGATGACGTCATTCTCGTATATTTGAAACATTCTACAAGCGTTAACGATTGCAGATTAGCAACTTGGCTAGGGGTACTGGTCTGATTACTGAACCTATTCACCGATAGAAAGCTGCTTTATTCCTGAATGACATAGGCTACATTTTATGTACGCGGATGAAACCGCGGGCAAAAGCTAGTAACCTAATATATTAGCGTAAACGTGCTCCGGCGAAAGAATACTAAGATGACTTACTTTCAATCTCAATGAAGGTATAGAAAATACTAAAACGGTGAGTACATACATACACGTCACGATGTGCAAATCACATCGATAGAACATGTAACATGCGTGTCCCACATTTCTACCTTCGATTTTAACACTGAATATCGTCTGTTTAATTAGTTGAAAAACGAATCAGATAGAGAATGTTAAGAGATTAGTGAGTATCAAAGAGAAGTAATATAAAATTCTGGGTCCCCAGTTGGAGAATATCATACTCTTGCTAAAGATTTGAGAGCAGATTATGCTGGCTTTCTCTACACGCTTGCTTAGAAGTAATCGATTATAGGTATCAAGAAACATAGACTCCGAAAGAAAATTCTACTCCTTAGCTGTACGCACAATGAATGTGTTCTCAAAGCATTTTGTGCGTATGGAAAGGATCACAGAGGTAGGATGTTCAACATGGAATGGGCTTGACAGGATTAAATAATGCGATTGTGACACACAGTATGCAACCGGTAGGTAACCAGTCTAGCTACTTAGCTTCGATGCTTAAGAGTTTGTAGCTTCTAGTCGACCAGTCAACTGCATCAAGTTGTTATCTGGCAGATCAAAGCAGTACTCTATACATGATCGAACTGTCGCTTGGTAGAGATTGTGCAGCTATTTCGGCTTTAAGTACCGTCTCATCATTGCCCATCCCTAACAATTTGGCAGCCAGTTGAGGATGTAAGGGCTAAAATTGAGGGTAGAAATTAATATTACACCAAGAAACTCAAGTTGGACGCGTCCAGCATCTGAGACGTGGAACTACACTTAAGCACACGCGATCAGACGCGTGGGGTTACCGGCTCAGCGATCCCAGATATTCCTCGTATGGTGGCTGAGGAACACACATAGGTCTAATAAAGTCTACATAATCTTTTGATCATTATCACTATCCGTATTCCGATTTCCTTCACAACTGGGCATGAGCCTCATCTAGTAAATACTCACTATACAAACCTGCTGATCCTTATTTTATTGACAGTGAAAATCATCATCATTATAATTTAGGTGTCTTCAAGACTAGAGTGAACATAAACTAGTATGCTTCGCCATCAACGATGCATCACTGCTTACCATCAGGTAGGATCGCAGTCAAGCACTTAGTTTATATAAATTTATAGAAATCATAAAATGACATCTCTCGACCATGGGCGGGACGGGAGAGCGTTTCAGACTCTTACTGACTAGATCCCACTCGTTTCTTCCTTCCTTGCCTTGCGTTCCAGGGCTCCGGGGGTTCATTTTCACTTAACTCATAGCCAAGTAAGCTTCGACCCTGCCGGACTCCTACGATTGGCTGACATCTCCTTGAGAAGCGCGTGGAACGCTACACGCCGTCGCCTTCGCTCTGGGTAGAACGAGAGGAACTAACTGACTTTTACTGACTAAACCATCCGTTTTCCTCCTACCCCTTTGCTTTCCAAAGCCGCGGTAACTTTTTCGTATATATTTACATTCCTGGTAGTTGCTGATCTGTTGGTTTATTCCATAAATATGAACGAAATGAAATTAAAACTTAATTAAGTAGCTCTAACGTTGTTAACTCAACTATTTGTGTCCACTGTATTATTGTGAACAATTTAATATTGATTATTGACGACATTTAGCACGAGGTTGAGGAATTTTCGCTTGCGTGTCGTGGGTTTGATTCTCGCATGGAATAAATATTTGTATGGCCTACACTTTGTTATTTTCTGTCCGTTTAGGTATTTGCAAACACGCCCACGATACAGGAGTGATCTCTGTTGTGGATTTTAATGCTTGTTAAAAAAAATATACAAAACTATTTGTAAAACCATAATTTTAAATATCATCATGATTTGAAGAATTCAATGATTTGATTTAATTCTTTTCTTAAACAGCTCAACTTACTAAAGATAAAATATTATTTATTTATTTATTCATTAAAACTTCATGCAACACACAGGTACAAAGGCGGACTTAATGCCTTAGGCATTCTCTACCAGTCAACCTAGGTCTTTATTCATTTCGAATTAAGAGTTCGTCTAAGACCCAAGACTCAAACCAATTCATTTGTGTGAAAATTGTGTGTACCTATCGTAAGAGTAGGGCGTATTTTAATTTACCTGTAGATTTTAATCAATAAAAGCACACAGGTGAGATAGTAGTCAAACGCGAGCCTATCAATAATATAAAAAAAAACTGGGCAAGTACGAGTCGGACTCGCACACTGAGGGTTCCGTGCAACCTACGATTCCCGAATGGAATCTCGAAGATTTTTCCGAATTGCAAAAATTGTTTTTTTTGTGACGTATGTGACAACAAATTTACAGTTTTCAGATTTTTTCCTATACCTGTGCTATAAGACCTTGCTTCATGCCAAATTTCAGGATTCTGGGTCAACGGGAAGTACCCTATGAATTTCGATCTTTGAGAGTATCAAAATATACGCTTTTTTGCGACATAAACGACCGTATCTTTTTTATTCATTAACTTAGAAGTTTGATTTTTTTCACAGCTTAAAGGGACCGCAGATCTGAGTATATGGTTTTAATTTCAACTTGATACCTGCACGCGTTCTCGAGATCAAGGGTCTTGATAGACAGACAGACGGACGGACAACAAAGTGATCCTATAAGGATTCCGTTTTTTTCCTAAAAACACCCTAAAAGCCCTAAAAACACGCGCGAAACAGTTTTCAAGAAAACAAACACGAAGATCTATATGGCGTATAGAATCAGCATAACCATTACTGATGACAAAGCTCTGATACCTATCTAGATAAAATAATAAAAACTTTATTTGGTTAATTTTGAAATATCAACACACAGTCGAAACTACTGAGACTAATGCCTGTATTACAGAACATCGCTCAATACTCAAGCATTACTTAAAACTAGATTCAAGCCATTTGATTGGTTGAAACTAGTTTTAAGTAACGCTTGAGTTTTGAGTGACGTTCTGTAATACAGGACTAAGAGTGTGTCGCACAAGGTTTTCTCGCAAGCGAGCCTTCGACATAAAAGCGACAGACATCCACTAAACAGAGGACTTCCCAGAATTCAGCCACTAAGGAGATAAAACAGGGGTCAATTTCAATATCTTTATTGTGGATCATAAGTTTGTACATAATACAGGTCTTATACACTCTAAAGTTTGTATGAATAAACCTAAAAAAAGACAAAAGATATTCTAACTACTAATATTATAAAGAGGGAAGTATCTTTGTGTATATGTTTGTAATGAATAAACTCAAAAAAGTAGTTTGTGCCGATTTCAAAAATTCTTTCACCACTGGAAAGCTACATTCACCCTGAGTAACATACCTAGGCTATATTTATTGCCCGTGCGAAGCCGGAACGGGCCGCTAGTATACAATAATGCGATACACAAAAGACTAAAATGCTAGTTTTTTACAATTACGCTGGATCCCACAATATGATTCCCTGCATCGTGGGGTCCAGTCTCTTCTTCTTCCCCTGAGTTTGTGTCGGTGTTTCTTTACAGCTTAGTCAGCTAGAAAACATCGGCCTCATCTAGTTTAAAAAGTCGAAAAAATAATTGACGTGTTAAAGTGTTTTTTGAAAACCTATTTGCAAAAGGAAAATATATTAATAATCACTAATTAAAACTATATATAACAATATGTAACTCTTACCTAAAATATGGCGTCAAAAAAATTCCTCCGCATCGCTGTCGACTGGAAGTGTGCCCAAAAGACTGGCGGTATTGACCTAAGGCTGGCTTTTACCTTGGTCAGAGATTAAGCATTGCCATACAACGTGGCAATGCCGCCAGTCTTTTGGGCACACTTCCAGTCGACAGCGATGCGGAGGAATTTTTTTCACGCCATATTTTAGGTAAGAGTTATTTTGCAAAATAAATATCATTTGTCATTTACATCCCGAATTCGGGAAAATATATAACAACAATGAAGCAAGACGTGAAAAGCGTTACATTATTTACTACCTTTCGTTTAAAAACACCAAAAGAAGCAAAAATAATGGTCTACATAGCTACTGAGTGTTTGTTTAAAAAAACAGATTTATTAGGCACTCGGGTAGCGAGTGCTCCAATGTATTTGTTTAGCGCGCCTGGCTTCACTCCGGCAGAGGCCATTACTGCCACTAGAGTACCGTCACCCGCTCGACTATAGTAACACTTACACAACGAAAACCGTCCCAATCACCAGAAACGACGTTGTCAAGGTCAAATCTTTACTTTTGACGGGCGGTTGACTGTACAGACGGTAGTGATAATGATTTTCAGTGTTAACTTTCTTCAGTGTCGCAAGCGGCCGTTGCATGTAAACATTTAGTAACTCATAAAAGATCTGGCCTTTTGATCAGGTTTTCAGGTCTTGTAAATAAATGAAATTCATAGTAATACATATAGAAATTATAGTTATTGTGAAGGTTCCGTACCTCAAAAGGAAAAACCGGAACCCTTATAGGATCACTTTGTTGTCCGTCTGTCTGTCAAGATCCTTTATCTCAAAACTCATAACGCGTGGAGGTATCAATTTGAAATTAAAACTTTATGCTCAGGTCTGCGGTTTCTTGGAGCTGTGAAAAAAATCGAACTTCTGAGTTAACAAAAAAAAAAGAAACAGCCGTTTATGTCTAAAATTTGGTCTCATAGTATAAGTTTAGGGAAAATTCTGAAAACCGTTATGTAGTTACGTCACAAAAAAAAATTGCCATTCGGAAAAATCTTCGCAACTCAATTCGGGAATTAAACTGTTTTCATAGGTAAGTTTGTATGGAACCCTCACTGCGTAAGTCCAACTCGCACTTGCCCGGTTTTTGCCCAGCCCCAGGACGTGGAGACGTCATAGGATGATTTTTCCACTTACAAAAAAAAATGCCTGGTATTTTTCCCAAGGGTTCGCTTCCGTGACCTATCCTGCAGAATAAATTCGTATACTATGATGAATAAGTACCCAACAATAAAAAAGGATCTTCTTGATAGCCGAGGTTCACCTATCCACTCATGCTTTTGAATATGTTGCCTTCTTGTTTCTACGTCACTTCGTGTTAGCGACCTTAAACACAGTTATTAATATCCAGACCACTTAAGCATCTTTGTTTTCCATAATGTCACTATAGGTTCCAACGGTACTGGTACGTAGCGGGTACTGGGATAATCGTCGGATGGTATCACATTCCATGAAAAGTATCTAAAGAGCCTCTGCGAGTTGGCTTCAGCTCCTCGTACACCTTGCACGACCCCAAGACCCTGAAATAAATAAATAATGAAAAAATACATAGTGGTAGTTTAGCTTTCTGTGATAAAATTTCGTCAGAACATCGAAGGATTACCCTCTTCAAACATATCAAGGGCGCTGTCACATTATTGCGTACTACGTACTTTCGAATTTTGAACGGTATTTTTGCAATTATGTAAGGACTATTATAGAGGGCACTAGATAACAATGAAATAAGATACATTGACCTTTTTCTAATATCTCTGAGTAGGTACCCAAAAACAAATAATGAACTGCTTTTCATTACTAGATCATGTAATGGAGCACGATAAAATTCGATTCAAGACGGCTTTATGTCTTTACTTCCATTTTTAGGGTTCCGTAGCCAAATGGCAAAAAACGGAACCCTTATAGATTCGTCATGTCTGTCTGTCTGTCTGTCTGTCCGTCCGTATGTCACAGCCACTTTTTTCCGAAGCTATAAGAGCTATACTGTTGAAACTTGGCAAGTAGATGTATTCTGTGAACCGCTTTAAGATTTTCACATAAAAATAGAAAAAAAGCAATAAATTTTGGGGGTCCCCATACTTAGAACTGAAACTCGAAAATTTTTTTTTCATCAAACCCATACGTGTGGGGTATCTATGGATAAGTCTTCAAAAATGGTACTGAGGTTTCTAATATCATTTTTTTCTAAATTGAATAGTTTACGCGAGAGACACTTCCAAAGTGGTAAAATGTGTGTCCCCCCCCTGTAACTTCTAAAATAAGAGAATGATAAAACTAAAAAAAAATATATGATGTACATTACCATGTAAACTACCAACGAAAATTGGTTTGAACGAGATCTAGTAAGTAGTTTTTTTTTTAATACGTCATACATGTAAAAAATGCACTATTATTAAAACATCGATCAAAGTTAAAACGAACTACAAGAACTTTTATATTATGTTACTTGCTGCTACGGAACCCTCCATGGGCGAGTCCGACTCGCACTTGGCCGGTTTTTTAAATTAAGAATGTCAACAAGTGTAGGAGGGTAGGAGGGTTAAAATGAAAGTTATGCCATGTTTATCTGGCACCTAGCTTAGCTGTTGCCCACTACCGACTTCGTCCACGAGAGTTCATGTATGTTTGTAGTTTATATTATGGAAAAATAACAATGCATGATTCTAAAACGATTTGTGCGTCAAAAAAATATTTACGAACCCATAGCAAACTATCAACACTAAGTAAAAAAATATTTATTTTACTGGATGTCTCAATAATTCACTTTGGTCGATACATAAAAAAATAACAAATTTATAAATACGCATTCATTTACATAGAAAGTGAGGACATACGAAAATTGATTTTAAAAATTAATATTATTCAAATTTCATACTTCGCGGCTTTTCAAACTGATCTCTAAACGCGCCTGAAGAATCAAGTAGGAATATTTTCGATTACTTGTGTTTTCCTTCATCCCACACGTAATAATGTAGTTGTACAATAACATTATTAAGTAGTTGTATTCCCTAAGCACATAGACATAAGGAATGTATATATTATACAGTTTTTTTTTTTCTAACTGAATTAAATCGTCCAAATGTACCCAAAGCATACGACACTTTGGTTCATGCCGTAG
This sequence comes from Mythimna ferrago, assembly GCA_910589285.2. NCBI lineage: Eukaryota > Metazoa > Arthropoda > Insecta > Lepidoptera > Noctuidae > Mythimna > Mythimna ferrago. Next base: position 12,078,504 of record OU342673.1, on the reverse strand, counting down.
GCTTTCGGGTAGCCTCACCGTGCCCCGCCGACATTGTGGTAGCGGTTCGTACAGCTAAAGGCCTGGCCTAGAATTAAGATTTTGGTATAAAGGTACCCAGTATTATGGCCCATACCGGGGCTACGTACATACCGGAACACACACATACCTACTTTGTTTTTATACCTCTTCCAGTATCTACACATCACCTCTGCCTTATGATCACTCTTCTCGTTGTCGTGATTGAATTTTGAGCGTATTTTTCAATTATTCCAATGTGGGTGTTATAGTGAATTGAATTATATATGCTTGGTGAGTTACTTAATATTCTCCTACTCTACACATATAATACAACTAATATAATACAAACTAAATATCAAACTTATTAAAAAAATCAGCTGTTTAGTAATAGGTTGTTGAGTTCTTACATAACGCAACCTTTTGTAAAATTACTAACAACTCTTCTCTTTGAGCGACAAAATGCATGTCAGAGTTGTTTTAAAAGTCTTTTAGTTTCTCTGAATAAAAACGATGAACGTGGCTATTTAATGCAAATGTCACGGTCAAAATGTATGGGATCGGTACTAGGACCACCCTTGAGGAATATCGGGTATGACTACGTGCTGCACGGCGAATTCTCTGACGGGATCAGCGTGGTCTGCTACGCTGGCGCTGACGACACGCTGGTTCTAGCGCAGTCGTACCAGGCGGCCGTCGCTCTAGCGACACGCGGGGTTGCGATAGTCGTTAATAAGATTCAGCAGTTGGAAATCGAGGTGGCGCTGCACAAATCTGAGGCTATGTGTTTTCACGGCCCTCGGAACACGCCACCATCGGGTTCCCAATTAACGGTAGGAGGAGTTCACATCGGCGTTGGGTCGACGATGAAGTACCTGGGACTCGTCCTCGACAGCTGATGGAATTTCGTGGAGCATTTCCGACGTCTGGCTCCCAAACTGACCCGGATTGGGGCAGCTCTCAAGCGGCTCCTGCCCAATCTTGGGGATCCAGACGCCTCCTGCCGGAGGCTCTATGCAGGGATCGTTCGGTCCATGGCCCTCTACGGGGCGCCGGTATGGGCGCCGTCGCTGCAAACGCGATCGGCGGCCATGCTGAACGCCTGCCAGAGGGTCATGGCAATACGGATGGTGCGGGGATACCGCACGATTTCCCGCGAAGCGGCGAGCCTTCTGGCTGGCCTACCACCGTGGGATCTGGAGGCAACAGTCCTTGCACACATGCACGATATGCGCGTGGAGATGCAACGCCGGGGTGAAAGTCCTCTGTCGCGACAGGTCACGGCATGGTGGACAGAGCTCCGGCGGGATCTCATGTTGAAATGGCGTCAGCGACTATCGCAACTCAGTGCTGGGCACGCCACAATTATAGCGGCAAGTCCCCTCTTTGAGGCGTGGCTGGAAAGACCTCACGGCGTCCTTACCTTCCGCATGACACAGGTCCTCATCGGACATGGCAAGTTCGGGAGGTTCCTGTTCCGGATTAAAGTGGAAGAGACGCCCGGGTGTCGCCACTGTGCGAAACGCCTGGAGGACACGGTGGAGCACACAGTCGAGGTGTGCCCTGCTTGAGCGGAGCATCGCCGTGCCCTCGTGGGGGTGATCGGCGGCGGAGAGCTCTCGCGCCGGGCCTTAGTTGAGGCCATGGACCGGAGCGAGGAGGAGTGGCAGGCGGTCGCCGACTTCTGCGAAGCAGTAATGCTCGATAAGGAGGAGGCCGACAGCATCAGGCAACGGCGCTCTCGTCACCGCCGGGATTCCGATCCCGGTTTCCAGCCACCGTAAGCGCAGGCTTGCGGACAGTGAGCAATGTGTAGCTCGCTGTCCAGCCGTCCGGTAAGCCCAAGTCGTCGACGGCGCGCACTGTTCCAGCGCGTCTCAAGGAGTTATCAGCAACAGCAGGGGCCCAGCCGAGTCGAAGCCTACTGGGGCTAGGGTTATCCGAACGGGAACTCGAGGCCCGGTATGAAGGCTTGAAGGAACAGTGTGGGTTTTTTAGTTAGTAAGTGTCTGGACACTATCTCCCGCTTCGCCCAAGAGCGCGGGTTAAAAAAAAAAACAGGGTCCTCACTCAATATTTAGATCATATTAAAACATAACCTTACACTGTCTCTTAAGATACAGGTACACGTAACGTAATATGTAGACAGATGTGCCATGTAGTTACACAGTATATTCTCCCTTAAAATGTGATTACTTAAACTTGTCATTTGTACCTTCTTTATCAAAGAACATGAACATATATTATTATTATTTCACTAGAAAGGTAGATAATATCCACAAGATAACTGCTTTTCCAAAAAATGTAGAGAAAGATGTGTTATAACGTCATAATCACGTAAGAGCGGTTGTATAGAATTATCCCTCGGTTTGGGGGCTTTTATGCGAATGTCGTTAAATTGAGCAGCAAAAAGAATATTCGAAACAAAGAAAGAAATAAGATGACAAATATAAAATACGAGATACTAAGCATGCCTTTTAAGTTCTGTCGTTTAAATATTTCCCGCTAATTTTGAATTTTGAATTGCTCAATTTTCAAAATTTGTTTGAATTTAGAATGGCAAAACAATTGAAATAATTAGGATTGATGCAACTATTTAGTCACAGCGTTAAGATAAGATAAGATAAGATATTCTTTATTTGTTTAAACATTGTATACATACAAAAGCATGCAAAATATAGATTTATTGTTTGAGTCCAGTCATGTTTATGCCATAAGTATTGGCGTACAAATATGTATAAAATTGAAAACTAAAAATAATAATATTGATAATAAATCCTAACACATAAAACTTAGCCAGGATTTCACTTACAAATTTATAACGTAGGCCATTTAATTCGAAGTTATTTTTATCTTATCATGTCAACATTCGAAATTAATTAAAAACAGTAATGTTAAACAAGGACAATGTCAAAGCTACAAAATATATGTCAAAATTAGAAGATTTATGTCAAAGTTACAAACTATAGGTCAAAATTAACAGATTTTTGTCAAAACAGTATGGATGTCAAAATTACAATATAAATGTCACAATTACTATATACATGTCAAAATTACAATATAAATGTCACAATTACTATATACATGTCAAAGTTATAATATAAATGTCAAAAATTACTATATGAATGTCAAAATTACAATATAAATGTCACAATTATCGAATAAATGTCAAAATTACAATATAAATGTCGAAGTTATACGTTGTTTTGAATCTATCAAGTCGCGCACAAAAATAAATCTCTCTAAGGAAAACATTCGTGCTATAATTTTTTACAACTTTCGGAGAAGCCTAACTAGGATTCAATGTTTCGAGGAGTTAAGATCAGTATTTTATGATGAAGCTCCTTGTCTACGGACTGTCGAACGCTGGTATTTAGAAATCCAGCGTGGAAATACTAGTCATCGTGACAAATCTCGTGAAGGACGTCCAAAATCCGCCTTTACTGAAGAAAACATCACACAATAAAAACACAAATTTATCCGAAGAGAAGGGCAGTAGTAGACCCCAAGGAGAATCTTAGTATGGTTAAATTCAACTTCCAGGAATAAATGTTCACCGGCATTCGGCGGGGGCGGCTGTACGGACATGCTAACAATTGAGAAAGGAATATAATTACGAATATAAATAGCCACCCCTCCACCACCACCTTCAGCGCGATCATTTCTGATGAGTTGAAAACCTGGAAGAGAGTAAGCTGAAGAGGGAAGACAGGGCTTTAGCCATGACTCTGAAGCAAGTATTGCGTGAACATTCTTACAGTCAAAACTAGCCAGCATATCGGGGAAATGAGCCGGAATACTCTGGGCATTTATGTGGACTACATTAAAGTTCCCAGAGACATCGGAAAATAATGAAACCAGAGTGTCGGCTAAACAAGGAACACTCACAAAGCTTTCATCATCACTTTTTAACGAATAAAAACTATCAGTATCACTACCACAGCCAGGGCTGGGCATTAATAAATAAATAAATAAAAAAACACTAAAAATACGCAATTGACTACGCAACTAAAGTTAAAGTCAGCCTGCCAGTTGTGCTTAACAGAAAATTAAAAATGAAAATAACAAACAATTATTTTAATTGATTTTGTAGTCCAGGTACATACAAGAAGTGAACAAAATACAAATTAGGACCGTTTAATGGAGCGAAATTAAAATGACGTTAACGTGAAGTGACAGTGACATTATTGGTAACATTGAGTTGACATATACACGTAAACAGAAACAATAAAAGTAGAAAAGATACACACACAGTACCTGGACCAAATGAAATTTAAACTAATGAGGACATCATTTCCTGGCTACAGCGCGTTTGGCTTTAGTAACAGCGACTTTTCCCACGGCGACTGATTGGACGACGCCGGCCTCTGACTGTCCTGAGACCTGTTCCGACTGGGCATCTGCTTCGGTTGCTTCGCGATCTTATTGAGGTCGGCTAAGGAAGTCACTCGATGCCGCGTTCCTTTTGGATCAAGGACGAACACAGTACCTTGAGTAGTCCAGCACTGCGTCACCCCGCAACTTTTCCGCGCCGCCATGAAGACGTTGTGCCTGGCTTTTGTGAGGAACTCTGATATTGTGGTACCAGAGCCCTTCAGCTTCGTTTTACCAAACCATAATTTATCCCGGAGAGCCACATCGTTGAGTTTGAAGAGGATTGGTCTGGGTCTGTGTTTTGTGCTGCGCCCCATTCTGTGACACCGCTTGATATCAGTACCCCTAGCCAAGTTGCTAATCTGCAATAGTTAACGCTTGTAGAAAGCTTCAAATGTACGGGAATGACGTCATCTTAACGCTCAGTCACGTGGTCAGAACAAAAGAATTGGCGGCAAGGTCAACTCGAAGCGTTCGGCGCAAGCGAAACGGTTGTAACTTGGCTAGTGGGGCTGATGTAGCTAAGTCAAGCCTGAGACGCTGTTTCACTACTTGAGCCACCACCTGTGCTGTATCCTCATCTTGTTCTTCAGACACTCCGTGCAACAACAGGATTTTTCGCCTTCCGCGCGTCTCCATATTGTCCAAGCTTTGTGCTAATATGCCAACCTGCTCTTGGAGAGAAGCGAGCGCCTGAACAATAAACGCCCGGAAAGTACCAAACTCAGCTGCCAAACCTGAAGTAGTGACTGTTGCGGCGCTGGGAGATTTCTGCAGCTCCTTCTCAAACTCCGACATTCTCAGAGTAAACAAATTGGTCATATCAGCAATAGAGCGGTTGATTGCCTCCATTGTGATTGTGTTAAATGATTAAAATAATTATGTTTTTAGTACTGAAAACACTTTACTGGCAGGTAGCAATATTTAACTTTCAATAAATAACATTAATATATAGAACTGGTTACTATAAATATTTTAAATATAAATAATAAATAGAACAAAAAAATTAAGCTGTTTCACTTCTGACTACCCGCGATTTTTATATAAATATTATATATTAAAACAGAGGTGGAGCAGTTAACAGATTTATTGATGAGTTACCAGGGGGCCACAAGTGCAGAACTAGTCATTGCCAAACAAGCGTGTCTTCAACAAAGTCTTTAACCTTATAATATGCTTTTTTGGTTAGGACACGCTTAATATGAGTTTTGAATTTTCTCTCACTAAGTTCAGTTAGCGCCTTTGGCAACTTATTAAAAACGTATGCTGTTTATTAAGAATGACTTGCTTGTCTTAGCTAACCTCCATTTGGGTAGCACAATTTCGTGTTTACTACGCGAAATTTTGTTGTGCAAATCGCTTCTAATTTTAAATAGTCCTAAGTTTTTACGAACATATAAAATGCTTTCTAAGATGTAAAGAGAAGGCAGAATCAGTACATCGATTTCTTTGAATTTATTTCTGAGGGACTCGCGAGGACCCATGTTATAAATAGCCCGGATTGCTCTCTTTTGCAATATGAAAATTGAATCTATTTCAGCTACAGATCCCCACAGTAAAATTCCATAAGGCTATACTGTGGAAATAAGAATAGTAAATTAACCTAGCTGTGGCTACATCTGTCAATTGCCTTATTTTTCTTACTGCATATGCAGCTGAGCTTAATCTTCCAGAGAGAGTTCTAATATGAGTGCCCCACTGCAGTTTAGAATCGATATTCATACCTAAGAACACAGTTTTCGTAACAACATCAAGTTTTTTGCCGCCAAGAATTAGACTGACGCCAACTTGAGGAACATTCGGTAGTGAGAACTTTATACATTTAGTTTTATTCGCATTTAATAGGATATTTTTAGCTGCGAACCATTTCGAAAGAACCGCCAGACTTTCGTTGACATGCAAGACATCCCCATCTTTTCTATCTATTTTAAAAATAAGAGAGGTGTCATCAGTAAATAGAATTATATCGTATAAATTAGCCATCATGTAAGGAAGATCATTATTATAAACTAGGAAAAGGAAAGGACCAAGAATTTAACCTTGAGGCACGCCCATCTTTTCTAAAGATCCAGAGGACGTCGCTCCATTAATGGATACTTTTTGCTGCCTGTAAGATAAATAGTAAAAAAACAAGATCCGCAGCTCGTCCACGAATTCTGTAATGATGTAATTTACAGATCAGATTATTATAAATTTAGAATAAACAATAGAATCGCGTAGCATGTAACTACTAACCTTACCTAACGGTCAATGGGGTCAAAAAGTTCTGGAGTGGCCACTACGTTCCGGAAGGCGCAGATGTGGAAGGCCTTCCAGAAGGTGAACCGATAACCTGGTGAGAGTCACGGAAATGCAATGGATGCGAAATGCAGGACCGTCCGTTGTGGCGACACTTGAAGCAGGCCATTGTATAACAGTTGACGTATTTTGGCTTAATGATTATGATGATGAACCTAACACCAGTAAATAACAAATAACAGTAATTCGCGTAATGCCATGAAGTATACTCGTATAATATACAATCAACAAAAAACATGAATTTATTTTCATATCAGTGTTAACAGTGAATATGCTCTTAATAAACTAGTGCGCTTCACCATCAATGATAGCATCACTGCTTACCATCATGTGAGATCGCAGTCAACCACTAGTTTATGTCAATGAAATAAAAATGTTTCTAGTGAATAATTTTCCACAGTTTGATGTTACGCAAAAAATAGCTCTTGATATCAGGACAGCCACGAGTCAGTACGCATTTAAGCGGAAGTTGCGGAATTACTTTCTAAACAAATAGCAGAATCATCTCAAAACTTCATTACTGTGTGTATGTGATGTGTGTAGCTATATATTTTATTAAATATGCATGTATGTTTAGTTTTACCTTTATATATAATTCTATAATACTTGTTATAAATAATATTTTCTTTTTTTATGCAACTGCCATTTTGTCTCTGCACTACCCTAGGTTGACTGGAAGAGAATGCCTAAGGCATTAAGTCCGCCCTTGTATCTTTTGTTGCATGAAGATTAAATAAATAAATAAAAAATAATACTTTTACCGGAATATTCGATATCTTCTTTTTTTACAAGATATACACGTGCCGATATAACTACTGATGCACATAAAGCTTCCGATAAAAATATTGTTTCAACTTGTTCAACTGTTATTTCCATTTCCAAAATCCTTTTCGATAAAAAATTGACTGTTCTACTGTTATGCCAAACCAAACATAAAGGGGCTTACGGACTTTAAAATGGTTTAAGCTTATAATTCACAGAAGGGAACAACGGGCATTTTAAACTAGGGATTTAGGTACTTTACAAAGGGCATCTGGAAAGTATAAACTCTCAGAAGCAGATGAACAAAAAAAGAAAATAATTACCTACGTTGAACATTTTCCAGTCATACCGTGTTACTTCCACATTTATAATATTAGTATGGATTATTTAGACTCGTTCTTGACCAATTTGATCAGAACGCAAAACACAGAAAAAATAGGAAAAGTATTCTAATGCTAATAAAACAACATTAGTTATGTAGGCACATTACGAGAAAATAATTATGACATGCTAATAAAACAACATTAGTTATGTAGGCACATTACGAGAAAATATGACAATAACTGTTTAGAGATTGGTTTGAGTTCTTCGTAATTTTTTATTGTAAAACGTCACAGAAAAATGCATAAAAAGATACATATATCATAATATGTATCTTTACATATGATGATATGTATCTTTTCTATGCATTTTTATCATATCAACCGAAGGACGTCCACTGCTGGACATAGGCTTTCCCCATGCGTCGCCACAACGACCAGAAAAGATACATAGGAAATTAAATATATTTTAAGTCGGAATTTAAAACATAATCGAGAAAAATCGACGGAAATTACCATATTTTGGTCTGATTTTTTAGTTCAACATTTCGAACTAGATGGCGCTTTATGTTCCGAGTTAATTCCTGAATCGCGGTATGGTTTCGTTACTCAATGTTGAATAAGTAGTTTCGAACACTACGCTATATCAGAGTCTATTTTTATACTTTTATACGTATATAGATGTTTATTTTTATAAAAAAATCTGTGCTTATACGGCACTAAAAAAAGGTTCACCAAAAATTTTTGTATAAGGTCGTTTAAGTCGGTTAAACGGCCTTTAGATTGCTTGTAATGAAAAAACAATACTTAATAAAAAAAAATTAAGGTTTTAGAACTTTGGAACGGTAGCGTTTTAGGTGCGACATAGATAATATGATATTTTTTTAAACTAATTCTGAGTCACATACAGGTAGCTTTTTATGTATGTTCAATGGGAAAAATAAGTGTTGATATACATGACTTTGTAACAATATAGTAACAAATAGGAAGCTCAGCGTTAAGACCGAAATAATTCAGAAGACTTATTCAAAATCCATAAAATAATTTTGCCTAATAATACTAACCACCATATTCCAAAACGTGATCTAAATATTGTAACGTAGGTTAGCTCACGGTAGGCTTCGTGTTGGGGTTCTTCTTTATATAAAAAACACGGGCCTGCACACTACTATATTTTTCTTAATTGACCACGCACAAGCTTTTCTTACAAAAATCACTTCAACACTGAATTAACAACACATTCTTTTTTCTACAAATTTTCAAACCTATTCTAGAATGCAAAATCCTTAGAAGTATATTTTACAAGCCAGTTCGTTGACTCTATAAAAAAAAAACAACTCATGCGACCTTACATCTATGAAGGTCACATATTAATTAGGGTTCTAACTGGCAACGTAATGGATCTTTTAAGGTTTATGGTAATGAAAAGCTTTAAGAATGAGATTAGGATAGATTTTGATAGATAGATGTCACAAGAAAAATGTTAATATAATTTTTTGTAGAAAAATATGTTTTAAGGCTTCTAACAATATGAATAGTAAAATTGAAGATAAAGCCTTTTATTTGCGTCACCTCACGCGGCAATATCGTATAGTTCCTGGATTATTACTAGTTTTATGACCAAAGGTAGATTTTGAATTTAGATTTTAGATTTAAAAATGAAGTTTATCACTAGGCGGCAGATGCGGTTCAGCAGCGGTACCCTTCCGCCCAATTGGTGTTACAGGGGGACTTTAATACGCACCACCAAGAGTGGCTTTTCCCATATCAGTGCACAGATCATGCTGGTCGTGAGATGCGGAAGCTAGCGCTGGAATTGAATCTCACCCAGCTGGTCCAGGGGGCAACGAGGGTACCGGATGTGGATTCCTCTTTGGATGTGGAGACCTTCTGCTGACGACAGATCCAGACCGCTACTCAATGTCGATATCTTCGCCTTTAGGCAGTTCTGACCTCCGTCTGGTTAAGTCTGTGTCTGTCTACTCCCCGCCCGATCCTAGTCCTAGAGGCACTCGGCGGGTTTGGCGATACAGATCAGCAGATTGGGATGGCATGCGGTCTTTCTTTGCATGCTATCCTTGGCAGCCCTCTTGCTTTTCTTCGGAGGATGCTTAGTCGTGCGCTGATGCCGTGACGGATGTGTTGCGACAGAGAATGGAGTACTACATCCCATTCTCTGACGTAGCAATGTCGGACCAAGCTCGACCATGTTTTGGCGCCGAATGTTCTTGTGCCGATGCGATAAAACACGCAGCATACCAAGGTTGGGATGATGCTCGTATGCGCAAAGCAAGCGACGTGACTCTTAAGAAGAAGGCCTTTAACAGGGCTGCACAGTCCTGCAAAAAGGTGTTGCGAAAGTCTCGGTTCGACCACATTAGCCGAATAGGGAACAAACTTGCTTCATACCCCGCTGGTAGTAAAGGTTTTGGTCCCTGGCAAAGTCGGTTGAATCGAACTTCTGGCGTCCCTCACTCCCGCTACCGCTGAAACCCGATGGGACGCTGGCTCACACCGCTGAGGAGAAAGCAAACCTATTTGCTTCTCTTTTTGCGGAATCTTCGCGTCTGGACTCCAGTGACACGCGACCCCTGTTTCTCCTGATGGGTGCGTGACGAGTATGTCGGATATTCGTATCCATCAGAAGGACGTTCGTAGAGTCCTGAGTAACCTTGACGTGAATAAAGCCAGTGGCCCCGACGGGATACCAGCGTTCGTTCTAAAAACTTGTGCGCCTGAATTGTCTCCGATCTTGATTCTCCTATTTCGCCTCTCATATGAGACTGTGAAAAGTGTCGATGGCTTGGAAGCAAGCCAACGTGCAGCCTGTACCCAAGAAGGGCAATCGAGCTAACCCGGCAAACTACCGACCCATCTCTGTTACGTCCATCACCTAAGAGTATGGAACGGGTAATTAACAGGAAACTTCTGGCATACCTGGAAGCTAACGACATCCTGAGCGACCCTTGATATCTCGAAGGCCTTCGATAGGGTCTGGCACGAAAGCCTTATTGCAAAGCTTCTTTCCTTCGGTCTACCCACTGGTCTGTGTGATTGGATCGCAGACTTCTTGAGGGATCGATCCATCCGAGTGGTAATTGATGGCTGCTCGTCAGGTCAAATGGATATTAATGCCGGAGTCCCTCAGGGGTCGGTACTCTCGGCAATACTGTTTTTGCTGCACATAAATGACCTACTTAAACCCGGAACCTTTGGGTATGCAGAAGACAGCACTGTTGCTGATAGATATGTGTCTGACGCACAAGTTAGTGAGTCACAGATCCAGTCATTCCGAGAGGCTATGGTTGAACGCTTGAACTCGTCCTTAGAGGCAGTCTCAGAATGGGGCTATGCCAATCTGGTCAAGTTCAATGCGACGAAAACCCAGGTGTATCTTTTCTCCGCTTCATCACTAGCCTTTTTAATGTTCCCACTGTTGGGACTCAAGCCTCCTCTCTAGGAGAGGGAATGGGCCGTAATTCACCACGCGGGCCCAGTGCGTGTTGGTGAATGTCTTCAAATTTTTGGTTCTAGGACATGCCGGTTTCCTCACGATGTTTTCCTTCGCCGTTTTGAGAGCAGTGGTGATGAAATAAATTACACAAAGTAATGCGCCTGGCTGGGTTCGAACCCGCGACCTACAACTCGTAAGTCGGGGCCGTTACCACTCGGCCACCACTGCTCTCAATGGATCTCAATTTTCTCCGCTAAACGGAGTCAATTCCACCCGGCTCCATCTTTCCGGGGTGTAACCGTGCCCATTGCCGACCACCATGAGCTTCTTGGGGTAACGCTATCGTCTACCCTCAATTTCGGCTCCTACATCGAGGCAAAAGCCCAACTAGCTGCTAAAAAATTGGGGATCTTAGCAAAGGTGAGACGGTTTTTCTAGCCGGAACAGCTGCTCAACCTCTATCAAGCGCAAGTTCGATCGTGTATGGAGTACTGCTCTCATCTTTGGGATGGGTCAGCCAAAAACCAGCTGGATGCACTAGAGTCGATTGAAAAGCGTGCCAAGAAGATCATAGGCAATGATGTTCTTGTGAAGTCAAAACTCCAAAGTCTTGAGCATCGACGCCGAATTGCTAGCCTGTCTGTTTTCTATCGTTTACACTTTGGGGAGTGTGCACTAGAGTTACAATTAAATTCAATTTAATTAAATTCCAATTTCAATTAAATTCCGCCAATTCCGTTCCATCATCGGACCACAACACGTACGGCGTAGCGCCACCGGTACATGGTGGACCTCCCACCCATGCGTACAAAGTGCTTTGGGAACACATTCATTATACGTACAGCTAAGGAGTACAAAGCGCTTTGGGAACACATTCATTATACATACAGCTAAGGAGTGGAATTCCCTGCCGGAGTCTGTGTTTCCTGAAAACTTTATACCTATGGTTCTTTAAGTCAAACGGTTGGGTGGGGTCTTTAAGTTATGGGTCTTTAAGTAAACGGTTATACCTATGGGTCTTTAAGTCAAGAGTGAATAGATTGCTTCTAGACAAGCGTGTTCCATCGTGGGCTACATCACCACTTACCATCAGGTGAGATAGTGGTAAATCTGAGCCTATTCATTATAAAAAAAAAGGTTCTGAACTATCTATGATAATAAAGTTAGACTGCCGAAATCCCTGATGTAACTATGGTACCAACTTCGATACTAATATGTAATTATCATTTAAGGTTAGCTCTGATTTTGTGTAAAAATTGTTAAAAATAGATATTAATATTTAAATATTCAAATTTTCCACATCATTCAAGTCAATCACAGATCTGGAAGATTGAATATTTAAATATTTCAAATACATGGATTACAAAGACATTAAATACATACTATTTGTACTAAATAAAGCTATTAGAGTCTGTCTAATAAGTTAAACGTCTTGGGAATTTATTAGGATTTAATGAAATCCGATGTAGTCAACACGGGTTCAATAATCAAGGCTGATTAAGAGATAGAGATCATTGTAAAAAGTGCCGAATATTTGTATTTTTTAAATGATTAACATTTAAAAAATACAAATTACAAAAACAAAATAACAAAAAAAAACAAAAAAAAACAAAAACAAAAAAAAAACAAAATTACAAAATTCTCAAGTCGGTTGACTTATTAGACAGACTTAAATATTGAACTAATATTCAAGCCTGTTATATTGTGCTGATGCTACCAGTGTGTGTACAAATGATAGCATCAATACCAGTGTGGCTACAAATGATAGCATCAATACCAGTGTGGCTACAAATGATAGCATCAATACCAGCGTGGCCACAAATGATAGCATCAATACCAGTGGTGCTCCAAACGATAGCATCAATACCAGTGGTGCTACAAACGATAGCATCAATACCAGTGGTGCTACAAATGATAGCATCAATACCAGCGTGGCTACAAATGATAGCATCAATACCAGCGCGGCTACAAATGATAGTATCAATACTAGCGTGGCTACAAATGATAGCATAAGTACCAGTGTGGCTACAAATTATAGCATCAATACCAGCGTGGCTACAAATGATAGCATCAATACCAGTGGTGCTATAAACGATAGCATCAATACCAGTGGTGCTACAAATGATAGCATCAATACCAGCGTGGCTACAAATGATAGCATCAATACCAGCGCGGCTACAAATGATAGTATCAATACTAGCGTGGGTACAAATGATAGCATAAGTATCAGTGTGGCTACAAATGATAGCATCAAAACCAGCGTGGCCACAAATGATAGCATCAATACCAGTGGTGCTACAAACGATAGCATCAATACCAGTGGTGCTACAAATGATAGCATCAATACCAGCGTGGCTACAAATGATAGCATCAATACCAGCGCGGCTACAAATGATAGCATAAGTACCAGTGTGGCTACAAATGATAGCATCAATACCAGCGTGGCTACAAATGATAGCATCAATACCAATAGGGCCACAAATGATAGCATTAATACCAGTGCGGCTATAAATGATAGCATCAATACTAGTGTGGCCACAAATGATAGCATCAATGCCAGTGTGGCTACAAATGATAGCATCAATACCAGCGTGGCTACAAATGATAGCATCAATACCAATAGGGCCACAAATGATAGCATTAATACCAGTGCGGCTATAAATGATAGCATCAATACTAGTGTGGCCACAAATGATAGCATCAATGCCAGTGTGGCTACAAATGATAGCATCAGTACCAGCGTGGCTACAAATGATAGCATCAGTACCAGTGTGGCTACAAATAATAGCATCAATACCAGTGTGGCTACAAATGGCAGAAATATAATAACCACGTCGCCATTTGAACTGGTTGCGATTGAAACTCGTGGGCCATAGGCTCTTAATGTTCATACACTAGTATTTGTCCAAACTGTTGTTACAATGTTGATACTTCACGTGGCCTAAGCGTAGTTTTCTAACTCGACAGAGAGAAACGCTTGTCTACGCTGGTGCGCTGACTTATTTTTAAACATTTTACCCATATTTGTTGACGTGGAGACTGGTGGTGTTTCCATCAAACGCCTTGACAAGGAAAGGTAAACGGAACAAGGCCGCGTGGCAGATCACCGATGCGATGGACTGACCAAATCAAAACGGCTGTTGGCGGCCCATTGAACGAGTGCGCCCGGATGACTGCCAGCAGGCAAAAATGGTGGGAAGTCGTGCGGCGTACCCTGACTGCTTTCGAAGAGAGCCGTCATCATAACCATGACCACTCTGGCAAGAGTGAAACGACCAAGAAGAGAGACATGAATTAAACTCAATAATTGCTTAGTACTGAACTGCTGAGTTGAAAGAACTGAGAGCAAGCACTTAAGCAAGCACAAAATCATATAGATCTGTTCTCTATTCTTCGCTTATTTGTAATAAATTTACTTTTTGACACCCCCATCATAACCTCTAAACTGCGGAGGCGAAGGTACAGTTTCCTGCAAAATTCTGCGCTTGCAGAAGCGGATGCAAGGTTTACTTGTTTCCTTTGAATGCCCTTCACTACAAGCAGTTTTATTTATTGATCCGTTAGATTATAAAACTTTGTTAATCATCGAGAGAAACATAAACTTGGGCAATCTAACGACCGACGTTTATTTGTCTGTTCGCCAAACTCGTGATCAAACTTCGATAGCGAGTTACACAATATTTTTTGTTAGGTATCATTACGACACAATTTCAAAACTTTGATATTTTGAAAGACGTACGGCGCACGATATCTATCTCTCTCTCTACTCTCTACTATCTCTTAGTTTAAGCGACGCTTACGGGGTCTGAACTGTGGACGGTACTGCAGGCCCAGCCAAACCATTTCGAATTACTTTCTACAGTCGATGACGCCCTTTTTTTGGTGGGGAAAATCATCCAATGACAACCCCCGCTCTTGGGCGGAGCGGGAGATAGTGTCAGACTAAAAAACCCACCCCGCTCCTTCAGGCCTTCATACCGGAGCTCGAGTTCCCTTTCGGATAACCCTGACCCCAGTAGGCTTCGACCCGGCTGGGCCCCTGCCTTTGCTGACAACTCCTTGAGGCGCGCGGGAACAGTGCGCGCCGTCGACGACTTGGGTTTGGTCCGGATAGTTATCGGACGGCTGGACAGCGAGCTACCCATTGCTCATTGTCCGCAAGTCCGCGCCTACGGTGGCTGGAAATCGGGATCGGAATCCCGGCGGCGGCGAGAGTGCCGTTGCCTGATGCGGTCTGCCTCCTCCTTTGCAAGCACTACTGCTTCGCAGAAGTCGGCGACCGCCTGCCTTTCCTCCTCGCTCTGGACCATGGCCTCAACCAAGGCATGGCGCAAGAGATCTCCGCCACCGATCGCCCCCACGAGGGCACGGCAATGCTCCGCCCAAGCAGGGCACACCTCGACTGTTTGCTCCACCGTGTAATCCGGGCGTTCCGCACAGTGGCGACACCCGGGCGTCTCTTCCGCTTTAATCCGGAACAGGAACCTCCCGAACTTGCCATGTCCGGTGAGGACTTGTGTCATGCGGAAGGTAAGGACGCCGTGAGGTCTTTCCAGCCACGCCTCAAAGAGGGGAATTACCGCCATAATTCTGACGTGCCCAACAGTCGGTGACGCCTCCGATTCCTTTGTTCTGACCACGTCTTTTCGTTGAGATGATGTTATTCCCATACATTTCAACTTGGCTAAGCCATCTTATCTTAACATACCGAGAATCCTCTGTGCCTTGGAAAGAAGTTACACCGTTGGTCCCGGATATCATTGGTGTAAATATAAGACAGTCGTTACGTAGTCAGAACTCAGGAAGTATGATACCAGTCTTACCAAGGGGCACGCCACAAGCTGGAAAGGTACGGCATCCTCACCTTCCGCATTACACAGGTCCTTACCGGACATGGCACGTTCGCGAGGTTCTTAATTCGGATTCAGGTTAAAAAATCGCGCGGGTGTCACTAATGTGCAGAACGCCCAGAAGACACGGTGGAGGTGAGCCCCGCTTGGGCGGAGTCGTGTCCTCATGAAGATGATCGGCGGTGGCATTCTCTCGTGCCGGGCCCTGGTTCAGGCATTAGTCCGAAGCAAGAGTGAATGAGACAAAGTTACTTCGGATCACTATAGTGCATGAATTCACCTTGTAGTGTGATTGATTCGTGGCTGCGTTTTTCTTGTTCTAGTTTAGTTTTCTTGCAGAGTAAAAATCCAAAATATCATCGTACCCTTTTCTTGATTAATATCCTTCTCAACTTTATTTTGATATTATGTATAAGTACGTGCACTTGCTAGAGAGGAGGCCTGAGTCTCAGAAGTGGGAACGTTAAAAAAGGCTGATGATGATGATGATGATAAGTACTTGCTACGGGAATATTCAAAAGAGATTCCGAGGCCATTAAATGCAAACGGCAACTGAAAGAACACAGGTGGGGCCCAGCCAGAGTGAGAGAAATAATGTGTCAATTTCCCACCTCAAAAAAAAGTATATATTTTATTCTCTTTTTTTCATAAAATATACATTCAGCTATTTATAGTGAGTCTTAGTCTTCAAATATAATTGACTAGTATTTTACGCCTTCATAAACTACTGAACCCTCATAACGAAAATTGAGTTTCAGTTTACGTTATGAGGGTTATGCAATTACTATATTATATAAGATATGAATTACTCGAAAGTAGCTAAACTATCTTCAGTTGAAAACGAAAATCAACTTTAATTCTCGAATTCCATTCTGAAGTAAAGCCAAAAGACAGAGAATGTAGGCTCGGCAATAAATCCTTCTGTTAAACATTCTTAAGGTTCTATTGAGGTCAGATGTTTTCGATGTTGCGGAAACTAAATTGTTTTAGTCCTTGAACAGGCAATACTAAAACTATCTGTAGGACAAAGGTTTATTTTAGGAAGTCTAGAAAAGACTTTAGTGAAGAAGCTGTTTTAAGAAAAACTGGGCAAGTGCGATTCGGACTTCCGCACGGATGGTTCCGCACAAACTTACCCATGTAAATAGTTAAATTCCCGAAGATTTTTTCAAATCACGTTTTTCATTTACCTATTTATTTTTTTGTGACTTAATATCAAATTCTGTACTTTTAGATTTATTCCTATATCTAAACTATAAGACCTTGCTTTATGCCAATTTTCATTATTCTAGGTCAGCGGGAATTTTGATTCCTTTGGGAGCGTCGAAATGTACGTTTTTTGCGACATAAACGACCGTATCTTTTTTTCGTTAACTTGAAAGTTTTATTTTTCCACAGCCTCAATGGGACCGCAGACTTGAGAATATGGTTTTAATTTCAACTCGATACGTTCACGCGTTTTCGTGACAGACAGACACACAGACAGACGGACAACAAAGTGATCTTAAAAGGGTTCCTTTTTCCTTTTCAGGTGCGGAACCCTAAAGCAACTGTCATTCCTACATATTATTACCGTCAAACAGCTTTATTAAAACTAACTTCTGTCAGCGGATTCGCTCGAGTGAAAGTAGGTTTCTTTGTACAAACTTCGGAACTCGTCTCATTGGAGATTGAATTTCAAAATATCCTTTCTTATTCTTTGTATTTGTTACTGTAACAGCTCAAAGTACGGTAAATCTTAAGATTTTCCAGTAAAACCTAAAATTTACCGACTTGAGTTGGTAAATGTAAGTATTTATTATAATGAAACGATTTTTTCGGGCTTATACCACTCCAATTCAGTATATGCTAGGTATTATCAATGTAGACTGATAAATGATGAAAACAATGATTACTTAACTCTTCTTCATTTATTTCAAGTAACTACGAGTACAGAGTTAAAAACTTAGGTATAATAATTATAATTATATTATAATTCTTTATTCAGGTATAAGGTAAAACCTACCTATTGAAATTATTTTCATTACGGAGTTGTATTAGTAAAATTAGGAGCAAGTATTTTTTTAATATTTGAAATACTTCCTAAGCAGTAAAAAATAACACAAGTAAAATTATCTTCTCAAAAACATAACGCTTACCTTGACCAATCTAACTGAATCTGTATTTTTCTTATTATTTGGTATTTAACAAACAAATACAAACTTAAGGCTAAAGTCAAAGTCAAGTAAAGGCAAAAGAGACGGTGCGCAGGTAGCTGGGGCGGCTGACTGCCCACGAGTACGATACGTGATTTTTTTCAACATTTACCGTGCCTTTAATGAAAATTCTAAGATTTACCAAGTGAATGGTGGTAAAAGTTAGAATCGCAAACTTTTATGGATATTTACCATTAATAATTGGAAAATCTTAGGTTTTACTGGAAAATCTTAAGATTTACTGTAAATCGAGCTTTTACAGTAACATATACATCATAAAAGGAAACTCTGTGCAAAATTTCAGCGTTATTGGTTCTGAAGTTTGAGCTGGGCGTTGATAAGTTAGTGCGTAAGTCAGGACTTTGCTTGTTACCTATTCAAACTGGTTATTTAAAGGTTTTTAAAAACACTTTGAAACGTACAATTTTTCGTCAATTTAAATTGAATGAGGCCCGTGTTTCCTAGCTGACTACTCTGAGGAGAAACACCAAAACAAACTCAAGGATCAATCAACGTGGTCTTGAAATATGGACGGGGTCTTGAAAACCATAGGGGCCTACAGGTTCGATTTTGCGAAAGAGAACCCCGGGATCCTGGAACCAAATAAGGAACATGGGTTTTAGTCAGTAAAAGTCTGACACACGTTCTCGCTCTACCCAAGAGCCGGAGAAGTTATTTCATGATTTCCCAACTAAAAAAAAAACCACGTATGTATACCTTACCTTGGTTGGTTTACCTTTAAGTAAAGTAGACATAATATATTCTGTGACAAGCATACCAGACAGACGAACTAGAAAATCTCCGAGTAGTAAAAATACTTCAGTATTTAAATGAAAGAGCATAACATTATGAATATTTACACAGTTTTTCAATGTAGATAATGAAACATAAGAAGTTCTTACCTACGCTTAGTACTTTGTTCAATATTAAGTATTCAGACAAAATAAAAGGACTCAACAGCATCTCAGTCTACTGTTTTACTCCCTACGCATCTGTAATAGCAGATTTTAGATAATTGTAACAATATAAACTGTAATTATATTTTAAATCTTAAAATCATTACGTAGTTGCATGAGCGTACCCAGGTTCCATTTATTCAAATAAATAAACTTAAAATAAAATAGGTGTTTTTTATATAAAACTAGCTTTTGCCCGCGCGGCTTCGCTCCTGCTCTTCCCTACTCCACCCTACTCTACCCTACTATACCCTACTCTACCGTACTCTACCTTACTCTACCCTACTGTACCCTACTCTACCCTACCCTATCCTACTCTACCCTACTCTACACTACTCTACACTACTCTACACTACTATACACTACTCTACACTACTCTACACTACTCTACACTACTCTACACTACACTACTCTACTCTACCAAACTTCACATAAACCATCTACTAAATAGTCCGAACAAAGCCTAAACATTCGGTTTGGATAGGTGACCCCGTTCTTGAGTTATAAAATTACAACAAAAAGTGGCATTGATTTTTATATATATGTTACGCTCAAAGATCGAAAACGCTCAGTGAGCGGACAAATAGCTCACACCGCGTTGTGATCACAGTAAAACATCCACATGGCGAAATTCGTGTTATGGCTCTAATGAAAACGCGCACGACGTGTTGTGGCTATCACAGAAAGACCAAATAGCGAAATTCGTGTCGTGGCTGACATGCTATTCAATCACAACGCATTGTGGCAATGAAGAAAAGCCATGACGCGTATGAAATATTATTTGATTACGATGCACGTTACTTTCCGATATAGATGCTACTAAGCCTAGGCTGGAAACGTTTTGGTAGATGTCCTGAGGAAATATTTTTTATTTTATAAAATCACTGCATATGTTTGTCATTATTAAATATGTTATATAATTATATAAATAAAACGATATTTGTTATTTATTGAGATTACTTTATATTAAAAAAAATCAACTTATTAAGTAATAAATTACTGAACACAAAATATTAATCATTTGTAAATTAATTATAATTCACTGAAAATAATTAGGGATTTTAATTTTTTTATCACAATTTAAAATTCTTTCAAGTAATAAAAATATTTAACACAAACAATGTTTATTGATCACGAATAAACAACAACAATGTACTCAAATTAATTACTTATATTAGAAATTACTATAATTGTGAGAAATAAGTATTTGTGAAAAATAATTATATCTTTTTTGTGAAAAATAAGTATATCTTACAACCTGTCCGTCGTGATATGGTTAAAAGAATGAATGCTCAGAACGCGTCTTGGCTTTTCTTCATTGCCACAATGCGTTGATATCGAATAGCATGTCAGCCACGACACGAATTTCGCTATTTGGTCTTTCTGTGATTGCCACAACGCGTCGTGCGCATTTTCATTAGAGCCACAACACGAATTTCGCCATGTGGATGTTTTACTGTGACCACAACGCGTTGTGAGCTATTTTTCCGCTCACTGAGCATTTTCGATCTTTGAGCGTAACATATATAGATTAAAGTATTAATTATACAATATCTATTTTAATGTAACTTTCGAAGGTTCTTCAGCCAAACGGTTTATGACGTCTTTCGTCAAAGAATCGCCCATAGTGTTAACAAATCTATGTACATTGAGCATGTAACCGGCCAGAATTAAGATTTTTTTTTATCAAGCAAACTAATTTATATGCCATGTTTCGATTTTTGCCTGGCGGTTGGTCATAAGGTCAATTTTAATAAAATATTTTTTCATGTAACCTATTTAACCTTTCGAATACCGTAAATAGAGATACTATGAACGCCTGTAAGGGTTCCATTTTTTCCTTTTGAGTTACGGAACTCTAAAAATACAAGAGGATTATGATGAATGATACTACAACACGCTTGTTTTTTACAGATGCACTGAGAATGGTTCGTGGTTCGTGCACCCGCACGCCAACAAGCCCTGGACCAACTACACCACCTGCGTAGACATTGATGACCTAGACGTAAGTACTAAGTAGACATATTATATTTATCGCTAGCTTTTGCCCGCGGCGTCGCCCGCGTTCACAAAATATAGCCTATGTCACTCAGGAATGAAGCTGCTTTCTATCGGTGAAAAAAATTTAGCAATCGGACCAGTACTTCCAGAGATTACCTCCTACAAACAAAAAAACATAAAAACAAACTTTATCTCAATAATATTATTAATATTATTATTAATATTAATAATATTATTAATGCTACTCTGTTGGCTTGTATATCTGCTCCTTTTGCTTATTTTATGTTCATACAAAAACGTTGCGCTCTCCTTTGCCTTCCAGGAGCTCAATAACTTTTTCGAATTATCCCGCAGCCCTCTTTTTATAAAGTGGAGTAGTAGATTATGTGACTAGGGGGTAAAGCAGTGTTTTTAAGTCGCGGGCGGCATGTTAAATTCCGAACGCAACGAAGGTTGCTAATTTTAATCCCGAACGTCAGTGAGGCATTTATAAAATTAACTCCCGAGCATTTTGAGGGAGTTAATAAGGAAACCTGAGTGAAGTGAGAAATTCAAGCCACCCAAGACAAAGACAGCTTTATCCCCGTGTTGGATACTCTACTTTTTACACCATCTGTGAGATAATTAAAAGACAATTTAGTCAATCAAATCATACTTATATTATTATCTAGAGAAATATAAGTATTATTTTTACAAGTTAATCCAACTAATAAAATTCACTACGTAGGTACTCCAAGATTGTATAGTTTCAATTTTTTCTATAACGTGCTTCCCGTCAGTAAGCAAGTTCATCAAACATACAAAATTCACTACTCCAAAATTCTATAGGTAGTTTCAATTTTCTATAACGCTCCCGTCAGTAAGCACGTTTTATTTCTTTTCTTGTTAGTGGCCAGTTTGAATTTCGAGTCAACTTGTTCGATGCACGTACATTTTAATTCACAATGTTTACGATTTTTGATGTTCCAAATTCAAATCTCATTATTCCCGGATCGGCCATACTGTATTATAGTTTACCAGTTTTCTAGTACTTACTCATATCACAATCCCTGCTTAGTTTGGGACTGTTTGTGTAAAGGTTGTAGAATATTACATTGTAATATATTCTTTACATTCATTTCGCAGTCTTGCAATGGTTGAGCAAACATTTACCATCCCAATTTTATTTAATCTGTACCTCAAATTCATCAATCACTTTCTGGGAATGAAAGTATGTAGGAAGATGTACTTAATTCTCGTCTGACAGTATGATCAAACAGCCTTTTTCTCGCCTCAGCTGAAAATAGGTTTTCGTTAATCTCTTA
This sequence comes from Mythimna ferrago, assembly GCA_910589285.2. Classification (NCBI taxonomy): domain Eukaryota; kingdom Metazoa; phylum Arthropoda; class Insecta; order Lepidoptera; family Noctuidae; genus Mythimna; species Mythimna ferrago. Next base: position 12,055,993 of record OU342673.1, on the reverse strand, counting down.
TTTGGAAAACATTCTTCAACCCGTATTCTACGTTTACTCAAGGAAATTAAAGCGACAATCTTCAAAGAAGAATTTGTCAAAAATCTCTACGTTGTTAACATCCTTGACGATTTCTCTGAGTTAATCTTTTTTTTTTTTTATAGGTATACGACAAACGAAATAGTTCTAACATTTCTGAGGATACGGGTATAAAATTTTATGAGAAAACGTATTTTCCTTTCATTGAGGCATTGTCGCAAAACTCCTATTATGTATGCTGTAATCCTAATATAAATGTTCTTATTAGAATAATCTCGTGATGTAAACGTTCATTTAGCTTACGTAAATTGCTAATAGCCAACGTCCACAAGAAAATGTAGGTCAGCTTAGTCTTAATTACAACATTATCGCACGTTTATTAATAAAGAAGCAAGGTTAACTGATTTTTTCCCTACCTAGAAGCCACTTGGTCATGCCATCGTATAAATACGGTGCATCCTCCAAAAAAGTTTTCTACATACTGAACGCTAAACAGAACGCAGTGTGTAACGCTAAAGTACATTAATAAGTTAGTCTATGAAAAAAAATACAACAACCATGCAGAGGGCTTTAATAAACGACATAATCTTTTTTTCGATAAATAATTGTAACTATACAAGGTGTAAAGGCCAGCCATACAAAATCCCCCTCACCATACAAAATTATAAACTTGATTGGACAGTTTGTATGGAGAGGCCGATTTTTTTTTTTCATTTCCTGAAAAAAAGTGTTGTGGAAGGTTGTTCAGTTTCGTCTACTGAGCAAGCCCTTAAAGTTTGTGGAGGGCTGTCCCTTACACCCTTTATAATCCGCCATGAATTTCGATTTCACGTTTCAATTATCTTCGTTGTGAATCTGCCTGCCTGTTAAGACGAAAGAGGAACAAACATGATGTGCTTGTATGTTAGTTTTAAAGAATTATGTGTGTACACATTCTGACGTTTGTGCGGTATATCGGCGGCGGGTGACGAGTGATGAGCTGAGTCGCGTCTCGCGCGGATTTTGCGTGCGCGCTACGTCTTAAGGCCCAAGCGCCCGAAAAGTGCTTTAAAACAGTGTCTTTCTGGAGCCTACTCCTCGGTAACGGCCAGGTTAATAGGTTTGATAAAGATATATGTTTATTATAGATTCATGAACAACATTAACAACATTTGATTTTTTCGTGCGATTAATTTGTCTAAAAAAAATATTCGAAACATTTTCCTACTCCTTCGAAACGGCTTGGATCTTTAGAAACGTTTTTACACATAAAAATTGGTAGTTAAATATTCTTCAAAGTGAACATAGCATATATGTAAATCAATTAATATTTCGCAAAGAAAACGGATTTAAAAGTCAGCGAGGCTCTGTCCGGGCGCAGCTGGCCGCAAACAAATGCACAGATAGTCGTACTGTCGCCTAGACGGGTACGAGAGTAGTGACCATTTAATTTCGGCCAGATGGTTCAAGGGACTATAAGCCTTAAAGCTTAAGGTAGAAGTACACTGCGCACACGTCACGTACCGGTACCACGTACCGTGCCGGTCTAGGCGCCAGCCTCCATACATTTTATATTGAAACTAGACTTGTAGAGCTACACTAGATCCACGCCACGCCACGTTATTAACTCTACGTACAAATGAGCCGCAGTCCACGTGTACGTCGGTCTAATATAGTTCTAGCTTTATTCACACGAGGTAAAATTCGCTTTGAAACCAATCGCATTCGCATGTGAGAGAGACAAATCACTCGTCCAGTTCTTGATAGCGTACCGCTTGACAGAGAACTTGTTGCGAATCAACATTATGATAACCTTAGAATATGATAACATCTAAATAACCAATAAACTGAACATTTAAAAACGCGCAAACTGCTGTAGCTATGTCACTGGGTAATCTATCGCAAATACTTCATTTTTATAAAAAAAAATACACGGATATATTTTAATGACAGCATTTAGGATTACTTGTATTTCAAACGATCTGTACAATGTAGGTATATCAAGAGCTTAAGACTTGATCAAGATTCAATATTTCGGTGTTTGTATTAATCCGGTGACAGGTCCATGTGACAAACTGGTAGCGAGAGGCGAGCAGATTCACTACGTGTGACTCAAGCATAACACGGCACTTGCCACTCGGCACTGTATGGCGATCCATCATGGCGGCGCATTGTTTACCACTGCCGACACCCTGTATACACGCCACTATGATTCATGCGTGCAATGTCTCAGTTTGTTCAGTTATTTTTATAAAATGTTGTACTCGTTTGATACTCGTATGATACGTTAGTAATGTTAGAGATGATATTTTACACCAGATTTCTTGGCGAGTACTTCATAAAACTATTTTAGCTAGATTTTTTAGGGCTGATTATATTTTTTACTTGTCTTGACATGAACTAAGTTAAGTGAAACAAAAGAGAGACTCTTTGACATATATAACCACTGAAATAAACAAGCACTGTGGTTCTAACGGGACTTTTCCTGCTTTTTATTTGTACTGAGATATTTCGGTCACTAACCCTTGTTACGTAAGTAATTGTAGTAACCAGCCACACGCGTCCTACTTACCTAATGAAATCGGGTGCCGACTCGTTTTTCTGAATTAACACATTAATTTAGACATGCCCCAATGTAAAGAATCAATATTCTTTACTGCAAATACAGTTAGTCCATCTCTTTATTTTGAAAGATTTACAAATATTATCCAGAAACGTTTACTAAACACCAGCTGTTTGTGAGACTTTCGGTGAAGTTGAATCATTTTGAAGTTTTCATATTCGGACTATAATGATTTATTTTAACCCTATTATCACTAATTAGTAAAGCTCATTACTTCATTATCTGACTATAATTGTAGCACATCAAGTTACCTTTCAAATACCGTCAATTAGTGACACAATATAAAGACAATGACAGCACGGACGCCGGCGTTCGCTTGGAGTTTAATGAATAACTTCGGTGTGCATCTCTGTCAATCATATACCATGTCTGTGACAGTTTACATCTTTAAATGCTGCAAGTGTGAAATTTACATTCGGATACTGTAACCTTTTGTTCTAAACAACTTGTTATTGTTTCAGTTCCGGAACATTGTGAACAACATCTACGTCGTTGGATACTCCTTGTCCGTGGCCGCTCTGCTGATCTCAGTTTTCATTTTCCTCTATTTTCGGTAAGAGTCTTCCCGGATGTATATCATGTTCTACCATTCGTGTTATTTCAATCCAATGTTTTATTTTCTCTACCAATCATCACAGTTCATTGATATTTGTAATGTTATTGAAAAAACCGATCGAGTGCAATGTACCTTTTATGAAAATAAACTTTCATAACTTTAATAATAACAAGCTGTTTGGTCGAAATGTATTGAATGGAACATGTTATTGGTACATGTGTTATAAGCTATGAAGCGTCAATGTTCACTGTGACAAATAAAAACAACAAGCACGTTACGTGGTCGAGCCATCTAAATGTACATATGAAAATATCAATGCCCAAGAGTTTAAAGATACAATTGATCTACTTCAGACGCAACTTTGCAGTTCCCAAAATGAACTTGAAAATGTCATACTCGAAAACAACGAACTTCGTAAACAAAATGATAAATTACTTAAAGATAATGCAACTTTGAAAGGATTCCTGAGCCTACCACAACAGAGAGAAAATAGAAGTGTAGATTTGGTAAACACAAAAAATGTGCATTCATCCTCTTTCTTGCACTCAGATATGCTAGCCTTCTCTACGCCACCTAGATATGCAGCTTCAAGTAAAACCAACACAAAATCACAACTTTATTGCAATATCTCGCACTTACAAAAAGATATCGCAGATCTGGAGGATCAGTTAAAACAAGCCGGAAATGAAATGGTAAACCTTAAGGACCAAATTTTAAATCTTGAGAAGAAAGTAAAGGGAAATGAAATGAAAGAAAAGCATAGGGTAGAAAACTCATTGGATGCTCTGAAGGAAAATCGCGTGCACAAAATATATATTTGTGGCACACAACAATGCGTTGGACTTTCTTCAGCATTGATACGATCACGAGAGGATACACCTTACGTTAACTATACTATCACGTCTGAAACAAAACCGTACGCGCTTACCAGTGATGTCTTTAAGAGCTGTCAAAACATTAAGTTATCGTGCAATGACAAGCTCATAATCTGTGTGGGTGAAAATGACTATGACATAAAGATTTTGTCTTCTCAACTTCGACAACTTCTCAGTAAATTCCATAATAATAATGTCATTGTTCTGAGTCTACTGAAGAACATGTATATAAATGTAAATGACTTAAACAAAACTATACGCAATATTTGCAATGAGTACAAAAAATCTAGTTTTGTTGATTCTAATAATAATTTGTTTAATACCTGTAAATTTATTAATTATGTTATTGACTATGACGACTATGAGAAAAAATATTTAAATGTTAAAGCACTAAAGAAATTAATATTTCGTAACCAGCAAAATCTCAAAAAATCTGTTAATAAATGTGAAGTCTATCGTAAAGGAACAATCCCATATTACTTTGCAAAGATACAGTCTGAACACGGTGTCACAAATGAACCCAGCATTGAAAATCCTACTTCTACAAAAATAGGTACTATACCTTACTATTTTAAGACTGAAGGCAGAAATAAGCTTTTTCGTTAAAAACAGTGGTAAGTCACAGATGTTTAAAATATTCCACCAAAATATCGCTAGCATTTTATCAAAACAAGAAATCTTAGAACTAACGTTGCTAGAATTACGAGATGCGCATGATGAACCCGATATTTTATGTTTTTCTGAAACTTTTATGCGAGCTGGAAGCGAAAAATTTTTGAAATTAAATAACTACTCCTTGGCAAGTGCGTTTAGTAGAGACCAACAGAGAGGAGGAACCTGTATACTCGTTAAAAGGGGCATTACTTATAATGAGCTTACTTGCGTTAAAAAATATTCGACGCTTAAGTCTTTCGAGGCCTGTGGCATTGAAATTCCATTGCATAAATTATTAATAGTATGTGTTTATAGAACACCAACATCTGACCCTAACATATTTCTTGATAAATTTGACCTATTGATTGGGGAGTTAATCAAGAGATATGGAACAAGTGTCAACATAGTTATTGCAGGTGACTTTAATATAAATACTCTCAAACCAGGGAAAGTGACTACCTATCTAACAGATTTATGTAATACGTACAAGTTGCAACTTCACATTAATGTCCCCACTCGGAAAGACTCGTGCATAGACCACATAATAAGTAACATCAAGACTACATCTTCTAAAGTCTTACCTCTTCACTTGTCTGACCATGATACAGCACAACTGTTAGAATTCACGGTAAAAGAGCAAAGTTCAAAGTGCAAACCATACTTTATTTTTAAGAAAGATTACTGCCGTGAGAATATAAATAAATTTAAAGAATGCCTCTCAAGTATTTCTTGGTCAGATGTCTACTTAGAATCTGACACAAATAAGGCGTTTAATCAATTTCACGATTTTTTTTGTTTGTTATATAACTTATGCTTTCCAAAAATAAAAATAAAGATTAAAAATTCTAATGCATTTAAACATAAATGGATCAGTAAAGGTCTTAGAAATAGTTGCAAAACTAAAAGATTTTTACGATACAACTATTACAAGAACAAAATTTTATCACACAAAATAAGATATAAACAATATTCAAATATTTTGATAAAGTGTATTGTTAAATCGAAAATGAACTCAAACATCAATTTTATAAAAAATAGTAAAAATAAATGCAGAGCAACGTGGTCAGTTATTAATCATGAATTTGGGAATGCGAAATCTGGTATTAATAATATTTCTGAAATACAATTAGATAAGCAAGTTTTGACAAATCCTACTGACATAGCCAATGCTTTTAATAATTACTTTATTGACTCGACTAATACTTTGACATCCAATAATCAACATTATTATAATGACACTAATTTTAAGTCAATTCCTAACTCTATATTTCTTAGCCCCATGACTGAAGATGAAGTCAAAAAGGAAATAATGGAGTTAAACAATACTAACTCTGAAGGTTATGATGGAATAAACACAAAAATAATTAAAGCGTGCAGTACTGAACTGATTCCCATTTTGACATATTTAATTAATCTCTCGTTTTCGTCAGGAATATTTCCTGATGCCCTGAAATTATCAGTCGTAAAGCCGCTGTACAAAAAACAAGATAAAAAGGACGTCAAAAATTATCGCCCGATTACTCTTATTCCCATATTGTCAAAGGTTTTCGAGAAATGTATGCTCAAGAGACTTGTCGACTTTTGTAGCAAATTTAAAATTATAGCAAACGAACAATTTGGATTCCAAAAGCAAAAGTCAACCACACAAGCAATATTTACTCTTGTGAGCAATATCCTGAGTAATTTAAATAATAATAAATTAACAACAGGTCTGTTTTTTGACCTATCTCAAGCTTTTGATTTTGTAGCGCATGACGTATTATTAAAAAAGTTGGAAAACCTGGGAATAAGAGGAGTTGCACTGCAGTGGATTTCGTCTTACATAAGTGATCGAAAACAATACGTTGTTATAGACAATGTAAATGAAGACTTACTAACTTCCCATTGCTCTGACTCTAGGATAAATAAATGTGGCGTCCCTCAAGGAAGTGTACTAGGTCCCATATTGTTTTTATTATATGTAAATGACATACCACTGGTGTCCAATCATAAAATTATATTATTTGCAGATGACATTTCAATTATGGTGACATCTGATAAAAAATCGATTTCTGACCATGAATTAGATATTAATAATACTATTGACAAAATTTTACAATGGCTACAGAATAATAAATTAAAAATCAATTTAGATAAATCAAATTATATTCAATTTAATAAATCAAAGCATGCCAAATACAATTTTAAACTTAATGTTGACAGACTCAAACAAGTAGCACAAACCAAATTCTTGGGTGTGCTCATAGATCAAGATTTGAACTGGAAAGGACATTTAGATGATTTATGCAATAGGATTAATAAATTTACTTACGCCCTCAGACAAGTAAAGAACGTAACAAACGTAAAAACGGCAATTACTACATACCATGCATATGTCGAATCGATCTTAAGTTACGGCCTTGTTATTTGGGGGAACAGTACGGATAAAGACAGAGCATTCATTGCACAAAAGAAGTGCATCAGGGCCATATGCGGACTTCGTCCTGACGAATCCTGTCGGTCATTTTTTTAAAAACTAGGTTTATTACCACTTCCTGCACTTTACATATACGCAACCTGTAACTTTGTCTACAGTAATAAGGGATTGTTCAAGAAAGCTTATGAAGTAATCTCTCGTCCAAGGGATCCACACAGACTTGTAAGAGATGATAATCCTAAATCAGCCAAGTATGCTAAAAGCTGCCTTGTGATGTGTGTACGGATTTACAACAAAATCCCTAAAGAATTAAAATGTATAAATAATGCAAATTCATTTAGAAACAAATTGTATAAATGGCTGAATGGACATAATTTCTATGACATTAATGATTTCTTTGACATAAAATTATAATATTGTATCCATCTATTTAACTGAATTAACTGTACCTATATTTACTGTTGTTTTGACCAAAAATTTTTTGCATGCAATTGACACTTATTCTGTGTAGCTAAACATGTGGACATTGTATTTAAATAAGACTAACACCATTATACCATGTTTAAGGCAAATAAAGACTTATCTTATCTTATCTTATCTTATCTAAAAACAGAATGGTTATTTTATGTATCTATATGAACTGAATTCATAACGTTAATGATAATTGGCGTTGTAAAAACACTAGGTACTAGACTCCAAAATAATTTTACTTTGACGCAATCGTAACTGATGTGTTTTAATAACTTGTAACATTTCAGGGAAAACTCTATCAGCATACGTTTATACCTATACAAGGAATTTTACACTACAAAATATCTTGAATATTACTTTCTCATCAATCACAGTACAATTCCGGTATATACTTTTTTATTATATTATCAACCGTGATTCAGCACACAATACTAATTAGTGTAAAAATACGAGTATTTTCAACATTAATAGTTATACCTACAAACTAAAATAATAATATGTACAAACGGGCAGAAAAATAACTTATTGGGCATTAAAAAATCATACACATCGATGTCAATGGAGAAAGTGTCCAGAACACTGGCAGCATTGCCACGTTATATAGCAATACTGATTCTTTGACCGAAGAAAAGCCCAGCCCTCGCGATGAGCCGACCAGCTCTCGCGATAAGCCGACCAGCTGTTTGCTGGTGTCCCGACATCTTGTTGAGCTTAGACCCTATGACCCTAGTATTTAAACCCCAAACGGTTCAAAAATATAACTTTAGATTAGTTATTCAGATAATATTTAGGCCGTTTGAGGTTTTTACAAGTATTTTTTATAAACTAGTGATTGCAGCCTTCTTTTAAGGAAAATAAAGCTTGTGTTAGGAGACTTAGAATATCAATCCAATAAAGACCATTTCACCAAATTGCTCCAGTTGGAAGAGGGGCGATATAAAATAACAAATCGCAAATAACGCCATGTAAATCAAAGCTAAGCCATGAATGGGCCAAGCACGGAATAAAGCGTCTGTCTTATATTAACAATAAAGAATATATAAACTTGTATGAGCCATATTCGCGAGCCTTGGAGAAATCTTCCACGCAAATATCTGATCGAAATTCAAAATAGATGATATAGTCACTAGGTACTACATTTTTATTTAATCTGCAGCTTTGCAGTCATTCATTACAAATTGTGTCGAACAAAATTAAATCGTACTCTTATTGCAAACACTAACTAAATGCCTTTTTTATATTATACTCGTAATCTTATTATTATTTCCGATCAAATCTGTAGGTTGTTTATTTTTGCCTATGCTATCTTTGTAAATAAGTGTTGTAGCTAATAACCCTTTTTACCTGAAGATTCGCCTTGATGAGAAGAATCGATAACTATATTTAACTTAATTTGGATAAAAAAATGCAGATTGTTTGTTTTCTTTTAAACTTTGCCCCACACTAGGAATAACTCCTGTAGCGTGGACGCGTTCACAAACATGTAAACTCACATAAGATGTATGACCCGCGCGGGTTTTGAACCCGCGACACGCAGCACAACAGCCAATCGCTCCGCCACTGCACCAACCGTGCCGTAAAAATTGTGTTTAACATTCGTTTAAAGAAATCAGGAACGTTTATTTCACATAGACCAATTACAGACACTTTTGAATTGTCAAAAAGTCGGTCAGTCTAAAAAAAAGTGAAGCTAAATTGCACGAAAAGAATAATCTAGAAACAACACGGACACTCTTTTATATCACATTATGAGTTACAAAAATCTTGCTTACATATTTCTTGTCGTTTCCAATTTGTGAAAAGTAAAGTAAGTTCAGGCAATGATATTATAATATGAGTAAGTTAAACTAGAAGAAAAACTTAATTGCTTATTTATTGTTAATCTTTCAGAGGGTAAAAGTACTCATGAGAACAACAATGATATCGTGAAAAAATAGTATGTTACCTTTTATCTTTTTAAAAGGTAGCATACTGTACTTATAACTATCTATGCGAACACAAATTTGAATGAACAAAACAACTAGTTATTTTTTAAATATAAATTCATCCATCTAACCAAGTGGTTCATAATCACATTACAGCACAGTATGCGCAATGATTGAGCGATTGGCTGTCACGCGTTCGATGCCGCACGGAACAAATAATTGTAGGGCCTACAGATAGTTGTTCAGGGTCTGAAAGTCTTGTGTGTATGTGAGTTTACAATTTTATATGTTTGTGAACGGATCTACGACACAAGAGTGGATCCTAGTGTGGAACAGCGTTTAAAAAAAAAGAAAACGAATGACAAGCCTGGTTCCATTTATAGGTTATTAGTTATTGCACTAGCCGTGACGGTTCACACACTCGGCTTGATTTGTGAATTCGGTTGACATTTGTATCCGAAACATTTTTCCATTGAGCAAAACAGTTATGCAGAACCAAAAATAGTTAGTGATTGATATGCTATTTCCTGCAAGTTTTCAAGTGGCAACAACGTAGCATTCCAATATTGACAGATGCCAATTTTCCATTGTCCGAAATAGTGGGTCAAAGTGTAGTGTGTGTGGGATTGGTATTCGCTACTTAAATATCAAATTCAAAATATTTTTATTTCACGTAGGCCTATAGTCTGTCTAAAAAGTCAAACGACTTGAAATTTTTTAAACGAATTAAAAATCCTGTTTATATTACATACAATACTTTTCATAGGGTTCTCTTAGTAAACAATGATCATCTCTTTGCAACCTTAATTTCTCAACCAGTGTTGACTACATCAGATTGCAAGAATTAGTCGTATAAGTCGTTTGACTTCTTAGACAGACAACCTAAGCACTTTCAAAACGTTAGAAGCTAGTGCACGGTTCCAATTGGTCGTTTCGAACCGGCAAGAAACTTCATGGTTATTCTTATAAAAAAATGATTGGCTATAGAATATTTCCGTATTACAATGTTAATAGGTTTTCGTATGTGACGACAGTGTAGACCAGTCAATGTTATACCCAAAAGCGCAACAAAAATTATCAAAAAGTGAGTTGAAATAGAAAGCAATCAATGAATTCGCGGAGTCTACATTATAAAAAAGAGGGAATATAAAAAATGAAAAAAAATATAAATCAATGAGATGTGAACAAAAATAAATCATTAATGAAGTTAAGATGTTTGAGGTCTAAATAATATAAAACAAATTGCAAAAGCTTAATAATAAAACAGTTTAGTTTATGCGAAACCTGAATACAGTTTGTTCAGAATCAGTAATTACATGGATTCCAATAGTTTTACACCATGTTATATTTTTTCCCAAAAATATTGAAAAAGGTCACAAGTTAGACACCACCGACACTAAGTACAACACAGGTCACTGCAGGTCTTAGAGGGTATTAGCCACCAGCAAACAGCTGGATGCAAGTACAAAACCACCTCTCAGTCGCCTAGATGGCCCGGTGACTATGTATTTTTGCTGACATAACAGGTTTATAACTTTGTGATCTTTCATGATACAGTTATAAAATTTTGTACAATAGATTCTTTACATATAAGTACTAGACACGTCTTTCGGGTTTCGCTTATATACTAAAATTAATGTTGTTTAATTAAAACAAAATGAAGCAGTTAACAATGTATCTGTTAACTGTTCCATTTTTGTTTGTTGTACACGATAACATAGTGAATGAACTCATTCCACCAGGGAAGCCAAATATCTAAAGCTCAATTCAATTATAATTTACTATCCTATACAAATCAAAATATTCTATAATGTTATTCCAGGAAAATCCTTTCAACGGTTTCATCGAGAAGGAGTAACACACATACTCGTACATTATAAAGATTCACCTCTATAATATTAGTGTGATATCGACAAAAAAGTGCCATATCTAAAATCACTTTTAGAGAAAATTTATTTAAATAACCTTTAATTTAAACACGGCTTTTCTTAAACTAATTAAAAAACCCACTACATTCCTTCTTGCCTTTCATACCGGGGCTGAGCTACCTTTCGGAGCTAACCCTGGCGTCAGTAGACTTCGACCCAGCTGGGCCCCTGCTGTCGCTGACAGCTCCTTAAGGCGCGCGGGAATACTGCCCGCCGTCGACGACTTGGGCTTGGTCCGGACCGTTACCGGACGGTTGAACAGCGAGTTTCCCAGCTCGCCGCTCTCAACATTTTTTTCGTAGTATTGCACTAACTTATTTTAGAATATAAGTAATTATTTTCAAGGGTTGGAATAAAAGCTCAAAATTTTTAAAAATAAAAACACCCGACTGCGTATAAAATAAAATAAAGTTCAGTCCAGTGCCGATCTAGCCAGCTTTAGTTGGCCATGAAGTGATCAATTCTAAGATCTAGCTACGACATATACATATATAATTGACAATAATATCTACTCATAATATTTCATACATTGCCTAAATACCCCAGGTAGGTATTCTATATTGCCTAGGTATTGTATAGAATACCGAATTATAAAGATACGGAACTCATACACTAATTTAAAAAAAGCCCTTAACCTTTCAATAGTTTCAATCGTGGAAATTACAGACACAATAGAAAGACAATAGGTGCGCGAACGCCGGCGTTCGCTTGGGGTTTAATGAATTAAGAACTAGCTAGAAGAAATCTAAGGTATCGAAAAACTCCTCCACTTCACTGTCGACTATGTACCACGATGTATGGCAATGCTTATCCTTTGTCCAAGGTAATAAGCCAGGCTTTGGGTCGCGAAATGTGAACAAGGCGTCTGATAAAGTATTTAACCCCTCGAGCGCCAGGGGTTCATTGACCCGGAAAATTGCACTGTTTACTTACGTAAATCACCAAAAAAAAAAAAAAAAACTTTTGTTCTATGACTTTATACAAAACATAATACATTTACCAAAAACAAGCCTTCAAGATTTCTTTGTTTTATCTAACACATTTCAACTCTCTATTTTGCCTTATGTACTTACGTCTTTATGATTCGACGCAAGCGCATCAAGCACCCCCGCCACCCGATCCTCAGTCCCTTCCGCTATTGTACTACCGCTTACTTCGCATAGACTTCGTAATATTTAGAACGTTAAATTTAAATATTTTTATTTTTATATGAAAATCTGATGAACTAAAATGTGATACATATTTAAAAGTCATAGAACAAAAGTTATTGTTTATGATGTTAGTAACATAATCCTGAGAGGTTGCTAGTGTTTTACAAATAAACCTGTAAAAATAAATATATTAACAAACTTTCAAATTAAAAGAAATTAAACAGTTTCTTAAGATTTTTTAAATTCTTAACTTCGTTCTTCGTTGGAGTTATTATTGTCCCTTCCCTTTGTCAAAAACCCAAGTTGTCTTTTGTCATTGCAAAATATGCATGTAAAGATACTTTGTGCAATTTTCATTTTGACATTTTATGCTTGGTTATAAAACTGAAAGTAATTTTGTACATGACCTACTATCATCTGCTATCAAAAGTGTTATAGCCGCATAAATTGTTTTGGGACAGTTTTATAATTTAACATACAGATATATAGATAAACTTAAAGGGAAAACAAATAAATTAAGGAATTTATCAGTATATTACTTTCAGTTTATACTTAACTAGTATTTTGCCCTCGACTTCGTCTGCGCAAATTTAATACTTTCCTGTACTGAGGAAAATGTCCATCAGCTATACAAAAAATGCCTGCAAACATTGATATGAACCACCCTAATATTATAAAAGCGAAAGTTTGGTGAATATATTCGTATGTTTTTACTCCTTCACGCTGAAACTGCTGAAGGGTGTTGGATGAAATCTGGCACAACCATGACCTGGAAGAGCACATAAGATACTTTTTATCCCAGAAGTACCTATATTCCCTTAGGATAATTTTCTGCCACCATGTGATAGAGTTGTATCTCTAAATTGTACTTCAAAAACCCAATACAATTTCAATAATCACGAGTATATCAATATACCGTACATGTTCAAACAACTGACTCGTCGTCGTGGCGTGTCAATTTAAGTCAACGTTTAAACATACTCGTAGGTATCGTGTGCAAAGAAACAAACTTAAAAATGACCACCGTCATTTACTATACAAGTCACACACGCAAAATTTTGAATCAAATTATAAGACAAAAATTTTACTATTACCAATCAAAGAAAAAAGACAATAGGTACATTTATTTAGCACACAGACACACACAATGTAGAAACAAGTACCAATGTAGAAGCTTAAGTTAAAAAAAATAAAAACATCAATATTGGTGTGTTTCACGGCTACGCCAAACTCAGTTTTTAAACGAAACATTCGTGAAATCACTAACAAAATCATTTTATTTTAAATAATTTAACTAGTGCCAAATACAACACGGTATTGTGAAGAAAAATAATATTTTATGATAAGTTCAAACAGGCAGTCAATCTAACGTCACGAAACATCAACAGCGGTATGTTCAAACGGCTTTGAAGTTTCAATGTATTATAGATTTCATGAACTCCATACTGGAAATGTTAAAGTTCTAAATAAACTTGCCAAAACTAAAGATTAACAATCAAAGGTTACACTATTCAAAAGGAACATCCGTGAAATCGAGACCACGGTATTTTATTTTAGAAAAAGTTGCAAGATAAAGTAAAGAATTTTAAAACAATCCTATTGCCATAGTATATTGGAAAGGTAAATAATATTTCGTGATACTTTCAAACAGGCAATCAATCATACGTCACGAATCGTGAAATTCCAATGCATAATAGATTTAATCGGCCCCATTCTGAAAATGTTACAATGCCAGTATGCTACTTGCAGAATGTCGAACCTATAGGTCATCAATTACGAATTAAAAGGTGGAAAGGTATTCAAAGGAATCGTTCGTAGGGTTTCATTTCAAATACGTCCATCAAATCGCACGAGAAGGTTTCAATATATAATAAAACGGAGTGAACTTTTACGTTCGCTGCTGCGTCACATCTGCTTTATAAACCTACACACTCGATTGTCTTGCAGCGATTCAGAGTAGTATCGGGGAGAACAATGAAAAGAATACAGTAAAACGACTCAAAGCGCAAGTATTTTCAGCTCTACGCTCAAAATGGCCACTTCTGCACTGCACAATGACATCTAAACTTGAATGAATCGAATTTTCCCAGTCTTTTTTGTCTGCAACATGGCGCCACTTGTTTTTAAAACATTCACACTGGCACTACTATTCGCTGTACCTAGAAAAAATTTCTTCAATCTGTATTGAAGATGCAGAAAATGTCAAATTCAATTAATTATTCACGTCTATTGCTTTTACACAATGTACATTGTAGACGCTACAGTCCTAACTTCTTTAAATTGCAAGAACTGCTTCTAGGAGTGCAACAACTAGGAATGTACCTTCCTATTTTTTTTTTTTTTTTTTATCTGTTATAAACTAGTACTTGACTGCGATCCCGTCTGATGGTAAGCAGTGATGCAATCGTTGATGGTGAGGCGCACTAGTTTTATAGTAATGGGAGCATCTTTCTTAGCGCTCGTTGCCAGAATTGTAAAATAGAAACACATGCAGTAGGAAACATCCAATAAACAAATATGGTACATATGGCACTCGTAGCCAGTGTGTAAGATAATCCGCTAATTCTAAGATTAGATCAGTGAAGTTCTAAATGTGCGAATTCAATAATGGCTACTACAGGATTTCAAATTAACAACAATAAATTACGATAAACAAAATTATAACGTCCATTTTTAAGAAGAAATTGGTAAGCTTTTTGTTTCCTGATTAGTTGAAACACGGCCCATATCCATTTCCAAACCGTCAATACTTCACCAAAAATTACTTACGAAACGTTAAAACTTTACTGACGTATTATAATTTAATCTTGGTTAATAGAAAATATGTTTATTTGGCAGACTCGTTATCTAAAGTAATTACAAACTTAAATGAAACATAAAAAAATATAAAGAAATAAAATTAACATTAGCATATTATGTCTCAAAGCTTCTTAGAGGACTAGCTTTGACTTTTTATTTACTGCATTTGCAGATTTGTATATATAGCAGGTACTCTATAAAAGACAATTGCGTGTTTTGACTATTTATTATAGGCATTGCGAATATTACTTATGACCATGATTTAATTGAAGTTTCTTTGCGATTTGTATATTCTGCCAAGCGCTGCTCAGTATGCGCAGCGCCTTATCACCTGTTTTCTTTATTTAGGGTCCTCCAATGCACACGGATACGCATTCACATCCACCTCTTCATGTCTTTCGCTCTGAACAACGTGCTGTGGATCGTCTGGTACCGCGCCGTTGTCAACAAAGTCAGCGTCGTACAGAATAATACGGTACGTAATTTTTGATTTATTCAACTTATATATAAGCTTGACATTGTACCTAGATATTATGGCACCGACAAGACAGACAGCGCCACGATGCGACTATTCTATTTATTAAAAATAAATAGTTTTTGGTTAAGGCCCAAGCGCCCGAAAAGTGCCATAAAACAGTGATTTTCTGAAGCCTACTCCTCGGTAACGGCCAGGTTAATAGGTTTGAAAAAAATATATGTTTATTATAAATTCATGAACAACATTATCAACATTTGATTTTTTCGTGCTATTATTACTTTTGTCTAAAAAAAATATTTAGCAATTTCGCAACTTTTCGCAACTTTTCCCTACTCCTTCGAAACGGCTTGGATCTTTAGAAACATTTTTACACATAAAAATTGGTGGTTAAATATTCTTCAAAGTGAACATTGCATATGTAAATCAATCAATATTTCGCAAAGAAAATGAATTTAAAGCCCTTTCCGGGCGCTGCTGGCCGCAAATAAATGCACAGATTTGCGTACTGCCGCCTAGGCGGGTGCGAGAGGTGCGTCCACATAATTTATTTTGGCCAGATGGTGCAAGGGACTATAAGCCTTAAATCCCGTAGAGCTATTTCTATCAGTGATAAATAGGTCGAAATAATATTTTTTTATCTTAGTAAATTAACCTTTACTAAGACAAAAAGTAGGTGTAGGGAAACCAGAGTTAAGACAATAGATACAAAATGTTGAAATAATTTTTGCTATTGTTTATTTTTAGCGGGAGACACTGAACTCATACAAAAATTAAACATTTAATCACAAAACTTAATTGCCTTAAAAACAATTCTTCACGTTAATGGGAAGCATTTTCTCTTTCACCCTTCTCTTCGTTTACATTTTTGAATTTGTCTTATTTTGGATTTGAATAAAAATTCAAACGAATAACTTATCCAAACAGTATTCCAATTTATCTTTCATTCTTTGGTCGTTTTCATAAACATTAAGCAATTTCACTGTTGTTTAACGAACGACAAAATTCTAATTGAATTCATGAAAGCACAGCCACCGAGCTAATTTATTAAACTCTTTTTTTTTTGTTATGTTTAATTTAGGCTTAGTTTTTGAATTAACTGAGGCATTTTTCTTGATGCAGGTTTGGTGTCAAGTTCTTCACGTGGTGACCAACTACTTCATGCTCACAAGTTATGTCTGGATGTTTTGCGAGGGGCTACACCTGCACATAGCTCTGGTTGTGGTAAGAATACGTTTCTGAATTGTTGTTTAGCCCTTTTACCGCTTGCGTCACGGATTGGTCCAACGGGTGTTTTAGTGTCCTAGTCACCTGGGTCGTGTGTTTGGGACTCTTTAGTTCATCTCGTTTAGCTCATCAATTTTCATAGGTGAAAGAAGAGCAGACAAGATAAAGTATTTAGTCGTCAAAATGCGACCCTGGCGGAATAAGCAAAATCGTAGGCGGTTAAAAGATTAATTTATGGTAAGAAATACTGTTTAAATATAAATCTTAAGTATTACTTTGTTTAATAAAACACCTACCAACTCATATAGGTACCTACAGACCATGAAAAGCAATATATTGGGAAAGTAAGTTCGTACGTATATCAACCTCACAAAATCATTCTTCAATTCTGAACTTAGCCAGATTCAAATCGATATTTGTCAAATAATGCTGTTTTACACACACATTAAGTACAGCGCCCAACTGAGTACAGAGTTTCAATAGAATAAGAGGCTTTGACTAAAATTTATTTAATATTTTAATAATGCAATAATTTTGACAAATAACAATTGATAAACAGTATACCTAATTAATTTATTTTCTCTAGTGGTAATTAGTATCACGTTGCCTTTGTTATTTTGTGTACTGTGAAGGTTTCCTTTTATTTTGATGTGTAACTGTAAATTTCAAAGATTGTACACCCCATGGGTATGTTACAGTGATACTTGTTATAACAATCATTTTAAGAGCTGTATTTCCACCTGTGACAAACAATAAATAAATCTGAATCTGAATCTGCTAGCTTAGACTAGTTTTGGGCTACGGGATTGTCCGAAAGAGTTACCGCAGTCACTGAAAGAACACAGGTGGGTTTCAGTTAGTAAAAGTGGGACGCGCTTTCTCTCTCGTATTGTAGACGATTCAACCAAAGTAAGTGCGGCTAACTGGACTTCGAATATACTATCAACAAAGCAACGAAGGAACAGGAGTAGGTTTTTAGTCAGTAAAAGTCTGACACTATCTCCCGCTCCGCCCAAGAGCGGGGGATGTCATTAAATGATTGTCCCACCGGAAAAAAAAAGGCCTGCATGTTTTTAGTACTAATACTAACATCAAATATATTAATGTTAGTACGAATACAATTTACTGACAAAGATGCATTTTCCATTTTCATTAGCCCTACTGAAATATCTCACTAATAACTGACGTGCGCACGGAAATTTCCGTTTAATATCCTGTTCAGTCAACACACTGATGCAAACAAAATTTCAAAGTTTCTCCGCGAAATAGTCACGTAGTGTGGGAATCCTCATGGGACTCCGCAAACGCGGCCAATCGAAATCCGCTGTGTACTTAGGCAGGTCACACATATTTCATGAGATGAAGACGTAATTTCTTTAGATTGAGGTAATTTGTATTAGTGGTATTTGTTTGGCTTATGTCGTTTGCAACTACCCTTCGTGCAATGTAAACTGTGATATGAATTGTGCTTTTGGCTACGTCAACACATTTAGCTTAGCTATCGATTGATATTTGGATTGAAGATAGCTGACTACAATTCAACACGTTTAGTAGGTAAATCGATTGATATTTGGATTGAAGATAGCTGACTACAACTCAATACGTTTAGTAAGTAAATCGATTGATATTTGGATTGAAGATAGCTGACTACAACTCAACCCGTTTAGTAGGTAAATCGATTGATATTTGGATTGAAGATAGGCTGGCCATTGTGAGATTGTAAAAGAACTACGATGGCACGGTTGGCGCAGTGGTCGAGCGATTGACTCTACGCTGCGTGTTGCGGGTTCGATTCCTGCACAGAACAAATATTTGTATGGTCTACAGACAGGTGTTTCGGGTCTTTTTGGGTTTACATGTTTTTAAACGCACCCACGATACAAAGTGAAAACTTTTTTAGGAGTAGTGAGCACTTTATTTGGTGGGTATTGAATGAGACTGAACCGTCACGCTCCGCCATGTAACACTCGTTCGGGTGCAGTCGGCTTCAGTCGGCCGATCTTACCCGAACGATTACGATTTAGTATTACTATTACTCTCGCCTTGGTGAAATTCTCACTTCAGCCACGTTCTACACGTTCACACCTTTTTTAACGAAATAAATCGCAGGAATTATATAATTTTACAACAAAAAATGCCATAGCAAGCAATTGTAGCGTAGGTTTTTTTGTTATTGGCTAGCTTATGCTTTATGCATAAATTATAGCCTGTGTAGCTCAGGAATAAAGCAGCTTTCTATCGGTGAAAACATTTTAGCAATTGGACCAATACTTCCAGAGATTACCTCCTACTACCAAAAAAAACAACTTTACCTCTTTATTGTTTTAATAATAATAAGTTTAGATAGGCTCGAGTTTAACCACCATCTCACCTGACGGTAAGCGATGATGTGGTCGACGTTGCCTAGAAATAACCTACCTATTCACTCTTGACTTATAGACCCCTAAGTTATATGTTCTGGGGCCAGGGTTATCCGAAAGGGCGCTCGAGCCCCGGTATGAAAGCTAGAAGGAACGGGGTGGGTCTTTTAGTCAGTATGAGTCTGACACTATCTCCCGCTCCGCCCAAGAGCGGGGGATGTCAATGCATGATTTTTTCCCACTAAAAAAAAAAAAAGTTATGTGTTGTTGTGTCTAGAATTTTCATAATAGGATCAGTAGGTACTTCCAAATAAACTGCAAACCAACGATTCCACCATTTCATAATTTCAAATAACTTTTGCATTTTTTGTAACTATACCTCTAGTTTAAGCCCTTATTGTAGAAATATTTATGTAAATCAAACAATTCAATAAACATTATATTATAATTTCAAATTACTGTGTCAGTAGCCACAATGGACCCTTCGATAAACTGGAGGCCTATAAAGTTGTTCACTTTAACTGGTGAGTTCGTGACATAGGTAATACCTGGAGGACATTTTTGAAATGTTTTCACCAAGTAAAGTAGTCCCGAGAGTCACGCATACAATAGGTATAAAAGTTTTAGCTTTACGAGAAATATCTCACAAGTTTAAACGTTTTCATATTTCCTGTTTTCTCGGAATATTTCAGGGTCAGTCAACTGCTCAACTTACGAGTCTCTTTCTCATAGTTTATGAGTCTCATATTTATTTATGTTTTTCAACGGTTTTACTCTATTAATAGAGTAGGTGATCTATTAACGTAGATCATAGGTTTGCTCACGATTTTAACACTTAACTACTCGCAATTGTAATTCTTCTACCTAGCTAACAGCAGGGTGCGGGAGCAAAACAACCCCTCAGTCGTATGGATGGCCCGGTGACAATGTATTTGTGCGGACCGCCAGGTAACATAACAAGCTTATAACTTTGCGATTTTTCATGATACAGATATGAAAAAAAAACGGTTTTACTTTATGAATAGAGTAAAACCGTTGAAAAATATAAATAATAATGAGACTCATAAACTATGAGAAAGAGACTCGTAAGTTGACTGGAAGAAAATGCCTAAGGCATTAAGTCCGCCTCTGTACTTTTATGTGCATGAAGTATAAATAAATAAATGAAATTTTGTAAAAATAATGTTGTATATCTGATAAATTAATTAATTAAAAGAATGCCCGATGAGAAATCTAGTAGATTGCAGTGACTAATCTTTATGGCACATCGGGCAGAGTACAGTGACCGACCGATGCGAGTCTTTGAGCTTAAGAGAGAAACTATCGCATAAGTTGAATGACTGAGATACCACTCTACAGGGTGGCTTTAAATTCGAACTAAAATTCATAAACCATGGAATACTATTTAATATCCTTTTGTATGCCGTGACACGCAATTAAAAAGCCATTGTGTCCCGCGTAGATCTGCGTTCCGAGAAACAACGGTTTAAAGGAGTAACTCTCAAATGCGCAAAATAAAAACAAAAAGATTTTTGTTTTTAAATAAAATCTCTTCAGTTTAATTGATTACTAATTATATATTTTAGTCAGAAATCAATTACACTATAAATAATTATTATGCTACTTTTCAAAAATAAATAATTCACAAAAAAACAAATTTTTTTTCTTGACTCCTAGGACAGATTTTGGAGCGCTTCAGTTTACTGATTGGTGTTAGCCTGAGAAACAAAATGCACTATAATATATGCATTCTGGGCAGCACTTGGTCTTACGCCCATATAAAGGATTGGCAAGATGCTTTTTGGCGCCAAATCAAATTTTATAAATTTTTTTTCGTGACTGTTCTGATATATTAAGAGGCCGGCGAACGTCACTCGCTACTGCAAGTTGACGCGTATTCAAAATTCGTTCGCGGAATATAGCTATCTCTGTTTGACAAAAACAAGTGACGGATTGATGCAGCTTTGTGTGTGTATGTGAGCGTCTTACAATTTATTGTTAGTAAAATGAGGTATATTCATTATTTGCTTTATTTTTGCCGAATACTTCGAGAATTGTTTGTAAATGTACGAACTAGTAATGCGTTTTTTGGAAATTTTATTACCGCGCCAATATCTCAACATTCTCAACATATTATGATAACAATAGCAGATATGTCATACAAAGGTGGTCTTTTTTTACGGTGGGAAAATCATCTAATGACATTCCCCGCTCTTGGGTGGAGCGGGAGATAGTGTCACACTTTTACTAACTAAAAACTCACTCCTGTTCCTTCGTTGCCTTTCGTACCGGGGCTGAGCTACCTTTCGGAGCTAACCCTGGCCCCAGTAGGCTTCGACCCGGTTGGACCCCTTCTGTTGCTGACAACTCCTTGAGGCGCACGGGAACAGCTCGCGCAGTCGATGACTTGGGCTCGATCCGGACAGTTACCGGACGGTCGGACAGCGAGCTACCGATTGCTCGCCGTCCGCAAGCCCGCACCTACGGTGGCCGGAAATCGGGATCGGAATCCCGGCAGCGGCTGTGAGCGCCGTTGCCTGATACGGTCGGCCTCTTCCTTTGCTAGCATTACTGCTTTGCAGAAGGAGCCGACTGCCTGCCACTGATCCTCCTCGCTCCGAACCATGGCCTGTACCAAAGTCTGGCACGAGAGATCGCCGCCTCCGATCACCTCCACGAGGGCAAGGCGATGCTCCGCCTAAGCGGCACACCTCCACTGCGTGCTCCACCGTGTCCTCCGGGCGTTCCGCACAGCGGCGACACTCGGGCGTCACTTCCGTACGAATCCGGTACAGCCCGAACCTACCGAACTTACGTGTTCAGTGAGAACCTGCGTCATGCGGAAGGTGAGGACGCTCGCGCCGTGAGGTCTTTCCAGCCATGCCTCCAAGAGGGGACTTACTGCCATAATAGTGGCGTGCCCAAGGTGGTCTTCTTGTGGTCAAATCAGAAAATGTTATGGAGGCGAGAGCTTTCTTTTTCATAGGTGGGAAATTATACCCTTGGCCTCAGTAGACTTCGAACCTGCTGGGTTTTGCTGACATGTCCTCGAGACGCGAGTGGAACACTATGCAACATCGACGTCTCGAGCTCGGTACGGACGCTTACCGGACGGCCGGACGGAGAGATACAAATTGCTCGCCGTCCGCAATCCTGCGCCTACGGTGACTGGAAAAAGGAATCAGGATCCCGGTAGCTGGGGCGTGAGGAATGATGTTCCCTCACGTGTACGACTGTCTCCTTTGCTAGCATAACTGCTTCGTAGAAGGAGCCGACCACCTGCCATTCCTACACATTCCGGACCATGGCTTGTACCAGGGTCACTTCCACGAGGACACGGCGCGGCGGCAGTGCTCCTCCTGAGTGGAGCATACCATCGCCGTATGCTCCACCCTGTCTTCTGGGCGGTCTACACAATGATGACAGCTAGGCGTTTCTTCCGAACTTACCACGAGGTGAGGTGTCGTCATGCGGAAGGTGAGGATGTTTCCACGTCTATTCACCCACTCCTCAAAGATTGGATTTATCGCCATAATTATGGCTTGCCCCGAGATCCCGCCGGTACTCTGACCGCCTTCGTCAGTGGTTTTTTACCCCGGCGTTGCAACTCCATGCGCAAATTGTGCATGCGTGCAAGGACTGTTGCCTCTAGATCCCGTGGTGGCAGACTAGCAAGGAGGCTCGTCGCTTCGCTGGAGAACGTGCGGTATCCCCGCACCATTTGGATGGCCATGATCCTCTGGGATGCGTTCAGCTTTGCCCCCGGTCGCTTTCACAGCAATGGGGCCAACACCGGCGCTCCGTAATGGGCCATGGACCAAACAATGCTGCGTGGAGCCTCCGGCAAAGGGCTGTACCTGTATGTTGGGTAGGAGCCGCTTCAGGGCAGACCCAGTCCGGTCCAGTTTGGGAGCCAGACGTCGGAAGTGTTCTTCGAAATTCCAACGGATGTCGAGGATAAGTCCCAAAAACATTCCGACCCATATCTTGGTACCGATCCCTGGGGAACACCGCACGACATCTCTCGGCGTTTCCATTCTCCACGGTGAGCGGGGCAGATAATGAACCTGTCCTTCAGGTTGGCTTCGATCACACGAATGAGGTAGACTGGCACCTGGTGATACCGGGGTCCAACTAGAGCGCTCCCTGCAAAAGCCAAACTGGCCATCCACAAGATCCGGCTCCACCCGTACCAGGTGCGTACGAGGAATAAAGAACAGCGAAGCGCACCCTCAGAGCGGAGATACGGCTGGCCAAACTGGAGGCCCGCGACGTGTAGCTGGGGACTCTGAACAGAGACCCGTGGGGACGATCCTACGAAATAGTGCGTAACAAGCTCCGTACCTGGGCTCCCCCGCTGACACAGAGTACCGGCCCCTGTTTATGAAGGGTGTGATGAACGCTCTATTCCCGTCAAAAGGGGAGCATTCTCATCCGCCCATGGCTCCGCCACTAGTTATTATATTTTTATGTCACCGTTTTTTGTAGCTATATTTGCATACTATGTGCTATGCGACTTCCTCAACGGGGTCAGCGTGGTCTATTATACAGACGACACGCTGATCCTAACGAAGGGAGAGTCGTACCAGGCGGCGGTCGAACTAGCGGAACGCAGGGTTGCAACACCCTCCACCCAGCTTTGGCCCCACCGACATCATGTCATATGGGCCGAATCGAAATGAGACGGCTGCGGACACAGCCCACCCATATAAATATGAGCGCGCTATCACCGCAGCCGCTTCTTGACTGCTTTACAAATTTCCTCGTCTTGTCCCCATGCAGCCTTTCTCCCCATCCTGGGGCATACTAACGGTCCCCCCTCACGTGGGTAAGACAAACACACAGTTCGGGTTCGCTGCCTGCTTACTCCTTAGTCTGTGCCATTCGTGTTCGAACTCTTTTGAGGCCATGAGATTGCAGTAGTAAGCCGGTCTCACATCCAAGTAAGTGATCTCGTCCATCATCTACATATATATCTTTCGTCGCTGTTCGTCACAGCGACGAAAGATATATATGTATAAGGGGGACCTCACATAACCGCATATCATACAGTTTCTTCCAGAAATATCCATGTCCAGTCAGGATCTGCGAGACTTTGTAGTCCGGCTCGACCCAAGTTGCCTTGAGCCTAACCGCCACGTCAGGGAGGAATCGATGAAGTTCCATCGCCTTCTCTTCACGCAGAGTTGCAACAGTCATGAAGCCAGTCCAGTATTTGGGACTCGAGGTGGCACTGCACAAGTCCGAGAGCATGTGTTTTCATGGCCCTCGGAACGAGCCACCGTCGGTTTCCCAAATAACAATAAAAGTTTACAAGTATCTGGGACTCGTCCTCGACAGCCGATGGTATTTTGAGGAGCACTTCCGACGTCTGGTTCCCAAACGTGTTACTTATTGTTTATTTTGTGTTGCGCCTTGTGCTGTACCAAATAAATTATTTTTAACCGACTTCTAAAAAAGGAGGAGGTTCTTCTTTCTTTCTTTCTTTCAAACTGGATTAGACTGGAGCACTCAAGCGGCTCCTGTCCAACCTGGGGTGTCCAGACGCCTCCTGCTGGAGGCTCTACGCAGGCATCGTTCGGTCCATGGCCCTTTATGGAGCACCGTCGCTGCGAAAGTGATCAGTTGCCAAGCTGAACGCATGCCAGGGAGTTTTAGCCTTTCTAATGGTACAAAGACAAAGCACGGTTTCCTGCAATATATCCGCACGGTTTCCTGCAGGCCTGCTACCATGGAATGTGGAGGCAACAGTCCTTTGCACGCATATGCATGATTTACACGTGGAGATGCAACCCCGGGGCGAAATTCCGCTGCCACGACAAGTCGCGGTATGGCAGACAGTTCCGGCAGGATCTCAGCGACTGTCGTTACGCAAATCCTCACCGGACATGGCAAGTACGGAGGCACCTGCGTCGGATTTAGGCGGAAGAAACGCCTGGTTATCACCATTGTGTGGACGGTCTGAAGGATACGGTGGAGCATACGGTAGAGATGTCATCGGTGGCAACGACCTCTCGCGCCGAGCCCTCTTTCTACGAAACAGTAATGCTAGCGAAGAAGGCGGCCGCATGGACGAGGGAATACCCTGACGCCCCAGCAGCCAGGATCTCGACTCAGATTTCTAGCCACCCTGGGCTTGGAATCGCCGTCCAG
This sequence comes from Mythimna ferrago, assembly GCA_910589285.2. Taxonomy (NCBI): domain Eukaryota; kingdom Metazoa; phylum Arthropoda; class Insecta; order Lepidoptera; family Noctuidae; genus Mythimna; species Mythimna ferrago. Next base: position 12,030,383 of record OU342673.1, on the reverse strand, counting down.
CCATCCGGTAACCAACTGGACCGAACCCAAATCGTCAACGGCGCTTTTTTTTTTTACTCTTTTTTTAAGAAGTTTTTGACGGCGCTTTTAGTCAGCTAAAGTCTGACATGTCCTCAAGAGTTCTGTATTCCTTTTATTAAACTTTAAATGCTTACGTACTATTTTATTTAAGTCAATAGTGTCAAAAATATTACAATAAAACTCGACCTATGAACGCAACTGAAGTAATGACAGCACGCACACAATGACACTGACATCCCGCTTGCTGCGATAGCACTAGTAAACTCTTGGTTTGCGATAAATTGGACGTGTTTCGTAATACCAAAAATGATGAATGAAAACTTAATGTTTTTCCAATTTGTTTTCTATCATTTGTAAATTGATAATATAATCTGTGTTCCTACATTGAGAATATTGGACATATTGTTATTTTTAATATAGGAAAAGCCAAATGAAAACATGCCATTTACGTTGTAAAAAAGTGCGAATTATAATTCGCTTTAATTTCGTTTTAGGCAAGTTTTTTTAAAAAAGAAAGATGTAGGAACCTAGATAAATATCGTCTATAACCGAATAACATCATAATATGTTGGAAATATGCTCCAATTGCAAATGAGCGTGGTATTACGTTTGTATGAAAAATTCATCTGTCGCCGTGCTCTTAATAAAGAACTCGAATCGACGATTTCAATAGTATTACTCACTAAAATGTAGGCAATAAAAAAGATAGCATCAAATCTATGACTGAACTAAAAAAAAATCCACCAACTGCATCAGACATAAAGTGACTTATTGTTTCAAACTTATTAATCGATTTTGCGATCGGGTTTTTTGACCTTGTCAACGTTTTTTTCTGAAAGTAGGTTACGTTCAGGCGTGATGTAGGTCGTGTTCATGAGTTCATCCCTGATGCCAATGAACAAAAAGTCACTTTGTTTATAGCCAAACTTTGGTTTAAACAAACCTCCGTGCAGTACTAAAGGAAACGACTATTTCTTTCTTCCTTTTTTTAACTTTATCCCACACTAGGATTAAGTCCTGTTTGGGTGCGTTCACAAACATGTAAACTCACACAAGACACCCATACTCGGAACAACCGTAGCAATTGATACAGACATATCAATATCAATGAATAATAGGCCATACAAATATTTGATCCGCGCGAAAGTCGAACCCACAACGCACGACGAAGCAGTCAAACGCTCAATAACTGCGCCGAACGGGATGGCTTTTTTAGTCAGTAAGAGTCTGACACTATCTCCCGCTCCGCCCAAGAGCGGGGGTTGTCATAGGATGATTTTTCCCATCGGAAAAAAAAAAGCCGTGCAGTCGTATTTTCGCATCTTTATGCACATTATGAAAGTAGATAATCATACGGCAGGATTAGTATATTTACTTTTAAATATACAACATCAATTTTAGTACATGCGTAACACGAAACACATGAGTCTAGTGTAGTTATGTAATGAATCTATGTAGAAAATTTCATAACTGTATCATGAAAAATCACAAAGTTATAAACTTGTTATGTCAGCAAAAATACGTAGTCACCGGGCCATCCAGGTGACTGAGTGGTTGTTTTGCACTTGCACCCAGCTGTTTACTGGCTCCTATTACCCGTTATGACCTGCCGTGACCTGTGTTGTACTTAAATGAAATGATAAATGATAAATGATCTTTATTTTGCAAGTAGGTTTTATAAAAACACTTTTACACGTCAATTTTTTTTTTTTTTGTCAATTAATGCTAGATTAGGCCGGTGTTTCCTAACTGACTACCCTGAGAAGAAACACCGAAACAAACTCAGGGGTAATGTCGGTGATGTTCAACTTATGACCTTTTTAAATACTTTGGAAAAAAGTATAACATGGCATTAAAAATATTGAAATTGATTTAGTTACTGATTCTCAACTAACTATATTCATGTTTCGCATATACTAAAAATATTTTTGTAAAGTGCATTTTTCTAACCAGTTCAGACATTTAATGAATATGAAACTTCTGAAACCTAAACTAAACGTCATCGCACACTACAGAGAGGTACCTATAAAAGTTTCCGGAGTGTTTTTACCTTTATTTATAAGTGTTATGAATGATGATGCTAATAGGCTGCGGTGTATGGCACAGGTGTTCGTGAAGGACGAGGTGGCCATGCGATGGTTCGTGCTACTCGGCTGGGGAGGCTCACTGCTCATCATTATGATTTACGCTACTGTCAGATTCTTCACGCCTGGAGCTACTGAGAGGTTTGTGATTTAATAGCTTTGATCGAGATTTTAGATGCTTTTAAAATGTAGAAGGTACTCTCGTCTTACGACTAACATTGTCATACAACTTGAGTAAGGCTTGTGTGAGCTGGGGCCATGGGTTGTGTGGAAAAGAACCCCGGGGCCCTGGAACGAAGGCAAAGAAGGAACAGGTGTGGGTTTTAGTCAGTAAAAGTCTGACACGCACTACGGCTCCGCCCAAGATCGAGAAAAGTCATTGAATGATTTTCCCCATAAAAAAAGTATAGGGTAAAACCGGGATAGATGCCGCGCTGGGATAGATGCCTCGTTTCTAAAAACTCAACTACCAGAGAACGAAACAGCAAATTCGTTGTTTACATACGCGCCACATGCACCCCCCACCTCAGTGACGCGCGAGTTGTTGTGCTAGACGGACGTTTCTCGCTTGTGTGTCGAATTACATTCGCAGCGGACGCGACGAACGCTTCAAAATTTCAAACGTAAGTATTCACTATTCCATATCTTTATAAACAGTTAAATGATTACATTTTATTTGAATGGTTTTAATACATTGGTTCTTTAAGAATACATTTAAGAGTCAATCACTGATGTTTGCATTTATTTTATATAAAAAATAATGAGAGGCATCTATCCCTAGTGAAAAGGATAGTTGGCCCGAGTTTACAAGGGATAGTTGACTTTAGGGGCATCTATCCCTCTATACTGCAAGAGCCTTATCAAAGTATTTAAAAGTCATAGTCGTGAATATTTTGGTATTTCCTAATAGTAGAATATTAAAAAAACACCAAAAAAAAATGTATCCAACTTTAATTTCATAATTCGAATGTAAAGAAATGAGTGTAGATACTGTGTTTTATTTATACTTACTTTGCTTATTGTAGGTGAGCCATGCCAAGGAAATACAAAAGAAAGGAGGGCGTACGAGCTCGAGTAGTTTCTTGGACAACAGAGCAGTTACAGTCAGCTTTTCATGAATTGGATAAAAAAGAATTGGGGATCAATGAAATATCCAGACAATTTGGGATTCCATCCAGAACATTGCGAAGGCGTTACGCTATTAAAAACCAAACTAAGTTGACTTTGGGAAAACATCCTGTCCTGGGTTTTGAACACGAAAAAAGGTTGGTAGCGCACATTTTGAAGCTTAGCGACGCGGGATTTCCCCCAGATAGACGATCTATACGTACGTTAGCATACCAATTTGCCGAAAAGCTACAGATTCAACACAATTTTGATAATGAAAACCAGATAGCTGGGAATGAATGGTTCAAAAGTTTTATTGAGCGAAATCCAGAGTTGTCTATTAGGCAAGCAGAAGGTTTATCTGTCGCTAGGGCTAAAGGTCTTAGCAGAGAAGAAGTGAATAATTTTCATGAACTTCTGACAAAAGTCCTGGCCGATAATGATCTCTTGGATAAGCCTGAAAGGATTTATAATATGGACGAATCAGGAGTTCAGCTTAACAATAAGCCTGGCAAAGTTGTTGCAAAGAAAGGTGCAAAAGTAGTAAATTCAGTTACATCTGCGGAGAAAGGTGAAACAATGACTATCGTAGCCTGTTGCAATGCCATTGGTAATTTTCTCCCACCAGTAGTAATAATTAAAGGTGTAAATAAGAAACCAGAATTCGAGAACGGTCTACCACTGGGCTCAAAAGTGTACATGAACAAAAAGTCGGCATACATAAATACCGATCTTTTCTATAAGTGGCTTACGGAACACTTCATAGCTTTGAAACCGCAAGGTAAGGTTCTGCTTATTTTAGACGGGCACTCATCTCATTCATCCGCACCAGACATGCTGCAAGTTGCTTCTGATAACGATATTATTTTGTTATGTTTACCCAGCCACACTACCTCAGCTTTACAACCATTAGACGTAGCGGTTTGGGCCATTTAAAACATACTTTAATCATGAGACTAATCAGTTTATGCGCGCAAATCCAAATAAAAAGATAAGCCGTTATAATGCTGGAACCCTTATACGCAACGCATGGATACGCGCTACTACACCTGCAAATGCTCTTGCTGGCTTTCGAAGAAGTGGGATTTATCCACTAAATCCTAATGCTTTGCCCGATTCTGTTTTCACTATATCTGATATTGCACATCGCAGTGACAATGATCCTGATCAACCCTGTGTGCTACATCAAACTACAACAGCGCTTCTTCAAACATCTTCTTTAAACGAAAATGCAGAACCTTGTGAGCATGTTGAAGTTGAACACAGAACACAAACAACTATACCTCCGATTTCTTCAATTGATTGTCCAACTACATTTGAAAACGAATATTTGTATGTCGCAGACCTGAACATAACACCACCCAATATGCCATCAACTTCATTCAACCGAAACTCACCTAGCCTTTTGATCGACCCTCAGATTTTAGAAGATACGATTATTGATATTGTTGATATAGGTGATGATTCACTAATACGGATTCTAAATAACGAAGAAAAAGAAACACCTTCTAAATTTTTAGTCGAAGCATCACCAATACCACAAATTCCTCTGACTTTAGCAAGGAGAGCTAAACAATCGGCAGATATTCTCAATTCTAGAGAAAAAATAAAAGAAAAAAGGGATATTGCTGACAGGAAAAAGAAACAAATAGAATCTAAGATAAACAAGACTGAAGCTACCAAAAAAAGACGAACAATAAAAAAAGCAAATAAAAAAGCCAAAGAACAAATACAAAAAAATAAAAATAAGAAAGGAAAACCAAAGAAAAACTATGACTCAAGTGAAGAAACAGATGGTGACGTGACTGATTGCAGTCATAAAGAAAATGATTATTATTTAAAAGTAAACAAGGATCGTGAATTACGTAAAAGACTAGCTATTTATAGCTCAAACAGTGAAAATGAAGATCACCTCTCACCTAATGCCGAAAAAGGTAAAAAAACCATAGGACTACCCGTGAAAAAAACTAAAAAAAAAAATTAGAAGAGACTAATGCTATAGATGAAAATGTTTGCGTAGAATGCTTCGATACCTATAATAACACGAAGTCTAAATCTGATTGGATCCAGTGTATTATGTGTCAGAAGTGGCTGCACGAAACATGCACAATTTTTAAGAACTATTGCTCAAGATGTGGAAAACTTAAAATGTCCGGTTCCACTTAATGAAGGATAGTTCCTTACGAATATGTTGATTTTTTTGAATGTTTAAATAATTACTAAGGTTAAACGAAATTATTAATTTTTATTTTGTTAGAGATTCATATGAATGTTGATTTTTTTTTAATGTTAAATAATTATTTCTACGTTAAAACGGGAATGTTTCGTTTGAGATGATTCTATATGATAGTTTTAATATGTTATCGCTTAAACAGTTTTTTTGTATTTTTTGTTAAAGACATGCATAAATATAATTATGGTTAAGCATTTTATATTACCTACACATGAAGATAATAAATAAATATTACATTGTGATTACGTATTCTTGTTGATTATTTAAAAAGGCATCTATCCCGCATCACAGGCATCTATCCTCCTAAGTGATTTCATAGTGGGGCATCTATCCATATAGGTAGGCACCTATCCCCAAAAAATGTGTTTCGCAAGAATTACATTTTTGCAAAACCAGTAATGGTTAGGTAAATAAATACAGTTTCTAAAGCTTTATGAATGATTAAACTAACTATATTACAGGGTCAATCTAAGCAAATATGTTTGGTATTCAAATAATGAAACAGTTTCGAAAAGTGGGGCATCTATCCCGGTTTTACCCTACTGCTAAGGAGTGGAATTCCGGACTCGAACCTATGTTTCCTGATAGTTACAACCTAGGGGTCTTTAAGTCGGCGCGGGCTTGCGGACAGTGAGCAATGGGTAGCTCGCTGTCCGGCCGTCCGGTAACTGTCCGGACCAAGCCCAAGTCGTCGACGGCGCGTACTGTTCCCGCGCGCCTCAAGGAGTTGTCAGCAACAGCAGGAACCCAGCCGGGTCCAAGCCTACTGGGGCCAGGGTTATCCGAAAGGGAGCTCGAGCCCCGGTATGAAGGCTAGAAGGAACGGGGTGGGTCTTTTAGTCAGTAAGAGTCTGACACTATCCCCCGCTCCGCCCAAGAGCGGGGGTTGTCATTGGATGATTTTTTCCCAACAAAAGGGTCTTTAAGTCAAGTGTAAATAGGTTACTTCTAGGCACTCGTGGTTCATCGTCGACCACATCATTGCTTACCATCAGGTGAGATAGAGGTCAAACGCATGCCTATCCATAAAAAAAAAACAAACTGCGAGGTTCGATAATGACGCGTTTTTGAACTCAATATTAATTGAAACAGGAAATCTAACCGCCCCACCTAACCTTACCACGTAGGTACTGTTCAAATAAAACTACATGCAAATTCGTATACACCGACGGAGAAAAAATTGTGGCGCTAGATATCACAATGTGTGCCTACCCTAGTTACAGAAAGAGCGCGCTTTCTACGTCCCTTATGAGAAACTAAGGGCAGGCTGCGTTAAATGAGAAATGGGCGCATGTCAAGTACAGTGAGACAGTTTCTGCTCTTTTTAATTAAAAAGATCAAAAGATTTTTTTAATCCTAGGAAAATACGCGTGGCCTTGACCTAATGAGCTTTTTAAGTGGTGTTGTGGATCATGGATAGATAATTACATTATAATAATATAAAGCTAAAGAACACACGAAAAAAAATAAGTGAATAATCGTACAAATAAAAAAACCTTAATTAATGTTTATATCTCGATGACAAGTTATGTAAAACTATTAAAACACATACTAAATTAAAAGTAACAGGAATACTTAAATTATATTTGTATAAGTACATATTTCAGTAACACTCGTCTGTTACAACTTGCCCTGTATGAATGTAGATAAGATTATTTAAAAAAAACCGGCCAAGGGCGAGTCGGACTCGCCCATGAAGGGTTCCGTAGCAGCAAGTAACATAATATAAAAGTTCTTGTGGTTCGTTGTAACTTTAAAACTTTAAATAGTGTATTTTTTTAGATTTATGACGTATTAAAAAAAAACTACTCACTAGATTTCGTTCAAAACAATTTTCATTGGAAGTTTGTATAGTAATGTACATCATATATTTTTTTTTAGTTTTATCATTCTTATTTTAGAAGTTAGAGGGGGGGGACAGACATTTTACCACTTTGGAAGTGTCTCTCGCGCAAACTATTCAGTTTAGAAAAAAGTGATATTAGAAACCTCAATATAATTTTTGAAGACCTATCCATAGATACCCCACACGTACGGGTTCGATGAAAAAAAAAATTTTGAGTTTGAGTTCTAAGTATGGGGACCCCAAAATTTATTGCTTTTTTTCTATTTTTGTGTGAATATCTTAATGCGGTTCACAGAATACATCTACTTACAAAGTTTCAACAGTATAGCTCTTATAGTTTCGGAAAAAAGTGGCTGTGACATACGGACGGACAGACAGACAGACAGACAGACATGACGAATCTATAAGGGTTCCGTTTTTTGCCATTTGGCTACGAAACCCTAAAAACCGGGCAAGTTCGAGTCGCACTCTCGCACTGAGGGTTCCGTACAAACTTACCTATAAAAACAGTTCAATTTCCGAATTGAGTTACTAAGATCTTTCCGAATTGCATTTTTTTTTTTGCTACGTAACTACTAAACTGTTATCAGATTTTTTTCCTATACTTGTGCTACGAGATCTTGTTTCATGCCAAATTTCAGGATTTCTAGTTCAACGGGAAGTACTGTATGAATTTTGATTCCCTCGAGAGTGTCGAAATGCACGTTTTTTTGCGATATAAACGGCCGTATCTTTTTTTTTTCGTTAACTCAGAAGTTTGATTTTTTCACAGCTTCAAGAGTCTGCAGACTTAAGTATATGGTTTTATTTCAACTTGGTACCTCCACACGTACCCAAGGTCTTGACAGACAGATAGACAGACAAACGGACAACAAAATGATCCTATAAGAATTCCGTTCTTTCCCTTTGGGGTATGGAAATGGAACCCTAAAAAAAACAATAGTTATGACAGAACAGGCAAATATAAAAAAGAACTGCCTGTATAACGGTCAATGAAGCCGATGTAATAGCTGCAGTAAAAGCCGTGGAACTGTTTCGTTCATAAACTAAAAGTGGAAAATGCAATATCCAGCAGTAATGTGTATCTACGAGTGTGTATGTCAAATATTTTTTTCTTTTCTTTCTTTCTTTTCTTTCAGTATCGCGAACATCGAGCAAAACAGTATGGTCACCGAAATAACAAAACATTTACAAATAGATTTATATAACAGCATTAATAGAACTTCTCTGCCAAATGAAATTGATTAGGGACACCCCGCAGTCGTAGTGGGTATCTTATGAGAACAAAACTTGTCTCAAACCTCATCTAATGACAATAAAACAAATATCATAACCCTTTCTTGGGTTTTGTCGCAGTCAGATAAAAATGGAACACACAACGTGTAATATTAAATGCGCAAAACCTCAGATACCCCAAATGATTTTTAATTCAATTGTCCTAATACTGTGTGAAAAAAAAAATAAAGGTTTTATGTGCATTTTTAGTTTGTTTAAAATTCGTATCTGCATTGAAATAAGAACTTTTATTATCCCGCGTATGAGAAAATGTGATTGGACTACAAACATTTGTGTTTGTTTACCTATTATGGTGGGTTTGCGCATATTAACGTTGCACGTTGTATTTTATTTATTGTTGATAGGCTTGTGTTTGACCACTACCTCTCCTAATAATTAACTGTTGCACTTGTAAATGTACCCTAGTCATTAAGTCAGAAATGTATAGAGTGTAAACAGTTGTTGGTTGACCTAAATAAATAATAAGCGATGATGTGTTCGACCATTATGCACGCTTGCCTAGAAATAACCTACAAACACTTGTCTTAAAGACCGGTTGTAACTATCAGAAAATACAGGCTCCGATGACGATGTGTCTGATGATTGAGCAGTCTTTACGTAAGGATCCTTATATTGTAGATATCAGGCAGGGACTCAAACTGTAACCGTAATAATGTGTTTTTTGTTTTTTAAAACAGTTTTAATAATAATAAATCATTTATTTTCAGGCATCTTGGCCCATAGACACATACCACAGAAAAAATACTTTTAAATGTAACAGATACAATAATGTTACCGAATGAAACTGTAACCTTTTATATATATTAATAAGTTTTGCCGAATCAAACTGTAACCTGTTATGTGTTAATAAGTGTTAATATGTGTAACTGAAATAATCAGTTTTAATATAGCTTTAGATAAAAGTAATTTTACAGTACCTTAAATAAGCAAATTGCAAATTTAGCAACGCTGCGTTTACCTGTTACACTTATTAATACTGTTAACACTTTTATATCTGTTACAGATATATTACGGTTACACTTTTATAAGTGTTTTGGGTTAACACATTGAAAACCCTCTTATAAGTGTTACATATTTGATTCTGTTACCAATTCAACATGTAACGCTTATAATTCTGTAACCTTTATGAAGGTGTTTTTAAGTCCCTGGTGATTCCTGATACTGTCAGGAATCACAACCTCTGGTCCCACTCCTTAGCAGTACGCACAATGAATATGTCATAATTTCAAGCAACCGCTGCTCCGGTAGTCAACAATCATAACCTTCAGTTTGACTTTGCCCAGCGCTGGGCATAAACTTCTCTCGCCTTACACTAATTTCCACGATCATGTTTTGTTTATCAAAATAATGTAATTGCTAATAGATTTATTTTATTTTTTGCTAAAGATTTTATTTATCGTCATTAAATAGCGATATCCACCAGTTTTGCCATTTAATCCCATTTGACTCTGTTGTTTTTACTCAAAACATAGCAATCTTAAAAGAAGGTAAAATCATTTATTCATCTTCTCCACGACCTCCACGAGTTATAAATTATATTAGGGACACATAATGAGGTCGAACTTGAGCGGTGCGCCTTTTTTGGGTTGTGAAGATCATCAAATGGCTTTTTCTTTTCTGGATGGTGCCAGACCCAGAAAGTGTATCAGACTTTCACTGACTTAAAAACCAACCTGTGCGCCTTCAGTTGCCCTATGCGTTCCTTTGTACCCTTTCCACAGTAACCCTTTCAAACGATATTTCTATAGAAATAATAATAATTATTATTAATAATAATAATTTTTATTAGCACACACACAAGTTTGAAAGTAAAATATACAAATACTAGCTTTTGCCCGCGCGGCTTCGCTCCCGCTCTTCCCTACTTCAGCCTACTATACCCTACTCTACCCTACTATACCCTACTCTACCCTACTCTGCCCTACTCTACCCTACTCTACCCTACTCTACCCTACCCTACTCTACTCTACTCTACTCTACCCTACTCTACCCTACTCTACCCTATCCTACTCTACTCTACCCTACTCTACCCTCCTCTACCTTACTCTACCCTACACTACCCTACACTACCCTACTCTACCCTACACTACCCTAATTTTCATTTTTTTTTTCATTAGAACCTTCTCCTCATAATAACGAACACAACAAAAAAAAATTAGCGAAATCGGTCCAGCCGTTGTTGAGTTATGCGCTTACCAACACATTTTGCGATTCATTTTTATATTATAGAAGATTAAGGGCCAAGCGCCCGAAAAGTGCCATAAAACAGTGATTTTCTGAGGCCTACTCCTCCGTAACGGCTAGGTCAATTGGTTTGAAAAAAATATATGTTTATTATAGATTCATGAACAATAATATCAACATTTGATTTTTTCGTGCAATTAATACTTTTGTCAAAAAAAAAATATTTAGCAATTTCGCAACTTTTCCCTACTCCTTCGAAACGGTTTGGACCTTTAGAAACATTTTTACACATAAAAATTGGTGGTTAAATATTCTTCAAAGTGAACATTGCATATGTAAATCAATCAATATCTCGCAGAGAAAATGGATTTAAAGCGCTTTCCGGGCGCTGCTGGCCGCAAATAAATGCACACATTTGCGTACTGCCGCCTAGGCGAGTGCGAGAGTTGCGTTCACATAATTTCGGCCAGATGGTTCAAGGAACTATACGCCTTAAGAAATTAAATAGAAAACACGTCAGAGGTGGCCCTGGGCCCCAAAGTAAGCTCAGCCGGTATCTTGGTGGCTCAGGACTAATTAGCAGTAGATATAGGCTGAAAAATTCTGTGTGATACCTACAGTACAATATTCAGATAAAGTGCAGGAAGGAATTCAAAAGTGTCAGTATACGGAAATAATCTATAATAAAGAGGTAAAGTTTGTTTTTTTGTTTGTAGGAGGTAATCTCTGGAAGTACTGGTCCGATTGCTAAAATTCTTTCACCGATAGAAAGCTGCTTTGTTCCTGAGTGACATAGGCTATATTTTATGTACGCGGGCGAAGCTGCGGGCAAAAGCTAGTAATAAATATAAAACTACAAATATAATTCAAAATTACAATAATTGCAAAAAGAGAAAAAAGTCTGAATCAAATTAAATTAAAATTCAATGTTAATCATTAGATAGAAACTAAAAAAATGTATAGACATACCATCCCTAAAACAATTTCAATTAAAAAATGTTGTTGATAGCACGTTGAGCCTTTACGACCTAAACACGCCAGGGCAGGAAAGTTCCTGCTAGGGTTTCGAGATTAGTGAGATAGAGTTACCGCATCCTTTTTAAGACTAAGGGCAACTGTGGTTTTAGTCCATAGAAGTCTGACCCCTAAAGCGGGGAAAATTTATTAGATGATTGCCCAACAAAAAACCGCAGGAAAGTTGATACTGGCCGAGTTAAGTTTACTCACATCCTCTGAGGCCCTACCACGAGCGCTTTGGCAACTTAAACAGGACTGTAAAAGGGATAAAGCTATATAGAGTGTTTAGCTCCATCCCTCTTTCCTCACGGTTAAATTACTGAACCGATTTTGATGAAATTTGGTAAGAACGCTTAACCTTTCAATCATGGAAATTACAGACACAATAGAAAGACAATAGGTGCGCGAACGCCGGCGTTTGCTTGGGGTTTAATGAATTAAACCAAAAGAAAGGACACAGGCTACTTTTTATCTGGCTTCGACTATGGCCTTAGATACACCTGACGAAAATTCAGTCACGGATAATCTGCGACGAAACGCCAATACATATACTCGTAAATTACAAATAGCGGGCACCCTACGCGGAGTGACCGATCTCCCGCGTAGTGTGACCGCTAAATGTCGGCATAGTGTAGCACTAAAGTCAAAGCACACTTATAAGACTCTGTTCCCACCCGGCAAAAAGAATATCATTCAAATATGGGCTTTAAATATTGCTCTTAAAATATATTTTACATTGACATCATAAATTAGCAGACAACTCGCAGTCAGCGAGCTTACCGCCGTCAGACTGCTCGGTAGTTGACGCCTCGCTAGCCGCACGTTGTAGACGAGCGGTCGCCGCGGTCGGTTACAAAGTACTCTGTGGCCGCGGTGTCCGCGCGGTCACTGCTAGCAGTCGCCGCGTCGTCACCGCTCATTCTGTCAGTATCTACACAAAAGCGAGAGCGGTCGGCGGGTGGACTGCTGGGTGTCTGCTAGCTGTCGCCGCGTGGACTGCGAGCAGTCGTCTTATTTTAGGGCGGTGTTGGAGCAGAGTCGTTTATGTGTGCTATGACCTCTAGCCTAAGACTTTGTGATCGCAACAATTGACATTCACACGGACGCAAAAGCTACTTTGAACATAATAATTGAATATGAACATCTGTGTCAAGGCTACCGTATAACAAGGTTATCCTTGTTTGAACTTTTGTTGAACCCTTTAGGGAATACCGTTGTAACAATATTTAATGGAAACATTTTATCGATTTTACATTATATTTCAGATGCTGGATGGACCAAAGCGATGCATTCTGGATAATTATTGTTCCTGTCGGACTTTCATTGATGGCTTCATTTGGTTAGTGTTAACATTTTGTTAATTATTATATTTCATTCACAATTCTTTTTATGTCCAAGCTATTTCTCTTTGGAATGCACTACCCCAGGATATCAGGATGGCAACCAACCGATTGACCTTCAAAGTGAAGGTTCGCGAATACATTCGTAAGAAGTTAGCAGTAGTTTCATCACAGCGCTAATTGGTTTCTTATTGTTTGTTTGTACCAATTGTTCCACTAGATTCGTGTATTCTTCTTTTCCATTTTTTTTCTCTCTTCGTTGTAGTTTAAGTAAATATAAATATATATATATATATATTACATGTAGTATATTTGTTTGAAGAATTTTAATAATTTGTAATGGATAATATTAATAATAATAATAATAAACGTTTACTTATCCCCAACAAATTACAGCACAGTTAAGTTGACAGGTAGTTTGACAAAAGACAGAAGGTAATTTGTGGGAGATCTGGAGTCCAAACTAAGCCAAGGCCTGTATTTTAGAGCTTGCATATTGCACGGATTGCACCTACCACAATTTGTCTCTGCATCACCCAAAGGTAGACTAGTGAAGTCCACCTTTGTACTCTTTTGTGCATGAAGAATAAAATAAATAAATATTACTTCAAGGGCCGATTTTTCAATATCCATTTTTTTTTTAATCAGGAATTAAAACGGCGGTTTGTTGGCTTTTATATAGAAATGAGGTCAAACCGCCATTACTTATTCTTTAGATAACACATCTGTCTGAAAAATTTAACCAGTCAATGATTATAAAATAGCCAATTTGGATAATTTTAATAATAAAAATATTAACATGTTCAAATGACACAAACTACTTAATTAACGTCATAACTAAAAATAATTATGACATTAGAGCTCATAATTATAGACAATGAAAAAAAGGCCTTGTTTTTTTTAATGTTTTAATTAATATTATTATTTTTTAACACGTGTTCCTATTAAGGGCAAGCCTCGTTTTGCGAGTGTTTCATGCGACATAATTGCGTCGACAAAAATAGGTACAAATTGTTCAAATTAGCCGTTCAATGTTTTCTTTTCAGTAATTTAACTATAGCTGTAAAGTCAGAAAGGGATTTCCTTGTTAAAATCGTCTTGCAACTAACTTTTCATGTCTATATAAATGTACTACCTTCTGCTATTTAGTATCTGAATGTACTAGATTCAGCAGATAGTGTATCGGGGGTATAAACGGGGGTTGTTTTTGTTTTGTCCCTTTAGGGGGAGAATTTTGGGAGACCTCTCTTAGTGCTTGCCTACGCCAACCTTGTACAAAATTTCATGCTCCTAATCCGAGTAGTTTCGACTGTGCGAGTCAGGCTCTCCTTTTATATACATACTTATAATTACTTTAGCTTCAATAACATTGGACTTTCATACAAACTACCATCCCCGGTTTTACCCCAAAAGGTGGTTGATTTCTAAAGATACATTATTAGTATACTTCCACACCATCTATAGAGCTTGAAAATATGTATATATTTTCAAGTCTCTTATTTCAAAAACCAGTACTTTCATACAAAATCCCAAACTCCGTTTTGCCCCCTTAGAGGTGGACTTTCGTAAAATCCGTTCTTAGCAGATATTAACCCTATAAGAAATCTACATGCCAAATTTTAAGTTAGTAGGTGATACAGTTTCTCCGATTTCGTGATTAATCAGTGAGTGGTATTTCGCTTTTATATACATAGATAGATTAGAAATCGAGTTACCTAGCCATTTTTCTACTGTGTTAAGGTTGGCTCCAACCAAACCAAAAACAGCTTTTTTTGAGGTGGGAAATAATCCAATGACGGCTCTCGTCCTACGGTGGAACGTGAGGGCGTTACTAACTTTTGCTGTTTAGACTAATACCTTATTATTATTATTTAGAAGATAAGGGTCTATGCATCGCCCGTAGTGTAGGGGATGCAGTCACTGCGACCTAAAAGATCTATTGTGACTCGCCACCTCGTTAGAGTAACTCTTTTAGCCCGGAGGCTTCCAAGAAATTTAGAATACTCCTAGCTTTTAGAGTTTTAATTTCCTCCGGGCGAAGAATGTGTCGGCTCAGATGGATACTGCGTTTTTGGATAAGGGGCCCGCATTCACACAAAAGGTGCTTAGGCGTCTACCTCTCCTGATTACAGTACCGGCAAACATCAGTGTCACTCAGTTTCATGTGAAATTGGTGCCTGTTTAGTTTGCAGTGGCCGGTTAAGGCGCAGGCTATCACACAGATGTTCGTCCTGCTAAGCTCAAGAAGCTCGGCAGTTCGTTTTTGTGAGTAGCTTTCTGTAAGAGATTTGGCGTGTAGCAGTCCTGGTTGTACCAACCAGTGCTTTTTTGAATCGCCAAATAGGTTGCCCTTAAGGGTCTGCATGGCCTGGTTCTTTGAGATACCACAGAAGGGTTCTGGTCCTATCTGATGACCTTGAGCCCCAGTCCTAGCAAGTTCATCGGCTTTTTCGTTGCCATTGATTCCAGAATGGCCTGGTACCCATCTCAGAATAACTTTATTCCTTTGCCCCTGGTCATTCAGTTTGTTAACGCAGTCTTTTACCAGTTCCGAATTCAAGGTATTCGAGTTCAAGGCGTTAAGAGCTGCCTGGCAACGTGAGTAAATCAGAAAACTGACTAATACCTTACCTATATCTTTCAGTTACCCCTTGCATTCTAGGAAAACTGGGTTCCTTTGCAGAAACTTGCCATGACCCTAGCCTCACGGTGTTGCTAACATCCCTTTGAGGCGCGCGTAGAACACTACGCACCGTCGACGACTCGGGTTCAGCCCGGAGGGCTACCGGGCTCGTCCTCCGCAAGCTCGCAAGATTTCGCATTCGCAAGATACATCTAGTTATCAATAATTTACATGGAGCGACTTTGTAACTGACTTCCACAACCAAGGAATTAGGCTTAATATTGGGCAAACTGACTTCCACAACTAGGTGGTGGAAGTCAGTTTGCCCAATATTACAATATTATTATTATAGTTTACAACAATAGTATCGTGACACAATAATGTTACTTAATTACCTACTAGGTTGTGGGATTCTAGGAGTATTCCCCTTATCAAGACTGGTGTCTGATTTCCTGGCTTCTGACTACCCGTAATGGCTGTCAGAAATCTAAAAATGACAGGCGGAACAACAATATAACATACTATACGAGGCACAGGTTGGTCACCAATCCACTGACAGGCCTCGACAAGGGTGGCTTAACCTTCGAAATTGACCCGCACGGCTGTCATTACTTAGCCCTCATCTACCCACATATATTGGAAATAACCACAAGAATTTATTTATTGAATCACATCCCCAGCCAATCGGGCAATCCGTTTATGTTTCCACATTTTATTGGACATATGTAGGTTACCCAATAAATCAATCAATGCTTATCTTCAGTTGTACTTTCAGGATACAGATTTAAGTAGGAACATATGAATGAAAAAATTTGTTTGTTGGACTGCGGTTAGATTCGAAACAGTTATTTTAAGTTTGAACAATTTATTGGTTGGAATGAAAAATTATGTGTTATATTGTAAGCAGTCTATTACGGTTCAGTTCATAATCTTTCGACAGTTTATAATTTCGCGACATAGATTATAATATAATGTAATCTAACGGTATTATTTACAATTTTACGTTCACAAATACATTGCGTGAGATATGATATAAAAGGAAGCGAACAAATTGCGCAGGATGATGATAATGATGAAAAAATTACAACAATATTATAGAGGGGAAATTTGTTTATTACTTCTTCACGCCCAAATGGCTGAATAAATTCTGATAAAACGGATAGACCACCTCTTGAAAAAAACTTTTATCCCGGGAGTTTATTGCCTAGTACTCATAAGTAAAAAAAATATAATATATTGCACATACTGATAGCAGTTCACGAGAGTTCCAGTAAAATAAGACGAAACTAATAGATAGACGAGAGCATACGGGTAACTCATTCTTATCTGCACAAAGCTAAGTACAAAGTTTAACTTTTACACGATCGATCCTGGAGCGGCGCTCCGATTGGCTCGCTCAAATCTCTTAACCAATCAGAGAGCCAAACGCAGCGTTTCGATCGCGTTATCGTAAATAGAACTCGCACTCAGCCCTCTGAAGATCATTTTTTATACTCATCTACCCTTTATTGTTTACTTAAATTCATATAATGCACACAATTCTCAGCAATAATGCCATGGAACAAACTCATTTACTCCTGGAAACATCCCGTAAGCCATTAGGTTGCCTTAAAATGGCCTCGTTTTTCTTAATATCAATTAATGTGCACCAATTTATGCAGAGAGCTTTGAAATACGTAGGAGTGTGTTAATCTTAAAAAGTGCCTTACCATTTAAAGGAGGTAATGTAATGGCTTGCATGTATTTCTATTTCAGAATGGAAGAATACCATGTAAAGTTAGCGTTACAAAGTTACTGGTAAATAATTTAGATATTTATCACTCTGAGTACTCTGTTTATTTCGGTATTCGTTCTCGAAGTAGTCAGCTAAGAATCACCGGCTTCATCTAGTTTAGATAAACAAAAAAAATAAAAAAAATAAAACAAGATTTAAAATAAATTGTTTGTATTTTATTTATTAGATATGACATAGTTTTTATTTTCCAGTTTTTCTCAACAACTTGAATAAAAATAAAATAAAATAGCCTTTTATTCTACTATCAAATCTAGCAATAGGTAAACACATTCTAAATTAATTGATTATTATACACATTAATAGATTCTATAAGCATAACATTGGAATTATTCGACCATTAATTAATTTATCTATTTATTACATTATGTGGCTTCTACTTATTAATATCTATATAAGAAAATATAATTTTAGTATTATTCAAATCTTTTCTTAATTAATTTTATTAATTTTTAACATTATATTTTATTTATAAGAATGTGAGTTTATTGTTATTCCAATTATTTCATTTGATATCCTTTATATCCTACAAAACAAATCATAAAATAATCCATAATAATAATAATCAACAATAATAAAAATTCATAATAATAATAATCCATAATACTCATAACATTTAATAATAATACTTTTAGATAGTAGTCGCCTCTCTGGCGTAGGCCTCCCCCAGTGTTTTCCACAGTTCCCTATCTCTAGCTTTTCTCATCCAATCCGGTCCAACTTTTTGTGTAAATATGTCCCTCCATCTAGTTCGTTGTCGCCCTTTACTTGTTATTTCCTCTCTTGGTAGCCATTATGTTACTTTTTTTGTCCATCTATCGTTTTCCATTCTACATAAATGACCAGCCGAGTTCCATTTCATCAACCGAATCCTTTCTCTTATGTCTTGAATTTTCGTTATTGCTCTAATTTTCTTATTACTTATTTTATCCATCAGTTTAACCGCTAACATACTTCTTTCCATTTTTCTCTGGAGACTGCTAGTTTTTCTTCCTCCTTCTTTTTCAGAGACCAAGTTTGACATCCATAGGTTATACTTGGAAGAATCACTACTTCATAAATCTTTTTCTTGGTACTAATGTTTACATTCTTACTCTTCATAATTTCTTTTAAACTCAAATACTTTCTCCAAGCTATTGCGACCCTTCTATTTACTTCATTTTCAGAGCAGTTATCGAACGAAATCGAATGTCCTAAATAAACATATTCGTTGACGTACTCAATCTTGTACCCATCCACGACAACATCTATGGTTTCGCTATTTGTTAAGATGTTGGTTTTCGAGGCATTCAAGGAGAACCCTACCTTTCTGCTCTCCGCTGATAAGCAATTAATCATGTATCCCAGATCGGCTGCATTGTCTGCAAAAAGCACTATATCGTCCGCAAATCTTAAGTGGTTTAAGAACTCTCCTCCTACCTTAAGACCAATATTCTCCCAATGCAGCTTCCGGAAAATCGACTCTAGTACAGTGGAGAACATTTTTGGGGATAGAGGGTCACCTTGCCTGACTCCTTTCCCGATGCGAAATTCTGGCTCTTCTTTTTCCAATCTCACCTTTGCCCAGCACTTCTAGTATATGTTCTTTAGTAGCTCTACATATTTTTTATTTATGCCCTGTTCCAGCAGCGATTCCCAAATAGCACCATGAAAAAGAGAGTCAAAAGCTTTCGTAAAATCTATGAAGCACATATATACACGCTGATTATATTCATTAGCTTTCTCTATTATTTGGGTTACTACTTGGATATGGTCTATGGTAGAATAGTTTTTCCGAAAACCAGCTTGTTCAGGGGGTTGTTGCTCATCTAAGAGTTTCGATTTTCGATTTAGTATTATCTTAGCGAAGACTTTGTAGATATTTGAAGTCAAACTTATCGGCCGATAGTTTCCAAGGTTACTTCTGTCTCCCTTTTTATGTAACAATATTATTGTGGATTTTGACCACTGTTCAGGTGTAGTTTCCTCTCCTATTAAATTATCAAATAGCGTCTGCAAAGGTCTTACTAAAGAAGGGGACAGTGCTATAAGTAGCTCGTTTGAAACGCTATCTTGTCCTGGTGTCTTATCATTCTTTTGGGTGGATATTGCATATTCTATTTCGGATTGTAATATATTTGGTGTTGTTGTCAAGTCTGCTATATATACTGCCTTCTTCAGAGGTATACTATTTTTGATTTCCTCATGCGCATAGAGATCCCTGTAAAAGATAGTGGCTTCCCTTATTATATCTGGCCGTTTTGAGAGCATGCTTCCAGTCTTATCTCTTAAATTGCAGTCCATTCTGATTTGTTTCTCAGATCTTTGAATGCTTTTTTAATGGTACCGCTCTTCTGTACATACTTTTCTATTTTGTCCAAAACAACTTGAATAGTGGGGACTTAAAAAAAAATCACTAGTACCTACGCCATCTTCAGGAGCCCACCATAATGGATTTAGATAGTTACGTCACTTAAACCGTGAACTTTTAATTAAATGAACCAAAGTGACAATTATAACAATGGTTTAAAGTCAGTGGAGCATTGTTCAGCGACAGCTGGGCATTATCTACTGCTGTCGCTTTGGTCCATCTAATTAAAAATTGTGGTATAGAATTAAATATGCCAGTAAAACTGCACAATCGGTTAGTAGCAGGGGCAGAAATAAAAAAGGCTAAGTGTCTTGAAATTAATTTGCCGGTTTTGATCTAAACGAACATACACAGAAACATTGTAAGTTAATAAATAAACAAAAAAAAAATTATTTTGTCATATAATCAATACCCATTATTGCCAAGTTCAATATCAAATATCACCTTTAACAGAAGGTCAAAAGCTGATTAAACAACTGAAAAATGATACGAGTACAGTTTTCTCCTATAATCCTAAAATTAAAATAATTTTTTAACATCATAATCTCTTCGAGTTCCTATAACAAAACAAAACACTCAATGTTTTGAACAGTGTTTTTTTAAGCTTATCGACCTCGCTGGCAACGATTTAGAAACACCGTGGAAACACGATGTTGAGACGAGTCTACACGTGAGATAATTGCCCGGGAGCAGTTGCCAGGGGTCGTAGAGCCAGTTTTAACATCATTTCAACCGAACACTAGAAAAACGTCCACAGCTGGGCAAGCCTTACATTAGCTTATCCACATTGAACGGTTTCCGGGACCTTATCTAGATCCCATGATGACGTTGTATCACAATAGACACAATACACTTGCTCATAAAGCCACTCTTATTGCACTGCACTTAGATATACACCGCTAAATTTTAATCGTTTTAATCCCGTGGAGGGTCGATTCGGTACTTGAAACACTATCGATTTGTAAAGATAAAATTAAAAAATAAAGTACCTTTTTTTTCAAAACTCGTTTTAATTTACGCATGTACGAAAAGAGAATGCCAGTGAATGTATGTGGCGCCGTACCAACTTGCGTCAAACCAAATTACTCTCAAGAGTAGTTATTATTTAACTTTTCACTACCTAAAACTATTCCTAACCTATCCCTAACCTGGTCAAATATAATGTTAATATTTGACCAGGTTTTTGAAATATATAAGAAAGTTAGTAAAAGCTTGATGATATTTCATAGCAATTTTTAACCGTCTCGTGATTATTAATATTTACATACCATACATTTAGGTATACGTTTTAGGCCGAAATTGTTGCGTAGTAGAGGATTGTTATTGATATATATTACACGTGCGTGATATGGTAGAATCCGGATTCCTTCGCTCCTATAATGTGGCGTTAACTTACTTCCCACTTTACATATAGGGGGGCTACCCTAATAAAACATTTTTTTCCAATTTTTATTTTACCACTTTGTCGGCGTGATTGATATACTTATTGGTACCAAATTTCAGCTTTCTAGTGCTAACGGTCACAGAGATTAAGAGAGGACGGACAGACAGACAGACGGACAGACAGACATGGCGAAACTATAAGGGTTCCTAGTTGACTACGGAACCCTAAAAAGTGGTCAAAATTCAGTACATTGTACACATAAATAAGACATTATTTTTGGTATTAATATACTTGTGACGCAATATGGTACGGCGAATGGGCATGATTCTTTATTTCTTTAAGAAAACGTCAGCTGAGCGAGTCCAGTAACCCGAAGGTAGTTGTTGGCGTTGCGTACAAACTACCTACAAGTCCTTATATTCTTTATTGTACATAACTTTACACATTATTCATAGTAAGAAAGCCGATGTACACAGGTGAGCTTAACCCAAAATTGGGTTTTCTTACAGCAAACCTTAATATCTTTTCAAGAAATTTTATAAAAGAGGATATCTTAAGAAATGCACATCAAAAACCAAAATAATTTACATAGATGTGTGCGCAGCACACAATACTTATAAACATACTACATAAATACAACAAATAAAACCTATACATACACATATATATATATACATGAGTCATGTTGACAGGAAATGTTCCCTGATCCTTCCCCTGAAGACGTCCAACGAAGGGCTAGCCCTTATTGAGTGTGGAAGAGAATTCCAAAGGCGAACAGCTCGAACAGTAAAAGAACCACTGTACCGACTAGAGGAATGGGGAGGAAATCGAAGGAGAAGAGAGGATGATGAGCGACAAGACTTTCCTCTCGGAAGAAGATACTCAAAGCGATCCCGGAGATACAAGGGGGAGTTGGGATTATGAAGAATAGAGAAGAGAAAAGATAGAATGTGGCAATCCCGACGCTGCCGAACAGGTAACCACTTCAATCGCCTTCGAAATTCTGACACATGGTCGTACTTTCGAAGGCCAAAAATGAAGCGGATACACAAGTCATTGGAATCGCTCAGATGACGTTTTCTTAAAGAAATTAATTTCGTACATGCGTTAATTAATACGAGTTTTGAAAAAAGCACCTTTTTTATTTTTTAATTTTATCTTCACAAATCTATAGTGTTTCAAGTACCGGATCGACCCTCCACGGGATTAAAACGATTAAAATTTATCGGTGTATAATGGCACTTGTTACCAAACTGTGACATTTTGATTACCATTTTTAGTTAAAACCTTTTTGTTCAACCACTCCCCCGCCATAATTTTATTACATTTATCGTATCAGGATGGGCGTGGGTTTTTTTTTCGATGGGAAAAATCATCTTATGACAACCCCCGCTCTTGGGCGGAGCGGGAGATAATGTCAGACTCTTACAGACTAAAAAACCCATCCCGTTCCTTCAAGCCTTCATACCGGGGCTCGAGCGCCCTTTCGGATAACCCTGGCCCCAGTAGGCTTCGACCCGGCTGGGCCCCTGCTGTTGCTGACAACTCCTTGAGGCGCGCGGGAACAGCGCGCGCCGTCGACGACTTGGGCTTGGTCCGGACAGTTACCGGACGGCCGGACAGCGAGCTATCCATTGCTCACTGTCCGCAAGCCCGCGCCTACGGTGGCTGGAAATCGGGATCGGAATCCCGGCGGCGGCGAGAGCGCCGTTGCCTGATGCGGTCGGCCTCCTCCTTAGCAAGCATTACTGCTTCGCAGAAGTCGGCGACCGCCTGCCACTCCTCCTCGCTCCGGACCATGGCCTCGACCAAGGCCCGGCGCGAGAGGTCTCCGCCGCGCCACGAGGGCACGGCGATGCTCCGCCCAAGCAGGGCACACCGCGATTGTGTGCTCCACCGTGTCAGGCCTCCGTCACTCCATGTACTTGCGCGCTATAAGTGCCTACCGCCCAGCCGAGCGATCTCGGGCCGCCGGCGGACCAAATTCAGTGCGGTTTTCGCAAGCGAAGCGCGCGCACGCCGTTCAATTTTAATAGTGCTGTTCGTTCGTACGCGTATTACGATGCCGTGTGGTGCCTTATGTGCTGTAGATGGGTGTAAATCAATTTCTTCCACAGTCAGCACCAATATATAAAACAAAACAAACTTACAAATATAATAAAACAAACTTTAAAAAAGAGAACCGACTTCAAAACACTAAACCGTAAGAAATAATTTCTTCTTTGATGTCGGTGCTTTTTCGATTCGTAATTACCAGCTGTTAGCACTAACATAAAAAAAAACAAATTATTTCTTACGGCTTAGTGCTTTATTTGAATTCGGTTCTCTTTTTTTAAGGCTTTTTTTTTTCATTTCTAGTGAACATCTCCGAAGATCATCATCAAACTAAGAAGTATTATACTTATTTTAAAACGTTCTCCTAAATGTAACAAATCCTTTTCTGAAAACCGCATCGATATCGGTTTAGCCAAACGCGAGATTATCGCGCACAAACATACATACCTACAAACCATACAAGTCAAACTTCTCAGTTTGACCTGTATGTCTGATCACCTCCTTTTTTTTAAGTTGGTTAAATATTTTATAAATGATAAAATTTTTAACTGCCACATAAAAGTCAGAACATATTCACAGTTCTCAATAACATAGATAAAAAGTTATGTTAATTTAATTTTATCGAAGAGGCAGCCCTGCGATTACTGTGGAATCGCGCGGTGCGAAGCAATCACTGCTGTACGCTTGAGCATTTAGGCGCATTTTAGCATACAGTGGTTGTTGACGCGAGGGAGTAGGCAATTATCGTAATAGGTATTGGAAATTTTCTACTGAGTGAAGTATCTGTTACGTAGTAACTATTCAGTAATCTGTGACCGTGTCCTCCGGGTGTTCCGCACAGTGGCGACACCCGGGCGTCACTTCCGCTTTAATTCGGAACAGGAACCTCCCGAACTTGCCATTTTCGGTGAGGACCTGCGTCATGCGGAAGGTAAGGACGCCGTGAGGTCTTTCCAGCCACGCCTCAAAGAGGGGACTTATCGCCATAATTGTGGCGTGCCCAGCACGGGGTTGCGATAGTCGCTGATGCCATTCCACCATGAGATCCCGCCGGAGCTCTGTCCGCCATGCCGTGACCTGTCGCGGCAGAGGACTTTCACCCCGGCGTTGCATCTCCACGCGCATGTCGTGCATGTGTGCAAGGATTGTTGCCTCCAGATCCCACGGTGGTAGGCCAGCCAGAAGGCTCGCCGCTTCGCAGGAAATCGTGCGGTATCCCCGCACCATCCGAATTGCCATGACCCTCTGGCAGGCGTTCAGAATGGCCGCCGGTCGCTTTTGCAGCGACGGCGCCCACACCGGCGCCCCGTAGAGGGCCATGGACCGAATGATCCCCGCATAGAGCTTCCGGCAGGAGGCGTCTGGACCCCCAATGTTGGGCAGGAGCCGCTTGAGAGCGGAGGATGGGCGCACCCGCGCCCATTCTCATCCCCCACGAGGAAAAGAAAAAAAAAACATGGGCGCGCATATGAAACCAGATTTTTACCGCCACAAAAGTTTACTAGTTTTACAGTTATTTTCTTCACAAGTGTATTGAAAAATGTCGTATGATACACGTGAGTAATAACTTATTACCGCTCTCGGCTCTCTTAAGACCCTCGCCATGGCTTGGGTCTAAATAATTATCGCCTCGACGGTAATCACTAACATTATACACTTATATCATAATGTACTATTTTACACCACCTGTTCAATAATGGCCGTTTATATGTCATACAAACATCACATAAAGCGAGTCATTCTGACCCTAGGGAGACAATGTAGTATGGGCGATACCTAGGGAATAATGAGATTTGAATTTGGAATGTCCGATTTGGTTTGAAATAAAAAAAAACACACTACATATGTGAATTAAAATGTACATGCATCAAATAAGTTTATTCAAAAATCGAACTGGCCAGTAACAATAAAAAAATGTGGCATTACTTTTTTTATAGACTCCTCTGTAAGGAGTCTATAAAAGAAGTAATGAAAGCACGGAAGCTTTACAGAAATTTAAAACTTTTGTTCTTAGAGAAATGAATTTTGTTTGTTTCAAATCTTAAAACATGTCAATTGATAGTTAAGAATAACTTTAACTATTATAATACTTATCTTTCTCTAATTGGTATAAAATTTGTTTAATTATCTCACAGATAGTGTAAAAAGTAGAATATCCAACACGGGGATAAAGCTGTCTCTGTCTGGGGCGGCTTGAATTTCCCACTTCACTCAGGTTTCTATATTAACTCCCTTGCGGTAAATCCTTCACTGACGTTCGGGATTAAAACTTGCAACCTTCGTTACGTTCGGTTTTCAACATATCGCCCGCAACGTAATTCATTAAACCCCAAGCGAACGCCGGCGTTCGCGCACCTGTTGTCTTTCTATTGTGTCTGCAATTTCCACGGCACCTATTGTCTTTCTATTGCGTCTGCAATTTCCACGGCACCTATTGTCTTTCTATTGTGTCTGCAATTTCTACGGCACCTATTGTCTTTCTATTGTGTCTGCAATTTCTACGATTGAAAGGTTAAAGACACCGCTTTATCTCTCTTAGTCGCGTAATCTACTATTTTAATAGTCTTTCAAGACGATTTTAAGGGGCTCATACACTAAAAAAATACACGATACATCATACATGACATTAACATGAAATCAATCTAAAGACGTTAGTTTGCATGACCTGCTATTGTTGCACTTATTAAAAAGACAGAAAAAAAAAAGTGAACATTTTATAATGAAGTTCGTTATTTTATGAACAGAAATTAACATTTACCGCCTTCCTATTGCCTAAGTTATCTCAATTGTAAAGTACTTTTAGATTTTTTGTCATACGCAGTTAAATAAAGCTGTCTGTGTTTTGTCTAACGACAAAATTAGAATATACTTTATTCAACACAGACACAGCACAAAGGTAACAAACCCAAAAAGCAAAAGAAAATAATAGTACAGAATGAAACAATAAAATTACTTTGAGTGTGCCCGTACCGAAAATAGACAAGCTGGCTTTTCGGTGGCGCATGTGATTCCCACAGATTTTAGACAAACTTTATCTACCCTCTTGTCTAGATCCTCTTGAAAATTGCTTCAATTGTTTCGGCAACATTGCCTACAATCCCATTGCTCTATAAATTCTGCGTGGGTAATTAATATATTGCTCCATTACGGTAGCAGGCACTAGGCTGTTAATTTAGTCCTTATCGCGGTATATAGTGTAACAATATCCTCAAACACCAAAATTAAAAATATCGGGGTACATCGCAGTAAATATCGAGCCATCGGAAAGAACCCCGTAAGCAACAGTTTGCGCTTTTTGCTGGTAAAGGTATTTTCTTTCCCAATTTTTTTTTTTTATGAAAATAATCGTTCTAAAAATTAGCTGAGTTATTAATAAAACTACAGATGTATTAAAACAGGAATTATTGACATATTATCACAAATACTTTTTGAATCAAGAAAAAAAAAACCTAAAATAAAATCCTTTCTGTACAAATAGTAAACCTACCCTTAAAACTCTTCTTGGAAATCCTCGATATCTTGTTGTATATTCACAAGGTCATATTTAACCTACTTTGATCAGAAATGGATAACCCAACCGATGTAAGGTCCTTTTACATAGTATTTACTGAAACTTGAAGACTTTCGCATTTTACGGACCGACACCAACAGTCAGGGTACAGGGACATGTGACCGACTAAAAAGGATGTAACTTTACACTCAACTCACCTTTTCTCTCATACCTGTTGACCGAGTATACAGAGTACGAAAGTAACTAAATATTACATTTCACCCTGAACCGATTTTTTTTTTATATTAAAGTACCGTGTACTACTTCAGAGTCATTGATGTGTGTTCACAGACATGTGAACACATCGAGATACCCAGATAATAAAACAAATATTAATTTTGGTTTCGTTTAGCTATGGGTTTTTTTTGGTGGGAAAATCATCAATGATATCCGTTTGTTTGGTGCCGATGGGTCATAAGAATTTTATACTAAGTTTTAGTATATAACATAAGTCAGATAACTCATATACAAAGATTAAATATGGTGGTTCGACATATTTTCTATACACAAACTCCAACCAAACCAGGTGTTCTATCTGACCATTTAAAATCGGACTAAAAGAAAAAAAAATATCTAAGTAGGTACCTAATAAGATTTATTTTGTAATATAGGGGTTGTGTGGTTTAGAATAAGTCCGGGTTTGATGGCCCCTAACTTCGTTGGATTCAAAACTTTATGAGTTTACCTGTTGCTAGTCGTAAGACGAAGCAATAAGCCGTGGTTCGTCTAAAATACACCGTCGATGTCAGTGCAGGACGTTGTATTTCCATTTTTACCGAAAATACAAATATTAAGTTTTACTTTGAAAAAATATTTCTGTGTCTCCTAGAGTTTATGTAGAAAGTGCTACACTTTTCTCGACGATATATTTCATAAAAGAGTAGATACAATAGAAACAATGTCTTGGAAACCTGTTATTAAGGCGAATGCTCGGGGCTGTCCGACAATTCAAATTATCGGAAGTAAAAAAATAGTAGTTTTTACACCACCTGCGCGATAATGTCGTTTTATATGTCGTACAAACCACATTTAAAGCAAGTCATTCTATCCCTAGGGAGATAATGCAGTATGGCCGATCTCTAGGGAATAATGAGATTTGAATTTAGAACATCAAAAATCGTCAACATTGTGAATAATGTACGTGCATCGAACAAGTTGAAGTTTGTTCGTTTGATGAACTTGTAAATATAATACTTATATTTCTCTAATATATGATTTGGTCGAACAAATTGTTTTTTAATTATCTCACAGATGGTGTAAAAAGTAGAGTATGCAACACGGGGATAAAGCTGTCTTTGTCTTGGGCGGCTTGAATTTCTCACTTCACTCAGGTTTCTTTATTAACTCCCTCGCAATGCTCGGGAGTTAATTTTATAAGTCCCTCACTGTCGTTCGGGATTAAAATCAGCAACCTTCGTTTCGTTCGAAATTCAACATGCCGCCCGCTACTTAAAGACAAGCACATAAACTACTATTATGGTAATGACATGTATTTATTAACACAATTACTACTATTTTTTTTTTTCTAACTCTGACCTAAAATATGTAATTTGCAAACTTGACGTTTTACCTCGTCTATATAAGTATATGATGATATTTTTAATCAATATAGCGGTGTGAATAAAAACATGGCGTTACCGCAAATATATTTTTACTAGCTTTTGCCTGTAGCTTCGCCCGCATACATAAAATATAGGCTATGTCACTCAGGAATCAAGCAACTTTCTATAGGTGAAAAAATTTTATCAATCGGACCAGTACTTCCAGAGATTACCTCCTACAAGCAAAAAACAGAAAAATAATAAAAGAACAAAAAACAAACTTTACCTCTCTATTATTAAGTGTAGATTGCTAGTCTATCTGATACTGAGCTGCGAATTACAAAAACTTTTGAAAGTTTGAATTTCGTGGGCTACGCATCATTCACATTCAGAAAAGTTTTTTTTAATTGTTATAAACTAGTACTTGACTGCGATCCCACCTGATGGGAAGCACTGATGCAATCGTTGATGGTTAAGCACACTGGCAAAGTCTTGCACTGTATTTCTCTCGTAAGCAAAAGTGTATTAATAAACTTGATCTTTGTTGTCTGTTTACAAAATATTTTTTTGTCATTTTTTTAGTAGTATTGTTACAGAAAAATAACAATGAAGTTAAAATAAGATACTGTAAATTACTGCCAAGATATGTGACAAACTACACATTGTGTGCTGTCTCATAGTTTGCAAAGATATTATTTATAGGTTCATTCTATATTTACTTCAACGTCAGTAGAAGCAGCATGACATGTGTTCTTATGAACAAAAAAAAAGACTCGTTGCTGCCAAAATGTGTCATGGGTATTTGTTTTTCTATTGTTTAGTAGGTCTACTAGTTTCTACGCTATGAACATCATATTGTAATGTATATTTTAACCTAATTTCTACATAGCTTGATTTATATATTATGATTTTTTTTATTTCTTGATTCTTGATTTTATAAAAAACAGTCGCTTTCCACAATCTGTCTGTTTATCTGCCTACTACTTACTACTCATCCTATATTTTGATGTAATTTACATCAAAATATAGGAAAAAAAAACGTAAAAAAAATTAAAAAATAAAAAAAAACCAAAATCGTTTAAAATTGTATGGTTTTGACATTCGGACTCAGCAAAACTGGCACAACGCATCGTGGCCAAGGAAAATGTGGTCATTAACAACGCAGTGGGAATTTTCCTTAAGTAAAAGCAGCACAAGATCCGCAGACAACCCGAAGCCATTATTAGGTTTAGATAATTGAAATCTTTATCTAAATTAGGGACAGGTAATTTATTGCTTAGTTACATGCATTCAACATTAAATTCGAGGTTACGTGAGCTTCTGTTTTAAGGAGAGGTCCAATTCGGACGATTACTCCAGAAAATAAGGACTTTTACATATGGTAGATTAATAATTTGTCCTTCTTTAGTTTCGTCTAGATGGTCACAAGCACAATGAATGGTCATGAGCACAAGTTTACATCAAGGCATTGCATTACATATAGAGTTACTTAGTAGTTAGACTGTATATAGGTTATCTCGCGTCTCTTGGAAACCCAAATGGCCTTTTTTATAATAAAGGAGGCCGCTTGGGTTCCCCTGGGTATGTATGCTCCCGACACCGACGGACAACTATTTTCTATATTTTTAAATGTAATTTTTTTATATGTTTTAAAATATATTTAAAAATGTAAATAATATGTAAAAAAGACAAATAAAGGAAATAATAATTATATTCCACAACTATTACGCAACGCCGTCTAGTCTCAAGTTAAGCAGAGCTTGTGTTATGAGTACTAGACAACTGATAAACATATCTACCTATATATAATTCTCCTATACAAGTGTTTGTCACCTAACTCTTTCTAAACTGCTTGACTGATTTGGAGTAAATTTTGTGTGTATATTTTAATGGACCCGTGGCTGGTTTGAAACTATAATTATTACCCGGTATATGGTACCGCAACCGGGTTCTCAATTTTTTTCCTGACGACATGTCATCTTGCCGTCATGAAACTTTCACATGAATGAATTTATAATATTCGTGGGATAATCCGCAATCTACCCGATATCGATGCTAAAGGTACACAAAGTAGACATGTATAACTACTTGTCTACTCTATCCAATCCGATCCAATCGACTGATAAACAAATTAAAAGTTTGTTAGTCACGTAAATACGTCATAACGGGCAGACCACTGAAATAGATAGAAGCCAAGGGATACCCTGCATAACTGAAATGATTAGGTAATTATAAGTAATAACAATATTTATATTTATATATACTTTATTGCACATCAAGGTTATAAATTAACAAAAAGGAAACCATACAAGGTGCAGTTTTAAAACTGCACAATATTTCAGGAGGTTGTAATAAAACTCATAAATAATCAAGTAAAAAAACGATACCTGGTCAATAATCAGTAATACTTGTTATTTAATTTTTTAATTACATTAAACTAAATCGATTGATCGATGGCCGCGGGGGCGTGGCTAGGGTGTGGCGTGCGGGATGATGATTGGATGATACATTATTTATGAAACTGTCGTTGCGAGTTAGTGTGTGTGAAAACGCCCTTTATTGTTCCGTGTTTGTGTGTGTGAAAAAAAGCGCGGTTATAAAAAAAAAAAAAATTACCTACGTATTTTATTATTGATTCGGGTCGAGAATCACTAACATAATTACCTCCTGAAATATTTTGCAGCTTCAAAACGACACCTTGTATAATAAAAAACACACAATTGGCGGCCTTATTGCACTAGGCGATTTCTTCCAGGCAACCTTGAATGGACAGGGATTGCCTGGACACAAAATGGGGTTGCACTTAGTGCAAATATAAAAGTAAGAAAACTTAATAAATACTTAATACTAAAATAGATACACAAATACATACATACAAAATATATATAAGCAAGAGATTTAGTGAAGAACGAAGACAAGATCACGGAGTCAAGTAATGATCCTTCACAAGCCCTTTAAATGCAGGCAGTGTTTGCGCACGCTTTATTTCCACAGGCAATGCATTCCATAAACGAGCGGCCTGAACAATAAATCACTTGTCCAGGAAAGTACTTGAATGCATTGGCATTTTAAGTTTCAAGTTATCCGATGACCTAAGAACTTTCATGTGGGAGTCACAAAGGAATTGAAACCGTTCTTTGAGGTAACGAGGGGTATAAGGGGAACAGAGCACATTATACAAAAGAGAAAGAATATGAGCATTACGGCGAAGGCGAATTGGCAACCACTTGAGTTTAACGCGAAATTCAGAAACATGGTCATATTTACGCAAACCGAATATGAACCTTATAAAAAAGTTTTGAAGTCGCTCAAGTTTATCCAGTTGCACTTCAGTGAGGTCAAGATAGCTGGCATCAGCATAATTAAGGATGGGTAAAAGAAGAGATTGTGCAAGCGTGATGTTGGTGGCAATCGGCAGAAAATGCCGTAGTCTTCTCAACTTTCAATACTTTGACCTTTGATGACCTTTGCACTCGTATTAGAACAAGTCTACCACAGGCGGAGTTTTTAGTACATGATATGAGACTCAAGAAGTGTTCAACTGAAACTAGCAGGTAGTCATCGAATTTCAGCTGCGGCAAAACCGAAATTTCCAGATATATAGGTTGGTATTCATAGGAAAATAAAATAGTCAATCTTAATCAGTCAAATATATTACATTATATTAATGACTAGCTTTTGCCCGCGGCTTCACCCGCGTACATAAAATATAGCCTATGCCACTCAGGAATAAAGCAGCTTTCTATCGGTGAAAAAATTTTGGCAATCAGACCTCCTACAACAACAAAAAAGACGTGTGGCACTCGGGGACTGCCGCGGTAAAGCTATTGCATAGCATTTTTATCAACTTATGCAATTATAATTATTTATTTATTTTATTTATGCAGTATTTTTTTTCCTTTGTTTTTTTTTCTTTGATATTAATTGAAGTTACACTTTCACACATTGAATTGAATTTTGATTGATTGTTCACTCATTTGTTTTCTTATCGGTCACCACGCTCAAAAAACAAATGACTGGGGGGTGTTAGGTTATTTTCGTTACGGAATTTCTGGATTCGGTCTCCACGCTCAAGGCCCGCGATAGAAGCTATGCAATAGCTTAAAAAACCATAAAAAACACTTTCCTCTTTATAATATTAGTGTAGATTCAGCCTCTGATATTTGATGTGCATAACAATATTCCTAACCTAATCTAACCTTTACCTAAGGCTAATACTCGTTAATAAGGTTCAATATTCAGACATGTGACATTCACCAACCTGCACTAGGCATGCTTGGTGGATTACGGCCCATTCCCTCTCCTATAGAGAAGGCCTGAGTCCCAGCAGTGGGAACATTAAAATGCTGATTATGCTAATGAAGGTTCGATATAACTCGCCGAAACCTCAGGAAACCTCAGCTGAAGTTTCTGCCGGATGGCTGCTAAGCCATCATACTCGTTTATTTAACGAAACCGAAAGTTTGGTTTGACACCAATGAAATCTTAAGTTAATAAGTTATTAACCAATAAGAACACAGGATACTTTGCACTGTGTGTTCCTATTGGTTTACGAGCTTGGGCCATAGTTATACCACTTTTTCTCTTGAAAAAGTAACTTTTTTTAGGGTTCCGTAGTCAACTAAGAACCCTTATAGTTTCGCCATGTCTGTCTGTCCGTCTGTCTGTCCGTCCTCGCTTAATCTCTGTGACCGTTAGCACTAGAAAGCTGAAATTTTGGTACCTACCAATATGTATATCACTCACGCCGACAAAGTGGTAAAATAAAAATTGGAAAAAAATGTTTTATTAGGGTAGTTTATGTAAAGTGGGAAGTGATTTTTTTTTAATTTCAACCCTAACATGTGATATATTGTTGGATAGGTATTTAAAAATGAATAGGGGTTTACTAAAATCATTTTTTGATAATGTCAATAATTTCGGAAATAATCGCTCCAAAAATAAAAAACAATGTGTGTCTCCCCCCCTCTAACTTTTGAACCATAAGTTTATATGAAAAAAATCTGATAAGTAGAACTTAATAAGGACTTTCTAGTAAAGTCATTTTGAACTTGATGGAAAGAAAATTTTTGGTCAAAAAAGACAAAAAGGTTGTACAAAATAATTTCTGGACTAAGTTTGTAGTATAATCGTATAAGCAAGCATTTTTTTAACTTCGTTTACATATTTTATTATCCTGAACGTATCTTCTTTCAAACAAAAAAAGAATCATTAAAATCGGTTCTCGCAATCCAAAATTACCACCGAATACTTCTTCTGGTACCTATGTATTAATTAGTAACCCAAATCCCCGAGAGATGGCACTTTACTTTGGGCTACTTCGCGTTCGCGCTGTAGGATTTTTCCTGAGTTGATGGGGTCGGGTATTATCGAATTTTTCGGTCGGTCTCTCCTTGGCATTGGCGGTATTATCTTATAACTACATAAAACTTCTATCAGGAACATGCTAAGGCAATTTAGAACAAAACTAAAATTCATTTTTTTAACGCCATCTATCAAAATGTTAAGGTAAAAACCAGTTCATAAATGGTTCGATAGAGAGCGTTGCGTAATGACGTCATCTTTTTAAAAGTCGATGTTAAGATTTTCCGTGCCGTCATGACCTACCGTGGTAAAAAATCGTTGCTTCTTAAATATATTCGTAATTTTACGAGTGGACAATCGCTGAAATTTCTACTACTTGCATACTGTTTTAGCTATCACCGTCCTTTGTGGGCCCGTTTTTAGGGTTTCGTATTTATTAGAGTTTCGTACTTAGTATGTCAACGTAACAAATAGCCCTTTTTTAAACTCATAAGTGGGAACACTTATTGTGACGGACGGGAAACTACGGAACCCTACACTGAGCGTGGCCCGACACGCTCTTGGCCGGTTTTTTATTATTATTATTGATAGGCTCGCGTTTGACCATCATCTCACCTGATGGTAAGCAATGATGTGGTCGACGGTGGAGCACGCTTGCCTAGAAGTAATATAAGTCACTATTCACTCTTGACTTAAAGACCCCTAAGTTGTAGCTATCAGGAAACACAGACTCCGAGTTTTCAATTCATGTTAAGTATTAAAGTAAGTTGTAAGTGCTGTCTATAGTAGTACTTTTAAATCAAAATTAAAACAATTCCTATTGAATAAGTGTCTATATGCTGTAGAAGAACTCTAATTTCTGTTGCTTTATCATGGTCATTACTTTATTGATTTTATTTATTTTTTTACTTAATATTGATATTATAATTGTTATTTTTTTATTCATTCTGACATTCTTTGTAAATGTTTTATTGTAATTTATTTTTAAATGTTGACCATGTGTGATTTATTAATTTATTAATGAAATTTAAATGTATTATTTTTAAATTCTTGACATTTATATTTTTTTTTTTGTTTGTTTTTAAACTGTAATTTTGTAATATTGATTGTGTGTAATTCAGATACAAATTATTTGTTCATGAATAAATGACTAATGACAAAATGACTAATGACTATAAAAGTTAAGTTGTCCAGATGTGTGTAAACTAAAAACTTCTTGGGGCACTATATACCTTGTCACCGACTTTCATAAATCTTTAGTAATCATCGTGTAAAAATGTAAAGTGCGAGGAGATGACAATGTTTATGTTGTCCTTAGGCTTTTTTTAATTCCAGTAATTTTGTTTACAGTATTTCTCGTGAACGTGGTGCGCGTACTCCTGACGAAGTTACACCCCGCAGCAACCCAACGCGCTTCTGTAGCGGTTAGGAAGGCCGCAAGAGCCGCGCTTATACTGGTATGTTCTGTGTTTTAAATCCATGTAAAGTTCATAACCTGCCGATTCAGGCGCAGTCCGAAGGGGGGGGGGATCACGGGACATGACCCCCCCCCTTCATATCCTACTTGTCAAATTGAAATTTAACTTATTTTTTGACGCACAAGAACTAGCTGAAAAACAGGGTATAATCATTATGAGGCCTCGTACTGCGCCTTTCCAGACTCTTCGCAGTAATTATCAAGGAAATGACGACGAATATTTCCGGAGGACTGAATATATTCCACTAATAGATAACATTACGACAGACCTACCAGCCCGACTTTCTGCGGATACGATGAACCTGTTCGGATTAGGGCATTTTTATGTCAAAATCTGAATATAAATTCGGGAGGTTCCTGCATCGGGTTCACGCGGAAGGAACGCCCGGGTATCACTATTATGTGGACCACCCAGAGGACACGATACAGTTGTGCTTCGCTTGGGCGGAGCACCGCCGTGTTTTCGTGGAGGCAATCGGTGGCATCGACCTCTCGCGCCTGGCCCTGGTTCAGGCTTTGGCCCGGAGCAAGAAGGAATGGCAGACGGTCGTCTCCACGCGAAGGTGAATATCGCACGCGTGAGGGAACGAACATCCTGACGCCCCAGCCACCGAGACCCTGGCGACCCCGACTACCAGCCACGGTAGATGCCTGCTTGCGGACGTCAAGCAATGGTTAGTTCACCGTCTGACAGTCCGGTATGCGACCAGACCAAGACCCAGTTGTCGACAGCTTGTAGTGATCCACGCGCCCCTCAAAGAGATGTCAGCAAACCGTAGAGGCGCAGCAACTCGTCCTCAACAGCCGGTACGATTTCAAGGAGCACTTCCGACGTCTGGCTCCCAAACTGCCCTCAGGCGGCTTCTGCCCAACTTAGGGGGTCCAAACGACTTTATCGAAGGCTTTACGCAAATATCATTCGTTCCATGGTCCTTTACGGGACGTCGGTATAAGCGCCGTCACTACGAAAGCGGCCTAGCTGAGCCCATGCCAAAGGATCATGGCCATCTAGATGGTGTGGCGAAGCGGCATACCTCTTTGCTACTCTCCCACCATGGGATCTGGAGGCAACAGTCCTTGCACGCATGCAAGATTGGTGCGTGGAGATGCAACGCCCGCTGAGCCTTGCTTGGAATTCTAATTTTACCTCTCTCTCTTTCCGTGATATCTAAGGTATCTTTAAGTGGGTAGCAGCTATGGTGGTTGGGTGCTTCACCTCAAGGTTGTAAAATAAAAATGCAGTGATAACCTTTCTTTTTTCATCAGAACTTCTCACTCACATAGTTATTACAATGAAGATAGTTAAGCAACTACAACCATACAAATAATAAATGGGTCTGAATATTTACGTTGAAAAAAGAAAAAAAAGAAAGAAAGAAAGAAAATACGTTAAAAAAAAAGTACCTAAACCGATCTGATGGTGATGATGAGGCCCGAAGGTAGGCACGGGAACTACGTAATAATACAATGGAACCTAGAACTTTATGGGCTTCATGTGTATCACAACTAAAAAGGTTGAATTATAAAAATAAAAAAGACTTCCAAAAACACTAAAACGTTCAAAATAACTTTTCATTTCGGAAGTCGGTGTTAAATAGCAAACAAATAAAACCAGACAATCTGGTTTTCGAAATAAAGCTTATATGCTGCACCTTTGAAATAACAAAAACTTTCGACTTAGATTTAACGACTCATTTAGTGAGACTTTTTGTTGAATTGTACCTTCCACTATCACAGATAGGGAGCGCTTTCATCCCCCGATCTCATACGTGCAGAAGTCTCTCAGGGATCCCTTAGTTTACACGCTCTTCATCACCAACGATACCTAGTAAAAAGACCCAGTTGGCCTTTTACTGACGACACGGCCATTTACGACACCAGTCGAGACCCTGGCGCTATCGCTCGCAATATGTAATCTTCCGCAAATAGTTTTGGGAAAATATGTAGTTCTGAAAATGAAGAATCGGAGTTAACCGAGTTAAAAGTTAGGCAGTCCTCTAATCGAGACTTCCACCCACAAAACCCTCTCACCTCTTCCTTAGATCACCATGTATGGCAAACGGATCTCTTAGTAGATGCAAGCTAAAAACCTCGGTGTGATACTACACCAGCATCTGACCTTTACTGGGTACATAAAGCAAGCTCGTTCTCGTGTCACATTCGCCCAAAGTAGGCTCCACGACATCTTGACCACCCGCAGGAAATTGCACAATCTCACGGCGGTCATCCTTACAATCGTGACAGTATACGCTTGCCCTGTCTTTGTAAACCCGTCACTTTCATGAGATACAATAGGTCCAAAACCGATTGCTGTAAAAAATCCTCGGAGCTCCATATGTTTAAAGATGTGTTACAAATTAAAATTTGTTTTAAGTCTCAAAATCCCCACGATAAATAAAACGCGAAAACGAAAGAATAAACTATTTTTGAATTGAATTGATGCAGAAATAACGCACCGAATCATATTTTTAACCGACTTCGAAAAGGAGGAGGTTCTATGTTCGGCTGAATGTGTGTTTTTTTTTTATATATGTTCATCGATATCTCAATCAATTGTGGACTGATTTTGAAAATTATTGAAAGGTTATGCTTTCAAGTTGGTCCCATAGAAATATTGTTATGATCTGATAATGAGCTTCGAAGATATGGAACACAGAACTCCTCATAGGATCACAGCAGAATTTTCGTAACATGTAAAATTGCTATGTTTACACGTGTAGGCGATGACTGACTGAAAGAAAAGGGGGGGGGATGTATCGAACCGATCTGGTGATGAAGCCGGAAGGTAAATTAATGTAATCTAACCGTGTTTGGGATTATTAGAATCTTTAAGAGATGCACTCTGGCTATAAGGTATTTAAGTTTGGCTGAGGGGTACTTTTTAGCGGTTGAACCATACTTAACTAAAAAGTGAAAAATAAAAAACTTTTTACAAAAAAAAATACAACCGACTTCAATGTAAAAAAAAACACTGAAAAGTACAAAATAACTTTAATTTCGGAAGTCGGTGTTAAATAACGAAGAGACAAAACTATCTATTATTATAAACACCGACTTCCGAAATTAAAGTTATTTTGTACTTTTCAGTGTTTTTTACATTGAAGTCGGTTGAATTTTATTTTTGTTTAAAGTTTTTTATTTAATTAAGTATTAAAAATAATTAAATAAACATAATTTTTAATCGACTCCCGAAAAATAAAACTAGCAATTTTTTATGAGTTTTTCAGAAAGGATGACGATCAAAACGGGTTATTGAGATCAATTTCTTTTCCGCCGGAGCTTTTATTTTTGGAGCCAGAGCATTATCCTTAAACCACATTATTGATATTACTGGTGAAAAAAATGACGAATTTAAGTTTTGAAGACGATTATTTAGATGTTACGCCTCCAGATATGACTGCAGCACAAAATGCTTACGATAACTTGTTGCCATCTAAATCTAAACAAAACTAAATATATAGCAGCTTTGGAAAATTTTCTTCACTGGAAAATTTACAAAAACACGTCGTCATTTTCAGAAAAAGTATTTTTGGCACACTTCAATGAATTTGCCATTAAATATAAGCCTAACACGCTACGGAGTATATATTCGATGTTAAAAAGCACGGTTCTGCAAAAACACGGCGTGGACAACAAAGCATGTTTAAACCTGATTGCGTTTCTAAAAAGACGCTCAGTCGGTTATATTGCACAAAAATCTAAGTCACCTTATGATGTTGAAATTTTTTTGGAAGAGGTTCCAAATAGTCAGTATTTGGCAACAAGAGGTCTTATATATACCTAGCCTACGGGTTACGTCTGCACGCTGAAAAACCTATAGCTATCTAAGCAGTGTTTTATTTAATTGCAGGTCGCGATAATATTCGGGTAATAGTGCATGTAGACGTCATGAACTAAGTCAAATAACAACAAAAGATGTTAAAAATCATAGCAATTTGCTACTAGTCAAAATCACCAACACTAAAATTAATATTCACGATCGATCACAATGCACGGTCCATTTTATGATATAGTAAAGAAATACAAAGCTCTAAGTTCCACAAAAGCAACAAATGACCTTTTTTTTTTCAAAACAACCAAAACGGTAAATGTACGGCTCAACCTATTGATGTGAACGGTGCTATGCTAAAGGACATCGCCAGGTTTTTAGGTTTACCAGATGCTTATTCATACACCAGACAGAGCTTCAGAAGAACTTCAGCCACATTGCTGGCTGACGTTATGACTTAAAAGCGTCATGGCGGATGAAGGTCTAGTAAGACAGTAGCCGAATTTAATATCGAAGACTCGATAGCGATACAAGACAAATCTTAGTACCAAGATAACACAAGCAATAAATTTGGAGCCCGTTCCTAACAAGTTTTGCCTTGAACCGCAACCGTCTACTTCATAAGCCAATAACGATTGGGGCCTTCTATAGCTACTGAAGAGCAATTAAAACATTCCACCTCCTATATTCTATTATTTCCTTTATTCACTAACACACAAAACAGTAAAATTAATGCGTGAAAATGCGAACAAAATCTTCTGTGTATCATTTTCATAACTGCACCTTCAGTAATTCAGTGCTTTTTACCTGACTACGGCAATTATAATTAAATATTTTATTGTTAAAAATACTTTTGCATTATTTTTCTTCGTAAATATATTGAAAAATGTCGTTCCATACACGTGCAAAGCCACCCAGCAGCCCTCTCGTGCGTTTTCCGCCTCGGTCGCAGTGACAAACTTTCTGCTATATTTCCACTAAATGTTTTAATAAGCATAAATAAATTGAGGCAGCTCGAATAAGTGACAATAACAATTGCAATGAAAAATTATAGTCGTAAGGGCAAAACTAGAATGACGAACACATGTAAAGTACAGCACAAAGTCTGAAGCTAATGTTCAAAACTTGAAAATGTGAAGATACGGAAACCGACCATTCTTTCCACGATACGTCCTACAAATCTGTTATTAATTTAATAAGCATAATATGATAAAATGGAAATACTCTTTGTTATGCTCGGTTATACTTGTAGTCTTTTCTTTGTTTATCTCAGTAGGCGAAAAATTTTGTTTAAACAAAGTGAAGGTAAAAGTAAACGTTGTTCTTCAGTTATAAATGAAGAGATATTGTTTTAACGTCAAGTAACGAGAAGATGTTGCCATAGTTGATAAAAAGGGAAGTTAAACGGGCTAACTGTAGCTAGTACCTATAATATAGGCTATAGTTGGAAATCTAAATAATTCTTTGTAAAGTCGAAAATAAAACTAAGCATAACTATTTTCATGCATCATTCTGCTTCTGACAAATATGTAACATACTATTTTTTTTAAGTATTAATAGGCTCTTTTGACCTCTATCTCACCTGATCGAAAGCGATGATGTGATTGACGATGGAGCAAGCCTTTTCACTCTCGACTTAAAGACCCCTAGGTCTTAGCTGTCAGCAAACTCAGACTTCGGCAGTCAAGTAATAAATATTATATTATCAATGATCAAATCTTCGTCGTTATTTCAGTTTGATTTATCCCATTGTGGCAGTTCAAACACTTTTTATTATCATATTTATACAACTTACAATCAAAAGAAAACATAAAACGGTACCTAGAGGTACCGGTACCGATGTCTAGAAGGATCAGGTAATTTCTTTAATTTTCTTTAATACCCTAGATATTTCTTAAGTTGGTCCAACACGGAGTTATTTCGTGAGTAAGAGGTAGAGTTTAGAACTGTAGTGATTTATAATTCTTGAAGTACCTCTACTTTGTGCAGACTTCTTTTTTCTGAGAAAACAAATATTCTATTTTATTTTTCATATGTTTACAATTTGTACACGTACGTATTTGCTATTGTACCGTTATAATAAAGTGGCGAAAACTTCACAGCTTTTTGCGAACGTTTTTTTTTTCAAATTATTCTGCGTAAAGCGAAAATCATTGGCACTGCGAACTAAAGTTTCTAAAGCAATATTTATATGCGTGCGAGTTATGAAGACGTGACTTTACTTTGAAACTTCAATTTAGATAAGAACGTTTGGAACACGAGAATATAGTACTATTGCGATTTATATTGCTAGTCGTTACTTTGAGTTCATTTTTGACATTTGAACTATCCATTACATTAGTCTTCTAAAATGACCGTGAAATTGCACAAGGTTTCCTTTTATGACGTAGGTGTGCAATGAGAGAGGATTTTCCAAAATTCACCTCCAAAGGGGAAGAAACGGGGTTCGAAAGTTTGTATCTCTCCAAACAAACCCTGTTTCATCCCTGACTTATCCGCGGGTGAAGCCGCTGGCAGTAACTAGTCAAATGATAAAACCTAGGCTAGGAATAAAAGTCAAATATTGCTATTTGTATTTTCCTTTATATTTTTAAAATTCTGATATGCGTAATCGAAACAAGTGGATAATCCGCAATAATTTCTCCGTGACCATATCCACACCCACATAATTATCTATTATACCTCTCCTTCTACGGATGTTTTACTCATTTACAATTTCTTTGTGCACAGGTACCTCTATTTGGACTGCATTTTGTGTTGCTCCCATTTCGACCGCTGCCTGATTCACCTTGGGAGAAGACTTATCAAATTTTTTCAGCACTTCTAACTAGTTTACAGGTATGTTACAGTAATATAAGTTGCCAGGATCAGACAAGTGTTGTGTTTGGTCTTGACAAATGCCCGATAGTTGACTGGGGAACTGTGATGCAGGATTATGAATTTTTTAGTTTTTCTATGTCAGCAAAAGGTTTCAGCATTTTTAAAGTAATGGTTTCCAACCTTTTTAGCCAGGGACCAGTATAGTTTATTTGTTGTTAGCAGGCACCAAAAACTCAGAATAAAAATTAAATATTGTACGTAAATATAAAGAAAATATAAATTAAATTAAAAATATATA
The DNA here is from genome assembly GCA_910589285.2 of Mythimna ferrago. Classification (NCBI taxonomy): domain Eukaryota; kingdom Metazoa; phylum Arthropoda; class Insecta; order Lepidoptera; family Noctuidae; genus Mythimna; species Mythimna ferrago. The sequence continues at coordinate 11,988,292 of OU342673.1, read as the reverse complement.
TGTATATCATAATTTCAAAACTACAAGCAGACGCACTATCCAAACGAACATTGTCACAGAAAACAACATTTTTGATAGAAATTTAACTTATTTAGTTAGAAAAATTAAAACATTAAACATTCAATAATTTCTACAGTTATTTGACTTGGTCATTTCGCATTTTTGTATTCCAATATTTTGCATGGCTTCCTTTAATTTAAACTGTGTCGACTTCTCTTCATTCGTTCGTATCCACAGGCTACTAAAAATAATGTTGTGTGTTTAAAGCAGGGCGCAAAGTGGACATTTTGTGTCTTGTGTCAGATTCAAGCTGCCGATGAATATTTGATTTCTATAGATCTAGTATAAACTCGTCAACTCCTTGCGCATGCTTAAACATTTTTTGTATCCAGTGGCTTCCACTTAACACATAAGTACTCATGACGATCAAACAGTGTTCGGCGTCGGTAACTGGAACAAGAAGTGCCTCCGTTTGCGCAGCACCTATGTGTATTTAAGGATGCTGATATTTTGAAATGTTTGTACCCAGGGCCTGTGCGTGGCGATATTATTCTGCTTCACCAACCACGACGTCGTAGTCGCCACTAAAACATACCTATCACGATTGCGGGCAAATAACGAGGGCATTCCTATGACTGGTAACACTTACCCATTAACTGGGTCGGTTTTACTTACTTACTTCATTAGCTTTAAGTAACTTTAACTATGATTAAGGCCCAAGCGGTGCTCGAACTCAGCGTCGTTTGAAACAGTAGGTGGTAACACTTATCCTGTAAAGGATTCCCATCAAAATTCACTTTAGTCAAATTGCATACCTAAACTCACCGATTCGATTTTTTTGCACTAGTAACAGCCTGCCTTTAGTAGCTTGACTAATTACAATTAACGCTGAGCTCGTTCGTTCGGATATTATTCGCGATTAGCGGCTAACTTTGAGCTCATTGAGCTGACCGAATTTGAGCTATATACATAGCTATGAAAACTGACTATGTACGAACGCGAAAAAGTGCTTTAATTACATATCATAATTAAATACAGTGGAACTAGATAATAAAATGCCAGTCATCCGTTCAGAAAAACATTAAGGAAATCAATTTATATCAATGATGGAGTATTTCAGATCGCCAACAGTTAGCCGCTAATCGTGATCTTATCTGATAGCCATTCATTTAGCGTTTGTTTTTAACATATTTTTATTATTAAAAATATACGTATTTACCTAAGAATAATAGCTCTCAAAATCAAAGATCCTTTCTAACCTGGAGTAAACTTAATTTGTACGCACTCATGTAACAATAAAATACCTTCAAAACAGCTTGATAGTCAAAAGTACCGAAGACGTGCCATTAAAAGCATTTCATCAAAGTAAGTTCACAGAACCGAAAATAATTCAATATCAAGTATTTATTTCAAGCATATACTTAAATGGTATGGCACTCAATAAGCATGTCAAGGAAAATATTTCCTTATAGGTATGTCAATAACGCACATTTCACATTTTTCAGGTGTAACCGGGGCTGAAAGCTTAGTGAACACAAGAGACCACGTTGTATGACCTTACCCTATATGTTTAGGTCAAAATGTACTTAGTTTTAAGTGATATGTACCTAATTATAATTATGCGTAATTGAAATATACTCCGATTATAACTGAAATACTGTAAAACGTAATAAAAGATTACGAACTCATTCCACTTTCATTGTAACAGAGTTACTCCTTGTTTTTAGTATCAAAATTCCTACCTACTAATAATAAAACAAATTCGTCTCAAAGCAAAAGCGTTGTGAAAATCCATTTCTATTTGGAATGAACCAGTTTTTTCTCAAAGAAAAGATATAATAACTTAAATATTTTATATATAAATATAAGATGTATATGTTACATACTATATAAATAATAATAAATAATTAAAAATAAATATATCATTTGCTTAATGACTAAACAAAATTTATTAGTAAACTATATGTACAAAATCCTATCAGTCGCAAAAATAGAGTGTCACAATATTTTGTACGAGGTAGGAATTAAATTGAAGTTCATAACTTAATCAAACAATGCAAAAGGATACGAAAGTTTTTAAAAGTAATTATATTGTTTCTCTTAAATGGTTAGCTGACGATCCAAAACACATCGTAGGTTGATATCACAAAAATAAATACAGGCAAGACTCTTTAGTTCAAGGAAAGAGACACTCTACACATAAGGATTTCCCCATAACTAGTTTTTTCGAGCCAAAGCTAAAGGATCACCGGTTTTTGTAGCAATATGTGCATGGGCAGCTGGGCAGCTAATAATAGTTTAAATAGCAATTATTGCGCTTACTTTTCAACGGTTACCGACGAAATTCTTATACTCGTATGTCAATCGCATAAAAGACTTTGAAATCGATCGATTCATTTAGGTAACATGTGGCGGTTTCAATATTACCTACACTATAATTAAGAATAATTTATACATTCCCATTCCCCAAAAGTTGTGTAATCTGAACCAAATATCATCAAGCGCGTTGAACCAGTCACCCTGTATAATATTAGGTCCAATATCAAAATTGAAATTGGCAACATATAATCAGATCCTGGCTCACCGTTTTCGTCTCTAAGTACTAACACTCTTAGACTTTCTTATAACAAGTTTCTAACTATTACTCCTTGGCATCGCTCATTCGGATCACAGCTTAGCATATTTCTTTTTTTAGTAGGAATAGGAATGGGAAGACATTTTCACTTCAGGCATGGAGTGTACGAGTTAACGTGAGATCAAACCCATCGTTTAAATCTTCTACCGATTTCTGTTGCTTTTTAGAAAGTTTCAGCAATACTCGTTTAATTACTTAGTTTACATGTTGTTGCTGACATCCGCTAAAGTGATCCGTCTGAGCATATCTTAAGCCAAAGAGAATCTATAACCTCTACTGATGATCAACTCAGTTATCTTAATCCAATGAAATTGTGAAATTACTCAGCAAATTGAGAAGCCCCTATCTAAAATAATTCCCATTTCGACGAGAATCGCGAAAGTGATGAAGATGGCGTAAAATACTAAGAGTACGGCACCAAGGGTTTTTCGGAGAGTGAATTTGGCAATGTACAAGGTGATCCACAAACAAGCGACGGCTACCAGCAGAGAGCCCACCACGAAACCGATGCCGTCCGAGTCAATCAACACGGCCGGCTCGTCTGAGCCCTGCCCCAGCAACGTCAACGTCTTGATCATCCACGGTAATCCCAGCGCAAACAATATCGCCAAAGAATTAGCTCCCAAGGCATTAGAAACGCCAATACCTCCTTCACCTGTAATAAGAAAAATGTGCGATAAATACGCCAAACATAATCATTTTTATTGGCGCAGTACTCACAGATAAAGTATCAAAGAATTATGAGATAAACTAAAAGATATGAACCTTAAATGTTGCTATTTATATTTAAAGCCGATTATTAATATTGATAGATAAGCAAGTAACTCGCAATGCTTCGCTTGATGCTAAATTTTATGTTACAAAATATACACTAGAACACGTGACACAATTTTATGCAGTGATAGCTACTCTGAGAATAATACAGTAGGTTCTGCTTTGAGAGAATTTGCTGATATTCGCTACAAAGAAACAGTGAAAAGATCCTTAAATATTGTAACTAGGGCAGTGAATCTAAAAGAATGTAAAGAGTATTCTTATTTTCTGATATCTTTATAAATTTATCTACTCAATTCATAGTAACAACGAAATCAATTTTGTTTGGGCTAAAATAAATATTATAAAAAATCTTATCTACTCTTTACCTAATTACCTATTAGTTGTACTGTACCGAAGCTGTTCGACCTGTGACTCAATAAATGTACCTATCATAGCAATATTATCTGCAACCTGGGGGTCTTTAAGCCAACACTAAATATGTAGGTTACTTCTAAGCAAACACACCTCACCGTCGACCAATCATCGCTGACCATCAGGTGAGATAATGGTTAAGGACAAGCCTAAAAATAAAAAATAAAAAACTCTTCCTAAAGTCCAATCTTATCTAAGAGTCTTGATCCATGGTGACAAGAAGAAAATCTATCTTCTCAAAATACTTTTTATCTACTTAAAGTAATCGTAGAATTACTCAAGTACTAATGAGGTCGAAATCGGGTAGACAAGTAATCTACATAATCACCAGTTTCCGATAATAACGGCAATTTTTTTTTAGATAACAATGTATTTTAAATCTGCTCACGTACTTACTTCGGCTACTATACAAGCTCACAAAACGATCACATTAACGCAAAGCTAGGAAACACATGTATTAACGTGCAACAATACTATAATATAATAAACCTTTGATGGTGAAGTCTGAAAAAGTATTGAAATAAACTACAATAACTGCCTCTATACAAAAAAAATACGAAATCTTTCGATAAACAAACCAATAAAACTAATAATGATTGATATAATTGCAACATTCGCACAGCAACTACACTCTCGCAGTGGCAGTTTTAGAGATGAAAATCAAGATTCTGTATCATAAATTGTATTCTTAATGATATTCACATACCTCGCCTCGACATGATGAAAACAGAACAGGCCTCAGGCAAACATCCACCAAATGCCAAAAACGTCATTCCCATAACTGATTCCGGAATGAAGAAAGTGTGTCCTGAAGAAAAATAATAATTATAATATAAAGTTTTAATATAAGCACACAGATGAATTTCTCAAAAGGGCTAGGATGACCAAATTTGAAACTGTGAGGAATAGCTCAAAATAGGCAAAAAAACCAGTCAATATTCCTATCTAGCAACTGAAATCCATAAATATAAAATAAAATATACAACACAATAGTGTCGCTAATATAGATCGAAGTTCTAAAAAGTAATGACATACGGCAAACTTAAAGAATTTTTTGTATATTAATAAAAACATATACATGTTTTAAAATATAACACGTGATGCTTGATTTTATTTCTTCCACACACTCAGATTCAACTTCATACTATTTTATATTCCATTTTCATCAATCAAATCAATTAGATTAGAACGTACCGTGAGTAATGTAACATATTTTTTAATAAGCCATACATCTTTTTTTAAGGATAACCTTTCGTTGGTCTTGTCATTATTTGGCAGGATTTTATCATGATTAGCGACGTTGTCAGATAATTAAATAAACGACAGCGTGTGTGATTCTTGACTAGGAATTTTTTTTTTCAAAAGTGTTTTGCCATCTCTCATAGTTTCGGATTTAACATCCTTGCCAACTTGAAAAAACCTATTTATAAGTTATCCTAGCGTTACATAAATAAAACGTAAAAGAAATGATAAATTCACATAGCGAGTTACATTTAACAATGCTCTGCATCAATCAACATTTGCGGTAAATGATCAGTTTGGGATTTTTTCTAAGGTTACTGTAATTATAATTATCATATTATATTAACGTTTAGGTTTTTTTTTTAATACACCACACTATTTGTTTATTTCTGGTGTAATTACTAGAAATTAGACTAGTCTTTTGTCTACTGGTTTTATTGCGACATTTATAATATTTTAATTGACTTCGTGATCAAAAGAAGTCGACCTTTAATAACTTCTGTTATTTTTATAAATTTTATTAATTACTTAACAATTAACCATAGTACTTATGTATGTATATAAATAAATGTGTTTTTTTTCATGATTTTTACGGCCCAAATATAATGAGTTGTTTTTGTAAATATGTCAATGGTTTTTTTTAGTTTATCTAAAGCTTACTTACGGATAAAAGGTATAAAGGGGCATTTTCTGCCCTCTTGGAGCATAAATATACGAGTGTGTCCAGTATCTAATAAAATCCGAGCGTGTTTTACTCTGAGCACATTACATCCCGTCAAGACTGAATTTGTCCGAACAAGGACGACCTTGCTTAAAGAGAATATACGGCTAGCTACTTTCTCAGAAATAACCGAACCAAATCTAACATCATTTGTGGATAGATATTATCCTTGTCCTGAAGAAAAATTAAAAACAGTGATTCTTAACCTCAATCTCACATTAATGCCGGTACTGATAAGAAATTGATAGCAATGATAAATAACAGTTAACCATTGGTGTTAAAATTGTAAAATGACAAAAAATGTCAAAACATCGAAAGTTGATTGAAAATAACATACCAATAACAGTCATACTCCAGGACACGCAATAGGAGTTGGCTCCAATCCAAACGATGCACATGAAGAAAGCCAGTGGGTACAGCCTTTTGTACGTTATCGGTGATGGAATGGTCAGCGTCAGCATCAGCTTCAGGGGCCAAGTATACACCCACCAAAATCTATACAACTTAGAATTTTCTTTGGGAAACCGGAAAACACTTTTTTTTGGTTTGACAATCACGTTTTCAGCTGAAAATGTATACACTCGTTATAGTTATAAAATATATAAAACTTCTTAACTACCTGATCAACTTCATTGATCATCTTACCTTTTTCTACTACGGTAACTCCGGACTCCTTTTCAGTATTTACATCATTAGCACTATCGGCGAATCCTTTGTTATCCACTCCTTCTTCAACTGCTTTTCCATTCTCAGTAGGAGTTACCACCGCAACTGAAAGTTAACAAAGATATATTCGGAGTTACAAAAATTGATTCTATCAAATTATATTATAACTATTAGATAATAAAATCTGTACCTTCTAAATTATTTTTTTTGCAATACCTAGCTACTAATCTGTCGTAGAGAGCAAACATCCTCATACTATTGAACATAACGACAAAGTATAGGACGTATAGGACTCCCAATACGACGGCCTCATACCAGTCAATTTGTCCGTCCCAAACAAAGGCGACTAGCACACTGACATTGAACATGTAGATGACCACATCTCTTGTGACGGGTCTTGCTTCTATTGATATAGGCTGGAATATGAAATATCAATATTATACATCTAAAATAACAAAAGATACTATAATAACATGTTACAATTTTTAAGCGTAGGTACCCTGATAGCCGCGAGACCTCCAACAGCAGCAACACCAAGGGCATTGAAGATGGCAGAGCCGACGATGGTCCCGATACCCATGTCAGAACCAGTCAAAAATGTTGAAATAACATTAACAAAGAACTCAGGACACGAAGTGGCGACTGCCATGAAGGTAGCGGCGGCAACATTCTAAAATAAAATATACATTCAAGTAAACAAAGTTATCTCTTATATTTATGGGTACTTAGGAACTAAACCTGACAAAAAGGACAATCAAAAAATTTTTCAATGTTGTTATGTACCTGAGGAATGTTCAAGTCTTCGCAAATCAGTTCCACGCAAGGGATAAAATAATCATTACACACAATAGCCAAAAGAGTGAATGCGTAGACACCGAACAGAGCATAGAGAAGGAAAGCCCCCTGCCTCAGCTGTTCGTCTGAAATTGTAAAATACAAATTATATTCCATGATTATGAAAGTACACATGAAATCTAAAACTTATTTAAATTTAGAATTAATGACTGAACTTGAAAAAGGTAACGCGATGAAGAATAAGATTATACATATTTAAACATGATTGAATTTATTGGTATTATTTTTAAGATGCAATCTATTTGAAAACCGTGGAGAGCGAATTCTAGCTAGAGATTACACTTACCGGTGAAGATGCTATCAGGAAAACTATTGATGGAGTCTTCAGGCCCGCAGTCGGCCTGCCGCGCGAAACCGTCCTCTGAGAACTCCAGCCTTGTCCTCAACCACGGAGTCCAGTGCCAAGTCTCTTGTTCCTCATCCAGCTTCTTCAATAAATCGTCTTCTATAAATACGATTCTGCCATTTCTACTTATTGGGTGTATATTATTGCGAAGTACGGTCTCATCTATAAATATACAAAATAAAAGGTAAAAACCTATAATTCCACTTCACACATAGAAGCCCAATATTGTGTGCAGTAGGAGATTGTCCCGTGGGAAATTGATTGGGTACCAAAACTAAATAGTAAAGTCTTTGATACTGATACAGTTAATAAGGTCATCATGTGCTGTTCGGTGTAATAAACTGAGCCACGAAGCGGTAATTATACGCTCTAGCACACATAACTGAACTTTATAAACCGCGATTGCATTCTTAAATGATGATAATTAAATATTACTCATCAGCGAGAACTGTACTAAATTAATGCCTTTGTTATTTTTTTTAAAAATCGTCTATACGACTTTCTTTGAGAATTTAAACTTAAAATGAGAACGATTACAGCGGCAAACATTTTTTTTTTTATTATTTTATAAAGGCAATGATTATGAACAATACAATTACATTTGCGCCATGAACTACAAGGCTCTTGGCATCATCACCAATTAGCTGATACAGAATTTTATGGAATATGCCTAAATCAAGACAGTTCACCGTTAAGACCCCAAAGAGATCTTGTGCGACTAAACTCCACAGATTTTTTCACAGGAACGCAAACTTGAAATATGTCCAGATTTTAATCTGTGTTATTTACTAAAACAATTCACGTTACTGACTGAGGAAAATTCATGGCTTACTGACACTGAAGTCTCGGCCAACTGACAAATTGGTCAGGATAATAGGCCACACTAATAATAACACATATTGTATGCATTTCCTGTCCTTTATCTAACTTACACGTGCATTCATTAAAAATAATAGCGTATTTTGTTTTGTGCAATTTAGTAGGTAAGTGTTCAACTTACTATGGTCTTCAATAGCCTGGGAAAATCCGGTAGCCAGGAGCAACGTCCAAAGGACGGCGTATACGTTGGCTCGTGTCATGATGTCCACTCTCTGCAACCGTTCCAAACTTATGGAACTGGAAAAATATATCACTTAATATCCCACGACATTCACTCTTGCCTACAAATTGATTCAAAAAGTAGTGTTTTAACTGGCAGTCTATTAATTTTTTTTTAACTATAGAAAGTCTAAGAAACAATGAGTTTTGCAACTACAAGCGAGTCTTCTACACCTATAGGTATTGCACACACTAGATTCATATCGAATTTGATTGATAACGTCAATTTAGATAAGGACGTGTATCGTAATTATTGCCATACTACAAGCAAATGCGACACCCAGCTAATCCCTGTCGTTAAGAAAGACAAAACGTTTTGTAGAAAGTAACTCATCGCTTACATCATGTAAGTATTTTTTGTTGTATTACATATGTGACGATATCTGTCCAAATAAAACTACAATTTCGAATTGTTTAAATGATTGCTATTACAAAGTTTAACCTATTTACAGTAATTTGTTGTACTGTACATTGAGTGTTTAAACCAGTCTAGGTGCGACAACGAATTCTAAGGAAAAAAATAATCATTGTCGAGATAGCGGCTACTTGAAATTTAAAACATCAATGTAAAACTACTTTGTTTCGGACTGATAGCTACGGACAGTACACGATAATAACATAATCATTTTAGATATAAACTGCTAACCAGCAGTCGATAGCCTATTTATTAGTCCGTGTTTATCTTAGGTGTTAATAGAGAAATTGCTACAGAATGATTTGTTAACACAGTGATAAAATAAACCAACACAAAATACTTTGCGAATGTGTACTCACTTCAGATCGACTCGATTAACCCGAGGCGGCAGCGGCAGACAGGTAGTTAATGTTAATAAATCATTATTGTTAATTAAATATCTACGTTATTAGAGCGATAGCTGCCACTCCGCAATTACCAAGGATCTCACGACACTGAAAGAAAGATATCAATGCCAGAGGTTTTTAAATAGATAATCTTATTTGATAAGAGACTCCTTTGTAGCGATTAGTAGAATTCACTTATTATTACACGTCAATTATACACGCATATTGTTTGTGTACAAGAATGCAATCTTTCGCCTATGGAGTGAGTACCCACCATCAGTGCTCGTTGTCTTGTTTGCACCTATCGCAGACGCTTTCTCATAAAATACTTGAATGTCATGGTGGAATCCACCCCAGTCCACTCAATAGTTGTTGTGACTAGTGAGAATACAGTCGTAATCAAACGAGGTCGATAACTTGCGGTTGTATCTAACTATTGCTTTTAAATGCAAAGGCACTTCTGCGTCATTAACAAGCGGCAGGCATACCCATTTATTTTTAAACTAAAGCTCATAAACATTGCAACAGAAATAGATGCGGATTATATGAATTGCATCTACCTAGTTATTTGAATGAAATAAGAGAAATAAAGAATGATAGACACGTGTATGGACGGAAAAGGAAAGGGAGGTCAAAGATAAAATGGATGGTCATGTGTGAGGAATGATTATGAATGAAACGATAGATTTATAGAACACTGTTTATTGTACGCCATAACAAATACGAGTAACTCAGCAACTAAACTATTTTTGTTGTAAATTACACAAGAGAGCGAATGGAAGAAGACAGCATGTTTATTAGGGCTTAAGATACGGGTTCGAAAATTATAATAAATTAATTATCCATCAAACTGTAGAAAAAACCGCGGCCCTGAAACCCGCAGAGCAACTGAAGGAACTGGAACACAGTAAGTAAAACCTGGTAATGCTCCAACCAGCGCAAGAAAAGTCAGATTTCCCACCGAAAAAGAACTTATCACACTATTTCCTAGGTATTTTTAGTCACTAACTTTTCACGTTTTCAATCATAGTCATTAAAAACTAAAAAAATATGTCTGCATGAATTACCTAAAAATATTGTAAGGAAGTCTAACAAAGTACTCACATAGCTTTGCCTATGGTATTTTGAATCATTGACAAAAATGATGCTGACAAATTATTTACGGAGTGACACCTCATTGGGACTTTCTACCTTGGAGACTGTCGTGAATTCCTAAGTCGTCAGATTATTTTATGCAACGCAAAGAACTGCGACGTTGCTAGGATAAAACTTCCACGGTTATTAGTTTCACTAATTATTTTAGCACATAACGGCTTTTTTAACTGCACTTGTGTACTGCAAACTGACTTATCAAGTGAATCGCATTCATCTCGTAGGAAGACATACTTGTAGGTACGGAGTAAGAGAAATCATAAATCAATGAAATATTTAAAAACTAGCGAACGAACTCAACAGAGGTTACTGAACTATGTTAAGTGCCATTTGTTTTAATACTAGCTTTTGCTTGTTGCTACGCTTGTGTTAATTTATATTTTTTACTAGCTTCTCCTAGCGGCTTCGCCCGCGAAAACGTAGATTTCTCCATACAACCTTCCAACCCCTATTTAACCCCTTGGGGGTGGAGTTTCGTAAAATCCGTTCTCAGCGGATGTCTTCACCCTATAAGGAACCTTGCTGCCCAATTTTAAGTTTGTAGGTGTTATAGTTTCTGAGACTTCGTGATTAATCAGTGAGTCGCTTATATACATATATAGATAATTTACATTATTTTTTTAAATACTCATAACTGCGCTTCTATACTACTCTTCTTACCTGCGCTTCTAAACGCGATAAGATCAGAGGTGTTACCCGAAAACCTGCTATATTCAAGTGGGATTAGGTTGGAAACGTCTGCCGCATGTCAGATGAGCTGTGGGTTAAAGAACTACTTACTGCATCTCATTAAGGCGACATCACGGCAGACTAAGATAAAGGTCGAGAGATGACCTTGACCCTTATCGTAGGGACTGGCCCGCAATGGCTGAATATAGACGTGCGTGGAAAAGGAAGAGGGAGGTCTTCGCCCATCGATCAATTAGATTAGATTAGACTGTTTTAATATATTATTAGGTTCTAATAATATAATTCGAAAGATACGCAGTACCATCTAATGTCCTGAAACAATCGTCGAAAGTTATTTGTTCTTTTCCTTGAGCACCTTACCTCTTTCTAAAAGATACGTACCCAATGTTCTTCACTGTACCTCTGAAAACGTATATATATGCAAAATTTTATGATGATCGGTTCAGTGGCAAATAAATGTAACAAACTAACTTATTTCCAGATTATAAGATTAGTACGAGTATACACTTACAAAAGTCATCATAACTTTATTGCATCGGATTCCCCACAAGTGGTTTTATAATCTGCATCAAGTTAACCGTACATATACCGTCCAAGCCCATAATTAGCACACGGTATTTATGTACATTCTTAATTCCCAAGTCGTTGACGACGGCGCGCACCTGTTCCGTGGCGCGCACTATTCCCAAGGAGTTGTCAGCAACAGCAGGAGCCCAGCTCGTTCGAAGCCTACTAGGGCCAGGGTCTAGTTCCGAATGGGAGGCTCGGCCCCAGTATGAAAGGCAACAAAGAACGGTGGGTTTTTGAATCAGTAAGAGTCTGACACTATCTCCCGCTCCGCCCAAGGGCGGGAGATGACATTTGGATGATTTTTACCCACCAGAAAAAAAAAATGTACATAAGTATCTTGTGCTAAACATGGGAATGAACTTATTTGTTTATGTCCTACTTAGTACTTACATTTATCTTCATCATCATTTCAACCGCAAGACGTCCCCTGAGTGATATAGGCCTCTCTGTATTGTCGCCATAACGACCGGTCCTGTGCGTCTCTTTAGTATGAAACTTACATTATTTCTGAATAAATATCTCCAGAGCACAATCACCCGAGATTTTAAGTCCGTTAGGTGTTTCATACCAACCATCTTTTATTGAATCAAAATAAGAACATAGAATACCAAAGAGCATGATGTATAGAGTTAGCTAATATTATTAACCGACTTCGAAAAGGAGGAGGTTCTATGTTCGGCTGAATGTATGTTTTTTTTTTTGTTTTTTTTTTTTATGTATGTTCATATTATATACGAGTACTTACTGTAGATCATACAGTTTTAAGTATACGTTAGCTCAATGACCAAATCAAGCTCAAAAAGGAAAATTTTCGAATAAAGATTCCCGTACACTTCAGACAAACGGTCTTGGTGTAAAGTTTCTTGCCGGTTTTTCTCCGAAACGTTCCGCGTCCTATTGGAACCGTGCAATAGCTTCTCACGTTTTATAAGTGCCCATGTAGGCATTAGGTACGTGTGTTTTGAATTGAATTGTTCTATAGTCTACACTACTGATGTAACGAATATTCGCTTTCGCGAATATATTCACATATTTTGACATTCGCATTCGCAAAAAATATGCGAATGTTTCTGACAAACAAAAAGAAAATAATAGTAGCCGGGATCCCTCAGGGGTCGGTACTCTCGGCACCACTGTTCTTGCTGCTCATAATGACCTACATAAACCCGGTACCTTTGGGTATGCAGACGACAACACTGTTGTTGAGAGTTACTTATCTGTCTCAGATCCAGTCTCTCCGATTCAGGCTATGGTTAAAGGCTTGAACTTGTTCTCGAAGATAGTCTCAGAATGAAATGAATGAAATTCAGTGGTACTAAAACCCACGCGTGTCTTTTCCGCTAAACGGAGCCAATTCTATCCGTCTCCATCTTTCCGGGGTGTGACCGTGCCGATAACCACCTTGAGCTTTTTGGGGTGCCGCTGTCGTCTACGCTCAATTTCGGCTTCTACATAAAGGCAAAAGTTCAACTGCCTGCTAAAAAATTGGGGATCTTAGCGAGGGTGAGACGGTATTTCACGCCAACTCTCAAACTCTATGAAGCGCAAGTTCGATCGTGTATAGAGTAATGCTCTCATCTTTGGGATAGGTCTGCCAAATACCAGCTTGATGTACTAGAGTCGATTAAGCCAAGCCAAAAAGATAATCATCACTTTACGCGGGCCAAGCCCCGGGCAAAAGCTAGTGTAATACAAGACACTATTTCTTAAAAAAAATATTTCACTTCGTTGTTACAATGCCCCTTTGTGCCTGTCTGCAGAAGTCCTTAAGGAAACAAATATTTCTATTATTGTCATTAAAATATCAATAAGCTTACTCACAGTTTCACTTTCATTTTCATAATCAGTAAAACGTAACAGAACTACAATGGGGGGAAACCGTGCGCAATCTACGAGGAAAATACTACCACTTGTCTTATTTTTATCTTGTGCGTTCGTATCAATGCACTTAAGACCTAAGCAAACACCCTTTGAGTATAAAATGCAAAGGAATGAAATGGAGCATAACACATAATGCAGGCTAAACAGGAATTACACTGTATAGAAAATACAACCATATTTCTCCAGTTGTATTACAGTTCTATAAAAACTTCTTCGTTTTTCAAGTATGATATCATCAAACCCGTCAGGGTGTTGCGTTCGGACATTTCAGACTTTTACTGACTGCAATACACCCGTGTACCTTCAGTTGCCTTTCCCGAAGAATCTTACAACCTCCCATGAAAGCCTAAAGTCATAAATCACTAATCAACATTCTACGAGTATGTTGCCTCCGAGAAAATCTAATTGAATAACTTCAATACTTACCTAAAACTTTGACCACCTTGAAATCATGACATTATGCTTAGAACTAGATTGCATGGGGCATCTTGCGATCTAGATTTAAAAGTTATATGAGAAAATTACTTTAAAAATGTCTTAAGTGTTTCAGTTCCAAATTGAGCTTCTTGAAATTAAGTTTCTCCATACAAACTTTCAAACCCCGTTTTACCCCTTTAGGGGTGGAGTTTAGTAAAATCTGTTCTTAGGGGATGTCTACACTACACCCTATAAGGAACCTAACTGTCAAATTTTAAGTTTGTAGGTGTTATACTTTCTGAGATTTCGTGATTAATCAGTGAGTGGTATTTCGTTTTTATATACAACGTGTAACGTTAAAAAAAAACCCTCAGACACCCTAAATTATTTTTAATTCAATTAACCAAATTCTGGAAAAAAAAACATTTAAAAAAAATTAAAGGTTTTATGTGCTGTTTTGATATATTAAACAAAACATTTAAATGGACTACAACCATTTGTGTTTGTGATTAACAAATATATTTGGGCGGGTTTGCGCACGTGATGGCTTGACCTTTTTAATGAAGATTGTTATGAAAAATGTGACCTTGAATGTGAATTGTTATATAAATTGGTTTAATTGATTCTACTCGTTATTCTGATCTAACTATTTTCAGGTTTTGCGCATTTAACGTTACACGTTGTATAATATAGAATATAGATTAAGTACTGTTAAAAATGAACAGTCCAACAAGACCTGAACATTTTCAAAGTTAGATACAGAGCCCATCTCTACCTACATTATCTATTTTTTTTCAGTTAAAAATTGATGCTTATTTTATTAATTGTACCGCTATAAAGTGTGTGTAAGTAGTGGTGTAAATGTCGCAGCCACATCATATAACACGCCGTATTACAGTAGGCGCGCCGGATTGAAAGACGTCGTTTAATGTAATTATTGTTATTTCTTTATTGTTAGGCAACTAATACATATAGATAAAATACATACTATCTTACAAAATAATAAAGTAATACATACCTATAAAAGATTTAAAAAACAGCAAACTATATTTTTATTGATACAATACACCGCTACCTGCTACGCACCGCTTGTAAATACAAATACATGTGACATTTTATCTTTTTACAGCTACCGTCACAGATCTTGAGCGCTCGGTGTTAGAGTGTGGATCGCTTTGCGCATTCCATACATGGCGAGCCAATCGTCGTCGTTGTTAGATACATGCTGCAAGCGCAGGGAACGAATCATGAGTGACTTCTATGACGTGATGACTGGCTAGTCACTGACACTCCCCGCCCCCGCGTGTCACTCAATATCTCTGTTCAAGATCCGTTTCGGCAATTGTACTGCTGTTCCTTTGGAAACAAACAGAGCTCTTGACATTTCCAAAGCGCCTGTACAGGTTTGTCTCTCTCTCTTATTCAACCCTTTTTCACCCAATGCGGATTGCATATAGCATAATCAGCCTTTTAATGTTCCCACTGCTGGGACTCAGGCCTCCTCTCTAGGAGAGGGAATGGGCCGTAATCCAACACGTCAAAAACGTCACATGTCTCCGAATTTTTGGTTTTAGGACATGCTGGTTTCCTCACGATGTTTTCCTTCACCATTTTGAGAGCAGTGGTGATGAAATAAATTACACAAAGTAATGTGCCTGGCTGGGTTTGAACCCGCGACCTACAACTCGTAAGTCGGGGCCGTTACTACTCGGCCACCACTGCTCCTTACTTACGGATTGCATAACCTCCTTCAGATTCTACTTCACTTCATTTTATGAGCCTCTTTACTATCTTAGGCCTCCTGCAGAACACAACAATAACAGCTGTGGCAACAGCTTAATTGACCAGGTAGATGGTTCACCAAGTTCAGGACCCCACCCTTATCTGCTGTTACCATCATCATTTCAGCTGAAAAACGTTCACTGCTCAAAGAAGAAAGGCCTCCCCCAAGCGACGCAACAACGACTGGTCCTATACATCCATCACATTTCCGCGACCCCCACCTAGTTATCGGTACACATTGAGGCAGGCCTGAGTAGTACGACTAAATACTGATTCTAATGGCGCGTCCAGATCTGGCGACAGTTTCGTTCGTGAGCTGTTCGCGAGCCGCTTACGAACTGCCCGCGTGCATTTCATGTTCGTACGAACAAGACGTGCGCGAAATACACGCGCGCCGTTTGCAAGCGGCTTGCGCGATTCGCGAGCGGCGCATTCGCTAGATCTGTACCCCTAGCCAAGTTTATAATCTGCAATCGTTAACGCTAGTAGAAAACTTCAAATGTACGAGAATGACTTCATCTCAACGCAGTCACGTGGGCAAAACAAAAGATTCGGGGGCGTGACCAACTCGAGGCGTTCAACGCAAGCGAAACGGTTGTAACTTGGATAGGGGGGCTGGACGCACAATAATGTGTAGTGTTCACCGCTTATCATTAAATGACTAAGTGTCATGCACTTCGGATTTGCATCGGTTCAGTCAGTAGCAATTGCGGTACTTAGCATAGCATAGCATAGCATAGTCGGCCATTTGAACTTACTACTAAATAAGTATTTAATTTCATTAAGATACGAAATGTGGCACCTCAATCCTTACAGACATTATAATGTTCCCACTGTTGGGACACAGACCTCCCAGTGCGGATTGTTGGATGTCACATATCTTCGAATCTTTGGTTCTAGGACATGCCGGTTTCCTCACGATGTTTTCCTTCACCGTTTATTTTGCGGTAGGTACTTACAAAATAAAAATCTCTATTTATTTATGTGTAGGTCATACACGTTCTAGTAATGCTCCTGAACAATTTCAGCCACGATGGTCCATCAACGAAAACAAGTCAAGTACACGGGAGATATATGTACTCTCTTTTCTCTCATAACCCGATAGGGCTGCAATCCGCCACGACCAAGGAAAGTGCAGGTGCAAGAGCAATGGCTTTTGCGTGCTCGCCGAGACACGGGGGTGTCATACCACCACCTAACAAACTTTGGGCTGCTACTGAGTAATTTATAATGAAACTAGCTTTTGCCCGCGACTTCACTCGCCCACATAAAATATAGTCTATCAATATAAGCAACTTTCCATCGGTGAAAAAATGTTAGCAATCGGACTAGTACTTTCAGAGATTACCTCCTACAAACAAAAAAAAAACAAACTTTACCTATTTATAATATTTAGTAGATTAGTATAGTCTTACGGTCACTAGACCAAAATGTGACAGCCACGTGTCAGTATTCACTCTGCCATAAATAACAAGATTCTGCGATCACTAATGAATCAATAGGCGACCTGGCGATATAATTATTAAGTAAATTTCACCTTATGCGTCATGGCTCATGGATATATATATAGCCAATATAATTTATGTGTATGACTCCCTTTAGTGAGTCCATGTTTGGCAAAACAAGCTCCTTTATCTCCGTAGATAAATCTAAATTGAATTTAATTACGAGCTTGGTACCTTCCAAGACTAGTAACTGTAAGTCCCCACACTTATAATATGTTAATTATAGAAGTCGTTTGTGTTAAGGTTTAAATCAAAGATGCCAGTCAAACAAAACATCACTTAATTATTATTTTATTAAAAATAACGATAACGATAACGATTATGGTAACCACTAACACACTTTAACTAGGTCACATTAGTGAGAAACAAATGTGCCTAATAAATTCTAACAACAAGCACACAATATGTGCATTATGCATTGTACGTACGAGATCTAAAAATAACCATAAGTGTCCTCATCGTCATTATTTCGGCCGAAAGACATCTACCGCTGAACATAGACCAAAGTAATAACTAAGTATAGATTAAATGTAGTTAATTTTGAGAGACACTTAGGTGTTTTTAAAGCTAAGTAAACAGACATATTATTCATAACTTATAAACAATATTAAACACGAAAAAAACAATAGATAAATATTAAATACAACATAAATAATAATAAAAAAACAAATACCAACATAATGGTAAAAATAATAATGGAATGTAGACTCGGAAATCATTATATATGCCTACCGATAGTCAGTCAGCTAATGATGACTCGATCCAACGACCCTTAACCAACATCTTATGAACATAGGCTTTCGTTAGCTAACTGGATCAAGGAGTTGATTCAGAAAGCGGTACTCCTGGCCACGCTCGTATAGTTAAGGGGTTCCTTTCTCTGGAACCCTGATCGCCGCTTCGGTAACTTGGACCTGTTCTCGATACCGCTGGGCTAGTATTTTTTAATGTTTTTTTATCAGGTTTGTTTAAAAAATATTTAAAAACGAAAAATGTATATTATAAACAAAATAAAAATAACATTGCGACTAATGTTTACGATGTTGAAACTATTCACTTATACTTTTCAAGACTTTTCGGATTGATTGGGTATATGATAGCATTTTCCATCCAACTCTTCTTCTTGGTATTGCATTCGTTGACATATACCATGTCCCGTGTTTTGGCAGAGGCTCTCGCGCAGGTGTAGGCGTCGTAAGCCACGCGGATGATAAAGAACAACACCAAGTCGAAACCGGATACTAACGTGAAGCCAAGCATGAGACTCAAGAGCCCGCCGAACGCAGCTGAAAATAAAACAGTAGTTTATTAAATAAACACAATAATAACAGTTATTGTTGTATTTGAATGCATCGGGTTTCTCTAAGTGGATGCTTCAGGGAAGTCCGCGAAATTAAAGTTTTTTTTTTTGCAGTTTAGCGTCAAGTTATATATTGATTAAAATGTGATTTGCAACCATAACACGAATTTATTTTTACTGAATTATAATCATGAAAATCATCAATACCAGCCTCTCAGTTCAGCTAATTCTATTGAATGACTTTTTGTTAAGGTCCTAATTCCCGAGCAGTGTCATAAAACAGTGATTTTCCGAAGCCTAGTCCTCGGTAGTGCCTAGGTCAAAAAGTTTGAAAAAAAAAAAGTTTAAAAATTGTTATAGATTCATGTACAACATTATCAACATATGATTTTTTATTGATTTTGCTCGATACAGACATGACAGTGAATGCGGGCCTCGCGAGTATATGTGAGTTTAAAGCTGCCCATATACTCAAGGTCATTTTCGACGCTATACTCCTTAAAATAGCCACACAAAAGGGTCAGACGAACTGAAAAATAATACATGTTACGGTGGCAACCCTGGAGCATATTCGAGTCACTGTTAATCAGTTGAGGAACAATTTATTTTTTTATTAAAATGACAGATGTTATTTAGGAGTAAATCAGATAATATGAAATCGCAGAATTTATGTAATATCTTATAATAGAACTTGCACGTCGCGCGTTTTTTATGTGTTGTAAGTACTCTTCATACAACACATAAAAAGTAGTAGTAGTAGTAAGTACTCTTCATGTACCATTCAATGGATGAATGGATTCCATTGAATGGATTTTTTCATAAATAACTAAAATCAAACTTTTATAGTGTCTGTCCATCGAAAGCGCGACCTGAGAAAATGATGTCAAATAAAAAATATTGAATGTGATATTACTGTTATAGTAGGAGAAAACAATTTTGATATTTGAATATTTTTGTATTTACGACCATTGTATAATAGTTGTTTATGAACTATATTCCTAATTTAAGGAATATAACGTCATTAGAAATTTTAAATATACAACCAATACGCCTTTGACAGCATCACACTTTAAATTATACTACTCTGTCAAGAAAGTACCGGGAAGAGGTCAATAACACAAAGAATTAATTATTCTTCCTTTATCGTCTTCATGCGATGTTAACTGCCGTTGAAGACGTCGATGGCTCACAAGAGCGAGGCAAATCTCTTAGGCATGGTAATGAAGATATTTCTTCTTACTAAGAGTTTTTTAGTTTTAAGTGTGTGTGTGTGCAAGTGATTGTTTCTCCAAATTTCTTAACTTTTCAATTATTTTTTTTTAATGTCGCAGTCTTTGAATATTTCCAAAACTTATCTATAAATATTAGAAAAAGTATCTTTTATCGTAAAATATATGTAATAGTCAGTTAACAATGGTCAAGATTATAATGTCACACTAACTTAAAAATCCGAATCGAATTTATCTAAACATTGTTGTTTTTCTTTGGAAACAACTTCTTTCTCTTCTTGATTTTGTTGTTTAAACTTACTGATCAAAGCATGTAGCAGCTTTCGCACATAATTTTTAAGCTATTGCATAGCTTCTATCGCGGGCCTTGAGCGTGGAGACCGAATCCAGAAATTCCGTAACGAAAATAACCTAACACCCCCCACTCATTTGTTTTTTGAGCGTGGTGACCGATAAGAAAACAAATGAGTGAACAATCAATCAAAATTCAATTCAATGTGTGAAAGTGTAACTTCAATTAATATCAAAGAAAAAAAAACAAAGGAAAAAAATACTGCATAAATAAAATAAATAAATAATTATAATTGCATAAGTTGATAAAAATGCTATGCAATAGCTTTACCGCGGCAGTCCCCGAGTGCCACACGTCTTTTTTTTATTATTTTACCCATGATAAATTATTGATAAAAAATAAATCTGTTACAAAATACTAACAATTGCAATCACAGACTTTGACGTGCTTTTGACGACTGAATAATGTTGCCATTTTAACTTAAAAAAAAACACTCCAGGTCGCGCTTTCATTAGACACACTCTAATTAACTAGAGTTCATGTTTTTTATTTACATTGCAAAAGTATCGTTTCTCAGTTTTCATCAGTCATCACATCACACATCATTGCTTACCATCAGGTGCGATCCTGGTGCAGCAATGATTTGTTCGGCGATGGAGCACGCTCCCGACTTTAAACTTTTTTTGCCTTATTCGACTTTCATAACGAATTGCGTTTCTATAATGATGACAAAGAGCCATGTAGTAAAATAAATCCGGCATCTCCCTCTGAATACTCACCGAGAATATTTTGCCAATTCAAATAAACATCACGTCTATATCTGGTAGATACCAAGTCGTTGAAGAAAACATTCAATAGAGATCGATTTTTTATATTGACGTCATCGCTGGAATGAAAAAACTCTCGCATTATAATCATACAACATAATGGAAATTCATAGTAGTTACTGTGATGTCTGGTAGATATTGTCTAGACGAGAGTTCAAAAATAAACCAACAACATAAGCGACTGATCCCAATCATTTAAACCTTTCAAATGTTAATGGGACGAGCACTCAAAATCAAATTAAGATAACGTTATACATGTATGTGTACAGTCTAGAGACGCAAACAAGGCTATAAGCAAAGAAACCATGAACAGAAAGGGGTTTCCTAAATGATTATGCGGAACTATAAAAATGGGTTGAATGATACTGTTCATCTCATAATCTTGCCAAAAAACCTTGAAATACTAAACTTCTAAAGAAGACTTCATGTATTATCACTATCTTAATTAGCTCAGCCCAAATGTGAACAGATTGTAGCATCCTCTTAGCATAGCCACTAGGACCGTGCCTGTGTTGTCAGTGTAAGTATTTCTTACGAGCTTCGCCAGCTCGTAGACCCAACGTGTGAGGCTGATTCCCAGTAGTAAAATGAAGCTGAGAATACTGCAAACAATAGCAAAAACATTAGAATGTGTTTTGTTTTTTTTTCAGGTGGGAAATCATCCAATGACTTTTCCCACTCTAGGGCGGAGCGAGAGGGCGTGTCAGACTTTTACTGACAAAAACCCACTCCTGTGTTCCTTTTTTGCTTTGTGTTCCAAAACCCCGAGTTTTCCTTTCAAAAGCGAACCCATGGCACTAGCGCGCTTCGACCCTGATGGGAGTTTACAGTTTTGCTGACCTCTCCTTGAGGTGCATGTGGAATACTACGCACCGTCGACCACTCGGGCTCGATTCGAAGGTTACCAGATGGCCAGACGGCGAGCTACCCATTGCTCCGCAAGCCCACGCCTGCAGTGGGTCGCAATCGGGGCCGGGATCCCGGCGACTGGGGCGTCAGGGCGGAACACTTACGCGTGCGGCCGTAGAAGTAGGTGCCGCTTGCTATTCCTCTTCACTTCGAGCCCCGATGAAAAGAACTTTGAAATATTTATGGAAAAATTGGAAAAGCTGTTGGAATATTTTTTCAATAAAAAGTGAGATAAGTAGAGAAAGATTTGTGGAGATTTTAACATCGACCTCCTCTATGAAAATAGAAAGCATACGAAATTTACTAGTCTTTTTTTCGATGTTATAATTTTAAAACTCTTATCCAAACGGCAACTTTTACTCGAAATCAGTCATTCTCTTGCATAGACAATTTCATCACTAACTTAGATGACTCGTACATTAGAAAGGTTTTTGTAGACCACAATGGCTCGGCAGATGGGCATGCAGGATTTTTTTGTGAAATACAGCTTCAGATGGTAGAGGGAAAAAAATAAACAATAACCAGAACATTATTGTTGAAAAACGAATGTTCACAAAAAATAATCACAATACATTTGGTGAAAAAATTTTAGGTATCGACTGGTCTTCGATGGGAATTAACACTTTTTAAATAAATTTAATAATGCTTTTCAGTGTAGTTTCAGAAAGCGTAAAAAGCACGTAGTTTTAAATAATAATAGTGCTGGTATAAAATGGACCACAAAGGGTATAAGGGTGTCGAGCAAAACAAAAAGGTTTTTGTGTATAAATAATGGAAATAGTCATAATACCATACTAACATATAAAATGAATTATATTCGGCTGTTTAGGAAGGCTGTAAAAAGTGCAAAAAGTATTGCTGTGAGAGACCAAATACAAAAAGCTAAAAATAAAAGCAAGGAAATCTGGCAAGTAGTAAATCGCCATAGGAACAAACACAAACCAACATTTTTGAAGAAACTTATAGTAAAATTGGATGAAAAAATTATTGATAACTCCAGGGAAGTTGCGAATGTGTCCGCTGAACAATTTAATAATTTTAACCATTCTTTGGATAGTGCAGAAGAATATAGTTCACTGTTTTATTTAAAAGAGTCTACTGACAGGGTTAATAATGAAATGCATTTGACACCCGTGACTCCTACAGAAATAATAAAAATCGTGGGGTCAATGCCAAATAAACCATCAAGCGGGTATGATGACTTACCAATAAGTGTCATAAAACAACATGTTAATATACTTGCGTTGCCTTTATCGGATTTTTTCAACAAGTGTTTTGATGACGGTGTTTTCCCTTTCATCTCAAGATAGCGAAAGTTATTCCCTTTCATAAAAAAGGTTCACAAACGGATCCAAAAAACTATAGACCCATCTCAGTTTTACCGACACTTTCAAAAATCTTTGAAAAATTAATTAAAATTCGTCTGGTCACTCATCTTAATACAAATAAAATTATCAATTTAAGACAATTTGGATATCAAAAGGGTGTTGGAACTGCAGAAGCAATTAGCACATTGGTTGGCGATGTGATCGAAAAACTAAATAAAAAACTCAAGGTAGCTGGTATCTTCTTAGACCTAAGTTCTGCTTTTGATAGTGTTAATCATACACTGTTGCTTGCTAAAGTGGAACATTATGGTATTAGATGACAGGTTCTGGAGCTTTTTCGCTCGTACTTGACGAATAGGAGAATGTATGTAGAAGTAAAAGATTTAAATCAAGATAACGTTCAGAAAGTCTACCATGCAAAATTACGCAGGGTTTTGACAGGTGTCCCACAGGGATCTATACTAGGTCCAATCTTATTTTTAATTTTTACGAACGATTTACTTAACCTAGTAACAAAAATAAATCCAGATATAACATTAGTAACATTTGCAGACGATACAAATGCTGTTGTTAGCGAAACCAGTGCAGAGGCATTGAGCAACAGCATAAATACGGCTCTTGAGTTCTTCAAATTGTGGTTTACGGCAAATAAATTAATTATAAATACAAAAAAACAAACATCTTACTGTTCAAGTCTACATCACGTGCTAGTGATAATTTAAATGTTCAGGTAAATGGAGATAAGATAGATACAGTAGATTCAGTAAAATTTTTAGGGGTTCATATTAATCATTTATTAAACTGGAAAAATGAACTAAAAGCCATAGACGGGTCAATATCATCAGCATGCTATGCCCTCAGGAGCCTACGAGATGAACTTAGCTTAAATATTTTAAAATCAGTTTATTACTCACTGGTGGAGTCAAGATTGAGATATAGCATTCAACAATGGGGAAATAGCTACAAATATAACTCTGATAGAGCATTTCTGCTACAAAAGAGGGCGATCAGAACTATGGTTCGCATTCCCCAAATCGAGTCCTGTCGGAAGTATTTCCAAAGTCTGTCGATACTTACAGTACCTAGTCTTTATATACTAATAGTCTTGACTAGCCTGGCAAAACGCAGGACGAAAGACACCTAAGAGAAAGCACACGGAATCAATACTTGACACGCAAAGTAAACCCCAAATTAAATATTGCAAAACATTATGTTCAATATCAAGCGGTAAAATTATTTAATTGTTTACCTAAAGAACTGAAAGAGATATTATATAAAACCACTCAATTTAGAAATAAACTCAAATACTTTTTATTGGAAAAATGTTTCTACTCAGTTGAGGAATTCATGACTCAACGCTATTGTTAATGATGTTAATTTCATTTGTTGTTTTTGTTTTTATTATTTATGTACCACAAAAGAACTGTTTTTTATGGGTTATGAAATGTGTTTTTAAATTTTTGTAAGGTAAATATTTATCTTTTTCTTTTTTTCACTATGACATTGTGACATATTTAACTATTTTAATAATTTTGATTTAGATGATTTTTGACAAATGATGAATTTTAAATTTTACTATCTGTTATTATTATTATTATTTTTAATTTTATTCATTTTTGTTATTATTTTATAAAATACTAGTGGTTGACATAATGAACTTGTGACATTATTATTTCTTTGTGTGTTGACATTGTTTTATAATTGTGATTATTATTTAATTTTATTGATTAATTGATTTTATTGGAAATGTTTTAGCTATTATTAATTTATTTTCTATTTTTTTTTTTTTTTTTTTGTAAAACATTCAGACACCATTTATATTGTTAAAATGAATAAATAAATGAAATGAAATGTTCCATGGCCTGTACCAGAACCCGCCGCGACAGGTTGTTACGGCCAATAACCCCCGCCCAAGCGGATCACACCTCCGTCGTATGCTACACAGTGTCCTCCGAGCGGCCCACACTACTGTGACACCCGGGCGTTTCCTACGCACGAATCCGGTGCAGGAACCTCCCGAACTTACCATGTTCAGTGAGGATTTGCGTCATACGAAAGGTGGAGTTTTTCCAGCCACTCCTCAAAGAGGGGACTTACCTCCATAGTTATAATGTGCCCAGCGCTGAAGAACTGTATATCTGAACTACGGGCTGCATGTAGGACTCTAAATGCACAGAAGTCATGTTTTCGAGTCAGTTTGGAAAATAAACTTACAAGAAGGGAAGTCCATTGACATAGGTGTTTTCTGCCAAGTTGCCCAGAGCGACTTCAAGAGGATAGTCGTAATGTTCGCACTCCGGTAAACATTGGAAAGAATCCCTTCGCTCTTTTGTATTAGTGTGATTTTCGTCTTCCTCTATAATCAAAAGCATTACAAGTGTTTAATTTTTCTAATGAATTTTAGCAATATTTTAATACTAGCTAACCTGGCGAACTTCGTACCGCCTAACAGTCAATGAATATCCCACTTTTTACTGAATAGACTTTTTGTATCCGATTGCAATGAAATTCAGATATATGTATCCTTGTATAATCAGATGAGTAGGAAAAATGCAAAAAAAAATTAAAACCTGTTGGGAAACTGGGAAATTGGTGTCCTTTTAAAAGGACATTAGTAATATGTACTACTTGTTCAGGTAAATCAAAAGAAAATACGAAGTGTCTTTATTGTCGTTAATTTATTACATAAAATCATGAAAAAAGTAAAGATAATGAAAAAAAAATAATAAAAATTTAGACTTGAAAAAAAAAAACATTATTTCGTATGGTACGTTTCAAAACATTCTTTTGGATGTAATGTAACTTCACACGTTTTACACGAGAAATTGGCTTTTTTGTGGCAAATCACGCACCTCAACTGCGTTTCGTTGTATTTTACAAGGTGCTTATTATTTTCATACCGAGAATTTTGGTGATAGTTTTGTGAAGTGCGACCTGATTTTCTGTTATCCTTTCTACGATATGTTTCTAGAAGGGAAGTTGCAATATTTCTACGAAATTGCAAATGATCACAATCTCCGCCATCGATGTGGTATAGTTGCCAAGCATTTTGAACTGCCATGTCTAGTGCGTGACATATCAGTGGGAAATACCATTTTTTTCCTCGTATCGATGTTCGGTATAAACCAATATTTTGGTCTGACCTGTCTACACCTCCCATGTTTTCATTATACACCTTTATCAAGGCTGGCTGGTCGACTTGTACATATCTTTTCTCATGTTGTGAAAAGCGTTTTACTTTGCTCAGTGGTAAAACTTTAGCAGCATTTGAAGCCACTGTTACAACACTATTATCATTCCACTTACACACAATAATTTCTTCAGCTCTTGTTGCTTTGTATTTCAGAGAACCACGATCAGTTTTCTTGAATTCTTTGTTTGTTGGAAGCGGACATTTCGATACGCGATTTTCTCTGATTGTTCCGGTGGCCTTCAACCCCCTTTCACGTAGTTCATCTAGTAATGGAATCGATGTGAAGAAATTATCAAAAAATAGGTGGAAAGGTGCCTTTGCATCGATTGTACGAAGAACATCTGCGAAACGTAAAATAACACTTGCTCCAAGTCCCAATTTTTTATAATCATTGAAGTCGTCTCCCGTTTGCCCTTGATACGGATCAAACCATAATATGTACCCAAGACGTGTCGATCCTACCCAAAATTTGTAACCCCATCTGATAGGTTTACCTCTTATAAATTGTTTACAAGGGTGACCACCATAATACGGAATCATCGCTTCATCAATGCTGTAGTTTTCTTCGAATGGGGCATAGTTTAGGAAGTTCTCATTCAACGCGTCAAAGAGTGGTCTCAACTTCGCATATTTGTCATTAGATGGCAAATCTGTATTATCACAGCAGTGAATATGAGACATTATAAAAGTAAATCTATCTCTCGACAATGCATTATAAACTATTGGGTTCCCACAGTCTGCAGCATTTTCCCAATACATATATCTTCTGGGTACTACCACATACCCACTGAAGAGAAGTATTCCGATAAAGCATTTCATCTCTTCACACGTTATATTTCCAATTTTATTTTTTTTATTTATATAATTATTGGTGTAATTTGTCAGCAAAACTGTAATTATGTCGCTAAAAAGTTGCTCAAAATAATAAAAGGCATTTTGCTGCCTTGCAACTTGCTGCATTCCGGCCCATGGTCTAAATATTGGACGTATGTCTCTTGAAATCCAGTTATACTGTTTAGTTTTTGGAATTGTCATGCTTGTGGAAGTTGAGGGTGTTGGTTCGTCGTCAGGTAACAACTGATTTTCAATCGGAGGATTGGAAATTCTGATGCGCATTCTTTTCGATACTTGAGCTAGACTTATTTCGTCTTCACTGTCACTATCGTCTGTCAAATTCATATAATGAACTTGCGCTGGAGTTCTTAGTTGAGTGCCAGGTAAATTTTGAATGCGGACTTGATTTTCGTCACCAGAATCTTCGTCGGTGACATCAGCATTACAATTTTCTGGTGGAAAAAATGTGATGCTGTCAGGAATAGGAGCCTCCTCATCAAATTCCAATTCTTCCATGATTTCATGAAGTTGCGACTCCCATCCTCTTCCAAAAACTCTCCTGACAAAACAAAACATTTTTTTGTATCAAGTAGTAGTAGATATTACTATTGGGCTTTATAAAGAACACCAAATGTTGCACCAAAAAAAATTATAAAAAATGACAGTTGGTACTTATATTTAATTTAATTCACTTAGAAGAGATATGAAAGTTTTATTATTCATTGTCAAAAAAAACGATTTTTTAATAATAATAAAATAACTCACCTCATATCAGTCATGATAAATTTACCGTAAAACAAAAGCTCCAAAACTGATTAATAATAATGCGTTATACCACTCACAATACTTATATTGTACTGCCACACAATTCAACTTTCAAATGTCACCAACAATATTTGTTTACTTTACCCTCATTAATCACAAGATTTTTGTTTATGCGCCGTCCTTTTAAGAGGACGATAGTAATAAGTGGGATATTGGTAGTACGAGTATATCTTTCGATATAGTCAGCCGATTGCGATGAAACATAGCCTAAGTAATGTATTAAGTTACAATTTTGATGTATAAAAGTTTTCTACATCGATTTCGTACATTTTATGTAAGTATTTTAGAGGTGTATTTTTCGTTCAAAACTTGTTCCAGGAAATACATGTTTTTTTTTAAACACATGGAAGTTTTTGAAAAAAATTGTCATTCAGAATCTTAGTTAAATTTGCAATGCTTCAATTGTTATATATTTTTTTGACTTTTAATTTTTTTTTAGTTCATTATGAAGAGTCAAAGTTCATGTAAAATAGCAGATTTTCAGAGGTCTTTACAGTATTAGTCTTACACAAAATAAATTGACTTCAATAAAAGCCTAGATAATATCCAGAAAATAACTATGTTTCCAAAATATCTAATGAAAAATGTGTAATAACGTCATAATCGCGTAAGAGCGGTTGTATGAAAAACAGTGAAAATGTATATCGAATTGCATGCCCTTAAAAGGCTACTTACTGAAAATAGTGTTTAAGCAATCCATGTCCTTGAAATTACAATATCGGTAAGTGTCTGAAAAAAGGAAGGAAGGATTATAAGTTTCGACGCAATATTCACTACCAGATTTTAATCATTTGTGTACACACACATATAAAATAAAAATAAGAAGGAGCAATGCTTGTTACTGATGAATCTCTTCCAGTATACCCGCGAAAGGAGAGTTGGAAAAAAGGTTTTGGATACTGTGTTTAGGAGGAGCAGGCAAAATAAGAACAATGAACTTTTTAATGTTTTGAAGATCTCATTATTTACATAAATAATAGGGTAGTTTCCAGGGTCAAAATAATTACATTTTATTTAGTCCGTATTTTAGATTATAAAAAAATATTGGACAAGTATTTTTTCTTTTTTCGATTAAACAAAAAATAACATAGATATAGACCATTAAAGTAACGTGTGACGTCACCCCGTGCGAAAAAATACAGCACGGCGCGCGGCTTGACGTTACACGTAACTTTAATGGGCTATATCTTTGTCATTTTTTATTTAATTTACAAATAAAAAAATACGTACCCCTTATTTTTGAATAATCTAAAAGATGGACTAATTACATTTTTTACGGCAACTAGCCTATTGTAACTAATTCCTGTTCGACCGTTCGTACCGGTTCCGTTTCGACTAACAAGATTTCTAGGGCTGCAGAAATGTTCTAACCAAATGAATTACCGTGGCCCTAGAATACAAAGGCCAACTAAAGGATGGATTTAGTCGGTATAAGTTTAACATGACCTCTCACTCATTCCTATAGTGCGAAAAGTCATGTGATGATTATCCTCCTCAAAAAGGTAAAAAAATACGCTTTAGACATTTGGTCATTTACCTACTAACCTACTCGTATGTACCTACACAAACAGTCGCATATACAAGCTTTCAACTCTAAGAAACTACATAGGTACATAACTTAATGTATTAAATCTACACCAGTGGTTTCCAACCTTTTTTTACCTGTGACCACTTTTGTTGATAGCATGTTGAGATCAGAAGACGACTTAGAAGAAAACTTAATAACCTTATGAAAAAAAAACATATCTGAAATGATAAATGAAACAATTGGATAACGCTTATTTTATAAAAAATAAAAGAAACGAGCATTGTCATAAAAACACAACATTTTTCATAGAAACTTAACATCAGCTTTTATTAATGTACTTTTCAATTGGAATGTTTTGATTTTTTGGACTTGACCCGGCCCATATAAAACATAATTTTAGTATATCCGAAACCCGAAACACGAGTCTTGTATTTTTATGTACAAAATTTATGTACAAAATTAATGTACAAAATTTCAGAACTGTATAATGAAAAATCACAAAGTTAAAAGCTTGTTATGTCAGCAAAAATACATAGTCACCGGGCCATCCAGGCGATTGAGGAGTTGTTTTGCGCTTGCACCCAGCTGTTTGCTGGCGTCTAATGCCCGCCATGACTTGCCGTGACCTGTGTTGTTGTTAGTGTCGGTGGTTTCCTAAATAACATGGTGTATAAACTATAGGAATCCATTCAGTCACACTATTTTTAGTTAACCTTTCGAATGTCTTAAGTTACACAGTTCGACATAAGGTAATTGTCTTTCTATTGTGTCTCTAATTACGGCATTCAAAGAGTTAATGCCAAACCTGAACAAACTCTATTCAGGGTTCGCATAAACTAAAAATAACGTTGTATTTTGGTAGATCACAGGTTTTAAACCACTGGTCTACACACTATTACGAACTACTCTGAATTAGTTAATTCTCACTCTGAACCGTAACTAAATTGAAAAACCGTGTAGTTTATGTCCCAGAAGGTATAAGGCACTAGAGTTAGGGACACACGTACGTTGTTCAAATGGCTTTTGTGACCTTTAACTTTAGACCAGAATATCCTACCCAGTATTTTTTTACAAACGAGTCGAAATCAAAATTTAACGAACTCCAAAAACGTAATAGGTTTTTTTTTGGAGTCAGAAATCATCCAATAACTTTACCGCTCTCTGAGTGGAGCAAGAAGGATTGTCAGATTGTCAAAAAAAAAACAGACTGTTACTGACTAATACCCCCACTTGCTCTTTGCTTTCCAGGGCACGGTACATCGTTTGAATGATCCCGTAAAGACCTAAGTTGTGTTGAATTTGAATACTAGTTCAAATTCAACACATAACTTACCTATAAATATTTTTTAGGGAATATAAAGTTATAGAATTCTGTCAACCTTTTCAAGTGCTATGCTTAGCTTAGGAATTTAAGGGCGCCTTCAAATTAGCCGCAAAGTTGCCACCGCGCTGCTTTGTTATTCTGTGTAAATAACAAAGTAGCGTGCAGCGCGACTGCAGCGCGTTTTTTATTTATAACATGGAATAACAAATCTGCGCGGCGCATTAATTTGAAGGCGTCCTAAGAATATTATTAAAAAAGTCAAAAATCATTGTTTTACCGGTTTTAATCTGACCACAGCAAATAAAACTTGGGAGGAAATGGTTTTTATACTACCAGAGATAAATATCAAATTTTGAATACAACTCAGTTAGTTCTCGTCAATATAAGTGGCGTAGTTACTATAAGATCACATAATTATAAAATATTTAAAAAAATGGCGGTCACCCTGTAATTAAGACGTGTGAAAAACTAGTTTACCTTCAACCGGGAACGCCAGAGGCATGCAATTACAAACTTTCTTTATCCATTCCACCTTCTGGTAAGACATACAGTTATGGAAGGAGTACTGACGAAATTTACCAATTTGTACCTGAAATCATTACAAGGAAACCAATGCAATAGTATTTAAATGTTACACAGTCAATACTGTTAATGTTAATATTTTTAAATGTTCACAAAAACACTACCAACAGTGACAGTGAAATGTTAGTCATTTTAAATTATTTTAAGAGGTCAAAAGCACTTCTGACCAAATCTTCCAAAGTAAAAGTGTTATTGACCAATAACACTCAAATCATAAAAAAAGTAGAACAAGAAAAATATTTAGGGCTTATTTTAGATAGTAAATTGACGTAGCGGCTTCCACATATTCAAAAAATAAAATCAAAATTACAAGCACTTACGGGAACCCTACGAGGTGTCGTTCGTTGCTTGCCACGACAAGTTCGTTATTTAATCTACTTTTCACTTTTCAAACCACACATTGACTATCTAGAGCTAGCGCAAGATAAGTTGGCGCGTGGCCGGAATTGGAAACTAATCGTTTGACGTTTATGTCATGTAACAGGAGAATCTGTTGTGGTCTGAGTTTTTTATCGTTTCTAAAGTAAATAATCGTCATTATTATACCAAAAGTGATTAAAAGTGCTATCAGGGATATTATCTTGGGAGTCAAACGTGTTTGTGAAGAGAAATGAGAAAATATTGGGCCTACGGTACCATTTTCAAAAATTAGACCCATTTGTCAAATAATTTTTCGGGTGACCATCACAATAAAATTTCCCTAAATATTCGTACCTGAGCGGTACATAGCAAGTCAACAAAGTTTGTTGAAAATGGACTGCTACTATGTGCTTAAATCTTAATCAAGTGACTATCATGACGATATGAATCCTGCAAACTTTATGCGATGGATCAAAGAAGAAATAGTGCCAGATCTACAACCGAATTATATAGTAGTAATACTGGAAATGTACGTATCACTTCACATAAATTATCAAAGCTTAAATTAACAATGGATTCATCCGATTCTTCTGTTATAGAAGACTAGCTGGATTCTGATGCTAAAAGTGCTACTACGTAGATATTCAATAAAAGTTTTACAAGGTTCTTGACTTTTTTTATAATATATTATGCCAATGAAAATGACCTCCAATTAATTCAATTTATTTGTTTACTTTCCTTTAATTCATTAAACCTACTACTATTGTCTTTCTATTGTGTCTGTAATTTCCACGATTGAAAGGTTATGTACCTAAATAAATGTAAGTATTAAGTATTATAATTATAACTAATCGCCGGATCCTAAGAACTAAATCGTATATGAAAAATTATCGATTTATGGTGTGAGGTTTTGAAGTTCTGTGTACCTATACAAAAAATTTGGCATATAGTCCTTAGTACGTACAATAGGAATACGTAATAAAATATATTTCGCCTTCATTTTCGAAATAATTTGGTTCTTGAGACCCGTCGTAATACATTTTATAAATTACGATTTGAGTTACGAAAAATTGTTTTTAATTATGTGAGGCAAAATTGATTAGTTAGGTTGGCAACATTAAGAGCGCCCCCAGCTGCGCGCCAAATTATCGTGCGAGGACTCTAGTGGAAGTATGGGGTACCGCCGCTAAAACCTACTACAAACTGCTCAAAATAAATGACTAAAAACCTTATTTAATAATGACTATTTAACATTTTGAAAGACTGATGAATGAGGAAAATAATTGGAGTGGAATTTTAGAGAGTAAACCAGTGAATGTAGGGTTAGTGAGAATGGTTAGTATGGATGAAGTCAGAATAGCAGTAAATGGAATGAAAAATGGTAAAGCCATTGGTCCAGATGGAATACCCGTTAAAGTGTGGAAGTTAATGCGAGTGGATGGATGGACGTGGTTAGCTTTATTCTTCAATAAGTTGTTGCGGGAAGAAGCCATACCTGATGAATGGTGCAGCAGTTCTTTGGTGCCCATTTTTAAAAACAAAGGTGATGTGCTTGAGTGCAACAATTATAGAGGAATAAAGCTAATGTCACATACTATGAAAGCCTGGGAGAAAGTTATTGAAAGGCGACTGAGAGAAGAGGGTGAAATTTCACAGAACCAATTCGGTTTTATGCCTGGTCAGGGTACGACGGATGCCATTTTTGCTATACGCCAGCTGTGCGAGAAATACAGAGGTGCGCATAAAAACTTGCACATGGTATTCGTTGACCTCGAAAAGGCATACGACCGGGTACCTCGAGAGGTTCTGTGGTGGGCCCTTAAGGAGAAAGGTGTGCCTGGGAAGTATGTGCAGTTGATCCAAGCGATGTACAGTCGATGTAGTTCGCAAGTCCGGTCAACAGTGGGCACCACTGGAAATTTCAATGTGGCTGTCGGCTTACGTCAGGGATCGGCTCTCAGCCCTTACCTCTTCCTGATGATAATGGACGCTCTGACGTCGGACATTCAGGAGGAGGCTCCCTGGTGTATGCTGTTTGCCAACGACATTGTGCTGGTTGTCGAGAGTGGCCTAGAGGTCCAAAACAGATTGGAGGTGTGGTGGCACAGACTGGAGAGTGTTGGCCTGAAAGTAAGTAGAACCAAAACGGAGTACTTGTTCTGCGATTTCGGCGGTCTCTCCAACCCTGTGCCTTTAGCTCTCGCCGGAGCGCCCATACCAATCTGTTCCGACTTTCGGTACCTCGGGTCACTCGTCCAAGGGGCGGATGAAATGGCGACTGGTCACGGGAACAACTTGTGACCCACGCATGACCCTCAAATTGAAGGGTAAAATTTACAAGTCCGTCATAAGACCTGTCATACTGTATGGATCAGAATGTTGGGCTGTGAAAAAGAAGGATGAAAAAAGATTGCATGTAGCGAAGATGAGAATGTTGAGATGGATGTGTGGTGTGACGAGAATGGATAAAGTGAGAAATGAGTATATTAGAGGAAGTTTGAAAGTGGCGCCAGTGACTGAAAAGTTGAAAGGTAATCGGTTGTCTTGGTATGGTCATGTGAAGCGGAGGGATGAAGCGCATATTACTAAAAGAGTTCTGAGTATACATGTAGATGGATGGAGAGGGAGAGGAAGGCCGAAAAAAAGATAGATGGATTGTGTGAGAAGTGATATGAAAGAAAAGGGAGTTAGTGATAGTTTGACGGGTGACAGGACAGAATGGAAGAAGAAAACGTGTTGCGCCGACCCCAAGTAATATGGGATAAGGGCAGGAAGAAGAAGAAGAACACCAACCGAAACTCTTTACAAGGAAATTAAAGTAATGAACATTACACAAACGTACTATCACTTGCAAAAGTCCATAAGAATTCTTAAAACTTATTCGTTTGACGTTTAGTTTGACTTACGACCTTTTATTTTCAAGTTTCGCCAACAAATGATTGAAATCCACAATTTCATCAACTTATCATAAGTCAAGATGGCCCAGTGGTATAGGCACACAGATTGAAGCGCAAATCAGTGTGCCGCAAGTTCAAATCCCACGCAATTATTGACTTTTTGTAAGTTCTTACCCGATTGGAAGTTATGTATTTGCATTACATATTTTAAATTATTCTTTAACTTGTTCACACATTTCTTAGAGTTAGAAAGGTAGATCACAAAAAAACTAAATAAAGAATTAGATTTCTGCGAGGTAGACATGAGTTTTAACTTAACCGAAATGAACTGTCGTTTGGTTGTAGTTGTTGGTTAGTGACGTGAGGTTGACAGTATTGTAATATTCGCAAAATGCAGGCTAATATTAGTATTGAAGTGAGGGCGACTATCATTGGGCTGCATAAAAGTGGTCTTAATAAAACACAAATATCTGAAGAAACCGGACTGAATGTGAGTATAATAGCTATTAATGAATTGTAACTTTATTACAAATTAATCTTCTAATTAAAACGTATGCCATTTATGAATCCATTCATCGTATCTTTATGAGGTTTAAAAGAGAAATACGTAAATCGTTGGGTTTATTGGATTGGTTATTGGATTAATAAATGCAGTTTTATTTTAAAATTATATTCAATAATTATGATTATTAACATTTTATATAATGAAAATGAAGTGAAGTAGGTATAGCTGCCTAATATATATTTTTTTTTATTTTAGAAAAATACTGTAAATCTTTGGCTAAAAAGATATGAGGAAGAAGGTAGCCTTGCTAGTCGAAAGAGAAGTGGGAGACCGAAGCTTATTAGCGAGGCGCAGCGACAACATATGGTGGACGTATACGAAACGAATGGTTTCGCACCAACGAGACATTTTGCGGAATTATATGACACCTCGATGGATACTGTTCGCCGAGCACTTCACGCTGAAGGCGTGCATCACAGAAAACCTGCTAAAAAGCCGTACTTGACAGAGAGGCACAAACAAGAACGATTACGTTTCGCACTAAATATTTAATGTTAACTAAACTAAATGGCCTACCATTTTATTTTAACATATCTGTAATTATTCGTTAACAAACACTGTATTATATTGTGTTTACTTTCGTTTAAAACAGCTATATCTTTTAACTTGTGCCATCGCCTCATCTTAAGAATGCAGTGAACTCGCTATCAATTTTGTTGACAATAATCATGAGTCTATTTCGTTTTTTATTCTTCTACCCGCACTGTTTTAACATAATACTATAGTTCAATTTATTTTTCTCATCTAATTGACGATTATCTTGTGAGAACTAAAGTTCTTTTAACAGAAATTGAGGTTTGGTTTCAATCTTCTTTTCGTCAAGAAAATGAACAATTAAGCTATGACCTCAATACATTCATTGTGACGTTACACAAAAATAAAATGTTTACAAATTCCAAATCATGTATCACTTTTCAATAAATAACTGGATATAAACAATTACCTATATTTTATTTTATTAAAATTTGAATATCCGTTCATTGTTACGTTATTCATATTATGAATGGTCTAAGTGGGTATACTTCCAACAAACAATCTTAGGCGTAACATAGATAACGGTTACAAGATAACTTTTTGTCTAGGTAACAATTCGACGTCACAATTCTCATAAATGTTTAATTTGTAAATATAAAGAATAAACATTTTTATTAAACACGTCTTTTTATTTCCACCTTATAACATCGAAAAGATGTAACAACTAAATAATTGCAAATTACGAATGTGATTCTTCTTGTGGTTAATAGATCACATTCGTAATTTGCAACTATTTAGTGCAAAAAATGCAATAGTATTTTTCATAGAAATATAAAAAAACAACTATATCAATATAGATTAGGAATTTTCAAAGTAAGAAATAACTGCAACGGACCGACCATGATTTGAACTCGGGTTACGTGATTTGCGAATCCAACACTTAGTTCACACGGCTACCAGCACATGACGTATAGGCACGAATTTTATCAATGCTATGGTAAGAACAGCTCACTGCGACGACAGTTCCTTAGTGTGTGTTATCTGTGGAATGTGGATACTCATACATGCGCACACATACGCACGGCAGTATCGCGCTCGCTCGGTTCGTAGCAATGTAATCTTTAGCGTTCCTATGGACTTTTGCGGCCTTACTGTACATATATAATACATGCATACTAATTTATAAAATTCTTAATAAAAATATACACACAAATATAACCTTCACAAATAATATAAAAAAAAAAACAAAATGAAACTTCGACGAGAACAAGATTTTCTAAAACTTCATCCAACTCGCACATACTACGGAAAAAAAAACGATTATATATGAAGGTTCCAAATTATTTAATAAATTACCAAAAGACCTCAAAGTATCTAAATCTAAAAACTATTTTAAAAAGTTACTCAAACATTTTATTTTGAAACACTCACAGTCCCTAACATAGTGACGAGCCACATGCAGTTACGCTCAAAATATCTTTGTTTAAACGTAGTGTATCGAACAAACTTTTTTGCAATTTTTTTAATCTACCCTCAAAACATGTTATAGTCGATGTCTAGTTTTGTAATACGTCCAACCAAATTGATCTAAATTTAGTTTTGTTTTGTTTTGTTTTGTTTTAGTTTTGTAAGTGAATTTATGTAATTCTTATGGGGAATAAACGACCTCAAACCTCACACTCTAAACTGTGAGAGCAGTGGTGGCCGAGTGGTAACAGCCCCGACTTACGAGTTGGAGGTCGCAAGTTCAAAGCCAACCAGGTGCATTATTTTGTGTAATTTATTTCATCACCCCTGCTCTCAAAACGGCGAAGGAAAACATCATGAGGAAACCAGCATGTCCTAGAACCAAAAATTCGAAGCCATGTGACATCCATCAACCCGCACTGGGCCCGCGTGGTGGATTACGGCCCATTCCCTCTCCTAGAGAGGAGGCCTGACACCCAACAGTGGGAACATTATAAAGCCGTCTATGTTATGCTATAATCTAAACTGTGACATATACAAAGAAAACTAGATCATTGATCTAGTGATCGTACTCCAGCCAAAGGAATTTTTGAAAGTTGCCAATGTCCTGGACTCCTGGAACGCAAAGGTCAATTGAAGGACACAGCTGAGTTATAGACAGTAAAACTCTGACACGTGTTCTCGGTCCATCCTACAGCGGGAGATGTTTTATGATCATTACCTACAACAAAAATGTGATGATGCTCCATCATTGACCACATCGTCGCTTACCATCAGGTAAAATAGTGATCAAGCGCGAGCATTAAAACAAAATATGCTACCGCTGAGTATGAGATCCGATATTTGTCCCCCCCGCTGGACATTGTAAGTTCTGGTGGTTCTCGCACCAGATTCAGATGGAAGAAACGCCACCATTGTGTATACCGCCCGGAGGACTCGGTACAGCATACAGTGGAAGTGTGTGCCGTTTGGACGGAGCACCGCCGTGTCCTTGGGGAAGCGATTGGCGGCGGTGACCTCTCGCGCCGGGCTCTGGTGGCGGTCGCCTCCTCCGAACTAGTAATGTGGGTGAAGGAGAAGACCGCACGCGTGAGGGACTGGACATCCCCGCGTCCCAGCCACGGTAGGCGTGGGCTTGCGGATGACTAGCAATGAGTAGTTCGCCGTCCGGTAACCATCCGAACCGAGATCAAATTGTCGACAGCGCGTAGTATTCCACGCGCTCCTCAAAGAAATGTCAACAAATCTAAGGGTCTAAACAGACGGACCGCATTTTTTCAAACACCCACCCGCCCGCTTCTCTACCCTCCCACGCATGGTGCAGTTCGGGTGCAGTCGGTGTGCAGTTCACACGACTGCAATCGGACTGCCCGTTTGGTTTGCAGTTCTATTGCAGTCGTGTTTGCAGTTCTATTGCAGTCGTGTCAACTGCATTCAAACTGCACTTAGACTGCAATTTGCAGTTGGATTGCAGTTGAAATGCGGGCCGTCTGTTTAGATCCTTAGTGGCCCAAATTAGCCGATACCCGCTAAAACCACGGGGATTTTCAAATAAAGTCCTGATCCTAGAATGTAAAGGGCAACTGAAGAACACAGGTGTGAGGTTAGTCTGGTGACCGAAATACTGACGGTGTTTGTATAGCAGTACCGGGCCTTAATTAATTGCCTAGCCTCTGTTCAAGTGAAGAATAAACGATCTTCGACAGTAGGAAGAATTGTGGCTCGAACTATTGAAAGAATTGAAAAAACCGTGAAAATATTTTAGTCTTTGGACTATATACTTAATAAAAAACTAACATTTCTCTGTGATTTAACTCTCGCGAGATATTTTACAGAAACCTTGAAGCATTGACTGGCTTGTCGGTCTAGTGGTTAGTGGTCCTAGCTGCTATGCTCGAGGTTGTCGGTTCGATTCCCACCCAGGACAAATGTTTGTAAGATGAGTACGATCATTTATTCTTTGTCACGATGTAATTTATCTATAGTAATATGTGTCTATGTATTTAAAAAATATAAGTATGTTTATCAGTTGTCTAGTACTCATTACACAAGCTCTGCTTAGCTTGGGTCTTGACGGCTTTGTGTGGAATATTATTATTAGTATATTATTCGTTTATTCATTTAACTTAACATATAAATTATATTTTTAAATATTTAAATAAAAAATAAAAATAAAACATTTAAAAATATAAAAAATAGTGTCCCACCGGTATCGGGAACAGGGTCCAAGCTACCGGCAGTCAGGGCTCCAGAGAAAGGAACCTCCTAACTATACGAGCCGTGTCCAGGAGTACCGCTTTCTGAATCAAGCCCTTGATCCAGTCGCCTAACGAGAGCCTCCTAAGGTGTTGGTCGAGGCTCTTGGCTATTAAGCCATTGGCTGACACGACTATCGGTACAATGATCGCTGAGTCCACTTCCCACATGTCGACAACCTCGCGAGCCAAGTCGATATACTTAATTTGTTTATCTTTCTCGGTTTTCACGAGGTTCTCGTCATGCGGAACGGATATGTCAACAATCATTGCACGCCTCTCGCTTCGGTCCACCACCACTATATCAGGCTTATTGGCTACAATAGTCCTGTCAGTGATGATGGACCGATCCCAATACAACGTGATATCGCCACTATTAGTATATTATTATTATTAATTATTTTGGGATAAGATATAGCCTATGGAATTCAGCGGGGTCTAGGAGGATAATGTCCAAAGCGCAGAATAACAACCAATCGTAGCAAAAAACAATCCAACTAAAGTCAAGAAGTTTGGTTTCGTAACTCAACTTCCCCACGCTACGCTCATATTGTCCACTTCACAATCTGAATGAAGCGCGCGGTCGTTCACCTCACTTTGTGCTCCTGGCTCCATACCTGGTCATCACAGCCAAACGAAATACTCACTAATATCAAATTTTCCCGATAATTCTACTGATACGAACCACCTCATAATGACGCCACTACGTAAACGAAAAATGAATCTGCGTCAATAATTAATAACAATTAACATTGATGCCTAAGTTTTATATAATTTCATGATTATGTGGGAGATAGGTAAATCATCAAGGCCTCGTATCTGCTGTATGTGCGTCAATAACGAAGTGCGTTACTAGTAGATAAATCACTGTCGATAATCTTATTGTTTTTATTGATCAATCGTAAATGAGATTAAGGAAATGTAACCCTGATGTCCCTGATATGAAGGACACCTGATTTTTATTTGACGTGTTATTTGAGTCACTCTGAAAGAATGTTTCCTATATAAACTACTAGCTTTTGCCCACAGCTTCGCCCGCGTACATAAAATATAGCCTATGACACTCAGGAATAAAGCAGTTTTCTATCGATGAAAAAGTTTTGGCAATCGGACCAATACTTACAGAAATTGCCTCCTACAAAAAAAAAAAAACAAAAAATCGCTTACCATCAGGTGAGATAGTGGTCAAACGCGAGCCTATCCATTATAAAAAAAAACTTTACCTCTTTATTACTTTAGATAACCCTCAGTGAAACCTCTATGCAAATAGTGCACGGCATGCGCGCGGCCTGTTGCTGGAACTTGGCTTGCGCACTACCGTGCGCTTAGATACTTCGTCCGCAATCGCAAATAAGTAATAGAGTGAAGTTGCAGGGATTAGGAGAAGTAAGCTGAGCAACAAACTGCGGCAGACACCAACTTATTTAACACTACGTGTACACATTTTCTTTTTCAGGGATGCCGTCATATGGCGCCCGCATTTTTGGGGAAAAGACCAGTGAGTATGAACACATGAAGGCGGGCCTCGTGACCTCTTTAAAGACCATTCCGGTACAAAGTATGTTAGGGCACAGCACTAAAGAGACCGTAAAAATGTCTTCCCTGAGCCTCGCTGTGCAAGGCAGCACGTGATCACTGTGCCAACGTCTTTCCTGAAGTCACTCATAGGTGGATAGAGTCCTACTTCTGAAAGCCCCTGATCCCAAAGTCCCGCAGGCCGTAAGTTAAGTCACAACTTAATACTTAATGTATAATGGGTAATGAAAAACTTTTAAAACATTACAAGACCACTAACCTCATCACTATAATAGCATTGCCTCTGTTCTGGACTAAAAGACCTGATTCCGGCTGTGGTGTACGTTCGTTCAGGAGACAACGCTATCAGCAGCTCCGTAGAAGGGTTCACCATCCGTACCGGAGAGTCCAAATCGGGGATGTTGTATGCGTTATCTATAATTACCTGAAGTAAACGAATAAATTAGTTCATTAAATTAACTTATTTACATAAACATTTTTAACTGAAGGCTTAAATTAGCAGTAAAGATGAAATAATCGGATGCACCTAAACAAAGTATAATCCCGTATCTCAAGTATACTTAAGTGCTTCCACAACAATAAATATACACTTTTTTATTATTTAATAGCTCTAATTATCATTATCCGGAACCAGATGGTAACCGAATTATTGAAGACACTTCAACCGCGTGAAAGTAGAACTTACATGCCTATACCAGATTCCGCCAGCGCCGCTTTACTTATTTGAAAGTAGGTTTTTCCATACAACCTTTAGACCACTGTATCATCCCCTTAGCGGGTGAATTTTGACATATCAATGCAGTCTGAATAGTGTCTTGATATGTCAGTCACTTTCTCCTTTTATGTATAAATTGTAGATCAATCAGTGATATAATAGCAATCTACTGCACACTTTTAAAATCGGTCTAGTATTTCTAGAATTTATTAATTACAAATAAAAATACCTCTACCTCGTCTCGTCTACCTCGGACAGACAGTCCAGTTGGGTAGGTCTAACTTCGAGAAAGAGGTCAACCGTCGAATCCAACTCGGTTGGGCAGCGTTCGGGAAGCTACGAGGTATCTTCTCGTCCAACATACCACAGTGTCTCAAGACGAAAGTCTTTAACCAGTGCGTGCTGCCAGTGATGACATATGGCTCCGTAACTTGATCGCTCACAATGGGCCTCATCAGAAGGCTTAAAGTCACCCAAAGAACAATGGAAAGGGCTATGCTCGGGGTTTCCTTGTGTGATCGAATAAAAAATGAAGATATCCGCAGGAAAACTGAGGTTGCCGACATAGCACAAAGAATTGCCAAACTTAAGTGGCAATGGGCAGGGCACATTGCTCGCAGAACAGATGGCCGTTGTGGCCGAAAGGTTTTGGAGTGGCGACCGCGTACCGGAAGACGTAGCGTTGGAAGGCCTCCTACAAGGTGGACCGATGACCTGGTAAAGGTAGCGGGAAACCGATGGATGCGGGACGCACAGGAACGTTCGATGTGGCGACGCTTGGGGGAGGCCTATGTCCAACAGTGGACGTGTATCGCCTGAAATGATGATGATGAAATAAAAATACAAGTCTTTCCTTTTAATGATGTTAGTATAAACTGATTTCAATGCGGTTCCGGCAGCCGATGCAGCGGCGGATGTGACAATTCCGTTCTGTATAAGATTCACTACCTGCTTCTACCCTCAGCGTTGCTATTTCTGTTTTAAAAGTATCTATGCCAGTACAATAAATATAGGCACAACTACTATTCTAAAAAGGTAAAACAGTTTGTCTTTTGGTTAATATGTCCCATAAAAGTAACTTCTGATACCTGCACGTTAAGCCGTTTTATGCGATTTACGACCTCTTCGAGAGACAGTGCATAGGACGATAGATGCTTGCTGTGGAGGAAGAAACACCCTATTTCTCCACACTTCATCAGAACGTCTTCCCTCTGGAGGTGAAGTAAAGTGACCAATCTGGAAATCTCTAAACCGACTGCGAACCCAGGTTGGCCGCTGTAAAAACAATTTGGCTAAATGGGGATTCCTCGACCCATCTCTAACAACTGAGTGCCAGTGTGGAGCCGCTGCATAGGACATGCGTCACCTGCTTTGTTTCCCATCCTGCATAACCACCTGCACTTTTCAGGATCTATACGAAGCCAATAACAGAACTGTACAGATTGTCAGGTCAGAAGAAATTTAGTTTGAGAACATCGACACGAAAAGACGAAGAAAAATAGCCTCGATTGAGTAGGAACTTCGGCAATTTGCATTATTTTGCCGTTGACAAACTGTTTTGCAATAACGCCTTATTACTTACACTAAATTAATTACCCGAGGTTGTTAGTGGCAACCTACATCAAGAGAAGTGAAGGGTTTCACTTAACTTCAAAGTTGGGTAGACTTATAAGATTAATCCTCAATGTATTCCCTAATTAACTTCGCGACCGATTAGTTTAAAACGTTAGGGTGTTAAAATCCTATTACCTACTGAAATTATAAATTTGATAGATTACAGACTATTCAATATACGTTTTTGGATGTTTGGTGACATTGAGATGATGTCGTTCCCATACATTTAAAGTTTTCTACTAGCTTTAACGATTGTAGATTGTCAACTTGGCTAAGCCCTCTGTTCGCTTCAGATAAAATGTGCTCAAGTAAATTTTAATTTTCTCTAAATAGTGTTATAAATAAAACAAAATAAAAAAGCCGTTATTCTACTACTTCCATTAATTGAGTTACTTAATTCTACACTTTACATATAGTTACTTATTTTGTAATAATTATACTATATAATATAAATCATCTCTAAGTAGTAGTCTCTTCGGCTTAGGCCTCCCCCAATACTTTCCAATGGTTCCTGTCCCTAGCCATTGTCATCCACCCCGGTCCAACTCTCTCCCGAAAACTTTCTTCCCACCTTTTTCTTGGTCGGCCCCTACTTCTACTTTCTTCTCTGGGTATCCACTCCCTTACTTTTTTGGTCCATTGACCGTTCTTCAATCTGCATAAGTGACCTGCCCAGTTCCATTTAAGTGACCTAATTCTTTTAATGAAAACTGTTGCAGTTTTCAAAAAAGGGGTGAAAGAACACTATCTTTCTATTTCGTCATAGTTGCTTATTAGTATGTATTTATAATTATATAAGTATATAGTCAGTATTTTTTTTTGCGATATTTATTCTACTATATGTATGCATTTATTTATGATAGTATATATTTATATTGTAGGTATTTTCTTATAATAATTGTTTTGTTTGTTTCTTTTTCCTTTCACTTTTACACACGGTGTCTACATCTCTTTTTTTCCAATTCTCCTTTCGCGGGTATGCTGGAAGAGATTTCTTTAGAAATAAGCATCACTTATGTACCTATTTTTCTGTTTCCGTCTTCTTTTCTTATAAAGGTTAAGTGTGTACATGATTTGTTAAATAAATAAATAAATGACGTCTATTAATTTTGTTTTGCTTCTAAGAGTTAGGGATCTAGTTTTACTCTCTGTTTTATACCC
The DNA here is from genome assembly GCA_910589285.2 of Mythimna ferrago. Taxonomy (NCBI): domain Eukaryota; kingdom Metazoa; phylum Arthropoda; class Insecta; order Lepidoptera; family Noctuidae; genus Mythimna; species Mythimna ferrago. The sequence continues at coordinate 11,943,528 of OU342673.1, read as the reverse complement.
AACATACTTCGTTCGATTTTTCTTTGTCATAAAGTCGCAGACAGCCATCGGAAACGTGAAATCGTTTGATAACTAAACGTAATTAACCGTCTTTCCCCTGGAGTCTCTCAACATATAAAAATTACCATCAGGCCTGGGTACTTCTTATGAGCTGAAATATGTCTTATCTTTCAGAATATAGCTGCCAAATAGCAAGTAATGCGGTATCCTACGAAGACCGGGTGTGGTGCGGTGATTAGCGAAGCGAAGCGGAAGCGATCTGTTTGATATTTTCATGCAAACTCTTGCGGTATGGTGACTTGTTTTAAATCAATTGCGGCTGAAGTGGCGATGTTGTGTGCACGTAGGGCAAAGTTGCGTTGAATGATCGCATCGCAATCGCATTCGCGTTGAATCGCCACATAGGACGCCACGTTAATGTATAGGGATAATAGATAGAGGCAAAGCTATACAAAGAAAAAGTACCTACCTATACACCACAAAATTTTAATTAGTTCAAATATTTAAAGGGCTTATTAGAAAAGATCTTGTTATTATTTGAGTTTAAATTCTTAATAAATATGATTCATAAACAGCAAAGTTATTAGAGTTTGTTTATATCCTAAAAAGGTCACAGAATTTATGGAAATATGGTACAGAAAAATAATTAAAACAGTGGAAAAACACAGCGCTTAACAATTTCTAGGAAAAATTGTTAAGAATGATTGATTCAATTATGAATTTACCAGTTATGATAAATTTTCGAGGACAATTTTGGGATTTCGTTTTTTTTTACTTTTAACTACACAAATATGATCGGTAACGGGTACGGATAGAGCCCTATTTTTTGTACTAATTAAAAAAATAGGGGTGTATAGACCATAGTGTCAAACATAATCAAGCTATAGTATTTTCAAAGCTGACTGACATAATCTGTGAGATAGGAACCAATATGTAGCTATTGGTCCCCATCTCACAGAGACACTGTGCACACCACATAGCTGTGAGAAAAGGCTACTCCACAAACAGGAAAGGAGCTAATAAAATGAGCATTAGAAAAAAACAAAGTGAAAAATCTTAAAAACGTTCTGAATATTGATGAAGTTAAACGCAGTGTTGGAAGAAGGTCGGTACCTTGTGGGAACAAGGTGTACCGACGGCCTCAGAGAGTCGCGGGAATGCGGTGGATGCGAGACGCAAAGGACCGGTCGTTGAGACAACGCTTGGGGAGGCCTATGTCCAACAGTGGACGTCTTTCAGCTGAAATGATGATGATGATGATGATGATGATGATAAAGTTATTATGAAGCAATAAATTACCACAAGCTATTCAATTAGTCCATATGATGGTAGAGATTCGGCACGGTTGACACCGGAATTGAGCATTGGCTGCTGTGCTACGTGTCGTGGGTTCGATTCCCGCACGGAACAAATATTTGTAGTACAAATATTCTGTCTAATTTATAATATAAATATTTCGGAAAAATATTTACAGCCTACACATAGTTGTTCCGAGTCTGGGTGTCTTCATCATCATCACCAGCCTTTTTAATGTTCCCACTGTTGGGTCTCAAGCCTCCTCTCTAGGAGAGGGAATGGGCCGTAATCCACCACGCGGGCCCAGTGCGTGTTGGTGAATGTCACATGTCTTCGAATTTTTGGTTCTAGGACATGCCGGTTTCCTCACGATGTTTTCCTTCACCGTTTTGAGAGCAGTGGTGATGAAATAAATTACATAAAGTAATGCGCCTGGCTGGGTTCGAACCCGCGACCTACAACTCGTAAGTCGGGGCCGTTACCACTCGGCAAACACTGCTCTCTGGGTGTCTTGTGTTTACATATTTGAAAATGCACCCACGATATAAGAGTTGTTCTTAGTGTGGGGAAAAACTAAGTTTTTACATAATAGTCCAGCATTTGCTATTCAATTATAATTAACAAATTGAGGATACAGGGGCTGCTTTTTTCGAGAAGGTTGACTATTTATATATTGGCAGTTAAATTCTTCAAAAACATCAGAGTGTTACATTTACATTTTAATGGAAAAAAAGTGACTGTATCAAAAGCTAAATTCTTTCTGACTTGAAAACTATTTGTGAAGCGTCAATGCGCCAAAGATTGATTGCTGAATCAACTTTTTTTACTGGCCTATTGGTCTAGTGGTTAGTGGCCCTGACTGCTATGCCGGAGGTCGTGAGTTTGATTCCCACCCAGGACAAATGTTTGCGTGATGAGTACGACCATTTGCTGCGTCCGGGTGTTTATCAATAATATAATTATTGTATGTATTTAGAAAAATATAACTATGTTTATCAGTTGTCTACTCAAAGTACTCATAACACAAGCTCTACTTAGCTTGGGACTAGACGACGTTGTGTCATAGTTGTGAATAAACAAAGAAAAATATCTAAAGCCGCGTCCAGACATCGCGAGGCGTGCGTTGCAAATAATTCGTTTCGTATGCCTCGGGATGTATGGACGTATACACGTCCACACATCCCGAGGCATACGGAATGCTCACAGTGAGTATTCACGTCATACGATCGTTGCAAACGCCCCCTCATTGCGAGCCGTGCGCTCCGTATGGACAAATATTTAGGTGATATTGTCGTATAATGTATTTCTATAGTGTAGTTGTTTTGTCCACCAGCGTCTTTTCTTCTTTTCTCTTTTTTAAATATTGATTGAATCACTTTAAAGGCCGCAACTGCAATCTGCACGTCTCGCCTTGTGTTGGACCCATTTTTCTACAGACGAACACCGTGCGTGGGTGTTTGCGTGCTCAGCATGTGTCGTTCTGGGCGGAGCATCGCCGTGCCCTCATGGGGGCGATCGGCGGCGGAGACCTCTCGCGCCGAGCCTTGGTTCAGGCCATGGTCCGGAGCGAGGAGGAGTGGTAGGCGGTCGCCGACTTCTGCGAAGCAATAATGCTCGCAAAGGAGAAGGGCGACCGCATCAGGCAACGGCGCTCTCGCCGCCGCCGGGATTCCGATCTCGATTTCCGGCCAGGCGCGGGCTTGCGGACAGTGAGCAATGGGTAGCTCGCTGTCCGACCGTCCGGTAACTGTCCGGATCAAGCCCAAGTCGTCGACGGCGCGCACTGTTCCCGCTCGCCTCAAGGAGTTGTCCGCAATAGTAGGGGCCCAGCTGGGCCGAAGCTTACCGGGACCAGAGTTAGTTTCGTAAGACAGCTCGAGCCCCGGTATGAAGGCTTGAAGGAACGAGGTGGATTTTTAGTCAGTAAGAGTCTGACACTATCTCCCGCTCCACCCAAGAGCGGGGGTTCAATGATGATTTTCCCACCACAAAAAAGCATGTGTCGTTCGGGACACATGCATACACGTATCGTCGCATGCCTCAGGTTGAGGCATGCGTAAAGAACCATTCGCGACGCACGCCTCGCGATGTCTATACGCGGCTTAACGGCAAGGTTTAAATGTTTATAAAATAAACAGGCTGCTCTGACAAAAGCTTGCAACACAATTACGCACTTTATGAAGACTACCTATACAGGAATAAGTTGCCGGTGTGAATAATAAACTTTCAGGAGACAGCTGTTAACATAGGATTACGTAAACTGCGCTACCTACAGAGGGTCGCTAAAATTGTCCTATTAACATAGTGGCAGATTATAAAGTTAGGGAAATATGCGGACGTGCCTTGCGCGTTGTTCACGAACATCAAATACTTATAAGGCCTAGCGCGCATTGCCTTGCGGTGGAATGCGGTGCATTTGCGGCCCCGTGAATGCGTTTATTTTACCGAACGGTAGAATAAACGCATTCAAGGGGCCGCGCGCTGCGGTGAAAAAAACGCACGTTTTGTCAGTCGAACTCCGGTGCTTGCATGTCATCGTTATGGACTACCATACAAGAGTCACTATCTGCATATATTTGTTATTACGTAAAAAAAAACCGGCCAAGAGCGTGTCGGGCCACGCTCAGTGTAGGGTTCCGTATTTTCCCGTCCGTCGGAATAAGTGTTCTACTTATGAGTTTAAAAAAGGCTATTTGTTACGTTAACATACTAAGTACGGAACTCTAATAAAAACGGAACCCTAAAAACAGGCCCACAAAGGACGGTGATAACTAAAACAGTGTGCAAGTAGTAGAAATTTCAGCGATTGTGCACTCGTAAAATTACGAATATATTTAAGAAGCAAAGATTTTTTACCACTGTAGGTCATGAAAGCACGGAAAATCTTAACATCGACTTATAAAAAGATGAGGTCATTACGCAACGCCATCTATCGAACCATTTATGAACTGGTTTTTACCTTAACATTTTGATAGATGGCGTTAAAAAATGAATTTTAATTTTGTTCTAAATTGCCTTAGCATGTTCCTGATGGAAGTTTTATGTAGTTATAAGATAATACCGCCAATGCCAAGGAGATACCAACCGAACAATTCGTTAATACACGACCCAATCAATTCAGGAAAAATCCTAACAGCGCGAACGGGAAATAGCCCAGCGCCATCTCTCGGGGAATTGGGTTACTAATTAATACATAGGTCCCAGAAGAAGTTTTCGGTGGTAATTTTGGATTGCGAGAACCGATTTTAATAATTCTTTTTTTGTTTGAAAGAAGATACGTTCAGGATAATAAAATAAATAAACGAAGTTAAAAAAAATGCTTGCATATACGATTATACTACAAACTTAGTCCAGAAATTATTTTGTACAACCTTTTTGTCTTTTTTGTACAAAAACTGTTCTTTCCATCAAGTTCAAAATAATTTTCCTAGAAAGTCCTTATAAAGTTCTACTTGTCAGATTTTTTTCATATTTTCTAAACTTATGGTTCAAAAGTTTGGGGGGGGGACACATTGTTTTTTACTTTTGGAGCGATTATTTCCGAAATTATTGACATTATCAAAAAATGATTTTAGTAAACCCCTATCCATTTTTAAATACCTATCTAACAATATATCACACGCTAGGGTTGAAATTAAAAAAAAAATCACTTCCCACTTTACATATAGGGGGACTACCCTAATAAAACATTTTTATCCAATATTTATTTTACCACTTTGTCAACGTGATTGATATACATATTGGTACCAAATTTCAGCTTTCTAGTGCTAACGGCCATAGAGATTAAGCGAGGACAGACAGACAGACAGACATGGCGAAACTATAAGGGTTCCTAATTGACTACGGAACCCTAAAAAGCGTACTCAAACGGTATTGGGTACATCCCATGACGGTCTTAAGACCTATGAAGGGCTTCTTTTCCGTAAGATATAACGATCTAGGTTCTTTTATAACCAAATAAGTAGTTTTTCTGAGTCAGGGTCATGTTATCATGTATTGATTCATGCTCCAAGGGTTGAATGAACCATATTCTGGAATCCGATATAAGTAGAATATTTTTTATCCCGGGTAGTACCTGTTTTCCTAGAATAATTTCCCGCTTACAAGCAGGCGAAGACTATTGCAGAAACTAGTAAAGTTAAAGATAAAATGATAATTCGAACTTAATATTTTAAATTTCTCCGCTCTCATGTCTGTTACGCTTTCATGGTGAAAATACTAAACAGATTATAATGAAATTTAGTACGGAGTCAGCTTGAACCCTACGGAGGGACATAGAATAGCATAGGCTACTGTTTATAGCTTCGACTTCGACTTAGCATTCGCATTATGGAACCGTTCAAATATTACGTACTTAAGCAGATTTTTTTTCAAAATATCAATTCGCCCCTGCCCCTTGTCAGCAAAAGTAAGCAAAGCTGTCACCGCCCATGCTTACATAATAGACGTTGGTACAAGTATTTGTCAATATGGTTTCATTATTAATTATATTCGCTTCAATTACTAATAACAATATCATAAACTTCCTCCCACATCCTTGTCTTCAATATTCTGTCCGAATATTTCGGTACACGATACAATTGCATTAATTAAAAATTCAATGTCTAAATCTGCGATCGACGCTCGCGCCGCTTTCACCGGAGATGCGATACAAAAATATGTGCGGTAGATTAAACGTAAATTTGCAACGAGAGGCCAACGATGACTTTACCGCATGCGTTTATTTCACCGCAATGCGCGCACTTCTATGGCACTCTATACTTCACAGATTATGCGTTAAAAAAACGCACAGCAATGTACACTTTTAACATCAAATACTTATAATCAATATTTGATGCTATTTAATTAGAATGATTTTATTAACCTGGTTAGTTTCCAACGTTTCGATTTTTATATGGATAAAACTGCTCACAAAGGATAGGATTAATATTGATAAACAATGGATAACAATCTAAAATAGTACACAACCGATGTGGAATTTACCCGAGCCACAGGTGAGGGAGTTATGTAGATGAGTACTGTACACGTGGAAATTGATCACTGGATCAATTTCCACGTGTATCAAACGACATTTTTCAATACGCTTGTGAAGAAATAAATAAACAGGATCGACTCGTGGGGGTCGCTTAGAGCCCAACCTGAAGCGATAAATACAATAAATTGTGACGAGGCCGAGTTCGCGCATATTTCCGCACTAGTGCGGAAAAAGTAAATTGCAATCCTCAAAGCTGTAGGTATAACAGCGAGTTTTCAAGTAAATATATTTAAAAAAAAAATATAACTTTGCTTGAAGATTTGGATAGGTTATCTGTAAAAACTAATAAATCAATTTTTCGTTAGAATTAGTTCCAGTACCACTAACAATATCAAGTGGTATAGGTACCTATTTATTTAATGTTTGATAACATCTGTCATCATAGGCAAGCTAGTTGATAAAAGATATAATACGGACCACTCAAAATTCCGTTGGGAAATCAAAATCTCAGAAACAAACACGTCGCTTTTGCCCGAAGCACATGATTCCTGTGTTCTGTGGCCCGAAGGCAAAAACTGAGACAAATCATACGAGTTGTTCTTAAATTAAATATTTGAAATAAGAACTCCCAAAAGGAGGTTTTTGTTCAGCAGTCAGACTTTGAGTTCGAGAACAGCACTTTATTAAAGAAAAAAGCAGGACTTCATCACAGACTTCATTTCTTTGGTTTTGTATGCGTTTCGTTAGTTTTAACTGACAAATAAAAAAAGTTGTTAAAGCTTACCATTTAAAGAAATTATGTTACAGTGCGTTTCACTTAAGAGGTTCCTTTGCCGTAATGTTGGCAATACGAAAAAACAGTGTTGCTATGTTTTGAGCAATAAAATTACTCAAAATTAGGGAGATTAACTGATATTTCGTTATTTTTAACAATTGCCTTATAATTTTTTTTTTATTATTTCTATTGGGAACTGCAAAAACTATTTTTGAATAAAGCATACAACGTTGGGCTCCATTTCGATTGTCCTGCAATTCTTTCAAATACCGAAAACGCCACGCCGCAATATCGTACCTCTCCATCCAACAACTTCCTTTTAGACTTGCCTTTTTTTAATAAAATCCCATTCCCCTCATTTATTCTCCATAAAGTGGTGCGACTACCGTTAAAATCGATTTAGTTTCACATTTCGTGCAAACATTTTGGTAGAGTAGGCAACTCTTTTCATTTTCCCCTTTTTTTTCTGTAGACAGACAGGGGAGCCAACATTATGGCAAAGGAACCTCTTAAGTGAAACGCACAATAAACTCAATGACGTGTATGTATAATGTCAATAGTCAAACAGACATTTTTATTATTTATTTATTTAAACTTCATTTACAGTAGTAGTGGTACATAGGCGGAGTTAATGCATTTTTATTTTTATTAGATAATAGAAGGGGGGTTCTGAATTCTGAATATTTTAACAACTCGTAAATCTGGGCCGTTACCACTACGCCACCACTGCCCACCTACTTAAGTATCGTACGTAAGCTACTAACTACCAAACATAATCCAATGCCCTATACCCTAGTTTGATAATTTCTGCGCCCCTCCACGGCTTGCCCCCTGCCTTGAGCGCCGCAGGTACTGCCTTAAATATTGGCACTCCTCTCAATTAGATCTAGTTAATTTTTTAGTTCAACCAGTCTTAAAAAGCAACATTTATCAAGAAGGGAGGACTGGCATAAATTATGATTATTATCAATGTTATTAACAAAGAGTAAACATTCGCAGTGGAATTAGTATATATAAATGTCTAATCAATGTAATCAATCAAACTAATTGAATCATATGATGTCCTGCTTCTTACAATACGCAAGTGTGGAATTGTGGATATAACGCTCCAACCGCCGCATATACCAATGGATACGTTTTACCCATGCATACCTGCTTCCAGAAGTCGTTGCGCTCTGTGACGTGGAATATATGGTCTCAGGGTCTGACAGTACCCAAAATGACCATCTTATACAGCACATCGAAGGAAGGTTTAGAAAAAAATGACCAATTAAGCTGGCCACAAATATGTAGATAAGAGTGGAAAAGTAAGCATTCATTGATTGCACAAAAAAGATTTCCCTTTAACTAGCAGTGATGAAACACTAAAAATGAGAGTGGCTATTTCACATAAATAAGATCACTGTCCTCCAAAGTATTAAGCAATCCTATACCTTGATGAACTGTACTAATAATTTATTTATTGTACGATCGTTTTTATTTAATCGAAGGGCAGTAAAAATAGCTTACAAATTTATTTAAGCTGTGGGTATATACTATGTATACTTATTCGATATCTATGCTAGAACCAGTGCAAAATATTTTCGAGATAAGCAACCGGAATTTAAATTGTTATCGACTATTTTTAATAATCCAAATGATTAAGACAAAAATGAATTGCGAAATGACACGTGAATTGATTACTGAAAGACGACAGCATTTTTCGTTGTAATTTCCTTAATGACTTTTCGCGGTCTAGGGTGGTGCAGGAGGGAATGTCAGACGTTTACTAACTGAAATCACACCTTTATTCCTTCAGTTGCCTTTTGCATTCTAGGACTACGAGTATCCTTTTCAGATGCTAGTAGCATTCACATTTCGTGCATTACCAAACACTAAGAGAGAGAGTATAACTTTTGTTTTTTTGTTATTCTTACATAATATAACAAGTATTTTCAATACACTTGCTCAGAAAGTTACTCTTATTGCACTGCACTTAGGTAAATAAAGGCACATTAAAACTAGGCAGTAGGGAATGCAAACCGGTTAACCCGAAAACCGAAAAACCGGTTTTTAGGCATATTTTTAATGATTAAAAAAAACGTTTTTTTTTAAGTAACCGGTTTTACGAGGTTTTTTATTACTTTCAAATGACACTATTTTTTTAGCAAACATTGTTTTAAAACGCAATTGAGGATATCAATCGTAGATCTGTTTAAAATATATATGTATACCATAGTGATAGCTACACGAACTGTACAGTTCATCTATTTACGGTCATTGAAAATTCGGGCCGTCCGTGTGTTGTGAGAACAGGCAGTGAATGCTGTCAGGGCCAGAATTAAAATCTCGTAATTACACAAAAATTCTTATTCGTAGAAGAAATACCCACGGTTGTTACTCATCTTAACATCATCATCTTAAACGAGTCGCTTGTATAGAAGAGAGAGAAAAAATCAAAATCTTTGCTTGTTCGTTACACTGATGAAAAACTCAAGGATATTTTTGCTACCAATGAGAAAATTTTCACAATCAAGGAATATTACAACAAGCAAAATGATCGGGTGTAGCTTGTAACTCCAAAGAACACTCTCAACAGGTTATCAGAGTCAGTCCAGAGAGACAATCCAGTTGGGTAGATCTAATTTCGAGAAAGAGGTCAACCATCGATTCTGACTCGGCTGAGCAGCGTTCGGGAAGCTGCGCAGTATCTTCTCGTCCAATATACTACAATGTCTCAAGAAGAAGGTCTTTGAACAGTGCGTGTTGCCAGTGATGACATATGGTGCCGAAACGTGGTCGCTCACACTGGGCCTCATCAGAAGGCTTAAAGTAACCCAAAGCGCAATGGAAAGGACTATGCTCGGAGTTTCATTGCGTGAACGAATCAGAAATGAAGATATCCGCAGGAAAACCAGGGCAATGGGCAGGGCACATTGTTCGCAGAACGGATGGCCGTTGGGGTCGAAAGGTTCTGGAGTGGCGACCGCGTATCGGAAGACGCAGCACGGAAGGCCTCCTACAAGGTGGACCGATGACGTGGTGTACGTTGGATGCCAGACGCTCAGGATCGTGCATCGTGGCGACACTTGGGGCGGCCTATGTCCAACAGTGGACGTCTATCGGCTGAAATGATGATGATGATGAAGGGTATGAACGGAATGACCAAGGTTCATTTTCGTGAAAATGGGCTAACTTCAGCTGCTTAGAGGGCATGGGCTGCACGTAACAATAATAATTAAAAATCTTTAAAAATTCTTCATGAGCAGCGGTGGACAACTTTCCAATGATCACCGTGCGTAAACCGATAGACGCGTGGCCTGAACGCTTAAAAGCCGGTGTTAAGGCTAATGGTGGATATTTTGTGTAGAAGATATTGATTTCTGTCTTGGATTCTCTATGTATGACAAATCATTCTGAGACATTCGTTTTATAAAGTAGATTTTTTTTTATTTTAACAGAATTCATGGCCATACTAAGTATATAATATTTTTTTTAATAGATAAAGTTCAAAGAATTTCAGAAACAATTTAAAATTTTCACTTAGAAATAAATGTCAAAAAAAAACAAATTTTAAAACCGGTTCCCGGTTAACCAGAAAAGCCGAAAATAAAACCGGTTTTTAATTTTAGCGGTTTTTGCATTCCCTACTAGGCAGTATGATCAAAATACCTTAGTCTTCCCCTAGGGGTAAATAAAAAACTTATGCGCGCGCATATAAAAACAGATTTTTACCGCCATATCACAAAAAAAATTACTAGTTTTACTGTTATTTTCTTCACAAGTGTATTGAAAAACGTCGTATGACACACGTGAGTAATTAATGATTACCGTTCTCGGCTCTCTTAAGACCCTCGCCACGGCTCGGGTCTAAATACCGCCTCGACTGTAATCACTAACATTACATACATAATGTACTATTTCGAAATCAACATCTTAGATAACACATAAAATTATTTTCCACTTCTACTGATATTTGAATCAGAGATTTTAGATTTCACAGATTTATACAGAACTATATCAGGTATATAAGAGACCGAGGCGAGGAATTCGCAGTCATGGGTTTTTCCAGAAGTTTCTTATGATTTTTTTATCTTGAACACTGAAAATGTTCATAATTTTCGCTAATCTACCATACTTGTGTCGGAGTTCTGGTTCTAGATGTCACTGATTCGTATACAACTGTTAGAGTTGTGTAATAAATCGATGAGTTCGTAGTCCTGGGGTTTTCCAGAAGTTTATTATGTTTTTTTTAACTTGAACACTGTAAATATTCATGATTTTTGCTAATGTACATACATCCACAACAATGCTCTGCTGATACTTGAAATCGATTACCGTTATATTTCTCTCTTTCTTGTTTAGTTAACTTCCGAATTATTGATGCGTATTGCGTTATTATCGCCAGTTTTATGAAAATTATTTGTTTATTCTTGGTATCTATTTGATATGTTTTTTTTTGCGTGCTCTAATTAACAGAACTACTACTAAAAGTAATTAGGAACTATAGAACTTGCCTTTGTGCACCTAAAACACTTGAAATTTTGCTTTTGAAAAAAAATATCTGCTACCGGAAGTTATATAGCAGATCATATTTTCATTTGATATTTTTTCCATGAAAAACACTAGAACTTTTTCTAAAATACATCAAGAACTCCAGAACTATGTTGCATGCGAGTACATTTTTTTTATGCTCTAGAGGAAAATGATCTTCTTAGCTCACGCAAACCTACTGACCCGCCCGACTAATCAGAATAACAAAGTAAATGTAACCTCATTTGTAAAACCTTAATAGAATATTGTAGCAAATTATATCTTGTGAGGATAAGTACAGATTTGTTAACTAAGCAAGGTATTGCTTCGAATAAACACAAAGTAAATAAAAGTTATTTGCTCTGTCTGGCCCTGAGATACAGGTTTATACCTCATTCAGGTAGATTCGAATTATTGTAACTTATTAATGGTTATATAAATCGATTATTTCAATAAAGTGAAGCGGCGCTAGTGACTGAAAAGTTTAAAGGGAATCGCTTGTCTTGGTATGGTCATGTGAAGAGGAGAGATGAAACGCATATTAGGTACTAGAAGAGTTATGAATATACATCTGGATGAATGGAGAGGGAAAAGGAAGACCAAGAAAAGATGAACGGACTGCGTGACGGTTGACAGAACAGAATGGAAAAAAAACGTGTAGTGTAGACCCCGAGAGACAAGGACAAGAAGAAGATGATGATACTCAGCAAAAGTGTAGCTTTTTACGAGTGAATTTTTTAAATCGGATTCGTATCTTACATCCGACCGACGTGGTCGTCGGTCATAGAGAAATTCATACAGGCCCTAATTTTTTATACGACTACAATAAAAGGGAGAGATTCTAGTTTTAGCTGTATTTTTTAAGTTTGTTGTCTCAGAATTCTGTCAAATTATATAAAGGGGAAACGACTTTAATCTGGCACTATATCCAATATTTTATGAAAATAATGGAATCCATAAGGAATTGAGGCAAATCCTTACATTTTATAGTCATAATTCTAATTCTTTAAAGTGTAACTGATGTAGTTGACCACAGGTGGCCTTCAGACACACAGACACCTCGAGAGAGATAGATAAGCTGATATAAAGATGCTATTAATTAATTAGTTCTCATGAACCGTTTTTGGATTGACATGATCACAGACGATCGAATTGGTCTTAATTATTTAGTTTAATGTAGTCATTATACAATGTATTTTTATTAATAAAATACTTCATATACTTCACATAATATGAAACGGAAATGGATGGTTACTAATATAGATTGACATATGAAACAAAAAAAACAATGAATTTTACCTCGTTATGAAAAAAATATTCATCACCATTATCATCATTTCAATCGAAAGAAGTCCACTGTTGGACATAGGCCTCAACCAAGGGTCGCCAGAACGATCGGTCCTGTGCGACTCGCATTCATCGAATTCCCGCGACGCCCACTAGATCGAGCCTAATGGGAGGCCTTCCAACGCTGTATCATCCGGTACGCGGTTACCTCTCCAGAACCTTTTGATCCCAACGACCATCTGTTCAGCGAGCAATGTGTCCTGTCCACTGCCACTTAAGTTTAGCGGTTTCTTCAAGCTATGTCGGTAATCGTGGTTCTCCTAAGGATATCTACATACCTGATGCGATCACGCAATAAGGAAACTCCAAGCATAGCCCTTTCCATTGCTCTTTGGGTGACTTTAAGCCTTCTGATGAGGCCCAATGTGTGTCAAACGTGGTCGCTCACAATTGTCCTCAATAAAATATTATGTAGAGGTAAATTCGAAAAATTCGAGAGGGTATTAAGCCGCGTACCATTCAATGCCGCGTACAGACATCACGAGGCGTGCGTCGCAAATGATTCGTCTCGCATGCCTCGGGCTGTGTGGACGAGTGTGCTCACAGTGAGCATTGGCGTCGTACGACCGTTGCGAACGCCGCCTCAGTACGCTCTGTGTGGACGGACAGGTGTTGTTTGCGTTTTCTACTGACGAAGGCTGTGCGTGGTGGTTTGCGTGCTCAGCTTAAGCATGTGTCGTTCAGGTCGCACGCATAAATTTACCGTCTTATGGCTCAGGTTGAGGCAAGCCTGACGAACTATTCGCGGCGCACGCCTCGCGATGTCTTTACGCGGCTTTAAGATTAGGACTTAGCCGGGTTGAAGGTGTGACACATGACATACCAATGCTCCTTGTGATGCTATCGTGGCGCTGTAGTAGTCATCAGGATTGGTGTACAGGAGTACAGTCAGTGCTGTCTGATACCCGCAGGATGCTACACGCCGAGGAGTCGGCACGATAGGCTCTGCTTTATGTCTGCAAAACCAGAAAAAACTCACATTATCGACTTTTGGTAAGTATATTTAGTCGTGTCAAAAGCGACTAAGCTGAAAGTGTTTTGGATATAGTACCTAAATATATCCAAAACACTTTTAGTAAGGAAGTTCAGACTTTTAGTGACTAAAAATGATTTGTTCCGTTTTAATACCACTTATATAATACCACTGGTATTTGTTTGAACGCAATTTTATTACCTATTCTGAACGGTGACCACTCTTTAAATAATTTAATTTAATGTACGAACCCATACCAGTGAAACGCTCAATTCAAACCTAATAAAATTTTGGTTTCAAATATTTTTATACGATCGTAAAAAATCTACTAAAACTTTCACTAACTAATAACTTTTTTTGGTTTGTTCTTCGTTCGTCCCGAAGTTTTGTCCCACATTCCAAAAAATTATTTATTCGTCCCACATCACTATTGAAGTTGTGTTTCGTCCCAAGTTACAAGTACTTTAAAAGTACAGTCAACAAACATAATGTACTTACATTATTAAAATTTTTGAATAATATTTTAAAAAAAATATACTTACTTCTAATAATAAATTAATCTAAAAAAATTAAAACGTAAGAATATTTTTTATTTGCTAAATAATCACATACTTATTTAAAAAATACTTAACTAACTATTGCAGTAAAATGAAATAATAACAATAAAAACCTTACGCTCACTACAACTAAAATCAAACTAAAATATGGCGAAAAAAAATCTATTTCACATATTCGACATGCTGTCGACTAGTAATGTGCCCAAGAGACTGGCGGCATTGTCATGCTGTATGGTAATGCTTATCTTCTTTCCGAGGTGAAAACCAGCTCTTGGGTCACGCGAAGTGTCAAGTAGACTTTTCGACAGATCTTTATACTACAACTTGTGAGCATACTCTATGATCCAAGAGTTTCAACCCCAAACGGTTCGAAAATATAACTTCCAACAAGGTCCTCCAAGGCTCCGAAGACGCAGCGGCAGCACCAGATTGAATGGAAGATTAGATAGTGCAAGAGTATCGACACAAATAGCATTCCATACTAAAGGCCTAGCCATCTTCTATAAGAATTATCTACGACATGCCGTCCGGTTTCTTGCCATATGGGTTCTAATACGGCTGGAACACCGATGGTGATAAGAGCGCACTTAAAACTAATTAACAACAAACATCATAAATATTTTAGTTTGTTTTAATTAGTTTAGAATTTTTGTTAATTTTACTGTAATTAAAGTTGGCTAAGTATTTTTTCAATGTAAATTCGATCAATTTCATAAAATTATGTATAAATCAACTTCACTATCGAGTGTCGTAATCAAAATCGCAGAAATGGTATAATATTCATGTTATCATTACAACAGTTTAAACATACACAATAGTCAGATCTATAATAAATAATATTTAATACATTATAATTTTAGTTACTGCAAAATTCATCGACCAAGAATTAAGTGAGAGTATTTTTAACAACATGAGTATTTTACTTGTTACGGAAAATAATACTTTGGCCAAAATTAGTCAATACAAGTAAACAGACAAAGGACGTATTATAAAAAAATAGCAGTTTTTTATCTAAACAGATTCCAGTGACGTCAGCTCTTGACTTGCTTACTAACAGTGGCTAAAGAGTTAATAAAAAACAATACGTGTAAATTTTCTGTCAAGGAGAAGGCAGAGAGGAACGATTATTTTAAATAGTTTATTATTATCAAGTTTTTACTTCTATACAAACATTATAAAGAGGAAAGATTTATGTTTTGTGTATTGATAAAAAAAACTGCAAGACCGACTGTAATAATAATTTCAGAAGAATCCTCCTTTATTACATAAAGTGACATAGGAAAATATTTTGCATTATTACACGGGTGAAGTCGCTGGCAGAAGCTAGTATATAGTTTAAACTCATAAAATAGTAATAAGTTTTTGTTGCTGAGTGTACAAAAATGTAAAAATAGCTTATACAAAAAAAATATGGGCCGAACAAGGAATATTAAATAGGACGAATCGAGAACAAAATAATTAAAATAACATTTTGGGACGAAAGAAGCATGTTGTTTGGGACAAACCAGGAATTTTTAATGTGGGACAAAACTCAGCGGGCCGAACGAAGAACAAATCCTTTTTTTAGATATGTCTAAGGAAGCTATAATCAACCCTCAACATCTTGGGGGAAAACAGAAACCCTGGCTTTGATTTAAAAAATGGTGGCTTGTTGTTATTTAGAGCAGGTTTGCAGTATACAATATATTATTAAACTAGACATTTAAAGTCAAAGTCAAAAATATTTTATTTCACATAGGTCTACATGGGCACTTATAAAACGTCAGAAGCATAGCATAGTGCATATGTTAAAAAAATACGTTTTTTTGGATTTTATTTCAATTATAGATCCTATACAAAGCATTTTGGCTGACTGTACTTTAGATCCATGAATTTCTTTTACTATTAGTTGGAGCATTGGTATCCATTCGGAATAGACAAATAACACGGGTTCAAACAAATACCAGTGGTATTAGATGAGTGGTATTAAAACGGAACAAATCCTAAAAATCACCTATGACCTTCATTTACTCTTTGCGTCCCACTGCCCCCCGAAACCTATACCTAAGCTAGGGCTGAACCACGGTAATAAATATTATTACCGTGGCTCAACCTAGCTAAGCTATCATAACAAGACTTGAAATAATAATGGATTCCGCAGTCGGCCAGAACCCAGCAACGCATTTTCATAGGTTTTATATTATAAACTAGCACTTTGCCCGCAACTTCGTTCTCGAGAATGTTTTTATAAAAACTTTAACACCCGTTATACCGTATTTTCAGGGTAGCATTAAAAACTATTAATGACAGTCTTTATTATTCATTTTGATTAGAATTTGCGGTTTATTAAACCAAGGAATGAGATTCTCTGATACAACTTAACTTAAGATTATCCATCCAAATAAATTTATCCCATTTCATCTCTTAAACGTTGAATTTTCAAAAACCCTTCTTAATGCATCATAAAAGGAAGCTTTGTGTAAACTTTACGTTTCTAAACCCAGTAGTTTCGACTGTGCCTTGATAGTGAGTCAGTCAGTTTCTTCTTTTGTAGGATTATCCTAGGGTACTATCTTCTTCCGCACTGTGTCATGTTACATACCGATTAGATTTTTTGTTACGTTTTCAATTCACACACAAAAACAAACATGAACCTCATCTTGTCTTTAATTTGTTTTAAATCTCCACTCATCACAATATGCCTATGAATGCTTCATGTTCTTATCAAATGCCCATCATATAAATTTACTACATGAATAGTGTATACGAAAATGTGTTGCGTAACTGACTAGTTACTAAATTAGTTGTTTTCGTATATGTATACGAAAACAACTAATTTTAGAAGCCAGCCA
Organism: Mythimna ferrago; assembly: GCA_910589285.2. Lineage (NCBI taxonomy): Eukaryota > Metazoa > Arthropoda > Insecta > Lepidoptera > Noctuidae > Mythimna > Mythimna ferrago. Next base: position 11,926,262 of record OU342673.1, on the reverse strand, counting down.
TGTTTAGCAACGAGTCGTAAATCAAAAAGATAATTAGAGTAGAATCGATATTAGGGGTCGGCGCGTGTTGATTAGATTTCAATTGCCTGACTTTTGTCCGTTATTTTAGATCAGTGGTTGGTCAAAAAACATAAAACACGCCAAAAAGTTATAACTTTCAAAACTTTCCATCTGAAAAGTATCATTTACTAGCGGCCCGCCCCAGCTTCGTACAGGTGTTACATATTTTAGATATTCACGACTTTTCTCGACTATAATATGCATGGATTTATACAAAAAAAAATCTATCAACAATAAAAAAATTAAACAAAAACAAATTTCCTCATGAAACTCTGTCTTTTAATGAAAGTCCGTTTAGCAGTGTTTAAGTTTATCGCGTTCATACAGACAGACAGATGCGGTGCGGGACTTTGTTTCGAAATGTGTAAGGATAGAGTCTGTCTAATAAGTTAAACGACTTGGGTAATTATTAGGATTTAATGAAATCTGATGTAGTCAACACGGGTTCAATAATCAAGGTTGATTAAGAGATAAAGATCATTGTTTACTAACAGAAGAACCTTATGAAAAGTATCGAATATAAGTATTTTTTTAATGATTAGATAAATATTATACAAAATTCCCAAGTCGGTTGACGTATTAAACAGACTTTATTGATGTTATGGCGAAACAAAATGTCAAGTCTTTGGTTCCCGCTTTTGTATACGGCCAACTATGGTGCTTAGGTGCAGTGACTTGTCGCAAATACAGTTACAAATCTTTCAGTAAATAACTGTAATGTATTTATTATTCCGGAACTAACTTTTGGCGATAGCCAAAATCCTAAATGAAATACATGAGTGTCCGTGATCGCAAAGGGCAACTGAAAGTCACAGGTGAGTTTTAGTCAATAAAATCTGACAAGGCTTAGTCATAGGATGACTACAAAACTAAAATAAACCGGGCAAGTGCGGGTCGGACTCGCGCACTGAGGGCAGTATCCTAGCCGTGGCCTGGCTTAATGGAATTGGCTTTCCTTCCATTTTTTTTGTTTACCAGAACTAACAAGTGTAAAATAAAAATCTTTTTACAAAAAAAATACAACCGACTTCAATGTTTTTTACTAGGCAAGTGCCATTTAGTGGTTCAATACCGGAATGGAGTCTCGAAAGATTTTTCCGAAACGCAAAAATAAAAATATTTGTGACGTAACAATAAATTTACAGTTTTCAGATTTATTCCTATACTTATGCTATGAGACCTTGCTTCATGCCAATTTTCAGGATTCTAGGTCAACGGGAATACTGTATAAATTTTGATTCCCATGAGAGTGCCGAAATGTACGTTTTTTGCAACATAAACGGTCGTATCTTTTTTTCGTTAACTAAGAAGATGAATTTTGTACAGCTTCAAGGGACTGCCAAAGTATATGGTTTTAATTTCAACTTGATACCTCCACGCGTTCCCGAGATAAAGACCCTTTATCTGACAGACAAACATGCAGACGGACAAAGTGATCCTACAAGGGTTCCGTGTTTTTCATTTTGAGTTACGGAACCCAAAAAAGACAAACAAGTTTGACATACCTATTAACAATAAAGTTTTATCTCAATGAATCGTCACTACTTTCTTATCTTCAGTATCTAATTATCTATATTAAAAACTACTATTTCGTAAACTACACTCGAGAGCAAAAAAATCGCACATCATAACTCTTTTTGTTAAAGCACTCTTTGTCATGTATGTAAATAGTTATTGAAAGCATGTCGTACACTAATTGAAAGCCTATTTAATTACCTTTCTAATGATATGAAATACAGTGTAAAAAATATCCTTGAAAGGGGTTTAGAGCACAAAATCCAACAAATGGGAAAAATTACCAAATTTCACTTAAGAAAGAATGAGGGCCAAATTTAAAATTATTGGTCATCCTGTTTGTCTATAAAGTGTATTCCCGCCCTTAGCCTTATTTACAGCTGTTACTCGATTTTTCATCAACCGTATTAATTTTATCATGAAATCTTAGGGTATAACGTCCCACTTCTAGTCAATGACAAATTGAAGTTCTTGGAGGCGTGGAGAGCCAGGCTTTTTGCACTAAGTCTTCTTTCAAGATATGCTCAATTGGAGTAAGACCAGAACTACGAGCTGTCCTCTCTATCGCAATGATTCCAACGTCTTACATGTAGTCGCAAACTGTTCTAGCGACATGCGATCTGGTGTTGTTCTGCATTAAGGAAAAAAATCTATCATAAGCCACACAAGTGGCTTCACATATTCTTCGAGCAATTTTGTGATGTATCATAAAGCCCAATATCAGGCCAGTAATGGCCCAATGATGAATACAATGTCAGTTTCAGTGTCCAAAATTATGCCACCTCAATACGGCTCCAAAACCCACTTGTTCGCTTATGCAGCATTGTTAAATTTGCCCCTATGACCTTCTGTAGACCCTACAGCATCCATCATGGTCATCTAAGTCATTCTGCACTTATCAAAAAACACAACAGCCTGCCATTAGGTATACATCCAATTTAAGTGTTTCGTGGCAAATTATTGCCGGGTTTGTCGGTGAGCTGTGGTCAATTTGGTTCCATTTGCTGAGTGCTGTGTAGTCAGACCTGCTTCACCCAGTCTTTTCCTAATCGCCTACTGATTTGTACTGACATTGGGAACTTCTTAAAGCTTTTGTGTCAGTTCAATCGTGTTCAGTGGCCGATTTCTCAAAGTACTTGTTACAGAAAAGCGATAATCACGCCCTGATCCTATGCGCCACCGGCCATATCCTGGTCGCCGAATATACCCACGGTCTTTTAAAACCTCTGGTATACCAGACGAACAGGGAAGCTGCTGAAATTTAGCTGTCGAGCGACTTCATTTTGATTATGGCCTGCTTTGGGCAAGGCAATAACTTGAACGGCTTCTGCGGGCGTGGTATCCATATTTTTCCAGTAAATCCGTCTGTTTCTAATAGAGACGCAAACTCCAAAACAGCACCCATTTTGTAGCTTTTTTTTTTTTTTTTTTTTTCATCTTATGACAACCCCCGCTCTTGGGCGGAGCGGGAGATAGTGTCAGACTCTTACTGACTAAAAAACCCATCCCGTTCCTTCAAGCCTTCATCATTTTGTAGCTTCAGGTAAAGGTGCAAGTAGTGAAATGCAAATGGGTGAATTTGCGGAATTCGGTATACCGCTGGTTTTTGTGAGTTACGTGAAGGTCAATGATCTTAATTTTGTGTTTTTATGATGCTAACTTTATATGCTTCAATTTTGCTTAATAATTTCTACTCAATATCTTTAGATTTAAGAAAAAAACAGTATTAAACGAAATTACAAGCCATGTGTGATTTTTTTGCTCTCAAGTGTAGATTAAATTGTTGATTTTTATAACAAAATATTATGCATAAGTATGTCAAAATCGATTATGACGCAAATAGTTCTATCCAACTAGCAAAATGGTAAAGTTTCCATTAATTTCGATTTACACATTCTAAAAAGAACTGAAATGAAGAAGTTGCTAAAATTTTTAATTTTGCATTTTTTATTGACTAGACAAACGTTGTTTCGCCATATAAACTATCAATGAAAAAAATCGGCAGTTAATAATTGCCCATGACTGATTCTTAGACCTACCAAAAAACATAAAAGTCGGTCATGCCGTTTCGGAATATTTCGATTACAAACACTGTAACACTAAATTCTTATATATACATATTATATTAGATTAATATATCATATTTTATATTATCTACCAGTAATCTAGTAAATCAATCCGCTGAAGGACTGGATAATATCGTATTTACTTACTTAATAGAATAATTCTAGATAATTTGAATTCAACGTCATCAAGTCGAGAATCAACCATAGCTTCGTGAATTTTAAGTTGCATTTTGACTAACCATTCGTAATAAAAACAATCCCGAAAAATTCCAATAAAAAACTTCTGCAATAGAACTTAAAATTTTCCTTCTATCGTATAATATATGTTGTTACAAAAGAAAATTATCTAAATATAGATGATTCGAATCATTTATTTATCGTTGAAGTGAAATTGATCAGAATAAGTTTTTTTTTTTTTAATCACTGTAATAAACAATATTAGTTTTAGTTTATTGAAACCTGAATAATGATATGTAATTGGTTCAGAATCAGCAACTGAATAGATTCCAAGTTTTTACACCATGTTATATTTTTTGCCAAAAATATTTATAAAAGTCACAAGTTGGACACCACCGACACTAACTACAACACAGGTCACGGCAGGTCATAGTGAGCATGAGGCGCCGGCAAACAGCTGGGTGCAAATGCAAAACAACTCCTCAGTCCCTGGATGGCCCGGTGACTATGTATTTTTGCTGACATAACAAACTTATCATTTTGTGATTTTTCATGATACAGTTGTTTTGTTTTTTACATAAAAAATACTCTCATAAAAAGGACTCTTTACATAAAAAATACATTCAGCCGAACCTCCTCCTTTTTGAAGTCGGTTAAAAATACTAGACACTTGTTTCGGCTTTCACGATACTAAAACTAATGTTGTATAAAATAAAATCTTTTATTCTCAGGCATCATAAGTGTGTTAGTGTGTTGGTAACGGAACTGAATAGACCATCAACGCGATTCCAGTTTTCACCAATCCAGCTGCGGTACTGTGTCTCGCTTTAAATTTAACACATTCCGGTGCCTGTTTAGATTAGTCTAGTTGTAATTCAGCGCTGGAATGTGGCGTTACTGTCACATGACAGTAACACCACATTCCTTTCGATCATGTGTCTAATCCCTAAGAGCCATATTTCACCGGGACACCCGGGTAGCGCCACTGGTTGCGCTACCGTGGTGTCCCAGTGAAATATAGCAAGACACCAAACAAGACACCAAACAGACACCAGAGCAAAGATTTTATGTATCCTACGGATAATCTAGATTGCCTGCGCAGCAAACACACTCTATAGTGTTCTTTATTCTCATTGCCATTAAGTTCATATTGACAAGCAAACGGGGAAAAATGTACTGAACAAGACAACGAGAAAGGGTCGGTGTATCCCTTTCTTACCTCTGTTTTAACTAGGGTAACCATGATTTTACCAAAATTAATTGTTATTATTTTTGTCACTGCAGCATTTGATATTAATTAATGTATTTTTTTATATCGACAGCAAAGTACCAATAACACCAAACTGTCTGTCAGACCTGAAAACAAAAAAAATTACTCGAATTTTACTAAGACGATTATCGTATGATTTTGTATGAAATGAGTCAGAACCTGCGTGAATTTACAAAACGCACCAACGCGCGTGAGTGCGTAAAAAACCCGTACGATGATGCAGATCTGCACTTCCGCAAGTACGCGCGTAGGTGCGTCGACACGCAACGTGCAGCGTCATGCGTGGCAGTGTGATAATCGCTTAAAACACGCGGAAAAACCTTTTTAAATTCATAGCGGTAAATTATGATTTTCTTGAAAAAATATTTTTAGGCGGTATTGGTACTTCACGGTCGATAAATATAATATTCTAGCATTTGCCCGCGGCTTCGCCCGCGAACACCCCACTCAGGAATAAAGCAGCTTTCTATCGGTGAAAAACTTTTTGCTATCGGACCAGTACTTCCAGAGATTACCTAATATGGCTTGTTCGTCAACTCGCTTAAGCAATTCGCGCGAGTCCGCGCGAGTTGGGACCTTCCGATTCACCTACTTTTTCTGTCGTCCTCTCGCTTAAACGTATAAAATACAGTCAAATAATAACAATTACTATAAATAACTAGCTATTGCCCGTGGATTTTTTCACGCAGGCTATACCGGTTATCTACTTAGATTTCGGGATATTATGTTAAAGGTGAGGAATGAGGCGAGTAGGATGTGGCCAATGGTACACGATACCCAAGTTACTTTAAAAACATTTTACGTTACTTTTGACTTTCTCATGTTACCTGCACCTGCATGGTCCTCACCGAAAATGGCAAGTTCGGTCGGTTCCTGCATCGGATTCAGACGGCAGTAAAGCTCGGGTATTACTATTGTGTGGACCACTCGGAGGACACGGTGGAGCACCCGAGGACATGGTAGAGTTGTGCCCCGCTCGGGCAGAGCACCGCTGTTGCCTCGTGGAGGCAATTTTTGGCAACAACCTTTCACGCAGGGCCCTAGTTCAGACTATGGTCCGGAGCGAGGAGGAATGGCAGGCGGTCGCCTCTTTCTGCGAAGCAGTAATGTTAGCGAAGAAGGAGGCCAAAGGACCATCGGCCGCCGAAATTCCGAGCCCGACAACGGACCACGGTAGACGCGGGCTTGCGGACGTCGAGCAATGGGTAGTCCGCTATCCGGACGTCCGGTAATTAACCGAACCGAGCTCAGTCGTCAACAGCGCGTAGTGATCGACGTGCTCCTCAAAGAGATGACATCAAACCGTAGGAGTCCAGAAGGGCCGATGCCCGCAAGCTAGGACCCCGGCGAATTCCTAAAAAGGAAACCCGTAGTCCTAGAATGCAAAGGGCAACTGAAGGTCACAGGTTAATCGTGAAATGGAACGCATCCAAGAAAGATTTTGTTCATCGTGTGGGCGCTCTTAACTTTTTTGACACATACATGACGTATCGATACTGCATATTCACTCACTTACGTGTATTTCTAAGTCTCCTATTCCGCTTACTTAACCCTTCGAGGATGTAGAGGGGTCATTCTGACCCTGTAAATTTTTAATCGTGTGTAGTTTTTTTTTCTGCGATCGAAGAGTTTTGAACGTCACAATAGCTATTGCTAAGGAACCGGCGCGCGCGCCCCGCGCCCCTGTTCATTTGGCCGCCGCCTGCGACGGGAGGAACACGTGCGTGCAGTCAAAAAGGGTAAATATGACCCCGCGACAACCGCGATGTAACATTTTTATGTAAGGTTTCAATTATATTTTTTACTTAATATTATTATAATTTTAAGTTTTTTCGTACACAATGAATAGCCAGGAGCTTGAGGATGAAAAGGTCTAACACGCAGACTATTCAGAAGCGTCGCCATTTTATAAAAACACTAGGCCGATTGCTTGTTACTGAACACTTGCAGGGCCGCAAAGAAACACCTCAATTGCCGAGACAGCTACGCAAGAGAATCAGAGAATTCATCGGAGAACCTGAACAAGAAGCTCCTGTTAGGGTTCCAGGTGTACGAAAAAGGTGCCAAGTATGTCCTTATGCCGGCCATCGCAAGACAGCCAATGTTTGTGAAGATTGCCATAAGTATATTTGTCCAGTACACACTATTTCATTCTGCCAGGATTGTGCTGCAATCACAGACAATAATGATTTGTAATTCATAATTTGATGATAAGACTGTAAGTGCAACTAATTGATCTCTACGTATGTACCAAATTAAAAGTTAATCGTCTAAGAAGTTAGTTATTTTTTGTTGTTTTTAGTGTAAGTTTAGAAAGTTTATGCAAAAGTTGATTATTTTGTAGTACTTTGTTAAAAGTGATTTAATTATATTATTTTGTACTCTTATCTGCGTTTTATTTCGATAAAACCGTAAAAATAACATGTAATATAAATAATATTGATTAATATTTGGTACATTAATATAAATTTAGGTATTTTAAACCCAATTATATACAGGGTCAATAAGACCCTCCAAGACCTCCACGTTACTATTTTCACCACATCCTCGCCGGGTTAAACGTGTGCTAACATTAACTAATATTTGGACGTCAATTTTGGTTGCTTATTGCTGATAATGTTGTGATTTGTTGGTAATTAATAGGTAAATATGCAATATTATATTATTGTAATGTTGATTTATAAGTGTTTTATTTTAAAGTCAAGTCGAATACAATTTCTAATACATTTTTAGTGGGTACCTATGTTATAATTTTTTTTTTTAGTTGACTGTACATAAATACGTCAGATTTTCAAGTCTGAGCGAGTTGACGACAGAAAAAGTAGGTGAAATCGGAAGGTGCCTGCTCGCTTGGACTCGCGCATATCGCTTAAGGCCCAAGCGCCCGAAAAGAGCCATAAAACAGTGATTTTCTGAAGCCGACTCCTCGCTAACGGCCAGGTTAATAGGTTTGAAAAAAGGTTGCTTGTAGGTCCGGCTGGTATTTTTTATTTATAGTTTTTTTTTATTGAGATAATAAAAACAACGAAAATTAAAAGCAAAATTATTTATATATTTTTGAAAAAAAAAATAGATACGTAGTCAATTTGACGAATATTTCCAGAATTTTGTGATAGATTCCATTCATCGTGATATGCTCTCTATGCAAATTCTGGCATCCTGTTGCAGGTTTGTGTTGTTGAGAGCTGCAATTTAATCAGCTAGTGTTTATATAACAATAATAATAAATAATTTATTAGTTTGGTGGTGATCACTTGCTAAGCGATCTCCTGCTTGGTGAGCTCCTACATGTTTTCAATAGCGTTCATGTCTGGTGTATTGATTGACTAGTTTTTTTGTCCTATGATGAGTTCCCTGACAGTTTTTGTCTGACAATTATAGTGATGTGACCTAACGAAATTTAATCGATTTTTTACAATAACGAATCAGTTGGCAAAGGTAATGGAATCGGATTACCGATTTTAGATTTATAGATGATAAATGTGAAAGTTTGTATGTGTGTGTGGATGTTTGTTACTCTTTCACGCAAGAACTAGTCTACGGATTTTGAAGAATTTTTACAGTAAATTAAAAAATCTGACAAAAACTAAAAACCTGAAATAACGCGGGCGAAACCGCGGGGGACGGGTAGTGGTAAATAAAATGCAGTCTGTTTAAAATAATAATTTATTTATTATTCACTGTCAGAACTTGACTCTTGATTTGAACTCATATCCATATCGGAATCGGAATCTTCTTCAACTAACCGCGATGATTAATTATTAGTCCTCTGTTATAGTTTTTTGAGTTTTTTCTATTACTTTTTTCCAATTTTACATGCGATTACAAGATGGCCGCTCCGATTTTGTCGATTAGTGTGTCGTCGAGTAGTGTCAATCTCTATTGGCAGAAGTTCCGTTTAACGCATTACACATTTTTAAGTTCTATTCTTTTTTATTTTATTTACTTAATTTATTAACAGTTAATTATAACCACAATAACTTACTTAGTAATTTACGAAAGACAATATTTTTTTATCATTTCCTTTTTTTTTGCCAGTTTATTTTTTTAGTAATCTAAAGTAGTATGCGTGCCACGGAAAAAAATGAACTGTCAGGGAACTCATCATAGGGCAAAAAAGGTATAGGGTAAAACATTTATGTTTTTTAGCCAAGTATGCAGTAACACCCCTGGTTTTGTAGCACAATGCAGATTCGGGCATAAAAATGGACTCTTCGTCAATAAGGAACCATTCTTCGAGATGCGGCAGCAGTCCAGTTTCTAGTACTCGCTTGTACTGGTCATGCCTCACGGTCCCTTTCACGATATGTAGACCCTTGCTTGAGATTAAAGACCACATCATAATACTAATTGGGAATTTAGCTGTCTCTTAACACCGGTTTTTATGAAGCTATTCTCCAGGGCGTCGTCGGAAAGGAGCATTTTTTGAACGGACAAAAGAGCTTTTGTCAACCAAAACCTGAAACGTCGATTCATCGGAGAAACATGTCTGAAAAATTATATTATTTCATCAGATAATGGCAGTAGTTTATTAACAATGTACTGTACTATTTAAAGTCTTATTTTTAACCGACTTCAGTCTGAAACAGTCATATTTTGATGTTGTTTGGCCCTGTGCAATAGTCTCTTCTTAATGACCTCGGTGAGGCGTGGTTTTTTGGCAGGCCGATGACCTATCAACTTCTCTTTTGCTTACTCTCGAAGAATTGTCTTATCGAAAACTTCTAGGCTCTCGTAGTTTGTAATCGTGATAAGGTCTTACCTGTCTAATATACATATTAGTTTTTGATTAGTTTTCTAAAATATAATGTATTAATAACAACTTGAACTTCTTTAGAACACAATGGCTCGTAGTACGAACTAATCTATGGACACACTAGTAGAAAGGGATAGAGAGCGTTCTTGGGTCGCCACACCCAAGAATCTTTTATACTATCTGGATTGATTACGTCAACCTCAAAAATGTACTGAAGAGTACGATACAAGTACGCCCTTTTTTTAATTCATTTTTATTTTGTTTTGTAGACTATTCCATAATGTGGGATGTCGTTAGATAGGTCTTTCAAAAATATTGCGAGTGTGTGAAAACTATTTATCAATTTAGGGATCCTATTGTGAATTATAAATATAGTTTTTTACCTAATGCTAGTTTTCAATTGAACCTTATTGAGTTAACAGATGAAAACCAGTTTATTTATTTATTTCCACACTGATAAGGTGTAATTTGTTAAGCTTAAAATAAAGAAAAAACAGGTTAAATAAAGTAACACTTAAAGGTATTTCACCTAGTATGTTTCAGTACATTTGCTATTACAATCTTTGTCTTGGACGGCTTTTAATATTCTCACTTTACTTAGATTTCTACAAACACACTTGTTTTTCCAATTTACTATGGACTTGGCAGAATAGTCGAAATCGGCTCGACTTGAATAAAGAATACACAAAAAAACACTAAAACGATCAAAATAACTTTAATTTCGGAAGTCGATGTTTCTGGTATATTTTTTTATTTAACACCGACTTCCGAATTTAAAGTTATTTTGATCGTTTTACAGTTACTGTAAAACAAACATAAGTAACTAATTGTTGTTATAGATAGTTTTTGTTAAAAAACTAACTATTAGTTTGGTTTGATTCTATAGTTTTGTACCAACTTTATGGTTATATATTTTTGTTAAATTTTTTGTATATTTAATTGGCCATTATTGGTCTTGTTCATCAGTTCAACTTCATCAAATGATACTTTTTGACTGTAGTAGAATGTATGTAATGTATGTATGAATACAGAGACTTCTTGGTAAAAACACCAAAATCCCTATAGATATACACACATACATAATCAGCCTTTTTAATGTTCCCACTGCTGGAACTCAGGCCTCCTCTCTAGGAGAGGGAATGGGTCTCCATCGAATTTAGAAGGAAAAAACAATCGAATTGAGAACCTCCTCCTTTTTTGAAGTCAGTTAAAAAAAATTACATCCACCTTCTTCAATTAAAAGAATGATATATTCGTAGCCACAACCCCCAAAAATGACTTTCATATCAATTTACTCAATTAAAGTTGTTAAAAATATTGTTTTTAGTTTCATTCTATATCAGTAAATCAATACATGTCTAATTCTAAAAAAAAGTGTGGTAGAGTCTGTCTAAAAAGTCAAACGACTTAGCTAATTATTAGGGTAAAATTAAATCTGATGTAGCTAACACAGGTTTAATAATCAAGGTTGATGAAGGGATCTTGATAATTATTTACTAGTAGAAGAACCTTATAAAAAGTATCGAATAGTATTTTTTTAATGATTAAATATTATACAAAATTCCCAAGTCGTTTTTTATTTTTATACTCATAACTAGGCACTTAATTTTATTTCGAAAAAGTATCAATGCATACAATCGCAGTATACGTTTTTTAAAGAAAGCGAAACGGCCCGTGCTTCTCAGAACGCGGACGCGTTCAGCGCGGACTGAGGCTTGGAAGTGGTGGGTTCAATGAAAAATGTATGAAGATTTTTTTAGAATGGTTTTATTTTGGTCATAAATCATAAAGTTATTTATGTAAGTTCAAAATAATTAATTAAAGGTGTAGAAGACTATATAAGCTGTGGTATTTTATGATTTTTAAGCTAAAAATGTGCACTGGATTTAGCTTACGCGACCTATTCAGACCCTTGTATTTTGTAATTTTCTTGATTAGTGCGTTGGTAAAATCGTATTTAACTATATGAAAGTTTTATACAAAACCATAATATTTTTTTATGCCATCCTAGAGATGAATATGTATATTATCTTTTATTTGATACCGTGACATCCTCATAGTTATGATTCTTGGTGCATTATAATGGTACCCGAAAAAACGAGATATTTGTCTAAAACGGTCAAAGCGTCCTTAATAACATCTTGAACTTCTTTAGAACAGAATGTCTCGTAGTACGAACTAGTCTATACACACTGGTAGAAAGGGATAAAGATTCTTGTATGGTACTTCTTTATTACATCTTTAAGGTTGTCGTAATCAATCCAGATTGTATTGTACAAGATTCTTGGTTCACTGTCACTAACGTTTGACAGTTGGTTGATTATTGTTTTCAAAGGTTAGATTTCCATCTTATTATACACGTTCTTTGGTGGGGGGCGTGACTGGCGGCCGGACTGGTGTCCGCACTGGTTGCGCCGCCAAATGGGTTGCGCTACCAAACAGACACCAGGTGAGTAACGCTCTATAGAGCTCTATACATTTTACTGGTGGCGCAACCAGTTGCGCTACCAGTGGCGTCCCGGTGAAATATGGCCCTAAAGATATACTTTGTTGTCGCTTTGCTTACAGCTTAGTGAGTCCATAAACAAAATGCTTGATTACTTTATCTAAAAATTGGAATCAAACCTCGATACAGTATAAAGTCCATAGGGGTTAATTTTTTCAGCTAGCATACTTTACTAAGATAATTTATATCTGGATTACCAAGCACGAGACATTTTAAACAGATAATCCTGACGTAAAAGGGATTCCTATGATAAGAACTATGTGTAATGATAAGCAGTAGCCGATTTCCATATAATCACAATGTAGTTTATATTATATATTATAGCATTAAGTAAATTCAAACAGCACTGTATAAACATTGTTACCACAGAATCTCGGACTATCTTTCAGTAAAACCTGTTTCTTGGAACTGATATTTTTACCATATACATAATAGGTATCACAAAATCTTCAATTTCACCCCAACAAAGAGCAATCCGCACATTATGGATTTCCTTTTTAACCGACTTCAAAAAGAAGGAGGATCTATGTTCGGCTGAATGTATTTTCATGATTTCTCGGCCAATTGTGGATAATTTTTTTATTTTTTTTATTGAAAGGTTATGCTTCCAAGTTGGTCCCATAGAAATATTGTAAGTATTGAAGATATGGAACGGAACTCCTTAGAGGATCACAGCAGAACTATCGTAACAAGTAAAATTGCTTTGTTTGTACGTGTAGACGATGACTGACTGAAAGAAGAGGGTGAGCGGATATATCGAATTGATCTGAAGATGAAGCCGGAAGGTAGGCACCGGAACTCGGTTCAGTTGAAAACCAGCGTCAGGCACTAGTTGTCGGGCATTCATGCTGAACTGGACCTATTTTGGTGCAGCCATGAGGCACACAACGACTGTATTTTTATTTTATTTTTTTCTTCTTTTATTTTTGTTACGTGTTATTGTATATTATTGTGATTGGGCCTTGTGCTATACCAAATAAATTATTTTTCTTTCTTTCTTTCTCTTTAACTCTGTAATAAATAAATGTAACCTAATGGGATTATTAGAATTGTCTCACTCGCGCGAGAGTGTAGATGGTAGCGCTCGCCTCGCCTCGGGACCTCTTGGGGTGCCTCAGCTGCTCTCGCTCGCGTGGCGGTTTTTTGCGCCCGAGTCAAAGGGTCTCGGTAGGTCTCGCGAGGAGCGCCGAGTGCATTGCTGTATACTCTCGCGCAGTGTATAATCTATGCTCGCGCACTTCAGTGCGCAGCGAGCAAACGTACGGAACGTACGTGTTACTTACTACGACGCTCAACCAGCAACATGTGAAACAGCAAAAGTGAATTAAATTTCATTGAAATTTACCAAACAGAGCTAGTGATTTGAGAACCAAGCCACAAGTATCACAAAGATAAAAAAAGTTGCATGACGCTTGGGTCAGAATATCGGAAAAGACGGGATACCCTGTGGACGAGTTGAATAAAAAGAAAGATTCCTTGGTGGCAACGTATAGAGCTAGGACACCTACGTAAAATTCAAAATTCTTTGAAATCTGGTGCATGGCTTGAGGTTAATTTCCAGTGCTTCCATCCTCTCGATGGCCGTAACCGCAACAGACGAGAGTGTACATGGTCACCACGTCTCGGGCGACGCGCCTCGGGCGAGACATAGCGAGTGCTCTCGGGCGAGAGCGTACAGCCGCCTTAAAGTACTATCGAACTAATCTGATTTCCATCAGATTAGTTCTAAATTGGCCAGATCGTTTTTAATGTTATTTAATGATATTTCAATCTTCGTTTGGCCTACTTTCTTTAGATCTTTTATTATCATTGAAATCTTACATCAATGATATGGACCAACGAGGATTGACATATTATGATCAAATGTTAACTTTTAAACGATCTGGCCACGACATATCCACGGAAAATAAGAGCCCATCAGCCGTGAAATCGTTTGAAAAACGTGTGGGTATCAAACTATCATACTTACTTTTTATAGTTATCGTCAATCGCATAATAATTAAAGGTGCAACAGAGACTGAGCACGGTGAAGATTTGCTTGAAAATGTCGTCACAGCGGTAGATGGCGTTCTTCCACATGCATCTCTGCACTAGATTGCTGCACGATGATGCTGGTGACAACTAGAACAATAATCATCATTACTTTTATGATTTCTCTCTCAATAACAATATTGTCCTGTAGTAGCGCCCTGAATTGAAAAGCAGATCGCCAATCCAGCTGCGGTACGGCGGGCAAAATCTACAAGTCCGTGATAAGGCCTGTCTCAAAATTATCTCACGGCTGTCGTCCGAGCGACTTCGCAAGGTTCTGCAATACTTGTAAGGAAAGACGGTGGCAACCTCGAAAGGCTCATTCTGACCGGTAAAGTGGACGAGAAATCATTCAGAAATATATACAGTTCCTGGTACAAATTAAGCAAATAAATATTTTTGTTTCAAAAAGCGCGCCTTTTCTTTTGCACGGTTTCTCGCCTTTTTTCTGACAAATTATACAGTAACTAGCTTTTGCCTGCGCGGCTTCGCTCCCGCTCTTCCCTACTCCTCCCTACTATACCCTACTCTACCCTACTCTACCCTACTCTACCCTACTCTACCCTACTCTACCCTACTCTACTCTACTCTACTCTACCCTACTCTACCCTACTCTACCCTACCATACCCTACTCTACCCTACTCTACCCTACTCTACCCTACTCTACCCTACTATACCCTACTCTACCCTACTCTACCCTACCCTCCCCTACCCTCTCCTACTCTACCCTACTCTACCCTACTATACCCTACTCTACCCTACTCTACCCTACCCTCCCCTACCCTCTCCTACTCTACCCTACTCTACCCTACTCTACCCTACTATACCCTACTCTACCCTACCCTCCCCTACCCTCTCCTACTCTACCCTACTCTACCCTACTCTACCCTACTATACCCTACTCTACCCTACTCTACCCTACTCTACCCTACCCTACTCTACTCTACTCTACCCTGCTCTACCCTACTCTATCCTACTCTACCCTACTCTACTCTACTCTACCCTACTCTACCCTCCTCTACCTTACTCTACCCTACACTACCCTACACTACCCTACACTACCCTACTCTACCCTACACTACCCTAATTTTCATTTTTTTTCCATAAGAACCTTCTTCTCATAATAACGAACACAACAAAAAAAAATTAGCGAAATCGGTCCAGGCGTTGTTGAGTTATGCGCTTACCAACACATTTTGCGATTCATTTTTATATTATAGATATTTAATAGCTTTTTACCTTTGTAGGTTAAAGGAGAAGCAAAGGTATCAAACTGTTATACAGCGTACTTAATATTAAAAATAGAAATTCAAATATTTTTTAATTTAGAACACAGATTGTTAATTTGTTGATAATAACAAATTATTTTGTAAATAATCCTATTTATTTATGATATTATGTTCATAAATGCAATTTAAATTTTCAATAAATTTATAACCTTAAAAATATCCGCCTCTTTGCTTTAAAAAGAAAATCGGCCAACAGTCATGACGAAATAGGAATAAAAAAGCCCTTGTTGTGTGATTACCTTCCTCCTACAAACTTTGCCTCTTTAGAATATTAAGTTTAGACAACACTGCATCAGCAAGGCGGCAACACATACACTTGGCAACGAAACTCTATAATAAAGTCAATACGTTTCTAAAAAAAAAGTGAATTGAAAAGTCAACTTACATGAAATAACTTCAAACTCAAAATAAAAATATGGCTCCAAACATTAAACTATTCGCGGACTGGAAAACTTCAAGAGTAAAAATATCAACCTCACACTCATACGCCATACTCATACGATCTTAAGGTTTAATTTTTTTTTTCTCTTTTTGGTATTGTTAATAATTTTATTTAAACATTACTATATATACTCAGAACCCTGAGGACCTTTGAGGGGCGTACGGGGAGCCAAAACCAACACGCAGAGACCCTTTAGTTTAGACATTTAATGGAACGTGATAACAACCAAAGATTATTACTGACCGCGTTTTGCTAGTGCACCCAAGGACAACCCCCGATTGAAAAACTATTGCTAGGTACATGTGGAAAAACAAGGACAATATGGCTATGGTTTTTGGAGTCTTAAATGGACTAGTGATAGTAGTAGGTGACAGGACAGAATGGAAGAAAAAACGTGTTGCGCCGACCCCAAGTAATACGGGATAAGGGCAGGAAGAAGAAGAAGAAATGAACTGGATACCAAGAACTATGTAAGACTATCTATACCCCCGAACAATATTATTAATATCCATTGATATAAGGTAAGGGGAGACCTGCACACTCAATAAATGGGCCCATAAAAACGGTCGCCAGCAACCAGAGGGCAAAATATCCTAAGGCGCTTGAGGAGTGGAGGGGTATACCACGGCTATCAGGACAATTCCGGAAGTATGTTCGAGATCCCTACCAGCGCCTTACTGGATTTATCATTCTCCCGAGCACGTTTGCTCTTGCGAATCTCTACTCAAGCCACCCAATAAAGGCAAGAAGGAGTGGGTACATTATTATTATTATAAACTTTATTGCACACCTTAACTTAATATCTACAGGACAAACTTAAAAAAAAGGAGTGTACAATAGGCGGTCTTCTTGCACAGGGCAATTTCTTACAGACAACCTTTGGATGAACTGAACGAAAGGAAAAAAATAAGGGCTGTCAGTGTACAACACCATAAAGAATAATCTAAAAACGTAAATAATATAAATAAAAAAATATACATCAATGGAATACCAAATAATATACGGGATTAAATATAATGACCACCATAAAACGCTTTGGTACCCTTAGTTCTTTTGTCAAAAATATATTACTTGACACCAAAAAAATGAAATCCTAAAGTTACAATAGACTGTACTTTAAATTGTATTCGATCACCAAATGTAGTAAATGATAACCAAATCTTAGCGAGCAAATTAATGCGCTCTTTTTAGCCCCGTAGAGCAGGATGATACTTTGTCTAATCAACAATCTATCTTAGTGGAATTTTAGGGCACCCCGGGTCGGATAGATTTAGGTTAGAAGAAGGTGGCGGGGTCGTAGTGAGCGAGCGAAGCGAGTGAACACAGACCCCGTCACCTTCTTCGAGGTTATTTTTTTTTAAACCACCCAGAAGTAGGAGCCCCGCGTAGCGGGGCTCCGTCGAGCTGTCTTGGCAGGTAGTTAACCTAACCTCAAAATTTTAACTACTGATATCTCCGTAACCATGGGGTTCTGCCGATGCTTTATTTGGATTCATTTTGCTTAAATAGGATAGCGAGATGTTAAAACTTTGGTTATAATTTTACATTAAAATGTAGGTTTAATTTTGGTGATCATTTACTATTTTTGTCTTTTATATGTTACTATATCTGGTGGTAAGTTAAACATAAGCCATAATATACTAATAAATATCAATAATTACAATTTAGAAAGGAGAAGAAAAACTAAAGTGATAGGTAATACCTAACTCCTTCACCATTTTTAAACGTTAGTAGCGTATGGACGCCATACCACCGCGAATTCTGCCTCGGTCCTAAATATAAACTTTTTCCACTTTTATCAAAATATCAATAGGCATAAATAGTCCACTGTTTATGCCTATCGGTCGATCGCCAAGCTAAGTTCATAAAATGCAAACCCAGAGGTTGCAATTGAAAATGGAAATCTTATAATGTAACTTTTAAAATGTATAAGATACTGTGAACAAACTATTCTATATGGTAAAGTTTTGAGGATGCTTAAAAACTTTTCGGGAATTTTAAAATAAACGGGCACACTAAATAAAAATTTAAACTGCAAGGTAACAGTTGGTAAAGTCTGTGCGGAAAGTAAACCATCGTGGGATTTGAGGGCGCTGCTGTAGATAAATATCGTTTTTGTTATGTAAGCAACATTGTGACGTCATTATAGTGCGACTGTAAAATCTTGATATTTTGAAACTATGTTAGACTAACTTCTTCCAGCGGCTTCACCCTATAATATAAATTATCCTATTGGCTGAATTTGCTCACCTAATGAAACTGCAAAGTTATAGCTCATGTGCTATATTATTGCAATGTTTATGATTAAGTTCATTTGTCTAGTAGTTTTTGCGCGATACATCCATACATACGAGTACCTCCATCTATCTTCACAAACTTTCGCATTTATAATATTAGTAGCCTATTTATTGATCTTGTTCACGTGATGAAACTTAGCAAAAATATAGGTTATATAGGTTAGGGTTTGACTGGCCTGTTGGTCTAGTGGTTAGTGACCCTGACTGCTATGCCGGAGGTCGTGGGTTCGATTCCTACCCAGGACAAATGTTTGTGTGATGAGCATGATCATTTGTTCTGTGTCTGGTTGTAATTTATCTATAGTATGTATGTATTTAGAAATATATATGTATGTTTATCGGTTGTCTAGTACTCATAACACAAGCTTTGCTTAGTTTGAGGCTAGACGACTTTGTGTGATAGTTGTGGAATATGTTATTAAGTTATGTTATGTTATAAGCTATATTATTGCAACGTTTATCATTAAATTCATCCGTTTATAAGTTTTTGCGTAATAAGTAACAAACCGTTAATTGTGGTGACACCTGGGGGAGGCCTATGTCGAACAGTGGACGTCTTTCGATTGTAATAATGATGAACATTTAAATGCAAACACGAATAGGTAAACGAAAATAGCGTGAAGAAACTGCTGTACTGCCTACCGAGGTAGGTTCCACCAACGACTACTTCTCATCCAGTTCCAACGAAAATGGTTCTATCACTTTGACTGGGATCGGTCTATAATCACTGACTGAAATATTGTAGCTAACAGCAAGTTAATGTTTACCCTAGTTTAATATAAAGGTAAAAGTGGGACACACTACCACTTTCTCGTTGTCTTCCTTAGTACATTTTTCCCTTTTGCAAATCAATGAAAAATATGAATTTTAATGACTATGAAAATAAAGTACATTTCAGAATTTGTAATGTTGCTTCGTAAAAAATCTATTTAGCCTTTAAGGCACCATCTCATATACAAGATCCTTGGGATCACTTGGTTGTCCGTCTGTTTATCAGTTAAGACCCTTTAACTCAATAACGCTTGGAGGTATCAAGTTAAAATTAAAACCATACACAAGTCTGCGGTCTTTTGAAGTTGTGAAAAAATCAGACTTCTGAGTTAGCGAAAAAAAAAGATACGGCCGTTTATGTCGCAAAAAAACGTATATTTCGATACTCAAGGGAATCAAAGTTCATAGGGTGAATCCCGTTGACCTAGAATCCTGAAATTAGGTATAAAAATAAGGTCTCATAGAACAAGTACAGGGAAAAATCTGAAAATTGAAAATTTGTAGATCCGCCACAAAAAAAAAATTGTTTGCAATTCGGAAAAATCTTCGTAACTGAATTCGGGAATTGATTTCATGGGTAAATTTGTACAAAATCCTCAGTGCGCGAGTCCAACTCGCACTTGCCCTTTTTCATTTTAGTTACTGTATCCTTAGTCAAGCCTGAAAATAAATATTCTAAGTTTTAAATATGAAATATTTAAGAAACGCATTATAAATTTAAAGTATCAATACTCTTTATACTAGTCATCGAAAATATTGACCAAAACAAAATAAACAAATATCGTCATGTTTAAATAAATTTCCGTTTAATTTATATATATTTGGAGATAACAGGGACAGGAGTTTACCTGGGAAGTCTAAAAACATTAAAATAATAGTGTTACGTACCAAAAAAACAGCATATCAATGTTTCCCAAGTTCGTGACTTAGTTTTGATCAATAATGGTGTGATTTGCCATTTGTTATCTTTGGCAAAACTGTAATGTATTAAATATTATTTCCCTTGCAAGCTCAGTGAAATTTTTTATCACATTTCTGAAGATTTCAATTAAAAATCACAATAAAATAACATAATAAGCAAACCGGTGTCACGTTTGGCATTTGACGGATGGCTGGGTTGGGTTGCTACTTAAAATCTTTAATGTTGTTTTCACTTTACGCCACGACGGTTCTTTTATCGCACAGACTATAATAGGTAGTTTCAGAACAAGTAGATAATGCCACGCTTTACCTCAGAGCAGGTAAAATAAATAAGTTGTTTGACGTTATAGGTACTATTGTTTTTTATTTATTTTTAATCAATTTTTAATATTCTAATTTCATTCAAATTATGTATATACAACCTTAGCTATAGTATATACAAAATACAAAACCTGAAACTCCTGTCTAGTATTTTTATGTAAACAATCTATGTACTTTCAAAACCGTATCATGAGAAATCACAAAGTTATAAGCTTTTTGTGTCAGCAAAAATACATAGTCACCGGGCCATCCAGGCGACTAAGGGGTTGTTTTACACTTGCATTCAGCTGTTTGCTGGCGCCTAATACCCGCTACGACCTGCAGTGATCTGTGTTGTACTTAGTGTCGGTGGTGTCCAACTTGTAACCTTTTTAAATATTTTTCGGAAAAAATATAACGTGGTGTAAAAACTATTGGAATCCATTCAATTAGGTACTGATACTGATTCTGAACAAACTATATTCAGGTTTCGTATTAACTAAAAATAATGTTGTATATTGACTCTGCGCGTGTTAGTTTTAACTGTTAGGTTAGGTAAAGAGTAATAAAACTGTAGGTAACAAATAAGTCGAGCGCGTAACCAAGACTTCGCTCCGGTAATGGTTATTATATCCGGGGAAAAAAAAGAAGGGCCTAGAATTTTAACCGATTTGAAGCTGTTCAGTGGTGTTTTTAAAAAAGAAACTACGGAACACTAAAAATATATTTAAGAACAAAACCCGACTACAAAAAAAATATGTGATAGTCAAAATTATTCCAATATGTAGTAAGGTAGGGGTACTACTGTGTATTGTATTACGATACAAAGTAGTAGGTACCTACTCTAATCCAGGTTTCCCAAACCATTTATTCCTGAATGCGTGACAACAAACATCCAAACAACTCAACATAAACGTTCAAGTTTATAACATTTATTTAGTAGGATAATAGAATAAAAGAACAGAGGAAGGACTTTGGCAACCAGCGAGACATTCGGAGTATCTTATTTTCCTGTTGAATAAGATGCTTGGATGCATAATGTAGAAGTTGCGAAAATTAACCACGAAGGAGGTGGGCCCGTGTTCGCTCGCTTCGCTCGCAGACCCCACGATACCCTTCTAACCTAACCTATCCGAGTACGAGTGCCCCAAGTCCTTGAATTGTAAATAATTGAATTGTAGTTGCACAGAAATCCTACATATGGCTAATAATATGGCTAAACGTGGATTGACATCATCAATCCTTAACTTTCAAAAGATCTGGCCAGTTATAGTAACAGATGGCCATATCATGCAGCGATCAATACTAAGATCTGGCTATGACATAATATAAGAAATACTGCTAATTCGAGTAAAAGATTTGTAGTATTACCCTCCTGATAGAGTATATCACATACTCTTAAACACCTTAACTTTAATAAGTACAACTTATGCTGCAATAACCTACAACTAAAACTAAATTTACTTACTTTTAGAAATAACGACTTTATCGTTATGTTGTTAAAGTCTAATACAGTTTGCAGTTTATGTAAATCTTCCTTTTCAGTGGGTTCAGCTGTGAATGTTGAATACAACAGTGGTACCAGTCGTAAAGTGTCGAAAATAAAGTCTGCAGTCACATCCTCAGGAAGAGTCCTGTAAATGAAAGGATATTAGATATTATTTTAAGAGTTTTATCAAATGATTTTGTTTAAAACTAGCAAACTGTCCCAGTTTCGCACTAATGTTACAAATATTTTAAATTCTCGACTTTTCTCTACTTTAAAATGCATGTATTATAATAAACTTAAACCTTCTTCATGAATCACTCTGTCTATTGGTAAAAACCGCATGATAATTTTTTGAGTAGTTTTTGGGAATATTGCTAACAGATAGAAGACAAGCTAAACGGCTGACAGCATTGCCATATAGAATAGCAGGAACAGTCATTGTGAGGACACCTGGAGGAGACATGTGTCCAGTAATGGAGGTCTATCGACTGAAATGGTGATAGTCCGGGTTCCCGAGTACTTTTTTCCCACTTGATTACTGTCAAGCTAATTTTCCGTGAGTAGCTTCATTTTGATGAGACCCCCAACAATTTCCTATACACAACTCTCGATTGTGGTAGCTAACAAAGATACCAAGGATAAAATATGTATGAGATGATGATTCAAAAAAATTGATTACAACAGGTTTTTTTTTTTTGTTAAATCTCAAGATAATTATCTTAATCATTCGAAAAAGTATTTGTCCTACATGTATCGAAAACGAGGTCATCATAAATGATGACCACCAGGTGATTTTTTTTTTTGTTACCTACTTAGTTTATATTCATATAATGTAACAGTCATGTTGTCCTACAAATTGCGCGGTACGTTATCCTGGGCCCCAAGTCTGCTATTTTTATAAATTCGTCATTCCAACACGATCCCATTGTCATTTTGCTAAAAGTTTGTAATCTGCTAATTCATAATGATCGATCATTGATCGGTCAGTGGTCTTTTAATAGAATTGTGGTAGAATGATAATTTCGAGAATATTAAAACCAATAACTGCACAATAACGTTCTAATGGTCAAACACTGATCAAATAAACTGTCAAAGTTTTAGCAGATTACCGCAAACGTCAAATATTCATTTGTCAATATGTACGAGATTACCATTTTAAGCCACTTCTTTCAATGAAGTGTCAGTGGTTGACCATTGGAAAGTCATAATGACGCCATTATATTAGTAGATTACCAAACTTGTCAAAATCGACAATTATGACATCAATGATAGACCATTCTGATACTATTGTAATAGCAGACTTGAGGCGCAGGTCCTACGCTCAAAAGTTATAGTACCTACAGATTGTTGACGTAAAAATAATAACTAAATATCAAGCTGAAGCTTCCTGAATAGCTTCGTTTCGATGAGACGCCCAACAATTTGATATTAGAAACTCTCGATCGTGGTAGCTAACATAGGTAGCAAGGATAGAATATGTCGATTTGATGATTCTCAAAAATGTATTACTACCTATTTTTTTTTTTTTTGTTAAATCTCAAGATAATCATCTAAATTATTCAAAAAAGTATTTGTCCTACAAAATTTATGGTTTGATCAAAGAGTCCCCTCCTCGCAACGTG
Source organism: Mythimna ferrago (assembly GCA_910589285.2). Taxonomy (NCBI): domain Eukaryota; kingdom Metazoa; phylum Arthropoda; class Insecta; order Lepidoptera; family Noctuidae; genus Mythimna; species Mythimna ferrago. The sequence goes on along the minus strand of OU342673.1, from coordinate 11,902,749 downwards.
TATCGATAACGAGGTCATCATAAATTATTACTAAACAGCTGATTTTTTTTTTTGTTATTTAGTTTGAATTCATATAATTTAACAGTCATATTGTCCTACAAATTGCGCGGTACGTTATCCCGATCCTACGCTCAGAAATTGTTAACACCACAAGACCATTTTTCTCATTACTCACTGTAGGACAATTAGCTACCACAATCGATAGTTGTGTATAGGAAATTGTTGGGCGTCTCATCAAAATGAAGCTACTCACGGAAAATTAGCTTGATAGTAATCAAGTGGGGAAATATGTACTAGGGAACCCGGACTATGAATGATGATGCTCATGGTATGAATTTATAGTAAAAAACCTTTTCCAGCATGGCAGTTCAAGAACTCTGTTATTGCTCTAAGATCTTCGCTACCGAGACTTGACTTAAGCCATGTTACAATAATAATAATTCTTTATTTTCAGGGAACAAAGACCCATAACATTATACATAGAATAATCTTAAAAATAATAAACTAAGAAATATTAAGAACATACAACAACTAATCTATTTATTTTTACAAACTACTTCACACGAAGTTACGGCGTCGTGTTTCACTACGAGGTCGGTATCCTTCCACGAAATCGTCAATACACGACACCTTTCGGCCAAAACTCTCATTTGAAGAAGGTCTCCAAGTGTTGAGTCGGCACCCGCACCACAAACGACTTAAAATTAGTGTTGTGGCGCGACTCCAACTGTACGACTTAAAGTCCAGTTTGTCTTCACGCGTATATACTCCACGATCTCTCTCCAGCCTTCGTAAAGTGATGTAGTCTCGACACGTACAGCAACTTCTTGGATATTGCTGGAAGCAGGAACATTATGGGTCCTGCCAGCGCGGTACCGCACTGGTTCTGACAAGGAGGCTTCTTCTTCTCCACCTTTGTGAAAACATCCTCATCGCACGAGCCGTTAACTAGACCTTGTTGTTTCGAGTCCGCGTTTTGAGACTCTAAGCTCCTCTCCTTTCCCCTTTTCCTTTCCTTTCCTTTCGTTTTACCTGCTTGCCGCGTTGTTAGCGCTACAGCGGGTATGACGATAGCCGGCTAAAATCAGCCACACCTTTTTATGGACATCTTTCTCTTTCTTGCAATTTCATACGTCCTTCATTCGTGTTTATCGCGACTTCGGTGATCGTCGTCAGCTCTTTTGGACTAATCGTCATGCCTGCCTACCCGTTTTCCAAATATGTTTAGATCGTTTTCCAGCCTAAACGGATGCAGCCTACTCCTTTTTTCTATGTTTCTTATGTGGCCAACGCAGCAATTTGTTGAATCTATTTCTCATACACTGGTAACGTCATGAAAAAAAACAAGGAATGTGATCTTTATCTGCAACTTTTAAGGTCTCATTCCGCATGATGCAGGTCCTCACCGGACATGGTAAGTTCGGGAGGTTCCTGCACCTGATTCGTGTGGAAGAAACACCCGAGTGCAACTATTTTGTAGAACGCCCGGAGGACACGGTAGAGCATACGGTGGAGGGGTGCGCCGTTTGGGCGGAGCACAACCGTTTCCTCGTGGCGGTGATCGTCGGCAACGACCTCTCGCGCTGGGCCCTTCTACAAGCCACGGTCCGGAGCGAGGAAGAATGGCAGATGGTCGCCTCCTTTTGCGAAGCAGTAATGCTATCGAAAGAGGCGGCCGCACGCGTGAGGTAGCAGCCCTCACGCCCTAGCCGCCAGGATTTCAACCCCGATTTGCAGCCACCATAGGCGTGGGCCTGCGGACGGCGAGCAATGGGTAGCTCGTGTCGTCGACGGTGCGTAGTGTTCCAGGCGTAGTGTTAAAGAGATGTCAGCAGCGTCGGGGTGAAAGGCTTTGACCCAGCTGGGCCCTAGCTATTGGGGGCATGGGTAGTGCGAAAGAGAACCCCGGGGCCCTGGAATCAAGGCAAAGAAGGAACAGGAGTGGATATCTGTCTGACACGCCCTCACGTTCCGCCCAAAAGCGGGAGAAGTCATGGGATGATTTCCCACCCATAAAAAAAAACTGTCATGATTTCATGAAGTGTTATGAAGTACTTACAAATTATCTGCTAATTCCCGTGCAGCTTTTTTGGAGACTATGTTCAAATCGCATATAGTAACAGCAGGGAATGGCACATCCCATATCGCGCCTTGAGTGCTTTCTATAACCTGAAATGTCCAAATTTTGTAAGCACCTATTCTGTAAAAATCTCCTTAACAACGTAAGTGAAGTGCGGTTTATTACTGGCTGCAATGCTCGAAAGAGTTACTGTGACCCTAGAACGCAAAAGGCAACTGAAGGAACACAGGTGAGTTTTAGACTGTAAAAGTCTGACACGCGCTCTCGCTCCATCTAGAGCTGAAGAAGTTATCACCTCAAAAACGTATAGCTATAATAATGTTATTTAGAAAAATAAAATCCCTGCTCAATTCATCAAAATTTTAATTGTGTGATTTTTACAGAACAGAAATACTGTAGAGGTCCTTCGCAATTTCAGTACCCTTAAGTTGATATTCTACAATCGTTAACGCTAGTAGAAAACTGCAAATGTACGGGAATGACGTCATCTCAACGCTCAGTCACGTGGTCAGAACAAAAGAATTACGGGCGTGTCCAACTCGAGGCGTTCGACGCAAGAGAAACGGTTGTAACTTAGCTAGGGGGGCAGCATTGTCATTTTGCCTTTTACCTATATAGTTAAAAATCTCGTATTACTGGATTAACTTTTAATTTAGATCTGGAATAAATTTAATGTGATACGAGTATAGTTATCGATAATCATATAACGCGTCATCGTGAACGAATACAGAACTGATAAAAATGCAATGATGATCGATTGACTTCTTTGCTTGTAGTCATTTTCGAAGATATGCTGTTTTGTTACATAATATACTTGTTACTATTAGCATATAACTTATCACTTGTCGCATTGCAGCATAAGCATTGAAAGTGCCTAGGTAGACACTTACATGCAATGTTTGCGCTATATTACAATTAACCCTCCTACTTTCCTACCTTCCTGCCTTCCTGCCTTCCTACCTTCCTGCCTTCCTGCCTTCCTACCTTCTTACCTTTCTACCTTCCTACCTACGTTTATTGTGGAGGCTGGCAAGCAATATTCGCTAGCCAATTTAAGCCTAAGTCAATTGCAGCCAAACTCTATTTAAAGAACACACAGTAGGCAGGAACAGGAACAGTAAAGTGGCTGGCAGCAGTAACGTCGCACAGATAGGTAAGTGACGAAGACGAAGATGCTCAAATCCAATCCTATCCCATGCCTCGATCTGCCATTTTAATCGGTTTCAATAAGGTACTGGCACATCGAGGTTTAACAAAAGTAGTTACTAATAAGTATAGGGTTTTTAGGGTTCCGTAGCCAAATGGCAAAAAACGGAACCCTTATAGATTCGTCATGTCTGTCTGTCTGTCCGTCCGTATGTCACAGCCAGTTTTTTCCGAAACCATAAGAGCTATAATCCTGATGAAACTTAGTGAGTATTATGCACAAAAATATAAAAAAAAACAATAAATTTTGGGGGTTCCGATACATAGAACTGAAACTCAAATTTTTTTTTCATCAAACTCGTACGTATTTATTTATAGGTTATTATGGATAGGTCTTCAAAAATGATATTGAGGTTTTTAATATAATTTTTTTCTAAACTGAATAGTTTGCGCGAGAAACACTTCCAAAGTATTCTAAAATAAGAGAATGATAAAACTAAAAAAATAATAGTTTAAAAAACTAAAAAACACGCTTTTAGCACGCACTAAAAATTACAAAATAATTCGGACATTTAGTATGATGACTCAAGAGTTTTCCCTTTGCCAAATCTTCATTAGATCGCAGGTGAACATTAACAATTTCAGTTCGTGACGAACGATAAATAATTACCTATGCGAAATGGTTATAAGTAGGTAATCATCTTTATTAAATATTTACTATGATTTATTATGGAAGAAAGCATGGAGCGTTTATGTAATCTTTACTCTTTTTGGACAAAACGCTCCACGCTTTCTTTCACAATAAATCATAGTAAATATTTAATAAAGATGATTACCTACTTATAACCATTTCGCATACCCATGCGAAATGGTTATAAGTTAAATTACAAAATAATTCGGACATAAGTACCCACTTATGTCCGAATTATTTTGTAATTTTTAGTGCGTGCTAAAAGCGTGTTTTTTAGTTTTTTAAACTATTATTTTTATTTTATACTTTTTAGTCTTCTTATTATTCAAAATTAATGTTGTTCCCACGAGTAGTGGACAAATAGACGGTCCCCCCCCCCCAGAGGTCCATGTAGGGGGGCAAGGCTAATTACAATAGAGTTGCGCCCGGTGCCCTAAGGTGACTCTAGCGACATGATATTTTTTACCACCCTCATACCATTCAGCCCTCGGCGCGTATCCTACCTTGGCTTAGGTGGGATCTCATAGACTCAAAGCCCAATCTTCGTATTCCTCTCGTCGAACCTTATTGATTGATACCCATGACATGATAATTTGGTAAGAAAATGTCATTTCGCATTATTTTCAGCAAACCCTTTCATTTAATACCCATATCATGGGGGTGCATTTCAAATAGCCAATCCGCCATCTTGGATGTCCGCCATGTTGGATTTAAGTCACGTGACATTTTTTTCGTATTCCTGACAGCAAACCCTTTCATTTGATACCCATATCATGGGGGTGGATTTCAAACAGCCAGTCCGCCATCTTGGGGAGGCCACTATATTGGATTTGTAATGACGTTTTTTTAGCTAGTCATGTATTGTCATCAGAACTCAGAGCGTGTGCAAAATTTCATCCCTAATCGAAACCGGGAAGTGGGTCAAATTAAGATTCCAAGATTTTCTTACATACATAGTTACAAGTGAAGCTATTAAGAAGCTAATAATAAAAGCGTGTTAAAAAAAATATATGATGTACATTACCATGCAAACCGCCAAAGAAAATTGGTTTGAACGAGATCTAGTAAGTAGTTTTTTTTAATACGTCATAAATCTAAAAAAAAAGACACTATCCTCGGTAGAACTCATAATTTCAAAACAGTACGAGTTTTCTTAGATCTCGTACACAAAACACAAAGAAACCAATAATTTGACTAATTAGGTACAAAGAAAGAATAACGTACCTATAATACGAGTATAGAGGTTATTTGAACTGAACTGTAAAGACGTGCATAAAGAATTTGTGTTATTTTAAATTCATCGCCACCAACTGAAATAAGTAGATATCGACTTTAGGTAGCTGTATTTTAAGTTGATATGTACATTGTACTTATTTGACTATTTGTGTCATAAATGCCGTAAAAAAATATTGAGTGCAATGGAACATTGCAACTAAAGCAAAAATTATATCAAGATCTAAATCCAAATCCGAAAAAAAAGAGTACCTACTCTTTCTAATGATACTCGCAAGAACTCACGGTTACGATGGGATTCCTTGCATACCACCTGTATGCGGTGATGACGAAGTAAGTCGCAATACTGATGCTTAACAACACTGCAAACGCCCAACAGCACCTAGGTGTGATGTGAATACCTTCAGAATCATTAGAAGCAAACATACATGTACAAACTCACGCTTTCCCATGCAGGTGGGCAGGAAATACAGAACGCTACTTGGCAGGGCCCACCCGCACTGGACCCGCGTGGTGGATTACGGCCAATGCCCTCTCCTAGAAAGGAGGCCTGAATCCCAGCAGTGGGAACATTAAAAAGGCTGATGATAATGATGATGGCATAGGGCCCAAACACAAAACTGTGATGTAAAGTCGCATCATAAAAATCTACGAGCACGCACCACGTGATGGGAAATTCTCGAGAACATTCTCTTAGCGAGAACTATGCGGAAATGTTCTCGAGAATGTTCTCCGAGCAGAGAACTTACGAGAACTTAAAAACTGAGTAACGAAACCTAAACTTCATTTAATCCCTTTTTAAAATTTGAATGATACACTCGAGAGCACAAAATTCGCACATCATAACTCTTTTTGTTAAGGCAGTTTTTGTCATGAATGTGAATAGTTATTGAAAACATGTCGTTACCTTTCTAATGATATAAAATACAGTGTAAAAAAATATCCTTGAAAGGGTTTAGAGCACAAAATCCAACAAATGGGAAAAATTACCAAATTTCACTTAAGAAAGAATAAGAGTCAAACTTAAAATTCTTGGTCATCCTGTTTGTCAATAAAGTGTATTCCCTCCCTTAGCCTTATTTACAGCTGTTACTCGATTTTTTATCAGCCGCATTAATTTTACCATGAAATCTTAGGGTATAACGTCCCACTTCTCGTCAATGACAAATTGAAGCTCTTGGAGGCGTGGAGAGCCAGGTTTTTGGCACTAAGTCTTCTTTTAAGGTCATTCCAGATATGCTCAATTGGATTAAGATCAGAACTACGAGCTGGCCTCTGTATCGCAATGATTCCAACGTCTTACATGTAGTCGCAAACTGTTCTAACAACATGCGATCTAGTGTTGTTCTGCATTAAGGAAAAAAAATCTACCATAAGCCACACAAGTGGCTTCACACATTCTTTGAGCACTTTTTTGATGTATCATAAAACCGTCAACCCTCTCCGATAACAGGCCAGTAGTGGCTCAGTGATGAATACAATGTCAGTTTTTATGTCCAACATTATGCCACCCCAATTCGCCTCCAAAGCCCATTTCTTTGCTTATGCAGCATTGTTAAAATTGCCCTGATGACCTTCTGTAGACCCTGCAGCATCGATCATGGTCATCCAGGTCATTCTGCACTTATCAGAAAACACAACAGCTTGTCATTAGGCATACATCCAATTTAAGTGTTTCGTGGCAAATTATTGCCGGGCTTGTCGGTGAGCTGTGGTCAATTTGGTTCCATTTAAGGAGTGATGTGTAATCAGGCCGGCTTCAGGTGAAGCCGGCCTGATTATGCCGGCCGGATGAAAAGACTAGGTAGTCTTTTCCTAATCGTCTACTGACTTATACTGATATTGCAAACTTCTTGAAGCTGTTGTGTCAGTCAATCGTGTTCAGTAGCCGATTTGTCAAAATACTTGTTACAGAAAAGCGATAATCCCGCCCTGATCCAATGCACAACCGGCCATATCCTGGTCGCCGAATATACCCACGGGTCTCTTAAAACCTCTGGTATACCAGACGAACAGGAAAGCAGCTAAAATTTAGCTATCGGGCGACTTCATTTTGATTATGGCCTGCTTTGGGCAAGGCAATAACTTGAGCGGCTTCTACGGGCGTGGTATCCATATTTTTCCAGTAAATTCGTCTGTTTCTAATTGAGACTTTATCACCTTAACGGAAACTGATTAAAACTCCAAAACAGCACCCTTTTTGTAGCTCTAGGTAAAGGTGCAAGTAGTGAAATGAAAATGGGTGAATTTGGGGAATTGGGTACCTATACCGCTGGTTTTTGTGAGTTACTTGAAGGTCAATGATCTTAATTTGATGTTTTTATAAAGCTAACTTTGTATGCTTCAATTTTGCTTAATAATTTGTACTCAATATCTTTAGATTTAAGAAAAAAACAGTATTAAACGAAATTACAAGCCATGTGCGATTTTTTTGCTCTCAAGCGTAGATGAAATGTGTGTTATTTTATAAATGCACTTCGACCGTTTATTCAATATGAACCACAGCGTAGTGCAACAGGGTAGCGGACGGGGTGGAGCAGCAACCGCGTGCGCAAGCAATGTATTTTTTGGTTATTATTTTATAGTACACTATTGTAACTATTGTGACAGGTATTAATTTTCTTCATCATCATCATTTCAACCGAAAGACGTCCTCTGTTGGACATAGGCATCCCCCCCAAGTGTCACCATAATGATCGGTCCTATGCGTCTCGCATCCATTGCATTTCCGCGACCCTCACCCAGTCATCGTCTTCCAGTACATGGTCGCCATTCCAGAACCTTTCGTCCCCATCACATAACCTTTCGTCCCCATCGACCATCTGTTCTGCGAGCCAATTCTTTGGGCTACGTCTGTAACCTTGGTTCTCCAGCGGAAATCTTCATTTCTGATGTGATCACGCAAGAAAACTCCGAGCATAGCCATTTCGTTTCGGAGCCATATGTCATCAGCTTCCCGATCGCTACCCAGCCGAGTTGGATTCGACGATTGACCTCTTTCTCGAAGTTAGACCTACCCAACTGGACCATCCGTCCCAGATAAACGTAGTCGTCCACAACTTCGAGTATAGAGTCTCCGATCTTGATAGGAGTGGGTGCTACATGGATTTTTACCATGAGTTTGGTTTTGTCCATGTTCATTTTAAGTGCCACTCTTTCCGAAGCTCTATTGAGGTCACCTAGCATTGTACTGCGCTCCTCTGTAGTCTCAGCCATGACTACTATGTCGTCGGCAAACCGAAGGTGAGTTCCATAACCTTAAAGACATCCTCCATTGTAGCCTTAAACAGTTTCGGAAAAATGATGTCTCCTTGCCTCACACCCCGCTGCAAGAGGTGAGGTTGCGAGATCTGGTCCTGAAGTCGGACTGACATGGTGACGTTTTTTAATATACACTTTAGCATTTCGATGTATCGATAGTCAATCTGGCACGGTTGGAGAGACTGCAATAAACCCAAGTCTCGATCGAATCGAAGGCTTTCTCGTAGTCCACAAACGCTCAGCAAAGAGGCTGATTATACTCCTCAGTTTTGCTTATAACCTGCCGCAACGTATGTATGTGATCCACGGTGCTGAAGCTTTAGAATTCGGCTTGTTCGGGACGCTGGAAGTCGTCAAACCTGCGCGCGAGACGGTTCGTTATTACCCTGGAAAATAGCTTGTAGACATGGCTCAGAAGTGAGATGGGCCTGTAATTTTTAAGGAGGGTTTTATCATCCTTATTAAAGAAGACTACCACCATATCTCTGCTCCATGCCTTTGGGTTTTACTTCTGAAGGGCGGTTAGAATCGGTTTTCCACACGCCTTCAGGAGCTCGGCGGTAATTCCGTCTTCACCCAAAGCCTTGTTTTTCTTCAACTGCTTCAGAGCCATCCTAATCGCGTACAGGCTAACGTCCGGGATATATTCAATATAGTGTCGAGTCAATCTAGTGCTTAGGTCGTTTGCTAGATTTGCTGCGGGTTTGGTGAATGACGTGTATTACTGTCCAGAAATTGCCTCGATCTCTCCCAGAAGCTCCAATTTGGCGGATATGACTATGCCATCGTCTGTCTTCGGTTTCGTGAGCTGGCTCTGCCCAGTAGAGAGATCTCTTGCAAACGCCTTGGAGTCCCTATTTTGCTCAATCACGTCTTTAATTTCTCCGGTGTTATAGTGACGCAGATCGCATTTCAAGGACTTAGAGATCCTTTTATTGAGCTCCACACATCGCCTGAAGACTGCAGAATCATCATTAATAATCATCTCACGCTTCTCCTTCATATGCTAGAGAGTTCGGTTCGTGAGCCTCTTGCTCTTATTTGTACGAGTCTTACAGAATTCAGACCCGACCGTATGGACAGTTTCCACGAACCCATCATTGTATTCGTCCATGGAGCTTTCTAGACACTCGCAACGATTGTGGAGTTTGAGCTGAAAGTTCTCGGGGTTTTAGATCTGAATCTGTGCTGGGCGGAGCGGGGAATTCATGAGTCGAGACCTTTCAAGCTTGATATTGATATTCAATGTGCCTCTCTCTAACCATGCGGTGAATACTTCCAGTTTTCACCACATTGATCACAGAGACATCATTGAATATTTGCTTCTTCGTCGACAGGAAGTTGACAGGACGTTCCGAGAATATTCTCATTTTGAGAATGTTCCTTTTCCCCATAACTCGTAAATAGTGGGGTTCCTGCACAACAACCTTTTTTTGCAGTTTTTGCTGCGGACGGTACGGAACACTTCGTGCCGGAAAACTTATTACCATTATAATAAACTCTTTTGATGAAAAGAAAAACCACAAAAACCAATCTCAATAGAATATAGTCCCAGGATAAAAAGTATCATAATAATAAATGCTATTCCAGGATATGGGCGACCCGTTTACCTACCAAATTTATCAAAATTCGTCCAGCTGTGTGAGCGTTGCGGACTAATGACCATACACACACACATACATAAAAGCTTTTGCCTTTGTAAAATATTATTGTGCTAAGGTTATTTAGACCTTAAGATGCTCTCTCACCGGGAGCATTCGCGTGTAATACAACATTATAAATTCGACTATGAGCATTACATTACAATAGTATCTCCCTGACTGACGATCATTCGCGTGTAATGTAATATTGAGACGAAGCGGATTGATGTATGACGAATTGATGTTACAAGTTGTATCAAGATATTACACATTGTATCATAACAAGGTGCCAAAAAAAAAAATAAGGTGCGCATTGTAGTGCTCGGTTCTCCTCCTTAAGGAATACCTGTTTTATATAAGGTATGCATTGTAATGCTCGGCACTGATGTAATGCTTTTTTTTTTTTTTTTCGATGGGAAAAGTCATGACAACCCCCGCTCTTGGGCGGAGCGGGAGATAGTGTCAGACTCTTACTGACTAAAAAACCCATCCCGTTCCTTCAAGCCTTCATACCGAGGCTCGAGCGCCCTTTCGGATAACCCTGGCCCCAGTAGGCTTCGACCCGGCTGGGCCCCTGCTGTTGCTGACAACTCCTTGAGGCGCGCGGGAACAGCGCGCGCCGTCGACGACTTGGGCTTGGTCCGGACAGTTACCGGACGGCCGGACAGTGAGCTACCCATTGCTCACTGTCCGCAAGCCCGCGCCTACGGTGGCCGGAAATCGGGATCGGAATCCCGGCGGCGGCGAGAGCGCCGTTGCCTGATGCGGTCGGCCTCCTCCTTAGCGAGCATTACTGCTTCGCAGAAGTCGGCGACCGCCTGCCACTCCTCCTCGCTCCGGACCATGGCCTCGACCAAGGCTCGGCGCGAGAGGTCTCCGCCGCCGATCACCCCCACGAGGGCACGGCGATGCTCCGCCCAAGCAGGGCACACCGCGGTTGTGTGCTCCACCGTGTCCTCCGGGCGTTCCGCACAGTGGCGACACCCGGGCGTCACTTCCGCTTTAATTCGGAACAGGAACCTCCCGAACTTACCATTTCCGGTGAGGACCTGTGTCATGCGGAAGGTAAGGACGCCGTGAGGTCTTTCCAGCCACGCCTCAAAGAGGGGACTTATCGCCGTAATTGTGGCGTGCCCATGACGGGGTTGCGATAGTCGCTGACGCCATTCCACCATGAGATCCCGCCGGAGCTCTGTCCGCCATGCCGTGACCTGTCGCGGCAGAGGACTTTCACCCCGGCGTTGCATCTCCACGCGCATGTCGTACATGTGTGCAAGGACTGTTGCCTCCAGATCCCACGGTGGTAGGCCAGCCAGAAGGCTCGCCGCTTCGCAGGAAATCGTGCGGTATCCCCGCACCATCCGAATTGCCATGACCCTCTGGCAGGCGTTCAGAATGGCCGCCGGTCGCTTTCGCAGCGACGGCGCCCACACCGGCGCCCCGTAGAGGGCCATGGACCGAACGATCCCCGCGTAGAGCCTCCGGCAGGAGGCGTCTGGACCCCCAAGGTTGGGCAGGAGCCGCTTGAGAGCGGCCCCAGCCCGGTTGAGTTTGGGAGCCAGACGTCGGAAATGCTCCTCGAAATTCCATCGGCTGTCGAGGATGAGTCCCAGGTACCTCATCGATGTCCCGACGCCGATGCGAACTCCTCCTACCGTTAGTTGGGAACCCGACGGTGGCGCGTTCCGACGGCCGCGACCGTGAAAACACATGGCCTCGGATTTGCGCAGCGCCACCTCGAGTCCCAACTCCTGGATCCTACCAACGACTATCGCAACCCCGCGCGTCGCTAAAGCGGCCGCCGCCCGGTACGACTCTCCCTGCGGCACTGATGTAATGATCAAATCTGTAACGTTACATTACACGCGAATGCTCCCGATGAGTGAGCATCTTTAAAGTTTTTATGCTTGTGAAAAACCTACCTTTCAGCCAAATTGAAACCGTCCATCACGATGTATTTGTAGCCGTGCAAATCCGTCCTCTTGCAAAACTCCACGAACTTGTTCATGCAGAACAGTTTCTTTCTCCCATTCCTCTCATGCAAAAATTCTTTGGCCGTAATATTGCTCTTCTCTGATGCAATCTGAACCATATTTAAAGTTTACGAGGCTAAGCAAATGTCCACTCAATATGAACAAGGGGCATAGACTGGTGAACTACACACGATATAGTAATTATTAAACTAGATGATCTATCATAGATAGTGCGACCACGTTTTATAAATATTAAAGTAGGTACCGCGGTTAATGGACGACACGGTTCTATAAAGTTCTGCTTAATTAAGGGGTTCTATTTGCTTGCCCATTTTTTGAGGTACTCAAAACTATGCTTTCATCGATTTTTCTATTTGAGGTCGGATTAGTATCATAACATTTATCTGATTTTTAACCGACTTCGAAATGGAGGAGGTTCTATGTTCGGCTGAATGTATGTTTTTTTTTATGTATGTTCACCGATATCTCGGTCAATTGTGGAACGATTTTTAAACATTTTTTTTTTTGTTGAAAGGTTATGCTTCCAAGTTGGTCCCATAGAAATATTGTTATGATCTGAAGATATGGAACAGAACTCCTCATAGAATCACAGCAGAACTGTGGTTACAAGTAAAGTTGCTTTGTTTATACGTGTAGTCGATGACTGATTGTCAGAAAAGGGGGGGGGGGATGTATCGAACTAATCTGATGATGAAGCTAGAAGGAAAAAAAATAAATTAATGTAATCTAACCGTGCTTGGGATTATTACAATCGTATGAGATGCACTGTGGCTATAAGTTATTTAAGTTTGTCTAAGGGGTACTTTTTAGTGGTGGTAGCATAACTAAAAAGAATAAAATAAAAAAAATATAACTGACTTCAATGTTAAAAAACACTGAAAAGTATAAAATAACTTTACTTTCGGAAGTCGGTGTTAAATAACGAAGAGACAAAACTATTATAGAAACACCGACTTCCGAAATTAAAGTTATTTTATACTTTTCAGTGTTTTTTAACATTGAAGTCGGTTATATTTTTTTTTTAAGTTTTTTTATGTTATATTCTTAAAATTGGTAAGATCTTCCGTATCTGATAAGCAAGCTTGCTTTCAGATTGAAGTCAGGTTTTAACTGAGGTGAAACAGAAGGGCAACAACAAGGGGACGCCTCAAGCGATAAATTCTCTCTTGAGGAGTTGTTGGAGGAAAGCCACGACGTCCTCACTTTCGCTCGGGCGGCGCACTGCCGTGTCTTCGCTGAGGCGTTCGGCGACGGCAACCTCCTGAGTCCAGTCTTGATCCAGGCCAAGGTTCCTACGGACCGAATGTTTATAGGAAACTGCCAACCCATTTGCGAAGCACTAATGCGAACAAAGAAGGTTGTGGATAGCGCGAGGTAAAGGCAATCGTCACGCCCCAACCGAAATAAGGAACTCTTATAAGCCTATGTGTAATAATAGTAGATTATGTGACTAGGGGATAAAGCAGAAAAAGGCAAAGAGACTTGTTAAACAGCGGCTGCACTCCCTCTCGCACAAAGTGCACCTCACTAACATAAGAGGTCTGCACTCCAATATCATCGCAGTCCACCATCACCTGGAGACTGAAAAACCAGCTCTCTTCTTCCTTTTGGAGACGCAGATTTGGTGTCCGTCCGACGTGTCGTACCTTTCCTACCCAGGGTTTACCTTGGAGCACAATATTAAACCACGTGCGGGTGTATGTATGTACGCCCGGGACGACATCTGCTATCGGCGTTTCCGTAACCTTGAGAACTCCAGTTTCTCGATGCTTTGGACTTTGGTGGACATAGGCCTGGATAAAATAATCTACGCTTGTGTCTACCGCTCGCACAGTGGAGATCGGGAGATATCCGGACTCACACAGCATCTGAGTGAGGCGGCTAATGCGGCTCTACAGCGGTACCCTTCTGCCCAATTGGTGTTACTGGGGGATTTTAATGCCCACCATCAATAGTGGTTATACCCACACCAGTCCACAGACTACGCTGGTCGAGAGATGCGAAAACTAGCGCTAGCATTAAATCCAGCCAGCGGTCCTGACGGGATACCAGCGGTCGTGCTTAAAACTTGTGCACCTGAATTGTCTCCAATCTTGACACGCCTATTTCGCCTCTTATATGAGCTGGAAAAGTGCCGATTGCTTGGAAGCAAGCTAACGTGCAGCCTGTGCCTAAGAAAGGCAGTCGAGCTGACCCGGCAAACTACCGACCCATTTCTGTCACTTCCTTCCTCTGTAAGAATATGGAATGGGTGCTTAACAGGAAGTTTCTAGCATACCTAGAAGCAAACGACATCAAGAAGTCTGCGATCCAATCACACAAAACCAGTCTACTGGGGATCTTCTAGCGTATGCCACTCATATCTGGAGCGAGGCCATCGAGAAGCATGGGGAAGCGCTTGCCGTCTCCAATCTCTCTTGATATCTCGAAGGCTTTCGATAGGGCCTGGCATGAAAGCCTTATTACTAAGCTTCCTTCCTTCGGTTTACCCGCTGGTTTGTGTGATTGGATCGCAGGCTTCTTGAGGGATCGATCCATCCGAGTGGTTATTGATGTCTGCTCGTCCGATCAAATGGATATTAATGCCGGGGTCCTTCAGGGGTCAGTGCTCGCGGCAACACTATTTTTGCTGCACATAAATGATCTATTTAAACCCGGTATCTTTGGGTATGCAGACGACAGCACTATTGCTGAGAGATATGTGTCTGACGCACGAGCTAGCGGGTCACAGATCCAGTCATTCTGAGATGCTATGGTTGAACGCTTGAACTCGTCTTTGAAGGCAGTCTCCGATTGGGGCGATGCCAATCTGGTCAAGTTCAATGCATCCAAAACCCAGGCGTGTCTTTTTTCCGCTAAACGGAGCAAATTCCACCCGGCTCCATCTTTCCGGGGTGTGACCGTGAGTAAAAAATATTTTTCATTAATCATACTCTGAAAGTAGGTCTGAAGTTGCCTGAGGAGCGGGTTGAAAGTGATACTTTTCATCCATAGGGAGTTTTACTTTCAACTGACAGCTGTCATGTTCCAATTTTCCATACAGCCAATCAATCGCAGCACGATATAAAATTGAAATAACTTAAAGATTAAGATAACTTAATCTTCAATTTTTTAGAGATTAATTATAGTACATTATGATGTAAGTGTGTAATGTTAGTGATTACAGTCGAGGCGGTATTTAGACCCGAGCCGTGGCGAGGGTCTTAAGAGAGCCGAGAATGGTAACCATTAATTACTCACGTGTATCATACGACATTATTCAATACTCTTGTGATAAAATAACAGTAAAACTAGTAATTTTTTTTTGTGACATGGCGGTAAAAATCTGTTTTCATATGCGCGCGCATAGGTAATTTTTTTATTTATCCCTAGGGGAAGGCTAAGGTATTTTGATCATACTACCTAGTCTTACGTTTATGTTTTTTGCGTGAAAAATTTTTACTATAATGTCTTTCGTAGTGACAATGGAATACGCATGTAACATATTCTAATGATTTTGTAGTATTTAATTTTATTTAATTAATACAGCCACTGAATTTGTCTCGAATAAATCAAGCCAAAAACCATCTTAGAATGGCGGCCATAGACCACAAAAAAAAAAAAAACATTTTTATTTGAATGTATCTACGATTTATTTAATAAATGTTTTTTTTTTTTTATTAAATATATCGTTTGTACAAGTTAAAATGGTCAAAATTGCATGTAAAATAAGTAAGTAAGACACTAATATATACCATTGAACGCAATAACTTATGTGAAATTTTTTCTTACTCAAAATTTGTTTTGCGAACAAAGAGGTTGAACAAAAAGGTTTTAACTACATTATAGCACTAGTGCGTAATGGTAATCAAAATGTCACAGTTTGGTAATAAATTCCTATATATACCTAAGTGTAGTGCAATAAGAGTCACTTTCTGAGCAAGTGTATTGAAAAATAATATTATATTTTTAAGTGACTTATTTGTTCAACTATTTCTTTAAAATACTTTATTTTTAAAAGATTACAATTAATTTCTAATTTTTCATTAATGAGGCTGAATAGCTGGCCGGTCACAAAAAAAAAAAACAAAATCGTTGGTTTTTTCGAGTTTTGTTTACATTTCCGTATAGCGGAGATTTGTATAACACGATAAGTTCATCAGATTAAAATAGTGATTTAACGCCGAATCTATACTAATAAAGCTTGTTTGTTTGAAAAAAGAGTTTGTTTGTTTGAACGCGCTAATCTCATTAACTACTGTCCCCCTAGCCAAGTTACAAACGTTTCGCTTGCGCCGAACGCTTCGAGTTGACCTTGTCGCCAATTCTTTTGTGCTGACCACGTGACTGAGCGTTAAGACGACATCATTCTCTTACATTTGAAGCTTTCTACAAGCGTTAACTATTGCAGATTAACAACTTGGCTAGGGGTACTGGTTCGAATTGTAAAATTCTTTTTATGTTGGATAGTCCATTTATCGAGGAAGGCTTTAAGCTATATAACATCACGCTGCGACCAATAGGAGCGAAGCAGCAGTGAAAAATGTTGCAAAAACGGAGAAAATTGTTCGTATTTGAGGGCTTCCGTTGCATGCGCTGCGTAAATGGTTCAAGTTCATAGGCGAAGGGTAGCCAGCCTTTCGGTGTTTTACAGGATGCACTTTGGAGAGTGTGCGCAGGAATTACATGACTTAATTCCACCATCTCACTTCTACCATCGGACAAGCCGACGAACGGCGAGTATCCACCCTAATGTTGTTGAAACCTCTACGATCCGGACCAAGCGTTTCGCCTCGTCGTTTATACCACGTACATCGAGGGACTGAAACAATTTGCCTGCTGCGGTCTTCCCGTCTGATTATAATTTAGGTGTCTTTAAGGCAAGAGTGAATAGGCTCTTAATAAACTAGTGCGCCTCACCATCAACGATTGCATCACTGCTTACCATCAGGTGGGATCGCAGTCAAGCACTAGTTTAAAAAAAAAAAAAGCTACCTACCCAAAAAATATGTAAGAAAGAATTCCTCTTTAAATGATCTAAAAAAATGTCCCATACATGTCTATCTTTTAAGATTAACTCATTATAACCTTTTTTAAGGTAAACAAATTTGGTCGAAATTAATGCATTATTGCCAATTATTTGCCAAAGAGTTTTATCAACATAATAAATATTATTATTAATCCTTAACCAAATAAATGTGTTGTTGATTAAGAGTATTTAACTGTGACCAAAATTTTCCTATACCTTAAAACTATCTACGTAAGAGTACATTTGGGGGAAGGTAGTACAAATTTTCTTTCAAAGTTTACTTTAGTAGGAGACGGGAAAGTACGTACTTCATTTTGAAAATAAAAAATTGAAATTCATCACGATTTAGGCAGTTATTACACTGCCGCGCACCACGCTGCGTAGCGAGTGAAAACACACCTACGCACGTACTTGCGGGAGTGCAGATCTGCATCATCGTGCTGGTTTTTTATGCACTTACGCGCGTAGGTGCGTTTTGTAAATTCACGCAGGCACTCATTTCATCCAAAATCACGCACGGTACTACGAGACTCAGTGTGGCATACCTTGCGTGTCGCCCCGCACCCACGCGCGTGAATACATATTCCTGCATATAAGTGCGTGATCTGCATTAACGCGCGTGGATACATTTTCAGTGTGTTGGACTGTGCGTGTTTTCTATACAAACTGAGATACTTACAAGCAACATTAAGACACTCATTCACGCACTACGCTGCGTGGTGCGTGGCAGTGTAATAACCGCCTTAGGAGAAAGAGTGACTAGCAATGAGGATTTAATATCGAAAGTTTACCCTGATATCGCCGAAATAGAAAATAAAGATTATCAATGGATGTGTCAAAGGGCAATTTTGGCGACGAGAAAAGTTATTGTTGTGAAAAAGAAATTAACGACCTAATTTTAACTAAACTTCCAGGAGATATAGATATAGGTCCATTACCCACAGGAGTTTCTTAATTCTTTTAAACCCGAGTGGCCTTCCCCCACATTCCCTCAAGTTAAAAATAGGTGCCCCAATAATTTTACTTAGAAATCTTAAACCACCAAATTTATACAATGTAACGGGACCCGACTTCAAGTCAAATGTCTTCGCAATAACGTGATCGTTGCAATTTTTGACTGGTCCAGCAGCAAACAATGCTTATATCTCGCATCCTAATGATTCCAAATGATTTACCTTTTAATTAAAAAAAAAGAATTCAATTTCCCGTTAACTTATCTTTTGCCGTAATAATTAACAAATTACAGGGGCAAACATTTAAACACGTATTAATCGATTTATGTACGTCAAGACTACTTTTCACACGGCTAACTATAATTATATCGTGTTGTCAAAATCGGGTTGCGGAGAAAATCAGTATATTCTTCTGCCACAATAAAATAAAACTAAAAATATTATTTACGAAGAAGTACCTTAAAATCTTAATCTTAATCTTAATCTCTGTGATCAATGCGGTGAAAACCGGGAGTGATCACCGTATGGTAAGAGGCACATTGAATATCAATGTTAAGCTTGAAAGATCTCGACTGATGAAGTCTACGCTCCGTCCTGCACAGATCCAGATCCAAAACTCCGAGAGCTTTCAGCTCGAACTTCAAAACCGTTTCGAGTGCCTAGGAAGCTCTGTGGACCAATATAATGATGGGTTCGTGGAAGCTGTCCATACAGTCGGGTCTCAGTTTTTTAAGACCCGTACAAGTAAGACCAAGAGGCTCACGGATCAAACTCTCGAGCTCATGAAGAAGAGGCGTGAAATGACTTTGCAGTCTTCAGATAATGCGTGCACGTACCGGCAGCTCAATAAACAGATCTCGAAGTCTCTGAAACGCGACCTTCGCCGATTTAATACCGAGAGGATTAAGGACGCGATTGAGCGGAATAAGGGCTCCAAAGTTTTTGCACGGGATCTGTCTATTGGGCAGAGCCAACTCACGAAACTGAAGACCGAAGATGGCAGAGTCATATCCGCCAAATCGGAGCTTCTGGGAGAGATCGAGGCATTTTATGGACAGTTATACACGTCGATCTCCAAACCCGCTACAGATCTGGCAAACGACCCAAGAGCTAGATTGACTCGACACTACACTGAAGATATCCCGGACGTCAGCCTGTACGAGATTAGGATGGCTCTGAAGCAGTTGAAGAACAACAAGGCGTCGGGTGAGGACGGAATTACGGCTGAGCTCCTGAAGGCGGGTGGAAAACCGGTCCTAAAGGCCCTTCAGAAGTTGTTCGATTCCGTCATACTCGAGGGAAAAACGCCACAGGCATGGAGCAGAAGTGTGGTGGTACTCTTCTTTAAGAAGGGTGATAAAACCCTGCTGAAGAATTACAGGCCCATCTCACTTCTGAGCCATGTCTACAAGCTGTTTTCCAGGGTCATCACGAACCGTCTTGCGCGCAGGTTTGACGACTTCCAGCCTCCCGAACAAGCCGGATTCCGAAAAGGTTTCAGCACCGTAGACCACATACATACGCTACGGCAGGTCATACAGAAGACCGAGGAGTATAACCTGCCTCTCTGCCTAGCGTTTGTGGACTACGAGAAAGCTTTTGATTCGATCGAGACTTGGGCTGTGCTACAATCTCTTCAGAGGTGCCAAATTGACTATCGGTACATCGAAGTGCTGAGGTGTTTGTACGAAAACGCCACCATGTCAGTCCGACTCCAGGACCAGACCTCGAAACCTGTCCTCCTGCAGCGAGGTGTGAGGCAGGGAGACGTCATCTCTCCGAAACTGTTCACGGCCGCAATGGAGGATGTCTTCAAGGTTCTGGACTGGAGTGGACTAGGCATTAATGTCAATGGCGAGTACATCACTCACCTTTGGTTTGCCGACGACATAGTAGTCATGGCGGAGACTATGGAGGAGCTCAGCACAATGCTCAATGACCTCAGTAGAGCTTCTCTAAGAGTGGGTCTTAAAATGAACATGGATAAAACCAAAATCATGATTAACAACCATGTAGCGCCCACTCCTATCAAGGTCGGAGACTCTACACTCGAAGTTGTGGACGATTACGTCTACCTCGGACAGACAGTCCAGTTGGGTAGGTCTAACTTCGAGAAAGAGGTCAACCGTCGAATCCAACTCGGTTGGGCAGCGTTCGGGAAGCTACGCGGTATCTTCTCGTCCAACATACCACAGTGTCTCAAGACGAAAGTCTTTAACCAGTGCGTGTTGCCAGTGATGACATATGGCTCCGAAACGTGGTCGCTCACAATGGGCCTCATCAGAAGGCTTAAAGTCACCCAAAGAGCAATGGAAAGGGCTATGCTCGGGGTTTCCTTGCGTGATCGAATAAAAAATGAAGATATCCGCAGGAAAACTAAGGTTGCCGACATAGCACAAAGAATTGCCAAACTTAAGTGGCAATGGGCAGGGCACATCGCTCGAATTTACGTGAAGTTATGTCATTATTTTGGGAGCTTTAAAGCGTCTGTAAAGCAAAACGGTCCACGGAATGTGTCTGGGAGTATTGGCGACTTGATTTTAAAGATATTGCCTAAAATATACGTAAAAATCGGCTTGGAGAATTTACGTGAAGTAAGTACTACTAAGAAGCAAGGGCACATTGCTCGCAGAACAGATGGCCGTTGGGGCCGAAAGGTTTTGGAGTGGCGACCGCGTATCGGAAGACGCAGTGTTGGAAGGCCTCCTACAAGGTGGACCGATGACCTGGTGAAGGTAGCAGGAAACCGATGGATGCAGGACGCACAGGAACGTTCAATGTGGCGACGCTTGGGGGAGGCCTATGTCCAACAGTGGACGTGTATCGGCTGAAATGATGATGATGATGATGACCTTAAAATATATTCTTTTAAAAACTTCTTAATCGCGATCATAATAACAGAAATTGACGCGGACGAAGTCGCGGGCTCCCCCTCCCGTCTCTCCCGGCATTGCAAATCTGTACCTCAGAGGTAAACAATAGTAACTCCACTTTTTTGAAAATATGTTTTTTTGCACTGTTAAAATCGTAAGAACCAGTTCTACGTAATGGTATAGGTCATCAAGTCCTACGACATCTAGGAAGAGAAATATCCAGTCGTATATGACAAAAACATATCGGGTATAGGACTTAAAATGATGATAAGATTGTTTACTCCCCAGCTTCACGCGCACTTAATAATGTTCTAAACTTTATTGTAATTATGTGTAATACATAATAATTCCATCTAATAATTATAAAAAATACAATTGAGTTTGTTTCAATATCTTTAAAGCAATTATGTTAAAATACATTTAAAGTTTCTATCCGCGCGTTTTTACCTCTCCTCATTGATATACAAAAAACCCCCTCTCCTGTAAAATTTACTTTTTGGCACATACTGTTGTTTACCTCTGAGGTACAGAAATGTCCAGTATCACGAATGACGAGTTTGTGACAGTTACCACTAGGTGCCATAAGGCGGCCGCTTGCGCATAGCTTCAGGAAGGCCGTTTGCCTTGTTTTATTACTTCATGGCATATATAACTACAAAACTCGACGTTTCGCCTTTGAACGGTCAAAGGCCTCCTTTTTGAGGCGGGAAACCATCGAATATCTCCTCCCGCTTTGGATGGAGCGAGAGAGGTACCGGATTTTTACTAACTAAAACCCACATGTGATCTTTCAGTTACCCTTTGCGTTAAACTAAAGCATGTGGGATCTCGACTTCTTATGCACTCCTAATGCAGCATTTCATGAGGTTAGACCAAAAAAATAGTTATGCTTTATCCACGAATGGCCAAAAAAGGGCAAGACAAGTTCGAAGAAGAAGAAAAACAGCTATAATCGCTGCTTTTCCGTATAAAACAGAGTTAAAAGAAAGACAAAACAGTAAGAAACAGAAACCAAAGAGGACAAGCAAAAAGAAATTGAAAAAAAAAAACAAATAGGTAAAAGAACTAAGAAAGCTGACGAAGAAGCTCAGACATTAGATAATGAAGATAATTTATAATATGTCTGTACAGCCACGTCGGATAATATTGGACGGATTACATGCCAGACTTGCGGTAAGTGGGCGCATTGCGGCTGTGCAGGCGTAGAA
Organism: Mythimna ferrago; assembly: GCA_910589285.2. Taxonomy (NCBI): domain Eukaryota; kingdom Metazoa; phylum Arthropoda; class Insecta; order Lepidoptera; family Noctuidae; genus Mythimna; species Mythimna ferrago. Next base: position 11,880,662 of record OU342673.1, on the reverse strand, counting down.
GATAACGATGATGAAGCTGTCCATATCTGTCCTGTTTGTGAAAGATGACTACCATTAGGTAAATATTTAATACCCCATCTTACCCTAGGGGGTACCCTGTCTTACCATATAAGTGGGGTAAGATGGGGAGATTTGGTTATTTTTGTTAAGTTGATATTTCCATGAGTTTTTTGACTAATTTAATTAAACAAAGAAAAACTGATCATATATTATCGTATTATGAGTTTCTAATTTATGCAATCAAAAACAGAGGGTTTTATTTATGAATCTTACCCTCCTTTCCATATTTTAACTATTTATAAGTAGGTATGCAACTAATGACTAGTGGGTAGGTAGGTACTCTGAAACCACTACCATGGTGTGACTAAAATCGTTTAACCTTGCTTTAAAAGCTTTAATTATTCATCAAAAAACTATTGAAATAATAAAAACTATTCATCAACCACACACGAGCCTGTAAGATTAATTGTTTTTAGGTAGATACTTAAAAAGATAAAAACCGGCCAAGTGCGAATCGGACTCGCGCACGAACAATTCCATATTTACACAAAATGGCAAAAAAATCACGTTTTCACGTTTTTTGTACGGGAACCCCACTTAAAGATTTATTTCTGTTGTTACAGCGGCAACAGAAAATACATCACCTGTGATAATTTCAACTATGTCGCTATCACGGTTCATGAGATACAGCCGGACAGACAGACGGATGTACGTTTGTCAATTCGATGGCCGTCGCTTCTGCCAACACGGTACGTCGCCAGGTTTGCCGAGAACGGCCACGCTTTCTTTTCCCTTGGGGATTCCAGTCCAACGCCTGTTTAGGTATGTGATCGGAATCCCTCCTAAGCGTGTGACCAATTCATCTCCACTTACGACGCTTGATCTGGAGGTCGATAGGGCTTTCGTGGTATTTCTCTAACAGCTCTACGTTTGAGATGGTTTCGGGTCAGTAAATTCCGAGGATGCGACGAAGACAACGTTTTACGAAAAGCTGTATTTGGCATGACTCGCACCCGTAAAGCAGCACGGATTTGACGTTGGACCCGAAGATTTTGTGTTCGTGATGAGCATAACTACAAATTGCATGAATTTGATATTAACAACGTTCTTTTCGTAGCAAAATAAACAAGTTTCGTAGTTTTAATGTCGCTAAGTGTAGCATGGATGAATTAGTCCGATCAATTTAGTCCGAGGTTACAATAATTTATAGGTTTGTTCAAAACACCATCATAAATGAAATTTAAAAAGTCCTCATCGATCCTACCCCTGGAAAAAAAATACTAGGGGTCCAAAGGTCACAAACAAGACGAGTACTTATCATAAAATTAGCTCAGACATATATTGTAGATCAGATAATTTTCTACAAAAATGTCCAAGTACTTTTTTTCCTAAGAGCCTCCGTTTTTGAGATATAATGATTCAAAAAAGTTGAAAGAGGTGACTTACTTAAGTTCCTATGTCCCCTAGATGGGGCAGAGGATGTCCACAGTGCGTCGCCATCCCGTTCGGTCTTGACGGCGATGCTCGTCTTTTTATTTTGGTCCAGGTCTTCCCAATGTTCTTCGCCTCTGCGATGACCGTTCGTCACCAGGTCTGCTTGGGGCGCCCACGTTTACGCATTCCTTGAGGGTTCCAGTCTAAGGTTTGCCTTGGTATTATGTTCAGGATCTCTTCGGAGCGTGTGGCCGATCCAGTTCCATACGCGTCGTTTGATCTGCTGGCCGATCGAGGTTTCACCGCAGTGCTCCCACAGATCTACATTTGAGATTTTCTCGGGCCAGTAGATACCGAGAATACGGCGAAGACAGCGGTTGACAACGACCTGGAGTTTATTTGAGATGTCTTTTATGACCTTCCACACCCATACAGCAATACGGTTTATATGTTGGACCAGAATATTTTGACCTTAACTCTTCTGGTCCGTTTCCACGATTGCAACACGGGACAGAGATGTTCGAAGGTGACTTTTGCCTTGGCGATCCTCGAAGGGTGTCCTCTTCGGTCCATACAGTCACTGACAGGCGCGGTCCGAAGGGGGGGGGTCACAGGACACAAGACCCCACCAAAATTGTACCCGTCAAAATGAAAAATCTTCTAAAAATTTACAAAAGGTAGCATCAGATGCTTTTAAAAATACTACAGACGTTTTGCTACGTAAAAGGAAAAATGTCGATAGTCACAACTTATTTTTTCAGACACACCCAACAAACATTTTATCGGTCGCCACATCGTACTGATTTTAACTTTTGGTTCTATACGCTTGTCGTAAATACGTCGCAAATAGGCCCATTTTATACGAATCAGTGTCGTGATAGAGTTACATAGCAGCCGTATTAATCACTATTTGATCATGTAGTGGTCATATAGATGTCATAAGGACCTCTTTTCGTCGAATTATGACGTTTATTAACGCTACTTTGCGGCATTATATCGAATAACTAGTGTTCATCACGACTTTCATAAGGGATTTTGATTTAAGGTGATGAGATAAATGTAGTGAATTGGAACATAAAACCAAACTATTAATCTTATACTGTGTAAGAATAAAATATTTTTTTATCATGGAAAGATGAGTACAGCCATTTTATTTATTCATTAGGTATTATTATATTTGTCGTTGAAAGTCATGTTCAAGTACACTAATATAATGGGAAATTAATTTTATTGAGTAATATGCACTAGTTTTCTCAATATAATGAACGCGCCTTAAAAATTCTTTAAATTAAGCAATATTTTAAAATTTAATTTAACGAAAGTGTTAAAAATTATCTTTATACAAAATCTAAACGACTTTCCTTTCCGTGCCCTTGTTTATTATCTGTACATTGTAAATTATTAGCCATATTGACTGAATTATTTGGGTTAACTTAAAGAAAATCTCATAAGAAAAAACCATTTTAAATATATATAATTAAACTAATGATTTATTTATTGTTGGTTTCGGTGGTAATAAAAAATGATGTGCAATAAATACAAAGGACACTGATTAGTTTTTAACATTGATTCAGTATATATTTGAGATGGCTATTGATATTTTCTACATCTCCAGAGTCACGTTTTCATGAAAGTTAGAGATCACATTGATGTGTACCAGAGACGGATGACATTTTGACATTTTAAAATTTAATTTTCCAATTGACCAAAAGTGTGAAATAAAAAACTTTTTACAAAAAAAAAATTACCGACTTCACTAAAAAAAAACACTAAAAAACATCAAAATAATTTTAATTTCAGAAGTCGGTGTTTAATACGGAACAAACAATATCGAGAAACACCGACTACCGAAATAACTTAAAGACAAGTATTAATTAAATATATTTTAAGTGATTTATTTGTTCAACTATTTCTTTAAAATACTTTATTTTTAAAAGATTACAATTAATTTCTAATTTTACATTAATGAGGCTGAATAGCTGGCCGGCCGAAGAAAAAAAAACCGGCCAAGAGCGTGTCGGGCCACGCTCAGTGTAGGGTTCCGTAGTTTCCCGTTCGTCACAATAGTGTACCCACTTATGAGTTTAAAAAAATGCTTGCATATACGATTATACTACAAACTTAGTCCAGAAATTATTTTGTAGAACCTTTTTGTCTTTTTGTACAAAAACTGTTCTTTCCATCAAGTTCAAAATGATTTTCCTAGAAAGTCCTTATAAAGTTCTATTTTTCAGATTTTTTTCATATTTTCTAAACTTATGGTTTAAAAGTTAGAGGGGGACACACATTGTTTTTTACTTTTGGAGCGATTATTTCCGAAATTATTGATATTATCAAAAAATGATTTTAGTAAACCCCTATTCATTTTTAAATACCTATCCAACGATATATCACACTTTAGGGTTGAAATTAAAAAAAAAACACTTCCCACTTTACATATAGGGAGGCTACCCTAATAAAACATTTTTTTCGAATTTTTATTTTACCACTTTGTCGGCGTGATTGATATACATACTGGTACCAAATTTCAGCTTTCTAGTGCTAACGGTCACAGAGATTAAGCGAGGACGGACAGACAGACAGACAGACAGACAGACGGACAGACAGACATGGCGAAACTGTAGGTATGGGTTCCTAGTTGACTACGGAACCCTAAAAAAACAAAATGGCGGGAAAGTGCCAATCAGTCGTTGGTTTTTTCGAGTTTTGTTTACATTTCCGTACAACAGAGATTTGTATTAACACGTTATGTTTATCAGATTAAAATAGTGTTTTAACGCCTAATTTCATCGTCATCACATTACATCATCATCATCAGAGCAGTTCAATAGTACCTTATAGCCTAAGTGCATCTCATGACAATTCTAATAAGCCCAAACACGGCAAGGATACATTGATTAATTACGGAGTTCCGGTGCCTATCTTCCGGCTCCATCATCATCATTAGGTCACATCGATGGTACTATTTTCAACATACCTATTCAGAACCATTCATTTATTTGTATTATCGTAGTCGCATAACTATGTTCATTGTGATATTTGTGTGAGTATCAACTTCCATTGGCCATTTCTGGTCTTCTTCACCAGTTCTACTTCATCAAATGTCATGTTTCGACTGTAAATGCATAAGTCTTTAATGAAAATACCAAAATACTATATGGTTGCCTATAATATTTGAGGAGTTCCTTCGATTTCGCCAAGATTCCATCATCAGATCCCGACTTGGTGACTATGGGACCATTTGGAAAGTATACCCTTTCCAACAAAAACATAATTTTTCAAATCGGTTTGCAAGCGACGAAGTTATGCGCGAACATACATTAAAAAAAATACAAATATCTGAATTGAGAACCTCCTCCTTTTTTAGAAGTTGGTTAAAAAGTGTTTACATTGACTGAAAATTGTATAAGAGTGCAATATATCACTAGTAAACGATTATCACTTAAAAGCAGTTTTCGCGACTCTAATACGATTAATGACGGTGTAAAAGTCGTATAGATGTTACTAAGACGACAGCATCGGTTATACTACTAAAAATTGTGTATCAATCATATAAAGTAGTCGTATAGAAGTTTATACGATGTCTATATACTACAACAACACACACACTACAAGTTGTATAAAGATAAAAAGGCACTAAGTCATATTACACGATAAAATTACTTCAGTACGATGATGTTTAAAGCACTTCGAGTCGCGTAACTCTTATTATATATTTTATATTCGGTTACGATAAACCTGTTCGGATTAGGCCAATTTTATATCAAAACCTGAACATAAATTCGGGAGGTTCCTGCATCGGATTTAAGCGGAAGGAACGTCCGGGTGTCACTACTGTGTGCACTGCCCGGAGGACACGGTGGAGTTATGCTTCGCTTGGGCGGAGCACCACCATTTCTTCGTGAAGAAGAAGATACTATAGTGTTCTTGTGCATAACTCTAGATGCTAAGCTTCAGTGGGGCCCACATATAGAGAAATTATCAAAAAAACTTAGCTCTGCAGCATATGCTGTTAGACAAATGCGAAATTTAACTGATGTAGAGACTGCCCGTTTAGTTTACTTTAGCTATTTCCATAGTGTCATGTCGTACGGTATTCTACTGTGGGGCAATGCCGCCGATATCCAGACAATTTTCGTTTTGCAGAAAAGGGCTATTCGTTCGATTTATAAATTAAGTCCCAGGTACTCCCTTAGAGATAAATTTAAAGATATCAATATAATGACTGTACCTTCACAGTACATTTACGAGAATATTTTGTATGCACATAAAAATTAAAACATGTTTAAAAAATACAGTGATATTCATAATTTTAATACTAGGAATAAACACAAATTTGTACTTCCTGCAACCGGGCTCAAAAAAATAGGGGGCTCATTTAGATGTCAATGCATACACTTCTATAATAAACTTCCTAGTCATATTAAACAACTCAGCCTTAATAAATTAAATCATTTGTAAAGCGAAAACTTTGCCAAAAGGCATTTTACTCTGTAAAGGACTATGTTGAAGACGAAAAGGCTTGGGATTGACCTGCACCAGTACGCTCTAATTTTTATAACTATTATTATATTTGTTTTATTTTAATTTTTTTTTCTCATTTTTCTTTTGTTTTTTTTTTTATTTTATTTTCAATTGTGCTTTTTATTATTTTTATTAATTTTGACATAAATGTTTAGTTTTTACAATTTGACATTGTAAATTATTTTTATTTAATAGTTTGACATGTTTTTATTTACCTTTTTTATTATTATTAACTTAAATATTTACTTTGTGAAGTTTTACATTTTGTAAACTATATATTTCCTTTTATTATTGTGAATGTGAGGACTATGTTGATTACTTTTTTTTTTTCTTGTACCTAACCGTATGTCTGGCAATTTGAGTATTTTCTGCGGCCTACACAAATGTCCTTTCCTTGGTATTGTTCGTCAAGTCGTTGAGCTCCTTAGTAGTCCTGAGTTGAGCTTTGCGAATACTGACAAATGCTTGCACTGATTGGACGGGTCCACTCAAATCTGTACGGTTCTTTCTTCAAAAGACCATCTCAGACTAATCTGCATGGTTCTCATGTGATTTGACCATTACATATTTACTGTATGGACCTTAAAAGAGACTTTGACCCCTGAGTTTGTTTCGGTGTTTCTTCTCAGGGTAGCCAGTTAAGAAACACCGGCCTCATCTAGCTTTAAAGTGACGAAAAAAAAAAACCTATTTGCAAAATAAATAGGTATCATTTATAATTTCATTGATCAGGTAATCAAGGTACATAAAAACAGTACTTACTTCACGTAAATTCTCCAAGCTGATTTTACGTATATTTTATATATTTTATCTTTAAAACTCAACTAGCCAATACTCCCAGACACATTCCGTGGGCCGTATTGCTTTACAGACGCTTTAAAGCTCCCATAATAATGACATAACTTCACGTAAATTCTCATGCTTGATTTTTATATATGTTCATCAGACAACTATTTTAAAACCTTTTACAAGAAGACAGACCGATCCAAGGGGCCAATCTTCCCCTAAACTCAATTTAATATTCAAAATAATACGAAAAAATATCTGTGATTTATACAACGTTCCTGGAATAATTGATGTAGATGCTGCCAGGCTCTAACTGTTTATTAACAATTATATGGCCCCGATCCAAGGGGTCAATCATCCCATAAACTCAATTTAATATTCAAAATAATACAAATAATTATCTGTGATTTAAACAACGTTCCTGGAATATTTGATGTAGATGTTGCCAGGCTCTAACTGTTTATTAACAATTATATAGCCCCTTGGATCGGTCTGTCTTCTTGTAAAAGGTTTTAAAATAGTTGTCTGGTATATTTATATATAAAAAATCAAGCATGAGAATTTACGTGAAGTTATGTCATTATTTTGGGAGCTTTAAAGCGTCTGTAAAGCAAAACGGTCCACGGAATGTGTCTGGGAGTATTGGCGACTTGATTTTAAAGATATTGCCTAAAATATACGTAAAAATCGGCTTGGAGAATTTACGTGAAGTAAGTACTACTAAGAAGCAAGGGCACATTGCTCGCAGAACAGATGGCCGTTGGGGCCAAAAGGTTTTGGAGTGGCGACCGCGTACCGGAAGACGCAGTGTTGGAAGGCCTCCTACAAGGTAGACCGATGACCTGGTGAAGGTAACGGGAAACCGATGGATGCGGGACGCACAGGAACGTTCCATATGGCGACGCTTGGGGGAGGCCTATGTCCAACAGTGGACGTGTATCGGCTGAAATGATGATGATGATGATGAAGTACTAATTTTATGTACCTTGATTACCTGATACCTGAAAATTGACCGTCTAAGCAAGCTAGCAGATAGGCATGCGTTCTTAGTACATAATAATAGTACTCAATCGTCCACATTTCCTTCGTGAGAAAATACGTGACGTCTGGCGGCCCTGGGATCTAACTCTAGATGGTCAACCACTGACACTCCATTGAAAGAAATGACATAGAATGGTAATCTCGTACGTAGGATATATAAAATCTTTGTCTCGTACCTACATAGTGACAAATGAATATCTGACGTATGCGGTAATCTGCAAAAATTTTTACAGTTCCTTTGATCAGTGACCTACCATTACGACGTCATTGCGCAATTAGAGCTTTTAATACGAGGATGGATTGAAAAGTTGGCGGCCTCAGCAAGAAAACAATATAAACAAAAGTAATTTTTTTTTTCTGCACCCTTTTACGTCGTTTGCGTGAAACAATCAAAGAAAAAAGGCCTGGATTACTCAGCAAGAAAGTGTTGTTCCATCAGAATAATGCACGCGTTCGTTCACACGTCTGTTGAATCTATGGCTCCAATTCGTGATTGTGGCTTTGAATTACTGCCCCATCCCGCCTATTACCCTGATTTGGCACTTTCAGACTTTCATTTATTCCCAAACCTAAAAAAACACCTTGGAGGTAAAAAATTTTCATCAAATGAGGAGGTCGAAGCTGCGGTGGGTGACTTTTTTGAAGACCTTGAAGAAATTTTGTTTATGACTGGCATACAGGCGTTGGAAACCAGATGGAAGAAATGCATTAAGTTAAGTGGAGATTACGTGGAAAAATAAAATTACTTTTGTTTATATTTTATATTGTTTTCTTGCTGAGGCCGGGAACTTTTCAAATCCATCCTCGTAATTTTATGATAAAAACTTACCGTTTTGCTGAAAATGGCGAAAAACTCGTTTCGACACGATTTTTTCTTTTCAGGTGTTGAATCGTTGAGGACTTTTTAGGTTTCACTTATGATGGTGTTTTGAATAATCCTATCAGTTTTCAGCTAGGTGCGAATTATTGTAACCTTACCCCTATTTTTCGGTCTAATTTGACTGTTTCGCTACTTTCAGGAAAAGCAATAATAGATAATTTATTGATCTAAATTCAAACGCATTTTTTCTTGTAATTTGTCATTTATTCTTTGGGTCAAATTTTTTACATGGCCTTGAAATATAAATTCAACATATTGCGGTGAGTAAATATGTACTTATCTAAACATCACCACGAGAATTAGTACATTATGTTACAAGTGTGTAATGTTAGTGATTACCATCGAGGCGGTATTTAGACCCGAGCTGTGGCGAGGGTCTTAAAAGAGGTGACAACGGTAATCATTAATTACTCACGTGTATTATACGACGACTTGTGAAGAAAATAACTATTAAACTAGTAAACTTTTGTGGCAGTAAAAATCTGTTTTCATATGCGCGCCCATATATTTTTTTTTATTTACCTTTCAATACACTCACTGAAATGAATAAACGGGGGTTGACCGGCGACTCGCGGCGTACGACGCGCGCCCATCCTGATATAATCATCATCATCATTTCAGCCGATACACGTCCACTGTTGGACATAGGCCTCCCCCAAGCGTCGCCACATCGAACGTTCCAGTGCGTCCCGCATCCATCGGTTTCCCGCTACCTTCACCAGGTCGTCGGTCCACCTTGTAGGAGGCCTTCCAACACTGCGTCTTCCGGTATGCGGTCGCCACTCCAAAACCTTTCGGCCCCAACGGCCATCTGTTCTGCGAGCAATGTGCCCTGCCCATTGCCACTTAAGTTTGGCAATTCTTTGTGCTATATCGGCAACCTTAGTTTTCCTGCGGATATCTTCATTTTTTATTCGATCACGCAAGGAAACCCCGAGCTCTTTCCGTTGCTCTCTGGGTGACTTTGAGACTTCTGATGAGGCCCATTGTGAGCGACCACGTTTCTGAGCCATATGTCATCACTGGCAACACGCACTGGTTAAAGACTTTCGTCTTGAGACAATGTGGTATGTTGGACGAGAAGATACCGCGTAGCTTCCCGAACGCTGCCCAACCGAGTTAGATTCGACGGTTGACCTCTTTCTCGAAGTTAGACCTACCCAACTGGACTGTCTGTCCGAGGTAGACGTAATCGTCCACAACTTCGAGTGTAAAGTCTCCGACCTTGATAGGAGTGGGCGCTACATGGTTGTTAATCATGATTTTGGTTTTATCCATGTTCATTTTAAGACCCACTCTTAGAGAAGCTCTACTGAGGTCATTGGCATTGTGCTGAGCTCCTCCATAGTCTCCGCCATGACTACTATGTCGTCGGCAAACCGAAGGTGAGTGATGTACTCGCCATTGACATTAATGCCTAGTTCACTCCAGTCCAGAACCTTGAAGACATCCTCCATTGCGGCCGTGAACAGTTTCGGAGAGATGACATCTCCCTGTCTCACACCTCGCTGCAGGAGGATAGGTTTCGAGGTCTGGTCCTGGAGTCGGACTGACATGGTGGCGTTTTCGTACAAACACCTCAGCACTTCGATGTACCGATAGTCAATTTGGCACCTTTGGAGAGATTGCAGCACTGCCCAAGTCTCGATCGAATCAAAAGCTTTCTCGTAGTCCACAAACGCTAGGCAGAGAGGCAGGTTATACTCCTCGGTCTTCTGTATGACCTGCCGTAGCGTATGTATGTGGTCTACGGTGCTGAAACCTTTTCGGAATCCGGCTTGTTCGGGAGGCTGGAAGTCGTCAAACCTGCGCGCAAGACGGTTCGTGATACAATAAATGTAATAAAATTGGTAACAAAGTCCATTATGTACCTAAGTGCAGTGCAATAAGACTCACTTTCTGAGCAAGTGTATTGAAAATGTATCTAATAAAATTATGGCGGGGAGAGGTTGAACAAAAAGGTTTTAACTACATTATAGCACTAGTGCGTACACTGTGGCACTTGTTACCAAACTGTGACATTTTGATTACCATTACCCACTATTGCTATAATGGAAGTAATTAAAACCTTTTTGTTCAACCTCATTGTTCGCAAAACAAATTTTGAGTACGAAAAGCCTTCACATTTTCGGAGCCTCCTCGTCGGTGTTAACAGGCATTATTTGCCTAAAAGGAGGCTTCAAATATAATTTGTAATAATACGCTGATTGTGACAATAAACTATCTTTGATTTTTTGACATTTATGTTTATACTTACTATTGAAAAATGAGTATCTTACTTACTTATTCCATGCAAATGGACAAAATTCCATTTTAACTTTTACAAACGATTTATTTATTAAAAAAAAAACATTTTCAATACACTTGCTCAGAAAATGACTCTTATTGCACTACACTTAGGTATATAAAGGCACTTATTACCAAACTGTGACATTTTGATTACCATTACGCACTTGTGTTATATGTAGTTAAAACCTTTTTGTTCAACCTCTTTGTTTGCAAAACAAATTTTGCTGTATTAATTAATTATAATTAAATACTACAAAATCTTTAGAAAATGTTACATGCATATTGTATTGTCACTACGAAATCGTTATTGTAAAAACTTTTCACGCAAAAAAAAACATAGAAGTCTGTCTAAAAAGTTAAACGACTTGGGTAATCAAATCAAATAATCAAATTCTTGAAATCTGATGTAGTCAACACTGGTTGAATACAGCTAGGTGACCAAGGGCCCGGGGCAAAAACAAACTAGAGCTCCTAAATTGTTTAGGCTTTATATTTAAAAAATATTTATAATATACACTGCTAAATTTTGATCGTTTTAATCCCGTGGAGGGTCGATCCGGTACATGGAACACTCGATTTGTATTTTTTTTTTTTTTTTTTTATAATGGATAGGCTCGCGTTTGACCACAATCTCACCTGATGGTAAGCGATGATGTGGCCGACGATGGAGCACGCTTGCCTAGAAGCAATCTATTCACTCTTGACTTAAAGACCCCTAGGTTATAGCTATCAGGAAACACAGACTCCGGCAGGGAATTCCATTCCTTAGCTGTACGCATAATGAATGTACTCCCAAAACGCTTTGTACGTATAGGTGGGATGTCCACCATGTACCGGTGGCGCAACGCCGTACGTCTTGTGGTCCGATGATGGAACGGACTTGGCGGAATTAAATTGTGCAACTCTAGAGCACACTCCCCGAAGTGTAAACGATAGAAAACAGACAGGCTAGCAACTCGGCGTCGATGCTCAAGACTTTGGAGTTTTGACTTCACAAGAGCATCATTGCCTATGATCTTCTTGGCACGCTTTTCAATAGACTCTAGTGCATCTAGCTGGTATTTGGCTGACCCATCCCAAAGATGAGAGCAGTACTCCATACACGATCGAACTTGCGCTTGATAGAGGTTGAGCAGCTGTTCCGGCGTGAAATACCGTCTCACCTTTGCTAAGATCCCCAATTTTTTGGCAGCTAGTTGGGCTTTTGCCTCGATGTAGGAGCCGAAATTAAGGGTAGACGATAGCGTTACCCCAAGAAGTTCAAGGTGGTCGGTAATTGGCACGGTTACACCCCGGAAAGATGGAGCCGGGTGGAATTGGCTCCGTTAAGATAATATAAAAATTAAAGTACCTTTTTTTTAAAACTCGTATTAATTTACGCATGTACAAAATTAATTTCTTTAAGAAAACGTCAGCTGAGCGAGTCCAATGACCTAAAATGAATATGAATAAAAATTTAACGGTGTATACATATTTTAAAAATGCAACGCTTCTATAAATTTTTTATAAGAAGAGTTAAGTTATACGAAAATTTATCATTAACATGTACACACAATGATATGAAGACATTGTCGTCGTTAATATGATCGGCAACGATATCTTTCTCAGCTTAGTTACCGAATCTTCATGACTTGGCTTTTCAACCAATACTGCAGTGGTCACATAATCTAATTCACTAACTAGAAATATTTTCCGTTTATTTAATAACCGGTTTGTTAATTAACCCCGGGGCACTGCTCCACCTAGCTCCTTAGTAGCTACGCCCCTGGTTGAATAATCAAGGTTGCAAAGAGATGATCATTGTTTACTAATAGAACCTTATAAAAAGTATTGTATGTAATATTTATTACAGAACTTTTAATTCGTTTAAAAATTTCCAAGTCGTTTGACTTTTTAGACAGACTGTACACGTAAAACTAGGCAATATGATCAAAATACCTTATCCTTCTCTCTTAAATTATGCGAGTGCATATGAAAACAGTTTTATACAGCCATGTCACAAAAAAAATACTAGTTTTACTGTTATTTTCTTCACAAGTGTATTGAAAAATGTTGTATGATACACGTGAGTAATTAATGATTACCGTTCCCGGTTCTCTTAAGACCCTCGCCCTGCGTCGGGTCTAAATAACGCCTTGACGGTAATCACTAACACTACACACTTATAACATAATGTATTATAATCGTGTAACAACAAAATCCTGGCCATTTTGATGGCAACTACATTTTTAATTAGGTGTATAAGAAAAAATATACAGTATTTAAGTAATTAAGTATATTCATTCAGAACTATCAAAATATATATTTTCTCCAACTACGCTTTGACGGTTAGCGTTTTGTAACGCTCACTTCATTATACTGATTCATGTCACTAAAAAACCAAACCTTTATCTCTTATAATATACTGTAAATTTTGTAAATAATTCAAAAATTCATAAATGGTAAAAAAGATTAACAATGTTACACATTTATCTAAAATGGCTCTTAATGCACCCTTTATTATATCTAAAGTCGTATATCTAACATTCAACACACGTTCTTTATGCTTGGCATACCCCACACTAGTGCGGGAAACAACGTAATTGATAACTTTGAGAACCGATTATTTATTTCTGCAAAGAGCCTTCGTGCACGTTTATTTCTAGTAGGTATGCGCTTAGTGTTCTATAAATGAAAAATTATTGATTAAAATTGGCTTATTGACCGTTTAGTAAAGAGTCATCATTATCATCATCATTTCAGTCGATATACGTCCACTGTTGGACATAGGTCTCCCCCAAGCGTCGCCGCCACAACGAACGTTCCTGTGCGTCTCGCTTCCATCGGTTTCACGCAACCTTCATCAGTTCATCGGTCCACTTCGTAGGAGGCCTTCCAACGCTTCGTCTTCCAGTACGCGGTCGCGGTAGTAAAGAGTAAAAGAAGGAAATTGTATTTCTTTCACATTTTTTTTTTTTTATTTCAAAATGTAGACTCGATTTTTTTTTCAAATGTGTTGATAAACTTCATTTGGCCAGCACAGACACAATTTCCAAAACAAAGTTTTGAATTTCATATTCAAAACGCTTTAAATTACATAATTATATACGCAAGCGTGAATTCAGAATCAGAATCTTTTGTATAAATATTTTCTAAGTTAGAATCGCAAACACAATTTCATTATGACAAAGTTTAAATTCCATTGAATCGAATTTGGGAGATTAAGAAACAAAATTCAAGCAGACAGCTATTTAAATTCAATCTGAAGTGATCATTATTATGGTGTACCAAAATTTTTATACTAAAATATAGGTTCCTGAGTTCGAGTGTCATTTATTATTCCTAATTTTAATTAATTAAAATTTTAAATGGTGTCCTCGAGCGCTTGTTTTGATATCCAGTATAACTAAACCATGTCACTAAAACAAATGCGATTACAATATTTATGGGGCTTGCCAAGCTGGTTCATTTGCAAAATAGTTTTTAACCAGGGTGACAATCCAAACTTACTGCGGACCGTACTAAGCACGTAGCTTACTCTACAGACCGTGCCAAAAAAAAAACTTACACTTGAAAATATCACCAGCCATATTGAGCAGTTTAGTCCCATCTCGGTACCTACTCATGAATTTATTTATCGTGCTTTTCGTGTTCACGAAAAATTTTTTAATGGATGCCGCGATTCATGGATACTGAAATTTTTTTTTAGGTGGGAAAATCATCCAATGACATCCCCCGCTCTTGGGCGGAGCGGGAGATAGTGTCAGACTTTTACTGACTAAAAGTACTTTTTAATTAGTACACAAAAAAATGGGGCTCTATCTGTACCCGTCACTGATCATATTTTTGTAGTCAAAAGTAGAAAAAACCGAAATCCTAAAATTGACCACGAAAAGGTAAATTCATCACAGAATCAATCAAACATAACAATTGCTAGTAGGAAATACTGCGGGCAGTGTTTTTCCTTAATAATTGCCACTTATTCATTCATTAATCAATAGCCTGCACAATATTTCCATAAATTGAGTGACATTTTGGGACATAAACCAACGCTAATAACTTTGCTGTTTATGAATATTATTTATTGAGATTTTACTTATAAAATAAGAAGGGCTTTTCTTTTTTAGTAAGCCCATGGTAAGCCCTTTAAGTATGTGTACTAATTAAAAAATTGTGGTGTATAATAATTATGCGGGTAAGTCTCCTCTTTGAGGTATCCATTGATACTGAGATGGGATTATAACTCTGGAACATCAAAGTAAAAATGTGACAAATGGCAATATCATGAGATCTGCTAAGATTCTGAATGTAAATATAGGTATTCATTAATACACAAAACTAACTAATCAACTATCAAATCCCAATCCCAGAATAAATAAGAATATCAATCATAATTTCATAAAATCGCACAATATCAATTGGCTTAATTTCATACCTTGTGTTACCTATACAGTTTAATATTTAAATATATAATAATATATTTGAATTCATAATTCGAGATATTTTCACTCCATCGTCACCAACTCAAGTACAACCTTTAGATTTATCAATCTTAAGTTTATTTTAAGGTACCTAAGTATTAAATTATTCAGGTTTGTAGCAAAATGCAATAGAATTTTAACTTTGTCATGTATGACATAGAGTTTCTTGTTCCTTAATAATAATCTGGTTATTTTGAATTCTCATATAGTTTGAAGGATTCTAAAGCTACAATTTAATAAAAATATAATTTTTATTGGTAACCTAAAATTGGTAATATGAACTCTCGTCACACGCCGAATTTTAAATTTACAATAAAACTTTACAAATTTATACATTCGTTTTTCTTTCCAAGGAAGATTTATCATAACTTTTTACAATAGTATTTGCGTAGTTTTTTTTATATATATTTACAATTCTAAATCACCCATGCCATTTTACCAATAAAATACCAATAGTAACTAATATTACATATTAAACTTTCCTTCCTTATGTTTACATTACATATTATTTATCAATATTTATACATAGAGTATGTTAAAATGTGTCAGCTTGACTAGCACAACTCTAGATACTATTACAAGCACACAAATGAAATATACAATTTATTCTTCTGTTCAAAGTTAATTATAAAATTATCCTTACACTAGCCTGTTCTTATAAGTTTAAGATATTTCTTCCGAAAACTGGATACAAAACAATAGCACGGTAATAAAACACTTTTCCAAGATATACTTTATCCTTAAACATACGGAATGTTGGCAATATAATTATCACATACATAATAGTTTACTATCCTTTTTTTTAAATCCATTTCTATAACTAAATTTACCTACTAGGCTTCACTACTTTATGCTCAATCAGTATTTTGGAAGAAGTTCTTCAGGGTTGGTAAAGTTTTTGACAAAATGTGGCCATTCTTTAATAATGTCGTACAACTTGTCACCAGGACTGAGCGTAGACGCAAGTTGTCGGTGGGCGAACAGTTTGTAGTCTTTAGCAAGTTTGCCGGTCTGAACTCCCCTCTTGATCAACTTCAGGCAAGCGTCAATTTGATTCTGCGGAGGCGGATCGTTGTTGAATGTTCCAATGAAACTAATCCCGATGCTGTACCTGTTGTAGCCCAGCGTGTGGGCACCCACGTAGTCCCAGCCACGGCCAAAGTACGCCGAGCCGTCGCCGGCCACTAAGAAGTTGTAGCCAATGTCGTCCCATTTTCGTGACTCAACATGAAAACTTTGTATGATGCGCACGCGCAGAACACATTCACTCTGGAATTTAAAGTATTTTTGATCAAATGTCACACCACTTACACCAAAACCAAAAATCTAAATAGAGAGAGAAATATGCAGTTTTATTCCAACTGGATAATGTGTTTTTTTTTACAGGTTAGGTTTTTTTGGAACCATGGAAGGATTATTAAAATTTTATAAACTAAGACAATAAAACTAACCTGCGTTTTGCAACTCTCTGTTGCTGTGTGTGATATAATAACCCAGGGCACAGGCTGTCTGATCTTATCCAAAGAGTTCTCTACCGGCTGAGCAAGCCAATCACTTCTAGGTACTATCCTAAGATGATCTGGTGCTATCAACAAGGGATTAGCTGAAAAATAGCAATAAAATGTCAGCCACAGCTTATCATAATGACTATACTTAATCAAATTAAAACCCATTATTTATTTAAATATAACATAGTACACAGTCCATGTAACACAAGATAACACTGAGTCACACTGGTATTATTGTTCATACTTAAAAGTACCGAGCAAATTGAACTCAGTGAATAACAGCAGTTATAATATTTTAAAATTATAACATGACCATTATGCAGCACATATTATTATTTTATATGTGATAATTAATTCGATCTATAAAATGATTGTACCTTTAATAATGTAGGGATCATAATCATCGAGGATTGCTTCATAGTCTCTTTTTTTCCTACTCCTCTCAAAATCTGTGACCACACTCTTTTCACCACCAGAGCCATCCAATGTTAGTAATGTATAAAACATCAACAGGAATGTTAATGTTGCCAATACAATTGTGAATATAAATAAATTTAAGTTTTCAGAGAACAATCCCACCACCTTTGTGTAGTCTGAAATGATAGGTAACACAATTATTGCGTCATTACTTTATTTATAGCCTTTAAAATTATGTTAGTATTAATGTGCAGAACAATGCCCATATATTTGTACCTTATATTAGGGAATTCCCTTATCCACATACAACATACTTTAGGAAAAATTCAATTACCTTTTTGTTGCAAGGCCAAATTGATAACTATGTGATAACTTATCAATATCACAAATCCCAAGGGACTTTTTTTGATAAAAATAAAGAATTAACACTGAATGTTTATTTTTCAAACAAATGGACATGCACAATATTTTTAAACCTTGGCATAGTTATATTTGTATGAACATGGAGAAGTGACTGGTTTTAATGTTCATTAAAAATTCATCTTCATATTAAAATTATCATATGAAGATGAAAATTTAGAAAACTTTGAAAATTTATAAAATTACCCAATAAAGAAAATTAAAAAATGTGTACAAAACATAATAATCTTATTTTGATTAAGTAAGGTGGCTGAAGAAAGGTACTTAACACTAAATATTTTTGAAATGAAATTTAAATTGTTAGCCACCACAATCATTAGTGTTAGTCACTTAGAAAAGGACAATTTAGAAGCAATTATTGGCAATTGTGATTAAATATAATCTGGCAGTGACACATCATCAATCAATAAAGGTAATACCAGTGGCGTGGCTAGGCAGCCAAAGACCCTGGGGCTAAAAAAAACTGGGGCCCCTAAACTGTTTTAGTTTTATCAATATATCGCAACTCTGCTTTGCAGTGACCGATTTTTTAGGTGTGAGATTAGGTATTTGTCAATACTCAAATCATCAAGAAAAAAGTGTTTAAAACGTTTGAAAGGAATCAGGGCTGCATTTAAAATAGAGTTTAGAGTTAGCTCTAATGACGTCATTGGGTAATTAACCTGGCATTTTTTAACGCGAACGGAGTTCAGCTGTCAATGTCAAGCCTTACTCCAACCTACCCTGCTCAAAGTTAGGGTTAATTGGGTTAACTCTAGGGTAGGTACTCGAGTTATAAAAGTACGACCCTGGGTTGCAACTCTACTCGACTCTGGTTATTTTTGAACGCACTACAGGGTAGCAACAACACTGCACAAACAACAGAAATAATAAGGAAATGTTCCTCAAGTGAATAGAAGTTGAAACTTGTCAAGAATTTCTCTGCTTTTAAATGGATGACTTGATTAAAGTCATGTTGCAACCTATTTTATTTAGATTCTGAAAGTTTTGATTAGTTCAATTAGAGTTTTTCTAATTAGGTTTCGGAGCCTCGCGATAATCTCCCTTAGGTAGCTCCCCTCCTAAATCTTAACTCTGCCAGTGGACAATACAATAATTGTATAAAAATTGCCAAGAATTGCCCATTTTTGCACTCTATGTGAGCACACTATTAGCATGACAAAGAGAGGGAGAGAGATAGTTAGTGACATGAGTTCAAAGTGCTGCCACTTACTTGATTTGCCAGTAGTTTTATCTTCCTCAGACATTGATGACGATGAAGGTGGACCGTCATCTTGACTGGAATTGCTAAGTATTATAGACAATATAGCAAATATACCACCAAGTACAACTACACATACTGCTAAAAATGTTATTTTGTGCCATTTTCTTAAGTGAAACTTCGTAATAGCTGTAAAAGATAAGGAGCGCAATTAATCTTTTGTAATTCATGGTGGCAATTTCCAGTGTATATCAACCATTTTAAGCAATAGATTATTATTTGCAAACACATTATAATAAACACAAATAGAAGCTCACACTTCAAAACTATAATCATAAAAAACTGATTTTAACATAAAACACTAATAAAAATCATTATGAGAAAGTGATGAAAGTTAAAGAAATAAAGTAAATTTGACATAGGTATTAATAAACGCTGGTAAGAAAAGCGCTTATCTCCTAAATAATGTAATGTAATTAGGTATATAGGTATGTAAGCATAGCATCAAGCAGGCTAGGGAGGCATTTGTTCTGGAGTGAGAAAAGTCAAGCTAATAAGTACTAAAGCAATAATATTTTGGCATTCGCTAAGTAAAATACTGGTATTCAAATGCATCCAAGCAGCATTCATATTCTAATTCAGCTAAGTAATAACATTTGCATGGGACAACCATCAAGGTTAGGCGATCTGTGGATAACCATCTTAACACACACCTCAGTGCCTCAGAAAGCATGCTAAGGCGTTGATCCATGGTTTCATTTGTAAATTTTGAATCGTAGATAGATAGATAGATGTATTCATTATTGTACACCAAAAATTAAAGTTACATCAGGAACTTAAAATTAATAGGGTGTCACAATGGGTGGTCACACAGATAGTCAAACGCACAGCTAGTCTAGTCAGATGTTAACTACACAAAATCTTTGTGAAGACAATACATGATCACTTACTGACTGCTGGTTTATTTTACCAGTAATTAGTTGATCCAGTAATTAAAATCTCCAAATAGATGCATAAGCTACATTAAATCAAAACAGCATCTATTTTCACTTAATTAAAACTTAGGCTACATAGCATACAACATCATCAATGAAAACTACCTGAAAGAGGTGCATGTGGAAGAGTGGAGTATAGCAGAAAGGTAAGGGGAAGGGGTGGTGATGAGGACTACCATCTCAATGCTAAGTTTCAAAATCACAGATGACAGTCAACAGTTGCAAGGCATAAAGTGAAGAACCACCTTGGTAACAAAGTGTCATTGAGTAATTGTATAAAGTTCTAATAGTTTTCACAAAGAATCTATAACTTACAATTGTCGCTCTTCAGTTCTGACTGGTATTTCTGAGCTGGAACATCATCATCTTCTGTTTTCACATACGATGGGTTCTCTAATCCAGGAGAATTACTAGTATTTTGGATCACTTGCTTGATTATAACAGGTCCATTAAAATAGGTGTTATTACCAATAGTAACATTTTCAGAATTGCTCACTGCCACATTGCCAATGGGAGTACTGCAGGGCTTCACCAGACTTGACGGGATAGTCGCAATAGTATCAATCGTCCTTGAACTTTTGTCTGTATTGTCATCATCGTCACTGTCGCTTTTCTCTTCAATTATTCGGAAGTCTTGAAGTTCGCCTTCCACTTTGATACCAAGACTATCGCTCACAAAGCCTGTCTCTGTTTTCAATGCCATTATCCGAACAATATGTATACATTCATATCTTCTAATTTGTCATCATTGTGGTATAATTTCCTTAAAAACACACTTATTGGATCTTGTTCAGAAACAGGTAAAAATTAAAAGCATACCCACATTAGCTTTGATTTTGATTGCAACAGTATAGATAAGGAGGTGAAAGTATTTGTTGTTTTAAGAGAAAGCAGCCAAGTGTTTCCTTGCTAGTTCCTAGTTGCTTATTTTTTTGAAATTATTTTTTTAAATAAATAAATTCACAATTTATTTATCAATAAGTTTGAAGTTTTTAACATAATACAATCAATCAATCACTGAATTACTTCATTCGTTCCTTCAACCCATCCGTATTCTGTAAACTTTTCATGGTGTAAACAAAAGGCATTAAAGGCGTGTTCATATCGAATGATTCTATTATAAAAGAAAATGAAAGTGGTGACTAATTTTATACGTGATCTTTCGGCGAACGGCGAATACACCGTTGAAAATAAAAATTACTCTTGAAAGAATTATTTCTATGTTAATTTTAGTTTCCAATATGGTTTCCAAGATAAAAAAATTTAAAGTGTGCTTGCAATGACCGGCCCGCAGTCAGTACGCGTGACGTCATAGTACAACACTTGTTTACCCCGTTCTTCTAGTACATCCTGTGTATGCATTTTCTCTCAACATTTCAACAGAATGACGTCCACTGTTGGACATAGGCCTCCCCTAAGTGTCGCCATAATGACCAATCCTTCGAGTCTCGCATCCATCGGATTTCCGCGATCCTCACTAGGTCATCGGTCCAGCTTGTGAGAGGCTTTCCAACGCTGCGTCTTTCGCTATGTGGTCACAACTCCAGAATCTTTCGTTTACATCGACCATCTGTTCTGCGAGCAATGTGTGCCTTACCCACTGCCACTTAAGTTTGACGATTCTTTGGGCTATATTAACTTTGTTTCTCCTGCGGATATCTTCATTTCTGATGTGATCATGCACGGAAACTCCGAGCCCTTTTCATTGCCCTTTGAGTGACTTGAAGTCTTCTAATGGAGCCCATTGTAAGCGACCATGTTTCGGAGGAATGTGCCATCACTGGTCATTAGAGTTTTGTCTTGAGACACTGTGGTATATTGGACGAGAACACACCGCGCAGCTTCCTGAACGCTCCCTAGCAGAGTCGGATTCAAAGATTGACCTCTTTCTTGAAGTTAGACCTACCCAACTGGACCGTCTGTCCCAGGTAAACTTAGTCGTCCACAACTTCGAGTGTAGAGTTTCCGATCTTGATAGGAGTTTCATAGGTTCTACATGGATGTTTACCATGACTTTGATTTTGTCCATATTCATTTGAAGTAACCTAAACAAGGTGAGGAATTCAAGTCACCCACGACAAAGACCGCTTTATCCCCGTGTTGCATACTCTACTTTTTACACCATCTGTGAGATAATTAAAAGACAATTTGGTCGACCAAATCATATATTAGAGAAATATAAGCATTATATATTTTTTTTAAATATAATACTTATATTTAAAAACCGCAACCTTCGTTTCGTTCAGAATTCAACATGCCGCCCGCGACTTAAAGACACTGCTTTATCCCCTAGTCACATAATCTAGAAAAAGATTCGAAAAACAGAAGTGATCTCAAAAGTGCGGGATCCCTGAACGCGCGGGGTCAGTAGCATTTGCTACTCTTGATATTGTATGTGCGATAAAAGAACCGTCGTGGCATAAAGTGAAAACAACATTAAAGATTTTAAGTAGCAACCCAACCCAGCCATCCGTCAAATGCCAAACGTCATAAAATGTTGACACCGGTTTGTTTATTGTGTTATTTTGTTTTGATTTTTAATTGAAATCTTCAGAAATGTGTTAAAAAATTTCACTGAGCTGCAAGGGAACTAATATTTAATATATTCCAGTTTTGCCAAAGGTAACAAATGGCAAATCACACCATAATTGATCAAAACAAAGTCACGAACTTGGGAAACATTGGTATGTTGTTTTTTGGTACGTAACACTATTATTTTAATGTTTTTAGACTTCCTAGGTAAACTCCTGTCCCTGTTATCTCCAAATATGTATAAATTAAACGGAAATTCATTTAAACATGACGATATTTGTTTATTTTGTTTTGGTCAATATTTTCGTTGGCTAGTATAAAGAGTATTGATACTTTAAATTTATAATGCGTTTCGACTAACTAAGAATATTTCTTTTCAGTCTTGAGTAAGGATACAGCAACTAAAATAAGAAAGGGCAAGTGCGAGTCGCACTCGCGCACTGAGGATTCTGGACAAATTTACCTATGAAATCAATTCCCGAATTGTGTTACGAAGATTTTTCCGAATTGCAAACATTTTTTTTTTTTTTTTTGTGGCGGATCATCAAATTTACAATTGTTAAGATTTTTCCCTGTACTTATTCTATGAGACCTTGATTTATGCCAAATTTCAGGATTCTAGGTCAACGGGATTCACCCTATGAACTTTGATTTCCTTGAGTATCGAAAATTCGAAATATACGTTTTTTTGCGACATAAATGGCCGTATCTTTTTTTCCGTTAACTCAGAAGTCTGATTTTTTCTCAAAATCAAAAGACTTGTATTGTGTGAAGTTTTAATTTGAACTCGATACCTCCAAGCGTTCTCGAGTTAAAGGGTTTTAACAGATAAACAGACGGACAACAAAGTGATCCCAAGGATCTTATATATACGAGATGGTCCCTGACAGGCTAAATAGATTTTTTACGAAGCAACATTACAAATTCTAAAGTGTACTTTATTTTCATAGTCATTAAGTTCATATTTTTCATTGATTAGCAAAAGGGAAAAATGTACTGAGCAAGACAACGAGAAAGTGGTAGTGTGTTTTTACCTCATTTTTACCTATATATTTAACTAGGGTAACCATAAACTTGCTGTTAGCTACAATATTCTAGTCAGTGATATGATAGGCCGATCCCAGTCAAAGTGATAGAACCATTTTCGTTGGAACTTGGTAAGTGGTCGTTGGTGGAACCTACTTATATAGGCAGTACAGCAGTTTCTTCACGCTATTTTCCTTTACCGGTTCGTGTTTGCATTTAAATGTTCATCATCATTACAACCGAAAGACGTCTACTGCTTGACATAGGCCTCCCCCAGGTTTTGCCACAATTGACGGTTTGTTACTCATTACACAAAAACTTATAAACGGATGAATTTAATGATAAACGTTGCAATAATATAGCTTATAACCTTTATTTTTGCTAAGTTTCATCACGTGAGCAAGTTCAATAAATAGGCTACTAATATTATAAATGCGAAAGTTTGTGAAGATGGATGGAGGTACTCGTATGTATGGATGTGTCGCGCTAAAACTACTAGACAGATGAACTTAATCATAAACATTGCAATAATATAGCACATAAGCTATAACTTTGCAGTTTCATTACGTGAGCAAATTCAGCCAATCGGATAATTTTTATTACCTATAGGGTGAAGCCGCTGGAAGAAGCTAGTCTAACATAGTTTCAAAATATCAAGATTTAACAGTCGCACTATAATGACGTCACAATGTTGCTTACATAACAAAAACGATATTTATCTACAGCAGCGCCCTCAAATCCCACGATGGTTTACTTTCCGCACAGACTCTACACAAATTAACTATATAGACAAAGCTATGTTGGATTAAAAAACATTATCCACTCCAAAGAATAATAATAAAAATGTACCATTAGGCATAGCTGAGGGCATAGCGCGCACTGGTGACTTTTGTCACTGTGGCTGCTTCGTCACTCCTATCAAGTCTGTGACTATGTATGGAGATGCGCGCACGTTACGACGTGACAATTGGGTGACGTTTGCGTCCACCGACCGGCGAACAAGCCCGTGACGAAACTGTCACCACGCCGTTAGCTTTTCACTCAGGTGCGCGCACTGGCGACAAAATTTTCACTCATCGTTGGTCGTTCACCATTTACATTCTGACTACCGACATTGGCGCGCGCAAAATAGCGTCACCATCTACGCAAAACGTAAGCATTCGTGAAAAAGAAATGGAAAACCAGCTCTGAAAAAATATCTTTGGATGTTCTTGAAGTTTATAATATATATAGAACTTTCCACAGTATTCTCTTCGCTTTTTAGGGTTCCGTACCTCAAAAGGAAAAAATGGAACCCTTATAGAATCACTTTGATGTCCATCCGTTCCACAGAACAAAGGTCCGTCCGTCAGTCTGTCTGTCTGTCTGATAAGACTTCATCTCGCGAACTCGTGGAGGTATCGAGTTGAAATCAAAACCTTATACTTAGGTCTGCGGACACTTAAAGCTGTAAAAAAAAATCAAATTTGTAAGTTAACGAGAAAAAAAGATAATTCAGTTTATGTGGCAAAAAACGTACACATGAAGGCACAAGAGACATGACCCACGTGACAGCAGAAGGTAATATAAGACATGCTAAATGCTAGACGAATTTGAACCTTCTGCAATTAGTATAAGATACATGATAATCAATTTGGAGCATAATAATTTAAACGAATATAACGAGAGGCAGGTAGTCAAATATTATAGATTACTGTTTACGTCAATTTGATCTTTAAGACGTACGGTGGGTAAACTTATGAATACGTTTTGTCTCGTAATGCAGTTGTTAATTTCAACATTGTATCGTAAGTCGATTTAGTCTAATGGTCATAACAGTAGACTTATATTGACATGGTCGTAAGTTCAAATCCGCCATGCTTCTTTTAGTAGGTTTTTGTGTTTATAATATTGGATTATGATTTTTGAAATCAAATTATAATTTATATTAAGTTAAATTAATAAATTTAAATTAACTATTCAAACATAAAAGCAACATGAATAAAAAATAAAAATGGTTAGGATAGGTAACGATTTATTCAGTATAAGTAATGTTTACAATTTACATAAAAAAATATTAACTCATCTAATAGACATAATTTAGATAATTATATATAAAGGTAAAACATATAAAATAAGTTACAATATTAAACTGCTTTTGATATGGTAGAATTATTTAAAATACAGTTTTGAGCATGAAAAAAAAACAGTTTATTTATTTCAATAGTGCTCTTCTTCTTCTTCTTCCTGCCCTTGTCCCATTTTATTTGAGGTCGGCACAACACGTTTTTTTCTTCCATTCTGTCCTGTCACTCGTCACGCTATCACTAACTCCCTTTTCTTTCATATCACTTCTCACACAATCCATCCATCTTTTCTTTGGCCTCCCTCTCCCTCTCCATCCATCCACATGTAAATTCATAACTCTTTTAGCAACATGCTTTTCATCTCTCCTCTTTACATGACCATACCAAGACAAACGATTTCCTTTCAACCTTTCAGTTACTGGCGCCACTTTCAAACTTCCCCTAATATACTCATTTCTCACTTTATCCATTCTCGTCACACCACACATCCATCTTAACATTCTCATCTCCGCTACATGCAATCTTTTTTTCATACGTCTTTTTCACAGCCCAACATTCTGATCCATACAGTATGACAGGCCTTATCACGGACTTGTAGATTTTACCCTTCAACTTGAGGGGCATCCGTGGGTCACAAGTTGTTCCGGTGACCTGTCGCCATTTCATCCATCCTGCGTTGATCCGATGTGTTACGTCCCGGTCTACCTCACCATCCCCTTGGACGAGCGACCCGAGGTACCGAAAGTCGGAACAGATCGGTATGGGCGTTCCGGCGAGAGCTAAGGGCACTGGATTGGAGAGACCGCCGAAATCGCAGAACAAGTACTCCGTTTTGGTTCTACTCAATTTCAGGCCAACACTCTCCAATCTGTGCCACCACACCTCCAATCTGTTCTGGACGTCTAGGCCACTCTCGGCAACCAGTACAATGTCATCGGCAAACAACATACACCAGGGAGCCTGTTCCTGAATGTCCGACGTCAGAGCGTCCATTATCATCAGGAAGAGGTAAGGGCTGAGGGCCGACCCTTGGTGCAAGCCGACAGTCACATTGAAGCTTCCAGTAGTGCCCACTGAAGAACGGACTTGGGTACTGCATCGACTGTACATCGCTCGGATCAACTGCACATACTTCCCAGGCACACCTTTCTCCTTAAGGGCCCACCACAGAACCTCACGAGGTACCCGGTCATATGCCTTTTCGAGGTCAATGAATACCATGTGCAAGTTTTTATGCGCACCTTTGTATTTCTCGCACAGCTGGCGTATAGCAAAAATGGCATCCGTTGTACCCCGACCAGGCATAAAACCGAATTGGTTCTGTGAAATTTCACTCTCTTCTCTCAGTCGCCTTTCAATAACTTTCTCCCAGGCTTTCATAGTATGTGACATTAGCTTTATTCCTCTATAATTGTTGCACTCAAGCACATCACCTTTGTTCTTAAAAATGGGCACCAAAGAACTGCTGCACCACTCATCAGGTATGGCTTCTTCCTGCAACAACTTATTGAAGAATAAAGCTAACCACGTCCATCCATCCACTCGCAATAACTTCCACACTTCAACTGGTATTCCATCTGGACCAATGGCTTTACCATTCTTCATTCCATTTACTGCTATCCTAACTTCATCCATACTAACCATTCTCACTAACCCCACATTCACTGGTTTATTCTCTAACACACTACTCCAATTATTTTCCTCATTCATCAGTCTTTCAAAATAGTCCTTCCACCTCTTTTTGATTTTCTCATCATCCGATATAACCATTCCAGTTTCATCTTTTATACATCTTACCTGGCAAACGTCTCTCGTCTTTCTCTCTCTTATTCTAGTAAGCCGGTATAGTTCTTTTTGACCCGCAGGACTGTCCAGTGTGTCATATAATTTGTCCTGGGCTTTTGATTTTGCTATGGCCACGGCTTTCTTCGCTTTCTTCTTTAAAATGTCATACTCACTCTTTTTTTCAGCTTTTAAACTAGCGTTTCCTGGCTCTACACGCTGCCATTCCTTGAATTTTCTCTTCTTTTCTTTCAATACATTCTGAACTTCTGTCGACCACCACCATGTATCCCTATCTATTATGCCCTTTCCTTTCGTCTCTCCCAAAATATCTTTCGCTGCATGCCTGATACACCCAGCTATCTCATTCCAGCTTTCATTTATACTTCGATCATTCATATCTCCCATCTCTATCATTCTGTCCACCACTCGTTCCCTGAACTTATTCGCACAATCATTCCTCTCTAACATATGCCATTTTATTTTAGGGGAAGGTTGCTCTTTGTGTTTGTTAGACAGTATTTTGACTACTGATGTCATAACTAGGAGTCTGTGTTGTGAGACTAGGTCTTCTCCTGGCAGTATTTTGCAGTCTTTGACATGCTTTAAGTTATTGCGCCGAACTAGAAAGTAGTCGATTTGAGTCTTATGACTACCACTTTTATACGTGATCATGTGTTCGTCTCTTTTCTGGAACCACGTATTGGCTACTGCCAGGTCAAATGCAGTAGCGGATTGCAGCAGCGTCTCTCCTTCACTGTTCAGACTACCGAAACCCCATCCCCCATGCACTCTTTCATAAACACCTTTCATTCTTCCCACATGTCCATTAAAATCACCTCCAACTATCAATTCTTCATGAACAGGGATGTTCATTAAAGCTCTATCAAAATCCTCCCAAAACTTCTCTTTCACTGTTTCATCACATCCTACTTGTGGTGCATACACACTAACTACATTCAACATCACATTCTCTAACATTACTTTCACAACTATAATTCTATCACTAATCCTTTGTACTTCCATCACGCATTCTTTCAATCTACTGTCTAACACTATTCCAACACCATTTCTTTTTCCATCACTTCCACAATAGTAGAACTTGTATCCCTCACCAATTTCTCGCGCTTTTGTTCCTCTCCATTTAGTCTCCTGCAAGCATGCTACATTTATCCGTCTTCTTTTCAATACATCCGCTAACTCTCTGGCCCTTCCAGTCATAGTCCCTACATTCCAACTTGCATACCTTAATCTCATTTCCCGAGCTTGCTTCTTACGTTGCACCCGCCCGGGGTGGTGCAACAACCCTGGTCCATTTCCCACAGGAGCCGGGTGCTGCCCCTGCGCGTCGCCTGTGGGGTACGCCCTAACCCTATCGCGCATTCTATCATTTATTCCAATCATGTTGCTAGGGATTTGGCAAATATTTTACAGTCGGCCGCCTGCCTGACACTAACCCTCCTTGGGAATGCTGTTGCTGGTGGTATACCCGCCACCACGCGGTGACCTCAGGTGCTTAACAGTACGCACGGTCTCAAAATGTCCCTTAGTCGCCTCTTACGACACCCGCGGGAAGAGATGGGATGGTGTTATTCTTTACGTCCGGACACCATACGGAACGTGAAATATGAAATGAAATGAAATACTAATTTTATTTTTAAAGAAGAGTTTAATGCAGTGAATCAACATGTTACATGATTAGAAATATATAATATTTCTATTTTATAACAATAGCATCACTACATTAACTGTCATACTTGCTCTAAATATTTTGACATTTTAACTAGTTTACATGTTTTATAAAGAATTTTAAGTTTTTTTGATTAAGAAAGAAACAAGGATCAGTGAATTTATTATATAAACACTTCCTAACAAATTAAGATTACTATGATTTATTTAACCAATACACTACACATAAGCACTGACAAGAAGGTGTTGTGGCTGCTTACAAGAAGTAAATAATTATCCATTGTTGCTTACACGCACTGATGACATTACGTCACGTAATATTTATTACTGAATCGGCCACCAATTTCTACAAGTTAACCAGTTCCACAGAAGACATTCAACACAAGTTACCCAGAGTTATACCCGCCAGTTCTACGTGTATACGGCAGTATAATAACATGTTTTTTTTTGTCAGATAGAAATCCAGATATTCTTGGGCAAAACGGACTTGACGGATGACCAGCAGTTATTTCAATTTTACGTCCTGACTTGTATTGTTTGTTATAGTTTTAAACCATAATCTGACTGTATTTCTCTGAAACAAAGAAACGAAACAGAAGTTACTTTATGTGTAAGTATAACTAAAAAGATGTTTGATTACGCACAGCATAAAATGTGTAAGTTTAAAAAAGAAGTATAAATAAAATGGAAAAAAGACGCTTACCTACGGCTATATTAAGACGCCTCCTATCAATCTCTCCGAAAACCAACATTCTCCTTATGTGAATAGATTATTTTATATTTTAGAATTAGGTATATAAAAATATTCTAAATAAAGACGTTGTTTTACGCAATTTAGTAAGGCAACGTAAAATTTGTTTGCACGATGTCACTGCTATTGAGCGTCAACTGGTTTTTGCTTTATTAGAACGGTTCATTTTTTATTCTTCTACCCTTAATCTAAGTAACATTTGAATACCAGTTTTATGATGAATACGCATATTTATCTTGACTACCCGCTTATTATAAGTCAGGCGAAATTATTCCAAATATGTTTGAAGAATATTTAGTTTGTTGATTGTTACTTAAAATAATAAAAATGTTGTAAATGGAAAGCAAAACAATATACAGGGTATGAGAATTGATCTCGTGCCTTACTGCGTCAAAGTCTTTACACAGATCACTAAGCCATATTACCCTAATTAGGGCTACCAAAATAAGCTACTCGTATCAGCCTAGTAGTCAATACATTTTAAAATACCAATAATAAATTTTAAGTCTAAGTGAGTAAGAATCAAAATTGCGTAATAAGTAGTTATTTATACCATTACTATATCCCTTTATAAATGTTTATAAATGTGTTTGTTTGATTAAAATATTAAAAAATGTATTTTGACTTTGGACTATTTTGGACCATTTACTTACTTTATATATTTAATATATATATTAAATATAGTGAAATAATAAACATTTTATTTACTTGCAATATTTTGTTTCATTTCTATACAAACTGTCCATTTCTCGACTTTTGTCGTTAAATAAAAGTAAAAAAAGATAACTAAAACACAAAAGATGGAAAACAAAAAGTTAGACGTTTAAAGTGAGATTTAAACTAGCTTCACTTGTGTATCAAATCGCTGTTATTACCACTGGACTATATGGATTCTTAAAGACAGTATTGAAATTCAACGTTACGTGTAATGCTGGACGCAATATTATGGACCAAAATATTTACAAGCAGTTGATAAGACTCACGGAATTAGCTAAGTTAACTTTTGTCACTGACGTGCCATTTTCTTTTATCAATCTACCCTCACACTAGGATAGCAAGATTTATCGAAATGCTGCACAAAGAATTTTCATCTTTAATGGTAGCAAAATAATGATTTAAATAGCTTATCAAATTGGTGGGTTAGCCCACTTAGGGCACCGACTTTACATCGCGACATTCTCGAGGAAATTAAAATGCATAGGTAATTAATTCCCGTTGACCCAGTATCCTGCATAAAGCAGTCTTATAACAAAAGGATAGGAATAAATCTGTTGTTACATAACTTTTTTTTGTGAATCGGCAAAGTTTTCCGAGGCTCCATTCCGGAATTAAACTATTTACGTAGGTAAGTTTGTACGGAACCCTCAGGGCGCGAGTCCGACTCGCACTTGCACAGTTTTTTACTACTGAATCTCTCAAGTTTACAGAGAACGACCGTCTCTTCGAAATCAAAAAAGTTTTGTCACTGTCACTCTTCGTGTGCGCACTCCAAAGATTTTATATATCCTATACAAAATCTTTGGCGCACTCCTCTTTGAAAAGGTGACGTGACGTGACAAACTATTTTTATAGTCACCGTGACAAAAGTCACCAGTGCGCGCCATGCCTTAAACCATAGACAATTTCGAGCGGCCATCATACATCCTTGTTTACAAATTACAATTTTACGTCTTGTGTTCAGCAAGAATTTTTGATTTTTGCGAAATTATTGTTGTTGTAATTGAAGTTAAAGTTGAGTCTTTATGAATATAAAATCACAAAAAAAATAAGACTAATAACATTGCAGCGCTTGAAACTTTAATAAATCATTCGTTGCTTATAAAATTCTTGCTAACTTGCAATAAAAATACCGCCTATAAATATTGTATAAAATGTATGTCGTTCACGAGGGCGATATAATTTACAAAGAGATACACGGAGCTGCTAAAAAACAAAGACTTTATGTTAAACCTCCAGGTAAAAAATTATCAATTCATAAGTGGTATTTTTTGTACGATAAGTTTATCTTGACTCGTGTTCTCCACGTCACAATGATGTTTTTATTACAGACCAAGCAAACGTAGTGGTACACGAAGAAGAAAAGAATTTGAAAGTAGCCAATTTTATTGCGAAAGTATTTCTCCCTCAGGGTTACCCTAACAGTGTGAGCAGAGACTATACAAACTACCAGATATGGGATACAGCACAAGCTTTCTGCAGCACAATTACTGGTATATATAATTATATATAAATTCATTTAATAATAGTCGAAAACAGAAACCGTTTTTAGAGTGGGTGAAAAATGCCTCTTATCAACCCTCCTCTTTTATACCCAAAGCGATTTTTCTCTTCACACTTACCAAAATTTCCATATTTTTTTCCTAAAATTAACATTTCTTGACCTGAAGTTGTTTTATTTATTTATTATAATCTTTATTGTACACCAAATAAACAAAAATACAGAACAAACATTTAAAAGAATAAGTGCACAAGGGGCGGTCTCATCGCACAGGGCGATCTCTTACAGACAACCTTTGGATGGACTGAGAGAAAGGAGATAGATTTAGGGTTGTCAGTGTACAAACATCAGATATAATACTAATAAGATACATTATCACAAATACATACAATACAAAAAAAATATACTAATAAATATCAAATTATATATTTGTTGAACCAGGAGAAGAAAAATATATCAAAGAGAAAGGTAATGCTCATTCACCATTTTTTTAAATGTTGGTAGCGTTTGAGCACGCCTTACTTCTAAGGGTAACGCATTCCACAAACATACAGCTTGAATTGTGAAAGATTTGTCAATGAAGGTAGTGGAATGCATGCAAATACTTAATTTTAGGTTTTCCGTTGATCTCAAAGACCTACTATGTGTGTCAGTAAGGAACTGAAAACATTCTTTAAGATAAAACGGGGTACAAGGATTAAATAGCACATTATAAAGCAAAGAAAGTATATGGGCGTTCCGGTGAAGACAAATAGGAAGCCTTTTGAGCTTAGTACGAGATTCAGAAACGTGGTCACACTTGTGCAAGCCAAATATGAACCAGATACAAAGGTTTTGAAGTCGCTCAAAGCTTATCCAATTGGCCTTGGGTGAGATCAAGATAGCTGGCAGCAGCATAGTCCAGGATTGGAAGAAGAAGAGAGAGGTTTATATTCATAAACTTTTAACCACTATATGAATACTGGCTAAAGTGAAAGAAAACCTTCCATGCTTAACATTTTTGCTCATCTACTTCATGCCATCATACTTATCTGACATTTGCGTTCAAGTGAAGAAGCACAGTCAAGAATGCATGAAGCAATCTGTTTTAAGCTCAGTGTTGTGTAACATATTTAAATCTGCCCACATTGGATCATTCAGTCAGTCAATGACAACCTAGAAGAGCAATAAACTTTAGAATCAGCTAGATGAAACACTTAAGTGGCTGATACATGCCAGTGCTTTCTGGTCTAATCATATCACCTTTGCATTTAGTCATGGAAATACCCCTTTTTAAGAGGGGAAACCATCAAAATTAAATATCACCTTTCATTCTGGGTGTAGTGAGACAAAGGGCACTCTGTCTCGCTGTTGCTTCAGTTTCTTTTTACGTTTTAGGGACGAGGCAATTTTTTCGAGAAGTTGCGCTACTCTTGCTCTGACTGGCAGTGTCTGTTACTAAATGCTGAAAACTATTTTAAGTGCACATTGAACACAAAGTGCCTCGACTTAGACCTGGTTATTATGTCTGCGCTTACGATGGCCGGTAATCGCCCTGCTAAACCCCGATCCTGCGGCAGCTGAGGCATGAGGATTGCCTCTCTTTCGCGCTTTCCGCTAGCTCCTTTACTCGCATTACTGCTTCGTAGAAGGAGGTGACTAGTTCTCGCATACCCTCTCGCTCTGGACCATGGCCTAACCAAGTACTCGACACGAGAAGTCGTCGCAACGGTGCTCCGCCCAAGTCAATCTTAAGGTTTCTTTAGGCGAAATCCGAAACAAGAATCTCCCGAAAAGAACGTGTCCAGTGAGGACCTGCGGCTGGCAGAAAATAACTACGACGCGATTGTGGCGTGCCCTGCGCTAGGTTGCGACAGTCGCTGTCTCCATGCCGCTATGAGATCTCACCGGAGCTCTGTCCACTGTGCCGTAATTTATCGCCTACAAAGTTTCGGCCCGCCGCCGCTCTTCTCTCTAAATTCGTTTATGGTCTGATAAGAAAAAATAAAATCGCTTTGGGAAAAATAAAATTAATTAGAACACTATACAATATGTATACATTTGATCAACATAACTGAGAGGTTGACAGTCTTTGGGTTTTTTTTTATGGTGGGAAAATCATCTAATGACAACCCCCGCTCCTGGGTGGAGCGTGAGATAGTGTCAGACTCTTACTGACTAAAAACCCACCCCGTTCCTTCGTGCCTTCATAGAGCTACTCTTTCGAAACTAACCCTGGCCTCGACCCAGCTGGGGCCCTGCTGTTGCTGACAACTCCATGAGGCGCGCGGGAACAGTGCGCGCCGTCGACGACTTGGGCTCGGTCCGGACAGTTACCGGACGGTCGGACAGCGAGCTACCCATTGCTCGCCGTCTGCAAACTCTCGCGTCTAAGGTGGCCGGGAATCGGGATCGGAATCCCGGCGGCGGCGAGAGCGCCGTTGCCTGATGCGCCGGCTTCCTCCTTTGCTAGCATTACTGCTTCGCAGAAGAAGGCGACCGCCTGCCACTCCTCCTCGACAGTCTTTGGGTTTGTTTTTCCTAAAACGAATGTATTTTGAAGAATGAATTATAATTTATAGGCATCCTGGCCACTCAAGAAGTCTTACGAGGTGTGGGCGTAGGCGATAAGACTGCAACGCCACTAGCGGCCACTGTTACCTGGGTCATTAAAGATGGTTGCGGCCATTTGGGGAAGATATATTTCGCTTACAGCAAGGGGTAAGAAAAATTAATACGCGTTTTGGAATAAGGCGGTAAAAGTGAAAACCATCATGTTTATGACTTTTTTAATAGTGTTATTTTTAGGGTTCCGTACCCTAATGGTAAAAACTGGCCAAGTGCGAGTTGGACCGGCGCACGAAGCCTTCCGTACCGTCCTTAGGAAAATTCGGCAAAAAAAATCGCGTTTATTGTATGGGAGCCCCCTTAAATATTTATTTTATTTTTATGATTTGTTGTTATAGCGGCAATAGAAAAACAGAAATTTGTGAAAGTGAAAATTTCAACTGTCTAGCTATTAGTGATGTAACGAATATTCGTATTCTCATTCGCGCGAATATTCGCACATTTTTACATTCGCATTCGAATTCACAAGAAACATGCGAATATTCGCGAATGTCACTACTAGCTATCGCGATTTTTAAAATACAGCCTGGTGACAGACAGACGGACAGACAGTGATGTCTTAATAATAGAGTCCCGTTTTTACCCTTTAGGTACAGAACCCTAAAAATAGGACCCTATTTCTAAGACTCCAATGTACATCTGTCTGTCACCAGGCTGTATCTCATGAACCGCGATAGCTAGACAGTTGAAATTTTCAGATTTCTGTTGCCGCTGTCACGGAAAAGATGAAGAGGTTAGAAATGAAATATGTACTTTCAGATTTGTACTACGAGTGTCGCCGCTAGTCTCACATCCTTAGGCAATAAACCAATGCAAACGCGCATTACGCAACTAACAGACCACGCACACTTAGATCGCAAGTTTGCTATTGGTAATTGAACTATGAGCATTGCCCTACTTTGTGGCACGCCTTCCCCGCCCCCAAGGCCATTCTGACCTCTTTCATCTGTTCTGTGGCCGCTATAACAATTAATATAAAATAAGGAACAAAATAAATTGTGTAAAAAAAAAAAAACTTGAATAAATAATGGTACGGAATCCAACGTGCGCGAGTCAGACTCGCATTTGACCGGTTTCTTTCATATTTGGGTTGGTTCGATCTCAGGTTCAGGCATGCAACTTTTTAGACAAGGTTGAACTAAGTCTAAAATACTTTTGGAATCCAATACTTCTTATGGTTTAATATTCGCAGTTTCAATTTTGGGTACCTACTTCGCCTCCAAAACCCTCGAAACTTTGCAACCTATGTATAAAAACATTTTTCTTTACCGAGGTTTTCAATTGTTTCCAGCACCCACCTGGATGCATATAGTAAGAAGTGGAGGCTATACGCAGACACGTTAAATGATGCTGCAATGTGCATCGAAATAGCTTTGCCAGCATTCAAGAGTTACACCACATTCATTCTATGTATCAGCACTGTTATGAAAGCTATTGTTGGAGTCGCCGGTTTGTATGTTTCTTATTAACAGTGTCTCTGCATAATTCTACAGGCTTACAAAATCTCACCCTTTTTCCATTGGGTACGCAGAAAACTACAAAACTTTACCTAGTGAAAGGTTTCAGGGCAGGCACTTTAGTAGCTGTTTATCAATGATAAGGTTAGCTAAGCTAGTATACAGAACTAGATAAGATCCAGCATTGAGTGTCACCTCTTGTTGCGAAAGTGAAATCTATTGTATAGTCTGTCTAAAAAGTCAAACGACTAAGGAATTTTGTATAACATTTAATAATTTATAAATTACTTATATTCGATACTTTTTATAAGGTTTTTCTAGTAAAAAATGATCAAGATCTCTTAAGAGGCCGGCGAATGTCACTCGCAACTGCAAGTTGACGCGTATTCAAAATTCGTTCGTGGAATATAGCTATCTCTGTTTGACAAAAACAAGTGACGGAGTGCAGCTGTGTGTGTGTATGTGAGCGTCTTACAATTTATTGTTAGTAAAATGAGGTATATTCATTATTTGCTTTATTTTTGCCGAATACTTCGGGAATTGTTTGTGAATGTACGAACTAGTAATGCGTTTTTTGGAAATTTTATTACCGCGCCAATATCTCCACATATTATGATAACAATAGCAGATTTGTCATACAACGGTGGTCTTTTTTTACGGTGGGAAAATCATCTAATGACATTCCCCGCTCTTGGGTGGAGCGGGAGATAGTGTCAGACTTTTACTGACTAAAAACCCACTCCTGTTCCTTCGTTGCCTTTCGTACCGGGGCTGAGCTACCTTTCGGAGCTAACCCTGGCCCCAGTAGGCTTCGACCCGGTTGGACCCCTTCTGTTGCTGACAACTCCTTGAGGCGCATGGGAACAGTTCGCGCAGTCGATGACTTGGGCTTGATCCGGACAGTTACCGGACGGTCGGACAGCGAGCTACCGATTGCTCGCCGTCCGCAAGCCCGCGCCTACGGTGGCCGGAAATTCGGATCGGAATCCCGGCAGCGGCTGTGAGCGCCGTTGCCTGATACGGTCGGCCTCCTCCTTTGCTAGCATTACTGCTTTGCAGAAGGAGGCGACTGCCTGCCACTGATCCTCCTCGCTCCGAACCATGGCCTGTACCAGTCTGGCACGAGAGATCGCCGCCTCCGATCACCTCCACGAGGGCAAGGCGATGCTCTGCCTAAGCAGCACACCTCCACTGCGTGCTCCACCGTGTCCTCCGGGCGTTCCGCACAGTGGCGACACTCGGGCGTCACTTCCGTACGAATCCGGTACAGCCCGAACCTACCGAACTTACGTGTCCGGTGAGAACCTGCGTCATGCGGAAAGTGAGGACGCCCGCGCCGTGAGGTCTTTCCAGCCATGCCTCCAAGAGGGGACTTACTGTCATAATTGTGGCGTGCCCAAGGTGGTCTTCTTGTGGTCAAATCAGAAAATGTTATGGAGGCGAGAGCTTTTTTCATAGGTGGGAAATTATTCAATGACTTCTGCCGCTCTTTTAGTGTCAGACTTTTAGGGAAATGAAAACTGTTCTTTCGTTTCAAGGCCCCGATGTTCTCTTTCGCTCAACCCTTGGCCTCAGTAGACTTCGAACCTGCTGGGCCCCTACGGTTTTGCTGACATGTCCTCGAGATGCGAGTGGAACACTATGCAACATCGACGTCTCGAGCTCGGTACGGACGCTTACCGGACGGCCGGACGGAGAGATACAAATTGCTCGCCGTCCGCAACCCTGCGCCTACGGTGACTGGAAAAAGGGATCAGGATCCCGGTGGCTGGGGCGTGAGGAATGATGTTCCCTCACGTGTACGACTGTCTCCTTTGCTAGCATAACTGCTTCGTAGAAGGAGCCGACCACCTGCCATTCCTACACATTCCGGACCATGGCTTGTACCAGGGTCACTCCCACGAGTACACAGCGCGGCGGCAGTGCTCCGCCTGAGTGGAGCATACCATCGCCGTATGCTCCACCCTGTCCTCCGGGCGGTCTACACAATGATGACAGCCAGGCGTTTCTTCCGAACTTACCACGAGGTGAGGTGTCGTCATGCGGAAGGTGAGGATGTTTCCACGTCTATTCACCCACTCCTCAAAGATTGGATTTATCGCCATAATTATGGCTTGCCCCGAGATCCCGCCGGTACTCTGACCGCCTTCGTCAGTGGTTTTTACCCCGGCGTTGCAACTCCATGCGCAAATTGTGCATGCGTGCAAGGACTGTTGCCTCTAGATCCCATGGTGGCAGACCAGCAAGGAGGCTCGTCGCTTCGCTGGAGAACGTGCGGTATCCCCGCACCATTTGGATGGCCATGATCCTCTGGGATGCGTTCAGCTTTGCCCCCGGTCGCTTTCACAACAATGGGGCCAACACCGGCGCTCCGTAATGAGCCATGGACCAAACAATGCTGCGTGGAGCCTCCGGCAAAGGGCTAAGGACCTCTATGTTGGGTAGGAGCCGCTTCAGGGCAGCCCCAGTCCGGTCCAGTTTGGGAGCCAGACGTCCGAAGTGTTCTTCGAAATTCCAACGGCTGTCGAGGACAAGTACCAAAAACAGTCCGAACCATATCTTGGTACCGATCCTTGGGGAACACCGCACGACATCTCTCGGCGTTTCCATTCTCCACGGTGAGCGGGGCAGATAATGAACCTGTCCTTCAGGTAGGCCTCGATCACACGAATGAGGTAGACCGGCACCTGGTGATACCGGGGTCCAAATAGAGCGCTCCCTGCAAAAGCCAAACTGGCCATCCGCAAGATCCGGCTCCACCCGTACCAGGTGCGTACGAAGAATAAAGAACAGCGAAGCGCACCCTCAGAGCGGAGATACGGCTGGCCAAACTGGAGGCCCGCGACGTGTAGCTGGGGACTCTGAACAGAGACCCGTGGGGACGACCCTACGAAATGGTGCGTAACAAGCTCCGTACTTGGGCTCCCCCGCTGACACAGAGTACCGGCCCCTGTTTATGAAGGGTGTGATGAACGCTCTATTCCCGTCAAAAGGGGAGCATTCTCATCCGCCCATGGCTCCGCCACTAGTTGTAGTGTAGTTTATATTTTTATGTCACCGTTTTTTGTAGCCATATTTGCATACTATGTGCTATGTGACCTCCCCAACGGGGTCAGCGTGATCTATTATACAGACGACACGCTGATCCTAACGAAGGGAGAGTCGTAACAGGCGGCGGTCGAACTAGCGGAACGCAGGGTTGCAACAACCTCCAACCAGCCTTGGCCCCACCGACATCATGTCATATGGGCCGAATCGAAATGAGACGGCTGCGGACACAGCCCACCCATATAAATATGAGCGCGCTATAACCGCAGCCGCTTCTTGACTCCTTTACAAATTTCTTCGTCTTGTCCCCATGTTGCCTTTCTCCCCATCCTGGGGCGGCATACTAACGGTCCCCCCTCACGTAGATAAGACAAACACACAGTACGGGTTCGCTGCTTGCTTACTCCTTAGTCTGTGCCATTCGTGTTCGAACTCTTTTGAGGCCATGAGATTGCAGTAGTAAGCCGGTCTCTCATCCAAGTGAGTGATCCCGTCCATCACATTTCGTCGCTGTTCGTCATAAGGGGGGCATCGCCACAGAACGTGATCAAAATTTTCGTCCTCATCACCGCAATAGCACACGCTAACCTCACATAACCGCATATCATACAGTTTCTTCCAGAAATATCCATGTCCAGTCAGGATCTGCAAAACTTTGTAGTCCGGCTCGACCCAAGTTGCCTTGAGCCTAACCGCCACTTCAGGGAGGAATCGATGAAGTTCCATCGCCTTCTCTTCCTGCTCCCATCTCCGCTGCCAATTAGCCACAGGCTCACTTGCAAGAACCCTGCTCCCTGTCCTGAACCGCAACGCAGAGTTGCAACAGTCGTGAAGAGGATCCAGCAGTTGGGACTCGAGGTGGCACTGCACAAGTCCGAGAGCATGTGTTTTCATGGCCCTCGGAACGAGCCACTTATTGTTTATTTTGTGTTGCGCCTTGTGCTGTACCAAATAAATTATTGTTCTTTCTTTCTTTCTTTCAAACTGGATTAGACTGAAGCACTCAAGCGGCTCCTGTCCAACCTGGGGTGTCCAGACGCCTCCTGCTGGAGGCTCTACGCAGGCATCATTCGGTCCATGGCCCTTTATGGAGCGCCGTCGCTGCGAAAGTGATCAGTTGCCAAGCTGAACGCATGCCAGGGAGTTATAGCCATCCTAATGGTACAAAGACAAAGCACGGTTTCCTGCAATATACCTGCATGGTTTCCTGCAAGCTTGCTACCATGGAATGTGGAGGCAACAGTCCTTTGCACGCATAAGCATGATTTACACGTGGAGATGCAACCCTGGAGCGAAATTCCGCTGCCACGACAAGTCGCTGTAAGGCAGACAGTTCCGGCAGGATCTCAGCGACTGTCGTAACGCAAATACTCACCGGACATGGCAAGTACGGGAGGCTCCTGCGTCGGATTTAGGCGGAAGAAACGCCTGGTTATCACCATTGTGTGGACGGTCTGAAGGATACGGTGGAGCATACGGTAGAGATGTACATATGTGCCCCGTTTAGGCGGAACACCGCCGCGTTCTCGTGGGGGCCATCGGTGGCAACGACTTCTCGCGCCGAGCCCTCTTTCTGCGAAACAGTAATGCTAGCGAAGAAGGCGGCCGCATGGACGAGGGAATACCCTGACGGCCCAGCAGCCAGGATCTCGACCCAGATTTCTAGCCACCCTGGGCTTGGAATCGCCGTCCAGCCATCCGGTAACCATCTGGACCGAACCCAAATCGTCAACGGCGCTTTTTTTTTTACTCTTTTTTTAAGGGGTTTTTGACGGCGCTTTTAGTCAGCTAAAGTCTGACATGTCCTCAAGAGTTCTGTATTCCTTTTATTAAACTTTAAATGCTTACGTACTATTTTATTTAAGTCAATAGTGTCAAAAATATTACAATAAAATTTATAACTCGACCTATGAACGCAACTGAAGTAATGACAGCACGCACACAATGACACTGACATCCCGCTTGCCGCGATAGCACTAGTAACTCTTGGAAATTTGCGATAAATTGGACGTGTTTCGTAATACCAAAAATGATGAATGAAAACTTAATGATTTTCCAATTTGTTTTCTATCATTTGTAAATTGATAATATAATCTGTGTTCCTACATTGAGAATATTGGACATATTGTTATTTTTAATACAGGAAAAGCCAAATGAAAACATGCCATTTACGTTGTAAAAAAGTGCGAATTATAATTCGCTTTAATTTCGTTTTAGGCAAGTTTTTTTTAAAAAGAAAGATGTAGGAACCTAGATAAATATCGTCTATAACCGAATAACATCATAATATGTTGGAAATATACTCCAATTGCAAATGAGCGTGGTATTACGTTTGTATGAAAAATTCATCTGTCGCCGTGCTCTTAATCAACCTTGATTATTTAACCAGTGTAGACTGTAGACTACATCAGATTTCATTTTGCCCTAATAATTACCCAAGTCATTTGACTTTTTAGACAGACTATACGACTGTGTCTTATGTCACAAATATTGGTTTTTTAACCTGTGTGTAATGATAAGTTTAGGTGATTTTTGTAAACGAGTAATCCACCAAATTCCTAGCATTGTGCGTTTCCATTCCCTAAAGTGGGTTGCGTTTGTCCTAATCATAATCTCGTCATCCTCATCTATTGGAGTGCCGTAAGATTTATACCTCGGAATCTAGGGCCAGTCAATGAATCTTTGTATAAATTTTTGAAATGTGTTTTTAACAATATATGTAAAAATGTAAAAAAAAAAAATGCGATCTTCATTTTTTACTCGAAAACTGACTCTTATCGCACTACGATTCGTATCGATATTTTTATTATTATTATTCGAATCGTAGTGCGATATAGATAGCTATAAAGATAGCTAAATTTGCTACAATTTGAGCGAAACTTTAGCAAAATTTGTCCATTGGTTACGAAGATACAGCAAGTCAAAGACGAGCAATTCTACCGCAGTGCTCGGAAAATGTAAAATTCTGTCACTTGTTTCAGTTTCTTTTTTTTTTGGTTGGATTAAAGTCGTGCACTTGCAGAAAGACCAGGCTCAAGTGCTCTTTCCTATGTTTCTTTTGTCAAGGTCGAAATTGCAACAACGCCAACCCTGTCGTCCTGGATGAAGAGGACGAGAATGTGGTAGACCTAACACTATAATATGCTGACCCGTTTCCACCTCCAGAAAACATTCCTCCTTCTCCACTCCCCCCACTGATCTAGACTGGATGAAACCTGGTCCTAAATCCTGGTCTCAAATTATAGTATATTTAGTTATCTTCATTATATTATACGCAACTATACTTAGAAAACGCTTTCTTCGGGTAGTTTTTTCGAAAAATTTAAAAAATGTGCCAAAACTTCGGAGTTTTTCGAGCACCATGTTCAAGGTTGCAAACTTGGGTGTTAAACCTTTTTTGTTTCTCTTGTCCCACTCATTTTTCAGTAAATTGTTGGGATCGCAGAGCACTTGTTTATATCAGGTAAAAAAAAAAACAAGAGCGGGCATTTTTCTTTTAACTTTTTTACTTGAGCTTTTAACAATACAGTGCAATCGTTTGTATTAAGATTCATTGACTGGCCCCGGATTCCGAGGTTTTACTAATTTAACGCCTTACGGCTCTCCACTCCGCTGGACGGCGCGGGTAAGGTCGTTGGTGGGCGGTTCCTCTACTCTAAACATGTACACTGAGGCAAAGATGTTAGTCATCACTGTGACCTGTAACTGCCACGCTATTAGCACCCTTGCTGCAAAGACATCTCTCCAACTGATGCCATTTTTGAGCAATAGCTTAAGATTACCTGCGACATAGATGGACTAACTTCGGCGTCGCTTGCTGACTCTACTCTAGTTTTATTTATAAATTCATCTCTCTGGCTTCCACCCTCAATGAGACCCGCACCTGATGACGTCGCACCTGTGAAAAGAGTTTGACGTTGGGACTGCCAGAGATATATCGGTGTAAGCCAGTGCGACACCAGGTGCTTGATCAGGTCACGTTGGTTTCGTCGGCCTACGAACTGATCAATCTTCACTTACACCTTCAACATGACTCTTACCTACCGCTTCAGACATCCGAGGACGACCCTCAGCGGCCCCATGCACCCCTGTAGGTCTCTAATGAGTTAAGCGTTATCCTATGAAAGGTAAAGTGCATACAGACATATTATGTGAGATCTAAAATTATGAATAAGATTGTGGCTATGGATAAAAATTAAGTAGAAAAGTCTGTAAATAAATCAAGATTTGTTTGCAGGTGGCGCAACCAGAGCTGCTATGACACAACATCATGCCATAAGAA
The DNA here is from genome assembly GCA_910589285.2 of Mythimna ferrago. NCBI lineage: Eukaryota > Metazoa > Arthropoda > Insecta > Lepidoptera > Noctuidae > Mythimna > Mythimna ferrago. The sequence continues at coordinate 11,837,249 of OU342673.1, read as the reverse complement.
GTAATCTCGCAGATGTATCTGCTAAAGACGCCGCCCAAGAAACAGCTGTCAATCTTGTTGCTTCCCTGGCTGCTCTGCTCATCATCACTGTCTTCGGGTACTTAGAATTGTTACAGACTTTCAGTTTACAAAATTTATTTACGATAAATTGTTTTAACACCAAATTACTCTTCACAGGAGTTCTCTGATAATATTCACAATAATGATGGTATTTCACATAATTTTTAATTACATGGCTGTAAGATCAGTTTGTCTAAGAACCCTAAATGTACCGAGATTTTTACAAATAATTGAAACGTATTTGAGAGACGAAGTAATTGCAAAGCCATGTCTGGTCAACAGAGATGAGCCAGTCATAACATGGAATATTCGCCGTAACTCCTTAGGTAAGTCAATTAGTCAAGTTTTTAGACATATAAAGTGTTTTAGAAAACAGCATGGCGTTTATAAGGATTAACGATCCGCAATCTAAGCAGTACAAAACCCATTTTAATACATTATCTGTCAAAATGTTAAGTTCTACTTCGGAGAGACAGGCACCTGATGAAGTAGACACATCCCAGTAATTCAGTATCTGTAATGGTTTTCAAAGATCTACTTAAAATAGCTGGGGCCAACAGCTTTTACAGTCTCACCTCAGCAGGCATTGCTAAACCTTGAACCTGTGTAGCTCTAGTTAAATTTAGCCATGACATTCTATTTTCAGATCGAAACCTATGTGGATTCCAAATCAAGATCGGAGATTCAATGAAAAGTTTAGTTAAGAAGAATCCAAAAGCGGGATATATAAACAAAGTGAAAGAAGTTTACAGTGCCAATGAATACATAATATTCCCGTGTTTAAAAACAAAGACAATACATGTATTTTTGCGAAATACTGCCACATCCGATGACATACTTTGCGCTTATTTTCATTCTGTTTTATTCGGCATTGTCATCTGCGCCATAAATAAGTATGATTTGGTATGTTGATTAAAAAACGTTTGATTTAAAAGTCAAACTAAAACAATTTTATTTTTGCATCTTTAGAATGCACCCAAAGTATTGACAATTTTGTTATTTTATTACAGCCAATTTACAAGAGCCCAGAAGTAGTTTCAAAACCTTTTGCGCGAGTTTGTGAAATTTTTCAAAAATCTGAATGGAGTAGAGAAATAAGGGATAATATATGTGAATGTCCCAATACCAAATTCAAGTATAATCCTACTGTTGACGTTATGGAATTATTCAACAAAATTGTCGAAAAAGAATGGATTAAAATAAAACCAGGCCTCGAACAAGTTGGTGAGTAACTTCGATGTCTCGTACTGTCCAATATATTGTATATGTTACCGGCAATCTGTATAATCCGGTATTCTATACAATACCTAGGCAATTTATAGAATACCTACCAAATAACGTGTAAGTTATGTATGAAATATTATTTATTTTATACTTTGCCTAGGTATTCTGTACAATACTGAATGCGCAGCCGGTAATGTGTGTAAAAGACGAGAGCAGGGAAGGAGGTGACTTAATTTTAGGACACCCAGACACTGATAGCCTTCGTTGTTATAAACGTTGATAAATATAGAACAAATAATATATTTATTTTAGACTTGCATTTATTGATAAACCAGCTATCGGGCAAAAGAACATATGTCGGGACTACTGGTTGAATACCTATAAAATATTTGTTTTCGAACTGGAATATTTGAAAGATTTAATCGTATCATTCAGGTTAACCCTAATTTATTTAGGGCGCTTCCCTTCTAGGTGACTGATCTCACCCTGAATATAGGTCAATTATTATGGTATCCGATATAATGTGTCGTATGTAGCCGATATTTTTCAAGTAAAGTACTCTCATTCTGCAATCTTTATATCGGTCGTCTTTTTGCTTTTTTTTATTTTTCCTAGATACACAAATATCACTTATTGTGCTCAAAAAAAGAAAAATCTAACGAACATGCCACTTCAGTGTACTATTTGCTTGTATCAAGCAAATAGTAGGTACAACAAAACTCCTAGTATTCGTGACAGTTACGTTTTCGAAAGATATTCTATGTCGTTTTGAAAAAAAAACATAAGAATGAACGTCATTTTTGTTACAGGCTGGGACCTCAAGAAAAATCTCCTGGTAGTTGATGAATGGCGAATAACCAATGCTAAAGTTGTTCCCAAACGATCGTTCCGGCAGCAAGATAGTAGCGAAAACTTTACAACACGAAATTTCCCTTCCTTTAACTTAAAAGAATTTAGTCAATCACGTTCCAATACTATTGATGAAGATGAAATTAAAATTTACACAATTGAACCTGACAGCAGATTATCAAATGAGCTAAGTTATACACGTAATGAAGAAAGGCGACCAACGACTAGCAAGCCATAGTAGCAATGAAAAAGACTAATTATGAGCCACATTCTTTAATTGTATTTATGTATACAACATTATTTTTAGCATAATTATGCAAAACCTGAATAAGTATAGTTTGTTCAGAATCAGTAACTGAATCGATTAATTTTTTTTTACTCAACATTTTTTCCCTAAAATATTTAAAAAAGGTCACAAGTTTGACACCACCGGTACTAAGTACAACACAAGTCCCGGCAGGTATAGCGGGCATTAGGCGCCAGCGTAGTGCTGGATGGACCGGTAATCAAGTATTTGTGCGGACAACCAGGTACATTTTGTACATAGATTCTGTTAGCGCTGGGTGTTTTACGCAGAGCTTACACATTAGATAATATTAACGGCATTTAATAAAAGAACAAACATTTGTAATACGATAAAACATTTGACACGTAAAAACAGCACAATTGGTAGCATAGCAACCCCTCTAAGAAGTATTTTTACTGATGCTATACAACCATTAACACTTTCCCTCATCAGTTGAAAAAACTGCAGCCTTATTTTAGCTCCCATCTTATTTACTCGGCCTTGGAACTGCCTTGGTCATAAGGTCAGCTAATTGGTCAGTAGAACTGGTTTTTTTGTACATCTAATAAACCTTCTTGAACAGTCTCGCGAACGAAGAAATTTCTCACTCTTAAATGTTTCGGTCGCTTGTGTAATTCCGGATTGCGTGTGAGACGTATGGCTGCTTCGTTTCTACCTTCAATATTGGTACCTACGCCCTCTAATAATGAGACTTAGTTATATAACTTTTGAAGCCATACCAGCTCACGGGTGCCTTCGCTCGCTGCAACAATCTCAGCTTCAGTTGTTGAAATTGCAACATACGCTTGACGTTGGCTTAACCAGGAACCAATTCCTCCGGCGAACAAACATGCTACTCCTGTAGTAGAACGTCCAGTTTGTTCATCTTCAGCATGGTCAGCATCGCTATAACCTTTAATAATGGCTGTCTTTGAGTCATATGTGTATTTGATGCTGTAACTAGCTTTTCCCTACAAGTAGCGAAATATTTTTTTCACTTTCAACCAGTCTGCTTGGGTCGGATCCTCCAATTTTCTTGATACGACCCCGACAGCATAAGCAATATCTGGACGCGTACCTGTCATGAGATACGCCAATCCACCTACAGCTTCTCTATAGGGAAACTTTTCTCCAGATTCTTTCTCCTCAACTTTTCCTGTTTCTGAAGTCCTCTCTATAGGTGTCGAAATAGGATTGCATTCGGACATCCTGAATCGTTCGAGAATTTTCCTGACGTAAGATTGCTGTTATTGTTACAGAGCCATCTGCTAATCTAGCAATCTAGTCCTAAGTGGTAGGATGCTGGCTTGACAGTTATTTTAAGCGTATTCCCTAATTCCTTTGAGAAATGGCTCGCCAAAGCTTCATTGGTTGTGGCTACAAGCCCGTCATCTACGAATAAAATAGTTATTTTTTTATATTTGTCAACGGTACCATCTGGGTTACGTTTAACCCTGAAAACCCACTTGCATGGCAGCGCTTTTTTGTTGGATGGTAAGTCGCACAATGTCCATACCTTGTTGTCAGCTAGGGATTTGATTTCGCTCACCATGGCTTCTTGCCATTTGACACTGTCCTCCCTCTTAATTGCGTCATTATAAGGTTCTGGGAAGTATTCTAAACCCACAAAGCAAACAGTCTTCGAGTTTCTTTGGTCGGTTAATTGTTGCTCGGTTTCTAAGGTTGTATCGAGTCTCCGTGAAGGCATAAACTATATCTAATTGTTCCTGAGCATCTGTGAAATCTTCCTCATCTTCTGTTAGGATAGGAACATTGTCTTGAACTTGGTCCTCTGTTGGTGTAAGAATGTCTTTTTTCTTTGCTTTGGAACGTGAGCATAACATTCACTTCCAATAATTTTTAAGTAACTTATTTTGGGTTTCCTACCGTGCCACAACTCAAAGGGTACTTTTGCATTTACTCTGGTAGGTCCTGTCCTATTCAGTACATATGTAGCAGTGTTTATGAGCAGAGCACTTGGGTTGATCTTGCAGCTTCTACAAGCGTGCAGTTTTCTCGCTCACTACAGCCTTTCTGCTCTGGCGTGTAAGGCATTGTCAGTCTATGCTGAAGTCCAAACTTTTGTAGAATCCTTTGGATAGCTCCATTATCAAATTCGCCACCATTGTCGCTCAGTATTGTTTTCACTATATGACCTGTTGTCTCAACTTCTTGCAACATTTGTAACAGCTTATCCTTAACTTCGGACTTGTGCCTTACGAAGTACACAAAGCGGTAATTTGAAAAGTCATCCTTAAATAAGACGAAATATTTGTATTTTGAGATGCTATCAGCAAAAGGGCGCTCACGTCAGTGTGAATCAGTTCGCCTGGCACTGTAGCTCTTTCCCTTGTTCCAAACTTTTTCCGTTGGGATTTGCCATAAACGCAACCTTCGCACTTTGTTTTGTCTGGTTTTAAATCAATTCCAAGCTCCCTCTTAACAATATCGCGAACATGTCGTTTGTTTTGATGTGCAAAACGCTCTTGGTAAACTTGTAGTAGATTAGAGCCAGTGATTGAGTTGACCGCAGTATGTGTCGTTGCGCCATTGTCAACAAACTAGTTATCTCTATCTTGGATTTGTTCTTGTGAGCACGCATTCACCATTAATGAAATTTGTTGCACTTGCTTGGACTTTGAGTTAGGTGCTGATATGCCTGAAGAGGGCTTAGGTGGCCTCCCATCTTTAATCCACTTCTTGCACTTGCGAACTCTATGTCCTTTTCCCGAACAATACTTGCAAATCAACTGTTCATCCATGCTTTGCTTTAAGTCTCTTTTAATTAGAGTAGTCACTAACGCCTCCTGTTTAGAGTTCTCTTGACTGCCTAGCTCTCGTTCGAACGTGCAGAGATGACTTGTTAAACAATCAATAGTCCTTTCAGTCTGCTTTAGCATCAGCCAGCTTGACTTGAAGTTGAACTACCTATCATCCAGCGTGTCCAAGACTTTACATATGAGTAACATCTCAGGAAGTTTGTCTTTTGCGTCAATTTTAGAAACCTCGATCTTTAAATCATTCCAAACATTCTTCAGCTTTGATATGTGTGTGGGAATATCGTCTGCCTTACTTTGCTTAAGTCCGAAGAATTCTAGACACAAGTTGTAAGCTCTGTCCTATTCCTGTCCATCAAATAGTTTGTGTAACTTCTGCCAGACATCACATGCAGTTCTATATCTCATTACCTTTTTTAATGTATCTTCTGACATGTTAGTAGATAGCATGAGCAAAGCGGTCGTTTCAGCCTTCCTATAACTAGCCAACGCTTTATTATAGCTGCTTACTTCAGCATCACCTGCTCCTTCGGCAAGGGTTGGTTTTTGGAGTTTACCTTTCACATCATCTGTAGAACCTTCGGTGCCATTGTAGAGATCATAAACTTCCAAGTTGACCAATTTTATTTGCCATATAACTTTCCTATGTCAATTTTTGTACTATAATCCATGTTTATTTGCGTACCTACGCTTTTTTCTTTTCGTGCTTGGATCCGTAACCTGTTAGCGCTGGATGTTTTACACAGAACTTACACATTAGATAATTTTAACGGCATTTAATAAAAGAACTGCACAATTGGTAGCATAGCAACCCCTCTAAAAAGTATTTTTACTGATGATACAACCTTAACAGATTCTTTAGAAAGAAAGATAGAAAACATGTTTATTTGGCACACAATGAACATAACAAGTATTAAAACATTAATATAAATTAATAGCTTAAAAAAAAAAAAAAAAAAAAAACAATCAGCAATAATGTGTCTCACGGTATTGCCAAATAGGTTCAGTTCAGCATTCTGTCAGACAACCGTGGCAGTTGCCTGACGCTGGTTTTCAACTGAACCTTTGAGTGTAGGTGAGTAACGGATGAAAATCGGTTTTTGAAATATGTAAAAGTATATGTATGTATATATATATATATATATATATGTGTGTATAAATGTATATTTTTATGTGTACAAAATTATATGTCGTAAATGTTCAGTGTTAGTTGTTTGAGTATTTAATCAGTACCCAATTAAATAAAACTTTACATAAAAATACTAGACACTTGTTTCGGGTTTCGCAAAATACTAAAACTAATGTTGTTTATCGCAAAGTCTATATCTGCCTGGGTTAGCGAAATTTGCTCAAGAAAACGAATTCAACTGGTTTGGCACGGATAGCGAAGGTAGCATAGTTGAGTGATTGGCGGTTGCGCTGCGTGTTGCGGGTTCGATTCCCATATGAAACATATATAATAATAATAAAATAATATATATATATGTAATTGTTTCGGTTTTGGGTGTGTTGTGTGTCTTACACGTTTGTGAACACATCCACAGTACAGCAATAATTCCTAGGTGTATAGAATGTTTGTAAAAAGACACAATAACTGATTGTTTGCCATATTTTTGATGTTACCAGAAAATATGTTGTTAAGAAAACCGATTGGCTTTGATAGTTAATGGTCGATTCACACGACGATGGCAGCGGCTCACATCGAGACGCGAGATACAATGTAGCACTTTATTTAGTGTACTAAAAGATTCTCATTTCTGTTAGCGAATTCGAATTCATGCTGTGAAACTGACACCCGCTAGGTCCGTATTTACTTGAATTGACCTGTTTTGTAAACATTTATTGTTGTCACTGCGCGATGTGACGTGTTGCGTCTCGGTGTGAGCTGATTCTGAGGTTGTTTTTTTTTCCTTTATTTAGAATTGCTTATAGTACGTTTCACATAAGAAGTTCCTTCGCCGTAATGTTGGCTCTCCTGTCTGTCTAAAGAAAAAAGAAAAGAGTTGCCTACTCTAGCAAAATTGTTGCTCGGTTGCGAAGCGAAATCGATTTTAACGATAGTCGCACCACTTTGTAGAGAATTATGAGAGGAATGGGATTTTATTTTTAAAAAAAGCAGGTCTTAATGGAGAGGTCGATATTGTGGCGTGTCGTTTTCAGTATTTGAAAGAATTGCAGGACAATCGAAATGGATCCCAGCGTCTTATACCGAGGAGGCCTGAGTCCCAGCAGTAGGAACATTAAAAAACGGCTGATTAAGCTATGCTATATTGCTAAAAATATAGTAACACTGTTTTTCCGTATTGCCAACATTACGGCGAAGGAACTTCTTATGTGAAACGCAATATAGTAGGTATGCCTTGTTTTCCGTCGTTCAATGCTCTCGCTCCTACTGACGACATTAGTTGCTGGCAATATTGCCACCAATATTCATACTTCGGGCAATATTGCCACCAATATTCATACTTCGGGCAATATTCCCACTTCACGGCATTATTGCCGGCAACGCCACATCACTAGTTGCGATCAATGACAATTTTGACTCAAAAAATCTCGCTTTAGTGTCGATGTGAATAAGCTTGTACTCGTATAAGTAGAAAAAAAAATTTAGGTAACTTTGAGCAATTATTTGATTTTCTATGTCAATTTAAGTATAAAACGGTTTTTTTTTTTTTTTGTCAATTCTAAGTTTTTACTAGAAATGTATATTATTGATATCTTCTATTTTTATAAACATTTATTTAAAAAACCTTTTTATATGTTTTCTTTCCGCCAAAGAATGGAAATCAGTCTGATATTTCCTAACACCCTTAAATTGTTCACAATGGGGCAGGCGTGGTATAATACGCCATTTTGCGAATTTAGAAAAAATCAAACTTACCATTATTCTATTTGGATAAGGATATTATTTTTCTGGACCACGCAAAACGCAGACATTCATACATTCCTATTTTATATTGTATTAGTATCAGAATATTTTAGTTCTAAGTACTTAATGTTTAAATAAAGAAACCAAAAAGACTATTAACGAAATGGTTTTAATAATCTCGTGGTTCTTTACATATCCCTACGAACTTATAAAAACCATAATATCTATAACTTATAAAACCCTTATCCTCATCACTCTGGCCCGCTTGTTCGAACCACAGAACACAGGAATCATACATGATACAGGTTTGAACGCTACCTAATCAAATTCCGATCAGCACTGCAGTTGTTCTATCTCACCATGGCGGGTGGTGGTCTTGAATGCGGGTGTTTCATGTTGTTATAGTTGCAGTATACATGAAACAAAGAACCCTAAAAACAGTAAAACCCTCAAAAAAAAAACGTAACACTTATATTTATGATCACTTTGTCGTCCGCCTGTTTGTCTGCCTGTCAAGACACTATCTCGGAAACGCGTGGAGGGATCGAGGTGAGATTAAAACCATATACTCAGGTCCCTTAAAGCTGTGAAAAAATGAAACTTCTAATGAATAAAAAAGATACGGCCGTTTATGTCGCAAAAAACATGTATTTCGACACCCTCAAAGGAATTTAACTACGAGTATTTACATGGGTAAGTTTGTACGAAACCCTCAGTGCGCGAGTCCTACTCGCACTTATCCTGTTTTTTTTCTGTATGCAGACATTTGGAGCGGTCAGTAGGTGTCATAAAAAATAGCTTACGCACACAGAAATATACCGACCCTTCTTGAAAATGAAAATTCTCATTATTATGTCACTCTGTGATGAAATAATAGTCTATTTAAGATCCTTTCAGTAGTTATTGGGTTTATCAATTACAAACAACAGTTCTAAATAAAAATATTTCCTCTTTAAGTTACTAGAACGTGTAGATAAAAAGTAAACGCCTGTCAAATAACCCGACCGCAAGAAGATGCAGTTTGTAGAATTTATTTCAGTTGAATCAGACTACAAGTGATTCGTTTCTAATTATTTAGACGTTATTAGCGGTATGGGTTTTTTGACACGCTCTACTTTTTATTACTTACGTTTTAGTGTTTTTTTTTTACGTTTTTAATTTAGGTATAGCTCTGAAGCAGCATAAAAACGAAAACTCGATTTTAAGCTGCTCATGAGTGTTATCAACATAGCGTCATCAGATGACGTCGGAATTACGGTCAAACTCCTGAAAACAGGTGGAAAACTGATCCTTAATGCCCTTCAGAAGCTATTTGTTTCCGTCATACTCGAGGAAAAACCGGCCAAGAGCGTGTCGGGCCACGCTCAGTGTAGGGTTCCGTAGTTTCCCGTCCGTCACAATAAGTGTTCCCACTTATGAGTTTAAAAAAAGGCTATTTGTTACGTTGACATACTAAGTACGGAACTCTATTAAATACGGAACCCTAAAAACGAGCCCACAAAGGACGGTGATAACTAAAACAGTATGCAAGTAGTAGAAATTTCAGCATTTTTCTCACATGCGCACTCGTAAAATTAAGAATATATTCAAGAAGCAACGTTTTTTACCACGGTAGGTCATGAAAGCACGGAAAATCTTAACATCGACTTTTAAAAAGATGACGTCATTACGCAACGCCATCTATCGAACCATTTATGAACTGGTTTTTACCTTAACATTTTGATAGATGGCGTTAAAAAAATGAATTTTAGTTTTGTTCTAAATTGCCTTAGCATGTTCCTGATAGAAGTTTTATGTAGTTATAAGATAATACCGCCAATGCCAAGGAGAGACCAACCGAACAATTCGATAATACCCGACCCCATCAACTCAGGAAAAATCCTAACAGCGCGAACGCGAAATAGCCCAAAGTACAGCGCCATCTCTCGGGGAATTGGGTTACTAATTAATACATAGGTACCAGAAGAAGTTTTCGGTGATAATTTTGGATTGCGAGAACCGATTTTAATAATTCTTTTTTTGTTTGAAAGAAAATACGTTCAGGATAATAAAATATGTAAACGATGTTAAAAAAATGCTTGCATATACGATTATACTACAAACTTAGTACAGAAATTATTTTGAAGAACCTTTTTGTCTTTTTTGTACAAAAACTGTTCTTTCCATCAAGTTCAAAATGATTTTCCTAGAAAGTCCTTATAAAGTTCTACTTTTCAGATTTTTTTCCTATTTTCTAAACTTATGGTTCAAAAGTTAGGGGGGGGGGACATTGTTTTTTACTTTTGGAGCGATTATTTCCGAAATTATTGACATCATCAAAAAATGATTTCAGTAAACCCATATTCATTTTTAAATACCTATCCAACAATATATCACACGTTAGGGTTGAAATTAAAAAAAAAATCACTTCCCACTTTACTTAGGGGGGTTACATTTTTTTCCAATTTTTATTTTACCACTTTGTCGGCGTGATTGATATACATATTGGTACCAAAGTTCAGCTTTCTAGTGCTAATGGTCACAGAGAGGACGAGGACGGACAGACAGACATGGCTAAACCATAAGGGTTCCTAGTTGACTACGGAACCCTAAAAAACGGCTATTGAACAGAGGTGTGGTGGTACCATAGATATACACAGACATATAGGTAGATAACGCAAGTATCACGATCTGTATGAAAACCATGCGTGCTACATTTTTTGACTAAGTAGGTACCGTTTGTTTTTTTTTTCAAATTTGTTATTACATAATATTAACCACAAAATGCCTTAACTACTTAATTTTTTCTCCTCGCATTTGTACAGTTTTTAAATATTTTTTTTTTCCACAACTATCACACAACGCTTTCTAGTCCCAAGCTAAGCAGACCTTGTGTTACTAGTCCCTCAACGAAGGCGATTAACACACGGCACCGCGCACCGCCGCGGAGGGCGGTGGATTTAATGCCACAGACACTGGCGAAAATGGACGCTGAAGTGGTGGCAGCAATCTGGCTTTTATGGCGTAGAAAGAAAAAATTAAGGATATATTGGGTTCATGTTGTTTCATTATAAGAAGTCTATCACTATATTGTATGCTTTTCATGTCGCAGATAGCAGAGCGACTTTCGATCACCGAAATAAACTTTTCGACATCGGAATCCATTACTGCAACACGTCCTGCACCCATAATAATCCGCGCGGTTATACGGCGCCCCGTGTGTAAGGCGCCGCCCTACCGCGCGGAAATCAGCAGAGGGGCGGTGGCGGCGAGAGCACCGCTTGACCGCGCGGTCGGGCGGTGTACGTGTGTTAGGTACCTATCAACCAATGGATTTCTAAGTGACCAATATAACATGAGAGCCGCTTCACCGCCAATCGCGGCGGGGCGCGGTGCCGTGTGTTAATCGCCAAACATTTGTCCTGGGTGGGAATCGAACCCACGACCTCCGGCATAGCAGTCTGGGCCACTAACCACTAGACCAAAAGGCCAGTCAATTTATAACAGCACAATTAACCATTTTAATATTTTTAACTGACATCTGACTAGCGCTATACACCGATGCAGACTGAGCGCGAAAGTGGCCACACCGCGCGTACAAGCTGTTTCTCAAGTCATCGGAAACTGTCACGCCCGCAGGTTCATCAATTTCCAGCCTCCCAAACAAGCCGAATTCCGAACGTTCAGCTTCGGCGGATTAGGTATACAGAAAACAAAAAAATACAATCGGCCTTTCAGCTAAGGGTCTAAACAAACGGACTGCATTTCAACTGCAAATTGCAGTTTGAATGCAGTTGACACGACTGCAATAGAACTGCAAACACAACTGCAATAGAACTGCAAACCAAACGTGCGGTCCGATTGCAGTCGTGTGAACTGCACACCGACTGCATCCGAACTGCATCATATCATATGCGGGCGGGTGCCGCACGCTCTGCCCTCCCGCGCATGGTGCAGTTCGTTGTTAATTGCAGTCGTGTCAACTGCATTCAAACTGCAATTTGCAGTTGGATTGCAGTTGAAATGCGGTCCGTCTGTTTAGACCCTAAGAGTTTGACTCTACGAGAAAGCTTTTGATTCGATCGAGAGTTAAGTTGTATACAGATTCTCCAACGGTGCCAGATTACTCACTACATCGAAGTGCTGAAGTTTTTGCACGAAATCGCCGCAACGTCAATCAGCCTTCAGGAGCAGTATTCTATTGTGTAACGGGTTGCAAAGCAGGGAGACGTCCATTTCACCGAAACTGTCCACGGCCGCAATGGAAGACGTCTTCAAGGTTCTGAACTAGAGAGCACTAGGCCTTCAATTTGCCGACGATATAGTAGTCATGATCTTCTCCATAGTCTGCTTTGGAGCACCTCCGTACAATGTGTGGCAACACTTAGAGGTGGCCTATGTCTAGTAGTGGCCGCCTTTCCGCAGATATGATGATGACTTTTAAAATCACCTCGAGCCCTCTATAACGATACCATTATAAGACTCAAGAAACCATAGCCTTATTGTCTTTGTTTTAAATATTTCGCAATAGTTTTTCACCAACCGAGGGTTGTCTATATCCAATAGCGCTGCACTTTGCGGTTAATTTGAAGGCGTGCCAAAGAAATAGGTATACTATACATGTCGACTAAAACTGGCAAGTAAAACTAGCCAGTACGTTTTAATTAAACGTTAAATTTTGATGATATTTCAATTTTCCACCGGTGGTAAGGCACCTAGGAAACAGCTCGCCACCAAGGCTGCGCGTAAGAGCGCACCGGCCACCGGTGGCGTCAAGAAGCCCATCGTTACAGGCCCGGAACTGTGGCTCTCCGTGAGATTCGTCGCTACCAGAAGAGTAGCTGCTGATCCGCAAGCTTCCGTTCCAGCGTCTCGTGCGTGAGATCGCTCAGGACTTCCACAGAAGCTATCCGCAACCGTCATACCCATCGCACAAAACTTAATACTGCTATTGTACCCAAAGATTTAGGTTTAGGTCACTTATCTATATGCGTGAATGAAAAGGGAATAAAATAAAATCACAAAATACTACACCATACCACTTTATTTTAGTATTGTCAAATATTGTATCGTTCCGTTTAAGAAATGATGACGTCGCACCGACATTACAAGTATATGAACGTTCATACAATCTCGAAACACGTTCTGATCTAGTAAACTACATTAGCATGTTCTCAAATACAACTCATATTGTGACAACAATATAATGAGAGCCGTACGAATGCGAGGTGTTGCTGCGAGCAATCGCTACATTACTGTCTACGATATTAGTTAATAATGCATCGGGTATTATTATTAAATATCAACAATATGATCCCTTATAAGCATCTACATAACACACGTAAATACTTTGGTAAATTGTAATTAATTACAGTAAAGCTAAAAGGATTGATTTAGAATGAAGAACAAAACGACTTAAGTGCAGTATACAAAAATTAGCTTACTCAGTACTCCTAAGGCTGATTTACGTTTGCAATTTGATTCTGTAGGGGTGAGAGGCGCGGGCGGGGTGCACTGCACTTTACTCGCCATTAAAATAGCTGTTTTCTCCAAAAACGTAAATCAGCCTTCAGACCCAGCGGTGACTAACCACACTATACCTACAGACCAAACTACCTTTAAGTTCCAAAACCTTGACCTACCATGAACCTAAGTACAATAAAAACAATACTGAGTAGCTGCAAATTCTAACTGCAAATCGAAGAAATAATGCAAATGATTTATAAATATTACGACAAAATGAATATCGCATTTGACCTAAGAAAACAATATGAAACATACTGTATATTCGTTTCTACGTCAAACGATCTAAGTAGTGTCCGACCGATCCTCGATTTTCAGCCGATACTTAGTCGGTATTCGGCGTTCTAGTTTCGGCTAAAGGCGAAACTTGTGAAATTAATTTTAAAGACAATATAGGTTTAGTAAGTTTGTAATAAATATGTATTCAAAAAGAATGAAAAATAGATCACACAGTAAATCTTTCGTATAATGTCAAAGCCGACAACTTACGAATGCCTGTTTCGATCGAGCCGAAGATTAGGCCGGAATTTTGGGCGAAACCGAAAGAGCGATCGGAAAACTTGACTTTTAGCCGAAACTGGTCGAAAATAAAATTTTGGCCGGACACCAGACCTAAGAGACCAACTAACATTTTTTCTATTTACTTTAGTTCGTATTCAGCAGCTACGTGGAATTCTCAGTTGAATCACACCACCAGTCTAAGTCAATTTGTAAAATTGAACTTGTCCAATTCCCTAAAAAATCATCGAATATATTACAAAAATGCTATCAAAAGTAATAAATATATAAAGGCACAAAATAAACAATATTTTCATAAGAGATAAGTACACAATAGTATCGTAAATAAATAAAAATATATTCAACAACAATATTAATAAAAACAACGCAAATAAAAATGCATCAACAATAAATAAGATTAAGATGATTAATTTTGAAACACAGTTTTAGTAAAAACCGTTTAAAATATCACTACTTAAATTGACTATTGGTGTAATGTGTGAATCAAACTGTTGTAGGCAGATCCGTTCAGGACTTAATCAGGTGAGACCTTTACTTGGACTCATAATCAAATTCACTAATTTGACAATTGAAGAGTTGCCAGTTTCCTTTCTTCAATATCCCAACACTATTTAGTTTTGGTATGGTAACTTTATTTTGGTTTACACTTACTGTCAAGTTAATGATAATGATCACAAGTTTCCTGAAGCATGTATTACATCTAGCCTGAACGAATTAACTTTATAGGCGTGATTACTTTGCGTACTGTTTGATCAGCACTTCACTGGTTAATGACTTGGGTCGCTCGATGGGCAGACCGAGCGCACGGGACCAAATCAGCTGAGCGAGCACGCCGAGGGCGCGCGACACGCCAAACATTACCGTGTAGTAGTTCATCTCCTTCAGGCCGTAATACTGCACGTAAATAAAACATATTAGTGAAACGCTCTGTATGACACAAAATTAATGAAAACATACAAAGATTGTTGCAATACCTGTAAGAGGACACCAGAGTGGGAGTCTACATTGGGCCACGGGTTCTTGACCTTGCCGAGCTCTGTAAGGATCGGGGGCACTACTTTGTAGACAGCCGCGACCAGCTTGAACAGTGGATCGTTGGGCAAATGCTTCAGGGCGAATTCACGCTGGCATGTGTACCTTTACAAAGAATATTCGTTAAGAAATAACTATGCGAAGTAAAATACAAAAATAATATAAGTAAAGAACTACATTAAAAAAAAAAATAATTTCAAAATTAACTTCAAAACTATCTTATAGTAGGTATCTTGTGAATTCTTGTGTCTTGGGCTAGAATTCTTTGGCCTTCTTACCTGGGGTCAGTCTTCCTGAGGACAGCGTGTCCGTAGCCGGGGACAACCTGTCCGGACTTGAGGGTCTTCCAGATGAAATCCTTCAGGCCGTCTTCGGTGAAGTCATCGCCAACTTGTTTGCGCAGTTTCTCCAACCAAATGAGTACCTGCACGGAATAATTTTCTGTCTCTTAGAACGGGGTACTTTTTAACTCTCTCTCAGGAATGGATTCATGCAAACATGGTCAGCTTTGCGGCAATCACAAAAATAATATACTTTACGAAGTTTATTATTTTATATTTAGCCTGACATCTCAATTGGGATTGGCCAAGTTACGTTAGCATACAGCTGTCACAATGACAGATGAGCAAAACCCTGAACAATCGGTACCTAGAGAAGACGGCGCTGTCGAGGCCGACCTAAAAAGAAATGACAACCTAGCTCAGGACTGAAACGCGTATGTTTCCAGGCGCTTATAAACAAGCACCAACCTCGAATCTAATTTATATAGCATTGATTAGTGCTACTATAAATCTGGCTTACCAGCTTTCTACTGTAATGAATCATATCTGTTTAGTAGGCTGCACATCACTGGGAAAAAAACCAGTATAATCCGGCCACTAATTCTATACTACGCTAGGTTAGCGCAAGGTTAGTGTTACCACCGGTAATAAGTCGGCTGTTCGTACCATAAATTATAAGGTCAAGATTAACGCTTTCCGTTATCCATTGTAAATGACAACTGGAAGTAGGATGTGCATTTATGCAATGACTTCATACAACAGTCGTAAGCGCACGTCATTGCGTGTTTATTACCACCTTAGATAACAGACTGACCGAGGTGTTTCAAGTTCATAGGACACGGGCCTGACGTATGCAGAACAATGATAAGGATGACCAGAGACATTCTCTTTGATATTACGTCGAATAGGTGAAGCAAATACGGTATCAGTTAATGGAAATAATTTGAATCGTAATCGCTTATTTATCAGTATGTTAATGGCATTAAGACATGCATTCAATCCAGAACATGTTTTTTTGTAAAGTACTGTATTAGAGTCGAGAATATTTTACTAGGTAGTACAAACCTCTTGGTTAGCCAGACCATGCAGGGGTCCAGCGAGACCGTTGAGTCCGGCAGCGAACGACAGGTAGGGGTCGCTCAGGGCTGAAGCCACCAGATGCGTCGTGTGGGCAGACACGTTACCACCCTCGTGGTCACTGGGTTATAGGAACAACATAAGTCAGCATTTTACTAAACTTCAAATATAGTTTAGTTTGAGTTTGTTTGTGTGGTTTATAGTTTGATTGTTCTTAACTAAAATGTAAGAAATATCGAACGATGAATTTGCATAAACACTTGCTTAAAGTTATACTACAGGTAGAGGATGTTATTAACACACATAGAAATTAATACAGCAACAAGGTGAGCACAAGCACACGTTATCACAGCTATATAAGTAGATATCTTTATTTTACAAGATTTTGATACATGAGAGATAACATGTGTTTTACAACTGTGTCTACAGCACAAATTGTTCCCGCGTGGCAGCGTAAAGTGGTAACGCCTGTGCGCTCACTTATCGCTGGCGCGTGACAACTGCAGTTAAGGATCATACGTATAATAGTACAAAAGCCGTGCATTAGTGACAAATCGTATGGCACTTGAGATAACAAAGATATCGTGAGGTTACACTGAACGAATAAAATGAATGAAATTAAATCCATATTGGTCAATTACAAGGTGTAAGTAGAAATTGAAGGAAGGGTTCAAGGACAAAATCATTATACTGATCTTTGCTATCTCGAAGAACAAGATTAGAAAATTTAATAAAAGCTTAGCATAAGAAAAACTGCATGCTTTAGTTGTCATGACTAAAACCAGCAAGTATATTCGCTGTAGGCGATATTATCACATATATGACAAGTGTAAGCGAAGGTCAAAGGTTATAGAATATAATGAAACAATATCGCTTAGCTATAGATCAGAAACTAACGTTCACCGCTATACACAACTTACTGTGTGGTCGAAATAATATCAACTATTTAAAATGCCAGAAGAAATGTTACATAATTTCTATTTCACTATCAACATTCATGACCATACAGGTGTACGGCGCTGACTGATATAAAATATTTCGACAACGAAGCAATCTTCGTTGTCGAAATATTTTCATTTTTAATAAACATCCTACATTATGCTAATACGAACGTTTTTAATTTTTGACGTTTAAGCGCTGAATAATTTAAATAAGACAAATAATAGTTTACAGCATTTTTAATTAATAAGTGCAGCGCACTAAATAATCATTTGGTTAAATTCGCATTACAGCAGTTATAACAATATTCGCAACATTGCTGAGTGGGATGACTTAAATACTATTAGAACTATGGTAGTTTTTGAACCATCTTCCATCAATGAGTAATGCTTTAGACCTTCAAAGTATCGTATGAATTCAATCACATGAAAGAAATGCCCATCGAGGTAGGTCATTCATGCCATGCAGTTTGCACGTAATAAATTTGCTCATTGTTGGAAGGGGCTTTATTCGCTGGTGTGGAGTTGCACAATCAGAAACGTTTATACGCTCGACACAATACACACATTACCGAGCAAAGGAAGTCAAGATCAATTAACACAATTCATGCAAATCATCGTTCGATATTCATTCTTCTTGTGTGGTCTGTTACTTATTTAGAGTGTAGAATTTCTATATTCTTAGGGGCCTACTACACTTTCGAATACGTAGGATCTTATATCTCCTATCCTTTCATACTAATAAAATGATTTCCTGTTTGGATTTTTTTAGAACCAAAGCACTCGAATAACATCTCTTGGATAATCCCGTTGGTACTTTCATGGGATAATAAAACACTTTTAAGGCAGATATTTGATAGTGCAATAGCCCCCTTAGGTCCATAAAATAAAACACCGTCAATACACACGACGCAAGAGTGATTAGCAGTTCACATCAACTGTGTGATTTTCACAAAGAGACCGGCTGTTCACTAGTCTTACCTGTGAATGGTGAGGTACAGGCGCATTAGCTCAACAAATTCAGGGTTGTCGAAGCCAAGCATGCTGCAGTAGTTGGCAGAGATGTCCTTGTTCTCATCAATAGCGCCGACGCCCTTGCCGTCACGGTAGGTGTTGCGGAACACGGTCGCGGCGATCACCGGCAGCTTGGCGATCAAGTTCATCGAGTCTTCGTATGCGTACTATGTTATGGAAAAGAAGAATTTTAAACGTAGTAAAGTATTCTGCACAGAACGTGAAGCACATGTTGGAGTGCCGCTAGGGGCCACATACCTCCATTTAGTACTTAATGAATGCTGCAAATGTTGCAATTAACGTAGTCACGTACTGAGCCCAAATACTCTAAGGAGTTTACTATCAACTCCAAAAGAAGAATCGAAGTTAAAGCTCCACATGGATCATGGATCCACAGTGATCTCATATTATAATTCCCGTTTCAACATACATTAAGGAATGCAATAAATAATTGCGTACCCATTGAATATTACAGCATTTTCCTTATGTGAATTTGAAGTTTTGCATCCAAATAAACATTCTAAATAGATACTGTCAAACTATCTCTAAATATCTACAATATCATGATACATATTTTTCGATATGCTGTTAGCGAAATTGATAAACTAATTTACAAGCTTCAATATCTTGTTTCAGCATATATCGATTAGTACTTCGGTGAAGCTAACCACGTGTGTAACTAGTTGGTTTATGTTAGGTAGAAATGTAAGGTAGCCATTCGTCAGCCCCGCCCATGAGTATTCGATTTAGAGACATTTACGAATTCTCTATTTATTTGTAAATATAGTTTAGGCTACTGCGATAATAACATTTCCATTCAGTAAAGTTTTCCATTATTTACTTACCAAACAAGTTTGATATACTACACTATCAACTAACCTATTTGTAACAGTACAGACAGTTCGAAATAAATATATACATTAAATTATGTAGATACATACCTCCCAGTACTTGCTTTTGGGCACTCCATCTGAGTAGGCCTTCGCGAAAACAGATTCGCTGTTGAGGGCAGTGACAGCAGCCGACAGCTGTGTCATGGGGTGCAGCTTGCTGGGCATGTTGTTGAGCATGGTGACAACATGAGCCGGAAGTTCAGCCCTAACAAAAAGAAGCGAATTTACTCTTCACACTGATATTATAAAGACGAAACTTTGTGAGTGTATGGATATGTTTTTTACTTCTTTACACTCGACGCGATACACGGGTAGAATGGTCTATCGGAAAAGTAGTGCTATTCCAGGATATGGATCCTACTACTTTTTAGGGTTCTGTAGCCAAATGGCAAAAATCAAACCCATACGTGTGGGGTATCTATGGATAGGTCTTCAAAAATGATATTGAGGTTTCCAATATCATATACCATATATCATATACAATACCATATTTTTTCTAAACTGAATAGTTTGCTCGAGAGACACTTCCAAAGTGGTAAAATGTCTCGTCGTCCCCTGTAACTTCTAAAATAAGAGAATAATAAAACTAAAAAAAAATATAAAATGTACATTACCATGCAAACCGCCAACGAAAATTGGTTTGAACGAGATCTAGCAAGTAGTATTTTTTAATACGTCATAAATAAATAAAAAATACACTATTATTAAAACATCGATCAAAGTTACAAAGTTACAACGAACTACAAGAACTTTTATATTATGTTACTTGCTGCTACGGAACCCTTCATGGGTTATGTTTTCGTAGTATAATTTTCTATCACGCGTGCGAAGCTGCTGGCAACCTCTAAAAATATAATAAACACCGGCAACAGAACACAAGAGAGACTGATATGGAAACCGGAGTGCCGTATCATGGTAGAAAATATTAAATTTTGTTATTTTTCAAATTATTTTCAACTTCCTTTTATTCTCCTATCACAAGTGCTAGACTTTACAAGGATAAATATTTGAAGTTACTTACTAAAATAAGCAGTTATGGTAGACAGAAAAATCGCACCGCTAGGGTTTCTTTTTATTAAGTACCATTTTGAGACAGAAACCTTACGATGCGACCTTTACTGTGTGACCGTCTGTCACGTCACGGCTGCGTATTTCAGGCTGATTACATAATACCCAGACACGTTTCAGAACAAAATTTACTAACCTCTTTGCCCACTCCCGGGACAGAGCCTTTACTTGAGCGTCGGTGGGTACGTCTCCGGTCAATAGGAGCCAGAACAGACCTTCGGGGAGGGGTTCCGAGCCACCAGGAGCACGGGGCAGCCTTTGCTGGCATTCGGGGATGGACAGGCCGCGGAAACGGATTCCCTCGTCAGGGTCCAACAGGGAAACTTCCCAAACTAGACCCTTGATGCCACGCATACCGCCGTACATCTGAAGAGAACATAATATATATTTATTATGGACGCCTTTATTGGTACTTCATAAATGATTGGCTTTGACCTCGGTATACGTTCATAACTGCAGACGACCCAGAAGATTGATTCGACATGCACTTATTTATTAATCATCTTTTTTATTTAATATCAAATAATATGACCTTGGTTAAGCCTTGATACATTTAATAACATTAATACAAGTCATACTTTTATAACAATCATTTGAAAGCCATAGGTAATAGACCAGTAATGTATTTAAAAATCAAGAACTGCGTCGGAAGTAGATCCTAATTTAGTTCATTGACCGCTTGCTTGGATATTCATCCTACGACTTTGTTGGTCAACGTATAAAAAAAATACTGTTTTGCCACTCAAAAAAATCTGCATTCGAATTTGCTCTCCTATCTTTTTAGATCGAACCATAATTGTTTCTGTGATTCACTCACTCAACGAAGTGAGTTTATTTATAATTTTATACTTTTAAGTCAGAGAAGGTATTCTTTTTTTCGCGGATGGTTTATTTAAAAATATTATTTTTACATTTTTTGTCAATCACAAGAATTTTGGTTGTCTAGGTATGGGAATAAAAAACTTAGTATCACATGCAAAAACAGAAAAACGCAGCGACACGTTTATTTGGAGCCAGTGAAGCAAACTATAATATCCTCCTCAACAACTGCATTCGGTTCATATTTAACCTTAGAAAATATGACCATATTTCCACTTATAGATCTGAACTTAAATGGATGCCAATTCGCCAGAGAAGAAATGTGCGCGCACTGACTACACTTTTCTCTCTGCTCAACTCTCCCACGCCTCCATCCTATCTCATAACTCACTTTCAATTTCTTTGTTCTTCACACGCAAGGAATCTGCGTTCTTCAAACAATCTCCTTCTGCTCTGTCCTTCTCATACTTCTGATTTTGTTCATTCTTCCTTCTATATACAGTCCATCCTTCTGTGGAATGCGCTTCCTCTCGATATCAGGACGGCCGAAAGTCGGTATGCATTTAAGCGGAAGTTGCGGAATCATTTTCTACACCAATAGCAGAATCGTCTCAAAACTTCTGTCCTTACTTTATATAAATATATATATGTAGTATATATATTATATTAAATATATATGTATGTGTATTTTATCTATAATTATGTATAATTTTTACTCTTGTTTCAATACCAAAATTTTCTTTTTGTGCGCCTACCATATTGTCTCTTCACCACCCTAGGTTGACTGGTAGAGAATGCCTAAGGCATTAAGTCCGCCTATGTACTTTGTGTTGCATGAAGAATAAATAAATAAATAAATAAATAAATAATCTTAGTAGACCGACCACGTTGGGAATACCGCTGAGCAATATTGCGTTATTTCTGTATAGAAATTACATCTTTAATATGCTAACGGAATGTATTGATAAGAGTTTAAAAGGACATCAAATCCAAAATCTATCACTGCGTGGGATGTAGGTATTTTGTCTTTCTTGATCCATTCGTGTAAATTCGTTGACTTAGGCTGCCCGCCCACGTCAGACGTTTTGTAGGACAGATAATCGGGCCGATTTTGTATATTTGTAACATTGTTCTGTATATTTCTGACCAACTTTTTGTAGGACGTGTGCGTTGCACTATTGCTATCAATGTGTTCTATTTTTCTCCTACAAAAAATCGGTCACCGATTTTATCAGACGTTGGCGGGCAGCCTTATCGTCTCGAGACAAATCTATGTTATAGTCTGTAGTCCTCGAAAGGTAATTTACGCTACTGCAATACATATAGTTCGACTTAGTAAATTCTTATACCTTACATCTATGTATATATATATTAGAAGCAGTACATTCTATGTATAACTCTACATAATTATGTATTATACTATAATACGGCTATCGACTGTACAAACTTTAACTGAACACATGAACACACTCGTGAAGATGAACCAATCCCTGGGATCAACGGAGAAATATAAACAAAAATCAGCAAAGAGCGAGTTGGACGCACCCACCAAGGGTTCCACTCCGCACTTTTTTATGTTCCACTTGTTAGTTATACCTTATACCCCAAACAAAGTCATGTAACAGTAAATCCAATACGAGTACTTACTACATAAACAAAAAGCATTTAAAAAAACACCTAAGTACATGAAGTGAATTACTTATGAAAACTACTCAAACATTACACGAGCAGAGTTAGTAATATGGGATGTAAATGGCAATAACAATATGTGTTGTATAAATGAAGTCTTTCATATAATACCCGACTAGACCTCTTGGCAATTGGGTAGCTATGAAAATAACAATATTTTCTTTTAATGAATTAGAATGAGCAACGAACTATGAATACTGGGCTCAACGATGTTTGAAACGTATTGATTTCAGTTAATAAATTGACGAATTGTGTACTTAATTTCAATGATATTTAATTACTTACAGTTAGAGCCATAGAGCTCCTCACGACAATCGAGACTGACCATAAAAAGTAGTTACCATAATAAAAAATATCAGCAATTGAAGAGACATGCATCGGCATATAAATCTCTTAACGTTATTGGAGGAGCAGATTAGCCCAATCTTCTTTCACTTCGGTAGCATTAGTAGTTCCTGACATAAGCACCTGTGACAGACAGACAGTCGCAGCATGAGGTTTCCATTTTTACCATTTTGGTAAGGACCACTAAAAAATAGCTACTAATACTTTTGTTTGAAACAGCTGTTATTTTAGTGTTGTTCCCAGGTGAAACTTGCTCATTTTCTTAGTTCACGAGTTGTGTTCCACAGTCGATAGCCGGACACCCTATATATATATAAATTCTGTAAGCTAACACGACACTTAATAAATGTATTAATTTAACATTAATCAAATTATAGACTTACCATGTCAATGGTGACATCTCCGACTTTGGTGTTGCCATACTTCTTACGGAACTCCTTTATCTCGTTCTGCTTTTTAGGGATCTTTTCCGCGAGGATGGCTTTCAGGTTGGTCTGGTCCGTGCTGTAGCCACGGAGCAGGATCGATGCTGCCGGGCATACTTTCTGGATAGCATAAAACAAAAATAAACTTATAAATTGTACAAAACATTTATATTTACATTCTATTTAATGTGCATAAATTACCAAGTTTGGATTGATACGAGACTTTGGACCCTATTATTTAGATGTCGTTGACTTGAAAACGTAGAATATAGATACACCTTAACAAGACTGACAAACAAGAAGGCGAGAACTAAATATCCTAGACCAATATTTAAAAGACGTGTCGTTAGCACTTAACTCAATGTGGGTATGATAATCTACTATTTTGACAAAAATTATGGCTTTTTTCGTGTCCAGCAATGTTAATAGGTATGTTGGAACTTTTAACAGAAGAATTCAAAAACGAATTACTTACAATAAAATTTAGGCACCAGGCACTAAAATTTTATTGTATAGTATTCTAAAGTAAAATTACTATCAAAATCATGTGAAGTGAATAACTTAATACTCAAGGAGTGTAGGAACTAGTACCAAAAATACCATGATTATGAATGAAAAAACGCCATATATTTACAAAAAGAATAACAAAAGAATTAAGGATCTACCTGGAACATTTTAATAGTGTACCTAGTTTTAAGTTTTCAACAATAAAATTCTTACGTTGAAGATTTTTATTCAACCTAGATCCACAAAGGAAACGACAAATCATGTTCTGTCAAACATAGTACCTAACAAAATTGCTTGTTTATAAATAATTCGATGAGCGCAATCATAGCGGCGGTGATTCAATCAATAAGAAGCGAACATCGTTGGGTCAGCGCGGGTCAGAGTTTAACCTAATTGACATTATAAATCACATAATACGTTTAAACCCTTCAAAATGTTGACACGGAAAAGACGATCAATTATGTTATAATTAGATGTCGGATTATATATGCGTTTGCATAAACAAATGCATAAAACATTATTATTATAATTCCTACTTTTTCGTTGACAGTGCTGATAATAGTTTATTTTAAATTGTATAAATGCATATTAAATGTTTCATAAAAAACCCGGGTCCTGAAGGAGTGAAGATTAACAAATTTATAAACGGATCCGGCCTCGACTCTACCTGAAGAGGTTTAAAATTGAATTGGTGCCAAACTAGTTATTTCCAGTACTTAACGTAAATTGACTAAAGAGGTCATTTTCAGCCTTAAAAATAATATTTTGCTACAAGTTAGCTATAGAAAAACTTAAAAATTTATAACTTCATAACGAGGAAAATTTTACTTATAAATAGTTTTTTGATTGTGCATATTTGCATGTATATTTTACCCTACACTTCCACGGAAAAAGCATAATTAATATAGATATGCTTTTTCCGTGGAAGTCTCGGTTTCTATACCGACTTCGTAGTACCTAATTAACATAGGCCTTAAAACTGTAAAGTTGTTTGAAAATGTCACTCACGGCGATTTTTTGCAGCATGGAGAACCGTTACAATTTCAAAAAGATCGCGATATTCGTGATGATGTCTGACCATCTAGCATAGCAGAATTTTGGGTCGATTCGTAACCAGTCGTATCCAAGATTCTGCATCGTTATCGCGAAACCGTATCGTTACAATCGTGATATTTTGCATGTTTGTGAGCAATGTTAATACAATATTATGCGGTTGTATTGCATGATGCAAATGCGACAAGCGACCAAAAGTACTTTTTTGAGGTGGGATATCATCAAATTACTCCTTCCTCTCTGGGTGGAACGAGAGGCAGTATCAGACTTTTACTGACCAAACCCCGCCTGTGCTCCTTGATTTGCCCTTTGCGTTCTAGGGCCACGGAAACTCTTTTGAAGAATTCCGCAGAATGCAGTGGTGTTACTGAATCGATATAAGAAGTCATTATGGACAAGGACAATTGTCTGTAATAAATACATTTGATGCATCCTTACGCCAGACGTTAATTTTGCTATTGTATCACGATGAGAGTGAAAGTAGTCGAAAATGTAAGGACTCAAATATTGCATGGCTCTTTTTTAAGCAGAAATAGCGTTTTTGTGTAGGCTTCGTCTGTCGAATACTTTATCAAGTTACATAAGTAATAGTTTCATTTTTTACTTCGAGACACCAACGGCTATGTGAGAGAAAGGACTGAGTTTTTGTTTGTCAGTCCTTTATCTAGCTCGATTCTTCTTAATCAGAGTTTGAAATTGACAGCATGATAATAATACGATAACTGAAGTGACGTGGTATTTGCGCTACAAAACACATTTTTGAGGAGAACATGTAAGTAGGTAACCTTCTTTGTCAGTAAGAAGAAACAGAATGTCATAAATTAATACTCCTGTTCATGGTCAGTAAGTAGCATCTGATTCTAAGTATTTCAACGGTGAACAAGACAGTAGATTGCGAGCATCCCCATTGTCGCGCTTGTAATTTACCGCGAACGAGGACAAGGCGCATGCTCAGTAAGGCACTGGAAATAAGGCCGAACAATTACATAAATGAAACACAATCGGCACTAGAACGTTTTTCCTTGAAGAAACTGACAAATCCTGCATTAATCTACCTACAAGGAAAATTTTAACATTTAATGTAAACAGGGACTTACGCGCCGAGGTCAGCTCATTGCAATTTAATTCGCGGTTTCGCAAGTATCTACTGAAGACCGTACGTTAGCTGTAACACTTTGAACTTGATCAGGACTAGTGTAGTACGGATCTGAACAGAATACGAGGCAAGCTTATACTGGCTGTGGTATTATAGCTGAAGTGCATGGACATTTTTTCGCCTCCATAGAACTTAACACCAATCCAGATCACAATTCTTTGTCGGTAAACTTATTCCCTATTAAAATTTCACATTTATTTCTGGTGGGTCATCCTAAACGTTAAGCACTACTGCAGTAAGTACTACTTACTCCTGCGCATCACCACAGGATCTATTTTTAAGACAATGAGTTACTGCCCGCATCGTCTCACCTTAGAATAGACTAGCACTGGCGTGCCCTCATTTCTCTTCAGGAATACGGAACGAAATCACGGCACTGTAGAACAGTGCACATAAAACATTCAGGAAAATCAATATATGCGTTGATTCCCTTCTTAAAAGGGCACAGTCACCTATTGCAATTCTATTCTTTTTTTTGCAATATGCATGGCAGGAAAAAAGATGTCCAGGCGCCTAAAACTGACGCACTGCTGCGACATTTGGCGTCACTAATGCTTGATAAATATGTAGTAATAAAAAGACTTCCAAATATCTCGGAAACATAGCATTTTTATAAATGCTAATACTAGTACTTCTGTACTAATATTATCGGATTTGTTTCATTTGTTAAAATATACTCGCGACAAACGCGACCAACATTTGCCAGTACTATTATGAACCGGATGAACATTTTTTTTTAAGTGTTCGTTCATTGTGTCACTATATTAAACGCCACGTTATGCAAGGAATTTCTCGGTGTCTTTCGTCTGCGTTCCAGATGTTTTGAAATGTCATCCTTCATCCAGTCTCTACATCAACAACTGCATCTAACCATAATTGTGTCTTTGACAAGTTTTCAATATAGAGAAAGATAAATTTAGAAAATTAGGTTTAACAGAAAAAAATTACATTTCTCTTAAATACCATTATAATTCGGAATAATCGTCCGGAATCAGAGCTGGCGAAACTTTTGTGTATACTATATGAGCAACTCTGCCGTAAACCTTTAAACAAACGGATGTTTTAAGAATTGGGTGACGGTGCGAACGACATCAAAATTCAATAGCAAAAAATGTTACCTGCTGTAACCCACTAAACAAAGTTTCCCAAAACACAATTAAGGACCTACTAACGTCATGGTTTAAGTTAAGCATACCAAAACAAGACGCTGTAAAATAATTTACCTCAGAAACACAAACAGTTTCGTAGTGTCTTATTTCGGGAACATTGGCTAAATAGATTAAGGTTAGATATTTTAGCCTACTTCATCTGATGATTGTGTAGCAATGTAATTATTAATAGGATAGATATCAAAGATAGAGATGTTATATTAGGGTTACGTCTAGATATTCCTTATATTGAAAGTGTGGATACTTATTTGAAATATCATTTACAAGGATACCATATCTATTTTTTAGGGTTCCGTAGTCAACTAGGAACCCTTATAGTTTCGCCATGTCTGTCTGTCCGTCCTCGCTTGATCTCTGTGACCGTTAGCACTAGAAAGCTGAAATTTGGTACTAATATGTATATCAATCACGCCGACAAAGTGGTAAAATAAAAATTGGAAAAAATGTTTTATTAGGGTAGCCCCCCTATATGTAAAGTGGGAAGTGATTTTTTTTTAAATTTCAACCCTAACGTGTGATATATTATAATAATAATAATTTATTTATAATTTATTTGCCAGATTTATTAGAGATTATAATTTATTGTTATATAGGTGTTTAAAAATGAATAGGGGTTTACTAAAATCATTTTTTTGATAATGTCAATAATTTCTAACTCTTTTAAAAGTAAAAAATAATGTGTGTGTCCCCTAACTTTTGAACCATAAGTTTAGAAAATATGAAAAAAATCTGAAACGTAGAACTTATAAGGACTTTCTAGGAAAATCATTTTGAACTTGATGGAAAGAACAGTTTTTGTACGAAAAAGACAAAAAGGTTGTACAAAATAGTTTCTGGACTAAGTTTGTAGTATAATCGTATATGCAAGCATTTTTTTTAACTTTGTTTACATATTTTATTATCCTGAACGTATCTTCTTTCAAATAAAAAAAGAATTATTAAAATCGGTTCTCACAATCCAAAATTACCACCGAAAACTTCTTCTGATACCTATGTATTAATTAGTAACCAAATTCCCCGAGAGATGGCGCTGTACTTTGGGCTATTTCGCATTGCGCTGTAAGGATTTTTCCTGAGTTGATGGGGTCGGGTATTATCGAATTGTTCCGTAGGTCTCTGCTTGGCATTGGCGGTATTATCTTATAACTGCATAAAACTTCTATCAGGAACATGCTAAGGCAATTTAGAACAAAACTAAAATTCATTTTTTTAACGCCATCTATCAAAATGATAAGGTAAAAACCAGTTCATAAATGGTTCGATAGATGGCGTTGCGTAATGACGTCATCTTTTTAAAAGTCGATGTTAAGATTTTCCGTGCTTTCATGACCTACCGTGGTAAAAAATCGTTGCTTCTTAAATATATTCGTAATTTTACGAGTGCACAATCGCTGAAATTTCTACTACTTGCATACTGTTTTAATTATCACCGTCCTTTGTGGGCCCGTTTTTAGGGTTCCGTATTTATTAGAGTTCCGTACTTAGTATGTCAACGTAACAAATAGCCTTTTTTTAAACTCATATGTGCGAACACTTATTGTGACGGACGGGAAACTACGGAACCCTACACTGAGCGTGGCCCGACACGCTCTTGGCCGGTTTTTTTCTTTACAGGAACAATACGTATAATTATTGTGTTTGAGAAATTACATACATAGGTACATCACCTACAATCTACAATAAAGAGGTAAAGTTTGTTTTTTGTTTGTAGGAGGTAAAGTCTGTCTAATAAGTTAAACGACTTGGAAAATTATTAGGATTTAATTAAATCTGATGTAGTCAACACGGGTTCAATAATCTAGGTTGATTAAGAGATAGAGATCATTGTTTACTAACAGAAGAACCTTAAGAAAAGTATCGAATATAAGTATTTTTTAAATGATTAAATATTATACAAAATTCCCAAGTCGGTTGACTTATTAGACAGACTATAATCGCTGGAACTACTGGTCCGATTGATAAAATTTTTTTCACCGATAGAAAGCTGCTTTATTCCTGAGTGACAGGCAGGGACATTTTATTTACGCGGGCGAAGTTGCGGGCAAAAGCTAGTTATTAATATAAATACAAGTGTTTTCCCTGGTTATTCTCTCGTCCTCAGGCGCTTATTTATAGATATATTTTTCTAAATCGACGAACAACATCGACTAAAATTCTGACTTTTGTACATATTGCTCTTTTTGGAGAATTTAGGATCGCTGAGAATTATAACCGTAGCTTCTCACCTAGAACTATATACTGTATCGAAGTCTGGATTCGACAAGAGCATAATATGAATATATTCGTCACACCACTAATCAAAGAAGAAACCATCATGACGGTACGGTATCGCGGTTGTGGCAATAAAACAGTTATTACAACTTCTAGGAAATTTGCGATTGGTTAATTACTACGTAGCTGTCTAGTCTACTAATAATAAAAGGTTTCATAACAATGATATTAATAATTGTAATCACTAGTGATCTTGTCAGTACAAGGTCATTACTGTGTAGCTGAAATACATGTCCGACGATTCTGTTTGTCAAATATCTAAGAAAAAAATCGAGTTGATGTTCCGATGTTGAGGCCTGAGCTTGTTTTAAAATCAGGTTTTAACCATCAAAACTTAAATCGCGGCGAAACCTACGCGATGAGTATTACATACAAATTAAGAAACGAAACAAATATTGCTTTATAAATTTAGCCACCTTCAAGTAGGTGATGATGTCATAGACACTTCTGCGTCAAAATAAAGTTTACCTTCATTATGAATGACGCAAGGACGAAAGAAAATCTACTTCTTCCTTATCATGTAAAAAAAGTTTTAGGAGGAAAAAGGAAGGTTATTGTTTGGCTATAAAAAAAAAACTCATAAAACCTGTCGTTTTATAACGTGCAAGCTAAAGTCATTCAACCTTGGAAGTGTGGAATAATTTTCTTGACTACATATAAAGTCAACGAATGATAACGTCAAGCACCTTAAGGTTCTTGAACTTTTTAAAAACTACGCTATCATTACTATTTAAAAATACGTTTTGTGAAAGATTTTGAAATGAAAATATAGATCTGAAGAGTATTTAAGTTTGTCTTCTAACATAATGAAAAACTATGACTACAATGTAATAAATTGATGAAGTTTATTTATAAATATGGTCAAGGATCATAATTATTATTTTTTTAACAAAACCTATGGTAGCTATTGTATATATTATAATATATAAGATGGCTCAAGTTTTACAATGTGCAATTTATATTGTTCAATAAATAAAAACGTCATTTTCGTCTCAAGATTTGCTGCTCAATTTATAGTGATCTTTTGTTCAATAGACAGACAATTCTTTTTTGCATTCCAGTATACCTAAAAAGGTTACCGCAATGGATGCGAATTTTCGCTATACTGTACTCCATTTTGGCGGAGAATTTTAAAAGTGCAGATTTATTTTCTTGTAAGTTATTCAATATCATCGAAATGACAGTCAAAACGGATTCCAAAATTGAGCCTTTGACGGTCGGACGGCAAAAGGTGAACAGATTATTTAAAATCCCTAAGTTCTGATATCGATCCACAACATTCTAAGGTCAAACAAGCTGTCGTTATCTCAATAAAATTAATTTATCTTCCGCATTATAGGCATCGAAGTAATTAGCTTATTTACCTACTCGATTCGAATAATTACAAAAATATTTACAGATACCGGCACGGATCTTGAGCGCCTGAGCCTTGAGCGATTGAAATCGCGCAGACTTGAATGAGAAGTGAAGTATTGGGTTTCTTTAGTGGTATTAAGTAAGACCCAGGAGCTGGGAGTTTATCTTTGTAGTTACAGTGATTGGCTCGACGATGTGTACGATGCGCAAATTGATCCTCACTCTTTGGTTCAGCGCTCAAGATTCGTGCCGGTATCTATATGTAAGTTACCTACCGCACTGATCTAACTATATTACATTTACTCATTAGGGACAATATTACACAGTAGACATTGTTAATATTTGATAGCCAATATCGACTATTCGCACAATGAGCTATTATGCTTGGCATGATTGAAATATTTTAATCGTCATCATTCATTAACTGAATTCCTATTTAGGTTAAGTTAATTAACTTATCAATATATTATAATAAATGAGGTGAAGCATGATTTTTTACCCAAATTGATCACTGCTAACGTAATGTACCAGGTTTGCTAATATTTTAGTAAGAGCAAATTACACTTGTCTCTAGATTTCAGTCTAGATAATGCACATAAACATATTTTCTTTCCTAGAAGGCCAAAGATCTGTTATTTATTATAAGTAATAGCTATTGATAAGATTGATCTGATAGCAGACAGTGATGGCAGTTAATAGGTACCGCGTCTAATTAAAATAAGATAATACTAAGACCATTTTTGCTTGCCGATTGCTACGGTAACTGAATTCAAAGCTGCTGACATCTCAATCAATCTGCGAGTAACTAAGTAGGTACGTATATCTCCGTTTATATGAATACTATTAAATAATTTACTTTTACTAGTGTTCATATTTTTGAGTGTCTTTTTATGACATTGTCTTTCCTTATCACAATGAAACCATGTTGTACTTATTGTATTTATCACAGTCGTAGACTTAAAACCCATGCATGATAATATCTACCTGCGCGATTTCGTAAATTTTGTACGCGACGTTTTTAAATTTTTGTTATATTGTTTACACTATGTATAAATAATCTATTTCCAACTAGTCAGTCGTAGCTATAGTTTTTGTAACACGACTAGAAGCCATAGCTCAACGCAACCTTGAACATGTGCGTCATAGTAAAGACGTTCGTCGATGGTTTTTTTAGAACCCTACTACTTCCATGTTTTGTTTTCGTTAATTATCCAAATCAAATCAATCCAAGTCGTTTATATTGTATGTAGTGGATATGTGAGCGATACATGTAACATGTGCCTATAATAATCGTGAGCATTTGGGCGTGTGCCCGCTGCGAGCGCGGTTGACCTGCGTGGTTATCTTTAGAGTTGGGGCATAGCAGAGGACACGTATTGTGAATGTCATTGCGAGGATTTCTGTTACATAGTTTACTGATAACGATATCGCGTCACGACGCCATCGATAAACACAAGCAATTATCTATGTTCCGGGCTTAGGATGTGTCAACACATTCGAACTGTCGTCCGAAAGAACTTGAAACTAGCTCGTTATGTAAATCAGATTCGTGTAGAACAATAGTTTGGCACCTGACTTTGTAAAGTCAAGTGTTACTCGCTATTATGTCATGAATAGTGCTATCTCTTACGTGCTTGAAGAGTGTCGCGTGTGCTCGCTTAATGAGCGGCTGTGATAACATGGTTACCTACGTTAAATTAGGCGACTAAAGTAATAATTATTATCATTCTAGTAGGTCCACGTGACTGAGGAGGCGCAGAGAGCAGAGGCGCGCTGCACAGCGAGTGACATCGCTTATCACGCCAGCAAGCGCCACCGTGCGTGACACTGACATAGATCGACCAAGGCCATTGCCATACACTTTGTGCAAATCTCACATGACAACACATTCCATAACGATTCAATCATTGCAGTTAAGAACTTAAATCCAGTACTAAAAACTGTCATATTATATCTGTGATAAGATTAAGATAACTTGTGCTACAATAATCTTGACACTTGCACAAAACAAGACAAATTATGTAACCATAGACACAGTAGCAGGTGATAATATTCAGTACATATTTATTAGTTATGATTATGTTACTGTGACCAAGAAACACCAAGGATGGTCACAAGGCAATATTGTTTACAGAATTTGTTCATTCTATATTAATGAAAATGATTTCAATTGGCCAGGTTGGTTGAAAAAACATTGTTTAGGTATGTTTATTAAGGCAATTAAGTTGTATGTCTTAAGGTGTGCAATTAATCAGTAATGAATTACCTATCTTATCTTTTGTATTAATTTGCTAACAATTTAAATAACAATAAATTAAGTAATAATGTTTTCAATATCTAAGTTTTAATGTGCATACTGCATCAATATTTAACTGCTAGGAATATAGAAATATGATAATTGTAGGTATAGGCATTTTTATTAAATTAATTTATACTAACAAACACAAAATGTTTCTGGACAAAGTATACTAAATAAAATTATCTGCCTTAAAATTTGTTTTTTAAATATCTATTTACACAGAATGGTTTTGCATACAAATAATAGCAGTTAATAGTATTGAACTATTCAGATATTTTATAGCAAGTATTTACAAATATTTACACAGATTTTTATTTTTCAAATGAAGTTTGTTTGAATAAGTAATTATTGATTTGCTCACTTGGTGCCAATGATTGTCTCATGCAAGCCTTCCTTCCCCGCGCGAATATACGTACTTGCACAATTGATAAATTTACCAAACTTGTCAATTATAGCCGCCTCGAGTATAAAAGAAACTTCCTGTGAATATTGTTATAAAATCTCATTCATGACCGGAATTTCCCGCTGGATATCTGCATGCACTCAGTATACCGGTCATGTGTAAATGACGAATAACGTTATTATACTACAATAATATGTACTTCACATTACTGGAATATACAGACTACCGGGATGCAATGTATCTGCTGTTATTCCCAAAATAGTTTTTATTCACATTACATAACTTCGAATCCAAAATGTGGACAAGAAGGTTATAAAAAAGTTCACAAAAAATAGCTCATGCAAGAATATAAGGTAACTCTTTAAATTTATTAGGTGTATATTAAAATAATATGTATTTACCTGCACCTCTGGCAATATAGCTGACGTATATCTAAAAAGAGCCATTTTTCAAACCCACCGAGCGCTTGCAACCGGAGAGACTCTTTGGAACTACTCCTTCCTTGCTTGCGATCGATCACATTCGCAAGTGATGGAATTCGGAATGTTGGCTGTAATCAGTGTTGCCAGATGTGGTGTGCACTGATTACCCAAACAGTTTAAAACTTTATTTGTAAAATAATTATTATTGCAAAAACTCTAAAAATTTTAATGCTATAGTATAGTTATCAACGTCAACGTCTTACTTGCGAATAAACAAGTCCGCGTTTTTCAGACTGGTGTAATAACGAGCTCTCTACTTAGACTCTAAGACAGTCTGAATATCGTATGCTGAATAACGTGTAGTCTAATTTGGGCTTAAATTATGATTTGCGAGGTGATGTCAGTTCGCAATTGCAGAAATGAGTTCGCCGTTTTGAGAGTAGTGGTGATGAAATAAATTACACAAAGTAATGCACCTGGCTGGGTTTGAACCCGCGACCTACAACTCGTAAGTCGAGGCCATTACCACTTGGCCACCACTGCTCTCCTACTCGGCCATTACTGCGAGGTTAGATTTGCGTTTTGCAAATTGTTTGGGTACCTACAACGTTGGTCCTAGCGAGCATGTTTTGGTGGTGTGGACGTTTGAACATGCTTCAATCTTATGTTGTAGTGGAAGTTCACTTCGTAGCAAGCTGGAAATAAATTTGCTCTTAGTTTTTGCGGGAGGAGTTTGCTTCTCATGAGGATAACTAAACAGAATAGTGAAATCGAGAATGAGTATCTAAAGCAATTTTTATCAACGTAGAAGACCAGTCAATGGTAAAAATGGTTTGGTCTACATTGTTCCAAGCAGGCTAAGTGGCGAAAAATCTCCTCTTACTGGTATCATTGGTTAAAGGCTGACTTGGTTTTCAGAATTACCAACTTAATTTCGTAGGGGTATTTACCATAGACTAATAAAGATTTTCTTTTTAAAAACCCTTTTTACTGTGCCGCAGACGCGTGCGTCTACAAATTCGGTTGCGTTTTTCTACGTAAAGGTGACAATATCTTTGTACTTGACTGGGTCAACGCTACGATATAATATATATAATATAATATATATATGTGATATAATATATTCTAAGCGCGATTCTATACAAAAATGATCCGTTGCGGAGAGCCGCGCCCCACACCCACTTTTTGCTACGTAATAATACATTAAAGTTCTCCATCGACACTATTTCATGCCGTTTTACTTGAAATAGCGACACTGCGCAGATAATAATCCTGTTTCCACTATAAACAACACACGACACAAACACAACGTCACGCGATGGGTGTTGATGGTTTTGTTTCGCGTTATGTCAACCATCCATAAGCCCCGGCCCCAAACACTGAGACCCCATCCCGTTATTAGAAGTTTGACCATCGAAAGATGGTACAACAAAAAGGAGGCCGAATTAAAAAATCCGTAAAGGACCTATTACACTGCGCTGAATATCGCGTGCGATCGTACTATTTTTCATTCATAGAAAGACAGTCTAGTCTATGGTTCGACGTATCGCGTAGTGTAATAAGGGTTAGACTGTCTTTCTATGAATGAAAAATAGTACGAGTCGGAATATCGGACGCGATAAACTGTTCACCCTAACTCTACGCTGCTTAAACATAGTCGATACTTTTGATATTATAAATTATTAATTTATAATATCAAATAAGTTCTTACATCCATACTGAGAAGTAAAATTAATAATCATATTGATGAAAATTCGATCATGTCGCCTTCTCAGAATGGATGTAGGAAGGGGTCCCGCGGTACTAAGGAGCTACTCCTCGTTGATATGACCATTAGCCAACAGGTTCGACGTTCCCGAAAGAATCTGTCGACATGTTGGATAGATTATAAAAAGGCCTATGACTCAGTTCCTCATACATGGCTCATGAGGGTGCTGGAATTGTATAAAATTGATACAACACTATGCACCTTCCTGATGTCGTGTATGAGGCAATGGATTACGGTCTTTTGCTATCCAGGATGTCGAAATATCCAGAGGAATAGCGAACCTGTAAGGATCGAGCGAGGAATATTTCAGGGTGATAGTTTGAGTCCGCTTTGGTTTTGTCTAGCCTTGAATCCTTTAAGCACACTGCTGGAGAATTCAGGTCTAGGCTATCGGTTGAAGAGAGGTGGTCAGGTTATATCTCACCTCCTTTACATGGATGATTTGAAGCTCTTTGCCCCCAACAATCTGCAACTGATGGAGCTACTGAAGGTAACTGAAACCTTCAGTAGTGCCATCAGGATGGAGTTTGGTGTGGACAAATGTGCAGTCATACATGTAAAGCGAGGTGAGGTTGTGGAGTCCGTGAGCACTCGACTCACGGATTCCATAAATCTGAGATCCCTCTCTCCAACCGAAACCTATAAGTATTTGGGTATGTCGGAAGCTCTAGGCATCAGTATCACTAACATGAAGCAATCGTTGAAGGAGCGTTTCTTTGGACGCCTGAAAAAGGTGTTCAATAGTCTTCTTTCAGGCGGAAACAAGGTGCGCGCCTTCAACGGTTGGGTCATGCCGGTATTGATGTACTCTTTCAGCGTACTCAAATGGACTCAAACAGAACTTGACGCCCTGGATAGGCGGGTCCGTACACTGCTGACTGCATACCGAATGCATCACCCACGATCGTCGGTGATGAGGCTGTATATCCCGCAGAAATGTGGGGGTCGAGGTTTTTTAAATGCTAAGACCCTACACAACTGCGAGGTATGCAGTCTCAGGGAATATTTCCTAGCTGCCGACGTGGGTATGCATCGAGATGTAGTGGCAGTGGACAAGGGACTCAGCCCGCTCTCCCTGGCTAACGAGAACTGGCGCAAACCGATAGTGCTTGACACTAACGATCGCAGGGAAGTGTGGCAGAGCAAAGAGCTTCACGGACGCTTTTTCCGGGCCCTTCATGGGCCCGATGTAGACCAATTGGCGCCCGTAGCCTGGCTGCGTTTCGGTAACCTATTTGGGGAAACCGAAGGTTTTGTCTGTGCAATTATGGACGAAGTTATCATGACGAATAACTACCGGAGATTTATTGTGAAAGACGGCACGGTTGACATCTGTCGGGCATGTCACCGTCCGGGAGAATCGATCCGTCACATTATCTCTGGTTGTTCTCGTCTTGCTAATGGAGAGTACTTGCATAGGCACAACCTTGTAGCCAGGATTATCCATCAGCAACTTGCTCTGAAATACTCTCTTGTGGAATCGGAAGTGCCATACTATAGGTATGAGCCCGACCCAGTTCTTGATAATGGTCATATCACTTTGTACTGGGATCGGCCCATCATCACTGACAGGACTATTGTGACCAATAAGCCTGATATAGTGGTGGTGGACCGAAGCGAGAGGCGTGCAATGATTGTTGGCATATCCGTTCCGCATGACGAGAACCTCGTGAAAGCCGAGAAAGATAAACAAATCAAGTATATTGACTTGGCTCGCGAGGTTGTCGACATGTGGGAAGTGGATTCAGCGATCATTGTACCGATAGTTGTTTCAGCCAATGGCTTATTAGCCAAGAGCCTCGACCAACACCTTAGGAGGCTCTCGTTAGGCGACTGGATCAAGGGCTTGATTCAGAAAGCAGTATTGCTGGACACGGCTCGTATAGTCAGGAGGTTCCTTTCTCTGGAGCCCTGACCGCCGGTGGCTTGGACCCTGTTCCCGATACCGGTGGGCTACTATTTTTTATATTTTTAAATGTTTTTTTTTATATGAATATTTAAAAATATAATTTATATGTTCTTAAAGCTGAATAAACGAAATAAAATAATAATTTGCAAGTTTTATTTTACAATTCATGAATAACGAATATTATATTAGTAAGTTTATTTATGAAATAAAGCGTTTCTTACCTTTAAATTAGAATAAAACCATATTTTTCATTGATTAGCAAAAGGAAAAAATGTACCGAGCAAGACAACGAGAAATTGGCAGTGTCCCATTTTTACCTCTATATTTTGTTATACCTATATGACCATAAATTTGTTATTAGCTACAATATTCCAGTCAGTGATGATTGACCGATCCCAGTCAAAGTGATAGAAAGAACCATTTTCGTTGGAACTGGGTAAGTGGTCGTTGGTGGCATCTACTTTTATAGGCAGTACAGCGATTTCCTCACACTATTTTCCTTTACCGGTTTGTGTTTGCACATAAATGTTCGTTGTTGTGTTTCGTCATTTCAATCGAAAGACGGCCACTGTTGGACATAGGCCTCCCCCAGGTGTCGCCAATTAAGGGTTTGTTACTCATTCACGCAAAAACTTATAAACGGATGAATCTAATGATAAACGTTGCAATAATATAGCTTATTACAGATATATTTTTTGCTAAGTTTCATCACGTGAGCAAGTTTAACAAATAGGCTAATAATATTTTATATGCGAAAGTTTGTGAAGATGGATAGAGGTACTTGTATGTATGGATGTGTCGCGCAAAAACTACTGGACTGATGAACTTATAAGCTATAAAGCCGGCCATTGACGATCAGTCCAAACATAAAACTGCGGCATAAAACTAGGGCGTCACTCCAAAATTTGATCGTCAATGGCGAATCATCACTCCAGAGTTGACGCCAGTGAATGGGAAATCTAAAACCACTTGGAGTGACGCCCTAGTTTTATGCCGCAGTTTTATGTTTGGACTGATCGTCAATGGCCGGCTTTACTTTGCTGTTTCATTTGGTGAGTAAGTTCAGAAAGTAGTATTATTTTTATTACTAGTACAGGATACGGTTAAGAACGACCTTCACCGGTTTGTTTAATGGATGAAACCTATTTTATGATAAATTTAGTATATTAAATAATATAACGCGGGTGGGTTGCCTGAGAAATTCCTGACCAAACAATTTTTTTTTTTTTTTGTTAAGCCGGCCATTGACGATCAGTCCAAACATAAAACTGCGGCATAAAACTAGGGCGTCACTCCAAGTGGTTTTAGATTTCCCATTCACTGGCGTCAACTCTGGAGTGATGATTCGCCATTGACGATCAAATTTTGGAGTGACGCCCTAGTTTTATGCCGCAGTTTTATGTTTGGACTGATCGTCAATGGCCGGCTTTAGATGCACCGGTGTGTTTAACGAATAAATTTAATACTAACCGAAAGAGTGAAGCCTTTAAGCCGGCCATTGACGATCAGTCCAAACATAAAACTGCGGCATAAAACTAGGGCGTCACTCCAAAATTCCAAATGGTTTGAAAGCCCTGGAGTGATGATTCGCCATTGACGATCAAATTTTGGAGTGACGCCCTAGTTTTATGCCGCAGTTTTATGTTTGGACTGATCGTCAATGGCCGGCTTTAGAACATAAAAATGTTGAGTTGCCTATTTGTTTCCAGGCATAGCTATGGGTTGCCAGGTATAAACAGGTATGTATAAACAGGTGTATTTTTTTTTATATACAACAAATTCTATATCAAAATAAACGCTGTTTCATTACGAATACGATGTTATAGTGTTGTCTACAAAAAAATCTGGTATGGATAACGGTTGTGAATTTTTCTAAAAATAAAATAAATTTTCAATTTTTAATTAATAATAGTCTGGCCAGGAATTTCTTAGGCAACCCACCCGCGTTATATTATTTAATACACTAAATTTATAATAAAATACGTTTCATCCATTATACAGACCGGTGAAGGTCGTTCTTAATCGGATCTTAGACTATACAGGGTGAATCCGCTGAAAGAAGCTAGTCTAACATAGTTTCAAAATATCAAGATGTAATAATCGCTCTATAATGACGTGACAATGTTGCTCACATAAAAAAAACGATATTTATCTACAGCAGCGCCCTCAAGTCCCACGATTGTTTACTTTCGGAACTCAAGTCTCAACAGACTAATGATTCTCACTTTAAGACGCATACGTCTGCTGTACGATGTTGAAGCATAGATATGCCTTTGGTTCTATCGTGACCCATGGAATTAGTAAATATTTATAGGTCCTGACCTGACGAAAAGGTCATTCACTTCATAATTACTTGACACTTGTCAGTGTGTTTCATTGCTGTCGGTGTTATCGGTCTATATCTTTTAATGAGCAAGTGTAAAACAACAAATTCGCTGCATGTGATTACATATCAACCACATCAGAGATCAACCAAATTACTTTGAGAAAATGCGGTCCCTTACAATAGCCTGTCTATTATTTTTGTGTTATGCTGCCCAGGGTGTTAAACATTTTCGACTCGGTAGAGGTAAAGGCGGCAATTTAGGAGCTCCAGGAGGATACAGCGGTGAACCATTGCCTCCAGCGCAATGGTTTAAGCAACGATTAGACCACTCAAGCCCGTCTGATTTAAGAACTTGGAAACAGGTAAGTACCTCCTAGATCATAAAAAGTTCTTCTAATGAGTTTGTAGGTACTTAGGTAGTTCGAACATAACCGACAGGTATATTGCTGGGGAGTTTGTTGCACTTTTATGTTCAGCTAAAACATAGAAGTCTTGAGGGGGTGTTTAGAGTAATAACTTCACTAATAGTTGTTTTACTTAGCACTGAA
Source organism: Mythimna ferrago (assembly GCA_910589285.2). Lineage (NCBI taxonomy): Eukaryota > Metazoa > Arthropoda > Insecta > Lepidoptera > Noctuidae > Mythimna > Mythimna ferrago. Next base: position 11,796,395 of record OU342673.1, on the reverse strand, counting down.
TAATTTTTGAATATGGGATTTTTATTGACACTTTGGTACACCATTTGTCCATCCAAATATGATTAGTTCTGTTCGGCTTTATTTGGATCTTATTCTTGCTATTTTGTTGTTTGTCTGCGTGTGGTAGGTTGACTGTAAATAATAAATACAGTACCAGTCTAATACAGATCCTGGCAGTTAATGCAGATAATGTGTGCAGAAAAAAGTCAAAACTTAAAATAATGACCATAGTCGTCAATATCATTTATGGGTTAAAGTCTGAAACTGCTAGCCGTGGTCCTAGAACACAAAGGCAACTGAAAGATCATAGCTGTGGCTTTAGTCAGTGAAAGTCTGACACGTCCTCCCACCCCACCCTAGAGCAGGAGAAGTTGTTAAAAGATATTCCACCTTAAAGAAAACGTCAATATCATTAAAAAAAAACAGTACACAATTTAGGTCATAATACAATTATAAAAAAAAATAATCAAGCTGTTAAATGATAGTCGAAATGAAATTGTAATTCGAAAATCAGGAAAATGACATTAAGTCTCATGGACCTCAATACATTTTTTATTCTGAATATAATTTATTGTGCATATTAATTAGATTTATGAAGCATGTAAGTTGAATTATATGGTGTTAGTTGCATTTTGCAAGAGACTTTGTGTGAAAATTTACATAAAAACTATAACACTCCTTGAACCATATTTTGAGTGACTGTAATTAGTGACAACTGTGCATTCTATTACAGTTTCCTAATTTTATGGTAATTGGGATAGTAAAGAAGCCTTAAAATTCTGTTGACCGACTGATTTAACCTCTCTGGAACCGCCATCAATCTTTCTATCCTCTCTGACTGATTTAATCTTTCGAATACCGTAATTAGAGACACAATAGAAAGACAATGAGAGAGTGAACGCCGGTGTTAACTTGGGGTTTAATGAATTAAGCAATATTAATATATATATTATAAAATATTAGAAGTAACACTGCATTTGTAATCAAGTAAAACCCTGCATCTTTTTTTGGTACCATTTCTATATTTCATGGTAGGTTTCTTAAGGTAAGCAACTTAGGAGAAACTTAGCTGAAGATCTGGTTTAATTCATTAAACCTCAAGCAAATGCCGGCATTCACTCTCGCATTGTCTTTCTATTGTGTCTCTAACTACAGTATTCAAAAGTTTAAGGTACATGGTCGATTTCCTCTTCAGCTGGCAGCACCATCGGTGCAAAATGTTGGCACTTAACTTTGAGAAATCTCTGTTAAATAACTAAAACTAACACAGTGAAAAGTGATCTATCACTTCATTAATCAAGATACATTATAAATAATTGCCTCGGGTCAGCAAAACCCCGCTGATTTTTGGCCTTCAACACCATGTCAGGCTGATAAGCACAAATGTGTGAATCATATTGTTTTAATAATTCTATTGAAAATGTGTCAGCATAACATATTTACACTTTCATACATAATGAATAAAGCTGTGTGTGCGTATTGTTAAAGGAGGATGCTAGATTACTAAACTTAAGATAGGTAACAAAACATATTGTATTATTATTGTAGTAGGGCACCAGATAAAGTCATACTTAAAGATAGCACATTGACCTTTTCCTAATATCTGTGTAGGTACCCAAAAAACAAACAATGAACTGTTTTTCATTACAAGAATATGTAAAGAATCACAATAGATGTGGATTCAAGATAACTTTATATCAGTCTTTATTGCCATTTTTTTAATTTAAGAGGGTCAATGTACTCTATGGAAAATTTATCTGGCACCTACCTTAGGCTCAGAAATCCTATCTGCTTAGACTAGTAATCTATCCTATTTTAGTTTAGATTACTTACTAATCATGATAAATTTGTTCCAGCGCTACTTCGTCAATGACAGTTTCTATGACTTCAACAAACAAGGTCCTGTGTTTTTGATGATTGGTGGTGAAGGACCGGCTGATGCAAGATGGATGGTCAAAGGGGCTTGGATTGATTATGCAAAAAAGTTCAACGCTCTTTGTATCAATTTAGAACATCGCTATTATGGAGAGAGTCATCCTACAGAGTAAGATTTCGTACCATGACATAAAGATAGCAGCATATATGTATATTATAAAGAGTAAAAATTTGTATTTCTGTTTGTAATTAATGAACTCATAGACTACTGGATCAATACTTACCCATTTTAAAAATGATTTCACTTTAAATTGGCTAGTCATTATAGAAATAGAAAATTTCTCTTCTTTATTTATTGTTATTTTATGTTAACAGGGACATCAGTGTCAAGAATCTACAATACTTGTCGTCATACCAAGCTCTGGCAGATTTGGCAAACTTCATTACTGCTATGAACAATAAATACAAACTACAGAGACATGTTCGCTGGATAGCCTTTGGTGGATCTTACCCTGGTTCCTTAGCAGCCTGGTTAAGGCTAAAGTATCCACATCTTGTATATGCTGCAGTGTCCTCCAGTGGCCCACTGTTGGCCAAAGTCAATTTTATGGGTAAGTTGTCTTTATTTGAGACTTACAATCAGTGTTTTTTTTTGTCTTAGTTTTCTAAATGTTGTTTCTCCAATGTCATCGCCCTCCCCGCTAACTGTCCTATCTCACAAACTGGCGTATCTGCATTGATATTACCAACGTGTTTATTTATTTATTTAAAACTTTCTGCACAAAAAACTGTACTTAGGCGGACTTAATGCCTTAGGCATTATCTGCCAGTCGACCATAGGGTGGTGCAGAAACATAACATGGCAGGTGCAACTTAATAAATAGACAAAACAGAAGGGAAACAAATATATACAATATTAAAAACATACTTAGATACATACATATAAATAAAGAATGCTGTAGTGAAAAAACAAATCCAACACATTAGCGCGGTGATGCACGTTAACGTGTTCAAAACATTATTTTGAATAAGTTCTCTCTAACCGTCGTATCTGTTTCGTTTACCGTTTAGAAGATAATCACGTATTTTGTTTTGCGTAAGTGCAAAAAAAGGTAAAAATACCTTTTCTACCCTCGTACCTTAGGGCTTTAGGGCCATTACTAACAGAGGACAAAGAATAAGCCAAGAGCAATTATAAAACACCTATCGATTCATTAATAAAGCTACAGCTAACGCAATAACAGAAACATGATTTTAACGCCCGAACGAAAAACTGTTCCTCTGGAAAAATATCAATTGTTAGTTACGACAGTTAGCAGGGAGGGTGACGATGTGCGCGCCAAATAATATATTGTTCTTTTTTTATTTGCTTTCTTTATTTCATAATTTGCAATTAGTGCGATGACTATTTCTGCATTCATAACGTCAATGCTTAACAATATGGACCAAAATCCTCTAAGGACACTTGCCGATAAAAAATATCAAATTATTATATTATATCTAGCCCATACTGTCCCACTGCTGGGCAAAGGCCTCCCTCCACTCCTTCCAATGTTTCCGGTTTTGAGCCACCTCTTTCCAATTCCCAAGGAAGACATCCAAGTCATCCCGCCATCTCCTTCTTGGTCTGCCGCGGCCCCGTCGCGTCGTGCGATTTCAGGGCACCAATTTTGCGTTTTACTGGCCCACCGCTCGATCGGCATGCGGTAGACATGTCCAGCCCAGTCCCACTTAAGTTGGGCAGCCTTCTGAACTACGTCAACGATTTGCGTTTTTCAAATTAATTAAATTAAATCAAATTAATTCCTATAATTATAATTCCAGAATATTATGAGGTCGTTGTTGACGCATTGCGCGAAAAAACTGGTGGCGAAGACTGTGTGACTGAATTAAAAGCTGCGCACAAACAGATCACGACTATGATGCAGACTCATCCACATATTGTTGAGAAAGAATTCAGGTAACAGCTATCAAAAAATATGGGTACCTAGTATTTAAACGAGTTACTGTAAATTAAAGTTGTAAGCGATAAAAATAATTAATTTAGGTGATAGAATTAATAAGTGAGTGACTGACTGCGAGCGACGAGAAATCAACCGAACAGCGACTTACAAACATCAATTTGCGTTACATAAAGTACAAAATGAGAAGCTTCATAATATTTGAGCAACCTAATATTTGTTTGAGTGTCAAAGTTACGACCTATAGTTTTTCGATATTTGGCAAATTAGTTGTTTACACCGAGCGGCATTTTATCTTAAATGAAGTGTTTCGAATATCCTAACTATCGAAGTAGAGAGTATTGAATGTCCTAAATATGGATATTTATATATTATGTATATCACAAGGTAATTCACCAGTCACCCAATTCAAAATGCTGAATCTGCCTGCGACTAGATAATTAGAGAATGGTGAAAATATTTCTTAAAGTTGTTTTTAGTAGTTTGTTATGTAAAACCTCAATTTTATTTCTAGTCGCTCACTTAGTAAATTAGTCGCTTAGCTGAGATTTGAATAACCCACTTTTAGTAAGCTCGTTCTAGTTTAGTTAATTAGTCGTTTACTCAAATTCATACCGCTCAAGTGATTTAAAAAAGATGTTTATTCGCTCGTTTTATAATACCCCAAAAAATATCAGCTTTTCTGTATCTACGTATTTCTTTTTTTTTTTAATTTATTAAGGGATGAAACGCATGTTACTAAAAGAGTACAGAGTATACATGTAGGTAGATGGATGGAGAGGGAGAGGGAGGAAAAGACAAAGAAAACGGATGGATTGTGTCAGGAGTGATTTGAAGGAAAAGGGAGTCAGTGATAGTGTGACGGGTGACAGGACAGAATGAAAGAAAAAAACTTGTTGCGCCGATTCCAAGTAATATGGGATAAGGGCAGGAAGAAAAAGATAAACTAGTGCTTGACTGCGATCCCGTTGTACAATCATTGATGGTGAGGCGCACTAGTTAATAAACTCTTAAGACTATTCACTTACTCTACCAGAGATCGGAATAGGTACGCCATAGGTTAGAATAATATGGATATTCCTCGAGTCCCGGGATTTGGTTTTAAAGTAGTAAATAAACAAACAAAAATAACTAAAACAACAAACAACAAAAAACTATTCTTGCCTTCGGGACTAATGAAAGATTACACTTTCTTTCTGACGGGTAAATATAAGAAGGACGGGATTAAGGATAGTATAATAAATAGATAAACTTGATTCATTAAACCTATATTTTTTTACCTAACAATTTCTTATTCAAGACTCAACAATCATAAAAAGAATGAAATTCAATTAATTCCACGGGATTCCGGCTAATACTATCAGCCGAAATCCTGTGGGATATCCATATTAACATCAATGTTTGCGGTCAATGAACCTAAGTGAACCTAAACAGCCCTACCTATTGCGATTACTGCTCACTATCCAGTCTAGCCTTAAAGACACCTAAATTATAATAAGACGGGAAGACCGCAGCAGGCAAATTGTTTCGGTTCTTCGGTGTTTGATAACTGCAAATTGGAAAAATGTGGATGATGATAAAAATCAGTATAATTATTATTTTACAGAGTGTGTAAGCCTTTTGATGACGCATCCGAAAATGATATAAAGAATTTCTACAACTCCATCGCTGATGACTTTGCTGACTTGGTCCAATATAACGAGGATAATAGGATAAGCGCAGATATTAAATACAAGAATCTTACTATCAATACGGTGAGGAATTACCAACTAGTTTACATCACATAAACTCACACTCCTTATCTCATTGGGCGGGCAAAAACTACACAATACTATTTTTTGCAATTTTTTCTAGATAGTCTTGAATGTTGTGTGTTTCTTTTGTATGTTACACTTCTACATTTCTTTTTGAACGATTTTGCTGTGGGTCGGTTCTCATTTTGTCAAACTTTATTGTCTTGGCCCACACCGACTGATTCTTCACAGTGCGATCAAAATCTTTTATTTCAGTTACTGTCCCCGCACACGGACCACAAAAAAACGCCGCTTCAAGCTTCTTTTTGAGGCAGCCTTTTTATGTAGCTCGTGTGCGGCGGGGCCGTCACAAAAATAAACGCTTGAAGCGGCTTCAAGCTTCTCCGGACACAAGGTGTCGCGCGCTTCAGCTGTTTTTTGCAGCCGCTTCTAGCTTTTATTTTGTGGCCGCTTCTAGCGTTTTTTTTGTGGCGGCGTTTTTTTGAGGCCTGTGTTAGGGGACGCTTAGGCCTATAAGGGTACAAAACGTCAAAAGTGGTTACTTTGTGTAAATTATTTCATTACCACTGCTCTCAAAACGGTGAAGGAAAACATCATGAAGAACATGTCCTACTAGAACCGAAAATACGAAGACGTGACATTCACCAACCCGCATTGGGCCCGCGTGGTGGATTACGGCCCAATCCCTCTCTTAGAGAGGAGGCCTGAGTCCCAGCAGTGCTTATGCTAATGCACATAACATTGAAAAGAAAAAAATAAATCATCATAATATTTACAATTAAATAATGTTTTCAGGTGTGTAATATGTTAACGTCTCCTGGATCTGAACCAGCTTACAAGAAGCTTGCAGCGTTCAACTCGATCATTCTGGAGAAAAGCAATCAAACATGTCTGGACTACAGCTATAACAACATGATAAAAGATTTGAGGGATATGTCTTGGGGCTCCGAAGGAGGTATGCATATTTGTTTTTTGACATTTAAGAACTGCACAGCAAATTTGATCTCCTGATTCCATGGTCAGGTTATGTGGTATAATTATCAGGGGTCGGAATTAAATCAGTTATCCATGTACTTGCATCGAAATGTTGATATTAATATGGACTTTCCCGGGAATTCTAATGAAAAATCTCGTGTGGCCAACATTATTACAAAAATAATAATAATAAAAACCTCTGAGATACATAAGACAAAACAAAGATATAATTTACAACAATTTTTATTAGTATTTTTCATTGTAAAAGATCTCTCTACATCACCTGAGGGAAGGTTAACAAATTTATACACTGCCTACTCCTCGTCATGCGGGAAGAATTTTTTCTGCTATATTTCTGATTGAGTCATAAAAAAGTTACTGCTCTTTAAAATTAATCTCGTAATTTGAGGCATATCCTCTTTATTCTTTCGCTGTATGAAATCGGTGTACCTATCTACATGTTTAACTCTTCCTAATTCCGACCTCTGATAATTATGCAAATGTTACTTTTATGTACTCTTCAATCGAAGGGTAGTCTCATTTTCATTTGCAGCAACTTTCATTTAATAAACACCCCTCAAAAACTTCATGTAGTGGCAGATCTCATAACAATTTATATTGTGATGAAGTGATTGTGATTAAGCATAAAGCATAATCAGCCATTTAATGTTTCCATTCTGGGACTCAGGCCTTCTCTCTAGGAGAAGGAATGGCTGTGGCTAGGTTTCTTTTTAACTATTTAGTGGTGGTTTGTATATACCTAACACTACCTATAACTTAAACTTAAAGCCGTACAGTCAGTGTCGACCGACACTAGGTTTTAGCCGAAACTAAGACCGAATTAAACTTTAATTTCAGCCGAAACCGATATTACGATAAGGAATAAAAAGTGGTCAATCTTAATCACATTATCTTTTTTTTTAAAAAGAAAACATAATAATCACTCTAAGATTTGAGGTAGACAAAATCACCTTTTACCCAATAAATAAGATGCAATATGACATGTCCGATAGCAATAGCAATATGAAACCTTTGGAATTTGGTTTCGGCCTAGTTTCGGTAAAATACGCGAAACTGAAAGTTCGGTCGGATACTACATATTGTGTGTGTATTTCAGCTCGTCAATGGATGTATCAAACTTGCACCGAGTTCGGGTTCTATCAGACTTCTTCAGGGGAAATTGAAGTGTTTGGCAATAATTTCACACTCGATTTCTTTATTCAACAATGTGAAGATGTTTTTGGAAAGAAGTAAGTAACTTGAATTAAGAGGGCCCTGCCCGATCCGTCTATTGTGGTTTAAAAGCTTGACGTTTCATTCAACGCAACCCAACGCAATGTCTGATAAAGAGGCAACGCGAAAAAAGAGAACGCCGGCCAGCACGCCCCGTGAGCATTCGGTAATTCCAGCATTCACTCAAATATTTGAGAAAACTTGTCCCATGATATACCTACGTGTTGTTTTTTTAAACCTTTAAAGTTTGCCGAGTTCGTCCAACACATGCTCTATGGGATTTATCATTGTCCCGGACTGCGAGATGGCCAACCACTAAAACTCTTATAGGTTTATAGAAGTATTAGAGGGTCAATTGTACAACCGTTAAACCGATTTATTATCAGAGTTATAAAACCAACACGTTTGAAATGGTAGATAGATATTCTTATACATACTTAATTGGATTTTCGTTAAGTATCAACTATGAATTAACGAGAGCCTAAGATGTACGCGTCTGTCAGCCAAGGCTAACGGTATCTCATGATTTCCAAAGCACGAGGGAGTCTCTGTCTGAAATGGATGGTCATATATCCTCAGACCGGTCACAGCAAAAGCTGCTTATCCTTAACCGAACGACCCATACGCCGGTTACTTAGTCACGAACCTCCAACCTTTCCAAGAGCCCCATCGATACCTGTGTGGTACCTAACCGTTTATAACCGATTTTATCGTTTCGAAAATTCCAACTTCAAACTATAAAATAACTAAACCCCATGTACCTATTATCAATATACCTTTACGTATTTTTGATCCTTTGATTAAACCCTCATAAGCTGCATACAAGTCTTAATCGACATCAGGTTAATTGTCTGCCATGTCGGTTAGAATATTAGTAATAGAAAGAAGAAAGAAATCACACATTGAACAAACATCTACAAATTGTGTGTCACGGCTGTGCCAAATAGGTCCAGTTCTATGGCAATATGCCAGACAACGGGTGGATAATGACCCTTCCACGAGTTCTTAACGCGATCCATTTTACGACCTAAATTAAACTGTTAAAGGGATGGAGCTGTACCTATAGGCTGTCTAACTCCCTTCTTTTTCGCCCTGGTAAGGCCCAAAGTGTACTTTTTCGCACTGGTAAGGCCCAAAGTGTACTTTTTGTTTTGAGAAGCAAACATGAGCTCAAGAATGTTTATTAACGTGAAAATGTAATTGTATTCCAGGTACAACGCAGAGTTTGTAGAGGCATCTGCAGATTGGACCAATAGCAACTACGGCGCTTTGGATATCGCGACCTCTCGAGTGGTCTTCGTCCACGGCTCCGTAGATCCCTGGCATGCTTTAGGAATCACTAAAACCCAAGATAATGATGCTCCTGCTATTTATATTAAAGGTAAGGTTGTCTACAATGAATATTAGGTACATAATGACAACAGCAGTGTAGTTAGATTACATGAAGTGCGTCTGAATTTTTAAGTAACTTTAACAGTCGACGAAGCATGCAGCGTGCTATCTACCTACTAAGTCGGAGCTTAGTTGATAAAGCGTTGGTTTCGTGGAAAGAACCTAGCTATCGTCCATTTTTTAATTAAAGACTACGATTTGACAATACGAATGTTGCATGTTTTTTCCATTTCATAAATAGTGAGGTACCGCAACCGGTACTGACCAAAAATCCGAAAAATATTCGTAAAAATCGTAAAAATAATTTCATTTTAAATTTATGCAACTAATTACGGTCAGGTATGGTATTTTTTATATTAAATAATATTATCTATACTTATAATAAATCTGTAGAAGTGAAAATTCTGTACATTGAAAATATCAAAAAAATAAATGGCAGGGGGTGTTACTAGACCGACACCGAACACAAAAAGGTGATTACATAAATTTTTGTCTGTCTGTCTGTTTGCTCAGGCATCACGCAAAAACTACCGGTTCGATTACGATGAAACTTGGTATAATTATTCTTTAATATCCTGGGCACCACACTGAGTACTTTTTATCCCGGAAAAGTATATACAATAAAAACCAACTTAATTTTGTGGTTCGATCCCTAGACCCGATTACTGTACCAACCGCAAATAATAAGTTTGTCGTAGGTTTTTTTTTTTGATGAGAAAAGTCATCCAATGACAACCCCGCTCTTGGGCGGAGCGGGAGATAGTGTCAGATTCTTACTGACTAAAAGACCCATTCCGTTCCTTCAAGCCTTCATACTGGGACTCGAGCATCCTTTGGGATAACCCTGGCTCCAGTAGGCTTCGACCCGACCAGTTCGCTAAGGGGCGCTGCGCACGGCTAAGATCCGTTATACTAATATTATAAATGGGAAAGTGTGCGTGTGTCTGTTTGTCCGTCTTTCACGGCAAAACGGAGCTACGAATCGACGTGATTTTTTAAGTGGAGATAGTTGAAAGGCTGGGGAGTGACATAGGCTACTTTTTGTCCCTTTCTAACCCCCCACAGTAAGGGAAACTGTGTTACCCCGAATTTAACGCGAGCGAAGCCGCGGGTAAAAGCTAGTTAATAAATAATAATATTGCGGGAGTGCAGATCTGCATCATAGTGCTGGTTTTTTACGCACCCGCAGGCTGCGGGTGACCACAGCTCGCGCGATTCTACTAGTTCCTCGCCATTGCAGCGGGAGCCGCAAACAACCGCGGACACCGCGGCCGTAAAACGTGTCGTAAAATGTGCATGAATTTTTTATATATATATCTTTAGTATTCTACAGAACACAGACATGGGTTAAAACCGCTTCGTGAGTTCTTAGCCTAATTAAAGGCCAAAAAATAAAGGTATAAAGGCGTTAAAAAATATGGTAATATTTTTAATTATTTATTTATTTATTTAACTATTTATGTACACACATAGAAATACAAGAAAAGAGGAAGGAAACAGAAAAAATAGTACAAAGGTGATGCTTATTTCTAATGAAATCTCTTCCAGCATACCTGCGACAGGAAAGTTGATTATTTTAGTTTTCAATTCATATTAGACTCTACTATAAATAAACACTACAGTATCTTTGTCCAGTTTTCCATAAAGGTTCTATTGTTAAAAAAACCGGTATGAAAAATCGAATTTGGAGACATCACTTTTACTAAAAATCTGGCAACATATTTCTAGAATTTGACATTTGCACTTGTCAAATCATCGTCTTTAATGAAAAAATGAACAATATGTCGTATCATACCATAATACCGTATTGTCCATTGTTGACATCATTGTTTTACCTTTAGAGTAATCTGCTTGTAAATTATGTTTAGGTAGGTACTAGCTTGATTCAACTAGACCTCATTTTTGAGACAAAAATAATCTGCGTCCTTCATCAAGATCCTTTTCCATGATCTCCTCGCAAAATTACTTACGCTTAGAAAAACTTACTTGCCTAAATGGTATGAATTCTTTCGTATCATTATTTCAAACAGGTTCTCCTTCATTCATATTAAATGTTATTGAACATATCCCAAAGTTTGATTAATACTATAGAACTATTTGAGTGCCATTAGATAGTTTATTGCTATTGGGCAATATAGAAGGATGCCACACATTCAGGAAAAGTCTTTTTTTTAGATAGAATGACATCCCCCGCTCTTGGGCGGAGCCGGAGTGTCACTTTTACTGACTAAAACCCACTCCTGTTCCTTCGTTGCCTTTCGTACTGGGGTCGAATCTTCCTTTCAGAAACAGATCCTTGGCCCCAGTAGGCTTCGACCCTGCTTGGCCCTACAGTTTGCTGACAGCTCCTTGAGGCGCGCTTTCACGCGCACAATACGCGCCGTCGACGTCTTGGGCTCAGTCCGGACGGTCGGACGGCGAGCTACCCATTCCTCGCCGTCCGCAAGCCCTCAGGAAAAGGCTTAGCTTAGGTTTAATGTGTGTGTGACGCAGGAGAACTAAAGTTACCGACATAATTGGCAATGGGCATTACTGGGAATTGCTTACGGAACAAATAGTCGATGAGGCCGAAAGTTTCTTGAGTAGCGACCAGATACCGGAAGACAGGGATTGATGACCTGTTGAGGATAGCGAGAATCCGATGGATGTGAGGCGCACAGGACATGGTGACACTTGGGGGATGCCTAGGTCCAGCAGTGGAGAACTTTCGGCTAAAATGGTGTTGATTATTCACATCTTTATTTGTCTTTGTTACAGGTACTGCGCATTGTGCTAACATGTATCCGCGGAGTGAGAATGATTCCAGTGAGTTGATTGAAGCCCGCATCGAGATTGAGCAGTATCTGGCCGGCTGGTTAGGACAACCTTAACATGCATTTTTTGTTCCTAAGCTGAACAGAATGTCTATGCATCTTTCAACAAAAGATATGCAGTCATTAAAAACCCATGTATTGTTTAAGATAATCACTGAAATTATTCTGTCACTCACATTAATGAGGGCAGACTGATTGTATTAGCCAAAAGTCTCGTCTCATTGTATTTCATGAAATATCTTTGATTAGGTTCTATGTCCAAGTGTTGTTGCTCTGGAGCAATTAAGCTCAATGTTATAATAATTATAGTCAACGAGAGGAAAAGACAAAATTTAAAGTGCATTTTTATTATGCGCATATCGTGATAGATTTTACCTAAGATATGTAGTGATTGTCCATTATGTTTATTTAGGAATTTAGAAATCAAATACTTGGTGCACTATTAAATCAAGTGATCTATAGATTACTGGGCTATAAGTAAGGGTTCTGAAAGTCTGAAAGAAAAAATCAGAACGTTTTGTAGGATCACTCGTGTTTATGTCTGTCCAATTTTCTTCAGATTTACCGTGTCGGTTGCGATGCCACTTGGTACACACTTGAATATCTATGACCCCAATACGGACGTGTGACATAATTACATAGTTGAATTTGAAATATGCGAGTCAATTAAACGAGTAGAATATATATGTACATATGGAATGCAATAAAGTATTGAGTAAAAATATTATTTGCAACAGGGACAATAAGTTCTCATTTAAAAGGTCCAACAAAACTGACCCCATTTTACTTATTTACTCTAGAAAATTTTACTATAGAGTTCGTACGGTTCGTTTTTTTACTTATTTATTAAAGTTACGCGTCCGTGTTTGGATTACAGAAACTCATATGTGACGAGACGGACAAATGTCCTTATGAGGCATATCAAGATTAAGGGCCCCATCAAGAATTGTTATGGGGTTCCCGCTTACCAGGTAGATGATTTGAGGAAGGCTGTAGAAACTTCTGAACCTAATCTTGCCCCAGAGTGCGTCTCGGGTTGATTATCGGAGATCACCATGGATCCCGCAGTGTGCATCCATATCGCGTGACGCAGGAAAGCAAGAGTTCTCTAAATTATGATAAAATAATATTTGTAACCCTCATAATAAACTCTTTCAGTTTTTTTGTCACATGGTAGGTTGGGGTACTTACGATCTTTGAGATTATGAGTTTACCTAATCATTAAAATTCGAACAATTAGAGATTTAGTCAGTATCAAATTCCACCTATACTTGAACGAATAATTCGCGATAATTCCAATCTACAGCCACCAACTCGAGTACCTATCGAGTGGACTATAGCTTTGTGCCATTTGATTTTGTGTTGCCTAAAATGTTGCAATGGAATTTGAACTGTTTTCAGTTTGACGTTTTAAAATTATATCGAATTTTGAAATCTAATCAACAACAATTATTATAAAAATACAAACTTAGTCCCATTAGTTTGAGACTATGTTGGTAGGAGGTTGATTGCAGGACAATTGAATTTTAATTATTGTTTGGCGTTTAGCGCAGACTAATTTTAGTAACGAACTTGAAATAAAAGTCGTGTATTGTTGAGCAAATATTCGCTAAACCAACCGCCAAAAATGAAGTCTCAAAGAGAAGGAAGACCATAGAGAAAATCTGTGATTCTACCACAGACTAAATAATGTAGTTTTTCAAATAGTGGGTCCCACGCATAGTAATAATGTTACAATATAAATATTAATACAATGCGATACAACTATGTGCAACGCTACAATTGTTTTATATTGATATAAAAAAATGACTAAAAACCACGTGTCTTAATTAAACTAATTTTATACCTAGACCCATTGACTTCTGCGCTTTGGTCATTGGCTCCTTTGACGTTGTGTAATTTAGAAATTTTGCGTTTAAACTAACCCGCTATGCCGTCAGAAGCGACTACTTGGCTCAGTCGTCGATACAGAAGACGAGGACACAGAGGCTGCTCTCGAGTAGGCAGATGACTACATCGTCAAGCGTCAGCCCATGCAACACTGTGGATTAAAAAAAAGTCGCGTCCATGGCGTAAGAGAACACGTTAGGCCGCCTCGCTCGCGCTGCGGCTCTGTGAAGCACAGAACTGGCGCCTCTCGCCGTCGGGCACCGAGCAAGCGTGCGTGCACATGCATACCACAGCCATAGACAGTGGCCACTGGCGATGAAAGTTCACGACTTTTCTACTATTCACCTTCATCAGGATTGAGTCTGTGAGCGTGAGAGTTGCAACTTTGGAGGATACTCCATGCAGGAGTTTCTGAGCGTTCAAGACTAGAGTGCAGGGCAACCGAGCAGATACATCGCGCACCCTTAACAAAAGTGTAATTACTGTGGTGTCAAGCTCTTCCTCTCCAAGATGGGTCTGTCCGCCAGATACTCGGTTCTGTGCCGCGGGCACATTCTAGTATTGTTAGACAAGGATAGGTGAGCGTGAGGAGAGAGGGAGCTCAACAAAGTGCCAAAACCACCCTACCTTATTAGTAATCGATGAAACTCAGCGCTGTTTATATGGTTCGAATGAAAGAGCATATTGTGAGGGCTTCAATTATTTTTCTACCATAATTTTAAAGTTACTTAAGTCTAGAGTAGCCGTAATCCGTCGTAGCCAAGGTGTTGACGGCACTATAAAGATATAACAAAATAAAGTGGCAAAACTGTGTTTTTGTAAGGAACAACAGATTCTACAAACATTGTCGTGTGTTTAATCTAGTACTTTCATGTTAGGTATTCAATAGTCGTATCACTCACTATAATTATTATACCCTAAATATACATTCAAGACTCAATGTACTAAACATAAGTCCATGTTGTATTGCAAGTTATTAGAAATCCAATAAAACAATCTAGATTAAAATACTTATAGCATTTATTAGAGAATAGTGATTTTATCTCACTTATATCTAGGTTTACAACCGACTTCATATTGTGAACAAGTTCAGCGGTATAAATAAGAATTATTCGATATTCTGCTCTATTTAGAATCCATCAAATGGATCATCTTACTGTTGCGTTATATTAGAATATAAGTATAAAATATATCATTATATTTATTATCACATAGAGGATTGTAATGCATGTAACATTTTCATTGATAGATGCATTGAACAGCCTTTTTTTTGAAATTCGATTCTTACAGCTCATGTAAATCTCACTAATAAATTATTGTAATATCAATCTCAACATTACAAGCGTATGTTTGTTAGAAGATTACTCTTTGAGCAATAAGTTTTTGTAGTCTATTATTAGGAAGTTAACAGTGATTTATAATACCAAGTTAATCATATAAATAAATCTTAAACATTAATTAATGAAGTTTAATTTAATTCACTGTTATGAAGACGTTGATATTCTTCTTTCTTCTTCTTTTTCGTAAAGCGGTTCTAATGGTCTGCCTCTTAACATAATCTCCATTGTGCTGGAAAAATAAGTACACCAAACATAACTGAGTGATCGAATAATGGATGAGTTACACCTGGCTGCAACAAATCGCATAGCATAATAACAGGATAGTTTTGACCGAAGTACCCGAGTAGTTATCATAGGATGTAAATGAAACCGTCGTACAGCCAAATAACAATTGGCTTATGTTAATGGTTTTATTATGAGATTACGACAATATTTGTGGTCATAAATAAATAAAAAATATTCAAAATCAGACCACGATTAACCGAATTCAATAAACAACAAAAATTAAATAAAACCTTCTCTTCAGGTCGTTTATAACTATACTTACAATATTAATGAAAACACGACGACTTGCGTAGATATTGTGAGGTAGAATATAGAGTTGGCAAATTCTGTGTCGAATGTAGCTTTGTACAGCTGTGAATATATGATCGACGCGAACATGGCCACGGCGTTCTCCATCACCGACAGGAAGGCGTATGCCACACCTGAGGGAATTAATAACGTTGTCAATTTAAAATGATAGACGATATTTATTACTACAATATGATTTAAATTTTTTTTTTCGGCAGGTGTGGCTGGGTAAATCACAGACGAGCCAGTCTGGGCAGTGTCAGACTTTTACTGACTAAAACCACAAAAAAATTGGAGTTTAATGTAAGACAGGAGGCCTCGAATTAATAATACTCCCATACACTAAAAACAGAATAAATTGTAAATGTTGATTTCAGCGCCATTTAGTGGGAACGTGGCTACGCTCGGAAGCTTAGGTTTCACCTATAAATATTAACCATGCGTCATTCTTGTTTTTTAGTATACAGCAAATTACAACTAGATCGTAAAATGTGCACTATAACAATATAAAAATGCCCGAGCCTCATCAGCAGTCGCAATATTGTCAAGGCAATTAAAATATGGAGTTATTATTGATTTCTATAAACCCAATAAAAAGCAAAACTTTTTGCTGGAGAAACGTTAATGCAATAAAAAATGCTTTCTATCAAATACCTATATAGTTTTATAAACAGTCCGTACAGCTAATTTAACAATCTTCGCATCAATTACAGAAGCCGGAAAACGAATTTATCTTTTTTTTATTATTGATAGATCTGCGTTTGATCACTATGTTTGCCTGACGGTCAGCTATATGATGTGGTCGACAATGGAGCACTCTTACACTCAGATGATGATATTCGATATTAAATTGCTGAACTGCATTTGGAACTCATTGTATTGTAGTACGTGTCATTTAGTGTTTACCAACCTCTCTCAGAAGCAGGCAGCACCTTGGAAGTCATAGAGCGTATAAGAGGCGCTACACACGGCCCGAGGGCCGCAGCAGTGGCTCCCACGTACCAAAGTTTATCTCTCGTCGCGTGAGCGTACACCAGGTGCCCGCAAATGTGTGCTGTAGCTCCCAACATCACTATTACCTAAATAAAATAAAGTTTTATTGGGTTTTAGGCAATCTCAGCTTAGATTAGATTCCTTTAGACTCTCGTAATAAACATACCTAGTAATTTACACTTCTAAAGCCAGTGGCATCAGTCATCTTGTCCGGCAGTGAGTGTATGGATTAATTAAAGGTTGTTATAAAGTTGATTGGGGATTTGGGGTGCGTTTCCATCACAGATATGTGCGAAGAGGCGTAGGGGGATACCTATTAATAGAGCTGTGCTGTGGGAGATTAGGAAAATCAGGTAATCTTTTAAATTTCTTCGGTCTCAGCTGCTTAGCCCAATATAGTTGTATGTACAAATTGTTACGTGTTATTTAGTTATTCGGTACTAACTGTGTCTCTCCAATGGAATACTTTAGTCATTAGTGGGATACCAAGCAGCATAGCTATCACGTACAGGGTGCTCAAATATGTTCTGAAGTGGCTGAATGACGTGGTGTCCCATTTGAACACCTTGATTGTGTAGAGATACATCACCGAACGCTCGTCTGCAACAGAGAACAAATCAGTTTGAATCAGAGAATAAAAGTTTTATTTAGAAGCGCCAAAGGATTCGGAAGAGGGTCTAGAGTCGACATTGACAAACTTCGGAAAAACTTCATTAAGGAACAGGAAAAAGTAAAAAACTTAATAAAAACACAGAAAAAGAATTACTATCACCACTTATTCCAGAATAGCTACAAACATCCTAAAAAAATGTGGGAGGTAATAAACAACTTAGCAAATAACAAAATCAAAGACAGTAGTGCTCCTCCCAAACTGTTGTCAAACTCAGGATTCATCACAGACGGTAATGAAATTTGTAACGCATTTAATTCATTCTTTGCATCAATAGGCGCGGATTTAGCTAATAAAATACCTAAAATGTACCACACAAACACAGGCAACATTCTCATGTACGACAATAACTACACACACGAAGTAACTCTGGATGAGCTAACCCACTGTGACACTAACGAGATATTAAAAATTATTGACAACCTCGACAGTAACAGTAGTACAGGTTTAGACGGTATCAGCACAAAAGCCATTAAATGCCTTAAAAATATAATTGCTGAAAGATTATCGGACTGTATAAATATGTGCATAACTCACGGTATTTTCCCCGATTCCCTTAAAGTTGCAAGGGTCAGTCCTATTTACAAAGCTGGAAATAGAACTGACCCCGGCAACTATCGACCGGTATCAGTCCTACCTGTGATATCGAAAATATTCGAACGAGTCTTATACAACCGTCTAAACGAGTATTTAACTAAGAAAAAATTCCTGATTGATCAACAATATGGTTTCCGTTCTAAATCAAGTACCCTAACAGCCACAATAGATTTGATAACAAAAATAAAAACTAATATTGATCAGAAAAATTTTGCTGTAGGTATTTTCATTGACCTAAAAAGGCCTATGATACAGTTAGCCATAAAAAACTACTACAGAAATTAAATAACATAGGTATTTCAGGCAGCGCCCTTGGTATGTTCGCTTCTTATTTAGAAAACAGAAAACAAGTAGTTAAAATAGATAACTTCACAAGTTTGATGCAAAACATAACATACGGCTGTCCTCAAGGTTCAATTTTAAGTTCATTATTATTTTTAATATACATTAATAACATTGATAAAATAGGTTTGAAAGGGCACCTAACGCTATACGCAGACGATACTTGCCTCTTTTATTTCAACAAATCATTACAAAACATTATATCTGATGCACAAGAAGACCTTGACCTACTAAATGAATGGCTAAAATATAACTTTCTAACTATTAACACGTCAAAAACATCATTTATGATCTTTTCCGCAAAAAATAAACCTCTACCCGATTTCTCACCACTAACGATTGACGGAGAAATAATCAAACGATCCAGTCACGAAAAATATCTCGGGTTGTGGGTAGATGACAAACTTACGTGGAAACTACACATCGATCATGTCAAAACAAAACTGACGTCACTATTAGGAGCAGTACGAAAAATTAGAAACTGTATACTTACCTAAAAAAGTACGACAAATTATATATAACTCCCTAGTAAAATCTAACCTTGAATACTTAATTGAGCTATGGGGATCAGCCGCGAAATCTAATCTAAACCCACTATAAAGAATACAAAACAAAATTATCAAAACACTATTTCACTACAACTATCTATACCCAACAAAAAAACTATACGAAAAAACCAACCTTAATCTAAAACAACTTTACACATATTACACCTGCATTCTCATAAAAAAAATCACCACGAATTCTGTACAATCAAACATTCAAATACGTAAAAAGACAACAACATACAATACTAGAAGTAAAAACAAGTTTCAACTAATGACTGCACGCGCTCGAACTAATTACGGCAAAAAAACAATACTGTTTGAGGGAGCACGGCTGTTTAATGATTTACCCGAAGAATTAAAGAAATGTGAAAATATTAATATATTTAAAGCTAAATTAAAAAACATGTATACAACCTATGATGTCACCAACACACCAGATGTGAACATTGCAATACTTATAAACTATTTGTATCTCATTTTAAGTGAACTGTAATTGTTTTTATGAGAATAAAAATTCTTTAAACCTACATTGTTTAGAAATTTCAATAAGGTTACATAACTTGTTTTGTATTTATGATCGTATTTTAACATCTTAAAGTTCCATCTCATACCTTGACATTGGCAAAATCATCGGACATTCGTCGATGGAGCCATACACTTAAAAAATTGAATTGAATCTTAAAGTTCATTAATTTTAGTTCTGTTTGAGAAATTGCGATAATGAATAGACTTGTAGGTATTATAACTAGACTCACCTCTCTGGAAAGTGTAAAACGCCATCGATATTAATAGGAACCATAAAAACAGCCTCCGATTTTTCGGCCTCTTCTGCGTCAATATCGTTATAGTGTGCGTTATATTCTTCACATCAAAGAAGTCGGTCACGGGGTTCTTGACCCCAGCTTCTTTCAAAGATTTCTGTTCGGGTCTCGTCTGCCATTTTAGGAAAATCACAGTATACAGTGTTGCTAGAACCATGAGGGATGTGTTGATTGCGAACATGGCCGTAAAGGATCGGTTCACCACTTTGTTCCATAGTAAATTACCTGTAAACAATCGTGTTTGTTTGATCAGAAATTAAGCATTGCTATTACAATGTGGTAGGTAATACCGCCTGTCTTTTTGGGTTCACTTCCAGTCGACAGCAAGGCATAGGATTTTTTTGACTCCTTATTGTTAGATACTAGTTAACGTAATTACGAGTATTTTAGGGTGAGTTGCACCATTTAACTATAACGATAACAAAGCCGTTAACAGTTGTCAAATCGTCGAATTGACCAATAGGCGGCCGTTTCACGGCTGGTTATGGTTTGGTTATCGTTATAGTTAAATGGTGCAACTCACCCTAAGTTTTTAATAACGTTTAGTTGTTTATAAGTATTATGCAATTATTTTTTGTACTTAACAAAACATTATTATTACTTACTTACGAAAAAAAAAACCGTTTTGCTAAACTTGGCGTTCTTTGAAGTGATGTTTTGTAAATGTCGTTACATCAATACAACTCGATGTTGTTGATCGTTCTGATACGTAGTTGTTTGTTTCTTTTTGCATTCTCGACATTTAGTAGGTCAATCCGAACGAAGATTGTAAAACTAAGTACCTATTTGTTTTGTTTACTTACCTATAGCTACTCCAGAAGGCATTGTACTTAAGTAAACTACATCTAATATGCCTACTCGTAAAGTTCTGTTTTTCAATGATGAAACGTCGGCAATGTAAGCGAAACAACCGGCGAATATCGCCAAGTCAGCACCCGTCAAGGCACTCGGGAATGCAGCTGTGTATATCACGTATTCTACCGGCCACGCTAAAATATAAGACATATTAATATTTATGGAATAGAACGTCATAATATCAAAGAAACCTCATAGATAATCGT
Organism: Mythimna ferrago; assembly: GCA_910589285.2. Taxonomy (NCBI): domain Eukaryota; kingdom Metazoa; phylum Arthropoda; class Insecta; order Lepidoptera; family Noctuidae; genus Mythimna; species Mythimna ferrago. The sequence continues at coordinate 11,775,557 of OU342673.1, read as the reverse complement.
AATCGTGAATGATCATTGATAGAATCCCGAGTGTCGTCCTGTAAATCAAGAGCAGTCTTACCCGAATATTAAAAACATAATTATAAATTCACCCATTGGTTCGAGGGAGTCGGATTTTGGGACAAAGGAAGTTTATGATAAATCGAATCTGAATCCCGGTTCTACTTTCCGATCTGGTCACAGTTTTTACATAGATACTAACTTAACATCGAAACATTTATTTAAACAATAAAAGGAGAAACTGACTGACATATCAATACACAGCCGAAACTACAGGGCCTAGGAGCATAACATTTTGCATAAGGTTCCTTTTTCTGACGTAGGAGAGCGCTAAGAGAGGATTTTTCAAAATTCACCCCCGAAGGATATGAAACGGGGATTCAAAGTTTGTTAAGAGGAACCTACTTTCTCGCGGGCGAAGCTGGTGGCAAAAGCTAGTATAAATCAAATTAAAGTGTCTATTTGTAATATCATTTTTTTTTTCAAACTAAATAAATAGGTAATATGCGAGACAGCTGGACACATATTCTACGAAATGGATAAACAGATTTTGACCGGACTGTGTAATGGTTTATGTTATAAGCATTAATAATAATATGCCTCAAAACAAGAGTTATGTTCTTAAACTACACAACACAATAATGACAAATTCAATACATCTATCTACCTAATTAACACAAAAGAGTAGCTAGGACAACTAGCTACAACTAATTGCGTAAAATATGCGCCGGTATTAAGAACCTACGATTACCTTCCTTTTGTGAGAGGCCCTTGTTCAGGCCGGCATTTTCACAAATAACATTTTAGCAGTTAATGTTCCGCCTATGATGCTTGAAAAGACCTTGGTTTTGTTACACTTGTCAAACAATCAGAATGATAGACGTAATCACATCAGTACCTACCTATCTATTTGATCATACGAATTTAGTTCGAGTACCATGTATGAGATACAAGGTATATATTTATTAAAACGAATGCAACACTAACGTACAATGACGGAATTGATACCTTAGCTTAGGCATTCTATGTATAAGTCATGGAGTCCATTTTCACTAACTACATAAACTTATTGAATTTTCAACGTAAAGCAAAGTGCCAAGAATTGAAAATCCAACAGCTCTGTTTTAAGTATGCCTACTTGCTTTTCATTTTATTTTTATATATGTATTTATGACTTGGCTTTAGAAGCTGTGACGCAAATAAACCTGAGCAGTCGAAGATAAGACAGCAAAAGATAAGATTTTTCGAAACTTTACCTTAACAAGACAAGAATAAGAGCTATTTCTAATATTTACCAAGCACTCTATTTTTAAGTAGGTAGATTTGGTTATCGACGTACCTGTCTGGTAGGTTTCCGACGAAGAAAACCCAAAGTCATGGACGACTTTTGACTAACACCGACAATGAACATGTGTTTACACTTCTCAATACACGGTAACGAATGCTATTTTTCCGAATAATAATTTTAATGCTATGAATACCAATTGTGCATAATCAGGTGGTAAAAACCAGACCAGGTACACACCTGGTCTGAACTCAAAACTGTCCGCGGACATGAGTTTCGGTTTTGAGTTCTGAGATCCGAAGTATTAAATATCGTGCGGATTTCATCACGCATGCGGGTTTGCTCCGCATTCAAAATGCAAAAAAAAACGCACCCCGCGTGTTCCTAATTATTATGTCATTTATGTGTACATAGTAGTAGGTAATGTAACGAATGTCTGATTTCACACATTCGCGAATATGAATATTCGATCGTTACATCACTAGTACATAGTATTCCTCGGACTACAATAAATACTTGTATGAAATGGATAGTTGCGGGGCATACGCGTGCGGAGCAATCCTTAGGCGTGATCAAAATCGCACGATATCAAAAACACCCTTTATAGTTACACTAGCTTCTACAAGTAGGTAGCTTTGCTCGCGTGGACATATTATGTCTATGCCTTTGTCATTCAGTGGTATGAGTGATAGAGTAGCATTCTACTAGAGAAAGAATTTTTTTTGGCCCAGTAGTTTTCTTTAATTCGTTTTGAGTTTATTCATTACAAAAAAAATCTCTTCATAATACATTAGTACCCAAGACCCAAGACAGGCAAGAAATGATGATGATGATGATGATACAAATTCTGGACCCTAATTTCATCCCTTTAGGGGGTGAATTTTGAAAAATTCTCTCTTAGTTCTCGCTTATATCGTAAAAGGATGCCTTGTGCATAATTTCACGTTCTTAGGTCCAGTAGTTTCGGACTTTCGGCTGTGCGTTGATGTTAGTCAGTCAATTTCTCCTTTTAAATAATAAATATAGATAAAGATAACTAATATGGGCCTGTGCCGTGCAGTCAATTGATCGTTCGATTGCGACTATAGTACTTACGATTGTACCAACGACATCTTAACGATTTTAATTGCAATTGTCTTTTTATTTGAATGTAGCATCTAGATAGAGTTTTATTTTTATTTTAAGCTTACTATTATTCTTACAATAACAATCGTAAGTTCCTACTTGGAGACCTTTTTTACCATCATGGAAATCCTACATTAATGATATAATAATAATATAATATAATAATATTCCACAACTATCACACAGCGCCGCCGTCTTGGTAGTCCCAAGCTAAGCAGAGCTTGTGTTATGGGTACTAGATATGGCTAATCGTGGATTGATATAATAATCAAACGTTGACGTATAAAAGATTTGGCCAGTTGAAGATGGCATAGCCTGAATTTATCATGAAATGCAACCATTTCATCATTTAAGTTCCTGTGTCCCCTAGATGGGGCAGAGGGCGTCCACAGTGCGCCGCCATCCCGTTCGGTCTTGAGCTTCGCGTTTCATTTCACGCCAGGTCTTCCCAATGTTCTTCGCCTCTGCGATGACTGTTCGTCGCCAGCAACCATTTCATGCAATACATATATTATGAAGTGATCAATTCTAAGATCGGGCCGCGACATACATAGATTAAATATTGTATAACAGAAAATTTATGTTATACAATTAATAAAGTTACTAGTGTTAATAATCCTATTGTTACATTTTTATTGCAGCAGTGGCTTTGTTTTTATGAAGAAACAGTAAAATAAATTCTCTAATTTGATTGGTCATTTGTTACTGTAGTGGTACCTACCAACATAGCAAGTAGCGCTTGGCGTTATTTGTAGGTCGGAATCCTTCACATTTTTGTATTAGGTATTTAATGTCTGCTATGGGTAACAATTAGGTGTCACTTTATTGCTCGCATAAAACACCGAGTTTTAGTTATAAACTACACTAGCTACACGCTCCAGCTTCGCACCGATATAATATTATTTCTTTATCCGTATCCAGATCCGAAATTTCATATAAGTACATAACATCCATTGCTTTTTTAGCATTAGAACATAACAATCTCTAAGCTAAGCTGCGGACGGATGAATGGACGGACAATAGACGGAAGACCTGAAGAATAAGGGTGGGTGCTCCTTGTTTCAAGTGATAGACACCTTTTATTTTCATCTCGATATGAATAATAGAGTAGAGCAGTGGTGGCCAAGTGGTAATGGCCCCGAATTACGAGGTCGTGGGTTCGAACCCAGCCTGGCGCAATACTTTTTGTAATTTATTTCATCACCACTGCTCTCAAAACGGTGAAGGAAAACATCGTGAGGAAACCGGCATGTCCTAGAACCAAAAATTCGAAGACATGTGACATTCACCAAGCCGCACTGGGCCCGCATGGTGGATTACGGCCCATTCCCTCTATAAGAGAGGAGGCCTGAGTCCCAACAGTGAGAACATTAAAAAGGATGAGGATGACGATGAATAATAGTTAACACAGCGTGTGCTGCCATAAAATAAAAAAAAATAGTACTTAGATTAGCACTTACCTTTCGCGGTATTAATAGTGATCATTGCTGAGAAAAATAGTTTTCCAAGAAGACCAGCCAGTAGGATTATTTTGCGGCCTCTCTTGTCGCTATAGGAACCTAAGAAAAAGGCGAGTAACAGCGGCACGACGTGACTCGCGACACCGTTCCATTGGTGGAATGTTGATACTGTTAGCTGTAAACATAAAGTCATCATCATCATCACATTACATAGAACGGTCCGGTACTGCTCGCGGCATTCGCGACCTCATCGAAACTACAAAAAAAACCGGCCAAGAGCGTGTCGGGCCACGCTCAGTGTAGGGTTCCGTAGTTTCCCGTCCGTCACAATAAGTGTTCCCACTTATGAGTTTAAAAAAGGCTATTTGTTACGTTGACATACTAAGTACGGAACTCTAATAAATACGGAGCCCTAAAAACGTGTCCACAAAGGACGGTGATAACTAAAACAGTAAGCAAGTATGTAGTAGAAATTTCAGCGATTGTGCACTCGTAAAATTACGAATATATTAAAGAAGCAACGATTTTTTACACAGGTTGGTCATGAAAGCACGGACAATCTTAACATCGACTTTTAAAAAGATGACGTCATTACGCAAAGCCATCTATCGAACCATTTATGAAATGGTTTTTACCTTAACATTTTTTTTTTTTTTTTTTTATTAATGATAGGCTTGCGTTTGACCACTATCTCACCTGATGGTAAGCGATGATGTGGTCGACGATGAAGCACGCTTGCCTAGAAGAAACCTATTCACTCTCGACTTAAAGACTCCTAAGTTGTAGCTATCAGGAAACACAGATTCCGGCAGGGAATTCCACTCCTTGGCTGTACGCACAATAAATGTGTTCGCAAAACATTTTGTGCGTATGGGTGGGATGTCTACCATGTACCGGTGGCGCAACGCTGTACGTCGTGTTGTCCGATGATGGAACGGACTTGGCGGAATTAGATTGTGCAATTCCAGTGCACACTCCCCGAAATGTAAACGATAGAAAACCGACAGACTAGCAACTCGGCGGCGATGCTCAAGGCTTTGGAGCTTCGACTCTACAAGTGCATCATTGCCGATGATTCTCTTGGCTCGCCTCTCAATCGACTCCAGCGCATCAAGCTGGTATTTGGCAGATCCATCCCAAAGATGAGAACAGTACTCCATACACGATCGAACTTGGGCTTGATAAAGATTGAGCAGCTGTTCCGGCGTGAAGTACCGTCTCACCTTTGCTAAGATCCCCAATTTTTTGGCAGCCAGTTGAGCCTTTGCATCGATGTATGAGCCGAAATTGAGAGTAGATGATAACGTAACTCCAAGAAGCTCAAGGTGGTCGGTTATCGGCACGGTTACACCCCGGAAAGTTGGAGCCGGGTGGAATTGGCTCCGTTTGGCGGAAAAAAGACACGCCTGGGTTTTAGATGCATTGAACTTGACCAGATTGGCGTCGCCCCAATCGGAGACCGCCTTCAAGGACGAGTTCAAGCGTTCAACCATAGCCTCTCGGGATGACTGGATCTGTGTCCCGCTAGCTCGTGCATCAGATACATATCTCTCAGCAACAGTGCTATCGTCTGCATACCCAAAGATACCGGGTTTAAGTAGATCATTTATGTGCAGCAAAAACAGCGTCGCCGAGAGCACTGACCCCCGAGGGACCCCGGCATTAATATCCATTTGACCGGACGAGCAGCCATCAATAACCACTCGGATGGATCGATCCCGCAAGAAGTCAGCGATCCAATCACACAGACCAGCGGGCAAACCGAAGGAAGGAAGCTTAGCAATAAGGCTTTCGTGCCAGACCCTATCGAAAGCCTTCGAGATATCAAGGGAGACGGCAAGCGCTTCCCCATGTTTCTCGATGGCCTCGCTCCAGATATGAGTGGCATACGCTAGAAGATCCCCAGTAGACCGGTTTTGGCGAAAACCGTATTGCCGGTCACTGAGGATGTCGTTAGTTTCTAGGTATGCCAGAAGCTTCCTGTTGAGCACCCGTTCCATACTCTTACAGAGGACGGATGTAACAGAGATGGGTCGGTAGTTTGCCGGGTCAGCTCGACTACCCTTCTTAGGCACAGGCTGCACGTTAGCTTGCTTCCAAGCAATCGGCACTTTTCCAGTTTCATATGAGAGGCGAAATAGGCGTGTCAAGATCGGAGACAATTCAGGCGCACAAGTTTTAAGCACGACCGCTGGTATCCCGTCAGGACCGCTGGCTTTGTTCACGTCTAGGTTACGTAGCACCCTACGGACGTCCTTCTGATGGATGCGAATATCTGACATAGTCGTCTCGCATCGCTCAGGAAAGGCAGGGGGCCGTGCGTCACCAGAGTTCAGACGAGAAGATTCCGCAAAAAGAGAGGCAAATAAGTTTGCTTTCTCTTCCGCGGTGTGGGCCAGCGAGCCATCGGGTTTTAGCAGTGGCGGAAGTGAGTGGCGGCAGAAGTTCGATTCAACCGACTTAGCCAGACATTTTGATAGAAGGCGTTAAAAAAATGAATTTTAGTTTTGTTCTAAATTGCCTTAGCATGTTCCTGATAGAAGTTTTATGTAGTTATAAGATAATACCGCCAATGCCAAGGAGAGACCAACCGAACAATTCGATAATACCCGACCCCAACAACTCAGGAAAAATCCTAACAGCGCCATCTCTCTGGGAATTGGGTTACTAATTAATACATAGGTACCAGAAAAAGTTTTCGGTGGTAATTTTGGATTGAGAGAACCGATTTTAATAATTCTTTTTTTGTTCGAAAGAATAATTATGTTGAATATTATGTTCAGGATAATAAAATATGTAAACGAAGTTAAAAAAAATGCTTGCATATACGATTATACTACAAACTTAGTCCAGAAATTATTTTGTACAACCTTTTTGTCTTTTTTGTACAAAACCTGTTCTTTCCATCAAGTTCAAAATGATTTTCCTAGAAAGTCCTTATAAAGCTCTACTTTTCAGATTTTTTTCATATTTTCTAAACTTATAATTCAAAAGTTAGGGGGGGAGGGCACATTGTTTTTTACTTTTGGAGCGATTATTTCCGAAATTATTGACATTATCAAAAAATGATTTTAGTAAACCCCTATTCATTTTTATATACCTATACAACAATATATCACCCGTTAGAGTTGAAATTAAAAAAAAAATCACTTCCCACTTTACATATAGGGGGGCTACCCTAATAAAACATTTTTTTCCAATTTTTATTTTACCACTTTGTTGGCGTGATTGATATACATAGTGGTACCAAATTTCAGCTTTCTAGTGCTAACGGCCACAGAGATTAAGCGAGGACGGACAGACAGACATGGCGAAACTATAAGGGTTCCTAGTTGACTACGGAACCCTAAAAAGACGTACCTATTTCAAAAGACTAGCTCGAGAGTTTAGACAGAGATTGGTACAAACATTCTGCAATGATTTCGCATAGCCTTTTGCGAAAGCCTTCCGTCAAAGCAGTGCTATTAACCTGAATTTAGCCTCTATGAACAGACCTATCAATTTACTTCGGTAACTTAATGTAATTCCTTGATGGTTGTATACAACTAAGTAAAGTAAAGAAAAAAGTTTATTTATTCAATGAAAACATGCACATAAAAATGCCAGATTTAAAGACTCTAATAATTAAAAAAAAAAAGGTTCCCACACTAGTAATTGCATCTGTGTCAATTACATCTCAACTCACATACACAAGACACCCAGACCCAGAAAAACTATCATAAGGCCATACAATTTTTTTTCCGTGTGGGAATCGAACTCGCGATACGCAGCACTGCAGCCGATCGCTCAAACACTGCACCAACTTACTTTGAATTAAAATCATAGTCCACAGATTAAAAGTAGGGTATTTCTCGTTCTCTATTATGTTATGGACATCAGAGCCTACTCCACAATGTAATTTACTAGAGCACACAGGTAGGGTTTATATACCCCGTTAAATTTCGAACCTTTTAAACCCGTGGAGGGTCGATCCGGTACATGAAACACTATCGATTTGTAAAGATAAAATTAAAAAATAAAGTACCTTTTTTTCAAAATGTCAGCTGAGCGAGTCCAATGACCTGTATGTAGTTTGTACGTAACACCGTCTACTACCTAAAGGTCATTGGACTCGCTCAGCTGACGTTTTTTTACAGAAATTAATTTCGTAAATGCGTAAATTAATACGAGTTTTGAAAAGAAAGTACTTTAATAATATCTGGCTAGTACTCATTACCAAAAGACTGTCTGCTCATGACCATGTAATTCTGAGAGCTATACACTCTCATTTACACAGTTATCAGTAGGTTTCATGAATAAAGAACAGTTTTATCAGGTAAAGTTAACATGAAACTCAAAACCATTTGTGATGGAAGTTGAGACTGACAAAATAATATGTATTGACTGACTGATATATCAGTCAACATAGATATTATTGTATCATATTTTCTGATAGATTTGTCAATCTGAAATTATGGCCCCTCACTTTGCAGTCAGTCCTCAAAAAGGATATAATAAACCACACACATATAAACCACAAAACCGATCGATATCTGATCAGAAATCAGAGAGTTTACACTATCGCAAGATTTATTATAATTTCAAGGTACTGCAATTTATAAAAAAAAAATGTTGCCCCTCAACCTACGAATTATACTCCTGTGTTTGCAAACTCACACACTTATTATTATTATTTGTTGCATGCAGCAATCAATTCTGAGGTACCAATGGTGTCATAATATCCAGTATGAATGGTATACATAAATTCTGAGCCAGCAATTTTTAGATGAGGACTAATCTGAGGAAAAAATCTAGTTTTGATCAAATGAGGAAAAAAACTAGTTTTGTCTGCAGTCAGGAGGTGGGTTGTTGGCGATTGGGCTCTACACTTCTTTGTCTGTTTCCCTTGTTGTGTCACATTATCAAGAATGTGTCGTATTTTTAACCTTCTTATTGGGCTATCCAAATTGTAAATTAAGCCACATACAAGTGGATATAATGATACAATTTTTACACAAGATAATTAGAACATTTAACACACCTGTACTTCTTTATTAATATCATCATAGCTGCTTATGTTGTAGCATATTTCAGGGCTGTAGCCATGGTTCACAGTGCAAGCTTGAAATACATAAAATGTCTGTTCTATAACATTTGTGATCATGTATGCCATCATATACAGAAACATTGGTGGTTCCACTGTTATGTACTTGTACCATAGTTTTGGCTGTTTCACCTAGAATCAGAAATACAAAGAAATTAGTAAACACAATGTATTTAAAGTGAAATTCAGTTTTGTATTAATCACTAGCTGAATAGGGTAGATCAAAACTACCCTATTCTACCTTACAATCACACTAACAAACACAATAAAAAAAGAATTAGCGAAATCGGTTTAGCTGTTCTTGAGATCTGCGCTTAGCAACACATTTAGCAATTCATTTTTATATTATAGATTTGATTATATTGTGCAAAATAATGGAAGTATTAAAATATAGGTATAGTAATGTTATTGTAATTTTTGTAAGCATCATGATGTAATCTTTTCTATACTAATATTTTAAAGAGAAAAGATTTTTAATTATTTATTTTTATTAGTAATAAATAAACTTAAACCTACAAGACTAATTTTAAAAATTATTTCACCAGTAGCGTGGTATCGTAACTTATTACTGAGTGACAGAGGCTATATATTTTCTAATTTCACTTGGGCAAAGCTGCTGGCAGAAGTTAGTATTCAAGTAAATTTTACTCACAAGGTATAAATTTAAATTACAGCGAGGATTGTAAATTACAATTTTGGCTATTTTATTTCTGCTACAGTGCTACAGTACAGTTTTATGAAGATGATAATCTAACGAAACTGGTAACAGATAATACAATACTTGTATTATGTATTACACATATTTTTGTGTACTTTATGATTCTTCGCATAACAAGACTAGTACAGAAAGAACATAGAGATGATTCTAGAGTTAACTAAGCTGCACTACCTACAGTAGTGTCTCTGAATGACAATCAACATTCATTAATAGCCACTTAATGGCCTATTATCTAGTCTTAAATCATTATTAATATATCTTAAGTGGCAAAATAAAATAAATAAATTAAAGGTATCTTGACTACCTGAATGGAAAAAAATATAATATATATTAGCTGTATTGTAAATACAATGCTGTGCATTGCAGTAAGCAACAAATTACTGTTCCTAAAATTGTATGTAATTTTGGTGTATGTAATGTTTGAGGAAGTTGTTGACATGCAATATCAATAAATAAATCAAATAGACAGTAAAAACATGTTTTTTTTCTGAAAAATAATACTCTTTCAATAAATACTTATGAATAGACCATTGTATGTTCAATCAAATGAGCCAATATAATTTCACTTATAATGATGAACAAAATACTTTTAAGATAATACATCTATAACAGCCTTGATACTGACTATTATTTACCAAAAGGTCAACAAATACACAGATAAGTTAATTGAACAATCATTAATGGTCACATGTGACTGTGTACAATTTTGTTTATTTCATTCATGATCTCATCAAATCAATTCAAGATCTCATCACATATAAAATTAATATAATTATTATTATACAAAAATATTAGAATATGGTTTATTGTTTTAATTGAAATGTTTATAGACTTTTATTGGTGTAAGTTATAAAAAGCGAGTGGATCTGTAACGTTTGGCAAAGAAATAATGTACATAAAACACAAAAACTTTAGGAATAAAAAAATAAATAGGTAATAATAAACAAGCTACGCATGGGCATAGGTCTTGGTTATGTTTACGTTCCTTATCTAATAATATTTAAACTACGCTAAAGCATTTGTTTTGCTAATTAATCTAAGATAAGGATAAATAATACGCATTGCATTGTTCTTCGATGTAATTGAGCGGCAAGCACAGCAATTATAAAACATGTTGCAGTTTTATTTTTGTTTTTTTTTTTTTTCATATTATCCAACGTTTTGTTGGTTATATAACGTAACAACAACGTTGCTGCCAGTGTTTTTCGTAATTAATTAGTCGCGATCGTTACACATTAAGCCTTACTTAATACAATAATTAACTTTTTACTTACCATGCAAACGTCCTCTTTCATAAATGACATTTTCACAGAACTTTGTTTAATTTCAATTAGTTCCACAAGATGGAATATGTTAAGATGTTTTATTAAAGAATATATATATTATCTAGTAATTTTATGTTTTCATTTCACACATTATTTAGGTCGTGCGTAAACACTTGCCGGTTCCCGCCAAACAACAATACTACAAGTCTAAAAACCAGTCACTCATCAACGAGCGTGGATTTAAACGTCATTGTCATCTGCCCGCCTATCGAGGTTGCCATAGTGGAAATGTAAAATACCCACCGTTACCGGCCCACTCTAAAAACCAGCGAGCGCCGAAGGAAGACTCGTCGCTTATTGCGTGTGGTCACCGCCGCCGTTTGTTCGGAAGTGGCGCATACTTTTCATATATATATATTTATAATATACATATATTTATAACTTGTTAATCCTTTTGCGCCTTTCCAACAAATGAAATGTTTTTCTTTCTTCTTTCACCAAGTTCAATAAAAATAAAAACTGCAATACTATTCTTTAAACATCTCACCTTGAAAACTTAGGTGAAGTGTTCACTATATAACGTAAGCAATCAATCATAATATTATAAAGACAGTTCATTTCAAACTCAATCCACTCAAGGTACAACGTGGTTGCGACAATCTTGGAGAGGATCTCCAAACTAGAGATGTGCCGTTGCCGGCAATATTGCCGTGAAATGGGAATTTCATATTGCCGGAAATGTTGCCCGAAGTTTGAATACTGGTGGCAAAATTGCCAGCAATATTCGCATATTGCCGGCAACAGCACATCTCTACTCTAGAAGGAGGAGTTGGGACTTAAGGTAGAGCTGCACAAGTCTGAGGCTGTTACAGCGACCTTGAAAGCACATTCCCAAGTAACGATAGGCAAGGGGTTTAGATCGGCGTCGGATCAACGCTGAAGTACCTGGAACTTGTCCTCGACTGCCGGTGGAACTTCGAAGAGCATTTTTGATGTCTGGCTCTCAGACTGGAGCGGGTCGGGTGGCTCTCAAGCGGATCCCGTCAAACCAAGGGGTCCAGATACATTTTGTGTCTGACTCTACACGGGGATCGTGCAGTTTATAGGCCTTTACCGGGCTCCGTCCGGTGTGGGCGTGGTCACTGTGAATGTGAAAGTCCAGCAAGTCGAACGCGTCCCACAGGTTTTTTTTTTACGTTTGAAAGACACCGTGGTAACTGAATTGGTGGGCCCTTACACAGGTGGAATTCTTACTCGTCCTTCTGCTAAAGTTGCAAAAGCTCCCCAATTGTATTATTTGATGTATATTCCAATGATAATACCTTGACCCATTCGTTTGAAAACATTTCGTTGTCAGCCTTTTTAACAAAATAAAAATAACACAATTAAATAATGTTGTTATGGTTATGAAAGCTATTGCTATACACAATCAATATTTTACATTCAGATTAAGTTGATTTTGATAAGCTTCTGACGGCATTAGAAGGTATAAAAATTGGCAGTAAATCGTAGTGTACGTCATTTTTGCCAAAACTTTGGAAAAAATTATAAACGGTTAACACTCCCTAGTGTTGCCATGTCAATTTAATAATTCCCACAAAAAAGTGAGAAAGCGTTAAATTTTTGCCTATTATTGGGGTATATTCTTTGACTATGTTGTCGTCGTTCGTCACTTTGATTGATTGATTGCAATGATTGCCAGTGCTCTTCTGTAAAGCTAGAACTACTTACACTACACCGACGCATCCGTATGAGACGTCTCAGACGTGTGCGGTGGGTGTGCACACTACACCGACGCAACACGTCCATCATGAATGATGGTTTTCGTCAATCAGTATTAAAAAAGTCAATCATCGCATTAGACGGTAGGTTTTTCGTCAATCAAAACTTTGACTGTGGCAAAACTGACAGTAAAACCTATCGTGGAATAATGTTCGCCACACACGTGTGATGCGGATTACAACCTTTGATTTCAACGGTGGAAGTCGTCTGTATAGTTTGTTAGAAATGTACGAATCAGACAGCGAATTTCAAGATGTTTTTTTTATGGCTTTATAGCATCAAGGAACAAAAGTTAGTAAAAGAAAATACTGAGTTCTTAACATAAACTTAGGTACGAATAGAAGAAATCGGCGAACATAGAGTTTGGCTAACGAAAGATGGTACAACAATAAGGAGGCCGCAAAACCAAAACAAACGCAACTACTACTTTGGATGTGATGAGATAGTCACTTTACTTCAGGCTTTCCTGCTAGCAAACTACAGAATAGAAGATCTCTTAGAATTCGCCCCATCATCGTATATACTTTCTACGCAATTGATCAATTGTTGTGGTGACACTTGGGAGAAATCTCTGTCTAGCAATTGATGCCTTTCACCTGAAATGATGATGACGATCGATGTTGGCATGTTGATGAGATCAATCTCTCAGAAAAATTATTCCAATTAAAGAAATGTTGCATCCTATTAGTAAATCTTAACTGTACAGTTTTTCTGTATAAATTCACAAAGGCTTCGCCATCATCATCGAAAAGACTTTCTTAATTCTGTATTACTTGTCTAAAATGTCCTAAGCAAAATTCTAATCATTCTGGGTGGGTATGCAAAAAACGATTATCATCTAGGTTTTCCAAAAGTACTAAAGTAATTAGTATCATACTACTAAATTAATTAATTAGTAGTAGGGGGCCCCCTACTACCTACTAATTAACTAATTTGGTCGATTTTGCAAACAAACAAATTGTGTGTTATCGATTTTTTTTTATTAATTTGGATGTCACTATGTATGGAATATAATGTCATTCAAATGACCACCAAAGGAGGGTTATGATTTTGACAGGCTATGTATGTATGTATGTGAGTATGTTCATCTGTTCCCTCTTATCTCCTAATCTACTTGTTGGAACTTGACAAATGAGGTACCATCGTTAGAACCGTCTTAATAGTCCGCTAAACATAGGCTACGTGACGTGTCATAAAACGCGATATAGCGCACCTCTAGCAGGCAAAAAATAATGTGTTCAAAATAAAAATTTAGATAAATACGCCGTGTTTGGTATCATTTGAAAGGGCTTCACCGGTACAAAAGATATCATCAAAATTCAATGTGGCGCCCTCTAGTGGACAAAAAGTTTTGTGTTAAAAAAAATGTCGTATTTGGTATCATTTGAACGGGCTTCACGTAAATAGTAGGTATAGAAACACAGCTATTTAACACCAAAATTGTTTAATTAAAAATAAAGTAAAAAACTAAAACCCGACTACGACAAAAAACAAGTCAAAGTCAAAGCATTTATTTCAAATAGAACATTTGCAGGCACTTTTGAATAGTCAAATGTCGGTCAGTCCAAGAAAAGTGAAGCTATATTGCACGTTCCAAAGCGTAGATCTCTATGGAGAAGAACGTGCAAGAAACTCCATGGACACTCTTTTAAATCATATTATGTGTTACATATAAACGACGCTGAAGCTTTTATTTTTTATTTAAATGCTGCCATGCACACACAACGTTTGATAAATGTCATCTCTCGATGGGCAAACCAAAACTTATAATGTCTTCGCGATAAAAGAATGCTTGTGGCGTAAAGAGAATCGTCATCAGCAAAGCAAGGCGCCCTGAAGCAGCAACTAAAGTGACTGAACCAATGCTTAGAATCATTTTATTAATTGTTTAAGTAACAATATCTAATTGTTTCTTATGATTATATATATCTATAGGAAATCAACTAAAAAAAAAAGTGAGGGTTCCGTACAAATTTACACATGAAAACAGTTTAATTCCCAAATAGAGTTACGAAGATTTTTCCGAATCACAAGAATAGTTTTTTTTGTGACATAATGACAAATTTACAGTTTTCAGAATTTTACCTATATTAGTGGTATGAGACCTTGCTTCATGCCAAATTTCAGAATTCTAGCTCAACAGGAAGTAGGTACCCCATAAATTTTGATTCCCTTAGGGGTGTCGAAATACACGCTTTTTTGCGACATAAACGTCCATATCTTTTTTTTTTTCGTTAACTTAGCAGCTTGATTTTTTCACAGCTTTAGGGGACCGCAAATTTGAGGATATGATTTTAATTTCAACGCGATCCTATGAAAACTGTTCGATTCCCGAATTGATTTACGAAGATTTATCCGAATCGCAAAGAAAGGTTTTTTTTAGTTACGTAACTAAAATTTACAGTTTTCAGATTTGTTTCTATACTTGTGCTATAAGACCTTGCTTCATGTTAAATTTCAGGATTCTAAGTATTCAATTTTTTTTTTTTTACAATTTATGTTTTATTTTTAACTTTACCGTTGTTTTTAGGGATCCGTACCTCAAAAGGCAAAAACGGGACCCTTATAGGATTACTTTGTTGATCGTCTGTCTTAAATAAAGGGCCTTGACAAACAGACAGAAAGACAGACGGACAACAAAGTGATCCTACAAGGGTTCCGCTTTTTCCTTTTGCGCTACGGAACCCTAAAAAAACGATAAAGTTAAAAATAAAACACGAATTGTTGATAAAAAAAATATTGAATACATAAAAGTTATTTTTCTGCCTGCCTGTCTGTCTGTCAAAACCCTTTATGTCGGAATGAGTGGTGGTTTTGCGGTGAAATTAAAAGTCTATTCTTAATTCTACGGTCCCTTGAAGCTGAGAAAAAATTTAACTTCTGGGTTAACGAAAAAAACAAGATACGGCCGTTTTTTGCGAAAAACGTGTATTTCGACACCCTCAAAGGAATCGAAATTCATAGGGTACTTTTTGTTGACCTACAATGAGTTATAATACGAAAGATTGTTTTTAATTACGAGTATATGAGGGGAAAATAGATTAGTTAGGCTGGCAACATTAAGCACTCCCCCAGCTACGCGCCAAGTTCAAGGGCGGATCCAGCTTTGGCGCCAGGGAGGGGGTCACATAGTCGTGTTTTTTTTTTGTTGGGTAAAATCATCCAAATGATATCCCCCGCCCTTAGGCGGAGCGGGAGATAGTGTCAGACTCTTACTGACCAAAAAACCCACCCTGTTCCTTCTTGCCTTTCGTACCGGGGCCGAGCTTCCCTTTCGGTTAACCCTGGCCCTAGTAGGCTTCGACCCGGCCCCTGTTCAGCTGTTGCTGACAACTCCTTGAGGTGCGTGAGAACAGAGCGCGCCGTCGACGACTTGGGCTCGGTCCGGACAGTTACCGGACGGTAGGACAGCAAGCTACCCATTGCTCGCAGTCCACAAGCCCGCGCCTACGGTGGCCGGAAATCGGGATCGGAATCCCGGCGGCGGATGGGACGCTGTGAGCGCTGTTGCCTGATGCTATTAGCATTACTGCATCGCAGAAGGAGGCGACAGCCTGCCGCTCCTCCTTACTCCGGACCATGGCCTGTACCAAGGCCCGGCGCGAGAGATCGCCGCCGCCGATCGCCTCCACGAGGACAAGGCGATGCGGTAGGTGAGGACGCCATGAGGTTTTTCCAGCCACGCCTCAAAAAGGGGGCTTACCGCCATAATTGTGGCTTGCCCACGCGCAAATTGTGCATGTGTGCAAGGAATGTTGCCTCCAGATTCCATGGTGGCAGGCCAGCAAGGAGGCTTGCCGCTTGGTGGGTAAAACCGGCGGTATCCCCGCACCATCCTTATTGCCATGACCCTCTGTCATGCGTTTAGCTGGGCTTTCGGTTGCTGCCGCAGCGACGGCGCGCACACTGGCGCCTCATAAAGGGCCATGGACCGAACGATTGCCGCGTAGAACATCCGGCAAGCGTCTGGATCCCTAAGGTTGGGCTGGAGCCGCTTGAGAGCAGCCCCGTCACATAGTCGTGGTCAAGTCACATAAAGTTATTATTTAATTTTTATAATAATAAATACAGGTAAAAAGTAGGTACTACTACATCTATATTGTGCAAAAAAACATTATGTTTAACAATTTTAATTAGTGGTCCACCTACGTCCTGGACTTAGCCCAGGTCACCCCCCCGGTCATAACCCCCATGCCCCCCCCCCCTGGATCCGCCCTTGGACAAGTTAACGTGCGCGCAGTCTACCCGTTTTGGACTTTTGCCTCAGTCTGTTAAAAAAGGGGTTCTCTTTTTTTTACACATTCCCTTCGCACTGAGCGTGCCTTCCGATAGAGAAACCAAAGCTTCTAGAGTCCGTCTAATGAAAGCGTGACCTGAGAAAAGGAGGTTACAACCAAAAATTTCGAATGTGGTATTATTGAAATAGTAGGAGAAAAAAGTTTTGATACTAGAGTATTTTTTGTATTTATGACAATTTTAGAATAGTTGTACAAGAACTTAAATCCTAGTCAAAAACATGTGTGTACACTTAATTATTTAGTGGGTGTATGGTAAATGTCAATAACACACAAAATGTTAGATAGTATTCCAAATTATTTTATTTTATCTGATCTCTCAAATGTCGCTATATATGTAATATTTAAATAATATTCTTTATTTTCCATTTGGCGTTCTGGCAAGAATACCAAGTGCACAACACCGTGATAGCCAAATAAAATAGTCAACATGATTTCAACTGCATCACGTCTTGCCAACACTATTAATGTGTTTCAAGATTGTTGGGTTGGAATCGATTTAACATAGAGAAAATTCAGATCTTTTAGGATTAGTCAAGTGGGAACATGTTTTATACTCCAGTGATTGTTTCAAATGATACGGATCGACTCGTGAGACACAAAAAGTTCAGCAGCTGCTGCAGCAGCATCTCTCTCAAACTTGAACTAGGATTTTCGCGATTTTAACTTCAGTTGCAGACTTTCATGCTCTACCAGACAGAGTGAGGCAAATCTTTCATTACATCTCAACTGCTTTTGAACGCATTCTACCACTCAATAGCATGTGTATTTGATTAAGTCGATTCACCAAAAGCCTTCTTTGTTCGATGTTTTTGTCCATTATGAAATTCGCAATATGTCAGATTATCTTAAAATATAAGAAAAAAAAATCATTATATCCTTAATATAACTATCTAATAATATTAGTCGACAAGGATCAAGATTATAACGTCATACTAACTTAAAAATCAGAAATCGTATGTAAACAATGTTGGTTTTCATTGAAAACATCTTCTTTCTCTTCTTGTTTTTGTTTGAACTTATTAACCATAGTGTGTAGCAGTTTTTGCACGTTACTGTTTATTGTTTTTCCCACAATTAAGCAATTATTCTTGAAAAATAAACATCAGTTTCCAAAAACTGACAATTGCAACCATAGACTTTGGCGTGATTTTTTTCGGCAAAACAATGTTGCCAATTTAATTTAAAAAAAAAACTCCAGGTTACGCTTTCAGTAGACGCACTCTAGTATAATCTTCTGTGTTGAATGCTGTTTCTATCCATAGACTGATTTTATTATTTTAAGTACATTTGACAGCTTTTCGTGTCATCCAGTCATCCAGGCAGATTCAGGCATGAGTGTAATGATATAGTTTTTATAATACAAAATAAATAAATTTAACTAAAGTTGTAGGTACCTATGGTGTAGGTACGATTCATAACACTGTCCTCGTCTCATGTTATTTTGAGTGTGACGCGATTTCTTCATTCAATCTAATTTAGAGTGACTTTAAAATAATGGTACAAAGCGTGTTAAACAATTATTGCCTGACTTCAAGAACATGTTGCTTCTGCGTTACACTCAAAATGGGTTCGATCCTCATTGCCGTGGCGGGATTTATTCAGAGTTTAGGTCTTATTTATGCGTTTGTTGCTGGGCAAGATTTGCTGGTGGAGTACGGAGTAAATCCGGTGGCCGCTGAGGTGATTCTCCACTTTTACGGAGTGCTGGGAGTGCTGATGGGCGCCGTGAGCATGGTGCTGATCGTGGCGTCAGTGACGTACAACGAGAAACAGATCCTGCTGTACTTGTGGTTCGCGTGCGTGTACTTCTTCGTGGACATCTGTTTGGCACTGGTCATAAGTTTATCTGCATGTATCAACGGACATATTGCATTCGGTTTTTCAATACTCTCTTTAGAAATTTGTTATTGGACTTTTTTATACGTTTATATATTTCCAGTTGTAAACGGTTTCAGAAAAAATATACATACGATAGTGATATTTTTGGAATAATATTAAAAACTATTATTACATAATATGTTATGACAAAGATGTATGGTTTCAGTACTAATAGTTAATAACATAATGTTTCTATAAATATAATTTTGTTTGGGCAAAATAAGAAGTTATATTAATTTGAGGTAGGTACTTTATACTTTTCCAAAGATCAGGAATCCTAGAATGCAGCGAGGTAGGTTGTGGTAATGATCAATAAAAATCAGATTCTTTTTATTTCATATGTTTACTTTAAAATGTACGTACTTTCGTAATTATTATAATTACGTAGGTACATAAATACCCGGCAGTGATGTACAATCACAATTCATTCATTTATTATTACTTACACTTATTCAACAACTTACTAATCCAGAAAAAATACGGAAACTCGTGAACCAGCTCCGTAATAACTAGAAAAAAAGGAAAAGAAAACATGTTTATTCTGCCCGAATATGCGACACAATCAAACGTTGATTTAAGATTGAACAAACGTGTGAACACACTTTCTCGGCTTCTTAGAATACAGGTACCTATTACAATTTTATTCTCCCTGTACTTGCAATATTCTTACGGATGGCCACGGTGATGTCGCGCTCCTTGTAACCACTACGAAGACTATGAAACTTGCGTAGCTACACGCACAATAAGCACGCTGCGTAGTCGCTATGAGGAATCATGACGCTCCGTGTAGCACTATGAAGAAATCACCATTTTCGTAGCCGCTACGAAGAAATCGCGATTTTCGTAGCCGCCACGAAGATTAGGGCCCGTATTAATAAACGATGCTCAACTCCGTCCTCAAGTGCGATATCATTTGATCCCCGACTATACGATGACAGAAGCTCAAGATCTTTGCTAATTAATAAACACATGAGTACAGGATCTCAGTTACCAAGGCCCGTATTAATAAACGATGCTCAACTCCGTCCTCAAGTGCGATATCATTTGATCCCCGACTATACGATGACAGAAGCTCAAGATCTTTGCTAATTAATAAACACATGAGTACAGGATCTCAGTTACCAAGATCAGCTCCTCAATGCGCTGTACTCAAGCTTAGCTTACGTGAACGATTACGTCACATTGGCCGAAGTTTAAAATAAAATGCCTTTTAATGGGAATACAAAATACCGAATCTTGAACAAATCTGAATCATTATTTTTATTTACTTTGCAATCCAAAAGGATTTGAAGCATATCTTACATAAATTTTTGATAAACGATATCGCAAAGGCCATAAAATAGCATAATAGTACTCTCTATTTCATCGTAATACCTAATTAATTCGACTTAAAATATTTACAAACTCCATGTTTCGCGCTACGCTAATCACGACCTCAAGTCCCGGTCGGTCTACACTCATGATCTGGCAGCTAAGTACAGAGATTGTTGTAAACTTAAGTTTCGAGTTTCGTTTATTAATCAGACAACACTCGGCTGATATCGTAAACCTAAGCTGAGCTTGAGCTCGAACTTGAGCTTGAGTTTAAGCTTGTGAATCTCGTTTATTAATACGATCAAGACCTCAAGCTTGGTATCAAGTACGAGATCTTGGGCTGAGGAACGTTTATTAATACGGGCCTAGGACCGCTGCGTAGCGATACGCAGACTTCGCACGCAGCATAGCCGCTACAATACAAGGGATGCAAATGATGCTCGTAACGCTACGAACCTACTACGAATGTTATGAGTGCTGCGTAGCATTACGAAGGCTACACACGGTGCGAAGCGGCTACAAGGAAATCACGCTTTGTGTAGCGTTGAGACCGCGTAGACACTGCGGAAAATGCGCATGCCCGCCGCCGGAGTAGCGGTCACACAAACTCAACCGTTCAATGCAAGAAAAATAATTTATTCTTATTAACCTATTCTTTTTTTTTATGCACCTGCCATGTTTTCTCTTCAACACCCTAGGTTGACTGGTAGAGAATGCCTAAGGCATTAAGTCCGCCTTTGTACCTTTGTGTTGCATGAAGTTTTAATAAATAAATAAATAAGTAATTTATGCAATACGTTCACTAACCCGGCTTCACTCATTTATTAAAGCTACATAGAGCATGGGACCACCGCACCTGGCAGCTACTAGAGACGCAATTACTTATAATAAAATAAACATATCTAAGAATATAAATTATTATATCCTTAGGTGAGTGGGTCAAGTGAGGAGGAGCAAACGGTGAAACTTAGTGTCACTGCTGGTTTGTATGGAAAGTTTTTACGTATTTGCCGCCTATAAAAGTGGCCGTAGCGGCGTCCCGATGCTCTGAAGACCTAAACTATTATACACCACTAATTTTTAATTAAGTTACAAATACGTAAAGGGCTTTTTTGAAAAGGTCTTGTTATTATTTAAGTAAAGTCTCAATAAATAATATTTATAAACAGCAAAGTTATTAGCATTCGTTTATATCCCAAAATGCCACTCAATTTGTGGAAATATTGTACAGGACCTGGCTATTCATTATGAGTGAATAAATGACGACCAAAATGGATAAACACAGCGCGTAGTGTTTTCTAGTACTTAGCAATTGTTATGAATGATTGATTTTATTATCGTATACCAATTTATGACAAATTTTCATAGACAATTTAGGGGTTTCGTTTTTTTTTTACTTTTGACTACAAAAATATGATCAGTAACGGATACGGATACAACCCCATTTTTTTCGTACTAATTAAAAAATAGGGGTGTATTTATATTACATACTTATTGTAGGTAGATAATTATCTACTATTCCTTTCATCATGACTAGTGATTTTGTGAGATTCTATACATTATACAATATTTTTGGTACTCTCATTAAGTACATACTAGGTCTAGGTCGTACAAAACGAATTCCATTTCAAATCAACTTGAGAGCAATTTCCATCAAGAATTGTATTTCATTTGCAAAATAAATATAACATGTTTAAGACTTTGCAGACTAGAGAATTCAGTTAACTAGAAGACTATGTGAAATGGACGAATTTATCGATACCTATAATATAAAACTACTATTGTAATTATAAATTTGCACTAGTACGTAAAATATAATTATTCATATTCTATAGATACCTACACACTTTATACAAAAACTATGTTGCAACATTATGAACAAGATAATATCATATTTATTGCACGAAATTAGTAGATTACGAAGTAATCACAATATTTACAATGTCAAAGTGCAAGCCACCCGTTGGCATTTTTCAGCATTCTAAATATTTTGGTCCATAGCGAAATCATAAATAGTATTTACAAAGATTGGTTCGAATCAGAATCACATCGAGGTATACAAAAGTATACGAGACAGAACAGAATGTATGTCATCTAAAGAAGAAGATGGGAAGAGAAGATGTTTCAATGTGTCCTTGTGGGCGGTGCAGCAGATGCTGGGTAGTAGCAGCATCAACCTGCCGAAACGCGTCGAGTCCTTAGCTGCGCAGTGTTTCTGCAACAGCACTAAGAACTGCTCCTGTAGCACCTCCATGTGAGCTGATGTGATTTCCGTAGAGTCTGCGACCAAAGTAATGTAATTTTATGAACTCATAAATAAATGATACCTATAAAGAGGGCCTTTGAACAAAATCTTATCTACAGTTTGTGCAGAATGAAAATGTGAAGTGTTTTATTGGTCAAGAGGACAATAAACGAAAACTATCATAATTCAGGTTTCAGTTGATGACAAGTATGTTAACTTACAACAAAATATAGCGGAGATTTCCGAGTGCGTCAGGTTGTTGTTTGACATTTAAACAATCTGGGGATTGATTCATTACCTGTACGAAACAATAACGTAGATTTCACCCAGTCATACTCCGACCTGTCCAGCCGACACTGAGATAATCTCTTCAACAGATATGATAACTTCTTGACATCTTCCTCAATGTGAGGCCGCTTCGAACTTACCGTTGATACTTCGTTTTCTGAAAATTCGTATGAGAAATTACCAAGTTACTTTGTACAAACTGGAAATTATAATAGAATTCAAGAAAGATACTTGAGGTGATCCTACCTTCTTCGAAGTAAAACGAGTACTCTGCTGCAGTAAGGATGAAAAGTTCCTTCCACTTACTATGCAATAGGCTCGTCTGTTCTGAGGGTTTCATATGCACAAACGATGCCACCCCGTGCAACCATTTTATACACGCGACTAATATTTTCGCCGCCGGCCCGCACAACTCCTCGTCTAGTTTCCAAGTATCAAAACAATACTTTTTAAAATTCGATGTCATTTCTGTAATTCCATCCAAACTGCCTATGTTGCTATCGATGACATGTATTGTTTTTTGGCGGTCGTTGAGGTAATCGACGAATGTGTAAGGTTTGTACTCCAAAGGCCGTCTTTCTGGCATTTTTGATACAATATGCGCTGGAGGTTCAAAATTGCTAGGAGAGTGCGGTGTGGCTTTTCTTGTATCTGCGGACAAATACTTTATATTATTGCAATGTTTTGTAGCACTCTTATACTTTCTGCTTAGTGAAAAGATGTTAGGAAAATATGAATGGTGGACGTCTTTGCTAACTTTACACATAGGTACTTAAATGATACACCAAAATTAATGTCGAATCACTCGAGTTTAAATTCGCAGAGCAGTGTTATATTAAAATTCGCATATAGTAAAAGTCGCAATATAGACGCGTACCTACATACATAATATAGGTACCTATTATTTACCTTCGTTATCAATAGGATCTATTTGACAATCAATTTTGCAAGCCTCTTCACTGCTCGAAACTTCATCCTCTTTAATCTTTTCTGAATGTTGCGAGTCAGGTTTTTCTATATCAAAAGAAACAAAGAAAAGTAGAATAAGTTTTAATTTTCACAATAAACATTGTTCATTGTTTTATTTACTTTTTCGCTACATATTTAATAAAGATACTCACTTTCTATAGAGTGTGAAGAGCCAGCTGTTATGACGGGTGGATACAGAATGTTCGATGGAATATAAGCGGGATGTGGAACTGGATAGTGAAGCGATGTTGAAAAAAGCGGAATCTTGAAAGGATTTAGTGGACTGAGCGGGCTGACATGAGTGCCCAGGAGTGGGTTGAGCTGTGGAGCGTCGGACGACATTGAATCCGGAAGTCTCGCCGGAGGGAAGTCTTGAAACGACGATCTGTCCAGAAACGAGTTGTGTACATTTGCGTCGGGGAGGGACACGAGGCCATTGTACGTGTGGAGAGGAGGGAAGGCGGAAAGCGCGAGGGGTGTGGGCGCAGGGAGGAAGGGCTGCTGGCGCGTCAGGTTGTAGCCGAGCTTCTGCAGCGCCAGGTGGTGCTGCGCCGCCACGGACGGCCGCGGCGCGCGCTCGTGTTGGACTGCTGCAAGCCGCAACATACATTACATACTCGGACACTTCAATTACCTCTACTTACATTAGTAAGTAATAATTAATTATAACGAAACTTATAAAAGCTACGACCTATCTCTATAGCTAAAACATACCATAAGTATACAGGAAAACGAACTAACCCCGACCCCGACCAATCATATTTGATACATTAAAGATCAACTTTAGTACACTTATAAATTTGATTATTGGCAAATGAAAATATTTCTGCAAAAATGATAGCATTTTAACAACAAGCAACTAACCCTTCAACTATACTATATACTTTTTAAAAGAATATGTACTACTGTGTACTTTAAAAGATGATAAGTATTTTAAAAATTCTAGTACCTAGTTTTTTAGGTCAGTTCATTTTAACACTAAGGAAAATACGTATTTAGACCGCCCGTGTTTATTTTATGTTACAGCCCCATTGTAGCCCGACTACAAAGTGTCAGTTAGCAATCATAATGAATAAACATCTGCAATCTGATGGCTGAAATGGTAAGTGATAGGCAAACAACTTCACACTGCTGCTAAGGCTAAGGGGAGCGAGGCGTGACCCGTGAACCCGCGGTGGCAAGCAACCCGCAATCAATTTCATATGTAAATAAATATCTGTGTGAACCACAGCTGCTGGTGACAGCTTGTCTTCACGATACATTGTTTACTTTTCGACACAATTCTGTTTACGGAAATCTTTAATTTGTCGCCCTTTTAAATAAGGACAAGAGCAAAACTAATTCTGATCTTTTATAGTTATTATATTCTGATCTTTTATTATATTATTTTATAGTGATTCAATGATCTCATCGCTAAAATTGAGCATGCAAAGTGCCTACTATATGCCGACGATCTAAAACTAGTTTTGCGAATCGAAACGGTCGAGGATTGCCAACTCCTACAAAGGGATCTTGACGCCATCTACGAATGGAGCATCGAGAACAAGTTGTTTTTTAATACGAACAAGTGCCACGTCATGACTTACGGTCGAGGATCACGACCTATCTATTACGACTATAGGTTAGGTAGGGAAATAATTACACGTGTCACCACCATAAAAGACTTGGGAGTGACCTTTGACCGTTGTTTGACATTTAAGGATCATATTTCTGCTCTTGCAAAGGAATCTTTCAGGCGTCTGGGTTTTGTTTTGCGGAATGCCCGGGATTTCCGTAATCCCAATGTTATTAGGCTTTTATACACTACTCTGGTTAGAAGTAAACTTGAGGCCAGTGCCTGTGTGTGGCATCCATATACCGCGACTCAGACACTAATGCTTGAGAAGGTGCAAAAAACTTTCCTGAGATTTCTATTTCAGAGGCTGTACATTTTCTTTCCCTACATGTACCCCACCAATTTCCTTTTGGGGATGCTGGGTTTCAACTCGTTAGAGGTGAGAAGGGGTTTCGATCAGCTCGTAGTGGCTTGTAAAGTCCTGAGCGGACGCATTGACTGCCCTGAGCTTCATGACCTCTTCTGTCGATTATTTGTGCCCGATAAATACATTGGACACCGTCAAAGCCGCCGTCATAATCTATTTACACTTCAGCCGTCTAGAACTGTCGCTAGAGCCGGATCCCCAGTGTGTCGCACTTTGAAGATGCTAAACGCCCTCTTGAATGCTGACTCTGAATGTGATGTGTTTGCGGACGAATGGAATAAAATAAGACGTGTTTGTCTGGCGTTCTGTGAGAGACAGTATGCAAGGGTGTCCACTGTTCCATGTTAACGTGTATTTGATCTTAAATTACTAATTTAAATTTATGTGTTATTGAAATAATCCTATTATAATAATCAAATTAATTATTTTCTAAAATTCCATACAACTGTCAACATTATGTATAATTGTTTATTTTTTTTTTCTTTTTAAGTTTTTTAAAATTCTATGTTAATTAATGTAAGTGGGCATGTAGGTACCGTTTTAATTAACTATAAATAAATAAATAAATAAATAAAATAAATAAATAGTCTGCCTAATAAGTCAACCGACTTGGGAATTTTGTTTAATATTTAATCATTTAAAAAATACTTATATTCGGTACTTTTTATATGGTCCTTCTGTTAGTAAACAATGATCTCTATCTCTTAATCAACCTTGATTATTGAACCCGTGTTGACTACATCAGATTTTATTAAATCCTAATAATTACCCAAGTCGTTTAACTTATTAGACAGACTCTACAACCCTAACTACGATGTGAAAATCTAGCATTTGTTTTTAGTATTACTTTAGCTAACCATGGTACCTTTGTTAGTTATCCGCATCGTTTATTGAAATTGAAATTAAAAATCCAACGTGTAAAAATACTAGTCGGGAGACCCAATAGACATGACTTATGTACTTTGAATCCTGAGGATAAGGAAACTCCTACGAAACGCTCAATACACGAAATATAATATGTATAAATATACTCAATTAAAACCGTACACAAGTGTTACACTCACAAATAGGTATTAATGAGACTAAAAGGCCCTTATTTACATATTGCAAAAGCAACAGAAGGTAGGTTTACGCTCTCTTTGCCATAACATATTGCCAACAATTGCATACCTGAGTAATTAGGTACATTTATTTTATGGTGGATTATTATTAAAAATCTGTTTCATTTCCACAATACAACGACGGGATGTCACCGTGAATGTGAAACTGTTGATATTTGACTTCGTGAGAGCGCAAACCTGCGCCCTGACATGAAAGGCACGAGGTTCGCTCGTCTCCGTCCGCCCCTGCGTTTTTTCTCACTCACCACTTACCAACACTTGTGTACCGCAAATACTTCAGATGTTTCCTAATGGAAAAGACATGCTGCGAAGGAGCACCCTGGATAAATACTTTATTGGGACAAGTGCCCGACCGTGTTCACTATTGATTACCATTAATATCGCTAGGATTTACTTTTATTGGGAAAAGTAAGATAACGGTATGATATTAAGACAGTGTTAGGAATTAAAGAAGTAGGTTTGTTGAAAATTAATTTGTAGTGTCACTGAAGTTTTGTAGTTACTTTAATAATTTATTCTAGAACCAGAAAGTATAATTTGGGAAATTTTACACCGAAAGTTGTTTCTCTTTTTTAATTATATGGGTATCTTTTCCCGCATACGGCTTATTCAGCTTATACATACTAGTAGTGTTCAGATGAAAATGCATAATTATGTACATATAGATTCTACATTCAATTAAAAAAAACAATATCCCCTAGTAGGTAGCTTGAACCCTATTTCGGATACCGAGGTAGGTACTATATTTTTATATTTTTATGTGTTTATTTGAAAAATGTAATAATTATGTAATTTAAAACGCGTATATCAATTTATTCAAATGCAATAAAACCAAATAAATTGAACTAAAAAAAGCTCACCATCTTTCTTCATATTGACACGTAGGCATTTGGAAAAGCGGCACGCCTGGCATTGGTTCCGCCTCGTCACGTCCACCACGCAGCGGCCATTTTCTTTACACACGTAGTCCAAATTACTGGTTGCGGAGCAAATAACATGTTACACTCAGTTACTGAAAAATACACGTTGCAAGCGACGTACATTTTCAGTATTATTATAACGGCTACAATTAAACAGTGCAATGGTCGTTTATTATCGGTTACATTATTAATGGCGTAGATAGGTATTACGTAATCATTTCTTTATTTTATGGTCGTCTTTCTTGGTTTTATGGTAGTTATATGACCACTTTGTATTAAAAAAGAAAATATAGGCACGTTTCTTAAAACCAAACCTAGTTGTCGACAACCATTAATATTTCGCAATGCAGCAATTCAACATTACATGGGCACCAGAGCTACCAATTAAACGATAGATTTTTTTGAGGTGGGAATTAATTTAATGATTTCTGTCGCTCTAGAGTGGATCGAGAGGGCGCGTCAGACTTTTACCGACTAAAACCCACCTATGTAGCATCCTTTATTTAGTAGCCCTTTGCGTTATAGAGCCACAGTCACTTTGTCAAACGTTCCCGCAGCCCTAGCAGGCATCGACCATACTGGGCCGCCGTCGCCGTCGACTCAGGCCTGTTCTTTATTGTTCGGGCGGATGACGACGAGCTACACAATGCTCAACGTCCAAATAAACGATGGATGGACAGAGTAAAAAAATATTTGTTTCGAAAGGGGCTTACTGCTGCAATAACTGCTAATAAAGAAGTTAGGAAGAAGGAGACAATGTGTTGCGCCAACCTCAAATAGGTAAATCGGAGTAGGAACAAGAGAATCGTGAGTTACGTATATTTTTATCTCTTTTTGTTCCTTATGTTAATAAAATCTTTTGAAATTGACACATGGGTCAAGCCATTACAAACCTGGGGATATTTAACATAAACAAAATAAATAATGCATATAAACAGCTGCTCAATCTTTATCAAGCCCAAGTTCGATCGTGTATGGAGTACTGTTCTCATCTTTGGGATGGATCTGCCAAATACCAGCTTGATGCGCTGAAGTCGATTGAGAGGCGAGCTAAGAGAATCATCGGCAACGATGCACTTGGAGTCGAAGCTCCAAAGCCTTGAGCATCGCCGCCGAGTTGCTAGTCTGTCGGTTTTCTATCGTTTACATTTCGGGGAGTGTGCACTGGAATTGCACAATCTAATTCCGCCAAGTCCGTTCCATCATCGGACCACACGACGTACGGCGGCGTTGCGCCACCGGTTCATGGTGGACATCCTACCCATACGCACAAAGCGTTTTGGGAATACATTTATTGTGCGTATAGCCAAGGAGGGGAATGCCCTGCCGGAGTCTGTGTTTCTTGATAGCTACAACTTAAAGGTCTCTAAGTCAAGAGAGAATAGGTTGCTTCTAGGCAAGCCTGCTCCATCGTCGACCACATCATCGCTTACCATCAGGTGAGATGGTGGTCAAACGCGAGCTAAGTATCAATAATAAATGAAAAAAAAACAACTGTGATATTAATGCTTACCGTCTTATGCTTCTTTTGAAGAATCCCCTGCAGCCGTCGCACGAGGCTACTCCGTAATGTTTTCCTGAGGCCTTGTCTCCGCACACGCGACATAAAGTTTCTGGCTTTGCCTCCATACTTCTGTAGCTCTGTGTACATTCAATTGCGTAAAATAGAAAATATCATTACTATTTTACTTATTTGAAAATAATTCATAATTTTCTGGGATAAAGTGTATAAAACTGTTTACATAATACAGAATAATTTTCTTTGAAGTACCTAAGTATTATGTGTAGGTACAAGTAAGCATAAGTATCCTAATTTTATTTATAAGTTAGGTACCTACTCTCTCCTAGGTCACAATTAAAACGCAAGTCAAGTAGTAAGGCAGGTATAGAAGAATTCATTAAACCAATCACAGTAACTACCTAGTGCGCGTTCGGCAACATTAACATTTGCAATCATTTTCATTTTACAAATTGGACCTAAAAAGGGAATTTACAAGTAGACAGATGGAGAGATTTCAGGGTGCACCTGAATTTTAAAATTGTATTTAACTAGCGATCGATTTCGCTACTATAATAAGTATGTAAATATTCACCTTAACTTTCCTCAGGGATCTCTCGTTTATTGGTAAAGACCGCTTGAAAACCCATCCAGTAGTTATTTATTTTTATCGCGATCAGACAGAAAGACAAAAGTGGGGTTTGTTTATAATGAAAAGAAGGTCCCAGTTATGATTATCAGTTGGCAAAAGTAATGAACTTTCATATAAATATTATGTATTTTAGGGAATCAATTATTAAAAATTTTACCATAAGTATTCAACATCGCGGCGTCGTCGGTAGTTAAGAACGAGTTTGTAAGAAAATCGTGTACATAATATAATAACATGCTTTTAAGTAAATTCAGCATAGTCTCAGTTAGACTCTGCATGGTGTTCGTGAATTTAATTTAGAATTGTTAGAAAGAGCACACGTCTAACTAGAGAAGGCTTAGGCTTCTAGTCATAAGTAAGTAAAAATTAGTTAATAGGCACACCTTGTTACCGACGAAGTTATACCAGGGTTCATAATTATGTAAAGTCACATCAACACAACCGAGTTAAAATTCTAAAACACAAATGTTGCTATTTATGCGGCTTGGCAAACATTTTACTAGGACTACAATGTACTTTTAGAAATGCCTGAAACAATGTCCAACCTACCTGTTGGAAACAGGTACGTTGGACATTGGACAACTTACTATTTTAACTTTCCCTGTATGCTCTGAAATCTCTCATTATTCTAAAGTTAACCGACTGGTTCAACATGCAATACTAGTGCAGAACAGTTACAACAAGACTTCTAATTGAGCCACAACTGTGCTCGACACCACGACGATATTAATGTACAATGAGGCAGTCTATGACACGCGACCAAATCAATAAAAGAGAATGACTTTCAAATTATGTTCAAAAAATGCTAAAAAAAATCAACGGATTCTTCTTAAAAATATGCAGGATGTATCTCATTTTATAGTACAATATCGTAATCAAATCATTTGCAAAACCCAATATGCACCCTTGTGAAGATATTATAAAGTTTGAAAGAATATCGCTACGTCACCGACGGAAGGCATTAATAATCGATTGATTATTCAAATGGGAAGGCCAGCGGTGCGACATCATACGGCAAAGTATAGAAAAATAACTCTTCGGTTGTCAGCACAGATAAATGGGATTTTGATAGAGGTTTTATCATATTAGTACATCGTTGACGTCGTGGTATCGTATTCGTTACCGTCGAGTCGCGTGACACTTGCGTCATTGTTTTGATGATGGTGATAGCAATCGTGGTGCTCCACTTGTGAAGCTTTCAGTTGATCAAGTAATGCGAATATAAAATGTATGGAGCAGTTGTATTTTTTTCGCGATTTCAGATTATTCCAAGCTAAAAATTTTAACCCTAAGAGGTTTTCACTTATTATTACCTATACCTTATGTAGCATGGTCTGTGTTTATTGTTGACGGTATTGGAGTCATATGTATATACCTGCAGGTTCTTATATCTATAAGTACCATATAGTAGACATAGGTTTATTTCCTTATGTAACAAGAAAAGTATAGTAGGTACAGAGGTTTTAATATGTCATACACATACATAGAAAGCTGACAGGCAGTCCGTGCATTTGCCTCAGTAAAAACTAAGCGTCAGTAAACCTTAACTTTAAGTTCCAGTTATTAAACCCCCACAAGGTACCTAACTGCCTGCTGTCATGCTCAACTTCGGAACATATGCCGGTTCTCACGGGGCGGGGCGTTGTCATTTCTCTTGAGGATCATTATTGAAGCTTTGTGTATGTGTAGACACAATAATTATATTGCTTCAAAGCTAGAACTCATTCCAAGCCTGCAATGAATTGAGCAATTTTTGTAATACTTAACGATGCTAAAATTAATTTGTTTATAATTCAGCCGATGCATCACAAAAGATGATACGCGTTTGAATTTGTTAGTAAAGGTTAAGGCCTGAAATAGATAGAAATTACTGCTAGTCCTATATTATTTAGAATACAATAAAAATAAGTAAATACATATTATCAAGATTGTTTAACTAGGGTAATACAGCGAATATTATATTTAACTTGATCTTCGTCTGTGTTTAATTGACGTGACTAGGTAACATTATCCAAAAAGGAATCACATATCATAAGAAATTTTTTAATAAAATTAACTGTGCACAGATGTCTTCAGTTTATCATATTATGATACATATACTCATAGGTGTATCGTACCTGTAATTAAGATAAAATAGGTACATATATGTTAATATGAGTATATATATTTACATCCCGATATATGTACGTATAAAATGACCATTAATTGTGTAATTTACAAAAAGGACACCTTTGCCCGACTTAAGGGGCCGGCGACGGAGGAGGAACCTGGATAAATATTGTCTATTACCGAATATCATCATAATATGTTGGAAATAATTATGCTCCAACTGCAAATGAGCGTGGTATTACGTTTGTATGGAAATTCATCCGTCGCCGGCCCCTCAATAATTTAACTTATTTACTTACTTATTACTTTACTTATTTAATATTTTGCGTTTGCGACTTGAATTGAATTACGTACGTGTTGCTTTTATAATATTGGTGATTGCGGCCATTTTTATGAATTTTCATTTTTTTTTTCTTTATTCGTTAGCCACTTTAGAACAAAGTCTTTAAGCAAGTTAAACTCAAGGAAACTTCGAGTCGGCTTTTTGTTCACGGATCTAGTTTAGAAGAAAATGTTTGAAACTGGTTTCTTAGCCGACTGAATTTAGTAGTCCACCTATTGATAAAATTATTGAAATTGTAACAGGTTAACTGTGATTTGAAGTACAATTTGTGGTATATTTGAACTAGAGACGCAAGGGCTGACATATTGCTCTTTGATATTAAATTCCCTAAAAAAGAAACGATTTAAAGTCCTTAAAAAATAAAGTTAAAAAAAACTATGGACGCAAATGACACGAACCGTGGAGGATATCATATCGAACTCCTCCAAGATTCATCTTTACGTTCAGTACATCTGCCACCTGGACCCTATTAATTTTAAGTTTCTTATGTATTTTTTTTATTTTTGGTGTACAATAAAGAATATATTATTTATCTATCTGAAAATCTCTGAACCGACTGTGGGCTCAGGTTGTTCGCTTCAGAAACAATCTAAGCAAATGGGGTAGGTATCCTGAACCTATTACAAACACAGAGCCAGTGTGGAGTCCCTCACAGGATATGCTTCACCACCTTTCCTGCTCAGCCTAGTGCGCGCCTGTAGCTTCCACAACTTAAACGACAGAGCTATCCAGATGGCTATATCTTGGTCGGACAAATTGAGTCAAATCGACACGAATGAAGATGAAGTATAAGAACTATTTCCTTTTCGAATCCAAACCGCGTAGCCCTTTTGGCACATATAAGATTTCCAGTAAACGTGCCTCTTCCAGATCGAATTAGCTACCCAAACTCAGCTGTCGGGTCGCTAGTTATAAAAAACACTGACATGTTTTTGTAATTGTGGCGTGACGTCCAGGTCACAATTACACCGTATGTGCGGTGAACATGACGGGGGCTTCGGTTCAATAATTATCTATGAATGATAAACGGTACATGTTTTGATTGCAAGCGTCCCCTCACTAATTGTTATACAATTGGTTAACTTTTAGATATCGACTTTTGTAACTAATACTCGCAGTGGGTACACTGTTATCTACCGTTTTAATCTTACAGTGTAGTGTATAAAATCTTGAATCGTTTAGCATTTTTTATGCAGTGTCTTGATCCAAATTGTCTATACAGAATCAGTTGCTAAACAGTTCAGATATTTTTTTATGATTAAGACTGAATTATCATCATCAGTTCAGCCGAAAGACGACCACTGTTGGACGTTTCATAAAAAAAATCGTTGTTACGTGGAGAAAAGAAAAACGCATTCAGTAAAAATCCAAGCACGGAAAAATATAAAATTCGAATGACAATGATACTTATTAAAGTATAAACAATTCGTATTTGGTCACCCATGCACACCGATATCTACGCCCATGCATGATGCGACTCATCAAATGCAAAAATAGTGGTAAAGTAGGTAAGATTAGGATTTTGTCTAAAATTGACATTCAGTCTGAGAATTATCAAAATCCTACCTATCTACCTACTTGAGATTTACTATCTCTAGGTACCTACCTACATTGTATGTATATTATGGGTGTTCGATCTTGCTAAACGGTTAAGATTTCTTAGAAATGATTCGTATAAAGTTTCTTATCATGCAATAAAGAGTAGAGAAACACGAAATCAAGACTATTGTGTTTGATTAACAACCTTGTCTACCTAATGAAACCAACGCCTTAACTAACCCAGTGATTACAAAAAGCCACCTCTAACTAAAAGTCACCTGCAGTCAATAATAGAGGAGCACACATATTGCCGAAATTATAATGTAATTATCTGCACCCCTCGTTTAGTTGCACCGTTGCGTCAACTCGTGCCGTATGTCAGATAGGTCCCTCGACATTTGCACTGATTGACCTGTGGTGACTCTAGGGTAACTGTTGTATCAAGTAGCTACGTACCTACCTAAATTAAAGGTCACTGTAAGCTGAGAAAACTGTGTGTTAGGGTGGGAAATCCTGGGATCCTTTTACGTTATGGGAAATCCTGATCTTGTTTTTTCCTATTTATCTTACAGGCAGCAAAAAGTATCCATTAATGGGGTGACGTCCTCGGGGTCTTTAGTAAAGATGGGCGCGCCTCAAGGTTCAATTCTAGGCCCTTTCCTTTTTTTAGTTTATATTAATGACCTTCCCTTCATGATGGCTAATTTATCCGATATAATTCTATTTGCTGATGACACCTCTCTTATTTTTAAAGTAGACAGAAAAGATGGGGATGTCTTACATGTCAACGAGAGTCTGGCTGTCCTTTCGAAATGGTTTGCAGCTAATAATCTCTTATTAAATGCAAATAAAACTAAATGTATAAAGTTTTCATTGCCAAATGTCCCTCAAGTTGACGTCAATCTAATTCTTGACAGCAAAAAACTGGATGTTATTACAGAAACCGTGTTTTTGGGTATAACTATCGATTCTAAACTGCAGTGGGGTACTCATATTAGAACTCTCTCGGGAAGACTAAGCTCAGCTGCATATGCAGTAAGAAAAATAAGGCAATTGACAGATGTAGCCACAGCTAGGTTAGTTTACTATGCTTATTTCCACAGTATTATGTCTTATGGCATTTTACTGTGGGGACCTGCAGCTGACGTAGACTCAATTTTCATATTACAAAAGAGAGCAATCCGGGCTATTTATAAAATGGGCCCTCGCGAGTCCCTCAGAAATAAATTCAAAGAATTTGATATACTTACTCTGCCTTCTCTTTACATCTTGGAAAGCATTTTGTATGTTCGTAAAAACTTAGGACTCTTTAAAATTAGAAGCGATTTTCACAACAAAAATACACGTAGTAAACACGAAATTGTCTTACCCAAATGGAGACTAGCTAAGACTAGCAAGTCATTCTTAGTAAACAGCATTCGCTTTTATAATAAGCTGCCAAAGGCGGTAACAGAACTTAGTGAGGGAAAATTCAAATCTCATATCAAGCGTGTCCTAACCGAAAAAGCATATTACAAGGTTAAAGACTATGTCGAAGACACGCTTGTTTGGCAATGACTACCTCTGCACATGTGGCCCCCTGGTAAATCATCAATATTTTGTCTATAACTGCTCCACTTTTGTTTTAATAATTATATATACATTTTTTTTTCTCTGACACATTGCTTTTGCAATATTTTTATTTTGTTAACATTTTATTGATAGTTGTAATCATTATATTATTCCTGATTTTTTTTTATATAGCCTCTTTTTGTATTGTGAATGTGAGAACACTGTATACTCCACGAACTCTTCGACTACTTCCTATTACGACTTACTTTGTTTTTTACTGAGAAAATTTTTATTGTGCTTTTGTGTACAATATTTGACTGGTCTACACTGTTCTTACATAATATATATCAATATTGTAAAAACACCCACTTTTTTAAAAGAGTAACCATGGAGTTTCTTGCCGGTTCTTCTCCATAGGAAACGACCAATTTGGAACCGTGCACTAGCTTCTGACGTTTTATAAGTGCCCATGTAGGCCTATGTGAAATAAAATATTTTTGATTTGATTTGATTGAGTTACGTACTGACCTTGAAAACCAAAACCAATATTTAAAAAAATGCCTAAAGCGAATAATGAGAATTTGCGAACTATAAATTAAAATTATATTATTTATCAGTAGAATTACTTACAAAAAAAATGAATTTAATTGAACAATAGTTATTATGTACTATTAGAGAGATTAATTAATAATAATCTCTTTATTTCAGGCTACAAAGGCCCATAGACACTATACATAAATAACAATCTTGAAAACAATAAACTAATACATAATAATAACATTATATTTATTTAAAACTACGTTGGGTCGGCGACGTATTGCGCTGGGTCGTGGTGTCATGTAGCATTCCGCGAAAGCGCGCCGGTACACGACCCCCGTCGGATAAAATTTTTCCTTCATATAACTTTCTAGATGATGAGTCGGTATTCGTACAACCATAGATATAAGTCTATGCGTACAACAAAAGATTTGAAGTTGATCTTGTGACGCGACTCTAACCTTTCGACTCTCAGGATGAACTTGCTCTTCATTTTTATGTACTCTACGACATCCTCTACGCTCGTGGTATGATGCAGACGTGACACGTACAGCTGCGTCGATGGAATAGCGGGACGCAGCAACATGTTTGGTCCTGTTATTGCGGTACCGCACTGATTGTGACTAGCAGGCTTCTTCTTCTTCTTTACTACACGAACGAAGCCTTCTTCATCGGTCCGTCCATGGCTTTTTACTGGAGGTAACGAGCTCCGAACGTGGTCGGAAGGCCCCTGGGTACCCCTCACTTGTTTTGATTGCCGCCGATTTTTCGCTGGAGTAGCGACAACGGCAGCAGAGTAAGCACGTGACACGCTCGCTTGCTTCGGTGCTCCAGAGACGGAGGACGCGGGGAGGGCGGGGCGCATTTGTGCATCACTTGCAGTGACGGCAGCTAGCAACGAATCCAATTTTGCTGACTCGAAACTACGCTGCGATGCATTCAACGCGTCGTGACTGGTGTTGATGTTGGTAGTTCGCTCGTGTGACCTACATGCCGTATTGCGTAAATCTGCTACCTCGGTAGGTACGTAGATCACTGATGGTGGTTTGCGATGCTTCTAACTTCAACTCCATCTCGGCCAGGCTTGATCTGAGGGTTGTGATGTCCCGCAGCAGTATGGTGACGTCGACGTGGTCGAATGTGACGGGGGCAGCTTGCGCAAATCCTTCGCCACGAAAGTCGGCAATTAAATAATTCAAAATTTTAATAATGTCAAGAAAATAGAGAATTATTCATAGGTAGGGCTGCCATCTCTAAAACCTGTCCCCCAGGACCGGAAGCGTAGGTTCCCCGGATTTTGGAGCTTTTACCCCGGACATTTCAATACTTTTTTCATTTACTTACATCTTGATTAAAATATATTTCACTCCGTACTTGATAGAAGTGAACTTTAATTGTAAGCCTCTTTTGTTGCATGAAATAGTGTGTTTAATCGTTTTTGTGACTACAAGTGAGTAATTTTGCTTTATTTTTTAACCTTCTTAGGTATTCAATAAAAGTTAAACAAATCCAATATAAGTTACTCAGTTAATAAAATTAAATGAAAAATTTGTTTAATTTCTTATTTTTCCATACAATTAACAATATTTACTTTAGTTTTAAAAGAACTGAAATCTTAAATCAAATTCAGAAAGTTATAATAATTTATACTAAAGAACAATTTTAACAGCTTAAAATAGCGTCGGCAGTGCGTGCGGTGAAATAACTAACCCATAGCTTTTATTTACGTAAATTATGGGAACGGGATCTAATCAAAATCCCGGACTACAATTGAAACCCCGCCCGGACGCTCCCCGGACGTCTTCCAAACTAGGACAAATCCGGGGAAACCCGGACGGATGGCAGCTCTATTCATAGGCAATAGGTAACCTACACTAATATTATAAAGAGGGAAAATTTGTATTTTCCTGTGTATGTTTGTAATGAATAATCTCAAAAACTTCTGAGCCGATTTCAAAAATTCTTTCACCAATGGAAAGCTACATTCACCCTGAGTAACATAGGCTATATTTATTGCCCGTGCAAAGCCGGGACGGGCCATTAGTAGGTATCAAATATGTATTTAGGTAAATTTTTCAGTCATAAAATCTTCCATCTGTACCTATCTTTTTTTCTGTATTTGTTAAGTCAGTATATTAAAATGCAAAGATAGATCTTCTACAAATTTAATAAATAACAGAAAATAACTTTATTTTCAGAAGGCGATGGTTAAAATCATAGCTGGATTCCTACTTATTATTATTTAGTCTGTAATTAACATACCACCACAAAGAGGAATGCCAATCATCTATAAAAAAACTGGGTAAGTGCGAGTCAGACTGGCGCACTGAGGGTTCCGTACAAACTTACCTATGTAAATAAGCACTAGCTTCTAACGTTTTACAAGTGCCCATGTAGGCCTATGTGAAATAAAATAGGTATTTGTTTTTTCATTCCCGAATGGCGTCTCGAAGATTTTTCCGAATAACAAATAGTACATTTTGAAACAAGTGGGGAAAGCTTGTCATTGCAACCGAGGCGAAATTCATTCACGTGTTATGGAGACGACGAGTGTATCAAACGATGTTTTTAAATACACTTATGAAGAAATACTTCTTCATTTTTTAATTATTTTTCAATACTCGAAAACTGATATATATATCAGTATATTATTTGGTATTATATTTATGTATATTTTTTTATTTATACTCTTAACGCACTACGATTCGTATCGTTTTTTTAT
The DNA here is from genome assembly GCA_910589285.2 of Mythimna ferrago. Taxonomy (NCBI): domain Eukaryota; kingdom Metazoa; phylum Arthropoda; class Insecta; order Lepidoptera; family Noctuidae; genus Mythimna; species Mythimna ferrago. The sequence goes on along the minus strand of OU342673.1, from coordinate 11,736,873 downwards.
TATTATTATTGGAATCGTAGTGCGATATAGATAGCTATAAGGATAGCTAAATTTGCTACAATTTGAGCGAAACTTGAGCAAAATTTGTCCATTGGTTACGAAGATACAGCAAGTCAAAGATGAGCAATTCTACCGCAGTGCTCGGAAAACTGTAAAATTCTGTCACTTGTTTCAGTTCCTTTTTTTTTTGGTTGGGTTAAGGTCGTGCACTTGTAGAAAGACCAGGCTCAAGTGCTCTATCCTATGTTTCTTTTGCCAAGGTCGAAATTGCAACAACGCCAATCCTGTCTTGGGTGTCTTCCTGAATGAAGAGGACGAGAATGTGGAAGACTTAACACCATACCCCCCACTGGTCTAGACTGGATGAAACCTGGTCCTTCCAAAAAGGCGAAAGTCTATGGACTTCGCACCGCATAACAGTTAATAAATGTAGTATATCTTTCGATATAGTCAACCGATTGCGAAATATCAAGTTACACACAATTTTAATGTATAAAAGTTATCAACATCGATTATACGAGTATTATTATTCAAATTGATATAAATTGTAGTATATTTAGTTAGCTTTATTATAACAAAAGCAAATATACTTAAAAAACGCTTTCTTTGGATAGTTGTTTTCAAAAAATCTAAAAAAAGTGCCAAAATTTCGCAGTTTTTCGAGCAACATGGGGGTAGCACAGGGTGATCAAGGTTGCAAACTTGAGTGTTCAACCCTTTTTTTTTTCTCTTGTTCCTCTTATTTTTCAGTAAATTGTTGTCATCAATTGTTGGGATCGCAGTCTATATCAGGTAAAAAAAAAAACAAGAGAGCACAATTTTTTATTTTACTTTTTTATTTGAGCTTTAAACAATATATTCCAATAGTTTATATTAAGATTCATTGACTGGCCCCGGATTCCGAGGTTTTACTAATTTAAAGATATCTGCAGGAAAACTAAGGTTGCCTACATAGCACAAAGAATTGCCAAACTTAAGTGGCAATGATACCATATTGATAAATGGTCTTGACAGACAGACAGACAGACGGACAAAGATAACAAAGTGAATAGGAGATTACTTTGTGCTTTTGAAGTTCGGAACACTAAAAGTGCCTAAAATTAACAAAGATAAAATTTAGATAGATAGGTATACCAAATTGTACCAGTTATAACTCCTATGAAGCTCATTATAATTTAAATACTCGTATTTATCAAAACACAGCCCAAAGAAAAAGTCAATCTAGGATCGAAACATTCGAAACTAAGTCAGTGTACAATTATTGTTTTTTGTTTTTACCCGTCTAGGCAAAGCCAAAGGAGGGTTATGATTTTGACAGGCTATGTATGTATGTATGTGAGTATGTCCATCTGTTCCCTCATCATAGCTCCTAATCTACATAGTGAAACTCGACATATTAGGTATCGTTAGAACCGTCTTAATCGTCCGCTGAACATAGGCTAGTGACGTGTCACAAAACTCGATATAGCGCCCTCTAGCGGACAAAAAGTAATGTGTTAAAAATAAAAAAGGTGATAAATACGCCGTGTTTGGTATCATTTGAAAGGGCTTAATTTGTACATTTCCAAAATATTGCTCAAATTTAAAGTGACGCCCTCTAGCGGACAAAAAGTAATGTGTTAAAAAAATGTTAAGATAAATACACCATGTTTGATATCATTTGAAAGGGCTTCACTGGTACTTAACAAAAATTATCACCAAAATTCAATGTGGCGACCTCTAGTGAACAAAAAATTTTGTGTTAAAAAAAAGATAAATACTTCGTGTTTGGTATCATTTGAAAGAGCTTCACGTAAATAGTATAGGAACAGTTATTTAATACCTACCAAAATTGTTTAAATAAAAAAAAAGTTAAAAACTAAAACCCAACTACGACAAAAAAAGACCCTGAAAAAGAATGAAGCAAGATTTTCAGGATGGTGAAAAACAGAAACAGAACAAAAAAAAAACCGTAGTCACACGTTATGGGTACCTACCGAAACACTTTAATAACGTGTGACTACGGCTTTTCTTTTTGTTCTGTTTTTAATTCTGTAGCGATTTTGCGATTGCTGATGCTTATTTGGTGCTTTGCTATAATCAGAGCTCGTTTTTAAATAGGAATTTCCCTGGTTTTCGGCATTTTTCCAGATCAGTTAATGAATTTACAAATATTTTAGCCGTTGCTCTTGAGGAAACTTTGATCGCGAATAAAACAATGAAAACACTGTCAGATTAACGAAGTTATAAATCGTTATGTAAATTTTAACACGAGAATTTATGAATAAATATTTAAAAAGGGCTCTGTAACTTTTAATACGTTTTTAAAGAAATCGTAACACCTAGTCAACTTGCAGTACACTGAGTTTCAGACGAGTGCAAGTTATGGCACGTCTTGAGCCAAGATATCTATTAACTTTTTTTGTTCATAATGATTATTTAGGTGTTATTTGTTAAAATATTATAAAAATTCCACATAATATTGCAAAAAAATTACTGATCATGTAGGGGTGCCCAAATACTTATGAACGGTAGTGTATATGTCATGGCCTCAAGATCTTAGAATAGATCACTTCATGATATGACCAACTAAACCTGGCCAGATCCTTTAAATGTTAAAATTTGATGATATGTCAATTTTCGTTTGGCCATATCATTGATGTAGGATTTCTATGATAATAAAAGGTATAAAAAAGTAGGGCAAACGAGGATTGAAATATCATTTTACTTCAACGTTTAAAACGATCTGGCCAGTTTTATTTGGCCATATTATGAAGTGATCAATTTCTAAGATCTGACCACGACATATACAATTTCTAGGGATTGTATTGAGTACCTACCTGCTGGGCCACCGGGAATGCGTAAAATAAATAGATTTCGGTCTATATTTACCAATGAATGACTTAACCATAAAATGAAGGGCAAATGAAACATAATATGTCCTATTACTTAAAATCAATGTGTGTAAAAGACGAGAGCAGGAAAGGAATTGACGTAATTTTACGTCACGGCTTGGCACGGACAGGTTAGGTTAGAAGATGGTGGCTTCGTGGGTATTTTTTTTGTACCGACCCGAAAATAGGAGGCACATACATATAAAAGGAGAAACTGACTGACTGACATATCAACGTACAGCCAAAACTAATGGAACTAGAAATATGAAATGTTGCACAAGGTAGCCTTATACGATGTAGGCGAGCACTAAGAGAGGATTTTCCAAAATTCACCCCCTAAGGGGATAAAACGGGGGTCCATAGTTAGTATGGAGAAACCTACTATCAGGCGGGCGAAGCTAGTACTTAATAAAATTAACGTGAACGAAAAATGAAATGTAAAAACAAAACGTTCTTCAGGCTATAAGTGACACAATGTGATGTGCTTACAAGTACCCAGGGCCTATTTTTGTGTGCAGGGTTCAAAGTTAGGATTCTAGTTTTAGTTGAAAATTAAGTTAGGCTTAGCCTTCTAACCTAACATGTCCGTGCCGGTATGCCCTGCCTTAAAAAATACGTCACTTCCTTGCCTGCTCTCATCTTTTACACACATTACCGGCAGCGCATTGGGTATTGTATAGAATAGCTAGACAAAGTATAAAATAAATAATATTTTATACATTACCTACCTACGTTTTAGGTATTCTGTACATTGCCTAGGACAACAGACTGCCGATAACATAATTATGTAAACTTAGTACGTAAAGACAACATTGGTCCAATAACCTCCAAAATATGGAATTTGAACACAATGGGTGAAAACAGCCTACCTACGAGACATAGGTATTTTGTTTTGAAAGTAATTTGTAATAAAAAGTAATTTTTTCATATTTGATTGACATGACCAATTACCTAATTCTATTGTACAGTTCGTAAAGAATTATTTGCTGATTCCTAATTGGTTTAATATTACTCAGTCTTGTTAATATCATCTATAATAGTGAATATAAAGAGGAATTTTATTTCTTTGTTTGAAATGATTTAACTCAAAAACTACTTGACTGATTTTAAAAATTCTTTCGCCTTTAGAAATTTACATCTTCACCGAGTAACATAGGCTATATAATATTTAAAAAAAAATAGAGATCACTGTCAAAATTGGAAATATGTTGCTTCTAAAAGTAATTATTTTCCGTACGCTTCGAAAACTATTGAAGACATATAAAACAGTGCCCTACATGATATTAATGGTACTCAGATCGCTCACAAAAAGAACCCGTGGTGGCATATGCTGATATGCCTGATTGTTATAGTTAAGCCACAACAAGAGTTTTTGTTTAATTTAAAATCTGAATTTTAACACCGCCTCTAGAAAAGGCACTTCATTTGTACCTTGGTATTAATCCTCATCAAATTAAATTTTTCATATTCAAGACTGTTAGTAATATACAAGTACTGAACCAGTGCTTGTATATTACTTTTTGAATGATTCAATTCGGACATTCCATTTGACAGACCCCAGGATTCTGATCTTATTAGAAAATAATTATACATTATAATACATATAAATACAGGTTGTGGACTGGCCAGCACGAAGTCCAGACATTAATTCTATAGAACATTTATGGGACGAGCTAAAACTAAGAGTATGACAGCGAGAACCAGTTTAGCAGAACTTGCAGCAGCTGAAATCGACTTTATTAGAGGAATGGGAAACCATACCTCAATCTACCATTTTTTTTTTCGATGTTAAAAATCATCCTATAATAATAATAATAATAATAATAACTGTTTATTTCAGGCATCGGAGGCCCATAGAAAAAAATACATAAAATAATCTTAAGCAATACTTAATAAACTAATACATATTTCTTATTATAACAATAAAACTTATTTTATATTATTATAAACGTAGCATCGGCGTCGTGTTCCGCGGCGTGGTGTCGCGTAGCCGCCCTCGGAAACGTCGATACACGACACCTTTCGGCCAAAAGTCCTCTCTCATAAAGGTCTGTAGATGGTGGGTTGGAACTCGTATCACGAACGACTTGAAGTTGGTGTCGTGGCGCGATTCCAGCCTTTCGGCCCTCAGAGTCCCTATGACAACCCCCGCTCTTGGGCGGAGCAGGAGATAGTGTCAGACTCTTACTGACTAAAAAACCCATCCCGTTCCTTCAAGCCTTCATACCGGGGCTCGAGCGTCCTTTCGGATAACCCTGGCCCCAGTAGGCTTCGACCCGGCTGGGCCCCTGCTGTTGCTGACAACTCCTTGAGGTGCGCAGGAACAGCACGCGCCGTCGACGACTTGGGCTTGGTCCGGACAGTCACCGGACGGCCGGACAGCGAGCTACCCATTGCTCACTGTCCGCAAGCCCGCGCCTACGGTGGCTGGAAATCGGGATCGGAATCCCGGCGGCGGCGAGAGCGCCGTTGCCTGATGCGGTCGGCCTCCTCCTTAGCGAGCATTACTGCTTCGCAGAAGTCGGCGACCGCCTGCCACTCCTCCTCGCTCCGGACCACGGCCTCAACCAAGGCCCGGCGCGAGAGGTCTCCGCCGCCGATCGCCCCCACGAGGGTTCGGCGATGCTCCGCCCAAGCACACCTCGACTGTGTGCTCCACCGTGTCCTCCGGGCGTTCCGCACAGTGGCGACACCCGGGCGTCACTTCCGCTTTAATCCGGAACAGGAACCTCCCGAACTTGCCATTTCCGGTGAGGACCTGTGTCATGCGGAAGGTAACGCCGTGAGGTCTTTCTAGCCACGCCTCAAAGAGGGGACTTACCGCGTCAATCTACCTACTACCTATGGTACGTGTTATCAAAGCCAGAAGAGGCAATCCATGTTACTAAAAGAATGATTACATAAGCGAAACCATTTTTTTTTTTAATTAGTGTGACGTCATATTTAATTTTTTCATCATTTTTGTTATTTCTTGTACACTTCTGGACACATCTATTGGCCCACCTTAGAGTTTAGGTTTCGATGGCCCCTACCGAAATATGATTGCTAGATTGAACAAAAACTGTTGATGCAGTTTTAAACCTGATACATTTTACCATCTTTTTCGATCGTAGGTATTGTTTTAAATTTGAATTCAGAATACCATACGACATGGAGCTACGCCTAACAAGTCGGATATGCGCCTTGTTAAAGGCAATTGATTTTTGAATAAAAAACATGTTTTATCAAATAAAGGTTTAATTTAATAACGCGTGTTGCCTCCATGGGCATCTACCACAGCTCTCATACGATTAGGCATAGAGTTTATCAACCGCTCTATGAAATTTTGAGGGATCATCTCCCATTCCTCTTCTATGGCAGTTTTCAACTCCTGCATCGTCTGGGCAACTGGCTGACGAGCCCTAACACGTCTTTTTAGCTGGTCCCACATGTGCTCAATGGGGTTCATGTCTGGGTTTCTGGCTGGCCAGTCCATAACTGTGATGTTCACATCCCGAAGATATTCCCTGACGATGCCGGCCGCATGGGCTCTTGCATTATCATGCATAAAAAGGAAATTTGGGCCCACATAGTCCGCGTATGGTATCACGTGAGGTTCTAAGCACTCACGAATGTACCTTTCAGCATTTAATGTTGGCAGCCGTGGTCCTGTAACAACCTCAAGTTGAGTTTTGCCGCTCGCGGATATACCGCCCGAGACAGTCCATGAGCCACCGCCATAAGCAACCCTCTCTTCAAAGCAGCATTGTGCGAAACGCTCTCCCTTACGTCGGTAGACCTTCTTCCTTCCATCATTGCCATGTAACACAATTTTAGACTCATCAGAAAAGAGTACACGGCTCCAATCTTGCTGTGTCCAATTTAAATGACTGCGTGCGAAATGAAGGCGCGCTGTTCGGTGGGCTCGCGTTAGTTTGGGCCCATTAGCTGGCTTGTGTGGTACCATATCGCGTTCTTTTAACCTTCTCCGAACAGTTCGAGCGCTCACAGATACTCCGTGGAAGTCGCGAAGTTGGTTTTGTATCTCAATGGAGGTAAGGTGACGATTTCTCAAGCTGGTCGTCACGATGAATCGATCCTGCCTTTCAGTTGTGACCCGAGATCGTGGCCTACCTTGGCGACGAACAAAGCCGCCAGTCTCTAGGTACCTCCGATAAACATTTCGGACCGCAGATCGACTTAAATTAAGTTGAGCACTCACGTTTCTTTGGCTGTGTCCGGCCTGAATAAGTGCCACAGCTTGGGCGGCGACTTCAGGTGAAGTATCCATAGATTATTGATAGAACCTCACCTTAATGTTAAGAATAAGTAATGTTTGTTGCAAAACCAAAGATATCAATCACTTTTTCAAGAATTAAATCCAAGTAAACCAATAAAACCAAGTTTTCTTAGTATTCGATTGTTTGATATCAACAAACAGGCTCCAAATTGTCTTTTGTTTCTTTAAATTCTGTGTTAGAAATTCAAAAAAGACTATTGAATGAAATTGTGAATGTGCCAGGTTCAAAACTGCATAAAAACTTTTTGCTCGACCTAATATAAAATTTTAGCTAGGACCAAACGAAACTGAAAATACAAGGTGGGCCCAATAGATGTGTCCAGAAGTGTATATTGCTAAGTACGAAAAAAAAGTTGTTTAATTTAAAAATGCATTATTTCATGTAAGAATGAACACGTAATACTTATAACAGTCAAAATCAACTCATTTGTTAGGTGGCTTAATTTTATTGTCCACCAGTTTATTTCATTCTGATTAGAGTAAGGACCATTAGTACTCTTAGTCTCTTTCAGGCATTTAATGGATGTTCGCCTTTACTCCCCGAAGGGGTAGGTACATATAGGTTCATCACCTGATTTGGTCAGGTTTATTGAAGCCCCACATAATAGATACGAGCCTATTTCAATTAACCGAGAACAAATGTCCAGTTCCACAGGCTTGTGTACCTACGTAATTACCGTTGATATATACAAGGTGTAAGGGACAGCCCTCCACAAACTTTAAGGGCTTGCTCAGTAGACGAAACTGAACAACCTTCCACAAAAATTTTTTTCAGGAAACGAAAAAAAAAATCCGCCCCACCATACAAAATTAAATTATTAACTTGATTGGACAGTTTGTATGGAGAGGCTGAATTTGTTTTTCGTTTCCTGAAAAAAAAAAAATATGGTGGGTTGTTCAGTTTCGTCTACTGAGCAAGCCCTTAAAGTTTGTGGAGGGCTGTCCCTTACACCATTTATACATATTTCGTGGAAAATAATTACCGTAGACCCACTATCGTCAAGCGCTTACACAGAGAGTGGCCAAGATACGGCCAAAGATTGACAATGCCGCAAACAAGATTTATTACTAACCTATACTAAAAAAATTGTAATAATTACTAGAAATAATTATTAAAAAAATATTACGTCAGTTGAATTTCGGATAAATAATATTAAACAATAAGTATATTCATTAATTCAGTGTTTCCGTGGTTCTTGAAACCAAATTGAAGTTTTTTTTTTAATTAATAATTTCGGAAGCGAATGGAAAGGCGTGCGACGGCGACTGTAAGCACGGACACAGGTAGTCTACGAACGGCATAATGAAGCAAAAAAAAAAAAAAAAAATAAACAGATAAATCGCTATAGTCTGTCTAATAAGTCAACCGACTTGGGAATTTTGTATAATATTTAATCATTTAAATAATAATTATATTCGATAATTTTTTTAAGGTTCTTCTGTTAGTTAACAATGATCTCTATCTCTTAATCAACCTTGATTATTGAATTCGTGTTGACTACATCAGATTTAATTAAATCCTAATAATTACCCAAGTCGTTTAACTTATTAGACAGACTCTATCTGATCAAGTTTCGATCGAATCTAGCAGACACCGACGAACCTTCGTCTCTGAACTTTCAAATAAAAGTATGAGTTACTTAATCAATTCGATCCAGTGGTATTCCCGTGTGATGTGCTTGCCAAAACAAACAATAAGTGTTACATTTTTATTTTTAGAGAGATTATTAAAATGATTTTTTATTATGTAGGTGAGCAGTACCTAGTGAGAATTTTTGAGGCTTGGGAAGGTGTCTTTGGAAGTTAGGCAATTTTGCCGACGGGAAATTAATCCGAGCGGGCTCACCTAAATAGCTTGTTAAAATATAAATTCGTGTGATTACTTTCTATCTACTTTCATTCTACAGTGAACTTCAATCAACAATGTACATAGCTACTGATCGAAGGATTACCTCTGTATCTAGCCTGAACGAGCTGGCTGCAGGCAGTTTAGTACAACGCAATAACCTTCACCATTGTAGGTAATGTATTGAACAAAAATACAAAAATAAAATTTTAGCAAAATATATTTGAAATTCTAACTTAAAAAACATTAAATTTAAAGTTAACCACCATTTATGGGGTAAATGTGGCTTGTAATTAACATCTTTCAGCTTTAATAACGTTATAAACTGGCCATTTATGAAATGATAAAAGCATTTTAATAAGTACCTAAAACAAGAGGGAACCGTGTTTCGTTTATAGAATGAGTTCGATTTTACAAGCTTTTATTTAGTTTCACCTGTCCCGATGTTTGCTCGACTGTAATCAAATCTTGCTAATTAAATTTGGTCAACTTCCCGGTTAGGTACCGATTGAGCTGTTTACAATGCAAAATGATTATGACATAAGCCTAGCTGTTCGGATAATGGAACCGAAAGCCGACCATAGGAACTCAGATAACCCTATACCGTGTTTGAGCTTTATTGGAATGGTCTCGATGATTATTAATCAAATGTATAGGTACGGTACCCATATACCGCGCTAAAAGCTAGTTATGAAAACATTTTTTTTCATTGAAATTTTTTTAAATTACATAATTATATAAGTTACCTCCAACAAAAATACCAGGCGAAACCCAACTTTGATAATATTAATAACAAGGATTAGATGGACGGGTTCTATCCATCAGTCCTAACCGATATAATGACAAATGCTTAAAAACTCTTTGGTGATTTAATTTCCAAGCGGTTTAACCGTGACGGTTCTACTACGTAGGATGGCGAGCGACATTTTCGTGACTCTCTTTCTTTTCAGCTTGTGTTGTCTTATCCTAATAAGAGACGAGACAGTGGGTCCTTTAATTAGGTACCCAATTCATTGATTAAACTAATAAGTAAACTTGCCAAATTATACGAGTCACAAAAACCAGACTGGCATTTTGCATTATGTGTTTAAGAAAAATTTGTACTGCAATTTCAGTACCTATCTATGAAAACAGCCCTCATATATAGGAACCTACTGAAATTGCAGTACAAATTTTAATAAGGTACCTAAATTGAAATCAATATAGAACACTGTATATAACGGATTTAGAAAAGTGGTGTAAAAGTTGATGATAACAAAAACTTATAATCTGCAGGTTGGTACCCACTATTTATCAATAAATATAAATTAATATATCAAGTATATAAGTATACCTATTACAGGCACAGAGGTGTCTGAATTTTGGAATAGTTAATATAAGAAGTACCTATACAAAGCATTTTTTAATGAATTGCTGTCGAATTTCAATATCTGGTCACTTATTTATCTAGGTATACCTTTTTAAATATAATCTCTGGAACTTCTAACATTAAACATTTAGGAGGTTCTAAAATGCTATGAGAAATTGACTTGTGATTCACACTGCGCTTTAAAAGTTAATCAACATTTTTTTAAAAGACACGTAGGTACCTATTTAAATAAAATGGGCAAACAAATAATTAGGTACACGGTAACATTTAAATTATAGCATTAAATAAAAATATCTTGTACTTGTATTAAGAAAGAAATAAAATAATCTAGACGCGGGATTTACAAGGATTCATCAGTATAATGAACTACAAGAAAGATATCCGTGCCTCAGAGGGTTACTTTTGTCTAATGTTTAGTTCACACGCGAAAGAACTTAAATAAAATATTTTTCTTATGATACGGTATAAACAAAAATTAAATATAAAAGGGAACTCACGTTTCTGATATCTTCAGTTCCGTAGCTAAGCACAACAATCAAACGCCGCCAAATGATTATGTCCTCTGTCATAAAATTGTTGAGTCTGGGGTGGTAATAAGTAGTGGGTGGATAGCGGTGGGCGGAGCGACCTTTCATCCCCTAGCCAGAGTCAACTGGATTGGTCGCAGCTTAGAGGGCGTGACACCTTAGCGCTTTACTCCTTTCATTATTTATGCTGAATTATGCTTGAAACAGGTCCAGTTACTTCGTTGTCTTTATTATGTCATTTATCATTTCACCTCTTTACTTGAGAACTTACTCAGTCCAGGATCGTCTTCAGTTTTCGAACAGAAATGGCACTGCATTAATGGAAGCCAAAGTTTCAATTTATACACTTCAAAAGATATTGTTTAGAAAACCACGCGTCAAGTTGGTCAAAGTTTAACCTCATTGATGTCGGTTGTTGGGCATGGACTGGTTGGTGGCTGCAGGGATAAACCGAGCAAGATCCCAGATTCGATCAAGATTTTATGGAAATATGTAATTAAAAACGCATTGATATTTATTGTGTTGTTTTCCATCCAGATATGCAGGTTATCCACTAACCCGCACTGAGCCCGCGTGGTGAATTACGGCCATTCCCTCTCTTAGAGAGGAGGCCTGAGTCCCACTAGTGGGAACATTAAAAAGGCTGATGATGATGCAGGTTAAGTTAATAAGCGATCATTCAGAAGTCTTTTAAGTGGATTACCCATAGTGCTTCTTTCGTGCTTCATTCATTGGACAGATACACATTTGAGTTTTAAATTCTATTGTGACGTAACAAGTTCTTGGTTCATCTTGTTCCACAATGACCAGGCAGCTACGCATATTGAACACATTATAGCAACCTGACTGCCAAGAAGGAATTGGAGGATGTTTATTTTGTGAGTTATTTTTTAGATTTAAATCCCCAGCTTATTAAAAGATTAGATAGGTACGTACCTACCTATTATAAAAAAGCAGTTGGTTGCAGTTGGTTTATTGGTGGATGAACAAGCTATTAATAAAACGAAGTATTTCAATCGGAACCTATTTATTTCATTGTCCCATTTTTATAAAACAGAATGAACTAACTTACATATCAGTTGTTACACAAAAGTGCATTACATGCGTTACATTAACTGTATTATATAATTTCATATAACAAATACAAAGTTAATTCAACGTTAGTAAATAAGTAAATACAGATAGAACAATACGCTAAACATTATTAAAAACACTTAATGCTTTGGAAATAACTCTAATCATCTAAAAATTAAATAAAACGCATATGTGTGTTTAACGTCACTACCTGTTATGTTAAAAGTAGTATCGTTAGTCACTAATATAAGTAAAATCACAGCTGAATTATGTTATCCTTTATGTTTACCCTTATTATTGGTTTATATAGTTTGTTGTAAGTTAAATTAAACCGTCCGACAAATATTAGGATATCTTATTAAACACTATGTTATGAAGTTAACACACATTAACGATGATTAACAATAATAAACAAATGGAATCTCAAGAAACTGTGATCAAATCTAAAAATAAAAAAGTAAATAAGAAATTATTAAAAAATAAGTTATGTTCACTTGTACAGACATATTCATTATTTATCTATTAAATATATTTAAACAATTCTGTAGGATAATTTAGCGTAGGATTATTACATTAGGACATACCCTAAAACCGAGCACAGTATAATATGTGATAACGGAGTTGAAAGCGTGATAATTATGCGAGGGTGAACATGGGTACAGAGAGTAGGCAGGGCTACAGTCAGTGAAGCATGACGATAAGATAACAACTATACATAATATATTATGTAAATATACACTGCGAAACACTGTTAAGGTAGAGGGAGTGAATTATGATAACATCCCACTAAATCATAACAATAGAACACAAACGTATTTTATTCTAAAGTACATGACTCAAAACAAACAGGTATTAGGGATAAATAGTAAATAAATAATATATTAAGACATTTCATCGTCAAAGATTATTATTATTAATGGACTTAAGAATTTACGACCCTATGACCAGAGGTCGACAAACTTTTTAAGGCAACCAGAATTTAGAAAAAACCTAGAAGTTTTGAAGGCTGTAGTTTACAATAGCTACAAACAGTTATAAACATCGCTGGCGGTCATCTAGGTCTTCGGCAGCCGGTCAATTCCGGCGCGGGCCTACTCATTCTTATCTATCCCAAGTAACCAAGAAAATAGATAATAGACAAGAATAGTAAGAGTTATAAACAAGAATTTAAAAATCTAAAACGCAAAGAGAACAATGAGTGTCTCAAAACATTGGCCATGTTTTAAAATTCTCTAGTCTAAAACAAACATAATAAATTTATCAATGAAAAACAATGTATTTTGTCCTGAGTAGTAAGTTTACATTCTGGATTATGATTTTGTTATTAGATGTAGAACAATGAGCGTTCCAATAAGAATAATTGAAATATTATTTACGTGTATGTAAAAATAATTTCTTTTAAATAACTAAGTGAAAATAAACACTACTGCAATTGTTCATTCATCTGTTGTTATTTTCCTGTACCTGTAGCGAAATGTAATGTATTATACACCGCACTTGTAGTTTTACCAGTGACCTGAACATTTTTTACTGATACAAATTTTACAAAATAGTGAAGCTCCATATAAGTACTAAAGTTTACACCTCGCCTTAAAAATGTATTCTACATTTTGACTTTACTACAGTTACTTATGTTTCAATAAATATAGCAATTAACTATTAAACAATAAGTTATTAGTCTATTTCACTTTACATTATTCGGTATGACATAAAAAATGTGTTTAAGCCATTAGATCTAAGAATATTATTGAATGACTGGTTCCAGTTCCAGTTTTGTGATAACGTTTAAGTATTTAATTGCACGGTTCCATTTTATTTAAGTCACAGCCATCATTATTTTTATTGCTTTACACACTACCACCGGACTTCGCAATATACTGTTGTAGTTACAATTATTTATTTGTTGCAATTAGACTTTGGTTTACATTTGCCAAAACTTAAGAGAATGCATTCTAAAAATAAAAGTTTTACAAACTGCTCCTATATATATCGCTGTTTTAATTCAGTATCAATAGTACCAAATGCAATGATTAAATATCTTTCTATGGTGCTCATTAATATTGATTTTCGTAACACTATTTAGTTTAATATATATCTTCAGTCACTTCAGTGAAAACAACAATAACACTGAATTAGGTGTTTTCGATATTTTTAGTACGCTATAGAGCGATATTTCGTCATTTAATTCAAACAAAATACCTACAATTAAATAATCGTGACAGATTTTCGAACGCACACTCTTATTAAATAAAATCCTGTCACAGCAATCATAATCATGAGTTTAGTTACTATGGACTTCAATGTATTATGTTTTTGCTAACCAATTTGCACCAGTACATTAGTGAACTTAATGGCATGCGATTGAAGGAATTCGGACAGTCAGTCGGACTTACAAAGTTCCTCCTGAGTTAATATAATCCTAAGTAACCTTAAATGTAGCTAGGAAGGTACCTTCAGAAGCTTCAAGTTCTTATCATACGTACCTACTCGTATGTATCCCAAACACATTTTTTATTCAACATTTGTACTTATATTTTTCATGCATTTTATTTACTAAGAATAATGTGTAAAAAATATTAATATTGTTTGAGCTGTACCTTATTTAAATTGAGAAAATTTAAAAAAGGTACAGCTCAAACAATATTAATATTTTTTTAAACTTTATTTACAACCGAGATAAAGATATTCAATTCAAAGATTTTTATTACATTTTGATCGTAATTTTCGCATTAGGTAAATGTCTAACTTTGGCGTTCTTATATAAATTAAAAAGCTTCGACAACTTCGACTTATTTTAAATAGCGACCTCGGTATTTTATTACAAGTGTGGGATGGCTAGAAAACAAAACAAATTCAACAACCTACTAAAAACATTCAGAATAACTGTTAATTTCTTAGTAAGGAGTAAGTAATGATATTAATGTAGTAACATTAATATTATTACGTGAAATTTATACCAGAATAAACGATTATATAAAATATTTTTTTTATAAGTATTTTTGTTTCAAATAATTTAACTATAAATCTTTAGATGAATAAATTGTATTGCGAAAATGCGATGTGGTCGATCGGACTTCGAAAGTACTAAATAACGCAATTTAGTGATGACCCTTATGGTTTTAATTTAGTGATGAAATTTGGCTTGATTGACGACACTAAATCGACTTCGGATACTTTTCTTACATAATTTTTGATGAATTATATTATTACATACCTGACGTTTTTTTTAAGACCTGGGCCTTTTTTGAAATCCCTTTTTCACTACATACTGTTTGGAATTTTTAATTGATTTTATATTTGCACTGTAGCGCAGTGCGAAGTGCGGTTTTATCTAACCATTATACATTCATAAAGGTATAGTTTAGTGTTAGTAAAAACTGGCCAAGCGCGAGTTGAACTCGAGCACGAAGGGTTCCGTACCGTCCTTATTAAATTCGGCAAAAAAACATCGCGTTTGCTGTATGGGAGCTCCCTTAAATATTTATTTTATTATTATATAGTGGCAACAGAAATACATAATTTGTGAAAATTTCAACTATCTAGCTATCGCGGTTCTTGTGATACAGCCTGGTGACAGACAGACAGTGAAGTCTTAATAATAGGGTCTCGTTTCTACCTTTTGGCCCTCTGCTCATTTTTAGGGTTCCGTCCTAAAAATGAGCATAACTATTTTGGAAATGTAGTTGGTTATACAAAACTTGTGGTTTGTCTGGTGGATGATCTACCCTCATCTACTATCTGCAGTTACAGCGGCTTCTGGTTTACTGCCCCTTTTCAAGAATTTTACCTGCGTGTCAATAAGTAACGTAGGCTACGTTTGATGCCAGTAGTGACTTTATTAGGTATAAATACAAATGGATTCACTCTTGTGACTGTTCCTCAAGCTGCAGTTGACCACTTGACACATTAAGAAAACGACAAACGATTAAATTCTAAATATAGCACAGTCTACGCTGAATATGCAATAACCGTCACAGCCTCGAAGCGTACACACAGTTACACATATTGATTAAGATATTAGTTTTTTTTTTAATGGGAATGGATTTTTTTATTTTGTAGTGAAGTGAAACCATTTGAAATTCCTTCCAATAAGTATGTTATTTTACCTTTCTTTATTTTCCAAAAAGTATTTAATGAAAGCCATAACTTTCCATGTTATTTCTCTTTAAGGTCCCTCCTAGCTCAATCTAGGTCAGTTCATTGCCATTGTTAGTAAAATCATACTGGACCTATTAATTATAGAACGTAACCCACATTTACAATTAATAAGTTATTTTACATTGCATTAGTATTTGACAGAATACCTATTACCAAAAATGGACGTTCTCGTGCACTCAATAACGTAAAATTTATTTAAGTATTCAAAATAATTATGAAGATTTACCACTTACTTGAAAATCATTCTCGCTAATGATTTCTTACGAAAATCAATTTGAAATAAATAATAAGAAATCAGTAATCAATACAAATACTAAAATATTGGCTAAAATAAATCTTGAGGATAAATATCCTCAAGATTTATGAACGACGAACTCTTTTGAAACGAATGGAATTTAAAAGCGGATTGTGGTCACGATACGTTCTACAAAGCGGTGTCCAAAGGTTAGCTTTATTGACCGTGTAGTGCTAGGGTGGCTATAAATGATGAAGCACCGACCCAAAAAAGACAGGCAGGGTTGAAAGTGGCCCCTGCCTCTCATTTCTGTCAGCAGGATTTAAAGAAACCTGTGGGGTTCCCTAAATTTGTGACGCTGCGCTCGCTTTTAGACTAATAGGTGAAATCAATTTATGGATGTACTAATAGATTATTGATTAGACTAAGAAACAGATCTGCTATTTTAGTACGACACCCTAATTTTACTTTTTTGTGATAGTTGTCGATTGTGACATCATTTTTGTTGTAATGCAGCGCATTTTGCGGCGATTATTCGAACTACATAATTTATTCGTAACGGCGTGTCGATGATACGCCCGTATGTATTTATTTGGGCTCAACGTTACTATGATGATGAACGTTAATATGACGCCGCTTTGATGAACGCGAAGTGCGCGTAAAATGCGGCGTACTTCATTTCAGCCGAATTAAAATCTGGCTGAACGTGAAGCAGACACATTACATAACAGCAACGTTTTTAGTTCCGGCACGCAAATGTGTAAACGGCTTCGACGTTAACAATATTTTCAATGCCCACTTCTCAATGTAAGGAAGGTGCGTGACAATCTGAAATTTTTGAAATTATTATAGTAATAAATCGTGTGTTCGACTTAGTATGGGTTTCACGAGGTTGTCGACAAATGGGTGGTCTCACACCGCACTGAGAATTCGCTAACTCAAAGCACACCAGACTGAAATGTTAGTTGCCTGCGCTCGCGCTTCATCAAATCTGTTCAGCTGAAGTTCATAGAATACGTGGGTGGTACAATGCTGCTCGCGCACACACATTATTAGGAATTCAGAATTGAAGTAAACATTGTTCGCTACAATACAAGTTACCATTCATTTTAAATGAGTTTATTGTTTTGAAGTTATTGTTTGTATGAGAACGTATTGTTTTTTAAATAATTGGATAACTACAAATATTTGCAGAATCAAACATATGCTGCGCTTAGGCGTAATGTTGAGACTTTCAGTCAGACGGAAGAATTATCATGCTCTATAATAGTCCAGGGATTACAACACTATTCAGTCGTTGCGTCATAAACACGCTGTTACTAATAGTAAGTAGTAAACTATTACATTGTCAGTACTAAGATTAATGTTAGATATAACAGCATCCTAAGAGCACACTTAAGTCTATCGTACTATCTAATTACCGTTTGGTTAATGAAATGCCATTGAGTGTTTCACCACATTAATTAGCAAAACTCTAACAATTGTATTATTAGTTGGTATATGATTACATGTATGTTTATTATGAAGGCGATATTATGTGGTTCCTATAATAAGCAAAGCAATTAACTATTTAACCCCAAAACACAAACAAATGACAGTGTTTTCAACTAGGTATATTAACATCAAGTGAACTGTTTTTTATATATACATTCTCAAATAGACAAGTGACATATAATAATATATTTAAGTTAAATTCCGGCTTGTTCACACAATATATTTTATTATTTTCTTTTGCTATTTTTGGCGAGCAAAATTAAAGAGAACGTTAGATTTTGTTACCCGAAATTAAGCAGAATTGCATACAGATTACAAACAGTTATTTTATGATTACTATAATTACACCATGTTATATCTTAATTACAATAAAAAAGAGCCATTCAGACATATATCAGCATCCTCCGTCTTGATATGAACGGTTATAATGACAAGCTCATAAGAGGCGTTCATTAATTTTATTGCTCACTATTTACAAATTAAGTTATTTACAAATACGATAATACTAGTAACAACCTAAAATTCTTGTATCTATCTATCGCACTACGGGTTATATTATTCGTTAATTTTCAAAAGCACTTAGGTACTTTTGTACGTTTTTACAATTAATTTATGAAAGCGATTATATTGACAACATCAAAATAATTCTTCTATAATGAAGATGGTTTAGCGTAGTAGTAGTACGTCCGACATTACACAGCTAGTTATGCTTTAAATTTACAAGGTTAACTACATATCCCCACATTAGCAAAATAAATATTTCCATAATTCGTATCACTTACAACTGTGAATGTTGTATTATTATGATTAAAAAGGTGCATACTTGGTTTCGCCACAGCCAGTCTGCCACTATTTTAATTTTAAGTGTATTTCGACCAATGTTATGCAAGAACTATATACAATAAAAGAAAAAAAAAAGAAAAAGCAGAAGAAGAATAATAAGCACACATTACATAGGAAAATGTATGTCTATATCGATACTCACAGGGTTTCATGAATTATATACACTAAATAATTCAGTCAGTTTGTATTATGTATCTGTTTTAGTTCTATGATAACTACTAATCATAAGTACTAAGTTGTACCTACGTTCAACTACGGATTAGGTAAGTATAATATGGTATGTAGAAAACTACAGTAACACAAATATTACAATGCATTTGTTTAGAATCAGTAGAATCACGGTATGTAATCTAAGTTTTTATATCAATATGCTACACTGGCAAGAATGCTATTTGTACTTATGTGCGGTGAAAGCCCATATCATATAACCATACGCAGACCTATCAGCGATCAGCAATGTGTTAGGTCAAAGATTCAGAATATTGGTTTGAATAAGTTGAATACAATCTTACCATTAGGACTTCGTAAATATTCGGTGCTACTAGCAAGTCCTAGGATTTAAGGTAGTTCGGACTTTTACTGTAACCGCTGACAAACTAGCCTATTCAATTGATCACTGGGATAGTTAACACAAGATAGTTAGGCACTAAGATTTCTAAATATATTTCACTATCTTCCGGTCAAATACTATCAAAATGCTAGGAACTTATCAGGCTTTTTACTAGCTTAAATCATAACAACTTCGACTCAAGCACGTACTAGATGAGTATGTTTTACATAGCAATCGCTGAACGATCGTGAGTATGTGGTTTGTGATATAGACCACAGAGGGTAGTGCTTCAAATAATATTGCAGAGACTAATATCCCACGTTAGTAAACGGATGAAAATCCAATCAATTCCCGCAAATCTGAGTAATATAATACCTGTAGTCGTTATAAGGTACAATACTCAAACCAAAGCAACCTCAAGGAAATAGATCGCATAATAGATAGACCTTTTGCTGTACTGGCATACAAAAGACTTTTCTATTGAGTTTAAATATGAAATAGAAAACACTTGATTCTATTTTGCTCTGGACTGGGATTATCTTTGGTGTTAGGAAGATTACTCTGATATAATGTGGCAAGATGGGAGTCTGGTGCAAGATACTGTGAACTGTTTTACGGAGATAAGCTAGCATTGCTTTTAGAGTATAACTAACATAGAAGGCCGAAAACAATTCTCACACTTCATTCATGCTTTCATACTGGAGCCTCATTATTACATTGCTAATAACCTTTGAGTTTTAAATGGGCCGCAGCGAGGTTGGGTATTAATTAAAAATAATGATAATTTATCCCGTTTGTATTGCTTGGATTGAATTACCACTGAATTTTTAAAGGTTTGACGTATTTAGCAGAACTTAGTAATGACTGGAAGCGAGGCGTGTGGGGATCTCACCACCTTGAGCTTACGCAAAGCATTGCCAACAAAATGTATCGTCTATAATTTAATATATAAATTCAAAAATTTTTTTTTAGTTTAATTGGCCCAATAAAATAACATACGTAGTTGAGAGTTAAGTACGTAGTCGCTAAACTGGATTAATTTTAAGATTAGAACGGATATTGGATTAGATTTTGAATACATTATTTTGTAAAGCAGTTATGATAACAAAAAAAACGAAAATGCTATTATTAGTTAGGTCATATAATAATGCAGGCATACAGTATTTAGATTACATGTTATAATTAAATGTGTAAGTATTACTTTTAACAGTAACTTCGTGATATGTTTATTTTTTTGTAATACCTTAATGTTAATCTTACAATATAATTGTCACGGTGGTATAAAAAGGCATACAAGTTATATTATTTGACGGCGATCATTTGATTAACCCAACTAAATACGCGACACAACATAACAATACGGCCTAAGAAACATTTTAAAATGTAATATCATGATAATAAGTGCTGACAGGCATCACATACGTAGTTTGCGAGTGCCAGATCATTTGCAAAATAATCTATCAAGAGCAGCTCTTCGCGCCTAAGAGCTAAACAAGTCTTTCGTTTTATCTGAATAAGCATGAAAAGCTAACCGTCAATACTCAGAAAAAAATAACTGTAATTATTTTATATAATATGTACTTACGCACAATATTTAAACATCTTTGGTGACATACAATGTTATTTCATTATAATGAACGTTATAAATAAAACAAAATTAACGTTAAAATGTTTACGTTACTTATTATGATTTCATTTAAATCTAAAAGATAATGCACAAAAAAAACATAATTCTAAATTAAAAAATAATATTTACATAAGGGTCTACCTAAAACTCAATGAGAATATTTTAATAAATATAAATATCATTACAAAACATCACTACATACTTGGACTTGTTTAATTAATAAACATATTATGTTTATTAATTAAACAAGTCCATTATAAATTAATATGAAAAAAATAATTCAGTTAAAAATAAGCAACGCGTTTCCCTAACGAAATTATTATGAAGCCATCAAAGGGAATTGGTACTATAAAAATATTACCTTATATTATCGACGTAATTTATATTAGAGCATATCTAAATATTTCATGTAATTTATATACGCTATTGATACTGTCACCTTTATTTTAGAATTCTACATCACGTTGTGAAAGGCTGCAGCAGATTGAGTTGAGAATTACTGAAGTAAGTAAAAATGAATATTACTTTACTGGTCAAGAATTCCAGTAATTTTAACAGTAAAAACCTAGCATTAGACTGAAAATAAATAACTGCATAAAATCACGTCTGTTTAAACAAGGATGAATACGCTGAGTACCTACAGTAATGTGGTTAATTAGGCAAGTCACCAAACACTTAATAAATTAAACTGTCAGTTACTAGTACAGTGCGTTTCACGAAGTTCCTTAGCCGTAGTGTTGGCTCTCCTGTCTGTCTTAAGAAAAAAAGAAAAGAAAAAGAAAAATGTTGCCTACTCTAGCAAAATTGTTGCACGAAATGCGAAATGAAATCGATTTTAACGATAGTCGCACCACTTTATGGAGAATTATGAGGGGAATGAGATTTTATTTAAAAAACCGGCCAAGAGCGTGTCGGGCCACGCTCAGTGTAGGGTTCCGTAGTTTCCCGTCCGTCACAATAAGTGTTCCCACTTATGAGTTTAAAAAAAGGCTATTTGTTACGTTGACATACTAAGTACGGAACTCTAATAAATACGGAACCCTAAAAACGGGCTCACAAAGGACGGTGATAACTAAAATAGTATGCAAGTAGTAGAAATTTCAGCGATTGTGCACTCGTAAAATTACGAATATATTTAAGAAGCAACGATTTTTTACCACGGTAGGTCATGAAAGCACGGAAAATCTTAACATCGACTTTTAAAAAGATGACGTCATTACGCAACGTCATCTATCGAACCATTTATGAACTGGTTTTTACCTTAACATTTTGATAGAAGGCGTTAAAAAAATGAATTTTAGTTTTATTCTAAATTGCCTTAGCATGTTCCTGATAGAAGTTTTATGTAGTTATAAGATAATACCGCCAATGCCAAGGAGAGACTAACCAAACAATTTGATAATACCCGAGCCCATCAACTCAGGAAAAATTCTAACAGCGCCAACGCGAAATAGCCCAAAGTACAGCGCCATCTCTCGGGGAATTGGGTTACACTTACTAATTAATACATAGGTACCAGAAGAAGTTTTCGGTGGTAATTTTGGATTGCGAGAAACGATTTTAATAATTCTTTTTTTGTTTGAAAGAAGATACGTTCAGGATAATAAAATATGTAATCGAAGTTAAAAAAAATGCTTGCATATACGATTATACTACAAACTTAGTCCAGAAATTATTTTGTACAACCTTTTTCTCTTTTTTGTACAAAAACTGTTCTTTCCATCAAGTTCAAAATGATTTTCCTAGAAAGTCCTTATAAAGTTCTACTTTCCAGACTTTTTTCATGTTTTCTAAACTTATGGTTCAAATGTTAGGGGGGGGGGGCACATTGTTTTTTACTTTTGGAGCGATTATTTCCGAAATTATTGACATTATCAAAAAATGATTTTTGTAAACCCCTATTCATTTTTAAATACCTATCTAACAATGTATCGCACGTTAGGGTTGAAATTAAAAAAAAAAATATCACTTCCCACTTTACATATAGGGGGGCTACCCTAATAAAACATTTTTTTCCAATTTTTATTTTACCACTTTGTCGGCGTGATTGATATACATATTGGTACCAAATTTCAGCTTTCTAGTGCTAACGGTCACAGACATTAAGCGAGGACGGACAGACAGACATGGCGAAACTATAAGGGTTCCTAGTTGACTACGGAACCCTAAAAAGAGCAAGTCTAAAAGGGATTTGTTAATGGAGAGGTACGATATTGCGGCGTGGCGTTTTCGGTATTTGAAAGAATTGCAGGACAATCCAAATGGAACCCAGCGTCGTATACTTTATTTAAAAATAGTTTTTACAGTTTCCAAAACAAAAAACAAAAAATTATAAGGTAATAATTGTTAAAAAGAACGAAATATCAGTTAACCTCCCTAATATTAAGTAACTTCATTGCTAAAAATATAGCAACACTGTTTTTCCGTATTGCCAACATTACGGCAAATAAACTTCTTATGTAAAACGCACTGTACTGCATATTTTCAGTAACTTTAGTCATTACAACAGAGGGCACCATGGCTGTTACATAACCCTTTTTGCAAACTATATCAGTAAGAAAGATAGCTACTAACAATTCTTATAACAGCAAAACGAAGAGTTGGGTGTTCCGATACTCATGTTTAGGCTTACCCTGCTTATACATTGCAGTAATGAAAACCGAAGCAAATGACTCTAGCCTCACCTCAACTGGAATGACAGTTTATTCTATTTTGTATACTAGGGGGATGAATATCCGTTTTAAGCGGCATTTCTTCTATATTATAGCAAACATGAAGTCTGTTCATTATAAAAATAAGGAGCTATATTTTTACGGTTTTTACAGCTATATTATAATTGGTGTATAATGCAGAGGCACTTATATACTTCATTCATTTTTTAGAGAAAAATCTACGGATTTTTTGAAGTGATACATAATTACGGTAATGGTGCATTCCTTTTGTTCTTAACCCTTTAAAATTCTTTTTCTTTTAAAAACATGATTGATTGATATGAACCACATCAAAGACAACTGGAATATGGTAAGTCATGTAATAAAAACGTTTAGATTACAAATTACTTTCCACATCAAAACCCAGCTGCATCCGATGGCCGAACTTATCAACTTCTTTCCTTTAGGAAATGCTGTTCACGAAGCGTCGGGCCGGTTGTTAAATGCAGTTTTAACAACCAGCCCGACGCTTACACAAGATCCCACTTGATGACGTGGATGTTAGACGGACTTGTCTAGTTTTAAGTATTTTTTATACAAGCAGGGCCTGTTGACAATTATCTCATCTGTAACTTTGGACATCGGTGCGATAGCCCAGAAAAAAAAAATGCTTTGCAGTTAGTAGTTTTTACTAATTAATTTGATATTTAGAATTAGTCTTAACGCGTACCGCCGTATAGTGCCTTGACCATTTGGCCGGAGTAAAATGCATACATATAATGTACATTCTAAAGAACACTTATCCAGCAATTTTTGTGTAAACATATTTCTAAAGATAAAATCCGTTTGAAAGGATCAACAAGCGAAAAGATATGATGTTGTTATCTTTTTTTTTGCAACAGTATTAAGTAGTCATACGAAAAAATCATGTTGATATTGTTATAAATTAACCTATAATATTTAAAAAAAAAAACGTATTGACCAAGACTTTACAGAGGAGCAAGCTTCAGAAATCACTGTTTTAGGGCCTTTAATCAACACACAATGACGCGAGTCTGGCATTACTTTTACAATTAACAACTGTCCAAATGTGCGCGTGTTGACGCACACTTGAAGACTAGATGTTAACATATCTCGAAGAATGCTCGTCTTTTTTATCATGGAAACTAAACTTCAAACATGAGAAATCAAGAATGACGTCTTCTGAGCAAACCTAGTTTAAAAGTTGATTGTAATATTATCGAGATTATTATCGCCGTAAACATTTTGGACACCATCGTTTGTGTACCTACATGACAGTTTTACCGGCAAATGGATGATTTAATGCGGAAAATGTGTCTGCGCGATTACATCAGCAGCGCAAATTAATAGTAGGTATTGTTTTGTTACAGCAACTACCTAGTCACCTAATGAGTCATAACATAAAATCACAAAGCATAATTCTGATATTTACTAAATAGCGAATTGGCGAAGCAGCAAAACGAAATACATGAATATAAATTACATACAGCAAACTTGTATGTTATGATACAGTTTTAGAAATATACATTTCAAATACATTCATTTAGTTTCCGTTTAGCGTTTGTTAGGAATAAATAAAATTTACATATCTATAATTAAATTAGAACATAATTATGGGAAAATCATTAGGAATTCATATAATAAATTAATACAAATAGTCACCTCATTGCATGGATTTTTAAAACAGTAGACATATTATAATGGTTAAGTAACCTCCTGGAGTCGTTCACATGTCCGCGAGAAGCTCCGAGTAATAGTGAGTTGCACTCAGGTAGTCTACGAGGCGCCTAGGTAGAGGTAAGTTGCTGATGAGGTCTCGACGTACGTACT
Organism: Mythimna ferrago; assembly: GCA_910589285.2. NCBI lineage: Eukaryota > Metazoa > Arthropoda > Insecta > Lepidoptera > Noctuidae > Mythimna > Mythimna ferrago. The sequence goes on along the minus strand of OU342673.1, from coordinate 11,711,496 downwards.
TTAATATCACAAACCTGAAATTATAAATAAATCTTGATTTTCAATTCGAATATTATAATAATAACAATAATAATTAATAACCCTGTTCCCGATACCGGTGGGACACTTTTTTTATATTTTTAAATGTTTTTTTTTTTAATTTAAATATTTAAAAATATAATTCATATGTATGTTTAATGAATAAACGAAATAATAATTTATTTGTCTTAGATACAGCAGATCCAAAAAAATATGTTAGTAAGCTAAAATTGAATACGCACATTTATTTCTTGACATGTATCTGTACACAATGCCATAATATTGGACAGTCTAAACGGTCGGCCACAACTCTAAGAATGCTGTTGCTACTGCCGCGGACACGTGTTAGCAGCGATGCGGCCCTCTTACGTAGTATGGCATGAAAGTCATCAATACACGCATCGGCAAACATGCTAGATGCGCTACAGTGCCGCGGCACCGCATCTGCATCCTAAACGCGTTATTATATTAAACGCGCAATGCATTGATTGTCTTCTGCGTATAATTGACCCATAGACTGCACGTATAAAAGGATTGGCAAAACGCCCGGAACACAGTCACTTTTACATCATTAGTGCAACGTGCAAATCTACGAGCCAAAATAATGCATCGGACAGCCCACGCCCGGCGCTCCCTCTCAATACCTTCGCCGTCTGAGAGGTCATCCGATACCCAATGGCCCAAGTACTTAAAACGAGAAACTCTCGGTAGCGATACACCATCTAAGAAAACGGGTGGTACGTGCGTAACCTTATAGTCAGGCGATTGGAACACCAAGAGCTCACTCTTCTTTACATTATACCTGAGCCCATGAGCCCCGGCATCCTCACACACGGCAAGCAGTTTTCGAATGGCGCTTATAGAGGGACCCAACAACACCATATCGTCTGTAACTTATATTATTGATGTACTTCCCATCTATGGTACATCCGTCATTGTTATTGCTGAGCCTCTCGATGAGACCGTTAACGTACATATTGAAGAGACGAGGTGAGGTTAGACCTCCCTGCCTTATTCCACACCCCAACCTGTGCGCATCGGAGGTCACGCCTGCCCACCTTACAATATTAATTTTTATATTAAATTAAATTAATATTGTAAGGAAATACTGGGTGTCTCAGAATAAATTCACTTTTGTAGATGCATTTAAATTAACAAATATATTTTTATTTATAAAATCAGAAACTAATGACATGGGAAGATGTTTTTTTTCTTCAAATAACATTATTTAAAATGTCATCCTTCGCGGTTCAAAACTGTTCAAAGCGATCTCTAACATTCATGAGAACGCGGAATGTTGCGGTTTTTTGCCTAATGTTTTCCTTCATCCCCCTTACAAAGTTCAGACTTCAAACTTCCGGTTATTTTCTTCTCTGAGCTTATCTGGAGATTTGTAGGTACAACAGTAACCCATCAACAGTATTATTATCTGAATTGACGGAAAACATTAGATGAGAAGTAAAATAAAACTGCACTAACATTCTATTCTTATTGTCTTATACTTTGTTTACTTTATCGGGAATCGAATATTTGCTTTATCGCGACAAATGTGGCCGAGTTGTTCGTCGAATTGCGAAGTATTCGGACGAACACGAATGTTTACCGACACTTACCCGGCCGCATAGAAATGCAGTTGGCCGCTAATGTAGACAACCACATCGTGTATACTTGAATTCGATGTTTTAATCGCGACATGTCACGCGATAATGTAGCCACAGCATCGTAGATTTTAAATATTTATATTTACGAAATATATAAATATTTTCAGTAAATGTATAACTGAATCAATAATGAAAACTACTCTGCAATCTGATTAACCTTCCCTGAACTATGTTTGTTTCAGCTTCCAGTCTAACCAGATGCAGCTCAACACCAGCATTTTATGTAGAGCGACTACTTAACTGAACTCGGTAACACATCCGTAAAGGTGAACGCACACTTATCATATAAGAAAATAATTTTTGAATTCTTTATTCTACAGCTATAGGCACAATTTGACACATATTTTTGGCATAATAAGTAACTTCCCACTATTGATATTTTATTAGATCTGGATGTGGTCGGGTCAGGAACCGTGATCCCCAGCCCGACCACAATCGTACTCTTATTACTCAAAAAGTACAAGGCACAAATTCCTGGGATAAGTGGCACAATAAAACACAATTAAAATTATCATTTTGTGCCATAGTAAAATCTCCGTTCCATGTCGTGGTCGGGTCAGGAATCACAACACCGCCAATGTATGCAATGCGCAAAGCAATCACCACTCTGAAGACAAGCGCTCAAGATCCGTTTCGGTATCTGTACGCGTTTCAACAAAGCGGCAACGTCGCGCGCTTGGCAAAAACTTTTATAGCGTGCTGTTGACGTAAAATTTACAACGTCGCATATCATGCGCTTATTGGCTACATAATTTTTTGTTATACATATTGACAAAAAGAATGAAATTCAATTAAATCCCGTAGTATCAGCCGGAATCCCGTGGAATATCCATAAGCGTCAATGTTTGCGGTCAATGAACCTAAATAGCCCTACCGATTCCGATGACTTAGCCACAAATTGCGTTTTTATGGTATGGTAAAAATAAAAATTCAGCTTACCTGCACATATGCTGGAGACTTTGTACACGCTTAAACCTTGAAACCGGGTATAGCAGCTGGACTCGCACTGGCCCAAGCACGGGCCTCAAGTTCAAAAAGAACAAATATCGTCCGCTGCGAGACGTTTCGACCGCATTCTCTATGAATTCTACTATAGTCTGAGCTTTAAACATAGTGCATCCACCAAAACAGAAATTACCTGGAATTTAAACATAAAAAATTCGATTATTCCATTCTATCCGTACTTTTTTTTAAATAAAATTAATTAAAAAATTAAATATAGTAAGGCAACAGGATTTGGGATCAGAATTCCTTGCAGGACGTCATGTTAGGACAAGAATGCAATAAATTACGCCACCAAATGTTATACCGATATTCTGTAGATTTTGAGTTAGTAGGATTTTTAATTTTTAAAATCACAGATTTATTCATTTGAAGCCAGTTTGAAAACTATTTAACGCACGATTGTACTGAAATTTAAGTTATTATCATAATTGATGCTGTAGCAGATCTTTTTTAGTACTTCAAAGTCCAGAAATTACTAAAACTTTGGCAAATATCACTAATCAAAGATTCAATTTTTTGTAACTTTTGCTAATACTTCATACAAAACGCCAAGTGCAATAAAAAAATACTACGCCTGATGTGCATACAAATTACTATAAAAATATACTTGTCTTATTAGCTATTCAGAAAGATATAATTGTCAATGCGTTTGCCTGTGTGACAGGAAATAGAAGAGTTTTATGGGGAGCAGGAAAATTGCAAGACGGTCGTCAGCGTTAGTTAGTTACATCTCTACGCGCGTCGCACAAGCTCCTGTTTTGTTAACTTATTGTTGCCGCGTATCTTGCTCTTGTGCTGTGCTGTGCCTTAATAAGTGCTGACTATGGCTGGATATTCTAATCCTGATTAACATGCTGCTGAGTCGCGGAGAGAACATCAGCTCTGCTTTCCCAACTACCGACTCCTATACACTATAGAAGGCCCCAGATAAACGTGCAATAAAGTACGTTGACCTTTTCCTAATATCTCTGCGTAGGGACACGAAAAACTAACAATGTACTGCTTTTCATTACTATGCAAAGGATACATGTCGATTCAAGACAGCTTTATGTCTTTATTTCCGTTTTTGAAATTAAGAATTTTAACAAATGTAGGAGGGTCAATGACCGTTATTACACGTTTATCTGGAATATAATAGTATCTTTGGATCGACTTATTAGTCTAAGATCCGATTAAGAACGACCTTCAAAGGTCTGTTTAATGGATGAAACGTATTATAAATAATATAACGCGGGAGGGTTGCCTAAGAAACTCCTGGCCAAACATTTTTTTTTTTTGAAATATGCTCCTGTGTGTTTAACGAATAAATTTAATACTAACGGAAAGTATGAAGCCTTTAGAATATAAAAACGTTGGGTTGCCTATTTGTTTTCTAGCATAACTTTGGGTTGCCAGTATAAACAGGTATGTCAATACTAGTAGTACCCACTTGTTTCATTAATAAATTGTATATCAAAAAAACGCTGTTTCATTACGAATAAAAAATCTGGCATGATTATTCATGCCAGATTCAAGCGGTTGTGCATTTTTCAAAAAAAAAAGTCAATTTTTAATTTTTAATTAATAATAGTTTGGCCAGGAATTTCTTAGGCAACCCACCCGCGTTATATTATTTAATATACTAGATTTGTCATAAAATACGTTTCATCCATTAAACAGACCGGTGAAGGTCGTTCTTAATGGTATCCTCTACTATATCAGCGGTTATCTAAAATTGGCAGCATCCAAAGTAGATGGCAAATTGACATTAGTCATGCCACATTAAATTTTTGATAAGTGAAATTTACCAAAGTTTTAGTAATTTTTGGTCTTTTAAGTACGATTTACCAGTAAGCCTGTATAGTCTGTTTAATATTATACAACAACTGTTTCACGTCAGCAGCATTGGTCGGGCGTTTGCCACAAATTCTGATAATTGTACGTAATGTGGTTGATGAGAGGTATCTACTGATGCCTGCCTCATCTAATTATTTTTTTTAAATTGTCGTGACTTATTTGCAAAATAATTATCATTTTATCATTATATTATAAGGCGTATGGAATCTAAGAGTTGTGTTCTCAGGGATTCCATTATCTTCTCTCCTTTTACATTAATGACTGCATATTTACCAAATTGCTATTAAAATTTTTCTATTATTTTATTACGTTCAGATTCTGTTACTAAAAGATTAATCTTCGAAATTGTTTAAAAATCACATAACCAGGTTTTCCACGGCTTCAAAAATTAATTACACTTTAGACAGCTTTATATTTTTTACCAATTTTATCAGATTACCAGTTCCGATCCCGATCGAGCTGAGACTTCAGTAAAAAACAAAAATTATCGAATTCTTACCCTGATCATGTTCGATCCTTACATGTCTAAGACCATTTAATTTAAATGTTAGTGTGAAGATGTAATGGTCATCGCTACTGTCACGGACGATAAATGAACCGTCAGGTTCATTAGAAAGAATCTTTTCAGCAGCTTCCACCGATATGGGGCCCCAATACCAGCCATACTGAAACAAAAGTATATTATGAGACACTGATCAAAAGGCGAAGTTTAATTTGCGATGCAAAGATTGCATCGCAAATTAATTTTAAAGATTAAAATAACACAACAATAACAAAACTGAACTTACATCTTTAACTTTCTGTATGGAAGTAGCGAAGTCCATGACGGTCTCTTCTTCGTTAACGGGGCGGCGCGCACCCTGGTGTACGTGCGCAGGCGGCGGTAGCGGCGGCAGCGCGCGCCGCACGGCCGCGGGAGGCGACTCTTCCGCTCGTTCGCTAACCTTTTCCACATCTGTGGCGTTATCCACCACGGGTTGACGTCGCCATCGAAACAAGTTGCAGAAACTCTGCTTCAAATTAATTGATAGTATCCTTACTGGAGACATTTTAGCCTTTTGGCTTTGATTTGTCTTTTTAACGACTTTATCGCTCTTCTCTAATTCAATGACATCTTTCGGAATGTTTTCTTTATGCTTTTTGTTCTTAACATTCATTCCAAATGAATTTTTGTTTGCTTTCCTGTGGTTATTATTTGTTTCCAAAGTTCTAGTTATTTCATTACTTTCTTTTAAAAATACTGCTGAACTGGCATCCTTACCCATATGTTTTGCATGGATGCCAACATTACTGACTATGGGATTATGCTTTTTATTAATAGTTGCTCTACATTCCGAATCACTTGAACTAGAATAAAGAGTGTGTAAATATTTTCTCATTTCGCGCAAGGTCAAATGCAATGAGTCATTGTCAGAATCACCAGTGCTTTTCTTACAAGACGAACTAGGCAAGCTGTGTCTTTTAGTTTTCACATCTTTACTTCGATTATTTTCTTTTGTTTTATGGCTTTTGTCAACCGGAGTATTATTAGAGGCCGTAGGTTGAAGCGTATTTTTCCCACGCTTTTTGATGTTTCTGGGCGGTTTCTTTCCTTTGTTTCTTACATTACTTTGACTGGGCCGTACCATATCAATGGGTACCGCATAAATGTCGCTATCGAATGGAACATTGTACATATCAGTAATATCGGAGGTTTTAGTAGTCAGCGTATCATGAGAAATAGCCTGAGTAATGAAACTAGAATCATCAGCCTGGAACTGTGTTACAAGCGAGTTGTGGCTGCTAGACAATCGCGACGAAAGAGAATTCCTCGAAGAAGGTCGATTAACACGACAGGGACTCAAGTGAAGAAGCCTTGGACTCGCAAACCTATGGTTCAAACATTGACGCCTTTCGTATAGGGATTCTGGCTTAAATTTTCTTGGGTATATAGGCGAAATATGCCTTGTGCTTATTACTTTAGTGTCTCCAGCATCAAGTGTGAAGACAACAGTCGGAGGCACATGTACAGCCGAACATTTGTTTATGCTATCAGAAGTCGGGCTATCCTGTAAATAAAAACTATTGTAAACATAACAAATAATTTATTTAAAAAACCTTTACCTAAATTAAAATATGGATGGAGAAATGGTGAATCAAAACAAATGCCAGCAAATTAGTACTTGTAATTTTCGGTTTTCAAAAGGCTAATTGGGCAAACATGTTGGTTTACCTAAATTTCTAATCTACAAGATAAAAAGTAAGATAAGAAGATAAGCAGGTCTTTTGTACTCTTTTATCCTTATTTGTTCTTTTCGATTTTAAGTGTTTGTGTGTACATAAATAAATAAGATATCGAGTACATTGAAAAGCATGTCACCAGGTTGGCATTTGACGCGAGAAGCTAATTGCAACATATCATGCTATACAATTTGTGTTTAGATCCAGAATGCTCAACGTGCAGCCTGGTCTATGTATTTAAAAAAAAAAAACATTGATATTGATAAATTAGCAACATACCTGAAATTCAGGAGGTGGTTCTATAGTAGTAAGAGTTACTTTTCCAGGTCCTTTCTTCACAGTATTAAAAAAATCCCCACACATGCGTTCTGAAGTTTCAGTTGATTCGCATAAGGACAATGATTTCTCATCAAAGTCACTTTCTTGCAACTACACAGAAGAAGCCAAAGACATGGACATTAGTTATACTGTAAATATTAGAATAGTTTTGACATACAGAACTGAATGGATTAAAATGTACAACACTAGAATAAGTTCAATCATTTAAAAAAATCTTCGCTTGGCTTTTATATTTCATTCCAAAAACATAGTTAAGGGAAAAACATGAGACAAAATTGTAATATGGTCTTAACTACCCGTAGAAATTATTTTCACACCGCTTATGCACTTAACATATTATTATATTTAAGCAACAGCAGAGAGCAATGTGTACAATTAGATACTTTACATATAAGGCTGATTTTACAATAATCTGATAGCTACCTTGTAAGTTTTGTATAACATGACATATTTGTCTTACAAAATCCATCAAATGACTGTAATTTTTAGATAAAATATTATGACAATAGAAAATTAGGACTAATAATATTATTCTGTGCATAGAGTGCTTTCGCTTGTGATGTGAGCAGCTAAGCATATGATAAAACTTTACTTACTACAAAAAAGAAGCCAAACAGTTGAAATATAAATAGAAATAAAAATGCTTATTAGAGACTCGCACAGGAAACATAAAAAAAAAAATCATATTTTTTCCTAATACAAGATCAAAGAGAAATATAATTACTAGCAAAGCTCAATTTAAAGTTAAGAAGTTTTACAACATTTTATTTAGTTAGTTTACTTCTCTTATTTATTATTAGACCACAAAAAGTTTCTGATTTATCCCTTCGGGCATTACCTAGCATAGCATCATCAGCCTTTTTAATATTCTCACTGCTGGGACTCAGGCCTCCTTTCTAAAAGAGGGAATGGGCCATAATCTACCCTGCAGGCCCAGTGCAGGTTGGTGTATGTCATATATGTTCGTATTTTTGGTTCTAGGACATTGTAGTACCTAGAAGTATCTTAATTTTTTTTTTAAACTGGTATTTAGTATGTTATTGAAAGAGTAAACTTTGGTTGCTAGCGTCCTTCGTGTAAGTTATTCAATAATAAACTGCAGCAGTTGTTTGTTTCTCATGTTTACATGACTAATCACAACCTATATTTATCATAACCTTGACTCAGCTTAGTAACTGATTAGTTGAATGTAGAATCTGCACATCAGTTATAATTTTTATAAATAAAGTCTAACATGTTCTAGTTGTTGTATTGTTTCAACATTACAGCATGCTCTCAGCGCCAAGCTACAATTACAGTGTTTTTGTGATATAATATAATATGGATGAAATAAATAGTAAGCAGTTCACAATTTATACGAGCCAAGCTACACAATTAATGATAGAAATAAGAAAAACAAAACTTTTTTATAAGATTTATTAGCATTTAGTACAAGTACCGTCATGTAGTCATGACATGGGCATATTAGACACATATTGCTTTGTCATGTATACAAGACATTGGCAGTCACAAGTTTAAAAAATTAAATAAAGAGAGAGATACTAGAGGATGATAGCAATATTTAAAAGAAAAACCAAATACTATACAGCAACATTGAAAACAGCAGTAGGAGCATACAATTTTTTTTAATATTTATCTCACCACAAGTTTATAAAAATGATAAAACATAATTAATTTTAGGGTCATTGCGCTGCTTACAGTTACCCAGTTAAATATGGAGTTGAGACTGGTGACTAACAGCCCAGGGAAAATGTATTAAAATGTTGTAATAATGAATCAGAAGACATAACATTTAAAAAATAATAATAAGCATAGCCAAGCCTCAAAATAAAGCCAGCAGTGCAACCCACCAAGGGCAACCTTTACCTTGGCAGAATAAATATATTTCCAGTTTTTATTTATTAGGTCTGTTAAATTTAGTTTTTAGCCAATGATTCTGATGTTTGGCTTTGCAAACTTCTGACGACTCTGTGAAGTCAAAAGCCAATCATTATAAATTTAAATTATATGTATGAGGTGCAAATAAAGCCCCCATTTGGCCATCCTACTTTAAAATATCAACCCACATTTTGGCCCCAATTGCAAAGAAAAAAGTGTTTATTTCACTTGCTTAATGACAGAAATGTCTAGGACTATCCCAGATTAAAATTTCAGTTCCAGAAATAAGCAACTGAGAAAGTTAGATAAAGTTGCAGCACAAAGGTTTCTTTTTTACCATTTTTGTACTAATTCCAAAAATTAACTCGTGATTCGTTTTTTAACATTTTGAGAAAAACTACAAGCACTTATGCATAACAAATTACGCAAATACGACACTGGCAACAATTATATAAACGTGCATACGTACTTATTATTTCTTCGTTTATCTAGGATTTTTCGCCATTGTTAGAACATTGAAAATGTGTATACCTCATAAATTCAATAATTGTAGAATCAAATCGTTTTAGAGATTTTTTGTTTACAACACATTGTGTCTATATCGGCATCAAAACTAACAATCTACTTTTACATTCTTTACGTAAAAGAAAAGAAGCATAAACATGAATAAAAGGCACTAATTCTAATGTTATCTTGTGAAGAAAATTTCTAGTGATTAGCTCACCTCGGATGCGACGTGATGCCATCCACTGGCAGAATCACTAGAAAAAGACCCACTAGTAATTATAAGACCACTATCTTCGCTTAACGGAGGCGCCTCAGAATGTGTTGAAAAAGGCGGAGACTCCATTACCCAAATGTTTATTTAAGATAACTAACATGAACCAAAAATGGACGTAAAATTCTGTATTTTCATAAAAATATTGAAGAAAATACTACTTTGTTAACTACATTTCATTACACTTTGCAGACTCACTTACTTTTTAAGTAAGCCCTACCTACCTAAAAATGTTGACTTGGATACTAGCGAAATAGGCAACCCACTGTTACACTATCCAATGTCAATTATTATATTGTCTATGTCAGCTGTTTTTATAAATTCAATCAATCCGATTTCTAAAAACTAAAAAAGCTATGTGTACACGAGACGACTATAGTAAAGTATGTGCGATAAAAGAATGGTCGTAGCGTAAAGTGAAAACAACATTAAAGTTTTTATGTGGCAACCTAACCCAGCCATCCGTCAAATCTCAAATACCCCAGACGACATATCTTTGTTAATCATGTTATTTTTTATGGCTATTAATTAAGAGTTGAAGTTATTGTGATTTTTTAAACGAAATCATAAGAAATGTGATAAAATATTTCACAGAGTCACAAGGGACAATAATAGTAGAGGTCAGTGCATAAAAAGCATTAGAGAACCCTCGCACGCGCCCACGCTTGGCGCGTGGATGGGGCGCTCTTAATGTTGCCACCCTAGAGTCTGTCTAAGAAGTCAACCGACTTGTGTAATCAATAGAATAAAATGAAATCTGATGTAGTCAACGCTGGTTCAATAAATTAAGAGATATTGATCATTGTTTTCTACTAGAAGAACCAAGGGACAATAATAGTAGAGGTCAGTGCATAAAAAGCATTAGAGAGCCCTCGCACGCGCCCACGCTTGGCGCGTGGATGGGGCGCTCTTAATGTTGCCACCCTAGAGTCTGTCTAAGAAGTCAACCGACTTGTGTAATCAATAGAATAAAATGAAATCTGATGTAGTCAACGCTGGTTCAATAAATTAAGAGATATTGATCATTGTTTTCTACTAGAAGAACCTTATAAAAAGTATCGAATTTAAGTACTTTTTAAATCTATACATATAATAAAATCGTAGGAAAGTCAAAACTGTACATTGAATATTTTTTTAAAAGAATACTTGGGGCGTGATCTACAATCGATATCGAAGCCAAAAATATAGTTTATAGAATTTTTGTCGGTTTGTCTGTTTGTCTGTATGTATGTCCGGGCTAAACTCAAAAAGTACTGCATGGATTTACTTCAAATTTTGCATGAATATTACTAAGAGGTCGGGTCAACATATAGGCTACTTATTATCACGCTATCACCTACGGGGGAGGAGCTGTGAATCTTTATTTTTCTTACGCATCCTATGACAGCGTGTAATCTAACGACGCATATTTAAATGTTGGTTTTGAGTAAGCCATGCTATTATCTAGCTTTACACTATAAAAACTACGCCATTAAAGTAACTTGGGCAGAGAAACATAGTTTAATGAATGTTAGTAGTATAAAGACAATTTTAAAGCAGCGCCATCTATGAGATTTCATAAAAATCAAATCAAGTTACATGTTAAAACTTTTTTGAAATTAATAATTTAAATATTATCATGTTGGCGAGGTTAGTAGTTAGTTATTCTTAAAATTCATAGATGGTAATGTGCATTTTCTTCACAATTATTATAGTTCGTTTTGACAAATTCAAGTTCCAAAAAAACCCTCAAAATCTTGAGCAGAGTTGAGGAAGACAATTTAAAAAAAATGCGGTGTTAGGTATTACATGGTGGCATTTTTCAGACTTTGTGAAGTCGACCAGTTTGCGAGATCCCTTACGTATGACGAGGTGCCTTCATATTACACGTACGACAAGCAAAGGGGTGTATTTAACCGACGTCGACGAGGAGGTGCTGTGAAAGGTTTTCCGGGAATTTTCAAGGACACCGCATTGGGTAGGGTTTATACCATGCACCCAAATAGTGGCGAATGCTATTTTCTGCGGTTGTTACTTCACACTGTCCCAGGCCCAACGTCTTTTGCCTTTCTGAGGACATTTAATGGCGTGGAGTATCCCACTTACCGCGCAGCCTTTTGCCTAATTGGGATGACACCCTCGCGGAGGCAAGCGTCAGTGACAGTCCCAGCCGCATGCGTCATCTGTGTGCCATCATCTTGGTGTTTTGTGGAGTCGCGAACCCGGTAGCTTTGTCTCAGTTCACTTCAAGATGTGGTCATTTCTATCGGCGGCAATCCACTGATCGAATATGGGTTACCAGCTCTCCAATCATTACCACATCAAGACCGTGGAAATCGGGAGTATAACGCTGAGACAAATTACGATCCGGGCGAAATGACCATCATACGAAATTACCATGTCAATTTGTTCTCGTGAGAGCAAAAACAAATTTATGACACCGTCCTTGAAAGCGTTGGGCAAAACCAGGGTAAAATGTTTTTCTTGGATGCTCCTGGAACAGGAAAAACATTTGTTACCACTGACATACTTGCAGAGGTCAGGAGGCAAGGCAAAATTGCTATTGCTGTAGCGTCGTCGGGAATCGCTGCCACACTGCTTCCGGAAGGCAAGACAGCACATGCCATGTTAAAAATTCCCATCGATTTAGAGAACGTCGAAACGCCTGTTTGTGGTGTGTCACGTAACAGCGATAAGGGACACGTGCTCAAGGATTGCTCTCTGATCGTATGGGATGAGTGTACGATGGCCAATAGGAAGACAGTTGAGGTCGTGGACAGAACCCTGCAGGACATCAGCAGAAACGAACATTTGATGGGTGGTGTCACAGTTCTGTTCAGTGGCGATTTTCGGCAAACACTTCCCGAGGTGACGCGGGGATCGAGGGCTGACGAGGTGAATGCTTCGTCGAAACGATCTTCGTTGTGGTCACGAGTTCGTACACTGCGCTTGACCATTAATATGAGAGCTCGGCTCGGCGGCAATGCACGTGCTCAAGAATTCTCCGATGTTCTTCTAAGTCTTGGTAAAGCCACTCTACCAGAAGAGAGAGGTGGACAGGTGGTGCTTCCAGAGTCTCTCGGTAGAGTGGTATCCAGCTTAGAAAAACTCATTCACTGTGTGTACGGAGACATCAGTCGTATACCGCACCAGCAGAATTCTTGGGTGTGTGAGCGGGCCATTTTGACATCCAAAAATGATCAGGCTGCAGCAATTAACGAATGCATTCTCTCGGAAATTGAGAAGAATGAAGTGGTCTACACCTCGATAAACACTGTTGTCGAGCAAGATGACGCCACACATTATTCCGTAGAATTTCTGAACTCCCTGTCAGCAAGTGGACTTCCGGCGCATACCATCAAGCTGAAGGTCGGTGTCCCGATTATGCTTCGAAGTTGTGACGGGACCCGCCTTAAAGTCATCTCGCTCCACACAGACACACCATTGAGGCGGAAATTCTTACGGGTTGTGGCGTCGGCGAGGCAGTATTTATACCACGCATTCCCCTCATACCCCATAACTTCCCGTTCCAGTTCAAGCGCGTAAAGTTCCCTGTGTGTGTTTGCTTCGCGATGACCATCAATAAGTCGCAGGGGAAGACACTAAGGGCAGCGGGTGTCGACCTCAGGACGAGTTGCTTCTCACACGGGCAACTGTACGTCGCTTGCTCCCGCGTCAACAGTCCTGACTCTCTTTACATTTTGGCTCCTGGCAGTATAACTACCAACGTAGTTTATAGGGAAGTCTTGTAAGGTATGATACCTTTGTACGTATTTTTACTGTTTTGTGTCCTGGAATGTATTCCTGCATTATTTTCTCTATTTCCTTCAGTCACATCTTATGACTGAACTCAGCAGGATTCTCATATAACTCTCTTCACTTGCTTCGTTTGCAAAAAAAAACTTATAATATAATGCTATTTTAAAAGTTGTTTATTTATAATGCGATAGCGACACTGGCACCTTAGGTATTTTTAGTGCTGTAGAGGCTTCACGCAGACGACGTCGCGGGCAGCAGCTAGTAATTAAATATAATATAAAATTCCCAAGTCGGATGTCTTTTTAGACAGACTAGATATTTTTCTCTCATATGATTAAAATGAGATCAGAGATCAGAGAAATAACAAACAACTTTTGTAACTCAAATTGTATTATAGATAATTATTACGAAATGTCTCGAGAGCAAAATTATTTCGAAAACGAAGGCGAAATGTATTATAATATGTATTTCTATTGTACATAATAAGCCCTAAATTTATTTTAGTTTAGTATTCTTTTACTTTTAAAATAAATAATCGAACATTATTGTTAGCGACGATATGTAATTAAGTATTTATATGTTATAATTTCTAATTAGTTTGTTTGATCTGTCTCTCATAATGGTACTTTTTCTAATAAGATTGTAAGTGTTAGCGACCATACGTTAATAATTGTTTATCAGTTTCAATGTCTAATTAGTTTATTTTTTATGGTATGTATTTTCTTTCTATGAATTTACGTTAAGTGTTTTGCATTCCCGCCACTAGAGGCGCCACTTGTACCATATTAGGTATGTAAGCTTAGGTACTAGGAAAACTTTACCTTAACGAGAGCCGTTTTCAGTTTTTCATTTATTTAAGGTGTAAATTAAGGATTTTAAGACTGATTTCTATGTAAATAATTAAAATAAGACCGTCCTAAGATTAGAGACATAAGAAAATATTGTAAGGAGTGTTTTACCACAGAAAAACAGCAAATTTCAGTTTTCCATACAAAGTCCACCTGCGCTCTGATTGGTCAATAGAAGGAAAATTGGTGCCGTGTGCAAAATTGTAGGGCCCTGATTGGTCTGAATTGGTTATAAAAAAGGGGCATTTTCTGTGGTCAGGCATTCCAAATCCAGCAGTGTAAGAAGAAAGCAGCAAGAAAATAAATAGAAGAAAACTCTGAAGAAAAGTGTTCACACCCGACGAGGTTGAGGACATCGTGAAAAGGCTTCAACCACGGAAAGCCCCCGGTGCCGACGGCATCACGAACAGAGTGTTCAAACTCTTCCCCCCCCAGCTCATAATGCTAATGACCGCCATCTTCAATGGCGCATTAAGCAATAATATATTCCCACAAGCGTGGAAACAGGCCACCGTTATCGGCATCCCCAAACCAGGCAAGCCCAAGTCTGACCCCTCTAGCTACCGTCCCATCAGTCTCCTCAATGTTCTCGGTAAGATCTACGAGAGGCTTATTTATAAGCGACTCAAAGATTTTGCCGAAACCAAGGGTCTCATCCCCGACGAGCAATTCGGGTTCCGTACCGAACACTCGTGTGTCCATCAAGTTCACCGCATCGTGGAGCACATAAGCGTTGGCTTCCAACGTAACACGATGACGGGCGTCTTGTACTTTGACATAGCGAAAGCATTCGACAAAGTCTGGCACAATGGCTTATTATATAAGCTATACCAACTCGGTGTGCCAGATCGTCTCGTGCTCATCATGCGAGACTTTCTGTCGAATCGCACCTTTCGCTATAGAGTCGAGGGAGCTCTGTCCTCCCCGCACCCCATCAGAGCAGGAGTCCCTCAAGGCTCCGTTGTTTCCCCTCTAGCCTTCACGTTGTTCACCAGCGATATCCCCAAAAGTAAAAAGTCTAAGTTGGCGCTTTTCGCTGACGATACGGCTATTTACTACACAGGTCATGACCCCAGAGTTATCGCTCGTAATCTCCAAACCTCCGCAAACATTTTGGGTAAATGGTTCCGGAAATGGAGAGTCGAGGTTAACCCTGATAAGAGTCAAGCCGTTCTCTATGCGAGACGGCGGAGATCTGACCCCCCTCCCCCTCCGATCACCATGTACGGCAAGCCGATCCCCTGGGAGAAGCAAGCCAAGTACCTCGGAGTGATCCTCGACGAACGCCTATCCTTCGCCGAGCACATAAAGCAGGCTCGCTCGCGAGCTGCTTTCGCTCAGGGTAGGCTTCACTACCTACTGACTGCCCGCAGCAAATTGTCACGCAAGTGCAAGTTGCGCCTTTTCACGGCAGTCATTCGCCCGATCATGACGTATGCCTGTGCAATCTTCGCACACGCCAAGGCCCGTCACCTCCACCGGATGCAGACCCTCCAAAACCGCACCCTCCGAAAAATCCTCGGAGCCCCCTATTACATCCGAAATGAGAATCTACATTTAGATCTCAGAGTCCCCACCATCCAGCAGTTCATGAAACGCCTGTGTAAGCGTTTCTTTGACACTGCTGTGAAGCACCGCAACCCCCTTATCGCATCGGCAGCCCGATACGAACCCTCCCGCATCTCCAAGATTCGCCGCCCTAGGCATACCCTAATCGCCCCCGACGACCCCACTACCCTGCTCCAAGAGAGCCGTAGGGAAACTAGCACAGTTAAAAAACACTACAGACCGCGTTCCTTCCGTCCTCGCCGCCGAGGCCCGCCGCGACAAACCCGTAATTGTCCTCCCCGTCCCTTGCTCGAGCCAGCCCGCGCCGCTGAGCCAGTAGTCTAAAATTCCCCTATAATAATAATAAAATTTTGCTAGACCCAGCCCGTCCCTTTGCTGCCCTCCCCCAGCGACGCCCTAAGCCGAGGCTCGTACCCCACAGGGGGTGCCCTTAGCGTAGTCGCTTAGTTTTAAGTAGTATAGTAAGCCCTGGCTGGAGGCTTTGATTAGAGATCAAGGCCGCCACAGGCAAGTCCGGTTAAGCAGCCGACAACCTCCTAGGTTGACCTGCGAGAGGCCACACACTAAAAAAAAAAAAAGAAAAGTGTTATTATTTGCTCCTCCTGCTACCACCGAACACTCTCCAGTCGACATCCCGCCAGCGAGCCCGTTCCACAGTAACACACAAAACACGAGCGTCAACAATTGGTCCTTCGAAAGCCGGATTGGGTTCAAGAAAACTGGGAAGATGCCAATGAATACGAGATCAAGATTGGTGCAGTCGAAAGCTACAACTATGAGTGAAAATAACGCCACAACGGATACTACGGGTACCGGTACGACGGATTGGAGTATGAATACGCCGAGCGAATCTACGAGTGCGATGACTACGGACGCGTCGATTTTAAATCGTTCGACACTTACAAGAAGATCGCCGCCGAGCAGCGTATACGAACGTCGGCAACCCGTACTTCATCCTAAGGACACTGCCGGAGAGGAATCAACATCGAGGGAAGTGACTGATACCGTACCCTCAACCAGTACTATCGAAGCTTTAATTCCCGCTCGCCAAGAAGAGAGTCATTCATCGCCGCAGATTCAAGAAAGAAGTGTCGCAGTGAAAACGCGTCTGAACGATGGAAGTACCCCAACGTCCAGAGAAGAGAGTCTGCAGCGGCCTCACCCTAAGAAGACGACCTGCGATCTAGACACACATTCTGTTCGTTCGTCGCATAGGAAGAGAGCAGAAGCGCAAGCAAGAATGACAGTAGCACTACGGGAATTAGAACTGGCAGAAGCACGATCAAAAGTCGCTCAAGCTGAAATAGAGCTTCTTGACGCGGAGTCAGAAGAAGAAGACGGTGCTGGAGAAGAGCTGTACGAGAAAACTCGAGAAGTTAAGCAGTGGTTCATCCAATCTGGGGACAGGCTTAAGGATCGAAGACCGATCGAGACAGAAGAAAAGAAAAGCGATATCCAGGAGTTAGCTTCAGTCATACTTAAATTATCCGAGAAGTCACGTGACAACGTTTCATCGAAGCATTTTGAACTCCCTCACTTCAACGGGTCCTGTGAAGAATGGTTAGCCTTCAAGAGATCATATGAAGACATGGCCGCTTCTTTTAGTAACAATCAGAATCTAGCGCGCCTTAGAATAGCAATCCAAGGAAAAGCTAGAGAAGCTGTCCAAAGCCTGTTGTTCACCGCTGACGACCCACGTGAAGTTATCAAGGGACTGGAAGCAAGATTTGGAAGACCTGGAGCGCTGGCATTAGCAGAACTAGAAAAAATGAAAAACCTGTCGAAAGTCGGCGAGAATCCAAGCGACATTTGCATATTTGCAAGCAAAGTGAAAAACGCTGTCGAGACAATCAAGGCCTTAAAGAAACCACAGTACCTCAGTTCTCCTGAAACACTGAGAATTATAGTCGACAAGATGCCAACATCCATGAAATTTCGTTGGTTTGCTTACCACAGAAGCAGAAGAGATGAAGAAATTCAAGAACTACTTCTCGTCGAAGCGTTCCTAGAAACAGAAGCCGACATGTGTGGGGACTTTGCTCCACCTGAAGTGTCCTCGGAGCAAAAGAAGGCAAT
The DNA here is from genome assembly GCA_910589285.2 of Mythimna ferrago. NCBI lineage: Eukaryota > Metazoa > Arthropoda > Insecta > Lepidoptera > Noctuidae > Mythimna > Mythimna ferrago. Next base: position 11,693,530 of record OU342673.1, on the reverse strand, counting down.
AAGAAGACCCATACACACGGTACAAGAAGCGTCACAAGAAAAATACAAAAAATCTTGTCCATTCTGTGAAGAAGAGCATTTCGCAATAGAATGCAAGAAATTCAAAGAAGCTAACATAAATGAAAAATGGGATATGATTAAGAAGGCAAAGATATGCTTCAAGTGCCTTCGATTCAAGCACTCGAGAATCAACTGTAAAGCTCCAGTCTGCAAGCAATGTAAAAGATGGCATCATACCATCCTGCATTCCGACAAGCCGCCAGTATCAGTAGAAAAAGAAGCGAACAAAGAAGTCTCAGGAAGCGCATCAGAAGAAAAGGTCGCCTCAATCCACAACACAAGAGGAGAAAAGAAGGCATACCTGAAGATCATCCCAGTAGACCTTTATGGTCCAAAAGGCCACGTTCGCATATTAGCGTTGTTGGACGAGGGGTCAACAGTTACGCTCTTGGACGCATCAGTTGCTGAGAAGATTGGAGTCCAAGGAAAGCAAGAAAAACTGACAATCGAAACAGTCGGCGGGAAGGTATTAACGAAAGATAGTTCACAAAAGATCGAGTTGAAGATAAAAGGGGCTCATAGAAGAGAAAAAAGAACTATCGTTGCAAGAACCATTGACGACCTGAAGCTATCTGAACAATGCATAGATAAGGATACCGTGCAGAATTGTCAGCATCTAAGGGCAATTGAAAATCAACTCCTCTACGTCACCGAAAGGCCCAAGCTACTGATAGGCCAAGACAACTGGGGACTGATAGTAACAAGAAGACTAAAAAAGGGCAAACCATCCGATCCTGTAGCCTCACTCACCAACCTAGGGTGGGTCTTACACGGATGCGAAACAGGGACGACTGCCTTAGTAAACTTTATTCACTATGGCAGATCGACCACTAACGAAGAAAGGGTAGAAGAAATCGTCCGAGAACACTTTCAGCTGGAATCTCTTGGGATTCAAAATCGGTCACCAACCAATGACAGCGACAGAAGAGCACTAGAAACCCTTGAGAAAACTACGAAGAGACTGTCAAGCGGACAATATGAAACAGGTCTTCTGTGGAAGAAAGAAGACGAAAGCCTACCCAACAACTATAATCAAGCAATCCGACGCCTTTTCAACATCGAAAAGAAATTGGATCAAGATCAAGAAGCTAAAGAGCACTACGAGAAGCAGATCCAGAGTTTAATCGAAAAGGGATATGCAGAGAAAGCTCCTGCAACTTCAAACAAAGGAAGAATATTCTACTTACCCCATTTCGCCGTTATGCATCCAGTTAAGAAGAAGCTGAGAATAGTGTTTGACGCAGCTGCCAAATTTGAAGGGAAGAGCCTCAACGATGCCTTACTCTCAGGCCCTGACCTATTGCAGTCACTGTTTGGCGTGCTGCTACGCTTCAGAGAAGGACCAGTGGCTGTCATGGCCGACATTCAAGATATGTTTCTTCGAGTTAAGGTCAGAGAAGATGACCGAGACAGCCTCAGATTCCTGTGGCGTGGAAGCCGAAGAACGGGCAAGCCTGAAGAGTATAGAATGTCGTCAATCATCTTTGGAGCCGCATCATCACCAGCAACGGCGATATATGTAATGAACAAAAACGCAGAAGAATTCGAGAAAACTCATCCCGAAGCAGTGAAAGCAATACACAGAAATCATTACATGGACGATTATCTACAGAGCTTCGCGTCTACAGCCGAAGCAAAGAAGATATCAAAAGAAGTAAAGGATATTCACGCAAGAGCAAACTTTCATCTGAAGGGTTGGGCCAGTAACAATTCGGCCGTACTTTCAGAAGTAGAAGACACCAATAAAGAAGTTTCCCTGCAACTGACGAAGGAAGAGAAAACTCTGGGGCTAAGATGGCTGGTAAAAGAAGATACACTAGCCTTCAATGTTGGACTACGCAACACTTCAAAAGACCTCCAAGATGGTAGAAGAACTCCAACAAAGAGAGAGGTTACGAGTGCGGTGATGTCTACCTTTGATCCAATAGGTTTTGCAACACCAGTCTTAATACAAGGAAAAAAGTTAATTCAAAACATTTGGCGAACGAAAATAGACTGGGACGAAGTAATTAATGAATCACAAAAAGAAACCTGGATAAACTACTTAAAAGAAGTATCGGCGTTAGCAAGTTTGAAGATCCCAAGGTGCATCTCACCTCGTAGCAGAAAGGGACAGCTGCACACGTTTACTGACGCAAGTGAAGAAGCCTACGCAGCAGTAGTCTACTGGAGGACAGTTGAACCTGGAGGAAAAGTCCATATCTCCATGATCGCTGGCAAAGCGAAAGTGACGCCTACGAAACCAGTATCAATTCCAAGGTTAGAGCTACAAGCGGCATTGCTTGGCAGCAGACTAGCTGCCACGGTCGAAGAAGAATCGGAGCTCGAAATATCGAAGAAGATCTACTGGACCGACTCTAGCACAGTACTGCAGTGGATAAAAGCGGAACCAAGAAAGTTTAAAACTTTCGTGGCCAATCGTCTGGCAGAAATCGAAGAGAAGTCCAAGCCAGAAGACTGGAGATGGGTCCCGACAAAAGATAACCCAGCAGACGACGCCACGAGGGGAACCCCAATCGAATTCGACCACAATGCCAGATGGTTCAAAGGTCCGTCATTTCTACGTCAACCAGAAGAAGAGTGGCCGTTTCACGACTTCAAACCAGAGGGTATCATGCCAGAAGAGAAGAACAAGCAAAAGGTGTTGGTGATAAAGGCTGCAGAAGACGTCCTTCTAGATCCAGAGAGGTTCTCAAGCTGGGAGCGACTACTACGCACTACAGCTAGAGTGGTTGCCTTCACTTGCTACTTATTGAAGGCCCGTCGTAAAGCAACCACCACCGCCACGCGCTCGAGGGACGAGTCCTGGAAACTTCAAAGTAAAACCCAGAAGAAAGACGAACGAAAATCAAACCAATCAGCCAACAAAAACGAAAATAAAAGACAGTACCTACCCCTGGAAGAAGACCACTTAAAGAAGGCCGAAGAGTTATTAATGAAGATGAGCCAGAACGATAGTTTCGCATCAGACATAAAGAATTTGAAGACAGAAAAACCGTTAGAAAATATAAGTCGGCTCAAGAAGATAGACGTTTATATAGGAGACGACGGAATTATCAAACTAAGAAGCAGGACGATGAAGTTCCACGACAAAACCGAAAGGAAGATGAATCCCATCATCCTAGATGGAAAACAGAAGGTAACGCGTCTCATTATTCAATATTACCACAAGAAGTTCCTTCATGGAAACACTGCTACAGTGATGAACGAAATCCGACAAAAGTATTGGATCCTAGGTTTAAGAGCGACTCTAAAGGCAGTCGCATACAACTGTCAATGGTGCAAGACAAAGAAGAGCTTACCAGAGATACCCCCGACGGGAGACCTACCGAGCGAGAGACTACAGCATCATCAGCTCCCGTTCTCTTGCGCAGCCGTAGACTACTTCGGGCCGATGCAAGTCATAATTGGGAGAAGAATTGAGAAGCGCTGGGGGGTATTATTTACCTGTCTCACCACCAGAGCCGTACATCTAGAGATAGTGCCCTCTCTTAGCACTAGCTCGATGATTATGGCACTTCGACGAATGGCAGCTAGAAGAGGAATCCCAAAAATTATGTTCAGCGACAACGGGACCAACTTTGTTGGAGCAAAGAGGGAACTAGAAGAGGCCGCACAAGAAAAGGGCATTAAGTGGAAGTTTATTCCCCCAGGATCTCCGAACATGGGAGGCGCCTGGGAGAGACTTGTGCGTACTGTCAAAACGGCTTTGGCAGTGGTTCTCAATGAAAGAAGCCCACCCGAAGAAGTGCTACATACGCTTATGACCGAAGTCGAACACATCGTCAATTCGAGACCTCTCACCTCAGTCAGCATGGACCCAGAAGACGAAGAGAGTCTGACACCGAACCACTTCCTACTGGGGAGATCGTGCGGAGCAATGGCGCCGGGAGAATTCGACGACACGGAGCTAATCGGAAAGGCGAATTGGAGGACCAGTCAAAGACTTGCAGACCACTTCTGGAGAAGATGGATCAAAGAGTACCTGCCACTCTTAATGCCAAGGAAACTTAAGGGCAAAGAAACCAAAGACCCAAGAGAAGGTGATATCGTGCTAATAGTAGACGCCACATTGCCACGAAACTCGTGGCCTCGGGGAGAAGTTGTCAAGACATATCCTGGACCAGATGGAAGAACCAGAGTGCTGGACGTGCGGACATCGGGAGGAGTACTTCGCCGCCCAACTCGACGGGTCATCGTGCTGGTTCCTGCGGCATCGTCGCCTCCAGAGGATAAAGTGCTGCGCACCGTGGGGGAGAATGTTAGCGACGATATGTAATTAAGTATTTATATGTTATAATTTCTAATTAGTTTGTTTGATCTGTCTCTCATAATGGTACTTTTTCTAATAAGATTGTAAGTGTTAGCGACCATACGTTAATAATTGTTTATCAGTTTCAATGTCTAATTAGTTTATTTTTTATGGTATGTATTTTCTTTCTATGAATTTACGTTAAGTGTTTTGCATTCCCGCCACTAGAGGCGCCACTTGTACCATATTAGGTATGTAAGCTTAGGTACTAGGAAAACTTTACCTTAACGAGAGCCGTTTTCAGTTTTTCATTTATTTAAGGTGTAAATTAAGGATTTTAAGACTGATTTCTATGTAAATAATTAAAATAAGACCGTCCTAAGATTAGAGACATAAGAAAATATTGTAAGGAGTGTTTTACCACAGAAAAACAGCAAATTTCAGTTTTCCATACAAAGTCCACCTGCGCTCTGATTGGTCAATAGAAGGAAAATTGGTGCCGTGTGCAAAATTGTAGGGCCCTGATTGGTCTGAATTGGTTATAAAAAAGGGGCATTTTCTGTGGTCAGGCATTCCAAATCCAGCAGTGTAAGAAGAAAGCAGCAAGAAAATAAATAGAAGAAAACTCTGAAGAAAAGTGTTATTATTTGCTCCTCCTGCTACCACCGAACACTCTCCAGTCGACATCCCGCCAGCGAGCCCGTTCCACAGTAACACACAAAACACGAGCGTCAACAATTATCTTTAACTTCAAAACATACCCTAAATCGATAATTTTTCATGTTCGATTTTGTTCTTGGGATCCGTCGATTAGTTATAATACATTTATTTACGTACATAAAGGAATGTAAACAAATAGATTGAATGAGGTACAGGTTATTTTCATTAGCATAATTATTACAAAAAAAAATCATGAGAACCTTGTAAATCTAGCACTCATAGCATCAGAATCCATGCTAGTCTTTATCAGAAAGATTAGATGAGTCCATTGTCAATTTAAGCTTTGTTAATTTATATGCAGTGATATGACGCATTTCCATTATGTACTATTAAGTAAATAATTCGATTGTAGATTTTTCACTATTTTTTTTCATCCGTCGCATGAAGTTTGCAGAGTTCATATCGTCACGAAGTCATTAAGGTTTAAATACATAGTAGTATCAGTCCATTTACAACTAGATAACTCTCTTTTCCTGCCCCGCTCCGCGACCAGTCGGGTACCAATATGTAAGGGAATTTTATTGTTATGGTCACTCGAAAAATTATTTGACAAATGAGTCTAAGTTTGGAAAATCCATAATCTCCTGTCACTGGAATAGGAAAAAAAAAGTTTGGAAAATGGTACCGTAGGCGTAGACCCGATATTTTCTCATTTCTTTTTTAAGAGAAATGAGAAAATATCGGGTCCTGGGGCTCGTTTGATTTCCAAGATAGAGTCTGTGCGGAAAGTAAACCATCGTGGGATTTGAGGGCGCTGCTGTAGATAAAAATCGTTTTTGTTATGTAAGCAACATTGTGACGTCATTATAGTGCGACTGTTAAATCTTGATATTTTGAAACTATGTTAGACTAGCTTCTTCCAGCGGCTTCACCCTATAATAAAAATTATCCTATTGGCTGAATGTGCTATATTATTGCAATGTTTATGATTAAGTTCATCTGTCTAGTAGTTTTTGCGCGACACATCCATACATACGAGTACCTCCATCCATCTTCACAAACTTTCGCATTTATAATATTAGTAGCCTATTTATTGAACTTGCTCACGTGATGAAACTTAGCAAAAATATAGGTTATAAGCTATATTATTGCAACGTTTATCATTAAATTCATCCGTTTATAAGTTTTTGCGTAATGAGTAACAAACCGTTAATTGTGGCGACACCTGGTGGAGGCTTATGTCGAACAGTGGACGTATTTCGATTGTAATGATGATGAACATTTAAATGCAAACACGAACCGGTAAAGGAAAATATCGTGAAGAAACTGCTGTACTGCCTATCTAGGTAGGTTCCACCCAGTGGCGTGCCTGATGCCTTTACAGGGGGCAAGCCAAGGAATCTTGACCTAACTACTACTTACGTATTAAAAAAAATCTCGTGCTACCACGTGTCATCAGTGCAGTAATGCTGATTTTTCTGAATTGCTACACTACTATTAACAAATATAATGTTAATAGTAAGTAATAAATAATGATAACAAAAGCTTCACCACAACAACTTTATCATCATACCAATAATCGTGAAGTTTGAATACATGAATAGAAAAAAAAAATTGTATTCTAATTCAAATTGTCTATCTTTATTTAAAACTGATTTTATTACTTACACCAGCGTAAAAAGTTTGTGAACATTTTAATTCTACCAACAGATCCGCCATAAAAAAAAATTGTTTGCAATTCGGAAAAATCTTCGTAACTCAATTCGGGAATTGATTTCATAGGTAAATTTGTACAGAATCCTCAGTGTGCGAGTCCGACTCACACTTGCCCTTTTTTATTTTAGTTACTGTATCCTTACTCAAGCCTGAAAAGAAATATTCTAAGTTAGTCGAAACGCATTATAAATTTAAAGTATCAATACTCTTTATACTAGCCATCGAAAATATTGACCAAAACAAAATAAACAAATATCGTCATGTTTAAATGAATTTCCGTTTAATTTATATATATTTGGAGATAACAGGGACAGGAGTTTACATAAGAAGTCTAAAAACATTAAAATAAAAGTGTTACGTACTAAAAAAACAGCATACCAATGTTTCCCAAGTTCGTGACTTTGTATTGATCAATAATGGTGTGATTTGCCATTTGTTATCTTTGGCAAAACTATAATATATTAAATATTATTTCCTTTGCAGCTCAGTGAAATTTTTTATCACATTTCTGAAGATTTCAATTAAAAATCACAATAAAATAACATAGAAAACAAACCGGTGTCATCATGATATGACATTTGGCATTTGACGGATGGCTGGGTTGGGTTGCTACTTAAAATCTTTAATGTTGTTTTCACTTTACGCCACGACGGTTCTTTTATCGCACAGACAATAATATCCCAGCCAACACTTTTAATCACTTTCAGTATAATGATGACGATTGGAAACAATTAAAAAACAGAACACAACACATTCTCCTGACACGTAACATAAATGTCAAGATGGCGGCAAACGATTAGTTCGGGATTTCAGCCAGGCGCCAACTTAACGTGCGCGCTCTCTAGTTCATTAAACCTCAAGCAAACGCCGGCTAGAATTGTGTCTCTAATTACCACGATTGAAAGGCTAGAATAGGTTCAGTCAGGGCCCGATCTATGAGGGGGCAAGCATTTGCCCAGAGCGGCAAAAAATGAGGGGCGGCAAAATTGACTTATTCCTATCTTACAATCTAGCAATCCACACCCAAGTTGGCAGGTTGAGACTTTTATGTGCTACCTTCCAACCTACTTCAGATTGGATATTGTCTGTGCGATAAAAGAACCGTCGTGGCCGAAAGTGAAAACAACATTAATGATTTTAAGTAGCAACCCAACCCAGCCATCTGTCAAATGCCAAACGTCATGTCATGTTGACAGAGGGTCTGTTTATTATGTTATTTTATTGTGATTTTTAATTAAAATCTTCATAAATGTGATAAAAAATTTCACTGAGCTGCAAGGGAAATAATATTTAATATATTACAGTTTTGCCAAAGATAACAAATGGCAAATCACACCATTATTGATCAAAACAAAGTCACGAACTTGGTAAACATTGGTATGCTGTTTTTTTGGTACGTAACACTTTTATTTTAATGTTTTTAGACTTCGTATGTAAACTTCTGTCCCTGTTATCTCCAAATATATTTAAATTAAACGGAAATTCATATAAACATGACGATATTTGTTTATTTTGTTTTGGTCAATATTTTCGATGGCTAGTATAAAGAGTATTGATACTTTAAATTTTTAATGCATTTCGACTGACTTAGAATATTTCTTTTCAGGCTTGAGTAAGGATACAGTAACTAAAATAAAAAAGGGCAAGTGCGAGTCGGACTCGCGCACTGAAGATTCTGTACAAATTTACCTATGAAATCAATTCCCGAATTGATTTACGAAGATTTTTCCGAATTGCAAACAATTTTTGTGGCGGATCTACAAATTTACAATTTTCAGATTTTTCCCTGTACTTGTTCTATGAGACCTTGATTTATGCCAAATTTCAGGATTCTAGGTCAACAAGATTCACCCTATGAACTTTGATTCCCTTGAGTATAGAAATATATGATTTTTTGCGACATAAACGGCCGTATCTTTTTTTTTTCGTTAACTCAGAAGTCTGATTTTTTCACAACTTCAAAAGACCGCAGACTTGAGGTTATGGTTTTAATTTTAACTCGATACCTCCAAGCGTTCTCGAGTTAAAGGGTCTTAACAGATAAACAGACGGACAACCAAGTGATCCCAAGGATCTTATATGCGAGATGGTCCCTTACAGGCTAAGTAGATTTTTTACGAAGCAACATTACAAATTCTGAAGTGTACTTTATTTTCATAGTCATTAAGTTCATATTTTTCATTGATTAGCAAAAGGGAAAAATGTACTGAGGAAGACAACGAGAAAGTGGTAGTGTGTCCCATTTTTACCTTTATATTTAACTAGGATAAACATAAACTTGCTGCTAGCTACAATATTCCAGTCAGTGATAATAGACCGATCCTAGTCAAAGTGATAGAACCATTTTCGTTGGAACTGGGTAAGTGGTCGTTGGTGGAACCTACCTCGATAGGCAGTACAGCAGTTTCTTCACGCTATTTTCCTTTACCGGTTCGTGTTTGCATTTAAATGTTCATCATCATTACAATCGAAAGACGTCCACTGTTCGACATAAGCCTCCCCCAGGTATCGCCACAATTAACGGCATTACGCAAAAACTTATAAACGGATGAATTTAATGATAAACGTTGCAATAATATAGCTTATATTATTGCAAAGTTTATCATTAAATAACCACCATACATATATTTTTTTCACCATATATATATTTTTGCTAAGTTTCATCACGTGAGCAAGTTCAATAAATAGGCTACTAATATTATAAATGCGAAAGTTTGTGAAGATGGATGGAGGTACTCGTATGTATGGATGTGTCGCGCAAAAACTTCTAGTCAGATGAACTTAATCATAAACATTGCAATAATATAGTTATGTGCTATATTATTGCAATGTTATTATGCATAAGCTTTGCAGTTTCATTAGGTGAGCAAATTCAGCCAATAGGATAACTTTTACTATAGGGTGAAGCCGCTGGAAGAAGCTAGTCTAACATAGTTTCAAAATATCAAGATTTAACAGTCGCACTATAATGACGTCACAATGTTGCTTACATAACAAAAACGATATTTATCTACAGCAGCGCCCTCAAATCCCACGATGGTTTACTTTCCGCACAGACTCTAGTGGAAATATTTAAGACTGACATAAATGGTTTTGTGTATGTAAAGGGAGGCGAAAATTATCTTTGCCCGGAGCGGCTAAATAGCTAGATCGGGCCCTGGGTTCAGTAATTAATTAGTCAGAGTGACTTCTGTCCACTTCTGTCTCGCCTTTTGACACGGCCGGCCCAGCATTAGAAAATAATACAAATATTGTCTGTGCGGTAAAAGAATGGTTATGGCGTAAAGTGAAAACAACATTTAAGTTTTTAAGTAGCAACCCAACCCAGCCATCCGTCAACTGCCAAATGTCATATCATGTTGACGCAGGTTTGTTTACCTTGTTATTTTGTTGTGATTTTTAATCGAAATCTTAATAAATGTGATAAAAAATTTCAAAGAGCCACAAGGGAAATAATATTTTAATTTAAAACAGTTTGGCCAAAGTGGCAAAACACACCATTATTGAACAAAACAAAGTCACGAACTTGGGAAACATTCGTATGCTGTTTTTTTGGTACGCAACACTTTTATTTTAATGTTTTTAGACTTCCTAGGTAAACTCCGGTCTCTATTATCTCCAAATACATATAAATTAAACAGAAATTCATTTAAACATGATGATATTTGTTTATTTTGTTTCGGTCAATGTTTTCGATGGCTAGGCTATAGAGAGTGTTGATACTTTTAATTTATAATGCGTTTCGACTAATTTAGAATGTTTCATTTCAGGCTTGAGTAAGGAATTAAGGATACAGTAGGTAACTAAAATAAAAAAGTTCAAGTGCGGGTCGGACTCGCGCACTGAGGATTCCGTACAAATTTACATATGAAATCAATTCCCTAATTGAGTTGAGAAGATTTTTTCGAATTGCAAACAATTTTTTTTTTGTTGTGGATCTACAAATTTTCAGTTTTCTGATTTTTCCCTATAAATTTGTTCTATGAGACCTTGATTCATGCCATATTTTAGGATTCTAGGTCAACGGGATTTGCCCTATGAACTTTGATTCCCTTGAGTATTGAAATATACGTTGTTTGCGATATAAATGGCCGTTTCATTTTTTTTTCGTTAACTCAGAAGTCTAATTTTTTCACAACTTCATGAGACCGCAGACCTGAGTATATGGTTTTAATTTTAACCCGATACCTCTAAGCGTCCTCGAGTTAAAGGGTCTGAACAGATAAACAGACGGATAACAAAGTGATCCCAAGGATCTTCTATACTCCTGCGACCCCCCCGCCAAGGACAAGGGCAGGGCCCGTAGGCCCATCCCCGCCGACGTCCTCACCGCCGCAGCCGCCGCCTCCTTGGCCGCCGCCGCTATCGCCGCCGCACCCGCCGCTCTCGCCGCCGCACCCGCCGCAGTCGCCGCCGCACCCGCCGCGGCAGTGCCCCCTAGAAGGGCTCGGGAGGAGACAATGGACTGCCAATAACGGCCCCATTCCGTCTCCTCCAGGCGAATATCAACCACTGCGCCCCCGCTCAGGATCTGTTGCTCCAGAGCATGGCGCAGTGGTCGATAAATGTCGCCGTCGTCTCCGAGCCGTACTACGTCCATCCCCGTGGAGACTGGGTTCAGGACCTAGACGGCTCGGTGACGTTAATCTCGTCGGCCGCCGCCGGTACCCCGCCCCTCGAGGCTGTTGCGAGGGGGCGGGGCTGCGTGGCAGCACGGTTCGGGGACATTGCAGTGGTAGGCGTCTACCTGTCCCCGAGCAGATCTCTCGACGAACTCCAGGTCTCCCTTATGGAGCTAAATGTCGTCGTCGCTGGGTTTGGTTCCCTCCCCGTGGTCGTTTGCGGGGACTTCAACGCCTGGAATACGGCTTGGGGTTCCCGGTACACGAACCCACGGGGTCAGATGGTGGAGGACTGGGCTTTGGAGCTGGGCCTGGTCGTCCTGAACCGGGGTTCTGTCCCCACGTTGGCGCGGATGCGGGGTGAATCAGTGGTGGACATTTCGTTCGCCAGCCCCGCTCTGTTGCCGCGTGTCGTCGACTGGCGCGTTATGGAGGAGGTGGAGACGTACTCCGACCACCGGTACATCCGGTTGGACGTCTCCGCCGAAACCTCGGCCGCGCCGGTCCGACAGAGCCCTTGCGGTCCGCGGTGGGCGCTTAAGCAGATGGACCGGGAGCTCCTCCTGGAAGCCGCGACGGTACAGGCCTGGGTGCAAGCACCGGACAGGCCTGTCGACATAGACGTCGAGGCGGAGTGGTTCCGGGAGGCCATGTCGCAAATCTGCGACGCGGCAATGCCCCGAGTCCGTCCAGGGCGAGCTAAGCGCCAGGTGTGCTGGTGGTCGCCGGAGATTGCTGCACTGCGCAACGCATGCAGTCACGCGCGGCGCCGGTACGCCAGACACTGCAGGCGCCGCATCCGCCCGCCGGATGCGGAGGCCAGAGAGGCGGAGCTGTATGAGGGATACAGAGCGGCAAAACGCACCCTCCGAACGGAGATCAAGCGGGCCAAACTGGAGGCCCGCAACGTGTGGCTGGGGTCTCTGAACGCGGACCCATGGGGGCGCCCGTACAATATGGTACGGGAAAAGCTCCGCCCCTGGGCTCCCCCACTGACTCAGAGTCTCCGGCCCCAGATCGTAGAGGGTGCGGTGAACGCTCTGTTCCCTGCGCGGGGGGAACACTCCCCCCCGCCTATGGCTCCGCCTCCACCGCCAGCGGTGTCTGACGCGGACCGCAACACCGACGACGACGATGCTCCAGAGGTGACCGAGGTAGAAATGAGAGTGGCGGTGCGAAGGCTGAGTGCCAAAAACACCGCCCCAGGACCCGACGGCTTGCCTGGAAAGGCTTGGGTCCTGGCCATGGAGGCTCTCGGGCCTCGACTGAGAGGGCTCTTCAGCGCATGTTTGGAGAGGGGCCAGTTCCCACTTTGCTGGAAGACGGGGAAACTGGTCCTCATAGCGAAGCCAGGGCGCCCTGCGGACTCTCCGTCCGCGTACCGGCCCATTGTGCTGCTCGACGAGGTGGGCAAGCTCTTAGAGAGAGTCATTGCAAACCGCCTCGTCGGGCGCCTAGCACGGGTGGGGCCGGACCTTTCGGACGGACAGTTCGGCTTTCGCAGGATGCGCTCTACGGTGGACGCCATCATGCGCGTGCGAGCCCTCACGACGGGGGCTGCGGTGTCCCGGGGCGGGTGTGTCGTGGCAGTGTCCTTGGACATTGCCAACGCCTTCAACTCCCTGCCCTGGAGTACGATCCGGAGGGCACTCCGGTACCACCGGGTGCCCGAATACCTCTGTCGAGTGGTCGAGGCCTATCTGTCGGAGAGACTTATAGTCTATCCCGGTCACCAGGGAGACTGGAAACGTCGAGAGATGTCGTGCGGTGTTCCGCAGGGGTCGGTACTAGGGCCACCCTTGTGGAACATCGGGTACGACTACGTGCTGCGCGGCGACTTCCCTGACGGGGTCAGCGTGGTTTGCTACGCAGACGACACGCTGGTCCTAGCGCAGGGAGAGTCGTACCAGGCGGCGGTCGCTCTAGCGACACGCGGGGTTGCGATGGTCGTTGATCGGATCCAGGAGTTGGGACTCGAGGTGGCGCTTCACAAATCCGAGGCGATGTGTTTCCACGGTCGCCAGTCTCGGAACGCGCCGCCATTGAGTTCCCAACTAACGGTAGGAGGAGTTCACATCGGTGTCGGGTCGACGATGAAGTACCTGGGACTCGTCCTCGACAGCCGGTGGAATTTCGTGGAGCATTTCCGACGTCTGGCTCCCAAACTCAACCGGGCTGGGGCTGCGCTCAAGCGGCTCCTGCCCAACCTTGGGGGTCCAGACGCCTCCTGCCGGAGGCTCTACGCGGGGATCGTTCGGTCCATGGCCCTCTACGGGGCGCCGGTGTGGGCGCCGTTGCTGAAAAAGCAACCGGCGGCCATACTGAACGCCTGCCAGAGGGTCATGGCGATAAGGATGGTGCGGGGATACTGCACGGTCTCCCGCGAAGCGGCGAGCCTTCTGGCTGGCCTACCACCGTGGGATCTGGAGGCAACAGTCCTTGCACACATGCACGATATGCGCGTGGAGATGCAACGCCGGGGTGAAAGTCCGCTGCCGCGACAGGTCACGGCATGGCGGACAGAGCTCCGGCGGGATCTCATGGTGAAATGGCGTCAGCGACTATCGCAACCCAGTGCTGGGCACGCCACAATCATGGCGGTAAGTCCCCTCTTTGAGGCGTGGCTGGAAAGACCTCACGGCGTCCTTACCTTCCGCATGACGCAGGTACTCACCGGACATGGTTCGTTCGGGAGATTCCTGCACTCGATTCATGCGGAAGTGACGCCCGGGTGTCGCCACTGTGCGGAACGCCCGGAGGACACGGTGGAGCACACAGTCGAGGTGTGCCCTGCTTGGGCGGAGCATCGCCGTGCCCTCGTGGGGGCGATCGGCGGCGGAGACCTCTCGCGCCGGGCCCTGGTTGAGGCCATGGTCCGGAGCGAGGAGGAGTGGCAGGCGGTCGCCGACTTCTGCGAAGCAGTAATGCTCGCAAAGGAGGAGGCCGAACGCATCAGGCAACGGCGTTATCGCCGCCGCCGTCGCCGGGATTCTGATCCCGATTTCCGGCCAACGTAGACGCGGGCTTGCGGACAGTGAGCAATGGGTAGCTCGCTGTCCGGCCGTCCGGTAACTGTCCGGACCAAGCCCAAGTCGTCGACGGCGCGCGCTGTTCCCGCGCGCCTCAAGGAGTTGTCAGCAACAGCAGGGACCCAGCCGGGTCGAAGCCTACTGGGGCCAGGGTTATCCGAAAGGGCGCTCGAGCCCCGGTATGAAGGCTAGAAGGAACGGGGTGGGTCTTTTAGTCAGTAAGAGTCTGACACTATCTCCCGCTCCGCCCAAGGGCGGGGGATGTCAATGCATGATTTTTTCCCACCATAAAAAAAAAAAAAAAAAAAAAAAAGGATCTTCTATACGAGATGGTCCCTTTACAGACTAACTAGATTGATTACATAGTCATTTTCATAGTCATTAAGTTCATAGTTATCATTGATTAGCAAAAGGGAAAAAAATTAAAGAGCAAGACAACGAAAAAGTGGTGTGTCCCATTTTTACCTCTATATTTAACTAAGGTAACAATAAATTTTCTATTAGCTACAATATTCCAGTCAGTGATGGTAGACCGATCCCAGTCAAAGTGATAGAACAATTTTCGTTGGAACAGGGTAAGTGGTCGTTGGTGGCACATACTTATTTACGCAGTACAGCGGTTTACTCTCGCTATTTTTCTTTAACGGTTCATGTTTGCATTTCGATGTTCATCATCATTTCAATCGAAAGACATCCACTGTTGGACATAGGCCTCCCCCAGGTATCGCCACAATTAACGGTTGGTTACTCATTCACGCAAAAACTTATAAACGGATGAATTTAATGATAAACGTTGCAATAATATGTTTAGCTTATAACCTATATTTTTGCTAAGTTTTATCACGTGAGCAAGTTCAACAAATAGGCTACTAATATTCTAAATTCGAAAGTTTGTGAAGATGGATGGAGGTACTCGTATGTATGGATGTGTCGCGCAAAACTACTAGACGAATGAACTTAATCATAAAAATTGCAATAATATAGCATATAAGCTATAACTTTGCAGTTTCATTAGGTGAGCAAGTTCAGCCAGTAGGATAATTTTTATTACAGGGTGAAGCCGCTGGAAGAAGCTAGTCTAACATAGTTTCAAAATATCAAGATTAACAGTCGCACTATAATGACGTCACAATGTGGCTCACAACAAAAACGATATTTATCTACAGCAGCACCCTCAAATCCCACGATGGTTTACTTTCCGCACAGACTCTAGTAGTCTTCGTTTCTAGAGTCCATCTAATGAAAGCGTGACCTGAGAAAAAGAGGTTACAACCAAAAAGAGGTTACAAACAAAAACATGAAAAAAAGGTACTTTCCTCAGCCAAAATCTCGATTTCACTGTCTGACGAATCGTCAGCCTGATCAGACTCGAGCTCCCTCAAGCCTCCCCCAAGTGTCGCCATAATGATCGGTGCCCACTGTTGGACATAAGTCTCCCCCAAGGGTTGCCATTAGGCGCTATAATGACTGATGCCCACTGTTGGGCATAAGTCTCACCTCGCTATAATGACATATGCCCACTCTTGGACATAAGCCTCCTTCAAGTGTCACCATTTAGGCGCTATAATGACTGATGCCCACTGTTGGACATAAGCCTCGTCCAAGTGTCGCCATTTAGGCGCTGTAATAACCGATGCCCACTGTTGGGCATAAGTCTCCTCTCACTATAATGACACTATGCCCACTGTTGGGCATCAGCCTCGTCCAAGTGTCGCCATTTAGGCGCTATAATAACCGATGCCCACTGTTGGGCATAAGTCTCCCTTTGCTATAATGACCTATGCCCACTGTTGGACATAAGCCTCCAAGTGTCGCCATTTAGGCGCTATAATGACTGATGTCCACTGTTGGGTATAAATTTCCCCTCACTATAATGACCTATGCCCACTGCTGGACTTAACCCTCCCCCAAGTGTCGCCACCTAGGCGCTATAATGATTGATGCCCACTGTTGTACATAAGTCTCCCCTGACTAATGACCTATGCCTACTGTTGGACATAAGCCTTCTCCAAGTGTCGCCATTTAGGCGCTATGACTGATGCCCACTGTTGGACATAAGCCTCCCCCAAGTATAGCCATTTAGGCGCTATAATGATTGATGCCCACTGTTGGACATAGGCCTCCCCCTCGCTATAGTGACCGATGTCCTCTATTGGACTGTCCATTCGCACTAGTTTATGAGCCTATGTCCAAGTTGGACATAGGCTCATAACCTAGTGCCCCTCACCATCAGATTGCATCACTGCTTACCATCAGGTAGGATCGCAGTCAAGCGCTAGTTTATAATAATTTAAAAAAAAAGTACGCATTTGAAAAAATCAAACATGAAATTTTCGGTTCATTTGATATTTTTCCGTTTTTTTCGGGTTTATTGTAAAAATACATGAAATTTATACTTTGTAAATTTCTTGAAAGTTTCGAATGTTATAATGAATAAAACAACAGTATTGGAAAGAAACGGGAATTTTGCCTGCTTTTTACTACGCTAGTCCCGAAGGAAGTGATAAAACTTTCTATAACAAATAAAAACCACGCAGATAAAACCGCGGGAATAATATAAGGTGCTCTAAAAATATCTGCCACGGCTTCAATGGGAGATAGTATTGCGTTTATAGATTACAATAGTCAAAATAAATTACTGATAATTTGTCATTTTTTTTTTCATACAAAAAATTGTACGTATAAATTTGAATTGATTTATTGGCATAAAACCATCTAATAAGCTGTTGCCGCACCGCACCGAATTCAATTCAATCAATTCGCAAAACGCCGGCGCCGTTCATACACTGTTGCCATTCATATCAAACGATGCCGCTGCGCGCCGGCCACTCTGTCGTCGAAGCGCCGCCCCACGTGCCCCCACCCTCCCCCGTGCTACCCCGTTCGTCACACGCGCTAGCCGACCACCCGCTGTCGCCAGTCGCCCCCCGCCCGCTCGGAAGTTAGTTTTAGCGGTCAGCGACGAAAAAATCGCGCGCGCTTTTTTTCAAAATGCCTCCCAGACGTCGGTATTCCAATCAAGAATATCTTGAAATGGTATTGTGTTACCGCGAGTGTAACTCCATAACTGCGCATGCAGTAAACTTATACCAGCAAAGGTTTGGTGTGCGAGTGAGTCATCATACCATTCTGGATGCTGTGTACAGATTCAGGGAACACGGCCGCTTTGACCCGCCTCCGGTTGACGCAGGCAGGCCTCCATATTCTGCCGAACTCGAAGAGGAAGTGTTGGACTTCTTCCGTCATCATCCTCTTGCGAGCACCAGGGATGCTGCTCGAGTATTCGACGTGAGCGACAACTACGTGTGCCGACTTTTAAATCGGGAAGGGCTCCATCCTTACCACTTCACAAGAGTGCAAGAATTGCATCCACACGACTACGCGGCTCGCCTCGCGTTTTGTAATTGGATTCGAGAAGAACGCCGTAACATTCTGTGGACTGACGAGTCCACATTCACACGGGTTGGCATGTTCAACATACACAATGCGCATTATTGGACTGAGGCGAATCCTCGTGTTGTGCGACCTGATCACTTTCAGACTCGGTTCAGTGTTAATGTGTGGGCCGGGATACTCGGCAACAGAATTTTAGGACCAGTGTTCTTGGACAGACTGAACGGAGAGACATATCTGCGCTTACTTCAAACCCGAGTGAGAAGAATGTTGGAACGTATTCCTCTTGAAGAGATAAGAGGACTGCACTTTCAACATGATGGAGCACCACCTCATTTCGCCATTAGTGTGCGGGAATTCTTAAACGGTGTGTGGTACGGTGGTGAAAGGTGGATAGGCCGAGGAGGGTCAGTGGCGTGGCCTCCTCGCTCGCCGGATTTAACCCCTCTAGACTTTTTTTTGTGGGGTCGTGTAAAGGACCTTGTGTACGGCCAAACCGGCCATGACATTAGAAGTGTGCAAGAACTAAAAAGGCGCATCAAACGCGCATTTAGGCAAGTAAAAAGTGAAACGGACACATTAAATAAAGTTAAGAGACATGTACGTAAGCGTGCCTTCATTTGTGTGCAACGCCAAGGCGGACTTGTGCAACAGTTTTGTAGATAAGTAGGTAGGGAGTGTGTAAATAACTGTAAATACGGTGCAATTGTTGTAAATAAGATGATTAACTTTTAAACACGCCAAGTTAGATAATTTATCGTTATCTGCTATTAATCTAAGTACCTACCTATTGTTTAAAAATAATAAGAAAAAAAATTGCGATGCTTACACTAACTTGACAGTCCAAAGCCTGTTTTAAGTGTGATGGGAAGTTTATCATCTTATTTACTTATGTACGTCAGTGTTTTGGAAGAATGCAGTAGAGCTGGTAAGTGATTGCACTTTTCAAACACTTGTTTGCCTGCGTATTATTGGGTAGGTACCTACCTAGCGGATTAGACGAACTAGTCAGCTGATTTCAGTTTTCATTCACAGAACAGATGAAAAGAGATAGCAGTTGTTTTCATTGTCGAAACGACACATCGCGCGTAATTTGTGAACCGCGTTATGCAGAGTAGAGTCAATGTTTATTTAACTACTTTATTTTCTCAAATTGAATGAACTGTTCCGGGGTGCGAAAGCTCTTCACTATTGTAATCTATAACCACAATACTACCTCCCATTAAAGCCGTGGCAGATATTTTTATAGCACCTTATATATACAATGAGTAGTTAGTATTAAACTGATTTGTTCTTCACCTATTTTATAAAGACTCGTGCTCAAGCTCGAGTCGAGCGTTGAGTCGGCGCTATTTATCAAGCTTTTTTTATAAACGCTCAAGCCAGCGCTCGAGCGTTTTCAAACCGACTCGAGTCGCGACTCGAGCGTTTTTAAACTGCTCGAGTCCGGACTCGAGCGTTTTAGCGCCGACTCGAGCGTTTTTACAACACTAGATAAGAACTTAAATCCTAGTCAAAAACATGTGTGTAGACTTAATTATTTGGTGGGTGTATGGTAAAGGTCAATAACACACAAAATGTTAGTTATTATTCCAAATTATTTTATTTTATCTGATCTCTCAAATGTCGCTATATAATATTCAAATAATATTCTTTATTTACCATTTGGCCTTCTGGCAGGAATACCAAGTGCACAACACCGCGATAGTCAAATAAAATCGTCAACATGATTTCAACTTCATCACGTCTCGCCAACACTAATAATGTGTTTCAAGATTATTGGGTTGGAATCGATTCGTTTTAGCATAGAGAAAATTCAGATCTTTTGGGATTAGTCAAGAGAACATGTTTTACACTCCAGTGATTGTTTCAAATGATACGGATCGACTCATGAGACACAAGAAGTTCAGCAGCTATCTCCCTCAAACTTGAACTAAGATTTCAGTCACTATTTCCTTCACTTTCGCGAATTTAACTTTAGTCGAAGACCTTGATGCACTACCAGACAGAGTGAGGCAAATCTTTAATTACATCTCAACTGCTTTTGAACGCATTCTACCACTTACTAGCATATGTTTTTGATTAATAATATTAGTCGACAAGGATCAAGATCATAACGTCATACTAACTTAAAAATTCAGAAATCGTATATAAACATTGTTGGTGTTCATTGAAAACACCTTTTTTCTCTTCTTGTTTTTGTTTGAATTTATTAACCGTAGTGTGTAGCAGTTTTTGCACGTTACTGTTTATTGTTTTTCCCATAATTAAGCATTTATTCTTGAAAAATAAAATTAAATATCCTGTTTCCAAAAACTGACAATGGCAACCATAGACTTTGACGTGATTTTTTTCGGCAAAACAATGTTGCCAATTTAATTTAAAAAAAAAACTCCAGGTTACGCTTTCAGTAGACGCACTCTAGTACCTAGTCTTTTTGCCCATCTACTCGGCACGTGTAATCAAGGCATTAGAAGTTTTTGGCAAAAAATAAAACTGGTCAAGTGGGAGTCGTAGTGTGTAGCAGTTTTTGCACCTTACTGTTTATTGTTTTTCCCATAAATAAGCAATTATTCTTGAAAAATAAATATCTGTTTCCAAAAACTGACAATTGCAACCATAGACTGACGTGATTTTTTTCGTCAAAACCATGTTGCCAATTTAATTTAAAAAAAAAACTCCAGGTTACGCTTTCGGTAGACGCACTCTAGTACCTAGTCTTTTTGCCCATCTACTCGGCACGTGTAATCAAGGCATTAGAAGTTTTTGGCAAAAAATAAAACTGGTCAAGTGCGAGTTGGACTTGCACACGGAGAATTCCGCACTACAATATATTAAAGTAGAATAAAAAAACGCCAACAAAATAGCGTTTGTTTTACGGTCCCCCCTTTAATTTTAAACTTTACTATTTGCTGATGTTGATCAACATGTTTTATGAGAGTGATGCCCGCTGACAGGACATCAAACAGACAGCCGAGGCTTAGCATAGATAGAACCCTAAAAAAGCTATGAAAACTGCAGACTGACTTCGTCCGTATTAAAAATCTTTACCTAGATCTCAAAATCTCTTCAATCGCGCCGCTGTTTAAATTAAACTAAGGGTAGTTTAGATTCCTTCTTGCCTTTCATACCGGGGCTGAGCTACCTTTCGGAGCTAACCCCAGTAGGCTTCGACCCCGCTGGGGCCCTGCTGTTGCTGACAACTCGTTGAGGCGCGCGGGAACAGTGCGCGCCGTCGACGACTTAGGCACGGTACGGACAGTTAGCGGACGGTCGGACAGCGAGCTACCCATTGCTCGCCATCGGGGTGGTCGGAAATCAGGATCGAAATCCCAGTGGCAGCTGGGGCGCTGATAGCGCCGTTGTCGGATGGGGTTGGCCTCCTCCTTTGCCAGCATTACTGCTTCGCAGAAGGAGGCGACCGCCTGCCACTCCTCCTCGCTCCGGATTATGGCCTGTACCAAGGCCCGGCGCGAGAGATCGACGCCGCCGATCGCCTCCAAGAGGGCACGGCGATGCTCTGCTCAAGCGGAGTACACCTCCACTGTGTCCTCCGGGTGTTCCGCATAGTGGCGACACCCGAGCGTCACTTCCGCACGAATCTGGTGCAGGAACCTCCCGAACATTACCTCACAGGGGTGCTCATAGCGATATACGTATACCACTTAGGTTTACGGTTAGGTTTTTTTATGAGTCCTGACTGGATGTAGGTCCGGTTATAATGCAGACGACCTCATAGGTTTACCTGCGAGAGCCACGCTATTAAAAAAGCGCTGATAACTCACAACCTAACGAGAAGGACGGCGATTGTGAACGCCGGCCGCCAGACCGATATCAGCTGCTGCTTTTTAGCCGACTTCGAAAAGGAGGCTGTTCATGTTCGGTTGAATGTATGTTTTTTTTTTATGTAAGTATGTTCACCGATATCTTGGTCAATTGTGGACCGATTTTGAAAAAATTTTTTTTTTATTAATTTGCTATGTTTCCAAGTTGGTCCCATAGTCCCATAGAAATATTGTCATGATCTGATCATGAAATTCGAAGATATGGCACAGAACTCCTCATAGGATCACAGCAGAATTTTCGTAACAAGTAAAATTGCTTTGTGTAATCGATGACTGACTGAAAGATAAAAATCATTTTGTAAAAAAAATAACCGACTTCACAAAAAAAAAAAACCCTAAAACGATCAAAATAATTTCAATTTCGAAAGTCAGTGTTTCTCGGTATTGTTTGTTCCTTATTTAACACCGAGTTCCGAAATTGAAATTATTTTGATCGTTTTACTGTTTTTTTTTTTATTTTACACTTTTTAGTTGCAATACACTTACCGCTAGAGTACCTTTTTCTCATGACAATTCCAATTAACTCGAACTCTGCTAGAATACATTATTTTATTATGAAGCTCCGGTGTCTACCTTTCACCTTCCGGCTCCATCATCAGATCAGTTCGATAGTAACTTATGGCCAAAGTGTATCTTGTGACAATTCTAATAAGTCCAAACACGGCTAGGATACATTGATTCATTACGGAGTTCCGGTGCCTAACTTCCGGCTCTATCATCATCATCATCAGATCACCGTAGTTCGATAATACCTTATAGCCAAAGTGCATCTCATGACAATTCTAATAAGCCCAAACACGGGTAGAATACATTGATTAATTACGGAGTTCCAGTGCCTATCTTCCGGCTCCATCATCATCATCATCAGATCAGTTCGATAGTACCTTATAGCCAAAGTGTATCTCAAGACAATTTTAATAAGCATAAACACGGCTAGGATACATTGATTAATTACGGAGCTCCGGTGCCTATCTTCCGGCTTCATCATCATCATCAGGTCACTTCGATGATACCATTTTCAACATAACTTTTCAGAACCATTCATTTATTTGTATTGTTCATTGTGATATCTGTTTGAGTATGAAGTTCCGTTGGCCATTTCTGATCTTCTCCAACAGTTCCACCACATCAAATGCCTCTTTTTGAGTGTAAATGATTAAGTCCTTGATGAAAATACCAAAATGACTTTATAGTAGCCTATAATATTTGAGGAGTTCCCTCGATTTCGCCAAGATTCTATCATCAAATCCCGATTTGGTGACTATGGGACCATTCGGGAAGTATACGCTTTCCAACAATAAAAAGAATTTTTGAAATCGGTTGGCAAGCGACGCAGTTATGCGCGAACACACATTAAAAAAAAATACAATCATCCGAATTAAGAACCTCCTCCTTTTTTAGAAGTCGGTTAAAAAGGGGGAGGGGATGTATCGAACTGCTCTGGTGATGATTCCCACCATAAAAAAAAATCCGGAAGTAGTAAATTAATGTAATCTAACCATATTTGGGATTATTAGATGCACTCTGGTTATAAGGTGTTTAAGTTTGGTTGAGGGGTACTTTTTAGTGGTGGTAACAAAGGTAACTAAAAAGTGAAAAATAAAAACTTTACAAAGAAAAAATTAACCGACTTCAATGTAAAAAAACACTGAAAAGTATAAAATAACTTTAATTTCGGAAGTCGGTGTTAAATAACGAAGAGAAAAAACTATCTATTATAGAAACACCGTCTTATTTTGTACTTTAGTGTTTTTTACATTGAAGTCTGGTTTTTTTTTTGTAAAAATATTTTATTTGGTTTCTCCTTCGCACAGTAATAGAATATTACTGTGTTTATTACTATATTATGTTTATTAGTTTATTCTGTGTGTATTAGTATATAGGATAATGGTGGTTTTCTACAAAAATCAGAACTACATTTAAAATATTTATTTGTTCAATAAATATAGGTAATACAAAACTTTTACCTATTACGCTTATCTGTAAATTTGCAGTAATCGCTAACAATATCTGAATTATATTGTAATAATTAGGTAATTTAAAATATAGGTACCTACTATTAATTAGTAATTTGATCATCATTATAATAAAAAAGCCTTAATTTCTTACCAACATGAAAAAGCTAGGCTGGTTTATATTATGTAATTTTACCAAGTAATTATTGGATTTCTTACTCTCAATTTTTGTAATAAAATATATTTTGGTTTATAGTATCAATTTTTTTCTAGTATAATATTGTATATATGTATAAAGGCTGAAATATTTAAGCGAACCCTGAAGTAATAGTATCTTAAATCTTTGAAGTTTTCCAATTTGACTTAATTTAATTTTGTGAATGGCATTACTTTCATGTTTTGTCTTCCTTGTCCAACTAAATATCGACTCGAACCAAATATGGTAAAAAAACAATCTCTGGTTCGATTGCCGGTAAACACAAGCGTTTTTTCAATAATGCTTGAAATCGCTCACTGTGACACCCTATTATTTCTATAACTTACTATTGAAAATAATATAATGTTTCTTTCTTTTGGAGTTAAAATTGGTGACATCAATGTTTTCGATCCCAATTCAGGGTCTGCTTTGTATTTCCTATTAGGTCTCTATTTACATATACATTGAAGTTACTAGTAAATTAATTTGCGTTTCACGCATGCACTATCAGCGTGATGATTGAGATGACGACAAATATAAAAAATACATTATTAACATAGACAATACAATCGAAGTTTAATAACATTACACAACCGACACAACAACAAAAAATATCGTAGGCTAAAAATAGCCTGAATTATTTGAAATTAATATGTCAGAAAACATTTAGATATTGACTGTTGACTAATGAATCTCGAAGAACATTAATAAAGCGTTGGCATAACATTGTATGGTTTGTTCTCTAAAGTAAAAGCTCTGCAAAAGTCTAGCTGAAATATAACATACAAATTATTCTGTTCTATGTAGGATATTTTTTCTCTAGACCTGTTTTGATCATTATTACATTATGTACACGCTTATTAACTAGTACCAACTGTCTATATATTAAAAAAATATCATCAAGCTATCAGAAATGTTACTTATTTCTCATAAATCAAATTTTCTAGTATGTAGTGAAAATCAATAAACAAATCATAAAACATTTATACTCATCAAAAAATATTAACGTAAAAGAGTTACCTAGACCTATTTTACTATGTTATCCTACAAGATTATTATTTTTAGTAAATTACCAACATAAACGTTTCAGTGGTACCAACTAAGCTAGTTTAGCAACCTCAACATGTTTTTGTGTCGAATCTAGAATCTCACACTTTTTTTACACGACTGTCCCAAAAAAGGAGTGTTTACATTCTAATCTCTATAAACTGAAACCCTGACTTTTGAATCTAGTTGGCAACACTGACACTATGAGGTGATGGCAGTTATTCTTAAATAATGGACATTATTAGTTTTCCTGACCAATTGGATTCGCATCAATTTTAGCGTTTCTAGTGAGTTATAGTTAATCTTATAAATATTGTGATTATTGTTGCATTGATTTCTTAATTGTCTATATCTATAGTCAATATTATTTATTATTCGGGCACTAATTCTCTAAACTTATCCTATGAAATCGATTGAAAAGTACAGACATTATTTAACATGTATATAACTCAGGGCAAGCCCCTAGTAAAATATATATTTAAATATAAATTATTTTTGGGAGTCAAGTAATAATAATAATATTAAGCGCCTGGATATCTAATCATAGCTTATCATACAGGGTGTGGCGCAAATAGTGGTCCAACGTTAAGGGGTCAATTGTGGTATGTGATAGCTAAATATATGGTATATCGACCCGTTAACGTTGGACCACTATTTACGCCACACCCTGTATAGTTGAATACCTACATAAATATATACTATTAAGCATTTAGATCAGTATATCATTTTAAATATTACAATTTATCTTAGTCCAAATTAAAAATGACTTAACATTTATAGGTATTCTGATTACTAGAACAGTATAATTATTTAGAAAGTGGACCGTTGTTTAAGCCGTTTGCAGACCAAGAGCTTAGCTTCATAGGTGACATAATCTTTCATATGACGTTAACAAAATAGTCTACTTCAACCGGCTTTATAGTGGTTGATACTTGTATAGGATTTATTTTTTTTCGAGTTCGAATATGCTAGAGGAAAATTTTTATTTATCTAAAATTATGATATAATTATTATTTAATTAAACTATTATACTCGAACTCGCTTCCATGAATAAAACGGGATTATTGGGCCTTCAGTGCTGTGCTGACTGGTGGCTAACGAGAAAAAATGTTTTACTGTCCACCAGTGGTGGCGTTGAGAACAAGTAAAACATTTCCCGGTAGCCACCAGTGTATGTATGGTTACATGACTAAACGAGGTAGTAAATTAAATTTAAGGTAAATTTACAACGTGCGCTGTCGAGTTGGAAAGTAACCTAAAACATGTTTGGCCCACATTATTATTATATTATTATTAATTTACAATAAAATGGTTCATATGAAAATAGCGGATTTTAAATTATGAACTAATCTGACTTATTGCTATACAGGGTATTTTCTTGTGATAACACTACAACGCGAAAACTGGAACTATACGTGCCTTACGTAACACATAATTTTAGTATTCAAGTATCTTAGTGATACAAACCCAATTTTTTATAAAGTTATAACGAACTTTGCATCACTTCACAGATTACTTTTTTGCTCTGCAATGTCATCTCAGAAACTCAAACCCTCGAAGTGTAAATCTTAAACCTAAAATATGTGATGTAATTATACTAATACAGTATAATATATAATTATACCGCGTGTGAGTGAATTACCTATAAATTCACAACCGGCGGAGATTTTCATTTAAAAGTCTGTTCAATTGAAATCACAAAATAGTCACTTATTAATTTGCAATCCACCTTTTTAACAAGCCTTGTGTGAATTAGCACCAGTATTAACTACATAGTCATGCCAAACACAAGTGTAGTCCGGCTTTGTTGGTGGCGGCGGTAAGAGCTCAAAGTAAGATTATGTCGAGTGACGTGGTACTACAGCTTCGCCTTACTCCGAGCTCGAGCTGGAGCTGGAGGGCGTGTAGCTGTAGTAGTCGCTCTGCTAGGCGGTGTTGATCTGCTCCACGTTGAGATGCGTAATGAAGCGCAGGCGCATTTGCAGCGCCGGTCGCAGCTTGCGGATCACGTTCTCCACTTCGTTCTTCATCGTGTCGCCAACGAACATGTATTTTATGTGGTAACTGATTAATGGTTAAGGAATATTTCGCTCCTTTAATCAGAAAGAAGAACAACGCAAAAACAAGGTAAGGGTCAGTTCACACTGAGACGCACGCACATATTAAAATAGCTACTCAAAATATAATTTTATTTATTACACGAAAATATACAAATATTGTGAGAATTTAGAATACGTTGCTTCACGTACATGGAGGCGCAGCGGCGCGCCTCCTAGCTTGCAGCCTATAAGAGACGCACTGGTCATTGTTTACCTGATAATTTAAAATGGGTTAGGCTGATAAAGCCAAAACATCTTTTTGAGCGGTATAAAGGCGGTACGCAAAGTAGACCTCGCAGAAAAAAATATTAACCGACAAGATTTTATCATCATCATCATCATTTCAGCCGATACACGTCCACTGTTGGACATAGGCCTCCCCCAAGCGTCGCCACATCGAAGGTTCCTGTGCGTCCCGCATCCATCGGTTTCCCGCTACCTTCACCAGGTCATCGGTCCACCTTGTAGGAGGCCTTCCGCTGCGTCTTCCGGTACGCGGTCGCCACTCCAAAACCTTTCGACCCAACGGCCATCTGTTCTGCGAGCAATGTGCCCTGCCCATTGCCACTTAAGTTTGGCAATTCTTTGTGCTATGTCGGCAACCTTAGTTTTCCTGCGAATATCTTCATTTTTTATTCGATCACGCAAGGAAACCCCGAGCATAGCCCTTTCCATTGCTCTTTAGGTGACTTTAAGCCTTCTGATGAGGCCCATTGTGAGCGACCAAGTTTCGGAGCCATATGTCATCACTGGCCACACGCACTTGTTAAAGACTTTCGTCTTGAGACACTGTGGTATGTTGGACAAGAAGATACCGCGTAGCTTCTCGAACGCTGCCCAACCGAGTTGGATTAGACGGTTGACCTCTTTCTTGAAGTTAGACCTACCCAACTGGACTGTCTGTCTGAGGTAGACGTAATCGTCCACAACTTCGAGTGTAGAGTATCCGACCTTGATAGGAGTGGGCGCTACATGGTTGTTAATCATGATTTTAGTTTTATCCATGTTCATTTTAAGACCCACTCTTAGAGAAGCCCTACTGAGGTCATTGAGCATTGTGCTGAGCTCCTCCATAGTCTCCGCCATGACTTCTATGTCATCGGCAAACCGAAGGTGAGTGATGTACTCGCCATTGACATGAATGCCAAGTCCACTCCAGTCCAGAACCTTGAAGACATCCTCAATTGCGGCCGTGAACAGTTTCGGAGAGATGACGTCTCCCTGCCTCACACCTCGCTGCAGGAGGATAGGTTTCGAGGTCTGGTCCTGGAGTCGGACTGACATGGTGGCGTTTTCGTACAAACACTTCAGCACTTCGATGTACCGATAGTCAATTTGGCACCTTTGGAGAGATTGCAGCACAGCCCAAGTCTCGATCGAATCAAAAGCTTTCTCGTAGTCCACAAATGCTAGGCAGAGAGGCAGGTTATACTCCTCGGTCTTCTGTATGACCTACCGTAGCGTATGTATGTGGTCTACGGTGCTGAAACCTTTTCGGACAAGATTTTATACAATGTTATAGAACTATATAGAAGCTTTCCAATTAGTTACACATGAATCTATGAAAAATGATTCACAAAAAAAAAAATACAAAAACGGAGAACAATCTCTGTTTGGGTAATAATTACTTTGATTTACTATTTTATTTATTACGTAAATGTCACAAAAAAAAAATATCTTTAACTAGACAAATGTGATTAAACAAGGTAGAAACAGTAACTTTTTTTAAATATTTTTTTTTTTAAGTCTGAGGATCATCCAATGACTTCTCTCACTCTGGATGAAGCGCGAGGGCGTGTCAGAATTTTACTGACTAAAACCACACCTGTGTCCTTCAGTTGCCCTTTGCGTTCTAGGACTACGGGGTTTTTTCCAGAAATTCCCCACGGTCCTAGCTATCGGGTATCGGCCTACTGTTTGCTGACACGATAGGCGCAAAATGCCTCTTATTAACCCACCTCCTTTGTGCAAAACTAATCCAGTAAAGACCTTTAAACATCTGCTATTTTGAGTGAACTTTGGCCACATCGGCTCGGGAAGAGCCCTCTTAATTCGCTGAATTATAATTTATGGTAAGTTTTAGAGTGTATGATGAGCACTAAACACCCATGATCATTTGGAGTCTGATAATTGGTCTCGACGCTTAAAGGACTGTATTAAAGCCAATTGAGATAATTTTAAATGAAATTCATATTTTTTAAATATTATTATATTAATATGCACACCACGGAATAGCAATTAACCCACATTCCCTACAGTAAGTAATAAATGTTTTATGCAATCTGTCTCGCAAAAACGTTAACGTCAACTTAAGGGCCAAGCGCCCGAAAAGTGCCATAAAACAGTGATTTTCTGAGGTCTACTCCTCCGTAACGGCTAGGTCAATTGGTTTGAAAAAAATATATGTTTATTATAGATTCATGAACAATAATATCAACATTTGATTTTTTCGTGCAATCAATACTTTTGTCAAAAAAAAAATTTTAGCAATTTCGCAACTTTTCGCAACTTTTCCCTACTCCTTCGAAACAGCTTGGACCTTTAGAAACATTTTTACACATACAAATTGGTGGTTAAATATTCTTCAAAGTGAACATTGCATATGTAAATCAATCAATATCTCGCAGAGAAAATGGATTTAAAGCGCTTTCCGGGCGCTGCTGGCCGCAAATAAATGCACAGATTTGCGTACTGACGCCTAGGCGAGTGCGTGAGTTGCGTTCACATAATTTCGGCCAGATGGTTCAAGGGACTATAACGCCTTAAAACGTTTCCAATATTGGTCATATGTGGTAAACGGTCTGTCGGGTTTCTTTTTATAGTTATTAGATTTGAAGGTTTATAACTTTATCGTTGATAAAGTTATTTAAAAAAATATTGGTATCAGCTTGCCAGGGGATCATAAATATTTTATTTAGCACACAAAAAGATAAATCTATTTTCCTTATTATCAGACCCCAAGCAAGTGTCACTGTGCTACAGACTTGCACAGAAAGTACAAACGCTTATTAATTTTAACATAGGTAATCTTCAACGTGTAATAATAAGGTATTAATAGTCATTTAGGCTAGTTATTAAGAATTTGTTTCTCACTAATGATTTAAATAGGTAATGCGCTAAGCAAACAAAAACTATAAAAACAGCACGCTTTTCGCTCGCACAACACGCTTGCACGTAACCTTCGATCAAGAAAAAAAAGTATAAGAAAATTAGCATAGCAACGCACAGCTCAGTACAGTGTAATTGCTTCTTAATTTAATTGCACGCATTGATCAAAGCACGCTTTCTAAAAGGATACAGTAAGTCGCATATTGGGTCAATGTACTGCAGATGTTGCTGAGACTTATCGATGTGAGCCAGGAGTTCGTAGAGCGTGATCGTGATATCCATGACCGCTCGCGATAAGTCGGAATTGAAGCGTTGTAAGAATGGACCAACCAGATGGCACAGGTAAAGTAATTGAGTCTCTGTGTGAATCTCTACTGACAATTTTTCTTTAATGAATCTGGGAACAAAATTAATAGATTATTTTAACGAGGTTTGAAAAGATAAAAAAAAATAGGTATCCAATAGGTATTGGGTATGTCTGTGTATACTTACTGAGGAACTTGCATTATTTGTCCAGCCCCCGCGTGGTACCAAATCGCATGAGCCAACGCTAAAGTCAGACTGTATTTGTTTTCTAACATGGCATCATTAGTAGTCGTCAAGTTGAACAGCTGGAACGGCGAATGTGGATACGGCCAGTCTGTCATTTCCGTGTTTGTCATTAGTTCTAAAATTCGTTCGTGTAGGACAGTCCAGTATGGGTCTGGTAGCGCAGCCATTATCAGACCGATGGCGTTGATCCAGAGTTGGATCTTGGTGGCTGGTATAACAACGAATCCTTTCGTGATGACGTCAAGGAGCGTGTTGCCGACCAGGTTCGGTGCTAGCGGTAGGGACATTAGTTCAACACAGGTCACATACAGAGCGTGTGCTGAAGGATTCGGGTACTCGTTGAAGCGCCAGTCTGTGTTGGGGAAGTGCGATGCGCCTGTCATAGCTGTGACTAATATAAGGAATATTAAAGTGAAAATACGAAAGATTAAATATATGAATATTCAGGGTATAATTGACGGATGGATTCAACACATGATTCTAGATTGGACAGGTGGTAATTTTTGTAGAATACTAAAAAAAAAAAATTGCATAAACTATAAACTGTATAAAATCGGTATTCATATATAGGTACTTTTATGACATTTTTAACCAATTAAAAAGTAATTAATTTACTTATCGTTAAAATCGTGTTGTTTATAAAGTATTACGCACTCGAAACTGACAATTTCTGTAACTAATCGTTAACGAGGTTATCATAATTTTGTCGCCCTTATTTTCATAATTTTGTTAATAATCTTTTCG
The DNA here is from genome assembly GCA_910589285.2 of Mythimna ferrago. Taxonomy (NCBI): domain Eukaryota; kingdom Metazoa; phylum Arthropoda; class Insecta; order Lepidoptera; family Noctuidae; genus Mythimna; species Mythimna ferrago. The sequence continues at coordinate 11,662,252 of OU342673.1, read as the reverse complement.
CGAAGATTGCGTTTACTTGTCACAGACACAACCAAAACTAAACTGGTAAATAGCATTTTGATTTTGCTCTCTTTGCCGGCTATCGAAATTCGAAATGATGATTGAAAGAACTGGATGATTCTAAGTGAATGAATTCTGTGAAGTTTGCTTTTTGGTGCACAGTACCACCCTTTCCTTCCCACCAAAAACTGAATCTGTTACTTGCGGAGTGTCCTGAGCCGCCATGAGATTTGATTCTATCAGGAAGTCTAGTAAGGTGTTATTGCAGCCTCAACAAGTGGCGCTACTTTGACGGAACGGCACAGTATGTGGATGTAGAGTCAAGTTGCAACCTATGTTCCACTTCCTATCCTGCTCTCTGAGTTTGAAAACATGCAGGCAAAGTGACCTATGCGCTGCCACCGACTATGTCGTAGAAGTGGCAAAAATTTGACCTATTATCTAGTTGTCTTATCAACGGCTGCGTACTGTTACTGCAGTTTAATTGTTATTTAAAAGGATACTGTCGACCATCCGGTTGACCAGACTCAGATAATAGTTGAGGTCCGGGGTCCAGCCGGTGGGGTCCGCCTCAGTTTTAGCTAGATACGTCTGGAAAGGCTCAGTGGTGGCCCAGCCGGAAGGACGCACGTCTTTTAACGATCCTAAGACAGCATTTACTAATTTTCTCTTCAGTAACGGTTTGTCGCGGAGCTTTGTCTCATAATAGTGTAGTGTGTTGTACAAGAAGGTGACAGGCCGATCTGCAGACATAAAATCATTTCATTTAGCTATACTATACTAATATTATAAAGAGGAAAGATTTCTATTGTTGTATTATTGTTTATAATCTCTAAAACTTTATCGCTGGCAGAAGCTTGTAATACTTTGCCTAATAGTGGCACAGTGTAGGTTAATAAATTAAATAAAGAATGTATCATATACAAAATGACAAAAGAGGGTAAAAAGAGTTGAATAATGTATGCAACTCTTGCCGGTGAATTTTATTCTAAAAGAGGCAAGGATTTTGCTAGAATGAAGTGTACCTACTAGAAAATTGCTAATGTCACTATAATATGTACCAAATAATGCCTGTATAAAATTCTAGAATTGAATTAGGTACCATTTCAATGACCGAAAAGTATAATAGGCTAGTTTCCGTAAAAAATGTAATTAGTCCGTCTTTTTGATTATTCAAAAATAAAGGACAAGTATTTTTTTATTTGTAAATTAAACTAAAAATGACAAAGATATAGGTAGCCCATTTATGTTAAGTGTAACGTCAAGCCGTGCTGCATTTTTTCGCACGGAGTGACGTCACACGTAACTTTAATGGGCTATATATCTTTATTATTTTTTGTTTAATCGAAAAAAGAAAAAATACGTGTCCAATATTTTTTATAATCTAAAATACGGACTAAATAAAATGTAATTATTTTGACCTTGGACACTACCCTATTGTCACCATGACATAAATTGTCAATTATACGTATCAAAAAGCTTACCATGAAACTTATACAAATAGCCAAGGTGTTCAAGAAGTTGTTCTAAATTCTTGCTAACAGATGGTATTTCCAGATGCCTGTGCACCACAATGTCCAGAACCGGAATGAACCTGAGGCACACATTGCTCAAGTAAACGGGAATGGGACCGCCGCCGAAAGCGCTGCTTGCTTCCTCTGGTGCGAACTTTTCTGGAAACTTCCTATGAAACGCTACATGTTTGTCGTACCTGTATAAGTAATATCTATTAGTATTTAATTTATCAAAAATAGTATTATAAAATAAGAAGTAACTTAAAAACATTACATTACCAATTATTTTGCTTCCAATGCTCAGGAGAGTTTTCTTTGACGAGTTCCTGTGCTCTATTTCTCAATTCTGAACCTTTCAATAATAATAATTGAATTATATAAAGGCACACTTGGCCTTCATTGCCATCCGGATTGGGGCGTAGTACCTAAATATTAAAAAAAGAGCATAAGACTTAGCAGAGCAACTACCTGCGGGTTGATCATAAAGGTTACACATGAAAACGGAGAACTTCTCGATCCTGGAGAAACTTCTTGTTGGAGACTCTCAAAGCGATTCTTACACTCAGGTTAAAGCAATCACACGAGCGACTTATCGGATACGATTGACGACAGGGTTGGCAAATTGGTTAAACGATTGACTGCTGCACCGCGTGTCGCGGGTTCGTTTCCTACTGATAATCATTGACAGCCAGACCCATTTGGGTGTGTTGTGGGAGTTTACATGTTTGTGAACGCACCCACGATACAGGAGTTATTCTTAATGTTGGGAAAAGTTAACTTAAAAAGAAAGAAAGAAAAGATTATGAACTGTAATAAATGTGAAGGTCGCGTGCTGTCGTGATTTTTTTAGGGCATTCAGACAGTTAGAACATACGCAATAAAGCAATCAAAAGCTTTTGTTATGCGAATTTTAAGTAATATTTAAAAAGTATAGATTTTCTGGCAGCCACAAGTCTCAAGTCGCCAGGCAGGCTAAGTCTACATACATCACTTAGCAACTTCATAGTAAAATATATTTTCAGACACTGCCATACATTAAAAAAAGGTGCTTCCACGACTCAATCATTCTTACAGCCAATCAATAATTTTAAAATCCCTAATCTTTAATCGCTTATTAGTGTCACTACTCTGCTTCTGTAAGTATCCAGTCATAGTATAACTTACCAGGCACAAGACGAGCCTATCGATGGTAACAATGTTATACTTCCAGATGATGTCGTTGATGGCATCGACGCACTTGTTGATGTGCGGCCCGCCCGCGGGGTTGGTGACCTCGAACACGAGGTAGTCGCAGAACTTGCGCAGGTGTGCGGACAGAGCGCGGGCGCCGATCCGTTCAAGAATTCTGTAAATACCAGACAAGTGTGAGTACATATTTCAAAGTTATTTTATACAAATTCATAACAGTTCATAAAATAAAATAGATACATTAACACAAGATAGTTTGAGAAAACCATTATTTAATTTATGTACTTAACACTCGCGAGCAGAGTGCTACATACAGTATTTAAAAAACCGCGCACATACACTCACTTAAAAGCAACAGGGTTGATTCTGTTGGTCTCAAAAATCATTTTCCACAAAAGACAGAGGAAAAGGGGCGTGCCTGGCACTGAAAAGTGCGATATTATGTCGTTGTCGTTGGCCATCGAGGTCCACTTGCGGTACTCTTCCTCCACCGACTTTTTGAGCACTTGTTTGTTCTCTTTAGGAGCAGGATTCTATAACAAACAATGAAAGTACTGTAAGTACAGAATACATTATGAATACTATAAATAGTCACTTTATGCCCATTAAACTGTGATTGATAACTTTAGTTTGAATTGAAATCCTAATCAAATAAGTCCTTTATTCAAAGCATGTTACTTCTCTATCAAAATTAGTTAATCATTTGTGCCTGTCAATATCTAAATAAAGTTGTTATATTTACAGATAGTAAGAGCGCTTTACAACATTTGGCTCGATGCACCTCTGCAACCAGAGGCCTATGACATTCTAAAATTAATCCATTGCTACAAAGATGATACTAGGATCATCTTGCAATGGGATCCTATGCACATAGGGTTACGAGGCAACGAGGAGGCTGACCAACTATCAAAACTAGCAGTTGAGACGGGTAATGTTATCTCATATTTGGCCGATTACTGAGAATATTTCACCAAGTTTAAGAGTGTGTGTTTCGACAAATGGATAAAATACTTTAAGGGGCCGGCGACGGATGATTTTCAACACAAACGTAATACCACGCTCATTTGCAGTTGGAGCAAATTTCCAACATATTATGATGATATTCGGTTATAGACAATATTTATCTAGGTTCCTACGTCGAGAATATTAGAAATATTGTTATTTTTAATACAGGAAAAGCCAAATGACATGTTTTGCCATTTACGATGTAAAAAAGTGTGAAATACAATTCGCTTAAATTTCCTTTTGTTTTTTTTTTTAAAAGAAAGACGTAGGAACCTAGATAAATATTGTCTATAACCGAATATCATCATAATATGTTGGAAATATGCTCCAACTGCAAATGAGCGTGGTATTACGTTTGTATGGAAATTCATCCGTCACCGGCCCCTTAATGAAATATCCAAAGAAAAAGGCATTTGGTATAAAGTCATTCAAAACGAACCACCTCGTGAGCCCTGGTTTGATGACACATATTTAAATAGGATTTATGTTAAGTTAGCGCTAAGGCTTCATTCCGGTCACTTTCCATCAGCGCATTCTTAAGGAAGGCTGCATCGCCTAATTGTGAGGTATGCAATAAAATTGAAGATGTACAATATTTGCTGATGGAATGTGCTAGGAACAAAGATGAAAGGGAATCTCTGGCTCGGGAATTTAATTTTAATATGTTGGATGTTGGACTTACACAAAATATATTGGCATACCCTAAGTCAGAAAGAACTAAATGCATAATTTGTGGGTTAACCCACAAATTATACGATTAGTATAGTGTTATAGTTTATTTAGTAATTACAGAAGTTAAGGCAGTAAATCCCTTTCCTATTTTATAATATATTAGCTTTTGCCCGCGCGGCTTCGCTCCCGCTCTTCCCTACTCCACCCTACTACGAGTATACCCTACCAAACTTCACATAACCCATCTACTAAATAGTCCGAACAAAACATTTGGTTTGGATAGGTGAGTCCGTTCTTGAGTTATAAAATTGCAACGAAAAGTGGCATTGATTTTTATATTATATAGAAGAGTATGTTTATGATTATGTGTGTAAATAGACTATAAGGTACAATTGGGTTGACGTATCCGTGTGGATAAAAACCCCTTAACAATAAAGAAAAAGAAAATTTTGCTTGTCTGTTATTATCCTAGATCGGAATAGGTAGGGCTGTTTTATATGCTTGCCATAGGTTAGAATAATATGGATATTCCCCGAGTGCCGGGATTTGGTTTTAATGTATGTAGTAAAATTATAAAAAAAAAAACTATCTTGCCTTCGGGACTAATGAAACATTAGCCGAGCGCTCAAGGTCCGTGCCGGTATCTGTACGCGTCTCAACATCTTGCCCATTTTTAGTCGTATTATGGTTCTTGACAAGTATCTCAGCATTACACTGTCTCTATGCGTAAGGGGGCCATCTATAAATTACGTCACACGTTAAGGTGGGGGGAGGGGGTCGACGAAGTGTGACATTGTGTGACAAGGGGGTGGGAGTGGTCCTAAATTTCGTGACGTCACATTTAAAATCGATGGGAAAAAATATTATTATTATAGTTAATCAACATACCTGAGCAAAAAACTCAACGAGCATAGGAGGAAAACACTGCAGCGTGTGCTGTGACCACATGTGTGGAGTGTTCGTCATGATTGTGGTGAGGAGTTCCTTCACCGCCGCACCGTCACTTCCTGCTCGAGAGAAAATAACAGTTTTAATCGACACAGCTTTACTTTAGTCTTCTAAGGCGGGTTTTCTTTTTATCAACAAAAATCTTTAATTAGTTCGTAACAATGTGTGTGCAGTGTAAAACAATGAATAATAATATTTTGTGCAAGCATTCTTTATAACGAAGGTGAACACTAACTAATCGATATAATTATCTAACCCTTCCCTACATATTTTAGGGTTAGCTTCTAGTCTAACCGGAAGTAGCAAGCAGCAAGTAGTAGCACCAGCGCTGTGAGCTCAACGCTTTATGCGTGAGGCCGCAGCTTTATGCTGAGCGTTCGGCCGTTTTGCGCGGAGGAGACGCATATCTTCCCTATCAATTGATGTTATGTTCTGTTACTTACTTTTAAGATTGCGTATTTAACGCGTAAATAAACTGTTTTTCTTTCTTTCTTTCTTTCAGCAGAGCATTTTTTACATTTTGACAGAGAGCTAAATAATGAATATGAATAAAATCTGAGAGGATTTAAATACGGTAGGTATGAATTTTTGTATACAAGTTCAGCATATTTTAAAATACAGAAGTGCAAGTTTCACTTAAGAGTTCCGTTTATAAGACTAAGTCTAAGACTTTTTTGGAATCTCATCCTCGAAGGCTCCTGAGAATCCGTTGATGAAAATAAAATTTCACTGACCATTTTTTCAATAAAATGCATCTCTCCGATCCTTACAACTATTCAAAACTTTTTTCTTAGCGATGTATGTTCAATAAATTAAAATCTTACCAGCTCCCGTCATATAAATTCCGCGCGCTAAAGTAAGCACCAACACGCGGTTGAGCTCTTCACTCTCAGACGAGACCAACGACTTGGGCTCGGAGACTACTCTCGACATTTGCAACTGTACTCCGGAACTGCCCAGGCTTGTTATTAAACGTAACGCTGTACTTTCAAAACTGGAACAGTGTAACGATTACATAAGTGCTTTGTAGATTTACTCATAATTCTTGAATGGAGAATAGCACCTAATTTAAAAAACTTTTGAAATGTTAAGTTTCAAGTTAGGTTCTGTAACAAGGTCTCTGGTATATGACCAGGTATGGTGATTGAATAAAATAGCGACTGATCATGAATTATCAATAAGATTACATTTGAAATTCGCCTGTTGTGCAGAGCTGCACTTCTAAGAAAACCCTGCAAAGTTTGCAGTCCTTTTTTATTTTTTACATTGGGAAATCGTCAAATAATTTCTTCCGCTCTGAGTGGAGCGTGGTGTGATGTCAGATTTCCACTGACTAAAACTCCTATCCTGAACCTGTCTACTATTAGTGCCTTTTGCGGCCGAAGTTTTCTGTGGGATTGTTCGAAGAGTTATCGTATTTTTGGAACAATCCCGCAGTAAGCTTAGCAGACTTAAGTTGTTATTTATTACACACAGCTTTTGCCCGCGGCTTCGCTCCCGCTCTACCCCACTCCACCCTGCTATACCTTACTCTACCCTACTCTACACTACCCTACTCTACTCTAATTTTAATTTTTTTTCCATAAGAACTTTCTCCTCACAATAACAAACGGAACAAAAAAGAATTAGCGAAATCGGTTCGGCTGTTCTCGAGATTTGCGCTTACCAACACATTTAGCGATTCATCTTTATATTATAGAGATACGTACCATAACTGTAACTGTGTCTGATTGGCCTGTGGGTACGCGGCTAAAGAATGTATGTTAGACAGGAGTGTCACTCTGTAGTGTGGCTGAACGTGGTGAATACGATACGAAAACATGTCCAGTAAGTTATGAAGTATGCCCCAAGCATGAGACTTGAACACATTTGGCAGCAACTGATCTAAAAGAGACAATATACACAATTATTATTGTGGTTTTGTAGGAATACTGAGGAAGTTTTTAATGGTAATATAACAAACAATTTTATTACAGTTAAGGCAGCCTAAGTCATAAATTGCACTTGACTGGGTTATTTTAAAATTGTACTTACGTATGAATCCTTTGATCCCCATAGATTCTATCTCAGTATAGACCAATAAACGGCTGTAAGTTTCCACCAATGCTGGTGCCATCATGTTGTTCCCTGGTATATTACTTTTATTCTGAGCCAATTTAGCAACATGAGTTACTATTGAGTGTATAAGCGACATCTTACAATGTAATGTCAGGCTATCTAATATGCACATAGATAAGGGTACGGTTGGCAAAGGCGTGCTTGGGTTCCCATTAGGCATAGCTTTCTGGCTTCCAAATAGTGTTTCTATAATAACTCCCATTGGTCTGGCAAAGTACTCTTGATTAGTTGAATATGCATTGCATAGTAAAGCTATGCGATAGTCAGACCCCATCAATGTTGGTGTACTATTTGAAGTCATCAGATGTTGTAGAAACCTAAAATACAAGCATTGTTACATTATTTCCCTTGAACATTCCAAGTAAATATAACTACTTAATAATACTCTAAAAAATAATAAAATAACACATACTCATACTGTACTTTCAAATTTTGTGGCATAGTCATTGTCTTGTGTTCAGTTTCAGCTTTTTTCAACAAGTGCATCCAAATACATACTACAGCCATTTGATGTGTACAGTGGGCTTTTGTGCAATCAGGCACGGGTAATGGTTCCTTTTCAGGGTACAGCAATTCGTAAAGCTTTATTATTGGTAGGAAATTGGATGATGGGTTTCTTTGAATACTCCCAGATATAAATTGTAATAAGACCCACATAAGGTGGTCTCTCCCTTTTTTCATATCATGACCAATCAACTTACTATGCAAACCCATCACGATGTTGGGGAATGAAGCGAATCCAATGAGGATCAAGTATATAACCTGTGACGACAAGTGAAGCCAACACCAATGTGATGAAGACATTTCATCATCTTCATTCTCCGATTCACTTCTTTCCATAGGCAGAATCATAAGTTCTACTAATTGATCCTCTAGTGCTATGCAACGTTGTTTATGCTGCTTTTGAAGGCCAAGCATAGAACACATCATATCTCTAGAATATGGCTGTTGCAAAACATGTCTCAGCAGTGCTATTTGTGGTTTTAAAAGTTCATCATCATATGGCAAATTACCCTTCAAGGAAAATTTTAATGTTGTAGGATCTAAACGCCACGGATTAACAAGATGATCAGCATAACCAGAAAACTCAACCACCGGCAACATTTGTGAATGTCCAATGATAGAAACCATTTGGGCACAGGGTTTGAAACTTTCCACAAAACTAGATAATAGCTTAGCCAGTTGCTGAAACGAAAACAGAAAAATTAATACTTATGACTAAGTATTTTATAAGACACCCAGAGCCAGAACATCTATCTATAGGCCGTAGGGCATACAACTATTCAGCCGTTCAGAGCAGGAAACGAACCCGCGACACGCAGTGTAGCAGCCAATCACTCAACCACAGTGTCAACCCAGCCGTCTTTCGTCACATTTATATAATATGAAGACAAAATAGAGCCAACAAGTATTTTGCATCTGAGACACACAATAGTTAAGAAACTATTAATGAAGCACTGCCATAGAAAATCCAAAGTTTGCAATTATTATCAGTACAGTTTCTTCTCATTTGATCTGCAATCTGTATTGGCTATAGGAAGATGGATTGCTAAGTATGACAGCTCGAGATATCCTTATTTATATGGTCAGAATATCTTACCATTTTAGTTTTTATAGTTTTTGAGGGTTATAAATTATTGAGATGAACTTATTAATCATACAACTTACCCAGTGTGGCCAGTGATTATTACCCGGATAATCCTTTTGGATCTCAGTAACAATAAAGTAAGCTGGTAGCAATGAAGCAGTTCGATCAAAAATATACTCAATAACATTGTATAATGCCTTCAACTGAGGCATAGTACTTGAATTCAACTTGACTGGTAGTGTATGTGCCTTCTCTCTGCATCCCTTAAAAATACAATCCATGTGTAAAATAAACTAAAACAAATAATCAACTAAAATGGAATTACTACAAGAGACTTAAGCCCACCTTCATTATTTCCCTGACACCTTTATAATCTACTCCACCTATAATTCTTCTGATTAGATTGAAACTTTCAATCCAGAAATCAGCATTTTGATACATAAGCTTTTCATTGGTCAAAATGCAATCACATAACATCCTGCAAGCAATAAGTAAAGTAAATCATTATAATTTTAAATCATTAATATGTTTAATTAATATTGTAAGCTAAAGTAAACATACCGAGCTTGAATAATGTTAGTGTTCACTAGAGTTTCTAAAAGGGCAAGTAATTGTTTCATTTTATATCTATTAGTAAGAACAGCTGTTAGAGTCAAATACTGGCGTAATGCTGATTCCTGCAGCTCTGCACTCAAGTTGGTCATGATGCTGCATAATCTCTTCTGATACATTCCTAACATTTCATTTTCTTCTTCAGGTTTATGCACAAGGAAGCAACTGAAAGCTTCCTCAACTGCTTCAACACGCTACAAAAGTAATTAAACCACTTCAATATTAACATTTATACAAATTCATACAAATAATATTATTGACAGTTTCCAAATAAAACTTGCAAAAGGCTATATTCTGTTTCAATTTTATATGGTAGGGCCGGCCAAATGGGGGGATATTTAGCGCAATACTCTAGCACGTCAGAAAATCATATGGAGAGAAACCCTGCACCCTATAATGTACCTCTACCATATATGAACCCTTAATATAGTAGGGTGCGTTAAGGGAAGCCCATCAGATAAGTAAAAAGAAATGATCCTCAGAAAAACCCAAGCATGTCAGATTATGACATGCAGAAAAGTGTGTATTTCAATAATCTGATAATTTGAGTGTGACATATGCAAATGGCCAAGTCATAAAGTTAGGTTGCAACCTTTCGAATACCATCAATTACAGACACAATAGAAAGACAATGGCAGAGCTAATGCCGGCTTTCGCTTGGAGTTTCATGAATTAAATATATTTCTATATTTCCTTTGTAATATATGCATAAAAACTCAAGTGTGATATTGTTTGCAGAAACAGCATTATAGCTAGAGCACAACCGAATTGGTGTTCTGTTATTTTCATGCTATTGTTATTGTTCGATAAACTTAGACATGTGGTAGTTGGATACATCTTTAATCCCAACACATCAATTCACCGTCATACAATACCACACAGACACACAGACTCAAAGATACACACATCAAACTTATAACTTCCATCTTTTTGGGTTGGGGTCCAAAATACAAAGACTAGCTTTAATTTGTTCAGTTGGGCAAATTCAAATTAACATATTAACTTTTCGAATGCCATAATTAGAGACATGATAAAAAGACAATGAGAGAGTGAATGCCGTCGCTTGAGGCTTAATAAATTAAATTGTATATAAAAAACAGAGATTTCGCCAGCCAAAAAAATAAAAAAGTAACAAAAGAAACTTACCAAAATCTCATTAACAATATTGGCTACTTGAGAGTCAGCCATCTCTGCAATATTGTATTCCAATTGTATACTTCACTCAAAACCTACAGGAAATAACGTTCATAATGAAAATATATAAAATACCCAAATGAAGGCTGTTTATGTTTTCACCTTTTCGGTAAGTACAAGTTATTTTGGACAACAGAGCTTTGATAGGTTACATTTGGAATTACATAAAATGTTTTAACTAGTACGCATTCTGCAAAAGAATATTCGTCCAGCTGTGCAGTTTATGATTTTGTCTGGGTCAACATAGTTTTAAAGAGCAAAAGTTTTTAAATATTACATCAAAATTTCAATGCAACACGCTTAAAAATAGTACACAAACTTTTCTAGCAAGTCCTTGCAATGAAAGCAAGCAGGACATGAAGGTACTCCAGGAAAGGAAATGGCAAAGCTTTCGCTAGGAGTAATAGCGTCCTGTAAAGCGTTAGCTTTACATACTCGTTGGCGTCCTGTGTCCTGAAAACCACAAAACCACACACAAAACATAGATTTAAGAAATAGTGTTGCCAACTCTATACCACCAGTGAGTGCTAAAAATCTTCTCAAATAGTGCTATGGATTTACAAAAATAGTGCTAGATGAAATAAAATCACATGAGTAATTTTTTTTTTTTTACATGAATTACCTTTTTTTACATAAAAACTGTTAAAATTATTATTTTTAATCATAAATATTTACAAACAAAAAAAAAGCCCAGCTTGTAGAAGAATATCCTGGGCCCCAAGTCTGCTATTACAATAGTGTCAGAATGGTCTATCATTGATTTAATAATTGTTGATTTTGAGTAATTTTGGTAATCTACTAATATAATGGCGTCATAATGACTATTCAATGATCAACCACTGACACTCCATTGAAAGAAGTGGGATAGAATGGTAATGTCGAACATATTTACAAATGAATGTCTTACGAGGCGGTAATTTGCAAAAATTTTGACAGTTCCTTTGATCAGTGACATACCATTAAGACGTCATTGTGCAGTCATTGCTTTTAATAAGCTCGATATTGTCAGTTTACCACAACTCTATTACGAGACCATTGACCGATCAATGATCGATCATTATGAATTAGCAGATTAGGAACTTTTAGCAAAATGACAATGAGATCGTGTTAGAATGAAGAATTTATAAAAATAGCAGACTTGAGCCCCAGGCCAGTGCCTCGCCAGTCTCGCACCATACTAATCACACCACTATCCGGTCTCACACGCTCCTGCCTCCTGCTACTGAGCTAGCGTCGCCAGACGAGGATTTATAAATATCCACTATGAATCAATGTGCAAATAACAGTCACTGAACATCACACGAAGAAATCCCACCAAAAACTTATAAACTTATTGTCTATGCGATATGTCCATAGATAATAAATCTATGTGTCAGTAATACGAATATGTTTGTTACACTGCATGCGTGCAGTGTAACAAACGCATGCAAGCTGTTCGTGTGTGCGTTTTATTAGAATCTAAAAATTTCGCTTGACTATTAAATAGTGCTATACCTTTTTTGCCCTATGATGAGTTCCCTGACAGTTCATTTTTTTCCGTGGCACGCATACTACTTTAGATTATTAAAAAATAAACTGGCAAAAAAAATTAAAATGAAATGATAAAAAAAATATTGTCTTTCGTAAATCAATAAGTAAATTATTGTGGTTATAATTAACTGTTAATAAATTAAGTAAATAAAATAAAAAAGTATAGAACTTAAAAATGTGTAATGCGTTAAACGGAACTTCTGCCAATAGAGATTGACACTACTCGACGACACACTAATCGACAAAATCGGAGCGGCCATCTTGTAATCGCATGTAACGGCAGAAAATTGGAAAAAAGTAATAGAAAAAACTCAAAAAATTATAACAGAGGACTGGAATAAATATATCCGGATCGACCGAATTAGGGCCAATAATTAATCATCGCGGTTAGTTGGAAAAGATTCCGATTCCGATATGGATACGAGTTCAAATCAAGAGTCAAGTTCTGACAGTGAATAATAAATAAATTATTATTTTAAACAGACTGCATTTTATTTACCACTAGCCTTCCCCCGTGGTTCCGCCCGCGTTATTTCAGGTTTTTAGTTTTTGTCAGGTTTTTTGTTTACTGTAAAATTTCTTTAAAATCCGTATAGAGTAAGATCCCAGGACCGCCAGACATCACGTATTTTCTGACGAACGAAATGTGGACGATTGAGTACTGTTAGTATGTACTAAGAACGCATGCCTACCTGCCAGCTTGTTTAGACGGCCAATTTTCAGGTAATCAAGGTACATAAAATTATTACTTACCTCACGTAAATTCTCAAAGCTGATTTTTACGTATTTTGTGGGCAATATCTTTATAATCAAGTCGCCAATACTTCCAGACACATTCCGTCGGCCGTATTGTTTAACAGACGCTTTAAAGCTCCCAAAAAAATAATGTAACTTCACGTATTTTCTCAAAACTGATTTTTACGTATTTTGTAAGCAATATCTTTAAAATCAAGTCGCCAATACTCCCAGACACATTCCGTCGGCCATATTGCTTAACAGACGCTTTAATGATCAAGCATGAGAATTTACGTGAAGTTATGTAATTTTTTTGGGAGCTTTAAAGCTTCTGTTAAGCAATACGGCCGACGGAATGTGTCTGGGAGTATTGGTGACTTGATTTTAAAGATATTGCCTACAATTGACGTAAAAATCAGCCTTGAGAAAATACGTGAAGTTACATTATTTTTTTTGGAGAAACAAAGAACAAGATCCCAAAAAAATGACATAACTTCACGTAAATTATGCTTGATCACTAAAGCGTCTGTTAAACAATACGGCCGACGGAATGTGTCTGGGAGTATTGGCAACTTGATTTTAAAGATATTGCCTACAAAATACGTAAAAATCAGCTTTGAGAATTTACGTGAGGTAAGTAATAATTTTATGTACCTTGATTACCTGATACCTGAAAATTGGCCGTCTAAGCAAGCTAGCAGGTAGGCATGCGTTCTTAGTACATACTAATAGTACTCAATCGTCCACATTTCCACATCACTATAATTGTCAGACAAGAACTGTCAGGGAACTCATCATAGGACAAAAAAGGTATAGATTGAGTGCTAGGTGCTGTATGTTCGATTTCAGTGCTGGCCTTGTGAAAATAGTGCCAAATCTAGCACTGAAAGTGCTAAGTTGGCAACACTGTTAAGAAATGGCAGAATAGCAGGCTGTCATTGTCATTATGACCACAGAGTAGGTACTTCGTAACATACTGAAAATTATGACCACAGGTAAGTAAGAGATGTACGATAAATAGATTTTATGTACCTATATCATGAACCAAAGAGTTTCAGTATGTTACAAAGTACTTTATGCCAAAGAGTATGTTGTAAAGTTTATAAGATTTGGACTTTTGTTCACTATGTCCTGTGTATTGGTAGTATATGTATATGGTATATATTTAATGTCTTTAGCTTTGCTAGAGCGCGAGCAAGATAACTTGGTGCGTAGCTAGGGGCGTGCTTAATGTTGCCAGCCTAACAAATCTATTTTTTCTTAATTTGATTAAAAACGCTCTTTCATAACACAGTGTTATTTAAAGAATTAATTTATTTAATTTTTACTTTTATTATTAAAAAAAAAAAATCGTGAGAACTTTGTAAATCTTTCAATAAAAGATTCTATCTTAATAAATTAATTAGCACTTTTAGCACCAGAATTCCACGCTAGTCTTTATCAGAAGAGTCGTTATATCCATTGTTAATTTGTCCATTTTGAGATCCATTAACCTATCAGATTTAATAAATATTTTCTTGTAGAGATACATTGTCATTCTTCTGGCATTACAGTAACGCTTGCGCTTTTGTATTGTCTCTTGTAGAGGCTTTGTTTATTTATATGCAGTGGTATGATGCATTATCCATTACTACAATACAATTCTGTTTTAGATTTGGCACTATTTATTCTTTCATGGATGAAGTTCGCAGAATTCATATCGTCATGATAGTCACTTGATTAAGATTATAGATGCTGGCGGGAAAAATTCCGAATCTTTCCCGTCGAATACTTCGGAAGTATTCCGAAATATTCCGAAACTTTCGGAATATTTCAACTGTCAAAAAAAAACCAGGAAAATCGACCTTACTACCTATTTCGCGCTTGGAAGTTGTAAAATATTATCTTTAGTTGTATTGTGAGCGGTAGGAATATATTAAGTTTATAGTTGTGAGTGCAGGTCGCATCAAGGACAATAGAACCGACTTCAATAAAGTTCCGACTTTATTGAAGTCCGGCCGGCACCTCTTTAATAAAGTCTTCGCTTGGTGGTGGTTTGAAGTGCTCCGGCTTCATTGAAGTCAGTTCTATCTTTTTACTTAAACATTTTTGTTTCAACATTTTTTTATGTCCCGTATAGGTACATATAGTGACTAATAATACTGTTCTGAAAACTGCATCAAATTCGGTTCAGCCAAACGCGAGATGATCGCGGACAAACATGCATACATACGGTTCAAACTCATAACCTCCTTTTTTAACACGCTTTTATTAGCTTCACCTATATATTTGTTTGTAATCAACGCCTTTGAGCTCGATTTTGACCAGCTTAGAGCGATCAGATTTTTTTAAAACTTTGCACACCCATCAAAGACTGATGACAACACAATGATCCTTTATTCTATGACCTTGATCTCAAGGGCAATGACCTTTACTTTAACCTTTACTTCATTAAAATGTTGGGAATCGCCTGTGACACCCAAAGGCAATGACTTTTACCCCAAGGGCCAGACCTTGACCTCAAGGTCAATAACTGACCCCAAGGTCAAATGTATAAAAAGTTGGAAAACACCTGGGACACCATAGGGCATGACCTTGACACCAAAGTCAATCACCTTGAACTCAAGGTCAAATGCAAAAATGTTGGGAAACGCCCGGGACACCAAAGGGCTGCTTTGACCGCCAGCGAGCGCTACTTCTCTAAATAACACAGATCAATTTTTTTTCGATAACATTTTAGGTCAAATACTTAGGGGTCATGGTCATTGACTTTAGGAAAAGCGTGGGGTGCTCGATTCGACTCTTACGAAACATATGGCACAAAGCGCCCCACCCTTTTTTACAATATAATATTAATATTTTTCGTTCAAACACACAAACAAAACAAACATAGAACAAACAGCAACAAACACAAACAACAAATTCAATGTATTTATTGACTGGGCTATTTACGCATAATGTTTTTATTGACTTGGTGGGCTATGCGACTCGCGAATCAGAGATCTCTCTCAACCGACTTGGGAATTTTGTATAATATTTAATCATTTAAAAAATACAAACATTCAGTACTTTTTATAAGGTTCTTCTGTTATTAAACAATGATCTCTATCTCTTAATCAACTTTGATTATTGAATCCGTGTTGACTACATCAGATTTCACTATATCCTAATAATTACCCAAGTCGTTTAACTTATTAGACAGACTCTAACCCTTTTTCAAAAAACAAATCAAATAATGCTAGACCTGGTTTTTTAATTCACAACTGACATTAAATTTATAAAAATAGCATTCGATTTCGAAATAAGTAGGTACCTAGGTACCTAAAAACAAAAGAATAAAAATCCTGTTAATCGCGGGCTAACATTAATCAATCCCATTTATATTAAAAAAAAACATTTATATTTTACTTACGTATGTGCCACTGAACAATTATTAACTAACAAACACGTTTATTCCGATTGAATTAATCCGGCAATCCGGCAAAATATTCGGGCGAAATATTCGGAAACATTCAGAAACATTCGATTGCGGGGTACGAATCTTTCTCGCGGGGGGCAAAACTTCTCCGGGGAGCATACCCGTGGCCAGCGCTGCAGCAGCAGCGGCGGCGATCGACGATCGATGCAAAATACAATTATTCAGCAAAAAAAAAAAAATCTTAATTAAATTCATTTTGAATAATTCCGATTTAAAGAAACTTTCCCAGAAGTATTCCGGAATTATTCCGAATGTTTCAGAAGTTTTGCAACTATAATTAAGATTTCACATTTATTATTATTATTATTTAAAAGATAAGGGGCTATGCATCACCCATAGTGTAGGGGATGTAGTCACTGCGACCTAAAAGATCTATTGTGACTCGCCACCTTGTTAGAGTAGCTCTTTTAGCCCGGAGGCTTCCAAGAAATTTAGAATACTCCTAGCTTTTAGAGTTTTAATCTCCTCCGGGCGAATAATGTGTCGGCCCAGATGGACACTGCGTTTGTGGATAAGGGGCCCGCATTCACACAAAAGGTGCATAGGCGTCTCCCTCTCCTGATTGCAGTACCGGCAAACATCAGTGTCACTCAGTTTCATGTGAAATTGGTGCCTGTTTAGTTTGCAGTGGCCGGTTAAGGCGCGGGCTATCGCACAGATGTTCGTCCTGCTAAGCTCAAGAAGCTCGGCAGTTCGTTTTTGTGAGTAGCCTTCTATGAGAGATTTGGCGTGTAGCAGACCTGGTTGTACCAACCAGTGCTTTTTTGAATCGCCAAATAAGTTGCCCTTAAGGGTCTGCATGGCGTGGTTCTTTGAGATACCACAGAAGGGTTCTGGTCCTATCTGATGACCTTGAGCCCCAGCCCGTGCAAGTTCATCGGCTTTTTCGTTGCCATTGATTCCGGAATGACCTGGTACCCATCTCAGAATAACTTTATTCCTTTGCCCCAGGTCATTCAGTTTGTTAACGCAGTCTTTTACCAGTTTCGAATTTAAAGTATTCGAGTTCAGGGCGTTAAGAGCTGCCTGGCTATCTGAGTAAATCAGAATTAATTGATTTATGTAGTTTCGTTGACGGTTGGCCTCCGCACATTCTATAATGGCGTATACCTCCGCTTGGAATATGGTAGCATGTTTACCCAGATTCAAGCTTTTGCTGAATTTCGGGCTAGTGCCAAATATTCCACATCCTACATTCTCACCCATTTTGGACCCGTCTGTAAACCAGATCAGGCTTCCAGCCTTGCAAGTGATGAGGTTGTTTGACCAATCCTCTCTGCTCGGCAGTTCCACTGTGTAATTCCTTGTGAAATTACACTGTGGAAGCATGACGTTTGTTGTCATAGCTAGTTGATCGTGTTCAAGTACTGATTCGTGTAGCGATCTCAGTGCTTGAGAGCGCCAGTTTGCTTTGCCAGTGCTGTTTGTTCTGTACATGCTTGCCTTCGCCTCCTTCGCAATGAATAGATGAAGCGGCGGTAGGTTTGGCAGGGCATTTAGAGCAGCTCCTGGGGTTGTGGACATGGCCCCTGTTGATATGAGGCATGCAAGTCTCTGCAAACCATTAAGTTTGTTAATGACTGTCACTTGAGTTGTTTTCCTCCACCATACTACGCAGGCATACGTTATTATCGGCCTGACTATGGCGGTGTACAACCACAGGGCGATTTTAGGGTTTAAGCCCCATTTCTTCCCTGCTAAGCGAGAGCATATTCCTAAAGCTATTTTAGCCTTTTGGATCACATTGTTAATGTGAGTGTTCCAGGTCAGTCTCTGGTCGATAGTTACGCCCAGGTACTTGACTTCGCTGGAGAATGGTATGAGAGTCCCCTTTACAGTGGGCGTTACAAGTTTGTCCAACTTACGCTTCCTGGTAAAGGGGACTATCGTTGTTTTACTCGGGTTAACCGATAAATTGTTTTCTGTGCACAATGTGTTAATAATGTTCAGAGATCTTTGTAGTATAGATGATACCGTGCTGTGACAGGGGCCGACAACACAAGCCACCACATCGTCAGCATAGCTATGTACATCTAAGTCTCTTTTAGAGGCTTCAACCAGCAATTGGTCAACAACGAGTAGCCATAGAAGTGGCGATAAAACGCCTCCTTGTGGGCACCCTTTAGTTGTTTTGAAGCTCTTTGTAGTTCCGTGTAAGGTAACACTGATAGTTCTATTGAGGAGCATGAATTCGATCCAACGAGTAGTTGTTTCGTCAATCCCTTTCGCCTTCATGCCCTTGGAAAGGGCGTCTATGGTGACGTTGTCGAAAGCTCCTTCAATATCAAGGAAAGCACGTAGGGCTATCTGTTTATCTTCCAAAGCCCTTTCGATCCTGTCTGTTAGTTCTAACAGAGCAGTTTCTGTAGATTTTCCTTTTTGGTAAGCATGTTGCTTCGGATGCAGAGGGTTATCCCTTAATGGTCCATCCCTGATGCATTCGTCAATAACCTTTTCCATACTCTTGAGTAGGAAGGAGGTAAGGCTTATTGGTCTGAAGGACTTTGGTTGAGAGTAGACCTTCTTACCGGCCTTTGGGATAAAACAGACTTTAACCATAGTCCATTTCTCTGGTATATATCCCCAGGCAAAGCTTGCTCTGAAGATTTTGATTAAAATAGGGATGAGTACAGTCTTCCCTTGCTGCAGAAGAGCTGGGAAGATATCGTCATCCCCTGCAGATTTAATCGGCTTGAGTCTATAGCCCATTCTACCTTGTTCGGTCTAAAATACCTCGCCGCTCTTCTCCAGTCTTCATTTGAAGGAGGCGGTGAGGCGGATATGAGGAGTATTTTGTACGATGTTATCTGGTGCCATCACCGAGCCAGGGAAGTGTGTAGACGCCAGAAGTTTCAGGGTTTCTTCCGCTGATGCAGTGAAGGCACCGTCTGGTTTCTTTAAGAATCCCAGTTGATTTGTAGGCGATTTGGATAAGACTTTGTGGATTCTGGCTCCTTGAGGGACTTTAGTAATCTCCTCGCAGAACTTCCTCCATGAAAGTCTTTTCGCCTTTCTGATTTCTTTATTATAGGTAGTTAAAGCTTTCCGATACCGATCCCAGTCGTCAGTCGATTTAGCCTTATTAAACAACCTACGTGATTCTTCCCTTAAAACATCGAGCTTTTTGTTCCACCACGTCACTTTTCTATCCCTCACAGTTCTTAGAGGGCAGCTCTCTTTGTAAGAGGCTGTAATGGCTTCAGTAACTTGAGCAACAGCATAATCCAATGTTTCAGGGGAGCGTATGGTTTTAGGGAAGTCTTGGAGTCTATCCTGGAGCTTTCGTCTGAACAAGTCCCAGTCCGTGGCTTTCGCATCCCTAAAAGTGATGGTTTCGCAAATGTTGGATGTATTCAGTGCGAATTTAATTAGTCGATGATCAGACATAGATGGTTCATCACTGACATGCCAATTGGTTATCAGCCTGGCAGTGTGAATAGTAGCGAGAGTTACGTCGAGAACTTCCTTCCTCGATCTAGTTACAAAGGATGGTTTACATCCCTCATTAACTATTTGGAGGCGGTTAGTTAGTACAAAATCATGAAGCA
This sequence comes from Mythimna ferrago, assembly GCA_910589285.2. Lineage (NCBI taxonomy): Eukaryota > Metazoa > Arthropoda > Insecta > Lepidoptera > Noctuidae > Mythimna > Mythimna ferrago. The sequence goes on along the minus strand of OU342673.1, from coordinate 11,642,143 downwards.
ACTCACCTCTGTCGTTGATGTCAGTGCTGCCCCAGTTGGTATGGTGGGCGTTGGCGTCACACCCAATGAGAAGCTCGGCATTGTTGGCATAGGCGTACTCGACTACCTTTGCAAGCTCCTCGGATGGGTCGGTTTTCGTCCCGTCCAGGTATGCCGAGCACACGATGAGGCGTCCATTCCCGCTCTTGACATTAACATAAGCTGCAATCAGGTCATCGCTGCACAGGCCTGGTAGGCATAAGAAATCAATATTATTATTGAAAAGTATACACGCTCTTGGTTTGACTCCACCGATATGGTGTACGACCTTACCTGCAGAGCCCAGTCCAGACACCGTGTTAGTATTAGCCAGCCACGGTTCCTGAATAAGAGCAATGTGAAGGTTCTTCTGTGTGAAGTGTTTTTCCAGAACAGCCGTGGCTGCTTTGACATGGTGCAGGTTGATCTGCACCACTTGTGTGTTTGTGTGTGTCTGTGTTATGGTGTGTTTGTGTTGTGTTAGTGTTGTGTGTTTGTGTCGGTGGGTGGGTTAAGTGGCGTTGTTCGACCCGCTTGGCTTCGGGGCTATAGGGCAGCCCTGAGGTTTAGCCGGTCGGCTCGCCACTCCCGAACGATTGGGACGTGTAGCCCTTTTCGTCGGTGGTGCTCCGAGGGGGCGGTTCCTGACGTCCCGGCCTCCGGGTGTCGGCTTTGCGTTTTGCCGCTTTGCCGTTTTATCAGAGACCTGGACGCTCGACCCCGCCTTAGGAGCGTGTTGAGCAGGTGGCAGAATCTTTGCGCCAGATTGGCTAGTTCCTACCACCTGCTCAGCCCTCGCTGGCGTACTATCGCCGCGAATGCGAATCAAAACTTTGCGAAAGCCTAGTTGCGGCCTGCAGTCTAACTTGCGCAAGGCTTCTATAGAGGCATCATCGATAGAGAGGGCGGTCGTGATTCCGTCCCTTTCTTTCTTGACGCTCAGCACCTTCCACAAGCCAGTCTGCAGGTCGTTTTGTTTTTCCAGGAGATTGAGGGCATCTCTTGGAGTTTTAACGACATCTTCTGTCTTGAAGTGTAGGATCCCAACCTTAGCTTTTGGCAAGTCCTTCTCGTTAATAAACGAGAGTTCCGCCTCTGGCCAAGGCTTTAGTGTTCCCACTTTTTGTTCAAGCCATTTAAGGCTGTAGTCGTTTTTGATTACGACTAGCAGCCATCCCGGCTTGAAAGTGCAGCCCTCAATTCGAATTTTGAATTCGGGGGCTTTGGGCATAGGGGCGTTAAGAATCGCCCTCAGTATGTCCTTGTAAAGGAGCCCCAATTGCGCGTCCGACATGGGCTCCTGGTTACGGATTCCCACCCGGATGTTAGTTAGGGCATCCTTAAAAGACATAGCGCTTGTCTCAGGCGGTGGTCCGACCTGAGTTGCGGACGTTTCATCAGGGATCATTGGAGTTGACCCTGACTTTTCGTCCACACGCGAAGTCTTTTTGGCATGATCTTTTGGCGACTCGTCCTCGGATCGAGATCGTTTTACCGGCCTCTTCCCCGAGGACATATCAGCCATTAGACCAGTCGAAGGAGTGCGCGCACTCGCCAACCGCTCCGTGACCAGCTTGTAGGCCTCAATGGGGTCCATACCGCCAGCCTTGAGGCGCCGCAGGCGCTTACGCGCTGCTCCTGGCAACCTTCGTTTCCTGGGACTGAGGTCAGTTTCCGACGGCACTTCCGAGTCCATCTCAGTAGGCCTCGTGCCATCGTTTGCTGACTCCAGCTCAGGAGGGTTGAGTTCGGTGTCCAAGGTGACTTGGGACTCTCCCTCAGAACCGAGCAAGAGAGCAGTCAGATCGGGAATTGACCCAGTAAGACTACTCGAGAGTTCCGGACGTTCGTCATCGTCCAGAGATGGAGTATTTTTTTTAAACAAGTTTAAATCCATACAGTTCCCACGAGAAGCTAGGGAAATAAACAGTCCACCTGGGCAGAGCCCCGCTTGCCCAGGTAAGGCGAAATTACTACTCCAGGATTGCCATCTCCCTGGAGAGACACCGATAGGAACCAAGCTCCCCCTTGGCCACGCATCCCTCGGCTCGGTACGTATGACACCTTGGATTGGGTTTTGCCGATTATTCGCCACCGCTGTAAGTGATTCCCCTACCTATGCCGTAATGACACACGTAAGAGAGCCACCTACAGCGGCGCCCAGGATGCACCGTCCCCCCCACTGTTCTTCCCAGCGAATGCCTACATACAGCCGCATATAAAATGCAGATGCATACATGCATGAACTGGGACGAACAGCAAGAGAGCACACGTGGAGGTTATCTAGCACGCATCCCAAGAAGATTTCACATAGTAGCAGTCCATTTTCAACAAACTTTGTTGACTTGCTAGGTACCGCTCGGGTACGCATATATAAGGAAATTTTATTGTGATGGTCACCCGAAAAATTATTTGACAAATGGGTCTAATTTTGGAAAATGGCACCGTATATTAGGTAGGCCCAATATTTTCTCATTTCTCTTCACAAACACGTTTGACTTTCAAGATAATGTTCCTGCTAGCACTTTTAATCACTTTTGGTATAATAATGACGACTATTTACTTTAGAAACGATAAAACACAGAACACAACCAAAGATTTTACGAACACAACACATTCTCCTGACACATGACATAAACGTCAAACGATTAGTTTCCAATTTCAGCCACACTCCAACTTATTTTATCTTGCGCTAGCTCTAAGATACAACATCGTACGATCGTACGATCTATGGTCTAACGTATGGTGATTAGTGTTGGGATTTTATCCGAGTAAATACTTAAAATGGATAAATACTCAATAAATACTTGTTTTTTTTTATTTTATTGTTGATAGGTTCGCGCTTGACCGCTATCTCACCTGATGGAGAGCGACGATACGGTCGACGATGGAACGCGCTTACCTAGAAGAAACCTATTCACTCTCGACTTAAAGATTTCCGGGTTGTAGCTATCAGGAAACACAGACTCCAGCAAGGAATTCCACTCCCTAGCTGCACGCACAATGAATGTGTTCCCAAAACGTTTTGTGCGTGTAGGTGGGATATCCACCATGTACCGTTGGCGCATAGCCGTACGTCTGGTAGTCCGATGATGGAACGGGCTAGGCGGAATTAGGTTATGCAATTCCGACGCACACTCTACGTAATGCAACCGGTAGAAAACCGACAGGCTAGCGACTCTGCGTCGATGCACAAGACTTTGAAGCCCCGACTCGACGAGTGTATCATCGCCAATTATCCTTCTGGCTCGCCTCTCAATTGCCTCAAGTGCATCAAGCTGGTATCGGGCAGATTCGTCCCAAAGATGAGAGCAATACTCCATACACGATCGAACTTAAGCTTGATAAAGTTTCAGCAGCTGTTCCGGCGTGAAGTACTGTCTGACCTTTGCGAGGATTCCCAGCTTTTTTGCAGCCAGTTGAGCCTTTGTTTCGATGTATGGCCCAAAGTTGAGTGTTGATGTCAGCGTAACACCAAGAAGGTCAAGATGGTCGGTTATCGGCACACCCCGGAAAGTTGGAGCGGGGCTGAATTGGCTTCTTTTAGCGGAAAATAGACACGCCTGAGTTTTTGCAGCATTGAACATGACCAAATTGGCATCGCCCCATTCGGAGACTGCATCCAAGGACAAGTTCAAGCGCTCAACCATAGCCTCTCGAAGAGACTGGATTTGTGACCCACAAGCTCGCGCGTTGGATATGTAACTTTCGGCAACAGTGCCGTCATCTGCATACTCAAAGGTACCGGGCTTGAGCAGATCGTTTATGTGCAGCAAGAATAATGTTGCCGAGAGTACTGACTCCTGAGGGACCCCGGCATTAATAGCCATTTGACATCGATAACCACTCGGATGGACCAGTTACTCAGGAAGTCTGCGATCCAAGCACATAATCCAGCGGGTAACCCGAAAGATGGAAGCTTACCAATAAGGCCTTCGTGCCAAACCCTATCAAAAGCCTTTGAGATATCGAGGGATACGGCAAGCACTTCCCCGTGGTTCTCGATGGCCTCACTCCAGATGTGGATGGCATACGCTAGAAGATCTCCAGTTGACCGATTTCGACGAAAGCCGTATTGACGGTCACTAAGGATATCATTAGCTTCAAGGTATGCCAGGAGCTTAGTGTTGAGTACACGTTCCATGGTTTTACAGAGAATGGACGTTACTGAGATTGGTCGGTAGTTAGCTGGGTCAGCCCGACTCCCCTTCTTGGGCACGGGCTGTACATTAGCTTGCTTCCATGCAATCGGCACTTTTCCAGCCTCAAATGAAAGCCTAAATAGGCGTGTCAGGATCGGAGACAATTCAGGCGCACACGTTCTCAGAACAATTGCTGGTATCCCGTCTGGACAGCTAGCCTTGTTCACGTCAAGGTTACGTAGGACGTCCTTCTGATGGATGCAAATATCCGACATACTCGTATCGCAACCATCAGGGTGAACAGGGGGCCGCGCGTTACCTGGATTTAAACGCGAAGATTCTGCGAAAAGTGAGGCAAACAAATTTGCTTTCTCCTCAGCGGTATATGCCAGCGACCCGTCGGGTCTCAGCAGTGGTGGTAGTGAGGGGCGGCAGAAGTTCGATTCAACCGACTTAGCCAGGGACCAAAACGCCTTACTGCCCGCAGGGTATGAAGCTAGTTTGTTCCCGATGCGGCTAATGTGGTCGAACCGAGACCTCCGCATCAAATTCTTGCAAGACTTGGTAGCTCTGTTGAAAGCTCTCTTCTTCTGGCTTACGACATTCGTCTTGTGCATACGAGCATCGGCCCATGCCTGATATGCTGCGTGCTTGAGCGCGTTAGCGCGATCACACTCCGCACCAAACCAAGGGCGAACTCAACCAGACATGGCTACGTCGGAGAATGGAATAAGTACTATATAGTACTCCATCCTCCGCCGCAACACATCCGTCACAGCATCCGCGCACGACGATAGATCTCCCGAAGAAAAGCAAGTAGGCTGCCAAGGATAACATGCGAAGAAAGATCGCATGCCATCCCAATCTGCTGACCTGTATCGCCATACCCGTTTAGCGCCTCTAGGGCAGGGATCGGGCGGGGAGTAGACTGATACAGATTTCACCAGACAGTGTTCGGAACTACCTAACGGTGATGATATCGACACTGAATAGCGGTCTGGATCTGTTGTCAGCAGAAGGTCTAAGCAATTGGCCGTGTGCGACTCAACGTCCGGCACCCTTGTTGCTCCCTGGACCAGCTGGGTAAGATTTAACGCTAGGGCAAGCTTTCGCGTCTCTCGACCAGCATGGTCTGTGCACTGGTATGGGAAGAGCCACTCCTGATGGTGTGCATTAAAATCCCCCAGTAACATCAATTGTGCGTAAGGGTGGGTACCTTTGCTGAGTCGCATCCGCCGCCTCACTAAGGTACTGTATGAGCCCGGTCGTCTCCTGATCGCCGTTGTGCGAGCGGTAGACACAAGCATAGATAATTTTATCCATGCCTGTGTCCACCAGAGCCCAAAGCGTTGAGAACCTAGAATCTTCAAGGTTGCGGAGACGCCGACAGCAGATGTCGTCCCGGGTGTACAAACACACTCCAGCGCGCGATTTAAAAGTGTGCTCCAGAGTAAACCCTGGGTAACACAGGTACGACAAATCGGACGGATTTCGTATCTGCGTCTCAGAAAGAAATAAAAATTAATTTAATAAATAAAAAAACCCGACTGCGTAAAAAAATACTTTAAATAAAAACTGAAAAGAAAAATAAACAAGTTCAGTCCACAGTTCAGCAACAGTCGGGACCCAAATTAGATCGTATGATTTTAGTCTAGATCATTTTAATGTATCCCGACTGTTGCTGAACTGTGGACTGAACTATAATAATATATCTGGGCCGACACATTATTCGCCCGGAGGAGATTAAAACTCTAAAAGCTAGGAGTATTCTAAATTTCTTGGAAGCCTCCGGGCTAAAAGAGTTACTCTAACAAGGTGGCGAGTCACAATAGATCTTTTAGGTCGCAGTGACTACATCCCCTACACTATGGGTGATACATAGCCCCTTATCTTCTAAATAATAATAATAATACTATTATAATATCACTATTTATTCACTACATTTTAGACGTAAAAGCACTATATAGTACAAAAACCGACCTAGGCATTCGCCTCAGTACAAAATAAATAACATAGATTTCCTATTGTACTTTTTTTAATATGGACTTGACATACCATTTTGAAATCCTCATGAAAAGCCCCTTAATTTGACATTCATATTGCATTGGTTTTTCAGTCTCCAGGTTTTGGTGATTACCCGATGGTTTTTACCCGAGTATTTATCCAAATCATAGGTAAATACTCTCTGCCAAATAAACCAAACTGGATTGCGTTATTTAGCTTAAATCTTGTTATTTTACCAACAAAAGGATTGAAATACTAAAAATACTGAAAATATTGATTCGTAAGGTGATTCATAAATCACATTTTTAATAACATAAAGCCCATTATGTTTCATCTTGAATATTTTCGTCAAGCATTATCAAAGTTAGAATTAGTATATTGATTTGTTACAATTTTTGTTAAATTACAATACAAGAATAACAACAAATTTTTCTTTACCGTACATTCGTAATTACGTATGACTTTTAAAATTTCTTCCCGGAGATATTCACAAGTCTGGCGATTCTGTTCTGTATTTATACTCTCAAACAAGAATGGTTCTGATTTTGAAATGATAAAATTAATAATACCTTCATTTTTGGGTTCCCTACCTCAAAAAGAAAAATCGGAACCCCTATAAGAATCACTTTGTTATCCGTCCGTCCGTCTGTTTGTCTGTCTGTCAAGACTAGCGTTGAAAAAAGCAGGGAAAATTCCCGTTTCTTTCCAATACTGTTGTTTTATGCAATGTAACATTCGATATAAATTCCATGTATTTTTCCAATAAAACCAAAAAAAAACCGGAAAATATGAAAAGAACCGAAAACTTCATGTTTGATTTTTTCAAATGCGTACTTTTTTTAAATTAATATAAACTAGCGCTTGACTGCGATCCTACCTGATGGGAAGCAGTGAGGCGCACTAGTTTATGAGCCTATGTTCAACTTAGACTTAGGCTCATAAACTATTGTGCCTGGACAGTGAAACAGAGGACATCGGTCACCATAGCGAGGGGGAGGCCAATGTTCAATAGTGGGCATCAATCATTATAGCGCCTAAATGGTGACACTTGGGGGAGGTTTATGTCCGACAGTGGGCATAGGTCATTATAACGAGGGGGAGACCTATGTTCAACAGTGGACAGCAGTCATTATAGCTCCTAAATGGCGACACTTGGGAGAGGCTTATGTCCAACGCCCACAGTTGGTCATTATAGCGAGGTGGAGGCCTATTTCCAACAGTGGGCATCTATTGTTACAGCACCTAGGTGGCGACACTTTTTTTTTTCGACTTAGACTAGGAGACTTATGTCCAACAGTGAGCATCAGTCATTATAGTGCCTATTTTTTTTTGTATTTCGCCCACTATAATATATTTTTCAATTTCAATAACACTTGCTTTTTTCAATTGTTCATGAAATTAACCGAAACAATTATATTACAGTGAAACCTGGTTAAGTGAGACATCAAGGGACCTGCAATGTCGTTTCACTTATAGAGGTATTCCACTTACCCAGTGTCTCAGATATACAGGTATAAATAAATATCTGTCTCATTTACAGAGGGTTCCATTAATAGAGGTGAGAATACAGGTTATTTCAGTTATACAGGTACGATCATTAAATAAAATAACGTGTTATGTATGTAAATGAGTTTTAATAAAAATATAAGAATGAGTAAACAAACAATGTTATCTCAGTTACAGAGGTTTATGCTTATAAAATTTACTCGCTGTCTCAGTTATAGAGGTAACTATGATGATAAATCGAAAGAATAAATCCCAGATATAGAGGTTTACCTCGTCCAACTAACAGAGGTAATTCAGTGCCAAAGTGTTGGGGCCTCAGCATGAGTTCCAGTTATGGAGGTTTCTCACTTATCCAGGTCCCACTTAACCAAGTTTCACTGTAATAAAACCTTCGAAAGATTTCTGTTTTGTTCCCGCACATTTTTTTCCGCAAAATTTCAATGCAACATGTGAAAAAAACGGGAAAAAAATACAAGTGGTTCTTTCATAAAAAAAAAAACAATTGTTTTTTCCGGCAGTTTCAACGCTTGTCCCAACGCGGTCCCGGCTCTCATAAGACCCTCGCCTTCAGCTCGGGTCTAAATATCGCTTCAGTGGTAACCAACAGTACTACACGATCCAAATGAGAATAGGACCGATTCCTATGTTTTGACGTCTCGTCGTACTGTCAAATCGAAGAAATTTTGGCAAAATTGAAGAACTCAGAGATGAGTAAAATTGAAGAACTGGATTCTGATTAAACTTTTTCGTTCACAGTTCATAAATAAATTTAATTTTTCGTAAATTAATTAATGTTTAAAAATTTCTTTCCTCGATTTGACAGTAAATCGTGACGTCACAACATGGCGATCGATCCTATTCTCATTTGGAACGCATTGTACACACTATCATAATATAGGTAAGTACTATTATTTTCAAATAATTTTTTAGTCATATTCTATAAACATAATTTTAATTTAGACTGCACCGCAACTTACATCAAATCACAAATATATTTTACTAGCTTCTCTACCCGTGGCTTCGCTTGTGGTATCCTATTCGCGGATGTATGTATAAATGGTTGATACCTACTTATTTACGCCCAAAAACTACGATCAATTAATTGCATCACTGCTAATTATCACCATGCGCCTATGCTATCCTAGGTTTGAAAACACCAAAAATCAGAAAGGAAAACCACAGTTAAAAAATATTGTTTTTGCTTTACATCATTACTCAAATTAATAATGTTCTGTCTGAATGCATTGCTATTGTCTTCAGATAAAATTTTGCATTGCTTTTCACTGGATATAATCAAATGGCGAAATACAAGTCAATGCTAGCTGTAGGTATGAGTGATTTTATCAAAAGAATCTTAACTCTTTGTTAAAGTTTTTTTGCGATTTCAATGAAAATGTTTGTCATTTTTAGCTGCTCTGCGTCTAAAAGTTCTGTTTTTCTTATAACATTTTTATGGCCTCACTTTCAGCATCATTTCATAAAACAAATGGTGTTGTCTCAAAAGGTCACCCTTGTGAAACAAAAAGGTTTAAAAGGTCACCGTTTACAAACCATTTTATTTTGAGAATAACTTATTGTATTTAAATAATGCTTACGTCTTTCAATTTTATAATCAAACTAGCGGCCCGTCCCGGCTTCGCACGGGCAATAAATATAGCCTATGTTACGCAGGGTGAATGTAGCTTTCTAATGATGAAAGAATTTTTGAAATGAGCACAGTAGTTTTTGAGTTTATTCATTACCAACTTACACACAAAAATACAAATTTTTCCTCTTTTTATTATTAGTTTAGATTAGTGTAGATTTAACTATTAAACTAAATTATATCACATTTAGGTACATAGTCTAATATAGCGATTTACAAACTCGGTTGGCGTTTTGAATTTACAGTTGGTGGCCATATTCTTAGGGTTATTAGGGGTCTAAAAAGTCATGAAAACGACTTGGGTAGTCTAACCAAATTCTTGAAATCTGATGTAGTCAACACTAATTGAACAATCAAGGTTGCAAAGAGATGATCATTGTTTACTAATAGAATCGTAAAAAAAGTATTGTATGTAATATATATAACAGATTTTTTAATTCGTTTAAAACTTTCCAAGTCGTTTGACTTTTTAGACAGACTATAGCACATATGTAGAATTTTATACATATTATCTACTTTAATTAATTTATTATTAATTTTGCAAATAATTCGTTACTCTACATAAACAAACAAACTTAAACTATTTATACTAAAACCTAAATAAATACCTAACGAATATAAATAAAATACAAAAAAACAAAGTGCACTCATCCATCAGACCGCCGGTCATCCGGGAATGTGCCCAGAAGACTGACAGCATTACCACGTTGAATGGCAATGCTAATTCTTTGAGCGAAGAACGAGCCAGCCCTCTGGTCACGCAAGGTGTCGATCAGTCGGCGAGAAATTTCCTTAAAAAGGAGACGCGCATTCGGACCCCATGACCCAAGCGTTTCGACCCCGAACGGCTCAAAACTGTAATTCCCAATAAGGTAATTACAGTATTTGCGCCGTTTAAGGGTCTCAGCAGCCGCAGCGGCAGCGCCAGCACAGCCCGCCGTACATGCAATGTGGGATGGCGCAAGGGTGTCGACACAGGTTGCGTCCCACACCAGAGGCCTACCCACCTTCCACGGTACCAACGTCATACCATCTGGTCTCTTTCCATCGTCACGTACCAAGCCATTTGGTTCTAATACAGCGGGTACGCCGGCGGTGACAAGAGCTCGACGAATAATATCATTGATGACTAGCGTGTCGAGCTATGCGGCCTGCGCTCCTACAGCAGGACAGGCCATGGTGTCCGAGACTGTCGACAGCTTCGCCGCAGTGGCACCGATGTGGAGCAACACAAGGTGCGCCTAAGCGTAGACAGGTAGCGAGCCGAAACGAGGCGTCATCCATCATAGTGCCTATGGTGGATGACGGGAGTGCCTGAATCTACTTTAATTGAATTTTCAATTTGAATTTGCCAAATGGTTGGTTGTAGTTCCAGCTGGTAATATTAATGTAGACTTTATTGATTGAGATAATAAAAACAACAAAGAAAGCAAAATCTATAATAGAAACACGTCCCTACGAAGAGAACTCAGGAAAGGAAATAAAGTCCCCGGCAGAGAACCAGGTGGAGACCCCGGTGGAGACCCTGGTAGAGTCTCTCGTCTCTCCCGGAAGCGGCGTTCTATGCCGAGGGACAGACTGTCCTCCGACACAGAGGGAGAGAGCCGTCCGGCGCCGAAGGTCCCTACGAGCAGCCGCGGCGTGGGCCGAGCCCGCGGGCAGGGGAGAGGTTTGACCAAAGACTCCGCTCAGCGAGCCGTCAGGCTTGCCGCGGAGGGGCGTCACCCCGGAGCGGCCGGCCTTGTCCCGGAGGGACCTCTCGGAGCCGTCTGGCAGCGAGAGGCGTGCCGATGCGGATTCAGACGGGGAGTCGGACAAGTCCTTCCAAGGGCTGGCCGTCACAAGGGCTGGCCGTCTTTTCCCTTTTGCGGCTCATATCCCGCAAAAGGGAAAAGACCTCGAAGGAGAGGACGGCGCAGCGTCATGCCGCGTCCCTCAAGGAGGCATTTGACGCATCCCTCAAAAAGAGGGTGGCGAGGCTCCGGAGCGAGCTCCAGGCCGAGCTCCGGGCTGAGATCCAGGCGGAGCTCGCAAAAGCAGGCCAACAGGAGCCGACGGATGGGGGGCGCAGGCAGGGGCACGGGCAAAGCCGGCCCCAGGCCCGAGCCGGAGAGCCAGCTGCTGACGCTGGTGCGGCAGGAACTAGCTGCTTTCCAGCAGCAGCTGCAACAGCAGCAGCAGTCCCTGCTGGAGGGCATAGTGCTGCGCCCTCCGCTGACGGCCTCAGGTCAGCGAACGACGGCGTCTTATGCCGCCGCCGCCGCAACAGCCACGGCAGTTGCGCCCAGGAGCGCGCCGCCATTGAGTTCCCAACTAACGGTAGGAGGAGTTCATATCGGTGTCGGGTCGACGATGAAGTACCTGGGACTCGTCCTCGACAGCCGGTGGAAATTCGTGGAGCATTTCCGACGTCTGGCTCCCAAACTCAACCAGACTGGGGATGCGCTCAAGCGGCTCCTGCCCAACCTTGGGGGTCTAGATCCCTCCTGTCGGAGGCTCTACGCGGGGATCGTTCGGTGCATGGCCCTCTACGGGGCGCCGGTGTGGGCGCCGTCGCTGAAAACGCAACCGGCGGCCATGCTGAACGCCTGCCAGAGGGTCATGGCTACTGATACTGCACGGTCTCCCGCGAAGCGACGAGCCTTCTGGCTGGCCTACCACCGTGGGATCTGGAGGCAACAGTCCTTGCACACATGCACGATATGCGCGTGGAGATGCAACGCCGGGGTGAAAGTCCGGTGCCGCGACAGGTCACGGCATGGCGGACAGAGCTCCGGCGGGATCTCATGGTGAAATGGCGTCAACGACTATCGCAACCCAGTGCTGGGCACGCCACAATCATGGCGGTAAGTCCTCTCTTTGAGGCGTGGCTGGAAAGACCTCACGGCGTCCTTACCTTCCGCATGACGCAGGTCCTCACCGGACATGGTTCGTTCGGGAGTTTCCTGCACCGGATTCATGCAGAAGTGACGCCCGGGTGTCGCCACTGTGCAGAATGCCCGGAGGACACGGTGGAGCACACAGTCGAGGTGTGCCCTGCTTGGGCGGAGCATTGCCGTGCCCTCGTGGGGGCGATCGGTGGCGGAGACCTCTCGCGCCGGGCCTTGGTTGAGGCCATGGTCCGGAGCGAGGAGGAGTGGCAGGCGGTCGCCGACTTCTGCGTAGCAGTAATGCTCGCAAATAATAATAATAATAAGACTCATTGCCCCCAACAAGTTACGACTAATGGAACTACTGAAGGTAACTGAAACTTTCAGTATTGCCATTAGGATGGAATTTGGTGTGGATAAATGTGCAGTCATGCATGTAAAGCGAGGGGAGATTTTGGAATCTGAGGGAGTTCAACTCTCGGATTCCATATACCTTAGATCCCTCTCCTCGACTGAAACCTACAAGTATTTGGGTATGTCGGAAGCGTTAGGCATTAACGTCACTGACATGAAGCAATCGTTGAAGGAGCGCTTCTTTGGCCGCCTAAAAAAGGTTTTAAACAGCCTTCTGTCAGGCGGAAATAAGGTGCGCGCCTTCAACGGTTTGGTCATGCCGGTTTTAATGTACTCTTTCGGCATACTCAAATGGACTCGGACCGAGTTAGACGCTCTGGATAGGTCCGTACATTGCTGACCGCAAATCGGATGCATCACCCACGATCCTCGGTGATGAGACTGTACATCCCGCGGAAGTGTGGAGGTCGTGGCTTTTTGAACGCAAAGACTCTACACAACCGCGAGGTGTGCAGCCTCAGAGAATACTTTCTCAAAACCGACGTGGGTATGCACCGCGATGTGGTCGCAGTGGACAAGGGACTCACCCCGTTGTCCATGGCTAAAGAGAACTGGCGCAAACCTGTGGTACTTACTACTGATGACCGCAAGGAAGTATGGAAAGGCAAGGAGCTCCACGGGCGCTTTTTTCGGGCTCTTCATGACCCTGATGTAGATTTTTCGGCGTCCGTGGCCTGGTTACGATTTAGCAACCTCTTCGGAGAAACTGAAGGTTTTGTCTGTGCAATTATGGACGAAGTTATCTTGACGAACAATTACCGGAGACATATTATGAAGGACGGGACGATTGACGTGTGTCGGGCATGCCATCGTCCGGGTGAGTCTATCAGACATATTGTCTCCGGTTGTTCTCGTCTGGCTAACGGCAACTACTTGCACAGGCATAACCAAGTAGCCAGGATTCTTCACCAGCAACTTGCTTTAAAATACAACCTTGTGGATTCTGAGGTACCGTACTACAGGTATGTGCCCGACCCAGTTCTTGAAAATGGCCATGTCACGATGTACTGGGATCGGTCTATCATTACTAACCGGACTATTGTAGCCAATAAGCCGGACATTGTGGTGATAGACCGATTAGCGCGCCGCGCAATGATAGTCGATGTCACCATCCCGCATGACGAGAATCTCGTGAAAGCTGAGAGAGAGAAACAAATAAAATATCTCGACTTAGCACACGAGGTTGTCGCCATGTGGAATGTGGACTCGGCTGTCATTGTGCCGATTGTCGTGTCCGTCAATGGCCTTATAGCCAAAAGCTTCGACAACCACCTGTCGAAGCTGTCGTTGCGCGGTTGGATCAAGGGCCTGATACAGAAGGCAGTACTCCTCGATACGGCTCGCATTGTGAGGAGGTTCCTGTCTCTGGAGTCCTAACCACCGGTAGCGTGGACCCTGCTCCCGACACCGGCGGACCACTATTTTTTTATATTTTTAAATGTTTTTCTTTTTTTTATATGCTTTTTAAAAAAAATATTTAAAAATGTAAATTATATGTTAAATAGAAAAATAAAGGAAATAATAATAATAATAATATTTTTATTTGCAAAACAGTACACAATTACAGGTGACACTTAAATTTAGGGTACAATTGGTGAGGTACAAAATACATGATCAATGACCCCTGTGCTAGGTAAACCTGTGTTAAAGGGGTCACCCATCCGTCCATTGTGTAATAATAAGACTTAAATACGTAATGTGCACTTATATAAGAAAAAATAAAATAAAAAATAAACAGTCTCGGTACAATTTGGGGGATTAGTAGGAGAAAAAACGCAATTAGTAAATTATTATCAAGTAAGGGAGATTTTATGTGTCGTGTGCCATGTAGGTACATGTGTGTATGTGAGAGCCTAACTGGTGAGGGTTTAAGAAATTCTTCCGTAAACTCATAGTCGAGGGTAAGTAAATATTCTTTAACTTTGGACTTGCATTGGAGAACTTGTTCAACTTGTGTATGTCCAGTTTATTGTGGAGTTTGTTATAAATTTGTGCACTTAAATAGCGGTTATGTTGACGTGCGAAGGTCGTATTAGTACAAACTCTAGCACAAACTGGTATGGGTCTCCTTCTGATTGTAGGGCTGAAATTCTCTCTATTGGGAGGATTATTTTTATGTGTTTGCAACACTGTTCGAAACATGTACAATTGCCGGACCGTTAGCACCTTAAATTCAGTATACAATTTTTGGGTTGAATACCTAAACGGTTTACTCAGGAGAACCTTAATAATCGCTCGCTGAGCTCTTTCCGCTTGTAACAGAATCGTCTTGGCAGCACCTCCCCAAGCAGTAATACAATAACTTAGTATTGATTCACCTAGAGCGGTGTATACCATTTTTAAGATGTCTTTGTGAGCAGAAGTTCTCAACTTTTTAAAAAGGAAGATGAGTTTTCTGGTACGTGCAGATAGAAAATCAATATGAGTTTTCCAGCTGAGGCAGGAGTCAAGGAAAACGCCGAGATACTTGACAGATGATGCTCTAGTCGCTGTCTGGCACGAGCAGAAGTCACCAGAAACATTTCTGTCACAAACGTGGGCTTTCAGTTGTAGTGAAAGGTGAGATGGAAGGGCAGATGTATTGGAACCAAAGGTTACAAAATTTGTTTTAGCGACATTTAGAGTTAAACTGTTGCTACCCAGCCAGCTCATAACCTGACTCAAGGACCTTTCAGCAGCCTCTCTTGCCATTATACAGTCAGGTCCACAAGATAGCAAAACAGTGTCGTCAGCATAAACTATAACTTGGGTAGAGGGAAGGTTGAGCAGACAGAGATCATTAACATAAATTTGGAAGAGAAGGGGGCTGAGCAGACTTCCCTGGGGCACACCAAAATCTAGTAGTCGTTCATCACTTATGTATTCGCCCACCTTAACACACTGGGTACGCTCAGAAAGGAAGTCATGAAGCAATTTGAAGGCCATACCACGAATTCCAATCCGTTCTAGTTTTCCGAGTAAGATAGGGACAGAGACAGTGTCAAATGCCTTTGACAGGTCCAAGAATATGCCGATACATTTAGATTTGCTGTCGATTTTGTTGATAACAGAGTCTAGTAGAGCTAAAATGGCGTCTTCCGTCGATACTCCTTTTCTGAAGCCGTACTGGTTTTCGGCAATGATCTTATATTTATTCAGGTAATTAACGAGATTTTTATGAATTATTCTTTCTAATATTTTGGATATAACTGGGAGTACTGATATTGGCCGGTAATTGTTGACACTGCCTCTGTCTCCTGTTTTGTAGATCGGGTGGACGATGGCTTTTTTAAGGGTCTTTGGGAAAATGCCAGTGGAAAGTGCGAGATTACAAATGTGTGTTATGGGTGGTACTAATATGTGACTGGTTGATTTTAATAATTTAGGAGTGATGTCATCCCAGCCAGAGGCACTGTCAGCTCTGAGGTCTTTTATTATCGTATCGACTTGTTGCTCGTCTGTCTCCAGTAAGCCTATTGAGTTTGGTATTGAAACTGGACAAGGAGGAGCACAATGGGCATTGCTGCTGAGATTTACTGGAATGTTGTTAGCCAGGTTTTTACCGACATTCGCAAAGAACATGTTTACAGAATTGACTGACAAGACTGGATCATTGGCTATTTTTAAGAGGTCAACGGGAGGTGAAGCTTTTTTGTTTATATCCAGAACGTTACGGACCGCATCCCACATTTTTGCGTTATTTCTGGCATCGAAATATTTCTTTTTCTCATATGCGGTTTTAAGGTTTTTCAACAAATTGTTGCAAAAATTTCGGTAGCGTAAGTATGTCAGTTTTAAAATTGCGTAATTGGGTTCCAAGTTACTTTTCTTGTGCATACTATCTCGGTTGCGTATGCATCTCAGTAGACCAACGGTAATCCAAGGTTTAATAGTTTTACGTTTACAGGAGATAGTTTTCAAAGGAGGAGGCCGAACGCATCAGGCAACGGCGTTATCGCCGCCGCCGTCGCCGCCGGGATTCTGATCCCGATTTCCGGCCACCGTAGGCGCGGGCTTGCGGACAGTGAGCAATGGGTAGCTCACTGTCCGGCCGTCCGGTAACTGTCCGGACCAAACCCAAGTCGTCGACGGCGCGCACTGTTCCCGCGCGCCTCAAGGAGTTGTCAGCAACAGCAGGGACCCAGCCGGGTCGAAGCCTACTGGGGCCAGGGTTATCCGAAAGGGCGCTCGAGCCCCGGTATGAAGGCTAGAAGGAACGGGGTGGGTCTTTTAGTCAGTAAGAGTCTGACACTATCTCCCGCTCCGCCCAAGAGCGGGGGTTGTCATTGGATGATTTTTTCCCACTATAAAAAAAGAAGGAAATAAAAAACCCACTTTGGTTTGACAAAAACTTCATAAGAATTCTGAAAGAGAAGAAAAAAGGCAGAACACGGTTTAAAACATACAAAAATCCTATCGATAAATTGGAACTTAATGACTGGGTAATACATGATTTTTTTATGGTGGGAAAATCGTCTAATGACAACCCCCGCTCTTGGGCGGAGTGGGAGATAGTGTCAGACTCTTACTGACTGAAAATCCCACCCCGTTCCTTCGAGCCTTTATAACGGGGCTCGAGCTATCTTTCGAAACTAACCCTGGCCCCAGTAGGCTTCAACCCAGCCGGGCCCCTGCTTTTGCTGACAACTCCTTTAGCTGCGCGGGTACAGTTTGCGCCGTCGACGACTTGGGCTCGGTCCGGACAATTTTTTTTTCGCCAGTAGTAGGAAATCCTCATGGACGGCCAGGCTGCCTCACATACGAGCCAGTCTGGGCAGAGTCAGACTCCTACTGACTGAAACCACACACCTGCCTTACATTTAAACCACAGACATGACTTACGTGCTCTTGTTTAATAGATGTACATTGTTTGCTGCTGGACAATTCCACGTGCAAGTGGCGTCACTCCAGAGCACTTTTCAGCAATTATAATAAATCCCGTCAGAATTTCCTGGCTGAGAGGCCATCAGCCCGAAGCGATACCCAAGCAACAACGAGTCATAAACGCATCAAAAATCAGGGAATCTCCCAAGCTTCAACACACATAAAACCCTCCGCCGCCTAAAATTTTATTATTATTTTTAATTCTAAATGTCAATTAAAATAATTCAATTTGTAATATAAAACAATAATTAAGTCATTATAATAGCACTCTTATAAATGATAGATCTCATAAATTGTAAGTATTTTGTTATTTATGTGTAAGCTGTGTACTTCTTTAAGTGACAAGTTCACCACAATAATTGGTATATATATGCTAGTTATGTTTTGTAAAATGTTATTAGTGAATAAGTCGTTGGAGTACCTTAATATAAATAAATAAATAAAATGCAACCAAGCAAACGCCCCCGGCCCCCCAGCTCCAGAGGCATAACTATACTTAATATTATACAATACTAGCTTTTGCCCGCGCGGCTTCGCTCCGCTCTTCCCTACTCCACCTTACTCTACCCTACTCTAGCCTACCCTATCCTACTCTACCCTACTCTACACTAGTCTACTCTACACTACTCTACCCTACTCTACCCTACTATACCCTACTCTACCCTACCAAATTTCACATAAACCATCTACTAAATAGTCCGAACAAAGCCTAAACATTGGGTTTGTATAGGTAAGCCCGTTCTTGAGTTATAAAATTACAACGAAAAGTGGCATTGATTTTTATATATATAGCGATTTTTATATATATCGCGGCGCAGCGGAACGTTTCTACATTCGCCACGTGCTCACGCCCCGCCCCGCGTCCACCCGCAGTCTACCACGCAAATACTCCCGTGTCTTCTTTTTAATTTTATTTTTGTATTCTTCTTCCTCTTCCTCTTCTGCAAGAAGTCCGATTATAACAAGATCCCAGTCTGTCATTATAATTTCACTCGAGCACTCGACCGAACTACATCAATTCTACACGAAATCTGGACCGAAATAGTAGAGACAAGTTGCCACGGCAGCCTCGGCTGTGCCTCGTGGCGTCGCGCGGCTTCGTGAGGCGCAGCGCCCCTCTTGCACGTCGCACGTACCAGCGATGCACCGCTGCGTCGCGATGCATCGCTCTACGCCGCGAGGCATCACGAGGCACAGCGCTGCCGTATTCTAAATTCTCACAATGAAATGTGTATCTTTTCGCGTAGTATAGTTCTATTTTGAGTCACTCTATTAAAAAGTGCGCGCAGCATCGCGTCGCGTCGCGTCTCGGTGTGAGCTGACCCTTACAATACATTTAACATTAAAAAAGAATCAATTTCATCATGGTGGTCTGATGTATGTAATATTTGCTATTCATTTGCTTTGTGATATAGATCAGCAAAATACATATACATTTAAAATTACATGTAAAATTACATTTAAAAGTTATATTTAAAATTACATTTTATCAGTCAGTACATTATAAAATACACAACAGAAATTACAGAAAACAATTAAAACCTTATTCAATTATTATAAAAAAAATATTATTGAGAAATGCGAATTTAATTTACATAATTTAATTACTAATTAAGGCAAATGTTTAAATAGAAAATCAAGAGTGTATACTTTTGATTTTGTACTTAAACACACGCAGATTATCGTGAAATACGTCAGGATCTGGCACTATCGCAGTAAGCGAATAGTTGTACTTATCAACGATTCTACGGAGAGCTTGTCGACCCAAATTAGACTTTACAGGTAAAGTGTTAAAAATATTTTTGAGTTTTCCTCGAGGATAGGTGCGGGGAATCTTCAAAGACAAATTCTGGAGAAAATAGGGTCAATGATTTTGACCGCTCAAGATTTTGTGAAAGAAGCACATATCCAACAACCGTCTCCGTTCTCGGAGTGTACACATATTGAATTTTCTTAAGCGCTCTCTGTAGGAATTCCTGTGTGAAAACCCACTGGAGCCAAAGGCCAGATGCCTAGTGTATGCTCTTTGAATACTCTCAATGTGCTGCGAATGTACTGCATAATACGGGCTCCATACAACACTGGCGAATTCCAAATGACTGCGCACCAAAGTTTGGTAAAGCAAGATCTTGGTGTGTTGATTCTTAAAACCGCTAGCATTTCGTTTAAAAAATCAGAGCATTTGAGCTACTTTAGCGTCAGACTTGTTGACATGCGAAGTAAATTTAAGTTTGCTGTCAATTATCACACCAAGATCTCGTATTTCATTGACTTCTGCCAGAGTGGTATACCATTAAGTTTGTACTCCGTAGCAAGTGGCTTATTTTTCCTAGTGAACTTAATATGATAGCATTTACTTAGGTTGAGAGTCATACTGTTGTAGTGACACCAATTTAGAATCTCGTCTAGGTCACACTGCAAATCACAATAATCAGCATCTGAATTTATTACCTTATATAATATTTTTAGATCATCAGCTTATGTCAAACGGTGGACGTCCTTCGGCTGAAATGATGATGATGAATTTAATTTTATCATCGTGTATTAATCAAACAATATTTGATTTTAATTCCTTTTTTATGTGGTTTCTGAGATTAATCGTGAGGGTTCTTTAGTCCTTCCACATCAGTAATACTAATTTCTTTGCCTAGGTTATGTTTCTCAAACGGACTTCCCAACGGGCTTACCACCTGTGGTGCGATACCGAATGTGTACAGTTCATTGGGTTCAATTTTTTTAAATTTATAATTCCAAACTAGGATATCAGCTGCTGCTCTTAAATTGTTAGAAATAAGGCGCAGGTAATTTCGAGTCCCAGCCTTCTGATTTGATAGTGCTATTTATTATATTTGAAAAAACAAATAAAAAAGAAAAACAAAAATTCAAAATATTTTATTTCACATAGGCCTACATGGGCACTTATAAAATGTCAGAAGCTAGTGCATGGTTCCAAATTGGTCGTTTCCTATGGAGAAGAACCGGCAAGATACTCAATGGTTAGTCTTTAAAAAACAAGTGGTTGTCGTTACAATATTTCAATAATAATACTCGTAGATATTATGTAAGAACAGTGTAGATCAGTCAATATTATACCCAAATGCCCGAAAAAAGAACTCATAATAAAATTGTGAGTTGTAATAAGAAGTAATCTAAGAATTCATGGAGTCTACAGTGTTCTCACATTCACATTTTAAAAAAGAGGCTATATAAAAAAAAGGCCAGAAAAATATAAATAATTACAACTATCAATAAAATGTTCACAAAATAAATTACCAACGAATTTAAGATCGTTGAAATCTAAATAATTCAGAAAAATATTGCAAAAGCAATGTGTTAGAAAACAAAACTGAAAAAAAAAATGTATATTAAACAAAATGGAGCAGATATTAATAAGTTACCTGGGGGCCACATGTGCAGAGGTAGTCATTGCCAAACAAACGTATCTTCGATATATATAGTCCTTAACCTTGTAATATGCTTTTTAGGTTAGGACACGCTTATATGAGTTTTAAATTTTTCCTCACTAAGTTCAGTTACCGCCTTTGGCAGCTTGATATAAAAGCGAATGCTGTTTACAAAATGACTTGCTAGTCTTAGCTAGTCTCCATTTGGGTAAGACAATTTCGTGTTTAGTACGCGTATTTTTGTTGTGACAATCGCTTCTAATTTTAAAGGGTCCTAAATTTTTTCGAACATACAAAAATACTTAAGTATATAAAATTCTAAAATATAATATTATGTATAAGTAAGGAAAAAATACTTAAATCTCCTCATATAGTTTTTTATAAGTAACCCAATCTGGGTTTAGTAGATAAATACGTGGGCTGTGCCTGTATCAGTACAGCCCACGTAATAAAATCAAATATAAACTAAGTATTGATCTAATGAAGAGCGGCCGGTGTCCCGCTTATTACACAAAATAGATAGGTACAGAAGTCAATCTACGTACAAAGCGCGCTCGAGCAACGCACACTTACCGCTCACGGACAAGATATCTCGGCTCAATCGCCCGGTCGCGACCATTACACGGTCATGCAAGCGTTAATCAATTCCATTAATCATGAATGATGGTTTTCGTCAATCAGAACTAAAAAAACGCCAATCATCGCATTAGACGGTAGGTTTTTCGCTGTTTTAATATTTCTATGGTTTTTCGTCAATCAAAACTTTGACTGTGGCAAAACTGAGAGCCTACCGTGGAATGTTCGCCATACAGTTCGGCACAACGCTCTGACCCTAACCTGATCGCCTAACGTAGGTTTAAAAAGTGAAGTACATACATGAGATTGACTTCTGTACCTATCTATGTTGTGCCCATTACGTGGAATTTGATTGTACACAAATTCATATCACAATATCGTCTAGCTATCGGGCGGTAGGGCGCTGGCGCATGCGCGTCGCCATCAGTTTCCTCCACAAAATGCAACCCTGTTGTCGGCTGCGTCCCGCCGTTCCCTTCGCATTTCGCATTACTCATCTGTGTCGCCCGGGCGCGCACGTGCACGACGCGAAACAAAGTGCGGGAGTTTGCTGAACAATACGTAGTTAATTGTGTGTTGGATCTGCAGGACTTACGTTCAAATTATGTAAGTAAAACATAATTAAGTAATTACACACGTCACTTACTTATTTCCGCTTCATCAACGTCTAGCTCGACAGGTGTTAATGGTTGCTAGAATATTTGGGCAAGACGGTTAAAGCTTAGCATACGGGTGCTTTTCCTCCAGAGATGTGTGATATACTACGTTGCTATGGATGCGTTTGGTACCTACGCCATCACGCGTGAACGGCTGGACCGATTTAGCTAATTCTTTTTTTGTTGTGTTCGTTATTGCGAGGAGAAGGTTCTTATGGAAAAAAAAAAAATGAAAATAAGGGTAGTGTAGGGAAAAGTAGAGTAGGGTAGTGTAGGTTAGAGTAAGGTAGAGTAGGGTAGAGTAAGATAGAGTAGGGTAGAGTTGACAGCTTAGCTAAAAGGTATCACAACAAAACTATTAGGCGGTACGAAGTTCGCCGGGTCAGCTAGTCCATCAATAATATTCATTGGTCACATAGCTTAGCACTGATGGAAATGGATTCAACTAAGATGTTTTTTATATGGAAGGATGCGTGCTACGGATGAGTGCTATGAATGCGTGCCATCTATGGATGGTCGCGATTGGTGTATCTAAGTGCAGAGCAGTTTACAGTAGGCCAGCCAGCGTTTGGCGCTGAAAGTAGACATGCCGTCGTGATAGCATCGCATAACTCGAGTTGCGCATCTTCCTCGCGCAGCTACTTTGCGGTGGCGCATCTTCATAGCACATCTTACTCGCACCGCTACATAGCTTAGTATTAGTGAAATTTTAATGAAAGCGAATTAGTGAAAGCGGTCACATAGTTTCACAGCTTAGCTACTACATCCTCACAGCATAGCTGTATAGCACACCAGAGATGTGCAAGGATCTGGTGCGGTGCGAGAATGCGTAATGATAGTGAAACGGCGTGTAGCTGATAGAGCAAGCGCCAAAGGGAGTTGAGTATGCAAAATATAAGGACCACATTCTGTGAATGGTTTCGGACTCAGAAAAGCATGCAGATTATGATTCTGGATGTTGCCAGGCGGCATATTGGTCCATGTTTTTTTACACCCCTCTCCCTGAAGCAGCAAGTAAATTGACTGATCAAATGCTAAGAATCATTTTATTAACTGTTTAAGTAACAATATCTAATTATTTCATATGGTTAAATATATCTATAGGAAGTCAACTAAAAAAAGTGAGTCGGACTCGCGCACTTAGGGTTCCGTACTTTACACATGAAAACAGTTCATTTCCTAAATTGAGTTACGAGAAAGTTTTTTTTTTTTTAAATTTAGCATGAAGCAAGGTCTTATAGCACAAATATAGAAAAAATCTGAAAACTGTAAATTTGTAGTTACGTCACAAAAAAAAAACTTTCCTTACGATTCGGATAAATCTTCGTAAATCAATTTGGGAATTGAACAGTTTTCATAGGATCGCGTTGAAATTAAAATTATATTCTCAAATCTACGGTCCCTTGAAGCTGTGAAAAAATCAAGCTTCTATGTTAACGAAAAAAAAAGATACGGCCGTTTATGTCGCAAAAAAGCGTGTTTTTCGACACCTCTAAGAGAATTCAAATTTATAGGGCACTTCCCGTTGAGCTAGAATTCTGAAATTTGGCATGAAGCATGGTCTCATAACACTAATATGAGTAAAATTCTGAAAACTGTAAATTTGTTATTATGTCACAAAAAAAACTATTCTTGTGATTCGGAAAAATCTTCGTAACTCAATTTTGGAATTGAACTGTTTTCATGTGTAAATTTGAACGGAACCCTAAGTGCGCGAGTCCGACTCACTTTTTTTTTTAGTTGGCTTCCTATAGATATATTTAATCATAAGAAACAATCAGATATTGGTACTTAAACAATTAATAAAATGATTCTTAGCATTTGATCAGTCCATTTACTTGCTGCTTCATGGAGAGGGGTATAAAAAAAAATGGGCCAATATGCCTCCCGGCAACAATCAGAATCATAATCTGCATGCTTTTCTTAGTCCGAAACCACTCAAAGAAGGCGGTCCTCATATTTTGCATACTCAACTCCCTTTGGCGCCTCCTCTATGACCGGTACGAAGATGAGTAGGCAGACAGCTCACAAATTCCTCCTTTATGTCACTAGCACACACCCCTCGCACAAATTCCACGCCTTTAGCTCTGCTAGCTCTAATCCGCTAGAACTGCGCTAAGCTTTGACGGAGGAACACTCACTCGTAGACAGGGACTTAAAAACACCATCATAACGGTTACAGAATTATAAGTGTTACATGTTGAATTGGTAACAGAATCAATTATGTAACACTTCTAGGAGTGTTTTCAATGTGTTAACCCAAAACACTTATAAATGTGTAACCGTAACATATCTGTAACAGATATAAAAGTGTTAACAGTGTTAATAAGTGTAACAGGTAAACGCAGCGTTGCCAAATTTGCAATTTGCTTATTTATGGTATTGTAAAATTACTTATAGCTAAAGCTGATTATTTCAGTTACACATATTAACACTTATTAACACATATAACCGGTTACAGTTTGATTCGGTAAAACTTATTAACACATATAAAAGGTTACAGTTTCATTCGGTAACATTATCTGTTACAATTAAAAGTGTTTTTCTGTTAAAACTGTTTTAAAAAACAGTGTTAAAACACGGTTACAGTTACAGTTACAGTTTGAGTTCCTGCTCGTAGAGAATAAAGGACTTTTGTGAGGTTTTTAATAAAATAATGCTTTCCGTTTTCAATAATGGAAACCCTACCTTTACCGCTTATGTAATGAAATTAAGCAATCTTCATATGTAGGTATGTGTCGCAGCCACATTGTGTAACACACCTTAGTACAAGCAGCCGCACAGAATTTAAAGACGTCGCTGTAATGTAATGCGGCTACCTCACGCTATAAAGCTTATAAATATAGCAGGCCGCATTGTATATGCGCACTCCGCGTTTGTCAAAGCAGCTTGGAAACATGAGGACGACGTACAAACGGGTGCCTCGACGATATACCTACCGCTTTGAAAGATTTAGTTCAAATAATCGCCGTAAAAAGCACTATAGGTACCGGCACTAATCTTGAGCGCTCGGCGTCAGGAGTGACGTCTATGACACGATGGCGCGGTGAGTCAATCACTGACCCTCCCCGCCCCCGCGTCTCACTTCACACCACTAAAGAGACCGAATATTTGACTTCTGCGCAACTTAAAGCCAGCGCTCAAGATCCGTGCCGGTTATTGTACGTGGTTTATTGACGAGTTTCTAAAAAAAAGTAATGGAATAGAAAATTGTAACTATAGAATCTTAGAGTAGTGAATTTTGTTTGTTTCGAATCTCAAAAAATGTTGAGTGATAGTTAGGAATAACTTCTAAATATTAAATTGACTTTTAATTATCTCACAGATGGTGTAAAAACCGGCCAAGTGCGAGTCGGACTCGCCCATGGAGGGTTCCGTAGCAGCAAGTAACATAATATAAAAGTTCTTATAGTTCGTTGTAACTTTGATCGATGTTTTAATAACGTGTGTTTTTTTTTAGATATATGACGTATTAAAAAAAAACAAGTAACTAGATCTCGTTCAAACCAATTTTCGTTGGTAGTTTTCATGGTAATGTACATCATATATTTTTTTTAGTTTTATCATTCTCTTATTTTAGAAGTTACAGGGGGGGGGACACATTTTGCCACTTTGGAAGTGTCTCTTGCGTAAACTATTCAGTTTAGAAAAAAATGATATTAAAAACCTCAATATCATTTTTAAAGACCTATCCATAGATACCCCACACGTAAGGGTTTGATGAAAAAAGATTTTTGAGTTTCAGTTCTAAGTAAGGGGACCCCCAAAATTTATTGCTTTTTTTCTATTTTTGTGTAAAAATCTTAAAGCGGTTCACAGAATACATCTACTTACTAAGTTTCAACAGTATAGCTCTTATAGTTTCGGAAAAAAGTGGCTGTGACATACGGACACAGACAGACAGACAGACAGACAGACATGACGAATCTATAAGGGTTCCGTTTTTTGCCATTTGGCTACGGAACCCTAAAAAGTAGAGTATCTAACACGGGGATAACGCTGTCTTTGTCTTAGGCGGCTTGAATTCCTCACTTCAATTAGGATTCTTTATTAACTTCCTCGCGATGGTCGGGAGTTAATTATATAGATCCGTCACTAACGTTCCGGATTAAAATTAGTAATTTTCGTTTCGTTCGGAATTCAACAGGCCGCCCGCGATCTAAAGACACTGCTGTATCCCCTAGTCACATAATCTACTATTATCGTGCAGAGTGGGAATTGATATCCGATTTAAAATAGTGGCTGCAGGCCGGTTAGTCTTCTGTGCTGGTTGCATCAAGGAAGAGGATACAGATGAGGGTCTAGTTAGCATTTTGCGGAAAAAATTTGGCATTTTTTGAATGTAGATTTAGCTAAAATAAAAAAAAATATACATATTTATAAAATTGGAGTTGGCAGCACTGGTCAACTAATTTTTTTTTTATTTGACATCAAAAGATTTTTATTTGGAGTTTATTTCTCAAGTTAACAAAGTGTTTCTTTACATATTTTATGACCGCGGTGTGCTGTAAGAAAGTTTCAAGTTGAAGTGTCGATGTCGTAGTCTAATTATTTAGTCGCAGTCTAAGTATTTTTGTTTTATACAGGTTTTTGTTGTTATGTAGCGCTTTTTGCGGCGATTATTTGAACTAAAACTTTCAAAGCGGTATATCGACGATGCTCCCGTTTGTGTATCGGCTCCAAAACCAAAACGCGAAGTGCGCATACACAATGCGCCTGCGGCGTACTTTATTTCAGCCGAATTGGATTCTGACTGAACGTGAAGTAGACGCATTACATTCCAGCCACGTCTTTAAATTCTGTGCGGCTACTTATAACACGACGTGTTACACAATATATGGCTGCGGCATATCATCATTTCAGCCGATAGACGTCCACTGTTGGACATAGGCCTCCCCCAAGCGTCGCCACAACGAACGATCATGTGCGTCCCGCATCCATCGGATTCCCGCTACCTTCCCCAGGTCGTCATTCCACCTTGTAGGAGGCCTTCCAACGCTGCGTTTTCCGGTACGCGGTCGCCACTCCAGAACCTTTCGGCCTCAACGGCCATCTGTTCTGCGAGCAATGTGCCCTGCCCATTGCCACTTCAGTTTGGCGATTCTTTGTGCTATGTCGGCAACCTTCGTTCTCCTGCGGATATCCTCAGAGTCAGAGTTTGTATGGAGAAACCTATTTTATTAACCCCAGGCATATCTTCTCGTATGCCGTAATTAGAGATCGAGAGAGATAGATCTACGCGAGACACAATGGCTTTTTAATTGTGTCTCAATTAAAAAGCCATTGTGTCTCGCGTAGATCTGCGTTCCAGCATACAAGGGTATATACCACATACAAAGATTGCTTAAGTTCATTACATAAGCGGTAAAGGTAGGGTTTCCTTCATTGAAAACGGAAAGCTTTCTTAATTATTAAAAACCTCACAAAATTCCTTTATCCCCAACGAGTTATACATTTTAAGGGTGTTCCTCCGTCAAAGATCATTTTCCTAGCAAAGCTTAGCGCAGTTCTAGCGGAATACTCGTAGAGCTGGCAGAGCTAAGGGCGTGGATTGCATCGTCTGGAGACTGCAGAATCATCTCACGCGTCTCCTTCATAAGCTTGAGAGTTCGATCAGTGAGCCTCTTGGTCTTATTTGTACGAGTCTTAAAGAACTTAGACCCGACTGTACGGACAGCTTCCACGAACCCATCATTATATTCGTCCACTGAGCTTCCCAGGCACTCGAAACGATTTTGAAATTCGAGCTGAAAGCTCTCGGAGTTATGGATCTGGATCTGTGCAGGACGGAGCGTAGACTTCATCAGTCGAGATCTTTCAAGCTTGACATTGATTTTCAATGTATATTCACAGAGACATCATTGAAAATTTGCTTCTTCGTCGACATGATGAAGTCAATCTCATTTTTGGTTTCACTATCAGGGTTTTGCCAGGTCCACTTCCTGTGCTCACGCTTTCTAAAGAAGGAGTTCATCATGCAGAGGCCCTCCTTCTCCATAAAACTAGCCAGTAGGTGTCCCCGGCGGTTCCGATGTCCAATCCAAATTACCCCACTCGCAGGTCATCACCGTCTCGTTTGCCTAGTTTCGCATTAAAGTCCCCCATGACCACGGTGAAGTGAGTCTTAAAACCATGCATGGCTCTGGATATATTCTCATACATGGACTCTACTTGGTCATTGGGGTGTGTCGAGGTCGGGGCGTAAACATGTATGAGCTTCAGTGAAACCTGTATGATCTCCGGACTTCAGATAATCTCACAATACTCCAACGTAACCCGAAACTCTTCCTCAAGTTGGGTGATCTTCTCGTCAGACCGAAGTTTACGTGCGCTATACGTTGCCAGGTCCAATTGGCGACGGTTTAACGTTCTCTCCCGGAGATTTTTAGCACCCCACGCCCGTCCACTCTACCACAACCGCTGGGGTCGCCGGGCATTTGGGGCCTGTGTCTAGTGTTAGTCATTAATTTGGGGGGTTTAGACCATAACCCGCTACGCTTATCCAGTGCGTGTTGGCGGGTCGCCATAGTTCGTTTTTCAGTGTACCACGTGCAGGTAAGGTTGGCTTGGGTCCGACAGATGTTGATTGGGACCCCGTATACACCCGACGACGACGGCACGCACTGTTCCCGCGCGCCTCAAGGAGTTGTCAGCAACAGCAGGGGCCCAGCTGGGTCGAAACCTACCGGGGCCAGGGTTAGCTCCGAAAGGTAGCTCAGCCCCGGTATGAAGGCACGAAGGAACGGGGTGGGTTTTTAGTCAGTAAGAGTCTGACACTATCTCGCGCTCCGCCCAAGGGCAAGGGATGTCATTTGGATGATATTTACCCACCGAAAAAAAAAACCCCTACATTGTATATATTATGTTTATATATAGGTGCTGTGCACATATCTGTTTAAGACGGGGTTGTAGTACTGCATGTAGGTAAAAATCGGTACCGCGTCCCCCGCCAATTCGTCGGCGCAGCGAGTGGCGAGTTGATCGCGCTGGCTGTGCGACATGCATACCTATGCATAGCGAGCACCTACATAGCGAGCGCTTGCCTAGCGTCACAGTGTAGTGTAATGCAGTACGTAAGGTATAACTTAATTATTCTTGTTAGTTTTAAGTTAGATTTAATTTGTGTTTAATTTTTATTTTATTATTATTTACCTACTTTCTTTGTGGTTTGCTGTTAGAAAACCCAGTTTTGGGTTAAGCTCGCATATGTACATCATCTGTAGGTACTTTTTTTAACTATTTGTATAAATTGTGTGTGTAGTTACAATAAAAAATATAGATTTAAGTATACAGGGTTATTTGTAAAACACTAATAACCTTGCAAGACAGTATTACTAACATCATAAACAACAACTTTTGTTCTATGACTTTTTACAAAATATAATACATTTACGAAAAACAAACATATCAAGATTTCGTTGTTCTATATTATATGGGCCCGTCCCCATCAGCGCGGCGCGGCGCCCGCTGCCGCGCCGCGCGCGTCTTTTCTCATTCGATAAGTTGGTCTGCTCGAAAGTGTTTGTCTAGATATGGATCGCAAAAGAGTTATTCTCCTGTCGTTACTAAGACGACGAATGAAAAAAAAACAGAAATATGTAGAGGAAACTGAGTAAATCCATATATTTATACAATGAACACATATATAATAAATACAGAGGCCATTTCAAAAGAAAATATGTAGCGCTGTAGCCTTAAAAATATGTGGGAATGAGAATTTTTTTGAACATTTTAGAATGACTTGACGTGCCTCCCTCCACTAACGTCTTCAAATAAGCTCACCCAGGTTTCTAAAGAAGCTGGAATGACAATATTCATTAATTTTGAAATCATTTCCATTGTTTGAAGCCAGCGGAAATGGCGTCTTCATCCCACTATAGTGCCAGTGCAGTGGCATCGTCAGGCTCTGCCGCCGACGCTGCTGAAGGTGCTTCGAACGCCGTTGCCAGCGCCGTGGCCGGCACCTCTCAAAAGCCAAAGTTGCCGAAGAACGTACCACCAGCACTCGCAGAAAAGCCCGTTGGCTTGCCTCCGGGCAAATATAAACTTGTGGGATGGGATATGGACACTACCGGCCGCAGGCTCATTGACGAGGTGAGTAAAATGTTATTTTTGAACCTGTATTTAAAAGTTTATGTGACTAGGGCATAAAGCAGTGTCTTTAAGTCGCGGGCGGCATGTTGAATTCTGAACGAAACGAGGGTTGCTGATTTTAATCCCGAACGTTAGTGAGGGATTTATATAATTACCTCCCGAGCGTTGCGAGGCAGTTAATATAGACACCTGAGTGAAGTGAGGAATTCAAGCCGCCCACGACAAAGACAGATTTATCCCCAGCTTTATCTCTACTTTTTACACAATCAGTGAGATAATTAAAAGACAATTTGGTCGACCAAATCATATATTAGAGAAATATAAGTACTAAACTCGTATTTACAAGTTCATCAAACAAACAAAATTCACTACTCCAAGATTCTATAGTTTCAATTTTCTATAACGCTCCCGTCAGTAAGCACGTTCTATTCTTACGAAGCAGGATTATAGAATTTATAGAGTTTAGTTCCTACGTGGCTTTATAGATGCCGCTGCAATCTAACACAACTATTCGCTTTTCTTTATCACTTTACTCAATCTTAATAGATATCAAAAACATATTTAGCCCCAATTGGCGCCAAAATGAGAAATCACAATGAATCTGTATATTATTATAGGTATTTATAAAAGGCATACCTACCTGGTGACTCAATGACTCATCAACGTCGAACCCAAACCCTTGGATCTAGATTGCTGAAATTTTGAACAGGGGGTTCCTTTTCTACTGTACACAAAGAATAAGAAAGGAGTTTCTAAACTTTACCTCCTAAAGGGATGAAACGGGCGTCCAAATTTTGTTTCGAGAAACCTACTTACACTCGGGCGAAGCCGCTGGTAGAAGCTAGTATTTCATAAATAAGAATGACTAATTCCAAATTCAAATGTAATACCTATATATAGAATGTTTTTTTTTTATTGTTATAGTATAAGTACTTAACCTTTCGTATGCCGTAATTAGAGAAAAAATTAAAAAGTTATTGTGTCCCGCGTGGATCCGCGTTCCGGCCATACAACGGGTTAAGGCCGTACTAACAATAGTACCTAACATCAATTTACCAATGTATATATATTTTTTAAAGCGTAATAAAAGTGTATAACAGTAACAGAGGTGTTCATCAGATCCTATTTTTATTTAAAATTTTTGCAACTTAAATAGAAAACTTCGTATGTGACTTGTAAAGTAAAAAATGCAAATCAGAACCTTAAAATTACTGTTAAAACCGTCGATTATAGGTTTTACTACACCATTTATAAGAAATTACCTTACGAAATGGCCAGGCAGTTAATGGTATTTCCTTTACTTTATTAACACGAATATTGTAGTTTAAATGTATTTTCAAATTAACAGATTTGGTATTGATACTCATTAAGCAGTCTAAGTCTAAAACATTTTTTTATTTTGGT
Organism: Mythimna ferrago; assembly: GCA_910589285.2. NCBI lineage: Eukaryota > Metazoa > Arthropoda > Insecta > Lepidoptera > Noctuidae > Mythimna > Mythimna ferrago. The sequence goes on along the minus strand of OU342673.1, from coordinate 11,610,547 downwards.
AGGTAGGCAAAGTAGAGCAGTCTTTTTGATTTTTTCGTCGTGTGGGTTCTGAGTTTATTTTCGTGAACTTCTTCAAAAAGTGACATCCAGCAAAATTTTGTTAATAATAAAAACCGGCCACGCTCAGTGTAGGGTTCCGTAGTTTCCCGTCCGTCACAATAAGTGTTCCCACTTATGAGTTTAAAATAATTTGTAAATGAGACTCGTCTTGAGGCACAGGCTCTATTAGTACCGTATAAAGAAAAAGAGACACTTCTCTAGGCCGAAACGATGTGTGTTGGGCTAACAAATCATGAAAGGCGCGCACAGCGTCGTCCTCAACATGATTATTGCTGTCCAATATATACAAGAACATTTTAATACCGGACAAAGTAATTATACGCAAGTGTTCAATGTAACTATACTGTATAGGCAACACTATGTATTTTAACAAACTAGCCTACTTCAAATCGTAATTAGCTAGTAGTTGTACGTATCAAGTAACTGCGTACATACAAAATTAATATGAACAATATCCCCAAAAGATGTTAATTTTACCCACAATCTAATTTAATCAAACCTAATTTATAACCCTTAAACTACGACGACTATCAACCACTTTTTCCCCGTACAAGTTAAAAATAAAACCCTCAATATAATAATTTACTAAGACACAATAACAATTTCCCACTATACCAAATAGCTATTTTTTTAATTTAAATCAAAAATAGTACAGTATGCAAGTAGTAGAAATTTCAGCGATTGTGCACTCGTAAAATTACGAATTTAAATAAGAAGAAACGATTTTTTACCACGGTAGGTCATGAAAGCACGAAAAATCTTAACATCGACTTTTAAAAAGATGGCGTTAAAAAAATGAATTTTAGTTTTGTTCTAAATTGCTTTAGCATGTTCCTGATAGAAGTTTTATGTAGTTATAAGATAACACCGCCAATGCCAAGGAGAGACCAGCCGATCAATTCGATAATACCCGACCCCATCAACTCAGGAAAAATTCTAACAGGGCGAACGCGAAATAGCCCAAAGTACGGCGCCATCTCTCGGGGAATTGGGTTACTAATTAAAACATAGGTACCAGAAGAAGTTTTCGGTGGTAATTTTGGATTGCGAGAACTGATTTAAATAATTCTTTTTTTGTTTGAAAGAAAATGCGTTCAGGATAATAAAATATGTAAACGAAGTTAAAAAAATGCTTGCATATACGATTATACTACAAACTTAGTTCAGAAATTATTTTGTACAACCTTTTTGTCTTTTTTGTACAAAAACTGTTCTTTCCATCAAGTTCAAAATGATTTTCCTAGAAAGTCCTTATAAAGTTCTACTTTTCAGATTTTTTTCATATTTTCTAAACTTATGGTTCAAAAGTTAGGGGGCACACAAATTGTTTTTTACTTTTGTGTGCGATTATTTCCGAAATTATTGACATTATCAAAAAATGATTTTAGTAAACCCCTATTCATTTTTAAATACCTTTCCAACAATATATCACACGTTAGGGTTGAAATAAAAAAATAATTCACTTTCCACTTTACATATAGGGGGGCTACCCTAATAAAACATTTTTTTTCCAATTTTTATTTTACCACTTTGTCGGCGTGATTGATATACATATTGGTACCAAATTCCAGCTTTCTAGTGCTAACGGTCACAGAGATTAAGCGAGGACGGACAAACAGACAGACGGACAGACAGACATGGCGAAACTATAAGGGTTCCTAGTTGACTACGGAACCCTAAAAATGACATACTATTCTTTTTTTTTATTTTATCAACTTATAATCGATTTAAAAGTGCAATACATAAATAGAAAGATGGAGGACTATTTTTCATTTAAAATTTTACCTAAAAACAGTTTAAAACATGTAATAATCAAATTGTGAAGTGCAGGAGAAAAAGCACCGACCACATTTTGTAAAATACTGACGTTAAATTACATTTCATAACTTTCTTTTGGTTTACAAAAATAACTATTGCCACGCGTGAAAAATTGTACTAGGTATAAAATTTGTTAACTAGAATAGTTTACTAATTAATATAAATAATCATTTTGGACAAAGTAAAGGTAGGTAGGTCAAATTATAGCAAAAGATGGTACTTGTTAAATTAGAGTGATATAAAAACATGACTATGACTCCAAACTGCTATTTGAAACACTGAAAATGTGAAGTGCATGTTGTGTGACAGACAAATATTAAATTAAATTTAAAATTATAAAATCATATTAGTTGTATTGTCACTCTATATCTATTCAATTAATACTTTGATACTTTTTTGTTGGTCAAAAACATTCGCGAAATATTCGCATGTTTCTTGCGAATGCGAATGTCAAAAAATATGCGAATATTCGCGAATGCGAATATTCGTTACATCACTAATACAAAGGTTAAACTATCTGGACCACAAAGCTAACGAGTGGGTGATGAACTAATGGCACTGTTCCTATTGCTTCAGATCTATCAAATCGCGGCATATACTGCACCTAACAACACATTCAGGCAACACATAATGCCGTACGGGGACCTGAATCCAGGAGCTCGTCGCCGACACAATGTCCAAGTCGTCACCGTCGGGCGCTACCGCATGCTAAGGAATACTATAACACAAAAGGTATAGTAGACTTTTAAGATTCGCAAGTCTTTGATTGTAAAACTTTTAAAGTTTCTACGTCCTTGGTTATAATTAATAAAGAATTTATAGGTGATTAATCTAATTTTCCAGAAACCAACATGAAAAATTCGTTCGTTCATCTTGGTGGGTTTGTTTGTATTGACTTGGGCCATTGACGGGAACTAGGCAATTTTGTAAATTATACCATTGCAAGCTAATTAGCTTCGACAATCTTAAATCTTTGTGTAAAAATAACAACGAATTATGTACTTTTAATGCAAGGTGCACGTCGCGTTTTGCGTCGGACTTTAGTAAGCACAGGCCAATCATTGAAAAAACTCGGTTCACCCCTTTGTAAATAATATATACACCTCGGGGATGGACCAAGTACAATAATATCGATATCTATAATATAAAAATGAATCACTAAATGTGTTGCTAAGCGCAAATCTCGAGAACAGCTGAACTGTTCGCTAATTCTTTTTTTGTTGTGTTTTAGTGTTTGTTATTGTGCGAAGGTTCTTATCTATAATATAAAAATGAATCGCAAAATGTGTTGCTAAGCGCAAATCTCGAGAACAGCTGAACCGATTTCGCTAATTCTTTTTTTGTTGTGTTTGTTATAGTGGGAAGAAGGTTCTTATCTATAATATAAAAATGAATCGCTAAATGTGTTGCTAAGCGCAAATCTCGAGAACAGCTGAACCGACTTCGCTAATTCCTATTTTGGTTGTGTTTGTTATAGTGAGGAGAAGGTTCTTATCTATAATATAAAAAACTCGGCAAGTGCGAGTCGGACTCACGCACTGAGGGTTCCGTGCAAACTACAATTCCCGAATGAAGTCTCGAAATTTTTTCCGAATTGCAATTTTTTTTTGTGACCTATATTACAACAAATTTACTGTTTTCAGTTTTTTTCTGTATCTGTGCTATAAGACCTTGCTTTGTGTCAAATTTCAGGATTCTGGATCAGCGGGAAGTACCCTATGAATTTCGATCTTTGGGAGTATCAAAATACTTAGACGTTTTTTGCTATATAAACCGCCGTATCTTTTAATTCGTTTCGTTAGGGCCGGTAGGGCGGGAGCGAAGCCGCGGACAAAAGCTAGTAGGAAATTCCTACTAGCTTTCCTACTAGGAATATAATAATGAATCGTCGTTGCAATATTTTCGCTTTTGTTTCCCTATTCATCATGCATGCGTGTTCAAAGTATGGTTGCTGTTTATTTATTTATTTATTTATTTAATGTTCATGCAACACAAAGTACATAGGTGGACTTAATGCCTTAGGCATTCTCTACCAGTCAACCTAGGGTGGTGAAGAGACAATATGGTAGGCGCACAAAAAGAAAATTTTGGTATTAAAACAAGATTAAAAAGTATACATAATTAAAGATAAAATACACATACATATATATTTAATATAATATATATACTACATATATATAATTATATAAAGTAAGGACAGAAGTTTTGAGACGATTCTGCTATTGGTGTAGAAAATGATTCCGCAACCTCCGCTTAAATGCATACCGACTTTCGGCCGTCCTGATATCGAGAGGAAGCGCATTCCACAGAAGGATGGACTGTATATAGAAGGAAGAATGAACAAAATCAGAAGTATGAGAAGGACAGAGCAGAAGGAGATTGTTTGAAGAACGCAGATTCCTTGCGTGTGAAGAACAAAGAAATTGAAAGTGAGTTATGAGATAGGATGGGCGCCAGAAAACCACTATTTTACCGTTTATTTTAAGTTAAAAAAAATATCACATATAGGTACTTACATATATTATAATTGGGTACAAGTAGAGATGTACCGTTGACGGCAATATGGGAATATTGCGGGCAATATTGCCCGCAACGGCACATCACTAGGTGCAAGCAACAATAAGAATATTAACATTTTATTTTGGGGATAAAAATAATGACCACCAAAAATGACTTTGTGACCAATAACATCTACCTGTTATCTGTATTGTGTGTATGAGTGATGTAAAGAATATTCGCATTCGCATTCACGAATATTTGTATATTTTTTGACATTCGCATTCGCATTCGCAAGAAACATGCGAATATTAGGCGAACATTTTTGAAAAAAACAAAAAGGTATTATATGTATTTTTTTTTTCGATGGGAAAAATCATCCAATGACAACCCCCGCTCTTGGGCAGAGCGGGAGATAGTGTCAGACTCTTACTGACTAAAAAACCCATCCCGTTCCTTCAAGCCTTCATACCGGGGCTCAAGCGCCCTTCCTGATAACCCTGACCCCAGTAGGCTTCGACCCGGCTGGGCCCCTGTTGTTGCTGACAACTCCTTGAGGCGCGCGGGAACAGCGCGCGCCGTCGACGACTTGGTCTTGGTCCGGACAGCGAGCTACCCATTGCTCACTGTCCGCAAGCACGCGCCTACGGTGGCTGGAAATCGGGATCGGAATCCCGGCGGCAGCGAGAGCGCCGTTGCCTGATGCGGTCGGCCTCCTCCTTAGCGAGCATAACTGCTTCGCAGAAGTCGACGACCGCCTGACACTCCTCCTCGCTCCGAACCATGGCCTCAACCAAGGCCCTGCGCGAGAGATCTCCGCCGCCGATCGCCCCCACGAGGGCACAGCGATGCTCCGCCCAAGCAGGGCACACCTCGACTGTGTGTTTCACCGTGTCCTCCGGGCGTTCCGCACAGTGACGAACCCGGGCGTCACATCACTTTAATGTAACAAATACTGTCTTTCGGTATAATTTGGCCTATCTATCCTTTTTAGGGTTCCGTAGTCAACTGGGAACCCTTATAGTTTCGCCATATCTGTCTGTCTGTCCGTCCTCGCTTAATCTCTGTGACCGTTAGCACTAGAAAGCTGGAATTTGGTACCAATATGTATATCAATCACGCCGACAAAGTGGTAAAATAAAAATTGGAAAAAAATGTTTTATTAGGGTAGCCCCCCTATATGTAAAGTGGAAAGTGATTTTTTTTTTATTTCAACCCTAACGTGTGATATATTGTTGGAAAGGTATTTAAAAATGAATAGGGCTTTACTAAAATCATTTTTTGATAATGTCAATAATTTCGGAAATAATCGCACCAAAAGTAAAAAACAATGTGTTTCCCCCCCCCCCCCCCCCCCCCCCGTACTTTTGAACTATACCTAAGTTTAGAAAATATGAAAAAAATTTGAAAAGTAGAACTTTAAGAAAAGAAGGACTTTCTAGGAAAATCATTTTGAACTTGATGGAAAGAACAGTTTTTGTACAAAAAAGACAAAAAGGTTGTACAAAATAATTTCTGGACTAAGTTTGTAGTATAATCGTATATGCAAGCATTTTTTTTTAACTTCGTTTACATATTTTATTATCCTGAACGTATATTCTTTCAAACAAAAAAAGAATTATTTAAATCGGTTCTCGCAATCCAAAATTACCACCGAAAACTTCTTCTGGTACCTATGTTTTAATTAGTAACCCAATTCCCCGAGAGATGGCGCCGTACTTTGGGCTATTTCGCGTTCGCCCTGTTAGAATTTTTCCTGAGTTGATGGGGTCGGGTATTATCGAATTGATCGGCTGGTCTCTCCTTGGCATTGGCGGTGTTATCTTATAACTACATAAAACTTCTATCAGGAACATGCTAAAGCAATTTAGAACAAAACTAAAATTCATTTTTTTAACGCCATCTTTTTAAAAGTCGATGTTAAGATTTTCCGTGCTTTCATGACCTACCGTGGTAAAAAATCGTTGCTTCTTATATATATTCGTAATTTTACGAGTGCACAATCGCTGAAATTTCTACTACTTGCATACTACTATTTTTGATTTAAATTAAAAAATAGCTATTTGGTATAGTGGGAAATTGTTATTGTGTATTAGTAAATTATTATATTGAGGGTTTTATTTTTAACTTGTACGGGGAAAAAGTGGTTGATAGTCGTCGTAGTTTAAGGGTTATAAATTAGGTTTGATTAAATTAGATTGTGGGTAAAATTAACATCTTTTGGGGATATTGTTCATATTAATTTTGTATGTACCTACGCAGTTACTTGATACGTACAACTACTAGCTAATTACGATTTGAAGTAGGCTAGTTTGTTAAAATACATAGTGTTGCCTATACAGTATAGTTACATTGAACACTTGTGTATAATTACTTATTGTCCGGTATTAAAATGTTCTTGTATATTTTGAACAGTAATAATCATGTTGAGGACGACGCTGTGCGCACCTTTCATGATTTGTTAGCCCAACACACATCGTTTCGGCCTAGAGAAGTAGAATAGAATAGAATAGAAATACTTTTATTCGGTACAGACACAGCACAACGGTTACATACACAAAGTACCTAAACAAGAATAAAAGTATATACAAAGTACGCCGAGCGTGCCCGCACCGAAAGGGTGACCACCTCAGCATCTGCTGGGCGTTAGACACCCTGCGCTGATTTTCAGTTGGCACCCCGCAGTGACGCACGGACTACGGAAAAGCATAATTATATAATTATAATCGTATGTGTAATTGAAATAAATATGCATTAGTGTACTTACGGGTGTAAAATTTAATTGAAATAAAATACATAAATAACTATTTGATGAATAACAGAGCAATATTATAAAATAAAATTTGTGCCACATTGGATAAAACTATAAAATAATTTAGTACCTACCCACAATATTCCGATAAAAAAAAAAAAAAACATCAGCCGACGCGCGGCGCGATGTTCAACACCATGACGCATAAGCGAGCCACCGCTGCACCGGCCCGGCAATTAGCCGTCACCTAGGACTAATACCATAACTATAAATTAATATACGAAGCCAGCAAAAACAAAAAGATAAACATTGCCGTCTAGACAATGTTTACAAGTGCCAGTATAAAGTTACTATTATGTGATTTTTTTAGTGTCTCTTTTTCTTTATCCGGTACTAATAGAGCCTGTGCCTCAAGACGAGTCTCATTTACAAATTATTTTAAACTCATAAGTGGGAACACTTATTGTGACGGACGGGAAACTACGGAACCCTACACTGAGCGTGGCCCGACACGCTCTTGGCCGGTTTTTTCTATCTATGTATAGCACTTGTAAATTGAGTTTAAGTTGGTAAAATCAAGAAAAACAATAGTATGTCATTTTTTTATAAATAATTTACAAAACTTTTCAGGGTGACAGATTTTAGTTTGATAGCAAACTAGTTCAATACCACGATTCTTTAAGCGTGAAAATGAACTCAGAACCCACAAGACGAAAAAATCAAAAAGACTGCTCTACTTTGCCTACCTTCCAAAATAAAAAAAAACGTTTATTTTTTTTATAATCCGCTAAAATCCGCTTAAATATGAGTACTATATCAATACGCTACGGTACCAAATCTGTTAATATGAAAATACATTTTAACTAAAGTACTCATGCCTAGGTAAAGTAGAGGAAATACCATTAACTTTGCCTGGCCATATCGAAGGTAATTTCTTAGAAATTGTGAAGGTTTAGGTTTTACACTTAAAATGGACTATTTTAATAGGAGTAGGAGGTACAATGTTCTGATTTGCATTTTTTGTTTCTTTAAAAGTCACATACGAATTGTTGCAAAAATTAAAAAAAAAAAAACTCAAAATTCGTGCAAAGTTAAGGCATTTTAGAATAATTCGGTCAAAAGACTTCCACTGTTGGCCTCCATCAAGTGTCGCTATAACGATCGGTCCTGGGTAGGGCACATTATTCGCAGAACAGATGGTCGATGGGGACGAAAGTTTCTGGAGTGGTGACCACGCACCGGAAAACGCAGCATTAGAAGGCATCCCCTAAGGGGCGACCGATGACCTGGTGAGGGTCGCGGGAACCCGATGACCAGGTAAGGGTCGCGGGAACTCGATGGATTTGAGACGCACAGGACTAGCTGTTTTGTTTAAACTGAGCTGACACAAAATGTATGCCATTTTGCGCGCACATTGTTTAAAAGTCAATATTCGCGAATGCGAATTTGAATATTCGCATTCGCGTTCGCGAATGCCATAAATCTAACATTCGTTATATCACTAGTGTGTATTATTATTAGTGCTTTCATCCCGAGAGTCTCGGTCTCGAAAATACCGGGAGCCTTTTTCTCTTTTTCGAGACTCGAGAGTTTTACTTCCAGTCCCGGGAAAACAAGACTTTCGAGACTTGCGTAGATTTTTTAAAATGTTTAAATTAGATACTGCATGGTACGACGCAACACTTAACAGCAGATATCTGCTGTTTGCCGTTTTGAGTTTTGCCTTCAAAAATTAAATTTCTGGAAAAACTCTTTAACAATATCAAAAAAATTAAGCTCTATAAGCCAAGTATTTTGCTATATTTTTGCACAATCCTTCTCAATTTTGTTGAGAGGAAGTTGGATCTTTTCAAACCCTCAATAATAACGTTATTACATTATCTTTAAAAGTATAATATAAAAGATTAAGTAAATCACTGACTGAATAGCCGTCTGATAGCAATTTCGAGAAAATATAAGTACTCCAAAAAATAACGGGACAATGGCGTAGCTCACGGGTTTTTTGTTTATCTCGCGTCTACCTCACCAAACGGTAAGCGTCGTAGTAGTCGCTTATTATAAAGCACGCTTTCTATTTTTCTATTCTAGAGAGAATAGGTTACTTTTAGGCAAGTGAAATCAAGATCGAAAGATCTTGATTTCACTTGATCAAGAGTGATTTAAATACTCCTAGGTTGTAACTAGGTTTGACTGCAAAATAAAACCATTCAACATCTCCCGCCCTTGGGCGTTGTGGGAGGGTTCAGACTTTTACTGACTAAAACCCACTTCTGTTCCTTCTTTTTCTTCGTTAAACCCATGGGTTCAGTAGTCTTCGACCCCGCTGGGTCTCTACGGTTTTGCTAACATCTCCTTGAGGCGCGTGTGGAACACTATGCTCCAAGTCAACGATTTGGGCTCAGTCCAGAAGGTTACCGGACGGTCGACCGGTGTGCTACCCATTGCTTGCTGTCCGCAAACTCGCGCCTTTGGTGGCTAAAAATCGGGATCGGGATCCCGTCTGCTGGAGCGTGAGGCCCTTTCCGACGCGCGTGCGGTCTCCTCCTTTGCTAGCATTACTGCTTCGCAGAAGGCGACCGCCTTACCACTCCTCCTCGCTCCGGAAAATGGCATCTACCAAGGCTGGAACTTCCCAAACTTACAACGTACCTTATTATCCTCTTTGATTTATTTTTCTTCTCCTGGTTCAACTATATATTCGATATTTATTAGTATATTTTTTTGTATTGTATGTATGTATTTGTGTTTAAAATACCTATCTTATTAGTATTATTTCTGATATTTGTACACTGAAAACCCTAAATCTATCTTCTTTCTTTCAGTCCATCCAAAGGTTGTCTGTAAGAGATCGCCCTGTGCGATTAGACCGCCCATTGTGCACTTATTATTTTAAATGTGTGTCCTGTATTTTTGTTTATGTGGTGTTTAATAAAGGTTATAATAATAATAATAATGTCCGGTGAGAACCTGCGTCATACGGAAGGTAAGGAAGCCGTGTTGTCTTTAAAGCCACTTCTCAATGAGGGGACTTACCACCGCAATCATGACATGCCCAGCACTGGGTTATGACAGTCGCTGTCGCCATTCCACCGTGTGATTCCGCCGGAACTCTGTCCACTATGCCGCGACTTGACGCGAAAAAGATTAACTTCTGCGTTTAACTCTATGCATGACTTACAAAACATGTTAAACGTTTTCCAAAATGTGAAATAGATTTCAAATTCTTAAAGACAGACAGTTTTGCCTGGACGGTTGAGTTGTATAGGTAAACTGGAGGTTGTGTGTTGCACAACTGTGCAGATTTCTACACAAGCTTACCTGATAGGTATAACTGTGCCAGACAAATCTGTCAGGTACACCCTATCCTGTATGGCTGGCCTTTAAGCCATTGTAGCAGCGTGGAATCAAATATGGCTTTTTCTGACGCAGGTTGTTCGCAGATCTGCTGATGCCTGGTATCTATGGGTATGCAGATGATAGCATAGTTGTAGAGAGATACCTGCCAGGTGCTTGGGCTAGTACGTAGCAAATTCAATCCAAACAAGAGGCTATGGTAGAGCGTACGAATATTTCACTTCAGGCAGTCTCCAAGTGGGGCGAAACCAATCTGGTGGGATTTAATGCCACCAAAACACAGGCGTGTCTGTTCACCGCCAAAAGAAGCCCGTTCACCTCGGCTCCTACTTTTCAGAATGTATCATTGGATTGTACCGACCGCCTTCAGCTCTTGGGTGTTGAAATTTCCTCTGACCTCAATTTTAGGCGGTTCATTGAGTCCAAATCCAAAGTAGCTGCTAGGAAATTAGGCGTTCTTCCAAAAGTCCGGCGGTACTTCACACCAGGACAGCTTTTAATGTTATACAAAGCACAGGTCCGATCGTGTATGGAGTACAGAAGCCACATATGGGCTGGTGCTGCAAAGTGCCGCCTGGCGGCTTTGGACTCGGTGGAAAGGCGTGCTAAGAGGCTGATTGGTGATCCAGATTTGGTTAAGTCCAATCTTCAAAGCCTTGAGCACAGGCGTAGGGTGGCCAGCCTTTCGGTGTTTTACGGGTTGCATTTTGGAGAGTGTGCGCAGAAATTGCATGACTTGATTCCGCCATCTCATTTCTACCATTGGACAAACCGGCGTACGGCGAGTATCCACCCTTACGTTGTTGAAACCTCTACGGTCCGGGCTAGGCGTTTTGCCTCGTCATTTATACCGCGTCAATCGAAGGACTAGAATAATTTGCCTGCTGCGGTCTTCCCGTCCGATTATAATTTAGGTGTATTCAAGGCTAGAGTGAATAGGCTCTTAATAAACTAGTGCGCCTCACCATCAACGATTGCATCACTGCTTACCATCAGGTGGGATCGCAGTCAAGTACTAGTTTATAACAGATAAAAAAAAAGGTTAATTTTGTAACAAAATAACAGATTCTACAGTACTGAAATCACATTAGATGTATCATGATTTTTACTTGCTCACTTTAAAAAGCAAAAAATAACTCGTCATTGTTATTTTACTCGATTGTAATACCACAGCAGAAGAAAAACTAGATGGAAATGCTGTTTTTAATATAGTTCTTTACTATCTCATATTGATTGCATAGATACCTAATATTTAAATATCTATACTAATATTATAAATCTGAAGAGTTTGTTTGTTTGTTTGCTTAAACGCGCTAATCTCAGGAACTACTGGTCCGATTTAAAAAAATAGTTTAGTGTTAGATAGCCTATTTATCGAGGAAGGCTATAGGCTATATATCGTCACGCAAAGACCAATAGGAGCGCAGCACCAATGAAGAATGTTTCAAAATCGGGGGATTTTTTCCTATTGAGTGCTTCCATTGCATGGCACCAAAAATATTTAATAAATTACCAAATGGAATTAAGGACTTAAATATTATTCAATTCAAAAATAAATTAAGACATCTATTATTGGAGAAATGCTATTATACTATTGACGAATTCCTTAATGATAAATTGTAAACTATTTGACATTGATATTTAATTTAATTTTGACATTGTATTATTATTTTCATTATAGTAAGTTATTTGACATTTATTTACTTTTGACATTGTATTATCATTTTTAATGTAGTAAGTTATTTGACCTTCATATTTATTTAATTTTTACATTGCATTATTATCCTAATTTCTATTCACTGACTTATATTTTTTTGTTTTTTTTTTTTTTGTTATAATCCTTAATTTTAATTTAATATGTTGATTATTCTTATTTTACATTAATGACTAAATTATGAGATAGTGTGTACACCTTTGAGGTAGATTTTTGAGGAACTAATTTATTTATTATTAAGATCTCATGTAAAAATGTACCAAAAATCACACCAATAAATGAATTTTGAATTTTAAATTGCGTGCGCTGCGTAAACGGTTAAAGTTTCGCAAAAATCATGTATGAAAGAATTGTTTCCCTTTAAAAGTTATAAAAAAAAGTCCGCAACAGCATATGTCTATCTTTTAAGGTTAGATCTCAAAACCTTTTTTATGCTAACCAAATTCGTTCTAAAATATTTTTATTATTTGCGAAGATGTTTCTATAAACATGATATTAATCCTTATCCGAATAAATACGTTATTCATCATAAGTATTTAATTTAAAACAAAATTGCCTTAACATCATTAGATTTAAATAAATATCTTAGGAGATATCACAGTTATAAAATAACATCACAGCAAAATAACGATCGGCGCGCACAATGTGCAAAGCCGGCGGCCAGTCATGAGAGGGGAAATACGCAGAAGTACTTTAAAATAACATTAGTTTAGTTTTTTTGAGAATAACTTACAATCTATATGATATAAGATATAAGGCCCAGTACTTACCTATATAAACGAAGTCGCGGGTTAAAGTTAGCGTTAGCCCAAAGTAACTATTCCACGCGGACGAAGTCGCGGGCGGAAGCTAGTATAAATATATTTGTTTTTAACGAGTCTCGAAAGTCTCATTTTTCCCGGGATTCCCGGGACTGGTCCAAGTCTCGATTTCATAGTCCCGGGACTTGAAAATGTATCGAAACTGAATGCCTTAATCTCGACCGCTTTTGAACGCATTCTACCACTCATTGGCATGTGTTTTTGATTATGTCGATAAAGCCTTCTTTTTTCGAAGTTTTTGTCCATTATGAAATTCGCTATAATTATGTCAGATTATCTAAAATATAAGAAAAAATTTCATTATATCGTAAATATAACTATCTAATAATATTAGTCAACAAGGATCAAGATTATAACGTCATACTTAGGTACTTAAAAATTCAGAAATCGTCTAAAAACATTGTTTTTCATTGAAAACACCTTCATTCTCTTCTTGTTTTTGTTTGAATTTATTAACCATAGTGTGTAGCAGTTTTCGCACGTTACTATTTATTAATTTTTTCCATAATTAAGCAATTATTCTTGAAAAATAAATATCTGTTTCCAAAAACTGACAATTTATTACAATCACAGACTTTGACGAGATTTTGGCGGCAAAATTATGTTGCCACTTTATTTATTTTTAAAAACTCCAGTTCACGCTTTCAGTAGACACACTCTACACTCTCTCAGCTACTTATGGTAGATGTTTCGAGATTTTGCTAGGCCTAGGTTCGTACCTCCAATCTACATCCTTCGAACAGCAATGCGTTTTAATTATTGGATGCGAAGATATGGCGTATTCAAGTTTAATGGCGTAATAATTTTCAGTAAAGCAGATAGCGAAAATAATAATAATAATAATTTATTAATGCAACAAATATCTTAGCTTTACAATACAAGCACTAAAATGTCAAATGTCTACAAGATGGGTAAAATGTCCAGGGATCCAACAAAATTAGCGATGCCTAGGTGTGGAGCATTTTGCCACAAAAACACGAGTCGTACCTATGGCAATTAAAATATTCAATAAGTTAGGTACCTAAACAAATTAGAGATTTGCCAAGGAATTTTTTTATAAAGAGCTCTTAACATGGCTTATTGAAAACTGTTTTTACACCGTTAATGAATTTCTTAATTATAATATGAATAAGAAGATGTGCCAGATATAATACTTAATTATAGAATGAATTATTTTTTTTTATTTTACATTTATAATTTAACTTTTTGACATCTTATTTAAGTATATTTTTTGTTTATTTTGTTTGACATTTATGATTTAATTTATTGACATTTTTATTTTTATTTATAGACATTTTCTTTTGTTTTGCATTTAAGTATAATTAAACTTAGTGACATTTGTAATTTAAGTTAATTGACATTTGTAATTTAATTTATTGTTCATATTATTGGGTTCGACATTTGTAATTTATTTAATTTGTTTTTGTTATTTAATTTAATTGATTTGCAATTGACATACTATGATGGAATTGTTTGTACGAATTTGACTACATAAAACAAAACAAAAATTAGTCCGCATTAAAATTTGCATGCTGGAAAATAAGGCGGAACATGAAGAACCTTGTACCTGTTGTATTTTAAGATCTGTACCACCATGATTCAGGCAAATAAATGAATTATTATTATTAATACGTTTCTATAACAAGTAGCTGAAGTCCGTTACCGAACTTAGCGAGGAAAAGTTCAAAATCCATATTAAGCGTGTCCTTGCCAAGAAAGCGTATTACAAGGTTAAAGACTACGTTGAAGACACGCTTTTTTGACAATGACTACTTCTGCAAATGTGGCTGCCTATACGATAATACAGTTAATGATCATATTAACTGCATTATCGTATAGTCATCAATTAACTGATTATTTTTTTCTGCAACATTGTTTTTGCGATGGTTTTTAGGGTTCCGTAGTCAACTAAGAACCTTTATAGTTTCGAAATGTCTGTCTGTCTGTCCGTCCGTCCGCGGATAATCTCAGTGACAGTAAGCATTAGAAAGCTGAAAGGTACCAATATGTATATCAATCACGCCGACAAAGTGGTAAAATATGGGCACGCCACAATCATGGCGGTAAGTCCCCTCTTTGGGGCGTGGCTGGAAAGACCTCACGGCGTCCTTACCTTCCGCATGACGCAGGTCCTCACCGGACATGGCACGTTCGGGAGGTACCTGTTCCGGATTCGAGCGGAAGAGACGCCCGGGTGTCGCCACTGTGCGGAACGCCCGGAGGACACAGTGGAGCACACAGTGGAGGTGGGCGGAGCATCGCCGTGCCCTCGTGGGGGCGATCGGCGGCGGAGACCTCTCGCGCCGGGCCTTGGTTGAAGCCATGGTCCGGAGTGAGGAGGAGTGACAGGTGGTCGCCGACTTCTACGAAGCAGTAATGCTCGCAAGGGAGGAGGCCGACCGCATCAGGCAACGGCGTTCTCGCCGCCGTCCGGTAACTGTCCGGACCACGCCCAAGTCGTCGACGGCGCGCACTGTTCCCGCGCGCTTCAAGCAGCTGTCAGCAACAGCAGGGACCAAGCTGGGTCGAAGCTTACTGGGGTCAGGGTAAGTTTCGAAAGACAGCTCGAGCCCCGGTATGAAGGCTAGAAAGAACGGGGTGGGTCTTTTAATCAGTAAGAGTCTGACACTATCTCCCGCTCCGCCCAAGAGCGGGGGTTGTCATTGGATGATTTTTTACCACCATAAAAAAAGCGGTAAAATAAAAAGTGGATAAAAATATTTTATCAGGGTACTCCCTTAGGGTACCCTAATAAAAGTAAAGAAGGAGAAGTTTTTTTTTCATTTCAACCCTAACGTGTGATATATTGTTGGATAGGTATTTATAAATGAATACGGATTTGATAAAATCATTTTTTATAAGTAATGCTAATATTTTTGAAAATAATCGCCCCAAAAGTAAAATACAATATGTCCAGAGGGGGGGCATTATTTTTTGATAATGTCAATAATTTCGGAAATAATCGCACACAAAAGTAAAAAACAATTTGTGTGTTTAACTTTTGAACCATAAGTTTAGAAAATATGAAAAAAATCTCAAAAGTAGAACTTTATAAAGACTTTCTAGGAAAATTTACTTTGAACTTGATGGGTTGAACATTTTTTGAAAAGTTGTACAAAATAATTTCTGAACTAAATTTGTAGTTAAACTGTATGTGCAAGCATTTTTTAACTCAGTTTACATATTTTATTATCCTGAACGTATCTTCTTTCAAATAAAAAAAGAATTATTAACACATCTAGTTTGTATAAATTAGTAACCCAATTTCCCGAGAGATGGCGGTGTACTTTGTGCTACTTCGCGCTGTTAAGATTTTTCCTGAGTTGATGGGGTTGGGACAAATATGAGCTATTATAAAAATGGTCGAATTGTTCGGTTGGTCACTCGTTGGCATTGGTGGCATTTGTTCTTGCTCGTTGTCTGTCGTTCATTATTATTAATAAGAATATTTGTTATAGAGAGAATTTCTAATTGTGTTTAAGTAACATAAGTAAGTGGGGACACTTATTGTGACGGACGGGAAACTTCGCAACCCTACACTGAACGTGGCCCGACATGCTCTTGGCCGGGTTTTTTATATTATTTAACGGAGCCACCTTAATTTCACTAGCAATTTATTATTTTTTTACTATCTTTATTTGTACATCTATAATTTTTTGATACATTTATTTCTTCTTTATAAAATGTAAATGTGAGAACACCGTAGAATACGCGGATCCATGGATTACAATTTTAATTGTGCTTTTGGGTACAAAACTTACCAAAAAAGAGTACAATGTAGAAATATTGTAGAAACAATCATTTTTAGGGTTCTGTTCCTCAAAAGGAAGAAACGGAACCCTAATAGGATCACTTTGTTTTCCGTCTGTCTCTTTATCTCAGAAACGCGTGGAGGTATCGAGTTGAAATTAAAACCATGTATCCAGGTCTGCGATCCCTTGAAGTTGTGAAAAAATCAAAGTTCTCTAAGTAAAAGAAAAAAAAGATACGGCAGTTTATGTCGCAAAAAACATATATTTTGACACTCTCAAGGGAATCTACAACATAATACAACTTTTATGACATTACGAGCATGGCAGTTGAGAGTTTGTCATTCTCATCGCTGATGGTGCACGTGTTATTAGGTCATTCAGTTCCCCTCAAAATGGTTAAGCTAAATGGAGCGGATGCACGCGTCATGCTCGTGAACGGGTGCCGTCAGTTGAGACTGGTCATCTCTTAGCTGCCAGTGGCTTAATTCAATTTACTTATATATTTTTATAAATTCGTTTTTTTATAATTATTTCTTATCTATATTGTGCTCACATATAAAAACAAGAAATATATAACCAAGATTTATGTAACTCAAAATATGATTTAAAAGTGTTCATTGAGTTTCTTGCACGTTCTTTTGCATAGAGATCTACGCTTTGGAACGTGCAATTTAGCTTCACTTTGTTTTTCTTAAATCTTCCGAATCGAAAAAATCTTCGACTTTGTACGGAACCCTAAGCACGCGAATCCGACTCGTATTTGCCCAGTTTTTTTTTAAAGAGTAATCATGGCGTGTCACAGGAAACGACCAACTGGAACCGTACGCTAGGTTCTGACATTTCATAAATGCCCATGTGGACCTATGTGAAATAAATAATTTTGAGTTTACCTAAACACTTACCAATCAGCAAAAAAAAACTTTAACCAATAAGTGGAAACCGAAAATTACAAGGTACAACTTATTTTAGTTATGACACTTTAAATAACTATAAACCCTAGTAAATTGATCACCAAATTTTGATGAGCAAATTATTTCTATCTAAATACACTGTATGATTGCCATGAAATGTTGCTACCTATACTACCAAATATTGTAAATTAGTTGTCATAAGATGCCGAAGCGGTCCCCACAATTTAGTCACTCCGGGCACCTCTTACCTTTCTGGGAATTGAAACTATGATGTGATTGGGACTATGATGATATACCTTATAGGTATCATCATAGTCCTAATCACTTTAACCTTGCTTTTCCTTCGACAGGTCGTGAAAACAAAATCAGAAATATCTGCTCTGACCGATTTTTTGAATTGGCTCGAGAAAATGAAGTCGAAGGATGAAATGATCATCCTGATGTACCATGAGCCGCGCCGTTTGCATCCCACAGTGTTAATTCAAAGCCTTATCCGGTGAGTTTCTTATAGCTTCTTTATTCTAGCATAGATGTACTAATGGTACCACATATGTCTTCAGCCGGCGATATAGGTGCAGCACCAGGTACAATATTGAAAATTTGAAATAAAATAGTCCGACTCTTTTTCTTTATTTCTTATAACCACACATAGATTCACTTTAAACAGTTAAATGTTGTAGTTACAAAACGAACTTTTTAAAAATCATACTAATTCTTGATAACTTTACTATTACTTACTCAGTAATTCTAGAGTATCTAATCCACAGATCTAAATTCAAAGTCAAATCTATGAACTTGAATCACAAGAGATCTTTTTTTTTTTTTTTTTTTTTTTTATGGTGGGAAAAAATCATGCATTGACATCCCCCGCCCTTGGGCGGAGCGGGAGATAGTGTCAGACTCTTACTGACTAAAAGACCCACCCCGTTCCTTCTAGCCTTCATACCGGGGCTCGAGCGCCCTTTCGGATAACCCTGGCCCCAGTAGGCTTCGACCCGGCTGGGCCCCTGCTGTTGCTGACAACTCCTTGAGGCGCGCGGGAACAGTGCGCGCCGTCGACGACTTGGGCTTGGTCCGGACAGTTACCGGACGGCCGGACGGTGAGCTACCCATTGCTCACCGTCCGCAAGCCCGCGTCTACGTTGGCCGGAAATCGGGATCAGAATCCCGGCGACGGCGGCGGCGATAACGCCGTTGCCTGATGCGTTCGGCCTCCTCCTTTGCGAGCATTACTGCTTCGCAGAAGTCGGCGACCGCCTGCCACTCCTCCTCGCTCCGGACCATGGCCTCAACCAAGGCCCGGCGCGAGAGGTCTCCGCCGCCGATCGCCCCCACGAGGGCACGGCGATGCTCCGCCCAAGCAGGACACACCTCGACTGTGTGCTCCACCGTGTCCTCCGGGCGTTCCGCACAGTGGCGAATCACAAGAGATCTGAGATTTGTGTTGTATTGTGGTTGCGTTGCTTTTAAGTACTATTTTAGTTTACTTAATTATTTAGTAAAATATCATTTTTATACTTATTGCAGAGTAAAATGTGTTGCACTTCAAAAGTGGACTTTTCCTTAAGATGCACTGTTAAGTTCTAATCCAAAAACTGAAAAATTATCTACAATTATGAAGTTTTCCTAGTATTACGTTTCGAAGCTGCAAACTAGGTTTTACTATATTGATGTCTGTCCTAATAATATTGAGTGATACTTAAAAAATCTCAAGTCTAATTTACTCGGATGTGAAACATAATATGAGAGCTTGGCCTCGAGTACATTTATTAGTGAAATAAAACTTCATACAGAGGATACATCTCTCATAAAACTTAATACGTAGGTATTGAAGTAACAGTATCGCTTAATATTTATTATTATACAAAATATCAAAATAGGGCTCAAATAAAAATAAAATCAAATAACGTATCCCACATTCTTTCCAGAATCTATTATGTATGGCTTTGGCGGTACTTCGCGTTATCCCTTTGTACAGATTCTTTTCATCTTTAAGCTGAATTGTGCACTGTTCATTTGAATGGGACTTAAGCGGAAAATTCTAACTCATAGGAGATACGACGAAACAGTTTTAGGAACCTTCAGCTCTTTTTTCATCCCTATAGATATGCAAAAGCGCAAACCGAACATACCGACAACAGACATGGAGGGTCCATGTCTGTTGTCGGTATGTTCGGTTTTATAAAATATAGTTTAGTTTTGTAATTAGTTTTTATTTTATTTAAGCTTCGCCTTTTTTGATCGTAGATTGCAAAAATTTATAACCGACGTTGAAACGACAGTTGGGTTTTCCTTTTAAAAGGGATCTTTATATTCATCAACACGAACAACGTTTTACTATTCGACCAAACTGGTCCGGGTTCCCTAGTACATTTTTTCCACTTGATTGCTATCAAGCTAATTTTCCGTGAGTAGCTTCATTTTGATGAAACGCCCAACAATTTTTTATACGGAACTGATTGTGGTAGCTAACAGAGATATCAACGATGAAATATGTATGAGATTATTATAATTATTACTAACAGGTTTTATTTTTGTTAAATCTCAAAACGATTATCTAAATTATTCGAAAAAGTATTTGTCTATTATTTGTCTGTTATATAAGTATATTGTTAATAAACTACTGTCATTATCTAATGACGTTATATAATTTATCAGACATGCTTCTCCGATGAATCGGTGTTTCAGATTTTGGTTGACAAAAACTCCTTAGCCCCTCCCCAAAATGCTCCTTTCCGACGACGCCCTAGAGAATAGTTCCATGACAACTGCTGTTTAGAGAGAGCTAAACACTCAGTTAGTATTATGGTGTGGTTTTTAATCTCAGCCAAGGATATGGGAGCGTCTACATATCGTGAAAGGGACCGTGAGGCAAGACTAGTACAAGCGAGTACTAGAAACTGAACTGCTGTCGCAGCTCGAAAAATGGTTCTCTATTGACGAAGAGTCCATTTTTTTGCACGAAACTGCATTGTGGTTCAAAACCAGGGGTGTTACTGCATACCTGAATAAAAAACATTAATGTTTTACCCTAGCCAAGTAATTCACCAGACATGAACACTATTGAAACCATGTGGGAGCTCACCAAGCAGTAGATCGCTTAACAAGTGATCACCACCAAACAAATAAATGATTTATTATTATTCTTATATAAGCACTAGCTGATTGCAGGTCTTATTAAAGAGTGGTATAATAACACAAACCTGCAACAGAATGCCAGAATTTGCATAGAGAGCATATAACGGTGAATGGAAACTATCACAAAATTCTGGTAATATTCGTCCAACTTACTACGTATCTTTTTTTTAAAAAAAAATAGATATATAAATGATTTTCCTTTTAATTTTGTTGTTTTTATTATCTCAATTCTCAATCAATAAAGCCTATAAATAAAAAATACCAGCCGGACCTACAACCCTGCAATATTCAGTTAGAGTAGATAGTATAAAAATTTTGGTGCTGTCCCTAATAATATGGTCACCTACGTATATTTAAAAGGGAGTTATTGTACAAATAAAGAACAAGAAAATATGAGTGTTTCCTGAAGAAAGCAGTGTTGTGATTTGTTGTCTTGCATATTCTGTTATTTCTTCTTGCAGGATTAGTTGTTTGAGTCTGACACTATCTCCCGCTCCGCCCAAGAGCGGGGGATGTCAATGCATGATTTTTTTTCCCACCATAAAAAAAAGCTTCGTATGCTTTGCGAAGAATTAATAATTGCCTCACTGTCAAGACATTGCAATCCTTATAAAGGGTCATTGTAGGATAACGAAAGGATTTTCTGAGTATTACTTTACCTTTGTGCACGTTCTACTTTATGATTTTTGTCTTGCAGCCCAACCAGATTTATGAAAATCCTTATTATATACAGTAAAAACGTCTGTTGTATGGGAGCCGCACATAAAATTTTTTTACACCACCTGCTCGATAATGTCGTTTTATACGTCATACAAACCTCACTTAAAGCAAGTCATTCTATCCCTAGGGAGATAATGCAGTATGGCCGATCCCTAGGGAATAATGAGATTTGAATTGGGAACATTAAAAATCGTCAACATTGTGAATTAAAATGTAGGCGCATCGAACAAGTTGACTTGAAATTCAAACCAAAGAGTATGTAATCACTATGATTCAAACTGGCCACTAACAGAAAATAGAATAAAACGTGCGTACCTACTGACGGGAGCGTTATAGAAAATTGAAACTATAGAATCTTGGAGTAGTGAATTTTGTTTGTTTGATGAACTTGTAAATATAATACTTATATTTCTCTAGTATATGATTTGGTCGACCAAATTGTCTTTTAATTATCTCACAGATGGTGTAAAAAGTAGAGTATGCAACACGGGGATAAAGCTGTCTTTGTCTCGGGCGGCTTGAATTCCTCACTTCACTCAGGTTTCTTTATTAACTCCCTCGCAATGCTCGGGAGTTAATTTTATAAATCCCTCACTATCGTTCGGGATTAAAATCAGCAACCTTCGTTTCGTTCGGAATTCAACATACCGCCCGCGACTTAAAGACACTGCTTTATCCCCTAGTCACAAACTACTATATTTTATTCTGTTTTAGTAGTTTGTTGAAATTTCTGTGAGACTTGTTTGTTCGATGTATTTTAACTGTCTAGCTATCACGGTTCATGACATACATTCCGTGACAGACGGAGGCGGACCGTGGACTCTTAGTGCCGTTTTTTCCCTTTGCTTACGAAACCCTAAAAACCTAATGACATAATGACAAAGGCTAAAAAAAGATAAAGGTGGATTATGTGAGTAATGACATGAAGGAAAATTGAGTGAATGATAAATGTGACGGTTGACAGGTGAGAATAGAAGAAGCAATCGTGTTGTGTTGTGTCGGCCCAGAGTGGCATGGGACGAGGCAAGCTGGTGAACGTCGATTTTGTTGTTAACAAATTTAAGGAAGAATATATATTCAACTAAAAAAGAAAGGATGTTTTTTAGACCAATTTACATTTCCTAAGTAGACCAGGGTTACTTTGCCTACAAGCTGTTTAATTCTACTAAAAACAATGTAATACCAAATATTAGGTAGGTGGTCGACGATGAAGTACCTGGGACTCGTCCTCGACAGCTGGTGGAACTTCGTGGAGCAATTCCGACGTCTGGCTCCCAAACTAAACCGGACTGGGGCTGCTCTCAAGCGGCTCCTGCCCAATCTTGGGGGTCCAAACGCCTCATGCCGGAGGCTCTACGCGGGAATCGTTCGGTCCATGGCCCTTTATGGGGCACCAGTGTGGGCACAGCCGCTGCGTCAGCGGCCGAAGGCCCAGCTGAACGCACGCCAGAGGGTTATGGCAATACGGATGGTGCAGGGATATTTCCCGCGAAGTGGCGAGCCTCCTTACTGGCGGCAACCATGGGATCTGGAGGAAACAGTCCTTGCACACATGCACGACTTGCGCGTGGAGATACAACGCCGCGGCGAAAATCCGCTGCCGCAACAGGTCGCGGCATGGCGGACAGAGCTCCGGCGGGATCTCATGGTGAAATGGCGTCAGCGACTATCGCAACCCAGTGCTGGACACGCCATAATTATGGCGGTAAGTCCCCTCTTTGAGGCGTGGCTGGATAGACCTCACGGCGTCCTCACCTTCCGCATGACGCAGGTTCTCCTCGGACATGGCAGGTTAGGGAGGTTCCTGCACCAGATTCGTGTGGATGTGACGCCCGGGTGTCGCCACTGAGCGGAACGCCCGGACGGAGGACACGGTGGAGCACACAGTAGAGGTGTGCCCCGCTTGGACAGAGCATCGCCGTGCCATCGTAAGGGCGATCGGCGGCGGCGATTTCTCGCGCCGGGCCTTGGCACAGGCCATGGTTCGGAGCGAGGAGGAGTAGCAGGCGGTCGCCTCTTTCTGCGAAGCAGTAATGCTAGCAAAAGAGGAGGCCGATCGCATCAGGCAACGGCGGCGCTCATAGCACCCCAGCCGCCGCCGGAATTCCGATCCCGATTTCCGGCTACCGTGGGCGCGGGCTTGCGGACGGCGAGCAACGGGTAGCTCGCTGTCCGACCGTCCAGTAACTGTCCGGAACGAGCCCAAGTCGTCGACAGCGCGCACTATCCAGCCCGGCTCAGCTGGGTCGAAGCCTACTGGGGCCAGGGTTAATTCGAAAAATACCTCAAGCCCCGGTACTAAAGGCAACGAAGGAACAGGAGTGGGTTTTTAGTCAGTAAAAGTCTGGCACTATCTCCCGCTCCGCCCAAGAGCGGGGGATGCCATTACATGATTTTCCCAACGCTAAAAAAAAAATATTAGGTAGGTAATAAATAATGAAAGCTTAACTCTGCTCACCAAACCTGCTCTTGGTCAGTTTTGTATGACCAAAACAATAGTTGTGACTAAAATATAGAGGATATGGGAATTCAAACTTTCATTGCTAATATCGAATCAGTATGTAGGTATCAGTGGCCTACATATATCTTATAGTGCAGGGTGGTGATTCTTTTGTTTAACATATTTTTAACTAGTCAAGCTTTATAGTTGGATGGCGAGAAACGCTCGTTTACAATCAATTTATTGACAATAGAAAACAACACATCAACAGTAAAAGTATGAGAGGCTTTGTTGTCTCAGTATGTGTAGGTACAATATAACATGCATAATCCTTAATTTATATAAATTTAAATTCTAGTAATAATCCATCATCGTCTCTATATATAAAAAAAGAAACGACGCTTCGAATATTTCCGCCGATAGGCGATCGATTGAGCCCGATTGCAGTGCCCTCGTGTTATAGTTACCTAGGCAATGTAATTGCCTAGGTAACTAATACAGAGACCGACAGATCAATATGGTAGCGTTCGGGAATCGTTCGGTTGATAGAGTGAGATAGCACTTAATATACATCCTGTGTATTTATATCAAACATTGTTTTGTCTACTTGTTATTAGTGGAGTGCCGTAAGATTTATACCTCGGAATCCAGGGCCAGTCAATGAATCTTTATACAAACTTTTGAAATGTGTTATTAACAATGTAAAATACTTAATTAAATACTTATGTAAAAATGTAAAAAAAAAAATATCCGATCTTCATTTTTTAATTATTTTTCAATACTCGAAAACTGACTCTTATCGCACTACGATTCGTATCGATATTTATATTATTATTATTCGAAAAGTACTGCGATATAGTTATTTAAAGGCTAAATTTGCTACAATTTGAGCGAAACTTGAGCAAAATTTGTCCATTGGTTACGAAGATACAGCAAGTCAAAGATGAGCAATTCTACCGCAGTTCTCGGAAAAATGTAAAATTCTGTTACTTGTTTCAGTTTCTTTTTTTTTTGGTTGGGTTAAGGTCCTGCACTTGCAGAAAGACCAGGCTCAAGTGCTATATCTTATGTTTCTTTTGCCAAGGTCGAAATTGCAACAATGCCAACTCTGTCGTCCTGGACGAAGAGGACAAGAATGTGGAAGACCTAACACCATAATTGCTGACCCGTCTCTACGTCCAGATAACATTATACCTCCATCTCCACTCCCCCCTCTGATCTAGACTGGATGAAACCTGGTCCTTCCAAAAGGGCGAAAGTCTGTAGACTTCGTACCGCATATCAGTCAATAAATGTAGTATATCTTTCGAAATAGTCAACCGATTGCGATGAAACAAAGCCTAAGTAATACCTATATCAAGTTACACACAATTTTAATGTATAAAAGTTATCAACATCGATTTCGTACAGTTTACGTGATGCGCGCACAACAAAAACTTCTACAGATTTATCATATGTATAGACGAACCCGATATTTTTGTAATTTTTAAGAAAACTATGAATAGGTGCATGATTTTGGTTATGATGTGCGAATTAAATTAAAGCTAATTAAATTTGATACAAATTTTTGCCTCACACTTTTCTCTAGGACTATTAATTTAGCCAGTACGTGTGTTTGAATATGACGCAAACACAAAACTAAAAAAAAAAAGACTATTTTGACAAACTGTATCTCTGCAACTAATGAACCTAGAGTACTGGGGTTAAGCTCAAATTGTAGTATATTTAGTAAGCTTTATTATATAGCAAATATACTTAAAAAATGCTTTTTTTCAGGTAGTTTTTAAGAAAAGACTGAAAAAAGTCCCAAAACTTCGCAGTTTTTCGAGCACCATGAGGGTAACGCTTTCAATTCCCTGCCCTGGAGTACGATCCGGAGGGCACTCCGGTACCACCGGGTGCCCGAATACCTCTGTCGAGTAGTCGAGGCCTACCTGTCGGACAGGTATATTGTCTACCCCGGTCACCAGGGAGACTGGAAACGTCGGGAGATGTCGTGCGGTGTTCCGCAGGGGTCGGTACTAGGGCCACCCTTGTGGAACATCGGGTACGATTACGTGCTGCGGGGCGACCTCCCTGACGGGGTCAGCGTGGTCTGCTACGCAGACGACACGCTGGTTCTAGCGCAGGGAGAGTCGTACCAGGCGGCGGTCGCTCTAGCGACACACGGGGTTGCGATGGTCGTTGATAGGATCCAGGAGTTGGGACTCAAGGTGGCGCTTCACAAATCCGAGGCGATGTGTTTTCACGGTCGCCGCTCTCGGAACGCGCCGCCATTGAGTTCCCAACTAACGGTAGGAGGAGTTCACATCAGTGTCGGGTCGACGATGAAGTACCTGGGACTCGTCCTCGACAGCCGGTGGAATTTCGTGGAGCATTTCCGACGTCTGGCTCCCAAACTCAACCGGACTGGGGCCGCTCTCAAGCGGCTCCTGCCCAACCTTGGGGGTCCAGACGCCTCCCGCCGGAGGCTCTACGCGGGGATCGTTCGGTCCATGGCCCTTTACGGGGCGCCGGTGTGGGCGCCGTCGCTGCAAAAGCGACCGGCGGCCATTCTGAACGCCTGCCAGAGGGTCATGGCTATTCGGATGGTGCGGGGTTACCGCACGATTTCCCGCGAAGCGTCGAGCCTTCTGGCTGGCCTACCACCGTGGGATCTGGAGGCAACAGTCCTTGCACACATGCACGACATGCGCGTGGAGATGCAACGCCGGGGTGAAAGTCCTCTGCCACGACAGGTCACGGCATGGTGGACAGAGCTCCGGCGGGATCTCATGGTGGAATGGCGTCAGCGACTATCGCAACCCCGTCATGGGCACGCCACAATTATGGCGATAAGTCCCCTCTTTGAGGCGTGGCTGGAAAGACCTCACGGCGTCCTTACCTTCCGCATGACACAGGTCCTCACCGGAAATGGCAAGTTCGGGAGGTTCCTGTTCCGAATTAAAGCGGAAGTGACGCCCGGGTGTCGCCACTGTGCGGAACGCCCGGAGGACACGGTGGAGCACACAATCGCGGTGTGCCCTGCTTGGGCGGAGCATCGCCGTGCCCTCGTGGGGGTGATCGGCGGCGGAGACCTCTCGCCGGGCCTTGGTCGAAGCCATGGTCCGGAGCGAGGAGGAGTGGCAGGCGGTCGCCGACTTCTGCGAAGCAGTAATGCTCGCTAAGGAGGAGGCCGACCGCATCAGGCAACGGCGCTCTCGCCGCCGCCGGGATTCCGATCCCGATTTCCAGCCACCGTAGGCGCGGGCTTGCGGACAGTGAGCAATGGGTAGCTCGCTGTCCGGCCGTCCGGTAACCGTCCGGACCAAGCACAAGTCGTCAACGGCGCGCGCTGTTCCCGCGCGCCTCAAGGAGTTGTCAGCAACAGCAGGGGCCCAGCCGGGTCGAAGCCTACTGGGGCCAGGGTAATCCGAAAGGGCTCTCGAGCCCCGGTATGAAGGCTTGAAGGAACGGGATGGGTTTTTTTAGTCAGTAAGAGTCTGACACTATCTCCCGTTCCGCCCAAGAGCGGGGGTTGTCATAAGATGATTTTTCCCATAGTAAAAAAAAAAGCGCCATGAAGGTAATACAGGGTGTTCAAGGTTGCAAACTTGGGTGTTAAACCTTTTTTTTTTCTCTTGTCCCTCTTATTTTTCAGTAAATTGTTGTTATCAATTTTTTTTTTTTTTATCTGTTATAATCTAGTACTTGACTGCGATCCCGCCTGATGGTAAGCAGTGATGCAATTGTTGGGATCGCAGTCAAGCACTAGTTTTTATATCAGGTAAAAAAAAGACAGGACAATTTTTTTTTTTAACTTTTTTATTTGAGCTTTTAACCATACAGTCCAATGGTTTATATTAAAAATCATTGACTGGCCCCGGATTCCAAGGTTTCACTAGTTTAACGCCTTACGGTCTACTCTCTACTTAAAGTCTATTGTTGTTGATATCTGTTTCTGAGGGTAGGTACTACGGCTTTCATCCCGGGAGTCTCGGTCTCTTTTCCTCTTTTTCGAGACCCGAGACTCATACCTCGATATAACGAATTTTATAACGAGACTTTCGAGACTTGTGTAGATTTTTAAAAATCTACTAAACTAGATACTGCATTGTACGACGGAACACTCAACAGCAGATACCGTTTTGAATTTTTGCCCTCAAAAATTATATTTCCAGAAAAACTCTAACAGTTTGATACTGTTAGAGTTTTTCTGAGAAAATAAGCTCTTTAAGCCAAGTATACGGGGTCCCAACCAACATCTGTCGGGACCCAAGCCAACCTCACCTGCACGTGGTACACCCTGCTGAAAAACGGACGAGGCTATGGCGACCCGCCAACACACACTGGACCAGCGTGGCGGGTTATGGCCCGAACCCCCCTAGTGGAACATAACAGTACACATAGGCCCCAAATGCCCGGCGTCTCCAGTGGTTGTGCTGACGTGGAAGGACGTGGGCGCAGCCCTGGGGTCAGGAGTGCTAAAAATCTCCGGGCAGGAACGTTTAACCGTCGATGACTGGACCTGGCAACGTATAACGTACGTACACTCCGGTCAGACGAGAAGATCATCGAACCGAGGAGTATTGTGGGATTATCTGAAGTCCGAAGACAGGGGGAGGACACGATAATTCTCAAATCCGGTAACCTGCTTTACTTCCGGGAGGGTGATCAGCAGTCCCAGGGTGGTGTCGGGTTTATCGTCCACAGGTCCCTCGTGAACAATGTGGTGAGAATCGAGTGTGTCAGCCAGGGTGGCGTACCTGATACTCAAAATATCATCAAGACATTCGCTGAAGGTCATACAGGTTTACGCCCCGACCTCGACACACCCCGATGACGAAGTGAAGTCCATGTATGAGGATATATCCAGAGCCATGCATGGAACTAAGACTCACTTCACCGTGGTCATGGGGGACTTTAATGCGAAACTGGGCAAACGAGACGGTGATGAGCTGTGAGTGGGGCAATTTGGATTTATCGGAACCGCCGGGTACACCTACTGGCTAGTTTTATGGAGAAGGAGGGCCTCTACATGATGAACTCCTTCTTCAGGAAGCGTAAGCACAGGAAGTGGACCTGGCAAAGCCCTGATGGTGTAACTAAGAATGAGATTGACTGCATCATGTCGACGAAGAAGCAAATATTTAATGATGTCTAAAGAAAGAAGAAAGAAAAAGCGTCTATTTGCGGCAAACATCAATCACCCTCAACCCAAAGGTGAGGTACGGGTGAAGGTGAGGTGGTGGTGGTGAGGTGGTTGGTGTGTGTCTTTGTGATCAATGCGGTGAAAACCGGGAGTGATCACCGTATGGTAAGAGGCACATTGAATATCAATGTCAAGCTTGAAAGATCTCGACTGATGAAGTCTACGCTCCATCCTGCACAGATCCAGATCCAAAACTCCGAGAGCTTTCAGCTCGAACTTCAAAATCGTTTCGAGTGCCTATGAAGCTCCGTGGACAAATGTAATGATGGGTTCAGTCGGGTCTCAGTTTTTTAAGACTCGTACAAGTAAGACCAAGAGGCTCACAGATCAAACTCTCGAGCTCATGAAGAAGAGGCCTGAAATGACTTTGCAGTCTTCAGATGACGCGTGCACGTACCGGCAGCTCAATAAACGGATCTCGAAGTCTCTGAAACGCGACTTTCGCCGATTCCATACCGAGAGGATTAAGGACGCAATTGAGCGGAATAAGTGCTCCAAAGTTTTTGCACGGTATCTGTCTATTGGGCAGAGCTAGCTCACGAAACCGAAGACCTAAGATGGCAGAGTCATATGCCCAATAGACAGATCCCGTGCAAAAACTTTGGAGCCCTTATTCCGCTCAATCGCGTCCTTAATCCTCTCAGTATTAAATCGGCGAAGGTCCCCAAGTAGCACAACAAGCTGTCCACCAACTGCATAAAGCTTCAAGGTGTATACTCTAAGCTGGTCAGTAAGCTGTAGAAACCCTGTATAAGCGCTTATACAGCTGATAAAACTGCAAAAAGGGCCCCAAATTATACAGCATTAAGTGTTATTTGGTGAATAAATCCTGTATTGTAGCTGCATAACCAAATGATAAATGAAATTTATTTTGCAAATAGGTTTAAAAAACACTGTTACACGTCAAATTTTTTTTTCCTGACTACCCTGAGAAGAGACACCGAAACAAACTCATTGGTCAAAGTCTCTTTTAAGGTCCATACAGTAAATAAGTAATGGTCAAATCTCATGAGAACCATGCAAATTAGTCTGAGATGGTCTTTTGAAGAAAGAACCCCGTATGGTTCTTTCTTCAAAAGACCATCTGAGTGGACCCGTCCAGTCAGTGTTAGCATTTGTTAGTATTCACAAAGCTCAACTCAGGACTACTTAAGGAGCTCAACGACTTGACGAACAATACCAAGGAAAGGACATTTGGGTAGGCCGCAGAAAATACTCAAATTGCCAGACATACGGTTACGAGAAAAAAAAAGTAATCAACATAGTTCTCACATTCACAATAATAAAAGGAAATTATAGGGTAGGTGCTCCAGTGAATGAACACACCCCAGCAAATGAACAAAACTCAGTTTTTTCGAAAAAATAAGAAATTGAAATATTTCTACCCAACGACGTATTTTTTTTCGTAATTACAGCTCTATTTTCTATTATAATGACAATCTTCACTTCATAATATGTTACTGTTCGTTTCAAAACGGCAAGCGTTTAAAGTTAGCAGTGTTGTGTAAAAATATTTTTGTTCGGGCAAGAATTTAGGACTCGAGGTAGACACAAAATTTTTGATATCAAATTGTGGCCGTAATTTAAATATGCACTATAAGTTATTTATTTATTTGAATAATAGATAGTTTTAATATATGTCTGAAATCAATTACAATGCCATTCTAGCCAGTTTTATGTAAATTATTCGACGTCCCAGCATTGGAAATACAAAACGTTTGAAATCCAGTAAATGAACGGCCGTTCATTCACTGGACAAATGCAAATTTCATATTTTTATTGAAATATGTAATTTATTTTTATGCCACAACGTTCATATTTTGGGAGCCGTATAAACAATCTATTTCTGATCTTTAGGCCAGTATTGGGACAGGTGTGTTCATTTATTGGTTCATAAAATCCATTGAATGAACTAACATTTTTCACCATGTTCAATTGTCGTAAGCTTTCGTCGTAATAATGTAACCAGTAAATGAACACAACATATTTAGTTAGAATTCATCCTTTTAAGATCTATTTATTGTTACATAAATTTTTCTTGTATTGTACCTTTAAATCACCATAAATTTTCATAAAAATAAATGTGAAAGGTTTCGATATACCTACCCAAGAAACTTTAAAAGAAGCTCTTAATTCCGTCACCTTCCGTCTTGCTCATATTAACGCAAGATACTGATTTAATTGTTCCTACTGCGCTGAATTGACTGATTTTAATAATATTACTAATTTATCGAAATGAAATGAAACGATATGGAAACGACCCAAAAGCTGGCTTGACTCGACACTATACCGAAAATATCGTGCGAGACTAGGCTGGCTCTGAAGCAACGTAAAAACCACAAGGCATTGGGTGAGGAAGGAATTACGTCCGAACTCCTGAACGCGGGTGGAAAACCGATCCTTAAAGCTCTTCAGAAGCTGTTCAATTACGTCATAATCAAAGGGAAAACGCCACAGCAATGAAGCAGAAGTGTAGTGGTACTCTACTTTAAGAAGAGCGACAATGCCTTGTTTAAGAATTATTCATACATCCACATCTGAGGCATGTCTACAAGCTGTTTTCCGGAATCTTCACGAATTGTTTCGCGCGCAGGTTTGGCGACTTCTAGCCTCAGGATGGAAAAGGTTTCAGCACCGTAGACCACATACATGCACTGCAACAGGTTATATAGAAGATCGAGAAGTATAATCTGCCTCTCTGCTTAGCGTTTGTGGACTACGAGAAAGCCTTTGATTTGATCGTATCTTGGGCTGTATCGCAGTATTCCCCAAGTCAACGATGCCAGGTTGACTATAACGGTACATCGAAGTACTCAAGTATTTGTACGAAAATGCCACCATATCAGTCCGACTTCAGAAACCTCTAAACTTATCCTTCTGCTGCGGGCTGTGAGATAGGGAGGCGTCATTTTTCAGAAACTATTCACGGCATAATAGAGGATATCTTCAAGGACCTAGATTGGAGAGAGCTAGGCATTAATGTCAATGACGAGTATATCACTCACCTTCAATTTACCGACGATATACCTAATGGTCATAGCAGAGGCTATGGAGGACCGCAGAACAAAATTTGATAAAACGAGTAGAGCTTCAGAAATACTGGGTCTCAAGTTGTTTACCAAGACTTTGGTTTTGTCCATATTTATATATGGACAAAACCAAAGTCTTGGTAAACAACCATTTAGAACCCGCTCCTATCAAGATCAGAGACTCTAAACTCGTAAATTGTAGACAATTACATTTACCTGGAACAGATGGTTCCAGGTACTTACATGGTTCTAAAACGTGGTCACTCACAATTGGCCTCATCAGAAGGCTTAAAGTCACTCAAAAGACAAAGGAGAGGGAATTTCTGTGCGTGATCGAATCAGGAATGAAAATATCCGCAGGAGAACTAAAGTTCCCGACATAGCCTGAAATGGCAAGTCACATTGTTCGTAGAACAGATGGTCGATAAAGCTGAAAGGTTCCAGAGTGGCTACCGTATACTGGAATACGCAGCATCGGTAGGCGTTCCACAAGGTGGACCGATGACTTGATGATTTGAAGGCTTTTACTTTTATTTAATAATGTTTGAAATAGATTTAGAGGCAGAGGACAAATGTTCGTTTTTTAACTTTTTCTGGGACTAAATATGTTACAAAAACAAAGATTTTTTGAACTATTACACAAACAAAAATTGTGTTCATTTACTGGATTTACTCTGTTCATTTACTAGAAATTTTCGTTCATTCAATGGGGTTTTAGGGTATTTTTCAATTTATTGCTGAATATCTAAAAATGTATCCAGGTTATATCGTAAATCTAACTTAAAAACAATTATTTAATATATTTACATTACCAAAATATAGATTTGGACCGTATATCTTATAGTTAACATAGTATAATTATTTTTTGAAATTCAAAAATCGCTTAAGTGTTCATTCACTGGAGCACTTACCCTAGTTTACAAAATGTAAAACTTACGCAATAAAAAAAAATATTTAAGTCGAAAAAAAAAATTTACAATGTCAGATTGTAAAAACTAAAGTAATAAAAATAATAAAAAGCACAATTGAAAATAAATAAAACAAAAGTTAAGTACAATAGTTACTATTAAATAATTAATAAAACGTAATCATTTCTATTCAACGAGTATATTTGTAGAATGACAACTTGGATAAAACAACACCGTTGCTCGGTTACGTAAAGAGTATGTATCACGCCTCCGCCGCAATTAAAGGAGCAGGGAGTAATAGGTCCAGGTGTTGAATCCATATTTAGTTATTTCATAGTGCAAGTTCCCTAATTTGCGAGATATGGTTCGGAATTCCCATTTCCTTCCAGGTGTTGAGTAGACCCGAGCTTGGACTCGATGTCCAGGAGCAAATTGTCTCAAGCCTGAGGAAACTTGTAAGTTAGTACTACGGTTCCCACTCTTCATTTCTTTCGGAGGTTTTCTAATCATACTATGTAATTTTGTCCTAATTTCTCTTCCAAACATGAGAACAAACGGGGAAACACCAGAAAGGCCAGGCGTTGCCCTGAGAATCATTTTGACTTTATGTATTTGGTCCACAATTCCGCCTTGCTCTCTTTGAAGTTTATGTAATGACCGCTTGACTGTTTGTACAAATCGTTCCGCTTGTCCGTTTGTAGCGGGGTGGTAAGGAGCAATCGTTATGTGTACTATACCATTGTCGCATAAGAAATTTTCAAATTCTTGTGAAACGAATTGTCTGCCGTTATCTGAGACCAGTGTGTAAGGTAATCCGAAAGTGCTAAAAATTTCTTGTAGCTTATTAATATAGAACGAGCTCGTAGTAGTCTTTGTTGGTACGATCTCTACCCATTTTGTATAGGCGTCGACTATAATCAATAGTTGATAACCTGATATGGGACCTGCAAAACCGATGTGAATTCTTTGCCAGGATCCTGTGGGGTCTTCCCAATGGTGCAATGGGGCTTTTGCAAGTTCATTCATTTCTAATCGGCACGCTCTACAAGATTTCACTTTATTTTCTATGTCTTGATCAATATTCTTCCAATAAACAAAACTGCGCGTCAGTAATTTCATTTTCAAAATACCAATGTATCCTGCGTGTAATTTTTCTAAAATACGACAACGTAATTTTTGAGGAATTATTACTCTCGTACCTTTGAGAATACAGTCATCTTGAAGTGTTAATTCGTTTTCTTTGTATCCAGTTTCTCGTAAAGATTGACCTGATTTAAGTTGTAGAAGTAAGTTTCGGAGTTCATCGTCTTCTTCTGTTTCTTTAGCAATTAATTCCGGGGTGACGTCTAAAACGTTAATTTGTCTTAATTGGAGTGCGCAGTGTTGATCGATATTGTTTTCGTTGACCTTTTCAACCGGAAATCGAGAAAGATAATCTGCATTTGAATGCTTCATTGTACTTCTGTATTCAATGTCATAGTCGAAGCCGGACAGGAAATGTGCGTAATGAAAAAGTCGCATAGTACTTAGCGTTGATAACGTTTGATGCGGATGGAAAATTGAAGTAAGTGGCTTGTGGTCTGTAATTAGGGTGAATTTTCGGCCGTAACAGTAATGGAAGAATTTCTTCAGGCCCCAGAAAATTGATGATTTGGCAGTATTTCTTTTCGCTGCTGGTTAGGGATCTTGATGCAAAAGCGATTGGACGCTGTGTGCCATCGGGTAACTTATGTGAAAGTAGTAGCACTGCTCCGAGTCCTGTGGGCGAAGCATCTGTAGCTAAACTCAGGGGTTTAGCAGGGTCGAAGTGTATGAGGACTTTTTCGCTAAGAATTTCATTTTTTATCTTTATAAAACTAGCTTCACATTTGGCAGACCATTTAAATTTAATTCCTTTCTTGAGTAAGTGGTTCAAAGGGCTGGTAATGGAAGCGAGGTTTGGTATGAATTTGTTGTAATAGTTGGCCATTCCCAGGAACGTACAAAGTTCCTTTACATTTATTGGTCTGTCTGCATTAGTAATGGCCTTTACTTTGTCTTGATTTTTATGTAATCCATCTTTATCTATAGTGTGACCCAAATAGTTAATACTTCGTTTGAAGAAGTGGCATTTTTCTTTGTTGACCCGTAGGTTATTCTCTTTGAGTTTCTGTAATACCTGTCGTAATCAGTGTAGAAGTTGTTCTTCTGAAGATCCTTGTAAGATAATATCGTCAAGGAAACATTTGACTCCTTCAATTCCCTGTAATAATTGATCCTTAAATTTCTGCCAAGACTTGGGGCAACCTTAACACCAAACATAAGTCTGTTAACTTTGTATGTTTCTTTGTGCGTACTTAATGTTTGTAACAAGGCACTTTCTTCGTCCATTACTAAGTTAAGCTTGCGTGATGTCAAGTGTACAAAAAAAAATTCCACCATACATTTCGGCCAGAATGTCTTCTATAATCGGAATTGGGTATTGTTCGTCTCTGATAGCTTTATTTAAGGTGACTTTATAGTCAGCGCATAGTCTTATGCTTCCGTTTGGCCTTACGATAGGCACCACAGGTGTGCCCCAGTCAGAATGACAAATTTTAGCAATAACGCCTTGTTTCTCAAGACGGTCGATTTCGTCATCTGCTTTAGCCTTGAGTGCGTTTGGAATTCTCCGTGGTTTTATGAAAATTGGTTAAACATTTTCTTTTAGTGTCAAATGACCTCGAATTTTTGGAACTTTGCCTAGATTTGAACTGAAGACCGTAGTTACAAATTCGTCCAATAATTGATCAAGTGCAGGTACTTCCTTACATGTTTCTAAAGTTTTTATATCGGCAAATTTGAAAGTAAATTCTTTCATCCAGTTTCTACCTCGGATAAGATCAACGTTTCTGTTTATTAGGTACAATTTGCCGTAGAATTGTTGCGTTTTGTAACGGCATTTAACGAAAACTACACCGACTGGTTTAAATACTTCACCTGTGTAAGTTTTAAATGTTATGTCAGTTTTGAATATTCTCTTATTGATCCCAAATTTCTTGTAATCTTTTAATGAAATGGTTGAAAATGATGCTCCTGTGTCGAATTCCATGTTGATTTTTTTGTTTTCGATATCGATTGGTATTATGAATTTATCAGAACATTCGCTCTTAATGAGGTTGATCGCCGCAGTATCATCTGTACTGATGGAACTGTTAGAGTCGTTCAGTTGGTTTGTATTTTTTCATTGAAGACAAACTCGAGCCAGATGTCCTTCTTTTTGGCACTTATGGCTTGTATTTCGAATGGCACCGCATTCATTTGCCTTATGGTCGTCTTTACCACAGCGAAAACATTTACCTTTAAGGTCTCGAATTGTTAAGGGTTTTCTTTTTTATGGTGTAACTCTTCTCTGTGGTGCGGGGTACCTACATTCATGGTTTTTGAAATCGTATTCATGTTATTATCAGTGTTAGGTTTGTATGTGTGTGTTAACATACTTGTGTTTTCTTTTTTTCCCATTTCGATAGATGTAGCGATGTTAACTAGTTTTGCAAATTCAGTAGTTTCTTTTTCTTCTAAAATTCTCGTGCGGATATCACTGTCTTTTAGGCCTCTTATGAATTGCAGTGATAAAAACGAGTCGAGTGTTGGTTCGCTGCAATATATGCATTTGAATCCACAGTTTGATGATAACTTTTTTAACTCTGAAGCATATACTGTCACAGTTTCGTCCCGTTTTTGTAAGCGACATATAAAGTTATGCTGGGAAGCCCATATACTGGGTTTCGAATCAATATAGTTATCCAAAATAGATGTAAGTTCTTCTTAATTCATGTCTATCGGATCGTCCGGGGAGCACAGATTGTAGACCCTTTCATGTAGTTCAGGTGGAATTGCAGAGAGCAGTTTTAAGACCTTCACTTTTGGATCGATAATGTTATTGAGCTGCATGTATACCGAAAGCCGTTGTGTGAATTTTTTGAACATTTCGTTCTCTTGGAATGGTTGAAAATTTAATCGGGGCTGTTGTGGTGTCAATAATGGGGCTCCCTGGTACGAGGAAGTGGCGACCGGAACATATTCCGGTGTGGGTCTAAGTTTACTTTACTTACATATATTATTTTCGATTGTAATTCAATATATAATTCGTCACAATCGTACCTGTATTGTATTTCAAAGTTTATTTGGTCATCTTCTGTTTCTTCTTCGATCTGTTTTTGAAAGTTTTGTAGTGATTCGTACCAGTTTTGTAACCTAGTAAGCCTGGTTTCTGTTTTTTCAAAGGTATGTAGCGATGTATCATCTTGGAAACTGTTTTTCGTTTTTGTAAGCACACCCCGAAGGGTAGCGCGTAATCGTTTTAGTTTTTTTAATTCTACTGACATCCTCGTCGCCAATATTAAATAATTAATAAAACGTAATCATTTATATTCAACGAGTATATTTGTAAAATGACAACTTGGATAAAACAACACCGTTGCTCGGTTACGTAAAGAGTATGTATCAGTTACAAAAACATACATTCAGCAGAACATAGAACCTCCTCCTTTTCGAAGTCGGTTAAAAATTAGAGCATACTGGAGTAGGTCAATCCCAAGCCTTTTCGTCTTCAACATAGTCCTTTACAGTGTAAAATGCCTTTTGGCAAAGTTTTCGCTTTTCAAATCATTTGAATTTGTTAGGACTGAGTTGTTGAATATGACTAGGAAGTTTACTATAGAAGTTTATGCATTGACATCTAAATGAGCCCCCTATTTATTTGAGCCTGGTTGCAGGAACTACAAATTTGTGTTTATTCCTAGTATTAAAATTATGAATATCACTGTATTTTTTAAAAATGTTTTTATTTTAAATAACTGAAAAAAGAAGCATAACTGCAAGACAAAGCATAACTGAAGCATAAATGTCCAGTTTTATATTCTAAGCTGTACAAAAGCTGTATATCGTTGTATGATGGAGCATTAACTCTACAGATACTCACTTATACTGTGATACACAGCAAATTGCTGTGAATCTGTGTTTAAGGCAGTTGTCCCACCAACGACGAGAAAACGACTAACTATCGGCTATTTTCTCGCTCAAGAAACGTACAATAGATATACTTTCTGTGTGAACAAAAGAGATGCATATACAAACAGTTAATCGCTGACTGTTCACACTGCCGGCGAGCACTCGCTTCACTAGTTTGTCGCTGAGCGACAAGAGCTATGAAAGATAACACTCGCGCGGCGATACTCGCCAAGCGATTACAACTCACGCCGAGAGAGCAACCAGTGGTCATTTCTCTACTGTACGCTTGACTGCCGCGAGCGAGTGATGCGAGTAATCGCCCGCCTCACTCGCACACTCGCTTATAGCCGAGCTACACAAATATCGGAACTACGCACTCGCTCCCCGCGTCTCGCTAACTCGTTTCTAGTTCTAGCACTACTCGTTACTCGTTAATCGTTGCCGGTGAGACAAGTGCCTTAGGTGGATCGTAAGCATAAAAACTTTTTATTTTTACAAGACTCGGTTTATTCTACTGCATTAGTCTAAAACTTATCAATTGACAATTTAACTGGATAAAGAAACGGAGTCTGGATACTTGCAACATCCTCACCTGGTGAGAACCTTAAAAAAGATATATTTAATTGGCCTAAAATTGAGGTGTTCACATATAAGACTCCACGATAATTTTATTGCGGTGACAACAGACTATCCTGACAGTCGGAACGGCTAGCACGACAATCGTCACAACAGTTGTAATAATGGAAACAGTTAGAGACGATAAATTAACCGTTACAACATAGTGGGAACGCGGCCTTAGTAAGACGCACAAAATATACCTACGTAGAGCGAAATTTTTTTACATTTTGCGAGCTTCATTCGTTTTTGTACGCTTACTATATCTGGTTTCTCAAACTTCCAAAATGATTGTACCTGTTGAATCTATCAGAGAATCCATGCATTCTTGCCAATCGACTTATTTCTGTATTAATGGACAAAAGAAATCAATCGTAACATTAACGAGTTGAAGACCTACTCGCATGATTTTCAAGCTCGCTATTGCAACTTACAGTCGCCTGTCTCTCAAGCATTCTATTATGTTAAGCGGGTCTCTCTAGTTTGTTTTGT
This sequence comes from Mythimna ferrago, assembly GCA_910589285.2. Lineage (NCBI taxonomy): Eukaryota > Metazoa > Arthropoda > Insecta > Lepidoptera > Noctuidae > Mythimna > Mythimna ferrago. Next base: position 11,571,365 of record OU342673.1, on the reverse strand, counting down.
TGACCAAGAACCTCGTTAAATCAGATTAACAGGTTATTGGTTAACAAAACAAACTGGTAGACTCAGGGCCACCACTGCATTTCAGTACCTTTTTTCATGAATAAGAAACTTATTTGCATCAATTGCTTCACAGGCAGCGTTTATTTGATCGATTCAAGACGATTGTAGCCGGGTTTACCGATAGCTACGCCCTGTTTGCGGAGAAGTGCAAGGGCGCTTTCAAGTCGGTGTCTCTTCGCATGCTAGCTAAGCTGCTGCTCAACGAGGATGCATTCCACACCGACACCGCACTAGAGCGGGCCATTGCTACCTACAACATTGTCGAGCAACTGGCTAATCAGGGTAAATATTAGTCCATGTGGCCGTTCATCTATTATATTATTCATGTAATATATCTTCTTTTTATAGAAAATTAAAGACGAATGCTCGTTTTGATGGTGGTATGATGATGATGATGATGAGTTGTGTTATATTTAAATAACCAACCGTCAGCCATGTGGTACAGGAAAAAAACTGTTAGTGTTTTTTTTTGTTCATTATACAATATATAAATCTTAATTTAGTCGTAGTTCATACGCGCTTTACGACGCGTTGATTTTCTGTATAGGTAGGTTCAATATGATAGGTCCAATAACCTAACTCACATAGTTAAGTACTAGACGCTTAATTACTTTGGCTACGATTATATCAATGGCCTTGTTGTAGAAAAATTAACATTTTGAAAAATTAATTAAAATTTTATCTCTACCACAACTTTCAGCATTGGGGACTAATCCCTCATTCTTCTTTGAAAATATATGTAAGTATACATTTTTAGTTTTCTGCCAAAATAGTAAGTAATAATATTTTTAGTATCTTTCTGAGCAACCAGTGCCAGTGCGATGATACCAAAGCACCGTGCACCTGCCTGCTTGCGTGGTGATATGGTTTTCCAGTACCTATGTTCTTATTAGTGGAATCTGTAATTAAACTACAGACTATTGATATCGACAACGCGGTCTACCATTATCTATAAACATAAAACAAAGTCGTGTTAGTTACACTGTTTGTAACCCAAGAGCGGCTGGACCCATTTTAGTGATATTTTACGATTCGTCTCCGCCCCGTACAGCCGAAACTATTAAAATATCGGAAAATTCATGTAATTTTTTTTTATTTAGTAAGAAAAAATTACAAAAACTGTAAATTAAATTGGTCTCAATCATACGGTCAATGAGTTTAGCTAAAAGGACAATGTAATCACTACATTCATTGACTGTTAGACGTTAAGGGTGAGTTGCACCATTTAACTATAACGATAACCAAACCATAACCAGCCGTGAAACGGCCGCTTAATGGTCAATTCGGCGATTTGACAACTGTTAACGGCTCTGTTATCGTTATAGTTACAAATGTTGCACCATTTCTCTCCCTAAGAAAAGTTTGCCGAGTCAACGAAAAAGTTGTTATTACACATCGAGTTATATATGTATATGTATATATTTGCATGTTTGCGTATGTATTTGTATTAAACGCAATTTTTGCAGCGTTATTGCACATTTTAGTACATTTTTATGAATAGTGTTTATTTCAATAGTTAAATGTGTCAGACGTGTTGTTTTGAACCGCGCTGACAGTGACGTGCTACGTGTATCTATGTCTCAAGAGCTGTAGGAAATCTAGAAATATGATTTTTAAAATTACAAATTTGGTTGATTGTGTAATGTCATAAACAATAGTAATAGGTACTTAAATAAATATGAGATTACGTATCTCTAAATAAATATTAATTAAGATTATGAAAATAACCTCTAATTTAAATAATAAATAGTACTTTCACTGTGCATATTTCACCCCTTTTTAACGTAGGTATATTTGCATGCATATTTTGGTACTTTGATAGTCATATAATGATATGTCTAACAGCAAAGTCCTTATTCCCTATATTCCCGGTCTTTTGCGATCGTGGGCTAATTCTATAAAAAGAAATTCTCTTCCAAGATCTACTATGTTGTCGTTGTAATGTTTGCCCTTTTCTCCTATGCTATATTTTATGTACGCGGGCGAAGCTGCGGATTAAAGTCTATCAACAAAATATTAATCTGTGATGTTGTTTGAGCAGGAGGCGATTATCTGGATGTGGGTGCTGGGGATGAAGCAGCCGCATTAACCAGCCCAAGCTATGAGATGCTTGAGTTCGCTCGCGAGTTTGCTCGCCCCGTCAGCACTGAGCTCGAGGCTTATGAGTCTATGAAGGATTTACTGGAAAGGTAAGTTATCATATATATGTATAGTTATAGTATCGCCCACCCGTCGTTCATCAAATCTTAAAGTTTAATTTGATCCAATCCTCAGATTCCGATTGAGCTGATAGTTTGCGTTCATACCTATGTAAATCGTTTTTTTTATTCATCTAAGTACATTAATATTATGAAGAGGTATAATTTGTTTTTGTTTTTTTTTTGTTAACTTATAGGAGGTAATCTCTGAAAGTAGCTACTGGTCCGATTGATAAAATTTTTTCACCGATAGAAAGCTGCTTTATTCCTGAGTGACATAGGCTATATTTTATATACCTACGCGGGTAAAACCTAGTTTATATTCAAAACATTATGCAACACAAAGTTACAAAAGCGGACATAGGCGACCTTAGGCATTCTCTACCAAGGGTAGTGACGAGAACACATGGCAGGTTAGGGCATGCAATTATCGAAATATATCCATAAAATGAAAAATATCGGTTTTTTTTCGATAAAAACCGGTAATTACCGATAATTTTCTTTTTTTATAAAAAAAAAAACAAAAACTTGTTTTTTACATGTAAGTAATGGGATAAACGGATGCTATTACTAACCTAAAATAAAAAAACTAATTACAAAAAAAAATTATACCAATTTCAACGTAAAAAAACACTGAAAAGTACAAAAAAACTTTAATTTCGGAAGTCGGTGTTAAGTAACAAAGAGACAAAACTATCTATTACAGAACCACCGACTTTCGAAATTAATTTTGTACTTTTCAGTGTTTTTTTACATTAACGTCGGTTTAATTTGTTTTTTGTAAAAAGTTTTTATTTTTCACTTTTAAGTTATGGTACCACCACTAAAAAGTACCCCTCAGCCAACTTAAATACCTTATAGCCTGAGTGCATTTTATAATATGTCTAATAATCCCAAACACGGTTACGTTACATTAATTTACCTTCCGGCTTCATTACCAGATCAGTTCGATATATTCCCTCACCTTTTCTATCAGTTAGTAATCGACTACACGTATAAACAAAGCAATTTTACTTTTTATATACGTGTAATTGTAGCAATTCTGCTGTGATCCTATGAGGAGTTCTGTTCCATATATATCTTCGAAGTTCATGATCAGATCATAACAATATTTCTATGGAACCAACTTGGAAGCATAATTAAAAAAAAAATCTAAATCGGTCTACAATTGACCGACACATCGGTGAACATAGATAAAAAAAATACATTCAGTCGAACATAGAACCTCACCCTTTTCGAAGTCGGTTAATAATAGTCCGGGTTCCCTAGTACATTTTTCCCACTTGATTACTATCAAGCTAATTTTCCGTGAGTACCTTCATTTTGATGAGACGCCCAACAATTTCCTATACACAACTCTCGATGTGATGTGGTAGTATCGAAAAAAGTAGTATCAAAATGAAGCTACTCACGGAAAATTAGCTTGATAGTAATCAAGTGGGAAAAATGTACTAGGGAACCCGACCTATAAAGGGCAATATAATATAATGAAAAATAAATAAAACAAGGCGTTTTTTTTAAATGAACGTTTTGATCTAAGATCCGATAGAAGAAATCTCTTCCCTCATCTGTTATTTGATTATGATAAATATTATATGCTAGATAATGCGACATTGCGAATAGGTTGCCTAGCTAAATCTGGTACCAATAATGTTAAACAATAAAAGGAGGATGCCGGATTTTGTATGGGCACCGTCCCCACCCACCAACACACATGAGACAGGTGTCATTCAAAGCGTCTAGTTAAATAGAGTATTTTTTATTAAGGCGATACATCTCTAAAGTGTGGGGTTTAGGTTTTATAAAACATTATATTTTGATCTAACCTAACCTAACCCAAGTGTTTTGGACCTTAAATATACTCATAATATAGTACTGTCATATATTTTTGAATGTGGCTTTGAGAGCTCTGTACGATTCTGCAAAAATATTTCACAAAAGGCGTTGCGTAAAACTGTCCCTAAAAATGACACATCAACAACAGCAACAAGAATAGGTGTCATCCAAAGCATCTAGTTAAATAGAGTATTTTTTTTATTATGGCGACACATCTCAAAAGTACGGGGTTTAGGTTTGATAAACAATTTTTAACCTATCCTAACCTAGCCTAACCTAACCTAACCTGACTAACCTAAGTTGTGTGATCCATTGTATGGTACATGGGGTTACTGAAACACATTGATTTTAATGCACCAGCACAAATGCTTGATCATATTGTAATAGATGACTAATAGTAAAAGTCTTTGTATGGAAAAATAAACTCATTATTATCAAGAAGTTTTTTTTTTATCAGCTATTTTGTCTCCTCTGGATAGGAATAAACAAACTGACATGCATTCCATGTTTGTTATGCGCACAACTTAAGTTAGGTCAGGTTAGGTTAGGTCATCAGAAGAAGTCCGAGTATACCGGCCTATAAAAACAGCTGAGGTGTGCGTGGATGGGCTGGATGACTCAGTCACGCGAGAAGAAGTAGTGGCAGCCATTGCTCGTAGTGGTGGATGTCTACCTGAAAACGTCAAGGCTGGGGATATAAGATTCAGCGCTGGTGGGCTTGGCACGATCTGGCTGCGATGCCCAGTAGCGGCTGCAAAGCAGGTCACGGATGGCAGGCGACTGCTGGTAGGATGGGTATCGACGAGAGTGAGGCTCCTGCCACCTAAGGCTATGTAGTGCTATCGATACCTGGAAAAAGGGCATGTCCGTGCACAGTGCACTGCTGAAGTTGACCGTAGCGATCTTTGCTATCGCTGCAGTCAACAAGGCCACAATGCAGCGCAATGTTCCAAAGAAAACAAACTGCACTCTTTGTGCAGCTGCAGGAAAACCCGCGGCACACAGGCTCGGTGGGAATTCCTGCGACGCTCCCAGGAAGAGGAGTAAACGATGGACCAAGACTGCCGGGGAATCCGCACCCCCCGTACAGTCAAATAACCCTTCGGTCGTTTCACAGCCCGGGGAAGGAGGACATACCGAAGAAATGGAGTGTTAGTGATGGCAAAATTTCATTTTCTCCAGGCAAATATCAACCACTGTACCAGAGCTCAGGATCTCTTGCTCCACAGCATGGTAGAGTGGTCGATTCATGTGGCAGTGGTCGCTGAGCCATATTTCATTCCCGCTCGAGATAATTGGGTGGGAGTAGAGATGGGCAAAGTGTTTCTGCCCGGCGGGAAAATATAGTAACTTCCCGGCATTTTGGGCATTTATTTTTATTTGCCCGATAAATGCCCGATCGTAGGGCATAAAAATATGGGACTCGTTAAACGTGATTTTATGTGGTTTTTCATGTAAAATAGTATGTATTAAAGAAATAAAAGAAGAAATATGAATGATTGAACACATTTTTATTTTAAAATAATAACATGAATATACTTTTTCATGTGAAAACAGAGATAAAAGACTTTACTTTGAAGGAATGCGAATGATTAAACACATTTTCATTTTAAAATAATATTAATATACTTTTTCATGTAAAACAGAAATAAAAGACTTTACTTTGAAGAAATGTGAATGATTCAATCGTGTCGATTAGATACACTATAGAAAGACAACGACAGCGTTTGCTTGGAGTTTAATGAATTAAACATATTTTCATTTTAAAATAACAACATTAATATACTTTTTCAAGTAAAAGTAGATAAAAGACTATACTTTAATATCAAATGTAATAAATTATGTTCTAAGTTACAAGAAATAAAATAATATGTATTAAACAAACAATAAAAAACTAGTTTCGGCATTATTAGAGACAACATTATAAAATTTTTAATAATCAACATCAATATAATTATAATTATCTAGAGAACTATTGATGACACTGGAAGGGTATGTTTTACTTTAATCACATTTATTATAAACATATACTACACGCCCGGTGTCGATACTCTGCGGAAGGCCCGGAGGACACGGTGGAGCACACAGTGGAGGTGTGCCCCACTTGGGCAGAACATTGCCGTGCACGGGAGCAATCGGCGATCACTTGCACCGGGCCTTAGTACAGACCATGGTCCGGAGCGAGGAGGAGTGGCAGGCGGTCGCCTCCTTCTGCGAAGCAGTAATGCTTGCAAAGAAGTAGGCCGACCGCATCAGGCAACGGCGCTCACAGCGCCCCAACCACCGCCGAGATCCGATCCCGATTTCCAGCCACAGCAGGCGCGGGCTTGCGGATAGCAAGCAATGGGAAGTTCGCTGTCTGATCGTCCGGTAACTGTCCGGACCGAGTCCAAGTCGTCGACGGCGTGCGCTGTTCCCGTGCACCTCAAGGCGTTGTCGGCAACAGCAGAGACCCAGCCGGGTGGAAGCCTACTGGGGCCAGGGTTATCCGAAGGGGAAACTCGGCTTCGATACGAAAGGCAAGAAGGAACGGGGTGGGTTTTTAGTCAGAGTCTAACACTATCTCCCACTTCGCCCAAGGCCGGGGGATGTCATTTGGATGATTTTTACCCACTAACAAAAAAAATAGGATTCAATAAAAATATCACTTTTCCTTTACACTTCACAAACTTCTACCGCTGTTATTCTTATAAATATAAGATATGTTTTGATATGCTGCAAAATGCAATAATGTTTAAAAGGGTGTCAGCCTGGAAATTGGTCATACAGGTCTCGAACCTAGTTCAAACTCCAGCTCTCACAAAAGTTTTAGGGCGAAATTCACCAGTAAAACTAATCGTGACTATTGTAATTCTATTCTAATTCTATTCGTATTATATTCTAATTCTATTCTAAATTTACTTATTACGAATACCTACTTTCATTTTATTTATAGTTATTATAATTATGAATCCTACCTACTTTTACTTAAAATTACTGATCGGCAAAACACTTACCACAAAAATAACTGTAAATTAGCACTGTTTTTAAAACCAATAAGTATTTACTTCAAATTGGGAAACCGGAACCATAGAACACAATTATCCTGGCGCGTACCTCATGCTCACAATGCGCGCACAATGCTCGAATAGATTAGTGATATGCGTGCGTGCGTGCGGTATCTACAAATGACACAGGATAACTAATAACAAAATGGCGGCACAACGCGGCGTGTGTGCGCGTCCCTCACACGGTGTGTGAGTGTGTGAGGGATGCGCACACAGACCGCGCTGTCCCCACTTTGTGCTTTCGCATGGTAGGTAGAAGTGATTTGAAATGATTGATGACATTAAATGGTTCTTTTAAGACATTTTAAATATATTGCAATTTAATTCATAAAATCATATACGTGCCTACTTAAAACAACTAACCATAACAGTGTACGCATCTCTTGCCGTACTCCTCTCACCATGCAAGTGTTTTTACGCCGCCGCCGGGTAACTCGTAACCTTTGTGTTCGTAAACATGGTTTTGTAAAACTTATATTTTAATAGAATGTGCAAATTCATATAAAAACACCTATATAGACTTAACCATTACTAAACTCATCGATTTAAGCCAGTTTCCAAAGCTAACATTAATGTCTTGAATTAATTTTAGAACAAAAAATAAATTCCCAGATAAATGCCCTCGGGCAGGAATTTATGGGCGTTTATTGGGAATTTTCCCAATCTGCCCAAAATGCCAGGGCATTTACCCATCACTAGGTGGGAGACCTTGACGGTCTAGTGGCCATCATCGGCGAGACACTTGTCGACGTATCCCGAGGTCACGGGTGGGTTGCCGCCCTAGTTAATGGCGTAGTCATTGTTGGGGCTTATTTCTCACCCAACAAGGGTCTTGCTGACTTTGAGAGTTTCCTTGTTCAGCTAGGAGCCGTCGTGGGCCGGTACCAACCTCGCGCTACGCTTCTTCTTGGGGATCTTAATGCCAAATCTGCAGCCTGGGGATCTCCTGTCACTGATTCCAGAGGCGAGGAGTTGGAGGATTGGGCCTTAACGACAGGTCTAGACGTCTTAAATCAGGGCTCGGTCTATACGTGTGTGCGGCAGAGGGGTGGGCCAATAGTGGACGTCACGTTCGCTAGCCCCGCTATTGCGCAAAGCGTTCCTAGTTGGCATGTTGTAACGGAGGTGGAGACACTATCGGATCACCGGTACATACGTTTCGACGTGTCCACCCAGGCTTTGACCGCGTGCAACCCCAGTAGATCAGTCCCACAAAGAAAAGGTCCACGCTGGGCGCTTAGACGGCTTGATAGAGAGGCTCTCGAGGAGGCTGCTATTGTGCAGGCCTGGATCCGGGAGTCGGCGACAGTCAGACCCATTGACGTTGAAGGAGAGGCGCAGTGGTTTAGTAATGCGATGGCGCAAATCTGCGTTGCGTCCATGCCTCGCGTTCACGCTCAGTTTGCTAGACGTTCGTACACGCGTTACCGGAGGAGACGTCGACGGGATCCAGAAGAGGAGGCTGCGCTTTACGAGGCCTACCGAGTGGCGCAGAAGGCTTTGTGGTTGGTTATTAGTGAGTCAAAGACGCGATCTAGGGAAGAACTGCTGGCGACCCTTGACGGAAATCCGTGGGGGCGTCCATATCGCATGGTCCGAGGAAAACTGCGGCCCTGGGCTCCCCCACTAACGGAGAGTCTAGAACCGCAGCTACTAGAAGACATCATCTCAGTTCTCTTTCCTATGAGAGCAGAGCATGAGCCACCACTGATGGCTCTACCCACAACTGCAGAGTCAGAAAGAGAGGAGGGTGTAATCGTCCCAGAGGTGACGCAACAAGAGATGAGGGCGGCCGTGATACGGCTCAGAGCTAAAAACACTGCTCCAGGGCCCGATGGCATTCATGGCCATGCTCTGGTTCTTGCCCTCAAGGAACTAGAGTCCCCACTGAGAGAGCTCTTTTCGGCATGCCTTGAGCAGGGACAGTTTCCTACACGGTGGAAAATAGGTCGACTGGTTCTGTTCAGGAAGGCAGGGCGCCCGGCTGACTCACCGTCTGCGTATCGGCCCATAGTGTTGCTAGACGAGGTGGGAAAGCTGTTCGAGAGGATTATCGCAGACCGCCTCGTCGGCCACTTGTGCAGAGAAGGGCCGAATCTGGACGACAATCAGTTTGGGTTTCGGCACGGACGCTCCACTATTGACGCCATCATGAAAGTGAGAGTCCTGGCAGAGGAAGCAGTGTCCCGGGGCGAGGTGATGCTGGCGGTGTCTTTGGACATCTCCAACGCATTCAACGCCTTGCCCTGGAGTATCATCAGGGAAGCGTTACGTTACCATCGGGTACCTCCCTACCTCTGCCACATTATTGGGGCATATCTGGAGGGCAGGAGTGTCGCCTATACGGGACGCGATGGTAGAGGTCGACACGAGATATCGTGTGGCGTTCCACAGGGTTCAGTTCTGGGTCCACCCCTGTGGAACATCGGATATGATTGGGTATTGAGGGGAGAACTCCTACCGGGGGTAAAACTTACGTGTTATGCGGATGATACACTAGTTACGGCTCGGGCAAGTTCATACAGGGAGGCAGCGTTGCTGGCTACGGCTGCGGCCTCACAGGTTGTGAGTTGCATTCGGCGCTTGGGCCTTGAAGTCGCCCTCAGCAAGTCAGAGGCCATCGCTTTCCATGGTCCCCGATGGGCGCCGCCGCCAGGATTACAAATTGTGGTTGGAGGTACTACAATTTCTGTCGAGTCAACCATGAAATACCTCGGATTGGTGATCGACAGCCGATGGGACTTTGGTCCCCATTTTCAGCGGCTGGTGCCTAAATTGATGGGTGCGGCAGGAGCACTATCAACACTGCTTCCCAATTCAGGGGGCCCAAACACCGCCTGTAGGGGGCTATACATGGGGATCGTGCGATCGATGGCCATGTACGGAGCCCCGGTGTGGGCCACTGACCTGACGGCCCGTCACATCGCAACACTGCGTAAACCGCAGAGAGCTATGGCTATCAGAGTCATTAGGGGGTATCGCACGATCTCCTATGAGGCGGCTTGCTTACTGGCCGAATCCCCGCCCTGGGACCTAGAGGCAAAAATACTCGCGACTCTTCACCGGTGGCGAGAAGAAGCGAAGGCACGGGGCGAGACATTGGTGCAGCGACAGATCACTGTGTATCGTTCGAAGCTCCGTCAGGTCTTGATGGCGGAATGGCGAGAGAGACTTCTGCATCCTACCGCCGGCCTCGTAACAATCGAGGCGGTCCGTCCGGTGCTCGACCTCTGGCTTATGAGGAAGTACGGGTCCTTAACGTTTCGGGCGACACAGGTGCTTTCGGAGCACGGCTGCTTCGGGAAGTACCTGTGTCACATAAACAGGGAACCAGATGCTCGGTGCCATTACTGCGCCCACTGCACTGACGACACGACGTTGCATACACTAGCTGAGTGTGTCGCATGGGAAGAGCCGCGCCGCGCTCTCGTTTCTGAAGTGGGCAGTGACCTGTCGCTGCCGTCCGTGGTTCGGTCCATGCTCAACAGTGTAGAGTCTTGGGACGCAGTAATCACCTTCTGCGAAAATGTAATCACGCAAAAGGAGGCTGCGGAAAGGGAAAGGGTGAAGAGTTCTCTCCCACTTCGTACCAGACGCACCGGGCGTCGAGGAAGGGCTGACAACGCCCTCTTTCAACCCCCCTAAAAAGGTCCAGGGTCGACGGATTAGGGGACATTCGTCGGCCCATCAACCTGGATCCGAGATGGTGGCGCGTAGTGTTCCACGTGCGCCTCTCTTAGGCGTATAGGAAAGCCACACTCTAATACAGAAGGAGACCCATGAGGATCAGGTCAACACTAGTCCGGGACAGCGGAAGTCAAACTGCACCCGCAGCCCCTGACACAAGTGTACGAGGGAACACCGGGGTGTTTTTAGTCAGTAAGAGTCTGACAGACCCCTCCACCTACCCCGAGGCGGAGGACATCCATGAGGATTTCCACCCAGAAAAAAAAAAAAAGGTTAGATTAGGTCATGTTAGGTTAGGTTAGGTTAAACCTAAACTTGACACTTTTGAGGTATGTCGCCATAAAAAAAAAACTTTATTCGACTAGACACTTTGAATTACACCTGTTGTTGTTGCTGTTGTGGTTGTGTCATTTTTGGAAACAGTTTTAGGCAATGCCCTTTGTCAAATATTTTTATAGAATCGTCTAGGGCAAGCCGGATCAAAAAATGTATGTCATATTATGAGTATATTTAAGGTCTAAATACTTGGGTTAGATTAGGTTAAAATATAATGTATTATGAAACCTAAACCCCATACTTTTGAGGTATGTCGCTATAATAAAAGAAACTCTATTTAACTAGATGCTTCAAATGACACCTGTTTCAAATCTGTTGGTACCCACCAACAGATTTGAAACAGGTTTAGGCAACGCCCTTTGTGAAATATTTTTGCAGAATCGTACAGAGGTCTCAAAGCCACATTCAAAAATGTATAACACTACTATATTATGAGTATATTTAAGGTCCACAACACTTGGGTTAGGTTAGGTTAGGTCAAAATATAATGCTTTATAAAACCTAAACCCCATACTTTTGAGATGTGTCGCCATAATAAAAAATACTCTATTTAACTAGACGCTTCGAAAGATACCTGTCTCAAGTCTGTTGGTGGGTGGGGACACTTTCATGCAATGCCCTTTGTTGTTACATATTTTTTGACATCAATTATCCCTTATTTGTTATTTGGGAAAGTCGAGCATCAGCTGAAAGAATGTGCCCCAAGGAACTGAAAGACTACAGTTTGCCTCCTTTTTTGGTGCAAATAAGAAGGTTGTCCCTCATCTTTTATTTAATCGATTTTTTTCATAATTAGTATATTTTAGTCTAATAAAACCTATTAGTAACGATAGAACTCAATTTGGATAATGTCGAAAATTATAAAATGTTCGCGATATCAGACAAATTTTATTGTTTAAAATCATTGGCACCAGATTTAGCTAGGCAATCTGTTCAGAATGTCTTAATAAACGCATTATCTAGTACATAATATTTATCATAATCGAATAACAGACGAGGGAAGAGATTTCTTCTACGGATCTCGTACTATTTGTATTTCATAATAGTTATGTAACATAATATTTTGGATTTACTCACTAAACTCTTCTTGAAGAGATCTTTTAAATAAAATCTTAGAAACCTCTTGCTTAATTATTTAAAAAGTTAGTCTCTTCAAAATAATATATTATAATAATTATGAGTCAAATATTGAAACTTTTAAACGTTTACTACAATTAAATTAACTTTAAATAATTTCGTAGTATACTGAAAAGACATCTGAGTTATAAAATTAAATAATAGGTACACATTCTAACATGATTTCTTAACGATTAATACAATAGTTAAATGAAAGAATAATAGTTTAAGAAAACACGCGCTGCGTGTGAAAGGACACATCGAACGTTCGTTCAGAAACGTGTCAAAATACGTTTTATAAAATTATGGATTACCGGTATTTACCGTTTTTGTTTTCGACATTTTATCGTTTTGTCAAAATGGACCGATAACCGATAACCGGGCCCAGCCGGGTCGAAGCCTACCGGGGCCAGGGTAATCCGAAAGGGCGCTCGAGCCCCGGTATCGAAGGCTTGAAGGAACGGGATGGGTTTTTTAGTCAGTAAGAGTCTGACACTATCTCCTGCTCCGCCCAAGAGCGGGGGTTGTCATAAGATGATTTTTCCCATCGAAAAAAAAAAAACCGATAACCGATAAATTATCGATTATTGGTTATCGGTTTGCATGGCCTAATGGCAGGTGCATAAAACAGAAAAATTATCTATGTAGAAATAGAAAAATGTTTAAGTAGGTACCTACTATGTCCACGTCAGTTGCATGATTTGCATGTACCTACTGTTGTGCCCCAAACCTAACCTAACCTAGTCAGCGCCATCGAGTATGATTATGGCCACGCTAGGGGGAGGGGGGGAGGGGGCGTAGCCGTAGCCCTGCAAGCGAACGATCCTTTGGTCTGAGAATCTTAAAATGCAACTGGAGCAACTTGGTTCCGGAAATGATTAGTCAGTACTTCAACTCTACATGTCCATCTTCTGAACAGATAAATTAAAATTAAGAACCTAATATGAGTGTTAATATTGATTGATTGATGTAGGTACTTTAAATTGTACACCGTACTTATACGAAATTACAGAATAGTGTTTAAATACCAATCATATGATTATTTTCTTTATCTTCTTATGATACCAGTCTGCCGTCCATTATCTAAAAGGCCGTTAAGCCACAGTTGGTCGTTTTTCACTTTTTAATGTAGCCGTTAAAATACTTTAACGGCTAATTGATGTATAATTTTTTTCTAAATTTACTTAACTAAAAGTACGTTATCTAGTCATGCTTGACTAAAAAGCAGCCAAGCGTCTTTAACTACCTTCATGTATTGTGTCATACAAATAACCATCTGAAAATCGTACCTTAACTATAAAGCAGTTACAAAGAAAAACTACACCAGGGGGCTGACCATAAGACCTTAAAGCAGTATTGTTTTAATATTACTTAGGCTTTTCGTACCATGATGCCTTCAAAACAACCTTATTACAATATTAAAACAAGATTGTTTTCTTAGCGATTTTGTGACGTCACTCTTAAAAAGTTCATTCTTTTCGTACTCTGACGGGATTTTTGACCGCTAGCAGTATTGTTTTTACGTCAAATTAGCAGGAGTAAAAAAGTTGCTCGGACGCAGCGGATTTATTATTGTTTTCCAAATAAATACCATTTAAAGTGTTTTTTTGTGACATATAAAGTATTTAAAACTTATTTCGATGCCTAAACGAGCCCAGTTAATTGTTTAATCTGGTGATTTTTGTCCATACGTGGGTTATTCATTTATTATTGTATTCTAGATGGCGAACATATAATATGACTTTTTTAGTTTCTGGAAGCAGATAACTCTGAATTCAACAGTGCACGAACAACAACACAAACAACAAGTTATTTCACTGGAATACACTGTTTAACTTTACCTTGATTCCATGACGTCCATATACAATAAGTTTCAAGGATACGCACTTCGTGGGTTCAATTATCCGTTTCGAATACCAACCACTTGGAGACAGATTACCTACTCTACATATATTTAAGCACAACTATTTTAATATTTCAAAATCGGTTCGCACTCAACAAATCAACACTGATAAGAATCTTGTTAATGTAAACATACGTTCCGAAACCAAATTCTGAATACGATTCACACTAACTTGCAACTAAAATTAAATGTTAACATAGTCGCTCGCAGCTTTTTGTTTTTCTACCGTATTAATGTTAATTCTTAAAAGTTATTACGTCCTTTTTATGAAAGTTACTTAGATCGTTTTAAAAATATTTTTATAAAGACATTTTTTAAGTTCAATGTATTCTATTGGTTCACAATGAAGTAGCGATTCAAACAAACATGTGAAAGAGACAACGCTATACAGATCTATATAGCGCGTATCTTTTCTGTTTAGCAGGGAATAGACAAAATATTTAAAATCGTTCATTCTTTCCCAGCCCCTAGCAGGAATACAATCATACTGAGCGAATAAGTTCATGGTACGAAATGAAGTAATATTACTTTAAGATGGAAACAAAACGGTCCTGCAATAAGATTGTTTTATAAATGTTTATGGTTCGACCCTAGAAAGCAGTTATACGCCAATAGCGGCTTTTAAGTTATGTATCGAAATAAGTATTGGCTAAATATCAATCGCTACAGAGCAGCTAAACGACAATACTAGACTAAATAGCAGTTAAACGCTTGTGATTTTCGTAAGCGTTTGACCAGCTCAGACTATAATTCCTTCCTTTTCACTTCGGGTGCTCATAGCGGAAGGACGTGCGGAGCGTCTCGTGCTTTTTGGCGCCATAATTACGAAAATGGCGCAAAATAGGCAATGACCGTGCCATAAAGCTTTCAAAAACGATACTTACATGGTCCTATGGTGAGGTTTCGAGTGTCTAGGAAGCTCCGTGGACAAATATAATGATGGGTTCGTGGAAGCGGTCCCTACAGTCGGGTCTGTTTTTAAGACTCGTACAAGTAAGACCTAGAGGCTCACGGATCAAACTCTCGAGCTCATGAAGAAGAGACTTGAAATGACTTTGCAGTCTTCAGATCAAATTAAATCAAATCAAATCAGTTTATTGCAAACATGTTGTACAGTGGTTGGAATAAAAATAAAGAGTTTCAAACATGCACCCTGTAAGGGCACTGCAAAACAAATAAATTTCAGTAAAATAAAATACAATTTAAAATTCAGTTTCAATGTTACATTTAAAATGGCAAAAATTATTGATATTACAAGTATTAAAATAAATAAATAATTGGATAACGTCAAATCAATTAAATGTCAAAATAAATATAAATATCAAAAATAAGTATAAATGTCAAAATAATATGAAATACATTGAAAAATAATAATAATAACATTAGTAATAGCGAATTACGAATTAGACCAATTCAATTATGTACTTTGCGCTTATTTAATTTTTTTTTTTTTTCTTCAAAAACTCTTTCAGTGTGTAGTAGCACTTCTGGTTCAAATGAGTGAACAATTTTGTTTTAAATAAATTGATTGCTTTAATTTCTTATAAGGATTTTGGAATTTTATTGTAATCTTGATACACATTACATAAGGGCCTGTATTGAAAATAGATAGCTTCGAAACCGGTAATGCTAGATCGTTTTGGTGTCGCAAATTCCGTGGTTGGGTGTAATGATCCTTATTTAAGGGGAAAAGAGACATATTTTTCCTGACAAACAGACATATTTCAAAGATGTATAGAGACGTGAGCATAAGGATATTATGTTTTATAAAGTGTGGTCTACAGCTGTCCATACATCCTATATTGTTAAGATGCGTATGCATCTTTTTTGTAGCTTGAATAGTTTATCAGCGTTTGTACTATTACCCCATAGCATTATACCATAACGAAGCCAAGAGTGCGCATATGCGCTATAGGCTGCTTTTGCTGATTTGAAATCCGTGGATCTTTTTAGTTCCGATAACGCATAAGAAAACCTAGAAATTTTGTTACTTATGTGTGCTATATGGGATTTCCAGTTTAGGTTTGTGTCAATATTAAGTCCCAATAAATTGAAATTATCCACGCAGTCTAATGTAATGTTGTTAAAAGTAAATGTTATATCAAGGGGTCGTTTTTGGTATGGTCTAAATTGCATTATTTTTGTCTTAGCGAAATTTAGTTCAAGATTGTGTTCATTTAACCACGTATAAATGTCAGTTAGAATTCGATGAATGTCATTGTTAAGGGTCAGATTATTTGAGCAAGGAAAAACTACAGAAATGTCATCAGCAAATAATACGCTTACGGCATCTATTTTTTTAGGGAGATCATTAATATAAATAAGAAATAATATGCATCCGAGTACGCTACCTTGTGGGATTGATTTATGTACAGTGGTCGCTTTCGATTTAACATTAGCGATTTCTCCAGTAGTATGATTGTAGTGCTCAATTTCTACATATTGCGAACGGTTTTCGAGATAAGACGTAAACCATTTATGAGCTATGCCACGTACACCTATGCCGTCCAGTTTATTCAAGAGGATATTATATTGAACTCTATCGTATGCCTTACTCATGTCTAGAAGAATACCTATAGCGTACTTCTTTTCATTAATTATATTTAAGATCTGTTGCACATATCTATAAACTGCATTTGTTGTCGATTTATTTTTCCTGAATCCATTTTGGCTATCGTTAAATATATTAAATGTCTCGCAGAAAGAATACAGGCGTGACGACATAGCGGTTTGTAAAATTTTTGAGAAGGTAGGCAAAAGCGCTATGGGACGATAATTATTACAGTCGGTCTGCAAATCTTTTTTATGGAGATTTTAAGTAAATGTGGAACGGTCCCTTCAATAAAGGGATTCCTATGTGGGTAGACATAGAACTAACTTATTTTTTAAGTGAGCTCTTAATTAAATTAATTTAAAAATAATTAATGCAATAATTTAATGAATTAAACTAGTTCAATTAATTCAAAACCGCCCCAAACTCGCCATATATTGTTTTCAAGTTCATAGTACTCATACATTCACTATCTCACAATCACATCTGAACATGGACACAAAACTCGCTGCCAGCATTGGGGATCTCGAGAAGTTGTTTGGCTCCCGCATGCAGGAGTACGAAGCTAAACTGCTGAAAGCAACATCGGGTGCAGCTTCTTCGTCATCGCCTGATATATCATCGCTTGCAAGTGAGTTCTCTGAGTTTAAGCAGTTTGTTTGCCAAGCACTATCTAAATTAAAGACACAGATTGAGCTACTTGCTGCTGGCTTTGACAGGCATGAAACTGCCTTGCGAAGAAAGGTCCTCTTGTTTCACGGTGTTCCGGAGAAGGATAATGAAAAGTTACACGATGTGGTTCAAGACTTATTAACAAACCAATTTAAATTGACAGAGTTTAATAAGGACAGCAATACTCTCCATGTTTGTCACAGACTCGGATTCTCACAGCAGAAAGCCCGTCCTATACTGGTTCGATTTTTCAAGATGGAAAGCCGACAGCTGGTATGGGAAAGCAAGAAAGCCCTCAAGGGTTCCGGGATAACTATCTCCGAGTTTCTGACTCAGGCTAGGCACCGTGTGTTTATGGCCGCTCGTAAGCATTTCGGCATGCTAAATTGCTGGTCTATGGAGGGCAGGATTATTGTTATTTGCCCAGACAAATCCCGTAGGAAGATCGAGACGGCAGGCGAACTAAACGACTTGATAGCCAATTTCCCGTCCAGCTCAGTCGACACCAGGGGCTCTGTGCAGACTGAAGAACCTCGATCTCCAGTGGCTGCAGTATCGGCTGCGCCCGCCAAGAATATTAGAAAGACCCGTTTGCGCAAGTAGCGTGATCTGTTGCTGTTGTGGTTGTTAGTTGGTTGGCTTCTTTCGTTCCTTTTAATTTTAGCCGCTTTATTCGATCTAATTTTACTTCACTACTTGATCTTGCGAGCCGGTAGTCTATAAAGTTATTTTTCTCCGACACCGTTAAAATTTTGAACTCGATTTTATTAACTTTTAGCCGGTGCTAGGTTATTTTTTTTTTTACATTGTTTTGTTTGTAGATCGACCGGTGTCAATGTGACGGTTGTCTTCTGTCAGTTTTGACATCTGTCAGGTGACAGTGACACCACATCTCTCTCCGGGTCGTGTTACGTTTTGTTTCACGTATGTGTTTTGTTTTGTGTACTATTTCACGCGCTCGTTTATCATGTAACTGGATTAAACTTATAAGTGTTGCTTTGTATAAATACGAGTTGTAAAATTTCTGCCAATATACCAGCGAATTGGGGTGGTTTCCAATTTAATAGAAAACTTTTATTAGCGTTTTTAGTAAATAGCATTTTTGTTTTGTTTATTATTTGTAATTATTTTTATTTCTATTATTATTTAAGTATATTTATATTATGAATAATGTAGCTGATTTTAATGACAGCTTTTTTTCATGCTCTTCTTCTGATAGTTTTGCTAGTGCGGAGAGTGACTCTTCTCTTCCTCTCACTTTACATGATAAAATCTCTTCTCTTTTCTCTAATGATCCTAAAAACTTGCATATAGCTCACATAAACGCCCAAAGTGTTCCTGGTCACTATTCTGATCTTCTGGCATCCTTTAGCTGTGCTCACCTTGACGCCCTATTGATATCGGAATCATTTCTGAAGCCTTCTCTTCTCTCTACTCAATACTCACTGCCTGGCTTCGTCTTGGTCCGTAACGATAGAACCGGCAAGGGTGGAGGAGGTGTAGCTATGTATATACGCGCTGACCTACCCCACAAGGTGGTTAGCTCATCCCCTTCTCTTTATTCTGAATCGGCTGAATACTTGTTTGTTGAAATTTCTGTCCATCACACTAAAGTCTTGCTTGCTGTGCTTTACAGCCCTAACCTGCACATTGACTACTTTGATTCCCTTGATTGCACCTTAAGTAATCTTTGCCCCATGTATGAGCACGTTATTTTAATGGGTGATTTTAACACTTGCCTCATTAAAAATAACAATCGCTCCCATAGACTTCTTTCACTACTTTCTTCTTTCAATCTTCAAGTTTTGCCCCTTTCTGCTACTCATTTTTCTCCTAATTGTTCACCCTCTTTATTAGACCTTATTATTGTCTCCTCTCCTAACAATGTGTCTAACCATGGTCAACTTCCAGCTTCCTTTTCTTACCATGATTTAATTTATCTTTCTTATCGCATCCGTGTTCCCAAGCGTAAACCCCAGCTCTTATTTCTTCGTAACTTCAAGGGCATTGACCTGGAGGCATTGCAGTGCGATGCTAGCAATGTCGACTGGTCCCCTCTGATAGAAACTGACGACATCGATGAAAAGGTGAATTATTTTAATGCAACCGTTCTCGGATTGTTTGACCAGCATGCCCCTTTGCGACGTGTCAAGGTAAAACATAATCCAGCTCCTTGGGTAACTCTTCATATTAAGGAGCTTATGGCTCGCAGGGATAAAGCTAGGAGCAGGTATAAGCGTAGACCATCTGAGCAGAATCTTTCTTGCTTTATTTCACTGCGTAACAGCTGCAGGCGCCTGTGTCAAGTTGCAAAGAGACGCTATTTCCACGAACAACTCCATAACCGTAGTTCTTCCGACGTCTGGAAATTTCTTAAGTCTGTTGGCATAGGCAAATCACCAACCAACCAGTGTAAGGATGTGAACCTTAATGATCTCAACTCACATTTCTCTTATCTTCCCTTTTCATTAGATCCTTGTGTTAAAGCTACGACACTGGATGGTCTTTCTGGTTTGCCGTTGCCACAGTATCCCCACTTCAACTTCAGCGATGTTACTGAGATTGACGTTAAGAAAGCTATCCTCGCGATTACTTCTTCTGCAGTTGGCTGTGATAAGTTATGCTCAAGAATGATTACTCTCATCCTTCCCTCATTACTTCCAGTCCTCACGCATATCTTCAATCACTCATTTACCTCATGCTCCTTTCCATCAGCCTGGAAACAGGCTTATATTATTCCTTTACCTAAAATTAACAATCCTACTTTATTAACTCATTTTAGACCTATTTCTATCCTCCCATTTCTTTCCAAAGTTTTTGAGCACTTAGTTCATAGACAGCTATCTCATTTCTTGGCGTCTAACTCGATAATTTCTCCTTTTCAATCAGGTTTTCGCGCGGGTCACAGTACTGTAACTGCGCTTTTAAAAGTGACTGACGATATCCGCTGGGCTATGGAAAACAAGTCTCTTACAGTCCTTGTCTTGCTTGACTTTAGTAGCGCCTTTAACTCAGTGGATTTCGGTATCTTACTCGGCATCCTTAAATCCATTAATTTCTCTTCTTCCGTCTTAACCTGGTTCAATTCATATCTTCGGGGTCGCTCCCAGTGTGTTCGCCTTGAAGAGTTGTTCTCTAACTGGTGTAATCTCACTGAGGGTGTTCCTCAGGGTAGCGTTCTCTCTCCTCTTCTTTTTTCTATCTTCATTAACTTTGTTACCAGAGCAATATCTTCTAGTTTCCATCTTTACGCAGATGACTTGCAGCTTTACCGACATTTTACTATAGGTGATGCAGATTCTGCGATTGCTGCCATGAATCGTGACCTGGCTTGTATCAGCGCTTGGGCAAAATCATTTGGCCTGCAGATCAACCCAACTAAATCACAGGCCATGATCATAGGCAGTAGATTCGTCCGCAATGCGGCAGTAGTTTCTTCTCTGCAGCCCTTAGTTCTCGATGGTGTCTGTATTGACTACACCGAAACTGCAAAGGATCTGGGTGTCATCATCGACTCCAATCTTTCGTGGCGTGCGCAGGTCAATGAAGTCAGTCGGAAGGTAAATTTCTCCTTCCATTCACTCAAATGCCTCCAGGGTCTCTTGCCTTTGAAAACGAAAATCTCTTTGGCCCAAACACTTATTCAGCCGATTATAGATTATGCCGACGCCTGCTACCTGGATGCTACTGAGGAGCTATTAAACAAGCTTGAGCGACTGCAAAACTTATGCATTCGGTTTGTTTTTGGTCTACGAAAGTATGATCATGTTTCTCATCTTCGCAAGGAACTCAAGTGGCTCCCCATCCGTCTTCGCAGGAACACTCGGATTTTATGTCTCCTTTTCAACATCCTACACAACCCTTCTTATCCCTCCTACCTGCGCGACCGTTTTTCTTATGCACGCGCTAGCGACGCGCCGTGCAGATCACACCTGAGATCCCTTCTTAAATCCCCCCCTCATAAATCCAGCTACTATTCCTACTCTTTCTCTGTCCATGCAGTAAGGTTGTGGAACTCTCTTCCGCCTAACATTCGTGAGTTGAAAACTATTTCTCTCTTTAAGACTCAAGTAAAAGAGCACTATCTTTCCTCTCTTGTGTGATAATCTTATTTGTGTATATATATATATTATGTATTTTTAGTATAAGGTATATATATAGTTATATAAGTATTTATTAGTTTAAGATTTCACTAACTCTACTTTACTTATTTCTGCACACTATTGTCTACATCTCTTCTGATCTTTCCTTTCGCAGGTCTGCTGGAAGAAATTTCTTCATGAAATAAGCAGTACCTTTGTACATAATTTATAATAATGTTGTATCTTCTTCTTTTTACTGTGTGTACATAAATTATAAAATAAATAAATAAATAAATAAAGGATTGGTTTATTAAGAAAGTAAGGGGCATGGCTAGAACCTTTGCGCATTTTTTAACTAATGAGGGTGGGATTTCGTCAAAACCATAGCTTCTCTTGTTTTTAAGGTTTCTTAAAATTGATAGTATTTCATATTCATCTACAGGTTTGACAAATAAGGATTTGTCATTTCTTGTGATGACCGGTTGACCAGTTTGATGACTGGACTTTCCTCCAACCGATTTAAAAAAGTCGTTAAATGCGTTTGCAACAGTCGTGGGGTTTTCCGTTACTGTATTTTGTATCTTTAGTTTTATATTTTTCTTTGTACGTTTGGTTGTTTTATTTGTGCGTTCTTTTATTATTTGCCACATGGTTTTCGAAATATTGGTGCTATTTCGTATTCTTTTAATATTTATGTATTTTTTAGATTTATAAACTGCTTTTTTTAGCAGTTTTTCATATTTTTTGTAATATTTTAACAAGATAGGGGCTTCATTTTGTGTCAGAAATGTTTTGAGTAGACGTTTGTGCTGGCAAGACACTTTTAAACCGGTAGTTAGTCACGACTTCTTGGTTTTGTTTTTAATTTTAATTTTTACTTTTGGAATACAGTCATTTAAAATGCTTACTATTGTCGTGTGGAAAGTTTCATAGTTTGAATTTACGTCTTTGTCATCTTTAAATATTGATTGCCAATTTACTTTACTTAGTTGCGTCTTAAAGTTTTCCATATTTTTTTCATTAAATATTCTTTTAGTCGTGTACCACGATTTCCGTTCATTTATGTCAGTTTTTTTAGGGACCGATAATATTATTCCTTTATGATCAGAAAGGCCGAAGTCTTCAACAGAGGCCTTTAAGTTTTTAAATTTAAAATTTGTAAATACTAAATCTATACATGTTGCACTTGTTTTGCTGATTCTAGTAGGTTCATTAATTATTTGGTCGAAATTAAAGCTAATCATAGCGTTAAGTAAATCTTTAGTGCTGTTTGAATTCTCCAATATGTTTACATTGAAATCTCCACCTATAATAATATTCTTTTTACTGTCTTTGTTTCTTAATAGCCGCAAAAGTTTTTTGAGAGAATCATAAAATACATCCGTCTCCCTGTTTTTTTGAGGCCAATATATTACTACAATAACAGTATTTTGCTGGACTATTTCTGTTGCACAAACTTCGAATATAAACTCAACAGAGAGCGAAGTTATGTCTGGTCGTTCTAAGGTTTCGATGCTTTCCTGAACAAAAATGCATACGCCTCCGCCGTCGTAGTGTTTCCTGCTATAACTGGAAGCTGCTTTATACCCATTCATGTGCAGTAGTTCAATTTTGTTTTCGGTAATCCATGTTTCTGTCAAACATATAGCATGAACGTTTTTTCTTTCTTCAATTACTGATTGTAGCAAATAATTTTTATTTTTAAGACTACGTATGTTTTGGAACAGAATTTCAAAATTAGTTGCGAAAGGAACAAAGTTCAATTGGCCTATTATTGATGCTCTGGGTGGGGGAAGGTGGTCTAGTTGTATTATTTAGCGTTATGTTGTTTGTAGTTGTTTGTAGATTATAGTTTCCCTGTTTGTTTTTTTCATGTATCGAATACCGTTCTTCTCTTTGTTTTCGTCTTCTCTGTAAAGATTCTCTATCAAGAAAACTAGATACATATAAACCTAGACTTCTCAAATAATCCGCATTTTCTAAGATGTATTTAGTCATTTTTTTGCTGATCAATTCCACCCGTAGTGGCCGTCTAAATCCTTGCCGTCCTATCCGACATAGCTCTTCGATATAGCCAGTGAGGTCGACATTTAAGGTGTCTTGAAATGCAAATATAATTCTATCTTCGAGGTCTGTTTCTGTTTCGTTATAATATTCGTTTAGGCCGTAGATAACAAGTATTTTATTATTATCGTTCGTAGTATTCATAGGCGTATCATTCATGTACTGATGCATATTTTTATTTTGTAGCTGGGCTATTTCTGTTTCAAGTTTTGCAGTCTTTATCTCAAGATTTTGTGTGGTTTCGTTTATGTGACTAATACTGGCGGTTAGTTTAGTTTGCTCTAGAGAAAGTTGTTCAGTTTTCTGGTATATTTCTTGTTGGTATTTTAATAAAGCTGTATTTATTTCTGATTGGATAGTACTTTTAATTTTTGCCAAAATAGATTGTTGCTGTAATTCCAATTTTTGGTCTAATAGTTGACTAATTTGTTCTAATTTGATTGGCTCTGGTCGTAGTAAGATCGGTGATAAGACTGAAGAATTATCTGTATTTGTTGGTGGTGCGTCATATTTTCCTGTGTCTCCTAGTATACTTTGGTCATCGTGTATTTGGTCGTCAATGGACATAATCGTGTCGTCAAGTGTCGTCGGAAATTGTCTCCTAACAGGTGTGTCATCATTCCGTATTTGTTTCGTAGAGGTTTTGCACGATGGGCAGCGCCATGAATTAATTATTTTGCTTTTATTTTCGACATAATACGATGATGTCATGTTGATGCATCGATAGTGGTATAGTTGTTGGCAAGTACAACATCTTAGCAGTTCTCCGCGAGCTATTGCTTGTTTACATCCAGCACAATTCATTTTTGTGGGTATGTAATGAAAAAATGTTCCGTACTACGTGCTAATGAGTTTCTTGGTGACTCACCTCAGCGGGCACTGCGCGAGTTGTCGTAGGTCAGGCACACAGTTCGTTAGGTTAACTTTTAAAATGTTTTCACTTATAACTTTATGATGGTTTGATATATCGCTTTGCACTTTTCACCACTAGTTAGGTTATTCAAAAGGCTGTACTTTGATATATAGGACCACAATAAACAGTAACTTTTGACCTACTTTTTCGTTTAAAAAATCCAAGAGCAGTTAGTAACACGTCTATGTAACTCAACGGACGTTCTGTTCCTCCAGATGATGCGTGCACGTACTCAATAAACGGATTTCGAAGTCTCTGAACCGCGACCTTCGCCGATTTAATACCAAGAGGATTAAGGACGCGATTGAGCGGAATAAGAGCTCCAAAGTTTTTGCACGGGATTTGTCTATCGGGCAGGGCCAGCTCACAAAACTGAATATCAAAGATGGCAGAGAGACCGAGGCATTTTATGGACAGTTATAACGTCAATCTTCAAACCCGCTACAAATCTGGCAAACGACCCAAGAGCTAGATTGACTCGACACTACACTGAAGATATCCCGGACGTCAGCCTGTACGAGATTAGGATAGCTATGAAGCAGTTGAAGAACAACAAGGCGTCGAGTGAGGACGAAATTACGGCTGAGCTCCTGAAGGCGGATGGAAACCTAAAGGCCCTTCAGAAGTTGTTCGATTCCGTCACACTCGAGGGAAAAACGCCACAGGCATGGAGCAGAGGTGTGGTGGTACTCTTCTTTAAGAAAGGTGATAAAACCTTTCTTAAGAATTACACGCCAATCTCACTTTTGAGCCATGCCTACAAGCTGTTTTTCAGGGTCATCACGAACCGTCTCGCGCGCAGTTTTGACGACTTCCAGCCTCCCGAACAAGCCGGATTCCGAAAAGGTTTCAGCACCGTAGACCTCATACATACGCTACGGCAGGTCAGAAGACCGAGAAAATATAATAAATTATATGAATGAATGAAATATATCACATGTTGTGCACAAAGACTACGCCTACATATATAACTTGCAATCTTGTTCATAGGTAGCATACTTTTCAAGACACATCAATTCCCACTTATTTTTGCATTTTCTCGAAAAATACTTTTTGCACTTAGCTGCCTTTTAGTTAGAGGATGGCAGCAGTGCAGCAGTGGAGGCGCAACCTGCAGTTTCATCTTTACATATAAATAAAATTGGAGTGTCTGTTTGTAATATTGAAATAACCGCTTTTTACTACATGCATGTGAATATATACACCGCTAAATTTTAATCGTTTTAATCCCGTGGAGGGTCGATTTGGTACGTGAAACACTATCGATTTGTAAAGATAAAATCAAAAAATAAAGTACCTTTTTTTTCAAAACTCGTATTAATTTACGCATGTACGAAATTAATTTCTTTAAGAATAAGTCAGCTACTTAGAAGTACTTTATTTTTTAACTTTATCTTTACAAATCGATAGTGTTTCATGTACCGGATCGACCCTCCACGGGATTAAAATTTAACGGTGTATACGGTACATACACCAAAATATTTTTTTTACTACTTTTTTCTGTTTGTTTGTTCCGGCTAATCTCTGAAATGGCTGGACCGATTTTGACGTGACTTTTATTGGCAGGTAGTTGATGTAATAAGGAGTAACTTTATTTTAGAAAAAATAAATTCAAAAGCCCTTCTACTGACGTCCTAGTTAGGTATAACCCTTTAAAGGGAACAACATTAGACCAACGCGTAGCACACGTGGGCCACGCCTGATTTGTACATAGAATCGCGCCACGCGGCTTGGATCTTCTACAAGCTCTACTTTGCGCTCAGATCGGCGTACGTGGCCCACGTGTGCCCAATGTTTTTCTACCTTTACAACTATCTTAGTAATAACTAGTGTTTTTTTTTAATTGCAGACAGAACACTTTCCGCACGGCCTTCACGCCGCTGATGCGCGCGCCGCGCCCGGCCCGTCGTCGCCTGACTCAGTTGCGCCGCTCGCTGGCTGACGCAGGCCTGCTCTATGAACAGGTTAAAGACGCCTGGCACGACGGACGCCGCGCTGGTAACTATACTTTACACACATAGTTATTTATAGTAAGGAGTTTATTGTCAAAAATGCGAGCTGTCACTGGACAAAAATTGGATGTTGCATAATAAAGAGCGCGCACGTTAAGTTGGCGCGTGGCAGAAATCGGAAACTAATCGTTCGCACACACAACACATTTTCCTGAAACATGTTTCAGGAAAATGTGTTGTGTTCTGTGTTTTTAGGGTTCCGTAGTCAACTAGGAACCCTTATAGTTTCGCCATGTCTGTCTGTCCGTCCTCGCTTAATCTCTGTGACCGTTAGCACTAGAAAGCTGAAATTTGGTACCAATATGTATATCAATCACGCCGACAAAGTGGTAAAATAAAAGTTGAAAAAAAATGTTTTATTAGGGTAGCCCCCCTATATGTAAAGTGGGAAGTGATTTTTTTTTAAATTTCAACCCTAACGTGTGTAGCGAGAATATCTTCCGCAGTCTATCCCGCGTTTCGCGCGCTAACGCGAAGCACGCGCCGGCCGCCCGCGCCCCCACCGCTTCTCAAGTCGCCAGTCGGCTCTACACGCCCTTAGATATAGAACGTGCGCGCGCGACTGCGTCGCGCGGCGCCCTACCTGTACCTAGACTTCTGTGATTGTATCTAGACCTATTCTGTGTATTGTGTAATTGTCATCATCACCTATAATCAATAAACTTTGTACAACCCCTACACGTGTGATATATTGTTGGATAGGTGTTTAAAAATGAATAGGGGTTTACAAAAATAATTTTTTGATAATGTCAATAATTTCGGAAATAATCGCTCCAAAAGTAAAAAACAATGTGTGTGTCCCCTAACTTTTGAACTGTAAGTTTAGAAAATATGAAAAAAATCTGAAAAGTAGAACTTTATAAGGACTTTCTAGGAAAATCATTTTGAACTTGATGGAAAGAACAGTTTTTGTACAAAAAAGACAAAAAGGTTGTACAAAATAATTTCTGGACTAAGTTTGTAGTATAATCGTATATGCTAGCATTTTTTTTAACTTCGTTTACATATTTTATTATCCTGAACGTATTTTCTTTCAAACAAAAAAAGAATTATTAAAATCGGTTCTCGCAATCCAAAATTACCTATGTATTAATTAGTAACCCAATTCCCCGAGAGATGGCACTGTACTTTGGGCTATTTCGCGTTCGCGCTGTTAGGATTTTTACTGAGTTGGTGGGGTCAGGTATTATCGAATTGTTCGGTTGGTCTCTCCTTGGCATTGGCAGTATTATCTTATAACTACATAAAACTTCTATCAGGAACATGCCAAGGCAATTTAGAACAAAACTAAAATTCATTTTTTTAACGCCATCTATCAAAATGTTAAAGTAAAAACCAGTTCATAAATGGTTCGATAGATGGCGTTGCGTAATGACGTCATCTTTTTAAAAGTCGATGTTAAGATTTTCCGTGCTTTCATGACCTACCGTGGTAAAAAATCGTTGCTTCTTAAATATATTCGTAATTTTACGAGTGCACAATTGCTGGAATTTCCACTACTTGCATACTGTTTTAGTTATCACCGTCCTTTGTGGGCCCGTTTTTAGGGTTCCGTATTTATTAGAGTTCCGTACTTAGTATGTCAACGTAACAAATAGCCTTTTTTTAAACTCATAAGTGGGAACACTTATTGTGACGGACGGGAAACTACGGAACCCTACACTGAGCGTGGCCCGACACGCTCTTGGCCGGTTTTAAGTTTTCAAAATAAATAATCGTCATCATTATACTAAAAGTGATTAAAAGTGTTGGCTGGGATATTATCTTGGAAATCAAACGTGCTTTTTAACAGGAATGACAAAATATCGGGCCTACGGTACCATTTTCCAAAGTTATTATTTTGTCAAATATTTTTTCAGGTGACTATAATATATTATAGTCTGCTTAAAAAGTCAAGCGACTTGGGAATTTTGTATAATACTCGTATTTAATCATTTAAAAAATACATAGATTCGATACTTTTTATAAGGTTCTTCTATTAGTAAACAATGATCAAGATCTCTTAATCAACCTTGATTATTGAACTAGTGTTGATTACATCAGATTTCATTTTATTCTAATAATTACCCAAGTCATTGAAAATGGACTGCTATAAGGTATTTAAATCATAATTGACTATCATGACAATATGAATTCTGCAAACATCATGCGACGGATGGAAAAAAAAACAGTGCCAAATCGACAATCAAAATATAATTTTATTATACGGTCTAGTAGGAATGGAAATGCATTATATCACTGCACATAAACAAAGCTTAAATTGACAATGGACTCATCCGATCCTTCTAATATCATCAGAATCCATGCTAGTCTTGCATGGATTCTGATGCTATGAGTGCTACTAGATATTCAATAAAAGATTTACAAGGTTCTCATGCCTTTTTTTATATTAATACAATTATGCTAATGAAAATAACCTGCAATTCAATCTATTTGCTTACTTTCCTTTTGGTACCGTCAACTGTGGCAACTTGACATATGCAGGGCAACTAGCCCCTATCCGGTCGACTGGCAAACCTACTTATTCAACAAACAAAACCTTTTTACTTGTAGAATTTAAGATAATGTTACGTATAATATTAGCAGTAGTAGATTTTTATGATTACCATTGACAACATTTTCTTTTTCCACGGCGATAACACTATTTGTTAAAAAAAATATGGCGTTTCGAAGTCTAATGGTGACAAGACGTGTTTTTGCTGGTGTGTGAAAATTTTGTTTATAGAGCTAAAACTATTGATCCCAGGTAAGTAAAATTTTGATATGTTGTGTAGTAAATCTCGTAGATTAATTTAAGCTGGTTAAATATCCGTTTTTAGGCCAATCTGCCGAAATATTTGGTTAAGTCTTGTTAGTTGACGTTAGGTCAAGTTGCCATTATAATAGTGGCATCTTGACCTATGCCTAGGGTTGACACGAAATTAAATATAAAAAGTAGGTAATTGATTAAACCTAATTCCTTACTAAATATTATAGAATGTGAAAGTATAATTATTTGTCACAACGGTACAACGGATTGGCTTGATTTTTTATTTTATACACCGAAATACTTTTAGTTGAA
Organism: Mythimna ferrago; assembly: GCA_910589285.2. Taxonomy (NCBI): domain Eukaryota; kingdom Metazoa; phylum Arthropoda; class Insecta; order Lepidoptera; family Noctuidae; genus Mythimna; species Mythimna ferrago. The sequence continues at coordinate 11,541,827 of OU342673.1, read as the reverse complement.
GATTCGGGAATCCCTTTCTGAGTCTTCAAATACAAATTTCTGGCAAATTTTTAATATAGGAAAACTTCTTATTCCCTCAGGAGTAACAGAGTCACAGATAGTTTTTTTTTTCTTGTAAACTTGTACTTTATTACTAATAATAACAAAAGAAGGAAATTTAATTTTATAAAAATACTAGCTTTTCGTCCGCAACTGCGCTCGCGTGGACTACACGAACTTTAATCTAGGTACCTATCTTTTTGTTTTAGGATAAAATGCCACCAAAACGAGATCGTCGGAGACTTGACACTACAATTCCTGCCATTTCAATTGTAATAAATATTAAACTTTAGTAAAAGTATTAATATTTTGTGTAAGACATTTATTTATCATTAAATAATAAATATTATTTTGAAACTTGTTTTTGTGACAGCCCTATAGAATACGAATGATTTGTATGAAAATCGTTTGAATCCTATGTCAACTTGACCTAGTATCCAGTATTACCAGATATGAGGTTGTAGGAAATTTGACAAGGGATACCATGTTTAAAAATACGTTAAAAATGGCCAAATTGACCTAAAATAGGAAATAATATCTATGAAAAATGAAAAATGATGGTTAGTTCAAGATGCCAAAATGGTGTCAATTTGACCTCTGTTATATTTCTTTGTCTAGAATGCCAATTTTAAGGTATTTTAAAGAAATCGTTTGTTACTGTGAATTATCAGTTCATTATGGTCAAAAACAAATCTTATGATATTGAAAAAAACTATCAGTATCATAGTTATTTGATAAATTCGAAAAAAATATGGTCAAGTTGCCACAGTTGACGGTACCTAAACAAATGCATTACAACTAATCGACGGATCCCAAGAACAAAATCGGACTTAAGTGAAATATTATCGATTTATGGTATATATAAGGTTTTGAAGTTAGTGTTCGATTATTTATTTTAATAAGCAAAAGAACGTTAAACTTGGCATATAGTTCTTAGTATGTACGATAGGAATACGTAATAAAATACATTTTGTTTTCATTTTCGATAAGATTTTATTCTTTTGATCCGTCATAATAAATTGTATAAATTACAATGAGTTACGAAAGATTGTTTTTAATTATAATAGGGGAAAATAGATTAGTTACGCTGGCAACATTAAGCACGCCCCCAGCTACAAGCCTGGTTAACGTGCGCTGAATCAAGTTTTTGGTGGTGTTACTTTTTACGTTTCTTAGAAAGTTTTCGTATTGGTGGTGAGGTGATTTATGGTGGTAAGAGCTCAACGCGTTCATGAACGCCAACCCTGGATTAGATTAGTTTGCTGATGAATGGAAGACGATATTGTTAGGAAGTTTGCGATTCTGTTAGAAGAAAGAGTGAAAGAATTAACGTATTAATGGCTATTTTGCTGTACTAAATAAATAAATACCTATTCATGATCCTTAGACCACTGTCGATAATTTTTTAAACGAAAATGAGAGAAAAAATAATGTAAGGGCGATCTGAGGTCGGGAAATGGATGGGTGTACGTTTTTAAGGGTATAAAACAGTTTAACTCGATTTCCAGCAAAACTACAAGTCCTATGGAAAAAAAATAAATGGCAAAGTTGTAGGTAATAAAAAGATCTACAACTATTGTTTTTACACTTTTTTTACATAACCTCAAAATTTATGCGAAAAATTCAAATACCTAACTAAGATTTTGGTTTTTTATTTTTATCTTATACAAAAACTATTTTTTTTTCTAAGAAATTTGATGAAAACTTACCTTTATATGTCCCAAAGACATTGTAATTTCTTTGATTTAAAAATATTTATTTCTTCACCTTTATTTTGACTAACATTTTACACATAACATTTTATACATTTGACCTTGGGGTCAAGGTCATTGATCTTGAGGTCAGTCATTGCCTTTGGGTGTCCCAGGCGATTCCCAACATTTTATACATATGACCTTAAAGTAAAGGTCATTGCCCTTGAGGTCAAGGTCATAGGATAAAGGATTATTGTATTGTCATCAGTCTTTGATGTGTGTGCAAAGTTTAAAGAAAATCTGATCGCCCAAAGTTGGTCGAAATCGAACTCAAAAGTGTTGATTACAAACAAACGTACAGGTGAAGGTAATAAAAGCGTGTTAAAAAGGTAAGCTTATCAAATTTCGTGGAAAAATAAAATAACTTTTGTACAAGATTAAAATAAAAAATAAAAACTTAGTTATTTGAATTTTGCACATAAATTTTGAGGTTATGTGAAAAAAGTGTAAATACAAAAGTTGTAGATCTTTTTAACACGCTTTTATATTAGCTTCACTTGTAACTATGTATGTAAGAAAATCTTGGAATCTTAATTTGACCCACTTCCCGGTCTTCGATTAGGATGAAATTTTGCACACGCTCTGAGTTCTGATGACAATAAATGACTATAATAATAATAATCTCTCCAACCGAAACCTATAAGTATTTGGGTATGTCGGAAGCTCTAGGCATCAGTATCACTAACATGAAGCAATCGTTGAAGGAGCGTTTCTTTGGACGCCTGAAAAAGGTGTTCAATAGTCTTCTTTCAGGCGGAAACAAGGTGCGCGCCTTCAACGGTTGGGTCATGCCGGTATTGATGTACTCTTTCGGCGTACTCAAATGGACTCAAACAGAACTTGACGCCCTGGATAGGCGGGTCCGTACACTGCTGACTGCATACCGAATACATCACCCACGATCGTCGGTGATGAGGCTGTATATCCCGCGGAAATGTGGGGGTCGAGGTTTTTTAAATGCTAAGACCCTACACAACCGCGAGGTATGCAGTCTCAGGGAATATTTCCTAGCTGCCGACGTGGGTATGCATCGAGATGTAGTGGCAGTGGACAAGGGACTCACCCCGCTCTCCTTGGCTATTGAGAACTGGCGCAAACCGATAGTGCTTGATACTAACGATCGCAGGGAAGTGTGGCAGAGCAAAGAGCTTCACGGACGCTTTTTCCGGGCCCTTCATGGGCCCGATGTAGACCAATTGGCGTCCGTAGCCTGGCTGCGTTTCGGTGACCTATTTGGGGAAACCGAAGGTTTTGTCTGTGCAATTATGGACGAAGTTATCATGACGAATAACTACCGGAGATTTATTGTGAAAGACGGCACGGTTGACATCTGTCGGGCACGTCACCGTCCGGGAGAATCGATCCGTCACATTATCTCTGGTTGTTCTCGTCTTGCTAATGGAGAGTACTTGCATAGGCACAACCTTGTAGCCAGGATTATCCATCAGCAACTTGCTCTGAAATACTCTCTTGTGGAATCGGAAGTGCCATACTATAGGTATGAGCCCGACCCAGTTCTTGATAATGGTCATATCACTTTGTACTGGGATCGGCCCATCATCACTGACAGGACTATTGTGGCCAATAAGCCTGATATAGTGGTGGTGGACCGAAGCGAGAGGCGTGCAATGATTGTTGACATATCCGTTCCGCATGACGAGAACCTCGTGAAAGCCGAGAAAGATAAACAAATCAAGTATATCGACTTGGCTCGCGAGGTTGTCGACATGTGGGAAGTGGATTCAGCGATCATTGTAGGTACCGATAGTTGTTTCAGCCAATGGATTTATAGCCAAGAGCCTCGACCAACACCTTAGGAGGCTCTCGTTAGGCGACTGGATCAAGGGCTTGATTCAGAAAGCAGTATTGCTGGACACGACTCGTATAGTCAGGAGGTTCCTTCCTCTGGAGCCCTGACCGCCGGTGGCTTGGCCGATACCGGTGGGCTACTATTTTTTATATTTTTAAATGTTTTTTTTTTTTATATGAATATTTAAAAATATAATTTATATGTTCTTAAAGCTGAATAAACGAAATAATAATAATATTCTTTATTTGTGTAAACATGGTATACATACAATAGCATGCAATATTGAAATTAATGTCTGAGACCAGTCATGTTTAGCCGTAAGTGTCGGCGTACAAATATTTATAACATTAAAAACTAAAAAAATATTATGATAAAACTTCATAAAATATTTACTTAAAATTCCAATTACATTAAATTTATTACTTAGAAACCTCTATCATGTTAACATTCAAAATTAATTAAAAACAGTAATTAAAAACAATAATAACAATGTCAAAGCTATAAAATAAATATGTCAAAATTAGAGGATTTATATCAAAATTACAAACTATTAAGTCAAAATATAATTATCAAATTTACAATATGGATGTCAATATTACAAGATGTCAAAATATTGGATAAGTATGTCAAAATTGCAATAAAAACGTCAAAATTACAATATAAATGTCAAACTTACAATATAATTGTCAAAAATACAATATAAATGTCAAAATTACCATATAAATGTCAAAATAACCATATAATTGTTAAAATTACATCACAATTAAATCTCATTTTAATTTTACTGAGCAGTTACAGCATTTTAAGTTTTATAGTCAAAAAATTCACTTAAGGTATAGAAACAGTTTTCTATTAACCATAATCTGATTTGCTTTTTGAATTTATATAAGGGAAGTTCTCTCAGCCGACGTGGAATATGATTATAGACTTTGATGGACATCCTATAGCTATTTCTCTGATGCAAGGCGCTTCTACAAGAAGTATGGTTTCTCAATTTAGTGGGGTCTCTTGATTTATATTTATAGTTTTCATTTCTGTCCACAAATAACTGTAATTGGTTTCTAACAAACGACGCTATTCCCATTATGTACTATCACTTGCAAAAGTCCATAAGAATTCTTAAAACTTATTCGTTTGACGTTTAGTTTGACTTACGACCTTTTATTTTCAAGTTTCGCCAACAAATGATTGAAATTCACAATTTCATCAACTTATCATAAGTCAAGATGGCCCAGTGGTATAGGCACACAGTTTGAAGCGCAAATCAGTGTGCCGCAAGTTCAAATCCCACGCAATTATTGACTTTTTGTAAGTTCTTACCCGATTGGAAGTTATGTATTTGCATTACATATATTAAATTATTCTTTAACTTGTTCACACATTTCTTAGAGTTAGAAAGGTAGATCACAAAAAAACTAAATAAAAAATTAGATTTCTGCGAGGTAGACATGAGTTTTAACTTAACCGAAATGAACTGTCGTTTGGTTGTAGTTGTTGGTTAGTGACGTGAGGTTGACAGTATTGTAATATTCGCAAAATGCAGGCTAATATTAGTATTGAAGTGAGGGCGACTATCATTGGGCTGCATAAAAGTGGTCTTAATAAAACACAAATATCTGAAGAAACCGGACTGAATGTGAGTATAATAGCTATTAATGAATTGTAACTTTATTACAAATTAATCTTCTAATTAAAACGTATGCCATTTATGAATCCATTCATCGTATCTTTATGAGGTTTAAAAGAGAAATACGTAAATCGTTGGGTTTATTGGATTGGTTATTGGATTAATAAATGCAGTTTTATTTTAAAATTATATTAAATAATTATGATTATCAACATTTTATATAATGAAAATGAAGTGAAGTAGGTATAGCTGCCTAATATATATTTTTTTTATTTTAGAAAAATACTGTAAATCTTTGGCTAAAAAGATATGAGGAAGAAGGTAGCCTTGCTAGTCGAAAGAGAAGTGGGAGACCGAAGCTTATTAGCGAGGCGCAGCGGCGACATATGGTGGACGTATACGAAACGAATGGTTTCGCACCAACGAGACATTTTGCGGAATTATATGACACCTCGATGGATACTGTTCGCCGTGCACTTCACGCTGAAGGCGTGCATCACAGAAAACCTGCTAAAAAGCCGTACTTGACAGAGAGGCACAAACAAGAACGATTACGTTTCGCACTAAATATTTGATGTTAACTAAACTAAATGGCCTACCATTTTATTTTAACATATCTGTGATTATTCGTTAACAAACACTGTATTATATTGTGTTTACTTTCGTTTAAAACAGCTATATCTTTTAACTTGTGCCATCGCCTCATCTTAAGAATGCAGTGAACTCGCTATCAATTTTGTTGACAATAATCATGAGTCTATTTCGTTTTTTATTCTTCTACCCGCACTGTTTTAACATAATACTATAGTTCAATTTATTTTTCTCATCTAATTGACGATTATCTTGTGAGAACTAAAGTTCTTTTAACAGAAATTGAGGTTTGGTTTCAATCTTCTTTTCGTCAAGAAAATGAACAATTAAGCTATGACCTCAATACATTCATTGTGACGTTACACAAAAATAAAATATTTACAAAGTCCAAATCATATATCACTTTTCAATAAATAACTGGATATAAACAATTACCTATATTTTATTTTATTAAAATTTGAATATCCGTTCATTGTTACGTTATTCATATTATGAATGGTCTAAGTGGGTATACTTCCAACAAACAATCTTAGGCGTAACATAGATAACGGTTACAAGATAACTTTTTGTCTAGGTAACAATTCGACGTCACAATTCTCATAAATGTTTAATTTGTAAAAATAAAGAATAAACATTTTTATTAAACACGTCTTTTTATTTCCACCTTATAACATCGAAAAGATGTAACAACTAAATAATTGCAAATTACGAATGTGATTCTTCTTGTGGTTAATAGATCACATTCGTAATTTGCAACTATTTAGTGCAAAAAATGCAATAGTATTTTTCATAGAAATATAAAAAAACAACTATATCAATATAGATTGGGAATTTTCAAAGTAAGAAATAACTGCAACGGACCGACCATGATTTGAACTCGGGTTACGTGATTTGCGAATCCAACACTTAGTTCACACGGCTACCAGCACATGACGTATTTGGGCGAATTTTATTAATGCTATGGTAAGAACAGAAAAATAATAAATGTTTTGCTCAGTGCGACGACAGTTCCTTAGTGTGTGTTATCTCTGGAATGTGGATACTCATACATGCGCACACATACGCACGGAAGGATCGCGCTCGCTCGGTTCGTAGCAATGTAATCTTTAGCGTTCCTATGGACTTTTGCGGCCTTACTGTACATAGATTAGGGAATGCAAACCGGTTAACCCGAAAACCGAAAAACCGGTTTTTCGGCATATTTTTAATGATAAATAACCGGGTTTTTTTTTCAAGTAACCGGTTTTTTCGAGTTTTTTTTTTGTTACTCTCAAATGACACTATTTTTTAGCAAACATTGTTTTAAAACGCTGTTGAGGCTTGATATCAGTCGTAGGTTTGTTTATAAATATTTATGTACCATAGTGATAGCTACACCAATTGTACAGTTCTTCTATTCACGATCATTAACCTTTCGTATGCCGAAATTAGACACACAATTAAAAAGTTATTGTGTCTCGCGTGGATCCACGTTCCGGACACACAACGGGTTAAAACTCCAGGCCAGCTGCGTGTTGTGAGAACAGGCAGTGAATGCTGTCAGGGCCATAAAATCAGGAAAGTCAGGGAATTAAAATCTCGTAAGGACACCAAAATTCTTATTTGCAAATAGAATACCCACCGTTGTTAATCATCATAACATCATCGGCTTAAACGAGTCGCTTTTATAGAAGAGAGAGTGAAAAGATCAAAATCTTTGCTTGTTCGTTACACTGATGAAAAACTCAGGGATATTCTTGCTACCGATGAGAAAATTTTCACAATCAAGGAATATTGCAACAAGCAAAATTATCGGATGGTAAGCTTCTAACTCCAAAGAACACTTTGAACAGGTTATCAGAGTCCTGAATGATCATCATGCGCCATCAGTAATGGTTTGGTGAGGGTATCACGGAATGACCAAGGTTCATTTTAGTGAAAATGGGCTACTCTAATTTCAGCTAAAGAGTATCAAGATACTATCCTTAACGTCATAGCAAAGCCTCTTAAAGCTTCTCTCTTTTTGAAAACATACTGGGGTTTTTCAGCAAGACTCAGCTTCCGGTCACAAGGCACGCACTACCCAGGCTTGCCTTGCAGCGAGTATTTCGGGCTTCATTAAGGCTGATGATTGACCTTTGGCTAGCCCAAACCTCAACCCGTAAACTACAAATTGAGATCTATATTAGAGAGCATGGGCTGCATGTAACAATAATTCAAAATCCTTAAAAAATCTTAACTAATCTCCTCCGGACGAATAATGTGTCGGCCCCGATGGACACTGCGTTTGTGGATAAGGGTCCCGCATTCACACAAAAGGTGCTTTGGCGTCTCCCTCTCCTGATTACAGTACCGGCAAACATCAGTGTCACTCAGTTTCATGTGAAATTGGTGCCTGTTTAGTTTGCAGTGGCCGGTTAAGGCGCGGGCTATCGCACAGATGTTCGACCTGCTAAGCTCAAGAAGCTCGGCAGTTCATTTTTGTGAGTAGTGAGTAGTAGATTTGGCGTGTAGCAGTCCTGGTTGTACCAACCAGTGCTTTTTTGAATCACCAAATAGGTTGCCCTTAAGGGTCTGCATGGCCTGGTTCTTTGAGATACCACAGAAGGGGTCTGGTCCTATCTGATGACTTTGAGCCCCAGTCCTTGCAAGTACATCAGCTTTTTCGTTGCCATTGGTTCCAGAATGACCTGGTACCCATCTCAGAATAACTTTATTCCTTTGCCCCAAGTCATTCAGTTTGTTAACGCAGTCTTTTACCAGTTTCGAATTTAAAGTATTCGAGTTCAGGGCGTTAAGAGCTGCCTGGCTATCTGAGTAAATCAGAATTATATAAGAAGTATATATTAACTTCTAGCTTAGATTCTCTATGTATGACATCATTCTGAGACATTCGTTTTTATGAAGATGAGATTTTTTTATTTTTAACAGGATTCATATTAGGTATACAATTGGGTGACTGGCAATTAGTGTACGACACTTAAACACTTGATTGTGCTCATGATAACAAACAATTTTAATTATGGGAGCAAAGCCGAAATTGCGAAAAAAATATCAGCTCTTCAGTACATTAGGCAAACATAAATATACTGAACAGCTGATTTTTATTTCGCGATTTCAGGTTTGTTCCTTTAGTAAAAGTTGTTGGTTATCATGAGCACAATCACGTGTTTAAGTATCGTACACTAATTACCAGTCACCTTATATTTTTTAATAGATAAGTTTAAGCGGAGGAGTTTTATGACGTCATATTTAGCTAGGCATTTAGTGTATATATTATTTTTAATTATTTAAGTTATTGTTTAATTTGTTTATTATTTCTATCTTGTTTACTAATTAAATAAATAAATAATAACTTACAATAAAAAAAGATACTCGTAAAAAAAAAAAAAAAAAAAAAAAAAAAATGTTCCAAGATAAGTTAAAAATATTTATTTAGAATTTTACAAGAAAAAAAAAAAAATTTTTCACTTAAAAATAAATTTCAAAAAAACTCATTTTAAAACCGGTTACCCGGTTAACCGGTTTTTTTTTTAGGCAAACCGAAAAAAAAACCGGTTCGTAATTTTGGCGGTTTTTGCATTCCCTACTCGCAAGATAACTTGGCGCGTAGCTGGGGGTGCTCTCAATGTTGCCAACCTAACTAATCTATTTTTTCCTCATATAATTAAAAAAACTCTTTCGTAACTCAAATTGTAATATATTACTACGACGGATCTCAAGAACAAAATTATTTCGAAAACGAAGGCGAAATGTATTTTATTATGTAATCTTATTGTACAAGGTACTAAGAAGTATAATAAATATGCCACAATATTTTTTTTGGTTATTATAATAACCAATCGAACACTAACTTCTAACCTTTTAGATAGTTAAACAGAACTTCAAAACTTCATACCATAAATCAATATTTTTTCCTATACGATTTAGTTCTTAGAATTCGTCTATTAGTTACAATAGGTACTTACTTTTATTTAGGTACTTAAAGGAAAGTAAACAAATAAATTGAATTAGAAGTAATTTTCATTGCCATAATCTGTACATCTATACATTTAAATAAAATTGTAGTGTCTGTTTGTAATATTGAAATAACTGCTTTTTACTACATGCAAATGAATATATACGGTACATACACCAAAATAACATTTTTTACAATTTTTGTCTGTCTGTCTGTTTGTCCGGGCTAATCTCTGAAATGGCTGGGCCGATTTTGACGGGACTTTTTTGACAGGTAGCTGATGACAGTTGCGAGGGCTCTACAATGGATCCGTTTTACGTTTTAAGCACGGATCCCTTAACGTGTATTCAACGTTGTTAAGTAGTTCTATCTCACTGAGGCGGACTATTCTTGGACGTGCGTCTGCGTATACATTTACGTACACATTATGTAAGTGTGCCTTAGCAAAATAGAATATCTATACGACATGAATCCGCTTGATCACTCATTTGTGACGACTTAAAATACGCGCAGCGGACAGCCCGGGAGTATGTGCAATAGGTACTCAATTATTTGTTAAAAAAAACCAGTCATATTTATTACGGGTTTTATAATAGATACCATTAGATATATTTTATTTCTCATAGATAAACATGGGTTTTTCAGGCTTGGCGAACTTGATGAGGCCTCTGGAGCATACACTTCAGAAGGAAGATATCGACGACTTAGTCGATATCTTCGACGGCCACTTCAAAACCAGAAGGGGCGGATCATCCACGGGTGTAAGTATATTTTAATGTAATAGTAATGGTGGTCTACCGCGTTCTGTATTCCGAGAAATTATATTAATATATAATCTTCTTAAATTTTCTTTGTGCAGTCGGTATTAGATTGTACCTAAGTTATTCGACATCGTAACTTTGTAGGTATTTATCGTAATTTAAATTTGACGATTTTCACAAAAGACCGGATTATTGGAAATTAAGAATCATTTTTATAGACATACAAATTAATATCAAGCTTATAGATTTGTCGCGAACAATGAAGACAATTATGATCGCTGATAGACTAATGCTACGGTAATAATTTCTACAGTAATCCAACTTCATAGAAAAAGACAAAACCGCGAGCTATAACTTCTGACAATAAAAGCAAAATGACATGGAAAATAATAAAGAACTGTAAATTAAATCTACCTAATGACTCAATAAATACTATTCAAATTGACAATAAAACCATTAACAAACCTCAAATAATTGCTGACCAGTTCAATGATTATTTTATAGAAAAAATTATGTCAATACCCGAGGCACGTAAAAGATCTAGTGCGTATATCTCAAATAAACAAAAATCTATGTTCATAGCTCCATGTCAACCGGTACAAATATTTAACATCATAAAGTGTTTACAAAACACAAATAGCGCAGGGTATGACGAAATTTCTACTAAAGTTGTAAAACATGTTGCTGAAAGCTAAAACAGCACTAATGAGAAAAAGTATATTCTGCATACCCCACAAGTGTTTAACAAAATTCCAAAATCGATTAAAGACTTAAATTTAAATTTGTTTAAAAAGCAACTTAAAGACTTGTTGTGTAAAAAATGTTATTATTATAATTTAAACGACTATTTGAATGATACTTTGACATAATAATTAAATTGTAATTTTATAAATTTTGACATCTCTCTCTAATAATTTCATACATTTTGACATCTCTCTCTAATAATTTTATAGATTTTGACATTCTCTCTCTAATAATAATTTGACATTAAATATTACTTTGAATTTAATCCACACTAAATTTTTAGATGACATGCCATATGTTGTTAATTTTATTCGTACTAACTCAATGCTAACACAATATTTTTTTATTTTCTTAAACATATTTATGATTGTGATTATGTATCTACCTACCAAATATTTGCACGCCACACGTGGCAGAATGTGATGAGACTATTAATTTATTTCAAGACCATAATTATGTACCATATTCTGACTAAATAAATGATTTGATTTGATTTGATTTAACTACGCGCCTCGATCTCGCGGTGCGCTCGTAGTGCAGACAGTCGCGACTGTGCCGTGGTGACGATCGGACGGTGTGTTGTTTTTAACAATAACCGCGCGATTTTTTCACTAAAAATAAGTTCAAGTACATATTTACATATTTAATATGACGAGTAGGATATAATGTGCTGTTTTTGGTTGCATGAATTCGTCAAAAACGCGTTCAGAGATAACTTTTTTTAGATTACCTGGAAACTGTGAAAGGTACTTCCTAGTAGGCCTGTATGTCATTTTAATGGATAAGTATTTCCTTTTATGTCCCGAAAAAAAGATTTCTGGATTAATAAATAAAGTGAATAGAGTAAAGGAAAGTGATTGACACGAGTGAAATAGGTAGATAGTTATAGGCGGTTCATGAATCATGATACGGTAGGTACGCTTGCGTTAAAACCTCGGGGCATGTGTGTTTTGTTTTGTTAGTTTGTATAATTCAAAGTAAAGTGGTATTTTATTATTAATAATAGCTGTTTATTGTACTGTGTGTATGAATAAGACTAGAAAAAATAAATTTGACCGTCTGTCTGTAACTAGATAGTTGAAATTTTCTCAAATTAAGTATTTCTGTTGCTGCTATAACAACATATACCACTAAAACCGTTTTTAGAGTTCCGTAGCCAAATGGCAAAAAACGGAACAAAAAACAACACGCATTTTTTTGAAAACTTCCTATTCAATTCACAAAGTATTTTATTTGTTTATATAAAAAGTATATTTAAAATCACAAAACTAAATGGAAACACAAAGTAGGCAAATGAAATTAGAATGCTGGAGGCGGGCAGCCCTATCGCATGTTTACGTACCGCGCGGCTGTAGGTATTTATCTCAAAAATACGGTCGAGATACATTACTGTATGATATTATTACCGTGCTAATGCGATATGCGCGGACCGATGCTGTAGCCGGTTACAGCTATGGCTACAATCAGGTCATGTTGTCGCCTAACTAATTAAATATATTTTGAAATTGTCTCTCAGATTGGCTGATCACTTTAAAGTTACAAAACAGACTAACTAGTGTTATTTTTTTAATTTTCGCGATTTTTTTTTTACCATTATCCTAAGATCGTAACCCCTGAGTATGTTCTGCCTACACAAAAACACAGACTTTGAATAAAAGCTTGTTAACTGCATATAATATTAAAAATCCTGAAAAGATAGACTTAGGATAGAGATCACAGATATAAGAGAAGAGATAGAGATATAGCAAACTTGAAACGCTTTCGAGAAATGATGAAAAATGATTTAAGCTACCTTTCACCTGGGGGAAAAATGTACACAATTATACGTTTTCCGTCAGGCATGCAAAACACGCTGGACGTCGAAACAAAAAATAAATAAATAACAAATACCTATGTTACACATTTTTATGTGTTGAATTTACATATTGCAGTGTATGGAAATACAATTACGCAGGAGGCTCTGCTTAAGGCATGCACAAAACATGACACGTATTTAATGGGTAGCAATAGGTACCTATCTAATAAGTGTAGTTGATGAGGTTGTCCGTACTGATTACCAATTTAAAATATGTAATCTATTTTTCAGCTTACGGATGATTCAGACGAGCTGTACCACAGTAGCGATTCCGACAACTCTGGGCAACCGTCTTCAAGTTTGAGCGCCAGCGGTCAGTATAGGCTCCTCCGTGCTCTATGTCCACAACGCTCACCAAGTAACTTTTTGTAAAGATAAACCCCCAGTTAGTAGATAAATTGTTGCAGTACTTACAAGTATTCGATGGCGACCCGTACAAGAAGCATGCAATCATAAACTCGTTTATAACGCGACGACATGGTCGGTTACGTTGCATATGGACCGTCGTTGATTGCTGTGACACTCTATCTACTTACAGCTCTATGCAAGCTTTATGGTGAAGAAGAAAGCTAAGAAGGCCGTGGCATTAGCAAAAGCCCAGGACAAACTGTACGACACACTAGACTGTATTGTAGGCCAAAAAGAGCTGTACCGGCTTGCTAAAACATGAGAGAGAATGACGAGGGATGTTTGTCAGGTAAGATGTGTAAGGAATGAAGCTGGAATGGACCTATCAGACGATGAAAAAATCAAAGACAGGTGAAAGGACTATTCTGAAAGACTAATGAATGAGGAAAATCATTGGAATGGAATTTTAGAGAGTAAACCAGTGAATGTAAGGTTAGTGAGAATGATTAGTATGGATGAAGTCAGAATAGCAGTGAATGGAATGAAAAATGGTAAAGCCATTCAAATGTCCAAATGGAATACCAGTTGAAGTGTGGAAGTAATTGCGAGTGGATGGCTGGACGTGGATTGCTTTGTTCTTCAATAACTTGTTGCAGGAAGAAGCCATACCTGATGATTGGTGCAGCAGTTCCTTGGTGCCCATCTTTAAAAACAAAGGTGGCGTGCTTGAGTGCAACAATTATAGAGGAATAAAGCTAATGTCACATACTATGAAAGCCTGGGAGAAAGTTATTGAAAGGCGTCTGAGAGAAGAGAGTGAAATTTCGCAGAACCGATTCGGTTTTATGCTGGGCCGGGGTACAACGGATGCCATTTTTGCTATACCCCAGCTGTGCGAGAAATACAGAAGTGCGCATAAAAACTTGCACATGGTATTCGTTGACCTCGAAAAGGCATACGACCGGGTACCTCGTGAGGTTCAACCCTTAAGGAGAAAGGTGTGCCTGGGAAGTATGTGCAGTTGATCCGAGCGATGTACAGTTGATGTAATACCCAAGTCCGGTCTACAGTTGGCACCACTGGCAACTTCAATGTGGCTGTCGGCTTACATCAAGGGTCGGCTCTCAGCCCTTACCTTTTCCTGATGATAATGGACGCTCTGATATCGGACATTCAGGAAGAGGCTCCCTGGTGTATGCTGTTTGCCGATGACATTGTGCTGGTTGCCGAGAGTGGCCTAGAGGTTCAGAACAGATTGGAGAGTGTTGGCCTGAAATTGAGTAGAACCAAAACGGAGTACTTGTTCTGCGATTTCGGTGGTCTCTCCAATCCAGTGCCCTTAGCTCTCGCCGGAACGCCCATACCGATCTGTTCCGACTTTCGGTACCTCGGGTCGCTCATCCAAGGGGATGGTGAGGTAGACCGGGACGCAACACATCGGATCAACGCAGGATGGATGAAATGGCGACAGGTCACGGGAACAACTTGTGACCCACGGATGCCCCTCAAGTTGAAGGATAAAATCTACAAGTCCGTGATAAGGCCTGTCATACTGTATGGATCAGAATGTTGGGCTGTGAAAGAGACGGATGAAAAAAGATTGCATGTAGCGGAGATGAGAATGTTAAGATGGATGTGTGGTGTGACGAGAA
This sequence comes from Mythimna ferrago, assembly GCA_910589285.2. Taxonomy (NCBI): domain Eukaryota; kingdom Metazoa; phylum Arthropoda; class Insecta; order Lepidoptera; family Noctuidae; genus Mythimna; species Mythimna ferrago. Next base: position 11,526,709 of record OU342673.1, on the reverse strand, counting down.
TGGATAAAGTGAGAAATGAGTACATTAGGGGAAGTTTGAAAGTGGCGCCAGTGACTGAAAGGTTGAAAGGAAATCGTTTAACTTGGTATGGTCATGTAAAGAGGAGAGATGAAAAGCATGTTGCTAAAAGAGTTATGAATTTACATGTGGACGGATGGAGAGGGAGAGGGAGGCCAAAGAAAAGATGGATGGATTGTGTGAGAAGTGATATGAAAGAAAAAGGAGTTAGTGATAGCGTGACGAGTGACAGGACAAAATGGAAGAAAAAAACGTGTTGCGCCGACCCCAAATAAAATGGGAAAAGGGCAGGAAGAAGATTCAGACTGGTTCTGAATAAATCAAATATTCAACGGTAGCTTGTATCTGACAAAAGACGTACGTTTGCGCCCTCGCACGATAACTAGGCGCTTAGCTGGGGGCGCTCTTAGGGTGAGTTGCACCATTTAACTATAACGATAACCAAACCATAACCAGCCGTGAAACGGCCGCCTATTGGTCAGTTCGACGATTTGACAACTGTTAACGGCTTTGTTATGGTTATAGTTAAATGGTGCAACTCACCCTAAATGTTTCCAACCTAACTAATCTATTTTTCCCTTATATAATTAAAAACAATCTTTACCGTCGGTCGGTTGTTTTTACCGTCGTAATAAATTATATAAATTACAATTTATATAATTTATTACGACGGGTGTCAAGAACAAAATTATTTCGAAAACAAAGATGAAATGTATTTTTTACACCACCTGCTCGATAATGTCGTTTTATACGTCATACAAACCTCACTTAAAGCAAGTCATTCTATCTCTAGGGAGATAATGCAGTATGGCCGATCCCTAGGAAATAATGAGATTTGAATTTGGAACATCAAAAATCGTCAACATTGTGAATTAAAATGTACGTGCATCGAACAAGTTGACTCGACTGACCACTAACAAAAAAAAACAAGAAAATAGAATAAAACGTGCTTACTGACGGGAGCATTATAGAAAATTAAAAGTATAGAAACTTGGAGGAGTGAATTTTGTTTGTTTGATGAACTTGTAAATATACTTATATTTCTCTAATATATGATTTGGTCGACCAAATTGTCTTTTAATTATCTCACAGATGGTGTAAAAAGTAGAATATACAACACGGGAATAAAGCTGTCTTTGTCTTGGGCGGCTTGAATTCCTCACTTCAGTCAGGTTTCTTTATTAACTCCCTCGCAATGCTCGGGAGTTAATTTTATAAATCCTTCACTATCGTTCGAGATTAAAATCAGCAACCTTCGTTTCGTTTGGAATTCAACCTGCCGCCCGCGACTTAAAGGCACTGCTTTATCCCCTAGTCACATAATAGTAGTCTGTGTATATTTAATCCCGAACGACAGTGAGGGATTAATAAAATTAACTCCCGAGCATTGCGAGGGAGTTAATAAAGACACCTGAGTGGAGTGAGGAATTCAAGCAGCCCAAGACAAAGACAGCTTTATCCCCGTGTTGCGTACTCTAGTTTTTACAACATCTGTGAGATAATTAAAAATCAATTTGGTCGACCAAATCATATAATAAGCAGCTTTCTATCGGTGAATAAAAAAAATAGTCGTAATCGGACCAGTAGGTACTTTCACTACAAAAAAAATTGGTTGTCTGTAAAGTCGGTTTACTGACGATAGTTGAACGTGACAACGTCTTAAGAAAATACTGATGGAATGGTAGCATTTTTCAAAAGAAAATTTTAATTCATTTGTTTAATAGATTTGTATGTATATAGAGAAGGAGGTAATTGGAAATCACAATGAAATTGATCAAGTTAGATTTATTTGTACGCATAAATACAATTATGACAAATTTTTTTTTTTACAATTTAATAGTTTTTACAAGTATAAATGTGCGTTGAGCAATTGTTTTACAACTTTTAAACATGTGTAATATTTAATTTCTTACAATCTGTGTTATTCTGTTGAGAATAGGACGATGATAGGAAAAGTAGGAAATGAAAGGGAGTGTTTCGAGTTTAATGTGTCTTGAAAAAGTCAAATCGCTGGTGATGCCTCCTAGTGTTGTTGAGTTATTAACGTCTGATGCACAATCGACATTAAACATGTCTTTCATGAATTTGATGAATGTTTCGTCATTTTTCACATTTGTGTTGAAGTCGCCACAAAGAAGAATTGGTATATCAGTATCAACTTCCATGATGGGATGTACATACTGGTTGTTATAAACATACGGAAATAGTGCTTGATGTAGCAGAACACTGATGTTAGAAATACTAGCTCCAGGATGAATATAAACTGCGCCAAGAACCATTTTGAACGTGGTATCAGCGGTGAAGCATGTAACTTCTGCTAAGCAAACGTCACTAGTTTTTCTAATAAGGCGGGTTGTATCCGAAAGTTCAACGTTGAGAATTTTGGCTGTGGATGTCGATGATAAGTTTCTATAAATTGCCACTCCACCTGCTGCATTTGTTTCAGAATCTGATCGATTATTCTGCCGGGTTACACATTCAAAATTTTCAATTGAAATTGGATCACAATTGTCACGCATCCACGTTTCAGTCAGAATCAAATAATCAGACCTTGGAATCACTGTGTCTTTTTCAATATCTGCAAAGTGAGCAGGCAAACTCTGTGAATTAAGGTTCGTTATTAAAGTTTGTCCTGCATTGTTTGAGTCATTACAGAATTTTACTGCATTATCAGTAATTGTTCGAAGTGTGTGTCCACGAAGTCGAATGTATTCGTTACGGATATCTCTTGTTGTCTGTGAATCGTTTCCCTCCCGTCCGTGTTTAAACCGAAATGGAGAATCTTTTTCGGTGATAATATGCAAGCCTTCTAAACTTGTCACCCGACTCAGCGCCACGTACACCAACTGTTGCGGTTGCTTGGATGAGTATTTATAAACAATGACAGCAAACGTCCCACCTTGTGACTTGTGAATAGTGATGGCACAAGCAGGAACGCAAGGAAACTGTTTTCGTTTGCATTTTATAGTTTTTGTTAGTGTAATGTTTACTATGCGCGAAAGGCGTTGCTAAAGTAGATGCTACAGCATCTTGAACCTCCGTGGGTTCACTCATCGAAGGTAGTGGCTTATTCGTGACATCCTCTGGTTCGTCAGGTTTTTTTTCCATGGTGGGATTGTAAGCGGTTTTGCAAAATAAATCGTCGTTCGAAACAATTTAAAAAATTTTTTCATAAAATTCTTCATTCGAAAATCATTTTAAATTTAAAAAATAAAAATACAACAAAATACTTGAATAAAATTTATTATTTAAATTTCTACTCAATTGTTAAATTTTAATTTTGATTTTATTATTTTAATAATATAATTAAATTTTTTCAATTAGTTACTTAATTATTTTTGCAAATTTAATTGTAATTTATTATAAAAAAGTAATAATTTTAAATAAATCATTATAAGAATAAACAATGATTAAATTATTGTTTATAAATCTTACATTTAAAATTTAAAGAAGAATGACCATTTTTCACCTGACTTTGTATAGTAATGAAATAAATGTTAAAATTTAGCCAATTATATTATGTGTCTAATACGCTAAAAACAATTTTAAAAGAAACGCAGGAAAAAAAGATTTTTAAGTTTTTCTATAAACTTATTTTACGTTTAGTGTTACATATTACCATGTTTTGAACGCATCTCTATTACCTTTTGCCATAGATTATATATAAATACTGAGACCTTTTGCTACAACGTTCCATTTTACGCACTATTACTTGACTTTATTAATCTCTGTTTCTGAGTTTTATACATTATTTTACATTTTATTCAATCGATATGTTATTCTTTATTAGTCTTTGTACAATACAGATTCATTGAAAATAAAATATTGATTAAATAAAGTAATCATTCGAGTTCGGATGACTGAAACGGACTTTTTTTTACATTTGACACTGACAGTTCTACGATTGAAATTGGGGCAGCCCTTCGTTGGTGCGTGTGCGTCTCGTTGTGTACTGTGCTATTTTGTGTGTGAACTAATACCTCTATTTACGACCTTATTGCTGGTTCCTGGACCTCGATATCTTCTTCACTTGACGACCTTTGCTTTCCATATTGTTGTAAATCCACCCTTTTGATAATGCCGCCGTCAACAAAAAGCCGACGTGTATACTTTGCGTATACTGCAACGTCTGCTTAATACGTTTCGACGTTATCTTGTTATAAGAGCTCAACACAAGAGTTATTTCGCTTCTTAGTGAGTGGATATCACCAGTAATCGTAAGTATTTATTTTTATAGTGTTTAACTTAAAACTATCCATGATGTCATAATCAAACTAACTGCCTGGCGCTTCTTTATTATGCGCTTCTTTATAACACAAAAAATAATAATAAAGATGGATTAAAACTAATAGTTTTGTCTTGTTATTTCGTGTTTTGTTTTGAACTGTTAATCTTGGCATTAAACTATAACCTATTTCAATTGTAAATAAAAGAAGATTAAATTGTCTTTCCTATTTCAGATTACTTACAGAGGAAGATTACATTTGTGAACCTTGTAATGAACTCCTCATGAAAAGCATAAACCAGCAATAAACGACAAGCAGTGATGGTGCTCAAGCTTCAGGGTTATCTTGACCAGGTCAAAGACAAGTGTGCAGTCTCTGTGGACGGTCAACACTTAATCTTCAGAGCCATTCTATTGTTTTTGACAATCCTTCATAAGAACTAAGACAGATAAATTCCAAACAGATAAACAAACAAGGATTGCATCACGTCAGGTATTTATGTTTCTATATTGTTAATTATTTGCCAGTATATGACTTCATACTGTTACGGTCTTGGTGATTTCTCTTTTTGACCTCGATGTTGTCTTTTATTAATACATTTACAATACCTGATATTAACTCAATATTTTCTTTCATAGCCGTCATCATCTGATAGAATATGCCATTCATGCTGAGTGAGTTGTAAGCGTGCTGCTATACTTATTGGGCAAGCTGATGGAGCTTGTGGTGCATCTACTACTGAAAAAGTTGAAACAGGTGACTCCGGACCAATCACTGCTGAACCAGATGACTCTGGGCTAATCACTGCTGAAACAGATGACTCTGGGTCAATCACTGCTGAAACAGTTGACTGAGCCAATCACTGCTGAACCAGTTAATGAAAGTCTAGAAGTACATTCTGAAGTTGTATCTAGCAACATAACATTAGTAAATTATAGACGAGCAGCAAATACTGCTTCACACTGCCTTTTTCTTCAATGTACCAATATGAATCTGCACAATGTGGCAGATTCATTTAGAGCCACGATACTCAGTACATATAAATATTATATCCCTGTACATAGCCGTGTCTGCACAGAACATAGACTGAGTAATGAGTGGAGTAATCTGTATGATTCTAGTAATAACATGAGTACATTTACTTCACAACATGTAGAACACATATTTTCATTTGTTAACAATTATGACATTAGTGTGGTATCTTGGGTGGGCTAGGTATCAATAAAAAATTTGCTCCAGCAGAATTTCTGGACGATGTAGTTATAAGAGAATTAGATGATAATGATGATAGTAAATAAACCATTTCACTAAAACATATCGTATAATTTTGTTTTTCCCTTTTTGTTTATTATATGTACTGTATACATACCGTAAGCCAATAAAATGTGTCGGGTAGATAAGTGATCAAGTGATGAACAGTTAAGAGATACTTTTTAGAGGTAGATGGAACCTATACAAACTATTTAGCATGTTCCTTTACTAAAAATGTATTTACTAGATAGTAAGCACAAGTTATTTGTACTGGAAAAACAGAAATTATTATGCTCGACACTCGATTTTTTCCAATCTTCGAGAGTCTAAGCAGCGACGTAAGTTAAGGAATACATAAAATAAAAAGGACTTTTCGACTGCAGCTAAGTATTCCTATTTTAGATTACAATTCGAGAGTTAATTATTTTTCTAACATCTTACGGCAAATTGTAACCTAAAAAAAAACATTAATATTTTTTGGACTTCGTGGCGTTTAAATCGTAAAAATGACTATGAGACATTATTTTCTAGACTTACAGGTAGTCTGTCTACTATACTTTATAACTATACATTAACATTTATTATCAGGTTTTGAAATGTATGGAAAGTGGTCATTGTTCTTTGGAAACATTAAAATTTTCGTAAATCTAGTTTTTAAAAAGCCCGCCTCAATGTGTTTGATATAGGAGAAAATGTTCCCTTTGACGGATGGCTGGTCCAACCTGTCATTTCAGACACGTTGTTGTGATATGTGGAAGATTTAATATTTATGTTTTAATTTATTTAAATCATAGCTACGCTCGATAATTATTTCGATTGAATAGTAAAGCCATCGATTTTTTACTCATCGTGAAATAGTTCTGTTAACTTATTGTTTTAATTTTGTCAATTATAGCATAACCTACAATCGCTGCACTAGCGGACCAATGCTATTCATTTTAATGATGAAAGCACGAATATTCGACAATATATCACTGAATATATAATTAATATCGAAAGAATCATTACCTTTATCGCTGTAATTATCATTGCTATAAACAATTGACACCACATTCACTTTTCACTGCACTTGATACTCGATCAAAACATGTAAATGTACTATAGTATAGCAGCTGTCCACGCAGACGCATCGCTCACTCAAGTAGGAGAGAGACGGATGTCGAACGCTGCCGAACGCAAAGGCCGATTGTGCTTCTTTGTCGCTCGTTCCGCGCTCTCGCTTGCACTTCAAGCCTTACATGGAACGCCTCAGAGCGAGGTAACGCCGCATGAGTCATGTTTTTTCGTGCGAGAGCGAGGTAACGCCGCATGAGTCATGTTTTTTCGTGCGTGCAGCCGGCTCTATCGAATTATAAGACGTTGTCACGTCAAAAACATAATATCTCTTTATAATATTAGTTTAGATTAGGTCGTGCCTACAGTTGCAAAACTTCTGAAAAATTCGGAATAATTCCGGAATACTTCTGGGAAAGTTTCTTTAAATCGGAATTATTCAAAATGAATTTAATTAAGTTTTTTTTTTTTGCTGAAAAATTGTATTTTGCATCGATCGTCGATCGCCGCCGCCGCTGCTGCAGCGCTGGCCACAGAGTACTTTGTACGCTAGCGCCGCGGGCCCGACTGCCACGAGTCGTGCGTGCAGGCGATGGCGGTGCGGGGTGCGGTAAGAGGGGATATGCTCCCCGGAGAAGTTTTCCCCCCCGCGAGAAAGATTCGTACCCCGCAATCGAATGTTTCCGAATATTTCGCCGGATTGCCGGAATAATTCAATCGGAATAAACGTGTTTGTAAGTTAATAATTGTTCAGTGGCACATACGTAAGTAAAATATAAATGTTTATTTTAATATAAATGGGATTGATTAATGTTAGCCTGCGATTAACAGGATTTTTATTCTTTTGTTTTTAGGTAGGTACCTACTTATTTCGAAATCGAATGCTATTTTTATAAATGTCAGTTGTGTTTAAAAAACCAGGTCTAGCATTATTTGATTTGTTTTTTGAAAAAGGGTTAGAGTCTGTCTAATAAGTTAAACGACTTGGGTAATTATTAGGATATAGTGAAATCTGATGTAGTCAACACGGATTCAATAATCAAGGTTGATTAAGAGATAGAGATCATTGTTTAATAACAGAAGAACCTTATAAAAAGTACTGAATGTTTGTATTTTTTAAATGATTAAATATTATAGGGTAGATACGCCAAACGTCGGCCACCCCCCAAACTTCGGCCGTCTGTACATTTTCAGCTTGCATTTAATCAAAAGGTAATTATGTGTCAATTTTGCTTCTCGAATTGCAACCTTAGTTCATACTCTATACATACAAACCGTTACTATCCGATCCCGTCACTTGCTCTTCTCATACTGAGCGTCAGTAGCGATTGCGCTATTGAAGCGTCAAATTCGCATGTAAAGTAGCTTACTTAAAGTGAATACTCACATTTCGGGGATTGATATTACAACGATAAGACATTTATTTATTTTTGTTTTAAGTCTTTTTACTACTACTTTTACTATATTTTAAGATAGTTTTTTCAACGTTTTGCGTATATTTTTCAGGGCAAAATAGGAGGCCGCCATTAGGGTAACAGTTTTGACTTAAAATCGGATTCTCGGCCGTGGCCGACTTAAAGTAAATGCACTTGCTTTATAAATTCCAATTGTACCAATTCCGTTGGCTTAACAAGAGAATTTGCAAAGCTTTTAGGCAAATAAATCTATTTGACGTTTAGTCGTCAAATAACGGCCGGGATGATATCAGTCGAATCTCGAGAAATAAGGTACAAGAAATAGGGGCCGACATTAGAAATATTAAAGATCGTAATGTCGACCAGCCTCAAATTCGAGCACCACTATACAGGGTGATGAAAAAATACTTTTATATTTTTTCATTGATTGGTTAGTCATTATTAATGTGGGGTTGGGGATTGGGAATAAAACAGAGCCTTTTTATCGACGTCTTATAATTTGTTTCTTTAGCACACGTTTTCTTAATAATTCAATGCCAATGCCGTCGTCGTAATGTGTCCTAGCCAGGTATCCTCCCTCTCTTTCTCTCACTTGCCATCTCATTCCTATAGCTGCGTTCAAAATTCCCACATTCGGCCATCCGACACTCATGTTCGCCCACGAACATGCATCCATTCCAATATCTTCTCAAATCATTCACATAATCACACACATTCATAAATCGACACACAGTAGATAAACCTTTTCTTATATGCCATAGCTGCAACATTACACATTATTAAAACTAAGTATAAAGATACAAAATAAAGTAAAAGTACCTTACAAATCTCTGACAAATTTAAATCAACCGTTTAATTTAATGTAAGTAAGTAAAATAAAATAAAACAGAGTCACAGTAGTGAATACTTCTTTCATACATCAACAGACTTGTTCAACATAAAATAATGAATAGACATATGGCTTACCAAGTTGTTTATTCCTGGTCAATGCCTGGCCACATTTTCATATGGTCTGCAGAACTTGAAGTTTTATTTGATCCCTCCGCATTTGGGTCAATTTTTTCCACTTCGTAACGATCATTACCTTTCACAGTAGTAACACACAGTTTCATAAATTATTAGTTTGTCTTTAAATTCGGCATAAGTCTTGATACCATATAGCAACATCTTATTCGTTTCCATATCAGGTATCCCGTCCACGATGTACTTGATAGCTACACAATCAGGTAGTTTCCCACGTTTACCTAATTCTTTCATAGTCAGCATGTAATCGATACAGCTCTCATTGGCTCTTTTCTTTCTATTGCTCATGAGCTCATGGATAGCCTTAACGTCAACTGTATCCGGAAATTCTTTAGATAACGCAGTTTTTAGTTCATCCCAACTCTTGAACGGTCGTTCTGCGCGTAACCAGAGTTCTGCTGTACCAGTTAGCGCTCGGCGAGCCACTAACAGTTGTTGGAGAGGTGTCCAACCAAATATTTCTGCGTTGCTCTCCACGTCGTCCACCCATCGTTCTACTGTGTAGGTGTTGTCACGGCCGCTAAATTTGGGAAGTAGTTCCGCCGTCATCTGCAACATACTTGTGCCTGGAGCCGACGTCGTCTCAGGGCTCTCTTGCTTTGCGTCTTCCCATTCCAGTAACCGGCTTCGTCGTCTTTCTCGTGGCATTTTCGTCGTGTGTGTCGTTAAACAAAATTCAATCGAATCTAAACTGACACGTCTATCAAAGATTTGAAAAAATTTTTTGACACTAATGGCTTCTTGATGTGCTGAGTCTTTTTATGTCGCCAACCCCGAAATCTTCTTTTTTCAGATCCCGGACGAGCCCCCAAATGTGGGGTTGGGGATTGGGAATAAAACAGAGCCTTTTTATCAACGTCTTATAATTTGTTTCTTTAGCACACGTTTTCTTAATAATTCAATGCCAATGCCGTCGTCGTAATGTGTCCTAGCCAGGTATCCTCCCTCTCTTTCTCTCACTTGCCATCTCATTCCTATAGCTGCGTTCAAAATTCCCACATTAATTTTTATCAAACTTATTTTCTCAAAATGAAATATTTATTATTATAATTTATTAATATCTTTTCACAATATTAATAAATTATAATAATAAATATTTCATTTAAAAAATACAAATGGTTGGTCGTGAATCTTTGTTGTACCAAAAAGCTGGAGTCTGTGTTTCCTGATAGCTATAACCTAGGGGTCTTTAAGTCAAGAGTGAATAGATTGCTTCTAGGCAAGCGTGCTCCATCGTCGGCCACATCATCGCTTACCATCAGGTGAGATTGTGGTCAAACGCGAGCCTATCCATTATAAAAAAAAAAAAAAAAAAAAAGCTGCCTTTAGATAGTAAGTTTGTTTTCTCTTAATGCTTTTGATTTTAGGTAGGTACTAAATTGAACAAGCAGGGAGATCTAAGGCCTTCACGAAATCAAAGAAAATTTTGCGATTACGAATTTTTTGTTGAGGGGAAATAAAAAAAATATTTTACTATAAAACATATACAATTACAAATGTATACTTAGCGTTATATTAGAATTCTGCCAAAATAAATCATGTTAATAATATTTGTCACTGTCTTAATTTAAAACATCCTATACCCGACCGATATTTGGGAAAAACGCGACCGAACATGGGCCGTAAATGGCCGACTTTAGGGTTTTTCTGTTCTCGACGCATCTAAACCATAACACATTTTTCTTTTAGTAGAAATGTCGATCTTATGCTTATAAACATGAAATAGATTAATCAAACTATCCAAAACCGCATCAGAAGCTAATTTTCGTTGGAAACTGACGGTGCTAGAGCGATCCACAGTCAGAAAATCGCTAAGGGGGCCGACATTTGGCGTATTTACCCTACAAAATTCCCAAGTCGGTTGAGAGAGATCTCTGATTCGCGAGTCGCATAGCCCAGTCAATAAATACATTGAATTTGTTGTTTGTGATTGTTGTTGTTTGTTCTATGTTTGTTTTGTTTGTGTGTTTGAACGAAAAATATTAATATTATATTGTAAAAAAGGGTGGGGCGCTTTGTGCCATATGTTTCGTAAGAGTCGAATCGAGCACCCCACGCTTTTCCTAAAGTCAATGACCATGACCCCTAAGTATTTGACCTAAAATGTTATCGAAAAAAAATTGATCTGTTATTTAGAGAAGTAGCGCTCGCCGGCGGTCAAAGCAGCCCTTTGGTGTCCCGGGCGTTTCCCAACATTTTTGCATTTGACCTTGAGTTCAAGGTCATTGACTTTGGTGTCAAGGTCATGCCCTATGGTGTCCCAGGTGTTTTCCAACTATTTATACATTTGACCTTGAGGTCAAGGTCTGGCCGTTGGGGTCAAAGTCATTGCCTTTGGGTGTCACAGGCGATTCCCAACATTTTAATGAAGCATGCATTTTTGGTTTAAGTAAACGTCATTGCCCTTGAGATCAAGGTCATAGAATAAAGGATCATTGTGTTGTCATCAGTCTTTGATGGGTGTGCAAAGTTTTAAAAAAATCTGATCGCCCTAAGCTGGTCAAAATCGAGCTCAAAGGCGTTGATTACAAACAAATATATAGGTGAAGCTAATAAAAGCGTGTTAAAAAAGGAGGTTATGACCCGTATGTATGTATGTTTGTCCGCGATCATCTCGCGTTTGGCTGAACCGAATTTGATGCAGTTTTCAGAACAGTATTATTAGTCACTATATGTACCTATACGTGACATAAAAAAATGTTGAAACAAAAATGTTTAAGTAAAAAGATAGAACTGACTTCAATGAAGCCGGAGCACTTAAACCACCACCAAGCGAAGACTTTATTGAAGAGGTGCCGGCCGGACTTCAATAAAGTCGGAACTTTATTGAAGTCGGTTCTATTGTCCTTGATGCGACGTGCACTCACAACTATAAACTTAATTATTCCTACCGCTCACAATACAACTAAAGATAATATTTTACAACTTCCAAGCGCGAAATAGGTAGTAAGGTTTTTTTTTTGACAGTTGAAATATTCCGAAAGTTTCGGAATATTTCGGAATACTTCCGAAGTATTCGACGGGAATGATTCGGAATTTTTCCCGCCAGCATCTATAGTCGTGCCATTATGATTTTGTTGTAAAAACCGTGTCATAAATAGTAAGTTTTACTCATTGTAGCCTCTGAAAGGATTTCGAACAGAAAGTGGAGATGGTCCCGAAGGAGATGATGGCGCAAAATCGCGTTTGTTGTATGGGAGCCCCCTTAAATATTTATTTTATTTTGTTTTTAGTACCTATTTGTTGTTATAGCGGCAACAGAAATACATAATTTGTAAAACATTTCAACTGTCTAGCTATCGCGGTTCTTGACATACAGCCTGGGGACTGACAGACGGACAAACAGTGAAGTCTTATTAATAGGGTCCCGTTTCTATCCTTTGGGTACGGAAAATTAAAAATATAGTACCTAATCAAATCTTGTATTTTGATTTGGGTCGCGAGGTTGTCGACATGTGGGATATGTCCACTCTGCGATCGTGATAATCAATGGCTTATAGCCACAATCCTTGCATAACACTTCAACATTATAAATCAAGAGCTCGATTCAGACAGCGGTAAGTACATCCAGATGTATCCATATTATTACAAGCTTTTATTTAGTTTCACCTGTCCCGATGTTTGTCTGTCATCAAATCTTGCAAGTTAAATTTGATCCACACTTTGAGTTTGGGCTGGTTTGATTCGTATTTACGAGTATTTTGATCCTATATGGTAACCAGGGTTTGATGATGGAACTGGAAGTTCGCCATAGGAACTTGGTAACAAAACACATTCATATCGAATTTGGGCTCGTTTGGTCTGGAAAGTGGTCATAGGAACTCTACAATAAAACGACATAACTCCATCGAGTTCGTGCTCCTTTGATTTATACTGATCAGTACTTTATAATATATGGTTACCAGGATCTGAAGATGGAGTTGGAAGGTGGCCATGGGAATGCCGCAATAGAATGGCACAACCCCATCGAGTTTGGACTCGTTTGATTCGTATTGACGAGTACTTTGATCCTATATGGTTACCAAAGTCTGATAATGGAGCTAAAAGGCGGTTATAAGAACTCCGCAATAAAACGACACATCCCAATCGAACTTGTGCTCGTTTTATTTGTATTGACGAGTCATCATCATTGTTGGACATAGGCCTCCCCTAAGTGTCTCCACAATGAACGATCCTGTGCATCTCGCATCCATCGGATTCCCGCAACCTTCACCAGGTCATCGGTCCACCTTGTTGGAGGCCTTTCAACGCTGCGTCTTCCGGTACGCGGTCGCTCACTCCAGAACCTTTCGGCCCTAACGACCATCTGTTCTGTGACGAGTACTTTGATCCTATATAGTTACTAGGGTCTGATGATGGAGCTGGAAGGTGGCCACAGGAACTCCGCAATAAAACGACACATCAATCGAATTTGTGCTCGTTTGATTCGTATTAACGAGTACTTTGATCCTATATGGTTAATAGGGTTTGATGATGGCGTTGGAAAGAGGAGATAGGTACTCCGCAATAAAACGACACAACCCAATTGAGTTTGAACTCGATTGATTCGTATTTAAGAGTACTTTGATCCTGTATATTAACCAGGGTCTGATTATGGAACTAGATGTTCGCCGTAGGATCTGGGCAATAAAACAACACAGCCATATCGAATTTGGGCTCGTTTGATTCGTATTGACGAGTACTTTGATCCTGTATGCTAACCAGGGTCTGATTATGGAGCTGAAAGGTGACCACGGAATCTACACAATAAAACCACACAACTACATCGAGTCTAGGCTTGTTTGATTTGTATTGACGAGTCTTTTGATCCTATATGGTTACCTGGGTCTGAAGATGGAGTTAGAAGGTGACTATAGGAACTCTGCAATAAAACGACACAATTAACCCCATCGAGTTTGAGATCGCTTTATTTGTCTTGATAATGATGAGTACTTTGGTCCGAGATAATCATCCATCTTTGGGAAAATAAGTTTGTCACATTTGGTATGAATGTGCAAATTTCTGTCTAATTAGATGAATGACACAATGTTAAAGAGAGTTCATACCATGAGCTGAATGTTATGAGAGTGTTTATATATGACATATTGCTAACGCAGCGACTCATGGTACCAGGGCGATCCCTGTTGTACTGAAATTCTTATCCCTCTACAATGGACCTCTGCGAGGAGAGGATAGTGATTGTCCTATACTGGTCAAATGCGAGTCGGACTGAGGGTTCCGTACAAACCGGACATATATTATGTAAATATTTGATTTCCCAAATCGAGTCTCGAAATGCCAAATCGCAAAATTGTGACGCAACAACATCAAAGCACGAGTGTTGGAGAAAGTCTGAAGACTTTTACAGTCTTATATTTGTGCAATGAGAACTAACTTCATGACAAATTTCAGGATTCTAGGCCAACGGGAAGTACCCTATCTATAGGTTTGGATTTCCTAGCGAGTGTCAAATTATGTGCCTAAACGGAGCATAAACGGCGTATCTTTAGATTCGTTCACTTTTAAGGTTTCATTTTTTATTTAAGCCTTAATTTTGCGTGAACTCTATGTTTGTACGAGTATGTAACTTTTCGGATGAAATCTCACAACTTTGAAGCAGATATCTGCAGCCGATTGAACTGAAATGTTGATATGGTGGAATTTGAATTTGAATATGATATAAAAGCTTGTCGCGAGATTTACCTGCGTAGATAATTAAACGAATTAAATAACTTGATCTGATTGATTTTAATTTTTAAACTAATTATTTAATTAAAAATCCCGCGACAAGCTTTTATATCATACAAATTGGGTAATGACGTTATAAGTTAATAGTAAAAGATTTAAAACAAAAGTTTTATTTTATTATTTTTAGCGCATTAAATTAAAAGCTTGTTTTAAACAGTTTTATTTACTTTTAATTTTATTTTAAAATTGTTTTTATATTTTTCATCTAAATATTTAGTAGGTATATTCAAATTAGTAACTAAATACTCATAGTAATACTGTAAGTACTGTAACAAAAATAACTTATCCGCATTACAATTGCAAGAACAGTGTTTATAATGCACTGTCACTTGTAAGGTATCAGATTAGTTTCTAAAGTACTCATTATTTTATTCTTCATTTTACAGGACTGGCTGCAGTATTCTTGGGGGTGGAAGATTTGGACTTGGATATCTAAGGATCCGATAATTTTATTTTAATATTTCTACAAACTTCATATCTGAAACATTCAACTTATTAAATCCTACATTAATGTGTTTTGTCATAAGTAGAAAAGGTATGGTAGAAGCGAAGTCCGAGTGCATTCAAAATGGTTCTATTTGTCTAAACTAGGGTCTTTAGTGTACTGAGAGCTTATTCTCATGTCAGGTTTGTGATTCCAAGCGCGAACAGAGACACTTTGAAATATTATTGGCAACCTGACTTAAAATTGTAGGTACATGGTGGGTGAGCGCAGCTCATGAAGTGGGTGATGCACCTCGCTTCTTTATGGGATGATCGTGTAGTTTCGAATTAGCGACATCAAAAATCAGAGCTATTCTTTAAAAAAGAATTTTACCATTTTGCGTCCGTGCAACTTAAAAATTTAAATTATTATTCGGAAGCACCAAATAAATGCTCATGTTATAAAGTTTTGTTTGTGCCATTAAATGTCATTTTGAGCGAATACTTTTTTAGTAGACTACAATATTTTCCTTCTACCGTGCGCTAAAAGTGTTTATGTATTTGTATTTTTGTATGTATTTAATAAAGTACTAAGTAGGTATTGATCAGGATGAGTACGATGGCAGCTTTGCCAGCGTGGTACAATAGTATGCGTGCTATTAAATTAGCGGTGATGATTTAAATTAACAGTGTCGTCGCGAAAGCATAATTAGATATTTTATTCGATACTTTTAAGTCGCACAAAGATGCAACCAGACTGAGTCGATCTGATGATCAAACTAGTAAATTTCACACCGTCGATCAACGTCCGAATGTTGTCATTATTGAAACAAACTGTGCTTTCAATAACATCTATCGACCGCAGTCTCATTGCACCTTAAGTTTTTTTTTTATCTGTTATAAACTAGTACCTACTTGATTGCGATCCCACCTGATAGAAGTTTGCAATCGTAATGTAATAATCTATTTATGACGGTAGATATAAGGTGGTCGAGCATAAAAGTAGTAAATACTAACAAATAACTGATAAATCTGTTCGTAAGGAGGATGCTGCGTATTGGATTTTCGTCAAAATACTACGTAAAATAGTGCTCCAATTTGCTACCCAAAGAATCTTTATAACTCTTCGCATCCCTTTTTATGAAGGGTGATGACTCAATAATTAAAAAATGTTTAAATTGTGTGATAGTATTATAGAATACCGATTAATCTCAGTTTTATCATAATTCCTACATGGCGCAATCAAAGTTATCCACGCGACCTGAACTTATAAAACAACTCAAGCACGTGCACGCCACGTGACTCACCACCCTTCCTTGACAAACTTGGAAACTTTTTGCACAACCTATATAATAAGGAAGTACTCGTAATACGTGGGTGGTCTGAAAAATTTTCGACCTCAATTTGAAGGTAACAAACACCACTCGACAATAAAAGCTAGTGTTTATAGTTGCGCATCTTTTGACTGTTAGTCGCCAAAGTTTTAACCATTCTGGACGCGGCAGTTGTTATTTGACAGGCCATTGAGTGAGTCGATGTGAGATGCAGAAAAAGAAAATCCTTTTTTACCAAAACAACGCGCCGTCTCACATCTCAGCGGTTATCGCAAACCACTTGATCATCCGCCTTACTGACCAGATCTAGCCCCAAGCAACTTCTTTTTCTTCTCTCTCTTTTTTATCTAATAATTACGCTCGGAGGATAGTAATTTTTTCAAATGCGGACGCAAACTTCTTATATGTACAATAATTTATTGAGACAAACGCAAATTACCGTTTGAATAGGTTAGAGAGATGGAAGCATCGTTTAATAAATATTTTCTGTTTGAGCATATGGCACCCAAGGGCTGCAGCTGAAAATCAGCGTCAGGTGGTAGCCTTGTGTTACCATTTGGCATTATGCTGAGCTGAGGCCTTTTTGGCATTACTCAATGTACCATGTGTTTAATTTTAAGGTGTTTCCGTTTTTGTGCAATTTTCTTTCTTCTTTCTTTCTTTCTTTCATCGCCAGGAGAAGTATATAGAGTTACAAGGAGACAATGTACTTAAAAACAGAAAAATAAATTGTAAAAAATGTCTTGAATGGATAGATCTGAAACTTTTCAGACTACCTGTGTACATTACCTGAACATTGTATTCGTTCAGTATTTATTAAACGGTAGCATCACTATTTTCATTAGGCAAGAATGCCAAAAAAAATAAATTTAAATGTATCTCGTAGGTATAATTAATAAACTTTAAAAAAGTTGTAATTGTAAGAAAATTTATAATTATTTAAATTATTTCTTAAGTTACCTATTGTGATATTTTTATTTTGTATTTCGTATGACAGTACAACAATGTACTAGCTATGACAATGTTTCTTTAAGTATGTTTTGTTTAAAATTGATACTCGTTATATGTTTTGCCATTACAGTATTTCTTATACCTAGCATTAGATAAGCAACTAAACAAAGAAATAAAAAGTGTGTTTATCATCAAATCAATAGTTTTATTAATATTTTTTTTCATCTATTTTCAGCGTGTTACTGTAATTTGTTGGTTTTGTTTTTAGAATGTTCCTAGTAGGTAAGTGTTCGAATTATATTTGTGATTCTACTTACAATTATTTAAAGATGTTTCAGAAATGTATGGAGCTTGGGCCAGCACTGTGAACACTTAATGTAAATATCACTATACAATACCTATAGTTAAGTTTTTTTGATGTTCAGTTCCTTTATTTTAGCTTCGTTTGTACGTAAATTCAATTTAACTCGGTCAAGGAGAGCAACACAACTATGAATAAATAGCGTGTGATGGAGAGTGTGTCGATTGACAGATCTTTTTTAAAATTTTATTATAATTATACGAAATCAAGGAAGGATTTAGGACACAATTATGATAACTTCATGGTGAAGATATAACAATTGTGAAATTGATGGGAAAAAAGTAACTGGATCACTCAATCAGGTCATCTGCCTTTTATAGCAGAACTTTTTATGTCATAATATTATTTTGCACAACAACGGATAGCATAAACTTAATTTCGCAGAAAATCGTTTCACATACACTCATTTATCATACATTCAAAACTCATAATTTTGTTAGTCAGAATCATTTTTGGCATAATGTTCATATCCATAATAATTAAAAAGGAGAACCAGAAAATTCAGTCATAATTGTCTTAATTACGAAACACTTGGTTTACATGGGGTCGACGGAGGTCCCATGCAGGTCCTCCTATTTTTGGGTGGTTATAAAAAAAAAGCATAGAGGCTAGCAGGCATGCAACTTGCAGCAGGCGTACAACATGCAGCAGGCATGCAGCATGCAAGCAGTCATACAACATGCAACAACATGCATTGTTTCTATCAACGCTGCGGGGTTTGAGCGGCCCCTGTATGTTTCTGCAATTGATAAGTACAATTAATTGGAATTGTGTCACTGAAACATACAATTTTAGATCTTCGAGGTTGAAGATCGGACATAGTTTACTATTTGTGATCTTTGCTCTGAGTTTTGTAATGTCCATGATGTTTTATGTTTTGAACATGAGATAAGTTAAAAGCTAAAACTCAGATCCATCTAAAGAAGCTATGATGAAGTGCAAAGCCTCTCAGCTAAAAAGTTATTTTTTACTTAGTAGAACCTTTTGTAATGCTCTTCGAAGGAGTATCAAATTACTGAAGGTAAAAAAAAATTTGTAAACAAAAGTTGTCAAACTATATTGTAATGAATGCCTTGGATTTCTTAAAAAATTTGAGTGGCCGATCCGAATTCACTGTCGGATCGTTTTCTTGTTGTTCAAGCTATTGCTCTCTAACCGACTACGATTGGTCGGTAGAAGAGGCAAGTTAGTTAACTAAATATAAATCCCACTTGTTGAATAAGTGTCTCAACACGCGGGTGCGAGCGCACATGTCTAAACTTGTCTGTACTTAGCTGAAACTTTTCGTCTTTTGTTGGGTAGAGTTGAAGCTATGCCCTTCTCATCCCCCGAGGATAAAGATGATAATGATGACGAATCATTAGGTTTAACTCTGCTCGAATGCTGATTTTCATCCAAAAGATCAACATTTGAACTTTGTTCACCTCCGACACGCATCTGCAAAATTTCGTGCAGATTCATCATAAAAACACAAAACATTTAAAATAAACACTCATGACTTAAATAAACGCTGTGCGCTATTATATACAATAAATTATTGTATTTTAACACTTTGGAAAATTTTGCGATTTTATCGCGCCAAAATTTACAAACGCTATGACATTGACAGCTCAATGCCTCAGTGTCAAGCATTCTTTGCAAGAAAGAAAAGGACGCACACTGGTGAAAGTGCGAGACATGTATAAAACCATGAATAATATGGTGTGTTTTAACCATAGATACATAATTTTGGGCGAATTTACATCAGCTTTCTTTATCTCAACGCCGTTTAGAAAAGCGCACGCGATATTCAGCGCAGTTTAATAGGTCCTTTATAGTGCTGTCTCATGTGTGGCCACGCGGTGGCGATATCTATAGGAATTTAATCTAAGTATTTAACATAATACAGTTTTGCCAACGAGAAAAAGTGAATATTCACAACAATGTCACATATGGCGAGTTGCTTTATTTAACTATATCGATAGTCTAACCATAACCAGCCGTGAAACGGCCGCCTAGTGGTCAATTCGACAATTTGACAACTGTTAACGGCTTTGTTATGGTTATAGTTAAATAGTGCAACGCACCCTTAACATCGCAACATGTTTGTACTCTGTTCTTTAGTAGGTACGTAACAGTTTTATTTTAATGTTTATAGACTTCTTATCTACTGTGCTTCTAGTAAACTTCGGTCCCTTACTTCTCCAAATGTATATAAAATATAAGGAAATTCATTTATAAGTATTTGTTTATTTTGTTTTGGTAGGTACCTATTTTTTTTCTTTAAGAGGCATAAGAATGTTGATACTTTTAATGCGTTTCGACTTTTCAGGTTTGAGTAAAGAGACAGTAACTAAAATAAAAAAGTGCAACTCGGACTCGCACACTGGTTTCGTAAAAAACCAATGAAAACAATTTCAATTCTTGGATTGATTTACGAAGATTTTTCGAATCGCAATTAAAGTTTTTTGTGACAAAACTAATACAATTTAGTTTTTTTTTTCTATACATGTACTTTAAGACCTTTTGACCTTTTTTGATTCATGCCAAATTTCAAGATTCTAGGTCAACGGGATGAGTACCCTATGACTTTAGATTCCCTTGAGAGTATCGAAAAATACGTTTTTTGCGACATAAACGGCCTTTTTTCGAGTCTGATTTTTTTCGCAGCCTTAAGAGCCCCCGACCTGAGTAATTATGGTTTTGATTTCAACTCGACTCCCGAGCGTTTCTGAGACAAAGGGTCTTAAAAGACAGAAGAACAACAAATTCCTAACAAAATAAACAATTTTAACTTAGAGATGCCTAATAAATAAATAAATCGTGCATTAAAAAATAATCTTTTTTTTGTTGTAGCTACCTCAATGGTTACAAAAAATCACATCTAGAGGGCGAGCAAGATAAATTGGCGCGTAGCTGGGGGCGTGTTTAATGTTGCCAGCCTAACAAATCTATTTTCCTTATTTAGAGCCATCGCAAACTAGGCGACTTGTCGCCGCATCTAATCGCCGCGTCTTGTCGAGGCGTTGTCGTTTGCATTTGGCGTCTTGTCGCCGTGACTAGACGCGGAGCTGTCGTTAGCGTTGGCGACTAGTCGTAAGACAGACGTCATGCAGGAAGTAATCATTAGAAGTGGAGTATTCGGGAGAGACGGCCGTGTTGTTCATCTTGTGAGTGAATGTGGAGCCTCTAGTTGCATTTGCCTTAGTGCTTATCTTACGAATGAGAAGGCGTAGACGTAGAGAATGACGAATCCGTCGCCGTTATTGGGTAACCTTTCGCCAAGAACGTGGATAATTTTCTCTGCATCGAACGTATCCATATTTGAGAATAAACACATGCACCTTCTCAGCGCTCAAAGCGAGACTGAGGCAAAGCTGTCGCGTGACTGTCGTCGTATGTGCGCGTGCACAGCGTCACTAGACGCAGCGACAAGTAGCGAGTGCGCCCGACGCCCCTTATTTGTCGTCGCGACTCCGCGACTCTGACGCCAAGCGTGCGAAGCTTTGAACAACATTTATGACATTGTCGGCCGCAGCCTGTCGTCACGTCTAGTCGCCAAGCTGTCGCTCTCGCGTGTCGCCTAGTGTGTGCGCCTACACTTATAGTACCGCACTGTACCTACTAAAAAGAAAGTAAACAATTTTGATTTCTTGTAAAAGAAACATGTTTTAAAAACCGGCCAAGTGCGAGTCGGACTCGCCCATGGAGGGTTCCGTAGCAGCAAGTAACATAATATAAAAGTTCTAGTAGTTCATTGTAACTTTCATCGATGTTTTAATAATAATGTATTTTTTTAGATTTATGACGTATTAAAAAAAAAACTACTTATTAGATCTCGTTCAAACCAATTATATTTGGTAGTTTGCATGGTAATGTACATCATATATTTTTTTTAGTTTTGTCATTCTCTTATTTTAGAAGTTACATGGGGGGACACACACATTTTACCACTTTGGAAGGCTCTCTCGCGTAAACTATTCAACTTAGAAAAAAATGATATTAGAAACCTCAATATCATTTTTAAAGACCTATCCATAGATAACCCACACGAATTGGTTTGAAGAAAAAAAAATTTGAGTTTCCGTTCTAAGTATGGGGACCCCCAAAATTGATTGCTTTTTTTCTATTTTTGTGTGAAAATCTTAATGCGGTTCACAGAATACATCTACTTACTAAGTTTCAACAGTATAGCTCTTATAGTTTCGGAAAAAAATGGCTGTGACTTACGGACGGACAGACAGACAGACAGACATGACGAATCTGTAAGGGTTCCGTTTTTTGCCATTTGGCTACGGAACCCTAAAAATGGGAAATATGTTTCATAACATATATTATAATACGTTCAGGTTTTCTAAAATTATAGTTTAGTAAACAATGTAGCTATCATTATTTTTTTTTGTTATTTATTTAATAAAAGCATTTTTAGGTACAGAAACGTCAAGATATTCAGCTTGTACCTAAACTTAAACCAATCGACTATAAGTTATTTTTATTTCCTTAATTATTAAAAAAAGTCGTGAGAAGCACGATATTTTCTCATTTTTCTTCACAAACACGTTTGAGTTTCAAGATAATATCCCTGCAAGCACTTTTAATCACTTTTGGTATAACAATGACGACTATTTACTTTGGAAACGATAAAAACACAGAACACAACACATTCTCCTGACATATGACATAAACGTCAAGATGATGGCAAACGATTAGTTTCCAATTTCGGCTACGCGCCAACTTATCTTGCGCTAGCTCTACGAATTACACTGTTGAAGTATTACATAAATAAATTATTTTTCTTCACAAGTTTGTTGAAAAACGTATGATACATGTGACTTGTGAGTATTGATGATTACTGTCCCGACTATAATAAGACATCGGCTCGGGTCTAAATATCGCCTCAGTAGTAACCAACTGTATACACTTATATTGTCTATGACACACAACATCCGGCGTCACGTTCCAGTCCCGCGACACCTCCCCCCGCCGTCCGCAGAGCCGTGTGGAGCCGTCCAATGAGAGCGGGCCAGCGCGCGCCGGTGGCGGTCGCGCCGCCGCGCGACGAGAGACACGACAGAACGGATTCAGACAGACTCCACGTTACGCGTTCGCTCGCTTCGAATTATTGTCGGGGTGCACTATCCCATGTACCATTTTATAATTAATTAATACAGTCCACTTAGTCGTTAATACCATCTTTTATTTATATGGCCCTTACATGGTCATTCGAGCCGGAATAGTGCACCTCAAAATCAAGAAATCGCGCGTCGCATCTCGGTCGCCGCCGCCATTACAGAAAATAGAACTCGGACTCAGCAGCGTGCATCCAAGTTCAACGTGATCATCGCAGCAAGCAGACTTTCACCGCCGCCATTGCAGAACACAGAACACAGAACTCAGACCCAGCAGCGTGCAACCAAGTACAACGCGATCGTCGCAGAACAGACTTCATCCTCGGCACAGCCACGTGCAACGTGATCATCATAGCCCCGCCTTTCGACACAGCACAGCCACAGGATCAGTCAGATAATAACAGACCAATTAATTTTTTTTCACTTTTACGCCCCATTTTTCAAATTGCATCAGCAATTTAGTCTTATTCACAGACATTCACACTTACTTAGACATTTCAGACCCAGATATTCAATTGTTCATTGCATATTTGTATGCTTTGCAGTAAAAGCTGTTCATTTGGAATTAGTTACCGATTTGACTAAAGAAGCTTATTTAGCAGCACTAAATAGGTTCATCAGCCGGAGAGGGAAATCTACACACATATATTCAGACAATGGCACTAACTTTGTAGGAGCATCTAATGTTATCACAGGTTTTTTAACAAGGAATCAGAACTCAATCAGCGACAGTGCAGCAGAACAGGGCATTACCTTTCACTTTATTCCCCCATACTCCCCACACTTTGGTGGGCTATGGGAAAGCACAGTCAAATCAACAAAACATCACCTTAGGCGAGTCTTAGGCTTAGCTCATCTCACATACGAAGAAATGTACACAGTCTTATGCCAAGTTGAAGGCATCTTAAATTCAAGGCCTTTGACGCCTCTCTCCTCAGACCCGTCTGACCTCACTGCCCTAACTCCATTCCATTTCTTAATTGGTCGATCATTAGCTGTACTGCCACATCCACCAGTGCCTGACTGTAGTCCAATGCATCTACCCAGATACAAGCGCGTAGAGCTTCTGCGTCAACATTTTGGACACGATTTTACAAGGAGTATATTTCTCAGCTACAGATCAGAACTAAATGGAAGAAGTCGTCGGGACAGCTGAAAGAAGGCACCTTGGTCGTCGTGAAAGATGACCATCTCCCACCTGCCCGTTGGATCCTTGGACGAGTAACACAGCTCCACCCGGGGCCTGACGGAGTCACAAGGGTGGCTGACATCAAAACAAGCTCAGGCACTATCAGACGAGCATTCAACCGGATATGCCCTCTCATTTGTGGCCCGGCAGAATGTCTATGACACACAACATCCGGCGTCACGTTCCAGTCCCGCGACACCTCCCCCCGCCGTCCGCAGAGCCGTGTGGAGCCGTCCAATGAGAGCGGCCCAGCGCGCGCCGGTGGCGGTCGCGCCGCCGCGCGACGAGAGACACGACAGAACGGATTCAGACAGACTCCACGTTACGCGTTCGCTCGCTTCGAATTATTGTCGGGGTGCACTATCCCATGTACCATTTTATAATTAATTAATACAGTCCACTTAGTCGTTAATACCATCTTTTATTTATATGGCCCTTACATATATCACTATATACTTATTTTCAGATAATTTTTTAGTCATATTCTTTAATTTATTTTATACTTTTATGCTTAACTAATTTTATACTTTAATTGAGACTGCAGCTTACATCAATTCACAAATATATTTAACTAGCTTCTACTCGTGGCTTCGCTTATGTGGTAACCTATTAATTTTATAAATGAAAAAGTTTGTGAGGATGGACGGATGCACTTGTGTCGCGCAAATATAGTCTGTCCAATAAGTCAACCGACTTGGGAATTTTGTATAATATTTAATCATTTAAAAAATATTTATATTCGATACTTTTCTTATGGTTCTTCTGTTAGTAAACAATGATCTCTATCTCTTAATCAACCTTGATTAAGAGATAGATTGAACCCATGTTGACTACATCAGATTTCATTAAATCCTAATAATTACCCAAGTCGTTTAACTTATTAGACAGACTCTACCACTAGACAGATGAAATTAACGATACCCATTGCAATAATATAGCTTGTAACTATAAGCAGTTTCATCACGTGAGTATGTTCAACCAGTAGAATATTTTTTATTAAGGGGTGGAGCCGCTGGAAGAAGCTAGTCTAACATAGTTTCAAAATATCAAGATGTAACAGTCGCACTATAATAACGTCACAATGTTGATCATATAACAAACACGATATTTATCTACAACAGCGCCCTCAAATCCCACGACTGTTTACTTTTCGCACAGACAATACCAGTACTCGTAAAATATAATTACACCAAAAAAATGTACCTACAACCCCTGCGCACCTGAATGACGTTTGAAATATTGCGTGCATTGAACAACATTTATTTTGCGCTGAGTACTTTCTCCTATACTGTTACTAAAAGTCTGTCTAAAAAGTCAAACAACTTGGGTAATTATTAGGGAAAAATGAAATCTGATTTAGTCAACGCTGGTTCAATAATCAAGGTTGATTAAGAGATCTTGATCATTGTTTACTAATAGAAGAACCACGTAAAAGTATCGAAAGTATTTTTTAAATGATTAATTATTATACAAAATTTCAAAGTCGTTTGACTTTTTAGACAGACTATACTTACTTTAGGAATTTAGGATACTTTAAACGTGACAATATAAACTATTTTTGAATATTCAATGTAGCAACTGCTTTCAAGCCAGGTGCCATGTTACGGGTTGTAAAAAGTACCTACCTCAAGTAGAGAAGACGACACACTTGATCAGTTAGATAGTTCCTAAAATAAGAAATGAAAAAATCGTGTCTCCTTTACATAATGTCGTTTGACAATCATGTGACATACGTCATTGACATTCAATTCTCAATTAACTCAGGTATAGTTTTATACATTTACTTGGACCAGTATTTTTAACCTATTGCATAGCTTCTATCGCGAGCCTTGAGCGTGGAGACAGAATCCAGAAATTCCGTAACGAAAATAACCTAACACCCCTCACTCATTTGTTTTTTGAGCGTGGTGACCGATAAGAAAACAAATGAGTAAACAATCAATCAAAATTCAATTCAATGTGATAAATTGTAACTTCAATTTATATCAAAGAAAATAAAACAAAGGAAAAAAAAATACTGCATAAATAAATAATTATAATTGCATAAGTTGATAAAAATGCTATGCAATAGCTTTACCGCGGCAGTCCCCGAGTGCCACACGTCTTTTTTTTTTTAAATATTGGCTCTAGGAATACAAACATATACACAATAGATACAAATGAATTTCCCCCTTTGCAATTTTAATATAAGTTCAAAGTTTAATTTTAAAAACCCTCTAGTGTTTACATCAAGAAGGCCCAATGTGAAACTTCAATTTCGTAGGCCCAGTAGTTTTGGCTGTATATTTATAGATTAATTAATTAACTATAGCAATATAAGGATGCATTGCTAAAATCGGAACTACTACAGATTTATATTTTCAATACAATTTCCTCTCACAATTTTACGAATGATTACTAACAGCGCCACCTCTGACAATGTCATTTAAGTGTCAGAAGATCATAAGAGCACTGTACTTTTCCAGTTTTATTGGTGCTGGCAACTTTAAGGTATGAAAAAAAAATGGCCCCAACTAGGGATGGACATTTCAAATGTACATCGATATTTTTTCCGATGTAATGCATAATCGGTTGTATCGATGTTAGTACGATGTATTGAAAAAAAACATCGATGTTTCCAAAACATCGATTGTTTTTCGCTATGAATATTTTCAGAACTTAAAGACACAACTGAAATTGTATAAAAATATGACTTAACAGAAACTCGTTCGGATATTAGTAGTTGTTTTGATTTTTTTTTTTATTAAGTTTGAATTTGTCATCTCCGCGGCAAAAGAAACGTAACCAAACAGATAAATATAATATTCCACAACTTTCGCACAACGCCACATGGGCCCAAACTAAAAAGAGCTTGTTCGTTTTATGAGTAATAGACAACTGTTATACATATTTTTATATTTCTAAATACATACACATTATAAATAAATTATACACAGACACAACAAATGATCGTGCTCATCAAACAAACATTTGTCTTGGATGGGAATCGAATCCACGACCTCCGGCATAGCAGCCAATGCCTCTAATCGCTAGACCAACAGGCTAGTCAATAAATGGTGTTTTATTGGCTGAATTGATAAACGTGCCAATTCACGAAACGTCGTGAAAGTCACTGAATATTATAATGTACTCTGGTCACCGTTAAGTCAGTCAGTGTTATCAGTGTTGTGGTCATACTCATAGACACCATCCACTATCTTATAGTTTGCGTATTTGATGCATCGAATAAAAAACATCGATAGATATTCGATGTTAAAGTATTATCAATACATCGGATCAATACGATGCATCGTTACTATACGAGTAGATCGAGCGAGCGTTTACAATATATCGATGTATATCGTCCATCCCTAGGCCCAACCCACCCAGCAGCCCTAGGAACGCCCGGTCGGCCCGCGGCGGCCCGCAGTCAGCCAGACAACATAGGCGGTGGGGTACGCGCGTTTTGCATATAAGTTGCAGTGAATTAAAATTGTAAAATCTTTACCGTGGCTCTTTGTGTAAATTAAAGTGCGTGCGATTACTGACTTTATTTGTTTATACGAATTTTGTTTGCAACATGGCCACAGAAGTAATAAATAACGTGCCCGAGAACCCTGAGAAAGAAAAGGAAGCAAAGGAGGACGCGCCGGTAGACAATGGACAAACTAAAGAAGATCCACCAGCCGAAAAAGTTGAAGAAAAAACAGAGGAGAAGAAAGTTGAGCCAGCCCCGCCCAAGATCACGGTGCACAAAGCTAATTTTGAAAAAGATGTCGTTTATTTGTACCAGTTCTCGCGAACTCCTTTGTTGCCTTCGACTTCACCGTACTGCTTGAAAGTTGAAACATGGCTTCGTTTGGCCGGCATCAAATACGAGGTAAGTGTGAAGTAGAACTGTCTTTTGTTTTTATTATAATTTTAATTATCATTCATTGCTTGCGTTTTCTGTTTTTATTATTTTATTTATCAGTACATATGTAGGTTGATAATGTTACACAAAATTCGCTACGCTGCTTTTGTTAATAAAAAAAAAATCATATTTTGGTTCATCATAACTTTTGTATGAGTACTTAACGACGACAGCAACCAAATATATTTATTGATGGAAATTACAGCGAATTTGGCCCTGCGAATTTTCAATAGATTTTGGAATTATTTTACGAATTCTAATAAAAAGTCATCTAAGGGGAAAATATCGAGGTATTGATTTATAAAAGCGTTAATTGCATGTCAATGATAATAGCATCTCGTTGCCGTCTTTACATAAAATAATTGATTTTAGGTAGAATTCGTATATACGTACTTGAGTAGGTTCTATTCTGTCCTAGCCTAGTGCGGTTGGAGAATAGGGCCTAGTATAGATACCGGCACGGATCTTGAGCGCTGGCTTCAAGTTGCGCAGAAGTCAAATAATCGGTCTCTTTAGTGGAACGAAGTGAGACGCGGGGGCGGGGAGTGTCTGTGATTGGCTCGCCGTGCCATCGCGTCATAGACGTCACTCGTGATTCGTTCCCTGCGCTTGCTGCATGTATCTAACGACGACGATTGGCTCGCCAATGTATGGAATGCGCAAAGCGATCCCCACTCTGACGCCGAGCGCTTAAGATTCGTGCCGGTACATATACACTACGCGTTATTCAGACTGTTTTAGTTTAAGGTTCGACGCACCTATCGAGTAGTTTATTAAGGGTCAGACTGTCTTACTCGGAAAGAAAAATAAGAAAATCGTGTACTGAATAACGCGTAGTGTAATAGGCCCTTTACGATTTGCGCGCGATACCGACGCGGCGACGCCTGCGTCGCGACGATTATGAAAAACTGCCCTTGTGGCGACTATTTCACGCAAACAAATCTATTTAAAAGATCAGCCCCCCTAGCCAAGTTACAACCGTTTCGCTTGCGTCGAACGCTTCGAGTTGACCTTGCCGCCAATTCTTTTGTTCTGACCACGTGACTAAGCGTTGAGGCGACGTCATTCCCGTACATTCGAAGCTTTCTACAAGCGTTAACTATTGCAGATTAGCAACTTGGCTAGGGGTACTGGTCTTGAAGTACAGCCTTTAACAACAAAAATAACCGGGTCAAAGGATTTTTATTGTTTGAAAACATCAAGGCTGATAAAAATAAAAACGCGAATTGAAAAGTAACTTTTTCAACCAGGTACCTACTGTAGGTTTTTATTTTTGAATAAAGTTGCTTTTCAATTTTGTTTGTAGACATTAGATAGTAGTATTTTTTCAAAATGTTTTGCTTACAACTTTAGAATAAATTACAACAAAAGAAAAGTCAAAGAAACAATGGTTTGAACCTACGTGAAAGTCTGAAGGATGATTCGTAGGTACAACTAGAAGAGTGAACTATGATGATAACGAGAAGTATGGAAGAAATGTTGCAGCGACCTATAAAGGAATAGTAGTTTATGCATATAGGGGATAAAGCAGTGTCTTTAAGTCGCGGGCGGCATGTTGAATTCCGAACGAAACGAAGGTTGCTGATTTTAATCCCGAACGATAGTGAGGGATTTATAAAATCAACTCCCGAGCATTGCGAGGGAGTTAATATAGAAGCCTGAGTGAAGTGAGGAATTCAAGCCGCCCAAGACAAAGACAGCTTTATCCCCGTGTTGCATACTCTACTTTTTACACCATCTGTGAGATTATTAAAAATCAATTTGGTCGACCAAATCATAGAGAGAAATATAAGTATTATATTTACAAGTTCATCAAACAAAATTCACTACTCCAAGATTCTATAGTTTCAATTTTCTATAATGCTCCCATCAGTAAGGACGTTTTACTCGTATTCTAATTTCTTTTTTTTGTTAGTGGCCAGTTTGAATTTGGAGTTAATTTGTTCGATGCACGTACATTTTAATTCACAATGTTGACGATTTTTGGTATTCCAAATTCAAATCTCATTATTCCCTAGGGATCGGCCATACTGAATTATCTGCCTAGGGATAGAATGACTTGTTTTATGTGAGGTTTGTATGACATAAAACGACATTATCGAGCAGGTGGTGTAAAAAGAAAATAACGTACGAGAAGAAAGCTTTTTCACGTTATTCGTAATTTACGCGATATCTTTGCATAAAAATATATAAAACGAATCCTCTACCGTGTGTATCTGTCTGTTTACAGTAAACACTAAAACAAAAGAACAGATTTTATGCGGCGGGTTTCACCAATATACAGACTGATTCATGAGGAAGGTTTAGAAATATACCTAATACGAGTACATGACACTACGCATGATCCAAACGCTGGCTTTTACCTTAGTCAGAGATTAAGCATTGACATACAACACACTTCCAGTCGACAGCGATACGGAAGATTTTTTTGACGCCATATTTTAGTTAAGAGTTATTATGTATATATGTCGCAGGGAAATGAGGATATCAATGATTTCACGAAATCCCTTGGGATATCACGAAATCCCGGTAGATGTCAATTCAATTAAATTTTTAAGTGTATGGCTCCATCGACGAATTTCCGATGATTTTGCTAATGTAGCAAGCATTTCTCTCGTTCGCTCTAGTACCCACAAGGGCTGCATGGTACTGCGGCGCGGTATTGGAGATAAAAGATGGTCTTTATAAAGTTGGGGCTTCAGCTGGTATATTAAAGGATTGGTTACCCCGAATCTCAATTCTAAAAGCAGAGACTCAGAGGCACAAATTTAATTTTCATTGCGAGAGTTAGCTGGAAGAATTTCTACAATTGGAGGACAGGGCTTTAAAAAACGTAAATTTTGTGAGAAATCAAAGGTCCAGTGCAAACCAGAAGATGTATTTGCAAGAAGCTAAATGTTTTGTGTAATTCAAGATGCCACAAATCACTAAATAACAAGATTATTGCCAATACCGTGCCGCGGTACCGTGCAGTCGTGTACAGAAATGCATGGCTCGATTTTTATTCCGTCGTATCCGCTTTTCTGACATTTTACTAGATTTAGTTTGGTGAAACATATCACTGATGATAAATTGGTGTTTTGTCATATCACTAGATACTTTTAGTAAGTTGACGTAATAAACAAGAATATTCGACATATTCCGGGATTTCGTGATATCCCTAGGTAGGGATTTGGTAAGATCCCTGATATCGTCATTTACCTGCGACATTACATACATGCATATCACAGTAGAGAGAAGCAAATAATTTCAAAGATTTGTAACACTCCTGCGAAGCTGGGGTGGGTCGCTACTTCGCTAGTTTTGTAATATATAAAACCATTTGGTTTCGTACCTACCTACAAACAGAATCCTAACCTCATTATTTTTTTGTTATTTTCGTTACAGGTGCTGTAA
Organism: Mythimna ferrago; assembly: GCA_910589285.2. Classification (NCBI taxonomy): domain Eukaryota; kingdom Metazoa; phylum Arthropoda; class Insecta; order Lepidoptera; family Noctuidae; genus Mythimna; species Mythimna ferrago. The sequence continues at coordinate 11,495,342 of OU342673.1, read as the reverse complement.
ACTAAACATACATTTATATTGTCAACAGCTGTAATACCTACTTACATAATTTTAACATAAATCTATGTTGGTCGTATTTTTTTTATTAAAATCCAAAATTATTGACAAGTAGGTAACTATAATTCACGACAAGACGGCCTGTGATCCGAAACTCGCAGGTGTTGATAATAATAGGTAGTCGTATGTTTTGTTCGCAAAATATCAAGATAGCGACTAACATAACTGGATTTTTGCACAATAATAAAACGCTGAAAAGATGCAGAGAACTGACTGTATCTCTAAAATAAGAAAACACGAAACAAGATCGTATAAAATCCTTAAAGCTAGAGCCTAGAGTACCTAAACATAATTAGGTACCTATTTTGGTCTTGAATAAAGGAGTTTCGTACGTATTTTCGATAGTGAAGCTCGTTTACCAAAAAAAAATTTGTAAATCATTATTATTAAGACACTCAGGGTCATACAGGTACTCACAATACACTTTGATTAGCTAATAAAATGTAATTACCTATTTGATAGCAAAAGTAAAATAATGAGGACGGAAAACACAGAGCTTGATTCTTTCTTATTCACTGACCTCGAGAAACAGTAATTGGGTTTCGAATACAAATCTACAAATTCCTGCTACATTAATTTTCGAATTAGAAAGAGCCGCTCGTAGACTTCATTACTTTTGAATATTTTACTGTCAAGCCTTTTTTTATGGTGGGAAAAAATCATGCAATGACATCCCCCGCTCTTGGGCGGAGCGGGAGATAGTGTCAGACTCTTACTGACTAAAAGACCCACCCCGTTCCTTCCTGCCTTCATACCGGGGCTCGAGCGCCCTTTCGGATAACCCTGGCCCCAGTAGGCTTCGACCCGGCTGGGTCCCTGCTGTTGCTGACAACTCCTTGAGGCGCGCGGGAACAGTGCGCGCCATCGGCGACTTGGGCTTGGCCCGGACAGTTACCGGACGGCCGGACAGCGAGCTACCCATTGCTTTACTGTCAAGCCTAAGAAACAGCATGTTAGTAAAAGTAGCTCTACATGTTGTGGGGCGTCACACGCAACACATCTTTTTTCGAACCTAGCATAAATATTAAGAAATTTGTTTACAATAAAAACATAAAAAAAAATGTGGAATTCTATGTACCTAATAATAGCTAATTAGTAATCAATACGGACCAAGCATTGTTCACCAAATACACTTGTTTTAGTTGTAAAATACATTAAACTTTGAGATTTAGACTGGAGCCATAAATTAGGTTTTTTCTTATTTTACTAACTTGAAGTATGATCTAATCTTGATCACAATATGTGAGTGACAATAATATAATTAATAATAATTACCGGTCAATGTAATAAATTGTAACACATTTAGTTTTTGTGTCGGTTCAAATCATCATCCAACTACTAAAATAACACGTGAAAGTTTGGATGTCTGTTAGGTAATTAGTAAATCAATCATCAACACTAGACTTAGATTAGGGATACGTTTTTCATCCCTATCTGAAGAGTTGCTGATGACAAATGTTACTAATATTTGCTTTAAACATTAACCGTATGTAACTAAATTACCTGAATAGATGTTAAATACTGCGCGTAGACGACGTAGCGATTATGGTCGTCCTATATCTTTAATTGAATTTTATTTGGTAACGCGAATCATGATATTTATTTTTAAATAAATGATACAAAATGAGTACCTAAAAGTAATAATATTAGGTACTTACTAGCTTTTGTCCGCGGCTTCGCTCCCGCTCTACCCTACTATACCCTATTCTACCCTACACTACCCTAATCTTCCTTTTTTTATAAGTACCTACCTTCTCACAATAACAAACGTAACAAAAAAAGAATTAGCGAAATCGGTTCAGCTGTTCTCGAGATTTGCGCTTAGCAACTCATTTAGCAATTAATTTTTATTACATTATACATAAATGTTATTTAGTACAAAAAATAGTCGCTGCAAAGAGAGGGGATACATCCACCGATTAGTTTATTTTCGTAAAGAGAGGAAAATAAACAAAGTTTATTGCAGTTACTTACATTTATCTGCTATTAGTAATGCTTCACTAGGAGGAAATATGTCATCATTAATATAATAATTAATAGTAAGACTGTTCGTAAATACAATATTACCTACTTGTAAATATTTAGATGCCTAAGTTAAAAAATGCTGCGGCCCAGGGGCTTTGAAAACACGTTTGTAGTAGCCCACTATACTATACTATTGTGATTGTGAATTGGATGAAATAACAACAATTAGATAAGTGAGTTATAAGCACCCATGTCACAGTATTAATATCATATAATACTGTGTCCATGTGTTGTGTAGTCTCTTTAACTAGCGTTAGGAAGGGTGTAGGACGTGCGGTATCCGCTCGCGGCCATTGCCCTTTAGTATTAACCTTGCACACACATACTACATTAACGTACGGACGGCGGGACAATAAAACTATAATACACGTCGATCACGCCCACTTCACGACACATTTGGTCTATTATTCGTGAGTAGGTAGGTACCTTCGTCAGAAATTATTCAATTAAAACTACAATCAAAACTTCATTTCACTAAAAATTTCTAGTTGCTTTTAGAGTTCTTTATATATTTTAAAGGCAAACACCACTTGTTTCTATAAGCCATTTTTTCTATAAAATCGTATATCCAAGGTCTGCGGTCCGTTAGGCAGGCTAATACGACGGGCTAGACTGATTTTGACGATATTTTCGCTGACGGATAGCTGATGTTACAAGTAGTTAGTACAGCATACTTATGGCTATCTAAACGTCACATATTTTTAAGACTATCTATCTCAATTTATGGCTTTGTTTATACTACCATTACTAAGTTTTTATTCGTTTGCTCTGCTACACTATCTATTGACGATTGTTGGATAAACTAAAATGTCTTTGATAAACCTTGAAGCTTTCTTAGAAAAGCTAAGTTCACTACGATACGGGCACTTGATGCAGACGCGTGTGACATACTTTCAACCGTTAGCTTTACTTCTACGCGAGGAAAGTTTTCAAGCGAGAGCAAGTAGAAACTTCAAATCTTTTAGATCTAGTTGAATTTAAGCGAGTTATCTTATTACCTGCGGGCTGCGGGGATTAGGATTTTGCAGTACGTATGTGAAATTTTAATGTTACCGTTCCGAAACACCCTTTTTGGTGAAGAATTTTGCCCCAGCACTGGAGCCGTATTTATGAAACATCAACTGTTGCCAGAGGCTCCGCCCGCTGTAATCCCAAGGAAACGTTCTCTCAGGAGAAACCGTATCCTATGTCAGGATACGGTCTGTTCATGTGTCAAGTTTCATCCAAACTGTACAGCCGTTAAGACGTACAGAGGTAACGGACAGATCGACAGTCACTTTCACATATAATATTAGTATGGATTATGCACCATGGAAAAGAAATGCTGCTATGGGTCATGTACCTATCTCGCTTTCATGCTGAGATCCTGATAACGTAACGTACGGCTGCTGCGACTTGCTCTATTAAATTACTGAATTAGGATTACCTACTGAAAATCCATTAGGGATTTCTTGACTTTTTAGGTGTTATGAAACTGGTCTAACATCACACTTTAGGAACAGACAGTACCAGTCTAATTACGTAATACCTAAGCCTTGATATGCTAGAACTATAACTTAATTGTGCTCAGGCATAGAACATAATGCCAGTTGATAAACACAGTAGATATACGTAATTATAACTTCGTAGTCAGTCGCTTGTTCGTATAATGTGTGTAATCGATTTCGCTTGCTTTGTGAGGCATCGGCAACAACAATGCGTTTATTATTCCAACTGAGAGTCGTGTTTCGTACGACGTATTTGGTGGTGGAATGCGGGTCGGCCGCGCGCCAGCCCTCCTGTCTACATTCGCACGACGGAAGTGCGCGTTGACTTGCTTAACGCAGTAACGTTACTTTGCAAAGCCATTAATTCGTATTCTACCCAGATAGACTCTATATTAATAACTAGCACCTGCACCGTTACTGTATGACCTTCATTAAGCAGTATTGCAAGTATTGCAACGCGTCCCAGTAAGGAACGTTACCGTACCATTTTTTTCACAGTAACCTAATCAATGAAAGTGGACATGGAGCTAATAATAATTAGTTTGACTATTTATAAATTAATATTACTGTTTTGAAACTTTGTGTGATAGGTAAGCTGAAGGTAGCTTATACTATGTAAGCGTAAGGTAGATTCTACTGATTGTATTAGGTAAATTCTTTCACTTGTAGAAAGCTGACGCAATTACTTCAGTAGCATAAAAAGTTAGTTTTGAATTATTACAAGTTAAATTACTTGAAATATCTCACCTATATCCTCATCCGGGTCATCTTTTTATCCAAGCCGTCGGTCTAGCTGTGATTGATTAAAAATATTCAAAGTTGACACGTAAGAGTAGAATTTTAAGTACAAGTATGTAGTAGGTAGCTAGAGATTGAGGTTTGAGATTAGGGGGCACGGTAGTACCCACCAAGGCGAGCAAAAAAGTGATACGGCCTTACCAGTCTTTTCTCGAAACAGTTCAGTTATTTTCGATATATAACTTCATCTACACTAAAAATATATATTTATATATATTATTAAAATTATTATTTTTTTATTATTTTTATTTATATTTTACACATATACAATTATATTTTTAAATATTTTTTAACAAAATTATACAAAAAAAAACATTTATTATTATTATTATTATTTATTTATAAAGAAGGAAAATTTGTAATTTTGTGTGTATGTTTGTAATGAATAAACTCAAAAACTTCTGTGCCGATTTCAAAAATTGTTTCACCATTGGAAAGCTACATTCACCCTGAGTAACATAGGCTATATTTAATGCCCGTGAGAAGCCGGGACGGGCCGCTAGTTGTTTATAAAACTAGAAGCCTGAATTTTCAGTAACTAAGCAGGCATTGTCTAAACACGGTATGCTTAAAATTTCATTCAATTTGATTATAACTGAACAAAGTTTCTTCATTTTGTCACTGACCGATCATTAAAACTCTCTAGCAAACATAGAAGCTTCAAATTTAGAATACAATTAGTGTTTAGTGTATAAATGTATAAAAAACTAAAACATTTTACAATTTCGGTACAGTTTTCTAGATACACCAACTGCATTAATAACTTTGTAATCTCATATAATTATATAAAATTACCAAGTTACATTTGCAGTGAATGAATCAGTGTACCTGTATTAAATTTATAATATAAAGGAATCTATAAAAAGATATGAGATGCCATCAAAAACATAACTTAAAAAAAACAAAAGCTCGCAACTCAGTTCTTCTACCGTAAAAAGTTGTGAGATCCATGTAACACCAAGTGGGTTAATTTATTCAGTCCGTACTTAAGGGAACTTGATGAACTAGATTGACTTGAGTCTTCCAGTCAAATTCCTTAAATATTTTTTGTATACCGGCACAAATATTTTCCTCTGTGTCAACAGGAATATTAACTGTCTTCCATATGAATTGCAGTTTTGTACTTATCGATTTAGCAGTTTCAGAAAGTGCTTTTATTATTTCTTTGTGGTGCTGAATAAATACTAACAACACTTGTTCTTTGGAAGGCAGCCTAACTCCCAAAAAGTCTTCATAAGGTATCTTATCAAGTAACCAAAATCCTCTTTTTTACTCATTTAAAAGTCTAAATAAGCTTTACTGCTTCTTCACTGCCCTGCACAGTAAAAAAATAATAATATTTAAAGTTACCCTACTTAGCTACACTGATAACGAACTAATTGTATCATAAAATTTTATTGGCGTACCTTTAAGTATTATCTGACTTTGGTGATTTTTGGTATATGAGTGCATAAGTGGTATCAAGATTTTAAGCAAAGTCAAATGAAAATCGATAAAATATGAAACACCCTAATTAATATACGTGCAAACATTCCGATTATTGGTTAGATTTTTCTACAAGCAATGTTTTTACCATTAAAGTGTTAAATTTTATAATCTATCTGTAGGTATATTTTAAAAATATCGCTAAAATGCTTAATCTTTTGCAAGCATTGTGTATTTGTGCATCTTTTTCTTTTGTATGCAGTCCGAAATGTACGCGCTGTAGGTCCTGTAGGCTCCTTAAAGATCACGATATCATGTCCTGTGCAGATTAAAAGAGGTATTATTTTTTCAATCTCACACGGGTTCATTTTTACCCGACTGCCAAGAAGATAACCCTTCTTGGCAGTCGGATATAAAACATTTTTTACTATATACGTAACCCACATCCCAATGACTATTAATTCTCTTTGCTCACATCATAAAAAAAAGCCTGGAAAAAAATCACTAGGTCCAGTAGATTGTGCTATGCGCTAATGTAAACAGTGTATCTTTTAATGGGACAGTATGGGGAAATGCATCCACACATACGGGGAACTAAGAAATACTCTTGTTCAAACTATTTTGGTCGTTTACTTTGGATGCCTATCGACTTGTCATGTAAAAGTTATTTTCATTGTGTCGAAAAAAAGTATCGACTTGATTATTTCAATGTATTGAATTTGATAATTAAATAATGGATAGAGTAGCAAGCACTATTTGTACGTAACGATGAAACTGATAAAAGTATACCTATATGAAATAACTTAACACCTATTAACCTTCTTGTTTATTTGCCATCTTATTAAGACCAACTAATATTGATTCATTCGATCAGAGTGACTCAAATTGGTACTACATTTGTATGTTGCAATGTGAACGAGAAACCGCAGCAGCGAGTTAGCCACTGAGCTATGAAATCGTGCGGCTACGGTATGTCGGCTCCACTTTCTCAAGTTCCGGGCAACACTACTGGATACTATTATTTTAAGAAGTCAGTAGCTTCACGTTCTACCGTCACTAGTTTAGTTGGCTACTTAATTTCAAGAGCAAATCAATTTGATTTTGATAGATATCATTACGGCGATTAAATAAACACGGACCTACAAATGTAAATGTAATGCGGATTCAGATGTATGCCTAACAAGACAATCTCTCGGGGTTCAATTTTTACTCGACTGCTTCAAAAGAAGTTGATATTTCATTATCCGGGGAGGAAAACCAAAACCGCACATGTTTCCCCCTAAATTCTTGCCTAAGCAATTGTTATTACTAATTTATAGAGGTTTTATGTATCTTTCATCATGAGCGGTTTCAGAACAGAATAGGCATGCAAATAATGTCCTGTTTATTTCTGAATTACTCATCACATTCACTGTGAGTGACACTTAGCTGGGTCGCTCAATATAAACTTATTGATCAGAGTGCCCATTGACACGTTTTTGTCGTTTAGCGTTCTGATTGGCCCGCTCCTAGCTCTTAACCAATCAGAGAGCAAAACGCGGAAAACGTTTCGATCGCTTTAACGCAAAAACAACTCACACTCAGTACCTCGGTTAAAAGAGTTAACCATAGTCGTAACTTATTGATGAGTTTGCAGTGATTCAGATGAAAAAGGAGTGCAAAAATGGAGCGCAGTAATGACCAAAAATTAATTTGGGATTTATCTAAGAATTACATTTTTACAGTCTGGCATAGAACCGTGATGTTATCAGAACCGCAAATAGGTTATTTTTTCAACTGAGTTCGGTTGTAACTTTTATTTCTAAACATTTCAAAAGTAGTGAGAATTAGGACAATAGGTCCTTGTTTTGTCTTTTTAATTTTAATGTCACTTTATGTTCTTTAAAATCTTACTCGTTACTCGTTAAAAGGAACCCTTTTAACATTTTTCTCAAGGATGATTCAGAATTTACAACACCCGACTTGTAAATCATCACCCTGCGGCATCAAGTCGAGTGGCTCATTAAGTATCAGAGTATCAGTATTATGTACTCTTCTTCCACAGTTTCTGAAGGTGAGCGAGTGCATTCCAAACGATAGTGTATTGTAAGGTTGTTAAACCTTTATCATGACTGTAGAATGTTATAAAATGCCCTCTCCGTACATTCGCGTTTACCACATACAACACTCAAATTAGTATGCTATTAGGTACTACGACACATATGACACCAACACGATAAGAAGCTCTTTGTATCAGAATCTCGTAAAGTATAATTAGGAAATACTAAATGAATGCTGTCAGTTATTTATAGGGATGCAATGAGTAAGTGTACGAATGTCGTGTATCTACTTGGTACATAAAAGACTGAAATAGCAGCACAATGGCTTGATCGTTCATTCGTTCCCCGAACGCCACTGTTTAAGTAACGGTAGCGCATTGTGTGATGTTGCGTTGTTTACACTTAACCCACGATACTTAACAGTACCGTACATTGTTAAAATTAGCCGCAATTCAATGAATGTTATTTCTTCCACCTAGCGAGGTATTTCACATATTTAGTGAAAACATGCTAAACAGCCGAAGCGGCACTTGTTTGTATATAAATTGAGTAGAGCAGAATCAGAGAGGTTTTAATCCCTGCAATAGAATATCAAGAAGTAGCAGCCTAGATTTGTGCACAGTTAACAGCATTGAATTCCTGTGTTTAGGTGTTTGGACATAACTGGTAGTGTTTAAGTAGTGTTCCTCTGCCTACCTCTAACAGGCTTGATGTTATAAAGGATTAAAACTATAGAACTTTTTCTTATGGTTTAACAACTATACTGAGTCTAGGTCAAATTAAATTAGTAGTGATAACTCTGCAGACGTGATGAGAGCATGTTTAATAGTGATAAGGTGAAAGAAAACCCGACTCAAGTAATACTTCCACTATCGGAGTCGGCTGTTAGTCCCTTAATCATCTGTAAAATAATACGAGATCATAAAAATTATCTTGTTAAACTTAGCGATTTTGCATAATTAGATACCCTGTCACCTCTTCCTCTGTGCCTCTGTGGAGTTTCGCCAGTTAAGTTAAATCGACCTTTGGTTCTAGAAAATGTGTCAATCTAACAACATTAAAGTACAAAATAGTAAGGGTGCACCTATGCACTGCCAGACGTTTTGACAATCGTTCTCATTGTTACAATGTCACTGTATAGGCCCTACTGTCAAAGTTTATCTGCATGTTATGCTTTTAAGAATTGCTAAGCGAGTTACTCTAAATAGTCTGTTTGTTCGACATTTATCTAAATTATTTAATGAATGAATGAATTGTTATCTTTGCTGACAAGCTTTTAGTTAATTTATAACTTACATAATTATTATACTCTTTCATTGTTCTTATGCGATATGTGCTATGCTTAAAAATCAATGTAATTGATTTTTTGTAAGTTATACAATTTATTGAGAATATTACTTATGTTGAGATAATATAATATATGATACCCAAATACCCAGTGTAATATCGGGTGAAAACGTCATTAGGCGAGGGAACGCCTAGACGTAGGGGTCGGCAACCGCGAGGGCTTCGACCTGAATGAGATCGTAAGAGCGCCTGCGCGACCCCGCCCGGCTGCCGGCGGCGGGCTCGCCGGCCATCGACCAACCCTGGCAGCCCCGGCGCCCCGCGCACACCCCCTCGGGGTGCGCCTCCGCCCGGGCCGCCGCCGCACCGCGTCGTCAGCGCCCTTGCCACCGTTCATTATATGAGCATAGCTTTACAAAAAAAAAAATACGTCTCCTCCGCACCGTTTTATCATGCAGCATGCATTAACTAACACAATATTATTTACGCTCGTAACGTTCTCGCCTTGTCCAAATGGCAAAAGAAAAATCTAGAACTTCGAATATGGTATCTATTACTGTCGTTATCTAATAGGGGGTGAAAAAAAAAATGTTTTCGTTTGGCTAACTTTATTGTACCCACCCTAAATATTTGTACGTGTATTAATTTTATATAAATTGCACCCAGCCACAAAACAAATGATCGTGCTCATCACACAAACATTTTGTCTTGGGTGGGAGTTGAACCACTACGACTACTACCTAACTAGACATTTAACTTGTGTTTTTAGAAACTTGATTCTTTGGTTAAGTTGACACTTTTGAATGATCCCATAAAAATAGGTGTTCTTTTTCGCCATGTTGGTCTGAGTTCGCAATTCGAATTTCGGTTTTTGCAAGCGATTATTTGGTGCATTTTAAATTTATTTTTACCTGACTTTCCAAACAGAAGGGGTTCATCAATTTGGTAGTATTTTTTTTGTTTGTTACCTCAGAACTCCATCGTTTAGGTATGGACTGATTAGATTTATTTTTCCCTTAAAGGATATGCTTCCAGATTGGTCCCATATTTCTCAAAATACATTTTTGATAGGATCCGTGCCGAATCGAGGGAACTCCTCAAATATTATAGGCAAACATACCGTCATTTTGGTATTTTCATCGAAGACTTAAACATTTACAGTCAAAAAGTAATATTTGATGAAGTGGAACTGGTGAAGAAGACCAGAAAGGCCTCCCTTCCATTATTCCACTCTTTTCTGTCCTTAGCCGCTTCTGGCCAATCCTTAAGGTAGGAGTCCAAATCGTCACGCCATCTCCTTCTGGGCCTACCGCGTCTTTCTATCGGTGAAAAAATTTTAACAATCGGACCAGTACTTCCAGAGATTACCCCCTACATACAAACTTACAAATTTTACCTCTTTATTATATTAGTATAGATAACCATAAACGTACGCGGATACCTTTATGCAGCCTAAAGCTGTGTGTTTTACACACTTGTACAGCCTTTATACTCGTACAGTTTAAAATGTACTGTACACGTGTAGGTACCTATAAAAACAGTTCAATTCCCGAATTGAATTAAGAAGATTTTTCCAAATCCCAAAATAAGTTTTTTTTTTTGTGACGTAACTACAAATTTACACTTTTCAAATTATTTCCTATACTTGTGTTATGAAATCCGGTTCGGATATTAGCCGGAACAAACGGAGAGATAATCTACTCAATTTTGGTAGAGGTTTAATGCTTCTATTGTTTTTCTTGATTTTACCAACTTAAACTCAATTTAGTGCAATACATAGAAAGATGGAGGACTATTTTTCATTAAAAATGTTACTTAAAATAAGTTAAAACCGTTTAAAACTCGTATATAATCAAATTGTGCAGTGCAGGTCAAAAAGCACCGACCAACATTTTGTAAAATTCTGACGTTAAATTACATTTCATAACTTTCTTGTCTAAGCCAAAAAAAACCGGCCAAGTGCGATTCGGACTCGCCCATGAAGGGTTCCGTAGCAGCAAGTAACATAATATAACCCTATACGCACACTAGGCGACATAGCTACATTGTTTACTAAACTATAATTTTAGAAAACCTGAACGTATTATAATATATGTTATGAAACATATTTCCCATTTTTAAAAACATGTTTCTTTTACAAGAAATCAAAATTGTTTACTTTCTTTTTAGTAGGTACAGTGCGGTAATATAAGTGTAGGCGCACACACTAGGCGACACGCGAGAGCGACAGCTTGTCGACTAGATGCGAAGACAGGCTGCGGCCAACAATTTCATAAATGTTGTTCAAAGCTACGCACACTTGGCGTCAGAGTCGCGGAGTCGCGACGACAAGCTAGGGGAGTCGCGCGCGCTCGCTACTTGTCGCCGCGTCTAGTGACGCCGTGTACGCGCACACACGACGACAGTCACGCGTCAGCTCTGCTTCCTGCACGACGTCTGTCTTACGACTAGTCGCCAATGCTAGCGATAGCTCCGCGTCTAGTCGCGGCGACAAGACGTCAAATGCAAACGACAACGCCTCGACAAGACGCGGTGACAGACGCGGCGACAAGTCGCCTAGTTTGCGATGGCTATAAAAGTTTATAAGTTTTTTATAAGTGTATTTTTTTTAGGTTTATGACGTATTAAAAATAAACTACTTACTAGATCTCGTTCAAAACAATTTTCGTTGGCGGTTTGCATGGTAATGTACATCATATATTTATTTAGGTTTTAGTATAAATAGTTTAAGTTTGTTTATGTAGAGTAACGAATTATTTATAATAAAAAAAGTAAAAGTATATGTATATATTTTTTTTAGTTTTATCATTCTCTTATTTTAGAAGTTACAGGGGGGGGGAGACACACATTTTACCACTTTGGAAGTGTCTCTCGCGCAAACTATTCAGTTTAAAAAAAAATGATATTAGAAACCTTAATATCATTTTTGAAGACCTATCCAAAGAAAATTTTTGACTTTCAGTTCTATGTATGGGGACCCCCAAAATTTACTGCTTTTTTTTTTCTTTTTTTATGTGAAAATTTTGATGCGGTTTACAGAATACATCTACTCACTAAGTTTCATCAATATAGCTCTTATAGTTTCGGAAAAAAGTGGCAGTGACATACGGACGGACAGACACACAGACAGACATCACGAATCTATAAGGGTTCCGTTCTTTGCTATTTGGCTACGGAACCCTAAAAATTACTTGCCACGCGTGAAAAATTGTACTAGGAATAAATTTGTTAACTAGAATAGTTTACTAATTAATTTAAAATAATCAGTTTGGGCAAAGTAACGACCAGGTATGCCAAATTATAGACGATATTAATTAATACAAAAGACGGTATTTCATATTTGTTAAATCAAAGTGATATAAAACATGACCTATGATTCCAAATTTCTCTAACATTTTGTTACACAATTTGAAATACTGAAAATGTGAAATTCAAGTTGTGTGATAGAAAAATATTTAATTACTTAAATTAAAAATATTATAAAATCATGTCAGTTGTATTGTCATTCTTCTAAATCAAACAAAACATTCGCCAAATATTAGCATGTTTCTTGTGAATACGAATGTCAAAAAAATGTATGAATATTTGCAAATGCGAATATTCGTTATATCACTAGCAGGGATGTTGCGGAGCTCCATAACCGTAACCGAAACTATCGGATATCCGATATAAAATAATATCTATAACCATAACCGAATCCGAAATAAAAGTTTCGAATAATATCGGATAGGGGCGAAGCCTAATTGCGACACGTTGTGACAGCCTGTCATAACGTGTCGCGTCGTAAAATATAAATAGCATAGTAGTAAATAGCATGTATTTATATTTGACTTCTGAAATTCTTTAAAAATCTAATATCCGTAACCGAAATTATCCGAAACTAACGTATAATCCGAAATAATTTCATATCCGTATCCGTAACCGGTATAATAATCATTTCTATATCCGTATCCAATCCGTATCCGAAATTTCATATCCATAACATCCCTGATCACTAGTATCTAACATAATCATGTAGTTTGATATCAATTTATTAAACAAATATGTTTTTGATATTACAAACGGACACTGCAATTTTATTTGAGTCACAAAATAAGTGAGGCGTATAACTTTAAAGTTCACAAACGTACCTAGGTTTGTGAACATTAAAATGATAAATGAACGCCTGAAATATGGTAATCGAGACTAAAATAGGGATGGCGAACCTATGGCACGCATACCAGTCAATGCGTGGCAATTAAATTCGGGCACACCGATAGAAAATTACTTAGTAACGAAATAATTTGCAACAACAGTAATCACACTGACTGAAAAACTAACTAACTAACTTTTCACTTATAAAAAATACATAGCACTGGTGACATTACGACTGCTTTACGAATTTTGAAAATATAATTACATAAATAAGTAGCGTCTAGCTTTGTTTTTTTTTTTCTATAATTCACCAACAAAATATTTGGTATATTTTTTTACAATAGACAGCAATTAATGGCACAATCATCAGTAAAATCCATCCCGTCCCTGCACTTACAAATTGATTACTCTGGAAATTATTATTATTATTATTTTGTAATTTGTAAATATTATAGTATGTATTGTATAATATTAAAACATTTTTTTTTTCTGTTTGTAAATGTGAGTACCTATGTAAGGTTCTTATGTTATTATTAGACTTTTAGATATAAATGAGCATGGCAATTGAGAGTTTGTCATGCGCACTCAAATATCTCACTGATGCATGGTGGCGCGTGTGTTGGATCATTTGATTCCCTTCAAAATGGAATATTCGCGACATGTCCGTGGACGGGAGCTGTCAGTTGAGACTGGTCATCTCTTATCCACCAGTGGCTATTTTATTATCTATTTGTTTATTTTTATTTTACTTACATTGTTCTTACTTATTAGTACCGTCAAGAAACGTGTAACCGAGATATTATTTGTAATCCATAACATGATTGAAAAGAGTGCCTATGAAGTTTCTTGCATATAAAGATAGAATGTGCAATTAGCAACATTTTTAGGGTTCCGTACCTCAAAAGGAAAAAAACGGGACCCTTATAGCATCACTATACTATTGTATGTCTGTCTATGTGTCTGTCGCGTGGAGGTATCGAGATGAAATTTAAACCATATACTCAGGTCTGCCGTCCCTTAAAGCTGTGAAAAAATCAAAATTGAGTTTTAGCCAAGTTAATAAAAAAAAAAAAACGCCCATTTATGTCGCAAAAAACGTGTAATTCACTGCAAATGTAACTTTGTAATTCTATATTATAACAAAAAAGTTGCGAAAATTTTTACATTCAAACAATTACGCTTGTATGCCGTACCAAGTAGCACCCATAATGATCTAGCAACTAAGTTCCGCGTAAGAATTTAAAACCACTAATTTTATTTCATCTTTAATGTACTTAGCGAAAGTCTATGTTTATGGCGATATATGGGCAAGGAATGGGAGTCATTGCGCCACTATAGCAGGCATAATAAAATGAGTTGTTGAGATATAAGGCTTTATAAATTATGCCTATTTATTTAAAAAAATATTTGTTCTGTTTAGGAACCGTAAAGGTATCATTAGATAAGGTGGTTGCCTGGTTGGCAATGAGATTAAAAATGCGGTCTTTTAAAGTCAATCTCTTGTTCATTTTCAGTACTTCTGTCAACGAAAAAGTCGGTGTCTAAATATTTTGACTGAAATGTTTATTAATCCAGACGAGGCATATCCATAATTTGACATGTTTCAAAAATTCTACATTATGATCTAGGTTCCATAATTTATTCTATACGCCTGTTTATTGACGGCGGTTCTTTGTATTAAAGACGGAATCCTGATTGATGATACTTTCTGGTTAGAATATTTCTTACTCATAATTTTGCCTAGTAAGGTAAACTTATCTTTGTAGTTTGATGTAATGACGTATACAAATGGGACTGTCATGATTCACTGTGTACGATTACTCTCAAAATAAATGTTCTAAACTGAGCAAAGCTAGTGCGATTTACTTACCTACCTATTATGTATATCGTCTGGCTGGACTCAATAAAATTAATAATTTACATGTATATAAGAACATAACGTTGTAAATTATGATAAATTATTTATCTGTATTGACGGCCAATAAGTACATAAGATACGAAACTATTATTATTATATTTCAGTAATTTTTGTCAAGGAATTTCGCCAACTTTAAATACTGGTCATTTTTTTAAATTACATTATAAGTTTCGGTTAACTAAATGCAGCAATTATATGTACAATATAATTATTTCAAACATCATAATAGAATTTAGATAAAGATAAATCCCTGTTACGGGTAAAATAATGCTTGGCATGATTTATTATTTGAGTGATAATACTGTGGCTACTGTGGCTAGGGCTCTAACCGATGAGAGGCGCGGAAAGGCGCGCGGGGCAGGATCGCCGGCCGCTGAACCTCGCTAGTCAAAATCAATACAGCTGCTCTCCTCGCCCCGGCGCGCGGCGCGGCCCGGGCTGCGCTCGGCGTAGTCTGGAGCCCGTCGCCATGGATACCATGCCAGATAAAGCAAACGAGACCCCGCCGCTCCCTCTCCAACCCCCGCTGTGCGTCCTTCCCCCGCGGCCCCTTCGGGTCGCGCTACGCTTGCCTCGCCCGGGCGACCCAATCCCGCATACTTACTCTTCATGTTGACAAAATTCAAACTTTTCCCTGTTACCATGCAGACAGCGATCAACCTGTTGATCCAGCACGTGGAATTAAATTCAAGACATAGCTGAGAAAGTGTGGCAATGTCAAAGAACGGTTAATTTTTGTATTAGATGAGAAAAAATAAAGTAGTAGTTAGTGTTCTAGCAACTTCTTCTGTGTACTTTCATGTAAACGTTAATTCGATTACTAGACACTATATCGTAGGTTTTTGAGCTTGAGGTAATTATTTAACCGACTTATTTGATTGGCTTCCTATCTTGGGTTGGATGGACTAAAATCCGTAGATCTACTCCAAGACTATATGTATTGGTAGGCCTGGCAATGTTACCATAGTCTCATGTAGGGGTGTTGTTACTAATGCTATTAATTTGTCTTTCTACTTGAGAGTATGATCCGATGTAGACATACCGTTATCCATATTCATCATTTCAGTCGAATGACGTTCACTGTTGGACATAGGCCTCCCCCAAGTGTTATCCATATTACCATACCATTATCGAAGTAAATAGAGTACGTAAGGTCGTTAGCAGGTGGCGTTCTGTAACTAATACCTATATCCCATGGAAAAAACGCGATTTTTTTTGTATTCTAAATAGGTGCCCATTTATGTTAACGAAACATCACGAACTTCGGAATTCTTACCCACTCAAATGATATCTTTTCTCGAGACTTTTATCTGCATATTCCTGGTGTTTTGTAAAACTATTCTAATTAAATATCTTTCTAACCATCTCATTAATAATCTGTATTTTTTTATCTTACAAGCTACCTCTAAAACTTTATTTTATCGATCTTGTAACAAAATTATGCACGATTTCACTAACAGCACACAAGGCATGACTGCAATGCCTACAAATTTTTGCAGAGTTGCGCATTACAAAATACAATGCGCTTATATTAAGACATTAATTTTTTAATATGAAAATAAATTCTACAGGTATAATATATTATTATAAATGTCAAAAATTAAACCATCATGCAAAATAAATAAGCCATTCAGATCATAGAGTTCGCAAACCATACCTAGGTTTATGATATTTCGAAAAACTTTGAATACGATGACTTAATTTTATGAGAAGTGATGCAATGCAATGAAATCGTTGTCACTGGCATTACTCGTAATTAGCAAGTCTAGTGTCTAAAACTCAAATAAATCATAATAATGAATTCTAGTCAACCGGTAATGTGTAAATTATATAGATTTTGGTCTATATTTAACCGTACCTGTAATTATGGGCAACTGAAACATGTACTATTACTTAAAATCAATGTGTGTAAAAGATATAAGCAGGGAAGGAATTGGATATAGATAATTACCCGGACCCCGAGGACAAGAAATAGGACCCCGAGTATACATAATAAAATTAATGTGAAATTAAAAATTCTTCTGGCTATAAGTATCATAATTTAATTTACTTACAAATACTCAGGTCCTTTTTGTTTGTGGGTTTAATGTAAGGGTTCTATTTCCGTGTGCCCTAAAATTACATCACTTCCTTGCCTGCTCTTGGCACACTTTTTCGGCTCCGCATTCAGTATTGTAGTATAGAATACCTAGGCAAAGCATAAAATAAATAATATGTCATATATTACCTTTAGTTTTAGGTATTCTATACATTACCTAGGTATTGTATAGAATATCGGATTACACAGATTGCTGGTAACATAAATAATATCCTTTTGCATATTTTTCATCACTTGACGCTAAAAAAATATGCCAGCAAAATTTAATTCGAGAGTGTGCCATTACTCTTTGAGCATACTAGATAGACACACCTTTTTAAGTCCGAAAGAATGTCATTAGTATAAATTATGTAATTGAAGTGAGGGAGGAGCGCACAAATCAATTATTATTTATTGTATTTTTATTCTAGATCTTTATGTAGTGAAATTATTAATGTCAATTTGTGTTCTTATTCTAACCTAATTAGGACCATAAAGTTGTTTGTCCAAAACTGCCGAGCGAAGGCCCCTTCTTTCTTGTGTGTAAAGGAGCCTTTTATTTATTTATAATCTAGTAGTTACCCTATTTTATTTTTTTCGCAGAATGTGGATCACAAGGCGAAATTCCGCTCTAAGAAGGGCCAATTGCCATTCGTGGAGTTAAACGGTGAAGAGGTAGCAGACAGTACTTTTATCATCAAAGAACTCTCGGATAAGTTCAACAAAGATCTAGATTCGGGTACGTACATTTTGTTTTTGAGTATCCTTTTGTTTAGAAGATATTGGAAATGACACAAGCTTTACACATATTTAAATTATTGTTATTGTGATTGTTAGTAGGTGTAGGTTGTCTAATTAAATTAATTGGTTAATAATAACTAATATCCCGAATCACTCATAGTTTCTATTTTTTTTTTAATTTCTGTTCCTGAATTGTACAAGGTAGTAATGTAGGCCGTGCGTCATCTGTAGTGGGCGGGGGTTGGGGGTCAGTAATATACGTTATATTCAACACAAATTTTCTCGGAAAACCAGGCGGGTTGAGCTGAGTCCTAGTTCCCTAGATAATTCTGGCACGATGCGCATGTGCATAACCTAGGTAGTGGATCGAGGCTTGCCTGATTTGACCTATTTGTTATATACAGCTCTGACAGCGGAGCAGCGGGTCGTGGCTCACGCTATGATATCCATGATCGAGAACCATCTGTCTTGGGTGGTTCTATGGTGGCGTGCTAAGTATCCGGAGAGTGTTATCAAAGGATATCAAGTGAATCTTCAGAACGCGCTCAACACCCGCCTGCCAAACCCGATCCTCAACTTTTGCTACAAGTTAACTGCTGCCCGCAAGGTACGTATAATAGATCTACTTGATTTTTTTTTATTTGATGTAAACTAGTGCTTGACCGCGATCTCTCACCTGATGGTAAGCAGGATTAGGATGAATGTGTAATGTGAATTAAGGATGATTACTTGTGGATTAGGGTGAATGTTTTCGTTCTTAATCAATTTGCAATTTAAATATTATATTTAAATTTGTATTAGAAATAGATTCTTCTTTGTCTTATTTGTACTTTTATAATTGCGTCCGGATGTTACAAAGCCATTTTGCTCGGAAACTATTGGAGCGACGGTGTCTTTGTTTTTTGGCGATTTTTTATAAAAATTATCTAAGTACTCTTTAGGTACTGCTGACGCAAAAAAATAAACAAAACTGTGTCCAAAAGTGGACGTCTTTCGGCTGAAATGATGAAGATTATGATTATAATAATAAGTCATAATTAAGTAATCAAAATTAAACCTATTAAATCAATAATATAATGAAATCATTAGTCTTGCATGGCTAACTGATACAATCTAGGTTAAACAAGATTAATGGTGCGGATTTTATTTTTGGTCGGACACCGATATACCTTTTTATCAGTTATTATTATAACTGTATAACAATATAATACGAGTATTTGAAATTTAAAATAAGCTTTACAGGCATTCCGTCCCACCTGAGACTGTAATGAGCGACTTTAGTAACGTCTCATCGCTCGAAGGCTCCATACAAAAATATGGCAGGTGGATCAATTTTTAGACCTTTTGGAAACGCTTTTGCTGGACCGGAACTTTATTAGATATTGACGACCGGAAACCGAAAAATCATAAAGAAAAAGTACCCCGTATTCTTACTGAACGTTAGTGTTACTGATCAAAATTAAATAGGTTAAAAAAACGAGTATATAATAAAAAAATAAAAGTAAGTACATAGGAAAAAAACACTTTTTTTATTTGTCTGCAACAAACTTTGAATTTTGCTTCAACCTTTTGTTCTAAGCTACCTCCCCACCAATTTTCAGCCAAATTGGATCAACCGTTTTTGAGTTATAAATAACACGACTTTCTTTTATAGAGGTAATACTCGGTCCAATCGGTCCATAGAGTGTGCTGTGTGACCGAGTTGTACTTCATGTATTATTATTATTAATTCGTGCACTAAGTCACGCAAATTAAAAAAAAACAGGCAAGTGCGAGTCGGACTCGCGCACTGAGGGTTCCGTCCGTACAAACCTACATAGGATAACAGTTAATTTCCGAATCGAGTAACGAAGTTTTTTATAAATCGCGAAAAATTGTTTTTGTGTCGTAGGTATAATATATATTATACCTATAAATTTTAGGGTACTTCCCGTTGACCAAGAACCCTGAAATTTTGCAAAAAGCAAGGTCTTTTAGTACAGGTATAGGAATAAATCTGAAAACAGAAAATTTGTTGTTACGTCAATTTATTTTTGCAATTTGGAAAAAACTTTGAGAATTGAACTCTTTAAATATACATAGTATGTTTGTATGGAATCCTCAGAGCGCGACTCCGACTGGCACTTGCCCAGCTTTTTTTGCTTTTGAGGTACGGAACCCAAAAAAGGAAAATATTGTAAATTGTAATCAAATGTAAAGCCCTTGAATAATATATGATTTTACTAATAAACTCAAAAAAGAATCGAGAAACCTAAAAGTATCGAGCATAAAACAAACAAACATATTTAAGTACATTATTTTTCCCCACTCCCTACAAACTGTACACTATAAACGACCTCGTTTAGCGCTCTTTCTATTTGTGAAAACCGCTTGATAGTCCGTAGCGTGGTTTAAGACACAAAATAGATAGGTACAGAAGACAATCTCAAGTATGTACTTCACTTTTTATACCTACGCTCGGTGGACGCACACTAATGCGCGTTTTAGCCGGAATTATTCGACGAGTGATCCGAGACGCGACCGAGACATCGTGTCTGTGAGCGGTGTCTATGTGTGCGTTGCTCGAGCGCGCTTTGTATATAGATTGACTTCTGTACTTCTGTACCTATATATTTTGTGTTTAAGAGATAGAGGGTAAATAGAAAGACAGTCGATGAAAAGCGACATTGTTTTGTACTAAGATTTAAGAAATGAATCATGTTTAGACCTACATTTACGTTAGTTATAACTTATAAGTATAATTTTCCTCATTGATATGAAAATATGTTGAAAATTTATTTCAGGGCATGAAAAAAGCGAAGGCCCATGGAATTGGCGTGCACTCGCAAGAAGAGATCCTTGAATTTGGGAAAAATGATCTCCGAGTTCTTTCGGATCTTCTGTCAGATAGACCTTTCTTTTTCGGAGATGAGCCAACTCTTGTAAGTGTTTATTTTACTTGGTTTACAAATAATTTAGACCGCTCTGTTTAGTTGGAAAAAAAGAGCGCGAAACAATCGCAGGCTGACTTAGTTTATGTGAATTATAATAGCAATTCTTTTGTTTAGCTACATGTTATACTCATATGTCATTCACTCATATGCTAATTTAGTCTTCGTATCTTAGGGCCAACGCCGCGTTAAGCGGGCGCTCGCGCGGGTATCGTGTGCAGCGGCCCTCCTAGCGGAAACCGGATAATTACCTTCGCAGTGTCACTAGTTCAATTTTATCGGTGTGCATGTAGCCGTGTCGATGGAGAACTTTAATGTATTATTACATAGAAATGCGGCGCGGCGAGCCGCGACGGGGCATTTTTGTATGAGACCGCGCGGGTCCGCTTAACGCAGCGTCGGGCCTTATAGTTTGCGGTGTGGCCTGTGTCGGTAATTCACATTTCATGGTTTTATCATAGATACCGAATTGTTTTCTTTTGTTCCCCCGGTACCCTAATGGGATTCCAAAAGATAAGATAAAGTGTTTAAAAAACATAGCATTGTAATTGTACAACAGTTTATAATAAACAAGTCACTCGCCCCGGTTTCGCACAGGTGCAAATTATATACATACTAGATAATATAAATATCTGTCTCTATTATCGCTCTTTCTATTATTGATAAAACCGCAACAAAATCGGTTGCGTGGTTTAAGAGAAGTTAGAGAATAAACCGACAGATGCGGAAAGTCACTTTGTTTTATGTTGTCTCCATATGTATTTCTAATAAATTATTATAATTGCTACACCAATCCAATCGGTGGACATAGGTATTTAACGAATGAATGCTTTGTCATGAACCTTATAGGAAATGGTAATGAAACATACTGTCTTTGTCTTCAGCTGGATGTGGTTGCGTTCGCGAACCTCGCACAAGTCCACTTCATCGACAAAGAAGTGCCGCACCCGCTGCGAGACGCCATGAGCGAGCTGTTCCCGAACCTTGTCGGGCTGGTGTCGCGTATCAAGGAGCGCGCCTTCAACGACTGGGATGACATCTGCTCCTCGCTCGACCTCAACGCGCATCTGCCCAAGCCTGTCAAGGAGGCCAAGGAAGCCAAGGAAACCAAGGAAGGCACCGGCCCAAATGAGAAGCAGCCGCTACCTGATGAACCCGAAAAGGGCAAGGTAACGGCACTAGCACTACAGACATCATAAAAAAAAAACTGTCACACTTAGTAAATCTAAATATGTAAATCTAAGCTTATATTGTAATCTCAATGTTACAGGGCGACGAAAAAGAAAAAGAACTAGAAAAGGAAGCAGATGAGAAAGGCAAGGACAATGAGAAAGAGAAGTAAACGAAGACACCATGTACGGCGCTGAATTTCATTATACCGTGTAATAATAAATAACAAGTTGATATATACTCTTAAGAGTCAGACTCGTCGTAGATTCTGTATATTATAAGCGTGTAAATCCATTTGTCTTTCCCGTTACTTTCTGTTTAGGGGTCGCGAATGCGTCTTTATTGTAATATTCTTGTGCTCTCCATTCTTATATTATAAAGAGTTCACGTGATGTCGTGTCGTATATATATACCATTTTGTCTTAGAGAGAAATTTTGTTTAATTCAAAAATATATGTATTTACGAAAGTAGTTTGTGTAATGTTCAATGCTAATGTGTTTGTAATATTTGATAATTCTGTCATTTAATGTTTGAATGATTCAAATCAATATGATAAGTATTGCAGTTTATAAGGTACTTACAGAATTAGGCAAGCATTTTATCCAAAATGATTAATAGAATATGTAATTAATTCGAGATAGTCCACTTGCATCGCGTCAATGTATCGTCATGTATGGAACTGGAGTCTGCAGGTGGTTCGCCTGAAGCAATGTGACCACCAGGCGAATACTCGTCATTAGGGGTGGGGGCAGTATTGCGGCAAGTTGCTTCAACGTTTCTGTTACCTATCATTTTCGCATCGTTGCTGTATGAAATAGTCTGTAACTGTCTGTTTCCATCTATAGAGTCCGTAGTATTCTGACAGGGTCTATGAACAGGGCTATGAAGGCTATTTTAAATTATCGTTATTATTACAAATTGAGACACGCCCATTACTACCCTCTTAAAATAAAGCGTCGTATATTT
Source organism: Mythimna ferrago (assembly GCA_910589285.2). NCBI lineage: Eukaryota > Metazoa > Arthropoda > Insecta > Lepidoptera > Noctuidae > Mythimna > Mythimna ferrago. The sequence goes on along the minus strand of OU342673.1, from coordinate 11,472,287 downwards.
GAGAATATGTTTTCACAAATCACACTTTACATTAATATTTTGGCGTCAATGGCGCTCTATCTCATTTTCTATTTTGTAAGTCTAGTATATTTGATACCAAAAATTGGCTGATTTAGATAAATTGGAAAGAATGATTTCTTAAAAACAGCTCTTCAACTCTAAAGTAAGAGCGAATGTGTATAATTAGACTGTTTTGAGATTCTTGTACTTTATTGGTTTATCTTTATACAAATAAAATTTACAATTTACAAAATTTTTGATAATCGAAAAACCTGGAAGACTGTTTTTCATGTTAATAATAATTCATAGTCCGTAAAATTTTGATATTGTATTAATTGTTAAGGTTTAGAAAAAAATATACTCAAAATTTATAGTATTTATGAGATTTCATGCATTATAATTATTCAGTCGATGACCTAGTAATTGCTTAACACACGTCTTTCACAGAATCGAGAAATAGCGAAAACTTGACGCGGCTTATTCCAACAATGGTTACACATATTACGACGTAACATAGTCGTACCCACTATTACGACTGGCCGTTGCTCGCGTTGCCTGGTTCTGCGATTTTGACGACTACGTCACGTCTGTTTCATAATAATGCACATTTTCATCCTCATTCATTTGTATAATTTTTAACAAGCTCTTATTGTCTATTGCTATGTTTAGACATGTTTTGTAAAATAATCAATTAAGACTGTGCTCATTATTCATTCCTTAAACGTTTGGTTGAAGCCAGAATTACGACTGAATAATTGAATGAAATTTATTTATTTTCAGAAATGTTTGTGCTCTAGGGTTGACCGGCGTTAGGCACTGAAACAGGCTTAGATCTATATATTTAGGTATAAATCACTAAAGTACATTCCAGTTTCACACATCATTTTCACGATAGAGTTTAAAAGTTAAGTATCGATCAGGTTGTTGGCAGTACGCGATGAAGTCGAACGGTTAACTTTAAAATTTGTAATAATTATAAGAAGGTTTTCGCGCCGTGGCTTCAGAGTAGACGACAATGTAAGTCGGTTTGTAGATAAGCACGGTACATAAAACATTACCTGTGCTTTTAGCTCCATCTTTTCATCTCAAATTGATTAATGTTAGGGTTTAAAATTATAAGTATGGATAGGTTTTGAAATTGCTACTTGTTTATGTCAAATAAATGGTAATCATAGAATAATAGTTATTGCACGTAACCAAGATTACGTTAGTGTAAGAGGAGTTGTGGTAAGGACGAGGTGAAGGCCCGCTCCGCACATATTATTAAAAAAAAAAAAATATTAAAAAGACAAAAAAAAAAATTTGGTTCCGATTTCGTTTGTCTTATAAAATTTTGATTTGAATTCTCCGGGGAATGGTTGACGTTTTTGGTCCCTCCCGACAACCGCTGACCATCACTGCCATTAGATACAGATATAAGGAATTAAGAATAAGAAAGTATATAGTTTAGAGAATGATGTACTATACTAGTCGTCGCGTACGCATTCGCTGTAGGTTAAAACGCGGCGAACTAGCCTCTGAGTAGCTGTTGCCGCGTTCCATTAATTCATATATTATGTAGTATGTATGATACGATATAATAGCGTTTATTTAATAATAAGGCTGAAGATTTGTCCGACCATCCAGTATGAAAGCCTGTTTCAGTGTGATGCGATATATTGACAGAGCTGGCTGCTTGTGAACTAGCGCGAACACGCGGTCGCTACGTAATTGTATGAGATGTCTTCATTCTTGTATGTAGTTGTGGAACTTCTAAGGGTAATTTCAAAATGACTATGTTCGCAAACATAGGATTTAACTTACGACTAATATTTAAGCGTCACAATAATATTAAATGTCATACTCCCATTGTAACGTGTTAAATTTTTGAGACATAAAGAAAAACGAGAGCATGTCGTGACCATCATCGGTTTATTTACGATTTAAAAGATATAAGGGGTTTGGATTATTTCAGCTATATTACTGGATTGACAAGTTCACAAAGAATGCTCACTACTGTCATTTTTTAGGATAGAATACAATAGCTTATCGATATTATCACCATGACTATTCACACTCATTATAAAATTGTTTTAAGTTAGTACCTATTATACAAATTAATCATAATTACTCATATGTTATAAGTATTTCAAGTATGTATGTTTATACTATTTAGAAACGTAGGGAAACCTAAGAAAAAATAACATTGTAATATCTATAGTTACGTTTTTTCTGTAATGATTATTCATTCACTTAATATAACTAGTGATTGTGGTTTTCAATTAATGTGTCAATATTTAAACTTAAGTATAAAGTAGATAGTAATATAATGGTCATCCATAACGACGAAACAACTGAGCTTCGACACTACGGTCGACACATACTTTAAGAATTTCAAGTGTAATATTCTGTCGCCATTAAAAATATACTATATCTACTAAACTAAATACTGCAAAGTGATTCGTCGTGACTCTACTTCACGTCGAGTTGCGGAGCAGGAGAGTTTTTATTATTTCTTAATCCTTATCATTAGGGAGCGTTCAAGTATTACGTAACGCAATTTTTTAAGATTATAGAAATGTAACGCACCGTTTCTGTACCCCTTCATCCCCCTCCCTAAACGTTATGTAACATTTAAGTGACCATTAAAGTTTCAATTATGTTATGGAAAGGTTTGCCAGCTTAGGAAACCAAAATAAAAGAAACGTACAATGCTATTGAGGGTTTCCCCGTAAACGAAAAGGGTTGCTGATTTGGAAGATTCTAATTCCTTAGCTTTTTTTTATTAAAATAAAAAAAAAAATGTTACGTAGCGCGTTGTTTAAATACTCCCCTTGTAACGCACCGTAACGTTTTACAAGACCCCCCCCCCAAATTGCGTTACGTAATACTTGAACGCTCCCTTAGTTTAAATTTATAGACATCATCTATTACAAAAAATAACGCTTAGTTAAATCAGCATGTGTCGTAGTGTGGCTGACACTAGCATGGTGCATTTTATGGGATTATAATTTTGATAACACAAAAATGTCGTCGCTAAATATTCGTTGGCCACTGCTTCAAAGTTATTAGCGTTTTAATGTGCACGACCTATAAAGAGTAACTTCCCAGTTTGATGTCTCAAAACCTAGTGACCGACAAATTCCGATATTTGGTGACTTCCACTGATTAGGGTCAGTGCAGACAGGACTCTCGAAGATCCACTTTATAATTATTGAAATAAAATGAATACACCGCTAAATTTTAATCGTTTTAATCCCGCGGAGGGTCGATCTAGTACATGAAACACTATCGATTTGTAAAGATAACATTAAAAAATAAAGTACCTCTTTTTCAAAACTCGTATTCACGCATGTACGAAATTAGTATCTTTTTAATTATAATACAAATCGATCGACCCTCCACGGGATTAAAACGATTAAAATTTAACGGTGTATAATTATGCGTGAACCTGACAAAAATTGCTCGTGCGTCTTCGAAGGTTCGGCACGCTCAGTGTCGATTCGTGGTGAACATCCGATGACGAGTCTAGGTAGGTACCTACCTCAAAAAACAGTGATTCTTTATATAAGTACATGAAAGCAATGTGAGGAATGTGCGTAAAATCTAAAGCATTGTGCTTTTATAAAACTATAGATGTTTAGAAAACTAGTGAGCCGCCAGCCTGATATAAGCGGTGGAGCACACAGTCGAGGTGTGCCCTGCTTGGGCGGAGCATCGCCGTGCCCTCGTGGTGGCGATCGGCGGCGGAGACCTCTCGCGCCGGGCCTTGGTTGAGGCCATGGTCCGGAGCGAGGAGGAGTGGCAGGCGGTCGCCGACTTCTGCGAAGCAGTAATGCTCGCAAAGGAGGAGGCCGAATGCATCAGGCAACGGCGTTATCGCCGCCGCCGTCGCCGGGATTCTGATCCCGATTTCCGGCCAACGTAGACGCGGGCTTGCGGACAGTGAGCAATGGGTAGCTCACTGTCCGGCCGTCCGGTAACTGTCCGGACCAAGCCCAAGTCGTCGACGGCGCGCACTGTTTCCGCGCGCCTCAAGGAGTTGTCAGCAACAGCAGAGACCCAGCCGGGTCGAAGCCTACTGGGGCCAGGGTTATCCGAAAGGGCGCTCGAGCCCCGGTATGAAGGCTAAAAGGAACGGGGTGGGTCTTTTAGTCAGTAAGAGTCTGACACTATCTCCCGCTCCGCCCAAGGGCGGGGGATGTCTATGCATGATTTTTTCCCACCACAAAAAAAAAGCCTGATATAAGAATGACGGGTGTACTTTTGACTAGGTAGTAGTAACCTACTACTACTAAGTACCTATTGAGTAATTTGCTAAGATCAAGAAGTGGTAGGTTAGTATGAAAACACTAGAGCAGCAATGATCCCGCAATGTGCTCGAACGTACCAAAAGAAGAATCGGATGCGGCAAGAGGTTCAAAACTGAGTTCACAACGGTCGTTGGATAGCTATTTAGTTCTTAGTAGCATTCATAAACAATAAACATTTTGTGACGTAGCTGTCCCTGTGGTTTCATCTGCGTCTTTGGTTCCTGCTCCGCTTCCGCTTCTTGGGTCGAAGCGTGAGGTTATGCAGCCTTCCTCAAATTATGGACTAGTTCTTGAGATTATAGCGCTCAACCAAATAAAAAGCTCAACAACCGCTAACAATAAGTCAATTACAACCAACAACGAATCAAGAACAGTCAATAACAATAACAAGTCGACAACCGTTAGCAATAGTCAGTACCAAGTCGTCAATAGCCAACAACACCCAACTACTCGACAAAAGTCCTTAATAACCAACAACAGCCAAAATCAAGTCAATGACTACAATCATCAACCACCAGACGGGCAGTTTCCCATCAGACAGGCAGTTTCCCACCAGACGGGCAGTTTCCCACCAGACATAACACCCGTCTGGTCGGAGGATCCTCCCTTTATCGAATCCGACTCGGCTGGGCAGCATTCGGGAAGCTGCGCGGTGTCTTCTCGTCCAATATAGGTACCATAGTGTCTCAAGACAAAAGTCTATGACCAGTGCGTGTTGCCAGTGATAACATGGCTCCGAAACGTGGTCGCTTGCAATTGGCCTCATAAGAAGACTCAAAGTCACTCAAAAGGCAATGGAAAGAGCTATGCTCGAAATTTCCTTGCGGGATCACATCAGAAATGAAGATATCCGCAGGAGAACCAAGGTTACCGACATAGCTCGAAGAATCGCCAAACTTAAGTGGCAATGGGCAGGGCACATTACACGCAGAACAGATAAACGATAGGAACGAAAGGTTCTGGAGTGGCGACCGCGTACCGGAAAATGCAGCGTTGGATAGCCTCTTACAAAGTGGTCCGATGACCTGGTCAGGGTCGCGGGAATCCGATGGATGCGTGCCGCTCAGGACCGATCGTTGTGATGACGCTTGGGGGAGGCCTATGTACAGTAGTGGACGTCTTTCGGCTAATATTGATGATGATGATAGTTTGGAAGACGAATAACGAGAGGTGCTCATGATTAGGACGAACTCAAGAAGGCGGAGTGGAGAACCTACAGAAGATATTAAAAGCTTAAAACTAGCGTACACTGAAATGTTACATACGTGATAACGGGTGCCACGAAGTGGTAATTTGAGTTTAGGAAAAAGATAGAAGTCGGCTGGAGCCATATCTGGCGAATATGGTGGCTGCTCGATGGTATTTGTTGAGTGTTTGGTCAAAAAGTCGTTCACAATGATGGCCTTTTGCGAAGGCGTATTATCGTGATGCAAAATCCAAGAATTTTCTTTCCACAAATCTGGCCTTTTTCGTCGAATTTGCTCTCTTAAATGCCGCATAACGCTCAAATAATATTCTTTATTTACCGTTTGACCTTCCGGTAAGAATTCCGAATGCATAACACCGCAATAGTCAAAGAAAACAGTCAACATGACTTTGACTTTTGATCGACTTTGGCGTGGGTTTTTCGGTTTTGGTTCAGTTGGAAGGCGCCACTCCGAAACTTGTTGACTTGTTTGCATGTCAAATTCGTAAACCCACGTCTCGTCGCCAGTAATGCGTTTCATGAATGTTGGGTCGGAATTGACTCGTCCCTCAGCGACTCTCATGCGATTGAGTTTTTGGAGAAAATTCAGGTCTTTTGGGACTAGCCGAGCGACAACATGTTTCATACCCAAATGATTAGTTAAAATGGTACGGATCGACTCGTGAGATACAGAAAGTTCGGCGGCTATCTCTCTCAAACTTGAATAAAGATTTTCAGTCACTATTTCCTTCACTTTGGCGATGTTAACTTCAGTTGCAGAGGTTGATGGCCTACCAGAGCGAGGCAAATCTTCCATCACATTTCGACCGCTTTTGAATGCTTTGCACCACTCATAAGCACGTGTTTTTGATAAAGTCGATTCACCGTAAGCCTTCTGTAACATTTTCAGTGACTCCGAACACGAAATTCCATTGGCGATGCAAAATTTAAGACAAACTCTTTGTTCGATGTTTTTGTCCATTATGAAATTCGCAATACACACTAGATATGATATAACTAAAAACAGCACTGTATTTAATATAAATAACAGATGCAACTAGGCTTGCCAACTTCAAAATACGAATTTGCGGGAAATAATGATCTCAAATGCGGGACCTGGGTTTAAAAAGCGAGATCAATTGAATTTTGTATAGAATCCAAAAAAACGTGAACTTTTCTTTGTAAATCAGCATGTGAAGTAAAATAAAACACCCTGTAAGATAAAAATACCTACCTATATATTTTAAACTGTAACATAAAAGGTGTATTTTATACTTAACCTTTCAATCGTGGAAATTACAGACACAATAGAAAGAAAATAGGTGCGCGAACGCCGGCGTTCGCTGGGGGTTTAATGAATCACTTCTTAAATGAGTATTTTTCTAGAGACTTGGTACTCTTCAAGATTTTTTTATTTTTAAGGACGAAATTGTAAAAATCTTTGCATGCGTAAGAAAAATTAACTTTAACTTGCAGCTCTGACTTCACAGAATCCACATGAAGGCGATTTCGCGCATTGGTCCAAGCATTATTATACATAGAGAAAAGACCCTCTCTGCTGCTGCATTAGAACACGGAATAGATGCAATGTATTGAAATATTTTCAGCAAGTTCCACGTGTTTGATGCCGACAATATCTTGTGCCACACTTCATAGACTGACGCTTTTTTGAGTACTCTCATTGGCTCGCTCTTCATCTTCAATGACTTTCTTTAAAGATTCTTTCACAGTACAAAACTCCTCTCCGCGGTCGGTCGGCAGGGCCGGTTTATGCATGTCGGGGCCCCTAGGCAATGCTCGTCTCGGGGCCCCCCCTACCCTTTTCTGACTTCTTATTATATTTTGTGTCTTACACTTTATTCATAATTACGTTGTTTTAGGGTTCCGTAGTCAACTACAAACCCTTATAGTTTCGTTTAAATCGTCAAAAATGGTTTATATTGGTATTAAACGGATGGGTTTAATTAGTTTTAAACCGGCCTTACGTCTGTAATCAGGTGAATAAAATATGTAAAAAATAATAAAACGTACGTATTAACGTACGTAGTACATTGTAACTTCAGTTTATGAAACTTTAGTTTACACTATTTTAATTTTCTCATCGTTTCATCGATTTTCTCGAAGCCCGAAGCACTTCTGCAGTCTTTGCAAACAAATATCCAATACTAAGATCTAAAATCGTAAGTTTTCAAACACAAACTGTAAAACTCTCTTTTTTATTACGGCCGTAAAACTCGCAAACATATTCGTCGAAGTGAAAATTCAGCGATTAAACAGTACGAAAATGTTGTCAATGATACGTATTGAACGAATCGGGGAATGCCCCGGTTATGCGAACGAACTAAAACCGCCAATCTTATGAAAGTAGCGTGGCCATAGAATATGGTACCTTTAAAAATTCCGTAAAAATATATATTATTCTACAATATATTTAGCAAAAGATCTTCGTTTTATAAATTTAAAAAAATATTTTAAAATATTGATTTAATAAATATTACTAACTACGTTTCGTTTTTCCATATAGTTGATTGATTCAATTTTATATTATGTAAATTGATATAAACAAAATTATCAGCAAAAGCCAATGAATATGTTCTGCACTCACACCTTGCTGATGAAAGATTGTGTTTTATAAACTCCATCTGTTGACAGTTTTTCGCATAATCGCATTTCGATGCATTCGCATAATTCGATGAGCAATCCAATGCTAGGATTGCTCATCGAAATTTCAAATTATTTTTTTACTGTTTTTAAACGTAGTTTTTTTTTTCCTGAAGCGCGGGGCCCCTGAACCTGGCGGGGCCCCTAGGCAGTTGCCTATATTGCCTAATGGATAAAACGGCCCTGTCGGTCGGTGTAGGTATATGACGTGTGGTACGTATGTCGTAGCTAATTCCGAAAAGCGGGATATTTAGCGTCCCGCATGCACCCTGAGCGGGACGCCTCGTTAAAGGACTCAGAAACGGGACGTCCCGCGTATAGCGGGACGGTTGGCAAGCCTAGATGCAACTCAAACTCCGCGCCAAAATGGAAAACAGTTGTGTCAATCTAGCAACAACAAAAAATCTAAAATTTGAATTTGGAACCATAAACAAATCATCCATTCCCGATACTTTTTTGACTGAATGTACACCGCTAAATTTTAATCGTTATAATCCCGTGGAGGGTCGATCCGGTACATGAAACACTATCGATTCGTAAAGATAAAATTAAAAAATAAAGTACCTTTTTTCAAATCTCGTATTATTACGCATGTACGAAATTAATTTCTTTAAGAAAACATTAGCTGAGCGAGTTCAATGACCTGTAGGTAGTTTGTTCGCAACGCCGACTATTAACTACAGGTCATTGAACTCGCTCAGCTGATGTTTTCTTAAAGAAATTAATTTCGACAATATTTAAGGATTTGATGAGTCTTTGGGATTCAGGAGCAATACCAAACCATAAACCAAGTTTTTATAAAAATCTACTGGCAATGGATAACTCCATTGCGGTTTCCAATGACTGAGGAGGAAGACTAGTTTTTCTAATATTGCATTTTTTTTTCCGTCGAGAAGACTAGTACCTACCTACTTTGTGTTCAGTAGCCTGATTCACGTAAAATCAAACAAGCCAAATTATCGTTGAAATTTTATAGTGGTTCGATCGAAGTCCTATCCAAAAGCGGTATTCACGATCTATCGACTTATTTCCAGTTACATTAATAAGTGTTCTACCAGGATAATGTAATACAGATTTTTTTTTAAATCGACGAATTTCAAATGTCTTTAAAATCGGTAGGTATCGTTCAAACTCGATTGATAGATGTGACTACGGAAATGGTCTAAACGACTAAGTCGCTACGATATCGTTACAGTTTTCATTACGTGAATCGGGCTACAGGAGGATAAATACATGATTACCTATATTTTTTATTCTATAAAATATCTGTATTTTGTTTTATCCTTTTATGAAAATTATTATAATAATAATAATATTCCACAACTATCACACAGCGCCGTCTAGTCCCAAGCTAAGCAGAGCTTCTGTTATGGGTACTAGACAACTGATAAACATATTTATATACTTCTAAATAGATACATATTACAGATAAATTACACCCAGACACAGAACAAATGATCGTGCTCATCACACAAACATTTGTCCTGAGTGGGAATCGAACCCACGACCTCCGGCGTAGCAGTCAGCGTCACTAACCACTAGACCAACAGGCCTGTCGATTATATCACGCATTAACAAAGATGTACCTATTGCATAAATTAAAACTGACCTTATTAACATTAATATAGATGCAAACGATCTTTCCAATCACATTACAGCAGAACAATGTACTGTAAACAAGCGTGTAAATAGTTATAGCTGGGTTAATCACATTACAGCAGAACAATGTACTGTAAACAAGCGTGTAAATAGTTATAGCTGGGTTCAAAACAAAACCTCATCGGAGAATATGTAACATTACGTTACGTTTTATTCGTTGTGTATTATTACACGAATAAACGTGTAGGTAATGATTTAAGTATTACATGAGTAAATATTACTGAGACATAAATTTCACAAGAGTAAAATCAATAAATAGTTTTTCATGAATTTCTTGAAATTCATTGATGTTTTAAAAAAATATAAATATACAAGTACATATATAGTTTATTTTTTTACTTTTAATTTGAGTAAGTACACTATTTAAGTCTACATACCTATCCTAACTAATATTATAAATGTGAAAGTGTGGATGTTTGGATGTTTGTTACTTAATCACGCAAAAACGGCTGAACGGATTTAGATGAAATTTGGCATGCAAATAGCCTTTGACATGGAAAAGAACATACAACAGATTAACACGTATAAACAAACAAAAGACTCTCGGTTCATTATTAGAGGAAAGTGACCAAATATGGGATAGTATCCCTAATATGGAATACCAGCATTTCTCATAAATGGAAACACACATGCAACAAACAGTATTTGTCTCTTTCTTTCTATGCCCATTCGCGCATACAAGTTGTCAATACGCCGGTCGAGCGAGCTCTTTCGCCGTGTTGACAGGGACTCAAACTGTAACCGTAATAATGTGTTTTAACACTGTTTTTTTAAACAGTTATAACAGAAAAACACTTAAATGTAACAGATACAATAATGTTACCGAATGAAACTGTAACCTTTTATACAATACTTTTGATTCGGTAGCACTTCTTAACACATAGTTAAGAAGTGCTACCGAATCAAACTGTAACCTGTTATATGTGTTAATAAGTGTTAATATGTGTAACTGAAATAATTGTACAGTACCATAAATAAGTAAATTGTAACTTTGGCAACGCTGCGTTTTCCTGTTACACTTATTAACACTGTTAACACTTTTATATCTGTTACAGATATGTTACGGTTACACTTTTTTAAGTGTTTTGGGTTAACACATTGAAAACACATATATAAGTGTTACATTTTTAATTCTGTTACACATTCAACATGTAACACTTATAATTCTGTAACCTTTATGAAAGTGTTTTTAAGTCCCTGGTGGTGACAGTGTTTTGTTTTGTCACTGCCGCTAAACTTTTTATGGTACGTAAAATATATATATTGTTCGTACTAAAAGTGTACACAGTGCTGTTTATATAGTTTGTAGAGATTGCTAATATGTCCTATTTTATGTTTTAGTGGTATTTGATTGTATTAGATACTATCTTTACTATAAAATTATGAATGTCAGTTTGCAGTCGTTGGGAAATCCAAATATGGACAGATCATAGTGTCTAATTATGGAATTCAGATGATGATTCAGATAATATGGTGCTATTTGATACAGACAGTGAGCTCGACGTTATGATAGGAAATTCAGCTCCAGACTCTCAAGATGCTGAATGTATTTTCTGTGGGATGCTATTTTCTAGCGAAACTCATGGGGAAAATGGATCAAGTGCCTTATGTGTGGGCTCTGGGCACATAATGATTGCTGGTCCAGAGTTTGATACTTGGATTTGTGATTTTTGTAAATAATTATATTCCTTTAATTGTTAAACCAAAGTTTTCAAAGATTCTTATGTAAGTTAAGGTTAATTTTTGATATTGTTAATAGTATTCTATATTTGGGGTACCTATTCCATATGTAGATCCCTACCTATATCATTATTTAGTAATAAAAAAAATCATACTTAAAACTAATTATTATAACAAAAAAATATATACGAAATAAAGCTCAAATATTCATTGTTCATTATTGCTACAAAAAGATTTTTATTTATAACATTTGTGCAAATTATGTCTAAAAAACAAAATGGTATTCCATATTTGGTCAATTTCCTCTAGGGAATACAATCCCGCAAGCACGGGATCCCGCAACTGCGAGATCCCGCACCTTTTCTGCGGGATCGAAAATGCGGGATTAGTCATGCGGGATCCCGCAGGTCTGCGGGATTGAAGTTTTTCATAAGAAAATTTGATTCCGACGACTTGCCGCCCTTTTGATTATTTATTAGACCCAGTTCATCCTCATTAAATAGTGATGAAACAAGTTTACATGGAACTCGTGACATTTTTTACAGTTAAACAGTTTTTGAGTTTCAATTTTGTGTTCTATCAGTCCTGTATCGCAACTGGAACGAAACGTCAAACGTAAATGTCAGTTTAGGTACTCTGTGATTGCTTCTGCATCGATATCCGTGATACAAACGGAGATACATACCTACTTACAAGGAACGTTAAGACACGCATTCACGCACTACGCTGCGGGGTGCGGGGCAGTGTGATAATCGCTTAAATAACCCTCATATAGTCTGTCTAATAAGTCAACCGACTTATTAGACAGACTATATATAATATTTAATTATTTAAAAAATACTTATTATACCTATTCGATACTTTTCCTATGGTTCTTCTGTTACTAAACAATGATCTCTATCTCTTAATCAACCTTGATAATTGAACCCGTGTTGACTGCATCAGATTTCATAAAATCCTAATAATTATCCAAGTCGTTTAACTTATTAGACAGACTCTAGTAACACATTTTTTAGACTTCATTTTTCTCTATTAAAATTGAAATTGGTTTACTTATTTTGTCGTGATTTCTTCACAATTATAGATGCACCTACTTATTTTTAATTAATAGTACTAAGTAAATAAGTTACATTTTATAAGATATACCTTATCTATATGCTTAGCCTACCCAATCTGTAAATAATTATTAGAAAATAAAACAAAATAAACTGATATATCAATTCAAGTTGATCTACTGCTGTGTTGACGCGGCGACGCAGTACCTACCTACCTACTCGTATTCGTGAACTTGAATGAACTGTGCGATCAGTGTTGCCAGACCGAAATCTCAAATTACAGGAAATAAGAGAAAAAAAAAACCAGGAGAGTGATCTGATAAATCAGGAGATCAATAAAATACTTATTTATCGCTTATTTTAATACAACCAAAACCAAGTCGTTGGCGGCGCGTACTGTTCCCGTGCGCCTCAAGGAGTGCAACGGTCAGCAAACCGTAGAGCCTACTGGAGCCATGGACCGGATTCTGAAAGGAAGATCCGGCCCCGGTATGAAAGGTAAGGAAGGAACGGGGTGGGATTTTAGTCGGGCCCGTATTAATAAACGTTCCTCAGCCCAAGATCTCGTACTTGATACCAAGCTTGAGGTCTTGATCGTATTAATAAACGAGATTCACAAGATTAAGCTCAAGCTCAAGTTTGAGCTCAAGCACAGCTTAGGTTTACGACGTCAGCCGAGTGTTGTCTGATTAATAAACGAAACTCGAAACTTAAAAGTTTACAATAATCTCTGTACTTGAGCTGCCAGATCATGAGTGTAGACCGACCGGGACTTGAGGTCGTGATTATCGTAGCGCGAAACGTAGGGTTTATAAATATTTTAAGTCAAAATTTAATATTACTAAAAAATATAGTAAGTACTACGAGTATTTATGGCCATTGCGATATCGTTTATCGAAAATGTATGTAAGAAATGCTTCAAATCCTTTTGGATTGCCAAGTAAATATTAAAAAAAAAGATTCAGATTTGTTCAAGTTTCGGTATTTAATATTCTCATTAAAAGGAATTTTATTTTAAACTTCGGTCAATGTGATGTAATCGTCTACGTAAGCTTAGCTGGAGTACAGCGCATTGAGGAGCTGATCTTGGTAAATGTGATTCTGTACTCATGTATTTATTAATTAGCAATGATCTTGAGCTTCTGTCATCGTATAATCGGGGATCAAATGATATCGCACTTGAGAACGGAGTTGAGCATCGTTTATTAATACGGGCCTAAAAGTCTGATACTATCTCTCGCTCTGCCCAAGGGCGAGAGATGTTATTAGATGATTTTTACCCACCCAAAAAAAAACAACTAGAACTGGCAGATTCTTATGCGCAACAACAACACGTTAAAAGATATTGAAGAAGTGGATGATCGGTAATGGCTTATTGCAGAAATACTTTTAGTTCATAGAATTAGGGTTTTTAATAGTAGTTTTGTAAGGAGACTCCAAGGAACTTGTATACACTAGGTGACTTAGATACGTCTCTTCTTACGCTTGGTTTAGTCGGTAGGAGGTATTTATTTAAAAACACAAATATCAGGAGATTTACTTACAAAATCAGTAGATCAGGAGAAACTTGGCAAAATCAAGAAATCTCCTGGAAAATCAGGTCTGGAAACACTGTGTGCGATGTGCGACAGACAACGCGCGTCCCTCGCGCGCGCATCGTATCTTTTTACGCGAATTGAGGGGGGGCCGATGTAGATACGCTTTGAATGCCTACCGCGTCTGGGTAGCATTCATGATTGACTTTGGATTACCTACAGTTTGTTTATCTGAGCACTCTCAGTCCGCCTCTATTGAAGCAGGCGGACCGCAGAACAGGCAGGTACCTGCTTATTCTGTGGTCCGCCTTCATCTCAAAAACGGTTGAGCGCATAGAAAAATGTTTAGGACAAAAACTGTCGCATTTGCAATTTCGTGTGAATTTTGTAAATAGGTACCTAGGCGTTAACATCATTGGAGCTAAGTTCTTTGCTTAACCGGGATAATCGCGAAATACCTAGGTACCGATTTTTGTGACCCTTGACCTTCAATAACAAACGACGCAGACTCGAGATTTATTGAGACTAATATTACCTTCCTAGTATCTACCTTCCATTTTGAGACTGACCATATTACGACGGCGCGCACTGTTCCCGCGCGCCTCAAGGAATTGTCAGCAGCAGCAGGGGCCCAGCCGGGTCGAAGCCTACGGGTTATCCGAAAGGAAAGCTCGGTCCTGGTACGAAAGGCAAGAAGGAACAGCAGTGGGTTTTTAGTCAGTAAGAGTCTGACACTATCTCCCGCTCCGCCCAAGAGCGGGGGATGTCATTAGAAGATTTTCACACCAGAAAAAATAAAGACTGACCAAACTTTATTTTTTAATTTACTTGAATCAAATGGTATATAGGAGTGGACTTCATTTCATAAATTACCTGATACATTGTGCTGTCATCTACCGATAACAGAGATATGGCCCAGTCAGAAAATCTTCCTGTTTAGTGAATTGGGTGCCAAGTTGGTGCAAAGCATCTACTAGCGCCATCTAGTTTATGTAGCGAACATTTCAAGAAAGAGTGCAACACAGGATAACGTGCGTGGCAAGCACCCTCATCTGAACAGACATTCCTCTCCACGAATTTGAATTCATCACAAGAGGGCGCTGTGTGAACAGACAAAGCATTGGTAACAATTTCAAGAAGTGGTCTTTTGCCCGGAACTCCACAATTACTCCATAAAAAATCAGCTATTATTTTAAATTATGAAATCCTTAAAATCGTTATAGCCGTGTTTCGGACATTAGTCAGAAGTGTCAGAACTAACAGACGGACAGACAAAAATGTAAAAAAATGTTTTTTCAATACACTTCCACGAAAACTGACTTATCGCATTACGTCACGGTCAACGGTGAGTATTTTTTTTTTTTAAGCAAAGAGGCGCAGATTTTTAAGGTTTTAATATTTAATGAAAATTTAAATTGTGTACATATGAACATTGCGAACAGAATATCATTAATAAACAATAATATATTGCATCATATAGGTGACTTTTGTAACGACCTCCTAAAAAGGTAAAACGCAATTACGATAACACTGCACAAAAGAGGGTGGGAAAAATAACAATAAAATATGGAAAATTTATTAAAAATTCAAAACAGAATCAGTCTTCTTCAGGTTTATTACAGAAACATTCATCACAGTTAACATCTGCGAACATTGTAAATTATTTTTTGATTTGGGCAAGTGTCTGAAAAGAAGCTGAAAAAAATCAGGACCAATCGCAGTACCTAACAAGCTCATTGTTTAAACCTAGCACTAGCTTATCATCCTTTTTGTTACTAGATACTGACGAGACGGAAGTAGAAAGGATTAATATAATATAATATAATATTCCACAACTACCACACAACGCCGTCTAGTCCCAAGCTAAGCAGAGCTTGTGTTATGGGTGCTAGACAACTGATAAACATACTTATATATTTCTAAATACATACATATTATATAGATAAATTACACCAAGACACAGAACTAATGATTATGCTCATCACACAAACATTTGTCCTGGGTGGGAATCGAACCCACGACCTCAGGCATAGCAGTCAGGGTCACTAACCACTAGACCAACAGGCCAGTCATTTTTTGATTAAGGGTTTAAAACTATGCAGACTATGCAGTGGCTGAGACATTAATAAGCAATTCAAAGATCTTTTAGTAACTTACATCTAAACTATTATAATAAAGAGGTAAAGTTTGTTTTTTTCTTTGTAGGATGTAATCTCTGGAAGAACTGGTCCGATTGCTAAAATTCTTTCACCGATAGAAAGCTTAATCCTTTCTACTTCCGTTTCGTCAGTATGTTGTAACACAAAGGATGATAAGCTAGTGCTAGGTGTTAACGATGAGCTTGTTAGGTACTGCGATTGGTCCTGAATTTTTTCAGCTACACTTGCCGACATTATTTCACACGAGGTTGATCAATATGACATGTTTATCAACCTCGTGTTTTTTTTTAAATTTCATTAACAAGGGCTTTGTTCAATCCTATTTCGTCACGGTCAACCGTGATTATTATTTGTTTTTTAAAGCAAAGAGGTGGATATTTTTAAGGTTTTAATATTTAATTAAAATCAAATAAGATTATTTACACAAATTAACATTTCTATTTTTAATATTAAGTAGGATGACTGTGGTTTGATATATTTGTTTCTTCTTCAATCTGCAAATGTAAAGTGCGGGAAAAAAATCTGTTAAATATTATATTTTATTTGTGTTATATTTTGTGAAAAAAATGTCGAATTTTAGATTTGAAGAGAATTGGTATGGTACCGCCGCCGCCAGATATTGTGATTAAGCTAATAAGTACTTACGATAGCCTGCTGCCATCTAAATCAAAACTAAAATGTGTGGCAACTTTGGAACATTTTCTTCAATACAAAATGAACAAAAATGCGTCCTAATTTTCAGAGAAAGTATTTCTTCTTAAGTGTATTGAAAAACGTCGTTTGATACACGTGGAGATTTGTCACTGCAGCACTCGGCTCCATAACACCCTCGCCTATACGGCTCGGGTGAATTTCGCCACGGTTGCAATGACAAACTTTTCCCCCTTTTTTTTTTATGGTGGGAAAAAATCATGCATTGACATCCCCCGCTCTTGGGCGGAGCGGGAGATAGTGTCAGACTCTTACTGACTAAAAGACCCACCCCGTTCCTTCTAGCCTTCATGCCGGGGCTCGAGCGCCCTTTCGGATAACCCTGGCCCCAGTAGGCTTCGACCCGGCTGGGTCCCTGCTGTTGCTGACAACTCCTTGAGGCGCGCGGAAACAGTGCGCGCCGTCGACGACTTGGGCTTGGTCCGGACAGTTACCAGACGGCCGGACAGTGAGCTACCCATTGCTCACTGTCCGCAAGCCCGCGCCTACGGTGGCCGGAAATCGGGATCAGAATCCCGGCGGCGGCGGCGGCGGCGATAACGCCGTTGCCTGATGCGTTCGGCCTCCTCCTTTGCGAGCATTACTGCTTCGCAGAAGTCGGCGACCGCCTGCCACTCCTCCTCACTCCGGACCATGGCCTCAACCAAGGCCCGGCGCGAGAGGTCTCCGCCGCCGATCGCCCCCACGAGGGCACGGCGATGCTCCGCCCAAGCAGGGAAACTTTCCCCACTTGTATCAAAATATACTATTTTATACAATTTATGACCTAGTTTAAGTATCTGGTTAATTTAGAAACTAGAAGTTAAGATTTGTTAAAAGTTAGAAGATATTAAGTTTTTGTAATATTATAGATAATAAACTTGTCTACATTACAGAATTTTTACACATTTGTATTGTACTATAGAATCCTTTTGATTATTTGTTAATTTTAAATTATTTTAGGTCTTCTCGCCTAAAACACAGGATTTCTTAGTTCAGGCACGTAAGATTCAGAATTAAGACTATATTAATTTATCCTGTAAAGAATTTTGAATAAATACTATTTTTATACTTCACAAATAAACACATAAATGTGACCTAATGTTTGAAATACTATCAAGCTGGTCTGATAATGGAGTTCGAAGGTAACATTGCCTATTAATAAACCCATCCAGTTTCGGCTCATTTAGATTTATCTTAAAATATTTCTCATGATGACGAGAACCTGATGACAAAGACCTGAAGCTAGAACTGGGAGGTGGCTAATAGAACCCTGGAATGCCTACTAGTAAGCATGTCGACTTTGGGCTCATTAGACTCATCTTACCCAGTTCTTTTACTTTTTATAGATTTTATGGATCGGGGGTTTTTTTAATTTTGCTATTATTAGCAAGGGCATGGTGAGGTAGACCGGGACGTAACACATCGGATCAACGCAGGATGGATGAAATGGCGACAGGTCACGGGAACAACTTGTGACCCACGGATGCCCCTCAAGTTGAAGGGTAAAATCTACAAGACCGTGATAAGGCCTGCATACTGTATGGATCAGAATGTTGGGCTGTGAAAAAGACGGATGAAAAAAGATTGTATGTAGCGGAGATATGGGGATGAGCTGCTCGCGTCCGTAGGATTTACTTGATTTCTGACCACCCTACACGTGTCCCCTGGGTAGTGCTAAACGAGCAGTAAACGCGGTGGTAGGCCATAGCATCGGCTGCCGGCTTTAAAGTTACCACCCACCAGACAAAGCCATGCCGCCAAGCGATCCGTCGTGTTCCGGCGTGATGTCTGGTGAAGCCGTACGGTGGAATTTGGGTCTGAGCAGTTGTGTTGCGATGTATACCGGTTATGATGCACCAGCTGTTGTTGCGTCGGAGGTTTGATCGTGGAGGGTAGCGGGATCCGAAGCACGGTGCTCCGCTGGCCGACCGTAGGTAGTTGGGGGCCCAAGTAGTGTGCCAGCCACACACGAAAGGCTGCCCCGCCAACTGCGAAAAATCCCGGGGTGGCCCCATCGTGCCGGTTGGCGACCGGGTGAGAGGACCCGATGGCGATCCCTGGGGGGGTTCGGGCGTCCCCGCAGTCTCCAGATCAACCCTCCACTGGCGCGGCAACTCTGGTTGTGTTGTCGAGGTTAACATCGCATCACCTCGCTCAACTGCCATCTTCCACCATTCCTATTCACTCCAAATTTTATTACAATGAAAGGTAAAAAGAGAAGCAAGTGTCAACAGCGGATGCACGTCCTCTCATTCAAAGTGCACCTCTCAAACATTAGAGGACTGCACTCCAATCTCGATGCGGTCCA
Organism: Mythimna ferrago; assembly: GCA_910589285.2. Lineage (NCBI taxonomy): Eukaryota > Metazoa > Arthropoda > Insecta > Lepidoptera > Noctuidae > Mythimna > Mythimna ferrago. Next base: position 11,453,059 of record OU342673.1, on the reverse strand, counting down.
CCACCATCTAGAGACTGACAAGCCACACTTGCTTTTCTTGACGGAGACGCAGATTAGATGTCCGGCTGATGCGGCGTACCTCAACTACCCGGGATACTCATTGGAGCATCATTTCCTGCAGCGTGCTGGGGTCTGTGTGTACGTCCGTAATGACATCTGCTGTCAGCGTCTCCGTCACCTTGAGGACACAACTCTTTCCACGCTATGGCTGTTGGTGGACACTGGCATGGACAAAATTGTCTATGCCTGTGTCTATCGATCGCACAGCGGTGATCAGGAGACAACTCGAATGTTTGACCACCTCAGTGAGGCCGCCGATAAGGCTCTGCATCGGCACCCTGATGCGCAGCTCGTCGCTCTGGGGGACTTTAATGCCTGTCACCAAGACTGGCTTTTCCCGTACCAGAAGACCGACCATGCTGGGAGAGAAGCGCGAAACTTTGCGGTATCGATGGGCCTGTCCCAGCTGGTGAAGCAAGCGACTAGAGTGCCTGATGTAGCTGGTCATACTGCCAACTGTCTGGACCTTCTGCTGACCACCGACCCAGACAGATGTATCGTAACAGTTTCTTCACCACTTGGAACTTCAGATCACTGTCTGGTGAAGTCTGTATCGTCCTTCTCCCCACTTGACTGCGACTCTCGTGGTGAACGGCGAATGTGGCGATACAAGTCAGCAGATTGGGATGAGATGCGTCACTTTTTTGCGTCTTATCCTTGGCAGCGGGTCTGCTTCTCTTCTAAAGATCCGTCGAGGTGTGCGGATGCAGTGTCCGATGTGGTGCGTCAAGCTATGGAGTATTTCATTCCTTATAGTGACGTACCCATCGGAAGCTCAGCTCACCCATGGTTCAACGCTGATTGCGTTCAAGCTGAAGAGCGTAAGCATTCGGCGTTTCTAGCCTGGGTTGACGCTCGTGACCGCAAATCTCCGGATCTGAGCTCAGCAAAGAGAGCCTTTAACCGTGCTGCCAAGTCCTACAAAAAGGCACTAAAGAAGGCTCGCTTTGACCGCATTGCCCATATTGGCAAAAAGCTTTCTGCACAGCCATCCGGTAGCAGAGCTTTCTGGTCCCTTGCCAAATCGGTCGAAGCGAACTTCTGTCGGCCCACATTGCCTCCGCTGGTTAAACCTGACGGAACACTGGCTCATACGGCGAGAGAGAAAGCAGGTCTCTTTGCATCTCTCTTCGCCCATAATTCTCGTCTTGATACTGGCAGTGCTACTCCACCGACTCTACCTCACTGCGACACTTCGATGCCCGAGGTTCGCATAAGGAACAAAGAAGTTCTGAGAGCACTGTGTCGTCTAGACGTGAATAAAGCTAGTGGACCCGATGGTATACCAGCGATTGTTCTCAAGGCTTGTGCGCCCGAGTTGTCTCCTGTATTGACACGCTTGTATCGCCTCTCGTTTAGGACTGGAATAGTGCCCAAGTCCTGGAAGCTTGCCAACGTGCAACCCGTGCCCAAAAAGGGCAGTCGTGCCGATCCTACCAACTATCGGCCGATTTCGGTAACCTCCATACTCTGCAAGATTATGGAGCGTGTATTGAACTCGCGCCTCATGGCATACCTAGAAGGTAACGATCTCCTCAGTGACCGACAGTATGGGTTTCGCCGCAATCGATCTACTGGGGACCTACTAGTGTATGCCACCCACTTGTGGGGTGAGGCCCTCGAGAGGAATGGGGAAGCAATTGCTGTCTCCTTAGACGTCTCGAAGGCCTTCGACAGGGTATGGCATGCTAGCCTCTTGAGTAAGCTTCCAGCATACGGCATTTCTCCTGGTCTGATTAACTGGGTAAAAGACTTCCTGAGAGAACGGTCTCTTCGAGTTGTTGTCGATGGATGCTCATCAGAGCCCATGACGACTAATGCCGGAGTTCCTCAGGGGTCAGTGCTCTCTGCAACTCTTTTCCTGCTGCATATTAATGATCTGCTGATGCCCGGTATCTATGGGTATGCAGATGATAGCACAGTTGTAGAGAGATACCTGCCAGGTGCTCGGGCTAGTAAAGAGCAAATCCGGTCCGAACGAGAGGCTATGGTAGAGCGTACGAATATCTCGCTTCAGGCAGTCTCCAAGTGGGGCGAAACCAATCTGGTGGGATTCAACGCCGCCAAAACACAGGCGTGTCTGTTCACCGCCAAAAGGAGCCCGTTCACCTCGGCTCCTACTTTTCAGAATGTATCATTGGATTGTACCGACCGCCTTCAGCTCTTGGGTGTCGAAATTTCCTCCAACCTCAATTTTGGGCGGTTCATTGAGTCCAAAGCCAAAGTAGCTGCTAGGAAACTAGGCGTTCTCGCAAAAGTCCGGCGGTACTTCACACCGAGACAGCTTTTAATGTTATACAAAGCACAGGTCCGATCGTGTGTGGAGTACTGCAGCCACATATGGGCTGGTGCTGCAAAGTGCCACCTGGCAGCTTTGGACTCGGTGGAAAGGCGTGCGAAGAGGCTGATTGGTGATCCAGATTTGGTTAAGTCCAATCTTCAAAGCCTTGATCACAGGCGTAGGGTAGCCAGCCTTTCGGTGTTTTACAGATTGCATTTTGGAGAGTGTGCGCAGGAATTGCATGACTTGATTCCGCCATCTCATTTCTACCATCGGACAAACCGACGCACGGCGAGTATCCACCCTTACGTTGTTGAAACATCTACGGTCCGGACTAAGCGTTTCGCCTCGTCATTTATACCGCGAACTTCGAAGGACTGGAACAGTTTGCCTGCTGCGGTCTTTCCGTCTGATTATAATTTGGGTGTCTTCAAGGCTAGAGTGAATAGGCTCTTAATAAACTAGTGCGCCTCACCATCAACGATTGCATCACTGCTTACCATCAGGCGGGATCGCAGTCAAGTACTAGTTTATAACTGATAAAAAAAAAAAAAAAAAAAAAATATTATATATAGGATAAAGTGAGAAATTAGTATATTAGGGGAAGTTTGAAAGTGGCGCCAGTGACTGAAAAGTTGAAAGGAAATCGTTTGTCTTGGTATGGTCATGTAAAGAGGAGAGATGAAAAGCATGTTGCTAAAAGAGTTATGGATTTACATGTGGATGGATGGAGAGGGAGAGGGAGGCCAAAGAAAAGATGGAAGGATTGTGTGAGAAGTGATATAAAAGAAAAGGGAATTAGTGATAGCGTGACGAGTGACAGGACCGAATGGAAGAAAAAAACGTGTTGCGCCGACCTCAAACAAAATGGGACTAGGGCAGGAAGATGATGAATTTTGCTATTAATGGTTTTTTGGCCAAGAATATTGGTATTTTTGCCTGTGTGGGACCAAATAGAAATTGTATTTAAAAACAGAAATAAGTAAGTATGCTTCTTCAGCGGCTAACGTTGGAAACGAAAATCAAGGCTAACAAAAACCTCTATGAACATTGTGAAGGCCACCTATTCTCGACGTTATTCTCGAAAAGGGACGACGCGACGTCCCTCTTCAAGAATAACGTCATTATGCTTTCATCAGACGTTTATCAGAGGACCTTTTTAATTGTCTTTCTCTTACCTGATCTTCAAATTTAGGTTCTCAAATTTCTTGTGTCAAAAAGGTGTGAGCAACTATCTTTTGGACACAAGAAATTTTTCAAGGACTTTGAAGCAAACAGTGTGGGCTTTTTTTCAATTTGAGAATTCAACTAAACACATCTCCCGCTCTAGGATTAAGCGGGAGGGCAGGTCAGTCTTTTACTGACTGAAACCACCCCTGTGTCCTTCCCTAGAGCCCTGGCGGGCTTTGGAACTACGGTGCCCCTACAGTTGGCTGACTTCTCTTTGAGGATCACGTGGAAAACTACGCGCTGTCGACGACTTGGGCTCAGTCCGGACGGCCGAATGACAAGCTACCCACCCATTACTCGTCGTTTGCAAGCCCGCACCTAAAGTGGCTGGTAGTCGGGGTCAGAGTCGTGGTGGCTGGGGCATGTCCGTTCCCTCACGCGTGCGGCCGTTTCCATCACTAGCATTACTACTTCCCATAACGAGACGACCATCTGCCATTCCCACTCGCTCCGGACTATGACCTGAACCAGGACCCGAAGCGAGAGGTCGCAGCCGCAGCCACCGATCGCCTCCACGAGGACACGGCGGTGCTCCGCCCAAGCGGGGCACACTTCCACCGTGTGCTCGACTGCAAAGCGGTCCGCACGTTAACGCTCAGACAGTATTGATAGTGTTTCGTACATGGGTAATTAAATGCCGGTTTACTAACAGAGACCTATATTCACCACAAACAATAACTAATTTGTCCAGTCAACAATAATCCGAATCGCAATTAACACTAGAGTTCCGTTACACTATCGCTTAGGTCGTTAGATAAAATCACTTCACACACTTAGGTAGTTCGCTCTTGTTCGCAGTCGAAATAAAAACTGACTCACTTCCGGTCGGGGGCTCGTATTTATATGCGGAGCAAAGAAAATTCTAAATACCGACGTCTCAAGATCAATCTAGAACAATAGAGTCGCGTCGCGGGGTCATAAATCATTTTTGTAGCACAAGAGTCACTTTCACGCGAATTTCGACTCTATTGTTAAAGGCGGAAAGTACCCTTTTCCTTATCTACCTACGTACCTACCTGCTATTATTATTTGAATAATATTGGTATGTATTTATGGTGGATGTTTCGAGATTTTGCTAGGCCTTAAGTACGTACTTCATTCTAGATCTTTCGAACAGCAATGCGTTTTAATTGGATGCTACTCATTTTTTTTCCGAAGGTATGGCGTGTTCAGGTTTAATGGCGTAACAATAGCATACCATAGTCTGGGGCAACTGCAGCGAGAGAGAAAATATTTTTAAGGCGCAAAAACAATGTATCAGATCTATTTTTAATCTGAAAGTGATCGACAGCTGCATATAATATGTTTAAAAAAAATACAAAAAAAATAATAATAACCGACTTCACTAAAAAAATACAATAAAACCATCAAAATAACTAATTTCGGAAAATTATTTTAATCGTTTTAGTGTATTTTTTTGTTGACGGTTATTTCTTTTTTTTTGTAAAAAGTTTTTTATTTCACACGTTTTAGTTGCGACAATTCTAATAAACCCTAACACGGCTAGGATGCATTGATTAATTACGGAGTTCCGGTGCCTATCTTCCGACTCCATCATCATCATCAGATAACTTCGATGACACCATTTTCAACATAACTATTCAGAACTATTCATTTATTTGTATTGGCATAGTTGCTTAACTATGTTCATTGTGATATCTGTTTGAGTATGAAGTTCCGTTGGTCTTTTCTTGTCTTTTTCACCAGTTACACTTCATCAAATGTCACTTTTTGACTGCAAGTGCTTAAGTCCTCGATGAAAATACTAAAATAACTATATAGTTGCCTATAATATTTGAAGAGTTCCCTCGATTCCTCATAAATCCCATCATTTCTGGATTTTGGAAAAATGGGACCAATCTGGAAGCATATCATGTACGGGGAAAAAAAAATTTTGCAAATCGGTCCATAAACGACGGAGTTCTGAGGTAACAAACATAAAAAAAAGAACATACAACCGAATTGAGAACCTCCTCCTTTTTTGGAAGTCGGTTAAAAAACACAATGTATTAACATTTCCTTGTCTGTATGAATATATTAAAAATAGCCCTGTTCATTACTTATTTCCAACTTTAAAAATACTAGAAACAGGGCTACAAATTTAAGAATACATACGAAGACATTATGTACCTACAGGCGGATATAAAACTGCATTATTGAGAAAGAGTGTTACTTATGTGTATAGCTCCTATTATTTACAACCATGTACCAAAAATTGCAACCATTAATAAGATTTGAAAATTAGGTAAAAGTAAAAGAAAAGTACCTTAAAGAATTACTAGGAAAAAATGATATTACTCAGTATCGGAGTTTCTAAATGATACATCTATTTAATTTAAAATGTTTATGAAGCATTAAGTAATGAAATAGCTTTAAGTAAGTAGAACCTAGTTCTAAGTTAGTTTTTGTGCCACAAGAATGCCACAAGACAGAATGTACAATGATTCCAAAATATTGTAACACCAAATAGTATTCTACGCAAATAAATAAATCTATCTAGAAAAAATTATAAAAAAGAAAATGACGTTCCTCATCTAATCGACATAACTGATCGACACCTTGCGTGACCAGAGGGCTGGCTTGTTCTTCGCTCAAAGAATTAGCATTGCCATTCAACGTGGTAATGCTGCCAGTCTTCTGGGCACGTTCCCGGATGACAGCGATGTAGAGGAGTACCTACTTCGACGCCTGAGTGCACTTTGTGTTTTTGTATTTTATTTATGTACGTTATGTATTTATTTAGATTTTAGCATAATTATATAGTTTAAATTTTTCTATGTACATGTAAACATTATATTTAATGTTTACATTTGTACATAGAAAAACTAACCGTGGCTGGCGTGAATATCTAACTTATAGCTACGAAAATACACACCGAAACACGTGTCTAGTATTTTTATGTATAAAATCTGTGTACAAAATTTGATAAAGTCTGTATAATGAAAAATTACACAGTTATAAGCTTGTTATGTCAGCAAAAATACAGTTACCGGGCCATCCAGGCGACTAAAGGGTTGTTTTGCACTTGCAACTAGATGTTTGCTGGCACCTAATACCCGATATTACCTTCCATGACCTGTAGTTAGTGTCGGTGGTGTCCAACTTGTGACCTTTTTAAATATTTTTGGGAAAAAATAAGTTGGTGTAAAAACTATTGGAATCCATTTAGTTCCTGATTCTTAACAAACTATATTCAGGTTTGTCATAAACTTAAAATAATGTTGATTGTATTTGTTAGTATTTATTAGTAGTATGTGGAGTATTAGGTACAGTCAATGGGTCAGTTACTAACCATCGAATCTGCTCTGATGTCCGCCGGATTCTTGTTTTATCCGGGATCCATCCTGTATTTGGAATTAAAGGAGTGATCTTGTTTGATGTATTAGGTTGTTTTAAATGTAATGATAAATCGGTACCTAATTATATAATTTACTTATATACTTTATAATTTACCGCTCAGACCGACTTAAATATAAAATTTGTATATAAAATATATTTAAGTCGGTCCTAGCGGTAAATAAGTAAGCAAATTATATAATTAATTAATTAAAGTTAATTGATTTAAGTGGGCATGTACCGTTTTAATTAACTATAAATAAATAAATAATTAGGAACCGATTTATCATTACATTTAAATCAACCTAGTACATCAAACAAGGTCCAAGCAGTAAATCGTAGTTTCCAACACTGCTACATACTTGAAAAACTTACATTATTGTGAATGTGGGGACTATGTGGATTACTTTTCCTTTTCTTTTGTTTTCACATGATGTCTGGCAGTTTTGAGTATTTGATGCGGCCTACCTAAATGTCCTTTCTTTGGTATTGTTCGTCAATTCGTTGAGCTCCTTAGTAGTCCTAAGTTTGAGCTAAACGAATGCTTGCACTGACTGGACAGGTCCACTTAACTATGTGTGGTTCTTTCTTCAAAAGACCATCCGAGACACTAATCTGCATGGTTCTCAAATGATTTGACCATTACATGTTTACTGTATGGGCTTTAAAAGAGACTTTGACCCCTGAGTTTGTTTCGGTGCTTCTTCTCAGGGTAGTCAGCTAGGAAACACCGGCCTCATCTGGTTAAAATTGACTGAAAACAACTGAAGGACATTGGGGGGTGGTTTTAGTCAGTAATAGACTGACCTGTCCTCACGCTTCATCCTAGAGCAGGAGATGTGATTAGATGAATTCCCACGTTGAAAAAAGCCCACACTATGTGCTTCAAAGCCCTTTAGAAATTTCTTGAGTCAAAAAGTTTTGAGCAACTGGGGACCTAGATTTGAAGATCAGGCAAGAGAATGACAATTAGAAAGATCCTCGGATAAACATCTGATGAAAACATAATAACGTTATTTTATTTTTTTTAGCCTTGAGTTTTTTGTTAGCCTTTATTTTCGTATCCAACATTAGTCGTTGAAGGAGCACACTTTTTGTCTGTTTTTAGGGTACCGTACCTCAAAAGGAAAAAACGGAACCCTTATAGGATCACTTTGTTGTCCGTCCGTCTGTGTCTGTCTGTATCTCGAGAACGCGTGGAGGAATCGAGTTGAAATTAAAACCATATACTCAGGTCTGCGGTCCCTTTAAGCTGTGAAAAAAATCTAAGTTAACGAATAAAAAGATACGGCCGTTTATGCAGGGCCGGTTTATGCATGTTGGGGCCCCTAGGCAATGCACGTCTCGGGCGCCCCCCTACCCTCTTCTAACTTCTTAAAATGTTTTATTTTTTCTAACACAAATTTATTCTTAATTACGTTCTTTTTAGGATTCCGTAGTCAACTACATAGTTTCACCAAATCTGTCTGTCTGTCTGTCCGTCCGTCCGAGGATAATCTCAGTGACTGTTAGCACTAGAAAGCTGAAATTTGAAAAGTAAAAAATGTCCCCTTCCACCTCTAACTTTTGAACCATAAGTTTAGAAAATATGAAAAAATCTCAAAAATAGAAGTTTATAAAGACTTTTTAGTAATATTATTTTGAACTTGACGGGTTGAACAGTTTTTGAAAAGTTGTACAAAATAATTTCTGAACTAAGTTTGTAATTTAATTATAATATAGTTAAATCATTTTTTTAACTTAGTTTACATATTTTATTGTTTTTCTATGTAGTTGTTTGATTCAATTTTATATTATGAAAATTGATATAAATAAAATTATCAGCAAAAGCCAATGAATATGCTCTGCACTCACACGTTGCTAATGAAAGATTGTGTTTTATTAACTCCATTTGTTGACAGCTTTTCGCATAATCCAATGCTAGGATTGCTAGTTAAATGGCATGTCATCGAAAATTCAAATTTATTTACTGTTTTTGAAACATGGCTTATTTTTTTTCCTGAAGCGCGGGGCCCTAGAACCTGGCGGGGCCCCTAGGCAGTTGCCTACATTGCCTAATGGATAAAACGGCCCTGCGTTTATGTCGCAAAAAACGTATATTTTGATACTCTCAAAGATCAAAATTCATAGGGTACTTCCCGTTGACCCAGAATCCTGAAATTTGGCAAAAAGCAAGGTCTTATAGCACAGGTACCTATAGGAAAAAATCAGTAAATTTGTTGTTAGGTATGTCACAAAAAAAAACAACTTTTTTCAATTCAGTGAGAGAACCCTCAATGCACGAGTTCGACTCGCACTTGCCCAGTTTATTATTTAAATACAATTTTTAGTTGGTCTCACACAGGTGAACATATCAATATTCTGGGTAGGTAATAATACCTGGCATACAAAAACAACAGTCTTATCTACTAAAAACAATAGAAAATATCCGTTTCCCTATTTACAAACTGGTCGCGAGGTCAATCTGAATTTGAGTAATTGAATAACACTCTTGTTCGTGCGTTAAAAAAGTTTCGTAACTGCAAAAAAAAGCAAGTGCGATTCAACTATCTTGTATTGAATCGCACTTATTTTTTTTGCAGTTACGAAATTGCAAAATATTATGTTTTTGTGTTCATGGCAACATAGATTACTGAAACTATTGTTTTAGCATTATTTTACAAAAGAGAGAAATACGCTATTACTGTTTATTACTGACTATTTGAATTCGAATATAATAAAATACCTATGTTCGAATTCAAATAGTCATATAGTACAATATTAAACGGTAAAAAAAAAACTGGGCAAGCGCGAGTCGGACTCGCGCCCTGAGAGTTCCATACAAACTTACCTATGTAAACAGTTCAATTCCCGGATGGAGTTTTGAAGATTTTTCAGAATAGCAAATTTTAAACTTTCAAAGCATTAAACAAAGCACTTATAGTATAATCCATAAGAGAATCAAACTCGGTAGCAAACATAAAATCTTTATAACAACCTATACTATGTGATTTTAGATTGAAAGATTATGAAATTTAACAAAATATTTCTTTCATAAAATTTTTGATTACCAAGATGATGAATATATATGATAGATCTGTCAAAATGGCCACTTAAACGGTTGTTAAAAATAGGTACAGGATATTTATTATAACACACTATGAGATGTAGAAAATCAAAGGATAATTTCGTTAGCATTGACGGTTCCAAGAAAATAAAATAAAAAATGCAGTTTTACAAGGTTTCGAAAAATTATTAAAAGTTATTCTTTTCGTTTAAAATAGTCACATCAATATTTAAGACACCTCCTTTGCATAAGTAAGGCCTCTACAACCTTCCAACCTGAATGTTTAATGTTTAGGTATAGGTAAAAATAAAGTATGAAACGAGCTCTGCTTAAAAAGGCCTTAAATAAAAGTCCAAAATGTTTAAACAGACCGAGTATACACAGATAAAACAAATTAATGTTACTTTACGCAGATGTAGAAACGGCTCAATCGTTTCAAGTTGGGACAAATTAGTACTTAGCCGAGGACGTCTTTAGCAACAACACTTAAGGGTGATATTAAAATCGCAACAGTTTGCTGAGAGCCGGGACATTGCTGGGGAGGGTGAGGAGGGGGTATCGTGGGATGGAGCCGCGAGGTGAGCGCGTCTTATCGCAAGTGTTCCTCTGCGGAAACACCGCGACCACTCGCTGCGGACAAACTGTGGAGTGGCTGTATGTGTTGTGTTCAATTTTAACTACATGTAACAAATTTTTACAAGTTAGTGTCTAATAAGTTACTACTATTAATGTATTACCTACTTACTACCAGCGGCTTCGCCAGAGTCTTTCACGCTCTTAAATCTGTGGCCCTAGTGAAAAGGGGTATAAGTCCGATTTTGTCGAAAATGAGTTAAGTATACCAAAATGATCAGAAAAAAATGCTCTATCCTTTGGTGAAAAGAGATCTAAGCTAGCCCTAAAAATAAGGAAGTTACTTTGTGCAAAAGGATTCAACTGACACCAAAAAAAACCACGCAAGTTGGTTTCAAGTCCATTTATATTGTTTTAAACGGAAAAATAAAAACTTTCTTTTGTGTTTTTTAATCTAAATTAACATAAATCAACCAAATTTCAATTTGGTTGGTGTTTATCGATACAACAACACTTAGTCCATAAAAATGGTTTAAGTTAGAAAGGATATTATTAGACTTATATCCGTTTTCACTGAAATAAAGAGAAAAAATATTTCTTTCCATTAGGTAATTAGTTATTCAAATTAATTTCAAATGCGTATCCCTTTTCACGTGCATGAATTAATATTTAACTTATGGGAGAACGGGTCTAACTTATTTTATACCCTTATGGAATTCATTTTGTGATTGGTATAAGTCACTATCTTAAAAACTATTAACTTTACATAAAAAATAACGCAATAATAGTAAAGAGCATAAATTGTTTACCTATAAAAAACATCACATGTATTTAATTTGGTAGCGCTTTGAATGACACACGAGGTCAAACACGAATTTGAAGCACGCAGAGTGTTTTTTACGTCTCCTGTAAAGTTGAATTTTTGGACTTAGATCCTTTTTCACTAGGGCCACAGAAATTACGGTTGAACTTACTCCCAGGATATAAAACCCTATGTCCTAATTCTGTGTCCTGTCCTGTGAACAGTGGCAAACGGGTACCTGGATCGTGTTCTTAATCTATCCGTGTGTTATTTTTCACCTAAATCAAAAGGTAACAGCAGACACCGTCCACCTGACGCAGTATCTGGACCGATACTGCTTGTTTCAAGAGGTGCCTGTTTTGCATCGCTTGGAGTATACGCTGGAGCATAATGTGGAGGTCTGCCCCGCTAGGGCAGAGCACTGCCGTGTCCTCGTGGAGGCTTTCGGTGGAAGTGACCTGTCGCGACCAAGTCCAGGTCGAAGGCAGCGACCGTTATATTCAATGCGTGTTAAAAGGTGTCAGCATAATTAACACTCTGGACTCTCTCTGGATTGGTCCTCTAGGGCCGATGCCTGGGCTGCGGGATTGTTTGAAATAATAACCGCGGCCTCGAAAGGTAAACGGCTACTGAAGGAACAGAGATAAGTAAAGTTTTAGTCAGTAAAAGTCTGACGCGTCCTATTGTTCCATCCAGAACGGGAGAAGATATTTAATGATTTCCTTTAATATTCTTTCTAATATTAAAATAACTTAACCGTATGTGACGACTTTTATTGTTTAATAATATCATTGCTACTATAGTACCATAATTGCCAACATTGTACAGAATATATCGACTCCATGCATTGCCCTATCCAGGATACTCACTTTTTAACAGCGTTAATAACGGTGGAATTAAAGCGCGAGAGGCCGCCGAGGACGATTTAATTAAACCTTAACGAAGATCCCTCACTAGCCCCCCCCCTCCACCCCATCGTGCCACCTATACCTGCCCGCTGTTTTATTTAATTTTTGAATCAGTTTTCACTTATCTCATGATGACTTTTGTAAGCTTTTGTAATATCAACACAAACATTGTTTGATTTCTTTTATTTTGACTTTTAAAAGAATAACTTTTGATGGGTTTGGCAACAGTTCTTTGTCAATTTTGGTTCAAGGAGCAAACATGTCCATTTCTCACGTACATTTCTCAATTACACCTTAAACATAGCTTCCAAAATGTAAAGTCAATTAGGCACGAGCTATGTTCGGGCGAGTGCAGACGTGCCGGCCGTTGTCGCCTGTCGGCTGTCGCAGATAGCCATGCCGTGATCCCACGTGATTTACGGCCACCGCCGCCGCCCGCTAATGTGCACGCAGCCGTACCGCAACCAAGATGTTGCACCCTTTTCATAAGGACTTTAGATACCGCAGTCACGAATTAATATACAAAAGTGGCTTTGTCAGGGATTCGAGTTTAGTCACTTAAAATAATCTACAATTTTCCTAGTGACAGCTCTGGGTACTCATTTTGATGGTTTTTAAATTAGTAGGTATTTGGTCAGCAACTTGCGGTCGCTTGACGAGATAATTATTGTAGGTACTGAGGTTTTGGGAGGATGCAATTTTTGCGTGTTAAAAGAAACGATTCAATTTGATTGTTAAGATTCATGAATGAGTGTGAGGTATCATTTTATTATTTACTAAGCAGATTTTTATTTAAGATTTATAATTATAAGTCGGTCGAAAAACGAAATATTCTAAATATATTTTCAAAACAAACACAGCGCGTCACGTAAAAAAATATTAACGTTTTCATTAAGGTGAGACTGTTCATTTGCAAAATGATAAATATGGCATAAATTATTTCATTTAATATTCAATTCGGTTCTTTCGTCGTAGCTTCAAATATTACGAGTAACGAGGAGCTACTTAGTCGTCGACACCCTTTTTTTCTGATACTGTTTGCTGACGGCTCTTAATTTTGAGTTTAAATATGGGGGAGAGATACGTTCAAAAGAACTCTCGACAAATCCTAGGCTAAGCGCATGGCTTCACCTGCGCTCTCTGCTGATACTATGCATGTGTCGCTGTGAAGCACAGTCTGTCGTTACTAAGACATTACTGTGTGTTTATTAGCACCGATTTTGTTTCCATTTGTAAACTTATATTAGTTTTAATGATAATAGTTCAAAAGTACTAATTATAGAGAGCTAGTTTTTGATGTACATGTAAAATAAAATATTTGGAATTGAATTGAATAGAATAAAGACATAACCAGTAGGTGTAAGGGACATTGTATTACCCAGTAATTGGATTGTGGGTGTCCGATAGACAGTGATCGCTCCTAGTGTAATACATGTATGGATATCTATCTCTACATCTGCATCTGATTGGACTGCACTGAGTCGACTAAAATACAATTGGGAAAGGGCTGATGCTGATGATTTTTCTTAATAGCTTGTTTGTTACCGCCTCCTGTTTTAATACGACATCATAATAAAACAAAGCGTCGCTCTGGAACTCTCGATATTAAAGCTTGACTCAAAATCCTTAAGTCTTTCGCGTCAAAGAAGGATAGTTTCAGAAATTTATGACCTGTTATATTATAATTTAGTGTCGCGAACCAGCAGTAAAATCGGGCTTAAAAGATCAGGGCGGGCACGGCGAGCGGCGCCGCGGGGCACCTCACTCTACACGCACTTAGCGAGCAACACACAACTAATATAGATAGATAGACCTCCGTCGAGCCAGCTTTGACTAGCCAACTTGAAACTAATGTGTTTATATTTTTCAATAAACACGACTTATGATTCGATAGACTATTTCGGTAGGAGTTATAACTTTGTATTACAATGTATATTCATGTAATTAAAAAATAAGTTTCCAAGTATGCAAAATGAGATTAAAAGAAAAGCTTAACCCGTAACCGCATTTCGCGCCCTCCCTCGACCAACTTTGAACGCCGGCCATTTTTCCGTCGGCCGCTGAGTCGCTGAGCGTTTTATGAAATTTAAAAGTTTTCTTCTCGCCGGCAGGGAAAAAATGTGATTAAATATGTTTTGTTCAAGAGCAAGACATTAAAGCGATGTTAAGGGTGTGATAATGAGGGCGTTGATAAGCGTTTATTAGTCGGGCGGGCCGTGCCGGCGATCTCAATAATAGCGGCGCCCGTAACGCTATCAGGGGGGAATTAAATCATTTTAACGTAGTTTGCGACGAGACTCCTTAAGAAAAACTCCGTGATACGACGGTTATTTGGCCTTTAAATTGCGCTCTTTGTTGATTGTCGCGACCAGCTTCGGGGAGTTTGCGTTGTTTTTAAAAGTAATTATCTGTGTTTTTAGGGTCTTGATGAGAGGTTGCAATTGTTTGGTTACGTTTAATTTTAGATTGTAGCTGTACATTTTTAGATATTCAAAGCAAGTAAAAGTACAATTTTGGATATAGAAATGCTTTTTTAGAAAATAGCTTATTGGATATTAAAATTAATTTAAAAATAGATCATAATGATTTTAATTTTAATTTTTACATTAGGTGTTGAGTATCGCTTATAATATAATATTAACCACAACTGCGCCAAATACTTGAATAATTTTCTAATGTTTTGCATTAGGCGAGATTAGTTGACATTTGGAGTACAATGGCGTGAGCGTATGCGCTGGGGTGCCGAATGGTTGGCGGGCTCGGCGGGCTCAGGTGCGACGCGGCTTACCGCACTATTGATGACCCTTTCCACGCTCCACGACGTGATTTACAGGCTGACTACACACACATACGAACTATTCACTTACACACGCTTTTACGTATTTTGAAAAAGTTTCAGATGAGCGAGAGGCTGTCCTGTAACTAATTTGCTGATGTTATTATTTTGTACAACATTACGTTAAGCTATTTTAGATCATTGCAAGAATTAAGTAGTCTAATTCATAATTAGTGACAGTACCTAAACGACTCTAAAAACTTACAAATAACTCTATCGATACTTAGATTTATTATTGAAGGGGTGATCTGTTCGTTGTTTAATCACGCAGTCGTAGCACTGAGCTGCTGCTGCTCCCGGACGTTTTAAGCCGAACCGTAAAACATGTCGGCCGCAATTAGTTCAGTAAAATTACAATTTGATTGGTGTAATTGCATCTCTTTAGAGGCGGCGGTGCCACAGTTGTTATTAAGCGTTTCTAATTTAATATCATTTGCATAGACGTGACCTGCGCGGCGCGCGCCACACGAGTCGGGACACAGAGCGAGGTGCCCGAGGTTTTCACAGTTTCTGCAGCTTCAACTGTGTGTGAGTTAACGCGATTTTATTTCTAAAGATGTCATTTTTTCTGAATTTACGTGACATTTATAAGCTCCTAAGACACTGAAAGAAATGGCATCAAAAGCACAACAAGTGTACGTTATCTTCAGAAGGAGGTCCCCTACCGACTGGAGCACATTACACAGGGAAGATGACTGTTATATTAATTGAAACCATTACAGCACATTACAAAAAATATTACCATATTAATTGTGAGAAGTGTAGGTGAGGGTTGCGGGCGAGGCCGAGGGGCGGGGGCGACGCGGGCGGCGCGCGGGAGGGGGGCCCGCACCCTGTCACAGATACAAATCGCGCGGATTTACGCGCTCTCCAGCCCCACTGGAATTTATCTGACGCTTCTATTTACGTATCCTTTTATTTGTTTCGCTCCTATTAGTCCCGATAGAGAATTTTTATGTTTGCATGCTCCCGGGCCGCGGGCCCCGGGCCCCGGCGCCTGCCCTCGTAAAGCGGCGACTTGTCAACACTTTACAGCGACGATAATACAATTTTCGAGCAAGCGATCTCCGTTTATCGGATTATACGGCAATAACTTAGCGCTGTTGACTGCAGTAAATATTTTCGTTTGCACCGCGGCCTGAGCCTGACTAATTACCCCCGTTTGTTGTCCGGATCCAGGTGCGCTGACACGGTTAATCCTTGTACCCGCACAAGTGAATCACTCGAGGCAAATCTTACTGAAACATCATCAACTAACAACTGTTACTACAAATGTGAGTCTTGTTAACTGATACCTACTTATTAATCTCACTCATGAATGTTACGTCTAATACAAGCGAGCAATACACACCTACGCTTGTCGAATTCATGAAATACCACATTGATCAGTGTGTGAAGTATGGATGTATTTGTGTGGTGCAGGGAGAGCTATCCGGCGCGCAAACATTTAAATTAATGTAATAAAGAGGCATGAAATACACGGGATTAGCGTAGCAGCTCGCAGCTCGTAGCGCTCGCTACGCCGTAGCGCTACGAATAACAAGAGCTAATTCGATACACCATGTTCCATACGGTTATAATTATGCTGCGTTGTGTATCGGTTTAAATTTTGTGTGTACAATTCCAATATATTATTAGCGATATTCCAACCAAGAGTATTCACAGAAAACAAGTATTTCCAAATGATCCTTTGTAGGGTACGAAATTGTATGTATAATGCAGTTTGCAGGTACCGTCTGATTACTTCAAGGAAAAACTTTGTGGTATCAAGTAAATGTCAAATGTGTATCATACGTCATACAAGTATGCAATGTGGGCTCAACATTTTCAAAACATAAACCGTAGGACTCAGGCCTCCTTTTTAGAAAAGGGAATGGTCCGTTATCCATTCCCAGAACCACCTACGCAAACTGAGCAACAATCTCAGTATAAAAAAGTTGTCTATAAATGACAAGTCTCTGTAAATTGAAAATAAAATCATGTAATTTCCTTGTAGGAGGAATTTTACAACGCATTTCACCTGGAATTACAATTAGTTAGGCAGAACAAGCCGGTGGCCAATAAACGATCAGAATCGGCAAATTGCGTCCGTGCGATCATAAATCGCGCGGTGTCGGGTCGGCTTAGCGTCGACTAAGCCTGGCCTGATAATGGGGTTAACACGTCGACACGACTTAAAAGTCTTGCGCCGTGTTACACGCTCACTCACACCTATTTCGAACGATTATTGTTATTAAGCCTCTGTATTTGTACATGTATTTATAGAAAGTTGGGTCCTCATATTTATTGTTAGTTAGTTTATGTTTAGTAATCGTACAATTTCATCAAAATTCAACGTCGCTACCCTCATTTAGATGTTTATCTTCAGTATTATATATTATTATACAATATTATATTGTACAATGTACTGAAAAAGCGTATAATTAGTTGATTTCAAAGTCATATTGTAATTTCATTCGTCACTCCATACATATGTATATTTCAAACAATATTCCCATTGCAATGCTACTTCAACCAACAGAAAAAAGCTGTACGTCATATTTCATTATTAAGCTGCAATACCATAAAGTTTCCGAGTGGCAGAATGATCGGATAATAGTAGCGTGAACAGGTGGCCGGCGGGCGTCACGTCATCACGTCATTGCCGTCACGTTATTGCACAAGTTTGACGAGAGGGCGCCCAGACCCCTACGTGATCGCGGAAAAACCTTACGACAGACTACGTTGTCTATGCTATATTATAAATACGCTTGTAAAATTGCAGATTAAATGACAACGGCATCTTTTAAAAATACAAACAAACAAAAGAAAAACATCGTATCAACCAAGTGGTAGGCATAAGCAATGATTCAGATATCGACATTTTAATTACATCAACACCTAAATTATACAGCGATAAATTCTACATCAAAAGGAAAAACATACATCATAACGGTCTCATTATGTTCCGAGGGTCGAATAAAACATTCCAATCACGTTGGCTCGCTTGTTTTACAAACCGATACGACGTGGTTTCCGGTGACTTCGACTCATGAACAATGCACACTAAACCCTAAGTTATACATGATAAAGCCTAAATTGCGTTTGTACACGTTAGGCCCGCAGACATGACAATGCAATCAGCGGTGACCGGGCGGGATTTGTTTCATACATGATCGGATTTGCGGGATGAATAAGTTTCGACCCCACAAAATAACAAAGAGCCTTATTGCACGTTACGCGTTTTATAAGGCACTTTGCGAAATTCTTTCCTTTCAACCGTGCACGACGCTTTATGTAAAACTATAATCAAATTGACGAGAAGGTCGCACCACCCCTTCCGGTTTTCTACTTTTTTATAAAGCACTATCTAGGTACAAATGCACACGTTTGTCTGAGGTAAAAGTACATGTATTAGAGAGGTGGTTACACATTTCGCTGGAGCAAAGCCGCTAGCGTCATCAAACGCCGGACACAGATGAAAATGATAGGAAACCGCAATTTTAGAACCAGCTTTTTGATTGCTTGCGTTGTGTGGAGGGCCGTGAAGGGAGTGAGAGGGAGGGGAGGTGTTCTGTGGCGACAGATTAATGTCGTCGATCTAATATTCTGACAGGTGCGGTCGCACTCGCAGCACGCGCCGCTCGCGCCGCAACCGCGGCAGATGCGGCGCATGACTACTGATCAACATGACGTTGCCGAAGTGGTGCAGAGTCGACTTCAAAAAATTATAAAAAAAAAACAAATTAGTTAATTTTAAAATATTGCTGCTATTGTTAATTTTTAGATATTCACACGCAATTTTGATATCTAGACCACTAGTATAATTTTTTTTTTAATAAAAGGCTAAACTTAAAATAAAAAGCCTAGAATATTTTGCGCTTCAGCAAGGTACATCCACGTCACTGTATAAACATGCAGGTCATACCAAGCTTCCTACTTTCATGTCGTCAATAAATAACATATTCGCGAGGTATGACAGCTGCTACTAATCGAGCCCCCCTCCCATTCCCCCATCATCCCTGGCATTAGTAGGACTCGCGGCGAACTAAAATTTTCTCTGCGAGAAACTTTCCAAACACCATTAAGTCAATCTGCTCGTTTTACAGATGTTCTGCTGATATTAAACACGCCAACATTTCTGTGGAAGCCGGCGACGCGACACTTGACTTCCATTCATCTCGCTTCTGATTTGAAAGTTACAAACTTGTATATTACGTACATACAATTCATAATGGTAGATATGTAAATTAATTGCTATTTTAAAAGTATTTGACAAGTTTTAGTATATAAAACTACGTTACATAGGTAGATGCATTTTTATTGAAAACGACTTTATCGTAATAATTGTAAAAGAAATGCTAATAGATATTCTATGATATCACCCCTAAAGTTATAAAACTCAATGACGTATTTTACGTAATAAAATCAAATATTTCATAAAACGCGCGGCAGAACAATTTAACCCTTCGGAATTCCACTCCTGTTTTATAATAATTGCAGCTATCACGAGTTATTAATAGCCTACTGGCGGCCTGTGATGGCCTCTGATTTGCGGCGAACGATGAATGATTAACGATTTTGTTTTAATTATTAATTTCTGTGCTCACCACGTAAACCATGCACAAAAACCGACATGCGTGGCGCGGCCGACTGATGGGATAGTCATTAGTGGAAGTTTCATGTTTATTGATGTCGACATTTCTTTGGAAAGTTTTTGATATGACCTATATGTTCACAGCAAAGGAGGACTTGGATATAAACATTTAAATATGTAAATGCTGATGCACAACAATACATGCACCTTTAAATAATACCTGACACAATTAGTTTATTCAGAAAGCTACATGAAATCAGGTCTTATTTCTACATTGGTTTATATCTGCCGTATATTATTAGTCACTTTTAAAATAAAGTTTCTGTTTTCAATTATGGGGCTGAATTAGCTGGCTAACAAAAGTTTCGGTCCCACAATGGTTTTTTTTTAAGTTCGTAAATTTTTGATCTTCTAATTAGATAAATACATAGTAGCAAATAGCTGATTAGTTTATTTATCTAAGAGATTTTTTTGTCTTTGATTAGGTAGCGTTGAAAGTGTTATGATAGTGAAAAAACAAGGCAGTATTATAAATATTTTTTCACTTAGGACCGTACGTTGCGAGCTGGCATCGCGCTTCCTCTCGGCGGTGTTTTCAATTCCTCTCGCGGCTCACTCGTCAACATCTCACTTATTTACGAGATCCGACCCTAACGACTACAGCTGACGTCGACGAAAAATACGCGTTTTTCGCTTACAAAATATAATCATTGGGACTTCCTGGTTTTATAACTGCTTATAGCGATTATGTGGAACCGCTACTTCTCTGTCCTTTTAGTTTAAATTGGCGATACAAAAGGTAAGTAGAGATAGGTACATATAAACCTAAAAATTAATAATCTTAGTTTTGAATATTAGGTAAATCATAGCATAATCACGCTTTTAATGTTCCCAGTGTTGGGACTCAGACCTCCACTCTAGGAGAAGGAATGCGCCGTAATCCACCACGCGAACCCAGGGCGGGTTGGTGGATGTCGCATGTCTTCGAATTTTTAGTTCTTGGACATGTAATTTTCGTCGCGATGTTATCCTTCACCGTTTTGAAAGCAGTGGTTATGAAATAAATCACACAAAGTAATGTGCCTGGCTGGGTTTGAACCTGTGAACTACAATTTGTCCGTCGGGGCCGTTACAACTGAGCCACCATTGCTTTAGGTTAAATATGAAAGGATCATTATTATTTAAATAAATATGTAATTTCTGTTGTTGTGTGTGTGAGTGAGTGGCAGGTCGCCGCGGGTCCGGCGAGTGCGGTGGGTCGCGCCCGCCGCCGCCGACGCCGCGCCGAACACCAGCTGCGGGTAAATTGCTTGCGCTCGATAATGGCCTTTTCAATTTGCAGGGCTTTGTAACTTGAGCTTTGAATAGACGTGACTATGATTTATTTATTTACAAACGCACTTTTAGCAACACTTTTATCGTAAACAAACCTGTTAATCCCAAGGGTTTATCATATTCAATTCAATTCAAATACTATTTTATTTCAGTGCTCGTACAGTCACAAGACTTACAAAACGTTAGCTATGCAAGACTTCAATTGGTCATTTCCTATGGAGAAGAAAAGGAAATAAACTCTCCGGTTACTCTGCACACACGGTCAGTGTGTAAAGTTTACAGTGTTCTCATATTCACATTATAAAAAGACACTATAATAATAAAAAAAAACAACTAATACGAGTACCTGGGTATAATTTACCTATAATATGTATGTATTTAGAAATATATAAGTATGTTTATCAGTAGACAACTGATAAACATACTTATATAGTACCCATAACACAAGCTCTGCTTAGCTTGGGACTAGACGGGATTGTGTGATAGTTGTGCAATATTATAAAAAAAAATTATTATATTCACATTATAAAAAGACGCTATAATAATAAAAAATAAAAAAAACAACTAATACGAGTACCTATGATAGCCTTAAAGAGGGGTGTGTAAAACAGAATATGCAAGAAGCAGCGTATTAACTTGTACGAGCCCGTGTAAAAGACGTTTCAGTGTGAAACACTCTGATACGGATAATCCGCGCGCGACATAACAGAGATTGTATTACGGCAATAAGTCCGCCTCGGCGCTGTTATACGGGCCCTTAATCCCGCTAAGATTTTTTTCACACGTCCCCCGCGAGCCGGGGATCGCCTGCCTCGGGGAAAACTAATAAAGAAACCATTTCGTAGTCAGCTGAAGCTTGAAATGTATTTTTTATATAATTTACCGCGAACGAGGTTGTCAGATGTGTCGGTGGCACAATCAGCCACAGACACAACTGAAACCCTCTCGATTTTGTGTTGGACAACATCGGAAGGATTCAATATTCGACATTTTTATTTTGATTTAATTTTATAAAGTGAGAATCGGGCGAAGTTTTCACTTCTGTAATAAAGTGACGAAGCAACTTTGATAAAAGTTGTTACAATATATTTTTATTCAAAGGTGCACCGGAGTATTGACTCAATCTGTTCGTTTCCGTAAGTTTCATTACCTATTTGTAAACTTTGCAATATTTACACTTAGGTAAGAAGGCAAACTAACCGGCGCACTATGGGACCAACCGGTACTTTCAATCTCAAAAATCGATAACTCTGTTGTTTTGTGATTTTTCTCCATGAATTTTTTTTCATGTATTTATGAATACCTAGGCAATAAAAGAAATCAAACATCATAATTTAAAAAATCATATATTTTTCGTAAAAAAATGACAAAGATAAAGTTTCATAAAATTTCATACAAAAAATTATATTGTTATATTAAAATAGCAATAAAAGTTACACTTTTAGTTAAAATAAGTTTAAATCTAAATTATTATTATTAAACAAACATTTACGAGATAAAAAAAAATTAGCGCTTATCCTATTCATCACTTTCTATTTCCAACAATTCTTTAGCTTCGTCAAACAATTCTTTAGATATTAGAAAACTTGGTTTATTTAAGCTAGATATATAAGGATCAGATGTATATAACAAAATATGCAGAACGTCTTCGTTTGTTGCTGATCTGGAACACTTCCTAGCGTAATGTAACCTATATTTCTTGTAATCTTTTATTTCGGGCTTCCTGGGCATCTTCGGATAATTGTCCTATTGGCAAAACTGCATAATGCTCTATTATTTTAGCACCATGTATAAGTACTTTATGGACGGAAGATGGCATGTAGTACCAGTTATATTTGCTTACATATAATTGCGCGGTTACAATGTATACTGGCCGAATTTTTCTGCGTTTATAGGGAATCCCGATGACATAATTTGAAGAATTACATATAATCTCTTTTGATTAATTCTTCATCAATTCCAGTAATCTCTGCAGAACATTGATAATTTTGGAAAAATCTCCTTGCCGTATTTCCGTCATTACTATTACCGGAACCTTGACGTGGTTTATCAATGTGCAAACCAAGCACTTCTCGGAAACGTTTTTGGACATATTTTTTCTTGTCTTCTTTAAGTTGCTTGTTTTCTGGAGTGGTTGCAGACCACTTCTCAAAACCTAAATTGTAAGAAATATGGAGGATCGTTTCCATAAATCTTATTCATGCGTGTAGTGTCGACAATCCGTATTTAAATGCATTTTCATTTTCAACTCTCGCTGTAATTTTTAAAAGATCATTCATTTGTCTGGGAGTTGCTCCACAAACAGCGCAGGTAGCACTGGATGATGTGTTCGTTTTAAACACTCGAGCAACTTTCCCATCAATCATCGTCATAAACAATTCATGTTTAACTTCGATGACTTTGTCGTCTATTGACATAAGAGTTGGAATCAACTGATTAATTTTGGCTTCAATTTCACTGACAACCGCTGTAGTTTTTTCGGGTGTTTCTTTTGCGAATTCTAATGAAATTGGTTTGCAATATCTAACAGATGACAATACAGACATCAAAATGTAATGATTAAATACAATATTTCGTAATTAAAAAGAAGAACGGTAATTTTCGGGTATTTTTTTATTTTCCCCCGATTGACATATTGCCTCGAAATCACCTTTGGCGCAAAAAACGCGCAAGTTTTTTTTTATTCCTCATATTACCGAATAGGTAAGGTATCTAATAGAGTGAATAACTTGACAGCGGCAGCTTTCGGCAACAATGAAAACTCCAATTGAAATAAATAAAAACGAAAGTTTCTTTACATTACTAAAAAAATAAATAAAAAATAAAATAAAAATATTTTTTCACAAAAACCGAACGTAGTTGCAAAGTGTACACTCTAAGCTATCTAATGATATATAACACTAACATACTTCCTTGGAAAACTTCCGAATAATTTTGTGTTGAATTTCCTTAACGGTAATTTAATTGGCATGAAAATATTTATTTTCAATGTTTGAGGTTCATTTTATAAACTTAAACCTAAGTTATTTAAATATTTTTGTAAATCATTTGTAAGTTCCATCCTTTGAGAGTATAAAACCATAAATAAATCTATAGATTTAGGACTTTCATCAAAACCATTTTCGAGATGGAAAATACTGTTTGGTCCCATAGTGCGGCGTGTCAAGTGTAGACTATTGGACAGAAAACAGTAACAAATAGTCATAATATTTGTCTGCCTGTTTTACAACTGACTACTTTAATTAGGACCGCCATATAATAAGCATAAACAATGTGTAGATGTGATATTGCGGGCACGCTGCGCGCGACAGTCGTGTCGCCGGTCGGCGGTCGCACTAATTACGGCGTCACGTGTCAACGCAAAACACGTCGTCAGCCACCGGACGCGCGCCGGACGATCGCCGCACTAGGCACGCCACGCTCGCCATAGATCCAAGTCTATCTAGAAGATCGATAATGTTGATCGACAAATGATTAAAACATGGTTAACAAATGATCGTCGATGCTGATCTCCTCTCTCGTAGGAGAATATGACAGCTATTATGTAAAAAAATGATTATATGTGCAGCGCTGTATGAACCTATTGTACAATAAATATCACTACTAGTCACTCGTGTCTTGTTGAGGCTTTTATAAAGAAAAAAAATAAAAGAAATAAAGAAAAAACGTTTATTCGTACCTCACACATACAGTAAAATTCAATATAACAAAAAGATAACTTTAAAATCTGTGCAAGGCCAAAAAGGATAGAAGAGGATTTGCAATAACCTTCAGGCAGACCTTAACCAGATAAACCTTGTATTCTTTTAATTTTCGTATTACCTTTAGAGATCGGTGAACGGGAGATGTAATGACGCCTTTCATTATTATGGCAGTGATGATAAGCATCTCCCATCAATGTTTCTTTAAACCAGGCGAATATTTTTTTTTAATCTCGATTGTTTCCCGCTGGTCGCTGCCAGCCGGTTGCAGCCCTACGCCGTGCCGGACATGCGGCGCGGTCAGGGGTGTCCACAACGTTCGTAGCAAAAAGCGTCGGCAAAACGCAACCGAGTGCCCGCTGCACTACTCGACCGCAAACTGCGTCATCCGACACGAGTCCCAACACTATTTACATGAGCAGTGTTTGCGACTGTTCGTTGTTTATTTAATAAAATGCCTGCTTCACTGTAATTAACTAACATTTAATAAAATGTTTAGTATAGGAGGAATTTCCGTGCATTGGTTCTGGTAGATTCCTTCCTTAATGATCCCTTTTCAATAAATTTCAGACAATGTAAGAAGTATAGCAACGGATATATTTTTTTAGGTTTTTGTGGTGGAGCGGGAGAGCTTGTTAGTTTTTTACTGACTAAAACTACAGCTGTGTCCTTTGGTTGTCCTTCGCATTCTAGATTTCCTTTTCAGAAAATCACCGTAGCACTAGGGGGCATCGGTCCTACTGGGCTCCTACAGTTTACTAATGTCTCTTTGAGGAGCACGTGAAATCTACTACACACTGACTACTTGGGCTCGGTCCGGACGATTATCTGTCGACCAGCTACCTATTGCTTATCGTCCGCAGGTCCGCGCCTACCGTCCTTTGATAGCGAAGGAGACGATCGGTCCCCTTCGCTCCGGACCATGGCCTAAACAAGGGTCCAACTTCAGTGATCGCCTCCTTCGAGGACACAGCGGTTTTCCGCCTGTGCGAGGACACCTCCACCGTATGCACCCGCTGCACCGTGTCCTTCAGACCCAGTGGTGACCACTGGGTCGGTTTCTTAAACCTGAATCCGGTGCAGGAACTTCCTGAACTTACCATGTCCGATAAGGACATGCATAATGCGAAACGTGAGGACGCCGTGAAGCCTCTCCAGCCACTCCTCAAAGTAGAGACTTACCACCATGTTTATGGCGTGCCCAGGTAATGGATATACTTACGAGTATATATATATATATGCAATTGAAAAGCCTTCAAATTAAATTTTGTGTGCCTTGAATAACTCTTGAGTTAATTCAGCATGAGTTAACTGAAACCACAAAATAATAATTGAATTGTTTTAAAACTATGAAGTAGTACCTAGTATGTTTTCTAGAACTTCAACAAGTCCTAAATTAAGCTTGATATCATAATAATATCATTGTAGTTTTACTTTTAAATTGTTACGTTCAATTAATTAAATCAAACGTATTTGTAGGTACAAATTGAAGTGGGTTTCACAGACTCAATATCAAAAGCTTATCAATGAAAATATCTGAACTTGATTTTCGCTAGTATTGCTATATAATGAATATTAGTTGACAGTAGCTTTTATTATTAATTTTATAGACGAAAGCGTAGTAAAGGTAAAACATGTTTATAAAAGACTGTAACTACCCTCAGTGTATGAAACAAGGTGCAACGAGAGACAGGGGTGGCGGCAGCTTTGAAACGCGCTCCAAATTGCATTACACTTGCTGTGAGCCTGTGATACAAGTGGGCCCGCTGCCTCTTTCCCTTACCCGTTAGAACTGTCTTTTTATATCTCGATAACACTCGTACGTAGGTAATTACAGATGTAGCTCGTTTCACCATATTTTTATTTAATTTTGTAGTGCAGTTCTGCTTGAGCAAATGAAAGTACTGGTTTTGTTATAGGTTTATTTATTTTTTGGGGACGATCAGTAAACCAGATATAAGTAAAGCAGCTGGCGGTGTGCTGTAACAAAAACTTTTTACTAAAATAAAACAATCGTCATCACTACAAAAAATTAAATACAAAAAAATCAAAATAACTTTTTTTTTGGTTTATTTCTAGTTTTGTTTCTACGTTATTTAACACCGACTTCCGAAAGTCCTTTTGAATTGTTTTGTATTGAAGTAGGCTGTATTTTTTGTCTGTAAAACGTTTTTTATTTTACACTTTTTCGTTGTGATACCCCGCAGGTCAGTGAAACCTAAATAGTGTGCAAGTTCTGTAATAAGGTAACTATAAAAAATACATCTCGTTCATCCTCTTTCCTCTAAACCAAAAACATGACCCAGTACATTGTTTTATTACGGAGTTCCGTATTACCTTCATTTCGGTCATTTCATTAGACCAGTTCGGTGATGTCATAAAGCATGAGGGCGCATTCATTTCAATTGAGAGAGCTTGCTAATACAATGCAAATATTGAACAAACCCAAAAAAAAGCGTGATGTAGTTAGATCATTTTGTGTTATGAACCTAGTGGCGAATTTCTGGTAAATCCGTTTTCAAAATAATCACTTCGAATCTCGACCACGTTGTATGTCCAGTCAACGACAGTTGTATGGGGCAGTCTAGCAGAATGTGTTTACTTAACGTCTGTCCGTATTAATTCGCAACAATCTCCGCTGGGCGTATAGCCGGGGCCAGTGATTCAATTATGTCACGTTTGGAGTACACTCGTTCACGCGAAAAGATGGGGAAAAACGGGAAAAATGTCGGCATTAGATCGCGTTGATAAGTGAATGACTTCTCGCATGACTAGCTGTCAAAGAGCGGGCAAACGGGCGCGCGCGACCGGCCGAGCGACAAGCGATCCGACCGACACGATCCGCGCGACCCCAGCCCACAAACAGAATGCTCTTTACACAACCATTTAATTGATGTGCGTTTTGACTGTTCAGAAACACTTGGACGACATTTCGTTATGTAGGCTAACCAGTAACCGATTAAGCTATTACATCTGCCATTTTAGAAACCAATTTATTGTTTGACGTTATGATTACCTCACTTCAAATATGATTTTTAGAGATATTATAATATACTTTGCTTGGAACGTATAGGTAAGACAGTATCCTTTGCGTAGAACACAGTACTAGGTTCAAAAGTTTATCATCGTATTTTTTGTCCCCGTTGGAAGAGTTTTTGTTTTTAACCGGCTTCAAAAAAGAGAAGGTTCTATGTTCGGCTGTATGTATTGGAACGAAGTTCCTTATTGCGCGTTGTGAAAGCCCCGGCTAGATGGAAAAAATTCTCACGAAAAGTTGTACCGACACTTTTACTGTCAAAATGTAAATCCAAGATGGCGGCTGCAAGAAATTATCAAATTTTTCGTCATGGGTGTCGTTTTCATGGTTTTCGAGGGTGTTGAAACCGATAGTACTGTCAAAATATAAATCCAAGATGGCGGCTGCAAGAAATTATCAAATTTTTCGTCATGGGTGTCGTTTTCATGGTTTTTGAGGGTGTTGAAACCGATGGTACTGTCAAAATATAAATCCAAAATGGCGGCTGCAAGAAATTATCAAATTTTTCGTCATGGGTGTCGTTTTCATGGTTTTCGAGGGTGTTGAAACCGATAGTACTGTCAAAATGTAAATCCAAGATGGCGGCTGCAAGTAATTATCAACTTTTTCGTCATGGGTGTCGTTTTCATAGTTTTCGAGGGTGTTGAAACCGATGGTACTGTCAAAATATAAATCCAAGATGGCGGCTGCAAGAAATTATCAAATTTTCCGTCATGGGTGTCGTTTTCATGGTTTTCGACGGTGTTGAAACCGATAGCACTGTTAAAATGTAAATCCAAGATGGCGGCTGCAAGAAATTATCAACTTTTTCGTCATGGGTGTCCTTTTCGTGGTTTTCGAGGGTGTTGAAACCGATTGTACTGTCAAAATGTAAATCCAAGATGGCGGCTGCAATAAATTATCAACTTTTTCGATATGGGTCTTTTTCATGGTTTTCGAGGTTGTTGAAGCCGATAGTGCTGTCAAAATGTAAATCTAAGATGGCGGCTGTCAGAAATTATCAACTTTTTCGTCATGAGTGTCGTTTTCATGGTTTCGAAGATGTTGAAATAGTGCTGTCAAAATGTACATAAAATAGGATAGTATTTTTTAGTTATATTGTATTGGCTAGACGGAAAAAATTCTCACGAAAAGTTGTAACGACAGTTATTGGTAAGCTATTGTAAGCCGTGCGGCGTGCGCATGTTTCTCTGTCTGTCTCTCTCTCTCTTTCTTTCTTATAGAAAGCAAGCCAGAACGGAACTTCGTTCCAACCGGGTGTCCCTTGACACCTCAGTAGTTTTTTTTTTAATGTATATACCGACTTCTTGGTCAATTGTGGACCGATTTTGAAAATAATTTTTCATTACTCATACTCTGAAAGTAGGTCTGAAGATGCCTGAGGAGCGGGCTGAAAGTGATACTTTTCATCCCTAGGGAGTTTTACTTTACAACTGACAGCTGTCAAATTATTAAAAAAAAACTAGTTCTAGCTTCACATTTCTATGGTTCAATAGAAATGTGAAGCTAGAACTAGTTCCAATTTTCCATACAGCCAGTCAATCACAGCGCGATATAAAATTGAAATAACTTAAAGACAAGTATTAATTAAACAATGTTATATTTTAAGTGATTTATTTGTTCAACTATTACTTTAAAATACTTTATTTTTAAAAGATTACAATTAATTTTTAATTTTTCATTAATGAGGCTGAATAGCTGGCCGGCCGCAGAAAAAAAAAAAACAAAATGGCGGGAAAGTGGCAATCAATCGTCGTTGGTTTTTTCGAGTTTTGTTTACATTTCCGTACAACAGAGATTTGTATTAACACGTCAGATTAAAATAGTGATTTAACGCCTAATTTCATAAGAGAAGAGGCTAAAGCAGTAGTGGAATACCTTTTACCGCCTAAATCAGACGAAAAATACCTACTTAAAATCATAGGTACGACGACTCAGGTTTTACAAACTTTTTATTTTATTTTTAGTTTCCTCGTATTCGTAATGAAAAGCACAGTGTTTACCTCGGGGTGAAAGTAACCCATTTAACCCCTCGAATTAGCGACCTCGCTGCGCTCGGCCGCCAACTCCTTCTCGGGACGAAATGAGTTACTTTCACCCCTTGTGTAACAATGTACTATTTTACACCACCTGCTCGATAATGTCGTTTTATACGTCATACAAACCTCACTTAAAGCAAGTCATTCTATCCCTAGGGAGATAATGCAGTATGGCCGATCCCTAAGGAATAATGAGATTTGAATTTGGAACATTCAAAATCGTCAACATTGTGAATTAAAATGTACGTGCATCGCCCAAGTTGACTCGAAGTTCAAACTGGCCACTAACAAAAAAAGAAAATAGAATAAAACGTGCTTACTGACGGGAGCATTATAGAAAATTGACTACTCCAAGATTCTATATCTTGGAGTAGTGAATTTTGTTTGTTTGATAAACTTGTAAATATAATACTTATATTTCTCTAATAAATGATTTGGTCGACCAAATTGTTTTTTAATTATCTCACAGATGGTGTAAAAAGTAGAGTATGCAACACGGGGATAAAGCTGTCTTTGTCTTGGGCGGCTTGAATTCCTCACTTCACTCAGGTTTCTTTATTAACTTAATAAAGTTAATTTTATAAATCCCTCACTATCGTTTGGGATTAAAATCAGCAACCTTCGTTTCGTTCGGGATTCAACATGCCGCCCGCTACTTAAAGACATGCTTTATCCCCTAGTCACATAAACTACTATTTTAATACACTACCTATGCCTATCCATGTCCAGTATATTGTTTAGGTATATTATGTCTATTGTAATGATAGTGGTAATTTATTTTTCATTTTCTTTTTAGACTATTTATTGATTTTACATAGTAAAAGTGACAGGTATCTGTAATACAAAACGTGATTTAAACAAGTGTCCGTGCAGTTTCTTGCATGTTCTTCTTTATATTCTGCCTTAACAAAGAGCTTTATGAAAATGAAATAAACAATTTTCTAAAATTAATAATAAAGTGGCTCAACGAAATTAAACTTATCTTATACCTCAATAAAACAAACATATTGCATTTTATATCAATCTTGGTGCGTGGGTAGATTTTTTCCTTGAATAGCACTTAGGATACTTTTTATCCCGGTAGTATGTTCCCTTAGGATAATTTTCTATTATCATGCGGGCGAAGCCGCAGGGATCAGTTAATAATTATATAATACACTAGTTGTGCCCGCGACTTCGTTCGCGTGGACTACAGGATTTTGAATTTATTTATCTAAAATAAAAGTACCCTATGTTACTCCTTATTACATCAGCTACCTGCCAAAAAAAGTCCCGTCAAAATCGGTCCAGCCATTTCAGAGATTAGCCCGGACAAACAGACTGACAGACAAACAAAAAATTTTATTTTGTTGTATGTACCGTTTGCATATTCATATACATGTAGTAAAAAGCGATTATTTCAATATTACAAACAGACACTACAATTTTATTTACATGTGTAGATGTATAGATATGTATAGATGTATAGATATCATATTGTTAAGGATACAATAGATAGATACGTGCCCGTAGCGACACCGATGATTATATACTCGTACCAGCTCTGGTACCAAATGAACGGTAAACGCTTATCATCAGGTGAGCCATATACTTGTTTGCCGCAAACTTTACTACCACTGCTCTAGGCAGTGTGTGTCATACAATATTGTGTCATACAATGTAGTTTGATGTGCTGTGTGTTCGGAAATCGGAACCTTCTCGATAACCAAGTTGAATATATAAGATGTATCGAAGTTTACAAAAAAAAAATATATATATGCCCAACTGTATTCAGTTTATTAACCCCCGACGGAAAAGAGTGTTATTATTATTATAAGTTTGACGTGTCTGTGTATCTGTGTGTGCCTGCGTGTCTGTCCATCGTAGCTCCTAAGCGAATGGACCGATAACCTTTATGAAGATTGTTCTGGTATTCAAGGTCATCAGCTCGTTTGTTGGCTGTGGCAGGGATCTTAAACACTTAATGGCTAAATACTTACTTAATAATAAACACATATATGTGACATAATGTTTGAAATACTCATGTACCTACATGCCGGCGCTATCAAGCTGGTCTGATGATGGAGGTTGGAGGTAAGAGAAAAGTATTAATAAACCCTTCCAGTTTTAGCTCATTTAGATTTATCTTAAAAATAGTTTTGTTCGATTCTTATGACGACGAGAACCTGATGATGAAGACCTGATGCTAGAACTGGGAAGTGGCTGATGGAACCTAAGAACAGCTAACTAGTAAACCCGTCGAGTTTGGATTCATTAGATTCGTCTTAAACAGTTCTAAACATTTTTTGACTGAGGTCCTCGTCATCATGAAAAATGCTAGGATTGGGAGGTGGCTAATGGAATCCTGGAATGCCTACTAGTAAACACGTCGAGTTTGCTCATTGGACTTGTCGGAATCAGTTCACTTTTTGTAGATTTTATGCGCCGGGGGATTTTTTTAATTTTAAATTTTGCAATTATTCAAGACCATTTTTATCGCCTGTACTAGTATGTGTATTATATGCATGTCCATTACCTAATTTCAGTTTTCTCGGGACAGACAGACGATTGTACGCAACGCCGACTACTACCTACAGGTCATTGAACTCGTTCAGCTGACGTTTTCTTAAAGAAATTAATTTCGTACGTCGTAAATTAATACGAGTTTTGAAAAGGTACTTTATTTTTTAATTTTATCTTTACTTATCGATAATGTTTCATGTACCGGATCGACCCGCCACGGGATTAAAACGATCAAAATTTAGCGGTGTATACATACAATATGGAAAAACATATATATTCATGAATAATATCCATGTACCTAGACAAAAATACCGCAATTATGTACATACTTATTGCGTTTGTATTTTTATCAATCTAGCTACCGGCCTAGATTGATAAATATACAAAGAGAAACGTCTACGGAGTAACGCTACGATGTAGGTATGCATGCAAGCAGTGCAATTTACAAAATTATTATATTATAATACGCGCACGAGGCTAGCAGTAGCGAGACGAGCGTGGAATATATGAAGCGATGTCATAAATATCATTGAATGACTTGCCGAATTGGCCGACTCGCCGAAGGACGGAAGTTACCGAACACCAACCGAGCGTTTACGTGCTTTCTCACCTTTTTTACTTTTCTTAATTTTCAAACATTGCGTTGGATGAAACAACAAGCTTTTAGAGTAAGATGCCAGGGCCGCCAGACGTCACGTATTTTTTGACGAAAGAAATGTGGACGATTGAGTTGTGTTAGTATTAGTGGAGAGCCGTAAGGCGTTAAATTAGTAAAACCTCGGAATCCGGGGCCAGTCAATGAATTTTAATATAAACCATTGGACTGTATTGTTAAACGCTCAAATAAAAAAGTAAAAAAAAAAATTACCGCTCTTTTTTTACCTTATATAAACTAGTGCTTGACTGCTATCCCAACAATTGATAACAACAATTTACTGAAAAATAAGAGGGACCAGAGAAAAAAAAAGGTTTAACACCCAAGTTTGCAACCCTGAACACCATGGTGCTCGAATAACTGCGAAATTTTGCCACTTTTTTTAGTTTTTTCGTAAAAAGCTACCCGAACAAAGCGTTTTTTTAAGTATATTTGCTTATCTATAATATAAAAATGAATCGCAAAATGTGTTGGTAAGCGCATAGCTCAACAACGCCTGGACCGATTTCGCTAATTTTTTTTTTGTTGTGTTCGTTTTTATGAGGAGAAGGTTCTTATGGAAAAAAAAATGAAAATTAGGGTAGTGTAGGGTAGAGTAGGGTAGTGTAGGGTAGTGTAGGGTAGAGTAAGGTAGAGGAGGGTAGAGGAGGGTAGAGTAGGGTAGAGTAGAGAAGGGTAGGGTAGAGTAGGGTAGAGTAGGGTAGAGTAGGGTAGAGTAGGGTAGAGTAAGGTAGAGGAGGGTAGAGTAGGGTAGAGTAGAGTAGGGTAGGGTAGAGTAGAGTAGAGTAGGGTAGAGTAGAGTAGGGTAGGGTAGAGTAGGGTAGAGTAGGGTAGAGTAGGGTAGAGTAGGGTAGAGTAGGGTAGAGTAGGGTAGAGTAGGGTAGAGTAGGGTAGAGTAGGGTAGAGTAGAATAGAGTAGGGTAGGGTAGAGTAGGGTAGAGTAGGGTAGAGTAGGGTAGAGTAGGGTATAGTAGGGTAGAGTAGGGTATAGTAGGCTGAAGTAGGGAAGAGCGGGAGCGAAGCCGCGCGGGTACAGCTAGTAATGTAATAAAACTAACTAAGGCCCGGCGCCCACTATCGGTGGGCATCGGTGCGGCTCGGTAGAGCTCAAGCGCTTTACGCCGGCTTCGAGCGGCTTAGGGCGCCTTAGAGCTCCGTCGGGCGACTTCGGGCGGCCTCGGCAGCCGTAAGCATGGCTATGGATGCCGAAGCGGTCTTCGGGTAGCTCGGGTGGCATTTTCGGATCAGACACGTCGCAGAACAGTCATTTCGATCACCGCACGCGCCTTCATTATCGTATCATACAAGTAGACGCAAAATAACTTGGCAGTCCTGAACATAGGCTCTGCGAACTTCTGCGCATGTACATTCGTAAAGAAAACTGTTATTGGCATTTTTTTTTAACCAAAATACTAATAAAAATGTCCTAATACCAAGTAAAAATAAAATAAATATCAAAACAATTTGAGACTAAAAGCTACAAAAATAACTTATGAATAAACACTTAAACAAAAACAAACTTAAAAAAAAAAAGACGGGTTGCACTCCGGGAGTGCCGGCAGAAGTGAAAACTTGATTATTAACGTTGAGCATGTTTGATATTTTGGAATGGTTAGGGAATAATTTTGCACCAATTGCTTTATCAGTATAAAAGTACTATCATTTATGTGGTAGAATACAATATTCATTTATTGCGCTATCGTACACAAACATGACAATTTATATTACATTAAAAATTTAACACTTTAAAACTATTACAATTATTTTACATTAAAAAGTTTATCTCTCCGAAAAACTACTGAGGTGTCAAGGGACACCCGGATGGAACGAAGTTCCGTTCTGGCTTGCTTTCTATAAGAGAGAGAAATACAGAGAAACATGCGCACGCCACACGGCTTACAATAGCTTACTATAGAAAAAGTGTCGTTACAACTTTTCGTGAGAATTTTTTCCGTCTAGCCAATACAATATAACTAAAAAATACTATCCTATTTTATGTACATTTTGACAGCACTATTTCAACATCTTCGAAACCATGAAAACGACACTCATGACGAAAAAGTTGATAATTTCTGACATCCGCCATCTTAGATTTACATTTTGACAGCACTATCGGCTTCAACAACCTCGAAAACCATGAAAAAGACACCCATATCGAAAAAGTTGATAATTTATTGCAGCCACCATCTTAGATTTAAATTTTGACAGTACTATCGGTTTCAACACCCTCGAAAACCATGAAAACGACACCCACGACGGAAAATTTAATAATTTCTTGCAGCCACCATCTTGGATTTATATTTTGACAGTACCATCGGTTTCAACACCCTCGAAAACCATGAAAACGACACCCATGACGGAAAATTTGATAATTTCTTGCAGCCACCATCTTGGATTTATATTTTGACAGTTCTATCGGTTTCAACACCCTCGAAAACCATGAAAACGACACCCATGACGGAAAAGTTAATAATTTCTTGCAGCCGCCATCTTGGATTTACATTTTGACAGTACTATCGGTTTCAACACCCTCGAAAACCACGAAAACGACACCCATGACGAAAAAGTTGATAATTTCTTGCAGCCGCCATCTTGGATTTACATTTTGACAGTACCATCGGTTTCCACGCCCTCGAAAACCATGAAAACGACACCCATGACGGAAAATTTGATAATTTCTTGCAGCCACCATCTTGGATTTATATTTTGACAGTACCATCGGTTTCAACACCCTCGAAAACCACGAAAACGACACCCATGGCGAAAAAGTTGATAATTTATTGCAGCCGCCATCTTGGATTTACATTTTGACAGTACTATCGGTTTCAACACCCTCGAAAACCACGAAAACGACACCCATGACGAAAAAGTTGATAATTTCTTGCAGCCGCCATCTTGGATTTACATTTTGACAGTACTATCGGTTTCCACGCCCTCGAAAACCATGAAAACGACACCCATGACGGAAAATTTGATAATTTCTTGCAGCCACCATCTTGGATTTATATTTTGACAGTACCATCGGTTTCAACACCCTCGAAAACCACGAAAACGACACCCATGGCGAAAAAGTTGATAATTTCTTGCAGCCGCCATCTTGGATTTACATTTTGACAGTACCATCGGTTTCCACGCCCTCGAAAACCATGAAAACAACACCCATGACGGAAAATTTGATAATTTCTTGCAGCCACCATCTTGGATTTATATTTTGACAGTACTATCGGTTTCAACACCCTCGAAAACCATGAAAACGACACCCATGACGGAAAAATTAATAATTTCTTGCAGCCGCCATCTTGGATTTACATTTAGACAGTATTATCGGTTTCAACACCCTCGAAAACCACGAAAACGACACCCATGACGAAAAATTTGATAATTTCTTGCAGCCGCCATCTTGGATTTACATTTTGACAGTACCATCGGTTTCAACACCCTCGAAAACCATGAAAAAGACACCCATGACGAAAAAGTTGATAATTTCTTGCAGCCGCCATCTTGGATTTATATTTTGACAGTACCATCGGTTTCAACACCCTCGAAAATCATGAAAACGACACCCATGATGAAAAATTTGATAATTTCTTGCAGCCGCCATCTTGGATTTACATTTTGACAGTACCATCGGTTTCCACGCCCTCGAAAACCATGAAAACGACACCCATGACGGAAAATTTGATAATTTCTTGCAGCCTCCATCTTGGATTTACATTTTGACAGTACTATCGGTTTCAACACCCTCGAAAACCATGAAAACGACACCCATGACGAAAAATTTGATAATTTCTTGCAGCCGCCATCTTGGATTTATATTTTGACAGTACCATCGGTTTCAACACCCTCGAAAACCATGAAAACGACACCCATGACGAAAAAGTTGATAATTTCTTGCAGCCGCCATCTTGGATTTATATTTTGACAGTAAAAGTGTCGGTACAATTTTTGGTGAGAATTTTTTCCGTCTAGCCCCCTTTCACAACGCGCGATAAGGGATAGTTGTCTACTCTCCATCCGTCTTACGCTTTTTCGATCAGGTCACGTGTCCTGACGCGAGTTTAAGATTTTATACCCATTACAGAAAAAGTGCTCAACGCCGCTAAAGAAGTTTTCACTTCAAAAACTAAACAAAAACAAAACAATATAATAATAACAACAATCCACGAAAACTTTTGTAACCGCCGTAACTTTTCACGGAACGTTACGAGTGACTGCTCTGCGATGTTTCTGCAGCCAGAACTATTCTTAGGCTACCCAAAATCAGCTACGGCGTCCTTAGGCGTGTTTACGACTGCCGAGGCAGCTCTCAGGCGCCCAAAGCCGCCCGAAGTCGCCCGACGCAGCTCTAAGGCGCCCAAAGCCGCCCGAAGCCGGCGTAAAGCGCTCGAGCTCTACCGAGCCGCACCGATGCCCACCGATAGTGGGCGCCGGGCCTAT
The DNA here is from genome assembly GCA_910589285.2 of Mythimna ferrago. Classification (NCBI taxonomy): domain Eukaryota; kingdom Metazoa; phylum Arthropoda; class Insecta; order Lepidoptera; family Noctuidae; genus Mythimna; species Mythimna ferrago. The sequence continues at coordinate 11,415,705 of OU342673.1, read as the reverse complement.
GTACTACAATTTGAGCTTAACCCCAGTACTCTAGGTTCATTAGTTGCAGAGATACAGTTTGTCAAAGTAGGCATTTTTTTTTTTGAAAAGTGAATATTTTGTGTTTGCGTCATATTCAAAGACACGTACTGGCTAAACTGATAGTTCTAGGGAAAAGTATGAGGCAAAAATTGGTGTAAAATTTAATTAGCTTAAATTTAATACTACATACAGTAATGCGTCTAGGCTTCATAGTTTTCTCAAAAATTAAAAAAATATCGGGTTCGTCCATACATATAATAAATCTATAGAAGGTTTTAGTTGTGCGCGCATCACGTAAAATGTACGAAATCGACGTTGATAACTTTTATACATTAAAATTGTGTGTAACTTTATATATTACTTAAAGTCAAAGTCAAAATTCATGGGCACTTATAAAACGTCAGAAGCTAGTGCACGGTTCGAAATTGGTCTTAAGTTTTGTTTCATCGCAATCGGTTGACTACCTACATCATATACAACATTTTTTGACTGTTATCCCGTACGAATACGAAGTCCACAGACTTTCGCCCTTTTGGAAGGACCCGGTTTCATCTAGTCTAGATCAGCGGGGGGAGTGGAGAAGGAGGAATAATGTTTTCTGGAGATGGAGACGGGTCGGCATATGGTGGTTAGGTCTTCCCTCGTCCTCTTCATCCAGGACGACAGGGTTGGCGTTGCTGCAATTTTGACCTTGGCAAAAAAAACATAGGATAGAGCACTTGAGCCTGGTCTTTCTGCAAGTGCACGACCAAAAAAAAGAAACTGAAACAAGTGACAGAATTTTACAGTTTTCCGAGCATTGCGGTAGAATTGCTCATCTTTGACTTGCTGTATCTTCGTAACCAATGGACAACTTTTGCTCAAGTTTTGTTCAAGTTTCGTTCAAATTTAGCTATCTTTATAGCTATCTATATCGCGCTACGAATCGAATAATAATAATAAAAATATCGATACAAATCGTAGTGTGATAAGAGTCAGTTTTCGAGTATTGAAAAATAATTAAAAAATGAAGATCGGATATTTTTTTTAACATTTTTACATATGTTGTTAAAAACTCATTTTAAAAGTTTATATAAAGATTCATTGACTGACCCTGGATTCCGAGGTATAAATCTTACGGCACTCCACTGTATGTACTAAGAACGCATGCCTATCTGCTAGCTTGCTTAGACGGCCAATTTTCAGGTATCAGGTAATCAAGGTACACAAAAACAGTACTTACTTCACGTAAATTATCCAAGCTGATTTTTACGTATATTTTAGGCAATATCTTTAAAATTAAGTCGCCAATAATTCCAGACACATTAAATCCCCCCTTTTTACCCCCTTAGAGGCTGAATTTTGAAAAATCCTTTCTTAGTGCTCCCCTACGTCATAAAAGGAAGCCTTGTGCAAAATTTTACGCTCCTAGTCCCAGTAGTTTCGGCTGTGCGTTGATATGTCAGTCAGTCAGTTTTTCCTTTTATAAATATAGATAACTATTTTCGATTTGTAACTAGATCAGGCCGGAATCTTTGTAATTAGATCAGGACGGAATCTGAGAAGAAACTAAGAAACAAACCCAGACGTCAGTCTCTTTTAAAGTCAATAACTAAAATGAAACTAGGTGATTTTAACTGTAATTATGGTTAGTTACTAGTATTTTTAAAATGTAAATTATAAGTAGTTATATTATAAAGAAAACCAAAATTATCCTTTTCGTTAAATATCTCCTATACACTACTAATTTTTAAAGTTAAGTACAAACACTACAATAAGGCTTAATCATCGATATATATGTACTACGCACTAGATTAGGCGTGCTGAACACTCACTTCAATCGAATCCGTTGCACTGAATTCTAGGCAACATTGATGACTTTAGTGCAGTTTTGACGTTCATACAGTATGAGATCGGCGCTTATAAATTCAAAAGAAAGTGAATTTGGGACGTAAATAATAATTTAGTAGTCATGAAAGTAAAATAATTGATTATTCAAGCAATTTAATAGCTTCAAATATCGTAATAGTATGTATGTTAGAAATTATATTATTTTATTTAAAAGCTTTTCCATTTTGCAATCATAGACTAAAACATGCAGATGTTCGGGTCCCACAAAAACCGGGTTTTTACCTACAACTGCTTTAGTGAACACGAACTTTGCATGATGTTTTATTCCGTTTGTTTTTTTTTAATATTTTATTTAATATTTTTTTCTTTTTTGTCTAAATAATAGGTACCTACCAATGAATTCCGTCAAATTCAATAATTATGAATACGTCTGTTTTTCGATACTGTAAAAACTCAGCAAGAAATGCCAGCAAATCATTGAGTATCAGTTTTTATCGCTAGGTTTTGTGGTTAAGCATTCTGTCATTCGTAAGTACTGAGCTATTACGTACCTACCTAGATCCCTGGTTACTCAAACCTCATACTTTTTGCTATTACCTTTTTTTTTCTTCATTTTGTTTCTATCGATGCAATCTTTTTAATAACTTCTCAGAATAGTGAAACAATATTTAAATTAAACCCAGTTGTGTGGCTGCGGGATCCCCCTGGTGACCTGTAATACAGGTTCTTATGGGAACCTAATTCAGGCACCAGTCTCTCACTTAGTTATACCGCGGTGTGTAAATTGTAATGTGTTAGCATTAACTATGTGATCAGAAAATAAACGTTTTATATTATTATTATTTATAAACAGCGAAGTCATTAGTTTGTTTATATCCCAAAATGTCACTTAGTTTATGGAAATCAATAAGTCTGTAGGTACTACTACTACTATTTATTATGAATATTTATGAATGAAAAACAATAGAAAAAGGCTGGTCGTATTTTCTAGTAACAATATTGTTATCTACACTAAATATATAAAGAGATAAAGTTTGTTTTTTTTGTTTGTAGGAGATAATCTCGGAAACTACTTGCCCGATTGCAAAAATTTTAGCACCGATAGAAAGCTGCTTTATTCCTGAGTGACATAGGCTATATTTCGTGTAGTAGTGACGCTCTCGCGCCAGTGACGGGTCAACGGTGAGGGTCGACAAATTGCCCCGACGGACGCCACGCCACGCCGACATCCATCACTCGGCTCGGACGCCGCCGCGCGCCGCTGTGTCGACCGCCGGCGCTCGCCCGGCAGCTGTCCGCTGGCTTTGTGGTTTTACAACTCAATTTCTACACTGGCAATGAGAATGACCATTCCATTATAACTTAAAAAACTATATATATTGTAGCGGTATATAGTTAAATACTACCTACTATTTCTTAAAGAGTTTGGCATAATTTCAGTTCATTATGCCAAACTCTTCAACAAATAGTAGGTAGCCTAGCATAGAATTATTAAGTAAAAGGTTAATCAACCATTATTCTAAAAACATAATAATATTATTATATATTATCCAATAGTGCCAGCTTTTGTCGTAGGCAATAGTTTAGTTAAACGAAACTGATCAAAGCGATACTTCACGGCGCCACCCCAACCGCTATTAACTGCTGAAGGGATTTTTCCGTCAACAACTGATATGTAAATACCTTCAAACTTAAAGGTTCGGAAAATGCTCATATTTATATTATCGTTGTTATTTATTTTCTCTGGTGAGCCGTAAAATACGGCTGTATGGAAATGTGGGGCTTTGCCGCGTGTTATAGTTTGACAAGATGACAGTTATACAAAAAGGCCCGGTACGCGGGAGCGAGGGTTATGAAAGCACACCGCGCCTGAGATGTCCTGTTAACTCGTTTATTGCAATATCCCATTCTTTATGTTACGGGTTTCTCCCTTTCTGATATCATCACGTTTTATTGAATTATAAAAGTCTACAGAATCTTACTTACAGCATTGTAACAGCGCTTACTAAAATATAATATGATGTTTTTCAATCTACCATGTAGTTATGAACTATGTAGCCCTTACTTCAAGAATTGAACAAAACTCTTTTTACTTTGTTTAATATTGGAGAAAGAATGCGATGCCGACGAACGGCGGCGGCGCGGCATGGTGGATAGTTTTCTTTGTTCACCGAAGTGAATCTAATTACATGCTAAACGCTATGGGACGCTGCCTGCACATATAGGCACAAATAGTCTTATCTACTAACGTGGAGTTACGCATGTTTCTACACGTCGCGCTAAGTCAACATATCATTTTCTAATTTCCTGCAACAGTCAATTTATGGAGTACAAGTTAAGTGGAATGCAATTGCATTTCATGAACTATCACTTTAAGTACTGTAATTTTCGTAGTCAGTCATTTGGATCAAGGTTACTGCTACAACCAAACGTAGGTGCTAAAAGAAAATTTTACTAACGATACTGAATTGACGCTCACCGCATGTTGTCCGACAGGATCTGATAAGACTACCTAAGCATCCGCAATGACATATGCTTAAAACTGGTTCGGGTAGTAGCATACCCAATCGTGTGGCCTACACAATAGGGTGCACAGTACCGTGCACACACATAAATTTACACACGTATGAATTGCACATTTAGCTGCGAGGGTGCGAAAACTTGTTGTTATCTTGAACGAGGCCAATTTCAGCAAATGGATACTAAGTCCTAACTCTCGTATCTTTTTTTATGTCGTGCGGAGCTTGTGTTCTTTTAAAATATCGACATATCTCGGCGAGGCAGCGCCGCGGCGAGGACGTGTGCGCGACACGCAATTTGGAAAGGATTTGCTTTACGGCCGCGACTTAAACGGGCACATCGTTTGCGAGAGCTGACGATCAATTCTTATTATTGTATAATTTACACACCATTAAAGGTAATATGTCAGGAAGGTTCTTACTAAAAACCTGAAATTTCTTGCCACGTTCTGTTAGACACTTACATGGTAGCATTTGCAAATTATTGCAGCACAGGTGATTCCTACAGTAGACAAAGCGTTAATATACACAAAACTATCTGTGGGGTGTGGACTGTATAGTTAAATAAACCACGTCTTGATTAAAAAATGAGGCTCAATCCGTATTTACCCGTTACTGATTATAATTATGTAGTCAAAAGTAAAATAACGAAATCCTAAAATTGTCCCCGAAGATTTGTCATAATTGGTAAATTCATAATTGAATTAATTATTCATCTAAATTCTAAGTACTAAAAAATACTGCGCGCAGTGTTTTTCTATTGTTTTTCATTTATAATCAATAAGCCTGTACAATATTTTCATAAATTAAGTGACATTTTGAGATACTTTGCTATTTTATGAAATGATATTTATTGAATAATTATTATTTATTGAGACTACGTCTTTCGCGTTTTAGCACTCTTCAAAGTGGTCTTTACCGTTCATGAAAACATACCTGAGTAGGAATGTTATTGATTTCTTGTCTAATGTTTTCCTTTAATTCAGATATTGCTAAGGGATTACTAATGTACACCCTACTTTTCAGATAACTCCAGAGGAAAAATCTGTAGGTGTAAGGTCAGAATTTGCGGGGGCAGGCATGAAGGCAGTGCAAGCATTTTCCAATTGCCCATCAAAGTTTTGTTATTATACTTTGCTAAAGTTCACAAGCGTGGATAATCGCATCACGACAAGCTCGATGTTACCTATAGGGTTTTTCGGTTTTACATTAAGAGCCCTCGAACTTTGAAATTAAATAAACAGTTAAGTTAAGTGCCGCTTCAAGACGGAAATAATCTTATTGCCGCCTTAAACTGTTGTCCACAGATGTGGTTAATAGAATAGACCAGATATTTCACACTTCACACTGAAAATAGTCGTTTAAGTTACACGATCCCGATGGACAGAGAATAGAGGTTTAGTGGAATTAAATACAGCGACCGCGAACGGAACGTGAAGCTGACGGATGAAAAAGAATATTCTAATTATGAAACTCCCTTTAATGAAAATGCCAGAGTAGCCCGCGAAATTCAATTTTTCTTAAGTTTTTAATAATAATAATATTCATTTGCAAAAAACACGGTATTATAAGGTGCTACAGTACAAAATGAGTCCAAACATGTTTTGCTTAATATTAAAGCATGCAAAACATTAAAGTTTATGTTCGACAAATTCTTTTTCAAAAACCTTATTCGAAAACTGGCTCTTATCGCACCACGAATAGGTCAAACATGACATGTTTATCACCCTCGTGTTTTTTTTTTAATTTATCATAACAAGAGCTTTTTTATATTCCTATTTCGAAACGGTCAACCATGATTATTATTTTTTTTAAGCAAAGATGTGGATGTTTTTAAGGTATATTGTGTTTATGAACAGAATATCATGAATAAATAAGATTATTTACACAATAATTTGTTATTATCAACAAATTAACAATTTTCTGTGTTCTAAATTAAAATAGTACATTGTTACACTAGGGGTGAAAGTAACGCATTTCGTCCCGAGAATGAGTTGGCGGTCGAGCGCAGCGAGGTCGCTAATTCGAGGGGTTAAATGGGTTACTTTCACCCCGAGGTAAACACTGTGCTTTTCATTACGAATACGAGGAAACTAAAAATAAAATAAAAAGTTTGTAAAACCCGAGTCGTCGTACCTGTGATTTTAAGTAGGTATCTTTCTTCTGATTTAGGCGATAAAAGGTATTCCACTACTGCTTTAGCCTCTTCTCTTATAAAATTAGGCGTTAAATCACTATTTTAATCTGATAAACATAACGTGTTAATACAAATCTCTGTTGTACGGAAATGTAAACAAAACTTGAAAAAACCAACGACTGATTGCCACTTTCCCACCATTTTGTTTTTATTTTCTGCGGCCGGCCAGCTATTCAGCCTCATTAATGAAAAATTAGAAATTAATTGTAATCTTTTAAAAATAAATTATTTTAAAGAAATAATTGAACAAATAAATCACTTAAAATATAAAATTATTTAATTAATACTTGTGTTTAAGTTATTTTAATTTTATATCGCGCTGTGATTGACTGGCTGTATGGAAAATTGTAACATGGTTCAATAGAAATGTGAAGATAGAACTAGTTTTTTTTTAATAATTTGACAGCTGTCAGTTGTAAAGTAAAATTCCCTAGGGATGAAAAGTATCACTTTCAGCCCCCTCCTCAGGCAACTTCAGACCTACTTTCAGAGTATGAGGAATGAAAAATATTTTAATTTCTATTTTTAATATTAACCTTTCGAATGTCTTAAGTTACACAGTTCGACATAAGCAATTGTCTTTCTATTGTGTCTCTAATTACGGCATTCAAAGAGTTAAGTAGTATGTATAAGGTTTGATATCTTTGCTTTTTCTTCAATCTGCAAAGGTAAAGCGCCGGCAAAAAGTCTATTAAATATTAGTTTTCATTACTCATACTCTGAAAATAGGTCTAAAGTTGCCTGAGGAGTGGGTTGAAAGTAGTACTTTTCATCCCTAGGGAGTTTTACTTTCAACTGACTGCTGTCAAATTATTAAAAAAAAAACTAGTTCTATCTTCACATTTCTATTGAACCATTTTCCAAATTTCCATACAGCCAGTCAATCACAGCGCGATATAAAATTAAAATAACTTAAAGATGAGTATTAATTAAATAATATTATATTTTTAAGTGACTAACATATTTGTTCAACTATTTCTTTATTTTAAAAAGATTATTATTTCATTAATGAGGCTGAATAGCTGGCCGGCCACAGAAAAAAAAAAAAAAACAAAATGGCGGGAAAGTGGCAATCAGTCGTTGGTTTTGTTTACCCTCGCCTATAAAGGCTCGCGTGAATTTAACCTCGGTTGCAATGACAAACTTTCCCCACTTGTATCTCGTAAAATGTACCTATGTACTATAAACACAATAGAAAATATTTTCAATCAGCCAGTCATACAATTTAATTTTTTGGCATTGCGCAGGTCAGTTTCAAGTTGTATGTTGCAAAAATATGATTTGAGACCGTAAAACGTATTTATTTATGAATTTAAAATTATCAATACAACATATTTTCGTGAGAAAGTCATTCCATAGGGTTAGACGAACCGAGAGGGTTGTATAGACGATATTAATGACTTTGTTACCGTGGGAAAATCATCCAATGACATCCCCCGCTCTTGGGCGGAGCGGGAGATAGCGTCAGACTTTTACCCATTCCTGTTACTTCGTTGCCTTTCGTAAATAAATATGTGTTACGGTCACAAATCATACCTTAATCAATGCCCTAATCATTACACATCTTGACACACCATCAAAATGTATAAAACTTAAGTCTAAGCTTTAAAAAATAAATTTCGCGGGAAACCCATAACCGCCAAAGACAGTTGTGGATAACAAACCTTCTCAAAAACCCTACATTAGAGCCACGTTTGCTCTAGAGATGTGTAACGTTGTGTAGTGAGAGAGATATATGTGCGATGCGATAGTTTCAAATGGGATTAATTTAGTAGGTACCTACTTCATTTTCAGAGCCGCACACAGTGTAGCTCTGCTTGAAAACGGTCTTGTCCATTTTCTCTCACATTCATTAGGCAACGCGGGTACATTACGTATGTTAAGACCAACACTTTACAGATTTCTGAGTGTGTTGTCAGTTAGACGCTTAATTCAATGTTCACTTATTTTTAGGAAGACTTTTTGGATTCGTAATTATTGCTAGTCTATTTTGTAAAGTAGAAGTACTGATTTGTGCCACCTAGAATGTTTTTGTTCCCAATTTAATGATAACCAGAGTCAAATTGGAAGTGCGATCAATATGAGAGCATGTAACCTTATTATTTCAATGCAGATATACTGGTTTTAGTGTGGATCGCGAAGTAATGGCGCGAGGGCGGGTCTCAGCACTTTCCACTGGGCGGAGTTTGCGAGAAAAATACACACCCTTTCTGGCGCCACGCCCTCGTGCTCTCGCTTTTCCACACGAACGTTTAACTTATTTTTCTTTTACTATTCGTATGAGCTCAGACGTCTGGGTCCTGGACAGCGGGCACACAGCGCTGTTACCTACATCACACCATCGTTGCGGCGCGCTGCTTACTGCATACTTGCTGAGTTTCATTGTGTTGGCTGCTCCAAGTCAAACTCATTTAAGATTCACAAATTAACTAACTTCAGATATTAGAGGAAATAATGGCGAACAAAATACCTGACTCGTCAGTCAGGTCGTACATCTGTTCTAACTTTTTCTCGAGAAATCAGTTTTGCTTTACTAAAAATCATCTTACGAAGCGAAATCTTCTTCAATTCCTTTGATTTTAAACCTACACTTACATTTTAGCGAAGTAAAGGTACATATAATTCATTTTTGAATTAACTGATTTTGTCCAGGCTAATAAAAAACGGGTACCTATCAGGATAAGTAGACGCGTCAGGTTTAGTACAAAATTGTAACAGATGTGAGGAAACGTATGAAAACACATAGGTTCGAGATAGGTATATTTAAGAAATAAGTTACCCACCAGCATCGGCAAGAGGGTCATGGCCTCAAAGAGAGGTTCCTCCTAACAATACACGATAGAAATCCGACCCAGCTGCCTGATGAGAGCCTAAAATGTTGATCAAACGTAAGGTTATTAAGTCATTGGCTGACACGTCTAACCGAGTCCTAGTCCATATCCCACATGTCGACCATCTTGCGAGCCAAAACAAGACTCTTTACTTATATTCTTCGGTATTCACGAAGTTCCAAACTTTCGGGACGTTTTTGGCTATGTGGACAATAATTGCACGCGTCTCGTTTTGTTCCACCACAGCTATATTAGACTTGTTAGCCGCAAAAGCCCTGCCAGTGGCTATGACTGATGATGTACCAATCTGAGTGCAATGTAACTAGAACTTCCACAAATTTCCACAATAGTGTAAGTTTGTCCAGTTACCACCATCACCAAAAAGCAGCCAAGCTTTGGACGCTAATCGGTCTACATCGGACGCAAATGGGATCAGGATATTGCCAAGGACTGCAGTTCTCGCTAGTCAAGAAGAGCAAGGTGAATCTTTTGCTCACTTCAATGTATATCTACGTCACCTTCTGGGAAGTATATTTCGTGAAACTGTATCTCTCGAAGGTGAGTGATGTACTCGCCATTGACGTTAATGTCTAGCCCTCTCCATTCCAGAACCTTGAAGCCACCCACCATTACTGCCGTGAACAGTTTCGGAGAAATAACGTCATCATGCCTCACGCCTGGCTGCAAGAGGATAGGTTTCGAGGTCTGGTCTTGTGGTCGGACTAACAAGGTGGCGTTTTTGTACAAACATTTCAGCACTTCATGTACCGATAGTCAATTTAGCACCGTTGGAGAGACTGCAGTACAGCCCAAGTCTCGATTGAATCAAAGGCTTTCTCATAGTCCACAAACTCTACACAGAAAGGCTGATTATACTCCTCAGTCTTCTGTATTACCTGCCGTAGCGTATGTATGTTGTCCACTGTGCTAAAGTCTTTTCGGAATCCAGCTTGTTCGGGAGGCTGGAAATCGTCGAACCTGCGCGCAGACGGTTCGTGATGATCCTGGAAAACAGTCTACAAGCTTGGCTCAGCAGCCAGATGGGTCTGTAATTCTTAAGCAGGGCATTATCACCCTTCTTAAAGAAGAGTACCACCACGCCTCTGCTGCATCCAGCAAAGAGTATACCTTGTTACTGCCCGATAAAAGTCTATTGAATACAGTAGATTATGTAAGAAATCAATAATAGGGTGAGAATAGAAAACAATAGATAGAATATTCTTATGGGTTAAATACCTATAATAAATATAAAAATCAACGATTTAAAGAGGATAGTATTCAAATAGTCATTAGCAGATCCAGCGTAATCTCCAAAGTCCTAGAGGGTTGAGAGCGGAGTTGATAGGAGCAGACCTGGTTTGGATTTTAGACTAACAGAGGTATCTAGGAGCAGGCTCAGTACGGCCTTTATTCGCCCGGCGTGACCTTCAAAGGCCCGGGGAGCGCGGCTCAGCCTCAGAGTGGTTTGTAAAATCCTGAGGAATCAAGAACAGGCCCAGTGTGGCCTTTAAAGGAGAATAAGGAGTAAGCCCACTGTCGCCTTCAAAGATTTCAATGAGTTGTTCTATAATTTGAACAGCCGAAGAAGGTATTTGACGAATCAAGCGATAGCATTATTTGTAGAAGATTATACAATACTTAATCACAAAAATAAAATAAGATTCGACCTGGACTTTATGGTCTTATACGCAATCGCCTCGCATTATCACAAAAAAAAAAATACTGGCCAGAAATAAGTTGGGATTTTAAAACGAATAAAATTATGTGACCATACATTTAAAATTGGAACGTCAAATTTGGCAGGGCTGTGTCAGTCGTGTGTTGTGAGAATGAAAAAATAAATATATAGACTTGTAAAAAATTCACAGGAATTGTTATAAAGTTCTTGAAACAAACTTCAAAATATGAACTGTTTTTTGATATTGCTTAATTAGCAATCATAAGACAATTTATCTCAAGAATTCGTTCCTAAACTAAAAAATATAATAAAATAAAATGAGGAGATATAATATTTGTCGTATTTGTCTATGGATGATGGCGGCTAATACAGTTAAACTAAAACGAGAGTGTGTGTTATGGAAAAAGTCTTCTGTTTATCAATATTTACTACAGGCACGCGTTGGTTTATTGTATAATAACAATGGATATAAAACGAAAACCTTATTCTGAAAACAGTAATGACTGGATGGCTGTGTTGCGTGTCGAATATGAAGAAGAAGGTAACCAGAATTCATTCCTACTTGAATTACTATTAGTAATGGCGGGTTTTTCAATCGTCAGCGTTTGATTTTCATCAGTGTAAAGAAAATTTCTGGTATAGTTTTTCGATCGCAAAGAAACCAAATGTCATGATTTTTATCAGCGTAAACCGCCCCTAAGATGACCCACTGATCTAAATTGTTCGTAATATTCATGATTATTGTTTTTTGCGGTCATCATTATTGGCAAATTCTTTATTCTCAGTTAAAGCCGAAGCTCGCTGGCCGACGGTGATGTTGCAATCATCGGCAAGACAGATTGTATGGTCTATGTGTTCCATACTTGGCGTATATGATAAAGGAGTACCAGGTTCCTCGTGTCGTCTTTTAGAAAGATTCTTATCTCGTCATGTCCGCAAATTTCTACACGAAAATCGTAGTAAGTACACATTTACACAAAGCCGTTTTCTACAGACATTCAATAAGAGCAGAGCAGTAACCAAAGTCGTGGGTGCAACCGCGGAGGACTGGTAATCTTCTTCTTATATTTATATAAAAATCAATTGCTGTTCGTCAGTTTCGCTAAAACTCAAAAGTGGGTTATTTTTCTTTCGTGCTGCCCTTTTAATATAAATAAAATTAACTGAAAGGTAAGAAGTATTTTCACTGGGGCAGAGCCCGAGCTAGTTATTAATAATTTAATTTATTTAAAACTAGCGAATTTGTATGTGCCCTTGATAATTAAGTGGAATGCCTAATTTCAATCACAAAAATGATTGGGTCATCCAAAGATTATATCGATATTTTAGGGGTTCCAGTCGAACTATATGTATTATGTTTCAACAACAGGCCCTGAAGAATTTAACCAGTACAAAAAATTGATTGTGTCCAAGTTCTTTCTGCTGCTGGCGTCGTGTGCTCAATTAGCGGCCAAGATGAGTGACGTGCAGACGCCACTGAACGCCAGCCGCGTGCGCAGCGCGCTGCTGCAGCTAGGCATCGACCATTCGACGGCCGAGATCGTCAGAATGGAAAGCCGTGTATTTAGTGTTCTAGGTAAGAGCTTTTACAGTGTGGTTGGTTTTTACTGGTAGATATTATTTTAACAGTTACCTATAGCTGTTTAGGGTTCCGCTGACGTGTCTGTTTGTTTCTTATGGCCTGTATCTTTAAACCCGTTATAGCTAGACTACTGGAATATATACCGCTATGGTAGCTGTGATGGCTAATAATCTTTTTTGGTAGTATTTTAAGGTTGAAAACTCTTTTTTGTACTTACACATTTTTGCGGCTGTACTGATTTGGATACAATATGGCACACGAGAATTAAAACGTTATTTGACAAATACTATAAAATAAATATATATTTTTCTTTTTCTTAACTGCTTTGGAAGCAATAATCCAATGTGCTGGCTGTAATCTATCTTTGATGTGGTGAGAGATTTGTCCAGCGACGCATCTTTCAATTTTATTTTGCGAGGCTTTTCGCTAGCTCCTGGACACTGTGTTTCTTCAATCCTAGGCCCTAGCAGTTTTAAAGCTAGTTTGTTTCTGTGTTTACACAGTTGGATTTGACAGCTTTTGCTATACGTCTCGATTTCTTCTCTGACGGTTTTCAGCTTGATATCCATGTGCATCAACTGATTGCTAACGTACCGCGGGATATTTAGCATTTTTGGAATCTCTCCAGTACTGGAATATTACAGTTGCTTGCTGAGCCCCAAAGATGAATGCCGTAAATCCAATTAGTGTAGATGACGGACTTGTAGATAAGCATTTTACTGTTATGAGTGAGTTGGGATTTTGGCCCAATCAGCCAATAAAGTATCCGAATTTTGGTATCCGGCAGTTTGTGTTTAGTCCAAAAAATAAATAAAAGAAAAACATTATTCAGTTGAATTTTAGACCATCATTTTTTAAGAAGTCGGTTAAAAATAGATTGTTGCAAAAGGTCGAACTTTTTCCCAAACGTTACGACGACATATTTTGTTCTAGATTACCATATTCCAATTTGGAATTCGTTGGAGACAGCTGAATTTCTAGCAGACCGCGTGGGTCTGAATTCGTCTGTGATCATTAAGGCGCTGGATGTCGTGATAAACGCCATGGAATACCGCCGTGATATCTTCGAACTGAACATGAAGAACTGGATCGCTCGCAACAGACCCACTAATGAATCACCACCAAGTGAGAGCCCACTTTATCGATATATTACCTTAACAAGGACTCGTTTTGACAATTGTGATCACCACCACTGGGATTCACGCTTATTTTTTACCTACTGCCCGACAAAATAACAAAAAGCATGAGTAGAAGTTAGAGAAATGGTTTTGTATATTTTTTGCTTTGATTTTTAAAAACTACATATTTTGTAATTGAGTTATGTGATCTCTACAACCCATTAGTTAAGAGTTTTCCACAACCCTTGATCCAACTTGATCCATTCAACATTATTTCAGTTCAAGTGTCAACAGTCAATAGATATAATTATTATACACATAGGGCATAGGCTTTCTCGAGTGTCGCTACAACAACCGGTTCTACTTATGCGTCTCGAATCTGTCGGATTCTTGTGACCCTCACCATCACCAGGTCATCGGTCCACCGTGTAAGTAAGCTTCTGGTTCACGGTTGCCACTCCAAAACATTTCGGCCCGTCTGTTTTGTGAGCAATGTGGCCTGCTCACTACTTCACTGTTCAGTTAAGTTTCTCTTGTTATGTCGACAACCTTGGTTGGCCTGCGTGAACTGCGGCACACACACACATTCAGGATAAGGCTTAGCAGAGTGTATTGTTTATTGTATAGGTGGGAATGGGAGCGCGGTGAGGCTGAGCATGCACAACCTGCACGTGTGCGCGGCGGGCGTGGCGGCGACGCTGCACTACTTGCAGCACCCCGAGCGCAGCGGCGCCGTGGACACGCTGGCGCGCCTGCTGGCCGTGGAGCGCCGCTACCTGCGCGCCATGGTGCACGCCATCCTCGAGATCATCTTCACGCCGCTCGAGCTTTACGTGCCCAGCTCCAAGAAGAGGCGTTACGTTTAGACGTTACTCTGTTATTACAAGTGTTCTGTTCTGTTATGTCAATGCTTCTTGTGTTGACAATCTGGGTTGGTAGTCTACCCTGACTATTAGTGCACCTCTATTCCTTGCTACTTACACCACTAATGCCTTATTTTCCTTGATTATATAAATAATAACATTAAGACACCAGTAACTAATAATTTTATTTAAGAAGATGCTCAAGATAGATCGGGAAAAACACTAAAGTGAGCCAATGGAGCTCACTCGACAGTTGAAAGGTAGGTTATGTTTCCTTATAAAAATACTGAAATGTGCTGTCCATAGAATATACCCTGTACCACTTTGTTTGTTATTGTTCATTTATTTCAAGTAACAGAGACATTTTAGTTAAATGTCATAAACATAGAGACAATACATTTGTTTTGCTATGTCTGTGTGTGTGTTTTTACCCGAGGAAGATGAAAAAGCGTAATGATTTCGAGTGTTTGTACGTACCATAGACGTAATTATTGAACCAACCAAAGGAAGGGTTCCTTTGGGCCGTTCAATAATGTTTTACCAGTTAACAACCAACGTTTTCTCGTACTATTTATTTCACAAACAGTTTATTCATACCGCAACATTTTTCAAACACTCATTTTACAATATTTTTTTGGCAAATACTTCATGATAGCATGAAGCATCCTTCTAATCTTTAGGTTAGGTTAGGTTACCACTGACTCGACTGGAACAGGTTAATGTCCGATTTGGGGAGCCCAAACTCCCGAGCTCGCTTCGCTCGTACTTGCATTTTAATTCTTTGTGGCTTTTTACTAACTGGATGAGTGTCAGCAGCAGGATTGACAAACAGTTCGAACTCACTTCGCTCGATAAGTTCTCTGTGACTTTTTACTAAGTGGATGAGTGTCGGTGGCAGGGTTGTCAAAATTGTATGACATGGCACAAAAAAATGAAAACACAATATGGTTGTCCATAATTTACTTTGCACAAAAAATAATAAAGAAACCGTATATAAAAGGCTTTTTGAAACTGGTTCGGTTCCGCCTATTAAAAATTAATCCCTTTTTTATATTCCAAATATTTTACTTATCACATAAAACAATTATGAGATAAAATGAATACAAATGGATCGTTTATCAAATAACACGTTATTAAACAAAAGTTTATTTGGTGATTTTTAAAGTGAATTATTTAGAAAACTTATTGATGTTTATTGATGAAATGACGAACCATGTTTTTATCAATTGTTGCATGTAAAGTGAAAATTTGTAAATCAATTTTTGGTGAACTGACAAGATACCCATTTTGGCTTTAGGTACTGTATTCAGGTAAAAATATAGAAAGTTCAGAACAAGATGTATTTTGAAGCAATGTGACAACACAACACATTTACTAAAATTAAAATAAGGCCACCAAATGCAGTAAGTGTCTGAAAAGAGCTTCTTCTGGACTTTTTTAGTTTAACATTTAATATATTATTTTGTTCTTAGTTATTTTTCTTTTTTTTTTAACTTGTTCCAATAGATATTTAGATCATAAGTATATCAACATCTGTAACGAAAATGCGATAAATTTTTTGTTTGGTCAACGATAAGTAATAATGTTACGATTTTTCTAAAACTTTTACAAAATCTTGCACAGTACGGCCGACGGATCTTGGTGAGCCTGAACGTAGGCTCTGCACTCTTAAAAATACTGTTGGTGACATTATTTTTTTTTAATTAAAACACTTATAAAAATTTACTAATACAAGCACCAAGTACAAATAAAATGGGTAGCATTTAAACGAGTGACTGTAAATTAAAATATTAAGTGTCAAAAATACTTATTTTGGGCTATAGGAATAATAAGTGAGCGACTGACCGCGAGGGAAATCCACAGAACAGCGACTTACAAACTTTAATTTGAGTTACCTAAAATATAAAATGAGAAGTTTCATAATATTTGAGCGACCTTATATTTGTTTGAGTGTCAACGTTATGTCCTGCACTTTTTTCAATATTTGGCAAATGATTTATTTATACTGAGTGGCGTTTTATCAATAAAGTGTTCCGAATGTCCTAAATATCGAAGTACACAGTATCGAAAGTCCTAAATATAGATATTTATGTATTATATATATATCACAAGGTTATTTGATAATTCGGATATTGCGAAATAAAATTGCGGGCAACTTGGTCGTAGCGTTCGCCAGCCGCTTCCGCGGCACCGCTCGCTGCGCTGGCTCGGGTCACGCGCGGTATGTCACAGTTCTAACTTAACCTTTCGAATGTCTTAAGTTACACAGTCCGACATAAGGTAATTGTCTTTCTATTGTGTCTCTAATTACGACATTCAAAGAGTTAACCTAACCAATTTCACCCAGTTAATGATGAATTTACCTGCGACTAGATATAATTATTATTAGACCAAAAGTTAACTTTAACAAATGTTTTTACCATTGTAAAAACATTTGTTAAAGTTAACTTTTTAGTATTACGTTATGTAAAAGCTACATTTCATTTTCAGATTCATATCTTAAATTCAACATTTTTTTCACAAAATATAACACAAATAAAAAATAATATTTTTACACCACCTGCTCGATAATATCGTTTTATACGTCATACAAACCTCACTTAAAGCGAGTAATTATATCCCTAGGGAGATAATGCAGTATGGCTGATCCCTAGGGAATAATGAGATTTGAATTTGGAATACCAAAAATCGTCAACATTGTGAATTAAAATGTACGTGCATCGAACAAGTTGACTCGAAATTCAAACAGGCCACTAACAAAAAAAAAGAAAATAGAGTAAAACGAGCTTACTGACGGGAGCTTTATAGAAAATTGAAACTATAGAATCTTGGGAGTAGGTAGTGAGTTTTGTTTGTTTGAACGTGTAAATATAATACTTATATTTCTCTAATATATGATTTGGTCGACCAAATTGTCTTTTAATTATCTTACAGATGGTGTAAAAAGTAGAGTATGCAACACGGGGATAAAGCTGTCTTTGTCTTGGGCGGCTTGAATTCCTCACTTCACTCAAGTTTCTTTATTAACTCCTTCGCAATGCTCGGGAGTTAATTTTATAAATCCCTCACTATCGTTCGGGATTAAAATCAGCAACCTTCGTTTCGTTCGGAATTCAACATGCCGCTCGCGACTTAAAGACACTGCTTTATCCCCTAGTCACATAAACTACTATTAATAGACTTTTTTCCCGCGCTTTACCTTTGCAAGTTGAAGAAGAAGCAAAGGTATCAAACCGTATACATCCTACTTAATATTAAAAATAGAATTATTATTATTTGAATTTAGAACACAGATAATGTTAATTTGTTGATAATAACCGTGATAATAACAAATTACTATGTACCTAAATAATTTCATTTATTCATGATATTCTGTTCATAAAACACAATTTTAATTTTCATTAAATATTAAAACCTTAAAAGTATCCACCTCTATGCTTTAAAAAAAATAATAATCACGTTTGACCGTGACAAAATAGGAATGAAAAAAGCCCTTGTTATGATAAATTTAAAAAAAAACACGAGGGTGATAAACATAGCATGTCGAACCTATTCGTAGTGCGATAAGACCCTGTTTTCGACTAAGTGTATTGAAAAATCTATTGCGATATTTGATTGAATAAAGGCTCGATTGTTTTTACATAGAGTCAATCTCTAGCCTAGACCTCTGCCCCGTACACGTCGCCTCATGCCACCATTTGGTTCCTAAAAAACGGTCGTGCGCAGCCTTCTGCGCAAAGTTCGGGCTCACCAAGACCCATCGGCTGTAGTGTAGATTTTTCGATTGACGGTTGTAAGCAAAAAATCCTTACGCGCGTCAACTGACTAAAGTTATAAACACTGATAATGTACAGTCATAATCAGTAATGTGTTTTCTTATACATGCAAACTACAATATTTTAGATTTAAGATGAATATAAATTAAGAATTGGCAAGTTTTGATTAGAAAGTATAATCGACATTTTTGAGCGTTTTATTTTAGCTTTAGAATCCCGAGTACAGAATCCTGAGATGGGCTGCATTTTAACTGTATGCCAGCTGCAAACAGAGGCCCTTTACGCATTGACAGCAACTTAAACATGGAAAGAATCCTAATAAAGCTGGATATGTTCGTGATTTGAAATGGTTCAGCCAAAATAAACGATTACCAGTTTTTACGATTGAGATGTAGTTTGTCTAAGGAAGATCATGTGATGGGTAAAGATTTTTGCCGGAAATTTACGAGGCAGTAGAAAACCGTTGGCATTTTGCGAGCCGAATGGAGTTCTTCCGAAAGGAATATGGAAACTATGACACTTATTTACCAAGATAGCTTCGGCAAAAAGTAAGTAATTTAAAGATTTGATCGAATATAATAAAACAAAAATGCAAATAGTTATATAAATATATATTTATATATCTGTAAATAGTTCCTTCTTTTTCGGCAAATCGGGACATTGCACTACAGTATCGCTTGAAGATTAGTGACTGCATGGTACTCTTCCACCAAGTAAAGGTAACAGTAGCTTATTTGAAAGACTCAAATGTGGAACTGATGATACATCCGTCTTACAGACTGGACTTCGCACCCTGCGACTTAATTTATTTCCAAAACTTGGAGATAAACTTACAGGCACACGTTTTACTAGCCCTAAATCGGCGGTGAAAGCGTTCCATAAAATCATTGAAGAGGTCTCTAAAGAAGTCTGGTCAGCTGTAAAGAAGTCAGTGTACAGTAGTATCAGCGAATGCATAAATTGCGTGGGAATATACTTTGAAAAACAATTTTATTAAGGTTCGCCAACAGTTGTTACAGCTATATATAGATAGGAACTTATAGGTAAGTAATCCTGTAGGTAAATCTAACTGTACCTACAACCAATTAAGTACCTACAGGCAAACACCACATGCAAATTGCTCCTTCCAATCAAAATGTATCGTAAGTCTTATATCTAGTCTTATTTATCAAAATCCAGAAACTTTCAGTATGTTTGCTACAAATCCAGCTTTGTAGCAAACTACAAGTAGGTAGTATCTTATAAGAACAAAAAAATAGAAGTGCTTGGCTTGTTGCGATCTCGTGTAATGTCCGACATCGTTTATTAACATATTATCAGCAAATCGCAAGAGAATGAGGAACTATCGCGTGACTCATAATTATTAGCCCTGTCTACTTACCAACTTATTTGAATTCCGCGATAGTGTCTTCTCATATGTTACTTATTACATTATGTATAGTTCTTTGCACAAGTTAGTGTGTGGAGGTTCCGCAGCGCATCCGATATTAAAGTGTACGTTTGTTGTGGCGTTCCTCGCTTTGATCAGTGAGGCGCGAAATATGGCTGCACCGGCGGAACTCAGCGCCCCGCGCCGCCGTGCCGTGCCGGTTTAATATCCAAGCCAATCAAACGCACAACTTTTACCAGTTACTATTGAAATATAATATTAAAAGGAGAATGCACAACATACAAAGTTTTGTAATATTTTTGGTTAAATCTAATCTAATCGGAACTATATTGTTATAAAATACCACAATAAAATTTGACAAATCAATGATTAACTTGTTTTTTAATGTAAACAAACACTAAATACAGCACTAAATTCACTTACATTTTACTCACCCTTCATATATTCCCTGTGAATTTTTCTACTAATTTAAAACAAACAGTTAAAATACAGATTTATTGAAAGAAAAGGTTCATGCGAAAAACACACACTGTATTTTAGTGGCTGTATAATAAATATAATATAATAAAAGATGGAAAAAAAATAATTTATACAGTATAGTAGCGTGGTTTGCGACAGCGACCTTTCAATTCACAAAATGTTAACAAGTTATAAAAATTATGAATTAACATCCACGAGGCGAGGGTCCGGTGCGGGGAGGAGCGGGAGGGCTAAGGGTTCACCACAATAGACGTTGCTCAAGGGTGCCCAATAAAAACTTGACAAATGGCGTTTCATAATCGTGTTGCATTCCAAGCCTCGTCACAGCGATCCCGGATTGTCCTCCCTCTGGAAAATATGTCTCTTGTTCACAAATTTCGTCGTGCGGTGACACCGCTACTATATCATATCACATTTCATTGCATGTTAAGGGAAGTTACACTAGTTTTTGCGTAAGAAATAATTTTATTGCGAGGATAATGTATTTCATGGCATAATCTGTTGGTTCCTTGCCAAAATGGTACAAACGGAAACCTCAATAACGTAAGCATTAGTAGGTAGTTCTCGAAATAAACGCCTAATGCTTACGTTATTGATATGTTTGGAATAAAATAAAATATATTAGGTACATTCTTATTAATATGTTATTATTTCTTTGCAACCACATCATTTAACCAAATAAATGTGTCGCGTAGTTTAAAATAAATAATATTCCATTTCTAATTTCCGAAGTACGCAAAGTTATATCAAAACTCTTCAACACATATTTAGTTTGAAGTCGCACATAATCACACTGATATTACAAGTCGAAAGTTCAATTGAAATTTGGCCCACGGAACGACCATGTCCTACGTAGGAATTAGGATACTTTTATCCCGAGAGTATGTTTCCTTAGAGTTATTTTCTGCGTTCACGCGGACGAAGCTACTGGCAGCACCTCACTAGTGCTATAATGTAGTTAAAACCTTATTGTTCAACCGCTCCCCCGCCATTATTTTAATACATTATCGTATCAGGCTGGGCGCAGGTCGTCCCCCACGAGTCGCCGGTCAACCGCCGTTTATTCATTTCAGTGAGTGTATTGAAAGGTAAATAAAAAAAATATGGGCGCGCATATGAAAACAGATTTTTACCGCCACAAAAGTTTACTAGTTTTACAGTTATTTTCTTCACAAGTGTATTGAAAAACGTCGGATGATACACGTGAGTAATTAATGATTACCGTTCGCGGCTCTCTTAAGACCACGCCATGGCTCGAGTCTTAATATCGCCTCGATGGTAATCACTAACATTACACACTTATATCATAATGTACTATTATCTACGACGGGTACTACAGAACCCTTGGTAAACAAAGCCGATTCTCTGCTTACTTCTTTTAAATTAAATGAGGAGTAATCGATGCTTGCTGAACGTAACCACCACGGTAATTGCGGTAGATACTGTGTCACTACTGAAATAGCGATTAGACCACAAATGTAATGGCCACAGGCTGTAAGACCACTATGTACCATTACCGGATCCTCGCGTGATCTTGATCTCAATTAACATTACCGCATACTCCGTGCGGCTTATTGAGCAGCAGTCTGCATAAATTA
Source organism: Mythimna ferrago (assembly GCA_910589285.2). Classification (NCBI taxonomy): domain Eukaryota; kingdom Metazoa; phylum Arthropoda; class Insecta; order Lepidoptera; family Noctuidae; genus Mythimna; species Mythimna ferrago. The sequence continues at coordinate 11,393,822 of OU342673.1, read as the reverse complement.
AATGGACGCTGAGGACGGACACGAAACGTCACGATATCACTTGAGATGATTCTCCTTTAGTCAATTACTGTGTTGTAACAATATATTAAGTGAGATCTTGAGATAAAAAAGTACTATGAGAAACAGGGCGGGTTTCTGAATTGAGTATTTTGAGTTAAGAATGTCTCAAGTCATGCTTAAATGTCAAATTTAGACAGATTTTCAGATTAAAGTTTGAGAAATACTCAACTTCAAATGCTTATATATCAGAAATTAACAGAAACCTGAAACGAAAAAGTATGCCCCGGTGGCAGATGCAAATGTAAGTACTTTTATTATTATTATTGATAGGCTCGCTTTTGACCACCATCTCACCTGATGGTAAGCGATGATGTGGCCGTCATTGTTTTGATATTCTTATTTTCGCGAAGGTGTGGTCGTGCGTGCATGCACGCTATTTCTGTGTGCGTAATGTTTTTTCACACGAAGCGCGTCAAGCTTTCATACGCAGAGCTGAAGCGCATCCAAGATGAACCCGCCTTGGTGAGAAGAACAACTACGAGTAAGTATACCGAACAATTACTATTCGTCCTTTTTGTCAGTTTTGTAGTGCCTAATTCGTAAGTTAAAATAATTCGTAGATAAAAAAAAAACACGATTCAATATTTTTCATTATTAATTATTCAATACAATCATTACATAACAATGACTTTACCTTCATAAACATTGTCGAAGGTCGGCCGTTTAATCTGGCATAAACATCCCGAAAACTCGTAAAGTAAGTCTCGCCACTATTATTAGGCACTAGCGGGTATTGCCGGGTAAAGAATGCCGTAATAAGGGGCGGTATTAGCCGGGCCAAAATATTGTGCCACGTCACTAGCGAGCGAGGGGGGCGCCCACCGGCAATATTATTAAAAATAATTTCTCATTTTTATTGCCCGCTCTTAAGCTAGTGATGTAATAAATGACTACAATTTTATTACAATCACTGTTGTTGTAGGAAGTTCGAAACTTTGGTGAGATTTAGAGGTATTTTGATTATCATGTCATGGTGGTGTTTAATGATTGAAATTAATAATAAATAAAAATGACTACAATATATTATGACTTTTTTAATTTGTTTGATTCTTTAAGCACACAAAAGTACAGAGGCAGACTTAATATCTCAATCATTTTCTATCAGTTAATGATTAGGTAAAGCAGAGATAAACCCTAATAACTGCAATATTAACATTAAACATTTTGACGACAGTTAGATACTTGTAAATAATATAAATATTAAAAAACAAGACAATACAATTTTTACTAATGTTTAATGAAAATTAGTTTAAAGTCGTTAGTAGCCTCTATAAGTTTATATAAAATAAATTAAATCAGTTTAAAAACATAAATATTATATATTTGTGACTACACGCTCCGCGTAGCACTTTCGTAGCAGCGACGGGCGGCGTAGCACCGAGCTTACGTCGAACGCACTGCGATAGAAACTGGACACCTTTGGCAAATTGAATCTTCAACATCGCGTCACCACGTTTTTGTATTTTTTTTTTAATTTTATTTATTTGTGAGACAATAAAACAGCTACAATATACATATTGAAAAGAAATAACAGTACAAAAGAGTTTATAATATTACAGCCATATATATATGTAAGTAATATGTACCTATATGTATATGTATTATTCATATATATGTACATCATATTGACGCATAAGATTGTCGGCAGTAAATGCCGCTGGATAAATAAATATATTACTATATATCAAATCATTACAATGACAATTTGTTGAAAATTACATATAAAATTATTAAAACAAGCATATTACAACCATGTAAAATAAATAATAACCACGTAAAATTCTTGCATAGAGCTGCATTTTGTTAGACTGGATGCATGAACTGCACAACAAACTGTGTTTGAATGGAAACAAGCAAATAGATGGTGCACAATAAGGAAGTTAGTGGTCTCGAAAGGGGCTCGTAGCAGCATGCTACGAGAAGCTGCACTGCAACTGTGATGCAGATGTGACGAGTGACGCGGGTTGTGCAGTGGTTACGCTTAGTGCGTGTCGCGGGTTACTACCCACGATACAACACTAAAAAATAAAATCATTATGTTTACAATTTTAAATTCAATTAAATCATTTTTACCAAGTGAGAAAATTACTAGATATTATTTCATGATTATATCAATCACCACAGATCAAAAGAATTTTATATATCTGGGTCAATTACTTTTCGCAAAGTGTTCATAGCAGACAATATTTGCTAAATATTTTTTAATTTACACTAATATTATAAAGAGGGAAAATTTGTATTTTTGTGTGTATGAGTGTAATGAATAAACTCAAAAACTTCTGTTCCGATTTCAAAAATATTTATATTTCTTGCCCGTACGAAGCCGGGACGGGCCGCTAATGATATATAAAGTAGTGCTTGACTGCGATCCCACCTGTTTATTAAGAGCCTGTCCACTTTGACCTTGAAGACACCTAAAATATTCGAAATTGACTACGATACGTAGCTTTCGTTACTGCACAGATAAACATCCGGTTCTGTCGAATATTGTGAGTTTCCAGTCAATTGATACTTTACTCAAAACAATTATGTTGAAAAAACTTAGTATTTTTTTAATTCTCGAATAAAAGCTACAAAATAAAAGTTTTTATTTATTTTTTGAAAACTTACCAATGTATAAAATACTCGCAAATGGATGTAAATTCAGGGATTTATTTTAATTTCTCACAAAAAGTAAAAAAGTGTTAATCATTCAATCTAAAGCTAGTGTCAATTAATCTATACTAACATAATAAAGAGAACAGTTTTGTGTTATTTTTAACTGAAATACTGACCGGCAAAAAATAATACCGATTTTAAGAATTCTTTCCTCATAGAATGCTCCTTTATTACTGAGTGAAGCGGCTTAAGCTTATGAATAAGGAGTTATAAACACAGCATAAGTACCACTGGTCAAACCCATAGAATACAGGAGATATATCAATCAGAAGAAGTTGTTAGTTTTACTAAATTCCTATTTCGTTTATTGTTTTTTTAGAAGACACTGCAAAATTTGGTCAGCGTACAATGGGTAGTGCACTCTGCCTAACCGCCTGGTATGATTTTATATGTCGGAAGTAAGTAAAATAATAAGATAATATAGCGACCCGCCCCAGCTTCACATGGCTGTTAGAAAACTTTGAAATTCTCAGGTTTTCTCCACTAAACGCCCAAATCTTCCTCATGAATCACTCTGTCGATTGGTAAAAACCCGTTCAGTAGTTTTTGAGTTTATCGTGAACAGTCAGACAGACACGCGGTCGGACTTTCTTTTATAATATGTAATAAAATACTATAATGTGCTTAAATATTAGCGAAAATGGCATTTAGATACTCGTAGCTAGGGAATCCAATCCCGCAAGCGCGGGATCCCGTGCTTGGTCTCGCTTCTGCGGGATTACTAATGCGGTTTCCCGCACGTTTGCGGGATTGAAGTTTTTTATAAGAAAAGTGGATTCCGACGACCTGCCGTCGTTTACATTATTTATTAGACCCAGCTTATCTTCATTAAAAAATGATGAAACAATTTTACATGGAACTCGTGACATTTTTTTTAGTATTTGTCTGCAAAACAATTATTTTCTTTTCGATTTCACCTTGCAGTTAAATAATTTTTGAATTTTTATTTTGTGTTATGCGAGTCCTGTATCGCAACTGAAACGGAACGTAATCAATGTCAGCTTAAGTACTCTATGACTGGGGATTCCCCACAGCATGTGAATTCAATTTTCTAAAAGATGAATGCCCAAAAAATATTTTTATTTGCTATTTGGAAATTCTTAGAAACTCGATTCGTGAATAGAATTTGACCGGTTTTTGTGTTTATTAGTATTACTACTTAAAACAAAAAAAAAAATTAAAAATTCCAATCCCACAAATCCCGCGGAATCCGCAGGATTGCTGACATCAATCCCGCAGGCGTGCGGGATTGCGATTTTGATGCGGGATTGGATTCCCTACTCGTAGCACTTACACTACTTACTTACTTACTTACTTAGATTACTGTGACTCTACTCGTATTGTATTGCAATAGAGCCTATTCAGTCACAATGCACGTTACCTATTAAGATCAGTGGTGATTGATTTTAGGTAGGCATACTACTAAAGCATTTTTCTTTGGACCTCTAGTTATTTAGGTCAAAACGATTGCAAAGCTTGAGTGTACCTACTCATTTCAAGGAACGCATTTGTGGACTATTGTAGTATGTTTTTATATACAGTACCTATCGCATGCCTCCTGTAGGTGAGATGTGTAAAGCACTAATTTCTTTTAACATCCATAGTACCATATCTCTTTCGAAATAAATGATTTATATTGCGATAATGCGTTTGTTTAGACATCCCGAATAAGTTGCATAGCTAATTCTGGTGCCAAAAAATAGCAAATGCGGAAAGAGATTTCTTCTGCGGATCTTAGATCATTAGTTATCCAATACCCAACACTCTTGACGTCATAGTAATAAAACAAACAATTTTTATATTCCTTAAAGATTTTTTATTCATAGTCGGAGATCGGTATACAATATTACATTACCTGAATACTTTGCACAAAGTTATGCGGCCGTAACATCGACACCTTGTTTAGATCAGTTTCTTTAAACCACATGCTCTCCACTTCAAACATTAACTTTCAGCAATCATATTTTTATATAAAAATGAATGCATATTTCTTAAAAAGCGTAAAACACGTTGGTCTATCTTTTTATTTCGTTTCGTTTTAAGTACAGCTATGACGGTGTGCACAACGACATGAGAAAAAAGTAAAAAAGCGAATCCGCTTTGGATCAATTTGTTTTCCCGTATAATCCTGATTTTCAGCGGGGAGTGGTCGCTCGCTCCGCCCACTTCACTCTTCTCTAACAATTTTCCGTCACACTCTTTTCATTTCTCATTTTTCTCAACACAAAAGGAGCACCTATAGATAGCTGAGATATACTTTCAGTATATTATAACGTTATAAACAAGTGATCGCTTTGAGAGCATTGCGTTTTTAGACGAAATATATAGAATTTGTCCTGGTGTTGTTTTTGGACAAGTGGATGCTGGCTTAATGCAAGCATCCATTTGTTAAAAAAAAAAATAGTTCTTTTCGCAGTTAACAAGATTCGCCGCTTATATGATGTCGAACTCTACAAGCGGTTTTGATCCGCTGAATTTTCGAATAGTAAAAATCTCCGTCGAGAAACAAGTCTACATGCTCTGTTAATTTTGGCTCCGTTTGCCTTTGAAAGCCACTATTTACGATATGACTTAAACAGCAGATAAAGTTTTTATAAATGCAAAGTTCTAAGAAGAATCTAGATGCCCGGAAAATGGTGTTTTTCTTGTCTAAGTATGGGGCGTGTCGGGAGCGCGCCCGCCCAGCGCGCGGCGCGGCGTGTACCGCAGTCGCTCCGCTGTCGCCGCGCGCTCTGCACGTCTGCCCACTGACCGGGCCCGCGCTACTTCGCTTTTTACGTACGCTACGCAATTCCGTCGCGGAATAGGTAAGTCGATTTTTCACATTTTAATAGGTAGTTCTCAAATAATCATATTATTTACAAAATAGCAAAAACTTGGAAATAAGTTCCTAGATACTGTTAGTTATAAAAAAAAGTGTTAAGTACATAACTTTACTTTAAAATTAGTTACTTCTGTTAATTTTAACACCTACGTTTAGAATGGAAACTACAATATATATTATACTTCAGTAATAATTCAGAGAACCATTCAACCGTCGCGATAAAGTTGTGTGCTTAATTTATTTAAAAAATGAGTGGATTATTAATCGTTACTTATATCTACATATTAGTTTTTTTTTTAATAATATTTGATTAATTTAGATAAAAGTAAAGGAGTGAAGATGATAAGAAAAGTGAAAGATTTTCGTTGCGTTTGGATGTTTTATAAAGTGCTGAAAATAAATGTAAACTTATAAATGTAGTTTTAAAAAACGTTTATAATTGATCTTTATTTAAAGTGGTATTATATTCGAATGAAATGAAAGGATTAGAAGTACCTATAGAACAATAATTAAAGTCGTTGAGAAGAAAACGTTGCCACCGTGGCCACAAAGTAAAGTGGAGTGCGCACCACACGTGTGACGTTCAGTTAACACGTAGCCAGACTAATGAAGGCTCCGTCTTATTTAATTCCTTAAAGAATTAACTTATTTGATTAAAATATTGAAATCAATTCAGTTATCTACTCAATATTTATTTAGAAATTATTTCTTAACGTGGATCAGTTAAAAAATATACATTATATGATTTATATTAAATAAATGTGAAACAGAAGCGAAAAGCATCTGTTAAAATTAAAATTAATTCTAACAGATGCTTTTTTTTAAGTTTTAATTAAACTAAAAAAAAAAACTGTATTCTTTTATTCACATAAGTTACGAGCTTTTCACTTTTAATTATCGATTTATCTTAGTAAGGATTGGTTAAAAATAAGAAGTGCATTTTCGACGAATATTCAACTGGCAATTTTAATTACTTATACTTAAGTAATTATTAGCTGTAATTAACATATAAAAAATTGTCTTTTATCCATGCTATTTTTTTAATAGACACTCTTTGTTAACTTTTAAAATATTTTATTCGATATTATAAAGTTTCTAATTAATATAAGGATTCCAGTCTCTTTATGCGTATAAATACAAGGGGGTGCAAAGGTCGCGAAGGGGTTACAAGTTCATTTATTTTTATTTTAACTGATTAATCTAAAATGTTTGCATTTTGATAAAATCTCTTACGGATATATTGTAACCTCAGAAACATCAGAATGTCGGTCATTTTCTGTTTAGATTGAGGAATTATAACCCTCGTCTTGAAGTTAAGATGATAGGTCTCCGCTGCTTGAGAGTGCAGTGCTTGTTATTTATTGTACATTTTGTCTTTTGCAAAAGAAGCTGGATGAGAAGGAAACTCCAGTAAAATGATTAGTTTTATATTTGTAGCCCCATCATGACTGCTGCACCGACCGGTACTATTGTGTGAAATAAAAGGTATCTATCGAAAAACAAATATCTACAATAAGTCGGAATATTTTATTACACACACAAACAAGAACGCAGGAGACTTATGAAAAGCAATGAAACTTTCATAGATATTCATTAATTTACTATTTTTCATTTTTTTATAAAAAAGAATATTAAACACAAAGTTTTGGTAACTTATTTCAGTGTTAATCTGGATTCGAACGGGCGCAAGATATAAAAACAATGGACTATACACGTTATGTCTTTGGTTAAATGGTAATTACTTTGAATAATTTATAATCTGCAATGGCGATTTGAACCAACTTCATTTTGTGAAAAACTTGAACTCTAATCTAATAATACATACTATAAAACGACTCAATGCTGTCAAAAAATTATAAATCATAGTCAAGGCTGATGGTTAGTCGGTCAAAACTCAAAGGAGGACGCAAATCGTGGGCCCACCTTCCATTAGCTATGTATGTACATCGTTAGATATGTAATTATGAGCTGAATAAAAGTTACTATGGCACCATGTTCCAAATTTTAGAGAGAAGAGAATGCTTTGTTTAACCTTTTCATCATCGTCATCGTCGGCCTTATAATTTTCCCACTGTTGGGACTCAGGCCTCCTCTCTAGGAGAGGGAATGGGCCGTAATCCATCACGCGGGCCCAGCGCGGGTTGGTGGATGTCACATGTCTTCGAATTTTTGGTTCTAGGACATGTCGGTTTCCTCACGATGTTTTCCTTCACAGTTTTGAAAGCAGTGAAGATGAAATAAATTACACAAAGTAATGCGCCCGCGCTGGGTTTGAACCCGCGACCTACAAGTTGTCGGGGCCGTTACCACTCGGCTACCACTGCTCTTAACTTGTTAGTTTTCCCTATATATTTAAGCAATGTTATTTATATTTCATATATTTGATTTCTGTGTTCTATACATGTAGTGTGTAGATACTAACCTACAGTTATAAAGAAACACAGAGATGCAATATAATAAATATGTATAAATAACATTGCTTAGTTATTGGGAAAACTAAGAAGTTAAACAAAGAATAACTCTGAACAGACTAAGATATTGGTGCCATAGTAATTTTTATTCAGTTTAAAATTACTTGTCCAACAATATAACACTCATAGTTATTAAAAGGCGGGCACAGATTTCATAGAAACTCTGGCATCATTATTTGACTGCAAAAGTCAGTCAAAACTACTTTTAACGGATTAACACTTTTATGAAAGTTATTTAATAATTCTCCCAACCTGACTTAAAGTAGGTAGGGAAGTTTTTCATTGACCTTTCAAAATCATTTTTATAATAATTGTTCAAAACTATAGATAGATAATGTCGTTGTACCATAGGTAGCTGATTTTTATTAAAAAACCGCGTTAAAAAAGCAAAACATGTCAAAAATGGTTTTGACGGAAACCAGCTCAGAGTGGTTATGACGGAAACCAGCTCAGAGTGGTTTTGACTGATTAACAGTTTTGACTAATATATACATAGATGCTTTATGTATGTGTAACAACATTTTAGCTTATAACATTGTTCTTATCAGTTACGGCTATAGTTACGGTTTTGTTACCGTAACCATAACCTGCCTATGGGTCCAGCGGCGGCTCTATCAGCAATAGGCAAACATCATACGAGGATACCAAAGGGCTTAGTCACGCTGATAACCTACAATTGTTAACGCTAGTTGAAAACTTAATGTAAAATGTAGCGTGAAGTCACGTGGTCAGAACAAAATAATCGGAGCCGTTGAAAAAAAGACTGAAAAAAAGATTCGAAACGAAACAGTCGTAACTTGGCTAAGCCTGCAAGTCACTTTGAGGACCACTCATTACTGGTTATTTCCTTTTCAACATACTTACTTGGAAACTGGCTGTTATTGCCCTTTCGGTTAAGTTAGGATCTAAGTTAAGGACCTTTTATTGAAACTATTTTATTTTTGACTGTTAACTACATTGAACCAAATTCTAAAGTTATATGTCAGTCAATGTGAGCGCCTTTTTAATCTCAGCAAAAGGATGCAATCCATTACTTGGTATGCAACCTTTTGCTTTATAGTGTTGTGAACACTTAAACTGGGTTGATGAATTGAACATAAATCACAAATATTATGTAATATTACAAGTAACTTTTGCTTAAATATCGGTTATTGCGAACACGAAGTTGAAGCCAGATAAAAAGTAACCTGTGACCCCAAGAAGGGGTTCAAGCTTACTCCGTACCAAATTTTATCAAAATCGGTTCATTAGTTTAACCGTGAAAGTGTAACATACAGACAGAGTTACTTTCAGATTTATAATATTAGTACCAATTTTTATCAAAATTTATTAGCAAAAAAAACGCATCAAAATCACTTCATTCGCGTACACAGACACTTCAAACTTATAACACTCCTCTTTTCCGTCTCAACACTTTTAAAATCGAAAAGAATAATTACAGATAGAAGAGTATTAAAGGTGCTGCAAAGTAAAGTAAAGCAGACCTGCGACAGGAGCGTTCATGTGTTCCAAATAGGCAAGTTCTACCTACACAAGCATTCAGTTTTTTTAGTATGGCTGTTTGGCAGATTACGACGCACCACTAATATTTTTTAAATAATTATAATATTAAGTACTTTTTTTATTTATTTATTTATTACAACTTCATGCAACACAAAGGTACAAAGGCGGACTTAATGCCTTAGGCATTCTCTACCAGTCAACCCAGGGTGGTGAAGAGAAAACATGGCAGGTGCATAAAAAAAAGAATAGTTTGATAAGAAAACAAGTGTACAAATATTTATATAATAAACATACTTAAATATTCAATATAATATAAACCTACATATATACAAATATATATAATTTATATAAGGTAACGAAAGGATTTTTGAGACTACTCCGCTATTTGTGTTGAAAATGAAGCCGCAACTTCCGCTTAAATGCATACCGACTGGTGGCCGTCCTGATTTCAAGAGGAAGCGCATTCCACAGAAGAATGGACTGTATATGAAAGGAAGAATGGACAAAATCAGAAGAATGAGAAGGACAAAGCAGAAGAAGGTTGTTGGAAGAACGCAGATTCTTGGCATGGGAAGAACATAGAAATTGAAAGTTTGATATAAGATAAGAAGGAGGGGTGGGAGAATTCAGCAGAGAGAAAAGTGTAGTCAATGCGCGCAAACTTCTTCTCTGGCGTATAGGCATCCATTTAAGTTCAGTTCTGTAACTTGAAATATGGTCATATTTCCTCAAATTAAATATAAACCGGATGCAGTTGTTGAGGAGTCTGTCAAGCTTGTCTAGCAACACCGTATTCAGGTCAAAGTAGCACACGTCACCATAGTCGATTATAGGGAAAATTAAAGTCTGCACAAGCATTGTCTTTGTCTTCGCAGGCAGAAAGTTCCTCAGACGATACAGATACCGCAAAGTCCCGTTGACTCTTTGGCAGACACTTGAAACTTGACTTTGCCAGCCAAGCGTCGAATCAAGATGCAAACCGAGATCCTTTACGCTAGGATTGATGGGGATGACGGCACCGTTAAAAACAACTGGAGGAAGAGAGTTAACCACCACTCTACCCATCATACGCGGGCTACCAATAATAATAGCCTGACACTTTGCGGGGTTTACGGACACCCCAAAGCGATCAGACCAATCCTTGATAGCTTCCAAATCTCGGTTTACATCCTCTATAGCGTCTGACAAACTCTCCACTCGCGCAGCCGCATATAATTGTAGATCATCGGCATAAAGATGATACGAACACCGAAGACAGAGAGTTATAAAATTTATGAAGATGGAGAATAGCAAGGGAGAAAGAATACCGCCTTGTGGAACACCAGATTCTAGATCACGCCAACTCGACGAATTCTCGTCAACGCGAACCGACTGCTGACGTCCCCGAAGATAAGAAGAGAACCATTCCAGCGCCTCGGACGAAACCATAAGATGGGAAAGGATAGATAGGAGAATATCGTGACTGACAGCATTAAAGGCATTTGAGAAATCTATTAAAACCAAAACGGTAACCTTGGTTTCCTCCATAGCTTCCCTAATGTCACCAGTCACTTTAAGGAGAGCAGAGGAGGTACTATGACCAGGCCTGAATCCAGATTGAAATGAGCTAACAAGGTTGTTACGGTGAACAAATCCTGATAACTGCTTATGGACGCAGGCCTCAAGTACTTTGGACAGGAAAGGAAGAATAGAAATTGGGCGGAAATGGTTAGGCAGAGAGGGATTAGAGATTTTAGGAAGTGGACGCACGTAAGCCATACGCCACAGGGATGGGAATTGTCCGGAATCAAGGGAAAAATTTATTATATGGGTAATCGGAGGAAGAAGAAATTCGAGGATTAAGGTAATCATGTAACGACTAATGTCGTCATGTCCCACAGCCTTGGACTTTATGGATAGGATAATCTTTTTGACTTCGTCCAAGGTGGCCGGGGAAAAGCGGAACGCTTCAATGATAGGACTTGGTAGGCTAGTAATGAAATCAACCGTCTGAGACAGCATTTGCGAATCCAAATGACAGGTGGTAGTGAAGTGACGGTTGATATCATCCAGTGCGATAGTCTTAGGAAGATCCACATGACGTGGTCTGCCGATACCGAGAGTTCCGAGGAATTTCCAGATATCAGCAGGAGAAGAAGAAGATATGTTTTCAAGAATATGGCGGCGTTTAGCGTTGCGTATCATCTGATTACACCGATTTCTTGCAGTCCTAAAAAGGTCTCTATTTTCGACACTGCGATCCTTTTTGAATTTTCGAAAGGCACGATCCCTGCGCCTCATCGCCATGCGAATTCCTGTCGTCATCCACGGGGCGGGTGGACGCTTAAGCTTCACACTCATGACAGGAGCGTGTCTATCATAGAGGGCAAGGACCGTCTGATTAAAAATATGCAGCTTATCGTCCACAGATGTTGCCATTGCAAGGTGTTCCCAATCGAGTTGCGACGCATCCTGTCGAAGTTTCTCAACATCCATGCGAGCAAAACAACGCATGCGCAAGACTTTAGGGGGAAGTTTAGGTGGTTTTAGGATATATGAGAGGAAAATTAGGTCATGATGGGAAAAACCAGGTGCAGGAAACTGACCATGTGAGGAAGCAAGGGAGGGAGTGGAAGTCAGAATTAAGTCAAGCCACGTGTCTTCACTTGAGATATTGAAATGAGTAGGCTGCAGTGGAAGGAGGGTGGAGGTTTAGAAACTGTGTTGAAAACCAGAGTTTGATACAGGGTGGCATTAATTTTCATTGTAGTCTCTTGACTCGACTTCATTACGCCTCGGTTCCAATGGCAAGATTTGTCTACTAGCTTTCATCATCACCAGATAGTTTTAGCTAATATATTTTCATTGCTGGACATAGACCTCTCTCAAGTGTCACTACCTACATCGACTGGTCTTGTGCGTCTCGTATCCATCAGATTCCCGAGAATACCGCCAGTGCCAGGTCCCCGCGCCGGTCCACCTTGCAGGAGGCCGTCCGACTCTGCGGCTTTCCAGAACCATTCCAGGACCTTTCGGCCCCATCGACTATCTGTTCTGCAAAGAGAGTACACTTATAAAAATTGAAATCCCGTGTTGTGTTTTGGGGGGGGGGGTGAGTAAAAATCTTCCAAATGACATCCCCGCCCTTGGGCGGAGCGGGAGAGTGTCAGACTCTTTCTGACTAAAAACTCACCCCGTTCCTTCTTGCCTTTCATAACGGGGTCGAGTTTCTCTTTCGGAGCAAACCCTGGCCCCGGTAGGCTTCGACCCAGCTGGACCCCTGTTGTTGCAGACAACTTCTTGAGGCGTGCGGGAATAGTGCGCACCGTCGACGACTTGGGCTCGGGTCCAGACAGTTACCGGACGGTCGGACAGCGAGCTACCTATTGCTCGCCGTGCGTAAGCCCGCACCTACGGTGGCCGAAAATTGGAGGCACGTGACAATCATAACTATTGCTGTGTCAGCCGAAACATGTACTCGGCATACATTACCGGGATTAGGCGAATATTCGCGATATTGCGTTATGTGGTCGAATCGTTCATCTAATCTAAAAGTTTTCGGCCAAACACGAATGCTTATCGACATTTATACAGCCGCATACAAACGCGATTGACTACTAAATAGAGTTGCAATTTTTTTTTAATAAAGTTTTTTAGAGAAATGAACAGTATTTTATTTGTGTAATGTTTCAAATACTTACATATTTTTTAGAGCTTCTCACACAACTTATTATTTTAGCGTCGTTTATGAACACTTCATACAGGTGTATGAAGTGTTTGTCACAACAATTATAACTAAAATTAAAATAAAAGAGGAGCATTTTGATGCTGAAAACAGTATTTTGTATACTTTATTTTTGTTGAACAGTAAAACTAAAAAGTATTATGTAGCGAAAAACAGTATAATACTGTTTTTAACAGAATAGTTGGTAACCCTACCACTAAAGTAAAGTAGACAACAATAATTTTTTTAATGACATAAACTAGTGCCTGACTGCGATCCCACTTGATGGTAAGCAGTAACATCGCTTATACCCGAATCCAATGTATTAATCGCGACAACGCGACAAGAATATTCGCGCGATAATGCATAGCCACATCGTATGAACACTAATATCGTGTCCGTGTTCGCAACAAGTTACTCGACCGGCCGTCTGGGAAAAAAAACACAATCAATTGTCGCTGCATGGCAATGGTAAAACAAGATGAGACATATGTTTTATTAAATATTTATATTTAATGACTTTTTACATCTGTTTTACTAAACTAATGCGCGGTTCGACTAACTCTAAGTGACACGTAGGTAAATGATAACTCGAATAAAAGTGCATTGTTGGGAATTTTCAGCGACGCGAGTAAAAATCCAGCTGTGCCTCAATAGTAGTGGTAATGGAAACAAGCATAATTATGATGTTTACTTAAAAGTAGTTTAAGAAACCATTGTAATGCATAGACAGGTTACGTACTTGGTTACATCTTATAATTTATAATTTTTTTAAGGAAACTCAAAAAATTCTTCATTGTTTACCTAACAGAGGCAATCCTTGACGACATTATTTGGCTTATTATAAAATTACTAGCTTTTGCCCGCGGCTTCGCCCGCGTGGCATTAGGTACTTAAGGAATCAGGATAAAAGGTAGCCTATGTTCTTTTCCATGTAAAGGGCTATATGCATGCCAAATTTCATTCAAATCCGTTCAGCCGTTTTTGCGTGATTAAGTAACAAACATCCATACATCCAAACATCCACACTTTCACATTTATAATATTAGTTAGGAAGAATTGACCGGACATCGGTGGTTAACACTAATGAGTGATTGAAAGCGTTTCGATCCGAGTCTGATATCGTGGTCTGATGTTGATCGGATAGTTCTAAAGACGGCCGGATTCAATTTGGTTCTCGTTCGCAATCGCAACCTGTCATTGTCAGGACTACGGCTATACTGTAATGGGTGGATACGCAAATCAAAGGCTTCCATTTAGGCATGCCTATAGGTTCTGTCGTTTAAATATTTTCCACTAATTTGGAATTTAGAATTGCTCAATTTTCAAATTTGTTTGAATTTAGACTGGCAAAACAATTGAAATAATTAAGATTGATGCAACTATTAGTCACAGCTTTGTTTTGAATCTATGAAGTCGCGCACAAAAATGAATCTCTCTGAGGAAAACATTCGTGCTATAATTTTTTACAACTTTCGGAGAGGTCTAACTCGGATTTAATGTTTTGAGGAGATAAGATCTGTATTTTATGATGAAGCTTCTTGTCTACGGTCTGTCGAACGCTGGTATTTAGAATTCCTGCGTGGAAATACTAGTCTTAGTGACAAATCTCGTGAAGGACGTCCAAAATCCGCCTTTATTGAAGAAAACATCATTGCTGTGAGATACTCAAAGCTCGTCATGTGACATATCGGGAGATAGAGGCGTTAGTAGGCATCTCAGCGACAACCATTCAAAAGATCTCGCATGAGGAGGTTGGTGTGAGAAAGCTAGTTTGCCGATGGATTCCGCATTTGCTTTCCGATGATCTTAAGGCGGCCCGCGTCAGATGGTGTAAGAAAACTTTTCATAGGTTCAAGCGAGGAGAGTCAAATCACGTCTACGACAATATCAGTGGTGACGAATCTTGGATTTATGCCTACGACCCTGATTCCAAAGAGCAATCCACAACCACATGCAACAATGGCGCTTGAAGATCGTGGAGCGGTTAATGCAGAGTGGTATACCACAATTTGTTTGCCACAAGTCATCGCTGAAGTTCGGAAATCTAACCCAAAGCAATGCATCATTCTACACCATGACAACGCAAGCTCACATGCCACTGGTAAAACAATTCATTATTTGAATTGAAGCAGGAAAAAGTAAAAACTCTTGACCATCCCCCATACAGTCCTGACCTAAGCCCTAACGATTTCTTTACATTTCCTAAAATTAAGAAAACTCTTCGTGGGCAAAGGTTCTAGTCCAGTGAAGAAGCAGTCGACGCTTCCAAGTCGACCATTTTGGACATACCGACTTTGGAGTGGAATAAGTGTTTTAATAACTGGTTCGAGCGAATGGAAAAATCTTCTTGGGAAAAATGTATAAAACTTCGAGGTGAATACTTTTAAAAAACAATAAATAATACTTTAAGGTTCTAGTTGTGTTTTTTTCTTCAAACGACAAAATTTAAAAGACATCCCTCGTTACTATTATTATATTCTATGAAGCACTTTATAATGTATTTCTATATAAAATTACGTCCAGACCTCTTTTACAAATGTAACCGACGGGTGTGTGGGTTTAGGCCTTCTCTTGGGGTTGACGGGATTTCTTCAAGGAAACACGTTTATACGATGTTAACGATATATTGAGAGGGAAACAACAACACACACAAAAACTTAATACTATTCACTAATAGGTTAAGTCTTAGGGGCGCTCTGCGAGAGCGAGTCGAACCATGTCGTTACCCGCTCGTACATATCCAATCAATCTAGTTTCGAATCTGAATCTCTAAGCTTTTTAAAACATAAACCTTAAAGGGTAACATAACCATGCCAGTTTGCAAGTAAATGAGTATGTGACCTTCTTGGACGCCACAATACTTCGACCGTAATTTCTCGGATTCAACTTTATGCAAAACTTGCAAAGAATGTGAACTTGTATGCTTCTGTAATAAAAATTGGGTACTTGACTCATTTTTTTGTTATCATATCAAAAGTTAACCTTACAAAAAAAAGTTCTTAAAGTCCTTAAGTTCCTTGTATATTTTTTTTGTGTACAATAAAGTTTATTCTTTTTTATTCTATTCTTATCAAAAATCGCAAATAGAAAGAATTTTCCAAATCCATTGCAAATTAAGTTAGAATCCTTTCAAATGCTATAAAAGAGGTAACTGTCAAGTAACAGAAAAAGGATTGACAAGCCGAAATCAGCCCCCCTAGCCAAGTTACAACCGTTTCGCTTGCCTCGAACGCCTCGAGCTGGCCACGAACCCGATTCTTTTGTTGCTTTGAGGTGACGTTATTCCCGTACATTTGAAGATTTCTACTAGCGTTAACGATTGCAGATTATCAACTTGGCTAGGGGTATTGCTTACTTGTGTACAAAAGAGATCGCGAGATGTTCCCACCTCGGCACCACTCTTCCTCGTTCCGATATTTGAAATGCCAATTGCTGCTTCATTTAGTAACTTATTTTAATGCAAGAATTTTATTTATTGTTATTTTTTTATTAGTACAAAATATTGTTCAAAAGTAACCCAAATGGGGCTCGACAGCTTTTTTGTACCTACACAAGATGTTTCAAACCAATATCATCGTTTATTTTTCTGACAACTATTTACTGATATTTGAAAATTAAACCATCTGACTCTATTAAAATACATTACTATACTTTCTTTTCATCAGTTTTCTAACACTTATTGTTAACATAGTAGATATCATCTTCTGTTTTAACTTAGGTAGGTATATGACATGACATAGTTCTCTGTTCTGCTTACAGCATCTTGTTGCAATGACCAAGGTGCAACAACAGAGGGGTCAAACTGTAACTCACACGATTAAAGTGATACCTACGTAGCTATCGTAATTATTTGAATGGAAAGACCCAGTTTTCGGAGCGAAAATCGACGCAAAATTAGTGTGATTTATTGTCAAATGCGCTTTAGTGGCATTATTCGAAAGAGTTGCCGTGGCCGTGGGATTTAGTTAGTAAAGGTCTAACAATAATAAAAATAACAAACATATTTAAATTATTCAAAAAGATCTAATCTTTAAAATTAGATATGGTTGCTCTATTTCTGTGAAACACTTGAAGATCACGACAATGGGTTGATTTTTTATTAAAGCCGTGTATCCAAAAGTGTTATCAACTGTATATCACTTACTTACCTAGAAACACATAGAAAAGGTCTACGCTCAAAATATGTTGTAGGTATTTCATTAAATTACCGAAAAATGAGTTGAGTTCTTAAAATTTTAAAACATCCAAGAGATGCTTTACTACGTGAATCACTATATTATAAATATTTTTTAATTTTACTTTAGCTCGAAATATAGGATATATTTTTTAAAACTTGTTTCTGGTGTAGTTCTTAGTAATCAGTCCAGAATAACAATATATTTTCTCGGAGCGTCATACTAACTAGATTAGGCCTAATTGTTAGGTTTACGAATAGTCTCCCTTTAAATAAGACTAAGTACGTTAGTGATTTGTCGAGCATCGGTCAAAGAGTCAAGTCGAGTTAATTAAATAGCCAATTTCCAAAACTCACAAAATATAATTTCATCATAGTGAATTTGCGATAGTCCATTAAATTATTTATTACTAACTTTTGCAAGCGGCTTTCAATGCGTGAATAGGTTAATGCGGACGCGAAGACGTTCTTGAAGTCAGATATAAAGTAACTTAGGTCCTTCCATGCGGTTCAAGCTTACTCCTTAGCAAATATTAAAATCAGTTTAGTAGTTTAACTGTGAAAAAACAGACAGACAGAGCTAGGTTGACAAGACTATTAGTAGGTATGGATTTCTATTAAGTACATACATTTACACAGATAACAACACAAGATACCCCGAGTCATTAGAAAATACGTTCTATAGCTAGCTAGATGCGGTTATGACGGTTAGACACCGAGAGTTATTTGTTTCAAATTTATTAAAAAATCATTACATTTCGGCAGTTCAGAAAGACTTGTAAAAAAGCGATTTAATTGCATGCGTCGCCGATCGTCACGCGGGGATAGGCAATGATTCTTATCAGGCCTTTATTGAAAAAGGGGCGGCCGCGTTCCTATCGCGCATAAATCAGGAGCTGCGTATTTCTTTCAGGCAATGTCGGCTCTTTTATTGCCCACTTATTGGTAACTACGATCTGATATATTGCACCGATAGAATTAACGGTCTAATACAAGTATTATTGATTTATTGATTTAGAGGTCTATGTATATATACATGGCGGACATGACGAAAGCATTCGAATCGTACAAACGCCACGTAGAGGCGCAGAGGTTCCAACCTTGACAAATAACGTGTCAACTAATATTTTTATGTTAATTTCTTGAGATTTGCTCTAAGAAAATGATAGTTATAATATCATTCTTATTGTTGTTATTTCTATAACAACTGCCACTTTTATTCCATGTTTTGTTTCACATAACAAAAGCTCTAATAAACCGATTACTATGTTGTGTAACAATAACAAACGCTACTCAGAACCTACGACTTACGAGCTGGATATTATTCCAAGCCAATATTCTAGAACAGCCAGAAGTGTTCCATAAATACGGGCACGATTAGACGGAATGCACCGTATGTATCATTTCATAACGTTTACACTGGCTCTGTTTATCGCCTACTGTTCCGGCCATACTATTCTTTTCCCAGTGTTTACACGTCGCAATAGAACAGATAGCCGCAAGTAACGCGGCCCAACTGGTCGAAGTGTTAGTAGGTGGAACAGGGTGCGGTCACACTGCGGTGCAAACAAACACGGAATAAAACGAGCTTACAATCGTTAAGGAGAATCGTTATTACTTTTTATTTCGATCTCTTTGTAAAGTAAGACTGAAACGGCCGCTGAAAAGCCGTTGTAAAAATTTATGCAAACAGTGATAGTAGACGCGGATCCTAATGGCGTATTGTGTAGCTCAGTTCAACTTATAAAAACCAAAAGGCTATTTATTTAAAGTTTTTGTTTAGGGTGTCTGTGTTACAATTTTGGTGTAAGTACAGTAATACGTACATTTATATTCTGTAGAGATCAATTCATAGCTTGGTTAATATCTGATCCTTAATAATATTGAGATCAACGTGATGGTAATTCACAATTTTATTATAGGTACATTTACTAGCGGTCCCGACAGTCGATGCCCGAAAGCTGGCTTTTCGTTAACAAAATATTGGAAACCCGATTTAATTAGTTAATCTGCACTCTAACTGATTTACGCACACAGCTTAAAGTGGAAAAAAAAACCGACCAAGAGCGTGTCGGGTCACGCTCAGTGTAGGGTTCCGTAGTTTCCCGTCCGTCACAATAAGTGTTCCCACTTATGAGTTTAAAAAAGGCTATTTGTTACGTTGACATACTAAGTACGGAACTCTAATAAATACGGAACCCTAAAAACGAGCCCACAAAGGATGGTGATAACTAAAACAGTATGCAAGTAGTAGAAATTATAGCGATTGTGCACTCGTAAAATTACGAATATATTTAAGAAGCAATGATTTTATACCACGGTAGGTCATGAAAGCACGGAAAATCTTAACAACGACTTTTAAAAAGATGACGTCATTACGCAACGCCATCTATCGAACCATTTATGAACTGGTTTTTACCTTAACATTTTGATAGATGGCGTTAAAAAAATGATTTTTAGTTTTGTTCTAGATTGCCTTAGCATGTTCCTGATAGAAGTTTTATGTAGTTATAAGACAATACCGCCAATGCCAAGGAGAGACCAACCGAACAATTATTCGATAATACCTGACCCCATCAACTCAGGAAAAATCCTAACAGCGCGAACGCGAAATAGCCCAAAGTCAGCCAGAGCCATCTCTCGGGGAATTGGGTTACACTTACTAATTAATACATAGGTACCAGAAGAAGTTTTCGGTGGTAATTTTGGATTGCGAGAACCGATTTTAATAATTCTTTTTTTGTTTGAAAGAAGATACGTTCAGGATAATAAAATATGTAAACGAAGTTAAAAAAAATGCTTGCATATACGATTATACTACAAACTTAGTCCAGAAATTATTTTGTACAACCTTTTTGTCTTTTTTGTACAAAAACTGTTCTTTCCATCAAGTTTCCTAAAAAGTCCTTATAAAGTTCTACTTTTCAGATTTTTTTCATATTTTCTAAACTTATGGTTCAAAAGTTAGGGGGGGGGGGGACACACACACATTGTTTTTTACTTTTGGAGCGATTATTTCCGAAATTATTGACATTATCAAAAAATGATTTTAGTAAACCCCTATTCATTTTTAAATACCTATCCAACAATATATCACACGTTAGGGTTGAAATAAAAAAAAAATCACTTCCCACTTTACATATAGGGGGGCTACCCTAATAAAACATTTTTTCCAATTTTTATTTTACCACTTTGTCGGCGTGATTGATATACATATTGGTACCAAATTTCAGCTTTCTAGTGCTAACGGTCACAGAGATTAAGCGAGGACGGACAGACAGACAGACAGACAGACATGGCAAAACTATGGGTTCCTAGTTGACTACGGAACCCTAAAAACGTTGTTTCATTGTCAAAATTCAATTCTGATGATTGCCCACATAAAAAATGAAATCCTGTTTCAATTTATTCATTCTCAAATCATTGTATTGAAAATTTGGCAGATAGTGTGTCAAGGTTAGGTATCCTCTGTTTGTTCGAAGTAGTAACATAATTATGCGAAAGCTCGGATCTTGTTCTAACTCTAAAAAATCAATCCATGTCTAAAAAATCAATCAGTTAAACAATCAAAACTTTTAATTCAAATAAAATATTTAATAGCACTATTGGTTGTTAAGAAATTAGAAAATTTACTATGCCAATTACACATCTCAAAGCGTAGATCTCTATAGAGATATTCTTCTCTGTAGATCTACTCAAGGAACTCTATGGGCACTTGTTTAAATCACGTTTTGTATTAGAGATATACATATTAAGATACCAGATCTGACATACTTATTTTCACATGGATGAAACCTTAGGTTCTCAGTAGCGTCTCATGTGCTTTGAATACCTGAATGCTTGTGGAGCTCCACCTTGGGGCCCCTGGGCAGGTATCAGGTGAGAAAGGGAACTAAAAAATAAGAGTTACTTAACTTTTTATGTGACTAATTTTATTGTATATGTTTTGTAGAATATTATTGTAAAGTAGTAAAAAAATACCATTAACAACACAATAGGCTTTATTATACAGAATACTGGACTTGGATAGGCATAATTTAAATGCTGCTCTTTTCCTTAGAATTGAACAACTTTCTTGAAGAAACACACATACAAATCTAAAAAAGGAATTGGACCTGCCATACTAATTTTAATCAGCTGCAGATAATTAACACATAATAGTAGCATAAACATCCACACAATGTTTCCACTGCTGGGACTCTGACTTCCTCTGTAAGAAAGAGGAATTTGCCGTAATTCACCACGCGGACTCTGTGTGTGTTGGTAGGTTTGTATTTAATAAGATATCATATGTATTCGATTGTTTGGCTTCAGGCCATTTTTTTTTTCACGATATTTTCCTTCACCGTTTTAAAAGTAATAATGATGAAATATATTACACAAAGTAATGCGCCTAGCTTTTTTGGGAAATCACCAAATAACTTTTCCCGTTGTTGTCTGTGTCTGACTTTTATTGACTAAAACCTACAGTACAGTACAGTACCTACAGCTAGTTCGGTCGCCCTTAATTGCGAAGTCTGCGGTTGGTTAATGCGGTGTTGGTTTAATGCTTTAAGGCTGCCGCTTTTTGAGCAATATTTGAACCTACAACTCGTAATTCGAGCCGTATCCTCTACTCCCAATAAGCTAGTTTTGTAAAACTAATTCGTTATCGATTCAATTAGTAATCCTGATCGTCTGAATCGAAGGGCAACAGTAGCGGAATAAGCCAGCGCGGGGCCTGTTAGAAAATTGACCAAGGGGCCCCTGTGCAAACCTATTTAGTAGGTACTATTATTCTTATTTTCAATAATCCAGTGGATTTTAAGATTGGGAAAGATACGTGCAAATTAAAAACCGGCCAAGTGCGAGTCGGACTCGCCCATGGAAGGTTCCGTAGCAGCAAGTAACATAATATAAAAGTTCTTGTAGTTTGTTGTAACTTTGATCGATGTTTTAATAATAGTGTATTTTTTTAGATTTATGACGTATTAAAAAAAAACTACTTATTAGATCTCGTTCAAACCAATTTTCGTTGGTAGTTTGCATGGTAATGTACATTATATATTTTTTTTAGTTTTATCATTCTCTTATTTTAGAAGTTAGAGGGGGGAGGACACACATTTTACCACTTTGGAAGTGTCTCTCGCGTAAACTATTCAATTTAGAAAAAAATGATATTAGAAACCTCAATATCATTTTTGAAGACCTATCCATAGATACCCCACACGAATGGGTTTGACGAAAAAAAAATTTTTGAGTTTCAGTTCTAAGTATGGGGACCCCCAAAATTTATTGCTTTTTATCTATTTTTGTGAAAAATCTAAATGCGGTTCACAGAATACATCTACTTACTAAGTTTCAACAGTATAGCTCTTATAGTTTCGGAAAAAAGTGGCTGTGACATACGGACGGAGAGACAGACAGACAGACAGACATGACGAATCTATAAGGGTTCCGTTTTTTGCCATTTGGCTACGGAACCCTAAAAATGAGGGAAATCTAAGAGAATCTAAATCAGCTGTATTTATTCGGATTTCAATAAAAGTATTTTGACTAGATTCTTTTTTTGCGTTTAAGTGCAGGATCCCCGAACGCGCAGGGCCCCTGAATGCGCGGGGCCAGTAGCATTTGCTACACTTGCTTGACTCTGGTCAAACAAAGATGGGAGTGAATTATTTATTAAAGTCCATATATATTGACTGGCCTGTTGGTCCAGTGGTTAGTGGCGCTGACTGCTACGCCGGAGGTCGTGGGTTCGATTCCCACCCAGGATAAATGTTTGTGCGATGAGTACGATCATTTGTTCTGAGTCTGAGTGTAATTTATCTATAATATGTATGTATTTAGAAATATATAAGTATGTTTATCAGTGTTGTCTAGTACTCATAACACAAGCTCTGCTTAGCTTGAGATTAGACGGGGTTGTGTTATAGTTGTGGAATATTATATTATATTATATATGGCAGAATTTTAAAAAAAATTAAGCGTTGTCAAAAATGTGTCGTTGACATTTCAAACTTCATTCATCTTGTGTTTACGTGCATCTTAATTTCGTTTATTTTATTATAATAATGCAAACAATAAATAATTCGACGAGGAGGCTTCTCTTCAAGATGATTGATAAAGTTAAATCCAAAAAAAGTGAGATTAATCGGAAATATGCAAAGAAAATGCGACGGCTGGATACTATTATAAGTTCATTTATAAGTTAGTGTTTTGAATATCTTGTAAAATAGCTTGATACTTTTCGACTATTTATAACAAATTGCAATGAATAATATTTTAATATACTTTTCAGGAGATATAGACAATGAGCAGGTGCTACTTTAAATTACCAGAACGGCAAAGGCATTGTAAACTCTTGAAGAAATTGAAATATTAACTTCTGAATCACAATACATAAAAAATAATATCATCAATGACAGGTATTTTTCTCATTTCAGACCTTTTAGATTTAACAGTCATTTACTATTGTATATAGGAGACGCGTAAGGATGGCTAAATAAAATAATAATAGGCATATTGTTGTATGATCTTACTTTTGGATCTTTAAATATATCAATCATCTTGAAGGGAAGCCTTCTCGTCGTCCTTCGTTTTTTTGATGATGATGATGATATGGCATCGATAGGTCTTTCAAACAAATAAAAAAATTTCGATGAAATCTCACACACAATTTGTTTTATTTTAATTTAAAAGTAAGGAACGCTTTATTTCATAAATAAACTTACTAATATAATATTTGTTATTCATGAATTGTTAAATAAAACTTGCATAATATTATTTTAACAAATATTTTATATCAAAAGTATCGACTATATTTAAGCAGCGTAGAGTCAGGGTGAAAATTTACAGATTTTTTTAATTCCGCCTTTTTGTTGTGCCGTCTCTTGATGGCCAAACTCTACATGGCTAACCCGCCACTGCAGGGCGGTATACATAACTGGCTTTATTTAATTTACAAATTACATCTGGCATGGCAGTGACCGAATTGTCTGTGACGTCAAAAGCAGGTTCAAAGCAACACGATGTTTACTCACCGATTGATTACAGCGACAACACTTAAGCCATTACGCCGCTGGACTAATTGGAGACTCAAACGGACAGATATTGAGATCTTGCCATGCATGTGTATATGTATGTGTACAATCTGTTAATCAGACGGGGTGCTGATTGGAGCGAATTGTCAACGATAATCATGTGCATTAGGCCGGTACCTAATTAATATTGGAACTAAAACTAATAGGGCACTTACTAATAAATTAGCTTCCTAATCTTTTTATAAATCCACTAGGTTTTGCTCGCAGCTTCGCCCGCGCAGATACATAAAATATAGCCTATGTCACTCAGAAATAATGCAGCTTTCTATTGGTAAAAAAAATTTAGCAATCGGATCAGTACTTCCAGAGATTACCTCCTACAAACAAAAAAACAAAAATACAAACTTTAACTCTTTATTAAATTAGTGTAGATTGTTATGGGCCCATAAACTGTCTGGATAAGGCAAAAATAATTCAGGAATAAAAAATAATATAAGACATTATTTTTAGTTTATGCGAAACCTGAATATGGTTTGTTCAGACTCAGTAACTGAATGTATTGCAATAGTTTTTATAGCATATTATATTTTTCCCAAAGATATTTTTACTTAAGGAATCGGGATAAAAGGTAGCCTATGTTCTTTTCCATGTCAAAGGCTATATGCATGCCAAATTTCATCCAAATCCGTTCAGCCGTTTTTTCTTGATTAAGTAACAAACATCCACACTTTCACATTTATAATATTAGTTAGGGTTTAATTAATATTTCATCATCATCATCATTTCAGCCGAAAGACGTCCACTGTTGGACATATGGCTCTCCCAAGTGTCGCCACAATGAGTGGTCCTGTACGTCTCGCATCCGCGGATTCCCGCAACCCTTACCAGGTCATCGGTCTACCTTGTAGGAGGCCTTCCAATTAATACTTATCTTTAAGTTATTTCAATTTCATATCGCGCTGTGATTGACTGGCTCTATGGAAAATAACATGGTTCAATAGAAATGTGAAGATAGAACTAGTTCTTTTATTAATAATTTGACAGCTGTCAGTTGAACGTAAAACTCCCTAGGGATGAAAAGTATTACTTTCAACCCGCTCCTCAGGCAACTTCAGACCTACTTTTAGAGTATGAGTAATGAAATAGTACATTGTTACACTAGGGGTGTTTATTAATTTAGTCCCTCGAATTAGCGACCTCGCTACGCTCGGCCGCCAACTCCTTCTCGGGACGAAATGAGTTACTTTCACCCCGAGGTAAGCATTGTGCTTTTCATTACGAATACAAGGAAAGTAAAAATAAAATAAAAAGTTTGTAAAACCTGAGTCGTTGTACCTATGATTTTAGGTAGGTATCTTTCTTCTGATTTAAGCGGTAAAAGGTTTTCCACTACTGCTTTAGCCTCTTCTCTTATGAAATTAGGCGTTAAATCATTATTTTAAACTGATAAACATAACGTGTTAATACAAATCTCAGTTGTACGGAAATGTAAACAAAACTCGTAAAAACCAACGACTGATTGCCACTTTCCCGCCATTTTGTTTTTTTGTTTTTCTGCGACCGGCCAGTTATTCAGCTTCATTAATGAAAAATTTGAAATTAATTGTAATCTTTTAAAAATAAAGTATTTTAAAGAAATAGTTGAACAAATAAATCACTTAAAATATAACATTATTTAATTAATACTTGTCTTTAAGTTATTACAATTTTATATCGCGCTGTGATTGACTGGCTGTATAGAAAATTGGAACATGGTTCAATAGAAATGTGAAGATAGAACTAGTTTTTTTTTTAATAATTTGACAGCTGTCAGTTGTAAAGTAAAACTCCCTAGGGATGAAATGTATCACTTTCAACCCGCTCCTCAGGCAACTTCAGACCTACTTTCAGAGTATGAGTAATGAAAAATAATTTTCAAAATCGGTCCACAATTGACCGAGAAATCGGTGAAAATACATTAAAAAAATACATTCAGCCGAACATAAAGAACCTTTTTGAAATCGGTTAATAATAACTATCTTCATCTCGGAAATAAATAGTATTTTTGCTCTTCGATATCTGAGTGCAAAAGCCGTTTTTATCCGCTAGAGGCACCGTAGGATATAATATAAAATCTTTAGCTATTTAGCTAGAAAATAAAATAAATTGAATTTAGAACATCGTGTGCACTAAGTTTGTGAATTCAAAACATCATTAAACCTATTTACTTCTACCTGCATCGTACCTTTATCATACAACTTTTTTTTAATTTGTTAAAAGCTCAGACTCGGAACCGCCTTGGTGGTCTATATTGTTTCTTTTTTTTTGCTTTTAGTCATTTCTTCGCTGAGGTGGGATGAAAAATTACGTGTTGCACTCGAGTGCAAAGATTTTTCACCTCGTACTCTTATGATTATCTCGCTAACGTTCAGGATTCTAATTTTTGCTTGCGTGCTCTATATTAGAATCCTTCATTAGCTCGGTCATCAAAATTGAGCTCGCGGTTTAAAAGCAACTTTGCACTCTTGTATAACAAGTAACTATTTTGCAAGATTATCCCTAAACAAACATTTGAAATTAACTATAAACTTGTAAAAAGAAAGGAAAAGGACGCATTAGTAAATTTTAATTATTAAAAAAAATTAGGCAACTTAATTTTCTATTCATTCACAGTCATACTGAACTAACATTTTGATATGTAATTTAATTATCTAATATTGAAATGTAAAATATTGTCAACATAATATCGGTGAACAATTATGCAGCAAAGCCAAACGGAAACAAAATCAATGGAAAATGCCCAAACAATCGAAGCAATGTCTCTGCACAGCGTTGCATAACCAAATGTAATACAATTGTACACTATGATATAAGTGTGTAATCACTAATTACTCACGTGTATCATACGACGTTTTTCAATACACTTGTGAAGAAAATAACTGTAATACTAGTAAACTTTTGTGGCGGTAAAAATTTTCATATGCGCGCCCATATTTTTTTTATTTACCTTTCAATACACTCACTGAAATGAATAAACGGCGGTTGACCGGCGACTCGTGGGGGACGACCTGCGCCCAGCCTGATACGATAATGTATTAAAATTATGGCGGGGGAGCGGTTGAACAATAAGGTTTTAACTACATTATAGCACTAGTGCGTAATGGTAATCAAATTGTCACAGTTTGGTAACAAGGGCCATTATGTACCCAAGTGCAGTGCAATAAGAGTCACTTTCTGAGCAAGTGTATTGAAAAGGCAAGTTCTGCGAATTCTCATATTTGTGGCAATACGTTGCCAAACCTACGAAGCACCAAACGACCTGATCGCACTACATTGCTACTGGGGCCGCTATCATATTGAAAGACAGACTCACACCGACGACCATGCATAGTACATAGATATCGATGCCGACGACTGTTTTTGCCCTTTGACGGGTTTTGACAGTATTATGGTAGCCCACTCGACTAATTCGTAACAATTATAGAACTTATCACTTGGGATACTAATTTGCTACTTGTCGTAACTATTTGTACGAGTATCTATTAGTTTGACTGCATAAATAGCTTTGACTGAGAGTAAACGAGAACTGAACAGTTTGAAGCCGTGCTCCTGATCAATGTTAGTTTTACCATTGCATAAGGAATCTTTGCACTACGGGGCATTTACAGGCTTAAATTATAGAATAATTTAAGCAGTAATTTAAAAGGAGATGATTTGTGATGACGGCAGCAATGAGTAGTGCTGTTTATTTGTTCTCGCTGTCCTCCGCTATATTTCCGCCCGAGCGGGCACCGCGACGCTATGAACGCTTTCAAAATAAACACCCTGTCTATTCGTGTGTGGTTAAGTGGCTGTAACTCGGCTTTTTTGTTTATTTCCCCGAAACCGTTACGATGACCACTTTCTGTGGAAATGTTTTTTGTGGCGTAAGTGGCTTTAATACGACCTGTCGGTAATAAAATAGATTTTTAAGAGCTTTTTAGCAACTGCTCTTCTTACAAGTCAGTGACAAGGTAGTATGGTGTAGCTACAAAGTTGGCACTCGATTTATTTACAGTGAAATATACCTACTTAATGTATTTCCTTGTACCTATTATACAAAGTGACAAAGAATAAGACTATAGACCTACTATTCTATTACTTTGTATACTAAAAATTCGATCGCATCGTTATCAATGGATAAAGCGCACAAAAAACTGGCGGTCGGGTACTTGTACCAATTTTTTTAAATTTATTTTATATTTTATTGATCTTCAGTCTTATCCTAAAAATCTCTGAACTGTTTATCAATATCAATCAATCATTAAAGTCAATGTGTATCTCTTATAAATGGATTGAAGCATACTTGACTTGAGAATCTTTGCTAATGCAGGTGCTAAACGTTTCAGACTGGTTCATGAAAAAGACATACAAATCAGAAATGCAGGATCAGAAAAATGCATACAAATTATAAACGGAAATGAGAGAAATAACTATAAAAATTACAATGTGGCGAAGAAAAGAAAAAGATATATCATAAATTGTATAAATAAAGACATTTTTATTATTTATTACTCTACACTGCTTGTTAATTAAAATATTTAGTTTCATATAATTCGCTGAGCGTCTAAAAATGTTGCAAATGCGAATATTTTACTGTAGCCGAAATGATTTTGTTACAAATCTAATGATGAGATCCGCTAGCGTATTTTTTTCAAAGAATCTTTTTTAGCCTTATAACCCTGTATGTTTAGAGTGTAACCTCCGTCATGGAAGGGTTCCTCCATCACATGGCGCCGCAGTTCCTGCACCCGGCGTTGCAGAGTTTTGGTTGTGGCGCCTTCCGCCCCATCGGTGGCGCCTTCCATCCCCTGTACCCGGGGAAGGCCTTCGCCAGGCATCTTGGTGAACAGTACGCACTTGGGCAGAGCGTCGGGCAAGCTTTGAGGGTAAGTTTTAAACTTATTGTCAATTTTCCCAATATCAATTCAGGCCTTTACCAATTAAGTCGCCATTTTGTAAAACCGATACTCTTTGAGTTCTGATAACTTCGTGTTAACTTGGGAACTATATTATTATTAATATTTATTCATTTGAATACTATTATAAATTACCTATGTTTTCAAAAAAATCAATAAAAATAACAAATACATATATCTAGCCCACATTGTTCCACTGCTGGACAAATTGGAATTATAAGTTCATATAAATGGCAGCTTCATATGTAAAGGGGCATATAATTACTAGTATGTTACCGTAACTTGCCATTCATACAAAGACATACCTACCTAATTTGCAGTATTGTGCACTGATTTCAAAGCTGACACTGTAATGATTGGCGCTATATTGCACAGACCCATACTTAGAATGATCGTGTGCGACACACAATAGCACCAAATAATTAAACGGGTTCTGCTTTGAAATGGTGGAATAGTGTATTTGAAGATATTCTATACAAGGTTAAAGATAGGTAGAGATCTATTCAATGATGAATGATGGTCATTGTTTGAGAGATTTAATGAAAGTAACCTACCTACAGAAGATTTCACAAACTTCTATTCAGATTTTTCTTAAGTTTAATTCAGGCAATTTGATTATGTACCTACGGTCTACTCAATTGATATTGATTTAATTTTAGCATTCTTTTCAGCTTGCAGCTGCTAAATCATGACTTTTCAACATTTTTGATAACGATTTCTTGCTATCTTATGGGCTATTTATAGCAATCTTCGGACCGTCGTCTCTTAGTTTATCTTCTTTAACTTGTATTCAGAGCGTTTATTTATTGATTTATTTATTTAATCTTCATGCAACACAAATAGTGGAGTGCCATAAGATTTATTTCTCGGTATCCAGGGCCAGTCAATGAATCTTGATATATAAACTTTTGAAATGTGTTGAAATGTGTTTTTAACAATAAATGTAAAAATGTTATAAAAAAACATGCGATCTTCATTTTTTAATTATTTTTCAATACTCGAAAACTAACTCTTATCGCACTACGATTCGTATCGATATTTTTATTATTATTATTCGAATCGTAGTGCGATATAGCTAAATTTGCTACAATTTGATCGAAATTTGAGCAAAATTCGTCCATTGGTTACGAAGATACAGCAAGTCAAAGATGAGCAATTCTACCGCAGTGCTCGGAAAACTGTAAAATTCTGTCACTAGTTTCGTTTTTTTTTTCTTTTGGTTGGGTTAAGGTCGTGCACTTGCAGAAAGACCAGGCTCAAGTGCTCTATCCTATACATATTTCTTTTGCCAAGGTCGAAATTGCAACAACGCTAACCCTGTCGTCCTGGATGAACAGGACGAGAATGTGGAAGACCTAACACCATATGCCGACGCGTCTCCATCTCCAGAAAACATTATTCCTCCTTCTCCACTCCCCCCACTGATCTAGACTGGATAAAACCTGGTCCTTCCAAATGGGCGAAAGTCTGTGGACTTCGTACCGCACAGTCAATAAATGTACTCGTAGTATATCTTTCGATATAGTCAACCGATTACGATGAAACTAAGCCTAAGTAATATATATCAAGTTACAAACAATTTTAATGTATAAAAGTTATTCAGCATCGATTTAGTACTTTTTACGTGATGCGCGCTCAACAACAAACTTTTACAGATTTATTATATGTATATTTTTGTAGTTTTGGAGAAAACTATGAAGCCTAGACGCATTACTTGGGTATCAAATTTAAGCTAATTAAATTTGATACAAATTCTTGCCTCATACTTTTCTCTAAGACTATTAGTTTAGCCAGTACGTGTCTTTAAATCAACAAAAAAAAATGCCCACTTTGACAAACTGTACCTCTGCAACTAATGAACCTAGAGTACTGGGGTTAAGCTCAAATTGTAGTATATTTAGTTAACTTTATTATATTATTAGCAAATATAATAAAAAAAACGCTTTCGTCGGTGTAAAAAAAGTGCCAAAATTTCACAGTTTTTCGAGCACCATGGGAGTAGCATAGGTCGTTCAAGGTTGCAAACTTGGGTGTTAAACCTTTTTTTTCTCTTTTCCCTCTTATTTTTCAGTAAATTGTTGTTATCAATTGTTGGGATTGCAGTCAAGCACTAGTTTATACCGGGTAAAAAAAAAACAAGAGAGCACAATTTTTATTTTTATTTTTTTATTTGAGCTTTTAACAATACAGTGCAATAGTTTATATTAAGATTCATTGACTGGCACCGGATTCCGAGGTCAACCTAGGGTGGTGAAGAGACTATATGAAAGGCGTACAAAAAGAAAATTTTGGTATTAAAATAAGAGTAAAAAGTATACATATAGTATAGCGTTTCTTCTTCAAGCAGCTGTACCCAGTCTTTTGATTCACACATTCAACTGTTGCCAGCTTCTTTGATCAAGGTCGATGGTCAGTGGTTCGTGATCTGCCAAAACCGCCGTTGGTATTATTACAACATTGATAATGTACTACCTATAGGTACTCCTGTGATTCGCCTTAGCATTTTACCTTCACTCTATAAACTTAGTACCGACCTGCTTCCGACCTGCTTTGGCCGGATACGAAAATATTCACAAACATTCCTCGGTGTTTTTGAAAATCGTATCAAAATTCGTTGTGTGATTTGGTAGGAGTTAACAGATAATCAGAAAGACATACGCACAAAGTGACTTTTTTTTTAAATACCACTAGATACCATAGTTAAAATTCCTACATTATTTAGATATTACCACCAATCTGTATCTTTAGTCTATATTTATTATGTTAAACCAACCTACCTTTAATGATGGGCAAATGAAAAATGTTCTATAACTTAAAAACAATGTGTGTAAAAGACGTGAGCAGGGTAGGAATTGATGTAATTTTAGGATACCCCGATAAGGACAAGTTAGGTTAGGATTTTTTTTATACCCACCCGGACCCCGCGGACAAGAAATAGGCCCTGAGTATACGTAATAAAATTAAAGTGAAATTAAAAATTCTTTTGGCTGTAAGTAACTTAATGTTATGTGCTTATAAGTAGATTCAGGTCCTATTTCTGTCTGCGGAGTTTAAAATAAGGATTCCTAACCCTAACCTAACCTAACCTGTCCGTGTCGGGGTGCCCCAAAATTACATCATCTCCTTTCCCATTCATGTCTTTTACATACATTACCGGCTGCACATTTGGTATTGTATAGAATACCTAGGCAAAGTATAAAATAATTAATATTTCATACATTACCTACACGTTTTAGGTATTCTTTGACGTGATTTTTTTTTGGTGCAGAATGTTCGCGACGACAGCAGCACTCCGCCGCTGTACCGGCACGGGTACACGGCGCGAGACGACACCAGCTCGCCCGGTTCCGCGGCCTCCGCCTCACCGCGCCCCTGTAAGGACGACGACGCGCCGCCCGCGCCCACCTGCACCGACTCACACGACTTCTTCTCACGTAAGTTTATTTAACTATTCATGTAATTGCAGTGACAAGGTATTTGTAAGACGGAAACCGACGGTATGAATGGCAAGAAGGAACGGGGTGGGTTTTTTAGGAATCTGACACTATCTCCCGCTCCGCCCAAGGGTGGGGGAAATCATTTGGATAATTTTCACATACAAAAAAAAAATGACGGAAACCGAAGAAAAAACGCAATAATCTTAACTCTTTTCTCAACAATAACAGTCTTGAGGCTCTGTTCCTGAAGGCCAGCCGTTGGAATCGAAGTGTGTGATATTTTGTCTTTTTTTCTACTGAATCCAATGCCTTGGAAATTGGGTAGGCCTTTGGTGTGCCACCCCATCTTCTGAGTACCTACGGCGGGCTGTGCTGGGGCGGCTGCTGCAGGTGGAGAAAACCTCAAACGGCGTAAATATAATAACCTCATCGGAAGTTATGTGTTTGAGCCGTTTGGGGTTGAAACACTACGGCCATGGGGTCCGAGCGCTCATCGAGTTGTTCGGGATATCAGCAAACAGTTGTTAAACTCTTCGCGTGATCAGAGGACTGGGCTTTTCTTCCGTAATTTACATGTTTTGTTTTAGAAACTTGAAATAAGTAGGGAAAATAATAGTGTGAACCCATACATACATACATTGATGAAGCAACGCCGTCGATTTAAATATGGTTTTTGTTCGATTTATCGGTTTTCAATAATGCGCCACAACCAATTAAAACTAAATTAAGATATTGCACGGGGACGTTCACATTCCGTTGATTGATACACAGCACATACCTGGAATTGTTCGCGGTCGCACTGAATGCTTGAAGATATTGTTATTGTATAACTGTAAGTACTTATTGCGAGATTGCAACTCGCTTGGCTAATAACACTAATCAACAAGGCTTTGCTTACTACCTAGTCACATTAAAAACAATAACATACTTTGTTTCTATCGTCCGCAGATTTGTGGGAGAGTCACATATAATTTTACCGAATTTTCCGATAAATTCAGTCGAATCATAAGAAGTTTTTCTCAATTGTACACAAACCTATGAATTACTCCTAATTGTTGTTTGTGTCTGATCATGCAAAGGAAGTAAATTACATCATCGTCAGTTATGCTATGTACCATAGCGATATGGTACATAGCATAACTGACGATGATGATTCATGACTGCGAAGTCATTACTGCCTAAACGCTTAAAAAAAAAATCGCTTGAATCCTGCAGCGCGGCGCCAAACCAAATCTTTCGAAGTTTTCGTTTCGAGTGCAAGCAAAAATGAACTTAGCGGTGGTCAAGTGGAAGTGTCTTTGATGGTACCTACGTGTTAAAACTTTCTAAAGTCTTGAACAAAATATCACAGAATTGGTAAAACAATACAAATAAGGTAGTTTAGGCTGTTCCGTGGTTTATCAAAGTAAGGACTGGACGTCATCTACTCGTATATATAAATAAAGAGATACTGACTGACTGACATATCAACGCACAGCCGAAAGAACTGAGACTAGGAGCGTGGAACTTTGCACAAGGTTTCCTTTTATGACGTAGGCGAGCACTAAGAGAGGATATTCCAAAATTCACCCCCTAAAGGGATAGGTAATGCGGAGGTTCAAAGTTTGTATGGAGACACCTACTTTTGCGTGGGCGAAGCCGTCGGAAGAAGCTAGTGAAAAATAATTTTTCGACACACTTGCTCAGAAAGTGACTATAATTGCACTACACTTACGTATATAATGTAGCTTGTAACCAAACTGTGACTTTTTGATTACCATTATGCACAAGTGTGATAATGTAGTGATAACCTTTTTTGTTAAACCTCTGTTCTCAAATCAAACATTGAATTCGAAAAAAAAAACATTAGGTATTGCGTTCAATAGTACAAATTAGTGTCTTGCTTGCTTATTTTATGCTAATTTGTGTTTATTTAAACTGTTTTAACTTTTACATGTCTAATAAATAAAACCTTTCATAAAATAAAAATATTTTTTCTGTTTCTAAAGGCAAGCAACCTCATTCTTATTTTTATTTCTCGGCTCTCTAAATACCGCCTTAGCGGTAATCACCAACATTATACACTTGTATCATAATGTACTATTACAACTTTGACTAAAAGAGCGTCTTAAAGACTTTCGAAACCCCATGTTTTGAACTGGATCCTAAATACCACAGATATGGGGTCCTTTTGCCTGACTACTACTTTTATGTAAATGGAAAAAAGAACGTAATGCAAATACGTCCGTACCTATGACCGGCGATACGACCTGTTTCTCACTACCACTTACTGACTAACCTACAGAGCCAAATCAGATGGCTCAGAACACTCACACGCACACCTAAATGCTCAGGAACGATTTACGAACGAAGTGTAATTACAGATAATAAATTCATGATCTAGCATTTGTAGTAAGAGAGAGATCTACTTCCCAGCTTAAAATGTGAATGGAATAGTTTTTCGGATAAAAATGGCTAATTAATAAAAAAAATCTGATTATTTTTGTTTTGATAAGCTCAGGATACTGTAAAATATCCATCGTATCCAGAGGAGTCTTATTAGTCTTAACTCAAACCACACGCACACTGGTTCATATCCTTACGCACAAGGTCATCGATTCACTTTGTGGAAGGTCTTCCAACACTGCATCTTCAGGATACGCGTTCGCTTTTTGAACGCACCTTGTGGCTACAATTTAGGGGAGGCTTATGTGTAGCAGTGGACGTTTTTCGATGCGTTTACTAGACTCACAGTCTCATAGAGAGTATAAGATCTTGTTTGCGTAGCGGACGGGGAGCGCAAATCGTCGTGCGGCGTGTGCGGCGCGCGGCTGGGCCCGGGCGTGGCGCAGGCGCACTTCCTACAGGAGCTGCAGCACCTGTACAGCCTTAGCGCCCTGCCGCGCGACGCTGCAGCCCCTCCGCACCATTCGCTGCACCATCAGGACGAGGACGCACGCTGGGAGGTACCTACTCCACTAATACTCTTCACGTACAAAGCAGGCGGCTGACGCCGGCCATATCCGGACAACTACTCGGTTCCGAAGTTCTCAGCGCTTGTAAGCACTTTTTGTTTGGTTTTAATTCGGCAAAAGGCTTAATGTCATTTGCAGAGCCGGCGCTTGTGAGCGTCGGCAAATTTGTACCAGCTGCCAACTTTCTACGTGAACACACAAAAACATAACTCAAAGCTAAGCGTCAATATGTATAACACATACAAAGTTGAGCTTTTTTTACAACTTGATAATATAGGTAGGTACCATTTTTTATATCTATGCACTTTAACTAACTAAATTTGACGCTTAAAAAAGCTCTGCGAGCGTATATTATATTGCCCCATATGCGAGTTCTTTTTTATATTAATTAACGGATCGGTTTCTGAATTGAGAATTTGTAGTTAAGTAGGTACGTGTCACAAACTACGATAGCGTTAAAATAGAGTTGGACATTAAAATTCTTGAATCAGAAATCCGGAGTAAAAGCTTTCGAGCACATACTAATGAAGAACCTTTTGATTGGCGCCAGACATACCAGCGCATCCGCGCCAACCGGCAGCGGCGGCTGAAGCTGCGCACGCGCAAGCGCCACCACACAGTGGAGAGCATGCTGGGGTACGACCTGGACGAGGAGCGGCGCGAGGAGCGGCCCCGCGAGCCACGCCCCTACGACGCGGAGGACGAGCCCGTGGACGTGGAGGGCGACTCGCTGGGCTGGCCCGAGGCGGCCATCAATGTTGATGGTAGGAATCCTGTTCACCCTTAGCTTACTTGTAATATTTTTACTAGCACAACTAAACATTCGATCCTATTCCAAGGCTATCTGCCTTATTCATACATATGTATGGTGTCATGTTTCGATGTTTTAATAGGTTATTAGAGAGTGCAACCCACCTCCGTATTTACGCACACAAGGAAACTTCAAATATGGACGCAATACAGATAAACATGCAATTATAATTGGTCGTTCAGTTGCCGGTTAGACTCAAACGTAGCTGCACGCATCGTTCGATCTCAAAAGTACCGTCAACATTAAAAAGCATCTTCGGAGTCAGGTAAATAAAATATTTCTTAAAAAAAAACACTTATTTCATTTTTAACCTGTAAAGTCACGTTTAATTTTGTTATTTGTATCGCTAAACTATATACTTACCATATATGATGATTTACAACAATACATGCCTTTACATTTTTTGACAGGCAAAAGAAGTTATTGCAAAAGTTTACCACCGAATGAAATATGAAGCGGAAAATGGAGTTGAAAAACTTACTGATGCTAGGTGGCGAACTGCCTAAGCCGTGCCTAAGGTGTGAATCCACGATTATGCGAATTTTAAAACAAGAAAAAGAAGCTAGTACATCAAGGGATACATCGCAGAAAATTTTTAAATCTCTCAAAACGAAAAAGAGCTCGTCCTAAGTCCAACCTGGAAGATTTTGATATGGGTGTGCTTCGAAGAACGATAGCTTCATTCCATACAGAATTTAATGAAGTACCAACATTAAGAAAGCTTAAACAGATATTGGTAGAAAGAATTGGGTTTTACTGGCTGTATAAAAACACTGCGTACTATTTTGAAAGAATCAGGCTACGAGTGGTCGAAAATAGATGATGACAACCGTAAAACTCTAGTTGAAAAGCACGACATACAAATGCAGCGGTTCCAATGCTTGAGGCAATTAAAGAAATACCGTGATGAGGGCCGATATATCTTTTTCACAGATGATATGAATCTTAATAAAATAATTATAAAAAGTGGCATATCACACAATTGCTGCCCAATCTCCCAGAAAACTCAGTCATCGTTGTGGATGTGTGTCAAGCTTCTTACCACAATGCTTTAACAGAAAAAGCTCCTAACTCAAACTCAAATAAGAAAGACATGCAAACATGGCTTGCTGAAAAAAATATTCAGTTTGATGAAACGATGAAAAAAAATAGAGTTGTACGATTTAATTTTAAAAAACAAAGATAGATTCAAAATATTTGCTATCGATGAACTGATTGAATCAAAAGGGTTTGAAATTTTACGATTACCCCCTTACAACCCAGAACTCAAGCCCATTGACAAAATATGGGGAATTTTAAAAATCTACGTGGCTAATAAAAACATTGCAAAAAATTTAACACCCATTATGGCATTAATAAATGAACAACACGAAATGATTGACCGTACAATGTGGGCAAATACATGTCCGGCATGTGGACGACAGATTAAACAATATTCACAACACTGTTATGGATAACGAATTTATTATTAATGTTAATGACTTTGATTCAGACGACAGCGACTCTTTTGAGATGAGAGAATAACGTATCGTGTGTGAATTTTTAGAACCGTAAACCTATAGTCCAGTCATTGCAAGCAATTATTTTTCAGGATTCAAACATTCTACCTCGTAGGTGGTGAGAAAAATAATGCATCATCTTAATATAGTCGCATTGTCAGCGTTCTACTTCGAAAACGTTTACAGAAAAACAAAGATATTTGTAAACTGATTTTCGTGATGTTTTGACCTTTTTTTTATTTTTTTTTATTAATTTTATCAATGTTGATCACAACGCCGTAATAAAGTTTTAATATAGGTACACAAATTTAACTCAAAAGGATTTTTTCCGCAGACCAAACTTAAAATGACTGGACTAATAATATGTTTTAACTACTCATAACTGTAATTATATTTAATTGTATTCATTGCAATTTAAAAATTATTTTAATTTTAATATAAACTTATAAGTAATTGTTGTGTATTACCATGAATTCAAAACCTAAAATTATTTTGCTTAAGTATTTAGAATAACTTTGTAGACCGTACTTGCTAAAAAGCGTTGTTCTTGGATTTTTTGTCCAATTAGTTCCAATTTGATCTTAACTCGCGAGAGGAAAGGATACGTCTTATCTTATTTCATACAATGTGACGGCACTTCTAGTAGTAGTAAGCATTGTCAGATTTATCACCCGACTAGTCGTCCGCCTTGTACACATACAGATCGAAGTGCACTAAACAATATTGACGATCCCACTCAGATGAAGTGTCACTATTAATATTTGCACTCACACATCTAAATAAACTAATTAAGTAGTAGGGCGCGTCATTTCAGTTTAGACGATCTCTACAACATTATTTTTTGTTTATGCAAAACCTGAACATGGTTAGTTCAAAATCAGTAACTGAATGGATCCCAATAGTTTTTAAAGGGTAGTATTTAAACGAGTAAATTAAAATTTTAAGTGACAAAAATAATTATTTTGGGTTAAAGAAATAATAAATGAGCGACTGACTGCGAGTGATGAGAAATCAACAGAACAGCGACTTACAAACTTACATTTGAGTTACCTAAAATATAAAATGAGAAGCTTCATAATATTTGAGCGACCTAATATTTGTTTGAGTGTCAACGTTATGTCCTGCATTTTTTTCAATATTTGGCCATTTATTTATTTATACTGAGCGGCATTTTATCTTAAATGAAGTGTTCAGAATGTCCTAAATATCGAAATACACAGTATCGAATGTCCTAAATATCGATATTTATGTTTATGTACGAGGTATTATTTATCATTTAATTTGAAGGTAATCCTATTAGGATTACGAAAAACCTATAATCTGACGGTAGGTATTAATGGAGCGATGTAGCTAAAATCATCGAAAAGTGTAAAATTTTCAACGTTCCTAACCAAATTATCTTAGCAAACAGTAGTAATTAAAGCAGTTACTCGTTGCAACTAAATATTAACAGGAACCTTACAAAGGTTGTCTGTAAGAGATCGCCCTGTGCGATAAGACCGCCCATTGTGCACTTATTCTTTTAAATGTTTGTCCTGTATTTTTGTTTATTTGGTGTACAATAAAGATTATAATAAATAAATAAATAAATGTAATCTTTATGACTCGCCCATTTGCTTATGCCACACTCAAATTGTCAGATTTTGACCTACTTGAATTGCCTTGTCTTAATCTGACACGCTCGAGTTTGTCCGAGGATCAATAAAATTGTTTTTTACTAATCTGAAGGGCTGCCCGCGACGAACCCCACCATATTAAGGGTCCAAGGTAGGGGTACATTACAAGGTGCAAGGTTTCTCCCCATATGATTCTCTGACGCGCTCGAGTATCTCTCAAAATCCTCTTGGATATCGTGACGTAAAATTCGTGCAGTTTTGTGTCTACGCAACGGATCATTGGGAATAGGCAAAATGTCGGTAAAATAGTGTTGAAAACTTTTATTTCATCTCAGTGAACAAAGGCAGCGGCACAGGCCGATTTGAACCATTTGTTACTAAATACTGTAAAAACCATATAGTAGAGGATACCTTCACCGGTCTGTTTATTGGATGAAACGTATTTTATGACAAGCCTAGTAGGTATATTAAATAATATAACGCCGGTGGATTGCCTAAGAAATTCCTGACCAAACTACCTATATTAATTAAAAACAGAAAAATTTACTTTTTTTTGGAAAAATGCACCGGTGTGTTTAACGAATAAATTTAATACTAACCGAAAGTATGAAGCCAATAGAACATAAAAACGTTGGGTTGCCTATGTGTTTCCTGGCATAACTATGGGTTGCCAGGTATAAACAGGTGTGACAATACTAGTAATCTTGTAAATCAAAATAAACGCTGTTTCATTACGAATACGATGATGTAGGGTTGTCTGCAAAAAAAGTCAATTTTCAGTTTCTAATAGTTTGGCCAGGAATTTCTTAGGCAACCCACCCGCATTATATTATTTAATATACTACTCGTAGATTTGTCATAAAATACGTTTCATCCAATAAACAGACCGGTGAAGGTCGTTTTTAATCGGATCTCGACTATTAGAATGTGTTACATCCGCATTCTAATGGAAAAATAAGTGACAGTAGTGTAAATAAAAAAAAAATCTTCCTAAACTTGTCGCATAAAAAAACCAATTAAACTTCATACAAAAAAACCTAAACTGTGCGTAATTTTGTTCAGAAAAAGAGCAACGCAGCGACGGAGAGAAGCTGCACATGAGCTACGCTGAGGACCTGGAGATCTCCAGCACTAACGACGCCATGCAGTCACCAGAACGCGTGAGGTATTTTTTCTCTAAGAGCCCACACCACACCTTGTCCCTCTATTAAACTATTTTGGATTAATTAAGGAGTTTCAACGTAAAACGAAGCAATAATTCTGAATTGTAACAGACTTCAAACATGGAATTTGATTTTAATTTTAGTTTTAGTCCTTCAAAAATTTGGGAGTAACTTCAAGGCAACAAATGTGTAACAGACAGTATGTTTTTTAAAGGATTGAGACTCCAAAAACTCTGTCTTTGGAGTGCACGCCAAAGACAGCAGAGAGCGTGGAGAGGCCGGCGGAGGTGTCGACATCGGAGGCCTGGGGCTCCGGCGCCTCCGGGGCTCCAGCGGACGGCTGGCCGGCCCTCGCCGCGGAGGCTTACATCCAGGCTGCGCGCCACAAGATCGAAGGCGAGAACCTTCCCTCTTCCACCGACACGCGCAACTAAATCTTTGCTAATTATAAAATAGGGATGTTTCCTAAAGTCAAAAAAAAAAACAATTCCATTTACTACGTCATTTAGATGATCAAAAATATTAGACTCGTATTTTGCTTTACCAAATTGACGAATATAAAACGTATTAAAGTTGAGGAGTGGAGGGCTGTTACGTAACTTTTAGACCTACGGAGGCGTGACATATCGCGAAATAACACACGACATGTCTTCATTTTTTGTTTACCTACATGACAAAAGTAAAAAGACGAATTCAATATTTATTGGTAATTTAAATGACGGATCAGTCCTATTAGGAATCTACCCTGTTATGGAAATACGTGCAATAGCGTGCATCTAATTCATGTTGTGTGTAGTACCAGGATAGAATATTGATGTTTGGTGTTGACACGCACGATATTTTGCTAATACCTATCACCTTTTTTTACTTCATCCCCAAAAATCTCTAAATGTAAAGTGTAGGAGATCTCGTCCCTATTCACCTGTCGCAATAAGCAAAACAATCGGTCTTGTTAATAATTATATTTGTTAGGTAAATAATCGTTGTGTAAAAATATTATAATGTTCTAAAATATCATTAAAAAATGCATGTTCTCCTGTCCCAACAACGTGTCACGTACATATAGGTCATGTGTGTATGTATTAGAAAAAGTTTTAAAATAATAATTAAGATATCGTTATTTATTTCTGTGTAAATATAATTACATCTGATTTAACGAACAACTTTTACGTTATGTTCGTCGGTGATTATCAAATATCTTATTGTAACTATCATATGTCTATCTATTTTAATTAATCTAGTTACTATTTAGTTAGATAAGTAATAGAATGTAAATCCACTCTTCGTTGTTGTTAACTATGTGTACATAATAAAATATGTCAAACTGTTTAATGTTATAAAATCACATATTATATCGATAAAAAAAACTTAGCAACGTATCACATCACTAGAAGTAGGTACATTGTGTAAATTCGTGACTTAACTCTATAGATTTATAGTCATTATTACAATCTGCAATAGCATGCCTAGATGTATGTTCACATTGCTTAGTAGAATTCATATATTATTCCCTTCAATCGTTATTATTTTATAAAGGAATTAATAAAAAAATAATAGTAAAGTCAAAGGAATTGTATTCAAACTTCTTTACATTATGACATTCACAAACTTTTACAAGTCACATCCAACAAGAATGATATAAAATTTTCAATTTATCTCCGACATAACAATCGAATACTTTCAAATGCCCGCCAAAATTAGTGGACAACAATATGGGGCCGATTATCAAACACAGAAACTGCAGAGTTCTAGGTAAGCTTAGTCGAGTATCCTGATAGGGATGATGCTCGATGTATAGTGCCGAGGCTGACGTGACAAGTGGCGACTGAGACGCATGACGAGTGCCGACTGAGACGCATGACGAGTGCCGACGCGTCGACCGCCAACGACTTGACGTGTGCTCGCGCTGAGCCCACAGCGGAGCTTTTCGGATACTTTAGCTCAGTTAAAACTTTACTAACTCAACCGCACAGTTAAAAAAAGTGCACTTAAAACACGTCCATCAAAACCTATGAACAAATAAATTCGAA
The DNA here is from genome assembly GCA_910589285.2 of Mythimna ferrago. NCBI lineage: Eukaryota > Metazoa > Arthropoda > Insecta > Lepidoptera > Noctuidae > Mythimna > Mythimna ferrago. The sequence continues at coordinate 11,350,957 of OU342673.1, read as the reverse complement.
AAAAAACACTATCTACTGCTTGTGGCTATTTTCATTTAAAAGCGCCTAAATTTTCACAATAAATGCGCAATCAGCTAAATTATTTCGATTTACTTACGCACATTTGATTGCGTGTTAAAAGTTTTATTTTCGGCTACTATTATAATACCAGTATAAAGTACAAAAATTCGTAGCTAAGTCGCGTGCATTAACCTGCTTATTTAAGCATAGCGTAATTTATATCTCTACTTCAAAGACATCTATGCTAGGACGCATACCACGAAACTTATAGGTATTATAATAATAAAAGAAGATGGTGGAGGGAGGACGAATGCAGAGAAGGCTTAATGATGAGAAAAGTTTGTGAAAAGCAAGCTTGGTGACGACGGACACTTTGAATAATATCCGCACACGTACGAACGAAGAAGAACGAAAAACAAACGAAGAATATATCACAAATGTATAGAACATTAGATTAGGAACGATAAAAAAAAATGACCTATTTCGACATTTTTCAATTTTTACATTTTGAGCACGAATTTAGATTTTGAATTATAGATTCACCAATTCACAAAAAAAAAATTAAACGCAAGGTGACACTACACTAGGTATGACGATGACGTTTTGAAGCGCACATTGTACTGTGTTTTCAGGTTTTTGAGTACTGTCAGGTGTAACTTTATCAAACGAAGAGACCCTGACGGCATTGTAAGGGTGGGCTACTGCTGAGCTTCACCAAATTTGAAAGACTGTCGATACCCGTCCTCGGCCGTCGACGCAGACGCTCGCAGCGCCTGCTCCGCATCACCTGATCGATACTCGTGAACCACCTGCCACAAGGAAAAAAATCAAGTCAAAATATTTACACTATATATGTCACTTCCTACGGAAGAAAACCGGGAAGAAACTCCACCTTTACCCAGTATGCAATAGGTTGTGGCTACCAGCATCTTTTCCAATTCTTGATTCTCTAATCTGCAGGGATTTAAAAGAGTAACATGTGTCTAATCTATAGTAATAAAGAAATAAAGTTATCAAAAAATATTTAATGAAAATAATGTGAATTTATTCTGCATGTTAGGTGTTTTTCAAAACTAGATGGGTGTCGAGCCGAGATATCTTTTCTAGTTTACTACCTTTGAGAAGACATGGGGAAAGCAACTCGGGGTTCAACGTCTCTTTTAAAGTAGGTAAGTCAAAATTATCGTGCAGCAAAATGTGGACGAGTCCGATATGGCGGAAATACAAGCAAATCTGCATAACACATTTAACATTTTCTAATTTCAATTTTAGTTATCGAAATATTCGATTTAAAATATAAATGTAGCTTAGTGCATAAATGCATGCATAAGCAAGCAGTTCGAACCTAAGCATTTTTTTTAATCTAAATTCAAATTATGAGAACAGTTTTAACATGGCTTTAATATTTTTTGTTCGAGTCCATTTAATTTTAATACATATGGCTCTAGTAGTAAATTAAAACACATTAAAATCGGTCCACCCTTTTCGGAGAAGTGCGTTCTAATATGTTGTTTGTAATCATACAACATAATATTAGAATGCCAGCGACCCACCCCAGCTGCTCCACACGAATGCAAATTATAGATATACAAAATATTTCTTCGTTTATCCCGCTTTAATAGCGAAAACTATATCAAAGTCCGTTGCATAGTTCGGGTCGCAGGCATTCAGCAGGGGTTTCAGCAGTGACGCTAGTTAGGAACTGCAGAAGTTCGAAACGATTTGATCAAACCGAGACATTTGCATCACCTTAATACGTTCACTGCATATCACCCAAAATTAACCTGATCCGGTGCTGACTACTGGTGCACATAGTGACAACTACGCACTAACGAAAAGGTCGATTGATGCCTCACTTTCGACCAGAACCGCGCCAGGTGCCAGAGTGCCAAGCCATGGTAAAGAGCTTCGTCAGACATTATTACTTCAGAATGGAATGTAATGTAATGTCCTTGCGAAACACATTCGAAACATATTGTGAAAAGTCACTCAACTCACTCATGATGCCCAATGCCCGCCATGGCATTAGAGTCCCCTCAGTAACACCAATTGGGTGGAAAGATTCTACAGCTAAGCCATATCCGCCACTTCACTTGCTGTCTGAGCCTAGTTTCTCCTGATCACCGCTGTACGAGCAGTAGATAGAAGCGTGGGTAATTTTAACCTGAATTCCTCAAGATTACCGATACGCTAATAGCAGATATCGCCCCTTGCGTACAATACGGATTGCAATAAAGATTCTCGAAGTTAATAATTTTTGGTGGACAGGGTGAGTTCCAAAAATCTTCTAAGTTCTTTAAAAAAATTGAGCTAGTACACCCTATCATTTTGAAGAATCGCCAGTCATTCTTTATGGTATCTACATCTAAAAAAAAAACGGTGCTAGATATCTACTTCATCTACTTACATCTAGTAGTCATTACCTGGAAAGAGATGGTACAGTAATAATAAACACTACGCTAGTCTATGCTATGGTGGTTTACGTCTCACTTTGCGTATATGTTCCTCGCGGGTCGCCAGCTCCCTGGTGAGCTCCTCCTTGCGCCGTGCCAGCTCGGGCTCGGCGTTGCCCTCCCGGATGCACTTGTCGACGTACTCGTACTCTCGGTACAAGCTTGCGTACTCCGAGAGGCTCTGCTTGGCCGCCTGGCTCCTACCGCGCCCCTTCGACGTGGCGCAGTCGGTTTCCTCTCGGTTCATCGCGAGACTGCTTGAAACATTAATACACACTTGAAAATTTTTGTAATAACTAATTTTAATCAGGTAGAGTATTTGGATTTCTCGTTGTAAGTTAAAGACGATATGACAAGGATAGCTCAAAAAGAGTAATGAAGATAAACAATGCTGTCGCCCTCACGCCACGGTTCAGCAGGCTTGAGGCGATTGTACGAGTTGTAAGCACTTACTTGTACATGGAGGTGTAGAAGTACTGCGGTCGGTTGATGGCGCGCAGGAAGCGAGGAACCATGCCGTCGCCCTCGCGATATAAGTTCAGCAGCCGGTTGTACGAGATGCACTTGTACGACGGCAGCTTCACCAGGCGTTGCCCCACGCGGATCGCGTTCATCTCGCAGTGGTGATCCAGCGACGGCTGTTGGTTCTAATAACGTGTGACAACATAAGTTATATTACAGTCGGCTACTGAATGAAGATATCGAGTCGCTGATGATGGATTGTCCACACAAAAGTAAAAACAGAATCATTTGGCGTCGAGCGTATTTCCAATTCAACTGTTTTATGGATTTGGACGGTAAAATTTCCCCGGGCTCCGAATGTTTTTTTATGATCGTATCAGACAGACTTAAAAGAATAGGTAGTACTATTTTGTAATCTGGGCGCTGTGAATTAATAGAGAATTATAGGAAACAGCAACACGCAGTACCGACTGCCTGCTTCCGATGAAACTTAGTACACAATAGACCATGTCCTGGAATAGCACATAAGATACCTATTTTTTATCCCAGGAGTAGGTATGGGTAAGGTAGGAAAACATACTCGCGGGATAATTTTCTATAACCACGTAAGCAAAGCCGCTGGCAGCAACTAGCAAACAATAAAGGCATAAACTTGACTTACACTCACCGTCTTCGCACCATAAATGGGCACGTGGCCCAAGCCTAAAACATCAATTAATGCATTAGTGTTGTAGCGACATCTATGACGCCACATAGGAACTAAAAATTATTAAGTCCTGCATCGGTATAATTAGAATTCTCCGCGCGATCTCAACGCATACAACAGCCCGAAATCATTTCTTAGACAGTTACCTGGATCAGATACAACACCAATCTGGTAGGAAGATTCTCCCATTTCCATAGGGTGGGCCTTTACACCCTGTTCCGCATATCTTTAGTGTGTTAATCTTATTTCAGTGGCAATCGAGCAAAGTTGTTTTCAGACTAGGCTACATAATCTGAACTATTCATGAACAATTGTCAAACGTTTTGCGGAGTTTTGCTTTAGGTCTAGCCGCAGTGACAGAAGTCCCACTGTTAATACACGGTATTAAATGAAACGAACTCGACTTAATGAATTTGTCTTTAATTAAATCTCTAATGTCAATTTGTTCACCTGTAGCTTCGCAAATGTTTTCAATTAATGTTTGCAACTGATTAAACCTAAATCATGCCCCTAAATAATTCTTGGGCATTGTCTAAACGTCTACCTAAATCTCTTTTATTTTGATTCCACTTAATTCACCGATGTCTACATTTTGCATATCCTATACATAATTATTTTATTTAAACGCCTTTGAATGTTACTGCGTCTCCCGACTAAACCACTAAATTCAACTTTGTTCTCGTCCTTACTCATGATTGGCACTTTTATATTACAATACCCGAGCAAACAAACAATGAAATAGATAATATGTGCATCAAACCAATCAGTCGATAGGTATTACGCTCCAGGCGCAGCTCCCCGCCACACGGAGTCAAATTATGTCAAAGAGACATTATTTATTCCAGAAATCCTTAAAGGTTCTGAAATCTTTACGGATTTTCCCAATTTGCGTTTCAGAGTTTCCGTTACAAAAGATGACTGGCTGCCCGTGTCCAACAAGGCCCTAATAAGGTAAGCCTGTTGATTATCATCATCCACCAATTCTATTACAGCGGTGCACACCAGTACCTGGGTGACTGAGACAGCAGATAAAGACACTGGCAACGGTTGAGGTCATGTAGCAGGTGTAGCGCTGGTTGAGTCTCTGTCAGTGCTATTATTTTGAAGTTTATTTACATATAATAAACTATTATGTTTATGTTTACAAAACATACATATGACACCGAAGTAGTCTCTAAAATATCCGGAAGACTACGTGCGTATACACCCACAATAAATTCGAGAGAATAACTCTGAAAGCGACATCTAAGGAGATTCAAAAGAACCGCCCAAAAAGAGACAGTGCTATTCGTCCTGTATACAACCATCTGTCTGGCATTTGCACGTCATAGTATGATACAAAGTCTGGTCTTGCAAAACCTAGGTAGGTACTCCTTTGTATTTATAATGTGAAACATACGAAAAAACAAAAATATTTCTTACCCATATGATGTGCAATAGTCAGTGGAATGCCGGATAGTGGTTGTTGAATTTTAAGCCCATTCAGAACCTAGAAATGGTAAATTATATTGAGGTAAATTAATTCTCTAGGGTAGCCCGCAAAATATAAATTTTCAAAAGTTTTTTGCAACTTATAGTGATGAGGTAAACCGGGTGACAGGACAGAGTGAAGAATAGGCACGCTATAATTGTGGCGGTAAGGCTCCTCTTTCCGGAGTGGCTGGAAAGACAACACGGTGCCATAGCTGTCCATAGCTCCATAGCTGTGCATAGCTTCCGCATGATGCAGGTCCTCACCGGACATGGTAAGTTCGGGAGGGATTCGTCACCATTGTATGGTCCACCCGGAGGACACGGTGGAGCATACGGTAGAGATGTGCCCCGCCTGGACAGAGCACCGCCATGTCCTCGTGGAGGCGATCGTCGGCAACGATCTTTCGCGCCGGGTCTTGGTACAGGCTGTTCCAAGGTTTATCACTGAAGTTCTACATCAGATCTTCACCAAGATTGGATAAGATCACCTTGCAGAAACGTATTGTAAACGATACCACTGTACAAACAGATAAAAACATTGTAAACGACATCGCAGCGATGTCGTTCAGTGGTGGCGTTTACATACAACACACGAAACTCATGTTTCTTACAAAAAGTTTCAAAAGTTATACTGTAAGACGAGAAAGGCTTACACCCAGCAGTGGGTGAAGTTAGATGGATGATGAAGATATCTTAAGGAACCAATAGGCACATAGGTAAAGAGGCCTTAACAAGAGATTTTACGCCTCTTCGGTCGTAAATTGTATCGGATAATTGTTTATTGGTTTGTCCTATCACCGGATCGCTTTCAGTTGACTTCAGCATGAGATACCGTCATCATCCATAGCCTTCCTTCACCTACTGCTGGGCACAGGCCTTCCTCATCACCTGCTGTATGTTTACGCCAATATTGTGGGAGGGTGCGGTGCTCTTGCTGACCACGAATGGTATGTTGGTTTGATTGCAGTTTTCGTAGTAGTTCCGCATGCCTGCATGCTTCATCTGCGAGGCCACCGTCGGCATCTCGTACCCACGACTCCGGTATTTGATGCGCCGAGGATTGTGCGTGCCCTCCTGATGAATAGCTCACTCTACAGCTGGCCGTAAATGTGGCGCTTCAAGTATTCCAGTTAAGAACTCGCCATACAGGTGTATAATAAAGAATGCCAAAATTTTTCCAACACTCCAATTGCCATATTGTTGAAAGTTTTTTAAATTTATCTTGGTACTAATGGTAGGGTATGATCTATAGACTTAGACAATAGTACATTTTGATACAAGTGGAGAAAGTTTGTCATTGTGACCGAGGCGGCCCTACCCGAGCCTCGGCGAGGGTGTTATGGACCCGAGAACTGCAGTGACAAATTTCCACTTGTTTCAAACGACGTTTCTCAATACACTTACGAAAGCAAATAATTAATGCGCGTCGACCTCCACGTGCAACTCGTGGAGGTCGACGCGCGCCCAGCCTGACTACGCGTGACTTCTCCGCAGTTATGTGTATGTCATAACCGTACATTTTTTTTTTACTTCGCATTTGTCTAAGCCTGCTGAAGCGCAGTCTCAACAGAAACCAATACTGAACATAAAAATATCTCTCATAAAACCTTCTGGTCATAGCAATTAAGTTTATACATATATTCGATAAATTCGGTTTCCATCAAAATATTATTATTATTTGCTCTGGCATTACAAACATTTTGTTTTTACACCACCTGGTCGATAATGCACTTTTATAACTCATATAATCATCTCTTAAAGCAAGTCATTCTGTCCCTAGGGAGATCTCTTAGAAGTAAAATAAAGAAAGGTACATAACCAACATTTTTAGGTTCCGTCGACGTCGGCCTGCTTTCAAAAGGATCGATGCACTCGTTGTCGAACTTGTGAGTGTTGCGCACTGAAAGGTTTATTTTATAATAAACGTATATTATACTTATCAGAAAAAAACATCCGCCATTTTGTGACTTGTAGCCACAGGTTGTTTGCTGGGAGAAAAGTCATTATTGAATTAACAGGGTCCTTCTCCACTCGCCTATCACCACCATCGAGCATGGTTTAAAAGCTTGTTGCTTCATCTAACGCAATCCAACGCAATTTTTGATGAAGAGGCAATGCAAGAAAAAAATAGAGTGATTACACCTGAAAACTCAGTTGGCATTCAGTCCTCTACGGGGCGCCGGTGTGGGTGCCGGCGCTGAAAACGCAACCGGCGGCCATGCTGAACGCCTGCCAGAGGGTCATGGCAATAAGGATGGTGCGGGGATACTGCACGGTCTCCCGCGAAGCGGCGAGCCTTCTGGCTGGCCTACCAACGTGGGATCTGGATGCAACAGTCCTTGCACACATACACGATATGCGCGTGGAGATGCAACGCCGGGGTGAAAGTCCGCTACCGCGACAGGTCACGGCATGGCGGACAGAGCTCCGGCGGGATCTCATGGTGAAATAGCGTCAACGACTATCGCAACCCAGTGCTGGGCACGCCACAATCGTGGCGGTAAGTCCCCTCTTTGAGGCGTGGCTGGAAAGACCTCACGGCGTCCTTACCTTCCGTATGACGCAGGTCCTCACCGGACATGGTTCGTTCGGGAGGTTCCTGCACCGGATTCGTGCGGAAGTGACGCCCGGGTGTCGCCACTGTGCGGAGTGCCCGGAGGACACGGTGGAGCACACAGTCGAGGTGTGCCCTGCTTGAGAGGAGCATCGCCGTACCCTCGTGGGGGCGATCGGCGGCGGAGACCTCTCGCTCCGGGCCTTGGTTGAGGCCATGGTCCGGAGCGAGGAGGAGTGGCAGGCGGTCGCCGACTTCTGCGAAGCAGTAATGCTCGCAAAGGAGGAGGCCGAACGCGTCAGGCAACGGCGTCCTCGCCGCCGCCGCAGGGATTCTGATCCCGACTTCCGGCCACCGTAGGCGCGGGCTTGCGGACAGTGAGCAATGGGTAGCTCGCTGTCCGGCCGTCCGGTAACTGTCCAGACCAAGCTCAAGTCGTCGACGGCTCGCACTGTCCCCGCGCACCTCAAGGAGTTGTCAGCAACAGCAGGGACCCAGCCGGGTCGAAGCCTACTGGGGCCAGGGATATCCGAAAGGTAGCTCGAGCCCCGGTATGAAGGCTAGAAGGAATGGAATGGGTGTTTTAGTCAGTAAGAGTCTGACACTATCCCCCGCTCCGCCCGAGAGCGGGGGTTGTCATTGGATGATTGTTTACCACAATAAAAAAAAAAAAGTTGGCATTCAGTAATTCCGTGATTTACTCGAATATTATACAAAACTTGTTCCAGGAAATAAGTGTTTTATATACAGAAAAATGATTAAATGTGCAAGGCTTCTATTGATGTAGTTTTTTATATTTTGAATATATTTTTTTATATAAATTTAATATAATATGTACAATTGTACATTGTGGAGGTCCAAAGTTCACGTAAAATAGCAGATTTTCTGAGGTCTTTGCTAGATTAGGTTTACACAAATTTATGTTTTGATTTCTATAGAAGCCTAGATAATATCCACAAAATAGTTGTGTATCTAAAATATCTAGAGAAAGATGTGTAATAACATCACAATCACGTAAGAGTGGTTGTATGAAAGTGTATCTCGAAAAGGAAGGTCTTATGCGATTATGACGTTATTACACATTTTGCAATATTTTGGAAATACATTATCTTGTGGATATTATCTATACTCCATCTGTTTAGGTCGTTAACTAAATGTAAACCATCCTAACATGTCTTTTATCGAAAAAATTGGGCGTTAAGGCGTTATCTTTCTTTTTTTGCTTTGTCTCTTTATCAAAAATCGCGTTAGACGAAGTAACAAGCATTTAAATCATGCTCATTGTTGACGATAGGCGAGTGGAAAAGTAGCCTCTTAAGGCTGCTTGTCCACAGGAGCAGAGCGAGGCTACGGAGCGGAGAAACGGAGAAATATTAACCAATAAGGTGCACACAATCTCCGCTCCTCTGATTTTCTGGAATCCTATTGGTAAATATTTCTCAGTTTCTCCGCTTCGCAGCCTCGCTCCGCTCCTGTGGACAGGCAGCCTAAAAGCTCGCCTTTTAATACTTATAAAGTTTTATATACAATAAAGAATTCAAGTGGTAAAGGAATTACCAATTCGACTTTCAAAACTTTCCTTACATAAAGGTCTTACTGAAGGTGGCAAATGTGTTGGGTCATTCAGTTTCTTTGGAAGCTTCAATGGTTGTTATAAAGTCAAAACTATCGAGCTCGATTCTGATGAATCGAGCAGTATTCTGATGAAACCCACTCATTTATATTAAGTACTCGTTTAGTTTTTTTGAATCTCATGCCATTATCACGCGGTTATGGACATGAATATTTTTAATACCTTTTCCGCTCCGCGCACCTCATGCATAACCTCAGGTTAACAGCAAGTCTGGCTGGGATTATAGGCATATTTTGCACCCTTCCCAGAATGTTGGGCAAACTGGAATATAACCCTAAATACGTCAATGGATGGGGGGTTTGGCTTCCAGTCTAAACTAATGACTCACAGTTGTGTACCAATCATTTTCATGGAATGTACTGCGCATCTGATCTTTACAACCAAATAACTAGGTAGCATGATAGCCCTGAGCAAGACCGGCCTTAGTTTTCGTGGCTCCTGCTGGCTTCTTGCTTTTTGAGACTTCCTCCGTGTATTGGTATATTAAGATGGTCACCCATCTATGGATCGATCTCGGCAAGCGTTGCTTTACTTTCAAGATTAGCCCATGCGGCTTTTAGTATCTAACCAGAACAATTATATTGAATGATATGCGTTTACCCTTTTTAACCTTCCTCTCGACCGGCACGGGGTTCATGGGCGTGGGGATCATGGGCGCGGTGAGCTGGGCTGCGATGCTCTGGCGCCGCAGCGTACCGGCGACGATGCGGTTCTTGCTGAACAGCTCCACCACCGGCCGTTCCTCCAGGTGCTGGCTTGCTGTCGTTTCATTCACAATTACAATACACAGATACTGCTGTAACAACTTAAATTTGTTTATAGGTACAAGTATCGCTGTAATCTCTAATCTAATTAAGTCAAAACTCATTCTCTCAGTTGACCTATCCTGCAGATACCGTATATATCTTCTGTTATAAAAGTAGCCTACTGTATGACACTCTTAGCCACCGGGTGCCGGTAGGGTAATTCACAGTTGCGCCGCCATGGTGTTCCGGTGAAATATATCTCTTATACAGAGCCCTCAATCCAACAGGTCCCCCACACTTCACGGCTCATTGAAAAAAAAATCCTAATCTTGCCATAAACTTGAGAGTTACAGTTAGTTTGATACGTTTAGGGAGAGTGCAAAATACGAGTACGTGGTTTGGTAAACTAAGAGGTACACAGTCATTATTGCTTGCGTATTAATCAACCAATCTGCCTAAACGTTATATGTAGAGATCAGCTTCCAGCAAAACCGGATGCAGCTAAATACCAGTGTCTGTAGCGGCTGTATCTGCAGGCCTAGGTTTCGTATCGAATCTCTTTCTACAGTCGGTAATGCCTTTGATTTCTTTGTTCTGCCCACATGACTTAACGTTGATGATGTCATTTCCATACATTTGAAGTTTTCTACTAGCGTTAACGATTGTAGATTAACAAGGTGGCTAAGCTCTCTGACCTCCACCACCCATTAATTGTTTAACACGATGCAATATAATCAGTCTTTCCAGGGTTTTGACTTCCCGTAACTTTCCGGAGACCATCGGCTTAACGTGCTTTCAATTTTGGTACAATTGCAGGCAGGAATTATCTACAAGTATGTGTACCTACTACTACTAGTGCATAGATCATTTCGTTACCTTCTTTAACAGGAACATCTCTGGGCACGTGCCGTCTTCGTTTAGTTGACTGTTTTTCCGCCGACTTCTTACCACTGCCAACGAGCTTGCTGATGATAAACAAGGACTAGCGTCAGCAAACTAGTGCAAACATTGCCAACCATTGGGAAGTGTGAAAGATAGTGGACTGACAAAGTCGCAACTCGTCTGTTGAAAACTGGTTTTGGAAATAGAATTACTAGCTAAAATAATATAAATAATGCATAGTAGGTAAGTGTTTTAATAGAAGGACGACAAAGATGCGAAGCTTTGAAAATATGAACGCAATAAAAAAACGGCAAGCTTTTGCAGCAATGAAACTTATCATCACTAAATTGTTTTTCTAGATTTCCACTCCAGCATAAAGTCTGGTAGGGTTGGCAGGGGCGCCCTTTTGGCTTTCAATATCAATATATAATAAATACATACTAACTTAACTAAGAAGAAGCCCGGGCGCGCGAAATGTGAAGGAGTTGAGGGAGGCATTTGCCCAGGAGTGGGACAGAACAGGCTAATAAAAAAAGACTTAACTAACTTCTGCCAGCGGTTTCGCACGCATAAAAGTAGGTTTTTCCATACAAACATTAGATTGGGTAAATTTTGATACATCTTTTCCTTTTATTGGACATCATAAAAGGTCAAAATTTCATCTTTGACCTAGTCCAAGGGTTTTGGCTGGGTATTGAAAAGTCAAGTGATTAGGACTTTGCCTTAAAAGTATAATTTTATAATAATATCGTTTACAAAAACTTTCAAAATCGTTTGATAAAAAAGTTCCGTCCTAGTAGGTTTATATGCAAGGAGGAGAACTACTAATATTCACGGGTTGGCTGCGGTCATTATCATTCTTCGACGATGTGCCAAAGGTGCACCCATTGAAAGTTAGTGTCGCCGCACACGGGCCACATGCCACAGGTATACGCCGCCACGAGAAGCTAGAAGCGGCCATAAGCCACTTGTGGCCAGTGGCTGCTACTTTTTTTAACCCATGTTCGCAATAGTATAATGGACTCTATCGAAGAAGGTTCAAATGCGCGAGTGGCGTGTGACAGCGTTTTGTATCGGCGTTTAGTGGCCAGTATTGGTCACAAGAAGCGAGCAGCGGCTTTTGTGGTTGTGGCCGGTGGCTCGTGTGTGTATTTTATTTATTATGGAAAATAAACAGTTACACATTATGAATTACATATTATGATACAGTAATAGAAAGTGATTCAACATTTTCCACAGAATATAAATAAGAAAAAATATTTTTAAAACCTTGCTTATGCTCTGCAATGGAACAAGATCATTAACGAGGTTGAAAAAACTTACTAGTCTGGGAGCGGGTTGTAGAATTCCTCGCTAACCTCGTCCTGCCCGCAGGCCACTGACTCCACCCCCTCGCCGGGGAGTCGACTCTGCTGGCTACACAAGCCTGTGAGGGATAATATGCTACTTGAAAAGCTCCATCTCATTAACCGAATGACGTCTGCTACTAAACATAGGCCTCCCCCAAGTGTCTCCACAACGATGGATCCTTTGCGCGTCGTATTCATCAGGTTCCAGCAGCCTTCATCAAGTCAGCGGACCACTTTGTACGAGGCTTCCTTCCGCTGCGTCTTCCTGTACACATTCCCCACTCTAGAAGTTTAAGAGGGTCCTTTTCCACTCGCCTAGCGTCAACATCGAGTATGGTTTAAATACTTGTTGCTTCATCTAACGCAATCCAACGCGATGTTTAATGAAGAGGCAACGCAAAAAAAAAGAGAGACAATGCCTGAAAATTCAGTTTGCATTAAATATTTCACGAAACTTGTTCCAGGATATACGTGGTTTTATTTAACCCTTAACAAGTCTTTCAGAAAAATTGTCGTCATTTAGAATCTCGATTAAATGTGTAAGGCTTCTATTGTTGTAGTTTTTTTATATTTTGAATATATGAGTACATTATTAAAGGCCAAATGTCACAAAAATAGCAGATTTTCAGAGGTCTTGGCTAGACTCTTTAGTTTTAATCAAATTTATGTTTTGATTTCTATATAAACCTAGATAATATCTACAAGATTGCTGTGTATCCAAAATATTTAAAGAAAGATGTGTAATAACATCATAATCACGTAAGAACGGTTGTATGAAAATGTAAAAGGACGCTCTTAAAACCAAATGTCGAGGAAGAACGAGAATTAAACTAAGGATTACTAAACTACGGTTGATAGACATAACCAAGTAGATGTAATATTAATTTCCTGAATCGATGGTTGATAACACAACACCTCATTAAAAAAAAAATCCATGAAACAAGTAATCATAATATTTAAAACTAAAGTTTTTCAGCGTAGGAAACTAATGAAATGGGCACCATGACAAATAGGAGCACACATACAAATCTACAAAATCTGAAAATTCATCTTTGTCTATAGTTCAAAAAATTGTAAATCAACACTCACTGTCGCCATCAGCATGTGACCGTTGCTTTTTCAGTTTTAAGTACGGGCGCTGATCCGCGCTTTGTTGGAAAAGCTAAATAAATAAAACATTAACCGTTTAATTCATAAACCCTGAGAATTTGATAGATATACAGCGTAAAGGCCATGTTACGTCGCTAAATGAAAACATTGGCAATACTCATCACTAGCGTGTGCTGGGGTTGCTGGCTCCTCACTTGACCTCATTTTTCTGTGATTATATTAATATTTTGGTATCATATAACTTCGAATCCATAGCCCAACATGCCGAGGTTGTAGACTACACGGCCCACACGACATCCCCCTCCTCTCTATATACGCCATACTTATATACCATATATAACTACTACACTAAAAAACTGGGCAAGTGCGAGTCGGACTCGCTCACTGAGGGTTCCGTGCAAACTACAATTCCCGAATGGAGTCTCGATGATTGATTTTTCTGAATTGAAAAAAGTTGTTTTTTTTTTTGTGAAGTAATAACAATTTTACTGTTTTCAGATTTTTTCCTATACCTGTGCTATAAGATCTTGCTTTGTGCTAAATTTCAGGATTCTGGGTCAACGGGAAGTAGGTACCCTATGAATTTCGATCTTAGAGAGCATCAAAATATACGTTTTTTGCAACATACACGGCCGTATCTTTTTTACTCGTTAACTTAGAAGTTTGATTTTTTCACAGCTTGAAGGGACCGCAGATCTGAGTATATGGTTTTAATTTCAACTCGATAACTCCACGCGTTCTCGAGATAAAGAGTCTTGACAGACATACAGACAGACGGACTGACAGACGGACGGACGGACAACAATGTGATCCTATAAGAGTTCCGTTTTTCCTTTTGTGGTACGGAGCCCTAAAAATGAAATATATTTTGTTTACTTGTTGGAAAAAAACGAAATTTGCATTTCTTTTTGAGTAGTCATTATAATACCACCTTCAAATTATTTCCTTTCCTATGAAACCGCTTTGGAGTAAATCAGTTGAATGGTTTCTATAAGTCTATAACGGACATAGGTGGATATAGGTAGAAGAGAACTAGCTAGTTCGAATATAGGAATCTCAACGCGTGACTGTTCCTGGTGTGGGTGTTTGAAAGAGTGATTGTAGCCACGCACCTGGCCTATCATCCGGTGCTGCTCCACGGTGGCCGGGTCCAGGTAACCTCGAGTGGGATTGGGAGCTATCTCCAGCCGACGAAGCCTCGCAGTTTGCTGCGAAACCTCTGTAATCAGCAACACAGTTATTGAGGATTATCTAGTCAAGCCAAGTTGTACGAGAAGCTCTAAAAATATGTATTTAAAACATTCAACAAATAAAATACTGTATTTTTTTTCTAAAATAATGTTTAATATTCTTCTCAGATAAAAAAAAATACTTTCTTGTTAAAAAAGTTGGCAACCCTAATGTAGGTATCTGTACTCGGCAGCAGGTACTTACTTTTCTTCGGCTGCGTGCGCACAGTAATGAAAGGTGCGTTGTCTGGTGTTTTTGGCGGTTCTGCTATTCTGGTCATACTAGAAAAAAAAAACGAATTATTTTAATTGTTTGAAATAATAACACTAAACTAAACACCCAAAGAACTGGTAGGCATTTACTTAAAATTTTTAAAAACACAGGTCTGTAAGTAGGTACCTAATATTATTAGACGTCTCATATAAATCGTAGAATAATAGACATTCTGGCACATCTGATGCACACTGGTACATTTACCTATATCTACTATCTTTGTTTCACTTTCGGAGAGAAACCTTCAAAATCCACTTGGATTTATGGAGAGAACACCAGGGAGTAAAACTACCCCGATGATTACTGTGAGCAGATACATAGAACAGTAGTTACATACTGTTAATAGATTATGTACTCCGTAGCTAACTCCCTCTGTGCAACGTTGACGTTTTCCTAGAATCATTGGACGGGCAATCAGAGTGCCAACTCTGAGCATCCAAGAATTACCGCCTGCAGTAGGTAAATTATACAGATGGTGTTTCAGCGTGTTAGGTGTCATATGACTATCTAGTTAGTGTAGTAGACTTATAGACAACAGTTTTGTACGTAGAAGCTACTTACCTCCTTTTTTTAAGTTTCTTTTTTCTTTTTAATGATTTGATTAAATTAATTTTCTCCTGAAGGTCATCGCATCGTCCTTCAGCTATGGCAAAATGGTCATCTAACTCCGGTATGGACTCTAGTAAAGAAATATTTTGTTATCTTAACCATACCATATAATAATATGTATACACATTATGTAAATTTAACTTAAAATAATATCGCTTCTCATGAAAACATAGGTTCATAGAATTTGATATCCATGCGCCATTTCTCATTTTCTTTACATTTCGTTATGTAAGTACCTACCTATCACGTTGAAATTATTACCAAAAATAGGTTTACGCTTCCTTGGAGCTCTAAATCCCTGTTAACTGAGTTAATGCAGTAAATGAAAAATATTGTGGCCAATAAGCCTGATATAAGTGGCCAATAAGCCTGATATAAGTGGTAGTGGACCGAAGCGAGAGGCGTGCAATGATTGTTGACATATCTGTTCCGCATGACGAAAACCTCGTGAAAGCCGAGAACGATAAACAAATCAAGTATAGTGTCTCGCGAGGTTATCGACACAAAATGATGTGGACTCGGTGATCGTTGTACCGATAGTCGTGTCAGCCAATGGCTTAATAGCCAGGAGCCTCGAACAACACCTTCGGAGGCTCTCGTTAGGCGACTGGATCAAGGGCTTGATTAGCTTGTTAATTTGTAGTAGAATACGTCGTATTTATGTACGATCTATGAGACAACATTTTTTAAACTACAGAGTCATTTTGTCGTTTAATCCTTTAAATTTTTTTGTCGACATAATGTTCGGGGCTTTCATAGAGGTACTTAGCTACTTCAGGAACTTCAACAACTTTAGGTTTATGGTACGGAACCATTGGTGTGCAAGTCCAACTCGCACTTAGCGCTTTTTTTATTTATTAATTAAGAGTTTATTTATCTGTTTATTCTTTAGCTAATACCTACTTGACGAGGCACATTTCCGTCGTCAAGTATTAGCTTATGAAATAGAAGCTTAATGTACCGTTCTGGTCCAATTTTCGTTCGGAACGTGTTCCCTCCAAGGCAGCCCCCGCTAGACTGCTGGAACTCCTATGACGCTTATCTGTAAATATTACGAGTTTGATTACACTAAGTCAGTTCCCTAACTGATGCTTCACCAGTGAGTCGCAAACCAGTATGCGCAGGGCACTTCAATAGCCGAAGAAAAGCAGCTATAGTATAGCATAATCAGCCTCTTAATGTTCCCACTACCTATTGGGACTCAGGCCTCCACTCCAGAAGGGACCCAGTGCGAGCTGGTAAGTGTCAAATTTGTTTGTCTGGTTTCCTCACGATGTCTTTCTTCACCGTTTTGAGAGCAGTGGCGATGAAAAAGCAGCTATAACCGGCTAAAACTAAGATTTGGTAAAAGCAATGTTATTCAATTTTTGAGAAAAATATTTCCGGAATATCCTAATTCTGAGTAAGAATGACCACTTTGAAGAGAGTATTATATTTGTGTCGCCTACTTTTTTCGGAATCGGTTTCTCTGCAGTCGAAATACGCTACAAATTAACCAAGAAAAAGAGAAATGAGAGTAGGGTCAGCTTCAAATACGGATCTAATCAGGTACCTGATTAGATCCGATTTTGAAGCTTTTTCTCCTAATAACTGTTAAATAATTATTAAGATTCTATATTATTTTCAGTTTTCTTACTATTCTTTCGAATAAATAATCGAGAACTATACGCGAGATACCGTTTTCTACGAGAGTATCGCATAAAAATTACCCACAATGTAAGTAGATACCTAAGGGAGTCGCAGTTCAAAAAATATAGGAAACCCCTGATTCAAGTAATATACGAGTACAAATATAGGTACTTAGAAAGAAAGAAAAAAAGAGGAATATTTACTTGTGCATTCATTACCTCCCTTGTGTACGGGCCAGATGTCGACTTACGTATAAAACACGATATGACTCACACACACTGCTTTACCTAATTCCATTCAAATAGAATTAGGTAAAGCTTCTTATGTTTACAATGAGTGATTGCGAGCTCTTTGGCTAGCACATTATTATTATATATTCTTTTTTTATTTTACCTATGTACTCACTTATGTGTAGGTATACCGCAGACTGACAGGGGTCGTGTATTATTTTACTTCTTTCAATCCATCTTATGGTTGTTTATAACATCGCTGTCAGCGGTAACACCTCCATAGACCTACTCATAGGTATAAGTTTATGTACCTCAATGTGTTACCGTTTTGGTGTAGATACAATACAGTTTATTCTATTCTATCGGTTCTCGGTTTACAGAAGTAACCTAGTGACCTGTAGTAATGATTTTATGGACCTTCGTTACCTGATACCTGAAAATTGGCCGTTTAAGCAAGCTAGCAGATAGGCATGCGTTCTTAGTACTTACATACTAACAGTACCCAATCGTTCACATTTCCTTCGTCAGAAAATACGTGACCTCTGGTGGCCCTGGGATCTTACTCTATAATTAGTGACCGATAAATATACACGTGATTGTACTCATGATTACCAACAACTTTCACAAAGAAACTTTTTTTTATACTCATTAGTTTTATCACAATAACAAAACAGATATTCGCGCAAATTCGTGCGCGCGCCTGCGATCTCTCAGCTGTTAGCCACGTAACGCTCGTTGTTATCTTATGTAGGTACCTTACCTACAATAGTGATAGTGCACCCGCGCCGCTTGCAAATCCATTGGTGTAAGTAATCAGTGTAGGTACCTACATGTTCCGGTTAAATAATATAAATTAATAATGAGTATTAAAAAATAGTTTCTCTGGGAAAGTTGTCTGTAATCATGAGTACAATCACATGAATTATCGGTCACTAATTACCGGTCACCCTGTATAGATATATCTTGTTCAATTCGTCGTAATAGGCAAGAGATCTACTGGCCGTCAATTAAAATTTTTGTCAAGACAGTCGCATGCAGAAAAATAACACTAACCTTTACTTAGCTTTAAACCATCGCCCATATTAACTTGAAATTTTCATAGCACGATATTTGAAAACTTTGCGCTAATTTTAAAATAATCAGAACGACTGATTAATAAATATAAAAAGGGTGATAGATGTAGTAAAAGCACTAAAAAATCATTACGTCAAAGTTGTCAAAATACAATACTAGAACAATGAAACATCAGCTTTTACTTCAAAATCTATGTGCGATGAGTAGGGTTAATTTAAATACTGGCCGCTAGTACTTACTCTTTTGGGAATTTAAGGCGATTCTCACACTGCCACGCACCCCGCAGCAACGGTAATAATATCATACAGTAATGTAACTCGGCCGTATTTTTGAAATAAATGCCTACAGCTACGCGGTACGTAAACATGCGATAGGGCTGCCCGCCTCCAGCATTCTAATTACATTTGCCTACTTTGGGTTTCCATTTAGTTTTGGGATTGTAAATATACTTTTTTATACAGGGTTATTTGTAAAACAACTAACAACCTCACAGGATTGTATTACTAACATCATAAACAACAACTTTCGTTCTATGACTTTTTACAAAACATAACACATTTACCAAAAACAAACCTTCAAAATTTCGTTGTTCTCTCTAACACATTTGAAGTCCATATTTTGCTGTATCTACTTACGGATCCCGCACACTGCTCTCGTAATAATAGTAAGCAGGCTTCCGAAACATTGTTATTACACCTAGCAAGCATTCGCCCCCTAATTTGAGAAAATTTCAACTAGTGACAGACAGACGGTCAAATTTATTTTTTCTAGTCTTATTCATAAACAGCTATTATTAATAATAAAATACCACTTTACTTTGAATTATACAAACTAACAAAACAAAACACACATGCCCCGAGGTTTTAACGCAAGCGTAGGTACCTACCGTATCAAGATTCATGAACCGCCTATAACTATCTACCTATTTCACACGTGTCAATCACTTTCCTTTACTCTATTCACTTTATTTATTAATTCAGAAATCTTTTTTTCGGGACATAAAAGTTAATACTTATCCATTATCCATAAAAGACATATAGACCTACTAGTAAGTACAGTAAGGCCGCAAAAGTCCATAGGAGCGCTAAAGATTACATTGCTACGAACCGAGCGAGCGCGATACTGCCGTGCGTATGTGTGCGCATGTATGAGTATCCACATTCCACAGATAACACACACTAAGGAACTGTCGTCGCACTGAGCTTAAAAACATTATTACTTTTCTGTTCTTACCATAGCAAAATTCGCTCAAATACGTCATGTGCTGGTAGCCGTGTGAACTAAGTGTTGGATTCGCAAATCACGTAACCCGAGTTCAAATCATGGTCGGTCCGTTGCAGTTATTTCTTACTTTGAAATTCCCAATCTATGTTGATATAGTTGTTTTTTTATATTTCTATGAAAAATACTATTGCATTTTTTGCACTAAATAGTTGCAAATTACGAATGTGATCTATTAACCACAAGAAGAATCACATTCGTAATTTGCAATTATTTAGTTGTTACATCTTTTCGATGTTATAAGGTGGAAATAAAAAGACGTGTTTAATAAAAATGTTTATTCTTTATATTTACAAATTAAACATTTATGAGAATTGTGACGTCGAATTGTTACCTAGACAAAAAGTTATCTTGTAACCGTTATCTATGTTACGCCTAAGATTGTTTGTTGGAAGTATACCCACTTAGACCATTCATAATATGAATAACGTAACAATGAACGGATATTCAAATTTTAATAAAATAAAATATAGGTAATTGTTTATATCCAGTTATTTATTGAAAAGTGATATATGATTTGGACTTTGTAAACATTTTATTTTTGTGTAACGTCACAATGAATGTATTGAGGTCATAGTTTAATTGTTCATTTTCTTGACGAAAAGAAGATTGAAACCAAACCTCAATTTCTGTTAAAAGAACTTTAGTTCTCACAAGATAATCGTCAATTAGATGAGAAAAATAAATTGAACTATAGTATTATGTTAAAACAGTGCGGGTAGAAGAATAAAAAACGAAATAGACTCATGATTATTGTCAACAAAATTGATAGCGAGTTCACTGCATTCTTAAGATGAGGCGATGGCACAAGTTAAAAGATATAGCTGTTTTAAACGAAAGTAAACACAATATAATACAGTGTTTGTTAACGAATAATCACAGATATGTTAAAATAAAATGGTAGGCCATTTAGTTTAGTTAACATTAAATATTTAGTGCGAAACGTAATCGTTCTTGTTTGTGCCTCTCTGTCAAGTACGGCTTTTTAGCAGGTTTTCTGTGATGCACGCCTTCAGCGTGAAGTGCACGGCGAACAGTATCCATCGAGGTGTCATATAATTCCGCAAAATGTCTCGTTGGTGCGAAACCATTCGTTTCGTATACGTCCACCATATGTCGTCGCTGCGCCTCGCTAATAAGCTTCGGTCTCCCACTTCTCTTTCGACTAGCAAGGCTACCTTCTTCCTCATATCTTTTTAGCCAAAGATTTACAGTATTTTTCTAAAATAAAAAAATATATATATTAGGCAGCTATACCTACTTCACTTCATTTTCATTATATAAAATGTTAATAATCATAATTATTGAATATAATTTTAAAATAAAACTGCATTTATTAATCCAATAACCAATCCAATAAACCCAACGATTTACGTATTTCTCTTTTAAACCTCATAAAGATACGATGAATGGATTCATAAATGGCATACGTTTTAATTAGAAGATTAATTTGTAATAAAGTTACAATTCATTAATAGCTATTATACTCACATTCAGTCCGGTTTCTTCAGATATTTGTGTTTTATTAAGACCTCAATGATAGTCGCCCTCACTTCAATACTAATATTAGCCTGCATTTTGCGAATATTACAATACTGTCAACCTCACGTCACTAACCAACAACTACAACCAAACGACAGTTCATTTCGGTTAAGTTAAAACTCATGTCTACCTCGCAGAAATCTAATTCTTTATTTAGTTTTTTTGTGATCTACCTTTCTAACTCTAAGAAATGTGTGAACAAGTTAAAGAATAATTTAATATATGTAATGCAAATACATAACTTCCAATCGGGTAAGAACTTACAAAAAGTCAATAATTGCGTGGGATTTGAACTTGCGGCACACTGATTTGCGCTTCAATCTGTGTGCCTATACCACTGGGCCATCTTGACTTATGATAAGTTGATGAAATTGTGAATTTCAATCATTTGTTGGCGAAACTTGAAAATAAAAGGTCGTAAGTCAAACTAAACGTCAAACGAATAAGTTTTAAGAATTCTTATGGACTTTTGCAAGTGATAGTACCTTTCAGTTTCCAGGTAATCTAAAAAAAGTTATCTCTGAACGCATTACTATTGTAATTCATGCAACCAAAACAGCACATTATATCCTACTCGTCATATTAAATATGTACTTGATCTTATTTTTAGTGAAAAAATCGCGCGGTTATTGTTAAAAAAACAACACACCGTCCGATCGTCACTGCGACACAGTCGCGACTGTCTGCGGCACAGTCGCGACTGTCTGCACCACGAGCGCACCGCGAGATCGAGGCACGTAGGTATAGCTCGCGTTTCGTCCGTTTGTATGAAAGTTTGTATAAAGTTGGATTACTGTAGATATTATTACCGTGCCACAGCGTAGAGCGTGAATGCGTCTTTTAACGTTGCTTGTAAAATATCTCCGTTTATATAGAAAACACGCACAGCACAGTCCAACACACCGAAAATGCATCCACGCATGCGTTCATGCAGATCACGCGCCCACAAGCGTTTGTTTTGTTCTTCTGTTGCCAATAATTCGCCAATATTTTCTCATCACCCCTCCAGCAGTGTAGTCAGTGAGCAAATATCTAGAGGAGCAGGTTTACTATTATGAAGAACAACGAACAGACTCAGAGGTGTAAAAGCGGCCAAATTACTTATTTTATTAAATATAAGTTACCTCTGTTTAATCTCAGTACCTAAGTAAAGTACAAAATATAGTGCGTTTTGTGCGTTTCACATTTGGAGGTACACACACAATGAAACACGTCGTGGATTTCGGAATATCTTCTATTTGCAGTAAGCAGTAACAACTCACACGAAAGCCAAAATTACAACAAGAGCTCACATCGTCTCGAGTAGCGGTAACAGTCTATGTCTTTCAATATGGCGGCAGACTCTAGTCTGGCGCCGGAAACGTTTGGTGTTGTCACACAAAAATATAGTAGGCGGTGTTGCGACGTAATACGCCACAACCACCCCCCTACGGAGAAAATAACAAAAAGTTATTTACAAATAAAGATATACATACACTTGATGACACAAGATAGGCAACAAAAAGTTAAAGAAAAAATAAAACTTAAGCTAAAGATCTAACCTATCCTTAAATCTAACCGTGCGACCTGACCGGGTAGTAACTGGTTGTTGTGCAACAGGGGGCACAGTCGGCTGTGCAGACGCGGAAGGCGCAGGTGGCGCGGGCGCAGGCGCGGAAGGCGCTTGCACGTCAGGCGCGGGCGCTACGATCTGTTGCGGAGCGGTTGCCCGGGAAAGGTCGCTCTCCAAGTCAGGTGCGATGTATGCAGGCTTCACGCGGTCGATACTGACCGTCACGCGTTTACCTGCAATGTCAATGTCGAGTAACTTGTCAGTCCGTGACATTACCTTGTAGGGTCCTGTGTAGGGCGGCTGCAGCGCACGGCGAACAGTATCGTCTCTCAAGAGAACATGAGAGGCATTCTGAAGGTTCTTGAAAATAAACGACGTCGGCCGCATGTGTCGTGAGGCCTGAATTGGACGCAAATTAGCCATTTTCGTGCGCAGAACCGTCACAAAATCGTTGACGTTGTCAATGTTATGGGACGTGCTGGCTATCAGGAATTCTCCCGGTAGGCGAAGCGGCTCCCCGTAAACAAGTTCGGCAGCCGAACACTCGAGATCCTCTTTCAAGGCAGATCGAATGCCGAGAAGCACGATCGGTAAGGCTCGGTGCCAGGTGTCGCTGTGGCACATGAGAGCAGCTTTCAATTGTCGATGAAAGCGCTCGATCATGCCGTTAGCTTGAGGGTGGTAGCTGGTGGTTCGCCTTCGCTCAGTCGCGCCAACATTCATGAGCCGTTTGAAAAGGTCCGACTCGAATTGACGGCCTTGGTCAGTTGTGACTGTGGTAGGAACGCCGAAGCGAGCAATCCAACCTTCGACGAAACGATCAGCTACCTCCTCGGCGGTTATCGAAGTCATCGGCCAAGCCTCAGGCCATCGAGAGAAACGGTCAATCGCCGTCAGGCAATATGAGTAGCCTCTCGATGTTGGCAAGGGGCCGATTATATCTAAGTGGACGTGGCGAAACCTGGAAGATGGAGCGGCAAAAGTTCCAAGTGGCGCGGACACGTGGCGCGTCACCTTAGCTCGCTGGCAATGGAGACATTCTCTTGCCCAGGTGCGGCAGTCGCGTGCAACGCCAGGCCACACGTAACGTTGTGCCACGAGGCGCGCGCTGGCGCGAGCACCGGGATGGCTGAGCGCGTGCAGGCGCTCGAAGGCGGCGCGGCGCAGAGGTGCTGGCAAGTAGGGGCGCGGCTTGCCTGTTGAGACGTCACACTGGACGGTGGTGTCCGTGCCTGGAATTAAAGTACGTTGCATATTGAGAGACGAGTCAAATAAGGTTTTTAATTCATCGTCAGTGTCTTGTGCTCGAGCCAACGCGGTATAATCGCACTCGAGCGAGACGGCTTCGATGCGCGACATCGTGTCGGCAACGACGTTATCGTCTCCTTTTACATGTCGTATGTCGGTAGTAAATTGGGAGATAAAGGTGAGCTGATTAAGTTGGCTGGGTGGCAGCTTTTCTCTACGTTGCTTGAAAGCATACAAAAGAGGTTTATGATCCGTATATATTGTGGCGTGTTGCGCCTCTAATATATACCTGAAATGCTGCACTGCCGAATATACTGCCAACAGTTCCCTATAATACGCTGGCCACACTGACTGAGTTGCCGTAAGCTTCTTGCTAAAGAAAGCAAGTGGTTGCCAGCCCTGTTCAGTCTGCTGTTGTAAGCACGCGCCCACCTGTGTGCCAGAAGCATCTGTGTACAACGCCAATGGGGCGTTAGGTACAGGATGTGCTAACCTGGTGACCTGAGAGAGGCTGTCCTTGCATGCAGTGAAGGCGTGCTCCAGTTCAGGAGTCCAGGGCATGGGTTTGGCTCCCTTAAGCTTCGTAGCTGTAAGGAAGTCAATGAGCGGGGCTTGAGTCTCGGCAGCATTGGGCAGAAACTGTCGATAGTAATTTATCATGCCCAAGAACCTGCGGAGACCTTGGGCTGTTTTGGGAAGGGGGAAATCTTTCAAGGCTTGGACTTTTTCTTCCGGGGGACTTATGCCTTTACTAGAGACTTTATAACCGAGGAAAATAACCTCAGATGTGCCTAACACACACTTAGTTGGATTAACTACTACACCGTAGTTAGCCAATCGTTCAAAGAGCGTGCGCAAGTGGTTACAATGCTCCGTGGCGTCCCTGCTAAATATTAAAATGTCATCGACATATGGGAAACAAAAATCCAACCCTCGAACAATTTCATCGATGAAACGCTGAAATGTTTGTCCAGCATTTCTGAGCCCGAACGTCATATAAGGGAATTCATACAAACCAAATGGTGTTGTAATGGCAGTTTTGCAGATGTCAGCTGGCTCTACTGGAATTTGTTGATAAGCCTTAACTAAATCAATAGTACTAAAGATGGTAGAACCAGCGAGAGCATGACCAAAATCCCCTATATGGCGCACGGGATACCTATCCGGTACAGTACGAGCATTCAGCGCTCTATAGTCACCGCAAGGGCGCCATGAAGAGTCTTTCTTCGGGGCTAGGTGCAGTGGCGATGACCACGGGCTCTTGGAAGGGCGTGCGGTGCCTGCTTGCACCATATCTGCAAACTCCTTCTGCGCTGCCCGCAGTTTGTCCGGCGCGAGGCGTCGCGGCTTAGACACCACGGGTGGGCCGTCGGTCGTCTTGATGTAGTGCACCGTGTTGTGCTTCACCTCGCGATGGATGCCAGGGGGTCTCGTAATAGCTGGAAATTCAGATAAAATTTTATGAAAATCTGAATCTTCGATTTTAACGGTTTTTACACTGACCTGGTTAAATTTAGCTATGGAGGCTGGAGCAGTAAGACCAGTAACTCCGCAGCGTATTATTTTGTTTCTGCAGTCGGGAAGCAAGTTGTAGAAGGCCATGAAGTCAGCACCAATGATGGCGGTATCAACATCGGCAACTACAAAGTTCCACTTAAAAGAGCGGCGGAGACCAAAGTTAAGTGTCAAAGTGTGACAGCCATAAGTTTTTATGGTACTGCCATTTGCTGCGCATAAATTGTAGTTTACATCTGTTAATTTGTTCCCTAACAATTTTTTTAGGAAAACAACAAATGTCGGATCCAGTGTCTAGCAAAAATCTGAATTTGGTGTCTTTGTCCACAACAAATAAGCGGCTGCTATTGAAACAATCAGTCGCCGCTGCTACTGACTGTTCTGTTGGTTTCCCGACCACGAGCATGGTTTGGTACATTTAGTTGCTTTTGCACCGAATTTATGGTGGTACCAACACAGAGGCTGTCGTGCCGCCTGGGACGCAGATCTAGATCTAGGTTGATGGGACCTAGGTCCAGAGCGTCGCCTAGAGCTAGACTCCCTTGTAGTTAAAGCGGCCACCTGACGTGTAAGTTCTTGAACTTGTACCATTATGGCAGCAAGGTCAGGAGCACTAGCTGTACTGGGAGAAATGGCATTGACGGAGACGGGATTGACCTCTAATATTTTGTCAGCCAGTTCGGCAACTTTGTCCAGGGTGAGATCACCTTGGGCAGTCAAAATTGCCTGAACATGTTTTGGTAGACGTTGTAGCCACAGTTCTCTAATTATAGTGTTATCTTTGAACGACTTACCAGCCAGAGACTTCAGATGACGGAGAAACTGAGTAGGTTTCCGGTCACCGAGCTCCTCACCTGATAGTAGTTGTCTGACTTTTTGTGACTCGGAAGTGGAGAAACGCTTGATAACTTCCTCCTTTATCCACTCATACCGGCCACCTTTAGGAGGAGGGTTAGTGACCAGGTCTTCAACGTCATGAGATATCCTAGAATCAAATTGTGAAATGACATAATTGTATTTTGTTTCATCCACCGATATATTACATAAAACAAACTGTGATTCCAAGTGAGCAAACCATCCAGCGGGATGCTCATGCCAAAAAGGAGGCAGTTTAGGACGGACCGCATATGCTGCTGGATTCTGCACACTTTGGGCATTTAATTGTGCCCGCAGGTCTGCATTTTGTTGCATCAGTCGTTCATTATTTGCCAAAATTTGGTTGAGTCGCTCCTCAATTTGTTGGCTCTCCATGTTGAATGTGTATATAAATATATTATAAAACGAGGTATACGTTTGTTGCAGTTACCACTCAGTCAGGTTGCTTAAAACTATAACAAGCAACTTAACACTGAAGACAAGGTATATACAGAATGAGCAAGATAATTATGCATGTGCTGCAGACAACAAGAATATAAAAATAATCCACAAAACAAATGGGTGCAAATAGCTTAATTTAAAAATACAATACCTTGTACCATTAGCGACTTAAAATGAGCTTCAGACAGAGCTAACTTCTAAGCAAACACGCACACGATAAATCAAACACCAAAAATATGTAAACCGAAAAAACAAAAATGTGTAAAAATAAAGATATAAAGAGATAGATTTGATAAAGTTTTGTTATTAACGTTTGAAACCACCGAGCACACCACAAGTTAGTTCTTTAGTAAATGTTTAGTAGGATCAGTATCACATGCAGGCATGCAGTCGTATTTCTATTTTCAATTTCCAGTCTTCAAAATCCCGCGTTGCGAACTTGCGATGACAGATGACAGTGACGTATCGGGTTGACGGCAGTTCAATCATTCACTCGATTCGATCACTAACCGAAAGTTCCGCTACTCCCCGATAGGTAGCGTATGGCGTCACTAGTCGCAGGTCTTCACGAAATTCCGTTTCCGGGTCGATGGCCTCGGAGCATTCCAAACTCGCGAAAACGCGAAAATGATGCGTAGGATGACGAAAACTGCTTGAAAAATGATGCACTAGTTAACACAAACTTTCTGCGAACCGTTGGTACGCCTTCCGATCCTCGGAGAGGCGCGTAGCGTGCTGGTGTGAGCCGGTAGGTAGGTAGGTATCTACTCGGCAACTTCTCGTTCGGCGATTTCCCGGCGGTTAGTGATAAAACCAGCCTGGGAACGTTGCGGGGCGTTGTCAAATTAAGCAGGCTGAAGATCTCAGCGAGGTTTACTGCTGAAGTCCGGTTCCACGTTCCTGCTGTAGGTACCTTGCTGTGTAGTTGCGTCTCGTATCACGTCGGGGTCACCAATTTGGAGGTACACACACAATGAAACACGTCGTGGATTTCGGAATATCTTCTATTTGCAGTAAGCAGTAACAACTCACACGAAAGCCAAAATTACAACAAGAGCTCACATCGTCTCGAGTAGCGGTAACAGTCTATGTCTTTCAATATGGCGGCAGACTCTAGTCTGGCGCCGGAAACGTTTGGTGTTGTCACACAAAAATATAGTAGGCGGTGTTGCGACGTAATACGCCACACACATAAGAAGTTCCTTCGAAACATTGTTGGCTCCCCTGTCTGTCCAAAGAAAAAAGAAAAGAAAAAGTGCTTATTATATCTCTGTTGTGCAGACCTATTTCTTAGTTTATTTTCTGATTTTTCCGACTTATAATGTGTCAGCGGTCGATTCTAATGAACCAACTAAATACATATTATGAAGCTACTCATACTGACGATGCTGAAAAGTGGGATTATGCAATGGCTGAAGAGTACAAATCCTTAAAAACATGGGATCTAGTTGATAGACCCAACAAAAAGGTTTACCATTTAAATGGATTTATAAAATCAAACAGGGCGGTTTTGGAAACATCACTAAAAATAAGGCAATATTGGTTGTCAAAGGTTGCTAGAATGATGTTATTGCACCAGTGATTCGTCACTCTTTGCTGCGCACTCTATTTGCATTAGCTGCAGGATGGGCATAAGGGGATGCATCTCGACATACATTTTCACTGTTTTTCATACAACCGCTCATACGCGATTATGACGTTATTACACATTTTTCATCAGATATTTTGGAAACACAGTATCTTGTGAATATTATCTAGGCTTCTATGGAAATCACTTTATTTATTTGTGTAAAACTAATCCAGTTAAGACTTCTGAAAATCTGCTATTTCGCATGAACTTTGACACTTCATAGGTAATTTACTCAAACGTTAAAAAAGTCACAAAAGTACAACTATACAAGCCTAGCAAATTTTATCAAGATTCTAAATAATGACAATGTATTTCAAAAACTTTTAAAGGTTTAAAAAAAAAACACGTATTTCCTGGAACAAGTTTTTTAAAATATTTGAGTAATTCACGGAATTACCGAATGCTAACAGAGTTTTCAGGCGTTCTCTCTTTTTTTGCGTTGCCTTTTCGTCAAACATCGCATTGGATTGCGTTAGATGAAACCATGCTCGATGTTGACGATGGGCGAATGGAAAAGCAGCCTCTTAAGAATGAAGCATTGGGATGTTGATACCGCGTTCCTAAATCGAGATTTAGAAGTAGAAGTTTTTATGAAGCAGCCCCTTGATTTCACAGAAAAAGGGAAGGAAAACAAGGATTGTTTGCTGAAAAAAGCTTTAAATGGCCTTAAACTTTAAAAATAGTTTTCATAGGAACTCCTTCCGAGCCTTGCGTGTATATCAAACTCTTTGGACAAGAACTCGTGTTATTGAATATCTTTGTCACATCTTTGTTGATGACATATTGTAAAATTATATGGTGAGGACAAGTGAGGAGAACTGATGATCAAGTCGGTGACTGTTATCCCTACCAAAACTTGACAGGATGCCTGATCAATCTGCTTCTACTACAAGCTATTTGAGTCAATTTAACTGAAGAAAGTTTACCTGTTATCTCATAGATAAAACGACATAAGTAACAAGCTTCCTTCGTGGCAGACGATAGGGCCATATATTCACTTTTCGCGAACGATAAAGCAGTAGTGGGTTGTTTCTTTGACTCTCATGATACTGATCCTCCACCCAACTGGAAAATATACCCAGTGTATGACTTTCTATCAATCGGACAGTTTGCCCAACCAGCATCGCAAAAATCTTTTATGGGTTGTCCACTTCTTCTGTAAACCATAGAATAGTTTAGAGTACCCTTCAATTACTTCAAGTTTTTGGGGACTGAGTCACCCTCGTCCGTAGGAGTATACCCATCGTAAGTCCCTACACGTGGTCCCTGGGTGGTGCTAATCGGGTGACACTTACTGGTGGTAGGCTTCGGCCGATGGCTTGCGACCACCCACTGGGCAAAGACGTACCGCCAAGCGGCCTAGCCGTGTTCCGGTACGATGCTCAGTGAAGCCAATTTAGAGGAGTTGGGTCGATGTGGTGGTTCCATTGCAGGCAGACCGACCGGGCCTACATTGGTATGGAGGTATCGGGAGGGTAGCGGGATCCGAGGCACGGTGCGCCGCTGGCCGACCGCAGGTAGTTGGGGGCCCAAGTAATGTGCTAGCCACACATGAAAGGCTGCCCCGCCAACTGTCGAAAAATCCCGGGATGCGCCATCGTGCTGGTTGGCGACCAGAAGAGAGGGCCCGATGGACACTCCCGGGGGGGCTCGGGCGTCCCCGCAGTCTCCAGACTAGTACCTCAATGTTGCCGTCCTATCAGTGCTTGCCTGAAGGATAGCAGCGTGAAACCCCATTTCACTTCCATCTCCTCTCCTTCCTTCACTCTTATTTCTCAAAATGAAAAAGATTAAAAAGAGAACAGTTAAACAGCGGCAGCACTCCCTCTCCCTTAAAGTGCACCTCAGCAATATCCGAGGACTGCACTCCAATCTCGTCGCAGTCCACCACCATCTGGAGACTGAGAAACCTGCTCTTTTTTTTCTTTCGGAGACGCAGATCAGTAGTCCGTCGGACGTGTCGTACTTATCTTACCCAGGGTTTACCCTAGAGCACCATTTTAAACCACGTGCGGGTGTATGTGGGTGTATGTATGTACGCCCGGGACGACATCTGCTATCGGCGTCTCCGCAATCTTGAGGACTCCAGGTACTCCACGCTTTGGGCTTTGGTGGACACTGGCATGGATCAAATTGTCTATGCTTGTGTCTACCGCTCACACAGCGGTGATCAGGAGACAACCAGGCTCATACAGCACCTTAGTGAGGCGGCGGATGTGGCTCTGCAGCATTACCCTTCTGCCCAATTGGTGATACTGGGGGATTTCAATGCCCACCATCAAGAATGGCTCTTCCCATACCAGTACACAGACCATGCTGGGCGAGAGACGCGGAAGCTAGCGCTAGCGTTAAATCTTACCCAGCTGGTCCAGGGGGCTACAAGGGTGCCGGATGTTGACTCACACATGGCCAATTGCTTGGATCTTCTGCTGACTACTGATCCGGACCGATACTCAGTGTCGGTATCTTCACCAATAGGTAGTTCCGATCATTGTCTTGTGAAATCTGTATCAGTCTATTCCCCGCCCGATCCCAGCCCAAGAGGCACCCGGCGGGTTTGGCGATACAAGTCAGCAGATTGGGATGGTATGCGATCTTTCTTCGCATGCTATCCTTGGCAGCCTACTTGCTTCTCTTCTGCTGATCCTTCGTTGTGCGCCGACGCAGTGACGGCTGTGTTGCGTCAGGGGATGGAATATTACATTCCATTCTCAGATGTAACAATGTCTGACAAAGCTCGACCTTGGTTTGGCGCCGAATTTTTAATCGCGCTGAAGCGCTAAAACATGCGGCATACCGAGCATGGGTCGACGCCCGTATGCGTAAGGCGAGTGACATGAGTCAAAAGAAGAGAGCCTATAATTGGGCTGCCAAATCTTGCAAGAAGGTGATGCGGAGGTCTCGGTTTGACCACATTAGCCGTATTGGGAACAAACTTGCTTCGTACCCAGCAGGGAGTAAAGCGTTTTGGTCCCTGGCTAAATCTGTTAAATCGAACTTCTGTCGTCCCTCACTACCACCACTGCTGAAACCCGATGGGTCGCTGGCCCATACCGCTGAAGAGAAGGCTAATCTATTTGCCTCTCTCTTTGCGGAATCTTCACGTCTTGATTCTGGTAACGCGCAGCCCCCTGCCTTTCCTGAGCGATGCGAGACGACTATGGCAGACATTCGCATCTATCAGAAGGACGTCCGTAGGGTGCTACGTAACCTTGACGTGAACAAAGCCAGCGGTCCCGATGGGATACCGGCAATTGTTTTAAAAACTTGTGCGCCTGAACTGTCTCCGATTTTGACACGCCTATTTCGTCTTTCGTTTGAGGCGGGAAAAGTGCCGATGGCTTGGAAGCAAGCTAATGTGCAACCCGTGCCCAAAAAGGGCAGTAGGGCTGACCCTGCTAATTACAGACCTATCTCGGTGACATCCATTCTCTGTAAGTGTATGGAACGAGTGGTCAATAACAAGCTCCTGGCATACCTGGAAGCTAATGACATCCTCAGTGATCGTCAATACGGTTTTCGCCGAAATCGGTCAACTGGGGATCTTCTAGCGTATGCCATTCACATCTGGAGCGAGGCCATCGAGAAGCATGGGGAAGCACTTGCAGTCTCCCTTGATATCTCGAAGGCTTTCGACAGGGTCTGGCATGATAGCCTTATTGCTAAGCTTCCTTCCTTCGAATTGCCCACTGGTCTGTGTAACTGGATCGCAGACTTCTTGAGGGGGCGATCCATCCGAGTAGTTATTGATGGCTGCTCGTCCGGTCAAATGGATATTAATGCCGGGGTCCCTCAGGGGTCGGTTCTCTCTGCAACACTGTTCTTGCTGCACATAAACGACCTACTTAAACCCGGTACCTTTGGGTATGCAGACGATAGCACTGTTGCTGAGAGTTACGTGTCCGATGCACGTACTAGTGGGTGGGTGATCCAGTCTTTGAGGGAAGCTATGGTTGAGCGCTTGAACTTGTCCTTGGAGGCAGTGTCCGATTGGGGCGGTGCCAACCTGGTCAGGTTCAATGCTGCTAAAACCCAGGCGTGTCTTTTTTCCGCTAAACGAAGCCAATTTTACCCGGCTCCTATATTCCGGGGTGTGACCGTGCCGATAACCGACGGCCTTGAGCTTCTTGGGGTAACGTTATCATCTACCCTCAATTTCGGCTCTTACATCGAGACAAAAGCACAACAGGCTGCCAAAAAACTGGGGATCTTAGCTAAGGTGAGGCGGTACTTCACTCCGGAACAGCTGCTCAACCTATACCAAGCGCAAGTTCGATCGTGTATGGAGTACTGCTCTCATCTTTGGGATGGGTCTGCCAAGTATCAGCTTGATGCTCTGGAGTCGATTGAGAGGCGAGCCAAGAGGATCATCGGTGATGATGCACTTGTTGCGCCAAAGCTCCAAAGCCTTGAGCATCGGCGCCGAGTTGCTGGCCTGGCGGTTTTCTATCGATTACACTTCGGTGAGTGTGCGTTGGAATTGCACAATTTAATTCCGCCAAGTCCGTTCCATCATCAGACCACTAGACGTACGGCGTTGCGGCATCGGTACATAGTGGATATCCCACCCATTCGTACAAAGCGTTTTGGAAACACATTCATTATGCGTACAGCTAAAGAGTGGAATTCCCTGCCGGAGTCTGTGTTTCCTGATAGCTACAACCTAGGGGTCTTTAAGTCGAGAGTGAATAGGTTACTTCTAGGCAAGCGTGCTCCATCGTCGGCCACATCATCACTTACCATCAGGTGAGATAGTGGTCAAACGCGAGCCTATCAATAATAATAAAAAAAAAAAACTGTAGAACCCTTTTGGCAGCATTCCAATGTTCCTTCGTAAAACATGTATTAACTTAGCTTCTGACAACCAGAGTGCCATCAACCTCGTTCGATATCCTATCCTAATATACACCACAATAGGACAATGTACGCCCGGGACGACATCTGCTATCGGCGTCTCCGCAATCTTGAGGACTCCAGGTACTCCACGCTTTGGGCTTTGGTGGACACTGGCATGGATCAAATTGTCTATGCTTGTGTCTACCGCTCACACAGCGGTGATCAGGAGACAACCAGGCTCACACAGCACCTTAGTGAGGCGGCGGATGTGGCTCTGCAGCGGTACCCTTCTGCCCAATTGGTGATAC
Source organism: Mythimna ferrago (assembly GCA_910589285.2). Classification (NCBI taxonomy): domain Eukaryota; kingdom Metazoa; phylum Arthropoda; class Insecta; order Lepidoptera; family Noctuidae; genus Mythimna; species Mythimna ferrago. The sequence goes on along the minus strand of OU342673.1, from coordinate 11,317,315 downwards.
TGGGGGATTTCAATGCCCACCATCAAGAGTGGCTCTTCCCATACCAGTACACAGACCATGCTGGGCGAGAGACGCGGAAGCTAGCGCTAGCGTTAAATCTTACCCAGCTGGTCCAGGGGGCTACAAGGGTGCCGGATGTTGACTCACACATGGCCAATTGCTTGGATCTTCTGCTGACTACTGATCCAGACCGATACTCAGTGTCGGTATCTTCACCAATAGGTAGTTCCGATCATGGACATGTTGATACCTACCAGGTTTCACTTTATTAAGGAAAAGGTATCCAACAATACCTATTGTTGACTTTGAATATGTTAAAAGTAGTGATATGGCAGCAGATATCCTAACTAAGCCACTCGGGCCTTTAGTACACAAAAAATGTACAATATTAGTTTAGGACTAGATTTTTTTGTTTGCGTTTCAAGAGGTTTCTTTGCCGTAATGTTGGCAATACGGAACGGAAAAAGTGTTGCTATATTTTTTTTATTACAAAATTTTATTTAGTTTCACCTGTCCCGATATTTGTCTGTCATCAAATCTTGCAAATTAAATTTGATCCACTTCGCGGTTATCGATTGAACTGAAATTTTGCATGCATGTGTAAATCAGATGACAATGCAAAATTATTATGACATGGAGCTGATCTGATGATGAAACCGGAAGGTGGCTATAGGAACATGGTAATTAAACGACACAACCCCATCGAGTTTGGGCTCGTATGATTCGTCTTGATGAGTATTAATTATATATACGTAAACCGAGCTATAAAAGCTTGCTATGAAAAAAATATTTTCATTAAAAACTTGTTTAGCAATAAAATTACTTAATATTAGGGAGATATTGATATTTCGTTACTTTTAACAATTTCCTTATAATTATTTCGTTACTTTTAACAATTGCCTTATAATTTTTTCATAGGATACTTACTTCCCGTTGACCTAGAATCCTGAAATTTAGCATGAAGCAAGGTCTCATAGCACAAGTATAGAAAAAAGTCTGAAAACTGTTAACTTGTAGTTACGTCACACAAAAAAAAACTTTCTTTGCGTTTCGGAAAAATCTTCCTAAATCAATTAGGGAATTGAACGGATTTCATAGGTTCGCGTTAAAATTAAAATTATATCTTTAAATCTTCTGTCCCTTAAAGCTGTGAAAAAATCAAAAAGTTACGGCCGTTTAAATGTCACAAAAAAGCGTGTATTTCGACACCCCCAAGGGAATAAAAATTTATAGGGTACTTCCCGTTGACCTAGAATTCTGAAATTTTGCCTGAAGCAAGGTCACATATTACTAATATAGATAAAATTCTGAAAACTATTTTTATGATTTGGAAAAATCTTCGCAACTCAATTCGGGAATTGAACTGTTTTCATGTGTAAAGTACGGAACCCTCAGTACGCGAGTCCGACTCACTTCTTTTTTAGTTGACTTCCTATAGATATATTTAATCTTATTAGATATTGTTACTCAAACAATTAATAAAATGATTCTTAGCATTTGTTCAGTCAATTCACTTGCTGTTCCAGGAAGAGGGGTGTAAAAAAATGGACCAATATACCTCTTGGCAACATCCAGAATCATATTCTGCATGCTCTTCCGAGTCCAAAACTATTATCAGAAGGCGGTCCTCATATTTTGCACACCCAACTCCCTTTGGCGCCTGCTCTCTAATCTACTACACGCATTCAACCGAAAACTACTAAGTAATATTCAAGGACTCCATGTTCACCTGTGCGAGTTTTTCTTACTAGAAATGACCTGCTGGAACCTTACTCCATTGCGTTGCCATTGCTACCAGATTTTTGGGACAGAAGTCGAAATGTTATTGTAGAAAGTACCTATATTTTAAAGTGGCAAATAGTAACACAATGCTTGATAAATTCAAATTCGTTCCTATATGAGACCTTTGCAGTAATTCTTTGCGTAATATAAAAAAAAATCAAGACTATTTTTTTGATTCATTTTAAATCGATCAGCTTGAGTGAGTTATTAGTATTCCTCTTATTAGGTACATTAATTTCATCTGTAATCGTATTACATTAAGGTAAATTGATGGCATCAGTTCCTTCTTCTTCTTCTTCCTGCCCTTATCCCATATTACTTGGGGTCGGCGCAACACGTTTTCTTCTTCCATTCTGTCCTGTCACTCGTCAAACTATCACTAACTCCCTTTTCTTTCATATCACTGCACACACAATCCATCCATCTTTTCTTCGGCCTTCCTCTCCCTCTCCATCCATCTACATGTATACTCAGAACTCCTTTAGCAATATGCGCTTCATCCCTCCTCTTCACATGACCATACCAAGACACCGATTACCTTTCAACTTTTCAGTCACTGGCGCCACTTTCAAACTTCCTCTAATATACTCATTTCTCACTTTATCCATTCTCGTCACAACACACATCCATCTCAACATTCTCATCTCCGCTACATGCAATCTTTTTTCATCCTTCTTTTTCACAGCCCAACATTCTGATCCATACAGTATGGCAGGTCTTATGACGGACTTGTTTTACCCTTCAACTTGAGGGACATGCGTAGGTCACAAGTTGTTCCGTGACCTGTCGCCATTTCATCCATCCTGCGTTGATCCGACGTGTTACGTATCGGACTACCTCACCATCGCCTTGGACGAGTGACCCGAGGTACCGAAAGTCGGAACAGATTGGTATGGGCGTTCCGGCGAGAGCTAAAGGCACAGGGTTGGAGAAACCGCCGAAATCGCAGAAAAGTACTCCGTTTTGGTTCTACTTTATTTCAGGCCAACACTCTCCAGTCTGTGCCACCACATCTCCAATCTGTTTTGGGCCTCTAGGCCACTCTCGGCAATTAGCACAATGTCGACGGCAATGTCCTCCTTAATGTCCGACGTCAGAGCGTCCATTATCATCAGGAAGAGGTAAGGGCTCAGAGCCGATCCCTGATGTAAGCCGACAGCCACATTGAAATTTCCAGTGGTGCCCACTGTGGACCGGACTTGGGTACTACGTCGACTGTACATCGCTCGGATCAACTGCACATACTTCTCAGGCACACCTTTCCCCTTAAGGGCCCACCACAGAACCTCACGAGGTACCTGGTCGTATGCCTTTTCAGGTCAACGAATACCATGTGCAAGTTTTTATGCGCACCGCTGTTTTTCTCGTATAGCTGGCGCAAAGCGAAAATGGCATCCGCTGTACCCCGACCAGGCATAAAAACCGAATTGGTCCTGTGAAATTTCCGTCTCTTCTCTCTACTGCCTCTCAATAACTTTCTCCCAGGCTTTTATAGTATGTGACATTAGCTTTATTCCTGTATAATTGTTGCACTCAAGCCCATCACCTTTGTTTTTATAGATGGGGCACCAAAGAACTGTTGCACCAATCATCAGGTATGGCTTCTTCCTGCAACAACTTATTGAAGAATAAAGCTGACCACATCCATCCATCCACTCGCAATAACTCCCACACATCAACGCACTATGTTTAATTTGGCATTTCATGTAATTAGTACATCAGTACTATGAGAAAGCGGTTATATCGCAAAACGTACATTTGCATATCTTGTAGCGTGTGTTTATATAAGATTTATCACATTTACCCACATAAGTCAGGTAATAAGACCACAGACACGTGGTGTATCTGCGGTCTTTAGGACCCTGTTCAAATCAAAGGGTTTCCAAAGCCATTTGTCACGCTCCTTTTGTGTAAACTATATTTTTTTTATTCATGTCGTAGAGCTCATATTATGTAACGTCCAATTTATCTTGATGAACCACGGAAAAGCCAAAACAATCACAATAACACCGCTTTACCAGTTCAGCAAAATTTCGTCATTGACTTGTAGAATTTGGTGCACCACATACCTACATAATAAAAACTGTTAGGGTGAACGATACAGCTCTTTTACACGGTGAGCGATTAGCTTATGCACGCTAAACTCACAGTTGATTACTATTTTTAAAGAAAAAGTTATTGCAATTCCACCGAACGTAGTGAAAAATTTGGTTAAATTTTAAGTGGCTGTCACAAAAAATCTGTACGTGATAGAAACAAAGTGTACCCTCATTACAAAACACTAAGTATTTTGTAATGAGGGTAAGTAGATAAGTAAGAATAAGAATACAGAATCCCTGTGACAAAAACTTTGTTCACCAGTGTTATTTAGCAGCATGAAGAAAGATAACAGCTGTTTCCTCTACCACGGCGGGCGCAGGTGAAAACAGATTCGTGAGTCCGCCTTAAACAGCGGTTTCATCCCCCACGACGGGCGCGAGAGAAAACCGTTTCGTCGGTCCTTAGCCTTAGGGCCGCGCGGTCCTATACAAAAGTCAGCCATACACGTCGCGCGGAGTCGCGCCCCGCGTCCATTTTGCTACATAATAATACATTAAAGCTCTCGACACTCGACACGACTATATGCACACCGAAAGTCAATAATCCGGTTTCCGCTACGGAGACCGTTGCACTCGAAACGCGACGTCACGCGACTAGTGCCCGAGCGCGCGCCCACTTAACGCTGCGTTGGCCCTTACTGGTTACTTCATTTAAGAGAAATTTAGGCTCGGCGCAAATGGGCCACCGACCACAGCCACCGGTCTGTCGCGCGCTACCGCCACATTTCTAAAAGTGTCAGAAGCGAGCGACAGCCACCGGTGGCTGGAAGCCGCCACATTTTATAACCCGCTCGTTGCTGCGCAGTCTAAAGATGGATTCTGACACGGAAAGTGTGCTCGCGCTTTTGTTAAAAAACAGAAGACGCGTGCGATACGTAGAACGTCGGACGGTTAACTGCGCGGGGGGTGGAGCAATGCGACAGTGGCGGGTGTCGGCGTTTTGTGTGGCACGTAGTGACCACTTGTGGCGAGTCACGGACACTACTGTAGCGAGTGGCCGCCATCGGATGCACGTGTGCGGTGCGTCTATACAAAATATATTAAAAAGTGTGTTAAGTCGCCGTCGCTGGCCATCGGTGGCTGTGGTCGGTGGCCCATTTGCGCCGAGCCTTAATGAATAATAGTAAAACTTTATCATTTAATCTCATTATATATTTATTCCATATACACCTATAACTACTTCTTGACACAAAGAACATATAACTGCACTGATAATGCATAAACATATAAAATAATTACCGCTCTTTTAAATTACAAAGAACGCTAAATAAATATTAATTCAGAAATCTTGTTACCTTTATCCAATGGGTAAAAAAGTATACAGTAGCTTATATATACATAAAAATGTAGTTATAATTTTGAGTACATGTTTAGTTGCTATAGTTGATACATTTACCCCCAAAGTCATCATGTTTTATAATAATTGAATATTTAAATTTTATTAGATAATAATTAATTGCACCCATTATATAATTAATGAATCATTATAAATCAATAGTCAAGCGCGAGCGTCACCAACATGCATCTTCAGAATTCTAAAATTAGTTATGTTTTGACAATATTAACTGAATGCGTTTGCAGAGCAAGCAGTGGTCGAGAGCCGACGACACTTTACGCACATAGCTTAGACTGAAGCTCATAATATAGAACACGCACCGTCGATAAAGGGTGCCAAGTGCGCCGCATCTAGCGTTGGTTTTAAAGTACTGTTTACTCCACAATTGTATGTTCAATAAATGCAAAAATGTTTCATGGAATGATGAATTTATGTAATTTATCAGTCCCAACTCATAATGCATGACTCGTTATTATTGTATAATAATAATACTTATACTCTGTATAGCATCACAAACTTTACGACTTAATTTATCGTTTGAAATAACGAGTTTCTAGCAATTACAATTTGCCTGTTTTTTTTAGAATATTATGCTAATTATAGTAGTTTGGTGTTTAGTCAATCTTAAGTGTTTATATCAAAATTATTTGTAAAACTATGTAGAACACATCGAAATAATATAAAACACAAACGTGGTCGGCCGTCCATTCAGACAGGCGTTGATTTCATTAAAATATAATGATTTTAATAAAAGTTAGTATGTTACCAAGTAATACTTATAAAAATACATAGACGCACTGTGCTTAGCGAATATTGTGCATGAAGTTGCTTCATCGGTTCTAGCTTACTCAGCTAGCATAAACAATTTCGTTATCCGACCAATACCTTGTTTATGCTATAAATACAAAGTTTGTTTTAATGTATAATTTCTTCATATCAGTCAAACTAAAGAATTGTTTTAAAAAAATATTTACGCGTCCGCAATGCCAGACGCCTAAAAGTTTTTAAAGCATTGACATACTTTATTAGAGACGGATGAAATCATTCCCATCATAACTAGGGAAGAAAGAAATTATCTAAAGAGCCTTAACTGTTATGGTTCCAAATGAACCGTAAATATGTAACAAAATAAAACATGACATTATAATCACGCCTGTATTCCTCGAAAGGAATAGTAGCCACATATTGCCAGTTATGTTAAAATGTTTTAGGGGGCGAGCCTACAGTCATTAAAATTAAATACTTACGGTTCAGAAACATTGTGTTCTTCATATCGTATTCAAGGATAAAAAAGCATTAATAACAGTCTGCTATAAAACAAACAAGCTACGAGTCCCTTTCATTATACAATGTACGGCAGACATACGATAGTACTCACAGTGACGTACCGCCAAACGAGGTGAACAGGGATGCATTGGTGAATAGAAACAAAACTGAAGGGTATATCTATCATGTTCTTTGAACATTGTTTGAAACATTTAATTGCTCCAATTAATTAATTGCAACTTTTTCAATCTATGCTTGTTAGAAACCAATATTGTGGTATCAAAGCGAAAAACCTAATCAGTTTGTTCCTCACTTTCACTCTTGCATCCCCATTCACCATGTTTATACGTCACAGTAATGACTTTGTTCTTATTTTTACTAAGGATTAACTATTCTAGAAGATGATGATTTCAGTCCTTCTATAATGGATTGGAAATAATTTGGATCCATATTGCTAAAATCATGTAATGGCCTGCATGTAAAAAGATAATTATTCTGATGGAAGCCGTTTTAGTGAGCTCTAAATACAAAATAATGTATTTAGCATTTAACCACATTATTTGTTGTCGTGGTCAAATTTAAACTAAGTACTCAATCAGAGTGGAGGAGGGAGCGGGTATTAGCGCGGGCGCGTGTAATTCAAAATTATGGAGACACCAGTTGCGTTCACTGTGAACGCTCATGAGGCATGTGCGGGCGCGGGTGTTTCTTATGGCCCCATCATCCACCCGTATCATTCACAGTGCTAGAGCGTCTGTTAGGTGACGGCGCGTGTGGTTCAAGACTCGTAGCTCGTTCGGCAATCTGAACCCGCAGACGCCAAGACCCCTTCACCCGCGCCCTCCCCCGTACTCGCTACTGCAGTCTGATTAACCACCTAGTATCTGAATTATTGGCAATACACGTTAAATATCATTCCCTTTGCGTTAGAATTGCATATCGACATAATTAGATATCATTATTCAATTTAATTATACAAAATCATTATGATAGGGTTTTTGGTTAGTGTCAAGCAAAAGGAATCGAATCATAAATGAAACTGAATTTAATGTGTAACCTGTAGTATAACGTTACGACCTAGTAAATGGCCCTCAGTCAGTTGTCGTACATTGCAGAGGCTACTGTAATTTTCCTTAGTCTAAAGTAGAACAGCTCATTCAGTGTTTGAGCTACTGTAATTATTATAAAAGTATTCGTTTGCTTTCTTTAGGTGATTCCTCCAATATAAAAAGTTTTTTTGCAAATTACAATTTTACGCTATCTGTTTATTAAATTCACTATGCGGCAATAATGTTAGAATAGTTAACCTAGATAATGATACTATAATCGTCGCCAAATTAATTTACAACGAGTTACATAGAAGGAATCACCTTAAATCACGATCGCTATTCGTTCTATAAAAAATCCAGAACACGACTTATAGTGAAACAGAGTATAATCACTTTTTTTAATACATTTTCTTTTTTTCATTGTTTTCATCAAACGATAATAAATGTAGTAGCGACGCGTGTTTATATATTTCCGACTAAATAATCTGAATATATCCCGGAAAGACTTAGTAATCATTATAACATCATAAATAAAAGTTAATTAATTACTTGTTAAAAAACCGTTTCGTTATGAATAATATTATATGGTAAAATACTAGAATGTACGCGTGAGGCTGGCCGGGTGGCGCGGGCGCACGCGGCGCTCACGGGCACATCGCGTCGCGTGGTGGGCGGTCGTGTGGTGGCCCGGCACTTTACAACAGTACACATTTCTTTTTCCTCGCAGGTTCCGGGGGCTCCAACGCTGCTAATATGGCTTCATCGAACACGTTCTTCAATCCTTTCTGCAAAACGTGGAAACATGATGTTATTAGTCACCCATGAAGCTGAAATATACTACATAACTATGTAAATTAAGTTAACAATATTCGAATAGTCCGGGTTCCCTAGTACATTTTTTCCACTTGATTACTATCAAGCAAATTTTCCGTGAGTAGCTTCATTTTAATGAGACGCCCAACAATTTCCTATACGGAACTCTCGATTGTGGTAGCTAACACCAGCCGATAGTTGGCAAGGTCGGCACGACTGCTCTTTTGGACACGGGTTGCACGTTGGTATAGTGTCCAAGACCTCCAGGACTTACCAGCCCTAAATGAAAGGCAATACAAGCGCGTCAATACAGGACACAACTAGAGCGCACAAGCCTTTTGCTTTCAGTATTGACCCCGGTCTACCTAAAGTAATTTTATGGGGAGGTGAAATTATAGATTTGTTTGTTTCCATTCTAGGGTATATTATATTTAATTACGAATACGTATGTTTTCTGAATTGGTAATGTCACCCTACCATATCCTCATTTTGATTTTTCTGCAAAGTTGCGGCGCACGCATATGATAATGTAGTAGTAAATAAGGGTTGGGCACACTTGTGTAGGGACAATCACGGTAAACAAGGCTACTCATAAATCCCTGTCACTTAAAAATATCTACACCATGTGGCTACTAATATGTTACGTTACATTCTTATGGAAACCTAATTCAGGCACCAGTCTCTCACTTAGTTATACAGGGGTGTGTAAATTGTAAAGTGTTAGCCTTGAGTAACTTTATGATGAGAAAATAAAAGTTTTATATTATTATTACTAAGGAACTGGTAAATGTGGGTAGAAGATAATTCAACAAACATATCTAGAGATATGATACCATAAAATTCGTTTATGCCTCCAAATATCTCGGCATCGCGCCATTAAGGGTGCACTACTCGTCGGATAGAACTCGTTAACAGTGGAGGTTAAAATGAACGCTGTCTTACCCAGCATCATGTGCACAACCCTGCGATATAGGAAGCACACCCATAACACATACGATAATTTTTAAAATAAATAGCGAATAATTTACAAGAACGAAATCTGCTAAATCGTCGAACAACTAATGTGTGGTAGGTTAGGTTAGGCTATTTTTATACTCCGTAAGTTGTTTGTATGCACTCAAAGATGCGCCAATTAGTTTCGATATATGGAACGGCATGTTATATAGATGTAACTGCATATTATTTTTACTATTTCGTTTCGATAGTGATGAAAAATAATCTTTTTTCGAAAAAAATATATAATTGACTTCAATGTTAAAAAACACTGAAAAGTATAAAATAACTAATTTCGGAAGTCGGTGTTTCTATAATATTTTTGTCTGTCTGTTCGTTAATTAACACCGTAATTTACCATCTGGCGTCATCATCAGATCAGTTTGTCATCCCCTCCCCTTTTTCTTTCACTCAGTCATCGACTACACGTATACACAAAGCAATTTTACTTGTAACGACAGTTCTGCTGTGATCCTATGAGGAGTTCTGTTCCATATCTTCGAAGTTCATGATCAGATCATAACAGTATTTCTATGGGACCAACTTGGAAGCCAACCACAACAAAACAACCTTTCAATCAAAAAATAATTTTCAAAATCGGTCCACAATTGACCGAGATATCGGTGAACATCCAAACGAAAAAAAAAAAAAATACATTCCTCCTCCTTTTCGAAGTCGGTTAACAAATTAATATCTTTTTATTTTTAAATCAAACTTCATCAAGAACTCAAGTATCTGTAGTCAAAAGTATCATTTGATGAAGTGGAACTGACAAAGCAGACCAGAAACATAATGGTCAATAGAACTTCATAATCACATGCACATCAAAATGAAGATATTTAAGCAACTGTGACAATACAAATAAATAAATGGTTCTGTTGAAAATGGTACCAACAAACTGATCAGATAGATAATGAAGCCGGAAGATAAGCATGCAAACTCTGTAATTAATCAAGTGTGAAGTAATAATATGTACTTTCGGTGTTTCTGTTTTATTTTTCTTCGTTATTTAATGCCCAAGTCGAGCCAAGTGCCCTGTTCCCATATATGTTAATGGAGTGAGTGGGGATGATCAACTAGTCTTAAAAATATTAATCATAGTTTTACCTGTGTGAGTGCTGAGCACTCAACGTATTTGACAGCCTTGAGTTCTTTTGCTAGTTTCTCGCCCTGCTCCAGAGACACGGGCTTCTGTTTTATCTTAGCCAGCTTCTCCATTGTGACCGGGTCGTCCCGCAAGTCTATCTGAGTGCCCACCAGGAGGAAAGGCGTCTTTTGTTGATGATGAGTAATTTCTGGCACCCACTGGAAATAACATGTTTTCAATTAGTTACCAATAAATAATTATTAATATTATATGTATAAATAAAATTGGAGTGTCTGTTTGTAATATTGAAATAACTGCTTTTTACTACATGCATATGAATATATATACGCTACATACACCAAAATAACATTTTTTACGTTTTTTGTCTGTCTGTCTGTCTGTCTGTTTGTCCGGGCTAATCTCTGAAGTGGCTGGACCGGTTTTGACGGGACTTTTTTTGGCAGGTAGCTGATGTAATAAGGAGTAATATAGGCTACTTTTATTTTAGAAAAAGTAAATTCAAAATCGCGGGCACAGCTAGTCTATAATATGATTATAAGTAAGTAGTAAGTAAAAATATATAAGTATGTTTATCAGTTGTCTAGTACTCATAACACAAGCTCTACTTAGGTTGGGACTAGACAGTGTTTAGTGACAGTTGTAGTATATTAACCATTATTTTAAAAAAAATGTAATATGCTTAATATTCGCTTTTTTTTTAATGTTAGCTTAGTAGCTTTAATAAAAATAATGAACCATCTTCAAATAACGTTATGAAGAAATATAAATAATATTGCTTCATATTTTAATTGGCATTTAAAGATATGTAATATTAGGATCATCCATATGTTAAGCAATATACACTAATAATAATATCAACTTACTTTTTCCTTGACATTTTCAAATGAACTGGGGCTTACTACACTGAAGCAAACAAGGAAAACATCCGTCTGTGGATAACTTAGCGGTCGCAGCCTGTCATAGTCCTCCTGACCTGTAGTCAACATACAAAAGCATTAATCAATAACTCATTTATTTAAACTTACATATACAAAGAACTTGATGAACCATCAACTTAAAAGATGGTTGAACACAGCATTAAACAGGTTTTTAAATTGGTTGCCTACACATAAATGGGGACACGCTTGCCCCCATATGAACACTGTTGTTAGATTGCTGATATCAGTAACTGTTAGCTATACAACTGAACAAATTACGACTAGCTCTTCCCCGCGCTTTTGGTTACTGCTCCGCTTCCGTGGGACATAGCATGTTGTAAAATAGCCTATTATAAAATATACTATTTGTTATGACCCTGGCTATCTCATTAAGAGCAAGATTTTTCCCAATCCGACAGGTAGTTCTAGAGACTAGCACATTTAAACTAACAAAAAAACTCTTTCACTTTAATATATTAGTATGGATAACAAGTACTAAATATGTACTATTATGATTGTATTGCATTAGATTCCTGACCCTATTTACCCTCATTGCAAACAAGAACGATGATTAAAGTAACAAGAAAAAAAAATGATATATTTACCTGCAGTATCAAAGAGACCCAGTGTATAAGGTTCTCCTCCTATCATGACAGTGACAGCATAGTTATCAAACACAGTGGGAACATACTCAGATGGGAACTTGTTGGTCGTGTAGCTGATGAGTAGGCACGTTTTACCGACGGCACCGTCGCCCACCACCACACATTTAATCGTCTGCATTATCGCAAATGATTGGTAACTTCTCGGCAGATATCTGTGATGAACTTTTACTCGTTTTTTCTAACGTGCTGAAGCGAGTCTCTGACCATAGCAACCCTCAAGAAGTAGTCTGAAACCAAACAAATGTGTTGTGCTCAGTTGTTTAGATACTGCTAGAAATTAAGTTACGATTATATTGCTTCTTATTGTCGCCTGCAAGAATACCAGAACACAACTTGAAACAAACGCAAAGCAACATAACGCAAGCAATTCAAAACAAATAATATATTAAACCAATACAGGAAACAATTTTTTAGGCATCCTTAAAATTCATTTATTAGCTATAACTAGTCATTATTTAAGAATAATGTCACAAACATTAGAAAATAGCTGATTTGGTGATGCATCTTAGAAAGAAAAAGGCTAGTGATGATAATGATGGACACTAATTAGTTGGAAATTATGTTATTAAGCAATAAAAAATATATTTTATAACTTCTATTTAGTATTATGATGAGGAAAATAAGAGCCTCTATAAGAGAGGTAAATTATTCAGAAATAAACTCAATTTTATGGAATAATTTAAATTATTGGCATCACAGAAAAAACCATTTATGACTAATCATTATTTCAGTTATGTTATTTTATTATTACAGACAAGCTGGCACATCAGAAATTGGCCTTTCCTAATGTTAGCATCCATTTGTTAAATAAATTCAATTTACTGTACAGATAGTAAGTTATTTGATAAAAAGGCGACTGTGTGCCTGAAAGACAAGAGCATAGGCAACAGCATTACAAATTCTAATAAAAATCATATCGTCATCACCTTTCACTGAAGAAATCATGTTGACATTTAGACAAATCAATTAATATAAATATTTCAAAATGTAGGAATTAAATGTCAGGTGTTTCCTGACTATCTATACAAAATGGGGAATCTCTAAAGCAATTGCTTGGCAAATTGTTGACATAGCCAGTAGAACATTAGCAAATTGAATTGGCAAGTTGTAGAATGGAATCTATAAACAAACAACTAGTGTCGGATGACCTCCAACGTAGTGGACTCACACTGTGACAGGTCAAACATGAATGAGATCTGCCTAGTACAAATTGTTCTGAAAATCTATCACATTAATCTGGTATGATGACCTCATACTACCTATTATGTCAATCAATGTGAATAATGATTGTAGCCCTGTCACATCCTTTGTGTCTCTATAGGATGTTATTTTCCAACATGTGCAACACTGTGTGCAGATGCAATATGCAACAAGTCACATGCAAATTATTTTCATTTACATACCTATTTTTTATAAACAAAATAATCAATATAAAAAGCAAGCACAGCTGCAAGAATAACACAATATCCTTAAATTTAAACTTATTGTCAAATGACTATTTTCCTCTGATTGAAGTGAATTGTACATATTAATACCCATTTTCTTTGGGGGAAACTGTATTAATGACTATTTTAGGAAGGACCTTCACTATTTACATCTTCCTGAATTTATTTTGGTTCTAAATGCAACAAACTTTCTTTTTCTTCTTCATGCTATTGTTGTCAGATAACAGAATTGGTTCTATGAATATTATTCTTTGAATTATGTAGTCATTTTACACAATCACAGTATGTCATATAGGTTATTTGCAAAACTTAACAATGCACATTCGCTGGAGCAGCTGGCTGCATAAGGTCTCAGAAGAATGATTTCACTACACCATAACAATATGTAATAATTGTTGACATTACCAATAGTCCTTGTTCAATTGCTGTCAGCTGGTCAGCATTATTGTTAATTAGATTGAAGGAATTCACTAAATATTTCTAAGAACTGCATCTAAATGCTTGATAGTCCATTATCAATAAATAATCCTGATGTACTCTATAACCATTATTTAAAAAGATAACTTCTAAATTACCACAATAAAAACAACAATAATCACAATCAAATGTAAATACAATTAAGACAATTTTGTAAACACTTGACAATTTAGCATCTGACTAATCAGTGTAGGCGTGTAAAATGTAGGTGAATAACTCGCAGAGCAAATAAAATACAATAATTTTAGAACGTTAAAATATAACTCTAAACCGTATACACGATATAGGGCAATGACCTCAAAAAGGGTCGTGTAAATAAAAGTGTGTGGAGATTTTCAGGATGCTAAAAAACAAAGACATCTCTCTAGATGCATCGATAGCGCGATAGGCGATTGCCTGTGCGCCGCCACTCATTAGCATGCCTTCCTGTTCGTTTCCGTCACGACTGTTGTTCTACATACATGTACTCACACAGGAACATATAAGAGTATTTGATGCACCAGGTGAATCACACTGAGTACAAGACTAATTTATCTACATACCGGTGCAGTTTTATCCAATATTGATAAGTATTTTTACATAATCACGTCACAATACCTTTGACGTCCATTTTGTGTAGAGTTCGATCACTAGTAACTTGCTATAATGACATTATAGATAGTTTAATGCATTTTGTTATAAATTTCACTTACCGTATGCAGTAACACTTTCAAACAACAAATTCAATTGTAACTCTGTATAAATGTGTTGAAAACTACAAAACTGTACGTTGCGGGTTGGGTCATTGACGGTGACGCCATTGATTGGATGATTAGTGATGTGCTTCCCTAAGCAATCGGATCAATCGATTTTGAAGTAATAACATACTAAATAATAAAAATATGTAGTCGATTTTTCAATAGACTAGTTGGGATTTTTTTTAAACGTACATAGAGAAACCTAGAAATTGTATTTTTTTTCAGATTTCTCCAGAACTGGAAATAACAATCGTAGGTCTGAGAAAGATAAAGAAGTGGAGCGAGAAGCCTTTACCGTGATAAAGGACACTGACTTCTATTTATCTACCACTAGATAGAGATGGGCGGTGGGTAAAACCCATCAGGTATTTATCGTATATATATATATACAGGTCGCGCGGTGAATCAAGATCGCTCGGCAAAAGTGGAAGGGGCATGCGCAGTATTCAATTCTAAGGTCTATTTGGCGACGTGCGGGCGGGTGTGCGCCGTCGGCGACACGTCATTGGTAGATAGAGTCGCTCTTCAATTCCCGCGTTGCGTTCTCGCGTCTCATTGGATACTGTTGTACTTGGGTACTATTGCGTACAGCTTGTGTTATCGTATTAGTAATACGTAGTCGTAAAAAAAAATGGTTAAAAAAGTTTTAAAACGGCTAGCCAGAAAAATGGTTTATGACGTGAATTGTTACGTTAAGAAAGAAACTAACCAAATTATTATTTTTTTTTTAATTTTTAAAATTTAATTTTTTCTGAATTTACCTACTTACAAGATAAATTACAAGCAAAAAACTAGTGTTGTTATAAGTTATGTTACTAAGGTTCAAACATACGAAATTGAAAATAAAATCCTAACATACTAAGAATTTCTGTGCGCAATTGTACACATGCGCAGATTGCGCCCACTACTTTCACCGAGCGATCTTGATTCACCGCGCGACCTGTATCTGTGGTGTTAAAGTAAAAGGGGATGAGTCAAAAAACACAACTTTTCATCAGGGGCAAATAAAGAAAACGCTTATTTGATTTATAAGATAATTCTGTTTTAATTTTCATTTATTAATATTGTTGTTTTTTATATGCATGGGAAAATATTTTTATTTAATAATTATAAAAATAACTGACATGCCCCCTTTTTCCATAACAAGAAATAAAATAAAAATCTTATTGACTCGTCCCGTTATTTATTTACTTAATTAATATTGAGAGTTTTTAACTACTTATTCATAAGTCATTCCCATTGAGGTACGATTAAACACGCAGCATACCGAGCTTTGGCCGACACTCGTATCATGCTCAAAGCCAGCGACGACTCTTAATTAACCCTAGAAAGATAATCTACGTCCGCGAGACGTATCGTGAAATTAAATTTCGTTGTAGTTTTTTTATTATTAATCGCAGCGCGCTAGCCGCGCGAGTCAACTCAGTCGGTGGCCGGAGCTCGCGCTAAGCAGCAGTGGCGCCACGGTAAGTACGTTCAAATGAAAGATATACCTATGTCGTACGTCCGCGAGACGTATGATTATCTTTAATGCAACTTTTGCAATCATTTGAACTGATTGTTTATTGTTATTTACACTTATAATTATTTTATTTTCAGGTATTAATTATTATAATATTATAATGGCAAACCGAAGGGTGTTGGATAGTTCTCGAATTGAGAACTTTTTATATCAAAATGAAGAGGAATCGTCATCAGAATCGGAAAGCGAATGCGAAGGTAACCTCTTAGAAGACAATGTGCAGAGTGACACTGAAGACGAATTCATCGATGAAGCCCGAATACCCGAAGTCTCTGCTGAAGACCATTCAGAGTCTACTGCTGACCAAGCTGCGCCTTCTGATAGCCGCATAATTATTTCTTCTCAGCGCACACTCAGAGGTAAAAATAAGCATTGTTGGGCCACAAGCAAGGGTCGAAGTCACGGTAGAACCTCAGCAATAAATATTGTTCGATCAGCTAGAGGACCAACGCATATGTGTAGAAACGTTTACGAGCCCTTGTTATGTTTTAATCTGTTCGTAACTGATAATATACTAAGTGAAATAGTGAGATGGACCAACAAAGAAAATTCCCTAAAATGCCAAAATAAAGAAGCCAAAGATAAAGAAGCTGGAAAAGAAGTAAAATTTTCTGCTACTTTTCGGGAAACGAAGAAAATTGAAGTCCGTGTGCTTATTGGGATCTTGACGTTATCTGCTGCTATGAAAGATAACCACCTCTCGACGGAAGAACTTTTTGATAGCTCATTTTCAGGAACGCGCTACGTGTCAGTTATGAGTCGAGACAGATTCAACTTTCTGATCAGGTGTCTGCGTATGGATGACAAATCGTTACGCCCAGCGCTCAGGACTATAGACTATAGCCTTTGTAAATTCATTCACATTCATTTATTGTTCTAATATTATATAACGAAAAGCCTCTAAGCCGTAAGAACTCTATGAAAAAATTTAGTACAGATCTCACTTTGCCTTGGATGGAAAAAAGGTTACAGATGCCAACTCTGAAAAGAACTGTGCGGCAAAATATAAAGGAATTGTTGCCTAATCCTAATGCAAACAGTGGCCAGGCTCAACAAGAAGAGCCGCCATCTAAACTCCGTAGGATGTCAAAATTATCATGTATGAAGTGCAAAAAACCCGTGTGTGGAGAACACAACAGAGCTGTGTGCCAAAAGTGCATTTAATAACCGAAAGTAAAATACTGATTATTGTAGTAGGTAGGGTAGACCGGGGACAATTGAAACAATTTTACTTAAACCGTGTGCAGTGACTTATCTATTGTACCTACATCCCTCTTATTTATACCGCTGAAAGGGTCATTATCTAGTTCCTAAATTAAACATAATCTATATCTCTATTTCAAATAGTTAATCTACAATCACCTATTAAAGAAGACCGGGCGCAGTGGTTCTATTGACCCCACCCTAAGGACGGTTGAAACAGTATGTAGGGATAATTGAAACACTGGAAATATTTTGTGAACTACTGGAGCTTTTTAATCAATCTTAACAAGTTAACATGCCACTAAATTGTTTATTGAGATCGTGATAAATCCGTCATCGTAACATAAATATTTAAAAAATTATACATGCAAAAACTTTTTCAGTTTATACAACTCAAAATATATCTTATTTAAATAATTTAAGTGCTCTAATTTGTGCTATTGAATACTATTTCACATTATTAAAAGACTTAATATCTTATTATGCTTATTATAGCACTTACATGGGGGAGAAAACAAAGTATTCTAGTCTCATACAAAACAGCCTGTTTCAATCTTAACAATGTTTCAATCATGACAATGTTTCAAGCATAAAAATGTTTCAATCATAACCATCGTTTATTGACCCGTATAGGTTTAACTCTTCTTGTGAAATTTAATTTCAAAGGAGATCAATCAACATCATTCAAGATCAATCAATCGATTTACCGAATAGCAATTCCTCATATATTATGTTATTATTATTATAATGAAAAAATATAGATCAAACTTAATGTCATGGGTTCAATTTTAGGGTCGTCAGAGTTATCGAGTTGCCCATCAGATGTAATTTTAACTACTAAGTAACCCAACCCCAACATAAAATAACCATTTAAACCACTTTTTACTTGTAACCATTAGGTATTTTAATTTTATAATACCTAGCGATTGTGAGTAAAAAGTGGTTTTAAATGATTATTTTCTTTCATCGTAATACTGTTATTTTTTTTAATTCTGTGCGTTTTTATATTTTTTTATGATTGATATTTTAATAAACACAACCTTTTTCTGTGCAGTCGGATAAAAACATGGAATATGTGGGGACGTTTGAAACGTTTCAAACGTCCACAAATAAGTCGTTTCAAATGTACCCATGTCACATCTTCTAATTCAATTCTCAATATTTTGGTATATATTGACTTAAACATTAATTACCAGTAATAAACACAATCTTAAATAGATAAACAATACCCCAAAACAAGGAAAATTGCCAAAAAAACAAGACTTAAATATGAAAACAACAAAAGTTAAAGATCCGGAATATTTACTTTTTGGCACGAAATTCTTCGAAGCGTCCTGTGCACGACTGTGTCGCTCGCTGGCTCGAGCCATGTTAAACATAAAACCGAACATAGCCGACGATGCAACGAACGACGCGTCACAAGCGTAGGTATTATAGTTTACGAGAAATTGAAGTTGTTGCAATCATGACCTGTTTCAATTGTCCCCGGTCTACCCTATTGTTTACGTTAATTTAATTGTAAAAGTATAAAATATGAAAATATAAAGACTGAAAATGATTTTAAATGTTCCTATACAAGACAAGTTAAGTTTTTGTTAATTTGTAAAGAAGTTTACGATTTTTGTTTGTAATTTGTCAATTAAACTTTATTATTGCTATTTTATCATTTTATTTCCTTAAATATAATACAAACAATTATTTCAACCTATAGGCATGATAATACTTCCGTAGGCTTACTAAAAAATCTATAAGGTAAGGTATACGTCTGACAGACGTATGATTATCTTTTAAGCTAGTTGCTATGTGATTATCTTTCTAGGGTTAAGAAGAAAGCCTTTAAAGTCCTGCAAAAAGGTGTTGCGGAATTCTCGATTCGACCACAATAGCCGATTATGGAACAAACTTGCTTCTTATCCCGCTGGTAGTAAAGCGTTTTGGTGTCTGGCTAAGTCAGTTGAATTGAACTTCTACCATCCGAAACCCGATAGGTCGCTAGCCCACACCGCTGAGGAGAAAGTTAATTGATTCTCTTTTTGTGGAATCTTCGCATCTGGACTCCAGTGACGCGTAGCTCCCTGTTTCTCCTGATGGATGCGTGACGAGTATGTCTATGTATTCATCAGAAGAACATTCTTAGGGTATTCCTGCGTAACTTTGACATCAATAAAGCCAGTGGCCCCGACGGGATACCAGCAGTAGTTTTAAAACTTGTGCACCTGAATTGTCTCCAATCTTGCCTATTATTCGCCTCTCATACGGGACTGGAAAAGTGTCGACGGCAAAGTGTCACGGAAGCAAGCTATCGTTCAGCCGGTGCCCAAGAATGGCAGTCGAGCTGACCCGGCAAACTACCGACCCATCTCCGTTAAGTCCATCCTCTTTAAAAGTATGGAACGGGTGCATAACAAGAAGCTTCTGGCATACTTAGAAACTAACGACATATTCAGTGACCGATAATACGGTTTTCGCATGCCATTCACATCTGGAGCGTGGCCATCGAGAAGCATGGGGAAGCGCTTGGCGTCTCCTTTGATATCTCGAAGGTTTTCAATAGGGTCTGGCACGAAAACTTTATTGCTAAGCTTCTTTTCTTCGATCTACTCACTGGTCTGTGTTTGAATCGCAGACTTCTTGAGGGAGAAATCCGAGTGGTAAATGACGGCTGCTCGGCGTGTCAAATGGATATTAATGCCAGGGTCCCTCAGGGGTCGGTAATCTCGGCAACACTGTTCTTCCTGCACATAAATTACCTTTTAAAACCCACACCTTTGGGTATGCAGACGACAGTAGGTACTGTTGTTGAGATTTACATGCCCAGTGCGCGAGCTAGTGGGTCACAGATCCAGTCTCTCCGAGAGGCTATGGTTGAACACTTGAACTTGTCCTTGAAGACAGTCTTAGAAAGGGACTATGTCAATCTGGTCAAGTTCAATGCTACTAAAACCCAGGAGTGTCTTTTTTCCCGCTAAACGGAGCCAATTCTACCCGGCTCCATCTTTCCGGGGTGTGACCGTGCTGATAACCGACCACCTTGATCTTCTTGGGGTAACGATGTCATCTACCCTCAATTTCAGCTTCGATATCCCACCCATCCCACTACAATCTATTACGTTGTCGCCTCGTAGGTTTTTGTTTGTTAAAAGAAAACTGAACGTACTCGAGACCTATTTTTCTGTGGCCACGAGTAATAATTCGACCCAAATTATCTCAGAATGGATGTAGGAACGAGTACGAAAACACTAAGCAGCTACTTTTTTTTCGAACACACTCTGTGGTACACTCCTTAACCGTTGTGGTATAACCTAGTACCTACCATATCTAACATTTTTCAACTGCATGGCCTGAAACTTTTTGCCTCTAACAATTTTAGAGCTACTGAAGGTTTACCTAGAGCTATAGTTGACTGGGACATCAAGGCGGCGCGACCAGTTGCACCGCTATGGTTTCCGAAATATAGCCCTAAAGGTCATAGCACACATAAACGACTCTGCTCCAACACCGCCCTAAACTAAGACGACTGCTCGCAGTCCACGCGGCGCCAGCTAGCAGGCGCCCAGCAGTCCACGCGGCGACAGCTACCAGGCACCCAGCAGTCCGCGCGGCGACACTAGCTAGCGCTAGCAGACTGCCAGCTGTCAACCCGCCGACCGCTCTCGCTTTTCGCGATAGACACAGTTCGCGATCGGTTTCCGTTAAAGCAACTCGCTTCACTGGCACCATACAAATAGGGATATCTCCGCACTTCTATGAGTTTTTCTTTGTTCATAATGGATTAAATGCCTGCGAAAACACTCGGAAAGAGATCGAGCGTGCGGATTGCTTGGTAGATACAGACCGACTGTCACTGAGCGAACTAATCGGCGCGGCGACTGCTAGCAGTCAGCGCGCGGACGCCGCGCCTACATCATGCGGCCAGCGAGGCGTCAACTACCGAGCAGTCTGGCGGCGGTAAGCTAGCTGACAGCGAGCTGTCTGCTAATTTATGATGTCGATGTAAAATATATCTAGAGAACAAAACTTAAAGCCCATATTTGAATGATATTCTTTTTGCCGGGTGAGAGCAGAGTTGTTTAAGTGTGCTTTGACCTTAAAGCGATTATCACACTGCCACACGTATCACGCTGCATATTGCTGTATAATGCACCTGCACGCGTACTTGCGGGATTGCAGATCTACATTATCACACTAACGCGCGTAGTTGCGTTTTGTTAATTCACGCAGGCTCCGACTCTTTTATACAAAATCACGCACCTTGCGTCTCGCCCCGCACCCACGCGCGTATGTGTATGTTCTCCTCTTGCAGGCGCGTGATCTGCTTGAACGTGGATGCGCGTATTTTATATATACTCCAGCGGAGATACTTACAAGCAACGTTAAAATACGCATTCGTGCGCTACGCTGCTTGCGTGGTGCGTGACAGTATAATATAATAATAACGTTTATTTCTCACCACAAGCCAAAAAATATAGACAATCTTACACTAGAACCATTGCTAACAATTTTTGGTTGTGGATCGCTGGTGCCTGTGGTAGGTAGTGACATCTGTGGTACAGGTCACCAGGTCCCCACCAGTTCCAATTTACATTTAGTAGCTTACATATAAGTACAGCAAGTAATAACAAATTATAAAGATTTAGTGAGTTTAATAACCGACTAGAGACAGTAGGAGAAAAAAATAAATAAAAAAATAACAATAATAAATGTGTGTGTGTGGTATGTATGTGTAGTTATGTATGAGGTGGTTTTAATGTCAGTGTAATTGTGATAGTGTTATGGTGTGTATATGTGTGATAGAAAAGGTGTTATAGCAACACACACATCCACACGCCCTATAAGAGCGTCCCGCGGTCGCGTACCGACAAGATACTTGGATAGTGCATCCCTTTCGCACTCGTAGGCGTGGCCGGATGTCACTAACGTCCGCACGGCAAATGCGCGTTGCAGTCGCGTGGAGTTCTCTCACGAGTAAATATGTGTATCGAGTGTTACCGAAGCAAGTTTATAACATTAGGTTTTCGTACCCTTTACAGTGTAAACTTTTGAACAATATATCAGTACCTACAGTGATTTACATAGTGGTTTTACTTTAACTGTCCCCTGAGACAAGTATCCCTCATAGTGTCCTATTTGTATGATTAGACTAATACGTCCAAGAGAGCCTCAGTGGCAGCATAAGTTTGTCTTTGAAGCCAGTATTGTAAAGTGAGTTTAAAGTTATGCTTGTTTAATGAATGCAAGGAAAGAATTCGGTGTAATTTATTGTAAAGATGAGGCCAAGGAAAATAAAGAATCTATGACTAAAATATGTTTTAAGGGGAACAGCTTTAGCTACTAAATGGTTACGACGATTGGTTTCCTGCGAGTAGTTGGTAATAGAGTGCTGTTTGATAACAGTGGCCAATACGAATAATTGCCTAACCGTTAGAACTTGATAATATTCATAAAGCTTAAGAGCACGGCGACAGTTGAATTTTTCATACAAACGTAATACCACGCTCATTTGCAATTGGAGTATATTTCCAACATATTATGATGTTATTCGGTTATAGACGATACTTATCTAGGTTCCTACATCTTTCTTTTAAAAAAAAACTTGCCTAAAACGAAATTAAAGCGAATTATAATTCGCACTTTTTTACAACGTAAATGGCATGTTTTCATTTGGCTTTTCCTGTATTAAAAATAACAAAATGTAAAATATTCTCAATGTAGGAACACAGATTGTATTATCAATTTACAAATGATAGAAAACAAATTGGAAAAACATTAAGTTTTCATTCATCATTTTTGGTATTACGAAAGACGTCCAATTTATCGCAAATTTCCAAGAGTTACTAGTGCTATCGCGGCAAGCGGGATGTCAGTGTCATTGTATTGCGTGCTGTCATTACTTCAGTTGCGTTCATAGGTCGAGTTATAAATTTTATTGTAATATTTTTGACACTATTGACTTAAATAAAATAGTACGTAAGCATTTAAAGTTTAATAAAAGGAATACAGAACTCTTGAGGACATGTCAGACTTTAGCTGACTAAAAGCGCCGTCAAAAACCCCTTAAAAAAAAGAGTAAAAAAAAAAGCGCCGTTGACGATTTGGGTTCGGTCCAGATGGTTACCGGATGGCTGGACGGCGATTCCAAGCCCAGGGTGGCTAGAAATCTGGGTCGAGATCCTGGCTGCTGGGGCGTCAGGGTATTCCCTCGTCCATGCGGCCGCCTTCTTCGCTAGCATTACTGTTTCGCAAAAGAGGGCTCGGCGCGAGAGGTCGTTGTCACCGATGGCCCCCACGAGAACGCGGCGGTGTTCCGCCTAAACGGGGCACATATGTACATCTCCACCGTATGCTCCACCGTATCCTTCATACCGTCCACACAATGGTGATAACCAGGCGTTTCTTCCGCCTAAATCCGACGCAGGAGCCTCCCGTACTTGCCATGTCCGGTGAGTATTTGCGTTACGACAGTCGCTGAGATCCTGCCGGAACTGTCTGCCTTACAGCGACTTGTCGTGGCAGCGGAATTTCGCCCCAGGGTTGCATCTCCACGTGTAAATCATGCTTATGCGTGCAAAGGACTGTTGCCTCCACATTCCATGGTAGCAAGCCTGCAGGAAACCATGCAGGTATATTGCAGGAAACCGTGCTTTGTCTTTGTACCATTAGGATGGCTATAACTCCCTGGCATGCGTTCAGCTTGGCAACTGATCACTTTCGCAGCGACGGCGCTCCATAAAGGGCCATGGACCGAACGATGCCTGCGTAGAGCCTCCAGCAGGAGGCGTCTGGACACCCCAGGTTGGACAGGAGCCGCTTGAGTGCTTCAGTCTAATCCAGTTTGAAAGAAAGAAAGAAAGAAAAATAATTTATTTGGTACAGCACAAGGCGCAACACAAAATAAACAATAAGTAACACGTTTGGGAACCAGACGTCGGAAGTGCTCCTCAAAATACCATCGACTGTCGAGGACGAGTCCCAGATACTTGTAAACTTTTATTGTAATTTGGGAAACCGGCGGTGGCTCGTTCCGAGGGCCATGAAAACACATGCTCTCGGACTTGTGCAGTGCCACCTCGAGTCCCAACTGCTGGATCCTCTTCACGACTGTTGCAACTCTGCGTTGCGGTTCAGGACAGGGAGCAGGGTTCTTGCAAGTGAGCCTGTGGCTAATTGGCAGCGGAGATGGGAGCAGGAAGAGAAGGCGATGGAACTTCATCGATTCCTCCCTGACGTGGCGGTTAGGCTCAAGGCAACTTGGGTCGAGCCGGACTACAAAGTCTTGCAGATCCTGACTGGACATGGATATTTCTGGAAGAAACTGTATGATATGCGGTTATGTGAGGTTAGCGTGTGCTATTGCGGTGATGAGGACGAAAATTTTGATCACGTTCTGTGGCGATGCCCCCCTTATGACGAACAGCGACGAAATGTGATGGACGGGATCACTCGCTTGGATGAGAGACCGGCTTACTACTGCAATCTCATGGCCTCAAAAGAGTTCGAACACGAATGGCACAGACTAAGGAGTAAGCAAGCAGCGAACCCGTACTGTGTGTTTGTCTTACCCACGTGAGGGGGGACCGTTAGTACGCCGCCCCAGGATGGGGAGAAAGGCAACATGGGGACAAGACGAAGAAATTTGTAAAGGAGTCAAGAAGCGGCTGCGGTGATAGCGCGCTCATATTTATATGGGTGGGCTGTGTCCGCAGCCGTCTCATTTCGATTCGGCCCATATGACATGATGTCGGTGGGGCCAAGGCTGGTTGGAGGTTGTTGCAACCCTGCGTTCCGCTAGTTCGACCGCCGCCTGTTACGACTCTCCCTTCGCTAGGATCAGCGTGTCGTCTGTATAATAGACCACGCTGACCCCGTTGGGGAGGTCACATAGCACATAGTATGTAAATATGGCTACAAAAAACGGTTACATAAAAATATAAACTACACTACAACTAGTGGCGGAGCCATGAGCGGATGAGAATGCTCCCCTTTTGACGGGAATAGAGCGTTCATCACACCCTTCATAAATAGGGGCTGGTACTCTGTGTCAGCGGGGGAGCCCAGGTACGGAGCTTGTTACGCACCATTTCGTAGGGTCGTCCCCACGGGTCTCTGTCCAGAGTCCCCAGCTACACGTCGCGGGCCTCCAGTTTGGCCAGCCGTATCTCCGCTCTGAGGGTGCGCTTCGCTGTTCTTTATTCCTCGTACGCACCTGGTACGGGTGGAGCCGGATCTTGCGGATGGCCAGTTTGGCTTTTGCAGGGAGCGCTCTATTTGGACCCCGGTATTACCAGGTGCCGGTCTACCTCATTCGTGTGATCGAGGCCTACCTGAAAGACAGGTTCATTATCTGCCCCGCTCACCGTGGAGAATGGAAACGCCGTGAGATGTCGTGCGGTGTTCCCCAAGGATCGGTACCAAGATATGGGTCGGACTGTTTTTGGTACTTGTCCTCGACAGCCGTTGGAATTTCGAAGAACACTTCGGACGTCTGGCTCCCAAACTGGACCGGACTGGGGCTGCCCTGAAGCGGCTCCTACCCAACATAGAGGTCCTTAGCCCTTTGCCGGAGGCTCCACGCAGCATTGTTTGGTCCATGGCTCATTACGGAGCGCCGGTGTTGGCCCCATTGCTGTGAAAGCAACCGGGGGCAAAGCTGAACGCATCCCAGAGGATCATGGCCATCCAAATGGTGCGGGGATACCGCACGTTCTCCAGCGAAGCGACGAGCCTCCTTGCTGGTCTGTCACCATGGGATCTAGAGGCAACAGTCCTTGCACGCATGCACAATTTGCGCATGGAGTTGCAACGCCGGGGTAAAAAACCACTGACGAAGGCGGTCAGAGTACCGGCGGGATCTCGGGGCAAGCCATAATTATGGCGATAAATCCAATCTTTGAGGAGTGGGTGAATAGACGTGGAAACATCCTTACCTTCCGCATGACGACACTTCACCTCGTGGTAAGTTCGGAAGAAACGCCTGGCTGTCATCATTGTGTAGACCGCCCGGAGGACAGGGTGGAACATACGGCGATGGTATGCTCCACTCAGGCGGAGCACTGCCGCCGCGCTGTGTACTCGTGGGAGTGACCCTGGTACAAGCCATGGACCGGAATGTGTAGGAATGGCAGGTGGTCGGCTCCTTCTACGAAGCAGTTATGCTAGCAAAGGAGACAGTCGTACACGTGAGGGAACATCATTCCTCACGCCCCAGCCACCGGGATCCTGATCCCTTTTTCCAGTCACCGTAGGCGCAGGGTTGCGGACGGCGAGCAATTTGTATCTCTCCGTCCGGCCGTCCGGTAAGCGTCCGTACCGAGCTCGAGACGTCGATGTTGCAGTGTTCCACTCGCATCTCGAGGACATGTCAGCAAAACCGTAGGGGCCCAGCAGGTTCGAAGTCTACTGAGGCCA
Organism: Mythimna ferrago; assembly: GCA_910589285.2. Classification (NCBI taxonomy): domain Eukaryota; kingdom Metazoa; phylum Arthropoda; class Insecta; order Lepidoptera; family Noctuidae; genus Mythimna; species Mythimna ferrago. Next base: position 11,290,498 of record OU342673.1, on the reverse strand, counting down.
AGGGTTGAGCGAAAGAGAACATCGGGGCCTTGAAACGAAAGAACAGTTTTCATTTCCCTAAAAGTCTGACACTAAAAGAGCGGCAGAAGTCATTGAATAATTTCCCACCTATGAAAAAAGCTCTCGCCTCCATAACATTTTCTGATTTGACCACAAGAAGACCACCTTGGGCACGCCACAATTATGGCAGTAAGTCCCCTCTTGGAGGCATGGCTGGAAAGACCTCACGGCGCGGGCGTCCTCACCTTCCGCATGACGCAGGTTCTCACCGGACACGTAAGTTCGGTAGGTTCGGGCTGTACCGGATTCGTACGGAAGTGACGCCCGAGTGTCGCCACTGTGCGGAACGCCCGGAGGACACGGTGGAGCACGCAGTGGAGGTGTGCCGCTTAGGCAGAGCATCGCCTTGCCCTCGTGGAGGTGATCGGCGGCGGCGATCTCTCGTGCCAGACTGGTACAGGCCATGGTTCGGAGCGAGGAGGATCAGTGGCAGGCAGTCGCCTCCTTCTGCAAAGCAGTAATGCTAGCAAAGGAGGAGGCCGACCGTATCAGGCAACGGCGCTCACAGCCGCTGCCGGGATTCCGATCCCAATTTCCGGCCACCGTAGGCGCGGGCTTGCGGACGGCGAGCAATCGGTAGCTCGCTGTCCGACCGTCCGGTAACTGTCTGGATCGAGCCCAAGTCATCGACTGCGCGAACTGTTCCCGTGCGCCTCAAGGAGTTGTCAGCAACAGAAGGGGTCCAACCGGGTCGAAGCCTACTGGGGCCAGGGTTAGCTCCGAAAGGTAGCTCAGCCCCGGTACGAAAGACAACGAAGGAACAGGAGTGGGTTTTTAGTCAGTAAAAGTCTGACACTATCTCCCGCTCCACCCAAGAGCGGGGAATATCATTAGATGATTTTCCCACCGTAAAAAAAGACCACCTTTGTATGACATATCTGCTATTGTTATCATAATATGTTGAGATATTGGCGCGGTAATAAAATTTCCAAAAAACGCATTACTAGTTCGTACGTTCACAAACAATTCCCGAAGTATTCGGCAAAAATAAAACAAATAATGAATATACCTCATTTTACTAACAATAAATTGTAAGACGCTCACATACACACACACAGCTGCACTCCGTCACTTGTTTTTGTCAAACAGAGATAGCTATATTCCACGAACGAATTTTGAATACGCGTCAACTTGCAGTTGCGAGTGACATTCGCCGGCCTCTTAATGGTGGGATAAAGTCTTGGCTTGAAACAGCACACCTTAAGGACGGCTCTCTGTGCGCGTTCTATATGAATGCAGTGAGATTTCGCTGCACCACCCCAGGAAGATATACAATAGACCAGAACTGATTGGCATAAAGCTTGATAAGTCATTTTCATTATCGTAGCGTCCGCCGACTGGCGCAGTTGCTTAATAATATAAATTAACTTGCGCACTCTATTCGCAAGGTGAATTATGTGCTCCTTAAAAGTAAGGTTGGAGTCAATTATAATCCCAAAATACTTGACCGATGGGACTCGTTCAACCTTGCAGATGTTGTGGTTTACATTAGTCCCTGCATGAGTGCCATCTCCATCGTTATCACTATTTGATTGCTTCGATGGGGCAGCAACATACAATGAACTTGCTGCTGGAACACTGGTGTAACGAATAGAAAAATCCAACAACTTCGTTTTCGCGATATTCAATGTGAGCAAGTTGTTACTAAGCCATTCACTGACCATGTTAAAACCCTTCTGTGCATGACGATATGTGTTCTCCCAACTATCCGATGCAAACACTAGTGCTGTATCGTTCGCATACGAAAATATAGAACCGTTTTCTAAACTGAGGCTACACAGGTCATTCATGTAGATTAAAAATAGACTGGGACCGAGAATACTGCCCTGTGGCACACCAAAAGAAATGTTTGACTCGGTGCTGAAACAGGTTCCAATTTTTACACATTGTTTTCTACTTGTAAGATAGCTCTGAAACAGCGAAAGTTGAGTACCTCGTATACGCAGACATTCGAGCTTTGATATTAATATGGGAATCGAGACCGTGTCGAATGCCTTTGCGAGATCCAAGAACAACGCGACGCATTTCTTACCTTTATCCAGTTTTTGAACTATGTGATTAACCAGTTTATGAACGGCATCGGCAGTTGACAAATTCTTTCGAAAGCCAAATTGGTTGACCGACAGTAGTTTACGTGCCTCTAAAAACGCAACCAGCCTTGAATTTATTATTCGTTCCAGTATCTTGGACATTGCAGGTAATACAGATATTGGTCTATAGTTTTCGACACGGTCACGATCTCCAGACTTAAAAACAGGGTGAAGAAGTGCCTTTTTAAACAAGTCTGGGAGGACACCAGTATCAAGGCACAGGTTACAAACATAAGTCAGTGGAGGCACAATAACATTTTTATGTCTTTTTAAAAAACTAGAAGAAATACCATCCCAGCCGACCGCACAATCATTCTTGAGTGAAACGATTAAGCGTTCCACTTACAGCTCATTTGTCTTAAGAAGGACAAACGATTCCTTCTGGGGGCTGGGCAGCGAGAAAGACTGTGTGTCTCTATGTATTTTATCAGCTAGGCGTTTCCCTACATTTGCAAAATAATCATTTATTTCATTTAAAGTGCTTTGCTTATCATTACTATCCGGTAAGAGATCATGAGCTGAAGACTTTAGCAGACCTATGTTTGTGACATTCTTAATTACTCCCTAAAGCTGTTTAGAATTTCTACCTGCTTTTTCAAATTCCAGTCTCTCACAGTCTCTTTTTGCTTTGCGTAGAAGATTTGTAGAGAAACTACGATACCTTTTGTAAGACACCACGAGGATTTCGTTTGATGGATCTTTTTTTAACTTCATATATAGATTGTCTCTGTGGCGCATACATTTCAGTAATCCTTGAGTTATCCATGGCTTAATCGGCCTGCGTCTACGTGAGATAGAGATAGTTTTAGCGTTCTTAGATAGAGCCAGGCGAATTGGTTCGATTAGATATTCAGTAGCCAAATTAGGGTCCCTTGTTGAATAGACTGAATCGAAACTAATGTTGCAAAGGTCATTAGCGAGCTCATCTTCGTTTATTTTCGTATTTTGGTAAGAGTTTGGGGTCTTGATCCCATTGAGTGACAAAGAAAGCATAACTGCAAAGTGATCTGTGACAGTAGATTCTAGCACTAAGACTGTGCGAGAGAAAGTTGTTTTTATATTGGCATGGTCGAGACAAGTAGATCCGTTAGTAGGCAACGTGTGTCCAGGAATAAGTCCATGGTGAGATAGTATGTCCAAATAGTCGAGCGAGTACGAATCTTTATTATTGTGTGTAATATCAATATTTATGTCTCCCATAATTACAATGTTTCTAATAGTCTAAGATCCGATTAAGAACGACCTTCACCGGTCTGTTTAATGGATGAAACGTATTTTATGATAAATTTAGTTTATTAAATAATATAACGCGGGTGGGTTGCCTAAGAAATTCCTGGCCAGACTATTATTAATTTAAAATTGAAAATATACTTTTTATTTAGAAAAATGCACAACCGTTATTCATACCAGTTTTTTTTGCAGACAACACTATAACACCGTATTCGTAATGAAACAGCGTTATATTGATATAGAATTTGTTGTATATCAAAATAAACACACCTGTTTATATGTACCTGTTTATACCTGGCAACCCATAGTTATGCCACGAAACAAATAGGCAACCCAACTTTTTTATGTTCTAAAGGCTTCACTCTTTCGGTTAGTATTAAATTTATTCGATAAACACACCGGTGCATTTTACAAAAAAAAAAAAAAAATTGTTTGGCCAGGAATTTCTCAGGCAACCCACGTGCGTTATATTATTTAATATACTAAATTTATCATAAAATACGTTTCATCCATTAAACAAACCGGTGAAGGTCGTTCTTAACCGTATCCTCTACTATAAATGATTTTACTTCATTTAAAACACTGTCCAAAGATTGAATGAATTTTGTGAGATCTTTAAATGCATAAGGCCTGTAGACAGCAATTATGGCTACATCAGATCCAATTGTGACTATGAGACAGTTTGCTTCGAACACGATCGGTTCTTTAACAATCACATTTACTAATGAATTATTGACATATACGACCACTCCGTCATTCTGATTGAAAGTTTTTGATGACTTATGGAACGTATATCCATCCAGAATAGGAATAACGGGGGGAACATCACTAGGCACTGCAATTCTTTGTAACAGAGTTAAAAGCTCCGAATAATTAGCCTTTAAACTGCGTATGTTTTGCGATAAAATAGTGTGAGCGGGTAACAGCTTGGAACACTGTTCAGGGTTGCATGTTGTCGCGTTTGAGAAAGTAATGCTATCCAAATTTTCTAACATATCATTTATATTATTTGAATTATCGAATGGTACTGTTTGAAACTAAAGGGACATAGTAGAAAATTCTTAAACTTACTATTCTTCCGGTGACATATGAGTCACTCCAGTGTTCCAGAGAAATGCGAGAGCCACCACTAAACAACACCTGTCTAGATCGTAAAGGTGTGTATGGTATAAAGTGTGTATTTTTGTTAAAAAGTAATTTTATGAAAGTGTGTGTGTGAATAAGTATTTTATAAAATTCAATAAAAATTAATATCAAGGTATGATTATCACCTACAACTATACTATAGACACCAGAGTCGCCACACGTCAGAGCTAGTCACGCCACCAAACGGACACTTAGGGGATCCAATATCGTCTTCCTTTAAGTTTTTGTTGTTTTTTCTTTTTTATAATCCTAATAGAAAGATAGAAGCAACAGCTGCTACCGCAACACGTAGGTGTGGTGACATGATTTAATTTTCAACTGAATAAACGAAAATAACGGCTCGGGCTTGCCGCGCGCGTCAACCTCGCGATGATGCCGAGGCTGCCGCGCTCTCGCGGGGATAGTTTCCTCGCGAGGCTGCTCGCTCTGATTGGACGCGCCCAATCACAATTGATCATTTGCATAAACAAAATTAACAAAAACTTGTATTGTGTTTTTTAAAAATAAGTGTTTCTGCAAAATTGTTGCTGTTGCACTGTGTTCACGCGCGAACGTCCGTGTGGCCCCGGCAGCGGAGTTGGCGGCCGATCGTGTGGACGCGGCAGCAGAGTCGGCGGGGCGAGGGGGCGTGGGACGGGTGTCAGCGCGAGCGCGTCACCCGCCCGCCAGTGTCCGTCAGATCTCGCTAGCGAACGGGCATACATCTGCGTTCCAAAATCCAAACGATTGTAATTGTACCTATTTAATACAACCATTTTTTATAATTTACAGTCCACTTTCATTGAAGAGTACCATCCCCAACACACTGCGTGAGCGTTTGCAATTTTATCATCAAAGTAATTCCAAATAAAACAAAAAAATTATCTGCTTTGTAACTATAATTACAAATAATGTCAAAATCGAAGTCACAGGAGTAGAAGTTAGAGCCAAAGATCCCCCATCCTTACGTTCAAGTAAGGCACTCGAGGATGGCTTGTCTGTCAAACTCGAAGTTAGCCCACGACGGGGCCACAAAATTAAAGAACGCATGCATATCTGGAGATTCATTTTTAGGACTAGCTTCCTTCTTAACTGGAGAAAAACTGTTGTTAGGATTTGGATGAATGTTTTGTGGTGTAAACAACTGTCGCTTGGCAACCTTTTTTTCCTTTCTAGAACCATTTGGTTTCGGAGTGTTTTTGGCGCTCCCGTGGCTATTGCCATGGCTGTTACTATGGCTAGTACTGGTACTGTGGCTGTTGCTGTTAGCATGGATGTTGCCGTTACCCTGCCCATTTCCTTGAATATGCATGTGACCATTTACATTGCCGTTAGCGTAGCCATTGCCATTACCATGACCATTCCCGTTACCATTCTTATACGGTTTTGGCACAGAATTATAATTAAGCTGTTGATATTCCTGTATTTCATTCTGCAAACCTTGAGAGATCACTTTGATCTTCGCTTTAGTCGTAGAAGTGGATTCAATGTCTCCCATAGATTTGTGACGAGTTCGTCTAGTATTTGTGAAGACTTTCGAATTCCGTTCTGCGACCCAGCGTTTCATACGTTTAACAAATGGTAGGACCATGAAGAAAGCGTTAGGGCTTACTCCCATTTTGAGCTTAGGCGTCATATCTTTTTTATTTGCTGGTAGATCAGCCAAAGGAAACCACTCACATGCCTTAATCTCGTTCCTTGTTCTTGGCTGGAATTTGGTATTTCTAGGAATATAACCGATAATATAAAGTCGGACGATTTGTTCGTGTATTAATGCTTCTATGTAGTCATTCTTGTTTATTAGCTTACTGATGTCGAAGCCTGTTTCTTCAAGTACCTGCAAATGAGACAACATATTTTTTTTATAATCATTTAATTATGGCTTGCGTGATGTCATGAAGATTGTGAATTGGTAAAAGAAAACAAATAGAAAAGAGTGTAAGGGTAACTGAAGGAACACAGGTGGGTAAAAGCATACTGACACACACTCCAGCCGAAACAGAAGGCTATATAGGAAAGACCTTTGCCCAAAAGTCATAAATTTCTACTTTTGACCATGTTTTTTTTGCTCAGTCTGCATTTATTATGTTTTATAGGGTTCAATGTCAAAGAAATTAATAAGATGTCACAGAAATAGGTGGTATTATTCCAAATACTGCTTCTGCACATAAAAATTTACAACTTAATTCAAGAAAATTATATAGTTATAATTATTTTGAAAAAAATTATTGTTCATGTCTTAATTTCTTCAAGAAAGTAAGCATCTATCAAAAATCATCATCTTCACTATCATCTCAGCCGAAAGACTTCCACTGATGGACATTGGCCTCCCCCAAGTGTTGACACAACGACCAGTCCTGTATGTCTCGCATCTATCGAAATTCTCGTGACCCTCACCAGATCATCGATCCACCTTGGGCTAACCTTCCGCCCACTGCCACTTAAATTTGGCGATTCTTCGGCCTATGTCGGCATTATCGGTTCTTCAATCCTGATGAGATCAATCAAGACACCTCCGAGCATAGCACTTTCCATTACCCTATAGGCGACTAAAACTTTAAGCCTTCCGATGAGGCCCATTGTGAGCGGCAACATTTCAGAGCCAAATGTAATCACTGGCAACACGCACTGGCTTTCGCCTGAGACACTGTGGTATGTTAGACGAGAAGATAGCATGCAGCTTCCTGAACGCTGCCTAACCGAGTCAGATCCAACGATTAACATCTTTCTCGGAATGAGACCTTAAATATATCGCTGGTTTGCGAGAATAGCGACGGAACTAAAAATGATTGATTTTAGAGAATGGCATTTTTCAATTTCTTTGTAAATATTCTAGTGCATACCGCAAAATGTAAATGATTTATTGAGGGATTGACTTTACATAAAGTCCATTTCACGAAAGAAGTCCCGCGGACAATTGTGGAACTAAATTTGACAGATGGGGAGAACGGCCATGTTGTCGTTTGTCGATGTTATCAACGTCGAGAAATGATATTAAAGGTGAAGGAGTTCTGTGAAGCGGAACACAAGAATCGCGGTGTTTTAATACCAATAAGCAATGATCGCAAAAGAGTCGCCGCCATGACAGGTAAATTTTGGGGCTGCCATATTATACAGATTTTTTCCCGATTAATTTACAGATTGGAATTAAGTTTTTTGTTTTTCTAATGCACGATTTTTATTAAGGAAAATTTGAAAAGGAATTAACACAACACAACAAAAATTTGTAAAGTTATATTCAACAATAATGTAATTAAATACGAAAATAATCTTTGTTTGAATTTTAATTTTTTTTTTTATTGTTCATTTTATTGCAGGTGTTTCAGAGAAAACTGTAACGAGAGTTACAAAAGAAGGCGCAACAGCGGCGAGTACTTCTAAAGTTATCGTCACCCCAGGGAAGAGTCGCCCGCATCCTAAAAAGTTCGACTTGGATGGATTTGATTTGTGCGCTATACGGCAAAAAATTCAGTTTTTTTATGTTGTGAAGAAGGAATTACCTACATTGATTAAATTACGTGCAGCTTTGAGAGAAGACATAAATTATCAAGGAAGCATCACAACATTGCACCGTATATTGCATAGCATCGGTTTCAAGTATAAGCGATGCCAATCGAAACGTAAATTACTAATGGATCGTTATGATATTACTGCATGGCGTTCAAGATATTTGGAGAGAATCCGAAGAAATCGCAATGTGGAGAAAAAACCTGTAGTATATTTAGACGAGACCTATATACACAACACTTATCATGCCAAAAGTTGCTGGCAAAGTGGGGAGGAGCCTGGGATGTTCGTGTCAGAGTCATCAGGGAGTCGTTGGATAATTGCTCATGCGGGAACTGAAAATGGTTTTGTTAATGGTGCATTGTTAATGATCAAATCCCAATCCAAATCCTCAGATTACCACGATGATATGAACTCAACTAATTTTTTGAAATGGATGAGTGAAAAAGTCATTCCTAACCTGAAAGGTCACTTGTGGTAATGGACAACGCTCCGTATCACTGCACTCAAATAGATAAAGCACCTACAATGTCAAGTATTAAACGTGACATGCAGGAATGGCTGCGCGAAAAGGGAGTATATTTTGAAGATACTTGGACAAAAGCTGTATTATTTGAATTAATTAAACAAAACAAAGGTCCACCTACATTATGCCGTGGAGGCATTATTAAAATCTCACAATCATGAATTGCTAAGATTGCCGCCTTACCACTGCGATCTCAATCCGATCGAAAAAATGTGGAGCCTTGTAAAGAGACGGGTAGCGGATAAAAACGTGGGCCAAGATCCAAAAGAAATTGTACGCCTAACAGAAGAGGCTTTTGAGACTGTTACAGCGGAAGATTGGGCAGTTCAATGTAAACATGTACAGCATTTGGAGGAAAAATATTTAAAAAATGATGGTCTTATGGATGAAGCAATGGATCGATTTATTATATCCACGGCTAGTGATAGTGAAACAGAATCTGATTCTGTTTCTATTCACTCTTCTGACAGTGATCATAGTATGACCGATCATAATTATTCAATAAAAATTTGAATAAAAGTTTTAAATGTTATTTTATTTTTCTAATTTAAAGTTGGTCGAACATCTCCATTTTATATTTTAGAAATTACAGGAAGATTTATTTTTCACTAATCTGACCTTAGCAGTATGGACATCAAATGGTACCTATTATATTAAAAATACATTCTATTAAAAACATTTTTTTCTTATCTAACTATTCGAGTAGGTACCTAGTTAATAAAATGAAAGTAAATGAACTATAAATTATTTCCCCTGATTTCCCCATATTTAACCGTGGCAACATTATGTCGCGCGAATACAGCGCTGCGTCTGCGGGACTTCTTTCGTGAAATGGACTCTAATAAAGGAAAATGTACCTATCGTGCACGATAAAATATGAAAGATTTATGATTGTTTGGCATACAGAATTCAATTTGACAGAATTTTGAATTACGTCGATATTCTCGCAAACCAGCGATATGTATAATTATCCATTTCTATTACATTCTGTGTACTGGCCTGTTGGTCTAGTGGTTAGTGACCCTGATACCGGAGGTGGTGGGTTCGATTCCAACCCAGGATAAATGTTTGTGTGATGAGCATGATCATTTGTTCTGTGTCTGGGTGTAATTTATCTATAATATGTATGTATTTAGAAATATATAAGTAAGTTTTTCAGTTGTCTAGTACTCATAACACACTTTCTACTTAGCTTGGGGCTAGACGGCGTTGTAACTCTTTCCTTACCTCCCTGGCTGCACACTTCCACGGTTCTTCATCCTCATTGACCTTCCCTTTAGGGAAGCCCCAGGAAGCTTTGGTCCAGTACGACTGGACTAACAGCACATGCGTCAGATCTGTGTCCAACAAGATGGCGCCGTAGGTCGGCACTGTAAGTTTGTACTCGCGCCAGTTGTCCAGCACAGCGTCCAGGCTGCTCACATGTTCACGGAGTTGCGGGACGTGCTGGAAAAATGGTCTCTTTGATTAGTGAAAAACTCAATTGCTTGTTCTGAATTTATCTGTATAAGTTCACAAAATTAGCCTAATTAATATATTTTGGAGTTCCAATAATACTGTATTAATTCAACAAGCCTATTGCTATCAACCAGGAGTGGTTCCGTACATCAGCTAGGAAGTCACACACGCGGGTGAAACCGCGGGGGACAGCTAGTATTTTTATTAATATCTATAAGTACATCAATATTTTTCATCATTGCCGAGCTCCACTGACCATCACTGGATACTGCAAACTGAACAAACAGTTTGTGAGCTTGTTGTTTCATTCAATGCAATTTTTGATAAAGAGGCTATGCGAAAAAGAGAGAGATGATAACTGAACTAAGGAGGCGTACCCACTCCGAGTCCATCTGGGGGAAGATCGCTGCAGTCCCCTGAGTCTCGTGTCGCACTGGTCCACAGACGCCGATCGAGTACGACTCCACAGTTCAGTTAATATCACCTTAATTCTCAGTTGGTATTCGGTACTTCCGTCATTCACTCGAATATTTAAAAAAACTTATTCTAGGTAATCAGCGAGCAAAAAAGTGGAAAGTGGCCGTACAATCCTTTTTTTAAAGTAGTTCAGGTCATTTCTGACCACCTATAATTTTGTTGTTTAGTTAAATAGAAGCCTGAATTTTCCCTTCCTGAAAAAGAAGTCCCTACTTGAGCCTTTTGCAATATATTTTATTGACCATATCAATATTAGAAATCTTTTATGTTTTAAATAAACATATTATTATTAGCAATCGGACTTTGCCACGTACAATGGTCCACATAGGACTAAGTGCAGAAACCATATTCAGACATAGACATTAGCAATCGGACTAAACTATCTCAATACATTGCCAATTCAATATATTTTTTTAAAACAGAATATTTGTCATGTTGATGGTTAGTAAAATATGTTGCAAAAGGTCCCTCAAGTAGTGACTGAATAAATTAACTGGAACTTTTTATGGTAGAAGAACTGAGTTACGAACCTTGATTTTTTACAAGTTATGTTTATGATAAAACGAGGTTTGTAATATTGATATGGACACTATAAGATGTTGCAAAAAGTCCCTCAAGTCGTAACTGAATAAATTAACTGACTTGGCAGTACATGAATCTCACAACTTTTTATGGTGTTTTTGATGGCATAAATCTTTTTTTAAAGAAGTGAAGGAATTTTTAGTCACTCGGAATCTCAAATAAATGCGCAAGGTTTCTATAGATACCAATATTGTTATTATATTTTTGTACTTAAGTACATTATAAATGTACAGGCATTCTCTCTTTTTTCATGTTGGCTGCTTATTAAACATTTGAAGCCATGCAGATGTTGATAATAGTCAGCCCTTTAGATAAACTAATATTTTATTTTTACATGACTGCCCGAAAAAAGGAGTGTTATTTATTGAAATAAATACTTACTTGAAAAATATGTGCCGCAAACTCTCTAATACCACAGGGGTATAGCCTGGTCGTCTCATCCGTACAATAATAATCTAAGTAGAACCAATGAGCCAGCTCTATCTGGAAACATATTCGCACCAGATTCCCACGGTCTTCTGGAGGTAAGTTGATAATAAAGCGACTGCAAGGAAACAAATAATATATAGAAATAGAAGTTTGTTTGCATTACAAATTTTAAGGTCGGTTTATACAGAAATTAGGCTGACCCATATTCAACAGGAAAAATATATTGTTGTGTAGTACAAATAACTCAGTTTTGGTTAAAACTCAGGTTTGTGCTGCTAAACAAGTTATGAATACTGATTTTTACATTTGCAGAGTTACAATGATAGCAGAATTGACTTCTGTACATTACATAGTTGTTGAAGCATTGACAGTAGTATATTTTATAATTCTAAAGATACAGGTGGTTATCAGAAGATGGCTCTAATACTTGGGTTCAACGAACATTAATAGTTTCATGGAATTACTTTTTCTGTTGTGCAGGACTAAAAAGAATAGGATTAAAGATAATTGTTGAAAGTGTTTATGTAAAGGTAAACTGATGCTTTCAGTTAACGTCCACTATACTGGACTCTCAAACTGAATATTAGCAGTCATTACTTAATTGAAAATTTTGATTTCAAACTTAGCTGAAGACCTAGATAATGATTAGTAAAACAATATTTACATACAAAGTGAAGTGTTTACCAAAAACCACATTATTTTCTTAAAACAACCTACCTGCACAGGTCATCTAAAATGTCAATAGGTATAGAATGTTGGCTTTTGTTTCCATTAGCAGCAGTTGATCCCATCTTAATTGTTTATATTTAACGATTTTTTATTAAAATTTGAGTTGAGAAATAATGAATCTATTTTGCTGCTTTGCTTTTTCTTACTTTTTTAAAATTCAATCCACAGATATAAAATTGCGAATACAAGCAAGAATCATAATAGCCGGTTTACACTTTCGCGCAAGTGGCGAGGCGAGGTGCAAGGCGAGCGAGTGTAAATGCTTCCTCGTGCTTCGCCTCGTAGCTCGCCTCGCCACTCGCGGCACTCGTGTCGGAGGCGGTTTTTTGGGCACGAGTCAAAGGGCCTCGCGAGGGACGCGAGCGTAGTGTTTACTAGACATGGGCAAAGTCGTTATATTTCATTCACCGTGACTGTTGTTCCAGTTATAAAAATTTCACTGTGAAAAATCACCGTGACTTTGTCACGTCGATCACGTCGGATAGGTAATAGATATTTAGAACGTTTTGTAATGTGACTTACACGATTTGATAATTAATTCGCTTATTCACTATTATCAATAAAAACCATCGCCTGTAGCTGTAATGCAGAATAAAGAAAAAATTACATCTCGGTGTTATTACTTGATAATAGTATTAGAAATGCGAAAGTTTGTGAGGATGTATGGACGTTTGTTACTCTTTCACGGGAAAACGGTTGGACAGATTTGGATAACAATTTCATACAAGTAGTTTATAGGTGCACAAACATGACAAATTACAATGAGTAAACTGAGTCAACTGAATGTCAAAGTTCGAGGTCATAAATGCACGCTAGAATTGCATCGATACTCGTTTTTCACGAAAGTATACGACTACCTCCGAACGGCCGCGGCGCAGGCGGGGCGCGGGCGGGCACGTTCCGTTCCAATTTATTCTCGTTCCATATTTAACATTAACCATCGCAGTGACGGGAGTGAGACGGAGTAAATGTGACGGAAAGGAACAACGTTATTTTGGAACGACGATATTATACAAAAAGTCACTGTGATACTCTCAGGTGGCAGATCACGGTGATTTTTTCACTGTGACGTTATTTATCACCCATGTCTAGTGTTTACACTCGCGCTCTCGTTTCAGTTTGTTTACGGCGCCCTTCCGTGCAGGTTGTGTTGATTTGGTGTAAATCTTCAACTAAAAAATGGAATGGTCTTAAGGGGAAACGCTGCAATTCTTGAAAATTTATCAGGCCGAGAGTATAATTTGGGATCCAATACATGAACTGCCAAAAATTCCCAAAAAATGAATTATGCTTGGAAAACAATTTCCGAGGTTATGTGTAAACCGCTAGCAGAGCTCAAAGTAAAAAAGAACTCACTCATGGCTACATTTCGTCAACACCTGCAAAAAAAAAAATTAGAGTCCGTGCGGAAAGTAAACCATCGTGGGATTTGAGGGCGCTGCTGTAGATAAATATCGTTTTTGTTATGTAAGCAACATTGTGACGTCATTATAGTGCGACTGTTAAATCTTGATATTTTGAAACAATGTTAGACTAGCTTCTTCCAGCGGCTTCACCCTATAATAAAAATTATCCGATTGGCTGAATTTGCTCACCTAATGGAACTGAGTGAGAGAAAAGTTATAGCATAAGTGCTATATTATTTCAATGTTTATGATTAAGTTCATCTGTCTAGTAGTTTTTGCGCGACACATCCATACATACGACTACCTCCATCCATCTTCACAAACTTTCGCATTTATAATATTAGTAGCCTATTTATTGAACATTGACGCACAGGAACGTTCGATGTGGCGACGCTTGGGGGAGGCCTATGTCCAACAGTGGACGTGTATCGGCTGAAATGATGAATGATGATGATGATTTATTGAACTTGCTGACGTGATGAAACTTAGCAAAAATATAGGTTATAAGCTATATTATTGCAACGTTTATCATTAAATTCATCCGTTTATAAGTTTTTGCGTAATGAGTAACAATCCGTTAATTGTGGCGACACCTGGGGGAGGCCTATGTCGAACAGTGGACGTCTATCGATTGTAATGATGATGAACATTTAAATGCAAACACGAACCGGCAAAGGAAAATAGCGTGAAGAAACTGCTGTACTGCTTATCTAGGTAGATTCCACTAGCGACCAATTACCCAGTGCCAATGAAAATGGTTCTATCACTTTGACTGGGATCGGTCTATTATCACAGACTGGAATATTGTATCTAACAGCAAGTTTATGTTTACCCTAGTTAAATATAAAGGTAAAAATGGAACACACTACCACTTTCTCGTTGTCTTCCTCAGTACATTTTTCCCTTTTGCTAATCTATGAAAAATATGAACTTAATGACTATGAAAATAAAGTACACTTCAGAATTTGTAATGTTGCTTCGTAAAAAATCTATTTAGCCTGTAAGGGACCATCTCGTATATAAGATCTTTGGGATCACTTGGTTGTCCGTCTGTTTATCTGTTAAGACCTTTTAACGCTTGGAGGTATCGAGTTAAAATTAAAACCATACGCTCAAGTCTGCGGTCTTTTGAAGTTGTGAAAAAATCAGACTTCTGAGTTAACGAAAAAAAAAGATACAACCGTTTATGTCGCAAAAAAACGTATATTTCTATAATCAAGCGAATCAAAGTTCATAGGGTGAATCCCGTTGACCTTAAATCCTGAAATTTAGCATAAATCAAGGTCTCATAGAACAAGTACAGGGAAAAATCTGAAAATTGTAAATTTGTAGATACGCCACAAATAAAAATTGTTTGTAATTCGGAAAAATCTTCGTAACTCAATTCGGGAATTGATTTCATAGGTAAATGAGAATGGGCACATTGGGACCACCCTCCAATAGCAATGAGATATATATCGTTGGATAGGTCTTTTCAATTGGAACAACAATTGTTATCACAACTTTGTTGTAACAACTGTCCGTTTAGAGTTATAAGACTTATAAGTTCAGATTTAAAGATAGAAATACTAAAATATTTTTGAGGGATAAATAATAACACCTTTAATAATTGATTAATTATTATTTCTTTTATTCATACATATATACATGCAAATTACATTTTTAAATATTCAATAAAAAAAAAAAAAAAAACATTTCAAAATATAAAAAATAGTAGCCCACCGGTATCGGGAACAGTGTCCAGCAATACTGTTTTCTGAATCAAGCCCTTGCCTTGATCCAATCGCCTAACGAGAGCCTTCTATGGTGTTGGTCGAGGCTCTTGGCTATTAGGCCATTGGCTGAAACAACTATCGCTGAATCCACTTCCCACATGTCGACAGCCTCGCGAGCCAAGTCAATAAGTATTTACTTTAATCTTGATTTGTTTATCTTTCTCGGCTTTCACAAGGTTCTCATCATGCGGAACGGATATGTCAACAATCATTGCACGCCTCTCGCTTCGGTCCACCACCACTATATCAGGCTTATTGGAAACAATAGTCATGTCAGTGATGATGAGCCGATCCGAGTACAAAGTGATATAACCATTATGAAGAACTGGGTCGGGCTCATAACTATAGTATGGCACTTCCGATTCCACAAGAGAGCATTTCAGAGCAAGTTGCTGATGGATAATCCTGGCCACAAGGTTGTGCCTATGCAAGTACTCTCCGTTAGCTAGACGAGAACAACCAGAGATATGTGACGAATTGTTTCTCCCGGACGGTGACATGCCCGACAGATATCAACCGTTAATTATTTATTATTACGTGATTCATTTACACACATCGACGTGCTCTATGGGTTATCTATAATCACATCATTCAAGAACATTGCTGGTGCAGTAAATCCTTCCTGAACTGCATACCTACCTTATATACCATATTATTGATATAATGTGTGCACATGTGCCTATCGTTCGCCGTCCCGATAAGTATGTATAATAATGTTGTACTATGTTGTTGTTTTCATTTTGATTGTTATTTATTAAGATATAGCAATAATACGTCCTTTGTTTCACATGACGTGATTGAATGCGTCCACGCAAAAGCCACACATTTCCCTGAATACCGTAATCAGGCAGATCAATCTAACCGATTTTCTCTATATGTTTCTATAACATATAAACCATTTCGAAGATGCTCGCTGCAATAGCTTTGCGCCAGTTTTAACTGATATGTACCCAAGGCTAGTACAATTATTTGGTCTTCAGTGAGCCTTGGGAAGTTTTCTATTTGATTAGCTTCCAACCGTTGAAAATCTGCCCCCCGGTTATTCAGGCGTTTTCTTTCTACAAAATATTCAGCAGATTTGGTGTATAGTTATGTAGAAAGAAACATTCAAAAAATCTTCTGCATGGACGTTATCTTGAATGGGTACTTGGAAGTGGTTTATAATAGCTGCAGCAATTTTGATATCTTAAATAAACTTTTTAAATAAATAAAAAGTCTTATAGCTCTTAACGGACAGTTGTAATAGCAAAGCTGTCGTAACAATTGTTGTTCCAATTAAAAATACCTATCCAATGACATACATCTTATTGCTATTGGAGGGTTATCCATCAGCAACTTGCCCGACCCAGTTCTTGATAATGGTCATATCACTTTGTACTCGGATCGGCCCATCATCACTGACAGGACTATTGTGACCAATAAACCTGATATAGTGGTGGTGGACCGAAGCGAGAGGCGTGCAATGATTGTTGACATATCCGTTCCGCATGACGAGAACCTTGTAAAAGCCGAGAAAGATAAACAAATCAAGATTAAAGTAAATACTTATTGACTTGGCTCGCGAGGCTGTCGACATGTGGGAAGTGGATTCAGCGATAGTTGTTTCAGCCAATGGCCTAATAGCCAAGAGCCTCGACCAACACCATAGGAGGCTCTCGTTAGGCGATTGGATCAAGGCAAGGGCTTGATTCAGAAAACAATATTGCTGGACACTGTTCCCGATACCGGTGGGCTACTATTTTTTATATTTTTAAATGTTTTTTTTTTAATGTTTTTATTGGATATTTAAAAATGTAATTTGTATGTATATATATATGAATAAAAGAAATAATAATTAATCAATTATTAAAGGTGTTATTATTTATCCCTCAAAAATATTTTAGTATTTCTATCTTTAAATCTGAACTTATAAGTCTTATAACTCTAAACGGACAGTTGTTACAACAAAGTTGTGATAACAATTGTTGTTCCAATTGAAAAGACCTATCCAACGATATATATCTCACTGCTATTGGAGGGTGGTCCCAGGTTTCATACATTTTTGCCCATTCTCATTTGTACAGAATCCTCAGTGCGCGAGTCCGACTCGCACTTGCTCTTTTTTATTTTAGTTACTGTATCCGTACTCAAGCCTGAAAAGAATTATTCTAAGTTAGTCGAAACGCATTATAAATTTAAAGTATCAATACTCTTTATACTAGCCATAGAAAATATTGACCAAAACAAAATAAATAAATATCGTCATGTTTAAATGAATTTCCGATTAATTTATATATATTTGGAGATAACAGGAACAAGAGTTTATCTAGGAAGTCTAAAAACATTAAAATAAAAGTGTTACGTACCAAAAAAACAGCATACCAATGTTTCCCAAATTCGTGACTTTGTTTTGATCAATAATAGTGTAATTTGCCATTTGTTATCTTTGGAAAAACTGTAATATATTAAATATTATTTCCCTTGCAGCTCAGTGAAATTTTTTATCACATTTCTGAAGATTTCAATTAAAATTCACAATAAAATAACATAATAAACAAACCGATGCCAATATTATATGACGTTTGGCATTTGACGGATGGCTGGGTTGGGTTGCTATTGTCTGTGCGATAAAAGAACCGTCGTGGCGTAAAGTGAAAACAACATTAAAGATTTTAAGTAGCAACCCAACCCAGCCATCCGTCAAATGCCAAACGTCATATAATATTGACACCGGTTTATTTATTATGTTATTTTATTGTGATTTTTAATTGAAATCTTCAGAAATGTGATAAAAAATTTCACTGAGCTGCAGGGGAAATAATATTTAATATATTACAGTTTTTCCAAAGATAACAAATGGCATATCACACCATTATTGATCAAAACAAAGTCACGAACTTGGGAAACATTGGTATGCTGTTTTTTTGGTACGTAACGCTTTTATTTTAATGTTTTTAGACTTCCTAGGTAAACTCCTGTCCCTGTTATCTCCAAATATATATAAATTAAACGGAAATTCATTTAAACATGACGATATTTATTTATTTTGTTTTGGTCAATATTTTCTATGGCTAGTATAAAGAGTATTGATACTTTAAATTTATAATGCGTTTCGACTAACTTAGAATATTTCTTTTCAGGCTTGAGTACGGATACAGTAACTAAAATAAAAAAGGCCAAGTGCGAGTCGGACTCGCGCACTGAGGATTCTGTACAAATTTACCTATGAAATCAATTCCCGAATTGAGTAATGAAGATTTTTCCGAATTACAAACAATTTTTTTTTTGTGGCGTATCTACAAATTTACAATTTTCAGATTTTTCCCTGTACTTGTTCTATGAGACCTTGATTTATGCCAAATTTCAGGATTTAATTTATTAAACCCCAAGCGAACGCAGGCGTTCGCACACCTATTGTCTTTCAATTGTGTCTGTAATTTCCAAGATTGAAAGGTTAAGGTCAACGGGATTCACCCCATGAACTTTGATTCCCTTGATTATAGAAATATACGTTTTTTTTGCGACATAAACGGCCGTATCTTTTTTTTTTCGTTAACTCAGAAGTCTGATTTTTTCACAACTTCAAAAGACCGCAGACTTGAGCGTATGGTTTTAATTTTAACTCGATACCTCCAAGCGTTAAATGGTCTTAACAGATAAACAGACGGACAACCAAGTGATCCCAAAGATCTTATATACGAGATGGTCCCTTACAGGCTAAATAGATTTTTTACGAAGCAACATTACAAATTCTGAAGTGTACTTTATTTTCATAGACATTAAGTTCATATTTTTCATAGATTAGCAAAAGGGAAAAATGTACTGAGGAAGACAACGAGAAAGTGGTAGTGTGTTCCATTTTTACCTTTATATTTAACTAGGGTAAACATAAACTTGCTGTTAGCTACAATATTCCAGTCAGTGATAATAGACCGATCCCAGTCAAAGTGATAGAACCATTTTCGTTGGCACTGGGTAAGTGGTCGCTGGTGGAACCTACCTAGATAGGCAGTACAGCAGTTTATTCACGCTATTTTCCTTTGCAATGTTCGTGTTTGCATTTAAATGTTCATCATCATTACAATCGAAAGACGTCCACTGTTCGACATAGGCCTCCCCCAGGTGTCGCCACAATTAACGGTTTGTTACTCATTACGCAAAAACTTATAAACGGATGAATTTAATGATAAACGTTGCAATAATATAGCTTTTAACCTATATTTTTGCTAAGTTTCATCACGTGAGCAAGTTCAATAAATAGGCTACTAATATTATAAATGCGAAAGTTTGTGAAGATGGATGGAGGTAGTCGTATGTATGGATGTGTCGCGCAAAAACTACTACACAGAACTTAATCATAAACATTGCAATAATATAGCACATAAGCTATAACTTTGCAGTTTCATTAGGTGAGGAAATTCAGCCAATAGGATATTTTTTATTATAGGGTGAAGCCGCTGGAAGAAGCTAGTCTAACATAGTTTCAAAATATCAAGATTTAACAGTCGCACTATAATGACGTCACAATGTTGCTTACATAACAAAAACGATATTTATCTACAACAGCGCCCTCAAATCCCACGACGGTTTACTTTCCGCACATAGTATACTTAAAATCTTTAATGTTGTTTTCACTTTACGCCACGACGGTTCTTTTATCGCACAGACATAGTCTATAAAATCTGGAGTATGTGTTGACGGCATTTATTTATTTTATTGGCTCAATGCAAACTGAACACATCGCGAGAGTGTAAACTGGCACTCGCTACCTCGCAACAATACGCGAGCTACGAGGCGAGATACGAGGGGAGGTGCGAGGCGAGTCTAAGCCCGCTTTATAAGTGATCATAAACTACTTCGCAGCAACGTTCCAATTATCCATCTGTATAAAGATTTTACCCAAATATGTCGGGGTCGGATTCCGTATTTAGTTAAGTACTAGTAGTACTAGTAGTAGGTTTGGGTTTGTCTGACCTCCACAACCTGAAAACCCAGTAACTGATACGCCCTCGTAAGCACTAAGAAAATTGCTTATCAATACAATGGGATCGAAGTCAATTTCTATGTGAATTCCAAATAGAATAGGAAAGTCAATAACCTCAAATGTTCACTGAAAAATATGGTTTGCAATTTATAAAACTTATTTGCATATCAATAACGGTTTTTTTTTTGTATTACTGAGTCTAAAGGGTCTATTAAAATACACCACTCGATATTCAGACAGTCTTAGTCGATGTCGCGTCACTCGCGCAGTGTTGCCAGACCTCCTGATTTTCCAGATTTCCTGATTTTGCCAAGTTTCTCCTGATCTACTGATTTTGTTAGTAAATCTCCTGATATTTGTCCGAATGAACTAAGCGTAATAAAACGAACGTACCGGTATATAAGTCTTCTAGTATACCTACATATACAAGTTCCTTGGAATCTCCTTACAAAACTATCTACTAATATAAACCCTAATTTTATTCTAAGAACTAAGAGTATTTTCTGCAACAAGCCATTACCGACCACTAACCCTTCAATATCTTTTGATGTTGATGCGCATTAGAATCTGCCGATTCTAGTTATTTTTTTTTTTGGTGAGTAAAAATCATCCAAATACATCTCGAGCGGGAGATAGTGTCAAACTTTTATTGACACAAAACCACACCCGTTCCTTCTTTGCCCTTCATACCGGGGCGCTGGTTCGCTCTCTCATTTTCTTTCTATTGTGTCGTTAATTACGGTATTCGAATAGTAAACGATAAATATGTATTTTATTGATCTCCTGATTTATCAAATCAATCTCCTGTTTTTTTAACTCTTAATTCCTGGAATTTGATATTTTAGCCTGGTAGCACTGCACTCGCGTGTCGTAGTCTAGGGTCAGACTCTTACTCGGAATGAAAAATAGACAAGTCTGAAATTCTGAATATCGTGTGCTAATTATCGCCTACTTTAATAGGCCAAAAACTTTGTACAAAAAGAAAACACTAAAACCAAAATAACTTTAATTTCGGAAGTCGGTGTTTCTGATATTGTTTGTTATTTAACACCGACTTCCCAATTTAAAGTTATTTTGATTACTTACTGCAAAACAAACAAGTCATACAGGTTTATGCCCCGACCTCGACAGACCCCGACGACGAAGTAGAGACCATGTATGAGGATGTATCCAGAGCCACGCATGGTTATAAGACTTCGCCGTGGTCATGGGGGACCTCGCGAAACTGGGCAAACGAGACGGTGTCAAGTTGCGAGTGGGGCAATTTGGAGCGTGAGCATAAAAGGTGGACCTGGCAAAGTCCTGACGGTGCAACTAGAAACGAGTTTGGTTTCATCTTGTAGACGAAGAAGCAAATATTCAATGATGTCTCAGTGATCAACGCGGTGAAAACCGGAAGCGATCACCGCATGGTGAGAGGCACATTGAATATCAATATTAAGCTTGAAAGGTCTCGACTGATTAGGTCTACCTACGCTCCGTCCAGCACAGATAAAGATCCAAATCCCCGAGAGCTTTCAACTCGAACTCCATAATCGTTTCGAGTGCCTAGGAAGCTCCGTGGACGAATATAACGATGGGTTCGTGGAAACTGTCCATACGGTCGGTCAGATTTTCAAGACTCACCGTACAAATAAAAACAAGAGGCTCTCTGATCCAACCCTCGAGCTAATGAAGAAGAGGCGTGAGATGATTTTGCAGTCTCCAGACGATGCGTAGGCAGCTCAATAAACAGATCTTGAAGTCTCTGAAACGCGACCTTCGCCGCTTTTTACCGCAAAGATTAAGGATGCTATTGAACGGAATAAGGGCTCTTAAGTATTTACAGATCCCATATCTGTCTATTGGGCAAAGCCAGCTCACGAAACTAAAGACCGACGATTTCAGAGTCATATCCGCCAAATCGGAGCTTCTGGGAGGATCGAGGCATTTTATGGACAGTTATACCTACACGACTATCACTAAACCCGCTGCAAATGACCAGAGAGCTAGATTGACTCGACACTATACAAATGTATTTCAAATGTAATTTGTTCAAGTGTATTTAATCATACTTATAACTATTGTTTTAATGTAATTCTATGATCCAATGTTGATTGATATAAATAAATAAATATACACCCATTATACACTATATATATCCCGGACGTAAGCCTGTACGACATTAGGATGGCTCTGAAGCAGCTGAAAAACAACAAGGCGTCAGATAAGGACGGAATTACAGCTGAGCTCCTGAGGGCGGGTGGAAAAATGTCCTTGAAGCCCTTCAGAAGCTATTTAATTCCGTCATACTCGAGGGAAAAAGAAAGAGGTGTGGTGGTACTCTTCTTTAGGAAGGGCGATAATGCCCTGCTTATGAATTACAGGCCCATCTCGTTTCAGAGCCATGTCTACAAGCTGTTGTCCAGAGTCATCACGAACCGTCTCGCGCGCAGATTCGAAGACTTCCAGCCTCCCGAACAAGCCGGATTCCGAAAAGGCTTCAGCACCGTGGACCACATACATACGCTACGGCAGGTTATACAGAAGACCGAGGAGTATAACCTGCCACTCTGCTTAGCGTTTGTGGACTACGAGAAAGCTTCTGATTCGATCGGGACGTGGGCTATACTGCAGTTTCTCTAACGGTGCCAGATTGACTATCTTTACATTGAGGTACTGAAGTGTTTGTACAAAAACGCCACCATGTCAGTATGATTACAAGACCATACCTCGAAACCTATCCTACCTATAGGTTGCAGTGAGGCAGGGAGACGTTATTTCTCCGAAACTGTTCACGGCAGCAATGGAGGATGTCTTCAAGGTTCTGGATTGGAGAGGGCTAGGCATTAATATCAATAGCGAGTACATTACTCACCTTCGGTTTGCCGACGACATAGTAGTCATGGCTGAGACTACGGAGGAGCTCAGTACAATGCTTGGTGACCTCAGTAGAGCTTCCGAAAGAGTGGGACTTAAAATGAATATGGACAAAACCAAAGTCATGGTAAACAACCATGTAGCACCCACTCCTATCAATATCGGAGACTACATTCGAAGTTATGGACGCCTACGTTTACCTGCAACAGACGGTCGAGTTGGAAGTCTAACTTCGAGAAAGAGATCATTCGACGAATCCGACTCGGCTGGGCATCGTTAGGGAAGCTGTGCGGTTTCTTCTCGTCAAACATACCAGTGTCTCAAGGCGAAAGTCTATGACCAGTGCGTGTTGCCAGTGATGACATATGGCTCCGAACCATGGTCGCTTACAAAAGACCATAAAAAAAAGGCCTCATCAGAAGACTTAAAGTCACTCAAAGGGCAATGAATGTTCAGAGTTTCTTTGCATGATCGAATCAGGATATCCGCAGAAGAACCAAGGTTCTTGACATAGCACAAAGATTCGCCAAACTTAAATGGCAATGGGCAGGACACATTGCTCGCAGAACAGAAGACCGTTGGGGCCGAAAGGTTCTGGAATGGCGACCACATACCGGAAGACGTAGCGTTGGAAGGCCTCCTACAAAGTGGACCGATGACCTGGTAAGGGTTGCGGGAATCCGGTGGATGAGAGACGCACAGGACCGTTCATTGTGGCGACACTTGGGGGAGGCATATGTCCAACAGTGGACGTCTTTCGGCTGAAATGATGATGATGATGAAAACAAACAAAACTAATTGTTAGGGAGTTTTTGTCAAAAAACTAACCGTTAGTTTTGTTTGTTTCCTCACTTTCTTTTTTGTACTGAAGTTTGTTACTTTTTTTTTAATAGTTTGGTTTTTATTTCACACTTTTTAATAATTGTGATATACCCATAGCCCTCTGGCTATATATATTTACAGACATGACAATTCCAATAAGCCTAAACACTGCATTATTATAGGATGCATTGTTTTAGTATGAAGTTGTGCTTACGTTTCACCTTCCGGCTCCATCATCAAATCAGCTCGATAGTGCCTTATAGTTAAAGTGCAATTCATGACTATTCTAACAAACCCAATCACGGCTAGGATACATCGATTAGTTACGTAGTTCCGGTGTCTACCTTAAGGCTTCATCATCATCATCAAAACAGTTAGATGACTCTTACCGTTTTCAACATAACTATTTAGATCCATTAATTTATTTGTATAGTCATAGTTGCTTACGAATAACTATCTTAATTGCGTTTTCTATGCGAGTGTTAAATTACATTGATCATTTTTGGTCTTCTTCATCAGTTTCACTTCACCAAATGATACTTATTGATTGACTGTAGAGTATAAATGCTGGACTACCTGATGAAAATACCAAAATCACTATAATGCATTATAATCACATGGTTAATGGTTGCATATAATACTCGACGTTTGGTGTGAACGATGCCTAAATGAGAAAACCTTCTAAACTGCATGGAAACTTTGTATTTCGAAGTTTTTAGGGTTCCGTACCTCAAAAGAAAAAAACGGAACCCTTATAGGATCACTTTTTTGTCCGTCCATCTGTCTGTCTGTCAAGACTCTTTATCTCGAGAACGCGTGGAGGTATCGAGTTGAAATTAAAACCATAAACTTAGGTCTGCGGTCCCTACAAGCTGTGAAAAAAATCAAACTTCTAAGGTAACGGATAAAAAAGATACGGCCGTTCCCCAGAGTTACTAGAGAAGTTATTTCCCGTTGACCCAGAATCCTGAAACTTGGCACAAAGCAAGGTCTTATAGCACAGGTATAGGAATAAATCTGAAAGCAGTTTTGTTGTTACTTACGTCACAAAAAAATATTTTTTTTTGCAATTCGGAAAAATCTTTGAGACTTCAGGAATTGTAGTTTGAACGGAACACTCAGTGCGCGAGTCCGACTCGCACTTGCACAGTTTTATTTTAAATACCCTAGTACACACATAACTTATTTTTGAAGTCGGCCAAAAACCAACAGCTTTTGTTTGCGCTCACTATTTATGAGACTAGTCCACGATGATGTCAGGGTTTTTAAATAAATAACACAATAATATTCAATTAAATATTTTATTCAAAATAATTTTAAAATAGATTATTAAATTATTTCTTATTAGCTTGTCTTATAGGTACGAAGGAAGTCGATTCTGTTGAAATAATAGGTAAATTCAATGTTACACACTAGAGTGAGAGTATATTATGTCCATACAGTAGACCGCACGTCAGTGGTAACAAAACCAGTGTAAGCTGGCCTTGTGCTATATTGATACTTGATACTATGCTACGCCAGCTCAAGGTCTAAGAGTTATTATCGACGAGTGATCTTCTGTATGTTATTTTTTTACTAACGTAAAAATTGGCATAAAAGTTTAAAATTCGACATATTTTTAATTGAAAAGAGGCGAAGAGAGGTAATCAAGTGAGCTGCTAAGGCTATAGGTACCACAGTTATATCAAATCAATTCTATAAGTACGCCTTAGTTTTATAAAGGTTTCAGGCTTCAGGAGTCGGTGTTATAAAATAATTGCGAGCCTTACACAGTATAAATATAAATTATATTTAAATTGTCGATAATAGAGGCAAACTGTAGAAATGTCACAGACATCGACGAATTATTGCTTGACGAATTAATTATTGCTCTACATTTAAAATAGACTACTGCGTAGAAGGCTACGTAAGCATTACAAGCTCACTTTATTTCATTTTTATGTCACAATGAGGTGAGGTCATCTTTTTAGGCCAAATACGAATAATGGAAGCCTGTGCCATCATTATGTTAATTGTTTTATGGAAAATTATAAGTTACCTATATTGTAATTCATAGATATTTGAATTTTCTTTCTAATTATAATTATGGTGTAAATTCATATTTATTGTTTTTATATAAAATGAGGAATCAATGTGAACCAAGCAGCACAGCGCTCGCGTGGTTGACCACAGACCACTTTTTCTTACAAAGAGAAATCTATAGTCCCAGCAGTGGGAACATCATGAGCTGATTATGTGCTCATTGGAAAACAAATTATAGGTACGTATTAATCAGGATTGTTTTGTAGAAATTTTAGATTTAATTACGGATATACGAATAATATGACATCGGTATCGACGACGGTTAAGTTAGTCGGATAGTTTCGTTTACAGATATCAGAATATTAAAACTATAAAAGTAAAATACAAATAGAATAAATTTAAATTCTAGATTAAATTTAAACCTATCGTAACCTGTCCTACTCCGCCTTTAAACGAAACTAACCGAAATTTTTATATCAGCTACGGTTAAAGGAGCACCATAACATCACTGGCATAAATTTAAAATATTCGTAAATCGCAAACACAACTGTCATTCTTAGGCATACAAATAAACTATACACCACTATTTTTTAATTGGTAGGTAAAAAAAGGGTAAGTACATATCAGAATGAATTTAAATGTAGACAAGCATACTAGGTAGACAAGCATATTATAAACTGGAAGATTATATCCTTGATAAAAATGCACAGAACTGATAAAAGAGGTTAGAATGGGCGGGGCAGGTGTGCCACAAAGTAGGGCAATGCTCATAGTTCAACTACCAATAGCAAACTTGCGATCTAAGTGTGCGTGGTCTGTTAGTTGCGTAATGCGCGATCGTGTTGGTTTATTGCCTGTAGAAGAGACTTTAATCCTTCTGATGAGGCCTATTGCGCCGAATAAATGCTATTCTATTCTATTGTGAGCGACCATGTTTCGGAGCCATGTCCTCCCTGGCAACACGCACTGGCCATAGTCTTTCGTCTTAGTCTCAGTATAAAACCGATTTGTTTTTTCCCATATTGTAACGAGTAGGTATTTTGATCTTAAGTGTATTAAATGTTGACATTTTGAACTTAATTAAAACGAGTTTAAGTTTTTTTTTAATCATTAGATATTTTTATCACTCGGCATTTCAATGTTCGACATTTTAAGCTTCGATATAACTATTTTCGATACTATGATACAATCGATATTTAAATTATCGATGTTTTGAACGTCGAAGTAATGTATTTTAATGTTCTTCTAATATGTACAAAAAAAAAAATGGGCCTCTATCCGTACCCGTTACTGATCATATTTGCGTAAGTAATCGAAAGTAAAAAAAAAACTAATTCCCAAGATTGTCCACGAAATTGTTTTCATAATTGGTAAACTCATAATTGAATCAATCATTCATAACAATTTCTACTAGAAAATAGGTACTACGCACATTGTTTTTCCATATTGATCGCCATGCATCAATTCATAAATCAATAGCCTGTACAATATTTCCATAAATTTAGTGTTATTTTGGGATATAATTGATATAAACAAAAGCTAATAAGTTTGCTGTTTATGAATATTATTTATTGAGACTTTGCTTAAATAATAACAAGGCCTTTTCTAATAAGCCCTTTAGGTATTTTGTACTAATAATAAAAATTAGTGGTGTTGTAGACCGGCAATCGTTTGATAATCAACCACCAGGGTTAATCAACGTCAAACTCGGTCCTCCATACCGACGATAAGTTCTTTGTATAACGAGGTTCAAGACGGCAGTGGTAGGAAACGACAGTAATTAGAAAGCTTTATTTACGACACAAGCACATTAATTATACCCGTATTTATTATTGGAAGACTTGAAAAAACTGCAACCAAATCAAACCTGAACCAGATAGCGTTAAAAATAATGGAAAGTGCGAAAATTAAGGAATTGCAAGCAAATGTGTATATTTTGCAACTTTGTAGGCTGTCTTCTTTGCTATGTACACTCTAATATGATTCTTATTATTATTGGCTATATAATATAAGGCTTTTTATTAATTATTGCTTTTCGTTTATGTACCTACTTCTTAGGGAAAACAGTTAATATAATATATATTTTAAAAAAGACTTTGATTACAAACATCAGCATTTTGTTTAGTAAGTCTTTGATTTCTTCTCTCAGTGATAATTTGTTTATGTTCTATTTTGAAAACGCATGCTGAAGTACTAAGTCAAGGACACAACGGTAATATAAATATTATTTCTCTCAATCGCCAATATACATGGTCCCTACAGTACTAAATTATCAATATATTCAAGTCCAATTGTCTATATTCCTTGAATTTATATTATGAAATAATCATAAATAAAGCGTTTATTAAATCTAATAATTTTTATATAGGTTAATAACCTATATAAAAATTATTAGTTTTAATAAACGCCTTGATATGAAGTACTTATAATTGCTACTTTGGAAGCGGGGAGAGGGGCAGGGGGGGAGAGGGGGGCAAGTGGCATGAAAGGTCACTCATTGTTATTTTGATTTTTCTCAAAGATGCGATGCGTAATGATGCTGTCATATGGGTAGAAAAACACAAATATATCAACAATACATCAGAATCACATACTCCAAATTATATCTATTGCAATGTGAAACTTTAAGGCCACAATCACAGGAACATTTTCAGACCATACATCAGTTTCATCGTGCCTATGAAGAAAAATCAAAATGACTAAGGACCAGCTCCCATATCCTCCGTCGCTGGTTAAAGTAAGATTCTTTGGCATGCATCCGAGAATCGTCTTTGCACCAACTACTGTATTAACTCCTTCATTTGGAAGACAATATTTTATAAGTAATTAGATAAACTTGTGTAAAAGTTAGCTTAAGTTTTAAATTCAATAATATTCATGAGAAACATATTGATTTTTGTAATTTAATCGGAATGAATAAATAGATATTGCACTTTGCCCTTAGATACTAATATTTTTAAATGTTATTTCTTCTACCAGAAACAGTTCGTAGAATTTGGCACACGGATGTTTTTCAGACTAAAACCTGCGGTTTCTGAAGATTGATTAACACAATTGTAAATATAAATTATTTTTATTTTTTTACACACACACACATATTGTGTCTACATATCTCAACAACTGTCCTGTCACAGGTCTTCTGGAAGAAATTTCGTTAGAAATAAGCAGGTCCTTATCCTTATTTGTTCTTTTCGATTTTATTAAGTATTTGTGTGTACTACTACTTACATAAATATTTTTTTTTTGTAGATTTAGTTTGGATTCCATTCGTGTTTCCTAGTAGACTAATCTGATAATAAACACTAAAACCAAACGGTTATTGTCCGTACTGCAGAAAGTACTACAGAGATTTGGGTAGACCAGCACAGGTACTGCAAAGCATTATGTCAGTTATCGTAAATATCAACTCAAAGTCTGTTCAGTTTGTGAGTTATACTTAAACAAAGCACCACTTATCAGCTTGTGTGCAGTCATATCATTCAATTCAAAAGCACACCTTTTCAAAGGCTTAACTTCTGACTAGAAATACTGCAGAACAGAATTGTTTTCATAAAAACAACAGTCATAATATATTTTTATATGTTACTCAACTCTTAGAAACAACATGACATACTACTATATAGCTCACTTATTATTTTCCATAAAACAGACTTACACACAAACTAATACTACATAATTATGTAGGTAATATACACGGAGTCCATCGCAGCTCTGTCAAAACTTTTTTAGCTACCTTTTTGGTATAAGCATATTATATTGTGGCCATGATTGACGTAGGTATAATGAATGAGGTAAAAAACGCCATCTCCCTGAAAGTATAGTAAAACTTGGACCTTACGGCTATGATATTACGGCGGAGACAAACCTAGTGTTTTTCTGACAAGTCGCTCAGCTATTTTATTAAACTGATCGCGGTCTTCTCTCCACATTTTAGCAGCGTCCACGTTAGCACCGCTTTCATCGTTTGGCTCTGAAAATTGTACAATGTTATTTTGTTGAGAATAAGAGCCACAAGATTTTAGTTGAGCTTAAGTTAGGAGATTTTGTTATTTTTATAAGTTATTCAATTCCTGAATACTGGATATCAGCACCATTTAATTGTTCTGAAAAGTTACAATGCCATAGTAACTGCCATAAATCCATGATAGAGCAAAAAAACCCACCTTCATTAACGAAAATAACCGCAAAAAACGATGATCAAAGAACAATGTTCAAAACGTCCCCACCCTTGTAGCACTTTAAAACCTATGTTAATCGAAGGGCCACAGCCATCTCATCATTTTATTGTATGACAGCAAAACCATTTCGGTTTTGCTGTCATGTCAGTCTGAAAAAAGTTATATCGATATGAAGAAACCAGAATCAATAAGTTTTATCTTGATGATTTTTAATTCATTCCTTTTGGTCTCCTAGGATATCTTTTCTGTTATTGTCTTCTTTCTTCTAGGACCCTACTCTGCCTGAAAATCAATCAAGTTGGACGCGTTTCATGAATTTATATTATTTATATCATACATCGTATAGAGTCATAGGGCCCGGAGTGGCACAATCGTCTATGTTATAGGCGCCGTCATGCAATTAATGTCTCCGGGCGACTGCTAAAGCAATTGGACCAGGAGCTGCGATCTAGATGCTGCTAAGGTATAAACCTAGGTGCAAGCATCGGACCGGCCTGTCGACATCAACACCAAAGCGGAGTGGTTGTAGGAGGCTATGTCGCAACACTGCGACGTGTCAATGCCCCAAGTCCAGTCAGGACGTGCCCGGAGTTAGGCGTACTGGTGGTCGCCGCCAATGCCAATTAATGAAGACATAAACGCAACTTAGCTCACGAATGAATAAATTGCCTCTCATTATTGCGCTTTGGGTCTGACGCCATAAACAGGACTTTAAAATGCGTCCTAGTACCGATCCCAGCTTCATACTGTACGACGGAATATCTCTCGCCGTTTCCACACTCCGTGGTGACCAGAGTAGATGATAAACCTGTCGGTCAGGTATGCCTCGATTACACGACAGAGGTTTGTTGGCGGTGATAGAGTACCTGGTGATGCCAGAGTGTATCCCTAATGCAACTCTAGGGTAGGGTATAGAGCGCGTTGGAGATGTCTAAAGTTACTATCAAGACTACGCCATCCTGGGACACCGCATCTCACGTGGTGGTCACCCCCCAATTCGTTTAAGACCTGAAAACCTACTGCGCATTCAAGGTCGACAGTCATGATGATTTAACTTGTGTGACAAGAATTACAACCGATTTTCAGGTCTCAATCAAAGTGCGGGGCTGCGCGTAACCATAGCAAATGATTCAAGCCCTTTGCCGCGTACTATACGCTTTAAAGAGCTCTTAGTCGAGGTCCGAGAGCCTCAATGGCTAGGACCCAGGCTTTTCCAGTGAAGCCGTCGGGTCCTGGGGCAGTATTTTGGGCTGAACGTAGCCTTCGTACCGCCACTCTCATCTCCACCTTTGGTCAACTCTAGAGCATTGTCGTTATCGTCGCCGTAGTGGTCCACGTCGCGCAGGGAACAGAGCGCTCACCACACCCTCCACAAACTAGGGTCCCATCCAGCGGGCATTGCACGCGTTACGCAAAGCCGTAATCTGCGGCGACCACCAGTGCACCTAACGCCGGGCACGTCCTGGCTGGACTCGGGGCATCGGTACGTCGCAGTCTTGCGACATGTCCTACAACCACTCCGCTTTGATGTTGATGTCGATAGGCCGGTCCAATTTTGCACCTAGGTCTATACCTTTGCAGCATCCAGATCGCTGGTCCTGTTCCAGTTGCTTCAGCAGTCGCCCGGGGACATATTAATGGCATAGCGGCGCCTATAATATAGACGTTTGTGCCACTCCGGACCCTATGACTCTATACGATGTATGATAGAAATAATATAAATTCATGATATGCGTCCTACTTGCCTGATTTTCAGGCAGAGTAGGGTCCTAGAAGATAGAAGACAATAACAGTATACATACTCTAGGTGACCAAAAGGAATGAATTAAAAATCATCAAGATAATACTTATTGATTCTGGTTTCTTCATATCGATATTTAACTTTTTTTCAGACAGACATTTCGGTTTTGCTGTCATACAATAAAATGATAGCTATGACCCTTCGATTACCATAGGTTTTAAAGTGCTACAAGGGTGGGGACGGTGTCCACTGCGAGCACTGTACGATTCTATAAAAATATTTAACAAAGGGCCTTGCATAAAACTGTCCCCAAAAATGACAACTGTTTAAAATCTGTTGGTGAGTACCAACAGATTTCAAACAGGTGTCATTTGAATCGTTTAGTTGAATAAAGTTTATTTTTTATGGCGACATGCCTCAAAAATATTATGGAGTTAAGGTTTTATAAAATATTTTTGTTTTAACCTAACCTGTTTAATGTTGGTTGGTGGGTACCAACAGATTTGAAACCGGTGTCATTCGAAGCGTCTAGTTGAATAGAGTTCTTTTTATTATTGCACCATATCTTAATACCATTGGGTTTAGGTTTTATTCAATACTTTATTTTAACCTAACCTAACATCAAAACGACCCTCCAACTCTTACATTAACCACATTTTTTAATGCAGCTGCATTCAAAAATGTATGATAGGACTATGTTATGAATATATTTAAGGCATAAAAAGTTAGGTTAAAATATAATGTTTTATAAAACCTAAACCCCATACTTTAGAGATATATCATCATAGTAAAAAAAATTCACCTTGCTGAGGTCTTTCGATTGAGATACATTTTAAATCTGTTGGTTGATGTAAGATTGTTGGGTTAGGTTAAAATAATGTATTAAATAAAACCTAAACCCAATACTTTTGTTTGAGGTATGGCACCATAATAAAAAGAACTCTATTCAACTAGACGTTTTGAATGACACCTGTTTCCAATCTGTTGGTAGGTACGCACCAACAGACATGAAACAGGTTAGATTAGGTTAAAACCAAAATATTTTATAAAAACCTTAACCCCATACTTTTGAGGTATGTCGCCAAAATAAAATAAACTTTATTCAACTAGACGCTTTGAATGACACCTGTTTCAAATCGGGTTGTCATTTTTGGGGTCAGTTTTACGCAATGCCCTTTGTCAAATATTTTTGTAGAATCGTACGGAGCTCGCCAAGCTGCATCCAAAAATGCATGAAAGTACTATGTTATAAATATATTTAAGATCTAAAACACTTGAGTTAGGTTAGGTTAACATAAAAATGTCTTACAAAACCTAAACCCCATACTTTTCAGAGATGTCGCAATAGTAAAAAATTCTTGCCTTGCTAAGATCTTTTGATTGAGATTTATTTCAAATCTGTTGGTCGATGTTAGAGTTGGGGGGAAGTTTTGATGCATTGTCCTTTAAAGTGACAAATTGTCCAACGTGCATTAGCCGCTGTGATTGAATTCTCAATATGTCAATAGCCAACATTAATCGCGTTTAATTTTCATCCGAAAACAGGGAGTAAAAGCAAATAATATAGTGCCTTTAGACTGAAACCGCCTAAGATTCCGCGCTGCAAGATTTCGTCCTTATAGACTTGTCGTTCGCAGGCGGCACGCTCAGGTTAGCAGCACCCAGCCAGATGACCACGCAACCAGGACCGATAAGCGCTGCATGAGTGTGTCGTAATTTATCAGACGCTTTTTTTTCGTTTGGCGCTTTTCATCACTGCTTTGGTGATCACCCGCGCAGTCAGGTTCGGATAAGCGTTGGTAGATCAGTGCAAGCCTGGCTTTCTTTATGTATATGGTCTAACTTACCCGCCAGCATGCTGACAACGGAAAGTAATATTTTCTCTACGCTTTGCACGGGGGACCACCGTTCAGCACTGCTCTCGTAGCCCATGGGGTCGTCGCCAGGAGCGTGCAGGATTGATATGCACACACGACCATCGGAGTATACTAGAAATTTGAAAATAATATTAAGTTAAAAACACTTTTTTAAAGTTGATAAAGATCAGTGAAAATTAGACAAACAGATTCACGCGAGACGCGATCAGCGTTCGTTCATGAATACTTTCACTGAGTAATTTAAGGTCAATAACACAATCCGTAAAAATCGTAGGGCATTGTCCTCGCGCGTCAGTCACGTCAAGAATACAGATCCGTAGAAATCGTAGGGCATTGTCCCCGTGCGTCAGTCACGTGAAGAATACAGATCCGTAGAAATCGTAGGGCAATGTCACCCGCGCGTCAGTCACATGAAGAATACGGATCTGTAGAAATCGTAGGGCATAGGCCGGGCGCGACAGTTACGTAGGGTTTTAACAGGGCTTCGCCTCCGCTTCCGTTACTGCGGAAGTTCCGCAAGAAATTATATCTACGCATCTGTCTCCGCAAAATATATGCGGAGTTATAACGGAGTTGACGTGACTGAGTCACGTCAAGAATACAATTTGCCCTACGCGTTCTAGGATCACCCGCTGGTATCTTTTTAAGGAAGACGAAGCGTAGGAAGGCCTCCTACAAGGTGGACCGATCACCTAGTGAGGGTCGCGAGAATCTGATAGATGCAAGACGCACAGGACCGATCATTGTGGCGACACTTGGGGGAGGCCTATGTCCAACACTGGACCACTAACGGCTGAAATGATGATGGCTTTTTTTAGGAGTATGTGTATGTGTGACATAGTTATAACTTAACACAGAAAAGGTTATTGACGAATGCATCAGGGATGGACCATTAAGGGATAACCCTCTGCATCCGAAGCAACATGCTTAACAAAAAGGAAAATCTACAGAAACTGCTCTGTTAGAACTAACAGACAGGATCGAAAGGGCTTTGGAAGATAAACAGATAGCCCTATGTGCATTCCTTGATATTGAAGGAGCTTTCGACAACGTCACCATAGACGCCCTTTCCAAGGGAATGAAGGCAAAAGGGATTGACGATACAACAACTCGTTGGATCGAATTCATGCTCCTCAACAGAACTATCAGTGTTACCTTACACGGAACTACAAAGAGCTTCAAAACAACTAAAGGGTGCCCACAAGGAGGAGTTTTATCGCCACTTCTATGGCTACTCGTTGTTGACCAATTGCTGGTTGAAGCCTCTAAAAGAGACTTAGATGTACATAGCTATGCTGACGATGTGGTGGCTTGTGTTGTCGGCCCCTGTCACAGCACGGTATCATCTATACTACAAAGATCTCTGAACATTATTAACACATGGTGCACAGAGAACAATTTATCGGTTAGCCCGAGTAAAACAACAATAGTCCCCTTTACTAGGAAGCGTAAGTTGGAAAAAACTTGTAACGCCCACTGTAAAGGGGACTCTCATACCATTCTTCAGCGAAGTCAAGTACCTGGGCGTAACTATCGACTAGAGACTGACCTGAAACACTCACATTAACAATGTGATCCAAAAGGCTAAAATAGCTTTAGGAATATGCTGTCGCTTAGCAGGGAAGAAATGGGGCTTAAACCCTAAAATCGCCCTGTGGTTGTACACCGCCATAGTCAGGCCGATAATAACGTATGCCTGCGTAGTATGGTGGAGGAAAACAATTCAAGTGACAATCATTAACAAACTTAATGGTTTGCAGAGACTTGCATGCCTCATAACAACAGGGGCCATGTCCACAACCCCAGGAGCTGCTCTAAATGCCCTGCTTAACCTACCGCCACTTCATCTATTCATTGCGTAGGAGGCGAAGGCAAGCATGTACAGAACAAACAGCACTGGCAAAGCAAACTGGCGCTCTCAAGCACTGAGATCGCTACACGAATCAGTACTTGAACACGATCAACTAGCTATGACAACAGACGTCATGCTTCCACAGTGTAATTTCACAAGGAATTACACAGTAGAACTGCCGAGCAGAGAGGATTGGTCAAACAACCTCATCACTTGCAAGGCTGGAAGCCGGATCTGGTTTACAGACGGGTCCAAAATGGGTGAGAATGTAGGATGTGGAATATTTGGCACTAGCCCGAAATTCAGCAAAAGCTTGAATCTGGGTAAACGTGCCACCATATTCCAAGTGGAGGTATACGCCATTATAGAATGTGCGGAGGCCAACCGTCAACGAAACTACATAAATCAATTAATTCTGATTTACTCAGATAGCCAGGCAGCTCTTAAGGGCCAAGCGCCCGAAAAGTGCCATAAAACAGTGATTTTCTGAGGTCTACTCCTCCGTAACGGCTAGGTCAATTGGTTTGAAAAAAATATATGTTTATTATAGATTCATGAGCAATAATATCAACATTTGATTTTTTCGTGCAATTAATACTTTTGCCAAAAAAAAATATTTAGCAGTTTCGCAACTTTTCACAACTTTTCCCTACTCCTTCGAAACGGCTTGGACCTTTAGAAACATTTTTACACATAAAAATTGGTGGTTAAATATTCTTCAAAGTGAACATTGCATATGTAAATCAATCAATATCTCGCAGAGAAAATGGATTTAAAGCGCTTTCCGGGCGCTGCTGGCCGCAAATAAATGCACAGATTTGCGTACTGCCGCCTAGGCGAGTGCGAGAGTTGCGTTCACATAATTTCAGTCAGATGGTTCAAGGGACTATACGCCTTAACGCCCTGAACTCGAATAATTTAAATTCGAAACTGGTAAAAGACTGCGTTAACAAACTGAATGACCTGGGGCAAAGGAATAAAGTTATTCTGAGATGGGTACCAGGTCATTCTGGAATCAATGGCAACGAAAAACCCGATGAACTTGCACGGGCTGGGGCTCAAGGTCATCAGATAGGACCAGAACCCTTCTGTGGTATCTCAAAGAACCAGGCCATGCAGACCCTTAAGGGCAACTTATTTGGCGATTCAAAAAAGCACTGGTTGGTACAACCAGATCTGCTACACGCCAAATCTCTTATAGAAGGCTACTCACAAAAACGAACTGCCGAGCTTCTTGAGCTTAGCAGGACGAACATCTGTGCGATAGCCCGCGCCTTAACCGGCCACTGCAAACTAAACAGGCACCAATTTCACATGAAACTGAGTGACACTGATGTTTGCCGGTACTGCAATCAGGAGAGGGAGACGCCGAAGCACCTTTTGTGTGAATGCGGGCCCCTTATCCACAAACGCAGTGTCCATCTGGGCCGACACATTATTCGCCCGGAGGAGATTAAAACTCTAAAAGCTAGAGAGCTAAGGAGTATTCTAAATTTCTTGGAAGCCTCCGGGCTGAAAGAGTTACTCTAACAAGGTGGCGAGTCACAATAGATCTTTTAGGTCGCAGTGACTACATCCCCTACACTACGGGTGATGCATAGCCCCTTATTTTCTAAATAATAATAATAGTTATAACTATTTTAACTTTGTCACTACAACATGACCTTTATAACTTTTTTAGCCGGCACGATATCAATGTCGACTTTTCAAATCTTAAAATGTCTAAAATGACTGGACTATAATTATGTAATCAAGTTACTTACTGTTTGGATGAAACATTTCACAAATAAACTGCATTTTAGGTGGGCTCAGAGGATAGTCTGGCGGGAAGACTAATTTTGCTGGAAAGATGCCACCTTCAAAACATGTTCCCTCTGGACCACTGTAAAAGATAATTTATTTATTTTAATAACTATTTAGTTATTTAATACTTTTTAGGGTTCCGTAGTCAACTGACGGACAGACAGACATGGCGAAACTATAAGGGTTCCTCCCTTATAGTTTCGCCATGTCTGTCTGTCCGTCCTCGCCTAATCTCTGTGACCGTTAGCACTAGAAAGCTGAAATTTTGTACCAATATGTATATCAATCACGCCTACAAAGTGGTAAAGTAAAGATTGG
This sequence comes from Mythimna ferrago, assembly GCA_910589285.2. Classification (NCBI taxonomy): domain Eukaryota; kingdom Metazoa; phylum Arthropoda; class Insecta; order Lepidoptera; family Noctuidae; genus Mythimna; species Mythimna ferrago. Next base: position 11,252,669 of record OU342673.1, on the reverse strand, counting down.
AAAAAAATGTTTTATTAGGGTAGCCCCCCCCTATATGTAAAGTGGGAAGTGTTTTTTTTTTATTTCAACCCTAACGTGTGATATATTGTTGGATAGGTATTTGAAAATGAATAAGGGTTTACTAAAATCATTTTTTGATAATGTCAATAATTTCGGAAATAATCGCTCCAAAAGTAAAAAACAATGTGTCCCCCCCCCCCTTAACTTTTGAACCATAAGTTTAGAAAATATGAAATAAATCTGACAAGTAGAACTTTATAAGGACTTTCTAGGAAAATCATTTTGAACTTGATGGAAAGAACAGTTTTTGTACAAAAAAGACAAAAAGGTTGTACAAAATAATTTCTGGACTAAGTTTGTAGTATAATCGTATATGCAAGCATCTTTTTTAACTTCGTTTACATATTTTATTATCCTGAACGTATCTTCTTTCAAACAAAAAAAGAATTATTAAAATCCGTTCTCGCAATCTAAAATTACCACTGAAAACTTCTTCTGGTACCTATGTACTAATTAGTAACCCAATTCCCCGAGAGATGGCGCTGTACTTTTAGGATTTTTCCTGAGTTGATGGGGTCGGGTATTATCGAATTGTTCGGTTGGTCTCTCATTGGCATTGGGGGTATTATCTTATAACTACATAAAACTTCTGTCAGGAACATGCTAAGGCAATTTAGAACAAAACTAAAATTCTTTTTTTTAACGCCTTCTATCAAAATGTTAAGGTAAAAACTAGTTCATAAATGGTTCGATAGATGGCGTTGCGTAATGACGTCATCTTTTTAAAAGTCGATGTTAAGATTTTCCGTGTTTTCATGACCTACCGTGGTAAATAATCGTTGCTTCTTAAATATATTCGTAATTTTACGAGTGCACAATCGCTGAAATTTCTACTACTTGCAGACTGTTTTAGTTATCACCGTCCTTTGTGGGCCCGTTTTTAGGTTTCCGTATTTATTAGGGTTCTTTACTTAGTATGTCAACGTAATGAACGTAACAAATAGCCTTTTTAACCGACTTCTAAAAAAGGAGGAGGTTCTCAATTCGGATGTTTTTTTAAACTCATAGTGGGAACACTTATTGTGACGGACGGGAAACTACGGAACCCTACACTGAGCGTGGCCCGACACGCTCTTGGCCGGTTTTTAAACTCATAAGTGGGAACACTTATTGTGACGGACGGGAAACTACGGAACCCTACACTGAGCGTGGCCCGACACGCTCTTGGCCGGTTTTTTTCTTATTTTTTTACTTTATCATTTTCATGGAAGCAACATGTAATAGATATCTAAGTATAAGAAGCGTGTAGTAAGTTTGCAATGGCGTAGCAGGTAGTCCCATCCTGTATCAAAAAATTATTGAAGGTTTTTTTTTAAACAGTTTAAAGCAAAAATAAATATGTATTAGCAAAGACAGTGAGACGGATTTGCGATAGGCCACGACGGAGATGGCTAGCAGATTAAATGCTACGAATTTTTGCACATGTCGAGGCTAGGAGCCCTATATCATTGATAAGACTTATAGGCTGGTGGCTAAGCCTCTGCTGGTATGCTGTTAAAATATACCTTTTAATTTGTATTTCACTTTCAAATTAACAAGACAAAGTATGATGAAAACAGTTGTTATATTTGAAAACAATCATTAAATGGCAGCATCAGCAGTAGCGGATTAAAGCAGTGCAGGGTCTGTAGCAAATTTGTCCAAGGGGCCCCTGTGTAGACCTATTTAGTACAATAATTTATTATGCATTCTTATACTACTACATTTTTATTCCCAATCAATAAACCAGTTGTTTTTAAGATTGGGTAAGGGATGTGCAAAGTATGGTAATGAGGAAAATCTAGGACCACCTTAATCAATTAAATTCAGCTGTATTCGGATATTTCAAAATTATGTAAATTTGACTAGATTTTTCTTGTGTTCAAATTCAGGATCCCCGAACACGTGGGGCGCGCGAATGCGCGGGGTCTGCAGCATTTACTTCTAGAGAGGCTGCCATTCGGCCCCTAAAAATTGAATGGCAGCCCCTAAACATAAAATTACTCTAGCATACTACTTTTTTGTGCTACTTAAATAATAAAAGTGTAAGGCACAATGAAAATCACTTTATCCCTTCAACAATACACATCCCACTGAATGAGTTCTCAATCAGACCAATTTTTCAATCTATGAAGCAATGCACTCTGCATTATTGTCAAGATGCAGCTTCTAATGCTATACAAAGCTGTAATGATGTAGTAATCGATGTACAAAAATAATGCTGGATGAAAAGATCCTCGAACAGGCGGAAGCAATCTCAAGAACTATAGACCAGCCTGGAGGCTGGGCGTTGCCGGGCATCAGTTGGATCAACGGTGTTCCAGGGTGCGGCAAGACCACTTGGGTGATTGATAACTTCGATAGGGACCACGACGTCATAGTCACTACGACAACCGAGGCGGCGAAAGACCTGCGGCAAAAGTTAGCGCACAAAATTGGTGAAGACAACAGAACCAAAGTGCGCACGCTGGGCTCAATTCTATCGAACGGGTGCAAAGAGTCACAAAAATGCAATCGCATTCTCGTTGACGAGGCTCTTATGAACCATTTCGGGGCCATTGCGATGGCAATCCGGTTGTCGGGCGCAAGTGGCGCGGTCCTTGTCGGAGATATTAATCAACTGCCCTATCTGGACAGGGAAAATCTTTTCCATATTAGTTACGCCCGTCCGGACTCAGTGGTGACCATCAGCCACGAACTGCCCTGCACGCACCGGAATCCAATGGATGTCGCATATGCCCTAGGGGAGGTGTACCCCGGCATATACTCGTCAAAGAACCAGGTCCACTCCTTACAGCTAAGAAGGTTCACGGGCGCGCATATTCCCAACACTCTTCCCAATACGCTTTTCCTGGTCCACACGCAGGAGGAGAAGAAGACCCTCATTGACCAGGGTTATGGGGTTGGGGTTGGATCATGCGTCCTAACTATACACGAAGCTCAGGGGCTTACCAGCGAGACGGTCGTCATCTTGAATGCAAAATCCATTAACATCCGGATTCACAGCAGCGTCCCCCACGCAGTTGTGGCAGTCTCCAGACATACTGCCCGCTGCGTGTACTACGCCGACAACGCAGACGACGCTATTGGCAGGTTTGTGAGGAGGGCACAGGAGGCGTCGACCAGGGACATTATTAACGCTAACTTGAAGATCGCTATGCAGCATCGGGACAAAACAGTCGTCGAGGCACTGATTCGCCTGCTTAGGCAATAACGGGCTGAAGTAGCTTTGGACGACGCGGGTATTGCTCGGGCGGTTGGTTTTTAACGTAAAACAGCGACCGGTCTTGGGGAGGATAAACAGCGGTTGAAGACATTTACATAAACATAGCGTTACCTGTATTATGAAACTCAGTGGAAAAAAAAATGCAAATGTCCTACCTACCAGAATAAAAAGAAAAAAAAAAAAGGAGTCTGACACTGCCCAGACTGGCTCGTTTGTGAGGCAGCCTGGCCGTCCACGAGGATTTCCCACTCCTGCCGAAAAAAAAAAAAAAAATACTATACAAAGCACAAGTCCGTTCGTGTATGCAGTACTCCAGCCACATATGGGTTGGTGCTGCAAAATGCCACCTGGCAGCTTTGGACTCTGTGGAAAGGCGTGCGAAGAGACTATTTGGCGATCCAGATTTGACTGAGTCCAATCTACAAAGTCTTGAGCACAGGCGAAGGGTAGCCAGCCTTTCGGTGTTTTACAGGATGCACTTTGGAGAGTGTGCGCAGGAATTACATGACTTGATTCCACCATCTCACTTCTACCATCGGACAAGCCGACGAACGGCGAGTATCCACCCTAATGTTGTTGAAACCTCTACGGTCCGGACCAAGCGTTTCGCCTCGTCGTTTATACCGCGTACATCGAGGGACTGGAATAATTTGCCTGCTGCGGTCTTAGCGTCTCATTATAATTTAGGTATCATTAAGGCAACAGTGAATAGGCTCTTAATAAACTAGTGCGCCTCACCATCAACGATTGCATCACTGCTTACCATTAGGTGGGATCGCAGTCAAGCACTAGTTTAAACCAATAAAAAAAAAAAAAAACATGAATGAAATGGAATTCTCTGCCGGTCTCTGTTTCCAGATGCTATAACCTCTTGACTTAAACACCCCTAGTGTTTAAGTCAAGAGTGAATAGGTTGCTTATAAGCAAGCATGCTTCATCCTTGGTCACATCATTGCTTACAATCAGGTCAAAAGCGAGTTTATCTATAATAATAAAAAAAGTTGTAGTAATATGAAATTAGTAATGGGATGGGGTGCAGCATCCTTAGCTTAAGTTGGCAACAACAACAAAAAAATGTAGTTGTAAACATAACTGTTGAACAAAGGGCCCTTGGTTTAATTCCTGGGTTGGGCAAAATGTGCTACAGGGTTTTTCAAATAAGAATAACACTTTTACAGCCCAGTGTTTGGAAGTTGATGGCATGACACCATCACCTCCAAAAGTGTGTGATCTCTCCCTGGACGTGTCTGATTGCCATTTTATCAGACTAAGATGTACAGAGAGAAGCGACCACCAGCGTTCGCATAGATTATAAGGATGTTTCACACTACACCGTGTCGCGACCGGGCCGTACCCGGTCAGACATTATGGTATACTTTTTGAATGAAGTAATTCATGCCTGACCGTGGCTCGGCCGTACGCCGCCGGGACTCGGCCGTGACACGACGTTGAAATGTCGGTGGCACGTCGATGGGAGATATAGGCTTTTGAAATCTTGGAATTCTTTTTGTTATGTCGTGTTTTACTGTGTCAAGTAAAAAGTGAAGCAAATTCTCCTTCTGCTTCTCGCTTTCTCCAGGTTGGATGTACACCCCATCTTCCTTTAAGTAGTTTTGCTCTGTTTATCCAATACTTTGTGATTGATGGCAATTGCAATAGCTGCCAATTCAAATTGTGAAATTTGCCTATTTACTTAAGCGAGCTAACAAAAACCACATAGCACAGATATAGTAGTCAGGCGCACGGTGGACGTGCCCCAGCCCGGTCACGACACAGTGTAGCGTGAATCATCCTTAAAATATTAAAATATTTAATTTATAGGGTATGTATCCAAGAATGTAAATAAGAAGTTCTTCATTGTCTGTGAATATAGAAAATAAGCAAACCTTTCCTATAATATAAAAATGAATCTGTAAATGTGCTGCTAAGCACAAATCTCAAGAACAGCTGAATCAATTTCACTAATTCTTTTATTGTTGTGTTTGTTATTGTGAGAAGGTCCTTATGGAAAAAAAAGAAAATTAGGGTAGTATAGGGTAGAGTAGGGTATAGTAGGGTTGAGCAGGGGAGAGTAAGGTAGAATAGGGTAGAGTAAAGTATAGTAGGGTGGATTAGGGTAGAGCGGGAGCGAAGACACGGGCAAAAGCTAGTTCCCTATATATACCTACTTAAATGTGTGGTCTGACAGGTTATGCACACACTTGTATACACTATAATAACTCTAGTTTTTCTTTTCTTTATGTAAAATAATGCTGCACACTAGGAATTACTTCCGTATAGTGGTACATACACAAGACATTCATACCCAGAACATCTATCTGTAGACCATACAAATATGTTCCATATGGAAAGTGAATTAATCACTTAAACAATGCGCCAACCACACCGTCAAATAACTCGTAGGTACTTGGCTCTTTTAGGATTGGCCACCATGATCGAAATTTGGTTGAAGGAATATTATTTTTAAATAAAAAAGTACTTGAAATCAAAATCTTACGTTATTAGTGCCTCCCATTCAAAGAAATTTTCTTCATTGATTGGTCCAGCAATTATACCTTCCGGGGGGTTGAGAGTTAGCTCTGGAAAGTAAAAAAAAAACATCAAGTAATTTTATCTTTTTGTAAACTTTTTTGACTATCTGTCATGAATTATTATTTTAGCAATACTAACTCAAGGTTACGAAAAATTATAGTAATCATATTAAAGAATTATACAGAAATCTATTAGATGTTTTTGTGAAGGAAAAATATTGTCCCTAATAAAATGATTAAAAAAAATGAAAAACAACTAAATCTCTGACCTCACTTCTAAATCAATTAGTCCCTATCGTACAGATTAAATATGTTCGTAATGAATATAATCATACCGCGTATGCATTTTCACATTCTGTTGCTAACCAAAACATGTCTAAACATTAAGTTTCATTTATTACATTTAAGTTTGTTTTAATGAAAAAGAGTTGTTTAAATCATTAAGTCATTTGAAATTAAACATTCTGTTATAAATAATTGGCAAAGATTTAAATACCTAGTGAAAGTTTACGTTCAAATTGTAATCATGAAAACACTAGTTGGAGTTGTACTCACGTTTATATTCTGCCATAAGCCGTCTCAGTGCTGACCCAGCCATTATTTTTAAGCAGTCCCTATAGTAAAAATAATTTCATTGAGTCTAAAATTTCGCCAAATCCTTAACCGTTCCGCTATGCTGTCAGTGATTCTGTCACGGAAAAGAGAATACGAATAAAATAAACATTTGGCCCGTTTGGCACAATTGGCACTGATATCATCGTTGACATTGACAGTAGAAAATGGACGCGTTGCAGATACATGACCAAAGACTACCTACAATACCGTCTATGTCATAGAGTCCGTCTAATGAAAGCGTGACCTGAGAAAAGGAGGTTACAACCAAAAATTTTGAATGTGGTATTATTGAAATAATAGGAGAAAAGAGTTTTGATACTAGAGTATTTTTTGTATTTATGACAATTGTATAATAGTTAATCCTAGTCAAAAACATGTGTGTAGACTTAATTATTTGGTGGGTGTATGGTAAACGTCAATAACACACAAAATGTTAGTTATTATCCCAATTTATTTTATTTTATCTGATCTCTCAAATGTCGCTATATAATATTCAAATAATATTATTTATTTACCATTTGGCCTTCTGGCAAGAATGCCAAGTGCACAACACCGCGATAGTCAAATAAAATGGTCAACATGATTTCAACTTCATCACGTCTCGCCAACACTAATAATGTGTTTCAAGATTGTTGGGTTAGAATCGATTCGTTTTAGCATAGAGAAAATTCAGGTCTTTTGGGATTAGTCAAGTGGGAACATGTTTTATACTCCAATGATTGTTTCAAATGATACGGATCGACTCGTGAGACACAAGAGACAAAAGTTCAACAGCTTTCAAACTTGAACTAGGATTTCAGTCACTGTTTCCTTCACTTTCGCAACTTTAACTTCAGTTGAAGATTTTGATGCACTATCAGACAAAGTGACGCAAATCTTTCATTACATCTCAACTGCTTTTGAACGCATTCTACCACTCACTAGCATGTGTTTTTAATTAAGTCGATTCACCATAAGCCTTCTTTGTTCGATGTTTTTGTCCATTATGAAATTCGCAATATGTCAGATTATCTAAAAATATAAGAAGAAAAAAAAAATATAATTATATCCTAAATATAACTATCTAATAATATTAGTCGACAAGGATCAAGATTATAACGTCATACTAACTTAAAAAAACAGAAATCGTATGTAAACATTGTTAGTTTTCATTGAAAATACCTTCTTTCTCTTCTTGTTTTTGTTTGAACTCATTAACTGTAAAGTATAAATTATAATCTGTAGCAACATTATATAGTCTGTGGTCTATGGCCTCCTGTACTCCGTTATTCCTCTTGCTAATAAATGCCGCTCAATTATTTCTATAACTTTAATTTTAAAGAACCTCGACCTTACATGGTGTCAGAAGTGATCTTAAGTTCAGCAAACGTCGAAATAAGAGAGAAAGTTGCAAAATGACAACGAACGACGCAGTATCTGGCATAAAGCCGCCAGCTAACCTACAAATAGACTCGGACAAATCAACGTGCTGGAAAAAATGGTCCCAACAATTTGAGTGGTATGCCACCGCCATTCAATTGGACAAAAAGCCAGCCGAGGTTCAGGCAGCAACATTTATGGCTGTGATAGGTCCAGATGCGATCGAAATATATAACAGTTTCAACCTCAGTGACGCAGATGAAAAAAACCTCCAACTTATCAAAGATAAGTTCACCGAGTACTTCGCGCCAAAGACGAACATATCTTTCGAAAGGTACATATTTTTCAAGATTGAACAAAACGAAGACGAACATTTCAACGAGTTTTTGACTAGAATCAAAACACAAGCTAGTAAATGTGAATTCGACACGCTGCTGGACGAAATGTTAAAAGATAAAATAGTTTTTGGAATCAGATCAAACCAAGTCAGAGAAAAATTACTGACAGAAGATAAACTAGACTTGAGAAAAGCAATAACTATTTGCAAAACGAGCGAACAAGCTTCCAAACAGTTGGACGAATTTGAAGACAAAAATAAAACAAACAAAGTCTTAGCTGTGAAAAAAAATGCCAAAAAAGAGCAAAACAAAAAATATGATTGCAAAAGATGTGGTACAAACCACAAACCCAGAGAATGCCCAGCGTTCAACAAGCCGTGTGCCAAGTGCAATAGAAATGGTCATTTTGCTAACATGTGCCGTTCTAAGAAGAAGTATGATACTAAACAGAAAAATAGAGTGAACACATTAGAAGAAACCTCAAATTCTGAAGATGATGTATACATATCTGCTATAAGCACCGGAGACAAGAAAAACTGGACAGAAAAAGTCCAAGTTGGGAATGTGAAGTTTAATGTCAAACTAGATACAGGAGCTGAGTGCAATGTATTACCAAAACACTTGATGGACAAAACAAAGGCGAGCTTGAAACAAAGCCGTACAAAAAACTTAATAAGTTACACAGAAGACAAAATGGCAGTTCTAGGCGAAACGGAGCTGTTATGTAAGTTGAAAGATGAAGAAACAAAAATAATATTTAAAGTAGTTCAAGAAAAAGTCACACCAATTCTAGGACTCAATACCTGTGAAAAATTAGGACTAATCGCAAGAGTCAAAACATTGAAGGAAAGTCAATGCACAGATGACATTTTCAAAGGTTTAGGCTGTTATAAGGATTATGAGTATGATATCGACCTGATCGAGAACCCAAAACTCGAGATAAAAATGTCAAGAAGAATTCCACATGCCATAAGAGATGAGGTAAAGCAAGAACTTGACAGGATGGTGAGCTTAGATGTCATAAAACCAGAAACAGAGCCTACTCCTGCTGTGAGTCCCATGGTAGTTGTCAAACAAAAGGGTAAAATAAGAATTTGTATAGATCCCTCAGATGTAAACAAAAATATTCTGAGACGTCATTTTCCACTTACCACAATAGAAGAAATTTCAGCTGACATCCAAGGTGCTAAATTCTTTGCATTATTAGATTGCACAAAAGGATTCTGGCAAATCAAGCTATCAGAAAGAACACAAAAAATACTAACATTTGCTACCCCATGGGGAAGATATTCTTTCAAAAGATTACCTTTTGGAGTATCATCAGCACCTGAAATTTTCCAAGAAATCTTAACAAATCTGCTCAGTAAATTAAAAAACGTGAGAGTATCCATTGATGATATATTTATACATGCAAAAACAAGAGAAGAACTACGCAAAACTGTGAGTGAAGTCATCGAAGTACTGAAGAAATCAGGCTTCAAACTTAACAAAGATAAGTGCATTTTTGAAGCACAAAGAATAAAATTCCTTGGCCACATTGTTTCAGCCAATGGATTAGAAGCAGACCCAGAAAAAGTGGAAGCTATACAAGCAATGAAAACGCCAACAAACAAAACAGAGCTCCAGAGACTACTAGGAATGATCACATACTTAAATAAATTCATTCACAACATGTCAGAATTAACAAATCCATTAAGAGAATTGCTACATAAAAATTCAAGTTTTACATGGGAAATTCATCATGAAGAAGCTTTTAATAAAATAAAACAAGTACTTCAGAGTCCTCCAGTTCTGAGACTATACGATGTAAACAAACCCGTAACTCTAACTGTAGACGCCAGTTCGAAAAATCTTGGAGCTGCACTTCTTCAAGAAGGACAACCAATAGCCTATGGAGCGAGAGCATTGACCAAATCTGAACAAAATTATCCACAGATTGAGAAAGAAGCACTTGCTATATTGTTTGGTTGCAAAAAGTTCCATGAATATGTCTATGGTAAAGAACTGACAGTGGAGTCAGATCATAAACCACTTGAAACAATTTTCAAGAAAAATATACAATCTGCTCCAGCAAGGTTGCAACGTATAATGTTCAATATTGCACCATACTCACCAAAAGTCATATTTAAAAAGGGCACAGAAATACCCCTAGCAGACTTTCTTAGTCGCGACTGTGATGCTTCTAACCTAAAATACGAAAAAGAAGAAAATTTGAAAGTTGCAGTAATTTTACCTATGTCATTAGATGCTAAAGAAGAATTAATTATTGCCACAAAAGAAGATCCACATCTACAATTACTTCTTAAAACAATAATGCAAGGATTTCCAGATAATGTCAACAAACTTCCCACAGAACTACAACATTACTTTAACTTTAAAGAAGAACTTAGCTATCTCAAAGGAATTATATTCAAAGGTGACAAAATCGTTGTGCCAAAATCACAAGTTCCTAAAATGTTAAAGAATATTCATCAAGGACATCTTGGTATACAAAGCTGTTTAAGAAGAGCCCGACAATTCATTTACTGGAAAGGACAGTGTGATGATATTATAAAACTAGTCAAAGGTTGCCGTGTCTGTGAACAAACACAAAGAGACAATATCAAAGAAACGGTGCTAGTCAAAAAGATTCCTACACTTCCATGGCAAATAGTTGCATCAGATTTATTTGAATTGAAAGGAAAAGCTTACCTGGTAATATGTGACAGTTACTCTGGATATTTAGATGTTCAACAGCTTAAAGGTCAGTCATCACTTGAAGTGATTGAACAACTTAAAAAATGGTTCTCTACACATGGAGTACCAGAAGAACTACAAACCGACAATGGAACACAGTATATGTCCAAAGAATTCAAGATCTTTCAAAAAGAGTGGAAATTTAACCATGTCACATCTAGTCCACATCACCATCAAGGTAATGGGCTTGCTGAAAAAGCAGTCCAAACAGCAAAGAACATACTAAGAAAATGCAACATTGACAAGTCAGATGTTCAACTCGCTTTGTTGAATTGGAGAAATACACCTAGAAATGATCAATTAGGTTCACCTAACCAACGACTTTTCAGCAGAATAACTAGATCTCCAATACCTACCAGTGATATTAAATTAAAACCGAAAGTAATACAAGGAGTCACAGCTGAACTACAACGGTTAAGAGAAAAACAAACTAAATACAGTAATCAACATACTACAAAACCAGTCAATTTTGAAATCAATGACAAAGTCAGACACAGAGTTGCTCATCGACACTGGGAAGGGGCCAAAGTGATAGAAAAGCCTGAAAGTCTTCCAAGGTCCGTGATAATCCAAACAGATAAAGGCCAAACATTTCGAAGAAACTCCAGTCATCTCCACAAGACACAAGCAGACATAACCAGCAACAGAGTTGTAGTACCTGAAACTAAATACACAGATGAATCGGTAGTGGAACAAGTTCCACCACAAGCTCGATCACCGGCTGCTCCTAAGTCACCCCCAGCATCAACACATGCATCACCACACACTGCCAATCATGTGCAGGAGTCCAGCCTGGCCCGCCCATCAACAGCACCACGAACATCACGATTTGGTAGAATAATCAAACCAATTAACAGACTTGACCTTTAATAGAATTATTTTTATTAACACTATTTATGTATCTTGATACTTACAATAATGAGCTGTGCTGTGTAATGTATCTTAACTTGTAACTATATAATTAGCATATACTTGTTCGGTGAAATTAAAGAAATCAATATTCCAAATGTTAAAGTCATAGCACTGTAAGTTTAAGTTTGCTAACTAATGTTTTCAGCTCTTTCAGCTGTTTACAAAGAAAGGGAGATGTAAAGTATAAATTATAATCTGTAGCAACATTATATAGTCTGTGGTCTATGGCCTCCTGTACTCCGTTATTCCTCTTGCTAATAAATGCCGCTCAATTATTTCTATAACTTTAATTTTAAAGAACCTCGACCTTACATTAACCATAGTGTGCAGCAGTTTTTGCACGTTACTGTTTATTGTTTTTCCCATAATTAAGCAATAATTCTTGAAAAATAAATATCTGTTTCCAAAACTGACAATTGCAACCATAGACTTTGACATGATTTTTTTTGTTAGTTTTATTGTTAGTTTTCATTGAAAATACCTTCTTTCTCTTCTTGTTTTTGTTTGAACTCATTAACCATAGTGTGCAGCAGTTTTTGCACGTTACTGTTTATTGTTTTTCCCATAATTAAGCAATAATTCTTGAAAAATAAATATCTGTTTCCAAAACTGACAATTGCAACCATAGACTTTGACATGATTTTTTTCGGCAAAACAATGTTGCCAATTTAATTTAAAAAAAAAACTCCAGGTTACGCTTTCAGTAGACGCACTCTAGTAGAGGTCAGTGGTCTTTGGTCTACCATCACTTTATTAGAGAACTAAACGTTTATACTGGAACAGGTTTTTGGAATAGGTCTGTGCAAATACTTTTAGTTTTCACTTAGCGATACCGAACACTCAAATATTTTTATCAGATTAATATTGTTTCACAGCACAACAAAGGGCAATGGGTACTTTAGTATGGACTCCACCGTACTCAGTGGGGATCTAAAAAAACCACTTTTGGAGAATAGTATTAGGATAAAAATATGAATCGTGTTAAAAATCGCAAAATGGTCACGAATTAGCATTTCAAAAAAATGAACAATAAAAACAACATTCTTAATTTGCAATTCACCTATTTGACAGTTTTTTTGACAGACGGGCCTATTTGATAGCACATTCGCATAATAATTCGCTTATTATCCGATTCATAATCTAGAGTTCATTGGCAGAATCATAAGAAGTAACTGAAGAGCAACATCTTACAATTCATTCAATATAATAATTGCATAAAGATCATAAGCAGGCAGGAATTCGGGAAATGATTTGCTTTTACATGAATTGCTAATGTGACCACTTTAGGCCCACTGTAATAAATTATGATCACAGACTAAGCAGAGATATTGGGATAAAGGTTATTTGGAGACCGATTCATGGTATACATGAAATTTATGCTTTATAAATTTCTTGAAAGTTTCGAATGTTACATTGAATAAAAAAAACAGTATTGGAAAGAAACGGGAATTTTTCCTGCTTTTTTCCACGCTAGACTGACCAAACGTTCCTAGGCATTACCTACATAAGTTATAAACTCTGTGTTTTCAAACGATATAAGTACACAATTTAATTCGGTTTAAAACCAAACTCACACACTGACACACACTCGTTGACTTCGTCATTCATGAACGTGAACGTGTTCGTCCGCGTAGAAGTCGAAAATGTTGCTATTAGGTTTTTTGATTGATTTTGTTTTATTATAATCAATATCTCTTGCCCGTGACTTTGTTCGCGTATAAGTTGGAAATATTTGTAAAGTCTAAGTAGGTATATAACACTGTTAGGCAGTGCGTACTGTGCTTAAAAAACATTCCTTATTACAATTCGACCCAAAACTCCATATGGATAAGCGACGGAAGGGTAGGGTATGCCAAACTCAAACTGTTAGAACAGCGTACTCGCATAACTTCTTCCTCTTTCTTGGACCTTTTAAGCTATTGCATAGCTTCTATCGCGGGCCTTGAGCGTGGAGACCGAATCCAGAAATTCCGTATCGAAAATAACCTAACAACCCCCACTCATTTGTTTTTTGAGCGTGGTGACCAACAATCAATCAAAATTCAATTCAATGTGTGAAAGTGTAACTTCAATTAATATCAAAGAAAAAAAAATAATAATTGCATAAGTTGATAAAAATGCTATGCAATAGCTTTACGCGGCAGTCCCCGAGTGCCACACGTCTTTTTTTTTAATTTTTAATTTAAAAATACTAAGAATTTAGATACGGATTTGTGAATGTTGTGCACGCCTTTTGTTTTGTTTGCACTGTACAATCTTCTGAATGTTAAATGGAAAAATATTGTAAACAAATTGTTGGTGTGCCTTAATAATAAAATAAAAATAAAGTAAAAAATAAATAACTAACACACGTGCCACTACCAGTGATCTCAAATTTCAAACTAACAATTTGTGCACCCTAGTGGTAGTGGAGCTAGACCAGCAGTCAAGCATTTTTATCTTCAATATAATCCCCCAACTTATATGTCAACTGAACTGAACTTGTATGTTGCTTGCCTACATTATGTGCGTTTAACTTTTCGAATACTATTAGATACACAATAGAAAGACAATGAGAGAGAACGCTGGCGTTCGCTTGGAGTTTAATAAATTAACGCAAGATTTAAATTTCGACATTGGCCTCCCCCAAGTGTCGCCACAATGATCGCCTGTGCGTCCCGCAACTATCGGATTCCTGTAACCTTGAAGATATCCCCACGAGAACCAAGGTTGCCGACATAGCACGAAGAATCACTAAACTCAAGTGGCAATGGGCACGGCACATTGCTCGCAGAAGGGGCCCCCAATAATCAAACGTATCAACTCCGTTTAAGTAGCATACAGCTAGGGTGAACAGCTTAATTTTTTTTTAATACGGCCTCCTTTTTGTTGTACCATCTTTCGTTGGCCAGACTATATTATAGAGTTGTTGCTAGCGAGTCCGTACGAGTCATGGTGGTACGAGTTTAATTGTAAAATTTAATATTCGAAACACGTTTATTAGATATCGACTACGGTAAGAGGGTGTAGTTTTTCGTTACCAACTCATGGTAAGGGTACTGATTTGAGTACTTTGGACCATTAACTACTCGATACTTAGTTTCAAAGTATTGATACTAAAAGTACTTGGTATTGGAAAAAAGTATCGAGTAAGTACTTGTATTTACTTGTGTCGCTATGTCTATGACTGAAGTTTCTGCGTGTTGACCTTAACATTACCATAAACTAGATTAAAAATTAAATATTGCCTACGGCCATCTTCTTCACAAATTTTCATCTGTGGCATCTATCTTTGAATCTTTGACCAACAAAATGAAAAGCGGGCATTTTAAAAAAAATATTTTAATTTTTTAATGTTGTGTTTGCAATCATTAAGTATGTACTTGTGATTTAAAATGTACTCTGTGATTGCTTGTTAATTTTATTTTATCTGCGTGATTATCTAAAAGGTAACTTTTGTTACGATATCAATACATCCTCTTCACATTATGCTGGAGAATATTAAGTATTTTGTCTACAATAATATCTTTGTACACTAACAAAGAGACTTGAGCAGAGCTTTAGGAGACATTAAGTTTTCTAAACCTCATACCTTACTACTTAGATTTTTAGAAATGATCCTTTCCCCAATTATCTATGTCGAAGTCGGCGTCTAATTTAAGAAGATGCGGCTGAATACTTTAGCTTCTGCCGTTGTTTTCTATTATTATAAACAAATTTTATTTTATTGTTGTTTGATAAGGTCTACTACCGTTGTTGGCGCTTTCTGATCAGGGTGTTGGTGTTCATTCATAGTGACATTTGTCGCATAAATAGCCACAAACTAGAGCTGTGTGTTCTGGTTTTCTGTGTGGCACACGATAGCCAGAGGAGACAAGTAAGTTTTACAAGACACACAATAAAATTAGTACCTAACACTTTCTACTCTCCACTGTAAAAAATAATAATATTAAAAAGGTGATCACCCATTTTGTTTGATGATTTGCAGTAAAATAAATAAGACGGCCAGCCGGGAATGAATTATATTCCATTTACTAGTGACTGGAATAGAAATATTTCTTTGTAATACGACAATGCTGTATTGAATTCGGGAGCAAAGGTATACAACAATCTTTAAATGTACCAACATCATTTTGTGTACCTACAATTCCGTAAAATTATGCTGCACAACAAAATTGCAACTTTTGTTTGATAAATGACTTTTAGCACCTGATGTTACTTAGTTTGACGTTGATGATTCCAATTATGCCCTCAGTTTTTTTGTTACAGCTCTTGTTTACGAGTTATAGGTTTCACCGAAAATTATAGGTTTTATTATAGGTTTCATGCCACCTTCCAGGTGTGTCTATCAGACATATTATCTCTGGTTGTTCTCGTTTGGCTAACGGTGAGTATTTGCACAGACATAACCAAGTAGCCAGGATTATTCACCAGCAACTTGCTTTGAAGTACAACTTAGTGGATTTTGAGGTACCGTATTACAAGTATGTGCCCGACCCAGTTCTCGAAAATGACCATGTCACTTTGTACTGGGATCGGTCTATCATATTCATTACTGACCGGACTATTGTAGCCAATAAGCCGGACATAGTGGTGATAGACCAATTAGCGCGCCGCGCAATGATAGTCGATGTCACCATCCCGCATGACGAGAATCTCGTGAAAGCTGAGAAAGAGAAACAAATCAAATATCTCGACTTAGCACACGAGGTTGTCGACATGTGGAATGTGGACTCGGCTGTCATTGTACCGATTGTCGTGACCGCCAATGGTCTTATAGCCAAAAGCTTTGACGACCATCTGTCGAAGCTGACGTTGCGCGGCTGGATCAAGGGCCTGATAACGAAGGCAGTACTCCTCGAAACGGCTCGCATTGTGAGGAGGTTCCTGTCTCTGGAGCCCTAACCACCGGTAGCTTGGACCCTGCTCCCGTCACCGGCGGATAACTATGATTTTAATTTTGAAAGGTTTTTTCTTTTTATATGATTCTGTTAAAAAATAATAATTTAAAAATGTAATATTATATGAGTAAAAAATAAATAAAGAGATAATAATAATAATAATCATGTGCCCGACCCAGTTCTCGATAATGGCGATATCACGTTGTACTGGGGTCGGTCCATCATCACTGACAGGACTATTGTAGCCAATAAGCCTGATATAGTGGTGGTGGATTGAAGCGAGAGGCGTGCAATGATTGTTGACATATCCGTTCCGCATGACGAGAACCTCGCGAAAGCCGAGAAAGATAAACAAATCAAGTATATTGACTTGGCTCGCAAGGTTGTCGACATGTGGGAAGTGGATTCAGCGATTATTGTACCGATAGTCGTTTCAGCCAATGGCTTAATAGCCAAGAGCCTCGACCAACACCTCAGGAGGCTCTTGCTCTTGCGACTGGATCAAGGGCTTGATTCAGAAATCGTTACTTCTGGACACGGTTCGTATAGTCAGGAGGTTCCTTTCTCTGGAGCCCTGACCGCCGGTAGCTTGGACCCTATTCCCGATACCGGTGTGACATTATTTTTTATATTTTTAAATGTTTTTTTAAGGAATATTTAAAAATGTAATTAATATGTTAAAATGGATAATAAAGGAAATAATAATCAATTTATTTCAGGCAACATGTACCCATATCATAAATACCTTAGAGACTAACATACATAATTACTTATTATAAATCACTTTGTTACTAAACAAGATTTAAAACTACGTTAGTATAACACTTCACTTCGCACCATTCTGTCTTTGTGCTGTCCTATGGTATTTGTCCGCGGAAGACGGGACACCACGCCCTGGGGCCAAAAGTCTTTTTCCATAACAATGTGCAGAAAACAGTTCGGTACTCGCACCACAAATGCCTTAAAATTGACATACCGGTGCGACTCCAGCAACTGCACCCCCAGTGTGTACTTCAACTTTTGGCGCACGTACTCGACGATGTCTGTGCGACTCCAGCAACTGCACCCCCAGTGTGTACTTCAACTTTTGGCGCACGTACTCGACGATGTCTTCCACCTTTGTGGTGTAAAGCAGGCGGGAGATGTACACCAGCGTGTTCGGCTGAGCGGCAAGCACACTCGTACTAGGAGTAACTGGTATTGTTGGAGCATTCATAATAGCTCTCTGCATTCAGTTTCAGCAAGAAAATCAAATAAAAGAAAGATCTTTTCAACTAAATTAGACATACTTACGGGTGTCGAAAGCTGGATTTATTGCTATGATCCGGAAACCAAAAGACAATCTGCTCAGTGGGTGTTTCCTTACGAGGAGTTGCCAACAAAATTGAAGAGAGGTCGAAGTGTAGGAAAAACATGGTGCCCTCATTCGGAAGGACCGGTCATTATGCGACAATTGTTTTAGAAGATCAAAAGTCAGTTACTGCAGAGTGGTATACTAACAAATGTTTGCCACTTGTCTTGGAAAAAGTTCGAGAGAAACGACCTCGAAGTAGGATCCTCCTTCACCACGACAACGCCTCCTCGCACACCGCCGGGCGAACGATCGACTAGCTATTCATTTGGCGTCGTCAGACGTGGAATGGTTGGGTTACCCGCCATATAGCCCCGACCTCGCACCTTCCGATTTTTATTTATTCCCGAAAATAAAAGAAAAACTTCGAGGAAAACATTTTATGGACTCCAAGAAAGCAGTGGCTGCGTTCCAGAAGGCCATTGAAGAGACCCATAAGGACGAGTGGGCAAAGTGCTTTTGCGAATGCAGCGATGTGTTGATGTGAATGGAAACTATTTTGAAAAGATATAATAAAAATAATAACTTGCTAGTTTGCTCAGTTTTTGATTTTTTAAGAACTTTCAGTGTCACCCTCGTAAGAGCACTGTGCATGAGTGGTATCAAGAATTCGAGTAGTCAAAAATCTAAAATTTAAAAAACATAAATACCCTACTGTGTGCTGTGTACGTGCGAGTTTTGGGAACGTTACATTAATGTACTCTTTATTGTTAATAAACAAATAAAGGAGCTTAAAATTAATGTGATGTACCAATGGGCATCATCATATTAATTTTAAGCTCCATCAAGCAGCGTTTATCATCTTTGATAGTCTTGTATCCTCACTTTTTTTTGGTCATGTATGCCGTCGAGGAGAGGTGACTATTGAGCGACTTGTGGTCCAGGGAAAGGTTGAGGGTACCAGGCCACGACGAAGCTTGCCTATGAGATGGACCGACCAGATAAAAGGCTCTTAGCATCACGGCGGTAAATGGCTCAACATCACTACACGAATGCACGACGAAGGCGGCCATCAGAGAGGAGTGGCGGTGTGTTATGGAGCTTGCCACCAACACCTGAAGTAATGACCACGACCATTCTGTCAACAGTAATACCGACAAAGAAGAAGATTTTTTCCAGATAGTCTTTGGAAGGATTTGACAATAAAGAAAAGATATGCAGGCAGTTCCTGCTGTGACCACTATTTCCAAAATTTTGAACAAGAAAGGTTTTTGTTTTCAGGCTTGAAATCATCAAATGATTTCTCCAGTATTAGGGTGGAGTATGTCCTCCCATGCTTGTCAAACTTTTAGTGGCTAAGATTATACAAAAGTGTCTTTCAGTTTCCCTTTGCGTTCTAGAATCACGGGTTTCCTTTTCAGAAATTCTCCGTGGCCCTAGCGGGCATCGTCCCTGTTTGGCCCCTACGGTTTTGCTATTTTAGTTTTGTATTTTTTTGCGCTGCACGTGGTACTCTACGCGCCATCGACGACTCGGCTGACTCGGTCCTGATAGCTACTGGATGGGCGGACTTGCGCCTGCGGTGGCCGGGGATCGCCCTACGACACACAATAGTAACACCCGGGCGTTTATTCCACCTCAATCCGATACGGGAACTACCCGAACTTACGCGCCTGTTGCTACTTGGCGCCCCTCCAGCCACGTATCAAAGAGGGGACTTACTGCCATGATTGAGGTAACTAATTATAAAGGCTGATTATGCTATAATGCTAATATTATTCTTTCCAGCTTTCAAAGTGAAAAGGGTGTATGGCGAGGATTTCCTAGTTGAATTACATATAAGTAACGACGCGATACTCGTATAAACAGAATTCGCAAACATGGAACATGTTGAAGAAAACGTTTCAGCATCAGAGTCGTTAATGCTACTGCCACGAAATCCTGTAAGTATTCAAAGGTGCCTAATTTAACCACAAAACAGTTCTAGCCAATATCAGACACATAGCAAGAGCTACGGGCCCCACGCATTAGGTGGAGGAGGGGGGAAGGCCTCATCGTTACCTTAGGGCACCGCTGTTTGCTGCTGCAAGCCCTACGCTGGCTTAATCTGTTACTGTTTTGGACGAATCATTATTTAATAGATTGTACGAAAGAAACCAACTAATCAGAATCAGACATGACATCAGACCCTGGGTTACCCACAACTTTCAGATGTTAATAATTTTTGAAAACACATAATACAATTTGGTTATAACACTCCATATACCTTACCTTAACTATATTATCATCATCATCGTCATCGTATCAGCCGAAAGACGACTCTGGTACCTATGCTTTCTTGAAAAGAATGGGCTGTAATCCACCACGCGGTAGGCCCGCGTGCATGTTGTTAGTCAAATGATTTCAATTTATGACAACAGATACGTGAAAGTAGGGGTCCAAACCCAAACATCATTTATAACTTTAGGAAAAGAGCATTTGGCCCAGACAGAGTGATAAATTATTTGTGATTTTATTATTATATGTATTAATATACTGATGAGGTAATAGGCTCGCGTTTGACCTGATGGTAAGCGATTGTGTGGTCGACGATAAAGCAAGTTGGTGTAACTGTATCGAACGGTCTCGGCAGAATGGATGGATGGGTATAAGGTGGATATTCTATCCATAGGTATGCACAAAACGTTTTAGGGATCACATGAGTGACACATTTATAAGGAGTGGAATTCTGAGCCGGAGTCTATTTCCTGATAGCGCTATAACATAGGTTTAAGACGAAGAGGGAACAGTACCCCTAGCCAAGTTGCTAATCTGCAATCGTTAACGCTAGTAGAAAGCATTAAATGTACGCGGGAATGACGTCATCTCGACGCTCAGTCACGTGATCAGAGCAAAAGAATTGGCGGCGTGGCCAACTCAATGCGTTCGGCGCAAGCGAAACGGTTGTAACTTGGCTAGGGGGGCAGGTTATATATAGGAAAGCGTGCTCCACCGTGGACCACATCATCGATTATCATCATGTGTGATAATGGTCAAGCGCGAGCTTATCAATAATCCTAACTAATATTATAAATGTGAAAGTGTGGATGTTTGGATGTTTGTTACTTAATCTCGCAAAAACGGCTGAACTGATTTGGATGAAATTTGGCATGCGTATAGCCTTTGACATGGAAAAGAACATAGGTCACTTTTTATCCCGGAAAAACATCTTATTCCTACGGGAAAACACGTTTAGGGTGCGATAACCGAAATACACGCGGACGAAGTCGCGGGCGGACAGCTAGTAATAATATGTATAAAAATTAATTTTCCCAATTATTTCCTAACCTTCTAAACGAAGGCAAAGAAGGAACAGGAGTGGGTTTTAGTCAGTAAAAGTCTGACACTCCCTCGCGGTCCACCCATGGGCGGGAGGTGCCAGGTTTTAGGTGGGATTTCCCACATAAAAAAAACACAAAAAAATGCACGTTTCAACGATATGTCAGCGAAACTACAGTTGATGTCTGCTGGGGCTGCGGAAATGATACAAATTAATTTTGCGTACAGCTAAGGAGTGAAATTCCCTACTGGAGTGTGTGTTTCCTGATGGCCACAACCTGGTGGTCTTTATTAAGTAGAGTGTACAATATCAATTCATAATTGTATTACAATGGTAACCCCGTCTTGTAATGTCGGGGCTCGGGGTACAAAATTAGGTACTTTGTGTAGGTACCTAATTTATTTTATAGTTACTGCTCTCAAGACCGTGAGAAAAACGGCAGTACCCTGACGTCCACGAACTAAAATCGCGTGGTAGATTGTGGCCCATTTTCTATCCCAGAGACAATTAAGGCCTGAGTTCCAGCAGTGAGAACAAGGCTGATTAGGCTATGATAATTAATAGTTCTGTTTCAGCTACAATATCCCATAGTGTGGCGGGAATCGACCGCCGATTTTACGTGCCCATTATGCATGAAAACGTTTTACAACAAGAAGGCTTTACAAAATCATAAAAAAACGCAACATGACGACGACGGTAGTGACGGAGAATTTCAACCGAAACTTATTCCACTAAGTGAACAGGTAAGAATACTATCAAACTTGTTTTTACACTGCTTCAAAAAGTGTTAGATATTTTTCGAAATCGATCTAGCAATGCCGTGTCCATGGATCTTTTACCGGGGAAACCATAAACTAGGATTCGATTCCTAGGTCGAGCACATTGTTATTGAGGAGATTTTTCCTGCGTCGCCTGTTTTTCTAGCTTTCGTCGCGCCACCGTTACGGTGTTTAGAAGTTCGGTTAGAAGAATAATAGTTAAGTAATAAAGTGCATATCTACTCAATTGACTCATAAAAAACAGCAAAGTCTTAAGTTACTAATTTTACATTACTGTTAACGCAGAATATTAACGGGCTTTGTGGTTTCAAATTCATACCGCTACAAAAAAACATTAACGATGAGCAAGTTATTGGACGCGATGGTTTTATCACACGCACGTTCACTGAAGACACCTCTTACTTGATCATTAAAATTGAGAGGTTTGAGATGGACGCCGATGCCGTGAAGCGATCACAACTTGAAGGTGTCGTCAAAAGGTCACAGATGAAACCAAAACTGCCTATCGATCTGAGGTATCTATAACGTCAATATATTACCTATCTATTAAAATAATCGTTGATATTTAATAGTATCTAGATTTTAACCTTATAATGAAAACTCGAAAAGTGCTGAACCATACTTAATATCTACTATACTGCATACTGTATTTAAACATTTAACGACAGTTTTGAACGGAGAAAAGTTATATGTAGATATGAAACTAGTGCAGGCATTAAATAAACCTGGGGTCTTATTTTTAATTTGTTTCAACCAGGGGGCCCTTTACTTGCACTTTTCCTTCGACCCTGCGTCCGGACCTGCAGTGTCGGCAGATTTTCTTCAACTGCTGTGATTATTCGTTACACTACCGCGAAGAGCATACTAAAAGACGTAAGGCCGCGCTACGATGTCAGGTGTGCGAGAAACGCCTCGATCGGGACTTCTACCCCTTTGACACGATCGCTGCTCAGCTTCACGCCACAAATCGGTTTACCTTCTCTTGTCGCATTTGCAGTCAAATATTCCTGGATAGCGCCGAGTACGACGAACATAATCGTATCGTACATGCTAAGATGAAACCGCATCAATGCTCGATTTGCTCTAAACGATTCACTCAACAAGGCGGCTTACAACAGCACATGCGGATGCACATGGGCGTTCGTCCCTTCGTTTGCACGTTTTGCCCAAAAGCTTTTACACAGAAGTCCGGGTTGGACCAGCATCTCCGGACTCACACCAAGGTGAAGCCTTTCAAATGTGTGATATGCAGCAAGTGTTTCTCGCAGTCGGTTCACCTTCGTCAACACATGCGAACCCATACTAATATACAGCCATTTGAGTGTTCCGTGTGTGGCCGGAGATTTAAACAAAGCAGCCATTTGAATTTCCATATGCGGTCGCACGTTGGTGATTCCAATCTGGCAGTGGAAAATTATGTGCCAGGGGAAGGACAAGATGGTCAGATGGAGTTTCTTGACCTGAGCAATTTGCAGCCTGTTCAAGATGGAGATACTTTATATTACACGACTGAGCTGGCAGTGGGCCCAGTTGGTAATCAAAATACATTTTCCTATCAGTCACAAGTAATTGTACCTGATAACGCACTTTCATTGTAGATAATTTTATAACTGGAACAAAAATTTATAAATAAAATAAAAGGAGTACCTATTGTATTAAGGATTCGATTACTTTCTAGTTTAAAATGTAAAAAAGGAGGTTTTAATAATAAGCTTTGTTACATTATTTGTTTTGTCAATTTATTGGTTTGACCCAAATTTTGATTAAAGTTTGCCTGATGTTAAAATTAATATAAAATTAAATCGTAAGCACATAAATCGCTTTTTTTTCACTCTCAACCCTTATGCTCTTAGAAATGTTTACTGAGCTATCGATAATTCTGTGCCTGTCGCCTATGCCTAATATATCTAAAGAACAAAATTTTGAACCTAATATTGCCATACCTATTGTTTACACGCAAAAGAATAAACACTATAGTCTGTGCGATAAAAGAACCGTCGTGGCGTAAAGTGAAAACAACATTAAAGATTTTAAGTAGCAACCCAACCCAGCCATCCGTCAAATGCCAAACGTCAGGGAGGGTTTGTTTATTATGTTATTTTATTGTAATTTTTAATAGAAATCTTCAGAAATGTGAAAAAAATTTTTACTGAGCTGCAAGGGAAATAATATTTAATATATTACAGTTTTGCCAAAGATAACAAATGGCAAATCACACCATTATTGATCAAAACAAAGTCACGAACTTGGGAAACATTGGTATGCTGTGTTTTTGGTACGTAACACTTTTATTTTAATGTTTTTAGACTTCCTAGGTGAACTCCTGTCCCTGTTATCTCCAAATATATATAAATTAAACGGAAATTCATTTAAACATGACGATATTTGTTTATTTTGTTTTGGTCAATATTTTCGATGGCTAGTATAAAGAGTATTGATACTTTAAATTTATAATGCATTTCGACTAACTTAGAATATTTCTTTTCAGGCTTGAGTAAGTTTACAGTAACTAAAATAAAAAAGGGCCAGTGCGAGTTGGACTCGTGCACTGAAGATTCTGTACAAATTTACCTATGAAATCAATTCCCGAATTGAGTTACGAAAATTATTCCGAATTGCAAACAATTTTTTTTTTTGTGGCGGGTCTACAAATTTACAATTTTCAGATTTTTCCCTGTACTTGTTCTATGAGACCTTGATTTATGCCAAATTTCAGGATTCTAGGTCAACGAGATTCACCCTATGAACTTTGATTCCCTTGAGTATCGAAATATATGTTTTTTGCGACATAAACGGCCATATTTTTTTTTTTCGTTAACTCAGAAGTCTGATTTTTTCACAACTTCAAAAGACCGCAGACTTGAGTGTATGGTTTTAATTTTAACTCGATACCTCCAAGCGTTCTCGAGTTAAAGGGTCTTAACAGATAAACAGACGGACAACCAATAGTTATCCCAAGGATCTTATTTATGAGATGGTCCCTTACAGGCTAAATAGATTTTTTACGAAGCAACATTACAAATTCTTAAGTGTACTTTATTTTCATAGTCATTAAGTTCATATTTTTCATTGATTAACAAAAGAGAAAAATGTACTGAGGAAGACAACGAGAAAGTGGTAGTGTGTCCCATTTTTACCTTTATATTTAACTAGGGTAAACAAACTTGCTGATAGCTACAATATTCCAGTCAGTGATAATAGACCGAACCCAGTCAAAGTGATAGAACCATTTTCATTGGAACTGGGTAAGTGGTTGTTGGTGGAACCTACTATAGTTTCAAAATATCAAGATTTAACAGTCGCACTATAATGACGTCACAATGTTGCTTACATAACAAAAACGATATTTATCTACAGCAGCGCCCTCAAATCCCACGATGGTTTACTTTCCGCACAGACTCTAGCAACCTTGTGTGCTTGTTTTTAAATCATTGTTAATAAGGTGTCTTTATTGTATCAAATGTGACAGAATTTAGAAAATGGTTCATTATATTCGTGCTAATTAGCAATTCCCCTATCCTTATAAATCTATATTAACTTTAAAACCTTTGGGGGATAAATATTCAAAAATCCTTGCATAGTGTTATAAGTATCAGAAACTTTTGTGAAAAATTTTATGCTGTTAGACTCAGCAGTTTAGGCCGTAGGTCCTTGTTTGTCTATCAGTGAAATTAAGGTTTTTAGGTAGATTACCGATGTAAGTATCTTATATCATGTGAAATTAAGTCAGTAACTAGTCCAGTCAATTTAGACATCCGAGGTTACATTAATTTACACCCAGCTGAAAATTGGTAGGATTGTTCAAAACACCATCATAAATGAAATCTAAAATGCTCATCAATCCGACACCTGGAACAAAAAAAATTTCGGGTCAAATGTCACAAAAATGAGTTTTTCGTGATTTTCAGCAAAACTTCTACAGTTTAATCAAGAAAAAATTGTAGATCAAATAATTATCTACAAACATATATAAACACTTATATTCCTAAGAGCCACCATTTTTGAGATATGATGATTCAAAAAGTTGAAAGAGGTAATCGTAATAATATGCATACGTTTTCACGCCACCTTTGAGGTAGTGTACTTACTGCTTTTTTAGGGTTCCGTACTTCAAAAGGAAAGAACGGAACTCTTATAGGATTGCTTAGTTGTCCGTCCGTCTGTCTGTCTATTTATTTATTTATTAGAACTTTATGCAACGCACAGGTACAAAGGCGGACTTAATGCCTTAGGCATTCTCTACCAGTCAAACTAGGGTGGTGAAGACAAAACATGGCAGGTGCACAAAAAAAAAACAACAAAAAATTGATTATTAAGCAAAATAAGAATCTCTATCTGTCTGTGAATGTATGTCTGTCTATCCTTGTGTCTGTCTTTCAAGACCCTTTATCTCGGGAAAGCGTGAAGTTATCGAGTTGAAAATAAAATCATATACTCAAGTCTGCAGTCCTTTAAAGCTGTGAAAAAATCAAACTTGTAAGTTAACGAAAACAAAAGATACGGCCGTTTATGGTGCAAAAACGCATATTTCGACACTCAAAATCAAATTTCGGAATCAAAATTCATAGGGTACTTCCCGTTGTCCTAGAATTTTAAAATGTGGCATAAAGCAAGGTCTCATAGCATAAGTATAGGAAAAAATCAGAAAACTGTAAATTTGTGGTTATGTCACGAAAAATTAAACTTTTTTGCGATTTGTAAAATTCTTTAAGATTCGATTCGTAAATTGAACATAAACGGCAGTATCTTTTTTTTTTCGTTAACTTACAAGTTTAATTATTTCACAGCTTCAAGACACAAAAGACTTGAGTATATGGTTGTAATTTCAACTCGATATCTTCACGCGTTCGTAAGAAGGGTCTTGACAGACAGATAGACAGACAAACAGAAATACAGACAGACAGATGGACAGATGGACAACAAAGTGATCCTGTAAGGACCACTTTGCTGTCAGTTTTTCCTTTTGAGGTACAGAACTCTAAAAACGCGATTAGTACACTACCTCAAAGGTGGCGTGAAAACGTGTGCACATATTATGACGATTACCTCTTTCAACTTTTTGAATCATCATATCTCAAAAAACGGTGGCTCTTAGGAATATAAGTATTTCTACATTTTTGTAGATTTGATCTACAATTTTGTCTCAGCTAATTTTATGATTAAACTTACCGTTTTGCTGAAAATCAACTCATTTTTGTGACATTTGACCCGGAATATTTTTTGTTCCAGGTGTCGATGAGGACTTTTTAGATTTCATTTATAATAGTGTTTTAAACAATCCTACCAATTTTCAGCTGGGTGTGAATTAGTGTAACCTAACCCCTATTATTTGGTCTAATTTGACTGGACTAAACGCTCTAAACGTTCTTTTACAAATGTTGTTTTTTTTTATCTGATATAAACTAATGCTTGATTCATTAGTTTATATCAGACTGCGATCCCATCTGATGGTAAGTAGTAAAGCAATCGTTGATGATGAGGCGCATTAGTTTATTAACCTATTCACTCTAGTTCATTGTTCATTTAATAATGCGTCGTCCTTGATTCAGTCTGTGTTATAGATCCGTCATTTTGTTTTTGAGTAGGAAAGGGATTAGGCGCACAATGCCACATTCGCAAAATGACACATTGACGCAAAATGACACATTCACAAAATGTCATATTCTCAAAATGCCATATCGCAAAACGCCACATTAGCAAAATGCCATCTTCGCAAAATGCCATATTCGCAAAATGACTTCGCATAATGCCAAAATGTCATTTCGAAGTCAGTATTTTTTCTTTGGACGTTAGTATGTTTTTATGAAAAAAAAGCCCACTGCAAGAAGTAAATAAGTAATTTTAACAATTTATTTTTATTTTAATTTACGTAAATCGCACATTATGTGATAATTATGATTTTTTAATGTGTCATTTTGATAATGTGGTATTTTGCTAATGTGACATTTTGAGAAAAGTCATTTTGCGAATGTGGCATTTTGCTAGTGTGGCATATTGCGAAATATCATTTTGCGAATGTGGTATTGTGCGCCTAATCCTTCTATTGTGGTTGGCGCAAATGTATTGAAAGTGAGAGGCTAAATAGCTAGGGGAATTAGATATATATATAATATCATAGATATATTACATATCTACAATCCTAATTTATATTATAAATGTAAAAGTGTGAATGTTTGGATGTTTGTTACTTAATCACGCAAAAACGGCAGAACGGATTTGGATGAAATTTGACATGCATATAGCCCCTTTGGCATGGAAAAGAATATTGGCTACCTCTTATCCCGATTCTTTAAGTACCTAATGCCACGCGGGCGAAGCCGCGGGCAAAAGCTAGTGTTTAATAAATTCAATCAGTGTATAATTCAATCAATGTATCTGGCATGCTATACTTGTAATCAAGCAGTTATTAAGTTTTAGCCAGATGGCTTTTCATAAAAACATACTAACGTCCAAATAAAAAAAATGCTGTTCAAAGTGATATTTTGGCATTATGCGAAGATGGCATTTTGATAATGTGACGTTTTGCGATATGGCATTTTGAGAATATGACATTTTGCGAATGTGGCATTTTGCGTCTAATCCTAGGAAACGTCTGAAAACTGTAGGTACCATAACGAACAGATAATATTCTGTTTATGTATGTAAGTAGGTACCTATACTAACTCTTATCTTTATTTTGTCTTAACTATAGAATACCTATAAGTAGAGTCTGACCAACGAAAGATGGCAAAAAAAGGAAGCCGTAGGTATTAAAAAAAAATGAAGCTGTTCACCCTAGCTGTACGCCACTTAAACGGAGTTGATACGTTTGATTATTCATGAAAATAATAAGTATGCTATATAATAATATATGATGCATGTTTATTTAACAATTAAACATGTGCTACTTATTTAGCCACGATATGCCAAAACTCAAGCATGTCCGTTCACTGCCAAATCTGCCTGATCACCTTGGCTCTTGCTTTTTAGAATGTATCTTTGGGGTGTATCGACCGCCTTCAGCTCTTGGGAGTTGAAATTTCCTTAAACTTTGGGCAGTTCATTGAGTACAAAGCTACGGTAGCTGCTAGGAAACTAGACATTCATGCAAAGGTTAGATGGCACTCAGTGGCGAATTAGCAATGTAGCAAGAGTAGCAGACCCCTCACATGGGGGCCCCGCGTGTTCAGGGATCCCGCATTTTTGAACTTAAAAAAAAACTAGTCAAAATATTTGTACTGTATGAAACCCAAATACACCTGATTTCTTTGGTTGTGATGAGATAGCCACTTTACGTCAAACTTTCCTTCAAGCAAACTACAGAAAAGATCTCTTAGAATTTGCCCCATTGTCGTACTTTTTACGCAACTGATCTTAAAATCCATGGAGTTATTGGTGTATAAAAGCCTTGTTCAAGCATATTTTTAGAAAGGGTAGCTTTAGCCAGCAGCTTCCCGCGCGCGAAGCGGCTAGCTAAAACTAATTAATTTTAATATGTGTAACCTCGGTTAAGCTTAATCTTAATAACCCTACCTACTAAGAATAAGCACAAGAAGAACAAGGGTTTTAGGAAATTACATATTTTGTGTGTCTATGTGAATATTACATTGACTGTGCGTAGTGACATTTGTTCCGAAACGTGGTCGTTCACAATGCGCCTCATCAGAAAGTTTTAAGTTACACAAAGAGCAATGGAGAGGAAGTTAAGCTTAAGTGGCAGTAAGCTGGGGACATTGCTCTCAGAACAGATTGTTGTTATTGAGTTCTGGTATGGCGATCGGATACCTGAAGACCTAAAATGTTCTAAACAAAATTCTAATATTTTAATCATTCGGGGTATATAAAAAACGATCATCATCTAGATTTTCCAAAAGTACTAAATTAATTAGTACCTATCTTACAACTAAATTAATTTATTAGTAGTAGGGGGCCCCTTGGTCGAATTTGCTACAGACGCCGCGTCGGTTCAATCCGGCACTGACGGCGCTTCACACAAGGACAGCATCGAATGTTACACAAAGCACAGGTCCAATCATTTGTGGAGCCACATGTGGGCGGTGGGTCTTTCAATAAGCACTTTCCTGGAATCTTTAAATTTGAATAAAACAAATTGTGTGTTATCGATTTTTTTATTAATTTGGATGGAATATAATATCGTTCAAATGTCCACTGGTAGCGCGCATACGAAATATACAACTTTCCATGTCCTTTACTGTTTTCATTATTAGGAGTTTCCGTCTGCTCATTGTCGAAACTTCCTGAAAAGTATAATTCACCGTGTGAGTAATATTGCAATTATTAAATAGTCAAAAAGTATCAAGTTCAAGCAAAATGAGTATAATAAGATGAACGTATGTACGCAAACAATGAGTTATGTACGAAACATCAAGAACACAATTTTGACAATTCTTATTTTTTTTAAATGCCATACCTACCTACACAACGTTTGATAAATAATTCGTTGTCATCTTTCGATGGTCAAACTCTAGCGGTATTGTGTGATAGAAGTATACCTTCCCTCCTTCCCCAGAATTTCTGACTGTCACTTTAACGTAAGAATTTTTTGATGACCAAATTACAAGAACACTAAAGTAGGTAGGTATACGTGCTCATATAAACCGAAAATTAGAAATTATCATTAACTAGGTACTAATATTTCAAAATAAAAACTAGGAACAATAATCGTAAGTATTTCAGATATGTTTTGATAGCAAGCTTCCTGCGATAAAATTAACAAGATAGTCTGAACAGTGAAACAGCTAACCTGCAGAATATAAATTGCGGAAACGTATAACGTATGTAGCGTGTTTTGTTATATTAGATGCACACTATCCGTTTAGATAAAAGGTATTGGAGCGATGACGCGTCGTCAAAACAGTGAAGCCAGCGTGTGGGCGCGGCATGTTGGTTACATTTTGGTCTCGTGTATATTTTCTTAGAGCCGCGTATGGCACGCCACGAAAACAAAGGGATCCAACTGATGGCTGCATCCTGACTTTCTGACCGAGACGACACGACATGTGACGTGCAACTCTTTTGTTTTGAAGTTGGGCTGACCTTTTTAATGGCACAGTTTAATTTGTTTTCAATATTTTTTTTACTTCATAACCGTTCTAGTTTTTTAATTTAAAATGAATTTGAGATCAAATTAACTTTAGCTATAAAGTAGACCATAACCCAAATCAATGACTAGGTAATTCTCTTTGGCCTAAATCCTACTTACCTAACTTTAAGAAAATCTATCTGCAATGGTTATCAGAAATGTTAGTAGGTAATTGAGAATCTTTATGGACATTAAGGAATCCAATACCTACTACTCGGTAAGGAAAAATGGAGAGTTATGTAGGATGTAGTGGACGTTGTGGTAGGTACGCGTACGCTTAGCCGAAACTGTCTTTTTCGACAGACTGATATATTTTGATATAGTTATCGGCACGGATCTTGAGCGCTCGGCGTCAGAGTGGGGATTGCTTTGCGCATTCCATACATTGGCGAGCCAATCGTCGTCGTTGTTGATACATGCAGTAAGCGCAGGAAACGAATTACGAGTGACGTCTCACGATGGCCCGGCGAGCCAATCACTGTGATTCCCCGCCCCCGTGTCTCACGTCGCACCACTAAAGAGACCGAATATTTGACTTCTGCGCAACTTGAAGCCAGCGCTCAAGATCCGTGCCTATAACTATAAGTAATAAAAAATCAATCATAGTGTATTTTCAGGTATTAGGTAATCAAGGTACATAAAAACATTACTTCACGTAAATTCTCCAAGCTGATTTTTGATGGTCACCCTGCAAAATGTTCTCGCTTTAAGTTTTACTAATTTTTAACTAAATTCCCTGTAAATCTTGTTTATTTCATAAGGCAGACTCTTTAAAAATACCTACTGTGGTACGGATATCTATGGTGGTACGAGTAACAATCTACAGTGCGGTCGAAATATCTTAACCACTTCGAACTTCAAAAAATTGGCTGCGCAGTGGTTCTTTCGTCGGCCAGCCTCAGCTGCGGTGATGAGCGTTAAAATACCATCTGCGACGAAAAGCTCGCGTGGGGCCGCCCAAATCCCGCAGCGCCGGAACCGTGACAGAAACAAGAATCATTTATGGCGAATGTATATTGCTTCTCACAACTTTTTGCTCGCCCAAAAACATTGCCCTTTTCTGCTTTCGCACTCTATATTCCCTCGACCTTATCATCTGTTACTAGCCCTGTTGTAAAACGTTGTTTTTTATGTCTATATCAGATAGCAATTAGTAGGTTTTTTAACCTCAAACAGAGCACATGTGGCGGTAACGCCAGCCATGATTTACATTTGTTTATATCCGCTGTCCGAGGGTTAAACGATATCTATGGGCTGCTGTAAGGGTTGACTTGTAAATGTGTGTGTAAGAAAAAGACGAAAAAAGCTGCTTAAAAGTTATTGTATCTGAATTGTTATTTTGCACTGCATACCTATATCTTACGGTAGATTATAATAGTGAACTAAGTCTAATGCCGTGGTTTTAACCGACTTCCAAAAACACGAGAAGGTTTTTTATGTTTGTTAGGTACTTACCTTAGAACTCCGTTGTTTATGGACCGATTTGCAAAAAAATTTTTCCCCATAAAGGATATGTTTCTAGATTGGTTCCATTTTTTTCAACATCCACTTTTGATGATGGGATCCATGAGAATCGAGGGAACTCCTCAAATATTATGGGCAATCATACAGTGATTTTGGTATTTTCATTGAGGACTGCCTTACAGCATTTATAGTCAAAAAGTAACATGTGATGAAGTGGAACTTATGAAGAAGACCAGAAATAGCCAACGGAACTTTATACTCACATAAATATCACAATGAAAATAGTAAGCGACTATGACAATACAAATTTTTTAACCGACTTCGAAATGGAGGAGGTTCTATGTTCGACTGAATGTACGTTTTTTTTTATGTATGCTCACCGATATCTCGGTCAATTGTGGACTGATTTTGAAAATTCTTTTTTTGATTGATAGGTTATGCTTCCAAGTTGGTCCCATTGAAATATTGTTATGATTTGATCATGAAATTCGAAGATACGGCACAGACCTCCTCATGGGATCACAACAGAATTGTCGTAAAAAGTAAAATTGCTCTGTTTATACGTGTAGTCGATGACTGGCTGAAGGAAAAGGGGGAGGGGATGTATCGGACTGATCTAATGATGAAGCCAGAATGATGATGTAATCTAACCGTGTTTGGGATTATTAGAATCGTTATGAGATGCTCTTTGGCTATATAAGGTATTTAAGTTTGGCTGAGAGGTACCTTTTAGTGGTGATACCATAACTGAAACGTGTAAAACAAAAAACTTTTTATAAAAAAAATACAACCGACTATGTTAAAAAAAACACTGAAAAGTACAAAATAACTTTAATTTCGGAAGTCGGTGTTAAATAACGAAGAGACAAGACTATAATTATTATAGAAACACCGACTTCCGAAATTAAAGGAAGTTATTTTGTACTTTTCAGTGTTTTTTTAACATTGAAGTCGGTTGTATTTTTATTGTAACATGTTTTTTTTTAAATAAAAATAAATAAGCATCGAAGTGATCTGATGATCATGATGGAGGCGGAAGATAGGCATTGGAACTCCGTAATTAATTAATGTATTCTAGTCGTGTTTGGCCATAATATGTATAAGTATGTTTATCGGTTGTCTAGTACCTACTCATAACACAAGCTTTGTTTAGCTTGAGATAAGATGACGTTGTGTGATAGTTGTGGACTTAGGCTAGCCTAAATGGTACTATCGAACTGATCTGATGATAGAGCCGGAAGGTGAGGGTGGATACGAGAACTTCATAATAATACAGTGTATCCTAGCAGTGTTTGGGTTAATTGGAATTGTCATGAGAAATAGATTCTCTCACTCTGACTATAAAAAAACTTTGTGCTGCTCGATAATGTCGTTTTAAACGTCACAAAAACCTCACTTAAAGCAAGTCATTCTATCCCTAGGGAGATAATGCAGTAGGTATGGCCGATCCCTAGGGAATAAATGAGAAATGAATATAGAACATGAAAAATCGTCAACATTGTGAATTAAAATGTACGTGCATCGAACATGTTGACTCGAAATTCAAACTGGTCAGTGGTCACTAACAAAAAAAAGAATATAGAATAAAACGTGCTTACTGACGGGAGTGATCGAGTAGTGAATTTTGTTTGTTTGATGAACTTGTAAATATAATACTTATATTTCTCTAATTTGGTCGACTAACAGCCAGTTTTTTCATCAACAACTAAAACTATCAGTAAAAGTATTAACTTTTACTTGACTATTACTGATATTATAGCAAATGTGTTTCTTCATCCAAGTAACAGCTAAACTAAAAGTCAATAGAGTTACCATAACACAAACGGCATAATTACCCCAAAAACACGTGGGGAGCTTTTTTTACGCATGACAACATCGCAATATCCACTGTCAAGTAGTGTCAAAAAGTCGAATGTCAGTTGATTGTGTTTATACGAACGCCAACGAACGAATTTTTTTAGAATTGAATTGATTGATAACATAAGTAAGGCGATTAACACACGGCACCGCGCACCGCCGCGGAGGGCGGTGGCGGTGAAGCGGATTTCTTAGCGGTGCTCCGCGCGGTTAGGCAGTTTATGCGCCCAACCGCGCGGATGGATTTAACGCAATTTTGACCAGTTTTATCACAGCCACTGGCGAAAATGGACTCTGAAGTGGTGGCAGCATCTGGCTTTTATGGCGTAGAAAGAAAAAAGTAAGAAGTTATTGAGTTCATTCATTTTTACGTAGCAGAACTCTAAATGGGACTTTCATGTTATCCTACAAAAGTTTGAGAAAACACGAAAATATTTTTTTTGAACTATACACGAATGTCCACTTCTTCATTTGATTATTTGTTAGCAAAGATAAATTGCAACACGTCCTGCATCCACAAAAATCCGCGCGGTTTTGCGGTGCCCCGTGTGTAAGCGCGCTCCACCGCGCGGAAATCAGCGCGGAGGAGCGGTGGTTGCGAGAGCACCGCTCGACCGTGGCTCGACCGCGCGGTCGGGCGGTGTACGTGTGTAAGGTATCAACGGATTTCTAAGTGACCATTGTAACATGAGATCCGCTTCACCGCCAACCGCGGCGGTGCGCGGTGCCGTGTGTTAATCGCCTAAATGATTTAAAAAAATTAATGCTATTAGTTGTTGTTATTGCTATTAACAACTGTTATTGGATTTTTTTTTTTAAACCGTTATTTTTATACGAGTAGGTACACAAGCGCTAAAGTTCGCAGAGCCTAACTTCACACTCGCCAAGATAGAACGGCCGTACTGTACATTAGTTAATTTAACGTAGTCTTATTAAATACAAACTGAAAATAAACTTAATTTTCTGTGGTTGGCGTCAGTTTATCTTGTAACAACAGGCTGAGGTATGTAACTGTTTCCTTTGAAATTCTGTATCGGAACAGAAAATCAGCGTCGTCCCATACGAAATGATCTTTGCGAACATTAAACTTTTTACGTCTACGCGTTAAATAACTAACGATAAGTTCATCGTCTGATGATCTTGAACTTTCACTGGACGAAGTTCGTGAAGACATATTAGTGAAACCTAAATAACCTACAACTTTGTCAAAATGACAGTGACTTTAGCTTTAACAGCCCCCTAATGAGTAGTAAAAGTTAAAGGCAAAAGTAACAGTTAAATCAACAGTTAAAATTTTGAAAAAACGAATTTGACCGTTACTTTTACTTTATGACGTTACTTTGGCTGTTACTTTAGATGAAAAAACTGGCTGTTAATTGTGTTTTAATTATCTCACAGATGGTGTAAAAAGTAGAGTATGCAACACGGGGATAAAGCTGTCTTTGTCTTGGGCGGCTTGAATTCCTCACTTCACTCAGGTTTCTTTGTTAACTTCCTCGCAATGCTCGGGAGTTAATTTTAGACATCCCTCACTATCGTTCGGGATTAAAATCAGCAACATTCGTTTCATTCGGAATTCAACATGCCGCCCGCGACTTAAAGATACTGTTTTATCCCTTAGTCACATAAACTACTACGAGTATTATACTTACCAAAAAAAAAAACCGACTTAATTTCGGATTTCGATTTTAAATAAAGAAAAAAACACTACCGAGAAACACCGACTTCTAAAATTAAAGTTATTAAGTTATTTTACGCTCAAATTTTATTAAGTATCTACTATATAAGCTTATTTCCAATGACAGTAAAAACACAAGCATCGTAAGTACTTTGGCACATTGTCTTCTTGGGCGGCGTGAACAAAAAGCATATGAGATTTAAATTCTCCTATTCCCCTTTTAAGTTGCCGTCGCCGCGTCGGCCCATGGCGTTGTTTACATTCACGGGCCGTTAATGGATTTGGTTTCATGCAAATGTAGGCGTACTGATACCTGCTGATAGAAGTCTAATATTACTCGGGTCGGGGAGACTACGCGGAGATTTTTAAAGCTTGTAGGCTGGTATTTTTAATTTTATTTGATTGATGGTACATATTTGCGAGCTTGGCTTTACTTCAGTCTGTCTGAGTAACTCGTTGCATAGGCAGGCAGGCGTTATTTTTTTCATAGAAAATGTTCCATCTGTAAAGCAATTTTAAGACAACCTCAAAGACTGTATGCTTTTGGTGTTCTATCAGTGAATTAGCAAGAATATTATAGGTCTAGGTCTGAAGTTGCCTGAGGAGCGGGCTGAAAGTGATACTTTTCATCCCTAGGGAGTTTTACTTTACAACTGACAGAGCCTGTCAAATTATTAAAAAAAAAACTAGTTCTACACATTTCTATTGAACCATGTTCCAA
Source organism: Mythimna ferrago (assembly GCA_910589285.2). Classification (NCBI taxonomy): domain Eukaryota; kingdom Metazoa; phylum Arthropoda; class Insecta; order Lepidoptera; family Noctuidae; genus Mythimna; species Mythimna ferrago. Next base: position 11,215,842 of record OU342673.1, on the reverse strand, counting down.
TTTTCCATACAGCCAGTCAATCACAGCGCAATATAAAATTGAAATAACTTAAAGATAAGTATCAATTAAATAATATTACATTTTAAGTGATTTATTTATTCAATTATTTCTTTAAAATACTTTATTTTTACAGATAACAATTAATTTCTAATTTTTCATTAATGAGGCTGAATAGCTGGTCGGCCACAGAAAAAAAAAACAAAATGGCGGGAAAGTGACAATCAGTCGTTGGTTTTTTCGAGTTTTGTTTACATTTCCGTACAACAGAGATTTGTATTAACACGTTATGTTTATCAGATTAATATAGTGATTTAAAGCCTAATTTCATAAGAGAAGAGGCTAAAGCAGTAGTGGAAAACCTTTTACCGCCTAAATCAGAAGAAAGATACCTACCTAGAATCATAGGTACAACGACTCAGGTTTTACAAACATTTTATTTTATTTTTACTTTCCTTGTATTTGTAATGAAAAGCACAGTGGGTAAGCACTGTGCTTTTCATTACAAATACAAGGAATTTCGTTTCTCATACAAGGAATTTCGTCATTTAGTCCCTCGAATTAGACTCCCAACTCCTTCTCGGGACGAAATGATTTACTTTCACCCCTAGTGTAACAATGTAGTATTGTAAACCAAGGAAGGCTTTAGGCTACATATTGTCACGCCGTATGTTATGGGAGGTAAGCAATATTGATTTTAAAAGGTTTTTCTTCGTAATTGAATGCACAAAATGACATGTTATTTAGTTAATAAAAATTTTGCTCTGGGAACATAATAATCACGCTAATTTAAAAAGGAGCGGGGCAATAATTATTACCGATAAGGAGCCAATCAGTCAATTGTGTCATTTACATAACGTTTATTGTGAACGAAAATCATCGAAGACCATAGCACAGTGGTTTCATACCTAGACATGCATGTAACACGAAGGGTGTTCGAATCCCATATGGCTTTTTTAGAAGGACATTTCATTTTATTTTTTTTTCACAGTAAATAAGACTTTTTTTACAATGTCCATAATAAAATGTGTAAAATGAAACTCAACGGTAGGAGACTGGGCTCCACTCACCTCTAAGAAATAGTAGGTACCTACTGTAAACTGATTTCGAAAATTCAAAAAAAAATAAAAGTAAATAAAGAAAGTAGTGTCTTGGTGTTGTCCGACCAATTACCATTCTCATCCACATCTCCTCACAATCTTCAGTCCACACTCAGAAATGCTACTCAAATCCGACCATAGTCTTGATAAGTGCTCAACGTTGATCAGTCCCGAGTAACACCCGAACCCCGAAAACCCGAATTCTCGCTTCCGGTCCTGGTATAGGCCATGGTATAGAACAAGAATCCAATACAGACAGCAGTCATCACCTCCTTCCACTAAATAATGATGCGAGCGAAGAAAGTGGCAGAAAGCGTAAAGGAATGTCAATTTTCACGCCTCGACCACTGATAAATGATATTTATTTTTGCAAATTATAGAAGAATTAAATTAAAAAAATAGAAGAAACACCGAAACAAACTCACGAGTTCAAAGTCTCTTTTATGGTCTATACTTACTGAATGGAAATATGTAATGGTCAATGAGAACCATGCAGATTAGTCTGAGATGGTCTTTTGAAGAAAGAACCATGCAGATTTGAGTGGACCCGTCCAGTCAGTGCAAGCATTTGTCAGTATTCGCAAAGCTCAACTCAGGACTACTAAGGAGCTCAACGACTTGACATTTAGGGAGGCCGCATAAAATACTCACTGCAGAAGACCTTAGGAGACATTAGGATTCGTAGTGTGATTCCTGGGTATTGTAGGGGCGGGTTTGTAGACGGTGAATAATTATAAGGTTGGAAAAAAGCATGCATTGACATCCCCCGCCCTTGGGCGGAGCGGGAGATAGTGTCAGACTCTTACTGACTAAAAGACCCACCCCGTTCCTTCTAGCCTTCATACCGGGGCTCGAGCGCCCTTTCGGATAACCCTGGCCCCAGAGAAAAGCAGTCGTTGGATGTATGGGGACGTCAGTCAAATACCGCACCAAAAAAATTCTGGCTAATTTAATGAAATACCCAAAAATGATCAATGGTAGTTGTGAATTGTCATGTGACTCATGACGCCTGGGCTGTCTCCAAGTGACGATTGGAGGGGTTTGATTTACTCTCCCTCGTGGTTTCAGTCACCTTGCTCACCGTTGTAGGTGACTGCTTTCCGTTCTCTCTGGCCCCGAATCATAACCTGAACCAGAGCCAGATGTGAGCGGTCGTCGTCGCTGATCGCTTACACGAGGGTTCTGATTCGACAATACGACGGTGCTCCGCCCTTTCAGGGCAGACTTCCACCGTAAGGTTCACCGTATCCACCGGGTGATCTGCACAATAGTGACACCCGGGCGTCACTTCCGCACGAATCCGGTGCAGGAATCTCTCGAATTTACCATGCCCGGTGAGGATTTGCGTCATGCGGAAGGTGAGGACGCCATGAGGTCTTTTCAGCCACGCCTAAAAGAGGGTACTTACCGCCATAATTATGGCGTGCCCACTATAGCACTTATTTACTGGTGCTTGGAATGTACTGTGTGTCAATATGCTTTTATTGAAAAACATATGATTTTAAAATCGTACTTTGTTTTACCGTTATATAAACTGGAAACCTAGATAACGTTATATAAACTAACGGCTTTTCCCGTGGAGTAAGCAACTATTTAGATCGCCAAAGCTGCTACGACCCTTACATATTCCTTTTACTTCGTTTACGTTCACAAGATAATTTGCGTTTTGGCTTATAACTGTCTTATGTGATAGAAAAATAAATGAATTGGTTGCTTTCGGTATGAATCACAAGCACAGAATTATTATTTACTGTTGTTTTACGAACCTAACGCGGACGAAGTTGCGGACAACAACTAGTCTATAATATAAAAATGAATCGCAAAATGTGTTGGTAAGCGCATAACTCAACAACGCCTGGACCGATTTCGCTAATTTTTTTTTTGTTGTGTTCGTTATTATGAGGAGAAGGTTCTTATGGAAAAAAATGAAAATTAGGGTAGTGTAGGGTAGAGTAGGGTAGTGTAGGGTAGAGTAAGGTAGAGGAGGGTAGAGTAGGGTAGAGTAGAGTAGGGTAGAGTAGGGTAGAGTAGGGTAGAGTAGAGTAGAGTAGGGTAGAGTAGGGTAGAGTAGGGTAGAGGAGGGTAGAGTAGGGTAGAGTAGAGTAGGGTAGGGTAGAGTAGGGTAGAGTAGGGTAGAGTAGGGTAGAGTAGAGTAGAGTAGGGTAGGGTAGGGTAGAGTAGGGTAGAGTAGGGTAGAGTAGGGTATAGTAGGGTAGAGTAGGGTATAGTAGGCTGAAGTAGGGAAGAGCGGGAGCGAAGCCGCGCGGGTACAGCTAGTTATTAATAAAGGTGAAATAGGTACCTACCTATTAGTCCAGTCAATATCGCCACAAAAAAGCACAAACATCGCAAACGCGCATGCAAACTACAATTTTTTTTCTATATTGTTAGGTCCGTGGAGAGTAGTTTACATTCAAGTTTGAAAACCCTGTGCTACTTCCATGGTGCTCGCAAAACTGCGAAATTTTGGCACTTTTTTTAGTTTCTTCCAAAAATCGTTAGGGTAACGAAGCATTTTGCAAGATCCTTGTTTAGTACTTTAATAAAGATAAATAAATTTGCTACAACTTGACCGAAATCTGAGCAAAATTTGTCCATTGGTTATGAAGATACAGCAAGTCAAAGATGAGCAATTCTACCGCAGTGCTCGGAAAACTGTAAAATTCTGTCACTTGTTTAATAAAGTGGTGCTTAGGTTGGTTGCTTAGGGTCGTGCACTTGCAGGAAGCAAGTAAACGACCCTAAGGAACCTTTTTTTTGGGCTGGACTCAAGTGCTCTATCCTATGTTCCTTCTACCAAGGTTAAAATTGCAAAAACGCCATCCCTATCGTCCTGGATGAGGAGAATAAGAATGTGGAAGACCTAACACTTTATGCAGACCCATCTCCACCTTTAGAAAACATTACCCCTCCTACACCACTCCCCCCGCTGATCTAGACTGGATGAGACCTGGGGCTATTACAATAGTGTCAGAATCATAGATATAAGAAGTCAGAATGGTCTATCATTGATTTCATAATTTTTGATTTTGAGTAAGTTTGGTAATCTACTAAGGGTTTGGGCCCCGGGACGTCCCGTGTCTCGAAGTCCCGGGTCTTTTCGTGATTTTAGTTGTCTCGAGTCCCGGGACTTTCGTGTCGAGACTCGAGATGAGACAAGATTGTCGAATTTGTTACTAACGAATCTTTTGTGAATTGAATTATACACAAGATTTTTTTTAAAAAAAAACAAGAGCAATATTAAAAAAGAAGTTTCAGTTGTTTGATGAAACTGAAAAACATACAGAAAGTTTGGTACTAGAGTCTGTCTAATAAGTTAAACGACTTGGGTAATTATTAGGATTTAATGAAATCTGATATAGTCAACACGGGTTCAGTAATCAAGGTTGATTAGGTAGAGATCATTGTTTACTAACAGAAGAACCTTATAAAAAGTACCGAATATAAGTATTTTTTAAATGATTAAATATTATACAAAATTCCCAAGTCGGTTAACTTATTAGACAGACTATACTTTATAAAACCTTTATTACAATTAAACCGACACTTGGTGAAAACAAGATAGTGTTCTCTTTGTCCGACGTCATTATTACCTACATATGTAGATGATCGGACAAAGCTGTTGACGATCTGATTTTTTTAAAAGCCTATTTTATTTTTAAGTATTGGCTGATTTACAGCCAATGTGTTTTAGTTGATTATTTAAAAGACTGATTAATAAGCCTGTTTTATTATTAGATCTGTGATCACAAGAATTAACAATGTTGTGATTATGACCAATGATTAGACATTAGAATTACTAGATAATAGTAAAGTTAATAAGAATTAGTATGATTTTTAACTAAGTTCGGTTTTATAACTATATTTATATAACAGTTAACTTTTAAAAGTGTTTTTTCATTGTTTCGTTAATTTTGATTTGTACAAAAGATTTTTTTTTGCGTTTTACACAAATTAACTAAATTAAAATTCTTCAAAAAGGTTTACTCCTCATAAAAAAAAAAAACAAAATCAAAAACAGAAATCTCAATAGTCTCCGTAGTCCCGGGATTTCCCGAGACTTTGAATCTTGGCTGTCTCGTGTCCCAGGACTTTGAAATTGTCGGGAATTCCTAAACCCTACTACTAATATAATGGTGTCATTATGACTTTCCAATGATCAACAACTGACACTCCATTAGAAGAAGTGGAATAGAATGGTAATCTCGTACATATTTACAAATGAATGTCTTACATATGCGGTAATCTGCAAAAATTTTGACAGTACCTTTGATCAGTGATCTACCATTAGAACGTCATTGCTTTTAATAAGCTCGATATTGTCATTTTACCACAACTGTTTAACGATACCATTGACCGATCAATGGTCGATCATTATGAATTAGCAGATTAGGAACTTTTAGCAAAATGACGATGGGATCGTGTTGGAATGACGAATTTATAAAAATAGAAGTAGTTCCGTTTTTTTTTCTTTTGAGGTACGGAACTCTAAAAAACAGAAACTAAGGAATAAGGCGATTTTAAAACTCCCTAGATTTGAGGGGAAAATTGCTCATGTGTGTTTTTTGACTACGCAAGCGTTATTGATACATGCATATAAACCCTAGGATTATATTCAAAAGAGGTGGGCTGGAAGCAATAAGCCTGTTAAAAGATTGCTGCCATGGCCCACGCATAATGGTATACATAAGATTGAATGCGGAAACTAGACTCAGATAGATAGCTAGAAAAAAAACCTTATTCTAAACTTAATAATGTCAACGTTTATTATTTACTAGCTTTTGCCCGCGCGGCTTTGATCCCGCTTTTCCCTGCTCCACCCTACTCTACCCTACTCTACCCTAATCTACCCTCTCTTCCCTACTATACCTTACACTACCCTACAATACCCTACTCTACTTTACTCTACTCTACCTCACCCTACTCTACCCTACTCTACCCTAATCTACCCTACTCTACCCTACTCTACCCTACTTTACCCTACTCTACCCTACTCTACCTTACTCTACCCTACTCTACCTTACTCTAGCTTACACTATCCTAATTTTCATTTTTTTCCATAAGAATCTTCTCTTGACAATAACAAACAACAAAAAAAGAATTATCGAAATTGGTCCAGCCGTTCACGCGTGACGGCGTGACCAAGGCAAATATGCATTAATTTTTATAAAAGGTGTAAGGGACAGCCCTCCACAAACTTTAAGGGCTTGCTCAGTAGACGAAACTGAACAACCTTCCACAAAATGTTTTTTTTTCCGGAACCGAAAAAAGAAATCGGCCTCGCCATACAAATTGTCCAATAAAGTTTATCATTTTGTAGGGTGAGGCTGATTTTTTTTTTTTTCGTTTCAGACAACCTTTGGATGAACTGAATTCATCTAAAGGTTGTCTGTAATCGTAATAGATTGCTTAAAGGCCCAGAGTGATAAGATCGCCCATTAAACAAATTAAAAAAAAATGTCATTTATTATTATGCTAACATATTTTTTTTTTATTATTATTGATAGACTCGCGTTATAAATGAAAAAGTAAATCAGTCGGTCTGTAACGCTTCCCCGGTTAAACTACCGAATAAATTGTGATGAAATTTGGTAGGGAATATGATTGGAAAACAAGAAAGGACATCCGAGTACGGCTTCGACTTCAACATCATGTCCGCTATAACCGACCTTTAACGAAGTGTGGGCAATAAAGAAAATAGCTTACAAGGTTAAAGTTGGTCTAAAGCGAGGAGAAGTGGCAGGTGGTCCTCCTGCGAAGCAGTAATGTTAGGAAACAAGGCCGCATGTGCAAGCGCGAGGGACCGCCCTCACGCCCCAGCTGGGATCCCGATCCTGGTTTCCAGCCACCGTAGGCGCGGGCTTACGGACGGCGAGCAGTGGGTAGCTCACCGTCCGACTATCCGGTAACCGTCCGGACCGAGCCCAGTTCGTAGACAACGCGTACTGTTCCACTCGCGCTTCGAAGAGATGTCAGTAAACTGTAGATACTACTACCGGGGCCAAGGGTCTGCTTCTGAAAGGAAGACTCGGCCCTGGTATGAAAGGCAACGAAGGAACAGGTGTGGGTTTTTGTCAGTAAAAGTCTGACACACCCTCCCGCTCCGCCCAAGAGTGGAAGATGTCATTAGATGATTTTCCCACGTATTTGGGTACTTTTATATTGTAGGTACTGTATTGTATTTAGGGTAGAGTTGTTTTATCAGTTTCCTAAGTTAGACACTTTTTTTTTACTTTCAAGTTCTTTCAAATTCCAGGAATCCCGGTGTAATCTTTGTTTGTCTATTAAGTAACGTTTAAAGCTTGGGTTACATTAACATGTATTGGCTATAAGTTTGAAAAAGTATTCGACTTCCAATACTCCATCTTCAGGTAAATCTGTGCAATGCACAGCGTTTTGAACCGTTGTTTTCCCATACAAGGCCCGGATGGAATCTGGGTATAGTTGGCGGCATACATTCTGTAGTGATGAAAATATCTCGTTATGAAACATTATATCTATACATATCTATACTTACATAATGAAATTTCTCCAATTTCATTTATATAATGAAATTGGAGTGTCTGTTTGTAATATTGAAATAACTACTTTTTACTACATGCATATGAATATATATATATACGGTACATACACCAAAATAACATTTTTTACAATTTTTGTCTATCTGTCTGTTTGTCTGTTTGTCCGGGCTAATCTCTGAAATGGCTGGACCAATTTTGACGGGACTTTTTTTGGCAGGTAGCTCATGTAATACGGAGTAACATAGGCTACTTTTATTTTAGAAAAAAAAAAATCAAAATCTTGTAGTCCACGCGAACGAAGTCGCGGGCACAGCTAGTATCTAAATAAAATTATATATCCAAATAAAATTACAAGCATATGGTGAATTTTTTAAGATCGTTTGATAGGCCAAATCCAAGACCGCGAGGAATAGTAAAATGCTCAATTGAGTCTTGGGCACGATTTAGAGACAACTAAAAAAAATTTTGAAAAAATAATAGCCAGTAATTTAATTGATGCCGTTGGTTTCGATAAAATATTTTTTATGTCTTGAAATATATTTTTTCAAGTTTTTATTTAAGAAATACGTATATTTTACACTGTAAAAAGTAAATTTATAGAATAATAAATAATACTAAAACTAAATAATAATATAAATAGGTAATACTAAATTGAATTTACCGGATCACGTGGGCCGCATAATTTTCTGAATTCATTAACAACGTTCATACTGGGATCTTTACATTTGACTTCTAATACCACACATTTCCCTTCAGCCAGATGTATACACATTCCCTGAAATGAAATGGTGTATTGTTAGACATGCGATTGAAACTATAATATCGCTTTTAGCCCAGGGTTTTTAACTGCACGCATGTACGATCTGCGTGTGGAGATGCAACGCCGTGGCCCGCGCCAAGTCGCGGCATGGCGGACAAAGTTCCGGCGGGATTTCATGGTGGCAACCCGGTGCTGGCCATGCCATAGTTATGGTGGTAAGTCTCCTCTCTGAGGAGTGGGTGGAAAGATAACTACACGGCGTTCATACCTTCCGTATCACGCAGGTCCTCACCGGACATGGTCAGTTTGATGAGATTCCAGCATCAGATGCGTTCGCAAAAAATGCCCGGGTGCCACGATTGTGAGGACCGCCCGGAGGACACGGTGGAGCATACGGTAGAGGTGTGCCCCGCCGTGTCCTCTTGGGGGTGCTCAGCGGCAGCGAACTCTCGCGCCGGGCCTTAGTACAGGCCAAGGTCCAGAGCGAGGAGGAGTGGCAGACGGTCGCCTCTTTCTGCGGAGCAGTAATGCTAGCAAAGGAGGTGGCAACACGCGCAAGGCAATGGACCTCGCGCCCCAGCCGCTGGAAATCTGATCCCGATTTCCAGCCACCGTAAGCGTGGGCTTGCGGACAGCGAGCAATGGGTAGCTCGTCATCCGAATGTCCGGTAACCGTCCGGATCAAGCCCAGCAGGGTCGAAGCTTACTGGGGCCATGGGTGATGCGAAAGAGACCCCCGGGGCCCTGGAACAATGGCAAAAAAGGAGCAGGAGTTTTTTTAGTCAGTAAAAGTCTGACATACCCTCCCACCCCGCAATGACGATGTCTCTCGTGTGGTTTTCAACATATTTAGTCGAAGCTAATAATAGTAGAGGATACGATTAAGAATGACTTATAGTAGTACATTATAATACAAGTGTATAATTTTAGTGATTACCGTCGAGGCGGTATTTAGACCCGAGCAGTAGCGAGGGTCTTAAGAGAGCCGAGAACGATAATCATTAATTACTCACGTGTATCATACGACGTTCTTCAATATACTTGTGAAGAAAATAACAGTAAAACTAATTACTAGTTTTATTGTTATTTTCTTTAAAAGTAGTTTTGTGACATGGCGGTAAAAATCTGATTTCATATACGCGCGCCTAATTTTTTTTTTTTATTTACCCCTAGGGGAAGACTAAGATATTTTGATCATACTGCATTCTTGTGTGAAAAATTTTTACAATAATGTCTTTCGTAGTGACAATAGAATTAGTACGCATGAAACATTTTCAAATAATTTTGTAGTTTTTAATTTAATTTAACTAATACAGCCACTGAACTTCATTCGAAAAAATTACGCCAAAAACCGCGTGCATCTTAAAATGGCGGCCATAGACCACAAAAAATTTTGATTATAAGATTTATTTACTAAACGTTTTTTTTATTAAATAAATCGTGTGTACAAGTTAAAATAAACAAAATTGCATGAAATAAGTAAGTAAGACACTAATTTATACTATTGAACGTTTCGTACTCAATTTGTTTTGCGAACAAAGAGCCTTTAATTGGGAATCAAACGAGCTTACCTGTTAAGCGAAGTCTTGATTCTAATTTTATGAGCGCCGACACTGAAATGTAATTTTATTATTTTACATTGTAGTAATATCTCCTTCTGGGCTAAACACGCGAAGTTTAGAGTTTTAAAAAAAATATTTAGCAAAATAGCCTGGTAACACCACTCGACTTACTTGTCACTTATTTTAGAGATTTATCGGGCTTAGTTTTTTTAGCTGTCTTTTGGACAGTCTTGTTCCCACATACTTACATTCACTGTTTTCCTGCAAGGATAACTGTGAGTTAGGTAAGGATAATTATTGCAGCTTTTGGGCTACTAAAACTAGTGGCGGGTGGGTAATTACATTTCAGTGTCGGCGCTCATAAAATTAGAATCAAGACTTCGCTTAACAGGTAAGCTCGTTTGATTCCCAATTTTATTTCGCTCTGACACTGAAATGTAATTTTATTATTTTACATTGTAGATGTTTAGAGTTTGCTGCAATAATTAATTGTTACGTTATTACTAATAATTTGAGCATTTGAGTTGATAGTACCATTACTAATAATGGTACTATCAACTCAAATGCGGTTTCTCTTTTATAGTAAGTTCTGAGTTGATTTACTGAGAGGCTGCTAAGATATGTCTAACTTATCCATTGTGTGAGGTGTCCTCGAATTGTTGTAGAATATATATAATGGATTTTATTGAGGATTTTCGAAATAAACCACAAATTGTTTCTCTGAAAACAAAGATTTGTTTTATTCAACATGCTTTTACAGTATAACAATTATCGTTTAACTAAAATTACACTTTTATCTCACCTGAAAACAAAGAAACGACATTTAAAGTTCACTAATATCGCCTCCTCAATTATATCCCTTTAATTATCTCTCTACAAGTTTTTATAACAATAAAATGCACAAAATAATCTAAACATCATCTGTCATTGAATGATACGTCACCCCGTATTCACAGCTTAAAAATAAATTAATGAAATGTCATTTCCAAGGAGGTTATTTCATTACATCTCCCCCCCATAGGAACGAAAATTCTAAATAATATAATACAAACAATGCACCTGCAAGTTATCTTTATACCTATTCGTTTTCTTCTACTTCATCTTCTGCCGTAACAGGTTGTAATTTTGTTATGTGGAATAAAGTTGATTCTGTTTTTCTGTTGCCAGTGTCAATCTTATAAATGGAGTTCGATATTTTCTCTATTATCTTGAAAGGGCCTATTTTTAATTCGTCTAATTTTTTCCTGTTCAGTCTATTTCCATTTTCTACATATACACTGTCTCCTATCTCGAACTCTTGTATTTTCCTATTTCTATCAAATATTTTCTTGTTGTACTTGTGAGATTTTATTGTATTCTCTAATGCTAATCTTCTATCAGCAATCCACTTGTCTTCCTTTTCTATTGTTTTAATTTCATTTGGTAATATACTGACATTTTGTACCATCCAGTAAATATTTTGGTGCAAAACCTGTAACAGAATGGTCTGTTTCATTATATTTCTGTACACATTCTCTTGCTACTGTTGTCCATGTTCTCTTATTATTTTTCTCATTTGTTTTACATCTTATTTTATTTACTATTGTTTGGTTTAATCTTTCGTTCAAGCCGTTCGAAAATGGCGTATTCACAGCTGTAAATATTAGTTTGATGTTATTCTCCTGCAAATACTGTTTAAATTCTTTTGAATTGATGCCTGGATATTGGTCTGTCAGAATTATTCCAATCTCATCTGTCTCGAGTACTTTCTTTGTTAGTTTTATAAAGTCACTTGCGTTCTGTGTTTTTGAAGTCACAATAAACGCATATCTTGTGTAGTGGTCTACTAAAAGGTGTAAGTATTTTTTTGTTGACCTAGATCCTCCAAAGCCACCTATAGTATCCATTGACATTATCTCAAATGGTTTTGTTGCTGGTCCCAGTTGTGACATTAACCCAAATTTTCCTTGACATCTTGATTTATTTTTTATGCATATTTCGCATGTTTTACAAATATTTATGATATTTTTTGTTAGGTTTTTAGCTGTATATGGTGGGCTTATTTTTTTCTGTAATTGTCTGATTCCAATATGGCATAAATCTTCATGCACCTTTTTTATATTTTTTTTACTAAATTCTTCTGTGAGTATAATCTTTTCTAGTTTCTTTATTTTTTTATAATAGATTTTATTTTTATGTAGTAGATTTTGTTTCTTTTCTTTTATAATGGATTTTATTGAGGATTTTCGAAATAAACCACAAATTGTTTCCCTTTAATTATCTCTCTACAAGTTTTTATAACAATAAAATGCACAAAATAATCTAAACATCATCTGTCATTGAATGATACGTCACCCCGTATTCACAGCTTAAAAATTAAATTAATGAAATGTCATTTCCAAGGAGGTTATTTCATTACATATATTTGATTCATTGGTAACTGATTTAGATGTGAGACATGTTATCTTTAACAAGGGTAGTTATTACATATTATTCTTAATAATAGTCACTCATATTTTATCAGTTTGCTTTTGAAGGTATTATATCATTACTGTTGGATACTTTACTTCTTGGTAATTAGTACGGTCATCGTTATATCTAGCCGTTGATGTCTGTTGTATAACAAGGTTTTTACAATTAAATGTAGTCAGCCAAAAATTACTTGGTTTTATATTAGTGCTGTTCCTATTTAGCACAGCGACAATTTGTTAAAGTTTGTTAAAGCACAGTAATCTCATTAGCTATTTTTATTTTATTTATAGTGATGTTTTACTATTTAGGCGTGATAAGCTGTTTTGTTGATAGGGTTATTTTATGGCAGCTATTTGTTGCAAGTTCATTCTACATTGTGAGATAAGGAAGAGCTATGATCTTCTCGTGTTCTGGAAAAAACACTCATTGCGGAATATTACAGCAGAATCAAATGTTACAGAGACTAAGTAGAGAAATTACATTACATTTTTCATATATTTAGCCTTGCCTTACATTAGACAATGCATTTAGGTGCGTGTATTATACATTGCAGCTCATTCATAATTTTCTGTTTTAAAGATAATAAAGTCTATTCATCTCTAAGTTACATTTGTGTTGACATTGTAGTGACTGGTATGAAAGTATAGCTTACCAATTTTATTATTATTATTTTTTATTTTCTACTGCATGATACAGATAGTATACCTACATTTGTTTCAACATGTATGTGTAAACTTGTATATATGCTTACACTTGTAGTTGTATGCTGATCTATTTAAATTTACGAAAATTTTATGCCTATGAAGGCAATTTTATGTCATTGTTTTCCTCTGTCAGTATAGCATTTTTATGTCACAGTTTAGAGGGGTTCATGTAGTGTCGACAGACTTACCTAAACTTCCTACTAGGGATTAGGTATCTAGAGAAGTTGTAAGGTCACTGACGTTTCGCGGTGGCCTCTGTGGGACTAGTTGATCTTTGGGATGCAATTGCTCCCCCCTCTCTTTTTTGTTTCTTATAAATGCCATTTTACTTGTGTGTTGGTAAGTTCAGTTTTGATGGTACTATTAATTCAAATGTGATAAGTCACTGCCTCAAGTAAGTGCATTTTGACCATTCAGTACCATTCCTTTTTTTTTTTTTTATTAAAAGTATCAAAGAAACCAAATTAATTTGCTGTGGCGCACGTGTGGACCGAGCATACGCTTGTGTTACACAGTTACACCATAGACATATGTTAGTTACTCTAGGTTGTCTACTGCATTTCTGACACCGTTTGACAGTGACAGCACAAAGTAAACAATATTTGAGAAAACATAATTTCATTAATATATGATACACATATAGGCATAAATAAAATAAAAAAGCCTTTTATTCCATGCATCATCAACATATACAAACATTACATCACAACAGTATTTTTAATTAAAAAAGTAATAATCGGAAAACTTACAAATATAGTTCGATTTCTTACATGCAACTTTTATCTAGAATAAATTAATCGTTTAACATTATTAATTATTTCTATCTATTTAAATGTATTAAACAATAACCGATGGATGCGGGACGCACAGGAACGTTCGATGTGGCGACGCTTGGGGGAGGCCTATGGCCAACAGTGGACGTGTATCGGCTGAAATGATGATGATGATGATGATGAAACAATAACAAATGTTATTTATATATTATATATGTATTTTTCTTTTTTACACAATACATATTTCAATTAAATTCTGTATAAGTGATTTCATTTATTATTTAGTATATATAGGCATACAGGTATAATATTATACTATGTTTGGTGAGACATTTTGTTTCAAAATTGGTGGGTATTCCATTGCATGTTTTGGGAATGTCTGAGTAATCTGACATAAATTGTAACATTTAATTTGCTTTACTAAATGGTAGATAGTTATCTACTTTCATGTTCAAGTTTTAGGCTGGTATTCATATTATGTCTCTCAGCAATCTTGATTCATTTAAAGAGATTGTTAGAAGTGAGTCATTGGTGATTGAAGTAGGTAGTTTTGATGAAGTTGTTGTGCTATGCACCTATTGAGGTTTGAGGTATGAGAGTTCGCATCAGAAGTAGTGTTTCTGTGATCAAGTTGTCTAGTCATGAAAAAGTTGTTCTTAGGTATTATTGTTATTAGGATAATTTCCTTCTACATTATATAAAACTTGTTTTAATCACAGAAGATATTGCCAATTTATGACAAATTAATTCTGGAAATATTATACAGGTGCAGATCAAATTGAATCTGAATTTTATCCCTATTTATTTATTATTAGAACAACAAAGTTATCCCTATTTATTTTAACATAATATGTTGATAGGGTGTCTATTTATTTGTTTATTTATTAGGAGCACCAACCATATATTTGCAAAAGATTTTTTGTTTAGGTAGTCAGATTTATAGCACTTTAATTGTAAACAGGCATACACTGCTTGTGCAGTTTGACATTCATTTATAATGAATTTTCACTTTATAACCTGATTTAAACGTTAAGTTGGGTTAGCCTCATACCATTTTGTTTTAACAATTGTTTAAAAATATATCAAAGTTTATTTCGATAGGTATTTTGTTGTTGTATTCCATTATAAGCTTGTTGCTGACTTACTCCCTTGTGTAATATGAGTAAATGGAGCAGGTGGTTTTGTCAGCCAATCTGATCACAGTAATTCACAGTGCTTCACGCTTCTGTTTCCAGTGGTAAGCAATTCCTCAAACCGCTTAGTCCAGCGATTGACCACACCAGTTGTAGTATTGTTTTCATACATCAAGTATTCTAAGGTGCTGGGGTATTGAATATTATTATACTATTGAAACTTTGGAAACCTGTAATTTCTCAGAATTGCTGTTGGTGTCCACAGAGGACTTAACTTAAAATTTTCTTAGGGTTTGGTTCCATAAGAGGTCAACTTGCATGCTCTTTGAGCAAGGTTTTACCATAAAATTAAGTACTAAATGTGTGGAGTGATGTGCTGTATCTATGAATTTAATTCATTTAAATCATATCAAGATTTTCCATAGATTCTATTGTATGGGTCATGTAAAACTTAATGGTATTAGTTGTTATAAAGTGTTATTTACTATTAGTAAGCGTATCCTTTGTAGATTGTTGATGAAATAGTTAAGTTACTTAGTGCATAAGTAATATTATTGTCAGCATCGCAAACTCCGTGGTCAGTGCACAACATAGCCATCGAGAAAAAATATATTTTCTACTGAATGGCCTTTAGTACTGTTTGACTTAACTCAGTTTTGATAATTGATCTAATTCAAATATATTTTTTTGCTATCAATGTAGGTACTGATATAAGATGATACATAGTGACAGGTTTCCGCTACGCCACATGTATCTTTTATGTTTTAGTTAATTTAACAATTAACTCATAACAGTGCTGGGGTGGTATACTGCAAGCATCTTGCACTTAGCTTATCCACACTGTGGCAATGTTTTCCATCAGCGTTGCAGACATACTTGGTAAGGATGTCAATTATTCTGCCTTCTCTCAATGGTTTTGGGTTGGCTTCTAGTCCAACAACTAGATACAGGTAGGTATCTGTCGACAATCAAGCTAGGTACAGCAGAATAACTTATGATAATTTTGAATATCTCGTATTCCTTAGCATTTTATGCTTAGAAGACTTTATGATTTAAATTACAGACCGTGTGCTGCTAACCACCTCATAGTGGTTTGGAATATCTTGTATTCATTAGCATTTTATGCTTAGAAAAGTTTATGATTTAAATAACGGACAGTGTGCAGCTTACCACCTCTTAGTGGTTTGGAATATCTCGTATTCATTAGCATTTTATGCTTAGTAAAGTTTATAATTTGAATAACAGACAGTGTGCAATTTACCACCTCATAGTGGTTTGGAATATCTCGTATTCGCTAAGAGTTAAATGTTTTGTAGCGATCTACACATAGGTGGTGTACTGTTTTGTACACAGATGGGTAATTTTGAACTTGGCCTTCCTGAGGCCTTTATAGGTACTGATAAAGTAGGAGCACGCCAAACTTAGTCTTTTTTCCCTATTTCTGTTCTTTAGATTAAAGCATGGGACTCACCTGTTATGACGGATTCATACCAGAGTAGCAACGTGAAAATGACGCCGCTAAGAGTATCGCGTACTATCTGGTAGGTCACAATCAGTTTAGCGCGTGAATATGACGTCGCTAATGGTATCTCGTACCCTGATTGGAGATTGAACAAGGTTTCAACTCGCAAGTCTTAGCTGCAGTGTTCACTATGATCACCTAGTGCTTGGAACAGGCACAGTGAGGATCGCGTCCTCGGTGACCAGTTTCAGGTGGCCTTTCTCATGCCTTGAGCTGTGGAAAGTTTCAGGGTATAAATCCAACTTGTCTAGATATCGGAAGAGATTCTACTCCTTCCTTGGTGTGTTTATCGTGGCATTCTTCGTCCTGTGTGAAAGTAAATTCCAGGCTTCGACAGACTTCAGCGTTGAAATCCGTTAATGTACAAACCACTTTGTAGTATCACTTAGCATAATTAGACAGGAGAAAATTTTTTACTCGCGTTATTTTACCCGCGAAGAAAATAAGTGACAAGTAAGTCGAGTGGTGTTACCAGGCTATTTTGCTAAATATTTTTCTAAAAACTCTAAACTTCGCGTGTTTAGCCCAGAAGGAGATATTACTACAATGTAAAATAATAAAATTACATTTCAGTGTCGGCGCGAAATAAAATTACACTATAGCACTAGTGCATAATGGTAATCAAAATTTCACAGTTTGGTAACAAGTGTCATTATATACTTAAGTGAAGTGCAATAAGAGTCACTTTCTGAGCAAGTGTATTGAAAATAATATATCGCTGGTGGGTTGCCTAAGAAATTCCTGGCCAAAGTATTATTATTTAAAAATTGTAAATTGACTTTTTTTTGGAAAATATAAACTGTTTACCAGGTTTAAGCAGGTATGTAAGTACTAGTTATCTTCACCCACTTGTTTAATAAACGTTTTTATATTCTATAGGCTTTAGGGAATGCAAACCGGTTAACCCGAAAACCGAAAAACCGGTTTTTCGGCATATTTTTAATGACTAAAATAACTGGTTTTTTTTTCAAGTAACTGGTTTTTTCGAGTTTTTTTTATTACTTTCAAATGACACTATTTTTAAGCAAACATAGTTTTAAAACGCTCTTGAGGCTTGATATCAGTCGTAGGTTTGCTTATGAATATTTATGTACCATAGTGATAGCTACACCAATTGTACAAGTTCTAGTGACACACGAGGTTGCGATAGTCGTTGGTAGGATCCAGGAGTTGGGACTCGAGGTGGCGCTACACAAATCATATGTGCTTTCACGGCCCTCGGAACGCGCCACCATCAGGTTCCCAACTAATGGTAGGAAGAGTTCACATCGGCGTCGGGTCAACGATGAAGTACCTGGGACTCGTCTTCGACAGCCGGTGGAATTTCGGGGAGCATTTCCGACGTCTGGCTCCCAAACTCAACCGGACGGGGGCTGCACTCAAGCGGCTCCTGCTCAACCTTGGGGGTCCAGATGCCTCCTGCCGGAGGCTCTATGCGGGAATCGTTCGGTCCATGGCCCTCTACGGGGGCCGGTGTGGGCGCCGTCGTTGCAAACGCGACCGGCGGCCATGCTGAACGCCTGCCAGAGGGTCATGGCAATACCGATGGTGCGGGGATACCGCACGGTTTCCCACGAAGCGGCGAGCCTTCTTACTGGCCTACCACCGAGGGATCTGGAAGCAACAGTCCTTGCATACATGCACGATATGCGCGTGGAGATGCAACGCAGGGGTGATGCTAATAAATATTTACCTACTAAGTTCTGTTGAATTTGTTTACTCGTTTTTATAAGATGGGTTTTGAAAACTAATCAAATGTCAGCAAATTGCGTAAAACTATGTTCCACGTCTAGCCTACCCCTAGATAGGCTGGTCAAATGGCCAGGATTGTCAGATGACCACAGCCCTTGCACACATGCACGATATGCGCGTGGAGATGCAACGCCGGGGTGAAAGTCCGCTGCCGCGACAGATCACGGCATGACGGACAGAGCTCCGGCAGGATCTTACGGTGAAATGGCGTCAGCGACTATTGCAACCCAGTGCTGGGCACGCCACAATTATGGCGGTAAGTCCCCTCTTTGAGGCGTGGCTGGAAAGACCTCACGGCGTCCTTACCTTCCGCATGACGCAGGTCCTCACCGGACATGGCACGTTCGGGAGTTACCTGTTCCGGATTAAAGCGTAACTGACGCCCGGGTGTCGCCATTGTGCGGAATGCCCGGAGGACACGGTGGAGCACACAGTCGAGGTGTGCCCTGCTTGGGCGGAGCATCGCCGTGCCCTCGTGGGGGCGATCGGCCTTTCGCGCCGGGCCTTGGTTGAGGCCATGGTCCAGAGCGAGGAGGAGTGGCAGTGGAGTGGCTTCCAACTTCTGCAAAGCAGTAATACTCACAAAGGAGGAGGCCAACCGCATCAGGCAACGGCGCTCTCGCCGCCGCCGCCGGTATTCCGATCCCGATTTTCGGCCACCGTAGGCGCGAGCTTAATGGGTAGCTCGCTTTCCGGCCGTCCGGTAACTGTCCGGACCAAGCCCAAGTCGTCGACGGCGCGCACTGTTCCCGCGCGCCTCAAGGAGTTGTCAGCAACATCAGGGACCCAGCCGGGTCGAAACCTACTGGGGCTAGGGTTATTCGAAAGGGAACTCGAGCCCCGGTAGGAAGGCTAGAAGGAACAGGGTGGGTTTTTTAGTTAGTAAGAGTCTGACACTCTCTCCCGCTCCGCCCAAGAGCGGGGGTTTTCATTGGATGATTTTTCCCACCATAAAAAAAAGACCTCCACCCGTGAACTACAAATTGAGATCTATATTAGAGAGCATGGGCTGCATGTAATAATAATTCAAAATGCTTAAAATTTTTTTCGGTCAGCATTGGACAACTTTCCAATGATCACCATGCGTAAACAGATGACACGTGGCCTAAACGCTTAAAAGCCTGTGTTAAAGTTAATCTACACTAATACTAATACTCGTATAATAAAGAGGTAAAGTTTTTTTTTGTTTTTATGTTTTTTTGTTTGTAGGAGGTAACCTCTGGTCCAATTGCTAAATTTTTTTCACTGATAGAAACCTGCTTTATTCCCGAGTGACATAGGCTATATTTTATGTACGCGGGCAAAGCCGCGGGCAAAAGCTAGTGGTGGATATTTTGAGTAGAAGTATATATTAACTTTTAGCTTAGATTCTCTATGTATGACATCATTCTGAGACATTCGTTTTTATGAAGTTGAGATTTTTAACAGGATTCATATTAGGTATACAATAATTTTTTTAATAGACAAGTTCCAAGATAAGTTTTAAAATATTTATTTAGAATTTCACAAGCAAAAAAAAAAATAAAATTTTCACTTAAAAATAAATTTCAAAAAAACTAATTTTAAAACCGGTTACCCGGTTAACCGTTTTTTTTTTAGAAAAGCCGAAAAAATAACCGGTTTGTAATTTTGGCGGTTTTTGCATTCCCTAATAGGCTTCATACTTTCGGTTAGTATTAATTTTATTCGTTAATTAAACGCACCGGTGCATTTTTCCAAAAAAGTCAATTTTACATTTTTTATTAATAATACTTTGGCCAAGAATTTCTCAGGCAACCCACCCGTGTTATATTATTTAACTAGATTTTGCCCGCGCGGCTTCGCTTCCGCTCTTCCCTACTCCACCCTACTATACTCTAATCTACCCTACTATACCTTACTCTACCTTACTCTACCCTACTCTACCCTACTCTACCCTACTCTATCCTACTTTACCCTACTCTACCCGACCCTATCCTACTCTACCCTACTCTGCACTACTCTACACTACTTCACTCTACACTACTCTACCCTACTCTACCCTACTCTACCCTACTCTACCCTACTCTACCCTACCCCTATCCTACTCTACCCTACTCTATACTACTCTACACTACTCTACTCTACACTACTCTACCCTACTCTACCCTACTCTACCCTACTATACCCTACTCTACCGTACCAAACTTCATATAAACCATCTACTAAATAGTCCGAACAAAGTCTTAACATGTCGTCTGGATAGGTGAGCCCGTTCTTGAGTTATAAAATTACAACGAAAAGTGGCATTGATTTTTAAATAACGTAGATATACAATATTTAATATAAAATACGTTTCATCCAATAAACAGACCGGTCAAGGTCGTTCATCTTTAATCGGATCATAAACTATAAGATAAAATTTCGTAAACATATACATAAATGATTACCTCATATGAAGGCAGAACTCCAGCATAAATTTCATAGAACTCTTTAGCGTCAGGTAATTTCAAAGAGAACATAGCCATGGCAGACACGTAGAACTTGTCTGAAGTAGCGATATGTTCGATAATGTTGCCTACGTTACCATCTGTAACCGCATGCGGTTTGATCACGCAACAAGTGCAATTTGTGAATGTGGCTTTGAATGGTATCTGTAGTTTGCCATTATTGCATCCAAAAAATGCTTCCAAACTCTGCAGCAATAGAGACCAAAATTGTATTTACAGTACAGTGCAGTGGTACAGTCACAACGTCTATAGGTAGTGATTACAGGCTTATGAAGCTAACACAGTATTAAAAGAACAGGAGTGGCTGGAAAGACAACACGGGGTCCTTACCTTCCTCATGGCGGAGGCCTCACCGGATATGGTCAGTTCGGGATATTCCTATACTGGATTCGTGCAGAAGCAACGCCCTGGTGTCACCAATGTGTGGGCCACCCGGAGGACACAGTGGAGCATACGGTGGAGGTATGCTCCGCCTGAGCAGAGCACCACCGTGTCTTCGTGAGGGCGTTCGGCGGCAGCGATCTCTCGCGCCGGGTCTTGGTACTGACCACACTGACACTTGAGCAAGGAGGAGTAGCAGGCGGTCGCCTCCTTCTGCGAAGCAGTAATGCTAGCAAAGAGGAGACTGACCGCATCAGGCAACGGTGCTCACGCCTGAGCCGCCGCTGGGATTCCGTTCCCAATTTTCGGCCACCGTAGGCGCGGGCTTGTAGACGGCGAGCAATGGGTAGCTCGCTGTCCGATCGTCCGGTAGCTAGCCAATCGTCGACGGCGCGCACTGTTTCCGCGCGCCTCAAGGACTTGTCAGCAGCAGCAGGGGCCCAGCTGAGTCGAAGCCTACTGGTACCAAGGTATAGCGCCGAAAAGGAAGCTCGACCCCGGTATGAAAGGTAAGTCAGAGTCTGACACTATCTCCCACTCCGCTCAAGGGCTGGATGATTTTTACCCACCAAAAAAAAACCTAATTCAAGTGTTTTAGACTATACATATACTCATAATTTTTTTTCTACAAATCTGATAAACAGATTCTACAAAAATATTAGACAAAGGGCATTGCGTAAAACTGTCCTCAAATATCAATCAACAACACTATTTGCGCATAAAAACTTTGAATAGAAACTATTATGTGCTATAAAATGGCTGGAATGTAATAATGTGTAATAAAAAAATAAAATTAACAAATATTGTTCTACGCCCTGGGCCAACCATAATTCCCCAATTTGTAATTTCAGCAAAACGGCAAGTTTTAGCATAAGATTAGCTGAAACAAAATTGTAGATCAGATAATTAGGTATCTACAAAATTGTCTAAAAACATTTCTTTGTAAGAGCCACCGTTTTTTAGATATGATGATTCAAAAAGTTGAAAGTGGTAATCGTCATAATATGCACACGTTTTCAGGCCATCTTTGAGGTAGTGTACCTTAGCGTGTTTTTAGGATTTCATATCTCAAAAGGAAAAATGGAACCCTTATAGGATCACTTTGTTGTCTGCCCGTCTCTGTCTGTCAAAACCATTTATTTCAAGAATGCGTGGAGGTATCGACCATATAATCAAGTCTGCGGTCACTTGAAACTGTGAAAAAATCGAACTTAAGTACCTACAATTTAACTAAAAAAAAGATACGGCCGTTTATGTTCAATTTCCGAGTCGAGTCTTAAAGAATTTCACAAATCGCAAAAAAATGTTTTTCGTTTGTAACGTAACTACAAAGGAGAATGCTCTTGCTCCATAGAAAAAAAACCCAGCTCTGGCAGAAACGAGATGTATGTCAAAATATCAGTAATAAATAATCTATACTTATAATAAATTTGTAGAAGTGAAAATTCTGAACATTGAAAATATCAAAAAAATAAATGGCAGTGTTACTAGACCAACACCGAACCCAAAAATGTGATTAAAATTTTTTTGTCTTTCTGTCTGTTTGTTCAGGCATCACGCAAAAACTACCGGTTCGATTACGATGAAACTTGGTAGATATAATTATTCTTTAATATCTTGGGCACCACACTGGGTATTTTTTATCCCGGAAAAGTAAATACAATAAAAATCAACTTTATTTTGCGGTTCGATCTCTAGACCGATTATTGTACCAACCGCAAATAATAAGTTTGTCGTCACCCGCAGTGGAGTTCACTAAGGGGCGCTGCACACGGCTAAGATACTATGATATTTCATCTTAAGATACAAAATCGCTCGCCATACAATTCAATGGACTATCTATCACACACGACGAAGATAATAAATAATATATAATACTAATATAATAAAGAGGTAAAGTTTGTCTTTTTGTTTGTAGGAGGTAATCTCTGAAAGTACGGGTCCGATTGCTAAAATTTTTACACCGATATAAAGCTGCTTTATTCCTGAGTAACGTAGGCTATATTTTATGTACGCGGACGAAGTCGCAGGCAAAAGCTAGTAAGTAATATAACAATAACCAGCTATTATCATGATCCTTACTTGCAAACATATAAAAATTGCCAGTTTAATTATTATAATCAGGCGTCGATTTTAAAAATGGCTTAATTACAATGAATTCTTATTTACCGACTTCAAAAAAGGGGGGGGGGGGTTTCAATTCGGTTGTATTTTCTATATTTGTTTTTTTTATATGCTTTTTTATTTTTTTTAATTTGTTACCTCGGAACTCCTTCCTTTGTGGACCAATTTGAATTTTTTTTTTCTCCAAGGGTTATACTTCCAGATTGGTCCCATTTTTTCAAAATCCAATTCTGATGATGGAATCCAAGAGGAATCGAGGGAACTCCTCAAATATTACTGGCAACCATATGGTGATTTTGTTATTTTCACCGAGAACTCAAGTATTTACTCGTCAAAAAGTAACATTTGATGAAGTAGAACTGTTGAAGAAGACCAGGAATGGCCAACGGAACCTCATACTCACGTAAATATCACAATGGAGGTAGTTAAGCAACTATGACAATACTATAAAAAACATACATTCAGCCGAACATAGAACCTCCTCCTTTCCGAAGTGAGTTAATAAATGGTTCTGAATAGTATTTTTGAAAATGGTATGATGGAAGTTATCATAAGATGATGATGGAGCCGGATGGTAGCCGTAATTAATCAATGTTTGGGCTTGTTAGAATTATCATGAGATGTACGTTGGATATACGAATAGAATAGAAGGGAATAGAACAAACTTGATTATACACCAAAAAGTACAGTGGTACTATCGAACTAATCTAATGATGGAGCCCGAAGGTGACAGGTAGATACCGGAACTTCATAATAATTATAACAATGTTTCCTAGCAGTGTCTGGGTTCATTGGAATAGTCATGAGAAATAGGTACTTTGGCTATAATAATCATAACTAAAAATATTTTTTTGCAAAAAAAACTACTTAGATACCGATAAATTTATAACGATCAAAACTTGACGTTTCTGGTTTAGCAGGTTTGTTGTAACCTACTTCTGAAAATAAAGTTATTTTAAAAGTTTAAGTGTTTTTTTTTTGTAGTGATACTATTTTTTTTTTTTGTTAATAGTTTTTAGTTCCTAAACTTAAATAATGTGCCCATTCAATAGTAAGAAAACTATAGAGTACTTATAACTATTAAAACCACTTATAGCCTGAGTATCTACATCTCGTAATAATTCCAATAAGTCCAAACACCGCTAGGATACATTGTTTTATAATAAAGTTCCAGTGCCTACCTTCCAACTTCCAGGTTATAATCAGATCATGTCCGTTTGGATTGAGGAGCCACTTCATGATTTTAATAGGAAACTTACCCCTTATTTAGTAGGAAAGCAGATAATTTTGTAGGCCCCGAAATTTGTAGTAAAACATATCCAAAGTTATATCAATTTTAAAATGGCTCCTCAATCTAAACGTCTGAACTGAGGAGCCAGCTGGAACACAGAAAGTACTCAATGAATATTTTTGAAAATTTTGTATCATTTAGTAGTAATTGTGTATAGTACCTACTAAAAATTTGAGTCTAATACTGTTGATATTCAAGAACATACAATACTTTTAAGGACGCGTGAGCCAGATTCACTCGCTCGAATTTAGGTATCTTGGTCGCAATACATCGACCTTACGCGCACGCACACATAGAGCCCATTGTTCGTTCAAATTTATACTTTAACCGAACATGTCTTGATATTTGAGGTATTATTTTATTTTTCTTAGTAAGTATTAATTGAGTCAAGCTTGTTTGAGTTTTAGTATCAGTATTACTATATGGCAATATGTAATTGCCTGCTTATCCAGTTTCGAGTACTACTCGTATAGCAAAAATAAGTAGTTGCCATATCGTTACGGGTAATAACGACCAATTTCTTTGTAAACCTACGATTATTTCCCAGGCTTATTTCTTTAAAAATATTATATTTAACAAAATCAAATGGGTATTTGAGATTAATTTTATCAGACAATTAGGTACAACGCACAACCCCTCTCCGACATGAATTAAATCTTCAAACTCAATAAATACTCGTACGATGTCTGAAGCAAGTAGTTATTTCCAATTTAATATTCGATCTAATCGTAAAATACAGTTAAAACTATGAATACTTATGTATTTTTAACCGACTTCTAAAAAAGGAGTAGGTTCTCAATTTGGATGATTGAATTTTTTTTTATGTATGTTCGCGCATAACTTCGTTGCTTGCCGACCGATTCTATCCTAGCCGTGTTTGGGTTTATTAGAATTATCATGAGATGCACCGCACTTTGGCTATAAGGTACTATCAAACTGATCTGATGATGATGATGGAGCCGCAAGGTAGACACGGAAGCTTCATAATAAAACAATGAATTTATCCTATCAGGGTTTGAGTTAATTGGAATTGTCATGAGAAAAAGGTACTCTGGCTGTAAGTAAGTGTATTACAACTAAAAAGTGTGAAATAAAAAACTTTTTCCAAAAAAAATATAACCGAAATATGACTGACTTACCTATACATAACAAACAAAATAATTTTAATTTTGGAAGTCTATGTTTCTCGATATTGTTTGTTCCTTATTTAACACCAACTTCCGAAATTAAAATTATTTTGATGGTTTTAGTGTTTTTTTTTTTGTGAAATCGGTTATTTTTTTGAAAAAGTTTTTTTTTATAATTATAAGGTAAAATATACAACGGATTTAGCCGTTATGTGTACTATCCAGACCCTATTTGTAGCATAGCCAATTTCTGTATTGTATTTGTGTGAAAAGATTGTATGGGACTGAATAATTTGAAAGCATGTAACTGGGAGATGAATAAATCATCGTTGATTTGATATCATGATATTGTGGCAACTTTAATTCCTTGTATATCAAAATGGTAACAGGAAAAATTGATTTATAAATACACTAGCTTTTGCCCGCGGCTTCGCCCGCGTGGCGTAACCTAATGTTTCCCATATACATTTCCCATAAATTTTGGACCTCTATTTTACACGCGTGAGCAGCGTAATTCTTACTACCTTAATTCACATATACTACCATTGTTGGTGTTGTGTTAGTTAAGAAAACAAACACAAAACAAAAATGCAATTATAACTTTTCAACAACATCCAAAAGAAAACACAGTCATCAGTCGTGCGTTATTGTCGTTTGGCTTATCAGCTAAAGAAACAGTAGGTAAAACGGTGCGGGGGGAGGATCAATGAGCGCGTCATGCGTAGCTACTGAAGAGCGGAACTCGTGAACTCGTGAATTTAATTTTGGGAATGATTAAATTTATGAAAGCTTTCTAATGGTACGTCCGATTTAAATGATTCAAAAAGTAATTTACAGATACTGATATAGTCTTGAACGCGAAGTAACTTATTTTGATAAGAATTTATACCGTAATTATGTAAATAGCTTTCCAATAAACGCTTCATGAATGCCAATTTTTAAAAGTAGTAAAATGGATATATTATGTTAACCTTAAGAGATAGACATATGCCACTCAGGACTTTTCTGTAGACCTATATAAGATACACAATTCCACGATACATTATTTTGTTATATTTTAAAGGGTTTAGGCAGCGTTTTCGTTAAAAGCTCCCAGACGGCTTATTTTTTCCCGACATCTTCTACAAATATCGTTAATGTACACAAAAATACATACAAAAACTTAACAAATTATATACTAAAAGCTTCCTCAAGAATCACGCTATCGAGTGGTGAAAACTGCTTGAAAATCGGTGCAGTAAATTTTGAGTTTATCGCGAACACAGACAGACAGACGCTGCGGGGGACTTTGTTTTATAATATGTAGTGAAAAGTGTCCTAATTTATCTTGGTACTCGAAGATATAGGCAAGCGTGCTCCATCGTCAGCCACATCATCGCTTACCATCAGGTGAGATTGTGGTCAAACGCGAGCCTATACATTATATAAAAAAAAAGATATTGTTTTATTTTGTACTATACTTGAATTGCACTACGAAGTCATACGTGTCATTATAACCTATATTCTAAGCTCAAACAAATTATTTTTATCGAGTTTCAAAGTTCATGACCAAATTCAACGCCCGATTGGATTACTATAGGGTTATCTATCATCATCAGGTCACTTCGATAGTATTTTATAGCCAAAGTGCATTTCATGACAATTCCAATAAGCCCAAACACGGCTAGGATACATTGATTAATTACGGAGTTCCGGTGCCTAACTTCCGGTTCCATAATCATCATCAAATCAGTTCGATAGTACCTTACAGCCAAAGTGCATCTCATGAAAATTCTAATAAGCCCAAACATGGCTAGGACACATTGATTAACTACGGAGTTCCGGTGCCTATCTTCCGGCTCCATCATCATCATCAGGTCACTTCGACGGTACCATTTTTAACATAACTATTCAGAACCATTTATTTATTTTTATTGTCATAGTCGCTTAACTATCTACATTGTTATATCTATGTAAGTATGAAGTTCCGTTGGCCATTTCTGGTCTTTGTTTTAGAATACACTCATTCTGTATCAGTAAGTCCATTATTACTCCATAATAACAATTTAAATAAAAAAAAACTACTGAGGTGTCAAGGGACACCCGGATGGAACGAAGTTCCGTTCTGGCTTGCTTTCTATAAGAGAGTGATGTATGTACCTACATTTTGACAGCACTATTTCAACATCTTCGAAACCATGAAAACGACACTCATGACGAAAAAGTAGATAATTTCTAACAGCCGCCATCTTAGATTTACATTTTAACAGCACTATCGGCTTCAACAACCTCGAAAACCATGAAAAAGACACCCATATCGAAAAAGTTGATAATTTATTGCAGCCGCCATCTTGGATTTACATTTTGATAGTACAATCGGTTTCAACACCCTCGAAAACCATGAAAACGACACCCATGACGAAAAATTTGATAATTTCTTGCAGCCGCCATCTTGGATTTATATTTTGACAGTATCATCGGTTTCAACACCCTCGAAAACCATAAAAACGACACCCATGACGGAAAATTTGATAATTTCTTGCAGCCGCCATCTTGGATTTATATTTTGATAGTACTATCGGTTTCAACACCCTCGAAAACCATAAAAAACGACACCCATGACGGAAAATTTAATAATTTCTTGCAGCCGCCATCTTGGATTTATATTTTGACAGTATCATTGGTTTCAACTCCCTCGAAAACCATGAAAACGACACGCATGACGAAAAATTTGATAATTTCTCTCAGCCGCCATCTTGTATTTATATTTTGACAGTACCATCGGTTTCAACACCCTCGAAAACCATGAAAACGACACCCATGACGAAAAAGTTGATAATTTCTTACAACCGCCATCTCGGATTTAAATTTTGACAGTACTATCGGTTTCAACTCCCTCGAAAACCATGAAAACAACACCCATGACAAAAAATTTGATAATTTCTTGCAGCCGCCATCTTGGATTTATATTTTGACAGTACCATCGGTTTCAACACCCTCGAAAACCTTGAAAACGACACCCATGACGGAAAATTTGATAATTTCTTGCAGCCGCCGTCTTGGATTTATATTTTGACTGTACCATCGGTTTTAACACCCTCGAAAACCATGAAAACGACGCCCACGACGAAAAAGTTGATAATTTCTTGCAGCCGCCATCTTGGATTTACATTTTGACAGTAAAAGTGTCGGTACAACTTTTCGTGAGAATTTTTTCCGTCTAGCCCCCTTTCACAACGCGCGATAAGGAACTTCGTTCCAATAAGTACGATATTTGTACTTTTATTTCGGTCCGAAAAAGTAGCACGTCTTGGCAGTCGCAGTATACAAGTCGGCACACATTTTAGACGTATTTATTTTTTGTAAGAGAGCGATACGGACATCCGTTCACAAGCGCTTCTGAGCGCGGACTGACGCTAGACATCGCGCGTTCAATGAAAAATGTATGAAGAAATATTGAGAGTGGTTTTATTTTAGTCATAAATCATAAAGTTATTTATGTAGGTTCAAAATAATTAGCTATAGGTGTTGAAGACTATATAAGCTGTATTATTTTATGTTTTTTAAAGTAAAAATGTTTACTGGATTTAAGTTACGGGTTCCTACTCAGACTCTGTGTTTCGTAATTTTCTTGTATTAGTGCGTTGGTAAAATCGTATTTATATGAAAATTTTATATATGACCGTAATATTTTTTTTATGCCATCCTGGAGATAGATATATTGTCTTTTATTTGATACTAAGATATACTCATAATTATGATTCCTAGAGCATCATAATGGTTCCCGAAAAACCGTGATATTTGTCGAAATAGGTGAATACGTCCTTAATGTGGCTCCTCAATCTATACACATGACCCGTCATTTTTCAGAAAAGCATTACTTCAATCGATACGCAATTTCGTTATCATTTAGTAGTAAGTATATTAGATTTGTAGGATAAGAACCGGACATCAAACATGAGTGGATCAGGAGATATAGCACTTTTACTGTGGCTCCTCAATTGAGATACTTCGGTAAATAAATTGGCCTCTAATCTACTATACTTGTGATGAAATTTGGAACAAAAAACACCTATATTTAGTATAAAATTCTACTAAATGTACGTATAATCCCCGCCTTAAAAAAATACATATCTACGAAGTTATTAGCTATTCTTTCATTTCCTATAAAATGGTTTTGAAGGGTGACCATGAATACATTATTTACTAAGACAATCTTTGTTTCATGGCATAGAAGCACAAAACTGCAAATTTATGTCGATACTTATTATCTACCCACAATAATATTTATTTAGTAACCTAACGTTCACTAGCAATGAAACTCACTTGTTTGCTCACATATTGACATAAACATAAAGGAGAAGTTCGATAAATGTGTGGGGCTTGGGCTTTTTTTTATAAAGTTTATTAAAACTATAAGGTTGCATCACTACAAATATTATTTTAATAGGTTGGCAACCCTGTGGCAATTGACGTGAAAGTGTATCTATGTGTGTACATTTGTGGTACTTATCCCCGCTTTTGGAATTATGATATCACCGCTGTGTCAAGAAATCGCCAGGCGTACGGTACGGTAAGGTAATTCGGAAGAACTGTTGGCGTGCTAACGTCGAAAATATCGATTTTCGGAACGCGGATATTATATGTGTGTGATGACGGCGAAAAAATATCAGACGGCTTTTCGACATAATCCTGGCCCCAGTAGGCTTCGACCCAGCTGGGTCCCTGCTGTTGCTGACAGCTGCTTGCGGCGCGCGGGAACAGTGCGCGCCGTAGACGAATTAGGCTCGGTCCGGGCAGTTACCGGATGGTTGGACAGCGAGCTACCCATTGCTCGCCGTCCGCTAGCTCGCGCCTACGGTGGCCGGAAATCGGGATCGGAATCCTGGTAGCAGCTGGGGCGCTGTTTGCGCCGCCGTTGCCTGATGCGGTCGGCCTTCTCCTTTACTAGCGTTACTGCTTCGCAGAAGGAGGCGACCGTTTGCCACTCCTCCTTGCGCCGGACCATGACCTGTACCAAGGCCATAGTCCGGTTACCGCCATAATTGTGTCCATCACTGGGTTGCGCCAGTCGCTGACGCCATTTCACCATGGGATCCCGTCGGAGCTCCTGTTGCGGCAGCGGACTTTCACCCACGTACAAGTCGTGCATGTGTGCAAGGACTGTTGCCTCCAGATCCCATGGTGGCAGGCTAGCAAGGAGACTCGCCGCTTCGCAGGAAACCGTGCGGTAATCGACCTACCGCTTGTGTTTACTGGACAGATATTCTTTGTGATTTGGATTATCGTTTGTTTGAAAACCATGGCTGTATGTGTTAATTGCACTATTTTCCTGTATCCATAGAAATAATATGTATGGATTTGTGCTGCATAAACATTGTTTTTTTGGTAAAGGTATCCACTATTTTGTCAGTGTTACACAGGATTGGCAGTAAAGCGAAACGTTGAGAAAGACAACACGGCGTCCTTACCTTGCGCATGACGTAGGTCTTCACCGGACATTGTAAGTTCGAAAGGTTCCAGCCTTGGTACAAACAATTTTCCGGAGAAGCGAGGAGTGGTAAGCGGTCGCCTCTTTCTGCTTAACAGTAATGCTAGCAACCGTCCGGTAATCTTCCAGACCAAGCCCAAGTCATCGACGGTGCGTAGTATTCCATGCGCACCTCAAGGAGATGTCAACAAAACCGTAGGGGCTCGTTCGTTCCGTTTTTTGCCATTTGGCTACGGAACCCTAAAAATCAGCCTCTCCATACAAAATTATGAACTTGATTGGACAGTTTGTAGGACTTTACACCCTGTTCTGAATACCTTTAAACCCAAAACATATGAAGAATCTCAGTACCTACCTACTGTGTCGAGTTGTTAAAAATTAAATTTCAAAAATACTTATCGTGATTTCATTTAACATCATTTATTTTTTCATTTTATTTCAGCCGAAAGAGATCTACTGTTGGACCTCCCCTTAAGTTCCGACTTTATTCTTAACTCGATTTGCTGCTGAGAACCTCCAAGCACAGCCTTCTTCATTGGCCTTTGGGTGACTTGAGTTTTCTTTTGAGGCCTATAGTAGAACGTAACGATTCATTGTGAGTGAGTCATAACTGGCTACACACACTGGTCAAAGAATTTTGTTTCGTGATACTGCGGGTTTTTGGAAAAGAAGATGGCATGACTTCCCTAATTTAACAAAAATGGACTTACCTAGTTTGACCGTTTGTCCCAGGTACAATCACAACATGGTCACCCTTAATAGCAAATTCTAAATGAATATTGAGAAGTATTTTTTTATCAAATACCGACTAAGTACAATTTTGATTTGTACATAATATGTATTTAGTAGATATTTATACTAAATGTTAGTGTTTTTGGTTTTTGAATTCAATGTGATATCAGGCACATACAATCAATTATTTATTATGTAAAACGTCAGGAATGAGGAGCCAAATAAAATGCATTTATTTACTAAATTTAATCAGTTTTACTACTTTCTCTGTATGCTACAAATTCAAACATACTTACTACTAAATGTTTTTTGCAGTGGAATTATAAATTGACCAATTACTTTCATGTAAATTCACGCTCTTGTGTATAGATTGAGGAGCCACATTAAAAGCATTGTATGTTCTTGAATATCAACATTATTAGACTCTAATTTTTAGTAGGTACTAAACACAATTACTACTAAATGATACAAAATTTTCAAAAATATTCATTGAGTACTTTCGGTGTTCCAGCTGGCTCCTCAGTTCAGACGTTTGGATTGAGGAGCCACTTTAAAATTGATATAACTTTGGATATGTTTTACTACAAATTTCGGGGTTTGGCCTACAAAATTATCTGCTTTCCTACTAAATAAGGGGTAAGTTTCCTTTTAAAATAATGAAGTGGCTCCTCAATCCAAACGGACATATCAGATCAGTGCGATGTTACCTACCTTATGGCTGAAGTGCAGCTCATGACAATTTTAATACGGCTAGAATACAATGGTTAATTACGGAGTTCCGGTGCCTGCCTTCCGGCTCCATCATCATCATAAGATAACTTCAATGATACCATTTTCAAGAATACTTAAGCAATTTTTGAAGTCGACACCTGATTAATGAAAATTGCAATTTTATATGTTTACAAGTAAGGATCACGATAATAGCTGGTTATTGTTTTATTACTTACTATAATTGATAATTTGAGACTACTTACTATTATTGATTCCGAAGTTGGAATTTGAGTGTCGAAATATACGTTTTTTGCAAAATAAACGGCCGTATCTTTTGTTTTCGATAACTTACAAGTTTGATTTTTTCACAGCTTCATAGGACCGTCGACCTAAGTAAGTATATGGTTTTAATTTCACCTCAATACCTTCTCGCGTTCCCGAGATAAAGGGTCTTGATCGACAGAAACAGACAGACAGACATACATACACCGACATACATACACAGATACACAGACGGACAACAAAGTGTTCCATTATGGGTTCCGTTTTTTCTTTTTGAGTTATGGAACCCTAAAAACGCGCTAAGTACACTG
This sequence comes from Mythimna ferrago, assembly GCA_910589285.2. Taxonomy (NCBI): domain Eukaryota; kingdom Metazoa; phylum Arthropoda; class Insecta; order Lepidoptera; family Noctuidae; genus Mythimna; species Mythimna ferrago. The sequence continues at coordinate 11,182,670 of OU342673.1, read as the reverse complement.
AGGCGTAAATGTGTGTATAATATTATGACGATTACCTCTTTCAACTTTTTGAATCATCATTCTCAAAAACGGTGGCTCTTAGGAAAAAAGTCTTTAGACAAATTTGTAGATAATTATCTGATCTACAATTTTTGCTAACTTTATGACAAAACTTACTATTTTGCTAAAAATCACGAAAAACTCGTTTTTGTGAACTTTGCCCCCGAATTTTTTTCGGTCGGATCGATGAGGACTTTTTAGATTTCATTTATGATGGTGTTTTGAACAATCCTACTAATTTTCAGCCGGGTGTGTAACCTCGGATGTCTAAATTGACCGGACTAATATAGGCACATACTTCAATAGCGTCTGTTCTCGACTTCACCGCATGTGCGACATTTCTCAGGACGTTTTCTCCGAAAATATTTCGGAGGGTACCAGGGGCCGCCTTTGCCGGGTCTGTGGCGCCCAGTGCTTTCGCCCACTCTGCTACAGCGTTCGGTGCTACCAGTTCCAGGCCGATAACTTCACCACTAGTCAAGTACTCGATTATTACACTGTGTAAAAAGAAGTAAGTTAATTTTTTTTTTCTCTCATTTTTGTAAACTTATCTATTAACCAACCAGGCCCAAAACTTTCCATAGAAATGATAAGTAAGCACGAATCTGTGTGTTGAAATTGCAAGCTCGTACTGCGTGTCGAGAAAAATTGGCTCGTGTATTATCAGCTTGTGTTGTTGTTTAAACAAAATGATAACAATGGCAAGATGGAAGGATCTAATAGAGATTTACTTACGGGATCATTTTGCTTTCGCTCAAATTTGCATAAAGGGTCTTTGCAAATTCTTTGCCAATATTTCCGTTTTTTATGGCAGCGATACGGAACCCTTTATTTATAATAAATGTTATTATTTTTCCGTGCATACTTGGTGAAATAGGTTTGATCAACGCAAATGTACTGAAAAATATAGTTTAATTATTTTTATATTTGTTTATATTTATTACATTCTGGTAGACATCCCACCCATACGCACAAAGCGTTTTGGGAACACATTTATTGTGCGTACAGCCAAGAAGTGTGAGGAATTTCCTGCCGGAGTCTGTGTTTCCTGATAGCTACAACTTAGGGGTCTTTAAGTCAAGAGTGAATAGGTTTGCTAGGCAAGCGTGCTCCATCATCGACCACTTCATCGTTTACCATCAGGTGAGATGGTGGTCAAAGGCGAACCTAAAAATAATAATAATAAAAAAATATACATATATTCCACCAACACCTACACACAAAGTTATTACGGAAGCCAGTTTCAGTCAGAAAGTTAAAAACGTCTCTGGTTTTATTTTTATCATATTATATAGGCCTACGGATTTCGAATCGGCCCGAGTTTGACCACTATCTCACTTGATTTTAAGCGTTGTTGTAGTGGTGGACGATGCAGCACTCTTGCCTAGCTCGAGTGTGCGAGAAGAAGTTATTATTCATTCTTGATTTTGAGCTTTCAGAAAACCATACGACTCCAGCAGAGATATCCACTCTTTAACTGTACGTGTATGTGTTCCCAAAACTTTTTGTATAAATAGGTACCTACGTATGTCCACCATATATATTTCTTCTTTCATTCTGGCTGGAGCGAGAGGGACTGTCAGACTGTTACTGTCTAAACCCACCTGTGTTCCTTCAGTTGCCCCTAGCGTTCCAGGGCAGCGATAACACTTTTACACAATCTCACAGCTCTGGTAGGCATCAACGCTATAATAGCGTTCCCCGTTAATTTTACTAATATATCTCTGAGACTTCCGTGGAATATGACGCGCCATTAATCTAAGCCTGGTCCTCATCAGGCGGCGAGCTGCCCGTTGCTCGACGTCCTCAAGAGCGTGTGAGGAGTGGGGTATGAGAGAATTCTCTGTTTCTCACTCTTTCACCGCCTCCTTGGCTCGCATTACTGCTTCGCACAAGGAGGCGACTGCTTCCTATTCCCTCTCGCTCTGTACCATAGCCTGAGGCCTGAAACAAGGCCGGATGCGAGTGGTCGGCACATGTAATACCCTGCGGGAAATACCGTGGTTTGAGATTCATTCTCTTTTTTAACGTTACCTTTCTACATGATTATACAAAGTCTTCATGGTGGCTGGAGCGCAGTCTGTTATGAGAAGTAGTTTTGAAAATATGTTGATAATATTTCCAACTTGTAGCATTGCTATTTTGAGGTATGGCACCTGTGTTCGTTTTAGAAGTTTTTTACCCTTGTTTAAGTTTAATACTTGGCATGAATTATCGAAAGGATAATAATGCAGTACTAATTCTGCAATAGTATCGGATTCTTCTTGATACATTTCGCACATAAATGTGTATTTATCAAAATAATCGTAAACCTGAAACAATTGTAAGAGTTTATTGTTTGAACGTGGTAATCTCAGGTTACTGGTTCGAATTGAAAAATTCTAGTGTTGTATTGCTTAGCACTCATAGCCCTTTCTTGAACATAGGCTACAGGATCTATAACATCCCGTTAACATTATCTGATATAAACTAGTGCTTGACTGCGATCCTACCTGATTACCATCAGGTGCGATCGCTGTGCAGCAGTGATGAAATTGTTGATGGCGAGGCGCACTAGTTTATTAAGAGCCTATTCACTCCTTGACGCCACCCAAACTCCTTGACCCAGACTCCTTGGCCTTGTGCCTTGACGACACCCAAATTATAATTGGATGGAAAGACCGCAGCAGGCAAATTGTTCCAGTCCTTCGATGTTCGCGGTATAAAAGACGAGGCGAAACGCTTAGTCCGGACCGTAGGGTTTCAACAACGTAAAGGTAGGTACTCGCGGTACGTCGGGTTTATACATGTATTGTATATGCCTAGTAACCAAAACTGAACTGGTTACAAGCATAGCATAACATAACATAATCAAACTTTTAATGTTCCCACTGCTGGGGACACAGGTCTCCTCTCTAGGAGAGGGAATGGGCCGTAATCCACCACGCGGGCCCAGTGCGGATTGGCGAAAGTTACATGTCTTTTTTTGGTTCTGGGACATGCCGGTTTCCTCACGATGTTTTTTTTCACCGTTTTGAGAGCAGTGGTGATGAAATAAATTACACAAAGTAATGCGCCTGGCTCGGTTTGAACCCGCGACATATGTACAACTCGTAAGTCGGGGCCGTTATTACCACTTGGCCACTACTGCTCCAGTGTTACATGCAAATACTCCAACTGGTGTAGAAGCGCCTTAATGTTAGTGTACTGCTCCCGAACGAATGTTTCCTTTGCCAGTTAATGTTAGCGGCACCACAAAAGCTCGCGTCGCGAATATTAGCACACGGGATTCGTGTAACGTATGTTCGCGGTCTTCTGGAGGTGAATACAATAGGTACTTTAATAAAACATAAGTATTTACCATTTTAAAAAATATACGGCGTCAGCACACAAAAATCTATAAACAAATACTACTAAACTTATGTAAATATTGCATAGTAGAAAATTGCAGTCGATATAATAATGCTCGCTCTACCTTCTATCAAATGTTACAATCAAAAAGTATTATTTTAGTAAAAAATCTTCTCTTGACAATGCCATAAAAAGCAAATGAAAAAGCTTTCTGGCCACGATCCAACCTCTGCGGACCGCTCCACTCAATAAGGTTTTATTTACAGTGAAAGAAGGATGGGCAAGGGGCGAAGTTAGAAGTCTGTGCGGAAAGTAAACCATCGTGAGACTTGAGGACGCTGCTGTAGATAAATATCGTTTTTGTTATGTAAGCAACATTGTGACGTCATTATAGTGCGTCTGTTAAATCTTGATATTTTGAAACTATGTTAGACTAGCTTCTTCCTATAATAAAAATTATCCTATTAGCTGAATTTGCTCACCTAATGAAACTGCAAAGTTATAACTTATGTGCTATATTATTGCAATGTTTATGAATAAGTTCATCTGTCTAGTTGTTTTTTCGCGACACATCCATACATACGAGTACCTCCATCCATCTTCACAAACGTTCGCATTTGGGTGTTTATTTTTTTTTGTGCATATTATGCGTCCAGTAAAATAACATCAATTTATTCCATAAATATCTATATTCTTTCCAACGGATACCAAATGTAATACAGTTATGCGTGCATGCATGTAATATTTACAGTAGTAATTAGCATAAATAATTAATTATAAATAAAAAACTCTACTTATTCTCATTTCCTTCGGTGTCCATTTACTACTATCCTTAATAAATGTATTTTTTAATCAAATAAATCGGAGTAAATAGAAACAAAATAATTATATTAATTAAGTATATTAAAAACACAACGTTTACACCTAAATTAAATAATGCTATCTTCTCAATATATTAAAATATGATTAGATGAATATTTATTTTTTATTTTGTCTGATTACCCTCGTTATGAAAAGAAATCCACACTATAGTTTGCGCTTGACCATAAATGCTACTCTACTGCGATGTCAAGCCCCGGGCACATCTCAGTATGCCATTGAACATCGTAACAGGTGCATCCTTGCTTGTGAAAAAAAGATATTTTCGTGTTAAGTGTCGCGGGAGGCGATTATTCTGGAATCGTTCTCTTTCCTATCGTCCGTATTATAACGTGAGTATATATGATTTTGTTAATTACTTAGCTTATTATCAATTTCAATGATTCCCTTCGAAGTTTGGAATAGGTATTAGGTTTGTAATTTTGATATTTTTGAATAAAAACTGAATAAAGGATTTAAACCTCATTACCTTCGTCCTCATTCCGTTCGTTTACCGTCGTTTCTTTAATTTAACAGCATTGCCTTCTGTTTTTTTTTTTTCATTACCTTCGCACACCTCTTCTTTTATTAAGTCTGATAGTCCTTGAACCATCTGGCCGAAATTAAATGGATGCAACTCTCGCACCCGCCTAGGCGGCAGTACGCATATCTGTGCATTTATTTGCGGCCAGCAGGGCCCGGAAAGCGCGCGGCTGACCTTTAAATCCATTTTCTTTGCTAAATATTGATTGATTTACATATGCTATGTTCACTTTGAAGAATATTTAACCACCAATTTTTATGTGTAAAAATGTTTCTAAAGATCCAAGCCGTTTCGAAGGAGTAGGGAAAAGTTGCGAAAAATTGCGAAATTGCTAAATAATTTTTTTAGACAAAAGTATTAATAGCACGAAAAAATCAAATGTTGATAATGTTGTTCATGAATCTATTATAAACATATATTTTTTTCAAACCTATTAACCTGGCCGTTACCGAGGAGTAGGCTTCAGAAAGTCACTGTTTTATGGCACTTTTCGGGCGCTTGGGCCTTAAAGGCTTCAATTTCATTTCCTTCCCTATCGTTCTCATTACCGTCTCAGTTCGATTTTAGAAATGTTATCAAATTCAAAGTTACTAATAAAAAGCAAGTAGAAACGACGAAATGTTCAAAGATTATCCATATATTAACGATATTAGTAAGAAAAAACAAAATAATTCGACAATAAATATAAAATGTAGGATTGCTTCGAATTTGCACGAACTACGCGAAACACCCATTTATAATATTAGTAGCCTATTAAAAAATATAGGTTAAATAGCTAGCTATACGTTAACGTTTATCATTAAATTCATCCGTTTATAAGTTTTTGCGTAATGCCGTTAATTGTGGCGACACCTGGGGGAGGCCTATGTCGAACAGTGGACGTCTTTCGATTGTAATGATGATGAACATTTAAATGCAAACACGAACCGGTAAAGGAAAATAGCGTGAAGAAACTGCTGTACTGCCTATCTAGGTAGGTTCCACTAACGACCACTTACCCTGTTCCAACAAAAATGGTTCTATCACTTTGACTGGGATCGGTCTATTATCACTGACTGGAATATTGTAGCTAGCAGCAAGTTTATGTTTACCCTAGTTAAATATAAAGGTAAAAATGGGACACACTACCACTTTCTCGTTGTCTTCCTCAGTACATTTTTCTCTTTTGCTAATCAATGAAAAATATGAACTTAATGACTATGAAAATAAAGTACACTTCAGAATTTGTAATGTTGCTTCGTAAAAAATCTATTTAGCCTGTAAGGGACCATCTCGTATATAAGATCCTTGGGATCACTTGGTTGTCCGTCTGTTTATCTGTTAAGACCCTTTAACTCGAGAACGCTTGGAGGTATCGAGTAAAAATTAAAACCATACACTCAAGTCTGCGGTCTTTTGAAGTTGTGAAAAAATCAGACTTCTGAGTTAACGAAAAAAAAAGATACGGCCGTTTATGTCGCAAAAAAACATATATTTCGATACTCAAGGGAATCAAAGTGCATAGGGTGAATCTCGTTGACCTAGAATCCTGAAATTTGGCATAAATCAAGGTCTCATAGAACAAGTACAGGGAAAAATCTGAAAATTGTAAATTTGTATATACGCCACAAAAAAAAAATATTGTTTGCAATTTCATAAGTGCCACCGTTTTTGAGATATAATGATTCAAAAAGTTGGGAGAGGTACTCGTCATAATATGCACACGTTTTCACGTCACCGTTGAGGTAGTGTGTCTTAGCGAATTTTCAGGGTTCCGTACCTCAAAAGGAAACAACGGAACCCTTATAGGATCATTTTGTTGTCCGTCTGTCTGTATGTCTGTCAGGTAAGACTCTTTATCTCAGGAACGCGTAGAGGTATCGAGTTGAAATTAAAACCATATACATAACCTAATACATATTATTATAATCTGCGGTCCCTTGAAGCTGTGAAAAAATCAAACTTGTAAGTACGAAACAAAAATACGACCATTTATCTCGCAAATAACGAATATTTCGAGACTCTCAAGGGAATTAAAATTCATAGGGTACTCTTCCGTTGACCAAGAATCTTGAAATTTAGCATGAAGATAGATCTTATAGAACAAGTAGGTATAGGAAAAAATCTGAAAACTGTAAAGGAGAGCACCCACTTTGGTCCAATTCCAAAAGTGCCGACCAAGAAAATTTGACCCCGTAAACATTTTTAATTACCGCACCAAAACTGTGGGACCAGTGCCCTTGGTGCTATTTAAGTTTAAAAAAAATCATTCTGCGTACATTTTCGGTAAAATGAATTGTAAAAACAAAGATTTAGAGCTTGAATAGCATCGATATATATGTACTACGCACTAGATTAGGCGTGCTGAACATTCACTTCTAGGCAAATTGAAATTGATGACTTGTGCAATTGTGCAAGTTGTGCAAGTGCAAATTTGACGTTCATACAGTGTCAGAGCGGCGCTTATAAATTCAAAAGAAAGTGAATTTGGGACGTAAATAATAATTCAGTAGTCATGAAAGTAAAATAATTGATTATTCAAGCAATTTAATAGCTTCAAATATCGTAATAGTATGTTAGAAATTATATTATTTTATTCAAAAGTTTTTCCATTTTAAAATCATAGACTAAAACATGCAGATGTTCCCTCCCACAAAAACCGGGTTTTTACCTACAACTGCTTTAGTGAACACGAACTTTGCATGATGTTTTATTCCGTTTATTTTTTTTTAAATATTTTATTTAATATTTTTTCTTTTTTGTATAAATAATAGGCAACAATGAATTCCGTCAAATTCAATAATTATGAATACGTCTGTTTTTCGATACTGTAAAAACTCCGCAAGAAATGTCAGCAAATCATTGAGTATCAGTTTTCATCGCTAAGTTTTGTGGTTAAGCATTCTGTCATTCGTAAGCACTGAGGTATTACGTACCTACCTAGATATGATGTATACATAGATTAGTATTCAAATATAAATTAGATTCAGTTGAATTTGTAGTCATATGTGTAATATAAGTGATACAATATCACTAAGTGATCATTACTGTTATTGAGATTTCGTCCTTCATAAACTATAATTATATTTCAAGTTTGTTCACTCTGGTCAGCTGAAAAGAGAAAAATTGATAAAATATCTTCAAGAGGTTAGACGTGAAAACACGTGGCTTCCTACAAAATATCCGTTTATCTGCTCTGCACACTTTCAAACTGATGATACTAAAGCTGGAAAACGTTTTCTAATGAGTCGGCTATTCCTTGCAGTAATGCTATTCCTTCAGAATGTGCCTTCAAACATTTATAGCTTTCCCCTACATTATTAAACCAAGTGCAAATTTCTGACTCCGAATCAATTTTTGATTCGCCCCGAAAAATAAAGTTGAAAATAGATTTAAAAAAGTTTTAGTTTTTTATGTAATTTATTTTATCACCACTGCTCTCAAAACCGTGAAGGAAAACATCGTGAGGAAACCGGCATATTTCGAAGACATGCGACATTCACCAACCCGCACTAGGCCAGCGTGGTGGTTTACGGCCCATTCCGTTCAGTTTTCTGAATTTACACTAACGTGGACTATTGGTGAAATTTTGAAATAGAGTTTTATTATAATGAAGTATTGTAGGTAAAAAACTGTGTCACTTCTGCGGTATGAAAATCTATATGGATAACATGCCATTACTAGTAGAGGATACGGTTAAGAACGACCTTCACCGGTTTGTTTAATGGATGAAACGTATTTTACGATAAATTTAGTATATTAAATAATATAACGCGGGTGGGTTGCCTGAGAAATTCCTGGCCAAACAATTTTTTTTTTTTTATTAAATTCACCGGTGTGTTTAACGAATAAATTTAATACTAACCGAAAGAGTGAAGCCTTTAGAACATAAAAATGTTGGGTTGCCTATTTGTTTCCTGGCATAACTATGGGTTGCCAGGTATAAACAGGTATGTACAAACAGTTGTGTTTATTTTGATATACAACAAATTGTATATCAAAATAAACGCTATTTCATTACGAATACGATGTTATAGTGTTGTCTGCAAAAAAATCTGGTATGAATAACGGTTGTGCATTTTTCTATACAAAAAGAAAATTTTCAATTTTTAATTAATAAATAGTCTGGCCAGGAATTTCTTAGGCAACCCACCCGCGTTATATTATTTAATACACTAAATTTATCATAAAATACGTTTCATCCATTAAACAGACCGGTGAAAGTCGTTCTTAATCGGATCTTAGACTATACACTATGTTGAACTAAACGCGTAAGTACTAAGAAATTCATGGCGCTAAGACGTTTTGGTCGCGAAAAAAGTTTCCTTTAAAAGCTATCAGCGCTTTATATTTTAATAGTTCTGTTAGACGACATAGTGCCAATGTAGCGCTGCAGCAGATTTTCGTTTTAACTTTTCAATATTTTAACAAATAGTTTCCATGGAAGGGCTTGTCTATCACTACAATATAAGTCAATGTTGAATAGAAACTTCTAGATAGCTGCTGATTACCACCACACTATGTGATGACTTCCCCTCCCCTAGCTACTGAACGCCTAAACATTTACCATGTTACATTAGTAACAAATGCAACGCGTATGATAGCGATATCACTCCTGTTCCAATTGATCACGGACTGCAAGAAAGTTTGCAAAAACCAAAATCTACCATGTTGCTAAAGTTAGATTGCATCCCCGATTTTTTGAATCTCAGTCTCTCACACGACGGCGGCGATCGATTCGCTGACGGACCACGTACTTAATATCCATCCTGAATGATTATGCAAGGTAGATTCCAGTGACTGAAGACCATTGTTCTTAACTCCCGGACGATGTATGGGTGCTGAAAACCGAAAAGAACGCAGCCTTCCGTCTCTGAGACGCAAACGAAGCTCACATACACAAACAGTGCTGTGAGCAGTGTTCTACGCACTAGGACAAAATGCTTAGCGAGCTAAAGCCCACTTGCCTCGCCTTTTTGCAACTTCAGAAAAAGTTACAATCCACTGAAGAGGCCTCTATGTCTGCTCTTATTATTAACCTTACATAAATCTTATTACGAACTTATATACTGTCTTTGGACTTTTGAATTTGGACCAAAAATCTATGGACAGCGGGTGATCTCTTTTATAGTCACCAAACAAAACCTTTTTTTGCGATTCGGAAAAATCTTCGTAACTCAATTCGCGAATTGAGTTTATAGTAAGTTTGTACGGAATCCTCAGTGCGTGAGGTGGACTCAGAATTGCTCGGTTTTTTTTAAACCCATATCTCATTTATCATACCGACTTGGGTATAGCCCTTCTGTTGAAATTACAAGCATACAGATAGGTAATAGTTGTTTTAGTAGATTCTAGGTTTCCTGTTCATACAATCATGGTCATCTCTTTCTTGACCACAAACTATGTAAGTCCAAGATAAAGTTCAAATTTTAAGCAACCCATACTTTTATGGAGCCCTGTCTCTTTAAAATCAACTTCAAAATACACAATGCTAAAGTCAATAGATCCTTGGAAAAATGATCTCGAATTATTTGAAAGACATCCAACAGAATGCCGTCACCTCGACACTTACCGATCACGTATGCTTCCTAAAAGTCTATCATAAAAGATGATGGAAACGTTCCTGCTTCGAGAGTCTGTTTCTCATTGCACGTGTGTACATATATCTGTACGGATGTATTGGGAGTGTTCACAGAGGCGCCTTCGTCGCGCAAATTTGTCTGTGCCTGAAGCTTCCCGGTGATGACGGACACTGCACACATGGCCGGCGCGTCATAAAATGTAATTTACAACCATGTTTCATGCGCACACGGTTTCGGTTCGAATTTTGAATAGCTTTCATGTATTTGTTGAATTATGTATAGCGGCAGTCTTTGTTTTTGATGTAATCTGAGTTTTGTATTTTAATTTATTTTGTAAAGTCAAAACTAAATACATATAATTCCCGGTTACTGAGACCCTTAAACGGCGCAAATACCTTTTTAATAATTACAGTTTTGAGCGCGAGGTCCGAGTGCGCGTCTCCTTTTCAAAACTTGGCAGGTTAATTTAATTATATAAATAATAAACTTAATTATACAATTAATCAAGTGTTACCTACAGCACGAAAACCTGCCAAGTTCAAATTTAGAAGTATTATAATTTTAGATATTTTCAACCAAGTACCTACGTATGTTCACAACTATACCATATTTTAAGTTGGGTGTATGGTAAAGTGAATTTCGGCCAGATGGACCGTTGATGTGAATACGGTGGCGGGAAGAGGCTGGATGCGGAAGGCGGAGGACTGGGTGTGGTGGCGAGTCTTGGGAATGGCATAAGTTTACCAGTAGATCAGGCTGTTGATGAAGATGATCAAAAGAAGAAAAAAAAGAATAAAGTGCATCTAATCTTGGCATTGGATTGGATTTCAACCCTTTTTTAGGCATACAATTAGCCGATAGGAACTTGGCCCCCTTTTTAACAGGTATGTTTTGGTGGGATTATTTTTTCAGGAAATTTCACGCCGATTGATTCACGCCGACACTTTGCGTGACAAAAGGGCTGGCTCGTTCTTCGCCTAAAGAATTAGCATGCCATTCAACATGACAATGCTGCCAGTCTTCTGGGTACATTACCGGATAACAGTGATGTGGAGGAGTAGTTGGACGCTTGAATGTACTTTTTGTTTTTGTAATGTGTACATAAAGTACATAGTAGGTAGTTGGGTTTTAGTATAAATAGTTTAGTTAATAATTATATAAGTATGTAACAACTGAGTACTTTGGTGTAAGTACTTATTTATACGTTTTCTTTGTAATAAAGTCTGAAGACAAGCCTTCTTCTCCTTCTTAACAGACTTCTCAAATTCAATTCCTTTGCTCTGGCCATAGTAAAAATCTCCGATTAACGAATAATCGTCTATTACGATGTCCCTCACACCGCTCCTGGTTTATCCGGTCCTCCTTCTTTATTCAGGCGATCTCTCTTTGGAATGCGATCCTGTTGAACATCAGGATGGCGTCCAGCCGGTTCTCAGGTTGTCCGGCACGAGAACACATTCGCAAGAAGTTGGTAGAATCATCACAGCGCAGCATTGACTTGTTGGATTCGTTTTTCATAATAACTTTGTTTATATGTACATATCCATATGTATTTGTAAAAGCATTTATATGGTTAAGTATTAATAGATAATGGTTTTAATTAAGTCATAATTTTATGATAAAACTTAGGTTATAATTTTGCTGTTTATAGTTTTGCTGAAAATAGCGAAAAACTCGTTTTTGTGACCTTTGATCCCGAGGTTTTTTTCCAGAGGTGGGATCGATGAGGACTTTTTAGATTTCATTTGTGATGGTATTTTGAACAATCCTACTTATTTTCAGCTGAGTAGTACGAGTTACGTAAAAAAAAAAATGAGTTATTACTTTAGATGTGAGTGTGCCAATATTGAGGTGGTGGAGGAATACAAGTACTTGGGTTTAGTCATAAATAACAGCTTCTCATGGAAAACACACATTATACAAATATGTGACAAACTCAGGTATGTGCTTGTGAAGTTCCACCACCTTAGTCTTGTGACAGATAGGGCAACATTGTTCATGGTTTATTATGCGCTGGTGGACTCACTGCTGTCTTATGGGCTGGCGTGCTGTGGTAATTTAAGACATACTTAGATAAAATAAAAAATACAAATTAGATTCATGAAACTATTAGTCTAGTAAATACAAAACAAGTAATAGTATTAAAACGTCCTCTCTTTGAAGCTCATTAGTCATTAGTATATAAAAATACAAAAAAGCATTGTAAAATTGGTGAGTATGAAAATTTATTTTTGGAATGTAAAATACTGCCGGCTCATGAGAGGCTGGTGTTAGCAATAGCTTTAGAACAGTATAATAGTGATATATATAAAAATATTATTGTACGTACGAGATCTCAGAGGACAAATAATATGAAAAGGTTTGGTTGTACCCAATTGTAATAACTATTATGGTTTTTTTTTTTATGGTGGGAAAAAATCATGCATAGACATCCCCCGCTCTTGGGCGGAGCGGGAGATAGTGTCAGACTTTTACTGACTAAAAGACCCACCCCGTTCCTTCTAGCCTTCATACCGGGGCTCGAGCGCCCTTTCGGATAACCCTGGCCCCAGTAGGCTTCGACCCGGCTGGGTCCCTGCTGTTGCTGACAACTCCTTGAGGCGCGCGGGAACAGTGCGCGCCGTCGACGTCTTGGGCTTGGTCCGGACAGTTACCGGACGGCCGGACAGCGAGCTACCCATTGCTCACTGTCCGCAAGCCCGCGCCTACGGTGGCCGGAAATCGGTATCAGAGTCCCGGCGGCGGCGGCGGCGGCGATAACGCCGTTGCCTGATGCGTTCGGCCTCCTCCTTTGCGAGCATTACTGCTTCGCAGAAGTCGGCGACCACCTGCCACTCCTCCTCGCTCCGGACCATGGCCTCAACCAAGGCTCGGCGCGAGAGGTCTCCGCCGCCGATCGCCCCCACGAGGGCACGGCGAACTATTATGGTCGAAAATGTAGAAAGTTTTTAGTTCCAACCATTTTTATTAACCTTCCAGTCGATATAAACAGCTGTGCTACAAAAGCGTCTTATAAAAATAAAATACATTAGTACCTCTTCAATGAATTTTGTCAGACCCTCAATGATGAGGATATTTAGAAAGTGTTATCGGTGAATGTGTATGTTTGTGTTAGACAAAAGGAGCTACATCTGTCAACAAACTGCTTTACAGTTTGGCAGAGGTAATATTTATTGTGCTAAATATGTATTTCTGTGAATAAACTATTTTTTTTTGTACTTATCCTTACCCCTATTTTTTTGGGTCTAATTTGACTAGACTAATTATAAACCTACGTATTTACCAAATGCTTTCAAATAAAAATCACACAGATTTTAAAATGATGTTGTTTATTATTTAATAAATGGGCTACGTCACTTTCATTTGAAAAATAGCAAGAGCTGTATGTATACCGATCTCATGTCATCGAACTTCAGAAACTAGATAGGCACCTATTCTACTAAGATGAAATGTAAAGGTAGCATAAAATAAAAAGTTTCAAATAGTAGCTTATTTTTCTAAGCGAGTTGTTGCAAGAGTGGACGGACTACAAGAGCGAGACCGCCCTTGACGGTCAAACTTCTCGCCGCCCCCTAAGGCCGTGATTGCCAGTGACTGGCCTGTTGGTCTAGTGGTCAGTGGCCCTGACTGCTATGCCGGAGGTCGTGAGTTCGATTTCCACCCAGAACAAATGTTTGTGTGTTGAGCACGATCATTTGTTCTGTGTCTGGGTGTAATTTATCTATAACTAGCTTACTTCAGCCTACTATACCCTACTCTACCCTACTATACCCTACTCTACCCTACTATACCCTACTCTACCCTACCCTACTCTACTCTACTCTACCCTACTCTACCCTACTCTACCCTACTCTACCCTACTCTACCCTACCCTACTCTACTCTACCCTACTCTACCCTACTCTACCCTACTCTACCCTACTCTACCCTACTCTACCCTACTCTACCCTACTCTACCCTACTCTACCCTACTCTACCCTACCCTACTCTACCTTACTCTACCCTCCTCTACCTTACTCTACCCTACACTACCCTACACTACCCTACACTACCCTACTCTACCCTACTCTACCCTACACTACCCTAATTTTCATTTTTTTCCCATAAGGACCTTCTCCTCATAATAACGAACACAACAAAAAAAAAAATTAGCGAAATCGGTCCAGGCGTTGTTGAGTTATGCGCTTACCAACACATTTTGCGATTCATTTTTATATTATACAAGGTGCAGTTTTAAAACTGCACAATATTTCAGGAGGTTGTAATAAAACTCATAAATAATCATGTAAAAAAACGATACCTGGTCAATAATCAGTAATACTTGTTATTTAATTTTTTAATTACACTAAACTAAATCGATTGATCGATGGCCGCGGGGGCGTGGCTAGGGTGTGGCGTGCGGGATGATGATTGGATGATACATTATTTATGAAACTATCGTTGCGAGTTAGTGTGTGTGAAAACGCCCTTTATTGTTCCGTGTTTGTGTGTGCGAAAAAAAGCGCGGTTATAAAAAAAAAAAAATTACCTACTTATTTTATTATTGATTCGGGTCGAGAATCACTAACATAATTACCTCCTGAAATATTTTGCAGCTTCAAAACGACACCTTGTAGATATGTACGTATTTAGAAATATATAAGTATGTTTATCAGTTGTCTAATACTCGTAAATAACGCAAGCTCTGCTTAGCTTGGGACTAGACGGAATTATGTGATAAGTAGTTGTGGAATATTATTATACATTTATCTCAGGACTCTGAAGTCCTGGACCTTTGGGAGGCGTACGAGGGGCCGAAACCAACTCGCGGAGGCCCTTTTAGACGCTTTTAATAGAACGTGGTATCGACCGGTGATTATCCCTGTATGCGCTATGCTAGTGCATCCAAGGATAACTCCCGGTTGGTGGGAAACTATTGCGACATATGGAAAACTATTATCATTATTATTACTACGTTCGTAAAATCATTATAATAAAGAACACCTGTCTCGCAAATAGCACAAAATCTGATAGAAAAAAAAAACGAATAAATGAATTAGGTACAATCTATTAGATATATCTAAATATTTTATCATAATTATTTAATAACTAGGTAAAGACACACACGTGTTATATTATACTTCGAGCCATCGCTTGGATCGTTTTTCGTGAATGTGAAGTATAATTTTCCAACTCATTATGTATATTGATCCATTTTGTTTTTATTCGTTATTTTTATAATGGCGCATATAAACTCTTTTGTCTTTGTAAAATATGATCTATCTAATTAGACGTATTAGCTAGAAGTTTGAAAAAGTATTCAACTTCCAGTTCTCCATCTTCGGGTAGATCCGTGCAATGCACAGCATTCTGAACGGCTGTCTTACCATACAAAGCCCTTATGGACTCCGGGTACAGTTGGCGGCACAAATCCTGCAATTTGAAAATTTTGTTATAGAAAATATATTCTGTACTAGCTGTGTCCGCGACTTCGTTCGCGTGGACTACAGGATTTTGAATTTATTTTTTCTAAAATAAAAGTTGCCTATGTTACTCCTTATTATATCAGCTACCTGCCAAAAAAGGTCCCTTCAAAATCGGTCCAGCCATTTCAGAGATTAGCCCGGACAAACAGACAGACAGACAAAAATTGTAAAAAATGTTATTTTGGTGTATGTACCGTATATATATTCATATGCATGTAGTAAAAAGCAGTTATTTCAATATTACAAACAGACACTCCAATTTTATTTAGATGTATAGATAAACCATTGACCCCTACTGTTAGGTCAGTGGTATAAACAGATTTTTTACAGGGTATAGCTTATTTAAATACCTACTGAATTATATTACAGCTCGGGCACAAGGTAATATCACTCTAAAAATTTAAATACGGACAGAAAGGGAGAGGGGATGAATGCACTGTGAGGAGAATGATGTGAAAGAAAAAGTAAGCAGTGATAGCTTGACGGTTCAGGACAGAGAGGAGACAGAAGGCAAAAACATAGGACAAAGGTACAAAGATGATTTATTGGACTTATGGTCATTAAACAAAATAGGTTTGAACTTACCGGGTCACGAGGACCACACAATTTTCTAAATTCACAAACAACGTTCAAACTGGGATCCTTACATTTAACTTCTAAAGCTAAACATTTTCCTTCAGCTAGTTGTATGCACATTGCCTGAAATAAATCGGTGTATTGCGTTTATAAAGATTGATAAGATATTTGATAGAAAATACTTTTAAATAGCGGCGAAGTCCTAAAGGTGGGTAACTTAATTCTGAAATGAATGAGTCAATTTTGGCTTCCCAATAATAATATAGGTAAGGTTGTCTCGAGAATAATATAATAATTTTCGATTTAGTACTATAGCTGTGAGATTGCACTTTCGATGTCTGGCTCCCAGAATGGAGCGGGTCGAGGCAGCAATCAAGCAGCTCTTGCCCAATTCCCTTAGATTGGACAGAAGCTGCTTGAAAAATAAATGAATAAACAAATAAGATATTAGCTATCCTCTCTTTTACTACTGCTGACAAAATTCAGAAAAGTGGCATTTTTTGAGAATAAAAATATTTGAAGTTTCTGTCATTGATGCCGCTGTGGTTAACCAGCCTTGGTCCCAAGTGCGACGGTCCGCCGCCTGTATCGAACATATTTGAAGACCCTACGGGCACACTGCACATTGATAGCAGTTTGCTCTTTGCATCATAAGAGTACCTAGAAGATATTAAGTAACAAAGACATATTAACCTCATAGGCAGGTAGAATTCCATTATAAACTTCATAGAATTCTTCAGCATCAGGTATAGACATGGAGAACATAGCTAAAGCTGATACGTAAAACTTGTCTGAAGTAGCGATATGTTCAATAATGTTGCCTACGTTGCCGTCTATAATCGCATGCGGTTTGATCACACAACAAGTGCAGTTTTTGAACGTTGCTTTGAATGGTATCCTTGGCTTGCCATTTTCTTCACCAAAAAATGCCTCAATAGCCTGAAAAATAAAAAAATGGCGATCCTATACAATTTTTTGGAAAGTATAGTAGTAGGCTTCTTAACGCGATTGCGGTTATGAAGCGAACCGATGCGGTTCAGGCGAATTCAGGGCCGACGCTGCGTTAAGCGTCCTTTGCAAAACTGCTCCGTCGCGGTGACCACCCTTTTTTTTTTTTTTTTTTTATGGTGGGAAAAAATCATGCATTGACATCCCCCGCTCTTGGGCGGAGCGGGAGATAGTGTCAGACTCTTACTGACTAAAAGACCCACCCCGTTCCTTCTAGCCTTCATACCGGGGCTCGAGCGCCCTTTCGGATAACCCTGGCCCCAGTAGGCTTCGACCCGGCTGGGTCCCTGCTGTTGCTGACAACTCCTTGAGGCGCGCGGGAACAGTGCGCGCCGTCGACGACTTGGGCTTGGTCCGGACAGTTACCGGACGGCCGGACAGTGAGCTACCCATTGCTCACTGTCCGCAAGCCCGCGTCTACGTTGGCCGGAAATCGGGATCAGAATCCCGGCGACGGCGGCGGCGATAACGCCGTTGCCTGATGCGTTCGGCCTCCTCCTTTGCGAGCATTACTGCTTCGCAGAAGTCGGCGACCGCTTGCCACTCCTCCTCGCTCCGGACCATGGCCTCAACCAAGGCCCGGCGCGAGAGGTCTCCGCCGCCGATCGCCCCCACGAGGGCACGGCGATGCTCCGCCCAAGCAGGGCACACCTCGACTGTGTGCTCCACCGTGTCCTCCGGGCGTTCCGCACAGTGGCGACACCCGGGCGTCACCTCCGCATGAATCCCGTGCAGGAAACTCCCGAACGAACCATGTCCGGTGAGTACCTGCGTCATGCGGAAGGTAAGGACGCCGTGAGGTCTTTCCAGCCACGCCTCAAAGAGGGGACTTACCGCCATAATTGTGGCGTGCCCAGCGGTGACCACCCCGCGGGTACCCGTCATGGGTAGCCGCACCCCGCACCCGTTTTGCTACGTAATAATACATTAAAGTTTTCTATCGACAGGACTACATGCACACCGTTAGTGTTGAAATAGCGACAAGTCACTGCGCAGGTAATTATCCGGTTTCCGTTACGGGGACCGTCACACACGACACACGCGTGTCGTCACGCGACGGGTGCGGGCGCCCGCTTTACTCAGCGTTGGCCCTTAATCCGGCGCGGCGGCTCACTTTTTATCCAAGTCACCGTGCCATCATTTGTGTGAAAATTTCAAACCATCTAATTATATTACAACCGTTTCACTTCACTCGTAGCCACACCGCACCCACGTGCGGTTGGTCTGCAACCTCGTGGTATACTTCGCCGCTTCTCTAGCGGCTCTTTAGCTGTCGAGCGACTTCCTTTATGGTATGCTTCGAGCAAGACAATAACTTGAACGGCTTTTGATTAAAATGAAAAAGAAATTGTGTTTTTACCAAATCACAAGGGACGTGCGCTATAACATATACCTGTTTCGCTTCTCTTCTCGAGTTCGCCCCATGCGCTACGTTTCTCAGCATATTTTCTCCGTACATTTTTCGGAGGGTGCCAGGGGCTGCTTCGGCTGGCTCTGTGGACCCCAATGCGCGCTTCCATTCCGTGACTGCGTCAGATGCTACCAGTTCCAGGCCGATTACGTCACCACTAGTCACATAATCGATTATAATACTGTAGAAAGAAAATAGTTTTATTTTCCTTGTATGAAAAATTAGATACAGAGGAGTACCAATATGAATAACCTTTAAGGTGTAATGTATCTTAGTACGGAGGTTGTGTGACATGAAGTTAAAATGGTCACGAAAATATTTAAACATTGCAAACTTAACCGCCTTGTATTAAGACATGTATACTTGTACAGCAGTACCAATTGATTAACTTACGGATTAACCAAGGATCAACTTACGGAAGCATGTTGCTTCCGCTCAAATGCCTGTATAGATCCATTGCAAATTCTTTATTAATTCTTCCGTTTTTCATGTTGACGATGCGAAACCCCTTCATCGAAATAAATGTTAATATTTTTCCGTGTTCACTCGGTGGTACCGGTTTAATCATCGCAAAAGTACTAAAACAAGGTAGGAGATAATAAATAAAGTCCTTGTTAGTCGATTGATATAATATGCATAAACCTCCTTTCCCCTTAGAGGGCCACAGGACTTTCTTTTAGAAAGGAAACGGAAGGCTACATTCAGCACGCCAGCATGACCCATTTTGATGAGGGCTCTTGATATTAGAAAGTACTTGTTCCGCACTGCTTGACGGCACGGCGTCGTACATACTTCCAGCCTGGTTTCAGCAGTGCTGCGTTTTTGCGCGAAAGTTGTCGCAGTAACGTAGCAGATAAAGAGGTGTCGAAAAAGAGATTGTTTAATGAGCCCACTACATTTTAAGTGACTGAGTCCATCTAACTGTAAATCTTACGTTTCACTACGACCAAACAAAGTCCTCTGGGTGGCTGGAGCGCAGTCTTTTATAAGAAGTAGTTTTGAAAATACGTTGATAGTATTGCCAACTTGCAGCATTGCCGGTTTGAGGTATGGTGCACGTACTCGTTTGAGTAAGTTAATTCCCTTCTTTGTGTTTATGACTTGACACGAATTATCGAACGGGAAAAAATTGAGCACTAATTCCACAATAATGTCGGCACCATCGTCATACATTTCACATAGAAACGTGTATTTGTCAAAGTAATCGTAAACCTGTAACAAGATAAGTATAAGCATAAGCAGCCTTATAACGTTCGCACTGCTGGAACTTAGGTCTTCTCTCTAAGAGAGCGAATGGGTCATAATCCACCTTCTGGTGCAGTGTGGATTGGTGTCTTGGATATTTTGGTCCTGGGATATACCGGTTTCCTCATGCTGTTTTGCTTCACCGTTTTCAGAGGTACGCGAAATTAAGTCTTTATGCACACAAAATTACAGAGGCGAGCCTTATGCATTTTCTACCAGTCAACCTTTGGATGATGCTGTGACAAATTGTGCAGTTTGTGCGTATGTTATTTTTTTGACCGAAAATAAGGATTATGTTTATTTTTAATGCATATCTAAAACTGAAATTTGTGTAAGAATAATATAATATAATAATATTTCAATGGTTTCATAATTTTCCAAATTGCAAAGATCACTTGCTTGGATTTCAAGATTACAACGCAAAAATGGTGATATGAACACTTCTGAAAAGAAATATTTGTCATCAAGATCAAAAGGAGTCTACAGAAGCCACAAGTGGGTAGGTAGTACCTGTTTATTGTGCCTGAAAAAATAATGTAAAGACACGTGCAATAAACAGTCTAGTTGTGTTCAGTAAAAAAATAATATTACCAGATATTTTATTTAGTTTTTCCCCAAGTGCTCTTGGGGTTGAGGGAATCCGATGGATGCGAGACGCACAGGATCGTGCATTGTGGCGTCACTCGGGGGAGGCTACGTCCAACAGTGGACGTCTATCGACTGAAATGATGATGATGACGATGATGCTGTTGATGCTTTCAAAATAAATATGCGTAATATTTTACCATTGTATCGAATACGTTTTGGTCAGCTCAAAACTATAAATAAAATATAAATATGACTTATGAATATATAGATTTTTCAATACAGCATAGAATGATGCTTGTTTAAAAAGTTTGAAAATTAAATAGATATTTAAAATAGTCGTTCGTTTGCCTAAGCTTTCAAATAATGTTTTTATTTGTGACATTGACAACAGCACAATAGAAAAAAGAAACACGTTTTAGTTCGATCCAGGCTGGCTGTTGCGGGTAGGTTTTATACACTGACCTCTGTGGTTTTATAACCACTGACCTCTATAAAAGGGCCTGTCCGCACAGCGGTATTTCACCGCGCGTTTCCGAACAGGCGATAAAAATTCTGTGATTTCTTGCAGATTTTACGCGGTGCGGTGCGGAAATAAATCCGCGCGATTATTTTCCTCGTGGTGAAATATCGCTGTGCCTCTACTTAGGGCCTGTCCGGCCCTAAGTAGAGGTCAGTGTTTTAAACCGACTTCTAAAAAAGGAGGAGGTTCTCAATTGGAATATTTGTATTTTTTTTTAATGTGTTCGCGCGTAACTTCGTCGCTTGCCAACCGATTTCAAAAATTATTTTTTTGTTGGAAAGGGTATACTTCTCAAATGGTCCCATAGTCACCAAGTCGAAATCTGATGATGGAATCTTGGAGGAAGGGGAACTCCTTTTTTTTTTTGGTGGGGAAAATCATCCAATGACATCCCTCGCTCTTGGGCGGAGCGGGAGATAGTGACAGACTCTTACTGACAAAAAAACCCACCCCGTTCCTTCAAGCCTTCATACCGGGGCTCGAGTTCCCTTTCGGATAACCCTGGCCCCAGTAGGCTTCGACCCGGCTGGGCCACTGCTGTGGCTGACAACTCCTTGAGGCGCGCGGGAACAGTGCGTGCCGTCGACGACTTGCGCTTGGTCCGGACAGTTACCGGACGATCGGACAGCAAGCTCATTGTCCGCAAGCCCGCGCCTACGGTGGCTGGAAATCGGGATCGAAATCCCGGCGGCGTTGAGAGCGCCGGTGCCTGATGCGGTCGGCCTCCTCCTTAGCAAGCATTACTGCTTCGCAGAAGTCAGCGACCGCCTGCCACTCCTCCTCGCTCCGGACCATGGCCTCAACCAAGGCCCGGCGCGAGAGGTCTCCGCCACCGATCGCCCCCACGAGGGCACGGCGATGCTCCGCCCAAGCATGGCACACCTCGACTGTGTGCTCCACCGTATCCTCCGGGTGTTCCGCACAGTGGCGACACCCGGGCGTCACTTCCGCTTTAATCCGGAACAGGAACCTCCCGAACATGCCATGTACGGTGAAGACCTGTGTCATGCGAAAGGTAAGGACGCCGTGAGGTCTTTCCAGCCACGCCTCAAAGAGGGGACTCACCGCCATAATTGTGGCGTGCCCAGCACTGGATTGCGATAGTCGCTGACGCCATTTCACCATGAGATCCCGCCAGAGCTCTGTCCACCATACCGTTACCTGTCGCGGCAGAGGACTTTCACCCCGGCGTTGCATCTCCACGCGCATATTGTGCATGTGTGCAAGGACTGTTGCCTCCAGATCCCACGGTGGTAGGCCAGCTAGAAGGCTCGCCACTTCGCGGGAAATCGTGCAGTATACCCGCACCATCCGTATTGCCATGACCCTCTAGCAGGCCTTCAGAATGGCCGCCTTTCGCTTTTGCAGTGACGGCGCCCACACCGGCGCCCCGTAGAGGGCCATGAACCGAACGATCCTCGCGTAGAGCCTCCGGCAGGAGGCGTCTGGACACCCAAGGTTGGGCAGGAGCCGCTTGAGAGCGGCCCCAGTCCGGTTCAGTTTGGAAGCCAGACGTCGGAGATGCTCCTCGAAATTCCACCGGCTGTCGAGGATGATTCCCAGGTACCTCATCGATGAGCCGACGCCGATGCGAACTCCTCCTACCGTTAATTGGGATCGAGGGAACTCCTCAAATATTAAAGGCAACTATATAGTAATTTTGGTATTTTCAACAAGGACTTAAGCATTTACAGTAAAAAAGTGACATTTGATGAGATGGAACTGATGAAGAATACCAGAAACGTACAACGGAACTTCATACTCAAACATATATCACAATGAACATAGTTATGCGACTATGACAATACAAATAAATGAATGGTTCTAAATAGTTATGTTGAAAATGGTATCATCAAAGTGACCTGATGATGATGATGGAGCCGGAAGATAGGCACCGGAACTCCGTAACTAATCAATGTATCCTAGCCGTGTTTGGGCTTATTAGAATTTTCATAAGATGCACTTTGGCTATAAGGTACTGTCGAACTAATCTGATGATGATGATGAAGGAACCGGAAGATAGGCACCGGAACTCCGCAATTAATCAATGTATCCTACCCGTGTTTGGGCTTATTAGAATTGTCATGAGATGCACTTTGGCTATAAGGTACTATCGAACTGATCTGATGATGATAATAGAGCCGGAAGATAGGTACCGGAACTCTATAATGAATCAATGTATCCTAGCCGTGTTTGGACTTATTAGAACTGTCATAAGAAGCACTTTGGCTATAAGGTACTATCGAACTAATCTGATGATGGAGCCGTAAGGTGGAAGGTAGACACGGAAACTTCATAATAAAATAATGTATTCTAGCAGGGTTTGAGTCAATTGAAATTGTCATGAGAATCAAGGTACTCTGGGTTTAAGTAAGTGTATTGCAACTGAAAAGTATGAAATAAAAAAACTTTTTTTTTTAAATAACCGACTTCACAAAAAAAAAATCTAAAACGATCATAATAATTTTAATTTCGGAAGTCGGTGTAAAATAAGGAACAAACAATATCGAGAAACATCGACTTCCGAAATTTTTTTAAATTATTATTATCGATTTAGTGTTTTTTTTTTTTGTGAAGTCGGTTATTATTTTTTTATATACTGCTTAGTAGCGCGCATTGCCTTGCGGTCACTGTGCGGTTGATCGCGGTACAATTTTCTTCTACCGTACGATAGAATAAACGCACTCACGGGGCTGTGCACTGCGGTGAAAAAAATGCACATTTTGACATTTAAACTTCGGCTGTGGTGCTCACATGTCATAGTTTATGTGCGTTCAAAGATTTTATATATCCTACTAGGAAATTCAAATTCAAATTCAAAATCATTTATTTCAAATACCATTTGCAGGCACTTTTGAATAGTCAAATGTCGGTCAGTCCAAGAGGAGGAAAAGGTGTTAAGGAGGAGGAAGGAGTAGGTTTAGTAGGATATATAAAATCTTTGCGCGCGTTTCGCTTAAGAAGTTCCTTCGCTGTAATGTTCCTTTGTGTTCCTTTGCCTACTCTAGCAAAATTGTTGCCCGAAATGCGAAACGAAATCGATTTTAACGTTAGTTGCAACTCTTTTTGGAGAATTATGAGGGGAATGGGATTTTATTTAAAAAAAAGCAGGTCTAAAAAGAAGTTGTCAATGGAGACTGTACGATATTGTGGCGTGCCGTTTTCGGTATTTGAAAGAATGGCAGGACAATCGGAATGGAGCGCAGCGTCGTATACTTTGTTAAAAAATTGTTTTTACAGTTTCCAAAAGAAAAAGAAAATTATAAGGCAATTGTTAAAAGTAACGAAATATCTCCCTGATATTGAGTAATTTCATTGCTAAAAATACAGCAACACTGTTTTTCCTTATTGCCAATATTACGGCAAAGAAGCATCTTATGCGAAATGCACTATAGGTACCTACATCCCTTGACAGCCAGCCAATGAAGGGTTTCTTCTTCCCAAGTTATAACGATTCCGATTGCATTCAATCAAAGTTAAATGTCTAAAGCGAGATCGATGCTCGCACCGCCATCACCACAGAAACACCAGCGACGTATCTGTGTCGCGTCCCAACAGCAACCGAGTGTCTCAGTGCATTTTTTTCACCGCAAGCAATGCGCGGCGCTTCCTAGATCTCTATGCGATACAAAAATATGTACGATAGATTCATCGTAAAGTAGCGAGAGGCCGAACGGCGAGTATCCACCCTAATGTTGTTGAAACCTCTACGGTCCGGACCAAGCGTTTCGCCTCGTCGTTTATACCACGTACATCGAGGGACTGGAACAATTTGCCTGCTGCGGTCTTCCCGTCTGATTATAATTTAGGTGTCTTTAAGGCAAGAGTGAATAGGCTCTTAATAAACTAGTGCGCCTCATCATCAACGATTGCATCACTGCTTACCATCAGGTGGGATCGCAGTCAAGCACTAGTTTATATAAATTAAAAAAAAAAAGGCCAACGATGACTTTACAGCATGCGTTTATTTCACCGCAATGCGCGCACTTCTATGACACTCTACACTTCACAGATTATGCTACACTTCACAGATTATGCGTTAAAAACACGCAAGGAAAAACGTGCAGCAGTTGGCCTATTGTCTGTGCGATAAAAGAACCGTCGTGGCGTAAAGTGATAACAACATTAAAGATTTTAAGTAGCAACCCAACCCAGCCATCCGTCAAATGCCAAACGTCATGTGATAATGACACCGGTTTGCTTATTATGTTATTTTATTGTGATTTTTAATTGAAATCTTCAGAAATGTGATAAAAAATTTCACTGAGCTGCAAGGGAAATAATATTTAATATATCACAGTTTTGCCAAAGATAACAAATGGCAAATCAAACCATTATTGATCAAAACAAAGTCACGAACTTGGGAAACATTGGTATGCTGTGTTTTTGGTACGTAACACTTTTATTTTAATGTTTTTAGACTTCCTAGGTGAACTCCTGTCCCTGTTATCTCCAAATATTTATAAATTAAACGGAAATTCATATAAACATGACTATATTTGTTTATTTTGTTTTGGTCAATATTTTCGATGCCTAGTATAAAGAGTATTGATACTTTAAATTTATAATGCATTTCGACTAACTTAGAATATTTCTTTTCAGGCTTGATTATGGATACAGTAACTAAAATAAAAAAGGGCAAGTGCGAGTCGGACTCGCGCACTGAAGATTCTGTACAAATTTACCTGTGAAATCAATTTCCGAATTGAGTTACGAAGATTTTTCCGAATTGCAAACAATTTTTTTTTTGTGGCTGATCTACAAGTTTACAATTTTCAGATTTCTCCCTGTACTTGTTTTATGAGACCTTGATTTATGCCAAATTTATTATATTGCCAGGATTCTAGGTCAACGAGATTCACCATATGAACTTTGATTCCCTTGAGTATCGAAATATATGTTTTTTTGCGACTTAAACGGCCGTATCTTTTTTTTTTCGTTAACTCGGAAGTCTGATTTTTTCACAGACTCAAGTCTGCGGTCTTTTGAAGTTCAAAAGACCGCAGACTTGAGTCTATGGTTTTAATTTTAACTCGGTACCTCCAAGCGTTCTCGAGTTAAAGGGTCTTAACAGATAAACAGACGAACAAACAAGTGATAAATAGATTTTTTACGAAGCAACATTACAAATTCTGAAGTGTACTTTATTTTCATAGTCATTATGTTCATATTTTTCATTGATTAGCAAAAGGGAAAAATGTACTGAGGAAGACAACGAGAAAGTGGTAGTGTGTCCCATTTTTACCTTTATATTTAACTAGGGTAAACATAAACTTGCTGCTAGCTACAATATTCCAGTCAGTGATAATAGACCGATCCCAGTTAAAGTGATAGAACTATTTTCGTTGGAACTGGGTAAGTGGTCGTTGGTGGAACCTACCTCGATAAGCAGTACAGCAGTTTCTTCACGCTATTTTCCTTTACCGGTTCGTGTTTGCATTTAAATGTTCATCATCATTACAATCGAAAGACGTCCACTGTTCGACATAGGCCTCCCCCAGGTGTCTCCACAATTAACGGCATTACGCAAAAACTTATAAACGGATGAATTTAATGATAAACGTTGCAATAACCTATATTTTTGCTAAGTTTCATCACGTGAGCAAGTTCAATAAATAGGCTACTAATATTATAAATGCGAAAGTTTGTGAAGATGGATGGAGGTACTCGTATGTATGGATGTGTCGCGCAAAAACTACTAGACAGATGAACTTAATTATAAACATTGTAATAATATAGCACATAAGCTATAACTTTGCAGTTTCATGAGGTGAGCAAATTCAGCCAATAGGATAATTTTTATTATAGGATGAAGCCGCTGGAAGAAGCTAGTCTAACATAGTTTCAAAATATCAAGATTTAACAGTCGCACTGTAATGACGTCACAATGTTGCTTACATAACAAAAACGATATTTATCTACAGCAGCGCCCTCAAATCCCACGATGGTTTACTTTCCGCACAGACTCTAACCATCAGGTGAAATCACAGTCAAGCACTGGTTAATACGAGTATCATAAAAAAAATTATAGGTATTGTAAGTACAAAAAAACAGAAATACTACTATGTCATAATTGAAGTTTTGTCATAATTGGTAAATTCATAGTAGAATCAACATTTATAACAATTGCTATTATAGTAGAGGATACGGTTAAGAACGACCTTCACCGGTTTGTTTAATGGATGAAACGTATTTTATGATAAATTTAGTATATTAAATAATATAACGCAGGTGGGTTGCCTGAGAAATTCCTGGCCAAACAATTTTTTTTTTTTTTGTAAAATGCACCGGTGTGTTTAACGAGTAAATTTAATACTAACCGAAAGAGTGAAGCCTTTAGAACATAAAAATGTTGGCTTGCCTATTTGTTTCGTGGCATAACTATGGGTTGCCAGGTATAAACAGGTATGTATAAACAGGTGTAATTATTTTGATATACAACAAATTCTATATCAAAATAACGCTGTTTCATTACGAATACGGTGTTATAGTGTTGTCTGCAAAAAATATCTGGTATGAATAACGGTTGTGCATTTTTCTAAATAAAAAGTAAATTTTCAATTTTAAATTAATAATAGTCTGGCCAGGAATTTCTTAGGCAACCCACCCGCGTTATATTATTTAGTACACTAAATTTATCATAAAATACGTTTCATCCATTAAACAGACCGGTGAAGGTCGTTCTTAATCGGATCTTAGACTATTAGAAAGTTTTTCCATTTTGATCGTCATTTATTTATTCATATCAATAGCCTGTACAATATTTCCATAAATTGAGTGACATTTTGGGACATAAAAAAAATGCTAATAACTTTGACCTCTTCTAATAAGCTCTACTAATTAAAAATTAGTGGTGTATAATTATGTAAAGCCGGGTAGGTACAGACTGCTGTAACGTAACATGCAATGTAACAGAATTCCTATAGAGTAGACCAATGTTATCGCGATGTTCCGTTCATGCGCGCGCTGCGTCCACACTTTGAAATGCTCCTTTTATTTTAACTTTGCAAGTTACAGAAGTCTGTACCCGGCTTGAAAAAAAAAAGAAATATACTTCATGAAATTAGCGTAATTTATTGAAAATCTAGTGAAGAAGTTCCAAGTTCATTTCATATTAAATCTAATTCTTATTTGGTCACTTAGTCACTCTCGGAGCTGTAGATTCTCGCGATTCTTTTCTGAAAGGAACGAAACTTGCTCAGCAAGCGACGAAACTACAAAAGAAAATGACTACAGTCCCCGAAATGATCCATCGATCTGTTGATTGCAGTTGCGATTGACAATGTTTAAGTACGTGAACGATCATTTCAAGTAACGGGCGAATGACGCTTCGATTGAAGGGGCGTAATTTGTGCACGCTTCAGTTAATCATTTTTGCTGTAAAACCAGAAATTGGTTCAAGAAATGATACAAACTGAAATATTGATTCAGTCATGAACATTTACAAAACGATTGTCATTTGCCGTCAATGTCTGTACCTAACCCATACCAAGGATTTTTTAGACCCTTCGGATAAGTCAATACGCAGCCAAT
This sequence comes from Mythimna ferrago, assembly GCA_910589285.2. Classification (NCBI taxonomy): domain Eukaryota; kingdom Metazoa; phylum Arthropoda; class Insecta; order Lepidoptera; family Noctuidae; genus Mythimna; species Mythimna ferrago. The sequence goes on along the minus strand of OU342673.1, from coordinate 11,153,993 downwards.
TATAATCATCATTTGTCATTATGGCCGTAAAAATATTGGCAATGGCTTAATTCGTTTAGAGTAAATAATAATGTATTGCATCAATTGACATAAACATTGTTAATCTTACGATGGACTGGTTCGGGGATCCGTTAAGAAAGAAAACTTTACAAACTCTGGTTTGAGGCACTACCTCCGCCAATCTATTAGCGATGGCCTCCATAGCCCCAGCCAGTCTATTGATGGCCGCAGTGGCTTCCCTCTTGGATTCACACTTCATTCGCTCCAAATTAAGTAAACCTTCCATAGCCTCACGGAGTGCGGTAGGACCTAAATTAATAATAAAAGAAAAAATAAATCAAGAACTAGGTAACCCGTAAGAACCCGTAGAAAATTGTTAGCAAGTGCTCGTTTGTCAGCGCAAACCAGCAATCACCGGCTCTCGTAGTTTGTCAACGTTGGTCAACGTAGATCGGCCTCAATAAGCCTGTATAATTATTTATTATCTCAAACAGGCCAGGATTGGTCATGCTAGTTCGAGCTACCGCACTGGCAGCAGCTCTCTACGTAAATTCACTCGCGTCCTCCTAATGGACGTTTCACCGGGAGTGCGATTGCGAAGTGATCCGATGCTGACATGAATTTAAGGTGACGCAACAGTTCGACGACATGGTTGGCACAATGGTTAGCTTCTGCGCTGCTTATCATGGCTTCAATTCCCTCATGGAACAAATATTTGCATGGCCTACGATGTCTTGTGTGTGTGAGTTTACATGTTTGTGAACGCACCCACGCTATGGAAGCTATTCTTAGTGTGAGCCAACATTTTTTTTTTAATTAAGAAAATGAACAAGGTATCAACCTACCACCGTTTTGCTCAGAACTAGGTCGGTGGCGCAGTCGGCGTGGCGGATCCTTTTGGGTCTTCCTTTTCAAATGGTGACGGTGAACCACAGGCGCTGGCTGCTGATTTGAAAAGTCCACAGAATCTGAATGTTGACCTGAATTCACCACAGCGTCTGGTCGCTGGCTACAATGGGCTAAAGGCCCTAGCCACTGACCAGAATGTGTCACTGGCCCTGCCCTCTGCCCAGAATGAACCGAAGGCTCTGGCTCTGGGCCCGAATTAATCACAAGCTCCCTGTGGTCACCAGACTGAACCACTGGCTTTCGCTGTTCGACTGGCCGCATTATAGGCTTTTGCCGCTGATTAGAATGTACATCAAGCTTTAACTGTCGGTCAGTGCCGACCATAGGTTTCAGCTGTTGATCAGTGCGAACCACTGAGGCCAGCTGAAAAGTATGCTTTATAGTGTTATCAGCATGTCCTGATTCGTCCTCAGGGTAATACAACACGATATCCGAAGATTCTGATCTGGAACACATTAACTTGATTAAAAAAAACTGTATAGTATAAACAGGGATTTAATCAATATTATATGTATAATGTATACCCTGAACTGTTACTAGATTCATCTTGTTCCACAACCTCTGCAGTGCTGGTCGACGGCTGATGCTCAGTTTCAAAGTGCTAATAACAGGCCGTGCACAAACAGGCAACACCGGTAAAAGGAAAGCACAAAATTACTTGTCATTAAACCAAGCACACTCACTGGTAATAAGTGGCCCACGCACTGAACGCTAATTTGTGTGTTTGTAGAATCTTCGGTAGGTATAATATTTTAATGAACATACTCGAATTTTTTAATTTTTTTTTTCAAACAAATAAAAAAAACACGTAGAACCTGCAAATTGCTTAAAAAAACAAATTGAATTTTGAGGGTTACCCTTCAGCAAATCAATCAAATCAAAACCATTTATTACAAATAGACCATTTACAGGCACTTTTGAATAGACAAATGTCGGTCAGACCAAAAATAAAGTGAAGCTAAATTGCACGTTCTAAAGCGTAGATCTCTATGGAGAAGAACGTGCAAGAAACTCCATGAACACTGTTATCTTCATACTTAGTACTCAAAACTTACAGAAACTGTAGTGTCGCACACTCTTAGCAAGTCTTCCTCAAGGTCGGGCCCTAAAATTGTATAGAGCCTGTTCTCCACATCTGTCAACCATTTTTTCGCAGGACCTCCTCCTTGTAATCAATGATAATTAATATGTAAATACAATTATGATTAATAAAACTGTTTTAAGATAATGTTTTTACAATTGTTGTATATATTAAATATACAACAATTGTGTTCTAATCGAAATGAACTAAAATGTTTAATTACATTTATTTTAATTAGAGAAACCGGTTGACCTTCCTGTGCCCACAGTTAGAAGTTAACTAAGCTATCACGAGCTCTCAATGTGATCCATTTTAGGACCTAAATTGAACTATTAAAGGGATGGATCTATACAACGTGTAACAATAAATTTTTAACGTTACATTTTTAATTCAATTGACCTGATTCTGAGAGAAAATGAAATATTAAAAAAATGTAAAGGTTTTATTTATTTATTAAAGTTTTATGCACATAAATAACACTGTACAAAGGCGGACTTAATGCCGCAGGCATTATCTACCAGTCGACCTTAGGGTGGTGCAGAAACATAACATGGCTGGTGCAATTTAATAAATAGACAAACAGAAGAGAGACAAACACAATAGTAAATACATACTTAGATACATACATAAAAATAAAGAATGTTGTTGTGAAAAAACAAATCCAACCAATCAGTGCTGTAATGATTCTACCAACCTCTTGCGAATATGCTCACGTGTCACCTTAAAGGAAAATCGGCTGGTCGCCTGGACAAAAAAGGAGTGGATAAGCCCAGAGCGGTGTGAAGACGACTGTTGGTAGACCGAAGATTTTTATTATGCCCAGAGCAAAGAAATTGAATTTCTGAAATCAGATAAGAAGGGGAAGAAGGCTTATCAAGAAATGAGAACAGGGTATTCAAAGCCTTAGCGCTCTGCGTTGACGAATGGGTAACCATTTTAAAAGCGAGCGATGCTCGGATACGTGATCGTACTTACGGAGATTGAAGACAAATCGAATGCAGTTATTCAGAAGGCGGTCAAGTTTATCGAGGAGATCTGCATTCAGCTCATAGTAACACACATCACCATAATTAAATGGACATGAAATTGAAATGGACGATAACCATTTGTGTTTGTTTACCTATTTTGGCGGTTTAGTGCACGTGATGGCTTGACCCATTAATAAATAGACAAGGCAATATTTTTAATCAAGATTTTTTGAAAAATGTGACCTATATTAAAAGTGGTTCTATTGATTCTCTCAAACTATCTCACTTGTTGATCAAAACTATTTTCAGGTTTTGCGCATTTAACGTTACACGTTGTATATAGTCCCATAGCTCAATCTTTCTTTATCGCTCGAATCACTGATATTTTAACACGTTATGGTATGTCACTAGATATGGCCCACCATGCCCCGCCCAATTACACCTGAGCCTAATTTATTTGTTACCATTTACTAGTGCGTAGTACATATATCTATGTTTATTATTCACTATGAACACGTTCCATGGAAGATATTACATTTGCTTTTGTTTTCAAGATTTTTTAGCTTTACTCCGAAAAACAGTATGGAAATATAGAAGTACCTACCTGAAGCTGCCGACTCGGCCTTCATATCTTTGATTTTCTTTTTAAGTTTACTTTTCAACGAATTGAAATACTGCAAAAAGGAAATGCATTTATTGAGCTTCAACATACATTTTGAGGAATTGGTAGTGAAGTATACTATAGATATATTATATGGCCCTTTTTTATAGTGGGGAAAATCATCCAATGACAACCCCCACTCTTGGGCGGAGCGGGAGATAGTGTCAGACTCTTACTGACTAAAAGCCCACCCCGTTCCTTCGTGCCTTTCGTACCGGGACCGAGCTTCCCTTTCGGATAACCCTGGCCCCAGTAGCTGGGCCCCTGCTGTTGCTGACAGCTCCTTGAGGCGCGCGGGAACAGTGCGCGCCTTCGACGACTTGGGTCGGTACGGACAGTTACCGTTCGGTCGGACAGCAAGCTACCCATTGCTCGCCGTCCGCAAACCCGCGCCTACGGTGGCCGGAAATCGGGATCGGAATCCCGGCGGCGGCTGGGGCGCTGTGAGCGCCGCCGTTGCCTGATGCGGTCAGCCTCCTTCTTTGCTAGCAATTACTCCTTCGCAGAAGGAGGCGACCGCGCCCGGTAACAATGCGCGCCATCGACGACTTGGGCTTGGTCCGTGACAGTTACAGGACAGCGAGCTACCCATTGCTCACTGTCCCCAAGCCCGCGCCTACGGTGGCTGGAAATCGGGATCGGAATCCCGGCGGTGGCGAGAGCGCCGTTGCCTGATGCGGTCGGCCTCCTCCTTAGCAAGCATTACTGCTTCGCAGAAGTCGCCTGCCACTCCTCCTCGCTCCGGACCATGGCCTCAACCAAGGCCCGGCGCGAGAGACCGCCGCCGCCGGTCGCCCTCACGAGGGCACAGCGAAGCTCTGCCCAAGCGGGCACACCTCTACTGTGTGCTCTACCGTGTCTTCCGGGCGTTCCGCACCGTGGCGACACCCGGGCGTCACTTCCGCACGGATCAGGTGCAGGACATTTCATTGACATATCATCAAACTTTAACGTTTGAAACGATCTTTCCAGTTTTAATTGGCCATATCATGAAGTGATCAATTTCTATGATCTGGCCACGACATGTAACCAATTCAGTGCGGTAGACTACGGGGAATAAGCATGTGCATTTAACGACCTATACCACTGACAGTCACCAACAGATTGCACCCATGTCAAGCAAAGGCGGGCCACTTATGACATTTTACATTTAAAAATAATATTTTGTACGTACCGCTCTCCATTGGTCCGGTGTTCTTTGAGCGCAATCTGTTGAAATGTTATTGGCCAAATCCGCAATGGTGACCCATTGCCGTTTGAGTTGATTGCGTCCCTCCTTGCTTCTGCTGTAACGGCTATGCGCTAACTGAGGCTTATCCTTCATGTAGTCAAGGATAGCCAACGTTTGGTCCATGCTTACCATTATCTTTAAAATTAATATATAGGTCAAAATTTTAAAAGTTCGTGGCCAGTCGTGGCTAAATAATTACAGACACAAAATTCGAATTTCAAGGTAAAGCAACTTTTTCCAAGGTCGGTCCAAACGTGGGTGACCATCTTAATATTCAGAGATCGCTCCATGCCTTGGAGAGCACGTAATGCCTTTGGTCTTGGATGTCATTTGTAGATTTGTGCCAGTTGTTATAGGAATTCAGAAGTCAGGAAAGGTGACACTAGTCTTGCCAACTGGTATCGTGTTACCCAGCCAATGAGTTGTGAAAGTTAGATTGGCAATTGCTCCATTCAAAATACTGGTACTCAATTGAATCTAGTTGGACTAGAAGTATACAGTCGGCAAAAGGCTAGACAAAATGATAAAAAACACATTAAGAAAAAGTACATATGTATCAAACAAACACTTACACTTTTTGGTGCTAAAATTCGGTTTAATACAGCTGGGTCTACGAAGTTCATGCTGTATTTAAATAATCTTAAACTCTTGGATAGTGCTGGCTTTACTGAAATAATATTTTATATTGAACTTTTCTATACAAATTACTAAAAAAATAGCAAATTACCCACATACAGGTATTAGCAGCAAATAAGTATTTTTGGAATTATAATGAATTAATAATGTGAAGAGCGAAACTGGGCAAACGAGACGGTGATGAGCTGTGAGTGGGGCAATTTTGATTTGGACATCGGAGCTACCGGGGACACCTACTGACTAGTTTTATGGAGAAGGAGGGCCTCGACATGATGAACTCCTTCTTTAGAAAGCATGAGCACAGGCAGTGGACCTGGCAGAGTCCTGATGGTGTAGCTAAAAATGAGATTGACGTAATCTTGTCGACGAAGAAGCAAATATTCAATGATGTCTCTGTGATCAATGCCGTGAAAACCGGGAGTGATCACCGTATGGTAAGTGGCACATTGAATATCAATGTCAAGCTTGAAAGATCTCGACTGATGAAGTTTAGTCTAGTCCTGCACAGACCCAGATCCTCAACTCTAAGAGCTTTCAGCTCGAACTTTAAAATCGTTTCGAGTGCCTAGGAAGCGCCGTGGACAAATATAATGATGGGTTCGAGGAAGCTGTCCATACAGTCGGGTCTCAGTTTTTTAAGACTCATATAAGTAAGACCAAGAGGCTCACGAATCAAACTCTCGAGTTCATGGAGAAGAGGCGTGAAATGACTTTGCAGTCTTTAGATGATGCGTGTACGTGCCGGCAGCTCAATAACCGGATCTCGAAGTCTTTGAAACGCGACCTTCGCCGATTTAATACCGAGAGAATTATGGACGCGATTGAGCGGAATAAGGTCTCCAAAGTATTTACAAGAGACCTGTCTATTGGGCAGAGCCAGCTCACGAACCTGAAGACCGATGATGGCAGAGTCATATCCGCCAAATCGGAGCTTCTGGGAGAGATCGAGGCATTTTATGAACAGTTATACACGTCAATCCCAAAACTAGAGCTGGATTAAAAGAAAGAAGAAAGAAAAGAAATTGACTCGACACTACACTGAAGATATATCGGATGTCAGCCCATACGAGATTAGGATGGCTTTAAAACAAATGAAGAACAACAAGGCGTCGGGTGAGGACGGAATTACAGCAGAGCTCCTGAAGGTGGGTGGAAAACCGGTCCGGCCCTTCAGAAGTTCGATTCCGTCATACTTGATGGAAAAACGTCACAGGCATGGCGCAGAGGAGGTGGTACTCTTCTTTAAGAAGGGTGACAATACCCTGCTTAAGAATTACAGGCCTATCTCACTTCTGAGCCATGTCTACAAGCTGTTTTCCAGGGTCATCACTAACCGTCTCGCGCGCAGATTTGACGACTTCCAGCCTTCCGAAGAAGCCGGATTCCGAAAAGGCCTCAGCACCGTGGACCACATACATACGCTACGGCAGGTTTAAATACAGAAGACCGAAGAGTATAACCTGCCTCTCTGCCTAGTGTTTGTGGACTAACTACGAGAAAGATTATAGAGGATGTAAACCGAGATTTGGACGCTATCAGGGATTGGTCTGATAGGTCAGGCCATTATAATCGGAAGCTCGCGCATGATGGGTAGAATGGTGCTTAACTCTTTTCTTCCAATTATTTTTAATGGTGCCATTATTCCCATCAGTCCTAGCGTAAAGGATCTCGGTTTGCATCTTGATTCGACCCTTGGTTGGCAAAGCCAGGTTTTCTGTGTCTGCCAAAGAGTCAATGGGACTTTACGGTGTCTGTATCGTCTGAGGAAATTTCTGCCTGCGAAGACAAAGACTATGCTTGTGCAAACTTTAATTTTCCCAGTAATCGACTATGGTGACGTGTGCTACTTTGAACTGAACGCTTTGTTACTAGATAAACTTGACAGGCTCCTCAACAACTGCGGTGGATAGTGCTATGCTCGGGGTTTCCTTGCGTGATCGAATCAAAAATGAAGATATCCGCAGGAGAACTGAAGTTGCCGACATAGCACGAAGAATTGCTAAAATTAAATGGCAATGAGCAGGGCACATTGCTCCCAGAACGGATGGCCGTTGATGCCGAAGGGTTCTGGAGTGCCGACCAAGTGCCGGAAGGCGCAGCGTTGGAAGGCCTCCTACAAGGTGGACTGATGACCTGGTGAGTGTTGCGGGAAACCGATGGATGCGAGACGCACATGATCGTCCGTTGTGGCGACACTTGGGGGAGGCCTATGTCCAACAGTACGCTTTGATCCCAACGCAGTGGATGCTTAGCTTAAGAAGCTCCTTTTTCACTCACCTATCGTCAACATCGAGCATGGTTTAAACAATGATAAACGAATGGGAAACGAAAATTTTACAAAACTTGTTCCAGGACATACGTGTTTTTTTGCAAAACCTTAAAAGTATTTGAAAGAAAATTGGCGTTATTCAGAATCTTGATTAAATTTGCAAGGTTTCTATTTTGATTTTTTTTTATACTTACTTACTTTTGGAGTAAATTATGAAGTGTCAAAGTTCATGCAAAATAGCAAATTTTCAGAGGTCTATGTAAGTAAGTATATTATCTGTCTATTTGTCGGAATCGGAACCATATTTGGAGGTGGAGACAGAAGCGTGAAAGGAAATAAAATCGGAATCAAAGGTGCAAAATCAATAATTGATATTTTAGAACTTTCGGAATCAGAATCGAAATTCTGTAACATATCTTATTGAGATATTACATTAAAATTCGGACATCAGACAACTGCAACTGAGATTCCAGCGTGTCAGCAAGTGACAGCAAACTAAGCTGCCATTTGGAAAAAACTTTCGTTTCGCTGTCACAGTTCACTGACATTGACATTGGCAATAAATGTAATATTTAGATAAAACTACCATACCCATACCATTAATTTACTTTATACGTGAAAGTAACTCATGTCTTTCTGTAACGCTATCACGGTTAAAGTACTAAATCCGTTTTTATGAACTCTGATACAATTATATATGTTGAATCTAAAATAAAATATAGATAAACAATGGAATGGTAAACACCGCCATTAATCAAAACCACCCGCTAGTAAAGCATACACGATTTATTTTCGTCGTTTATACAACAGAAAACAAATACTGATAAGTAGATAATTGTGAAGGTACCATAGCACCATAAGGGAAGAGGAATAGAGACATCATAAGTATTGGGCGCACTGTCAACTGATTCCTGAATGAAAACAAAAAAATAACAAGGCACAAATTATTGTAATACCTATTGAATTATTCATAAAACAGCTGAAAACCCGAAAACAATACTCACCTACTTATCTAATGATAAAGGGGTCGAGTTATGTGATCAATTGGAACGTCCATTAGCTATAAAATTGGATATTTTACCTTTTTGACAGCACTTTGAACTGACAGTCTTGCTGCACTTCAGTGTCGATGACTTAATTTTGATTTTATCTACAAAGGCTGTATATAAACAGCTATTATGACACTGCATTTTCCTGATAGATTAGTAAATCAACAAAAAAAAATTCAATTATTATACCTATATCTTTTGATTTAAAATTATTTTAAAAATTTTCATGCGTAACATCTATTGTGTCTACCGACACATTAAAGAGTATAGTTATCAAACTATACTGACATTCGAAAGGGTAGTCGTCTTGTTATTAGCATAAAGGACTGTTAAAAGATTGTCACTGAGCTCACGATAATACTCATCAAGACCATTCCAATAAGCTCAAACACGATAGGGTTATCTGAGTTACAACGGCTATATTCCTGTTCCATCATCAGATTAGCTCCATGTCATAATAATTTTGCATTGTCACCTGAATTATACATGCATGCAAAATTTCAGCTCAATCGCAAACCGGGAAGTGGATCAAACTTAATTTGCAAGCTTTGATTACAGACCAGCAGACATCGAGACAGGTGAAACTAAATATAAGCTTGTAATAATAACGAATGGCAGTTGGCTTTAGCGCGGATTTCTAAGTTGAGTATCTTGGTTTATGGACATGTTAATCCCCATTTGAATGCTTTAAAAGGCTTCTTTTCCACTCGCCTATCGTCAACATCCAGCATGTTTAAAAGCTTGTTGCTTCATCTACACAATCCAACGCAATGTTTTATGAAGAGGTAATGCAAAAAAGAGAGATATCGCCATAAAACTCTGTTAGCACGTCGGAATTACTCGAATTTCCGTGATTTACTCGAATATTTCACAAAATTTGTTCCACGTTACGTGTTTTTTTTAAACCCTTAAAAGTTTTTGAAAGAAATTGCCGTTATTCAAAATTTTGATTAAACTTGCAAGGGCTACTATTGTATATTTTTTTGTTTTTTGAGTATATTATGAAAGGTCAAAGTTCATGCAAAATAGCAGATTTTCAGAGGTCTTTACAGGATTATATAATACACATATTTTTAAATTGATTTTAATAGAAGCCTAAATAATATCCACAAGATGTCTGTTTCCAAAAGATCGAATGAAAATAGTACATTATGATACAAGTGTATAATGTTGGTGATTACAGCTGAGGAGGTATTTAGATCCGAGTTGAAGGCGAGGATCTTAAGAGAGCCGAGGACGGTAATCGCCAATATTCACGTGTATCATACGACGTTTTTCGACACACTTGAGAAGAAAAATTTTACAAATTAATTAATTATTGCTTTATCAGCAAAACTGTTTTTTTTGTAGTATGGCGGCAAAAAATTGTTCTTTCTTCTTATGCGCGCGCATCCAAAATGGCGGCCATAGACTAGCTACTCTAGCTCTGCTAGGCTGTTTGAATAAAAATAAGTATGAGGTTGTTTATGTTTATAAACAGAAAAAATATTTTTATTTTATGAATTGTTTATTTATTTAACATGTAAAAGTTAAAATAATTTATTTAAACACAAATTAGCATAAAATAAGCAAGCAAGACACTAATTTGTACTATTGAACGCAATACCTAATGTATTTTTTTTTCGAATTCATTGTTTGATTTGAGAACAGAGGTTTAACAAAAAAGGTTATCACTACATTATCACACTTGTGCATAATGGTAATCAAAAAGTCACAGTTTGGTTACAAGCTACATTATATACCTAAGTGTAGTGCAATAATAGTCACTTTCTGAGCAAGTGTGTCGAAAATAATATATATTATAACGTCATAATCACGTAAGAGCAGTTGTATGAAAAACAGTGAAAATGTATGTCAATTTGCATGCTCTTAAGAGGTATTCACAAGGCTTTTCAGGATAAAGTACAGTTTGAGAAATATTGAAATAGAAATAGTAGAGTAGGGTAGAGTAGGGTAGAGTAAGGTATAGTAGGGTGGAGTAGGGTAGAGCGGTAGCGAAACCGCGTGCAAAAGCTAGTACATAATAAAATTAACTTGAAATTACAAATGGTTCTGGCCATAGATACAAGAAAGGAGGTTCTGGCTATAAGTAACATAATGTAATTTGCTTACAAGTACTTAGCCTTCTAACTTAATCTGTCCGAGTGTCCGTGTCAGGGTGCCCTAAAATTACGTCACTGCTTTCTCTACTCTCGTCTTTACACACATTACCGGTTGCGTATTCGGTATTGTAAAGAATACCAAGGTAAAGTATAAAATATATAATATTTCATACACGACCTACACGTTTTAGGTATTATATGTATACATTGCCTAGGTATTGTATAGCATACTGGATTGTACAGATTGCCGGTAACATGTACAGTATGTACCTATGTATGTTTGGGTCAAATCTTGCAATTCAATTTTGAAGCATCGTGACAATGTCGAGTCGAATGAAAGAACTTCTCTTCGAAGGAACCAACAATGTCTTTATTGTGGCAACGAGTAGATATATATGAAACACTTTGTATGAAACTGGTGATTTTGTTTGTTTATGACCGGCGCTCCCAGATGGGACATTGAGCGAATGGGACATTGAGCGAATGGGACATTGTGAGAATGGGGCATTGTGAGAATGGGGCATTCTGCGAATGGGATGTTCTGAGAGTGGGACATTCTTCGCCAATGGGAGTTTTTGCGAAAGGGACATTTGCGTCAGATTTTCGGATCTAAACTGACCGAAAGGTACGCCTTTTGCTCAGTTTTTGGAATGAATCTGCGGTGCAAAGTTAGACGAACTCTGTTAGCACATGCGCCACAAATCCACTAGTCATGCAAGAGAGTGAATCAACGCGATGAGTGGCGCATGCGTGAAGTCAGTGTCTGCATCACTACTAGTTTTATTGCGGTTTCATCCGGCAGGTCTCGTCCTACAGAGGCCGCGAACGGACACCTCTAGAGGACGGAACCTACTACAATCTATTTGGAAATGATCTTTTATTCAAAAGGATGATACTTGTTTTTACTAATATTATTTTCATTGGGTTTATTTAGGTGCATTGTAGGGTTACCAACATTTCTTCGACGAACTATAGTATTTTTCAAACTAAGCTATAGAAAAGTAAAAAAAAAATATAGGTAGGTGGTATTTTACGGAAAAAAGCATGAAAAAAGCAAAATATAGCAATTTCTTGTTTATTTATTTTCATGAAAACTATATTTGTTTGCACTTCTTGCATTTTTTTTTTAATTTTTTTATATAAAATAAAAGTGTCATTTGCTTTATCATATTCATTTTATAAATTATTTAATATAAACCAAAAGCTATACTCCACAAATTTTTAATTAGTACAAATACTTAGAGGGCTTTAGAAAAGGTCTTGTTATTATTTATGTAAAATCTCAATAAATAATATTCTTAAACAGCAAAGTTATTAACATTTTTTTATATCCCAAAATGTCGCTTAATTTATAGAAATATCGTACAGGCTATTGATTATGATATACTCGTAAGATGACGATTAAAATGAAAAAAAAAACACTGCGCGTAGTATTTTCTAGTAGTAATTGTTATAAATGATTGATTCTATTAATGAATTTACCAATTATGAAAAATTTTTGTGGACAATGGGATTTCGTTTTTTTTTTCGTTTTGACTACAAAAATATGATCACTAACGGGTACGGATAGAGCCCCATTTTTGTACTAATTAATAAATAGTGGTGTATTTTTATTTCTGTAAAAGGTTTATTTTTGAAGTATTTTTTATTATCGATAAAAAAAGAATTCGTTACTGCTACTATTTTCTATAAATACTTTATTATGACTTTAACTTCATAAAGAAAAGAACATAGCAGACAAATGACCAAACATTTGACATTAATAAGTTCAAAATGTAGTAAGATAGATAAGTTCGGTTACATGCTACCGCATCAGTCAAATGTTTGAAAACATCCAATTTGTGCGTACTTTAAATTTCTTCAAAAGTAAACACGGCGTCTTTGACAGACGCAGAAACGAATATTATGGGTCCAGTACATGATTTTGAATCCCCCAGTTGTGGAAATTTTCGTCGGTTTTTTCCTATTTTTTTTTAATCTGTTCTTTTTAAAATTTAAACTGTGTAAAATTGTTATTCTAACATTTAGTCGTTATTTTAACAAAAATCGTAGGAGCCCAGCTAGGTATAATGTTGAAAGGATCCAAATGAAATTGGATGACACAGGACACTTGACATACGGGGATAGACCATGATCTGGATAACGACATAATGGTTATTGTATTTTTTGGCTATAGCTAGTGAGAGCTGGAGTCTACCCAGTATACAGACTCCAGCTCTCACAAAGGATAAAAATATTTTGATTTATTGTCAACATTTGTACCTTTATGAAATTATTATTATAGTTAAAAATAAAAAAATCATAATTTAAAATTAAAAAAACCGGCCAATTACGAGTCGGAATAACTGTTATTAATATCGAGCATAACAAACGGCATAAAAATTGTTGATAGCGTCGTTTCTAGCTGCTACCAGCATTTGAGACGAAAGAAATAAATCCATGTTAGCGACATCTAAGCGATTTCCTCAGAATTTTAAACTTTGCATGTGCCATTTTCTTGGTATTTTTACTTCTAGGGACAGGCGTTTTAAGTTTTCGTAAGTACGTACTAGATGGTGCTTATAGTAAAATGATAGAGAAATTATAATTTTTTACGGTCAAACCTCTAAAAGCTCAAGAAGGATGGCTCTCGATCGATGGCTACAGGGTTTACCTACAGTCGTTCCGAAGCCAAAATTGTATGCTCTATTTGCACCTATTAACTGACTAGTTAGCTAATGCCAGCCCTTCGTCTTCAAAGGGGGCTAATAGCAAATGCCTTCAATTCCGTGAATAGTGTCACAAGAATTTAATTCTTTGAAAGAAGAAGTTCTATTCGGCTAGAACGCAACTTTTCGAAATACGAGTAAGTACTTCCTAATCACTGTAAATTAAGCTAAATTCCCTTTAAAAGGAAAACTGCGATACTGTTGCTAGCTGTCAAACAGATTACCCATAAGAAATCATCATTTTTTTTTCCCGTAGCGGCAAATGCTCAGCATTGCCAGTTTTCAAAATATCGAGGGAGAAAGGAACTGCTTAACATAAAATATATCGATCGCTGTGTTCCTCACGATAGGAAGCAAGTGCTCATGCTAGAGCAGTGGATACGTTTTTGAAACAAAACACGGTCGTGGAATTGAAATTAAGATACTTCAGGCAGCTTTTCTGTGGTACTGTTCTTACTATTATAGTTATCATTAATATGTTACTACTTGCATCTGCATTGCGATAAAACTTGTCACGCTAACGCCTACCATGCGAATTTTCTTTACGTGAAAAAATACTCCTACATTGTATTTTACTCAATAAATATATTGTGGCGTTTTGTACAGTGTTTTTTTTAATGTTTGCTTAATTATACATATAAATATTTTCAGACCTAGTACAATTAGGATATTCTCGTGAAAACAATATCAGCTGGCATATTTATTTTATAGTTACAGTGCGAGTAGGCTAAGCTGAGCGGTTTCCTTTCATTATTTAGGGCCTAAGTACAATAGAATCTAATATGAAGAGTTTTCTTTATTTATAAATAATAAACATACAGTTAAGTTCATGTTTACATAGAGGATAATGCACGTCGTTTTGAAAGCTGTACGTATTATTATTCTCAGAGTGTCTACTATACTTAGTTCCCTATTTGTTGTTGCATTGTTTTCAAAGGAAAATGTGAAAAATTCAGTTAATTAACCCTCAGCCCCATAGTTCACCACCAGTCCTCCAGTAGAAACAGAGGGTAGACGTACGCATGCGTGATTTCTTTTTAATTTTTACTTAGAGTTATTTAGGCTTAATAATAGAGATTAAGTATTATACGAGGAAAGTTTTTAATTTTAATTTGTTTTCCTAGTGACGTTAATGGCACTACCGCAACAACAACAACAACAAGTAGACAATAATGTCAACTAGTTCTCCATCAGTTTGGCAGTCATTTTTCAATGACGTTAACTTACTACTCTCATAACAAATTAAATAAAATTGTCTGTGTTTTTTTTTTCGATTATTATTATTTTTTATTATTATATTATTATTATTATTAAAGGTATATTGTGTGGGACGAGACGCGCATGCGTAAAGTCTAGGGATGTCGACAGTGAAGAAATATATCGATATACCTAGCGATGTATCGATATTTATAAAAATATCAATATCGGCCTCGATATATCGAAGAAAAAACGTCGATATATCGATATATCAGTCAAACTTTTCGAGATTTCCGGTTTTAAAATAATAATTTATTTAGTTCAGTCTAGGTCATTTTTAGGGTTCTGTAGCTAAATGGTAAAAAACGGAACCCTTATAGATTCGTCATGTCTGTCTGTCCGTCCGTATGTCACAGCCACTTTTTTCCGAAACTGTAAGAGCTATACTGTTGAAACTTTGTAAGTAAATGTATTTTGTGAACCGCATTAAGATTTTCACACAAAAATGGAAAAAAAGCAATAAATTTTAGGGGTCCCCTATATACTTAGAACTGAAACTCAAAAATTTTTTTTTCATCAAACCCTTCCGTGTGGGGTATCTATGGATAGGTCTTCAAAAATGATATTGAGGTTTCTAGTATCATTTTTTTTTTCTAAACTGAATAGTTTGCGCGAGAGACACTTCAAAATTGGTAAAATGTGTGTGTCCCTCTAACTTCTAAAATAAGAGAATGATAAAACTAAAAAAAATATATGATGTACATTACCATACAAACTGAAAATTGGTTTGAACGAGATCTAGTATGTAGTTTTTTTTAATCTGTCATAAATCTAAAAAAATACCCTATTATTAAAAACATCGATCAAAGTTACAACGAACTACAAGAACTTTTATATTATGTTACTTGCTGCTACGGAACCCTTCATGGGCGAGTTCGACTCGCACTTGGCCGTTTTTTTTTTATCTGATATAAACTAGTGCTTGACTGCGATCCCACCTGATGGTAGGCAGTGATGCAATCGTTGATTGCAAGGCGCACTAGTTTATTAAGAGCCTACTCACTCTAGCCTTGAAGACTCCCAAATTATAATCGGAAGACTGCAGCAGGCAACTTGGTCCAGTCCTTTACCGTAGAGGTTTCAACAATGTAAGGATGGATACTCGCCGTACGTCGGATTGTCCGATGGTAGAAAAGAGACGGCGGAATGAAGTCATTTAATTCCCGCGCACACTCTCAAAATTAAAAACTTAATTGGATAGTTTGTATGGAGAGGCCAATATTTTATTTTTCGTTTCTTGAAAAAAAATCTTATGGAAGGTTATTCAGTTTTGTCTAATAAGCAAGCCCTTAAAGTTTGAAAGAAGAAGAAAAGAGCGTCCTTTCGCAAAATGCTACTCTTAGGAAGGTGACGAAAGTTATCCAAACAGATGGATCGGCCGATTAGGACCAATTTTGTGGCCTCCACGATCTCCAGATTTAAACCCCTAGATTTTTTTTTACTGGGGATGTTTAAAAGACAGGGTCTACAAACAACCAATAGCGTCGGAAGGAGAGTTACGTCAGCGCATCCAATCTGCTGTATCAGAAATCAACCAAGGCCATTTCGTCCGTCTGATAAGAGCTTCCTTTATTAGGAGATGCAGACTTTGCATTCTCGTAGGGGGAAGATAGTTCGAACATTTGCTGTAAAAACAAAATAAACGATTTATTTAAACATTAGTAAGCTATTCAGAAATGTTACACAAAAATTATACAAAAAAAAGTTATAATTTGCAGCGACAGCATTAAAAAAACTGAATTCTGGTAGAGAAAATGGTAAAATTCGATTAAAAAAAATATCTTGTTTACCGTAACGGTTTTTTTTAAACTGTTCAAATTAGTTATTGGAAATCAGGTAAACTACCTACCCGATAAGTTTGATCCATTACACTGGTCAACACTGGTATTGCCACACGAACTTTGATAGCTAATTTTGTTTTATCAATCTACCCTCATAATTAAATCATAGTTGTCATATGTCAATTAGCCTCATATTTGTTGTGATATGGTAATACTCATAACTAGTACTACGGCAGTAAATTAACAGAAACGCTCACAAGTAACTAAATCGTTATAAAAATATTTGTCGTTGAATTTGAACACTTTTTTGTGATTCATTAACCCTGTGAACATGTTGAGGGTGTCTAATAATGATCCTAACTCTTTTTTTTATGTCTGCGGAGAATTTACATTCAAAAAACAACGACGAAATTTTACGAATCTTGTGTTGGAGTGTTATCACCAATGTTTTGGTTTTTCTTTCGCCCATCAAGACAAATCATGACCCCTCATGTCTGTTGCATAACGTGTGTGAAAAATTTAACTGACTGGAAGAGAGGTGCACGGCCTATGGCGTTTGCTGTATCCATGATATGGACTGAACAGCGAGATCACGTTTCAGATTGCTATTTTTGTCTCACTGACATAAAAACACAATTACAAGAAAAAAACACAGTTATTTACCCTAACTTATCTTCGGCTATAAGACCAGTCTCTCTTTGTAAAAAATTGCCGGAACTAATACCAGTTGCAACTACGTCTGTTGAGAACGACAATTCACAACCGTCCTCTTCAGGTCAACGTGTTGAAGAGGACGATGACTTTGAGTTTGAAGGAATTGTAAACGAGCCACATTTGATAACTCAAGGAGACCTAAATGATTTGGTTCGGAATTTAAATTTGTCAAAAAAGCTGTCTGAACAAGGCTTTTAAAAATGTTATTGCAATTTTTTTGGGTAACCACAAGAGTGACAGCTACAGAGAGTTGGTTAGCGAGCTACTATTGTCATATCAAGCATTGTGTTGCAACATGTCACTTAAGATCCATTTTTAGACTCGCACCTGGATTTTTTTCCTGACAATTTAGGGGCTGTCAGTGACGAGTAAGGTGAGAGGTTCCATCAGGACATTTCTAATATGGAAAAGTGGTACCAGGGCAAATGGAGCCCGAATGTGTTAGCAGATTACTGCTGGACAATTAAAAGGGACCAACCAGAAGCTAAATATTCAAGAAAATCTTAGATTATAAGAGTTTATAAAAAAAAAAACTTTTGGTTTACGAGATCTGTGTTTTTTCTTAATATTTTAAATTACTCAATAGAATAAAATCCTTCTCTAGCAAATTTTTTTTAACTGTTTATTTTTTATTACAATCACTAATTAATGTAAAAAATATCAAAAAAGTCCGTGTGGCACGACAAAGTTGATATTTTGTTGACCAGTGTTATTTACGGGACACCCTGTATATCGGATAAAAATATATCGGCTGAAAATATATCGAAGAAAAAATATCGATATATAGATGTATCGTCATTTTTTCAACAAGCCTAGTAAAGTCACTCTTTGCATCACTACCCGTTTTCTCACTTGGCGCACGCGCGAAGTCGGTGTTGGCTCCACTACTTATTTTGTCGCGGCTGATACGGCAGGTCTCGTCCTCCAGGGGCCGCGAACGGACCTCTACAAACAATTGGAAATAATCTTTTATCAAAAAGATGATATTTATTTTTCACTGACATAAGTATTTTATTTATTTATTTTATTTTAATTTACAGAAAGCTTACAGACTATCAAACCAAATATATATATATATTTGGTGTGGCATAAATAGTGGTCCAACGTTAAGAGGTCGATACACCATGTATTCAACTATCACATACCACAATTTAAAACCACTTTTTACCATAGGTCTCAGAATAAAACTGAACTTTATATTTTTTTTGAAAAACAATACCTTGCGATACTAATTTGGCTCTAATTTCAACAAAAAACATTACTTTCCTATTTTATTTTTTGTATATTACTGCTGAATACATGTGCTATAATACGCAAATAACTGTTTTACTGTTAACTTAAAAATATCAAAGAAAATAGTTGTTTATTTCAAATTTTAACTATAGTCTTCAGATAATCACTAGACTTTGGGCGCGAATGGTGTAAAAGAAATGTACTACACTGTCGGTGCCCATTATTGAAAAAATATGTCCATTAAATGCAGATTCTAATGTTGTATAGAAAAAACTGGTACCATAAAAAAAAGTTATTGAGATTTAACTTGAAAAGGAGATGAATGAATAAAATACACTATTTAATTTATGTACGTTATCGATGTTTTAAAATATCTTGTACCTAATTATAAATAATATTTAACATGACTATTAACCAGTAGTTAGTTAGGGTCAAGCATAAGGGTAAAAAAGGGTCAATCAATTCCCAGAAATCGGTATCTGGCCGAATAACAAATCAGACTATGTCAAGATGTAATAAAAATCTAATTAGTCAATTTTGACTGAAAATGCTTTAATGCGACTTCATAAGTTGCATGCGCTTCTTGTTTCTGTGTTTATCTTCACCGTTGAATTCCTCGTTTTTCTTCCTGGACTCTGATTTGCTTCTGTTTGGACTCTGATTTGCTACTGTTTGGACTTCTTTGTTTTTATGATCCCTACGACATTGGCTACATTATTTGGACTACGATTTGCTCAACGATTGTACAAACCTGCGGTGCAGTGACGATTTTATGATGTCTCAGTATACACCGCAGGAATATGCCGAAATGCATTTTATTTATGGCGAATGCAGAGGCGTTGGTAGAAATGTAGCCCGACTTTATCGGGAAGATACCCAGGTCACCGTGTATTTGGTAGAGTACATACCGCATATTCTGTGGGTAGGATATCTGGCAGAGGCGTAGGCGATGCAAGTTAGAGACGACCAAGGGTTTACAATGACGACGAAGCGTTTAGTCCACAAAGATCTATCTACTTCAATTCGTGTCAGGTCATTTATCCGACGATGCAGAGCGTCCATAGCCGCCAGTGGTGGTCACATCGAATATTTAGTCTAAGGATTTTGCTAACAATCATTTAATAAATAATTGATTTTTTTGAATAATTGATTTATTTGAAAATTTATTAAAGAAATTAGGAATGTTTTTTTTTTTATAAGGTGAGGTTTATGTTGTTCAATAAAAGCTTAAAAACTATTTCTAATTAGGTTCAAAATATTTTGCAACATCGGTAGCGTACTTAATTAAATAGGGTATTTTTTTTTCAAGTTAAATTGAAATAACTTTTTTTTAAATCATGGTATCAGTTTTCTTTATACCACATTAGAATTTGCATTTAATGGACATATTTTTTCAATAATGGGCACCGACAGTGTAGTACATTTCTTTTACACCATTCGCGCCCAAAGTCTAGTGATTATCTGAAGACTATAGTTAAAATTAGAAATAAACACATTTTTCCTTTAATATCTTTAAGTTTACAGTAAAACAAGTATTTGCATATAGCACATGTATTCAGCAGTAATATACAAAGAACAAAATAGGAAAATAGTGTTTTTTGTTGAAATTTGTGCCAAATTAGTGTCACAAGGTGTTGTTTTCCAAAAAAAATATAAAGATCAGTTTGATTCTGAGACCTATGGTTAAAAGTGGTTTTAAATTGTGGTATGTGATAGCTGAATATATGGTGTATCGACCCCTTAACGTTGGACCACAATTTACGCCACACCCTGTATATATACCTATCATTAGATGATTTTCCCACCACGAAAAAAAAAACAAATACATAAAGAGCGTAGATAATAATACCAATAGCTTATTACAAGTTTCAACATAATCGAAAAAAAAACATAGACAATTTAATTTAATTTGTTATGAGAGTAGTAACTTAATTCATGAATCCCCAAGCGAACGCCCCGATGTGTCATTCTTTCTATTGTGTCTCTAATTGATGGTATTCGAAAGGAAAATGGTATACGTCATTGAAAAATGACGCCAAACTGAACAAGGTGACATTATTGTCAACTTGTTCGCCACCTTTGAGGTAGTGGCATTAACGTCGTTAGGAAAACCATTAAAATTTAGGGTACTTTTTTATGAAAAAACATTCCGTGTATAATTCGCCAATTTGATGCAAAAGGTTAATATCGGCTGCAACACCGAGCACTCGGTTCCACCTTTAGGTAACTTTAAACGACCATGAAGTTAGTATGAACAACAAGTAAGAACAAGGAAGAAAGCTTGTGCCATCCCTGTCTCACTTATAGACGTGTTGTTGTGTTCCAGATATAATGAGGCTCACTCCGAAATCTAGAGGCTATAAAATAGATATTTATTTCTTTTAATAAGGCTATGTCTAGAGTGCTTTAAAAGAATTTAGATAATCCTAAATAATGAAAATAGTTATTATCATCGACGAAAGAAATAAAATCGATGCTAGCGACATCTACGTGAATTTCCCAGAAATTTAAACCTTATATATTACGTCGCTTTCCTTGGTTTTTGACTAAATATACAGTTTGTGGGACAGATGGCGCATGCACGAAGTCAGTGTTTGCTCCACTATTATGTTTGATTGCGGCTGATCCGGCAGAGGTCTCGTCCTTCAGTGGCCGCGAACGGACCTCTAAAGGACGGGACCTATTACAATTATTACAAACTATTAATATACATATTTACTAGCACTTTGCTCGCTATTACGTCCGCGCACATCATTGTTTTAAGGGCCTGTGATTTATTTATTGTCATTGCAAAGCAAACTTTCAAAGGCAATAGTAGTCTTTTGAATTCGAAAGGAAGATCGTTCGGGATTAATGGAATATGCGATATGAACTCTTCTTTTTCCCTGGGCAGACCCAGTTCAAATAACAACTTCAACAATATTGAGGTGCAATGCACTAACTTGCATCTTGGTACCGTAACATAACTTCGGAGGCTTCAAGTTCCTAAGCAACATCACGGGCGTGCCCACGTGCAGTGCACGTTTATGGTAGAAGATGTTAGAAGGCTGGCTGGATTAATAGTATTCAGAAACTCAAGCGGATAATGGAATGCTTTGTCTGCACTTACCACAATGTTTATTGAATCACACCCTATTTCTTCAGCTTCAAACGTTGTCAGAAAAATATCGCTGATAATAATTTTTAGGCATTAATGTAGCTCTTTCTCTTAGTCTAATGTTTGTCCTTTAATTGAGCCACACCTGAATAATTTCTTTCTATCATCTCTTCGACTGTATTTACTACTGTTCATAATTTTTCTGATATGGCTATAACCCCATTTAATTTTTTGCACTTGCCCTTTCCTAATTGGAGGAAAAGGTCTGAGAATTCACCTACAGAGACGTCCTCGCGGAGATATACTCCATATTTTTGGTTAATGTAAGGATTTTAGTACAGTATCTTTTAATGCATGCTTTAATTTCATTCACTCGTGTCCTTTTTGGTACAACTGGTGACGTTTTGCGAGAATCTTCTGTCAGCAATACAGTCAAACTACCCATTAATAAGCAAAAATATTATTCTTAAGTATTAGTTTATTATTTTTAACACTGTTTTGTGTATAGTGTCTATGGGCCATAGTAGCCTAAAATGTGGGAGGCCAACCTGTCGACTATCTACCATCTTTTCTGTCCTTATGTTTGGCGATTCGACGGGCTATGTTGGTAACCTTGGGTCTCCTGCAGATATTTTCATTTTAGATTCGATCAGTCAGGGAAACTCCGAATCGCATAGCCGCTTCCATTGCCGTTTAAGTGACATTAAGTCTCCATGGAGTATATAGATAGAACAAGGTAGAAAGCTTGTGCCAACCCTGTGTCACTCGTAGACGTGTTGGTGTATTCCAGATATGCCATGCTATGGCTCACTTGAAATTTGAATACTACAAAATTTTAGATTTCTGTTAATAATGCCGCAGTATTTTCTAAAAAAAAAATTAGTATCCAAAATAACCAAAGTTGTTATTATCATCGAAATAAATAAGATCGATGTTAGCGACATCTACGCGATTGTCTCAAAACTTGAAACCTTGTATATAATGTCGCTTTCATTCGTTCTTTCAGAGACCAACTTCACGCATGCGCGTCTCGTTCCACACGAGACGCGCATACGTGAAGTTGGTCTTTGTTTCACTACTAGTTCACTCGCTTGGCGCATGCGTGGAGGCGGTGTTTGCTCCACAACTTGTTATATAACGCGGCTGATCCGGCAGGTTTCGTCCTTCAGTGGCCGCGAACGGACCTCTAAAGGACGGAACCCACTACAAACTATGGAATATGATCTTTTATTCAAAAGCATGAAGTTCAGTTTTCACTGACACTATTTGTTTATTTATATTGTGTATTTAATTTCGCAGAAGGCGTACAGACTGGCAAACCAATTAAATGAAAATTGTAATATTAACAAAAAGCATAATGATAACGCAAACAAAATAAAGTAAAAAAAGGAAGTTCATACATAAGTTAATTTAATTCGTTGAGAGAGTAATAAGTTAACTATAATTAAAGAATGACTGCGCTTAAAGTCTTTACTGTACACTGGCTCAGAACAAGTTGATAGGGACTCTCCCTAGAAAATCTAATAAAACTAAGTACATTTCTTAATGAAAAAATATTGTGCGAGCCAGAAAGATGGATGGAGCAATACAATCTATATAGGTCCGTCCCTTTAACAAGTCTGTTTAGGTCGTAAAATGGATCGCATTAAGAGCTCGTGGTAGCATTGTTTAGCTCGTTGCTACTATGTCATTAGGCACGACTCTAGTGGGATAACTTTTACCACAAAATATACCTTACACATTGACTGATTATTACCGGAATGTTTTTTCAATAAGAAATGTACTTAGTTCTATAAAAAATATATATATTTAAGTATGCTTAACCTAACTATACACACTAAAGGCTACTCCCTACTAAGATATGGCGTCATAAAACTCCTCCGCATCACTGTCGACTGGAAGTGTGCCCAAGAGGCTGGCGGCATTGCCACGTTGAATGGCAATGCTTAATCTCTGACCGAGGTAAAAACCAGCCCTTGGGTCACGCGAAGTGTCAACTAAGCGTCTTGACAGTTCTTTAAAAAGTGTATGAGTACTCGGACCCCATGGCCCAAGAGTTTCAACCCCAAACGGCTCGAAAATATAACTGCCGACAAGGTTGTTATATTTCCGCCGCTTGAGGTTCTCCGCAGCCGCAGCGGCAGCACCAGCACAGCACGATGAACTAGGAAGATGGGATGGCGCAAGAGTGTCGACACAGGTAGCGTCCTACACTAAAGGTCTACCCAACTTCCATGGAAATAAAGACATACCGTCCGGTCTCTTACCATCGTCGCGTGCCAGGCCATAAAGTTCCAAAACAGCCGGAACGCCGACGGTGACAAGGGCTCGTCGGATAATGTCATTAATATTCGCGTGCCGCGCTATGCGTCCTGCGCTTCGACCGCATGACAGGCCGTGGTGATCGAGGCTGTTGACAGCTTCGCCACAGTGACAGCGATGAGGAGAACAACAAGGAGCGCCAAGGCGTAGGGCAACAGCTAGGCGAAAAGTAGTATCGTCGAACAAGGTGCCAATATTCGACGACGGCAGTGCGTGAAGCCAAAGACCTGACTTCCAATTTCCCACAGCCAGCAGGCGTGCCCGCTCCGCAGTCGTAGCAGATGTTACAATTAGGTTTTCCGGAACTACTCTGCAGAGCGGCTCATCCCACCGTCTCTGAGAAGCCGGGTTATCGGGCGGATTTGTATTCGGGCAAGCAAGTCTCCAGGCATCTATAGCCTCGATGAAGCACGGCACATTGAAATCAATCAGTGAGGGAGATAGGATATTCCTAATTAATTTCTCAGTGCCGTGAACCGAGGATATAAAAGCTGGTAAACTAATATTAGAAATTTTGCGGACGCCGAGGCCTCCCATACGGATGGGAAGGGTAGCTTGAGCGTTTAAAATTGACGTAAGGGTATGCCGGATAATTTGGTCCATTTTTTCCAAAAGATGGTGATGTTTCCATAAATGAGAGGCACGGAGAAAATATGTTAATTTAGGCTTAGTTTTATTAGATTTTCTAGGGACTCTATCAACTTGTTCTGAGCCAGTGTACAGTAAAGACTTTAAGCGCAGTCATTCTTTAATTATAGTTAACTTATTACTCTCTCAACGAATTAAATTAACTTATGTATGAACTTTTTTTACTTTATTTTGTTTGCGTTATCATTATGCTTCTTGTTAATATTATAATTTTCATTTAATCGGTTTTCCAGTCTGTACGCCTTCTGCGAAATTAAATACACAATATAAATAAATAAATAGTGTCAGTTAAAACTGAACTTCATACTTTTGAATAAAAGATCATATTCCATAGTTTGTAGTGGGTTCCGTCCTTTAGAGGTCCGTTCGCGGCCACTGAAGGACGAAACCTGCCGGATCAGCCGCGTTATAAAACAAGTTGTGGAGCAAACACCGCCTTCACGCATGCGTCAAGTGATTGAACGAGTAGTACAAATACCGATTTCACGCATGCGCGTCTCGTCACACACTGAACCCAATGAACGATTGAACGAGTACAAATAGTGGTACAAAGACCGACTTCACGCATGCGCGTCTCGTCACACAATGAACCTTATGAACGATTGAACGAGTAGTCGTACAAAGACCGACTTCACGCATGCGCGTCTAGTCACACACTGAACCTAACGAACGATTGAACGAGTAGTGGTACAAAGACCGATTTCACGCATGCGCGTCTCGTCAAACGCTGAACCTAATGAAAGAAACAAGGAAAGCGACCTAATGTACCTTGTACAAGGTTTCAAGTTCTGAGAAAATCACGTAGATGTCGCTAGCATCCATTTAATTTATTTCCTTTATGATAAAGGCTGTCACAAGTCGCTACACTGGTGCAGAACAAGTTGATAGAGTCACTAGGAAGTCCAATATAACAGTGCATTTCATGAAAAAACCTTCCGGTAATAATCAGTCAATCTGTATATTGGTCGCAGAAGTTATACCATTATAGACTCGTGCCTAATGACACAGTAGCAACAGCTAAGCAGTGCTACCACGAGCTCTTAACGCGATCCATTTTACGACTTAAACTGAATAGTATGTATAGCTTCATCCCTCTTTTGGCTGACACGCCTAATATTTCAACACGTCACATTAAGACCCCAGGTCAGTCAATGTGACTATTTGAGACAGCCAACAGCAGATTTATGTCTCTATTATGACGTCTCGTCTCCAAAAGAAGGCAGTGGTGCCATTTACGGCGCTCACAGTGACATGAGTATTGCTCTGCCCTATATTCTAGACCAGCTTGTAACCAGCGACTTAACCCACGTACACAAGATATAGCTTATGTCACACAGAAATAAAGCAGTTTTTTACCGGAGGAATGAATTTTAGCAATCGGACTGCTACAAACAAAAAATCATAAAATCAAATCTGAATGGTTACGTACGGAAGAACAAAGACAATTGATTGATTGATTGCAATCCGCAATCGCAGCAACTTGATGTGTAGCGATGCCCAACGCCGCCACGTTCATAAGTCCGTTGAAAACGGTGACCCAGCTAAAGTCTGGAAATTTCTTAAATCAATGGGAATTGGTAAGTCACGCCAAGATTCTATTCCTAAGGATGAAGATCTGCAATTACTTAATCAACATTTTTCCACATCTTCTAACTTCAGTGGTGCTATGAAAGCAAAAACTCTAAATGATCTTTCAACACTTCCTACTCCCGATTATTCACCCTTTGTCTTAAATCAATTCTCTGATTGTGATGTTAAGAAGAGCATAGAATCAATCATGTCTAATGCTGTTGGTAGTGATTGTATCAGTCGCAAGATGATACTCCCTATTCTCGACGAAATCCTTCCTGTCATCTGCCATATCCTCAACTATTCCGTATCCTGTGGTGTTTTTCCCGCTTCTTGGAAAGAAGCCCAAATCACCCCGCTTCCAAAAAAGTGTAATCTTGTTTCCTTCTCTGACTTCCGTCCTATCTCCATATTACCATTTCTATCCAAAGTCCTTGAACGCCTTATCCATAGGCAACTTAGTGCTTTCCTGTGCAAAAACGGCCTCCTTAATCATTTCCAATCCAGATTTCGTCCAGGTCACAGCACTACAACAGCTCTCGTTAGCATCACAGATGACATTAGACTTGGTATGGAAAATGGAAATCTGACGGTCCTTTCCTTGTTAGATTTTAGTAATGCATTTAATACCGTCGATTTTGATATATTACTTGGAATACTCAGCTCTCTTAACATATCTCCAACGGCGATTGATTGGTTTCGTAGTTACCTGTGTGGCCGTCGGCAACGTATTTGCATTGAAGGTTCGTCCTCGTCGTGGTGCAATACCTCTGCCGGCGTACCGCAGGGGGGCGTTCTATCTGCTCTTCTTTTCGCTATCTTTATTAACTCTATTTCCAACGAACTCCTGTCATCCTACCATCTTTATGCTGACGATTTGCAAATATATTCGCAAGCTCCCATAGATGAACTATCTGAAGCGGTTAAAATGATCAATAAAGATTTGACTCGTATTGCCGAGTGGAGTGTGGCTCATGGTTTAAAGGTCAATCCTATGAAGACTCAGGTCATTGTTGTCGGCAGCCCCAGGTTGCGCTCAAAAATCAACTGGACTCAGCTACCACCGATAGTCTTTGATAACTCAACTATTTCATACAGTGATTCAGTGAAAGATCTTGGTATTTTTATTGACAAAGACTTTTCGTGGGCTCCTCAGTTGCAGGAAGTAAGCCGTAAGTTGTTTGCGTCTGCGGGGTCTTTGCGAAGGCTGCGCAATTTTCTTCCAACTGCCACCAAAACTGCGCTTGCCCAATCCCTCCTTCTCCCAATCCTTGATTATGCTGATGTCAGTTATTTAGATCTAACTGAAGTGCAACTAGATAAGCTTGAGCGACTCCAAAACTTTTGTATAAGGTTCATATTTGGTTTACGCAAGTATGACCATGTCTCTGAATTCCGTAAAAAGCTCAAGTGGCTGCCGATCCGACTTCGCCGGAATACCCATATCTTATCGTTACTTTACAGTGTCCTGTTTGTTCCCACAACCCCCTCATATCTCAAAGAACGTTTTAAGTTCCTTCATGACACACATACTAGACATTTGAGATCATCGGAGAACTTGAAACTTTTGATGCCTTCGCATTCTACCAAATTATGCGACAAATCGTTTACGGTTCAGGCGGTGCGATTATGGAACGCTTTGCCATTGTCAATTAGACAAGCCCAGTCGCTAGGTTCTTTTAAAAACCTGGTCAAAGAACATTACCTTTCTCTCTAATATTACTCTGATACTGCCAAAAATTTCTTCCATCGCTAATCTTTATTCTATTCTTTTCTTTTTCGCGTCCATTTAATTGTAACACATGATATATATATATGTATATTGTATATATTTATATATGTATGTATATATGTACTTGCATATTATTAATTTTTTTTTTCCCCCTTAATTAATTTGTCCCTTGATATATTGCTTGAAGTACACCGCAGACTACCCCCTTTTTTTTAGTTTCAGTTCTTATATTCCATCCCAAGGTTGTCTGGAAGACATCGCTTTCAGCGATAAGACCGCCACTGTGCACATAGGTTTAAGTTTCTGTGAAATTGTTACTATTTTGGTGTACAATAAAGTTTATTCTATTCTATTCTATTCTAAAGACCATATTCTTCAATGTTTCAATATTTTCTAAAAAGTTCACACTTAGAAAATATCAATATTTTTTCATGTTTCAACGAAAGAATGGATTTAGATGACTTCTGCGGACTATGATCTGGATTAGGACGTAACAGATACTTACTATACGTACCGGCATGGTATTCTTTAGGCAGAAGTTACTTTCAAATAAAATCATTATTATAGTTTTTATCTAGCTGCCAGTATTTGTTGGCGTTCGCTCATGGCTTCCGCATGCTGACGTTTGGGTGCACCCGCGATGCTCTCGCGGAATGTAAATACTAGCTTTAAGCAAGGGCCATCCAATTGGTTACCCTGCCCAACAACCGTATGTGTAGGAAATATTAAAATATCTCTCTCTTCTCTTCTCAGTCGGGCACCGAGGTAGATGTAGCTCTGGACTACTTCGCAGTTGGCGATAGTCCTTTATTCTTTATTGTACACACAATTTAAACATACAGTTAAAAAAGTACAGTTGATGATCATAGGCGAGCTTAACCCACAACGAGGCAGGCGGTCGCCGACTTCTGTGAAGCAGTAATGCTAGCGAAGGAGGAGGCTGACCGCATCAGGCAACGGCGGCGCTCACAGTGCCGCAGCCGCCGCCGGGATTCCGATTCCGATTTCCGGCCACCGTAGGCGCGGGCTTGAGGACGGCGAGCAATGGGTAGCTTGCTGTCCGGCCGTCCAGTAACTGTCCGGACCAAGCCCAAGTCGTCGACGGCACGCACTGTTCCCGCACGCCTCAAGGAGCTGTCAGCAAAAGCAGAAGCCCAGCTGGGTCGAAGCTTACTGGGGCCAGGGTTAATTCGAAAGATAGCTCAAGCCCCGGTACCAAGGAACGGGGTGGGCTTTTAGTCAATAAGAGTCTGACACTATCTCCCGCTCCGCGAGCGGGGGTTGGCATTGGATGATTTTTCCAACCATAAAAAAAAACCCACAACTGTGTTTTCTAACAGCAAACTACACAATGCAAATCAAATTTTGCATTTGAGGAACTTTAAATGTACAACAAAGAAAATAAATAACAACAAAATAAAAATTAAACATAAATTAAATCTAGGTAACTTAAAGTCATCAATAGTCAGTACACTATTGGTGTGATGTTCAGCCCGGTCCACTATCATAATTTTCGTCTCGTCCCTATTAGAAGCCAGGCCGACTTGAAGGCTTATCGTTTCCAGACGAGTCAACAGCTCTTCCAAATCTTCTTTAGTTGTTCAAGAAGAGTCGTATCATCAGCATACCTTAAAGGCATGCAATTCGACATACTCGTACATATTCATGTTTTTTATACAACCGCTCTTACGCGATTATGACGTTATTACACATTTTTCATGAGATATTTTGGAATCATAGATGTCTTGTGGATATTATCTAGGCTTCTATTGAAATCAATTTATAAAGGTCGATGCATCAAAACGTCTCCCCAACTCTAACATCGACAAACAGATTTGAAATGTATCACAATCAAAAGATCTTAGCAAGGCGAGATTTTTTTACTATGGCGATATCTCTGAAAAGTATGGGGTTTAGGTTTTATAAGACATTTTTATGTTAATCTAACCTAACCTAACCCAAGTGTTTTAGACCTTAAATATATAAATAACATAGTACTTTCATAATTTTTTGGATGCGGCTTGGCGAGCTTCGTACGATTTTACAAAAATATTTAACAAAGGGCATTATCCCCAAAAATGACAACTATAAACAAAAATATTTTATAAAACCTAAGCCCCTACTACTTTTGAAATATGTCGCCATTGTAAAAAATCTTAATTCAACTAGACGCGTCGAAAGACACCTGTTTCAAATCTGTTTGTATCTGTTGGATAGGGGGGACGAGTCTCATACTTTGATCATCGTTCTTTGTGTAAGACTAATCCAGTAAAGACCTCTGAAAATTCAAGAGCATGAACTTTGATCCTGAAAAAAACCAGTAACGTGGAACAAATTTTGTAAAGTAATCAAGTAAAACACGGAATTATCGAATGCTAAAAGAGTTTTCAGGAATTATCTCTCTTTTTTCGCGTTGCCTCTTCATCAAACATCGCGTTGAATTGCGTTAAATGAAGCAACAAGCTTTTAAATACTCGACATTGACGATAGGTGAGTGGAAAAGGAGCCTTTCACCCGCCCACCAGTGGCACACCCTTCCTCCAACCATCGAAAACGAAGCGTAAAATATACAAGTATAATCTAAAATAATCGTGTCATAATTAATTTTTGATAAAGTTTCAGTCCTCAATACACATCCATTTAAATAAACTCAAAATCTTTGGATAACGTCAGTGAAAAATAAATATTCTTTTAAATAAAAGATAATTTCCAATAGTTTTTAGTAGACCCGTCCTTTTGAGGTCCGTTCTCTGAAGGACGACACCTGCCGGATCAGCCGCGATAAAACACTTTTACACCCAGTTTCCGAGAGGCCGATCAAAATCAAAATGAACTAATCAGCTGTCAAATCTCTTGTCCAGTATCTGAAAGGATGATCAGCTACTTTGATTTGATCATCTGATTAGTTGACCGCGCTGTCAGATCTTAGTACAGAATTACATGTGAAATGCCATTTTGGGTTTCTGGAACGCTGATTACGCCTTAATTTTAATCATAGATTAAACTGATGATGATGATGATGATTAAAATTATGATTTTTATTTTAAACTAACTTTTGCCCGCGGCTTCAACTATTCTCCACTCGACCCCACTCTACCCTACCTACTTACCCTATCTACTTACCCTACCTACCTACCTACCCTATCCTAATTAAGTATTTTATTTTTGCTTTTAAACCTTCACTGTATGCGAACGAAAATAAAAAGAATTATTGAAATTGGTCCAGCTGTTCTTAAATTATAGCGAGACCAGGAGAAAGAATTATTCATAAACCGACTTCAAAAAGGAGGAGGTTCTATGTTCGGCTGAATGTATTTTTTTTATGTATGTTCGCCGATATCTCAGTCAATTGTGGACCGATTTTAAACTATTTTTTTGATTGAAAGGTTATTCTTTCAAGTTGGTCCCATAGACATATTGAACTTTGAAGTTATGGAACATAACTCTTCAAGGATCACAGCAGAACTGTCGTAACAAGTAAAATTGCTTATTTAATACTTTATATATACGTATACGTATAGTTGATGACTGACTAAAAGAAAAGAGGGAAGGGATAAATCGAACTGATTTGATGATGACGCTGGAAGGTAAATCAACTTAATCTAAGCGTAATGGGGATTATTAGGATTGTTATGAGATGAACTCTGGCTATAAGATAAGTTTTTGGTAAGTTTGGCCGAGGCGTTCTTTTTAGTGGTGGTACCATAATTATCTAAAAAGTGTAGAATAAAAAACTTTTTACAAAAAAAATCCAACTGACTTTAATGTAATCATAATATAATGTTTCTATAAATAACCGACTTCTAAAAAAGGAGGAGGTTCTCAATTCGGTTGTTTGTATTTTTTTTATGTTTGTTCGCGCATAACTTCGTCGCTTGCCAACAGATTTGATAAATTCTTTTTTGTTGGAAAGGGTATACTTTCCAAATGGTCCCATAGTCATCAAGTCGGGATCTGATGATGGAATCTTGGCAAAATCGATGGAACTCCTCAAATATTATAGGCAACCATGTTATTTTAAATCCGATGTAACCTTTTCTATGATTTTTCTTCTATGAGCATCGTTGCATTACATAAATTGTTAATAGCATTAAATGCAACATACACGTTGCATTTAATGCTGTTAACAATTTAGAATAATTAAGTAAATTAACAAAATAATTTTTGATCTTTGTCAACCCGCAAGGTAAAACACAATTGATACACCGATACACCTTAAAATTCTTTGAATATCGTGGGTAGACATTGAGAGAATTATCTATTGCATAAAACTACAAGAAAAATAAACTCATTAACCGATGATTTGAATACAGGTTGAAATATTTAATACTAGGCGATCATAAAGGCACACAGGACTAGTAACAAATCTGAGCCTAGGAAATACGAAGAGTTGACGCATGCGTATATTTACTTTTAACTGCAGCTGCATGGCGTACCCACGGTATAGTACACGTCGTGCAAAATTTATTACAAAAAAGTGTAAAATGAAGCCTTATTACCAAGGTAATTCAATCGTGAGTGACCGAAAAGCAACGAAGATGACAACATCCATCAACAACAATGATTACAAGGAAAAGAGCTATAAGGAAATGTTCAAGGAATCCATTCTCGTACAAATGCTCCTGATGTTTATCGAGATCGGGCTGCTGTTCTTCAGAATCTTTTGCTCCCTAATTCAAGATATAGTCGACGGCGTTGTCCTCACACTGCTGAGAATATTTGGGAGGGACAGAGAACTGATGGTGGATTATGTGCTACCCTTCACATGCATAAAAACTAACTAAAACTTCTGTCAAATACCTACATTCGTTTGAAAGAAAAATTATGTGAGAGCTTCGATTTATGTCACTTTCATTATTTTGGAAGAACAAAGTTCGAACATCGGCAAATAAAGTGTAGTCAAAGTGGTTATATTTAAATTTAAAAAAAAATTGTGTTGTGTAAAAAAAACGGTTTATTTTATACTCATGAAAGCAGTACAAATGTCAGGTTTTACAAAGTTATTTTCATGTGTGGTTTAATTACGTTTTAGTGACATCTATTATGCAATATAGGAACTAAAAATTCGAAATCCAGTATCGGGTTATCAGACTTTCGGGACTGGACTAGACATAACATCCGTCTAATTGTGTTGTTCTTCCCTTTTTAAAGGAGCGAAGGAATGTTCCGCATACCTCTAAATGCGTCTTTATTTTACAAATTGTTACCAAGTTAATTGAGAAATCTTTTTTTGTTATGGATTTAAAATCATGTATAATGCGTGTCTCGTAACTTTAAACTGTATGTGATTCAGTGTGTCCTATTAGTTAGACTACTTCACTACTGTCCTACATCGCGACTTTGTGACAATGTTTACATAGATGATACTTCATTGTCTGTAAATAAACCCGAAAAACAATATTATATGTAAGCGTTATTTATGTTTTGTATTGTACTGAATGTTTATTTTTGTCTGAAAAGGCTTAAACTTCATTGTAATCTGAAACAAACCGAAATAAGTGTTGTTTACCTGTCTATATGCTTTTCAAATGAAACACCCTCAAGCAATGATATTTTTTAGAATATCATTGCACTCAAGTAACCTATAACATTCAAATTCATGTTCATGTTTAAATAATAAAATGTATATCTGTATACCTAAATATAAAAGGCTAAGTTCTCACTCACTCACTAACTCAAAAACGCCTACGCCGCCTACTCAGCATTCCAGGTCCAAACGTTTGACGTTTGAACCTGGAATGCTGAAATTATGCACAGAGGTTCCTTTTATGATTCATAATGAGATTATGAAAGGATTTTTCAAAATTCACGCTCTTTGCATATACAAAGTTTCTTTGGAGGAACCTACTTTCACGTGGCGAAGCCATTGGCAGAAACTAGATCAGAAATATTTTGGCATAATTCGACTGTACGTAGGTGTATGTAGGTATTATATATGCAAGTATGTATATTGTTATTTGTTGTGGTCTATGTTTAAAGTAAGTAGTATTATTCATTAAACACCAGGCGAACGCCTGTGTTCGCTCTGTCATTGTCTTTTTATTGTGTCTAATAACGGTATTCGAAAGTTTAATCCAAACCTGCAATAATCTGTCTTCTTAAATCATCAATATTATTAACTTGAAAGGAATATTACGTATTTAGTTCAAAATCTGTACTGTATAACACATATAAACTAAAGTTATCTAACTTTGTAAAGTAATGTTTAAATACTTTCTTTGACTTTAATAAATGGTTAGTAAACACCACTAGTTTCTTTTGCCATATTTTAATGTTGAGATTATCCTGAAAACCATTGACACTGATGAGCTGAGTTTTTACCATTAGGTACTTCATAGATAAAGAAGGAAAGTTTCATTGCACGTGTTTTAAGCGTCAATGATTTTTTTTATTGACTTTACAGTCTTAACAAAAGAAAATAGAACTTACTTCAGAAACTAAATATTCGCATCACCTCCACGATGGTAGCGAAACGGCGAAGCCATAAATTTTTACTGATATGTAGAATTTGTGAAGTTAGGGTCGGTAGAGTTAGGCGGTGTAGATTCAGAAGCTTGGCTCTACATGAGATCTGATATCTTTTTCATAGGGCAAACCTTATGTGGTCGTCTTGGCAACATTTTACATGAAATGTTTTTGGTGGGATTATTTATTCTCTCTTCGCAATAGGTTTTTTGACAGTTAACAATGTGACTGACAATGTGAAAGACTATGGAGGCGACCAGCAGTATTGTTTTAATCTTACTTATGCTTTTTGTACCTTGACGCCTTCAAATAATCTTATTACAATATTAAAACAAGATTGTTATCTTAGCGTTTTTGTGAAATCACACTTAAAAAGTTATTTTTTTGTTCGTACTCTAAAGGGATTTTTGACTGCTAGCAGTATTGTGTTTACGTCAAATTATTAGGCTTAGAAAAGTTGCTTGGACACAGCGGATTTATTATTATTTTCCAAATAAATACTATTTAAAGATCATACTCGTATTTTTATTTACATCAGATAAAATTTACATATGAACATAAAAAAACTTAAACTATTTATACTTAAACGTTAATAAATAAAATACAAAAACCACAAGTGCACTCAGGCGTCGAAGTACTTCTCCACATCGCTGTCATCCGGAAATGTGCCCAGAAGACTGGCAGCATTACCACGTTGAATGGCAATGCTAATTCTTTGAGCGTCACGCAATTTGTTGCAAGGTGTCGATAAGTCGGCGAGAAATTTTCTTAAAAAGGAGACGCGCATTCGGACCTCATGACGCAAGCTTTTCAACCCCAAACGGCTCAAAACTGTAATTACCAATAATGTTACAGTATTTGCGCCGTTTAAGGGTCTCAGCAGCCGCAGCGGCAGCGCCAGCTCAGCCCGCCGTACTTACATGGAATATGGAATGGCGCAAGGGTGTCGACACAGGTTACGTCCCACACCAGCGGCAGTACCTTTTCTTTTTCGTTTACTTAGAAGCTTGGTTTTTTCATAGCTTCAAGGGACCGCAGATTTAAGGATATAATTTTTATTTCAACGCAAACCTATGAAAACCGTTCAATTCCCGAATTGATTTACGAAGATTTTTCCGAATCGCAAAGAAAGTTTTCTTTTTATGACGTAACTACAAATTAACAGTTTTCAGATTTTTTTTTTATACTTGTGCTATGAGACCTTGCTTCACGCTAAATGTCAGAATTCTAGGTCAACGGGAAGTACCCTATAAATTTTGATTCCCTTAGGGGTCTCAAAATTTTAGAATCATTTAGGAATTTTAGGGAAATTTAAGGAACTCTAAAAAAACGGTAAAGTTAAAAATAAAACATTTGTTGAATTGTTGATAAAAAAAATATTGAATACTTAAAAGCTACTTTTCTGCCTGCCTGTCTGTCTGTCCAGACCCTTTATCTTGGGAACGAGTGGAGATATTGCAGTGAAATTAAAAGTATATTCTCAAGTCTATGGACCCTTGAAGCTGAGAAAAATTTAAACTTCTGAGTTAAAGTTACCTTCTGGGCCTACCGCGTCGCCAGAAGCGGAGCTGAGCGATGAGACCGGTGGTGGGGGCCGTGCATGGTGAGCTGCGGCTCTTGTCAACATTTAGATATTTCTTCGTAAAGATGTTCCTAGTCACATTTCTAGAATAGGTGCAGAATGGAAAAACTTACAAAATGTTTATTAGTCGGATTATCACCTGCAAGCCACCTGTACCTTAATACTGTGTACAGTAATCACAGTGTGACGTGTATACCATTATCGTCTTGTTAAGTATATGCGTGCGAGCTTTTACAACAAGTTAACACGATCGAATCGTTTACCAAGTTTAACTCTCTGATTGGTTAAGAGTTTGAAGCGGGCCAATCAGAGCGCCGAATATTATAATCGTGTCGATCGCGTTAATGCAAAACAAACTTGCCCTGGGTACCTACTCTGATTTCACTACCTAGTAGGTGAACATTTATAAAAAGATAAAAAGTAGTTGTTAGTTGCAAATCGTGGAGAGTTAGTTGTAATGTGTAGGAAAGGACATGGTTGGTCATGGTAACCGTAATTTTTTTGACAAACTGGAAATGTTGAAGCTAAAAGCTTAAATATTCAAATCATAATTATGTAAAATAAATAATAACTATTTCGCAAATAGGGTTTGACTGAAACATGGTCGCTCACAATGGGCCTCATCAGAAGGCTTACAGTCACCCAAAAAGCAATGGAAAGGGCTATGCTCGGAGATCGCATCAGGAATAAAAATATCCGCAGGAGCACCGAGGTCGCCGACATAGCCTGAAGAATCGCCAAAGTAAAGTGGCAGTGAGCAGGCCACTTTGCTCGTAGAACGGTTAGTTGATGGGTGACGACCGCGCACCGGAAAACGCAGCGTTGGAAGGCATCTCACGAGGTGGACTGACGACCTGGTGAGAGACGCGGGAATGCGGTGGATGCGAGACACACAAGATCCGTCATTGTGGCGACGCTTGGGGGAGGCCTATGTCCAATTTGGACGTTTTTCGGCTGAAATGATGGTGATGATGAAATAGGTTTTAATTAATATTTTAAGTTATTAAATAAACTATAATGATGTAAATTTTGATATTAACTAAATGGATAACTGACTTGGGTTTAAAGAGGTTTTTGATGTAAAAGTAAGGTAAGTGCTAGAACTTTGCTTGCTAACGCTACTTTCTTTAAAAATATCAATAAATTGTGACGAGTTTACAACAACTTGTACGATTATCTACCTATGCTTATCTAGTTATGCTTGCTCCCACCTCTATATAAGTAGTTATAGAGGTGGGAAATTATCAAATAATTTCTCCCGCTCTATGGTAAAACGAGAAGGCGAGTCAGACTTTTACTGACTAGAACCTACCTTTATCCATCAGATGCCCTTTGCGTACCAGGGCTACGGCCACTTTTTTAAACATTTACTATAGTAAATATGTCAAGACATTTCTCGAGACCCAGGGTTCCTGTGGAAGGCGTAATATTCAAAAAATATTAATATTACAGTATTTAGTATTGCATCTGTCATGTGATCGAAGCCTACCAGTCGTAAAGGTATATCATCTACCCTGATCACCAGGGAGAGTAGAAACGGCGAGAGATGTCGCGCAGTGTTCCACAGGGATCGGTACTAGGACCGCCCTTATGGAACATCGGGTACGACTACGTGCTGCGCTGCGATCTCCCTGACGGGATCAGCGTGGTCTGTTACGTAGAAGACACGCTGGTCCTGGCGCAGGGAGAGTCGTACCAGACGGCGGTCGAAATAGTGACACGCAGAGTTGCAACAGTCACTGAGGGGATCCAGAAATTGAGACTGCGTTGCACAACTCCGAGGCCATGTGTTTTCACGGCCCTCGAAGCGAGCCACCACGGCGTTCCTAATTAAAGGTAGGAGGAGTTCACATCGGCGTCTGGTCGACGATGATGTACCAGGGACTTGTCTCCGATAGCCAGTGGAATTTCGAGGAGCACTTCCGAAGTCTGGCTCCCAAAATGAATCGTACTGGGGATGGCCTCAAGTGGTCTAGACGCCTCCTGCTGGAGGCTCTACGCAGGCTCTCGTTCGGTCCCTTTATGGGGCACCGCTGTGGGAGCCGCCGTTGTGAAAGCGACTGCCGAACCAGCTGAATCCATGCCAGAGGGTCATGGCTATACGGATGGTGCGGGGAACCTTCATGGTTTCCCACGAAGTGGCGAGCCTCCTTGCTGGCCTGCCACCATAGGATCTGGAGGCAACAGTCCTTGCACTCATGCACGAGGTGCGCGTGGAGATGCAACAGCGGGGTGAAACTTCGCTGTTGCGACGTGTCGGACGGAGTTCCGGCGGGATCTCATGGTGAAATGGCGACAGCGACTGTCGCAACCCAGTTCTGAGCACGCCGTAATTATGGCGTATTAAGTCCCCTCTTTGAGGCGTGGCTGAAAAGACCTCACGGCGTCCTCACCATGACGTACCGGATTCGTGCGGAGACGACACCCGGGTGTCACCATTGCGTGGACCGCCCGGAGAACACGATGGAGCATACGGTTGAGGCGTGCCCAGCTTGGGCAGAGTACCACTGGGTCCTCGTGGGGGCGATCGGAGGTAGCGATCTCTGACGCCCGACCTTGGTAAAGGCCATGGTCCGGAGCGAGGAGGAATGGTAGGCGGTCGCCTCCTTCTGCGAAGCAGTAATGCTAGGAAAGGAGGAGGCCGCACGCGTGAGGCAACGGCGCTCATGCCCCTGCCGCCGCCGGGATTCTGATTCCGATTTCCAGCCACCGTGGCGCGGGCTTGCGGATGGCGAGATAACGGGACCGAGCCCAAGACGTCGACGGCGCGTATTTTTCCAGGCGCGCTCAACGAGTTGTCAGCAAACCGTAGGGGCCTAACAGGGTCGAAGCCAACTGAGGCCAAGGATTGGTTTTTGAAAGGAAGATTCGGTCCTGGCACGAAAGGCAGCGAAGGAACAGGTGTGGGTTTTTAGTCAGTAAAAATATTAATCTATCTAATAAACTATCTCCCACTCCGCCCAAGAGCGGCTTATGTTGTGAAAGAACGGTATAAGCCGTTCTTTCATAACATAAGCCGCTCTTGCCGGCTCACAGGCCAGGATTATTTCTTTATATTTTATTATTTACAAATAATAAAATATAAAGAAATAATTGTTACGTCTATTATATTAATATTTTTTCCTTTTCCCTTTGCCTATAATCGTATATGAAAAAACTCCACCGGCCGCCTAGCCGTTATGAAATATCTCACGCTCTCGGTCATGAGGCCAGTGTTACAAATTATCAATCGATAAAGAGTTACTACACATGCAGTTTACAATACTTACAGCCTCTCCACACATTCGAATGCAGCCCAATTAGTGGGAGGAGTGGTAAAATGAAATAGCAGATAACTGGGCCGCCCGGTTGCAGGCATGCGCGCACAGCATCAATCAATAGCGCGGTTTCCTAGACTCCTGTACCAGGAACTAAGCGAACTGTTTCAAACATTTCTTACTATACATCCAATTTTAAACCTCCTATGACAGTATGCACTCCTAGTCAGCATTCAAAATCAACATTGCTAGCCAGCGTCCGGTGACATTGCTTTGTGTCAGTGTTTATAAAAATTGCTTTGTTTTGTTTTATTTGTAAGTACTTCTGGAAAACTTCGTTACATAATATGTATACGCACAAATAGTCGTGATCAACTTGTATGTTCGTGGCGCTCGACGAACAAGTTGGCTGGCAAGGTGAGCAACAAGTGGCATTTCAAACAAAGCTCAACTTGTTCGCAATCGACATTGGTTTATCTCATGTTTGGAGATTATTCTTTTTTTTGGGTCAAGAAATATCAGACTGTTAAAACCGACCGGGAGGTGGCAAGCCGTTTTACAATACGCCTAAAATTAAGATGATGATGATGATTTTTTGATGATGATGATGATGATTGAGATTAAGATAGAAAAGTCTCCTAAGCTGTAATGGGTATTGGGACCTACATAAATCAAATGACAATGAGACAAATGAAAATCCGATTTCAAGTAATCCTATTTTTAGGGTTCCGTACCCAAAGGGTAAAACGGGCCCTTATTACTAAAACCTGAAAAATGTGCCAAAATTTCAGTTTTTAAAACACCATGGGAGTAGCACAGGGTCTTTAGGGCTGCAAACTTTGGTTATTAACTTCTCCCAAGGAACCTAATAACATATATAAAAATCGTAGTTACAATTACCGTCACGGATCTTGAGCTTGCGCAGAAGTAAAAAATTCGGTCTCTTTAGTGATGCGAAGTGAGACGCGGGGGCGGGGAGTGTCAGTGATTGGCTCGCCGCGCCATCGTGCCATAGGCGTCACTCCTGATTCTTTCCCTGCGTTGCTGCATGTATCTAACAACGAAGACGATTGGCTCGCCAATGTATGGAATGCGCAAAGCGATCCCCGCTCTGATGCCGAGCGCTCTAGATCCGTTTCGGCAATTGCCTATTGTTACATGCGCGTTTGCGATGTTTGTCCTTTTTTGTGCCGATATTGACTGGCCTATTGTTTGATTTTCGGGTACCTACGCAGAGATATTAGAAAAGGTTTTATTGCAAAATCTGGCGCCCAACAATGAAGCAGTAGGTACCTTAATAGAATTTTTGTATAAGAGTCCACGGTAATTTTCGAAAGAGATACAGCAGTACATCTGATTGATGCAGGGTTTTAGTCAATAAAAGTCTGACAGGCCCTCTCGCTCCTTCCTAGAGCAGGAGAAATCATGTGATGATTTTCCAACCAAAAAAACGGGATAGGTTAGTATAGTATTACTGTAAATTACTATCCGCAATAAACGGTAGGTAGGTATGGCACACCACAGTATAGATGTACATACCAGTGTCTCAAGACGAAAATGATGACATAAAATATGGTGCCGAAACGTGGTCGCTCACAGTTTGCTTAAAGTCACCCAAAGGGCAATGTAAGGGCTATGCTCGGAGTTTCCTTGCGTGATCGAATCAGAAATGAAGATATCTACAGGAGAACCAAGGTTGCCGACATAGCACGAAGAATTGCCAAACTAAAGTGGCAATGGGCAGGGCACATTGCTCGCAGAACAGATGGCCATTGAGGCCGAAAGGTTCTGAAGTGGCAACCGCGTACCGGAAGACGCAGCGTTGGAAGGCCAACAAGGTGGACCGATGACCTGGTCAAGGTTGCGGGAATCCGATAGATGCGGGACGCACAGGATCGCTCATTGTAACGACATTTGGGGGAGGCCTAAGTCCAACACTGGGCGTCTATCGGCTGAAATGATGAGGTATGGCATATATATTTTTAGATCTATTAACGTTTTAAACTTAAAGCCTAAAACTGTGTCTTTCTAATCGCTTCGTTTGTTTACATTAGATTAACATGGTGATGTGATCGCAGTCGGGTTTCAAAGAACGGCGCGGCTCGGGTGTCAAACAACACCGAGCAGGCGATGTGTCTAGCCCCTCCGCCTCCGCTACAAAGTTTATTATCCGGTCATTACGACAATAGTGTTACTATTGCATGTCATCAAAGATAGCGAGTTTGTGAACAATATCTGTGTCGGCTTTATGGTACCAAAACTTATTTGGTTACGCGCATCAAGTTTAGTAGGTACCTATATTTAAGTGGACAGTCAAATTTTGTACCTACTAACCTAAACTTAGACCCGGCAACTTTATACCGCCTAACAGAAAATGAATGAAGTATATCTTTCGATATAGTCAACCGATTGCGATGAAATAAAACTAAGCCTACGTAATATATCAAGTTACACACAATTTTAATGTATGAAAGTTACCTACATCGATATCGTACATTTTACGTGATGAACGCACAACTAAAAATTCTACAGATTTAATAGATGTATTTATAGTAAATATAGATATACTAGATATTAAAAGCTTTTGCTTCGCTTCCTACATTTTGGACACTTTGAAACCAGACAAATACATATCTATATCTTCTATACTAACTATTACTTTTAATAAATCTGTAGAAGTGAAAATTATGTACATTGAAAATACACTTCTGGACACATCTATTGGCCCACCTTAGAGTTTAGGTTTCCATGGCCCCTACCGAAATATGATTGCTAGATTGAACAAAAACTGTTGATGCAGTTTTAAACCTGATACATTTTACCATCTTTTTCGATCGTATTGTTTTAAATTTGAATTCAGAATACCATACGACATGGAGCTACGCCTAACAAGTCGGATATGCGCCTTGTTAAAGGCAATTGATTTTTGAATAAAAAACATGTTTTATCAAATAAAGGTTTAATTTAATAACGCGTGTTGCCTCCATGGGCATCTACCACAGCTCTCATACGATTAGGCATAGAGTTTATCAACCGCTCTATGAAATTTTGAGGGATTATCTCCCATTCCTCTTCTATGGCAGTTTTCAACTCCTGCATCGTCTGAGCAACTGGCTGACGAGCCCTAACATGTCTTTTTAGCTCGTCCCACATGTGCTCAATGGGGTTCATGTCTGGGCTTCTGGCTGGCCAGTCCATAACTGTGATGTTCACATCCCGAAGATATTCCCTGACGATGCCGGCCGCATGGGCTCTTGCATTATCATGCATAAAAAGGAAATTTGGGCCCACATAGTCCGTGTATGGTATCACGTGAGGTTCTAAGCACTCACGAATGTACCTTTCAGCATTTAATGTTGGCAGCCGTGGTCCTGTAACAACCTCAAGTTGAGTTTTGCCGCTCGCGGATATACCGCCCCAGACAGTCCATGAGCCACCGCCATAAGCAACCCTCTCTTTAAAGCAGCATTGTGCGAAACGCTCTCCCTTACGTTGGTAGACCTTCTTCCTTCCATCATTGCCATGTAACACAATTTTAGACACATCAGAAAAGAGTACACGGCTCCAATCTTGCTGTGTCCAATTTAAATGACTGCGTGCGAAATGAAGGCGCGCTGTTCGGTGGGCTCGCGTTAGTTTGGGCCCATTAGCTGGCTTGTGTGGTACCATATCGCGTTCTTTTAACCTTCTCCGAACAGTTCGAGTGCTCACAGATACTCCGTGGAAGTCGCGAAGTTGGTTTTGTATCTCAATGGAGGTAAGGTGACGATTTCTCAAGCTGGTCGTCACGATGAATCGATCCTGCCTTTCAGTTGTGACCCGAGATCGTGGCCTTCCTTGGCGACGAACAAAGCCGCCAGTCTCTAGGTACCTTCGATAAACATTTCGGACCGCAGATCGACTTAAATTAAGTTGAGCACTCACGTTTCTTTGGCTGTGTCCGGCGTGAATAAGTGCCACAGCTTGGGCGGCGACTTCAGGTGAAATATCCATAGATTATTGATAGAACCTCACCTTAATGTTAAGAATAAGTAATGTTTGTTGCAAAACCAAAGATATCAATCACTTTTTCAAGAATTAAATCCAACTAAACCAATAAAACCAAGTTTTCTTAGTATTCGATTGTTTGATATCAACAAACAGGCTCCAAATTGTCTTTTGTTTCTTTAAATTCTGAGTTCGAAATTCAAAAAAAGACTGTTGAATGAAATTGTGAATGTGCCAGGTTCAAAACTGCATAAAAACTTTTTGCTCGACCTAATATAAAATTTTAGCTAGGACCAAACGAAACTGAAAATACAAGGTGGGCCAATAGATGTGTCCAGAAGTGTATCAAAAAAAGCAGGGGGTGTTACTAGACCGACACCGAACCCAAAAATGTGAATAAAAAATTTTTTGTCTGTCTGTCTGTTTGTTCAGGCATCACGCAAAAACTACCGGTTCGATTAGGTAAATGAAACTTGGTATAATTATTCTTTAATATCCTGGGCACCACACTGGGTACTTTTTATCCCGGAAAAGTTTATACAATAAAAAACAAACTTAATTTTGCGGTTCGATCCAAAGACCCGATTACTGTATCAACCGCAAATAATAAGTTTGTCGTAGGTTACGTCACCCGCAGTGGAGTTCACTAAGGGGAGTTCACTATGGGGAGTTCATTAACCCCCCACAGAAAGGGGAACCGTGTTACCCCGAATTTAACGCGAGCGAAGCCGCGGTCAAAAGCTAGTTAAAATAAAATAAAAACACTTAACTAATTAAAACTATAACACTAAAGGAGCAACTGAAGGAACTCAGGTGGATTTTAGTCAAGTTGAAAGTTTGACACGTCATCCCGATCCACCCAGAGCTTGAGAAATTATTGGATGATATTGGGTTGGGATCTTTACGTAAGCATCCGTTTATGTTGTGCATATGTATGTGCACCGTGTTGGTAACGATGCGTTACCAACACGGTGTCACGGTGTCATGGTCAACGGTGTTTAGTGTTCCACGCGCGCCTCAGAGAGATGTCAGCAAATCGTAGGGACCCAGCAGGGTCGAAGCCTGCTGGGTTGTACGAAAGAGAATCCGAGGGCCCTGGAATGTAGGCAAAGAAAGAAAAGGAGTGGATTTTAGTCAGTAGAAGTCTGACAGGTCCTCCCGCTCCGCCCATGAACGGGAGAAGTCATTGGATTGAGTATACTCACTGTGCGTAGTACATATATATCGATGTGTATACTCAACTAAAAAAAGTTGCCCGTATGTTGGATTATGTGCTCTAAAACCTTTCAAGGGAGTTTTTTATGTATTTCATATCATTAGAAAGGTAATGCAATGAAGGTACATAGGTATTTATTTCAATATCTAGTCACACTCATGACAAAAACTGCCTTAACAAAAAGTCATGAAGAGCATTTTTTTTCCTCTCGTGTGTATTAGGTACCTAGCTCGAAGCCTATTAATACAAAATTAACTTAGGTATACTTATTCCTACAATTGTTTCCATGGCACCAGCTGTGTGTGACAAAAAGCATAGAGCTACGGAATGTCTACGCCGCCCGCTACGGTTGTCGTAGCAATAACTGAACATTGCTACGAAAATGGAGGTAAAAACATTAATGATTGACTCAGTTCCAATTTGAGTCTAATTACCTTCCT
Organism: Mythimna ferrago; assembly: GCA_910589285.2. Taxonomy (NCBI): domain Eukaryota; kingdom Metazoa; phylum Arthropoda; class Insecta; order Lepidoptera; family Noctuidae; genus Mythimna; species Mythimna ferrago. The sequence continues at coordinate 11,109,079 of OU342673.1, read as the reverse complement.
ATTTTGCACTATATTTAATCAACAAATAAAATTATAGTTGGATGAGTTATCTACATGTTTTGTGCTTCGTACGGTCTTGAATATGTAACAATAAGTATTCGGATACTCGGTATTCAGATAAGCCTTATCTTAATTTTAGACGCTGACAAAGGTAGAAGTACAAATTCTTAGAGGCCACGGTCACTCGCGCGCTTAACCAAGGATGTGCTTATCTCATCAGCTTGCGTATGCGCCGGGCCTACGTTACATAGTAATCTAACAAACGCTGACGTTTACTATACCAACATGTGTAACATATCTAATAAATCGTTACTTGTCGCTGTGAATGTAATTTCTAGAATTTTTCGGTTTGTAATAATGGTTGGAAAATCAATTAAACTTCAGCAATAAAATGTCTAATTGCACACCAAAAATTAAGGCGAAACCGTAAAAACCTCAAAGCAAACATCAGTAGATCGTAAAAGGTGATGAATGGAGGGTTCAAGATCAGGCAATGCTCCGCCGGCTGCGCGCGCGCCGCTTCGATCGCCCGCGCCATCTTGTGGGCGGAGCTTGGCGCATCTTCCTTTTAACGCCGTATTCCCTGAAAACGCTGCGTTGGAAAGAGAAAAGTAGATTTGAAATAAAGAACAACTTTGTACGGACGGTATGTTTGTCATCGCCGCGTACCTGATGGACTATTTTTGAAATAGGTAGATATGTATTTACGAAGTCTGCTGAAATAGTTGTAGGTATGTAGACGTATGTAGGTTTTAAAAATTTTGGTGTGGTGATTTCTGTAAGACAACAGCTGTGTTGTTAATATTTTTTATACAATGTAGCTAAGTGGATATCAAAAGTAGACTTGAATCTGTACTAAAATTTATTTCAATTACAATAATACGTAAACATAAAAGTTACAATATTGGTAGTAAGTATTAATGTTTACTACAGAGGCAGTGCTTGTTTATGGCAGAGATCAGCAACCCGCGGCGTATCCGTGCTGCTCGTATTTATAGCGGCTTCGATAAAAATTATGTATTTATTAATTTTCACGACAAAGTGACGATGACGTAACAAGCGTCACTTTAGTAGGTAGGTAGGTAGTAGTCATTAATGTCAGATTGGGAATCTGTAAGGTTTTAACGTGGCTTTGTTTGTTCCGTTGACTCTGAAATTCTATTGACTGAACGTCTTTAGAAATCTTTTTTAACTTACTTGGCTTACTTGAAAAGTGTTATAGGCAAATTACCTGGCGTTTTTACGTCTGCGTAAACTAGCTGTTTTTTTTGTCAGTAAATGTTATTTCTAAGCTCAATGTATAGTAAAAAAGTTGAAGTTTGTTTAATAAAGCTCTTAACAATGTCTTCATCTTCATTCTCTTCAATGGTGGAAAGAACTGCCAAACGCCATTGATTCCTCACTGGTTTCTAAATTAACTCGTATGCCATTCAAATAAAGTTAGTTTTCGATTGCGCTCCTTAGTTTACACGTGTGCGAGTAAATAAATCCGGCCAGTTTAATGCAAAACTTTTGGTTTACGCTTTATGGTAAATATTTGGTGTACGTCGTATAACTGTTTTATAGTTCTAGTAAAATGTTTGGTTTAATTGTGCTAGGTCAAGAGCGGGCGTTCGACAGGCGTCCTTGTGACGGGTAAATATTATTGTCTAAGCGGGTTTTCCGCTGTTTGGGTGTTTGTATGAGTTTGTGGATGATACAGACGGAGATCCGCCAGTGCAATGACCGCACTCATGTTGGTGACCACACGCGGAGGCGAGCCATTCTATACGCCGTTCAACACCTACCTACCTTTTATTCCTTTTATTTATCTTTTAACGTAAACTTGCAGTTTGTAATCGGCTTATTTCCGATTAATTCCAACTTAAACGCTGCAGTAGATTTTTCTTAGAAATCTTCTCGAGAGAAATTTCAGAGTAAACATCATTTTCGAACCGGTTTTGCGTTTTAGTTTCATTCCGTCTTCAGTGCTCGCACAAGTCGGTATTCGGTACAGTGCTGAAACAAGTATCGTGTGCCAATAAGCTGGACTCGGCTGAATTGTAGAGTGTAGAGAGGCGGGCGTGGGAGTGGTGTGGTGGGGCGGTGGGCGGCGCGCTCGAGGCGGCGCGCGCGCAGAGCGAGCTCGCACGCGCCCGCACACGCACGTGCACGCATGAAGACCGAGGACCACAGCACGGAGGAGGCGGCGCGCCGCGCGCCCGCCACCCGGCGCCAAGAAAAACCACCTTTCTCCTACATCGCGCTTATAGTGATGGCCATACGACACTCGCCAAACAAAAGGCTGACGCTCAGCGAAATTTATGCGTTCCTCCAACAACAGTTCCCGTTCTTCCGCAGCTCCTATCAGGGCTGGAAGAACTCTGTTCGCCATAATTTAAGTTTGAACGAATGCTTTGTCAAGTTGCCGAAGGGGCTGGGCAGGCCGGGGAAGGGTCACTACTGGACGATCGACCCGTCGTCAGAGTTCATGTTTGAGGAGGGTTCGTTTAGAAGAAGACCGCGTGGATTCCGTCGGAAGTGTCAAGCGTTGAAGCCTCAGTTCGGGAACGGGAGCTACCTCTGCGGGAGTGGCGTACCGGCGCTACCGCCGTCGCAGCCGACGGGCTACGAGCTGGCTGGCGGGAGCGGCGCTGGCGGTGCAGGCGGTGGGGCCATCGACTACGGTGCCTGTGCGTACTCGCACGCGGGCGCGGGCCAGCAGCTGGCGTACGGCGGCGAGTACTGTGCGTACGGCGCCATCAACGAGCGCGAGTGGCCGCTGTACGGCGGCGTGGACGCGGGCTACCGGCCGCCGCCCGCCTCGCCGCCGCCGCACCACGAGCTGCCCGACCTCATCCCCAACTACCAGTATGCTGTGGCGAATGAACATGGTGAGTCCAACACTGGTACCTACTTCTTGTCTTAATTCTTAAGAGAAGCACCTTACTTGCTGGATTAATCATGAGAGTAAAGTCCTCGGCTCGATCGCTAGTTTAAGTTTCATTAATGGACGTGGAGCTCTGGGGAGAGCTTGGGAGAGTTTGGGGAAGTAAGTTTGTGGGGAAGGAGTTTGGGGAGAGTTTTACCTTTACTACGAAACGTTGAAGCACGGACTTGAGAAATAATTACCTACTTTTATTTGTATACAATATTGTTTCTCAGAAAATAAACTAGTGAGTATACTTGCTAATAAAGGAGAACAACATAGAGAGGCTTCAAGCTTCACTGACTGCAAATCACAATTTACGAATAAAACCATTTAGAAAATTCAAACGATATATTGATTCCAAGACTGGAACTTAAGTGAACGGTCTTGCATATATCAATGCTTTCTTTTTATTCTTTTATAAATTTAGGGACTTTTGGTCACTGTAAGACCATGCTAGCCCCATCGTAACCTAATACAAGTAAAGCTAACTTATATCAAACATATATGCAAGATAAGATAGATATAATTTATTTATTATTTATTTAATCTTCATGCAACAGAAAGTACATAGGCGGACTTAATGCCTTAGGCATTCTCTACCAGTCAACCTAGGGTGGTGAAGAGACAATGTGGTTGGCGCACAAAAAGAAAATTTAAAACTGTGCTTAAAGGATTTTCTTAGAACCAATGTTTTATCTCAAATATAATGTTTTATTTATTTCACGTGGGTTTGTGCGTTTCGTTAGGTATTCTATTGGTAAATGTCGTAGGAATATGTTCGGATCCGTTTTAAAAATCGAATGAGCAAACGCCCTTAGTGGATTATGCTAATGAAACTTAAACCAATTCATAAGGAAATGCACATGCAAAAAAACTTACATTATATGTCACTACTACTGCCGCCACTACCACACTACTACTACTTTTAAATGTCTAAGTAAAATAAAAGTCTTTTATTTTACTTAGACATTTTATTCGATTAGGATTAGTACTTAGAAGATGTAAAATGTAAGAAATAACTTAGAATAAGTACTCCAGGAACATAGGCGTGATGCTTTTTTTAATATTATTTGGGGGTAAATAATTTTATTTTTATTTGTGGCGGAAAATCATCAACACACTCGTCCCGCTCTGGGTGGAGTGAGAAAGAAAGTACTAGACAACATACTTGTATATTTCTAAATACATACATATTATAGATAAATAACACCCAGACACAGAACAATTATGGCGATAAGTCCCCTCTTTGAGGCGTGGCTGGAAAGACCTCACGGCGTCCTTATCTCCTGCATGACGCAGGTCCTAACCGGACATGGCAAGTTCAGGAGGTTCCTGTACAGGATTCGTGCGGAAGTGACACCCGGGTATCGCCACTGTGCCGCCACTATGCGGAACGCCCGGAGGACACGGTGGAGCACACAGGCGAGGTTTGCCCTGCTTGGGCGGAGCATCGCCGTGCTCTCGTGGGGGCGATCGGCGGCGAAAACCTCACGCGCCAAGCCTTAGTTCAGGCCATGGTTCGGAGCGAGAAGGAGCGGCATGCGGTCGCCTCTTTCTGCGAAGCAATAATGCTAGCAAAGGAGGAGGCCGACCGCATCAGGCAACGGCGCTCTCGCCGCCGCCGGGACCCCGATTTCCGGCCACCGTAAAAGCAGGCTTGCGGACGGCGAGCTATGGGTAGCTCGCTGTCCGACCGTCCAGTAACTGTCCGGACCAAGCCCACGTCGTCGACGGCGCGCGCTGTTCCCGCGCGCCTCAAGGAGTTGTCAGCAACAGCAGGGACCCAGCCGGGTCGAAGCCTACTGGGGCCAGGGTTATCCGAAAGGGTGCTCGAGCCCCGGTATGAAGGCTTGAAGGAACGGGATGGGTTTTTTAGTCAGTAAGAGTCTGACACTATCTCCCGCTCCGCCCAAGAGCGGGGGTTGTCTTTGGATGATTTCTCCCAAAGAAAAAAAAAGCTATTTAGTGCTTACATAATAACAATATTATAAGTTATACCGAACGTTCTATAGTTCTAATTCTACTTATAATAACGTGATGTATCTAGAACTGCCATTTAATGTACTGACTACAAATATTTCCAACTTCTATGATAACGATGTCGCGGACAATTGCAATAGATATAACAAGCAAGTAGTCTAATAGAAACGCGGGCTTGCGGACAGTGAGCAATGGGTAGCTCACTGTCCGGCCGTCCGGTAACTGTCCGGACCAAGCCCAAGTCGTCGACGGCGCGCACTGTTCCCGCGCGCCTCAAGGAGTTGTCAGCAACAGCAGGAACCCAGCCGGGTCGAAGCCTACTGGGGCCAGGGTTATCCGAAAGGGCGCTCGAGCCCCGGTATGAAGGCTAGAAGGAACGGGGTGGGTCTTTTAGTCAGTAAGAGTCTGACACTATCTCCCGCTCCGCCCAAGGGCGGGGGATGTCAATGCATGATTTTTTCCCACCATAAAAAAAAAAAAAAGTAGTCTAATAGAAACATTTTCGACTTCTACGAAGACAAAGTCTGGGACAAAAGCTATAGTTATAAATAGTCACTTTACGTAAAACCTCAAAGCACACAGGTATATTCACTAAAAATATTCGTTTTCATCGTTTCTTAGAATTGTTATGTCGCTGTTGATTTTTTATGGTTTGATGAAATAAAAACACTTTATTTCTCAACGTTTTGCTCCTAATATTAGCACAATTCTGTGGGAGTTGTTATAAATATACCATTGAAACTGCCTTCTACCTTCGTTTTCTTTGTCACGTTGTAGTCGGTTCGAAGAAACTTTTTCTTTGTTATTTTATGTCAAAGAAAATATTTTTCTTAGACTAATGACGCAAGAGCAAGTTATTCTTGCAAAATAAGTATTTTATTTTGACGCAGGCTTCAATTTACTAAGCTAGCAGCAGTTCAGTCTGGTCTGTAGGTATCTTCCAAGTTGCGCCACTACATTCGGCATACCGACTGCCGCATCCAGTTAATCTCATTAGGTAACTTTTGACAAGATCGTTGGCCTTTACATCCTCATCTTTTGATCCTTCTGCTGACACGGAGTCTCCTCTCCAGCACTCGTTTACTGGCTTTTTTTATGGTGGGAAAAAATCATCCAATGATAACCCCCGCTCTTGGGCGGAGTGGGAGATAGTGTCAGACTCTTACTGACTAAAAGACCCACCCCGTTCCTTCTAGCCTTCATACCGGGGCTCGAGCTGTCTTTCGAAACTAACTCTGGCCCCAGTGGGCTTCGACCCAGCTGGGTCCCTGCTGTTGCTGACAACTCCTTGAGGCGCGCGAGAACAGTGCGCGCCGTCAACGACTTGGGCTTGGTCCGGACAGTTACCGGGCGGCCGGACAGCGAGCTACCCATTGCTCACTGTCCGCAAGACCGCGCCTACGGTGGCCGGAAATCGGGATTAGAATCTCGGCGGCGGCGGCGGCGGTCGGCCTCCTCCTTGGCGAGCATTACCTGCTTCGCAGAAGTCGGCGACCGCCTGCCACTCCTCCTCGCTCCGGACCATGGCCTCAACCAAGGCCCGGCGCGAGAGGTCTCCGCTGCCGATCGCCCTCACGAGGGCACGGCGATGCACCGCCCAAGCAGGGCACACCTCGACTGTGTGCTCCACCGTGTCCTCCGGGCGTTCCGCACAGTGGCGATACCCGGGCGTCTCTGCCGCTCGGATCCGGAACAGGTACCTCCCGAACGTGCGGTGAGGACCTGCGTCATGCGGAAGGTGAGGACGCTGTGAGGTCTTTCCTGCCACGCCTCAAAGAGGGGACTTACCGCCATGATTGTGGCGTGCCCAGCACTCGGTTGCGATAGTCGCTGACGCCATTTCACCATGAGATCCCGCCGGAGCTCTGTCCGCCATGCCGTGACCTGTCGCGGCAGCGGACTTTCACCCCGGTGTTACATCTCCACGCGCATATCGTGCATGTGTGCAAGGGCTGTGGTCATCTGACAATCCTGGCCATTTGACCAGCCTATCTAGGGGTAGGCTAGACGTGGAACATAGTTTTACGCAATTTGCTGACATTTGATTAGTTTTCAAAACCAATCTTATAAAAACGAGTAAACAAATTCAACAGAACTTAGTAGGTAAATATTTATTAGTATCTAAATAATTTCAATAGTAGGATATAATAAGTGGCATGCGACAGTCGATTCTACTTACTGTTTAACTTCTTAAAATAATGTTACACGTTATTTAAAAGGTTTTTTGAAGTTTTATACCATCTCTTACATACTTATTATATTTGGCTTGCGCAAGTATGATCATATATCCGATTTTCGTACAAAACTCAAGTGGCTTCCAATACGTCTTCGCCGGAACGTACACATCTTGTCTCTGCTATACAGTGTTCTCTTCAATCCTAAAACCCCCGCTTATCTTAAAGAACGTTTCAAGTTCCTTCATGACACACAAACTAGATATCTTAGGTCATCGGAAAACTTGAGGTTGGAGATGCCAAGTCACTCCACCAACTTTTATGATAAGTCGTTTGCAGTTCAGGCTGTGCGGCTGTGGAATGCTCTGCCCGTGTCGGTAAGGCAAGCTCAAACACTCACAACTTTTAAAAATGAGGTTACAAATCACTACCTTTCCTCCTGAATGTTAAATTGTCATTAAGTACAGTATTTCTCTGCTTTTATAATTATATTAATATATATATTATATTGTTTGTACTATATTTATTATTTATTTATTTATTTATTATATTCTTAATAATAATATATGTAATCTATGTGTTCTTAATTATAATATATGTAATTTTGCTAGTTTATGTATTGTATATATGTAAATAGTACACCACGAACTACCTGCGTATCTTTTTCTCCTTCTCTGTCAAATCCATCCAAAGGTTGTCTTTAAAAAATCGCTTTTAGCGATAAGACCACCCATTGTGGCACCCTATTAATTTTAAGTTTCTTATGTAACTGCTTTATTTTTGGTGTACAATAAAGAATTTATCTATCTATCTATCTTTTCTACCCAATCAGGTACTCGTAACATCAGACATTTCTCTTATCAATATCATCTCGGTGGCATGCCTCTCATTAATTCCGTTTATGTGCCAACATCCTAATCTACACAAGACTGCATAAACACGTGTATTCAGCCAATCCTGTCCGCTGTGCTGTGTCAAGTATTAGCCTGACAGGGTAAGCAAGGTTGAGTAATTATGGTGCATTGAATGAGCTTAGAGCAGTGGTGGCCAAGTGGTAAAGGCCTCGTCTTACGAGTTGTAGGTTGCGGGTTCAAACCTAACCAGGCGCATTACTTTGTGTAATTTATTTCATCACCACTGCTCTCAAAACGTTAAAGAAAAACATCGTGTGGAAACCGGCATGTCCGAGAATAAAAAATTCAAAGACATGTTACATCTACCAACCCGCACTGGGTCGGCATGGAGGATTACGGCCCATTCCCTCTCCTAGAGAGGAGGCCTGAGTCCCAGCAGTGGGAACATTATAAGGCCGACTGTGCTATGCTATAAATGAACTTGGTTTGTATGTAAAATTTTGACAGTATCTTCTTGAATCGGCTGCTGAGGCGTCTCCGTTTTGTGCTGCAGTCACACCATGTCCGTGTCAAAATTTAATTGAGGCGTCGCTATACGATTCCATCTTCCATTCTTCACCAGTAGTTTTCACGTTAGTAGTCCTTTTCTAGACATATCATCTTTCACACAACAGATCTGGCGTGTATGAAGACAAACTGCGGGCACAATATTTCTATACTTATAGTTTCGGCAGTCCTGTTCTATGGTCTATCAACAACTATCTTAAATAATTAAATTATATGGAACTTTAGAATAACTGAAAAGATGGGTCTACTAAATATCTCTACCTAATCCGTCAGGGAATACAAGCGTGATTTTGTGAACCAAGCGCCATCGCCAATAGTCGTACGCAGCTGTGACGTCAGTTTATTAGTTTGCAAAACTTTGTATACTTAGATTCAAGTTGATCTGATTTTGCAGGTTTGCTACGATGCCATTTATTTCCTAGCTAAAATACTAAGAAGCCTGGCTTTTGTAAAAAAGTTTACTACTGTATACTCAGTTTTATTTGAATAAAAATCTTTTGATTTTTTTTCCGAATAAAACAAACCATTATTTTAGTACTTACGTTTCTTTTAAATTATAAAAGATTATACAATTTAATCTGTTATTTAGTTGTCAATTCAGGACCCTGTTTATTTTCATCCCATCCAAAATATTTGGTTCTATTGCTGGGTAAATATATATACACAATGGCATGAAATATTGCACAAAAAGTTAAACCATTTGCATATCAAAAGTGACGGCGTTTGTGAAAATTTAATTAATAACTTTATAAAAATAGGCATTTAGTTGGCTTTAATTTTTGTTACGTGGATCTTATTGGTATCTTTACTTATTTTAATGAATAAAGGGGGCAATAAGTTTTCACTGGCCATCCGGTATAATCTCACCAGCTGTCGGTGGCGCCACTAGCAACGGTGTAGAGCTACAATGTCTGAATTTTAGTTAATTTTGCTGTAGTTCCTGGTTTCACCGGAGAGCTAGTTACACTGGCCATTGCAATGCAACCTAATGCACTATAGTTCCCCCTAGCTCCCTAGATGGTGTTGGGATCGAATTAGATCTCGCTATGGTTTTGTTACCGCAAATGTATGACCTGGCTCAGTGAAACATGCAGTTTTCAGAGATATATTTTTATACTTTTATACGTAGGATGTAAGGTAGATTAAGGATTTTATTTCTGTTCGCATCTACCTCAACTAGCTACTTCCCATTTTTAGTTGGCCGCATATAATGCGGCCCAAAATTCCATTATAATGAATACTTCAAAAGTTATTTGCAATTTTCGACTTAGTATTGATCATATGGTAACCAAATAGGACAAAACTTTGTTATTGCAACCGAGGCGGGATTTGCTCGAGCCGCAGGCGAGGGTGTAATGAAACCGAGTGTTGCGGTAACACATTTCCACGTGTATACTATGGAAAATAATAACCAACGCATATAGAGAATTGAATGGTTGTTTCTTGCTATCTGTGATGAAATCAAAAAATAAAATATTCGTTGTTTTTTTTTTGTAAAAATAAAACCCGAGTTTTATACACTGCTTGTTGAACCTAACCGAACAAAAAGAAAAAGAACATAAGGATAAGTTTTCGAGGAAGTGTATTGAAAATTATATTTGCGGAACGAAATATATGTATTTACACTCATTAACCGCGATGAACAGTCAATGCAACACAAAAACACAATTTAAATTTTTATTAAGGCTTTAAAAATACGGGTCATTTCGCATTCAATAAATCACCGTTGTTTATTGTTACTATTACTTGTAAAGAAATGAGAAAAATAAAACACTTGATTTGAAAAATGAAAAAAAAAATCACTCAAACAACAAACCATTCTAAATCGAAAAATCAAAAGTCCAATTTTTTTATTTAAAATGTTATAGTTTTAAGTGTAAAAAGTTACACTCATGACACTACGCAGATTTAATTTTAATTCAAAGTAGCAGTAGATCAAAATCATATTTAAGAGCATCCAAACAGAGATTTATTTTCTTTAATTTTCATACAACCACTCTTTACGTCATGTTATTATATCTACATATTTCTCTAGATATTTTGATTTTCGATATCATGTGACATCAGATCACAAAGGATCATGGCGAAGTCCCGAACAAAATTTTGCTGGCATATTTTTAGCGTATTGTGATGAAAAATATACAAAAGTATAGATACAAATTAAATTTCTAAACAATTTTGTCTCTTTTTTTTCGTTAACGAAAGGTGTCATGTCATAATGTCATGTTATGTTTTCTTTTTCTAAGTCTTTAGGCTGGATGGCTGTTGAAATGTCGAATGCTATGCTTTTTTCTGATGATGAGATTCTCGATATTGTATTTATTGTAGTGACTGTGTCACATTGTGTCATTTTGGCCACTGTATTCTAAGTACAAACAATTATTTTCATATTATTTAATGCGGAAATGTATATTCTTAGTATTAATTATCTATACATTAAGTAAAGCATATTATTTTATTTGACAAAGATTTATATTAGTAGCAATATTAAAAGTTCAATTTACTCAAAAGTCATGAAATCATGCCTATATATTATAATAGGCATAGCATTATTTATCATTGCAAAAAATCTAGTCAATTCGTCGTTTATAATGACGATTTTTTTGCAATCTAAGTTAGTCTGAACATTAGTTTCATTTGATAAAACTTAAACAATTATTCCGTTACATACTACGTAGACACTTAATAATTTCGAAAGGGCCCTCGAGCCCCGGTATGACGGCTTGAAGGAACGGGATGGGTTTTTTAGTCAGTAAGAGTCTGACACTATCTCCCGCACCGCCCAAGAGCGGGGGTTGTCATAAGATGATTTTTCCCATCGAAAAAAAAAAAATCAACAATTTCCTCGCCGTCGTTCTTTGTGTAAAACTATTCCAGTCGAAAATCTGCTATTTTGCATGAACGTCAAACACGTCATAATTTACTAAAAAATTAATAAAAGTATAACAATAGAAGCCTTGCAAATTTAACAAGATTCTAAATGACGACAATTATTTTTTTTTAACTATTAAGAGTTCAAAAAAGACACGTATTTGCTAGAAAAAGTTTTGTAAAATATTCAAGTAAATCTCGGAATTACCGTATGCTAACAAAGTTTTCAGGGGTTATCTCTTTTTTTAACCTCTGACGGAAAAGAGGGGTATTATTATAAGTTTGATTTGTTTGTTTGTCTGTGTGTGTGTGTCTGTCCGTGACATCGTAACTCCTCAGCGAATGTACCGATTTTGATGCGGTTTTTTTAATTTGAAAGCTGACGTCATCGAGATGGTTCTTAGATACAATTTATAAAGATCTGTTAAAGTGTTCAAAGTCATCAGCTCATTTGTTGGATGTGGCTGGGATCTTAAACACTTAATAGATGTATACTTTACTAATAAATCTAATGTTTGAAATACTCGTAACTCTAAGCCGACGCTATCAAGCTGGTCTGATGAAGGAGGGTGGAGGTAAGAGACGTAAACTTGGAATGCCTATTAATAAACCCATCCAGTTTCGGCTTATTTAGATTTATCTTAAAAATAGTTCCGTTCGTTTCTCATGACGACGATAACCTGATAACGTAGACCTGATGCTAGAACTGGGAAGTAGCTGATGGAACCCCGAAATGCCTTCTACTAAATACATCGAGTTTGGGCTCATTAAATTCGTCTTAGCTAGTTCTAAATATTTTTCATGATGAAAAAGACCTGATGCTATAATTGGGTGGTGGCTAATAGAACCCTAGAATGCCAATTAGTAAACGCGTCGAGTTTGGGCTCATTAGACTCGTCTTAGCCAGTTCTTTTACTTTTTATCGATTTTATGCGTCGGGGGCTTTTTTTTTTTATTTTGCTGTTATGTTTATTTCGCATTGCCTTTTTGTCAAACATCGCATAGCATTGCGTTAGATGAAGTAACAAGCTTTTATACCATGCTCCATCTTGACGATAGGCGAGTGGAAAAGCAGCCTTTTAATATGATTGACTTGACGGATCAGGGCCCCAAGTCTGCTATTTTTATAAATTCGTCATTCCAACACGATCCCATTGTTATTTTGCTAAAAGTTTGTAATCTGCTAATTCATAATGATCGATCATTGATCGGTCACTGGTCTTGTAATAGAATTGTGGTAGAATGATAATTTCGAGCATATTAAAACCAATAACTGCACAATAACGTTCTAATGGTAAAACACTGATCAAATAAACTGTCAAAGTTTTAGCAGATTACCGCAAACGTCAAATATTCATTTGTCAATATGTACGAGATTACCATTCTATGTCACTTCTTTCAATGGACTGTCAGTGGTTGACCATTGGAAAGTCTTAATGACGCCATTATATTAGTAGATTACCAAACTTGTCAAAATCGACAATTATGACATCAATGATAGACCACTCTGACACTATTGTAATAGCAGACTTGAGGCCCTGGAAGATTTGAATATTTAAATATTTCAAATACATGAATTTTGTATTTTAATGAAATATAATTTTAATAATTGGCACCGTTGCTAGGTAATCACAAATCAGACGCCCGTGGACACGCCACAACTCGTGTAATAAAGTTATTAGGTATAAGACGGATAAGGTTTTAAAAAAAAATCGTTGCGTCTTTATCAAACATTGCGTTTGATAAACCAACAAGCTTTTAAACCATGCTTAGTTTGACGATATACGGTTCGGGACGCGCCATCTGAAACCTCTATGTACTAAATACAAACATAAATATGCCACCAGTCCACGCCATAGAGCCTGTAGTCTATTTGTCTCAAAATAATTGCAATCTGCCCTCCCACCAGCGACAGAGAGAGTGTACCTAGTCACTTAATTTTTAATTTTTTTTTCCCTCTGAATTCTTTTTATTTATTAAGGAAGTACAGCACAGTCCGGTCGTTGTGGCGACGCTTGGAGGAGGCCTATGTCCAACAGTGTCCACTGTGTTTCGGCTGAAATGATGATGTTAATGACAGTTCAGTAAACGAACATACTCTTCACAGTCTAAAGTTTCAGAGTCATAAAAAGATTGTTGATAGGCATTGGCCACCGTAACTAGTTTTTTTTTTTATAATTAAATACGACTATCGACAACTTTATGACGGAGTTAGCTTCTCACTGTTCTCGAAGCACTTGAAGCCACTTGAAACATTTACGTGGCCCAGGCTCGCTGCAGTCAACACCTTATTCTCAAGTGGTCTAAACTCTAAACTACTCCATACGCTCTGAAGGACGGTTAACCCCTTTGTGCGATAAAGGATAGCCACGCGTGTGGGATACCTCGGCAGTATTGAGCAATTTTTGCACTGTTGATTTAATCTCCTTTGATTTTATAATAGACGATATTCTTCTCAGGATTCCGTACCAAAATGGCAAATCTATACATCTATACATCGATACATATAAATAAAATTGGAGTGTCTGTTTGTAATATTGAAATAACTGCTTTTTACTACATGCATATGAATATATGTATATACGGTACATACACCAAAATATTTTTTTTTACAATTTTCGTCTGTCTGTCTGTTTGTCCGGGCTAATCTCTGAAATGGCTGGACCGATTTTGACGGGCTTTTTTTTGGCAGGTAGCTGATGTAATAAGGAGTAACATAGGCTACTTTTATTTTAGAAAAAAATAATCCAAAATCCTGTAGTCCACGCGAACGAAGTCGCGGGCACAGCCAGTAAGTAATAAAAATAGTATAATGCTTTGCATGTAAAAATGTGGTGCATTACAGATTGGTTTCGACACAGAATACATCACAACTGGCATCTTAGCTAGGTTACATAGTAAGCCGGGGCGGGTCGCTAGTTGTAAACAAAATCAAGACAAACCTGTTTCTATCGAGTTTAACTAAATGTTGTACTCAAATATAACATAGAAAAACTGATTAAAATTCAGTCGGACGTGCGCACCGAGGATTCCATGCAAACTCACCTATGTAAATAGTTCAATTCCCGAATCAAACCGATCAACAGCCTCTAACGTAAATATAAACTTTAACTAGTGAGGGACAAACTCACATTATTTACATCGACATAAAGCGCGCTTAGCTTACCATGCTACAAATATGTTTGTAATCGCAAAAAAAATGTATGATGTATACGAATTTTTATTTTTGAACCACAATTTTACTCCATGACTGAACTAAGCCAATACAAAATGTATTTTTTTTTTAGTATAAACACTAGTTTGTTGGTACATTTAACCATTGTCAAGTTATCAGCAGTCCCATAGAACATTCTGGCTCTACTTTGGAATAGAGTGTAGGCTTATACAAAACACAACATTTTGTGTTGACCTAATTCAGTCCCCTCAAAGCTATATTTAACTAGGAAAAACGGTGGTGCGTACTGTTATGATTTACACGTGTATAAAATATTATCATATTGTCAAAAACAGTATCTACATTACATAGTCTTAATACACTTGTTTACCCGGCCAGACGATACTAGCATTAAGTATTTATACAGTAAAAAAATTATGTTTTATTTATTACATACCTACAGCTATCAATACAGACCAACCCAATAGGGTTGGTTTGGTATTTGGTTGACGCAATATATCGATAGTGTAAATTACAATAATAATTTTATACTATTAGGTCCAATTCATAACATTTACAAAACAATGAAAATAAAATAAACATAATAAAATTTAATTAATATACCGTATATACGATATAAGACCATTTATTATTTACACAATGCAATAGGTTAGTTGCCGTAAAAAATGTAATTAATCCGTCTTTTAGATTATTCAAAAATAAGGGACACTTATTTTTATATTTGTAAATTAAACCAAAAATGACAAAGATATAGCCCATTAAAGTTACGTGTAACGTCACGTCGTGCTGCATTTTTTCGCACGGGGTGACGTCACACGTACACGTGTCCAATATTTTTTTATAATCTAAAATACGGACTAAATAAAATATAATTATTTTGACCCTGGAAACCACTCTATTATTTTATTTAATCAATTAGTTATTATTGTAAATTGTAAATTATATTATGATATAAAAAGTGTAATGCTACTTTTGCGAACTCTCTGACCTGATATACTTAGCATATAATAGCAGAATTAGCCTAATAATGTTTCCACTGTTGGGACATGTTGGGACTCAGGCCAGGGTTTGGCCGTAATACACTACACAGGCCCAGAGAGACGTGGATGACACCATGTCTTCAAATTTTTGGTTCAAGGACATGCCGGTTGTTTTCCTTCACCGTTTTGAGAGCAGTGGTGATAAAATAAATTACACCAAGTAATGTGCCTGGCTGGGTTTGAAACCGCAACATACAACTCATAAGTCGGGATCGTTACTACTGGACCACCACTGCTATCAGTTATACAGATAGGTATATCAATGTTACTGAATTACAATGGTAGGGACAATGACAACGGGCAATATTTATTGATTTTTTGTAAATCTACTTTTTGTAGAGGATACGATTAAGAACGACCTTCACCGGTCTGTTTAATGGATGAAACGTATTTTATGACAAATCTAGTATATTAAATAATATAACGCGGGTGGGTTGTCTAAGAAATTCTTGGCCACTGTTTGTTCCTTTTGAGGTTCGGAACACTAAAATATAATTGTCGCATATCGACCCACGGAGCCTATACCGAGCCTTTTCAGGAAGAATTTACGGAAAGGGGTTTTTCTTTTTTAATAAAAAGTATTTATGATAATATGTTAATAGTGCTTATTATAATATATCAGTAGATGAAAAAATAACAAGTCTCAATATTATTAGAATGATATTATCATAAATACTTTTAAACTAGGAAACCAAATACTTTCCTGCAAAAAACGCAAACTATCGCTTACGATATTCTACCTAAAAAAGGTGGATATGTACCTACACAACCTTATTTTTAGTGGCAAAACCTGAATATAGTTTTTTTCAGAATCAGTAACTAAATCGATTCAAATAATTTTTGTACCATGTTATATTTTTTTCCAAAAATATTTAAAAAAGGTGACAAGTTGTACACCACCGTCACTAAGTACAACACAGGTCAGCAGATCATAACGAGCATTAGGTGCCAGCGCACAGCTGTGTGCGGAAGCGAAACAACCCCAAGTCGCCCGGATGGCCCGGTGACCTATGATTTACGGGGACAACCAGGTAGCATAACAAGCATAGAAGTTTGTGATTTTTCATGATACAGTTATGAAATTTTGTACATAGATTCTTTACATAAAAATATTAGACACGTGTTTCGGGTTTCACTTATAATAATATATATACATACTAAAACTAAGGCACTATAGACATGAAGGAGTTGGTTAAAAAAATGGAAAGCCAACACGTCTTTAAAAGATCCTTTTGCGAAAAATCTTGATTACAAAAAAATATTTCTTAACAAGTTGACAGTGGAACTCATTTTCGTATTATTTCCATGCGTTACGGGACGTTTTGAAAACTGTCATTATGGCGGATTAAATTTTATTTCATCAGTGCGTTACGAGGTCGAAGTGACCCCGTATTTAAGTAGATACATTCATTTCCATTGTATTCTGTTTTAATAAGGAATATTAGATATATATTCATCTTTTTCTAAACTAAACTAAATTGAAGTTTCGGTCTCTGCACGACAGAAAAGACTGTTTATCTTAGCTGCACCCCGTTCCGCACTGAGCTGTTACGTGTTAAATAAATAAAGGATTATCAAATACGGGATTACGGGATTTCCAAAAACTAGGCGAAATTCAAAGAAAGGGACAGAGCGAACGGGAAATAAAATGAACAATAAGATAGCTCGACATCTGATATTGGCATCTCGCTCTAGCTCTGCACTACTAGTGTGCGCTATGAAAAGCTTCCGAGGTTGCACTTGTGTGAAGGTTACATCCCCTTTCCCACACGAAGGCACTGCAGTGACGTATTACAATGATGACATAAATGCATCTCCTGTCTACATGAACTCCTGGTAACCGGATTCCGACCAAATGCTTTGAACAGCTGTTGAACTGAAGGTGGCGCTGCCGGTAACTCTCCAAGTATTGATCGTTTTCTTGAAAACAGAATAAGGTTACCAGGACTTTAGGTTCCTGAAGGAGCTTCTATCATGCTGTGTGCTATTGTGCATACACTATTAGTTTGTCCGAAATTGTATTAATTTAGTTTTTCGGTAATGATTTCAAAAGGTCAGTTGCAAGAAATTAAAGAACCAGTAACTTAAATCAGTTCAATTATTAAAACATTTTTTTTATACTGAAATTCTGCCCCACCGACAGCGTTAGCGGTTGCCATGTGAAGGTTTTGTGCAGGCGCTGTTACAGTGTGCACGACCAGAGCTGGACCAGTACCTGGGACGTACCAAAAAAAATTAAGCAACATGCCTCCTGGCAACGTTTCCGGTATGTCCAGAATGCCTTGTGAATTTATGTTAACGACTTTCGACGCTCCGATTAGCCAGCTCCGAGCTCATAACCCAATCAGAGAGCGGTAAACGGCTCTCACTCAGCGCAGATGACAGCAATGTGGAATAATTATTCTACGCCAAAGAGTAGATAGTTACTTGATTTTCAATTATACATATGTACGGTTGATGGTTCATCATCATCATTTCAGCCGATATACGTCCACTGTTAGACATAGGCCTCCCCCAAGCGTCGCCGTCGTCGTTAGGTGGTTATGTAGCTAATATTGGAGTCATTTACGTATATTAGAAAAGTGAGAGCCCATGGCTGCCAGACTTTTGTCATTTTATAATTTTATAAACACTGTTAGTTTGAGAATACATTGCCTTACATTGGATTTTTTCATTTTTTATTATGACGCTCAAATAATGAATGGCATTTACTGCAAACTAAGATTGTCCTTTGAGCACAATTCAACCGCCTTTGTAATTAAATTCCGTTCGCCATTGTGATCCTATGATCACAATAATTTAATGAGGAACGGAATTGAATTCTTCCTTTAAAGTATTACCGACTCGAGTGTCACACTTTCGCTGACTGAAATATCTACTCTTTTAGCTGTAAGAGAGAGATTAAATTAAAACAATGTTTATAGTTTTATTCAGCATGACTGTATTACTATTCTCAGAAAGTTAATAAATTCTTTAGATGATAACTCCACTTAGGTATCGCTTAGCAAGTCGAACAATTGACACCTACGTCACCCTACGTACTTGAAGTCAAATTCTCAGGCGGATTAAAAGCTCAAGTTTCAAACACTTTTGGTTATCACGATCATACTTGACTCATTATAACTATAATTTGGTCGATCCAATTACAAAAAATGCCGAAAGTTTTACTGAAACTATTGTGCTGATATTATACCTTTTATTAAAATAATATGCTCTGGCTAGGCTATATTCTAACGTCCAACTCATTGTCAGAGATCTTCACTAATATAACAAAGAGATAAAGTTTTTTTTTTTTGTTTTTATGAGGTAATCTCTGAAAGTACTGGTCTGATCGCTAAAATTTTTTCGCCGATAGATAGCTGCTTTATTCCTGAGTGATATAGGCCAGTATTCCGCAAAGGGTCTGCCGCGGCATACTGGTATACCGTGGTGAATATTTGGTGTGCCTTGGAAAAATAAGGTTCCCTCTCAAAGTTATTAGACACACCGAAAAAACTGCAGATCGACCTATAGACTGGTTTTCAAATGATCTGAGGATATTCCGTTTTGACCACTTTCGATACTTACCGATTAACTTTAAGGAAGAACTGTTCAAAATTAAAATCAATTGCACATTAAAATTATTCATTTCTCTCTCTCATCTACCTAGATCTTTTTTTGTGGTGGATAATTAATTATCGTGTCTTCTCCCACTCTGGTTGGAGCTAAAGGGAGTGACAGACCTTTACTAACTAAGACCCAGCTGTGTTCCTCCAGTGGCCTTTCGTAGTCCAGGGCCACGGTAACTCATTCAAACAACTCCTCAGCCTTAGTAGGCATAAAAATAAAACGGTTTTCAAGTCCGATTTGTCCGATTGGGAACACATTCATTGTGCGTGCAGCTAGGGAGTGGAATTCCTTGCCGGAGTCTGTGTTTCCTGATAGCTACAACCCGGGAATCTTTAAGTCGAGAGTGAATAGGTTTCTTCTAGGTAAGCGCGTTCCATCGTCGACCGCTTCGTCGCTTTCCATCAGGTGAGATAGCGGTCAAGCGCGAACCTATCAACAATAAAAACAAAGATTAACAATTTTAACAACTTTCAACAATCCTCTCTAACCTTGATTATTTATCACGTGTAATAATATTATTAAGGCGAAAGTTTGTGTATATGTTTGTATATTTGTTTCTTTCACGCTCTAACACCTGCAGGCTTACTTTCCAAATTAATTTCAATTTCAATCTAAAATCAATCCGATTGCAATGTGAATTTTGACGTTACGTGATTGGCAACATATATGATTTCACTTAATTCTCAAAATGGTCACGCAATTTTGAACCAATTTGGCGCTAGCATTGGATTCAAGGGTACGAAAGGTCACAATTTCAATGTCAACCGATCGGAATTTAACTCAAGAGTAAGCCTTCAGGACAGATTTGGATAAAATTTGGCACACAGGTAGACCAATTAAGTCTTTGAATAACATTATGGATACTTTTTATCCTTTTTATCTCAGGAGTATGTTGGCTTGGGACAATTTTCGGGTGCATTCACAAACATGTAAACATCCAATCCCCAAACAATTATGCCATCAAAAACATAACTTTGTAAAAAACAAACTTGTAACTTGTTACTTTGTAAACTTTGTTGTGTGGGATCGCAGTCAAGTACTAGTTTATATCAGATTTAAAAAAAACAAGGCTTGCAATTCAGTTCTTCTACCGTAAAAAGTTCTGAGATCCATGTAATACCAAGTCGGTTAATTTATTCAGACCCTACTTAAGGACCCTTAATGACCTAGATTGACTTGGCAATCGGACTAAACAATCTAATGTAATATAATACGTATTACTTGTGATATACACTGCAAGCCTTGGTTTATGGTATCTCATTTCTTTATATTATAAATATACAGGTACACTGATTCTTTCACTGCAAATGTGACTAGCTGTGCCTGCGACTTCGTTCGCGTGGACTACAGGATTTTGAATTTATTTTTTCTAAAATAAAAGTAGCCTAAGTTACTCCTTATTACATCAGCTCTTCTCAAAAAAGTCCCGTCAAAATCGGATTAGCCGGAACAAACAGACAGGCAAATTGTAAAAAACGGCTGTGCCAATTTTTTGCTCGCCTTGGTGGGGGCACTGCCATGCCCCCTAATTTGTAGATCATACAAATATTTGTTCCGTGTGGCAATTGAATCTGCGACGAATGCTGCAGCCAATTGCTCAACTGCTGCGCCAATAGTATCGTCAATTAGATTAATTACAAAAAATAAAACGAACACTGCCATTTTTATTTCTATTTTTGCTTCTGGATTATGGCAATTGAATATAATGAATTCAATTTTAACAGTTTATGTTCGAGTCCAATATAACTCTAACTACGTCATCAGATTCGTGTTCACATAGGTAGGCGTGCTTGCTGTGTGCAATGTATACACCAAGTGATGTCACTACTCCTATTGTAGTGTGCACTGTACAGTTCCACTTTGGCGACTTTCCTCTTCCCGTTTATGTATCCCTAGTACAATTTTCACCGTATAAGCTCAAAGACCGGGAATGAGGGAGTTACCTACATGATTTTAAAAGAAATATAAAAAATGTACATTGTTTTAATTTAGCAAATAATCTGTGTTTAACTTGTAAAATAGTGAATTTAGTTCTTACTAAGCCTTCTTACTGAGCAACATATGATTTAATCTATCTCTTAATTTCATGCAAATGCTGTTTCATTTTTCGATTTACGATAGATAGATTTTGCCTACCCCGAAGCTGGTGAAACAAGTTGAATTTTCATTCAATGCTTCGTACACTAATAAATGCAATTCATAAAGCAACCTCCTTCGCGTTTCTGCGATCCTGGTACCGCATGGTGTACGAACGTCATCCATTGAAAGTGGAAAGCCCTGTTTTGAGCAATGGAACTTTTGCACTACAGCTTTATTATGAAAATCGTCAATAATTGTCATCTATATATATATCTCTATAAAGGATATACTGACTGACTGACATATAATGTTAAGGTGTTTATTAGATAACTCTTTTATAAATATTTTTATTTTTTTCATGAAATTAATTATTTCCATGGAGCAAGATCTTTGACGCCTACATTCCTGTGATGTTCGGTGGCTGTTTTGATTATTATTCGCAAGTTGATTCCTGGTGGATATAGTGACGTAAATTTGGTGTAGTTTTGTAAATTAAGAGTCTGCCTCACTAGAAAATAATAATAATAATACTAATGTTCCACAACTACCACACAACACTGGCTAATCCCAAGCTAAGCAGAGCTTGTGTTATGAGTACTAGACAACTGATAAACATACATAGATATTTTTAAATACATACATATTATAGATAAATTACACCCAAGTACAGAAAAAATTATTATGCTCATCACATTGTCCTGGGTTGGAATCGAACCCACGACCTCCGGCATAGCAGTCAGGGGCACTAACCACTAGACCAACAGGCAGACAGATATGTGGATTCATTAAAAAAGGTGTGATTGCAGTAAAGTGATGCTGATAATTCTATTGTAGTATTGACTATCTTAGCGAAGATTTCCGAGAAGGCTGACTCAATATATTTGCTGCCAAACACTGCAAACTGCCAAACACATCTCTGCGAATGTGAACATCCGGATTCTGATGCAAAACAATGAAACTGTATTTTGTATCAGAAGCAAGATAGATACCTACTATCTAATCTTGACACTGCTTGATTGCCTAAATACTTTTGCGAAGCCATAATCAAAATAAAAAATAAAAAACTTCTCGCAAGACTGGACAAAGCTAGTTCAAAAAGTACTTCTGTTAAAATGCTGGACCGTGAACATAACACCTCTACACGAAATCAACACCAGCGCCAAATTCAATACAAACAAACAAAGCAAAAGCGCTTAACTGCAAATATAACACCCAAAGATTAAGGCGCTGCGCACATAGATGGCCAATAAATACCGCGTTCGGAACAGGGCCGGATAATCGCGGGTTTATGGGCGTCCATGTGCTGCGCGGCCCGGTTCTGAGAAGATGCAGTGCTCCCTTACGACGGTCGTTAAAGATGCGGTGTAACATGTGCAATGTGCCTGCATTGGACGGCCTCTGATCTGCTTCTAATGCCACGACTTTTAAGGTCGGGATTTAATACCGGCTATGTGCGTTTATGTGATGTGTTATGTATCATTGTGTTGTATATTTAGTTGCTTTTCTCTCACCGATTGAAACTAAATTCAGCGGAAAAAAAACATTGCCCTCACTCAATTGCTCCTGTATCGTAGTGAGTTCACAAACATCTGTAGGCCATACAAATACTTGTTCGTATACAAATACTGTGGAAATCGAAACTGCGACATGTAGCGTAACAGCTAATCACTCAACCACTGCGCCAACCGTCATGCGTACATTACAATCACACTGTTATGTGTATATATAAATGATAACTTCTTGCGCCCTGACTAATGTGTTGACAACACAAACCAAACACACACACACACACTTAAACCCATGACACAGGAGTAATTGTTAGGACGGGGTAAAATTAAAAAAAAAGTTAGTCTTAAGTATTTTTGGAGCTGCAGGATTTACCGCAACCCTGGAACCCAAAGGGTCACTGAACGATCTCAGGTGGATTTTCGTCGGTACAAGTCTGACACTCTTTCGCTTTATCCGGAGCGGAAGAAGTTTTATGATAATGTCCAACTTAAAAAATAACAATTATATTGGCATTAAGGCAAATCTTATCTGTAACAGAGTCTTCATTTTTGACCAAAAAGGCCTCGAACACAGTACTATCTTACTCGCATTTAAATAACTAAAAAAACTGTATTGTATCTTAAAAGTAACATTATGTTATTCTCAATGTTTTACTAGTTCACGCAGCATTTTATCTCATAAGGATAACTGTAGGACCTGGAAAATGAAACAAAAACCAGCTGCTGGCCTGTTGAACAATAGACAACTTTCATCCAAAAGATGTCCACTGCTGGACATAGACCTTACCCAAGAGTCGCCACAGCGGCGAGTGCGGCTCGCATTCATAGGATTCCCGCGATTGAACAATGAAAGATTTTGAACTGTACAAAGTCATAAATATATAGATAATATATCTAATCAAAAACATGAATACGCAACAAACAATTTCGTAAATACTTAACTAACTATAATATTACAGTAATATAAAAAAGACCTACGCTAATTACAGCTAACTAAAATCAAAATAAAATATAATAAAATATGGCGTCAAAAACCTTTTCCACAAGTTCGTTTGATTTTCTCTACCACAGCATTTTCCTGATCTATACCTTGATTGCTACGCTCTATCGGGAGAAATCGTAATTAATTATACCATGTAATCCTCCAGCTATTTGAAACACGGTTTCACCTACTTAGCAGCTGGTTTATATTACAAACTAATATTCTAAAAATACGTAAGCTCTGGGTCCGATCTGCATTCCCTACAATCTTTGTAATTGAAAATAAAATAAAGATTAATATTATAAAATCAATAAACTTCACATTACCTTAAATTTTAATCCAACTGATGAAAATGTATTCCATTATCTTAGTATAAAAGTACTACAAACATAAATACTATCTTACATCTGAAACGATCAACTGCGTTAATTTGAAACTTTTGTCCGGCCTGAAATCTCTGAAACTAACTTTTCACAGGCGAGCATACCTAATTTGACCAGATACTAGGCCAAATACAAATTACTTGAATACAAGACGATCATAAAAACATAAAAGTTGACTGAGAGAGCGTGGTGTGATGTATTTTAGTTTACGTGAGGATAATGGCGTGCTGGGCTGCGTACGCGCCGACGAGCCGACGCAGCGTAGTCAGCGCTGCGAGTATGATTTGTTTACATGAACGCCCGTTTGTTCAAACCGTTTGATCTTTATAAATGCAATAGGTATTTCAAAAATATCGCCGTCGGCGGAACTCTAACGCTCGCTTTCATAAAAAAATCGAGAATGATTTTTAAGAACGACAACCTTGATACTCTGTTTATGCTCGACTATGGGTGCTCAGTTTATGAGCATTTTTTGATTTAACGTAACTGACGTCTGTTTGAAAATTGTATTTCAGTACGTAAGCTTACCTACATGGTTCATACCTTGTGCCGTGCGCCATGTTATCGGCCTCCTAAAGCGTGAGTAAGCCTAAAGTTTCACAAAAGATGAAGAGTATTTTAATTTACGATTACAACTGACGGACGGCCTGAGGCTGAGGTTTATTTGTACGATTACTTCTGTTATTCTGCGAAGTAACTAACTCTGCATTAGTCACTTTACTTCGTGATAATGGACTCGATTTCCGGTGTTTAATTAAACGTTATTTCGTATTTGAAACTCTATAACATCTTTTTAGGAATCGCATAGTGATTGAAAGTGGATGGTAAAAAGAATATTGACTGCTAAAAAATGGATTTTAGTAGGGGGGCCGGGATGCTAAATTAATATAATATATTCCACAACTATCACTCAATGCCGTCTAGTCCCAAGCTAAGCAGAGCTTGTGTTATGGGTACTAGACAACTGATAAACATACTTATATATTTCTAAATAAATACATATTTTAAATAAATTACTCCCAGACACAGAACAAATGATCATGCGCATCACATAAACATTTATTCTGGGTGGGAATCGAACCCACGACCTGCGGTATAGCAGTCAGGGGCTCTAACCACTAGACCAACAGGCCAGTCCAGACCAATTACCAATAAAGCGTCATGGGGACCTATTGAATTGTGACGATTAGGTTCTAAAACGAAAAAAGTCTATGACAAGTTTCCATTTTAGAGCGAGTGAGAATTTTCAAAAATGTAAAAAAATCTTCACCCCGAAATACTCGAGTGCGGTTGATTTTTTTTTTATTTTGATGGTAATTATAACAGGATTACGAAAAATGTATATTCTGACAGTTTTCATGAGGCGATGTAGCTAAAATCATAAGTGTAGCAAACTGCGGTAAAAAAATTGCACTATTCAACAAAATACTAACAAGAACCTTACAACCTAACTTTATGACTCGCCAAATTGTCAGATTATTGAAATATACACTTTTCTGCATGTACTTCACTTACCTTGTCTTAATCTGACGCGGTTGAGGTTTTCCGAGAATCATACATAATTATATGCTAGGGGTACCTTGGGCGGAGCGGGAGATAGTGTCAGACTCTTACTGACTAAAAGACCCACCCCGTTCCTTCTAGCCTTCATACACATTACAGTGTGTTAGGTTTTTCCCTATATGATTTTCTGACGCGCTCGAGTAGGTACTTATCGCGCAAAATCCCCATCTGGACGCCCCCGCTATTTCTTTTTTGACAGTTTTCGCAAAGATATCTGGAAAATAATCCAAATCATAAAGTCCAAGTGTTTTATTTATAAACAGAATTAAATTTCTTCAAGCATGTCTTCCAGTGAGGGTAGCTATCTACTATCTACTCATATTTTACTAAAGGTATTAGGTAATTAGCCTTAAAGTCAAGGTGGTGTAGACAATATGGTCTATAATAATGTGTTAAATAAAATTTTGTTCAGTAGATATTTTCTTCCTCACATAGGAGTGGGTTTTAGTCAGTAAAAATTTGTCAAACCCTCACGATCTGCTCTAAAGCGCGAGAAGCCATATTCAATGAGGACATGCGTGTTGACTCTGTGAATCGTCTAACTCCTTACACTAATATTATAAAGAGGCAAAATTTGTATTTTTGTGCGCAAGTATGTTTGCAACGAATGAACTCAAACACTACTGTGCCGATTTCTAAAATTCTTTCACCATTGGAAAGCTACATTCACCCTGAGTAACATAGGCTATATTTATTGTCCGTGCGAAGCTGTGACGGGCCGCTAGTAGTTTATAAAGAGCTAGATTTTTTTTATTTGTACCCTTTTCTTTCTTCTTCAAGCTAATAATTATATTTAATCGTGTATTTTAACTGTCAGCTGTTTTGTTTAATATATAATCTGTGGTTAACGTCGTTAGTAATGTATATGTTCCTCCTATTGACTAAGTGGCGATATTATTGTTTTTTTTATACTGTTTGTTTTCCTATAAAAATAATTTTCAAAATCAGTCCACAATTGACTGAGAAATCGATGAACATACATTAAAAAAAATATGTCAATGAAAAAATATAAGCTTTTTTTTAGTTAGGAAGTCATCAGAAAACTTCTGGGTATCACACTTTTACTGACTAAAGCCCACCTGTACTCCTTCTGTTGCCTTTTGCGTTCCAGATTCCAGATAGGATTTGGTCTCTTACAGTAGTTGGTTTTTAATGGACCCTTTAAATTATTTCGGTATTTTAAGTTTAATTCGTGTAGGTAGGCAGACACTTTGCTATTATGTGATATAGTACTTACATTCATCAATGGCTACTTAAGGTGTTTTTAATCTCGTGCGGTTTTGATCATGTATGCGGGATTGCTCCGTACGCGTAACCCACGCTAATGTCCATTTCATACAATTATTTATTATAATGCGTGGAATATGCACGCGGGAAGCGTTTTTTTTTTGCATTTTGAAATTTTATGCATGATGGGCAAACTCGCATGCATGATCAAAACACCCTTACAATTTCGCAATCAATGTATATTTTCCCAGTAACATGAAAATAAAATAATAAATTTGCGCAAAGCGTTTAGTCAATTCTGCTGATTTCCATAAAAAAAAGCGGATATTTAGAAAATCTGGCAGCCCATTTCGATGTCTCTACAATCCTGTAGGTACGTTTGGCAAAGAATGTAGAAGAGAATTGACTCCAATAAATAGTGCTGCTCTAAACATCTGACATAAACTGACCCCGCACACGGGCCTCAAAAAAACGCAGCCTCAAAAAAACGCTAGAAGCGGCCACAAAAAAAGCTATAAGCGACCGCAAAAAACAGCTGAAGCACGCGACACCTCTTGTATCCGGTGAAGCTTGAAGCCGCTTCGGGCCACAAAACAAGGCGGCCTCAAAATTAAGCTTGAAGCGGCGTTTGTTTAAAGAGTGAAGCAGTCCGCGATAAATACCTACTGTCAAAAAGCCATAAAACAGAAATTTTCTGAAGCCTACTCGTCTGTAACGGCTAAGTTGATATGATTAAAAACATTTAACACCAATCTACAAAGAACTATACGCCTTAAATGTATAGAAACTACTAACATTACCCAAATGATGTGTGATGTGTCTCTGTCACTTAAAAGATGGGTGGCAGAAAACTTATTGTTGAGTTAAGTTTCTACATGAATAGTCAAATCACTGCCTTAATGTTAAATTTGGTGTAGAACTTTTCTTTATTGATACAAACTAGTGCTTGACTGCGATCCCACCTGATCGTAAGCAGTGATGCAAACGTTGTTGTTGAATCCCACTTGTTTATTAAGGGCCTATTCACTCTAGCCTTGAAGACGCTTAAATTATAATCGGACGGGAAGACTGCAGCAGAAAATTGTACCGATCTTTCGATGTACTTACATACTTGGTAAAAACGCCGAGGGGAAACGCTTAGTCCGGACGGTAGAGGCATTAACAAGGTAAAGGTGGACTCGCCGTACGTCGGGTTATTTGATGGTAGAAAGGTGATTGCGGAATCAAGTCATGTAATTCCTGCGTATACTCTCCAAAATGCATCCTGTAAAATACCGAATGCCTATCTTACGCGTGTGCTTCAGGCTTTGTAGATTGGTGTTAACCATATCTGGATCACCCATTAGCCTCTTCGTACGCCTTTCCGCTGTATCCAAAGCTGTCAGATAGTATTTTGCAGCACATGTGACTGCCGTACCTACTGCACACTCGATCGAACCTGTGCGTTGAACTAAATTAACAAAGTCGTTTTCTGCATCTGACTGTTTATCCGCTCCTCTCTAACTGTAACTAACTAGAATTTTAACGCGATCTTCACTAATAGAAATAGCAATCGTTTTTGTGTATAATTTGTTCCCAAGCAAAGCCGGCGCGGGCTGGGCAGTTATACAATAAATTTTCCTATTTCGATCCTAAAAAATAGACACAGAAAATTACGGAAATATAGAATTCTTTGTTCATAACTTCGATAACAATCGTTTTCCGGTGGCTGTTAAAACAGTTGTATCTCTAAATAACACATCTTCGGTATTGTTCTATTTGCGTCCGATATAAATAACACGAGTAATTGACACAGTTCGATGCATTTCAGTCGATGTGTGCGGTCCCGATCCGAAATCGATCTCCCGTCATCTTGACGAAGGGAGGTGCGTCCTGAAACTACGCGATGAGTAGGATACATAGCTACTTATAAATGTAATTTAGGGAGGTGGTGACAAGCATAAAATGTTTTGTATTTTATTTTGCCTGTGTCAAGTCTCTCTTCTTACTCTACAAGTACTGAAAAGTTAAAAAAATACTTTGGATTTTATTTTGCCTGTGACTTCTTAAAGTTTCTTTTCTATCTTTACAAGTATTGAAAAGTCAAAAAAATACTTTGGATTTTATTTTGCCTGTGACTTCTTAAAGTTTCTTTTCTATCTTTACAAGTATTGAAAAGTTAAAAAATACTTTGGATTTTATTTTGCCTGTAACTTCTTGAAGTAAGTATTCTCTACTAATTGAAACTGGTTACGCTTTTTATAATTTTACGCATTTTGTATATAAATATGTAGGTTTGTATCTATTTAATCTATTTAAAACTTAATGTTAGCAATGATTTGTTTATCGAGTAGGTTGTGGTTAAGTAATCTAGAATTAATAAAATTTATTTTAACTATAAGAATAATATGAATCTATGCTACATAATTATGTATAAGGAAAAAAGACAATTTCTTGTAATAGCAAAAAATAAGACTTTTCTTTCGACAATAATTAAGCAATCCAGATATCTTCCTAAAATTGTTGCTAAAAACGAAATATAAAAAAATATGAATACGTAAATAATTATATGAAAGACGAATCAATAGTTGCAGTATAATATATACATATACATTTGTGTTAACATGGTTTATGGGTGGTCCCTCGCCCAATACCAACAGATTTAGCTTGCTACCATAAACACGCAATAATTACCCACAAAAAAAGTAAAAAAACAGATCTTCCCTTCTACTCCTGCGAACGAGTAAAAAAGTTAACCCTTTCATATGGCAACCTTGACCCTAGTTTAGAAAAAAAGTCGGGTGACTTTTTATAACAGTCAGTCATTTTTGAAGCTACAATCGCTTTACGGACTTTTTCTGAACGTAGATCATAGACAGTTCCAAAGATATAATTTTGACTTTTTTTAGTTCAGTGACTGAGTGAATCATTCGCAAATTGATGAATATTTGATACTGTGATGTAAAATTTATAGTTTTTTTTTTATTTCAAATATTTACACAACTGTATAATAGATACATGGAATTATTAAAAATAGCGCTATCTCAGTAAAATAGAGCTGAGAATTTCATTGTAGTATTAACTATTTCAGGGAAGCTTGTCGAGAAAGTAGACTTGATACATTTGCTACTAAATACTTCAATGACACAATCTTATTGTGATAATATATTTCATTTTCATATGATATGTAATACATATTTCATTTTATATGATAAAATTGAATGTTTTTTAACTTGACACTGACTAGGTACATAAACAAACCCAGCAAAAATAATAAAAGATTTCATTTTAATAGTTGTCTTCTAATCTTTTCATTACTGTGTTTTTTTTTTCCAAAGCTAATAATTTGTATAGTAAAATAGGTATCATTTTCATATACAGTGTTTTTATTACAGTAGGTAATGAAAACAGTAGTAACCGTCGTTTTATTATTTATAATTTCAAATAGCTCTCGTATCATGGTTTCTGCTCGGCACCTTAACACCGTCGTCATAATTTTAAAGGAACTTAATATTTTTACTTATTAATTAAAAAATGATTTTCCTTGATCTAGGGAGGATCGTTGGCGCAATACCAGAATACCGTTCAACGTTTGTGAGTTGAAAGATAATGGTCACCGATGATTTAAAATCAGGTATTATGAGTTTAAAGTTGCTACAGTGACACCGCGAATTGTTTCTTTTGTATCTAAAGTAATCCGTTTATGAATATCGCAACAAAACCCAACGTATTGTGTGTATCGTCATAAACATAGGTTGCTTACTTCGTTGCTTTTTATCACGATTCGACACAACGTTATCAAAGCAAGGAAACTATTGCCTTGCATAAAATACGGATTACTTTGCTCTTCATGTTTTCTGGAATATTGCGTCTTCGTGAATCCTTAATGCCTGTGAAACTCAGGAAACTGAGTCCATCTTTAATCGACAGACATCCTCACATTCACGCACCCGCCGCCTCGTAAATGAATGTAATTAGGGAAACGTGCATGGACTAATATAAAACGAATTATCATGTTTTATTGCTTCAATGACATAAAAAAATATTTTGATTACTATCATAAATTTCCGGCATTCAGGATTCACATAACTCGCTGGCGAACATATTACATTTTGTAAATTGAATTTTATGTGCAATAGCTCTGCGACTTATGCGAATTCTTTTCAATCTAGAGTTATATTTCAGGCGTTGCCCCACGTACCTGTTTGTGCTACTTAAATTCCAATAAATCTATAGTTAAACTGTTAAAGTATTGTAATTTGGTAACGGGTCGAGAGCGGGCGCTCGCTGCGCCGGCGCACGTCTCTCGTCACCCGCCAACTTGAGAGCAATTTATCCTATCGGCGAGGCCCTCTCCCTGGCGTGATCTATGGCCTTTAAAAAGCGATGACAAGTACCGGAATGTTAGCTTATGAAACATCCGCAGAGTAACTTACACTTTTATTTTTATTTTTCATTATATACAATTAAATAAAAACAAGTTTTAGCATTCTTAGAAATCGAAACAGTGCTCACAATATATTTATTATCAAAGCAAACTGATGAAATATATTGATAATCTTCTGCTGTCTCACTCAACAAAGTGAAATGATGAATGTCGTAATCAAACAATTTCATTTCGGAATTTATATTCAGCTCTCCATGTAGTTCTGAGAATAGTTTGGATCGAAAAATTGGGATACACTTGTGATGTACAAACATAACTATGTAGATCTACAAAATTCTTGGAAAATTTTAAGTCGGAGTAAAATTTTATTCCTAAAAGCGGCCAATTGGGAGCTGTTGCTAGGTTTGTTTAAATTATGGCGATTAGGTACCAGAGGCGTGCACGTGCTGCCAACAGACGAGCAGCAGCCGGCCGCGATCGATGGGAACTTCGTAGTGTGCAATTATAGCCTAACATCCACATATTTTATGTTCTCTGGTGTACGTGAGGTTTTACGCCGGCTTCACATTTATTATATCAACGCGTTGTCAGCGGTGCACTGCTTATTTTTTCCACAGTGTTTGTGGTTTCCGAAAACCGTGGAGTTGTCTCGTGAATATTCTTTTACTGAATTATTTTGTAATAAATTAGAGTGTTTGTGCAGAATTGATGATTGATTCAGTCAAGCACATACCTATTTTACATAGATTCGTTAGCTGTTTCTTCAAGAAAAATACTAAAGTCAGTTTGCCAAGTAATCGTAGCAGTAGCGGTAATGATAAGCTTTAACCTCGATTAAGTACTTTTCTTTAGATCGGATAATTCGACCATTTCTACAGATGCTGATACAACACTTGCCTTCTATTGTCTTGTATCTACAAATTTATAAGTATAAGTAACCTTAGTCTATTGGATAGAACGTAGACCTATCAGAATATATGGTTCCTACGGGAATCATAATCTGTATACGCAATGCTGTTACTGGATAAAATCTACTTACTCCTCATCATTCCGTCCATGTTAGCCGTGACTAGCGAATCCAATCCCGCAGACGCGGGATCCCGTACCTTTTCTAAAGGATTGGAAATGCGAGATTACTACTGCGGGTTTCCGACGACCTGCCGCCGTTTTGATTATTTATTAGACCCAGCTCATCCTCATTTAAAAGTGATGAAACCACTTTATATGGAACTTGTGACATTTTTATATAATTTGTTCGGATAATAATTATTTTGTTTTCGATTTAACCTTGCAGTTAAATAATTTTTGAATTTCTATTTTGTGTTGTGTGTCCTGTATATCAACTGGAACGGAAAGTAATCAATGTAAGTTTAAGTACTCTATGACCAGGGATTCCCCAAAGCACGTGAATTTATTTTTCTAAAAGATGAAGGACCGTTAAATATTTTGTTGTCTCATAAAAGCAGCTGATTTTATATCAAAATTGTAATATAATTACATTTTTTTCTTGCGTTTCGTAAAATCTTCAAAACTCTATTCGGGAAGCGAACTATTTACATAGGTAGGTTTTATAAAAAACTCTCGGTTTTAAAGTCCGACTCGCACTTGCCCCGTTTTCATATTTATTACTACTTAAAACAAAATTAATATTACTAATAAAAACCCCAATCCCGCAAATCCCGCGGGAACCGCGGCATGCGGGATCGCGATTTGGATGCAGGATTGGATTCCCTAGCCGTAACCAGTCTAATTTTATCAGGTCCTTAGCGAGTATAATATACCTATAATCTTTACGTGTAGGTAGGTAGAATTTATTGACATCGAAAAGTTAATTATCCTAGAGGAAGCAATCACTTTTATTACAGGACTGA
This sequence comes from Mythimna ferrago, assembly GCA_910589285.2. Taxonomy (NCBI): domain Eukaryota; kingdom Metazoa; phylum Arthropoda; class Insecta; order Lepidoptera; family Noctuidae; genus Mythimna; species Mythimna ferrago. The sequence goes on along the minus strand of OU342673.1, from coordinate 11,075,919 downwards.
TTTCGCAATGACCGTTTATAAAACAGTTAAAAAAAGTAAATATGTTGTACATTGGCGAGCTTAACCTACAACTGGGTTTTCTTACAGCAAACCACACAACGGAGAATGTAATTCTCATTTGAGGAACCTTCAATGTACAACAAAGAAAATACATAACAATAAAATAGTATTATACTTACTTATAACTTTTATTTCAAGAATTAACATGGTAGTTTGAGATAATTCTCCATATACTATAAATGTTATCACTGTGCAACAAAAATTAACTTTTTTTTTCCCACCAGAACTTTTTTGACATATTATATATGGTTTTATTTCAACTCCCTTTAGTAGAAAATAGATGTAGAAAAAAATTGTTAGCTATAGTTTTTACGGACAGCCACTTTATTTTTCATGAAAAATACTGAAACTACATATACCTATGTTATGATTTTCTGGCATATTTTGCTTGAGGTTGATCTACCACAAGTATCCAACCCAAAACTGCTAATATTCAAGACTTCATTTGCACTGGTACGGGTTTTTCATGCTGAAAATGACCTGCAGGAACCTTTCTCCAGTGAGTTGCGCAGTGGATCCCAGAATTTAGTACAGAAGTAGAAATATGATGGTAGAAAGTGTATTTTGAGTGGCAAATTATACGAGTAACTCAATGCTTGATACATTTTAATTAGTTCCTATATGAGATTTTTGTAATATTAATAAAAATAAGATGTTCTGTTAAGTTTATTTTAAATCACCAAAAAGATGATCTAGATCAGCTTGAGTCAGTTATTAGTCTTCCTCTCTTGTTATTAGTTATTAGGTACAAAGGCTACATCATGAATTTTATCTGCAATTACAATACACGAAGGTCAGTTGATGGTATCAGTTCCTGCGCATTTGTTTTATTTGTCACTGCAGGTGCACATTAACACTTTAAAAAACTGTTCATATTGCAGGACGTATATTTCTATATGTTACAGTGTGTGTTTATGTCATATTTATCATTTTTCCCATATAAGTCAGGCAAAACGAGCACAGACACGTGGTGTGTCTACGATCTTTGGGATCCTGTTTAAAACATAGGGTTTCCGAAGCCATTAAGCACGCTCCTTTTATCTAAGCTGTTAAATTATTTACTCCTGTCGTAGAACTTACCTGAAGCACTCGCCTCACTTTGAGGAGCCACGGAAAAACTAAAACTATCACGATAACACCATTTTACCAAGTCAGCAAAATTTCTTAATTGATTTTTAGTATTTGGTTCACCACATACACAGCAGAAACTGTTAGGGTTAATGATAGCTTAGGCATGACAAACTCACAATTGAAAACTAAAAAAAAATATTGCAATTCGTGCGAACGTAGTGGAAAGTTCGGAAAAATTTTAAGTGGTTGTCACACCAAATCTGTAGCTAATAGAAACAAAGTATAATAGTGTTTTATGATGAGGGTAGATAGCTAAGTAAAAATAACTATACAAAATCTTGGTGGAAGAAACCTTGTTGATCAATGTAATTTTATATTATCTAAGTGTTAATAAATCATAATCAGATAATATTAAACTAAAGAATAAAAAGCTGTTTAAATAATTTCAGTAAGATAAAAATTTTGAGTATTGAAAAATCAGCCTTAAAGCCAATAATGTAGTTTGAGGTTGCAATAAAATATATACAATTTCTAGTCCTCATGCAATTGTCGCGAATGTAATAAATTATGTAGGTATAAATGCAAGTTAGGAAATTATACATTCAATTAATCTATCTAGCCTTTTCCGTATAAGGTTAGGGTTGGCTTCCAATCTATCCGGAGGCAGATATACACCAGATAGACATGGAGTGACTACCTATCTCGCTAAACTTCTTGGCAAAACTGGTGTCAGATTTTCTAGGCTCTGATTACTTAATGACTGTCAAAAAGATGTTCAAGTGACGAGAACAACGGCGTTACGTGCTTTCCGAAACATGGAGAAAACTTTTTGGTATTATAAATGACGGGGTGAAACGCTTAGTTCGAACCACATGAATAAATAAACGGAACAGAGACAAAGCTTCTTAGGAACGTGCAGAATTGTTACCTATTTTGGTAGGGTTGTTACAATAGGTGAAATCAAATTAAACTATTTTTTTGTTAGATAGTTTTATAATTCAGTATGACAGAATATTTTACAAAGTACCTACCCTTATCATTTACTTTTTATAATTTTTGTTTTTTAATAATTTATCTTTTAATGGTGTGGTAAATTCTGATTCTAACAAAGTTTTTTCAAGTAATCTAGTATTTTGTTGCCAACATTGACAATATTAGTTTCAAGATCGAAATATTCGCGAAACTTACCTACTTAAGCAATTCAACAAATGCGATAAAATTATCAGGAGGTATAATAAAAAACCCAATTGTACAGTACAATAAACCACCATTATTAATAATATAAAAGACTTTTTACAAAAAAAAAAAAAATTCAACCGACTTCAATGTAAAAAAAACTGAAAAGTACAAAAGAACTTTAATTTTGGTGGTCGGTTTTTCTATAAGTAATAGATAGTTTTGTCTCTTCGTTATTTATCTATTACTATCTATTACTTATAGAAACACCTACTTCCGAAATTAATTTCTTTCATATCACTCCTCACACAATCTTTTCTTCGGCCTTCCTCTCCCTCTCCATCCATCTACATGTATACTCAGATCTCTTTTAGAATATGTGCTTCATCCCTCCTCTTCACACATAACGCATTGCCTACAGTCATGAAATCATAACTCTAAAAAACATGTATGACATCATGCTCAGCGTGGAACAACAACGACTTCCATATGCTTTTACAATAATATTGTTGTATGTTGCAGGCTCAGCGCCCATGTTCGCGGGGATGCGGGGGGTGCACGGCCAGATGCTGTCAGGGGGCTCCTCGATCAGTGGCCTGGGCGGCTTCGGGCTGCCGTCGCCGCTGCCCGCGCTGCCCGACCGCAAGGTGTACTCTTCTCCGCCTCCGACGCCGCTGCCGACACTGCCGTCGCCGGCGTCCGCCCCCACGCCTGGCCCGCCGCCATCTTCGTCCAGTTCCGTGCACACTTACTACCAATGAAGGACCGGCTGATTACTGTTTTAAAGCCCGCTTGTTACATCACTTAGATTAAGATTAATCGACTTTGTTTGAAAGATCGCTCTGGTACTATTACTCGCCTTCTGACCGGCATAACAGGTTAGTTTTTAACCGTTTATAAATAGGTACATTTTTTAAGACACTACATGTCTTCTTCCACCGTTCAATACAGGACGTTGGAAAAGCAAACCACGAGTCAGTTCTCATAAGTAGTTATTTATTACAAAATACTTATTAACTTATGTTAATTACTTTTGTCAAAGCAAGTGTGTTGAAAAACGTCGTCTGATTTTGCGATCCGTGAATAAAGTGATTTTTATGGCAAACGGGTTTTAGGCCAAAGAGGTTTAGTTTTAAATCATAAATCTTTTGATTAAATCCTAAGCTATTTCTTAAAATTCTAAGCTTGTCTTTTTTTATCTACACTGGGGTGTGCAGCTATAAAAGTATAGCGCAAAACGACAATAATAATACGAAACACATATGTAGTTATATACACAGCTAATTTTTAACAAGTAAAAATACTTAAAGGTCTTATTATAAAAGGTCTTGTTATTATTTAAGTAAAGTTTCAATAAATATTCATAAACAGCAACGTTATTAGTATTTGCTTTTAACCAAAAATGTCTCTCAATTTATGGAAATATTGTACAGATGATGAGTAAATAAATGACGATCAGAATAGAAAAACACTGCGCGTATCATTTTCTAGTAGTAATTGTTATCAATGATTGATTATATTACGAATTTACCAATTATGATAAATTTTCGGGGACAATTTTTGGTTTCGTTTTTTTTTACTTTTGACTACAAAAATATGATCAGTAACGGGTACGGATAGAGCCCCATTTTTATTTGTACTATTTAAAAAAATAGGAGTGTATTCTGTTGCAAATGAGCAAACTTGGACAACCGAGGCGGAATCCGATGTAGTTTTTGAGCCAAAATACCGCAATTACGGCGTCCACTTGTATCAAAAGACGTTCTTCAACACACTTACACTATGATAATAATAAGTCAAACTGAAACATAATAAATATTTAGTCGCACAATGTTTTTCGCCTTGTTGGAGGCTGCCCCACACGCAGTCTGTCCGGCAACCAGCTTGATACAATATATTACAAATTTTTTGTTGTTATTGTAAATTATTTGTTGATTTAAAAAAAATAATTCCGCACTAGTGCAAAACACATAACAATACGAAGCTGCAAGGTACGTAGACATAGAGCAGATATTCGAGTAAGCGTGTTGAAAAAAAAATTAGAACTGTTCAAAGGATAATTAACGTAACTAGAATAAAATAACGTAGTAGCAGCAAGGGAAATTATAATATTTGTTGTTTTTCCTGATTTTAAAGATAAATATTTTATTAAACTTGTATTTAAGTACATATGGTAAAAAATTCCGTGATGACCCCGGCTTGTCTTATCACTTTGGTTTTTGCACGAAACTACTGAACAACTCGGCATTTTTTTAAATTTGTTTACGATCACGTTTCGCGAGTCTCCGTAACTGTCGGCCGTTTGCTCGAATGTGCGCATTTTGTACATCTCGCACGGACATGCACACGCCCCCTTGCCACTTCTCCTGTTTTTTTATATTTCTATGTATCTACCTGATTTCTAACTCGCATTACAGGTAGAATATTACTCACAATGTACCTCCCTATATGTATACCTATACACTATACACGTAGCGTCGGTGCCAACAGCCGCCACCCATGATCAATGTCAGTCCAGTCCATTACATCGAGTTTACACAATACTAAAATCACGTTGGCATTGGCACACCAATTATTTGGCGCTTGCCACTAAAATTCAACTTTGATTTAATATTGTTACGTTGGAAATAGTCAAGCCACCTTCAGTAATGAGTATTAAACTAATATTATTAGACAATGCTACTTTGCCTTTTGTAAGATCTTTCATCTTTTAACTAACTTAACTCAGAAATAAAAATGCCGTTGATAAGGCCTAATCAAAGCGTCTTTATATCAATATAGTTTGCATTGATTTGTCATGAGCTTTTTCCTAAACAATCAATTACTTTTCTTTTTTTTGTGAAATAATTGTGTGTCGAAATCCTGGTAAAATTAAAAGTGCGATGTGTTCAACTCCGAATATTTTAATGTTTACAATTGTTACGAGTATATCTGATAGAATATCAATTTGTTTAGGGCTTCACACAATATTTTAATTTGTGTAACATGTTTATAATGATATATACCTACTAGTTTCTGCCAGCCGCATGATTCATAAAGTATCCTATATTATCGACAGGTCTACTCGTGTACCAAGTTTTATCGAAATCCGTTAAGTGGTATGAGCGTGTAAGTGTAACACACATACATATAAACGTGCTTACTTGGACTCAAGGAGCGATCCGTAGAAAAACTGAAACCAGGTGGTCTTATGACGTCTATATCCAACACACAGCTTGAAATACCACACTAGACATGTGCAGTAGGCACCGGTATACCTCAGAACTCTTCGATCCAAGACCCAAGAATGATCTGAGGAAATATTGAAAAGTAGCGTTTCGGGTTGTCGTTTTGTACCTACCAGAAGGTTTTCCAACTCCTGTAGAAGTACCACACTTAGCAATACTATACTCTCTCCGTAGTTCAGGTGATAACGCCAATATCGGTCAAATTCGATGCTTTCTCTGATACCACTTGTCTGCGGTATTCTGAAATGATGTTCTACATTCTACAGATCAGTAATTTAAACACAAATACACGAACAAATTACTATAGCTAATTGTATCACCAATGTCGTCGAACACTAGAAATAATACAAGACTAAATATGTTAATTAGTGTTTGAACCACTGTGCGCCCCTATAATCATATTTTACTATCGTCTATAAGTACTTATAATATGCTTTAGACTTAGTAAAGAAAAACGAATACCTATACAATGAACCTATAATACTTACCGGACTTTTCCTAAAAATATGAATGGCTGAATATAATCTTAGTAATAATAATCTTTCTAATAATATCAGGACCCGGTCCTTTACTTATCTGATAAAATGTAAACTAGTGTCAATGTGTAATGTAGAATAGTCTGCGAGAAAACTATACCTTCAGAGGCTTTATTGCGAGTTGTTTTTACGTTAATGTGATCGAAACGTTTACCGCGTTTGGCTCTCTGATTGGCTGAGAGCTTACAGCGGGCCAATCGGAGCGCCGAACGTCATAAACGTGTCGATCGCATTAACGTAAAACTGACTCCCACTAGGAACTCAAATCCTGACTTTATAAAATTTCTAAATGTGAACTTCTCTTCAGTGATCTTTTCACGTAGATGGATACGTAATTAGTGTGTTTAGATTTATTATAGTTATAATTTGTAGTATAGGAAACACGTATTTATATCATATTGATTATATCTACATTGAATCATTAAATCTAAAGATGTAATTGATTAAAACTTTTTCATTTATTTACACTTGGTTTCTGACTCGAGAATTTGAATTAAAGAAGGTGTCTTACTTTAATCTATGTACTTACACAAGTTCAAATTCTAAATTCAGGAAACAGGAGATTACCTACGTTAAATAAAGTGCGCGTACCTACTTCACATTCTAGATGCTTGGTAGTTTCACTTGCTTTACGATGAAATTAAAGAAGTGTTTACATGATGAAGATTGTTCCAACTTAACTTTAGAACAATTAATGTTTGGACTCATCTTATGTTCGTAAAAACGGTACTTAATTTACAGCATTGTATAACCAGATGTTCCCAATTTTATTCTTTTGTTGAAGCTTGAACAATTATTAATATGAATCAACAAAACAAGCTTAAATGCAAGTTAGTATTTTAAGGCAATTTTGTGAACAGGTTCGGAAATAGCAAATTCACTTGTTATGTCCAAAGAAAACCTCAACTAGTAACTGTGAAATAGAACGCATGAAACTATAGCTGTACTCAATCAATCAATGTGCTACTGAGTGCGAGTCGATTTAACTTTAACATGATCGAAACTTTTACCGGATTTGGCTATCTGATTGGTTAAAAGCTTGAAAGGCGCCAACCGGATCGCTTAAACATCACAACTGTGTGAATCGCGTTAAAATAAAACAAACTCGCACTCGGTACTAACTTTTTCCCTGTTTTGGGGTCAGCTTTCATTCTAATTGTTTGCTGTTGAATACCAGAAAGTTACATGAACTCATTGCGACTGAAGACGTACTTTAGTACTACATAAAAAAAAAAACGAATCAAGGTGATAATGCTCTCCAAGGTAGCCTGCGAAACTTCAATTTTAGAACATTTCTTTTGCAATTTGCAATTCAGCATCGGATAGTAAGATAAACTTAAACATATGTACGGTAATGCCTTAAATATTTACACAATCATACTTATTAAAACTAAGACCGTAACTTTCTAACTCTGACAAGAGCTAAATAGTGCCATTATAATGAAAACTTTATGTTTTACCTTATTTCTAAGTTAAACAGATGGTTTGAATGAGTTAATACATATGTACATGTCCTTATCGCAAATAAATAAAACTTTCGAAAAATTTAATTTCGCAGTTTACTCAGATGAAGCAATCACTTTACCAACAAACTGATCCTTAATATAGACCATTAGACCAAAAATTGACCAAGAAACCTCCTGGCTACATTTAATCTGCATACTTTTCTGAGTTCAAAACACAGAATGTGGTCCTCATATTTTGCATACTCAACTTCCTTTGATGCCTGCACTTACGCGAAATAACACTATGGCATGCAAAAAATAGAATGAATCGCACAAAAATCTTAATTAGTTAATTTAAATATAATCACAGTGATCATTAAGTAGGAACTTATAATTTTAGTAGATGTAAACCAGTAGGATATTTTTTATCAAAGTCATTAGTGAATTGCTAGAATAAAGTTTTAAGCGACACATAAGTATTATGTTAATAAATATTTCATATTCACATTGTTTTATGTATCTATTATTTAGTAACAAGTATATTTAAACGGACTCGATTTATTTTATTACTCGTAAGCTGTTTCTTTTTTTTAATAAACTCTTTATAATTTACTTTTCATTTAATTTTCATAATGACTTACCTATCTTATCACTGCCATAATGTATTTTTTTTGCAAGCCTGTTCTGTTCCACTCTTCTCCTCTTCTTCCATTTAGCAGGCCTGTGCTTCCTTCTTCCAGCTCTGGAGAATCCTGTTCGCTGACACACAGGCGCCAAGGCATAAGGGGCGTCGGATGAGATGCCAGTGCCAATTATTGAAAATATTTTTGTTTCACCACAACTTATTCTTTATAGTTAACCTTTAAGTATGGACGTCAAGCATTTTTAACACTGGTGCGGACGTGGAGTCTCTCATGCTACAATATTCACATGGAATCTTTTTCTAGAAACTTATTCCAAACCGAGTCAAAACCCTAACTATATTTGAGTATAGGTCTGTAATAAGAAAAAAGAATAGTTTTTGTATTCAACTTTCTTTATTATAGTTATAGAAAATATGAAATAATTATAATCGTGGCTGTTTATCAGACTTTTCCGCGTTATCATTTTAACCCATTAAAAGTAACTAAATCTAACACTAAAACAAAAAGTACTTCTTTATTTATGAATACAATACACAAACATAAAAAAAACGTAAAATCTCTTTCTGGAAACAAAAATAAAAAATTCTTACAGCAGTCATAGTATACGTAAATTACTCGCAGTCAGCGCATAAAGGACACGAACATTGCAGGCACACAGGCTTGCTGAAAAGCACACAAACATAAGTGGTAATTCTGTGCTTTTTCGCGGGACATACTCTAAATGCCGTTCTAGTTTCTTGATATGATTGGCGGTGTCTAGAAAATATCCTATTTCAACCTTTTTTGATTGACTGCCACATCGTCTGACTGATCCGAAGCCAAGCAATAAAGAATTTATTTCTTCTTGAAAAGACGATCATCGAATCGTGCTTTTTTGTCTAGGGGCGTTTAGAACAAGAACAAACTCGCTTTAATAGTTTCTGCCATTTTCCATGACAAAAATCTAAAAAAATGCAAACACTATCAATTTTTTTTATAACAACAATGGACGTGGAGCCTGATAGGTTCCAGCCAATATTTCAATAAATATTATTCAAATGCTTTGCATGCAGCGAGACAATTTCTTCCCTCATTGTCTTTTTTGCTACTAAAAGTGAAGCTACTGAGACGCTCGGGTGTGGGGAGCAAGGGGAAAGGTGTGAAACCAAGAACTAAGAAACGCGCGGAGCCTGTGAGACTCCACGTCCATACTTAAAGGTTAAGTATGGATAAGAACATCGGTAAAAACTCTAAGACAATATTTATGTCTGTTGCTTAGTTTTAATTATTAGAATTGACCCAATGTTTATCTACATTTGGGTTTCAGTTTACATTAATTACGAGCTCTGTATTAAAATCAAAAGAATCGCTGCAGTCGCTACAATAGCTGAATAGCTGAATATTTGATTACGGGTCATGCTCAGCTTGCGTGTTCTTTTATTAACCTGTTTCCACGGTGAGTGGTTTAAAAAGTTTTACTAGAATCTAAAATCTAAGGAAAAGAAAAAAAGAAGAAGAAGAAACGTCATATAAACACAACTAAAATAGGTAAATATTTAACGGCTCTACCGTTTATTTACTCATGTGGCACTACTATAACTTACATGAAATCATTTGAGTATTCCGATGAAGATTAATAAATTAATTCTTTTGTGTCTTTCTATGTCCTCCGTAGATGATAGATTTAATTTGTTTAATCACAACGACGCGACGTGTTTAATTTGTGTGTGCTTTAGCCTCCTTGCCGATGCCACCATGACATCTGGAAGTAACAGTCCTTGCACGATTTGCACATGGAGCTGCAAAGCCCGCCCCGGGGTGAAACTTCGCGCACAGAGTTGCGACTTGATCTCATAGTGAAATGGTGATAGCGACTGTTGCGACATAGTGCTGGGCACGCCATAATTATGGCGGTAAGTCCCCTCTTTGAGGAGTAGCTGGGAAAGGCGTCACGGTGTTCTCACTTTTTGCAGATTGCTGTCCAAATTTTAATTATTTTAGAACCAAGCTATTTATTGACTAGTAAATGAATAACAATATGATTTCTGAAATAGACTAGCGAGAAGAATAGAAATAATAAATCTACTTAATTAAGATTATATTTTCGATTATAGCATTTGTATAGTGATTTAACTAGTTTATTTTAGTTCCGGTTAATCTCCAATAAGGCTGGACCGATTTAGTCGTGACTTTCACTGTTAGATATGTGTATATGTTATTATTTTAAATAAGAACTGATTACTCCTATTTTAGAATAATAATTAGAGTTCCGCGCCAAAAAGTGCTAAAATAAAATGTGTAAAAAATTAATTCACATTTCATTTTCCATGCAATTGCCAGGCGGAAGCGAAGCATTTTTATGTATTTAGGCAAACACTGTATAAAACTGGAAAACTAATAATAAAAAATTAAAAAATTAAAGAAATATTTAAACCGAAAAACGAAAACAAAAAAAGAGGCGCTCTATAGGTTTCGAATATAGGCGCTGCTGGTTGGAGCCCTGGAGCGAAGATAAAGGAACATAGGAATGGGTTTTTGTCAGATAATGTCTGACACGCTACTCCGCGGAATAACGGGAGAAGTCATTGGATGATTTCGCACCTAAAAAAGGGGTAAATCTTGCAAATTATTCGTTATTAAGTAGTACTTCTTAGTAACTAAAGAAAAACAAATCATTTCCAAGATTTGCCTTTATGGTGTCTCCATTAACACGTACCACACTAAGTAAAGCCATAATGTTTGTTAGAGAAGGGGCACGCGATGCGTTGCGGCGCCGCACCGCAAAGATTTCACCGTATCGGCGGGTACAAAAGCGGTGCAGCGCGGCGGGCGTCGCAACGTTGCTATGTCGCAGCGGCGCGGCGGCGCACCAGGCCCAGCAGCGTTTTGATTAGACCACAGATATGTCAATGACTTACATAAGCAGTATTTATTTTAACTAGTCCAACGTTGCAACACATTCACCCCTCCCCACCTCGTCTCGGTGGTTGCAAATCCGATGCAGCGCCGCAACGCATGTGACATGCCACAGGCCCACAGATATTTCTATGTAAGACGACGCAGCGACATCGCTCCGGTGCCGCACCGCCGTCGCAACGCATCGTGTGCCCCTACCGTTACGGTCGCAAGGCGAAATGTGAAAATAAATTAAAGCAGGTTACCCTAAACATTCACATTAACAAGCATACTCGTACGTAGGTATTTACAAATATTACAAGTTAAACAAAAGCTTGTAAAAATCTCAGATACAACGTTGCATTACTGCAATAGAGTATTTTTTTTCATTAGTGAATACCTGTAGCATCGTCCACGCGGTCGATACGTCGGGAGCAGAAGCGAGTTAAGTATAGATGAGCTCACAAAAAAAAGGAACTACCCACATAGTGCTTATCTGGTGTAGTACAGTGGCTGTTGATGACAGCTACTCGACAAGCTTCATCTCGATAAGTGCAGCTCTGACGTGGTTCTCGTAAATAATCGTCACAAAAACTAAGCAGACAGCCGTAAGTGCGACCAACCCGTAGTTTTTATTTTTTTTCATAATTTTACAAGTATGTATTTTGTTTTTCGTTTGAAATATAAACCAGACTTGTTTTTGTTGATTTACATGTACACGATCATTATGATGCTTGTTTACCGTCAAGTGATAAAAATAATGTTTGTACCTGCACGCAGAACTGAGTTTGTGGAATAATAATTTGCGCTGAGCACAAATTTTACCTATCATGCCAATTGATTGATCGATCGCTATTCGCCATTGAGCGATGGTAGAACGGATCAGCTGATTTCGGTAGTCTGTTCATATTGAACCAAAAGCTACGTGTTACCGACCTCGGGTCCAGCATATCAGCTCGAGATGAAAACTCTTTAGTAAACTAAATTTTGTTTGATTAGTATTTAACGTTGATCGATAATAATTTCGTTCAACGATTGATCGATTGGTACGACAAAACGTAGGTACAGTATAGCCGGAATAGGTAGTCGAATGTTTTCAAGCGTCGACTTTAATTTACACAGGGTTACTGGTAACTCGACGTATTCCTTGCAGGACGTCATGGTAGGACTAACATGCAACAAATTAAGCCACCAAATGTTCTACCGATATTCAGTAGTTTTTGAGTCAGTAAGATTTTAGATGTTTTATGCAAAATCCCAGATTAAATCATTTGTAGCCAATTTCAAAATTATTCACTGCGCGACTGTACTGAAATTGAAATTATTAGATATCATAATTGAAGCCATATCAGATCTTTCTTGGTAATTAAAAGTCTAAAAATGAAAAGTACCATAAAACAGTGACTTTCTGAAGCCTACTCCTCGGTAACAGCCAGGTTTATAGGTTTGAAAAAATATATGTTTATTATAGATTCATGAACAACATTATCAACATTTGATTTCTTCGTGCTATTAATACTTTTGTAAAAAAAAATATTTAGAAATTTCGCAACTTTTCCCTACTCCTTCGAAACGGCTTGGATCTTTAGAAACATTTTTACACATTAAAATTGGTGGTTAAATATTCTTCAAAGTGAACATTGTATATGTAAATCAATCAATATTTCGCAAAGAAGATGGATTTAAAGGTCAGCCGCGCGCTTTCCGGGCGCTCTGTTGGCCGCAAATAAATGCACAGATTTGAGTACTGCCACCTAGGCGTGTGCGAAAGGTGCGTCCACATAATTTTGGCCAGATGGTTCAAGGGACTATAAGCGTTAATTTGCGCATGTACGAAATTAATTTCTTTAAGAAAACGTCAGCTGAGCGAGTCTAATGACCTGTACGTAGTAGTCGGCGTTGTGTACAAACTAAAAAAATAAATATCTTTATAAATCGATAGTGTTTCAAGTACTGGATCGACCCTCCACGGGGTTAAAACGATCAAAATTTAGCGGTGTACTCGTATAATACAACCGTGACATTCTTTGTAGTACTAGGTATCTAGTTAACATAGCAAATATAGAGAATGAATATGTGAAGGGAATGAATGTGTTTGTGTGAAAGGGTCGTGTTAGTGTGGAGAGTGTTGGTGTGTGAGCATTAATATAGATGAGTTTTTTATAAAACGAGTCAATTTTTAATATTTTTTCTGTTTCGTCATTATGTTAAGGGTAAAAACCTATTCATTTATTTATTTTTAATTTCGTGAGAATTGTATCTATACAAAGGGATTATCTGATTTATTTTATTATACATACGTGAACTTTGGACCAAAAATTGTCGGCTAGCAAATGCGTATCGACAGGGGATCGGGAATCGCACTCCTGACCTATCGTAACGTAATGATTGAAGTTTTGGGGTGTCAAGTTACCTTTTATTTGATAAAACGCAGCTTTCCGCAAAAAATAATAATTATAAAACAAAAGTAACAACAACAACAGAAAGTAAACAATCAAAATCTATTTTTATAACTCTTGCACACTGGTACGCGGCAGCCCCCAATAAGCTTGGTCTTGCATTGTTCATTCTGAAAGCGACGAGACTCTAGTGGGCCTAAGGTAAAGGTACGACAAGCAGCCAGGCCCCTGTTGCAAGGTATATACTTGTACTCATCACAGTGACAAGCGCTCATTTTAGGCGCACACTGAATACTCACATCATCGCCCAAATTTTCGGTTTTTGTAGCCTTTGACTCCTGTGCTGATAGCTTTTGTCCAATTCCAAAACATTGGACACATGCAACAGCGCTTTCGACAAAGAATTTCGGTGCTGGTATTCCACTGTTTATCAAAGGATTTTGATGATTCCTTATACCTGCAGTTTGAGGGCCGCGGTTACGGATGACGGTAACGTCTTCATAACTTCGGCTGCAATTAATGAAGCTCTGTGCTTTGTGGGAGGATTTGTCTTGTAGATCTAATGTCAGCACACTGTCTACATCACTGGTGATTGTGTATTCATTCCGAAAGTTTTTTTTGCTTCGACACAAATGTGTTTGAGTTGCATGCGACCTGAGGTGCGGCCTGGCGTAGCACCCTACATCTGTATCTTCTCGATCACAATTTACCTTAGATAAATCAGATTCTAGTATCGTATCTTCATGACCACTCTTTATATTATCGTAATAATGCTTTTTAGATAACGCGTGCATTGTTTATTCGTGCAGCTTTATCACTGATGTACAGGAGAGAAACCAATAGTTTCACAGGTAAAAATATTGAAAAATAATACTTTATAGTAAAATATTCACCATCTTTGCATAACTTTGTTTGCCTTTGTGACAACTCTGTTTGTACTCTCTGGTGACAACGTCGGATGTGGTGACAAAAGAGCAAAGATTTTACTATATTTCCTACAGAGATTTTTGCCAAAGAGTAGTAATATATTGGGGGTTATGACAAAGACAGTGCTAGCCTGCTCCTGCAAGATTAGTCGGCGTGCCGCTATGGGCCTGCTTAATGTTGCCAGCCTAACTCATCTATTTTCTCTCACATATTTAAAAACAATCTTTCATTAGTATTACACACATTGTGATATAAACAATTTATTAGGTACATTTGTTTAAGTACCTTTAGGAAAGTAAACAAATGGATTGGATGATAGGCCTGCCTCTCAAAATGGATGTAGGAATGGGTGATAGCGTTATTATCTTAGTGGTTAATCTAATAGACTGTCGGCAAACACGTAAACGGCCGATAGTTTTTGGGTTCCGCGGTGCTACCAGATTTGTGGAGCAGGTGGATAACTCCTGTTGTAAGAAACTCGGGTTTTTTTTTATAAATTCCATTTGCGATCGGTCGTCAGACCATAAGCTAATTAGTTATAAAGCAAATGGCGTTGTGGTGGAGCGGCCAGTGCTGCTCCTCCCACTTATAGAAGGTGGTTTCTCTTCAGCCTCTTCACCACCGCAGTCGGGTTCAACAGTTCAGCGACTAGTGGGTTTGGATGCAAGGTCAGGCGTTCCTTATGTTGGGTCTTGTATCGCTCAATTTCAGAGGTCACTGTTGGCATGTTTAGATACTCGTGTATTTCGTCATTCCTAGCAAACCAAGGCGCATTAACTATTGCTCTTAAGATGCTATTTTGAACTCTTTGCAGGCAGAGTATGTTGGATTTACTAGCTACGCCCCACAGCTGGATCCCGTATGTCCATATTGGCTTTAGATCTGAGTTGTAGATAAGTAGTTTATTGTCCACAGAGAGTACAGAGTTTCTTCCCATTAGCCAATATAGGTTACGAAACTTGTGGTTTATCTCATCTATTTTACTTTTGATATGATGCTTCCATGTTAGCCGCCTATCTAAATGGAAGCCAAGACATTCCACACAATCTGTGTGTGGAAGGGTTTCTGGTCCTAGTCTCACAGGAGGGGTGTTTCCTTGTCTAAGCGTAAATGTGATGTGTTTAGACTTAGTAGCGCTGGCGCGTATCCGCCACTTACAGAGCCATTTGTGCGTCTCATCAAGCTGTTTCTGTAGTCTTTTGCTCGCTACTTCAGGGTTGTGGTCAACAGATAAGTATGCTATATCATCGGCGTAAGTTGCTACAGTCAAACCATCGATTGTGGGCAGATCCGATGTAAATATGTTATAAAGTACTGGGCCAAGAACTGATCCCTGTGGTACTCCAGCTTCCACTTCAAACAATCTTGATCGTGCTTCGCCTTGTTTCACTTGAAAGAAACGATCAGCTAAGTATGACTGGATGAGTAAAAACATAGAGTGGGGAAGCTTTTCCTTTACTTTACTAAGTAATCCTTTGTGACAGACACGGTCAAAAGCTTGCTGTACATCAAGAAATGCCCCTGAGCAATACTTTTTGCATTCAAGAGCTTGTCTGCCTGTTTGGTACACGCGATGAACCTGTCCCGTTGTAGAGTGTAATTTCCGGAAGGCAAATTGGTGGGATGAAACAACTTCATTATCGTCTATGTACGGATTCAGCCGGTTTAGAAATATCCTTTCCCATAGTTTTGAGAGTACAGGCGTTAAGTTTATAGGGCGGTAGGATGACGCTTCATGTTCGGGTTTACTTAATTTATGGATCATGATAACTTGAGATATTTTCCAAAGATCAGGAAAGTGAGATGTTCGGAAGATTGCGTTAAACAAACTTGCTAAGAAAGCAATGCATTTTCTGGGGAGATTCTTGAGCACAGCCGGCGTTATCAGGTCAAATCCCGGGGCTTTCCTAGAATCCAGAAGTCTAATTTCTCTTGCTATCTCTTGAGGTGATGTTGGTTTAATGGGCAGACACATCTGCAAGTCTTGTTTTAGTACCATGTCGATATCATGCTCATCATCCATGCTTTCATTAGGTTTAAAGACAGCATGCAGGTGCTTTGCAAATGTTTCAGCTTTTTCAGTCTGTTCTTGCCCAGGAGTCTTGTGATCTGATTGGAGGATATGATTGTTGAGGCTTATCCAGGTTTTTTGTTGCCTTCCAGAGCGAGTTTAGGCCAGCTTCTGTAGGTGACAACATCTGTAGGTGTGCTGTCAATGTTGAATTGGTAGACTCATGGACTATGGCCTTTAGTTCCTTAGCTGCTTTGTTATAAACAAGTTTATCGAATGGATGACGGGATTGATGCCAGATTCTTCTAAGTCGCCGTTTTTCTAGGATCTTTTGCCTAATGTTTGGTGGATGTAACTCGAAGGTGTGGCTTTTGGGTCGAGAAGGTGTGTTGATCCAAGCAGCTACTTGAATGGCATTAGTAACGTATCTGCAGGCGTCGTCCACGTCACTCTGATTTTTTAGCGGTATGTTAGAAGTGAGATTGTCATTGAGGTAGGCCTTGAAACCGCTCCAGTATGTTCGAGAGTTAGTCAGAGATTCAGTTGCTTCCCGAGTAAGTTGACTAGTGCTAACAGTCAGAATTGCTAGTGTGTATGATCCGACGATCCATCTAGACTGGATGCGATAGTGGTATGTAAGCTATCTATACCTTTATTTGCGAAGAAATCCAGAAGGTCCGGCAGTTTCTTTGGGTCACTGGGCCAGTAGGTAGCTTCACCTGTGGATACTGGTTTTAGACGAATGTCGTCGACACAGCGTTTCAAATCGCATCCTCGAGTGGTGATGCAGCGGGATGCCCAAAACGTGTGTTTTGCATTCTAGTCTCCACCCGCAATGAATCTGGGTCCCAGAGTGCTGAAGTAGTCTTTGAACATCTCTGTAGTTATTTTGTACTTTGGTGGACAGTAAATTGAGGAGAGAACTATTGGGCCTGCTCGATCTTCTAGTCTAACAGAGGTTGCTTGTAGATGTGCAGTCGAATACGGTTCTATCAATGAGTGGCGTAAGTTCACTCGAATTGCCAGGGCTGTACCAGCATAAGCTCCACCATCAGGATGGGGGGTGTAGTAGATGTTGTAGCCTTTAATACGAAATGAGCTTCGAGACGTAGCGTGCGATTCTGAAATTAACACTGCATCTAGATTGTTGGCTTTTATTAAAGTTTCTAACTCTTGGATATTCCCAAACCATTGGTGTTCCAGATTGCAATACGCAGCGGAGTCATTTATGGTGCAAGTTTGGCAATGACTGTAGTCACCAATCCCAATAGGGTACTGATTTGCTGCAGGAGTAGATCAATTTTTTCATTTTGTTTATTAAAGAGATGTTCTATAATGTTTACATTTTGTTGTGTGCTTTCTTTATTATGACTTGATGGATCGTCTCGTGGTGGGTTTCTAGTACGTCCAGCGGCAACGTCCGAGCATGTATGTTCTGATCTGTGATAAAACTTTCGTTGGGTTTGCATTAGTCCTTCTAAACTGGTTTTAGTAGAGGTTAACTCTGTAGGAATATTTGAATTGTTGACTGTCATCTTTCTTGGCTTCATTTTTCTGGATACTTAGTATTTCTTGATATACTTGACAACCTTTGTAGTTGGCGGGATCACCCCGCCACAGGAGCAAAGGGCACATTTAGCAGGCGAATTTCTGTCTTTTTTGGGGCATTCTGATGTTTTGTGACCATCCCCACATTTGACGCACCTGTACGGCCGCATGCAGTTGTTTTTGCTGTGACAATATTGTTGGCATCTTTGGAATTGTACAATAGTCTTGGTTTTTCGTGGTTCTTCAATTTTAATGCGTTGGTGATGGATGTACTCAATGTTTTTAACCAATTTGTTATTTGGACCAGGTTCCAAGTTTACAAAAAATGTGGAAGTAGGTGTCTTATCTGGTCCATAGCGATGGTTAATTATTTTACCTCTAACTTTGTTACCAGATTTCTCCAGTTTCTGTGTTATGGCAATATGTGGAGTAGTATGATGGAGGTCTTTAATTACTATTCTGTAGCATTTTGTATCTTTACGCGAAAAAGTATATCCGATTAACCCTTTCTTCCGAATCAGGTCTATGACTTGCTTGTAATTATTGTCTGTGCGATAAAAGAACCGTCGTGGCGTAAAGTGAAAACAACATTAAAGATTTTAAGTAGCAACCCAACCCAGCCATCCGTCAAATGCCAAACGTCATATCATGTTGACAGAGGGTTTATTATTATGTTATTTTATTGTGATTTTTAATTGAAATCTTCAGAAATGTGATAAAAAATTTCACTGAGCTGCAGGGGAACTAATATTTAATATATTACAGTTTTGCCAAAGATAACAAATCGCAAATCACACCATTATTGAACAAAACAAAGTCACGAACTTGGGAAACATTGGTATGCTGTGTTTTTAGTACGTAACACTTTTATTTTAATGTTTTTAGACTTCTTAGGTGAACTCCTGTCCCTGTTATCTCCAAATATATATAAATTTAACAGAAATTCATTTAAACATGACGATATTTGTTTATTTTGTTTTGGTCAATATTTTCGATGGCTAGTATAAAGAGTATTGATACTTTAAATTTATAATACATTTTGACTAACTTAGAATATTTCTTTTCAGGCTTGCGTAAGAATACAGTAACTAAAATAAAAAAAGAGCAAGTGCGAGTCGGACTCGCGCACTGAAGATTCTGTACAAATTTACCTATGAAATCAATTCCCGAATTGAGTTAGAAAGTTTTTTCGAATTGCAAACAATTTTTTTTTTGTAGCGTATCTACAAATTTACAATTTTCAGATTTTTCCCTGTACTTGTTCTATGAGACCTTGATTTATGCCAAATTTTAGGATTCTAGGTCAACGAGATTCACCCTATGAACTTTGATTCCCTTGAGTATCGAAATATATGTTTTTTTGCGACATAAACGGCCGTATCTTTTTTTTTCGTTAACTCGGAAGTCTGATTTTTTCACAACTTCAAAAGACCGCAGACTTGAGTGTATGGTTTTAATTTTAACTCGATACCTCCAAGCGTTCTTGAGTTAAAGGGTCTTAACAGATAAACAGACGGACAACAAAGTGATCCCAAGGATCTTATATACGAGATGGCCCCTTACAGGCTAAATAGATTTTTTACGAAGCAACATTACAAATTCTGAACTGTACTTTATTTTCATAGTCATTAAGTTCATATTTTTCATTGATTAGCAAAAAGGAAAAATGTACTGAGGAAGACAACGAGAAAGTGGTCCCATTTTTACCTTTATATTTAACTAGGGTAACCATAAACTTGCTGTTAGCTGCAATATTCCAGTCACTGATAATAGACCGATCCCAGTCAAAGTGATAGAACCATTTTCGTTGGAACTGGGTAAGTGGTCGTTGGTGGAACCTACCTCGATAGGCAGTACAGCAGTTTCTTCACGCTATTTTCCTTTACCGGTTCGTGTTTGCATTTAAATGTTCATCATCATTACAATCGAAAGACGTCCACTGTTCGACATATGCCTCCCCCAGGTGTCGCCACAATTAACGGTTTGTTACTCATTACGCAAAAACTTATAAACGGATGAATTTATAACATGGCTTATAACCTATATTTTTGCTAAGTTTCATCACGTGAGCAAGTTCAATAAATAGGCTACTGTACTAATATTATAAATGTGAAAGTTTATGAAGATGGATGGAGGTACTCGTATGTATGGATGTGTCGCGCAAAAACTACCAGACAGATGATGTTAATCATAAACATTGCAATAATACAGCACATAAATAAGCTATAACTTTGCAGTTTCATTAGGTGAGCAAAAGCAATAGGATAATTTTTATTATAAGGTGAAGCCGCTGGAAGAAGCTAGCCTAACATAGTTTCAAAATATCAAGATTTAACAGTCGCACTATAATGACGTCACAATGTTGCTTACATCACAAAAACGATATTTATCTACAGCAGCGCCCTCAAATCCCACGACGGTTTACTTTCCGCACAGACTCTATCAGTTGTATTAACCATTAAGCGAAGGAACTTTTTATTTATTATTTTATATCTAAACTCTTTAGGACTTATGACAGACTCAATTAGTTAGGTTAGTTCATTAACATCCTCAATTCAATACAGAACAATAGGAGGAGGCTTATTTGGCGGTTTTGGTACTGTGTCCATGTCTTTTGTCTGGTCTACAGGTAGGTTTGAGAACTGATTTTCGGACTGAATTGGTGGAGGCGACTGATCACACATTTTTCTTTTTTTTTGAGGTAGGAACTCTTTGCCATGGTGGAGGTTGAGTTTTATCAATTAATGCTGTGTTGGCACTGGTTCTGTAGCCTCATCAGAGTCTATTTCATAGGTATATAAGATCGTATTGTCGGAAGGACCCTGTTGATTAGAAGTCAGTTCACTTATTACATTCGGTCTTTGTTTGTTGAAGAGAGTTAGATGAAAGATTTGCTGAACAAGCTTTTTAGGGGAGGATTTGTCTCTTTGATTTGCATCAGTATTGTTTATTAGACTTTGGGCCTGATTTCCCTCTCTAGTTGTGTTATTTACATTTTTGCAACTCATGGTGGTAGTAATTAATTTCTTTATATGACAACACTTTTCCAAATGTCAAATGACTTTTTTGCATATGACACAAAAAAGTAAAAGAAGTTGAGGGTGGGTGAAGAAAACTTTTAAAATCTGAATGTCACTCTTGTGTTTAAATCACTGTTTTTGTTGTGAATCACTAATTATTATGAGTCACAAATAATTATGCACAGGTTTCACTATTTAACCTTTCAATCGTGGAAATTACAGACACAATAGAAAGACAATAGGTGCGCGACGGCGTTCGCTTGGGGTTTAATGAATTAAAGTTCATTTTAGTAACAGTTTTAGGCACTAAATCAAAGTTTTATGCACAGTATCACGTTAACTTTCGACAGCGTTTGTTCGCGTTTTGACAGTTGACAGCCTATATAAGAAACTCGGGTAGCGTATATTTTATATTAGAACGGAATAAATACGACATTAATACATAAAGAACTATGTTAACAAGAGCTGCTGCTCGGCGTACCCGCCCTCCACCTCCAGCCCCGTCAGTCAGCTCCGCCTCGCCGCCGCCGGAACTCAGCCTCACTGTGAGTGCTGTGACACCGACCGTGGCAGCTGCCTAGAGCTCGAGCGACGAGTATTACTCGCCGCCGACGACAGCACCACCTGCGCATCGGGGAGAACGCCGGCCGCCGGCATGTTTAGGACTTCGAGGCCAAGGGTCCCAGCCACCGGCAGATGTGTGCAATGGATGCAATCGATTAACAAAAACGTCATGCGCGCATACTATGGGGTTTCAGACGGAGGAAGCAAACTGACCGCGTACCGTGTTCGGATGCTCTCTTTGTTTCAGGTGCTTGAGCCAGCCGCCAACATTTTGGCCCAACGACTGTCGAATCAGGTGATTCGACAGTCGTTGGGCCAAAATGTTGGCTTGATCGCCACCGAACGAAAATGGGTAGCCATGCCTTTGTCTCTTCGCCGCAGACGGTGGTACCTTCACAGGTATCACTGCCCAACAATCTTTTCAACCACGCTGACGAGGAGAGCACTGCCATAGTTAAACACATGTAAGTACCCAGTGTAACAACAACGAATTGAGGAGTGCTTTGGAGTATATATTAATATAATAACATATTATATATTAATATCTATATTATTATAATAATATTATGCATTTCATACTCTTAGTCCAGTCAATATCGACACCGCATGTAACTACGAATTTTTATATGTTTTTAGGTCCCTGAGAGTAGTTTACACCCAAGTTTGCAACCCTGAAAACCTTGTGCTACTCACATGATACTCGAAAAACTGCGAAATTTTGGCACATATTTTAGTTTTTTCGAAAAAGCTACCCTAACGAAGCGTTTTTCAAGATCTTTGTTAGGAACTTTAATAAAGATAACTAAATTTGCTACAATTTGAGCAAAACTTGAGCAAAATTTGTCCACTGATTGCAAAGATACAGCAAGTCCAAGATGAGCCATTCTACCGCAGTGCCTGGAAAACAGTAAAATTCTGTTTAAAATGGTGGCTTGCAAATGCAAAAAAGATTGCTTAGGGTCGTGCACTTGCTTCCTGCAAATGCACGGCATATAAGTACACCGTTATATTTTAATCGTTTTAATCCCGTGGAGGGTCGATCCGGTACATGAAACACTATCGATTTGTAACGATAACATTAAAAAATAAAGTACCTTTTTTTCAAAACTCGTATGTACGAAATTAATTTCTTTAAGAAAACGTCAGCTGAGCGATGATTGGGCGTTGCGTACAAACTACCTACAGGTCATTGAACTTGGATTAAAACGATTGAAATTTAGCGGTGTATAGTATTTGGCTTTAGTAGTTGAAGAGAAACTCTGCTTAAAATATTAATAAACGAAACGAACAGTTCTTGTCGAACGTTATGATATTGCTGCTAGGAGACATCGTTAACTACGAAAAATTGCTGCTAAAGGAGCGGAAGGATAAAAAATGACAAAAAATATGTCATGGCAAGGCCCAACAATAAGTGGTACCCCGCAACCAAGCCCATTTGGGCCACTGGAACGCATCTCTTCATGGAAAATATTAATTATATTAAAATATATACTGGCTCTGGCACAGGGTTTGTACCTAATACACTTCTAATTTTTAGTACCTACAAAATCAAGGTTGGCCCATGATACGAATGAATAAGGCAAAAACTTTGATAAATAGTTAAAAGAAAAATTGAATGCTACCACACTGTACAACAGAATGTTCCTACGACACTAACGAATAAAGGTTAATTAAAGAGTGGCTCGATTTCAACGGAATAAACTACGGAAAATTCTTTACAAAAGCCGAATGTTTAACAAACATAAACCCAAACCCTTGTACTTTGCTGATGAAATTCTAAAACAATACGGCCATGAGGTACTGCGACTCCCACCTTACCACTGCGATCTCAACCCGATCAAACTGTTATGGAGCTAAGGTAAACGTATGGAGGCAAAAAAAAAACATTAATATGCCCGTAAAATTAACAGAAACCCTGATAAAAACCTCCTTTGACCAAATAACAATAGACGATTGGAAAACAACGACGGACCATGTATTTAATAAATGGGGAAAATAAATACAAACAAAGAGATCACATAATGGAAGAATGATTAAAAAACATACAAAAGAATCCTTAGAGGTTGAATTTTTGGACTCAGATTTTGAGTACAATGATTAAACGTCATCATCATCAACCTGTACTCAATTATATCGATTTAACATATTGCAAATTTCACAATGGACATCGAATAAAGAGTTTGCCTCCAAAGCATCATTAAACGAATTTCGTGTTCGGAGTCGCTGAAAATGTTACAGAAAGCTTTCGGAGAATCGACTTAAACAAAAACACGTGGTACATGCGTTCAAATGCGGTCGAGATGTGATGGAAGAAAGTAAAAACGCAATAATAAATAAATCGACACACGTTTTTAATTAGAATATAATTTTGTAAATAACTATTATACGATTGTCATATGTAAATACAAAGAGTATTATACTCAAGTACCTACGTATCTAAAAATTTTCCAGTATTATGTCAGTATTATGGCTTTCAAGATTTTTGGATATGACCTCATTTTCTCTGGTCGCGCTTACAATAGAGTAGGTACTATTCTTATTCAACGTAAAAAAAATATATTAAGTACCTACTACAAATGAACTACTAAACACGAAATCTACGCGACCAAAGTCGCTAGCAAGTACCTACTCGTAATTAGACATAAAGCCCCTACATATATTTTGATCACCAATTAATTATTATAGGCGGTTTTCCTTAAAAAAATGTTGTATTTAGTACAATTAGTCGCGTCCGGGAAATCAAGTGGATCTCAAATTCCCCGGACGCGACGAACTGTCACTTCCGTTTCCGCCGCCACTTCCACTCGGTTGGCTCTCCTATACCTAATCCCGAATAAATAGGTACGATACGGATATCAAAGAAAACAAACATAATAATATTAAAACGATAACCTACTTAGTTTCATGCCCTTTACTGATCATATTTGTGTAAGTAGTCAAAAGTAAAATAGAAACCTAATCCCAAAATCGTCCGCCATTTGCCACAACTGGTAAATTCTTATTTGAATCAATCATTCTTAACAATTGCTACTAGAAAATACTACGCGCAGTGTTTTTCCATTTTGATCACCATTAATTAATTCATAATCAGTAGCCTGTATGTAGTACCTACTATATTTCCATAAATTGAGTGACATTTTTCGAACAAAGGCTAATAAGTTTGCTATTTATGGATATTATTTATTGAGACTACTTATTAATAACGACATCTTATTTAAGTATTTGTATCAATTTAAAATGAGTGGTGAATAAATAGGCCAATTCTCAATAGCGTGAAATGGGCTGTAGGAACTGTCAAATTCCAAGAATCTCAACATCGAGGACCTCGGAGCTCGGCCCCAGGCTGCTGGGCTTTGACAATTTTGTACGGATCAATATATATTCGCTTTCTCCTTCTACCACGTTCGGTGATGCCAGCGGTCGGTACCGATTTTTGGTAGACGTACTAATTTAAAATAAAAACGGGACAATGGCAGGAAGATGATGATGATGACATGATGATGAATATAAAAGATGCACTGAATTAGTGTCTTTTGAAACATTTTTATTTCAAAAGACACTAATTTTTATTCTTTCGAATCTTCACCACACACAATGTGGCGTAGGAAGCTCGAGGGTTCAGTTAGGGCGACGCGAAATACCGCAACCTCCGCGATAAAGGGCAACTGAAGGTACAGTGTAGGTTTCAGCCAGTAAAAGTCTGACACGCCGTCCCACACCACTCAGAGCGGAAGAAGTAAATTCCCATATAAATAAAGGTATTCGAGGGTTAAGTGGACCAAAACCCATGTAAAATGGTCACTCATATCACCGGATTCAAAAAGTGGCCAAGATTAACCAAGATAATTTTTTTCAAAATTTATTTTATAATAATCTATCTTCTAAAAAGTCCGTGTTTTTTATATTGTCATTTAGACATTCCTAAACCATTGATCAGATTTTGATGAAACTTTGGAAGTATGTTTTGCCTGAAAGGGTGCTGGAGTTGAAAATCTACGTATCATACAAACAGACGCATATTATTATTATAGAATATATATATATATATATATACCTACTTATAAATAATAAGCGTGTTTGCAATATGAAAATAATATTTTTAAATTTTTGTCTGTGTGTCTGTCCATATGTCTGTTTGTTTATTCGGTCGATTTTAACAGGGTTTTCGCAAACGGATGCTGATTTTTGTAGGCTAACTTAGGGTACTTTTCATTTTCGTCTTCGAAACGGTTGAATATAATTTGACAGGCCTTTCACTGCTAGGGATATATTTAAACGATTGCCCCAATAAAGGAGAGCAATGTTCTTAAACTCTATGTGAACGAAGTAGCGGGAAACAGCTAGTACTCAAATAAAATTGGGTCTCCGATTGATTAGCTTAAAAATAACTCCGATAGATCAGGTCATACGATTTGATTTATCGGAGACAAGGCTTATAAATATTTTTGAGTTCGCTTCGCTTCTGGATTCTTTTGGTTCTTTACCTTTTCTAATTACTTAGAAAAGGTAATACAACGAAGTTAAATAACTACATTAAGATCTTTGACAGTCCATATAGATGTTTGAAAACCAGACAATTGGAAGTAATACTACTCTTGCCAAGGGGTGTCGTGTCATACAGCTACTTGGTCAGATATGAGTCGGTCCATGTGAAATGCTAGTACTACCGACATAGTTGGGGAAATGCTTGAAAGATGAGTCAAAGAAAAGTTAACACGAGGTAAGCTAAAGGGTCTTTCAATAGGAACGCGTGAACTATGATAGTGCACAGCGGCTATCTAGGCAAAGTGATAGCTCTCTTTACACATGAATACATATTTAGTCGTGACATTTCACCATGCAACTACTATATGCTTAAAAAATGAGAAGTAATTGTTAAAATACATTTATCAAAATCAGTGCTCTATTCGCGTAACGTCGAACCTCGCGTGGTGGCGACATCAACTGGCCATCGATATCGTGTGCACTAACACCGCCCGATTACTTTCTCTGCGGTTACGTGAAATCTCTAGTCTATGCAGACATTGCTCTTTTAAAGGCCAACATTACTCGCGTTATTGATTGAGTCCCATTTTTGTGAAGATATCGTCCAAAATTAGTCCACCAGCGTTATCTACAGCGGAGGAGCGTAGTGGCCATATATGTCTAAAATCTGATATCCTAAAAATTATGGTAATATCACTTAAACGGGTTGTTTTATTTCATTTCAATGTTCGAGCGCTCTTAATGAGGAACCTTAAAACCATCTCTTCATTCTTAAACACCAGCTTAAGTAACAATTTTAACTACACAGAGCACTGCATATTTATCTTTTTCTTTTCAATTTTTTTATCTAACTTCATACCCAGCACAGCAATAAATTCTGTTACAAAAAAAGAATAATCCTAACTTCATAAAAACGAATTTAACATTTTAGAATAATTTGTGGTACATCGGATAGAGAATCTAAACAATCAATACATTCTTCGACTTACAATGTCCACCCTTAACATTAACACAGGATTTTAAGCATTAATTCAGCAGGTCTTTCACTTTAAGCTTCATTCAAAAATGGTGCACCACTGATCGTTCAGATTTTTTAACGATTCTAAATTATTTTTGTGTTTAGAGTAGGCCATGTACTCTAACACAGACTACAATTTTAGTCCAAAGGCTTGATATCTGGGTCAGCCGAGAACCGGAATATTGGCTGCAGAGCCGGATGCTAAGTGTTGCGGAAAAGTCCACCGCATGTTATCAAAAAGGCACAAAAAAAAAAAAAGGTACAAAAAGGTTTCAGAGGTTTACTTAGTACGCCGAAAGAACTTTGAAACACTGAACTTTTCAACCCTTTTTTTTTACAAAAATGGCACTTGGTCACTTCGTGATAAGACACCCTCCACAAAACTATTACTGATACCCTGCGGTATCAGTAATGGTTTTGTGGTGAATGACCACGCACCCACCAGTTGAAAGGTTTTATGGAACTACGAGCGCCAGGAAATTTCGCTTATAGAATATGTGATTTTGATTTTGTACCTTTGTGATTTTTATCTGGAAAAATAATCAGGTGAGGTAACTTCTACTGAAACTTGTAAGCTATATAACCTGGCAACACTGTTCTGCCACAAACTGTATGTTGGTGTCCGTTGTCAGTAGCGGTATCGTGACAAGTGCGGAGTAAAACAAGTGCTAAAAAAATAAATTTTGTGAATATTGAACATTATATCAGGAAAATCAACCAAAAAAAAAATAAAACTGTAAAAATGGCAGAGGGCTACGATTCAGCAGGACTACTGTACTATCTACCACCTGAACTTTTGAGAAATATTTTTATTTATTTACCCGCCAAAACTCTAATTCGCTGTCGCAAGGTAAGTCCGACATGGAGATCGGTAATAGACGACCTGTCCAGAAATGACAAAATGTGGAAGCATCATTGTATTAACGACTTCCCTGAGACTTACGAGACAGCTCGTAAGAAAGCCAGGCCGGGGCTCACCTGGTACAACTTGTATCGGTCCTTGACTTTGTGGGCCTCAGTGGTTAAAGCAGCAGAACAGCGGCAAGAGTTTGCATTGGCTACGAAATCATTTCAAGAAATCCGCAACTTTAAAATACTCAACAATGGTGTCATAGGTGTCCTTAAAAAAGGATCTATTGTTTATTACGACCTAGACACATTAGAACTGTCGCGTCGTCCACCCATGGTGGGAGAGTATTCGAAATACACCGAAACTGACACAGTAATTGTCATTTTGGGTTATGATTCACATCTATTTGTCATACGAAAAGTAGAGAGGACGGAGAGAGAGAACACCGGGAACGAGATGGCCATCACTTATAATAATGTAAAACAGTTTACTCTGACAGGAGAGGAACTATACTTTGTGAACAGAAATAACGACATATTTGTTGTATATTTGTGCTGCCGTAAATTACACGCATTTTATATGCTCAGAAGTCTCCGTACAGTCATGACCCTCGGTTACAGTGAGGGAAAACTAAACATACTCACTGTTCAACGTGAAATATATTCTATTGAGAATGGTAACACCTGCGTCATGAAAGCAATCTTGGACTCGAATGCTAACTTACTTCAACAGCTAGAGAAGTTCCAGTTCCTTGAAAACATGGATTGGCGCTTATACTTTCAATGCATGTGCATCTGGAATCAAGCGATTCCCACCGGGCCTCTAAGGGATTTAGTAAGCGTTAGACAACATGGAAATGTCTTCTTTGTCGGCTCTTACTGGGGCGTATTACGCATTTACTACGCTCCGTTTACAGACGGCGAATTTGACATTTTTAACAATCGACCCGTAAAACAATACAATTTAATGGATCCACAGGATGCAGTAGATCTTTCTATCTGTCCGATATTGAATGTTGATGTCATGGAAGAATACGATGGACATAAAGTTATCATTGCAATGCCTCGTAAGATAACTGTGATAAATTTTAAGCACGATTTTGAGACTGAATCTCCTCGAAAATATAAAGGACCAATGCTTGTTGAGATTCCAGAGAACGCAGAGATAGATTTTAGTGCTCCAGGAACTTCCAAGGAATAAGAAATCAAATTTCATGACCATGAGTACCAAAATAACTGCAGATTTTGTTCTAGTTCTACAAGGATTGTTTTGCTTATAGTGTTTTAGATATGTTACGCTTCTCTGCTTCGCGAAATTGTTAGTGATTTACGTGGTGTGTAATATTGTCTGTGCGGTATAATTTATATATCAAAATAGTGGTAAACTTAGTAAACTAGCAAAGCATGCGAGAGCGATTTTCTTCTTAATCTTTATTAACTGACCCGACAGCCCTGCGTTCAAACTTAAGGTTAGAGTTAACGTTAATGACGTCATCAGAGAGACCCTAAATTGCAATTGGAAGCATTTTGGAACGGTTGGAGCGACTCTACCCTTCTCTAGTTATTTTTGAACGCAGGGCAGAGGCTCTTGTCTTATTTACGAACTGTCAAACGCGCGAAGTTTACATTAGGCCGAAGATTTCTAACATTTTCTAATTTTCTGCGCATTTCTTTTTTTATTATTAGATTTTAAAAAAACGCATAATCAAGGTAAATTGGGATTCATCTTTATTTAATTATATTGATATGTATTAATTACTGGGAGGATCTTTTCTCAAAGTTTTATTCATCGGCCTAATGTTAAATACAATTAACTATTATTAAAATCCTATCAATTATTTAGATGTTAGTAAATTGGCAGCATACGGTAATAGGCTTGTGCCTCAGCAGCCACAACTAGAGACGGTGCACAAACCTAGCGTGTCAGTATCTATTACCGTCACTCATAGAAAACGACGACAATACGCCTATTAGTATCCCCACAACGCCTGTGACAGTTAAACATAGCGCGCGCTGGTGTAAGGGTGACAATAACTTTTTTGACATTTTTTACCTAACTGTCACGTCTTCAAGTGCGCACTTCTACATGTTGGGTTCATAAGCACGGTGACAAAAGTCACCAGTGCGCGCTAGCTCGATAATTTATCTAGATAATTTGCGCGGGGATAAAATAATTGTAACCTCTATATATTATTAGTGAAAGAATTATATATATTAGTAGGCTATTCCATGCCCTGTGAATAAATTACTGATAACATCCAACCCACATATAGCGTTAGGTAACCGTGAGAATTCAATGTTTTACAATAATTTCATTTTTCATTCCACTTGATGTTAGTACTTATCTGTTATAGAAGTTTAAGGTTTAGGGTAAGTAAGCCGGTAAGCGAATATTATAAGCTCTCGCGGCTATAAGACGATATTATCATGAAAAAATATTATAATCTAGGTTGTTTTACCAGCCACGACATGTCTCAAGTTTTGTCGCGATTCTAATCAAAGTTAAATCCTGTCAGAATATTAAATAATTAAAAAACAACTCTTGCTGTTGAAACCGTAGGGTATATATTAAATTTTTGGGTGTTGATAAAACTTACGGCACTTATCTATGACAAAGATTTCTGTGTACAAGACATAAGTGTCAATCTTGTTAGTGATACTACCTATCTATTTGGTGGTGATACTAAGGAATAGCGCGCACGAGCAACTTTAATCTCCGCAACTAATTTGTCTTACATCAAATCTACGAGATTTTGGTCCGCGAGTTCGGTGACCGGTTTGCGATGCAAATCGCCCTGTCTAATGCTAGCATTTTTTTTTTACAAAATAAGTGTGTTCTATCTTCTAAATCTCGGCGAAGAGACAGCTTTAAAGATTAAAAAGTTGCTCATGGGTGTCCTCCCTAATAATACAAACACACAACATTATTTTTAGTTTTTGCGAAACCTGAATATATTTTGTTCAGAATCAGTAACTGAATGGATTTCAATCGTTTTTACACCATGTTGTATTTTTTCCCAAAAATATTTAAAAAGATCACAAGTTGGACACCACCGACACTAAGTACAACACAGGTCACGGCAGATCATAACGGGTATTAGGAACTAGCAAACAGCTGGATGCAAAACAACTCCTCAGTCGCCTGGATGGCCCGGTGACTATGTATTTTTGCTGACATAACAAGCTTATAACTTTGTGATTTTTCATGATACAGTTATGAAATTTTGTACACAGATTCCTTACATAAAACTAATGTTGTATAGTTATACCTAATATGTATTTACCTATCGATATCATTTTAAATAATCTTGATAATATTGCTAATAAGTATTTGTGTACTGAAAATAAGACTTCCTGTAAAAGTAAAAAAAAACATACAAATTAATGTACTGTTGTATACATAATCAATAGCGACAAATTTCGAAATGTTGCCATACTTTAAAAGTAATTCTATGTTTTTGTTTTAATTATTGTAGACTTCTTTCGAAAAACAAAAGAATGAATTTAACGTAAATTGGGAACGATTAGGTAGATAGAAGAAAAAATACCTAAATAAAATTTGGGAATTACGAATAAGTAGATAGGTATACCTAATATCTTAAAAAATCTTTTATGAATGAGATTCCTTAATAGTTTAACTTTTGTATAACCATATACTCTTATATAACAACCTATTAAATTATTTATATTGGCAAAGGGAAATAAATTAATTAACCGGATAAAAGATGTAATGAAGCTACACTTTTCCTGTTTCCTTTACCTTATTGGGATGTTAAAATGTAGTTTAATAGTATAAAAATATCACACATTTTATCTAAAAGTACCGGAAGTCGGTTCTCGGTAGCTTGGTCTCACTGCTCCGGCTTGCCTTTATTGGCTGATCAGAAGCTACCTTCCAGCTACTATCCAGTACTAAATGCTTGGTTTTGGATTGTCCACATAATAACAATTTCTCAGGTCCTCCACCTTTACGATTTTATGCTCCTTCAGTTCAGATGGCCTAATCGGTTGACTTAGTCGGTTCTGCTGCTGGCTTGCCTTAATTGGCTGATCAGAAACTAAGACGGTACTAAATACTTTGTAGTTTACTATCCACATAGCAATTTCCCCTAAGAATAGGTCTTCCACTTAAATGATGTTATACTCCTTCAGTTCAGAAGGCCTAATCTGTTGAATTATAGACTTAGTAGGTTTTGCTGCCTCTGGCTTGCCTTAATTGGCCGATCAGAAACTCCGACAGTACTATAAGCTTGATAATTTGAGCGCCCAAACAATAACCAAACCATCCTTGTTAATTTTAGTGTTTACTTCTGCAGTAAAACACTGCCCTTCAATTCAGAAGATCTATTTAGCTGAACTTTATACTTAGTCGGTTCTATTTGTTCTTGGTTAGCCTTAACTGGCCGATCAGACACTTGGACGGATATGCTTGATAAATGGATGAGTTTTCCACATCGTAATGCCTCAATAACTATTTCTCCACTTATGCTGTGTTGAGCACCTTCCATTCAGAAAGCCTATTTTAGTAGTATTAGTCGGTTTCTTTTGTCTTTGGTTAGCCTTAATTGGCCGATCAGGAACAGCGACAGTATGGAATTGTTTTGAATTTTTCAATTCACAAATAGACCTTCTGATAAGAGACTAGCTCAATTGTATACTTAGCCGGTTGTCGGTTTCCTTCGCTATTGGCAAGCTTAAATTGGCTAATCAGAAACTCCACCAGTACTATAAGTATTCTTTATAGTGGACGAGCTAGCGGAGTCACTAAACCGTGATATTATGCCCTTGTTAATATTTACCTGTACGGTAATTTGATCTTTCAATTTCGAAGGCCTATTCAGCTCAATTTTATACTTATGTCGTTTCTCCTCTTATCTGGCCTTAACTGGCCGATCAGTAACTGTTTCCCCATCCGTCCAATACTTTGTACCTATGTAACACACTGAAGTTTTTACAAATGCTGAAGGTGTTGCGTACTTTCATACGGATTATACAGAGCTTTTCTGTAAGTTAAATTAACCTGGAGGTATCTTGAATTAGTAGTAGATATATATTAAATGTTCTACAATTAAATGTATTTGATGTTAGTTCTATGTCCCGTAGGGACACCTGACTGTAATCAATTATCATTATACCTAACTGTAATAATAATGTTTATTACACAATAAGTTTATGAAAATCGATTCAAATGTTTAGATTGACATTCCAGCAATTTTATTATTAATTTTGTGCGAAATATTCATTTGATTAAAAGAACCTATGGATCCCCGTCAGGCGTTCCTGCTGGTCATTCGTTTTTTTTTTTCTGAAAACTTTGCCGATTCTAGTCAAAAATATTTTTAATATATTCTTAGCTTATTATGTACTTGGTAAACCGACTATTTTTGGAACTATTATTTTGCGATAAAGACGTATTTATCTATATTAATATATATATATATATGCTTGCCTTATTAAAAGATATCTGTGATTTTTTTTAACATTTAAATGTGCCAAATTTTGGTGACAATATTTTGATAATGAAAAAAGTATTACAGTAATTTGGTGCAGGGCTATCCGAATTACACCAGTCGTAGAGTAATTTAGACTGACCTTTCAGGAATTTATGAGCTCTTACTGCTTTAGTTTGCAGTTACATAATTGGTCAATTTCAAAACCGTTAACTGTATATGGCTATATATTTTAAGAAATTTTATTTCAATATGATTAATTTGAAATTGTTAGCATAATTGTTTCGATAATTGTCTACCTGTCACAATGTTTGAAATAAATGTTTTTGTAATATTCCGTGTTTCATTACTAGAGTCTGGTTGATGAAAGCTGTCCCTCCAAAAAAAAAATGACAACTAAAAAAACTGAATTTGTTCACCCTGGCTAAATTCAAATAATATGCGGTACATCTATGATGCATGTTTAGTTAACAATTAGACATAACACAAATAAAAAATATTATCCAGCAGATAGAATTTGTCGACGTTGTCATCAAACGTTAACTTTAATTTTTTTTTCGAATGTGGTTACGTGCGTTGAATGAGAGCTAAAAAAAGAATATAATAAAATAATAGATAATGTCAACAAAATATAACCAAAATTGTCGTGCAGTGCAGAGTGGGAATTAATGTCCGATTTTATAGAGTGGCTTCAGCGGATCAGTCTTCCACTCCGGTTGCATCTAATAAAGAAAATAAAGACGAGGGTCTTCATGTTTCATTTGTGTCACAAACTTAGTTCCTTCGGTGCTTCCTTGGCACGATTGTTAAAATTTTTGAGAACTAACTTCGTGACAAATTTCAGGATTCTAGGCCAACGGGCAAAGACATTAAATATATACTACCAATAGACAGGACATAGCGAACAAAAGTCCAAATCCGATACTTGTTACTTGTGTAGTAACAAGTCGCTCAGTTTAATATGTGGTCTAGTATGACACCCCTACACGTCAAGTCGTGTTTGTATCCGCTTTAGGCACTAAAAGAAAATCATTTTCTGAGAAAATATGCTGAGTTGTGCATTACGCTATTGCAAATCTTGTTATGGTAACATTGTTGGACCTAACTTCGGTTTATTTTCGTAAATATTCTTGGTATTTACGCAGTAATTATTTAAAATTCAACAATTTCCATGAATAGTTATAACAGCGCCATCTATTACTGAAAACTTTGTTGTATAATTATTATGTTTATCCTCTCGTGTGCCGTAATTAGTGACACAATTAAAAAGCCATTGTGTCTCGCGTGGATCCACGTTTAGACACACAACGGGTTAAGAACACCAGTATTAAGAACGATTGCAGGTATCCCGTCGGGGCCACTAGCTTTATTCTTAAGTACGTCTTTCTGATGGATACAAATATCCGACATACTCGTCGCGTACCCATCAGGAGAAACAGGGGGCGGTGCGTCGCCGAAATTCAGACGCGAAGATTCCGCAATAAGAGAGGCAATTAAGTTTGCTTTCTCCTCAGCGGTGTGAGCCAGGGATCCTTTGGGTTTCAGCAGTGTTGGAGGTGAGGGACGGCAGAAGTTCGATTCACTCGAGTTTGCCAGGGACCAAAACGCTTTACTACCAACGGAGTTTGTTCCCTATTCGGCCAATGTGGTCAAACTGAGACCTCCACAACACCTTAAGAGTCACGTCACTTGCCTTGCGCATACGAGCGTTGGCCCAAGGCCCAGTTTCAAGTCATGATTGAGCTTGGTCCGACATTGTTACGCCAGAGAATGAACTTGGATTCATAAAAAGCAATATACCTTATAATATTTCATAAAAAGCAATATACCTTATAATATATTCATAAAAAGCAATATACCTTATAAATCTTATAATATATAAAGAAAACGAAACACTTTCGATTTTACAAAACACTCTCATCTAGCCCTCCTTCCAATCTAAAATTAAAATTTCATACATGTCAGCCAAACACAAACACCTCACATGAAGACTGCGCATGCGACTGTATTGACCGAACTCAGTCTATTCGTTACTTAGGTCTACTCATTGATGAAAATCTATCTTTTAAAGCCCACATCAAACAACTGTCTGGTCGAGTGAGGAAACTTATCTAACTACATAATTAAGAAA
The DNA here is from genome assembly GCA_910589285.2 of Mythimna ferrago. Classification (NCBI taxonomy): domain Eukaryota; kingdom Metazoa; phylum Arthropoda; class Insecta; order Lepidoptera; family Noctuidae; genus Mythimna; species Mythimna ferrago. Next base: position 11,040,484 of record OU342673.1, on the reverse strand, counting down.
TTGAGAGACCGTACCCCAATAGACATAATGCGAACGGTTTACTTTTCCATATGCCAGTCCATAATACAATATGGTGTGTCTATCTGGGGTGGAGCTGGGAAGACTACAATGATTGAGCTGGAAAGAGCCCAGAGATCTGTTAAAAAGGTTCTTCTAAAAAAACCTTTTTTCTTCCCTACTGACTCCTTATACAGTGAATTTCCAGTTTTACGTGTTCGTCAATTGTACGTCCTCAATGCTTTCTTCCGAACTCACAAAACCGTAAAGCTGCGACCTGACTATGGCTCATTAACCTCCAAACGTGTCTTTCGTATACCACTGCAACGAACAACCTCCCTCCTAGCTAGACGATGCCCCGCTTACCTACACACCTTCGTGTATAACAAGGTCATTAGCAGCTTACCTTGTGACACTAAAACACTCTCCTTCGCCATGTGTAAAAAAGCAGTCAAAAAATGGCTTTTAGGTTTTACATACGATGATTCAGAAAATCTTCTCACAATTAACTCGGAATCACATCACAGACACTAAACATTTACACAACACTCTCACACATTTACACATCCACACACCCACACCACATTTTAATCTTTATTTTTTCTAAGATATATTTTTTTTCTTTTCAATATTCTGTGCTAGGTTCGACCCTGCTAGGCCCCCACGGTTGCTGACAACTCCTTGTGGCGCGCGGAAACAGTGCGCGCCGTCGACGACTTGGGCTCGGTCCTGACGGTTACCGGACGGTCGGACAGCGAGCTACCTATTGCTCGCCGTCCGTGAGCCCGCGCCTACGGTGGCCGAAAATCGGCATCGGAATCCCGGCGGCGGCTGGGGCGTGAGCGCCGTTGCCTGATGTCGGCTTCCTCCTTTACTAGCATTACTGCTTCGCAGAACGAGCCGACCGCCTGCCACTCCTCCTCGCTCCGGACCATGGTCTGTACCAAGGCGCGGTGCGAGAGATCGCCGCCACCGATCGCCCCATAAGGACACGGATCTGCCCAAGCGGGGCACACCTCAACCGTTTACTCCACGGTGTCCTCCGGGCGGTCCACACAGTGGCGTCACCCGGGCGTCACGACCGCACGAATCCGGTGCAGGCACTTTCCGAACTTACCATATCCAGTGAGAACCTGCGTCTTGCGGAAGGTGAAGACGCCGTGAGGTTTCCAGCCACGCTTCAAAGAGGGGACTCACCGCCATAACTGTGGTGTGCCCTGCACTGGTTTTTTTACCATAAGATCCCGCCAGAACTCTGTCCACCATGGCGCGATAGGTCGCGGACTTTCACCTCGGCGTTGCATTTCCACGCGCAAATCGTGCATGTGTGTAAGGACTGTTGCCTCCAGATCCCATGGTGGCAGGCCAACAAGGAGGCTTCGCTTCGCGGTGAACAAAACATGAGCTTGTGCGACGTAGAGTTGAAACTAACGCTGTCGACCGCCTTGCAGTTTTATCTCCTCTTCCCTGTCACACATGCAAAAGACATTTACAATTTTCAACAAACAACCTTTATGAATAGTAGCTGTTAGGACAAGGATATTTTTCTAGTAATTTGTACATCAGGCGTAGTATTTTTTTTTTGCACTTTTTAAATAGAGTACTTAAGCAGAAGTTTCTAAAAACTAAATGTTTGATTAGTGATATTTGCCAAAGTTTTAGCCATTTTTAGACTTTGAATTATTAAGAACGATCTGCATCTGCTACGTCATCAATATTATGATAATATCTTAACAGTACAGTCGCGCCGTAAATAGTTTTCAAATTGGCTTCAAATTATTAAATCTGGGTTTTTGTATAAAAAATCTAAAAAATCTTAGGTAGGTACTTTAGTCTGCATAAAAGTCAAACGACTTGGGAATTCTTGAACGAAAAAAAAACTGTTTTTGGCAACACGAATTTTAATTGTTATTCAATTGTTTGATATGATGATTAAAGTTCTACAACCATTGACCTCATCACAGGTCTGTGTCTACATAGATGTTGGTCGTACTCGTAGTATGGCTAGTGAATGAATCATCAAGCGGAATTGAATATTTAGAATCAGATTTCTCTAACGATTCTAGATTTATGTTATTACTTTATACTTATTAATGCCATAGTGGAGAGCCGTAAGGCTTTAAATTAATAAAACCTCGGAATCCGAGGCCAATCAATGAATCTTAATATAAACTAGCTGTGCCCGCGACTTCGTTGATTTGACTTTCTTTTAGGCATGCATAACTAATGGGTGTGCATTTAAAAAACGAAAAATCCAACTTAAAAATATTTATTTTAAATAAAAACAAGTATCTACGTTACTAACTAAATAAAATAACCAGTAGCGGCATGCGCGTGAGCTGCGCGTCGTACCGGACAGTACTTGGACATTGCAACATTACTTTATTTTTTCTAAAATAAAAGTAGCCTATGTTACTCCTTATTACATCAGCTACCTGACGATAAAAGTCCCGTCAAAATAGGTCCAGCCATTTCAGAGATTAGCCCGGACAAACAGACAGACAGACAAAAATTGCAAAAAATGTTATTTTGGTGTATGTACCGTATATATATATATATGTATATATAAAGGGAAAACGGGTTCTCAAACTACCCTGACAGCGGTCCGTGGTTCCTTGCCAAAAACGGGCCAAGTTGATGAAGAGGGTTTCACTAGGGTGGAAAAGAAGAAGAAAAAGAAGCCCTGTTCCCGTAACCTGTGCGGTACCCACTGGACCAAATATGCTGACGCGTCCTGCTGTGCCTTCGACGCAGCTGTATATTTCGCGTTTGCATTGCTCTATATTACAATTAAATTTAAGAATAGTTACGATAGAACCTCCTCTATAATGTTGTACTAGTTCGCAAATTAAAGATTTAATTAAGCTCTGTGAGGACGAGGGGAACGAATATAAACCGGGCCTCTATAAACATCCACCCCTACCTTGTTTCATAACCACCGCTGAACCATCGCTGTTTCCCATTGTTACAAACTTATTTTTACAACAAACGTCATTTGAAAATTTGATAAATGTTGAAATGTATTCTAACTAAATATAGTTATCCTGTTACTGTAGTTAGAATACATTTCAACATTTACCAAATTCTCAAATGATGTTTGTTGTAAAAATAAGTTTGTAACAATGGGAAACAGCGATGGTTCCCAAAACGAACTTATACAACAACAATTGTTCTAAAAGTATATTTAGAAGACTGTACGTACAAGTTAAGCTTTGTTTGAATGTTTATAGAACAGGCGAAAATAACAATAATTTTTATAGATTAGGCGAAAATGGTTCTTATGGAAAAAAAAATTAAAATTAAGGTACAGTAGAGTAGGGAAGTGTAAGGTAGAGTAGGGTAGAGAAGGGTAGAGTAGGGTAGAGTAGGGTATAGTAGGGTAGAGTAGGGTAGAGTAGAGTAGAGTAGAGTAGGGTAGAGTAGGGTAGAGTAGGGTAGAGTAGGGTAGAGTACGGTAGAGTACGGTAGAGTACGGTAGAGTACGGTAGAGTAGGGTAGAGTAAGGTAGAGTTGGGTAGAGTAGGGTAGAGTAGGGTAGAGCAGGGTAGAGCAGGGTAGAGCAAGGGTAGAGTAGCGTAGAGTAGGGTAGAGTTGACAGCTTAGCTAAAAGGTATCACAACGTAACTTTTAGGCGGTACGAAGTTCGCCGGGTCAGCTCGTAAAACATAAAAGCCAGTTTCCCTTGTCAGGCCATGTGTGTGTCGAGCTTAAGCTTATCGACTGCGATCCCAACAATTGATAACAACAATTAAAAAATAAGAGGGACAAGAGAAAAACAAAGTTTGCAACCTTGAACACCCTGTGCTAACCAGGGCCGTTTTATCCATAAGGCAATGTAGGCAACTGCCTAGGGGCCTCGCCAGGTTCTAGGGCCCCGCGCTTTAGGAAAAAAAAATAGACTATGTTTCATAAACAGTAAAAAAAATTGAATTTTCGATGACATGCCATTTATCTAGCAATCCTATCATTGGATTTTGCGAAAAGCTGTCAACAGATGGAGTTTAATAAAACACAATCTTTCATTTTTTTTTTTAATTTTTATTAAGGAGCTTTGTCACAACTTTGACCATGTCGCTCCATCATAACCAAATTTTGTGTTTTGATTTATTTTAGATGATTGTAATAAATGTTGTATAAAACCCTTGCCTCGTCTGACGTAGGCTTAGCTAAAATGTTGTCGCAAATACCGATATTTAATACCAATCTTTCATTAGCAACGTGTGAGTGCAGAGCATATTCATTGGCTTTTGCTGATAATTTTGTTTATATCAATTTTCATAATATAAAATTGAATCAAACAACTAGGTACATAGAAAAACAATAAATATGTTAACTAAGTTAAAAAAATGATTTAACTATATATTTATAATTAAATTAAAAACTTAGTTCAGAAATTATTTTGTACAACTTTTCAAAAACTGTTCAACACGTCAAGTTCAAAATAATTTTACTAGAAAGTCTTTATAATCTTCTACTTTTGAGATTTTTTCTTATTTTCTAAACTTATGGTTCAAAAGTTAGAGGTGGACACATTTTTTACTTTTCAGATTTCAGCTTTCTAGCTAACAGTCACTGAGATTATCCTAGGACGGATGGACAGACAGACAGATTTGGTGAAACTATGTATCTTGTTGACTACGGAACCCTAAAAACAACGTAATTATGAATAAATTTGTGTTAGAAATAAAATATTTTAAGAAGTTAGAAGAGGGTAGGCGGGGGGGCCCGAGACGTGCATTGCCTAGGGGCCCCGACATGCATAAACCGGCCCTGGTGCTAACCCCATGGTGCTCGAAAAACTGCGTCATTTGGGCACTTTCTTTAAATTTTTCTAAAAACCTTCCCGAAGAAAGCGTTTTTTTAAGTATATAAAGCTTATCTATACGTCATAAACAAGATAGATTAATAAATAGTAAATAGTAACAAAACTAAATTAGTTATATGCACTATTGTTACTAACACTCCATTACTAACAAAACTATGGACATTATGGAAGTCTGAAAATAAACTTATTACTATTATCATTATTATCTATACATCTATCTATATAAATAAAATTGGAGTGTCTGTTTGTAATATTGAAATAACTGTTTTTTAGCATATGCACCAAAATATTTTTTTTTACAATTTTTCTCTATCTGTCTGTCTGTTAGTCCGGGCTAATCTCTGAAATGGCTGGACCGATTTCGATGGGACTTTTTTTGGCAGGTAGCTGATGTAATAAGTAGTAACATAGGCTACTTTTATTTTAGAAAAGACAAATTCAAAATCCTATAGTCCACGCGAACGAAGTTGCGGGCACAGCTAGTAATATGTATAATAAAGCTAACTAACTAAACTGATGACTGGCCTGTTGGTCTAGTGGTTAGCGGCCCTGACTGCTATGCCGGAGGTCGTGGGTTCGGTTCCCACTCAGGACAAATGTTTGTGTGATGAGCATGATCATTTCTTCTGTGTCTGGGTGTTATTTATCTACTTATGTGTGTATTTAGAAATATTTATAAGTATGTATAAATATGAATATATATAAATATGTAAAATGGGACTGGGCAGGACATGTCTGCCGCATGTCTAACGAGCTGTGGGCGCGTAAAACGCTGGATTGGTGCCCGGATACAGCAACGCGGGGCCGAGGCAGACCACGAAGGAGATGGCGGGATGACCTGGATGGCTTCCTTAAGAATTGTAATGAAAGAAGAAAGAAAACACGTTTATTTTTTTGAATGAGTAGAATGAGAAAGCGAGGAACCGTGATCGTTGGAAGGAGTGGAGGGAGGCCTTTGCCCAGCAGTGAGACAGTGTGGGCTAAATAATAATAAAATAAAAGTAGCCTATGTTACTCCTTATTACATTAGCTACCTGCCAAAAAAAGTTCCGTTAAAATCGGTCCAGCCATTTCAGAGATTAGCCCAGACAAACAGACCGACAGACAGACAGACAAAAATAGTAAAAAATGTTATTTTGGTGTATGTACCGTATATATATTCATATGCATGTAGTAAAAAACAGTTATTTCAATATTACAAACAGACACTCTAATTTTATTTATATGTATAGAGTATAGATTCATTGACTGCCCGTGGATTCCGAGGTATTATAAATCTTACAGCGCTCCACTAACACTACTATATCGTTGCAAATGTATCCTACTTTTGTATTAATTTGTTATGTATATGAATAACTTTTGTATTGTAAACAGTGGACGTCTTTCGGCTGAAATGATGATGATGATGGTGGTGAATACGATATTTTATTTGATTTCACGTAAACAATTATTTGCGTAAAATGGAATTGTAAGTGAGTGCAAATAGCGCCAAGAAGGATTTTTGGCGGGACTTTTCGAGTGTCTGGACTAGACATTATGTGGAATTTTATTGAGTGTTGAATAAAGTTTTCCAAGAAAGCTGACTAGATTTTCTGTGTGTTATTAATGTACAAAAGAAAAGCCTACAAAAGAAATTGTCGTTCCAAACATAACACGTAAGTAAACATAGAATAGCATTTTTTTTGAGTTGTGAAATCATCCAATGACATCTCCCGCCCTTTCGTGACACACATTTACTGACTAAAACCTTCAGAGGCGGCGTAAGGGGTGGGTGACGTGGACCACCGCCTGCGGCCTCACGTCTCGAAGACCCGCGAACGCAATTATAATTATTCATCTAGCAATAAATAATAAAAAAAAACCGGCTAGCAAGTATCTGGCAATACTAACCTACCACATTCCTTTTTTAATTACTAGAATGAGGATCAAAAATTTTCTCTAAAGATAATCCGTCCCCTTGCGTCATCCTCGGGGGCCTCGCAAAATATATCTTGCCCATATCTTTAGGTCCTGCCCCGCCACTGAAAACCCACTCCTAGTTCCTCCGTTGCCTTTCATTCCAGGATCGCGTTACCCTTTCCGAAAAAACGCCTTGGACTTGGCTAGGATATAAAATCAAAAGACTATAGTCTTCTCTTCGGGATAAATAAAAAAAAGCTTCTGACAAAATGTTGTCACTGTCACTGTCACTGTCAAAAAAAGAATGGTTAAATCGTAAGTCCGTGGCTTAAAAATAACAATTAACTTAATACATACATACTTCGAAGCTATAAAAATAAAGCAAAATAGCCAACAGTAATGAACCGACAAAAAAATATTTATAATGACTATTCATGATAAATTTAAAGCAACCCTGAAATATTTGAAAATTGTGGCGGCAGCTGGCAGTGGTTGTTTTATGGTTTATTATAATATCGGACAAACGTGCAAAACAATCGATAAAGTAGTAAACACACGTGTATTTGAAAGAGAAAAGAAACATGTAGCCGAATATATTTATGTCGATGACCCCTCCTACAATCGAACGTTCCAACTTGAATATGATAAAGCATCGAGACAACCAGTGGGACTTGGGCGTATTTGGAAGAGTTTAAAGCATTCGCTAGCATGGAGACTGTTGTGGTTATGTCGACATGGAAATAAAGATCAACGGAATCTTGCCTTGGAACAACTTGCTGCTTTTAAAAATAATAAAACATGGGACTGCTGTAAACTTGCCCAAGCTATGGATGAAAAGACAGCAGTTCTGCTGGCGTGGACTCGTAATGTCGACCTCCGATATTTCCTACCGCCTCCAATTCATGTACGACGATCAGCACTATCATCAGAACTCATCTCATATAAATTTCGAGACCTCATAACAGCCTTACAATGTATTAATCCGCATTGTTGCATTGAACTCTTCCTCTCAAAATACTTTGCTAATGTACAAGAAGAAGCAATAGAGTCGGACAGTATTCCAGCCAAACCTGACAATATTAATGAAAGAGATCTATGTATATTGTGTATGGATGCTCTATACCACCATATTAGTCTTTTCAATGTAGCAGAATATGACAAGGATCATTCTATTAAAACGTTTGTTCAGATGGGTGGTGTAACAATATTAGCTGAAGCTCTGTTAAGGCATCGTAATGATCCAGATTGTGATCTAGCAGTACTCAAAATCCTTACTATTTTAAGTGTACATTGCAATTTACTATCAGAATTTTATCAAAATGGTCTTCTTGGTGAATTATCAAGACTTATAAGGTCCAAAGATATACGTTTGTCTAGTTCAGCAGCAGTGTGTCTTGCAAACTTGTCTGGAGAGTATTGTTATAGACCTGGTTTATTTCTTCTGCATCCTCTGTATAGAACCACTGCTGCTACTGCTTGCGATACCTTGCTTGTACATGGACTTAGAGGAGGAGTTTTTGTCACATGGAGGCAACGTGACAGGAAATGTGCTCAGCCTGTCGGCATAGTAGATGTTACTATATCTGAGTATGATTGTGACCCTTGTGAGACTATAGAACAACCTGTAAAAAATTATCTTGACCCTGATATGAGACAAGTGGTGGATGATTTGATAGAAATGGGAGAAGAAGTACTGCTATCAGAAATAGAGGTAGTTCTTCATGATATTCCTATTGAAGCTAAGAGAGATTCGGCATCAAGCAAAATATTCACTGCTAGTCATAAACGTCACGCACTCATTCAAGAAGAAGAAGATAAATGTAATTACACAGTCTGTTGGCCAAAAGATTGGCTCCCAAAAGATGTCAGTAACTTAAGAATACTTGGTGTCAATTATTGGAGTTCACTGTCCGAGTGGCTTGAACGCTGTCCAATGCAAACTGCAGACATTGCAACCCGTGCGTCAGAACTGGTTCCTGCCCTCATCAGTGCTGGTGTTGCCTGCAATAACACTCCAGTAGTTTGGTTGGCGCATTCTATGGGTGGATTAATTGTTAAGCAAGTCCTGGTTGAAGCCTCACAAAGCGACCAACAGGCTTTGAAAAAAATTGCTGATAACACTAAAGCCCTTTTGTTTTTCAGTACTCCACATAAGGGTAGTTCTATGGCTGCTATGCCACGAGCAGCTGCTGCTGTATTGTGGCCTTCTAATGATGTGAGACAATTACAGGAGAACTCACCAGTTTTGTTGAATTTACATAAAGCATTCATAGAATTTGCAGATGCCTATAGCTGGGAAACCATAAGTTTCGTAGAAACTATGCCCACATTAGTAACGGCATTCAAAGTTCCTGTTCACCTTGTTGAGTCAAAATCTGCAGACTTGGGCCGTGGTGAATTTTATCAGCTACCTCTAGATCACTTGTCGATATGCAAACCAGCAACTCGCCAGTCTATTTTATATACTACAGTATTAGATGTGCTGCAAAGAGTATCATTAAAACAGGTTGAGTTACCATCTAATGCGTTTAGACAAAGTGTGATAGACACATTCTGGGGCTTAAAAACAAAAGCCGAGGAAGTATTAGAAACTCTAGATGACAATCATGCTCATTCAGGTTTACGATGGACGGAGAGGATATTGTTGAATGCTTTCACTGATGATTTTTCTGATTAATATTAATATTGTTAAATATTTTTTTGGATTGTTTATTATGAATCAATTAGATGTTTATGGTGTTCATAAAAATAGGTGATACTTAAGTAAAAGTCATTACATGTTATAGATGTTGTGGCCAGATCTTAGAATCAATCACTTCATGATGTGACCGGCCATATCATGATGTGGCCAACTAAAACTAGCCAGATTGTTTAAGCGTCAACATTTGATTGTATTTCCATACGTCTGGCTACATCAGTATTGTAGGTAGGATTAATGGACTTTATACAATTTTATGGGACTTAGGGATGACTTTTTTTTACCACCGAGATAAGCATATGCATATAGTGAAACAAAATCATATTTTGATGTAGGAAACATAATAAATTGAGGCACAGTTAAATATTATGTGTTCCAAATGAGGATAGTTTCGATTGCCAAATGAGAAGGTTCTACATATTATATGATGAAATGGTAAGCCCATTTTATTAAATGATTGGCCATACCATGAAGTGATTAATTCTAAGATCTAGCCACGACATAGACAGTTACGTATCACCCTGTTTCTGAAAATAGTCATTAGTCCCTAAAACCTATGTTTTTATTGAATGTTGTCTAATTTTTATTACCTACAGTAGTAGGTAAATTTAATTTAAAGGTTAATGCATTAATTAATGTTATTGTAAAATGAGCCAACAGTATTAGTATGCGCTTTGAACAAGTTTTGATACTTACTATGTAAGAAATACCAAAAAATTGTATAATTTATTATTGAAATAAATTCGTTTGATTGAATATTTGTATTCAAATTCTTACAACATTACTCTTCTAATAATCTGAATTTCTCTCCACAGATAACTATATATTAGTCAGAGTTTCTCTCCACCTATGCTGTGGCGTAGCAAGGTGACCAACGGCCCTGGGGTAAAAAATAAACTAGGTACCTAGTGCCCTCTGGGTCAACAGGAAGTACTCTATGAATTTCGATCTTTCGGAGAGTATCAAAATATTCGTTTTTTTGCGACATAAACGGCCGTATCTTTTTTATTTGTTAACACAGAAGTTTGATTTTTTCACAGCTTGAAGGGACCGCAGACCCTGAGTATATGGTTTTAATTTCAAATCGTTATCGATACCTCCACGCGTTCTCGAGATAAAGGGTCTTGACAGACAGACAGACAGACGGACGAACAACAAAGTGATCCTATAATTAGGGTTCCGTTTCTTCCTTCTGAGGTAGGTACGGAACCCTAAAAAAAGAAAATGTTGGGAAAAAATATAAAACGAAAAAAATATATAGATGTTATTACGTTATAGTAGTAAATTTGAAAGCATATTTAAACTTATTGCATGTAAATACTGAAGGTACTGCCTTTTTTTTCGTGGTGAGAGAATCATCTAATGACATCCCCCGCTCTTGGGCTGAGCGGGAGATAATGTCAGACCTTTACTGACTAAACACCCACTCCTGTTCCTTCATGCCTTTCGCACCGGGACCGAGCTTCTCTTTCGGAGAATCCCTGGCCCTAGTAGGCTTCAAACCCAGCTGGACCCCTGCTGCTGCTGACAACTCCTTGAGGCGCGCAGTCGCAATGCGCGCCGCCGACGACTTGGGCTCGGTCCGGACAGTTACCGGACGGTCTGACAGCGAGCTAGCTACCCATTGCTCGCCGTCCGCAAGCCCGCGCCTACGGTGGCCGGAAATCGGGATCGGAATCACGGTGGTGGCTGGGGCGCTGTGAGCGCCGCATACTGTACTGCCTTTGTCTTAATCAGACTGATAAAAAATGCGAAAGTTTTGACAGATGTTGCTTACTTTTCCAGTCTTAACTACTCAACCTGACGCGTTAAGAGATGTTTGGCACAATGTTATTTAATGACCTGGATTAACATAAGTAGGTACATACTGAAATAATTATTTGTCAGTTAGCTTCAAAGTCGTGGAATAATGAATACAGTAACAAAGTCAAAAAGGTTAGATAGGCATTAACATTTTATATTGTATTCACATTTTATTTTTTATTCAGAAATCGTTTATTTCAAATAATACAAGGTATAAGGGACAGCCCTCCACAAACTTTAAGGGCTTGCTCAGTAGACAAAACTGAACCACCTTCCACAATATTTTTTTTCAGAAAACGATAAAAAAAAATCAGCCTCACCATACAAAATGATAAACTTGATTGGACAATTTGTATGGCGAGGCAGATTTCTTTTTTCGTTTCCTGAAAAATATTTTGAGAAACTATAAAATATTATAACTGTTCTGAACCACCTTGTTCAGTTTCGTCTACTGAGCAAGCCCTTAAAGTTTGTGGAGGGCTGTCCCTTACACCTTATATACCATTTCAAATTTAGGTTTGCAATTGTGAGATCAGTCAAAAAAAGTGAAGCTACATTGCATGGTGAAATGGTTGTTTTTAGAATTCCGGTTAGCAGTTTTCATAATCTGAAGCCAGACTTTCCTAGTCTTTTAAAAATCTGAAAAAAAAAATACTTACTTACAATAAAGAGGCTCGACGTAGATCCGATTTTGCATCCATTTGGGTAAAGTTGGACAATTTTTCATATAAATTACTATAGGTAAGTACCGGGTAAAATGGGGTGAATAAAGACTTAGGGGTGAATAGAGACAAAACTTTAAAGGGTATTTTCTCGATATTTGAATATTTTTTGCAGCATTTAACTATATCAATTTACTAATGACTTGTATTTCTAAAAAATCGATACTTTGTTAGAGGCCGATATTATGGTATCAAAGTGAAAAAACAAACCAAAGTTTCGTCTCTATTCACCCCGTTTTACGTAAGTACCTAGAGTTTCTATCTTCATCTAATAATTTTATTTCACTGTTGAAGTACTTTTTTAATTTTTTTTTCATAATTGTGTTGTAAAACGTATGATAGGTACCTACACGTGACTTGTGTGTCAATATTGATGATTACTATCCCGGCTCTCATAAGACCCTCGCTTTCGGCTCGGGTCTAAATACCGCCTCAGTGGTAACCAACTGTAGGTACACACTTATATCGTAATATAGGTACTATTATTTTCAAATACATTTTTAGTCTTATTCTTTACACATACCTACCTACAATGTCCCTCTTCTTTTTTCGTCCGTGCAATATTTCGTTTAAATGCGTTCCCTCTGAAGATCAGGATGGCGGTGAAGGCACGTGAGCATATTCGCAATATGTTGGTAGTATCATCACCGCACTGATTGGAAAACAAATCCATGTTTTTTCACTACAGCACTGTTTATTTATATGTATCTAAGTATGTACCTATTTACTTTTGTATTTGTTTCTCTTCTTTTTGTCTATTTATTAAGTTGCACCTGCCATGTTATGTTTCTGCACCCCCCTAAGGTCGACTGGCAGATATTGCCTAAGGCAGTACATCTTTGTACAGTTTTTGTGCATTAATTTTTAATAAATAATTAACTTTAATTTAGACTTTCAATTCACAAATATATTTAACTAGCTTCGCTTATGTGGTATCTGGTATCCTAGTAATTTTATAAATGCGAAAGTTCATGAGGATGGATGGATGTGTATGTTTGTTACTCATTCACGCAAAAACTACTAAACGGCTGAACCATTGCAATAAGGTACCTTATAACTATGGTTATGTGGTTTCATCACGTGAGCATTTTCAACCAGTGGGATATTTTTTATTAGAGGGTGGAGCCGCTGGAAGAAGCTAGTCTAATATAGTTTCAAAATATCAAGCATTCACCGCCCCGTGCTCCGCACCCAAGCGCGTGTGCGCATGTTTTTCCGCTTGTAGGCGTGTGATCTGCATGAACGCGCGTGGATACATTATCTATGTGTTACTGTTGGACTGTGCGTGCTTTCTATAAAAACGGAGATACTTATAAGCAAGTCAAGCAACGTTTAAACACGCATTCAAGCGCTAAGCTGCGTGGTGCGTGATAATCGCCTTACTGTTAAGGACCTATTACACTGCGCTGAATATCGCGTGCGATATTCCGACTCGTACTATTTTTTTTTCATTCATAGAAAGACAGTCTAACCCTTATTAGAGTCTGTGCGGAAAGTAAACCATCGTGGGATTTGAGGGCGCTGCTGTAGATAAATATCGTTTTTGTTATGTAAGCAACATTGTGACGTCATTATAGTGCGACTGTTAAATCTTGATATTTTGAAACTATGTTAGACTAGCTTCTTCCAGCGGCTTCACCCTATGATAAAAATTATCCTATTGGCTGAATTTGCTCACCTAATGAAACTGCAAAGTTATAGCTTAAGTATGTGCTATATTATTGCAATGTTTATGTTTAAGTTAAAAAAACTACTAGGCAGTATCTGCCTAGTAGTTTTAGCGCGACACATCCATACATACGAGTACCTCCATCCATCTTCACAAACTTTCGCATTTATAATATTATTAGCCTATTTATTGAACTTGCTCACGTGATGAAACTTAAAAATGGGTAAAAAATAAAAATGGAACACACTACCACTTTCTCGTTGTCTTCCTCAGTACATTTTTCCCTTTTGCTAATCAATGAAAAATATGAACTTAATGACTATGAAAATAAAGTACACTTCAGAATTTGTAATGTTGCTTCGTAAAAATCTATTTAGCCTTTATGGGACCATCTCGCATATAAGATCCTTGGGATCACTTGGTTGTCCGTCTGTTTATCTGTTAAGACCCTTTTACTCGAGAACGCTTGGAGGTATCGAGTCAAAATTAAAACCATACACTCAAGTCTGCGGTCTTTTGAAGTTGTCAGACTTCTGAGTTAACGAAAAAAAAAAGATACGGCCGTTTATGTCACAAAAAAACATATATTTCGATACTCAAGGGAATCAAAGTTCATAGGGTGAATCTCGTTGACCTAGAATCCTGAAATTTGGCATAAATCAAGGTCTCATATAACAAGTACAGGAAAAAATCTGAAAATTGTAAATTTGTAGATCCGCCACAAAAAAAAAAATTGTTTGCAATTCGGAAAAATCTTCGTAACTCAATTCGGGAATTGATTTCATAGGTAAATTTGTACAGAATCTTCAGTGCGCGAGTCCGACTCGCACTTGCCCTTTTTTATTTTAGTTACTGTATCCTTACTCAAGCCTGAAAAGAAATATTCTAAGTTAGTCGAAATGCATTATAAATTTGAAGTATCAATACTCTTTATACTAGCCATCGAAAATATTGACCAAAACAAAATAAACAAATATCGTCATGTTTAAATGAATTTCCGTTTAATTTATATATATTTGGATATAACAGGGACAGGAGTTCACTTAGGAAGTCTAAAAACATTAAAATAAAAGTGTTACGTACCAAAAACACAGCATACCAATGTTTCCCAAGTTCGTGTCTTTGTTTTGATCAATAATGGTGTGATTTGCCATTTGTTATCTTTGGCAAAACTGTAATATATTAAATATTATTTCCCTTGCAGCTCAGTGAAATTTTTTATCACATTTCTGAAGATTTCAATTAAAAATCACAATAAAATAACATAATTAACAAACTCTCTGTCAACATGATATGACGTTTGGCATTTGACGGATGGCAGGGTTGGGTTGCTACTTAAAATCTTTAATGTTGTTTTCACTTTACGCCACGACGGTTCTTTTATCGCACAGACAATACACTATTAAAACGTCAAACTATAGAGTAGACTGTCTTTCTATGAATGAAAAATAGTGGGATCGCACGCGATATTCAGCGCAGTGTAATAGATCCTTTACATCACTGAGTTAGTTAGTTCAATAAGACCAACACTAAATTAGGGGTGGACATGTAAAATATACATCGATGTTTTTTCCGATGCAATGCATCGATGTTAGTACAGTGTATTGAAAAAAAAATCGATGCTTCTAAAACATTCATTGTTTTTTGCTATGAATATGTTCAGACCTTAAAGACACGAGTGAAATTGTATTAAAAAAAATACTTAACAGAAACTCGATTGGATATATAGTTGTTTTGATTTTTCTTTTTAAGTTTGAATTTGCCATCTCCGCGGTTAAGGTTTTTCGTTACGTTTCCAAACCGATAAATATAATATTCCTCAACTTTCACACAACGTCACATAGTCCCAAACTAAAAAGAGCTTGTGCGTTTTATGAGTACTAGACAACTGTTAAACATATCATTATCATTATCGTTCTTCTTGATTGATTAAAAATGATGTCTATTGATTATATTATTATAATATATTCCACAACTATTACACAATGCCGTCTAGTCCCAAGCTAAGCAGAGCTTGTGTTATGGGTACTAGACAACTGATAAACATACTTATTATTTCTAAATACATACACAATAGAGATAAATTACACCCAAACACAACAAATGATCGTGCTCATCACACAAACATTTGTCTTGGATGGGAATTGAATCCACGACATCCGACATAGCAGCCAGGGCCTCTAATCGCTAGACCAAGAGGCCAGTCAACAAATGGTGTTTTATTGGCTGAACTGATTATAACGATTAACGTGCCAATTCACGAAACGGCGTGAAAGTCACTGAATATTATAGTGTACTCTGGTCACTGAAGTGTCAGTCAGTTTTGGTCATACTCATAGATACCATCCACTATCTTATAGTTTGCGTATTCGAAGTATCGAATAAAAAACATCGATATATATTCGATATTAAAGTATTAAAAATACATCGGTTCAATACGATGCATCGTTACTATACATCGAGTGTTTACAAAACATCGATGTATATCGTCCATCCCTACCCCGCGTTCCGAATTGCGTCAAAAGCGATTATATCGCGAATCCGACCAACGCGCAACATCACAAACAGTACTCAATAGTCCTTATATTTTGTGACTATTAAACTGCGGAGAACCTCAAGCGGCGGAAATATAACAACCTTGTCGGCAGTTATATTTTTGAGTCGTTTGGGGTTGAAACTCTTGGGCCGTGGGGTCCGAGTGCTCATACACTTTTTAAAGAACTGTCAAGACGCTTAGTTGACACTTCGCGTGACCCAAGGGCTGGTTTTTACCTCGGTCAGAGATTAAGCATTGCCATTCAACGTGGCAATGTCGCCAGCCTCTTGGACACACTTGCAGTCGACAGCGATGCGGAGGAGTTTTATGACGCCATATTTTAGTAGGGAGAGTAGCCTTTAGTGTGTATAGTTAGGTTAAGCATACTTAAATATATATATACTAGCTTTTGCCCGCGCGGCTTCGCTCCCGCTCTTCCCTACTTCAGCCTACTATACCCTACTCTACCCTACTATACCCTACTCTACCCTACCCTACTCTACCCTACTCTACCCTACCCTACTCTACTCTACCCTACTCTACCCTACCCTACTCTACTCTACTCTACCCTACTCTACCCTACTCTACCCTACTCTACCCTACCCTACTCTACTCTACCCTACTCTACCCTACTCTACCCTACCCTACTCTACTCTACCCTACTCTACTCTACCCTACCCTACTCTACTCTACCCTACTATACACTACTCTACCCTACCCTACTCTACCCTACCCTACTCTAGAGTCTGTCTAATAAGTTAAACGACTTGGGTTATTATTAGGATTTAATGAAATCTGATGTAGTCAACACGGGTTCAATAATCAAGGTTGATTAAGAGATAGAGATCATTGTTTACTAACAGAAGAACCATAAGAAAAGTATCGAATATAAGTATTTTTTAAATGATTAAATATTATACAAAATTCCCAAGTCGGTTGACTTATTAGACAGACTATACTCTACTCTACCCTACTCTACTCTACTCTACCCTACTCTACCCTACTCCACCCTACTCTACCCTACTCTACCCTACCCTACTCTACTCTACCCTACTCTACCCTACTCTACTCTACCCTACTCTACTCTACTCTACCCTACTCTACCCTACTCTACCCTACTCTACCCTACTCTACTCTAATAAACCTCACGGAGCCCGAGACCTTTCCAACGAATGCAAAACCGTGGAAATCGTGCGTTCTGGAGTTATAGCGTCAGGAAGGAAAACCCGACTTATTTTTATAAAGTAGATATATATATTTAATATTTAAGTTTATTATGTATATATTTTCTTGTAATTAATAAAGAATTGTATAAAGTAAAAAAAAACTAATAACTACTAAATTCGGTCGGATTCTCGATATAATCGCTTTTGACGTACATAATTCGGAACTAAGGGCTACACTAAATCTGTCAATGTCAAGTAAGAAGTTTTGACAATCGAAAATGCCTAATATAAATAATGCTCCATAGGAATTAGGATCACATAGGATTACCTTACAGGTTTACTCCATGGTTCCTTGTTGGGATTCACAATAAGTGCACTCTGTAATCTGTGATGGGTATGTATAACTTTACTTGTAATAATGCCAAGTCTAGCAAGGTGCGACGGTGCTGTGTTATGGCCAAAGCGCAATCTATTTATCATATTGGTCAAGTCTCGGCTGGTTTCCTTCAAATTATTGTACCAGGTTTTAACAGGTAATGTTTCTTGAATACTTCCATATCACTTTCCTTTGATGTCTTGGTCGTTCTTCCACATTTCTAATCATAACTTAAATAAATTTAAATTGACAAATTGCAGGAAATCAGTCATCCGGCCTTCACCGGTTTTGCCAACTGCTTCATTACCAGAGATACCTCGGTGAGAAGGAACCCACAGGAAAACAATTTTGATGTGCATAAGGTAAAGTTGATGAATTATTTCCTTGATAAAATACAGAATATAATTTGACGTAAATGAAACTGTAAGGATTTATCAAACTCAGTGAATCAGAAACTTTAAAAAAGGGTTTACAATAAAATTTTTAACACAGGCCGAAATTATTTTGACTTTGACAATTGTTCTTAACTAATTTGGGCACATTGATTTCGAATAAGTATTCGGTTTTAGTCAATCACATCAGGATTTTTCAGAAAATTAAAAAGATGTTTGTAATTCTTTTTGTATGAGGGCGAAATAGCATCTCGTTGGAAATTCCATAATTCCGTTAAAAGACCTTGATACAAATTGGGCGCATTGTCCAACAGAGTTATGGCATATGCCATTGTAAAGGATTTGGTTTGTACTTAAATTGTTTCTTTTAGCAAAAAAAGATGTGCACCTAAGTAGGTTTTGTAGGAAAAAGCAATTGGGCGCCAATTTCTTGGTCAATATTGTAGACAGATTTTAAATAATTTATTTTTATTTGAAAGGGTATACTACCGAAATGGTCCCATAGCAATATTGTTGTCATCAGATGATGAATTTTGGAGATATGGAAGGGAACTCTTCATAGGATCATAGCAGAACTGTCATAACAAGTAAACTATCTGTGTGGGTTTGTTACCGTAAGTCCATTACCGAAAGGGAGGAGATCCACAGAAATGGTCTGATGATGAAGTTGGAAGTTAGGCACCAGAACTCCATAAAAAATCAATAAATCCTAGCCGTATTAGAATTGTCATAAAATGTACTTCGGCTATGTGGTGCTGTTGATCTGGGGCTTAACCCGTTGTATGCCGGAATGCAGATCTACGCGAGACACAATGGCTTTTTAATTGAGACACAATTAAAAAGCCATTGTGTCTCGCGTAGATCTATCTCTCTCAATCTCTAATTACGGCATACGAGAGGTTAAGTCTGCTATTTTTATAAATTCGTCATTCCAACACGATCCCATTGTCATTTTGCTAAAAGTTTGTAATCTGCTAATTCATAATGATCGATCATTGATCGGTCAATGGTCTTGTAATAGAATTGTGGTAGAATGACAATATCGAGCTTATTAAAAGCACTAATTGCGTAATGACGTCGTAATGGTAGGCCACTGATCAAAGGAACTGTCAAAAATTTTGCAGATTACCGCACACGTCAGATATTCATTTGTCATTATGTACAAGATTACCATTCTATGCAATTTCTTTCAATGAAGTGTCAGTGGTTGACCACCGGAAAGTCATAATGACACCATTATACACCGCTAAATTTTAATCGTTTTAATCCCGTGGAGGGTCGATCCGGTACATGAAACACTATCGATTTGCAAAGATAAAATTAAAAAATAAAGTACCTTTTTTTCAAAACTCGTATTCTACTACCTACGGGTCATTGGACTCGCTCAGCTGACGTTTTCATAGAGAAATTAATTTCGTACATGCGTCAATTAATACGAGTTTTGAAAAAACGGTACTTTATTTTTTAATTTTATCTTTGCAAATCGATAGTGTTTCATGTACCGGATCGACCCTCCACGGGATTAAAACGATCAAAAATTAAGGGTGTATTAGTGGATTACCAAAACTTGTCAAAATCAACAATTATGAAATCAATGATAGACCATTCTGACACTATTGTAATAGTAGACTCTAGGCCCTGATCTGATAATGGAGTCGGAAAGTGAAAGGTAAGTAGGCGAAACTAAAACAATGTATGATTACCGTGTCTTGCTTATTGGAGTTAGTGATGAGACGTACTTATAAGCCCTAGTACCTATATATAAGTATTATAAAGCCTTACCGATCCATCCAGTGCGGGAGAAGTCATTGGATGATTTCCACATTTAAAAGAAAAGACTGCTTTTACCATCAAGTTATCAAGGTAAGCAGACACAGATGGTGTCATGGGCAAAAGTTAGTCGAAAATAAACGACACAGAAAGTATTTTATTTCATTATTTTTATTTTTAGACAGTCTTTACTTTTTTTTACAGGTAGACGCACAGTAGGAGGTTGTGCACATACCATTTTAATTATATAGTATCTAGGGTTAGGTAAATAAAGTGTTTATTTAATGATGAAAATCTCAACAGATGTTT
Organism: Mythimna ferrago; assembly: GCA_910589285.2. NCBI lineage: Eukaryota > Metazoa > Arthropoda > Insecta > Lepidoptera > Noctuidae > Mythimna > Mythimna ferrago. The sequence goes on along the minus strand of OU342673.1, from coordinate 11,020,322 downwards.
TCAATGCACTTCATAGTTTAGTTCAACGAGATATTGAGAAAAAAAATACAAGCATGCGCCAATGTATATACATATAAATATAGCATTTGCCGCACGATTTCGTACCAATGAAATTGAACAACCTGTATTCGGAATATTCGCATTTTGTATCTTAACATATTAAGGTAAGATATATTTAATAAATTAAGATGTTATGTTTCGGTAAATTTCTCATATCGCTTTCTATCTTACGATACAGAAATATGAAATATAATATGATATTCGTCGTGTGTAATGATCGAGTGAATTGTATGGCGACTTGGCGAGCGATATTGTACCATAAGATAAAATATTATAGTATCTTAGCCGTGTGTAGCGCCCTTAATAGGATGCCAATTGTATTCTTTCTCATAACAGTCACAATGACAATTCCAATAAGTAAGACATGATTACGATACTTTGTTTTGTGTCCGAATTTTCCTGCCTAACTTCCACTTTCCGGATCCATCACACATCAGTTCAATGGTACCTTATGGACAAAGAGCATCTCATACCATTTCTGATAAGCCTAAACACGACTACGATTCATTAATTTATTATGGAGTTATGGCCTACCTTCCAACCTCATCATCAGACCATTTCGGTGTACCCCTCTGTCTCTTCCTTTCATCATTCATCGACTACATCTATCAAGAAAGTAATTTTACTTGATATGACAGTTCTGCTATGGTCCTATGAAGAGCTCAGTTCCATATTTTTGAAGTTCATCATCAGATGATGACAATATTTCTTTTAAAACAGTTCGGGAGTATACGCATTCAATTAAAAAACAAAATTTGTCGACGGTTAACCGAAAAATCTGTGAATATAGGTGCATTAAAAAAAACATACATCTGAACATATAACCCCTTCTTTTCTTAAGTCGGTTAACAAGGGTAAGATGGTAAACAACAATACTAACAATGTTATAGCAGCATTACTTTGCAGTATATATTTATAGCAAAATAACCCCATGGATTTTTCACAAAAATTAGTATTACAAGTCTATTCGAAATTCGAAGTGATCCCATCTCTGTTGGTGGAAGAGGCCATGCTCCATACATTTTTGCCCAAGGTTCATTCTTAATATTTACTTCCTTTTATTAAGTATATCGATAGAATTAATACTGTGGAATATATACTACATGTAACAGATTTATCTATTTGGACGAATATAGTTGGCTGATATGTGGAGATCTCAAAATAATACGCATGCTATTGGGTCAGCGGTCCGGATTCACAAAGACAGTCGAGCATGAAATCCACATTACGTGAAGAAAGAATGGCCAGCCAGAGACCGACTCGTGCCAGGACACAAAAATGTGCAACATGATGCATTAGTTGATCCAAAGTTAGTTCTTTTGCCTCCTCTTTACATCAAATTGAGACTGACGAAACAGTTTTTCAAGGCATTGAATAAATGAGGTGACTGTTTTAAATCCCTGTGCAAAAAAATTACTACTTTTGGAAGCGAAACTAAAGGAAAGAATTTTTGTAGGTCCTAAAATTCGAACTTTAAAATTCAACAGATTGTTCCAAAATACGTTGACCGAGGATGAATCTGCAGCATGGAGTTCTTTCGTAACGGTCATAGACGGTTTACTGGGAAACGACAAGTCTCCAGACTGTAAAGAAATTGTAGCCAACATGGTTGAGAATTATAAAAAACTAGAGGATGCAGTATAAGTGTTAAACTGCATTTTCTCGATTCTCACGTAGAAAATCTTGGGGAAGTCAGTGAGGAAAAAGGAGAGAGGTTTCTCCAAGAGACGTTATCAAGGAAAATGAGATGTGAGAATGGTGGCAGATTACTGCTGGACATTGAAGAGGGACTCACCAAATGAAGTACTCAAAAAGACAACAACAAAACATAGTTTTCAGGGAAAAAGAGAAAGATTTCATTCAAAAAAACCAATGCTTGTGTAATGTACACATTATAACTCTATTTTGCGATGTATCTTTCAATTTGTATTATTTTTTTTATAATAAATATTTTCCCAGTACTTATGGTAGTGAAATGATAAATTAAAAAAAAAATCCTATTTACACACTTTTCTTGAAAACCTGACATGCTGGAAATAAACTAAGCACAGATTCGTGATCAGCATACCCCTATTACATACACCCATCAGACCAGAAACACTTTTTTGTGAAAAAAAAAAATGTAGGCCTGTGTAATTTGTTGATTAAGTAACAATGCCTGATAACTGCAGTGAATATAGTACATGTATTTTGCAGAACAAAGTTTTGAGCGAATTTTCCATGTGGGTCATATACATATATCTAAATTATTATTTATGAGATTTTTCAATACCTTTACAGGATGTGAAATACACTGATAAGAGAAGGAGTAACATGGCCATAGACACTGTTTTCTATCTTCTGTTTCGAGCAACCTTTTGTGACATTGTTGGGGATTTGCCATTCAAGAGGTCCTCTCCTGTTGTTAGAGGCCCAGGAGTTCTACGTACAGAAGGTATAATTTTATTTATTATTTTTCTATTATTTGCAGCAATTAATTTAAGACAGAATCTCTCTCCAAGTAGGATATGTCTCAAAGATAAGAGCATAATTTTACTCCCCACTTCCATGGCCCTTATCGGAGTAGAGCACATCACCAGAAATTGATCTCAAAGCCCTGTTCTGCAATAGATCTTGTTTATTTACATGAGTACTATTTATATACGGGTCATTCCATAAAAATAGGGCGATTTATGAACTTATTTTTGCCCCAATTAGATCGCTAATTGCTATTTATGGTAGATATTTAAATCATTTTACTATAACTAAAAGGGCCAGTCACTTAATTTAGTATTTTACGAGAAATTCAATGTTTCATAAATTTACGGGCCTAGGGCCTATTGAGAAAGTTTTTAGGTGCGTAGAAATTGATGAGGATGATAAATAATGTAAGAAAACAATCATGTAGACAGTTTTTCATTTATTTATTATCACAAATGTTAATACAATAACAATAAATCATAATAACCAAGTTTTTAATACAGCATTTGATGTCTTTCAACATTTGCCACAACAATTGACTTCTTTAAAGCTATTTCTTATTTAGTCAATTTTGGCTTCTTTTTTAGATGATGGCGTGTCTAAAAAACCAAAATTATTAATCAATTATATGCGCAGTCCTATAATAAATGGCAAGGGACTGACGCACTAGGAACCGTCGATTCTAACAATATAATAAAAATACACCAATTTAATTCCTAATAGCTATATAACTGTAATTTTCTACAGAAACAGACTCAAAAATGAATTGTAATTATCAAAAGTTAAACTAATAAATATCATTATTTTTTAATAAAATTACCTAGGGCCTGACACAGTGACTGGAAAACACGTGAATGCACTGAAGCCGTCGCGTATACAATGTAAAATAAAGTATCTGACATCCGTATTTTATTTTTGCTACTAACTTCATGATACAAATAAAAATAAAAACTTGTCATTAATTCTGTAGGTCTTTCATTTAGCGCGAAATTTTAAATTTCGTTAGCGAATAGGGCCTGATGCATAAAGTTGTGGACAATATGTTGATTTAGGATTTTTCAAATAATTTCACTAAAAAGTCAATCAAACTTTGATAATAGTTGAATTGTTTTGTGTTTATTTGTTTTATTAAGGTTTAAAAGTTATTAACTTAATGGTTTTCGAAATTTAAATCATCAAATACTAAAATTTGGTGGATGGACAAGGCTAGGGACTGACTTTTGTATTATTTAAGGAAGAATTTAAACTACAATAAAATACTTTTTCGATATTTCTGCAAGTGTATATAAAGGAACACCCTTACTTAGCTCTATCAACATTATTGTTAATGCAATTGATTTATAAAGTTGAGCGAAAAGTTCTGAAGACATAGAGTTGCCCAATATTTATGGAATCACCCATACACAAGTGAACTATAATCAAAATGACTTCTAACTATACTTTTATATAGAATTGACAATATTTTCGGGTTTGCTCCCCATGAGACACTTGCAAGACATTTAATTACATTTAAGCTTTTTAAAGCATTCTTTGATATGTATTTAACGTTTCGATTCTGAGGATTTAAGTAGGTATAAATATAGATAAATGGAAAGGTTGCTTATTTTCGATGTTTACAGACTACTTTATAAAAAAACTTCTTATTTACATTCTTAGATACATACCCTATAAATAAAACGCTCAATATTATAATAATCTATGCGGACTTTTAATAAGTGTTAACCGAATGGTGCGAAATTACGTGCGAACATAAAGCGTTCGCTTGGGGTTTTAGGGGTGTTTCTCAAAAGTTAATTTCCTATTGCTAAGCCTAAATTTTTTTTTGAATTTACTAAATTTATATATTCTCCGTTTCAGACTACTCTTGAATTAGTGTTTTCATTACCAAAAGCACCTTGAACATCCAAAAATACACAAACAGTGTGTAACTTTCTCTCTTTTACACGTTTCAGGTCCGAAATTAAGGAAGTGAAGCTGTCTGCACAATTTCGCCCTGGACGAAATCCATATTGTATGTAGCGACATCTATAGCGCCACATAAGAACTACGAAGAAAATACGAAATCCTGCATCGCGCAATCAAAGTTCTCCGCGCGATTTGAACATATACGACAGCCTGAAATTATCTATCGGGCAGTCGCCCAACAGACTATAACACCTGTTCACTAAAAAGTCAATCAAACTGATAATAGTTGAATTGTTTTGTGTTTATTTGCGTAACGTTTAAAAATTATTAACTTAATGGGTTTCGAAATTTAAATCATCAAATACTAAAATTTGGTGCATGGACATGGCTAGGGACCAGACTTTTGTATCATGTAAGGAAGAATTTAAAATAAAATACTTTTTTGATGTTTCTGCGAGCCTATATGAAGGAACACCATTATTCAGCACTATCAACATTATTGTTAATGCAATTGATTTAATTTTTTGAGCGAAAAGTTCTGAGGACATAGAGTTGCCCAATATTTATGGAATCACCCATATGGGAAATTATTTCAACCAGGTGTTATGTCTTTCCGAGATAACAAGCTCATTTTAAATTCAGACCATGTAAAAGGATAGCAAAAATTTTGAATTTAGATTCTCATTATATAACACGAAAATATTGCCTAAATTGCTATTGTCCGATAATTTATCTAGAAATTGAGAAATAAACTCATCTTTATATGATTTATTGCACACTCTTATACCTTTGAATATTTTAAGAAGATCTTACTTAAAGGAGTAGTTCTGTTAAAAGTGTTACATAAGTTATCCCAACCTATTCTTTTTTGTTCCCATATGGTTCTTTTTAAGTGCATCTTTTCTTTTATTCCCTTCTATGAAGTTTCAATGCATTTTAAGAGGCAATTATGGTGCATTTCACGTAAGAATTCCTTTCGTCGTAATGTTGTGTTGGCTCCCCTGTCTGTCTACAGAAAAAAAAGAGTTGCCTACTCTAGCAAAATTGTTGCACGAAATGCGAAACGAAATCGATTTTAACGGTAGTCGCAACAATTAATGGAAAATTATGAGAGGTAAAAAAAAGCAGGTCTAAAAGGAATGTGTTAATAGAGAGGTGCTAATATTAAGTTGGTGTCCTAATATTAAGTAATTTTATTGCTAAAAATATAGCAACACTTTTTTCACAAATGCTATTCCACCAAGGAGCTAGAAGTCTGCTTTTGAAATTATTTGGTTTATTAAATTTGAGAATTGTAATATCTTTTAAAGTATCCAGTTGAGTACAAAAATCAGTATAGGTTGAAATAGGATACAATTTTAGGACTAAATCATTAAATATTGTTTTGAAAATAGTTTTATACTTTTTCCAATCTGCTTTTTTTAAATAAAGCTAAACAGGGGGTTTAATATGATATTTATCAATATGTAGTAAAATCTCTGTTACTGTAGGGTAGTGATAGCTGCCCATAGCGTCATGCACAGATCACTCTCATATTGGTGCGAGGTTAGTACTAATATAGCTAACATCAACTGCAGGCGGATTTCGTCTCGGGTTTTTAACAGTTATAAAACTAGTAATTTAAAATACATAAATCTAAGTCATCAATGACATTAATAAATCCTGACCTCTGCTTTTAGTAGATAGACAACCAAATGCAATGTGAACCAAACCAACCTAATGCATTAAACTCACCACTGACAAATATAGGCTTTGGAAGATCACTGATTACATTACGCAGACTACTGATCCGTATATGCCCACTAGAAGGAGGACAGTATACATAAAGGAAAGTCAATCAAGCTACCATTCACGGTAGATAAAGACAGAGCAACAGTTTGAATGTTTTCATAAAATTTGTGTATAAAACTTAGTACTTTAAATATGGTTTAATCAATATTGCTCGGCATTATGAGTATTATTGGAATTTTTATTGTAAATATTTTATCCAGGTATTCTAAAACTATTGTCTTCAAACCATGTTTCGTATAATATTTTGGCATTTGCTTATTAACCTTTTGAATGTTTTAAGTTACACAGTTCGACATAAACAATTGTCTTTCTCTTGTGTCTCTAATTACGGCATTCGATGAGTTAATTTAATACGCAAATGTCAAAATATTGTTTTTGTAATATTAGCACTTTGAATATTATACTGAACAATATGAAGCTTTGTCTTTGTTTGGATTCAAGTAACCATTACATACTTAAGATTTTTAAGGAGTGTTTCTTTAATACTGTTTACGTTGGATATTATCTCCCTTATAACCCAGTTCCACCAACGTTTGTACCAGGGCCTTAAGTACATCGTTTTTGGCAACTGTTTGGGCTTTAATGACACCCTTAGGAGGGACATCTTTAGATTTATTTACACTTTGTACAGGATTAGATTCAAGTTTGGAGGTACACACGTAAATGAAACACTCGTGGATATCGGAAATGCCTTCTATTTGTAGTTACTAGTAATAAACACATGTCAGGTCAAAATTATAGACGGAGTTCACCATCAGGTGCGATGTACGCAGGCTTCATGCGGTCGGTACTACTGACCGTCACACGTTTATCTGCAATGTCAATGTCGAGTAACTTGTCGGTCCATGACATTGCAGGGTCACAACCTTGTAGGGTCTAGTGTAGGGCAGCTGCAGCGCACGGCGAATAGCATCGTCTCGCAGGAGAACATGAGAGGCATTCTGAAGATCCTATGTCGGCGCCGACGTTGTCGTCTCCCTTTACATGCCGTATGTCGGTAGTAAATTGGGAGATAAAGGTGAGCTGATTGAGTTGGCTGGGTGGCAGCTTTTCTCTGCGTTGCTTGAAGGCATACAAAAGATGTTTGTAATCAATATATATTGTGGCGTGTTGCGCCTCTAATAATCTGAAGCCAACCACTTGCTTTGCTGAAGAAAGCAAGTAGTTGCCAGCCCTGTTCGATTTGCTGCTGTAAGCACGCGCCCAGCTGTGTGCCAGAAGCATCTGTGTACAACGTAACGCCAATGCGGCGTTATGTACAGGATGTTAGGGATGTCAGAATTGCAATAAAGTATCGATATATATCGATATTTTTGAAAATATCAATATCGTTATCGATGTTTTTATTTAAAAAAAAATATTTAAAAATATCGATATATCGGTACGATACGAAAAAAAAATGGTCTAATCTACTTCAGTCATCTTAGGTAGGTACATTACTTACTAGATAAAACTGACTGGCCTGTTGGTCTAGTGGTTAGTGACCCTGACTGCTATGCCAGAGGTCGTGGGTTCGATTCCCACCCAGGAAAAATGTTTGTGTGATGAGCATAATCATTTGATCTGTGTCTGGGTGTAATTTATCTATAATATGTATGTATTTAGAAATATATAAGTATGATTATCAGTTGTCTAGTACCCATAACACAAGCTCTGCTTAGCTTGGGACTAGACGGCATTGTGTGATAGTTGTGGAATATATTATATTATTATAATCAATAGACATCATTTTTAATAAATCTATTAATTATTTATTAACTGAACTAATATTTATCTGATACAGACATAAGAAAAACTCTTTGATTTATGTGCTCGGCTGTAAGCCGACTTCTGTTATTGGGTACTGCGAGACAACCAGCAGCCGTTGCAGCCACAGAACACAGGAATCATACAGTAGATAGAAGGAGTAAGTAGGCAGGGCGCGCGTACCCCGAGTTTTGCGATGTACCGCTTATGTTCCATTGCGCATGCGCTGCGCACATCAGTCTAGTTACGGTCACCACGGTGATAATAACTAGATAAAAAAATATAAAAATGCCCATCTGTGCTGTTTTGGAGTGCAAATATGACGGAAAAACCAATAATTTATCTTAGGTATATCCTATCATCGGTTAGCCCTGGTTTATTTTATTTTGATTATTTTTGAAAAATAGGTTCTTATAAAAAAAAAACAAATAGAAGTTGACTTTATTTTGTACAAAATAAGGTCTAGATTCAAAAAAATATTCTAGAACTTTCAAAAAATGTCACTGTCAGCTGCTCAATTAGAGATTACCATTATCGATAGTGAGTTATCGGTATTGCAAAATTATAATGTTTTTTGTTGTATCGGGAAAGAAAATACCCAAGTGCTTCGACGAAATTATAAACGCAGACTATTTTAATTTTAGCTAAATAACTCGTAAATGAAATGCAAACAGGGTTAAACTTTCCATGGGTTCAAAATGTAACTGTCGTGTTATTTTGTGACTTCATATTTCCTAAAGATCCAGACAGACAGGGAGGAAAAGTTGGTTTCTTACAAAAACTAGCACAATTTTCACAACACAGCAGTGCCAAACCTTGAGCTCTGAAGAACTTCTAGATATTGGTAGAAGAAAAAGAAGTCACTTTATTAAAAATCTGGTTATACCGAACCCTAGCAGTCTCGAAGAAGGTCTTGACCTTCTGCGAGGAAGAACTGTAACATCTTGTGTTACAGTTCTACTCAAATCTGTATGGACTCTAAAACTAAATTTGTAGTTAGCCAAGAAACACCCGGCAACGTTTAGTTTAAACTGACGTAAAAACTTACGTGTAGAAGTATTATTTAAAACTTACGTATGAACAAATTAATTATTGTTTATCAGTCAGTATTTTTCATTTTACCTGTTTTTTACGTATCTATTTTATTAGTTAAACTATTTTTTTTTTACTTTCATTTTCAAAAAGCAAAAAACAGCGACAATTCATTGTTGTCACTGTTATTCGTTCTAATTGTTTTTTAGCATCAAAAGAAACCTTTAATTTCAATTATGCGTGATTTCATGGTTAATGAAATCGCTACAAGCCCCTTATATATACAGTTAAAAATACGTAAGTATTTTGTTTTGTAATTTATCGACTCCTGCTATTGACTTTATTTTATTTGAAAATAAAACGCAACATCGATAAAATAAGCTAACGCCATTGGTACATCTCTAGAAAATGACGTTTAGCAATGACTTTATTTAAGAAATATTAATCTTATTACAAGTAAATAGAGCACTAAATTGATTGCTTATATTATAGAGACATCTAGCGGGGAATAGTGGAAATTGTTCTTTTAATTATTCTATGCGATGTAATACGTTAAAGAGTAGATAACAAACAACTCTGATACCAGTGACATATGGTTTATTTTTTAAAACGTAATGAAGGATAAACTGCCTTCTTTCAATCTTAGTATTATGAAATATGTTATAGCTGTCTTTGTGTGAGTTTGGGTACGCTGGTCCCGATACAAATGAATTGCCATGCGATTTCTATCTACATTCTTCTGTTCTGTGGTTGCAGCAAACTTAAAAACCAACATAAGTACCAAATTAAAAAGAAGAATCGAGTCGACGAAATAAAACCAAAAAAAAAATATCCTTTTTGATACAATTTCGATCTTGGACATTTGATATCGATACCTATATCAAAATATCGTTATAAAATATATCGCCCAAAAATATCGATGTATCGAAATGAAAATATCGATGTATCGATATTTATTCTACAAGCCTAGGATGTGTTAACCTGGTGACCTGAGAGAGGCTGTCCTTGCATGCAGTGAAGGCGTGCTCCAGTTCAGGGGTCTAGGGCATGGACTTGGCTCCCTTATGCTTCGTAGCTGTAAGGAAGTCAATGAGCCGAGTTTGAGTCTCGGCGGCATTGGGCAGAAACTGTCGATAGTAATTCATCATGCCCAAGAGCCTGCGGAGATCTTGGGCTGTATTAGGAAGGGGGAAATCTTTCAAGGCTTGGACTTTTTCTTCCGGGGGACTTATGCCTTCACTGGAGACTTTATAACCGAGGAAAATAACCTCAGATGTACCTAGCACACACTTAGTTGGATTAACTACTATACCGTAGTTAGCCAATCGTTCAAAGAGCCTGCGTAAGTGGTTACAATGCTCCGTAGCGTCTATGCTAAATATGTATTAAAATGTTAGTAACATATGGGAAACAAAAATTGGAAAACAAACCCCGGACAATTTCATCGATGAAACGCTGATATGTTTGTCCAGCTTTTCTAAGACCAAACGGCATATAGAGTAATTCATACAATCCAACGGAGGTATTGTAATGGCAGTTTTGCAGACGTCAGCTGGCTCCACCGTTGTTTGTTGATATGCCTTAACTAAATCAATAGTACTGAAGTAAAAGTGTGACCAAAATCCCCATGGCGCACTAAACCGGATAGGTACCTATCCGGTTTAGTCCGAGCATTCAGCGCTCTATAATCACCGCAAGGACGCCATGAAGAGACTTTCTTCGGGGCTAGATGCAGTGGCGAGGACCACGGCCTCTTAGAAGGGCGTGCGGCTATATCCTCAAACTCTGTGCTGGGTGCAGTCTAGCGCGAGGCGGCGCGCTTTAGTGCGTCGGGAATGTTTGCCGCGGCTCACACGGATGGCTTTCACGCCATCATGCGTAAGAAAGCGTTTTCCTTACTGCAACGTTTGCGCAACAGTCGTAACAGCATCCTGAAAATGATTGCTGATAGGCCGGATTGCCCCATCCAGAGACACTGGGTGGAATTAGCTATAGGTTACTAACAATGCTAATATAGTATATAAGCACTTTCTGTTACTAATACACTAACAATTTATGGACTATTGGGTCTGAAATAAAGAAATTTTAATTTTTAATTTTTTTTTTTTAATTTAGACACCATGGGTAGGCCGTCGCGCGTCGGTCGTCTTGATGCACTGTTGTGCTTCACCTCACGATGGATGCCAGAGGGCAGGTGAAACTGGAAATACAGAAAAAAAAATTATGAAATCAGTTTATGAAATTATATTAACACGTTCATTGCCGCCGACACACCTAATGTGTTCTTGCGAATCTCTATAACTATGCCTAGAACACGAGGCGTGCCCTGAATGTTTCAGTGACATTTCGAAAATTAGCCAAAATTTTCTTTTGGAATTCTCAGTACATAACCTAAGGATTTTTGAGGTGGCCCCCGGAAAAATCTCTTAATTTGTGTTTTTTTTTTTTAAGTGATTATGTAATGCTGAGAACCCGCCAGGCGTGTCCACCTAAACAAGTTAATCATAGATTGTCAACCTTTGTACTAAGACGTCAAATATACCTAGCTAAAATAATGTGCATATATACAAAAATCAATAAAATATGAAGATAATTTATTGAATGTCAAGTAGCTACCTACTTGACATTCAAATTCATATTTAGTGAAATAAAAGGTGATAAAAATATATTCTAGGTGACAAAATTATGGCTAACATAAGTACTTTTATGAAACATTTTGTTTTTGTAGTAAAAAAATACGCTATCTTCAACTAAAATCAAATCGATTATTGCAAGTTTAACGATACCTTCGTTCCGTAAACTTGCAATAATTGACTTATCTAAGTGAATGTTATGAAATATTTCAAAATAACCACAAAATGTTTATGATCTCTTATAAAATTACGATAATTACTTACTTAAAAAATGTATTTTCAGACATAATTCTAGGTTAATTAAGGTTTCTCCCTACCGTATTTGAATGACCTTTATTCTTGTTCAGCGAATGACAAACTAACTAATACTCATAGCTAAACCGAAAAAAAGACAGATTTAGAATTTAACTCTATCGAGGTGCCACTGGACACGCCTAGCGTGTCCGCGTGGCTTTATAGGGCGGCATCGCTATGAACTTCAAAAAAATTGTGGTGGCAGTGAACGTGTTAATCTTCTTCTTCCTGCCCTTGTCCCATTTTATTTGGGGTCGGCGCAACACGTTTTTTTCTTCCATTCTGTCCTGTCACTCGTCACGCTATCACTAACTCCCTTTTCTTTCATGAACGTGTTAATAAATTATGAAATTTAAAAAAAGAACGGTTTTTACGCTGACTTGGTTCAATTTGGCTACGGAGGCTGGACGGAGTTACTGATCTCACTGATCAGTAACTCCGCAGCGTATTACTTTGTTTCTGCATCGGTCGGTAGGTATATTGTAAAATTGCCGTTTAGAGAGGAAGATCCAAGTTGTAAATATAGAAATTCACGAGATGTTGCCAAGAAGAGTACCTATTATCTTTAGAAAATCGTTTTGTAAAAGTACCGGATTTAAAAACTAAATATTCTGAAGTTATTAATGATAATTTAACACTCAGTCATATGGTAATAGTACCTGAAAAAGAAATTATAACACAGAAGCAGTATGTACATTCAGTCAAAAAAGTATCGGGAATGGATGATTTGTTTATGGTTCCAAATTCAAATTTTAGATTTTTTTGTTGTTGCTAGATTGGCACAACTGTTTTCCATTTTGGCGCGGAGTTTGAGTTGCATCTGTTATTTATATTAAATACAGTGCTGTTTTAAGTTATATCATATCTAGTGTGTATTGCGAATTTCATAATGGACAAAAACATCGAACAAAGAGTTTGTCTTAAATTTTGCATCCCCAATAGAATTTCGTGTTCGGAGTCACTGAAAATGTTACAGAAGGCTTACGGTGAATCGACTTTATCGAAAACACGTGCTTATGAGTGGTACAAAGCATTCAAAAGCGGTCGAGATGTGATGGAAGATTTGCCTCGCTTTGGTAGGCCATCAACCTCTGCAACTGAAGTTAACATCGCAAAAGTGAAGGAAATAGTGACTGAAAATCCTCATTCAAGTTTGAGAGAGATAGCCGCCGAACTTTCTGTATCTCACGAGTCGATCCGTACCATTTCAACTAATCATTTGGGTATGAAACTTGTTGCCGCTCGGCTAGTCCCAAAAGACTTGAATTTTCTCCAAAAACTCAATCGCATGAGAGTCGCTGAGGACATGCTAGAACGAGTCAATTCTGAATTTCTGACCCAACATTCATGAAACGCATTGTTACTGGCGACGAGACGTGGGTTTACGAGTTTGACATGCAAACATGTCAACAAGCTTCGGAGTGGCGCCTTCCAACTGAACCAAAACAGAAAAAACCACGCCAAAGTCGATCAAAAGTCAAAGTCATGTTGACTGTTTTCTTTGACTATCGCGGTGTTGTGTACTCGGAATTCTTACCGGAAGGTCAAACGGTAAATAAAGAATATTATTTGAGCGTTGCAAATTTGACGAAAAAGGCCATTTTGTGGAAAGAAAGTTCTTGGACTTTGCACCACGATAATGCGCCTTCGCACAAAGAATTTTTGACCAGACACTCAACAAATACCATCGAGCAGCCACCATATTCGCCAGATATGGCTCCAGCCGACTTCTATCTTTTTCCAAAACTCAAATTACCACTTCGTGGCACCCGTTTTCAATCTGTAGAAGACATAAAGGAGAATTCGCGGCGAGAACTGCAATTTCGGAAACAGCGTTTAAAAAGTGTTTTGATGTTTGGATTATTCGTTGGCGTAAGTGTATATACTTTGAAGGTGATAAAATAAATTTGAATGAATAACAAAAAAATTGTGTATTATTGATCTTTTCCCGGTACTTTCTTGACAGAGTAGTATATTTACCTTATTAAGAATATGTTAGAAACGATAAAACGACTACCGAATTCCGGGTCGTTTTTAAATTCGAACCGGAATGCTTCCAGTCAGGTTAGTAACGGTGCTTCACTTAATAACAACCTCATAGGGCCATCCTTACAAGTCTTAGGCACATTATTATGAGGTGGAGACTTCACCCTATCTGTTTGGTAGCTGACATCGTCTAGATGTATCTGCAGGTGAAAGTGACTAAACAAGATGCAGACTAGCAATGGTTGGTGTGGAGAGCTGACTGTAAAGAAGACATACAATATTTACGATTAGGAAGAGTAACTTTTGGAACTGCCTCTACTCCATACTTAGCAGTAAAAACGCTTCACCAAGTCGCTTATGACGAAGGAACCGATTCCCGTTAGCATCTGAAAAAATATTAAGGGACTTTTACGTTGATGATTTGCTGTTTGGTTTCCATTAATTTTTGAAAAAAATTCATGAATACCAAACAGCTATAGAAAGCAACCTAGAACTAAAAGAAAATAAAAACATCAAAATACTGGGACTTCCCAGGAACCAACGAACGAAGATGATTTCGAATACTCCGATCTGTTACCACCGATCAGCGAACCTGTAACAAAAGGATGAGTTATTTCTGATATCGGTAAGCTATTCGATCCGATGGGATGGATATCGCCGGCAATTATAAAAGCTAAAATAATAACTCAAATCTTTGGCTTGCATGCAGGAATAGAATGGGATGAGAACTACCATCTAACCTCTTAACACGTTCACTGCCACCACAATTTTTTTGAAGTCACAGCGATGCCGCCCTTTATAGCCACGCGGACACGCCAGGTGTGTTGGCGGCACTGCATCTTGTTAAACATGGATACGCTAGGCGTGTCCAGTGGCACCTCGATAGAGTTAAATTCTAAATCTGTAATTTTTTCGGTTTAGCGATGAGTATTAGTTTGCCATTCGCTGAGAAAGAATAAAGATGATTCAAATACGGTAGTGAGATTTAACCTGGAATTATGGCTGAAAATAAATTTTTAGGTAAGTAATTATCGTAATTTTGTAAGAGATAATAAACATTTTGTAGTTATTTTGAAATATTTCATAGAGTCTGCCTAATATAAATGATAAATGATGGAAATATACTGAGCGGGTGGCGCAATAATGATGACCCAGGTAAACGTACTGTACGGTGGTTGACCCGTATATGCTCCCGGGGGCAAAGATAGGGGTTAGTAGGATATAGATGAAGATGAGATTAACAAGATAATAAACAATATTCAACTTATTAACTATATGACAGGGATAAGGATTAGTAATAAGTGAGTGACAATATTTAGAACGATTACAAGTAGTTGCTAGAACTTAGATCGGGAAGGGAAAATACGCGAAAAACAGGGGACGAGGCCCTATCTTCTGTTTGCAAACACTGGCTCTAGCCAGATCCCAAAAACCTTATTAAATCTATTTAATAAGGTTTTTGGGATCACTTTTCACGGATTGACTAAATTGTCCTTTTTCCCTAAGATCACAAAACTCACTCACTGCACTTTTCACTCTGACTAAAGATTGCCTTTTTCCCTAACCGCACTACACTCACTTAAAATATTCTCATTCCCGGGATGTGAAGAGAACGCGGTAGATGCCTCTCCAGCAGGCATCGAAGATTCGCGACGTGTTGAGCGCCTGTAGCGCCGCCAACAGTATACCGCCGCAGTTATCAGGATTCCAAAGATTAGAGCATACAAGACGCTATAAAGTTGTACGTCGTGATAGGATATTTTATCACTCCAAGGTTCAGTTTGTTTCAGGATCTCAATCTTTTTCTGTATATCTTCAAAATGTCGCAATATTTCAGAATTATTAGGATTAATTTCAGTGGATTCAGAGATAGATATGTTGAAAATATGATTAATAGGTGATATTTGTGACGCAATCAGTCTTGCACCAATATTTATTTTGCTAGACAGCCTTCTATTGGAATGGACAACGAAATTGTCCGTCTTTATCATACAGCCTTCCTCCACATTCAACAGACCTGCATTTATCAATTTAATGGCGGTAATTTCACCGTCAAAGAGAAGTTTGAAGTTGCATTCATTGCAACAAAAATAATAATATTTATTATCCGCTGTTAATTCCTTCCAAATGTTTTTGCAAGGGGTTCCTATAGTTTCACAGGTTCTTGTGTGTGGGACCGTTTCACACAAGCTGTGATCATCTTTTAAGATATTTATAGGGTTTTTTGTATGACATAAAATCGTCATAGGATTTTGTCTTACACAAGACTGGAGATCAGCAATAAATTATATTCATATTTTATTGATTTTTGTATATATGCACATTATTTTAGCTATATTTGACGTCTTAGTACAAAGGTTGACAATCTATGATTAACTTGTTTAGGTGGACACGCCTGGCGGGTTCTCGGCATTACGTAATCACTTAAAAAAAACACACAAATTAAGAGAATTTTCCGGGGGCCACCTCAAAAATCCTTAGGTTATTGCTAGAGGATTATGTACCCAGAATTCCAAAAGAAAATTTTGGCTAATTTTCGAAATATCACTGAAACATTTAGGACACGTCTAGCGTGTTCTAGGCAATGACAATGTAGTTCATGAATCTATACCTAAGAAACATGTTTTTTTCAAACCTATTAACCTGACTGTTATCGAGGGGTAGGCTTCAGAAAGACACTGTTTTATGGCATTGCTCGGGTGCTTGGGCCTTAAAAAGGCACGACGGCAGCAGCGCAGCAGTCGTGCTGCTTTGTTATTCCATTTAAATAAAAAACGCGTGGCTGCTGCGCTACACCCGCTCTGCAGTCGCGCGGCACGCTACATTGATATATCTAAGGAATAACAAAGCAGCGCTGCAGCCGCGTTGCCGTCGCCCGGGACGTTGTGGGCTGTGGCTAATTTGAAGGCGCCTTTAAGCTACGCCACATTGCTGCAATGGCGCGGCGGGTTATGATTGACTAGACTGCTATAAACTATTGGAACTTTTTAATCTAAAGCCACGCATTATTTTCAGTTTAATTTAATTCGTATGATTTAGTAGGTATTTTTTTTTACCTTCATAAACGATAACATAGGTAAATGTGTAGTGTTAATTTTTACTAATCTGACAATTTCATGAATAAATTTTCTGTCTGAAAAGAACGAAACGTAGACCCCTTCCTCCACAAGGTGCTCCACCTCTGTAAATGCTCTGTATATTCAATGTACTCTGTGACGGATATAAAATCTTTGTCAGACTGTGACCCATATAGAGTAAGATCCCAGGACCGCCAGACATCACGTATTTTCTGACGAACGAAATGTGGACGATTGAGTACTGTTGGTATGTACTAAGAACGCACGCCTACCTGCTAGCTTGCTTAGACGGCCAATTTTCAGGTATCAGGTAATCAAGGTACATAAAATTAATACTTACCTTACGTAAATTCTCAAAGCTGATTTTTACGTATTTTGTAGGCAATATCTCCCTCTTTGAGGCGTGGCTGGAAAGAACTCACGGCGTCCTTATCTTCCGCATGACGCAGGTCCTCACCGGACATGGTTCGTTCGGGAGTTTCCTGCACCGGATTCGTGCAGAAGTGACGCCCGGGTGTCGCCACTGTGCGGAATGCCCGGAGGACACGGTGGAACACACAGTCGAGGTGTGCCCTGCTTGGACGGAGCATCGCCGTGCCCTCGTGGGGGCGATCGGCGGCGGTGACCTCTCGCGCCGGGCCTTGATTAAGGCCATGGTCCGGAGCGAGGAGGAGTGGCAGGGGGTCGCCGACTTCTGCGAAGCAGTAATGCTCGCAAAGGAGGAGGCCGAACGCATCAAGCAACGGCGTTATCGCCGCCGCCGCCGCCGCCGCCGCCGGGATTCTGATCCCGATTTCCGGCCACCGTAGGCGCGGGCTTGTGGACAGTGAGCAATGGGTAGCTCGCTGTCCGGCCGTCCGGTTACTGTCCGGACCAAGCCTAAGTCGTCGACGGCGCGCACTGTTCCCGCGCGCCTCAAGGAGTTGTCAGCAACAGCAGGGACCCAGCGGGGTCGAAGCCTACTGGGGCCAGGGTTATCTGAAAGGGCGCTCGAGCCCCGGTATGAAGGCTAGAAGGAACGGGGTGGGTCTTTTAGTCAGTAAGAGTCTGACACTATCTCCCGCTCCGCCCAAGAGCGGTGGATGTCATTGCATGATTTTTCCCATCATAAAAAAAGGCAATATTTTTAAAATCAAGTCGCCAATATTCCCAGACACATTCCGGCGGCCGTATTGTTTAACAGACGCTTTAAAGCTCCCAAAAAAATGATGTAAATTCACGTATTTTCTCAAGGCTGATTTTTACGTATACCTATTGTAGGCAATATCTTTAAAATCAAGTCACCAATACTCCCAGACACATTCCGTCGGCCATATTGCTTAACAGACGCTTTAAAGCTCCCAAAAAAAAAACATAACTTCACGTAAATTCTCATGCTTGAGCATTAAAGCGTCTGTTAAGCAATATGGCCGACGGAATGTGTCTGGGAGTATTGGCGACTTGATTTTAAAGATATTGCCTATAAAATACGTAAAAATCAGCTTTAAGAATTTACGTGAGGTAAGTAATAATTTTATGTACCTTGATTACCTGATACCTGAAAATTGGCCGTCTAAGCAAGCTAGCAGGTAGGCATGCGTTCTTAGTACATACTAACAGTACTCAATCGTCCACATTTCGTTCGTCAGAAAATACGTGACGTCTGGCGGCCTTAGGATCTTGGACTAATACCACCCAACTCCCCTTTTCTGCATTGGGTTACGACTTTACGTGTCGGTAAAACAGGTCAGGGGGGTGAAGTTGGATGTAAATGTGTGTGTGAAGGATTGGCCGCTTCCTAGCGCCATCTTTTATTTTCGTTGGTATTACTTTTAACTTGTTAAAGTTACTAAGCTTTCACATAGATGGAACTGGTAGCGTTGCTGCAGAAGTTTTATCAAAGTTTGGCGAATCGAGAACTTTAGTCGGTCCGCAATGAACATATAATTAGGTACGATAGCCGTTTGATTCACGCTAAGATTGACTTATTTCGTTGCAATGATGGATTTGTTAACGGATTGAAATTAAGTTATTGAACAGATAGGTAGGTACAACGACCCACCGAAAACTTAAAATTTGAGAAGTAGGTTAGGTTACTTATGTTAGACAGGTGGTCTTCTAGTTAGGTAGGTACCAAATCCCAAATTGCCATATTGACGAAAAAACAGAAATTGTCATACTGGCGGCTAATAAATACAGAAATAGTACATTTTGATTTTGATACAAGTGCAGAAAGTTTGTCATTGCGACCGAGGCGGAATTTGCATGAGCCATGAGAACGACGTTTTTCAATACACTTACGAATAAATATTTTCTCTGAAAATGACGACGCATTTTTGTTCATTTTGTACTAAAAAAAATATTTCAAGTTGCCATAAATCTTAGTTTTGATTTAATGGCAGCAGGCTATGACAAGTTTTTTTAAATTTTAATCACAATATCAGACGACGGCGGCGTAACATCTAAAGAAATCTCTTCAAATCCTAAAATCAATTTTTATAAGTAAATAAACTATTTAATGGAGGGCAATCATGACCCTTCACTTGCCTGAGTGACGGGTTTTCTGCGTATTGTAAGATTTGCAAGCGTCGGCCACCTCACGTAGGTAACTTATGTATACTACATATTTTACTATATTGTATATAAACTAGATCTTAAAATATTATAAAACCAAATCCCCCCCAGTACGACGCGCTAAACTCAAAAACTGTCGAACGGAATGTCATGCAAGTAGTTTTTTCACCGATATACAAATTGATTCATGAGGAAGGTATAAGTGCATAGTGCAAAAACAATAAACAGTAACGTGTGAAAACTGCTACACACTATTTTTAATAAATTCAAACAAAAACAAGAAGAGAAAGGTGTTTTCAATGAAAAACAACAATGTTTAGGTATGGACGATTTCTGAATTTTTAAGTTAGTATGACTTTATAGTCTGGATCCTTGTTGACTAATATTATTAGGTAGATATATTTACGATATAATGATATTTTTTCTTATGTTTTTAGATAATCTGACATACCTATACAATCTGCGAATTTCATAATGGACAAAAACATCGAACAAAGAAAAATCAAAAGATTTTGGTGAATGGATTTAATCAAAAACACGTGTTAATGAGTTGTAGAATGCGTTCAAAGCGGTCGAGATGTAATGAAAGATTTACCTCACTCTGTCTGGTAGTGCATAAATGTCTTCAACTGAAGTTAAAATCGCGAAAGTGAAGGAAATAGTGACTGAAATCATCGTTCAAGTTTGAGAGTGATAGCTGCTGAATTTTCGGTCTCACGAGTCCATCCGTATCATTTGAAACAATCACTTGAGTATGAAACATTTGCCCACTTGACTAATCCTAGAAGATCTGAATTTTTTCTATGGTAAAACGAATCGATTCCAAACCAACAATCTTGAAACACAATAGTGTTGGCGAGACGTGATGTAGTTGAAATCATGTTGACTATTTTATTTGACTGTTGCGGTGTTGTGCATTCGGTATTCTTGTCGGAAGGCCAAATGGTAAATAAAGAATATTATTTGAATATTATATGCGGCATTTGAGAAAACAGATAAAATAAAATTTGGAATAATAACTATCATTTTGTGTGTTTTTGACCTTTACCATACACCTACCAATAAATAAGTCTACACATACGTTTTTGATTAGAATTTAAGTTCTTATAAAACTATTATACAATATTGTCATAAATACAAAAAAAAATACTCAAGTATCAAAACTTTTTTCTCCTACTATTTCAATAATACCACATTCAAAATATTTGGTCTTAACCTCATTTTCTTAGGTCACGTTTTCATTAGACGGACTCTAGCTAGTAAAATTATAAAGTTGAAGAGTTTGTTTGATTGAAAATTTCAGGGACAACTGGTTCGAATTGAAATAGTAGGTACATTTTGATACAAGTGCAGAAAGTTTGTCATGCGACCATGGCGGAATTTGCACGAGCTGTAGGCGAGTGCGTTATGGAGGCGAGGGCTGCAGTGACAAATTTGCACATGTATCAAACGACGTTTTTCAATACACCCACGATGACTTTCTCTGAAAATTACGACGCAGTTTTGTTAATTTTGCACTAAAGAAAATTTTATTAAGTTGCCATACATTCTAGTTCTGATTTAGATGGCGCACTTTACCTTTGTAGGTTGAAGAAGAAGCAAAGGTATCAAACCATTATACTACTCTGTCAAGAAAATACCGGGAAAAGATCAAGAATACACAAAATTTTTGTTATTCATCCAAATTTATTTTATCACCTTCAAAGTATGCCCCTTCAGAAACGATACACTTACGCCAACGAATAATCCTATCATCAAAACATTTTTTTTTCAAAAGTCAAAAGTCAAATATTTATTTGTTACACATAGGTTTATATGATAGTACATCATGGTGTTAGTTAAAAAATAACGTTTCACTATGTGTTGCCTTGCTGGGCATACAAATATTGTTTCACATGGTACATAAAACATTAGAGACATTTTCATGTTGTATGTTCTATGACTAATTAAAATTAAATCTTTAACTAGAAATTATAACACATCACAATAAAACAAAATAAAATTTTAAAATAGAACAAAGAATCTCTTAAAACAATGTTTAGTAACTGAAATAGGCTGTTTCGCTGTTTCCGAAATTGAGTTCAGTTCTCGCCGCGAATTCTCCTTTATCTATGTCTTCTACAGATTGAAAACGGGTGCCACGAAGTGGTAATTTGAGTTTAGAAAAAAGATAGAGGTTGGCTGGAGCCATATCTGGCGAATATGGTATTTGTTGAGTGTTTGGTCAAAAATTCGTTCACAATGATGACCTTGTGCGAAGGCGCATTATCGTGGTGCAAAATCCAAGAATTTTCTTTCCACAAATCTGGCCTTTTTCGTCGAATTTGCTCTCTTAAATGCCGCATAACGCTCAAATAATATTCTTTATTTACCGTTTGATCTTCCGGTAAGAATTCCGAGTGCACAACACCGCGATAGTCAAAGAAAACAGTCAACATGACTTTGACTTTTGATCGACTTTGGCGTGGTTTTTTCGGTTTTGGTTCAGTTGGAAGGCGCCACTCCGAAGCTTGTTGACTTGTTTGCATGTCAAACTCGTAAACCCGCCGGTCGGAATGGACTCGTTCTAGCATGTCCTCAGCGACTCTCATGCGATTGAGTTTTTGGAGAAAATTCAGGTCTTTTGGGACTAGCCGAGTGGCAACATGTTTCATACCCAAATGATTAGTTGAAATGGTACGGATCGACTCGTGAGATACAGTAAGTTCGGCGGCTATCTCTCTCAAACTTGAATGAGGATTTTCAGTCACTATTTCCTTCACTTTTGCGATGTTAACTTCAGTTGCAGAGGTTGATGGCCTACCAGAGCGAGGCAAATCTTCCATCACATCTCGACCGCTTTTGAATGCTTTGTACCACTCATAAGCACGTGTTTTTGATAAAGTCGATTCACTGTAACATTTTCAGTGACTCCGAACACGAATTTCCATTGGCGATGCAAAATTTAAGACAAACTCTTTGTTCGATGTTTTTGTCCATTATGAAATTCGCAATACACACTAGATAATTATGCTATAACTAAAAACAGCACTGTATTTAATTTAAATAACAGATGCAACTCAAACTCCACGCCAAAATAGAAAACAGTTGTGCCAATCTAGCAACAACAAAAAAATCTAAAATTTGAATTTGGAACCATAACAAACAAATCATCCATTCCCGATACTTTTTTGACTGAATGTATACATCCTATAAGTTAAACGACTTGGGTAATTATTAGGATTTAATGAAATCTGATGTAGTCAACACGGGTTCAATAATCAAGGTTGACTAAGAGATAGAGATCATTGTTTACTAACAGAAGAACCTTATGAAAAGTACCGAATATAAGTATTTTTTAAATGATTAAATATTAAACAAAATTCCCAAGTCGGTTGACTTATTAGACAGACTATACCTACATTATTAAAAACAAAATTCAAATATTTTTAAATTTAGAACATAGATAATATTGTTAATTTGTTTTGTATAACGAATTATTGTGTAAATAATTTCTTATTTATTATGATAATCTGTTCTTAAGCACAATTTAAATTTTCATTAAATATTAAAGGTACCTTGAAAATCTGTACCTCTTTGCTTTAAAAAAATAATAATCACCGTTGACCGTGACGAAATAGGAATGAAAGAAGCCCTAGTTGTGCTAAATTTAAAAAATAACGACGAGGGTGATAAACATTGTATGTCGACCCTAATTGTAGTGAGAAAAGAGACAGTTTTCGACTTTCGAGTAGTTAAGTGTATTGAAAACAAAATTATTGATGCAGTTATTTTCGAAAATTATGTCTGGACCTGGTGAATAAGATTATATAGCTTGAGCGATTTTACTGTAATTAGATGAGAAACTATTTGTGAACGTGGTTACGGAGTCAGTGTCGACTCGCACTTCGAAACATACCTTAAACCTATAGGGCCGAATTCAGACTTCGGGTTCAAATATTCGTGTTCATCACTCAAACCTTTGTAAGTAGCAGACTTTTTAAACCCGTGACCGCATGATAAGGCTGACTAACCTACGGATTGGTTTGAAGACGAAGATATTATTTACATACGAACAGAATATTTAATATTATACGTTAATATTTGGATGAGTAAATATTATATTGTTAGGCTAATCTAACAATATAATATTTACATAATTATAATCTATAATTAGTAGGTGTAGTAATATAACATTGATCTCAAAAATCACCACTAGAATCAGAACAAAAAAATCTTAAAAACCTTTTAGTTACGGATCGCACGAATGACACTTTTTATTTATAATGTAGCGGTTTTTTGGCATCGTAAATTACGATCCACATTATTTTTCTTACAGGCGCACCAATTCGTTTTGCTAAGTACTATTCTATTCGTTTTTCGTTTGCGTACTTTGGACTGTTGGCAGGTATTCTGTTTTGAGTATTCATTAAACCTTTACCTATTTATTTGTTTTACAATTGGCTTCTGTCGGGGATTTTGTTCGCGTAAGTTTTTTCGTAAGAGTTTAACTCAAGAAATTTCTGTTCGTTTGCTTAAAATTTATTTTCTCGTGGTGATTTTTGAGATCAATGTGACATCATTTATACTATGTTCTAATTATTATAATTATGTATGTTATTAGGTACAAATAACTGTTTAAAACACCATAGAAAAGATTTTTTGTCATACGGAACCAGTTTTGGTATTTGTTCAAATCCTTAGATTCGTTTGGGGAAATAATAAAATAGTGTTATTTTAACATCCTCCGTGATTTGCTCAATTCACTTAGGGAATTTACTAAATCTCTGTTTTTGTTTTTATAATATACATTACAAATTTTTAATTAGTAAGTACAAATATAGTCTGTCTAAAAAGTCAACCGACTTGGGAATTTTGTATAATATTTAATTATTTAAAAATGGTATATTACCAATTATGACAAATTTTTGTGGACAATTTTGGGATTTCGTTTTTAGGGTTCCGTAGTCAACTAGGAACCCTTATAGTTTCGCCATGTCTGTCTGTCCGTCTGTCTGTCTATCTGTCTGTCCGTCCTCGCTTAATCTCTGTGACCGTTAGCACTAGAAAGCTGAAATTTGGTACCATTATGTATACCAATCACGCCGACAAAGTGGTAAAATAAAAATTGGAAAAAAATGTTTTATTAGGGTAGCCCCCCTATATGTAAAGTGGGAAGTGATTTTTTTTTTAATTTCAACCCTAACGTGTGATATATTGTTGGATAGGTATTTAAAAATGAATAGGGGTTTACTAAAATCATTTTTTGATAATGTCAATAATTTCGGAAATAATCGCTCCAAAAGTAAAAAACAATGTGTGTCCCCCCTCTAACTTTTGAACCATAAGTTTAGAAAATATGAAAAAAATCTGAAAAGTAGAACTTTATAAGGACTTTCTAGGAAAATTATTTTGAACTTGATGGAAAGAACAGTTTTTGTATAAAAAAGACAAAAGGGTTCTACAAAATAATTTCTGGACTAAGTTTGTAGTATAATCGTATATGCAAGCATTTTTTTAATTTCATAAGTGGGTACACTTATTATGACGGACGGGATACTACGGAACCCTACACTGAGCGTGGCCCGACACGCTCTTGGCCGGTTTTTTTTTTACTTTTGACTACAAAAATATGATCAGTAACGGGTACGGATAGAGCCCAATTTTTTTTGTACAAATTAAAAGCTAGGGGTGTATATTATTGCCTTTTCCATCAATCTAACTTCTTAACTTCTGCCGTTCAAGAAATATGTTTCCGACAACTTATACCTATATCTTATTGCTCGTGGCTGTACGTAATGTAACTTCCAAAGCTAACAAGTAGCGTCAACCGGGTGGTAAAGCCTTAAGGCATAATCCTTGACTATCAACACGAAAACTTCGCTCCGCGTCTTTGTTTAAAACAAAACTTTTAACTTTAAAAAAAAAAGAAAAAAATAGAACTGAATTAAGAACGTCTTCCTTTTTTTGGAAGTCGATTAATAAGTTTATAACAATGTATTAAATGAGCACTTAAAATCACGAATCATTATCCCTAAGTTAGGTAACAAAGAATCAAAATTAGTCTGGAACTAAGTAAGCAAATTTCTTTGACATAGGTACTATTAAACTTAAAGTTTAAATTTCATAAAATATTTTTGTATATATTAGATATAATATCTAGTTTTTTGTAATATTTTTGCCTTTAAACATAAAACTATTTTCTTAAATATAGCGATAATGCATTTACATTATTTTATTTATTTTCCACCACCGGCTTTTCTGTAACCCCGTACGTCTTACTTCCACTCATTTTCACATTTTCGGATCAGCTTCCAAGGGATCAATAAACCTACTAACCAAAATTTCCTTCCCTCTCACTCTTATGTCTATATCTCTCTCTTTGTGAAAGAAGCACTCGACCTACTGAAAATTGAAATAAATCAGTTCATGTGTAGCGTTCTGAAATAATTCAAAGATTTTTTTTTTTGCTCTTCGGTAATATCGATTTATCGATATTTCTGTACTGTATTATAAAGAGATAAAGTTTGTTTTTATGTTTTTTTTTGTTTTTAGGCGGTAATCTCTGGAAGTACTGGTCCGATTGGTAAAATTTTAATTTAAGGAAAGGAAATAGTTTTGTGATGTGGCTCAGGATCTGATGAATTAAATACCTAAATTAAAAGTTGACGCAAACTAGTACAAACTTAGGGTGAGTTGCACCATCTAACTATAACGATAACACAGCCGTTAACAGTTGTCAAATCATCGAATTGACCAATAGGCGGCCGTTTCATGGCTGGTTATGGTTTGGTTATTGTTATAGTTAAATGGTGCAACTCACCCTTAGAATCGTGAAACAATGACATGCCTATTACGAAATTCAAATCGCGAAACAATGAAACGACCGTTACTTAAAAAAAAAAACATTTATTGTATCCAGAGCGGCACCGTATAATGAATTAAATCTGCGATAACTCATAAATAAAAACAAAATAAAATTTATAAACTACTTCTAGAAGTAGCTATGCTATTAATTTATTGTAGCCCGTCGAAGAATGGAGGAAAAAAGTAAAATTATTGTTGATTACCTACCTACTTACTATTTTTGTGTACAATTAAAGTTTCATTCTATTCTATTGATAATGATCTATCCCATCACTCCCTGTATTGGTATAATTATATTATTCATAAAATCACCATAGTACAGTTATAATTTACAAAAGCACAAGTTTCGAAATATGTAACTAGCAAATATTATTTATATTAAATAAGAAAAAAAAACATACAATCAATAAATTATTCGATTGCCAGTTTCTATGTCAAAGTAACAGTTGTTGAATGCATCTGAAAAAATAACAAAAATGTCGTCTGTATGTCTGTCTGTTGGTGTCGGCTTATCTCTGAAAGTCGGTGGGTCGATTTCGACAGTGATTTCACTGATATTATAAGGAGGAGCTAATTGTTCTGTTTAAGTAACAGCCAGAAAATTGTTATTTCTGCAGATAAACGAGTTCCACGCGGGCAGAGTCGCCGGTAATACGGTAGTAAAGTTAAAATAAAGAAGATTAAAAAAGACAATTTTATAAGAGAAAACTTAAGTCAACAATATGTAGGAGTACTTGAAGACCTACGTCGTCTTTGTCTTTAATTAAAAGCAGACCTAAGTAGGTATTATTAAATTCCTTTAAACTGAAAACCTTGGTTTTATAGAAATACAGGATCCTTCTACAGGTGTTTTTATTGAAAATCTTGATGCTGAAAGAGTAAAACATAAAACGTTTAATATTTGAAAACTTACTGTACAGTAGTAATACCTAGTATCCAGACGAACTTAGTAACAAAGATTATTCTCTACTATTATCAACCTTTGGTTTAAAATAAAAACTGCTGTGATGAATAAATCATACATATGTACATTTAAAATCGAATTTAATAATAAGAAGTATTTAGTTAATATTATTATTGTTGTTTGTTAAAATAATTTTACTCCATTACCCTACCGTTAACTAGGAATGTATTGTGTAGACACCTACCTATAAAATCTATGTTATCATAACGGCGAGGAAATTGTTGATGAAATTATTAATTGTCTACGTATGTTACCATGATGTACACCAACGGAATAATTGTTTAAGTTTTATCAAATGAAACTAATGTTCAGACTAAGGATTGCAATAAAATCGTCATAATTGGAAATGAATTGACTATTTTTTTACGATAATAAATAATAATGGCTTAGTTTTTTTGCTGGCGTGACTTCATTCATGGCTTTTGATTAAATTGAACTTTTAATGTTGCTACTAATATAAATCTTGGTCAAGTAAAATAAAATGCTTTGCTTTATGTATTGATAATAAATACTTATTAAATACATTTTCGCATTAGATAAATAAAAATAAAAATAACTGTTTTCTTCTTAGAATACAGTTGGAATACAGTGGCTAAAATGACACAATGTGACATTGTCAAAAATAAAATATCGAGAATCACATCATCAGAAAAAAACATAGCATTAGATATTTTAACTGCCATCCAGCCTATAGACTTAGAAAAAGAAAACATGACATTATGACTATGACGACTTGTGAGGGCGACACTGATAGTTTTTAGAACTGGCCACTTTTAAAGAATATAATAAAAACAATATGGCACAAATACCAAAAGGCCATGCCATAAAATTGAAAAAAAAAGACGTGTGGCACTCGGGGACTGCCGCGGTAAAGCTATTGCATAGCATTTTCATCAACTTATGCAATTATAATTATTTATTTATTTTATTTATGCAGTATTTTTTTCCTTTGTTTTTTTTTTCTTTGATATTAATTGAAGTTACACTTTCACACATTGAATTGAATTTTGATTGATTGTTCACTCATTTGTTTTCTTATCGGTCACCACGCTCAAAAAACAAATGAGTAACCTAACTAACACCCCCCGGTGTTAGGTTATTTTCGTTACGGAATTTCTGGATTCGGTCTCCACGCTCAAGGCCCGCGATAGAAGGTAAGCAATAGCTTAAAATAAAAACAAAAGTTTAATTTTTGAAAATAGAACTCTGCTAATATTATTAAGTACTAATTTCATTCATTTGTCATTTGTTTTACGATTTGGCGGCAAATTAAAATTTGTCTGTGTCACGCCACTATGAATTTAACGCGAGGAAATTTTCGTACTATGATTTTTTATAACTTTCGGCGTCATTTCAGTCAACAAGAATGTTATGACAGACTTCGACTGGCCTTTCACGATGAAGTCTCGCGCCACTGTTTATAACTGGTTTAATGAGTTTAAACGTGGTCGCACCAATCTCAACGATGGTCTGCGTGAGGGACGGCCTTTTACGGCGACGACTGAAGATAACATCAGTGTTGTGCGGTGTATGATAGAGACTGATCCAAGAGTAACCTATCAGCAGATTCGGAGAAGCTTAGGCATCGGTATGAGTCATTAGCCATTAGGACGCCTTGTGCCCGGTGGATACCTTATTATTTGTCCGATGCCCAAAAACTCCGTCGTGTTGATTGGTGCCGTGAAATAATACAAAGATTTAACGGAGGTGACTCAAAAGCTGTGTTCGACATACTTACGGGTGACGAAAGGTGGATTAGCAATAAATCCAGCTTTCGTCGCCCGTAAACGAAAAGACAATCTGCTCAGTGGATGTTTTCTTCCGAGGAGTTGCCAACTAAATTGAAGAGAGGTCGAAGTGTACTAAAAAAGATGGTGGCCTCATTCTTCGGAAGGACCGGTCATTATGCGACAATTGTTTTAGAAGATTAAAAGTCAGTTACTGCAGAATGGTATACTAACAAATTTTTGCCACTTGTCTTGGAAAAAGTTCGAGAGTAGGTAACGACCTTGCAGTAGGAATCTCTTTCACCACGACAACGCCTCCTCGCACACCGCCGGGCGAACGATCGACTATTTGGCGTCGTCAGACATGGAATTGCTGGGTCACCCGCCATATAGCCCCGACCTCGCACCTTGCGATATTTATTTATTCCCGAAAATAAAAGAAAAACTTCGAGGAAAACATTTTATATGCCATCGAAGAGGACCTAAGGACGAGTGGGCATAGTGCTTTTCTCGGTGGTTCTATCGAATGTAGCGATGTATTGATGTGAATGAAAACTATTTTGAAGAGATATAATAAAAATAATAACTTGCTAGTTTGCTCAGTTTTTGATTTTCTAAGAACTTTCAGTGTCACCCTCGTACGCAGATATTATTGACATAATCTCATCAATTTTAAACTGGAATATCTATAACGGATTCTATTAATAGTCAGTCTGAGAAAAAATTGTTTGATTCTATCAATAGTCAGTCTGAGAAAAAATTGTTTGGAGATTATTCTATATACTTTGGCATAATTTTCATCAGTTAACGCTAAAAAAATATAGCAGCAAAATTGTGTTCGGGACGTTCGCCATGATCCTTTGTGTTATTTAGGTATTCTATAAATACGTAAGCAATAAATATGGAATACCTGGGGCTTCCAGGCAATTTATGAAATAATATGAATAATTTGTATACATGATACTTCATCATCATCATCATTTTAGCCCATAAAAGTCCACTGTTGGGCATCCCCCGAGTGTCGCCACAATGATCGATCTTGTGCGTCCCGCATCCATCGAATTCCCGCAACCTTCACCAGGTCATCGGTCCATCTTGCAGGAGGCCTTCCGACGCTGCAGGAAAACCAAGGTTGCCGACATAGCACGAAGAATCGCCAAACTCAAATGGCAATGGGCAGGTCACATTGCTCGCAGAACAGATGGCCCTTGGGGCCGAAAGGTTCTGGAGTGGCGACCGCGTACCGGAAGACGCTGCCTCGGAAGGCCTCCATGATACTTAATCTAGGTTAATATATATATGTTTATGTTTAGATTATCTGATCGAGTCCGTTAAAGTGGAAAAAAATGTTAAAGTTCTATTAATTAGGTAATCTGCAGACGAACGGCCAAACATACGGTAAAGTTATAAAACAGATTCTTTGCTTGAATAAAAACTATGTATTAAATATTGTAAGCAATAATTCCCTACGCGCGCAAAGGTTTATACAAAGGTTTTTTTTTTGTGGCAATACCTAAACTATTACTAGGTACTGGGTATTATAGAACATTCGAATTCATTATTTAATATTAATTTTTAATAATACATCAAAAGTTTGATGACATTTGAAGAATTAATATATTTTAGGGCACACACACGGACAGGTTAAGTTAGAAGGCTAAGGCGGGAGCGAAGCGGAGCGGAACCCCTCCTTCTAACAAACGATGCTAGATCACAGCGAGTTTGGTAGTTGTCGTACCTACATAGATCACAGCGAGTTTGGTAGTTGTCGTACCTACATAGATCACAGCGAGTTTGGTAGTTGTCGTACCTACATAGATCACAGCGAGTTTGGTAGTTGTCGTACCTACATAGATCACAGCGAGTTTGGTAGTTGTCGTACCTACATAGATCACAGCGAGTTTGGTAGTTGTCGTACCTACATAGATCACAGCGAGTTTGGTAGTTGTCGTACCTACATAGATCACAGCGAGTTTGGTAGTTGTCGTACTTACATAGATCACAGCGAGTTTGGTAGTTGTCGTACCTACATAGATCACAGCGAGTTTGGTAGTTGTCGTACCTACATAGAATGCTTTGATTTCTCTTAGATGCTTCGATTTGACGAATATTCCTCTTCCATCGTCGCACGTGAACGCTAAGTGTGAAACTTTTTGTATTTTTGTAGCGGAGGTCTTAGTGTAATATCTTGCCAAACCTGTTGTATTTTAAGATTGGTTGCGTTAAAGTACGTTAATAGGAGAATTCGAAGACCATTTTTATTCTGTAGACTTACTTGGAGGAAAGTCTAATAGTAGATTATGTGACTAGGGGATAAAGCAGTGTCTTTGAGTCGCGGGTGGCGTGTTGAATTCCGAACGAATGAAGGTTGCTGATTTTAATCCCGAACGATAGTGAGGGATATATATAATTAACTCCCGAGCATTTAAGCGAGGGAGTTAATAAAGAAACCTGAGTGAAGTGAGGAATTCAAGCCGCCCAAGACAAAGACAGCTTTATCCCCGTGTTGCATACTCCACTTTTTACACCATCTGTGAGATAAATAAAAGACAATTTGGTCGACCAAATCATACATTAGAGAAATATAAGCATTATATTTACAAGTTCATCAAACTAAATTCACTACTCCAAGATTCTATAGTTTCTTTCTATAACGCTCCCGTCAGCAAGCACGTTTTATTCTATTTTTTTTTTGTTAGTGGCCAGTTTGAGTTTCGAGTCAACATGTTCGATGCACGTACATTTTAATTCACAATGTTGATGATTTTTGATGTTCCAAATTCAAATCTCATTATTCCCTAGGGATCGACCATACTGCATTATGTCCCTAGGGATAGAATGACTGTTTATCCTGAATCCTGTTTATTATTGTATACTCCTAAATTGTTTTCTAAAAAACAATGGTGTAATTACAATGTCGGCAAATTCTTTAAGTCGGTAACTTAGTTTTTAGTTCCAAATATTCGAGTTGTAAAGGTTGTAAAATAAAACATCGCTATCTACAGTTATGAGATACAGGGTCGAATTTTAATTTTTCGAGTTAGGTACATAGGAAAATATTTACCAAAATGACTTGCAAGGATGTACTAATTAATTCGATTAATAAAGGGTTGAGTTTTCGAGTAATGGAGGTTTTGGGGTTTGAAGGGAAGGAGATAAAACATTTTTTTCGAGTTTTTGAGGTTTTCGACTTATCGGAGTCCAACTTAAAGAGGTTTTACTGAAGTATTTTATATACAATATATTTTTATTTGCAATATAATAATATACAATATATTTTTATTTACTATATATTTTACACGTGCAACGCGCAGGTAACAACTGAATTGTGCGTTTGTGTGGAACGAACTTTATGTTGATAGCGTGCACCAATAGAAATGCAGTAACATTTTCGGTACTCATTTGTTAAAATAAATAGACTATTCAATTGTTTTTCGTTCCTTTAAGTATTTGTAATAATTAAAAACTAGTATAAAAGTAGTAGAACCAACAAACAGCAGCAGAAGCAGTAGTAGAAGTAGTAGTAGAAAGTAGTAGTAGTAGTATAGTGTATTAAAGTTAATATATTATATAAAACTACAACTAATAAATAATTTAATAGATAATTAAATTATTCATTAGTTAGACAGTTTATTTGTATAAAAGTATATTGTAGATATATTTTCTTGCAAATAAATGCTATACGGGTACGCAAAAAAAATTTTCTTGAAATACTACTTCCAATAAAACATTTGACTCAAGTTTCAATTAAATCAGTCTTTTAAGTCCTTCTAATTATCGAAAACTTTAACAAAAGGAAAACAGCTTATCTGAAAGTTCAAGCCATGGTAAATGAATATGAGCCCGAAGCTCTAAACGAGATTAGTTTCGACGTGGTCACTGTTGGTAGCGCGAGTTAGTGATTTACGGGGTCCCAAAAGTGGGCCACCAAGGCGTTATCACCATGGTAACCGCGCCACGTTACTATCGATCCCCCAGTTGTCTCCGCAGGACGGTGGCCCAAATTGCTGTGCTTTGTTTCCCCCAAATTTTTGTTGCTCATGCCGTTTACCGCAGCAGTATCTAATTTCTATTTAATACCCGACAATTTTACTTTGCCTGTGGTTTAGTTGTAGAAAAAGTATTTTTTAAGTAAGCTAGTATTTTTTGTAAGTATCTTTTTATTGTGCTACACACATTAAGGTTACAGTAACAGTGGTTATCAAGTAAAATACTCATATTCAGTTGCATTCAGTATGACTTGAAATCAACCGTAACAGAGTTGGAAAAAAATATCGTTCAGCACAAGTACATTAAATGCAAATAAAGTCAGAACTATCCAGCGAGTGCTAGGTTATGCTAAGTATGTATGGTTTAAAATCAAAACGACGTAAAGTCTTCCTTGATCTTGTTATTTTTTTGGCTTCGCATGGTTAGTGCATTTAGCCAGTGTCAAGTTTAAAAAGTATTAAGTTATCAGTCACTTTAAGTTCGAACGTGGATGTAACACATTCTAATGTTCTTGCAGTATTTAATAGCAAATGTATCGGCTCAGTCTTCTCGGTAAGTTTCACTGTGGTAGTTAACAATTCTCAGCTACATTGTACCGAAATCGCACCTGTTTCAATAATTCCACATATTGTTCAGATTTCACTTGAGATGATACAAAACTACACCAATTTTACATCGCAATATCCACTTGGAATCTGTTTGCGAATAATTAAAACAATCGCTGAATTTCCCTCGAAAAATTTCCTCTATAAAAAAAAAAAACTTGTTCTTTTTCATCTTTATAATCTCGAAGTTTTTAAAGACGAAAAAATCATGAAAGATTGATGTGGACGATGCAACTGAATTATTCATACTAGCTGACCCAGTGAACTTCGTACCACCTAAAATTCAATGGAGAAAAATGCTTCGTATCCCTTGGACAGCATTTCGGACCAACGTATCCATTCTGCGTGAAATAAAAATCTCCTCGCGTTTGTCATCCGAGTGTCTTCGCAAAATTCTGCAATACTTCGGTCACATTGCAAGGAAAGACGGTGGAAACCTCGAAAGCCTAATCGTGACTGGTAATGTAGATGGAAAAAGGCCTCGCGGGCGCAGTCAAATACGTTGGTCTGACCAGATCCGCGCCGCTCTTGACTCCACAGTATACAAGGCCCTTCACAGCGCCAGAGACAGCAATAAATGGAAAAATATCATAAAAAGTAAAGTGATGAAAAAGGAAGGTCACGACCCTCATCATTGAGGAATACGACGCAAGGAGGAGGAAAATGTAATGAATGTAGTAGGTATATCATTCGTTATAGTCAACCGATTGCAATGAAACAAAGCCTAAGTAATATACTTTGATTATATACTGGTCTAGATGGAGCAATGCAAACAAACGATGCACTAAAACTGTCTCCAATTGCGAGATATGTGTGAGTACCGCTTGCGTACTTATTGTCGTCAAACTGTCACGGTGTGCGTGTTTAGGGATGCCTGCTCCAAATGATTAACTTTCCTTTTATCCGTTATTTATTATGAAGAAAGTTTTAACAAAATAGGTTGAATGAAATAATATTTTGTAAATTAATGAAAGAAAAAAATACATTTATTTGACACAGACTTTAAGACACATAATTCTCTGGTTACATGTAAGTACATAAAAAAACAAATAAAAAGTATAAAGTCCGATGTAAGACGAGACAAAAAATACAGTGAAAAAAATATACAGTTACGTGTACGTGTTTGACCACCACCTCACCTGATGGTATGGATGGCGAAATAGGCGTGTTCAAGATCGGAGACAATCTGTAATTTTAGTTCTTTAGCCGTCTTAAACCCTTTTTGTGTAAAATATAAATCATCATCAGAAAAATGTTCGGAACACACGACTGAAGTCCTGTGGGGTTTCCACTGGTCTTAATTTCGAGTCCGCAGTGTAATGTCTCGCCAGCAATTTGCTAGCATAGGATCCGTAGGAAATCTGAAACCCAAAATATTAGAAAGAACTGACAAAAATACCATTTAGTGCATGACGTCATGGGTTTTATTTATTTTGTAGGTATAGATAAGTTATCATTTATTGATTTATTGACATAATAATGTTCTCCTGATCTAAAGATGACGTAATAATATTTGTATTATGTCTCCCATAGTTTCGCCAAATCTCCTTAGTAAAAAACTGACAACACTGGCTAATCAGGATAACTTACCAAAAAACGAATTAAAAAATCATGTTTCATAATATAATAGTGGGTAAATAACAAAACTTACCGATGAAAAGTGATCTTGGTATTATTATACGGTTTTCCCACATAATTGCAGTACAGTCTGATAGCACAAACCGGCATAATTAATTACTTTTCGTGAGCACATTATCCTTAGGTGTTTCAAATGACACTGACGTAAGGGAGAAGCGAGTCTACCAATTTTAGTAGACTTTATTTGGGCCGTTCAATAGGTGCCAATGTGGCATCTAGACAAGTATATAATCAAAGGTAATATATCTAGTTACGCACAATTGTAATGTACCTATAAAAGTTATCTACATCGATTTCGTACATTTTACGTGATGCGTACACAACATAAAACTTCTACAGATTTACTATATGTACAGATATTAGTAGATAAATATTTTACATGGAGCTATTGCTTATCTAACCCAAACAACCCCGATAATAAATAACTCGATAGACCAAAGTGACCATTTTAAGCCTCGAAATTCCTCTAAACTTTTGAAAGATGAGGTTCTTGAAGCATTGATTTATATAAACAATTATTGTCTTTGAGGTGCTCAATCGAGTTGACTCACAAACTATGTTTGAGTTCCAATTATGAACTAAGAACTGTTAACAGATTAATAGTAGTTTATGTGACTAGGGGATTTAAGCAGTGTCTTTAAGTCGCGGGCGGCATGTTGAATTCCGAACGAAGCGAAGGTTGCTGATTTTAATCCCGAACGATAGCGAGGGATTTATAAAATTAACTCCCGAGCATTGCGAGGGAGTTAATAAAGAAACCTGATTGAAGTGAGGAATTCAAGCCGCCCAAGACAAAGACAGCTTTATCCCCTTGTTGCATACTATACTTTTTACACCTTCTGTGAGATAATTAAAAGACAATTTGGTCGACCAAATCATAAATATTAAAGAAATTTATGTATTATATTTACAAGTTCATCAAACAAACAAAATTCACTACTCCAAGATTCTATAGTTTCAATTTTCTGTAACGCTCCCGTCAGTAAGCACGTTTTATTCTATTTTCTTTTTTTTTGTTAGTGGCCAGTTTGAATTTCGAGTCAACTCGTTCGTTGACGATTTTCGATGTTCCAAGATCTAATCTCATTATTCCCTAGGGATCGGCCATACTGCATTATCTCCATAGGGATAGAATTACTTGCTTTAAGTCAGGTTTGTATGACGTATAATTACGACGACATTATCGAGCAGGTGGTGTAAAAAAGAATTTAACTACTAAATCTGTTAACTAGTGCACTAGTTTTACTATTGCTAGTGTACTAGTGTTACTATTGCTAGTCTGTTACAGATTAAAAGAAAATTTTGTTTCATACTTTTTCAGCGTTGTTTTTTTGTCGTAGTCGGGTTTTACTTTTTTTTTAAACAATTTTAGTGTCAAATCACTGTGCTTCTATACTATCTACTTGTAAAAGCTAAATGGTCTAATTAAGAATTATTATTTCTATTTGCGCACGATGTTTTATCTGCGTGAAGGTGCCATATTGAATATGAAGATATTTTTCAAATGATGCCAAACACGCATTTAACTTTTTTTTTTCAAAACTATTCTTTTAGTCCACTATGCGCCACATTGAATTTTGATGATTTTTTTTGACAAGTACTAATGAAGCCCTTACAAATGATATCAAACACGGTGTATTTATATTAACATTTTTTTTAAAACATTATTTTTTGTTCGCACTTTAAATTTGAGCAATATTTTAGAAATGTACGAGCAAAGCCCTTTCAAATGATACCAAACACGGCGTATTTATCTCCATTTTTATTTTTAACAATTTCTTTTTGTCCGCTCGAGGGCGCCATATCGAGTTTTGTGACACACCACGTAGCCTATGTTCAGCGAACGATTAAGACGGTTCTAACAATACCACATATGTCGAGTTCCAATAAGTAGATTAGTAGCGAACTATGAGGGAACAGATGAACATGCTTACATACATACATACATACCTACGTAGCCTGTCAGAATCATAACCCTCCTTTGCCTTTGCCATAGTCGGTTAAAAAAGCTAACGTTCAAAACAAATGCTACATGCTAAAATTTACATATGTACAAGTACATAAAAAAACCGGCCAAGAGCGTGTCGGGCCTCGCTCAGTGTAGTGTTCCGTAGTTTCCCGTCAATCACAATAAGTGTGCCCACTTAAGTTACCTAAACACAATTACAATTTTCCACTGTACCAAATATTCTTCTTAATAACAATGAACGACAGACGAGCAAGAACAAATACCACCAATGCCAACGAGAGACCAACCGAACAATATATACCCGACGCCATCAACTCAGGAAAAATCTTAACAGCGCGAAGTAGCCCAAAGTACAGCACCATCTCTCGGGAAATTGGGTTGTCGGTGATAATTTTGGATTGCGTGAACCGATTTTAATAATTCTTTTTTTTTGCAAAGAAGATATGTTCGGAATAATAAAATATGTAAACTAAGTAAAAAAAGATGGTTGCATATACGGTTAAATTACAAACTTAGTTCAGAAATTATTTTGTACAACTTTTCGAAAACTGTTCATTCCATCAAGTTCAAAATAATTTTCCTAGAAAGTCTTTATAAAGCTCTACTTTTGAGTTTTTTTCATATTTTCTAAACTTATGGTTCAAAAGTTAGACAGACACACACACATATTTTTTTTTTAATTTTGTAGAGATTATTTCCGAAACTATTGACATTATCAAACGCGTTATGACGTTATGCGCTCTTATTGGCCCGCTCCAAGTTCTTAACCAATAACAGAGCCAAACGCAATTCAGTAACGTAAAAAGAAACTCTACCAAAGTTTCGATGCTTTAGTCTCTGTTCTCGATATAATATTATGAGTTACACGTTTGAAATATAATTGTTATTATTCGCCAAAATATTTCCACTTATCAAAACAACATAAACTAAGTATTAATGTTCCTGTATGCTTTTGATAATAACGCTGCTGACAATCTTTTCACTGATTTTGAAATATAATTCGTCAACGTGACTCCAGAAATACTTAATTACCGACGAAGTCATGATTTGTAGCTATTGCCAATTACTTTCTAACGCTCCCTTCACAACTATGGCTCTGGCAGCGATACGTGTGCGCGTTGCAGATCGTTTGTCCCGTTCAGTCTCACAGGAGAGGTAACAAGGAAGAGGAAGATAGGAAATAAGCTTTAGCCGGTGCTTTAGTAATTTGGTGTCGATCAAAAACGTTGTTATTAACGTCCACGTGACTGGAATAACATTTTTTTGCTGCTACAGTACTTATTGCTTTTAATTATGAGAAAATAAAATGTAAGCCTAAGAGCAATTGCAATGGCCCCTAGGATAAATTTAAAACCTAATATAAAAATATATCGTAGCTTGAAATGTACATGGTAATTTACAAAAAAAGGCATTAATTATCATAGCTACGGAAAAAGAAAATTGATCTCCCTATGAAGTGATCGCATTATTTTGAATGGCTTTTTATTTGTGTCTTTAGCATGACTGACATAATTCCTTTAAAAAATTAAAGCTTGCCCACGAAAATTAAAAAAAAAATTGTTGTTAAGAAGACAGGACTAATCGAAAGAATTTATTGTAACAGGAGTAGGACTTATTTAGTAGGTAAAATTGCACTTTGTACTAGAGAGGTAGTGATACCTAAATTTTGATACTGTCAGTACAGTACATCCATTTTATAATCGAAGCCAAAATGATGACGGCTATTTCTGCAACTAACAATCTACTCTAAGAAAATTCAATTTGTGTTGAAATTTAACTGAGACCTCGGGCATTTCTCATCTCGCTGCCGCTAGATTAGGTCTTGATTGTCGTGTTAGTAGACAAATCTAGGTCGTCTACTACTAACTAAAGAGGTTACTCTCAGTTAGGGCTTTCAAATACCGGATTTATTCAATACCGGTAATATCGGTATTCAAAAAAAATGTTTGTTGTCTTATTACTATATTTACTAGTGTTGACTACGATCCCAATCACGTGATCACGGTATTGAAGACAAGTTCAATTATGACATTAATAAAACCATTTAAATACGTGTTTTTATTTTCGAATTAGTTCTTAAAATAACCGATGGCCAAAAAAGGAGGTTCTCGAGTCGTCTGAGTGTTTTTTTTTTATCTTGTTCAGAGATATCTTCGTAAAAACTGTACAGATTTTGGTCATTATTTTTTTTATTTGGAAGATATTATATTGTTACGTACGTGGGTAATCAAATGCCGATTTACTAAGAGACAACTTTATTCACCACTAACAATAACAAAATAGTCCAGTCAACAATAATCCGAATCGCAATTAACACTAGAGTACCGTTACACTATCGCTTAGGTCGTTAGATAAAATCACTTCAAGTACTAGGGTAGTTCGCTCTTGATCGCAGTCGAAATCACAACTGACTCGCTTCCGGCCGGGGGCTCGTATTTATATGCGGAGCCAAGAAAATTCTAGATACCGACTTCCCACGAACGATCCAGAATTCCAGAACAATTGAATCGCTTCTCGAAGTCATAAATCATTTTTATTACTCGTGGTAATAAGAGTCACTTTCATGCGAATTTCGACTCTATTGTTAACGTCGGAGAGTACCATTTCCCATAAATACCTAACTACTACTTGTAAGTACTTTGTGGATGTTTCGAGATTTTTCTAAGGCTGGCTACGTACAACCATTCTAGACCTTTCGAACAGCAATGCGTTTTAATTATTACGAGCTACTCTTTATTTTCTCGGAGATATGGCGTGTTCACGTTTAATGGCGTAACAGTGCCCCCCTCTTAGTCATGCTCGTCCCGAGCATTATTAGATCCGTGATACGGCGCCAATCTATCCACATGGACAACCTTGGGTTTCCCTCTTAGCCCTTTCTTGATGCGGTAGGTCACGTCATTAATCCTTTTTAACACGGTGTAAGGTCCCTCCCATCGAGCTTGGAGTTTCGGCGACTTCCCTTTCCGTCGAAGCGGGTTGTGAAGCCAGACCAGTGTACCTTCCTCAAATCCCTTGGCATTGGCATTACGGTCGTATCTAGTTTTCATTTTTACGCTGGTGTTCATGCTATTCTCACGAACTCGTTTATGCACTTCGTCCAATTGATCTTGAAGGTCACTTACGTAGTCCGTAACTGGCTTAGTCTTGTCAGGTGGCACGCCAGTTATGGCATCGACTGGAAGTCTCATCTCCCTGCCGAAATTCACTCTTGCTGGGGTATGTCCCGTGCTATCATGCACTGCCGATCGGTAAGACATCAGAAATAGTGGAATATACCGGTCCCAGTCCTTCTGATGGTCATCGACAACCTTAGCCAGGTGATTCTCCAGGGTTTGGTTAAACCTTTCCACCATTCCGTCCGACTGAAGATGCGCAGGTGTTGTGCGTGTCTTATAAATTCCCAGAAGAGTACACATTTCCTGGAACAGCGCAGATTCGAAGTTACGGCCTTGATCGGAATGGATTTCCAAAGGTGCGCCATACCGACATACTACTTCTTCGACCACCTTCTTCGCCACTGTCGTCGCTTCCTGATTGGGTATGGCGAAGACTTCAGGCCACTTTGTAAAATAGTCCTGGATCACCACTATGTACTTGTTTCCGTCATTTGTAACTGGAAAAGGTCAAGCGACGTCGATGGCAATGCGTTCCCACGGGGCTCCCACATTGTACAGCTGAAGCCTGCCCCTGCTTCTAGTCTGTGGTCCTTTCACAGATGCACACGCTGTACATTTCCGACACCATTGCTCTATGTCATCTCTACAATTGAGCCAGTAATACCGCTGTCTCACTTTCAGTAGAGTTTTCTTGATGCCCAGGTGTCCTCCAGAAGCACCATCGTGTATTTCCTGGAGCAAGGGGACTACTTCACATCGTGGTACTATCACTTGTGTGGTCACCTCTTTGCCATCGTTCGATTCCCATTTCCTACAAAGCACATCATTTTCTAGGACTAAACTGTCCCACTGTGCCCAGTAGCTCTTAGTTACGGGACTGTGTGACGATACTTCACTCCACTGGGGCCTAGTTCCGCTACGCTTCCAGTCCAGTATAGGTCGAATATCGTCATCTTCTTCCTGGGACTTCTTGAAGTCGCCTTCAGCCCTAATTAAATTAACGTGTTCTCGGGCTTCGTTCTGCTGGCAGTGTCTGCAGTCATCATTACATGGACGTCGCGACAGGGCGTCAGCATTATTATGCCCTTTTCCACTACGATGTTCCGTCACAAAGTTAAACTCCTGCAGCTGCTCGAGCCATCTTGCAACTTGGCCCTCAGGGTTTTTAAATTGTAGAAGCCATTTCAATGCAGCGTGATCCGTCCTCAAAGTAAATTGTCTTCCTATGAGGTACTTGTGGAAATGCTGCAAGGTTTTTACCACAGCCAGCAGTTCTCGTCGAGTCACGCAGTAGTTCCTTTCTGGCTTTGAAAGTGCCTTACTGAAGTAAGCGATTACGACCTGTCTGTCACCTTGCACCTGTGACAACACTCCACCAATTCCCGTGTTGCTGGCATCGGTATCAACGACAAATCTTCCGTCTCTGCTCGGATACCCCAGTATAGGCGCTTCACATAACCGTTGTTTTAGCTCGTCGAATGCTGACTCACAGTCCTCGTCCCAGATAAAATCTCGTTTATCCTCAGTCAGCTGATGTAGAGGTTTTGCAATGTCCGAAAAATTCTTGACAAACCGCCTGTAGTATGTGCACAACCCTAGAAATGCACGTACTTCCGTTTTGTTCTTTGGAACCGGCCACTGTTGGACTGCCTTTATCTTCTCAGGGTCGGTTCTCACCCCGTCAGCGGAAATAACATGTCCTAGGTAGCTGACCTCCTTCTTGAACAGGTCGCACTTCTTTGGGCTTAGTTTTAGGTTAGCCCCTCGTATCCTGGTGAACACTTTCTCCATATTCCTCAGGTTTTCCTTAAAAGTGCGACCCATTATAATGACGTCATCCAAATATACCAGACAGACGTCACCAAGAAGGCCCACCATGACTCTCTCCATGAGGCGTTCAAACGTCGCTGGAGCGTTGCATAACCCAAACGGCATGACGTTAAATTGCCACAGGCCGCTGCCAATACCCGTACTGAACGCTGTCTTTTCTTTATCTTTCTCGCTGATTTCCACTTGCCAGTAGCCACTTTTCAAATCAATGGTCGAAAACCACT
This sequence comes from Mythimna ferrago, assembly GCA_910589285.2. Classification (NCBI taxonomy): domain Eukaryota; kingdom Metazoa; phylum Arthropoda; class Insecta; order Lepidoptera; family Noctuidae; genus Mythimna; species Mythimna ferrago. The sequence continues at coordinate 10,977,873 of OU342673.1, read as the reverse complement.
TCATGCCACTGAGCATATCCAGCGTATCGTCTATCCTTGGTAAGGGATAACTGTCCTTCTTCGTCACATTATTCAGCATTCTGTAGTCCACACAGAATCTTGTGCTGCCGTCCTTCTTCTTCACCAGAACGACTGGAGAAGACCATGGGCTCGTGGAAGGCTCAATTATTCCGCTATCAGCCATGTCCTTTACCATTCCTGCTACCTCAGATTCCTTAGCCCAGGGTATGCGGCGCGGTCTCTGTTTAATTGGTCTGGCGTCACCTGTATCTATCTCATGCTTGACGAGACCTGTTCTCCCGCAGTCTTTTCCCGTTGCAAAGATATCTCGAAACCGTAGCAGAAATTCCCTGGCTTGCTGCAATTCCGAAGTCGATAAATTGCTCTTAGAATTTTCCAGAAGTTGCTGGATGTGATCCGTTTCAACTTTTGTCGTGTCTTGCTTTGCTGGAGATGTATTGATTTGACGGAGATACTGAACTTCTTCACATCTCCCAACAACACTGTTTTTCTTCAGTTGGACCTCTTCTTTCCCAAGGTTCACAATCCTGACCTTGGATTTCCCTGTCGTCATAACTAATGTCCTCGCGGTGATGATCTCCGGGTGCCGGCCAGTATCCTCTACCAAAACACATCTTGATTGCCTGATTTTCTTGGGAAACTTTACTTCGACTAAGGTTTCTGTTCTCGGAGCCAGTGTAGTATTCTTTAAACAGTAGAGGTTGCATGAGTTAATTCCTCGCAGGAAGACTTCTTGATCTGGGAATTTCAATACTCCCCTGTCGATATCTAAAATACATCGGTTATTCCGCAAGAAGTCGAGACCCAGTATGCAATCGTCGGTAATATTCGCAATTAACGCAGGATGGATATACACTTGATCACCGATTTTGATCTCAATTTCTGTATCACCGAGGACGGAGACTGGCTGGCCGGTTGCTGTCTGAAGTCGGCAGGATGGGGACTCTCTTTGCCACAAGATGGTGCGTTTCAGCAACTCAGGTCTTATAACAGTCCGTGACGCCCCCGTGTCAATGGTAAAATTGCAAGCCCGATGATTCAGCGTCCCTTCGATGATCAAACTATTTCCGTTGTGAATTTGATTGATGGTGATGGTTGGGGCCTTCAATTGACCAGCCAGCACCCGCCCCGCGGCCCTGGCGACATTTAGTTTAACGACTCCTCGTTAACTTGAGTTCCGGAGTCCACACTCCCCCTCTTCCTCTTGGGGCAATCGGTACGAATGTGCCCTTTTTCTCCACACCCGTAACACGTCGGGATATAGCGGGACTTTGCTGAAGAAGAAGCCACCACTTCTCGGTGACGTGGTTGCGTTGTAGGCGAGACCACCACTTCCCGAACCCTATGCGTACGAGAATCGTGTCGTACTGCTTCCACTTCCAAAGCGTGTGCCATCGCACTCTTTAAAGATTGGTGGTGTCCGAGTCGCACTGTAGCCCTGACTTCAGGATCCCGTAGACCGTCGATAAATGCTTGCACCAGATTCACTTCCACCATCTCTGGTGTCATCGACATGTATGCACGCCGGACCAGCCGTTCAACCTCGACTCCCCACTGCTGGAGGCTCTCGTTCGACCTCTGCGTTCTCTCGCGTAACTGCGCGCGGAAAACGTGCTCGAGGTGTTTGTCTCCATAACGAGTGTCCAGTCCCTCCATGAGACGCTCCAATGTCCTGCCGTCCGCAGGGAGGTTCTCTAGGACTAGCAGGGCGTCCCCTCGTAGAGCCAAAGTTAATGCCGCAAAAGACTGCTTATCATCCCAGCGGTTTGTTTCGACCAATGTCTCGAATTGGTACTTAAATGCCGTCCAGGAAGACGTGCCATCAAAACGCGGCACATCAAATTTTGCGGCAGATGCACAGGGGGTGTGCGATGATGAGCCGACAGCAACGGGTTCGCGTGCTTCGAGCTTGATAATTTTTTTGTTGATGTCCAGCAGGCTTGTTTCGAGGCTATCAGCTCGGGCGGAAACCTCCTTGACCACTACGGTGAGATTCTTTACCTTCTCGCCCAACGTGACGAGGCCGTGATCGATCTTATCGAGGATTAGGTTCTGCTTAGCCTCCTGTTCGCGGCGAGCAGCCTCTTGATTAGCCGCGATGAGGTCCTGGAGCTTGCGCTGGTTGGCCTCCTGATCGCGGCGAGCGGCTTCCTGTTCGCGGCGAGCTTCTTCCTGGTTCGCTGCGATTAGGTCCTGAAGCTTACGCTGGTTGGCCTCTTGTTCGCGGCGAGCGGCTTCCTGGTCGCGGCGAGCGGCTTCCTGGTCGCGGCGAGCGGCTTCCTGGTCGCGGCGGACAGCTTCCATACTAGCTTGCATGGCGGCCAACACCGCAGCGAGGTTCAATTCCGAGGATGGTCCTGTTGGCGCCTCAGCAGCTTCTGTTGCTACCATACCAGCCTGATCTTCCTCCTCCATACGATGACGCGCAGCATCCATCTCCATTTGCCTTCTTGTTCGTGGTCGCTGTTCGTCGTCTCTCGGTGTTAATGGCATTTCACTTCTGACACCAGTTGTTACGTACGTGGGTAATCAAATGCCGATTTACTAAGAGACAACTTTATTCACCACTAACAATAACAAAATAGTCCAGTCAACAATAATCCGAATCGCAATTAACACTAGAGTACCGTTACACTATCGCTTAGGTCGTTAGATAAAATCACTTCAAGTACTAGGGTAGTTCGCTCTTGATCGCAGTCGAAATCACAACTGACTCGCTTCCGGCCGGGGGCTCGTATTTATATGCGGAGCCAAGAAAATTCTAGATACCGACTTCCCACGAACGATCCAGAATTCCAGAACAATTGAATCGCTTCTCGAAGTCATAAATCATTTTTATTACTCGTGGTAATAAGAGTCACTTTCATGCGAATTTCGACTCTATTGTTAACGTCGGAGAGTACCATTTCCCATAAATACCTAACTACTACTTGTAAGTACTTTGTGGATGTTTCGAGATTTTTCTAAGGCTGGCTACGTACAACCATTCTAGACCTTTCGAACAGCAATGCGTTTTAATTATTACGAGCTACTCTTTATTTTCTCGGAGATATGGCGTGTTCACGTTTAATGGCGTAACAATATTTAAGAGTATTGCCTCTAGGGGACTTCGGGGATAAACCATGTAATACTTCAATAAACAATATCAAATCTTTCCGAAATGATAATAAGTTCTCGTAGGTAACTCACTAGAGAACTTCCACAGCTAAAAAGTTAAAAATAAAAAAGTTTTGAATAAAAAATACAACCAGTTTCAACAAAACGAAAACTGAAAATTACAATAAAAAATGAAAATTGCTTTTAAGTTTGGAAGTCCGTAGATATCAAAACACGAAACTAACTATACCCAGAAACAGGCACAAGAGGGTTTTTGAGAAATTATCTAATGATTTCTCTCGCTGTGTGGTGAAGCGAGAGGGCGTGTCAGACTGTTGCTAATTAAAACCTACTTATGTTTTTGTATTTGTGCTCAAGGAACACAAGTTTCCTTTTCAGAATTTTCTCGTGACCCGCTGGGCCGTCCTACGGTTTTGTTTACATCTCTTTGAGGTGTTGAAGGTTGAAGACTCGGGCCCACCCTTACCGGACGGGAGGATGGTGCCATTGTTCGTCGTCTTCAAGCCCATGCCTACGATAGCAGGGGATCGCTCTGCGACTCCTAATATCTGGGGCGTCTCCTGTCGTGGCAGCTGAGGTGTGAGATTGTTCGTTCTCTCACGCTTGCGGTCATCTACTAGCATTACTGTTTTACAGAAAGAGGTGAACATATCCCATTCTGAGCCCTGGACCAGAGCCCAGAGCGAAAGGGAATGGGGTGAGATCATCGCCATCGATCGCCATCACGAGAACAAGGCCGTGTTCCGGCTAAGCGGGGCACACCTACACCGTATGCTCCAGCGCGTTCTCCTGGCGGATCATTTGTGTGTTTCTGTCGCTTGAATCAAAATCAGGAACCTCCCGAACTTGGAATGTCTGCTAAGGACCTGAGTAATGCGAAAAATGAGGACGCCGTGGCTCCTCTCCAGCCTCTCTTGGGTACTTGACCTAGCGAAAATAAGTGCGAAAGTAACATGATGTCGTAAATTATACTACATAATACAATTTCCCTCTCCTAGAGAGGAGGCCTGTGTCCCAGCAACGGGAACATTAAAAAGGCTGATGATGACGATGATATATGAATACAATTGTGACTGGCCTGTTGGTCGAGTAGTTGGTGGTCCTGACTGCTATGCCGGAGGTCGTGGCTTCGATTCCCACCCAGGACAAATGTTTGGGTGATGAACATGATCATTTGTTCTGTGTCTGGGTGTAATTTATCTATAATATGTATGTTTTAAGAAATAAATAAGTATGTTTATCAGTTGTCTAGTACTCATAACATAAGCTCTGCTTAGCTTGAGACTAGACGGCGTTGTGTGATAATTGTGGAATATTAAATTCTTATTACTTACAAGCTTTTGCCCGTGGCTTCGCTCCCGCTCTACCCTACTCCACCCTACTATATCTTACTCTACCCTACTCTACTCTACACTACCCTACTCTACTTTACTCTATTACACTACCCTAACTTTCATTTTTTTTTATTAATTTTCATTCCGTAAGAACCTTCTCCTCACAATAACAAACAGGACAAAAAAGAAATCGCGAAATCGGTTCAGCTGTTCTCGAGATTTGCGCTTAGCAACACATTTAGCGATTCATTTTTGTACTATAGACTCTGATCCGCTAAACTTCTAGTCTTTTTAGCTAAGCTGTCACAGGATAACGCCATCTACAGGCATTACCAGAACCAGCATACTTCTTTTTAAAATGACATTTCAATTAGAGATGGCGATTTTTTTCGTATTTTTTTCCAGTTTTCGATACCATTTAAACCTTCCCTGGACTTCCACGAATATTTCGAGACTAAAATTAGCCAAAGCCGTTCTACCGTTCTCGAGTTTTAGCGAGACTAACAGAATTGAAATTCATTTTTAATTAAATAGATTACAACAATCCGGCATAATAAATATTTTTGTTTGTAATACCGTAATAACGGTATTGACTCGATTATATTGATTAAAAAAAGACCAACGGGATCCCGGAATACCGGTGTTGAAAGCCCTACTCTCAGTCTATCTTGGGAAGTAATGTGATTAAGTCTGCCCCTACTGGCAATTTCAGTCACAGAGCTCTGAGACATCTTGGTAGCCAGTTCTACATACAGGACTGCTGAAACTTTCCATTATATCATGTATGCTGAAGCTACTAGCCTTATTAGCCGCAGAAGCAGCGACCGTTAAGACGTGTTTCTTGACCGTGACTGATGAACAGTTATAATATCAAATATCAACCTGGTGCATCAAAATATTCAAAGATTTATATGAACAAGGATTTAGAAGTAGACTTATTCCTCAATTGCAACAATATTCATATTCTAGAACATTGGCTTAAGAGACACCAGTTCATGTTTAATTTTAGTAATCACCTGGTTGGTAGTTCCTCCAGTAGAATTGATTGTAGTGCAACATGCATAGATAATATTTATAAAGATGTTGTTCCATGTCACAAAGAAATTATAAAATTAGATTCTGATCATCGTGGACGATTAATTACTTTTCATAATCAAAACAAAACACTGGCTAAAAAAAATCACAAGTCGTTTAGAAACTTAATAGTTCTTTAACTAAACTCATTAAGGGTGAGTTGCACCATTTAACTATAACGATAACCAAACCATAACCAGCCGTGAAATGGCTGCCTATTGGTCAATTCGACGATTTGACAACTGTTAACGGCTTTGTTGTCGTTATAGTTAAATGGTGCAAGTCACCCTAATAGTTTACTAGACTTGTCTACATTTGATGATCTCAATCATCAATACGAAGGTTTTTTTTAACATGTACTGTAATCAGTTTAATTCTAATTTTATACATATTTTGGTTAATAGTAATGTGTCGTTCAGTGAATGGACTACCAGCGGTATCCATAAGTAGAACTCGGCTTTACAAGTTGTATGATGAAAGCATTCTTGTTAATACTGCTGAATTTAGTTTAGATGTGCGAAATTATTCAAAATTATTAGTTTGTTCTGTGGCAAAATAGCGTTATTTGAGTTCCAAGAATAAAAACAGTAATAATATAATTAAAACGACTTGGAATATTATAAATAGCTAAACTAGAAGGTCTGCAAGACCACGTAGTGACTATAATCTTGTAACTGATGACAATGTTATCACATCGGACTCACAGGTATAGTCTGTCTAATAAGTCAACCGACTTGGGAATTTTGTATAATATTTAATCATTTAAAAAATACAAATATTCGGTACTTTTTATAAGGTTCTTCTGTTAGTAAACAATGATCTCTATCTTTTAATCAACCTTGATTATTGAACCCGTGTTGACTACATCAGATTTCATTAAATCCTAATAATTACCCAAGTCGTTTAACTTATTAGACAGACTCTAGTCGCAGCTTTCGACGTCTGGCTCTCAAACTAAATCGGACTGGGGCTGCCCTCAAGCGGGTCCTGCCCAACCTTAGGGGGTCCAGACGCTCCTGCGGAAGGCACTACGCGGACATCGTTTGGTCCATGGTCCTTTAGGCAGCGCTGGTGTGGGCGCCGTCGCTTCGAAAGCGACCGGCGGCCCAGCTGAACGCATGCCAGAGGGTCATGGCCACACGGATGGTGCAGGGATACCGCAAGCGGGAGCCTCTTTGCTGGCCAGCCACCATAGCTTCTGGAGGCAACAGTCCTTGCACGTATCCACGATTTGCGCTTGGAGACGCAATACCGGAGTGAAATCCCGTGACCTCACGGCGTCCTCGCCTTCCACATGACGAAGGTTCTCACCGAACATGGTCAGTTCAGGAAGTTCCTGCACCGGATTTTTGCGGAAGTACCTAACGCCCGAGTGCCACCACTGTGTAGTCCACCCGGAGGACACGGTGGAGCATACGGTAGAGATGTGCCCTGCTTGGGCACCGCCATGTCCTCGTGGGTCACTCGCGCTAGGTCTTGGTATAGGGGCGCGGGCTTGCGTTACGGACGGCTATCATAGGGTAGCTCGCTGTCTGACCGTCCGGTAACCGTCCGGACCGAGCTCAAGTCGTCGATGGCGCGTACTGTTCCACACGCTCCTCAAGGGGATGTCAGCTAATCGTAAGGAACCAGCAGGGCCGAAGCCTACTGGGGCCAAGGGTTTGCTTCTGAAAGGAAGACTCTTCCCTAGTAGGAGAGGCAACGAAGGAACAGGCTGCCACACCCTCTCGCTCCGCCCAAAAGAGGGGTATTTCATTGCACGATTTTCCCACCTACAAAAAAAAGGTAGCCGCAGCTTTTGAGCACTTCTTTTCAGATATCCCCATATCAACAACAAAATCTCTGAATTCGTCGTAAACTGGAGGCTCCTTTTCCAATCGCCTATCGTCAACATCAAGATTGTTTTAAAAGCTTGGTGCTTCATCTAACGCAATCCATCGCGATGTTTGACAAAGAGGCAACGTGAGAAAACTGAGATAATGCCTGAAAACTCTGTTAGCATTCAGTAATTCCGTGATTTTTACTCGAATATTTCAAAAAACTTGTTCCAGGAAATACCTACGTGTGTTTTAAAAACCTTAAAAGTTTTCGAAAACATTTTGTCATCATTCAGAATCTTGATTTTTCTTAATATTATCAGCAGAATAACCCCTTACATTTATGTACCAAAACTTTGGTTCAAGTTTCAGTTTATGACCTGGCAATTTAAGTAACTGATATGTGTTATGATCCGACAAGAAAAGTTCTTAAATACTTCCTACACATATTTTTAAATTGCTAAATACCTGTGTGGTCAATGCAAGAGTTTTGGCGTGTAGGAGTCTCCATTTGAAGGTAAAAACCATAATTAAGAGAGGATATCCTTCTTAATTGAATCTCCAGTATTTTTTAGTGTATCTATGTTCATATCTTCTGCAATGCTGATCCTTTTTTTGGGTTTTAACAGTAATAAATTTTTTTTTTTTCGAAAAATAGGTTAATATTTGAATTTGGTACTCGGTAAATACAAATAACAATACATTGCATTATAGGAATCTCTACACCACAACACTCAAATACTTTTTCGCTACAAAGTTCTTTGAGAAATTCAATATTTTTGCAGTCTGTTGATTTGCGGACTGGGATGCAGACGCCTTTCCCCCGTTTTTCCTTTTTCCTTGAAAAGGAACCACGTTAACAAGTTTGAATTTTTTAATTTAATATTGACCTCATCACCCGACTTCACAAAGGTCTCTGTGAAACACATGATCTGTACATTAATATTACATTTAAACAATTCGTTCAAACTTATTTCTATGAGATCAATTTTGTTTAGCAGCATAGCCAGCTATGTTCTAATGCATTAAGGTGGGTTAATTCTTGTGGAAAAAAAAAATTCGGAAGTCGGTGTTTATCGTTATTGTTATTTTATTATTTAACAACGACTTCCAAAATTAAAATACTTTGATCGTTTTAGTGTATTTTTTTAGTGAATTCGGTTTTTTTTTTTTTGTAACTTATTTTTATTTCACACTTTTTAGTTGCGTTACACTTGTAGCCAGAGTACCTTTTTCACATTACAATTCCATTTGACCCAAACCCTGCTAGGATACATTGTTTTAATATGAAGTTCCCGTGTTCACCTTCCACCTTCCGGCTCCATCATCAGATCAGTTCGATAGTACCTTATAGCTAAAGTACATCTCATGACAATTCTAATAAGCCTAAACACTGCTAAGATACTCGTACATTGATTAATTACGGAGTTCCGGTGCCTATCTTCCGGCTCCATCATTATCATCAGATCAGTACGATAGTGCTTCATAGCCAAAGTGCATCTTAAGACTATTCTAATAAGCCTAAACACGGCTAGGATACCTACATTTATTAATTACGGAGTTCCGGTGCCTATCTTTCGGCGCCATCATCATCATCAGATCAGTTCGATAGTACCTTATAGCCAAAGTGCATCTCATGACAATTATAATTAGCCCTAATACGGCTAGGATACATTGATTAATTACGGAGTTCCTTTGCCTATCTTCCGGCTCCATCATCATCATCAGATCACTTAGACGATATCATTTTCTACATAACTATTCAGAGCTATTCATTTATTTGTAAGGTCATAGTCGCTTAACTATGTTCATTGTGATATCTGTTTGAGTATGACGTTCCGTTGGCCATTTCTGGTCTTCTTCACCAGTTTCACCTCATCAAATGTCAGTTTTTGACTGTAAGTCCTCGATGAAAGTACCAAAATAACTGTATGTTTGCCTATAATATTTGAGGAGTTCCCTCGATTCCTCATGGATCCCTTCATCAGTACTGGATTTTGAAAAAATGGGACCAATCTGGAAATATAACATGTAAGTGGAAAAAAAAAATTTGCAAATCGGTTCATAAACGACGGAGTTCTGAGGTAACAAACATAAAAAGTAAAAAAAAAAAAAATACAACCGAATTGAGAACCTCCTCCTTTTTTTGGAATTCGGTAAAAAATATGCTGCCATGTTGCTGGTGCTGTAAATCATTAGTACTTACATTTAATTGATTAGTTCCATTATCACAACGAGCGAATTCATTTATCATTAAACTAAGATTTAAAAATATCTTTGCAATGCCGTGATAATTGATACAACCGCTTTTTTCCCAAAATGTTTTGAAATCATTAGTTAGATAATAATTTGAATCAAACAAACATGCAAAATTGTATGTACATGAATCTAGGTATAGCTGTTAAAAGTCTCTATTTTTCTGTTATACATATTAGAGTACAACATTTGTATGCTGTATGTATTGTTAAGTTGACGTAGTTATTAGTTCGTCGAAAGTCCTCTTCACCAATCAAAATTAAGCAGTAGTCATAGATTGTATAGTTTTTTAATTTTTGTGCAATGTTGCTAATAAGTTTCTTTATCCCACAGTTAGGTGTTAAGTTTCATAGTTTGGAAATGAGTCTTCTGCAATTGATTAGAGATGTCTGTTAGATTGGGGACTGGTTCTACACTTCTCAACGTAGTATCCAAGGCAAATATGACCTCCCATTTATTTTGTACGTCATGGTCAATTGCACCTTTCCCTGGACTGGATTCTTGTACTACTTTCACTGGCGATTTGGTGAATAATATTGCCTCTGAGTTGCCGACTAATAAGAATTACACTCTTGACTCTTGAATTACTCTCTTTCATGAACCGTCTGGCGCGACGGTTCGACGACTTTCAGCCACCCGAACAAGTCAGGTTCTGAAAGGGCTTTAGCACCGTGGACCACATACGCATATGTATGTGGTCTACGGTGCGAAAGCTTTTGCGGCAGGTTAAACAGAAGACCGAGGAGTATAATCAGCCTCTCTGCTTAGCGTTTGTGGCCTTTGATACGATCGAGACCTGGGCAGCACTACAGTCTCTTCAACAGTGCCAGATTGAAGTCATGAAGTACAAAAACGTCATTATGTCAGTCCAACTTTAGGACCAGACCTCGAAACCTATTCTCTTGCAGCGGGGTGTGAAGCAAGGAGTGGTTGTAGAACAGAGAGGGCTAGGCATTAATGTCAATGGCACTTAGATACATCTCTTGCCTTTGGCATTACTCAATGTACTTATTGTTTAATTTAAGGTTGTAGGTACTTGTACGTTTCCGTTTTGTAATGCCCATAAACGCAATTTTCCGTCTTTCTTTCTTCTTCTTTGGTTTATTGACGACTTGGTTTACGATGCCGTCAGTGTTGTTTCGTTCGGCTTTTTGAGCTTCATAGTCTCCTACGGAGGAGTTCAGTACGATGCTCGGAGACCTTAGTAGAGCTTCTGAAATAATGGGACTTAAAATGAACATGGACAAAACTAAAGTCATGGTTAAAATCCATACTCCTACTAGTATCAAGGTCGGAGAATCTACACTCGAAGTTGTGAACGACTATGTTTACCTGGGACAGATTGAGGTTTGTGACAGTGAAATCCAATTAAGGTGTCACTGATTTTCAATTATGGTGGGCAATTTCGATTTTGGTGAACAATTCTTAATTTTGGTGGACAAACTAGACTTTGAAGTAAAATATCTCAAAAAGTTACATAGATATTCTAAGATCTCAAGAAGATCCCACTAGCTTAAACTTTCTATTTTTATACCAGGTCCTTAATTTTTACAAAAACTGAAGAAAATTTTCACTAGGTACCTAAATTGAAAAAAAAATGCCCTTTGTTGATATTATACCCTAGTAGAATCTTGAAAGGGGCACGATCTCGGCAAAATGTTGCTGAGTATTTTATTGTAGTATTGACAAACTTAGCGAAGCTTGCCGAGGAAGCTGACTGACATTTGGCGGAGCATCGCCGTGCCCTCGTGGGGGCGATCGGCGGCGGAGACCTCTCGCGCCGGGCCTTGGTTGAGGCCATGGTCCGCAGCGAGGAGGAGTGGCAGGCGGTCGCCGACTTCTGCGAAGCAGTAATGCTCGCAAAGGAGGAGGCCGAACGCATCAGGCAACGGCGTTATCGCCGCCGCCGTCGCCGGGATTCTGATCCCGATTTCCGGCCAACGTAGACGCGGGCTTGCGGACGGTGAGCAATGGGTAGCTCACCGTCCGGCCGTCCGGTAACTGTCCGGACCAAGCCCAAGTCGTCGACGGCGCGCACTGTTCCGGCGCGCCTCAAGGAGTTGTCAGCAACAGCAGGGACCCAGCCGGGTCGAAGCCTACTGGGGCCAGGGTTATCCGAAAGGGCGCTCGAGCCCCGGTATGAAGGCTAGAAGGAACGGGGTGGGTCTTTTAGTCAGTAAGAGTCTGACACTATCTCCCGCTCCACCCAAGGGCGGGGGATGTCAATGCATGATTTTTTCCCACCATAAAAAAAAAAAAAAAAAAAAGCTGACTGACATTTGCTGCCTAATACTGCAAAAACATTATGTGTTGCACCCGCGTTGTAATGTAACTCAAAAAAATATTTACTACCGATGACGAGGCGATATGGTCTTATGACCTTAGCAAGTGTCATATTTTGCCGCGCTACATTTGAATTGCGATATTTCAGTTTGTGACAACTATTTTAACTATTCGCTTTTATGAATGAACTCTGCACTCGCTGTTCCCGACGACCCCAGCCTGCCTATGGATTCTGAAACTGCTATGTACGACAAATACTCCGACCGCCTTATCTCGAACTCTGTTTCCACTTTTTTTGAATCACTCCAGCATCCGACAAAGGGGCACTGACCTATGTACCATATTTCGACCAGCAGAAGCTAACGCTGTGTTAATTGAGCTTTAAATACTTATTACTAAAATGAGACATTCTTTGCTGAAATCCGATTTATGATACAAGAACGGATTTATCCACGGCACGGCGGTAAGGACTATTTTATTTGTAGATAAAATAACAAAAATAAAAATATGTAAATAAAACACTAAACTACTCCCTCTCCTAGAGGGGAGGCCTAAGTCCCAGCAGTAGGAACATTAAAAGGCTGATCTTGGCTGATACTTGTTGAAGAATAAATAAGCTAATACTTAGAAGTCACTTGAATAATGTTTTTAGACTCTGTTCTAATTTTAAACGACGAATAAAATGATTAACCAAATGAATAAAAAAAAAATTTCTTTTACAAATTAAATAATCTGGTAAAATTTAATTTGCCGAGCTACATCCGCCATTTTGAATGTAACCATAAAATAATGTAACAAATAAAACTGATTTAACTGATTTCCTCCAACTTTTAGTTAAACCTGTAATAGCTGTAACAGGTTTATTATTTCACAAACTATGAATTGAAGTTGTCTGAATATACATACCACTGTCCACTGCTGGCCAAATTTATATGAATGGTGGACCGGATCATACCATACACTTACCTACGAGTACTCGAAAACTGGCTTTTAGCCAAGTGTATTGAAAAACTATTTTTTTTAAACACTTGAAAGTTTACTGATTTTTTTTAACATGTTTTTGAATGTTCAAATTAACATAAAGTCACCAATATTTAAAGACGTTTTTCTCAATATGGTTATTTCATATTTAAACCGTTCTCGAATTGAATCTTATAAGAGTGTTTATAATATATAATCAACAGCCAGGCTTATCAGCTTAACGTGTTTTCCTTGAAAGAGTATTGGTATGTAATGGATTATTACCCATCCATGATCTATCGCCGGTAAATATTATACTTATCCTAGAAGATCTATCCCTGCAGCTATTCTTGTTTAGCGAGGAGCTCCTTCACAATCTGGCTCCACAATTTTCGGCTGTCATCGCCATCAGTCGAGTCACGAGCCAAATATATATAAATTATTTAAGTTACAATTATAATTCAAGCAAATATTAATGCTTAAATTATTATGCTTGTAACTGAATATCACGTTTGTGTCTTTGGGGGATGCAAACATTTGATAAGCAATTGAGTTTATTGGGCTATCGCTGTTAACCGTACACCAAGATAGAGTCCGTAGAAGCGAGCCTTTTGGAGTTATTGCTATCAATCGGGCACATTTTGCTATCTTTGTGCCTCTTTGTGCCTCTTTCTGCTTGCAGGGGCAAGCGAGGCTATTGAGCTATTGCTATCTACTACGTACCAAAATAGAGGACTTGTCTTACCTTTAAAATAAGGTGTATGTATTAGTGCCTGGTGAAAACTAAAAAGCAATATTACACTTCGATGAGAAACTTGTGTTCACAAGGGTCTAAGTCACAAGACCCTACCTAGAATAGAATTGAATAAACTTTATTGTACACCCAAAAGTAACATAACATAAACATAAACTTAAATCTATGGGTACAATGGTACCTAGGTCCTATATCTGAAGGGTTTCTTCACAAACAGCCTGTATCCTGCTTTAAATATCCGAGTTTTGTTGTAATTAGATGAAACTACCTGTAACATAATAAACGCAAATTCAGAAAGTAGTAGTACCTATGTTCAAAATCAGCTACTGAAACAAAACAAATAACTATTTTACAAATAATAAATGAAGTCTATTTTAAAAATAAATGAAAATAACCAATTATTATTTTAGAAAATTTCCTATTTTGACAAATTCTTGATAATCTTGATAACATTGCTAGCCTGTTTGTGTAATACAGTTTGTCGATTCTCATAAAGTTGGCCTACAATTAGGATTACTAATTTCTTTAGAAGTAATTAAGTTACATTCATAATTCAAGCACTAAGCTTGAAATATAATTATAACTTAATTTACTAATTGGGGTGTATAAGGGTATGCATTATCCATTTATATGTTGTAGTAACTATCCACATTTTTGTCCGTAGGGGTTCAGCAGAAGCGAAGCCTACTGGGGTCATGGGTTAAGCGAAAGATTTTTTTGTTATCTGCTATAAACTAGTACTTGACTGCGATCCCACCTGATGTTAAGTTTACACTAGTTTATTAAGAGCCTATTCATTCTAGCCTTGTAGTGTACCTCGGGGCTCTGGAACGAAGGTAAAAAAGGAACAGGAGCTGGTTTTAGTCAGTAAAAGTCTGGCACGCCCTCCGCCCAAGAGCGGGAGAAGTCATTATTTTCCACCTAAAAAAACGCCGCATGCTTGTGGAAACGTAAGAGACAAAAACACATTTAATTTTCTTCTTTAGTTTATATTAAAAAGTATGTTTTCGCATGAATGAAATAGCAGTACGTGAATTGATTGATAAACATGTTTCAAATACGCTGTGTTGTAGCAATGATAGCATTGTGGCTGCCATATCGGATAGAAACACTATTGTTTTCAAGGCGATTGTTTTTCAAACATACGCACCTACTTTATATAAATTAGTAACTGCTAAAAGGATGAAAGAAAGTTGGTATATTTAAGATCTTTCAGGAAAGGAACCAACAAGTGAGAGTTTTTTGACGGTAGAGTCCGTCTAATGAAAGCGTGACCTGAGAAAAAGAGGTTACAACCAAAAATTTTGAATGTGGTATTATTGAAATAGTAGGAGAAAAAAGTTTTGATACTAGAGTATTTTTTGTATTTATATCAATTGTATAATAGTTGTATAAGAACTTAAATCCTAGTCAAAAACATGTGTGTAGACTTAATTATTTGGTGGATGTGTGGTAAAGGTCAATAACACACAAAATGTTAGTTATTTTTCCAAATTATTTTATTTTATCTGATCTCTCAAATGTCGCTATATAATATCCAAATAATATTCTTTATTTACCATTTGGCCTTCTAGCAAGAATACCAAGTGCACAACACCGCGATAGTCAAATAAAATAGTCAACATGATTTCAACTTCATCACGTCTCGCCAACACTAATAATGTGTTTCAAGATTATTGGGTTGGAATCGATTCGTTTCAGCATAGAGAAAATTCAGATCTTTTGGAATTAGTCAAGGGAACATGTTTTATACTCCAGTGATTGTTTCAAATGATACGGATCGACTCGTGAGACACAAAAAGTTCAGCAGCTATCTCCCTCAAACTTGAACTAAGATTTCAGTCACTATTTCCTTCACTTTCACGATTTTAACTTCAGTTGAAGACCTTGATGCACTACCAGACAGAGTGAGGCAAATCTTTCATTACGTCTCAACTGCTTTTGAACGCATTCTACCACTCATTAACATGTGTTTTTGATTAAGTCGATTCACCAAAAGCCTTCTTTGTTCGATGTTTTTGTCCATTATGAAATTCGCAATAAGTCAGATTATCTAAAAATATAAGAAAAAAAAATATCATTATATCCTAAATATAACTACCTTATAATATTAGTCGACAAGGATCAAGATTATAACGTCATACTAACTTAAAAATTCAGAAATCGTATATAAACATTGTTGGTTTTCATTGAAAACACCTTCTTTCTCTTCTTGTTTTTGTTTGAATTTATTAACCATAGTGTGTAGCAGTTTTTGCACGTTACTGTTTGTTATTTTTCCCATAATTAAGCAATTATTCTTGAAAAATAAATATCTGTTTCCAAAAACTGACAATTGTAACCATAGAATTTGCGTGATTTTTTTCGGCAAAACAATGTTGCCAATTTAATTTAAAAAAAACTCCAGGTTACGCTTTCAGTAGACGCACTCTACCTAATACGATTGATTTTTGAGAAGGGGCACTAAGCGGAGCTAAACGTTCTCAGGAGACATCATTTTGAGCAATTGAAAACTGCATTCACGGATCAAAAAGGAAAAATACAGTGAACAAGAAATAGGACATGATACACAAACACTTTTTTTGATGCCATGTTTTTACGGAAAGGCACACATGGCAAAATACTATTCCATATATTTTTACCCTACTAGCGGTCCCGGCATACGTTGTCCTGGCCAAAAACGGGCTTTTCCACAGAAAAGAAAATTGAGAACCCGATTACAGTGCCACCTATCGGATTCAATTGTATTTTCAAATCATACACTCAAATATGCACACAAATTATCCGAATCGGTCAAGCCATTTATGAGTAGTTAGGCGACAAACACGTATAGAAGAATTATAATCTAAAGATATATTTGCACCCGATAGTCACCTGGCACGCTAGCATCTAGCATCTATATTTGCATTCCATTCGAGGGAAACACCCTCGCAGTCAATTTATAGATAGCAAGCTCATATGTATCAGTTAAGTGCATGTTAGGGCACTTTCATACACTTTACCTGGAACTCAGCAATCACAGAGGTGTAGATATTTTCGTGGCCAAGCAGTTTATTAGTTTCTAAATAATATCTTACTTACTAATGTCCTATTCTAAAATCATTTTAAAATCAAAAGGTCTGAATGTTGGAATATTTATCAATTAGTCATGCCTCAAGACCAGCTGGGGACGCGGGCTTGCGGACGACGAGCAATGGGTAGCTCGCTGTCCGACCGTCTGGTAACTGTCGGGACCGAGCCCAGGTCGTCGACGGCGCACACTGTTCCCGCGCGGCTCAAGGAGTTGTCAGCAACAGCAGGGGCCCAGCTGGGTCGAAGCCTACTGGGGCCAGGGTTAGTTTCGAAAGATAGTTCAGCCCCGGTACGAAAGGCAACGAAGGCACAGGAGTGGGTTTTTAGTCAGTAAAAGTCTGACACTGTCTCCTGCTCCGCCCAAGAGCGGGGGATATCATTAGATGATTTTCACACCGAAAAAAAAAGACCAGCTGGGGACAACGCTTGTCCAGTCTGCTGGTCTGATGCTCCATCATGCTCCAGTCAGAGCGGCAGGAGTTATTTCATTCCTTCCAACCTTTGGTGTTTGTTAAATTGACCAAGACCTTTAAAAGGGCTTAGGATAATTTTGTCCAGGTACTACGGTCAAGCAGTCGAATGTTCGGCTTTCGCGCCGTTGAAGCCGCTGGAGGGACCGCTGGCCGCTGAAACATTAATTTTCTCGTTTAACATTCCATATAAAAACTTACCTGTGTGATCTTTTGAGTAAGTATACTAAAGTGTAATTCATTGTACTAAGTATCTCCTCCTTGCGTCGTATTCCTCAATGCTGAGGGTCGTGACCTCCCTGCTTCTGTACTAAGTATATATGCTATTTAATCCTTAAATATCAACATTCGATAACTGCAAATCGAGCTCATAAATGATGCCTGTGTTAATCAAACAAGCTATCTGGGTAGACGATACATAAATGATAGAATCAGTTATTAAGCTGCCAGTTCGAGCTGTATTGCGCTGATTACTCGATCGAGGGCTGGGATGGATTGTTTGTTAATGGTGAATAGTCTACAATCTACGAGTATTAAGTCAATACTGCTGGCCGGTCCATTTCTAAACAAAACAATTTATTTTGTGATGTTTACAGTTTCGTGTTCAGTTCAACTAGATGGCGAGGGAGAGGCAGGCCAAAAAATGCTTTGTGTGAGGGGGCGCGTTACTTTATGTAATTTATTTCATCACCACTACTCTCAAAACGGTGAAGGAAAACATCGTGAGGAAACCGGCATGTCCTAGAACCAAAAATTCGAAGACATGTGACATTCACCAAACCGCCCGCCCGCATGGTGCATTAGTATTACGGCCCAGTCTCTCTCGTCGAGAGGAGGCCTGAGTCCCAGCAGTGGGAACATTAAAAATGATGAAGGAATCCTTTCGGTTCAGGCACAGTTACTGCAACTGTATTGTATGTCTGTACTCTTTTTTTATTATTTTTTATGTTGTTGTATATTGTGTTGCTTGCGCCGAATAAATGCTATTCTATTCTATTCTATTCTATTCTATTCTATTCTATAAAAAGGATGATGATGATAGAAAGCTAGGTGACCCTCGCGGTTTCACTCGCGTCCTCGGTTAGGTACTGCTTCTCATGGAAGTAGCATGATGTTATACCTATAGATTATACACCATTAAATTTTAATCGTTTTAATCCCGTGGAGGGTCGATCCGGTACATGAAACACTATCGATTTGTAAAGATAAAATTTCTTATTCTTAAAGAAATTAATTTCGTACATGCGTAAATTAATACGAGTTTTGAAAAAAAAGGTAATTTATTTTTTAATTTTATCTTTACAAATCGATAGTGGTTCATGTACCGGATCGACCCTCCACGGGATTAAAACGATTAAAATTTAGCGGTGTATATACAATTGCTATAGAGTATAGCGATCCTTGATTCATCATCATCATTATTTCAGCCGAAAGACGTCCACTGTTGGACATACGCCTCCCCCAAGCGTTGCCACGACGACCGATCCTGTGCGTGTGTGCGTGTATAAATGGGTTATCGAAAACTAAAAGAATTTGTCAATTTGTATCAGCAACCGCTGGTTCAAAATGAAAATTCTTGTTTGTTCGAACGCTCTAATCTTAGGAACTACATATTAGCACGTTCAAACTAACTCTAAAGCTTTATAATCTTATATATAAAATTCTCGTGTTCCCGTACTCCTCCGAAACGACTTGACCGATTCTCATGAAATTTTGTGAGCATATTGAGTAGGTCTGAGAATCAGCCAACATTTATTTTTCATACCCCTTAAAATTATTTATATGGCAAAACAACGTTTGCCGGGTCAGCTAGTATTATATAATATACTAGCTGACGCCCGCGACTTCGCGGCGTCAAGTTCGTAAAAATGCACAAACGTAACTAATAATTCATGGTGAAAGCATCTAATTAATTTATTTTACTTTCATACGAAAGGGTTAAAGGTCAAAACGGAAATTGCAGTAAATATAAAATTATTTATTTGACTAACTAATATTTAATAATGTATTCACACGTAAGTGATATCCAACCAATAGGTATACTTATGAACGTCAATAAACAGAAACAGACATGTTGAGGGCGCAGCACCTGGTGTTCTAAGATTCTGCCTACTCTTATTAGGAAAAGGTGTTAGTTTAAGTTGGTTTACTTTCAAATCGTTTAAGACGTTTGGGAAGACTTGGGCGCCAAACAAGTACAAAAGAATTATATATATAATTATATAAAGACAATTATTTATATAACCAGAAAGACAAAATGCCAATTACACTGATTACAATAGGTACGAATTATGTAAAACACATTTAAGAAAATATAACACAGATAATATATATATATATTTTTCACAACTATCACACAACGCCGTCTAGTCTCAAGCTAAGCAAAGCTTATGTTAAGAGTACTAGACAACTGATATACATACTTATATATTTCTAAATACATACATATTATATGTAAATTACACCCAGACACAGAACAAATGATCATGCTGATCACACAAACATTTGTCCTGGGTGGGAATCGAACCCACGACCTCCGGCATAGCAGTCAGGGCCACTAACCACTACACCAACAGGCCAGTCAAATATAACTAAACCTTTCATTCAGTATTCTCGCAAATCGCCAGACATTCAGTCAATATCTCCTGATATACATATCTATAGATCAGATATCTTTAAATTTTATTAAACAGCAAAGTAGTTTTCATTTATTTATTTATGTACCTTTGCGCTAATCCATCTTTTAAATACAGCGCGTTGGGGTTGGCAGCTGTAGGTGCCGAAAATCTCAAACGGCGCAAATATAATAACTTTATAGACTTTCTGTTTAGACCTTATAAACGAGTCAGCCTCAGTTACAGATTTATAACAATAGCGAAAATCTATTAGTTGGTACAGATAGGTACGTCGCTAATCTACAATACCAATTCAAAATGTAGGGACATTGATGTCCAATGCACAATATCCATAATTCTATAGAATAATGAACACCGCACTATCTTTACTGATGAGCGCGTCCGACACACCCGAGCGCCGGACACGTGCCGGACTAACGTGCTTACGTGCCGGAATACGGGTCAGGTCTCACTGCAATGCGTAGCGATGGCAATGCTTGGCTTATAGCCAGCTAGAGGCATTTAATCCATTAACACTTATTACAACGGAAAAAAGTTTTTCTTTCGATTATTTGTGTATGTGCCCACGTTGTAGTAGAATCTCATCTCGAGGGAACACACTTCCAGAATGAAAAGCTGCGGTATGTATATGCTATTCCAAGACATGGTCTACCGTACCAAGTTTCATTGAAATCCGTTCCGCAGTTCGGGCGTGAAGAAGTAACAAACATACACACTCTCACAAGCTTTCGCCATCAAGCTTCTGCCAGCGGTTACACGCCCGTGAATGTAGGTTCCTCCATACAAACTTTGGACACCCTTTTTAGATAAAAAGTATGTCCAAGGTTTTTGTCTAAGGATTTTGTCTGTAAGGAGATCCTTAAGGGTTTTTTAAAAAAAAAAAATCATCTTATGACAACCCCCGCTCTTGGGCGGAGAGGGAGATAGTGTCAGACTCTTACTGACTAAAAAACCCATCCCGTTCCTTCAAGCCTTCATACCGGGGCTCGAGCGCCCTTTCGGATAACCCTGGCCCCAGTAGGCTTCGACCCGGCTGGGCCCCTGCTGTTGCTGACAACTCCTTGAGGCGCGCGGGAACAGCGCGTGCCGTCGACGACTTGGGCTTGGTCCGGAAAGTTACCGGACGGCCGGACAGCGAGCTACCCATTGCTCACTGTCCGCAAGCCCGCGCCTACGGTGGCCGGAAATCGGGATCGGAATCCCGGCGGCGGCGAGAGCGCCGTTGCCTGATGCGGTCGGCCTCCTCCTTAGCGAGCATTACTGCTTCGCAGAAGTCGGCGACCGCCTGCCACTCCTCCTCGCTCCGGACCATGGCCTCGACCAAGGCCCGGCGCGAGAGGTCTCCGCCACCGATCACCCCCACGAGGGCACGGCGATGCTCCGCCCAAGCAGGGCACACCGCGATTGTGTGCTCCACCGTGTCCTCCGCGTTCCGCACAGTGGCGACACCCGGGCGTCACTTCCGCGGATCCTTTGGGTGTGAATTTTGGGAAATCTCTAAGTGCTCGGCTATGTCATAAAAGAAAACCTTGTGCACAATGTCACACTCTTAATCCCAATAGTTTCGACTGTGCGTTGATATTAAAGATCGTAGATATGCAAATGCAAAATAATATGCAAAAACAAAAAGCTATTTTTTTTTTCAGTTCATCAATTAGTATGATGAATAGATAATACAATGTAATCTACAACAATTTCTGATTTATAGATTTGAGTTGAGCAAAGTCGTTAATAACAACTTCAAAATCTGCGTATTCGAGCATATCATTTTATATGACATTAGATTCATTTGAATGTTGCGATTCACTACCTCTGTTGATCACATAAAATAAAACAATTATAATACATAGTATAGAACAGTCTTTAAAACAGTTAATATATATTTATATATCTACCATAATATACAACTTTTATACAAGGTGTAAGGGACAGCCCTCCACAAACTTTAAGGGCTTGCTCAGTGGACGAAACTGAACAACCTTCCACAAGTTTTTTTTTTTTTTCAGGAATCGAAAATAAAATCGGCCTCTTCATACAAACTATCCAATCAAGTTTTTAATTTTGTAAGGTGAGGCTGATTTTTTTTTCGTTTACTCAAAATGTCTTGTGGAAGGTTGTTCCGACTGTTGAGCGAGCCCTTAAAGTTTGTGGAGGGCTGTCCCTAACAACCTGTATGTAAATATACCTACTGAAATTCATTAAACATGCTGCAATCAATAAACCAGTACCCCTAGCCAAGTTGGTAATCTGCAACGCTAGTAGAAAACTTCAAATGTACGGGAATGACGTCATCTCAACTCTCAGTCACGTGATCGGAACAAAAGATTCAGGGGCGTGGCCAACTCAAGGCGTTCGATGCAAGCAAAACGGTTGAAACTTGGCTAGGGGGGCTGATTTTCAGTTGACAGTTAGAGTATCTGTCGGTTATCATTTGTAATCGAGTAGAGAGTAGCCCCAAAACATCGCGGGGCCCTGGGCAATTGCCCAATGAGCTCAGTGAGGAAAAGGGACCTGCCTGTGCTTTTCGCTGTACGTTGAAATGTCAGTCAGTCAGTTTCTCCTTTTATTTATATATTTAGATAAAGGCTTATCAGTGTGTCGGTCCTTTATGCTGTAACTGCTGAAGTAATTTAGATGAAATTTGTCACACGAGTAGACCATATCCTAGAATATCACATAGTATATTTTTTATCCCGGCGTATATTCTCTGGGGATAATTTTCTTCCACGTGGGGGAAGCCGCTGACAGCAGTCAACTAATAAAAGGAAACTGTTCAAGACTTTTTCTTTTTTCTCTTTATTTATTAATAGGGGATTTTACGCATAGCGTATATCAGTCCCATCGTATCCTAAACAATTATTCACACATCACAAAACATGGGCCATGAATTCGAACAAATCTTTCGCATTGTCATATTTGGTTGGGATAGAATGTCATGGAACATGCCAACATCAGTTCTATTCAAATCCAGAGACCTTATCAAACTATTTCTACTGGACTCATATTGGACATATTCCATTAACAAATGTTGTAGGTCCTCGACAACTCCACATACCTCAAAATTGGGTGGATTAATTTTTTTCATCATGAAGGCAAATTTCTTGCATGGAATGTGTCCAGATCTGAGTCTAAGAGCAGTAACAATCAGTTTTCTAGTAATCTCACTATTCATAAACCAAGGTACGCGGAGGTGCTCACACTGTATGGTTTTATACCATACACCCTTCTCTAATGACCGTTTATTAAAGTATTCTTTCCTATGATCGTAGCACATATTTTTAAATTTATGCAAAAATTCAGAATAATCTGGTACAATATTTATTTCTTTTCCAATCCTAACCGCTAACTTCGCCAACTGGTCAGCTTCTTCGTTTCCCCGTAACCCAATATGCTATGGAACCCATTGCACCCTCAGTTGGTTGCCTTTTAAAGTAATTTCATCAATTTGAGATAAAATAACATAAAGCTATCCTTACACCTCTGTGGCCAGAGGCGCATCGAGCTATATGTTGTAGTGAGCTTTTGCTGTCTGTGCAAATGACAACATAATATTTATATCCACAATGATTAATTATATAAGTCAAGGCCTCTGATATTGCAATAAGTTCCAACGTCATAACGGATGTAGGTTCACTTATTTTAAAGCAATTATCTAGAGTGCTCATATCTATACCAGGTATATAATATGCAGAACCATGACCTTGTTCTTTTTCGACCCATCAGTAAAGTTCAAGACTTGTAAGTGTATTAAAAAGTACCTAACTTTGTAATTAAAACTCATGAAATCAGTTTGCTGGCACCTGCCTGTGGACACGAGCTTTTTTTAATTACTGTTACTGTTTTATTGTATATTAATTATTAGTTTTGTAAGGTGTGCACAAGCTCAAAGGCAGGTGGTCAACCAGCCTGGTCACGGCGCAGCGACTGATACACATAGCTACAGCTATATACATATACCTCGTGTCATATATAGTAAACACATGTCTAAGATCCGACTAAGAACGACCTTCACCGGTCTGTTTAATGGATGAACCGTATTTTATGATAAATTTTGTGTATTAAATAATATAACGCGGGTGGGTTGCCTAAGAAATTCCTGGCCAGACTATTATTAATTAAAGATCGAAAATTTACTTTTTTTTAGCAAAAAGCACAACCGTTATTCATACCAGATTCTATAACATCGTATTCGTAATTTTTTTTTTTTTTTTTTTTTTTTTTTCCTTGTTATTAAGAATAAATTTCTTAATAATTGATTACAATCTAGCCTAAAAGACTAATAAGTAATTTAACTCTAACTTATTTTTATACGGTTTTGCTTAAACTAAGAATAGCGTCCTTTAGCACTTATAGAAGTCCATAGCACTTTCTTAGAGTCTGATATTGATAAAAACACTTTGTTCATGTGTAATATGCATAGCACAGCATTGATCACTATTATACACTAACTTTAAACACTACACTAACTCAAAAGGTTTAGTTCTCTTTAGTCTACGCACTAGGTCCGTATTGTCTAACAGCTGTATAGCCTCAACGTTCACGTGTCGGTGAAGTCTGTGTTCGTGGGCTTCAGCAAATTTTTGAATGATGGTGGTGACGAGTTCCATTTTGAGGTCACGGTGGAGGTCGTCATTTCTGATGTACCAAGGTGCTTTTACAGCATCCCTGAGTACTTTATTTTGGAACTGTTGTATTATTTTGATGTTGCTCCGTTTAGTACAGCCCCAGAGTTGGATACCATACGTCCAAATTGGCATCAAAATATGCTTGTAAATAGTTATCTTATTGTGTATTGATAAACAGGATTTCTTTCCGAGTAACCAATACATGCTTTTATAGCGTATGTCGAGTTCCTGTCTTTTCTTTTTGACATGAGCTTTCCATCGCAGCTTGGCGTCGAGAGTTATGCCAAGATATTTGGCTGTATTAGCATAAGGCACTTGCGTACCGTTTATGTAGATTGGGTGGTAGTTGCACCGTTTGTTTGTGAAGTCAACGTGAATTGATTTTGACTCATTCAGCTTGATCTTCCATTTTTGTGTCCAGTCATAAATTTTGTTCACTGCTAATTGAACTTTTTCTACTGCTTCTCTATGATTTGATCCTGTAGCCATAATAGCAGTGTCATCAGCAAAAGTCGCAATAGTGTTGTTTTCTAGCTCTGGGATGTCACATGTGTACAACAAGTAAAGGATTGGGCCTAGCACACTTCCTTGGGGTACCCCAGCTTTTATAGTTTTAAGCTCGGAATATGCATCTTCTTGCCTTATTCTAAACATTCTATTAGTTAAATATGACTCTAGAATATCTGCAAATTCTGGGGGTAACATACATCTGAGTTTGAATATTAGGCCCTCATGCCAAACTTTGTCAAAAGCTTGCGCGACATCCAAGAACACGGTGGCGCAGACTTCCCTATTTTCCAGCGTTTTTTCAATAATATTTGTTATTCTATGTACCTGGTCTATTGTAGAGTGATTTTCTCTGAAACCAAATTGATGATTTGGGATAAGGTCTTTTTCTTCTATAATTGGCTTTAACCGTTTCAGTAATAGTTTTTCAAATAGTTTTGATAACACTGGCAACAAGGAAATAGGTCTATATGATGACGCTTCATGGGGTGGTTTCCCAGGCTTCGCAATCATAATTACTTCAGCCACCTTCCACAGCTCAGGTACGTGTTTTAGAATAAACGCAGCATTGATTATTTTGGTCAGTTTTACTATGGCTTTTCGCGGGAGGTGTTTAAGAACTTCACCTGTTATGAGGTCGTAGCCCGGTATTCGTAATGAAATAGCGTTTATTTTGATATAGAATTTGTTGTATATTAAAAATAAACACACCTGTTTATACATACCTGTTTATACCTGGCAACCCATAGTTATGCCAGGAAACAAATAGGCAACCCAACATTTTCATGTTCTAAGGGCTTCACTCTTTCCGTTAGTATTAAATTTATTCGTTAAACACACCGGTGCATTTTTGAAAAAAAGAAAAAAAAAATTTGGCCAGGAATTTCTCAGGCAACCCGCGTTATATTATTTAATATACTAAATTTATCATAAAATACGTTTCATCCATTAAACAAACCGGTGAAGGTCATTCTTAAACGTATCCGCTACTATGAACTTTAAAAGAACATACTCGTATCGACACCTGCAAGGAATAACATCATAACTCAGTTTTAGGCAGTTTTAAGTTACAATTGTATTCTTGCTGTAAGTACAAAAAATGCAGATTTTTTTTGCACTCACTTCTGTGGCTAAATTCCTTTACGTAAGGATTTGAATAGTGTAAAAACATTGTAAGTGACAGGCAACTGTAGTTAATAAAAGGGTATGTTTAGTTACACATTCTCATCATCATTGTTTATGCTCGCCGTTATTAATATAACATTGTAATACAAGATACAATCTTGTTCTTAGACATTATTATCTCTTATTAAATAAGCTGTTATCGTAACCTTAAACAACTATTTCATTCTGTCATAGCGAATAATGCGCTTTCATCAGATAACGACAGCAAAGTACAAAGATTTAATGAGCTTATGTAAAAACAATGCTATACCAACAATCTATCATGATTGGTGCATAAATTTATCACATTTTAATTCAATTCAGCCAAATAATGTGTCTGATGCCGATTAAAAACAAAAAAAAAAAAGATTATTTTAATTATTATGGACATTTTGTAGTTTAGGTTTAACTAATTTGACTGTTATAATAAATAATAAAGAGTATTACAAACTAATTTCTCTGCATTTTTATTCGGATGTCGAGTCCAAAACTCATAGTACATTTTATAAATTGTATGTTAGACAGAAATTGTTTTTAATTTATTGAAGTACCTATTATCGTACTTTATGTGATTGTATGTCTGAGTCACAATCTAATTTTATACAATAAATGTTGGGGATTATCATCGTAACTCACAAAAATACTTAAAAATACAAATATATAATAATACTATCATACACAAGTGTAGCTATTCCCTTGTTGACATGCAATTATAAAGTTGGTTGGCAATAAGACATAAAATAAAACTGTGAGAATTTTTTGAATCTTTGACGCGCTCTCCTCTAAAGTTCCTAAATATTAGTTACAATTTTATTCCTTGCAGGTCTCGGTATCATAAAATACTATTGTCGATATCTTTGGTACTCAATTTAAATTCTGTTTTTCATTGAAAACTAGTTGTTGCCCGGGGCTCCGCTCCCTAGAAATGACTTTTCACCTTTCAATCCATTTTTATTCTGTTTTTTCCCTATTTTTTTTTTCTTTTGGACAACTTGTATGTCTTGTTATCCGTCAAGCTATCACTGACTCAGTTTTTTTTCACAACCTATCCACCTATTCCACCACATATTCTTTAGCCACCCTCTCCCTCTCCAACTGTCCACATGTATAATTCTTTTTACACCACCTGCTCGATAATGTCGTTTTATACGTCATACAAACCTCACTTAAAGCAAGTCATTCTATCCTAGGGAGATAATGCAGTATGGCCGATCCCTAGGGAATAATGAGATTTGAATATGGAACATCAAAAATCGTCAACATTTTGAATTAAAATGTACGTGCATCGCACAAGTTGACTCTAAATTCAAACTGGCCACTAACAAAAAAAGAAAATAGAATAAAACCTGCTTACTGACGGGAGCATTATAGAAAATTGAAAGTATAGAATGTTGGAGTGAATTTTGTTTGTTTGATAAACTTGTAACTATAATACTTATATTTCTCTAATATGTGATTTGGTCGACCAAATTGTTTTATTAATTATCTCAGAGATGGTGTAAAAAGTAGAGTATGCAACACGGGGATAAAGCGGTCTTTGTCTTGGGCGGCTTGAATTCCTCACTTCACTCAGGTTTCTTTATTAACTTTATTTCCCTCGCAATGTTCGGGAGTTAATTTTATAAATCCCTCACTGTCGTTCGGGATTAAAATCAGCAACTTTCGTTTTGTTCGGAATTCAACATACCGCCCTCGACTTAAAGACACTGCTTTATCCCCTAGTCACATAAACTACTATTGGGTATATTCTATCTATAACTCTTTGGGTGTATTCACATCTGGTGTATGCGCTAGTACCGAGCCGCTCGCGAGCTGCATGCGTGCATTCACATGCCATCATCGCGCCCTGTGCACGCCAGCTTCGCGCCACGCGCTTACGGCGCCTGCCAGTGCGCTGCTCGTAGTTATGCCTTGATCACACGTACCGAGTAAATGGGCGAGACAGTAAAATGTTGCTCGGCCGAGACAGTGATGTAAGCGAGTTGTAGAGATAAATGGTAGGCCGAGCACTCGGCGGTGTGTTTTCACGTACCGAGTACTCGGCCGAGAGTACTGTCTCGCCCGTTTACACGGTCTGTGTGATCAAGGCATTATACCGTGTGAAAGCAAATCGAACTGCATGCGCGCGACCTGCGCACCCACTTACAACACATGAGACAATATTAAAGCGAACCAAAACAAATAATTATGACTAAAATCAGAGCGAGACTGACAAACAGCAATTTAGGTCGTCAACGGCTCTACTCCGTAAAATCACTTCACGTTACTTAAACAATTTTAAATTATTAATAAATTTTCCCTAATTTTTCTCTTTTTCAACCCACAGTAAACTGAACAAAACAAAATAAAAATCGGTTAAGCCGTTTTTGAGCTTTAGCGAGACAGACAACGAACAACAATTTATTTTCATATTACCATCATCTTCCTGCCTGTTCCTGCCCATGTCCCGTGTTATTTGGGGTCGCCGCAATACTTTTTTTTTCCGTCATGCTATCATTAACTTCCGTTTTTTTCATATCACTCTTTAACACAATCCACTCATCTTTTCTTTGGCCTCCCTCCCCCTCTCCATCCATCCACATTTATACTAATAACTCTTTTCAGTAACATGCGTTTCATCCCTCTTCTTTACATGACCATACCAAAACAAACGATTCCTCTTCAACTTTCAGTCACTGACGCCAGTTTCAAACTTCTTTTACACTCATTTTTATACTCATTTCTTATTTTACCTATTCTAATTGATTTTCATTTAAAAGAAGAAAATAAACAAGATGAAAATCGAGCAGTTATCACATTAGTTTCCTTTGATACATATTTGTACGTATAATAAATCTGTAGAAATTTTTAGTTGTGCGCGAATCGTAAAATGTACGAAATCGATGTAAATAACTTTGATATAAAAAAAATTGTGCGTAACTTGATATAATTATATCACTCAAAATTGTCAAACAATAAAAGACCCGTTTTGACATTTGTCAAAACAAATACTTAAATATGCAAAAAGAATACTCGTAATATATTCAATATATTATTTAACGCACCCAAAAAAACACTTAAAAAACACTTATAATTGATTATTATTTTATTGTTTCTTTCAGTTTCGTTTCAAGTTATATTATAGGGTCTTTCTCAAATGTCAAAACGGGGTTTTTATTTTTAATGAGTTTAGGCTTTGATTCATCGCAATCGATTGACTATATCGAAAGATATAGGTACTACATTCATTGAATGTTAGGCTTAGGCGATACGAGGTTGACTGGGTTAGCTAGTGTTTAATATGGAGGATAGTTTTATCTGTATGTAATAGGCTCATCGTATTCTGTGATCACGATCACGCATGAATGGGTGCGCACTCATTAGGCCCACGCCTTTAAGCGAAGCGACCCTATTTCAAAGGAGGAAAAAGCCTGAGAAAACACCTGGTAAATAAAATTATTTTACAATATCTCCGCGATCAGATATAGGACGTCTGGTGGAAATGAGAGCATCACGGAAATTAAACCAGCCAGGCGTTCTCCGGCAGAAACACTCTTTGAATCAAGAAAATTGTCAAATTGATTCACATATAGCAAAGATATCGTTGAACAAAACTTGTTACGAAAAAAATAAAAACAGAACCTTCGTCGTTTTTGAAATGATTAATTGATTATTATTTGAAAATAAAATAAAAAAAATATTACTGGAACTGAAAGTTGTTGAATAAAGTTTATTATAACTTTAATTTTAATTTAGGATAGACACGCCAACAGTATAAACATATTAATATGAAAAAGAGGTATCTATATTAATAATAAACATACTTAGAAACATATGAATTTAATTACATTTATATATATATTTTATTTAACTATTTATGTACACACAATAATAAAAGAACAGAAGAAGGAAACAGAAGAATAGTAAAAGGTGATGCTTATTTCTAAAGAAATCTGTTCCAGCATACCTACGAAAAGAGAATTGGAGAAAATAGAGATGTCATTGTGTGTAAAAGGAAAATGAGTACACATATATATACATTATTCAGCTATGTTTAACTAATAACTTTTTTAATAACAGGATAAATCAAGAAAGCACTGGTTGGTACAACCAGGACTGCTACACGCCAAATCTCTTATAGAAGGCTACTCACAGAAACGAACTGCCGAGCTTCTTGAGCTTAGCAGGACGAACATCTGTGCGATAGGCCGCGCCTTAACCGGCCACTGCAAACTAAACAGGCACAAATTTCACATGAAACTGAGTGACACTGATGTTTGCCGGTACTGTAATCAGGAGAGGGAGACGCCTAAGCGGACACAGCAAACGCAGTGTCCATCTGGGCCGACACATTATTCGCCCGGAGGAGATTAAAACTCTAAAAGCTAGGAGTATTCTAAATTTCTTGGAAGCCTCCGGGCTAAAAGAGTTACTCTAACAAGGTGGCGAGTCACAATAGATCTTTTAGGTCGCAGTGACTACATCCCCTACACTATGGGTGATGCATAGCCCCTTATCTTCTAAATAATAATAATAATAACAGGATAAATAAGAATCCCTACTTATATGAGTCCTGTTCCATAGATGCCGTTTTCAGAATTGATATGACGTCATCAGATTCGTCGTAATTCGACGATGGTTATTTTCGACGAAACAACACATGGTGGCGAAAAAGCTTGAGGAAAAGGTTTGGCAATCAAAATGAATACTAAAGTTTGAGTGTTCAGGGGTATTTTGATGAAACACGGTCTACAGCACTGTCTTTTTCTTTATAATAATGATAATTTATTCACGAAAAAATTCGAAGACGTGTGACATTCACCAACCCGCACTGAGCCCGCATGGTGGAATACGGCCCATTCCCTCTCCTAGAGAAGAGGCCTGAGTCCCAGCAGTGGGAACATTAAAAAGGCGGATTATGCTAAGCTATGCTATGGGTGTTACTTTGAAACTCCCTCTTACGTGCCTACAACACTATGTGATATAGAAACTCATAAGGGCACATATTACTGGGATAAATTCTTGGGCATGGTCTACCCATCTAGCAAGGCAAATACGTTCTACCGTTCGGGTATGAACAAAAATAAACACACACACTCTCGCCTTTGTAATATTAGTGTGATGTAAGGATAATGCAGTTGCTGGGATAGGCTTCTGGAATCATCATTTCAGCCGATACACGTCCACTGTTGGACATAGGCCTCCCCCAAGCGTCGCCACATCGAACGTTCCTGTGCGTCCCGCATCCATCGGTTTCCCGCTACTTTCACCAGGTCTTCGGTCCAACGCTGCGTCTTCCGGTACGCGGTCGCCACTCCAAAACCTTTCGGCCCCAACGGCCATCTGTTCTTCGAGCAATGTGCCCTGCCCATTGCCACTTAAGTTTGGCAATTCTTTGTGCTATGTCGGCAACCTTAGTTTTCCTGCGGATATCTTCGTTTTTTATTCGATCACGCAAGGAAACCCCGAGCATAGCCCTTTCCATTGCTCTTTGGGTGACTTTAAGCCTTCTGATGAGGCCCATTGTGAGCGACCACGTTTCGGAGCCATATGTCATCACTGGCAACACGCACTGGTTAAAGACTTTCGTCTTGCGACACTGTGGTATGTTGGACGAGAAGATACGGCTTCTGGAATGTATTCGTGTTAAACTGACTCATAGCATAGCATAGTCAGCCTTATAATGCTCCGACTAGACTCACGCCCTTATCCGGCGACTGGACTGTGCTGTTGGTCTAGTGGTTAGTAGCCCTGACTGCTATGCCGGAGGTCGTGGGTTCGATTCCCACCCAGGACAAATGTGTGATGAGCACGATCATTTGTTCTGTTTCTGGGTGTAATTTATCAATAATATGTATGTATTTAGAAATATATAAGTAAGTTTATCAGTTGTCTAGTACTCATAACACAAGCTTTGCTTAGCTTGAGACTAGACGGCGTTGTGTGATAGTTGTGCAATATTATTATTATATTATTATTATCCTCATGACACGGAACGGGCCGCAAAACCACCACGCGGTAACATGTTGGTTCTAGCACATGCTAGTTTTGCTAACCTAAGGAAACTTACCTTGTCTTCTCCATAGAGACCTATTCTTTGGAACGTGCAATTTAGCTTCACTTTTCTTGGACTGACCGACATTTGACTATTCAAAAGTGCCTGCAAATGGTCTATTTGAAATAAATGATTTTGATTTTTTGATTTTTTTTTTTGAGTAACTTTAGCCGTATATTGGTATTATTCATTGAAACTAAAGTTAGACACTAATTTTTATTTTAGAATTAGCCTGCTATTTTATAAACTAGCTCGTTAATTCCTTCTCGTGAGTGTAAACGTTTATTGTGCATACAGTGAAAGATTGAAATTTGCAGACTTACCAGAGTTCCATCGTCGACCATATCATCGCATATTGTCAGGTGAGGTAGTGGTCAAGCGCGCGCCGTCGTTGTCATATCAATAAATAATTTAAAAGAAAAAACAAAACTAGCTATTTCCCACAGCTTCGCTCCCGTTCGCTCGTGCATTTTACGGGGTAATGGAATAAAAGTGGTTTGTGACACGCAGCGATTGTGTAGCTAACTCTCAGTGAAATTATCTTTTCGTAATCATGTTCCAGTTCCCGTAATTGCCTTTTACACACATTTTTATTTTATTTTGTCTCGAGTAGAGTGTTTCTGTTCTATTGTACAAAAACGTCGCACTAGCCCCCTTAACCAAGTTACAACCGTTTCTCTTGCGTCGAACGCCCCGAGTTGGCCCCAATTCTTTTTTTTGAACACGTGTCTGAGCGTTGGGATGACAACATTCGCATATAATAGAAGTTTTCTACTAGCGTTAACGATTGCAGGCTATTAACTTGGCTAGGGGTACAGGGATGTGCACTAGGGTTGGGGCTAGATCTAACGGCATCTTGAAGGCATTCGCGCAGAGGTTTCATTGTCGGTACCTGTATACTTACGAGTAAGTACTGAGCAATTGGAATCTGTAATATTATGTAGTCATTAAATTTGTATATGTGGTCTGGTTTTTGTTGTTATTTTATAACGAGTGTTGTTATTTTATTGTGTCGAAATAAAGGTATCATTATTATTTTTTTTATTTTTTTAACAACATACAAAAACTCATTAATATTTATTTATATAGGCACCAATGGCTTATTTACAAAATAATGTCAACAATCGGTAATACATTTTGCAAAGAGATCATGTGTTAAAAAGTCACAACAGTGGGTCTAATAAATGAAAGAGATTTAAAAACAGACAATTAACATTGAAATACGAATTTAAAATTAAAAACCAATGATTATAAAATATATTGAAACAAAATTGAAGATATATCAATCGATTTTAGCGTTGTTAAAAAACGGTTCTACCGTACGGTTCTAAAAGTATAGATTTAAAAAAAAAAATATTTATTAAAGAGTTCGTTGACAATATTTTTTACCCCGTACTCTTTATTCAAATATTTGATTATTTGAATACAGAATTTTATAAATAAAATGCACGGTAAGGGGTGGAATTTCGCCTTACTGATCAATATACACCGTAAAGTGTTCCCTTTACAAAATGTGAAAGAAGTAGGCAACCCCCAGTGAGGATAAGTTGGTATTGGTAGGTTTAAGTATTCTCAAAGTAAAGCTTTTTGGACCGTTTTGTGTGTAAAAATCAAAGTATATTTCACTGCAAAAGATTTCAAACATTATCGTGGAGTAAACATTCCGTTAGTAATAATATTTCGTATTAGTTTATTTTAAGAAGGAAATCAATGGTTTAAAATAAGGTTAAAGGAAAAAAAACGAAAAATAATAATAATGTACAAACGGGTAGAAAAGAACACATTGGGCATAAAAAAATCATTCACATCGATGTCAATGGAACAGTGTTAGAACTCTGATAGCAATGCCACATTGAATAGCAATGCTAATGCGGAACCCTGATAGGATCACTTTGTTGTCTGTCTGTCTGTCAAGATCCTTTATCCTGGGAACGCGTGAAGACATCGTGTTACAATTAAAAACTCAAGTCTGCGGTCCCTTGAAGCTGAAAAAAGATCAAACTTTTGAATTAACGAAAAAAAAAGATACGGTCGCTTATGTCACAAAAAAAACATTAATTTTGACACTCTCAAGGGAATCAAAATTCATAGGGTACTTCCCGTTGACCAAATTCCTGAAATTTGGCATTTGGGAAAACGTTGTAGTGTAGAGTGTAAAAAAAAATCTTTGTAACGTATTCGGGAATTGAACATAGGTAAGTTTGTACCTATTTTTTATATTTCTATGATTTTTATGGAACTCTCATCATCATCAATTAGTATGATGAATAGATAATACAATGTAATCTACAACAATTTCTGATTTATAGATTTGAGTTGAGCAAAGTCGTTAATAACAACTTCAAAATCTGCGTATTCGAGCATATCATTTTATATGACATTAGATTCATTTGAATGTTGCGATTCACTACCTCTGTTGATCACATAAAATAAAACAGTTATAAATTTGGCATTTGGGAAAACGTTGTAGTGTAGAGTGTAAAAAAAAATCTTTGTAACGTTTTCGGGAATTGAACATAGGTAAGTTTGTACCTATTTTTTATATTTCTATGATTTTTACGGAACTCTCAGTGCGCGAGTCCGACTCGTACTTGCCTGGTGTGTTTTTTTTTTTAATTTTTAGTTTAATTTTTTTAGCCAATGTTGGTTTTTAATCAAAGATGTTGCTGCTTAGGTTAAAAACCAGGACAAAGGTTTTTTTTTGTATGGGAACCTTAGCTAGAGCCTAGCCCTTAAATATTTATTTTATTCAGTTTTTTAGTATTCGTTGTTATTGCAGCAACAGAAATACATCATCTGTGAATATTTGGATGATTTTTCCCACCACAATAAAAAAAAAAAATCTATGAGTATTTTAACTGTCTAATTATCACGGTTCATGAGATAATAATAATAATAATAAATGTTTTATTATTACAAAAGGGTTACATTAGTTTGTACATAATGGTGGTTTAAATAGCAACAAAGCACAAAATAATAGTTTAAAAGTAATATTTAAAATTCAGCAATTGTAACCATACAGTTTATGAGCCCTGCCTCTCAAACTAGCTTTGAATACACAGCACAGCTAGCCTTTTAATGGGCACGCTATCCTCAAATCCAATAAGTATCTCTTGAAATACTCCGACATGACTGTTCAACTGCTGTTCGTCCGCCATTGCTAGTCTGTGCCTCGCGGTACCACCCCCAACCACTCCCCCTCCCCTGCGGAAATCCGTCAAGTATCGGCATAAAAGTCCGCATAATTTGCAAATATTGCGCTCCATTGGAATCAGGTCATCGATCGCAGTGCCCACCGGGCATTTGGGTTTTGCCCATAAAATTCATACTGTAAATTTTAATTTAATTGTGAAGTGACCATTAGATATTGTTCTGGTATTGAAAGGGTTTTATTAATGCCTTTTTTTATATGAGTAGGTACTATAAATAATTTTATCGTAGTTGCTGGTAAATTAATGAAATGTTTACTTATAAATTAAAATCACTTTCACGATGAAATTGATATTATTATATTAATTATACTTATTAAACTTACCTTAGTAAGCACTTTTAATCATATTAAATGTGACCAAACATATCTTACAGTCCCCAGTATATCTATATATCTGGGGGCACGGGAGTGCCCCAACAAGGCAAGTAAAAAAGTGGCACGGCCATACCATTCTTTTCTCGAAACAGATCAAGCTATTTTCGACCCCCTATAACTTCGTTGTGTATAAAACTAGAAGCTTGAATTTTCATTATTGGTTACTCAAAATTCATCTAAGAGCAGGCATTGTATAAACACAGTATATTTAAAATTTCATTTTTGAACCAGTAGATTAAGAATTATAACTGGCCAAAATTTCTTAATTTTGTCTCTCACTGACTGACTGATCATCAAAACTCTAAGACACTTCTAGCAGACATAGAAGCTTCAAATTTAGAATACAATTAGTGTTTGGTGTTTAAATAAAAAAAACTAAAATATTTTGCAAATTCGGAACAGTTTTCTAGATACACTAACTTCATAGATATATAACTTTGTAATCCTATATAATATACAGCGTGACTTTTACATCAACGCACAAACGAATACCATAGATCCGGCACGTGACACTGGACGCTTCAGTGTTGGAATTTTTCGTCATGTTCCACCAGTATCATGTACTGGATCCGTGATATTCGTTTGTGCATCGATGTCAAAGACACCGTGTATATAGGATTACAAAGTTACATTTGCAGTGGATGAATCAGTGTAGTATATTTATAATAATATAAGGGAACCTACAAAAAGAAATAAGATGCCATCAAAAACATAACTTGTAAAAAGACAAAGTCTCGCAACTCAGTTATTCTACCGTAAAAAATTGTGAGATCCATGTAATACCAAGTCGGTTAATTTATTCAGTCTCTTGAGGAAAACACTTAAGAGAACTTTTGCAACATCTTATAGTGACCATATCAATATTACAAATCTTTTATGTTTTAAATAAATAGATTGACTTTGCAATCGGATTAAAAAATCTTTTGTTTTATATAATACGTATTACTTGTGAGATACATTTTGTTTTCATGCGATTGCCAAGTAAAATTTATTGAAAACATGAAAGAGTTGTAACAATGATATGATCAAGGTGGTTACTGACGGATCTTAAAAAAAAAGTAATGAAATGAGCGGAGCATTAAAGAAAATTAAAACTATAGAATCTTAGAATAGTGAATATTGTTTGCTTCAAATCTCGTAACATTTCGAGTGATAGTCAAAATCAAATTATAAATAATACTTATTTTTCTCTAATATACTCGTATAAATTGTCTTTTAATTATCTCACAGATGGTGTAAAAAGTAGTGTATCCAACAAGGGGATAAAGCTGTCTTTTATTATGTATGGCTTGTATTCCTCACTTCACTCAAGTTTCTATATTAACTCCCTTGCGATACTCGGGAGTTAATAAAGACACTGTACCACATAATTATGTGACAAGTGGATAAAAAACAACGACAAGTAACAAGCAGATTTACTATTATCATAATTGGATTATTTTCAGACATTTACAAGATAAGAAAGGAAGTAAAAGTAGGAAAGAGCAATCGAATGTTCGCAATGTGGCCACAATCAAAGAAAGGTTAGCGTGCTCATAAGTGAATCCAAAGGAAGTGTGAGAAACTTCGATTTTACTTTTCATATTCTAGGATTATTATTATTATATCTATTTATTTATTTAAGTTTCATCAAAGTGAATATATTTTTTTTCTATTTTGGCGGCGAAACCGTTAGGCACTTTAGCTTTCGTGAAAAATAAGGAACTGGTTTCCTAATTTTCACGAAAACTGAGGAAAAAGTTTCTTCTCTTCAGTTTCTTCTCCTCGGTTTTTGCGAAGATTAGGGTGCTGGGTTCCTAATTATATCACGAAAATCGAATAAAAATTGGTACTCGTAATAAGTTACGAGTACCAATTTTTATTTCTAAGTTTTCTTCCTATATTGCACACTTAATTACAGCTTATGCATAACCGAGTGTTCATGGCTCTAAATAATTATGTAAACAAAATAAAAGTAATGTCAAAATTAAACTTAATTAGAATACGCATGTCAACAAATTATAATAGAATTGGAATACAAATTATGAATTCATTAATCAAAACTAAAAATAAAATGTCCTGAATTAAATGACATAAATAAATTCAAAATTAAAAACCTAGATTAAGTTAACTTAGATTACATAAAGCAAAATACAATTATATAAAATAAAAATAAATATTATATTACAATATTCCTGGAATAGTACATTAGAGGGCACGGCAGTGCAAGCAAAAAAGTGGCACGGCCGATACATTCTTTTCTCGAAGCAGTTAAGCGTCCCCGCACACGGGCCTTTATAAAACGCTGCCACAAAAAAACGCTAGAAGCGGCCACAAAAAAAAGCTAGAAGCGGCCGCAAAAAACAGCTGAAGCGCGCGACACCTTCTGTTCGGAGAAGCTTGAAGCCGCTAAATGCGTTTTATTTTGTGGCGCCACCGCCGCACACGAGCCACAAAAAAAGACCACCTCAAAAAGAAGCTTGAAGCGGCGTTTTTTTGTTGTCCGTGTGCGGGGACAGTAAGTGATTTACGTCAATGTCAGCTTTGTGGCATATTAACTCAACTGTGAAGCTGTACCCGCTCCGGGTCCGTCGACCTATGTCCGTCTGAGTGAGGTCTGTATCAGAACCTTCTCTCTCTTTCTTATATTGCCAGGGCACCGCAGCGGTCCTCCCACAGATGGACATTTTTATAGGGAGCCGGAGCTGATTGCGCCACTGACAAGGAGACATAGCGTTGTACAGTTTGGTAGTCAGTACAAGAAGAGAGTTGTCACCCAGGTTCGTTTTGCGCGGCACTTGTTTGAATAAGTTGTAGGTATGGGACCGTAGTAATTTACTAGGGATATTAATGGTCACTCTTGACAGAAGGCTAGTATTTACTTTGGAAGACATCACTTTATGAAGGAAGCAAAGAAAGAAAAAAGAAGTTTTATAGTATTCGTACAATATTCATTCAAAGCAGTAAAATTAACAAAATTACACTAACTTAATAAGATGTCCATGTTCTTTATTAAAAACCGTTCAGAGTTTTCGCTTTTCTTTGCAAATATGCGACCGTTATGCACCCATACAAACTTGTAGTTCTTCTCTTTGGCCACTCGTAGCATGGTTTAAGAATCTATTTACTATTATATGGACAATGCTGTTTAGCTACATATTATATATGCTTTTTAAACTTGTACAAAAGTGCTAAAGGACGCTATTCTTAGTTTTAAAAATAAACCAATAACGTATAACTACCTATAAGTTAGAGTTAAATTGCTTATTAGTCTTTTAGGCTAGATTGTAATAAGTTGTTAAGAAATCTGTTCTTAATAATGAAGGAAAAAAAACTGGTTGGATTTGTTAAACTTCCGGCCGGGGAAAGTAAGTTAGGCTATAATAGACCTAGGACGCGTGCTCTCTGGGTTTTGCTTGGCAATCCAAGTACTCGTATCTATGGTTTGCAAGATATTGTTGTTTACATCTACCTTTGTCACTCATTAATAATGTACATCAATTTCTATTTTATTTATATTGTTTAAATTTAACACAAACAGGGTTCATATTAATTTACTTAATTGAACAGTGAATAAACTTCACTGTTCAATTAAGTAAATTAACTGTTAAATGGTGATGAAAATAGAAGCCACTGATAGTTTTTCGTTGTGATTGTTCAAGTTTTTGTGATTGTTTACGTTTTTATTTATTTAAATTTCATGTACAGTAGTGGTACATAGGCGGACTCACTCACTCCTGATCACTTCAGGAACTAAAATTACAATAAAAAAATAATGTAGATACGAGTAGTTTTTATGTAAACAAAAGCGTACAGAATTAATCACAGATATGTTTTTTTGTAGTAAAAAATTATCCAAATGACATCCCCCGCCATTAATCGGGCGCGAGATAGTGTCAGACTCTTACTGACTAAAAAAGCCACCCCGTCCCTTCTTGCCTTTCATAACGGTGCCGAGCCTCCCTTTCAGAACTAGACTCTGGCCCCAGATCACAGATGTAGTAATAGTTTGTTTAGGTCTCGTCTAGAAACAAACGACTGCGTTAATTAAAACATGGAATTAAGTGCAACAAAAAATAGTTTCATTAGCATTAGCAGTACTAGCGTCCGAAAATTATGATAATTTTAAAACGCAGAGCGCCTAGTAACGCCATATTCCACTGCTATCTGAATGGAGTGTGTTAATTGCAAAAAGAGGACAAGCGGTGCCGCGGGCCTCTCTTGTAATGTCGAATAACCTTGGGCACGTCGCCACTTTTCGCCGCTAGATTGCACCAACTTGCGTTAAATGGTGACACTGTAAGTGGTCACCTACTATCCGAATAATGTTTTGATAAAGTGCCACTAATTTTCTATGCGTTGTAGTCTACATTAATATTATAAAGAAGTAAAGTTTATTTTTTATTTGTATGAGGTAATCTCTAAAAGTACTGGTCTGATTTCTGAATTTTTTTCACAAATAGGAAGCTGATTTATTCCTGAGTGACATAAGCTTTTATGTACGCGGGTGAAGCCGCGGGCAAAAGCTATTATTGAATACTTCAGTGAAGCTTGCCGAGTAGACTTAGTTTGCCAAGCAATAACCTAAAGCAATTAATTTGCTGCTAAATACAGCAAAAATATTATCTCCGTATTTTAATGGAAATCCAGTGACTGTAAAAACGATATGCGATGCGTGTGAAATGAAAACAAAAAAGTTTCAAAAGGCGGGAATAAAATCTCTTTAGTAAATAAAAATATTGTTTTGAATTCGTTTATTTTAGACTTAACAAAGCTAAGGAAGTAGAATAAGCGTGGGATGTAGGATAAGTAATATCTACTGAGTAAGTAACTATCTAAAAATATGTACCAAGGATACAAAAGTTTCTTCACGCAAGTATACATCCAATTAATAACAGAGAAGTAAAAATGAGGTATCGAAACTTCAAACCTTTCATAAATATTCCAGCGCTTGCGCAACCATCGGCATCGTGACGATTTAGTAACGACTCCCATTGAGCAACGAAATACAGTTATCAAATTCAAATAAAGGCGATATGTTTAGGTGTACCTGACTTAACAGCTAAAGCAGGAAGTCAAAAACACGGACGTCACACAAAGACCTTCATTCTAGCGGCGTGTTGTCCATAAATTATACTCGGGAACTAGTATAACCCTGTGGTTAATTATACTCTATGCCGTGGCGTCGGCGTCGGTCGCGACTACTCGCACATGTGCGCTGACGTAAGTGGCTGATGTCATAGGGCCGAGCCCGCGCATTCTATCAGCGACCGCGCCGAACTAGCACGCTGCAGTTTAGGGTTGCGTAAAACTTCGATTAAAACGCTTACCATCAACGTCCGATTTGACAGTAGTCATTTTTTTTTTTGACGAGATATTTTTTTGGAGCGTCTACACGGCGTCCTCATCTTCCCCATGACGCAGATCGGGAGGTTCCTGCATCGGATTCGGGCGGAAGAAACGCACGAGTGTTACCATTGCGCAGACCGCCCGGAGGACATGCTGGAGCATACGGTGGATGCGTGCCCCACTTGGGCGAAACACTGCCGTGTCCTCATGGAGGTGATAGGCGGCAGCGACCTCTTGCGCCGGACCATGGTTAAGGTTATGGTCCGCAGCAAGGAGGGATGGCAGGCGGTCGCCACGTTCTGCGATGCAGTAATGCTAACAAAGGAGGAGACCGCACGCGTGAGGGAACGAACGTCCTCACGCCCCAGTCGCCGAAATTCCGACCCCGACTACAAGACAAAGACGACGACGTCGAGCAATGGATAGCTCGCCGTCCGGCCGTCCGGTGTTTAACCGGACCGAGCCGAGTCGTCAACAGCGCGTAGTGATGCACGCGCTCCTCAAAGAGACAGCAAACCGTAGGGGCCCAGCAGGGCCAAAGCTAGCCCTAAGCTAGCCCTAGATAGTTAGGAACGCGTGTAATTTCTGAAAAGGAAACCCGTAAGTAGTCCTTGAACGTAAATTGAAACTGAAGGATACAGGTGTGGTTTAAGTCAATAAAAGTCTGACACAGTTCCGCTCCACCCAGAGCGAGAGAAGTCATTGGATGATTACCACATTTCCAAAAAAAAAACAGTAGTAATTTTAACCACTAGGTAACTATTGAAAGCCAATAACAGTGGCGGATATCAGAAAAGCAGTGAGACAATTATTAAACGTGACGAGTTCCTGAAAAAAAAAAACAAAAGAAAAAAAGTACAGTAAAAATATTATTTACACCTAGCCTTTTTACTTACAGGGAAGTAACTTCCAGAACCAAAACATCTGCTCCATATCAGCTTGGAACCGAAGTCATACGAAAAGATCCAGCAGTGTAGTGATGGACGCTGACAGTAGTTACTTTGCTGAAACAGAAATATCGATTTCCACAAACAAAAATCTATTACGAATTCTGCCAACCTTCAGTCGCTCTCTTACGAACGATTAGAAGTTACTGGGAAAATATCTAAATACTATTTTCGATAACGACTTGATACTATATATAATTTCCAATATCGGATCAAAATAAGAACTTCACGCTTTATATCTTCGCCTTTTAATATTGAGAAAAAACTAAATTTCTTAATTTTTATTAAGAAAGAGAGCGGTCCCTCTTCCAATTTTAAATAAATACCTTATTTAAACACCATATATTTCTGTAAGTACCTCTACCATGAGTTTATTTTATAGCAATAGTATTTGTCGATACTCGATACCGACTACGTACTACGAGTTTCAAATGAGAATAGGACCGATTCCTATGTTTTGACGTCTCTTCGTACTGTCAAATCGAAAAAATTTTGGCAAAATTGAAGAACTTGGAGATGAGTAAAATTGAAGAACTTTATTCTGATTAAACTTTTTTCGTTCACAGTTCATAAATAATTTTTTTTTTTTCGTGAAATAATTAATGTTTAAAATTTCTTTCCTCGATTTGACAGTAAATTGTGACGTCACAACATGGCGGGTGATCCTATTCTCATTTGGAACGCATTGTAAATATTTTGTATGGCAAATTTTGGTTCCGTAAGTGACCGCTAGAGGTGCTGTAAAATTTGCCATACTAAATATTTACATAGGTAGTCGGTATCGAGTATCGACAAAAACTATTGCTTTAAACTCATGGTAGAGGTCCTGGTAAACAAATTTCAGTGAGAAAATATATATAAAATATATTAAATGGTTCGTACATAATTCAATTGATTACGTTTCATGGTACCTCACTTGGCTCAACTTCAACTCAAAACGGCTTAGTTCTTTTTACTTACTTTTTCGTTGAGTTTGCTCTGAACGATGTTAGATGTGAAAATGTTCCTTTATTTATTGAACCAGTAGTTATTGTGAATGTACCGTGTATTTTAAATTTAAATGAGTATTTTATTTTCAGGTTTTTTTTTATTAGCGTTTTTTTTTATAATTTATGAGGCAAAAGATTTCTCGCTCGTGTTTGATATTAAGTAGTGTGATGGCCTAATGGTTAAGGCACCCACCTCTTATGTATGAGGTTGCGGTTTCGAAACCGGGTAAGTATAATCTGTCTAAAAAGTCAAACGATTTGGGTAGTTCGAACAAAGTTAAATAATCTTCCGCTTCATCAGATTTGTTTACCATAAACGGAATAAGCTAGACAATTGACTTCATTTATTATCCCTCAGAAATATTAATAAAAATAAAGTACCTCTACTACTATTAAAATTCCCAAGTCGTTTGATTTTTTAGACAGACTCTACCAATGTGATGTCCGTCAGTTGAGACTGGTCATCTCTTAGCTGCCATGGCTTATTCAAAATTATTATTTTTCTCAATAAATGATATTAAAACCTCTTTGTTTCTTTATTTATTGACATTACGCGCACATAATAGAAACGACAAAAATGTAACCAAGATGAGTGTCCATAGAGTTTCTTGCACGATCTCCTCCATAGAGATCTACGGTCTGGTACGTGCAACTTAGCTTCACTTTTTTTGACTGACTGATTTTGACAATTCAAAATTATCTGTTATTGGTATATCTGAAATAAAGTTTCTGATTTCTGAATTTTCATTTCATATGTACTTGTACGAGTATAAGTTCATCTAGAACATAACTGCCACCTTATGCATCGGAGAGCTCGTAAAGCCTTTGATTCTGGTTGTCGTTCGTAGATCTTTGACTTCAGAAAGTCTGACTATTAGTCTATCCAAGGAGTATCGTGTTGCCTTGTTGTTGAGGTGTGGTGGCTGGTTGTAAATCACGGGTAAGCCGGCCCCAAGTTAGTGTGGAAAACGTTAAGGTGGTGATGCTGATTGATATTGAGTAGGTAAGTATTGTGATATCGAAAGGAGATCGCACGAGTTGTTTTTTTTATAGCTAACGGACTGGCTTGTAAAATATACTGTATACAGATAAAATACTTTACCCTTTTAGCCAATGTTTTAGCCACGGAGCAAGTAGTCGTAGCTAATCCTAAATGACATCTTTCATGGTCATGTAGTTCATTTAATATCTTATACAGAAGCCCTTTTGGAACTCTATTAGTTCAAAAACACCAGTCAGTCTCCTAGCTTTCTTACACAACACATCCTCCTTGACACTAAAACCTTTAACATCATTACCCCTATTAGCAGCAATCCTATCCAACCAATGTTCATCATCTCTCCATTGCACTTCTTCCTCGACGCGTACAAAATGGGATACATTAACTCTTCAAACAGCAACCTACCGCTTCACCAGATGCATCTACATATAATCGTGTTTTTGAATTAGTGGAATAAAAA
This sequence comes from Mythimna ferrago, assembly GCA_910589285.2. Classification (NCBI taxonomy): domain Eukaryota; kingdom Metazoa; phylum Arthropoda; class Insecta; order Lepidoptera; family Noctuidae; genus Mythimna; species Mythimna ferrago. Next base: position 10,933,439 of record OU342673.1, on the reverse strand, counting down.
TGCAAAATAAGTGGTGACTCCGTAATTTTATTAAGGATTACCAACAAGTACACAACACAATTTAATCTACAAACAATTACAAACTTGACATACCACACCTTATTATTATGTAATCATAGCATATTTGTGTAAACTATGGTTATATTATAACCATAGTTTACACAAATATGCTATGATTACATAATAACTTAATTCAATATACTTATAAATACCGCCGCGGGCGGCGACGTGCCGTTCCTTGTGGCGACACTTGAGGAGGCTTATTAAAATAAACATATTACCATAGAGTACTAACTTGATTTAAAATATAAATTATAATTCTTCTGTATTGTGTGTTTGTCAGCTAACTCCTCCTAAATGACTTAACCGATTAGGAAACTTTGTGTGTGTATTTGAGTAGGTCCGTGGATGGTTTGAAAATCCAATTGGAACCGGTAGGTGGAGCTGCAATCGGGATGTTAATTATTTTTTCGGCTGAGAAGCCTTCGGGCAGGACAAAGTCTACAAAGACGGCTATAGAACCAGTAGTACCTATAGAAATTGAATTATATTATTAATATTATTGTAATATAATAATAAATAAATAAAAATTTAATAGAGTTAGATATAACAGTAAATTAAATATGGAAATGAAACTAAAATATTAAAAAAAATAGTAATTATTTTGAATTAATTGTATATGTAATGTCTAAAATATAATTAATAATTGCAAATAAATTATATTATTCTGACATTTACTGTTTATTGTATGATATAGTTTGCTATTCCATGATGACAACGTGAAAATTGGACGGAAGTAGGTAAAATAAAATATACAGAACCCTCAATCACTGCATACTTCGTTCTAACCAATTTTTCAACAACGTTTTTTGCAATGTAGATTCCACACTCCACATTTGGGATCGCTCTTAGCAGCCTTTCATAGATGATTATAGATTCGTGAGTTTAAATTACGAAACGCCTTGCTACGTAGAACCGGTTGTTACTTAAAATAGAAGATACCAACATATTCTTTGTTATATCTAAGTAGTTGCTGTCGTAATCATAGTTCAAAGTGTGCTATGTAGAAATGACTCAAGTTTTGAAATAAATTTTTTCGTCATGCAACTCTGTCAGTGATGTTTATGAAGAATGAATTTATTGTTATGTATGAAATGATGGCTGGTTATGACTCAGATACAAGTGACGTGGATGTAAAAGAATATCAATGACGATTTTTATTATTTATAGTTTGTAAAGACGTACTAAATTGTACAAGTAACAACGTTGCTCCAGAATTCCAGATAATCTACGCAAGACACATATTAGATGACCCTCATCGAGTGGGTTACAAAACGGGCAGCATTTGCGATAGTAAGTTGAATCTAGTACCAAACACGCAGGAAGCTGTACAAGTGCATTCTAATGCTTGTAACACGTTGCCGTAATCCTGTTTAACAAGTGTGCTGATTTTCTGGCAACCTGGTACCTCTGTTGTTTACCCAGAGTGATGCTTCTTATTGATTCTTAGTGACCGACCGAAATACAATTTTTTCGCCGAAACCGTAACTGAATGTTTGACTCGTCTTCCCGTTTTGGTCGACATCGAACCGAAACTGACATGATAACAGAAAAACCGCAAAAAAAAATAGAAAAAGAAATCTCGGAAAAGTTATCAGACTAGCGCAAAATCCGCCTCAAATTTCACCTATATTTGTACCTACCTACCTAATATTATAAAAAAGAAAGATTTATATTTTTGTTTGTAATGAATAACTCAAAAAATGCTAGACAGTTTAAAAAAAATCTTTTACCAGAAAATAGGACTGAGTGACATAGCCATATATTTTCTAATTTTACGCGGGCAAAGCTACTGGCAGAAGCTAGTATACTAAATAATTGAATAAATCGATGATTAAATATATTGTTTACCGAGACAGTGCATGTAAGGTCTCTATAACTATCGTCAGCTCGAATAATGTATTTCAATCGAACCAAATCTTCGGCCAATTGTTGGCCGAAACCGAAACTCGAGCCGAATCCAGTTTTTTTGTTCGATATTACAACCGAACCATCGGTCTGTCACTATTGATTCTAAAAACATCTTGACCCACTTACAAGGTACCATGCCATCGTATCTACTTAGATACGATTGCGTTCGTTAACAACATTAGATAAAGGTGCGATTACATCTAAATTGCTTATATTTTTTCCGTTATAGGTTTATAGACGATTTGTATGAGGTTTCTTTGTGTGGTGCTTGCTAATGACTAGCTCAAGTTATTATAATAATAGATCATTTGTCCTTGCTTGTACAGCTGGACAAACGCCAGTCTGGAGCTAGGTTTTATTGTTTTTAATTATAACACCAGTTTAGAAATAATTTTTTACGGGACTTTTTTTTGTTCTATTTTCTTTCACAACTTTAAAAGTGTCAAATTAAAATCTGAATACCTCTCTCATATTGAGTCAAAACAAATTGCTTTATTCGCTCAGGAATTGTTTTAATTTTATTGTTTTTTCTAGAAACCATAAACTCTACCTACTTATCCTTTTTTATTTTATAATCACCACCATGTATCTAGGTGGTTGCTATTTGTTATCATGCTGCTGATTGTCATTGACGATTCAAACTTGTATGTAAATATTTAAATTGAAATAAATAAATAGACCTACTCAAGTACTTATATATAAATAAATAAGAGCTAAGTATCTGTTGTTAGAGTTGGTGTAGCAGAAACGATAATATTGGAATGACTTCCTTTTGGTACCGGTCTACTAGACTTATTTTCGATTTGAACCATTGTCTAAAACTACCAGCATACTTATAGCTACCTCAATATAGGTAGAAAGTGCAGACGGCAATTTCCGACGACGCAACACAATGTGCCTGTCGAGCGGGTTAGGCGGGTCCAAATGGGTCCTCATTGAAGAGGCGTCCTCCACGTGATCGGCTCCTCTCTAATCAACGGCACCACGTGGCTCACAGAACGTTCTAGATGACACGACACATGCCATCAACATGTACCTATCTCTAGAAATCTGGAGCATTTCAATCAGACCCAATTTACTACTCAATCGCCACTAAACGGACCACAATTTGAGACAATTTTGGTTCAAGGAATTTTATACCTTGTTGCCTTGCAAGAAGAACTGCTCCAGCGCATGAGACACATTTGCTATTCCACAGTAGAGCACGGCGCGAATGAAGAGGATTGTTATCTATTTAATTAAGTATCAAACCTACCTTGTATTTGCCAGGAGTTGAATTGAATTGGGGCTGTGAAGTCAAATGTCGTCTCATCAATTGGCATTTAAGGGGATGCAACTCGACATACATTTTCACTGTTTTTCATACAACCGCGTGATTATGACGTTATTGCACATTTTTCATTAGATACTCGTATTTTGGATATGAAACAGTATTTTCTGGATATTGTCTAGGCATTTTCAATTGAAATAAATTTATAAATTTGTGTAAAACTAACCCAGTAAAGACCTCTGAAAATCTGCTATTTTGCATGACCTTTGACACCATAATTTACTCAAAAGTCAAAAAAGTTTAACAAGAGAACAAGAATTTTATCAAGATTCTAAAATAATGACAACTTTTTTCAAAAACTTTTAAGGATTTAAAAAAACACGTATTTCCTGGAACAAGTTTTGTAAAATATTCGAGTAAATCACGGAATTGTCGAATACTCGAATACTAACTGAGTTTTCAGGCGTACTACGTATATTTTTTCACGTTGCCTTTTCATCAAACATCGCGTTATATTGCGTTAGATGAAGTAACAATAGCTTTTAAACCATGGTCGATTTTGACGATAGAGAGAAAAGCAGCCTTTTAAGAGTATCTGTAAAATGTTTCGTAAATAAGATAATTTTCGGTATATTAAGAAGTATTTAATCAAATTTTATCGCACATTATACATATATATACAGAATTAATGTAATCCAGCGCTTATTTGGTAAATAAAATGTATTAAAACAGAATATAGTCTTTATAACAAAAACTGCAATTAATTAGTTGATACGTTTCAATGAATACCATCGTTTTCATTTTATGTGAGCAAATGTTGAAAATACGAAACATGGATGAACATCACGCATGAAAAACCACGCCTTTGTCATGGAGTCAGCCATTTTATTATTTGAATAAATACTGGGTTTTGTTTGAACAAAAAGACAGGTAGGTATCGTTCTGCTCGACTAATACAATCCATGATTAATTTTTCATGTGATCGGCTCTAACCTTGAAGGAAATTATGAAGGTTGCTTCAGGCTTAACAAGTTCTTGGGAAGCCTTACAATTATTGATTTGTTGAAGGTCACTTCCAAGGTGAATGCGTCGAGTTTTTTATCAGTCTCGGTCTTTTCGATGCATTTGTTTTATGCGCATATATAACTACAATTTTATAAAGTAATCAATAGGAATACAAAACAGTATAACTTAAGATAAAAACGGCGTCATTAAAATATTGTGCATTCAGGATACTTAGAAGACAGCATCATTTTAAATGCAGCTTCGGCTACGGGGTGAGTGTTTCGGTGGTGTGTTGTGGTCTCCTTTGATATCACAGTAGGTACACTAAAATCAGTGCTGTTACTTTACGCATCCTGCTTTTAAGTATTTTACTAAAATTACGAAGCAACAAAACAACCCCGTAGCTCAAAATTACGAGCTCCTAATGTTAGTTGGCTTAAATTACGAGCTCCTAACGTTAGTTGGCTTAAATAACTAGCTCCTAACGTTAGTTGGCTTAAAAAGATTCTAATTGTAGAAACTTAGGTATCTATAATCTCTATAATAAAATCTAAAAGTAGATAATTTTATCATTCTAAGCAAAATTTTCACCAGTCTAATAAAATCAAAAGTAAGTAAAGAACAGATAAACAGTAAAAGTAATTTAACTAATTAATTCAATCTCCCAACATTTATTCTACACCAAATTTAGGTCGTATCCTAAACATCTATTAATTGTTTGAAATATTTAGGGCGCCAAGCTCGGTCACAGTTTAGTGACAACACAGCGTACTTGTAATCGCTAGATAAATAAATGTAACTACACGCTTATCAGGAGCCTTGGCCTGCTTAGCCCACACACTACGAATTTTGTTTGACGTTCAGTGGCCGCCATTGTAGAGTAGACTGGCGTGCAGCCGACACTCCACACTGTAGTCATAAGTAGTTTATAAGCATGATGACTAATGTGCAATAATGTGATGAGTACATAGCTCCATCAGCTTCTATATAACGTGGTATTTTAAAAATGGACAAAGTAATCAAGCAATGATCTTACCAATGAATAATCGTATCGTATTACCACAGAGAACTGAGTGCCCAGTGCGAGTTTTTAAGTCAACACGATCAACACGTTTATGTAGTCGGCGCTCCGATTGGTCCTCTTCAAGCTCTTAACCAATCAGAGAGCTAAACGCGATAAAGGTTTCAATCGCGTTAACGTAAAAAAAAAACTCACACTCATCGCTCTGGGGTGTAGTTGTAGAGGGCAGATATGCAGTTGTTTCATGTTAAATACTGGTAGTCAGCTGCAAATGGATAAACTGAGAACTGACTGAAATAAGATTAGAAAAAAAAACACTGAAAAAAACAACTAAAACGTTCCAAATAAGTTACTTTTCAAGCTTCTTGAAATTATATCGTCAAATAAACAGTGAGCCATACTACAATAGGCACAACGGATCTTGAGCGGTTGCGCAGAAGTCAAATATTTGGTCTCTTTAGTGGTGCGAAGTGAGACGCGGGGGGCGGGGAGTGTCAGTATATAGTGTCATAGACGTCACTCCTCATTCGTTCTCTGCGTTCCTGCATGTAAAACAACGAAGACGATTGGCTCGCCAATGTATGGAATGCGCAAAGCGATCCCCACTTTGACGCCGAGCGCTCAAGATCCGTTGTGCCTACTGTACGTTTGTATGGAAATATGGCGAACTAAGTCACCTGTTTTTTTTTGTTAGATGGGATATCATTAAGTACTCGTACCCCTCTCGCTTAAACCCACCTTCCTTCAGTTACTTTTTGCGTCCCACGCCACGGTAAATCTTTGGAACAATGCTGCAACCCTCTGCCGATAAACGTCTGGACCGAACCCGAGTCACTCGAGTAGTCGGCGTGTAGTGTTTCACGTTCGCTTCAAAGAGATGTTACAAAAACTGTAGGAGCCCAGCAGGGCCGATGCCCGCCAGAGCCATTCTGAAAAGGAAACCTGTGAACGCGATGGTCAACTGAAGGATACAGGTATGGTTGTAGTCAATAAACGTCTGACACGCGCTTCGAGCGGGAGAAGGCTTTGCATGATTTCCCACCCCAAAATTTTTACCCGACTACAGTAAAGCCAAAGGAGGGTTATGATACTGATTTAATGATCTGTCTTGTTACTTGGTCAAACCAAAATTAATTATTGTTAGTTAGAGTCTGTCTAATAAGTTAAACGACTTGGGTAATTAATAGGATATAATGAAATCTGATGTAGTCAACACGGTTTCAATAATCAAGGTTGATAAAGAGATAGAGATCATTGTTTACTAACAGAAGAACCTTATGAAAAGTATCGAATATAAGTATTTTTTAAATGATTAAATATTATACAAAATTCCCAAGTCGGTTGATTTATTAGACAGACTATACGAGTATCATCTGGCTGGTCGACAGTGGTTGAACATGGTAAATGGTCGATCACAGTGTACATAGCTAAGCATGGTACATGGTCAATCATGGTATTTATACGGCCCTTATTATACGTAAACAACTATCGATGCCCTTGTCAGGTAGGCCACTAGTTTTTTATGAGCACATATTGCGGATGAACCTTGGTCAACTAGGTGGCACGGTAGTGCCCCCACTAAGGCAAGCAACAAAGTGGCACGGCCGTACCATTCTTTTCTCGAAACAGTTCAGGCCGTTTTTGATCCCCTTGTATAACTCCGTGAATAACTTCATTGTGTATAAAACTAGAAGCCTGAATTTTCAGTAACCAATCATAGAGGTGTTGTATAAACACGGTATATTTAAAAATTTATTCAATTTGAACCAGTAGTTTAAGAATTATAACTGGTCAAAGTTTCTTAATTTTGTCATACACTGATTGATTGATCATTTAAAGCCAAGTGCCTTAGACACAACTTTTTACGGCAGAAGAAATGAGTTGCGAGCCTTGTTTTTTTTATAAGTTATGTTTTTGATGGCATTAGATTTTTCCATAAATACTTTAATGTATTTTTTTTACTGTTTCCTTGTACTCTGTTCCTGCTGTAGTGAAATTAAATGCATTCCACCACTATACCTACGTATAATTTGTCAATCTATGGGCACTTTTTAGTGAAAATAGAAGCTAAGTTTGTATAATTATGCTGTAAATGCATATAATTGCTTGGGTTCTATTTTCACATTCATAGTAAATTCATTAGAAATACAGAGACAGTAAATTATTTATACAATTTTTATATATATATATATATATTTTGTGCGCCACAGACTCGATCGCATAAAAAGTGCGTTGTCTGCGTGCGCTGCGCCTAGTGTTTAACTAACAATATATTATTAACAAAATTTAAAAAACAGGTTCACTTAAACTGAAAAAAGTCTGAACAAGCGTCTATCAGAAATACCTAATAGCCAATGTAAGTGCCAAAGTAATACCCAAAGTGGTCGCTAGTGGTAACGTGATTTTAGATAGCATAGCATAGTCGGCCTTGTAATGTTCCCACTGCTGGGACTCAGTCCTCCTCTCTAGAAGAGGGAATGGGCCGTAATCCATCATGCAGGCCCAGTGCGGGTTGGTGGATGTCACATGACTTCGAATTTTTGGTTCTAGGACATTCCTTAAATTGCCTACTTCAGGTGCTAAAGAATTAAAATATTAATTCGCTATTAGATAAGATCAAAAGCTACACAGTGACATATGCCCAAAAGTTAAAATCTTTGTACTTTAAGACGATCTTTTTCTTTTATGGAGTTTTATTTTATCTAAAGCCTATTCTTACGATAAGTATAGATGCATTTTTCGTCAAAATCTGCGCAGCTATTTCAGTCACAACTCTCTTCTCAATATTTCGCTTTCTAGAATTCGATTTGCTCGCCATGAAGTCGTTTGAATACATTATAATTGATGAAGCAATAACGCAGGAATGGTGCGTACATCTCGCACGGCCGCCGGCCAGTCGCGAACACTTTTGGCTGAGAGCCAACAATACTAAACTGTCGGAGTTGATCCGAAAACCGACTTCGTGACACATTTCTATGATCCTAACTCTATTTTTATGGCTTGAGCGACGCGTCTTTTAAGTAGACTTAAGACTAAAGAAGGTTCTGTCATATTTTTTCATTTGGTAATTAAAATGGGGCGCATTTCATTCCATTAAATGATTTATTGTTACATACCAAAAACATTCTACATGTAACATAATAGATAAAAACAATAAAGTTTATGTTCAAGCTTAACTCATGGTTGAGCGTTCCCCCAGCAAAACTTTATCAGAAGGTATTCAAGAAGAAAATTGGCAATTTTTTACAAACGTTTTCAATTTGAAGCACTGCTTAAAATAGTTTTCAATTTTCTCGCCCCGTGCGTTGCGATCGTTTTCACACCTGACATGATTCAGTTTACTCGTAGATAGCATGTGGATTGCTCTGCCTTACAAATAAAATCAGGGATACGTCATGGAGTCAGCGCTGGCGCTAGTCTTACACACTAGCTTACGCTAGTCTTACAGAATAGTTAGCGCTAGCCCTGTCTTTGTCGTTTACACAAAGACTAGGAATTTCTTACAGGGTTTAGCATTTCAAGCTGGGAGACTTTAGGCCATGAGTGAATAGGTAGGTCCTGTTTCTTACAGGGTTTAGCATTTCAAGCTGCGAGACTTTAGGCCATGAGTGAATAGGTAGGTCCTGTTTCTTACAGGGTTTAGCATTTCAAGCTGGGAGACTTTAGGCCATGAGTGAATAGGTAGGTCCTGTTTCTTACAGGGTTTAGCATTTCAAGCTGGGAGACTTTAGGCCATGAGTGAATAGGTAGGTCCTGTTCCTTTTAGACACTGTGCCCCATTGTCGACTGCATCACCGAAATCAAAATAAATTAATCATCAATATTGAAATTGTTAATTAATTATTTTTTTACGTTATTTTTAAGTTTTGACAGTTTTTCTGTTACGACGGGAATTTCAGTTTCGTTTACGACTGAACTGGGAGAGGAGACGTACTTTCATGTACGGTTTCAGTTTCAGCTAAAAATCGTGTTTCGGTCGGACGTGGTGTCATGCTGCAATTAGGTAATAATAGTTAACCAGTTTTTCAAATAAAAATACACAAAGGAAACAGAAAAGTAATTTTCTGTTTCCTTTGTGAATATTTAAATACAGTTTGCTTGCTGCGGTCTTCCCGTCCGATTATAATTTAGGTGTCTTAAAGGTTAGAGTGAATATAAGCTCTAGTGCGCTATCAACGATTGCATCACTACTTACCATCAGGTGAGATCGCAGTCAAGCATTAGTTTCATCATCATCATTCCAGCCGATTTACGTCCATTGTTGGGCATAGGCCTCCCCCGTCTTGTCTCCTCCTTCGTATTGATCCTGTGCGTCTTGTATCCATCGGTTTTCCGCAACCGTCACCAGGTCATCGGTCCATCTTGTAGGAGGCCTTCCAACGCCGCGTCTTCCGGTATGCGGTCGCCACTCCAGAACCTTTCGGCCCCTACGGCCATCTGTTCTGCAAGCAATGTCACGCCACTGCTAAGCACTAGTTTATCAATAAAAAAAAATAACTCCTCACTAGGGGCCACGCCATTTCATGAGCTCGTGGTACAGCTTCAGTGCTATGCCTATCTTGTAAACCAGTCTCAACGCATTACCTTGATCTACCTCTCACGAATTCGCCTTTACGGAAGCTACGAGCCGCTATGAACAAATCCGAAGTAGATATGTATGCACCTACCTACGCTGCTACCTACAAGCTAGTAGTAGTAGTAGGTAGGTTTAGAGATCGTTTGGCACCAGATTTGTGTGGCGTGCCACCAAACGGTGGTTACACTGAGAGCATTTTAGCTTAATTGAAATGGTAGTATGATAGATGTTTGAAAAAACATTACCTACATAAATCGAGCCGCCACCGGGATTCCGATCCCGATTTCCGGCCACCGTAGGCGTGGGTTTGCCGATGGCGGGCAAAGGGTAGCTCGGTGTCCGACCGTCTGGTAACTGTCCGGACCGAGCCCAAGTCGTCGACGGCGCGAACTGTTCCCGCGCGCCTCAAGGAGTTATCAGCAACCGTAGGGGCCCAGCTGGGTCGAAGCCTACTGGGGCTAAAGGTCTAGTTCTGAAAAGGAGGCTCGGCCCCGGCATGAAAGGCAACGAAGGATTGGGGTGGGTTTAGTCAGTATGAGTCTGACACTATCTAACGTTCCGCCCAAGGCTGGGGGATGTCATCTAGATGATTTTTACCCTCCGAAAAAAAAACCTTCACAAATCGAAATCGATGACAATAACAGTAAATGCATTTTTATACTTTAAATTTAAATTTTGCCATCGTTTTGCTTCACTTGTTCAGCTGTACTAATTAATGATTGGGAACTAGGAACGGTAATTGAGGTGGGTGTTAATAAAACAGAGAAGTGGACATAATTTCTTGATTAGTTATAAGGCTTATTGACCATCGATTGTATAGGAAGCAATGACTCACAAATAATATTATATATTCTTATATTCTTTATGGTATTATACTTTTACAATATATCTGAACTAATATAATAAAGAGGTAAAGTTGGTTTTTATGTTTTTTAGTACTAGTCCGATTTCTAAAATTCACCAATAGAAAGCTGCTTTATTTCTAAGTGATATAGGCTATATTTTATGTACGCGGGCGAAGCCGCTGGCAAAAGCTTGTAAAAAATAAGACAGCTGATGTACAAGGCTAGCTTAATCCAAAATGTTACCTTAGTACAATCAATATTATTTATTTAACTGATATATACGGACTGTTGATGAATCCTTACCCTTTCCTATAGTAAGTACATTTCATTTTATTAAAAAAAACTTTTTATAAAAAAGTATATAATATGTTTCTATAATAGTTTTGTCTCTTCGTTATTTAACACCGACTTCCGAAATTAAAGTTATTTTATACTTTTCAGTGTTTTTTAACATTGAAGTCGGTTATATTTTTTTTTTGTAAAAAGTTTTTTATTTCACACTTTTTAGTTATGGTACCACCACTAAAAAGTACCCCTCAGACATACTTATATAACTTATAGCCACAGTGCATCTCATAACGATTCTAATAATCCCAAACACGGTTAGATAACATTAATTTAATTTTTTTCCTACTGGCTTCATCATCAGATCAGTTCGATACATCCCCTCCTTTTCTGACAGTTAGTCATCGACTACACGTATAAACAAAGCAACTTTACTTGAAACCACAGTTCTGCCGTGATTCTATGAGGAGTTCTGTTCCATATCTTCGAAGTTCATGATTAGATCATAACAATATTTCTATGGGACCAAATTGGAAGCATAACCTTTCAATCGAAAAAAGAATTTTCAAAATCGGTACACAATTGACCGAGATATCGGTGAACATACATAAAAAAAAAGAACATACATTCAGCCGAACATAGAACCACCTCCTTTTCGAAGTCGGTTAAAAAGAAGACACCCAACATGACTTGTCTATTTGTTTATCTACGATAAACTCAAAAACTACTGAAAGATTCATGAAGAAGGTTTAGATATATATTGCACGGAAAGAGTTGAGATTTTCAAAGATTTTTGAAAATCTCATCTGTGTGTGTGAAAATGTCATCTGTTGAAAGTACATGAAAAACAATAGATATCACCGCAAAGACACTAAAACGTTCAAAATAACTAATTTTACAAGTTTTTGTTTCTGGTTTTGTTTGTTTACCGAAAACTTTTATTTTTTACTTTTTTATGAGACCTCCCATAGCTCAAATAAAGGAAAAAGTCTAAAAACCATAATTTTGTAGTTTCTCACATCACAAAATAACAAAATAATTACTTCTTTGTCATTCGGAAAAAAAGTCGAAACCCTATTCTGAAATCGAATTATTCACTTTGGTAAGTTTGTACCAACGGAGCGCTCGTGCCTGTCTCGCACTTGACCGGGATTTTTTCCATACGATTTCACTTAAGCGAACTTTAAAAAACCCGCAGTAAGTGCTTACTTTCTTGGAGTAAAGAGTAACAAAGTTGTAAGTGACAAGTATTATGGAAACTTTATCGTTTTGCTAGTTAAATGTTCCATATTTTTTCTTAGAAGGATGTTGATCAAACCACAGACATCCATTTCTCTAACATTTACATTGGGATAAAGGCATTTATTTATATCAGTCTTCTGTGAAAACTATAGGTTTATGGATATAAGAAGGATGCGAAGTATTATCCATTTAATAACGCTTTAGTGGGCACATTAATAAACTGCGCTACTTCTTAACATAATCTGAGCCACAATCACATAACTGATCTTAGCGAAAAATCTTTTGTCTATTTAAATTCAACGTAATAATGTTCTACATAAAACATAGTTTCGTATAACATTTATTTCGGAGCGAAGGATCGAGATGCTCCACGCCGTGAATACGAACAGAGTTTCAGACCCCCGAAAACATTCTCTCACCACCCTTTACCTCCCAGTTTGAGAGAGGCGGTGCGGGGAGGTGAAGATTAATAATTCGCTGGTTACGTTAAACAAAGGAACAACGCTGTTCTACCAAAAAATACGCCAACGTAAAGCTTACGCCAACGACATTAGGATTGATGAGCTGCATTATACTTTGTCATTAAATTCGCATTGGAAGCGACACAGCTGTTGTCAAGACTTTTTATATTGAAACAGTTCTTTCGAAAGCCAAATAGACGTGGCAGATATAAAACATTGGCTTAATTTAGGCACGGACAGTTATTTTTTTATTACATAGTTTGATTCTCTATAGGGTTAACAATAGGACCGATGCACGACAGAGCAATTTGAAAATTTTCAATTCAATTCGTGAAGCATTGAGCCGAACAACACAGCATTGAGAATTGAATTGAATTTCCGAGCGCATTATAAAATATGAAAAGCTCTATTGCTCGTGTAAGTTCGCTATAGTAGGAGAATTCTAACTGCTCTGCATTTATAACGAGAGGTTGGTAGAGGGCTGTATGTGTATATATCTTAGGTAGCTCGCCGTCTTGGAGGGAATTTTAGCGGTACACGCGCCACTAGACTAAAATCTTTATAGACGGGAAAATTTTGACCCTATCATTTTCATTTTGGTTCATCGATTAATTTAAATGCCTGATGAGGTAGTTGTTGTCAACTAAGTCAGGAACTGTAGGTAATTGGTTTTGTAATACAATTATTTTAACGGGCTCTAATTTCGGCATTTGGGGATGTATGTACATACGTCTGTAGAACTTGAATGAACTTATAAAACACTTTATTTTCGTTTTGTACACACGTTTGTATGTTTGTTTGGCCGAAAATGTTGGTTTTCTATATCTTTGTTTTTTCTAGAAAAAATCAGTAAAAACACGCAATTACGTAATAATAATACCTCGGGGCACGAGGGGTTAATACAAAAGAAAACCTTTATAAGTCCTGTGAAAAAAATTGCAGTACTTACCTAATCTTTTTCTCAAACTTACCTAATTTTTTACAGTTTGTGTGTCATGATGTTAACTGAAACTTTAATTAAAAGCAATATAAAGACAAGGTAAGATAACAGTTCTCTGGTAACTGAATACTATGAATACCCTTTGATATTTAAGTACTCCGACCGTACTTCAAAGAGCGAACCGGAATTTGAGATTACATGCAGAATTTTGGAAAAATTGCTGATGAATGAAAAAGTTGAATGAGTGACAGAATCGTTAGTTAACATTTCAGTTGAAATATACACTCTGGATATTTTCTCCTTGTTATAAGCGTCGGTCAATCTAACCGATGTTTGCACATGACAGTGCTCTGAAAAGGGTTAATGTTCGTTTATTTTATTTCCCACTGCTAGTGACATTTTAGCTCGTAGTAATAAAGGTATGACGTCATACAACATTATTATATTAATAAATACTCGGCGGGGTATCTATTAAGCACTGTTGATAAGGTCGGATACCCTGATGATAAATTAGAAAATAATGACCTGTGTTCCGACGTGTTTCTTATAAAAAAGGGGTAACATTCGAGAAGTTGGTGTGTGTTAATTATACACAATTTATGTTGAATACAGTAAAAAAATACTAGATCGATTTTAATAATTGCGATGTCAATCTATGTCAATTCGTATGACACCCGCATAGCGTACTTCTTGCTGGCATTTAGAATTTTTTTTTTGGAAAGGTAGAAAAGTTTTCTTTTTGACATTATTTGGTTGATTTGTGACGAAGTTAGATAAATTATCCCTTTAACCCTAGGAAATTACCAAACAAATAAGAGAATAATACGGGCCTTACTAAGGTAGCAATTGGTATTAATGAATGTAGTGGTTTTTCATCATTTGTTCATTCCATGAAATTTCTCGTTCTCCATCGGAAAATCGGGTATTTTACAGACAACGTTACGCCTACACTATTAACTTAACCTAACCTAACTTTGTTTCAATAAAAAGTCCTTTTTTTAAGAACGAGAACATACTTAATTATTTAGGGTTTAGGACTTATCATTAATAAGAACTCAACTCACCTTTTTTAAAGTCAGTTAAAAGAAAGGAAAGGGGGTACCTACTCGAGGTGAACATATATATCACTCCTGCATAATGCATGAATATAGTGAATGATTAATATTTATCAACACTGTCTAAACACTTGTGCTGCGTTACAATTATTTTAGGAACTTCGGCAGTGACGAAAAATTTCGATATATCGATGTATCGATATTTATAAAAATATTAATATCGGTCTCGATATATCTAGGAAAAGATATATATCGGTCAAACTTTTCGTGATTTTCGGTTTAAAAATAATAATTTATTTAGTTCAGTTTAGCTCAATAATAAGTAATAGTAATTTTTGTACAAAATGTACATTATTTAATTAAATGAGAATTTTACAGAATTCTAATATTTTGAAGACTAATTTATTATTTCAGGCAAACCAGTATTAGTCAGGTATCGAAAGTAAAAACTTACTAGTCTTAGACAATATACCTAGTTGATTTTTTTTTGGCTCTGAATTCCGTTAAATATTCTGCTTATAAATTAATTTAAAAAAAGCACCCATACTTTTTGATACGATTTTTGATATTAAATATTTTGTATCGATATTACGAATCAAAATAATTACATCGGCTAAAAATAGCGTAGTAACAAATATCGATAAATCTATGTATCGATATTTTTTCAACAAGCCTAAATTAATTATAATACTAGTAGGTACGTATATTAATGAGTCAATTTGTATGTGTGTCAGTCAATCTCTCAACAAGTTGCTGTATGGATTTGGATGGAATTCGGGTGACGATGTCCTGGATTTCGACGTAATTTTTTGACTTAATATGGACGAAATCACTGATTTTGTTTTTTGTTAGTTATATTTTCAAACTGTTTCTGGTTGAAATTGAAACTGTTATGCCTGAGTGGTCTGAATAATCGACTTACATTCTAGTGATAGACAAGCCCTTTCATGGAAACTATTGGACAAAATACTGAAAAGTTAAAACAAAAGTTCGCTGCAGCGCTACATTGGCATTATGCCGTCTAACAGTACTATTAAAATATGCAGCGCTAAGATGGCTTTTAGAGGATACTTAATCGCGACCAAAATGTCTTAAGCGTTTTGAATTTCGTGGAACTTACGCGTTTCATTCAACATAGTGTAATGTTCAAGGTGTACAGTCGACATTACACCTGATTCGACTGAAGTGAATGTTTGGCACGCCTAATCTAGTTCGTAGTACAAGTCTGAATGCTCATACACCATTTAAAGATTTCTCCAAATGCCTAGTTAACACTTCGCGTGATCCAAGGGCTGTCTTTTATGTCGGTTAGAGATGCATCGTCATACAACGTAGCAATGTCGCTAAATCTTTTGGACACATTTCTGCTGTCGAGTCAACGGTTATGCGGTGGAATTTTTTGACGCCATATTTCATTTAGGAATACACCTCCTAATTGAAACATGGCGTCAAAAAGTACTAACTTATAGTATAGTTAGTTAAATCTTTTAATGATTTTTAGTTGTTAATAAACAAATAAAAGGGTTAATTAATAATGTCTAGAAACTCTTTTTTTCCGTGGGATTTCATAACATCATTGACTTTTCCCGCTTTAGGTGGACGAGGGGGGTTTGATCAGGTGAATAGGTAGAGTAGAAAGGTATATTTTAAAAAATACACTTCAAATCTTCGTACTCTGTATGAGTGACATTATAATGTTTAGGATTACAGTTTTTCTTTATATATATCTTTTCCCGCTCTGGGTGGAGTGAAGGTGTCAGACTTTTACCGACCAAAACCCACAATCAGCTTCCAGTTACTCTTTTCTCCATGGTAACTCTTTCAAACATGTTGCCCTGGTAGACAAGTAAAAACCCTGAAATTAATAAGCAGTACGATGTACTTACAACCAAAGAGTATATTATACATTGCACTAGCTATTAATTTAAATACTAGATTAGATAAACTAAGTATACGGTTCTCATAAAACCATTGCATGTAAATAGACACTAGAACACTGACCTACTAAATAAAACGAACTTTTTTAAGAACACAGTACTTTTTATACTTTCTTTTTTTTAATTAACATATCTATACAAATATAAAAATGAATCCCTTGGTCACGGCATCACGCGTGAACGGCTGGACCAATTTCGCTAATTCTTTTTTTGTTGTGTTTGTTATTGTCAGGAGAAGGTTCTTATGGAGTAGGGTAGAGTGAGTAGGGTAGAGTAGGGTAGAGTAGGGTAGAGTAGGGTAGAGTAGGGTAGAGTAGGGTAGAGTAGGGTAGAGTAGGGTAGAGTAGGGTAGAGTAGTGTAGAGTAGGGTAGAGTAGGGTAGGGTAGGGTAGAGTAGGGTAGAGTAGGGTAGAGTAGGGTATAGTAGGGTAGAGTAAGGTAGAGTAGGGTATAGTAGGGTGGCATAGGGAAGAGCGGGAGCGACGCCACGTGGGCAAAAGCTAGTGGTTTTATAAATTATTATACGAGTACAATATACATACATGTTGTATATTTTGACACGAAGCTTAAATGATGGCATGGGAATTGTAACCGTTTCTCTTTTTTTTGTTGTTTTGATATACATTTTTTGAACTCGCACAATTTAAAATTCGTTTCATTCAAACGTGAATTAAAACATTGCCGATGATGAACGATTGAGCTCGCTAAAGATAGGTCACGGCTCAAGAATTTCAAGGCATAATTTAATTAGACAATAAACATTTTTCATAATGGCATACGGGGCAGACACAGACACTTAAAAAAAAAATACTTAAAAAAAACCACTTTCAAATTCAAACCTAGTTTTATTGTTGAGTGTTTGAAGTTATCATTCCGGTTAGTTATAATTTCTACCTTGTACTTCTAAACGATTTTATGGCTACAGTTGTATTAAATGATATTGAATTGGTACAAGTGAGGCTGGTCGACTTGACAGCGTTTAGCTATGCGCAAGTAATACGAGGTCACCTGGGCGACCATTGTTAGTGTGGACTTAGCACAAATTCAAGTGAAGTACTTGTTGTGACACATTTCGGTTTTGTTGAGGGTCGTCTTTATTGCAGTCTATATATCTTTCAGTCAAAAGATCCAATTCAAGAGATCTGAAAATTGGTCGAAAAGTCAAGAATATTGTAAAGATTCTGTAGCATACGTACCAAGCCGAAATAGGGATGGAAGTTTTTCTAATGCAAAGGATCAGATTCCACATGAAAAAGAATGAATATTTTTTTTGTGTAACAGATTTTTTGTGCCATCTATTAAGTCTTTGGTTTATGTATTGTATTGAGTATTCAAATTGGGTAAAACCACCCTAGTCAGGTGTAATTGTATATTATATAATGTTGTATTAGTTCATCCAACGTAAGAAATATGTCGGCGCTATCAATTTCAAAATAGATAGTACAAAATGAAAAAAATCCAGACTGCCTACTTTAAAATTTCAAAACCCTTTTATGGTATTTTAACTTGTTTTTCGGAGAAGTTTTTACATGAGGTTGACATGCGCTAATAAAATGTAACATGAAAGATCCTAAGCATTGTGTGTGTCTCTTTGCTTTGAGGCTCTTCTCAAATAATTTTGTCATTTATTATGGTCTATTTGAAATAAATGCTTTGACTTTGACTTTATATATGTATATTTTCCAATAAATATATTGGTCACGCTACAAATCAATAGTTTTAAGGGTCAAAACTAAAAGAAAGCTGTCTCTATCTCTTAACAACTTTGGGCACTTCCCAATCGCGGTGGCAAATCCTTTCTGAGGGGCGGCTGGAAAGGCACTACCTTTCGTTGTTTTGTTGTTTTTTTTGGTTGTAAAAATCATCCAATTGACATCCACCGCCCTTGGCCTGCCGCAGGAGATAGTGTCAGTCTTACTGTCTAGAAAACCCACCCCGTTCCTTCTTGCCTTTCATACTGGGGCTGATCCTCACCACATATGCCAAGTTTGGGAGGTACCTCTGGAGGTATAAGGTTTCTCTTTCAGAAATTCCCCGAGGCCTTAGCAGGTATCGCCCCTACCGTTTTTATGGAGCTACGAGCATTTTAGATAACACATGTGTTATGTGTTATTTATTATAGTTGTTGTAAAAATAACGTTAGTCAAGGGGTTGGGGCTTGATGATTGATATCAGAGACAAGCTTAATAAGTATGCACTTGTTGAGAACTTTGGGAAAACTCACAATCCAATAATACACTTTTTCATTTGAGTAATTTACATTAATTAATATTTGTATTAAATTTTTCGGTTTTCCTTTTAGCTTTGACAATTTCAAAGCTATATAAATTATATTTAAAAACAGTAAAACATTTAAATATTATTTTGTTTAGGTGTGTTATGTTATTATACAATATTGTGATTGTGACCCAAAAAGCACGATTGCAACAACCGACACACTTGTGCATGTTTGAATATATGTGTCACGTTTTATGTTCAATTATAATCCCAAAATAGGATTATTCAAAATAATGCAGTTTGTTTCGTAATTCTTTTGACTTGCTCCAGAAAAACAATTAATTATAATGTATCTAGATAACAAAAACAGCTGTTTAAAATTCATGAAAATAGTGAATTATTCACTATTTTCATCTATAAAAAAGCACATCCTCTGTTATTTTGAAAATATCAGGGATTAGACCATGAATATACTACTTACGAATATAAATTTTACTGTATTTAAATCAGGACTTGATTCGGGTTAAAAAGAAATTTAAAAAAAAAACTCGAATCAACAGCATTTAATTACCATATCAGATGACCAGTCTTAGGTATGTTGTTCCCAATGTTGGGACTCAAGTCTTCTCTCAATAAGAGGGAGTGAGTTATTATGAGTTATTCTTCTTTGTTTAATATTTTGTATTAAACCACAAATAACATAATAAAATATATTTTTTTAAACAATGTAAATTGGTAATTAAATGAAACATTTGCATTTACTAGCAAATATTGGCATTAGGAAGAGTGGGGCAAGGTGGAAACACCTCGCCAACTCTTTTGTACGCAGATAAACTAATGGCATTGACGTCAGATTTCAGTTTGTGCATTCTTTTTTTTTCATTTCACCTTCCACTAGTTTCGAAAAGTGTCTAACTTACTTATAACTATTTTGGAAAAATCTAGGCACTATTTGCTAGTTTTTGTTACAACTTTATATTTCACCGATGCTAGAGTAATCGTATTATTATATTGTAATAAACACAGACAACAGAGAATCTCTTTATGTTGCACAAAACAGTTTCTGTCTACAATGCCATCATCGGTAATACCTGAATAATTATCACTAATAATTAGTTAAGCCTACAATAGCAATTTGTCATCATTGTTAATAAGTGTTGCAGAACATGTTAATTAAGATTACAAACAGGCAGATAGCTGGTTACTTCAGAAATTGCGAAATTGTGTTGCGTTTCTGTTCTATGACTTATTTTATTAACTGCGCAAGTTTTTTGATAGACTTCTTTTTAAAATAACCTTGACGAAAATTAGCTTAGTCCACAACTTTCGTAGTCGGTAGGTACTGTGTAGCTAGGTCGCCAACCGACAGCAATTCGTCCTCTAAACATTCATGAGTATAATGTTCGTATGTACTTGTGTAGTAACTGGTACACTGTGCGTTCTGCGTGCCGCCGCTCAACTGCCGTCACATGCTGTGCCAGTGGCCCAATAGAATCAATAGAATAGTTCCCTGTGTGTGTGTGGGAGTAGGCGTCGCCGAAAGATCCACGCATCCAAAATGATGCAATATTTCGTAGTCCCTCGACGATTGAGGACAGTTTTTGTTCCAAATAATAACTTTGCTCTCTCGGGATTTTTTTTCCGTTTTCCACGATAGTTTTTCTTTGTAAGAAAAGATGTTCAGCTCAAGTTCTAGGGTCAAAAACCTTAGGTTGCGATAGCATTGAATAATGAAAACGGTAGTAAAAAAATGGGTCTGATAATAAGTTATGATGTTCGGAAGATAGTGGTCAAAGTAAGTTTAGGTGCGGCGTGTCGTGCGTTCGATTGTTATCACCGATCTAGATCTACGACCTGCTATTTTTTTGGGAACTCAAGAGTCATTAGAATATAGTAATTTAATAAGTAGGTAATTGCTGAACAACTGAATTTATGGAATTCATTTTGATTAAAACGTTTTCACTAACATTATATATCTAATTCTTTTTTGGTTTAAAAATGATTATTTCAGAGTAAATTTGCATCTATTTATTAACTTTGAGCTGGAGTGCTTTGTATGATAAGCAGCCTGCAATTAATTTCGGTCTGACGATTGTAGTGGCGTATACCTGCCCTAATTCGTGAATTTATTACTTACATAATTATGTTACGAGTACTCTAAGAGCACAGCAATAAGTATGAAAATAATTAGTAGGTAGTATAATAAACAGATGTATAGTATAACTTACCTACTACAAACACGTTCTTACATTTAGGTAAGTTGGTACCTATGTTATTACGAATTTATTACTTCGTAACGTCAAAGTTGCCGATAAAGTAAAAATCACATAAAAATTATAGCTATAACTACATATATACGTATAGCAGCTTCCTTAAACAAAAATGCTTGAATACAATACTAAAACGACTACGTCACCATTTATACTTAAATGCTTCCAAATAAGATCTTAAAACCTATTTCAGAGATTTCTATACAACATTTTATAACGGAAAATATTAAAAATTTGATATAAGATTGTACACGCTCGCTCATATGTACTAACCAAGACTGAATACATTTGCTATGCCACTATTTGCTTGTTTCTAACAAAAATAGGCATTGCTGTTCACGTAATAAGGTCTAGATTTAGTTAGCTGAATAGTGTTGTACATAAGTACGTACCTACAAACAATGTTGGTTCGTTGATAAGTAGTTTGAAGTTGCTCAAGGCTGTCGAGTCGCAGAGGAGTAAAAACTTGGTCAAGGCCTGTTCTTAGTCAAATGGTTGTAATATGTCTGGTTTTGGCACTCTCTCGTGTATATTTGGAAATTCATAACAATTGAAACGTTGAATTAACAATAGATAGGAAATGAGGGCTTTATCAATGAGGAAATTACTCGCAAATTGATAGTAACTGTGTATAATCCAAAGAAAAACAAGTTGGCAACCATGAATTATTCTTTCATTAATTCATTATATTATTTTTTCATTTATTCTTTTGAGTCGAAATTTATTTGAGTGATAACTGAACCTGTTTCGTTGCTTATTTAACAAAAATACAGTATCCATTAAACTGATATTCGGGTCTCATTTTAAACTAGCTAAAGGAATGAAACAATGCCACTATTCACGCAATGGCGTACAATTTCGGCCAAACTGGTGGATGCTATTTTGGCCGCTATCACTATTGGAATAGCATGGACAGTTGCTTGGATTTGGGGCATATAGTTTTGGTACTTATTGTGCTAAGGTGCGTATTGATCGACATAGTAACGTGACTGCAAGGGATCCGAAAACTTTAAGTAGACAGACTTAGTGATGGTAAGAATATTTTGCTGGTGAGTACTAAGTTCTTGGAATATTCTCTCGGAATGGAATTTGGGAGAATAGAGTGGATAGCTTTATTGAAATCGATATATTTTTAAACAAATAGTTTTTACAGAATACATCAAAATAACCTAAGTATTTCACAACTTAGATCATTGGTTTAAATTCTCGATATCCTTTGAGCAAGAATATTCTCGAGAATATTGAAAGAAAATACTCATAAATTCTCTTAAATTTTATATCGTATTTTAGACGAAACGAATTTTTATTCATAGGCTTTTAAAAATTAGGAAAACTCAAACCTAACATTTAAACAAGAAACAGCATCATACGAACAGAAAATAAATAGAATTATGTTGAATCCAAATACCAAGCACTCCCTTTAGAAGACGTTTTTGGGAATTACATGTATTTCCTAATCATCACAATTAAGCACTACATCTACAGGTACTAATATTAATTATAAAGAGGTAAAATTTGTAAGTTTGTATGTAGGGGGTAATCTCTGGATGTACCGGTCCGATTGGTAAAATTTTTTTCATCGATAGAAAGCTGCTTTATCCCGGAGTGACATAGCTATATTTTATGTACCAACGCGGGCGACGCCGCGGGCATAAGCTAGTTATTCTATATTTTAAATGACTTGTTTCGTGAATATTCTTCTTCGAAAAGAAACTGCAGAATACTCTTGCGAAATAAGAGACACTCAGTGTAAAAATATGTTTTCAACTCATCACTAGACAGATACGGTTTAAGTATTACTCGTATGCTTAAAATCTATGTATGGCGACGATACGATTTAAAATATTCGAGAAAACAGTTATTTTAGGCGTTTTCTCATCGGTATTTCTCCGGAGAAAAACCTCATTCGAATTTAACAAATCGTGATGTGAAAGTCGGACGGTCTTTTTTTTTACGAATGACCTTATACCATAGCTACGTAATGTTAGGAAAAGTAATCGACTGGAAAGGTTTAGCGATTCATTCAAACGTACGCGACGATACCAGTATTGTGACGAAATGTCCCGTACTTTCATGAATACCTGGCGTGTTTTCATGTGTATAAATCTGAAATAGCGACTATCGAACTTCTTTGAGAGGTGCTCAAGTGAATAAATTCTACATGAATCGTCAAGCTCTGAATATTTGAATATTTTGCAATATTTTCGTGAAGCTATACTGTCGAGTCTAGATTCTAGGTATTTATTCTAGCTAATAGCGTTAGTAAAATAATTAGTAGCATTTTTTTAAATTTAAAATGTGTTATTCTAAAATATTTTGACTCATTTTAATTTTGACTTCTATTGTGATTTTAATTTTAGATATTATAAGCTCTTTACTTATGAAAATACCATTATACTCGTAAAACGGGCCAATATAATTATGCCATTTATAAAACGGGTTGCTTTGAAGATTATGAATTATAAGTTCAAGTAATAAAGTTTATATTAGAGGTACGTTATTTTATTTTTTCAAAATTAAGTGTTTATTGGTTTCTGTGTGTTTTGTATTTTCTGTAATAATGAATTAATCTATAATTTCAATTAAATGTTTTTTGTCGTTGGAACGTGAAGGAGTAATAAACAAACGTACACACACATACAAACTTTCACTTTTATAATATTAGTGAGACAGTAAGCAGGTGGTACTCTGGTAGCGTTGTTTAATATTCCGATTTTAGACTTTATGTTACTTTGTCTAGAAAGTAAAGAGCACCATGATTATTTTCGCCTCAAGGCAGTAAGTAGGTACATCACAACTTCACAAGTTATGAGTTCATCAGGATTAACCTTTCCTTATCCTGATTCGTGAGTCATTCGTATGCGGTGCGCATAGGCAATACGGTCCAGCGAGATTCCATGATTACTGGTCCCTCTGCATTCAGCTTAATTTAGATATCTTTCACAAGACGAGACAGCTCAGCAACAAACTAGTGAATGGTTTGAATGTTAATTTGCTATTAATGTTAGGATTAACACATACAGTTTTTGGAACGAAAATTATCGCAGATAGTGAGGTTTGTGTGTTGAGTTACACACATCGAACAGATTATTTCCAGAAATCGACTGATAGGCTTTTAAAATAGTTATTGGATAGTTTAAAAAAATCAATAGTTGAGCAGTTTCCGTTGTCCACCAATATGTAACCATTTGCCATTGTGTTCTATTCACTATTGTTTCAAAACAGCAGTGGATGGCTGAGGGCCGTCGTGGCACAGCGGCACCGCGGCGCAACGTTATAGTGAGCGTTATCGCGCTAGGAGCGTGCGCCCGCGCACCGCGCACCGTCGAAATTCGTCGGTGTCATCGCACTGGAGTAGCCTAGTTACGACGATATTTCGATAGAAGTGGCCACCAACGTTTCCTACCACTGCCAACGCAAATTTGGACAGTTATTACGAATACGTATTATACATTTTAAAATAAATTTATGCTAGTGGGGTACCGTTTGCACGTCAACTGGTTTTCTTAACATAGAAAGAGGTAGATATACTTGCTTTTTAATGAATATTCTTTAATCTACATATCCACTGATTTATTATTTGTATAGATACTTCATTTTTTAGACGATTTTTCCTATGGTGACATTTTGAAGGGTATCATGCTCGAAAATCTTCAGGTGTGCTATGAATAAGTAGAGTAGATATTTGAAAAGAATTTGTACGTAATTTGGTCTTTCTTTGTTATGCTAGGTCGAGGCTGGCGGCTTTGTCCCGCTGCGTCTGACATCATTCGTCAGATGACCTTACCTTAGATGAGTTACTTCATTGAGCGAACATTCTATTACAAAAAATATTGTAATTGACTTTATCTTCTCAATAGGCAAAGGCGCACTATGCATGTTATTCTATAATAACTGGTAGAGATCGGACTTGGACTGGTGAGGTGAAACTTGAATGTCTCCGTCTCGTATAGCCGAAGTCAGTCAAAATTTATATTTAGCTGCAGAACATGACTTTTCAATTTCCTCAGCTGAAAAGTTTATTGTGAAATCTATATTGGCAGGCCGTTGGGAAATATTATTCATTTTATAACCGTTTTACTTTCAAAGTCACGATGTTAAGTACTGAAAGACTCTTAAACACTCACAAACCTTGTACAAATAAGTGCTACATTTACTAAGTTGTGTTTCTTAAGTATTTATTTTGGTTTCTGGAAGTTGATTACAAATCTCATTGAATGAGTAGTGGAGAAATAATGATTTTGGAAAATCTACAGTGTTATTTTTTTTGGATCCCATTTTTTCTTTTAATATGAAATAAGTCCTCCGGCTGGGACCGGTGGGGCGAGCGAGAAGGATCTTCTTCTCACTCCAGCCTGAGCGGGATCAGTTAAAGCTCACCTGTGTGCCTTCAGTGTACATTCCTGGGCCGCGGTGACTCTTTCGTACAATCCCGTAGCTGAGTTATCTCTGAAACCCGTTTTTCTCCTTCGAAGAATGTTGCTCACAATTTTCTCTATTAAGTGTCAAAAAGGTCAGGACACTAATTGCAACTGATTGTCGTGATCATCCAGGCGGAACTCGACAAATTCACCAGCTCTATTTCTATGCTCCATCATTGACACTCCTGAACTTTTGCACACATAACTTATTGGTCTGCAGCTGCTAAGATCTTGATAATGATTTTAAACTGTTTTGACATTTTCTTTTAATTTTTTTTATCCACAAGTTTTTCTCATGGATTCGCTCCCATAGATTTAGGGATGAATGTCCGTATCCAGGGCTCTTTCTACAATTTGCCGTTCAGTATCGAAAATTAAGGTAAAAAAATATACTTATAGATATAAATTATTTGTAGAATTTACGCAATTATATTCATTAAAACCCGTAAAAAAATGTGCCGAGTTATAATGATGGTTTTAATATAAATAGTTATGTAAATACATACATGTCGTTATTACAAATACAATTTTTTTACCATAATAAGCGAATTTGAGCTACAAAAAAATCTCTTCGTACTTAGTTCATCGTTTAGTTTACGAAGGGCGCCGCTACTGATGCGGGACACTCAGAACTACCATCTCGTATCGATGTCTGTTGTAGGAAATCCTTTGTAGATAATATGTAGGTTTATTCAACAATCGCATATTCTCTAGATGGTGACAAGGTGATTGATTGGACTTTCTCAATATCAAATTGTTCCATTCACAAGGTTACGGAAAAGTGTGACAAATCATAAAACGTTGCAAATTATAAATGGATTTATAAATTTTGTGTGTCATTGAGTTTTAAATTATTAAAATTCTAACGTTCTTTGTGAACGAAACTACTAGCGTGGGAGTGTAGACTTTCACATTCGGTTCTTTTTAGAAGTTCACGATAGAAATCGCCTTGTTGGTCGAATGGAGGCCAGGACAATTGGGAACCTTGAGTTCATGGGTTCGATGCGAGGTCGGAGCCGAACTAACGCGAACGTGACGCCGACTACAAAGACTTCACTTATACAGAAGTACATTGCTACTAATAAAGGGTCTGCCTTTCAAACGTTAGCGTTATGTAATTTAGGAAAATCGCGGGTTTGGTAATATATGTATCTATTATATAACTATATACCTATGTGTAACTAGTTGTTCACATGCTTGTCGGTTATTGCGGACGCGAAGTCGTCAAAGCAAGGTAAAAAGTAGCCTATATCTTACTTTGGGGATTAGGCTTACTTCAAATTTTATCAAAATCAGTTCTGTTGTTTAATCGTGAAAGTGCTACAGACAGATAGAGTTACTTTCACATTTATAATAGTATAGAATGGATTGGCTGTATATATAATACCTATATACTTTTGTATAACTCATTGCCAACACAGAAAGGAAATTAATTTAGTGAATTCTGTTCTCGTAAACTAGTTCACCAGACTCTATTCCTATATGTTTCTTTTGAGTTCGTACAAAAAGCCTTAATAAAAACCCGCTCATTTTTCCTAGAATCATTATTTATTATAGATATTATTTAATTAGAAAAAAAAGACGTGTGGCACTCGGGGACTGCCGCGGTAAAGCTATTGCATAGCATTTTTATCAACTTATGCAATTATAATTATTTATTTATTTTATTTATGCAGTATTTTTTTTCCTTTGTTTTTTTTTTCTTTGATATTAATTGAAGTTACTCTTTCACACATTGAATTGAATTTTGATTGATTATTCACTCATTTGTTTTCTTATCGGTCACCACGCTCACAAAACAAATGAGTGAGGGGGGGGTGTTAGGTTATTTTCGTTACGGAATTTCTGGATTCGGTCTCCACGCTCAAGGCCCGCGATAGAAGCTATGCAATAGTTTAAAAAAAATGTGTGGTTTACCTTTTTTTTTTTTTCTTTTTTTTTTTTTTGAGTTGCGATAGTCGCTGACGCCATTTCACCATGAGATCCCGCCGGAGCTCTGTCCGCCATGCCGTGACCTGTCGCGGCAGCGGACTTTCACCCCGGCGTTGCATCTCCACGCGCATATCGTGCATGTGTGCAAGGACTGTTGCCTCCAGATCCCACGGTGGTAGGCCAGCCAGAAGGCTCGCCGCTTCGCGGGAGACCGTGCAGTATCCCCGCACCATCCTTATCGCCATGACCCTCTGACAGGCGTTCAGTATGGCCGCCGGTTGCTTTTTCAGCGACGGCGCCCACACCGGCGCCCCGTAGAGGGCCATGGACCGAACGATCACCGCGTAGAGCCTCCGGTAGGAGGCATCTGGACCCCCAAGGTTGGGCAGGAGCCGCTTGAGCGCAGCCCCAGCCCGGTTGAGTTTGGGAGGCAGACGTCGGAAATGCTCCACGAAATTCCACCGGCTGTGGGACGAGTCCCAGGTACTTCATCGTCGACCCGACACCGATGTCAACTCCTCCTACCGTTAGTTGGGAGCTCATTGGCGGCGCGTTCCGAGACCGGCGACCGTGGAAACACATCGCTTCGGATTTGTGAAGCGCCACCTCGAGTCCCAACTCCTGGATCCTGTCAACGACCATCGCAACCCCGCGTGTCGCTAGAGCGACCGCCGCCCGGTACGACTCTCCCTGCGCTAGAACCAGCGTGTCGTCTGCGTAGCAAACCACGCTGACCCCGTCAGGGAAGTCGCCGCGCAGCACGTAGTCGTACCCGATGTTCCACAAGGGTGGCCCTAGTACCGACCCCTGCGGAACACCGCACGACATCTCTCGACGGTTCCAGTCTCCCTGGTGACAGGGGTAGACTATAAACCTATCCGACAGATAGGCCTCGACCACTCGACAGAGGTATTCGGGCACCCGGTGGTACCGGAGTGCCCTCCGGATCGTACTCCAGGGCAGGGAGTTGAAGGCGTTGGCAATGTCCAAGGACACTGCCACGACACACCTGCCCCGGGACACCGCAGCCCCCGTCGTGAGGGCTCGCACGCGCATGATGGCGTCCACCGTAGAGCGCATCCTGCGAAAGCCGAACTGTCCGTCCGAAAGGTCCGGCCCCACCCGTGTTAGGCGCCCGACGAGGCGGTTTGCAATGACTCTCTCAAAGAGCTTGCCCACCTCGTCGAGCAGCACAATGGGCCGGTACGCGGACGGAGAGTCCGCAGGGCGCCCCGGCTTCGCTATGAGGACCAGTTTCCCCGTCTTCCAGCAAAGTGGGAACTGGCCCCTCTCCAAACATGCGCTGAAGAGCCCTCTCAGTCGAGGTCCGAGAGCCTCCATGGCCAGGACCCAAGCCTTTCCAGGCAAGCCGTCGGGTCCTGGGGCGGTGTTTTTGGCACTCAGCCTTCGCACCGCCACTCTCATCTCTACCTCGGTCACCTCTGGAGCATCGTCGTCGTCGCTGTTGCGGTCCGCGTCAGACACCGCTGGCGGTGGAGGCGGAGCCATGGGCGGGGGGGAGTGTTCCCCCCGCGCAGGGAACAGAGCGTTCACCGCACCCTCTACGATCTGGGGCCGGAGACTCTGAGTCAGTGGGGGAGCCCAGGGGCGGAGCTTTTCCCGTACCATATTGTACGGGCGCCCCCATGGGTCTGCGTTCAGAGACCCCAGCCACACGTTGCAGGCCTCCAGTTTGGCCCGCTTGATCTCCGTTCGGAGGGTGCGTTTTGCCGCTCTGTATCCCTCATACAGCTCCGCCTCTCTGGCCTCCGCATCCGGCGGGCGGATGCGGCGCCTGCAGTGTCTGGCGTACCGGCGCCGCGCGTGACTGCATGCGTTGCGCAGTGCAGCAATCTCCGGCGACCACCAGCACACCTGGCGCTTAGCTCGCCCTGGACGGACTCGGGGCATTGCCGCGTCGCAGATTTGCGACATGGCCTCCCGGAACCACTCCGCCTCGACGTCTATGTCGACAGGCCTGTCCGGTGCTTGCACCCAGGCCTGTACCGTCGCGGCTTCCAGGAGGAGCTCCCGGTCCATCTGCTTAAGCGCCCACCGCGGACCGCAAGGGCTCTGTCGGACCGGCGCGGCCGAGGTTTCGGCGGAGACGTCCAACCGGATGTACCGGTGGTCGGAGTACGTCTCCACCTCCTCCATAATGTGTGGTTTACCTTATTAACGTACAGAGTTTTGTTGTTATGCCTAGGCACAGATATATGGATTTATAATTATTTCTAACTTATTTTGAATCTTTATCTCTTTATATTCAACATTGATTGGGATCACCACCATCTGTCTGTCAATGTATAACTGTGTTGTAGTCAAGAGTGGTAATTGGGCAAATCCAAGTAAAAATTGCGAAAATATCCTTCAAAATCAAAATCAAAAGCATTTCTTTCAACTAGACCATTTATTATTATTATTACTTTTGAATAGACAAATGTCGGTCAGTCCAAAAAAAAAGTGAAGCTAAAATGCACGTTCCAAAGCGTAGATCTCTATGGAGAAGAACGTGCAAGAAACTCCATGGACACTCTTTTAAATAATAATAACACTAAGTGTCCTACAAATCTAGTAATGTCCCCTCAGACTTCCCTCTAGTCTTCTCCATAATTAGTGACGAAGATGAGACTTGGACTTTGAAAAAGTCCGACCGCGACCGTAGTGATGCATTCCAGATGTTGTGTTGTTTTCCGCATAAATATATCAATCCTACGCGAACTAAACAACACGACTTGACCGTATGCGCCGAGTACCTACTTACTAAAGATTTTTGGCCATAACTAGTAAAAATGGCTACAACTTTGAACGTAACTCGTAACGGTTTTGGTGTAAAACGATGAAGAGGCCGCAGCTCAAAAAAACAATACCCCCAGCCAAAATGATAATCTGCAATCGTTAACGCTAGTAGAAAACTTTAAATGTACGGAAATGACGACATCTCAACACTCAGTCGCGTGGTCAGAACAAAAGAATTAGGGGCGTGGCCATCTCGAGGCGTTCGAAGCAAGAGAAACTATTGTAACTTGGCTAGGGGGGCAAAGCAGGCCCGCTCTACAATGGACACCCAATTTCACGTCGCACTACATTACGCTATAGACACTAGTTCCAGGATTTGACGGTATTCTTATGTGTTCTTTCTCCATTTTGAGAGCAGTGGCGATGAAATAAAATACACAAAGTAATGCGCTTATTTGGGTTTGAACCCACAATGATTAAGCCGTAAGTGTCGTTACATCTGGGCCAACACTGATCCTTGATTATACGAAGCGTCCTACTTTGAAGAGTACACGGAAATTTATTTAATTAACATTTTATGTACACACAAATACATCACAGAAGTATATATATACAACAATTTATTACACATACATTACATACGCAAATGTAAGTACATTGCAATACGCATATTCTAGTCATTAATTCATAAACTAGCTCTAGAATTTGCAGGATTCTTTAAAATAGAGTTGGAAATGCGGCTCTGTAACGCAAAGGGCAACTGAAGGTTCACAGGTATGTTTCAGTCAGCAAAAGTCTGACACTCCTTTTCCTTATCACTCCATCTAGAACGTGAAGATTTATACATCACAAAAAAGCCCTAGGATCAGAGCAAAAATATTTTTGAAACGGTCAAAAACACCTACCAGCACGCTAAAATGTTGGTAAGTTTAAAGTATCACACAACGCCGTCTTGTCCCAAGCTAAGCAGAGCTCGGGTACTAGACAACTGATAAACGTACTTATTATATACGAGTATTTCTAAATACATACATATTATAGATAAATCACACCCAGTTATAACTATAAAGTATGTGTAACCTAGCCTAGTACATAATTCGCTAAGGCATAATTACAATACGGCCAACGTAACTTGGCGAGCTTGAACATGTTCAATTGTTCATGGCAAACGACGTGAGAGAGAGAGATACGCAGAGCCTATGTTCGGGCTCGCCAAATTACGTTGGCCGTATTGTACTCGTAACAGAATT
Organism: Mythimna ferrago; assembly: GCA_910589285.2. NCBI lineage: Eukaryota > Metazoa > Arthropoda > Insecta > Lepidoptera > Noctuidae > Mythimna > Mythimna ferrago. Next base: position 10,902,002 of record OU342673.1, on the reverse strand, counting down.
TGATAGTTCATTATTGAATAAGATCATCCCTTGCAGACCCATAATATCGCGTGTCATTTTTTTTTTATGGTGGGTTAAATCATTCAAAAGACAACCCCCGCTCTTGGGCGGAGCGGGAGATAGTGTCAGACTCTTACTGACTAAAACCCACCCCGTTCCTTCTAGCCTGCATACCGGGGCTCGAGTTCCCTTTCGGATAACCCTGGCCCCAGTAGGCTTCGACCCGGCTGGGTCCCTGCTGTTGCTGACAACTGCTGACAACAAGGCGCGCAGGAACAGTGCGCGCCGATATCGCGTGTTATGTGTTCGCTCTTTGGAGTGAAGGCTGCTCATTAGGACTGGCATTGGCATTTATTACAGGCTTAAGCATACTCCCGGTATAAATGTATCCTATGTCATATTCCTGGTCTACCTATCTACCAAATTTCATCCAAATCCGTTTAGTAATTTCATTATGCGTTAATAAACAACAAATGACATCACATTAAGGCGAATTGACTGGAATGAAGTGGTACCTACTGATGAAGAAGACCAGAAATGGTCAACGGAACTTCATACTCACACAGATATCACAATGAAGATAGTTAAGCGACTATGACAATACATATAAATGAATGGTTCTGAATAGTTATGTTGAAAATGATATTAGCAAAGATATCTGATGTTGATGATGGAGATGGAAGATAGGCACCAGAACCTCGTAATTAATGAATGTTTGGGCTTATTAGAATTGTCATGAGATACAATTTGGCTATAAGGTAGGTACTGTCGAACTGATCTGATGATGGAAACAAACAATACCGAAAACACCGACTTCCGAAAATTAAAGTTATTTTCGATCGTTTTAGTGTTTTTTTTAGTGAAGTCGGTTTTTTTTGTAAGTTTTTAAAATATTGCTTTGTAGGGGAGTGGGGGTGTAATGAGAACATCTTGTGATCCCTCTTGTAAGCGCGTAACCCGACTGGCGGTGTGTCACATTTCAGTTTATGCATTGTTTTTTGTTACTTGACAGTTTCTGCTTCCACTAGAATGGTTTTTAACTTATCTATTTTTGAACGGATTCGTAAAATAATTTTGGAAAAACGAAAATAATGACCAAAATTTTCGGTGGAATAAGTTTTGTTCACCCGTGTGTACAAAACGACAATTAGGCGTTTTTCAAGGTCACTCAAGTTGTATAGACGTATGTACAATCGGCGCTCGAGATTTTTCCATGCCTCGGGACGTTGATCATGAGTGATATTTATGGATCTTTGACAGTCTTGCAAAAAGGTATCGTGTTACCCAGTTACTGGGTTGAGGAAGTCGGACAGCCAGTCACTTCATGTGAGGTGTTAAACTGGTCCTAGGTAGACTGAAGCCGACCCCAACATATTTGGGAAAATGCAATTCAGATGGATTGCATATGAAGAATTTTATAGAGGGATTCTTACCTAAGGTAACATTTTATTGATTTCTTACTAAAGCAGCCAAATGTGTGTAACATTCGGCATATAAATAATTTGATCGTTTACAGGCTAACGTTTGTCAAATTATTTGTTAGCGTAGCTTTGTATGGCGCCTTTTTCAAACAGCCTAATTGTACGTGTTGGTCGTATATAATGAAAATATCTCAGTTGTCCTAGCGTTATTGAGGCTCACGGAGAGTCTACCCAGCGTAGACAACTCAAAAGGGTAGAAAATAATAAGTTTGACAGGCAGCTTTATGCGACTCCAACTTGTTGAAATCTACATAAACTTTGTCTTTCATTCCAACTTGTGCATAAAAATTTTTCTTAATACCCACCAGCATTTAAAATTTATGGGATGATTTTGGCTCCACCGTCAAAAGGATTTCAAAATGTATTTCAGAAATGCTTTTCGGAAAGCAATATATATTACAAAATTTTAATTACACATTTTCTGAAAATATACACAACCAGTTTCACATGTGCGGGAAAACGTCCAAATCCGATTTATTTGTAAGCCTTTTGAAATGGCTCTCTTTACTACCGGGTTTATTGGTTTCATCTTTTGTCTTCGCAGTGCTTTGGCATTTTGGCTTGCAGCGATTTCATTGTTTGCCACATTTTTGTGCATTTCTATTGTTCCGGATTATGTACTTAACACAATAGAAATGCACAAACAGACGAACATTGCAGGTCTGCAGATTAAGAAAATCGAAATTGGATCAGTGGTTTTGAAAATTAAAGCATTTATGAACGAACGGAATACTTATAGCTACTGGTCTATAGGAAAGCAAAAAACAATCGATAGAATAAGTCAGGGATTCTCAAAATTATTAGCCCACGTACCTACGTCTGCTAAAGTTCCCAAATGTCTATGAACCTCTAAAAACCCGAAAATGAAAATAATAAAATGTAGTCTGGACTCGGCGGAAAGGCTTGCGAAGAGACTAATTGGTGATCCAGATTTGGTTAAATCCAATTTACAAAGCTTCGAACACAGGCGTAGGGCAGACAGCCTTTCGGTATTTTACAGGATGCATTTTGGAGAGTGTGCGCGAGAATTGCATGACTTGATTCCGCCATCTTCTTTCTACCATCGGACAACCCCTCGCACGGCGAGTATCCATTCTTGCATTGTTGAAACTTTACGGTTCGGACTAAGCGTTTCGCTTCGTAGTTTATATTGCGTACATCGAAGGACTGGAACAATTTGCCTGATGTGGTGTTCCCGTCCCATTATAATGTAGGTGTCTTCAAGGCTAGAGTGAATAGGCTCTTAATAAACTAGTGAGACTCACCATCAACGATTGCTTCACTGCTTACCATCAGGTAGGATCGCAGTCAAGAACTGATTTAGGTATATGATTAAAAAAATTTGAATAAGAAAATATGAATATTTATTTTAGTAAAAGGTAATATATTAACATCAAGTCGATTTCTGTATTTGGTTTTGTAATGACTATACTCCATTCACTTCTGCATTAGATAAAAGAGATTCATAGAGGCAGTTGTGCACATTAATTTTTCGAGATAAATTCAAACTATTTTAATAAATAATGGTTTCAATAAAAAAAAACATTAAGTACCTACTTCGATATATTTGATTATTGTAAGGTAGGTACTAAACACTTAGAAAGGTAATTTTTTTTTTTTAATAAACGTACTTTATTTCAAATAATTTTACAGTGTTTTTAAAAATAGTGCATCAACAAGTTTCCATCGAAAACATATGAATTGTACCCAATACAAGGCAACAAAATAATTATTTAACATTCATAAGAATAGAAGTAAGTAATATTACATAGTATAATGAAAAATGTTCCAATGTACTGAATCCCCTGCTTCTTTTAGGTTTGTAACATAGACACTAGTAGTTTATATAAGCACTAAATAATTTATTTAATTAAAAGCCCCAATTCAGAAGACGGATAATCTAAATTAAGTAATTTAAGTATAACAGTTGGTTTAAGTTGATTATAATAAATTCAGCATCAATCCTAACTGTAATAAAGCACAATATACATATATTGCACTTTTACTATAAAGTGTACCCTTAAAAAACCTTTTTAAACTTCTGTCTATTGCTATCGCTAATACAATATAGATGTGGATGTATTCCACACACACACTCACATAAGCACCGTCATTCGTGTCGCACACACTTATAAACTCCTTTTCAGCCGTCTTTAAGAAAATATTGTCGACCCCTCTAACATCAAACGACGCACCCGTAGGGGTTGCGTACCTTACTTTGAGAAACCGTGGATTTGGTGACAGATGAGACTGCGACGGTGGTGACTGTTGAGGTGAGGGCTAATTGATATATTTATTAGAAGGAGACATGCTGCACTGATACTAAATATTTTTTTATGAGGGCAAGACAGTGGAGGCCGAATGTTAACAGCCCCGACTTACGAGTAGGTAGGTCGCCAAATTCAAACCCAGCCAGGGCATTACTTTGTGTAATTTATTTCATCACCACTGCTCTCAAAACGGCAAAGGAAAACATCGTGAGAAAACCGGCATGTCCTAGAACCAAGAATTCGAAGACATGTGACATTCATAGACCAACTCGCATTGGGGCCGCTTGGTGAACTACGGCCCATTCCCTCTCCTAGAGAGGAGGCCTGAGTCCCAACAGTGGGAATATAATAAGGCCGACTATGCTATGCTAAGACAGTGGTAGAGAAACAGAAATGCATCATTCGATAACATGTTAAATGTTTTCTGTAAGTCCGTTGTTTAATGATCGTTTATTTAATGTATGTATTCCATACCGCATCAATCGTCAACTACAAAATTCTGTGATACATGTAATTAACAGTAATGAAGTAAGATGGGCGCTCTCGTTACATAGATATCATCATTTTTGGCATGTCCTGTGAATGACAGGCAATATTGAATTTCTGGATGTTTGCCTATATATTTGGATGAACGTGGACAGGTATTAAAGCTCGGTTATTTATTAAAACTTTATGAAACGTAAAGGTACAAAGGTTTTGGTTTATGGGTCAAGCAAAATGTTATTGTGCTTTCTACCTGAAACTTAGTGGCAGCACAGAGCTTTGCTACGTGCCTATCATCATCGTCATCACTGTTGGACACAGGACTCCCCCAAATGTCGCCACTTCGACCGGGGCTGTGTTTATCGTTACCATCGGATTCCCGCGACCCTGACCAGGTCATCGGTCTACCTCGTGGGAGGTCTACCAACGCTGCGTCTTGAGCGTCCTTCTGTGTACCCGATTCATGAAAATTGGTTCGCCTTTTTTACATAACCACGGTATTACAATATTGTAATAATGTGACATATACACATAGCCCACATTTCAGTTAGCGCAATGTGGGCTTGCCACAGCCTAAAATTTTCAGGTGAGTAATTTTTAATTTTATTCTTTTTGATTTTTCCTTAGTAATTTTACGCTGTGTTAAAAAACGCATGAAAAAAGATGGCTACATCTGTTGAAAAGTGCAATGCTGATCTGCATATTAGTACTAATGATGACAAATAATGTAATTTATGCAAATGATTCCATTGTGGGATTCCACGCGTTGCAAAATTCAGTTTTTTGCGTCCGTCTTTCTAAATATGTGGACACGTTAGGCCGTACCTATTAGAATTAATAGTTACACTTTTGACGCATATTTGTATGTACTGTGTGGAGCACACAGTCGAGGTGTGCCCTGCTTGGGCGGAGCATCGCCGTGCCCTCGTGGGGTCGATCGGCGGCGGAGACTTCTCGTGCCTGGCCTTGGTTGAGGCCATGGTCCGGAGCGAGGAGGAGTAACAGGCGGTCGCCGACTTCTGCGAAGCAGTAATGCTCGCTAAGGAGGAGGCCGACCGCATCAGGCAACGGCGCTCTCGCCGCTGCCGGGATTACGATCCCGTTTTCCAGCCACCGTAGGCGCTTGCGGACAGTGAGCAATGGGTAGCTCGCTGTCCGGCCGTCCAGTAACTAGCCGGACCAAGTCCAAGTCGTCGACGGCGCGCGCTGTTCCCGGGCGCCTTAAGGAGTTGTCAGCAACAGCAGGGGCCCAGCCGGGTCGAAGCCTACTGGGGCCAGGGTTATCCGAAAGGGCGCTCGAGCCCCGGTATGAAGGCTTGAAGGTACGGGATGGGTTTTTTAGTCAGTAAGAGTCTGAGAATATCTCCCGCTCCGCCCAAGAGCGGGGTTTGTCATTGGATGAAATTTTCCCATCAAAAAAAAAAAACCCTAGAGCAGGACTTCTCCCGCTCAGTCATTGGATTGTATCCCAACTTAAAAAAAATATAGCTGTAAGTACATATTTTTTTTATTTTGTGGTCGCACCGGCTTCCTAAATGGTGAATACGACTAATAGCTACGTGCAATTAAACCAACACCTTAGGAGGTTTCATTCAGAAAGCATTCATAGTTTCTTGCACGTTCTTCTCCATAGAGAACTACGCTTTGGAATGTGCAATTTAGCTTCATTTTTATTGCATTAAGACATTTGACTATTCAAAAGTGCCTACAAATGCTTTTGATTTTTGCTTTTTTGGTTGATTTTTTTATTTGAAGCGGCCCTTCTAAACACCACTCGTTTTGGTAGGATGTTCCTCTCTCTGAAATCCTGACCTCCGGTAGTTTGTACGCTGGTTTCAATCCCGATGGGCTTTGGATTTTAATATATTTGTTATACAGCACAAATCTGCTGAGAGCAGTGTCTCGACTTACGAGTTGGCCCATTCTCTCGTCTAGAGAGAATACCTAGAGTAGAGAGTTTAGGTCAGGGCTCAGGTATCCTCTAGGGCAGTAGGAAGATTATAAGGCTGATTATACTTATGCTTTTATCTAAATTTATTTTTTTAAGAAATCTTATACACTACATTATAAAGGCAAATGATTTGTATTATTGTTTGTAAAAAATAAACTCTAAAACAACTTGACCCGTTTTAAAAAATCTTTTACTAGTGGAATGCTAGTTTATTATCTACTGAGTGACAAAGTGCGGGTGAAGCCAGTGGCAGACGCTAGAGTTTCCTTAAATACTAGCGTCTGCGTCCGTTCTTACTTATTAGTAAGAATAGTGAATAAATGAAACTTAAGTAGGTAGGTACTTGAAATAAATTCTAAAAGCGAGCTCTCTTCGCTTCACAATTGTAAGTAATCCCCACTCAATATAAAGTTCATATTTCTCTTTCTCATCGTTTTCTAAAGGGGGCTTATATTCGTCTGAAGTGCTCCGCCATTGTATTAATAAGTTTGATTGAAAACGGGAAATGTAAGCACACAGACACATTTACCTTTCTCGAGAATTTGTTTTTTTATATTTGTTTTATATTTCAAAAGTTATGAGTTTACATGTGGATGGATGGAGGGGAAGAGGGAGGCCAAAGAAAAGATGGAAGTATTGTGTGAGAAGTGATATGAAAGAAAAGGGAGTTAGTGATAGCGTGAGTGACAGGACAGAATGAAAGGAAAAAACGTGTTGCGCCGACCCCAAATAAAACAGGACTAGGGCAGGATGATGATGATGATGTTTTATATTTCAGAATCTAATCTGTAAATACACTACTGTGTCTCTAATTACGGTATTCGAAAGGTATTCTACCTATAAAGATAATGAGAGAGTGAACGCCGGCGTTCGCTTGGGGTTTAATGAATTAATTTACAATATTTGAATTGTAACTAGGTGGTTCTTTATGTGAATCATAACTCAACTTTAGTATTGTTTCCAATAAATAATGACTAACGATGTCATGAGTAATTTCTGGTGTGCTTCTAACAACATGCAACATGAAATATCGCCAATATAAACTTAAGATGCATGCTGCACAGTAGGAAGAATAGTAGCATTGCAGTAGGGTAAGATCGGATATCTATGGGGTTAGACAAACTAAAAGGGCTGCCAAGTCCTGCAAAAAGGTGTACGATCATGTAAGGAGCACTGCTCTCTTAATCTTTGGGGTGGATCTGCCAAATACTAGCTTGATGCACTAGAGTCGATTGAAAAGCGAGCCAGAAAGATCATTGGCAATGAGGCACTTGTGAAGCCAGAACTCCAAAGTCTTGAACATCGACACCAAGTTGCTAGCTTGTCTGTTTTCTATCGTTTACATTTTAAGGAGTGTATAAATACGTGTTACGGTCGTAAAACATATTTTAATGAACTTAGAACCTGAAAAGATGGATGGATTGTGTGAGAAGTGATATGAAAGAAAAGGGAGTTAGTGATAGCGTGACGAGTGACAGGACAGAATGGAAGAAAAAAACGTGTTGCGCCGACCCTAAATAAAACTGGACAAGGGCAGGAAGAAGAAAAAGAAGAGAACCTGACACTGACTACCCTCCTGAATGCTCCTTCACAAATTAAGGGGATGCAATTCGACATACATTTTCACTGTTTTTCATACAACCGCACTTACGCGATTCCGTTATTACACAGTATCTTGGGGATATTATCTAGGCTTCTATTGAAGTCAATTTCTAAATTTTTGTTAAAATAATCCCGTAAAAACTTCTGAAAATTTGCTATTTTGCACGAATTTTGACACTTCATAATTTACTCAAAAATTAAAAAAGTCTAAAAAGAATTACAATAGAAGCCTTGCCCATTTTTATTAAGATTCGAATAATGACATTTTTTTTCAAAAACTTTTAAGGGTTTATAAAAAACACCTATTTTCTAGAACAAGTTTTGTAAAATATTCGAGTAAATCACGGAATTACTGAAAGCTAACAGAGTTTTCAGGTATTATCACTCTTTTTTGCGTTGTAACATGCTTGATGATTACGATACCCGAGTGGAAAAGCAAGTAAGTATTTTGATTCAAACAACACATTATCGGTATTTATGGGGGAAGGTTATAATACCCTGTGGCTCTGAAGTGGTATTTTAAGAGTGAAGGGGCTCTTTCTATATGCTGATGGTGATCACTAGGGTGGTATTAGTGAGGTAAAAATCCTACACTTCCCGTACTTATTCCCAAAGTCCGGGTGCCTTTTAAAGGTTTCCCCTAGAAAACAATACAAAAAATGTTCGCAATATTCAGTCAATTACTTAATGAAATTTACCATGGTCCAGCGCGAGGCAGGTAAGTCTTCGATCTAAGATTGTGAGTTCTTAGAATATTGTAGTAGCTGACGTCAATAAAACAGACCATATTTTTTTTTTGTTGCCGCTTTGCATGGTTTTTTCATTTAGACAGTGTCTAGTTTAGATAGTAGGTATTTAGTTTTTTTTTATGTTTTTGTCACTTTGAGTTCCATTAAAGTGCGGATGTAAAATATTATAATGTTTTTAAAGTATTTGGCAGCGAATATAGGTGTATCGAGTCAACCTTCTTGGCAAGCTTCGCTGAGGTAGTCAACGCTACAATAAGGGTCCGTTCACACAGACCGGCTCGGAGAGCATCGGCGCGCATTTTTCTTTTCACACAGACCGGATCGAAGAGCATGTAATCGGAGCCGAACGGCTACGCGAATGAAAAAAAAGTACGCGATCGGAGCCGGTAAGCTCCTCTTATTATTTCGCGTTCAAGTATTCTTAATGACAAAAGCAGTGCACATGCAAAAATAAACCTTATTATTTGTAATAATACTAAAAACTCTATTTTCAACGTGATAAGAATCTGCTCTCCTATCCGAGCCGGTCTGTGTGAACGGACCCTTAAATTTTCAGCTCCATTTTGCCGAGACCGCGCTTGTTTCAATAATTCTACATATTATCCAATTGTATAAACACTTATGACACAAAACTAAACCATTTTTTATTATTATTGATTGGCTCGTGTTTGACCGCCATCTCACCTGATGGTAAGCGTTAATGTGGTCGACGATGAAGCACTTTCCATCGCAATATCCACTAGCAATCAATTTGTGAATAAGTATAACAGCCACTGAATTTCAAAAAATCAAGCCAAAACACTAATGCCTAGTGCGAGACAAACTCGATTACGTGAACGACACGTTCATGACGTTTGCCGATCTGATTGGCCCGCTCCAAGCTCTAAACCAATCAGAGAGCTCGATGCGGTAAACATTTCGATCGTGTTAACTTAAAACAACTCGCACTCAACGCATAGAAAGCCTAGTGTGACGTTTACTACTCCATCACGTTAAAACCCAATAAAGAAAACAGCAACACGGAAAAAACGTATGTACCTAGAAACATAGGTATAACAGACCTAAATACATAACTTTCAAACTCAGATATCGTACATAATACGCTTATATATTTCAATAAGTAGATAAAAAAAACTTAATCCTATTAAATTTTTATTCAAAGCTCTATGTCAAGAAAATAATATTCTATTTCAAAGTCAAAGTCAAAAGTTTTTTATTTCACATAGGCCTACATGGGCACTTATAAAACGTCAGAAGCTAGTGCACGGTTCGAAATTGGTCGTTTCCTATGGAGAAGAACCGGCAAGAAACTCCATGGTTACTTTTTTAAAAAAATGGTTGTACTTACAATATTTTCATATAACAGTATTAAAAGGTATTATTTAAGAACAGTGTAAACCGGTCTATATTGTACTCAAAAGCACAATAAAAATAATCATTTAAAAAAAGTGAGTCAAAATATGAAGTAATCTAAGAATTCGTGGAGTCTACAGTGTTCTTCCATTTACATTATAAAAAGAGGCTATAAAAAAAAAGGTAGAAAAAATAATAATAATTACAACTGTCAGTAAATGAGACGTTAACAACCAAAAAAAGAAAAACTTGGAGTCAGATAATATAAAAAAAAAGATATTGCAAAAGCAATCTGTTAGAGGAGAAAAAAAATGTTACAACGAAGATGGAGCAGTTAATAGATACATTCGCACAATATTATGAGTTACCAGGGGGCCACAAGTACCAGGCGGCGGTCGCTCTAGCGACACGCGGGGTTGCGATGGTCGTTGATAGGATCCAGGAGTTGGGACTCGAGGTGGCGCTTCACAAATCCGAGGCGATGTGTTTCCACGGTCGCCGGTCTCGGAACGCGCCGCCATTGAGTTCCCAACTAACGGTAGGAGGAGTTCACATCGGTGTCGGGTCGACGATGAAGTACCTGGGACTCGTCCTCGACAGCCGGTGGAATTTCGTGGAGCACTTCCGACGTCTGGCTCCCAAACTCAACCGGGCTGGGGCTGCGCTCAAGCGGCTCCTGCCCAACCTTGGGGGTCCAGATGCCTCCTGCCGGAGGCTCTACGCGGGGATCGTTCGGTCCATGGCCCTCTACGGGGCGCCGGTGTGGGCGCCGTCGCTGAAAAAGCAACCGGCGGCCATACTGAACGCCTGCCAGGGGGTCATGGCGATAAGGATGGTGCGGGGATACTGCACGGTCTCCCGCGAAGCGGCGAGCCTTCTGGCTGGCCTACCACCGTGGGATCTGGAGGCAACAGTCCTTGCACACATGCACGATATGCGCGTGGAGATGCAACGCCGGGGTGAAAGTCCGCTGCCGCGACAGGTCACGGCATGGCGGACAGAGCTCCGGCGGGATCTCATGGTGAAATGGCGTCAACGACTATCGCAACCCAGTGCTGGGCACGCCACAATCATGTCGGTAAGTCCCCTCTTTGAGGCGTGGCTGGAAAGACCTCACGGCGTCCTTACCTTCCGCATGACGCAGGTCCTCACCGGACATGGTTCGTTCGGGAGTTTCCTGCACCGGATTCGTGCGGAAGTGACGCCCGGGTGTCGCCACTGTGCGGAATCCCCGGAGGACACGGTGGAGCACACAGTCGAGGTGTGCCCTGCTTGGACGGAGCATCGCCGTGCCCTCGTGGGGGCGATCGGCGGCGGAGACCTCTCGCGCCGGGCCTTGTTTGAGGCCATGGTCCGGAGCGAGGAGGAGTGGCAGGCGGTCGCCGACTTCTGCGAAGCAGTAATGCTCGCAAAGGAGGAGGCCGAACGCATCAGGCAACGGCGTTATCGCCGCCGTCGCCGCCGCCGGGATTCTGATCCCGATTTCCGGCCAACGTAGGCGCGGGCTTGCGGACGGTGAGCAATGGGTAGCTCACTGTCCGGCCGTCCGGTAACTGTCCGGACCAAGCCCAAGTCGTCGACGGCGCGCACTGTTCCCGCGCGCCTCAAGGAGTTGTCAGCAACAGCAGGGACCCAGTCGGGTCGAAGCCTACTGGGGCCAGGGTTATCCGAAAGGGCGCTCGAGCCCCGGTATGAAGGCTAGAAGGAACGGGGTGGGTCTTTTAGTCAGTAAGAGTCTGACACTATCTCCCGCTCCGCCCAAGAGCGGGGGATGTCAATGCATGATTTTTTCCCACCATAAAAAAAAAAAAAAAAAAAAAAAAAAAAAGGGGGCCACAAGTGCAGAGGCAGTCATTGCCAAACAAGCGTGTCTTCGACATAGTCTTTAACCTTGTAATATGCTTTTTTGGTTAAGACACGCTTAATATGGGTTTTGAACTTTTCTTCGCTAAGTTCAGTCACCGCTTTTGGTAGCTTGTTATAAAAGCGTATGCTATTTACTAAAAATGACTTACTGGTCTTGGCTAATCTCCATTTGGGCAATATAATTTCGTGTTTACTACGAGTATTTATGTTATGGAAATCGCTTCTAATTTTGAAAAGTCCTAGGTTTTTACGGACATACAAAATACTTTCTAAGATATAAAGAGAAGGCAGTGTCAATATATCGATTTCTTTGAATTTATTTCTGAGGGACTCGCGAGGACCCATTTTATAAATAGCCCTGATTGCTCTCTTTTGCAATACGAAAATCGAGTCTACATCAGCTGCAGATCCCCACAGTAAAATGCCATAAGACATAATACTGTGGAAATAGGCATAGTATACATATATTCATACTGAAAGCCTTTAAAGGATCTATAAGCCCCATCGAGAGAACAAAAGCGATAACGTCGACATAGTTAGTTGAAATATGAGGACTATCGATCATTATTTACTTGTTTATGTGTATGCTTACCTTCGTTTTATAAGTGCCCATGTACGCCTAAGTGAAATAAAATATTTTGACTTTGACTTTGACCTGTTCCAAAAAACATAATGAGAAAGAAGGAAATGTATTTGGTTCAGTTGACAGTTGTGTATTTGTTAAGGAAATGATCGGTTATTAAATAAAATTCTATTGGTGACACGGTTACAAAATTCAGGGATTATTTTATTTGCTTCTTATTGTGTCGATGGTACAAATAGTATTTTTTCTTAACCTTTAAGTATGGACGTGGAGTCTCACAGGCTCCGCGCATTTCTCAAGTTCTTAGTTTCACACCTTTCCGCCCGCTCTCCACACCCGAGGGTCTCAGTCGACTTTTAGTAACAAAATAGACAGTGAGGAAGAAAATTGTGTTGCTGGATGCATAGCACGTGAGATATCCCTTGCCTGACCCAGTATTTGGGCATGGCAATGCTGTCCATTAGGTCCTTACGTGAACAGGTAACAAAACTTAAGGCGCAAGATAGAAGGTGGGATATGGTCTGTGAAGAGACGCCGCACAAACATAGAAAATCGGAACCATCGCCTATGGATATTGTCTTTACTGACTGAGTGTCATGAATGCTATCACAGGCCTTAGTGCGAGTTGTTTAAACGTATACGCGATCAAAACGTTTACCGCGTTGGACTCTCTAATTGGTTAAGACATTGGAGCGGGCCAATCGGAGCGGCGAACGTCATAAACGTGTGAATCGCATTAATGTAAATGTAGAGTTGTAAAATCTTTGCGTAAAACAAACTCGCGCAAGGCACTCTAACTCATGTGTTTTTTTTTGTATTGCCTGAGTAGGTATAATGACTTGCTCTTATTTTTCAGATACAACTCCTGAAAAAAAACGAAAAACAAAATGATTTTACCAAGTAGTATTTACGTTTTAAGGCAGGTGTACTGCGATGCAACCCGACTGCTGCTAAGCTTGTGTGACGTTTATGGCAAAACCCTTCAAGTCTGTCTTCATAGAAATTAATGACTAAAAAAAGGCCAAGTTTTAAAAAAAGCCGAAATAAAACAAATTTTTCTTTATTACATTAGCCATCAACTATAATAACTTTTGACAGTCTGGTAGTAGGTATAAGTGCGTTTCACATAAGAATACCCTTCACCAATTTGTGCGAATTTTTTAGCAATGAAATTACTTAATATTAGGGAGCCACAAGGAAGTTGTAGGTCGCGGGTTCAAACTCAGCCAGGCGCATTATTTTGTGTAATTTATTTCATTACCACTGCTCTCAAAGCGGTGAAGGAAAACATCGTGAGGAAACCGGCATGTCCTAGAACCAAAAATTCGAAGACATGTGACATTCTCCAACCCGCACTGGGCCCGCGTGGTGGATTACGGCCCATTCCCTCTCTTAGAGAGGAGGCCTGAGTCCCATTACATTAAACAAAACATTAAAAAAAAGGCTGATGATGATGATGATGATTATGACGAGGAAGATTGCCTATGAGATGGACTGACCAGATAAAAGCGGCAGTAAATGGGTCATCATCACTACACGAAAGCACGACTCCTCTCTGATGGCCGAGGAAGGCGGCCATCAGAGAGGAGTGGCGGCGTGTTGTGAAGCTTGCCTACAACACCTGAAGTGATAACCACGATCACTCAGTTAAGACCGTTAGAGAAGAAGAATAGTCTATGGGATACAAACTGCCTCTAAAAAAAATCATACTATTACCGAACATAACATAGTACTAGCCTTGCTATCAAGATAACCATATTAATTTATTTTATGAATAGCAGAGGTACTTAAACCACGACAAAGGACGAATTTAACCTTGCCTTCAACCCATTAATGTATTGTCTGACCTTTGCTTAATACCTTTGTTTGTTAGACTAGAGGCTTTTGACAACTTGTACGCATTCTCTGACTTACTGGAATATTCTCTACTGGAGAGTTTACCAATTTCTGTTATATGTCCTTTATTATACGAAATGTGTCGGGTGAGTACATATATAATGTGGGTAAAGCCTTATAAATACAATGGCCATTCTCGTATCTTAGCAAAACGTCTGCGAAATATTATAGGGATGTTCTAACGAATGGCGATACGACTGTGTTACCAAAACTCTACATTGTATTCATATGAGTAGTGAAAGCTTCCATCTAGATGTCTCAATATCAATATCATTTGGGCACGCCATAATTATGGAGGTAAGTCCTTTCTTTGAGGAGTCGCTGGAAAGACGTCACGGCCCCCTTACCTTCCGCATGACGCCAGACCTCACCGACTATGGCATGTTTGGGCGGTCCTTGCACCGGATTGACTGGCGGAAGAATCGCCAGGAAGAACCTTTGTATGGACCGCCCGTAAGTCACGGTGGAGCATACGGTGGAGGTGTGCCCCGTTTGGGTGGAGCACTGCCGTGTCCTCGTTGGGGCTATCGTTGGCAACGACATCTCACGCCGGGCCCTAGTACACGCCATGGTCCGGAGCGAGGAGGAATGGCAGGCAGTTGCCTATGAAGCAGTGATGCTATCGAAGGAGGTGACTCCTGAAAGGGAAATCAGTGTTCCTAGAACGCAACTCAGCTGAACAGACAAACGCAAAAGCGACATTGATTTATGCTATGTAGAGATAGTCAGAGCGGATCTACTTCGGCGGAAGCATGCACGTAGATTTATCAGCATAGAAATATATCCTTGTTTATCAGCCATGTTTGGTTGGTACTTACTTGGCAACATGATGATAACGAGTAGCTTCAGCCCTCGTGTAAAAAATATATGTAGGTCTGTTTGACATATATGTACGTATAATATAATATAATATTCCACAACTATCACACAACGCCGTCTAGTCCTGTCCCAAGCTTAGCAGAGCTTGTGTTATGGGTACTAGACAACTGATAAACATACTTATATATTTCTAAATACATACATATTATAGATAAATTACACCCAGACACAGAACAAATGATTATGCTCCTCACACAAACATTTGTTCTGGGTTGGAATCGAACCCACGACCTCCGGCATAGCAGTCAGGGTCACTAACCACTAGACCAACAGGCCAGTCAAAATCAGTCGTATAGACACTCACTCAGTGATAATGTAGCATTCTATTTTACTAATGAATGAATGATTAAAACTGGTTTCGTAGTTTTTGAGTTTTATTATATTATTAAGTATACCTAATATTAAACTACAATATACTAGTATCAATTTTGTAAGAAACCGATTTAACTTTCGTGATTATTATTCACTAGCTTTTGCCCGCAGCTTCGCCCGCGTACATAAAGTACAGCATATATCACTCAGGAATAAAACAGCTTTCTATCAGTGAAAAAATTTTAGCAATCGGACCGTTACTCCCAGAGATTACCTCCTACAATAATAAAAAAAAACTTTACCTCTTTATTATTTTATATATTTTTATTATTCGTTTATTCATTACAATATACATATAAGTTACATTTTTAAATATTTAAATCAAAATAAAAAAAAACATTAAAAAAATATAAAAAATTGTGTACCACCGTTGTCGGGAACCGGGTCCAAGCTACCGGCGCCGGCGGTCAGGACTCCAGAGAAAGGAACCTCCTGACTATACGAGCCGTGTCCAGGAGTACCGCTCTCTGAATCAAGCCCTTGATCCAGTCGCCTAACGAGAGCCTTCTAAGGTGTTGTTATTATTATTATTATTCATATGGTATCTTTAAATATGAAATATATATGTATAACATAACAAATGTAGGTATCCATTACCCACTTCATTTGACAAATAAGGTGGGTGGTGAAATATTTTAAGTGAGTAGTTATGTTTGTAGAACACGCGTTGGGCTTATGGTGGGTAGAAGATTTAATATTTCAGAGAGGCGTAGTAGGCTTCAAGTATAAAGTCGTGGGACGACGGCTCAAGGGCTGTAAGGGTAACGTTACGTGAATAAAAAAGAATAGATAGTCTCATTGCTTACGTCATTCATCTATATTTATAAAAGAAGAAACTGACATATCAACGTACAGACGAAACTACTTGGACTGGGAACGTGAAATTTTGCACACAGTTTCCTTTTGTGACGTAGGCGAGCTCTAAGGCAGGTTTTTCTAAAATTCTCCCCCTAAGGGGATGAAACGAGTTACCAAAGATAGTATACTATGTATGTTGAATATTGTATGTTCACATGGGCGAAGCCATTGGCAAAAGCTAGTGAATCATTCGTTCCAGAATTTAGTCTTGTTGCGTGTTTAAAACAAAACTATAACGAATCACAACCGCCATTTTTATTATCCAGTGACGTAATTTAGCGACGACAATCAGGATAGCTTTTTGAGGTAATTACGAGCCCTTTTATTCTTGGTTTTTCTAAAAAAATTGGTAATTGAAGGAAATAAAATGTTGTAAAGGAAAATGAAGAAAGTAGACACACAGTAGAGAAGTAAAGAAAACACCGCATTGGCTCAGGTTTGCAACTTGCCAGTCGTTAAAAATAACGGGTTATTGTAATGATATACTGATTATGTTTACTGATTACTGTATTTTAATTCTAGAATGTTAGTTGTTTCGAAGTCATGTTGAAAATATTTGTTCGGAGATTTATCCTTTATAGTGTCACAGTTACTGGGTTCTGGAGGTTGCTGCTTTATGTAGGTAAAATACTGGAATTCAGCTGCATCCGATTAGGTTGGAAACCAGCCAAAAAAGCTTGGCAGATTGATTGCTACGAGAGATAAATGGAAGGAAAACAATCATTAATAATATTAATTAGACGAGCTGATGCCAGCAGCTTCACCTTCATAAAAGTAGAAAAGTATACGGATAAAAAATATTAAGGAAAGATACTCCCTGGATAAAAAGTAACCGAAGCTATTCCATTCTATATTTAAAGAAAGCGGACCGGGACCGCATTAATGGTGCTGGAGGAAAATGCTTCAAATTCCCTGGACTACTTTCCGTACAAACCGCTCTATCTTACGTGAACTGAACATCAAGATCAGACTGTCGACTACCTACATGCGCAGAGTACTGGAGTTCTTTGACCATATTGCCAGGAAAAATGCCCACAACCGTGAACAGCTCATCGTAACTGGCATGGTTGATGGCAAACGACCAAGAGAAGGCAGATCAGGTCCGCTCCACACTGGACACCCAATTGCACGTCGCACTTCATGACGCTAAGAACCTTCACAGATGGCGAGATACCATCAATAAGAAGCTAATCCAGCGGGAACTTCACGACCCTCAGTAATGAGGAATACGACTCGAGGAAGGGGAAGCTACTCCAGAGCATGGTTTACCAGTCATGGTTTCATCGAAATTCGTTCAGTTATTCGAGCGCAAAGAAGAAATAAGCATACACACATACTCACAAACTTTCGCCTTCATAACATTATTGTGATATAATTATATATAGTGTTCATTACGCATTCGGTATTTTCTTATCGAAATGGAATAAACCATTACCTATATTCGTATCCTAGTGGTTTCAAATAGTTGACGTGTTTTTCCTTGATCTCAAATAGCAGGAAATTATTGTACAATGCTACTGGCCTGAAATATGTAAGTGGAAACTTAATGAAAGATAGTGGTAACTAACAGGATAAAAGTGTTCCTGGTTGCATGTTTTATTACTGCTCTAACATGTACAGCTACTCATTTAGGATAAGTTTGAACTATGCGTGTTCGTGTCTATTAAGGCGAATGCTCCACAGTAGCTCATGAAATAAGAATAACCAAATAGATTTTGTAATTTCTTTTTTTGGGTTTTAATTTTGTTTTCATGTAGAATTGTTTTCTTTTTAATTTCTAGTTTTGAATATTTCAAGCCTCTATGAACTACTAGGTATAAAACTTGAAATTGATGTTAATGCTGTACATTAGTGACAAATTCACTCTAGATTTTAAGTAAAATTGTTAGAGAGGTACTTTAGAGTGAATTTACCCCAAATATGGAGTATTTTTAGAGTCTATTAAAATAAAATTTTTTTTTCGAATGTTTTTCTATTTTGAGCTCAGTATCGGATTGTGTGGTAACAAAAATTATGTTTTGCGGTAACAACATTTGTGTGTATTTATAAATATAACTATACTCATTAAAAGCATTATCATAATTCTCTAACTTAAGGACAAGGTAAAACTGAATTTAAGGATTATGTTAATGGTTTTATCGGATATTATTCTGTAAATACAGGTACATATTTTCACCGCCGTATACATATATACGTGTAACGTTAAATGTGCAAAATCTGAAAATAATTTGATCAGAATAAGGAGCAGAATCAATATTGATCCACTTTGTAATATAGGACACGTTTAAAAAAAATTCATTATAAATGTTGCCCTGTCTATTTATTAATAGCCATCACGTGCGCAAAGTCGTCAAAATAGGTAAACAAACATAAATGGTGCTCGTCCATTTAAATTTTCTCATACGCGGGATAATAATAGATATTATTTCGATGTAGGTATGAATCTTAAATAAATTACAGGATGGCCCAGAGAGAAATGCCTTTTGATTTTGCGCGCATTTTTAAACAATAAAATGGCGGCTTGCGGGAGTTGTGTCAGTGCAAAGCGCGGACTTTATAATTTTCGTCACCATGAGTTGTTACCCTGGAGAGCTGCGCGCGTTTTGTATCCGCGCATTTTATGAGAATGCTCGATCTTATGTGACTGTTCGACGGCTCTACAGTGCTTAATTCGAATTGTGGCGCATCAGTGAATGTCCAAGCACTAATTTAATTAAACAATGGATTTAATGATTCGAAAGGACAAGATCAACGCAAACGCACCCTCGCGGTCGTCAACGAGTATCACGGAACGACGGAAACATTCAGCGAGTTCGTGAATCTGTACGCGCGAATGTCGGAGTGCAAAGTTTATCAACTTTGGAATTGTCTAGATCGACATTGCAGCGAATTTTACGGCTGGATTCGAAATAACATCCTTATAAGATACAGTTGGTACAGTCATTTAAGGCATCAGACTTCGAATTGAGATTGAGATTTGCAAATGAAATGCGCAAGTATCCACAAAAAATAATTTTTGGCAGGGGTGACATCTCCTGGCCACCAAAAAGCCCCGATCTCACTCCAGCAGTCTTCTTTTTGCGGGGTTACCGTAAGAAAAGAGTACACTCTGATAACCCAACAACACTGCAGCAACTGAAGTTAAATATTCGGCAAGAAATGGAATCCAGATCGAGGTTAAGTCTAGCGAAAGTTTTCCAAAATTTTGAAACCAGATGTTGTAACCGCCAAGGAAATCGCTTGGACGATGTAATTTTTAAAAAGTAAATTTAAGAATAAATTTCATTTAATTTTCTTTAGATTGTAATAAATAAAGTTATTCAAAATTATACAGATTTTTTTTTCTTGAATTTTCAAAAGAATTTTCTTTCTGGGCCACCCTATATAGTAATCATTCCTGTGATGGAATCTTAGAAGCATGTGGAACAAAGTGTAAAGCCCCACACACCTCCATTGAATAGAGAGGATTTTCGGACCAGACGAGTGTCATGTCTAATCCGGGCAACTGCCCGACAGATGATTTTGGGCTGTTGTATATGTTCAAGTCGCTCGGAGAACTCTACTTGTGCGATGCAGGATTTCGTAGTTTAGTTCCTATGTGACGACATAGAGGTCGTTACAGAAAAATGAGCCACGGAAATCCAGAATATATATTTAAGTTACAAACGCAAAGGTACAAAAATGATAGATGCGTACTCATGCTTGAATACTGCACATAGATATTGTTTAGTCATAGACATATTGAGCCAAAACTCAGTAATTTTTGTCGTCAGACAGCCATGAATCTATCATTTTTTAACTACTTATAGCTAAGTAGTTTTACTGGAAACTTCAAAAGCTTTCACTCTGAAAACATTTATTTAATGAGTTTTTTTTACTAATCAAATTCAATTAAAAAATATATATATCTTTTGAACAAACAGCAAAGAGGGCTGGGGGATTGTTCGATAAAGTTACAGTGCACATAAAACCATTAAATTTTTTGAACGATTTTTTTTCTCTAAGAATTAAGTCAATTGAATTAAAAATCATTTGGTTTTGTGCATTTAACGTTACACGTTTTATATAATATTTTATTTTTACCTTACTTTCCAATAAGGAGCATAATTAGGAGCATTCACAAATAATATATGCAAAAATTTTTAGGGGCACGCTAGCCACACTATATTTTGGGCACGCCATAATTATGGCGGTAACATATACACTTTAAACCTTCCCCATTAATCACTGTCATACAGATATTAAATTTTTCAATTAAGGTTAACTGCTCAATTTCTTCGCAAAGATTTTCTTTGTCTCAACTTACCGTCCTTTGAAGCCTAATTTACGTGAAACTAGATATAAAAAGTGTTTTTCAGTTCTGAATCTGAAACTGCTGTTTATAGAAAAGGGTTTCTTCAACCCTTAAATTTTTTGTAGCAACAAAAATATCCAGTATTTTTAATCTTTAAAACGAGGAGGCTAGTTTGTAGGTTGTATTCATTAGTTATGGATTAGTTTCAGGCCCCTTTATCCGTTCCGTTTTTATCCGGCTTTAGCAAATTTCAGAAAATGGTACGTCAATAAATTGTTCACTGAAGCTGCGTAGTTCTGTTTCTAGTTGAATCGTGTAATATTTTTTGGTTACTGTATTTGTACTAAACATACCTAATATTTGTTAAGAAGAAAAATATTTACGAGTAATATTTTCTGCTCATATTTTCATACGATTTCATAATATACGCGTATAAGCAACTACATCTAAATAAAAAGATAGAGTTCTTTCACTCCTTTTTTGAAAACTGCAAGACTGGGTTGTGGAGGCCTGATAGACCGTCGCTGTATGGATAATCAGCAGCATCCAGTTAGACTGGAAGCCGACCCAAAACCAGTTGAAAAAAGGATAGGGAGATGATGATGTATTGAAAAAAACCATTACATGATCCTCATCACCATCGTTTCGACCGAATGATATCCAAAACTAGACAGGGCGGTTCAAGGTAGTCTGGCGCATCTCACGTCCAGCGGATTCTGCTGGTCCTCACCAGGTCAGTCGGTCCACATTGTGGGAGGCCCACTACCAGCACTGCGTCTTTTGGTACGCATTAATCACTCCAAAGTTATGGACCATATGTTCAGCCCCATTTGTCACTATCTTGATGCAATCCCTTACTCCTGTGGGCACTAAAGAGATAACACGTATTAAGATGTGATATGATCAGTATGTTGAAGGTCTCAATTCCTGTACGTTTGAGAACACGTAGCTCGTTTACTTCGCTGCAATAATGAAATAATGCCGAGCGATCTAAATTGCCCGTCGCAACGTCTTGCCGTCATTATTAAATTTTCTTGAGCTATGTGTACCTACGGAACCTAGCTTATGTGAATATGCTCGTCTAATTTCCAGGCAACTATATGAGCTGCCACTTTATTAGTAGGCATAACGGGATTAGTAGTGGAAATATTCGTATCGTTGAAAAACTCGAGGAAATCAGCAGCTAAAGATTGGGATTCCCTGCCGGATTCTATTTTTCCTGATGGCTACCACCTGGTAATTGTTAGTAGGTTACTTCTAGGTAAGTGCGTTTCATCGTCAACCACATCGACGCTTTCCATCAGGTGAGATAGCGGTCAAGCGCAAACCTATCAACAATAAAAATATCTATATTTTCGAATTGTACGTACAAATCAAAACGAAGGATTCCCAGCGAATGTTTTATCAACGATTCGATTTAATGCGCTTCTCATAAACACCGGTCATTTCCAGTGGGAGAGCTATTTACAGTAGCAGAGTACCGAGTGCGAGTTGTTTTTACGTCAACGTGATCGAAGCGTTTACTGCGTTTGGTTCTCTGATTGGTTAAGAGCTTGAAGCGGGCCAATCGGAGCGAACGTTATAAACGTGTCGATCGCGTTAACGTAAAACAAACTCGCACTAGACACTCAGTATAGCACGATGGTACTGAGTGGCGCTGTGTGGGTGGTTATATGCTCCATAACAGGTCTTAGTGTTACTGACGTATTTACTGATTCATTCCTCAAGGTCGAGGACGTGATCTCTCTTCCTACTGCAAATGGACTAGATATAGGTACCTACTATATTTTTCCTAAACTTTTTGCGAGAATGTGTAGTTTTTGCATTAAACCAGCTCTGGGTATGGCAGACTTGATCTTATTAAAATTGCGTTCTGTATAGATAGTACTAAAAAGAAACTTTTTAATAAGAATAGTAAATAAATATAATTATAAATAACTCAATTTGGATGTTGTACAAAATGGCTGAAATACCATTTCCGACAAGTGTTTGAAATCAAAAATAGAATTGAATTAATGCGCGAAAATGTGTGAAGATCACAATGATGTGTAAGTGGTGCCCAATTAGTGACGATGCACGCGAAGCCGGCATTACCGCCTGCTATTATAGCAGGTACCTTAGTGTCCCCCTCATTAGGCGGGAATAGTGTCGCAGGAAACCTTTTGTGGTGGCACTTAAGATACGGTTTTCACACTCGTGAGTTAGTTACGAGTGTTAGACAAATATACATCTAGTAGCTATCCCCTGCGGTTTCATTCGTGTCTTTGGTTATTGCTTCACTCCTGTGTAGCATGATGTAATATATTAAACCTATAGGTTCCTTGATAAATGGGTTATCCAAGACGAAAAGAGTTTTTCAATTCGACCAGTTTTCCCTGAAATTTTCAATAAAACAAACTCTTCAACTTTATAATTTTACTAGCTACCCACTCGTTTTGCACGGGTGCTAGAATTCTTTAAGCTTCTCGGCTTTTCTTTACTATACCTAATGTACATGTATTGCACTATGCACTTATACCTTCCTCATGAATCAATTTGTATATTGTTGAAAACTACATGACAACACATTCTGCAGTTTTTGAGTATATCGCGTCGTACTGGAGGGACTTGGTTTTATAATATTTTAAGATCTAGTATATATATATATAGTAATATATGTCGTATGTGAGGTGGCCGACGCTTTCAAATCTTGCAATACGCAGAAAACCCGTCACTCAGGCAAGTGAAGGGTCATGATTGCCCGCAAATAAATAGTTTATTTACTAAATCCTATGCTCGCAATCAATCCTTTCAGAAAGATTTTAATTACACAGTCAATTCGAGTGGATTCAGTTCATGCGAATGCTTTTCATACTATTGAAAAGAGTGAATTGACGGGTAGAATCAATGTAATCAAGTCAAGAGTCTCCAGCCAGTATCGCCGCGGGGGCGTAATAAAGCATAATGATACCATACCCGAATTGAGTAAGACGGTAAATATAAATTTCCTAATTATAATTTTCACGGGAACAGGGACGTCGCGTGTGCTCCGCTGGTTGGCTAAACTCCAGTTTTATATTTAAACGAACTAGTAGCCACTGACATTTTATGAAGGAGATTTTGAAACATTTCGAATTGTGCCATAGTCATAATAGCTTAGTCTCATATCGTGTTTTTACTGTGCAACTGAGAGCTTGTAGGATGGTTATGCAACTGCGCCGAGATACCTGTGCGCCGCGCAGATAGTGCGTCGTTGTGTGATGCTGCTTTTTCATATCAATATCGTTGTAGTAATTACCGTAGATAAGGATCTCGTATTAATAAACACTGCACGTTTCGTGTCGTCATTCGGCGGCTATGGACCCTGCTCTGTGCATAATCGTAACACTTTGATGACTCGTTTCGAGCGCAACTAACAGCTACTCGCTGCAGATTTCTGTTCTAAATACTAGAATATGTAACTCGTTTAATATACCCAACTAGGTATCCAAGTGTAATCTACACTTATCTTATAACTGAACTGATATAATACAAATGAGGACCGGGCCACTTGACCGGCTCCCAATCAACTGATCTTATTACAAAATATTTTCGCTAATACTAATGAAATATGATTTTCCAGCGTTCTTATTAATTAATGTCACTTATGTTCTCTTCAAATTCTACTGAAATGAAATCCCCTTAATAACAGTACGCCTAAAATGAAGCAATATTGAAATGAAAGTATTTCGATTAGCTAGACTGAAGAGGTAATTATAAAGTCAATTTATAAGGGAAATCTTTAGGAAATTTCCTACTGTATAATACTGCATTCGTTTAACATATTAGTGTTAGTACTACCAATAACAGTGGAAAAGTACACGGAAAAGTATCAGTGAGGATGCGTCGCATGGGTTGCTTTAATAAAGTTAAAGAAGAAGTCTAGCTTTTTGACTTGTATAAAAAAATGTGTACAGTACGCCACGTCATGACTACATGACAGACGTTACTCGTTTTAAACGCTAATAGGTCAATCTAATAAAAAAAGTAAATATTGTTTTTCTTATTTGTAGCTGTATGTGTGTACTGCTCATCCCATTCTATATTTTGTGAACTGGGAAGCAATTCAACTACATATTATATTCATATTTATGTCATAAAAACGAACACTATGAAATCGTAGCTTGGTTTTGAGAGCACGCTTTTGTTTTTTGACGTGACGGTTACAGGGTTAGAGGTATGTGGAACTGTGTGTAAAGTTCCACATACCTCCGTTGCATTTGCATTTGCAGGGAAATCCTCCGATCAGACAAGTCTTTTGTCTAATCCGGGTAACTGCCCGATAGTGGATTTTCGGCTGTTATTATCACGAGGGAAATCTAATGCTGCGATGTTGAATTTTAATATTTTAGTTTCTATGTGGCGCCATACAAGTTACTACAGAAGAATCTACCTTTATATTAATATGTTGTTGTTATAACACGCAGTTTCTTATACTGTACGTATTTATTGTATAATTATCTGATGGGTCATATGGTCATGAAGATTTAAATAGGCACCTGGAAGGTCTCAACTTGCTGCAGGTATACTGCAGCATGTTACAGATCTGCTTCTGCAGCTGCTGCTACAGCTTTCCCAAACAAGCCGTCGGGTCCTAGGGCCGTATTTTTGGCACTCAGCTTTCGTACCCCACCACTCTTATCTTTACCTCGGTCACCTCTGGAGCATTATCGTCGTCGTCGCCATCGTGGTCCGCGTCGATGACGTAGCCATGGGCGGGTGGGAGTATTTCTCTCGCGCAGGTAACAGAGTGCTCACCACATCCTCCACAAACTGGGGCCGGCGACTCTGCGTCAGCGGGGGAGGCCCTGTTGCTGCTGGGCTTTGTGGTGGTGGTGGAGATAGAAGACACGCAGAAACTTGGCAGTGATGAGTAAGCGCTTACTTCGTTATGAAGATTGCCCTTGGATGTTTTCACAAGTACCTATCTTATCTAACAATATCTATAACTCTGGGTCTTGGCCACGGAGGCTCTCGGGTCTCGAATAAGAGAGCTCTTCTGTGCATACGTGGAGGGGGGCCAATTCCCACTTTGCTGGAAAACGGAGAAACTGGTGCTCATCGCGAAGCCGGGGTGGACTTTCCGTCCGCGTATCGACCCATTGTGCTACTCGACGAGGTGGACAAGCTTTTCGAAAAACTAATTGCAAACCGGCTCGTCGCGCACCTAGCATAGGTGGGGCCGGCCAGTACGGCTTTTGCAGGAAGCGCTCCACGGTGGACGCTATCATGCGCCTGCGAGCCGTTACGATGAGGGATGCGTCCTAGGGCAGATGTCTCCCTGACCTGCCCTGGAGTAGCATTAGAAAGGCACTCTGGTATCACCAGGTGTCCGACTACCTCTGTTGTGTGATCGAGGCTTACCTGTCAGACAGGTACATTAGCTACCCTGGTCACCAGGGAGTAGAAACGGCGAGAGATGTCGTGCGGTGACCCGCAGAGATCGGTACTAGGACCATCCTTGTGGAACATCGGGTATGATTACGTGCTCCGTGGCGAACCCCCTGACAGGGTCAGCGTGGTCTGTTACGCAGATGTCACACTGGTACTGGCGCAGGGAGAGTCGTACCAGGCGGTGGTCGAACTAGCGACACGCGGAGTTGCAACTGTCGTTGAGAGAATCCAGCGATTGAGACTCCGAGGCCACGTATTTTTTACCACCCTCGGAGCGCGCCACCACGGCGTTCCCAATTTTCGTAGGAAGAGTTCATATCGGCGACGGGTCGCCTATGAAGTACCTTGGACTCGTTCTCTACAGCCGATGGAATTTCGATAAGCTCTTCCAACGTCTGGCTCTCAAACTGAATCGGATCGGCGCTGCCCTCAAGCGTCTCCTGGCCAACCTCCTGCTGGACGCTCTATACTGGCATCATTCGGTCCATGGCACTTTTCGGAGCGCAGGTGTGGGCACTGTCGCTGCAAAAACAAACGGCGGCCCAGCTGAATGCATGCCAGAGGATCATGGCCCCGTTGGTACGGGGATACCACACGGTTTCCCGCGAAGCGGCGAGCCACCATGGGATCTGGAGCAACAGTCCTTGCACACATTACGATTTGCGCCAGGGCGAAACTCTGCTGCCGTGACAAGTCGCGGCATGGCGAAATAGTGAAATGCCGATGGCACTTATCGCAACCCAGTGCTGGGCACGCTATAATTATGGCGGTAAGTCCCCTCTTTGAGAAGTGGCTGGAAAGACCTTACGGCATCCTCACCTTCCGCATGCCGCAGTTTCTCACTAAACATGGTCAGTTCGGGAAGTTCCTGCACTGGATACGTGCGGAAGTAACGCCCGGGTGCCACCACTGTATGGACCGCCTGGAGGACATGGTGGAGCATACGTTAGAGGTATGCTAGTCCTTGTGGGGGCGATCGGCGGGAACGATCTTTCGCACCGGGCCTTGGTACAGGACATGGTCCGGAGCGAGGAGGAGTTGCAGGTGATCGTTTCCTTCTGCAAAGCATTAATGCTAGCAAAGAAGGAAGCCGCACGAGCACGCGCGAGGGTGCGGCTCTCACGCCCCAGCCGATTTTCGGCCACCGTAGGCGCGGGCTTGCGGGCGGCGAGCAATGGGTAGCTCGCCGTCCGACGATTAAGGTTTAGTTTTTACAATTTGACATTATAAATTATTTTTATTTTGCAGTTTGATATGTTTTTTATTTGTTTTTTTGTATTATTAATTTTTGACTTAAATATTTACTTTGCAAAGTTTTACATTTTGTAAACTATATATTTCCTTTTATTATTGTGAATGTGAGGACTATGTTGATTACTTTTTTTTTTCTCGTAACCGTATATCTGGTAATTCGAGTGTTTTCTGCGGCCTACACAAATGTCCTTTCCTTGGTATTGTTCGTCAAGTCGTTGAGCTCCCTATTAGTCCTGCCTGAGTTGAGTTTTGCGAATACTGACAAAATGCTTGCACTGGTCCACTCAAATCTGTATGGTTCTTTCTTCAAAAGACCATGTCTGACTAATCTGCATGGTTCTCATGTGATTTGACCATAATATATTTACTGTATGGACTTTAAAAGAGACTTTGACCCCTGCGTTTGTTTCGGTGTTTCTTCTCAGGGTAGTCAGCTAGGAAACACCGGCCTCATCTAGCTTAAAATTACGAAAAAAAAATTTGAGGTGTAAAAGTGCATTTTAAACCTATTTGCAAAATAAATATCATTTATCATTTATTAGGAAAAATCGGCCCTGGTATGAAAGGCAACGAACGAACGGAAGTGGATTTTTAGTCAGTCAAAGTCTGACACACCCTCATGCTTCACCCAAGAGTGGCAGATGTCATTGGATGATTTATCCTCCTAAAAAAGCAGCAACAGTGCCGATGTCTCCTTGGCTCATGGGGAATTTTAATAAAAGGAAACCCGTGGTCCTTGGACGCAAAGGGCACTGAAGGAAACCGGTGTGGTTTTAGTCAGTCTTCTGCTTCTTCTTCTTCTTCGTGTCGATTTGACTCAAATTTTGTCAGTGAAACTGTGACACGCCCTACCGGCCCACCCTAGAGTAGAAAAAAAAGCCACCATATCACGCCACAGATTAGCAAACAACCAAACAGAACAGCAAGTAATGTAAGCAATCTGCTGGCTTATCAGCAATCCCTAGGCGCGCTGGAAGTAGCTGTGATTATTTACGTTGTAAACCTACGGTAAATTATAATATTCGCACCATACGAAACTAATCAATGTGGTAGGGTCAGAGACCTGCTTTTGCAAACGTTGAAGTAATTAAAATACACACACTTCTTTTAGTCTTGCTATAATCGTTATCTGAATATTAAAATCAGTAGCGTACCTAAAATCCGTTTGCAGTAAAGCCCGAAAGGTATATATGTCTACCGAATTGTCACGGTAGACCACTTTGTGTTTGTTGTGATCAGTATACGATTTTATACCTACTTTCATGAGTCGGGATCCCTACAGCAGGCAAGGTACCCTGGTACCTAGGTTCCCTCTCCCAATACTTTCCTAATGGCGAAAACTTTGATCCATTTTATAAAACACAAACTTTTTATTAATTCACAAGTGAAATTTACCAAGTGAAAGAATAAAATAGTCTCATATGGAAATTCGGTTCCGTGCATGTGGATTGAAAGTAGGGTGCCCTATATAATTACGCAATATGTGTACATAAGGTTTCCCTATCGCGTGCCGAACATACGTGAAAACATAATTGCTGTTTAATTTGATTATTCGGTAATGGATTTAGTCCGTGTGTCAACGCCTGCCGGATCGCCCGGTCCGGTTTTTTCTCTGGCCGAACCAACCACAGCTCAAAGCTATGGGTTGTTAACAGATAATGTTTTGTCGAAAACCCATTAAACCTGATCGCTTTCACGCTTAATTTTCCATCAATTTGTAATGAATTCAAATTGATGAAAATTTTCTCGTTGTAATTTCGTTGTGAAAATACTTTTAAACAATTTACCCGTGTTTTTGAACAGGTAAGCAGTTTCTGTCATAATAATTTTATAGCTAATTAGACAGTCTGCTTTAATAATAAATAAAAACAAGTCCACAGCGGACAAAATTCAGAAAAATGAAAAATAGCTGTGGAGTTACATCGAGTCGCAAAGGAAAAGCAGGTATTCCATCTACAATGTTTTACTGAGATCAAAGGTCTAATGATCCAGAGGCAATTTTCAATATGTTTGCAAATTTTTTTCATTCCGTTTATGAGAGTTCTACTTTTAATTTTGTTACATGGTCACCTCTCAGAAGAAAGCAAGAAAGACCTTACTCATAATATCACAAATTTAAAATTTACTGCTCAACCAATCCTCATCGCTTTGAAAACCTTAGACTCAACCAAAGGTCCAGGACCAGAAAACTTACCCCGCTACCGTCTTAAAAAGATTGCAGATAGTATGTGCATGGTGGACCGATGACCTGGCCAAGGTTGCGAGAATCCGAAATCCTGGATGCGTGACACACAGGACCAGTCGTTGTAGTGACGCTTGGGGGAGGCCTATGTCCAACAGTGGACGTCTTTCGACTGATATGATGATGATGATGAGTATGTGCATACTTCTTCATATTATTTTCAATAGATGTTTGTCGGAGGGCATTTTTCCAAAAATATGGAAAAGTGCTAACATAACTCCATTATATATAACCGGTCCAAGACAGGACGTTCAAAACTACCGTCCCATATCAATTTTGTCTGTCTTGTCGAAGCTTTTTCAAAGACTGGTATATAACGAGATACATGTACGACACCATCTATAATGTTATTTTAGAACACAGTACGGATTTATCAA
Organism: Mythimna ferrago; assembly: GCA_910589285.2. Taxonomy (NCBI): domain Eukaryota; kingdom Metazoa; phylum Arthropoda; class Insecta; order Lepidoptera; family Noctuidae; genus Mythimna; species Mythimna ferrago. Next base: position 10,872,080 of record OU342673.1, on the reverse strand, counting down.
AAGAAAATCTACAACTACAAATCTACTGATTTTAACGATTATTTATTTAATAACATGGATCAACAAGTTCAAGTTGGTGCTGTCTATACAAACTTTCAAAAAGCTTTTGACAAGGTAGACCATGAATTACTGCTTACAAAAATAGCGTAAAATGGTATCTGAGATGATTTACTTCGTTGGTTCTCATCGTATATTTTAAATAGAAATCAGAAAATACTTATCAGATGGTTCAACTCTACTACTGTACATATTACCTCTGGTGTACCTAAAGGATCAATTTTGGGCCCCCTCCTATTCGTTTTATTTTTATATGACTGTTAGAAATTCTCTAAATTCTTATTGATGACTTGAAAATCTTCAAGTCAATAAAGAACTCCTAAAGAAGAGTGTGTGAACAGTTGCAAGAAGATCTAGACCGTTTCTCAGCCTATAGTATTAAAAATAAACTGCATCTTAATTTTTTTTAAATGTTCTACGATCACATTTACAAAAAAATATATTATATATATATATTGAATTAGTAAGAGATCTTGGCATACTGCTTGATGGCAAATTATTCCTTGATCAGCATATTTATAACATAATTATCATGAGGGCTACAACTGATTTTAAACGCGCCAGCAATTACATTCTTCTGTATGGATCACTTGTAAAATCACAACTTGAATACGCTGTGGTGGTATGGAACCCTCATTATAATAAGTATGTAGACACTAGAAAGCTTAGAGAAGGTTCAACGCAAATTCGTGTGATCTGTACAGTGCCGTTGTTACCAAAACTTTCTGCCGTGTAATGATTTGCTCAAAAAATTCAGTATAATGAGTTTTAAGTCTAGAAGAATAGACCTTGAAACAATATTCCTCTATGATGTGTGTAATCATAGGAACGACTGCTCGAACATTATTATGTTCCTAGAAGTGTTTTGAGGCGAGAGGTGCGCGCACGTCCAGTTTTCGCGGTCTCTTCCTGTCGAACCAATGCTGGAGCCAGCGCACCTCTAAATCGTATTTGTAATGACATCAATAAACTTTTTACTGAGTTAGACCTATTTGCTATGCCCATCTATTGATGAAAGCTATTGGTTTCGGAACAGTCTCATTGAGACTAAACAAGGCCTTTATAAATAAATTTGAATTTACTGGATAATAACTGATTACTTGTTTTTACTCTTTTTGGTCAAAATAACGTTTTAAGATGTATTCTGTGAATAACGGTGTGAATTGCACATTTGTATGATGAACTTATATGTATTAGTTAGTTAATAACATCTAATGTGTAACTGTGAGTTATCCCTAAATAAATAAATAAAAAAAAAAAAACTTTATCATGCTACTCAATACGTAGGTACTGGTACTGTCATACGTAGATCAAAGGAGATGATGACACATGCGGGTACTTACTTCACTATTGCCAAGTCAATATATTAAATACCAATAGAGACAACTAAATGAGTCCAAATTTAAAATATGCATTAAACGCACACTATGTAGACAAGCATTTATAAACTGGAAGATAACCTCTTCGATAAAAATGCTTGGCTAAATGGCCGGTCTTGCTCCACAACTACAGCCACTTTTACCTTTAAATTAATTATATATTTATAAATATTGGAAGAGATACTATTCCCCTTTTTGTATTTTTGTTTTCGAAGTGTATTTTTTTAAATTTATCTGTTTATTTCAATTGAGCTTTTGATAATTTGTTACCTTTTTTATTTGGAAACAAAATACTCGTAGCATTGTACGAGTATAATGTAGAAGCACTTTTTTTTTCAAGTTTTGTAAATCTGAAATACCATGGAGCATTTTTATTAGGTTACAACTTGTTTGACATTCCGAGCATGGCAGTCGAGAGTTTGTCATGCTCATTCAAATGTTTTGCTGATGGTGGCACGTGTTATTGGGTCATTCGGTTCCCTTCAAAATGGTTGAGCTGAGTGGGGCTGATGCACGTGTCATGCCTGTGAACGGGTGCCATCGGTTGAGACTGGTTATCTCTTAACTGTCAGTGGCTTAATTCAGTTTCTATTTTTAATTAGCTTTTTTTAAAGTATATATTATTATTACTTATCTACATTGTGCTCACATATTAGAAGCGACAAGAAATATGTAACCAAGATCTATGTAACTCATATGATTTAAAAAGTATGTACATGGAGATTTTTGCACGTTCTTCTCAATAGAGATCTACGCTTTGGAACAAGCAATTTAGCTTCACTTTTCTTGGACTGACCGACATTTGACTATTCAAAAGTACCTGCAAATGGTATATTTGAAATAAATGTTTTTTCAATACACTTACTCGAAAACCGGCTCTTATCGCACTTCGAATAGGTTCAACATGACATGTTTATCACCCTCGTTTTTTTTTTAAATTTATCATAACTAGGGCTTTTTTCATTCCTATTTCGTCACTGTCAACCGTGATTTTTTTTTTTAAAGCAAAGATGTGGAAATTTTTAAGTTTTTAACAGAATATCATGAATAAATAAGATTATTTAGTTACTGAAATGAGTCTTTTGTAAATAATAAAAATACACAACAATTTGTTATTAACAACAAATTAACAATTATCTGTGTAATTAATTCAAAAATATTTGAATTTCTATTTTTAATATTAAGTAGGATGTATAAGGTTTGATATCTTTGCTTCTTCAATCTGCAAAGGTAAAGCGCGGGAAAAAGTCTATTAAATATTATTTTTTATTTGTGTTATATTTTGTGAAAAAAATGTTCAATTTAAGATTTGAAGAGAATTCTTTAGATGGTACCGCCACCGCCAGATATTTTGATTAAGTTAATAAGTACTTGCGATAGCCTGCTGCCATCTGAATCAAAACTAAAATGTACTTATGGCAACTTTGGAACATTTTCTTCAGTACAAAATGAACAAAAATGCGTCGTAATTTTCAGAGAAAGTAAGTATTTCTCTGTAAATGTATTGAAAAACGTCGTTTGATACACGTGGAGATTTGTCACTGCAGCACTCGGCTCCATACCCTCGCCTATACGGCTCGGGTGAATTTCGCCTCGGTTGCAACGACAAACTTTCCCCACTTGTATCAAAATGTACTATTGATTTTGATTTTTGAATTTGAATATAAACATTTATTTAAAACATAAAAGATTTGTGATACTGATATGGTCAATAAACGATGTTGCAAAAGTTCCCTCAAGTACCTATAACTGAATAAATTAGGATTATAATCTCACAACTTTTTACGGTAGAACTGAATTGCTAGCCTTGGTTTTTTTTACAAGTTATATGTTTTTGATGGCACTTTAAATAAAAACACTAAAGTTATATAAACTGTCAGGTTACCTTACCATCATAACCCGAAGAATCGACAAACTAAGGCACATTGATCGCAGCACAGATGGTCGATGGGAAGGAAAGGTTCTAGAGTGGCGACCACGTACAGGAAGACGCAGCGGAAGGTTTCTCACAAGGTGAACCGATGACCTAGTGAGGGTCACGGGAATCCGATTGATACGAGAGGCACAAGACCGATCGTGATGGCGACACTTGGAGGAGGCTTATGTCCATCAGTAGACGTCTTTCGATTGAAATGATGATGATGACTAAAGTTATGTTAAGTACATATATAAGCTCACACTAACTGGTTATTTGAAGTAGACAGCGCCTGTATCTTGGTAGCAATCTACTGCAAATTACTTCATGACATTCAATCATTTAAAACCATTCCTGAATAACTAATAAAAACTCATATAAAAACAATAGTTAACTTACAAAACTTCGTTTCTACAAACAAAGTACAAAACTGTCCTCAATGACGTATGACGTAGCAAGTACCCAACAGCTCGGGTATGTGAAGTACCTACGGGTGGCACAAGAGATGGTTACCTTCCCGCCTTAACGACCCGTTATTCGTAAGCAGCGGAACCGGCGCGCGTCATTAGAAACCCGCCTGAGTTGCGCTTGCGACACAATAGTCGCACAGCACAGATACGCATAGATTATGTTTATTTATATGAGAGTTGGGACACTCGTTTGGTTTACGCTATCGACCTTTTTGCTTCTATATCCCTGCCGGAGTCAGTTTTTTCCTAATAGCTGGGGATCTATAACACAAAGGGTTGTTTTAGGCAAGCGCGCTCCATCATCGATCAGATCTTCACTGCCAGTAACAAAAATGTAGTGACTATGGACTTCTGGCTCCATTGCTTGAAAGATAGACAGTAAGCTATTTTAAGAACAAGCCCACCTCATTATCTCTTTCCTATACAACTCCTAAAAACCAAAATAAATAGTGGTTACCATAAAAAAACAATATGGCTATGAAGTAATTTCTATAGGATCGATTCAAGTGACTTCGATTCAACAATTCAAAGTGCCTAGTGCGAGTTTTTTTTTTTGTGACGTTCGGAACATCAATTGGCCCGCTCCAAACCTCTAACCAATTAGAAAACCAAACTCTGTAAATGTTTCTATTAACGTAATAATAACAAAGTTTAAAAATTTATAAAACCCCCGATGCATAAAATCTATAAAAAGTAAAAGAACTGGTTAAGACGAGTCTAATGAGCCTAAACTCGACGTGTTTACTGGTACGAATTCCAGGGTTCCATCAGCCACTTCCCAGTTATAGCATCAGGTCCTCGTCATCATGAAAAATATTTTGAACTAATTAAGACGAATCTAATAAGCCCAAACTCGATATGTTTACTAGAAGGCATTCCAGAGTTCCATCAGCCACTTCCCAGTTCTAGCATCAGGTCTTTAAGATCCCAGCCACAGCCGACAAATGAGCTGATAACCGTGAACACCTGAACTGATCTTCATAAATTGTATATAAGAACCATCTCGATAACGTCAGCTTTCAAATAAAAAAAAAAACCCGTCAAAATCGGTCCATTCGCTGACGATGCCAGAGACAGACACACAGACACCTCAAACTTACAACACCCCTCTATACCGTCGGGGGTTGAAAACAACTTGCGCTCCGCTCTCTGAAAAGAACAGCGGCATTCAACGTATCATCCAAATTCAGGATCGCCCTTGATAGAGAGGTTTGGAAGGAAGAAAGGGAAGCTGTGGGACACACTATAGGCTAAAAAAATTAGCATCATAAATATGATTATTTTTTATTCTTATTGTCAAATCAATTGTCACAACGCTTTGAGTAATTTTATCTATATTTCCCAGTTGAAAAAGATAGTTAAAATTTTTTCAAAAACTTTGAATGTTAGCTGCTTTATTCTTGAGTGACATAATAATATGCTTTATTTTATGTACGCGGGCGAAGCCTCGGGCAAAAGCTAGTACACTATAATTTGGAAATTAATAATAGTTTTCATGTTCATTGCGCTTGAAAATTTCTTATTTTGTATTTTAGTTTCAACCAAAATTTTAATTTATTGTTGCGAAGTCCTATTGGTAATATTATTTGCCTAAAACTTATAGGGTTATTTGAATTGAATGTTTCAGAAGCAAAAACTGTGTGACGGTCCAGTTGTTAAGGCACCACTCATACATGTGGCTGCGGGTTCGAAACCAATGTGAATTTTTCAATTCATAATGTACTTTTTTAATTGCATCTAGGACATTACTGACACCTCGCGTCTCGGAAAGCACGCCACGCTGTCATTCATAGATCTTTGACAGTCAGCCAGACAGACAAACAGGTATTCAGACGCCTAAAAGTCTGACCATCAGTCTATCCAAGGAGTATCTTATTGCCCACTAACTAGGTTGCGGAAGTCTGTTAGGCAGTCGGTCCAATCAAAACACGGGCGCGGCTGAATTGCATCCGGTTATGCTGGAAGCCAACCCCAAGCTAATTGGGAACGGGTTAGAGAGATGATGGTGTAAATGCACCATACATTATTAGCTAAAACAGTATGAACTTTTAAAACACGTTTTTTTGCTTGCTGTACTGATTAATGAGAAGTATAAATAAATCTTTACGTCCCGTTCATTGAGTAGCAGTCCCGAAGTCTGCTAAAACAAAATTGCGATGACGAATCCGCGCGCCCGTTAGCCAAAATATGTGATTATGGCAAATTCCATTTTATCCGTTCTTTGTGACGGTCTGGGGTTTTCCATGTTGTAAAAAATGTGAGCCAGATGCAGATAATAATGGCTTCTATAACCGATAGAATTTTTATGTTATTTGGAACATCTAATCCTTAAAGTGATACTTGCTTGTTTCTTAGATGTTCTTGTAAAATGGAATGTTGAACTATATGGAATGTTCACCTTTTTTTTCTCTTCTAATTTTCTGTAGGTAACTTGGCAGTCTACGTTACACACAATGGCCCATTCCTTTGTCGTATCATGAGCATATCCACAGGAAGTTTCATTAAGCTTGCCTAAGTAGTGAGGTTTTCAAAGCGGTCCACTAGGGGCCAGGGCAGGAACGCTATTTCTATGTATATTTTTTTTAAGTTGGTATCCTTTTTTACTAAATTATTAAATCATGTAGAGATTGACTATGGGATTGTCCGAGAGTGTGCAACTCAAAGAACGGGTGGGTTCAGGCAATAAAACTCTAACACTATCTCACACTCCACCCAGAACAGAAGAAGTACATTGATGATTTTCCACATAAAACGAAAAAATACTCTTGTCACACCAATATAAATATCCAAAATACCGTACAACATTGCTTACCAAAGATAGGTATAATCGATGTCAGATTTCACTCCACAAGTCTTGCTATGCAAGAAGTTATTTAGCACAAATTCCATGAGAGCCCAAGACTTCTAGTAATAAACGAAGATGCCTGTCTCCGCAATAAGTTGATCTATAGCCTCCGTCTCTAGAAAGGTCGGCACATTTTTTCACAAGTGACTATGGAGTGAAAGTCAGTGAGCGGGCCTTTTTCGGCATTGCCAAATCACATGGTTTAGAACGGCGGCTTCATAGCAACAGCCAGAGTTATTTCAACTGTTGTGTTTTTTTTTTCCAGTATCTGATGACTGTTTTTATTTGAAAGATAGACGCAGTTAATTAATCAAGCCTTAAATTGAGTCTGTTAGGCAGGCTTTGATTATTATGATGTTGTTTCGAAAATAAAGTGCTGACGTGGAAACTATAAGTTCAATGTTGTTGATGATGAGCATAGGATCATGAATATGTACTTAGGTATTATATTTAAGTAAGCCTAAATCAGTTTGATTCTGGTTAAAAGTTTAAATAAGTTCGAATTAAACAATTTAGTCAGAAGGTACAAGTTAGTTAAGAAATCACAAAAATTTATAATGTTGTATTATTAAGGTCGGTTCCAAAGTATTAATAATTTAGGTATATCTTGTTTAGTGACATTGTTCCAACGGTCGTGGTTTACATACATATGTCTATTCTCACATAGCGGCGCCGACGCCGATGACGTAGGCTCTCCCAGGTTCGTTATTATGCTGGCCAGGCCAACCCCACAGTCTTGACTGTAGATTTAGTTTTTTGAAAATGTTTTTGAGTTTTTAATTTAGCCTTCCAAATCCTACAACCTACTGTTTTTTTTATTTAAGATACTAGTGTTACCCATATAGTTTTTTTTCTATCTACTGGTTTAATACCTAATAATTATGTTAATTGTTATGTATGTTGGTGCAATATTTATGCGTATTTATTTCCAAGCATTTTCCGTTAGAGTAATTTAAAGCTTGATTATAAATATTTCATATTTTTCGTGTTTTATTCCTTGTTTCCCTTAATCCAGGGTTAATACCCTAGTCTAGTAATAATTACTACATAATTGCGCGTTTTTATGTAATTCATAAAAAAATACTTTTTCTGGATATTTTTTATTGTTTGCGTTCGGGTTGACAACACTGGTTATGTATTTATGAATGTTGAGGTTGAGTCGCGAGAGCCACTGGCCTGCCGAACACGAAAGAATTTCACGGATTCTCCGTCCTATTTCTGCTTATTAAAATCCGGCGGTCATCTCGTTCTGACACGTTTCTCCTCTAAAATGCTATTCGGCTCCAGACTGGGCCGAACTTGTTGTACAGGTTTCTAAAAATAGCGGATATGGCCGATTTTTTGAGAATAGCCTAAGGTCGATGATGGCGTGTCTAAGTTAATTGTCTGACCGTTTGTTCGGATCAGTTCTCGATGCTGTACTGGTTCTTGGCTTAGGTCACACATGGCCATTGCGTGCGATGTCTTGCCTCTTCGGATGTGGTTTTTTCAACGAAGTCCTGTGTTATGTAGTGTTTATTCAATAATTGTATTATTTTACTTTTATTTCCTGCTAGCAACAACAAAGTGGTTAACAGTAACGGTTTTGCTCGGTTAACCGATGTATTATCGAATATACGTATGTCATTCATGGAGCTGAAATTCTTATGTTTATGTCTATTTGACAAATAATTATAGAATACTAACGGCTCGCCCCAGGTTTTACAAATCTTTGAAATTGTCGTCTTTTCTCTACTTTTTTATGTATATATTATACATCTAAACCTTTTTGAATCATTCTGTTTATAATATAAAACATGATACTCTGTTCAGTAGTTTAGAAGTTAGCGCGTTCATACAGATAGACTCGGCGGAGAACTTTGTTTTATAATATGTAAGGATATTCAATGTGAGACTGAGGTAATAAAGTGATTTAAATTGGTGTAACTTCTGAGGTGTCCATTAGAAGTTGATAGCAAAGTTGATTGAGTAATTGTACTGTTAATAGAATTACTGAGAAAATTACAAAAAAATAGGATTATAACGCAGGTAGTGGCAGTTCACCTCGTGTAGAGATTATTTTCATAGTACTTACTAAACGTTCCAAATAAGAACGGTATGGTTTGCAAATAAATTCAATTAGCCTATCAATAAGGGTTTTTTTTTTCTTTGCCAAGTCTAAGTTAAATCTTTAATCTAGATGTAGTTAATATAAACCAGCAAAATATATTGTTTTTAATCATAATTAGTTAAAAAAAACTATTTTCATTGTTAGGAACAATTCGCCTTCTTTTTCCATTTACCATTACTCAGACACTTTAAGACACTTTAAACAGTGACGCAGAGATGATGAAAATTGAAGAACTGGATTCTGTTTTTTTTTTGTTCACGATTCGTAAATAAATTGAAATTTAAAAATGACTTGTTTTGTTCACCCTACCCAATTTATTTGATTGGACAGTGTGACGTGACGTCACAACATGGCAAACGATCCTATTCTTGTGTCGTCGTTACGATTTTAAGACCTCTTATGTGTAAAATTCAACTTTAGAAAATCAATAAAAACCGTCAACTGAAAAAAATATAATGTAACCAACTACAACAAAATATACAGATATCAGCCATATGATTTCCTGGTTTTAATTATGCTACTGATAGTTGAAATTAAAAGTAGTATGATAGTTAAAAAAAACAACAGTTTACATGTAAAAGTAGTTTAAATGTACAAGTAGTATTTTATTGGGAAGCACGTTATTGATCTTGAAATTGATAAAAAATGACGATTAAATTTCAGTATTCACATGAAAGTTTTTGAATTCAAAATGTCAAAATGACTGTCGTAAAAAGTAATTTTTCCGAAAGTGATACATAAGAGGTCTTAAAGTCGCAACTATCAATATCAACTATCAGACGAGCATTTAAATTAGATGAGTAAGTCTCATGTCTTTTCTTCGTCGAAATGCCTTCATATATTAAGCTTCTGCCAAAAGCTTCACTCACGTGAAAATAGGTTTCTCCATACTAAATTCATCGTTCATCAGACAATCGCTTCATCCCCCCTTTAAGGTGTGAATTTTGGAAAATCTTTTTTTACCGCAGGTTTACGTTATAATAATATTTTACATAACGTAATCCGTTCAGCGGTTTCTGTGTGTTGCTAGATGAGTTAGTAACGTTTGCCTTTTATACATATGTCTTTATTTATCTAATTCTTCTGTACTTACGTGTGTTTGTCACCAAACTCCTTCTAAACATCTTGACTGATTTGGGTGTTTGTTTATATCTAAGTAGGTCCCTGGAAGGGCCAAAAAAATAAATTTAAAAATACAATTGAACTCGGTGATGCTGCAATCTGGTTTTTATTTTTTCGGTCAACTCCTCTAAAAAGGCTAGACCGATTTTTATGAAATTTCTGGTGTATATTTGGTAAGTCTGAGAGTAGATTGCAGGCCACTTTTTACCCTCCTATCACAACCAATTTTTTTCTTTGATTAGAGAAACATTTGCCGGCTCAGCTAATACAGATATACATACAGTTAGTCACTCTGTCTGAGGTATTTTAATGAATCTGTATATTGTTTTCATTTACCTATAATTTTTATTATTTCCTTATAATAGTTTGCCTACAGCTAATCACGTGGCCTTTAACCTCGTTCGCGAGTCGGTTACCAAAGTTCGATACAAATCGCTCGCGAATAATAATTCCTCGAGCCGAGTCGGGTGAGACAGATCTTCCTATCGTACCTGTTTAAGCTTAAAGTTATGTGTCTTCAAATTGAGCCTTAATACGCTCTTTATTAAGATCGATGCTTATATCCTATATTAAAATCTCGTGTTGCAGTGTTTATTATTGAAATTGTCTGAAATGGCGTGACCGATTTTAATTTTTTTTTATCTGTATTTGGTAGGTCTCAATACTTTATTGCAATCCATATGTATATAGATGGTGTTGAAAATTGACATTTAAAATTAATATGGACCCTGTCGGGCACAGCAAAGTTAAAAGAGAGGAAGAGGGCTAAGCAGCAATTCACGAAATTCAATAGTGTTGTAGATATAATCCAATTACAATGTGATGCTTTTAATTGGGTGTATTATTATTTAAGTACATCATTATAATAATTATTTCTGTATATAGGGTGACTGGTAATTAGTGTACGATACTTAAACACGTGATTGTGCTCATGATAACCAACAACTTTAACTATCGGAACAAATCTGAAATCGCGAAAAAAAATCAGGTGTTCAGTACATTTATGTTTGCCTAATGTACTGAACAGGTGATATTTTTTTCGCTATTTTGGCTTTGCTCCCATAATAAAAATTGTTTGTTATCATGAGCACAATCACGTGTTTAAGTATCGTACACTAATTGCCAGTCACCCTATATAAGTATGAGTAAATTATGGTATTTTAGTTTATCTTGTGTCGTCATTATTATTAAATTATTTAAATAAAATTATGCAGGCATTTTATTTTATTTTTTCTGTGTAGGGTAGACCGGGTACAATAGTAACACGGGTCAATAGTACCATCATCGATATTTCTCCTTCTGAGCAAAATTTTGCGTGTGTGAGTGCGCCAGCACACGCGCTACTTGAGTCCCGAGGCACCCCTCAGTCGCCGGCGCGCGTGCTTTGAAATGGGCGTGATAGGGGCGAAATTTTGATTTTCGACTAGCCGAGGTAAGTTTTTAAGACAAATATGATTGAATGTAACTCGTACTACCAGAACCTTTTTGATAAGTAATTGTGGTTGTCTTATTAAACAGATATTAAACTTTTGATTTATAATAAATACGGAAACTATAAGTTTAGAATTATGTTTTTATTAGACGGTTTTTCTAAATTAGTTACTTGGGTGCAATTGTACCAACATCGTCGGGGTCAATATTACCAGTACAATTGACCCCATGGTAGAAATAACCCCATACTAATAATAACAGAGTAAACAAATAAATAGGTACTTAAAATATGCAATTACTTATTAGACATGTTGTTGTTATAATATATATGCAACGAAATAGAATAAAAAAGATGAACCGTGGGTCAAGAGATACTTTGTTGTATGAACTGACGTATGATGAGATTTTAAAAGGGCAGAAGCGCCACTCCGAATATGTTCAACATTTGTCATGTTTCTCAGATAAGATATAAACTAAAAAGAAGCTAATCCTGACAAATTTATTTCTATGGGGTAGAATCCAGTAACAAAAACGAAGTATATAAAATGTGATTCCAAGCAGAAAAAGAAATCTGCATTAAAAAATGAGCCTGAAAGTAGTGAAGAAAAAGAAGAATGGTTTTGTATTGTATGTATGGATCCTTATAGCGCTAGTCGCCCTAATGAAATGTTGATTCAATGCCGATTATGGACACACGAGAAATGTACACCTCAGGAGTCGATTTATGTTTGTCATAATTGCTAATCTGACTAACATATTTTTTATTATTATTAAAATACCTAATATTATATGGGGGTCAACTGTACCAGGGGTCAATTGTACCTCCATACTAAAACATTTTTCTTGATTATTTCTATTCTATCATCGTTAGACAGCTAGATAATAGCAAATATGCAACTTGTGAACCAAAGTTGATTACATGTTTATAAAAACTTATTTTATTTTTGTTCTAAGCGAAGAATTGTTATGTTAATGTTGTGACTTTACATTTGTGTTTATTTAAAACACCAATCTCACGATTTTTTGTTCCAAATTTTTAAGAATGGTTATAAACCCATAAGACTTTAAATAAATGACTAAGAAAATATGATTAATACCTTTATTCGCGTTTTATTACCCAATGCAGTTTTGGTACAATTGACCCTCAAAGGGGGTCATTTGTAGCACTAGCCATCATTTCATTTAAAGTCAATTTTGACCAAGTTCGGTTCAATCTAGGCCAACTTCAGATATTTTCTTCGGTAGATAATAAACCAAGGCTGTAAAATAATAATATTTAAAACAAAAAGCAACAGTCATCTTTGTGTAATTAACCGATGTTTCGAAAATGGTACTATTGTCCCCGGTCTACCTATACGAAATAGGGTAGACTATGTCAGATATTATTATTTATTATCGTTGTTATTATTAAATTATGTTCTTATTTAAATCAAATTATGAATGCGTATAATTATTATGTCGGTGTATATTATATGTATAGATAAATTATGTCAGGTATTTTAATATATTTCTTCGTTATTATTATTAAATAATGTTTTTATTTAAATCAAGTTATGTAACAATATATTTAGACAAAGTTACTTTTAGTATATGCGAAACCTGAATAGAGTTTGTGCAGAATCAGTAACTTAATCGATTCCAATATTTTTTTCACCATGTTATATTTTTTCCCAAAAATATTTAAAATAAATCATAAGTTAGATACCACCGACACTAAGCACAAAACAGGGCACGGCAGGTCATAGCGGGCATAAGGCGCCAGCACACAACTGAGTGCGGAAGCAAAACAACCCTTCAGTCGCCCGGGTGGCCCGGTGACCATGTATTTATGTCGCCAACCAGGTACCATAAATGGCTTATAACTTTGTGATTTTTCATAATACAGTTTTGCAATTTTGTACATAAATTCTTTACATAAAAATACGGGATAGGTGTATCAGGTTTTGCATAAATAAGGTTGTATGTAATATAGTAAAGTTTTTTTTTTGTTTTGTTGGATTTAATCTGTGAAAGTACCTACTGGACCGATAGCTAAAATTTTTTCAACGATGGAAATCTGGTTTGTTCCTGAGTGACATAGGATTTTATGTACAGACCCCCCAACTTATCTGTGATCTGAGTGGTAGCGACAACACCGTCGCTTTAGTGTTGCAAATTAAAAAAAGTTACCCATGATTGCATAGGTATGTCAGATAAGAAACTAGGTAAACATATAAACATAATTTTATTATTTTAAACAATACCTAACATTGTTTTATAATAATAAAATGCTAATATAAGTACTAAATAGTCTTCAAAAATAGGAAAATTAATGTAGGTAGATACATACATTAGCTTTTTCTCTGGCATTCAATTGATATAATGTAGGTACCCCACTTACAAACTACCTAAATGTTTAGCAAAGTAGGCAAATGAAATTTAATAACTTGCAAATAAACGTTATATTAAAAAAAAAACTAATTCTGCATTTTGCATAAGTACGTACTTAGATGGATTCAGCAGTTACAAGCTTGTAACAAAAAACCCATAGTTTAGTACTAGCTTCTCTATTTAAACAAAACTCAAATATCTAGACACTCAAGATGTGTCCTGTAGGACATGACCTAGTTAATAGATAGAATAAAACAAAAGTTTCATCATCATCATCAACTCATATACGTCCCCACTGCTGGGGCACGGGCCTCCCTTAACGATGTGAGGGGTAAAAAAAAAAACAAAAGTTTGCTTAACAATAATTTATTAGAATCCAGGTTTACAATAATTATGATCTTTTGAGGAACTTGCACGCCCAACTTCATCCTGGCTGTTATCCATGTCATCATTATCACTTGTAACGTGTCGATTTCGCCTCGTTACATGTTTCCGAACTTTTTAGGCGATTTGGCTTGAAAGACTTGTATCCTAGTAAAAAAATTCTATTATTTTTCTATGATGAGCTGTCAGATTTGACAACGTGACTTTTCGGCCCAACTTTCATCAGCGAGCAACAATATTTCTTTGCTCTCGTTAAATTTCATAATCCATAATCCTCTCTTATTTGAGCCCTGTTGGTTACAAAGTTATCGTAATACAATTGGACAGATATTTCTTGGAAAAATAGACCATAATTTCGGTAAGTAGGTACTTATTTTTAAATTTCTTCTTACGTATCGTTATTTCTTTCCAGTTTAGTGACTCTTCGCCTCTCTTATGCTCTTTTAATGAACCGATTGGCGCGCCAAACATAATCCGGAGAAAAAAAGCGGTGAGTTTTTCAGATACATAACCTCGCGACCGCGTGTCTACATTGTCACTTTATTGTCTTACAGAATATTAACGTATTTTTTTATGTTGTTTCAGCCATCTGGCGTTTTTTTTTCTCCTACTTTATTTTTCTGGATGAATACTTGAAGATTATCCTCTATGGGACCACGCCTGGAGTCTCCAAGTACCGGACGACATTCCTTTTTTTCCTTTTCTTAAAATTAACTTTGAAAGAGATGCAATAATATCCCAAAGCAAAGATTTTCCTTTGTAAACTTCGGGTAGGGAAGAAATTAAAAACTAAAGTTCTAATTATCGGCTTTATTTTTTTTTTCCCTTAGACCTCCCCACCGGCAGATTAATGGCCCGATCTAGTACCCGATCAAGTTATCCCGGTTAATCTCGTGTTTCGACCTGGCTCCCGAGTTCTTATTTCTTATTCTTTTTTATTTTATTGTTGGAACACATTTTTTACATACACAATTCATTTAAACGGCACACCCAAATTATTTTATTTTTTATTATTACACACTGTCACTTTCAGTTTCCGAATCACTTATCACTTCTATAATGAACGGTTTATCCAAATACACATCATGCTTCAAATATTCTGCTTCTAACCTGCGAACATGATTGCAATGCTGAGCCCACTCACTAACCGTTATACTTTCAAAAGCTTCTTGAACTAGGCAGGGAATCTCAGAATTTTTGTGGTCAATATTTGTATCAGCAACTTTTCTTTTCATCGAGCTCTATATTAATTCGATGGGATTGAGATCACAATGATAGGAGTTTTACTCCCGAGATAAGAAAGATCCTGTGTGCATTCTAAGACATGGTCTATTCGGGTGCCCAATTTCATCCAAATTCGTTGCGCTGATTTAGCGTGAAAGTGACTATCAAACACATATACATACAATACAAACTGCTGACATTATTATATTAGTGTGATTGGTACTACAGTTAAGTTAAGAGTACTCTGATCTCTCCATTACCACGTATTATAGTTACCACACGTTTATTTACATTAATAAACTTGTAGCATCTACGTGGTAAACTATTCTAAACCTTTTAACCTTTCGTATGCCGTAATTAGAGACACAATTAAAAAGTTATTGTGTCTCGCGTGGATCCACGTTCCGGACACACAAAGGGTTAAACCATCCAGGGACCTACTACCTATACTATATAAACAAAATTTAATCTAAACCGGAATTTAGTAAATTTCATAACTGTACGATGAAAAATTACGAAGTTATAAGCTTGTTATATTAACTGGTTGGCCGCACAAATACATGATCACCAGGCCACCTGGATATAACAAGCTTATAACTTCGTAATTTTTACTCCCGCAACCAGCTATGTGCTAGTGTCTAATATCCGCTATAACCTGCCGTGACCTGTGTTGTACTTAGTGTCGGTGCTGTGCAACTTGCAACTTTTAAAGGGCCTGGACACACTTGAGACAAGACGTCTTAGACAGATTTGCCTAAGACGTCTCAGACTTGTCTACGACGTCTGCAACAAGACTGTTTTGTTTACGACACCGGGCGTTAGGACTGTTGATAAAATATCGATATCTATTTCCACCACCACAAAAATTTCCACCATGTTATATTTTTGTTTCCAAAAAAATTTAGGGCCTGCGCTCACTTGAAACAAGACTGTCTTAGACAGATTGATAATTGATTGATGAGATGGAAATTTTTGTGGTGGTGGAAATTTTTGGAATCATTGGAATCGATTGAGTTACTGATTCTGAACAATCTAAATTCAGGTTTCGCATGTATTAAAAATAATGTTGCATAGACGATTTTTTAAATAATATCATCTTCTAACCGTTTCCCAACTAGCGTGGACTCAGTCTAACCGGATGCGACCGAACACCTGTGTTTTACATGGAGCGGCTGCCTATCAGACCTCCAAAACACAGTTACTGGGCAACACAATACTCTTTGGATAGACTAATGGCCAAATTTTTTGATGTTTTGAAAAAACAATACATTGATAAATGTGTTGATGTTGAGATGGATGTATTGTGTGAATGTATTAACTGAGAAATAAGTAATTATATTAGAGAAAGTTGGAAAGCGGCGCCAGTGACGAAATGTTGGAAGGGAATCGTTTGCATTGGTTTACATTTGAAGTGAAAACGAAATGAATGAAACGCATTTTAATTGAGAGCGAGAGGGAAGGCCAAAGAAAATGGATGGGTTGTATCAGTGTAAGAAATGATATGAAGAAAAAGCATTCAGTGATAGCGCGACGGTTGACATGACAAAATCGAAGAAAAAATCGTGGTGCGGCAATCTCAAAAACGAGTAATATGAAACAATGGCAAGAAGATGATGTTGAATAAATTTTTACAAATAATCATTTTCAAGATTATACTCGTATTTATATAAATGTTGGTTACAGGTTGCTCAATAACGTCTCAAATTCAAAAGTTTCTTTCTAAAATATTTTAAAGTTTCTTTCCAAATTATTTTTACATCAATTTAAATAAAATTTATTATATTCTTTATTTATTGTACATCGCATGAAAAACATAGGCTAAACATTATAAAAACAAGCGAATTGTTGGTGGTCTTATCGCACAAGTCTCTTACAGACAACCTTTGGGTGAACTGAACGAATGGAGACAGATATAGGGCTGTCAGTGTCAATCATCAAATATAATAAATTATAGGACATTACAACACAAATACGTTTTATTAAATACTAGCTGCTGCCCGCGACGTCGTCTACGTGAAGGCTCTTCAGCACCAAAAATACCTAAGGTGCTAGTGTCGCTATAGGATTATAAGTAAACAACTTTTAAAATAGCATTAAAATATAAGTTTTTTTTGCAAGTGAAGAGAGTTATATGGGAATCCTGCTGAGTTCAGTCATAAGATGTGACTGAAGGAAATAGAGAAAATAATGCAGGAATACCTTCCAAGAAGCCATTCCAAGACACAAAAGAGTAAAAATACGTACAAAGGTATCATACCTTACAACACTTCCCTATAAACTACGTTAGTAGTTATGCTGCCAGGAGCCAAAATGGAAAGAGAGTCAGGACTGGTGACGCGGGAGCAAGCGACGTACAGTTGCCAGTGTGAGAAGCAACTTGTCCTGAGGTCGACACCCGCTGCCCTCAGTGTCTGCCCCTGCGACTTATTGATGGTCATCGCGAAGCAAACACCCATGGGGAACTGTACGCGCTTGAACTGGAACGGGGAGTTATGAGGTATGAGGGGAATGTGTGGTATAAATACTGCCTCGCCGACACCACAACCCGTAAAAATTTCTGCCTCAATGGTGTGCCTGTGGAGCGAGATAACTTTAAGGCGGGTCCCGTTACACAACTTCGGAGGAGATAGGTTCCGAAGAAGCATAATCGGGACACCGACCTTCAGCTTGATGGTATGCGCTGGAAGTGCACTTGCTAACGGGGAGTTCAGAAATTGCACGGGATAATGTGTGGCGTCATCTTGCTCGACAACAGTGTTTATCGAGGTGTAGACCACTTTATTCCCCTCAACTTCCGAGAGAATGCATTCGTTAATTGCTGCAGCCTGATCATTTTTGGGCGTCAAAATGGCCTGCTCACACACCTAAGAATTCTGTTGGTGCGGTATACGACTGATGTCCCCGTACACACAGCGAATGAGTTCTTCTAAGCTGGATACCACTCTACCGAGAGACTGAAGCACCACCTGTCCACCTCTCTCTTCTGTTAGAGTGCCTTCGCCAAGACTTAGCAGGACATTGGAGAATTCTCGAGCACGTGCATTGCCGCCGAGCCGAGCTCTCATATTAATGGTCAAGCGCAGCGTACGAATTCGTGACCACAACGAAGATCATTTCATCGAAGCATTCACCTCGTCAGCCCTCGATCCCCGCGTCACCACGGGAAGTGTTTGCCGTAAATCGCCACTGAACAAAACTGTGACACCACCCATCAAATGTTCGTCCCTGCGGATGTCATGCGGGGTTTTGTCCACGGCCTCAACTGCCTTCCTATTGGCCATCGTACACTCATCCCATACGATCAGAGAGAAATCTTTAAGCACGTGTCCCTAATCGCTGTTACGTGACACACTACAAACAGGTCTTTCGGCGCTATCTAAATCGATGGGAATTTTAAACATGGCACGTGCTGTCTTGCCACCCGGAAGCAGTGTGGCAGCGATTCCCGACGACGCAATAGCAATTTTGCCCTGCCTCCTGACCTCTGCAAGTATGCCAATGGTAACAAATGTTTTTCCTGTTCCACCAAGAGCATCCAAGAAAAACATTTTACCCTGGTTTTGCCCAACGCTTTCAAGGACGGTGTCATAAATTTGTTTTTGCTCTGAAGAGAACAAAGCGACATGGTCATTTCGTATGGTGTTCATTTTGCCTGAATCGTAATTTGTCTCAGCGTTATACTCCCGATTTCCACGGTCTTATTGCGGTGATGATTGTGGAGCTGGTAACCCATATTCGATCAGTCGATTACCGCTGATAGAAATTACCACATCTTGAAATGAACTGAGACAGGTGTTCAGCACGCGTTCATCAGTTACTTCGACTTTGTCTCTAATAGCAGGTCTCAAAGCTCGTAGAAAATCTTCAGACGAATGATGGCGATACTTCTCCCACAAAGCTATCGGGTTCGTGACTCCACAAATCACCAAGATGACGGCAAACAGATGACGTATGTGGCTGGGACTGTCACTGACGCTCGCCTCCGCGAGGGTGTCATTCCAATTTTGGTCACCGTCGAGAAGGTGACGTGCTACGCAGGCTGCGTGGTAAGTGGGATACTCCACGCCATCAAATGTACTCAGAAAGGTGAAAGACGTTGGGCCTCGGACAGTGTGAAGTAACAACCGCAGAAAATAGCATTCGCCATTATTCGGATGCACGGTATAATCCCTACCCAATGCGGTGTCCTTGAAAATTCCCAGAAAACCTTCCACAGCTCCTCCTCGTTGACTTCGGTTAAAATACACCCCTTTGCTCATACGTAAGGGATCTCGCAAACTGATCGACTTTACAGAGCCTGAAAAATGTCACCATGTAATACACCACATTTTTTTTAAATTGTCTTCCTCATCTCTGCTCAAGATGATGGTTTTGTTGGAACTTGAATTTGTCAAAACGAATTATACTATACAACTTTTATGAAGAAAATGCACATTACCATCTATGAATTTTAAGAATAACTAACTACCAACCTCGCCAACATGATCAAATTATTAATTTCAAAAAGTATTAACATGTAACTTGATTTGATTTTTATGAAATCTCATAGATGGCGCTGCTTTAAAATTGTCTTTATACTACTAACATTCATTAAATTATGTTTCTCTGCCCAAGTTACTTAAATGGCGTAGTTTTTATAGTGTAAAGCTAGATAATAGCATGGCTTACTCAAAAACAATATTTAAATATGCTTCGTTAGATCACACCTTGTCCCAGAATGCGTAAGAAAAATAAAGATTCACAGCTCCTCCCCCGTAGGTGATAGCGTGATAATATGTAGCCTATATGTTGACCCGACCTCTTAGTAATATTCATGCAAAATTTGAAGTAAATCCATGCAGTACTTTTTGAGTTTATCCCGGACATACATACAGACAAACAGACAAACAGACAAACAGACAAAAATTCTAAAAACTATATTTTTGGGTTTGATATCGATTGTACATCACGCCCCAAGTATTCTTTTAAAAAAATATTCAATGTACAGTTTTGACTTTCCTACGATTTTATTATATGTATAGAAGAGCAACATTAGATAAACCCTACGATCACAACTTTCAAAGTAATTAGCTTTATTAGCTTTTAATTAAGCATTACTGACACTAAAAGACAGTCCTTTCTATAAATTCTGTTTGCTTTGAAGTTGTAACCACACATGAGCGACGCGGCAGCGATACTCGACTTTTGTATACCTATCCCAAGATAGGTCAAGTTTGTGGTCGAAAGAGTTACCGCGGCCCTGGAGAACTCAAATAGATTACAAGTTCTGTAAGTCTACAGGAAGATTAGAGCTCCATCTTTAGTAATTGCCTAGACAAAACTTCAGTTTGGATCTGCCATAAAGCGACTTCTTCGATCCGTAGGTCCCTTCCTTCTCTTTTAGTCGTATGCATAATTTTGAGGTTGACTAAACATTGTGACGACCTTCCGCCACTTGTGGCGATCTTTAGCCGGTTGAGGCCTAGTGATTTTGTGGTCTTCGTGACCAGGAGTTGATTTACCTGGTCAGACCATCGCATAGGGCTGCGTCCCCTCGTTACCTTTTTTCAATCCTTCCTGTAACCATATAAGTTTGGCCAAAGTATTTGTGCACTATCAAAAGGGACCCATATCAACATCTACAGGCAATACAAATATTGAGTTTGTGATATAACTGTGGTACTTACCTTTTATTCAAATATAGATTTCGAGATCATTATAAAATTTTAGAACAAAAAACTCTAGGTCATATGTAAAAAAAGTTCAAATTGCTTTGTAGCCTATTTTTAAGGGCAAAATTATACGTAGCGATATAATAGTGGATACTTTAGTTGGTGGCGATGGATTGAAATTATTTCAGATAATCTATTCAAGTACTCATTTTTAAAAAGCTGCGTGCGATTACACTCGGCCGAAACAACCTACGACTAATATCTCGCTAACATGACTTGGGTCCTTTTTTACATAGGAAATCTTCAATTTATTTGTCCAGTTCTGGGTGAGCGAGTGTCAGATTTGTCCTGACTTAAACCCACTTGTGTACCTTGACCCTTGGCGTTCCAAGCACGGGGTAGCTCTTTCTACCAAACCCGCAAACTTAATCTATCTTAGGAAAGATATTTGCAGCGTCAAATCACAAAATCGCGCCGCTCACGTGTGGTCCCAACTTTAAAACAATCAGATTAATTAAAGGAAACCTGTCTACGCTTAGGCGCACCTTGTGTTGCTCCACATCGGTGCCACTGCGGCGAAGCTGTCGACAGTCTCGGACACCATGGCCTGTCCTGCTGCAGGAGCGCAGGCCGCATAGCTCGACACGCTAGCATCAACGATATTATTCGTCGAGCTCTTGTCACCGCCGGCGTACCCGCTGTATTAGAACCAAATGGCTTGGTACGTGACGATGGAAAGAGACCAGATGGTATGACGTTGGTACCGTGGAAGGTGGGTAGGCCTCTGGTGTGGGACGCAACCTGTGTCGACACCCTTGCGCCATCCCACATTCCATGTACGGCGGGCTGTGCTGGCGCTGCCGCTGCGGCTGCTGAGACCCTTAAACGGCGCAAATACTGTAACCTTATTGGTAATTACAGTTTTGAGCCGTTTGGGGTCGAAACGCTTGGGTCATGGGGTCCGAATGCGCGTCTCCTTTTTAAGGAAATTTCTCGCCGACTGATCGACACCTTGCGTGACCAGAGGGCTGGCTCGTTCTTCGCTCAAAGAATTAGCATTGCCATTCAACGTGGTAATGCTGCCAGTCTTCTGGGCACATTCCCGGATGACAGCGATGTGGAGGAGTACTTCGACGCCTAAGTGCACTTTGTGTTTTTGTGTTTTATTTATATACGTTAGGTATTTATTTAGGTTTTAGTATAAATAGTTTAAGTTTGTTTGTTTATGTAGAATCTTTTGATTAATTATGTTTAATAAATATATAATGATTAAAGGAAAGGGATAAATCGTGCGTTTCATCCTTCCTCTTCACATGAACATACCTTTAGTTGCCCTTTGCGGTCCCCCCAGAGCCGCGCACCTATAGGGGCCTCGCACATGCTAGCTCTTTAATAAGTAAGGTCTTTTTAATCTATGGTGTATAGGCTCGGGTTTGTCCACTATTTCAGCTGATGGTAACCGATGATGTGGTCGAACACTGGTTTGCGACAGTCAGTATCTGGTTTTCGAATTTATGAAAGAAAAAGGCCTCGCTGATGTGCGAACCACGTCTAGATTAGTCCACGCTACACCTCTGGGTAACATTTTCAAACCACATCGCAGCTCTAGAAGGCAATGGCATGCATCGCGAATATGGGATCCACTATGTTCGCGATGCATCGCACAGTACCTATGTGGCAACACCTTTATTAGCCTGGTACAAACGCTGCAGTTTCAATGCGAGATAGACCATCGTATCGCAGATTCCTGGTTCCAAACCAATGAGCTGGTTCCCGTCACGGTTCATCTGCTATGAATAGATAATTCACTGGTGTACCGAAATACGTGAATGATTTATGCCATGTTAGATTGTTACTTCACTACGAATTAGGTACCTACTTAAGGATGCTTTTACAATTTTAGACAAATATCTTGGTTTTTCGTGTACCATTATGATGCACTAGGAATCATAACTATAAGGATGTCATAGAATCGAATAAAAGACAATATATTCATTTCCAGGATGTCATAAAAATATTATGGTCTCATAGAAAACTTTCATATAAATACAATTTTTTTTTTTTTTTTTGGCAGGATTGGGAAATCCTCATGGACGGCCAGGCTGCCTCACAAATGAGCCAGTCTGGGCAGTGTCAGACTCCTACAGACTAAAACCACACTCCTGCCTTACATTTAAACCACAGACATAACGTCCGTGCTCTTGTTTAATAGTTCTACATTGTTTGCTGCTGGGCAACTCCACGTGCAAGTAGCGTCACTCCAGAGCACTTAAGCAATTACAATAAATCCCGTCAAAATTTCATGGCTGAGAGGCCATCAGCCCGAAGCGATACCTAAGCAACAACGAGTCATAAACGCATCAAACATCAGGGTTCTCCCAACCTTCAACACACATACAACCCCCCGCCGCCCAAAATGCCGCACCAAGCAAACGGCCCCCCAGCTCCAGATACATAACTATAATTAATATTATACAATATAAATACACATATCAATAACCATAAATATATAATATCATCAATAACTAATAAAGTGTTTGTTTTGCCTTCCCTTTTTTTTTTTTTCTTTTTACTCTGGTAGGTATAAGCAGTTTTTTTTTCCCGCTGAGTTTCATAATACAGGTAACGCTATGTCTATGTATATGTATATAAATACAATTTACAAACGTACTAATCGAAGACAATTACAAAAAAACCGGCCAAGTGCGAGTCGGACTCGCCCATGGAGGGTTCCGTAGCAGCAAGTAACATAATATTAAAGTTCTTGTAGTTCGTTGTAACTTTGATCGATGTTTTAATAATAGTGTATTTTTTTTTATTTATGACGTATTAAAAAAAACTACTTACTAGATCTCGTTCAAACTAATTTTCGTTGGTAGTTTACATAGTAATGTACATCATATATTTTTTTTAGTTTTATCATTCTCTTATTTTAGAAGTTACAGGGGGGGGACACACATTTTACCATTTTGGAAGTGTCTCTCGCGTAAACTATTCAATTTAGAAAAAAATGATTTTAGAAACCTCAATATCATTTTTGAAGACCTATCCATAGATACCCCACACGTATGGGTTAGATGAAAAAAAAATTTTTGAATTTCAGTTCTAAGTATGGGGACCCCCAAAATTTATTGCTTTTTTTCTATTTTTGTGTAAAAATCTTAAAGCGGTTCACAGAATACATCTACTTACTAAGTTTCAACAGTACAGCTCTTATAGTTTCGGAAAAAAGTGGCTGTGACATACGGACGGACAGACAGACAGACAGACATGACGAATCTATAAGGGTTCCGTTTTTTGCCATTTGGCTACGGAACCCTAAAAAGGGGTCTGAATGGGTTCACGTAAGCTAGATCCAGTACACATATTTAGCTTAAAAATCACAAAATAGGACAGCTTATATAGTCTCCTATACATATATATCTAATTATTTTGAACCTACATAAATAACTTTATGATTTATGACCAAAATAAAACTACTCTAAAAAAATTCTTCATATCATCCAAGTCTCAGTCCGCACTGGAACGCGCTGTTGAAAGGACGGCTGTATTGCTTTCATGACAAAAATAAATACGTCGCAGCCTGTGCCGATCTGTATACCGCGACTGTAAATATTGATACTTTTTGAAATAAAACTAAGTACCATACTTAATTTTAGAATTAGATGGATATTGATTTACTAATACAGAATGAATATCATTTTTGGAAATTTAACTAATTTGAAATGTCAAATCAATGGAAAATCATATAGTGATTTTGGTATTTTCATCAAGAAGTCAACCTACAGTCAAGCTACACTCTACGATCAAAAAAGTATCTTTTGATGAAGAAGACCAAAAATGGCCAATGAAATTTCACACTCTCATCGAAAACACAAATAAGATAGTTAAGCAACTCCATTGTGTAGATCGCCCGGAGGATACAGTGGAGCATACGGTAGAGGTGTGCCCCACCTGGGCAGAGCACCGCCATATCCTCGTCCTCGCTCGGCGGCAAGCGATCTCTCGTGTCAGGTCAGGTCTGTTACAGACCATAATCCGAAGCGAGGATGAGTGGCAGGTGGCCGCCTCCTTCTGCGAAGCAATCGTGCTGGCAAAGAAGGAACAGGGGTGGTTTTTTTTAGCGGGGGATGCCATAAGATGACTTACCCACCAAGAAAAAAAATATTTCACATAGTTAATGCCTTTCACGTAAGAATTCCCTTTTTCGTTTTTTTGGCTCCCCTGTCTGTCTAAAGAAATAAGAAAAGAGTTGCCAACTCCAGCAAAATTGTTGCACGAAATGCGAAATGAAATCGATTTTAACGGTAGTCGTACCATTTTATGGAGAATTATGAAGGGAATAGGATTTTATTTTAAAATAGCAGGTCTCTTGTGGCGTGGCGTTTTCGGTATTTGAAAGAATTGCGGGAAAATCGAAATTGAGTCCAGCGTCCAACAAATACTACAACGACGGAATACCCAAGAAACAGACCGGTTTATAATTGAAGCTGGCGACGATAGTGATTCTTCTGATGATAGTGATTTTTTTTATGATACGGATGATAGTACGGATTGTATCTCCGGTGTGGGGCCCCTAGACGAACATAGTTATTTTAAAAAGTATATTTTTTTCTGTTTTTTTTAATAAAAATATGATTAATAACTTATTATTTTGCAGTATATCACCAAAAAATCGTAAAGTTACTATAATCATATGCTTCTGTCGTGAAAGGGTATGCCGTGGTATAAACATTAGCTAGTCAACAAACGTATTCAGACTGACTGCTCCGACCAAGTCGTTTAATTTATTTAGTCCGTATTTAAGAGACCTTGGTAACATAAATTGACTTGGCGATCAGACTAAACAATCAAATTTAATATAATACGTAATACTTGTGATAAACATGCTATTGCCAAGTCAATCTACATAGATCATCAAGGTCCCTTAATTAAAAACTGAATAAATTAACCGACTTGGTATTACACTGATCTCACAACTTTTGGCGGTAGAAGAACTGAGTTGCATGCTTTGGTTTTTCTACAAGTTATGTTTTTGATGGCATAAGATTTTCTGAAAATACGAGTACCCACTGATATCATATATAAATTTTTATTACCAGTATAATATGCGAAGACTTAACATTAATAAATAACCCACAAAGTTGTATTACTAGCTAGATCTTAGCTGACATGGAAATATTTTCCTTCATTCAAATAAATTATAGGATTTAATACCTAATTACTTGTAACTCTCGTTATTAGTACGACTCGGTGACGTTACATAATAACTCTGGTCCATTCTATGAAGATCAGTTTAATATTCCTTCTGTAAGATTTGCTTTTCCAGAGTACGAATTCTAATAAAGAGGCCAATGAAAACCTGTTTTAATTCACCTAGCAACACCGTTACATATAGGCTTGGACGGTATCTACATAGTTTATTTCTATTTTTTTTTCCACATATATCACACAATGCAGTCTAGTCTCAAGCTAAGCAGAGCTTGTGTTATGAATAGTAGACAACTGATACACATACTTATATATTTCTAAATACATACATATTATAGATAAATTACACCCAGACACAGAACAAATGATCATGCTCATCACACAAACATTTGTCCTGGGTGGGAATCGAACCCACGACCTCCGGCATAGCAGTCAGGCTACTAACCATTAAACCACTAGGCCAGTCGATAGTTGTTGCCTTGTTTACTTTAACATAATGTAAATCAGTATGACGTCAGTTTCCGGTTTGTTGACTGGCTTCCACGACGATGTAAAGTTGGATCCGGGTCCGGATCCCGGGTCTTACTAGTTTTATATCAGATCCTAACAACAACACAATTAGCCTCATAAAGATCTGACTGCTCAGACTCAGAAAGGAGGTTCTCTAGAAAAGAGAATGGGAAGTACTTTACAACGCGAGGCCAGAATAAGCATAGCATAGCATATAGCATAGTCAGCCTTTTTAACGTTCCCACAGGTTCCCACTGCTGGGAATCAGGCCCCCTTTCTAGGAGAGGAAATGGGCCGTAATCCACCACACGGGCCCAATGGTTGGTGAATGGTTCTAGGACATGTCGGTTTCCTCACTATGTTTTCCTTCGCCATTTTGAGAGCAGTGGTGATGAAAAAAATTTCACAAAGTAATGCGCCTGACTGGGTTTGAAGCCAGAATAAGAATAATGTTTATTGTTACAAAAAATAGGAATCATTAATAATGTCTGTAGGTAACTATTTTAGGAATCAGTTGTGTTTACATGACGGTCCCTGAACTAGGTAGAGCCTGTATCTTGGGGACCTAAGTTGCGATAACTTTAAGAGTCTCATGGTGTCAGGCGGACATGTCATAATTTTGGATTATGATTTTGGTAAGGAGGTTGTTGTAAACTACAAAACAATAAATAAAAATAAAAAGTAAAATAGGATTTAAAATCTAGCTTTTTGTGTAATACATTGTGTGTAGTGTGGTGTAGTGTGTAGGTACTTCACCCTATGCCAACCAGTGTTAAGTTACTGAGTAACCCTCTGGGGAGCAGCAAACAAAACCAACTTGCTTCAGCTGGAGCGAGCTCAATGAGCTATTCTTAAGATAGCATACAAAAAGCAAGCAATTTGTAATAAACTAGCATTTAAGTCTTTTGTGTATCGCATTATTGTATATTTATTGAACTTCGTCAAAATTGATCAAATAAAGCATTTATTATTATTTTTACACATTTATTTATCTCAGGACCATGAGGTCCTGGACCTTTGGAAGGCATACGAGGAGCCGAAACCAACTCGCAGAGGCCCTTTTAGCTGCTTCTAATGGAACGTGGTACCAATCGGCGATTATCCCTGTAGGTATGCGCTATGCTAGTGCATCCAAGGACAACCCCCGGTTGAAAGGAAACTATTGCAACATGTGAAAAACTAATATAAGGCTACGGTTTTTGGAGTCTTAAGTGGACTGGTTACCAGAAACTATGTTAAGACTATGGCCCCTGCCAAAACAATGTTTTTAATTTCCATCGATAAAAAGGCAAGGGGTGACTTACACACTCAACAAATGGGCCCCCAAAATGGTCGCTAGCACGAAGTGACATAGCAACGAAAAGGCAACATATCTTGATGTGCTTGAGGAGTGGAGAGGTATACCACGGCTATCAGGACAATCCCGGAAGTACGGTCAACCGTACCTAACTGGATTTCATTATTCTTCTCCTGAGCACGTTTGCTTTTGTGAATCTTCACTCCTGCCTGCCAATAAAGGCAAGAGAGAGGTAAGAGGTCTTTTCCTCGTCAGTGTTAATTACGGCCGGCCAATAAAAACAAGCCGGAGGTGAAGAACAAGAATTCTTCCGGGAGATCGGGCCCGTGGAGTCGCTAATGCCCTACAGTTCTCCACAAAACTGCCCTGCGGATTGTATCTCTTTTAGTCTGGCCCCTCACCCTAGGCATGTTACGGTAAAGCAAACGCTACCGACACAGACCTAGGATTTATTGGAGCGCACAAGTTTTTATTATTATTATATTTTCACAGCGTTAAGGGACCGTAGACATGAGTAAATGGTTTTAATTTCAACTCGATACTTCCATGCGTTCCTCACATTAAGGTCCTTAACAGACAGACAGACGGAAAACAAAGTGGTCTTATAAGGATTCCGTTTTTTCCTGTTGAGGTACCGAACCCTAGGCAAAACTTTGGTACATACAAAATTAAATAGAGAATTGAATTATGTTATTGTTTTATAAAGAGATTTTTATCTTCCAACGGCAAATATAATGAAACTGACACTTATTATGAAACTCGATGTAACAGTATCACACTACGACACTCAGTCTTGACTTTAATGTCGACAGCAAAATGCCGAATTGTCGTCGAATAAAATGCCTTTTCAATGTGAGCGCCTGTCGAAGGTTCTTGACAACAGCACTTTACTGGCAACACCGAATATTTCACAGCCCTTTGATAAATCAAGCAATACTGCAATTCAATTGAGTTTCAAATTCCTTTGAACTTGTTACCTTATTCTGCAGTCAGAGCATGACTAGACCATTTATTAGGATAGTTGTTCTGGAATAGAGTTATGGAGTTGGTTTAATTTTTTGTTCGAGCTGTTGGAATAAAATTTACTTAGTGATTTACAGAAACAGACGTTTTAAAACGTCTTTTCAAACTATTGTGGCTTGTTTCATCGTTTCTAGATCATAGACATAAATAAAGGTAGAGAAAGGGGAGTTGGCCGTGGGGCCCTTTCTGCCCCCCTTTCGTTCCAAAACGTCTGTTTCTGTAAATCAATCGCTTATCATGTTCTTTGTCACTACAATACTTCATAGAAAGTGTAAAGTTATAATTATATAAGAGATGATAGATAGATAGATTCCTTATTATACACCACAAATAAAAAATATATGAGAAACTTAAAATTAATAGGGTGTCACAATGGGCGGTCTTATCGCTAAAGCGATTTTTTACAGGCAATCTTTGGATGGATTTGATAGAGAAGGAGAAAAAGATACGCAGGTAGTACGACACAGGCAAAGATACTATTAGCATTAATCACTGATTATACTACTCATTGAGTGTCGACTCTGCTTTATTGCATCTGCCATAGCAAGTCAGGGCCTGACCCTCCCTGAATAAGAAATTTAAATACACCAATGTTTCAGATAGTTTTGGCACAAAATTAATTTGTTCTTTAGACGTCAATACACTGCCTGTATATAGAAGAATTAAATTTTGCACAAAAGCTGATTTAGTAAGGATAATTCTTGAAAATCATGGTGGACGAATACGTAGTGCACGTCAAGACGTGCGACAAATATTATCTAAGTATTTCTATTTCTTGAAATAGATAATATTTGTTAAGCACAGATATAACACAATAAATAGAGTACACATAGAGTTACAAAAGCATCGACTTAAATTCTAGTGTAGTTCTAGTTTCCTTGAAAGGACTTGTCTATACAAGTCCTTTCATGGAAACTATTTGTTAAAATACTGAAAAGTTAAAACAAAAGTTCGCTGCAGCGCTACATTGACATTACGCCGTCTAACAGAACTATTAAAACATGCAGCACTAAGATAGCTTTTAGAGGATACTTTTTTGGCGCCTAAAATGTCTTAAGCGCTAAGCTTTTAGAGGATACTTTTTGGCGACTAAAATGTCTTAAGCGCCATTGATTTCGTGGCACTTACGCTTTTCGTTCAACATAGTGTAATGTTCAAGGTGTACAGTCGACATTACACCTGGGTCGACTGAAGTGAATGTTCGGCACGCCTAATCTAATGCGTAGTACATACATATCGATGTACTAAATTGCGCTGAGCACACCTCGGCGAACTGAATAAGTCATTATCATCAGATTCTTTATTATCAATCAAGTTCTTATAAATAATTTACTAATAAGCTCCCGAGCATTAGAAACCTGAGGGCCATTCATTTATTACGTAAGATGATTGTTACCCTTATTCGCAATCAGACTAAACAATCTAGTTTAATATACAAGTAATAATACATATTACTTGTGAGGTACATTTTGTTTTCATGTCATTGCCAAGACAATATATTTATTTAAAACATAGAAGATTTGTAATATTGGTATGGACACTATAAGATGTTGCAAAAGGTCCCTCAAGTAGGGACTGAATAAATGATCCGACTCTGTATTACATGGAACTCACCACTTTTTACACGGTTGAAGAACTGAGTTGTGAGCCTTGGTTTTTTTACAAGTTATGCTTTGGCATAGTTACTTACAGTAGATAACTTTACCAACAAAATTATGTTGTTGATGATATTACAAGAATACCTACAGCTCCTTGCGAGCGCCAATTTTCCCTGCTTTAATAATGTTATGATGAGATTTCGTAAAATTTAAAGCCTCAAACTTCAGGGCACTCTTACTGAAGATAATTCTTCGTAAACAAACCACTTCACGAGTAAATATAGTTTGCTCAAAATAATCGTTTGCAAATAATTTCAAACAGTTTTCAGCATAGCATAGCATAGTCGGCCTTATAATGTTCCGACTGCTGGGACTTAGACTTACTTCCTCTCTAGGAGAGACTCACAGACATTTTTCAGATCCGGTACTATTATGAACTAGGGATGTTACGGATATACGCATCCGCATCACATTAATGCAGATCTTTAACGGATGCGGATTCATAA
Organism: Mythimna ferrago; assembly: GCA_910589285.2. Taxonomy (NCBI): domain Eukaryota; kingdom Metazoa; phylum Arthropoda; class Insecta; order Lepidoptera; family Noctuidae; genus Mythimna; species Mythimna ferrago. The sequence continues at coordinate 10,840,977 of OU342673.1, read as the reverse complement.
CAGCGACCTGCAAATAATTTGGGCAAGGCCAGAGTGGCACGTCGAGCGCGTGTTCTTGCTATTTACTATCATCTTTCACTGACACTGACGCACACCTGTCCACTGACAGCATTGGTGACAAGATTCTACAGGAGTTTTTTTAGTGATTGTTTACTCGGTTTATCCAAGTTTTAACAGTATTCGACCAGTGCAAAAGTTAGTAAATAAAAATGTCACAACCAATAAAATGCAGTACCTATCTATCTTGACTTATTATAAAATACAAAAATGATCCAGAATACCGAGTTTAGTAAAATTTACTCGCGGAAAGGACGTATACAATTACTTCTTTGAAAAATCATCGGAAATCAATACACCCAGAGGAGTTTCGTTTGTTCGAAAACGCGAGTAAATGTTGCACTAAACAAACTACTATACATCAGAAGCACGGAGAGGTCAATTTCGATTGACCAAATTTGACGTTTTGAAATGAATAGTTGCACTATCCACTATACATTAAATTTAAATATTTTAAAATAATCCTGTTATCCATATCCGCATCCTGTCGGTGTGATGTGGCCTTCTAATGATCCGCATCAACGTTCGCATCCACGAATGTCGTTTTTGTTTTGCATCCGTAACAACCCTATTATGTATTCTACTATTATACAGTATTATACTATTTCCCTTCCAATTACAGTTTAGGTGTCTTCACGGCTATAGTGAATAGGCTCTTAATAAATGAGTACGATTCACTGCAATCATCACTACTTACTATCAAGTGGAATCGCAGTCAAGCACTAGTTAATAAATATAATAAAAAAAAAACAAAATTTTTACTTGAACTTATGTTTTAACATAGCCACCAATAAATAAATCAATCAAATCAAATTATTTCTGGTATGACGATGAAATAAATACATTCTAATTATGTTCCTGCAACTGTGTCAGTCAAATTACTTTCTAATATGGCAGTAATACTGATAGCGTTGGCGTCGTTGGCTTCACGAATTAAGCACGGCAGCTACCTGTGAGTAGTATAATTATGCAGGTTGTTTAGTCTTGGTTCACGCCTGATGTTGATAACAATCCATATTATACCTCTTTTACTCAATTTGAATTGACGTTCTACCAGGGTCATCGGATATAGCTGAAGTTTTCATGGAAAATGATAGAATTCAAATAGATGAATTTTATTAGTTAGTTTTTATCAATGTTCCCACTACTGGGACTCAGGCCTCCCCTCAAGGAGAGTGAATGGGCCGTAATCCACCACGCAGGCCCAGTGCGGGTTGGTGAATGTCACATGTCTTCGAATTTGGTTCTAGGACATGCCAGTTTCCTCAAGTTGGTTTCCTTCACCGTTTTGAGATCAGTGATAATGAAATAAATTACACAAAGTAATGCGCCTGGCAGGATTTGAACCCGCGAACTACAAATCGTAAGTCGGAGCCATTACACAGCTCTCATGGGGCAGATATAATAAATAAATAGAGCAACGATATAATTCAAGTCGGGAACGCTTACAGAAAAGTAATTCGTGTAAGGCTGCCCGACCACGTCCGATAATAATCGGTGACCGAATTTTTAGAGGAGAAAAATAGAACACACTGATAGCAATAGTGTAACGCACACGTCCTACAAAAATTCGGTCAGAACAATGGTACAAATATACAAAATCGACTCGATTATCTGTCCTACAAAAAGTTTGACGTGGGCGGGCAGCTTAAGCCTGCGATCCGATAATTATGCGGAAATGAGGATTTTGAGAAAAGACAACATAAAAATCGTCAAAGGGATTGTTTTCCTCATTAGCTTTGGTTCATGATCATTCGTCTTGCTCGGTTTTGTAAAGCATCAAAGGGAGAAATTTAATCAAAAGCAAACGTAGCTTCGAGATATAATTAAATACTGACAAAGCTTTCTTCATATTTTTTTTTTTTAAGTTAAGAAGCTCTGTATTTCTAATTAGTGGAAAACATGTCTGATTTTTAATTACTGAGTTACTGACTTGTTTTACACAATACAAAAGTATCTTATGTTTTTTTGTATCTAACTGAATTCAGGCTCATTATTAAGACAACAAAGTAAATTATTTGAATATGCTTAAAACCAAAATTACGGTAAAAAGGCGAACTTAATGCTGTTTTGTTGGAGGTGGGAAATCATCTAATGACTTCTCCCGCTTACATGATGAGTGCAACTTGTATATACTCGTAATATACCTATGTCAAACAGAAACGAAATCTACACTAACATTATAAAGAGGTAAAGTATGTTTTTTTTTTGTTTGTAGGAGGTACAATTACCGGCACGGATTGAAAGAAAAAGCCATTGTTGTGATAAATTAAAAAAAAAAACACGATTGTGCTATACCTACATAATGCCATGTAGATATATCAGAATCGTGTTTGTATTGAACCTAATAGTAGTGCGACAAGAGCCAGTTTTCGAGGAAGTGTATTAAAAATTTATTGACAAAAACGAACCAATAACAACAGTGGTTATTCTAATTTTTGTATCGGTAAATAGACCAGGGTCGATAATTTTTAAAACCAAAAAAAATAATAGTAGGATGAAACCCATTAGAAAAGGAGGAGAATATTATAAAAATGAAAGGAAAAATAATTTACGGGCGATCTGAGGTCGGGAAGGGGATGGGGGTGAGCTTTTAAGGGTAAAAAACGGTTTTTCTCGATTTCCGGCAAAACTAAAAGTCCTATGGAAAAAAGTCAAATGGCAAAGTTGTAGGTAATAAAAAGATCAAAAAAGATCTAAAACTTTTGTATTTACACTTTTTTCACATAACCTCAAAATTTATGTGAAAAATTCAAAAAACCAAGTTTTTGGTTTTTTATTTTTATCTTTTTCAAAAGAAATTTTTTTTTCACGAAATTTTTTGAAAACTTGCCTTTTTATGTCCCAAATACGCTGTAATTTATTTGATTAGAAATATTTATTTTTTCACCTTATTTTGAATTAATATCGAAAAAGCACCCTAATTTTCAATCGAAAATTCACCCGTCAAAATATCAGCTTTTTTCAAAAAGTTGGTATGTTTTCTGTTTGTTGAAATCTCTACTTTCCGATGGTGAAAAAAAAAGTAAATGTTACCTTAGTAAATCTTCTCAGAAAATGCAAAAAATCGAAAAAAACTCGAAATCGAAAATTTTTTTAAACTTATTATATACAATTTTGAGCTATTTATTAAAATTTACACTTTAATTACTCGAAAAACGTAATATTACATGTTACATTGATAAAAAAAAAATTGCAAATCAAAATATACTACTATAATTAACAAACAAATAATAAGTTAATAAAATTAATTTTTAGTAAGACATCTACAATATTTGGAGAAAGTAGTCGAATCAACTTTAAATTATATGCGTTGATGCCTATTTATAACTATTTTTTGATAACTTATATACCTGAGTGACCTACGAAAAATTTTAGCCCATCAAAAGGTATTTCATAGAGAAGTGGGGAAGGGGCTAGGCGGGTCTGGGTCTTACTACATACATACCTACTGTTTCGTAGCAGCTGTAACAACCGTTAGCCTAGCCAGTATTCGAAATACACTACAGTAATAACATCGTTTATAAAAATACACGTGCACGCTGAGTTTCTTTAAGAAAATTATGACAAGTTTACTTAAAAAAAAAAACTAACAAGATTAAAAAATAATAATCTCCTTTATTTTGCACAAACAAATTTAGTTACTCCCATGAAAAAAAAAATTCAAAATACACAAAAGATACATTAAAAATCTATAAAAAAATATATAAAATATTTATCGTAAATATATTTTTAATAACTAACTTTTGGCCGATTTTACATATATATTTTATACATTTCAAATATATTTACGTTATATATTTTATATAGATTTTTAATATATTTTTTATGTTTTTTGAAATTTTTTTTTTCATGAGAGTAACTAAATTTGTTTGTGCAAAATAAAGGAGATTGTTATTTTTTAATCTTGTTTTAATCTTGTTAGTTTTTTTTTTTAAGTAAACTTGTCACAATATTCTTAAAGAAACTCAGCGTGCACGTGTATTTTTATGAACGATGTTGTATACTGTACTGTATTTCGAATACTGGCTAGGCTAACGGTTATTACTGCTGCTACGAAATAGTAGGTATGTATGTAGTAAGACCCAGACCCGCCTAGCCCCTTCCCCACTTCTCTATGAAATACGTTTTGATGGGCTAAAATTTTTCGTATCTCACTCAGGTATATAAGTTATCAAAAAATAGTTATAAATAGGCATCTACGCATATAATTTAAAGAAGATTCGACTACTTTCTCCAAATATTGTAGATGTCTTATTAAATATTAATTTTATTAACTTATTATTTGTTTGTTAATTATAGTAGTATATTTTGATTTGCAATTTTTTTTTTTATCAATGTAACATGTAATCTTACGTTTTTCGAGTAATTAAAGTGTAAATTTTAATAAATAGCTCAAAATTGTATATAATAATTTTAAAAAAATTTTCGAATTCGAGTTTTTTTCGATTTTTTGCATTTTCTGAGAAGATTTACTAAGGTAACATTTACTTTTTTTCACCATCGGAAAGTAAAGATTTCAACGAACAGAAAACATACCAACTTTTTGAAAAAAGCTGATATTTTGACGGGTGAATTTTCGATTGAAAATTAGGGTGCTTTTTCGATATTAATTCAAAATAAGGTGAAAAAATAAATATTTCTAATCAAATAAATTACAGCGTATTTGGGACATAAAAAGGCAAGTTTTCAGAAAATTTCGTGAAAAAAAAATTTCTTTTGAAAAAGATAAAAATAAAAAACCAAAAACTTGGTTTTTTGAATTTTTCACATAAATTTTGAGGTTATGTGAAAAAAGTGTAAATACAAAAGTTTTAGATCTTTTTAGATCTTTTTATTACCTACAACTTTGCCATTTGACTTTTTTCCATAGGACTTTTAGTTTTGCCGGAAATCGAGAAAAACCGTTTTTTACCCTTAAAAGCTCACCCCCATCCCCTTCCCGACCTCGGATCGCCCGTAAATTATTTTTCCTTTCATTTTTATAATATTCTCCTCCTTTTCTAATGGGTTTCATTCTACTATTATTTTTTTTCACTTTTTATTATTTTTAAAGGCTTCTACCCTGGTCTAAAACTGCTGCTTCATTTTGAATAATCGCCTGTTAGCAAATGACTAATTTAATTTTAAATTATTGCAGTTATACTTATTGCTTCTGTTGATAGTTATCAACCAGCCAATTGGCTGGAGCCTTGTGAATAAACCTTTTTTAATATTTTACTATATTTTGTTTTTTTTTTACATGATGTGTAGGTTTTTCGGTGTCATTCAGCTACTGACATTAAGAGCGTCCAACCAGAGGTACATTTTCATTATTTTTCATACAACCGCTCTTACAATATTTTAATAATATTACATAATTATCTTTCTGTAGATATTTTGGAAACACAGATATCTTGGGTGTTATCTAGGTTTCTATTGATAATGATAAAATATATTTATTTTGCAAATAGGTTTTAAGAAAACACTTAGAAGTGTTTACACGTCAATAATTTAAATCAAATCATAAAGAACAACGGCGAGAAAATTGTTGATGAAATTATTAAGATAAAAATATAACCATTTATTAGCTCAAACTTGAGTACAATATAATAATAATATATCACAAAATAAATTGTCAGCATGCAACATTATAATTAAAAAATAATACAAATAAAAAGTTGATATTTATATTGCTTTCTATAAGAGAGAGAGAGAGAGAGACAGACAGAGAAACATGCGCACGCCGCACGGCTTAGTAAGCTATTGTACTATAGCAAAAAGTGTCGTTACAACTTTTCGTGATTTTTTTCCGTCTAGCCCCCTTTCACAACGCGCGATAAGGACCTTCGTTCCAATAAAAATTTTGAAGAAAATATACATTCCAGAGTGTCAATATTCATAGAATGTCATTATAACCCTGGTATATTCTAAGGACTAAGTTTTGTAGATAAACCTTCCTTACTATTTTTCTGTATTTTATCCGTAGGATATGAAAAGTCTTTTGTTAGTACTAGTTGACCACAATAGTTTTGAGGCGCACTTCTCATCGTACTTATTCCATATAAAAGATAAATAAAAGAAAATCGTTCATTGAAAAGCGTACCCAGAAAATAGCTCGTCTGTATCCTTTTTATTAATTGATCGATTAGGTGCGTCGCCGACGCGTTGTCGCGTCTGTCTGGCGTCAGCTGATGACGTCACGGAGGAAACTTGGCTTTGTTGCCTACTAAGACAAACACATGAGTTGTTGCCACGGATTAGAGGAGGCTTGACCTCATTGGGAACGTCTTGTGTACTCGTACACAAATGTTTGAATAGATGTATGTTTTAAGCTATAACGTGTATTTTTCACATCACGCTACAAAAAGGTCTAGAAGTGCTATGTTGGAAAACAGCAGATTCTGAAATAAATTTTGCTTCATTAGCGTACTTAATTATTGGTAATAATCAAATTTGATTTACCTATATACAAATTAGTGATAAGATAAAGACTTATTACAGTTCAAATAGGAATACTTGTAATACTTGTAGTCTGTGTCTATGTCTGAGTATGGTTTCCGCACTTAGTCCTATGCGGACCATTGTACGTGGGCCATAGCGGCCAAAAATTTGAATAATTCATTTAGAACTAGCGTTGAAAAAAACAGGGAATATTCCCGTTTCTTTCAAATACTGTTGTTTTATTCAATGTAACATTCGAAACTTTCAAGAAATTTATAAATTATAAATTTCATGTATTTTTCCAAAAAAACCGAAAAAAACGGAAAAATATGAAAAGAACCGAAAACTTCATGTTTGTTTTTTTCAAATGCGTACTTTTTTTTAAAATTAATGTAAACTATCGCTTGACTGCGGTCCTACCTGATGGTAAGCAGTGACGCAATCTGATGGTGAGGCGCACTAGTTTATGAGGCTTATGTCCAACAGTGGACACAAGTCATTATAGCGAGAGGAAACTTATGTCCAACAGTGGACATCAGTCATTACAACGCCTAAATGGCGATACTTTGGGGAGGCTTATGTCCAACAGTGGGCATCAGTCATTATAACGCCTAAATGGTGAAACTTGGGGGAAGCTTATGTCCAACAGTGGGCATCGATCATTACAGCGCCTAAATGGCGACACTTGGGGAGTCTTATGATCAACTGTGGGCATAGGTCATTATAGTACGGGGAGGCCTATGTCCAACAGTGGGCATCAATCATTATAGTGCCTAAATGGCGACTCTTGGGGAGGCTTATGCCCAACAGTGGGCATAGGTCATTATAGTGAGAGGAGGCCTATGTCCAACAGTGGGCATCAATCATTATAACGTCTAGGTGGTGAAACCAGGGGGAGGCTTATGCCCAACAGTGGGCATAGGTCATTATCGCGAGGAGGCATATGTCCAACTGTGGGCATCAATTATTATAACGCCTACGTGGTGACACTAGGGGGAGGCTTATGCCCAACAGTGGGCATAGGTCATTATCGCGAGGAGGCATATGACCAACAGTGGGCATCAATTATTGTAACGCCTACGTGGTGACACTAGGGGGAGGCTTATGCCCAACAGTGGGCATAGGTCATTATCGCGAGGAGGCATATGACCAACAGTGGGCATCAATTATTGTAACGCCTACGTGGTGACACTAGGGGGAGGCTTATGCCCAACAGTGGGCAAAGGTCATTATCGCGAGAGGAGGCCTATGTCCAACAGTGGGCATCAATTATTATAACGCCTACATGGTGACACTTGGGGGAGGCTTATGCCCAACAGTGGGCAAAGGTCATTATCGCGAGAGGAGGCCTATGTGCAACAGTGGGCATCAATTATTATAACGCCTACGTGGTGACACTAGGGGGAGGCTTATGCCCAACAGTGGGCATGGGTCATTATAGTGAGGGGGATGCTTATGTCCAACAGCGGGCATAGGTCATTATAGCGAGGGGAGACTTATGTCCAACTATGGGCATCTGTATTTTAGCGCCTAATGGCGACACTCGGGGGAGGCTTATGTCCAACAGTGGGCATGGGTCATTATAGCGAGGGGGAGGCCTACGTCCAACAGTGGACAGCAGTCATTAAAGCCCTAAATGGCGATACTTGAGAGAGGCTTGTGTCCAACAGTGGGCACCGATCATTATGGTGACACTTGGGGGAGGCTTGTGGGAGCTCGATTCTGATAAAGCTGACGACAGTGAAATCGAGATTTTGGCTGAGGAAAGCTAGATCATTTGTATAGTGGGTGAAAATGTACCACTCGTACATTTTCGCCCACTGTAAATATATATAAGGGATATTATTGAGGATTTTCGAAATAAACCACAAATTGTTTCTCTGAAAACAAAGATTTGTTTATTCAACATGCTTTTACAGTATTATGTAATAAATTATCGTTTAACTAAAGTTACACTTTTATCTCACCTGAAAACAAAGAAACGACATTAAAGTTCACTAATATCGCCTCCTCAATTATATCCCTTTAATTATCTCTCTACAAGTTTTTATAACAATAAAATGCACATATAATCTAAACATCATCTGTCATTGAATGATACGTCACCCCGTATCCACAGCTTAAAAATTAAAAAATTAAATGTCATTTCCAAGGAGGTCATTTCATTACATCTCCCCCCCATAGGAACGAAAATTCTAAATAATATAATACAAACAATGCACCTGCAAGCTATCTTTATACCTATTCGTTTTCTTCTACTTCATCTTCTGCCGTAACAGGTTGTAATTTTGTTATGTGGAATAAAGTTGATTCTGTTTTTCTGTTGCCAGTGTCAATCTTATAAATGGAGTTCGATATTTTCTCTATTATCTTGAAAGGGCCTATTTTTAATTCGTCTAATTTTTTCCTGTTCAGTCTATTTCCATTTTCTACATATACACTGTCTCCTATCTCGAACTCTTGTATTTTCCTATTTCTATTAAATATTTTCTTGTTGTACTTGTGAGATTTTATTGTATTCTCTAATGCTAATCTTCTATCAGCAATCCACTTGTCTTCCTTTTCTATTGTTTTAATTTCATTTGGTAAAATACTGACATTTGTACCATCCAGTAAATATTTTGGTGCAAAACCTGTAACAGAATGGTCTGTTTCATTATATTTCTGTACACATTCTCTTGCTACTGTTGTCCATGTTCTCTTATTATTTTTCTCATTTATTTTACATCTTATTTTATTTACTATTGTTTGGTTTAATCTTTCGTTCAAGCCGTTCGAAAATGGCGTATTCACAGCTGTAAATATTAGTTTGATGTTATTCTCCTGCAAATACTGTTTAAATTCTTTTGAATTGATGCCTGGATATTGGTCTGTCAGAATTATTCCAATCTCATCTGTCTCGAGTACTTTCTTTGTTAGTTTTATAAAGTCACTTGCGTTCTGTGTTTTTGAAGTCACAATAAACGCATATCTTGTGTAGTGGTCTACTAAAAGGTGTAAGTATTTTTTTGTTGACCTAGATCCTCCAAAGCCACCTATAGTATCCATTGACATTATCTCAAATGGTTTTGTTGCTGGTCCCAGTTGTGACATTAACCCAAATTTTCCTTGACATCTTGATTTATTTTTTATGCATATTTCGCATGTTTTACAAATATTTATGATATTTTTTGTTAGGTTTTTAGCTGTATATAGTGGACTTATTTTTTTCTGTAATTGTCTGATTCCAATATGGTATAAATCTTCATGCACCTTTTTTATAATTTTTTTACTAAATTCTTCTGAGAGTATAATCTTTTCAAGTTTCTTTATTTTTTTATAATAGATTTTATTTTTGTGTAGTAGATTTTGTTTCTTTTCTTTTATTGTTTCATTTTTTTCTTGGTCTTCAACTATATCTTTTATTTGTATTAAATTAACTATTTTTAATAGTTCCTCCTTGTTATCTTCTGATTCTAATACAGGGTTTCGGCTCAAACAGTCTGCTTCTATATTTTCTTTACCAGGTATATATTTTACTGTAAAGTCATATTGAGATAGGTAATACGTGAGGTCACCCAATTCTTCATCTGTCCTGCATTTAATATTCATGTTCTCTAGAGGTTTGTGGTCTGAGTAAATAGTGAAATGTTTTCCAATTAGCCAGTGTTGCCAGTATTTTACTGCTTCTTTCATAGCAATACATTCCAAATATATGGCCTTTTTTCGTTTTTGAGATTCGTTTAGTTTTTTTGAAAAATATGCCACCGGTTTATCTTTACCGTCTAGTTGAGTCTGTTTTAATATTGCCCCGATACCCTCTAAAGATGCATCTGTAAAGATCTTTATTGGTAAGTCTTTGTCGAATATTTCCAACACAGGTTGAGAACATAAATATCTTTTTATTTGATTAAATGATTCTTCACACTTCTCTGACCACACAAACTTTTCATTTTTTCTTAATAAATTATGTAATGGGTCTAAAATAATTGCACTTCTTGGTATGTATTCATGGTAGAAGTTAATTTTTCCCAAAAATTGTCTGACATTCTTTTGTGTCTTAGGAGTTGGAAAATGTCTTATCGAGATCAAATTGTCTTTTAGTGGTCTTACCGAATTGTTCTGAATTACATGGCCGAGGTACTTTACTGAGCCTTCTTGTATTATTGCCTCTAATACATTTCTTATGTGTTTTATATGTTCTTCAAAGGTGTTCGAGTATATCAGAATATCATCAATATAGTTTACGGAGTATCCTGTGAGATTGTGCTTTCTTAGAATATTGCTTAAAATTCTCTGGAAAATTGCTGGTGATGTTTTCAAGCCAAAGGGAAGGCAGGTCCACTGGAAGTGGCCATCTTGTGTGACAAATCCTGTTTTATGTCTGTCTTCCACCCGTAATGGTATCGCCCAGAATGCTGAATTTATATCCAGTGTAGTAAAATACTTACAATTTCTAGTTTTAACAATCAAATCATCTATTAACGGAAAAGGTTGAGCTTGGGGAACAACAATTTTATTTAGTTCTCTGAAATCTATACACAAGCGGGATTTCCTATTTTCACCCTTTTTAAATGCCAATGTCACTGGAGCAGCGAAAGGACTGTAGGATTCTTCTATTAAATTATTCTTTAGTAACATGGATATTTGCTTTTCAATTTCTAATTTATCTTCTATTGTACATCTGTATGGTCTTTTACTACAGTATCTATTTACTAGTAAATCTATGTGAGCTTCATAATCTCTAACTGTTCCTATATCATACTTGTCCTTTGCAAAAATTGTTTTATATTCCTTTATTATTTTCTCGATCTCAATTTTCTTTTCATTATCTAAATGGTCTGTCATACTTACAAACTCTTCTGTTTCTATATGTTCATTAAAATTTATTGCTAATGTTTTTATATTCTTTTCTTCATTTCTGTTATCTTTAGACATTTCATCTATTTTATTTGTTCTTATCTTTTGTTCTATCCGCAAGTCCTCGTTTTGGGTTAGTCTGAATTTCTTTATCATATCCAATCCGATTATAAAATCATCAAAATATTCATTTTCTACTATGTATACATCCACCTCTTCTTCTAAATCAAATATTTTTATTTTTATTGTTATCAAGCCATCTGTTTTTTTCACACCATTAACCGTTTTCATATATGCTATATTCTCATTGTCCTTTTTTTCTTTTATTTTAATCAGTCTTGAATTTATTAAAGAGATCTGTGAGCCTGAATCATAAATGCCGCTCACTTCTAGTTTATTTTCTAATAAGAGCTTGATTTTGATTAATGGTGTACTTACTCGTTTTTTTTCTCAGTATTTATATCTACTTCAATAATGGAGTTGTTATTTACATTTCTGGGTTTAAAAACTTTTTCAGATTCATTTTTATTTTTCTTGAACCAACATGACTCTTCCGGATGATATCTAATTCCTTTGTTCAAAGATTCACAAGTGTTACATGGCTTCTTCTCATTAGTTTTATTTTTATAAAGGAATGTACAACTCTTTATTGTACTTGAGTTTTTCTTGTACATCATACCTTCATATTTTCTTATCTCATTGAACAAATCAGTAGTGTCATTGAGTTCATCTCTGTTTAACCTATTTAAGATAAACCCAGGTAAACCTGTTGCAATAAGATCTATCATTGTTTTGGAGTCTATCGATTTGTTTATGCCTAGCATTAGCCTTTCTTTTCTAATAGCGTAATCAATTAGTAGTCCTTCTTTATATCTAAATGCGAGAGCATATGTAACTATGTCCCATCTTCGGTTTTTAAAAGTTTCTAAAAATTTGTTTTTCCATTCATTCCATTCAGCCTTTATTGTTAGTTTTATGGCCATCGAGCTATACCAATCCAAACAAGATTTTTCTAAAAATAATCTCAATATATCTATTTTTGTTTCATCTTTTGATATATTAAAGCGCTCACACTCCTTTTCAAAATTCTCAATCCATTGCATTGCATTAGGGTTCTTGCTTGTGAATTTATCAATAATAAATTTCTCTGAAATATGTTTTAGGTTATGTTGATTTTCTTTCTTTGTAGTAGTTTCTATTAATTTTTCCAAGATATGTTGGAAATTGTCGTTTATGTCTATTGGTTGTTTTGTGCTCATTTCTTCTAAATATTGATCTAAAAATTGCATATTACCTTCCTCATCTCTATATGTTTTCTTAAGATCTTCATCCAATTTTATCCATATTTTTCTACTTTGATATCTTTTTTTTATACTATTTTTTATTTTTGAGAAAGTATTCATTTTGACAATATATGTATGATGAATCACCGGCTTCAGCTCATCAGGTAAAACATAACATTTTCCTTCTTCTGTAGATATTGAGGTTATGGCTAATACATTTGATTTGCCATCATTTGAAGCTATCATCGTAAACTCAAATTGCAGCCGGTCCATCTTCTTTTAGTTAACAAAAATGTCGTTTTATAAGGTATATTATTGAGGATTTTCGAAATAAACCACAAATTGTTTCTCTGAAAACAAAGATTTGTTTATTCAACATGCTTTTACAGTATTATGTAATAAATTATCGTTTAACTAAAGTTACACTTTTATCTCACCTGAAAACAAAGAAACGACATTAAAGTTCACTAATATCGCCTCCTCAATTATATCCCTTTAATTATCTCTCTACAAGTTTTTATAACAATAAAATGCACATATAATCTAAACATCATCTGTCATTGAATGATACGTCCACGGAAATACGTCACCCCGTATCCACAGCTTAAAATTTAAAAAATGAAATGTCATTTCCAAGGAGGTCATTTCATTACATATATTTCAATTTCAATAAAACTCGTTTTTTTTTTCCATTTTTCATGAAATTAACCGAAACAATGAATAAAACATTCGAAATAATTTTCAACGCTATTTAGAACTGTAAACTAACTTTGATATGATAAAAAAGAAATTGATTGCTAGAAATGAACTCCTTGTCACAGAGCTAACGAAATTCATTACAATTTAGCCAAATCACGCTAAACTAGCTGTCGAACCTCGACATTCAATAAAATCAAACCAAATTAGTTTTATATTCGAATGCAATTTTTGGTAAAAAGTCGACAGTTCCATTTGTTGCTGATATAGACACCGACGGATGCAAATACGTAGACGTAGTCCATATTAGTTAGTAACATAAAGACCCTATAAAGCTACTAGCTTTTGCCCGCGACTTCGTCCACGTACATAAAATATAGCCTATGACACTTAGGAATAAAGCAGCTATCTATCGGTGAAAAAAAAATTAGCAATCGGATCAGCACTTCCAGAGATTACCTCCTACAAACAAAAAACAAACTTTACCTCTTTATAATATTAGTGTAGATTGTTAGTAGGTACATACAAAGACAATCACAAAGCGGCACCACAAACTGGTGACAATTTATTGATTTATAAATCTGAATATTCTATCGAGGTAAGTAGGCAAGTAGGTAAAGTAGGGTAAACTCAAACGCATGTCACTCGAACTACGAAAACCATTTAACACTAAAGATGAAAATTGCGCAGTGAATTAGCGACACAGACACTGTCAGCCTTACCGCCGTCCTTACAAGCTTAATAACATGATATGATACAATGTTAACCCAATGGAGTGGATAATTAAATTGCTATTAATTATTAATATGTTGATCACTTATTGTTCATACGAGACAGCGTTTTGATTTGTGGTTATTTATTTTGTCATTTAAACATTCAATATATTCTGTGGATACAAATGTACAAACTTCATTGGTAGTTATATTTACGAGTCATTTGGGGTTGAAACGCACAAAACGTGGAGTTTGAGTGCTCTCTAGATGCCTTGTGGATATTTCTTGCGACCCAAGGGCTGGCTTTTACCTTGGACAGAAGATAAACATTGCCATATAATGTGGTAAAGCCGCCAGTCTCCTGAGTACAATTACCAGTCGACAGCGATGCGGAGGAATTTTTCGAATTAGTTATCATTAGTTAAGTATTTTTATGTTTTTTTGTATTTTGTATGTTAGTTAAATATTTTAAAAGAATGTTAATAATATGTAGCAAATTAATTCTCGTGGGTATATTCAAATCTTACTCAAAATGGTTTTCATATCATCGTGCATGGCGTCGGACCGCGAGAGAAGTGGTGGTGCGGGACTCGACCGAGACATGACCACAACACTCTGTCAAGAGTGTACGACTAAGAAGAAGATCATCGTCCTGCTATCACTAGCCATCAACATATCGTTTTCTGCCATGCATTGATTATATATTATGTATTTGGTTTGTTAATTTTTCGCTAACATTAAAGTTTCAGTTGCAACTGTTCGTTAAAATTATTCCCTCTTTATGAACATTTTAGTATTGAATAACAGACAAAAGAATATCAACCAGTAACATTGTAATATTGGAAATTTTGTAAACCTCAATATTTTTTTAAAGAATAACCGTGCAGTTTCTTGTCAGGTCTTCTCCATAGGACACGACCAAATCGAACCGTGCACTAGCTTCTAGAATAACCGATAAAAACTTTAATGAACAACATGGGTTTGCTTATTTCTTCGTGATGAATGTCCTTTCTTTAAATTATGATTGATTAGTACTACTGTAACATGTCTTCGGCAAAACTGTCAGACTCCATAAATGTGCTAAAAAAGCTGTGGTGAATCATGGATAGTCTGAAGTCTGAATAAAGTCGACCTTCCACTGCAGCACAGCTAAGTAGGAGAGTTTGCCACGATTGGATGATTTCCCAGAAAAGAAAAGGCTTGGCTTTTCAATTATTATTAGCCTATTACGCGATGATCTCGCAGAGCGAAACTATGTACATGCTCGTGTAGTTTTAGCTTCGGTGTCTTGATTGGAAGACACTACCACTACGTAGCGGTTAACCATTGGGCAGGGCAGAACAGATGGTCGAATAGGGGCTGAAAGGTTCTGAAGACGCAGTCTTGGAAGGCATACCAAGTTGAACCGATGACCTGGTGTGGGTCGCGAGAATCCGATAGGCACAAGATGCACAATACTGGCACTTGGAGGGGGAGCTGTGTCCAACAGTGGACGTCTATCGGTATAAAAGATAATGAAGCAGCGGTTTTTTTTAATTCAATAGACACGAAACGCACAATACCGGTTGACATGGCGTCACTTTCTGTGTCCAACAGTGAACGTTTTTCGGCTGAAAAGATGATGATGATGATGATGATGAAGCAGGGGTTTTTGACAGACTCACAATCGGACGTGTCTATATTGTTGTGCATTCCAATCAGGAGATCGAAGCTTTCACCATGGTCTGCCGTGGAGAAACACCTTTACGGCAATAGGCTGGCCTATTGTCGTTTATAGGTCTTAACACTGAAGTCGGTCGTGCTTTTTTTTTGTAAAAAAAAAACATATTTTACACTTTTTAGTTGTAGTACCCCTCATCCAAACTTAAATACCTTTCACCTTTCGGCTCTATCATCAGATCAGTTTGATAGTGCCTTATAGTCAGAGTGCATCTCATAACAATTTTTTTTCTTCTTACCGTATCGATGGCAAAATTAGTTAAATTCCTTCTAATAATCCCAAACACGGCTAGAATATATTGATTTATTACAGCATTCCGGTGTCTACCTTCCGGCTTTATCATCAGATGAGTTCGATGTATCCCTTCCCTTTCTTCCTTCAGTCAGTCATCGACTACACGTATAAACAAAGCAATTTTACAAGTTACGAAAATTCTGCTGTGATCCTATGAAAAGTCCCGTTCCTTATCTTCGAAGTCATCAAAACAATATTTAGAACCACTTATTCTGAAGTATATAATATAACCTTTCAAAAAATTAAAAGCGGTCCATAATTTACCGATAAATCGGTAAACATACATAAAAAAATATTTACAGCCAATCATAACCTCCTACTTTTTGAAGTCGGTTAAAAAACGATGGCGTTAACCACAACACAGACAAGAAAATATTTCCATAATAGTTCAATGACGAACAATGACACAATACTTGCAAAACATTACATAGAAGCTATGGCTGTTTCTCTGATCAGCGGGCCTATTACGACCGTTTTAAAATCCAGTCAGTTTCCAGGCAAGTCAGTTTACGGCCGTAAACTGCCTTGTTCTTTTTCGTATTATGACGTACGTTATTCTGACTGGAATCATCCTGGACAGTTGTCTGTGGCTGATTTGCACTGCTTTGAAAGATGGCGTTCGAAAACATAAAAATAAAGGTTACCGGTATTTACGGTTTTTAAATTTTTGTATGAAATATTGTTTATTGATGAAATTAATGTAATTTTATAACAGAAATCTAAATTAACAACGAGTTTAAAAACGAATTATGTGTTATTTCCGTAAATACAATGTCATAAAATGGAAAATAGAGCATTGTCTCATATATTTCATTTCTGAACGTACTAGGATAACTCCTAACCCGGCAAAAACAAAATTAACCCCGTGTTCCGAATTGCGTCAAAAGCGATTATATTGCGAATCCGACCAACGCGCAAAGTCACAAATAGTACTTGATAGTCCTTATATTTTGTGACTATTACATTTGGTCGGATTTGCGATATAATCGCTTTAGACGTAATTCGGAACTAAGGGTAAGCGTGTGTACGTACCTACTTGAACAAAACTTTTTAACAAAAATATGTTAGCTTGGCGATCGCTGTGCTGTGTAAGGGTGATATCATCGGATTGGCATCCCGGTTAGCGATGGAGTTGGAGTGCTGGGTGACGTCACGGGATCGGCATGGTGGTCGCCGCGGTGGCGGTGTTGAAGTGCTGCGCCACCCTGAGCCCAGACGTAAACATCCGATAACCTACGGTGTGGTGGACTGGCCCCTGTTAGGAGGCGGTGACGGTAGCAGGCAGTACCCTTCGGCTACCGAGCCCTCGGGACAGTTCAACCCGATTTTTGGGGTACGTTGCTTGTTGCGCTGGTCTCGTACGCCACCACGCACCCCTGAATGCGTACGTTTTCGACTAAGGGGGAACGTAGCAGCACCTCACAGCGGGTATCGAAGAGGATCAATAAAACACGTTTCCGACGAAAAGGTTCCTAGGGGTTCGGCTATATACCCCGAAACTTTACGTCCGCGGGAACCATGATTTTTAGACTTATTTTTTTACTTTTAGTTTCGCTTCAGCCGAGCCCTTTCGGATGCCATATTTATTTATTTTTTTCACATAATATATACAATATGCACATCAAAATACTCGTTATGATGTCTACTTTCATATAAAACAATAATCTTTTGCATAACTTAACACATAAAAAAGTTTCTAGAACAAAAACTGCAAAAGATACAATGTCGGTCATATTCTGAAACACAAATCTTTCAATTTCTCACCCAATATTATACCCATTGTCAATCTAACTGCTATATTATCATTTTTTAGGTAAGTTTTAACTAAAAATACAGTAATGGTGAGAATTGAACACAAAACAAAAAAGGTAAACATCAGTTTACAATTACGTAATCGGGATCGCGAACATTGCAAACTTCGATCATTTCTAAAACTATAAACTCATCACTTTCGAGAAATTCGAAGATTATCAACTCATCACACATATTTAACTATCAAATAGATTCAAATATAATAAAAAGTCAAAACAATTCACTTTAAGTTACTAGAAACTGGCTTAAACTGACTGGCTTGTTTGTCACAATTTTTGACACTTTAGCAAGCTACATAATGTCAGTTGGACGCTCATAATACGGAATTCCCAGCCAATATCCGTGCAGAAGACGGTCAAGTGTCACGTGACTACTGACTGGCTGGCAATAAGATGTCATAATACGGATAAGCAAGTCAGTTCATTTTACGGCGTAAATTGACTGGAATTAAGAGGTTGTAATAGGCCCGCAGAAAAGCAGATACGCATGCATGAGATGTAGATATTCAAAGTAGATGTTAACATATTCAAAATTGAATAAAAGAAATAGACTTTGTGTCGGCCGTTGACGTCCAATAGGTAGATATGGGCACATTATCAATACAGCTGTCAATCTGCTATTCAGATCGTTGTACTGTAACAAATAAGTTACTTTCTATTTTCATGCTGAAATATTTGTCAAAGGTATTTTGCATATCGTTCATCGAAAATTCAAAACAATTTAACTGTCTTTTTAGTGTTCCGTACCCAAAGGGTAAAAACGGGACTCTATCACTAAGACTTCGCTGTCTGTCCGTCTGTCTATCACCAGACTGTATCTCAAGAACCGCGAGAGCAAGACACTTGAAATTTTCACAAATTATGTATTTTTATTGCCGCCATAACAACAAATGCTAAAAACAAAATAAAATACTCGTAAATATTTAAGAGGGCTCCCAAACAACAAACGCGATTTTTTTGCCGTTTTTTTCTACGGACGGTACAGAACCCTGCGTGCGCGAGTCCGACTCCCACTTGCCCAGTTTTGAGTTTTACTATATTTATGCAAAATAAATAACAATATATGTATCTACCTAAGAATCTTAAATATTAGACTCTGGCCAACAAAAGATGGCACAACAAAAAGGAGGCCAAAAATCTGAAGCTGTTCACCCTGGCTGTTAGGTGCAACGGTGTTGATACTTTTGATTATTCATGAAAATAATGTATGAGAAGCAGTAACAAGAACTCCGGGAGGGAATACAAGTTATTAAATAAACGTTTCTTAGCTTTTTAAGGTTCCGTACCTCAAAAGAAAAAAACGGAACCCTTGTAGGATCACTTTGTTGTCCATCCATCCGTCCGTCTGTCTGTCTGTCTGCCAAGATCCTTTATCTCGAGAACGCGTTGAGGTATGGAGTTGAAATTAAAGCCATATACTCAAGTCTGCGGTTCCTTTAAGCTGTGAAAAAATCAAGCTTCAAAGTTAACGAATAAAAAAGATACGGCCGTTTATGTCGCAAAAAAACGTATATTTTGATATTCTCAGTATGTACTGTACATGAAGTTTAAATAAATAAAAAATTCTAGCAAAATTGTAGAGATCCAATCCGAAGGAGAGGCTATTGTAGAGCGATCGTCAATCAAGTGGGATTCAGAGCTGCCGAAACACAGCTCTTAGGAGCAATTTCCTCAAAACTAAACATTGATTTGTTCATTGAGTCTAAAGCTGCTAGGAAACTCGACATACTTGCAAAGAGCAGACGATACTTTACACCAGGACAGTTTCTAATGTCAAAGCACTGGTCCGATCGTGTGTGGAGTACTGCAGCCACATATGGGCGGTGAAATAAGGTGCCTTTCCATAAGCACTCCCCTAAAATCTTTAAAGTTAAATAAAACAAATTGTGTGGGATACATCATAGAATTTTTTTATTTATAAAAAAGCCAATCGATACTAATATGTATGAAATATAATATCGTTAAAGGTCTGCCGCAGCTTCGCTGGATAGCGGCTTATTGTCGATATCTTCTAAAAAGTATAATTCACCGTAAGTTATATTGCAATTTGTTATTTAAAGTCAAAAAGTATCAAGTTTTTACAATACTGATATTAAAAAACTAACCTAGAAAGGAAATTATTGGATCTTTTTACGTCTTTAAATGTATCAATCATACTAAATAGAAGCCTCTTCATCAAACTGGTGATTGTTTTCTATATAATTTCAAGCAAATCAAGTAAAATAAGATGCACGTAAACATAAAATGAGTGAGTATGTACGAATCGTCAAGAACACAATTTTTTAAATAAGTACTGTCACGTACAAAGTTTGATAAATAATTCGATGACATCTTTCGATGGCCAAACTCTAACTACCGATTTATAGACGTCGAATAGTAGTTTCACGTAAGAATTCCCTTTGCCGTAATGTAATACGGAAAAACAGTGTTACTATGTTTTAAGGGAGATTAACTGATATTTCGTTACTTTTAACAAATGCCTTCTAATTGCCTTTTTTTTTCTTTTGGGCACTTTAAATCTATTTAGACTAATATTATAATAATACAATAATAATAATATAATGAAGGACGGGACGGTTGACGTGTGTCGGGCATGCCACCGTCCGGGTGAGTCTATCAGACATATTATCTCTGGTTGTTCTCGTTTGGCTAACGGCGAGTATTTGCACAGACATAACCAAGTAGCCAGGATTATCCACCAGCAACTTGCTTTGAAGTACAACCTAGTGGATTTAGAGGTACCGTATTACAAATTTACAAGTATGTGCCCGACCCAGTTCTCGAAAATGACCATGTCACTTTGTACTGGGATCGGTCTATCATTACTGACCGGACTATTGTAGCCAAACAGCCGGATATAGTGGTGATAGACCGATCAGCGCGCCGTGCAATTTTAGTCGATATCACCATCCCGCATGACGAGAATCTCGTGAAAGCTGAGAAAGAGAAACAAATGAAATATCTCGACTTAGCACACGAGGTTGTCGACATGTGGAGTGTGGCCTCGGCTGTCATTGTGCCGATTGTCGTAACTGCCAATGTTCTTATTGCCAAAAGCTTCGACGACCATCTGTCGAAGCTGTCGTTGCGCGGTTGGATCAAGGGCCAGATACAAAAGGCAGTACTCCTCGATACGGCTCGCATTGTGAGGAAGTTCCTGTCTCTGGAGCCCTAACCACCGGTAGCTTGGACCCTGCTTCCGACATCGGTGGACTACTGTTTTTATATTTTTAAATGTTTTTTTTATATATGTTTGTTATGAAAAATATTTAAAAATATCAAAAGTATGTACTATACGAAAAATAAAGGAGATAATAATAATAATAATATATATTTTTTTAAGGAATATTTAAAAATGTAATTAATATGTTGAAATGAACAATAAAGGAATAATAATATAATATAAGGAGGTAAAGTTGGTTTTTATTTTTATTATTTTGTTTGTAGGAGGTAATCTCTGGAAGTACTGGTCCGATTGCTATAATTTTTTCACTGATAGAAAGCTACTTTATTCCTGAGTGACATAGGCTATATTTTATCTACGCGGACAAAGCTGCGGGCAAAGGCTAGTTTTGGAATAAAGTATACAACGCTGGGCTCCATTTTGATTGTGTTACAATTCTTTCAATTACCGAAGACGCCTCGCCACAATATCATACCTCTCCATTAACACCTCCATTTTAAACCTGCTTTTTTTAAAATAAAATCCTATTCCTCTCATAATTCTCTATAAAGTATTGTGGAAGCAGACGTTTGTTCGAATTATTTAACGCCCTTTTTTCTGGTAAGTCATATGACGAGTGACTAAAATATTCGGTTAAAAAAATCTTATAATTGATAATTGGGACGTTCGGAATTAACCCCTCGAGCGCCGATTGTACATACGTCTGTACAACTTGGATGTCCTTGAAAAATGCTTAATTTTCGTGTTTTCCCCAAATTTGTATAAACATTTTTTCATTTGGCCGAAAATTTTGATTTCTAAACATATTCTTGTAAATATATTATTTTATTTGTTTTTACTAAAAAATACCAAAAAAAGTTTTTTTTTTAATTTTTTATTATTTTTTTGGTGATTTACGTGAACAGTGCAATTTTCCGGGTCAATGAATCCCTGGCGCTCGAGGGTTTAATGATTTCAGTTATTGCAAACCTGAAGTGACAGTTTGACACCTATAGGTATGTATGTAGAAAACAAACATTTCGATGGTTTTAATCAAAATGATGACATAGAGACTACGTGAACAATGGATCAATCCGTTCTTTGGCTGAAGAATTTTTATTAGTATTGTCATTTTACTTTGCAATATTTACCAGTTTTCTAAATAACCCGCATGTCAGTGATGTGGAAGAGTGTTATGACGATTATGTTCTTGTTTTTTTTTTTTTATTATTATTGATAGGCTCGCGTTTGACCACTATCTCACCTGATGGTAAGTGATGATGTGGCCGACGATGGAGCACGCTTTGTTTTCTTTACATGTATACGTAGTTGAGTTAAAAAAGTTACATAAATAATTCTGAACTACTCCAACGAACAGCCCTAAAGCTGAATAGTGTCGACAATTATCAGGTTAGTATTCGTATAATATTCGGATCCTCCCTCGCAAAAGTTGTCTAATCAAGTATTCACGGGCATTCCAGCTGGTCCCGAAAGGCGTCTGCGCCGAACATCGTCATCCAATATGTAGGAGCGTCCCAACTTTAGGTAACACGACCTAATTTTATTTGCATTACTTGCGGTTATATCATTTTAATGTTACCGTTTTACATAATATATGAGGATGAATTAGGTAGTTCTTTCCTAACGCAATAAAATTGCAAATCAAAAGAAAAATTGTCAAGTAAAAATTTTCTTATGCCTGATTTTTTTTAATAGTCATCTTACTGATACCTAGCTAAAAACTAAATATAGCGGTGTGACGTATGCAAAAGCTACCACGCCGACTTTGAGTTGAAAAATATCTAGTTATTGAAAAGTCAGCACGTAGTGATGTCAATACGCGGGTCAATATCTAAAACTATTTTAGTCGGTATGTCCTACTCATTTTTTAAATCAATAAATGGTAGTTGACAAAAAACCGCACTCAGGCCACAAAAAAACGCTAGAAGCGGCAACAAAAAATAGCTAGAAGCGGCCGCAAAAAATAGCTGAAGCGCACGACTCCTTGTGTCCGGAGAAGCTTGAAGCCGTTTCAAGCGTTTGTGGCGCCACCGCCGCACTCGAGCCACAAAAAAAGGCCGCCTCAAAAAGAAGCTTGAAGCGGCGTTTTTTTGTGGCCCGTGTGCGGGGTTGTGATTCATAACTGAATCATTTTGTAAAAAAAATCTCGAGCTTGTAATGAGAGTGGGGCGAGAGGGTGTGTCGGACTTTTACTGACTAAGACCCACCTGTGTTTCTTCAATCGTTGTTTAAGTTCCACAGCGATAGTTCTTTCGAACACTCCTTCCGCCCTGGTAAGGATAATAGTTTATCAAAGTTTTTTACTGATGCTGCTATTCAGACAATCTCTAATAGGAACTAATTCTTTAATGAAACTTATTACACAGCCATTTCTAGAACGTTTGAACATTTTCAACGCTTTTGCTGGCCATTTCAGCCGAAAGACGTCCACTGTTAGACATAGGAGTCCCTCAAGTGTCGCCGTAATGACCGGTCCTGTGCATCTCGCATCCGTCCAACAAAATCATCATCATCAGCCTTTTTAATGTTCCCACTGCCGGGACTCAGGCCTTCTCTCTAGGAGAGAGAACGGGCCGTAATCCACCACGCGGGCCCAGTGCCCGCCATATTATTTTCTAATACCTGCTGCGAAGCCTATAAACCACTAGTAGAAGGCAAAGCTAATAAAACATCATGAAAACAACATGATAAACTAACAAACAATCTAGAATTAAAAACAATGTTTGAAGAATACGAAGAACAATTACTGTCATCGAACTATTTCAAACACAAGTTTTAAATTAAAATACCGTGTGAAGTTGTAAACTTTTTTAGAGATCATGTAAACTGTGCGCGGACTTGCGGACAGTGAGCAATGGGTAGCTCGCTGTCCGACCGTCCGGTAACTGTCCGGACCAAGCCCAAGTCGTCGACGGCGCGCACTGTTCCCGCGCGCCTCAAGGAGTTTTCAGCAACAGCAGGGGCCCAGCCGGGTCGAAGCCTACTGGGGCCAGGGTTATCCGAAAGGGCGCTCGAGCCCCGGTATGAAGGCTTGAAGGAACGGGATAGGTTTATCATTCAGTAAGAGTCTGACACTATCTCCCGCCCCGCCTAAGAGCGGGGGTTGTCATTGGATGATTTATCCCATCGAAAAAAAAAAACATGTAAACTGTAATCGGTTTACAATATTACGAGAGTTTGTAACCCGACTAAGATTTATTCACTGGGTGTTTGAGTTGTCCGACGACATAACCATAGACAAAACAGGAGACGACAGTATTGTCAGTCATATATCATTTGGTTAATATCGTGTATCAATAAAAGGTCGCAGGTCCCAGCTGCTGCATGCCTGCCCATCCATCCTGAGGATACAGTACACTAAAGCATTCTGCAAGCTCTGCATACCGCACGTGCTACAAAGCCACCCATCGGCCACATTCCAACCGTTTGTCTGTAATGTCACGCATTCTGGTACCAAAGGACTAGATCATATTTGGAAACGCCATCCAATTGATAAGGGAAATGTTTGAGAAATGCGTTTTAAAAATTTACTATAGGTAAGTTTATTGCATGTAGCGGAGATGAGAATGTTGAGATGGATATGTGGTGTGACGAGAATGGATAAAGTGAGAAATGAGTATATTAGAGGAAGTTTGAAGGTGGCGCCAGTGACTGAAAAGTTGATAATCGGTTGTCTTGGTATGGTCATGTAAAGAGGAGGGATGAAGCGCATATTACTAAAAGAGTTCTGTGTATACATGTACATGGATGGAGAGGGAGAGGAAGGCCGAAAAAATATGGATGAGAAGAAAAAGAATGAGAAGAAAAGGGAGTTAGTGATAGTTTGACGGGTGACAGGACAGAATGGAAGAAGAAAACGTGTTGCGCCGACCCCAAGTAATATAGGATAAGGGCAGGAAGAAGAGAAGGAGATTAAAAAAATCTTGAGTCCACATAGAGATTGAGATTACCGGAGAGTTACCCATTGCTAGTCGTTCGCAAGCCCGGGCCCACCATGCTAGCCAATGTCAGTGGCGTCAATCGCGTAAAATTAGAAAATTGTTCCAAAAGACTCGGGATAAAAAAGTATGCCAGGTACCAGACACCAGGACCATAGAATGACCAGGAAATGGTCTACCGATGTACCGATTTGAGAAGTAACAGACATACTCACACACAAACTTTCGCCTTTGTGTTGGTATGATAATACATTAGTTTGGTCAAATTGTTAAGGAAGCAGAAGCGGTGCGAGAGACTACTTTTCACCGTTTGGTTGAGCACAAAATAGTTTTTATATTTTTACGAGCATTTCAATCTGGTTTTTATTTAGTTAATAGATAAGTGTGATATGTGTATATATCACATTGATCTACCACGAACGCACGTGCGTGATACATGTGCATCACTCAGTTGGAGAAGGACACACAAAGAAAATTCAGGTCAAATAAACAAGTCCTGAAGAATAGATGAAGCAACACTTAATACGGCAAGCAAGGCTCATATTTAATTCATAGAATTTCTCCTTACAGGTACCGTAAGTGATGAAAGTGTAATTGAAAAGTTACGGCGTACGACGGAGAAAACTATGCTTATTCTGTACTTCAAGAAACGGACACTTTATATGAATGATTTGCTATGAACCGAACCTCATTTTATTTCATAACAGATAGTATTATACAAATAGAACAGAATAAGTGGCAGATCTTTCGCTGTTCTTATTAGAATTTGTAATAAAGTTACACATATATATTTGAGTTAAAAATTCAGTAAACTTCTTGGAAATAACAAACCCTATGGCAAACATTATAAACTTATTTATTTATTAATGCTTTATGCACATAAAGGCACAGAGGCGGACTTAAACATTTTCTAGCAGTCAACCTTTGCGTGATGCAGACAAAAATAGTCGTAGGTGTAATAAAAGAGAAAGGAAAAAAGGCGAATAGAAAACAAATGTCCAAATGAACCGTAGATACTATACAATTATTCAATAAACAAACAAATGAATAAACTAAACTAAAACTTTAAATTTTATTATAACCCATGCTTATTGATCGACTTAAATAAGCACAACCCTAAAATCGAACTCATGGTGATGAAATTATCTGGAATTATTTATTCAAGTATTCGTAAGCGATCAACAGTACAAGCTATTCAAATTGAGTTTGTCTTGTTATTTTTAATGATTTACGAAACAAACGAATGTTTGCTTAAAACAAAAGACAATATGTACTGTAAACAATGGAGCAGGCGGAGTCACCGTTGTCGTTTTAAACTAATTCATAGGAATGACTGCAAATCGAAGATGGGCAAGTACCCATCTACGACTCAGCTCTCAAAAAATCAGCCGTTGTAAAGAACAAATTGTTTTCTACAACGTTTATAATAAAAGAAAATACGTGTCTACTTAAGTTAGTGATTTTATCTCATCTGATAAAGAGAGATCGGAATTTCCAAATTACAGGACAGAATTTATGTTGGAAAATGTCAGATTAATTTCCATCAATTCCATTTTGACGTCTGCTCCAGTGATGAATTTTATTTCTATTAACTGCTTGCCTATACAAACACAAATAGGCATCAGTTATCACAACCTCGCCGTTAGTCTTTCAAGATAAAGTATAATGTGAGTAACAGTGATAAGAAACGTACATTACGGTATCAGTTTTTACGATTACTGTTAGCAATTTCATCATTCAACTATTGTTACAAAACAATCTTTCCTATAGTTTAATACGAGCGAGTTTAAAGGGTAATCTAATAGATCTTTTAAAACGGTTATTTCCCTTGAGGACAACGTAGAACTGGACGCAATAAGGTTTACTTAAGTTCACACACGTGACTCGTTTCGGACTCTGTAGTAACACATGTGCCTGGCACAGTACCAAGTTTCCACGACTCAGCCGACGCTGTGTCGCTTCGTGTCGGTATCTGGAAAGCATCAGCCTGGTCGAGCTGGAAAATTCCTTTTGCGAGTTCTATTTCCCTTCTATTTGTAACGAGGGCGACATTTTCATTAACACTCTATGAAATTCCATTATGAATTATGTATGAATGTTTGGATTCAATTTAACAATTTGTGTCCGTAAAGTATACCTACACACCACTGGATTGGAAATGTGACTTGTTATCATATTCATATATTATGCAGATACTTAGCATCTCCCTACTTTATATGATTGCTTTACAAAACATATATGTTTTTAAAAGAATTTCAAGTACCAAGTTCCAGTTACCATCAGTGCTGTACAGTTGGTAATATTATTCATTATCATACTACTCGTGCCGGTTTAAGTGTTTTTGTATTTACTTAATGTATTCCAAAGAACTGTTGCAATCGATTGCAATATATGGAATAGAAGAAATTAAGAAGAAAACAGAAGTGACAGCTGAACTCATAACGTACAGTTAGTACAGTTTAACAGCCATTCTGATAATTTACTGTGCGATAAGACCTTTTAAATAAAATTAATTTGACTTGGCAGAGGCTCTAGCTAAACGTATATTTTCTAAATCAAATCATTTATTTCAAATAGACCATTTGCAGGCACTTTTGAATAGTCAAATGTCGGTCGGTCCAAAAAAAAGTGATGCTAAAGTCCAAAAAAAAAGTGAAGTTCTACTTTCTTATGTTCAAAGAACGGTATCAATGCAACATTAGTTTCGAACGGTAAATACCCTTTTTGACGCGTAGCTAGAGCAGCACCACGACGTCCTCAACTTCCGCCTGATGCAGGTCCTCATCGGACATGCTTAGTTTGGGAAGTGTTTTTTCGAATTCAGGCAAAATAAAACACACGGGTGTTAGTACTGTGCACAACGCCCGGGGACATGCGGGAGCTTACGGTGGACGTCTGCCCCGTTTAGGCGGAACGCCAACAGGTTCGTCGATACCGCAAGGATTTGTCGACATGTTAGATAGATTTTAAAATTCTTATGACTCTATGCCACATACATGACTGGAGAGTGTTAGAGTTGTATAAAATAGATGCAACTCTATGCACCTTCCTTGAGTCATATATGGGGCAATAGAACTCAGTCCTTCGCTATCTAGGATGTCGATTTATCCGGAGGGACGTTGAGCCTATACGGATTAAACGGGGAATATTTCAGGGCGACAGTCTGAGTCCACTTTGGTTCTACTTAGCTCTGAATCCTCTAACCACATTGCTCGAGGAATCAGGCTCGAGCTATCGGTTGAGACGAGGTGGTCAGGTTTTAGCTCACCTTCTTTACATGGATGATATTAAACTCATAGCCTCCAACAAGTCACGACTAATGGAAATGCTAAAGGAAACTGAAAGTTTTAGTAGTGCCACATAGAATTTGGTGTGGATAAATGTGCGGTCATGCATGTAAAGTGGAGGTTATGGAATCTAAGGTATTCACTCTCGGACCCCACACATCTTAAATCCCTCTCCTCGACCAAAATCTATAAATATTTGGGTATCTCGGAAGCGTTAGGCATTAACGTTGCTGATATGAAGCAATCATTGAAGTTGCGCTTCTTTGGCCGCCTGAAGAAAGTATTAAACAGCCTTCTGTCAGGTGGAAATAAGGTACGTCCCTTCAATGGTTGGATCATGTATCCTCTTACCGCATACTCAAATGGATTCAGACCGAGCTAGATGCTCTGGATTGGTGGGTCCGTAAACTGCTGATCGCAAATAGGATGCATCACCCACGGTCATCTAGGCCAAGTCAATCTATGTCATTAAGGTTCCTTAAGTACGCACTGCCACTCCAGCCTCAGCCCACTCCTATCAAGGTCGGAGACTCTACACTCGATGTTGTGGACGATTACGTTTACCTCGGACAGACAGTCCAGTTGGGTAGGTCTAACTTCGAGTAAGAGGTCAACCGTCGAATCCAACTCAGTTGGGCAGCATTCGGGAAGCTACGCGGTATCTTTTCGTCCAACATACCACATTGTCTCAAGACGAAAGTCTTTGACCAGTGCGTGTTGCCAGTGATGACATATGGCTCCGAAACGTGGTCGCTCGCAATGGGCCTCATCAGAAGGCTTAAGGTAGCTTTTACGGTTGAAGAACCAAGTTACGTGGCTTGGTTTTTATACAAGTTATGGTTTTGATGTCATCTCGTTTCTTTTTGTAGATTGTTTTATATTATAAGTATACAGGAACACTGATTCATTCATTGTAAATGTAACTTTGTAATCCTACATATTTATATGTGTGGACCGCCCGGAGGACACGGTAGAACATACGGTAGAGATGTGCCCCGCCTGGACAGAGCACAGCCGTGGGAATCGGCGGCAACGATATCTCGCACCGGGCCAGTAGGGGGTAGAGGCCATGCAGGTCCGAAGCGAGAAGGAGTGATAAGTAGTCGCCTTCTTCTGCAAAGCAGTAATGTTATCAAAGGAATAACGGTCCTCATGACGCAACCGCGGCCGGGATTCCGATTCCGATTTCTGGCTACCGTAGGCGCGAGCTTGCGGACTGTGAGCAATGGACAGCTTGCCGTCCAAAAATCCGGTAGCCGTCCGGACCGAGCCCAAGACGTCGACTGCGCATATTGTTCCACGCGCGCCTCAAGGAGTTGTCAGCAAACAATAGGGGTCCAGCAATAATAGGGGTCGAAGCCTACTGGGGCCAATGGTCTGCTTCTTAAAGGAGTATTCGGCCCCGATACGAAAGGCAACGAAGAAACAGGAGTGGGTTTTTAGTCAGTTAAAGTCTGACACTATCTTTCGCTTCGCCCAAGGGCGCGGAGATGTCATTGAACGATTTTCCCAACTACAAAAAAAGTACACCTCGATACGGCTCGCATTATGAGGAGATTCCAGTCTCTGGGGTGACGCACCCCGGTAACGCGGACCCTACTCCCGACACCGGTGGAATTTTTTATATTTTTAAAGTTTGGTTTTTAGTTATTAAGAAATACTTTAAAATGTATTTAAATAAGTTGGAAAAAATTAATAAGAAATATTACTATAGGAAAGTCAGCTGAGTGAGTTCAATGACCTGTAGGTAGTTTGTACGGAACGCCGACTATTACCCGCTTAGCAAACCCTACCAAAGTTAAACTGCTCCTGGACATTCGTACGCTCTACGTACGAATGTCTCACTTCAGGCAATCTCCAAGTGGACTTAACTCTTTGAATGTCGTAATTAGAGACACAATAGAAAGACAATTACCTTATGTCAAACTGTGTAACTTAAGACATTCGAAAGGTTAACGCCGCCAAAACACAAGCGTGTCTGTTCACCGCCAAATCGAGCCCGTTCACCTCGGCTCCTGCTTTTCAGAATGTATGCCTTCAGCTCTTGAGAGCAGAAATTTCTTCAGACCTTAATTTCGGGCGATTCATTGAGTCCATAGCCAAGGTAGCTGCCAGAAAACTCGGCGTTCTTGCAAAGGTCTGGCGGTACGTCACATTGGGACAGCTATTAATTTTGTACAAAGCACAGATCCGATCGTGTGTGGAGTATTGCAGCCACATGTCGGCTGGTGCTGCAAAATGTCACCTACCAGCTAGCAGCTTTG
This sequence comes from Mythimna ferrago, assembly GCA_910589285.2. Taxonomy (NCBI): domain Eukaryota; kingdom Metazoa; phylum Arthropoda; class Insecta; order Lepidoptera; family Noctuidae; genus Mythimna; species Mythimna ferrago. The sequence continues at coordinate 10,810,468 of OU342673.1, read as the reverse complement.
AACTCGGTGGATGGACGGGATTTGGGGGAGAGGATTCATACGAATTTGATCATCACTCTTTCTAATTGAAGGATGGAGTTTCGAAAATAATAATTGATATCCTCGAAGAATTCTACGAAATTGAACAATACTTCGTCATTTCATAGAAAGGAAATCCAAAGGGGCACAAGAATTGAAAAATTACAAGCTGCTGCCAAACTTTAGTTATCAATCTGTCGAGCTACTAACTATCAGTAACTACGGCTACTTAGACCATGAACGAGAACTAGGACCACATTCTAAAGAAATTAATCTTAATTTCTCTCGTCTCTTAATTTTATTCTTATGAAATGCAATTCAATTTAGTGTTGATAACTCCAAAATTTGCCTTGCCAACTGTGGGTTGCGTCTCCAACGTGGTACATATTTAACTGTTCGTTAGTATGACGGACGGAGCATTTGCGCAAAATGGTAGATCACTTTAGGCGATAATGGCGAATATGAATAAGCCGACAGACGTCCACTGTTGGACATAGGCCTCCCCCAAGTGTCGCCACAGTGAACGTACAGGCAACGCAATGCGGGACGCACAGGATTGTGCGTCCCGCATTCATCCATCCATTTATGTTAGTAGTGTGATTTAAATTTTCAAATTTTCTAGTACCTAATTTATAAGTATGGGACGCTACTTGTGTCGATACTCTTGCGCCTTCACATCTTCCTAGCTCGTCGTGTCGTGCTGGTGCTGCCGCTGCGGCTGCGGAGAACCTCAAGCGGCGGAAATATAACAACCTTGTTGGAAGTTATATTTTCGAACCGTTTGGGGTTGAAACTCTTGGATCGTGGGGTCCGAGTGCTCACATGTTGTTTAAAGATCTGTCGAAACGTCTAGTTGACACTTCGCGTGACCCAAAAGCTGGCTTTTACCTTGGACAGAGGATAAGCATTGCCATACAACGTGGCAATGCCGCCAGTCTTTTGGGCACATTACCAGTCGACAGCGATGTGGAAGAGTTTTTTGACGCCATATTTTAGATAGTGTATTTTAGCGTAGGGTTTTATTATTTATTTATTTTGTAATTTACTGTAATTATAGTTATTAAGTTGTTTATAAGTGTAGATAATTAATTAATTTGTAATAGTGAAAATGTAAATAAAGTCCTCATTCTAATAATAAAAAAAAAAAAAAAAAAAAAAAAAAAAATTTATAAGTTAAATAAAAAATTAAAGCGATTGGTACTCAATAACGGTTTTATTTTTGAGGTGATAAACGATGTTAAATCATCTCATAACTTCTCCCACTGTGGGTTGGCGTGTGAAGGCGTGTGAAGGCGTGTCAAACTTTTGCTGTCTAAAACCCATATAGGCTGACTGAAGCGCAGGCTCCACCGGGTGCGCGCTCGAACGCGCTCTTAGAGCATTATTAAGGCCCTCGCCACACTTGGCAGAAATTTCGTCGCGGAAGATCGGCGACGGAACGTTAATACAAGTTATTGCATATAAACTACAACTAACGGGCACACTACGCGAAAGATCGGTCGCTCCGCTGGTTGTAGTTTATATGCAATAACTTGTATTAGGTAATGTTACATCGCCGATCTTCCGCGACGGAATTTCCGCCAAGTGTGGCGAGAGCCTAATGCTCTAACAGTGCGCTCCGTGAGCGTCGCCTTTTACTGCCCTACAGCGTGTGTGGAGAGTGAACGCGGCGCTCGCGTCGCGCATCGTTTGACGAACGATGTTTGCTAAACTGATTTCTGCAGCATTATTATTTTATTTCTTTCACAAAGTTTTCTTATGCTAACTTTTAACAATGCTTACAATTTAGAGCTAACTTTGTGAGCGACTGGTGTCTGATGTAGATATCACTACAGCACGCCGTACTAGACTAGTCGGTGTTGTGATTCCACTGCATGTATCCGTTATGAACATCAACCACTGACAGCTTATTGACGCTCACTTGCCGCAAAACCATCTCCATAATTGGTTATCATTGACGTCATATATTTCTTTTAAAATTTTCTTTACGGGTTGACCCGCGCATTTTTAATTGTCGGCTTGAAGATAAGGATCGATTCATATCGAAATGTCAGCAGCCGGCTGCGATGCGGCGAGCACTTTCAGAGTGAAATAAATTTAAGCTTTGTCTACTTCCCTAAAAAACCAGTATCATTTGAAAGGTTCAAAACGGGCCAGTAGCCACCCGAGGTCCGCGAGGCTGCGCGAGACGCCGCGAGCAGTAAAGCGGCCGTGCGCGACTGCCAGCGATCCTGAGAGCGGTCACTCGCGGCCGCGCGCGACTGCCAGTGGTCGGCCGCAGCCTATTCGCGTCGCTGCCGGCCTCTGCCATTCGAAACCGAAAAAAGTATCCCATGTAATTTTTACTACTTATACTTTTATTTCTTTATTGTCATCATCATCTTCATTACAGCACTTCCACGTGATTCCACGGCTGGGCATATGCATCGCCTAACCATCCCCGCAGTGACCTGTGCTTCTTGTTACTATTGTGACAATTTCGTTCTGAACATCTGATTACAACGTCGGCGTCGTAAAATCGGATACAGTACAATTCACGAATGATGGCGGTCGTGAAGTTTGCGCAGAAGGCTGCGCAGTAACCAAATGGTGACGTGCGTGTGCGAGAAGAGTGTAGTATGCGCGAACGTTCGCAAAGGCTAACTTCACGGCCGCCACCATTCGTGAATTGTACTGTACGTAGATCATAAGAAGGATTTCCTTATTTCAAATATTTATATTTACTTTTTATTTCAATATGTTTAATGAATCAGGTTAATCACTAATAATAATAAGTACCTAAATAGATTGCACAACATCTGCACTGGCGGGCGGCGGCAATGATGAGTTTATCTTCATAATTACACATGACTTATTGTACACGGTTCAATTTGTTATGTTGATTCCTTTTTTATATTTCTGTTAATTTATTATTGTTGATAATATTATGTTAATTAATTTTTATTAATAGATATACATTATATTATATGTAAACACAGAGAGTGTCTGATTTAAAATGTATGGTAATAAAAACGATTTCTTTTCAACTTGTCACTACCCAACCGACTCCTTGAATGTTCAACAGCGCCAGTAATTGTTTTGCTAATATAGTCATCTGTACCTAGTTAACTCAACCAATAGTCAGGAACTAATTATTGTAATTCAGTAAAATAAGTTCTTCAATCATTTGTTAGCTTGAGCAATGAAGTAGAGACATTTTAGTAATTAATTAATTAATTATAGTTTTTGATGATTGGTTGAAGGTAAGTACAGATAAAAAAACTTGTCCTTAGGGTCGATTTATCAATAACTTAACTGAGGAATAAAAATGTCGAACAACCTTAATACGGTACAGTAGGCACAACGGATCTTGAGCGCTCGGCGTCAGAGTGGGGATCGCTTTACGCATTCCATACATTAGCGAGCCAATTGTCTTCGTTGTTAGATACATGCAGCAACGCAGGGAACGAATGAGGAGTGACGTCTATGACGCGATGGCGCGGCGAGCCAATCACTGACACTCCGAGCCCCCGCGTCTCACTTCCCACCACTAAAGAGACCGAATATTTGACTTTGTGCAACCGCTCAAGGTCCGTTATGGCAACAGACCGTCCGGACCGAGCCCAAGTCGTTGACTGCGCGCATTGTTCCCGCGCGTCAAGGAGTTATTAGAAACCGTAGGGGCCTAGGCTTCGGCCTACTGGGGCCATGGGTCTATTTATGAAAGGAAGGCTCGGCCCCGGTATGACAGGCAACGAAGGATCGTGGTGGGTTTTTAGTCAGTAAGAGTATGACACTATCTCCCGCTCCGCCCAAGGGCGGGGGATGTCATCTGGATGATTTTTACCCACCGAAAAAAAACCTTAATACTTACTTTTTCAGTTTTGAAAATATTACTATAAAAAAGCGGCCAAGTGCGAGTCGGACTTGCCCATGAAGGGTTTCGTAGCAGCAAGTAACTTATTATAAAAGTTGTTGTAGTTCGTTGTAACTTTGTGCATTTTTTTTATATTTATGACGAATTAAAAAAAAAATACTAACTAGACCTCGTTCAAACCAATTCCGGTAGAAGTTTGCATGGTAATGTACATCATATATTTTGTTAGTTTTATTATTCTCTTATTTTAGAATTTACAGGAGGGGGGAGCACACATTTTACCACTTTGGAAGTGTCTCTCGCACAAACTATCCAGTTTCTACTAAATGATATAAGAAACCTGAATATCATTTTTGAAGACCTATCCATAGACACCCCTCTCGTATGAGAAAGATGAAAAAAAAAATTGAATTTCAGTTCTAAGTATGGGGAACCCCCAAAATTTATTGTTTTTTTTTTCTATTTCTTGTGTGAAAATCTTAATGCGGTTTACAGAATACATCTACTTACCAAGTTTCAACAGTATAGTTCTCATAGTTTCGGAAAAAAGTGGCTGTGACATACGGACGGACAGACAGACATGACGAATCCATAAGGGTTCCGTTTTTTGCCTTTTGGCAACGGAACCCTAATTAGTCTTACTAACAAACTGAATAGGTACATTTTAAAGTTAGGTACAAGCTAGAAAATACTTCTGGAATTTGTCTGACAGCAATTCTCTTTCTGATAGCCGGGACATAGTGCAGGGCTATATGAATGCTGAGTGCGCTGTCCACTCGAGACATGAATGCAATTTCGTGATAAAATAGTGCATTTGTAAAGCGAGAGCTATAAGCTATTGGATTTATAACTTTCTCCATATCTCGGATACTAAAACCCATATGACTTAATACATTTTGATAATAAGGCTTAAATGGCACACAATGTCAATCGAAATTGAAGCTAAAATTGAATATAGGTAGTATGCGCCATTCTTACTCACCAAGTCCTTATATTTAATACCACTAGGTCTTAAACAATGTATGAGTCAAATCCAGACGCTCGTGATAGGATTATGAATCAATGAAAATAAAATAAAAGAGGATCAGAAATAATACTACCTTTGGGAATAATAATTATAGTGACTGATAAATGAGCGTACTGATGTGACGAAGCCACTAGAATCGTGAGTGTCTATTATATTTATGTTGAAAGACCTATATTAATAAAATAAGACTACTGCGCATTTCTTCAGTGTAAAAGTCCTATGACAGTCAATTATAGTGTTCCTAGTTTGAATTTATATAATCGTATCTACGAGTATTTTCTTTGCAAAAAAATTGCCCTAAACTAGGAATTTGTCCTGTAGGTACTGTGGGCGCATATTCACATATATATATCAAGACCTGGAAAAAATTATCTGTGGGTAACCTGTACAAATATTTGTTCCCTGTGGTGGTATGACTAAAGAAGAGAGAGTGTTGCTAAATATATTATTGTAAATAAAGTTTATCTACAATAAACAAACAAGTCAACTTCTTTACATACAATTAAGACGAGAAGGATAGTCGCCTAGATAACTGGAACATAAACAAGTCATGGTTTAACAGGTCATAATAATACAATAAAAACAGTAGACAATCGTAAACCTCCAAAAATAACTATGAAGCTTCATCCTCCATATACTGACAATGGTGACGTTCACAATGGTCTCATTGGATCTTCCTAACTGTAACCTTTAGCAAGGATCATCTTTGAACCATTTGAACCCAGTTTCCTTCATAGAGCATGTTCTAAAACATTCACGTATTTTGGTATCAACCTTTAGACAGTAGATCTTTATCAGCACTAATTTCACGATCATTCATACAATATTGGTCTTTAACAAAGTTCCATTCATTATAAATTGTAGTATTTATTGGTGCAAAGATAATCTGTTTGTCCAAATCTAAATGTGTTGCAAACAAAAAATAGAGTTGCCTTGATTATATCAGTTTTAATACAAAGGAGACAACTCACTTCCTTCTCGTTTACTTGACCTTTATTTTGGGAATACCTTTAGTTTTACTTCACATACATGTAGACTTATGGTCGGGAAGCATCTGTTTACGTATTTTTTTTGAACCCAACCCTGATTACATCCGATTCTCCTTCGAAATTAAAAAAAAAAAAAAAAAAAAAACTTAGTTACCTATAAAATGATTAAATTTTTAATTTTCCAACTTAATAGCAAATTTTTGATGTTATTTTTACCTCAGACTTAACTAACTTAAAATAATCTTCTTCGTTATGGGATACTCAGTGAATTTAAATACACATTGTTGTTTTAATTTTAAACATCGAGAACCGAAAATTTCACTGTATACAATAAATATGTCAAACTAAACTATATAAAACTATTTTCTGAATCTTTTTCTTTTCACTTTGTATTCTTTTCAAGAAAATCAGGAATAAAATACCTGATAGCCACTCTACCTTACCTCATCTAAAGGAAAAAAAAATAACAGAAAGAAATATGAAACGTTAGAGAAATTTGAAAATTAAACAAAATAAACGTCTAACGGTGTGTAATGTTGTATGATGTGTCTGTGGTGTATGGTTTAAAAAAAAACGCATGTCTCTAACAAAAACAGTAAGCGATACCTTAATTTGTACCTAAACGGTTAAAAATATTTGAGTCTAAACGGTTTAGAAATTTTTCGAAAATTGGAAAATAAGCCGCTGAGCATTAATCAGTTTGATCTAACAATTTTGTTTTTTTCTTCGTTTTACCTTTTGCATTTGCAGCCATTTATATTTTTACTATCTCTGCTCTGAGAACTTTTTGAATGTAAAATCTAAAATTTTGAATTATGTTATAGTATTCAATTTAATGTCAGGATAATAATTAAATTCTGATAATAAAAATTCAGATAATAAAAAAATTCTGTCCTTTTTAAATATGTGGAACGAATTACACTTATGATCGTTTTTTGTAATTTTATTAATTTTGTTTGTTTTAGCTATTATGCACTTCAGAAGTTCTAACTTGATTTTTATCATAGGTAGTATTGACTCTTTCCATTACAAACGCTGTAAAAACCCTATGGGAAACTAACTTTTGCTCTTTCGATTTGTATATTTAAAAAATGTTTACTATTCAACATTTCCTTAAAACTCTCAATCACTTATTTGCAAAACTATTTTTTTGTTAATTGCCAGGATAATGTCATATGGAGACATAAATTGGAATATAGATTTTTCTTTGGACTTGAAACTGTTAAAAATAGTTTTCCGTCTACAAGTATTTTTACTTTTGTACGATTATACATTTTATATTTATTATCAAAATGTTTATTGGTAATATGGGGATTATCAGGTATTATCAGAATGTTAGTAAATTTATCATTACTCTATTAAAAATACCTTTTTTTATGGTTTCAAACTCTTTTTACTATATATTATAAGAGTTTATTAACACGTTCATTTTGTCCTCTCCTCGTGGTAGGTATTTCGATTACTTTTGAGTCAAGTTCTACGTTATCATAAAAACGGCATTACCGTTATCTGCGACTGGTGCCTTGGTTCAACGATCGATTTATTTTTATTTCAAGTTACGGCTATTTTAAAAACTATTTAGATTATACTAAAGATCTCTGATAAACTGTAATCAACTTATTTAATTCTTTTAATTTTTTTAATGTCTGTATAATCATTACTCCTTTCTTGTTTGTGTTTTAGTTTGGTTTTCCTATCGATGTTATTTGTTGCTATTATTTCTTTACGACTTTGAATCTAACAGCAAATTATATTCGCTCAGAGCATTTCATAAATAATTGTTATTTTGATATTATTGTTGTAAATAGTGTATTGTTCTTCAGCTTTAATAGAAGCATTATTTATGAAACTATTCATTCGCTTAGCCATTGTGTTTTTTTCTAAGCTGCCAGAGTGAGGTTTTACGGAACCCTCGAAGGATATCAAAGACAAGGATGATATGGCTTGCTATTGGACCTTCCCGGTGAGGGCGGGCCGAGGGTTCCACCCACAAGCTTCGAATTTTTTTAGTGTAGATAAGTGTTGTGTATTATAGTGTAAGTTTGAAGCCAATACTACTTTTTACATGTTCAGTGTATTCAGAGAGGTTTAAAAAAATAATAAAATTTTACAAAACAAAAAAAAAGTAACAGTAAAAACTAGTAGATCTCCATAAAAACCAGTTTTATTATTAAATCGCATTGCATAGTACATAGTAGGCGCAGAAATAATTATGCTAAACATCAATCGCAATGAGCGTGCAGGTTATACAAATAGAGGCCGCCGCGTGACGTCACACAGTGATGCTGGCTGGAACAAAAGGAAAATTGAACAAGCTTGAAATTCGTAGTCTGTCCGTTGAGTTCGCGCGTCTTCAACCAAGTTTAAAATTTAGGCAGCGGGGAAGGGGCAGCGGGCCGCGGGGCAAGACATCCGCTCGCTCGCAGATTGCCCAATTCCCGCCACAGCGTGCCGCACCGCCGATTATTTCCATTTCGTCATTCGGTGCAATGACTCAAACCCAACTGTTACGACACAGATATTTAAAGCGAACGACACAGAAATAGTTACACAAGAATAATGGTACAGTTACAAAAAATGTAGAGCTCCACGGTGACAACCATAAAAACGACCTTGTCTTGAGCAGAAAATTCAGTGATTTCGCAGCCGAATCAAATAACAGCTTGCGTAATCTCTGACGTCACTGCGGACTTAGCCATGCTGAGAGTTTCCGAGCGGACGACTCCGGCGCAGCATGTGGATGATAACGTCGGTTACATGCCAACCATATAGGAGAGAGAAAAAGACTGACTAATATATATCAAAGTCGAGTCGATTCCTCCCCCCGACACGACTGACATTTTATTTTTCTTCTCTTTATTCTTGCAGTTTTCAGCTCCAACTGTAAGTAAAATATTAAACGTAAACGCGACACGTGCGCGAACTGCTACAGCGGAACGTGAGTCACATGACGAAGCAAAAGGAAAAATATTTCTAATACTTCTGTAACAGTGCACAACCGAACGCGGACCGAATTTGTTAATGTTATAACTTTTCGTAAGATTAAAAAATAAAAACGCTAAGTGGAATCTCAACTATACGGAAGTTGTAAAAGTAGGTCGCGAACATCTCACAATTTTTTAAATCCAAGCTAAAGTTATTTTTATTCACTTTAAAGTTAATATATAATCACTACTAGTCCCTATTTCCAGTTAACTTTAACGCGCCTTACATCGCACGAACAAAAAGTAACTTTGAAAATGTTGAACTAAAGTTTAACTTGCACTAGGGTACTAGAGTTCGAAGAGCACGACCGAAGCAGACGACGACCAAAGTGCGAATGGCGGCACGTAGCGGCGAGCCATGGCGTTTGCTGCGAGAGGGGCGCGGCGGGTGTGCGGAGAGGGGGCCGCGGGGCGTGCTGCGCGCGCAGAGAAAGGACGCAAGTGGTGATGTAATCGCGATCGATGCACTCCGCGCTGCCGTGCGCCACCGCCACCTTTGATCAGCTACGAGTAACTAACAACCTGCTACAGGGGGGCGCGCACACCGGCACACTTTATCGACTCGCGGTCTTCCTAGGTACGCTGCAGAGTACTAATTCTATGACTACCGTAGATACACCTTGTGACGCATTAAATAGTGATTAAGTGCAAGACTACTGATCTCTGCGGCCGTGGGAGTACGGGTAGCGGATCCGGCGGCTTCTATGCAAATAAATTACGAGGTCAGTGACCGTAGTATAGACACGTGCTGTAATTCACAAAGGAAACCCGTACGCTACATGATTTTGGGAGTGTAATCGCGAGGTCGTCAGTTCAGGCACTTTGACAAACTCGCAATCGTATTAGAATAGGTGGTTGGTATAGTTAGCAGTATACTATAGTAGTCTTTGGTATAGTGCTGGTACCATTTCGATATTGATCAGTTGGCTGGTACTTGGTGACGGGGCGCGCGCTCGTCGTGCTCCGTCGTGCGTTTCCGTAGCCCCTCGGCTCCTATGTAGGTCACACGTGTAAGCGTTATCCCCACCAGACCGGCCTTGGCTTACTTTGGCATATCACCTCCCTTCTCCTTGGATACTGCGGGCCCAAGCCGAGCTGCGGGCAGCTTGCTGACACAACCAATAGGCAAGTAGGTACTTATGAATCTCCGGGCATAACCTATTATGTGTTCCTCGTATCCCTATCGTATCTTTTTTTTTCGACTATGATGACATCTGACATAATTTTTAATTATTTACCATTTCGAATATTTTTGTCCCGAGAATAAATTAGTTTTCATGCCAGTTTCCACAAACATAAGGGAACAAACAAACGCCTAAATAGGGATAGTTGCTCCGATAGATTTCCAACTCTCGTCGCTACGCCGAGCGTTGAAAATCGAACAGTGCGCTTAATTTAGGAATTAATTTAGATGTTTTACCGTGACCCTAGAACGCAAAGGTTTACTGAAGGAACACGGATGGGTTTTACACAGATGATGGGGATGGGATACTCTAGACTTTTGGAGATGAGAATGCGTAGTGTGATGTAGACACATCGTGCAAGGACAAAGGACGTGGATAATTATGTTCCTCCTTCTATTAGACGCCACATATTTTTTCTAATAGGAACTAGTTCGGGCCTACTATGGCGTACTAAGTACCAGATCAAGATCTAAGTATTGTAACTACAAGTGTTTTGTACTCATATGCATATTTTTTTTAATCGCCATTTTAGTAAGCGCATTAGTGCGCATGACAGAGAAGCTGCGCGACGAGAATGACGCGATATTAACGATCCAAGTCAGTATCTGTGTGTCGTGACGCGAGTTTGAGCCCAACGCGGCTTCGTCGAATAAAACTCATTGCTGATGATGAAAACAGCATTTCGGCCTCGTAGTATCTAGGACGGCACCCGAAATAACTAGGGCACCGTAACTGCGCAGCTGCTAACGCAACTCATAGCTGGCGTTACGAGACGTCCAAAAGTTTAAGATCCACGAGAGACGACGCCGCAGCGCGCGCTAGGCTAGAGGGGCGCGAGAGGCGAGGCGTGCGCGCGCATCACAGTTCTACGCTACTGGTAAGTTCAGTGTCTCAAATCGACCTACGCCTGTTACTTTCACCCGCTCTCTAATAACGCCAAAATTTATGGTAAAGCGGGTATCGTCATTGGGGACGAGAATTCTAATCAGCATAAGTACCGATTGGGTGTAGGTAATTGACTGCCTGTAGCGGTGTATATTCAACATAAAGAAGATCGATAACTTGATCGTCACGCAGAGCACGGACTCCATTTTGTGTCCATTGTCCGTAGGTCGTGTGAGTCGTACACGGACGCCATTTCGTGCTTCTAATCCAGAGTCTACTCCAGTTTGAACCGAAGTTAGTGAACTCCATCAAGAAAGAAAAAGATTTCATGATGTCGGACGCCCCACACGGAAGTCAGAACGACGGCGCCCCTCCCAAGACGGCTGAACAAACGGAAGCAGCAGAAACTGCTTTATTCAACGTAAGCACTTTTAATAACTATTAATTAATTTCAAATTTAGATGTAAACATTTGAATTAGGTACTTAATAGACTGCAGTGATTCTCGAAAGTGAGCCTCTACCAAGAGCATCAACATGTCTTCCGGTCACTATTGATTCTATTTCATTGGGTAGGTATTTCCTAAGCTTGATTTTAAGTGTTAAGTTTATTTTGTAATAATATGTTGAATATATTAAGTTAAAACCGGAGATCTATCTCTAATGAAGCAATCTGGCTGTTAGCTCACAAACTAAGTATACTGTGTTTGGTAAAAGTGCCTTTCTAATAAGAATTATTTCAAATATAATTCACCCACACTTTACCTGTAAGCAAAATATACAAATAATATAACCTAAAAAATACCCAATCTATAATGTAATTTTCTTGTATTTCGCAAAAAAAATACATAAAAACTGTATTAGAATGATAAAAATAATCTTGGAATAAAAAAAAAGGTTTCTAAATCTTAAGATTTTTATACATTTTTTCTTGTGACTTTGCATTTTTATAAAGTTATACTTTTTATTTAAGAACAAATAAAATGTACCTACGGTCTGAGAAATATACAAAAATATTAAAAGTAAATATATTCTAGTATTCTATAGTTCTAATTTTCTTTAAAAATACATATTAAGTTTTGCACTGGATGTTCCACTTTCTTTGCTATGACTATGTCTCATGGGAGAAATATAAATATCTAATGCAGTAGATAAATATTAAAAAAAAGATACTTAGTGTTTTTAACTTGGACTGTTTTAACATAACTTCGAAGATATTTATATATAAATATAATTATTTAATAGATATAAATATAATTCACTCAAGTTGAATTATAATAATGTGTTTGACTGTTTGTTGTTTGACATTTAAAACGGTTTTTGTATTCATTAAATATTGTTTCATTTAAAATGATGTAATTGTAAAATGGGACAGTCGTAAAATAAAATGGAGAAATACCCTATGACCACAATAATTAGCACTAACTTCAAGACGAATCAATAACATTGACGATGAACCTTTTGCCTCTAACCTTCCGAATACCATAATTAGAGACACTATAGAAAGACAACGAGAGAGAACGCCGGCGTTCGCTTGGGGTTTAATGAATTAAACTTTTTAGACTACAGTATGTAGGTATAACTGTACCCGCACATGGGCTTCAAAAAAACGCCGCTTTAAGCTTCATTTTGACGCGGGCTTTTTTGTGACTCGTGTGCGGCGGTGCTGCCACAAAAAAACGCTTGAAGCGTTCACCGGACACAAGAGGTGTCGCGCGCTTCAGCTGTTTTTTGCGGTCGCTTCTAGCAGTTTTTTTTTTTGGCGGCGTTTTTTTGAGGCCCGTGTGCAGGGACAGTAAACTTATTAGTCAAATCAATAACAAAAAGAATGTAGGTCATCATGTTAGTAGGTACTAACATCGTGGTAATTTCTTTTTTTTTTGGTTACCGGTTTAATTACTAAGTAGGTATACTTTTATTAGAGGAAACCGGCATATCTTAAAGCCAAAAATTCGAAGACATGTGGTATTCACCAACCCGCACTGGGCCCGCGTCGTGGACTACGGCCCATTCCCTCTCAGAAGAGACCTCAGTCCCAGCAGTGGGAACATTAAAAGGCTGAAGCTATACTTTTATTATTAGCTGTTTAATTTTAACCTAAAATATTAATATAGGTAATTCGGTATCTATTATGCTCCTCTAGACTAATACTCGGAGTAGGCGCCACTATGAGTGTGCATTTTTAGTCCAGTCCAATGACCAGAAATTAAATTTCAACAGCTCCAACACTTCTTAGTTTATTCTTTTATTTTTTACTGTTTATTTCTTTATGGTAATTTTAAATTCGCCATCTTTGCATATCTTTTGTCTATATCAGGTATAGGTTTTACCTTTTGAAAAAACAACAAATCCTATAAAATTGCACCAGTGAGTAAAGAGATAGTTTGGGTTCAACAATTATTATCAAACAATGCATTCCACACTAGCTATACAATGTACCAACTCAATTTTTTTTAATTTCGTAGCCTTTCGTTGCGTTCAAGTCACACTATAATAGATATTTTGAGTGTTCAACGAACGCGTTTGTTGGACATACATATTATGTAGGTAAGTACATCAAGTTAACTAAATATTAGATAGGCGGCAATGTAGGTACTGAAAATGCCATAAACACGCCACCACGCGCCGCCACTGATAACGGTGTAACGATACGCGGAACACACTGATAACGGCCTAGTGGAATAGAGAACACATGACGCGCCGACATGATCCAGCGCCGAACGTTCTGTACTGCCGCGCGGCGCTGCTAGTTGCGTGATAGGAAACCGAAAGTTAGAAAGAGAACGTCGGTACTGTACTCGTCACATTACACGTGCCAAATACCCCAACGAAGCCATAACTGATAAAATCTTGAGTAGGTACCGTACGAAAAAACAAAAAAACAGTCGAGTTAAGAAAAAAAAAATAAGGGAATTAAAAAAACGCGGTCTTTATAAGAGCCCAATAATGTAGGCTAGAACTGAAATTTCGCAAGCAAAAAAATAAACGTACACCAAAATTAAAAAAAAATCGCCGAAAAAAGTAAAGTGGTAGTGCGAGCGCGCAGCGGACTCACCTGGGGATGGCACGGCTTCTCGTGCTTGGCTCGGCGGTGTTGTGCCAGTAGCGGCTGGCATGTTAAGTATATTTATGACAGCCGCGGCGGCTAGTACGCTGGCGCGCAGACCACGTCGACGCAGAGCGGTGCCGCATTGTATTCTATACTGTGTACGTATGCGCGCCCAGCAGTCCCCCCGCGCCAGCACCGCTCCGCCTCTCGCGCTCGGCGGCGAAACGACGTAACCGCAACTGAACATGTTCCATAGAAAAGAGTGTCTTCAAGCCCCAATGAGCCCGAAAGAAATAGTAGGTTCGTATTTCTATGGCAACGCTGCAATGGTTTATGCGGCATTTGTCCGCTAGGTTACCGATACCGAAGCCGTCGATAACTCGCTCGCCGAATTCCCTCGCACAGCGCACTCAACTGACTCAACCTAGCGCGAAGTCAGAAGGGTCATGTTATCATGCGACACACTTTATAGCATACAAAGCGGACCTAATTAATACGATATTCTATTTTTATCAAATTAATATTTCTCCAATAGACCTGAACATCCGTCATAATATAACTACTGACTTGTTTTTATGATGGAAAAAATTGGCCTTCGGGGATTGCTCGGTGGCTTCCAAATGAATATTATGATGAACATAGGTTCAATTCCGAGAATAGACACCGTTATTAAGATGTGTGATGGTGATGGTTTATGATATTATTATACACAATATGCTTTTGAATTTCTTTTAAATTAATTAAAATATTTTGAACTTCAAGTTTTCATTGACAAAACTTAACCCATTTTTTATGTTTTGATTAGGAATGGACACTGACAGTGCTCAAATAGAAAGTTTATTTTTATTACAAATAAAAATAAACTTTCTATACTATATTAATTTTTTAATAGTTTTAAATAATAGTGCTTTTTGTTTACTTTTTAACCCACTTCAGAAAGGAGGATTTTTTTTTTTGTCATTAATTTTTGTAATTTTTATTTGAATGTGTAAAATCAACTGAATACATAAATAATCTGAAGAGAATAACATAGTAGTATTTTCGCTTATTTTATTTTAAGTTTCTTTATTTTATTTTTTTAGTTTCATAATCCACATGACAAAATCGCTGTGGTGTTCCTCCAACTACCTCTGGGTCTTCGAAGGGAACGCTCGCGAAGGTGTGGCAGCCTCAATATAGGCAATGTTTTGGCAATTCTTTTATTATTATATTTTTAGACCTATTTTTCATTTATTACATAATTTGCTATTTTCGTTTTTTAAATAATGTATAAATATAATATACTAACAAATATTAAAAAAAAAAACATATTTTAACAATTTCTTGCGTTTCATATTTTAGTAAAATAACAATTGTTTAATATATTATATTAAAAGCCGACACTATCTGATATTAGTATATTAATAAATTAATACTAATAATTGACTTATGCGGTATTGGTATATTTAAAAAGCTATGAACAATTTCGGCATATATTAGGAAGTATAACACGTTTTCTAACTTTACAGAAACCAGTGTGTCCCTGCGAGGGAACAGAACCGCAGCCTGTCACGGAGTACGAAGTACCTGATGAATGGGTAAATATTTTACTTACTGATTTAAGTTCCTATGTCCCCTAGGCGAAGCATAAGGCGACCACAGGGCGGCCGCAGGAACCTAATAATAATAAAACATAAATGACACATAAAAATATATATCTACATACAACAAAAAATAAACATATAATTGGGACATGTAAATATTTACCATATTATTTTTTTGTTATTATTATATTAGGTAAGCATTTATTTTAAGATATACAACGTGCAACATTAAATGCCCAAAACCTCAGACACCCGAAATGATTTTTAATTAATTCTGTGACAAAAAAAAAACATAAAATAAATTAAAGGCAGTGCATGCATGTGCCGTTTTAGTTTGTTTAAAATGAAATAAGAACTTTTATTGTCCCGCGAATGAGAAAATTTGATTGGACTACAACCATTTGTGGTTGTTTACCAATGTGGGCGGGTTTGCGCATATATGATGGCTTGACCTATTATAAAATAGACAGGGCAACCTTTTTAATGAAGATATTTTTGAAAAAAGTAACTTAGAATAAAAAGTGGTTCAATTGATTCTGCTCGTTATTCTAATCAAAAAACTATTTTCAGGTTTTGCGTATTTAACGTTACCCGTTGTAATTGTTAGAATTTTCAGCAATAATAATAATAATAATATTCCACAACTATCACACAACGCCGTCTAGTCCCAAGCTAAACAGAGCTTGTGTTATGGGTACTAGACAACTGATAAACATACTTATATATTTCTAAATACATACATATTGTCGTTTTGCTATTCGTTATTGAATTCGTTTTGCGGTGAGTAGAACCAAAACGGAGTACTTATTCTGCGATTTCGGCGTTCTCTCCAACCCTGTGCCTTTAGCTCTCGCCGGAACGCCTATACCAATCTGTGCCGACTTTTGGTACCTCGGGTCGCTCGTCCAAGGGGATGGTGAAATGGCGAGAGGTTACGGGAGAAACTTGCAAACCACGCATGCCCCTCAAGTTGAAGGATAAAATTTACAAGTCCGTCATAAGACCTGTCATACTGTATGGATCAGAATGTTAGGCTGTGAAGAAGAAGGATGAAAAAAGATTGCATGTAGCGGAGATGAGAATGTTGAGATGGATGTGTGGTGTGACGAGAGTGGATAAAGTGAGAAATGAGTATATTAGAGGAAGTTTGAAAGTGGCACCAGTGACTGAAAATTTGAAAGGTAATCGGTTGTCTTGGTATGGTCATGTGAAGAGGAGAGATGAAGCGCATATTACTAAAAGAGTTCTGAGTATATATGTAGGTGGATGGAGAGGGAGAGGAAGGCCGAAGAAAAGATGGATGGATTATGTGAGGAGTGATATGAAAGAAAAGCGAGTTAGCGATAGTTTGACGGGTGACAGGACAGAATGGAAGAAAAAAAACATGTTGCGCCGACCCCAAGTAATATGGGATAAGAGCAGAAGGAAGAAGAAGAACTGTTTTAGTCGGTCACGTCGAGCATTAAGTACCTAAATGGTTACGTCATCAAGATTTTATGTAGGTCTGCATTATAGGTACCCAGGTGAGATAAAGTTTTAATAGGTTATTCTGCTCTCAAGATACGCATCCTAGATAATTTAGTTATCTGCAAGTTTTAATGCATTAAGTAGATAGGTACATACCAACCAGTATCAGTTTTAATTAATAATCCCTTCTCAACTACGATTAAGCAGTAGGTTAATGTTTTGAATGAGTTAATCAAGGTATCCCAATTGGTCTAAAACAAATTAAGCGATCATTTGATTACAAACTAAAGACGAAGATCAAGTTAAACAGATTTTATCGGAACAAGCGGATTAAAAACAATGTGTTTTAATGAAGAAAGGTTGAGCAACGCTGAAGAAAGTGCTTGATTGTCTTCTTATTGTTGAATTTTCAGCTTTATAGAAATACCATTTACCTAAGTACGATGCTTTAGTAGTCTAATAAACTCCACTAATTGAATAAATGAAAATAAAACAAATCTAATTAAACTGATATTGATTTATCGCAATCGATTATTTTACAAAACATTTTTGCTGTCAAATTCTTTAATAAGATAAAACAAATATTTTATATAGATATACCATTGAACTCTTTGGTCCAAAATTGATAAACAGAAACTGAACAACAACATTCGATAAACCATATTTAGATACGTAGGTCATTTTAAATATTTTGTACAATAATAAGCCACGCCATAGTAATGGAAAATTATCGAAAAATAAAGTCATTACTTTTTATAACGAAAGAGAAGTTAACAAATGGAGAAGACCTTACTGAATTTATAACTCAGATTATATTCGAGGTAATTGATCTCGTTTTTAGTAACTTTCTATGAAGGCGATAATAAAATGTTAAGAAAATTTGATTGAACAAATAACTAGAAGTGTAAACAATAGGATGAGAATCAGTTAAAGCTAAAAGTGAATTTTCAGTGATCGACTACTCGCTGCTACCAAGACAGGTAATCCGATAAGCTTATTAAAGGGCATTAAATTGGAAGAATAACATTTTATTCAAAAAAATTCGACAATATAATAGCTCATACCCGTCCCGTCGCCATCAACTCAGGAAAAATCTTAACAGCGCGAAGTACCCCAAAGTACAACACCATCTCTCGGGAAAATGGGTTACTAATTCGACACCCGCAAGGAATAACACTTCAACTCAGTTGTAGGGAATCTGCAATCTGCATTTAACGCAGCAAGAATATGATAGTAACTCAAACTTGCCTCAAAACTGAGATGCAATGTTATTCCCTGCAGGCGTCGAATTTAAACTAACTAGACGGGTTATATATATTTTGGGTTTTCGGTGATTATTTTGGATTGCGTGATTTTAATAATTCTTTTTTTTAATAAAAAAAGAATTATTAAGAAGCCTACTTTTTGGAGTCATAAAGTACAAGCAACCGACCTACTTGTACGCCAAACTGAGTTGGATCGCTGGTAGAAGAGAATGCGCCAGCAGGCAGTGCTCGCAGCAGCTTTGTACGCAACCGCATAAGACAGCGGCTTTTAGAGGGAGTTTTAGGTACTCAGCTACCAAATGTTGGAATAACATTCCCCCACCAATAAGGAATATCAAATGTCTCAATATCTTCAGGACTCGACTATGGCAGTTTCTGATTTCCTCGCAAAAGGAACTGGGTATGACTGTATCGAACACGTCTATCATATAACTGGTTGGCGTGTTCTTGTGTTCCTGAGTCATTCCACCTGATGTGTCTTGCGAGCACCAAACTGTAGACAAAAATTAAAAGACAAGCTTAATAGCCTGTTTATAATGAACGATTGATTTTAAATACACATGATTTATATTTCATTACATATATATATACGAGTATATATTTTTCACACACTGGAGATCTATAAACAACTATTCAACACAATATACACCATTGTTTTAGTTAAATAGCAAATAAGTTGCACTTTTCCCCTTAAAGATAAATTCACAATGCAAAACCACCAACGCTGGACATACAGAATTAAACGCGAAATCTAATAAATTGTAAATATATACACAACTTACTCCACTCATAACACTTCACACACATAGCACTTCTTCCACGAATTCAGCTCGACGTCCGTATGCCACTAAAGGGACCCAGCAGAATACCAGCGTCAGGTATATTTGCCTGACACATGCTGAGTTGGGCTCCCATTTGATGCAGCCTTGAGGCGCACACCGCACTACACGATTGACTTGTTTTTCTTGTTTTTTTTATTTTTTATTTTTATTTTTATTGTTTAACATGAGTAAGAACCCATGTTTGTATTTTTATAGTGCTTTTGTACTTACTTTCTGTTTGTTTTTCTGAGTGCATCAAATAAATGCTATATCTATCTATCTATCTATCTATCTATCTATCTAAGAACATAGAAGGTTTTAGTCAACAAAAATGGTCACCTATACTAACACTAGATATTATTCTAATAGCCTTCTTGTTTCTAAGAAATATTGGGTTAATTCTAATATATATTCTGCTCAGATAACCTACACCGGACCAGTCAATCAAAAGATCTACGAGTATGCATCACGCAATGCTGAAAGCGAGGCAGCATCAATAATAAAACTTTGCGAAGAGGAGGAACTTAACCAGATGGAGCAAGAGCACGCACGCCAAAACGCCTTGGATTCAGACTCAAGCTCAGATGAGCAAAGCCCTCCACCAACAGTGGGTAATGAGCAACGAGCGCTGATGGTGCCGGAAAAGGCTGTCCCACATTTAGAAGCTACAGATGAAGCTGCTCCGCGCACGCCACCTTTCAACGAGGCTGCTCTGATCACGCCAGCTTTTGGGGAAGCTGCCGTAAGTGCACCAACCCAGACCGACCCACAAGAGATCACCGTTGAGGTAAGGCAACAAATACGCAGACAATTTGGCATATATACAGGGTGTAAGGGACAGAGCTCCGTAAACTTTAAGGGCTTGCTCAATAGACGAAACTGAACAACCTTACACAATTTTATTTTTAACCGATAAAAAATCAGCGTCGCCCGAATAGACCTGCTACGACCTGGAGGCTCAAGCAAGCTCTATGAGGTATTTTTAATTTGATCTCAGCGAAAATAGTGACAAAAACAACCTGCCTCTAAAAGCAGTGACTACGCACAAACATTTCTAAATTGACGTATATCGTGAAATGTTTTTATTAATATAACTAGCTTTTGTCCGCGGCTTAGCTCCCGCTCTTCTCTACTCCACCCTACTCTACCCTACTCTGCCCTACTTTACCCTACTCTACCCCACTCTACCTAACACTACCGTACACTACCCTAACTTTCATTTTTTTTTTCATAAGAACCTTCTCCTGACAATAACAAACATATTGTCAGAAGAAGGTTTACGGAAGGTTAAGAATCACGGAACCGTAGACAGTTAACTCGGGTTACTGATGCACGATATTTTTATGACTCTACCCTCGCACTAGGCTAGCACGATTTATAGAAATACGTGAAAATATGATTCAAATTTGCTATTTACTCAAGTGAATTTGATAATCTGTTATCAACCCACAATATACTTAATATTTCTTAAATCTTCCACTTCTTTAGTAACAGGAAATCCGGCAATTTACGGATGATACTGCTAGTCTGGTCAATTTTAGTTATTTTCATAGTATCATGTTTTACGGTATCTTACTATGGGGACGAGCTGCACACATCGATTTAATCTTTTTACTGCAGAAAAGAGCCATCAGAGCTATTTACAAACTAAGCCGGTGCGATTCTCTAAGAGAACTGTGTAAGAACATTAACATCATGACTTGTCAATATATCTATGAAAACATTATGTACTTACGTTAGAAAAAATCTTTGAAAAAATCTTGTTACAAGAAATAGGGACCAATTAGTTCAACCAGGTTTCAGACTGGCTAAAGTGGCCTCTTCTTTCATGGGATATTGTTTGAAATGTTATAATAAAATTCCTCC
The DNA here is from genome assembly GCA_910589285.2 of Mythimna ferrago. Taxonomy (NCBI): domain Eukaryota; kingdom Metazoa; phylum Arthropoda; class Insecta; order Lepidoptera; family Noctuidae; genus Mythimna; species Mythimna ferrago. The sequence continues at coordinate 10,789,476 of OU342673.1, read as the reverse complement.
CCAAATATTAGAACTCAACGAAACTAAATTTATATCTCGTATTAAACGCACACTATGCAGGCAAGCATATTATAAGTTGGAAGATTATATTCAGGATAAAAATACTTGGCTTAATGCTGGTCCAGCTCCACTACCACCAGGTTGTGCAAATTGATTAATTTGGAAATTATTATTATTTTTAATAGGCTAAAATTATAGTATTGTAAAATGTGGAAGCATTTTTGGAGACAATAGCATTATATAATGTAGAAGCACTTTTTCAAATTTGTGAATGTGAAGCACCATGGAGCATTTTATTAGGTTACAACTTTTTATTTTATTTTTTTTATTGACAATACGAGCGTGGTAGTTGAGTTTTTCATGCTCACTAAAATGTCTCGCTGCGTTGGTGGCACGTGTTATTGGGTCATTCAGTTCCCTTCAAAATGGTTGAGCTGAATGGGGCTGATGCACGCGTCATGCTCGTGAACGGGTGCCGTCAGTTGAGACTGGTCATCTCTTAGTTGCCAGTGGCTTAATTAAGTTTCTATCTTTTAATTATTTTTATTTTACTTTTTATTATCAACATTGTGCTCACATAATAGAAGTAACAAGAATTACATATCTCTTTCCAAGATTATATGTAACTCAATATGATTTAAAAGAGTATCCATGGAGTTTCTTGCACGTTCTTCTCCATAGAGATCTACGCTTTGGAACGTGCAAATTAGCTTCACTTTTTTTTAGACTGACCGACATTTGACTGTTTTTTTTTTTACGATGGGAAAAATCATCTTATGACAACCCCCGCTCTTGGGTGGAGCGGAAGATAGTGTCAGACTCTTACTGACTACGCGCGCGCCGTCGACGACTTGGGCTTGGTCCGGACGGTTACCGGACGGCCGGACAGCGAGCTACCCATTGCTCACTGTCCGCAAGCCCGCGCCTACGGTGGCTGGAAATCGGGATCGGAATCCCGGCGGCGGCGGCGAGAGCGCCGTTGCCTGATGCGGTCGGCCTCCTCCTTAGCGAGCATTACTGCTTCGCAGAAGTCGGCGACCGCCTGCCACTCCTCCTCGCTCCGGACCATGGCCTCGACCAAGGCCCGGCGCGAGAGGTCTCCTCCGCCGATCACCCCCACGAGGGCACGGCGATGCTCCGCCCAAGCAGGGCACACCTCGACTGTGTGCTCCACCTTGTCCTCCGGGCGTTCCGCACAGTGGCGACACCCGGGCGTCACTTCCGCTTTAATTCGGAACAGGAACCTCCCGAACTTGCCATTTCCGGTGAGGACCTGTATCATGCGGAAGGTAAGGACGCCGTGAGGTCTTTCCAGCCACGCCTCAAAGAGGGGACTTATCGCCATAATTGTGGCGTGCCCATGACGGGTTGCAATAGTCGCTGACGCCATTCCACCATGAGATCCCGCCGGAGCTCTGTCCGCCATGCCGCGACCTGTCGCGGCAGAGGACTTTCACCCCGGCGTTGCATCTCCACGCGCATGTCGTGCATGTGTGCAAGGACTGTTGCCTCCAGATCCCACGGTGGTAGGCTAGCCAGATGGCTCGCCGCTTCGCGGGAAATCGTGCGGTATCCCCGCTCTATCTCCCGCGTCCCATACCATCCGAATTGCCATGACCCCCTGGCAGGCGTTTAGTATGGCCGCCGGTTGCTTTTTCAGCGACGGCGCCCACACCGGCGCCCCGTAGAGGGCCATGGACCGAACGATCCCCGCGTAGAGCCTCCGGCAGGAGGCGTCTGGACCCCCAAGGTTGGGCAGGAGCCGCTTGAGCGCAGCCCCAGTCCGGTTGAGTTTGGGAGCCAGGCGTCGGAAATGCTCCACGAAATTCCACCGGCTGTCGAGGACGAGTCCCAGGTACTTCATCGTCGACCCGACACCGATGTGAACTCCTACCGTTAGTTGGGAACTCAATGGCGACGCGTTCCGAGAGCGGCGACCGTGAAAACACATCGCCTCGGATTTGTGAAGCGCCACCTTGAGTCCCAACTCCTGGATCCTATCAACGACCATCGCAACCCCGTGTGTCGCTAGAGCGACCGCCGCCTGGTACGACTCTCCCTGCGCTAGAACCAGCGTGTCGTCTGCGTAGCAGACCACGCTGACCCCGTCAGGGAGGTCGCCCCGCAGCACGTAATCGTACCCGATGTTCCACAAGGGTGGCCCTAGTACCAACCCCTGCGGAACACCGCACGACATCTCCCGACGTTTCCAGTCTCCAGTACCTGTCCGACAGGTAGGCCTCGACTACTCGACAGAGGTATTCGGGCACCCGGTGGTACCGGAGTGCCCTCCGGATCGTACTCCAGGGCAGGGAATTGAAAGCGTTGGCAATGTCCAAGGACACTGCCACGACACACCTACCCTGGGACACCGCATCCCCCGACGTGAGGGCTCGCACGCGCATGATGGCGTCTACCGTCGAGCGCATCCTGCGAAAGCCGAACTGTCTGTCCAAAAGGTATTATATAACATAAAATATTATTACAACACAGGAAAACCCCGTATAAAATAATAACAAAACGTCGAAAAGACCAAATATACACACTCCCACGAACGCGATCATACTTCCCTAAAAGATTTTTTTATTTCCAAGGCCCAGCTCTCTACAATAAATTGAATAAGCACTGTCCAATATATGGTCTGTCAAATTACAAGTGCAAAAGAACGGTTTACTCATTCCTACAAGCTAAAAATTACGATGAAACAGAAAAATTCATAACTGATTGATTTGACTATTTATTTATTTTTTCTCCCATTTATTTTACTACGAGTATAAACATATTTGAACAAATAATATACTATTTGGCACAATAAATTAAGATTACCATAAAGATGCACATCGAAGTCCTACTTACTAACATTCCGGTCATTAAATTTAATCCGCTACAGCTTATGACTCGTAACCTGTAGCGAAAATATTAAATACATTCGCACAGCGCACACTTGGGCACAACAAATACTCACCTACCCTCAAGTTACATGATTTATTTATTTTAAGTTAAATGTGTAATGTTTTATTTTCTTACTATTATTGTACTTTTAATTAACTACATTTTGTTATCTTGTTATTGAGATTTATTTGTATCACTTTATAATGTACTATAACGCATACTGTGTACGATTTTACTGTTTATTTCCTTGGGGACTGGCACTGTACTCCTTAATACAGGTTATAGTATATTAGCCTAGCTAGGAATACAGCACCTCACCCACTAATTTGTAGTAGTCTTTGTACACTGTAATCGATTCTGTAAATTGTCATAATGTACTACAATGTTTTTAATGAATAAAGATATATATATATATAAAGGTCCGGCCCCACCCGTGAAAGGCGCGCGACGAGGCGGCTCGCAATCACTCTTTCAAAGAGCTTGCCCACCTCGTCGAGCAGCACAATGGGCCGGTACGCGGACGGAGAGTCCGCAGGGCGCCCTGGCTTCGCGATGAGGACCAGTTTCCCCGTCTTCCAGCGAAGTGGGAACTGGCCCCTCTCCAAGCATGCGCTGAAGAGCCCTCTCAGTCGAGGCCCGAGAGCCTCCATGGCCAGGACCCAGGCTTTCCCAGGCAAGCCATCGGGTCCTGGGGCGGCGTTCTTGGCACTCAGCCTTTGCACCGCCACTCTCATCTCTGCCTCGGTCACCTCTGGAGCATTATCGTCGTCGTCGCCATTGCGGTCCGCGTCAGACACCGCTGGCGGAGGCGGAGCCATTGGCGGGGGGGAGTGTTCCCCTTGCGCAGGGAACAGAGCGCTTACCACACCCTCCACGAGTTGGGGCCGGAGACTCTGAGTCAGCGGGGGAGCCCAGGGGCGCAGTTTCTCCCGTACCAATTTGTACGGGCGCCCCCACGGGCCCGCGTTCAGAGACCCCAGCCACACGTCGCGGGCCTCGAGTTTGGCCCGCTTAATCTCCGCTCGGAGGGTGTGTTTTGCCTCTCTGTAACCTTCGTACAGCTCCGCCTCTCTGGCCTCCGCATCCGGCGGGCGGATGCGGCGCCTGCAGTATCTGGCGTACCGGCGTCGCGCGTGATTGCACGTGTTGCGCAGTACAGCGATTTCCGGCGACCACCAGTACACCTGGCGCTTAGCACGTCCTGGACGGACTCGGGGCATTGCCGCATCGCAAATTTGCGACATGGCCTCCCGGAACCACTCCGCCTCGACGTCGATGTCGACAGGCCTGTCCGGTGCTTGCACCCAGGCCTGTACCGTCACGGCTTCCAGGAGGAGCTCCCGGGCCATCTGCTTAAGCGCCCACCGCGGACCGCAAGGGCTCTGTCGGACCGGCGCGGCCGAGGTTTCGGCGGAGACGTCCAACTGGATATACCGGTGGTCGGAGTACGTCTCCACCTCCTCCATAACGCGCCAGTCGACGACACGCGGCGACAGAGCGGGGCTGGCGAACGAAAGGTCCACCACTGATTCACCCCGCCTCCGCACCAACGTGGGGACAGAGCCCCGGTTCAGGACGACCAGGCCCAGCTCCAAGGCCCAGTCCTCCACCATCCGACCCCGTGTGTTCGTGCGCCGGGAACCCCAAGCCGTATTCCAGGCGTTGAAGTCCCTGCAAACGACCACGGGGAGGGTACCAAACCCAGCGACGACGGCACTTAGCTCCATAAGGGAGACATGACAGGTAGACGCCTACCACTGCAATGTCCCTGACCCGTGCTGCCACGCAACCCCGTCCCCTCGCAACAGCCTCGAGGGGCGGGGTACTGGCGGCGGCCGACAAAATTAGCGTCACCGAGACGTCTAGGTCCTGAACCCAGCGGGGATGGACGTAGTACGGCTCGGAGACGATGGCGACATTTATCGACCACTGCTCTGGAGCAACAGATCCTGAGCGGGGGCGCGGTGGTTGATGTTCGCCTGGAGGAGACGTAATGGTGTCCTTATTGACATTCCATTACAGTCTCCTCCCGAGCCCCCTGTGAGGGCACCGCCGCGGCGGGAGCGGCGGCGACAGCGGCGGCAGCCAAGACGGTGGCTGCTGCGGTGAGGGTGTCAGGGTGGATGGGCCTGACTTTGCCCTTGGCCTTGGCGCGGTCGCAGGACCTGCCCCCAGCCCGGTGGTCGGCCGGCTTGCCTGCAGCCGCACATGCGTAGCAGTGCGGCTTTGCACGGCATTCAACGGCCTTGTGCCCGGGCTTTCCGCACTGGTGGCAGCGGTCACTGCGGTCCTCTGCGGCGCAATAGGCCCACACGTGGTGCCCCACGTGACAGCGGTAGCACCGCAGAGGTCTGGGCTCCAGCAGCTTTACCTGGGCCGAAACCCAGCCCACCAACAGCCTTCGGCCCTCGGCCGTGATGGCCTTGGCCGCCGACACGGGGCAGCTCACCGTGACGGCTCGCATGCCCGTGCCATCAGCGCGGATGGTGCCCGCCCGGACCTGATCGGTCGTGCACCCTCCCGCCCTGACGATGGCGGCCACCACCTCTTCCACCCTGACAGAGTCGTCCAGACCCATTATGCGCATGTCCATGCTTTTGGTGGGTCTGGACACTCGGGGCTCCTCGACGTCCAGGGACGCCCTGATCCTTTCGGCCAGGGCGTCGGCAAGCTCTCCGCTGTCTGCCCCAGGGACCTCCAACAGTCGCGGTACGCCTCATTCGGAAGCCCCCGGAGGCTCCGAACTTGTCGAGGTGGCCCACCACCGCCTGTTTCGCCTTCGCCATGACTACATCGTAGTTCACGCCCTTCTTTTCCGCAGCTGGCTGTAGTGTGATCACTACAGCTGCGGAAGTCGGGGCGCGAAGACGAGCAGCCATGGCCCCCTTCTTGCGCTCCTGTCGCCGCCTGCGCTTTTTGGCCGCCCTTGTCGCCTTGCTCGCCTTCTTCTTGGCGCCGACGACCGTCCACTCGGCGCCAACCGAGGGGTCTTCGGGCGGAGAAGGCGGCAGGCGCGACCTAGTCGCCGCCGCGGCGGGAGGACCCGCCGGTTTGGTGGCAGCCGCCACCCTGCTCTTTGAGGGAGGGGCAGACTTCCCTTGCCGCTGCTGCTGCTTGGGCGCCGGGACCGGCCTCGCAGGCTCCGACGCCGCGGCCACGCGCCCGTCTTGCCCCGTGGGGCCAGCCCTGGGTGCTGCAGCCGTCGTAGCCGCGGCGACGGCGGCTTTCGACGCCGTCCTCTTCTGGCCGGAGGCCGCGAGAGGGGGGCGCAGGACGATGCCCTCCAGGACGGAGAACTGGCGCTGGATGTGCCCCTGGAACTGCTGCTGCTGCTGCTCCCTGAAGGCAGCCAGCTCTTGCCGCAGCAGAGACACAACCTCGCCTTCCGCCTGGGGCGAGGGCCGGGATCGGCACTGCTCCTGCCTGCTCTCCCCTTCGGGACGAGAGCCCTGGAGAGCGGCCACGGCCGCCTCGAGCCAGCCAAACCTCCCGCTGAGGGTGCGCTCGTAGGGCCCGAAGACGAGCCCCAGTGCCTCCTCAATCGAAGCGTTGGCCATCTCGACGGAGCGTTTTTTGGCCACTCTCTCCCTCTTGTTGGCCACGCTTGTGATAGCGGCTGCCACTACCTGCCGAAACTTGGCCAGCGCCTCCTCCACGCCTTCTGCCAGCTCGCCAGGGAACTTCGGCACTAAGACGTCGGCGCTAGTCTGGTCGTTCGCGACCTCCTGGGGTCGCCGAGACGCTTCCTCAGCGCACCCTCTCCCTCTGCCCGACTTTCGGGCCGCACCCCGCCCCGACGACGAGATTTTCCGGGCAGGTCCCGTCTCGTCGTCGGACGCGGAGCGCATGGCGCGCATGAACGCCCTCCTTCCGTTGGATGCGGATTCTTCCACTTCCATCGAAAGGAGGGGCTCCCGCACCTCCTCCACCTCCTTCCCGTCTGAGTTGAGTGAAGACGCGGCATCTGAGTCCGATGCCGCGTCTTCACTCACCTCCCTGAGGCCAAACCTAAGGCCGGCCTCCACCGGCATCGCGGACGTGCTGGGAACTGGTCCCAGGGACTCCGCGCTGCCGAAGTGTGAGCCACTCTGGCTCTGTGCGTCCACGGAGGACGGAACAGGGTCCGAAGACCCGAGGCGTTGGTTGCCCCCCCCAGAATACGAGGGGCAGCCCGAGCTCTGCTCGGGGAGACTCGACAGCGCACCCTCCGGGCGGTCCGACTGGACTCCGCCATATGTTCCTCTTGGTCTGGTCTCTCGCTTAAGGTCTTCCGGCATGAGTAGCTCTACCGGCATAGCCCTCAAGGTCATTGAGACACACTAGCTCCACCACGACGACAACGTGGGAACACAGTTGGTGGGGACATTTGACTGTTCAAAAGTGCAAATGGTCTATTTGAAATAAATTGTTTGATTTGATTTGATTTGATTTGAAGTGTACATCGGCTTTCTTACTGTTTATAATTTGTAAATTATGTACAATAAAGAATATAAGAAGATAAAGATCGAAATGGCTTATCAAGAGGGTGGGTCATACAATTCTGGGTTAACTCTGTACCTGTACTGTAAATTCTTTACTGTATTGCTTATGATGTAAAAACCGATAAAAAGTCTAATTGTAATTATGTATTTTGTTTAGATTTTAGATGACTGGGCCGTTTGCGAGGCCGCTGACAACGCCCAGTTAGAGGCCGACAAATTTAAGAGGGTGTCAAATAAAGCAAGAGTAGCAAGAGCCAAGGCAGAGGCCGCTAAGAATAAAGGAAAAAGAAATGCAGGTCGCCTCGCGGCAGAAGCGGCGCGCTTCTTAACATTAGCTACTCAACAAGCTAAAATTGCCAGCGATGCGGAAACGCATGCGGCCCAACTAAGCCAAGCTTTCGCGCGAGCCATTGAAATGGCCAACGCAGAGAAAAGAGGCATCGTTGATGCGCCACTGTTCGCTGAGGAGGTTAGTATTTCAGACATTTCACACATAAAGTCAAGCTCCAGGAGTTGGGACTCGAGGCGGCGCTTCACAAATCCGAGGCGATGTGCTTTCACGGTCGCCGCTCTCGGAACGCGCCGCCATTGAGTTCCCAACTAACGGTAGGAGGAGTTCACATCGGTGTCGGGTCGACGATGAAGTACCTGGGACTCGTCCTCGACAGCCGGTGGAATTTCGTGGAGCATTTCCGACGTCTGGCTCCCAAACTCAACCGGGCTGGGGCTGCGCTCAAGCGGCTCCTGCCCAACCTTGGGGGTCCAGACGCCTCCTGCCGGAGGCTCTACGCGGGGATCGTTCGGTCCATGGCCCTCTACGGGGCGCCGGTGTGGGCGCCGTCGCTGAAAAAGCAACCGGCGGCCATACTGAACGCCTGCCAGAGGGTCATGGCAATAAGGATGGTGCGGGGATACCGCACGATTTCCCGCGAAGCGGCGAGCCTTCTGGCTGGCCTACCACCGTGGGATCTGGAGGCAACAGTCCTTGCACACATGCACGACATGCGCGTGGAGATGCAACGTCGGGGTGAAAGTCCTCTGCCGTGACAGGTCACGGCATGGCGGACAGAGCTCCGGCGGGATCTCATGGTGGAATGGCGTCAGCGACTATTGCAACCTCGTCATGGGCACGCCACAATTATGGCGATAAGTCCCCTCTTTGAGGCGTGGCTGGAAAGACCTCACGGCGTCCTTACCTTCCGCATGACACAGGTCCTCACCGGAAATGGCAAGTTCGGGAGGTTCCTGTTCCGAATCAAAGCGGAAGTGACGCCCGGGTGTCGCCACTGTGCGGAACGCCCGGAGGACACGGTGGAGCACACAATCGCGGTGTGCCTGCTTGGGCGGAGCATCGCCGTGCCCTCGTGGGGGTGATCGGCGGCGGAGACCTCTCGCGCCGGGCCTTGGTCGAGGCCATGGTCCGGAGCGAGGAGGAGTGGCAGGCGGTCGCCGACTTCTGCGAAGCAGTAATGCTCGCTAAGGAGGAGGCCGACCGCATCAGGCAACGGTGCTCTCGCCGCCGCCGGGATTCCGATCCCGATTTCCAGCCACCGTAGGCGCGGGCTTGCGGACAGTGAGCAATGGGTAGCTCGCTCTCCAGCCGTCCGGTAACTGTCCGGACCAAGCCCAAGTCGTCGACGGCGCGCGCTGTTCCCGCGCGCCTCAAGGAGTTGTCAGCAACAGCAGGGGCCCAACCGGGTCGAAGCCTACTGGGGCCAGGGTTATCCGAAAGGGCGCTCGAGCCCCGGTATGAAGGCTTGAAGGAACGGGATGGGTTTTTCAGTCAGTAAGAGTCTGACACTATCTCCCGCTCCGCCAAAGAGCGGAAAAAAAAAAACACATAAAGTCAAGCTGTGTATAATGTTGATAAATTTACCAATAGCGAAGTGCCTATTTTCAAACGGCTTTCTTTCATGATAATCACTTCTGACATATTCGTCTGTGTCTTCAAACATTCAACTTTTAACATTTGTCGGTAAGAACAGTCATCAAAGTACCTATATTCAAATCCAAATAATATCTTTAAATTCCTGGGAGCTTAAATACTGTAATAAATATGAAGGTTACTTAAGGGGATGCATCTCGACATACATTTTCACTGTTTTTCATACAACCGCTCTTACGCGATTATGACGTTATTACACATTTTTCATTAGATATTTTGGAAACACAGTATCTTGTGAATATTATCTAGGCTTCTATGGAAATCAATCTACAAATTTGTGTAAAACTAATCCTAAAAAATATAATTCAAATTATTCGGAATTAGGCACTTAGTTTACCTATTAAACAAATAACACTAAAATAATTATAATATTACATACAGCATCAAAAATCCGATTAGCAGAAACTTTTATCATCAAAAAAATCTTTAAGCGAGTAGTAACATTTCTATAGTAACAATTTTAATAACTTTTTTTTAAATACCGTGATGGGTAGTTCTTTTAAATTGATGGGTAACTTAGCGTATATGAGAGGACCCATAGAAAAGATATTTTTTTTAAGTAAGGACGTTTTGTAACCACCTGGTATAAAGTTGGCTTTTATATTGAGATCTCATTGGTCCTGTGCGTATTCTCATATCCACCATTGATGTAAACAATTGACTGTTCGTCTTAACGAATAGAGCAACTTCAAATATGTACAAGGGAGGTAATGTTAAAATCTTTAAAGATTTAAAACTAGATTTTCAACTTTCTATAGGTTTAAGACCTGTCATGGATCGAAGACGGTTTTGGGCCCTAAATATTATTTCTCTCTCACTACAGTTTCCCCAAAATATGACACCGAACCTCAGTAATGAAGCAGCTAAACCGTGATATGCTGTCACTAACGTATTCATATTTAACTTTTTTGAGAGATTATGGAGAATATATGCGGTTTTACTTAATTTTTGGCACATGATTTCAGCATGGTTTTTCCATGTCAATTTATTATCAATATGTATTCCTAAAAATGTAACTGAAGTGGTATCTACAATTTCGTCTTTACATTTAGTTATTATATTATTTGGCATTAACCGTTGGAAGAAATGCATTACTTTAGTTTTTTGTAGATTTAAAACAAGATTATTTTTATTCTGTCTATCTATTATTTTTTCAGGTGTATATATCTCTCTTTCGTATTGCGCTTTATTATTACATTCAATTATGGCTGTGCTGTCGTCAGCAAATAAAGTCATTGGTTGATGTATTTGACGAAGCAGGTCGTTAATATAAAGTAAAAATAACAATGGCCCAAGTACACTGCCTTGTGGAACTCCAATTTTAGTTGTTCTACCATCCGATAGATATTTCACTTCGCTCATTTCTGTGAATTGTTTTCGTTCCGTGAGGTAAGACTTTATTTTCAAGACATTGCCCCTTATACCATAGTGACTAATTTTATTTAAAAGGATGTCATGTTTTACATAATCGAACGCCTTCGTGATGTCTGTGAATATTGCGCATAAAGGAATTTTTTTATCCACAATATTCATGACCATTTTTAAAAGATCAAATATCGCCATGTTAATATTTTTGTTTTTTCGAAAGCCCTTTTGCTCTTCACATAAAATATTATTTTTAGTTACAAATGTGTAAATAGATTCATGAGTAATCTTCGCGAATATCTTAGAAAACACTGAAATTAAGGCCACTGGTCTATAGTTCGACATGTCTTCCTTATTGTTTTTTACGTAATGGTTTTATTACGACAGTTTTCAATTTATCAGAGAATACACCTGAGCTTATTACATTTATAATATGGGTTAATGGTTTAGCTATGACATCCGATACAAATTTTACCGCCTTGGTGGAAACTTCGTCGTATAAAACACTATTTTTATTTTTCAAGTGTTTTATTATACGTAAAATATCTTGAGTTATTACTGGGAGCATGAATAAAGAATTGCTGATATGAGGATGACCACTTGTATTTCCCGAATATTTACTATATACATTATGTACCTGGTAAACGAAAAAATCATTAAGTAAATCAGCAATTTGCTTAGGATTTGTTACTAATTTATCTTCCTTATTAATTTGTAATATTGGTTCTTTTAATCGACTGTTATTATTAATTATCTGCCATGACGTCTTAGCTTTATTTTTTGAACTGTTAATTAGGTAGTTATTTTGAGCTTTTTGGGTGAGATTTATAATTTTTTTAAGTCTCCGTAAATAATTTTTAAATGTATTCTTCTTACTTTAACACGAAGGTGCTTTTCGATATTTCCAAAGTAGGTTTTTTTGTTTTCTGCAGCAAATTCTAATTCCCCGCGAAATCCACTTTACTTTCTTATCAGATTTTATATTAATTAATTGATTTGGAAAACATAAATCATAAAATAAACGAAACAGTTCAATAAACCTATCGTATGCCTCGTCAGGGATATTTGTTTCGAATACTTCTGTAAAAGACAGACATTGAAGGTGCTTTTCGAATAAAATTAAATTTAAATTTATTTAAATAAATCACGTTTCTGAATGTGCCAAGAATTTAGTATGCATATGTTGTTAACTTGAATTACTAAAAAATTTGAGCAGTATGGTCTGATAATGCGAAATCGATTACTTTACTTTCACATTTTTGTTTGGAATTATGAGCAAAGTTATCTAAACAAGTTCTGCTTTTTGTTCTAGTTGGTTCATTTAATTCTAATTTAAGATTATAGGTAAAATAGTAAATTTTCGAAGTCTAATGAGAAGTGGTTTTTTTTCAAACTGTTAATGTAATGATGTTGTTGAATGAATGTTAATGAAATCCCCACACAATACAATTTTTTTATTAGGTTTAGTACATATTTTCCATAATAAGGTATCAAAATTATCTAAAAATGAATATAAGCACGACATTTTCGGTGCTCTACAGATACATACAATTATAGTAGAGGATACGATTAAAAACTACCTTCACCGGTCTTTTTAATGGATGAATCGTATTTTATGACAAATCTAGTATATTAAATAATATAACGCGGGTGGATTGTGTGAGAAGCGATATGAAAGAAAAGGGAGTTAGTGATAGCGTGACGAGTGACAGGACAGAATGAAAGAAAAAAACGTGTTGCGCCGACCCCAAATAAAACGGGACTAGGGCAGGAAGATGATGATGAGCAATTTAGCAATTTAGCAATTTAGCAATTTAGCAATTTAGCAATTTAGCAATTTAGCAATTTAGCAATTTAGCAATTTAGCAATTTAGCAATTTAGCAATTTAGCAATTTAGCAATTTAGCAATTTAGCAATTTAGCAATTTAGCAAATTAGCAATTTAGCAATTTAGCAATTTAGCAATTTAGCAATTTAGCAATTTAGCAATTTAGCAATTTAGCAATTTAGCAATTTAGCAATTTAGCAATTTAGCAATTTAGCAATTTAGCAATTTAGCAATTTAGCAATTTAGCAATTTAGCAATTTAGCAATTTAGCAATTTAGCAATTTAGCAATTTAGCAATTTAGCAATTTAGCAATTTAGCAATTTAGCAATTTAGCAATTTAGCAATTTAGCAATTTAGCAATTTAGCAATTTAGCAATTTAGCAATTTAGCAATTTAGCAATTTAGCAATTTAGCAATTTAGCAATTTAGCAATTTAGCAATTTAGCAATTTAGCAATTTAGCAATTTAGCAATTTAACAATTTAGCAATTTCACAATTTCACAATTTCGCAATTTCGCAATTTAGCAATTTAGCAGTTTAGCCATTTATCCATTTACCCATTTATCCATTTAGCTATTTATCCATTTAGCCGTTTAGCCATTTAGTATCAACTTAATGATTCTCCAATGGCCCCGCGCGCCTTCTAAGCGAAGGGTTTGGTATTGGTTTTATTTTATAGATTTATAGAATACAACGTTTTTGAGCAACCCCGCGGAACCCTGCGAGACTGGCTGCTGGTTTTTCTACTGAGATAATATTATCATTACTATTAGGCGTGTAAGTATAGTGACTAAAACCGCTATGGCATTCGCGTTCGCTTATGAACGGTAAGACTTCGGCGTAATATCACGCCACATGATGTTACCTTTCGTCTACCCTCAAAATGATTAATAAATTATCGTTTGATGACGAGTCTTTCAAACTCAAGATTAATTATTTCACGTAGGCCCACATGGGTACCCTTAAAATACCAGAAGCCAACGCTTAGCCTCCAACGGTCACTTCCCATGGAAAAAAAACCCGTCAAGAAACTCCATGATTACTCTTGCTTATTTGCAAAGGTATTGTATTATTTTTCGCTGTTTACTCAATCAAATAAGTTTAATTAGTGAAGACTGCTTTCATTTAAAATTATCAACACCTGTGGGTAGTCTATACAAAAAGTGGACAAAGGTATGTCACGTGTGTGTGCTACACGCTCGTTGTGGTTCACCATAAACTATTGCCATACTAACAAAATATAGGTAAAATATTATACAATCGTTAGGGTAACCGAAATGCGATTGTATTAGTACTAGTATTTTAGGATTATCTGACTATATCTAAACTTCTCCATAGATATCTAGGCCCTGCAATGTGCAGTTTAGCAAATTAGCTTTATTTCTTCGACCGACCGATATTCCCGTAAATCGAATATGATTTATTATTACAAATCGAGTACGATGAATTCTTTTTTTGTTTCTGATTTCTGAACAATTAACGTTTATAAGAACTGGTCAATGGATTTACAGGTACCTAGAGAAAGATGCTAATTTGTTTACTTCATTTTGTCCATCATTCTTTATCTTTTTTTTTTAATTTTTGTACTCACCTTTGTCCTCGTCGCCACATGTATTGTACTGCATTTAGCTAGGATTTACGGCTCACCAACAGTGTGACACACACATATTCGCTACACAACTACTCCAGTCAACCGCCGGATGGCTACTGCCCCGTGTCAAATACATTACGTCACATTGTAGTGAGACTACCCTCATAGCCAATACACTACAGTTAGTATTAAACTTTTCGATAAACACACCGGTGCATTTAAAAAAAAAAAAAAATTTGGCCATGAATATCTTAGGCAACCCACCCGCGTTATATTACTTTTAAATATACTTAATTTGTTATAAAATACGTTTCATCCATTAAACAGACCGGTGAAGGTCGTTCCTAATCGGATCTTAGACTATTATTCCTTGTTCAAATAACTCTATTGCACAATATTCAAATATACCTGTGATAGATGTGTTAGGAAGTTCCCTATATTTGTACCTATTTTTGATAAGAATACAGCACGCTTAGCCAAGTTGTTATTCTGCAATCGTTAACGCTGTCGAAAAATGATGAAACGTATGGGAATGACGTCATCTCAACGTAAAGTCGCGTGGTCAGAACAAACGAATAGACAAATACATATATAGTAATAGTTCACATCGTTCAAAATCATTTCTACAATATTTAACGATACATCCTTTGTTATACAAACGCTACATTGTAGAACGAGCGGCCGACTCAGGCGCGTCAACATGGCTACCAACTTATCGTTTTCTACAATTGTTGTCACCGAGGCGTTACCGATTAGAGAACGGAATTCGATTGTAACTTGGCTAGGGGGGCTGGATCCTCGGCGCTTCAGTTGATTTCTTGAATAACACTCTACGAGCTTAAAATTAGAATTTCGGGCTAATGCCAAATATTCCACATCCTACATTCTCACCCATTTTGGACCCGTCTGTAAACCAGATCAGGCTTCCAGCCTTGCAAGTGATGAGGTTGCTTGACCAGTCCTCTCTGCTCGGCAGTTCCTTTGTGTAATTCCTTGTGAAATTACACAGTGGAAGCATGACGTTTGTTGTCATAGCTAGTTGATCGTGTTCAAGTACTGATTCGTGTAGCGATCTCAGTGCTTGAGAGCGCCTGTTTACTTTGCCAGTGCTGTTTGTTCTGTACATGCTCGCTTTCGCCTCCTTCGCAATGAGTAGATGAAGTGGCGGTAGGTTAAGCAGGGCATTTAGAGCAGCTCCTGGGGTTGTGGACATGGACCCTGTTGATATGAGGCATGCAAGTTTCTGCAAACCATTAAGTTTGTTGATGACTGTCACTTGAGTTGTTTTCCTCCACCATACTACGCAGGCATACGTTATTATCGGCCTGACTATGGCGGTGTACAACCACAGGGCGATTATAGGGTTTAGGCCCCATTTCGTCCCTGCTAAGCGACAGCATATTCCTAAAGCTATTTTAGCCTTTTGGATCACATTGTTAATGTGAGTGTTCCAGGTCAGTCTCTGGTCGATAGTTACGCCCTAAATTGTTTTCTGTGCAAAATGTGTTAATAATGTTCAGAGATCTTTGTAGTATAGATGTTACCGTGCTGTGACAGGGGCCGACAACACAAGCCACCACATCGTCAGCATAGCTATGTACATTTAAGTCTCTTTTAGAGGCTTCAACCAGCAATTGGACGCCTCTTTGTGGGCACCCTTAAGTTGTTTTGAAGCTCTTTGTAGTTCCGTGTGAGTTAAAACTGATAGTTCTGTTGAGGAGCATGAATTCTATCCAACGAGTAGTTGTTTCGTTAATCCCTTTCGCCTTCATTCCCTTGGAAAGGGCGTCTATGGTGACGTTGTCGAAAGCTCCTTCAATATCAAGGAAAGCTCATTGGGCTATCT
Organism: Mythimna ferrago; assembly: GCA_910589285.2. Lineage (NCBI taxonomy): Eukaryota > Metazoa > Arthropoda > Insecta > Lepidoptera > Noctuidae > Mythimna > Mythimna ferrago. Next base: position 10,773,527 of record OU342673.1, on the reverse strand, counting down.
GTTTATCTTCCATAGCTCTTTCGATCCTGTCTGTTAGTTAAATTTTCCTTTTTGATAAGCATGTTGCTTCGGATGCAGAGGGTTATCCCTTAATGGACCATCCCTGATGCATTCGTCAATAACCTTTTCTATACTCTTGAGTAGGAAGGAGGTAAGGCTTATTGGTCTGAAGGACTTTGGTTAAGAGTAGTCCTTCTTACCGGACTTTGCAATAAAATAGACTTTAACCATAGTCCATTTCTCTGGTATATATTCCCAGGCAAAGCTTGCTCTGAAGATTTTGATTAAAATAGGGATGAGTAGTTTTCCCTTGCTGCAGAAGAGCTGGGAAGATGTCGTCATCACCTGCAGATTTAATCGGCTTGAATGAGTCTATAACCCATTCTACCTTGTTCGGTCTTAAATACCTCGCCGCTCTTCTCCAGTCTTCATTTGAAGGCCTGGAGAGGCGGATATGAGGAGTATTTTGTACGATGATATCTGGTGCCATCACCGAGCCAGGGAAGTGTGTAGACGCCAGAAGTTTCAGGGTTTCTTCCGCTGATGCAGTGAAGGCACCATCTGGTTTCTTTAAGAATCCCAGTTGATTCGTAGGCGATTTGGATAAGACTTTGTGGATTCTGGCTCCTTGAGGGACTTTAGTAATCTCCTCGCAGAACTTCCTCCATGAAAGTCTTTTCGCCTTTCGGATTTCTTTATTATAGGTAGTTAAAGCTTTCCGATACCGATCCCAGTCGTCAGTCGATTTAGCCTTATTAAACAACCTACGTGATTCTTCCCTTAAAACATCGAGCTTTTTGTTCCATCATGTCATTTTTCTATCCCTCACTGTTCTTAAAGGGCAGTTCTCTTCGTAAGAAGCTGTAATGGCTTCAGTAACTTGAGCAACAGCATAACGTCTAACGTTTCAGGGGAGCGTATGGTTTTAGGGAAGTCTTGGAGTCTTTCCTGGAGCTTTCGTCTGTACAAGTCCCAGTCCGTGGCTTTCGCATCCCTAAAAGTGATGGTTTCGCAAATGTTCAGTGATGCATAATACGTCGATGTCTATATTTTCTTTGATATGCAGCTGTTCTGTGTGCAACGTCAACATATCAGATTTATTTAAAAGTCCCGCGATGTTCTGGTGCAAAATATTCATGTGTTTATAATAGAAAAAACTGGTTATCTTGATAAGTTGGAGTCTCGCTATTACTGATTAAGGAAGACCTGGCATCAGTCTCGATCACAGAGTTTGAGCTAATTTCTTGAAAACCGAATAAGTTGTCGTCAAACATTATCCTCGACATGATTTCGTCAAAGATGTTTTTCCATCCGTTTTTGTTTATTCTCCCAGTATTATACGAAAACATTTCATGCGATAGGGTACTGCTGCTATCGAAAAATATGCGTATTCGTTGTTTCTTATGTCCGTTAAGAGGAGGTTATTGAGGAGCTCTACTTTATAATTATGAATTAATGCGCCTTTTATGTATATGGAAGCACATATAACAACATTTGTATGGGTCATATTTTGTAGCGAGCTTTTTAAGTTATGTTGTATGTGTGAATAATCCCCCCTTTGCAAATCGATTTCTCCAATGAATTATTAGGCAGTACTCGTTCATTGTAAAGTCTTTTAATTTGTATTTAATACTACATAAGAAAGATGTTATGGTGACGTTTGGTATTATATAATTACAATATTCAAAATGTTTAGAGAATACTTCTTCGATTATTGGTAGAGTTACCTGTGTGCAATTGCTACTTATACGAGTAATAGCTAGTCTATTTTTGTGATTTGGGAATGATATAGCGCCTGGGACATTTTTGCAAGCAACATTACTCACTTCTGTCATTTTGCTTAGAGTTTCCTTGATGCGTGACTCAGCTTGGAGGTTTGAGTATAATTCTCTTGCTGGCCGACTAGCGATTTTTCATGAAGATTGGAGACGGTGACGTGCACGGTGTCCTGTTTCGATTCATGAGTAGAGGTTTCTTAGGCATTGATACGCTCTGTAAGGATCACTAACTCCTGTTCCGCAATCTGTAGTTGCTATTGTAGGTTTAGAATTTCCTGTTCCAGCTGAAGTACGTAGACACTGGTATCGACTTTCGATGAAGATTACAGAAAGTTGGACGGTGTGGAACTTAAGTCGTGTCGTCGTGACAAAGTTTGCTTGTTTTTCCTAGTGCTTGAACCAGGATTTTGACCTAAAGAGGAAGACTGATATAAGGACTTTAAAGTGCTGATTTCCGTGGATAATTAGTTTATTTGTTTATGTAAGTCTGTGTTTTCTAATAATACATTTCCCAATTCATTTTCTGCACATTCCAGTTTGAGTGTGAGTTTAGAAATTGTCTCCTTCATTTCCGAGGTGGTTATTAAATCAGTGACAGTTCTGTTAACACTTCTTGACAGTCTTTTTGGAGTGACATATGACTCACTCCAAAAAGACTCGAGATCGGATGTTTCACAAATAGTAACTTATATGTGCGAATCAAACAACATTGTATTATTTTGAGCTGGGGAGCACATTTTCTTTGTTACAGGTACAGGTAGGTTTACCCATATTACAAAAGCTTGAATTTCATTGATGCTTGATTGGTGGGTGGCGCCTTGAGAACGGCCTTGCTTTCCTCGGCGGCTAGAGCGAATGCTTCCGCGACCTGCACAGCGTGCGCTTCCGCGTCGAGTGCAATATGAGCGTTCTGAGCGGCGCAAATGTCGTAGCGCACTGAGTCTGCCGCGTGGCCAGCTAGGTACATCTTTGTGTCCTCTGAACTCAGCGGTCTCTGCCTTGCTTCGTGCCATAGTAGCAGTATTGCTTTCTTAGAATCGGCAACCGCTTTCCGGGCGTTCTCAGCGGCAATGAAAACGGAACGTTCATTTATAATCTGAATAAAATACATCATTTATAATTAAAAGAGAAAAGAAGAAAGAATTTTGGACTTATTATTTACATCACAAGCAACAGCTTTTATTAGCTTGTCAGGCAGTAATTGCAACATAGGTATTAAGAGATAGGGAGGGGTTTGTCATAATCGTTGTAGCGACACTTGGGGGAAGCCTATGTATAAGAGATTGTTAGCCTAATCGAAATACTAAATAACTACTCTTCGTATACGTAAGTATCTAGGCGACGTATTTGTTTCCTTACCTCAACTGGAGCGTCTCGATCGGCAGAAACGCCCTAGAATGGCCCCCTTGCGGTAGCCTCCTCGATTGCGTGCACACTCGGAGCAGCCTCCCAGATAGCTGGCTCGCTCAGTGAAGCATGTTCTGCAGCTGGAGCGCTTGGGATAACCTATTTATATATTTTTAATATTATCATTTCTTAAGTAAAAGAACACAAAGAGTTAAAAACGGCTAAAAATAGTGACTGTCTATAGTTGACTTTGGTTAAGAAAAAATATGTGTTATATAAAAAAGAAAGAAAGAAAAATGTCTAGTCTACACTACTCTACACTACTCTACCCTACTCATCCCTACCCTACTCTACTCTACTCTACCCTACTCTATCCTACTCTACTCTAGGCTTGTATCGATATTTTCAATTCGTTATATCGATATTTTTGGGCGATATATTTTAAAACGATATATCGATATAAAATTTCCAAGAACGAAATTGTATCAAACACGATATTTTTTTGTGTTTTTATTTGGTCGACTCAATTGGCTACTTAACTGCTTTTTAATTTGGTACTTATGTTGGTTTTTAAGTTGGCAACTCTGTCTTTATATCAATAACACATGTGACATGAGTCAGTGCATGGTTCAGTAATTTCATTCTTAACATTATTTTGTGTATCTGACTAGGCTGTATGGGCGCGCCTCAGTTCCCTTTACTTTCTTGCTTCGTTGGGAACGAGAAAATTAAACCAAAAAAAAAAACATTCAATTCAACAATCGTCCGTCCGTTATCCGTATTATAACCTCAATGCGCGCGTGTTTCTGCATTTGAATTGATTGTAGTCTAGAATCTAACTAATTCAATCAATAATCAATTTGAGCATTCCAGTAATCCAACAATGTCTAGTGTTGTATGGAACTTTTTCAAAAAAGTAGACAAACAAACGAGAAAATTAACCAAAAAGTGAAGTAGATTAGACCATTTTTTTTCGTATCGTACCGCTACCGATATATCGATATATTTAAATGAAAATATCGATATCGATATATATCGATACTTTATTGCGTTTCTGACATCCCTACTCTAACCTACTCTACCCTACTCTACCAAAACTGTTGCTTGTGATGTAAATCATGTCTTCTCTTTTCTCTTTTGGTTATAATAATGTATTTTATTCAGATTATAAATGAACTTTCCGTTTTCATTGCCGCTGAGAACGCCCGGAAAGCGGTTGCCAAGTCTAAAAAGGCAACTAACACTGCTAATCTGGTACGAAACCAGTTAAAGACCGCTGAGTCAAGTAGATACCAAGATGTAGCTCGCCTCGCTGCAAAGTCAGTGCGCTGCGACATTGTCGCCGCTCGGTACGCTCAGATTGCACTTGACGCGAGAGCGCGCGCTGCCCAGGTCGCAGAAGCATTCGCGCAAGCCAGAAAAATTGCAGCCAAGGAAAGCAAAGCCGTTTTCAAGACGCCAACCACCAATCCGGTTAGTTTTGTAGACATTTAATACATGAAATTCTAAATATTGTACGAGGGATGCTTTTTAAATTTTGTCGTTTGAAGAAAAAAACACAACTAGAACCTTAAAGTATTATTTATTGTTTTTTAAAGTATTCGCATCGAAGTTTTATACATTTTTCCATTCGCTCGAACTACTTATTAAAATACTTATTCCACTTCAGAGTCGGTATGTCCAAAATGGCCGACATGAAAGCGACTGCTTCTTCACTGGACTAGAACCTTTGCCCACAAAGAGTTTTCTTAATTTTAGGAAATGTAAAGAAATCATTAGGGCTTAGGTCAGGACTGTATGGGGGATGGTCAAGAATTTCTGTTTCCCTGCTTCAAATAATCATTTGTTTTACCAGCGGCATGTGAGCTTACGTTGTCATGGTGTAGAATGATGCGTCGCTTTAGTGTAGATTTCCGAACTTCGGCGATGACTTGTGGCAAACAAATTATGGTATACCACTTTGCATTAACCGTTCTACGATCTTCAAGCGCAATTATTGCAACGTGAACGGTTTTCGCGACGCACGTAGCCACCATCGTCTTCAAAGTGCTTCATCGTCTTCAAACTTTAGTCGGCTTTGGTTCATCTCGGAAGACCCAGGTTGTGGATTGATCTTTGGAATCAGGGTCGTAGGCATAAATTCAAGATTCGGCACTACTGATAATGTCGTAGACGTGATTTGACTCTCCTCGCTTGAACCTTTGGAAAGTTTTCTTACACCATCTGTTGAGGGCCGCCTTATGATCATCGGAAAGCAAATGCGGAATCCATCGGCAAACTAGCTTTCTCACACCAACCTCCTCATGTAAGATCTTTTGAATGGTGGTCCCTGAGATGTCTATTATTGCCTCTATCCCCGATATGTCACATGACCATCTTCGAGTATCGGTTGTCTCACAGCAACGATGTTTTCTTCAGTAAAGGCGGATTTTGGACGTCCTTCACGAGATTTGTAACTAAGACTAGTATTTCCACGCTAGAATTCTAAATACCAGCGTTCGACAGTTCGTAGACAAAGAGCTTCATCATAAAATACAGATCTTAACTCCTCGAAATATTGAATCCGAGTTAGGCCTCTCCGAAAGTTGTAAAAAATTATAGCACGAACTTTTTCTGTTATTTGCATCAATTCTAATTATTTCAATTGTTTTAAAATTGAGTAATTCTAAATTCAAAATTGGCGGGAAATATTTAAACGACAGAACTTAAAAGGCATGCATATAGAGTAATATGGGTAAACCTGCCAGTGACTAAAGACCCTTTTTAAAACAGTTTCCTCTTTAATAAAGGTGATTGACTGATCATCACTGATATATTATGCAGTCTGTTCAAAAGAAAAGGTGAATTTTGATTTTTTTTTAAAGTTATTATTTATTCATCAACTAGCTTTTGCCCGCGCAGCTTCGCTCCCGCTCTTCCCTACTTCAACCTACTATACCCTACTCTTCCCTACTTCAGCTTACTATACCCTACTCTACCCTACTCTACCCTACCCTACTCTACTCTACTCTACCCTACTCTACCCTACTCTACCCTACTCTAACCTACTCTACCCTACTCTACCCTACCCTACTCTACCCTACTCTACCCTACTCTACCCTACTCTAACCTACTCTACCCTACCCTACTCTACTCTACCCTCCTCTACCTTACTCTACCCTACACTACCTTACACTACCCTACTCTACCCTACACTACCCTACTCTACCCTACTCTACCCTACCCTACTCTACACTACCCTACTCTACCCTCCTCTACCTTACTCTACCCTACACTACCCTACACTACCCTACACTACCCTACACTACCCTACTCTACCCTACACTACCCTACACTACCCTAATTTTCATTTTTTTTTCCATAAGAACCTTCTCCTCATAATAACGAACACAACAAAAAAAAAATTAGCGAAATCAGTCCAGGCGTTGTTGAGTTATGCGCTTACCAACACATTTTGCGATTCATTTTTATATTATAGATATACATTTTGTCCCCTTCAAAGTAATCCCCTCCAGATATAATGCACTTATGCCAGCGCTTTTTCCAATCCTCGGAGCACTTCTGAAATGCGCTTTTCGGTATGGCCATCAGCTCATTCTTCGATTCTGACTTTATCTCATCAATTGTGGGAAAACGCTTTCCTTTCATTGGTCTCTTCAGTTTTGGGAATAGGAAAAGTTGCAGGGAGCTAAATCTGGTGAATATGGTGGTTGAGGCATGATTACGGTGTTGTTTTTGGATAAAAAATCACGAACAAGCATTGATGTGTGTGCGTTGCTTTTGCTCAAAATTTTGCAATTTCGGAACAAACTTCGCTACCACACGTTTCATGCCCAAAACATTCGAGAAAATTGTATGGCATGATCTGATTTATATGCCAACATTCTCTGCAACTTCCCTAATTTCGACGATTTTCTAAAACAATTTTTTTCACTGTTTCGATATTTTCTTCGCTTGTTGACGTGGTTGCAACTCCAGGAGGCTCATCGTTATCAACATCTTCTCGACCTTCTGTAAAGCGCTTGTACCACTTATAAACGCTTTTTTGAGACAAAGTGGACTTGCCAAATGCCACAGTCAACCTTTCAAGTACTTTGGAGCACTTTATTCCATTTTTTACGCAGAATTTAATACATATTCTTTGATCCATTTTTTTCAAAAGTCAAAAATACACACAAAAACGTAACTAACCTTTTCAGTTGTCAACAACAAACTACTAATTCAAATTGGCTGATAATGCCAACATATAATAAACATATGTGTACCAACATAACAAAAAAAAATATTTCGAAAATCGAATGTATAGTCTGTCTAATAAGTCAACCGACTTGGGAATTTTGTATAATATTAAATCATTTAAAAAATACTTATATTCGATACTTTTCATAAGGTTCTTCTGTTAGTAAACAATGATTTCTATCTCTTAATCAACCTTGATTATTGAACCCGTGTTGACTACATCGGATTTCATTAAATTCTAATAATTACCCAAGTCGTTTAACTTATTAGACAGACTCTACACAGCCAGCGAAAATTCAAAATTCACTTTTTCTTTTGAACAGACCTCGTATTTATAACGTCTTGAAAAATTTAGCCTTCAACACTTGGTGGTGATAACAGTAAAGCGGGAACTACAGTAGGTTGACGCACACGTGTGCCACGCTTGATTTGTACGCAGAGTGGTGCAATATCGGCGTACGTGACCCACCACGTGTACCCAATGTAGTTCTACCTTTATCAAACTTCATTCAAATCAAATGTAATTGCATGCAAAAGTACAATCAAATTACAACTTACTAAATTCCTGAAACTAATAAAACTGTAATAAATACGTAGAGGTGTATATGCCACGGATGTTATGAAGTTCCAAAACTTATATGCCATCAAAAGGTTTACCTACTAATGATTAGCATAAAATATATTGCCATAATTTACATTGGCATAACAAAATTCAGCATAATGATCATTCCGCATAAAATTATTAGGCATAAAATTTTTGCCATAACGCTTATTGCCATAAATACTACTAGCATAATAATAATAAAGCATAATTTTATAAACGCATAATGATAAAAACACATAATTTTCTTTGAAATAAAACTAATAAACCCTAAAAAATGGGTAAGTAATATACGATATAATTCCAAAATCTCTAATATTTACAAGATATAACAACTGAATCTATAATTTTATTTGATATGACGATCAGTTTAGCGGTTGATATAATAGATATATAAACGGTTGATATAATTTTATTATAACTAATTTTTATAAACATAACATCATTGAATATAAAATCGTTAGATATACAACTCAGAAGATATAACACTTATTTAGTTTAAAATTATAATAAACGCCTAGTTAAAAATACAAAGCAAAATTGCATATACACAGTTTACAATGTTGTTTAATTATTGATATGTTGTGGTATGTAGGTAGATTGACAAATATCATTGTCAATCTACCATTCATTTAAAGTTATTATTTTTTAATTTTTGTCATGGTAACCTCATGCAAGCAAGCACGCAGCATGCATGCAGGCATGCGGCATGCAAGCAGGCAAGCAGCAAGAAAGCAGGCATGCAACATGCAGCAAGCATTGTTTCTGTCACAGCTTCGGCGCTGGGGGTTTGGGCGGCCTCACGCAGGCTTATCGTCGCAGATGGTTTTAACGCTCACCACCGCAGCTTCGGCTTGCTGGCCGGCTTCGCCGGCCTCGCGGGCCACCCTACCCCTCCGCGCCTACGCGGGCTTGATTTACACTTTAGGGGTAGGGCAGACAAGACTACTTAAAGTCGGTTTTGCTGCGATCCGTTTCTGTCACTAAACTTTGTAGCACAACATGTTGACTTTTTATGACACTATTTTAATTTAATATTGAAAACGTTTCCAATTAACCGTCTATATATTTGTGACCAAAATGTCAGAAAAGAGATTGGTTCCTCAAATTAGGGTGTTTAACCATAATTATAGTATAATTACTATCAATATATATTTTAAACGATATATCTAATGATTTTAGGTTAAATAAACGTTATATCAAATAACATTATATGAAATAAGTTTTAGAACATTTAAATGTTATATGTAAAGAAATCATATCAACAGTTTCTGTATCTGACGTTTATTATATCTTGTGAACGTTTAAGTCATTTATTGAAATGAAAATATACCAAATAAGTTTATATCATATGAGACGCACCCCTAAAAATAACTCCAAACGGTAAGTTAAAGACACTATTTCACCTTACTGATTTATTAATGGGCATTCATGATGGATTTCCTACTCCCAACACAAAAAAAAAACCTAACCTAACCCAGTAACCGATAATACGTCGCCACAAAAACATCGCCTAAAGATCATATATACATTCATCCAATTATGAATTTTTATATTTATGGCTCATGATTATTAGACGAATAAATATTATGCCTTTAAAATTTATGCAACTCCAGTTTAAGCCAAAACATATTAGACTAAATGATAGTTATGCTAACCTATGCATTATACCAAAGTATTATTATACAACAGTATTATTATGCTAAAAAAAGTTATGCGAAAACGTTATGCCAAACAATAAGCTTAAAAATTTTATGCCAACAAGGATATTACCCCATCGAAAACATAAAAAAAACCAAAGCTCACAACTCAGTTCTACCGTAAAAAGTTGTGAGATAACAAGTCGCTTAATTTATTCAGTCCGTACTTAAGGGACCTTGATGATCTAGATTGACTTGGCATTTGGACTAAACAATTTAATTTAATATAATTAAATTTATCAATTAATTTAATAAAGAAAATGAATAAATATACCTATATTTATATATATATATATATATATATATATAAATATAGGTATATTTATTCATTTTCTTTAACAAATCACAACACATTTATTTACAACTAAAAAACCAATCAATCAAGCAAGCAACCAAAAAATCAAGCAATCTGAAAAACTATAATACCTACAAACTTAAAATTTGGCAGGTAGGTTCCTTATGATTTTCCGAAATTCACTTAGGGGATGTAAAGGTGGTCCAAAATTTGTATGGAGAAACCGACTTTCACGCGGGCGAAGCCGCTGGCAGAAGCTAGTATTATAAATATTCGGAACACTTATTCTTTCACTGCAAATGTAACTTTGTAATCCAATATACCTATATGGGATTACAAAGTTATTTATGCAGTTGGTGTATCTAGAAAACTATCGAAATTACAAAATCTTTAAGTTTTTAATTAACTTACATCAGGGACCGGAAATGGAAAGGAATTTCGTTCTGTTACAGTAAATGTTATCTAATCACGTTATCGAATATCATTTTGGTAGAACAATATTTTAAGTTACGTTATGGGATCAGTATCGTTATGCTTGTATCCTCTTACAATAACGTTACAGTTGAAACGTAACAGATTAATTCGTAACGTTATTCGCTCCTAATATGTACACAGCCACCGCGCGCCGTTTTCAAGCAAAGTAAATAAACAAACACGGCGAAATGCGTTTTACGTACGTTGCCGCTGTGTGGCCGCAGTGCGCAAGTTGATAAAGCTGGCAACGTTGCGTATCGAAATGAGTAACGAAAAAATGGTTTCATTATACATAATTATAACGATACTATATCGTTATACATATAACGATACAATATCGTTATACCAATAACGATACTATATCGTTAACCAATAACGAGACATTACAAACAACGATATCAGATAATATCTAAATTAAATAATTTTAGATTTTGTTCCGTTTCTTAGTATCGTTATAGTGTAAGAAAGAATTTTGTTACGGTCCTAGCGGTGCAAAATTCGTTTCAATTCCCTGATTTATACACTAAACACTAGTTGTATTCTAAGTTTGAAGCTTCTATGTCTGCTAGAAGTGCCTTTGAATTTTGATGATCAGTCAGTCCGTGAGTAGCAAAATTAAGAAACTTTGACTAGATATAATTCTTAAACTGCTGGTTTAAAATGAACAAAATTTTATATATACCGTTTTTATACACAACAAAGTTATAGGGAATCGAAAATGGCAAAATTTTCTCAAAACAGTTCAGTTTTGAGAAAATTTTTGCTCGCTTTGATTAAACTGCCGTGCTCTCCAATCACTAATTCTAAAAACAAATTTAATGATAATATAAATATAATCTAACTAAAAATAAAACTTAAATCTTCCTCCATTTTTTGTATCTGTATCTTTATAATTTTAACCGAAACTAACAGATAATCTGAAATAATTTCATATTCATAACCGTATCCGAAACCGTATAGGATCATTTCTATCGGTATCCGTATCCAGACCCATTTGATATCCATAACATCCCTGACATATGCTCAGCGCATGGATGAGCCAATTGTAACATGCGCACTTAGAGGGAGATTCCCAGAAATTGCTCCCTGCTTCGAAATCCTACTTAAGTTCAAGTGCTTCTAATGCAATCCCCATTGAAATATAGTCTAGTGCAGAAAAGAAGCGTTATTATTCATACTCATTGTTCGAAATTTATTAAAGACACAGGGTAATCTCAGGCGATCCTATGAAAGAGAAAGTTCCTATTTTTTTGTTGCGGACGGAATTTCAATGTTTATCTATTTATTATTTCGACGATCACAGCGGGATATTCACAGCCCAAAATATATTTTTTCTTTTCGGTGTAACGTAGGTACCAACTATACCTTTTTTGTCCTATGATGAGTTCCCTGACAGTTCTTGTCTGACAATTATAGTGATGTGACCTAACGAAATTTAATCGATTTTTTACAATAACGAATCAGTTGGCAAAGAAAATGGAATCGGATTACCGATTTTAGATTTATAGATGATAAATGTGAAAGTTTGTATGTGTGTGTGGATGTTTGTTACTCTTTCACGCAAGAACTAGTCTACTAGTCCAAGATCCTAAGGCCGCCAGACGTCATGTATTTTCTGACGAACGAAATGTGGACAATTGAGTACTATTAGTATGTACTAAGAACGCATGCCTACCTGCTAGCTTGCTTAGACGGCCAATTATCAGGTATCAGGTAATCAAGGTACATAAAATTATTACTTACCTCACGTAAATTCTACAAAATACGTAAAAATCAGCTTTGAGAATTTACGTGAGGTAAGTAATAATTTTATGTACCTTGATTACCTGATACCTGAAAATTGGCCGTCTAAGAAAGCTAGCAGGTAGGCATGCGTTCTTAGTACATACTAACAGTACTCAATCGTCCACATTTCGTTCGTCAGAAAATACGTGATGTCTGGCGGTCCTGGGATCTTACTCTATACGGATTTTAAAGAAGTTTTACAGTAAACCAAAAAACCTGACAAAAACTAAAAACCTGAAATAACGCGGGCGGAACCGCGGGGGACGGCTAGTGGTAAATAAAATGCAGTCTGTATAAAATAATAATTTATTTATTATTCACTGTTAGAACTTGACTCTTGATTTGAACTCGTATCCATATCGGAATCGGAATCTTTTCCAACTAACCGCGATGATTAATTATTGGCCCTAATTCGGTCGATCCGGATATATTTATTCTAGTTCTCTGTTATAGTTTTTTGAGTTTTTTCTATTATTTTTTCCAATTTTCTGCCGTTACATGCGATTACAAGATGGCCGCTCCGATTTTGTCGATTAGTGTGTCGTCGAGTAGTGTCAATCTCTATTGGCAAAAGTTCCGTTTAACGCATTACACATTTTTAAGTTCTATACTTTTTTATTTTATTTACTTAATTTATTAACAGTTAAATATAACCACAATAATTTACTTATTAATTTACGAAAGACAATATTTTTTTATCATTTCATTTTTATTTTTTTTGCCAGTTTATTTTTTAGTAATCTAAAGTAGTATGCGTGCCACGGAAAAAAATGAACTGTCAGGGAACTCATCATAGGACAAAAAAGGTATAAATACGTGTATTTTTCTAAATTACAAAATACGTAGCCAATTTCGGTAGATGTTATGTAGTAAGAAGAGAACAGTGGTTCGCTAATAAATGGAAGCCTGCGAAGTTCAACACGGATGGCGGTCGTCCTGAGCATGTAAAGCAGGAAATAAATAGGTCGCGAGGGTACGAGTCCCATGGGGTGGCAACGTGATGCTTCGCGGGGGCCGTAGGGTGCGTGGGGAAGGGGCTGCCGAACTAGGTGGCCTACATGTTCACGGTGCCCGCTCCGCTGAACAGCGCTTTTTCATCGAGTGCACAGCGCTATAAGTGAATTATTTGATGATATCGCCCGTGGCACACGAATTGCGGCTATAATTTTGTTTTTATAAGTAAAGCTTTGGAATCACTCATTTTCCCTAATATGTTCTCAAAAGAAAATGCAAAATAATATATTAAGATAGGTGGATCATTACTGAAATTTTCACAACCAAATTCTTCATTTAATTTAGATTTACGTACCTAATTTTGTCCTAATGGTAGGTACTCTACCTATCTCTTTAGTCTTATCAGCAGCGGCTTGATGTGAGTATCCCGTTGCCAGCAGTTATTCCGACCGGAGTGCGGCATAAGTAGCACATGAGTAAATAATTTATTTACTCATGTATCAGTAGGTTCACACGTAACGTGTTGTGATTTGCACATTCCTCTTCTACGTAACGCGTGATGTCGGTGGGAGTCTCAATCACTACCTAACCGACCTAATTACGATAAGACAGCCTATATCCTATGACAGTCAGTTGACTTGAAATTAATCTAGTGACTCTTTACATACTATCTGATTTGCAAGTTCTCTTTGCAAGTCATGTACGAGTAATATACAAAATTAATGAAGACAGGGAGATTGCACCTCTGTAGACTTGGACGTAATCAAATTGTGTTAAATTCCGTAATAATAATACTTTGCTGAAAGAAAAAGTCACTTTTATTAGAAAATCTCTCCATATTTAAATTCATGCCATAAAAAATTAGCTTCTGTCATGACAGAAATATGAATTAATAAAAATAGGTGAGTCGCACACGTGTCTATAGATAAGTGTCTGAGCCGTTCACAATAGGCCCCTTGTTAACCTCACGAATTTACTGCACTATGATGAATGGGGCCATTTCGCCGTCTACGTTATTATATATAATTATGCCTTTCAGTCATAGTGTAAATTTTATATTATACGTTCGCGATCCACCGAAAAGGGTTCCACCAAGACGTACAGTAATTACCGACTTATTGCTCTTATCTCTCACGCAAGCAAGATTTAACTGCACGTACGTACGAAAGAGCGTCTAAAGTCCTACTTGAGCAAAAAAATTGCTCCTGAATAGGCTGGTTTTGTTGAGGTGATGGGAACCTGGGAGCAAATTTTGACATTTTGACAAATAAAGAGAAAGCCAGAGAGTTCAACAAACCCGCCTACATATGCTTTGTGGACTTCTCTAAGGCGTTCGATGCTGTCAAGTGGCCCAAACTCTGGGAAACGCTGACGGCGATGGGTGTTCCAAAACACCTGGTACACCTGCCGCGAAGACTGTATGAAAATGGCACGTCCAATCACTTCCTCTCCAGCGCCGGTAACGTCAGAGATGTATTATTTCTCCACTACTCTTCAATGTGTATACAGAGCTCATAACCAGGATTATACTTGAAGACTGGACAGATAGCATCTCGATTGGTGGCTTTATGATCTCCAACCTGCGATATGCTGACGATACCACTTTGTTCGCCACCAGGTAAACACAAAAATAAAACCAGCAAGCAGGTATTTGTACAGAGTTATATCCTCACCTTTTTTGGTCACGTATGCCGCCGAGGAGAAGTCGCTATTGAGTAACTTGTGGTCCAAGGAAAGGTTGAGGGTACCAGGCCACGAAGAAGATCGCCTACGAGGTGGACAGACCAGATAAAAGCTGCAGTGAATGGGTCATCATCACTACACGAATGCACGACGAAAGCGACGTCAGAGAGGAGTGGCAGCGTGTTGTGAAGCTTGCCACCAACACCTGAAGTGATGACCACGACCACTCTGTCAAGAGTGATACCGACAGAGAAGAGAACACGTTCGCGGTCACAGAAAAATAATAAAGTATCAGGAGCCCAGTTAAAGTGGTTGTTTGTGATCGTTCTCTGAAATAATTAATTTAGTAGAGCACAAAACAGATAATTTACATTGTCTGAGCAGGGAGTAAGATATTCGTTTCCTTTTTACAACTATACGTAGCTATAGTAATCATTATAAGCTGTCATTTAAGCATAAAACTCTGCTGGGCTCCTACGGTTTTGCTGACATCTCTTTGAGGCTCGAGTGGAACACTACGCGCCGTTGACAACTCGAGCTTGGTCTGGACGGTTTTTAAGGTTACCACCCATTGCTCGCCGACCGCAAGCCCACACTTACGGTGGCTGGAAATCGGAGTCGGGACCCCGTCGGCTGAGACTGGAGGAAGGTCGTTACGTCACGCGTGCGATCGCCTCGTTCTCTAGCATTACTGCTTCGCAGAAGGAGGTTAACCGTCATTCCTTCTCACTCAGGACCATGGGCTGCACCAGAGCCCGTTACGAGAGGTCGCCCCCAAGTGGACACGGTGGCGGTCCTCCACTCAAGCGGGACATACTTCTCCCGTGTCCTCCGAGTCGACTAGACACATTGCACATTGTTTAATAATTTAGGTACCTGATCATGGGTTATTGTGGCTAATAAGCCAGAAATATTTAGCTGCGGAGTCATGAGACGTGCAATGATTGTTAGCAACCGTATCGCTTGGTGAAACCTTGTGAGCCGAGAAAGATAAGCAATGTTGACTTTGCTCACGAGGTTTTTGACATGCGGGACGAGGATGAATCAGCGTCCACTGTAACAATAGTGTTTTTTTTTTCGGTGGGGAAAATCATCCAATGACAACCCAAAGTACGCTCTTGGGCGGAGCGGGAGATAGTGTCAGACTCTTACTGACTAAAAAACCCACCCTGTTCCTTCAAGCCTTCATACCGGGGCTCGAGTTTCCTTTCGGATAACCCTGGCCCCAGTAGGCTTCGACCCGGCTAGGCCCATGCTGTTGCTAACAACTCCTTGAGGCGCGCGAGAACAGTGTGCGCCGTCCACGACTTGGGCTTGGTCCGGACAGTTACCGGACGGCCGGACAGCGAGCTACCCATTGCTCACTGTCCGCAAGCCCACGCCTACGGTGGCTGGAAATCGGGATCGGGAATCCCGGCGACGCGGTCGGCCTCCTCCTTTGCAAGCATTACTGCTTCGCAGAAGTCGGCGACTCCTCCTGGAAGCCGCGATGGTACAGGCCTGGGTGCAAGCACACGATCTGGAGGCAACAGTCCTTGCACACATGCACGATATGTGCGTGGAGATGCAACGCCGGAGTGAAAGTCCGCTGCCGCGACAGGTCACGGCATGGCGGACAGAGCTCCGGGGGGATCTCATGGTGAAATGGCGTCAGCGACTATCTCAACCCAGTGCTGGGCACGCCACAATTATGGCGGTAAGTCCCCTCTTTGAGGCGTGACTCGAAAGACCTCACGGCGTCCTTACCTTCCGCATGACGCAGGTCCTCACCAGACATGGCAAGTTCGGGAGAGTCCTGTACCGGATTCGCGCGGAAGTGACGCTCGGGTGTCGCCACTGTGCGGAACGCCTGGAGTTCACGGTGGAGCACACAGTCGAGGTATGCCTGCTTGGGCGGAGCATCGCCGTGCCCTCGTGGGGGCTATCGATGGCGGAGACCTCTCGCGCCGGGCCTTGGTTCAGGTCAAAGTCCGGAGGAGGAAGAGTGGCAGGCAGTCGCCGACTTCTGTGAAGCAGTAATACTTGCAAAGGAGGAGGCCGACCGCATCAGGCAAAGGCGCTCTCCGCCGGGATTCCGATCCCGATTTCCGGCCACCGTAGGCGCGGACTTGCGGACGGCGAGCATTGGATAGCCCAAGTCGTCGACGGCGCGCACTGTTCCCGCGCGCCTCGAAGAGTTGTTAGCAACAGCAGGGGCCCAGATGGGTCGAAGCCTACCGGGACCAGGGTTAGTTTCGAAAGACAGCTCGAGCCTTGATGATTTTTCCACCATAAAAAAAACGAGTTCCCTCGTACTCAAACACCAAGCAAACGCGCGTTCTCACAGATTACAAAATACTTAGCGTTTTATTTATAGGGTACTTATCCAAGAACTATATATATTTAAGAAGGGTGATAAAACCCTGCTGAAGAATTACAGGCCCATCCCACTTCTGAGCCATGTCTACAAGCTGTTTTCCAGGGTCATCACGAACCGTCTCGCGCGCAGGTCTGACGACTTCCAGCCTCCCGAACAAGCCGGATTCCGAAAAGGTTTTAGCACCGTAGACCACATACATACGCTACGGCAGGTCATACAGAAGACCAAGGAGTATAACCTGCCTAGCGTTTGTGGACTGCGAGAAAGCTTTTGATTCGATCGAGACTTGGGCTGTGCTGCAATCTCTCCAAAGGTGCCAAATTGACTATCGGTACATCGAAGTGCTGAAGTGGTTGTACAAAAACGCCACCATGTCAGTCCGACTCCAGGATCAAACCTCGAAACCTATCCTCCTGTAGCGAGGTGTGAGGCAGGGAGGCGTCATCTTTCCGAAACATTTCACGGCCGCAATGGAGGATGTCTTCAAGGTTCTGGACTGGAGTGGACTAGGCTTTAATGTGAATGGCGAGTACATCACTCACCTTCGGTTTGCCGACGACATAGTAGTCATGGCTGAGACTATGGAGGAGCTCAGCACAATTCTCAAAGACCTCAGTAGAGCTTCTCTAAGAGTGGGTCTTAAAATGAACATGGATAAAACCAAAATCATGATTAACAACCATGTAGCGCCCACTCCTATCAAGGTCGGAGACTCTACACTCGAAGTTGTGGACGATTACGTCTACCTCGGACAGACAGTTCAGTTGGGTAGGTGTAACTTCGAGAAAGAGGTCAACCGTCGAATCCAACTCGGTTGGGCAGCGTTCGGGAAGCTACGCGGTTTCTTCTCGTCCAACATACCACAGTGTCTCAAGACGAAAGTCTTTAACCAGTGCGTGTTGCCAGAGATGACATATGGCTCCGAAACGTGGTCGCTCACAATGGGCCTCATCAGAAGGCTTAAAGTCACCCAAAGAGCAATGGAAAGGGCTATGCTCGGGGTTTCCTTGCGTGATCGAATAAAAAATGAAGATATTCGCAGGAAAACTAAGGTTGCCGACATAGCACAAAGAATTGCCAAACTTAAGTGGCAATGGGCAGGGCACATTGCTCGCAGAACAGATGGCCGTCGGGGCCGAAAGGTTCTGGAGTGGCGACCGCGTACCGGAAGACGCAGCGTTGGAAGGCCTCCTAGAAGGTAGACCGATGACTTGGTGAAGGTAGCGGGAAACCGATGGATGCGGGACGCACAGGAACATTCGATGTGGCGACGCTTGGGGGAGGCCTATGTCCAACAGTGGACGTGTATCGGCTGAAATGATGATGATGATGATGATATCCAAGAACGTAAATATGAAGTTCTTCATAAAGTAGTCTGTAAATATCGAGAATAAGCAAACCTTTCCGTTATTCCCTATATATACCTATAGATAGGTATCCACGAGTTAAAATCATCATCATCACAGGCCACCATATTTCACCATATTTCACCATATCACCATATTTGACGATCGAGTTAGTGATAGCAGTGGGTAGGTCGGTCCGTCAGTTTTCTGCTAGACGATGATCTCTCAGTCATTTTGATGAAAGTACACTTCCATATATAATAAGACGTAGTCGTGAGAATATCAATTTAGAGCACGAAAAATAATTAATTCTGCCAGAAAAAGTAGCAGCAACTGAAGAACTAGTCGAAAAACATCCGGATAAAAGAGTTGTTTTGGATAATTCTGCAATGAAAGCCTTTGAACAGGTGCATGCTGGGTGGAGCACATTATTGGACATACAGCTCACTGCAGAACGGCCAAACCAGGGAAAACCGAAAACACAAAGGCGTTGGAAATGCGTGTTGTCATTTTGGTTCGCAGTTGTGACAGCCATCAATGGAGAGGTTATCATAAGGGGTGCGGAGCGTGGAATGTACCTTCTTGCAGATCAGAGTAGACGGTGACAGTCGTGAGGTGCCTTCAAGACCAGCCCTAAAACGATCATAACGATCAGGTACTCAGTCAAGCTGGCGACTATTGCCCACGCAGAATGTATAACAGAACTTTGGCGAATTTTGTAAAACAATGTTTTTGTGTGTCAGTATTATAACCGCTAAGATTTTATAACTAGAGTCCGTCTAATGAAAGCGTAACCTGAGAAAAGGAGGTTAAAACCAAAAATTTTGAATGTGCTATTATTGAAATAGTTGTAAAAAAAGGTTTGATACTTGAGTATTTTTTGTATTTATGACAATTGTATAATAGTTGTGTAAGAACTTAAATTCTAGTCAAAAACTTGTGTGTACTTAATTATTGGTGGGTATGGGATGGTAAAGGTCAATAACACACAAAATGTTAGTTATTATTCCAAATTTATTTTATCGGTTCTCTCAAATGCCGCTATTTAATATTCAAATAATATTCTTTTTTTACCATTTGGCCTTCTGGTAAGAATACCAAGTGCACAACACCACGATAGTCAAATAAAATAGTCATTATGATTTCAACTTCATCACGTCTCGCAAACACTAATAATGTGTTTAAAGATTGTTGGGTTGGAATCGATTCGTTTTAGCATACCTAAAGAAAATTCAGATCTTTTAGGGAACATGTTTCATACTCCAGTGATTAGCATGTGTTTTTGATTAAGTCGATTTACCAAAAGCCTTTGTCCATTATGAAATTCGCAATATGTCGGATTATCTAAATATATATAAGAAAAAATATAATTTTATCGTAAATATAACTATCTAATAAGACTAACTTAAAAATTCAGAAATCGTATATAAACATTGTTGTTTTTCATTGAAAACACTTCCTTTCTCTTCTCGTTTTTGTTTGAATTTATTAACCATAGTGTGTAGCAGTTTTCGCACGTTACTGTTTATTGTTTTTCCCATACTTAAGCAATTATTCTTGAAAAATAGATATCTGTTTCCAAAAACTGACAATTGCAATCATAGACTAACGTGATTTTGGCGGCAAAATAAAGTTGCCACTTTATTTTAAAAAAAAAACTCCAGATTACGCTTTCAATAGACTGACTCTATATATATTGTTGTTGTACCTCCCCCCGCTCTTGTTTCACATTTTTTTTAGATAGGGCACCATAGAGGTTCAGGACAATGAATCAGCAAAAGGTAAGTAATATGCTAGATGTATCAATCGGAAATATGAGTATTAGTGGGTTTCTGAGTTGTTCATAACATTAGAAGATCCAATTAGAAATCTGAACCCGCAGTTGAGGAAAAACTTTAGGCACCTAGTTAAAAATATGCTGATTTTGTCAACATGCAGCATGTACAGCTGTACAACTCCTGTAGAACAGCTGTTTTATAGCATAATAATATATCATATTCAGCGTTATAACTTTACTACTGTGAACAATCGGAAAGTCTTTAATTTTACAGGATAAGGCTCATTCAAAATTATGGGGCACCGTTGAAGGAGCGCTTTAAATGTGGGCTTGGCTCATTCAAGATGTATTTTTTTACAGCTATTATGTCCTTCACATATACTGAGATTTCAATACTAGCTCTATATAATACTTCAAAAATAAGTTCCAAAAATAAAAATCTAGTCGATATTTTTCAAAACAATTCCTTAATTCAAATTATATATGTTTTGTTTGTGGTCATCCTTGTTGTCACTCTGTGTGTCAGACTTTTCATTCTAAACTAAGAAGTAATATGATGAGGCCTTTTTTTTCCGATGGGAAAAATCATCCTATGACAACCCCCGCTCTTGGGCGGAGCGGGAGATAGTGTCAGACTCTTACTGACTAAAAAACCTATCCCGTTCCTTCAAGCCTTCACACCGGGGCTCGAGCGCCCTTTCGGATAACCCTGGCCCCAGTAGGCTTCGACCCGGCTGGGCCCCTGCTGTTGCTGACAACTCCTTGAGGCGCGCGGGAACAGCGCGCGCCGTCGACGACTTGGGCTTGGTCCGGACAGTTACCGGACGGTCGGACAGCGAGCTACCCATTGCTTACTGTCCGCAAGCCCGCGCCTACGGTGGCCGGAAATCGTGATCAGTATCCCGGCGCCGGCGGCGGCGGCGATAACGCCGTTGCCTGACTGTTAGAAAATCTCCAAAACCAGGAGAAGTAAATTACAGTCTGAGCTTGTTGCCATTACTCTCAAGGGCTTTCGGTCCTGACGATCAGTCATATTTGTGATTATTCTAAAGAAATTTATATAGACAAGCTAGAGCTGAATAAATATTGAATAAAAGTCGAATAATCCAAATGAGATGTGACGTACAGTCGTGAATGACTAGGATGGATTGGATATTAGATGTATCGTGTTAGATTGATATCATAAACCATCTGAAAAAGTAAACAAGTGAGAGAAAAGACTAAAAGAAAACAAGAATTGATGACTGATGCACTGGAATTGGCGTTACACTGATCAAGTATTTTAATCCAACCCTGTGATGTTGTAACTCTGGAACAATACTGTTGCGTACAGTTTTATGGAAGTGTTTGCAGTCTTTACAACTATACAACTGGTTACATTAAATAATTACCAAGAAAATGTTCTTTTTTTATAGTTGTTTACGATAATGTCACCATAGCAAAGGTTATTAAAAAAATGAGGTTGTGAGTTTTTGAACTGAGCAGCAGGCGATGTTTGTGATTTTATTTCTGATAAACATATTATCATAAATATTTCTATGTTACATATACATATTATGTATTTCTTCTTAGGTATAGCTGGCGCATCATTCTTTGTTAAGACTTACTCATTTACCTTGTAGAATTATAGAAAATACTTCAATTAAAATTATTTTTCCTATATAGTCCAATTTTTATTCCACTCTTAAAAAGAAATCTGTAATTAGAAATACCTACTGTGTGTCGCACGTTCGTGGTAATAAAATAAAACCATTGTTCCCTTAGATTTTTAATTGATACTATATAAAGTAGATCGCATTCACATCAGATTTTTTTGTACTACTTTGTTTTACTTTTATAAATTGAGAATATAAAAACCCTAAATTAGCAAGTTTTCAATATACCTAATAATTATATTTTTGTATTTTCAGAATCGGCGTTAATCTCAGATAAACAATAACAACCGTAACCATTTTATTTACTTAGTAGGTAAATTTCTCATGGCTGTTTATTCAAAATTGCGAATTGTATACGGGAGAGAACCTTTAATTTAAAGCTTTTCGTTTGTTGCTAGGTTGAAAAGAAGGAATGACTGGCGCCGGAGAAAGAGGCCGCCGCGGCCGTGTGTGGGCCACGCGATTCCGATGTAAGTAACTCATGACTACCCGCGGACGCGCGGCCCATTCGCGCCTCAGCCGCCAGCGAGCCTCACAGCGCCACACCCAAGTCGCCACTGCCCCGAAGCCACTGGGGCCGGATGCCTCCCCCACTGCATCTCAATTACAAAACTTACACCCAGCTTGTCGGCGCTACTGAAAAAATAGTCCGGCGCCTGCTCGTGACCGAAAACTATGACTCGATTACAAATTTTATGGCACTCTACGATGCTTACGCGCAGGCACGGCAGGAAATTACAGTACGAGATTTATTTCGAAACTTTGTACCGGTATGCCGTCCTCACGCAAACACATGTGTTGGGCTAGCACTCGAACTAATCCGACGGTGGCAGTGCCTTGAAGACAGGTTTCCAGGTCTGGGCGCTGCCACCGGGATGCTCTCGTGCGAGGAGTCCGCCCCGGGCGTAATGCGCGACACTTACATGACGCAGGGGCCTTACGAGCTCATCGCGCCCGACAAGGAGCACGTAATGGTGGGCGTGCAGATCTCACTGAACGGGAGAAGGGGGGTATTGATCGGTGATCCCGGTTATCATGTAGGTCGAATAGTAACTATTATGATGGACGGTAAAAAACCACATACTGGGTGGTTTAATCAAGTTTTAAAGGGCTATAATCGCAAGAATTTTGATTATGCTTTTTGCGACCATAACTCAAATTATATAATTTGGCGGGAAGAAAATTACCGCAACGATGATTTTCATTTTTCAAACTCTGTTATTTATGCTTCCAGGCCATATTGTGGCGGAATCTGCGTTACTGAGAAGCGTAACTTGGTTTATAGATTAAAAAGCTTAGTTTCACGCTCTCACACGGGTATTGTGACGGCTGGGGTGGTCTTTTATTTACGTCCTTACTTTAGCCGAGCACAAATGACCATATTTTATAATAAACCGCAAGCAGAAGAAGGAGACAAGGCGCAAAATATAAAGAAAAAATATTATTTTAAAGATTGCATTAAAGTTAATGAACATATGTTAAAACAGATAAGTATTTGCAATCAGCAATTAAATTTTCCGGAAGGAAAACTGCTTGCAATGATACAGCGGTTAGCCAAGATACTGTCCGATGAGTCGTTCGTGCGGCAGTGCATCGAGCTGAACTCGTACATCGGACAGTGCAGCATATTACAGCGGGACTACCTCTGGTCGCTGACGCCAGAGGCCATCAGGAGGGAATACCGCTATCACAAATGAAACAGTTTTTGTCTGATTTTCAGTTTATTAATAATTTTAATCAAAAGGGTTAGTAACAAAATTATGTCTCGTTGAGCTCCATAACACACATGCTTGCACTGACTGGACAGGTCCATTCAAATCTATATCTGTATCATACAAATCTGCATGGTTCTCGTGTGATTTTGACCATTACATTTTTACTGTCTGGTCTTTAAAAGAGACTGATCCCTGAGTTTGTTTCGGTGTTTCTTCTCAGGGTAGTCAGCTAGGAAACCACGGCCTCATCTAGTTTAAACTGACTAAAAAGAAATTAACGTGTGAAAGTGTTTTTTAAAACCTATAGCAAAATAAATATCATTAACCATTATCGTCCATTGGCTAGGTATTGCAATTTATTTATTTTTTTTATTTGAATTAATTACTTAATTGTTGTGAGCGCCTCGGCTAAGTGCGTGTCAGTATAATTGTTCACTAAAGGTACATAAAGGTCTTATTTTCTCATAATGGCTTTATTGGTTTAGACGGACTAAACCAATAAAGCCATTAAAGACACTTACCCTAATTTATCTAAGGCTGATGCAGCTCAGTAACAAAAGACAGACGAACAGTTGACGACGGTAAAGGCTTTGTGATAGGATTCCGTTAGCACTATTTTGGAACGGATCCCTAAAAACGACGTTCCTATTAAAACTAGTAAAGGTTCCTAATATAAAGGATCTGTCCAAATTCGGGATAATAATCTTAGATATCATTATCTTGTTGATATTAACAATTAATTTGATATGTTATAGTTACTCTTTACACGTTAGAACGCGTTTTATCTGCCAAAATTTAAAGTTATATTTCGCTTTAGTCATTAGAATAAAAAATAATTCTTGTTTTTTAAAACGACGTTATAATATCCTGCCAAACCATTATAAATAGGTTTTTAAAAATAAATGCTTATAAACTGTCTGAAATTTTATGCGTGCCAGATCGGCTGGCAAAAAACTATAAGTCAAGTTATTTTGACTTGACATTAAATAAAATTATGCATAACATAAATCATTCTTAATATAGGTACCTTGTAAGGATCTGTTCAAAAACACAAGTTGAATTCGAGTAGGTAACTAATAAAATAAATGAACTTCGACTTCTCAATTATCTTTTTAAAAGGGAAAACTAGCGCAGTAAATTATAATTATTTATTATACAAGCAAGGAAAAAGTCAGATAGACTGGGTCGCAAACAAAGATGAGTAGGTACTTCTAAAAAAAACTATGCTATTTAATAAATTACGTTAATTTTCAGCAAAAAACATTAACACGCATTGTGCCGCAAAGTAAAATTTATAATAAT
The DNA here is from genome assembly GCA_910589285.2 of Mythimna ferrago. Lineage (NCBI taxonomy): Eukaryota > Metazoa > Arthropoda > Insecta > Lepidoptera > Noctuidae > Mythimna > Mythimna ferrago. The sequence continues at coordinate 10,748,517 of OU342673.1, read as the reverse complement.
TAAAAACATACTTCCAATGGAAATAATAGCGATATGGTCAGCGATTCCTAGTTTAACTCGAAAAAACGCAGGCCTATGGGCACTTATAAACTCAGGCCTCTGGACACTTATAAACGCAGGCCTCACTTATAAAATGTCAGAAGCTAGTGCATGGTTCCACTCGGTTCGTTGGAGATGATCCAGCAAGAAACTCCAATGAGTAATCATTTAAAATAATTATAATAAAATAATACTGGTTTTTACAATATTACGTTATCAAAAGAGAAAGAAAACAATATAGACTTCAACACAACCGTGTGTGTGCGTACAAACGAATAGAAAATAATCAGTCAGCTGGCATTCTCATGTTCAGACCATAAAAAATAAAAATAAACCTTTAAACCAATTACATGATAATACACCACTCATAAATTTGAATGAAATCCTGACCATAAAAGTCACGTGGAAGTTAGTCAGAGTGGTCTAAATGAAGAGTGGTCACAAGCTGCCGCCTGCGGCTCCGCCTTATAATTACTAACCTTTCACTCAATTTATACATTTTTAACTGTTTTGTTCCCATTTGTCTTTTTTTCAAACTCCTTCATTAGAGCAAACCAAACCTAATAAAAAATATTCTAAGCAGTGAAGCCATTCTTGAGTTTTAATCAGAGTAACGAACAGCAATTATACAAACGAAAGCTCTGGGTCTTGGAACGCTAAATACGTAGGCGAGCACTAAGAAGGGGTTTCCAGGGGGGTGAAACGGGGTTCCAAAGTCTACTAAGTAGGTGAAACCTACTTTCACGCCGCTGGCAGAAGCTAGTTTTTATGTTAAGAAAGAAAAAAAGGATGACATAAAAAGGATTAGTTCATTAGGGATTAAGGCTCAACCTAAACATTTAGGTTTTTATTTAACATAAGTTATATCGATTATATTATTTAAATAATAAAATTCAGGCACTTATGAAGTCCCTCACAATTGGCCTAAAATAATTTGTAAGTTTTAAACTATTTGAAATAAAAAAAACGCTATTTAATTGAAAATTTTCAATATTAATCAAAATCGGTCATAATGTAAAAAAAAACTCTTGCTTCCTTAGCCTCAGCCGTATTAAATAATCGTCTATTCCATACAGCTGCAAAAAGAGTTATGGGCAAGTAGTAGTAGTTTTTATGAAAATATTTAGGTTCCATTTTAGGGGAACAACGCTAAGACCAATACGTAACAATAGAGATAATCTAATACACGTCCATTCAAATAATATAGTTTGTCGTTCTAGTTGTTTGCCTGTCCGAATGTTACCTACTATTATGGGTCTGGGTCTACTAACTGGGTCGCGCGGCGCGTCCTACTGCCAAACGCACACAGGCGCCATAGGCGCGCACACCGGCACGCACACCGCAACGCGTCCTAACTAGGCCAAAAAACTCGCGCATGCGCTCGCAACCACGTAAACCTACTCGTATATACAGCCGATTTTGGAACATTCCACTCAACTGCATTGCCCAACTCAGTTCAGACACTCTTTTAAATAACTAACACTTTGCCCGTGACTGCACCCGACCAACCTCCCGTGGGGTTTTCATAAATCTGGCCTTAGAGTATTTATGGGATCTTTGGACATTACAACTTTCTAGGATCAAAAGTTTGGGCAAGACGTTGAGCGATTCAAAGTTTTCATAATTGTTACCTAGCCGATGCGATTTCTTCGTGAAAGTCAACAATGATTTTCTCCTTATTGATTGAAATTATAACTAAGGCAATTTGCCAAGCATTTTCACACGTATACTTTTATAAGATGAACCAATACTCTGCGAGGACATTAGATTATATAAAGTTTTGATTTATGGTTTTTCTTTGTATTATTTAAAGTAAACCACCGGGCTGTCACAAAAACCGCCATTAATAGATCTATTCGATTTCCTCATGATTATAGAGTTAAAGGGATCCCATATGAGCAGTAGCGGCGTTAGGGTAGGGTGCAGTTGGGCGACTGCCCAGGGGCGCCAATTAAAATGCATACTTAAAGGTTCTGGATTCTGTTAAATAAGACCAGATACATTGATTGTTTTTCGAAGTACATATACATATTTATTGCAATTTCATATTTCATTGACAAAGTTCCTAAGTTTGTCAATCTAGATTGCAATGTAGCTGATTGTGTCCCTCTTGATAAATATATTGATTGTAGATGGATAATTTGTTTTGAGGTCTATGTCAGACTTGTTAAATGGACAAGCCGACATGACCAAGAAATGAACAAGCCAGGAAAAAAGGCTCTAAAACCGGCACTGGGGTTAACAGCATTTTTATATAGCATTCTTTAAAATGCAGCGCTATAACGTTTGTGTATATTTAAGTGCTTGTTTAAATGTCGCGAAATGCCAATTCTTACTTGTCGACATAGACAAGTAAGAATAGGCTATAAAAAAGCTTTTGCTCACTTTATAAATGTTAAGAATTATTAGTGTAGGTCATTAATCATTAAGATGTGTTTAACAATTACATACTACATGTTTAGCTCTGTATTGCTATAATTAAACTCACTTAAGTACTGTCCTACTATATACTCGTATAAATGAAACGAAAAAATTAAACAAAATGGCACTGGTGTAGAAACAAAAGGAGCTGATAGGTGTGATAAGACCCATCACAAAGCCATCATTTATGCATGCTGATCTCAGTAGAAATATTAATAAATTATTGCTTTTAAGCGACTATTATTTTAGTTTTTGGCTTTGTTAAGCGTCTTTTCACAACTGTTACAGTAAGACTGGAGTACTACTGATAGACTGATTGCCAACTGATATTTATGCTGAGGGAGGAACAGGGTTGCCAAATGTTCGATTCAAAAAAGAGTGATAAAGTATAGTAAAGCACAGTGTGTGTTTTATATACTTAATATTATTTTTTTAATTTATACGGTAGGAATCTAAAATGTATTTATTTTGGCTTATTGTTATGCAATAGTAGATTATGTGACTAGGGGATAAAGCAATGTCTTTAAGTCTCGGGCGGCATGTTGAATTCCGAACGGAACGAAGGTTGCTTATTTTAATTCCGAACGTCAGTGAGGGATTTATATAATTAACTCCTGAGCATAACGAGAGTGTCAATAAAGTAACCTGAGTGAAGTGAGGAATACAAGCCACCCAAGACAAAGACAGCTTTATCCCCGTGTTGGATACTCTACTTTTTACACCATCTGTGAAATAATTAAAAGACAATTTAGTCGACCAAATCATATATTAGAGAAATATAAATATTATAATAACAAGTTAATCAAACAAACAAAATTCACTACTCTATAGTTTCAATTTTCTATAACGCTCCCGTCAGTAAGCACGTTTTATTCAAAAATTAAAAGTTTTTTTTTTATTTCACAAAGGCCTACATGGCACATAAAAAACGTCAGAAGCTGACGCTGTGTGTATTGTTTTTTTTTTTTATATAGTGACCAGTTTGAATTTTGAATAAACATTTTGATGCACGTAGGTACATTTAAATTCACCTATGTTGACGATTTTTGATGTTCCAAATTCAAATCTCTTTAATCTCTAGGGATCGCCCATACTGGCATTATCTCCCTAGAGACAAAATAACCTTGCTTTAAGTTATGTTTGTATGACGTATATAAAAGAGCATTATCGAGCAGGTGGTGTAAAAAGAATATTATATAATTTAGGTGTCATCAAGGCTAGAGTGAATAGCCTCTTAATAAACTAGTGCGCTTCACCGTCAACGATTGCGTCACTGCTTACCATCAGGTGTGATCGCATTCAAGCACTAGTTTATAACATATTTATAGAAAAAATAAGGTGTTCACAACTAGCTTTACGTATTAACTATTATGAAAACATATACCTTCTAAACTAATATGCACATAAGTACATACTAGTTAGTGAAGTGAACAATACTCGTATAGCATTGCTCAAATGATGGGTGTTCGTCATTGTTGTAGCCACATTCCAGCATTCGATGACAGACGAGATTTCTTTTCAGTAGTGTCTCGTGTTTTCACTAGGGGCCTAGTAACACATTTAAATAGTTCATTTTGATACAAGTGGGGAAAGTTTTTCATTGCAACCGAGGCGAAATTCAACCGAGCCGTATAGGTGAGGGCGTTATGGAGCCGAGTGATGCCGTGACAAATCTCTACGTATATCAAACGACGTTTATCAACACACTTACGAAGAAATACTTACTTTCTCTGAAAATTACGATGTATTTTTGTTCATTTTGTAATGAAGAAAATGTTCTAAAGTTGCCATTTTCTTCAGTACAATAATGAACAAAAACGCGTCGTAATTTTCAGAGAAAGTAAGTATTTCTTCGTAAGTGTATTGAAAAACGTCGTTTGATACACGTGGAGATTTGTCACTGCAGCACTCGGCTCCAGACAACCTCGCCTATACGGCTCGGATGAATTTCGCCTCGGTTGCAATGAAAAACTTTCCCCACTTGTATTAAAATGTACTATTGAATGTTATTTTCACATCACAGTATAAACTGTAGATTCAGAACCTATTATATGAAGCTTTAAACTATAATTTGCTATTATACCGCAAAAATTGGCATCGTAAACAAAATTAAGATTGAAATTTAAGACTAGGATTGAGATCCGAGGGAACATTTATGAGATAGAATATCTCATTAAGCCAAAATTGTATTGTAAATATCAACGAAAATTAACATATCGTTACCAAAATGATTCTGTAACAGCTTGAAAGTGGTTACAGATTGATTTGTAACTTATCAACCTTCATTACTTTTAAAAAGTTTCCAACAACTGAAAACATTACCAGAATAAAAGTCAGAAAGCATGACAATAAAATTCCAAAAATTTTGGAAACATTTTTAAAAAGTAGTGCATGAGATTCTCTTGAAGAGAATTATTTGGTATAACATTCGGAAATTCTACAGGAAGCATACCTTTACCGAATTTGGTTTACATTATACCTATTTAAGATTCTATGTATTTAAAATCTACGAGTATCTAGATTCTCATAAAATATGTGTATTGTCTTTTCAGTATTAAATAAATGTGTGCGAATTACTGTCGTGTTTTTTTTAACTACACCTTTAAACATTATTACCCATTATCAGTAAATTCAAATCACTTGTAAAGTGAAAACTTAGCCAGAAGGTTTTTTTATACTGTAAAAGATTATCTTGAGAACAAATCGGCTTGGGATTGATTGACTATAATGTTGTAATATATTATATTTTAAATTGTCCTTTTTTAAACGATCAAAATAACTTTAATTTCGGAAGTCGGTGTCATATAAGAAAAAAACAATAGTGAGAAAGATAGAACTAGTTTTTTTTTATCATTTGACAGCTGCCATTATCATCTATTATATTATCGAGTAAAAGATGACCTATCCTGGCAGTTTTATCATTCGAAACTGGCGTTAGCAACCGAGCGACAATTTTCATGTGCATAGAGCCTCTAATAGCAGCTAGACCCTTCAATAAAATAAGTAAAAACATTTAATTGAACGGAATCCTAAAAAGGACATAAGTGCTATTACTTATGTCCTTTTTAGGATTCCGTACCTCAAAAGGAAAAAACGGAACCCTTATAGGATCACTTTGTTGTCCGTCCGTCTGTCTGTCAAGACCCTTTATCTCAGGAACGCGTGGAGGTATCAAGTTAAAATTAAAACTATATACTTAGGTCTGCGGTTCCTTGAAGCTGGCAGGTCAACGAAAAAAGAAAATGGCCTAAACGGCCAAAAAAACGTATATTTCGATACTCAAGGGAACCAAAATCCTAGGGTACTTCCCGTTGACCCAGAATCCTGAAATGATGCATAAAGCAAGGTCATAAATCACAAGTATAGAAACAAATCTAAAAACTGACAATTTATTGTTACGTCACAATTTTTTTTGCGATTTAGTAAAAACTTCGAGACTCCAATCGGGAAGTGAACTCTTTACATAGGTAAGTTTGTGCAGTTTTTTAAATCTTGTTTGTTAGTAAAATGGATAGACTACTTTATATGCCAGCCTCCTGGTGACTGCTTTAGGGTCATTATTTCGCATATTTACAGTGTTATAATATCTTACTCTCCCGGGCCTTGGTACAGGCCATGGTCCAGAGCGAAGAGGAACGGCAGACGGTCGCCTCATTCTGTGAAACATTAATGCTAGCGACGCAGGCACTCGTGAGGCAACGGCTCTCACACCCCAGCCACCGGGAATCCGACCCCGATTTCCAACCACCCTAGGCGTGGGTTTGTGGACAGCGAACAGCCGAGCAATAGGTGGCTTGCCGTCTGGCCGTCCGGTAACCGTCCGGACCGAGCTCGAGTTAGGGATGTCAGAACTGCAATAAGGTATCGATACAATATCGATATTGATATTTTCAAAAATATCGATATTTTTATTTAAAATTATCGATATATCGGTACGTTACGAAAAAAAATGGTCTAATCTACTTCAGTCATCTATATATAGATACATTACTAGATAAATACTAATCAATAGACATCATTTTTGATAAATCAAGAACAACGATAAAAAATATTAATTATTCATTAAGTGAACCAAAATTTATCTGATACAGACATAAGAAAAACTCTTTGATTTATGTGCTCGGCTGTAAGCCGACTTCTGTTATTGGGTACTGCGAGACAGTCAGCAGCCGTTGCAGCCAACTAAAACCAACATAAGTATCAAAATAAAATGAAGTTAAGCAGCAAATTGAGTCGGCAAAATAAAACCAAAAAAAATATCGTTTTTGATACAATTTCGATCTTAGACATTTGATATCGATATATCGTTTTAAAATATATCGCCCAAAAATATCGATGTATCGAAATGAAAATATCGATCTAACGATGTATAACGAAACGTAACCAGGCCACGGACGCCAAGAAATCTACATCAGGCTCGTGAAGAGCCCGGAAAAAGCGCTTGTGGAGCTCCTTGCCTTTCCATATTTCCTTGCGGTTATCAGTAGTCATTATTACAGGTTTATGCCAGTCCTCTTTAGCCATGGATAACGGGGTGAGTCCCTTGTCCACTGCGACCACATCTCGGTGCATACCCACATCGGTTTTATTTATTCTACAAGCCTTTTTTTATGGTAGGAAAAAATCATCCAATGACAACCCCCGCTCTTGGGCGGAGCGGGAGATAGTGTCAGACTCTTACTGACTATAAGACCCACCCCGTTCCTTCTAGCCTTCATACCGGGGATATTCTACAAGCCTAGCCCGAGTCGTCGACGGCGCGTAGGGTTTCAAGCGCAAGCTCAACGGGATGTCAGCAAAACTGTAGAAGTCCAGCAGGGTCGAAGCCTACTGAGGCCATGGGTTCGCTTCTGAAAGAAAAACTCGGGGTCCTGGAACGCAAGGCCAAGGAACATAGGTGTGGGTTTTTATAGTCAGTAAAAGTTTGACACGCCCTCGCACTTTACGGCAGAGTCATTAAATGATTTCTCACCAAAAACAAAAAATATCTTACATTCCTTTTGAACTCCACTGCAGTCAAGTTTATTTTTTTTGCTGGAAGAACTAGAAAACTCAAAAAAAAGGGATTGTTTCTTTTATTTAGTTGTCAAGTGTAGCATGTACGATCTACTAATCAGTAATGAGTAGAGAAAGATACCTAAGTGCAGTATATTTGGAATACATTTTATTTTTCGCAAATATCTCGAAATCAAAACTGGTAAGCTTAATAAGCCGTTTTTTAGGTTTCCAACCCTCAAAAGGGAAAAACGGAACCCTATAGGATCACTTTGTCGTCCGTCTGTCTCTCTGTCTGTCAAGACCCTTTATCTCAGGAACGCGTGGAGGAACCGAATTAAAACCATATACGAGTACTCAAGTCTGCGGTCCCTTAGAGCTAAAGCAAGGTCATACAGCACAGGTACGGAAATAAATCTAAAAACAGTAAATTATAAATTAATAAAAAATAAAAAAATTGGTTCGGAAAAGTCTTCGAATCTTCATTCGGGAATTGAAACCGCTTACATAGGTGACCCTCAATGTGTGTACGAAACCCTCAGTGCGCGAGTACGATTCGCACTTGCCCAGTTTTTTCTCTCTTTCTTGATCTTACAAACTGAGTAAATCTCTTAAATCCTTGTCATGATGTTTATTAATTTTCAGTTTATTAATATTGCATAAACCTTTTTTGACTTGATTTCTGTGGAAAACACACCTTTAATTATTGTTCACCTAAAATACATGTAATACTAAAGGCGAAAATATGAAATTGTGTATTGTGTGAGTATTCTTGTTATTTTTTCAAGCTCGAACGGCTGAAAAGATTTGAATAAAATTTGGCAAACAATCTTAGATCTTTTTTTTTAAATTTTAATTGTTTTTTTTTAGATTTCAAATAAAATTTAATTGTGACATTTTGCATTCTGAGTTGAATAAAACAAAATAAATGTTGATCTACTAATATTTAAAACCTTTTTATACCAAACTAGCTTTCGCCCGCGGCTTTGCTCCCGTCAATTGACTACTGTACCCAACTTTACCCTACTCTACCATACTCTACCCCACTCTATCTTACTCTACCCTACTCTACCCCACTCTACCCCACCCTACCCTACTCTACCTTACTCTACCCTACTCTACCCCACTCTACCCCACCCTACCCTACTCTACCCTACTCTACAGTATATTAATTTAACATACTAGCTGTCAGTTGCGTTTTGTTATACCACGTTTTATGTCACTTTCCATGGTAACGGGAATAAAAAATCCGTCTCCTGGTTCTAATCTACCTCCCCACCAATTTTTAGCCAAATCGGTTCTGCCGCTCTTGAGTTATAAATAGTGTAACTTACAAGACTTTATTTTATATATATATTATATACATATAATATTAATTATATACATAGACTTGATGCAAACAAAGATGTATTATTTAAAAAAACTTAAATGTAATTATTTGCAGTAGCTTCGCACTTTCTATGCTCTCATTCGTTTCTATTGCTATGGGTTGGTTTTGTTTGTTTTTGATTAGTAGCAACACGGCGCTTTCCATATTACGAAACGACTGGTTGCGACACCTTCGAATAGGTTAACACATACCATGGTTTCGGATTGAAAGTGAAACACCACTAGTAATATATAGTAGACCTAGCAAGGTGATTTAAAATTTTAAGTGCTAAAAATAATTATTTTGGGTTATAGAAATATTAAGTGAGCAACTGACTGCGAGTGACGAGAAATCAACAGAACAGCGACTTACAAACTTTGATTTGAGTTACTAAAAATACAAAATGAGAATCATGATATTTGAGCGACCTAATTTCTGTTTGAGTGTTAACGTTATGTCCTGCATTTTTTTTTTAATATTTAGTCTATGATTTATTTATACTGAGCGGCATTTTATCTTAAATTAAGTGTTCCGAATGTCCTAAATATCGAAGTACACAGTATCGAATATCCTAAATATCGATATTTATGTATTACGAATAATTAGAAAATGGTGAAATAAAATCTTCGAGTAACTTAATCGTAGCAGTAGGTCACAATTTTAACCTAACCGAACCTATTTCACCCAGTTCAAAATGATGAATCTACCTGCGACTCGATAATTGAACAATGGTGCTGGCTTTGTAATAGTTCGCTATGTAAAACCTCAATTTTATTTTTAGTCGCTCACTTATTAATTTAGTCGCTCACTAACTAATTTAATTGTTTAAATAGGATTTCAATAACCCACCTTTTAGTAAGCTCCTTCTGGATTTTATTGTTAATCAATATTTGTCGTTAGTTAATGTGTCGCTTACTCAAATTCGTACCGCTCAAGTTATTAAAAGTATTTCATCATCAGTCGCTAAGTTTTTATTTAGTCGCTCGTTCTATAATTCCTCGTTTTAAAATGCTTATTTAATAACGTACAAACAGTTTCCTCCCGAAGAAATAATAAATAAATAATCATATGTAACACTGAGGTCAGACTTATATTAATACAGCTGACCTGGCAAACGGAGAGAACAATGGTGGCCGAGTGGTAGCGGCCACGACTTACTAATTGTAGGTCGCGGGTTCAAACCCAGCCATGCGCATTACTTTGTGTAATTTACTTCATCACCACTGCTCTAAAAACGGTGAAGGAAAACATAGTGAGGAAACCGGCATGTCCTGGAACCAAAAAATCGAAGACATGTAACATTCACAAACCCGCACTGGGCCCGGGTGGTGGGTTACGGCCCATACCCTCTCCTAGAGTCTGCCTGAGTCCCAGCGTTGTGAACATTAAAAGGCTGATTATTCTTATGCGGAAAGCGGCAGAACAGCTGCCATTTAAATTAAGAAAAAAATGGGGTATTTAGGTTGGAGAGTAAAAAATAACCAACAACTTACTCTCATATACACTAACATTTTCATAAAAATCAGTCAAGTCGTTTCGGGGGAGTTTGATAACAAACAGTGTGATATGAAATTTCTGTATTCCTCTTAGAAGTAGGTACCTACTATCAGTTGCTTTTTCACTTCACGTAGCTTTTAAGTTCGCAAATTAGACAAAAGGCGCTGTTTTGAGTGTTCATGTGGACGCACATAAAACTGTGCGTTGTGTTTTTATTATGAAAATTTTATAACCAAGCTCAAGCTTAAAAAACCAGAATGAAAATATTCTACATGTATGTATGTATGTAAATGATTAATAAAAATATATACCTACAGTAAAGGAAAATATTTGGTGATACAATATAAGTAATACGGAGATATGATTTAAAAACAGAATACCACACAGTTCCAAGCAAGCACATTCATGAGTAATCATGAGACAGCGCTTCCTAGTTGTTACGAGCAGAGGAAGATAAAATCTTCATAGTAGTAACGTATTGTGCATAGGAAACTATATGGTATTGTGTTTAAACAAGTTAATAAAAAGCTTGTAAAAAATATCACCACATTTCTTATATCACCAATATATCTCCCTTTACCCAACTTATTTATTTAGCAAAACTCGATGAGCCACTTCTTTAGGTAGTTTTTATTCCTGCCAGGGTTACGAGATTAAATGGCAGAGTTACTGTGTCCCTCAAAAAACTGGGCAAGTGCGAGTTGGACTCGTGCACTGGGGGTTCCGTACAATCTTGTCTATGAAAACAGTTCAATTCGTAAGTTACGAAGATTTTTCCGAATCGCAAAAACTTTTTAATTTTATAACATAACTATTTTACAGTTTTCAGATTTTTCCCAATACTTGTGCTATGAGACCTTGCTTCGTGCCAAATTTCAGGATTCTAGGTCAACGGGAAGTGTCGTACCTAATACCTACCGTATTTTGCGACATAAATGACCGTATCTTTTTTTCCGTCAACTCAGAAGTTTGATTTTCACAGCTTTAAGGGACTGCATACCTGAGTATATGTAGTTTTAATGTCAACTTAATACCTCCACGCGTTCCCGAGATAAAGGGTCTTGACAGACAAACGGACGGACAACAAAGTGATCCTATAAGGGTTCCGTTTTTTCCTTTTGAGGTACAGAAAGCTAAAAAGAACACACTGCTGGTTTTTAGTCACTAAAACTCTGACCGTTTCAACACAATACGTTAATTTATTTATTTGCAATCACTTGTACAATATTACAGACAATGTCTAAGGCTTTGTACAATACAAAACTTAATATGCACATTATCTAGATAATAATCTGCAAATTACCGGCTACAATCCGTTAAAGTGTGAAATTTGACTTAAGGTAGCAGACAAGGAAAAAATATAAATATATAAATCATTACAGTGCAGATTAACCTGTTAATCTACAGATTATCTGACTGAGTCCTTTGAAGAGGTAATGATATAAGTGTGTAATGTTAGTGATTACCGACGAGGCGGTATTTAGACCCGAGCCGCGGCGATGGTCTTAAGAGAGCCAAGAACGGTAATCATTAATTACTCACGTGTATCATACGACGTTTTTCAATACACTTGTGAAGAAAATAACTATAAAACTAGCAAACTTTTGTGGCGGTAAAAATCTAAAATATATTAATTCTTCATAAGTAAAATGTCAATGTATAAAACTAAACAATTACAATATATTAGAATGTTTTATTCCAGTAAAGAACCTATTTTATAACTTAACCGTATGCTCGGCCTTTATAATCAGCAGATTAACAAGTTAATCTGCACTCTAAATGATTTACGCATAGTAGCGTAACTTATATAATAAAAAGAGAAAGTTACTGACTGACATATCAACATACAGCCGAAATGGTCTAAGATCCGAATAAGAACGACCTTCACTGGTCTGTTTAATGAATGAAACGTATTTTATGATAAATTTAGTGTATTAAATAAAATAACGCGGGTGGGTTGCCTAAGAAATTCCTGGCCAGACTATTATTAATTAAAAAATGAAAATTTAGGTACTTTTTTTTTATAAAAATGCACAACCGTTATTCATAAAAGATTTTTTTGCAGACAACACTATAACATCGTATTCGTAATGAAACAGCGTTTATTTTGATATAGAATTTGTTGTTTATCAAGATAAACACACCTGTTTATACATACTGGTTTATACCTGGCAACCCATAGTTATGCCAGGTAACAAATAGGCAACCCAACATTTTTATGTTCTAAAGGCTTCACTCTCTCGGTTAGTATTAAATTGATGCGTTAAACACACCGGGGCATTTTTCAAAAAAAAAAAATTGTTTGGCCAGGAATTTCTCAGGCAACCCATCCGCGTTTTATTATTTAATATACTAAATTTATCATAAAATACGTTTCATCCATTAAACAAACCGGTGAAGGTCGTTCTTAACCGTATCCTCTACTAAAAGTACTGGGTGTAGAAACGTGGAATTTTGCACAATACTTACTTTTATGATTATGACAAGCACAAAGAGAAGATTTTCCAAAATTCACCTCCTAAAGGGGATGAAACGGAGTAATAATTTTGTGCGGATTAACCGACCATCACACGGGCGACGCCGCTGTCACACAGCTGGCTAGTCTCTTAAGAAAAAGTAGCTCATATTATATATCAGTAAGCTTAGCATATAGCTTACTGATATTTATATAGCTAGGTTGATATAGTTCAATGAAGAGATCAATGCAAATAGGTAGGTACATAAATATAACAGGAAAATGGCAGTATTTAAAACAAAAGGCTGTGTATAAGTACAGTTATAGCGACAAACCCACTTAAACGGATTGGGTTGAGGATTTTCAGCGGTGACCCAGATAAGTTAAGCCGTGGTTTCAATACACGAGCAAGTACCTAACAATTTTGTTACAACTGAGACAAGGAAAATATTGTACCTACCTATATTAAACTATAGAGGGATCACACCTACTCCAAGGATAAAAAATATTATCCTAAGTGCAAAACATTTGTCTTGAATATTATGGAATATAATATGTATTCCAAGACCTGTGCCCTGCCGTTCAGCTCTTCAATCGTGAAGAACAAACATCACATACACTCACAAACTTTTGCTTTTATAATATACTAGCTTTTGCTAGCGGCTTCGCCCGCGTAAATATATAATAATAGCCTATGTCACTCAGGAATAAAGCAGCTTTCTATCAGTGAAAAAATTTTAGCAATCGGACCAGTACTTCTATTACCTCCTACAAACTTTACCTCTTTATAATATTAGTGTGAATTCGGGTGTGGTTTTAAATAACACCCAGGCACAGAACTATCATGCTCATCTCACAAACATTTGTCCTGGGTGGGAATCGAACCCATGACCTCCGGCATAGCAGTCAGGGCCACTAACTACTAGACCAACAGGCCCGCGACCCTGACCAGATCATCGGTTCACCTTGTGGGGGCCTCCTCCGACGCTGCGTCTTCCGGCACGCGGTCGCCACACCAGAACCTGTCGTCCCCATCGACCATCAGTTCTGCGTGCAATGTGACCTCCCCATCGCCACTTAAGTTTGGCGATTCTTCGAGCTATGTCGGTAACCTTGGTTCTACTGCGGATATGTTACAATATAATAATAATGTGTCCAGAAACCTATGTATATCTATAATATGAAAATGAATCGCTAAATGTGTTGCCAAGCGTAAATCTCGAGAACTAAGCTGAACCGATTTCGCTAATTCTTTTTTTGTTGTTTTTGTTATTGTGAGGAAAAGGTTCTTAAGGGAAAAAAAATGAAAATTAGGGTAGTGTAGGGTAGAGTAAGGTAGAGTAGGGAAGAGTAGTGTAGAGTAGGGTAGAGTAGGGCAGAGTAGAGTAGGATAGAGTAGGGTAGAGTAGGGTAGAATACGGTATAGTAGGGTAGAGTTGGGTAGAGTAAGGTATAGTAGAGTAGCATAGGGTATAGTAGGGTAGAGTTGGGTAGATTAAGGTGTAGTAGAGTGGGAGCGAAGCCGCGGGCAAAAGCTGTGTTACGTTTTGGTGTACAATAAAGTTTATTCTATTCTACGTATTATAAAGATATCAAAAGCAAATTCAAATATAGTCAAGAAGTTATAAACTACTGTTTTCCTTTTACATAGCCATAATTTTTGTATAATATAAAATATGTAATATAATGTATATGTAGCTATAACTTTGACGTAGAACAGTCGTAGCGTTAAAGTGTTATTGAAATAATGACGCCATAGCTGTCGTAATACTACTGAAGCGTAGTTATGGCATCGTCATAGCATTCCCGCAGCAAAGTCGTAGCATTAAAAAAGCGATGTAGCACTGCTGAACTTGAGTTGTAACAGCGTCATAGCATTCCAGTAGAGGCATTATAGCGCTGTTGTTGTGGAGGTATAAAGCATCATCGTAACTTTACCGTAGTAGCTTCGTAGCGTTGCAGCAGCAACGCGTAGCCGACGTAGAGTTGAAGCTGTAGTGCCGTCGTAGCATTCTAGTAGAGGTGTCATAGCGCTGCTGTAGCGTGGTGATAGCGTCGTCGTAGCATTCCCATAGAAATCGTAGCACTGCTATATCGAAATCGTCGCACTGCTGTGGCAGAGTCGTAGCATTGCCGTAGCGTCGTCGTAACTATACTAAAACGCGAATGTGAGTTTGTAATCTGTTAAACATGTCCCGGGAATATGTTCCTTTGGGATCATTTTCGAATGGGCGAAGTCTCTAGTAAAAACTAGTAATTATATTGAAAAGTTAAATAGATTTTCTTTGCTCAACTGCTAAAGTACACATTTATTTTTTTCTATTATTTTTACTATAATTCGTTTGAAGTTCATTTACAGGTCCCAAATCCTTTTTTTACATCTACCAGTAAGTTTCTTCGCGATTATACCTTTAGCATTAATAAAAACGTCTCCCTAAGGGGTGTCACGTACTTGGCTTCGGAACGGGCCTCTAAAGGGGAGAGCGTGAGGCGCGGGCCCCATTGGGTTCTCCGGCCTACGATCCACTTCCACTGACCCAATTCCTTGCGTCTCATATGCTCTAAATTAGTGACCCCGGCATGTATTCAACGTGCCACGGATCTCCTATATACTCTTATGTACCATATTATGTATTAAGGCTACTTCTGGTAAATAAAGCCTTCTAAACTAACTTTTCCGTTTAAACTTGCACATAATCTGTGTTGAAATATGAAGTGAAGCCGAAATGTGTGCGATTGTGTTGTGTATACATTCACAGAAGCAGTATGGGTGACTTACAGCAAGTAATTTTTAATTTTGTAGGTGCTAGCTCGTGCCAGCAGCTTCGCTCGAGTAATAGAAGGTCTTTCCGAACTTTGATACCTCATTTTTTCCTCTTAGGGGTTAACTTTTGGAAAATCCACTTTATGCTTGTTGTTGTGAGGAGAAGGTTCTTATGAAAAAAAAAAAAAAGAAAATTAGGGTAGTGTAGGGTAGAGTAGTGTAGAGTAGGGTAGGGAAGGGGGCAATAGCTACTACATATGTATAGTTATTAGGTCATAATATTGAACTGCATACGTATGGCCTTGGATAGTTTTTTTGTTTTGTATGCTTGGTGGAAAATTTCTGTGAACACTACCTACCTGAAATCACAAATCGTAATGAAAAAGGAAGTAGGTACGTAGGCCTACATAGATCTGTCAAAAAAATATCTTACAACAAAATTACTCAGATACCTAGGTATGAATTGATACTACTTAAGGAAGTATTTGGGTACCTACCCAATTAAAACACGAGGAGGTACCTGCCTACCTATGTTTTAATTAATTATAGGCATGAATCCAACTAAATTGTTGAAAAAAGGGTATCTGCTTAATTTCAGAATTAAATCCTAAAAATCAATTAAGCTAGACCTTTTCTAGAAATAATAAGTCATCATCATCATTTCAGCCGAATGACGTCCACTATAAGATATAGACCTTCCCCAAATATCGCTACTGAACGGTCTCGTGCGTCTCGCATCCATCGTTTTCCCGCAACCCTTACCAGGTCATCGGTCCACCTTGCAGGAGGCCAGCTTCCAACGCTGCGTCTTCCGGTACGCGGTCACTACTCCAGAACCTTTCGGCTCCATCGGCCATCTGTCTGTGAACAATGTCCCCTACCCATTGCCACATAAGCTTGGCGATTCTTCTGGCTATGTGGGTAACCTTGGTAACAACAACAGTCATCATTATTTCAGCCGAAAGACGTCCACTGTTAGATATAGGTCTCCCCCAAGCGTCGCCACAACGAACGGTCCTATGCGTCTCGCATCCATCGGATTCCCGCAATCCTTACCAGTCCACCCTGTAGGAGGCCTGCCACCGCTACGTCTTCCGGTACAATAGCAGTAAGTACCTCATAACAAACTAAAATATTAAAACATTGAACTACTCGAATAAGTTTTGCAAGAGTGGACTAGAAACGAGTAGCAATCTCTAGCAAGTAGGTCAACGGTTATCAAACGACGGATGAGCTATACAGCAAGCAAGAGGAAAAGGCGTCGCGTCGTCGCGGGAATCAAGTCATTAAAACTGTCGCTCCGTCCTCCGGCGAGCGAGACTCGATAGCGCTGACCCATATCTTTTAATACGAAATGTAGGTAGCAGGGTCGCCCATTTTATACGTTTTTAACAATAAAGAAGCGGCAGTATTTAGTACGTTTTAGATAGAACCAAGTTAACGGTAAACGCAGGTGTGAATTCGTCTATCGTTTATGTTTTAGGTAAGAGTATTGCATCAACGTACTAGTATCAAACAGATTTTATCTATGAAATATTAATAAATATTGCACATAGCGGAGATGAAAGTTTAGAGATGGATATGTGAAGTGGCGCAAACGGATATAGCAAGAAATTATTTTTTAAGCGCTCATAATGTATAATAATAGACGAAGTATGAAAACTGGCGCTAATCGTAATATGTCATACCAAGACAAAAGATCCCTATCAAATTTCAATCATACTATGATCGTAGCCAGGGGCGTTGCTACCGCTGTATCGTGGCCCCCGAGCACAGGGGACCCGACATATACCAAAATTCGTATATGTTATCCACAACCTTAAATGATCTTATTGATAAAAGGCCAGTAGTTAATGAATAATTCCTAAATATTTGATTGTTTTAATAGTTTTTGCTTGCTCAGCACGTTCTAGCATTTTCTACATAAGATGAAAACAAAAAGTCAAGTACTTACCTTTTTTTTTATGGTGAGAAAAAATCATCCAATGACAACCCCCGCTCTTGTGCGGAGCGGGAGATAGTGTCAGACTCTTACTGACTAAAAGACCCACCCCGTTCCTTCTAGCCTTCATACCGGGGCTCGAGCTCCCTTTCGGATAACCCTGGCCCCAGTAGGCTTCGACCCGGCTGGGTCCCTGCTGTTGCTGACAACTCCTTGAGGCGCGCGGGAACAGTGCGCGCCGTCGACGACTTGGACAGTTACCGGACGGCCGGAAAGTGAACTACCCATTGCTCACTGTCCGCAAGCCCGCGCCTACGGTAGCCGGAAATCGGGATCAGAATCCCGGCGGCGGCGGCGGCGGCGAGAACGCCATTGCCTGATGCATTCGGCCTCCTCCTTTGCGAGCATTACTACTTCGCAGAAGTCGGCGACCGCCTGCCACTCCTCCTCGCTCCGGACCATGGCATCGCTCCCACGAGGGCACGGCTATGCTCCGCCCAAGCAGGGCACACCTCGACTGTGTGCTCCACCGTGTCCTCCGGGCATTCCGCACAGTGGCGACACCCGGGCGTCACCTCCGCACGAATCCGGTGCAGGAACCACCCGAACGAACCATGTCCGGTGAGGACCTGCGTCATGTGGAAGGTAAGGACGCCGTGAGGTCTTTCCAGCCACGCCTCAAACATTCAAGTAAGTACCTTCAGATTGATGAAATGAAAGAGCTCTTTATCATTTTCGGAGCCTCTCAAATCACGTTTCTATGCTAGTAGAAAGTACTTTGTACAAAAAAAACAAACTTCAAAAATATTGGTCCCCATTAGGTCTAGCTACCCCACTGTCGTAGGCTAAGTAAAGAATGCACATAACTAAAAGGTTAAATATGGGGTTTTGTAACGTACCTACTTAAAGGCCATTAATTAAGAGTTAAAGTTAAAATAGCAGTTCAAGTTGTACATATAGGTGTCTGCTTTGTGTTTGCACAGATGGACAAAACCAAAATAAATTACATCAGTAAAAATACCTACCCTACTTTATTCGACCTGCCTTTTAAAATGGTGCCGAGATCAAGAAAAATTTTCCTGAAACAAACCCTTGTAACTATGTTTGCGTAACAAAATTAGCAAATCTAAAATCGGTTTTTTAATTGATGCATGCATTATATCTGTTGCTCACTACTTTGAGGTCGCTGATTTGATTTGATTTTGTGGTGAGGCTTGCGCGCTGCAATAAACCCTAGGTCTGTGTCGGTAGAGTTTGCTTTGCCGTAACATGCCTAGGGTGAGGAGCCAGACTAAGTAGCCCCGCACACGGGCCACAAAAAAAAAAGCCACCACAGAAAAACGCCGCCATAAAAAAAGCTAGAAGCAGCCACAAAAAAACGCTGAAGACCGCCACAAAAAAGGCCGCCTCAAAAAGAAGCTTGAAGCGGCTTTTTTTGTTGGCGTCGCGACGGCGATGAGGTTATTATTATTATTATTATTTGTGGAAGTTATAGATAGTACAAAAATATGGACAATACCAATATCTCAAAAACTAGAGCTGATTGAAAAAAAAAACAGAGTTGGTAGATTTCAAATCAGCGACATCAAATTAGTGAGCAACAGATATAAAATTCCATGCAACAATTAAAAAACCGATTTTAGATTTGCCAATTTTGTTACACAAACATAGTTACAAGGTTTTGTTTTAGGAAATTTTTTCTTGATATCGGCACCATTTTAAAAGGCAGGTGCCCTCGAATAAAGTAGAGTAGGTATTTTTACAGATGTAATTTGTTTTGGTTTTGTCCATCTGTGCAAACATAAAGCAGACACCTATACAACTTGAACTGCTATGCCAAGTAGGTACGTTACAAAACCCCATATTTGGCCTTATTTATGGTGCCCCCTACCCAGTATTATTTACGAACCGGGAAGAAGAATGTTAAACACTTATGACCGTAACATCTTTTCTCTTATTTATTTAATTAAATTCTTTATGTATATATATATATATATATTATTGATAGGCTTGCGTTTGACCACCATCTCACGTGATGGTAAGCGATAATGTGGTCGACGATGGAGCACGCTTGCCTAGAAGTAACCTATTCACTCTTGACTTAAAGACCCCTAAGTTGTAGCTATCAGGAAACACAGACTCCGGCAGGGAATTCCACTCCTTGGCTGTACGCATAATAAATGTGTTCCTAAAACGCTTTTTGCGTATGGGTGGGATGTCGACCATGTACCGGTGGCGAAACGCTGTACGTCGTGTGGTCCGATGATGGAACGGACTTGGCGGAATTAGATTGTGCAATTCCAGTGCAAAAACGAGCCTTTGTTCTATTATTCTAAAGCCTGCAATATAGTGATGTAACGAATATTCGCATTCGCATTCGAGAATATTCGCACATTTTTTGATATTCGCACTCGCATTCGCAAAAACATGCGAATGTCTGGCGAATATTTCTGACCAACACAAAGGAAATAATATTTTGATTGAATGGATGTAGAAAGACAATACAACTTATATTTCGCCTCTAATGTGAGACTGAAAAAGTGCCGATGGCTTGGAGGCAAGCTTACGTTCAGCCTGTGCCCAAGAAAGGCAGTCGAACTGACCTGGCAAACTACCAACCATCTCCGTTACGTCCATCCTCTGTAAGAGTACGGGACGGGTGCTTAACAGAAAGCTTCAGGCATATCTAGAAGCTAACGACATCCTCAGTGACCGGCAATACGGTTTTCGCCGAAATCGGTCTACTGGGGATTTTCTAGCGTATGCCATTCACATCTAGATCGCGGCTATCGAGAAGCATGGGGAAGCGCTTGCCGTGCCGAAGGCTTTCGCCGTGCCGAAGGCGATACTCTCGGCAACACTTTTCTTGTGCACATAAATGACCTGCTTAAAGCCGGTACCTTTGGGTATGCAGACGATAGCACTGTTGTTGAGAGTTACATGTCCGGCGCGCGAGCTAGTGGGTCTCAGATCCAGTCTCTCCGAGATCTCTCTCAGATGCAGGCTATGGTTGAACGCTTGAACTTGTTTTTGGAGGCAGTCTCAGAATGGGGCAATGCCAATCTGGTCTATTTCAATGGTACTAAAATCCACACATGTCTTTTTTCCACTAAACGGAGCCAATTCTACCCGGCTCTATCTTTCCGGGGTGTGACCGTGCCAATAACCGACCACCTTGAGCTTCTTGAGGGGGTGCCGCTGTCGTCTACATTCAATTTCGGCTTCTACACCAAGGCAAAAGTTCAACTGCCAAATTTGGGGATCTTAGCGAGGTTGAGACGTTATTTCACGCCGGAACAACTGCTCAACCTTTATCAAGTGCAAGTTCGATCGTGTATGGATTAATGTTCTCTCTCATCTTTGGGATGGGTCTGCCAAACACCAGCTTGATGCACTAGAGTCGATTAAGAAGCGAGCCAAGAAGATTATTAGCAATGATGCACCTGTCAAATCAAAACTCCAAAGTCTTGAGCATCGATGCCAAGTTGCTAGACAGTTGGTTTTTTGTTGTTTACATTTCGGAGAGTGTGAATTGGAATTGCAGAATTTAATTCCGCCAAATCCGTTCCATCATCGGACCACAAGATGTACGGCGTTGCAACGCCGGTACATGGTGGGCATTCCACCCAAACGTACAAAGCGTTTTGGAAACACACTTATTATGCGTACAGCTAACGAGTGGAATTCCCTGCCGGAGTCTGTGTTTTCTGAAAAACTTTTTGTGTTAAGCTTCGTTCAATCAGTGTGTTACGGCTCTGTTATGTTCGGTTTAAACTTGGCTGAAACAGAATGTAAAACATATATGACATTTTGCGCGCACTTTGTTTGAAAGTCAATATTCGCATTCGCGAATATTGACTTAAAGAAGGGCATGCAGCACAAGAAGCTGGTACAAAAATTCGAACCCCAGACAAGGAGAGGAAACGTCAAAGTGGGTTTATTCATGTTGATGATTTTGACATGGGAGTTATCCGGAGGAAAGTACATTAATTTTAGTCTAATAAAAACGAGTCACAGCATGAGCATGATGTGTATTTGGATAAACCGTTCATTATAGAAGTGATTAGTGATTCGGAAACTGAAAGTGACAGTGATAATGATGACATGGATATAAGCGGCGTATGACCTCACAGCCAGGATGAAGTTGGGCGTGCAAGTTCATCAAAAGATCATAATTATTGTAAACCGGGATTCTAATAAATTATTGTTAAGCAAACTTTTGTTTTTTTTTTACTCCTCACATCGTTAAGGGAGGCCCGTGCCCCAGCAGTGGGGACGTATATGAGTTAATGATGATGATGAAACTTTTGTTTTATTCTATCTATTAACTAGGTCATGTCCTACAGGACACATCTTGAGTGTCTCACATCTAGATATTTGAGTTTTGTTTAAATAGAGAAGCTAGTACTAAACTATAGGTTTTTTGTATCAAGCTTGTAACTGCTGAATCCATCTAAGTAGGTACTTATACAAAATGCAGAAGTAGTTTTTTTTTTTAATATAACGTTTATTTGCAAGTTAATAAATTTCATGAGCCTACTTTGCTAAACATTTAGTTTGTAAGTGGGGTACCTACATTATATCAATTGAATGCCAGAGAAAAAGCTAATGTATGTATCTATCTACATTAATTTTCCTATTTTTGAAGACTATTCTAGGAACCTAGATAAATATTGTCTATAACCGAATATCATCATAATATGTTGGAAATATGCTCCAACTGCAAATGAGTGTGGTATTAAGTTTGTATGGAAATTCATCCGTCGCCGGCCCCTTAAAGATATAGAAAAAAAATAACTCTAATGAATGAGTTAGCTCCAAGTAGGTACCTGGGAGTGGGTATATGGGAATAATACCACGAGTTAGATTCAGAATTATTGATCAATTACTTTATATATATATATATCCTTAATTTTTAGTAGGTACAAAAAAAAAAAGAATTTTTAATAGGAAAATCTTAAAATGTAAATTTAATACTGTCACCGCCAGCCCGCTATTGGTATGATATAATTATATCGTAAAAAAGCTTGTTTAGTTTGTAATTTTGGGAACTAATTTGGTCTTGCAGGTTAGGTACCTACTAAAAATATCTGTTTGGGACTTTGGGTTTGGGACTTTGGGTTTGAGGCAAGCGAAAAGCTTCTCAAACTTGCAATCGATATTCAATGTTGCGGGACTTCTCTCGCTCTAGAGCGGTGCGGGAGGGGGCGTGTCAACCACACCTATGGTTCTTCAGATGCTCTTGGGTTCTAGGACCACGGGTTTCCCTTTCAGAAGTCAACATGGCCTTGCGATATTGCTTGTTTTGGGTAGATACAAACTAGTACTAAATTTGGAAGTGATTGGTGATGGTGGGTCGACGGTAGTACTGGCATTATATACATTCAGTCAAAAAAGTATCGGGAATGGATGATTTGTTCATGGTTCCAAATTCAAATTTTAAATTTTTTTGTTGTTGCTAG
Source organism: Mythimna ferrago (assembly GCA_910589285.2). Lineage (NCBI taxonomy): Eukaryota > Metazoa > Arthropoda > Insecta > Lepidoptera > Noctuidae > Mythimna > Mythimna ferrago. The sequence continues at coordinate 10,725,573 of OU342673.1, read as the reverse complement.
ATTGGCACAACTGTTTTCCATTTTGGGGCGGAGTTTGAGTTGCATGTGTTCTTTACATTAAATACAGTGCTGTTTTCAGTTATATAACATCTACCTAGTGTGTATTGCGAATTTCATGATGGACAAAAACATCGAACAAAGAGTTTGTCTTAAATTTTGCATCGCCAATGGAATTTTGTGTTCGAAGTCACTGAAAATGTTACAGAAGGCTTACGGTGAATCGACTTTATCAAAAACACGTGCTTATGAGTGGTACAAAGCATTCAAAAGCGGTCGAGATGTGATGGAAGATTTGCCTCGCTCTGGTAGGCCATCAACCTCTGCAACTGAAGTTAACATCGCAAAAGTGAAGGAAATAGTGACTGAAAATACTCATTCAACTTTGATAGAGATAGCTGCCGCACTTTCTGTATCTCACGAGTCAATCCGTACCATTTTAACTAATCATTTGGGTATGAAACATGTTGCCGCTCGGCTAGTCCCAAAAGACTTGAATTTTCTCCAAAAACTCAATCGCATAAGGCCCGGCGCCCACTATCGGTGGGCATCGGTGCGGCTCGGTAGAGCTCGAGCGCTTTACGCCGGCTTCGGGCGGCTTTGGGCGCCTTAGAGCTGCGTCGGGCGACTTCGGGCGGCTTTGGGCGCCTGAGAGCTGCCTCGGCAGTCGTAAACACGCCTAAGGACGCCGTAGCTGATTTTGGGTAGCCTAAGAATAGTTCTGGCTGCAGAAACATCGCAGAGCAGTCACTCGTAACGTTCCGTGAAAACAGTTATGTGTGTGTATTTATAATGGTGGATTGGGACTTAGTTCTCATTGTTCATCTTGCTGAAGAAGAAGAGAAACTTGGAGCCTTAAGACAGAGTATTAGGACATTTTTATTAGTATTTTGGTTAAAAAAAAATGCCAATAACAGTTTTATTTACGAATGTACATGCGCAAAAGTTCGCAGAGCCTATGTTCAGGACTGCCAAGTTATTTTGCGTCTACTTGTACGATACGATAATGAAGGCGGGTGCGGTGATCGAAATGACTGTTCTGCGAAGTGTCTGATCCGAAAATGCCGCCCGAGCTACCCGAAGACCGCCTCGGCATCCTTAGCCATGCTTACGGCTGCCGAGGCCGCCCGAAGTCGCCCGACGGAGCTCTAAGGCGCCTTAAGCCGCTCGAAGCCGGCATAAAGCGCTCGAGCTGTACCGAGCCGCACCGATGCCCACCGATAGTGGGCGCCGGGCCTAAGAGTCGCTGAGGACATGCTAGAACGAGTCAATTCCGACCCAACATTCATGAAACGCATTGTTACTACTTACTGGCAACGAGACGTGGGTTTACGAGTTTGATATGCACACAAGTCAACAAGCTTCGGTGTGGCGCCTTCCAACTGAACCAAAACCGAAAAAACCACGCTAAAGTCGATCAAAAGTCAAAGTCATGTTGACTGTTTTCTTTGACTATCGCGGTTTTGTGCACTCGGAATTCTTACCCGTTTGACCTTTGGGCTTTGATTATATACTTGATATAATCAAAGCCCAAAGGTCAAACGGTAAATAAAGAATATTATTTGAGCGTTATGCGGCATTTAAGAGAGCAAATTCGACGAAAAAGGCCAGATTTGTGGAAAGAAAATTCTTGGATTTTGCACCACGATAATGCGCCTTCGCACAAGGCCATCATTGTGAACGAATTTTTGACCAAAAACTTAACAAATACCATCGAGCAGCCACCATATTCGCCAGATATGGCTCCAGCCGACTTCAATATTTTTCCTAAATTCAAATTACCACTTCGTGGCACCCGTTTTCAATCTGTAGAAGACATAAAGGAGAATTCGCGGCGAGAACTGAACTCAATTTCGAAAATAGCGTAAAAAATATTTTGATGATTGGATTATTCGTTGGCGTAAGTGTATCGTTTCTGAAGGGGCATACTTTGAAGGTGATAAAATAAAGGAGAATGAGCAACTTACTATGGCACTTGGTTGCGCAACTTTTGACTCGGTATAGTAGTGAAAATTAGGCACAAAAAAGGGTTAGTGTCATACTTTAAAACAAGGTTAAATTCAAACTTAAATATTGTAGGGCTTTTGAAAAAAAAAATAACTTGTGTACCTGTTGAGGTTATGTAGGTTAGGTTATGTTACCAAAGAATCCGTTGCTTCTCTGATTTGGCATCTAGGGAGCGGGTGTGCTAATAAAAGAGAACAGTTCACACAGCGCGACATGTTTTACGTCTAGAACAAATCACCGTGAACGTAAAAAAATGTTTTAACAATACACTTCGCAGCACACGCACAAAAAGAGTCGCATTGCTCGATGTAGGAGATAGATTTGGAGGAATCCTAAAACTCAACTTGACACGAATTTATATTTGTTAGCAGAGAAAAGTTAAAACCATTATTCTCGGCTTAACGGCACGTTAGTTAACAAGGTAAACAGAAAATACCATTTTGTTTGACATTTTATCGAATAGTGTTGTGACCAAACAATAGATTACGGACGCGGAGTCATGACTATAGATTATATCTTAATTGTTTTATTTTTGCCTAGAAATTGCTTTTTAACGCAAGAAATAGTAACATAATTGAAGAATAAAGATAATGACAACTCTTAATACTTTTTAGTTGCGATTGTAGATTATTTTGTTGTTCCACGATTTATGTTAACGGTTAATCGATCGATTATAATTGAAAATAGAGTCGCTTCACTATTATGCAATAAATGACGTATTTATTGTATTAGATACTAATTAAAATGAAAATAGAAACCCCACAAATGATTTCAATGAATTTAGGTAAAACATCATTAAAAATAATATTATGAATTATACATTAACTCTAATAGCCATACGCGTCAAAAAGTGAAACTATTGGTGCCCAATTTCCTTTGGATGAATAACAAAAATTTTGTGTATTATTGATCTTTTCCCGGTAGGTACTTTCTTGACAGAGTAGTACCTACATATACATGCATAGATCAAATTCTCGTTTTTATAATTTGCGCTAAGTTCTGCAATATAATAATCTCACATATGATTTTTTAGGCTATTTCAGAATTGTTCAACGCTTTAATTAGGAGCTAGTTAGTCCCACTCTCGCGGATAATGCGAACCCTAATCCAGGATTAGCGTTCGCATTTTCAGGATGCTGAGAAGATACGGATTTATTTTCATGTTTACTCAGCGAGTTCCCAAAAGTCAAAAAATCGTTGTAATTTTATGTCATTATAATAATTGAAATTAAATTAATTGATTGAAATAATTGCATTGTATGTATTACTTTATAGTCTGGAATACCATACCATAGTCTTTAATCAATAGTTAATATATATTATTTATTGAATATTGATTGTATTGTTATTTAAATTAATTGTATGAACTGATTGTTGTATGTTATTGTAATTTTTATTACATTATATTCCTGTCATGATACCTGTATCATAATCATCATCATCATCAGCCTTTTTAATGTTCCCACTGCTGGGACTCAGGCCTCCTCTCTAGGAGAGGGAATGGGCCGTAATCCATCACGCGGGCCCAGTGCGGGTTGGTGAACGTCACATGTCTTCGAATTTTTGGTTCTAGGACATGCCGGTTTCCTCACGATGTTTTCCTTCACCGTTTTGGGAGCAGTGGTGATGAAATAAATTACACAAAGTAATGCGCCTGACTGGGCTAATACCTTTATGTACTTATGGCAGTAATAAGTAAAACAACTTAGCTTTTTCTCGCGGATTCACTCTCGTTCACAGAAACCGTGCACTATCCGCTATTAAAATCAGCTCACACTTAAGAATAGTGTACTACATACACTTTTTAGAGGTATTAATCTTTTAAAAACATATAAACAAACACAATTTAGCCCTTCATAATTATTAGTTCATTTAAGAAGTGTATTATTGAAAATAAAACAAAAAATGCTGAACTTTTTTTACTAAATTAATTTATTTTATAAAAATTTGCACGATTTGATTTGTTAATTCTCTAGTCTATGGAGACTAGCATGGAGACTGCTTTGACGATGTCTCCGTTAGTTTTCTGCAGTTGTTCGTGACATTTGTCGAAGGTGACGTCGGTGGGCACTGACGCCTTGACGCGCACTAATTTGATGGCGTTGTGAACGTTCCAGCCGCTCAGTTCCAGAGCTTCTAAACATTGCGCTTGGTTTGCCTGTAAATTGTATATTGATTTTTGTTATTTATTTGGTATAATAGATATCAAGTTCAGACGGTGAAAGCATATTACAGTAAGCGTATAGAAAAGACTACATCAATTAATACAAAACAGAATATGATAAAAATTTAAATGATAAACAATTTAACAAAACACGTTGTATGTTACAAATGTACTAATACATTTGTAACATACAACGTGTTTTTTTTTATGTCCCATAACTCTAGGGTATGGATGAGACCATGTCTAACTGGCATATGAATTATTTTTCATTTTCCATACATAATAATTCGATAAGTTCACGATTGTTAATGTAATACACCCTCCTTACATGAAATATGAAAGCGTAAATATTTAACGTAATTTATACGCTGTCATATAACTATTACAGTACTGCGAAGTTTGCACGTCGCAAAAGTACGACACGGATACGGGTGACAAATTTTGATCTAAATTAATTATGATTGATGATATCTTCGAAACCATGCATATTTGAACCACATATTCTAGGATTTTTATTAGTATTATATTTCCTTAAAGAATATACTACCAAGTATGTAGAATTTATTTTAGACATGAGACGTTCTTTTTTTTGTGTAAAAACCGATTTTACGCTTGCTTTTCCAAAAGTTTCTAAATTTTCTTTTATTTTATTACTACTTATATAGGGTGACTGGTAATTAGTGTACGATACTTAAACATGTGATTGTGCTCATGATAGCCAACAACTTTTACATGGGAACAAACATGAAATCGCGAAAAAAAATCAGCTGTTCAGTACATTTATGTTTACCTAATGTACTGAACAGCTGATGATTTTCGCGATTTCGACTTTGTAAAAATTGTTTGTTATCATGAGCACAATCACGTGTTTAAGTATCGTACACTAATTGCCAATCACCCTATATAAAATACATACTCAAGAAGTTTAAATCGGATATTTTACTATTTTTTTAAATTTCCATAACAGAGTGGACGAAATACGCCTCCTCCTCACACATTTTTCTGTACTGATCGATTGTCTGTAAAAAAGTACGTCCCATATACCGGAAAATTTAATGCTGACAACATAAAACAACTCAAATAAGGAACAACACCTATTTGGTACAACACTGATTCTTTGAGATGAATGAAAAGAAAATATTTACATATTTAATTGTAAAAGCTTTGAATTTTAACAAGGGTTTATTTAGGGGTTATTTTTTTTTACTTTAACTGTTCATGTAAACTTAATTTATTTTGGGTCATCTTGTATTATCAATGTTAGTCAAAATATGTGAAACTTACTACTTAAACGCAGTACCCAAACCATGGTTAGTAATGATTATTATTTTAGTGTGCATAGCATGAACATAAGCCGATAAATGTCCACGACTGGCCGTAGATGTATAACATCACATCGCACAATCCTCCGGTTCAACTTCTACCGACCACCTTATGTATTGTTATTAAATTAATCGATCGCAGATTTGCAATCTCTATTCAAGGCATGTCTACCCAAACGTGCATCGGTTCTATTGCTAATAATGGCTAGTCTAATTATCAAATCAACTTGCTTATTCTGCGAGTTTTGTCGACCAATTCATCAGATTCTTTGTTAATTCTCTCTCAGATTACATCGTTCCGAATTTATTTATTTATTATAATCTTTATTGTACACCACATAAACAAAAAATACAGGACAAACATTTAAAAAAATAAGTGTAGGTACAATAGGCGGTCTTATCGCACAGGGCGATTTAGGGTTGTCAGTGTACAATCATCAGAAATAATACTAATAAGATACATTAATACAAATACATACATACAATACAAAAAAATATACGAGAGCGACACTGATAGTTTTTAGGACTGGCCAATTATAAAGAATATAATAAAAAAATTAAAATTTTGGAAATAGAACTCTTTGCTAATATTATTGAGTACCTACTAATTTCATTTATTTGTCATTTGTTTTACGATTTGGCGGCAAATTGAAATTTGTCTGTCACGCCAGTATGAATTTAACGCGAGAAAATTTTCGTACTATGATTTTTTATGACTTTCAGTGTCATTTAAGTCAACAAGAATGTTATGACAGACTTCGATTGGCCTTTCACGATGAAGCCCCTTCTCGGGCCACTGTTTATAACTGGTTTAATGAGTTTAAACGTGGTCGCACCAATCTCAACGATGGTCTGCGTGATCCACGGCCTTCTACGGCGACGACTGAAGATAACATCAGTGTTGTGCGGTGTATGATAGAGACTGACCCAAAAGTAACCTATCAGCAGATTTGGACAAGCTTAGGCATCGGTATGAGTCGAGTGCACAAAATTCTCCACAAACATTTAGCCGTTAGGAAGCTTTGTGCCCGGTGGATACCTCATTATTTGACCGACGCCCAAAAACTCCGTCGTGTTGATTGGTGCCGTGAAATGATACAACGATTTAACGGAGGTGACTCAAAAGCTGTGATCGACATACTTACGGGTGACGAAAGCTTGATTTATTGCTATGATCCGGAAACCAAAAGACAATCTGCTCAGTGAGTGGGTGTTTCCTTCCGAGGAGTTGCCAATTAAATTGAAAAGAGGTCGAAGTGTAGGAAAAAAGATGTTGGCCTCATTCTTCGGAAGGGCCGGTCATTATGCGACGATTGTTTGAGAAGATCAAAAGTCAGTTACTGCCGAGTGGTATACTAACAAATGTTTGCCACTTGTCTTGGGAAAATTCGAGAAAAACGACCTCGCAGTAGGAACCTCCTTCATCACGACAACGTCCCTCGCACACCGCCGGGCGAACGATCGACTATTTGGCGTCGTCAGACGTGGAATTGCTGGGTCACCCTCCATATAGCCCCGACCTCGCACCTTGCGATTTTAATTTATTCCCGAAAATAAAAGAAATCTTCGAGGAAAACATCGCACTGCACTGGCGTCCATAAAATGTTTTCCTCGAAGATTTCGGCTGCGTTCCAGAAGGCCATCGAAGAGACCCCTAAGGACGAGTGGGCAAAGTACTTTTCTCGGTGGTTATATCGAACGTACCGATGTATTGACGTGAATGGAAACTATTTTGAAAAGATATAATAAAAATAATAACTTGCTAGTTTGCTCAGTTTTTGATTTTCTAAGAACTTTCAGTGTCACCCTCGTACTAATAAATATCAATGTGTATCAAATACATATATAGTTGAACTAGGAGGAGGAAAAAAAAAATTATATCAAAGAGAAAGGTAATGCTCCTTCACCATTTCTTTAAATGTTGGTAGCGTTTAAGCACGCCTCACTTCTAAGGGTAACGCGTTCCACAAACGTGCAGCTTGAATTGTGAAAGATTTGTCAACGAAGTAAGTGGAATGCGTGCGAATACTTAATTCGTTTTCCGGTGATCTCAAGGACCTACTATGTGTGTCACTAAGGAACTGAAAGGTTCGTTAAGATAAAACGGGGTACAAGGATTAAATAGCACATTATAAAGCAAAGAAAGTATATGGGCGTTCCGGCGAGGGCGATTAGGAAGCCATTTGAGCTTAGTACGAAATTCAGAAACGTGGTCACACCGTAGAGATTTTGAAGTCGCTCAAACTTATCCAATTGGTCTTACCCAATGTTCCAAGGAAGTTCCAGACTTTGGCTGGATCACCATTTTGAACGAAACTTTGGATATATTGGCGGTTTACGTTCCTACACACCTTGTTGCTGAAATTCCTAATAGAGACGTATTTCTCCCTGTTAATGTCATTGGGCCGAATTTTATACTTGAACTTCGCAGCCGCTTTTTTATGGAGCAAAAGTTTAATATCGACGATGTTGACGAATTTTATAAGAAGTGAAAATAAGATCATGATAGGAAAAGGCGTCAGCACAACATTGACCGTATATAAGTATAATAAGATCGAGAAGAGATGGGACAGCGTAAGGAAAATGGTGAGTAGCATTAAGATCCAGAATAGAGAGATTGGAAAATTCAATAATATTGCGAAGAGAAGTACTGCGAGAGTCTTTTAATTTAATTTCAGTTTGAGAGACTCCAAAGACAAATACCGACAAGACATTATGTGAGTGGAATTCCCTGCCGGAATCAGTTTTTCCTGATAGCTACAACCTAGGGGTCTTTAAGTCAACAGTAAATAAGTTACTTCAGAGCGAGCGTGCTCCATCGTCGACCACCTCTTCGCTTACCATCATGAGAGATAGTTATCAAACGCGGGCCAATCAAAAATTAAAAAAGAAACACACGCTAAAAATTCTAACCTACACAAAAGTATCAATACGCGATGAAGGAATTGAATCGCCAATAATTCTGTCTAATAAATAATTGCCACTAAATCGTTGCATGCATTTCGAAAGTCAAATAAAGGAAGTGTTAAGCAAGGTATCACTAAACTTGTTTTTTAGCTATTCATGTACCTATATAACTTGGGATGCCTCAAATGATGATATCGAAGACAAAATAAATAGAAAGATAACATACTACAAAAATAGTTTAGAAAAAACTCAATTAACTAACACAAATGACAGTGTTACAAGAAAGTGCCTTGAAGACAAAATGCAATTATAATGCAGGCGCCAAAGGAAGTTGAGTATGCAAAATATGAGGACCACGTTATGTGGATTTAGAAAAGCATGCAGATTATGATTCTAGATGTTACTAGGAGGTATATTGGTCCATTTTTTTTACACACACAAGTAAATTGACTTCACAAATGCTAAGTGAGTCCGACCGACTCGCTTTTTTTTAGTTGACTTCATTATAGATATTTTTAATCGTAGGAAACAATTGGATATTGTTACTTAAACAATAAATAAAACGATGCTCATATTTTGCACACTCAACTTCTTCCAGCGCCCGGTCTATTAGCAAAAACAAAACAATGACAGTGTAGCATAGAAACCAAACCTTATTAAAATGCAACTAGCGAAATCGAATACACGTAATTAACCAAAAAAAAAAATCTATTCGAAATAACTAAGAAAATTGTGACAATGACATGAAAGACTAAAAAGTACCCTCTTTCCACCATGACCAACACACAAGATGACGTAAATGTTAGTTTAGGAACAATTAACTAGATGGCGCAGTTGGTAGAATACCAATCATATTAAATAAGCTCTTGGGTGCGACTGGCCTTAGTACCAAAATCCCTTTGCATTAGTTATATATTATATTTATAGGTTCTATTTACCTGTTCTTTGAGGACCTTGCACATAATACGAACCTCATCGGATTCCTCACCCCGCTGACGTCCGCAAGGCTTTTGGTCCGCGAATTCTAACAAATCTTCAACTGACACGTGATCTTTGCGCTCTAAAAGGAAAAAAAACAAAAGTCAATAAGATATCAATTTCGATGTTTTCTACAAAAGTTTATGTTCTTATTATACTTATATAATATTTTGTGAGGGGATTTTCTGTACAGAATATATCTTAGAAAGTGAAATTTAAATCTTTGAAGAGATCAAAGTTAGTTTAGTCTGTATGGAACTACGACGACGCAGACTCACGATATATAGCAGTGGTGGTCCAGTGATCACGGCCCTGACTACCGAGTTGTCAGTGGTGGGTTCAAGCCCAGCCAGGCGCATTACGCTATGTAATTTATTTCATCACCAAGTCCTTGAACTAAAAATCCGAGTACACGTGGCATCCACCATCCCGCAGTGGACCCGCTTGGTGGATTACATCCCATTCATTCTCCTAGGGAGGAGGGCAAAATCCTAGCTGTGGAGATATTATAAGGCTATTCTACATCTACATTTACAGTAATGTTATAAAAAGATAGTTTGAAATTTGAAATCACTGGTAGTGGCACGTGTGTTAGATCATTGGGAACCAAATGTTCCAACACACGCGCCAGTTCAAAATGGTAGAGTTGTGTGTCGTAAGTAAACGGGCGTTATAACTCTATCATTTTTATTTATTTTTTTTACTTTATTTTTATTTTATTATTATGGCACACCAACAATTTGTTTACAATATTTTTCCATTTAACATTCACAAGATTGTACAGTGCAAACAAAACAATTACAGGCGTGCACAACATTCACAAATGCGTACCTAAATTCTTAGTATTTTTAAATTAAAAAAAAGGTCCAAGAAAGAGGAAGAAATTATGCGAGTGCGCTGTTCTAACAGTTTGAGTTTGGCATACCCTACCCTTCCGTCGCTTATCCATATAGAGTTTTGGGTCGAATTGTAATAAGGAATGTTTTTTAAGCACAGTACGCACTGCGTAACAGTGTTGTATACCTACTTAGACTTTACAAATATTTCCAACTTATACGCGAACAAAGTCACGGGCAAGAGATATTGATTATAATACAACAAAATCAATCAAAAAACCTAATAGCAACATTTTCGACTTCTACGCGGACGAATTCACGGGAAAAGGCTAGTTGTTAAATGAACATGCATTGCATATAATCATAAATAATCAAAAGTATCAACATCGTTTAAGCAGCGTACAGTCAGGGTGAACAGCTTCAGAATTTTTAAATTCAGCCTCCTTTTTGTTGTGCCATCATTCGTTGGTCAGACTCTAGGCTATATTTTATGTACGCGGGCTATGTCTCGTGAGCCTTCATGACAGTCCGAGCCGAACAGATCCCAAAGATATCACGATGACTAAACAAACAAATCATAAAATAATTACCTTTCACAAGCGCTTTGTTGCTCTCATCGTTGCTCTCGATGTTCACCTGAACACCGACATCTTCTCGCTGAAAGAAGTCTCCAAAGGGATTGATGGTGGGCTCAGGCACGACGTTGAAGGGGTTGGTATCCACCTTCGAAGCTGAATCAACCACGTCTTCTACAGCTGGAGTCTGAGCGGAAGTGCTTGGACCGGTTTCCTTCTCGCGATCAGCCGTCTTTGTGTTTTGGTATATTTGAGGCTGAGTTTCGTCAGTAAGTTCTGGCTGTGGTTTTTGTTCTTCCAGCAGTTTCAACGGATATTTACGGATGTGTCGCGGTTTGTCGACCAGCTTAAGCTTGTTTGTGCGTGGTGGCAATGGAAGGATATTCTGTGAAAGAAGTTAGGTATGTACATTTTTTGGAACTTTGTAAGGCGAACATTACTCGTACACGGTAGGCTTTGCTGTCAGTTTGCTGTCAGTCAAAACCTTGATTGACGAAAAACCTACCGTATAATGCGTTGCATGACGTTTGCATGACGGTTTTTAGTACTGGATCTACTGTTTGATGGAAAACCATAATTAATGATTGATGGAATTGAATGACCGTGTAATGTTCGCATATAGTGTAACTGAATTAATTTGTTGGAGAATATTGTAATTGTTTGTGCTTGATACTTACGAATATCACTTCCTCACTAGTGGGTTCTGTGGCGTAGACCCTAAAACACATTTTTTTTAAATAAATTAGATTCAAAATTTAATAAAAATATTATTTTAAATTTTAATAATTCGACGATTCTTTTTAGAATATAATAAACTTATGAACTTTATTGTATACGAAAATAGTAATAAAACTTTTACACTAACTTACTAAAAGACACCAAACGAGGAAAAACTTTCAATAATAGTATCTACTTACACATCAAGCTTAACAATTTCATTATTAGCTGACCTCTAAAGCCTATATGAAGCAGCGTTGGTAAAGTTTATTTAAACTTCATGTACAGTAGTGGTATATAGGCGGACTTAATGCAACAAGGAATTCTCTACCAATCAAACTTTGTTTGTGTCGACAATAAATAAATAGATATGTATATCAAATAGAAAGAAGTATCATTAAAATTAAGTGGTTATAATAATAATAACCCCATCGCCGTATCTCTACGTTGACTTCGTAGTGGGGCTAGCGCGCTCCAATAAACCCTAGGTCTGTGTCGGTAGCGTTTGCTTTACCGTAACATGTCTAGGGTGAGGGGCCAGACTAAGAGAGATACAATCCGCAGGGCAGTTTTGTGGCGAACTATAGGGCATTAGCGACCCCACGGACCCGATCTCCCGGGAGAATTCTTGTTCTTCATCTCCAGCTTGCCTTTATTGGCCGGCCGTAGTGAACACTGACGAGGAACAGAGCTCCCACCTCTCTTGCCTTTATTGGCTGGCTCGAGTGTAGATTCGCAAGAGTAAACGTGCTCGGGAGAAGGCTGTATAATCGAATGAATAGAATGTAAGTCATTCAATTCATAGGTGGGTATTTTTCATCTACACCACGAAGATGGTGAGCCTATAAAGAGTCATTTAGTTAAAATATTACATTTCATTTTATTGTCAACTTTATATCATTAAAATATATTGCAAACCTAATGAATTTAAATGATAATAGATAGATGACAATTCATTTTATTATATTGAAATGTGGGAAATCAGTGGGTGATACAACTTTTTAAATATTTTTTTTGGAATCAGCACATCAAATATCTCGATTAAAATTAACTTATAAATTGCGATTTGTTCACAATCAAACTTAATCTGATTATCAAATTAAACAAATTAGTAATCAATTTCAAAAGTAATCGATTAATGCTACTGCTGCTTTAATGTTACTGTTTGGGTGTACAATAAAGTTTATTCTATTCTAATGCCAAACACTGTTATAAAGGCTGCGTTTTTACCTACTGTATTCATGCCACAAAATAAAGCATCTTAACGATAAAAAGTCGGTTCTAAAAGGCTACTTTTATCTAAGTATCAGAAATTACAGAAAAAAAGTCATTCCTCTTTAGCGAGTCTTAGTGAGATTAACGTCAATTGGGTGCAGACATAGGAATCATTTTATGCATACCGAGTCCTTAATTGCGAATTCTGCAGCGAACGAAACTGAGCATGTGTGGTCATACGAGCCGGCTTCGGAATGGTAGCCGGCATAGCGGCGGCAGCGCTCGACTCCTTTGCAATGTGTGACATCAGCGAGGTAGGCGGAGTCGGCTCCTCGATGAGGCTCGTGTAAGCCATCTTTGATTCTTCGGTTAAAGTAGACTGAAAAATTGTGGGTGGGAATATTAGGTATAGATGCAGGGTAATTAAAACAAGAAAAGTGACCAGCCTATTGGGCGGGGCCGGGAAATATTTAATTATAACTTCTAGCTATATAGATCCATCGCAGATAAAATCAATTTAAAATAATTATAAAATTTATATGGGTGGTTGTTAGTTCTGTAAATTGTTTTAAAAGTTGCATCCGGTTAGACTGGAAGTCAACCCATAGAAGATTAGGCAGGTTGTTAGATTTGCATAGATGGTTTCATCTCTTCTTCATTCTGAGCTCATGATAATTATCCTAAGCCCGACTTCATCCACTGCTGAGCATTGACCTTTCTTACTTTATGCTAATCCCCACGTTTTTTTTGTTACAGCCCCAACCAAGTTCTGTCCACGATGGCAACGATGTCGTCTGCCCATCTCATCGCCGAACGACCGATACTTCTTAACCTTTTAACCAGACATGACAGAAGAGGTGACGAGATGGAGTGTTTGGCCATGCATGTGCGGCCCTGGCGGAATAAACACTAGTGTTTGTCGGATAAGACCGACGTAGGCGATTAAAACATTCTGCGCTAGTCTTTTCAAAGTCTTAAGGAAGACTTTGTTCTGTAGCAGACACAGGTTCTTAAATAAATTAAATTTTAAGTCATACCTGAATATCAGGAACGCTTTTAGCCTCTTCACTAAAGTTGCGACGCGGCAAATCGCGTGATCCTTAAAAAAAAGTTTAAACGAAATAATTAGCTATTTTAATGGATTCGAAATCAGGAATTCTTTCAAAAACATCTGATCATCATCAACATTTCACCCGAAAGACGTCTACTGTTGGACATAGGCCTCCTGCCTCGCTATAACGACTGATCCTGTGCGTCTCCCATCCTTCGGATTCCCGTGAACCTCGCCAGGACCGGTCTTCCTTGTGCGAGGCTTTCCAACGCTGCGCCTTCCGATACGAAGTCGCCACTCCAGAACCGATGGACAGATGGTCAATGAGGACAAAAGTCCCCATCGAACATCTGTTCTGCAAGCACATTGCCCTGCCCACTGCCACTTAAGTTTGGCGATACTTCGGGCTTTGTCGGTAACCTTGGTTTTCTTGCGGATGTCTGCATTTTTGATGTGACCACGCAAGGAACCTCAGAATTGCCCTCAGGGTGATTTTAAGCCTTCTGATGAGAAAAGTTATCTAAGTTGACTTTTTCAATCTAGGTTTTGTCAAAATTACGTAACTAGAGCTAGCGCAAGATAAGTTGGCGCGTGGCCGAAATTGGAAACTAATCGATTGCCGTTTATGTCATGTGTCAGAAGAATGTGTTGTGTTCTGTTTTTTATCGTTTCTAAAGTAATTATTCGTCATTAATATACCAAAAGTGATTAAAAGTGCTAGCAGGGATATTATGTTGAAAGCCAAACGTGTTTGGGAAGAGAAATGAGAAAATATTGGGCTTGCGGTACCATTTTTCAAAATTAGACCCATTTGTCAAATAATTTTTCGGGTGACCATCTCAATAAAATTTCCCAAAATATGCGTACCCGAGCGGTACCTAGCAAGTCAACAAAGTTTGTTGAAAATGGACTGCTACTACGTGCTTAAATGTTAATCAAGTGACTATCGTGACGATATGTATTACAAATAACTAAAAATTCGGTTACTTTTAGTACCTAACCGGTAAATCAAACCAAAGCATGGAGAAGACGGCTACATCGATGCGGGATTTTCATTTAAGAAGTTTTTCTGCCTGAGATTCATTTATTTATTGGGAAATAAATTGGGCAATAAAAACCCGATACTTCTGGATCTAGTAAAGCATCTTGAGGATTTTTTTTTTCATATCACAGGTAGAATCACTCCTTTTGCGCCTGCTTTACACGATTTGGTCATACCATGTCATTGCGTCATAACATTTCATGGCGTAATCGCCACCAGTTTTAATAAACTGTCATAGCCACATTTATTAACAGCTTGTGGTATTAACTTACCACAGACGAGCCTCATCAGGCTGTTCTTAAGACGATCTTTGTCTACAATATTTATAACCAATAATATTGATGAAGGAAAACTATTCATAGAAACGTCAATAGGTAATCAAGTGAGAATGCTTCTTTTTTTGAGGTGATCAAATAACTCCTCCAGCCTTGAGTCCTGAATACACTACAGTGTTCTTGGGCATAACTCTTGATGCTAAGCTTCAGTGGGGCCCACACATAGATAAGTTGTCGAAAAAACTTAGCTCTGCTGCATACGCTGTTAGACAAATTCGAAATCTAACTGACTTAGAGACAGCCCGTTTAGTTTACTTCAGTTATTTTCATAGTGTCATGTCGTATGGTATTCTATTGTGGGGAAATGCCGCCGATATTCAGACGGTTTTTGTTTTGCAGAAAAGGGCCATTCGTTCAATTTATAAATTAAGTCCCAGATACTCCCTCCGAGATAAATTTAAAAATATTAATATTTTGACTGTGCCATCTCAGTATATCTATGAAAATATTTTGTATGTTCATAAAAATAAAAACATGTTTGAAAAATACAGTGATATTCATAACGTTAATACTGTTTGTTTCGGTGTTTCTTCTCAGGGTAGTCAGCTAGGAAACACCGGTCTCATCTTTTTTTTTTTTTTATCTGTTATAAACTTATACTTGACTGCGATCCCGCCTGATGGTAAGCAGTGATGCAATCGTTGATGGTGAGGCGCACTAGTTTATTAAGAGCCTATTCACTCTAGCCTTGAAGACACCCAAATTATAATCAGACGGAAAGACCGCAGCACGCAAACTGTTCCAGTCCTTCGAAGTTCGCGGTATAAATGACGAGGCGAAACGCTTAGTCCGGACCGTAGATGTTTCAACAACGTAAGGGTGGATACTCGCCGTGCGTCGGTTTGTCCGATGGTAGAAATGAGATGGCGGAATCAAGTCATGCAATTCCTGCGCACACTCTCCAAAATGCAATCTGTAAAACACCGAAAGGCTGGCTACCCTACGCCTGTGATCAAGGCTTTGAAGATTGGACTTAACCAAATCTGGATCACCAATCAGCCTCTTCGCACGCCTTTCCACCGCGTCCAAAGCTGCTAGGTGGCACTTTGCAGCACCAGCCCATATGTGGCTGCAGTACTCCACACACGATCGGACCTGTGCTTTGTATAACATTAAAAACTGTCTCGGTGTGAAGTACCGCCGGACTGTTGCGAGAACGCCTAGTTTCCTAGCAGCTACTTTGGCTTTGGACTCAATGAACCGCCGATAATTGAGGTCGGAGGAAATTTCGACACCCAAGAGCTGAAGGCGGTCGGTACAATCCAATGATACATTCCGAAAAGTAGGAGCCGAGGTGAACGGGCTCCTCATCTAGTTTTAATTGACGAAAAAAAAATTGACGTGTGAGTGTTTTTATAAAACCTACTTGCAAAATAAAGATCATTTATCATTTACTTGGGTTGAACGAGAGGGAGTGTGTAAAACCTTTTTTGACTAAATGCCACCTGTTCCTTCAGATGCCCTTTGTCAAGGCCACGGCAACTCTCTTGAACAATCTCGTAAAGAAAGCGGTGTCATCACATACTCGTATTGACCAGTACCTATTGTAACCAATGCCCATCTATCAACATAAATATGCTTTTCATACTATTATGAGCAGACTAGATCTTAGTCGATTGATTGATAGTTCGTTAGTCCAGATCTTTGTAGCTAATTTAAAAGGACAGTGTCAACTTAAAAACGACCGTCATACAGAGCGGTGCACCTATCTTGTCTTAGGACACCCAAACTTCATAGTACCCAGGTTTCGTATATTGTGTTGTTAGAGTAAAAAAAATCAGTTTCTATTTACCGTTATTCTGCTCTCTTTCTCCGGAATCATTGGCACTTCCATGATGCAACGATAGCGGAAACTTGAAATGGAATTTAGAGCGATCATTTGGAGACTGTGGGAACTTCTTGTCACCGTCCAGGTCGCTCATTGAGCTGGAAAAGAATATACGACATATCTTGTACAAATGACTCGGAAGAACAAACGTTTTATAAATTATTCAATGAAAACTTTAATTTAGAAAAAAAATCTAAAAATTGTAAAACGCAATCGATTAAAAATGATTTAATTTTTAACTTGTATTTTTTGTTTACTTTTTCAAAGGTGCAGCGGGAATATTTGCTTCAACTTAACTCACAACTCTACAAAAACAAAAATTGTCTTTGTCCTAAAATTTATTTTGTGATTTTTCCATTTACTATGCTTTATAATAAAGAAAAAATATCAACATTCCTTAAAAAGTTTGCCTTTGTGGTGGTTATGACAACAAATCGTTTTTCTTGAGTAAGTTTTTTTTTTTAAGTATTCAATAGTCACATGATGTTTTTAAAAATACCGCGAAAAAATTAAGATGGTGTAACTGTCGCACAGCATTTACTGATGTTACATAAGTGATAAACAATAATTAACTGTTTTTTAGAAGACTCAAAAGGGTTAAAATGTCTTCTAGAAAGTTTAAATATGAAGCTGATGCGTTTTCTTATATATGTGGTACATTTATTTAAAGTACGAGAGATAAATTTTATTTAAATATCTGTGAAAAACTTTGTTTAGCCTACGAAGCTTATTCTAAATGCTCTGTTTGAAATTTAGATATACTGTGGGCTTCACATGTTGCTTGCAGTAATTGCAAAATATGTTTGGAAGATAGGTAAACAAATCTTTAGTAAAAAAAAAAATCTTTTATATAAACAAATTTTTATTGTTATCTTTGTTTAATTTAGGTTGGTATCGAGGTGAGAAACGGAATATGAAATTCGCAGTACCAAGAATGTGGCGAGAGCCGAAAGATCACGTCAGTGACTATTATTTTTGCGTAGTCAATCCTGCTAAAACACGTAAAGACAAAAATGCAAAACCCATCGAATATCCTGATCTTGCTTCGACTTCGGCTCCAATTTCTCATAGCCCACAACTTCCAGTATCTGAATCTCCTACAAAATGGTCTCTAAGACCGGACGAATAAAGAAAAAATTGACGTGGACAAAACTGTAAATATTTGCAATATCATTGGAACTTGATCACATAATTTATCAGTTGCATATTTTGATAATTATCTTGAATTCTGAATTTAAATATACAAATGTACCTACCGAGATGTGATTTCATTAGCCATAGCCACAGCAGTGTTCAATGTCTTTTCATCTGCAGCCGACATTGGCTTCATGGTGTTCGAAGAGCAGGCTTTCTTGCGCTCAGCCTTTGTCAGGGTCTGGGTCCTGCAACAAAACAAAAGAATTGTAGAACCAAAGGAAATCATTCACTCCGAAGCTACTGTTGAAGCATCAATATAATAGCGGCTACCTAAGGATCAAATACTAGCCGACATAAATAATATAAGCTAATTTAAGCTGTTTCTACAAATAATAGGAATGATGCAAAGATACAGGTTTTTGATCAGACTGTCACATCAAACAGAGGGCCAATACCTGTAGTTTTTAAGGATTGTACACCTGCGATTGTAATCGGAATCTGTCAAAACGTAAGAAAATTAAAGGTGTTTTGACAGAATGCAGTTGATATGCAAACCCTCTAAGCAGTTAGGTAAACGAGTTTGGTAATCTTTTACCATTTTTTTGCGTTGATTATATTTGTAAAATCAGGATTGTGAGGTGTACAATGTTCAAGTACTACGTTGGTTTTACAAAATGTTATTAAGAAAGTAACATTATCATTACATAGAGCTAGGGTTGCTAAGTCTTCAAACTGAAAAGTCGGACAGATCAGCCAATTTAGCCGGACATTTGAGTAAAGTGACCGACAATTTTTTTTAAAAGTCAAAATCTTCTTTTTTATTATTATTGACTATAATATATATATATATATATATATTTAAATTCTAATAAACAATAATAAAATTGGCTGTTATAATTGCAAGTCCGCTCCTAAGCGCAGAAGCAGATGAAGTAGACTAGCGATACAAGATGAAGTAGAAGACACGAGAAATAATAAAAAATGTGAAATTTAAAAAGCCGGACAGGCCTACCTCCGCCTAATTTGGCCGGACATATAACTAAAAAGCCTGATCCTGTCCGGCTTTATCCGAACGCTTGACATCGCTACATAGAAAGGCAAATAAGTCATATCATACGGCATTACAAAATTAAAACAGAGCGCATTTTACATCCAAAAGTGTATACTTTTAGATGTACAATGCGCTCTGTCATTGTTTCTTTCATTATTTGACGTATGTTAAATGAAATCAAATCGAGTAGAGTAAGTCTTAAATTGCCAAAGAAATTAAAATTTTCAGCGAAAATACTCAAAAATAATGAAAATATGAAGCACTAAGACATTTTTTGATAATTAGTACAATAATATTGAGAAAACATTACAACAGTACAATAATATTGACTTGCAACGAATAGTGTATTCGGCAGTATACCGAATATTCAGCGAGCCCCCTGACCGAATAGCCGAATATTAGGCAAAATTATTCGGCTGGATTTTAGCGCCAAAACTTGTATAGACGTGATTGTTTCGCGCTCGTTTGTTCTAATGTGCTCACCGCCCGCGCCCCCGCAGTTGCTCTGCGCAGTATTTTGCTAGCGCACTGCATGTTTAGCCTTCGCGGGATTTGAAAATCCTGACAATTTTTTATCGTGTACTTTATCGCTACGTCATCAAATAACAATGGCGCCCCGCCGCGCGATAACTTTGTTATTATAAGAATGTTTTTTAATAATTCATATGCGCAGAAAAATTCTTAACTTTCTTAATACAGAAGATGATTAAATTATGTACCTGTTTTATGTACCAATGACTAAGCTACTTAATAAATGATTATAAAAGAAATGAGAACCTTACCCTTCTAAATTTTGATTACGACAATAATTCAAATACATAGAATCCTTAACTTTCTAATTCAGAAGATGATTATGTACCTGTGTTATGTACTAATGCCTACTTAAATGATTATAAGAGAAATGAAAATAATAATTATACGTAATGAATCGATTTTTTTCTCATTTTACCAATTATCTCCCTATAACAAAATATATTGGTATTCGCCCGAATAATATGTAGATATTCGGTACTCGGCCGAATATAATAAAAGCAGCCAAATAGGATTAAATACCGAATATTCGTTGCAAGTCTAGAAAACATACTGATATTTTTTTTAATACCAATTTTCATTGGTCAAGTGCTAAAAATACCAATTGAAAATTGGCCAAGTCCAAAACATTTTGTTTCACGTTCAATGAAAGTATGGGTACCTCACAGAACAGAAGAATGTAGATAGAAATCGCATATCACTTCATTTGTATCGGGACCAGCGTACCCAAACTCACACAAAGACAGCTATATCATATTTCACTAAGAGCACGGCGACAGATGAATTTTTCATACAAACGTAATACCACGCTCATTTGCAATTGAAGCATATTTCCAACATATTATGATGTTATTCGGTTATAGACGATATTTATCTAGGTTCCTACATCTTTCTTTTTAAAAAAAAACTTGCCTAAAACGAAATTAAAGCGAATTATAATTCGCACTTTTTTACAACGTAAATGGCAGGTTTTCATTTGGCTTTTCCTATATTAAAAATAACAATATGTCCAATATTCTCAATGTAGGAACACAGATTATATTATCAATTTACTAATGATAGAAAACAAATTGGAAAAACATTAAGTTTTCATTCATCATTTTTGGTATTACGAAACACGTCCAATTTATCGCAAATTTCCAAGAGTTTACTAGTGCTATCGCGGCAAGCGGGATGTCAGTGTCATTGTGTGCGTGCTGTCATTACTTCAGTTGCGTTCACAGGTCGAGTTTTATTGTAATATTTTTGACACTATTGACTTAAATAAAATAGTACGTAAGCATTTAAAGTTTAATAAAAGGAATACAGAACTCTTGAGGACATGTCAGACTTTAGCTGACTAAAAGCGCCGTCAAAAACCCCTTAAAAAAGAGTAAAAAAAAAGCGCCGTTGACGATTTGGGTTCGGTCCAGATGGTTACCGGATGGCTGGACGGCGATTCCAAGCCCTGGGTGGCTAGAAATCTGAGTCGAGATCCTGGCTGCTGGGGCGTCAGGGTATTCCCTCGTCCATGCGGCCGCCTTCTTCGCTAGCATTACTGTTTCGTGGAAAGAGGGCTCGGCGCGAGAGGTCGTTGCCACCGATGGCCCCCACGAGGACGCGGCGGTGTTCCGCCTAAACGGGGCACATATGTACATCTCTACCGTATGCTTCACCGTATCCTTCAGACCGTCCACACAATGGTGATAACCAGGCGTTTCTTCCGCCTAAATCCGACGCAGGTGCCTCCCGTACTTGCCATGTCCGGTGAGGATTTGCGTAACGACAGTCGCTGAGATCCTGCCGGAACTGTCTGCCATACAGCGACTTGTCGTGGCAGCGGAATTTCGCCCCGGGGTTGCATCTCCACGTGTAAATCATGCATATGCGTGCAAAGGACTGTTGCCTCCACATTCCATGGTAGCAGGCCTGCAGGAAACCGTGCGGATATATTACAGGAAACCGTGCTTTGTCTTTGTACCATTAGAATGGCTAAAACTCCCTGGCATGCGTTCAGCTTGGCAACTGATCACTTTCGCAGCGACGGCGCTCCATAAAGGGCCATGGACCGAACGATGCCTGCGTAGAGCCTCGAGCAGGAGGCGTCTGGACACCCCAGGTTGGACAGGAGCCGCGTGAGTGCTCCAGTCTAATCCAGTTTGAAAGAAAGAAAGAAAGAAAAATAATTTATTTGGTAGGTACAGCACAAGGCGCAACACAAAATAAACAATAAGTAACACGTTTGGGAACCAGACGTCGGAAGTGCTCCTCAAAATACCATCGGCTGTCGAGGACGAGTCCCAGATACTTGTAAACTTTTATTGTAATTTGGGAAACCGGCGGTGGCTCGTTCCGAGGGCCATGAAAACATGCTCTCGGACTTGTGCAGTGCCACCTCGAGTCCCAACTACTGGATCCTCTTCATGACTGTTGCAACTCTGCGTGAAGAGAAGGCGATGGAACTTCATCGATTCCTCCCTGACGTGGCGGTTAGGCTCAAGGCAACTTGGGTCGAGCCGGACTACAAAGTCTCGCAGATCCTGGCTTTTTTTTTTTTATGGTGGGAAAAAATCATGCATTGACATCCCCCGCCCTTGGGCGGAGCGGGAGATAGTGTCAGACTCTTACTGACTAAAAGACCCACCCCGTTCCTTCTAGCCTTTATACCGGGGCTCGAGCGCCCTTTCGGATAACCCTGGCCCCAGTAGGCTTCGACCAAGCTGGGTCCCTGCTGTTGCTGACAACTCCTTGAGGCGCGCGGGAACAGTGCGCGCCGTCGACTACTTGGGCTTGGTCCGGACAGTTACCGGACGGCCGGACAGTGAGCTACCCATTGCTCACTGTCCGCAAGCCCGCGTCTACGTTGGCCGGAAATCGGGATCAGAATCCCGGCGACGGCGGCGGCGATAACGCCGTTGCCTGATGCGTTCGGCCTCCTCCTTTGCGAGCATTACTGCTTCGCAGAAGTCGGCGACCGCCTGCCACTCCTCCTCGCTCCGGACCATGGCCTCGACCAAGGCCCGGCGCGAGAGGTCTCCGCCGCCGATCGCCCCCACGAGGGCACGGCGATGCTCCGCCCAAGCAGGGCACACCTCGACTGTGTGCTCCACCGTATCCTCCGGGCGTTCCGCACAGTGGCGACACCCGGGCGTCACCTCCGCATGAATCCCGTGCAGGAAACTCCCGAACGAACCATGTCCGGTGAGTACCTGCGTCATGCGGAAGGTAAGGACGCCGTGAGGTCTTTCCAGCCACGCCTCAAAGAGGGGACTTACCGCCATGATTGTGGCGTGCCCAGCACTGGGTTGCGATAGTCGCTGACGCCATTTCACCATGAGATCCCGCCGGAGCTCTGTCCGCCATGCCGTGACCTGTCGCGGCAGCGGACTTTCACCCCGGCGTTGCATCTCCACGCGCATATCGTGCATGTGTGCAAGGACTGTTGCCTCCAGATCCCACGGTGGTAGGCCAGCCAGAAGGCTCGCCGCTTCGCGGGAGACCGTGCAGTATCCCCGCACCATCCTTATCGCCTTGACCCTCTGACAGGCGTTCAGTATGGCCGCCGGTTGCTTTTTCAGCGACGGCGCCCACACCGGCGCCCCGTAGAGGGCCATGGACCGAACGATCCCCGCGTAGAGCCTCCGGCAGGAGGCGTCTGGACCCCCAAGGTTGGGCAGGAGCCGCTTGAGCGCAGCCCCAGCCCGGTTGAGTTTGGGAGCCAGACGTCGGAAATGCTCCACGAAATTCCACCGGCTGTCGAGGACGAGTCCCAGGTACTTCATCGTCGACCCGACACCGATGTCAACTCCTCCTACCGTTAGTTGGAAACTCATTGGCGGCGCGTTTCGAGAGCGGCGACCGTGAAAGCACATCGCCGCAGATCCTGGCTGGATATGGATATTTCTGGAAGAAACTGTATGATATGCGGTTATGCGAGGTTAGCGTGTGATGTTGCGGTGATGAGAACGAAAATTTTGATCACGTTCTGTGGCGATGCCCCCCTTATACATATATATCTTTCGTCGCTGTGACAAACAGCGACGAAAGATATATATGTAGATGATGGACGGGATCACTTGCTTGGATGTGAGACCGGCTTACTACTGCAATCTCATGGCCTCAAAAGAGTTCGAACACGAATGGCACAGACTAAGGAGTAAGCAGGCAGCGAACCCGTACTGTGTGTTTGTCTTACCCACGTGAGGGGGGACCGTTAGTATGCCGCCCCAGGATAGGGAGAAAGGCAACATGGGGACAAGACGAGGAAATTTGTAAAGGAGTCAAGAAGCGGCTGCGGTGATAGCGCGCTCATATTTATATGGGTGGGCTGTGTCCGTCTCATTTCGATTCGGCCCAAATGACATGATGTCGGTGGGGCCAAGGCTGGTTGGAGGGTGTTGCAACCCTACGTTCCGCTAGTTCGACCGCCGCCTGGTACGACTCTCCCTTCTTTAGGATCAGCGTGTCGTCTGTATAATAGACCACGCTGACCCCGTTGAGGAGGTCGCATAGCACATAGTATGCAAATATAGCTACAAAAAACGGTGACATAAAAATATAAACTACACTACAACTAGTGGCGAAGCCATGGGCGGATGAGAATGCTCCCCTTTTGACGGGAATAGAGCGTTCATTACACCCTTTATAAACAGGGGCCGGTACTCTGTGTCAGCGGGGGAGCCCAGGTACGGAGCTTGTTACGCACCATTTCGTAGGGTCGTCCCCACGGGTCTCTGTTCAGAGTCCCCAGCTACACGTCGCGGGCCTCCAGTTTGGCCAGCCGTATCTCCGCTCTGAGGATGCGCTTCGCTGTTCTTTATTCCTCGTACGCTCCTGGTACGGGTGGAGCCGGATCTTGCGGATGGCCAGTTTGGCTTTTGCAGGGAGCGCTCTAGTTGGACTCCGGTATCACCAGGTGCCGGTCTACCTCATTCGTGTGATCGAGGCCAACCTGAAGGACAGGTTCATTATCTGCCCCGCTCACCGTGGTGAATGGAAACGCCGAGAGATGTCGTGCGGTGTTCCCCAGGGATCGGTACCAAGATATGGGTCGGAATGTTTTTGGGACTTGTCCTCGACATCCGTTGGAATTTCGAAGAACACTTCCGACGTCTGGCTCCCAAACTGGACCGGACTGGGGCTGCCCTGAAGCGGCTCCTACCCAACATACAGGTCCTTAGCCCTTTGCCGGAGGCTCCACGCAGCATTGTTTGGTCCATGGCCCATTACGGAGCGCCGGTGTTGGCCCCATTGCTGTGAAAGCGACCGGGGGCAAAGCTGAACGCATCCCAGGATCATGGCCATCCAAATGGTGCGGGGATACCGCACGTTCTCCAGCGAAGCGACGAGCCTCCTTGCTAGTCTGCCACCATGGGATCTAGAGGCAACAGTCCTTGCACGCATGCACAATTTGCGCATGGAGTTGCAAGCCGGGGTAAAAAACCACTGACGAAGGCGGTCAGAGTACCGGCGGGATCTCGGGGCAAGCCATAATTATGGCGATAAATCCAATCTTTGAGGAGTGGGTGAATAGACGTGGAAACATCCTCACCTTCCGCATGACGACACCTCACCTCGTGGTAAGTTCGGAAGAAACGCCTGGCTGTCATCATTGTGTAGACCGCCCAGATGACAGGGTGGAGCATACGGCGATGTTATGCTCCACTCAGGAGGAGCACTGCCGCCGCGCCGTGTCCTCGTGGGAGTGACCCTGGTACAAGCCATGGTCCAGAATGTGTAGGAATGGCAGGTGGTCGGCTCCTTCTACGAAGCAGTTATGCTTGCAAAGGAGACAGTCGTACACGTGAGGGAACATCATTCCTCACGCCCCTGCCACCAGGATCCTGATTCCTTTTTCCAGTCACCGTAGGCGCAAGATTGCGGACGGCGAGCAATTTGTATCTCTCCGTCCGGCCGTCCGGTAAGCGTCCGTACCGAGCTCGAGAGGTCCATGTTGCATAGTGTTCCACTCGCGTCTCGAGGACATGTCAGCAAAACCGTAAGGGCCCAGCAGGTTCGAAGTCTACTGAGGCCAAGGGTTGAGCGAAAGAGAACATCGGGGCCTTGAAACGAAAGAACAGTTTTCATTTCCCTAAAAGTCTGACAATAAAAGAGCGGCAGAAGTCATTGAATAATTTCCCACCTATGAAAAAAAAAGCTCTCGCCTCCATAACATTTTCTGATTTGACCACAAGAAGACCACCTTGGGCACGCCACTATTATGGCAGTAAGTCCCCTCTTGGAGGCATGGCTGGAAAGACCTCACGGCGCGGGCGTCCTCACCTTCCGCATGACGCAGGATCTCATCGGACACGTAAGTTCGGTAGGTTCGGGCTGTACCGGATTCGTACGGAAGTGACGCCCGTGTGTCGCCACTGTGCGGAACGCCCGGAGGACACGGTGGAGCACGCAGTGGAGGTGTGCCGCTTAGGCGGAGCATCGCCTTGCCCTCGTGGAGGTGATCGGTGGCGGCGATCTCTCGTGCCAGACTTTGGTACAGGCCATGGTTCGGAGCGAGGAGGATCAGTGGCAGGCAGTCGCCTCCTTCTGCAAAGCAGTAATGCTAGCAAAGGAAGAGGCCGACCGTATCAGGCAACGGCGCTCACAGCCGCTGCCGGGATTCCGATCCCGATTTCCGGCCACCGTAGGCGCGGGCTTGCGGACGGCGAGCAATCGGTAGCTCGCTGTCCGACCGTCCGGTAACTGTCCGGATCAAGCCCAAGTCATCGACTGCGCGAACTGTTCCCGTGCGCCTCAAGGAGTTGTCAGCAACAGAAGGGGTCCAACCGGGTCGAAGCCTACTGGGGCCAGGGTTAGCTCTGAAAGGTAGCTCAGCCCCGGTACGAAAGGCAACGAAGGAACAGGAGTGGGTTTTTAGTCAGTAAAAGTGTGACACTATCTCCCGCTCCACCCAAGAGCGGGGGATGTCATTAGATGATTTTCCCACCGTAAAAAAAGACCACCTTTGTATGACATATCTGCTATTGTTATCATAATATGTTGAGATATTGGCGCGGTAATAAAATTTCCAAAAAACGCATTACTAATTCGTACATTCACAAACAATTCCCGAAGTATTCGGCAAAAATAAAGCAAATAATGAATATACCTCATTTTACTAACAATAAATTGTAAGACGCTCACATACACACACAAAGCTGCATCAATCCGTCACTTGTTTTTGTCAAACAGAGATAGCTATATTCCGCGAACGAATTTTGAATACGAGTAGCGAGTGACATTCGCCGGCCTCTTAATGTGATTGAGCATTTTAATATTAATTGAAAGAAGGCAGTTTATCCATCATTACGTTTTAGAAAATAAACCAAATATCAGTGTACACAGAGTTGTTTGTTATCTACCCTTTAACGTATTACATCGCATAGAATAATTAAAAGAACAATTTCCACTATTCCCCGCTAGATGTCTCTATAATATAAGCAATCAATTTAGTGCTCTATTTACTTGTTATAAGATTAATATTTCCTAAATAAAGTCATTGTTAAACGTCATTTTCTAGAGATGTACCATTGGCGTTGCCTTATTTTATCGATGTTGCATTTATTTTCAAATAAAATAAAGTCAACAGCAGGAGTCGATAAATTACAAAACAAAGTACTTACGTATTTTTAACTTTATTTCTATGGGGCTTGTAGCTATTTCATTAACCATAAAATTACTCATAATTGAAATTACAGATTTCTTTTGATGCTGAAAAACAATTAGAACGAACAGTGACAAAAATAAATTGTCGCTGGATTTCGCTTTTTGCAAAAGAAAATTTAAAAAAATAGTTTAATTAATAAAATAGAGACGTAAAAACGGGTTAAGTCAAAAATACTGACTGATAAACAATAATTAATTTGTTCATACGTAAGTTTTAAATAATACTTCTACACGTAAATTTTTTACGTCAGTTTAAACTAAATGAAGCCAGTGTTTCTTGGCTGACTACAAATTTGCTTTTAGAGTCCATACAGATTTAAGTAGAACTGTAACATCTTGACCTTCTTCGAGACTGCTAGAGTTCGGTATAACCAGATTTTTAATAAAGTGACTTCTTTTTCTTCTACCAATATCTAGAAATTCTTCAGAGCTCAAGTTTTGGCACTGCTGTGTTGAGAAAATTGTGCTAGTTTTTGTAGGAAACCAACTTTGCCTTCCAGTCTGTCTGGATCTTTAGGAAATATGTATTTGTAAGTCACAAAATAACACGAAGGTTACATTTTGAACCCAAGGAAAGTTTAACCCTGTTTACATTATATTTATGAGTTATTTAGCTAAAATTAAAATAGTCTGCGTGTATAATGTTGTCGAAGCACTTGGGTATTTTCTTTCTTGATACAACAAAAAACATTATAATTTTATAATATCGATAACTCACTATCGATAATGGTAATCTCTAATTGAGCAGCTGACAGTGACATTTTTTGAATGTTCTAGAACATTTTTTTGAAAGTAGACCTTAAGTTGTACAAAATAATGTCAACTTCTATTTGTTTTTTTTCTAAGAACCTATTTTTCAAAAATAATCAAAATAAAATAAACCAGAGCTAACCGATGATAGGATATAAAATAAATAATTGGTTCTTCTGTCGTAATTGCATTCCAAAACAGCACAGATGGGCATTTTTATATTTTTTTATCTAGTTATTATCACCGTGGCGACCGTAACTAGACTGATGTGCGCGGCGCATGCGCAATGGAACATAAGCGGTACACCGCAAAACTCGGGGTACGCGCGCCCCGCCCACTTACTCCTTCTATCTACTGTATAATTCCTGTGTTCTGTGGGGTACCGGGACAAATCTTGAGCGCTGACCTTCACTTGCGCAAAAGTCAAATATCGGGCCTATTTAGTGATATGAAGTGAGACGCGGGGGCGGGGAGTGTCAGTGATTGGCTCGCTGCGCCATCGTGTCATAGACTCACTCGTGATTCGTTCCCTGCGCTTGTTGCATGCATCTAACAACGACGACGATTGGCTCGGCAATGTATGAAATGCGCAAAGCGATCCCCACTCTGACGCGGAGCGCTCAAGATTCATGCCGTTACCTATACTATAATTTGCGTAAGTAGTGACCTGTTGAAGGCACTTATTTACAAATCAGACTTGATACAGTGATTGTAACTTTGTAAGTAGTAGTGCAATACTTTGCTTGACCAGTTGAGATTTATAGCAACATCCATAACATAACATCCTCAATCGAATCAGTCACCATAACATCACAAGAAAAAAATTCTTGGAGGAAATGACTTAGGAATTAAGCTTACCGAAGTTGTGTTTCAATTGGCAGGACGTCGTCTTCGGATGGGCAATAAGAGCTTTCTCCGAGGATCCTTTACGTTGCGTGTACAAAGGTAACAAGAATGTATAATCAAGATATTTGTTTACTGTATACTTTTATAGCCAAATCATGGTCGGTCTGGCCATAAATAATGTTACACAATTAAAAAAAAAACATGACATTACATTTTAGTTTGAAATCTGTTATTCTTACATGCCAAATTTCAGAATTCTAGGTCAACGGGAAGTACCCTAAATCTTTTCCCTAAATTTTTTTTGTTAGTAAATGATTCCCTTGGGGGTGTCGAAATACACGCTTTTTTCCGACATAAACGGCCGTATCATTTTTTTTCGTAAATTGCTGTTTCAGGGAGAGGGATGTAAAAAAAGAATGGACCAGTATGAGTATACCTCCTGGCAACATCCAGAATCATAATCTGCATGCTTTTCTGTGTCCAAAACTATTCAGAGAAGGCGGTCCTCATATTTTGCACACTGAACTCCCTTTGGCGCCTCCTCTAATTGCTGTTAAAGCATTACACAAAGTAGGTATGGAGCCAAATACGATTTTTGAAACTCTTCATCCACTTGGTAAATAGTCGAATGTTCGTGTACCGGACTGATCATGCCCTTGTAACTTAGAACATTTTTTTTATAGCGAAAAGCGCTGTCTATCCCCCAAGAAAGGAACTATTTTTTGCTGTGTTACTTTTTTTGCTTGAAAAATGGTGGTGGTTTACATCAATTGTTAATTTGGCTATTTATCTTTAATTACTTTTGTTTCATAAAAAGAATATGATTTATTATCGAAGTAAAAAAAAATCAGTATATTTTATTTAAATTTTGTATTAATAGTGATATTTTTACGATTTTGGAATCTTTTTAGTAGTTCACCGATACTTGGTACTCGTTAGCAACACCGTGTCCTTGACGTCACAAGAGATTTTCCGCCGTTAGGTTCGTATCTTCCTACGCATTTTTTCTTGTACTTTTTGGTGTTTTCCTGTTATTATTATGTTGAGTTTTATTTCTTCTATTTCTTATAGAATGACCGAAATTCCAGCACAGATTGCATTTGTGAAAGTGTGACATACTTGTAGATAGGCCCTCCAAAAGGAGTTTGGACCATATATCTCAATACAGTTATTTTACGCTTTTCACAATGTCTCAAAACAAATGCTGTGTTCCCTGTGTGCCCAGTAGTAGCAGATGGTGAGTAGTGTATTTTTATATTTTTAACAACTGTATCCGACATGCGTTGCAATGCACTTGTTCTTACTTACCTATTCGGTTTTGTTTTTTTTTTTTCATTGTTTTAGTGATCTTAAACTATCTTCGCATTATTGACGTCCTAAGAAAATTCGTAATCAGAATTTTTCTGATTCCGAATATGTGTAAGTATTTAACACAATATCGAAAAAGTGTTAGTAGTGCCCTTTTTTTAATAACGACTGCAGAATTATAGTAACAAGATTTAAAGTCACATTTTAGTCAGTCTCTTTAGTCATTTTAAATTATTTTCTGGTGAAATTCTATACTACTTTCCACATTATGAGAAAGATGCAGAAAGATTTCAAAATTGAGTTAAGATTGTAGAAGGTTATATTGCGAGTCTCTATAGCACCACTATCCACAAAACACGAAGAATCTGTAATCGACACTTTCTGGAAGAGCTTCTTTACCCAAATAATCGACTGTGTAAATTGGTATTCGTTTAGTTCCTTGCTTGGTGTTCAAAGGTTGTTGCTCGCTAACTAAACCAAAAAAATGCCAAATGCCAGTTTATCTCATCTTAACATATAGTCTGTGGGACTAATTTTCGAGAGCTTTCGAGGTATGTAGGATGGTTTTGTGGGGTGTTAGCTATCAAGAAGCGACAAAACATCAACACAAGTGAACCATGATACGATTCTTGAGAAGGTGATAAAGCTTAACAATGACACGTTCCATAGCCAAGAATATTTATTTCAGCAGGACTCAGCATCGGGTTATAAAGCTCGATCCACTCAAGCGTGGCTTCAGATTTCATCAAAGCTGAAGACAGGCCTTTATATAGTCCCGATCTTAATCCCCTGGATTGTAATTTATGGTTGGTTTTAGAGAGTATGGGTATGCTCTATAGAGCATGCCCAGAGCATGGCAGGATAATTCGGAGTCCCTAAAACCATAATATAAGATTGGCAGTGAAGAATTTTACTATGGAGAGAGTGCGATTTTTGTTGATAACTGACCTCTACGCAAAAGGACTATTTTAAAGCCAATAAAGATGATTTTGAATGAGCTTCATATAGTTTTAATGTTACTAAATTAATGTATAAATGTCTGAAAGACACATTACAGTAATAAATGTTTTAAGCAATATAAAACAAAAAGATTTTTAATTGTAACAATATTTATGGCAAGACTAGGTAGAGTCTGTCAAGCGAGTCTAGTCCCATGAAAAAGGCGGCAAATTCAAAAATCTTTCAGGTGTCAACACTGATATAGCACGCTGAAAACTTATTGATACTTGAATTTTTGATAAAAAAAAACATATTTGAAATAAATAAAAAAAAAACCTTTCAATGTAAGTATTTATTTGTCACAATCAGAATCAAGAAATTCAATGCCTTCATATGAGAAATCACTGTCAGTATCATCATTACGCACAGAAATGATGAAAGGTTCCAACTCAGTTTCGGATATTCTGTCTCTTACTTTATACAAGGTGCAGTTTTAAAACTGCACAATATTTCAGGAGGTTGTAGTAAAACTCATAAATAGTCATATAAAAAAACGATACCTGGTCAATAATCAGTAATACTTGTTATTTAATTTTTTAATTACTCTAAACTAAATCGATTGATCGATGGCCGCGGGGGCGTGGCTAGGGCGTGGCGTGCGGGATGATGATTGGATGATACATTATTTATGAAACTATCGTTGCGAGTTAGTGTGTGAAAACGACCTTTATTGTTCCGTGTTTGTGTGTGTGAAAAAAAGCGCAGTTATAAAAAAAAAAAAAATTACCTACTTATTTTATTATTGATTCGGGTCGAGAATCACTAACATAATTACCTCCTGAAATATTTTGCAGCTTCAAAACGACACCTTGTATTTGTTTTCGACACTAATAGTGTGATCTGTGCATTTTTTCCAATCATTGGCTGTGACACTATTAAAACATTCTTTTATAAGGTTCTCCATTTCATTACCTGGAATCCCTAAATTTTTGCTGGCTATTTTTCTTTTAGCCAAACTCCATATGAGTTCAATAGCGTTCAGGTCACAATGATATGGTGGAAGTTTCAAAACTTCATGGCCATGTTGTTTCAAACATTCTTCAGCTTCATATATTGGAGTTGTTTTATTTTCATTCACAAGGCACATAAGCTCAGCCTTTGTGAAAAATTCTTCATAATGGATTCCATTTTCAGTTAGCCATTTCTGACGGTCAGCCTTTAAATCATTCATAGATGGTGGCTTATTTATTTGTGTTACATGGTAGCTAGCGTTGTCCATAACAATGACACTGGGCTGACTTAAATTAGGTATTAATTTTTCACGTAACCATTTCATAAAATTATTTCTGTTCATATCATCATGATAATCTGCCATTTTTGATTTAGTACTGAATACTAATAAAGCATTGGGGACAAAACCTTTTTCGGATCCAGCATGAACAACAATATGTCTTTTGCCTGATGATATTTTATCAATTACACCGCTTGTTGATGGCCCTTGCCATGATTTTTTAACTTTATAATTTTGGTGGACATAGGTTTCATCGAGGTAAACTATTAATTTTCCTTGTTTCCGCTTTTCATCAATAGCTCTGAGATACCTATGTCGCCATGCAGCTAGTTCATACTTTTCAAGAAGAAGAGATCTCTCATTTTTATTTATTTTTTAATTCAAATCCATTTTTGAGTAATAATTGTCTCAATGTTTCATGACATCCAGTAAATCCAATAGACTCTCTTAAATCTGCAAGCAAACTTCGTAGAGTTGGTACTTGCCTTTTCACACAGTAAAATTCATTAATTTTATTGCGTATGGCTGATAAATCAAAACTATCCAGGTTGGCTACAGTTGGCTGTCGTGGACGCTTTTTCCCTGGTGTGTTCCACTCACCTTGGTTAATAGCACCTTCTTTTTTAATTCTCCGCAGTGTTTTCACACTTAAATCTGAAAATTCAATATGTCAGTTCAGTATCAAACGCACAAATTTTATGATAACATAATATTATGTAGAAAATGCA
This sequence comes from Mythimna ferrago, assembly GCA_910589285.2. Lineage (NCBI taxonomy): Eukaryota > Metazoa > Arthropoda > Insecta > Lepidoptera > Noctuidae > Mythimna > Mythimna ferrago. The sequence goes on along the minus strand of OU342673.1, from coordinate 10,692,374 downwards.
GGGTAAACCAATAAATGTGTACTAACCTGTCATAGCAGCAATTTTTGTCAGATAGTCTGTTTCAGATTTCATTTTTTTATTGTCTTCTATGGCTATGACTTGCTTAACTAAATTATGAATTGTGCTTTTATTAATTCATCATCAAAGGTGGCTGAAAAAAAATGACAACAATCTTTATAGTAGTTTTCACTTAAAGATGCCTCAGTAAGTTTCAAGGTCATGAACACGACGTCTGGATCTAAACCAAAACGGAAATCGTGATCACATCACAGTAAAATAAAAAAAAGTTAGACAATTGTGCTAAAAGTACCAACACGTCGTTGCCAACCTACCTGATGTTGAAACGATTTCATCCAAAAGTCGTCGTTTTTGCGATAACACGTCGTCAGATTCACTCTGTACATGATTATATTTATTAATCATTATAAACAACAAGCTCCTGACACTACTTTTAATAGGTTTCGGCATTATAACATTAAAAAACTCAACAAAAACCGGATTATTACGAGGTTACAACAGAATTTGTGACAATCTGTTTGACAGATCATAGTATTGCCATTATAAGAAGTCAGTAAAAGGGTTGTGGACTCGACTCGCTTGACAGACTCTATACAAGCTGTTTATATTTTTTAGCAATTTTATTAAATGCTATGAAACTTATGTAAAATATACACGAAACCAATTAAAAAACAACATTAGCTTAGATTAATGTTACATTCATTAATCGATATAAAAATACAGCGTCAATAAAAAATACACAAAATCAAAATGGTACCTAGGTACTCTGATCAAAAAACTTAGAAATTTTTTAACCTGATATTTTTATTAACTTTGTAACTTTTCGGTACCTGTAAGTTTTTGGAAGGCTGTTACCAGTTACCCACCTGAACGAAAAAAAAAAGGAACTTGATTCTATGTTATTGCAAGTGTTGCAATATTTTTTGGCTTAGTCCGTATTCATCCCCAGTCATAGCTCGCCCGCCTTTTTTATAAGTTGCCTTTAAGCTGCACAGTTTCGTCGAAAAAGTGCTACAATCCAAAAAATACTTATCATGTATAAATTATGATCTTAAACTTTTCCTATCTATGCCTCTTGTGAAGAATGATATAAGTAAAAAAAAATCTCAATTTTACAGTAGAGCAAAAAACAAGTTTTAAAAAATCTCATTTCGTGAAGTAAATGATAAATGATGATAAATGATATTTATTTTTGCAAATAGGTTTAAAAAACACTTTTACACATCAAATTTTTTTTTTTTCGTCAGGTTCAGCTAGATGAGGCCGGTGTTTCCTAGCTGACTACCCTGAGAAGAAACACCGAAACAAACTCAGGGGTCAAAGTCTCTTTTAAGGTCCATACACTAAATATGTAATGGTCAAATCACATGAGAACCATGCAGATTAGTCGGAGATGGTCTTTTGAAGAAAGAACCATACAGATTTGAGTGGACCCGTCCAGTCAGTGCAAGCATTTGTCAGTATTCGCAAAGCTCAACTCAGGACTACTAAGGAGCTCAACGACTTGAAGAACAATCCCTACCAAGGAAAGGACATTTGGGTAGGCCCCAGAAAACACTCAAATTGCCAGACATACGGTTACGAGAAAAAAAAGTAATCAACATAGTCCTCACATTCACAATAATAAAAGGAAATTATAGTTTACAAAATGTAAAACTTCGCAAAATAAATATTGAAGTCAAAAATAATAATAATAAAAAAAAAAAAAAAAAAACATGTCAAACTGTAAAATAAAATAATTTACAATGTCAAATTGTAAAAACTAAAATCGTATTTTTTTATAAGTTCTAGGCAAAAAAATTATATAAGTCGAGTTATATCACTTTTCACAGGAAGCACAGCTATATATTTTTTAACAAAATAACCTACCTACTTAGATTCGATTCAAATAAGTAGTTATTAATATATTATATACGTAATAATATTAAATAAGTATAAGTCTAAGAATCATAAAATTCAATATAGTCCGGTCTAGGGGTCGCAATACCGAATCATTTAAGCAAAACCGGTATTTTCGGTATTGGCTCCAGACCAATACCGAATATCCGGTATTTTCGATATTTCCGGGATTAAGCAAAAGTTAGCAAATTTAGTATAATAAAGTTAGTTTCCGGAGAAATAGTAAGTAGGTACCTAAATTAATTTATCTTCTAAATAATACACATTTTCATTTGGTAATCAATCAGTTAGTTCTTAGTAATAATTTACTAATACTAAATGCCCTTTTATTCCTTTATTAAAACAACTTAGGTTAACTAGTTCAAATACTTTAATTAAATCTAGTGTTTGACTAGGAAGTAGGAATCAGTTCTAAAAATAAAATGTCTATCAAACTTAAACATCTCACAACAGTCTCAACATATACAAAACGAAACAAATAATACACTTCTAATAAATTCTCATAAAACATAAAATTAATAAATTCTCATAAAACATAAAATTAACTTTTAGTATGGTTTACTAATCATCAAATAATATTCTAATTTACAAAATAATAAAAATGCTTAAATTAAATTCAGTCCAAATCAAATTGAGTTATGAAGAGGTAATCAAAATATTATTAAATCTCCATTAAATTTTTGGTTGAGCTTTGTAATGAGATCGTAGAAACAGTAAAGTATCAAAACTTTTATCACTCAATCTTGATCGCAAATGATTACACAAGTAACCCGATGAAGAGAAAGCTCTCTCTGACTCTACACTAGTTGGTGGGATACTTATTAAATTGTTGAAGGCCATACTCAAATATTTTCCTCTAGACCCACCGTTTTCGTAAATAGCCATTTCTATTTTGATTAAAGTGTCAAAGTCAGGTGCAGTTTCTATTGATGTGCTGTTCTGATATAGCATTTGCTTTTTCACCGCCATTTCTGTTTCTTTAGCGGCACTGAAGCTGAAGGGAGATCATCATACGCAGAAACAGTAACACCATGTGTAGATTCCAGATTAAAATCTTTGGGTTTGACAACATCCACAATGTGTTTTCATCTCTGTGCAGTCTGGCCTTAAAAATACATCACAGTATTCATTTGCTGAATCGAAACAAGTTTTTGGGTTATGTAGATAATTTAAGGTTGAAGCAACCAGCAACCTTCGTTCCTTAACCCTACGTTTCAGAGAAGTTACAAGTTCACGAGCAACTAACTCATGTTGCATGGCATCTAATTTTGTGAACATAAACTTCAGAGCAGTATCGGCAGTAATTAGGCTAGCGGTTCTTTTGCACAGTTCTTCGACAGTGGCTTTTAGTATTTCAAATACTCTGCTGAGATCATCCAGACGTTGGTATTCACTTTCTGATAGCTCTTGATTAATTTTTAAATCTATCATTGCCTTCTGGATCGGAATTTTAAGCATATCTGCTACTCGCGCGCGCGTAATTTGGATTAAATGGCGCTTAACTTTTTCTATTTGTATTTGTTTTTTATTTATTTTATTAAAACCGAAAATACCGAATATCCCGGTTTTTGCAAATGAATACCGGTATTAATCAGACCTAAATTTGGCCCGGTATTCCGGTATTTTCGAAATTCGGTATCCCGGTTTGCGACCCCTAGTCCGGTCAATTCAGATATCCGAGGTTACAATAATACGCGCCCAGCTGAAAATTGGTAGGATTGTTCAAAACATCATCCTTAATAAAATCTAAAAAGAAGTTTCGATAATTACAGAAAGCTCTCTGTCTCTCACTTTAATTTATATATTATATTACGAAAAAAAATTGGTTTTAAGATCTTTAAGATAAAAAAAACATCCTCTCCTTTTGACATTACAAAATACTGCCCAAGTGCAACTGATAACAAGTTTTCTGTGTATGTTACCGCAACATGTCAGGGGAAGGATCTTCGTCAAAAGTTTTGCGTAATTTTTTAATTGTATAAAACCAACGGGGACTATCTCTTTAGCACGCCGGAAAACCATCCATATAATTATTATAAGAACTGTGATTTGTGATGATGACTGAATAAAAATAAATAAAAACCATAGAAGCACTTTTTCGCCATCAGTACTTTTCTATCTTCTAGTTATACATGTAGGTAGAGATATACACGGACCGGGCGAGTTAAGGCTGGGGATGAGAAGGAATGAAGCCATTTTTTTTTTGGCCAGAGTATCACAATACAATATAGTCATACTTACGTTTCTTCATCCTCGTCTTTAAACTGGCGAAACGCCCTGAATCCAAAGAACCTATAGGAGTGCGTGTAATAAATATTTGAAGTCTGATCATTTGTTATATTTCATATACATTACTAACAAGGAAAGTAACATTAGTTAAGCAAACAATTAACCACAACTTAGGGCTTTGTTTCTCAAAATCTGAGTAGCCACTGTCTTAGATCTATGAGAGGTCCACTAAGACAATTGAAATAAGTAAGAAAATTGCAGGTGGTATTTTTAAGCAACTTAAGTATTAACAATAATTACTGTAAAAATAATTACTGTATGTGTAAGTGTTAACAATATACTTACCATGGAATAGACATACTACGGAACCTTTTATTGGTTTTAGGTTTAGCGCTGCGTCCGAAAATACAAAAATCACCTCTTTATTATTATTTTGCTCTTTATTATCTGCTACAAATCACAATACAATTCAACGTGTTCAAATCAGAAGTACTTTTAAAAAAATAATAAACATGACTGTTAGAAGACTACAAAAACACAATGTGGATGAACAAAAATTTGATTTCATCAAATAATTTCACCAGCTCTAGGTGAAGCAAGAGGTAGTGTCAGAGTTTTATTAACTAAAACCCCTACAAGTTCCTTTTATTTGTCAAAATACTAAATAGACAATGGGGATCAGTCAGTATGATTTTTGTGGAGTATGCAGACTTATAGCGATAAAAAAACGGTAAATACTGTATAGAAATTATTTAGGTTATTAGTTCCAAAAACGCACCCGAGAATGAAGCAACTCGCTGTGACATCATCTGTCACTAAGGGCGGAATTCACCAATAAAACTAATTGAGATTATTTCAAACCAAACTCAGTTTGAGCGTCTAATCTAAGCGCATGGCCGTGCGCAGGCCAAGTTCCAGCAACAAGCCGCGCGCATGCCGTGCATTATTTACACGAACCGTTTCGACCCACTTTTGACCCCCCTGTAGCTCAGTGCCTATTGCAAGTACAGAGATAAAATTGTACCTACGTTATCATATAACAGTATGCCAAATTTCATAGATATAGCCACAGTAGATTCTGAAATATGACCGTGTGAATATAGCTCATTTTGGCACTGACTCACTGACCGGTAATCAAAACCTCTAGGCCACTTCCAATTGTCTTAGCGTTATGAAATTTGGCACACAGGTCGTGTGTTATATGAAGATTAACAAAAAATTAAGAAATTTAAGAAATCGGTCAAGCGTGATTTGGCTCAATCTAATATTTATGAACCAGTGATATGAGAATACGAAGAGGTGGGGAGGAGGAAGGGGGGAGGGGTTATAAAATATTTCTTAAGAAATTTAAGAAATCGGTCAAGCGTGAGTTAGCTTAATCGAATATCAAATTTTTAATAAAATATTTATGAACCAGTTATCAATGAGAATACGATCTAAGGTTAAAATAGGACGCGGGCGTGGCAAAAAAAAAATAGGCACGATTTCTTGAAAAAAAGTATTGGAATCCCACTAAAAATATACCTGTTAAAAAGGGGGCCAAGTTCCTATCGGCTAATTGTTTGCCTAGAAAAGGGTTGAAATCCAATCCAATGCCAAGTTTAGATGCACTTTAAAATCGATCATAATCATCTTCACCAACAACCTGATCATCGTTAAATTAAAGAGCAGCAAATTTTTTTTTTCATGATTTTGGGTTTAGTCTGGGTTCCCTAGAACATTTTTTCCACTTGAATACTATCAAGATAATTTTCCGTGAGTAGCTTCATTTTGATAAGACGCCCAACAATTTCCTATACGGAACTCTCGATTGTGGTAGCTGACAGAGATATCAAGGATTAAATATGTATGAGATGATGACTATTACTAACAGTTTTTTTTTTTGTTAAATCTCAAAATAATTATCTAAATCATTCGAAAAAGTATTTGTCCTACAAAATGTATAGTTATATAAACATAAAAGAGTCCCCTCCTTCCAACATGTATCGATAACGAGGTCATAATAAATGATTACTAACCAGCTGATTTTTTTGTTAATAAGTTTAAATTAATATAATTTAACAGTCATATTGTCAACAAATTGCGCGGTACGTTATCCCGGTCCTACGCTCAGAAATTGTTAACACCACAAGACCATTTTTCTCATTACTAACTGTAGGACAAAAATATTACATAATAGGTTAGTGTGTTCTGTGCCCAAATGAAACAATGTCCTACAAAAACAGGTATGTATCGCTAGTCCAACAAGAATTGTATTTTTTCCGTTTCTAACATATAGAATTTGTGAACACATTTCTAACAGATACAGTGAAAAATCTTTTTTTTTTTTAATTAAATTACTTTATTTTTTAGGATACAAAAAAAGTGTACAATAAAAAACTTTTAAAACTCTTCTTTATTTAACACCGAATTAAGAAATTAAAGTTATTGTGTCCTTTTCGGTATTTTTTTAACATTGAAGTCGGTTGTATTTTTTTTTGTAATTTGTTTATTTTACACTTTTTAACCCCCGACGAAAATGAGGGGTGTTATAAATTTGAGGCGTCTGTGTGTCTGTATGTTTGTCTGTGGCATCGTACGTACCGTCTAAGCGAATGGACCGATTTGAATGCGTTTTTTTTTATTTGAAAGCTGGCGTTATCGATATGGTTCTTAGATACAATTTATGAAGATCTGTTCAGGTGTTCAAGGTCATCAGCTCGTTTGTTAGCTGTGGCAAGGACCTTAAACACTTAATGGATATATACTTTACTAATAAACACACATATGTGACCTTATGTTTGAAATACTCAAGTATTTACATGCCTTCGCTATCAAGCTGGTCTGATGCCGGAGATCGGAGGTAACAGACGTAACCTTGGAAGGCCTATTAATAAAACTATCCAGTTTTGGCTAATTTAGATTTATCTTAAAAATGGTTCTGTTTGTTTCTTATGACGACGAGAACCTAATGACAAAGACCTGATGCTAGAACCAAGAAGTGACTGATGGAACCTTAGAATGCCTATTAGTAAGCCCATCGAGTTTAGGCTCATTATATTCGTCTTAATCAGTTTTAAACATTTTTCATGATGACGAGGACCTGGTGCTAGAACTGGGAAGTGGCTGATTAATTTTGCTAGTATTTGAATAATTTAGATGATTATCTTGAGATTTAACAAAAAAAAAGACGTGTGGCACTCGGGGACTGCCGCGGTAAAGCTATTGCATAGCATTTTTATCAACTTATGCAATTATAATTATTTATTTATTTTATTTATGCAGTTTTTTTTTTCTTTGATATTAATTGAAGTTACACTTTCACACATTGAATTGAATTTTGATTGATTGTTCACTCATTTGTTTTCTTATCGGTCACCACGCTCAAAAAACAAATGAGTGGGGGGTGTTAGGTTATTTTCGTTACGGAATTTCTGAATTCGGTCTCCACGCTCAAGGCTCGCGATAGAAGCTATGCAATAGCTTAATTGATTGATTGTTCACTCATTTGTTTTCTTATCGGTCACCACGCTCAAAAAACAAATGAGTGGGGGGTGTTAGGTTATTTTCGTTACGGAATTTCTGAATTCGGTCTCCACGCTCAAGGCCCGCGATAGAAGCTATGCAATAGCTTAAAAAACTTGGTGTAAATAGGAAGTAAAATATTTTTATTTTTGTATATATTCAAATGTAAGGAGGAGCGAAGTCTCCTAATATAGGCATCGTCATGCTTAAAAGACAATCATAAACTAATACGTGCTAGTTGTTAAAGAATTAAAACTTTAAAACAAATTGTAGTTTTTTAAACCTGTTAGTAATAAATTTTTGAGAGTCATCAAATCAACATATATGCTTGCTACCTCTATTAGCTACCACAATCTAGAGTTTCTTATAGCAAATTGTTAGGCGTATCATCGAAACGAAGCTATTCACGAAGCTTCAGCTTGATAGTAGGTAATTATTTTTACATCAAGGATCTGTACTACAACTTTTGAGCGTAGGACCGGAATCACGTACCGCGCAATTTGTAGGACAATATGACTGTTAAATTATATTAATATAAACTAAGTAACAAAACAAATCAGCTGGTTAGTAATCATTTATTATGACCTCGTTATCGATACTTGTTGAAAGGAGGGGACTCTTTTATCAAACTATACATTTTGTAGGACAAATACTTTTTAGAATAATTTAGATACCTAATTATTTTGAGATTTAACAAAAAAAAAAAAAACTGTTAGTAATAGTCATCATCTCATACATATTTAATCCTTGATATCTCTGTCAGCTACCACAATCGAGAGTTCCGTATAGGAAATTGTTGGGCGTTTCATCAAAATTCACGGAAAATTAGCTTGATAGTATTCAAGTGGAAAAAATGTACTAGGGAACCCGGACTGGTTTGGTCGAATAGTAAAACGTTCGAGTTGATGAATACAAAGATCCCTTTTAAGGAAAACCCAACTGTCGTTTCAACGTCGTGTATTAATTTTTGTAATCTACGATCAAAAAAGGCGAAGCTTAAATAAAATAAAAACTAATTACAAAACTAAACTATATTTTATAAAACCGAACATACCGACAACAGACAAGGAGGGTGTTTTGCATATCTTTAGGGATGAAAAAGAGCTGAAGGTTCCTAAAACTGTTTCGTCGTATCTCCTATGAGTTGGAATTTTCCGCTTAAGACCCATTCAAATGAACAGTGCACAATTCAGCTTGAAGATGAAAAAATCTGTACAAAGGGATAACGCGAAGTACCGCCAAAGCTATACATAATAGATCCTGTTAACAGGAGGGGAAAGAACCTGGGGTACGTTATTTGATTTTATTTTTATTTGGGCTATATTTTGATGGTCATTCACATACTACCAGTATCCATAATTAATAAATATTAAGCGATACTGTTACTTCAATACCTACGTATTAAGTTTTATGAGAGTGAGTCCTCTGTATGAAGTTTTATTTCACTTATATATGTACTTGAGGCCAAGCTCTAATATTATCTTTCACATCCGAGCGAAATTAGACTTGAGATTTTTTGAGTAGGTATCACTCAATATTATTAGGACAGACATCAATATAGTAAAACCTAGTTTGCAGCTTTGAAACGTAGTAATAGGAAAACTTCATAATTGTGGATAATTTTTCAGTTTTTGGATTAGAACTTAACGGTGCATCTTAAGGAAAAGTCCACTTTTGAAGTGCAACACATTTTACCCTGCAATAAGTATAAAAATGATAAATTACTAAATAATTAAACTAAAATAGTACTTAAAAGCAACGCAACCACAACACAACACAAATCTCAGATCTCTTGTGATTCAAGTTCAATTATGTTTTGATTCAGATATTCTCTACCGTCTGATAACTAAACTTGTTCTCATAAAAAACTACAATTTGTTTTAAAGTTTTAATTCTTTAACAACTAGTACGTATTAGTTTATGATTGTCTTTTAAGCATGACGAAGCCTATCTTAGGAGACTTTGATCCTCCTTACATTTGGATATATACAAAAATATTATTTTTGGTGTACAATAAAGAAAATGGAATATTTAGTAGTTGTTGTAAGTATAAGAAGAGAAATAAAATAAAGATAATTACCTTGTTCCCGCTTCGTTTTGTCTTTGCATTGCCGGCGGATTCTGTAAACACAGGAAACAAACAATACTATATTATTTTGTTCTCGCTGCAATAGGCCTACCAGACGCACAAGCTTCTCCACAGTTCTGCCTGCATAGGCCGGTATGTGTACTGAACCAACTACGCGCACGGTGCGTATGGTCGGTAAAACTAATACAAGTTTAAACGCTGTTCCTTGTGCAAACCGGCCTGTGAAGGCAAAACCGTAGAATTGTGCGTGTAGTGAGCCTACTAGAGTAAAGGTAGATCTACACTGCGCTTCAATCATATGAGTAAATAAACTCTTGTGCTTCAGTCTCCATACATTTTAGATCCACGCCCCGCGACGGCACGCAAAGCGCCGTGTGTGTAGTTCTCGCTTTAGGCTGCCTGATTTGTACATAGAACGACGTCGCGTGGCTTCGATCTAATGTAGCTCTTCAAGTCTAGTCGTCATATAAAACGTATGGAGACCGACGCACCCAGATCGGCGTACGTGGCCCAGATGTGCGCAATGTAGTACCTTTACTTTGTGTGTGTAAATCTAACTATTTCTAAAGCGACTATCACACGTTAATCAATTTCATCACTCATAGTTACGAATGATAGCTACCTACTTGGATGCAAATGCCAAACATTACATTAAACGATAGGATGCTGTGTGAACCTCGCGTTAAACTCTGCAATGATTGTGGAAAAGAGTAAAACCTATCGTCTAATGTTCCACTAAGTGTTAAGTAATAAAAACTCGAATATTTTAAGGTCGAATTTCTATTCATAAGCAGTTTTTTATACTTAAATAACTTTTTCTATTTTCTATAAAATTACAAAAAGTGTTTTGTATACAACTGAATATCTAACTTTAGTAGATGTATAAAAAATCAATAAACATACATACATACGTACTTATACATACGCGTTACATTAAAAAATTAGAAACTAAAGACATGGTAAAATTATCTTTTGAAAATAATTTTATTCAAATGTCGTCCTTCGCGGCTTTGGGTCTCTTCAAAACGATCTTTATCATAAAAACGCCCTTCACCCAAAAACAACGACCAATCAAGCCTTTCGGATCCGGTGGGATGTGGGAATAGGAGGAATCATTAGAGACACTAAATCTGCCCCTGATAGTTAAAATGACGTATCTAACAAAAAGTAAAAGCGGAGAAAAAAATATTTTAATGAATGAAACGGAAAATCGTTTGCTGTCTCTGAGTAAATTAAAATATTTACATATTAAAAATTGAAAATAAAGCCAAATATTGGCTTTAACTTGGTTTAATAATAATATGAATTTATCATATTAATATAATAAAAATATTAAAAAATCATTTTTATCTTAGCATAAAAAATTAAGAAAAATATCACATACTTAATTGGAAAGACGTAAATGGGCTAGATGCGTCCTTTAATTTTCAAACGCTTTTGGTTATTCTTTTCTTCTAAGTATTTAGTTTATTTATCTAGTAAATATTTTTAAAAGAAATGGGCGCATATGGTTATTTCCGCCTTTTTTTCTTAAGAATTAAAACTATATAGATAACCATTGACTTAGATAAAATGTTTATAAAATCATTTAATAATTCTTTTATTTAAAGTAGGGTATAAATAAGTTCGTAGTTATCATAATATGCTATAGCCTAACATATTATTAGTAAATAAAACACAAAATGCCATCCTTGGCACCGTAAATTATCAGTAAAATCAGAACTAAATATATAAGTATTATACTTAAGCAACATTCAACTTAATCAGTCTTAAATAGGTACAGATTCATTATATCTCATAAATCTTTATTTTTTATTACTTATTTATTATTAACACACTACTATAAAAAGTTCTTAAAAGTTGGTTGCAAACAAATTTATTAAAGTGACTAAAATATCATAATAAAATCAATATCAAAAGAAATTAAAAACATCAGTTTTCATCGACATTTTAACTATAATAATAAATAATAAGATTCTGGTAAAAATACTATTTTGGTAAAATATTTTCTAACCTGAAAAATCAAAACAGCAGCCGGTGAAGTAATTTGGAGTATAAGAAAAAGAGCTGATGTTTCTTTGTTGCATACAAAGAAACATCTGCTATTTGTCACCATCATGTTCATATTACTTCACTGGTTAATACTGTTTTGATTTTTTTAGTTTAGAGAATATTAATCGATTTATCTTTAACGGGCAAATTTAGTCAAAACGCCTTTCTGTTTTCTGGCATTAGTAGTAGCAACTGATTGATTATATCTTTTCTCTTTTCATTAAACCAGACCAGTCCTAAAAACGCAATACAGGAAACCAACTCTTCTTAAATAATATCAGCCTTGGGCAAAATATAGCAACCTTGAATTCATCTAGACGAGGGCACATTATAACCTCTTCTAGGTCTACGGAGTAATATATAGCGTCACTGGTTTGGTCTTACATACTCATTTGATGAGACTTATTTTCATCGTATTTCTGACAATTTTACCAAGTAAATAGGGCGCAAGTGGTCAGATGTGGGCTTTTTTTCTTAATATGAAATCAGTTTTTATTTAGCGCGTTAGACGTAAACGCGTATTTGCGTCTTATTAACTTCCTCTTAGAAATAGGGGACCAATATACGCCTTTTACATTACCGAACTAAAAAAAAAACTACAGGTTATAAGGACATTATCTACATAAATGCGACTTTTTAACTAAGTTTAGGATAAATTCGCCTTTTTATCTTCAATCGAGTTTAAAAAAATGTACAGAAGCGCCTTCTTTCGTTGTGTTAAAACCGCACTGGAGAAAGTTAGCAAAATATTAAAAATACTGGCAGATGCGCCTTTTTTTTCTGAATCCGACAATGTATATAACTCAAATTTGGAAAAAGTGTTAGATACGTCTTTTACTAACGGGGGCAGAAATGTGACCTTGAGTTCATGGTCAAATGTACAAAATGTGAGGAAACGTCAACGTCAGGTACACCCAAGGTCCTTAATAAAAGCTCAAGGTAAATCGCAAGAATGAGAGGAAAACTCAGATACGCCCACAGCCATGTCCGCGTCAGGGAAATAAACTTCCGAGTTCGCTTCGCTCGCTTGTTGGCTAATTATTCGGGTATTGGACTTTCCTTTTGAGTCCATGTCGACGAAGGCCGCGCTATCTGCCCATGGGGTTCACCGGTAACCTAACACGAAGGAACCTTCTGCTCGTTTGGTAAAGTCAAACCTTTTTCCGAGAAACCCTACTTAAAAATAAATAACCATCCGTCTAAGTTTCCCACAGCTGGGACTCTAGCTCTCTCTAGGAGAGGATATGAGTCTTAATCCACCAGGCGGGCCCAGTGCAGGTTCATCGAATTTTTAGTTATAGAATAAAGCCGGTTTTCTCAACTATGTATTCCTTTACCGTTTTACTACTTAATAAAAATTAATCATTACAATTAACGAAAATAACTACTTTATAAAATGCATAATACATTATATTCTAAGGCACTCGTTATAAAAGGTAAATTAAAAACGATCCCGTTTTCTTTATATGTTTAAGTAGAAGAAACAAGACATTTTAGTCCTGAATATTTTATATTAGCTATTGCCCGTGACTTAGTCCGCATCAAGTTCGTGAAACTGCTTAACGATAAGACAAATACCTAATCATTCTGTGCTTGCTTTACAAATATCTAATTCATTTATTTTACTTTCACTTAAAACGGCTAAAAGCCACAATGCCAATTACCTTCGATAAAAGTAGCTTTTATAACAGGTATCCTATAGATAACATAACAAATTTAACAACTGTTAGTAAAAGTCCCTTAAGTTTCAAAAATCAGTTAGTAACTTTGCCTTTTTGTATACGTGTCCTAGCCAGATCATACAAATTGATCACTTCATGATATGAAGATTGACATATCATCAAATGTTAACGTTTAAACGATCTGGCCACTTTTAGTTGTCCATATCATGAAGTGATCAATTTCTATGATTTGGCCACGACATAGGCACAGTACATAGGTATGGATCGAATATGCTTTCATATGCATTTGCAGACCTATTTCTAAGATCTGTTCAGGTGTTCAAGGTCATCAGCTCGTTTGTTGGCTGTGGCAGGGATCTTAAACACTTAATGGATATATACTTTACTAATAAACCCACATATGTGACCTTATATTTGAAATACTCACGTATCTACATGCCTAGGCTATCAAGCTGGTCTGATGCTGGAGGTCGGAGGTAAGAGACGTAACCTTGGAAGGCCTATTAATAAAACCATCCAGTTTCGGCTTAGTTAATGATGGAAAATGTCCTTCTAGAAGAGATGTTCTGTTCGTTTCTCATGACGATGAGAACTTTTTCGGCAACTGAGAAAAAAGAACCGTAGAGTCTGTCTAAAAAGTCAAACGACTTGGGTAATTATTAAGGTAAAATGAAATCTGATCTCCACCTCGCTCACCGGACTGAAATCTCCTGGATTTTTTTTACAGGGGGTGTCTAAAAGAAAAAGTCTATAAAGAAGAGATCACTTCTGTTGACCAATTAAGACGAAGGATTCGGTCAGCAGCTGAGGAAATTAGTGTTAGCGAATTTTCTAGAAATATAATAATAATAAGGATTTTGCTAACAATCTAAACGATACGAAATAATTGATTTATTTGAAAATTTATTAAATGCTCTACCGGAGCTTGCGAATATATTTTCAAGTCGTCAGGATAAGTAAATAAGTTCATTGGAAATAGAGTTTATAAAGACTGCGAAAAGAAAAGGAGATAGAACGCCCACCTGTGGTACGGCGGCAGAGGTATTGCACCATGACGAGGTAGAACCTTCAATGAGAATACGTTGCCGACGGCCACACAGGTACCTACGAAACCAATCAATCGCCGTGGGAGATATGTTAAGAGAGCTTAGTATACCAAGAGAGATGTCAAAATCGAGTCAAAATCAAAATCGATGGTATTAAATGAGTCAAAATCAAAATCGACGGTGATAAATGAGTCAAAATCAAAATCGAAGGTATTAAATACATTACTGAAATCTAACAAGGAAAGGACCAGCAGATTACTATTTTCCATACCAAGTCTAATGTCATGCGTGATGCTAACGAGAGCTGTTGTAGTGCTATTTCCTGAACGAAACCCGGATTGGAAAAGATTAAAAAGGTGGTTTTTTCACGGGAAAGCACTAAGTTGAATATGCATAAGGCGTTCAAGGACTGTATAGAAACGGTAATATGGAGATCAGAGAAGGAAACAGCTTCCTTCCATGTAGTGGGAAAAACACCAAAGGAAACAGAATAATTAAGGATATAACAGATGACAGGAAAGATTTCGTCGAGGACTGAAAGTTTAATGTCAATGTAGTGCTGCAGCGAACTTTTGTTTTAACGTTTCAGTATTTTGACAAATAGCTTCCATGAACGTGCTTGTCTTTGACTAGAATATAGGTCGATAATTGTACTAATTTTGACAATTTTTTTTAAACACAGGCCGCCTTATTGCAAATAAATGCCTTAGTACTAGCTTTAGTAAGTACAAGAGTTGTGGCTTGTCTCTTATTTGTGTCAATCATTAAAATTATATTTCAATATAATACAAATTCCATATATTTGAAGTATTCAAATCTTCCAGATCCGTCAAGTCAATCATATAAATATCGATTTTTTTTAAATTTTTATACAGGACTAGCTTTTGCCTGCGTCTTCGCTCGCGTTAAATTCGTAGTAACACGGTTCCCTTTTCTGTGGGGGGTTGGAAAGAGAGAAAAAGTAACCTATGACACTCTCAACTATCTCCACTTAAAAAATCACGTCAATTCGTTGCTCCGTTTTGCCGTGAAAGTCGGACAAACAGACACACACACACACTTTGCCATTTATAATATTAGTATATAGTATATATTAGTATATAAGTATATACAGTATATAAGTATATGGATCTTAGCCGTGTGCATCGCCCCTAAGTGAACTCCACTGCGGGTGACGTAACCTACGACAAACTTATTATTTGCGGTTGGTACAGTAATCGGGTCTAGGGATCAAACCGCAAAATTAAGTTTGTTTTTTATTGTAAGTATATACTTTTCCGGGATAAAAAGTACCCAGTGTGGTGCCCAGGATATTAAAGAATAATTATACCAAGTTTCATCGTAATCGAACCGGTAGTTTTTGCGTGATGCCTGAACAAACAGACAGACAGACAAAAATTTTTTAAATCACATTTTGGGGTTCGGTGTCGGTCTAGTAACACCAGTGCCATTTATTTTTTTGATATTTTCAATTTACAGAATTTTCACTTCTACAGATTTATTATAAGTAAAGATAACACATAAAATCAAAACTAACCTTAAATGATAATATACCTACATATTACAGACCCTTAAAACGACGATGCGCGCGGACGTAGTTTTTTTTTTTTATAATGGATAGGCTCACGTTTGACCACAATCTCACATGATGGTAAGCGATGATGTGGCCGACAAGTTGCGGGCAAAGTGCTAGTAAATGATAAAAATCAATCTGATTACGCCCTCAGGCTATTTCAGCGTATTCTACAGGGTGCCTTCATTTTCGTTGGCAATTTTTTCAGGGAGTGAAAGTATTCATTAATATGAAAGAAAAATACTGCAGTTGCCAATATTTTGTCGAATTATCGTACATATACTATCGCTATCTATCTATAACTTGGTACGATCGGACCTCGATCAAACCGACTTGGTTTGATTCTGAGCCAAATCAGCCAATGATTATTATTATTTAAGTACGGACGGCGCGCACTTGACGGCGTACGCAATTTTACGCAAAGCAACTGTACGATCCGGTCGTCTGTAGTAAGAATAGATTTAGTCGGCGGATGTGGACTGTCGAACCAAATTCGTGTTTCTTTCTTTCTTTCTATAACTACTGAAAAAATTTCAGTAGCACTGTAACGAGAAAATCCTTTATATCTAGCATTAAAACTTTCAGTGCGGCCTGCCTCTCAACCAGCTAATTGTTTTGTTATAATTATTTCTGTAAGTACCGTAATTCGAGTACCTGTCGTTTTTTTTCGTTTGGAATCATTTTGTTAAGTAGATTAAGCTCTGTAAAGAAGCTTAACATAATAATACACAATATACAAAATAATTAGTTAAACAAAAAACAAGATGGCAGCCGGTAGAAATAGCTAATATATGTGTACCTACTCCTTCCTGACCTCTATATATTGGGTATTAATAGATTCGGTACTACACGGTGTAGTGCCGAATTCTTTTCAAATTGTAATATGATACGGGTCGTATCACAATTTAAAATCCTTATGTCAAATATTTAGGATAAAAGGTTGTGCAACTGTCAATGATGACCCCCATAGGATCCAAACTATAAAAAATATGTGAAAAAAAAGCCAATTCAAATATAATAGTAGAGGATACGGTTAAGAAGACCTTCACCGATCTGTTGGTATATATCATAGTAACTTATACAAGTAAGTACTTATATAAGTAGACACTTAATAATTTCATCAACAATTTCCTCGCCGTTGTTCTTTGTTATAAAATATTTTTCATCCAATAAACAGATCGCTGAAGGTGTTTCTTAATTAGATCTTAGTCTATAATAATCAAAATCTCTGGAAACCGTTGAACCGATTTTTTCCAACAACAGCTTTTACCAAGAATCCATTAAAAATAAGAATCATTTACTAAAACAATATACACACAATCAATATCGATTCATCTATTTCATGAGCTTATAATGCGCGGCGCCTTAACCTTTCGTATGCCATAATTAGAGACACAATTAAAAAGTTATTGTGTCCCGCGTGGATCTGCGTTCCGGCCATACAACGGGTTAAACTAAAAACTTTGCCATAAGCTACCAACCTTTTTTAAGAGTATGCTAAATATAATGTGGGGATTATACAATGTATTGTTTTAAACACTTACCTATAGAGTTGTGTCAAAATTTTGCTGTGTGAAAATAATTATATTATTTAAAATAAGAAGTAAGTGTAAAGTAAGTATGTAATAAGAAAATAAGTCTTATTTAGTAAGAAGTGTTTAGCAGAAGGACTATCGGGTTACCGGTTCACGTTAAAGGGATGATTCGACTCGTCACATTTTATCAAAAACTTTGATTTTGAAAAAGCGATGTTCATTTTGTAAAAAATGAATTCAATATAGTTTGACCAGTATGAGTCACCCACATAGAGTGCGTGGTGGCAACTAAATCGATAGCCTTTGTACAAGTATAAAGGAGGCACCTACGAGCAATTTAGTTGCCCAGCAGCTTGTTTATATCTCTGTCGCACTTTCACGGAGATTGGAGAAAAATTGCTCGAGTGCGCTATCTCTAAGGGAGGGCCGCCCACGAGCAACTTTGTTGCCTATTTACTTTTTGTTAGTTGTCGTCTCATTGCCGAGATTTGGATAATGCGGGAGTGACAGTACCGCGACTAATTCGAAAAAAGCTAAAATAGACGCTAGTTGCGTCGCTGAACCCGAGAACAAAGATCTCCTCAGCTGTCGCGTCACTACTTGCGCGCACTTTCATACAATCCTGCATCGTATTATATTTTAGAAATATTTACTTTCATATCTTATTATAATCAAATAAAAATAGTAGTAAAAAAGAGAGGAAAATAATCCCTCTAAGCTACCTGACCTCTTACATCAGTATTTCAGTCGGAATATATGTATTAGATCCTACATGGGTCGACTGTCTGATCTTCACAACCCAGGTATAGTGTAAAATGTAGTAGCGTAGGTAACACACATAACCAAAGCTGGTTGAAACTTCGAAGTATTGAATGCAATTTTATTGGACTCTGTCTGTGAGGTATAAAATTACTCCATATTTAATACTCCATCGATTTCATACATGAAAAATCGTAAATTAAAACTACTAATTAACTTATCGACCAATTTCATTAAATTACCGTCGGTTTACGGTACAGTTACTGAGTAACAGCCCGTTCCCACTTATGGGCAGTCGGGTTAGGTTATTTTAATCGTATATTGGAGTTACAGATCATTTTATATGAAGCTATTCACACTTGTTCGACACCGATTTGTGTTGGCGCCGACAAGAAATGTCGGGTGCGCAAATCAGTCACTACCACACAGTGTTCTGGGTATGTACCGGGGGATATTGTAAATCGGGGGTAAATTGACACAGCATACGCAACATTAATATCAGAAAAAAAAACACTGAAAGAAGAGAAAAAATATTCTGTTCCACATCTCAGTTTTTTTATGTAAATTCTAATGTAAATAAAAAAAAAACATTAAAAATTAGAATAGCTAACCGTCCGAGTGTCAAAAACTTTTGCGTAATTAGGTAGCGTTCCATATCGTTTTTGTTGTGTTTACAGATACAATCAGCAAAGAAAGTAGATAAACACTTCAATTTTATAAATCACTAGCTTTTGCCCGCGCGGCTTTGCTCCCGCTCTTCCCTAATCCACCTTACTATACCCTACTCTACCCTACCCTACTCTACCCCACCCTAACCTACTCTACCCCATTCGTCAAGCGGCAGATTCGTGTGCAGTCGCTTGACGAATGGAACTTTGGAACCGAAGATACAAAGAGGGTGAAACCGCGTCGGTCACAAAAAATTTTCTCCCCGGTGCCATCGAAGCCTTTAAAACTGTCTCCAAAATAAAGCCAGCAGGTATTGTAACCCAAATACTGACGGGGCACGGTGGGTTCTCTGAATACTTGCACCGTTTCAAGTTTAAGGAGAGCCCATCCTGCATCTGTAAGCCGAGCGCTGTGGAATCCGTCCCACATATATTTTTCGACTGTCCTGCCTATGGCAAGGAATGACAAGAGTTGGAGCAAGAAATAGAGACCACGATAAACAAAACTATTTTTTTTCAGTGTATAAAAATTATATATTATGAAAAGCATAGAACGTAGGTAATAAAAACAATGTAAAATATCAAAATTCTTCTAAACAAGTTCAAGTCTCGAACATTTTGTACCCAAAAATGAAAGCCAGAAAAAAATAATACTAGATTCTTAAGCGAAATAATGTCCTGAAGATTTTTGACTATTACAAGAATCGTCTACAATTAACCCCCAGGCTGCTATTTGACTTTGAAAGTACAAAAATTTAAATTCTTTTCTAAAATGAAATCTAATTAATAAATGCCTATCACAGGTTAATAGATGGTAATATTCATGCGCAAACATCCAAACTAATATTACAAATGCGAAAGTAACTCTGTCTGTCTGTCTGTCTTTCTGTCTGTCTGTCTGTCTGTCTGTCTTTGCTTCACGCCTAAACTACTGAACCGATTTGTGTGAAATTTGGTACAGACATAGTTTGGAACTTGATAAAGGACATAGGATAGTTTTTATTACAAAAAATAAAATAAAAAATAAAATTTATTCCGGAAATACAGCGCCATCTATTGGTCAAGACTCGGCATCAATTCAGTACTGAAAATTCATCACCAAAAATCTGCCGGAAGTCACTATTCCACGCGAACGAAGTCGCAGGCAAAAGCTAGTTCTTAAATATAATTAACGAAAGATTGACTGTTGCAAACATATTGGCAGATATAGTCATAAAACATAATTATAATAGAAGGCGAGTACAATTTCGTTCACTATCAGCAGATGTGCCAGAATTAAATGACTTCCTGAGGCTAACGGAACAAGACTTGGTGCTATTTAGTCTTGGTACGTACCAGATAAAACAAGCGAGGAACTAGTAGCTCCTCGCTTCGAACGGCAAACATTCTTCTGAGCCATGTCTGCATGCTTCAGCACCGTAGACCACATACATACGCTACGATAGGTTATACAGAAGACCGAGGAGTATAAGCCTCTGCCATCTGCCTCTCTGCCTGGCGTTTGTGGACTACGAGAAAGCCTTTGATTCGATTAATTGAGACCTGGGCTGTGCTGCAGTCTCTCCAACAGTGCCAGATTGACTATCGGTACATCGAGGTGCTGAAGTGTTTGTACAAAAACGCCACTATGTCAGTCCGACTTCAGGACCAGAACTCAAAACCTATCCTCCTGCAGCGGCGTGTGAAGCAAGGAGACGTCATTTCTCCGAAACTGTTCAGGCCGCAATGGAGGATGTCTTCAAGGTTCTGGACTGGAATGGATTAGGCATTAATGTCAATGGCGAGTACATCACTCACCTTCGGTTTGCCGACGACATAGTAGTCATGGCTGAGACTACAGAAGAGCTCAGTACAATGCTCAATGTAGAACTTCCGACGACAGAGTGGGTCTTAAAATGAACATGGACAAAACTAAAGTCATGATAAACAACCATGTGGCACCCACTCCTATCAAGATCGGAGACTCTATAATCGAAGTTGTGGAAGATTACGTCTACCTCGGACAGACAGTCCAGTTGGGTAAATATAATTTCGAGAAAGAGGTCAACCGTCGAATCCGACTCGGCTGGACAGCGTTCGGGAAGCTAAGTGGTATCTTCTCATCCAACATACCACAGTGTCTCAAGACGAAAGTCTATGACCAGTGCGTGTTGCCAGTGATGACATATGGTCCCGAAACGTGGTGGCTCACAATGAGGCCCATTGTGAGCGACAGTGACGATCAAAAGGCTTAAAGTCACCAAAATGGCAATGGAAAGGACTATGCTCGGAGTTTTCTTGCGTGATCGATTCAGAAATGAAGATATCTGCAGGAGAACCAAGGTTGCCGACATAGCACGAAGAATCGCGAAACTTAAGTGGCAATGGGCACATGGGCAGGGCACATTGCTCGCAGAACGGATGGCCATTGGGGCCGAAAGGTTCTGGTGTGGCGACCGCGTACCGGAAGACGCAGCGTTGGAAGGCCTCCTACAAGGTAGACCGTTGACCTGGTGAAGGTTGCGGTAATCCGATGGATGCGGGACGCGCAGGATCGTTAATTGTGGCGACACTTGAGGGAGGCCTATGTCCTAACGTGCAAGTCTATTATTCTACCTAGGTATAGCGGGGGTAATCGTAAACGATCGGTCATTTAAAAAAAAAACTATAGACGTTATTAGTAGCAGTTATAGATTTTTAATTAACGGCACTTACACTTTAAACTCAGATAGCAGCCAGGGGGTTAATCCTAGACGTTCCTTGTAATAGTAAAAAATCTTCAGGACATTATTTCCGATGAGAATCTGGTATATTTTTATTCTGGCCAGCACTTTCATTTTTGGGTACAAAATGAAGGATGTCCTTTTACGCAATAAATTCAATAACATACATTAAAAGAGTACTTACATGTACAAAGAATGCAAACCAAATTACATAAAAAACGTCTCTGACAACGTCAGGGCGACACGAGTATTAAAAAAAAAACCTACTCTACCTTACTCTACCCTACACTACCCTACTCTACTCTAACCTACACTACCCTAATTTTATTTTTTTTTCCATAAGAACCTTCTCCTCACAATAACAAACAACAAAAAAGAATTAGCGAAATCGGTCCAGCCGTTCACGCGTGATGGCGTGACCAAGGGAAATAGGCATTCATTTTTATTTAAAGATATCTACGGGTACGATTTTTAAAACAAAAGTAATATCACAAATAGTTTCAACTATCAATTACAATGATATTTATGATAAAACGTAGTTGAATTTATTATTTTGTACCAATTACCTAGGGTGATAAAAACAGTCGTACTGGGTAATGTATTCTTAAAATAATAATTATCTTTCTTTGCAGATATTTCATAGCCAAAGTACGTTCAAAACCACTTCAAAACATTTCCATAGAAATGATCTCACGAGTCTTCTTATAGCCTGTTGTTGGGCTATATAATGTGATATATTTCCTTTCTTCAATATTTCGATAGATATAATGAAAATGGAAGGGAAAAGTACAACTTACGTAGGCTTATTTTAAAGTTAGATATTTAATCCTATTGCTTATATTTTATCTAGGTATTTGAGCGCCTAACCATGTTTCTTAACATTTGGCTTTTTGATTGACTATATTGAATATATCGTTTTGTACTTACTATATTATTGATTTTTAACGTTATTGATTATATTACAACATGTACTATACACACACATATACAATGTATTGTATTTTTTTAAATTCTTTATTCATAATCCTCATCATCACATCGCCGTGCCCTCATCTCATGGGGGCAGGCGTGCAGGCGGCGAGCGATGGTAGCTCGCTGTCCGACCGTCCGGTAACTGACCGGGCACTGTTCCTGTTTGTTTTTCAACCGAAAAACGTACACTGTTGGACATAGGCTTTTCCTAAGCGTCGTCGTTTTTTTTTTTAATGTAATTGCTCGACTTGTTCAGTGCTTCGACTGAATATGTACAAATGTTCAGTTGTATAAAAATATCTGTCATCGAGAAAATAGTCTTTTTTCTTGCAAATGTGTTTATACAAATAATTATTTAAATTCATAAATAGTAGTCAGTTAGCTCAAAAATTCATAATACGATACTGATAGTCTCTGGATCTGGCCACTTACAATAAAATAATGAAAAACTAATTATAGAATTCGAAAATGGAACTCTTTGCAAAATTGAACTTTTAATTTCCAAAACTATCATTTGTTTTTTCATTATGACGTCCTTTTGAAGATTGTGTGTCACTATCAAAAAGAATTTAACTCGGAACATTTTCTTGCAATGGTTTTGTATGATTTTCGCTGTGGCTTAAATCAACAAGAGAGATGCCAGAGACTTCAATTGGCATTTGGTGATGAAGCACGATATCGCAGCTCCGTGTATTATTCAGTGTATGGTTGGAGAATTCAGACGTGGACGTGATCATCTCTGTGACAAGGTACGTGAAGGTCGGCCGGCGACTGCGGTTAGAGACTCGAATATTGACACCAACTTATTGAAATTGACAAAAAATTACTTGCCAACACGTTCTTACTTTCTTAGACATTGGAATGAGCCAAGTTCAAAAGCTTTCAAATGATTCCATGATTCCACATGACTTAACGGAGGACCAGAAACGACTGCGTGTCCATTAGTGCCATAAAATGATAAAAAAGTTTAATGGAGGACAGTCATTGTCTGTCTATAATATCGTGACAGGTGACGAAACCTGGGCCTACTGTTTTGAACCCGAAAGAAAAAGCCAGTCGGCAGAGTGGATCTTTCTTTTTGAAGATTTTTCGACGACAGTTAAGACAAGGCAAAATGTTGGTAAAACATGGTTGCTTCTTTTTTCGACAAATCAGGACATTACAATACAGTATCGCTTGAATATCAAAGGATAATGACTGCGTCAACACTTGCTTGCCTAGAGTCTCAGAAAAAGTTCGCGAAAAGCGTGAAAAGCGAGGACGCTTTTCGCGAACTTTTCCACCACAATTTGAAGGCTAAAATGTGGAACTGATGACGCATCCACCTTACAGTTCGAAGACCTTGCACCGTGCGACTTCTATTTGTTTCCGAAAATTAAAGGCAAACTTAGAGGCACACGTGTTACGAGCCCTGAATCGGCGGTGAATGCGTTCCGTAAAGCCATTGAAGAGGCCCCTAAAGAAGACTGGTCCAACTGCTTTGTACAGTGGTTTCAGCGAATGCAATCGTGTCAACTAATTGACACGATTGAAAGGTACACAATAGAAAGACAATGGGTGCGCGAACGCGCCGGCGTTCGCCGGGCTTTTATGAATTAATCGCGGTGGAATATACTTTGGAAAAATAATAAATATATCGTAAGTCGTATATCTAGTCTTATTTATCAGAATCCAGAAACAATCAGTACATGTATATTGTATATAAGTATAATGGTACTTTTATTACCTAAAAAAACCTTTTTTAACTTCTTTCTAATGCTATCGCAAATAGAGCATAAGTATTATCACTTGTGTTTATTCTTATATTATTATGTTTTCTTTTAAATAATTAGCAACAGAAGTTAACCCTCACTATAAAACTCACGTACCTATACATCTTTTTTATTTTTTTTGACATTTGAGCATGGCAGTTGAGAGTTTGTCATGCTCACTCTAATGTCTCGCTGTTGGTAGCACGTGTTATTGGGTCATTCGGTTCCCTTTAAAATGGTTGAGCTGAGTGGGGCTGATGCACGCGTCATGCTCGGGAACGGGTGCCGTCAGTTGAGACTGGTCATCTCTTAGCTGCCAGTGGCTTAATTCAGTTTGTATCTTTTAATTATTATTATTATTTTATTATCTACATTGTGCTTACACATTAGAAGCAACATGAAAATTTGTAACCAAGCATTATATGTAACACATAATATGATTTAAAAGAGTGTCCATGGAGTTTCTTGCACGTACTTCTCCATAGAGACCTACTCTTTGGAACGTGCAATTTAGCTTCACTTTTCTTGGACTGACCGACATTTGACTATTCAAAAGTGCCTGCAAATGGTCTATTTGAAATAAATGATTTTTGATTTTGATTTGAAAAAAAAATAAAATAAAATCATTTCACACGAATAATAACACCATCGCAAAAACTATCGTAATGCAGAAATTTAAATTAGCTGTAGCTTAAATCGTGAATGACACTCGGACGGAGAACCGAACACAAATTCCCTAAATTTACCATATAGATTTTTTTAACAAAATTGTGCACGCCTGTAATTGGTTTGTTTGCACTGTACAATCTTCTGCATGTTCAACAGGAAAATATTGTAAACAAATTGTTGGTGTGCCTTAATAATAAAATAAAATAAAAATAAAACTAACAATAAAGCAAAGTTTAGATCAATAATATGGCAAAATAAAAAAATAATAAATTATTATAATTAATAAATTATTTGAAAGTACTCACCAGTTCATCCTTTGTCTTTGTGTCGAGTTTTTTGAACATTGTCTCGATCTCTTCGAGTAAACTCTGACTGAAGTCGGTAGAGCTTTTCTGTAACAACAGTACTAATCAGAGAAAAACCTACTTATTGTTTAACGAGTTACAAACTGTACGTTATCAAAGCAGCGCGTTATTTTTTTAACTGATAACCATCACTCAGAGATGTAAAAGTCGTACTGAATACGTTTGATCACTCAGTAGTGCTAGAAGTAGACCCCACGCGCGACCTACCAACGTAAGGATATCGATACTGATTTCTATGTTGTAAGGTAAGGCTGCACTGTAGACGTCAAAATTAGTTTATTTCAGGCGCTCTGTCAGTCTTTCTATTCGAACTGGGTGTTATTATACGAACCGGGCTTACAACGTCCTGCGCGTATAATACAACAATGCTTTCAGGATGCTGTAGCGATTGCCGTGGCGTTATAGTACGTCTGTAAAGTTTGCTACGGCTCACACGGATGACTTTCACGCCATCATGCGTAAGAAAGCCACTAGATGGAAATTGGAATTAGCTATAGGTTACTAATAATACTTGTATGGACTATTGGGTCTGAATTAAAGACAAAACATGAGTCAGTACATCCAAAAAACAAAAATAAAAATTGTTTCTGTTTAATATCTTATTCAGACAAAGTATTATAATAATTATGTCAAAAGACATGAATTATTTTTCTGTGTTCTATCCATATAAATGAACAAAATAAACTCAATTATTAGCGAAAAAGAGTTCTTTACAAAAAAAAAACAACTAAAGTACTTTACAAAACAAAAAAACTTGAGCACTCAAGTTTGACACGCAGTACGCACTGAGGGTTCCTTGCAAACTACAATTCCCAAATGGAGTATCGAAGATTTTTCCACATTCCATTTTTTTTGTGACGTAGGTAACAACAAAACTATTTTCAGATTTTTTCCTATACCTGTATTTTAAGACCTTGCTTTGTTCCAAACAGGATTCTGGGTCAAAGGGAATAGTTATTAAACATGAAACTACCTACTCGATTTTTGAGAGTATACGTATACATATACGTTTTTTTACGACATAAACGGCCGATCTTTTTATTCGTTAACTTAGAAGTTTGATTTTTTCACAACTTGAATGGGACCGCAGACTTGAGTAGGTATATGGTTTTAATTTCAACTCGATACCTCCACGCGTTCTTGAGATAAAGGGTCTTGACAGACAGACTGACAGGCAAACAGACCGACAGACGGACCGACGACAAAGTGATCCATTTTTTTCCTTTTGTGGTACGAAACCCTAAAAATGGTTATGATAAAGTCAGATTGTAAAGGATTAATCTTGATCATCAATTATTAGTATAAGGTGGTTATCACACTGCCACGCACCACGCATCGTAGCGCGTGGAAACGCACATACTTGCGGGAGTGCAGATCTGCATCATCGTGCGGGTTTTTTACGCACTCACCCGAGTTGACCCTTAAGTCTTAGTGGAGAATAGTCGCTGTATAGTTTAACATAGTGTGTCGTAGTGTTGCCACTTTATCAAAATGTATTTGTCACTTTATCTATTGATTTTAGTTTTTATTTATGACTCATCTCTATTTTCAGTTCCTTTTTCCATCCACATCTTTTACTTCACTGCCCCGTCTTTATGTCGACACAGCGACCGGCCCACGCTGAAAACCAGCGCTGTGAGCTCATCGCATTGTGTGAGGCCGCAGCTTTATGCTGAGCGTTCGACCGTTTTGCGCGGATGAGACGCATATCTTCCTTATCAATTGCTGTAATGTTATGTTTGTTAGCTAGTTTTAAGGTGTATAGTGCGCAACATCGACCTTGAGTGTCGAACTCACCCATACGCGCAAGGCCTACACACACTGACTTTCCGTACCGAGCGCGCTACCGCTCAAAGATAATGCAGGGACGCAGAGAGGCGTGCCTTTTCAGTAGTATTTTGCCTACGACTCTAGAAGTTCTAAGATGCACGGCTAATTTTAGTTTAAATAGATACTTATTATGTTTCGTGTAAATCTTAAACTTTATCATTTGTAGGTATGTAGGTAGGTGTAGAAAAAGAAACAACACTACAACAACAACAATATGCCTTTTTTCGATTATTTCATAACATAATGTGTCTGGTTACAAAAGTAATTCAAAATATTTTTGATAAAAATTAGATATATTTGATTCTTCTATAACTACAATGAGGTAAAAAATGGATTTTTAGGGTTCCGTAGCCAAATGGCAAAAAACAGAACCCTTATAGATTCGTCATGTCTGTCTGTCTGTCCGTCCGTATGTCACAGTCACTTTTTTCCAAAACTATAAGAGCTAAACTGTTGAAATTTTGTAAGTAGATGTATTATATACTGTGAACCGCATTAAGATCAAAAAATTTTTTTCCATCAAACTCATACGTGTGGAGTATCTATGGATAGGTCTTCAAAAATGATATTGAGGTTTCTATTATCATTTTTTTTTAAACTGAATAGTTTGCGCGAGAGACACTTCCAAAGTGGTAAAATGTGTCCCCCCCCACTCTAACTTCTAAAATAAGAGAATGATAAAACTAAAAAAAAATATATGATGTACATTACCATATAAACTGCCAACGAAAATTGGTTTGAACGAGATCTAGTAAGTGGTTTTTTTTTTAATACGTCATAAGTCTAAAAAAATACATTATTATTAAAACATTGATCAAAGTTACAATGAACTACAAGAACTTTTATATTATGTTACTGCTGCTACGGAACCCTTAATGGGCGAGTCCGACTCGCACTTGGCCGGTTTTTTAATATTGTTGTTTGTAACGAATAAGCTTAAAAACAAATGGACCGATTTAAAAAAATTAAATCATTGAATATGAACCTAATTGGTGAAATAAGGGTACTACTATACCATACCAGTGTCAACTTTAAACATAATATTTATGTGGTATGGTATCCCTTCAGAGCGTTTTGGCGTGATCTTATAATATGAAATGGTGACACAATAAGACATGCGATTACAGCAATCCCAAAAGATTTGCTGATTTGATGTTTAAGGTTCCGTACCTCATAAGTAAAATATGCGGTTCCATGATGCTATAAAAAAAAGTTAAACGTCTAAGTTAAAACGAAAGCAAAAAAAATGATACGGCCGTTTATGTCACAAAAAACGTATATTTCGACACTCAGGGGAATCTTAATTCATAGGGTACTTTCCCGTTGAACCAGAATCCTAAAATTTGGCTAAAAGCAAGAACTTCTAGCACAGATATAGGAATAAACTTACTGAAAACCGTAAAGTTGTTATGTCACAAAAAAAGAAATACTTTTTTGCGATTCCGGAAAAAAAAACGCGACTCCTCTCTAACCATAACTAGTTTATACTAATAATAACCGTATACTTAAGTAAGTTTGTACGGAACCCTTTGTGCACGAGTTCGACTCGTACTTACCAATTATTTTTTTTATATTCTTAAACTACTACTGGGACTACCTACATGGTGTTGTGTGTGAAAACACACAGAAGATTTCGTGAAGAAGATTTTGTGAAAACACACAACACCATCTTGTCCTAAATTAAACAGAGCTTGTGCTATGAGTACTAGATAACTGACAAACATACTCGTACATTTATATATTACTAAATACATATATATTATAGATAAATTACACCCAGACACAGAATAAATCGCCGTTTTACTACGAAAAACAATTAAATCACAAAAAACGATCAAGTAAAATGAATTTGAAAGTTAAAAGTCGAATATCTTCTTTTTGCCAAAAGAACTACTAAAAGACAAGATCTATAATTTCATTATCTAATTAAATGTATGTCAAGGAAACACATCGCAAAGACAAAATTGTAACCTATTTAATTGGTTTTTCCTGGTGATGTTTAGATAATTTGTATAAAATACTAGCTTTTGCCCGCGACTTCGTCCGCGTATATTAAATATACGTCTATGTCACTCAAGAACAAAGCAGCTTTCTATCGGTGAAAAAATTTTAGCAATCGGACCAGTACTTCCAGAGATTACGTCCTACAAAAAAAAGCAAATAAAAAAACTACCTCTTTATTGTATTAGTCCCAAGCAGCAAAACCTTATCCTAAAGCAGTCCATAAAACGTTTTTCAAGAGCTGATTGGTGTTGCTGACCGGTTCTATAAAAGACCATAGAACGTTTATAAAACCCGGATTGGGTGCTGTTATATCGTTATTCGCTGATATAGCCGTTCTATAGTAGCTTCGACGTACTATTTTTTACCTGTAAGATTGATATTACAGTGAGATATGTCACCAGACGGTGATGTGGTAGCCAAGGCAACTCCATACCTTCACGCTTTCCCGAGATAAAGGGTCTTGACAAACAGACAGACGGACAACATAGTGATCCTATAACGGTTCTGTTTTTTTCCTTTTGAGGTACGGAACCCTAAAACAAAATATTAAAACTACCTGACCCGGCAAACGATGTTCCGCCACAAAAATTATATTTTCAAAGAAAAAAATGGAAGGTGGGGAAGGTCTCAAACAAACCAAATATAATAAACTAGCTTTTGCCCGCGACTTCACCCGCATACATAAAATATAGCCTATGTCACTCAGGAATAAAGCAACTTTCTAGGACCAGTACTTCCTGAGATTACTTCCTACAAACAAAACACATAAAAACAAAAAACAAACTACCTCTTTATTATATTAGTATAGATTTTAAAAAAACGGCCAAGTGCGAGTTAGACTCGCCCATGAAGGGTTCCGTAGCAGCAAGTAACATAATATAAAAGTTCTTGTAGTTCGTTGTAGCTTTGATCAATGTTGATTTATGACGTATTAAAAAAAAAACTACTTACTCTCGTTCAAACTAATTTTCGGTGGAGGTACATGGTAATGTACATCATATATTTTTTTCATTTTTGAAGACTTATCCATAGATACCCCCACACGTGGGTTTGACGACAAAAAAAAATGTGTTTCAGTTCTAATTATGGGGAACACCCATAATTTATTGTATTTTTTTTTCTATTTTTGAACGAAAATTTTAATGCGGTTCACAGAATACATCTACTTGTCAAGTTTTAACAGTATAGTTCTTATAGGTTCGGAAAAAAGTGGCTGTGACAGACAGACAGACATGACGAATCCATAAGGGTTCCGTTTTTGCCATTTGGCTACGGAACCCTAAAAAAAGCACCCAAATATACACCAAAAAAAACATAAAAATCGGTCAAGCCGTTTTAGAGGTAGAGGAATTCGGTAACAAACTCTGTGACACGAAATTTTTTATAAACATATTACAAGCTGGTACTCACCAGAGCATCGAAATTCTCAGTTTTCGACGCTAAGCGGTCGGACCTGCTGCACGAAGTAGCTGTGCCCTCCTATAACAAGAAAAACAATATTCCACAACTAATATTATTAAGTATGGTTTATAGAGTCCAGAAAAAGTGGGTTCATTTCAATTCTTCTTAATATTAACATAAAAAATAGCATATAAAGTTGTATTATTCATATAGGCCGCCACAAAGACATTAAATATATACTACCAATAGACAGGACATAGCGAACAAAATTGTAATCCGATACTTGTTACCTAGGTGGTAACAAGTCGTTCAGTCTAGTATGACACCCCTACACGTCAAATCGTGTTTATATCCGCTTTATACACTAAAAGAAAATCATTTTCTGAGAAAATATGCCGAGTTGCGCATTACGCTATTGCAAATCTTGTTATGGTAAAATGATTGGACCTAACTTCGGTTTATTTTCGTAAATATTCTTGGTATTTGCACAGTAATTAAAAATTAAAATGCAACTATTTCCATAAATACTTAGTTCTAGAATATTTGCTGATTTTATGATAGCGCCATCTATTCCTGAAAAGATTCCTCAAAAAGAGAGGCAAATAAGTTTGATTTCTCCTCAGCGGTGTGAGCCAGGGAGCCATCGGGTTTCAGCAGTGGCGGAGGTGAGGGACGGCAGAAGTTCGATTCACGCGAGTTTACCAGGGACCAAAACGCTTTACTACCAGCAGGGTTTGTTTCTTATTTGGCTAATGTGGTCAAACTGAGACCTCCGCAACACCTTAAGAGTCACGTCACTTGCTTTGCGCTTACGCAAGGTAGACTTAACATCGACATCAAAAGCTTGACACGTACGTAACATTGTGCTCGCAATTTCGAATATCTAAGGTTTATTTACATTTTCCAAATTAATAAATTGGCGCTTTCTGTCGCCTCCTTTCGTATGCTGCCTGGAGCCATGGCCCCCACCGTATGGCGCGTGACACCCAGTGGCGTAGCTTGGGGAGGGGAGCTCCTCAAGCTACGCCCCTGGCACACACTGAAGCTTCTACTACGAGATCTTAACGTGATCTATTTTACGACCTAAACCGAACTGTATTCCTTTTCGTTCATACTACTCTGTCAAGAAAGTACCCGGAAAAGATCAATAATACACAAAAATTTTGTTATTCATCCAAATTTATTTTATATATTTTTATTTTATATTATATAAATTTTGTTATTCATCTAAGTTTGTATTTAGTGACTGGGCGACTAAAGGTATAAGTAGGGAAAAATTATATGTGCTATATGGCCTTAAGCCATTTTTTAACTCTGAAAGCTTTAACAAGTATGTAAATAAATATTCTAAACTCTTTAGAAAAATTTGCAAAGTAGCGAAGGCCCTTTTCATTAGCAAAAAAATCAAATTGGCTGACAATAAAATAAAGACCGTTTGGAAAGTTATTAATAGTGAAACTGGTAGAAATAAGGAACGAAACTCGGATTTTTTATTGGAGACTGCAAATGGTACCATAAGTTCTAACATAGAGGTACCTAGCCCAAAAGTTTGTGAATTTTTTCACCAACATACCTGTTAAGACAACGGAAGCTTTAAATTCCTCGCCGGAGGCCTCAATTACATTACTGAAAGAAAACGTGCCAGGCTGTCCGGTTGAATTTCAATTCAAACATATAAACCCTAAGACAGTCATAAAGGCTTTCCGGCAAATAAAAATAAAATTAACCGAGGACCTATGGGGAATGTCTGTTAAAGTTTGTACGTCTATAATCGAGACCGTGGCAAGGAGTCTTTCCAGATTTAATGAAATTCAGTAAAGTTATACCTCTATTTAAATCCGGCGACCATAATGACACCAATAATTATAGACCTGTATCCGTGTTGCCGGTTTTCAGTAAGGTATTTGAAAAAGTTATGCTCAATCAAATGTTTATTCATTTTAACATCAATAAGATCTTACACGAACAGCAATATGGTTTCACCAAAGGACGTTGTACGACAGACACTGGTGTCACCTTATTAAAACACATATTTGCAGCATGGGAGGAAGCCCAAGATGCTATTGGAATTTTCTGTGACCTCTCAAAGGCTTTTGATTGTGTCAATCATGAAACCTTACTTTTAAAGCTAGAACATTACGGATTAGGTTGCACTAACTTGCACTAAGCTTAGTGAAATCTTATTTAAATGACAGGCAACAGCAAGTTCAAATAGATGGTGTCAATTCACAGGGCTTAAAAGTCAAAATGGGTGTACCACAAGGCTCTATATTAGGTCCTTTCCTCTTTCTGGTGTATATTAATGATTTACCGCATTTATTGAAAAAACAACCACATATAGTATTGTTTGCTGACGATACTTCCTTAATATTTAAGATCAATAGACGCTCCACACATCTTGATGACGTAAACTACATTCTGCAGCAGGTCCAAAACTGGTTTACTGTCAATAATTTAGTATTAAATGGGAAAAAACAAAGTGCATAAGATTTGCGTTACCGAATGTTAAAAGTTATGATTTGGAAATAGTATTGAACAGGGAGAAACTTGAATTCGTAGAAAACACGGTTTTCCTGGGAATCACGCTCGACTCGAGGCTACAATGGGACAGCTTATATATAGGACGGCTTAGCTCAGCAGCATATGCTGTCAGAAAAATCCGTCAATTTACTGATATACATACCGCGAGACTGGTCTATTTTAGTTATTTTTACAGTATCATGTCTTACGGTATTCTGCTATGGGGACGGGCTGCAGACATAGAGTCTATTTTTATTCTGCAGAACAGAGCTATCAGAGCCATATACAATCTTCGCAGGCGCGATTCTTTTAGGGAACTATTTAAAGATATATCATGACATCATGACGGTTCCTTGTCAATACATTTATGAAAATATTATGTATGTCAGGAAAAATATTCATCTTTTTACTAAAATAAGTGACAGGCACAATTTTAATACTAGAAATAAAGACAAGTTAGATCAACCTCGATTCAGATTGGCTAAAGTATCTAGTTCTTTTATGGGGTACTGTGTAAAATTTTATAATAAAATTCCACTTGAAATTCTCCAATTAAACGAGTCAAAATTTAAAACATGCATAAAACGCACGCTATGTAGGCAAGCATATTATAAATTGGAAGATTATCTACTCGATAAAAATGCTTGGCTAAATGCCGGTCCTGCTCCACAGTCACAGTCATTTTTAGCTACTAATTAGTCGTATTTTTTATTTATTTAATTATATATATTGGAAGAGATGCTGCTGGCCTTTTCCTATTATTGTTTTCGGATTTTTTTTTTAAATTTTATTTGTTTATTTCAATAGAACTTATGATTTATTACCCGTTACATTTGAAAATAATAGCATTGTATAATGTAGAAGCACTTTTTTTCAATTTGTGAATGTGAAGTACCGTGGAGCATTTTTATTTGGTTATAACTTGTTTGACACTACGAGCATGGCAGTTGAGAGATTGTCATGCTCACTAAAATGTCTCGCTGATGGTGGGACGTGTTATTGTGTTATTTGGCTCCTTTCAAAATGGTTAATCTGAGTGGGGCTGCTGCACGCGTCATGCTCGTGAACGGGCGCCGTCAGTTGAGACTGGTCATCTCTTAGCTGCGAGTGACTTATTCAATTTCTATTTTTATTGTTACCATTATTATTTAATTTTTATTACTTATCTTCATTGTGTTCACATAATAGAAACAAAAAAGAAATATGTAACGAAGATTCATGTAATTAATTAATTCAATACGATTTAAAAGAGTGTCCATGGAGTTTCTTGCACGTTCTTCTCCATAGAGACTTACTCTTTGGAACGTGCAATTTAGCTTCACTTGTTTGACTGACCGACATTTTGACAATTCAAAAGTGCCTGTAACTATACCTTTTTTGTCCTATGATGGGTTCCCTGACAGTTCTTGTCTGACAATTATAGAGATGTGACCTAACGAAATTTAATCGATTTTTTACAATAACGAATCAGTTGGCAAAGAAAATGGAATCGGATTACCGATTTTAGATTTATAGATAATAAATGTGAAAGTTTGTATGTGTGTGTGGATGTTTGTTACTCTTTCACGCAAGAACTAGTCTACTAGTCCAAGATCCTAAGGCCGCCGACGTCATGTATTTTCTGACGAACGAAATGTGGACAATTGAGTACTATTAGTATGTACTAAGAACGCATGCCTACCTGCTAGCTTGCTTAGACGGCCAATTATCAGGTATCAGGTAATCAAGGTACATAAAGTTATTACTTACCTCACGTAAATTCTACAAAATACGTAAAAATCAGCTTTGAGAATTTACGTGAGATAAGTAATAATTTTATGTACCTTGATTACCTGATACCTGAAAATTGGCCGTCTAAGAAAGCTAGCAGGTAGGCATGCGTTCTTAGTACATACTAACAGTACTCAATCGTCCACATTTCGTTCGTCAGAAAATACGTGATGTCTGGCGGTCCTGGGATCTTACTCTATACGGATTTTAAAGAAGTTTTACAGTAAACCAAAAAACCTGACAAAAACTAAAAACCTGAAATAACGCGGGCGGAACCGCGGAGGACGGCTAGTGGTAAATAAAATGCAGTCTGTATAAAATAATAATTTATTTATTATTCACTGTTATAACTTGACTCTTGATTTGAACTCGTATCCATATCGGAATCGGAATCTTTTCCAACTAACCGCGATGATTAATTATTGGCCCTAATTCGGTCGATCCGGATATATTTATTCCAGCCCTCTGTTATAGTTTTTTGAGTTTTTTCTATTACTTTTTTCCAATTTTCTGCCGTTACATGCGATTACAAGATGGCCGCTCCGATTTTGTCGATTAGTGTGTCGTCGAGTAGTGTCAATCTCTATTGGCAGAAGTTCCGTTTAACGCATTACACATTTTTAAGTTCTATACTTTTTTATTTTATTTGCTTAATTTATTAACAGTTAAATATAACCACAATAATTTACTTATTAATTTACGAAAGACAATATTTTTTTTATCATTTCATTTTTATTTTTTTTTCCAGTTTATTTTTCAGTAATCTAAAGTAGTATGCGTGCCACGGAAAAAAATGAACTGTCAGGGAACTCATCATAGGACAAAAAAGGTATAGTCTATTTGAAATAAACGTTTCTGATTTCTGATTTCATCGGATCGGCCTCACTAGGTAATGAGGCCCGCCTGCAACGGCGTGCAGGTACGGATCGGAGTGCATGTAACTTATATCCCGGGGTCCCGACTTATGGTAGAGGAAGCAACTATTGAGTTTTAGTCGGTAGGAGTCAGACATAACTCTGTTCTTCCCAGACGAACGGTATCTAAGATTTGCCAGTGTAAAACAAGAGATAGGTCATGGTATCCGAGGTGGTCGATTGCTTCATTTCTATCGATGTGGAGCTCCACTCCACTAGCTCCATGCCTACTATATCTATGCCGAGTGGCCGCAGAGCCTGTAGCCAGGGGCCCGACTCCCATTCACCCACAGAATGTTTGTGGGCACGCTCAGTAGTATTAGTGGATGTATTATTGAGATTATTCCGTACCAACCAGCAGAGCGGGTCATTCCGCTGTCTCTGGGAAGATGGGTTTTGCGGCAACGCCGTTCACGGCACCGGCAAATTACGGCGAACGCAATTTAGTCACTGATAGAATTAAAATTCTTGTGGTCAACCGTTAAGTACAGTAGACCGAAGACAGGTACGCCGCCGACAGACTTACACTAGAATTTTGCGGATGCCGACTCCTCCAAAGCGAATGGGTAGCGTAGCTTGTTGGCACGCTGTATTTTACAAGGCAACATTTTAGATGGACGTTAGAGTGCAACAAATTTGATCAATTTTGTCCAAGAGTTGTGACTGTTTCTATCAAGGGGAAAAGTAGAGCAAAACAGTTTTACGTTTCGTGACAGTTTCGTGGACAGACGAATTTAAAATGATTTTGGAAAGTCAGTCCGAAGAAATATCGTTAAAACGTTTCATTTTGGCGTCAATGAATAAAGCAAAACTGTCTTACGAAATTGGTGAACCTAGGAAGGAGACGCAGTGACCTTTTTTAAAAATTTTGGTCTCTGGGGTTACTGCATAACCACCTCCTAGTGTTCCATTATTTAAAAATACCACAGAATAAATTTTGTCGATGAACAAAACATTTCACTTATCTGCATGTGCACACACTATCAATAAAAGAATAATGGGTACACAAATGCGAAAATAATAAACCGAAAATATTAAGCAGGATGCACTTCCAAGATTCGACACCTTCGGAAAAATCAGGAATCTAGCTGGGGGTTTAATAATCTACAAAAATACAGAATATTTAATAACTGGATACAAAATCACATTATTTATCACTGCTCACTATTATTTATTGCGCGTATTTGAGTTGCACTGTTGTGAAACGCAGCTTTTCTCTACGCAGCCCTGACCTGACATCTCCGTATATTAGGGAGGCCTAATCGATATTCTTGTTTTACATGTGGCCATCATTGTAAATTATAGGAATAATAATGTAGTCTCCTTATATCAGAAATCAAGTACGGGACACAAAGGAATCCAAATTTAACACAGATGAAAATGAACTAAAACTTCTGAACTATACAGGCTCCAGCAAGGCCATTATCTTTTAAATAAAACGTGGTTATTGGGGTTTCTTCCATTTTCACACTTGGCGAAAATGATTAAACAGAACCTGATTTTTGTGACGGAGAAAAACTGAGAATGGAAAAGCTACGTCGCATATTGCGTACTGCGTTTTAGAAAAAGCAACAAGTACCTAGACTAGAAAATATTAAAATGCACAGTAAAATAACGAAATCCCTGCAAACTATAAACAAACTTACTTACGGTGATGATTCTTGAACTGTACAGTGTCTAATGTGACTGAAGTACTAGGACGATCGAGGCTGAGGGGAGGGGGTCAAATAAGATGATTAAAGCGTGTGTGCTCTTTTAAAATATAAGTTTAGTTTTTTAAGCACTAAATACAAATTGATCTCACAATAAACTTGTTAGTTACTATTAAAGTAAGGTTTTAACTGCGCAGGTTCTTCAGAAAGCAGGCAGTTTCACAGCATATAATGAATGACGTGTATAATTTTCTTCAACTACACAGTACACTCGTATTCTCATTTGGTATTTAGTTTATAATACTATTATGAAACTGTTTTACAATTCACAAGTTTCGAATATTCTATGTCATGAAGTACGCACCCGGCGCGGGTTCATTCAAAAACTCAAAACAATCAGTAGGTATTCACAGAACCAATTTAACACATTTCTATATAAAATTTGATATAATTAAAGTCCTACAAATATTTAGGTACGCAGACTTGATCCAGATATAAAAAGCAGAACCTACTTAAATATATTAGAGAGAAACAATTGTTTCTGTACAAGTAAACTTTATTCTCTTTATTTGTCTAGTACCCATAACACAAGATCTGCTTAGCTTGGGACTAGACGGCGCTGTGTGATAGTTGTGGAATATTATTTTTATTATTATTCCATTTATTTATTATTATATACATATTTATCATATTTTTTAATATTTCTTCAAAAAATAACATTAAAAAAAAACATTTAAAAATATAAAAATAGTAGCTCACCGGCATCGGGAACAGGGTCCAGGCTGCCGGCGGTCAGGGCTCCTGAGAGAGCAACCTCCGGACAATACGCGCCGTGTCTAGGAGTACTGCCTTCTGGATCAAGCCCTTGATCCAACTGCCTAACGAGAGCCTCCGCAGATGTTGGTCGAGGCTCTTGGCTATTAAGCCATTGGCCGTCACGACTATCGGCACAATGATTGCTCTATTCACTTCCCACATGTCGACAACCTCGCGAGCCAAGTCAAGATATTTAGTGTGTTTATCTTTCTCAGCTTTCACGAGGTTCTCGTCATGAGGGACCGCTATATCAACAATCATTATGTGACGCTCTAGTCGATCTATCACCACTATGTCAGGCTTATTGGCAACAATAGTCCTGTCAGTGATGATAGATCGGTCCCAATACAATGTGACGCTGCCATTCTCGAGAACTGGGTCGGGCACATACCTATAGTACGGTACTTCTGATTCAACAAGATTGTATTTAAGAGCAAGTTGCTGATGGATAATCCTGGCTACAAGGTTGTGTCTGTGCAAATAGTCTCCGTTAGCTAAATGAGAACACCAAGAAATAATGTGTCGGATTGATTCTCCGGGCCGGTGGCATGCCCGACAGATGTCAACCGTACCGTCCTTCACAATATATTTCCGGTAGTTGTTTGTCATCATAACTTCATCCATAATTGCAAAGACAAAACCTTCGGTTTCTCCAAAGAGATCACTAAAGCGTAGCCAGGATACAGACGCTAAAAGATCTACATCGGGCCCATGTAAGGCCCGGTAAAAGCGCCCGTGAAGCTCCTTGCCCTTCCATACTTCCTTGCGTTCATTAGTTTCCATTACTATAGGTTTGCGCCAGTTCTCGTTGGCCAAGGAGAGCGGGGTGAGGCCTTTGTCCACCGCCACATCTCGGTGCATCCCCACGTCGGTTTCCAGGAAGTATTTCCTGAGACTGCATACCTCACGGTTGTGCAGGGTCTTGGCATTTAAGAAGCCACGACCCCCACACTTCCGCGGGATATACAGCCTCATCACCGATGATCGTGGGTGATGCATCCGATTTGCGGTAAGCAGAGTGCGAACCCTCCTATCCAGGGCGTCGAGTTCCGTCTGAGTCCATTTGAGTATGCCGAAAGAGTACATCAAAACCGGCATGACCCAACCGTTGAAGGCGCGCACCTTATTATTATTATTATTATCTCCTTTATTTTCCATTATAACATATCATTTACATTTTTAAATATTTCTTAAAAAAATAATTAAAAAAAAAACATTTAAAAATATAAAAAATAGTTGTCCGCCGGTGTCGGGAGCAGGGTCCAAGCTACCGGAGGTTAGGGCTCCAGAGACAGGAACCTCCTCACAATACGAGCCGTATCGAGGAGTACTGCCTTCTGTATCAGGCCCTTGATCCATCCGCGCAACGCCAGCTTCGACAGATGGTCGTCGAAGCTTTTGGCTATAAGGCCATTGTCGCTCACGACAATCGGCACAATGACAGCCGAGTCCACATTCCACAAATCGACAACCTCGTGTGCTAAGTCGAGATATTTGATTTTTTTCTCTTTCTCAGCTTTCACGAGATTCTCGTCATGTGGGATGGTGACATCGACTAACATTGCGCGGCGCGCTAATCGGTCTATCACAACTATATCCGGCTTATTGGCTATAATAGTCCGATCAGTAATGATAGACCGATCCCAGTACAACGTGGCATGGTCATTTTCGAGAACTGGGTCGGGCACATACCTGTAATACGGTACCTCTGATTCCATAAGTTTGTATTTCAAAGCAAGTTGCTGGTGAATAATCCTGGCCACTTGGTTGTGTCTGTGCAAGTACTCGCCGTTAGCCAGACGAGAACAACCAGAGATAATGTGTCTAATGGACTCTCCAGGTCGATGGCATGCCCGACACACGTCCACCGTCCCATCCTTCATTATATATCTCTTATTTCTTTATTATTATTATTATTATTCTAGTT
This sequence comes from Mythimna ferrago, assembly GCA_910589285.2. NCBI lineage: Eukaryota > Metazoa > Arthropoda > Insecta > Lepidoptera > Noctuidae > Mythimna > Mythimna ferrago. The sequence continues at coordinate 10,652,027 of OU342673.1, read as the reverse complement.
AAAAATATTGTTTTTCTTCTATATCTATATGCTTCGCCCTTTCGTGCCCTTTCTCGTGATCCCAGCGACGTCTTGTGTCATGCTTATCCCAAACATTTAAATTACAAAACAAATTCACAATAAAAACTTTTTACAAAAAAAAAAAAATCAACCGACTTCAATGTAAAAAAACAATGAAAAGTACAAAATAACTACAAAATAATTTCGGTAGTCGGTGTTTCTATAATAGATAGTTTTATCTCTTCGTTATTTAACGAAGAGACAAAGATCTTTATTTTTAAATGTTTAGTTATGGTACCACCACCCCTCAGCCAAACTTAATACCTTATAGCCAGAGTGCATTTACCTTCCGGCTTCATCACCAGATCGGTTCGATACACCCCCCCACCCCTCTTTTCTTTCAGTCAGTCATCGCCTACACGTATGAACCGACCAATTTTACTTGTTACGACAATTCTGCTGTGATCCTATGAGGAGTTCTGCTCCATATCTTCGAAGTTCATGATCAGATCATATCAAAATTTCTATGGGATCAACTTGGAAGCATAACCTTTCAACTAAAAATTTTCAAGTTCGGTGCACAATTGACTGAGATATCGGTGAACATACCTACATAAAAAAAAAACATACATTCAGCCGAACATAGAACCTCCTCCTTTTCGAAGTCGGTTAAAAAAACACAAAAACCAAACTTCTAACACCAAAAGTTTTAAATTAAAAGGTAGTTATTTTAGTCAGATAAATGAACTGCAGACGCACCGCACTCTAGTCGATAAAAATGCACCATACCGCCGCCACAATTGCGTGTAGTCATTCTAAACAGTTACATAAAAGATCGTTTCCCTTTCGCAAGATTTAATTCACGGTAGAGGAACCAGACGTCGGTCGTGTGAAAAATTAAAAAATCAAAGCAAAATAAATATTATTAAAATAATTAAATTGAATTGTATCGAGAGGTTGCAGTATGAAGGTGACGGCCGGGCGCTGTCCTCTCCAACATACCGCCATGGCGTATTATTTGAATGTACCTAATAATTTGACCCTTTCTTACCGTGTCAGTGTCTGATATCTCATGATACTCATGCACCTCGTCTGTCTTGGGCACGGCGCCGTTGTCCCCCTTGTGCGACCTGCCGAGCGTGGCGCTGCGTACCTAAGAGTAATAGTACATTGTTACACCAGGGGTAAAAGTAACTCATTTCGTCCCGAGAAGGAGTTGGCGGCCGAGCGGAGCGAGGTCGCTAATTCGAGGGGTTAAATGGGTTATTTTCACCCCGAGGTAAACACTGTGCTTTTCATTACGAATACGAGGAAACTAAAAAAAAAAAAAAAGTTTGTAAAACCTGAGTCGTCGTACCTATGATTTTAAGTAGGTATCTTTCTTCTGATTTAGGCGGTAATAGGTATTCCCCTACTGCTTTAGCCTCTTCTCTTATGAAATTAGGCGTTAAATCACTATTTTAATCTGATAAACATAACGTGTTAATACAAATTTATGTTGTACGGAAATGTAAACAAAACTCGAAAAAACCAACTGATTGCCACTTTCCCGCCATTTTGTTTTTTTTTTCTGTGGCCGGCCAGCTATTCAGCCTCATTAATGAAAAATTAGGAATTAATTGTAATCTTTAAAAATAATAGTAGTTTATGTGACTAGGGGATAAAGCAGTGTCTTTAAGTCGCGGGCGGCATGTTGAATTCCGAACGAAACGAAGGTTGCTGATTTTAATCCCGAACGATAGTGAGGGATTTATAAAATTAACTCCCGAGCATTGCGAGGGAGTTAATAAAGAAACCTGAGTGAAGTGAGGAATTTAAGCCGCCCAAGACAAAGACAGCTTTATCCCCGTGTTGCATACTTTACTTTTTACACCATCTGTGAGATAATTAAAAGACAATTTGGTCGACCAAATCATATAATATATTAATTCTAATATATTAGAGAAATATAAGTATTATATTTACAAGTTCATCAAACAAACAAAATTCACTACTCCAAGATTCTATAGTTTCAATTTTCTATAATGCTCCCGTGTCGTCAGTACGCACGTTTTATTCTCTTTTCTTTTTTTTTGTTAGTGGCCAGTTTGAGTCATAGTGATTACATACTCTTTGGTTTGAATTTCGAGTCAACTTGTTCGATGCGCCTACATTTTAATTCACAATGTTGACGATTCTTGATGCTCCAAATTCAAATCTCATTATTCCCTAGGGATCGGCCATACTGCATTATCTCCCAAGGCATATAATGACTTGCTTTAAGTGAGGTTTGTATGACGTGTAAAACGACATTATCGAGCAGGTGGTGTAAAAAGTATTTTTTACACCACCTGCTCGATAATCACTATGATTCAAACTGGCCACTAACAAAAAAAAGAAAATAGAATAAAACGTGCGCACTGACGACACGGGAGCATTATAGAAAATTGAAACTATAAAATCTTGGAGTAGTGAATTTTGTTTGTTTGATGAACTTGTAAATATAATACTTATATTTCTCTAATATATGATTTGGTCGACCAAATTGTCTTTTAATTATCTCACAGATGGTGTAAAAAGTAGAGTATGCAACACGGGGATAAAGCTGTCTTTGTCTTGGGCGGCTTAAATTCCTCATTTCACTCAGGTTTCTTTATTAACTCCCTCGCAATGCTCGGGAGTTAATTTTATAAATCCCTCACTATCGTTCGGGATTCAACATGCCGCCCGCGACTTAAAGACACTGCTTTATCCCCTAGTCACATAAACTACTATTAAAGAAAAAGTTGAACAAATAAATCATTTTAAATATAACTTTATTTAGTTAATACTTATCTTTAAGTTATTTCAATTTTATATCGCGCTATGATGGAAATTTGGAACATGGTTCAATAGAAACGTGAAGATGGAACTAGTTTTTTTTTAACAATTTGACAGCTGTCAGTTGTAAAGTAAAACTCCCTAGGGATGAAAAGTATCACAAAAGTTAACTAGTTTTACAGTTATTTTCTTCACAAGTGTTTTGAAAAACGTCGTATGATACACGTGAGTAATTCATGATTACCGTTCTCGGCTCTCTTATGACAATCGCCATGGCTCGGGTCTTAATACCGCCTCGACGGTAATCACTAACATTACACACTTATAATGTACTATTACATAATTTCGAACTTTAAATTTTTTCGTGATAATTTTGTTTCAGAATGAAAATTGTTTATATACAAATAATACTACGGTAAGTTATCTTATTGGAGTAACGTAGTTGATATTTTATATGGTTTGCAAGTGGTTGGTAAATTAAAATATAAGAGAGTCTGTTAGACGTTTGCTTACATTTGTTTTTAATAATTAATCGATACTATAATTTAAATTAATTATTAATAAAATTAATAATATAATCCATAATTAATAAATACTAAATGCGAAAGTCTATCTTTTGTAAAAATCACTGTTTACCTTACTAAAAATACTTTTGCTGGTCGTTGGCTCCGACAATGTCCTCTGGTTATTCCTCCTCAAACTCCTTGTATGGTTGTTGTCACCTTATAACAAAAAGAAAACACAACTACGTCAAGTTAGAAGGTCAGGAAAAAAAAAGTTGAATAAATGCAGTAACAGTAAGGACTACCATATTTGTGTCGCGTATTGTTTAAACTAAGCCATGACCTCAGATGTCATAAGTTTTGTGAGTCAAGTTACGTCGGCATTCGTCAGCCGGCTGTAATAGAACACGGTATTATCTTCACAAAAGACGTATTATACTTCACACCACTATTGCACCGTCGATCTTGTCGGTTGTTGTGAATACTGATTTAAAAGAGTCGGTTTGAATTACAGGAAACTGTATCTAGAATTATAAGCTAGGTTTCAACATAGACACAATGGCGTATAAACCATAATTTTCCTAACCTTGCTATTGATTAGCAGGGTTAAGAAAATTACTGTTTAATCATTCATTTTCCTTCTTTTCTAATTAATTATTTTTTAGTAAGTACAATAACGCCCACGTGGTCCACGTGGAGGATTTTGGCCCATTCCCTCTCCTAAAATGGAGGTCTAAGTCCCAGCAGTGGGAACATTAAAAGGCTGATTATGCTTATGCTTTATGTTGAAGTAGGTACAATGATATTATTGTTTACGGAAAATTATCTCAAGTTAAAATTAATGATGATCATTAAAAGGCTTACTTGACACGTTAGTCACCAAAACATCGATCACTTTATTTAGAATATAATAGCATAGCATAATCAGCTTTTCAATGTTCCCACTGCTGGTACTCAGGCCTCCTCTCTAGGAGATGGAATGGGCCGTAATCCACCACGCGGGCCCATTGCGAGTTGGTGAATGGACATACCAGTTTCCTCACGATGTTTTCCTTCACCGTTTTGAGAGCAGTGGTGATGAAATAAATTACAAAAGTCGGGGCCGTTACCACTCGGTCACCACTGCTGTCTTATTTAGAATATCTTTGCTTTATTAGTGATCGATACGGCAAAAGGAAAATTTTAAAATATTCAAACATCTTTACCCAGTTTCTTGTTTATTACGTAGAGCTTGAGCATAAAAAAGCAACCTTCTGATATATGAATATGTTACTTTTATATAACTAAAAACCTAATTAAAAAAAGATACGGCCGTGTATGACAAAAAACTTATATTTCGACTATCTCAAGGGAATCAAAATTCATAGGGTAGGTGGTATTTCCCGTTGACCCAGAGTATTGAAATTTGACATAAAGCGCAGGTGTAGCAAGAAATCTAAAAATAATAAATTTGTTGTTACGTCACAAAAAATAATATATTTTTTCGCGATTCGGATAAATCTACGAGACTCCATTCGGTTTTGAACTATTTACATAAGTAAGTAAGTTTGTAGTTTACTTTGTTTTTTGAACTTTTAATAGTCTAGTCAAATTAGCAAAAAGATTGGACTTAATTCGTGTAGTTGTAATTTTTTGTGGAATTATTAGAAGACATGAATATAAGTCTTCTCTGAGTTTGCACCATTCCTGTTATGTACGGAACATCGTTTAATATTAGGTCTTAACATTAAAGTCCCAAAATTTAAAAATTATCATAAGTATTTAGTAAGTAGTAAGTTTAGATATATGTAGATACCCCTTTGGTGTATAATTACTTTTCACGAAAAAAGTGTGAGGTGAATGAAACACTAATAAATCATTATTTTTAATTTGCGGCTCAACGGAAATTTAGCCAGTTGGTGCAAACTCATAATAAGCTTTTTAAAGCATCCTATACACCCAGTTATTTTTGCACCCTTTTGCACCCCTAGGAAAACAGCATTTTACAATATTTGTAGATTGAACTTCAGGGCAAATTAGTGTAGTCATGGATTTTTTAATATATAATGTATTCTATACATAAAACATTCGCACATAATAAAAATAAGAAAAACATAACTGGAAGTTTATGTATAGTTAACGTGAATACATACTGCGCCTCGTGGCGTTCGGAGGGCGAACGCGGGGACGTGCGGCGCGCGTTCGGCGGGTCGAGAGTAAGTAAGTGCGTGCATGTACATGCGTTTAGATCATTTTTGTGGCAAGAAGCGATCCCTGCGCTATACAAATTAATAACTATAATTTCCTCTATTTTATTAGCTGTGTTGTGAAAAATGGATTATGAAGTGTATTGCATTGTTTGTCGTGACCTCCCGACCTGCCCCTGTATTAAGTATTTATTTAACAAGAAATTATGATAACCATATCAATTCTCTGTCGATCTTTATTTCTTTCTGTACCTCAAAAGGAAAAAACGGAATCCTTATAGAATCACTTTGTTGTTCGTCCGTCTGTCTGTCAAGTCCCTTTATCTCGGGAACAAGTGCAAGCATCAAGTTGAAATTTAAAACAAATACTCAAGACTGCGGTCCCTTAAAGCTGTGTAAAAATAAAAACTTCTAAGTTAACGAATAAAAAAGATAACGGCATTTACGTCGCAAAAAAATGTATATTTCGACACTCAAAGGAATCATAAAGGTACTTCCCGTTGACCTAGAACCCTGAAATTTGGCATGAAGCAAGTCTTATAGCATAAGTATAGGAATAATTGCCGCTGGCTAAAGCTAGGTATTTATTTTATTTAAGTTAGTTGATACGAAACCCTCAGTGTGCGAGTCCGACTCGCCCTTACCCGGTTTCTTTTTGAGGCGCATACTTAAAGCTCCACATTTTTATACTAATATTTTTTTGTTCCTGAGGTAGGTTGATGTGTCACATGTGTTGACCTGATGACGTAGGATAATCAGCGCTGTCACACGGTTTATAGTTTTATAGACAACCGAAATATAAGTAATTTATTTGAAACTACCTGTGCCAGCGACATCGTTCGCGTGGACTACAGGATTTTGAATTTATTTTTTCTAAAATAAAAGTAGCCTATATTACTCTTTATTACATCAGCTACTTGCCAAGTCCCGTCAAAATCAGTCCAGCCATATCAGAGATTAGCCCGGACAAACAGATAGAGAGACAGACAAAAATTGCAAAAAATGTTATTTTGGTGTATGAAGAGATTTTCCAAGCGTGATCTTGGTGACAGTCGGCAGAAAATGCTGTAGTCTTCTCAACGAACCAGGAGATCAGATGCGAATAACTTGCGACTAACTTCCTGCAGCTGGGCAGTCCAAGAGAAATTCTTGTCGATGAATATCCCCAAGTTCTTGATTTTCTCACTAAAGTGAATTACTGAGCTGTCAAAAGAAACTTGTGGAAGAATTGTCCAGTCGATCTTTGAGACCATTCTAGAACTGCCCACTACTATAACCTGCGTCTTCACAGGGTTCACCGTAAGTTCGTACCTCTAGCTCCAGTCGCATAAGTATACGAGCCAGATCAAGATTAATGGTTGTGATAGCCTCAGACAATTTCCCAAGAGAAGATCGTTTGCATAAAGGTGGTAGGAAGAAATTAATTCGTTGGAGAAAGAGATAATAAAAACTGCGAAAAGTAATGATGATAAAAATGCATGCAATCTATGCATTTGTTAAAGCATTTTACTATAATTGCACGTTGTAACCTTTTGTCCAATCTTATTGCACGCATGGAGGAAGGAGTATGAGATTTGGCATAGCGTATGTTTATAAACAAGGAGTTTCTACACAATCGGCAAAGGACGGACACATCGTCGCAGATTCCGGCTCAGAAAGGAATGGCGAGATGACCTGGACACTCTAAGTTTTAGTCAATTAAAAATGTATTGGTAAGTTCAAAATGCGATTTCTTTATTGCGTGACCGCTACAAGTAATACTGGTGAACCATATCTTTAACCCGATCCGTAATAACGATAAAACCCCAATAGCCGGGCGCTGCATGCATGTGCGCGCTCCCCGTACCAAAAGGATTTATCTCAATTAAATACTAAACTGCATGGGCTCTTTTAATCCTACAACAAAGTGAATATTTTCATTTTAACCCTTATGAATGCAGATTAGCAGATTTTACTTACGAACTATCATGTACGATGTTTTGTATACATGCAAAATTATTCACAATGTCCCCAATTTTTAATAATTCAAGTTTATGTTTCGTGTATTTGGTACTGTACTTTGACTGAACGATCACAAATTTTCTGTTTTCAGATTTATTCCTATATCTATACTATATGACTTTGCTTTATGCTAAACAGGAATCTGGGCCAATATTAAATATTTGAGAATGTCGAAATATACCTACGTTTTCTTGCAACATAAACGCTCGTATCTTTGTTTTTCGTTAACTTAGAAGTTGGATTTTTCCACAGCTTCGGGACCGCAGACTTGTGTATATGGTTTTAATTTCAACTTGATACCTCCACGCGTTCCTGAGATAAAGGGTCTTGACAGACAGACGGACGGACAACAAAGTGATCCTATAAGGGATCCGTGTTTTCATTTTGAGGTACGGAACCCTAAAAAATAGAAAGTCACTTTGGCAATAGGCAATGACCGCACAGATCAAAAGGGTTAGACTTTTGATCTATGCGGTCATTGCCCATATTCAGGACGCTAAAAGTCTATACATACATGATAAGTCAACTTCTTCGAAGTCAGGTCTGTTGTCAGGTTTGTTTGAAGCCAGCATGGGGTATGGAGTGGTACCCGAAGCACCTGTGAGGTGCGAAGGCGAGTTCGGGTTGATGAGAGGCACCTGTTCCAGGTCTTCGGAGGGTTTGTACGGCGTCACGATCTGGCGAGGCGGCTGTAGGGAGAATATTAAGTTTATATTAAGGATAGATGTAGTACACTATACAGGCTGAAATATAAACAACGAAATTTCAAAAAAAAAGATCTTTGTACTCATAATTCTGTAAGACTTTCCTTACCTTGGATCAACGCTAAGAATAGAATAGAATAAACTTTACTGTACACCAAAAAGTAACATAGCTTGTACATAAACTTAAATCTATGGGTACAATGGCGGTCTTATCGCTAACAGCGATATCTTCCAGACAACCTCAGGATGGATTGAAACGACTAAAAATTTCAAACACTAGTTAAGCATTTATAAGAAATAATTACGTACCTATATAAAACACAATACATAATTTTGAAATAATTTATATATGTTATGGACCGGGTGATTAATGCGGGCATTATAAATAATGTTCGAGCATTATGAATAATGTCTAGCTCTATTGGACCAAGTGATTAATTACTATCTTAACTTCAATATTTATCACATTGCGCGGTCATTATTATATTGCTACATGACAATTGGGCAATTTGATAATAAAGCTAAAGACGCGGTGCGAGGGCGGGGAGGGAAGCACGCAGGGTGTGACGGTTGCATATTAGAAAATCAAAACTTTCCTGAGCAAATTTCAAAAGAACAACGTACAAATCAACAAAGTTTAAAATAACATGGTCATTTGATCAAAAGTTCAGCTGACCAAAGTCTAGAATATCAATGTTTAAATTATTTATTGACCAAATCGTTCAAAGGTCAAAATGGATTACTGGATAAATTATTAATTATCAAATGGATTAACTAAAAAGGTAAAAATCTCGAATGGACGAAACAACTTGGACGTAGCGGTTGGCCACAGTTCTAACCTAACCTAACCTATTTTACCCACTTCAAAGTGCAATCAAAATACAATCACATTTTTACGAGAGATTGTAGGTATTTACGTTATTTCGAACTGGCAGAGTTTTAAGGTAGATAATAGGCTCCTTGATATAATTAATCCAAATAAGAGAGTCTGATTATTTTAATGGTTTAATATTTAGTTAATTTTAAGTTAAATGACAATACCAATAAAAAAATGGTAATTAAATATGTTTGTATTACTCTGCCCAAAAGGTGATGAGCCGTATGTATAATGCCCGGTCAATTTGATTATTTGAATAATTATTATCAAATCGCACTCTCATATTGGGCATTTTTCATAATGACCGGGCCTTATGTATAATGTCTGATTTATCATTTGGTCCATAACATATACATTCAGTCAAAAAAGTATCGGGAATGGATGAAATGTTTATGCTTCCAAATTCAAATTTTACATTTTTTTGTTGTTGCTAGATTGGGACAACTGTTTTCCATTTTGGCGCGGAGTTTGAGTTGCATCTGTTATTTATATTAAATAGCTTTTACCCGCGCGGCTTCGCTCCCGCTCTTCCCTACTTCAGCCTACTATACCCTACTCTACCCTACTCTACCCTACCCTACTCTACTCTAGCCTACTCTACCCTACTCTACTCTACCCTACCCTACTCTACTCTACCCTACTCTACCCTACTCTACCCTACCCTACTCTACTCTACCCTACCCTACTCTACTCTACCTTACTCTACCTTACACTACCCTACACTACCCTACTCTACCCTACACTACCCTAATTTTCATTTTTTTTTCATAAGAACCTTCTCCTCAAAATAACGAACACAACAAAAAAAAAAATTAGCGAAATCGGTCCAGGCGTTGTTGAGTTATGCGCTTACCAACACATTTTGCGATTCATTTTTATATTATAGATAGAAGATAGATACAGTGCTGTTTTTATTTATATCGTATCTAGTGTGTATTGCGAATTTCATAATGGACAAAAACATCGAACAAAGAGTTTGTCTTAAATTTTGCATCGCCAATGGAATTTCGTGTTCGAAGTCACTGAAAATGTTACAGAAGGCTTACGGTGAATCAACTTTATCAAAAACACTTGCTTATGAGTGGTACAAAGCATTCAAAAGCGGTCGAGATGTGATGGAAGATTTGCCTCGCTCTGGTAGGCCATCAACCTCTGCAACTGAAGTTAACATCGCAAAAGTGAAGGAAATAGTGACTGAAAATCCTTATTCAAGTTTGAGAGAGATAGCCGCCGAACTTTCTGTATCTCACGAGTCGATCCGTACCATTTTAACTAATCATTTGAGTATGAAACATGTTGCCGCTCGGCTAGTCCCAAAAGACCTGAATTTTCTCCAAAAACTCAATCGCATGAGAGTCGCTGAGGACATGCTAGAACGAGTCAATTCCGACCCAACATTCATGAAACGCATTGTTACTGGCGACGAGACGTAGGTTTACAAGTTTGACATGCAAACAAGTCAACAAGTTTCGAAGTGGCGCCTTCCAACTGAACCAAAACCGAAAAAAACCACGCCAAAAACGATCAAAAGCCAAAGTCACGTTGACTGTTTTCTTTGACTATCGCGGTATTGTGCACTCGGAATTCTTACCGGAAGGTCAAGCGGTAAATAAAGAATATTATTTGAGCGTTATGCGGCATTTAAGAGAGCAAATTTGACGAAAAAGGCCAGTTTCTGGAAAGAAAGTTCTTGGATTTTGCACCACGATAATGCGCCTTCGCACAAAGAATTTTTGACCAAACACTCAACAAATACCATCGAGCAGCCACCATATTCACCAGATATGGCTCCAGCCGACTTCTATCTTTTTCCTAAACTCAAATTACCACTTCGTGGCACCCTTTTTTAATCTGTAGAAGACATAAAGGAGAATTCGCGGCGAGAACTGAACTCAATTTCGGAAACAGCGTTTAAAAAATGTTTTGATGATTGGATTATTCTTTGGCGTAAGTGTATCGTTTCTGAAGGGCAAATAGTTTCATCACAATGACGAATAGAATCAATTGAACCACTTTTTATTAGAGGTCAATTTTTCAAAAATTTTCCTAAAAACTTGTCTATCTATGAATATATCTATTTATGAATAGATCAATCCATCACTTGCGCAAACCCGCCAAAATAGGTAAATAAACACAAATGGTTGTCGTCCAATTTAAATATTCTCGTATGCGGGATAATAATACTTTTTTCGACACACTTGCTCAGAAAGTGATTATAATTGCACTACACTTAGGTATATAATGTAGCTTGTAACCAAACTGTGACTTCTTGATTACCATTATGCACAAGTGTGATAATGTAGTGATAACCTTTTTTGTTAAACCTGTGTTCTCAAACCAAACATTGAATTCGAAAAAAAATACATTAGGTATTGGTTCAATAGTACAAATTAGTGTCTTGCTTGCTTATTTTATGCTTATTTGTGTATAAATAAACTATTTTAACTTTTACATATTTAATAAATAAAACCTTTCATAAAATAAAAATATTTTTTTCTGATTATAAACATAAGCAACTTCATTCTTATTTTTTTTTTTTGCTATGGCCGCCATTTTTGATGCGCGCGCATAAGAAGAAAAAACAATTTTTTGCCGCCATACTACAAAAAAAAAAACAGTTTTGTAGCAATAAGCAATAATTAATTAATTTGTAAAAATTTTCTTCTCAACTGTGTCGAAAAACGTCGTATGATACACGTGAATATTGGCGAACACCGTCCTCGGCTCTCTTAAGATCCTCGCCTTCGGCTCGGATCTAATTACCGCCTCAGCGGTAATCACCAACATTATACACTTGTATCATAATGTACTATTATTTCAATGTACCTACGAATCTTAAACAAACTAACACAGCACATAAAACCTTCACATTTTTTTAAATATTTTTTTTCTCTAAGATTTAAGGGGCCGGCGGAGGATGAATTTCCATAGAAACGTAATACCACGCTCATTTGCAGTTGGAGCATATATCCAACATATTATGATGATATTCGGTTAAAGACAATATTTATCTAGGTTCCTACGTCGAGAATATTAGAAATATTGTTATTTTTAATACAAGAAAAGCCAAATGGCATGTTTTGCCATTTACGCTATAAAAAAGTGCAAAATACAATTTGCTTAAATTTCTTTTTGTTTTTTTAAAAAAGAAAGACGTAGGAACCTAGATAAATATTGTTTATAACCAAATATCATCATAATATGTTGTAAATATGCTCCAACTGCAAATGAGCGTGGTATTACGTTTGTATGGAAATTCATCCTCCGCCGGCCCCTTAATCAATTGAATTAAAAATCATTTGGGGTGTCCCAGGTTTTGCGCATTTAACTTTACATGTTGTATCCGGGGGCAATTGATTTTTTTTTAACCCTTTGTAAAAAGTGTTCAATGAGTACAATAACCGCTTTTCAGTTAGTGAGTTATTTCTGTTATACAAGGTGTCGTTTTGAAGCTGCAAAATATTTCAGGAGGTAATTATGTTAGTGATTCTCGACTCGAATCAATAATAAAATAAGTAGGTAATTTTTTTTTTTTTTATAACCGCGCTTTTTTTCACACACACAAACACGGAACAATAAAGGGCGTTTTCACACACACTAACTCGCAACGATAGTTTCATAAATAATATATCATCCAATCATCATCCCGCACGCCACACCCTAGCCACACCCCCGCGGCCATCGATCAATCGATTTAGTTTAGTGTAATTAAAAAATTAAATAACAAGTATTACTGATTATTGACCAGGTTTCGTATTTTTACATGATTATTTATGAGTTTTATTACAACCTCCTGAAATATTGTGCAGTTTTAAAACTGCACCTTGTATCTTGTATAATAGACGCTGTAAACATACGCACACGCAAACGCACGGATACATCTTTTTACCAAGGGGGTAGGCAAAAACTTCAGAAGGCTACCTACTACGATCCTTACAATAGACCTTTTGCTTGGCTTACGTTCAGACTAGACTCCTAATAACCTAATAAGTACTTAAAGCATATATATAGAAGGACGTACAAGAAACTTCATGAACACTACATGAAGTTTGCTTGAAATACATGAGTACTTCTAGCAAGGAGTAGTAAACAAAGACGCGGGTGAAACCGCGGGGGACAGCCAGTAATACATCTTAGGCTGCAGAATGTTTTTGGGTATCAAAATTAGGTTAACGTAAATATAGTTTTGGTTATTCGAACATTTTAATTTTTTTCACGTCAAATATTTTCTTCGACTTCGGATATCGTAATGATAGGTGTAGCAAGTAAGAGTATTTCCAATGCATTTTACGCATGCTTTTTTTACGCGGAAAATCATTAAATGATTCCTCCCGCTCTGGGTGGAGCAAGAGGGAGCGTCAGACTTTTACTTACCGGTTACAAATCCAGGTTCTCTTACACAACCGAGAATTTCCTGGAAAATTCAATAACATTTCGATGAAACTAGCACTAGCACGCAGGTAGACCACGTCGTGAAGTGTCACGTAGGATACTTCTAATTCCGCAAGTAAGTACCCTTGGGATAATTTTCTACAATCAAAAAATATTTGAAGTCAAAGAAAATATTTGACGTGGATGTAAATGTTTAAATAACCAGAAATGACTCTTAGTGTTTCCTCTACAACATAAGGGTGTTTAAGTCAACAGTTACATAGTTCAGCTTGTGGTTCAACCGAAATTTGATTGACACCGGCCGTCAATCTGCAATTACGTAACAGTGTACGGGGCTGCGCGAAAAACAGAGTTATGTCTTCTGGCGCTATTGCAACGTCTTGGAAAAGTAGCCAAGTGTGTAGTGTAGCTAGGGTTTGGGAATTCCCGACAATTTCAAAGTCCCGGGACACGAGACAGCCTACACATTAATTAGACATCTTTACTGATTTAATACGCTTTTAAAAAAATCAGAGTTTCAACAGTTGGAGTAATGCCAACGGACGAGGAGAACGCTCTCTCATTTTCAACAGATGTCAGTGTAATTGTGTTTAAGGTCTTAAGTTAACTTTACACAACATTATTTTTAGTATATGCGAAACCTGTATTTAGTTTATTCGGAATCAGTAACTAAATGGATTCCAATAGTTTTTACACCATGTTATATTTTTTCCCAAAAATATTTAAAAAGGTCTCAAGTTGGTCACCACCGACACTAAGTACATCACAAATCACGACAGGTCATAGCGGGCACTAAGCGATAGCAATAAGCTGGGTGCAAGTTCAAAATACAAGTAACGATTCAGTCGCATGGATGACCCAGTGACTATGAATTTTTGATCACATATCAAGCTTATAACTTTGTATTTCTTCATGATACAGTTATGAAATTTTCTACATAGATTCTTTACATAAAAATACTAGACACGTGTTTCGGGTTTCGCATTTACTAAAATGAATGTTGTTCCGGAGTTTTTGAACGTTTCTCGTAACAATTTCGACAACCTTGTCTCGTCTCGAGTCTCGACACGTAATTCCCGGGACTCGAGACAACCAAAATTACAAAAAATCCCGGGACTTCGAGACACGAGTCGTCCTGGGACCCAAACCCTAAGTGTAGCCCAATAAGGGATTACTTTTCACCGGTATGTCTAAAAACCTTTAAATACAAATAATATTTATCATTATTACAGTAGTAATATTATATGTGTGTATTAAAACGATAAAATCGAAACAAAATGCAAAATTAAACACTGTTTGCAATAAATGGGTACCATTGTGTAAGTTAATTTTAAAATAAGTAAATAAGTTTGTTTTTTGTTTACTACTCGTATAGGCAGTTAGTTTTTTTTATTAATTGTAGGTTATGAATTTAGTTTCCAAGTCCATATGGAAACACACATTTTTTTACTTTATTTGTAGGTTTCTGACAGAATCAAATGTGAGAAAAATATGGAAACAGGCCACTGGTAGAAGTGAATGAATACCTAAAAAAAACAGGAAATAGATATTTCAAATCTTGTCCACACAAAACTTCTATCATTCAGTTGGTTCAGTAAGTAATAAGTAAAGTTTTTGATGTGGGTAACATTTCTAGTTATAGTCTACACTAATATTATAAAGAGAGAAAAATTGTATTTTTGTGTGTGAGTGTTTGTAATGAATAAACTCAAAAACTACTGTGCCGCTTTCAAAAATTCTTTCACCATTTGAAAGCTACATTTACCCTGAGTAACATAGGCTATATTTATTGCCCTTGCGAAGCCGGAACGGGCCGCTAGTTATTATATATTTTTGTTATTTTATAGTCTAGGGAAGATTTATACAATATTAAAATGAAGTATATATAGTTCGTCATTAGTGAATATTGTTGCCCATATTTACTGGATTTATACATTTCAAATTAAATAGAGTTGCAAAATGACACTTGTCTCATTACTCCTTTATACTTTTCTAATTACTGGCAAAATTAGTTGTAGTGTTTTTTTTTACAGTCATCATTAGCATTTACTAGCAAAACTGTATAACTTGTTACTTTTGTTTTTAAATATACCATTGTATAATGTAAAACCATTTTTTTTTTAAACTTCATAAACCATAGATTAACCTTCACAATAGAAAGACAATGAGAGAGCGAACGCCTTCGTTCGCTTGGGGTTTAATGAATTAATTTATTTTATTAGGTTACAACTTGTTTGACATAAACGAGCATGGCAATAGAGAGTTTGATAAGCTCACACAAATGTCTAGCTGATGGTGGCGTGTGTGATGAATTATTAAATTTCCTTCAAAATGGTTGAGCTGACTGGGCCTGATACATGCGTCAAGCTCGGGAAGGGGCACCGATAGATATAGAACTAGCCGTATCTCAACTACCAGTGGCTTATTTCAACTTTTTTTTTTTCATTATTTATTTACATTGTGCTCACATTGAAGCCACAAGAGATATAAACAAGACTTTTTTAACTCATCATGTAAAACAGTGGAGTTTCTTGCACGTTCTTCTTCACAGAGATCTAAGTTTTGGAATGTGTACTTTGCGTCACTTTTTTGACTGACCAGCTGATTGCAGCGCTTATTAAGGACTGGTATGATAACACAAACCTACAATAGAATGCCAGACTAACTTGCAGGGAGCGTACTACAATGAATGGAAACTGTCACAAAATACTAGTGATATTCGTCCAACTTATTACATAGGTACCTTTTTTTATAAATTTTGTGTGATTTTACCTTTAAATTTGTTGCATTTATTATCTCAATCAAGAAAGTCTATATATTATAAAGAATACCAGTCAGACCTTTTTTTTTTTTTTTTTTTTTTTCCGATGGGAAAAATCATCTTATGACAACCCCCGCCCTTGGGCGGAGCGGGAGATAGTGTCAGACTCTTACTGACTAAAAAACCCATCCCGTTCCTTCAAGCCTTCATACCGGGGCTCGAGCGCCCTTTCGGATTACCCTGGCCCCAGTAGGCTTCGACCCGGCTGGGCCCCTGCTGTTGCTGACAACTCCTTGAGGCGCGCGGGAACAGCGCGCGCCGTCGACGACTTGGGCTTGGTCCGGACGGTTATCGGACGGCCGGACAGCGAGCTACCCATTGCTCACTGTCCGCAAGCCCGCGCCTACGGTGGCTGGAAATCGGGATCGGAATCCCGGCGGCGGCGGCGAGACCGCCGTTGCCTGATGCGGTCGGCCTCCTCCTTAGCGAGCATTACTGCTTCGCAGAAGTCGGCGACCGCCTGCCACTCCTCCTCGCTCCGGACCATGGCCTCGACCAAGGCCCGGCGCGAGAGGTCTCCGCCGCCGATCACCCCCACGAGGGCACGGCGATGCTCCGCCCAAGCAGGGCACACCGCGATTGTGTGCTCCACCGTGTCCTCCGGGCGTTCCGCACAGTGGCGACACCCGGGCGTCACTTCCGCTTTGATTCGGAACAGGAACCTCCCGAACTTGCCATTTCCGGTGAGGACCTGTGTCATGCGGAAGGTAAGGACGCCGTGAGGTCTTTCCAGCCACGCCTCAAAGAGGGGACTTATCGCCATAATTGTGGCGTGCCCATGACGGGGTTGCGATAGTCGCTGACGCCATTCCACCATGAGATCCCGCCGGAGCTCTGTCCGCCATGCCGTGACCTGTCGCGGCAGAGGACTTTCACCCCGGCGTTGCATCTCCACGCGCATGTCGTGCATGCGTGCAAGGACTGTTGCCTCCAGATCCCACGGTGGTAGGCCAGCCAGAAGGCTCGCCGCTTCGCAGGAAATCGTGCGGTATCCCCGCACCATCCGAATTGCCATGACCCTCTGGCAGGCGTTCAGAATGGCCGCCGGTCGCTTTCGCAGCGACGGCGCCCACACCGGCGCCCCGTAGAGGGCCATGGACCGAACGATCCCCGCGTAGAGCCTCCGGCAGGAGGCGTCTGGACCCCCAAGGTTAGGCAGGAGTCGCTTGAGAGCGGCCCCAGTCCGGTTGAGTTTGGGAGCCAGACGTCGGAAATGCTCCTCGAAATTCCATCGGCTGTCGAGGATGAGTCCCAGGTACCTCATCGATGTCCCGACGCCGATGCGAACTCCTCCTACCGTTAGTTGGGAACCCGACGGTGGCGCGTTCCGACGGCCGCGACCGTGAAAACACATGGCCTCGGATTTGCGCAGCGCCACCTCGAGTCCCAACTCCTGGATCCTACCAACGACTATCGCAACCCCGCGTGTCGCTAAAGCGGCCGCCGCCCGGTACGACTCTCCCTGCGCTAGAACCAGCGTGTCGTCTGCGTAGCAGACCACGCTGACCCCGTCAGGGAGGTCGCCCCGCAGCACGTAATCGTACCCGATGTTCCACAAGGGTGGCCCTAGTACCGACCCCTGCGGAACACCGCACGACATCTCCCGACGTTTCCAGTCTCCCTGGTGACCGGGGTAGACAATATACCTGTCCGACAGGTAGGCCTCGACTACTCGACAGAGGTATTCGGGCACCCGGTGGTACCGGAGTGCCCTCCGGATCGTACTCCAGGGCAGGGAATTGAAAGCGTTGGCAATGTCCAAGGACACTGCCACGACACGCCTACCCTGGGTCACCGCATCCCCCGTCGTGAGGGCTCGCACGCGCATGATGGCGTCCACCGTCGAGCGCATCCTGCGAAAGCCGAACTGTCCGTCCGAAAGGTCCGGCCCCACCCGTGAAAGGCGCGCGACGAGGCGGCTCGCAATCACTCTTTCATAGAGCTTGCCCACCTCGTCGAGCAGCACAATGGGCCGGTACGCGGACGGAGAGTCCGCAGGGCGCCCTGGCTTCGCGATGAGGACCAGTTTCCCCGTCTTCCAGCGAAGTGGGAACTGGCCCCTCTCCAAGCATGCGCTGAAGAGCCCTCTCAGTCGAGGCCCGAGAGCCTCCATGGCCAGGACCCAGGCTTTCCCAGGCAAGCCATCGGGTCCTGGGGCGGCGTTCTTGGCACTCAGCCTTTGCACCGCCACTCTCATCTCTACCTCGGTCACCTCTGGAGCATTATCGTCGTCGTCGCTATTGCGGTCCGCGTCAGACACCGCTGGCGGAGGCGGAGCCATGGGCGGGGGGGAGTGTTCCCCTCGCGCAGGGAACAGAGCGCTCACCACACCCTCCACGAGTTGGGGCCGGAGACTCTGAGTCAGCGGGGGAGCCCAGGGGCGCAGTTTCTCCCGTATCAATTTGTACGGGCGCCCCCACGGGTCCGCGTTCAGAGACCCCAGCCACACGTCGCGGGCCTCGAGTTTGGCCCGCTTAATCACCGCTCGGAGGGTGTGTTTTGCCTCTCTGTAACCTTCGTACAGCTCCGCCTCTCTGGCCTCCGCATCCGCCGCGCGGATGCGGCGCCTGCAGTATCTGGCGTACCGGCGTCGCGCGTGATTGCACGTGTTGCGCAGTGCAGCGATTTCCGGCGACCACCAGTACACCTGGCGCTTAGCACGTCCTGGACGGACTCGGGGCATTGCCGCATCGCAAATTTGCGACATGGCCTCCCGGAACCACTCCGCCTCGACGTCGATGTCGACAGGCCTGTCCGGTGCTTGCACCCAGGCCTGTACCGTCGCGGCTTCCAGGAGGAGCTCCCGGTCCATCTGCTTAAGCGCCCACCGCGGACCGCAAGGGCTCTGTCGGACCGGCGCGGCCGAGGTTTCGGCGGAGACGTCCAACCGGATATACCGGTGGTCGGAGTACGTCTCCACCTCCTCCATAACGCGCCAGTCGACGACACGCGGCGACAGAGCGGGGCTGGCGAACGAAAGGTCCACCACTGATTCACCCCGCCTCCGCACCAACGTGGGGACAGAACCCCGGTTCAGGACGACCAGGCCCAGCTCCAAGGCCCAGTCCTCCACCAACCGACCCCGTGTGTTCGTGCGCCGGGAACCCCAAGCCGTATTCCAGGCGTTGAAGTCCCCACAAACGACCACGGGGAGGGTACCAAACCCAGCGACGACGACACTTAGCTCCATAAGGGAGACATGGAGTTCGTCGGGAGTTCTGGTCGGGGACAGGTAGACGCCTACCACTGCAATGTCCCCGACCCGTGCTGCCACGCAACCCCGTCCCCTCGCAACAGCCTCGAGGGGCGGGGGTACCGGCGGCGGCCGACGAAATTAGCGTCACCGAGCCGTCCAGGTCCTGAACCCAGCGGGGATGGACGTAGTACGGCTCGGAGACGACGGCGACATTGATCGACCACTGCGCCATGCTCTGGAGCAACAGATCCTGAGCGGGGGCGCAGTGGTTGATGTTCGCCTGGAGGAGACGTAATGGTGTCCTTATTGACATTCCATTACAGTCTCCTCCCGAGCCCCCTGTGAGGGCACCGCCGCGGCGGGAGCGGCGGCGACAGCGGCGGCAGCCAAGACGGTGGCTGCTGCGGTGAGGGTGTCAGGGTGGATGGGCCTGACTTTGCCCTTGGCCTTGGCGGGGGGGTCGCAGGACCTGCCCCCAGCCCGGTGGTCGGCCGGCTTGCCTGCAGCCGCACATGCGTAGCAGTGCGGCTTTGCACGGCATTCAACGGCCTTGTGCCCGGGCTGTCCGCACTGGTGGCAGCGGTCACTGCGGTCCTCTGCGGCGCAATAGGCCCCCACGTGGTGCCCCACGTGACAGCGGTAGCACCGCAGAGGTTTGGGTTCCAGCATCTTGACTTGGGCTGAAACCCAACCCACCAATAGTCTTCGGCCCTCGGTCGTGATGGCCTTGGCCGCCGACACGGGGCAGCTCACCGTAACGGCTCGCATGCCCGTGCTGTCAGCGCGGATGGTGCCCGCCCGGACCTGATCGGTCGTGCACCCTCCCGCCCTGACGATGGCGGCCACCACTTCCTCCACCCTAACGGAGTCGTCCAGACCCATAATGCGCATGTCGATGCACTTGGTGGGTCTGGACACTCGGGCCTCCTCGGCGTCCAGGGACGCCCTGATCTTTACGGCCAGAGCGTCTGCGAGTTCCCCGCTATTTGCCCCAGGGACCTCCAGCATTCGGGCACCGGTAGCGGTGCGCCTCATCCGGAAGCCCTCTGAGGCTCCGAACTCGCCGAGGTGGCCAATCACCGCCTGCTTGGCTTTTGCCATGACTGCGTCGTAATTGACGCCCTTCTTTTCCGCAGCTGGCTGTAGTGTGATCACTACAGCTGCGGAAGTCGGGGCGCGAAGTCGAGCAGCCATGGCCCGCTTTTTGCGGTCTTGTCGCCGCCTGCGCTTTTTGGCCGCCCTTGCCGCCTTGCTCGCCTTCTTTTTGGCGCCGACGACCGTCCACTCGGCGCCAGCCGAGGGGTCTTCGGGCGGAGAAGGCGGCAGGCGCGACCTAGTCGCCGCCGCGGCGGGAGGACCCGCCGGTTTGGTGGCAGCCGCCACCCTGCTCTTTGAGGGAGGGGCAGACTTCTCCTGCCGCTGCTGCTGCTTGGCCGCCGGGACCGGCCTCGCAGGCGCCGACGCCGCGGCAACGCGCCCGGCTTGCCCCGAGGGGCCAGCCCTGGGTGCTGCAGCCGTCGTAGCCGCGGCGACGGCGGCATAAGACGCCATCCTCTTCTGGCCAGAGGCCACGAGAGGGGGGCGCAGGACGATGCCCTCCAGGACGGAGAACTGGCGCTGGATGTGCCCCTGGAACTGCTGCTGCTGCTGCTCCTGCTGCTCCCTGAAGGCAGCCAGCTCTTGCCGCAGCAGAGACACAACCTCGCCTTCCGCCTGGGGCGAGGGCCGGGATCGGCCCTGCTCCTGCCTGCTCCCCCCTTCGGGACGAGAGCCCTGGAGAGCGGCCACGGCCGCCTCGAGCCGGCCAAACCTCCCGCTGAGGGTGCGCTCGTAGGGCTCGAAGACGAGCCCCAGTGCCTCCTCAATTGAAGCGTTGGCCAGCTCGACGGAGCGTTTTTTGGCCACTCTCTCCCTCTTGTTGGCCACGCTTGTGATAGCGGCTGCCACTACCTGCCGAAACTTGGCCAGCGCCTCCTCCATGCCTTCTGGCAGCTCGCCAGGGAACTTCGGCACTAAGACGTCGGCGCTGGTCTGGTCGTTCGCGACCTCCTGGGGTCGCCGAGACGCTTCCTCAGCGCACCCTCTCCCTCTGCCCGACTTTCGGGCCGCACCCCGCCCCGACGACGAGATTTTCCGGGCAGGTCCCGTCTCGTCGTCGGACGCGGAGCGCATGGCGCGCATGAACGCCCTCCTTCCGTTGGATGCGGATTCTTCCACCTCCATCGGAAGGAGGGGCTCCCGCACCTCCTCCACCTCCTTCCCGTCTGAGTTGAGTGAAGACGCGGCATCTGAATCCGACGCCGCGTCTTCACTCACCTCTCTGAGGCCGAACCTACGGCCGGCGTCCACCGGCATCGCGGACGTGCTGGGAACTGGTCCCAGGGACTCCGCGCTGCCGAATCGTGAGCCACCCTGGCTCGTTGCGTCCGCGTAGGACGGTACAGGGTCCGGAGACCCGAGGCGGTAGGTGCCCCCCCCAGAATACGAGGGGCAGCCCGAGCTCTGCTCGGGGAGGGATTCTCCAGCTAACTGGTACCCTCCTGGGGTAGTATTTGTTTGTCTACTCGCGCTCATATTGGTGCTGAACACAGCTTTGCCTTTTTTGAATGGGGTGGGGTCCCCATTACACGTTCGCCATCCTGGTCATGTCTGCTGAACAGACACGTACCGGAGGCGAACCCTATCTCTCCGACATCGCTATCCAGAAGGCGTCAACAGCTGTTGTGCCAGCGCTCCTGGACAGCGCACCCTCCGGGCGGTCCGACTGGACTCCGCCATATGTTCCTCTTGGTCTGGT
Organism: Mythimna ferrago; assembly: GCA_910589285.2. Classification (NCBI taxonomy): domain Eukaryota; kingdom Metazoa; phylum Arthropoda; class Insecta; order Lepidoptera; family Noctuidae; genus Mythimna; species Mythimna ferrago. Next base: position 10,629,751 of record OU342673.1, on the reverse strand, counting down.
CTCTCGCTTGAGGCCTTCCGGCATGAGTAGCTCTACCGGCATAGCCCTCAAGGTCATTGAGACACGCAAGCCCCACCACGACGACAACGTGGGAACACAGTTGGTGGGGATACCAGTCAGACCTACAACCAAGCATTTGCCTGTATGAAATTCAGTTAAAATATATAATATACAAATCTAGGTGCTTTGCCTAATAATATGGCCACCTATTGCTGTAGTTACCACCAGGAAACCATCAGGTACGTCGCAACATAAGCGACCAGCGAAAATAGGGGACAAAGTGAAAACGGGTTGTCAATCTACCCCGACTGCGGTCCGTGGCACCTTGCCAAAAACGGGCCAAGCTGATGAAGAGGGTTTCACTCGAGTAGAAAAGAAGAAGAAACCCTGTTCCCGTAACCTGTGCGGTACCGCACCGACTGGACCAAACATGCTGCTGCGTCCTGCTGTGCCTACGACGCAGCTGTATATTTCGCGTCTGCATTGCTCTACGAAGGTTGAGGAGGTCGTAGAGTATATGAAGATAAAGAGCAACTGGACTCTGAGGGTCGAAAGGCTGGAATCGCGCCACGACACCAACTTCAAGTCGTTCGTGATACGAGTTCCAACCCACCATCTACAGACCTTTATGAGAGAGGACTTTTTGTGTCGTGTATCGACGTTTCCGAGGACGGCTACGCGACACCACGCCGCGGAACACGACGCCGATGCTACGTGTATAATAATATAAAATAAGTTTTATTGTTATAATAAGAAGTATGTATTAGTTTATTAAGTATTGCTTAAGATTATTTTATGTATTTTTTTCTATGGGCCTCCGATGCCTGAAATAAACAGTTATTATTATTATTATTGTACATATGTCGCAGGGAAATGACGATATCAGGGATTTCGCGAAATCCCTAGGGATATCACGAAATCCCGGTAGATGTCGAATATTCTTGTTTATTACGTCTTCTTACTAAAAGCATCTAGTGATATGTCGTTTCACTAAACTAAATCTAGTAAAATGTCAGAAAAGCGGATACTGCCATGCATTTCTCTCGCACGAGTATCCACAAGTGCACTAGTGGGAGTGAACAAATGCGTCGCTCGAGCTAGCGCGGCTGGTTCTTAAGGCCCTGCAAGCGCCCGAGCAACGCCATAAAAATGTAATTGTAAAAAATCAAAGGTCCAGGTATGTGATGACATATGGCTCCGAAACGTGGTCGCTCACAACGAGCCTCATCAGAAATCTTAGAAGTCACCCAAAGGGCAATGGAAAGGGCCATACTCTGGGTTTCCTTGCGTGATCGAACAAAATATGAGAAAACCGCAGGAGAACTAAAGTTGCCGAAATAGCACGAAGAATCGCCAAACTTAAGTGGCAATGAGCAGGGCACATTGGTCGCAGGACAGATGGCCGTTGGGGCCGAAAGGTTCTGGAGTGGCGACCGCGTACCGGAAGACGCAGCGTTGGAAGGACTCCTACACGGTGGACCAATGACCTAGTAAAGGTTACGGGAATCCGATGAATGGACGCACAGGATTGAATAGTGTGGCGACTCTTGCAGGCATATGTCCAACAGCGGACGTATATCGGCTGAAATGGTGATGATGATGATGATGATGAAAGATCGAGTGCAAAACCAAAAGATGTATTTGCAAGAAGCTATGTTTTGTGTAATTCAAGGTGTCACAAATCACTGCCTTGATTAAATAAATAACTAGATTTTCCATTTTCCATCACACTTTTAGAAATTTATGTTTTTTTATTAACCCGTTGTGTCTAAACGAGGATCCAAGGCTTTTTAATTGTGTCTCTAATTACGGCACACGAGAGGTTAATACTTATTTTTATTTTTTGTACCTAATGAACGAATCCACATAATACACAGAGGTATATGATATCATTGTCAAATTATTATGTTTAGTTGATTAAAACTTTATTTTCTAATAAAAATGCACCAGTTAATTTGTAATTTTGTAAGTAAAGTAACAAATACTTTATTCATTATTCTTTCACTAGTGCACGTGTTGATATTAGAGCGAGCGAGAGAAATGCATGGTTCGATTTTTATTCGGTAGTATCCGCTTTTCTGACATTTTACTATATTTAGTTTAGTGAAACGACATATCACTAGATACGTTTAGTAAGAAGCCGTAATAAACAAGAATATTCGACATCTACCGGGATTTCGTGATATCCCTAGGGATTTCGTGAAATCCCTGATATCGTCATTTCCCTGCGACATACATACTGCTACTAATAATACGTATTTATTTTAGAATTGGGAGGCCTACTTCCAGTATATGGTTTTGAGCTTCAACCTTAATTGAAGCACTAGTGAATGTTCAACGAGGAGAGGAGTTTGATGGACTTTATATGTCTATTTTAAGAAACTAAGAGTGTTTTACAACATAATAACTTAATAGTTAATAAAATGAAAGCGATTATTCCAAATCGAATACGAACCATATTTCCATATTTCTTAAATGATAAGAAAATAACATTCAAATAAATCTTCTAATACAAGGGGCATTTCACGTGAAGCGGACAACGAAAAAAATGTCGAGGTTCCAAAATTCGTTCATATTGGGCATATTCTTACTTCTAGGGGATATGAACGTTTTTATATTTTTTTTTATAAGAGGTTTAGTTGTTAAGGTATGGGATTCTATAGAATTTACCTAATTGACGGAAGGGTTTCTTGGAAATTTTATTTTCATATTGAAGATAATTATTATTAAATAGTTAATGCCTTTTTTTTGTAGGAAAATAAATGTTATTTTTTATTTTATGATCAGATTCAAAATTTGCTTTTTTTATAGTGTTAAAGCGGAAATAAGTAGTTCAACGATCGACAATTTTTTTTTTTTTATACGGCAACATAAAGCTCAACATTTATTATTTTTAACAAACTTTAAGAATGGGGTTTAAATTACTTTAAGAGATAAATCAGTTAGAGTACGTGTCGCTCTGAGCGACATACCAGTCACTTACTGTTACCTGATGAATTAATAAATCGAGCCAAAAATAGAAACCAATTAAAAAATGTTCTAAGGAAACATTATTTGTCTATGTGTCCATAGTTGCTGCGCTATGTTGATCTCGGTCGGTTAATGTTGTGGGGCTGCATCTGATTACCTCACAACGAGTACCTTCCTACAAACTTGGGGGGTGACCAGATGTGACTTTAAATATAAATTATAAACTTAAATATAAATATAAGCGAAGTTCACGAGAACGCCCTGCCGACAAACTGCTATGCAGTTTGGCAGATGTTTATTAAGATTATCGATGTAACAAACGAATAATAATAAAAAAAAAATATATAAAAAAAAACTTCTTAAAGCCTATCGGTGTGTGAAATCACACTAAAACGTTTTAAAACGAGACATAACGAGATATAAAATAACCTTAAAATGACATAAATATTAAATAGGCAATAATAAACCTCACTTTTTTTCGCTGTCCGCTTCACGTGAAGTGCCCCAAAAATAACATCAGTACCACATCTAAATTGGATTACTAAGTTAGTTTCCATGCACCAAATCATACATAATATATGAGCAAGAAATAAAAAACGAAATATGTTCATGTGTTGAATCTTGATGAAAAGCATATTAATGAATTGTGGAATACAATGATTACAGCGCCTGCGTGGATTCGCAAAACAAGGTTTTAAAATCTTTATTTTATTGTAAACAGTAAAAATCTGACACGTCCTCTCGTTCACGACCCAAAGCGGGAAAAGTTACTACCACCTCAAAAAAAAAATCTACGACGGTACCTAATGGCACCGGTTGATGACGCTTACGTCTTGTGATGACCCCGGTCTTTGAAAAGATAACCTCTCGCTTAGCTTTTCTAAATTACCTTTAAATTACTTATTTATTTATACTTTATATACAGTAGTGGTACATAGAATCTATAATATTTGACTTCATTGTATTTCAACCTTTGGGTACAAAAGACTAACACAGTGGTGTACAACAACGGATAAACAATATTACAATCGAAACTTGTATCGTAAAGATTACCTATTTCATAAAAAATACATAATGTATGCTATTACTAAAATCAAATATCTTATAATCTACGCAGGTTTCACCGCATCATTGTAGTAGGTACTTACGCATCCAGCGGGGTCCAAGAAGGAGATATCTCCGAAGTAAGCGCCATCGAGTCCAACATGCCCCGTATGCTTGACGTCTCCCTGCGGGCTCGAGATCATGCTGCGCTGTATCGTCCGCTTGCCGGTGTATGTGTGACGTTTGACATCCGTCCGCGTCAGCGACGAGCGTATCGTCCGCGCGGACTGCCGGATCGGATTCGGTGATAGCGAACCCGACGCGTAACACACATTTCTCTAAATGGGGGTGATCGAAGCATAATGTTGGTTGAATGGGACCAGTGTATCTTTCAGCGTTAATGGCTGTTCCCATGATGTTTTAGTGAGTGAAAGGAGGTAATATTTACACACAAAATTACGTTTTCAATGCTAGAAAAGTCTGTACTTATTATAGTTTTCAGAATTAATTATTTCTATGTAGTTATATAAACCTCAACGTTAAGTTCTTAGTTCAGACACCGAGGGTAGTATATAGGATGACTCTTTCAAGAGGGTGGGGGGGAGCCTTACCCATGACTATAAGGAATACTGTAAAATACTCAAAGGAATCTTAGTTCCGATTTTGATAAAATCAAATCAAAAAGGTTGGAGATGGTGGGACGACATAAGATATCTTCCATAATAGAATGAGAAAAAAATAGCAAGTCGAAAAAAGCCGGGAACTATGGAAAGAATAGAGAGCGGCCTTTACCGAACCATGGGACAGTAAAGGCTAGATATAACCATATTATTATAATAATTTTGTAGTATAAATTAGCACTTTCATATTTTTTTTTTAAATTTGTCATAATTAATTGCTTTCCAGAATTATAACATAATTAGCGATACTAGCGGATTGATGATCCAGGGATGTTAAGGAGCTCCGTGACCGTATGTGAAACTACCGGATATCCGAAAAAAAAAATATGTGCAACAGTAACCGAATTCCGAAGGTTTCGGATAAAGGCGGATTCTAAATGACAGATGACAGATTTTGGTTTGTTTTGAAAGTTTATCATTTGTTTTCGTTGGCGGTTTGCATGGTAATGTACGCCATATATATTTTTTTTAATTTTATAATTCCGTTATTTTAGAAGTTACAGGGGGGGGGACACATTTTACCACTTTGGAAGTGTCTCTCGCGCAAACTATTCAGTTTAGAAAAAAATGATATTAGAAACCTCAATATCATTTTGGAAGACCTATCCATAAATACTGTATCCATAAGTACGTATGGGTTTGATGAAAAAACATTTTTTTGAGTTTCAGTTCTAAGTATGGGGACCCCCAAAATTTATTGTTTTTTTTTTCTATTTTTGTGTAAAAATCTTAATGCGTTTCACAGAATACATCTACTTACTAAGTTTCAATAAAGTATAGCTCTTATAGTTTCGGAAAAAAGCGGCTGTGACATACGGACGGACATACAGACAGACAGACATGACGAATCCATAAGGGTTCCGTTTTTTGCCATTTGGCTACGAAACCCTAAAAATCAAATCTTGTTATTTGTATTTGACTTTTATGACTTTAAAATTCTAATATCTATAACCGAAACTTGCGGATAACCGTAAATATCCGAAACCTGTATAATAATATTATAAAACATATCTAAAGCCAGATCCGAAACTTCATTCTCATAACATCCCTGGTGTATACGTGTATGATAATGCAGTATTTTTTTTTTTCAAAATCATTGGCTGCGATTTTTGCCTGCGATTTCGCTATTCATATAATAATAATCATTGGATTAATAAAAACCCAATGATATAGTTTTACTTTTCATCATAATAGACTTCCAACTCGCTCTTGAGTATTGTTCGTTAGTCCTCATAGTTTCGACCAGTAGTCGTAAACCACTCGAAAAATTCACGTGTGTAACATCAAATATAGTATTGTTTTCTAGCACCGAAAAACGCATGTAGCGCAAAATAAAAAAGGTGAAAAAGAAAGATCGGGTGAGATATTAAAAAAAAAATATCCACACTCAGAAAAGGATTAATTAAGGACAGTGAACGATAACACACGAATAATTTCATGCTAGATAGAACTTACCTCTGGGGTGTACGGCTTCATATGTGTGGGGTCCAGCATGCCACAGGCGCCTCCAGGCAACACGCCGTACCAAAGTGGAGATTTTGTCATATTTCTGAAATCGATTAGTACTATCACTTACAAGTTGCAGGTTCCATAATTTGTACTTCTTTGCTTTAAAGAACTCTAGGCAGCTGCACATTATTCCAAGGCTAACGACTGATATAAAAATTAATAAATTTTATAATCTAATAAGTACACACTAAAACGAAATTTACTTCGATGTATCGCAGTATGTCGGGAACAAACGCACGCGTTTACCTCACGTTCCGACTGCCCCAATACTATTGCGATCTGAAGTAGTCACAATTTTACGAAGTTATAGCATAGCTAACCCGTCCCGCTTACAACCTATAAACACGTCACACGCTTAAACATACCAGTATATCGGACTCTTTCATCGTTAAGCAAAAGAAAGAGAGTGCTTTAACTACTTTTACCAGCGCCTTTGTATAATAAACAGGTAAAGTTTGTTTTTTTTGTTTGTAGAAGGTATAGTTATCGGGACGAATATTGAGCGCTAGCTTCAAGTTGCGCCCAAGTCAATTATTCGGTCTCTTTAGTGGTGCGAAGTGAGACGCGGGGGCGGGGAATGTCAGTGATTGGCTCGCCGCGCCATCGTTTCATAAACGACACTCGTGATTCGTTCCCTGCACTTGCTGCTTGTATCTAACATCGACGACGATTGGCTCGCCAATGTATGGAATGCGCAAAGCGATCCCCACTCTGACGCCGAGCGCTCAATATTCGTGCCGATAACTATAATCACTGAAAGTACTGGTCCGATTGCTAAAATTTTTTCACCAACAGAAAGCTGATTTATTCCTGAGTGACCTAGGCTATTTTTTTTTTTGGCTAGTGTATAGATAAAAATCAACTGCCGAATTTATGCGCACTTTAGAATAACAATACTTATTTGGGTAATTCTTGTTGTGTTACGTAATATTTTCTGGAGTTGAATGGTTTTCTTATATCAAAAAAGTAACGAATAATGTAGTTTAAATAAATTAAGTTAAGAAATGTCTATAACTGAGTCGCCCTTTGGTGTTAATAATTAAGATAACAATTTTATGTGAGTCTTGTTTACTTTTTAAAGAAATGCTTTATACAGTGAATGTAAGGACATTAATATGAGATTTAAAAAGATTCTTATCTATGATTATACCTACCTAGGTATTTGATTTCGTCCGTAGAAGATATGGATGTACATTGGCATGACATTTGAGTTTGCAAATTACAGGTGTGTGCTTTTAGTAATATTCTTTGGTTTGGTTGAGTAGCAGAACTGACCGAATAGGTAATAAACATAGATTACGATAAGATTTTTCAAGTATGTGTGTACAAAAACTAAAAGTTTTTAAAAAAAAAAATATTTCAAAATGGATCGAAGAAGCAAAAAATACGCTTGTAATTAAAGCTAAGTAATTATTCGTCGGCGTAGATATATCATTTGAAGGAGTATATTTATAATACTAACATTTTGTGTATTATTGACCTTTTCCCGATAGTTTCTTGACAGACTAGTATAATAAAATATACCAATAAATAAATCCAGACTCGTTTTTGTATTATATATATGATTCATCATTTCATCATCATCATTTCAACCGAAAGACGTCTACTGTTGGACATAGGCCTCCCCGAAGTGTCACTATAACAACCAGCCCTGTGCTTCTCGTTTCATCGGATCCCCGAGACCCTCACCAGGTCATCAGTTCACTTTGTGGGAGGCCGTCCATCGCTGCGTCTTCCGATACGTGGTCGCCACTCCAAAACCTTTCGTTCCCATCGACCATCTGTTCTGTGTGCAATGAGTCCGGCCTTAATTTAGGCAATTCTTAGAGTTATGTCGGTAATCTTGGTTCTCCTGCGTATATCTTCATTTCTGATGTGATTACGGAAACTCCGAGCATAGCCCTTTCTATTGCCCTTTGGGTGACTTTCAAGATTTATTTTGAGGCCCACTGTAAGCGACCACATTTCGGAGCCATATGACATCACTAGCAACACGCGCTGGTCATAGACTTTCGTCTTGAGACATTGTGGTATGTTGGACAAGAAGGTACTACGCAGTTTTTCGAACGCTGCCATTCGACGACGCTGCCTCTTGATAGGAGTGGGTGCTACAAGGATGTTAACCATGACTTTAGTTTTGTCTATGTTCATTTTAAGTCCCACTCTTTCGGAAACTCTACTGAGGCCACCGAGCACTGTGCTCCTCCGTGGTATCAACCATGATTATTATGTTGTCGGCAAACCGTAGGTGAGTGATGTACTCGCCATTGATATTAATCCTAGAACTCCATTCCAGAGCCTTGAAAACATCCTCCATTGCGGCCGTGAACAGTTTTGGAAAAAGACGTCTCTACCTCACACCCGGCTGCAAAAAGATATATTTCGAAGTCTGGTCCTGAATTTGGACTGATATGGTGGCGTTTCTGTACAAAACACTTCAGCACTTCGAAGTACCAATTAATCAATCTGGCACTATTGCAGAGACTGCAGTACAGCTCAGGTCTCACTCGAATCAAAGGCTTTCTCAGGGTCCTCAAACGTGGTTTTCGGAATCCCGCTTGTTCAGGAGACTAGAAATTGTCGAACCTGCGCGCGAGACGGTTCATGATGACTCTGGAAAGTATCTCGTAGACATGGCTCAGAAGTGAGTTGGGCCTGTAAGCAAGATATTGTCGCTCTTCTTAGAAAGAGTACCTCGGCTCCATGCTCGTGGCGTTATTCCCTCGAGTATGACGGAATCATGATACTACCTCGGACAGACAGTCCAGCTGGGTAGGTCTAACTTCGAGAAAGAGGTCAACCGTCGAATCCTACTCGGTTGGGCAGCGTTCAGGAAGCTACGCGGTATCTTCTCGTGCAACATATCACAGTGTCTCAAGAGGAAAGTCTATGACCAGTGCGTGTTGCGATGATGATATATGGCTCCGAAACGTGGTCGCTTACAATGGGCCTCATCAGAAGACTTAAAGTCACCCAAAGAGCAATGGAAAGAGCTATGCTCGGGGTTTCCTTACGTAATCGAATAAAAAATGAAGATATCCGCTGGAGAACTAAGGTTACCGACATAGCACGAAGTATTGCCAAACTTAAGTGGCAATGGGCAGGGCGCATTGCTCGCAGAATAGATGGCCGTTGGGGTCGAAAGGTTCTGGAGTGGCGACCGCGTACCGGAAGACGCAGCGTTGGAAGGCCTCCTACAAGATGGACTGATGACCTGGTGAAGGTTGCAGGAAACCAATGGATGCGGGACGCACAAGAACGTTCGTTGTGGCGACGCTTGGGGGAGGCCTATGTCCAACAGTGGACGTGTATCGGCTGAAATGATGATGATGATGAATGATGATGACGGAATCAAATAGCTTCTGATGGGCCTTAAGGATCGGTTTCCCAACCATAAATTAAAGTAACCATTTAAATATCTAGTTTCGAAGTACGCCGCGTACAATTATAGATAACGATGAGTACTAGAGATACGGATTGGATTACTTAGGAAAAAATCTGGAAACAGTAAATTTGTTGTTACCTATGTCCCAAAAAAAATTGCAATTCGGAAAAATCTTCGAGACTCCATTTGGGAATTGTAGTTTCCACGGAACCCTCAGTGCGCGAGTCCAACTTGCCCTTGTCCAGTTTTTTACTTATACTTTCCTTGGATATGTTTTTATCGAGAATATTATATGGTTGTTGAGTTTTAGTTAAGCTTAATTTTGTGTTGATGATTATGATGATGCAAGAAGGAACGGTGTGTGTATTTTTAGTCAGTAAGAGTCTGACACTATCTCCCGCTCCGCCCAAGGGCGGGGGATGTCATTTGGATGATTTTTACCCTTAAAAAAAAAGCATGCAGTGATATGAATTTTGCACTTTGCATATTTATTAGGGCCACTCGCAAAATTTCAGTCAAGCCTGCCGAAACTCAACCGAAACTGAACTCTCGGTTGGACACTAAAATTGTTATTGAAAGTCTCGTTTTTATTCGCCGGGCTCTTAAGTATTTACCTATCCGCAAATGGGTCTACGTGGTGGATTTTGGCTTACCTTTTTGCTTACGTACACCAGTGCAATGAGAATGTTTTAAGCCGATAACGCTAAATATCAAAATACGAGCAAGTCAGCCACACGCGCACTCAATGGTTCCGAACGAATCATATTGTTGTTACACGTTTTAAAAAATACAGACTTTCTATGAGGTTTTTTGCAATTTATAAATAACGAACTATCTTCTGAAATATCTTTATCTATTATCTAAAAAAAAACTACTATTTATTTTAAAATTATGAAAAGAAAAATACTTTTACAATATTTTCCATTCATGTGCTATGTCGCACGATACAGTCAGTAAAACTTGTTTTTTCAAGTTTCCGATTTGCTCCTCAAAATTGACCCCTTTATTTGAAATTCATTCAGGTATTTACAATGGTTGTCACAAGCGGACAGATAGACAGACTCACGATTGATCCAATAAGGGTTCCGATTTTCATTCAGACGTTTACGTTTGGTACCCTAAAAATGAAACCATAAGAACCAAACAAGACTTTCAATAACAATTTTAGTGTCCAACCGAGAGTTCAGTTTCTGTTGAGTTTCGGCTGGCTTGACTGAAATTTTGCAAGTAGGCCTAATAAATATGCAGAGTGCAAAATTCATATCACTGCATGCTTTTTTTTGTGGGTAAAAATAATCCAAATTACATCCCCCGCCCTTGGGCGGAGCGGGAGATAGTGTCAGACTCTTACTGACTAAAAAACCCACACCATTCATTCTTGCCTTTCGTACCGGGACCGAGCTTCCCTGTCGGATAACCTTGGCCCCAGTAGGCTTCAACCCGGCTAGGCCCCTGCTGTTGCTGACAGCTCCTTGAGGCGCGCGGGAACAGTGCGCGCCGTCGACGACTTAGACTCGGTCCGGACAGTTACCGGACGGTCGGACAGCGAGCTACCCATTGCTCGCCATCCGCAACGCCGCGCCTACGGTGGCCGGAAATCGGCGCTGTGAGCGCCGCCGTTGCCTGATGCGGTCGGCCGCCTCCTTTGCTAGCATTACTGCTTCGCAGAAGGAGGCGACCGCCTGCCACTCCTCCTCGCTCCGGACCATGGCCTGTACCAAGGCTCGGCGCGAGAGGTCTCCGACGCCGATCGCCCTCACGAGGGTACAGCGATGCTCTGCCCTGCCCAAGCAGGGCACACTTCTACTGTGTGCTCCACCGTGTCCTCCGGGCATTCCGCTCAGCCTCAAAGAGGGGATTTATCGCCATAATTGTAGGCATTTCACCATGAGATCCCGCCGTAGCTCTATCCGCCATGCCGCGACCTATCGCAGCAGCGTCACTGCATGCTTTCTGATATACGTATTTAACAACACTTACTCTTTTCCTAGTACAGTAATGATTTGCCCAGATTTGTACTCTAGAAAACTGTTTCTTCGACCATCTTCTGGCTTTTCGAAGTTCGTTGTTGCTTGCACCTAAAAATAAAAAGAAATCAACTTGGTTATTATTATAAAGTTAAGCTGCTAAGTATTTTTTATTTACTGGTATTATTACAGTCTACTCAAATATAGTTTAAATCTTTAGTCCAAAGCCAATCTCAGACACTAACCACAGCATGGTCATAATAATATTTTGACTTCAGGTAAAAGCTACTGGCCCGACCGTGGGCTCACTAGACAGCGCTGAATCAAAATATAATTTAGATATTTAGTCCAAAGCCAATCTCAGACACATAATTATCTACATGGTCATATCCCAACATCGAGCAAGGTTTAAAAGCTTGGTGCTTCATCTAATGCAATCCAACGCGATGTTTGACGAAGAGGTAACATGAAAAAAGAGAGATAACGCCTGAAAACGCTGTTATCATTCTGTAATTCTGAAGATTTTTTACTATTACAAGAAACGTCTAGGATCCCCTGGCTTCATCGTCGACCACATCATCGCTTACCATCAGGTGAGAGAGTGGTCAAACGCAAGCCTATCATTAATATAAAAAAATAAAATAAAAAAAAATCCCCTGGCTATCTGAGTTTAAAGTGTAAATGCCGTTAATTAAAAATCTATACTAGAATGTTACGGGAAATAACGTCTATATGATTTTTTTAAATGACCGAACGTTTGCGATTACCCCCCTGCTATACCTAGGTAGAATAATAGACTTGCACGTCAGGTCATACTAACATATGATCATAGTAAGTAGGTAGTAAAAAATAACTGCAAAAAGGTATCATATCAGCCGACAGATGTCCACTGTTGGACATAGGTCTCCCCCAAGTGTCGCCACAATGAACGATCCTGCGCGTCCCGCATCCATCGGATTCCCGCAACCTTCACCAGGTCAACGGTCTATCTTGTAGGAGGCTTTGCAACGCTGCGCCTTCCGGTACGCGGTCGCCACACCAGAACCTTTCGGCCCTAAAGGCCATCTGTTCTGCGAGCAATGGGCAGAGCACATTGCTTTAACTTACTATGTACAAGAATTGAAATAAAACACTTTTTCTGGACTCTATCAACAATACTTAATAATATGAAATCGATTCCAAAAATCAGTCAAATAGCCTATTGCATAGGACTTAAGTAATAACTAGCGAAGAGTGGGAGTACAATTCCACCGAACGTTTAGAATATAAAAGATTTTATATATACGTATAAAACAGAATGATACACACCTGCTCCGGTCTAATGCTGCGTAATTTAGGTCCTAAGTCTTTGAACTTCGGTCTATTATTGAAGTCGTGAGCCCAGCACTCCAGCATTGTGGCATAGTAAGCTTCGGGACAGCATTCCGGCCTTTCTAGTCTCTAAAAACGATACAAAATTTATATTAACACAACGTCATTGTAATTAAACTGTCCTGTTTGAGCTATATTCGAAAAAAATGTATGAGGTGGCCCAGAAAGAAATGCACTTTTGAAAATTCAAAGAAATAAAATCTGTATAATTTTAAAGAACTTTATTTATTATAATCTAAAGAAAATTATATGAAATTTATTTTTAACCTTTCAATCGTGAAAATGACAATAGGTGCGCGAACGCCGGCGTTCGCTTGGGGTTTAATGAATTAAATTTACTTTTTTAAAATTACATCGTCCATGTGATTTCCTTGGCGGTTACAACATTCTTCCAATCTGATATCAAAATTATGGAAAACTTTTTTAGACTTATCCTCGAACTGAATTCCATTTCTTACCGAATATTCAACTTCAGTTGCTGCAAGGTTGTTAGGTTATCAGAGTGTACTCGGCTCTTAAGGTAACACCGCAAAAAAAAGACTGCTGGAGTGAGATCGAGGCTTTTTGGTGGCCAGGAGATGTCACCCCTGCCTAAAATTATTTTTTGTTGATACTTGCGCATTTTATTCGCAAATCTCAATCTCGATTCGAAGTCTGATGCCTTTAGTTCCTGTACCAACTGTACCTTAAACGAATGTTATTTCAAATCAAGCCGTAAAATTCGCTGCAATGTCGATCTAGACAATCCCAAAGAACTTTGCGCTCCAACATTCGCGCATCCAGATTCTCGAACTCGCTGAATGTTTTCGTCGGTCCGTGATACTCTTTGATGACCACGAGGCTGCATTTTTGCGTCGATCTTTGGAAGTGCTTAGTGCTTGGACACTCATTGATGCGCCGCAATTTGAATTAAGCACTGTAGAGCCGTCGAACAGTCACATAAGATCAAGCATTCTCATAACATGCGCGGATACAAAACGCGCGCTGCTCTCCAGTGTAACAACTCACGGTGACAAAAATTATAAAGTCTGCGCTTTGCACTGACACAACTCCCGCGCACCATTTTGTTGTTTAAAAATGCGCGCAAAATCAAAAGTGCATTTCTCTCTGGGCCAATTGTTTTCATTAATTGAATCAAAAAATAACTTGGACCAAAATTACTAATAGAAATCATTTTCAAAATCCGTCCATAATTAAGTAAGTTAGAAACCTTATAAATCTGGTGGAGTATAACTATCAACTGAAAAAGCATCCACAAACTACAAAGTGAAGTCACGGTCATCAGTAACCGCAATATTTGAAATGCTAATTACTATTTCATTTTATAATAATTTAGATGCGGTATTCAGATTATTTTAGTGTTATTTGTATTAGTTACAGTTTTTTTTTATCATTATGATAGAGTCGCGCTTGAACTCTATCTGACCTGACGAAAGGCGATCGAAGATGGAGCGCGCTTACCTAGAAGTAACTTATTCACTCTTGACTTAAAGATTGCCATCAGGAAACACAGACTCCGGCAGGAAATTCCACTCCTTAGCTGTACGCACAATGAATGTGTGCACCATGCAGCGGTACAAGAATAAACACAGGCAGATTTTCTTATATTGTGTTTACCACACCCACAGCGCGGTGGAAACTTGTCGTTATATCTTTGTACGCGCGTAACCATTGGGTTAAATGTGGTCACTGCTATTAACCAGTGACGTTTTACGTAGTAATGTTATACATTACATTACAGAGTATCTCATATAATTATCGTCAAATAAGAAAAACTGCAGTATGGGCCTTATAGTACAAGGGTACCATAAAGCGCAAATGTAACTTGAAGCCTCGCATTGTTTTCGTTCCTTTAGTTTAATTAGATTTTGAGATATACTTATTACTTTGAATCAAAGTTATTCGTATACTTACTTTGTCTCATATCTCAAAATCCCTAAAGCTCATCTTTCATGACAGAAAAAATTCGTAAATCGTGTTTATTCTTCACGACGATATGATTTAAATTTAATTTGATTTTAATTTACTTTGATTATGTGTGCGTGCTGTGTGCGTACGCGTATGTTGATGTGTTGCGACTAGTTTACCTAAAATTAAGCGAGTGAATTTTGCTAAAGCGTCCTTAACGATGAGTCTGCACATAAATTAACTTACCTGAAAATTAGGAGAATCTATAGCCTCCAGTATCTGCTGTCCCGAGAATGCAGCCCAAGGTTGGAAGCCATACGTGAACATCTCCCATAGGCAGACTCCGAAAGCCCACACGTCACTCGCTGAGGTGAACCGGAGAAACAGTATGCACTCTGGAGCACACCTGTAATGTGGAAGTAGTATATTATATATAAGCTGGTAATATGGGATGATACATTCCCGACAGCTACATTTTGAATGATCATAGATGTACGAAACACAAATGAAAATATTGTTACGTACGTGGGTAATCAAATGCCGATTTACTAAGAGACAACTTTATTTACCCCAAACAATAACAAAATAGTCCAGTCAACAATGATCCGAATCGCAATTAACACTAGATTACCGTTACACTATCGCTTAGGTCGTTAAGTAAAATCACTTCAAGTACTAGGGTAGTTCGCTCTTGATCGCAGTCGAAATCACAACTGCCTCGCTTCCGGCCGGGGGCACGTATTTATATGCGGAGCCAAGAAAATTCTAGATACCGACGTCCCCGGATCTATCCAGAATTCCAGAACAATTGAATCGCTTCTCGAAGTCATAAATTATTTTTATTGCTCGTGGTAATAAGAGTCACTTTCATGCGAATTTCGACTCTATTGTTAAAGACGGAAAGTACCATTTCCCTTATCAGTAAGATGAATACCTATTACTAGTGGTACTGGCTGTGTGGATGTTTCGAGATTTTTCTAAGTTTGTCTACGCACAACCATTCTAGACCTTTCGAACAGCAATGCGTTTTAATTATTACGTGCTACTCTTTATTTTCTCGGAGATATGGCGTGTTCACGTTTAATGGCGTAACAGTGCCCCCCTCTTAGTCATGCTCGTCCCGAGCATTATTAGATCCGTGATACGGCGCCAATCTATCTACATGGACAACCTTGGGTTTCCCTCTTAGCCCTTTCTTGATGCGGTAGGTCACGTCATTAATCCTTTTTAACACGGTGTAAGGTCCCTCCCATCGAGCTTGGAGTTTCGGCGACTTCCCTTTCCGTCGAAGCGGGTTGTGAAGCCAGACCAGTGTACCTTCCTCAAATCCCTTGGCATTGGCATTACGGTCGTATCTAGTTTTCATTTTTACGCTGGTGTTCATGCTATTCTCACGAACTCGTTTATGCACTTCGTCCAATTGATCTTGAAGGTCACTTACGTAGTCCGTAACTGGCTTAGTCTTGTCAGGTGGCACGCCAGTTATGGCATCGACTGGAAGTCTCATCTCCCTGCCGAAATTCACTCTTGCTGGGGTATGTCCCGTGCTATCATGCACTGCCGATCGGTAAGACATCAGAAATAGTGGAATATACCGGTCCCAGTCCTTCTGATGGTCATCGACAACCTTAGCCAGGTGATTCTCCAGGGTTTGGTTAAACCTTTCCACCATTCCGTCCGACTGAGGATGCGCAGGTGTTGTGCGTGTCTTATAAATTCCCAGAAGAGTACACATTTCCTGGAACAGCGCAGATTCGAAGTTACGGCCTTGATCGGAATGGATTTCCAAAGGTGCGCCATACCGACATACTACTTCTTCGACCACCTTCTTCGCCACTGTCGTCGCTTCCTGATTGGGTATGGCGAAGACTTCGGGCCACTTTGTGAAATAGTCCTGGATCACCACTATGTACTTGTTTCCGTCATTTGTAACTGGAAAAGGTCCAGCGACGTCGATAGCGATGCGCTCCCATGGGGCTCCCACATTGTACAGCTGAAGCCTGCCCCTGCTCCTAGTCTGTGGTCCTTTCACCGATGCGCACGCTGTACATTTCCGACACCATTGCTCTACGTCATCTCTACAATTGAGCCAGTAATACCGCTGTCTCACTTTCAGTAGAGTTTTCTTGATGCCCAGGTGTCCTCCAGAAGCACCATCGTGTATTTCCTGTAGCAGGGGGACTACTTCACACCGTGGCACTATAACTTGTGTGATCACCTCCTTGCCATCGTTCGATTCCCATTTCCTACAAAGCACATCATTTTCTAGGACTAAACTGTCCCACTGTGCCCAGTAGCTCTTTGTGACGGGACTATGTGACGATACTTCACTCCACTGGGGCCTAGTTCCGCTACGCTTCCAGTCCAGTATAGGTCGAATATCGTCATCTTCTTCCTGGGACTTCTTGAAGTTGCCTTCAGCCCTAATTAAATTAACGTGTTCTCGGGCTTCATTCTGCTGGCAGTGTCTGCAGTCCTCATTACATGGACGTCGCGACAGGGCGTCAGCATTGTTATGCCCTTTTCCACTACGATGTTCTGTCACAAAGTTAAACTCCTGCAGCTGCTCGAGCCATCTTGCAACTTGGCCCTCAGGGTTTTTAAATTGTAGAAGCCATTTCAATGCAGCGTGATCCGTCCTCAACGTAAATTGTCTTCCTATGAGGTACTTGTGGAAATGCTGCAAGGTTTTTACCACAGCCAGCAGTTCTCGTCGAGTCACGCAGTAGTTCCTTTCTGGCTTTGAAAGTGCCTTACTGAAGTAAGCTATTACGACCTGTCTGTCACCTTGCACCTGTGACAACACTCCACCAATTCCCGTGTTGCTGGCATCGGTATCAACGACAAATCTTCCGTCTCTGCTCGGATACCCCAGTATAGGCGCTTCACATAACCGTTGTTTTAGCTCGTCGAATGCTGACTCACAGTCCTCGTCCCAGATAAAATCTCGTTTATCCTCAGTCAGCTGATGTAGAGGTTTTGCAATGTCCGAAAAATTCTTGACAAACCGCCTGTAGTATGTGCACAACCCTAGAAATGCACGTACTTCCGTTTTGTTCTTTGGAACCGGCCACTGTTGGACTGCCTTTATCTTCTCAGGGTCGGTTCTCACCCCGTCAGCGGAAATAACATGTCCTAGGTAGCTGACCTCCTTCTTGAACAGGGCGCACTTCTTTGGGCTTAGTTTTAGGTTAGCCCCTCGTATCCTGGTGAACACTTTCTCCATATTCCTCAGGTTTTCCTTAAAAGTGCGACCCATTATAATGACGTCATCCAAATATACCAGACAGACGTCACCAAGAAGGCC
The DNA here is from genome assembly GCA_910589285.2 of Mythimna ferrago. NCBI lineage: Eukaryota > Metazoa > Arthropoda > Insecta > Lepidoptera > Noctuidae > Mythimna > Mythimna ferrago. The sequence goes on along the minus strand of OU342673.1, from coordinate 10,611,610 downwards.
CACCATGACTCTCTCCATGAGGCGTTCAAACGTCGCTGGAGCGTTGCATAACCCAAAAGGCATGACGTTAAATTGCCACAGGCCGCTGCCAATACCCGTACTGAACGCTGTCTTTTCTTTATCTTTCTCGCTGATTTCCACTTGCCAGTAGCCACTTTTCAAATCAATGGTCGAAAACCACTTCATGCCACTGAGCATATCCAGCGTGTCGTCTATCCTTGGTAAGGGATAACTGTCCTTCTTTGTTACATTATTCAGCATTCTGTAGTCCACACAGAATCTTGTGCTGCCGTCCTTCTTCTTCACCAGAACGACTGGAGAAGACCATGGACTCGTAGAAGGCTCAATTATTCCGCTATCAGCCATGTCCTTTACCATTTCTGCTACCTCAGATTCCTTAGCCCAGGGTATGCGGCGCGGTCTCTGTTTAATTGGTCTCGCATCACCTGTATCTATCTCATGCTTGACGAGACCTGTTCTCCCGCAGTCTTTTCCCGTTGCAAAGATATCTCGAAACCGTAGCAGAAATTCCTTGGCTTGCTGTAGTTCCGAAGTCGATAAGTTGCTCTTAGCATTTTCCAGAAGTTGCTGGATGTGATCAGTTTCGACTTTGGTCGTGTCTTGCTTTGCTGGAGATTTATTGATTTGACGGAGATACTGAACTTCTTCACATCTCCCAACAACACTGTTTTTCTTCAGTTGGACCTCTTCTTTCCCAAGGTTCACAATCCTGACCTTGGATTTCCCTGTCGTCATAACTAATGTCCTCGCGGTGATGATCTCCGGGTGCCGGCCAATATCTTCAACCATTACACATCTTCGTTGCCTGATTTTCTTGGGGAATTTTACTTCAACTAAGGTTTCTGTTCTCGGAGCCAATGTAGTATCCTTTAAACAATAAAGGTTGCATGAGGTAATTCCTCGCAGGAAGACTTCTTGATCTGGGAATTTCAATACTCCCCTGTCGATATCTAAAATACATCGGTTATTCCGCAAGAAGTCGAGACCCAGTATGCAATCGTCGGTAATATTCGCAATTAACGCAGGATGGATATACACTTGATCACCGATTTTGATCTCAATTTCTGTATCACCGAGGACGGAGACTGGCTGGCCGGTTGCTGTCTGAAGTCGGCAGGATGGAGACTCCCTTTGCCACAAGATGGTGCGTTTCAGCAACTCAGGTCTTATGACAGTCCGTGATGCCCCCGTGTCAATGGTAAAATTGCAAGCCCGATGATTCAGCGTCCCTTCGATGATCAAACTATTTCCGTTGTGAACTTGATTGATGGTGATGGTTGGGGCCTTCGGTTGACCAGCCAGCACCCGCCCCGCGGCCCTGGCGACATTTAGTTTAACGACTCCTCGTTAACTTGAGTTCCGGAGTCCACACTCCCCCTCTTCCTCTTGGGGCAATCGGTACGAATGTGCCCTTTTTCTCCGCACCCGTAACACGTCGGAATATAGCGGGACTTTGCCAAAGAAGCAGCTACCACTTCTCGTTGACGTGGTTGCACTGACGGCGAGACCACCACTTCCCGAACTCTGTGCGTGCGTGAATCTTGTCGTACGGCTTCCACTTCCAGAGCGTGAGCCATCGCACTCTTTAGAGTTTGGTGGTGTCCGAGTCGCACCGTAGCCCTGACTTCAGGATCCCGTAGACCGTCGATGAAAGCTTGCACCAGATTTACTTCCACCATCTCTGGTGTCATCGACATGTAAGCACGCCGGACCAGCCGTTCGACCTCGACTCCCCATTGCTGGAGGCTCTCGTTCGACTTCTGCGTTCTCTCGCGAAGTTGCGCGCGGAAAACGTGCTCGAGGTGCTTGTCTCCATAGCGAGTGTCTAATCCCTCCATAAGACGCTCCAACGTCCTGCTGTTCGGAGGAAGGTTCTCTAGGACCAGCAGGGCATCCCCTCGTAGAGCCAAAGTTAATGCCGCAAAAGACTGCTTATCATCCCAGCGGTTTGTTTCGACCAATGTCTCGAATTGGTACTTAAATGCCGTCCAGGAAGACGTGCCATCAAAACGTGGCACATCAAATTTTGCGGCGGATGCACAGTGGGTGTGCGATGGTGAGCCAACAGCAACGGGTTCGCGTGCTTCGAGCTTGACAATTTTTTTGTTGATGTCCAGCAGGCGATCTTCGTGGCCATCAATCCTTGTTTCGAGGCTATCAGCTCGGGCGGAAACCTCCTTGACCTCTAAGGTGAGATTCTTTACTTTCTCACCCAATGTGACGAGGCCGTGATCAATTTTTTCGAGGATCAGGTTCTGCTTAGCCTCTTGATCTCGGCGAGCTTCTTCCTGTGCGCGGCGAGCTTCTTCCTGTTCGCGGCGAGCGGCTTCCTGTTCGCGGCGGGCGGCTTCCTGTTCGCGGCGGGCGGCTTCCTGGTCGCGGCGGACAGCTTCCATACTAGCTTGCATGGCGGCCAACACCGCAGCGAGGTTCAATTCCGAGGATGGTCCTGTTGGCACCTCAGCAGCTGCTGTTGCTCCGATACCAGCCTGATCTTCCTCCTCCAAACGATGACGCGCAGCATCCATCTCCATTTGCCTCCTTGTTCGTGGTCGCTGTTCGTCGTCCCTCGGTGTTAATGGCATTTCACTTCTGACACCAGTTGTTACGTACGTGGGTAATCAAATGCCGATTTACTAAGAGACAACTTTATTCACCCCAAACAATAACAAAATAGTCCAGTCAACAATGATCCGAATCGCAATTAACACTAGATTACCGTTACACTATCGCTTAGGTCGTTAAGTAAAATCACTTCAAGTACTAGGGTAGTTCGCTCTTGATCGCAGTCGAAATCACAACTGCCTCGCTTCCGGCCGGGGGCACGTATTTATATGCGGAGCCAAGAAAATTCTAGATACCGACGTCCCCGGATCTATCCAGAATTCCAGAACCATTGAATCGCTTCTCGAAGTCATAAATTATTTTTATTGCTCGTGGTAATAAGAGTCACTTTCATGCGAATTTCGACTCTATTGTTAAAGACGGAAAGTACCATTTCCCTTATCAGTAAGATGAATACCTATTACTAGTGGTACTGGCTGTGTGGATGTTTCGAGATTTTTCTAAGTTTGTCTACGCACAACCATTCTAGACCTTTCGAACAGCAATGCGTTTTAATTATTACGTGCTACTCTTTATTTTCTCGGAGATATGGCGTGTTCACGTTTAATGGCGTAACAATATTTTATACATAAATGAAATGAGTTCAAGTTTTTTGGGTTCACGTTTTAATGGTAATTTTATTTTTTAGCGCTAAAATGCAAAAACTGGTGGCCAAACTCAAGCCTATCAATAATAATAATAATAAAAAACTGACGAATCATCAATTCGGTTAGATAAAGTGAGAGAAAGCCCGGATTTTTTCCCAAGCCTGTCTATTCACCACAAATTTTTGATTTAGAGAAATACATTAAGGGCTTATTAGAGAAGGCCTTGTTATTATTTAAGTAAAGTCTCAATAAATAATATTCATTAACAGCAAAGTTACTAGCGTTTGTTTATGTACCAAAATGTCACTCAATTTATGGAAATATTGTACAAGCTATTGATTATGAATGAATAAATGGCTATCAAAATGGAAAAACACTGTAACACTGTTACATCCGTAGTATTTTCTAGTAGCAATTGTTATGAATGATTGATTCTATTATGAATTTAAAAGTTATGACAAATTTTCGTTGTCAATTTTGGGATTTAGTTTTTGACTACACAAATATGATCAGTAATGGTTACAGATAGAACCCCATTTATTTTTATACTAATTAAAAAATAGTGGTGTATAATATACTTTTGGGCAAAGGCCTCCTCTGATTCTTTTCATTTGTCTCTGGATCCAGAATTTCGCTCTGAAGGGAGTAACCGTTTACTTTAGGGAAGAGGGGAGCAGGTTTTTTAAAAAAAATTCAGCTTGACAATTTAAGAAGGATTTAAAGTCAGCATGACAATTTAGGACATTTGAATTTCATAACGCTTGTTGTCACACGTTTTTAAAGTTGTTCAACGGTTTGTTTACAAAAAAAAAAACGGTTTTATAAGACCTTGTACCTACAAGATCTTAAAATTATTGCATTCGGTTGTGTGCTTTAAAATTAAAAAGGTATAAAGTGAACATTTTAGCACACCACTTTGAATCTTGATTATATTATTTTCTGTGGTCATACGTACATACAACTTTCTAAGCTAATATACTTTAAAACAAAAAATATACAATAAGATCTTGAAGTGAGTTAATTGTTTTTTATCTTTAACCAAGTTCTATTTCTTAGCATTTCGATTGCAATCTTAACAGTGCTAGACCTGAACTTAGTTATGAGTTCAACCTTTTATGGTACCAATAAGTTCCAATAACGTACATGTGAAGGTTTCAAGGCAAGCAGAAATGGTGTCAAGAGTCTGATTGTTTGCGAAACCATGCCAGAACAAGTGTTTAAAAAGTCATTACCATCCATCTTGCTTATGCGGTAACAACAATATATGCTAGTTAAGAACGTGACAATAAATCAGACGTATGAGAACCTTGAGTGCACTGTAATAATGACATACCTGGCGGTTACGCCAATGATTATCTAGCACGTTAACTCGATTTGTAAGTATTACCGGTTATAAATAGTTATGCAATCACGTATTGGTCTTTACGAAGCACGTCAGATGATTTTCTTCCAACCTTCATTTACCAATAGAAACACAGTGTCCCGAATTCCTATTGGTTAACAAGCTTGAGTTAAAGTTATAGGTAAAAGTTACCCGATTTGACTGTACTCTCTTTTAGGTTCGGTGTAGTAAGGTAAAAACAGGGCTGTGAAATAATATAGCGCAACTGCATTGCTTGGTTTACAAATTCGCATGAGGCTTTTGATGTTATAAGAAAAAAAAAACATACATTCAGCCGAACATAGAACCTCCTCCTTTTCGAAGTCGGTTAAAAACTATTGGCATTGCAGAGTTGAGTAGAACAACATTATTAAACATTAATAAAATGTGAAACAAAAACAACTGCTGATGAATTGTTATACAGTTTGGCAGAATTTAAGTTTGTAATAATAATAAGCAATTTTTTAATAAATCAAATAAATAAATGATATCCAAGTGGCATAATGACATAACACATGTGACATAAATTTCATTAGAAATAATCGTTTTTTTTTAGGTTTTAAATTTTTGTGTGTACATTATCCAATAAATGTATTTCCAAAATTAACTGTTTAACTGGTAAGCAGAAAAACGATTTTTCAATACACTTACTCGTAAACTGACTCTAATCGCTCTACGATTAGGTTCAAAATGGCATGTTTATCACCCGCGTGTTTTTTTTTATTTATCAAAACAAGGGCTTTTTTTCATTCCTATTTCGTCACGGCTAACGGTGATTATTTTTATTATTTAAGCAAAGAGGCGGATATTTATTATATTTATTTATTTAGTGTTTGTGAACAGAATATCATAAAGAAATAAGATTATTTACACAATAATTTGTTATTATCAACAAATTAAAAAATAACTGTGTTCAAAATTCAAATCTATTAGAATTTTTATTTTAGGATGTATAACTACGAGTATGTATGGAGCAAAAGCTGTGTATGGATTATAGAAGCTAGCATTCTGTAGTCTGTCAACCCCTACGGGATGACGTAAGTTTATGTTGTGTATGTAATCAAAAATTACATCTATTAACTTACCATGCCACTGGAAGCTTTAAGTTCACGTTGTAATTCGTCTGATAGTAGTCCTTTCCGACGCCCAGCGCTCGCGACAGTCCAAAGTCGGAAATTTTGACTCTATCCTTACTGAACACTAAAATATTCCTTGCAGCAAGGTCCCTGAAAAAGGGATAATATTAAATATTTGCTATTTTATTGTAACATTTTTCATAAATAAAAGATTGTCTTGTACATTTATTTCAACATGATTTGAGATGCTAAATGTGTTGCTAAGCGTAGGGTAGAGTAGGGTAGGGTAGAGTAGAGTAGAGTAGGGTAGAGTAGGGTAGAGTAGGGTAGAGTAGGGTAGAGTAGGGTAGAGTAGGGTAGAGTAGGGTAGAGTAGGGTAGAGTAGGATAGAGTAGGGTAGAGAAGGATAGAGTAGGGTAGAGTAGGGTAGAATAGGGTAGAGTAAGGTATAGTAGGGTGGAGTAGGGTAGAGCGGGAGCGAATCCGCGGGCAAAAGCTAGTGTTGAAATAAAACATGTATTCAGTTTGTTGAGGAAAGAACTAAATTTGAAATGTCACAGCATTTAGTGTATTTGACTTAAAAGACACATTTAATTATGTTATTGTAAAGTAGAGTTATCTTTTTCATTGTATTTGAATCATCATTTTATTTAAAGACCATTTTTTGTGAAGTAAAACGGAAATATTATGTAATTGATTCCTTTAATAAACGAACGTAACGGAAATAGGAATCCTTCGCTTCTTCTCTACTTGCCGTACTTGGGAGAAGTCTCCCAAGTACAGCAACACGGTTGTTTTTGATCAGCGGGTGTTTGAAACACAATAATTTCTTTCATATTATTGATTTTTGCCAGCTTATTATACAAGGTGCAGTTTAAAAACTGCACAATATTTCAGGAGGTTGTAATAAAACTCATAAATAATCATATAAAAAAACGATACCTGGTCAATAATCAGTAATACTTGTTATTTAATTGTTTAATTACACTAAACTAAATCGATTGATCGATGGCCGCGGGGGCGTGGCTAGGGTGTGGCGTGCGGGATGATGATTGGATGATACATTATTTATGAAACTATCGTTGCGAGTTAGTGTGTGTGAAAACGCCCTTTATTGTTCCGTGTTTGTGTGTGTGAAAAAAAGCGCGGTTATAAAAAAAAAAAATTACCTACTTATTTTATTATTGATTCGGGTCGAGAATCACTAACATAATTACCTCCTGAAATATTTTGCAGCTTCAAAACGACACCTTGTATATACGTAGGTAGCTGCCTGGGTTGACTGGGAGAAAATAGCTCGGGCATTAAATCCATATTTATTCTAATAACCGCCTTTACAGGAAATTAAAACAAATAAAAAACGGCTGTTGACCGTCGCCTCCATTGTATATCTTTATTACAATCTACATACCTATGAATCAGTCTTTTGCTTTCTAGATAAGTCATCCCATCACAGATCTGTTCTGCGAACTCGCAGAGATTCGGCACGGGGAAGTTGAGCCGGAACGACACCTCCCTCAAGCACTCCAAGAGCGAACGAAGAGGTGCTAGCTCCGTCACCTGGAACATTTTTCACGTAATTTGTTTATTGCATCCTATTATTATCATGAGTGTCTTTAATATCTACGTCTTTTGCTGTTTTGTTGTTGAAAACTGTTCGGCACGAATTAGTCATTCGCCCATGTACATTTGTCATAAAATTAGGCGTTGAACAGGCCAGCACAAGAAATGAAAGAGTTGAAGCTCCGACCGATAGATTAGGCTCAGTCTGACCATGGTAGTGTAAAATGGACATAAGGAATGGAGGCCGTTGGGCTGCAGGGACAAAATAGGCTCTAAAAATAATTCAAAGGAGAAACGTTGCGATATATTAACATATTGTAATAATAAGTTTCGCAGCGACGTGCATAATAGTTTAGTGGGCGAGCGAGCACCATCTGCTCTAAAAATATCGTTTGAAAAACAATGCCACAGAAAAAGAAATAAAAAATACAAAATTATGAATTTATTTTTAAGGGTTCTTGTAAAATTAATAATGAAATATTTGTTATTTGAATTTATTTTAGTATTTTGTTATTCAAGAACTAATCTAATATACATATAAAAAGCGAAACTGATTAACTGATATATCAACGCACAACCGTAAATACTGAGACTAGAAACATGAAATGCACAAGGCTTCCATTTATAATTTTATTAATAAATATAATTAACCTTTATGGGGGTGAAAAGGAGGAAATATAAATATACTTAAAAAGTTAGCACTAACAGTAACCTGTGTAAATAATAGGGTTGTCATTATTGTTTTCTAAACTACCTCCATTAGAATTATTTAGGAGGTTTTGATGAATACTAGAGACTGTCATTACTATTGTTTTCAAAACGGGTAGTTTTGACAAATACGACTTACAAGTTTTACAAGTTTTCTAAAACATTCTCGTGAAAAAAGTCGCTGGCAAAGTGCTAGTCTATGGCTAATATCATATTCGTAACATAAGGTATGTTGTATCTTTTGACATAAATAAAATCATGCGTATTTTCTTCGAAGGGTTAGAGCACAAAATAAATAGGTACAGACGAATCTACATACAAAGCGCGCTTTAGCAACGCATACATAGACACCGCTCACGGACACGAGATCTCGGCTCAATTCAGTTCAATGCAAGCTTGAGTGAAGTTGAGTGCTATCCGTTTGGAACACGCGTCTGTGGACTTTTTGGTACAATTTTTGAGCAAAAAAAGTTATTTTAACTGATACTTGGACAGTTTTTTAAATTCAACATTAAATGGTAAATTATCATTTTTTTTATAAGCTAATACCTGTTGTTTCAGAGAGTGATGTAGGTATTTATTTGTATTTTGATGGTTCGTTTTAATGTAACACAGGACAGTTTGGTAGATAGGTAAGCACCCGTAGGTAAACAGATAGGATATGAACTGTTCGGCGAGCCGGACGCCCGCGCAGCCGCCGCGCCGCCGCCACCGCACTCGGATGCGCTCATCTCGCGACAGAACGGCAACCCTAGCGCGACCGTTGAGCGTAAGTATGAAAAGTGAAGTACATACATGAGATTGACTTCTGTGCCTATATATTTTATGTTTAGAGTGTGAAAGGTTGGAGAACGTCGACGACCCCTAAGGGACCATCCAAAAGTAACGTCACACGTTACAAGGAGGGGAGTGGGCCGACGAAGTACCAGGAGTGGGAGAAGTTATAAGTTTAGTGATATTACATTTTAAAATCTATAAATAAATGGCAAAAAGTAAAACTTAAAAATATTTCCAACTCTTTCCGTGAAATTGTTAAATGTAGTATTTTTTGCAAATGGAGTTGATTTTGTAAACTAAATATTTAAAATGAAAATAAAACTAATTTCGGAACTGCTGTCCATTTCATTAATTCTAGATGTTAAATTGCAAAACATGTGACGTCATACTACTCGTAGGTAGGGGGACTTTCTCAAATGTGACCGGCTATGATAAGGACGAGAAGGCGTCGAAAAATTATGGAATTCGTGTGACGATGGATCGGAGGAATGAATATTTTGGAACATTTAGCTAGCTCTCTCTCTTGTGTACTTCCTGACACTTTGAAAGTGCTTAAAAAGCTTAGAATTAGCATACATACCAACATCAATGAGTCCAGATGAAGAACCACACCGTATAGACGCACAATGTTAGGATGCTCAATACTGTGCATTACGGCTGCCTCCTTTAAGAATTCTGTTGAGTTTGATGTCATCCGCTCATGCCCCAGACATTTTATAGCTACTTGTAGCTGTAATAAAAATTAACATTATATTATTATTTTTTCATTAATGTTGGCTTAAAAAAAAAACAGTTTCCCCAGCTTGAACACCAAAGCTGGTCACCATAATCGTCCCTACCGTTTTGAATCACTACAGTCAATCTTAATGGAGATTTGTTTTTTTAAGGCTCCTATTAGCCGATGACCTTGAAATTTTTGTTTACCCCTTTTTCCCTATATTATTACCCTTGAACGATTAATCTACGTAAATATGGGAGCCTTATGGCGAGAAAACTGACGTACCACCCATCCTAGACGACCTGTTATTTGAAATTTTGAGGTTATGATTTACAAAATTATCGAAAAAATGCTAATATCTCAGAAAAAAATTACTGTTACTATGTAAATTATTTGCACAATATTTACAAACGTTATATTCTCTATCGACAGGTATAAATTTCGTGTTTGTAAACGCTTAGGTAAAAAAGTTTATGCACAAACAGTAAACGCAAGGAGACATTTTTTTTACAATTTATTTTACAAACGTAAAACAATAAACGAAAAAAATATTTGTACAGAATTGTAGTCCATGAATCAAAGTATTGCATTATATTTTTTTCAGAATTTCATGATGCACTTTTAAGGTACTTTATACAAGTTGAAAATAGGCTTTCAAAAGGTCATTGGCTAATAGTGGCCCCTTAAATTTTGGCCACAATAGGAATGACTCCAGTATCGTGGGTGCGTTAACAAATATATAAACTCACACACATAAGATACCCGGACCAAGAACAACTATAATATATAGACCATTTAAATATTTGTTCCGTACGGGAATAGCACCCGCGACCCCCACACAAGTCAATCGCTCAATCACAGCGCTACCCGTGCCATCAATATTATGCCCACGGAACAGTAAAAACAGTGGAAGTAGCTTGAGAAAATGTTTGTTCCAGAACCGGTGTCGCCAAACTCATACATTTACAATTTACTCTTACTGCAAACCTAAAAATATGATTGGCTGAAAACAAAAACAGGGCGTAGACGAAATGCAAAAAAAAAATTTATACGAAATGCAACTTTAATTTCAAAGGACTATAAATCAAATTGACAAAAACAAGAAAGAAATACATCTTTGACTACCAAGTACTGCCACTCGTCGCTAGATGGCATTGTTCAGTATATAATATTCAGTATGAACTGTAAGACCGTAAAAATAAGATTGGTATTTGAATGGCGTATCACTGACGCGAATGCGCTCGCTGCTACTCAGATAGGGAAGTGACCTTATTCGATCGAAATATGTATCGATTGTATGAAAACGTATTTAAAACATATCATGCAAAAAAAAATTGTATGCGATAGTGTGATAGTATTAAAATTATGAAATTAATATGATTAAAGGCAATTTTTAAACGTAGTAAAAAGGGTATTTATTTGCATAGTACATCAATTATCATCATCTCAGCTGAAATCATCGTCATCGCCCACTGCTAAACATAAGAATAATAAGTATAATTCAAACGCCCTATGTTGTTCCTAATTCTTAACTAAATTTATTTAAAATACATCACAAATATCATACCACAATTTTTATTTTATTATATTTATTAATTTAATAATTATCTGTATTATATTACTTACAAAAACTGTTAAACTATAATATATATTTTAAAAAGGCAATGTAATACATATTATACATATCGATTGATTTTATCGATAAAGTCACGCACTATTTGGATAGCGTCACAAGTATAGGTACACTAACGAATATTCCAGAAAAGCTAATAACCGAGAAAAGAAAATCAACTTTGTAGTGATGTGACTAAGGACTAGTTTTGTTTGTATATCCTGTGCAATGTTTCACGTAATTTTATTTTTTCATTTTATTAAAATAAATCCGAAAATAATACTTTTCGGTGGTATGATACACCTCCATGAGTTAGATTTTTAGTCAGACTATGGTTTTTAAAGTACAGTATGGGACATTATGGCATTTTAATATTATTTTTCGTTAATTATTATGTTGCGCAGTCTAGTTAGAGAATGAGAGCGCTTGAACAGCAAGTGCGCAACGCGATTCTTACTAGCGGCGACAGTGCCACGCCTACTTACTTCTTCCACTGTTTTTACTGTTCCGTGATTATGCCGCATATGTCTCTGTATAAATACAGATGCAATCGTTGTTCCTTTGATGCAGTTCCTTTATTGTCCATAGACAATATGCAACACGAAAGGCAACGCTTATCCGTTAACATTCCTTCAATTTACAACATAATAATCAAGTGCATTATGTCACAAGTATCTAAGCCCTGACCTAAAAACGACCTTAAGGTATATCTGCATTGATAAAATAACAACAGACATGAAAACAGGATCCTGCATCTGCATACATGAATGTCATACGATCGCTGCGTCTGATAGCAGTTGCAGTGGATGCAAAAAAATTAAAATGTACATGTCGATCGGTATGAAAAGGTCTGCCACCATCTTGAATGTCAATTGGTAGGTACTTTTCCATGGGACGCATTTGCTCAACTACACAGTCCGTATATAGTAGAAAAAACCATATGAAATAAAAAACTTTTTACAAAAAAAATATAACCGACTTCAATGTTATAAAACACTGAAAAGTATAAAATAACTTTAATTTCGGAAGTCGGTGTTTCAATAATAGTTTTGTCCCTTCGTTATTTAACACCGACTTCCGAAAATAAAGTTATTTTATACTTTTCAGTGTTTTTTAACATTGAAGTCGGTTTTTTTTTTTTTTGTAAAAAGTTTTTTATTTTACACTTTTTTGTTATGGTAGTACCACCACTAAAAGGTACCCCTCAGAAAAACTTAAATTACTTATAACCACAGTGCATCTCATAACGATTCTAATAATCCCAAACACGGTTAGATTACATTAATTTATTTTTGTTCCTTCTGGCTTCATCATCAGATCAGTTGAGTACATCCCCCCCCCTTTTCTGACAGTCAGTCATCGACTACACGTATAAACAAAGCAACTTTACTCGTAACCACAGTTCTGCTGTGATTCTATGAGGAGTTCTGTTCCATATCTTCGAAGTTCTTGATCAGATCATAACAATATTTCTATGGGACCAACTTGGAAGCATATCCTTCCAATCAAAATCATAATTTTCAAAATCAGTCCACAATTGACCGAGATATCGGTGAACATACATAAAAAAAAAACATACATTCAGCCGAACATAGAACCTCCTCCTTTTTGAAGTCGGTTAAAAAGAGTGCCAATCGTACAATGTACCTATATACTATCTTGATAAGTATTTCTCCTAGTTCCTATTATTAATAGGCAGTTAATCTGGCCATACATACCGTTACCTACAATTAAAAAAAAATAAGTAGGGTGATACAGAGAACCGAATCGTTATGATAGCATAAAATAGATATAGACCAAGAGCAATTTTTGAAACTCTCCAAACGCTTGGTATTTGTCGAATGTTTGTGTTTATATATTAATATATTAATACTAAGTTTTCACTTCTGCCGGCAGTCCCGGAGTGCAACCCGTTGTTTTAGGATAGATAACTAAAGCGATTATAGTAGAGCTTCTCTGTAAACAACATTTGACGTTAAATTATTTTCAGGTAACAAAATATACTGATGGTCGGGAGCCCCGACCCGTGATAGGGCAACGTACAGTTGCCCATGCGTAAAACATTATTTTCGTAAATCAATTCCTACTAATTTGAATGTTTGGCCCTGGGATTTGTTTATCGTTAGTGCGAAAGAAATTTTTACTGGAAATTGGAGCCTTTTGAAAGGTATAGGCAAATCAGTAGGAATCATGGGTATTCTTGGTATATGAGTTAATTCACCAGCTGCAGGGCCGGTGATAATTTTCGCTACTATTAAATTATCTTTTAGCTCCTTTATAAGAAGTCTCGTGCCATTACACATGTTGGGGGGGCTTAAATTTCTGAGAAGCATTATCGGCGTGCCAACTTTTAACGACAGTTCATGAGGTGGTAGCCCAGCGGGGTTCAGAGAATTTAAAAATTCCTGAGGGTAGTGCACTGCGTCCTCGATGTTAGTGACGGTGTCTATGGATTTATAGCACTTAACTTCACCCTGTACTTTCTGCATAATTAAATTGTTTATTTCATTGACTGCTTCATTCCTGGGAGAAACTATTGCTCTACAACACAGCCAACGAAAATCATTTTGATGTAAGTTTTCGATGTCAGGATATATAGCATCTATCAGACTATCTAAATTATGGACTATTTGGCCTAGAGACTCATCCAAAGTAACTGCATAATCCGTGCCCAAATTTAAAGATGGAATAATTCCTTCTCCAAGTTTCAGCAGCTGTTGTGGAAAATTGCTATGCGTATTTCCATGTAGATGAGCTCTCATATTGGTGCGCAAATTCAAATGTTGAACAGATGTCCAAAGTTGAGACGATTTTAAACATGCCTTCATAATATCTGCTCGCGTACCTCTGTTGACGACTGGAAGCGTTTGTCGGAAATCTCCAGCAAATACAAAAGTGATACCACCCATGACATTAGCAGAGCTTCGGAGGTCTTTTAAAGTACGGTCCACGGCCTCCACATGAGCTTTATGACTCACGGTGGATTCATACCATATTACCAACGACGCGTCTTGCAGTAACTTACCAAGAGGCCCATTTTTCCGAATAGAGCACGTAGACCGTTGATCTAAAGATACGGATAGCGGGAGTTTAAACGTAGAGTAAGCAGTTTTTCCTTCGTTCAAGAGAGCTCCGCAACTATGACAGTGTCGATCTCATTTGGTTGTATTTTAGTTTCTAGCCAGAACAGCAAATGACAATGAGGTAAACCGCGCTTTTGCCACTCCACACTTGCCATATAACATTTTACTTTACCGAATATCTGTTCCTTGACAAATAATTTGATGAATTTCTTCATCTTTAAATGAAATACACGTGAAATTATGTCATGACGGTCGAAAGACCGTTGTCCTGGTAGCAGCTCCGCCTTAATTTCAGGCCATTCGGGGTTACATGTAAAAGTGACAAATAAGTCAGGTCTACCATAATTTCGGACGTACGTCATCGCGTCCTGAGTTTCCTCGTGCATGACACGCGGAGAACCCGTAAATGACGATGACAATATGACATGTTGACCGATATTTGATGGGTCAACATTGGCGTCATGATTTAAGGCATCTCTGAGATGAATGTAGTCATCAGCCCTCAGTCTTTGTTGATTCCGAGAACTATAATTTAATCTTTCCGATATCATTTTCGCCATCATGTTTTGGAGGTAGGCGGAACAGAGAGTAAAGTCCCGCAAACCTCCATTGAAAAGGGAGGATCCTCCGGCCAGACAGGTGTTATGGTCTGGTGGGCGACTGCCCGGAAGATGATTTCGGGCTGTCGTATATGTTCAAATCGCGCGGAGAACTGTGATTGCGCGATGCAGGATTTCGTACTTTCTTCGTAGTTCTTATGTGGCGCCATAGATGTCGCTACATCACTCCCCTCCGGAGATCGGAGATCGATGGTTCTTGATGCGCGCCAGGCCAGCGTAGGTTGGTTCCAGTGGGTCGGAACCGATGCCGCATAGTTCTCGGTGAGTCGGAACTGTCTGCGGTGATGCCCCAGTGAGTCGGGGTGTTGCTATCCCTGTGAGTCGGGATGATGCTGCAGGCTCCAGTGAGTCGGAGTAGTGCTGCTGGCTCCAGTGAGTCGGAGTAGTGCTGCTGGCTCCAGTGAGTCGGAGCGGTGCTTGTGCGACGTAGGGCTTGACTGCTGGCGTCGACCAGGAGAGGTTCTTCCTAGCTCTTCATGTGACTGGCCGAAGGTGCAGTGTGCCAAGCCAAGGTCGCTGATGAGGCTGAAGGTGATGACCAGGTATGACCAGGTAGGCATGCTGGTGGTCAGGATACCTTCTATAGCCGTGGGTGCTGGCTGTATGGCTCGCTGCTCGAAAGCTTGAGGAAGTGATGATGACGTCACGAAGTAGTAGCTGCACGAAAGCTGCGCTGACGTTCTTTGTCTAGGGTCACCAGTTTGGAGGTAGGCGGAACAGAGAGTAAAGTCCCGCAAACCTCCATTGAAAAGGGAGGATCCTCCGGCCAGACAGGTGTTATGGTCTGGTGGGCGACTGCCCGGAAGATGATTTCGGGCTGTCGTATATGTTCAAATCGCACGGAGAACTGTGATTGCGCGATGCAGGATTTCGTACTTTCTTCGTAGTTCTTATGTGGCGCCATAGATGTCGCTACAATGTCAACACAATATTGACTAAATAAGTCTCTGTAATAATGTAACGGATTAAAAGAGTTAGTTCTAAACATTAATCTAAATGCAGAAAATTGCATACACGAAACAGTTTTATTACGCGCAGAACCCTGCTGAGGGATAGTCAAATAATAACCGTCTTCTCCTGTCACAAACATTATAGGATACTGTAGTAGATCATAGGACCGATGTAGCTCAGAAACTCTTTTGAGCTGTCCGTCTCTACCGTGTAAGACTATATCCCTGGGACCTTTGTCTTCATCGACCAAGAGAACGGCTACCTCGTTTACAGTAGGAGCATTATATCTGCCTCTGTGTGCAGTCTGTGGAGTGCGATCTGAATGAATAATTAACTTTAAATTATCTGAGGAGTTGAGTTCTAAGTTTTGTTTAAAACTTCGTATATACACGTTATGATTATTCAGAGCGTCGAGCGGTCTGTAATTTGCGAATTAAATCCATTTTTAAGGTTGGTGCGATGCTTGATCGCAACGATAACTGATCTGCATCCGAAATAAAATATATTTGCAAGAACTGTGGGTTTTGGCCTAATGATGGTAAAAGGCTACCAATGAGATGATACACCTGTCCTTCAATTTTAAAAGTGGGCATAAAATTACCTTCCCTCATTTCTTTTGCGCCAAAAGCAGTCATTTGAAAAAGACTATTGTTTTTACGTATATTTGTTAAAAAATGACCAGATAATGGATGGTTATTAGTTAAAAGATTTTTTATTGGTTGTGGCGGCTCCTGAAGGTTAGGAAGACAAACTTTACCTGAAGCACAACACATACCATTAGATTCGTCCGCCCATTTCTTGGCAGAGCAGTTAGAGCAGATCTTATTCATGACTCCGATTTGGACGGACGCTTGTTGTGCATAATCAACCTGCGGATCATATCTGAAAGCCAGTCTGTTGCTGTTAGCTAAAATTCGATTGCGAACTCTATTTGTGGACAACTGCTGTCGCTCTGCCTGAGCTGTAAGTCGCTGCGAACGCTCGACACTTGACTCTCGTTCGCGTAAGTCAGAGGTCCTTACATTTTGTTCATGAAGACGTTGGGAACGCTCCAGCCTCGACTCTCGTGCACGTAACTCAGAGGTTCTCAGATTTTGTTGTGCAAGGCGTTGCGAACGTTCGACACTCGACTCTCGTGCGCGTATCTGAGAGTTTCTGTGATTTTGTTCAGCAAGGCGTTGTGAACGTTCTGGTGAAGATTCTCCCGACGTATTCTTGCTGCCCGTGCTTGAGAACTATGTTTAGAAAGTTGAGACCTGGCTCTCTTAGGCATTTTCAAATGTTTAAGAAAATGTTAATAGCGTGTAATATTCTAGCTCTGAAAACAACTGTTGTTTAGCCCTGAAAAGAACTGTTGGTTAGCCCTGAAAAGAACTATTGGTTACCCCTGAAAAGAACTGTTGGTTAGCACTCGTTCTTCTCCATAGAGACCTACGTTTTGGAACGTGCAATTTAGCTTCACTTTTCTTGGACGGACTGACATTTGACTATTCAAAAGTGCCTGCAAATGGTCTATTTGAAATAAATGATTTTGATTTGATTTGCACTGAAAAGAACTGTTGATTAGCTCTGAGAAGAACTGTTGTTTAGCTCTGAGAAGAACTTTTGCGTAGGTGTAGTTTTAAGAACGAAATCTAAAAAAAATCGCACGAAAATTATTAGACTTCGCGCACGACCGCTGCGTAGGGAGCCGACCTCGCGTCTGAGCCGCGCGGGTACCTTACTCAAAGATCTAAACTCCCCTCCCGCACGCGCACCCCCGCCTTGATGACGCTCACTTCGCAACGGGCCGTGCAGCAGAAATCGTAATATTTTAATTTCGCCATAACTTCAAAAGCAAACGTCCAATTTTAATCATTCAAAGACCAAACATTATCTACATAAACTGTACTTAGTGATGAAATAATTTATTTTGATAAGGATTAATAGCATGAGTAAAATAAATGCGTTTAAATGTAGTCCAAAAAAAATTCAAGATTTTTAAATAAAAAAATGGTTGTTGTGCCTCACTCGACATAGATAGGTATAGTGTGTCGCGGACTTTATTGTAGATATAAGATCTACAATTAATTAGAACATTTTGTGGTTCTATCTTTTATAGTTTAGGCAGCGTACGCAAAATAAGTAACTTTTCTGGTTGATTTTTTACACCTTGTGTCCGAAAAAACCAAATATCTTACGGAACCCTATTTTTTTCCGAAATAAAATTTAGCCTATGTTACTCGTGGATAATGTAGCTTTCGAATGGTGAAAGAATTTTTAAAAACGGTCCAGTAGTTTTTGAGCCTATTCATTACAACCAAACAAACAAAGTTTTCCTCTTTATAATATTAGTGTAGATATACCGACTAGAACTAAGTCGCGTTATTTGATAGGTTGACTTAGGACTTGTAGCTTATAAGAGACGCACTGGTCATTATTGAAAAACGAATAGGGTGGTTAAATTAAATCAACTTCTCACGCTCTACGTAAAGGGAGCTCACAAAAAAAAACTGAAGACATTTGTTTTTGTATGCAGCAACATTTTAACAAGCAGAATGACAGAATCTATGCCCAAAGGCAGCAGAGTATACATTATCCAACTTCAGTGATGGTTTGAATGACAAGTGACTGAGCCATTAAGAAAAAGGTGTCAAAATATCGACACAATTGTATCAAGATACCTCTTAAGAACACCATATTCCATAGTGTGCGGGTGGATTGAGTGTTCTTTTTTAAAATTTCATTATATTTATACGAAATCAAGAAAAGAATTAGGAAACAATTGTGACAACTTCACGGTGAAGATAAAATAATTGTGAAATTGATGGGTAAAAAGTAGTGGGCCATTAACTAGAACACTCAATCCGTTAACCTGAGAAAATAACACTCACGTATCTCGAAATATACTAGATTTATGTTTAACATTTGTATGTGGATTAGTTGTGTTAAGTTAGTGAAAACTAATAAAAAAAATTCAATTGAATGTAACGTTTAATTTGCATTTTATGACGGTTTATTTAGAACACTCAATCCTCTTATGGTGCAGAACGAGTGTTCCCGAGTTCTGCAATTAAGGGGTATTTAGTATATTTCGAGATACGTGAGTGTATTATTTTCTTAGGTTAGCGGATCGAGTGTTCCAGTGTTAATGGCCCACTACTTTTATCCCATCGATTTCACAATTATTTTATCTTTACAATGAAGTTATCACAATTGTTTCCTAAATCCTTTCTTGATTTCGTATAAATATAATGAACTTTTAAAAAAGAATAGTCAATCCACACGCACACTATTCCATAACCAAGAATGTTCCTTTCAGTAAGACTCGGCACCGGGTCATAAAGCTTAATTCACCCAAGCTTGGTTGAATTTGGACTTAATCAGAGCTGAAGACTGACCGTCATTATAGTCCCGATCTTAATCTGATGGATTGTGATTATGGTAAATTTTAGAGACATATTCTTTAAACGCCATGATAATTTGAATGTCCTTAAAACAATCCATAAGATTGGCAGTGAAGAATTTTCCCTTGTACAGATTGTTTCTATTAATAACTTCCGAAATTAAAGTTATTTTGCACTATTTGGTGCTTTTTTTACGTTGAAATTGGTTGTATATATTTGCAAAAAGTTTTTATTTTTTATTTTATAAACGTTATTACTTATTACGTATCTATACACATGAGTCATAACAGTAATAAATGTTATTTATGGCAAAACTAGGTCTATATTTTTTCTAGACAAAACAGTAGCAAATTTTGTGATGTGGGAAATTATCAAATAACTTCTTGCGCTCTGGATACAGGGTGAGTGAGTGTCAGATTTTGCTGACTACAACCCACCTAACATAGGTCCTTCAGTTGCCCTTTGTGTTCCTGGGTCGCAGTTACTCTTTCGAACAATCCGATAGCTTGAGAAAAGACCTGAATGCATTATGCTTAGTAAGCAGTGGATACGTAAAATGAATCTTACTCTTTGATTCCCTGTTGTCCATGTTCCCTGTTGTACCACACCAAACTGACCCATTCCCAGCTCTTTATTGATAGTTATGTCTTCTATGGAAATTATGTGCTTTGTAGGTACTTTCACGTTGTTCTCAAAAACTGGTTGCGTCTCAAATGCGAAAGATGAGTGACCATGAAAATTCTGAAAAAATGTAAGTAAGCTTTTTTTATTTTTCTTATACCTAGCTTCACCAGCATGATATTGAAAAGTATCCCACAGATTTAATCAAAGTTAATTCAAACCATGATCCAAATTTATTTAGACGTTGAGGCTTGATTAGTTAAAAAACAATTGTTTAAAATACATTAGCGACCCGACTAAACTGTTCACTACTGAAATACAGTTGTTTAACGAGATCAAATACCTGGACGCTACCTTAGACGATAGAGTAAACTGGAGCACTAGAATCTACACAATTAACTATATAGAGCCTGCATCACCTTCTGACAAAGCGGGTGAATGATATATCGCAGTAATTCGGCCCGTGATTACTAACGAGATCGCGGTGGTGACCCCGCACCAAACTTGCTGAGCAAAAGGCTAGCCTGCATGGCGACAACGGGCTGCATGTGGACTACTACAACTGCAGCACCCGAAGCCATGCTGGGACTCTTTCCACTTCACCTGTTCATACAACAGGAAGCAACGATGTCGGCAGTAAGCCTTAACCTTTCGAATAACGTAATTAGAGACACAATAGAAAGACAATGAGAGAGCGAACACCGACATTCGCTTGGGGTTTAATGAATTAAAACACTGGATCTCTGGGATAGGAGGGAATCGATTGCATCACTGTTTACCATCAAAAAATATATAACACACCACTCTGCTTGTGCTACTCAATAATGAATTTCCTATAACGAAAGCAATCAACAATAAGATACCCAAGCAGTTGCCTTTAAATTAGCTGCATGACGACCACCGCCGCGAAGGGCTATGCCTTGCAGAACTACAGATCTTCAAATGAATCCCAAACAGGTCTTGGTACAGGTACGGGAATGTACTCGGAGAATCTCAACACTCACATAGCTATGCCATTAGGGGTCCATAATTCAGCAGTGTTCCAGGCTGAGTACTGGGCTATTTCCCTGCCAGCTTTACTCATCACAACCAGGGAAGTTAAGGATCACTCAATAAATACTGTCGGACCACATATCTGTCCTGCAAGCGCTGAACAGCTACACAGTTAATTCTAGGCTGATATATGAGCGTCACCAACGACTTAATCAATTTGGTTAACACAACCAAGTAACCACTCGGCTGACCCCACATTAGGCGTGCACGATCCTCGGGCGTGTATGAACGCGAAGCGCGCACGCGGCGCTCGAGTCGCATTCTTACCCCTTCACCCGCAATCCCCGCCGCCCGCTACTGGTCGGTGAAAGGGAATAAACGTCAAGGCGAGCGCCGCGTGCGCGCCGCGCGCTCGCTGCAAACACGTCACACGGCGGCAACACGCGACGCTTACGCAGCGCGCTCGCGTCGCGCACGCGACTCACGCGTCGCTCACACGCCCGAGGAACGCGCGCGTCTAATGTGGGGGAGGCCTTCAATGGATTAAAAGACACAACGATTTCCGAGGCAAGAATGCAGTGGATGAACTTGCCAGAAAGAGTTTGAGTATGACAGCACTGGGCTTGAGCCCATTGTGCTGGTTAGTAAATTCATTACAGATCTACACCACAAACTATGAGTAGACTAAAAGGAATGCAGGCAAATCAAAAAAGGACTATCCCCCCTTGATGGTCACTTCACGAAACGGGCTGTGCGACTGAATAAACTTCAGCAGCACAAAGTCACGGCAGTTACAACTGACCACGGGTCCTTTAATAAACACCTCCCTGTCACAGGTGTTAAAGACAGCCCACTCAGCAGAGTCTGCATGGAGGAGGACAAGACAGCAGCTCATCATAGATATATATGCAAGGCAAAGTATTTCAAAAACGCAGGTATCCTCCGCCAAACAGTCTGTAAAACCAAGGCGCTGCTGAACTTTTTAAGGATCTGAGGTGTTCGAAAAATACGCATCTTAGACGAAGTTCCGGACACCAGCCCGACATACAGTACTAGTGACCCGCCCTGGCTTGATACGGTTGCTTTCTTGTGAAACCCGTTTAAAATCTATTGCGACATTTAGAAGTAAGCTGAAAAGAAAAGGCAAAGGCAGAGAGCGACCTCGTTTTCATCACATAACAAATTCTAGACATAGTTATAGTAAGACAGTTCTGCAGCCTGAGTTGGTCTTTGTATAATAATTTTGCCTTTACAGCATCAACAAAATGAGTTGCAGTTGCTCTATGTAGATTACTATTGATGGCAATTACAGATAAAGAGTCAGGCTTAGCAAATTTAAGCTCAACTCTCATAGCAGAGGTTATTAAACAATTATAGTAAACAATGAAATCTAAGTTAAAAGGATTGAAATTTTAATCATAGAATTAAGTTCAAAGAATTACCTCGGCTATGTAAGCAAAGCAAAACTAACTTAGCTTAGCTCTCATTCTGGAAGTAAGCTGCAAGTACTTGCTGCAAATTAAATCCTTACATATTATAAAACATAGTACTGTACCCCACATAAAACAGTACAAAAACTAATGAGCGATCATAAAAAATATAAATAAGTTACAATCTTAATCAAAACTGTCAAGTAAAAAACAACACTCATTGACTAAACATAGAATTTCAGAAACTAATTGATCTACCAAACTGAAATTTCCATCGTAGTACACAACATACTGACCTGGTCTCTTTTTTTATTGGATTTGAGCATTTTACGGATCTTTGAAATATATGGGTTGGGAAAATATTTTGAGTATATCTTCTTGTAACGTCTCTGCTCAGGTCTTGACAGACCAATTTGAGCTAAGTCTTCCATCAATACAAATTTAAGTTGTGAAACTTTTGTAACTTTTAATATATCTCTGAAACAAACATACCGAGTTTACACACAATTACTTACTATCATGTCATCATATAGTTAACCCTTAACAACCCAGAAAGCATTTAACATAACTGACCAGTTGTGTCTCGCAGACACAGTATAGGGAATATAAGGTATTTAAGCAAAAAGTTACGTTATATTAGATAATATGACACAATTTTTTATTTTACAGTGTTATATATTTGTCAAGGTAAATAGTATTTTTCGTTAATTTACAAGCACACAATTATTTATATTTATCAAATTATGTTCTGAGCAAACCTTACGTGCATTTAGCACAACATTGTTTTGATGCTCTTGATATTTGATATGGCCTAATACGTGTCAACACTTTTTTCTCTTAGCAACAAGTTCAGATGATGAAGCTTTTTAATCTACCCCTACTACGTTTTACATAGCTCCCAAGTGATAACTTATCAGCCCTTTCTTACTTCGTCTATGCATATGAGGAGTCACAAACTTGGTTGTGATTACTTGTGAAGTTTTTTTTTTGTATGTTTTTCTTACGTTGATACCAAGCTAGATATAAATTCTTTCAAATTAGTAAAGCAACGATTTTGAAAAAAAATGCAACGTGTCATATTTTTGTTTTGCGTCGCACTCTATATTCGTGAAACATTTAATCAAGCGTATCAACACATCTCTTGGTAGATTTGAATCTAATACAAAAGGAGAGGTCAAAAATGGGTGTTATACCAAAGAAATTTGAGCCCCCATGTGATATACTTTATAAGAAAGCTTATATAATATGCTACTCGATTGTGATTAAATATATTTTTTTCAGTCCTCCGTTTTTGTAAAAAGCTGAAACATGTTTTAGTAAAAACAAAACGCACATTTTTTTTCATTTGTTCAATCCTACGCAACAGGATTATTTAAAATGGCCGTATCAATTAAATAGGTACCTTAAGTTTTAATTTTGATTTCAACTACCGTTTTACAGAATAAAGACAAAACATATATATTATCATTGAAATACACACACACTGATACAAAATTGTACTGTCACGTCAATTACCACAGAGTTGCTAACCCTGTAAAATAATGTATGGTGATACAAGTTTATATCTTTTTCATTTAACTTAGAAAAAAACGGAGAACTGAAAAATTTTATTTAAAGCTCAAAAAAATCAAGACAATTACGCTCTTTCAGCCTATATTAGTCAGATTGCTGTTCAATTTTTATTATTTTTAACCCAAGCTTCATACATTTATTGAACGTCTCCTTTATTTTTATTGTTCACATATCTACTCTTTTATAATATATTATGGTGCATAGCACATAAGAGAATTACCACACAGTTTTTTAGGCACTTTATATCCCTCAAACCCCCAGCGAACACCGGCGTTCATTTTGCGCCATTCGGTTGAACACTAAAATTATTAAAAGTCCGCGTAGATTATTAAAATTATGAGGGTTTTATTTTTTGGTTATGTATCTAAGAATGTAAATAAGAAATTCTTCATAAAGTAGTCTGTAAATTTCGAAAATAAGCAACCTTTCCATTTTTCCTGTATTTATACTTATTAAATGCTTGGGGTCTCAGGGGTTAATGACGACCTGAGAAACCAAACACTTTTGATTCGACATCCCTGGATCTGTTGGGTTGAAAATTTTGAAGTAGACAAGTCATACTTTTTCTCATTATTTACATTATTACAACTACTCGACCCGAAAAACCATGGAGAAAGCATAGATATAGCGATATTTATGCAAGATAAATAGTCAAGTATTTATGAGTAAACAAACGTAAAATTGTGTCCGAAAGACACATAATTATGGGTTGTTAAGGGTTAAACATTAGTATGCTGTGACTTCCACTTAAAAGTTACATGGTCCTGATTTTGAAATTGGTAGACCATGTTTGTGGAAAGATCCGTACTTTGAACAACAGAAGTTTATCATTTAATAATTAACATCAATCATGTTTAAATAATAGTTCTATTATAATTCGCAATAGCCAAGATTTTAGAACAGGTCACATTAACTTGCATAGCACTATAACAAAAGAACAAAACTCGCAAATGCAGACTAGCAAATAAAGCTGAATCTTTACTGTTTCAGGAAAGTACAGCAACAATCAAATCAGTAAATGATAAGTAATATTTTATCAACGAAAAGTAAAGGGTTTATAAACAAAACTGACGCACAACGTTGATATTTACCTAAACAATTCATAATACTGTTGAAGTTCTGCTTCTTCCAAAAAATCATTTAAATTTTCACGATCTTCGATCACAGTTGATTCTAGAAACAAGAAACCCCCAAACAAAAATTGTATTGCAAAATTACAAGTATTATAACTTAAACTGATTATTATTTTTACACTATTTACCCATATCGCCGCTGAAAAAACTAAAAGATCTCTTATTAAACTGCTTTAAATAAAAATAAATTAAAAAAATAAGAAATGTGCAACTGTAATACAATTTCATGTATTCTGCCATACACAAATAAACTTTTTTATCACGCACGAGCACGACGCACGTCAGTCAAGCTAGCTAGACCACTCAAATATTTTAATCGATTCCATTCAAAACAACCAATAAATTGCCACGAAAATCGACTAAATTCTTTTTATTCTAGTTTGAACGTTTTTCTTTGTTTATTGTAATCGCCAACTTTATATCTTCTTTAATATATAATAAATGTTACAAAAACATCTATGTAGAGATTAAATTAAATAACCATAGCTAAATCCATTTAATTTCAAAAGCAAAGCCGCAGACAAAAGCTAGACGAATAATAAAATTCTCCTTGCTTCTCCAATTTCCGATCAAGCTAAACAATTGTTTGTTAGTCCTAAAATAATAAAATTCTCCTTGCTTCTCCAATTTCCGATCAAGCTAAACAATTGTTTGTTAGTCCTAAGGTAGCTTGTAAGTTTTTGTGTTTTCATTACCAAGCAAAGTGGTCGCATAACGACAAATCCCTATAATTAAATTTAAAAATATATATATTTATATTCTATAGTCGAGTGGTCTATGTGTGTCTGGGTACTAGGTAAGCTTTCTGTATTGATAAAAGTGGTAAAGGGTGCCGCGTTGAAAATGCACCATAAACTATAGGTGAAGAATGTGGAGAAAAACAGAGTACAAATTGTATAACTTCTACAAGCAATAAAAATTGAACATAAATGATATTCAAAATTCTTGTTAGACCAGATCTTTTAACTTTTAGTAAATTATAGTGTCCAACCGAAACTGGTTTTTACGACCAAAACCGAGACCGAAATCGAATTTCGCAACACTCTCAGTTTTGGCCGAAACCAAAACCTAAACCGAAACTTATGTTTTAAGGGAAAAATAAAGAAAACGTTACCTATTAAATGAGTCATTATTTATTTTATCATACATAATGCATTATGCATTTTATGTGTACTTATTTACATTCGTTGACTACCATGAATGTTATTGCACTCGATTTAAGTTTGGGGAGGTTAGGTAATAAGGTTATATTGTGCAACTGAGCTTTACTTTTTTTGGACTGACCCACATTTGAGTAATCAAAAGTGTCTACAAATAATCTATTTGAAATAAATGCTTTTGATTTTTTAATATTTTGACGTGACAACGTCATAAAAATTGGTTTGCCGGGTGACACTTCAAGAAACTGCGTTACGCTCCGCTCACGTTATGCGCTCACAATGAGAGCGAGTGAGAGGCACGCGTCCCTGGTTAGCCCGCCTAAGAGCGAGAGAGACAGACATAAAAAGTCGTTGTCACGTAAAACTTTCGCCCGTATACCGACTTTACAGGCAACCAATTTTTTTTATATAAAAACCGAAAAATATAATAAATTAAATATTAATTTTATTAGACCGAATACCGATACTTAGGTAGGTACTTACGTAAGTACCTACTCATTTAATTATAAGTGTGTTAATTTTGAATTTTGTAACTCTGAATCTATAATATTACGCTCACTAATGAACTAAAGTAAGTACCAAGTACCTAACTAGTGTTTGTTTAGGTATAGCTTTAGCGAAAGAGTTAAATCAACCAATAAAACTAGTCACAGGACATGATTAGGCACTTGGACGTAGCAAAAATGTCTTCGTCGCTTAGTCGCTTGAATGGAATTTAAAGTTGTCGCCAAAACCGAAACTCGTTTTCTGTTGAAACTTGACCGCAACCGAAACCAAACAATCGGTTGGACAATAGTTAATTATTAAAATGACAGTCAACTTTGTCGATTCTTTATAATCAGTTTAAGTAGTCGATTTTTAGCGTTTTAGTATAGTTATCTCGCAACTATCTCTGTGACAGCTAGAACAACAGGGTGGCTACTATGGAAAAAGTTTCTAAAAAGGCAGTTTGTAAGCCTTTTAGGAGTATGAGAAAAAATATTATTTTTCAAGTTAGGGTTTCATAACAAAATAGCAACAAAAACGGAAATCTCATATGGTTCATTCTCAAATACACAGCTATTTTATTCTGATACTATTGGCACCATAGTGATGAGAGGTTAAAAGCTGTAGGTATACTAGTTACTACTGAACAATAGTGTGGGAAAATGGATTTTAGAAAAGGGATTCCTCATTTCTCATACTCGTAACTAATTATTGAAGGAAATGTTTATAGTCAAAAGATTATAATCTTATAAACTAATACTTTGTATTAATCAAGTCCGATTACAAATATCACTTTGGCTTCACATCTTTCCTTTAAATTAACTAGCGGTCTCCTGTAGTTGATAGCGTCTTTATTTAATCACTACTCCGTTTGTAGCGAGATAATAAAACCTACCTCAAACAGGGGCACCGGCTTTTAGAATACCTCATGGGTGCTCATGCTCATTTGATGATGTCCTGGTCCCAAACTAAACTTACATGCGTAAATTAATACGAGTTTTGAAAAAAAGGTACTTTATTTTTTAATTTTAGCTTTACAAATCGATAGTGTTTCATGTACCTACTGGATCGACCCTTCACGGGATTAAAACGATTAAAATTTAACGGTGTATATCCGTTAAGTGTTTAAGATTCCTGCCACCGCCAACACACGAGCTGATGACCTTGAACACCTGAGCAGACCTTCGAAAATTGTATCTAAGAACCGTCTCGATAACGTCAGCTTTCAAATAAAAAAATCGCTCCCAAATCAGTCCATTCGCTTAGGCGCTACGATGCCACAGACAGACACACAGGTACCTCAAACTTATAACACCTCTTTTTTTCGTCAGGGGTTAATAAACAGTATAAACTAGATTTTGCAGAAATATCGAAACACAGTAGGTATATAGACATGAAGGCATCTAGAGCATATTTTAATTATCTAATAGTAAAAAAAATACAGCACTAAAATATAATTCAAATTTTGAACAAAATTAATGGTGCTTTTTTTTTAGGTGGGAAATCATCATATAACTTGAGCGAGAGGGCGTTTCAAACTTTGTCCCACTTGTATCCTTCAGTTTGCCTTTGTGTCCCAAGACCATAGTAACTTTTTCAAAAAATTCCGTTGTCCTAATGGATTTCGGCCTTGCCGATTTTCCGGTTTTATTGAAGAAATAGAACACTTCGCACCGTTGACGAGCCAAGCTTATACATATCGAAAGGCCGGATAGCGAACTATTCATTGCTCGTCGTATTTTGGAGACAGCGTTTTCAAGTGAAACATTAAGATATAGGTTTGTAAATGTTTATCTTTTAAAGGATGAAAAAGATTTTTATGGCAATATTAAAGAAAAAACTATTTTTTTTCTTGCAGTCTGTGAATGTGTCATCGAGATCGAATATTATGTAAAAATTCTGATTCTGCGTTGCGTACTTAGATCTTGAGATAAATCTTTTTGACAAACGGTTAAAATATGATCTTCTAGGAAAATAGTTTATGCCAGTGGCTTCGCCCGCGTAAAAGTAAGTTTCTCCATACAAAAATTAAAGACCTGTTTCATGCGTTTAGGGGTGAATTTTGAAAAATCCTCTCTTGCTCAAGGTTTCCTTTTTCATAATTTCACATTCCTGCTCCCGATAGTTTCGGCTGCAGGTTAATATGTCAGCCAGTCAGTTTATCCTTTTATATAAATAGATTATCTAACATTGTCCTGCTGATTTGTCTTTCTCAAACTTTTGATTTTATTCATTTTTTTTTTAATTATAACTTTATTTTATGTTTATGCAAAACCTAAATAAATGTAGTTTGTTCAGAATCAGTAACTGAATCGATTGCTACATATTTGTACCATCAAAGACACTTCCACCTGACCATCGCTGAATTCATTTTTGAAAATGTAGATGACCTAGGTAGCACACCATGTTAATTATTTTTTTTCAAAAATATTAAACAAAGAGCAAGGTGGATATTGGTGTTTCTGTAGTTACTGTTAATTTATTTACTATGTACATAACTAGATATATGAGCGTTGCATGAAAAATATGCATGACGAAGGCAGTAAGTATATAGTTATAATGATGCATTGCTCAAGTTAGAATTGCTGAAGTAGGTAGTGCGACCTTGCAATGATAGATTGTGAAATAATAATGTACACTATCGAAAAGACAACGTTTTAGCAGTTTTAGTTCTGTTTGTTGTTTCACCTTGAGGAAAAGGTGCAATTTTGTGTCCGAATTACAGCATGGTAGTTTTTTTTCTTTGCTGCGGCAACACCTTCACCTACTTTGCAAATATGGCGTAGAGTTGTACAAAATGCAGTGGGAGATATTTGATAAACTTGTCAATTCTGAATTTTAATAAAAAGACATGTATATAGAATAAGACTTTTTCAAACGACTATAGTGTGCTTGACGAGTATTAACAGTGAAATGTGAATTTTACGCAATGTAGGTACACTAACCAGATAATATTCTAATTTGAAAATAAGTTAGGAATTTCTCGCCTTATCGCTACGCCGTTAAGTCGTTTGTTTTTAGTAAAACGATCTTTTGTTTACGTATTGCAGTTTATCTTTTGTCTCGCGTCCGTTAGCCCATTGTTTGTATAATTTTTGGTGCAGTTTTGTCAAGACAGGTTTTTGATTACAATCTGCTAGGAACTATCAAACGATACTTTTTCTTGTTTTAAGATTTTTATTATTGTCAGATAACTTTAATAATCATTGCATATTGGTTATTTTTTAACGAGTTAGTTAGATTTTAAATATGTTTGTTATGTAGTTTTAAGTATGTGTTATGGGACTGTAAGTTATTAAAATGATGGAGAAGAAAATAAGAAGACACCTGGTCGGGTTTATAACGCAGAAACATGTAAAGGTAAGTGTATTTTTATTTCCCTTAATTTTAAGAGTTTTATAAATTTCTATAGATAAAACAGACAACTGCAGTCAACACACCCAATGTGCTGTTGTCATCAAATTGTCTAATTTAATAATATTTTCTTATACCTGTAAAATGCTAAATAAATTAACCTTTGTTGTTGAGAACATATAAAAAGTAATATGTTGATATGAATCTACTGAAGCCGCAACTCATAATCAATCACCTATTAAAACCTTTTAACAAAGTCCAAGAAAGATTCATATTACTTGTTATAAATGTAGTGTAATGGAAGTTTCTTCACAGCTACATGTTCAATAGGGCCTCTAATTGAGCTGGTTATTTGTCCCCATGATTGTTATGTAAATGCGGCATCAGTTATAAATTGAACAAAAGGCAAGACAATTATCTTTCATTATGATTGCAATCAGGAAGCAATAAGTATTGGACAAAACAATCCAAAGCAAGCAAGCCTGCCAGAATACATTTACTACATGTACAATGTATATGCAGACATCAAATGGTGAAATTATTTGAGTTGTTTAGGGCATACAATTAGCATTGCTTTTCAGTCACAACATTAAATTAAACTTAGAAAGGTAATTCTTTGCATTAAAGAAGAATAAACAACTTACCATCTACTTGCTAATCATTTTAGGCAATGAATTTTACACAAAATTAAAAAGAAAAGCTTTTGGTTTTTTTTTTTCTGGTATCGGGAACACATTCTGGACAAATCTCTTTTCAGTAAGCTTACTGTTTTTACTAAGGAGAACTCCATAGTGCTCTATATTGACATATGATTGTCCATCTTAGGGCCTGTGCACACCACGTTTTGTATATAAAATAAAATAGGATAAAAGTGCGCCGTTGATAGTTGTTTCTAAAATGCGGTGTGCACAGGCCCTTAATGTCTTCTTTTACTTAAGAGGTCCCTTTTCCACTCACCTATCCTCAAAACCGAGCATGGTTTAATTCATTAAACCCCAAGCGAACGCTGGCGTTCGCGCACCTATTGTCTTTCTATTGTGTCTGTAATTTCCACAATTGAAAGGAAAGCTTGTTGTTTCGTGTAATGCAGATTTACTATTTATGTTTTTGTTGGAACAAGTTTTTCCAGGAAATATGTGTCTTTTTTATACCCTTAAAAGTTTTTCAGAAATGGATGGATGGATTGTGTGAAGAGAAAAAGGAGTTTGTGATAGTATGACGGGTGACAGGACAGAATGGAAGAAAAATACGTGTTGCGCCGACCCCAAGCAATATGGGATAAGGGCAGGAAGAAAAATTGTTTGGAATCTCGATTAAGTAAATGTTAGCTTCTATTGATGTACTTTTTTATATTTTTAATAGATTCGTACATTATGGAGGGCCAAAGTTCACATACGTCTTTACTAGATTTGTTATACACAAATTTATGTTTAGATTTCTATAGAAGTCTAGAAGATAGCTGATATAAAATGGCTGTGTATCCAAAATATGTAGAGAAAGATGTGAATAACATCATAATCATGTAAGAGCAGTTGTATAAAAATGTACCTCGAAAAGGTTGCTCTTAAGATCGTTGGAACTCAATTTAATACAATTTGCTCTGGTATGTATATTTAGGATTGTATCAAAAAGTGTCTGCATTACTTGTATTTGCTGCATTTAACAATTGGTTTTGATCTGAGTTGGTATCTAACATTAGTATCAGAGATATGGTTTACACTACAGAAGATGCAATACTTAAAGATTTTTTAAATTTATATATAAACTACTCAAAACTAAATAGGGCCCACCATGTTTTTTTGCCTTAACTTAAAATTGAACTTAATTGTTCAGTTTTTATGAATGTACGAGTGTCAAGTGGGCATTCAGGAATAGTGTAAAAATAAACAATGGAATCATTTGTTTATTTCCTTTAATAAAAACACAAATAACAGTTTTTAGGAAAAATTACACAAAATAAAGGATCAACATGATCTTGTAAAGCACACGTCTTCTGAAAAAAATTATGGTGCTTGTTATTTTTTAATAACGAGTGGGTCGTCCTCTGCTCCGTATGCACTCTCTGAGCCTATCTGGTACACTTTCAATCAAGTGAGTCACGTTTGTATGCGGTATTTGTTCCCAACAGACTTTCAGGGCGTTAATGAGCTCCTAATGGCTGTTAACATCACTGTAGTTTTCTTTCAGGCTTCTTTTGAGTTGATCCCATAAATGCTCTATTGGGTTGAGGTCGGGACTCATGGCTGGCCATGGCAAAACGGTGATATTGGCTTCAGAAAGGGCTCTTTGTGTGGTGCGGGCTGTGTGTGCGCGAGCGTTGTCATGCATAAAGACAAAATTATTGCCCACTCTTTGTGAAAACGGGATGACATGTGGCCGGATTACTCGCTCGATGTAACTGGCGCCGGTTACGGTACCTTCATTGAGAATTACCAGCTCTGTTTTGCCGTGTAAGCTAATTCCACCCCATACCATAACACTGGGACCCCCCCATCGGTCTGTTCCATGGACGCATGGTTCAGAAAAACGTTCCCCTTCTCTTCTCCACACGCGTATCCGTCTGTCATCACTGTAAAACTTCACTTTAGACTCGTCCGTAAAAAGCACATTCCTCCAGTTATCCATGGTCCATTCCAAATGTTCCCGGGCGTACCTTAATCGTGCTGCACGATGAGCCCTCGTTAGTTTCAGTCGAATAGCGCGTACTCTAGAGCGTTGTCCATCTTCGTGAAGCCGATTCCGAATGGTTTGGTCGCTGACTCTCGTCCCTGTGGATTGCCGTAGTCGAGTTTGTAAGGTCCGAGCGGTAACAGTACGCTCCCGTCGTGCGGTTAACCTTAGATATCGGTCTTCCTGGGTAGTCGTAGCCCTAACTCTTCCTGTGCCAGGTCTCCTAGCTACACTTCCGGTCTCCTGATACCGTTCCCAAACATTCCGGATTGCTCGTCGCGAAACACCGAGGTGGATAGCCACAGACCTCTGAGACTGTCCCTCTTGAAGCAAGGATACTGCTCTTGCAGCGGTTTCCATGTCCATATGACGGCGAGGACCAGGCATAGTGATCACAACTAACACAGAAACCAAACAAAATTGTTAAAAACGTGAGTATTCCACAACACTGTTTAGTGTAGACTGAAAACTTAAGTGACTGAGAATTTGTGCATTCGACGATTTTTTCGAGTACTTCACTTTTTTAGCTACTCTCTTGAAACCA
Organism: Mythimna ferrago; assembly: GCA_910589285.2. Lineage (NCBI taxonomy): Eukaryota > Metazoa > Arthropoda > Insecta > Lepidoptera > Noctuidae > Mythimna > Mythimna ferrago. The sequence goes on along the minus strand of OU342673.1, from coordinate 10,578,539 downwards.
ATATGAATGTTGTCGAAATAAACATTGATAAGGGTTCCTAAACATGTCAGCTTGACGGTTCAATGCATAACTTTGTCAACAACTACTTAGATAACTTTATTTTGACCAAAATAGTGACTGATTCGAGGTGGGCCCTATTTTGTTTTGAGTAGTTTATAACACTAGCTGACCGGCCAAACTTGGTACTGCCTAATAGTCCTTTTAGCTAAGCTGTCAAAGGATAACGCCATCTGCAGGTATTACCAGAACCAGAATTATTCATTTCAAAATTACATTTTAATTAGAGATGGCATTTTATCCGAATATTATTTAGAATTTTTTTTTTTCCTAGTGACTTCCAGATTTTCTCACCGTTAAAACCTTCCCTGGACTATTACAAATATTTCAAGACCAAAATAAACCGATTGGGTTCCAGCCGTTCTCGAGTTTTAGTGAGACTAATGAACAGCTATTCATTTTCACATATATAGATAATACCTTGTACCAACTAAGCAGAGCTTGTGACAACTGATAAACATACGTTTATATATTTTTAAATATCCATGTATTATAGATAAATTCTTCTTCTTCGTAGTCGTTTCACTCTTGTCACTCGACTTGTCACGGCCACTCGTCGTGGTTACCACGAAGGTAACTCTCCGGAAGCCGTCAGGGTACGCCGCAAAACTTCCCGCCACTTTTGCCTGCTGGCAGTCATCCGGGCGCACTCGTTTAATAGAGTAGGGTAGAGTAGAGTAGGGTAGAGTATATAGGACTATTATGCAGAACGAAGTTTGCCGGGTCAGCTAGTCGTGCCGCCAACAGCCGTTTTTATTTGGTCAGTCCATCGCATCGTTGATCTGCCACGCGGCTTCGTTCCGTCCACCTTTTCTTGTATAACAAGGCGTTCGATGCAGTCACCTCCACGTCGACAAATATGGCCAAAGTACTTGAAAATACGACTGCGCACCAGCGTAGACAAGCGTTCCTTTAAACCCAGTTCCTCGAGAATGGAAGCGTTTGTTCGAAACTCGGTCCAAGAGATCCCGAGCATTTTTTAAATTAAACAGAACAAATGATCATGCTCATCACACAAACATTTGTCCTGGGTGGGAATGCAACCCACGATTTCCGGCATAGCAGTCAAGGCTAGACATGGGACGAGTAGTCCGGTTTGGATTCGATTTCGATACTCGGCGGATTCGGCCTATTTTTAGAGTTCGGCCGAGCACCTAGTATTAACGGCCGAGTACTCAGTACTCGGCCTTAATGATATTGCAGGGAAAAATAAAGACAAAAAGCTAGTTTTTATGATTACTATTATATTAGACACATTAAACATCAGGAAAATGAGAAACAGCAGAAATATTGAAAACGTACATAAGAATCTATACATATAAATAAAATTAGAGTGTCTGTTTGTAATATTGAAATAACTGCTTTTTACTACATGCATATGAATATATATATACGGTACATACACCAAAATAACATTTTTTACAATTTTTGTCTGTCTGTCTGTTTGTTGGGCTAATCTCTGATATGGCTGGACCGATTTTGATGGGACTTTTTTTGGGAGGTAGCTAACATAGGCTACTTTTCGGCCCTATTTGGGTATAGTTTGCTCCTTTTTGCTTCATACGAGCATATTAAGCCCGCCTCTGAAAAAAGCCGTTCACTGTAAAGTAAACTGAACTGGCGGGAGTTAATAAGTATTGAGTCGCAACTTTTCCTAAGATGGGGTAATGAACTTTATTAGAAACCCATCATTAATATGGATTTGCATCTCTTGTGGCCCTTGGTATGCTTAAGTAATGATCTAACTCTGCTGCAGCGGAATTCTTAGGACCATTAGGTTGGTAACTGGTTGATGCGTCAGCAGCTTCTTCAATGGTAACTGGTTGATGCGTCAGCAGCTTCTTCAAAACATTCCCAGAATAGCATTCGGCCGAGTACTCGGCCCAATCTAGGCCGAGTAGGGTAAATACGCCAAACGTCGGCCACCTCCCAAACTTCGGCCGTCTGTACATTTTCAGCTTGCATTCATTCAAAAGGTAATTAAGTGTCAATTTTGCTTTTCGTATTGCAACCTTAGTTCATACTCTATACATACAAACCGTTACTATCCGATTCCGTCACTTGCTCTTCTCATACTGAGCGTCAGTAGCGATTGCGCCGTTGAAGCGTCAAATTCGCATGCAAAGTAGCTTACTTAAAGTGAATACTCACATTTCGGGGATTGATATTACAACGATAAGACATTTATTTATTTTTATTTTAAGCCTTATTATCACTAAAGGGTTATTTTTACTATATTTTAAGATAGTTTTTTCAACGTTTTGCGTATATTTTTCAGGGCAAAATAGGAGGCCGCCATTAGGGTAACAGTTTTGACTTAAAACCGTATTCTCGGCCGTGGCCGACTTAAAGTAAATGCACTCTGTTTTATAAATTCCAATTGTACCAATTCCGTTGGCTTAACAAGAGAATTTGCAAAGCTTTTAAGCAAATAAATCTATTTGACGTTTAGTCGCCAAATAACGGCCGGGGTGATATCAGTCGAATCTCGAGAAATAAGGTAAAAGAAATAGGGGCCGACATTAGAAATATTAAAGATCGTAATGTCGACCAGCCTCAAATTCGAGCACCACTATACAGGCTGATGAAAATATACTTTTATATTTATTCATTGATTGGTTAGTCATTATTAATTTATTTAAGAAACTTATTTTCTCAAAATGAAATTTTAATTTATTAATATCTTTTCACAATATTAATAAATTATTATAATAAATATTTTATTTAAAAAATACAAATGGTTGGCCGTGAATCTTTGTTGTACCAAAAAGCTGCCTTTAGATAGTAAGTTGGTTTTCTCTTAATGCTTTTGATTTTAGGTAGGTACTACAATGACCAAGCAGGGAGATCTAAGGCCTTCACGGAATCAAAGAAAATTATACGATTACGAATTTTTTGCTAAGGGGAAATAAAAAAATATTTTACTATTAAACAAATACAATCACAAATGTATACTTAGTGTTATATTAAAATTCTGCCAAAATAAATCATGTTAATAATATTTGTCACTGTCTTAATTTAAAACATCCTATACCCGGCCGACATTTGGGAAAAACGCGACCGAACATGGGCCGTGAATGGCCGACTTTAGGGTTTTTCTGTTCTCGACGCTTCTAAACCTTATTACTTTTTTCTTTTAGTAGAAATGTCGATCTTATGCCTATAAACATGAAATAGATTAATCAAACTATCCAAAACCGCATTAGAAGCTAATTTTCGTTGGAAACTGACGGTGCTAGAGCGATCCGCAGACAGAAAATCGCTAAGGGGGCCGACATTTGGCGTATTTACCCTACTCGGCGAAACACTACTCGTTCCATGTCTAGTCAAGGCCATTGACCAACTGGCCTGAAATTCCACAATTTTCATCTTGATATTTCGAAAGAGAAAGGAATGGACCAAGTTAGTTCTGAAAATAATAAATATTGCACTGCTAAGGATCCTCAATCAGTATATTTGAATGTCACAATTAGTATAAGACTAGCTTCTGCCAGCGACTTCGCCCTTCACGATTTTCACTGAAAGTAGTAAATAAATAGCCAATGTTACTCATTGAAAATGTAGCTGTCTAATGGTAAAAGAATATTTAAAATTGGTCAAGTAGGTAGTTTTCGAGTTAAATAGTCACATAGAAACAAACAAATAACAAATCTTTCCTCTTTATAATATTAAATATTATGTAATATTTTTTTCAGTATTTAATATATGATTGTTATAGATCGAAGTTATTGTGATAATACTAGATATGAGTATGAGTATAATATATGTGCTTTAATTTTTTATTTTGATAAAACATAGACCAGAAACTTATTTTCTAAAATATAGCACATAATTATGTAATAATAAATACTTAACAACAACCCACATTTTAATGGTGCTATTGCATTACCTTTTATTATTATCTATATTTTAAATATAAAAGGAGAGACTGACTGACTGACATATCAACGCACTGCCAAAACTACATGGCCTAGGAGTGTAAAATTTTGCACAAGGTTTCCTTATATAACGTAGGCGAGCATTAAGAAAGGATTTTCTATAATAGGGGTGTATTTTCTTCTAAGTTGTCCAAAGTCTGTATAGATAAAACTACATTCGCGCGGGCGAAGCCGCTGGCAGAAGCTAGATTTAAATATAAAAGAATAAACTGAGTGACTGAAATCAACGTACAAGCGAAATTAATGGGACTAGTGACGAGAATATTTTTACATGTAGTCCTTTTATGACGTCGGCGAGCACTAAAAGAGGATTTTCCAAAATTGACCCCTTAAGGGGATGAAACGGATTTCCAAAGTTAGTATGAAAAAAATAATTACGCGAGTGAAGCAGCTAGCAAAAGCTAGTCATTTTATATACATAATAGGGTATTTGACTGAAATATTCATAAGAATTATTCAAAAAGTTAAACCACAAACAAAAATATTCTCAGAAATGTAAAAAAGTGCGAAAGTGATATCAATTCTAAGTGTACACTAAATAGAAACGGCATCAGAATCATCTGACGTCACAATAGATACTGAAATTACCTTTGCGCCGTGTAGTTTGAAGAACAATCTCCATGTATTAATTTTTTAAAAGAAGCCAGTAACTAGCATTTATGAAAAAAACCAGCCAAGTGCGAGTCGGACTCGCGCTCGAAGGCTTCCGTATCATTATCTATAAAAACGGCAAAAAAACAACGTTTGTTGTATGGGAACCTCCCTTAAATATTGATTTAATTATTTATTTTAAAGAATTCAATATTCTGTGAATATTTCAAGCGTCTACCTGTTGCCATTAAGTTTAAGTATCAAGAAAAGCGAGCAAAAAAAAAAATTCGGCCATGACCGCGTTGGGCCACGCTCAGCGTAGTTTCCCGTACGTCACAGTTAAAAAAATGGGCGATTTGTAACATTGAGTTAACATTTTAAATACGAAACTCTAAAAACGGGCCCACAAAGGACGGAGATAACTAAAGAAAGAGTTATAGATTCCTAGACTACACATGGAAAGTCCGAAACAATCTTAACAGCGCGAAGTAGCTCAAAGTACAGCGCCATCTTTCGTGAAATTGTGTTACTAATTTATACAAACTAGACGAGCTATGTATGTTAGGTTTTCGGTGAAAATTTTTGATTGCGTGAAGTGATTTTAATAATTCTTCCTTTATTTGAAAGAAGATACGTTCAGGATAGTAAAATATGTAAACTAAGTTAAAAAAATGCTTGCATGTACGGTTAAATTACAAACTTAGTTCAGAAATTATTTTGTACAACTTTTCAAAAACTGTTCAATCCATCAAGTTCAAAATAATTTTCCTAGAAAGTCTTTTTAGAGTTCTGCTTTTGAGATTTTTTTCATATTTTCTAAACTTATTGTTCAAAAGTTAGAGGCCCCCAATCTCAATTGTCTTAAGATCAGCCACTCCGCCCACCCGATTTATTGGATACGCGTCTGCCTGTAAAAAGCTTTCGCTATAATTTCATTTGTCTTCAAAACAATAATCTGGCATCAGAATCAAATGAAGCATTCCTAAAAATTAATTTTAAACTACTGTTTCGTGATTACCCTAGCAGAATCGAATCATGAATATGATATACCTACGCACGCCATTGCTTCGATACCGCTCATTCTGCTCGCTCGGCTCGCGCTTTGTTTGGCACACTTCTAAACATCTATTTGGGCGGGGGGCGCTCTTTGTTTGGAGACCCTTCTCATTAGTTAGATAACAAAAATACCTGCTGGGAATAGATGTTTTAGTTTGAGGATACGTTCTACTGGTAAATGTAAACTTAGGTGATTGACAATCACAATACTGTTCCATAGTTTTCCAAACTATAACTTGAGAATTTTGTATAATATTTAATCATTTAAAAAATACTTATCTATGATACTTTTTATAAGGTTCTTCCATTATTAAACAATGACTAAGATCTCTTAATCAACCTTGATTATTGAATCAGTGTTGACTACATCAGATTTCATTTTAATCTAATAATTACCCAAGTCATTTGATTTTTTAGTATTATGCTTGTTAATTTCATTTTTGTACCAATCTATCTCGATACCTATATTTTATGGGGTTTAACCAGTTGTTGGCAACGCGAACGCGATCTACGCGGGACACAACAACTTTTTAATGATTCCTCTAATTACGGCATACGAAAGGTTCATGCCTAATGCAATATTTTCTGCATCAGAGCAGAACCTTTGTCAAAAAAATAGACAGTATTCGTTGCGTCTAGTATACTTAAGTAAAAATGGTAAAAAGAAACCTTATTAATGCCAGTAAAACAAAACACGTGTTGCGTCCTCTTCTTAATTAGCCACATGGTGCACCCCGACTCGAAAGCACACGGTAGTTGAATACCTTCCTTAATGAGGGATTAACTACCCTTGCTTTTTTAACATAAAGTCGAATTTCGCTGAACTATGCAAATATAAACATCCAAACATTTACCCATGTTTCGTGATTTGATAAAACTATGGATAGTCATAAATAGGTTTTTACAGAACTCAGAATTCTTGTTTTTCCCTGTTGTTGTAGTTCATAGTTGATGGCTGTCACAAACACGTGTACATTTTTTAATATCACAAAGAAACATCTTGTTGTTAATCGACCTGGAAACACGTCTAACACAAGAAGTTAACATAAGAATTAAACAGAATTATGACGATCGAATCAAACAGCTCGCGATTATGAGTGATGGACGGCAAACTGACGGGCAGGTTCAGAGTAAACAGTTTATTATTGTACCTATTTACCCGTCTGAATGAAATATACATTCATAAAACAAAGGTACTGTTATTGAAAAAAGCTATCTAACACCTAAAAGTGAATTTTCTTTTTTATTTTGTGACCAACTTATTTGTTTTTGAACCGCCAAACATCTGGCTTGGCTTTTCGAAAACAAAACTTATTCCAAATTTTAATTTTAAATAGGTATATCAAACTTCAACTTAAATGTTAAATAAATCTAAAGTTGAAATGTTTTTGTTAAGAGTAGGTACCCAAGCAATGTGACAAAGTACTTACATCGTACAAAACGTAAAGGTACAGGCTACCAAGTAAGGTAAAAAATATTTGATAAACAAAGGAATTTGCTTTCATTTTTTTCTTTTATCCCCTGCGCCGAGGTATTATGAAAACATCGCTTCGATGCTTGCCGCTATTCTTGTCTTCCTTTTTCAATACGCTTGCCTCTTAGTATCTCAAAGTCTGCAAAGCCTAACAACATAATAATATCTTATTTTTTTACTAATATAGGTATGCAAGTTTCTGAAGTCGGTTGTATGTTCATCATTTTGTATGTGTATCATTATTTTAGCGGAAAGACGTCCACTGTTGAACACAGGCCCCCAGGAATCGCCACAACGAACGGTACTATGCGTCTCGCATCCATCGGATTCCCGCAATCCTCATCAGATCATCGGTCCACTTTGTGGGAGGCCTTCAAACGCTTCGTCTTCCGGGACGCAGTTACCACTCCAGAACCTTTCGGCCCCAATGTGATTGTACTTTTATTACAAATTGTACCATAAAACAACCCTTTTTAACTTCTGTCTGCTATCGCGAATTTCATACAGTACAGGTACAGTTCCAGTATTGTTTTTATTTTTTATCTTATTCAGCAATGTCTGCGGAAAATGTGAAGTTATCTTGAAAACTATATACCTATGTGTACAATTATATTACCTGTGAGTACAATTTAGCCACATTACTTAAATTTCATTTGTCAATCCTAAAGAAATGTGTAAATTGAGTAGGTAATTATAGGTGTTTTGATAACCCTATAAGTAATTTACCAGAGAACTTGCTCACTATTTAAATTTAGCTAAAGGGTAGTTAAAAGCTTCCGAAAGAATGGGTCTTAAAATAAACATGGACAAAACCAAAGTCATGTTAAACAACCATGTAGCACCCATTGCTAGATATCCAAGTTGTGGACGATTTCGTTAACCTGAGACAGACGGTCCAGTTGTCATCGTGGCGGCACTCAGGGGAGGCTTATGTCCAACAGTGAACGTCTTTCGGCTGAAATGATGAATGACTAATAAAATGTTACTTTCAACAAAACTGCAATCACATTGAGTGGTCATTTACCAGACTTGTTATTATCCTCCAGCCTTGTACCAAAACATTTCCCATTATTTTTATATATCGGTATAGTACAGTGCTACCATTATCATTATTGCTGTAAGCATTTGCGCTTAACGCGCGTGCATATTACGAAATTACGTCATAATCTCGGTATTAGTTCAACGATCCACTTATCAGTTTGAGCTCCGTAACCCGGGGCAACAAATACGCTACAGGGCCTTTTCACATTTGCCGATACGCTATCCGACGCAGTCTTAAAACGCGAAAACTCGAACGTCGTAAAGGCGTTATTTCTTTGTCAGTTTTCAAATTCTTGCTCATAGTAAATCTATACATTTACGATTTTATATTGAGCAATTAATAGACTGGCTATTTGTAACGGACTTCAAGAAAGGAAGTAAGTCTTCATGTCTCTGAAATAAAACAATACGTAGAATACAACCAAAAAAAGTATTGAGCTCATGTAAACCTTTATCTGAGTGTACGTACGGTCACGAGCATATATAATATATTATGCACCCATTATTCCTTGAATTGCTAAGAGTTAGGTACTTACCTTATTCCTCGTGACTGTATAATTTGTGCATGTTTAAAAAACAGTATATTTTTTTATGAAACAATACATGAATATTAATTGAGTGTACGTAAACCTGTCCAAAACATATAACTAACAGTTATCGTTAGTTTACAAGTTTAAATTAATATGTCAACAAAGTTAACCATTGTTCGTAACTGAATCGAAACGAAAAATGAAATTAAATGCTGGGCTACTGTTAAGGCCGTGTCATGACCAAAAGTGCGGTCGGTCAATTTGCATATTGACTGACAAGAAACAAAAGAGTGGCACAATTTTTTTCATGAACTGCTTCTTGTAGGTGACATTGCACCTAAGAGGTGAGAGAATGACACCATTATGAATTATGCATTTTACCGATTTACTCAAAAACCAACCAAGTTCTGCATTTAAATAAGAAGAGAGAAAATTAAAGTGAATCAATCATTTTAATTTATTCGACGCTGATGTACGATGGCTGGTTATACTCGAGTTTTTATTTAAGAGGTTTAAGTTGCGGTTGTGTTGGCCGTTTGTTTCTATCAAGTTTTTTTAACATTTTCGGGAATAACCAAGTTCTCTAGTAGTAAATATAATCATGATCAACATAATTGTATTATTTTTTCGCAACCTCAGTCTTGTTGGCTAGTTCATAAAGTTAAAAAAAAACCTTGCAAATTTTTCGTTTTTGCGAATGACAGCCCTTTATAACGCATATGCAAAACGCACGCCTGATATATCGTTTCTAGTAAATTTGGAGATTACGAGCATTGAGTGGCAGGCGTGCTCGGAAAAACGTGTCACGGATCTACGGTACACAGACTGTGTTTGTTGGTTGTGACTGTATGCTGAGCTGACAGCTTTAGTCCAACTAACTAGCGTAGTGTTTATACAATTTACAATTTTACTGGAAAGGTACTGAGAAGTAGGACAAGGGAACATTCGGTTTCCTACATATTTCAATGAAGAACAGTGTAAAGAGATCTTAAATATTTCCAAAACTCTCGATAATATGATGTTATAGATCTCGAGATGAACCCTCTGTGATAGTGAAAAAAGTGATCTTGGATTAGGTTCCGTGTTTTGGAGAAAGTCGGTATCCTAAAAAGTTCAAAAACACAGAGGGTAGTAGAGTAATTTTTACTATAAATCGACACATAATTTTAAATAAAATACATAGCTATAAATGGCACTTGGAATCCAATATCCGTGCAGTGGCGTGCACGGCCGGACAAAATCGTCCGTTATTATTTGGTCTCCTAGCGGATTTGGGTGGAAATTAATCCAACTCTGTCACAAATTCTAATTGTAACTAAAATCCGATGGACGACGCCGCCGAGGTCGACCTAGGAAGAGGTGGCGAGACGACCTAGATGCTTACCGCGGAGACTGGTTCGAGGTAGCTCAAGAAAAGGATACCTGGAAGAAGTTGGGGGAGGCCTTTGCCCAGCAGTGGGACAGTATAGGCATTTAAAAAAAAAAAACTAAAATCCAACCTGGGATAGGAATTAGCAACAAGCAACACAACTGTAATTCTTAGCAGCTGTCTGTACTTCTACTGGTTGGTTAACTTTCCACGTAAATCGGATTTCAACGATACTCGGAATCAAGATAATAAGGGCACTTCGCTCTATACTTGTAGCCGTCTATTGAGATAACCCCCTTATTATATGATGCTTAGAGACGAGAGACGACAGCAATACTCAGAAAAATAAAATGAGCCAACGTTTTACGTAGTTTTATTGCCTCTCTTTCTTCATTTTAAAACGCTACTCAGTTTATAACTTTACATGAAATTTAAGCCTCGACAGAGTGCTCTTAAATACAAACTGTACGACGAAACATAAGCATGTAGGTACCTGTTATTGTTTTCAATAATGACTTTCATCATCATCATCATCATTTCAGCTGAAAGACGTCCACTATTGGACATAAATCTCCCCCAAGAGTCGCCACTGAACGGTCCCGTGCGTCTCTCATCTATCGCATTCCCGCAACCGTTACCAGGTCATCGGTCCACCTTTTAGGAGGCCTTCCAACGCTGCGTCTTCCGCTACGCGGTTGGCACTCTAGAACCTTTTGGCCCCAACGGGCATCTATCTATTCTGCGTGCAATGTGCCCTACGCATTTACACTTAAGTTTGGCGATTCTTTGTGCTTTGTCGGCAACCTTGGTTCTCCTGCGGATATCTTCATTCCTGATTCGATCACGCAAAGAATTTCCTTGCGTGATCGAATCGAGTAAAATATTTTAATTAAATCTTTTAAAATAATAAGAATAATAATAATTTATTCACCAAAAAAGTTACATACAATATTACAACATTAGAAAAAGAAAAATGAACAAAAAACAAATGGCCTACATTTGTAATATACTTGGGACTATCTGTATCCGAACTAGGCGGTAGGCTGTATCTCGGATTACATTTAAATATTTTAATTAAATTTAGATCTTTTCAAAGAACTCTCCTCCAGCCTCTATACAAAATTTCATGCGTTTGAACAAATTTTCGAAACATTTTTTCCAGTCTGCCGCAGACACCTCTTTCACGGCCTCCTCGAACGTTGCTATCAAATTTTTGAATCATAATTATCACGGCACCACTCCACACGGGCCTGCTTCTGAGCTTCGGTGAGGTAGTGCGGCACCCAGCGGCAAACTATGCTCCTTACGCGATGGTGAAACTTGTGAACGCAAGAGTAACCATGGAGTTTCTTGCAGGTTCTTCTCCATAGGAAACGACCAATTTGGAACCGTGCAGTAGCTTCTAACGTTTTATAAGTGTCCTTGTAGGTCAAATATTTTTTTAAATTTGTTTTTTTTTTTTTAAATTTTTGTTCTTTCCGAACCAATCAGCAATTTATGCTGAATGTCTTCGTATGTAATTCGCCTGTTTTCTTGATTTTTTTTTTACTGCCAGCACACTTTTTTTTAAAAAATGGATAGGCTCGCGCTTCACACTTTCTTCAGTGACAGCCGTCGTAGGACGACCACTCCTTTGTTCATCCCCCAAAGTAAGGCAGCGACCGCGTTTGAACTCGCTATAAAAACGGTATATGGTTGCTTTTGAAGGCCCTTCATCCATAAAAGCAATTTGAAGCCGATCAAAAGACTCACCAGGTTTTAGGCCACATTTAAAATCGTAGAAAATCATCGCACGAAAATGTTCTTGACGCAGATCTATTTTTAAATAAGACACGATAATTTGATTTGGCTCTCGAAAAAATGTGGAGGGAAATTCAAAATTCGAACAATGGTATTTTTACTTTTAAATAACTATAGTTTTCAAAATAATTAAAAGTGTAAAATAAGTAAAAATTTAAAACTTTTTGAGTGGCCTGGTACAGGTATACCTGATACGCCACTCTATTCGACACATTTTTGATGGGTCACATTGTTCACAAGGGACTTGTGGACGATAAACCTGACACCATCCTTGGACTGCTGTTCAACCTCCCGAAAATAGAGCAGGTTACCAGATTTTATGTTTATCGTGTCCTCCCCCTAACTTCGGACTTCGAATAATCCCACAATTCTCCATCGTAACCTAGTCAATTCTTCCTCAAGTTCGGTTATCTCGTCGGACCGTAGTGTACGCGTGTTGTATGTTGCCAGGTCCAGCCGTCGTTTATTAGCTGGTGTGTCGGAATCCTTTATGTATTCTACAGAGGTCGTTTGACGGTTTATCGATCTCGCCCTGAGATTCTTAGCTCCATAGACCCCAGGGTGTCGCCCACGCCCTGGACCATAAACCACCATGCTGGTCCAATGCGAGCCTCGCACTAATCACAAATATGTAGTCGTAGTTACTAATCAGTAGTTAGTTAGATTACTATTGCCTAACTCTGCCTCCTGCCCGTATCTCATGTTACTTGAGGTCGGAGCAACACGTTTTCTTTTTCCATTTCCCCTGTCCCCGTCATGCTACCATTCTCTGTTATTTTATGTCATTCCTCATACAATCCAACCATCGAATATGGCCAGAAGTAATGGACGTCAAAGCCAATATTTCAAAATCATCCGTTTTTATAAACTTGATAAAAAATATTGGATGGATAAGCTTGTCGTTGTGCTTTCCAATTAGTTGTGAGGCTTCGTTCATGCAAATTTTCAGCAAGGCTTTGAAATAATTCCCATTCAATGTTCAGCTACGTTTTAATTGATTGAAATCAAAATGACTTAAGTGAAACCCGTTTTAATGCAAACTGATTTCGAATTCTGTGTATATTGGTTTCAAAGACGAATAATTTGAATTATTACGGGGGATCTAGAGTTAATTAACGCTGATTTATAAATAATTAGGTATTATTGACAACCCTACGGTCGTATAACGGTATTATACGATCAAGTTACACGAAGTTTTAATAAATAAAAGTATCTATATCGATTTAGTACATTTAACGTGTACAACTAAAACTTCCACAGATTAGATAACTCGTATAGTCCGGTCCGGAAGTAGAGTGAGTAGGTACAGTTTCGCTTCGTCGTTTATACCGCGTACATCGAAGGACTGGAACAATTTGACTGCTGCAGTCTTCTTGTCCCATTATACTTTTGGTGTCTTCAAAGCTAGTGTGAATAGGCTCTTAATAAATTAGTACGCTTCTTCATCAACGATTACGCCACTGCTTACCATCAGGCGGGATCACAGTCAAGCACTAGTTTATATCATTAAATATAAATATTAGCGATCCCGGCAGACGTTGTCTCCGTGCGTTGTCCTACCCAAAATTGTCATACAAAAAATTAAGCACAATCGGGTGCTTATTTTTTTTTCAGGGCCACCTAATGTGTACAAATGTAATATCAAACTACCCACTCAAATATAAAAACAAAATTACTTTTAAATCGGTCGAACCGTTTAGGAGTAGTGTGAAAAATGCACGTAGAGAAGATTTATATAAAAGGTGTTTTTTTTTGAGGCTAAGAACTTTAAATTGAAATAAAGAACAGAAAATTGTTTATGATATGCGTGAAATTGGTTTTATTTAAGAGATGATGTAATGGTATCAATGTTTCAATATAATTTCGGGCATATGGCGACCGCAGCTCGCGTACATGGCGTAATCTGGATGTCCAATTTTCACATACTTTTCTCAGTAAATCGGGTTGTATATGGTTTGTCGGCGTAGATATGCGAGAAAATAATCTAAAGGCGTCAAATCGATCCCAATTCCAAAATAACAAGGTAGTCAGTTGACAGGTTCAAATTAATCATTCATCAAACGTTTCTTTCAGTAAACTGATGGTATCGTTCGTTATGTGATATAAGACACTTTCCTGCTGAAACCACATGTTACTCCTTGTTACATCAGCTACCTGCCAAAAAAAACAGAGGAATTATATTATATACTAGCTGTGCCCGCGACTTCGTTCGCGTGTACTACAGGATTTTCAATTTATTTTTTCTAAAATAAAAGTAACCTATGTTACTCCTTATTACATCAGCTACCTGCCAAAAAAGCCCCGTCAAAATCGGTCCAGCCATTTCAGAGATTAGCCCGGACAAACGGACAGACAGACAAAAATTGTAAAAAATGTTATTTTGATGTCTGTACCGTATTATATTCATATGCATGTAGTAAAAAGCAGTTATTTCAATATTACAAACAGACACTCCAATTTTATTTATATGTATAGATGTAACTAGCTTCTGCCAGCGGCTTCGCCCATGTGAATGTCGGTTTCTCCCCGTTTTATCCCCTTAAGTGGGTGAATTTCGTAAAATACGTTTTTAGCGGATGTCTACACCCTATTAGGAACCTACCTACCAAATTTTAAGTTTGTGGGTGTTATAGTTTCTGAGATTTCGTGATTAATCAGTGAGTGGTATTTCGCTTTTATAACGAGTAAAATTTCTGGATCAGTAGATAATTATCTTTGGCTTTGATGGTTTTATAGCCTTCAGCCGCACGTATGGATACAATGAGCGTTTATTGTTTGCATATTATACGAGTCATATAAAAATACACTCGTTTTTTTATTCTTTGTTTTAATGTCCCATAAAATGAGGTGAGAACTTGTATCTCTCCGACTTTCAAACAAAATAAAATTCTGTAGCTTATTTTCTCTGGAAAGTTTTGATTTGGGCAATATTATGAGTTCTCGCGTGGCTTCTTTACCTTCAGTGACTTATTATGAAGATAGAGGCTAAATAGCGGGCTATTATTAGAGCATGCAGGCTATGCATGCATAGCAGCCGGATGCCTTTCTCCAGAATTCTTCCCAAGTACGTTAAGCCGTCGATAAATAGGTCGCCCGTTTCCCTAGTACGCCCTGAGATAGAAATTCCGCAATGATTAGATATATTTAGCATGTGTTTAGTCGCATGAAATTGTGTTCTCATTGTTTTGTGGACAAATATTTACCATTATTACGCAAATCTTTCTGACATGGAATAGCTTCTGATGATAAAAGTTTATTTTAAACATGGGCGGGGCATGTTTAAAATAAACTTTTTAGAAAAAAAAAACAAATCCGAGAAATACCGACTTCTGAAATTAAAGTTATTTTGATCATTTTAGCGTTTTTTTTTATTGAAGTCGGTTTTTTTTTTAATTTTTTAATTCACACTTTTTTAGTTGCTATACACTTTTATAGCCCGAGTACAATGACAATTTCAATTAACCTAAACACTGCTAGGATGCATTATGAAGTTCCTGTGTCCACCTTCCACCTTTCAGCTCCATTATCAGATCAGTTCGATAGTACCTTATAGCCAAAGTGCATCTCATGACAATTCTAATAAGCCCAAACACGGCCAGGATACATTGATTAATTACGGAGTTCCTGTGCCTACCTTCCGGCTCCATCATCAGATCAGTTAGATAGTACCTTATAGCCAAAGTGCATCTCATGACAATTCTAATAAGCACAAACAAGGTTAGGTAACATTAATTAATTAAGGACTTTCAGTGCCTGTCTTCCGGCTCCATCATCATCATCAGATCACTTCGATGATACCATTTTCAATATAATTATTCAGAACCATTCATTTATTTGTATATTCATTGTGATATCTATGTGAGTATGAAGTTCCGTTGGCCATTTCTGGTCTCCTTCACCAGTTCCACAGCATCAAATGTCACTTTTTGACTGTAAATGCTTAAGTCCTCGATAAAAATACCAAAATAACTATATGGTAGGCTTATAATATTTGAGAAGTTCCCTAGATTCCTCATGGATCCCATCATCAGAACTGGATTTTGAAAAGAATGGGACCAATCTAGAAGCATATCCCTTAAGGGGGAAAAAAAATTGCAAATCGGTCCATAAACGACGGAGTTCTGAGGTACATAAAAAAAATACAATCGAATTGAGAACTTTCTCCTATTTTTGGAAGTCGTTTAAAAACACAGATTTTTACAAACATAAAGTTTCAAAACACCGATTGGAGCAAATTTTTTGATCGAGTTTAACATTGCAATCGATTTACACGTGCTGATTCGGGCCAATCGTCATTTTCTCTATTCCTTATATAAACGTCACTAATTTAAGTAAACAGGCATACCAGTTTTATAAAAATATTTCGGGTTAAAACGACGAAAAAGCAACTTAAGTCGCAGATTGAAAAAGTGTAATTGATTTCTGTATTTGCAATTTGTTCAGCGGGTTGGTGCTTGGATTGCTTGGATTGCTTGTATTTCATTCATCCAATATTTATTTCAGTCATCCATCAGGAAATATTTCGATATTCGGGTGAAACTTGTTAAGTGGATTTTATCGCTGAATAAAGAACAATGTGATCGACCGGCGACGCTTTACAAAGCAATCGCTTGTCTCCCGATTTAGATACAGTAAGAGTTGTCAGCGGAAAAAAAATGTCGATACCATTTCCTTTTTCTTTACGAACAGAGACCACGGAATCGACTTTAATTAGCTATTCTAACTGCCTTCCATGCATATAAAATAAGTCGACAGGCTATGTTTTGAAAATTATTTAAAGAGCAAGAGAGACACCTGTTATCGCAAGTATGGTAATAAAAAAAATTAGGCGTTACCTATTTATAAACTGTTTATTGTATGGTTAATCCAGCATAGCACCTTGACTGCGTGTATCATATTTACCACGAATAACTCGTGTCACTAATATAAAAGTGACCTAGTTTCATTCTGCCTTATTTATGCACGATATGAACGTAGCGGCAAGAAAAATTGTCCTTAATATACACGATGTAAACGTGGCGGCAAGAAAAGTTGTCCTTTAAATGTAAGGTTAAAGGACCACTTTAGTTATCGCTCCAACAGTAAATGTCATCCTATCTCGCAAATGTTATTCTATTAAAGGATCGATGAAATTTTTATGTTTGCATGATGGATGGAAACCAGTTTTATTAAAGTAGAAGGAAATAATATTATCTGGCCTTAATGACAAGTTTTTATAAGCTAGATCCAACTTCTAAAACCCATACCTACTTATACAGATAATAACAAAAGGATACTTTGTAGGGTTCCATATCTAAAGGGAAAAACAGGATCCTATTACTTAGACTCCACAGTCCGGCCGTCTGTCTGTCTGTTCGTCGAAATTTCCACAAATGATGTATTTCCGTTGCCGCTATAACAACAAATAAACATGATAAAATAAATATTTAAGCGGGCTCCTATACAACAAACGCTATTTTCTTGCCGTTTTTGCGGGATGTTACGGAACCCTTCATGAGCCGTGTCGACGCGCACTTGGCCGGTTTTATTTCATACAAGTAGGTGATATTTTGTCGTTGCTGTCGAAGCATAGTTAACGTTATGCAAACATAAGTGAAAATATCTATAATATAAAAATGAATCGCAAAATGTGTTGATAACCGCATAACTCAACAACGCCTGGACCGATTTCGCTAATTATTTTTTGTTGTGTTCGTTATTATGAGGAGAAGGTTCTTATGCAAAAAAAAAATGAAAATTAGGGTAGTGTAGGGTAGAGTAGGGTAGTGTAAGGTAGAGGAGGGTAGAGTAGAGTAGGGTAGAGTAGGGTAGAGTAGAGTAGAGTAGGGTAGGGTAGAGTAGAGTAGGGTAGGGTAGAGTAGGGTAGAGTAGGGTGGAGTAGGGTATAGTAGGGTAGAGTAGGGTATAGTAGGCTGAAGTAGGGAAGAGCGGGAGCGAAGCCGCGCGGGCAAAAGCTAGTGATAAATAAAATTTCATAACAAAATATTTTTTATCTCTCCTAAAAGATTTTTTTCCGTGTCCCTTTCTTGGTCTTTGATTGAGGTTTTATGAAAAACACTGCATTGTGAACGTAAAAGCATTGGAATAACGCCGGTTTTCGAGTAAGTGTGTTGTAAACAATATTTTGTGCTGCAGTTTGTAATTGGGTATTCGAACTATGCGACGCTTGAAAAAAACACGACATAAATTAGAAAAATGAGGTTTGATAGAGATGCATCCCGACAGCGAGCCTGTTGAATTTTAAAATTCATTTTTCCACAAAAGTATCGGGAAACTCAATGAATAACCGTAATTGCATCTTCCCTTTGATTACGGTAATTGAGAAATGTACTCTAGACTTCACATGATTTTATTTTATTTTCTCATTCCTATCTGAGCAATTTAGGTATCATTTGTGTTTTATTCGAAAACATCGTGATCTATTCATCTCTCCGAACTGTTTGAGATAAACATCCTACTAATAATCTAAACGAAAAACTTTATGCAACAAAAGTTTTGTACATCGCGTTTTTTCACTATATTAATTAAGTATTTTCTCAGGCAGGTGGAGTTAGCGTGTCTATGCCGCATTTAACCTTCGTTGTAATTTCCGTGATAAATGTAACCCCATTTGGATTGGACTCTGCATTTATAAACGCTTTGTTATGTAATACGAAATCTGTTTCGCTATGAGTTAACTAAGTTTTTTTATAGCAAGTGATATCGTCGGCACCGAATCGGTATACTGGAAGACTAATTTCAGTATGTCAGGAATAAGAATGGTATGGTAGATAAACTGGATGGCAAGTCTCATTATCAAACAAGCCATAAAACATGCTTAGTCATAAGTCAGTCCTAAACAAAGAAGCTTCTCTGAAAACTTATGAACCATCGTCTGTTCATCTTAAAGTTTAGTCATCTTCAATCTTAGTTTTGGTTTATATTGGAAATCGAACATCGCATGATGAATATGAACCCCCATGCCACAATTAGTTTTGATTGTCGTATGACCTCGGTAACTAACGGACCTCCCCATCGCCTCATGTATATGACACGAGGCGATACGTAGCCGTCGTCGGTCCGTTTGTATTGTGTACTAAGATTGCTTATTGTGTTGTGGTCTTCAATCGGTTCTCCAGACGCGCTGATTGTTTCTCCGTGTTTGTTCTTGTTGCTCGGGCCTGTTATAACAAATCTTCGCGAATTGATGATGATGACTTTGAAGTGTACTTAATTTTCAGTAAAATTGAAGTGCAAACATAAACAATAACCTTTCCAGTCCTTTTTATTAAAACTTACCTTGGTTTACTGAAGCTTTTGTACGTATATTGTTGACTAGCTTTTGCCCGCAGCTTCACCCGCGTAGGTACATAAAATATATGCACTCAGGAATAAAGCAGCTTTCTATTGGTGAAAGAATTTTTGCAATCGGATCAGTACTTCCAGAGATTACCTCGTACAAACAAAAAAACAAAAAAAAACTTTATTATATTAATGTAGAAAAGTAGATTAAAGGTTTATATAGTAATTTGTGATCTGATATTTTGTAAATTAGATGCCTATTGCTAAGTTTTGAATGTTTGGTAGCATCTGCTGTGCCTATTGTGCAAACTGCCGTTTTTAGAATATGCACTGATTGATTCCGATGGTTCGTCTTTACGTTAGCAATTAAAAAAAACAGGCCAAGTGCGAGTCGGACTCACCCATGGAGGGTTCCGTAGCCAGCAAGTAACATACTATAAAAGTTCTTGTAGTTCGTTGTAACTTTGATCGATGTTTTAGAAATAGTGTATTTTTAGGGTTCCGTAGCCAAATGGCAAAAAACGGAACCCTTATAGATTCGTCATGTCTGTCTGTCTGTCTGTCTGTCTGTCTGTCTGTCTGTCTGTCTGTCTGTCTGTCTGTCCGTCTGTCCGTCCGTATGTCACAGCCACTTTTTTCCGAAACTATAAGAGCTATACTGTTGAAACTTTGTAAGTAGATGTATTCTGTGAACCGCATTAAGATTTTCACACAAAAATAGAAAAAAAGCAATAAATTTTGGGGGTCCCCATACTTAGAACTGAAACTCAAAAAATTTTTTTTCATCAAACCCATACGTGTGGGGTATCTATGGATAGGTCTTCAAAAATGATATTGAGGTTTCTAATATCATTATTTTCTAAACTGAATAGTTTGCGCGAGAGACACTTCCAAAGTGGTAAAATGTGTGTCCCCCCCCCTCTAACTTCTAAAATAAGAGAATGATAAAACTAAAAAAAAAATATGATGTATATTACTATAAAAACTGCCAACGAAAATTGGTTTGAATGAAATCTAGTTAGTAGTTTTTTTTTAATGCGTCATAAATCGAAAAAAATACAGTATTATTAAAACATCGATCAAAGTTACAACACATTACAAGAACTTTTGTATTATGTTACTTGCTGCTACGGAACCCTTCATGGGCGAGTCCGACTCGCACTTGGCCGGTTTTTTTAGATTTGTGACGTATTAAAAAAAAACTACTTACTAGATCTCGTTCAAACCAATTTTCGTTGGTAGTTTACATGGTAATGTACATGATATATTTTTAGGGTTCCGTAGCCAAATGGCAAAAAACGGAACCCTTATAGATTCGTCATGTCTGTCTGTCCGTCTGTCCGTCCGTATGTCACAGCCACTTTTTTCCGAAACTATAAGAGCTATACTGTTGAAACTTTGTAAGTAGATGTATTCTGTGAACCGCATTAAGATTTTCACACAAAAATAGAAAAAAAGCAATAAATTTTGGGGGTCCCCATACTTAGAACTGAAACTCAAAAATTTTTTTTTCATCAAACCCATGCGTGTGGGGTATCTATGGATAGGTCTTCAAAAATGATACTGAGGTTTCTAATATCATTTTTTTCTAAACTGAATAGTTTGCGCGAGAGACACTTCCAAAGTGGTAAAATGTGTGTCCCCCCCCCTCTAACTTCTAAAATAAGAGAATGATAAAACTAAAAAAAATATATGATGTACATTACTATAAAAACTGCCAACGAAAATTGGTTTGAACGAAATCTAGTAAGTAGTTTTTTTTTAATGTGTCATAAATCGAAAAAAATACACTATTATTAAAACATCGATCAAAGTTACAACACATTACAAGAACTTTTATATTATGTTACTTGCTGCTACGGAACCCTTCATGGGCGAGTCCGACTCGCACTTGGCCGGTTTTTTTTAGTTTTATCATTCTCTTATTTTAGAAGTTACAGTGGGGGGACACACACATTTTACCACTTTGGAAGCGTCTCTCGCGTAAACTATTCAATTTAGAAAAAAATGATATTAGAAACCTCAATAGGTATCATTTCTGAAGACTTATACATAGATACCCCACAAGTATGGGTTTGATGAAAAAAAAATTTTTGAGTTTCAGTTCTAAGTATGGGGACCCCCAAAATTTATTAGTTTTTTTCTATTTTTGAGTAAAAATCTTAAAGCGGTTTACAGAATACATCTACTTACTAAGTTTCAACAGTATACCTAGCTCTTATAGTTTCGGAAAAAAGTGGCTGTGACATACGGACGGGCAGACAGACAGACATGACGAATCTATAAGGGTTCCGTTTTTTACCATTTGGCTACGGAACCCTAAAAAGAATTACGACGAACACTTCTAAGCCTTATCTACTTTAACCTAGTTTCCCTAGAGGGGTGCAAAATAGCAAGAGTTAAAATGGCTTTAGTGCTAGACGAAATAACTAATTTATTTTCAGTTTCTTCGTCTCAGAACAGCTGCATCGTGTCTCAAAAGGAACTAGGTTATACGGCAAACTGTTATTTTGGTTTCCTTTATAAGCAAGATAACAATTTATTACAAAACGTGGTCGACTATTCGAAGTGTCGATTTCAGGTGAGTTTCCAACAGCTCGTTTACAATGTCATTTGCACTGAGGCTGCTGCTGACTTGCATAATTCAACTAAAAATAGAATATTAAACTCACCCTTCCTTTTCCGCAGTCAGATACTATAGTTAATCTTTCATACATAGCTCACATTATCTTTTTTTTTACTGAAATAAATTCCTGTTTTCATTGCTAAACGCAGATCACACACGTAAATTGGAACACCCATAAACAAAATTAAAGTGTTTGTCAGTGGACATACGCTCCGATTTTATTTATGTGTATGACTATGGATTACCGCATCACGGAAACGGTTGAGAGCAACACTACATATCACACGTCGGATCGGAGCAACGGTTATCGTAATCCACGATCGATAAAGCCGGATGAAATTATTACGGGCTTTTGTCAATGCTTTTGGATGAGATAAAACTGTGTAAATTCATCGCCATACCTGCTGCTTAGTAAAGTTTAATTTTGGGAAAATTAAATTAAACCTCTTAGAAAAATCATCACAAATAGTTGCTAAAAAATCATTGGAATTCAAACGACACATTAAATAAAATTAAGTCCTTCGGTAATTACCAAACAATTACGAAACAGGGTAATAAAGTAAACTGTACTACCTGTTACTAATTCCTTAGTAATTGGGACACTAGAGAGAGATGTTTGGCCGGGTATTGCACGCGCGTGCGAAATAAATGAAGACCGTCTTAAGAAGTGACGAGTCGAAATAATTATTTTAAGGCTTGAGCGAACACTAAAAATAAATCGCCAGTGTGATGTCATGAAAAGTGTTACGTACCTATCCAACACGCATCCGAGTATGACATCAGTTCTCCTCGCTACGATCATCTGTTCGCCCGTTGAATTATTATCACAGTTCCCACCATTTGTGATTCACTGTGTTTTTTATAGAGCTACGATTAAATGAATTTTGCAGAATGTAGGTTGCCTAACGTATTATCACAGTTGATACCTAATTAACGGTCGTATCCGGTCCGTTGTTTAGAGATAAAAACCACAAAACGGTAAAGGACACACAAAATGGTTGTTTCTGCTACGCTTGCTAATTATGTCTGGTATAAAGTCGTCTAACTAGCTTTTGGCTTCAATTATTTTGGCTTAAATTACGGTTTTTTGATCCAGGGAAGTAATGGTTATAATGGTTTGTGCTCTGATCCTAGACATTTTTATAATTATTTTATAGTAGGTAGGTTTCCGAAACTACATATTACTTAGTAGTAACCAAAGATAAAGATATAGTTATCTTGACGTAATTTTAGCTACTACTCAGAATATTTGTGTTCCAACAACTCCCACCACACAAACAGCGGATGGCTTGTCAATGCTATCCTCAACATGGCAATGTTTTCGTTGGGTGTTACGTCGCGGAATGCGTCACTCCCAGCTCTAAGTACGTACGTGCATGTAATTCTGCGATACTAGAGCGGCCTGCACTCGCTGCCTGTCCGGCAACATACGCTAGCGTCATGCGGGCTCTGCTACGTACGATGTTTGAAGGTTAACTGTTCTAGTTAACTGACGTTCAAGTAACACGCGACCCACGATAATCGGGATAATCATAGTCACCAATAGATGCTGGTGTGTGTCTAGGCTGGACTTGGGCCAGCCCACTCAGACACTCAGAACTACTGTGACTCGTTCATGACGCCGCATATTTTTAACGTAACAAACAGCGCAGACACACTCTCGAGTGCCAAATGTAAAGTTCACTAACATAGATTTGGCAAGAGCAGCTATTTACGCGAAGTGTCTATGCTTCTAGCGAATAATCGCGGACCACGTTGACTTCATTCTAGTGATCAGCGTGGGTATACGAAGGTTCAAGTAAGAAGACCACCATATTGGTTTACGGCTTAACTCACAATATGTCTTTCTTTTTTTTTGTAATCTTACCTACCGCAATGCGACTGCTCATTAGCTTCAACAAATGCGAAGCTCATGGCGAAGCGGATGAGGAGTTGTTGTAATTACCACATTCGGGCACGTTCCAACTACTAATTACCTAATTGTAAAACTAACCTAATTGTAAAATTAGGTAATTAGTAGTTAGAAGATCACATGGCTAAATGGCAACAGCGACTGTCGCAGCCCAGCGCTGGGCACACCATAATCGTGGCGGTAAGTCTCCTCTTTGAGGAGTGACTGGAGCGGCAACACGCATGACGCACTTTCCGCATGACGCAGGTCCTCAACGGACACGGCAAGTTCGGGAGTTAGCTATGTTCGCTAGCTGTGACCGCGGGGAATTTCTGAAAAGGAAACTTCTAGTCCTAGAACGCAAAGGGGAAGGACACAGGTGTGGTTTTAGTCAGTAAAAGTCGACACGCCCTCTCGCTCTACGCAGAGCGGAAGAAGTCATTGGAATAATTCCACCCTTAAAAAAACCTAATTGTAAAATAGATGTTATAAATGTGTAAAAGTACCGGCAATGTTTTCAACGATGACATAATTGATCGTGTCTGCGCTTGCCAACAATACTAATTGTAATCCCAGCGAAGATGCGGAAGAGTTTAATTTCTCAGAATTGTGTAATATTTAGGTATAATATAATCCGGATAATCTAAAATCCTGAGGAAACCTCGATCCGTTCTCTGGCTTTCATAAAAAGGATGAGATTTTATTAATTAACTCGGCGGTTCTAGCCAACTAGTAGTGCACGTACTTGTGCCAGATAACTCTTTTTGCTTCGAGTGTCGCATGCCAATTAAATGTTACTTTATCGTCCGCACGGAGTTCCTGCTTTCTATTGTCTTTGGCAATTCGAACGATTTACCTTTTGGCAGTAATGTATCCGGTTATTAAAGACTTGCCTACGTAACTTTCTGTCTTTGGAATAACTAATTGCACAAAAGTTATCAATATTTATTTATAACATGTCATCTATAGGCGGTTGAAGGAGGAACAAAACCATTTTAAACCAATTCTCCGGAACTATCTAACTTCAAACTAAGTTTAATTATGAGCTCCCTGATGAAAACATTCCTTCCTGTGTACGATCGTGTCAGTTTTTGGCATTGTGTTGTGTACGTACAAGCAACGCACGAGCAACATTTCATCTAAATTTGTACATCATCCATGACAATGGATTCATCTTGTGACCTAATGTAGTGGCCATATTTTACTAACAATGACAGTCTCGGAAGTAGCAAGCAGCAATACCAATTGGCATTCTCCGTGACGTTTTGTTGGCAGAAGTGCTCGACAGTACGAATCCCAGTTCGATATCTGATAGATTTAATTAACGACATGTACCTGTAAATGATAGATGCCATCAAAAACGTAACTTGTAAAAAAATCAAGGCTTGCAACATCAGGTTATCAAGGTGATGATGGACCTTGATGATCTAGATCTCATAACTTTACGGTAGAAGAACTGAGTTGCAAGCCTTGATTTTTTTACAAGTTATGTTTTTCATGGCATCTCATTTCTTTTTGTAGATTCCTTTATATTATTAATGTACAGATACACTGATTCATTCATTGCAAATGTAACTTATATTTATATTTATATGGGATTACAAAATTATAAAAGCAGTTGGCATATCTACAAACCTGTACCAAAATTGCAAAATGTTTTAGTTTTTCATTGATTTATACATTCAACACTAATTGTATTCTAAATTTAAAGCTTTTATGTCAGCTAGAAGTGCCTTAGAGTTTTGACGATCGGTCAGTTAGTTAGTGACAAAAGAAACTTTGACCAGTTATAATTCTTCAACACTGTACCTCAGAGGTAAACGATAGTTAGTCCACTTTTTTGAAAATTTGTTTTTTTTACTCTTTTCTAATCGCAAGAACCAGTTCTACGTAAAGGTATAAGACATCAAGTGCTTTAACATCTAGGAAAAAAGTTCAAGCCAATCCAATCGTACATGACATTAAATCCACCAACGTTTATCGGGTATAGTAAGTACCTCAAATGATAATTGATAAGATTGTTTACTCCTAAGCTTTGCGCGCACATAATCTTGTTCATTGGACTTAATATTATTTAACTCTAATAGAAAACTCGCATGCAGCGGGGCTAGTCAGGGAATACACCATCGTTCCTCCTGTGCTTGCAAAACTATTCGCGTAGTTGTTAATCGAAAACTGGGTCGGGCACATACCTGTAGTACGGCACCTCCGATTCCACAAGAGAGCTTCAGAGCAAGATGCTGATGGATAACCCTGGCTACAAGATTGTGTATATTAAGTATTCTCCGTTAGCTAGACGAGAACAACCAGAAACAATGTCGCGGATTGATTCACCCGGTCGGTGACATGCCCGACAGATGTCAACCGTGCTGTCCTTCACAATAAACAAATAAAACACGTTAGTTATTCGTCATGATAACTTCGTCCATAATTGCACAGACAAAACCTTCGGTTTCCCCGAGTTCAAGTGGTCACCGACGCGCAGCCAGGTTACTGAAAGTTGCTCTTCATAGAGCCCATGAAGGGCCCGGAAAAAGTATCCGTGGAGTTCCTTACTCTGCCATACTTCCTTGCGATCGTTACTGTCAAGTACTACAGGTTTGCACCAGTTCACATTAGCCAAGCGAGGTGAGTCCCTTGTCCACTGCCACTACATCACGTCGGCGGCTAAGAAATATTACCTGAGACTGCATACCTCGCGATTGTGCAGGGTCTTAGCGTTTAAAAAGCCTCGACCGCGGGATATACAATCTCATCAGCGAAGACCGTGCATGATGCATACGGTTCGCAGTAAGCAGTCTACGAACCCGCCTATCCAGGGTGTCTAGTTCTGTTTGAGTCTATTTGAGCACGCCGAAATAGTACATCAATACCGGCTTGACCCAACCGTTTAATTAAAAATAAAAGCTTTGATTAAAGCCCTTATTTTTATGCAGAATTTCAATAAGCACAAGTCTAACTGATTTGAAAGATTCGTCGCTGTGTCTTGACAATCTTGGTGGGTTTTAATTCGTTTTACTATTATTACATGAATTACAAAAAAAAAAATGTACAATTACCTCTGACATTTGAAAATATTTTATTGATCTGTTAGCAGCGACAGCTGCATGTACGTTTTCATTGCTTTCCTGTTATTACTAAACGTCTTTTGTTCTATAACGGCCACCTTTCAAATGCTTCTAATTTATGACGGCAACGAATCCCTTGTGCTTTTTCTTATTTTTAAATTGTTCTTATTTCCGCGGAGTTTATTTCTGGTAACAAAAAATATGCCTATTAAAAATATCTGAAGTTTCGGTTGAATTTTCCGAGCATTTCCGGGAAAATGTTACCAAATTCTTATCTTGCCATGAATACTGTGTAAATGAAGTGATTTGAACTTTGATTAACAACAGTGTATTACGAACCATAGTAAGAAGGGATACGTACCTAAATACCGCATGCCTCGGGTCTTGGATCCGACACTTAGAGCACTAACCTTATGTCATCTCTTTTTTTATTTTAGATCCAAGAGTTATTTTGATGAAACATAACGAAATAATAAGGTATTTGTTACGTAATTTTATCCAAGAAAATTTATGACCACCGAACGAAAGTTATTTGCAATTATATAGTTTTTGTCCAAATATCGTTTACTAGGTGAGATAGTAGTCAAACGCCAGCTTATAAATTGTAAAAAATTTAGGTATTATAGCTCGGGATAAAAAGTCCTCCTTCCCGGGATCAAAAGTAACCATGTGCTGGTTGGTATGGTTTACCCGTGTGTGCTAAATAATGTCCAAATCAGTTGATTCGTTTGAGCATGAAAGAGTATCAAAGATACATATTCCCAGGATAGGTACGTTAAGTAACTTTGTCTTTATAATATAAGTGTGTAATATAATTGTCAAACGTATTAAAATCCAAACTAATATCATAAATGTGAGAGTAATTGTTCAGTACCCAGTTAAACCGTAACAGACAGTTACGGTTTACCTACTTAACGGATTTTTATGATATTTTGTACGGAGTAGGCTTGAATCCCAAAGAAGCTCGACTTCCTGTCCGCTCTAACTAAACGACATTGACGCAGACGAAATCGCGGAAAAATGTAAGTAGGCTATAAAACAGAGGCTGCCATTTCAATATTGGGTCATGGAGAAAACATCTCCGTACCTGTATCAAAATAATTGCTTGGTCAGAAAAAATATAGAATTGTTAGTAAATTGAGCTTTTTTTGGGAGAGAATCTGTCGTCTTACTTCATAATGGTTGTAAAATGGTTGTCCAATTAAAACGGTTCGGTTAAGTTAGAACAACGAACGAACTAAAATAGGCGTACCCACCTGCTTACTACTGTAACGGTAAAGGGGGTTGGTCATTTTGCGATCTTTCTTTCTTAACTGTGGTCTCTGCGAACACGAAATGTCAAGAAATCTCTTAGTCAGAACTAAGACTTCATTTCATTGGACTTCCGTGCAAGCCTTCATCCCCTACTTAAACCTCTAATGCTTATACAACATTATGTTTAGTTAATGCGAAACCTAAATATAGTTTGTTCAGAATCAGTAATCATCAATTCCAGTCATTTTAACACCATGTTATACATTTTACAAAACAGAACTTTAAAAAAAGTGTCATAAGTTAGACACCACCGAAACTAAGTACCTACTACACAAGTCACGGCAGGTCATAGTGGGCATTAGATGCCAGCGCATAGCTGGGTACGGGAGCAAAACGACCCCTTAGTAGCCCGATGGCCCGGTGACCATGTTATTTTGCGGCTAACCAGGTAACATAACAAGCTTGTAACAGAACAGCTAAAGATTGCTCAATAACGAGATTTAAAAAAATCCAACAGTGCATTAGTTTAGGTAAATTCTAGTTATAGTGAAAACTGGCATAAGAAGCTAACCTCTTTGGCGCCCTACTCCACAAATCTGATTTTATCCTACACACCGTAATCTCATAAAGTGTATCAAGTCACAATCACAAGATCCTCTGAAGCTGATAAATTGATTGCATAGGTACCAATAATCCTGTTACATTTTTATTGACATTTCCAACACGTTTAAGTTTAAATAGTGAAATGATCCAACTTTGTGAACTAGTGCCAGGTTTTTATTTCAACTGTAAATATTTCAGAAAGTAGTTGTCATTCGTGTCAAAAGCACGCACTTTACCTTTTTAGATCACACCTAAACAAAAATAATTGAATATGGTGAAAGTGATTATGAAAAATAGATACGAGTATTCAATGCTTTACTAATATATCTGATCTTATAAGTTCATATCCTGATTAAATCCATAGTTTTCTTAGAATTAGACAATGGTGAGGCTCGGTCAGAATGCGAACTCTTCATTCTTAATACTGATATAAAGGTTCGCGTCTTGGCGGGTAAATATTGGCATACAGGGTAAGTAAACTAAACGAAGTAAAACATAACGAAGTAAAATTTAATTTCAATGTTTTACCTATATCTAAGTTAGAACATCGTTACCTACTTATTTTTCGTTAACTAAAAGTTTCTAGCTACGACTCGTTAACCCTTGCAATGAACTTGTATATGTAGCTGTAAAATTTTAATAAGCTTTAATCATAGTGTAAAGGTTGATATGCTCACTTTTCAATTTTAAGTCTGACACTATAAAAAAAATAAAAAAAAAAACGTGCGTTCTATACGTGAGGACTTGTAATTGGCTTTCTGTCGTTTATATTTATTTCTATTTTTAGTTTGTTAAGCTGTAAGTCCTCCAGGCTGTAATAAATAAATAAATAAATAAATCTACCAGCCACAGGCTGCTAATGGTGATGATACCTGTACCTGCTTACATAGCTCAGGTAATCACGTTGGTAATATATTTTGTTAGAAAATAGGCATGGAATTTTGTGTTAAGTGTAGATATCTACCCAAGAAATAAAAATGCGTATGGAAATCATTTTATCGATTAACATGTACAATTACATACCAGGGTGCAATGATAGCTATTTTTTTTTAGTTCTTAGACTAATAACGATCAGTTGGTTGAGGGTAAACGTATGTAGGGGTAAGAGTTCGCGTGCGATCTCTTGATCGTGCTCTCTTACCCCACGATACAACTTTTTGAATACTTCGTCTAATATAGGCCCCATCTCTTTAATCCCTGCTCGAGATCTTGGCACTGCGAACTCTTACCCGATGCGTGTTGTTACCCCGAATGACTCTACAAATGCATTTTTCTTTTTACGAGTATTGCGACGTGGTGAACCGAATAGCGAACTTTGTTTATTTACACCAATTTGAATAAACTGTTCCATCTTTTCCGGCATACATTTATTTTTAGCTAGTCTTGTCGCAAATGTGAATGCAGTCGTATATTATTCCCAGATGATTTGTACTGGTTGGCGAGCAGCAATAATTCTAGTCATTCTAGTTTCATTACAAATCGAGACTGGAAGACATGATGAATGATGCAAGACGAATTAATGTGTCTAATGAGTGAGTAGATCACGGTAGTTTGCTTTTATAAAATATGTTCGTATTAGTAATGTTAGCAGTTAAGTTGCTTTTGTTTGTTCCACGTCGAACTCAGTCGATTTATTTACTTACAGGTTTAAATAATACAAGTACAAATTACTAGTTTCAGTACGCTGTAATCATTACAAGAGTACACAACACAGCACAATGCAATAAACCTGCAGCACGGAAGGAAAAATGAAAGCCGTAATTTTATGAATTCACTGAAATTTTTTATGCTTTGTTGGAACCAGGTCGTTCCCCCATCTGCCTATAGAGAAGCATGCTTGGATTTTGCATCATGTGTCTGTTTCGTAAAAATTAAATTGCGGGTGAAAAGGTTTTTGTTGCATTTTTTAGTTAGGTGATTAAAGAAATTCAAATCTCCGAATTATTTTACTTTTATTGTAAATTATAGTACCTTAATAATATATGAGGGCAAATATATAGAATTACAAAGTTACATTTACAGTGAATGAATCAATGTTCCTGTAAATTTATAATATAAAAAGAATCTACAAAAAGAATCAGAAAAAGAGGTAAAGTCTTTTTTTTTTGTTTTTTTTTTTGTTTGTAGGAGGTAACCTCTGGAAGTACTGGTCCGATTGCTATAATTTTTTCAACGATAGAAACCTGCTTTGTTCCTGAGTGACATAGGCTATATTTTATGTACGCGGGCGAAGCCGCGGGCAAAAGCTAGTGGTGGATATTTTGAGTAGAAGTATATATTAACTTCTAGCTTAGATTCTCTATGTATGACATCATTCTGAGACATTCGTTTTTATGAAGTTGAGATTTTTTTATTTTTAACAGGATTCATATTGGGTATACAATATATTTTTTAATAGATAAGTTCCAAGATAAGTTTAAAAATATTTATTTAGAATATCACAAGCAAAAAAAAAATTAAAACTTTCACTTAAAAATAAATTTTAAAAAAAACCTAATTTTAAAACCGGTTACCCGGTTAACCGGTTTTTTTTAGGAAAACCGAAAAAAAAGCCGGTTTGTAATTTTGGCGGTTTTTGCATTCCCTAGTTGCAGGTCTTGGTTTTTTACGAGTTATGTTTTTAATCGCATTCATTATATGTTTTTGGGCTTGGCCGAAAATGCGGCTTATAATGAATTTGGCTTACTTTTTCAGCCGTGAATAAAAAATAAACATTTTCACTCTGATAAAATATTACAGAAACGTCTCTTTACAAAAACAGTTGCTGTCAAATGGAGATGTTTTTGTTTTGTTTTCATGCATCCATCGCTTGTGCACCTGTGCTTGCACAAATAACACAGTTTGGTTAACCGTATACTGTTGAAAATAGTATATTACTAGTAGTTATCACTAACAGGGTGTCTATAACAGTTTGTGCAGTCGCCTAGATGAGTTGTTATTTGATTTAGTTGTGGTCTGAGTAGCAATTGTTGAGAACTAGCAGCTAAAAACTAATGTTAAACTAGTTATTAAAAATATAGCCACGGTTAAAAATTAGACAAGAAAAAATTTTTTTTTGGCATAAATAAGATAGAAACACCATGTAAGAACACTAACAAAAGCGCAAAAGATAGGTCTAGTACCTACAGGAAAAATACCAGACGACGATGTGGTAGTAGCCTTACGCTAGTTTTCAACTGAACCTTACTGGGAGTGGTTGGTTGCAAATCAATTTATTATTTAGTTATTCGTGTTTGGTCTAGGGTAAATAAAAATTAATTTTTCCAAGAAGTGTAAAATGTAAGTCATGAAAGAGCAGATTAATTTTCAAATCTAAAATACGATTTCTATTTGAACGTATTTACAAAAAAAAGGTACCAATGTCTGTTGAATCTTCGAAGCGAAATTAAAGTACGTTTTTGTAGATATATGTTTGCAATGTTGCGCAGTTCAAAAACAATTGTTGCGCATTCACGTGTATAGACTTTAACACTAAAGACCAACCGTCTTTAGTGTTACTGGAATTAGGCAGTATTTATTCATTTATTAAAGCATTATAAGTTTAAAAAAACACGCTTTCAACGCATATCAAACTAAAAAGTGTAAAATAATTTTCAATATAGGTAGAAAATAATAATAATGAACGAAAAATTAACAATATCATTTTGAAAAGAGCGTGGGGCGCTTTGTGCCATATTTTTCGTAAATCGAGCACTCCACTTTTTTTTCACAATGATATTAATATTTTTCGTTCATTTATTTATTTATTTATTTCTACCTATATTGAAAATTATTTTACACTTTTTAGTTTGATATGCTATGAAAGCGTGTTTTTTTAGTTTTTGAAGAAAAGCTGATCGCCCAAAGTTGGTCAAAATTGAGCTCAAAGGCGTTGGTTACAAACATACAGGTGAAGCTAATATAAGCGTGTTCAAAAATTGGACAAAGGCGGCTTAATGCCTTAGGCATTATCTGCCAGTCGACCTTAGGGTGGTGCAGAAACATAACATGGCAGATGCAACTTAATAAATAGACAAACCGAAAAAAAATAAATACAATAGTAAATACATACTTAGATACATACATATAAATAAATTGTGCTGTAGGGAAAAAAACAAATCCAACCAATCAGTGCTGTGATGATTCTATCAACATCTTGCGAATATGCTCACGTGCCTTTACCATAAAGGAAAATCGGCTAGTTGCCATCAAGCAACAGCAAGTTAGTTTGGCGCAGTATTTCATTAAGTGCGACAGAAACGTATCTGCTTGTTGCCAGCATTCCATCTTACCTACTTCCCATCTACGTACTTGTCTATTATCATCTCAAGATAATGGGGGAACTTTGGGGTTGGTTATGTTAGTAAATTACCCCGATTTTGAGCACTTCTGGTAGTCTGTTAATCGTGTAATAGTTCCTGTAACATCCTAAATTCGATGAATGAACTGAACTCTGAGCCAAGTTTAAATTGTAATCGATTAAGCTGAAACATGTGATAAATTGAAGCGAAAATAGCCGAGTGGTTTAGGCTTCTGGCTAGCAAAGCGAAAGGTCTTGACTTTGAATGTTTGGTTTACAATCAAAGTCAAGATCTTTTACACTTTTCTTCGAAGGCTACCTACATGGGATGGTTCTGATGAAACCACCACTTTTGTTAGCAATAATCGGAAGAATTGCTGAGTATGCCTAAAAAACTGCACTATTGACATCAGTGGCGTGCCTGATGCCTTTACAGGAGGCAAGCCAAGGAATCTTGACCTATCTACTACTACTTACCTAGTATACCAAAATTAAAAAAAATCTCATGCTACCACGTGCCATCACGTGTCATCAGTGCAAATTTTAGTGCTGTAATGCTGATTTTAATTGCTACACTACTATTAACAAATATAATGTTAATAGTAAGTAAGAAATAATCTAAACAAATGCTTCACCACAACAACTTTATCATCATACCAATAATCGTGAAGTTTGATTTACTTTGTATACATACATGAATAGAATAAAAAATTGTATTCTAATTCAAATTGTATATCTTTCTTCAAATAGTACATTGTTGCGCTAGGGGTGAAAGTAACTCATTTCGTCCCGAGAAGGAGTTGGCCGAGCGGACCGAGGTCGCTAATTCGAGAGGTTAAATGGGTTACTTTCACCCCTAGTGTAACAATGTACTATTTCATTACTCATACTCTGAAAGTAGGTCTGAAGTTGCCTGAGGAGCGGGCTGAAAGTGATACTTTTCATCCCTAGGCAGCTATTCAGCCTCATTAATGAAAAATTAGAAATTAATTGTAATCTTTTAAAAATAAAGTATTTTAAAGAAATAGTTGAACAAATAAATCACTTAAAATATAACATTATTTAAACTTGTCTTTAAGTTATTTCAATTTTATATCGCGCTGTGATTGACTGGCTGTATGGAAAATTGGAACATGGTTCAATAGAAATGTGAAGATAAAACTATTTTTTTTTTTAATAATTTGACTGCTGTCAGTTGTAAAGTAAAACTCCCTAGGGATGAAAAGTATCACTTTCAGCCCGCTCCTCAGGCAACTTCAGACCTACTTTCAGAGTATGAGTAATGAAATATGATTTTATTACTTACATCAGCGTAAAAAGTTGGTGAACGTTTTAAGTAACCGACTTCGAAAAGGAGGAGGTTCTATGTTCGGCTGAATGTATGTTCACCGATATCTCGGTCAATTGTGGACCGATTTAGAATTATTATTTTTTACTGAAAGGTTATGTTTCCAAGTTGGTTCCATAGAAATATTGTTAAGATGATCTGATCATAAACTTCGAAGATATGGCACAGAACTCCTCATAGGATCACAGCAGAACTGTAACAAGTAAAATTGCTTTGTTAATAAGTGTAGTCGATGACTGACTGAAAGAAAATAGGGAGGGGAGGGAGGGAATGTATCAAACTGATCTGGTGATGAAGCTGGAAGTATCCGTGTTTGGGATTATTAGAAACGTTAGGAGATGCCCTCTGGTTATAAGGTATTTAAGTTTGGCTGAGGGGTACTTTTTAATGGTGGTACCATAACTAAAAAGTGAAAAATAAAAAACCTTTTACAAAAAAAATTCAACCGACTTCAATGTAAAAAAACACTGAAAAGTACAAAATAACTTTAATTTCGGAAGTCGGTGTTAAATAATGAAGAGACAAAGCTATCTATTATAGAAACACCGACTTTAGTCTAGTCAAATTAACAAAAAGATTGGACTTAATTCGTGTAGTTGTAATTTTTTGTGGAATCATTAGAAGACATGAATATAAGTCTTCTCTGAGTTTGCACCATTCTTGTTATATACGGAACATCGTTTAATATTAGGTTTTAACATTAAAGTCCCAAAATTTTAAAATTTCCTAAGTAATTAGTTGTGGTAAGTTTAGATATATATAGATACCCCTTTGGTGTATAATTTCTTTTCACAAAAAAAATTGTGAGGTGTATGAAACACTAATAAATCATTATTTTTAATTTGCGGCTCAAGAGAAATTTAGCCAGTTGGTGCAAACTCATAATAAGCTTTTTAAAGCATCCTATACACCCAGTTATTTTTGCACCCTTTTGCACCCCTAGGAAAACAGCATTTTACAATATTTGTAGATTGTACTTCGGGGCAAATTAGTGTAGTCATGGATTTTTTAATATATAATGTATTCTATATATAAAACATTCGCACGTAATAAAAATAAGAAATACATAACTGGAAGTTTATGTAGAGTTAACGTGAATACATACTGCGCCTCGTGGCGCTCGGCGCGCGCGCGGTGGGTCGAGAGTAAGTAAGTGCATGCATGTTTATTCGTTTAGGCGCAAAATACACAGAAGCGATGAAAGATTCGGATACGATGCGGATGTGGATCGGATTTGTTGTCGCTTCAAATTTTATTCGTACAAAATGTATGAAAGAGATGCGTCGTAAATTACACAGAAAGGATGCGGCGCGGATTTATCACTTGAGAATCCGCGCCACCTCGCTTGCAGTTGAGACCGACCGCCTTGCGAAGAGCACGTATCGCTTGTTATACAGTACGAATACAAGTTTGAGCAGCCAAAACGAAAAATGCGTGACGAATCTTAAAATGTCTATGTTCTTGTGACAAACTCCATACAGGATGCACCCAATAAGACCTTTGTCTATGCACATTTTGTATATTCATAAATTGGAGCACAGCAAACGCATCTTCGTCTTCTGAAGAGGACATGTTTTGCAACAAAGTCAGCCTGTATAATAACGATCTTAAGCAGATCTTTGCCTTTTATATGTAATTTAAGTCGCATCGGTGCCGCATCCGTCTCTCATCCGCATCGTATCCGAATCTTTCATCGCTTCTGTGTATTTTGCGCCTAGATCACGGATATCGAGGGATATGCCATGAGGGCGTGGCACGCGAGTACACATTGTGGCCAAATGGCCAAATTGTTTGAACGGCGGCTGTACGATTCATTCAGTCACTTTGCAATTGCGTATAGTGTGCTATTGATGCGTAAAAAAACAAAATGCCGAATTGTGCAGTAATTAAATGTAAAAGTAGGTCGAATATCGTCAACCTAAAGACAAATGGCGTGTCAAATGTTATATTTTAAATCATTTTTTAAATATTTTACTAACCTATGTCCAGAGCGACACGAACTATCCCGAATCTTTCCGAGCGCTACGATCGTTTAAGATTTAGAGAGGGGTAATCGAGTGCGTGTGACTGATTTTATCGATATGCGTATTGTTTCAGTTCAATATTGTTTTTTTTTATATTTATTTCAATGGATATTGTAGTATTACATGTTAAATTAGTTATTAATGTAATGTTTTTTGAACCAAATTAAAACATTGTTATTTCAATACTCGTGAAGTGTAAAAACTTAAATTAAATTATACTAAAAAGATAGAGATTTTTTTTTGGTGGTGTAAATCATTCCATGACAACCCTCGCTCTTGGGTGGAGCGGGAGATAGTGACAGACTCTTACTGACTAAAAAACCCACCCCATTCCTTCTAGACTTCATACCGGAGCTCGAGTTCCCTTTCGGATAACCCTGGCCCCAGTAGGCTTCGACCCGGCTGGGCCGCTGTTGCTGACAACTCCTTGAGGCGCGTGGGAACAGTGCGCGCCGTCGACGACTTCGGCTTGGTCCGGACAGTTACCGGACGGGCGGACAGCGAGCTACCCATTGCTCACTGTCCGCAAGCCTGCGCCTACGGTGGCTGGAAATCGGGATCGAAATCCCGGCGGCGACGAGAACGCCGTTGCCTGATGCGGTCGGCCTCCTCCTTAGCGAGCATTATTGCTTCGCAGAAGATAGAGATGATCAAAGTTTTTTTTTATTTATAGTACAATTAGCATGAAAAACAAATTTAACTTCAAAAAGTTTTTTTTTTTGGCTAAAAGTTAAAATAATTTGTGTTTGCTATGCAAAAATTAATATTTAATCTGGCTATTTGGCGGTTTCGTAAGATGGGTCCTAAAAGGTAAACAATATTGCTCAATATTATTGACCCAGTAGGCCACCTTAGTCAATCATAAGGCAAAGCAGCAGTCAATGTTCGAAGTTTGAATTAAAAAATTCGCGATTCATCGCTTTTTTATCAAATCTTTGTCTATAATACCGAGAGTTTCACATTTTAT
Organism: Mythimna ferrago; assembly: GCA_910589285.2. Lineage (NCBI taxonomy): Eukaryota > Metazoa > Arthropoda > Insecta > Lepidoptera > Noctuidae > Mythimna > Mythimna ferrago. The sequence continues at coordinate 10,541,342 of OU342673.1, read as the reverse complement.
TTCTTACAAATATAGTAAAAATGTCATAAAACTGACGTGAGCATTGCATTATGCTATAAAGCTAGTACCAATATATTATCAACCTCAATTTAACTTGGATATAGTGGTTTTAAACTTTCATTTTATCTAAAAAATTAAATATCATTTCTTTGTTATGATTATTTAAAGGTTGCTTGAAATCAAACTATTTCATGTTACAAAAATTATTCATATTATTTACTTAAACGTCGGTAGCTTTGAAATTCCTAAATGCGAGCGATTTGTCATCTTTCCGAAAAAATTTCAACGACGTAGCTACACTTTTACTCAAAATTGGACTAACAAGTTTAACTTTCATAATATTATTTCTGAACATAATATGTCTACGTGATAGCTTGTTTGCTATATGAAATCCTTCATTTTCTTGGAGTTTATTTAACTCACACGATTGGAATCCAATTTACTTTTTCTTCATTTTCTTTTAGGATGGTTCTTTTAGATAATCCCAATCATTTCTTATAAGTTTAAACATGTGAACGAGGTCCAACAGTATAGTCACATCAGATTGGTCTATAGGATGTTTGAAAGTAGTCTTTAACTAATTTTCGTAGTCTAATGTACATCCTAGAAGCTTCATTATATTGGTAGAATATCTATCGAAAGTTAAGGAGACTACTTACACACGGTTAAACTATTTGCTTAAGGGCCAAGCGCCCGAAAAGTGCCATAAAACAGTGATTTTCTGAGGCCTACTCCTCCGTAACGGCTAGATCAATTGGTTTGAAAAAAATATATGTTTATTATAGATTCATGAACAATAATATCAACATTTGATTTTTTCGTGCAATTAATACTTTTGTCAAAAAAAAATATTTAGCAATTTCGCAACTTTTCGCAACTTTTCCCTACTCCTTCGAAACGGCTTGGACCTTTAGAAACATTTTTACACATAAAAATTGGTGGTTAAATATCCTTCAAAGTGAACATTGCATATGTAAATCAATCAATATTTCGCAGAGAAAATGGATTTAAAGCGCTTTCCGGGCGCTGCTGGCCGCAAATAAGTGCACAGATTTGCGTACTGCCGCCTAGGCGAGTGCGAGAGTTGCGTTCACATAATTTCGGTCAGATGGTTCAAGGGACTATACGCCTTAATAAAGTGCCATTATCACTTTATTAAGCAAATAATTTAAATAAACTTACTTTTGGTTCTGTGTTTTAACTATGTTTGTACCACAAAATAAACAAGCGGTAATTCGAAGCTATCATTCAGTAAAAATAAGTAAGCCCTAGAGGCTAAGGTCTTGCAATCTTCAGATGTTAGGCTAAAATCTCAAATTAAAATTATTCCAACCAACCCGGTTAAGTAGTAGTAGCTGCTTAGAGAACTTTGCCTGTAGCTCTCGTTTAAAATGTAAATATGAAGTGATTGACTTAGCCCTACCTGACCACACTGCGCAGATATTGGAAATCAAGGTAAATAAAACTTGTAGAATCAGATCCTGGCGCATAAAAAAACAGATTTATCAGCGGATAACTTAATACGGTTCAAAAAGTATCTTCAAAGTCTGTCCTTTTCCGATATATACAATACTGAAGATGCCAACGTTGCATATTTATTGAAAACTTCCGTTTATTATACGACCTCTGCTGCCCATACAAACTAATTACAATAAAGGCAAAATATCTTCAAAGTCTGTCCTTTTCCGATATATACAATACTGAAGATGCCAACGTTGCATATTTATTGAAAACTTCCGTTTATTATACGACCTCTGCTGCCCATACAAACCAATTACAATAAAGGCAAATAAAAAAGACGTGTGGCACTCGGGGACTGCCGCGGTAAAGCTATTGCATAGCATTTTTATTTATTTATTTTATTTATGCAGTATTTTTTTTCCTTTGTTTTTTTTTCTTTGATACTTTCACACATTGAATTGAATTTTGATTGATTGTTCACTCATTTGTTTTCTTATCGGTCACCACGCTCAAAAAACAAATGAGTGGGGGGTGTTAGGTTATTTTCGTTACGGAATTTCTGGATTCGGTCTCCACGCTCAAGGCCCGCGATAGAAGCTATGCAATAGCTTAAAAAATTAAATGGGTTTCACGCGGTATACGTGTATGCAGTAGAAAACAGCGACATTTATTATGGAAATATAGACATAGTCCATCAACCGAAAATAAAAACAACTTTAAAAGTTACTCATTGAGATTTCGGAAAATTGTTAAATTGACCCAGAAAGCACAAAATAATTATTACATTAAAACCTCTAGTAATAAATCAAAGGCATCATGGCAGATTATAAATAATAAATCTCATTCTCCTGAGCTTATATCTAAAATCAGTATAAAAGGCAACATAATTAAAAACCCAGATGAAATTGCTAATGCTTTCAATAATTACTTTGTTGACCAAATAAAAACTAACACTAAAAATCTTTCCTGAAACTTCTGGGTTAATTAGCAATCCTCACTCTATGTTTATGCCTCCAGTATTACCCCAAGATGTGATGAGAGCAATTCAATCATTAAAAAATAAAAAGAGTGTCGGGTACGACGGCATATCAACTAAAGTTGTAAAATTTGTATCCGATTGCATTGCTGTACACTTGAGCCACATTATAAATTTATGCGTCTGCTCGGGTGTTTTTCCAAATGCCTTAAAGACAGTTGTAGTCAAACCAATCTTTAAAAAAAAGAACAGTGACCAAGATTTAGCCAACTACAGGCCGATAGTTTTAATTCCTGTATTCTCTAAAGTCATGCGCAATTTTTACTGATATGACCAAAGCGTTTGATTGTGTCCATTATGAAATATTACTTAATAAACTCAATGCTTATGGTATCAGAGGTAACATCTTGAACCTCATAAAATCGTACCTCAGTGACAGAAAGCAATACACGGAAATATCTAAGATTTGCGTTAAGACCAGAAGGGAAAATAAATATTTATCTGAATGTAGAATTGTCAAGTATGGTGTGCCACAAGGCAGTGTGCTTGGGCCACCACTATTCCTAGTCTATATAAATGACATGCCACGTTACATTGAACACCCAATGGTATTATTTGCTGATGATAGCACTATATTGATGAAATGTAGCGATGTAAATACATACGAACAGGAAATAAATAATACTCTTGCGGATATGGTAGACTGGCTTGACAATAACAATTTAATTATTAATTTATCAAAAACCAATATAATGCATTTCTATCAACGTTTACCATTACAACAAATGACTATAGAATACAACGAGCAAGAAATTGACAAAGTAACAGTGGCTAAATTTTTGGGAATATTGATAGACAGTTAACATGGAAACCCCAAGCCAAAGAGGTATGTAAAAAATTAAGCACTTCTGCGTACGTGCTATTTAATTTGAATAAAAAGGTCAGTACAGCCACAACATTATTAGCTTACCATGGATTGGTGGCATCGATACTGCGTTACGGAATCATATTCTGGAGAAATTGTAGCATGAGAGAACAAGTATTCAAGGCCCAGAAACGTTGCAATAAGGGCAATGTGTGGCTTAAAAATAACCGACAGTTGTGTTCCTATGTTTAAGTCTCTAAAATTGTTAACATTTCCAGCATTATATATTTTGGAAATAGCCATTTTTGTAAGGATAAATAAGAATTATTTCTTAACAGTATCAGAAACTCGAAGAGGCCCTGTTAGAAGTCAATATAAGAATCTATTACAAAATAGGAGCTACAAGACAGCATTACTTAAGAAAAGTGTCTTTGTCATGGGTCCAACGGTATATAATAAAATACCGGATACTATAATAAATGAACCAATTCCAATGTTTAAAAAAAAACTGACAGCCCTATTAATTGATAAATGTTAATATTCAATTAGTGATTTTTTAACCTTTCAATCGTGAGAATTACAGACACAATAGAAAGACAATAGGTGCGCGAACGCCGGCGTTCGCGCGGGGTTTAATGAATTAAATGACTCTGCTATTTAGATTTAATTGTTGACATTGTAAATTTATGATACCCAATATATTCATTTCAAACGACGCCAATTCAAATACACACGTAATTTTTGACATTATGTATTGACATTTCCTTATTATGTTCACAATTTTCATTATTATTTCAAATGACATATAGATTTAGTTGTTGTCATTATGTATTTGATATTTGCCTATTATGAATACTATAAACTTCATTTTTATTTCAAATGACGCTACTATTAAGATTTTGTTTTGACATTATGTATTCCTTATTATGATCAATATAAATTCCATTGCTATTATTATTATTTTGTCGCGATTCAAATCTTTGACAATATTTGCATGCCTAATTTAAGGTAGATTGTATCAGGATCAGAACTCTTTGTAAACACCTTATTTTATGTACCTACATTCTAAGCAAATAAACGATTATTATTATTATTATTAGGTTTCACTACCCATGTCTACATATCCGCAATTTTTTTGCCCACCCACTTTGCTGTCTGAGGGTCATCTCATCATATTAGGTTTTTATTTTTGAATACAATTGCATTGTATAATGTTGAAGAAATTTTATAAATGTGAAGTACCACAAGTGTGAACTATCACAACAGAAGGGACAAAACATATTTAACCAAGACTTTTGTAACTCGTGACATGATTTAAAAGAGCGCCCATGGAGTTTCTTACACGTCCTTCTCCACAGAGATTTACGATTTGGAATGTGCTACTTAGCTTCACTTTTTTTTTGACTGACCGATATTTTGACAATTCAAAACTACTTGTTATTATTGGACTATTTAAAATAAAGTTTCTGACTTCCAATTTTATTTGATTTTTATTTTACATTCCCATATTTTTACTATCGCAATACCCTTTGCCTATTCTCTTTTATAACCGCTCCATTCTCACGAACGATGCGACGTAAAGAAATTTAATTTGACTTAAAGCAAAATCTTTTAGCACAGGTATAGGATTATTCCTAAAAACTGAGAACAGAATAACAATAGAAAAAAAAATTTTATTTGGAAAAATCTTTGAGAATCCCTTCGGAAAGGTTATCCGAAAGGGAAGCTCGAGCCCCGGTATGAAGGCTAGAAGGAACGGGGTGGGTCTTTTAGTCAGTGAGAGTCTGACACTATCTCCCGCTCCGCCCAAGAGCGGGGGTTGTCATTGGATGATTTTTTCCCACCATAAAAAAAGGCGCATACTTAAAACTCCACATTTTTTATAGTAATATTTTTTGTTCCTACCTTACCTGATGACGTAGGATAATCAGCGCTGTCACACGGTTTATAGTTCTAAAGTCAACCAAAATACCACTAATTTATTTGAAACTAGCTGTGCCCGCGACTTCGTTCGCGTGGACTACAGGATTTTGAATTTATTTTTTCTAAAATAAAAGTAACCTATGTTACTCCTTATTACATCAGCTACTTGCCAAAAAAGTCCCGTCAAAATCAGTCCAGCCATGTCAGAGATTAGCCCGGACAAAAGAGACAGACAAAAATTGCAAAAAAAAATATTTTGGTGTATATACCGTATACATATATATTCCTAGGCTTGTAGTAAAAAGCAGTTACTTCAATATTACAAACAGACACTCCAATTTTATTTATATGTATGTATAGAAGATAAATAAAGGACATGCTTGCAGGACACTATTAACTGTTTTTTTTTTATAAAAACAAAATTAGGTTTCTTTACTAAAACTTACTAACAGAGCATTTACAATCAGAAAGTACTCCTTCCTCGTAAAATACATCCCACAACGCTCCTAAGTGAAGACTACGCTTATCTCTTCTTGTCAGTTTATTATTCGCGCGCTTGTCACTTCCATGGCGTAATAGTTCTTTGGCAATTAAGACAACACTTGAAAAACGTATGTTCCTTTAAAATGCTAATTTTTTATAGGGTGCAAATATAAAGGAAACCAAATTAATATAATTGTGATTATTTTCAAAACTACTTAAATTTCCTCCGAAGTACAAAGGCAAAAAAGCGTGAATAACTAATTTCCATACGTCGCAGTGGGGTGCAAAATCAATCATGTACCTAGGTCGAAATGTATAACACTTTCCTCAGTTTACAAAACTACTCAATTTTCCCCAATGCCGCAATGGCCAAAAATAACATTTTAATTTTTTTCTAATGCTGCGATGGTCTGATTAAAATAATTAAAATGCAATAATGTAGATTGAGGTTTAATATACCATAAAAAAAAATATGCTGAGTACACCTATATTCTCTGGTTAGTTATGAGCAATAAACAGTTTTCACCGCCTTCCGTAGGGGTGACAAATGATTTTTTTTTATACTCGATTTTTCACTCGTACAATACCATCAGTAAGTAACGTTTTTGCCTCTCCAGAGAATTTTGTCCAATCTTTATTAAAAAATGACCTAATTTAACTAGACTACTTCCAAATTAGTGAAGCTTACCTGCGGGCTTCACTATTAGAAGATAGTTTCATCATGCATGAGCATAACAATGCATAATTTCTTTCATTCAGTCCTTCGTTACCTTTCGGAAGCGACGATGTGTAAGTGATGCCGAGAATGAAAGACTGGATTAATTCCGAAGAATTTGCATTTTTTCCCGTATGACATCATGTGGTTAAAACCTATGTTGCAGTGGATGATCCTATCCTGCTTAGTATGTAGGATTTTTCGACAACAGTAATTTTACAAGCTTTTATTTAGTTTCACCTGTCCCGATGTTTGTTTGTCATCAAATCTTGCAAATTAAATTTGATCCACTTCCCGGCTATCGATTGAACTGAAATTTTGCATGCATGTGTAAATCACATGACAATGCAAAATTATTATGACATGAAGCTGATCTGATGATGGAACCGGAAGGTGTCTATAGGTATTGGTAGTTAAACGACACAACCCCATCGAGTTTGAGCTCGTATGATTCGTCTTGATGAGTATTAATTATATACACCGCTAAATTTTAATCGTTTTAATCCCGTGGAGGGTCGATCCGGCACATGAAACACTATCGATTTGTAAAGATAAAATAAAAAAATAAAGTACCTTTTTTCAAAACTCGTATTAATTTACGCATTTACGAAATTAATTTTTTTAAGAAAGCGTCAGCTGAGCGAGTTCAATGACCTGTAGGTAGTTTGTACGCAACGCCGACTATAAACTACAGGTCATTGAACTCGCTCAGATGACGTTTTTTTAAAGAAATTAATTTCTGTTCTAAGTATGGGGACCCCCAAAATTTATTGCTTTTTTTCTATTTTTGTGTGAAAATCTTAAAGCGGTTCACAGAATACATCTACTTACTAAGTTTCAACAGTATAGCTCTTATAGTTTCGGAAAAAAGCGGCTGTGACATACGGACGGACAGACAGACAGACAGACATGACGAATTTACAAGGGTTCTGATTTTTGCCATTTGGCTACGGAACCCTAAAAAAGTGAATCGGACTCGCGCACTGAGAGTTCCGTACAAATTTACACATGAAAATAGTTTAATTCCCAAATTGAGTTACGAAGATTTTTCCGAATCACTAGAATAGTTTTTTTTTTGTGAAAAAAAATGAGTGAATTACTTTTAAAATTAAAAATGTCATCGGCCTTGATTAAAATAACGATTTTATCTACGCTGATAATTTTTTAATTATTTATGTATTTATTTATGTATGTATGTAGGTACACACAAACACTTAAAATCGAAAAGAACAAATATGGATAAAAGAGTACAAAGGACCTGCTTATTTCTAACGAAATTTCTTCCAGCAGACCTGCGACAGGACAAATGGAAAAGATATGCAGACACAGTGTGTTTAAATTAGAAAAATAAAATAAAAAAAAGACGTGTGGCACTCAGGGACTGCCGCGGTAAAGCTATTGCATAGCATTTTTATCAACTTATGCAATTATAATCATTTATTTATTTTATTTATGCAGTATTTTTTTTCCTTTGTTTTTTTTTCTTTGATATTTATTGAAGTTACACTTTCACACATTGAATTGAATTTTGATTGATTGTTCACTCATTTGTTTTCTTATCGGTCACCACGCTCAAAAAACAAATGAGTGGGGGGTGTTAGGTTATTTTCGTTACGGAATTTCTGGATTCGGTCTCCACTCTCAAGGCCCGCGATAAAAGCTATGCAATAGCTTAAAAATATTAAATAAGTAGTTTATGTTATCCATACATACTTATTTATATAACAATAACAGTAAATAAATGTATACATAAATAGATACAATACATAAATTATAAAAATACATATATCTATAATAAATATCTTTACGAGACGAGATGGTAGACAGGTCTTCAGGTTCTTTGACTAGCTTTTTAAAGGCAGATATATTTTTAGCGTCTCGGATCTTAGCTGGAAGTGAGTTCCATGATTGTACTGCATGAAAAGAGAAGGAGTTGGAATAAAAATAGGTTTTATGGGGTGGGAAATTGAGATGGTATTTAAGTAGCCACGATAAGCAGGATTGAATAGGATGTTGTACAGGAGACATAATACCCGAGTGTTCCTACGAAGACGCATACGGAGCCACTTGAGATCCTTGCGGAATTAAGAAACATGGTCGTATTTTTTTAGGCAAGAACAAAACGAATGCACAAGTTTTACAAGCGCTCAAGCTTATTTAATAACTCTTCAGTGGCATCCAGGTAGCAGGCATCAGCATAATCGATGATCGGCTGAATTAGAGTTTGAGCGAAATAAATAATTAATTAAACTTATTAATTTTTAATGAAACTTTTTTTTACTAAAAATATCATCGGGCTGGTTTAGAATAACGATTTTAAACAGTTTAAATTTAAAAAGGTACAATTTTATTTTTTAATTAGGAAAAATGCCGACGAATAATTCTGCCAATGGGGGGTCCAGAATCATGTACTGGATCCGTGGTATTCGTTTGTAAATCGATGTCAAAGACACCGTGTAAATGTATATCTATGGATATAGACGAGTTTATTTAAGGATAGTGTTTAAACGAGTGACTGTAAATTAAAGTTTTGATAAAAATAATTAATTTAGGTGATAGAATTAGTAAGTGAGCGACTGACTACGATTGATGAGAAATCAGCAGATCAGCAACTTACAAACACCATTTTGAGATACAAAAATACAAAATGAGAAGCTTCATAATATTAGGGCGACCTAATATTTGTTTGAGTGTCAACGTTACGACCTACATTTTTTTTCAATATTTGGCAAACTATTTATTTATGCGGCATTTTATCTTAAATGAAGTCGATACGTTATATAGTAAACAATGATCAAGACCTATTAATCCACTTTTCAACCCTGATTATTCAACCAGTGTTGACTTTATCAGATTTCATTGTATCCTAATAATCACCCAAGTCGTTTGACTTTTTAGACAGAATCTATGTCACGAGGTAATTTGATCATTCGGATATTGCGAAAACCTGGATGATTAGAAAATGGTGAAATAAAAGCTGCGAGCGACTTAGACGTAGCGTCCGCCGGCCGGTTTGTCACAAAGGATTGTATGAGTTATGAGTGTTATTGACTCATGCAGCGCTGCACGGATTTGGAAACGTTTTCGTTCATATCTGTTCATGGGTTGGTTTTGAGCATATTATTTTTTATTCCAGTAAATGTAGGTATTGGGGTAAAAGCTACGAGTATTTGACCTACCATTAAGGCTTTCTAACGTAAGATCATTTTCAACTGTCACACGGGTGACACCGCTTCAAAAAAAAGGCTAGTTTAGTGAATAGGTTATTTCTAGCCAAGCGATCTCCATCATCGGCCATATTATCGCTTACCATCAGGCGACATAGTACCGGTCAAAAGCGAGCCTATCAAACAAGTAGTTGGTATAAGCTCTCTTAAGGACCACGATTACCTTTTAAGTCTTAGGTATAGATATCATTCAAATTGCGCAGAAGTTAAATATTCGGTCTCTTTAGTGGTACGAAGTGAGACGCGGGGGCGGGGAGTTTCAGTGATTGGCTCGCCGCGGCATCGTGTCATAGACGTCACTCGTGATTCGTTCCCTGCGCTTGCTGCATGTACCTATCTAATAACGACGACGATTGGCTCGCCAATGTATGGAATGCGCAAAGCGATCCCCACTCTGACGCCAAGCGCTGAAGATCCGTGCCGGTACCTGCACCTACCTATCTCTTACTCTTTTAAGGCGTATAGTCCCTTGAACATATAGCTGCAATTAAATTCACATTTAATTCCGGTCAGCTGCATACGGATAGAGCCCCGTTGACCTTTAAATCCATTTTCTTTCCGAAATATTAACTGATTTACATAGGCAGGTATGCTATGTAAATTCTGATGAAACTTAATCAGCATTTTTGGGTACTTAAACATATTTCTAAACATGAAAGCCGTTTTAAAGGAGTAAGGAAAACAAGCGAAAAAAATATTTTTGACAAAATTATCTAATAAAAACGAAAAAATCGTATGTTGATAATGTTGTACATGAATTTAAAATAACGGACGTTTTTCAGAAAGTCATTGTTTTATAGCAGGGCTCGGGAATTAGGGCCTTAAGTAAATCTTTAGTAATGGTAGATAGTACTTATGTGCTACCGTCCATACAAACTATCTCTAGTTTCAAGGTAAGTAATTTAAAATCCAACATAGACATGTCAAGTTGGTAGGTAACTATAAGTTTTTAATAAAATGCATGGTTACCTACTCACCATATTGCTATGTTGTGTTATTATTTTGAGATATATTTATAATATCTATGATCTCGTGATCTGTGAATCACAGTCATCTCTAATAGTAGGTAATAGGCAAAATAATAGATGCATACGTAGGTCACACAATGGGTGTAGTGTGTATTAAAAAAAAAATTGGTGGAAAGTGGAAATGGCATGAGCTACGCGCCAGCTAATCGATACTTTATACTTTTATTTTGTTACAAACGCAAGGTCGATTGGAAGTTGGGACCGCATTTAAACTCAATGCCTAGGAATAAATAATTGCGACCGCGGTTATTACGTAGTCTCGCTCCTGGACGACATTTCAATAGCCATATTTGATTTTCCTAATGATTTATTGAGAAATAAACTAATACCTACCTATGAATTTTTGTTTTATTAAAAATAAGTTAACGGATTTAACCTATTTAATTAATCTTTACATGAGTAAGTTGAATATTACACCCTCTAGGGGCGGATGTGCGACCTAAATCCTCCCTCAGTTTGTTGAGCTTGTACTAGTTTCAGTTTCCATCCACTGCTGAAAGTCTTACAATGCGCCATCTGTGTACGACGCATTGAACTTCGTTCTTGAGCTTAGTTTCGGAAAATCTGGACAGATGGCGCTAGTAGTATCAATCTGTTAGAATCGTGGATAATGTTATTCAAGAGAAATCTCTCGTGTTTCGTAATCAATGCATTAATTAACTCTGTATTCAAATTCAATATTTAAGGGTAAATTATTGCTTTCGTACATCTACATCGTACACTCGTGTCACAAGTCTTGATTCTGTCTCTAATTGATTTTGAATATCACTGACATTATTATTTTTCAATACACTTCCTCGAAAACTGACTCTTATCGCACTACGGTTAGATTCAACATGCCATCTATATCACCCTCGAGTTTTTTATTATTTATCACAACAAGGGCTTTTTTCCCATTTAGTCACAGTTAACAGTGATTTTTTTTTAAATCAAATAATGAAGATTTAAATTGTGCTTATGAACAGGATACCATAAATAAATAAGATTATTTTCACAATAATTTGTTATTATCAACAAACTAACAATTATCTGTGTTCGGAATTCAAAAATATTTGAATTTCTATTTTTAATATTAAGTAGTAGGTATGTTACCGGTTTGATACCTTTCCTTCTCTTTTAACCTGCAAAGGTAAAACGCGGCAAAAAAGTATTAAACATTGAGTATTTTATATATATACTTACCTATGTTATTTGTAAAAAAAATGTTGAATTTAAGATTTGAAGAGAATTCTTTAGATGGTACGCCGCCGCCAGATATCGTGATTACGGTAAAAATACTTGCGACAGCCTGCTGCCTTTTAAATCAAAACTAAAATGTATGGCAACTCTGAATAATTTCCTTCAGTGTGAAATGAACAAAAATGCGTCGTAAACCGAGAAAGTATTTCTTTGTGTAAAGTGTATTGAAAAACGTTTGATGTATGTGCTAATTTGTCACTGCAGTGATAAAGAATATTTTGGGTATGATGAAACAATTTGGGCACTCGCTTAATAACATGAATTTGATATCCTAGATAGGTACTGTTGATAACAATATGTGGAAAAACAAACTTCGTTACATTATGTACCTATGTAGCTAACATTTGATAAGATTAGATTATGCACTCGGGTGGATTATGTATGGAAGCTAAGTGCTGATCAAAGATGGCTTGGAGCAACTTGAAAGTGAAACTTGCACACTATGCGTTACGCACTAACCTATAATTATTTTATTGTTTTTTTTTAAATGCGACAATATAAATTTCTGACGATATTCTGGTCTAATCCGAGTTACGGTTTAACGACACAGTCTGGAATTAGAAAGTCTGAAAGACCCTGAAAATTTCACTTTGATTAATATTGCGCCCCTTGTTTTGTTTTAGTTAATAAGTACCATGTCATCGCATAATGACATTGTATTGTCAACACAGATGACCTTCTGGAGGGCTGGTGTGAGAAAGGGTTAGTGCTATTCATCCAGTAAAGCTCCGCCTCTCTCTGACACGAGATAATGATTTTAATTAAGAATTCATCACTATGAGCTGTGGCGACCCAGTGGTAATGGTCTCGACTTACAAGTTTTACGTCGTCTGTTCAAACCCAGCCAGGTGCTTTATTTTGTGTAATTTATTTCATCACTACAGCTCTCGAAACGGCGAAGGAAAACATGAGCAAACCAGCATGTCCTAGGACCAAAAATTAGAACAAAAGTGATGCATTACGGGTCATTTCCTCCTCCGAGAGGAGGCTTGAGTGCTAGCTATATAAGGCTTGTAGTGGGAATATTCGACAGGCCTGTTGGTCTAGTGGTTAGTGACCCTGACTGCTATGCCGGAGGTCGTGGATTCGATTCCCACCCTTGACAAATGTTTGTGTAATGAGCACGATCATTTGTTCTGTGTCTGGGTGTAATTATAATATGTATGTTTGTATTTAGAAATATATAAGTATGTTTAGTTGTCTAGTACCCATAACACAAGCTCTGCTTAGCTTAAGACTAGACGGCGCTGTGTGATAGTTGATAGTTGTGGAATATTTATGTATGGCTGATTATTCTTTAAGACGTCAGGTTAGGAATTAAGAATGAGTAACTTTTCTGTAGGCGTTTCTTCTTGGACGTCACGGTAGTCATGTAAAATCTTAATATGTATGAAATGATTTTGGATGTCTATGTTATGGACCGGGTGACTAATGCGGGCATTATAAATAATGTTCGAGCATTATGAATAATGTCTAGCTCTATTTGACCAAGTGATTAATTACTATCTTAACTTCAAAATTTATCACATTGCGCGGTCATTATTATATTGCTACATGACAAATGGGCAATTTGATAATAAAGCTAAGGACGTGGTGCGAGGGCGGGGAGGGAAGCACGCAGGGTGTGACGGTTGCATATTAGAAAATCAAAACTTTCCTGAGTAAATTTCAAAAGAACAACGTACAAATCAACAAAGTTTAAAATAACGGTGGTCATTTGATCAAAAGTTCAGCTGACCAAAGTCTGGAATATCAATGTTTAAATTATTTATTACACTATTGACCAAATCGTTCAAAGGTCAAAATGGATTACTGGATAAATTATTAACTATCAAATGGATTAACTGAAAAAGGTAAAAATCTCGAATGGACGAAACAACTTGGACGTAGCGTTCGCCGGACGCTGCCGCGGCATCGCTCGCTTCGCTTGCTCGGCTGACGCGCGGTTGGTCACAGTTCTAACCTAACCTAACCTATTTTACCCAGTTCAAAGTGCAATCAAAATACAATCACATTCTTACGAGAGATTGTAGGTATTATTCGTTATTTCGAACTGGCAGAGTTTCAAGGTAGATAATAGACTCCTTGATATAATTAATCCAAATAAGAGAGTCTGATTATTTTAATAGTTTAATATTTAGTTTATTTTAAGTTAAATGACAATACCAAAAAAAAAAATTGTAATTAAATATTTTTGTATTACTCTGCCCAAAAGGTGATGGGCCGTATGTATAATGCCCGGTCAATTTGATTATTTGAATAATTATTATCAAATCGCACTCTCATATTGGGCATTTTTCATAATGACCGAGCATTATGTATAATGCACAATTTATCATTTGGTCCATAACATCTATATTAGTTACACGCTTGGCGAAGCCTGGATGTCTACTCCACATTATTTACGAAGCCTCTACGATAGATTTACATATTATTTTGATAACGCCAGTCCTTTGTGCTTATATTCTATTTTCTAATCAGTTCAAGTTGACTTAATTATCCTATATATGTACGTGTAGACGTTATTATTTGTTGTCGTTTTATCCGGAGCAAAACAGAAGTTGATCAATTATGAATTGGGGTCCCCCACAAACTCAATCGAACCTAGTATTTCCCGAATTAGGGACTTATGGTAGCACAGTTAAAACCTATTGTCTAAACAAAAATTACTGACAAAGATAAAGAGAGAACAAAAATTAAGATTGTCGTTGGACCAAGTGACTTTAGTTGGTATTTGAAATAAGAACATTTTGAGAGTTCCGGGGCGGCGAGGTTGTGGACCTAAAGCGTAAAACGGGACCCTGTTACTAAGACTCCGCTGTCCGTCCGTCTGTCACTCAGGCTGTATCTCATGAACCGTGATAGACAGTTGAAATTTTCACCCATAATGTATTTCTATTGCCAATATAACAAATTGTAAAAATATAATTAAATAATATGTGGTGGCTCTCATACAACACCCGTCTTTGTTTTTTGCTACGGACGGTAGGTACGGAACTCTTCGTGCGCGAGTCCGACTCGCAATTGGCTTTTTTTATACTTCTAAGTTTAATCTTTCCTTCAACTTCTGAAGTTAGGTCGAGTAGAAAAAAGAAGTTTTAATTTCAATAAGTTTTAATTCCGTATTTCAAGATACTTACTGAATAGGTAGCTGCGACTTAAGGTGCAGTTTTGTATGCAGAATAAAATACGTTGCTAACTTTATCAAGAACATTTTTTTTTATATTAACTAGTGCTTGACTGCGATCCCACCTGATGGTAAGCAGTGATGCAATCTCGCAAACAGTCGATAATCTATAATATAAAAATGAATCGCAAAATGTGTTGGTAAGCGCATAACTCAACAACGCCTGGACCGATTTCGCTAATTTTTTTTTTGTTGTGTTCGTTATTATGAGGAGAAGGTTCTTATGGAAAAAAAAATGAATATTAGGGTAGTGTAGGGTAGAGTAGGGTAGAGTAAGGTAGAGGAGGGTAGAGTAGAGTAGGGTAGGGTAGAGTAGGGTAGAGTAGGGTAGAGTAGTGTAGAGTAGGGTAGAGTAGAGTAGGGTAGGGTAGAGTAGGGTAGAGTAGGGTATAGTAGGGTAGAGTAGGGTATAGTAGGCTGAAGTAGGAAAGAGCGGGAGCGAAGCCGCGCGGGTACAGCTAGTAGTAACATAGAAATTTAAATATTCCGTGTCCGGCTTCAAAATGGATATGTGTCTTAGCTGCCGCGTTTGATCATGTCATATTTGTCGTAATTGACCGTGATAAAGTTCTATTTCCCGAACTCTGCGACGCAAAGGAGGATAATGTGTTTATCAGCTAATGTATGTCTGTTTGTTTGTTCCTCTAAACAAACAAACATACATACATACTTTCTTGAGACCTATTAGAGAGAGTGAGAGATTTTGATGATTCTTTCGTCAATTGTCGTTATTCATATAAATATAACGGCAACCAAGAGCGACATCATGAAAAAAAAAAGTCGACAAACGATATCACGTGAAGTTATCGTTGATATAATTGTTAAGTCTTTTTAAATTACCTTTTAGGATTTATAACAATTTTGAGTTGGTATAAATCATAGCAATCATTTTCACTTTTTTTTTGTGACATGTTACCCCATATCTAAATATAGGGCGTGAGAAGACGATTCTAAAAATATTCGGCACAAGAAACATTTTTGTAATGTACCTATATATTACATAGTACTTACTTACTTACATAATGTATTATGGCAATAAAAAAACTGCAGGTTAAAGCAAGTCACTCTAGGTACAGTTTTTAGTATCAATCTGGTATTAAACTATATTAGCGGGTTTTAAATTGCTCTAGTAAATCTTTCTTATCCTCCAATATTGAGAATAATTGTGGAAGATTAATGTGCCCACAGCTATCAGCTTATTAATGGCTATACCTGGACAGTCCAGTATCTAATCTTTATGCGAGTATTCCTGAACCAGAACATATGCTTGAGTGGGTATTCCGCTTCGATATGCACTAAATGAAGCGTTTACATACTGGTGATTTTATATAGGTATATATTTATATAAAATTATTATATAAACTAGCTTCTTGCCAGCAGCTTCGCCCGCATGAAACTAGGTGTCTCCATACAAAAAATGGACCCCCCGTTTCATACCTTTAGGGGGGTAAATTTTGGAAATCAAGTTTAGTGCTCGCCTACGTCATAAAAGGAAACCTACAAAATTTTACGCTCCTAGTTTCAGTAGTTTTGGCTGTGCGTTGGTATGTCAGTCAGTCAGTTTCTCCTTTAATTATAGATAGCTTCTGAAGGAAATTCGCCGTGCCCTCGCCTCGTGAGGGCGATCAGCGGCAGCGATCTCTCGCGCCGGGACTTGGTACAGGTCATGGTCCGAAGCGAGGAGGAGTGGCAGGCAGTCGCCACCTTCTGCGAAGCAGTAATGCTAGCAAAGGAGGAGGCCGACCGCATCAGGTAACGGCGGCGCTCCCAGCGCCCCAGCCCGATTCCGATCCCGATTTCCGGCCACCGTAGGCGCGGGCTTGCGGACGGCGAGCAATGGGTAGCTCGCTGTCCGACCGTCCGGTAACTGTCCGGACCGAGTCCAAGGATTGTACCACACTATTCCGACAATCGAAATCCCGACGAACGCTATCTCGACAGATCACTATCCCGACCTGCACTAGATCGACAGAACACTAAGTCGATGGAGTTTATCTCGACTGAACGCTATCTCGACAGTCATTTGGTCGACAAAACACTAGATCGACTAACTATTGGCCGACTGAATGCCATCCCGACGTGCAGTAGCCCGACAGCACGCTATGCCGAAATGCTTTATCTCGACTAATATCCACAGATAGAATATACAGCGGGCCGCCAAAATGCAACAGCAACAAGCGGAGTAACCCAGAATTTATAAGATTAAGATTCGACTATAAATTGATGAGTATTTATTAAAACTGTGACAAGATTTGTCAACTAACATATGAATGAATAACAAAAACATTCTTTGGCCCGCTGTGTTGGCAGAACGACTAGATGGATTTAGATTAATGAGGTTTAATTAAATTTGTCTGTACAATTCACGAATGATGGCGGCCCTGAAGTTAGCCTTTGCGAACTTTCGCGCATGTACACTCATAGAAAAAACTGTTATTGTCATTCATTTTATTTTAAACCGAAATACGAATAAAAAAATCCTTATGGAGGAACCAAGTACAAATAAAAGTAATATCAAAACGCTATGAGACAGAAAGCTATAAAAATAACGTAATAAATTAAGGATTCACTCATCTCTCGACAAAATAATTAACAACAAATTATCGAAAACTTTTGTACAGTACAATTCACGAATGATGGCGGGCGTGAAGTTTGCGCAGAAGGCTGCGCAGTGACGTGTTTTAGGAACCAAATTGCGACGTGCGCGAGGCAGGGATATGCTAGGGATTGACTCTATTTAAACACAATCGTTCCTTTGTTCAATCAAAAATCATAATCGATTTTAATCGATTTGCAATTTATTGATTTTTGTTTATATAAGATACTGAACGAAATAGATTTAAAAACTTATTAAACATTGTCGTTAGTAAATGAGATTTCAAACTTTAATTAAAAAAGAAAAATAGTAACATATCATTTTCTTAGTTCAAAGACATAATTTAGTTAAATATCAGTTATTTATTAACTACTACTTCAATAACTACTGTTCGAGAGTAATTTAAACCAAGTATAAAATTGATTATAAATATATTTTTATAATTCAATTTTAATCGATTCGAAAAAAAATCGACTAAACAACATCCTCGGAAATGCATATTGGACATCCCTTTTTGTTGACATCGTATATCTTCGTGCATATTCGGCAACTCTCGGTACGCGATCATGTGTCTCAGTCACACGTTAGCATTGGTGTCGAGTTCGTGTTGTTATCTCTCTCTAGAGTACGGACAGTTACAAAAGTTTTCGATAATTTGTTGTTAATTATTTTGTCGAGAGATGAGTGAATCCTTAATTTATTACGTTATTTTTATAGCTTTCTGTCTCATAGCGTTTTGATATTACTTTTATTTGTACTTGGTTCCTGCATAAGGATTTTTTTATTCGTATTTCGGTTTAAAATAAAATGAATGACAATAACAGTTTTTTCTATGAGTGTACATGCGCGAAAGTTCGCAAAGGCTAACTTCAGGGCCGCCATCATTCGTGAATTGTACTATAACTGTCCGTACTCTAGAGAGAGATAACAACACGAACTCGACACCAATGCTAACGTGTGACTGAGACACATGATCGCGTACCGAGAGTTGCCGAATATGCACGAAGATATACGATGTCAACAAAAAGGGATGTCCAATATGCATTTCCGAGGATGTTGTTTAGTCGATTTTTTTTCGAATCGATTAAAATTGAATTATAAAAATATATTTATAATCAATTTTATACTTGGTTTAAATTACTCTCGAACAGTAGTTATTGAAGTAGTAGTTAATAAATAACTGATATTTAACTAAATTATGTCTTTGAACTAAGAAAATGAAATGTTACTATTTTTTTTTTTTAATTAAAGTTTGAAATCTCATTTACTAACGACAATGTCTGATAAGTTTTTAAATCTATTTCGTTCAGTATCTTATATAAACAAAAATCAATAAATTGCAAATCGATAAAAATCGATTACGATTTTTGATTGAACAAAGGAACGATTGTGTTTGAATAGAGTCAATCCCTAGCATATCCCTGCCTCGCGCACGTCGCCATTTGGTTCCTAAAACACGTTACTGCGCAGCCTTCTGCGCAAACTTCACGGCCGCCATCATTCGTGAATTGTACTGTATATTCCTATGCTTGTGGGAGTCGAAAGTCTTCCAATGACAGCTGAAATAAACGGATGTACGTACGTGCTTAATTAAAGAGGGATTCACCTTTTTTCAAATCAAAGGTTCCTCCAATGAAGCCAGCGCCAAATACTTCGTAATTATTGGCTCGACTAATTGTTTTTATTCAATTTATAATTTTCGATAGAAATATTAATAAACCAAATAGTTTAACTGGATTTTGGCCTTTTTTTATCTTGCAAAAATTATGACATTAAAGAAGAAAAATAAACAATGAAAAACATTTGACTGACGAAATGTAAAATTTTCATTGTTAGGTACATGTCCAATCTTGATTTTCTAAAAAATAATTAAAATGAGTTTGTCACCGTGTGAATTTATTAAATCGAAGAAGGGCAAGGACCTACTCGTTGTAAACGGGTACTTGTTTTCCTTAAATAAAACTCGAACAAGTACATCATATTGGAGTTGCGTCCAAAAAACTAACGGTTGTGGTGTATATATAAAAACATTTAAAATTAATAATAGCCATTATTTTGAACCATCTAAAAACATTTTAGAACATTTACATATCCCAAACCCTGAAGAATGCGTCGTAAACGCATTGAGAGGTGAATTGAAAAAAAAAGCCAATAGCAGCAATGACTGCCCTACACAAATCATTCAAAGGACAATACAGGTAAGTAGTTCCAACCTCGCTATGATTTATAAGTACTTATGTACATAGAACTGGATTTCTACTGCCCCCTAGACAGTTCATTTAGTTCTCTCTATATCAAATCTGTTCATCTACAGAGCAGTTCGGTGATAATAAATGTTATTATTTTGTAAGTATTGTAAAGTATGGTCAGTGTCTAGTCACGGCGTCATTACCTTCAGCACATGTTTCAGGCGGAAGGTCCGTGTCCTCATAGGGGAGATCAGTGGTGGCCACCTCTTGCTCCGGGCCTTGGTACAACTTGGGAATGGGCGGCGGTCGCTTCCTTCTACCAAGCAGTAAAGCTAGCCAAAGAAATGATAGCACGCGTGAGAGAACAGACACCCTCACGCCACAGCTACCGAGATCCCCGGCCCCAACTTTCATCGAGCACACCAAAGGTGTGGGCTTGCCGACGACGAGCAATAGGTAGCTCGCTGTCCGACCGTCCGGTAACTGTCCTGACTGAGCCCAAGTCTTCGACGGCGCCCACTGTTCTCGTGCGCCTCAAGGAGTTGTCAGCAATAGCAGGGGCCCAGCTGGGTCGAAGCCTACTGGGGCCAGGGTTAGTTTCAAGAGATAGCTCAGCCCTGCTATGAAGGCACAAAGGAACGGGGTGGGTTTTTAGTCAGTAAAAGTCTGACACTATCTCCCGCTTCGCCCAAAAGCGAGGGTTGTCATTAGATGATTTTCCCACCTTAAAAAAAAAACATTATAAATAATACAAGCTGCGGGGGATAACAAAACATAATTGACAAATATCATCATGATTGTAAAAATAGATTCAAAAAATGGTTTATAAATGTTTAAATTTTTTTTTAGGAATTACCTAGCGCCAGTGCACCCTATATGCCCAGTAAAGATGCAATGAGGATGGTCATACAGAGGGAGAGAAATAAAAACCTTCCGCGTGTGACGCAAGACGTATGCAGCCTAAACATTCCACAAGAGCTGACCCACATCAACACAGAAAATTTTTTGATAGGGCATTATGTTTATGATGGAGAATGTATACTCGTCTTTTCAACTGAGCAAAATTTGTCAATGCTGAATCAATCACCGTTTTGGATTATGGATGGTACTTTTCGATGTTGTCCATTGCCATTTTCACAAATATATACCATACATGGATTGATTGGAAATCCAGAGGGAATACACGGTACTTTTCCGATGGTTTACGGTCTGCTTTCTAGTAAAACTATTAATTGTTACTTCATATTTCTAGAGATAGTTAAATCATACGCTCGGCAACGTATTAACATTTACTTGAATCCACCATGTATTCTAACAGATTTTGAAACGGCAGCTATGAAGGCTGTTAAGAGAGCCTTCCCTGAAACATCACAAAAATGCTGTTTATTTCATTTCAACCAAAATATATGGCGACATGTGCAATCAGCTGGATTGGCCAAAAAGTATGGTGAGGATTGCGATTTTGCCCACAAAATAAGGCAAATTTCGGCATTGGCTTTCTTAAAGCCAGAAGAGATCCCCGCGGCATTTGATGGGTTGTGCAGTGAAGTATTCCCTGAAGAAGCTAGAGACATTACTGAATGGTTTTCGTCATTTTATGTCCACGGGAGATATAATCAGACTTATGAACTAGGAACTATTAAACTCGCCAAAATACCACCAGCCTTCCCGCCAGCGACATGGGCAGTTGCAGACAGTATAGAGAAAAACGTTCCAACCACACAAAATGCGTTGGAGTCGTGGCATAATCGCTGGAACACTCTATTAAATAGAAAAAAATGGAACATATACAAAACTATTAATGAATTTATGAAAGAACAAAAAAATACTACAAACGAATGTGAAAGAATAAAAGCACAAAGAGGGAAAAAAATTAAAAAAGAGAGCGAATACAAAAAAAAACTAGCCAACTTGCTGGCTCAAAAGTCCACAATGGATTTAAAATCATTTTTAAGTGCGTTGGCATATTTAATAAGCATTAAAAATAAATAGATCAACAATAAGAATTGAATTCAATCTATTAAATATATATATATTAGATTGAATTCTTATTTTTGATCTATTTATTTTTCGTTTTTGTGTTGTATATATATCCTGTTCAGCATTACATTATTTTGTTTTTTTGTAAAATATAATAATTTCATTTATTTTTTTATAATTCACCTTTTATTAAATAGTTGTTATTAAAATGTGTTTTTATTGTTGTGTTGTGTTATATAGATTCATTATAAAACTGATCTTACCAAAGGGTATTGCATGAAAGTGTCCCCACCCTCCAACAGACTTGAGACAGGTGTCATTCGAAGCGTCTAGTTAAATATAGTATTTTTTATTATGGCGACACATCTCTTAAGTATGGGGTTTAGGTTTTATAAAGCATTATACTTTGACCTAACCTAACCTAACCCAAGTGTTTTGGACCTTAAATATACTCATAACATAGTAGTGTAATATATTTTTGAATGCGGCTTTGAGAGCTCTGTACGATTCTCTTAAAAGGTCTCGTCTGGAAGTTTACGCTCCGTCCAGCACAGATCCAGATCAAAAACTCCGAGAGTTTTTAGCTTAAACTCCACAATAAGCTAGTTGCCGTAAAAAATGTAATTAGTCCGTCTTTTAGATTATTCGAAAATAAGAGACACGTATTTTTTTATTTGTAAATTAAACTAAAAATTACAAAGATATAGCCCATTAAAGTTATGTGCCGTCACGCCGTGCTGCATTTTTTCGCATGGGGTGACGTCACACGTAACAAATTTATTTATTTTTTGTTTAATCGAAAAAAGAAAAAAATGCGTGTCCAATTTTTTTTTATAATCTATACGGACTAAATAAAATGTAATTATTTTAACCCTGGAAACTACCCTATTGCTTCGAGTGCCTAGGGAGCTCCGTGAACGAATATAACGGTGGTTTCGTGGAAACTGTCCATACGGTCGAGTCTCAATTTTCTGTTTCGTTTCTGAGCTCCTCGATCAGCTCGATCACATAGAAGTTAAAAGGAAGAGGGGAAGAGAGTCCCCCTTGCCTCACTCCACACTCCAGCTTGTACTCGTCAGAGAGAGTACCAGCCCAACTCACCTGATTTTTCTGTGCACTATACCAATACCTCAGTATAGAAACGATCTCCCTGGGTACACTGGCATCCTGTAGCTTGTCCCTCAGCTTGTCGTATGACACAATAGCACTTTCGGTTGATAGACCTGACCTAAAACCAAACTGTGCATCGCTCAACTTTAGGCATGACTCTTATTGTCCTCAAACAGACTGTTCAATACCTTAGCTATAGTTGTAACCAGAGGATCGGCCTATAAATTGCGACATCAGAAGAGTCGCCAGTTTAATTTTACTAACAGGGATTACGATGGTATGCATTATTTTCTCATTTAAATAAGAGTGGGATAGATACAGATAAAAAAATAACTATAAGCACTCTTGGAAGGTGAGATCCAGCGTACCTTAGAAGCTTGATGCAGAGATTGTCATGCTCTGGAAACTTTCCACTCACCAATTTCTTTTGTCACGGAAGCTACTTCACTAGCGGTAAATCTAATACTTAGCTTTGAGGCTTGAGCTCTATCATCGAGCATCGTCGGTGAGGCCGGCCTCAGTGGTGAATTCTCATTAAAATGACGCAGAAAAACATTTGCTATATCACCTGGGTCGTGGTATATACGCTCACGGGAAGGCTCGGTTCAAGATTTAACTGGTTACTTAATTTCCAAAACTTATTGAAGTTCTTATTTGTATGGTGCTCAGCAACAATATTCATTATAATTTGTTGCTGATTATTTTGGCCTATTTTCGTAACGCATTTAAACAAACAAACTCTTCAACGTCGTAATATTCAAGTCTTGATGTGAGTATATTAAAATTTATGTCATAGTATCTAATAGACACACAAACAACAGACCCCTGTACAATGCCCAGTGCGATATATACGAGCACCCCGCATTTCTATCGCAATTTGTAGATGTTTCACACCTAAAGACTTCATAAAAATGTAGGTCCGTGTGTGTCGAGCTTAGTTAATAAAAAAATGGCAAACACACCCGAGAGAGAATAGTTTTAAGTTTCCTACAAATTCTGTCACAGTCGCAATAAATACTCATCAATTTGCTATGGAATCTTAATTTTCTAAATTCTAGGTTATTCCGCTTGTTGCTATGATGTCTTGACGTCCGGTCCCGTTGTTTATCTGTGGATATTAGTCGAGATAAAGCATTTCGGCATAGCGTGCTGTCGGGCTACTGCACGTCGGGATGGCATTCAGTCGGCCAATAGTTAGTCGATCTAGTGTTTTGTCGACCAAATGACTGTCGAGATAGCGTTCAGTCGAGATAAACTCCATCGACTTAGTGTTCTGTCGATCTAGTGCAGGTCGGGATAGTGATCTGTCGAGATAGCGTTCGTCGGGATTTCGATTGTCGGAATAGTGTGGTACAATCGAGTCCAAGTCGTCGACGGCGCGCACTGTTCTAGCGCGCCTCAAGGAGCTGTCAGCAACAGCAGGGGCCCAGCTGGGTAGAAGCCTCCTGGGGCCGACCAGGATTAGTTTGAAAGATAGCTCAGCCCCGGTACGAAAGGCAACGAAGGAACAGGAGTGGGTTTTTAGTCAGTAAAAGTCTGACACTATCTCCCGCTCCGCCCAAGAGCAGGGGATGTCATTAGATGATTTTCCCACGGGAAAAAAAACCTAACTAATACCCCTGTTGGCATAAAATTTTAAGGCATTGTTAAAGTTTGGCATAACGTTTTCGCATAATTTTTATTAGCATGATAATAATACTTTGGCATAATGCAAAGGTTAAGTTAGTTTAGCAGTATTTATGGCATTATGGCAAACATTGATGCCTAATAATATTATGCGTAATGATCTATGCTGAATTCAGTTATGTCAATGTAAATTATGACAATATATTTTATGCTTAACATTTAGTAAACCAACTGCAGCAAGTTAGTTTAAAATTAGCTTAAATAGGTTCAATGATTGCATGTTATGCACGTAAAATTAATTTCCATACAAATTACGTAAATATGAGCCTTGTTGCGTTTACGTCGCCATGCAAAGAACAAAGACTTGCTAGACTTGCTACTAACTGTCCGTCTAATGATGTAAATGCGAGACATTTATAGAAAATTGTCTATGCTCACGCTCAGTAACACAATTTTATCCATTCTTTCACAAAGTAAGTATAACGTAAGTGATATTTTTCAGTTTGTCTGAACATTAGTGCATTTTTTTAAAATACGAGTTCATTGTGTAACTCATCTGTCAGAATAGGACCCCGTTTATTTTATCCAAATGAATATTGTATTATATAAAACACTGCACAAAACTAAATTTATACTTTGTTGCTGATTAGCAGATTTTTAAAAAGCTACAGACATTACGGGACATCAAAGCTTTCGTAAGCAGAGATCAACCGAACTGGTTTTATTAAACTGATTGTCTCTCCTCACTCTGCCTGGAGTTACGTCAGTTATGTTTTGTTTCTGTGGCCTTAACATGACGTTTTAAAATGTCAGGCGTTCGAGCGAGAAAGAAGGATGGAGTTATACACCCTGTATAGCTTTAACAGTTCAGTTTAGGTCGCAAAATGGATCGCGTTTAGAGCCCGTGGTAGGACCTCCGATTTCTAACGCACCCCTAACCTTCCATATAGATTCGTACCAAACGAGAACTGAATCCAGTCCACTGATCAAACGAGGGCGAGCCGAATTTGGCTTAGGTCGTAAAATATCTCTTTGTCATAAGGTCGCTTTCGCAGAATGACTGTTTCTCAAAAGGTCACTTTTTTGCAATACCTATTTCGCACAATGACTCTTTCTCTAAAGGTCACTTCTTTACAATACCTCTGTCGCAGAACGACTCTTCCTCAAAGGTCACTTTTTTACAATACTTCTTTCGCAGAATTACTCTTTCTCAAAAGGTCGTTTTTCACAACGCCCTTTTCGCAGAATGTCTTGGTCTTGTCTTCTTTTTACGACCCGTAGACATTTTGCGAAAGAGATGTATTGCGCCTATGCTCCGATGAATCACATTCTATACTCGATATGCAAACACATGTCTTTAACGCGAACTTTACAATATGAAAAGATATCCCTTCGAGTTTATTATTTTGCGATGACCTACTTCCCTTTCGATAAAGCTATTTTTCTGTATATTAAGGTTATCTGAATCGAACATTTCTAATAAAACTGTCAATTCTTAATTAACTCGCCCTAGAACGTGCAAAGTATTTTTGCCGATTTTCAAAATAGAGTTGACCTAACCGCATTAATTATGTAATAGGTATGGCTCGCAAAGGACAGTATTAAAAACTGGCTTACGACTAAGATAATCATAAGATACAGTCTATTAATGAAATGATCAAACTTCTTTAACCATTTCTTTAATAATATTGAATAACACCAATATTGTAGAGGCGAAAATTTGTGTCATAATTATATTTGTTACTTTTTCACACTCGTACGGCTGAATGGATTTTAATGAAACTTGGTATACGGGTGGACCATGTCCTGGAACAGCTCGTGAGGCAATCTTATCCCGGGGTTCTGTTCCCTTGGTTTTTTTTTCGACTATCTAGCAGGCGAAGCCGCCCATGGAGGGTTCCGTAGCAGCAAGTGACATTATATAAAAGTTCTTGTAATTTGTTGTAACTTTGATCGATGTTTTAATAATAGTGTCTTTTTTAGATTTATGACGTATTAAAAAAGGACTGCTTACTTACTAGATTTCGTTCAAACCAATTTTCGTTGGCGGTTTGCATGGTAATGTACACCATATATATTTTTTAGTTTTATCATTCTGTTATTTTAGAAGTTACAGGAGGGGGGGGGGGGGCACATTTTGAAGTGTCTCTCGCGCAAAGTATTCAGTTTAAAAAAAAATGAAATTAGAAACCTCAATATCATTTTTGAAGACCTATCCATAAATACCGCACACGTATGGGGTTGATGATAAAAAAATTTTGAGTTTCAGTTCTAAGTATGGGGACCACCAAAATTTATTGTTTTTTTTTTTCTATTTTTGTGTAAAAATCTTAATGCGGTTCACAGAATACATCTACTAATTAAGTTTCTAAAGTATAGCTCTTATAGTTTCGGAAAAAAGCGGCAGTGACATACGGACGGACATACAGACAGACAGACATGACGATTCCATAAGGGTTCCGTTTTATGCCATTTGGTTGAGCTGATTGGGGCTGATGCACGCGTCATGCTCGTGAACGGGTGCCGTCAGATGGGACTGGTCATCTCTTAGCTGCCAGTGGCTTAATTCAGTTTCTATCTTTTAATTATTTTACATTTTTATTTCATTATCGACATTGTGCTCACATGATAGAAGCAACAAGTAATATGTAACCAAGCATTATATGTAACACATAATATGATTTAAAAGAGTGTCCATGGAGTTTCTTGGACGTTCTTCTCCATAGAGACCTACTCTTTGGAACGTGCAATTTAGCTTCACTTTTCTTGGACTGACCGACATTTGACTATTCAAAAGTGCCTGTAAATGTTCTATTTGAAATAAATGCTTTGATTTTGGCTACGGAACCCTAAAAAACTGATAAATCTAGGAATACCCCCCCCCCCCATTCAGTTCCTGCAATCAATTTCGGTATAGCGTTTACTTGCTCGCAAGTTGTTGGTTACAACTCCAACCTAACTTAAACCGTTTGATATGGGCGTCTTTAATTTTGATATTGCTACCAATTTCAATGTAGCGCACCCTAGCCACTGCTACAGTACCGGTCGCTTCGCTCGCTCGGTTCGCGCGTTTTATCATATTTTTAGCCATCGAGACCCATTCGGTCGGAATACGTACTCTTCTTTAAAGATTTCTTTATTGTCATTTTCAAAAGAGTAACATATTTTTGTAGAAAATGACTGCGAGCTTCCAATATTGGAAACTGGCTAGAACAAACTCTTTAACTCGTATACATAATATAATGACAAACGAAAGAGTAAAGGTAATATTTACATGATGTCAGGTATTAAAATAATGACTATCGCAACCCAGTGCTGGGCACGCCACAATCATGCGGAGTCTGTGTTTCCTGATAGCTATAACCTAGGGGTCTTTAAGTCAAGAGTGAATAGATTGCTTCTAGGCAAGCGTGCTCCATCGTCGGCCACATCATCGCTTACCATCAGGTGAGATTGTGGTCAAACGCGAGCCTATCTATTATAAAAAAAAAAAAAAAAAAATCATGGCGGTAAGTCTTTGAGGCGTGGCTAGAAAGACCTCACGGCGTCCTTACCTTCCGCATGACGCAGGTACTCACCGGACATGGTTCGTTCGGGAGTTTCCTGCACTCGATTCATGCGGAAGTGACGCCCGGGTGTCGCCACTGTGCGGAACGCCCGGAGGACACGGTTGAGCACACAGTCGAGGTGTGCCCTGCTTGGGCGGAGCATCGCCGTGCCCTCGTGGGGGCGATCGGCGGCGGAGACCTCTCGCGCCGGGCCTTGGTTGAGGCCATGGTCCGGAGCGAGGAGGAGTGGCAGGCGGTCGCCGACTTCTGCGAAGCAGTAATGCTCGCAAAGGAGGAGGCCGAACGCATCAGGCAACGGCGTTATCGCCGCCGCCGTCGCCGGGATTCTGATCCCGATTTCCGGTCAACGTAGACGCGGGCTTGCGGACAGTGAGCAATGGGCAGCTCACTGTCCGGCCGTCCGGTAACTGTCCGGACCAAGCCCAAGTCGACGGCGCGCACTGTTCCCGCGCGCCTCAAGGAGTTGTCAGCAACAGCAGGGACCCAGCCGGGTCGAAGCCTACTGGGGCCAGGGTTATCCGAAAGGGCGCTCGAGCCCCGGTATGAAGGCTAGAAGGAACGGGCTGGGTCTTTTAGTCAGTAAGAGTCTGACACTATCTCCCGCTCCGCCCAAGGGCGGGGGATGTCAATGCATGATTTTTCCCACCATAAAAAAAAAGGTAATAAAATAATACCTTTTCGACACACTTGCTCAGATAGTGACTATAATTGCACTACACTTAGGTATACAAGGTGCAGTTTTAAAACTGCACAATATTTCAGGAGGTTGTAATAAAACTCATAAATAATCATATAAAAAAACGATACCTGGTCAATAATCAGTAATACTTGTTATTTAATTTTTTAATTACACTAAAATAAATCGATTGATCGATGGCCGCGGGGGCGTGGCTAGGGTGTGGCGTGCGGGATGATGATTGGATGATACATTATTTATGAAACTATCGTTGCGAGTGAGTGTGTGTGAAAACGCCCTTTATTGTTCCGTGTTTGTGTGTGCGAAAAAAAACGCGGTTATTAAAAAAAAAAAAATTACCTACTTATTTTATTATTGATTCGGGTCGAGAATCACTAACATAATTACCTCCTGAAATATTTTGCAGCTTCAAAACGACACCTTGTATAATGTAGCTTGTAACCAAACTGTGACTTTTTGATTACCATCTTCAATATAGCGCTTTGTGCCATATTTTTCGTAAATCGAGCACCCCACGCTTTTTTCACAATGATATTAATATTTTTCGTTCATTATTATTATTTTCTACCGATATTGAAAATTATTTTACACTTTTTAGTTTGATATGCCATGAAAGCGTGTTTTTTTTTTTTGTTTTTTTAAACAATATTTTTTATTCAAACAGCCTAGCTAGTCTATGGCCGCCATTTTGGATGCGCGCGCATAAGAAAGAAGAAAGAACAATTTTTTGCCGCCATACTACAAAAAAAAACAGTTTTGCTGTTAGAGCTATAATTATAATTAATTAATTTGTAAAATTTGTCTTCTCAAGTGTGTCGAAAAATGTCGTATGATACACGTGAATATTGACGATTACCGTCCTCGGCTCTCCTAAGATCCTCGCCTTCGGCTCGGATCTAAATACCGCCTCGGCGGTAATCACCAACATTATACACTTGTATCGTAAAGTACTATTATGAAGTATTGGTTTATTTTTTGTTCATGAGCGTTAAGTATTAAAATGAAAATCTAACCTATCAAACAAACCACCACCACCACTGCCTATCAAATATTTTAGGAGTTCGCACTCTTGTTTTTATATTTACCTAGCTTTTGCCCGCGGCTTCGCTCCTACCAACTGACTCCTATATTTTACTCTGCCCAACTTTACCATACTCTACATTATATATATATTTTTTTTTATGGCAATTGAGCCGATTGCGACTATTCTGCCAGTGTCACGTTGGGGTATATTAATTTAATATACCACTAAACACATCAACCGGTCAACTTCAAAATTTCAAATTGTCAAATCTTCAACTTTACTTAACCATAGACAACATCGTTTAGCTGTCATTTGCATTTTGTTATTCCATGTCAGTTACGTTTTGTTACACCACGTTTTATGTCACGTTCCACTGGAACGGGATAAAAATGTTATGTGCATCTCCTGCTTCTTAGCTACCTCCCCACCAAATCGGCTTAATCGGTTGTCTTTCTTGATATATAAACAGTGTAACTAATACGACTTTATTTTGTATAGACAACATTAATTTTATTAGTCGAAACCCGAAACACGTGTGACCTAGTATTTTTATGTAAAGAATCTATGTACAAAATTTCATAACTGTATCATGAAAAATCACAAAGTTATAAGCTTGTTATGTCAGCAAAAATTCTTAGTCACCGGGCCATCCAGACGTCTGAGGGGTTGTTTTACAGTTGCATCCAGACCTGCCGTGGCCTGTGTTGTACTTAGTGACGGTGGTGTCCATCTTGTGACCTCTTTAATTATTTTTGGAAAAAAATATAACTTGGTGTAAAAACTTGGAATCCATTCAGTTACTGATTCTGAACAAACTATATATATTCAGTTTTCGCATAAACTAAAAATACTTAATGATTTATTGATGAGTTGATTCTACAAATATTTTTGTTCAAATTAGTGTTTTTTACACATATTTTGTAGGTACATTAAGTGAGTATTTACTTCGACTCGTCGACTTCTATGACTTAGGTAAATATACCTGTATATAAAAATATATAAAAAAAAACTGAGACACCAGCTTTTCTTAAAGAACAAAAACTGATTACGCACAAAATCAGACTGCTATTATTAAAGTACATGAGAAAGGGGATCGTTTATTTGCATTCGGATGCAAACGAGAGCTGACATGGTTCCGTTCTGTTTTTTAACAATGCTTTAGAAAAAAAAAACATGATGTTTGACCTAGATTTAATGATCAACCTTTACAAGAACAACAGGTTGTAGGTATTGCACGTTGTTAGTCTATAATATTCTACATACCTATATGAAAACATCGAAACTTATCCTAACTTCGAAGATAAGGCTTTTAATATTATGTCGGTTGTGTGTTGATAAAGAAAGAATTTCAGTTAGATCGAATTAAATACGAATTAAACACTATTGATACATATAAATCTTGTAGCTAGAGCTTGTCTGAAAAGTCAAACGACTTGGGTAATTATTAGGGCAAAATGAAATCTGATGTAGTCAATACTGGTTCAATAATCATGGTTGATTAAGAGATCTTGATCATTATTTACTAATAGAAGAACCTTATAAAAAGTATCGAATATAAGTATTTTTTAAATGATTAAAATATATTATACTAAATTCCCAACTCGTTTGACTTTTTAGACCGACTATAGTCGGTCAATTTTATTTTCGGTCATAAATAACTTCAAGATCATTACGGTGGCAGCCGCACGCACGAGGGAACGGCTCTCACGCCCCAGGTGACGGGATCCCGATCTCGTTTTCCAGCCACCGCGACCGTACGCCTAGGCTTGCGGAGGGCGAGCAATAGACAGCACGCTGTCCGGTCGTCCTGTAACCTTACGGACTGAGTCTAAGCCGTCGACGGTGCGTTCTATACGCACCTCAAGGAGTTGTCAGCCACACAATGTCACAACACTTGATCGTTACTCTCATCCGATCGTTGGAGAACCGTATGGAAGCAATGATAAGAGCTCAGTCATTAAATAAACGTTTCTTACCTTTTTTTTTCATTTACGTGTGTTGTTTTACACGGGTTGTTTTTTCAATTTCCTAAATTTTCTAAAATGACTTGTTAAACAGAATAAACATAAAACCATTGAATTTAGAACTTTAACAGTAGGCTGCGAGATTGTTCGAAAGAGTTATAGGAGGTAACCATCTAACCCGAAGGGCAACTGAAAGAGGACAGGTTGGTTTTAATCGGTAATTTTGACGCTCCTCGTTCTATTGGTGTGAGGGTAGTCACTTTGTGATTTCCCACTGAAACAAAAGTACTTCTTTTTAAGTAAAATTACATGTAGGTACATAGGTAGGCATATATTTATAAATTAATTGTATCACTTTACTCCAGCGTTTAAATATACCTTCAATAAATTAAAATCCACAGTCGTAAATAACGACTAGGTGAAAAGAAACAGAAGACGAGGACGCTAAGATTTATGTGTTGGACTTCGGTACGAGTCCGGCAGGCGTTAATGTCGTCTCCGGTTGTCTATCGCCTCCCTGCAAACCTAACAGTTCTATTAAGACACCGAGGGAGATGATAAATATTTTATTCATGGTGTAATTTTACCTCCACTTATTCATTCGGAAAAGCTGTTTGGCCTTCAGATGTTTCGGTGGTGGCTGATAATATTTTGCGTGTAGGTAAGTATCTCGTGCCCTCTCAAGCGTGTAAGTAAAATAGGCCAACACGTGTATAGGCGCGGCGCAGATTCCATAAAAGGTGCTGTTTACATTTTAGCTTTACGGACAATTTCCCGAAAAATACATGTCAATTTCTCGAATGCAATTTTCCAAAAACAATTTGCCAAACGAACAGTTGCTCTGGTATTATACCGGATGAATAGTTTCCGCAATGGACAATTTCCACAATGCATCTGTTCAATTTTGTGTCGCCGGAACTCCGCTTCGTAGGGCTTCTATTTCTGAGGATGCGCCAATGTAGATGAGGGCATTACACCGATATTTTTGTTTGGATAGAAACTTGAGCAATACTGTGCTTGGTTAGTTATCAAGTTATCCATGACACAATATGACCAACAATTTTCTTCATCGGATTTTTTTTATGCCAATTAAATTAATAAGAACAAAAGATCTATGTAACTGAAACATTCTGCCCTGAGTCTATTAGTCTAAGGGCTCTTCTACCAACAGAGATGGGATAAGTGATCCCATCTCTTTTGGTGGAAGAGCCCATAGATTTGTACTTCAATAAATATTAAGATATAATTTTATTTTCGTGAAAAATCTATGAGGTTATTTTGCTATAAATATTTTTCTCCTACCATAAATAAACCATAATACTACAAAGTAATGCTGATATAACGTTGTTATTGTTGTTTTTTGACATCATTATGCTTGTTAACCGAATTAAAAAAAGTGGGGGTCATAATATGTTCCGGAGGACCCATTTTTCGACGTCTGCAAGCCCGCGTCTACCGTGACTGGTAGTCTTGGTCGGAATCTCAGCGGCTGGGGGTCGGAATCTCAGTGAGGATATTCGTTCCTTCACTTGTGGTCAACAACAAGCTAGGGTCGGTAAAATAAAGAACAATAATACACGAGGACGCACAATTAATAACGGGAGACGCACGAGTCGACTGACAGTAATGTCGAATGTCAAAATTCCGATATATTGAAGCCTAAAATAATATTCAATCAAATCTCTTTCTTTAAATATAACCAATAAAACTACTTATAACTACGTCTCGCCACCAATTCCAATAAGCAAGACACGGTAAGCATACATTTATTTTTAAGTGTATACTGCTGAATTGGTCCCATAGAAATATTGTCGTCATTTGATGATGAATTTCGGAGATATGGGAGGGGGAACTCTTCAAAGGATCATAGTAGAATGTCATAAAAAAAACAAAAAAATCTGTCTACAATTGACTAAAAAATTGGCCCCAATTGTTTTTTCCTACAAAGGTACTATTTAGGTGCATATCTGTTTTCTCCTATGGAATTAAAGGTTGTGCTAATAGAAACAATTTAAGTACGAACCGAATTCTTTACAATGGTATATGCCGTAACTCTGTTGGACAATGATCCCAATTTGTCCCATGGTCCTATATGAAAATAAAAAATAGTCACAATAAGACTGCGAGAAATAAATTGATACTTGAGTGGTTCTGCTCTGGTAGGTACCTATATACTGTCGCGAATCGTGTTTTTCGCCACAGAACTGCGCCGGATGAAGCCTCTTTAGAGTCTTTATTGATCTGCCCGCAATCCACTTTTACTCTGCTATACTCGCTTCAGAAATATTGTACGAGTACTTAGTCTCGAGTCTGTTTCTACCAGCAGGACATTCGATAAATGCTCTATTACTGAAATTATAATCAGGAAAGCTAAAAAGCTCTTGAACGAGGAAAGATTAAATAGATAACTGGATTTATTGACATTGTTGACAATAGGATTAATCAGGGAATATACATTCAATGGAGAAATAAAGTTAATGTGTTTACTTGACGGCGGCATATCGGAAAAATATGTTATGGCGATTTTCCATAAAGTCGTACAAAGATACTGCTTGCAGCTCTTAGAAATAACAGGGATAATGTAACGTCATTACTCTTGGCCGACCTGCTCTGGTTAGTAAAATCAGATTGGTTATGACTCCGTCTTCATAATACCTACTCACTTTAGACTAAATTATATTTATTTAGCAAATTGGTGGCAAAAAACCTTTTTAAAGAGTAGGTCGATATTCCTTTTCTTGTTTCTGAGAAAAAACACCGAAAGGAACTAAAAGGTTAAAGCTCTATTTTAATTCCTTGGCGGTATTTATTTATTTATTTGGGTCTTTAACAACACTAAAATATGTTGGTCACTTTGAAGTTATACTCGAACGCATTCGCCATATGATTCTTTATAGTATATTATGAAACAAGAGCGTACGAATGTCTCACTTCATGCAGTCTCCAAATGGGGCGAAGCCAATCTGGTGGTATTCCTTGCTACCAAAACACAAGCGTGTCTGTTCACCGCAAAAAGGTGCACCTTCTCCTTGGCTCTTGCTTTCTGGAATGTATCCCTAGAGTTCACTGACCGCCGAAACTAATTGGTGAGCCAGTTTTGAAAAGCCACAAGCGTAGGGTGGCTAGCCTATCGGTGTTTTTTCAGAATGCATTTAGGAGAGTGCGCGGGAATGGCTTGACTTGATTCTGCCATCACCTTTCTACCATCGGACAACTCTCAAGCTCGTAAGTCGAATCTAGCTTAGAGAAAGAATAAACAGGGTCTACACTTATAAATTGTGTGTATTTCAGTAATTCCACTTTTTTAGAACTCTACAGTGGTTGACTGGCCATTCTGATGTCAGAGTGGCTGGTCAAAACTTTTAAATGTTTAAATTCTTTCAACGTATGAATGAACTAAGCAATTCTCTTATTATGGTAAGCAAATATGTATAAGCAATTTTTAGGCAAAATTTCAAAGCTAAATACCACTGTTAGATATTCGGCCGTACTGTAGGTACATATACGAGAATACATTTCAAACTTAGGTCTAAGTGCCCCATCAATTAAAGAACAGCAATACATGCTGTATATACGCCTCAACTAATAATTAAACAAAAAAAAATAACATCATATTTAAAACAAAATAAACAACAAATTACCAGAATACACAATTAGGTTATACAATCAAACAAGCAATTAAAGCGCAAGTAGGTAGGTACGCTATTTATTAAGGGAATTAGGTTGATTTATGATTTACTTTACACTTTTGAATAGTCAAATGTCGGTCAGTCCAAGAAAAGTAAAGCAAAATTGCACGTTCCAAAGCGTAGATCTCTATAGAGAAGAACGTCACACAGATGTGTGACATGACACGCACAAGTCGATATCTTCATCGTATTTTTGTATTCAGTATACATTCTATGGGTACCGTGAGCAATGTTGCCTTTTTGTATTGCTTTTTGGCATGCAAAACAGCTTCCTATTAGATTTGCTGGGTAGGCATCGTTATTTCATCGAACTTTGACGGAACCACGAACGGTACGCACCCGTGTTAATGTGATTCTCACGTACTAGGTACTTTACGGTGCACCTAAAGTCAGAATCACACTAATATTATGAAAGTGAATGTTTCTGTTACTACTACTGTACTAGCTTCTGCTAACTTTCTCCATACAAACTGAGGATCCCCGATTCATCCCCTCAGAGGTGAATTTTGGGAATTCTCTCTAAGTGCTCGACTACATCATAAAAGGTTGTCTTGTGCAAAATTTCACGTTTCTAATCCCAGTAGCTTCGCCAGTGTGTTGATATGTCAGTCAGTCAGTTTCTTCTTTTATATAATTACATAGATATATTTGGTACTAAGTTGACTGGTTTATACGGTCCTCTCATGCCTGTTCATATTACAATATGGTTACCTATATTACAATATGGTTACCTACATTGTATGCAGTCTACAGTGCATGGAGTTTCATGCTGGTTTTTCTTAATAGGAACCCACTAATTAGAACCGTCAACCCGTCCACTAGTTTCTGAGTTTGTGTAGTTTTATAAGTTACCTTGTACTTAGGCCTAAGTGAAATTAAGTTCTTTGACTGTGGAGCCTTCCATTCCGAAATGGTTCTTTGAAGAAAGAGTGCTACATGTTTTAAGTAGTGCACTTGCGAGTTAGTTCCCTGACTGTTGTAAACGCGTGCATGAGTCTTCGTTGAGCTCAACGACTCGCAGAAGGAATACTTGAGTTAAGTAGATACTTGAACTGGCAGACTCATAGATTTTTACACAATTTCGTCATGTCGTCATTAGGTATGTACCCACGTACCTACTTACTTACTGAAATACGAACGTCAAAGTTAATACACTTATATTATGCCTGAAGATTATAAAATTGTTAAAAAAAACTCCGCTATACTAATATCATAATGTACCAAGAAGATACATGATTTAAACTTACGTAATTTGCGTTTTATGTTTCTCTGTTTAAATTATTCTTGCTTTGTTGATAAATGGTAATTTATGCTTCATAAATATTTCCATGTTCATAGCTGGATCAGTCGCAATAAATGCTAGTTACTAAATATAAAAAAATCAGAATTTCACACTGAATTATTAACGGCCATCGGCCGCGCCGATTCAATAAAGAATTCATAACAGGTGCAGTTTTAGAAGATTATACACATAAATGGATAGGTCATTAACAATTGTAGGTAAATATTTGACGAGATTGTATCTAATTAAGACATGGCCCTATAACGCATGTGCTTTAAATCGGTTTGCTCAATCCAATTATATTCGAGTTCTGACAGTTCGTAATTAGTGTCCGTATCGACACATTTTATTTTCAATATATATTTTCACTGACGATTTGGACACCAAATTAATTGAAGCTATTTAGTACAGTTTGGTAAAATAATCTTGAAATATAATATAAATAAACTTACTGCCTTAAATCTAGCCTAAAGTAGGTAGTTCGGGTGTGGCTTTTTTAACCCCCGACGAAAAATGGGGGTGTTATAAGTTTGAGGTGTCTGTGTGTCTGTCTGTGGCATCCTAGCTTCTCAGCGAATGGACCGATTTTGATGCGGTTTTTTATTTGAAAGCTTACGTCATCGAGATGGTTCTTAGATACAATTTATGAAGATCTGTTCAGGTGTTCAAGGTCAGCAGCTCGTTTGTTGGCTGTGGCAGGGATCCTAAACACTTAATGGATATATACTTTACTAATAAACACATATATGTGACCTAATGTTTAAAATACTCATGTATTTACATACTTGTCAACGCAATCAAGCTGGTCTGATGACGGAGGTCGAAGGTAAGATACGTAACCTTGGAATGCCTATTAATAAACCCATCCAGTTTCAGCCTATTTAGGCTGATCTTAAAAATATAGTTCGTTTCTCATGACGACGAGAACCTGATAACGAAGACCTGATGCCAGAACTGCGAAGTGGCTGATAGAACCTTGGAAAGCCTACTAGTAAACCCGTCGAGTTTGGGCTCAATAGATTCGTCTTAACCAGTTCTAAACATTTTTAATGATGACGAGGTCCTGATGCTAGAACTGGGAGATGGCTAATGGAATCCCGAAATGCCTACTAGTAAACACGTCACACGAGTTTGGGCTCATTATACTCGTCTTAACCAGTTCTTTTACTTTTTATAGATTTTATGCGTCGGGGGTTTATATTTTTTTTTAAAATTTTGCTATTATTCCTCATGTATTAATAGTAGTTTATGTGACTAGGGGATAAAGCAGTGTCTTTAAGTCGAGGGCGGCATGTTGAATTCCGAACGAAACGAAGGTTGCTGATTTTAATCCCGAACGACAGTGAGGGATTTATAAAGTTAACTCCCGAGCATTGCGAGGGAGTTAATAAAGAAACCTGAGTGAAGTGAGGAATTAAAGCCGCCCAAGACAAATACAGCTTTATCCCCGTGTTGCATACTCTACTTTTTACACCATCTGTGAGATAATTAAAAGACAATTTGGTCGACCAAATTATTTATTAGAGGAGTATAAGTATTTACAAGTTCATCAAACAAACAAAATTCACTACTCCAAGATTCTATAGTTTAAATTTTCTATAATGCTTCCGTAAGTAAGCCTAAGCACGTTTTATTCTATTTTCTTTTTTTTTGTTAGTGGCCAGTTTGAATTTCCAGTCAACTTGTTCGATGCACGTATATTCACAATGTTGACGATTTTTGATGTTCTTAATTCAAAACTCATTATTCCCTAGGGATCGGCCATACTGCATTATCTCCTTAGGGATAGAATGACTTGCTTTAAGTGAGGTTTGTATGACGTATAAAACGACATTATCGAGCAGGTGGTGTAAAAACTTTTTTACTTATTTTCTTCTATAAACATTTTTATATGACTGTACTGAACAGTGTATGTCCCAATCGTGAGTGTAAAAAATATTGAAACGCATGTGTTAATTCGGACACTGTGTCCGAATCGTCAGCTCAATTATTCATTGGTTACGGAATATACACTAGTAACTATAAATAGGGCATTCTTAAATGTAGCTCTGGTGAGGTTTTTAAGCTGAACGAGAGACGAACCCCTTGTGTGACGCATGCAGTTTGGTTTGGCTGTGACACACAGAGGTTTTGAACAAAATGCTGAATTTAGGTCCAGCGTTAAGGGCAATTGGATTTTTCGAAAGAATTAGCGTGACCCTGGAACGCAAGGGCAACTGAAGGAACACAGAGCTTTGTACCTACGAACTGAAATATAAAATAAAAGCTATTTTGAAAAATTTTTCGCGATGTCGTCATTCAGTTTTTTCTTATTCATGAGCGGTCTGGTGAACCTACTCACCACCCCTGAAATATTGCTATTAAATCAAAGTTATAATATCTATATATAGTATGAATTACCTAATTTCATTACGGTACGCAACGGAGTGTCGCATGAAAAGCATTGAATATTCGGTTTTCGATACGATAACTTGACTACCGACTCTAAAGTACCGGTGCTCACTTACTCAGCTAACTAGAGTTAGGTCGTCGCTAAGTAATTACGTCAATTTACGTTAGTTTCGGTGCCGCTGGTTCAAAGTACCCACACCGGCCTCTTTATGCCCCGACCCATCTTGTAATTACTATCAGCCTATTTGATTATATCAACAATTTAACTTTTATTCATAAAAACCGTGTAAGAATATTGACCCTTTTTGAAAAAAATGTCGTAAACTCGTAAGCGACAGTCTTGAGTTTTTTGCCCGAAGAAATTTTCTCTTCCGTAAAGTATTTGTAAGAATATAATTTTAAAAAATATTTTTCATATAACTACGTCTGATCTAATAAAATAGTTGCTACTAGCTGACCCGGCGAACTTCGTACCGCCTAACAGTCGCATTGACAAATATTGACATTAATATCGATACTAACGTCACTCAATTGTTTTGCCTTCCCGGAACCTCTCCACTATACTGGTATTAAAGTTCAAATTGACTTTTAAGTATTATTACGAATCGATTGTATGGGAGTATGGGAAAGTGTTGTTTTTAGACTTTCTCGGGCAATTTTTTTAATTTTTCGTTCCGTAACAACCATTCTCGTACATCTAGGAATATTCTAAAAAAGAATTAGCGAAATCGGTTCAGCTGTTCTCGAGATTTGCGCTTAGCAACGCATTTATCATGAATCATCATCGTCATTTCAGCCGAAAGACGTCCACTGTTGGACTTAGACCTCCCCCAAATGTCGCTATAATGACCGCTCCTGTGCGTCTCGAATCCATCGGATTTCCGCGGCTCTCACCAGGTCATCGGAAATGTAGCACCTACTCCTATCAAGATCCAGAGACTCACTCGAAGTTGTGGACGACTACGTTTATCTGGGACAGACGGTCCAGTTGGGTAGGTTTAACTTCGAGAAAGAGGTCAATCGTTGAATCCGACTTGGCTGGGCAGCATACGGGAAGCAGCGCGGTGTCTTTTCGTCCAAAATACCAGTGTCTCAAGACTAAAGTCTATGACCAGTCCGTGTTTTCAATGATGACATGGCTCCGAAACGTGGTCGGTTACAATGGGCCTAATCAGAAGGCTTAAAGTCACTCAAAGGGCAATGGAAAGGGCTACGTTCGGAGTTTCCTTGCGTGATCACATCAAAAATGAAGATATCGAATCGCCAAACTTAAGTGACAGTGAGCAGGGCACATTGTTCGCAGAACAGATGATCGATGTGGATGATAGGTTCTGGAATGGCGACCACGTGCCGGAAGACGCAGCGTAGGAAGGCCTCCCATAAGGTGGACATTATCATAAATACTTTATTTTTATTATGGAACAGAAAACCATTCCTGCAAACAACAGATTTTTTTTTAGTTTTTAATAAATATTTTCTGTTCGAGCATATGGCACCCAAGGGCTGCAGCTGAAAATCAGCGTCAGGTGGTGGCCTTGTGTTACCATTTGGCATTATGCAGAGCTGAAGCCTTTTTGGCATTACTTAATGTACCACGTGTTTAATTTTAAGGTGTTTCCGTTTTTGTAATGCTAATAAACGCAATTTTCTTTTCTTTCTTTCTTTCAACACCAATTGTCGCTTACGATATATTATATTAGATTTATAAAGGTGCGACCATAATTAAAAAAAAGTATCTGAAGCAGGTTTTGAAGTGTAAAATATTAAATTGAATTGCTTTATGTTGGTCTGTAGGTAACACGAACACAGGAATCATCATTCTTCTGTTCTGTGGTAGGTAACCACAGAACATAGGAATCATACAGTAATACCTAGTAGGTAGGTAACTATCTAGTAGTAATGTCCAAATTCAGTTTTAGCAAGTATTTGTGCACTTGCGCCTTGCACACATGCACGACATGCGCGTGGAGATGCAACGCCAGGGTGAAAGTCCTCTGCCGCGACAGGTCACGGCATGGCGGACAGAGCTCCGGCGGGATCTCATGGTGGAATGGCGTCAGCGACTATCGCAACCCCGTCATGGGCACGCCACAATTATGGCGATAAGTCCCCTCTTTGAGGCGTGGCTGGAAAGACCTCACGGCGTCCTTACCTTCCGCATGACACAGGTCCTCACCGGAAATGGCAAGTTCGGGAGATTCCTGTTCCGAATTAAAGCGGAAGTGACGCCCGGGTGTCGCCACTGTGCGGAACGCCCGGAGGACACGGTGGAGCACACAATCGCGGTGTGCCCTGCTTGGGCGGAGCATCGTCGTGCCCTCGTGGGGGTGATCGGCGGCGGAGACCTCTCGCGCCGGGCCTTGGTCGAGGCCATGGTCCGGAGCGAGGAGGAGTGGCAGGCGGTCGCCGACTTCTGCGAAGCAGTAATGCTCGCTAAGGAGGAGGCCGACCGCATCAGGCAACGGCGCTCTCGCCGCCGCCGTCGGGATTCCGATCCCGATTTCCAGCCACCGTAGGCGCGGGCTTGCGGACAGTGACCAATGGGTAGCTCGCTGTCCGGCCGTCCGGTAACCGTCCGGACCAAGCCCAAGTCGTCGACGGCGCGCGCTGTTCCCGCGCGCCTCAAGGAGTTGTCAGCAACAGCAGGGGCCCGGCCGGGTCGAAGCCTACTGGGGCCAGGGTTATCCGAAAGGGCGCTCGAGCCCCGGTATGAAGGCTTGTAGGAACGGGATGGGTTTTTTAGTCAGTAAGAGTCTGACACTATCCCCCGCTCCGCCCAAGAGCGGGGGTTGTCTTAAGATGATTTTTCCCATCGAAAAAAAAAAAAAAAAAAAAAATCATCGACTTTCATATCAGTGAAAACGGAATATCATTTCGCTAGGCCAACATTTTACCATCAATTTGTTATTATGTATTGTTGTATGTAGGTCCCTAGGAGGTACGTACCTACTCGTTTCGTATACGTCGTATAGCTCCAAGGTATATATATTCATTATTTGTGTTAGGAATTGCTTATTCACAGCGCATGTATGATTACTTGATTACACTTTGTTTGTTTTACCTAAAACTTTTCGAATCCGTGAACCACTACGTATTTTAAACTTTTAGGTTAGATTGTGAGTGCTGAGTAGGACTTAGTATTAATGAATTAGTATCTATCTTTAGTAACGGAAAAGCATATTAAATTGAGGGTAAACCTTGGATAGTAGGGTTGTAATTGCTCTAAATTGCATGCTAGTTTATTTAAGGATATTTTTAAAGGTGCATCAAAAACTTTTCGATAATACATAATATGAAAGGGGTAACTGACATATCAACGCACAGTCGAAGCTAGTGGGACGTGAAATTGAGTAGGAGTGTGAAATGTGGCGCAAGGTTTCCTATTACGACGTAGGCGAGCACTAAGAGAGGATTTTCCAAAATTCACCCCCTCCGGCCAAAATAGTTACCTGTCATTTTTATAAATAAAATATTTTACTCATTGTTTCTGAGAAATATAAAGTGGTTTCAAAAACTAGCATTTATCTCGGTCTTAAGAGCGTCCTTCCCGAGGTACATTTTCATACAACCGCTCTTACGTGATTATGACGTTAGTACACACACATCTTTCTATAAATATTTTGAATATACAGAATCTTCTGGATATTATCTAGGTTTCTATAGAGATCAAATCCCAAATACGTGTAAGACTACTCCATTAAAGATATCTAAAAATCTACTATTTTGCGTGCACTTTAGGCCTTCATAATGTACTTATAGATTAAACAAAAACTGGGCAAGTGCGAGTCGGACTCGCGCGCTGAGGGTTCTGTACAAATTACAATTCCCGAATGGAGACTCGAAAATTGTGACATTGTAACAACAAATTTACTGTTTTCAAATTTTTTCCTATACCTGTGCTATAAGACATTGCTTTGTGCCAAATTTCAGGATTCTGGATCAAGGGGAAGTACCCTATGAATTTCGATCATTGAGAGTATCAAAATATACGTTTTTTTGCGACATAAACGGTCGTATCTTTTTTGTTAGTTAATTTAGAAGTTTGATTTTTTCACAGCTTGAAGGGATCGCAGATCTGAGTATATGGTTTTAATTTCAACACGATACATACACACGCGTTCTCGAGATAAAGGGTCTTGACAGACAGACAGACAGACGGAAGGACAACAAAGTGATCCTATAAGGGTTCCGTTTTTTTGAGGTACGGAATCCTAAAAGTAAAGAAACTATTAAAGCCTTACACACAAGACACAACAAGCTTTTAAACCAAGCTCACGTTGACGATTGACGAGTGAGAAAGGGCGATCTTAACGT
The DNA here is from genome assembly GCA_910589285.2 of Mythimna ferrago. NCBI lineage: Eukaryota > Metazoa > Arthropoda > Insecta > Lepidoptera > Noctuidae > Mythimna > Mythimna ferrago. Next base: position 10,497,807 of record OU342673.1, on the reverse strand, counting down.
AAGCTCTAAAATAACAAATAAGTGCAGGTTTTCTTGTAACAAAAGTCCAGTAATCGAGTGTTAAGCATCAGAATGATTTAAATGGGAAAATTTAATATCGAATCTACAGGGTTAATGGTAACTCGGCAAATTCCTTGCATGACTTCATGGTAGGACTAACATGCAACAAATTAAGCCGCCAAATGTTCTACCGATATTCAGTAGTTCTCGAGTTAGTAAGGTTTTTAGATTTTTTATGCTAAATCCTAGATTTAATCATTTGAAGCCAATTTGAAAACTATTTACAGCGCGACTGTACTGAAATTTAAGTTATTTATTATAATTATTGATACCATAGCACATTTCTTAGTACTTACTTACTTAAAAGTCCAAAAATTACTAACTTTTGCATATATCACTAATCAAAGATTTTATTTTTTTTGTAACTTTTGCTAATACTTCATAAAGGTTGTCTAGTGCAAAAAAAAGTAAGTATTACGCCTGATGTAAAAATTCTGATGTAAAAGCCACCAAATCTTAATTTGTTGCATTTTAATCCTACCATGACGTCCCGTAAGGAAAACGTCGAGTTACCAGCAACCCTGTAAATGAACGACGTCGATTGGAAAATTGTAACCAGCTAAAATGTTGTTAGTTGCAGCGCTTACTTACAACTAGAAGCATTCGATACTTTACATTTAAAGGCACAATTGAACGCTGCCGCCGGAGTTGATGCCAGCGGCGGTTAGGTAGAACATACATGTAGGTAGTAGGTACCTATATTTACTTATCTACTAAAGTTCGTATGTTACCTATACGTTCAGTGTTGTAGTTCTTAAATATGCAGGTACACATATATACGTAAGCATTAATATATTATATCTTTGGGTTCCTCATTAATTTTTCATGCCCTGGAATACCCTTGGGAGAGCTAAGAAAACTTCTCCTGAACAAATATTTTTAGAAAGTGACTATCGCCCCCGGGACACTTTGGCACTAGATACTTACCTATATTTTTTTAATATTTTTAATATTAGGGGGCACGGTAGCGCCACCACCAAGGCGAGCAAAAAAGTGGCGCGGCCGTGCTATCTTTTTCTTGAAACAGTTCCGGACTTTTTCGACCCCTATCCTATAACTTCGTTGTGTATAAAACTAGAAGAATGAATTTGGTCAATAAAAATGTTGCAAAAGGCCTGAAAGGCCAAGTAGGGCCTGAATAAATTAATCGACTTTGTATTAGATGGATCTCACAACTTTTTACGTTAGTACTGAGTTGCGAGTCTTGGTTTTTTTACAAGTTATGTTTTTGGTGGCATCCTCCTTTTATAGAATAGGTATATGAGAATAGTATTCTATATATATATATATATATCTACTGATGTTGAACGATTCCATCTCTACTTGAAAATTCATTTGAAGTTAAATAGCATTTACCATCTGTGAACTTATAAAGAAATGAAAAGTAAATTAACGTAGAAGCTTTTAAATTTTTATTCCTCAATACGCTCTCTAGCTACATCACTCAATGAACTCGAATAAAGCTTTTATGTCTGAGATCTTGAGGAAGATTTCTTGAATTAATTTAACTTACCGTTTCTCGTCGTGCGATTCGATCTTCCTTTTAGTTTAGTATAGATATTTACCTAGTGATAGTGCGCGTGAAGGCAGGTGCAGCGCAATTACTTCCTCCCACACTTTGGAACTTAGAAGTTTGTTGGCGCTGTGAGACAAATTGCCTCACATTCATGATATGCATAACACAAAAGCCATTTGGACTTCCGACTTACGGTCGGTAACTAAATCTAAACACGAAAAGTTATTTATTTTGATTGACTCCTTCGAATCTTTGTCTGTAAATAAGTACCTACTATTAAAGGATGAAAGGTTCCATAATAATATGCTGGGTTTTCGATAACTAAGCTTTAAAAATACCCATTTGGATAGCAGCGGAAAATCGTGTTAGTTTAAAACTTATACTAACAACGATCGGCTAGTTATTGTCATCTCCATCAATCTTGTCCCAACCATGTTATCTGTCACACTCTGCGTTATCTAGTCCGATCAAAGCACTCGAGTGATAATTACTGGTTATATATTATACGTCGTTATCACAAGGTTAAACCACACATATGCCAGTGTTCGCGCATACTGCACCATCTAATAAAGAATCATTTATCAATGTTCATGGTAGGTAATGTGACTATAGAAGTATGAACTTAACATAATGGACGATAAAATTTAGCAATTGAAAAATGAAAAGGTAAAAATATTCCGATTGCAATGAAGTCAACTTTTAAACAATGCACCAAAATACCGAAACAAGATTAAGAATAGTGATGTAGTTTTATTAAAATAAAAGGCTCGAGGAGATGATTTCAAAAGCAATAGGTAGGAACTAAAGTGTAGGATATAGAAAAAGTTGACAGTGAGGACCCGTCCCCATCACCACGGCCCGGCGGCGCGCCGCCGCCACCGTACAACGGCACGGGCGCCGTGTGTAACAGCGTTGGCGTGCGCGCATGTGCGTAACAAAATGGTGGAAAATATATCGATACAGATTTCTTTGTTTCGTTAGTAGAGGCACGTCCAGTGCTCTGGGATAAAACTAATGAATGAAAATAGAAATATGTTTTACATTCGAACTAGTATGTCCTGAGATACTAATTGAGCTATTGTAATTGTAATTTTTATTCAAAACCACTTTCACATTTTTTTAATAGGAAGACTTTTCTACATAGCTACAGATATCATGTTTTCTTTTAAAAGAACAATGGGTACTTTAGCATTTTAGACTAGGTACCATTTAGATGAGGCTTAAATGACTAACTCAAAAATACATGTACTTACGAATGAATGAAAGAATGGTGGACCGAAGTTATGATAACTTCTTTATTACATTTTTAATAATTAACTGTTCTAACAATCACACATTTTTCTGTTCAGACCACTAAATAAATCACCAATTTGTTTTTTTCTGTCTAAAGAGAGACCGGTTTACCTACTTACCGTTCGTTTTTCATTTTTAAATTGTGTTGTTATTTTCAATGATTATAATATCATCTCAGGTACATGCCGGACCCACGAAGTTTTCTATGTAGGTGCCTGCCAACACCTAAGTACCATATTATACAAAGTGTCGGCACAGGCACTTTGAGTTTTCATACCCGATATGTAGGAGCAATAATAGGCTTCGATGGCTTCTCTGCCCTGGAAATTCACTTTGACCAAAATATTTGTGTAATATATTTTATTTGATACGTGCCTCGATAATATGCGGCCTCTAACTAACGAGCAGTGCGACATACCAGGGCAAACGGTCAGAAGACACCTTAATATTAATTAAATTATACCATCTCCACCTCGCAAATTCTCGCCAACATATTTGATCTAGCTTTAAGTCGTACTTATGTGCCAAACTTGAATAGAATGATATGTTCTTGTGTCAATGAGGATCAATCACATCATAGCAAATCCGATTTTTACTAAGTACATCGTATGTGTAATAATTATTTGAGCATTAAATTTTTAAATTATTAAAATCCGTCAAGAAATAGTGGATTTATTTAAGTTTTTCTGAACGGCTACTTAGAAACGCGCGCTGGACTGTTTGCGATGACGTCACCTGTCATGATCCTCGCGACAAACGCGGACAGACTACGTTGCCGTTTTAATCGCTCGGTGGAGACCGATCACTGACTGACGTCACAGTGAGTCGCTTCATTCTCGGGCGCGTTTCTGGAACTAATACAGTAAAATTGCTGTATATTCGTCATTTTTGGTCCGATTTAAAAAATTTCTTCATAGTATTTACTGTTTTTTTTTGACGCTATAAGTGTGCATATTCCTCAAAATCCATGACTGATCCTCATTGTGGAAATAGTATTGATGTAGCTACTTCACCCAACGATAATTTCGTTTTTTAAACCGTCTTCTAAACAATTGCGACGGTGAACGTTTTCTGCAAACTGCAACAATCTCACTCACAGATAGGTACGTATATTTTCGTCTTCAAACCAGTTACGTCGACGACCGTTTCCTGCACCTGTTTTCGTCGTTGGAAGAACGGTTGCGCTTCGTCCGTCAAAAATTCGACAACGGCCCACAACTACCACTAACTATTAGGAAATAAAGTTCCAGGAGGCGCGGCGTCCCCGCATTTCACTCGCGCATATGTGTACGGCGGCTCTACTGTACTACTCGCTCACTGATTGTGACTATACGGTTGTATACTGAATGACAATTACGACAAACCGAAGCTAGCGCATAAAAGTTCGAAGTACGAGTACCTACCTAACGAATAAAATCGAAAAACCGTCGAATGCGTAGGTCGATTTTACTAAGGATTTTCGCATTTTCAACGTCAAATATCTTTCCCCCCTGCAAAGCACAAAGTTGCCTCCATACAACAAATTAATATATTTTCAAAGACCTTTCTAATGGTACCAATTTCAATTTGCTACATGGGTGGGTATATTTTGTTCCATTTTCTTTCATTCACAGTAAAAAAAGTCCGAGGTAAAAACCTCCAGGCCCTGGACTATTCGAAATTAACTCGAAGAGAATTTCTCTATAAAGTATTTCTGAGCCGATAGGTAAATTATAGCGGTGCTTGGAGAAATCTTTGGAATGCGCTACGGCAAAAATATATATATTTTTTTTTTTTACCAAAGTAGCATCTGACCTACATCTAAATATCTTTTTCAATACACTTGCTCAGAAAGTGACTCTTATTGCACTGCACTTAGGTAGATAAAGGCGCTTGTTAGCAAACTGTGACATTTTGATTACCATTACACACTAGTGCTATAATGTAGTTAAAACCTTTTTGTTCGACCTCTTTGTTCGCAAAACAAATTTTGAGTACGAAAAAATTTCACAAAGTTATTGCGTTCCATGGTATAAATTAGTGTCTATGGTCACATATCTTATTTTAATGAATACTCGTACGTAACCTGATACTGACCTGCAAAATGCAAGACTTGAATTTCGCGAGTCAGTTTAACTTAAGATTGACAAACCCTGAACTGCGCATGGTCAAAACGCACATGACATACTTAGTTGTTTTGTTGGACACTCGTCTGAAATGAGTTCGGATGATGTCGTGGGCCACGGCCTACGGCTACTCCAAACAGTAAATATTGAGTTAGGTATATATAAGAGATAATATGAGAAAAACTATTCGACGTGTAGGCTAAGTGTAACCCACTTTCTATACGTGGAAATATATTCGTTACCTGTTTAGTTATCGCCGTTTTTATGTACGTACAAACATAAAAACAAAAACAACATAAAAATATAAGATTCTGAGAACAACATATTTTTCAAGAAATATTGTGATTATGAACTGAGAATTCAAATTAAGCGTTGAACGTCTTTCACAGTATTACTTAAGTGCGATTTCTATTACGACTGCTTCATACAAATGTTGAAGATAACTTAACTTGAAGCTGAGTTGAATTAAGCATTCTGCTTAAGGCGACATAATTGACCAACAAGGCAATTTCGAAACAAGCGTACCATTTTAATGGAGGACAAAAGAAACAAATAAATACAAGGTAAAAGAAATAAATTCTTAATCAACTCCCTACTTACGATTTCGTCCTTGCAAATAATTCTCGAGTTTACGACAAAGCCCGAAGTATCGCTAAACATAAGTGTGTGGGCGGAGCACTTTGCGCACAGAACAGATGGTCGATGGGGCCGGAAGGTTCTGGAGTTACGACTGGAAGACTGTCCACAGGGTGGACCGAAGACACCTGGTAAAGATCACGGGAATCTTATGAACGCGACACGTATGGGATCAACAGTTGTGGCCACACTTGGAGGCCTATAGCCAGTAGTAGACTTATTTCGGTTAAAATGATAATGGTCATGGCACCACTGCGGTTGAGCGATTGACTGCCTACAGATAGGTGTTCCGGTTCTGGGTGTGTACTGTGTAGGTAGTGTTTGTGAATTTACATGAGCATGAACACACCCACGATACAAGAGTAGAGTAGAAACCATAAAATCAGAAGTGTTTCCATATTTCTGATGGGAAGTGTATAGGTATAGCGTAGGACAAAGATTAAAAAAAAAGCCTGCTCAATCAGTATTCAAGGAGTAACTTTAATTAAATGTATGAATTACTTTTAACGCAGCTTTTACTAAGAAAGAACACCATTAAATTACACTTTGTCATCAGATAATAACTTCCCTGAAAGTAGGTACGTAGGTGCTGTTCAATGTTCATTGTGTTTAATGTCAGTACTATCTAATGTATTTTGATCAATCTTCGTATTAAACTTCTGTCCCCCAGACAGCCTCAGATGTCCTGTATAGCAAACAATATTGACAACCTTACCTTATGGTTCCTGTTTACATCTGCCCACATATATTTATGGACAAAATAAAGTTAGGTACGAAAAAATAACAGTCTGCATAACCTTTTTCCAGAAACTTTATTGCGAAACTTTAAGAAATCTTTTGTTAAGTTATTCCTACAGTTTTACGTAACAATATTTTTTATCGTGAAATTTTCCGCTGTTCACCATGCTTAAGGAAACTCGTCAAGCGCTTGTTGCGTAGGAGCTTTTAAATTTCCCTTTATGACTTATTTTCTAGTAGTTTTCCAAGTTCAAGGCGGTTGCTATGGTTATACTTAGTAAGGTAGGAGAATAACGGTCGTGGGGTAAGTATGATTGGGGTTTGGTTTACAAAGTAAAGAAACAGTTACTTATTGGTCATCTTATCTATAGCCTTCCAGAATAGTGCCTTCTGGTAGACTGATTCTAGTTCGGTTTTAGAACATCAAACGAAACAATTATTAATATCTATATAAGATAAATTCGTGTTAGTTACACTATTTATAACTCAAGAACGGCTGAACCAATTTGGCTGAAAAAGGTGGGGAGGTAGCTTAGAACTAGGATACCCATATATTTTATACATATACTAGCTTTTGCCCGCGCGGCTTCGCTCCCGCTCTTCCCTACTATACCCTACTACACCCCACGCTACCCTACTCTAACCTACTCTACCCTACCCTATCCTACTCTACCCTACTCTACACTACTCTACTCTACACTATCCTACTCTACCCTACCAAACTTCACATGAACCATCTACTAAATAGTCCGAACAAAGCCTAAACATTTGGTTTGGATAGGTGAGCCCGTTCTTGAGTTATAAAATTACAACGAAAAGTGGCATTGATTTTTATATATATAGATGGTTATCCCGGTCCCGTGGAACGTGACATTAAATGTTGTATTACAAAACGCAACTTACAACTAAACGTAATGTTGTTTAAGGTTAAGTAAAGTTGAAAATTGGACAATTTGAAATTTTGAAGTTAACCGGTTGATTTGTTTAATGATAGGTATATTAAAATAATATACTTTAGAGTAGAGTAGAGTTGGTCCACCGTAGGCGCGGGCTTGCGGACAGTGAGCAATGGGTAGCTCGCCGTCCGGCCGTCCGGTAACTGTCCGGACCAAGCCCAAGTCGTCGACGGAGCGCACTGTACCCGCGCGCCTCAAGGAGTTGTCAGCAACAGCAGGGACCCAGCCGGGTCGAAGCCTACTGGGGCCAGGGTTATCCGATAGGGAGCTCGAGCCCCGGTATGAAGGCTAGAAGGAACGGGGTGGGTCTTTTAGTCAGTAAGAGTCTGACACTATCTCCCGCTCCGCCCAAGAGCGGGGGTTGTCATTGGATGATTTTTCCCACCATAAAAAAAAGTAGAGTTGGTAGAGAAGAATATAGCAGTCAGTTGACGGGAGCGAAGCCGCGCGCATAAGCTGCGATCTAAATAAAGTAGTTGTCCTCCGAGGTTTTCTACTTCGCTTACGTGGGTCGTACCGTGATGTTATATAGCCTTCATAAATGAGCTATCCCGCACTAACAGACTAGTATTATAGACTTGTTAGAGTCTGCCTAAAAAGTCAAACGACTTGGGTAATAATTAGGGAAAAATTAAATCTGATGTAGTCAACTAGTTCAATTATCAAAGTTGATTAAGAGATCCAGATCATAGTTTACTAATAGTAACTTTATAAAAAGTATCGAATATAAGTATTTTTAAAGATTAAAGATTATACAAAATTCCCAGGTCATTTGATTTTTTAGACAGACTATAAAAGATTGTATATGGTTACCTATGCAATTGAGCGTGCCTGTCGCTATCGCTTGACATGTTACTTGATTATTGGACTGTTACATCGACACTTGAAACTAAGAAAACGTCGAAGTAGACCCTTATTTCAACTTATCCAGTTTCGTTTTATTTAGGCTGGTTAGCATTGAGCTCATTTCGCGTGATTAGGTGTCTTTGCTACAGTGTTACTGCTTCGCTCTCGTGAGTCGTAGTGTAATGTTATAATAGCCTATAACATTTCTATATAAAGAGCTTTACAACACTACAATATTTTTAAAATTCGAACCAGTAGTTCCTGAGATTGGCGCGTTCAGACAAACAAACAAAGCTCTTGAGCTTTATAATATTATACAAGGTTATTTGTAAAACACTAGCAACCCCTCAGGACTATGTTACCTGACATCATAAATAACAACTGTTGTTCTATGACTTTTAAAAATTTGTCATATTTTAGTTCATCACATTTTCAAACAAAAATAAAAATATTCAAATTGAACGTCCTAAATATTACGAAGTCTATGCGAAGCAAGCGATAGCACAATAGCGGAGGGGAGCTGGGATCGTGGGGCGGGGAATGCTTGACGCACAATTGCGTCGCATCATGCAGACGTAGGTAGGTAAAGCAAAATACAGAGTTGAAATGTGTTTGATAGAACAGCGAAATCTTGAAGGTTGGTTTTTGGTAAATGAGTTATGTTATGTAAAAAGTCATAGAATAAAAGTTGTTGTTTATGATGTTAGGAACATAGTCCTGAAAGGTTGCCAGTGTTTTACAAATTACCCTGTATATCTAGCGAACATATTTTTTCAATACACTTGCTCAGAAAGTGACTCTTATTGCACTGCACTTAGGTATATAAAGGCACTTGTTACCAAACTGTGACATTTTGATTACCATTACGCACTCGTGCTATAATGTAGTTAAAACCTTTTTGTTCAACCTCTTTGTTCGCAAAACAAATTTTTGAGTTAAAAAAAATTCACATAAGTTATTGCGTTCAATGGTATAAATTAGTGTCTTACTTATTTCATGCAATTTTGACCATTTTAAATTGTACAAACGATTTATTTAATAAAAAAAAAAACATTTAGTAAATAAATCGTACATTCAAATATTTTTTTTTTTCTTTTGTGGTCTATGGCCGCCATTTTGAGATGCGCGCGGTTTTTGGACTTGATTTATTCGAATGTAATTAATTAAAGCTGTAATTTATTAAGGTTGTTAATTTATTAAATAAAATATTAAGTTACTTAATTAAATTAAATTAAATTCTACAAAATCATTAGAAAATACCTATTACACGCGCATTGTCACTATGAAAGACATTATAGTAAAAACTTTTCACGCAAAAAACATAAACGTAAGACTAGGCAGTATGATCAAAACACCTTAGCATTCCCTTAAGGGTAAATAAAAAAAATATGCGCGCACATATGAAAACAAATTTTTACCGCCATGTCACAAAAAAAGTTACTAGTTTTACTGTTATTTTCTTCACAAGTGTATTGAAAAATGTCGTATGATACACGTGAGTAATTAATGATTACCGTTCTCGGCTCTCTTAAGACCCTCGCCACGGCTCGGGTCTAAATACCGCCTCGGCTGTAATGTAACATTACACACTTACATCATAATATACTATTGTGCACGGATGCCCATAGAAATATTTATAAAAAACGGATCCGCCCTTGCTTCGTACGGGTGTTACAAATGATTGATATTCTTGACTTTTATCTACTACTAGCTTTTTCCCGCGGCTTCGCTCCCGGCAACTGACTAAATACTTAACCTACTTGCCCTACCTATCCTACCTTCTGTACCTACCCTACCTGCCCTACCTATCCTATCTTTTGTACCTACCTACCCTACATGACCTACCTATCGTACCTTCTGTAGCTACCCTTCCTGCGCTATCTACCCGACCTGCCCTATCTACCTTACCTGCCCTACCTACCCTAAATACCCTACCTAACTATTTTTAATTACTTTAAAAAAACAAAAATAAAATAAAAATTGGTCTAGCCGTTCTTAAGTTTATAGTGTGATTAGGAGAAATTGGGGTTAATTTTTATATACCTATATATTTATAGATAGATATTATACATGGATGTATGTACCTACTGTACTGTGAGATAGTGGTCAAACCCAGGTCAAACCTGAGCCCATCCGTAATAAAAAAAAAATACTTCTATTCTATTCGTTTTTCAGTTTATCGCGAGCTGAGACAGATAGACGCGGTAGCGGACACAGTTTTTAAATATTTATGTAGGTAAGGATGTATACGTATAGGTTACATTTCCAGTTGTTAGGGGGACTCCCAAGCTATGTTTGGAAGAAGTCGAACGCGGGTGGCTGTTTGTCACTATGGTGATTCCTACAGAGAGTGCCTCGCTTAAATATTTGCTACTACGGAAATCGAAGAGAAAAACACTGTTGTTGCGTAGATAAGATTTCAGTAGTTTTGTTATGCTTGTTTTTAATTACGAAACTGGTTTATGGAAGTAAAGCAGTTAAAACAGGGTCTAATTGGAATCGATGCTGTAAAAACGACGAAGGAAAATGAGAATTCATTAAAAGGTGTTTTCAGTAGTTATAATTGTAAATATTCTCTTATGGGCTTGCAATTCGACATGCATTTTCACTGTTTTTCATACAACCGCTCTTACGCGATTATGACGTTATTACACATTTCTGATTAGATATTTTGAAACAGATATCTTGTGGATATTATACTAGGCTTCTACTGAAATCAATTTCTAAATTTGTGTAGACTAATCTAGAAAAAACCTCTGAAAAGTCTGCTATTTTGCATGAACTTTGTCCCTTCATAATATACTCAAAATTAAAAAAGTATGACAATAGAAGCCTTGCTTTAATCAAGATTCTGAATGAACACATTTTTTTTTTTAATTTTTAAGGATTAAAAAAAACACTTATTTCATGGAACAAGTTTTGTGAAATATTCAAATAAATCACGGAATTACCGAAAGCTTTTTTTTTTTTTTTTTTTTTTTTAATGTTGATAGGTTCGCGCTTGACCGCTATCTCACCTGATGGAAAGCGACGATGCGGTCGACGATGGAACGCGCTTACCTAAAAGAAACCTATTCACTCTCGACTTAAAGATTCCCGGGTTGTAGCTATCAGGAAACACAGACTCCGGCTAACAGAGTTTTCACGTTATATCTCTTTTTTGCGTTGCTTCATCAAACATTGCGTTGGATTGCGTTAGATGAAGCAATAAACTTTTTAACCATGCTCGATGTTGACGATAGGCGAGGGGAAAAGGAGCCTCTTCAGAAGACTGCAGGAGCTAAGTTCAGAATAAATGCAGGAACGGGGTCGGTCTTTTAGTCAGTCAGAGTCTGACACTATCTCCAGCTCCGCCCAAGAGCGGGAGATGTCAGTGCATGATTTTTTCCCACCATAAAAAAAAAGAATAAATGCTAGATAGTGTATTCAAAATAGGGTTGTAACAGAACTTCATCTCTGCCTCCGCAAGTTTTTTGGCGGAGTTATAACTGTGTAACAATACCGCGGAGCAGCGACACTCGCGGTGGGAAAGCGGTCAGGGAGGGGGCGGGCGTATGCCAATTTGACATGACAGGAATCAACCTGATGAATTCCTCCGATTCATATCCGTCGATATGTTATTAGTATTACACTTCCGCCTCCACCTCTGTTCACCTCTGTATCAGCGGATGCGAAGTTGGTTTCGTCCGCATCCGCCTCCGCTAATATGGCCTCCGTTACAACCCTAATTCAAAACAACCTAATACAAAAAACTAATTTAGTACGAAATCAAAAAATCACTAAGATTTCTCTAAAAATTACTTTTATCGATGAAAAAGCGGACTAATACTCGTATACATTTTAAACTTTAAGGATATTTTGTCTTTGTGTATCACTTTCTTTTGTATGTAGTCCGAGGGTGACCTTGGGCGGTGCACTACTGTGTCCTCGTCGGGGCGATCGGTGGCGAACTATCGCAACGGGCTCTCGTTTGTGGTCCGAAGCGAGCGGGAATGGGCGGCGGTCGCCTCCTTCTCCGAAGTATTATGCGTAACGTAATGCGAAGGAATGGACATCTTCACGCCCCAGTCGCCGGGACCCCGACCTCGACTACGAGCCACCGTAGGCATGGCGCGGATGAGGAGCAATGTGTAGCTCGCCGTCCGACCATACGGTAACCGTCCGGCGGACTGAGCCCGTGTTGTTGAAGTTCGCCCGGCGCGTAGTTTTTCACGAGCGTCTCAAAAAGTTGTCAATAAAAGCGTAGGGGCCCAGTAGGGCCGAAGCCTACTGACACGTCGTCCCGTTCCGCCCTAGAGCGGGAGAAGTAATTAGATGATTTCTCATTTCAAATAAAAAGACCCGACAGTACTTTTAAAAGTACCGCGACACTGACGCCTCGTTGATTACATAGATGACATGGTGACCTTTAACGCTGTTGTTTATCAAACCCTGTAAGATGAGAAATGTTTCTTTTGACCTCTAATCACTTATGCGCACAAACTTATTCATAATATATATTCTATAAGCGTCATTATCTTAAAATATACAAATGAAAGATGACTAGATGAACACCTGAGTAAAGGGTTTGTTGTGCTCGGTAAAACAGATATTCCAGAGCTTTAACGTGTTCTTGAGATTCTTAATTAGCGAAGTTTCTCGTTCAACATTATTAAGTTTCGGTCTTCACCAAAAATTGCTTACATTGCATATATCTTATATGCATCGACCTCGTACTGTTCGCAGCGATTCACCTACTTGCGAAATAACTTAAAACGATCCTAAACTAGTGCGTACTTAGAATAGAATAGATTTTCTTAGATTTGAACTCACATGGGTTAAATTTTAATTTACCCTTAAAGCCCAAGCGCCTGAGAAGTGCCATAAAACAGTCACTTTCTGAAGCCTACTCCTCGGTAACGCCAGGCCTGGTTTTGGGTTTGAAGCAAAAAATTATAGATTCATGAACAACATTATCCACTATTGATTTTTTCGTGCGATTAACACTTTCATCTAAAAAAAATAATCTGGAATTACGCAACTTTTTCCTACTTCTTCGAAACGGCTTGGATCTGAAAATTGGTAGTTAAATATTTTCCAAAGTGTGTATTCTTCATAGCATATGTAAATCAAACGATATTTCGCTAAGAAAATGGATTTAAAGGTGAAGGTAACATCGTTATATAACCATTTCTTATATGTGACATCAAATTCAACCGACCTGCACTAAGCCTGCGTAGTGAATAGCCCATACCGCCACCTAGAGAGGAGACTTAAATCCCAACATTGGGACAATTATAAGACTGATTATGTTATGTTTTTGTTTTGTTTTTGCAGGTACGTAATCAAGTCTACAGTGTAATTGAGCATAATGAAAAGGGACACAGTAATATATTCACGGAAAAAGGTAAGTCTGTTCTTGAGACACTTTTTTTCGGCGGAATCACTAAAATTACTCCATGTTACCGTTCCTCCCGCCAAATATAGAATTTGCGTTTGTATGGATTGAGTTAAAACATTCATGTCGACATTTTTCACGTGCGGTTTGTTCTATCACGCGATCATTTGACCCCGAATGGTACACGCTAAAGTAAAGTCAATAGATATTATAATTATCTAGAAAAAACGGACAACAATACAAAGTTTATAATTACAGTCAGTGCCTATGTGGATACGAAGAGCAACTGAAATTAAAACAGCGGCTGAAACTTAATGGACATTCAATTACGAAAACATTGATCGATAGCAAAACAAAATGTGTGGAGCACGTACCTACCTTTATGTACGTATATATCACAATATTCGCACATTGATCGACAATACCGCAATGTGTGAACACAATAGAAAAACACAAATCCAGAATTATTGGAATTTGTTTTGTGTGTGTTGAATGATGCTCCATTGTAGTTTTGGTTTTTCATATGGTAGCTTTGATGTGGTTCACTCTCTGTCAATATCAAACAAAACGAACCTCGCGTTCGCCTGATCTGGAACAGGAATTCGCGTGAAAATATATATAAGCTAATATATATAGCTGTCAGAATTTTGCCTCTTTTACCTAATTGATTGGTTTCTAGAAATGTTATCATAATATAGGTTCCGAGTATTATTGTGATGTTTTCTTCGAAAAATCGTTAACAAACCATCCGTGGTTTCCTTTGTGAGAGCCTGGATATTTTGGTTTATATATATCGATGATTGAAAAAAAAAATATCTTCTGTATTAGGCATCTATATTCCATTTTAACTCGAGTATTTTCTATATTATCATTCTGGTATACACTACACTGGTATGTTCTTTCAAAGATGAAACAGTCTCTCTAAAATGAAAACTAGCTTATTATTTTGGGTGATGAGATATGAATACAAAATAATGTTCATAACGATAGCCAATTATATTGAAAAAAATGTTTGTCTTCTTCTAATTGGACTAAAGTGTCTTTGACTTGTTCATCGTCGTTTTTATAGTATTCAGGGGTATGCTCCGTTTTGTTAGTTTTTTCTCCGTGGTTTACCCTAGCTTATCAAGCTATTAGGTGTCGACCTGCGACGATCGACTGCCTTGTTAAGCTACCACTATTCTCTAATAACCCATTTTCTCCTGCCGATACAAAATGTATCAAACGGCCATAAATGCAAACCGCATTTATTTTCCGTAAAACTATGCAGTAAGGGAAGGCCAAGCATTAACCTCGCATGCGGTAACTTATAAAATGCATGTGTCACTATTTTAAGTGCCTGTATACTCTTAAATAGCAATCGTGGCCACAACTATTTTAATAATTGTGTAAAATGAGGTAATAATAAATATATTTTTTTTTATGGTTGATAGGTAATTAAAGTTAATAATACTGATTAAAGACTACCCTATTTATTTAGTCAAAAACTATGATCTACGCATACTAATTTTATGTTTTACGGGAGTTAAGGCTGAACTAGTCGCGAGCTTGACCTCGCTGAGGAATGAGGCCAAAAAGTGCGATATCTCATGTGACAATGTGTCCGACAGCGACAATATCAAGTATGAGCAGTTAGACTCTAGTCTATATGCATAACGTATTGTTTAGAAAATCGGGTCTTCTGAAAAAACCTCTGCTTAAATCTAGTGGAGTATAACCCCCCAAAAATCGTATAGAAAAAGTATTGAATAGTGTATCCCTAAGAACCAATTAAGTGATTGAATACGACAATAATTTACCGTTACCAATCTGCACGCAGCTGATGCATAAATATTGCTACACCGCGACCGCTGCGCTGTGCCTCTTAAGTCGCCTCTACACATAGGCCAGCGCATTCGCCAACGCGCTGGCGGTGCGCTTGCAAACGCGCTTGTGAGTAATCCACACATTGGGAGGTCGTTCAGTATGGTTTGGTTCGAGCCAATGTGCGGACGGATTCAAAATGGATGTTGAGTCGCTAACAGCTGCAGCTGTATATTTATTCACAGCTTATAATTACTTTGTAAATGTGTACAAGAAAAGGGTGATAAAAAAGAAATGGCAAAAAATTGTTTTCGCCGTATTTAGCTAATTTTCGCTTGCACGCTGCTTAAAACAAACATTTGTTACGCTTTATGTCACCAATTTTACCAGATTTAGTATCGCCCTAGTACCTATAGAGCTAAACAGTACGCAATCCTCATGAATAGGTCATGTTTATCATATTAAAGTCGGTCTCGGTGCCCCCACCGTAATTTGTTGGCGCAGACCCTAAACAAAATGCATTAATTTAACTTTGTTCGTGAGTTTGTATTTGACTTACTCCTTACCATAGCGATGTTGTTCCGCTGAAAGTTGAAGGTCACAGTAACAATACTGACACATAAATTTATGAACGTAGCTGATTTAAAAACTGTATTTGACGGACGTTATTTTTTTTTTTTTTGCTTAATATAGTTATCTTAAAGCATGCTGTGTAGATTAGAAAGCTACGCCGCTGGGTGTTAAATCTCTCCTCATAAAGAACAACGGCGAGGAAATTGTTGGTGAAATTATTAATTGTCTACGTAAGTTACCATGATATATACTAACGAAATAATGGACTTAGTTTTATCAAATCAAGATTATGGCCAGTTTAAGGACTGCAAAAAAATCGTCATTTGGCTTACTTAGCTTTTTTTGCTGGCTTGACTTCGTGACTTTTGGCAAAATTGAACTTTTAATGTTGCGACTAATATAAATCTTGGTCAAGTAACATAATATGCTTTATTGATAATAAATACTTAAGATTTCCAAATCAGATAAAAAACATTTGAATAAAAATAACTGTTAGTGCTTAGAAGAGAATCACATCACTAGAAAAAAGCATGGCATTAGACATTTCAACAGCCATCCAGCCTAATAACAGAGTAAACCAAAAAAATAATATTTGACATGAAGTCTTGTCGTTCGTTCAAAAATACATTTTTAAAATTCATAAGGAGGTACGTAAGTATTATTGACATAATACACTTAATCTCATCAACTTAAAACTGGAATATCTTTTACACGGAGTCTATTAATAGTAATGTCTGAGACAAAATTGTTAGGAAATTAATCTAAGTATAAACTTTTGTATATTTTTCATCACTTGATGCTAAAAAAATATGCCAGCAAAATTTTGTTCGAGATTCTGCCATGACTCTTTATTTAGATGCTTCATCACAATCACGTTCCTTTAGGACAAAATTCGCACTAAACACTGTATGACTCGTTATCATTCTAGCTAAACTATTCTCCACCCCAGGTTTAAGCCTTAAATTATTTTATCTATAGATCAGGAAACAGTAATCCATATTTTTACAACCAGCTCGCACCGCCTCCGACATAATATTGTCATAAATAAGCGCCTTAAATACGTATTTACGTTAAGTTTTAAGACACATTCACCCTTTAGAAATCGCTAACATATCGACTGGAGATGGCCTTGGGCTTTAATTATAAACTTGGGTCGTTTAAGTTGACTTTGTTAGGTATATATAAAATATCGTCGCGCGTCGTTGAAGCCACTACCTATACGTGCTTAGGGGCTAACGTGGTTGGCAGCGGCAAATGAAATTACCTGATTGCACGTAATAACCCACAAACATTATGAAACTCCCCTTAAATAAGCTTTATCCCACGTTCCGCGTTGTCGACGAACACAATTGCTGCAAATACATACCTGTAGGTATACTGAAACATGTTTGTTTTTACCTGTAGAATTATTTGTGCGGTATAACGGTATAACCGTCACATCGTCGATCCGCCCATCTCACTCATCACTCCGGAGTCATTTTGAATTATTGCTATTTTCTTGTGGGTGTTTATTTTACATAGATGTCATAGTCACTCAGGCGTAATAAATAATTCGGTAATGAATCTCTAGGTAGTAGGTACGTTGTACCATATGTATGTGTACGTATGTATGTGTACGTATGTATGTGTACGTATGTATGTACAAAATAATTTTCCATCATATATTAGTAGGTACCTTGTTTTTATTTTAATTCTAATGACCTTGTGTTGTGTTGCGTTCTCTACATCCACCGCTGCAAATATAATAATCCATTACTAATTAGCATATTTTTTATTAGAATCTAACTACTGGCTAAGTAATTCACCTCTTACCAGTAGGATTACGAGATCCTAATACTATTTATTTATTAAATACTTTATACACGTAAAGGTACGCGGACTTAATGCCTTAGGCATTTTTTGTCAGTTAACCTTTTAGTGATACAGAGAAAAATGGTACCTAGGTGCAATAAAAGAGAGAAAAAAGACGAATACAAAAATGTATATAAGTAAGTACAAGTGACCCGTCGATACTACACATCTACTATATAAAAATAAGTCGGGTTTTCCTTCCTGACGCTATAACTCCAGAACGCACGAACCGATTTCCACGGTTTTGCATTCGTTGGAAAGGTCTCGTGCTCCGTGAGGTTTATTAGAGTAGAGTAGGGTAGAGTAGATTAGAGTAGGATAGAGTAGATTAGAGTAGGGTAGGGTAGAGTAGGGTAGAGTAGAGTAGGGTAGGGTAGAGTAGGGTAGAGTAGAGTAGGGTATAGTATAGTAGGCTGAAGTAGGGAAGAGCGGGAGCGAAGCCGCGCGGGCAAAAGCTAGTTTATCTATATAAATAAATATAAGGAGAAACTGACTGAGTGGGATGTGAACGCACAGCCAAAACTACAGGGCGTAGGACACAGTCCCCTTGACATAGGTGAGTACTAAGAAAAGATTTTCCAAAATTCACTCCCTAAGGGAATGAAACGGGGATGTTCTTTTTTTAACCGACTTCGAAAAGGAGGAGGTTCTATGTTCGGCTGAATGTATGTTCACCGATATCTCGGTCAATTGTGGACCGATTTCGAAAATTCTTTTTTTTATTGAAAGGTTATGCCAAGTTGGTCCCATAGAATATTGTTATGAACTGATCATGAACTTCGAAGATATGGAACGGAACTCCTCATAGAATCACAGCAGAATTGTGGTTACAAGTAAAGTTGCTTTGTTTTAACGTGTAGTCGATGACTGACTGTCAGAAAAGGGGGGGGGGATGTATTCAACTGATCTGATGATAAAGCCAGAAGGCAAAAATTTAATAAATGTAATCTAATCGTGTTTGGGATTATTAGAATCGTTATGAGATGTACTATGGTTATAAGTTATTTATGTTTGTCTGAAGGGTACTTTTTAGTGGTGGTACCATAACTAAAAAGTGTAAAATAAAAAACTTTTTACAAAAAAAATATACTTAACTGACTTCAATGTTAAAAAACACTGAAAATTATAAAACAACTTTTACGTTAAATAACGAAGAGACAAAACTATTATAGAAACACCGACTTCCGAAATTAAAGTTATTTTATACTTTTCAGTGTTTTTTTTAACATTGAAGTCGGTTATATTTTTTTGGAAAAATGTGTTTTTTTGTATGGAGAAACATTGTTACATGTGGGCGACGCCGCTAGCAGAAGCTAGTATAATAAAAACCCAAATGAATAAACCTAGTTCACAAATTGTCTATGCAATGACAATTACCTACTGGTAATTCGTTCGTTACTCCGCTTACCTTAATTGAATACCACATAATAGACATGTGCTATCTACCATTAACTGTGTTGGTTTCAGGTACAAACAACATAGCAGATTATTCCTAGAACCTAATTATTGAACAACTCATCCTAATTCGTATCATGATTTGAAATTCGCTAGAGAATTTCGACGGTAAATTCTGTGAAGCCACAAATGAACGCAATGCCAGGTTAAAGTGTAACTAAAGACTAGTTAAATAGCAACTGGATTTCGAATACTTTACATTTTTTTTATGGCAAAACTCCACTTAGTGGATCAAATTAAAAACCGAGTAAAGAGAGGAAGGTAACTAAACGCGGTCGTAATCCAATGAAGATAAAACTAAACTTGAGAGAGATTTTCGACTGCAAGCAGGGGTTTGTTTAAGATGTGGGCTCACGTGCATCACAGTGGATACCTATAGATGAAAACGAGACTCGCACCGAAATCACTTTTTTTTGGTGGGTAAAAATCATTTAAATGACATCCCCCGCCCTTGGGCGGAGCGGGAGATAGTGTCAGACTCTTACTGACTAAAAAAACCCACCTCATTCCTTCTTGCCTTTCATACCGGGGCCGAGCCTCCCTTTTGGAACTAGACCCTGGCCCCAGTAGGCTTCGACCCAGCTGGGTCCCTGCTGTTGCTGACAACTCCTTGAGCCTTGAGGTGCGCGGGAACAGAACCGAAATCACTTTATATTTACTAGCACCTACACGGCACACTACCCCGCTTCTCAATGATATTACGTAATTACATGATTAGGAATCCTAAAACCTTGTGCTTTAAGAGAAAATGATAGTTAATATATACTCCCACAATAATCGGCTAACTGGCTCACGCAACCATCTGCTTCGGCAAGAATTCATTCCTGAAATATTTTCTGTATTTACCTATCTACACGAATACATTTTAGCCTTCCTAACTCCTAACATCAATCTACTATTTAGTACCAGAGACAATGACATTATTATGAGCCCGTTGTGTCCCACTGCAGGGCAAAGGCCTCCCTTCCGTTATTCCACTCTTTTCTGTCTTTAGCCACTTCTGGCCAATCCTTAAGGTAGGAGTCCAAATCGTCACGCCATCTCCTTCTGGGCCTACCGCGTCGCCAGCTCCTGCTGTTCGGAGTCCAGTCAGTAGTTACTTTCGCCCAATTTTGTTGCGGCATGCGGCAGATGTGACCTGCCCAGTTCCATTTTAATCTGGCGGCTGAGAGACAATGACATACCTATCAATGACATACCTATCAATAACAGAATTCATTAATTTTACATTTGCTTTGTAAGGATTCGTAGTTAGGTACCTATGTAATTGCATAAATTACATTAAAAACTTTTTACAAATAATTTTCAATAGAAAATAATAATAATGAACGAAAAATATTAATATCATTGTGAAAAAAGCGTGGGGCGCTTTGTGCCATATTATTCGTAAATCGAGCTCCCCACGCTTTTTTTACAATGATATTAATATTTTTCGTTCATTATTATTATTTTCTACCTATATAGAAAATTATTTTTCATTACTCATACTCTGAAAGTAGGTCTGAAGTTGCCTGAGGAGCGGGCTGAAAGTGATACTTTTCATCCCTAGGGAGTTTTACTTTACAACTGACAGATGTCAAATTATAAAAAAAAAAAAAACTAGTTCTATCTTCACATTTCTATTGAACCATGTTCCAATTTTCCATACAGCCAGTCAATCCCAGCGCGTTATAAAATTGAAATAACTTAAAGACAAGTATTAATTAAATAATGTTATATTTTAAGTGATTTATTTGTTCAACTATTTCTTTAAAATATTTTATTTTTAAAAGATTACAATTAATTTCTAATTTTTCACTAATGAGGCTGAATAGCTGGCCGGCCGCAGAAAAAAAAAAACAAAATGGCGGGAAAATGGCAATCAGTCGTTGGTTTTTTCGAGTTTTGTTTACGTTTCCGTACAACAGAGATTTGTATTAACATGTTATGTTTATCAGATTTAAAATAGTGATTTAACGCCTAATTTCATAAGAGAAGAGGCTAAAGCAGTAGTGGAATACCTTTTACCGCCTAAATCAGAAAAAAGATACCTACCTAAAATCATAGGTACGACGACTCAGGTTTTACAAACTTTTTATTTTATTTTTAGTTTCCTCGTATTCGTAATGAAAAGCACAGTGTTTACCTCGGGGTGAAAGTAACCCATTTAACGCCTCGAATTAGCGACCTCGCTTCGCTCGGTCGCCAACTCCTCGGGACGAAATGAGTTACTTTTACCCCTAGTGTAACAATGTACTATTACACTTTTTAGTTTGATATGCTATGAAAGCGTGTTTTTTTAAACTATATTTATACTTTTCACTAAAAAAAAACGGATTATTGTATTGTCATCAGTCTTTGATGGGTGTGCAAAGTTTAAAGAAAATCTGATCGCCCAAAGTAGGTCAAAATCGAGCTCAAAGGCGTTGGTTACAAACATACAGGTGAAGGTAATATAAGCGTGTTAAAAAAAAATTGTAAAAAGTTTCTATTTTAGATAGTTTTGTCTCTTCCTTATTTAACACCGACTTCCGAAATGAAAGTTATTTTGTACTTTTCAGTGTTTTTTACATTGTAGTCGGTTGAATTTTTTTTTGTAAAAAGTTTTTATTATTCACTTTTTAGTTATGGTACCGCCACAAAAAAGTACCCCTCAGCCAACCTTAAATACCTTATAGCCAGAGTGCATCTCATAACGATTCTTATAATCTTAAACACGGTTAGATTACATTAATTTACCTTCCGGCTTCACCATCAGTTCGATACACCCCCCCCCCCCTTTCTTTCAGTCAGTCATCGCCTACACGTATAAACCGTGCAATTTTACTTGTTACGACAATTCTGCTGTGATCCTATGAGGAGTTCTGTTTCATATTTTCGAAGTTCATAATCAGATCATAACAACTTTTCTATGGGACCAACTTGGAAGCATAACCTTACAATCAAAATTATAATTTTCAAAATCGGTCCACAATTGACTGAGATATCGGTAAACACACATAAAAAAAACACATTCAGCCGAACATAGAACCTCCTCCTTTTCGAAGTCGGTTAAATAGGCACGTATCAGTTCAATGGTCCGATCGTAATTTTCAAGGACATGTGGCACATGATCGTCACATTGTCTTTACCAAGGACGTCAAGATTGAAATTACAGGAACTCGAATTTGATACTAATCTCATCACTGTCTAACCTTACAAGCCAGCAGTTATAGTAAACAAAGTCAACAGTCCAAAAAGCCCATTTACTTGCTTCATTAAAGGGGAAACGTAGTCTAATCTCGTTAACTGTGTAAATGAAACAGTCGAACCGGAATCCAAAGGATCACAATGGTTGTTGATTTATAGTGAGCTTTTTTAAGCAAACTGTCCGTTTAAATCCATGTCCGTCCACACTTTGTAAATTGACTAAAATAGTTTTGCAAATGACACAAAACTGAAACGGACAGTAAACACTGAAGTGCCAAACGGCACTATAAATGTTAATTATAGACAAGTGAGCGTCAAATTCTTTCTGGTCCTGAATTCAAGCGCCAAATTAATTTAAGTTAGAGAAAAATGTGGGGCTAAGTACCCAATTTTTAAAAGTGTGATGCAGTTTCATTATATTTCATCAGACGTAATAGTTAAATAAATAAAAATGTGCTTCGGGTATGTGCAAGTCTGATCAGCATAGTCGTTAGTAAAAAGTTCATGTCTAATAAGAAAGAAGTTGAGTAACTGAAAATTTTAATCCTTTTTTTTTACATGGAATATATGACTTCTGCTCTGGGTGAAACGAGAGGGAGCGACAGACTTTTATTGCTAAAACTCAACCTTTCGGGTTATCCACAGCTGAGCCAGGCACAATTTTAATCATACATTAGATATTCAAGGAAAATGAAGCTGAAAAGTGGTGAAGCAACTCCAAGACCAAAGCCTGCAGTGCACGGATGGCGCCTTAGTTATTAAAGCCCTGTCACCAATATTTTTATAACCTATATTTTAGAATTTTGTAAAATTATTTATATATATATATATAGTAGTTTAAAGAGATTTTTTTTTTAAGAAAATTGTTTTTTTTTTAACTCAAAAATTGGTTACTATTGAGACAGTTTTCTTCGCCGGTGTTAGTCAAATGGGGCGTTATCGTATTTCTCTCTGACGTAAACATGGCATGTTCTTCGAAATGCTATAGGTATTCCTGCACCTCAGTGATAGAAAGTAGTTTTCCTTTAACGTTAATATAATCTTTCTCAATTTTTCGAACGTTTCCGCGTCAAATAACTTTTTAACGATAGGTATAGGATAACATGTCTTCAACTTGCAGTTAACACCGAAGTTTTATATTTGAGCAAATAAATATAATTCTTACTTTGTCAATTTACTCGCGACGTCTTCAACATCATTTATTATGTGCCGAGGAATTGTTTTAGTTCTAGCTTTGCTAACCTTGTTTATTTTTTTTAACGATAATATTTTTTTGCATGACTTAACATTGGATTCGCTTAGGTACGAACATGAAAAGTTTTATGGGGTCCTAAATAAAATGGTTGGAGCACAGCAGAACGTTGACCTTTAAATTAACGGACCACATCTTTATGCCGTCATAAAGTAGACGAGCAAACAACGAGGAGGCACTGTGACTGTCCCTCCCGCCTTTGAAGAGATCAGCCGCTATGAGCTGCCAAAGTGCTCACTATACCTACAAGATCTCTTGCCACTTAACTCAAACATTCTTTTACCTTTACCTGTTACGTAGTTGTTAAGTAGAAGAGAAGAAGATTAACGTTATAAATATGTTATGTTAAGCTTACCTTTCAAAATTTATCTGTAATGTCGTAAGAAAATTCCCAGTGAGGGCCGTGGGCGAACGAATCGCAGACGAAAATCGATATCTCGTGAAACTTAGCAAGATACCCTATTCAAAGCTTCGCAGAGTTTACGGCTGTTATAATACCTGTTATATTATCTATTTCAAGCCTTTGTGCACGCCTGTCCTATGTCACCCAGATCCTGAATTGTGGTCGACATGACACTATCTTTTACATGATATTGTTCCTATAAGGTTTTAAAAATATGTACTTAAAAATGTATACTACCTACTTAATGCTTGAATAAATTATTTGTTAAGTGAATTCGGCTTATAATTGACCAGTTTGAAAATAATAAGCAATGCATTCAATTAACCTCAAGATTATGTTTATATGTTTTTACAGTTTCAATATCCGACTGTTTCGTAATTAACCATTATTTAATTAAGGTTGCTGTAATTATAATGAATGTGGTCAATTAATCAATTTATAAAATAACAAGAGAACAAATAAAGTAGAGTGGTTTTTGAAATACCGACTGAAAATTCAAATTAATAAGTATTACAATTATTAAAATCTTCAAGTGTAATTCTATTGTAAAGTATTGTCTAATATTCTTAACTTTTTTTTTAAATCTGTGATCTAGGCAAAACTTACATGCCTAGCGAGCGGAGAAATTCGGTTTAGTCTTTAAAAGCGTCACTAATTTTACTTGTGTCAGTTACAAAGGTTTCCCTATATTACTGTGTAAAAACACTAAACATTTGTGACGCGTACACACAGAACTGAATAATGCTTCGTATCTTTGTGCAGTATTGTATTGTAAAACATAAAATAGGGTATCAGTTGATACGTCGCAACGTCGCGGCGCGTCCACTGGGGGAAATAGGTTGTGGAAATAGGCTATGAGTTAGAAATCTGTGACGACTTCGAAGTACGATGGCTTTCATAGCTTAACTTAGATAAAAATCATTCTATTTATAACATCTTGTGCAGCCTTTCAAGTTTATAAAGTTAAAATAAAAAATAGAGCACAAATGCGTACAATAAAATCGTCATATTTATTCGAGTTATTAGAGAACTTGGTACGGCTGACATAATAATATTAATTACCCAGTCTCATAACAAATGAAGAAATTCAAGTGTTGTTTGGTTTTTAAATTGTGTTTGCTAGGTGAACCGATAAATAAAGACTTTAGTAAATCTCACAGTTCAGTCACGCGATCAAAGAACTTCGGCTTTACCGTTAGTCGAATATTCATGCAATACAAAGGTCATGTTAGCGTGTTCACGGGTGCATCATAATATTTTCATGTGCTTTCCGCGCAATGTAAACATGCAGGCGCTCGATCAAGTGTTCGTCGGCCACCGACGTGGTGAAAGCCTGACGTTCGATTTATCTATTAAGCACCGGAAATACATGACCAACGTGACGGATGCTTCTGGATATCTCCATGTGAATTTTTAAAAATAGGAATGCAACTAGTTTTTTTGCGTTTACGAATTGAGTTTTAATCAATTTATCCGTACTATACGTTTATAATAGTAACGATGCGTTTTTGTGGTATGTACTTGACAAACTTAGTGCCCAAAAGTAATTTTAGGCCCCAAAACTAAATCGATTAATCCAAGTATTTCAATTTGGCTGGTTACTCTAAAATATTACTATTGTGACTTTTCGCTATTAATAAACAGTCGTCTTGGGTAGAGTCAAAGGAGATCTCTTGCGTGGGTCTCCAATTTTTGTCTTTGGTGTCTAAATTAACCTTACACGAAGGGTAAATAGAGGCTTTGTTCGCTTGCTTAGCTCGGTCACTTTAACCCCCGTTATTCCCATCTAACCTAATCTGTCCGTGTCAAAGTGCTTTAAAATTCTGAGCTCGCTTTGTCCACTATACTTCATGTAAAAACCATCGATTATTAAAAAATCTGCAATAACTAAAAAGAGATAAGTGTATTATTTTTGTGTACCAAATAATTACATTTTAATAAAATTGAGTATGCTTGAACATAATTATTACTTTACCATGAATGTAGTTCATTCATAAAATCTATCCGTAGACAGAATAAGATAAATAAAGATTGAATTAAAAAAAGTCATTATTTATTTTTAAAAGCGCTCATTAGCAATATTATATCAATTACATTTTAGAGGATGAAATACTATTGTCCCTTTTTATATACTGCAGGCAAACCTTGCATTCATCAAATTTATAATTTTTACGTTATATGACATAACGTTGTAAAAATTACAAATTTGATTGAATATCGTTGATTCAGCCTTTTTTATTATTTATTTTTGGTTATGCAATCGTAAATGAGAACGCCTTCACGTCTTTAGTTGACTCCGACATTTCCTTTTCAACTGCCTAAAGGTTGCGGGCTTGCGGACAGTGAGCAATGGGTAGCTCGCTGTCCGGCCGTCCGGTAATTGTCCGGACCAAGCCCAAGTCGTCGACGGCGCACGCTGTTCCCGCGCGCCTCAAGGAGTTGTCAGCAATAGCAGGGGCCCAGCCGGGTCGAAGCCTACTGGGGCCAGGGTTATCCGAAAGGGCGCTTGAGCCCCAGTATGAAGGCTTGAAGGAACGGGATGGGTTTTTTAGTCAGTAAGAGTCTGACACTATCTCCCACTCCACCCAAGAGCGGGGGTTGTCATTGGATGATTTTTCCCATCGAAAAAAAAAGAACTGCCTAAAGGTTGACCTCACCTAAAAAGCGCTAAACCAAACTCAAATGTCGAGCTTTTATATAAGGGTGACCTGAATCTGTGTTTATTTCGTGCATACATTTTCTATTCCAGCTATTCCAACTTGATGTTATTAATTTCAACATCATCAACTTTATGTATTCTGCAGGATCGTACTTTCCAAATATCATTCCATCTGGCAGTTTAGAGTTAGTTCCAACGTCAAAGTAATTACAAACTATAACAGTCGTTGAAAATTGTTTGCATACGTTTTTGTTTGCGCTCCTCGTGTTTCATTTTCGTGGAACAGGAACACCAGAATTCTCATGTAATGCGGGAAATATACAATTACAATCTGTTCGACGCATACGGTAATAATTGGAATCCAAATCCAATTGTTGTTTTGTAAATACTAATAAAAAAAAACGAAATACTTTTGGACTTGCGATTCGAAAATATTAGGAACATATTTATTCTTTCGTTAATCCCGAAAAACAAAGGAAAAGCGTATCTGAGGGATGTCTGAATTTATTTGGAAAAAACCTACAATGCTAGATAGATTTTTATTCATAAAATAGCAGAGCGCTCCCTCACGCCTCCCAACCTCCCGCTACGGAGACATACTGTATAACTGACGATCCGATGTTATACACTCGGTCTTATGCCCTATAACTGATTCATCAATATTGTAGACTGGGCCTTATGTATAACGACTATTGCTGAATGATTCGGTTGTGTCAAAGTAGAATACATTGCAGTGTTCATGTTCAAACGAACCATGTCATATTTGACTAAGCGCCTGCTTTTGATGCATCTCGCTTCATGCGACATGGTTTAATTCATTGTCCCTCAACTTAACCCAATATTTCTGGTGTCCTGAAATACAGGCCGCGTGGGACCTGTATTTCTAGTTTAGGCACCAGTCTCCAACAGTATGCTTACTGTATCTACTTTTACCCTAAAAACTGTAATTATTGTGTATTGTGGCGAGAAAATAACTCATTGTTATTATTTCCTTTACTCATTTTTGATACATATTTAAATAGATTTTTTAACAAAATAATGTTAAAAAAAAAACATTTACAAAACATGTTATTCGCTGGTGTCGGGAGCAGGGTCCTAGCTACCGGTGGTTAGGCTTCCAGAGACAGGAACCTCTTCATAATGCGAGCCGTATCGAGGAGTACTGCCTTCTGTATGAATATTATAATATGTCGCTCTAACGTATGACTGCTTAGTTATTGACTTCAAAGTTATATTCCAACATTTACGTGGAAGCGAGTACTATTAGTTCAGATACTAATGTAGGTAGTTACCTTTGAAAAGGTCGTGTAGTGCTCTTCAATGTTGTGCTAGTTGGTTTTGATTTTCATCATAAATTCTACTGTGAATTTCTAAGTCTTACAAACTCTCGCTGGTTTGAAAATAAATAATGGCACTGATATATATGTCAACTACTACGTAGTTGTCTGGCATTTTTGCTGAACTGGGCCTATTTGGTGCAGGCACACATTGTTGTCTCTTTTTTTAACACGCTTTTATTAGCTACACCTGTATGTTTGCTTGTAACCAAATGCGGTGAGCTCGATTTTGCCCAACTTTGGGTGATCGGATTTTATTTAAACTTTGCACACCCATCAAAGACCGATGACAATCCAATAATGCGATTAAAATATCCGATTATCCTGATAAGATTCGCCAGGATTCATCAATTTCTCTAAATCAATTCCTGCTTCTTGACTTGCACACATGACGTAATATTTATCCCTGTATTATTTTTACGTATAATCATTAGTTTCTACATGTTGTTACTACATTGTGTGTATCTACGAGTGCGTATGTCAAATAAAATAGTTTTTTTTTCGTCTTTCTTTCTAAGTCAGCACAACTGCACTAGTTTTCTTGAAAGCTAGGAGAATCTTAATTTTTTATTCATCTTTTGAATATGAAATAACTCGTTGTATCAATAATACTAATGTCATTAATACTTAGTTGAGAATTGCTTTAAGCAGGTTACACTAGTCGATATTATTTAAAAAATACTTTCGGGGCGTATTACATATTAAAACATGATATCGTTCTGTACTATTATTTAATTTATCTGTATGGAAATTAAAAGTTATGAACCAACAAAGTTTCGTTTTTCTTGACAATTTTAACGCAACTTTGAATGTAATAAAATAACAAAAATCATGCAAAATCTCAAAAACAAAGTCGGTACCGGCAAAGCTCAATTACCGATGAATTCTATAAAAATATTTGTAATTGATTTATGCAGTGGTTTTTTCATTAAACTCGATTTTCCGAAGCACTAATCTTATCCTGCACCGGGTTCCTGTACCGGATTCGTGCGGAAGTGACGCCCGGGTGTCGCCACTGTTCTGAACGCCCGGAGGACACGGTGAAGCACACAGTGGAGAAGTACCCCACTAGGGCAGAGCATCGCCGTACCTTCGTGGGGGCGATCGGCGGCGGCGATCTCGCGCCGGGCCTTGGTACAGGCCATGGTCCGGAGCGAGGAGGAGTGGGAGGCGGCCGCCTTCTTCTGCGAAGCAGCAAGAAAGAATGGGGTGGGTTTTGTAGTCAGTAAGAGTCTGACACTATCTCCCGCTCCGCCCAAGGGCGGGGGATGTCATTGGGATGATTTTTTCCCACTAAAAAAAAAGCACTAATCCTATTTTTTTACGCACCGTCTAATGTGGTTTCAGTTCAGAAAGGTGTTTGTGTGCGTGCAAATTAAATGTTGTGAATACTGCTCATCACTGATACTATCGCTGTCGGACACGATCTCAGATTCTGATGAGAGAGTACAAGTTTTCGCCTCGCCTATCAGTGGACTCGAGCTCGCGACTAGTTCAGCCTTAATACGCCACTCTGCTGTGGGCCCCTACGGTTGCTGACAACTCCTTGGGGCGCGCGTGGAACACGCGCCGTCGATGACTTGGGCTCGGTCCGGACGGTTGCCGGACGGTCGGACGGCAAACTTACCATTTCTCGTCAACAGTCGCTTGTCCCCTTGAATTGGCCATTTCATGAAGTGGCTGGCCATCACTCGAAATGGCCGACTATATCATGAAATGGAAAATTCAACGATAAATGTAGTTACGAAATATTTATATCTTCTTTTGTTATAAGTTTGATAGTAAAAGTCATACTACGAGTATTAGACAAAGGTTTTACAATTAATAATAAATACTATTTTTTGCATGACAATGTAGACCATTACGCTTCTGACATTTGTTTTTTGTACTTTTTGATACTTTGTTGATAGAAAAGAAGAAAATCTATTATGTATTATATAAACAGATTTTAAATTAAATTTAAAACGCATAAAAAGTGTAGTCACCCTCGTAACTCAGCAGACACAAAGATTGAAAAGCAATCGGGACTTTACTGGCTACAATTTTTATCTCTCTCAATGTTTCTATAAGTTCCGAGAGACGACACTGTGCTTTTTATTTCTCTATTTTCTCGTCAATTTCCATCTCGGAAGCAGTAATAAAATGAAAAAGAATCCGTAAAGCCTTTATTAATTTTAATCTAGGTTTTATGGAGCTACGATTTTAATATTTCCATTGAGTCTCCATGGACGGATTTAGTTATGAATTTTCTTTAAAAAAAAATTCTCATCTCACTGTAGGAATTAACTACTTCTGTATCGTGGGTACCTGTAAAGCTACATAGGTACATAAAAAGTCTCAATCAAACTGATTTGTACGGGTTTTTATTTTAATCTTTAAACAATACAGAGCAGGTACGGTCGAGCTTTCTCTTTACATAGATGTAGAGCTCTCATTTGTTAAACGACTTATATTTACCTATAGTTGCAGATGATATTTGTCCAGTGAGCTCAAAGCACCTAAATCGCTTTCGGTATTAGCCGTGATCAAGTTTTGCACAATATCGTGTTGTTGGCTCAGTAACTTGATCTGCGAATATGGAGCTGCAAGTGAACCGGTTGTGTATCCACCTACGGCATGCTTGCAGCGTTAATATAAACCTAAAACTTAACATAAATATATGTAAGTATTTAAGTCGCAAATTTTAGAATAAGTGTCTAAGTTTTGACTAGAAATAGCATAGCATGGCATAGTCGCCCTTATAATCCCACTTTTGGGACTCAGGCCTCTTTAGGACAGAGAATGGGCCGTAATCCACCACGCGGGCCTAGTGCGGGTTGGTGGATGCCACATGTCTTCGAATTTTTGGTTCTAGGACATGCCAGTTTCCTTCACCGTTTTGAGTGCAGTGGTGATGAAATAAATTACACAAAGTAATGCGCCTGACTGGATTTGAACCCGCGACCTACAACTCGTAAGTCGGGGTTGTTACCACTCGGCCACCACTGCTCAACTAGAAATACAAAATTATAATACAACGGTGGTTGTTGAAAATCGGCACCGTTGATTGCTGGATTTGACCAGCGTCACGGTATATGCTTGCTTAGATGCAACGCACATCTTGGATTTATATATTGTTTATGTTAAAATTATGTTCCTGCTTCTATTATTGTTTATTTTGTTATGATGTCACTGCCAGTGGGTTTCGTAACGGAAATGCAATAGACAACATAGATGTGTCCTGTTTTGACTATGGTGTAACAGGAGTCACATTCTGTACAAGTGCGACCGGGCGATTGAGCCGAGATATCGTGTCCGTGAGCGGTGTCTATGATTGCGTTGCTCAAGCGCGCTTTGTATGTAGATTGTACTTCTGTACGTATCTATTTTGTGCATTAATGCCCCGTCCACACATGGCCCGACAGTGAAACAGGTAATTTGTTTGTTTTAGTAAATGAGAAGTGATATTTTGTAATTCTTCTTAGCGTGTCGATGGCAAAACTAATTAAATTCCACTAATATAATTCTATTGTTATTTATAATGCCTCTATTTCGGCAGAACAACCATGTTTTCATTCTTTTCTGCCGTTTCTTCCTATTATAGTATTTTTTTTCGCAAAAAAGCGTGTTTGGAGGTATGTGGAACAGAGTGTAAAGTCCCGCAAACCTTCTTTGAAAAGGGAGGATTCACCGACCAGACGGATGTTATGTCTGGTGGGCAACTGCCTGATAGATGATTTCGGGCTGTTCTATATGTTGTGTCACAGCTAAGAAGAAAATTTGAATCTATCGAAGAGGAAGGAGGCTACGGACTGGAATTCCCTGTCGGAGTCTGTTGCCTGATACCTGAGGTTGTCTCAACATGGTCACCATCATTGGAGGCTTCCCCCAAGTGTCGCCATAACGACCTTTCCTGTGCGTTACACATCCAATAGATTCCCGCGATCCTCACCAGGTCATCGCTCCACCTTTGTATGAAGCCTTCCAACGGTGCGTCTTTAAACCTTTCGTCCCCATCGACCATCTATTCTACGAGCAATGTGCCCTGCTCACTGCCACTTACCTAAGTCTGACGATTCTTCAGGCTATACAAGGTGTCGTTTTGAAGCTGCAAAATATTTCAGGAGATAATTATGTTAGTGATTCTCGACCCGAATCAATAATAAAATAAGTAGGTAATTTTTTTTTTTTTATAACCGCGCTTTTTTTCACACACACAAACACGGAACAATAAAGGGCGTTTTCACACACACTAACTCGCAACGATAGTTTCATAAATAATGTATCATCCAATCATCATCCCGCACGCCACACCCTAGCCACGCCCCCGCGGCCATCGATCAATCGATTTAGTTTAGTGTAATTAAAAAATTAAATAACAAGTATTACTGATTATTGACCAGGTATCGTTTTTTTAAATGATTATTTATGAGTTTTATTACAACCTCCTGAAATATTGTGCAGTTTTAAAACTGCACCTTGTATCAGTAACCTTGGTTGTCCTGCGGATATCTTCATTTCAACTACAGCCTAGGGATACTTAAGTCAAAAGTGAATAAATAGGTCATTTCGTTGATAGTGGTCTATCAATAATAATAAAAAAAAAACATTGAGATACCAAGCTGCTGATTTTCTCTAAATTCCACAATAATACCATAAAGTTGGCTGTAAATAGGTAGGTATTAGATACTGCTATAAACCAGACAATACGCAGGGTTTTAGGAAATGCTTTCTACCCATTTTCTCAGTATAAAGTACTACCGGAATCTAAATGGAAAATTTATCGATTCGCCCGCAATTCCACTAGACTTTCGGATCAAAGACAGACCTACGTAATTTATATTCCATAACACGTTTTATCCTGGAAGTTCTTCTCGTGTCGAAAATGAATGGCAATTCGAACGAAATTAATGTTCATTTAGTCTTGTCCTTGTTGTGACGTTTGTCCGACAGATAAATGTATGTGGGCGTGTGCCCGAAAATTCTCCCGCCAATTAGTCCTGTTTAGCTTACAAAAATTATTTTTGTCATTTGGTTTTGAAGTTTATGTTTGTTTTTTAAGTGAAAACTTCTATAAGCGAGCTGAGCACTTTATTTTGTATTTAATGGAAATGAGCCGTCCATCTCGGCTCTGGAATGCTCGGTCGGGTAAGACCGGCCGGCTCAAGCCGACCTTACCCGAATTATTATAATTTTATATTTTTAACGGTATTATAAAATGGTCACCCATCGACAGACCGACTTTGGCAAATATTGCTTAACCTTGTGAATCGACCCTTGTGGCTGATACTATTTTCTTACTAAGCTGAGGACAAATCTATCTATAAATATATACTATAATAATATTATAGAACTCATGTTTGTCTGGTTGGACGCACTACTCAGGAGCTACTGTAACATCACGCTACGATTAATAGAAGCGGAGCAGTAACCAAAAAGCTGTTGGAACCACAGGGGACAGCTAGTAAAAGTATAAAAAAAAGAAAGGTTGGGTCGATTTCAAACAATTTATTGCGATAAAGGCAGGAGATCTATAGGCCTTCGTCTCATTTGACGGTAAGCCTCATCTAGAAGCTACCAACTACACAGGTATGTACTTCTAAGGGACAGTTTTTGGTTGTGAAAACGTCTTTAAAATTGTAATACCATCCAATATTTAATTACACCTCTATAGAATAAAAAAACTTTTCAAAAACAAATTAAACCGACTTCAATGTAAAAAAAAAACACTGAAAAGTACAAAATAAATTTAATTTCGGAAGTCGGTGATCTATTATAGAAAATAATAGATAGTTTTGTCTCTTCGTTATTTAACACCGAATTCCGAAATTGAAGTTATTTAAAAGAAATTTGTTAAAACTGAGCAAAGAATTCGGTACGCTAAGTGAGGTTGTAGCAGTAGCGCGTGGTGGAGGGGAAGCGCCGTCATTTTGATGTAATTTTGCTGCGTTCCGAAATTTCGATTTTGTTTATCTTTCTAATTCTAAAAAGCTGACACACACACGGTGTGTCCCTGATACAGCCGTGTTCCATTTTTTTTCTTTTACTCATCGCGTTTTACTAGTATATCACCTGTTCCTCTACCATGAGTTTAAAGCAATAGTATTTTGTTTTCGGAGGGTAAAAATCATCCAAATGACATCCCCCGCCCTTGGGCGGAGCGGGAGATAGTGTCAGACTCTTACTGACTAAAAAACCCACCCCATTCCTTCTTGCCTTTCATACCGGGCCGAGCCTCCCCTTCAGAACTAGACCTTGGCCCCAGTAGGCCTCGACCCAGCTGGGCCCCTGCCTTTGCTGACAACTCCTTATGGCACGCGGTAACAATGCGCGCCGTCGACGACTTGGGCTCGGTCCGGACAGTTACCGGACGGTCGGACAGCGAGCTACCCATTACTCGCCGTCCGCAAGCCCGCACCTACGGAAAGCAAAAGTATTTGTCTATACTCGATACCGACTACATAATTTTATTGTATGGCGAATTTTACAGCGCCTCTAGCGGTCACTTCCGGAACCAAAATCGGTACTATGAGTTTTCAAGTATGTAAATACCTATCGAACAGAAACTCTGATGGTAAACTATGATGTGTTGCTTGCCTAGAATAAACCTATTCCCATTTTACTCGTTCCCATTTTTCGTATAAAATTCACATATTTAACGTACCCGGTTTTATATCCCCCGCCGAGGTTAAACGAAGAAAGGCCAGTGACGCCGGTATTGCGGTGTCATCATACGATCGGTCACTTAGTCATAGCGGTGTGTCGCAGGTCGAAGGGTATCACTAGTCTAGTCATTATCATTAAATTAGTTTAGTATTCGCGTTATAGTGTGCTTGCTATTCGACAGCAATTTAACTTTTTTTAGTTGCGTATATGACTGCTCCCGTTCTGGATGGACCGACAGTGACTGACTAAAACCCATCTGTGTTTCTTTAGGGCTTTGTTGTCCAGGGCCACGGGAACTCTTTCGAGAAATACCACAGCCCAAGCAGGTATCGACCCTAAAGGGCCCCGACAATCTTGCTGACATCTCTTTGAGGTGCGCGTAGAACACAGCGCACTGTCGATGCGAGCGTGGTCCTTTTCAGACGGCGAGCTACTCAGTGCTCATTTTTTTAATTTCAGTTTTATTTACATATCACTAGTCTGTTTAGTCTTATTATTTTTTGTTCATACCATCAGTTTTCCTAATATCCTTGTAGAACTTCATGGATATTTTACTTGCACTTCTCTTGCTATTCTCTGTACATTAATTCTTACTTTTTACTTTAGAAAATGGCTTACAAATATGTAGTATTCATCGGCGATGTTACTTTCTTATTGATAACAACTGGTTTAACTTGCGTCACTTTTCTGCTGCTATCATTCTATTTATTACCGAGCAATTATCCTATTTATTTACTCTAGAATAACACGGTGGTTGCTATGAGTGCGACTCGGTACTCAACGTTTTGATTGCCTGTATTGATTATCCTTATTGTCACAATTAGAGGGCACGGCAGTGCTCCACCAAGGCGAGCAAAAATGTGGCACGGCCGTACCATCCTTTTCTCGACATAGTTCATGCCATTTACAATCCCCTATAACTTCGTTGTGTATAAAACTAGAAGACTGAATTGAGATTGACTTGTCAATCGCATGTATGTCACAAGTAATGCGTATTATATTAAATTTGATTGTTTAGTCCGATTGCCAAGTCAATCTAGTAGACTTAGTATTACATTGATCTCACATTTTTAGGGTTCCGTAGCCAAATGGCAAAAAACGGAACCCTTATAGATTCGTCATGTCTGTCTGTCTGTCTGTCTGTCTGTCTGTCTGTCTGTCTGTCTGTCTGTCCGTCCGTATGTCACAGCCACTTTTTTCCGAAACTATAAGAGCTATACTGTTGAAACTTAGTAAATAGATGTATTCTGTGAACCGCATTAACATTTTCACACAAAAATAGAAAAAAAGCAATAAATTTTGGGGGTCCCCATACTTAGAACTGAAACTCAAAAATTTTTTTTTCATCAAACCCAAGCGTGTGGGGTATCTATGAATAGGTCTTCAAAAATGATACTGAGGTTTCTAATGTCATTTTTTTCTAAACTGAATAGTTTGTGCGAGAGACACTTCCAAAGTGGTAAAATGTGTGTCCCCCCCCCCTCTAACTTCTAAAATAAGGGAATGATAAAACTAAAAAAAATATATGATGTACATTACTATAAAAACTGCCAACGAAAATTGGTTTGAACGAAATCTAGTAAGCAGTTTTTTTTTAATGCGTCATAAATCGAAAAAAATACACTATTATTAAAACATCGATCAAAGTTACAACACATTACAAAAACTATTATATTATGTTACTTGCTGCTACGGAACCCTTCATGGGCGAGTCCAACTCGCACTTGGCCGGTTTTTTTACGGTTGAAGAACTGAGGTTGCGAGCCTTGGTTTTTTTACAAGTTATGTTTTGGTAGCATTTAGTAGTTTTTAGATTATCTATTGTAAGACACCAGCATCCTTCCAGCAAAGCAAAGGAAATAAAATAATATAGATATAGGTAGGTACGTTTTATAATAAGTTTCGATCTACATACCCTAGAACTTTTGAATTCGATAAACATTTCGTTGTTAAAATTAGCTTGATGATCTTTCAATAATAGGGTGAGGATAATGTGGCGTAAAACCAGTCTTCAGTTTATTATTATTACTTCTTTAATGATATAAACTAATGCTTGACTGTGTTCTCACCTGATGGTCAGCAGTGATGTACCTAATCGTTGATGTTGAATCGCAATAGTTTATTACGAACATCTTCACTTTGAAGACAGCTAAATCATAATCGGACGGGGAGACCACTTTAAGTAATAATTGATAATAATAATATAATCAAATTTGTTTTAAATTTCTGTTTTACAATATTAGTGTTATTGTGATAAACCTAAAAATAACCTTTCAAATACTCGCGAATAATAATGATACCCTATACACGATTATGTAGGTATTGACATTGAAATCTGTCCGAGGTTATTGGCTCCAACCCGTCTTATTATGAAGATATGGCGGCACGTGCGACCCTGCAAAATCAGAATTTGAATGAAATGTGAAATTGTAAATCTAGTAGGTACATATTTCGTATTAGTGTACCCGCCGTCGTATGCTGATCAATAGATAAAATATCTGTGTTGTTTGGTGCATTAATTGATCTCTCCCGGTTCGGGGTCGCATTGTGTACCTACCCTTCACGTTAATTCTCGCGGACTAGATTGATCACTGGCTGTTTGTGAGTCTCCCCTCCGGGTTTCTACTCACAATTACCTAATCTGGAGCCGCGATTTATTTTTGTGTCGCGCTAATTGGGTAGTTTTTTAATTCATTGTCCGATATTACCCCACTGCTGGGCAAAGATCTGCTCCATTTTTCATGCTGTGTTGCCCTCTCCGACCAATCCGTTGTAAACGCTTCTATATAAGCAGTTAAAAAGTTATCTCTCTATCCTATAATTTTTAAAGTTGTAGAGTTCACCGCTTTTTCCGCGAAGATCTCGGAACTACTGTGGGGTAGTTTCAACATTTTTAAAACTTTGAAGTTGGACGTAGAGTTAAGAACTTTAGAAGTGAATAGTAGTGTACCTAGTCGTCGTAAAGATATCGTCAAGATTTTTTGGTGATTGGAGTCGTGTAAGGAGCAGCGTAAATCGATATTCAAAGTAGGTTGGTTAGCAATGTGGTGTGGAGGTCGCAGGCTATGCGTGCCTATGATCGATGGTGTTGCGTGCGCTGAGCGGCGTGAGGTCGCGGGCCCGCGCTCGCAGCTCGCGCGGCGCTCCGTGCGACCCTTATCCAGCACCGCGGCACCGGTAGAGCGCCGTGACGTGGCTTCTCTTTGTTCCACGCCGCCCGGCGCCGCCACCATTGCCTCCACCGCCTCCGACGCTTCGTATTGCGATGCCGCGCCTACCTCTCATTGCGCATGCTCAGCGCGATTCTCCTGCGTCCCCACTACGTCATGATTTAAAATGATATGCGGTGCAAAGTAGCGTACATTCTATCTGTACGTCGTCACAGTTAGGATTGTGGCCGATACGAGCGTTCCAATAGTTAAGGCAGCGCCCACCGTGCCGTCGTCGTGCTGTAGCCGCTCTGGTCCCGCCGTGGCTAGTTGGGAGCTGGGAAGGGAGCGCGCGGCAGACCCGGTATCGATCTGAGCGTTCCGTGTGCCCGCTCGTGCACGACGCGACGTTCTCTCGGGATATTCGCCCAGTGGTCGCCGTCGGCGCCGGCCTTGCTGCACTGTTTACGCGCACTGTATATTTATTTCATCCGCGCGATCATGCTCACCGGAGCTAATTGATAACGCGACACACGCATCCGTGAGCGTATCTCCGAGCCGCAGCGGCCTCCGTAGACGTACTTGATCAAACCCCGAACTGAGAAACTTTTGGTAAGTCGACTTTTAAGCGTTCAACGTGCCTGAACTTTATTATTATTGCATTTTATTTTTTAGCGGTCGGAGCGAATGTTTAATTTTTTTTTGAATAGACGTTCTGTTCGATAGGCTTTTTTTATTGCTGTTTTATTCAATTTTATAATTTTCGTGATTCTGTGCCATGGTTCTACGGCATATAATCTGTTTAGAGAGTGTTCAAATATTTCTATTGAGTGTTTTAGCCGGCCATCTGGTTTATATTCTAAAGTTAGATTGTAAAATCGTAAACCACAGGGAATCATCGGTACATAGGTATTTAACAGAGTGAGCGGTTTGTTGAACGCTCTCCCAAATCGTGCTGAACAAATTCGATCCGGTTTTGTATAAATAATCCTATTTGTATTAAAGGCATTTACCATGAAAAAAACCAGAAATGTTGCGTTAAAAATACATTCAGAAAATATTTGAAAGGGCTTTATACACGTGAGGTATTTCTTATTCATACTGCGCATGTCTTTCAAGTTTATTTGTCATACATCTGTACAATGGAATTCCTAAAATCGGTAATAAGACGTGGTTTTCTCGGTGTCTCTGTAATAGGACGTGGTTTTGTCTATCAATGGAAAGTATATTTACAATCTAAATTAAAGCAGAATCTTCTTAGAATCGAACCGTACATATTGAATGACTCACCAGTGAAATGGAATGCCTTCCTATACTGATGTCCCTTAAGAGTACCTACACGAAACCCCTTTACCCGCAGAGGTTGTTTAGCGACATTGTTACAGCGAGGGCGAGAAAGTAGAAAATACTATGTTTACTTTGGTTAAATGGTACCTAAATCCTTTGAATGTAAACCTTGACGTTATACTGGTTTTAACGTTGTCATGTCATTATTATTGATAGTACCTACATATATTGTAACTATGTTTCTATTCTAAGTTCATAGTGTCTCCGTGACGTCCCAATTATCACTTCTCCACTCGTACCTTTCAGTACCTATTTGCAAATTACAAATGTTTTAATAACCCTGTAGTCACCATCACAATCTGTTCACCGCTGCGCATGCGTCATTATTGCTATAAAAACGGCGACAAAAACTGTCTCGCTACTGCATATTGACAGGATTTTCTATACTAAAATGTTCTTAGAAAATTGCGTGGACTACATTTCTATGGAAATAAAGCCGTTGGGTTGTGTAATGGTATCTTTTAACGAAAGGTAGAGGATCGGGTTCGGAACCCGCAGTGTAATAGAATGTTACACTATTTTTAGATAGCTTTCAATGTAAGGTACAGTAAATAAACTTATTATCATATTTTTATGAATAGTTTTCATTGAATATAGAACTTAGTCGAGTATTCGAAAACGACACTTAGGTTTTAAAAGTTATTCTAGCGATCTACAATACAGAAGAAAGAAAATAGCATTCGTAAATAAACAGCATCATGGTTTAGGTCCGGTTTAAATAAAAAAAAAACAAGTAGGTACTAGTAAAACAGGGTGATGTTGATTGATTTTAAGTTTCAAATGAATGTCCCGCAAGCAATTCTAACGATAAAAATGTAAAAAAAACAATACATGAATTCGTTTTTGCAACAAAAAATATAAAATTGCAGATAAATTATTATATTAGAAAAAATATAAGTAATGTCTACTTATCAAAGTAATATTGATAATGGGGCTATTTTGATTATCCCCTCTTTTTTAATTTAAGAAAATATATCCTAATAACAAAGATCAATAAAGAGCATTTTTTTTAAAACTATCAATTAGATAATACTGTGTTTTTAATATTTTGTGGTTACTTTGATTCAAGGGGTGAATTTAATGATGGGTATTATAGTTGTAACAAACGAGATAAACCAAATATGTTTTATTAGAAAATAAGGTACCAGTAGCTTAACATTAATATATACAGCACGCATAGCTTTCGATGAATCGGATTTATAAAATCAAAAAGTCGAAATCATTTAACATGTTATCAAAGTCGCAAACATATATACATACATTAGCCTGTCAAAATCATAACCCTCTTTTGGCTTTGCCGTAGTCGGGTATAAAAGTTTAGGTAGAGTATGATAGCTCTTGAGTTAAGGTTACTTGAGAGACTATGATAGACTGCTTCTTCCATAGTTCCTGTGTAATTTTTATAATGGTACCTTCAGTCTGGAGGAACTGTTAGGCAAATAAAATAAAAGCAAAGGATGAAGTTAAATTGATAATATATATTACCCCTACAAGATTGGGAGCTACAACCATGACACTGAAATTGAGAACCATCAAAGTCACCTCGTATATTCTATCAACGTAGCCCCGATTAAATTAAAGTGTACATGTTTAGAACAAAATGGCGACCGTTACCAAAAATTTAAACACGCATTAAATCCTAAAGAAACGTATTTTTTTAAACAGTGAAACACTCCAAACAAAACAGTTATTCAGAAAAAAATTGAAGTTATTCAGAAAGAAAAATTTATACCTTTTGAACACAAAACTTTAAAAAATAATTTTATTTTGTTCTGACAACAACTACTTGTTGATGTTTCGGTTCATCATCATCATCATCAGCCTTTTTAATGTTCCCACTGCTGGGACACAGGCTAAAATTTCTAAAATATTTCTCTTCCATCTTCGGTCTTTAGTTTCGTGTGCTGGCGTTGCCCAATAGACAGATCCCTTGCATGGAACCTTGGATGGAACCCTTATTTTGCTCAATTGCGTCTTTAATCTTTCCGGTATTAAAATGACGTAGATCGCGTTACAAGTACATAGAGATCCGTCGAAAAATTCGGTTTGAACTTTGGTCGATGTTGACCTTTATAATTTTGGATTAGTTTAATCTAGTTCTGATGAATGGTCCCAGTTGGGAATTCAGTATTTCTGGTAGACTTGATTAGTTTTAATCTGGTACAGATCACGGTCAACTCTATCTGAGAATCTTACAAATTCATAGTACCTAAAGAGAAATTGCGGGACCTTCTTGCAGCGATATAATATTGGGTACACACATAGGTACCTACGTACCAACAAACAAGAAATGGTGTATATAGATCAGTGCATATTTGCTAGTACCTAGGTAACACGTAGGTACTATACTCAGTACTGTTGTGCAACTGCTGTTTCCCATGAACATAAAAAAAACAGGTCTCTGCAACAATTACGCAACTGTCGTACACTTTATCCTCCTTGAAGTTTCAACTAATTTACTACTATTTTTATAGTGAAATTATAAATTTACTAAAACTATTAAAATTATGCCTAGTAGTGTATGACCGTCAGTCAATCTATCCAAGAGGTATCATGTTGCCCAGTAATTGGGTTGTGGAGATCTGAGAGACAGTCGCTCCATGTAAAACGAGTATTTAACCGCATCCGGTTAGACTGGAAGCCGACCCTATGTTGTTTAGGAAATGGCTAGCGTGGTCATTGTATGATTAACATTCGTTAATGAGAAGAGTTTCAGCTTTTCTGAGTGCCTAGTGTGAGCTTGTTTTACATTAACGCGATCGACACGTTTATGACGTTCGGCGCTTCGATTGGCCCGCTCCGAGATCTTAACCAATCAGAGAGCCAAACGCGCTAAACGTTTCGATCGCGTTAACGTAAAAACAAATCGCACTCAGCGCACTGATTACATTTTCCGCAGCATGACTTTCAGTGTTTAGCATGAAGCAGGCTATCGGATGTTAAAACCGATGTGGAGTGACGACAATGGATAAAGAGAGTAAAAGTTGTTTGAAAGTGGCACCAGTGACTAAAAAATTCATAGGAAATAGTTTGTCTTAGTAAGGTCATGTGTAGAGGAGGGATGAAACGCTTATTACTGAACTAAGCGTTTACTAAAGGATGGATTATGTGATGAGTGATATGAAAGAAAAGAGAGTTAGTGATAGCGTGATGGGTGACAGGGCAGAATGGAAGAAAAAAAACGCGCTGCTGCGCCGAACCCGAGTAACAAAGAAAAAGGGCAGGTGGATGATGATACGTACAAGAGTAGGTATGTTTAAAAGTGGCATTGGTAATTGGCAAGTTGTTTGGAAATCGTTTGTCAAGACATGAGCATGGGACGTGGAGGAATCAGGAAAATGTGGTTAAGATAGCTTTATGAATGTTTATATGAGAAAGGGAAGATTTATAAACAATTGTTGTAACTACTTTGGAATAAGAAAAGATGTTGCACCGACCATAAGTAAGTGCAGATTATGACAAGATAATGATAACTATAAGGATGTGGATATGTCTTTGACTTAATGCGCCCTGGCAGTTGGGAGTGTCATGCTATTGGCGGCGCATGTGCTAGATCATTCAGTTCCCTGCAGAATGGTAGAGCTGAAATGTGCTAGTGTAAGAGTCATGTTTGTGAATGGAATCGTTTTTAGGGTTCCGTATCGACTTGAGTGACAAAAGTTCCTGTAAATAGTTTATTCGAAATAAATGCTTTGAGTTTTTTGCCTTTCCAGATACCCGCAAATATGTTAAAAAGGGTAATTTTGTCGAATATATAGAATCTACATTAATTACATCTAAGTACCTCAGAAACCACGCATTAGTATTACAAAGGTTTCCCTACCTGAGGGTATCGAGCTGTTCAGTACATTCGCTGTTCATTAGCACAATTAATAATGCAATGTATTTGTATTACGCGTGACGTAGTTAAGGTACCTACTTGCTAATGCCGCGCTGATGTATGTAACAATAATTAACTTTGTTACATAGCCTGACGTTGAGGGCGTTTGTTAAATTTCTTTAATTAAAGGTTATACTAACGGCACTACCGCAAAGTAAAATTACAAGAAAAACGTTTGACCTTTCAGAAAAATAATAAAGTAACTTCATTTACAAGTTAAATCTTACTTATTCATGTCAACATCAAGTTTTTGTGATATAATATTAGTTTTTGCACTGTTCCTGAGGGTCATTTAGGTAAATACGAAGTCCTTAAGCAGTTTCATGTTTTTAGAAGATGTGTCATCCTGACTTTATTAAATACCACTTAACATTGAAAGGGATAAACAAAACCTTTCCTATTTGGGTTTATAATATCTGTGTGGAATCATTGTAGACTAGCTTTGGACCGCAGCTTCTCCCGCGTACAGAAAACAGCCTATGTCACTCAGAAATGAAGCAGCTTTCTATCGGTGAAAAAATTTTCGCAATCGGACCAGTACTTTCAGAGATTATCTCCTACAAAAAAAAAAAAAAAAAACAAACAACCTCTTTATTATATTAGTGTAGATTAAGCTTTTTTCCACGGCTTCGTCTACGTAAATGTTGGTTATAGCAGACGGGAAGCAGATAAAAAGTAGTCTGTCCTTCCTTGGAGTTCAATCTTACTACATACTTTTTTTAAATTGGTTCAGTAGTTTAACCGTGAAAGCGAAAGAGACAGACAGAGTTACTTTCCCATTTATAATATTAGTGTGTATTCCAGCAGCTTCTACTATAACTAATGAATAATAAACGATAAGGGTAGATATCTTGAAGAGTTTTTCCATCAGACGGACCTAACTCCAGCAATTGACCTAAGGCTGCAATTGGCTGATGGTGACTCCAAGATCGTCCTTGTTCCAAACACAATCTTTTTTATCTAATCTCTACAAACGAACAACACAGATAACAGATAGAGAATATCAGAATAATTAGTAGTAGGTTTGAACTTGAAGAAAATCGTGCGCATTTCAAACCTGTTACTAAACACGTTTACTGTTTTTATAAAAACCTAGTTTTGTTTGCATTCGCTTATTTTGGGACTAATTGTTTTTATCATCCTCTAGTGGAGGTGATAATTCCTCCGCCAATCATCCTCTAGTCTAGGGAGAAGTGGCGAAAAATGGAGCATTTCTTTTTGTATTGCCATAGTAGGTAAGTAGGTACGTACGTTATTTATTTTAATTTTGAAATTGTTTCTCTAGAAAATGTAGTACTTGGTTGTAACCATCCGGTTTTTATCACTCAGCGTGTCTCCTTACTGGAAAATTCAATTATGTCGCCTTTGCTGATGCTATTTAAAAAATATTTC
The DNA here is from genome assembly GCA_910589285.2 of Mythimna ferrago. Classification (NCBI taxonomy): domain Eukaryota; kingdom Metazoa; phylum Arthropoda; class Insecta; order Lepidoptera; family Noctuidae; genus Mythimna; species Mythimna ferrago. The sequence goes on along the minus strand of OU342673.1, from coordinate 10,453,366 downwards.
GTATTTAAATTCGTCATCATCATCATCAACATTTCAGCCGAAAGTCGTCCACTGTTAGACATAGGCCTCCACCAAGCGTCACCATAACAACCGGTCCTGTGCGTCTCGCTTCCGTCGGATTCCCGCGACCCTCACCAGGTCATCGGTCCACCTTGTGGGAGGCCTTCAAACTGTGCGTCTTCCGGTACGTGGTCGCCACTCCAGAACCATCGGCCATCTGTTCTGCAATATGCCCTGCCCATCGCCACTTAAGTTTGGCGATTCTTCGAGCTATGTCGGTAACCTTGGTTCTCCTGTGGATATCTTCATTTCTGATGTGATGTCTTCATTTTTATTTAAATTATGTGAATATAATAGAATAGATGATGAATAAGAAAACAAACAACGAGACTATATTGATGATTCTCACCTTTGTTCTCAACCAGAATCAGATTTTTTCTTTATTTATTTTATGAATTGTCCGTCAACATAGAATTTATAAATACCAATAGGTATATACATACGTATTGGCATTTATGAATCCTGTAGTTATTAGCAAATACAAATACACGTGGCCGTACCATACACTTATAGATAACAAAGTTATCTCAATAGGTGATGTTTTCCATTCATATTTGCAATGAAGGTTTGCAGCTCAATATATATTGAGTAATTTTAAGTCCAAAGAAATCCAATATCCTCTTACACGTTAGAATCTAACATAAGACCTCAAAGCAAAGCCAACACCCTTCAGTTCAAGAATGAGTAAGGACGCTATGTCAAAATAGAAAATTGGAAGCCATTATTGCCACTGAGGTTTTTTGTCTTTGCGCCACTGCAACAAGGCAGTTTACTGATATTTTTTTTGACCTTGTGGCGTCCCACTGTTAGGCAAGATGCTCCTCCAAATCCTTGATATTCTGTTCTGGAGCCAACTCGATTTTCTCACCTCTTAATTTGACATTAAGAGGCTCGTTTTCCACTCGCCTATCGTCAACATCGAGCATGGTTTAAAAGCTTGTTGCTTCATCTAACGTAATCCAACGCGATTCTTGATGGCAATGCAAAAAACGAGTGATAACAACTGAAAATCTTGTTGGCATTTGGTAATTCCGTGATCTATTGCAATATTTCACAAAACCTATATTTAGATCCTATAGTTTTATAAATAAAATAAAACCACCGTATTAAACGACCAATGACGCACTTGCAAAACTCGTTGAATATTAATTTCAATAATTACGAACGACGTCATGAAATGGTGTAACATGACGTTATGTAACTATAACTGCCGTCACTACAGTTATCAATATACAGGTAACAATATCTGGCATTGGCATATTATTTACCGAGACGATACAGAAATATACAAGAAATATACAGCTTACTTTGGCAAACATTGTTTGTGACTTGAAAACAAGTATAAATAACTTATGGACTAGAAGGCGGCAGACGGTTCACACGGTCAAAGTCGCGATAACCATGAAGTATGAACTTTGTTGACGTCTCATACTGTACACCTACGTATGGCAATGTATGAATAGTTGTACCTACTCCATCTGTTTAAGTAGTTAACTAAACGTAAACAATCTTTATACGTCCTTTTATTCAAAACTAGAGGCCCGTTACGGCTTCGCACGGGCAATAAATATAGCCTATGTTACTCAGGGTGAATGTAGCTTTCCAATTGTGAAATAGTACATTTTGAGAGGGAAAGTTTGTCATTCACCGAGGCGAAATTCACCCGAGCCGTATGAGCGAGGGTGCTATGGAGCCGAGTGCTGCAGTGACAAATCTCTACGTGTGTCAAACGCCGTTTAACGTGTATACACTTACGAAGAAATACTTACTTTCTCTGAAAATCACGATGCATTTGTGTTCATTTTATACTGAAGAAAATTTTCCAAAGTTGCCATCCATATTAGTTTTGATTTAGATGGCAGCAGGCTATCGGAAGTATTTATTAACTTAATCATAATATCTGGCGGCGGCGGTACCATATAAAGAATTCTCTTCAAATCTTAAATTCAAAAATTTTTCGCTTAGAAAATATAATATTTAATAGACTTTTTTCCCGCGCTTTATTTTTGCATGTTGAAGAAGAAGCAAAGGTAAACCGGTATACATCTTACTTAATATTAAAAATAGAAATCCAAATATTTTTTATATTTAGGACACAGATAATTGTAAATTTGTTGATAATAACAAATTATTGTGTAAATAATCTTATTTATTCATGATATTTTGTTCATAAACACAATTTTTTTCATTACATATTAAAACCTTAAAAATATCCGCCCCAATGCTTTAAAAAAAAATTTTCACGGTTGACCGTGAAGAAGCCCTTGTTATGATAAATTTAAAAAAAAAACACGAGGGTGATAAATATGCCATGTTGAACCTATTCGTAGTGCGCTAAGAGCCAGTTTTCGAGTAAGTGTATTGAAAAGAATTATTTTACAAAGAATTTTTGAGTTTATTCATTACAAACATACACACAAAAATACAATTTTTCCCTCTTTATAATATTAGTGTAGATGATTTATCTACACAAATATTATAAAGAGGGTATAAAAGACATACAAAGATTATTTTTAAGTTAATTACCTAACATCGGTTTAGGTAAATACCTAATTGCAAACATGTTTAGATAAGATTTTTTTTTGATAAAAGACATGTTAAGATTGTTTTGTAACTAAATGAGTTAACTACCTAAACTAATGGAGTATACATAGTTTAAGTCTAACTTTGGAATTTGTCGCCAGCGTAAGACTACATCCTTCCTGTAATAAAAGTGCGGGTGTTGGACAAAGGCCTGCGGTTGAGATTAATAATATTATGCGGATAAGATTTTTTTAAGCTATTGCATAGCTTCTATCGCGGGCCTTGAGCGTGGAGACCAAATCCAGAAATTCCGTAACGAAAATAACCTAACACCCCCCACTCATTTGTTTTTTGAGCGTGGTGACCGATAAGAAAACAAATGAGTGAACAATCAATCAAAATTCAATTCAATGTATGAAAGTGTAACTTCAATTAATATCAAAGAAAATAAAACAAAGGAATAAAAAAGACATAAATAAATAATAAAAATGCTATGCAATAGCTTTACCGCGGCAGTCCCCGAATGCCACACGTCTTTTTTTTTATTGTAGGTAGAAGAAACCTATTCACCCTCGACAGTTACCGTTTTATTAGTTCTGCTAGGTCCCTACGGTTTTGCTGATATCTCTATCGTTGTCGACGAATCGGGCTTGGTCCTTACCGGGCGGCCAGATGTCGAGCTACTCATTGCTCGTCATCTGCAAACCTACGATGGCTGGTAGACGTCCTGTGCTTCCAGTCGCATGGAACGCAAAGGTTTTAATCACTAAAAGACCAACACTCCTTCTCGCCCCATATAGAGCGTTATTATTTCACAAATAAAAAAAAAGTTGGACTAGGAAACTCCGCCTAGTATCTATCTCTTAGCATAGCATATTCGGCCTTTTAATGTTCCCACTGTTGGGACTCAGGCCTCCTCTCTAGAAGAGGGAACGGGCCGTTATCCACCACGCGGGCCCAGTGCGGTTTGGTTGATGTCACATGTCTTCGAAGTTTTGGTTCTAGGACATGCTGGTTTCCTCACGATGTTTTCCTTCACCGTTTTGAGAGGAGTAACGATCTATATCTTACAAAATACTAAAGAAACACCTAACTGTAACATTTATCTCGATTTACCTGGCTTACAATAAGACGTCCCGCTGTCATTTGCATTATAAATGTTGGTAGTGGATTCTAATATTTTCAATAAAATACGTTGCGCTGAGTTAAGTTCCGGTAAAAAGACTTCTTAAGGGCCAAGCGCCCGAAAAGTGCCATAAAACAGTGATTTTCTGAGGCCTACTCCTCCGTAACGGCTAGGTCAATTGGTTTGAAAAAAATATATGTTTATTATAGATTCATGAACAATTATATCAACATTTGATTTTTTCGTAAAATTAATACTTTTGTCAAAAAAAAATATTTAGCAATATCGCAACTTTTCGCAACTTTTCCCTACTCCTTCGAAACGGCTTGGACCTTTAGAAACATTTTTACACATAAAAATTGGTGGTTAAATATTCTTCAAAGTGAACATTGCATATGTAAATCAATCAATATCTTGCAGAGAAAATGGATTTAAAGCGCTTTCCGGGCGCTGCTGGCCGCAAATAAATGCACAGATTAGCGTACTGCCGCCTAGGCGAGTGCGAGAGTTGCGTTCACGTAATTTCGGTCAGATGGTTCAAGGGACTATACGCCTTAAGTGCTCGAGAGCTTAAGTCGTAGAGCAAACCTTTTCTTTTTCCCGTTTTTTCCAAATTCTTTTCATTTTTCGTACGGGCACAGAGTTATTGACGGGAGTCTTTCGAGTGAACAGTAAACATTTTTCATGATGACGAGGACCTGATGCTAAAACTGGGAGGTGGCTAATGGAACCCTGTAATGCCTATTTGTAAACACGTCGAGGCCATTAGACTCGTCTTAACCAGTTCTTTTACTTTTTATAGATTTTATGCGTCGGAGGATTTTTTGCTATTATTCTTTCAGTCTTTTATCGACTACTTACACGTTTAAACAAAGCGATTTTACTAGTTACGACTGTTCTGCTGTGATCCTATGAGGAGTTTTGTTCATCATTGTCTGAAGTTGAATGATATCTAAAAGGAAAAAAGTCAGACGACCCCATATTCAAATTCTTAAACAATGTAAGAAACAATTATGTAAGAGCCTTGAAATTACATTAACATTTGAAAACTCATTGCGAAACCTTGTTCTAATAACTTAGCAAAAACATTGCAAAAAGTTACTGGTACCTAATCTCTGGAAAATAATATGTTTCCTCTTAAAATAAAAAATGTTTCGTCATTACCAATTTAATCATTGGTCAAAAGGACGGTAAAAGGAACTAGGATATCTATCCAATAACTCACTTTTTTAATGAAACGAACCGCTTTAGATCGAATGAATATTATTGAATACGCACTTACACACCGGGAAATCGAATAGAATCTGAATAGAAGCTGGTTGTTTTTCTGTTTTTTTTTTTACCTCTCATCCTACCATCATATCATCGCATGCGAAGTTCAACTTTTCTGCAATCGGTACCACTTAAAATTATCAGCTGACAAGCAAAGCAATAATTTGCTCCGACATTTTGGAAAGTTCAAGAATTATCTGGCGGTATTGTTTTTACCAGCGGTTTAGCTAGTAATTAATATATCTGTCTCAATCTGATCTGTTATAAAATTATAATAGATCAGATTCCAGCCTATACGTATATATCTAAATCGAAAACCAACCAACCTCCACCTCCAACCCAACCTCCACCTTAGGGGGGGTCTTCCCGAGCCATAGTGTAAAAGTTCGTTCTTTGATAAAGAGGCAACGTGATAAAAGAGAGTTCCCGCCTAAACGCTCTGTTTGCATTCGGTAATTCCGTCACTAACTTGAATATTTCACAACACTTGATCCAGGAAATATGAGATTTTTTTTAAAACCTTAATTAGGATAAATATTTCATCATTCAGAATCTCGATTAAATGTGCAAGGTTTCTATACTTATATATTTTTATTTATGAGTACATAATGAAGGGCCAAAGTTCTTGCTAAATAACAGATTGTATTCAAAGGTTTTTATTGGATTAGTTTATAGAAATGTATGATTTAATTTCAATAGAAACTTTGTCAATATCTACAGATATCTTAGTTTCCAAAATATCTGGAGAATAATTTGTAATAACGTCAACTCATAATCACGTAAGGCCAGTATGGAAATGTATCTCTGGTTGGTCGCTCTTAAGCCAAGCGAACGACTCATTCTATCAGACTAATGATGAACCGACCTGCATATGCCTTTTGTAGAAACTTATCTATTCACCTACTATATACTATACTCACCCCGTCATTAATTAGTTTTACAAGTAGCCTATTGTAAGTTGTATTCATTTAACCTTTCGAAAACCGTCAATTAGAGACACAATAGAAAGACAATGGCAGAGCGAACGCCGACGTTCGCTTGGGGTTTAATGAATAATTAAGCAAATATAAATAAACATATGTATCATGATTTATAAGTAGATATTGATCAAAAGTGTGCACTGATTGAAAGGGACAATATACCCATGTATACTATAGGGATTCTGCTTTATATCTACGACCCAAGGTGAGCTGAACTAGTATCTGTCTTGACCATGCCTTTGGAACTTGTTCCGCTAAAATAACCCGTTGTTTGTCTTGCTGTCGGAGTCAAACGAACCGTAGGTATGATATATCGTTCAATTGATTTGCCTAGCCATTATCCACACTATGTTTGTGGTCGGCTTCGGTCATACCGAATGCAGTTGGACACCAGTTTTGAACGTAGCCTGCTTAACTGACTTTCACAAACTGGGTTGTGTGTGTGTGTGTGTGTGTATTACTGGTAATAGGGTAACACGATATCCTTTGGCAAGACTAGTGTCAGATCTTGACTTCTTATTATCCGTAACGACTGTCATAAGTCTACAATGACACACGGGACCAACGGTTTCACGTGCTATCCAAGTAGGAATTTCGGTATGTTAAGATGGTCACCCATCCACATGCCGACCTCAGCAAGTATTATTTAACCTTGTTTTTTTTTCTAATTATATGATCCTTTCAGATGTTATTACTTAGCGACGAATTTCTAAGGCTGACCAAATTGAAAAAAAAAACAACAGCCAGCAGATACACCGAGGGACCAAACATTTGTGCGCTACTTTATTGTAAATCAATAGAACCGCCAGCGAAATGAGACTGATATATGCATGGACCAGTTCCCAGTTCGTACCAAATCAAATATTCCTACGTTTATCGCCACTGATTTCGAACACAAATCTATTTCAATTCTGCAGAAATAAGATATCTTTTAGCATTATTTAAATTCCTTTTTGCTTTATGAAAAGAAACAAGCGAGACCATGCAATGGGACAAAGGCTTATAAGAGAATAATTTCGTGTTGTTCATCTTGTGACAATAAGCTTCACACATTCCTTTTTACATGTGTCATATTATGTGAGAGATCTCGAACAAGGGTAGTACCACCCAACGTATTCTCTTTTATCTCTCATCTGTTGACATTGGCCTTACACAAAATCGTTTTCACGGCCATATCAGGGTCCGACATCTCTATCAGAAAATCTCTACAATCAACTTTATAGCAAGCAGACTGTCACTAGCATATTGCTGACGAGTAAAGTCAAAACATGTGAAAGTAAGCCCGATGAATGTCGTGGATTTGTATTGTAGCTGAAGCGTATTGCTATACTCGCAGAACGTTTCTCTAGACGACACTAAAATGTAGTATCTTTTCGAGTTAAGATCTTTCCTCTGCGCGGCTTACAACTCTAGAAAAATGTTATAGGTTCACACGATATTACACCCTAGGGCCGTAATGACTCTAAAAGCTTCTCTTATTATGAGCGTTATATTTTCTGTCGTAGAAAACCACAATTTTCAATGAGACTGACGAATACGCAATGTCTCTGGAGCAGCTTTATGTTCGTCATATTTCATTCAGTAACCTATCCCTTATTTCCGTTGGTTCACTCTGTGTCTATTGTGTTTGTGATAGCCGAAGAAAATGGGGTACGAGGGTAGCTATAAAATGAGTATTTTCTTAACTAGAAAACGAAGGAAGTGTTGGTTAACTGGCACTCGATTTGCCCTCCGCTTTGTACTAGATATATATTATGGCAGTTTAAAAAAGTTTTGCGTGTTACGGCGTCGTCTGGGAAATACTGGGGAAATATAAGAGTGTGCAGGTTTTTGAGTATAGTGCAACTGCTTTTTAAACCATTTAGAAAGTAATTGCATCGAAAAATATATTATGTACTCGTACCATGTATAAAATGTTATAGGCAAACGGATGACCCATTAAGTCTACTATGACAAGAAAGATTTACCTCCAGATATATTTACATCGACCTATGAATTCATAATGAATTGAACGCAATCTAGGCAGTTTCAAGTATTTTGTGCCCTACATCCAATGTTTTGTCGAACTTGTCTAAAGCGAGCATGCATTGGGACAAAACAGGCTTAAGAGAGAATAATTTCGTATTGTTCATCAAGCTAGTGATAAATAAAAAAATGTTTAACTTTTTAACTGATAAAGAGGTTTAAAAGGCATAATTCGTATCTTACATTAAAAATTTGGGTCGAGGGTTTTGTAAAACATTGTATTCACAAAATTTTCAGTGGCTTGTTACAAAGTTCTTCTTGTAATAATAGAATACAAATCTGAATGTTGAATGCATTTGCTATTATTACACATTTATGTCTGTCTCCACAATAAACATTAGCATTGTACTAAACTATGTTGGGTTAAGCTAAGCTCTCGGTCTTAGGTTCACTATGCAATCAGTTCGAGGCAGACGACACAAAGTGCGCAATTAATCATGCGAACGGGGCTTTCAGATGAATAAATCAAGTTGGACATGGACTAAATCTAAAGTATTCCTCTTTTAGCTTAGCCTGCTAACATATAACTGGAGGTGTTTAACTCAAAGAGTAAGTAGATTACTTCTAGGCAAGCATGCTCCAACATCAACCACATCACTGCGACTTCGAGCTATGTCGGTAGCCGTGGTTCTTCTGCGGATATCTTCAATTCTAACATGATCACGCAACGAATCTCATTGCCCTTTGGAAGACTTTAAGTCTTCTTATGAAGCACTTTCTAAGCTACCACGTTTCGAGCCATATGTCATCACTGACAATACGTACTGTTCATAGACTTTTGTCTTGAAACACTGTGTATTGGACGAGAAAATACCGCGCAGCTTCCCGAACGCTGCCTAACCGAGTCGGATTCGACGATTGACTTCTTTCTCGAAGTGAGACCTACCCAACTGGACCGTCTGTCCCAGGTAAAAGTAGTCGTCCACAACTTCGAGTGTAGAGTCTCCGATATTGATAGGTGTGGGTGCTACATGGATGTTAACCATTACTTTAACTCCATGTTCATTAAATTTTAAGTTCCTACTCTTTTGGAATCTCTTCTGAGGTCACCGAGCATTGTACAGAGCTTCTCCGTCGTCTCAGCCATGACTTTCTCGTAGTCCACAAACGCTAAGCAGAGAGGCTGATTATACTCCTCTGTATAACCTGCCGCAGCGTATGTATGTAATCCATAGTGCTAAAGGCTTTTTGGAATCCGGCTTGTTCGGGAAGTCTTTCAAGCTGCGCGCGAGACGGTTCGTGATGACTCTGGAAATCAGTTTGTTGACATGGCTCAGAAGTGAGGTGGGCCTGTAATTCATAAGCAGAGTATTGTCGCCCTTCTTAAAATAGAGTACCACCACATCTCTGCTCCATGGCGTTTTCCCCTCGAGCATGTCGGAATCAGATAGCTTCTGAAGAGCCTTAAGGACAGGTTTTTCACCTGCAAACAGGAGTTCAACCGTAGTTCTGTCCTCATCCGATGACTTGTTGTTTTTCAGCTGCCTAAGGGCCACCCTAATCTCGTACAAGCTGCCGTCCGAGATATCTTCGGTACAGTGTCGAGTCAATCTAGCTTTTAAGTCATTTGCTGGATTTGCAGCAGGTTTATTGATAGACGTGTCTAACTGTACTTAAAATGCCTCGATCTCTTCCAGAAGCTCCGATTTGACGGATATGACTCTGTCATCGACGGTCTTCAGTTTTGTGAGCTGGTTCTGCCCAAGAGACAGATCTCGTGAAAATATTTTCTGTCTTTAATCTTCTTGGTATTAAAGCGGCGAAGGTCGCGTTTTAGAGACTTAGAGATCCGTCTATTGAGCTGCCGGTATCTCTGCACATATCGTCTGAAGACTGCAGTATCATCTCATGCCTCTTTATCGTGAGTTCGAGAGCTGGATCAGAGAGCCTTTTGATCTTATTTGTACGATGAGTCTTCAAAATTTTTTAACAGACCGTATGGACAGTTTCCACCAACCCATCGATATATTCGTCCACGGAGCTCTCCACGCACTCAAAACGATCAAGCACACACAAACATGCTAGTGACGCAATTAAGATTTATCAATCATACTTATCAAAATAGGTAACATTTTTATCTTGATATTTTAGGATAAAATATTACGTTAAAAAACAGAAATCGATTTAGTAGTCGTTTCTGAAAATACTACGTACTTTCAAGATGTGCGTTTATTCTGTTATATTTACATGAAGTGTGTGTGTTAACTTGAGGGTTGTACTAAACTCTTTCAAGGTACAAATTCTTATATCTATTTCCTCATCTCTTTTTGTCTTGCAAATTAAATATCTGAATTATTGATTCAGCACAGTCCGTGCCAAACAAATTCTTGGCAGGTCTGACACATAACTTTCAGTCTATCAATACACATTCGTCCACACACAACCTTAGTTACTTACTTCGTGGCACTGTGCACAAATGTGATTAGCGCGCTGCGGATTGTTCGAAGGACCGCAACCCTCGCAATGAAAGGCAACTGAAGGGTCACTATGGGATTTAGTGAGTAAAAGTTTAACACCCAGAGCGGGAGAAGTTATTTGATGATTTCTTACGTAAGAAAAGGTATATATATTATAATAATTTCCCATTCGATGCGAGCTGCGAACTAACAGCTAAAAGCCACTCGCTTTTCCACCGCTCCAGCTATGTCGACGCTACTCTAAACCAATTTTATCTTTTAATTCTAGATTTAGAATTATGAATAGAAGATTTTAAAATAATGCTTAGTTTGCATTATGTAATGCATTCAGCAAATTGAGCACACTTTGGTATATCATTGAGTCATTCTTCGTCGTTTGAAATGGCTATACGTAACACGGACCGTAACTGTTAATCGAAACAAAAAGAAGTTCCTTGACGCTCCATGGTTTTTATTTTCTTTTTATCTGTCTGACTTTGCAATAACATTACGCCAATCAAACATTTTCAAATTTATATCAATTAGTTTTGATAAAAGATACAGTTACTTTGTTTTTAGGGTTCCGTATCTCAAAAGAAAAAAACGGAACCCTTAGAGGATCACTTTGTTGTCCCGCCGTCTGTCTGTCTGTCTGTCAAGACCCTTTATCTCGAGAACGCGTGGAAGTACTCAGGTAAAACCAAATACTCAGGTCTGCGGTTCCTTCAAAATGTGAAAAAAAACAAACTTCTAAGTTAACGAATAAAAAAGATACGGCCGCGGCCGTTTATGTCGCAAAAAACGTATATTTTGATACTCGCAAATATCGGAATTGATAGGGTACTTCCCGTTGACCCAGAATCCTGAAATTTGGCACAAAGCAAGGTCTTATAGCACAGGTTTAGGAAAAGACATGTACACAGTAAATTTGTTATTAGCTACGTCACCAAAAAAAAATTGCTATTCGGAAAAATCTTCGAGACTCGATTCGGGAATTGTAGTTTGCACAGAACCCTCAGTGCGCGAGTCTGACTCGCACTTGCCCAGTTTTTCTATTATAATGCGGATGTAAATGCTTTTGCAGTATTTGGCAGCAAATGTAACGAGTCGACTTTCTCGTCAAGTTTCGCTGTAGCCAATACTACAATGTAAATCTGAGTTCCATTTTACCGAGATCGCGCCTGTTTGGATGAGTCCACATACATATTATCCAGTCGTGTAGACACTTGAGTTACAAAACTACACCAATTTTACATCACGATATCCACTAAGAATCAATTTGCGAATTGAAACAGCTACTGAACTTCATTTGATAAAATTTCGTTTAAAACTTTCATATTTATTATAACAGCTTAGTAAGAAAACATGCCTTAATATTGCGGTGTCGGTTACTTAATTGAGGTCCTTTGTGGCAGCTGCCAACGAGATTAAAAGAGACGTAACCTCTAAAATTGTTGGCATCTACGCATCACAATTTGGACGTCAATCAGGTGATAAAGTTTGATGGCAAGGAAATTCCAGATTTACGACGCAATGGTTTTCTGTTATAAAAATATGCCGTAAATACGTTTTATATGCATACTTGCATACCTTATACACTAAAGTTTAGGCAACGACATCTTCACAAAACGAAAACAACAACTGCATTTCGTTGCCCAGTTTTAATTCAAATACTACTACCTACATTTCAATGCTCAGTTTGCTGGTATATAAAGAGCAGGTAGGAATGTAGAATGAAAGTCCAGAATATATTTGCTAGTACTAGAAATTCGGTTTTCAATAAACCATTCATGAACTTTGCTTCAAAGACTTGATTTGGTCCGTTCGGATATGCACCGGTGAAGTCCCATTGAAATATTTCAGCTTACTTCGATTTACTCTCTGTGGCTGTATACACCGCGTCGTCGTTCAATACTGAAGTTAATATTGTAGCCAATCCTGTTTGGCTTTCGTCAATCTTATTTCTACAAAGATCTAATCTTATTACGACATCGCGAACTTACTAACAACCGTCTCCTCGTGAATGCAATTTTTTGTGACTGTCTCCTTAACATTTCAAAGCAGGCACTTTTGAAATGTATAAATGGTTTATCCATCTCTATATACACCACTAGTTTTTAATTAGTACAAAAAAAATGGCACTATCCGTATCCGTTACTGATCATATTTGTGTAGCCAAAAGTAAAAAAAAAAAACTGGGCAAGTGCGAGTGGGACTCGCGCACTGAGGGTTCCGTGTATGATGTAGTTAACAGCAAATTTACCGTTTCCAGATTTTTTCCTATACCTGTGCTATAAGACCTTGCTTTGTGCCAAATTTCAGGATTCTGAATCAACGGGAAGTACCCTATGAACTTCGATCTTGAGAGAATCAAAATATACGTTTATTTGCGACATAAACGGCCGTATCTTTTTTATTCGTTAATTTAGAAGTTTGATTTTTTTCACAGCTTGAAGAGACCGCAGATCTGAGTATATGGTTTAAAATTCAACACGATACCTCCACGCGTTCTCGATATAAAGGGTCTTGACAGACAGACAGACAGACAAACGGACGGACAACAAAGTGATCCTATAAGGGTTCCGTTTTTTTTTCATTTTGAGGTACCGAACCCTAAAAATGAAATGCGAAAATTGTTCAGGAAAATTTGTCATAATTGGTAAATGCATAATTGAATTAATTATTCATAACAATTGCTACTAGAAAACACTACGCGCAGTGTTTTCCATTGTTTTTCATTCATAAATCAATAGCCTATACGAATACAATATTTCCATAAATTATGTAACATTTTGGGATATAAACAAACTCTAATAACTACGCTGTTTTTGTTTATTTATTGAGACTTTACTTATATAACAACGACCAAGACCAAGAAGACCAAGATTAAAGACCAAGTACCTTTTCTTGTGCTAATTAAAAACTAGTGGTGTATAATTGTACATAATAAAAGAACTGACTAACTGACATACCAACGCACAGCCGAAACTACAAGGCCTAGGTGTGTGAAATTTTGCACAAGATTTCTTTTTATGCTGTAAGCGAACACTAACAGAGGATTTTTCAAAATTCACCCCTTAGTGGATGAAATGAGGGTTCAAAGTTTGGAAAAAGAAACCTACCTTTGCACGGGCGAAGCCGCTGGCAGAAGCTAGTTTGAAATATTTTTTTTTTTAAATCTTTGCCGGTTTTAGCGGAAACAAAGTCTAAGTCTTAACCAGATAAAAAGCAGTCCTTCATTGGGTTCAAAATAAATAAAATAATAAATATGAGAGTTTTAAACGGCATTACTAACCAGTCGGGGTTAAGATAAAGAGGCGTGTTACAAGTTTGAGGTGTCTGTGTGTCTGTCCGTGGCATTGTAGCTCCTCAGCAAATAAACCGATTTTGATGATGTTTTTTTTATTTATTTGAAAGCTGACAACAGTTTATGAAGATCTGTTCAGGTGTTCAAGTTCATCAGCTCATTTGTTGACTGTAGCAGGGATCTTAAACACTTAATCGATGTATGCTTTACTAATAACCATATAATGTGACCTATTGTTTGAAATACTCATGTACCTACATGCCGACGCTATCAAGCTGATGATGGAGGTCAGAGGCAACACGTAGCCTTGGAATGCTTATTAGTAAACCCATCCAGTTTCAGCTTATTTAGATTTATCTTAAAAATTGTTCTGTTCTTTTCTCATGACGATGAGAAAACCTGATGACGAAGACCAGATCCTGGGAAGTGGCTGATGGAACCCTGAATGCCTACTAGTAAAAACTTCGAGTTTGGGCTCATTAGACTCGTCGTAACCAGGTTTTTTACTTTTTATAGATTTTATACGTCGGATTTGTCAAAATTTTTAATTTTGTTATTATGATGAAATTTGGTACGGACCAAGCTTGAAACTGGTGCAGTTATTTAACCGCAACCGTAACAGACAGACAGAGTTATTTTCACATTTAGGTTTAGTTAGTAGTTTTTAGTTAAATTTTACCATTACACTGCCACCGCTCGCTGTCATTTCATTAAAACTGCTCGTGAAGTTTCTAAATTCAATTAATGAATCAGACGTGACTTTACTAAAAATACTGAATTTAGTTTGATATTTTACCTCACAGTATTGTAATTCAGTTGAAAATGGTAGAAACAGTACGAAGGGACCGGCTGCCGTTCCGCCGGTCTTCGTGGGCAGCAGCTGCCACCGCTGATGACTGCTTCAAATTAATTCCGCAAAAAAGAACATTTTAAAATGCACCTGCACGCAAAAAAACATGTCAGTAGGTACTACAGACCGTAAGTACAGTTCGAAAACAAAATTCATCAAATTTAAACGATTTTTAAGAATTTGTTTCATAAATCCTATGGTGTTTAAGCGATAAAAATGCTCTCAAAGCGTGGGAATCCAAGGAGTGTTGCGGGTAATTGCTTTACCGAACCATGGCCCTGGCCGTTGATGGCACACTGATGGAATTATGACACGCGCCTCGCGCTGCGGGTAAAATGACCAGTGGCGATTAACACTTTTATTTATTGCTCCCATACTTTTGTGCCAGAATTTACGGAACCGTGCAACAGGCAAGGGTGCTCCATCGTCGAACACATCGTTGTTTTCCATCACGTGGGATAGTGATCCAGCGCGAACCTGTCAACAATAAAAAAAGTAAAGTTTTTTTATTACAATTTGAGATGCAAGCCTTGAGCTTATCTTTTTCTTCAATAAATGTTTAAAAGTAATACACATACATATAGCAATTGGAAATAAAAACTTCTATTAATTTGTAGTTATTTTAAAAGTCACGTTCCTGCGTCTAATCACAGTTAAGTAGCGCATTAGTACAGTGTCAGATTGTAGTCTTATTAGTGCGAATTGAGGGAAAACGTACGGCACAGTTGAAAATGAGGTTTTACTCGCTCCTATTAGGAACGTACAATATAGCTAACATGTTCTTACCACAAACATGTAATGCCGCGCACAACAGATTATTTTCCGAGCCGCGAAAATAATAGTTTGCGGAATTATTGTTAGCGAAGCAATTTCTGTATTGTTGCCGTGAACTACATGAACAATAACGATGTCATTTATATATCGATTAGCTTTTGCCAGTGGCTTCACCTGCGTGAAAGTAAGCTCCTGGCTTCACCTGCGTGAAAGTAAGCTTGTTCATAACTTTGAAACCCCGTTTCATCCCCTTCGGAGGTAAATTTTGGGAAACCGCACAAAACGTTTTGCGAACACAATTATTGTGCGTACAGCCAAGGAGTGGAATTCCCTGCCGGAATCTGTGTTTCCTGATAGCTACAACTTAGGAGTCTTTAAGTCGAGAGTGAATAGGTTTCTTCTAGGCAAGCGTGCTTCATCGTCGACCACATCATCGCTTACCATCAGGTGAGATAGTGGTCAAACGCAAGCCTATCACAAATAATAAAAAAAAAAAAACCGCTTCTCAGTGCTCGCCTGCGTTATAAAAGAAAGTTTGGTGCAAAACACAAGTTCTAGTGGTTTCGGCAGTGCGTTAATATGTCAGTCAGTCAATTTTCCCTTATATGTAATTGCCCGCGGCATCGCCCGCGTACATAAAATATAGCTTATGTCACTCAGGAATAAACCAGCTTTCTGTCGGTAAAAATTTTTAACAATCGGACCAGTACTTTCACAGATTACCTCCTTCAAACAAAAAAACAAACTTTACCTCTTTATTATATTAGTGTATATAGGTACAATAAATAGACTTGGGCATCAGCATTGTCTACTTATAGATTCGGAAACGGTATAAATTAACTAATCGAATCCTCTTTTGTGAATGCTTGATTGTTTTCGGAATTTCGGCATTAAACTCGAAAATGAATTCGTACTATCAAACTTTTAATGAAAGCTCTGTTGATGACAGTCAAACGTTTGACTACCTATGTATTTTGTGCTTTGACTCTTGATTTTGCGAGTAAAAAAGGCATACAAAACTGTGGAGCGGATAAAAATCTCAATACTTCAAAGCTCTGTTGTTCGAACCCCACGGAGTCTCTTGTGCACTTGCTAATTGGCGGGCCGGCTGACAAAGCTCCCCTTTGGAAATCAATCAAGTTTGGAACAAATGAAAACGGACTACTCTAATACTACTTGTGTTTGATTCTTAGGCGGATATTAGCAATTCATAACTTACCTACCCTTAGCGTGGACGAACAACGGCGATGATTCATTCTGAAACTAGGTTCTGAACTTCGTTAGCTAAGCGGTAGATACTTTTCAAGGTTATGCGTAATTACTTACTTCTTTGGGTTGTGTGGTGATTGATCGTACGCTTAAAGCATTCGTATGAGGCAAGGATTAGGAGGAGGCTTTGGATGATACTTCAAGCTAGAATTGGGAAAGAATCGCTTAGTGTTTACAAAACCAGCCACATTTTTGTAAGTGCCAAGCCAAAATAGTACTTGCTACCTTAACTTGTAGAACAATCATTGGTAAATATTTATTATAATTTCCGCAGAACTCAATTTGACTTATGAGAGAAATTATTAAAACAATTTTTCTTTTCTAGGAATTACGCCATTGAAATTGTGAGTTTTCTTCTTAGAGTTTTCAATTCTTTATTTGCTGTTGTTATTATTGTTGATACTTACTACTTTAAAATTCTGAAAGGAAAATGGTTTTCTTCCTAAGACTGAAAGGTGCATCAAAACAATGGGACGCTAACAGACTCTTACCACAAAGTATGGAGCTTAAATACCAATTCAATTGTAAATTTAATAATATATTGTGCACTAGATACGACTGTTACTAAAGAAGTTAAACTTCTTCGGAACACATTCATTGTGTGTAAAGCTTATGAGTGGAGTCCTGCCAGAGTCTGTTTCCTGTATAGAAATATAAAAAAAAAAGCAGTTTCCTGATAGTTAAACTTAGGGGTCTTTAAGTCAAGAGTGAATAGGTAGGGTAAAGTAATATGACTTCTAGGCAAGCGTGCTCCATCGTCGACCACATCTTCTCCAGGCTATCAAGTGAGATTGTGGTCAAGCGCAAACTTGTCAATATTTTCAAAAAATACAAAGAAAACTTCACTGTCCAAGAACAACTAAGCTGCTTAATAATTCAAGTCTATTTTGTTGTAGAGTTTTTAAACTTAATGCCATCTAAATAACTTTGTATCTGATACGCTTGGTTTCTCTAAAACTTTTATTCAATATTGTTACACCTGACTATTATTAATTCATTTGAACGCAAGTCAAGCTTGCAAGCTTCCCTGATTCTGTATTCGCCAAAGTTTCTTTGATTCTATAGAATTGTATTATGTTTTGGAACGGTCTCACTTAGATTTATCTTGCACTAGCAACTGAAAGTAGTACAGACCTGCTTTGTGCGCTTGTACTCGTTACATTATAACTGAATATATATTCTCTAGAAAGTTTCCAAATGAATACTGAGCTTGTACGAAACAATAACTTAATAAGAGCTGCGCTGGCGCCTCGCCCACTTACTCAAACGCAACGACTGAGAATATTCATTCTCAGTCGCACACATTCACACACACACATTCGACATTCGTCTGGCTAGCTAATACTTTAGCATTGTTTTAGGTGCGTCTTCAAACAACCACTTAGTATAGCGATCATTGTGGATTTGTGTTAACACGATCACGTAGTGTCGAGCACGTATGTCATCAATCTGTACTACATCCCTACGCTACTACACATTTGCGTACATAGTATTTACATCGACGCTACGTCCTGCCTCGCTAATCACAGTGATCATTACGGCACTGTACGCCGATTTCATTATTCAATTAATATAGTTTAATATAGGTAGTTTCAAATCTTGCACGTAGCTGGTTAAACTTTGGACTTAGCTGTCGGCGCTAAGTTAGCGTAACGTGTTAAAATCGTAATACTATAGATAATATAACACATATATCTATTACATACGCTGTAGTGTTACTAGAAAAATAAAATACCTGGTAGTTATTTTTGCGATTTTCCTTGGTAGTCAAAGATAAGAAAGACATATTTCAATATATACCTACAATTCAAAAGAAAATATGTTGTTTTGATTTTGAGAATTCGAATAGAAGAGAATTATTTGATGTTGTTATTTGTCGAAATAAATTTCCCACTAATGGTTCCAGCATATTTTATCAGAACGGTACCGACATAAGTTTCTCAATTTGGTAGAAACAGCTCCTTGTTAGGCGACGCGGCGACGTCTCTTTGAACATGTGTATATTTTCAGAAATACAAGGAATGTAACAGTAGGTACTATACGCATAGAATTTGCATAAAAGGCGGTCTCGATCTAAGATGTCTCATTATATGTACGAAATATACTAATGAGAATGAGGTATAGGTACTCAGAATTTCATATTCATACTAGGTCTATTTATACCTAGTCCAGCAGAAGAAATCAAATTAAATATTTTTACACAGACAGAAAGCGGGTCGCCTCGCTAAATTTAAAAAAAAAAACCTTTATAAGTACACTCGAGAGCAAAAAAATCGCACATCGTAATTCTTTTTGTTAAGGCAGTTTTTGTCATGAAAGTGAATAATTATTGAAAACATGTCGTACACTAATTGAAAGCCTATTTAATTACCTTTCTAATGATATGAAATACAGTTTACAAAAAAATCCTTGAAAGGATTTAGAGCACAAAATCCAACAAATGGGAAAAATTACCAAATTTCACTTAAGAAAGAATGAGAGTCAAACTTGAAATTCTTGGTCATCCTGTTTGTCAATAAAGTGAATTCCCTCCCTTAGCCTTATTTACAGTTGTTACTCGATTTTTCATCAACCGCATTAATTTTACCATGAAATCTTAGCGTATAACGTCCCACTTGTCGTCAATGACAAATTGAAGTTCTCGGAGGCGTGGAGAGCCAGGTTTTTTGCACTAAGTCTTCTTTCAAGGTCATTCCAGATATGCTCAATTGGATTAAGATCAGAACTAAGAGCTGGCCTCTCTATCGCAATGATTCCAACGTCTTACATGTAGTCGCTAACTGTTCTAGTGACATGCGATCTGGTGTTGTTCTGCATTAAGGGAAAAAAATCTACCACAAGCCACACAAGTGGCTTCACGTATTCTTCGAGCACTGTTTTGATGTATCATAAAGCCATCAACCCTCTCGATATCAGGCCAGTAATGGCCCAGTGATGAATACAATGTCAGTTTTAGTGTCCAACATTATGCCACCCCAATTCGCCTCCAAAACCCACTTCATCGCTTATGCAGCATTGTTAAAATTACCCTAATGACCTTCTGTAGACCCTACAGCATCCATCATAGTCATCTAAGTCATTCTGCACTTATCAGAAAACACAACAGCCTGCCATTAGGCATACATCCAATTTAAGCGTTTCGTGGCAAATTATTGCCAGGCTTGTCGGTGTGCTGTGGTCAATTTGGTTCCAATTGCTGAGTGATGTGTAGTCAGACCTGCTTCACCCAGTCTTTTCCTAATCGTCCAGTGATTTATACTGATATTGCAAACTTCTTGAAGCTTTTGTGTCAGTTCAATCGTGTTCAGAAGCCGATTTCTCAAAGTACTTGTTACAGAAAAGCGATAATCACGCCCTGATCCTATCCGCCACCGGCCATATCCTGGTCGCCGAATATACCCACAGGTCTCTTAAAACCTCTGGTATACCAGACGAACAGGAAAGCAGCTAAAATTTAGCTGTCGAGGGACTTCATTTTGATTATGGCCTGCTTTGGGCAAGGCAATAATTTGAACGTCTTCTGCGGGCTTGGTATCCATATTTTTCCAGTAAATCCGTCTGTTTCTAATAGAGACGTTATCACGTTAACGCAAACTGGTTAAAACTCCAAAACAGCACCCTTTTTGTAGCTCCAGGTAGAGGTGCAAGTAGTGAAATGCAAATGGGTTAATTTGGGGAATTCGGTATACCGCTGGTTTTTGTAAGTTACGTGAAGGTCAATGATCTTAATTTTGTGTTTTTATAAAGTTAACTTTGTATGCATCAATTTCGCTTAACAATTTGTACTCAATATCTTTAGATTTAAGAAAAAAACAGTATTAAACGAAATTACAAGCCATGTGCGATTTTTTTGCTCTCAAGTGTATTATTAAAATTACGGTCGCTTCGTCGAGTTCTTGAATTAATCTTAAGTATCTACGCTTTTGCTTATCTTTCCTAGCTGGAAACTTCTATTGAATTTAGTAGAAATGAAATAAAACGTATTATATTTAGAGAGTGCAACCGTCCGGAAGGCGCAGCGTTGGAAGACCACCCACAAGATGGACTGATGACCTGTTGAGGGTCGCGGTAGTCCGATGGAGGCGAGACGCATAGAACCGGTTGTTATGACGGGTCATGGGGTTCTTTGAAATCGGGACCGCGGTCCCAATTGCCACCCACAAAAATATTTGTTTTTTTGAGTACCTAGTATTTTAGGACTACAAGGAAAAAGGTATAAAAGTCATCATCGTCATCATTCCAGTCGAAAGACGTCCACTGTAGGACATAGGCCTCCCTCAAGCGTCGCCACAACGACCAGTCCTTTGCACCTCGCATCCATCACATTCCCGCGACCTTTACCAGGTGATCGGTCCACCTTGTGGGAGGCCTTCCAGCGCTGCGTCTTCCGGTACGTGGTCGCCACCTTTCGTCCCCATCGATCGTTCCGCGTGCAATGTGCCCTGCTCATTCATTGCCACTTAAGTTTGGCGATTCTTCGCGCTACATTGGTAACCTTGGTTCTCCTGCGAATATTTTCATTTCTGATGTGATCACGCAAGGAGTTTCCTTAGCTTCCGAATATAGCCCTTTGGATGTCTTTCAATCTTTTTATGAGGCCCATTGTAACCGATCACGTTCCTGAGCCATATATGTCACTGACAATACGTACTGTTCATAGACTTTTGTCTTGAAACACTGTTTATTGGACGAGAAAATACCGTGCAGCTTCCCGAACGCTGCCTACTGGAGTTATTAAAACATGGGTGTTTATTATACTCCTAATCTTTAATTCCACCTAATCACTCTGTCTGTAGGAGAAAACCGCATTAAAATAGTTCAGAAGTTTTTAAGTTTATCGCATACATACAGACAGAGAGGTGCGATAAAGGAATTTGTTTTATTATATTATTATACTCGTATGTAAGGAGGTCATAGTTTATATTTTGAAGTGAATAAATATTTCCTATTCAAAAATATTAGAAATACTTTTGTAACCTTTGTCACCATTAAGCTGTTGTTATTAATCGTTTTGTAAACACCTATTCAAGTACATTATTATATTTAATACATATAGATAAACATCCGAACATCGTTTGTTTCTTTAGGACTCGTTGACATAACAGCCAGTGATTTATTTTTACGATGAAGTATCTTTAATTAATCGAATCTTACCCAATATTGAACTCTATTGGTTTAGATTAAAAGATAAAAAATATATTGTTTGTAACAGTTATTGAAGTCCGATTAAGAATATACAGTACACAAATTTGTCGGTTGCTTCATAAATTATAATTTCATATTATAGATAAATTATTTCAAGCACTTACATAAGAAGCTTTTAATATTATCACGCTTATATTAACTTCACCTGTATGTTTGTAACCAACGCCTTTGAGCTCGATTTTGACCTACTTTGGGCGATCAGATTTACTTGGTTTTTCTAAGTAAGACAATAATATACTTAGTCTTATTGTCATTTTCCGCGTTTCCGTGGAAAAATAATGTGGTATGTATAAAAAAGAATTACAATAATGCTATGACCTCAAGGACAATCCTCTTAGCTGTCTCATCATCGACAAACAATCATAAATATTTATCATGAGTTACATGATTAGACAATATAGATAAAACAAACCTAGATAATATGTTAATTGCAATTAGATTAATAATAAACAGACACCGCCCTTTCTTCCGGGACATAATTTTTGCGCGTTGTCATAGCAATTAGGTTATCTACCATCGATAATTGTGTGCAATATGTATTGCAGTATTCGTATTACCTACCCGTATAATTGCATATTGTAATTTCAAACCGGATAGCTGCACGCCGGAAACCATCATACCTCTGCTTGAGACATAATGGAACTGGAATCGAACTAATATCAAAACAGGAAAATAATCGGGATTTCCTGAAATCAGTACATGTTGTGGATAGGGTGGGTATTGTTGGAATACTTAGAATGTTATTCCTAAACCAGTGGTTTCCATCCATCCATTTCCAACCAGTGGTCCAACCTGTGGTCTGCAAGAGCACTGTGCGTGCACACACCCGTGAACGGCCTAAAGGGTCGCCAACACGGGCTACCGGCCACAACAACAAAATGCCGCCATCGGCATATTTCCTGTAGGTTTAATACATTTTATATGGACTCGCCGCTCACGGTTGACGCCGGAAGCCGCCAAACGCTTCAAACGCCGCTGCTCGCTTCCTGTGGCCCGCACTGGCCACTAAACGCCGTCACAAAACGCTGTCACACGCCAATTCCGCATTTAAACCTTCTACGACAGAGTAAAAGTAGCAGCCACTGGCCACAAGTGGCTTATGGCCGCTTCTAGCTTCTCGTGGCGTCGTTTGTGGCTGTGGCATGTAGTCCATGTGCGGCGACACTAAAATTTCAAATTTTTTAAATTGTAAAATTAAATTAATTCAAACTGATGTTAAAGAATAAGTTTATTAAGTTAATTAGTTGACATTATAAGCGATCGCCACAATTTAGTCATCTCTGGACTTGGGGCATCCCGACTCGGACAGGTTAGGTTAGAAGGGGTTTGCCATCCCCTTGGTGGTTTTTTTTTTTAAACCACCCGTCGACCGCTCCTCCTGCAACATTGAAGTAATTTTCAAGTTTTAGGGATATTATGATTTATCTGGAAATAATTGATTATTTTCTTACACGTGATTAATTTTTTATTTACCTTAGTCATTTTTTGCAATATTGAGAGTGAAATATTTACCTATTTGGCTATGTTATCATATTTTAACCAAATTCATAAAACAATAAACAAGTAATATGTGTTTTGGGGATAGGTTATATTATATTTGATATTAAAAAAAAATTGTACGGTCGACCGTTAGCTTTTTGCCTCAACAAAACTGAATAAATTGAAAGTCGTGAAATAAAATATTGGTAACATCTATTTAGCGATAATATAAAATATTTGGTCTGAAATTAACTTTAAAAGGTTTTATAAATCTTTATGGCAGAAAATAAAAAGGGGAATAGGTTCATTTCTCTAATACTTTACGAAACACAATTTGGTGAGCTATCTATTCTGGCAGGTATTTCAAATTTTTTGGTATTAAAACAGGTACTTTTCTGGTAGGCGTTAAAACACAAGTCTTAATTATATACTTAGGTATATACCGTGCTATAAAAGCTTGCTATAAAAAATGATTTTCATTGAAAATGTAACTTAAAGAAGCTTTAGTATAGTACGGCCGAAATATCTTGACCGCCCTGAACTTAGATCACTGCTATGTAACTGTTGTTTAGAACGCCAACTTCAGAGAGTGGCTCACATATTTTGACCGTACCCTTCTGGACTATTGGTCCCTACTAACAACAATGTGGTCCCCGATCAAAAAGATTAAGAAGCACTGTTCTAAATTAATGTATCTGACACCTCTTATGATCAATCAATTATTATTCAATCGTGGAAATTACAGACACAATAGAAAGACAATAGGTGCGCGAACTCCGGCGTTCGCTTGGGGTTTAATGAATTAATTGGTTAACGTACACATGGTTAATCAAAATCAGCTGCAATCTGAGTAACTCCCCAGACAGGTTTATGCATGTTTCCTATAAGAGTGATATGTACTGGCTATACGATGTTGGCTTGCATACTTCGTAACACGGAGCGCTTAACTTTTATATTGGACTGCATAACATGGAAATAGATTCGTGGCTAGAAGCCACCTGAAATAATAATGAATGGCAAATATTTATAACTTTGGTATTCAGTGGTCTGCTATATTGGTCTAGGGTTCAGCAGCTGTGACTTTTACATTTAGGCTAGCGATCGAATCTGCACCGATGAAAATTATGACTGTTTTTAAATAGATAGCTACGGACTTTATACCACTATAATTTGTTAGCGTATTATCTGCGAACGAGAGATCTGTAAAACATCTGCTGTGAAATTTTAGGCCTTCAATAAGAGCGTTTTCTGAAAGCTCTTGTCAGGTTTGGTTTATTCTCATTATTTGACATAACTATCCTACTTCAAAAGACAGTCATTTATTATATTATTGCAATTTTATAGTGCAGTCACCAACATCTTATGTATAAAATTCTCGTGTCACAATGTTCGTTCCCGTACTCCTCCGAAACGGCTTGACCGATTCTTATGAAATTTTGTGAGCATATTGAGTAGGTCTGAGAATCAGCCAACATCTATTTCTCATACCCCTTAGTGATAAGGGTTGTCCACCCTTAATATTTTTCTTTAATGGCAAAACAACGTTTGCCGGGTCAGCTAGTAATATATATATACACCGCTAAATTTTAATCGTTTTAATCCCGTGGAGAGTCGATCCAGTACATGAAACACTATCGATTTGTAAAGATAAAATTAAAAATTAAGTAGCTTTTTTTTCAAAACTCGTATTAATTTACGCATGTACGAAATTAATTAAGAGCGAGTCCAATGGCCTTTAGGTAGTAGTCGCCGTTGCGTACAAACTATCTACAGGTCATTGGACTCGCTCAGCTGACGTTAGTTTAGGTAACCCTTTGTCGTAGGTACACTTATGTATTTCTTGAATGCCAGAAGTTAAGATGCGTATACTGAAAATGTATAAATGTATGTGTGTGTATATATTTTATTGTTCATGACTGTACGTCCAAATTATCAGGGTAGGTGATATCTTTCCCTGTAACCCGTAGCCCCGTAACTATGCGTAATCTATACATCTATACATATAAATAAAATTGGAGTGTTTTTTCTTGAAATAACCGTTTTTTATATATATACTTTGAATATATATACGGTACATACACCAAAATATATATTTTTTTAATTTTTGTCTGTCTGTTTGTTTCGGCTAATCTCCGAAATGGCGGGACCGATTTTGACGGCACTTTTATTAGCTTGTAGCTGATGTAATAAGGAGTAACTTAGGCTACTTTTATTTTAGAAAAAATAAATTCAAAATCCTGTAGTCCACGCGGACGGAGTCGCGGGCACAGCTAGTCCGTATATATATCTATCAACCAATAGCCTTGACTACAGAATCTTTGCAGGTTGCTTGTCGTCATCCATCACTCAGTTTCTAGTTATCGTAATTAAAAGGGTCAGTGATGGAAGCATTGTTACTTTGTCGTCTAAAACTTTTACTAAAACTACGAAGTTATTTCGCTGTACAATGATATTGAAAATGTCGTGTTGGCTTAGCGGTTAAGGCACTCTGAGGTTGCGGGTTCGAAACCGAGCAAGTACCTACCGATGTTTAATTCATTATGTACTATTCTATGTGTATCTACGGCATTATTGACATCGCCGCCTCTAAAAGTACGTAAAGCCGTTGGTCCCGATTGTCATCCGTAGATCTTTGACAGTGATTACAGGTAGTCAGACGCCGCCGGAAAGTCTAACTATCGGTTTATCCAAGGAGTATTATGTTGCCCAGTAACTGGGTTGGAAAATTGATATGCAGTTGCTCCATGTAAAACACGAGTATTAAGCCACATCTGGTTAGACTGGTAGTCGTCACCATGCTAGTTCGAAAAAGGCTCGAGAGATGAATGGTACTGGAAATATTATTTAATTTATAAAGGCGAATAAAGCTTCAATACGACATAGACTCGTATCTCTAATACGAAGCTTTCCGACGTTGTACAGTGCCTATACAACAACATAAAAATCACTCCCCTCACGTAAAATTAACGATCCTCTTATGTCTATATCATATCTCTACCCATAATAGTAGGTACGAGTATATATACACTGGATAGGACCCAATATCAAACGATCTGCCGGTCGAACATTTTGTTTTGTTTGGTCTCGAAAAACATGGAGGGCGTGACCCGCTTTTAGGTATAAATTGACTAGTGAGCATAGTGACTACTGACTTTTGTTGCCTCAGTCATTATGTTACCACTGCTGGGATTCAGGGAGGGAATAATCCGTAATCCACTACATGGCTCAATGCAGGTTGGTGGATGTCACATGACTTTGAATTTTTAGTTCAAAGACATGCCGCCTTACTCACAATGTTTCCCTTCACCGTTTTGAGAGCTGAGCAAGTCTCCTACACGATTGTATATTTTTCTTAACATAATTTTATAACTTACGAAAATCTTAATATAAAATATCGACAATAGCGATGGAAGTTATTAGTATCTAAGTAATTAAAATGCCATCAAAAACATAACTTGTAGAAAAACCAAGGCATGCAACTCGTTCTTCTACCGTAATATGTTGTGAGATCAATGTAATACCAAGTCAGTAAATTTATTCAGTCCGTAGGTACTTAAAGGGACCTGATGACCTAGATTTACTTGGCAATCGGATTAAACAATCTAAATTAGTATAATACGTATTACTTGTGATATACTAGCGGTTGATTTGATTATTATTTATACACTAAACACAGATTTTGATGATGATCGGTCAGTCAGTGAGTGACAAATTTAAGAAACTTTGACCAGTTATAATTCTTCAACTACGGGTTCAAATTGAATGAAATTTTAAGTATACCGTGTTAATACAGTGCCTGCTTGGTTACTGAAAATTGATGTCTAATTTTATACACAACACACAAATTATTATGCAATCACACACTGAGACAGAGACAGCACCCACTAAATTGCATCCAATTTCTTCTAGGTCTTACCTGTACGTTCACGTTACCATTAGCCCAAAATATTATGATACTTACTTGTTTGATGTGGCACTTACCGTCGAATATTTACGTCTTTCCCACGTATAGGTATTATAACTATTTCATCTTACATTAAGCCTGATGATAAAATCGGTGTGTTTAATATATTTATCCGGATTTAAAGTATTGTTTACTAGACATTTAATACTTGATAAAATGGCTTATAAACTTTTACTGTATCTCTGTAAACTTATTTGACAACCGATTATAACTTTTGCTTAGCAGTTATTATAAATTTTCTGTTAACTATTGAAACAAACAAAATTTCATGGCGATATTGATTGACCTCCCCCTTTTGCTTCAGTAGGTATTATCAGATACAAAATAATTGTTGTTTTTATTTATTTTGGAACAAAACAAGAGTAAAGTTTGTAGGTACTGGGTAGTCAGGTACAGGGTTTTGTTTATGTTATCAATAAGTACTGGCTTCACCACGCCCACGCAAGCTTTCGAGGTCATTTAGACTTGCAAAACACAAATTAATCGTAGGTACTAAGGGGAGGTAAGCAGTGAGCTGCCGCCCACTGATTCACGAAAATTTCCATGAGAACAAGACCATTTAGTCTAAGATCCGATTAAGAACGACCTTCACCGGTCTGTTTATTGGATGAAACGTATTTTATGATAAATTTAGTGTATTAAATAATATAACGCTGGTGGGTTGCCTAAGAAATTCCTGGCCAGACTATTATTAATTAAAAATTGAAAATTTACTTTTTTTTTAGAAAAATGCATAATCGTTATTCATACCAGATTTTTTTGCAGACAACACTATAACATCGTATTCGTAATGAAACAGCGTTTATTTTGATATAGAATTTGTTGTAAATCAAAATAAACACACCTGTTTATACATACCTGTTTATACCTGGCAACCCATAGTTATGCCAGGAAACAAATATGCAACCCAACATTTTTATGTTCTAAAGTCTTCACTCTTTCGTTTAGTATTAAATTTATTCGTTAAACACACCGGTGCATTAATAAAAAAAAAAAAATTGTTTGGCCAGGAATTTCTCAGGCATACCGGCGTTATATTATTTTATATACTAAATTTATCGCAAAATTATCTATATATATAAAAGAAAGTCGTGTTAGTTACACTTTATATAACTCAAGAACGGCTGAACCGATTTGGCTGAAAATTGGTGGGGAGGTAGCTTAAAACCAGGAGACGGACATAAGACCTACTTTTTTTTTTTTTTTGATATAGACTAGAGTAGAGTAGGGTAGGGTAGAGTAGGGTAGAGTAGGGTATAGTAGGCTGAAGTAGGGAAGAGCGGGAGCGAAGCCGCGGGCAAAAGCTAGTATAGTATAAAACTATGTACTTATATTGTGAGAAAATATTTGCAATAGGTAATATACATAACCTTACCAATACTAACATAGCTAAGGAGGAAACCAATAAGTTCATATCATCAAAACCTAACTTGTAAAAAACTAAGGCTCGCAAATCAGTTCTATGGTAAATAGTTTTGAGATCTATGTAAAACCAAGTTGGTTAATTTATTCAGTCCGTACTAAAGGGACCTTGATGGCCTAGATTGAATTGGCAATTGGACTAAAATTGCATGTGATATACATGCAATTGTTCTTTTTGAGGTACGGAATCCTAAAAACGCGCTAAGTACACTACCTCAAAGGTGGCGTGGAAACGTGTACGTATGACGATTACCTCTTTCAACTTTTTGAATCATTATATCTCAAAAACGGTGGCTCTTAGAAAAAGGAGTATTCAAACATTTTTGTAGATAATTAGGTAATTATCTGATCTAAAATTTTTGTCTGAGCTAATTTTATGATAAACTTACCGTTTTGCTGGAAATCGCGAAAAACTCGTTTTTGTGACCTTTGAACCCGACTAATTTTTTTTTTTCAGTTGTTGGATCGATGAGAACTTTTTAGATTTAATTTCATGGTGTTTTAAACAATCCTACCAATTTTCAGCTGGTTGCGAATTATTGTAACCTCGGATGTCCAAATTGACCGGACTGTTCTACCTAATTAATTGCTAGTAGATTGAATTTCCCGTACGTACAAAGGAATTAATAAAACATCCAGCCTGGGCAGTACTCAAATAAATAAAAAAATACCCGAAGCACTAGGTACTGCTGCCTATCTGAATAAATAAAGCTTAATTTAATTTTGCTTTCCATGATATTCATACCATCGGTACATCGGATACCGAAATTGATTTTACGTAATTAAAATCCGTGGAATAGGGCTTCAGTTTGTAAATTGCAGCATTCTGACGAGGCGGATGGGTTTAAAACTACAGAGCGAGTGAAATCGAGCTCTGATTGAGATCGACTGACTCCACAGCCTACTAATTAGCTAGGTGCCGAGGTCTGATCGAATGCAGTCTTCAATCTGGCTGAAGGCAGGTTGCAACTGAACTAATAGCGCCAATTTAATTTAGCTTTCCACACTCTCCATACAATATCGGTGTTTGTCCAGTACAATCGAAACATAGAAGCCGAAAACACGAAATCGAATAAACAAATTCCCAAATTGACATGGCAAAGTTCTATGACTAATCCAATAGAATATCTATTAGTCATGCATAATTGCTAAATGTTAGATTTTTTTTATTAGTGGAAATCATCCAATGCCGAATGTTAGATGCGATTTAGTTTTATGAAATGTTTTTAGAAATCCGGGATAACCGCTAACATTACCATCTGTCTATATCGGCTTTATTATTTGGTTCTTTGTAAAGCTTATCATTAAGAATTCGCACCAAAAAAATAGAGATAGTATTTAAAATTGAGGATTTGAAGAAACAAAGTCGTGATCGATCGTCGGTTTCGAGTACAAATTTTTAAAATTAATGTCCGCAATCTTATTGCAGACTGGCACTTGGAAGTGTTTCAGCAGTCGAGATTGTCTAATGAAGTGAGTACTGAGAAGGTATTATCGAATTTGGAACCAGTCAAATGTTGAACACAGTCGTTTATTGGCATTAATTATCAGGGTTTTGGAATTGTTATAATGTAGTGGTACCTATCACCGCACCGTGTCGACGTCTTTGACGACCTTGTTATCGGCCCACGCTGAAAACCAGCGCTGTAGACTCGTCGCTTTTAGCGTTGTGGTCTTGGCATTATGCTGAGCGTTCGGCTGTTTTGCTCGGAAGTGGTGCGTTCTTTTCTTAAAATGTATAATTTGTAAATACTTTTTGGCCTTTCCGGCAAATAAAATGTTTTTCTTTCTTTCTGTCGTTCAGACAACTACGTTAAGCCGTTTGAAGTCCGTATTTAAGGCGACAATACGGAGTGCGTTGTCACAGTTAGCGGTTGTCTATGCCTATAAAATGTCTCAGGTTGCATTCCAACGAACGTCGGATGTGTGCGCCAGTTGTGTAGAAAGCCTTAGATAGGGAACGCAACGCCAACGGTGGCGGAGCTTTATAACAGTGATTGGAGTTCTTTTGTTTGCCTACAGCTATCGCTGGCTTCGATTCACAAGCACTTTACTCGTAGTACTTGATACTCTAAGCACAAAGATTCTATACGATTTTTAGAAACATTTCTCCTATTTGATAGGATTTTTGTGACCAAACGAAACAAAAGCTGTAAATCCATGTTAGTTTTCGAATAGTGTGTCTAAAGTAGGTATTTGTGGCTTCATAAACAAACAATTGGACGGAGTAAACTTCCTAACGATTTATTCCATTAATCGAATTTGCATTAGACTGCGATTTATAGTAAGTCAGGTTATCCTTTTATATATATGGATTAAATAGCTCAACGCACAGTCCAATCTATGTGGACTGCACAAGTTTTACCTTTTGTGATGTAGGCGAGCACTAGGAGAGGATAATTGGTCCCCTAAAGGGATGAAATGGGGGCCTGAAGTTCGTATCGAGAAAGCTACTTACACGCTAGCGAAGCCGTTGGTAGAAACTAGTGCTTAATGAAATCAAAACTACGTTACCTATGAGAAACAAAATGGATCACGAGAAATAAAACCATACTACAAAATAAATAGGTACAAAAGACAATCTAATGTATGTACTTCACTTTTTATCACGTTGTACGTACGTGTGTACTTCACGTTTGAGCCGGAACTGTTCGACGAGTGGTTCGAGACGCGACCGAGATATGTGTGCGTTGCTCGAGCGCGCTTTTGTACCTATCTATTTTGTAGCCATACTGTATACGGATTTTTTTACGGTAGGTACGTGTGGGTACAGTCAACGACGAAACCCAATTAACGTTGTTACATTAAACATTATCTAAATGTTCTGAAGAAGATTCGTTAACCTAGCAATCTTGATAAGTTTACTTCAGTTCCGATCCGTCCAATAAATAACGCGACGTAGTTTTATGAATCGTACCTGGACTAATTAATTATTGTTTCAAGATCTGATTTAAAAGGACGATAAAAGACAATAAAACTTCATCTTTAGATTTAAAAAAAACTTCAAATAAATACAACCGACTTCAATGTAAAGAAAAACACTAAAAAGTGCAAAATTACTTTAATTTCAGAAGTCGATGCTTATAATTATAATACACTTGAGAGCAAAAAAATCGCACATGGCTTGTAATTTCGTTTAATACTGTTTTTTTCTTAAATCTAAATATATGGAGTACAAATTATTGAGCAAAATTGAAGCATATAAAGTTAGCTTTATAAAAACACAAAATTAAGATCATCGACCTTCACGTAACTCACAAAAACCAGCGGTATACCCAATTCCCCAAATTCACCCATTTGGATTTCACTGCTTACACCTTTACCTGAAGCTACAAAAAGGGTGCTGTTTTGGAGTTTTAATCAGTTTCTGTTAACGTGATAACGTCTCTATTAGAAACAGACGGATTTACTGGAAAAATATGGATACCACGTCCGCAGAAGCCGTTCAAGTTATTGCCTTGCCCAAAGCAGGCCATAATCAAAATGAAGTCGCTCGACAGCAAAATTTTAGCTGCTTTCCTGTTCGTCTAGTATAACCAGAGGTTTTAAGAGACCCGTGGGTATATTCGGCGACCAGAATATGGCCGGTGGCGCATAGGATCAGGGCGTGATTATCGCTTTTCTGTAACAAGTACTCTGAGAAATCGGCTACTGAACACGATTGAACTGACACAAAAGTTTCAAGAAGTTTTCAATGTCAGTATAAGTCAGTGGACGATTAGGTAAAGACTGGGTGAAGCAGGCCTGACTGCACATCACTCAGCAAATGGTACCAATTTGACCACAGCTCACTGACAAGCCCGGCAATAATTTGCCATGAAACACTTAAATTGGATGTATGCCTAATGGCAGGCTGTTGTGTTTTCTGATAAGTGCAGAATGAATTAGATGACCATGATAGATGCTGTAGGGTCTACAGAAGGTCATCAGGGCAATTTTAACAATGCT
This sequence comes from Mythimna ferrago, assembly GCA_910589285.2. Lineage (NCBI taxonomy): Eukaryota > Metazoa > Arthropoda > Insecta > Lepidoptera > Noctuidae > Mythimna > Mythimna ferrago. The sequence goes on along the minus strand of OU342673.1, from coordinate 10,420,766 downwards.
GCATAAGCGAAGAAGTGGGTTTTGGAGGCGAACTAAGGTGGCATAATGTTGGACACTAAAACTGATATTTTATTAATTACTGGGCCATTACTGGCCTGATATCGAGAGGATTGACGGCTTTATTATACATGAAAAAAGTGCTCGAAGAATATGTGAAGCCACTTGTGTGGCTTATGGTGGATTTTTTTTCCTTAATGCAGAACAACACCAGATCGCACGTCGCTAGAACAGTTTGCGACTACATGTAAGACGTTGGAATCATTGCGATAGAGAGACCAGCTCGTAGTTCTGGTCTTAATCCAATTGAGCATATCTGGAATGACCTTGAAAGAAGACTTAGTGCAAAAAGCCTGGCTCTCCAGGCCTCCATGAGCTTCAATTTGTCGTTGACGAGAAGTGGAACGTTATACCCTAAGGTTTCATGGTAAAATTAATACGGCTGATGAAAAATCGAGTAACAGCTGTAAATAAGGCTAAGGGCCCAATACACTTTATTGACAAACAGGATGACCAAGAATTTTAAGTTTGACTCTAATTCTTTCATAAGTGAAATTTGGTAATTTTTCCCATTTGTAGAATTTTGTGCCCTAAACCCTTTCAAGGATGTTTTTTTTCACTGTATTTCATATCATTAGAAAGGTAATTAAATAGGCTTTCAATTAGTGTACAACATGTTTTCAATAACTATTCACATTCATGACAAAACCTGCCTTAACACAAAGAGATATGATGTGCGATTTTTTTGCTCTCGAGTGTAGTTCTGTCTTTTCGTTATTCAACACCGACTTATTTTTTAAGTCAGTTAAAAAATAAACAAGTATTTGTCTCAGGTTAAATGATGATAAAAAAATAGTTAAATGATGAAAAGTTAGCAAAAAACAAAGTTTTTGAAAAAGGAAAGTTTTGAGCGAGAGACACATCACATTTAGTAATTAAATAAGTTACACAGAATGTCAAAGGAGCAAAGTAACATAAGTGCTGCTACAAGTACCCCTTTACCTCGAGTTTATAATTAACATTAGAATTTAGTAGATTTGAGAGTGGCACATGTAAACACTGAGACTGCAATCGCAATCGTAGGTCTAATTTTAGCCCGTAATAAGTAACACTAATTAGCTACCGTCCCAACATAATTAAATGGAGGTACACAATTTTGCATTGGATTGCATATGCTACAGTGGTTTTGTAACTTGGAGGCGGGTTTGCAGGCCAGGGTGTGGGAGAGGGCGCGGGAGCGGTCCGAGGTAGCGTAGCTAAAGTGTTGCGCACGCAGCCCCCTGGCCCAGCTAGGCGCCTCCTCTCTCCACTGGCACGCCACAAGTGTCCAACAGACCAACATTGCAGCCAAGAGCCAAACACATTCCGGGTTTCGCTGCTATTACACGTCTCGCTTTCCGTGCGCTGCATCTGCCGCTCCCGATACTTCTAAACTATCGTGGAAATCTCCCATTTGCGGTTCCTAAATTCGTCATAAGTTTGTACGACACATTTGTTCATTTGTGAATTTAGTGCCGGAACTACAGTATGTACTCTATAGTTATTAATTATCCAATACATGATTATTTTGTTTTTTAAAGCTTTCTTTTTTTGTCTGTACTTTGAAATTTGTTTTTTGTTGGAAATAGAACATTTTATTTCACAGTGTTAATTACATCGTTTCTATTTGCTTGAATCCTTTTGAGTTTCCTAATATTTTATTGTTTCTGTTAATTCTGCTTTGCTGTAGTTAAAAAACTTTCGATTTTTACAAGCTGTTATTTAGTTTCACCTGTCCCAATATTTATTTGTTTGTAATCAAAACTTGCAAATTTTTTATCTACTTCCCGGTTATCGATTGAGCTGAAATTTTGAATGCATGTGTAAATGTAAATTGTCATCTGATGCAAATTCGCAAAATTGCAATGCCAAATTATTATGACATAGATAATAGAAATAATAATCTGATGATAGAACCGGAAGGTGGCCGTAGTAACTCAGATAACCCTATCGGGTTTGAGAATGGTCTTGATGAGTATTAATTAAAAGATATTTAATTATTATTACAAGATTAAAAGATATTTAATTATTACGTACTTAAAGAATTTTACTATAGATACTTAATGTATTTTTTTATAATTTATGTAGGTATTATATCATGTTATGACATTTAATTTAGATAATATAGTCTGTTTAATTATATATATATATTTTTAATTTATACACACTGCGCCTACATTATCTCACCCAACTGTCCTGTCGCAGGTCTGCTGGAAGAAATTTCGTTACAAATAAGCAGATCCTTCGTATTCTTGTAAGTATTTGTTCTTTGCGAATTTATGTGTTTGTGTGTACATTAATAAATAAATAAATTATATAGGTATATATTGCGCTTATAAAAGCTTGCTATGAAAAAAAAAATATTGAAAACTTTTTTACTCGTACTTACATATTTTGATTCACTGGGGATTGCCGTGCCTATAGGTAAAATAGGTAAAAACCGGCGTCATGGTTTGAACTGTAGTTTTTTTTTCTTTGAACAATATCCCGATGGAGCTTTGAATTACAACACTTTTTATCTTAAAACCATTATTCCGACTAGCTTTATTATTTTATGACACCAGAAAATTTATAAATGATAGAAAATCTTAAAAATGTATTTCAATTAGACGTTTAGAAAGAACCTTAAGGCATTTTTGTTCTTTGTGGAAGAATGAAATTAATAAAATGCTACTACATAGCTACTGTCTCTTCAGTGCGTTGAAAAATAATAAATTTATTTAAAACTAGCTGACCCGGTGAACTTCGTACCGCCTAACAGTCAATGAATGTAGTATATCTTTCGATATAATCAACTGATTGCAATGAAACAAAGCCTAAGTAATATATCAAGTTACACACAATTTTAATGTAGGTACATCGATTTCGTATATATTACGTGATGCGCGCACAACTAAAAACTTGTACAATTTTTTTTATGTAAACAAATCACCTTTACAAACTTATTGCTTGATAACAAAGTTAAAGGGTACGTAAACACTAAACTATTTTATTCTTATGAAAGGTTTTAACACAGACAAGACAAAATATATTTTCAGCAATATTTTTGCGCCCTTGGGAAATCTAAGCAAAACTATTCAAATGACTAAAGTTTATGTCAAATAAACCAAAGGAAAATATTAAGATTGAGTTACGTAGGTATTGAAAGAACAAAGCGTTTCGGATATTCGTATCGGTATATCGACCAGGTAACGGCATTTTTGCGGCAAGGCGGTGAAGGATTTTGGACCTCTGGTATCGCACGATTTGCTAGACATATTCATGACACTCAATAGTGGAGGGAAAAAATAGTTGAATTGTGGACAGATAGACGTTGCAATGTTTGCAACGTCTATCTCACGTTGTATCACGTTGCAATGTTATTTTTGTTAGTCACTAGCGACCCGCACCAGCTTTGCACAGTGTGCAAGAGAACAATGTTTGCCTCGTAACGTTTGCGTTACGAGGGTAAAAAATAAACTACGACAGTACGAACTAATCTCAAAACTAAAAAAAAAAAAAACTAAAAAACTCGAACACGAGATTTTTATAGGATATTTATAAAGATCAATTATCTATTTCCGGTTAACAAATAAGTCTTTGGTAATGTGGACACCCTCTTAATAACCACACCGAAATTTACTGCATGGCCTGTTATTTAATAGGTACTAATTCGTACCAAACTGCATTTCTTAATCAATAAACACAACGTCTGTCACGGCAGTTAGTGTCTACCGCTTACAGTTTCATTTACTAGTGATGTAACGAATATTCGCATTAGCATTCGCGAATATTCGCAGAATTCACAAGAAACATGCGAATATTTGCCAATTTTTTTGACGAACAAAAAAGTATTTAAGTATTGAATGAACAGATATAGAATGATACTCGTAATACAACTGATGTAAAGAATGTTAAATTTTGACGAATATTCGCGATCAACATTCGCAATGAATATTAGCGAATATATTCACGTAGGCGAATAATATTCGCGAATATTCATATATAATACCACAAGAGCTTCAAAATTATCGGGTATTTTCCGATAGGTTCGTTGCAAACAAATGAAGGAGTCAAGTTTTTCAGGTTAAAAAATCACGAGCGCGAAGCGCGAATGATTTTTCCTGAAAAACTTGACGATTTTATTTGTTTGCAGGGAACCTTGAGGGAAATGCCAGATAATTTTGAAGCTCGTGTGGTATTCGGGGGATTATTTTTCCGTCCCAAATGTCGGCCATTATTTTGATCATGTTTTGTTTTTTATATATGTCAAGGACCAGAGAAAATTTTCAAAAAATTATCAGTATAATACCATGTAGGTTGTACCACGTGACGTCGAATGGTGCAATTCTATTGGTCGATATTTGGGTCGGAAAAATAATCGTTGAAATTTAACGTTCTTCACATCAGTTGTATTATCATTCTATATCCGTTCAATCAATACTTCAATACCTTTTTGTTTGTGAAAAAAATTGCCAAATAATCGCATGTTTCTTCTGAATTTAAATGCGAATGTAAAAATGAGCGAATATTCGCGCGAATGCGAATGCGAATATTCGCTACATCACTATCATTTACTAGTTGGGTGTTAGTGTAAAACAGATTAACACTACCTACATTTAACTTAGGAAGGATTGCCGCCCTCACTGGGATGTTACCTACTTACTGTCGTTGATTAACTACCACATTCTGTAAATCTCAATTTGAAGGACGACCGTTATGTTACTTATGTTTAAGCTTTGAAAGTAATCAAGCGAAGCGTTGAAATGACATTGCTCTGCGTCTATACGCTGTTCGCCATGGAGCCAAGGGCATCGAAAAATTATGTATTGTATTCTCTATCATTAGTAAACACCTATATGATCTTATTTTTATAGCGGACTAGCTACAAAATCGATATATTTCAAAAGTATCAGATTTTTAGGTTATAATCGAATCATAACAATGAATATTTATTATGTTTTTCATAGTTCTGACTGATTTTTAAGAAACTGAAAAACATCTTAATGTATTCAGCTATTTTTAGTACCTTTCTAATTATGTAGGATAGGAACCTATGTAGTATTTTTTTTCCAGCACAGGTAATTAATTTAAAGAAATATTAAGAGTCGCCCGACTCAGTGAATCTCACCTTTAAAATATTTATAGATCCTTTTAATGAAGTTAGGCTGAAAGAGTAATTTTATAACTTATTTTTTACTTTCTATTGGTGTCGAGGTTTTTTTTTAAAATTTATATTTAATTTATCATTATTTCACACTTTTTAAATTATTCGCGGAACCCATTATCGTGATAACAACTTAAATTATATTTTCTTAAATATTTTCAACCAACTAGATTAGTGCTCGTATCTGTGATGAGCTTTCACTTCTCAGACTGTAATTAAAAGTTTAGTAAGCAGAAAACTGTTTATTTAATCGTTGATCGGTTTTTTCAGTTATTTATTCGCGTAAAAATCACAATCGGAAAGCAGTCAAACATTTGTTTCGTCAATAATTGTATTTATTTTACAGCATAGTTGTCCTTTCAATTTGTTCGAATTGATAGGCTTTTGGTAGAATTCAACGGGAATTTGGCCTTTGAGTGTTTCAAAGCGCCGCGGTTTAAAGCAAATTGAACAATGCTGCAAATATTTGGTTGTACATTTAACAACCGGGCTCGGATGTCTGTCCCGTCGCCTTGTTAACTAATGATCAAAGTGCATTGTATTGATTCTGTCGTTTTCAGCGATCTGTTTTTTTTTTTTTATCGAATTGAGAAATTATCGAATAACTTCAAAGTCTCTTGAGTTTGATGATTGGACTAACTAAATCCCAACATTGTTCCTTCAGTTGCACTTTGCATTCCACGATAACTCACAATCCCGAAGCTATAACAGGTTCAATGGTCTGCCTATGATTCCTATGATTGTGTCATCACCGTCGGCTATCGATACATCAAACAATTTGCATTTAGATTGGGTTACGTTAGAATTAGCTCATTAATATACTCTAATGAATATACGTTAAACACTGTCCAAATACTGGTTAATATTCTAATAACTAGCTTCGCAAACTTGGAACCAGTGCAGGGTAGCATCAATTATGAAAACGTTGAAGTTGAATGTCAGTGCTCATTACTGCCGGCTCTTTCATTTATGTTTTTACACTCGCTCTTTGTAAGTCTCCGGGTCACACGTTGACTTATGTTCCATGAATGCGGAAAATGCTGACTGTTGCTACGATGATCATGACTTTCAGCGTCAATTAAGCAAACTGACTGAACACTAGTTTACATAGAGACAGAAAGTTGCCTTTTTAGGGTTCCGTAGCCAAATGGCAAAAAACGGAACCCTTATAGATTCGTCATGTCTGTCTGTCTGTCTGTCTGTCTGTCTGTCTGTCTGTCTGTCTGTCCGTCCGTATGTCACAGCCACTTTTTTCCGAAACTATAAGACCTATACTGTTGAAACTTTGTAAGTAGATGTATTCTGTGAACCGCATTAAGATTTTCACACAAAAATAGAAAAAAAGCAATAAATTTTGGGGGTCCCCATACTTAGAACTGAAACTCAAAAATTTTTTTTTCATCAAACCCATGCGTGTGGGGTATCTATGGATAGGTCTTCTAAAATGATACTGAGGTTTCTAATATCATTTTTTTCTAAACTGAATAGTTTGCGCGAGAGACACTTCCAAAGTGGTAAAATGTGTGTCCCCCCCCCTCTAACTTCTAAAATAAGAGAATGATAAAACTAAAAAAAATATATGATGTACATTACTATAAAAACTGCCAACGAAAATTGGTTTGAACGAAATCTAGTAAGTAGTTTTTTTTAATGCGTCATAAATCGAAAAAAAATACACTATTATTAAAACATCGATCAAAGTTACAACACATTACAAGAGCTTTTATATTATGTTACTTGCTGCTACGGAACCCTTCACGGGCGAGTCCGACTCGCACTTGGCCGGTTTTTTATATACCCCCGTGTTAGTTTCACACGCGGCACTATTATGCCGCTATGAAAGCCCTTCCACATTTCCGCGCCGCCGTACGTCTGACAACTATTGTATCGATGTTAGCTTTGACTACTGTACCGGTAGTCCGTCCTTTTGCTTGTGTTTCACCATTAGGTAGCCGAATGTCACCTCACGCTTCTGGGGACAGTACTATTTCCTACTGAAATCTCATTTAATCTGACATGTTCTGGTTGGCTCATTTCATCTGGAACACGGAATAGAAATTGCTGGTATAAACCCACCCTTAAAATCGAGTAACATCTTTCAACAACGAACAAAAACGATAGGTATTGGAACGGACTGAAGTTGTGTTAGTTTAAAGGCGAGCTACATGTAGGTATTAGTCGTGTAAAGCCTTTGTGAACCTAGAAGGCTTTACACGAGTAATAGATGTAGCTACTAATAAGGGCGGAAGGCACCGCTTCTGTCTAATTTGCTAACTTCTTTGCCGTGTATGCTCTCATTAGCCGCGGGATGTTCACATTCTTGTAAAGTAATTATTTTGCGACGCGTGGCTTGCTTTGCCTGATTATATTTTAAATCAGAGTTGAGGTGCACTGTTCTGTGCAATAGGGAGAGACACTACAAACCTACATATATAGGATTTTATTTTTACAAAAAAAAAAATTATAAGTAATCTTCTACAATACTAAATAAACTGTACTAACGGAAGAAGTAAGCCATTTAAAAAAAAAATTAAACTGATACTTACTAAAACTTACTTGAAACTAAAAAAAACTTTATAGTATTATGTTATTAACACAAATTATGTTATTAACTAAGTACTTACTTATAAATTTCTAAACTAATAAATATTATAACTTAAAAGGTAAACTTTTAATCGGTTTAGGCTAAAAAAAAAACATTTTACAAAAAAAAAAATCCAAACATGGTTAGGTTACATTGATTTATTACATAGTTCCGGTATCTACATTCCAGCTTCATCAGTTCGATATATCCCCCCCCCCTTCTTTTAGTCATTCATCGACTACAGTATAAACAAAGCCATTTTTCTTGTTACCACAGTTCTGCTGTGATCCTATGAGAATTTCCGTTCCATATCTTCGAAGTTCTTCATCAGATCACATATTTATATGGGACCAACTTGGAAGCATAAACTGGCAAAAAAAAAGATCGGTCCACAATTGACCGAGAAATCTGTGAACATCCATAAAAAAAAAACATTCAGCCGAACATAGAACCTCCTCCTTTTTGAAGTCGGTTAATGAGAATCTTTTAATTTATTTTGCTTTTATCCATATGTAACTAAGTTAGTTCTTTCCAATTTTTGGATCATAAGAACAAAGTTTTAGTTGCAGGAAATATTCTAACACCCAAAAAGTTTTACCTTGTGACGGGCGGCGGTGGCGCCAGGCAGCACTGTTACGTTGAGTTTTGTATTATTTCAGGATTTCTGAAATTCAACATACCCAACTTCTGGTTCTGCTTTTGTACCGAAACTAAATATTTCGTGTCCATTGTTTAAGCTCTTTAAGTAATTTTATTTTTCCTCATATTTTAGTTTTTTTAACAAGCCCCTCGCATGAGAGTATTTCGTAGAATTAAGTCTACTGTCAGTGTGCAATCTGAGCGGTAGATACTGGAAGGATAAAGCTTGAGTGTGCTCCACAACAGTCAAAGGACGAACAGAATAACAATAAGTCTGTGTCCCTCTCGGCGAGCGCGACTTGAATGTGTTATATAATTTGGGCAGCATTGTGGCTGAAGGCCAGAACAGGCACGAGGATACGTTTCGGAGTTCACTTTCTCTTCACACCTGTGAGATGTGACTTTTCACGAAACTACCTTTATTGGGCGCTGTTGCGAACCATACGCATCTTAAACTCGCTGTAATGACATATTCTGCAGCATGTGCAGCACAGACGTGCACACACAAAGAGGATTCTTTCGCTCTGTGACCTACTACAGCGATAGTATCTTTGCTCTCCCAAGACACTCCATCACGTTAAATATAAAAGTGCGGTTAGTCTCCGCAGAACGGCCTTATCCGCGGCTTTCTTCAACTTCGTCTAGCGATTCTAAGACCTTGGACTAACACGAATAGCGGAATGTTTTTTATTTTTATAATTTATGACTTCAGTGCCATGGTAAGCCTTCAGCCGCTGTCGGACTTTATATTGCCTTCATTATCCCCGTACCCTTGGCACTCGACATGTAAGAAATGGTATAGAGTGTAAAGCGATGTTTTCTGAGATGTTTTGATATTTTTTAACTGCCAGTTTTATTATAATACAGTGTCATCGTGAGATTGTAATGGTCACTTAATTGCGGTAATAATGTCAGGCGGCAGGCGGGCATTCAAGTAATTGTGAAACGCCGCACGGCGGTCGCGCCGTCGCGCCTACGTGACCGGCATGCCTGTCGTTTGCATTAAGCATCCTTCCAATAGCAGACGCCACGACTGCAACCTTTCCTTAACACACGCACGGTTTGCAAACTACACTATTGTTGAACACTCGTAAAAAAGAATGGCGAACCTAATATAACCTAATACGTTTTCGTTCGTCATTACGTAAGTAGCCAGAGTGTAGCTAATTCGGAAAGTAATATAATATTTTAGTCACATTCGTGAACATTTTTGAATGCCCCGTTTGTGTGAACGCGCTAATCTCAGGAACTACTCGTTGGAATTGATAAAGAAATAGTGTTGGCTAGCCCATTTATCAAAAAAGGTTTAGAATAAGAACATCACACTACTTACAACAAAAAGGAGCGGTGCCGTAACCAGTAGCCAAAGACGCGGCTTAAGCTGCGGGGGACAGATAGATACTTATATAAAACGTAGGTTAATTACCATAAAATTAATCAAAATACATCTATTTATTTCTTTGTTATAATTATTGCAAGTATAAACAAATGAAATTGCCGGCGTTTCTCAGCAATGATAAATGAAGACATGTGTTTAGATAATACTCCTAAATAACAGCATATTACGAGAAGAGCGCGTGCGGCGAGGTTTCGCCACAACAGATCTAACGTGTTTATCTCGATGAAGCTCGAGCGCTTGCCTTGACCGTGATAAATTAACAGTTCCCAGCGTCCTTCCATCTAGTGTTCAAGTTATCGACGCCGCTCGAGAGGCTTCCGTTCGGATGATATTCGTTGAAGCTCACTGCATATTTCTTTAAGAGGAAAATGTAAACATTTCTTCTGTGTATAGTAATAGAAGCCATTGCATACAAATTGCAGCTATTCCCTTTTTACAGACCAGTGAATTAAAATGCTACCATCTGCAAAAACATTTTACGATAGATCATTCACGTTATATACGATACATTAATTTTACATCATGCTTTATAATTAGAAATACTCACATAGATACAAGATATTTAATAGCGGCCGTAGATCTTAGATTTGTATAATGAAAACATTAATTAGTCAAATATGAACTCCACTTGTAGATTATACAGCAAGAACACGTACGTAAAATTGAGCATTGATGCAAGGCTCTGTATTGCGTTATCGCCATCACTAGTGAAATATGACCATAAACTCAGCTCCAATTTATGAACGAATGATTCCAATAACTCTTTGTCGAAGTATGATGCGATAATAGCCTGATGCATCGATATGTATCGGCTGCAGTAACTCGTCATGAATGATCGGGAGTTTATAGGGGTAACGACGGAGATAACATTTATGAAGGAACCAGAAGGGAATTCTGCAGTTTCGCTTGCACATCACTTTGATCAAATCAAAGTGATGTGCAAGCGCTATTACCAATCTATAACAAACTGAATTATTTTAGTTATCTAGTCTGCTTTTATGTCTTTTATTTCTCTATACCTACATTAACATGTTTACAGACTTATAAAACAGTTATCGAGCGATATTCTGCGTGTAATAATTGCGAAATGAGAGTAAGCCAAAGAAGTCAACGCAAAGGAGGACACGAGGTGACACGACACATTCGTGATAGCGCTTCATTTGAATGTCTATAAAACGCGTCGCCCTCATATATTCAATGCCGAAATATCTGATGTCGTATGCATGGACACGTCCAATTGCTTCGTCAAAACGACATTGAATGAAACAAGTGATCTTGCTTTTAGATTATTGTAAAACTATTTTCGTGTATCGACTGTAGAGTGCGCGTAAATCACTTGGGCTATTTTTTCCATAGCGTTTAGAAACATCTCAAAATAGCAATTCACGTAGGTATGGCTTTTAATGACGTAACTCTACCGTGTGCCACCGGCGGACGTGGTACGGAATTGCACGGTACACTCCGTAATATCTGGTTTGGATCTAAGAGTGGTGACCAGGAGGCAATCTCATTAATCGATTTGTCTGACCTGCCAGCGGTTTTCGGGTTAGTTGTCGACGTATATTCCAATTTGTCGCTGGTTCCGACGCTAGTAAAACTTTCGTCATTACACACATAGTTATGTCGAGATGAGCGCCCGTGCGAGTAAAACTGTTGTTTTCTATTCTCGTTTTTAACATAAAATCGTACTCTGATATGGGTTCGTCACAGACCTGTTGCAGGACATTACAACATTTATTTGCGCTTCATAAAGTTAGAAACCGATAGCGTTTAAAACCATGTCCGTAGTAGGGAGAACATTTTTGTATCCGCACAAGGTCTCGACACAAGTTCAGAACTTGAGTGCCAGCACTGCGCTCAATACTTTTCCTAGTTGCATTAGCTCACAGCTGTAGTATGTGTCGATGTATGGATTAAGCAGAAGCTATGATAAGTAATGACTGTTTTCTTTCCAGTAAGCATTAGCACTGTCGGCACGATGGACTGATTTTTGTCAAGTTCTCAATATAATCTTGTTTTTTTTTTTTTTACTTTATTCAACCTTTTTTAAATGAACGATGTTCAAAGTTCAAAACAAAATGCGCTACTTTTCAATCCATGTAAAACACAAGTTTGGTTGCATGTTTAAGGTGTTAAAAAAATCTACCGGGATTTAAAGATCTTCTAAAAATATGACTCCAGGGTGAATTCGTATTTCCGACACCAACATTTTCGTTAAAGTTCGGCTTAGTATGGTAATTCAGTAATCAGAAATCGATGAGTTTAATTAGAAATTATCCAATCAAGGCGAGCGCTTAGCGGGAGTTTCGCTTGCGGCTCTATTGGGGGCAGAATACTCCATGACAGGTGATCGCCGATGTCTAAATAACCCGTATGATGGATTTGCGCAGTGACGCTGCAGTTTTTATGCCTTTATACTATCAAATTTCCCGTCAGCGGCGACTGAAAGCAACCTCCATTAAATTAACGCCGATAGCGATGCTTGTGGACGAGATTTGTTATTAGATTTTTTTTACATATTTTTTTTTTCTATATTCAACTAACAGCTTATTTCAAGGAACGTTGCCCATAATTTAAAGGTGTGTTAGATCAGTGTAAATATTGTGTGTATTTTAAACGTGGAGCAGGTTGGAAATAATTTCTGTTACCCTAATGAAACTTCGGGCCTCTCTTAACAGATTGTAAAAAGATTCATGTCTTGTGTAGATGTCCTGACTAGTTGTTTACCGGTTGCTTTTTAACTACTGCAAATTAAGGTCCCTCTTTGTCATAATCTAATGTATAACTGTAGCATCCTGGAGCATTCCGCCTTCTGCTCATTACAGCGCTGACTGATTTTCGTCCAAGCGTTTCAAAACAAGTTAACCGCTTTCTTGAACACTATCAGTTAAAACAATTCAATTCATCCAGCGCCAAGTGTATTAAGAATTCAAAACAATACCTTTATTATAATTAAGAATAATAAAAAAGCTCTTAAATAATGAAATAATGTGGCAGCTATTATTTTTTTCCTTCGTAGCCGCCAGCACAAAACTGTAACTCAGCTAATAGGCTACCCAGTTAAATGTACCTAATAAAAATAATATTTACCTTCGCGTTTCTAGTGGTTCTGCCGGCCTCAATTAATATGTGTACATTACGGCGGCGTTAATAAGTCACTTTGAGCTGTAGAAAAAGACTTTCACATGACTAATAGAAGAGATACTCTACAAAGATGAGGTTATGCGGTACTTTTTTGTTTTTAACCTCTTTTAAACCCCCGACACAAAAAGAGGGGTGTTCTATGGCATCGTAGCTCTTATATGGGTGAACCGATTTGTATGCGGTGTTGTTTATTTGAAAGCAGGTTTTCACAGCATTAATCGGCCTCCCAAAAGGTGGACCGATAACCTGTGGGGGTCGCGGAAATCCGATGGATGCGAGACGCACAGGACCGTTCGTTGCGGCCGATACTTGGGGTGTCAGGTAGCAGCAGGCAAATAGAGCTGTATGAAGCTTACGCGGGAATAGTTCGGTCCATGGCCCTTTATGGGGTGCCTATGTGGGCACCGTCGCTGCGTCTGCAGCCGAAGGCCCAGCTGAACGCATGCCAGAGGATCATGGCAATACGGATGGTGCGGGGATACCGCACGGCTCGCCGCCCGCCATGGGATCTGGAGGCAACAGTCCTTGCACACATGCACGACTTGCGCGTGGAGATGCAACGCCGGGGCTAAAGTTCGCTGCCGCAACAGATCACGGTATGGCGGACAGAGCACCGGCGGGATCTCATGGTGAAATGGCGTCAGCGACTGTCGCAACCCAGTGCTGGACACGCCACAATTAAGGCGGTAAGTCCCCTCATTGAGGCGTGGCTGGAAAGACCTCACGGCGTCCTCACCTTCTGCATGACGCAGGTTCTCACCGGACATGGCAAGTTCGGGAGGTTCCTGTACCAGATGCGTGCGGAAATAACACCCGGGTGTCGCCACTGTGCGGAACGCCCGGAGGACACGGTGGAGCACACAGGAGGGTGGGTAGCTCGCTGTCCGACCGTCCGTTAACTGTCTGCGTTACGCTACGCTACTCGTTGCGTCCGTGCACTGTACACGCACGCCTCAAGGAGCTGTCAGCCCAGCTGGGTCGAAGTCTACTGGAACCAGGGTTAGTTCGAAAGATAGCTCACCGGTACGAAAGGCATCGAAGGAACAGGAATGTAAAAGTCTGACACTATCTCCCGCTCCGCCCAAGAGCGGGGGATGTCATTAGATGACTTTCCCACCGCGAAAAAAAATGCATGAAGCTGTTTAAACGATGAGGTGGAACGCTTAGTCCGGACCGTAAAGGTAAACAATGTAAGGGTGAACACTCATCATACATCGAAAGTACATGCGTAAATTAATACGAGTTTTAAAAAAGGTAAGTACTTTATTTTTTAATTTTATCTTTACAAATCGATAGTGTTTCATGTACCAGATGGACCCTCCGCGGGATTAAAACGATCAAAATTTAGCGGTGTATATAAAGATGATTGTGTTCTCGCTTTTATAACAAGTATTTGTCATAAGTTATTTTTCGAATTGACTGAATGTTTGGGTTAAGGTGGATGTTGGACTTTGTATGGCCTAGGTACTATTAGTCATCTATTACAATATAATCGAGCATTTCTGCTGGTGCATCGAAATCAATATGTCTCCGTAACCCCATGTGCCTACCATATAATAAAAGATAATACATGTGCGCACAACTTGATTAGGTTAAAACAAAAATATTATATAAAACCTAAACCCCATACTTTCGAAGTATGTCGCCAGAATAAAAAAAAAAACATTATTCAATTAAACGCTTCGGTTGACACCAGTTTCAAATCTGTTGGTAGGTGGGGACAGTTTTACGCAATGCCCTTTCGCCAAACCGTCCTGTAGCTGGATCAGTATTGATCAAATTATAAATTCAGCCTACTGAATATTCAGTAACTCTTTATTGCATAAAACTGGCCCTGCCATGTAGTGCGCGGCTTTAGGCTCTTTTGGTTGTAGCTTTTAGGACAAACGTGGTGAGTTTCGGGAGGGTCCCCGGCACCGCGCGGTGCGAGGTGGTGCGTTTTATCTTTATCGCTGTGTCCGTGACATTTCCACGCCCTGGGCCATCAAATACCATCCTTTACTCACTGATACAATAACCATGCCCGAATAACGAATGATAAAACCAGTCGATATAGAAATCTATACTAATATTGGAAAGGGGACAGAATATGTTTTTTGTACGATTATAATAAATAAACTCAAAAACAACTGGACCGATTTTAAAAATGTTTTCTCCAGGAGAATGTGACTTTATCACTTTGTAAGAGAGTATTGTCTACTTTGACGCGGGCGAAGCCATTGGCATAAACTAGTCTATATAAAAGGCAATGTCCTGATCCACAACGCCCGGTCCAAACCCTGGAACTAGAATGCAAAAATACACTGAAGTTTATTTTATAATGTATATAAAGAATAAGAAAGAGTTTTCTAAAATCCACCCCTAAGGTGGTATAAAGGTGATCCAAAGTTTGTATGGCAAAACCTGCTTCCATGCAAAGCCGCTGTAATAAGCTGTGCCTATGCATAGGTATATCGTAGCTAGATCTCAGAAATTGATCATGGCGTGATATGGCCAAGCCAAATTGGCCAGATTATTATAAACGTTAAAGTTTTATGAAATTTAAATCCTCGACAGACGATATATCAATGCACAGCCGAAACAAGTGGGTCTAAGAGTGTCAAGCGCTGCAAGCACTCAGAGAGGATTTTCCAAAGTTCTCTCATTAAGAGGATAAAACTGGGTTCCATAGTTTGTATGTAGAAACCTATTTCCATGCGAAGCCGCTGGCAGAAGCTAGTGAATCTATAGATCAATTTGTTTTCTTCGTCTAACTTTACAAAATCTTTAGCCTATCATTTAGCCAGCGACAGGACAAATGGCTTGTTGCCACGAGTGGTGACGTTGCGTGCCTTGCATATTTAATCGAATGCAGGTGTTGGAAAACTAGACTTTCCCAACCCTAAGTAAACGTTATAAATTAATTAGTATTTTGTTCAATTAAGGGAACAAACAGGTGCTTGGCGACTTATTTTACCCCGTTCTATCGATAGGAAACGATAAATAAATTGCGTGTTATAATGCATGAATATAGTTCGATGGTTTATAACATCGAGACTGCGGATTCTAAATACAAACAGATGATTTTTATTATTCTCTTTGTTTATGAATTCAGTTTTGCAATAAGTAAGGTTATAGAACCAGTATGTATCACTAGAGTAAGTGTTTAGTATTCGCTTACACTTTAATTTAAAATGCCATTTTATCAACAGTAAGTACATTCAGTTTGACCTGTATGATAATATGGCGCGGGCTTGTAGACGGCAAGTAATGGGTAGCTCGCCATCCGTGGTGGAGACCTGACCCAGGACGATGTCGAGTCGTTTTCCACTCGCGCCTCAAAGCGATAAGCAAAACGGGCAGGGCCTGCCAGAGCTGCGGGATTTTTCGAAACAGTTACCGTAGCCCTGGAACGCAAAGGGCACCGGAAAGAACACAGGTGGATTATAGTCAGTAAAAGTGTGAGACTCCCTCTCGCTCCATCCAGAGCGGGAGCAGTCGTCTGATGATAAA
This sequence comes from Mythimna ferrago, assembly GCA_910589285.2. Taxonomy (NCBI): domain Eukaryota; kingdom Metazoa; phylum Arthropoda; class Insecta; order Lepidoptera; family Noctuidae; genus Mythimna; species Mythimna ferrago. Next base: position 10,404,326 of record OU342673.1, on the reverse strand, counting down.
AGCATAATATATATTATTTACTCTTTTAATTCCATTTCTGGGCTCGTATCTAACCATATTGTGATCGGGTATTGCAAATTAGCAACCATCGATATTGTATATTATAGTAGCATTTCTGAAAGAAATATCACATTATTTCAAAGTGGCCTGATTTGACCTATACCGTTGATTGTTGCATATCACTAATAGCAGGTCGCATAAAAAGGCTATCAATTTCGTTGTCATGTCTCCTTCGTATCAATTTAATAATGCATCGGCTGAGTGTATGTTGTGACACCAGTGGCGTGCCTGATACCTTTACAGGGGGCAAGCCAAGGAATCTTGACCTAACTACTACTTACCTATTAAAAAAATCTCGTGCTACCACGTGTCATCAGTGCAGTAATGCTGATTTTTCTGAATTGCTACACTACTATTAATTCATTAAACCCCAAGCGAACGCCGGCGTTCGCGCACCTATTGTCTTTCTATTGTGTCTGTAATTTCCACGATTGAAAGGTACAAATATAATGTTAATAGTAAGTAATAAATAATGATAACAAAAGCTTCACCACAACAACTTTATCATCATACCAATAATCGTGAAGTTTGAATACATGAATAGAAAAAAAAAAATTGTATTCTAATTCAAATTGTCTATCTTTATTTAAAAATGATTTTATTACTTACACCAGCGTAAAAAGTTTGTGAACGTTTTAATTCTACCAACAGCTGATTTTCAATTGCAATCAAAGATAATTCGGAAAGCCGCTCTTGTTGTAGAGTGCCGGCCGGCCGGCCGGGATGGACAGCCAATACTTTAAAACGATTAATTTGAACTTAATGAATATCTAATGTAAGGTAGAATTGAGTGTGAAATAAAACAACCGAGTACTAGATACTGATCTAATGTTATCCTAAATTGAACTCTATTGAAAGGAGGGAAAGTAAACGGCGGAGAATCTTAACACCGAATTCTAATTTGACGCCAACGCCATCTAGTTATGAATGTGTAACTAATACATCATTTTTTTGAAATCTTGGTGTTTCAAACACTTGTTCTTTATAATAATATGTAATATTATTGGCAAATACTCACAATTGAAACAGCGGTAGCTTTTCGTTGTTCGCTTTTTTAAAACACACTTATCACTTAACTCTCGAGAAAGATAACCAACTTTCTATTGGCGGTTTACCAAAAATAAAGAATGAAATAACAGCGTTCAAGTACTTTTGAGCATTTTCATGGCACTCGCGAAGTTATTTGAGTCATACCTGATGTATTCCAAGCATTGTTATTAACTTTTCTGAGAAATATTCAAATTAATAAAGTTTTAAGATTATATTTATCTTTAAAACTCAAACCCTACCTGGCCAATATCGATTCCACACATAATAATATCCACACACAACCACAAGTATAGTTTCCGAATTCATAAACTGTTAAATGACGGAAAACAAAAAAAAACTATCAAAACAATAATTACGTACAACACGATAACCGATCAAAGCAAAGAACTGAGTACTTTTTAGTTCGTACAACTTTACGCGTCATAGAGGGCGCCTCGTATTATAATATGCGTAAAAATTTGTCAAAAAAAACCATTCATAAATTTACCAAAGCCCAGCTTTTTTTTAGAACAAAATGTTCGACGAGCATTTGCACACAATAACAAATTACACCCACACACACTCAAAATTTGACGTTTTTATATCAAAAGTAGAGATAGAAGATAAAGCCTCATAAAAGCCTTTGAGGCAGAAAAAGACAACAACACATTAGTGTTCATCTCTTTCTTTTGTTAAGTGTTAGAGTGAGATCGGAGAGATTTCGCTCAGAATGGCATCCTCGCTTCGCCCTGGTATCGTCTTATGAATGATTTTTGAATTTCGTACAACACAGTGGCAACTTAGCGTAACCGCGTAAGCGCGCGAAGTTTAAAGTTTAGATTTTTGTGATAATTAATTGATTGGTCGTGTTCTATGAATTAGGTGAGGTTTTGGTAGGGCAAGCCGGGATTTTTGGCTTATATGGCGGGCACGCCACTGTGTGACACATTTAGGTTCTTAGCCTATCCTACGTGTACCGTGTCTATGAGGTATTACGCTATTGATTGTTTTTTCAACCGTTCGTAAGCACAGTTGACTCTCGTTAATTCAAACCTGCTATAATTCGAACCTCACTGTAATTAAAAGTTATCACGAGTTCCCTAAAAATTTCTTTATATTACGAATTAAATCAATACATTTTTATGCACATAGTAATTCGAGAAATCATCACTATGTAACAAATCGACGCCGACGCGTTATTTCGAACTCATCGGCGTCAAACAATCGACAATTCGAAAGTTACAGAGAGAAAGATTGCAAAACTTGCAGAAGTATGTAAGTATATTTTGAGACAAGTTCCAAGTTTTATTATCGTACACGAGCCGTTGTTTTTGTAATTATTAGTTTGGAAAACACTTCCGCACGAATTGATTTCTTTAGTTAAGTTTCAGTTAGAACCATTTCATACTTCGAACCCTCGAGTTGTCGACTGCATTAAATATCCATCTTGTATGATTCTCTCCTGGTATTTTTGATTTATTTTCAACTATACTCTATGTGCTTAGCTTTAACAGAAGTTAAAAAATGTTGTTTTAGGGTAAACGTTGTAATAAAAGTATAATTATGCATATTGTGCTTGATTACAGTTAATATTGATGCTGAATTTATTATAATCAACTTATATACTAACTGTTATACTTAAATGAATTCATTTAAACTATCCATCTTCTGAATTTATGAAACTTTTAATTAAATAAATTAGTTCTTACTTATACTACTAGTGTCCATGTTAAAAAGCTAAAAGTAGCGCAGGGGTTGTCAATACCTGGAACGTTTTTCATTTAAATACTATATAAAATTGTGGCGTTCGGAGACGCAAATAAAAGGCTTTTGGCTCACTTTTATACTTATATTATGTGAAGCCTTTGAATTATGTTATTATAAAAAACCGGCCAAGTGCGAGTCGGACTCGCCCATGGAGGGTTCCGTAGCAGCAAATAACATAATATAAAAGTTCTTGTAGTTCGTTGTAACTTTGATCGATGTTTTAATAATACTGTATTTTTTTAGATTTATGACGTATTAAAAAAAAACTACTTACTAGATCTCGTTCAAACCAATTTTCGTTGGTAGTTTGCATGGTAATGTACATCATATATTTTTTTTAGTTTTATCATTCTCTTATTTTAGAAGTTACAGGGGGGGGGGACACACACACATTTTACCACTTTGGAAGTGTCTCTCACGTAAACTATTCAAGTTAGAAAAAAATGATATTAGAAACCTCAGTATCATTTTTGAAGACCTATCCATAGATACCCCACAAGTATGGGTTTGACGAAAAAAAAATTTTTGAAATTCAGTTCTAAGTATGGGGACCCCCAAAATTTATTGCTTTTTTCTATTTTTGTGTGAAAATCTTGATGCGGTTCACAGGATACATCTACTTACTAAGTTTCAACAGTATAGCTCTTATAGTTACGGAAAAAGTGGCTGTGACATACGGACGGACAGACAGACAGACAGACAGACATGACGAATCTATAAGGGTTCCGTTTTTTGCCATTTGGCTACGGAACCCTAAAAATGAAATCTATATTTTCCTTGTTGACATCTTTCTATCAAAATTCATTTCGAATCTCTTCTAAACTTTTTTATTACCATAAACCTTAAAAGGTCCATTACATTGCCAGTTTGCAATCCTATTAGTATGTGACCTTCATAGTCGTCACAATATTAAGTAGTTATTTCTATTTGTATGAATGTTAAATAATTATCTTATTTCCTTGTTTTGTGTACAATTCATATGTTTTGTAAGGAAGAAATTTGTTGACACGTTTTTTAAAAGAAATTGTAAAGTTGTTTAAACTGAAATTACGTTTATTTAAAAAAAAGTCTTATTTGATACCCGCAGCCTTTAGTGTCTGTCTCTGCGAGTAATTGGTCATTGTAAAGCATAAACTCACAGAAAAATCAAGTACGCTTGTATTGGAAGGAGTAATTGTAGTGATTTAGTGACATACGTAGGTTAAACTGTTTCACAATGTCAGAACCCGCCGGAAAAATTTTTGCTTCAATGATATTTTCCTTCAGAGTTTGAGTTGGGTCCCGTTACAAGTTTATTGGGACGCCGACCTTCATCCACGACCTTCGTCCACTTGCCGTAAGCGAATTCGAAAACTCAGTGGAGTAATATCTTGCTCCACAACGTACGTATTTTTGATGGTAGTTTCCACGAATGTCATGCTGGATTTCATGTATAGCCTCCACACTTTTCTATTAGACATAATGTATAAGCCCTCACAAGCAAAGAGGAATCCCTAAGAACGGGCCCTATTCATTATTGCATGACACCACAGAAAAAGCGTTACGTTGCAAATCGATGGGAATCTTAAAGGTTGCGTGAACTGTTTTGACACCTGGTGCTAGTAAAATAGTCCAGAATAGAAGAACGTCAAACGAACGCCGCCGTCGTAACGTCTTCGGCAATAGCAGTTTCACTTTGCCTCCTTAACTCTCCAGAGATGCCAGTTGTTATAATAAATGATTTTCCTGTTCCACCAGCTGTACACTGTACTAGTGTTAAATATACCTTCGCTCTAAGATGATCAGAGATATGGTGATATCAATAATATATACTATTGATATCACCATATCTCTATTTGTACTTACATTGTGCGCGATTGGTAACCACGAATTGACCACGAAAATTTATCATAATTGGTAAATCATAATTGAATTGAACATTCATATCAATTGCCACTAGAAAAGACTACGCGCAGTGTTTTTCCATTGTTTTTCATTCATATCAATAGTCTCTACAATATTTCCATAAATTGACTGACATTTTGGAATAAAAAGAAACGCTAGTAACTTTGCTGTTTGTGAATATTATTTATTGAGACTTTACTTACTTAATGAAAAGACCTTTACTAAGAAGCCTTTTAAGTATTTGCACTAATTAAATATTAATGGTGAATGGATAGATATAAAAATATCTTATTTTTTACCATCCTTCACCCACTATTAATTTTTTCTTTGATTTTTTATCAGAAAATCGTTTGCCGAGTCAACTAGTATACCTACATCTATTATGTGGAAATAAATTTAAATAATCCAGATTTCAATTAAAAAACTTATTACTTTAATATGTAACCACGCGTCGATCGTTAAACGAAAATTGTTTTAACGTCTGTCTGTGCCTAGGTGATAAGTCGATATAGGTGTGGTGCGTCCGCATAGGTTATCGCCGTCGAAGTCTAGACTCGAGCGAGACTACCGACAGCAAAACTTTCTTATCGCGTTATTTGATATCACCAGGAGCAAAACGATAACTGAATACTTTAGTGAACTTAGCTTGCACTGGGCTTGTAAAATTTACGAAATCGAAACCCTTTTACTTTTTAATACATATTATAACATTATAAATGTGTTAACTCTGTTACGCTTTCACTGTTGAAATGATGGTTCGGAGTAAACTTAAAACCTAAGGAAGGACATAGGCTACTTTTTATCTGGCTTCTAAAGTTCTAAGCAACTTCTTCTTGGCGACTAAGTCGCGAGAAAAAGAACCTTTAAAAAAATATTTTTCTAATGTACATACGTATTTCTTCTTGTTTTCAATCTAATGGTCAATTAGTGTACCTACCTACCAAAACGTAACTTTAAGTGCTAGAAATACACAAATGTTTTCTCTTTGTTCCAGAATCTAAGATGGGTTGCTTCGTCAGTAAAGACAAGCTGACCAAGGAGGACATGGATTTTCTAAAGACGCATACCTCCTACGATGAAACCACCATTAAGGAATGGTACAAAGGCTTCAAGGTAAGGCTAAGATAATTATGAAGATGTGTTCAGTCATCAAGATCAATGCTTGCCATTATAGATACCAACACGAAACTTAAATTTATCGTATATACCGTTCACAAACGCATTTATCTCGGTATCCACCAGATTAAATGAAAAATGGAACATATTAGAATATAAATTTTATATTCCTACGTTCTATTTACGTTTCATTCATCTGGACTTAATAGTCCAGATAAATGAGTTAGGACTCGGACTTGACATAAATAGGTACACAGAAATGCATTTAAAACGAATGCGCAGCAACGACGAGAATTTTTAAATACGAACAGTTAGAAATCCCAGATGAGTGAACCGGAACTTACTCGTAGGTAGTGAAACAAACTATTGTTCCTGAAACTGAATTCGAAACAGATAATATTTCGAATTCAGTTTCGATAGATATTGATTTTCCAACATCTTTCTTCGCTTTGCTCACATTATTCCCAGATGAGTAGATAGAAGTAGAGAAACTTATTGAATTGTGAAACTAGTACGGTCTAACATTTTATATCGTGCACTATAAATGATTGCCGCCGATTTCAAGAATTTGAAAAATTCCCGGGAGGAGAGCTCGATATCTCTATTCTATAAATAATATTTGAATGGTATCATGTAATGTAATAGGTACCGTGTTGTATTGTCTACCTACTAGCTTTTGCCCGTGGCTCCGCTCCCGTCAACTGACTACTCTATTTTACTCTACCCAACTCTACCCTACTCTACCTTACTCTGCCCTACTCTATTCTACACTACCCTACTCTACCCTATCCTACCTACCCAATGCTAACTACCTACCCTACGCAACTTACCTACCTACTCTACTCTATCCTAATTACAACCTTCCTTGTGTGCTGGTAAACAAAACGAAAAAAGAATGATTAAAATTGATCAAGCTGTTCTTAAGTAATAGCTTGACCAGGGAAAATAGGGGTACAATTTTAAATACGAGTAGAACTATCTCTAATAGAACAATTTAAAGCGTTTTAAAGATTACGTACGGAGGGTTCTTATTTCTTGAATTAATAAACTTGTTTAGCACAAATTCTAATAAAAATGAAAAAAGACTTTTTTATTATTAGTTTTTCAAAATTACCTTCGAAATATGGATTAAGAACTAACTATGATTTAAAAACTTGAACGGGGTGTCCGTTCAAGTTTTTATGACAACATTCTCGCGAACGAAGCCGCTGACAAAATGCTACTTTTTAAATATTATGTGGAAGTTCAGTCAGCCGGAAGTGAGTGATAACCGTTTCTATGCTCTGTAAACTAGTTTCGATAAATAGAATAAATAACATTTACTAGATATTATTGACAATTTTACTATTTATTGAAGCAGTAAAATTGAATTCGATTCTTGAGATTCGTGCAATTGATGAGGAACTACTTAAATAGTTCGTTTTACTGCGGCAAGATATGTAAACGACAGTTTTGATACAACGTAAATACAACCTAAAATAATGAACATTCAAAAGAAAATTTTTATTCACTATTAAGGTGTCGTATTATTTTAACTAGATCCAAGGCATATCATAATCGAACATTCCGTAAAACATTTATTTTCAAATTGGTATGATTGGCACTTAAATATTATGATATTAATTTCAGTAATCTAATCTTTCTTCTTTACCTTTCTTCACAAATCCAATTATATTGTTTTCTTGTCGTGACAAAACAAAGAGCTTACAATAATATCCAACTTATTAAACCAAGATATAAAGTGCTAACGCTAAGGCAGCTATATTTTTATTACACGATAAATAAAAGTTATATTTTCATTTGACACGGTCGCCTTTTAACGATGTAATTTTTATAGTAAACTGCAGCTTAAATGCAACTGTAATTATTTTTGCGTAAACGGTGCTGATGAATCTACTCGTTAATACCCTTGGCTCGAATCCGAGCTCACTCAATTTAATGACTATTAAATATTTCGATTAATTTTTTTTAATTTTCTTTTGATTTAGTCTGAAATATATTTTCGTATTTTCAGCTTGTTATGTTCAGATTTAATTTGTATGCTATTCAGTCTTTACTGATGAGCAAAGCACTAAAAATATCGCGACTTATCAGGACATAACGCAACTCATTAGAGTATACGACGTGAAATAGTCTTGCCGATTTAGAAGACTTCATGTTAGTCACTCAGTACAGCCTTCCCTTTACATAAACAAACACGCAAACTTCAGTGAATTGACAAATTTGCATTTGCATGAAGTTACACGGTTGTTCCGACCGCGTTCGACCCACATGCAATGTTTACTTGAGGCCAGCGGTTCACCATGCACATCGCATACACCCAACATACGTGAACTATATGCAATATTTACACTTTCTCTAACTATCAAAATAAAACACAAAGCTTAAAACTTTGTCTCCATGTTAAGAGATTTTTCCTGTCTTCTTGCAGCAAGATTGCCCCAACGGCAGACTGACTCCTGCCAAGTTCGTGGACATGTACAAGATGTTCTTCCCATCCGGCAACGCCGTCGAGTTCTGCGACCATGTCTTCCGCACATTCGACATGGACAAGAACGGATACATTGACTTCAAGGTAACATTTTTGGTATAGTTCTAAGAGCAATGCGATAATTTGTGTCACCTAGGCTAGCTATCTCATCACCATCATTATTATTGACTAAATAACAAGTTATCATTTGTTGCAAAGCAGCAATGCGAATGGCTTGCTCAAGTCCAATTTTAAACTTATATAGCGAATGATTGGTTAAGTTTCTTACAAGCTTGCGCTCTTAATTCATAATTTCTTAATGCCAGCAGTAAAATATATAAAAATTCATCGAACAAGAGACTACCGAGCTCTTGTTTGTATTGGCCCCGACTCGCGTGGTGTACCAAGAACTACTTTGTTGTAGGAGTTTCTGCAGGCCATCCACGTCACCTCAAGTGGGACGCCGGAAGAGAAGCTGAAGTGGGCGTTCCGCATGTATGATGTCGATGGCAACGGTGTCATTGATATACAAGAGATGACAAAAATCGTGCAGGTTTGTTACATACTAAGCACTCTGCAGATCAATACGGAGCAATGCCCTTCTATCCCCGAGTCTGCAGGTTTATTATACCCGAAACCATTTTAGAGATGTTGTCGCTATTTGTAGACCCGGGGATGATAATTAACCACACAGATTCCGAAGCACATTGCTATGAGATCTTACAAAAATGTTTGCAGCCATTGAATGTTCCCAGAGCATAATAGTCTTATAGATGAGTCATGATAGCAATTTTTACTTTTTACAGCATCTATATTTTTAATCTGAGAAGCAGATTTGTTTAGTCTCAGGTCAGGTGCACGTATTTTATAGTAATTGTTTAACTAGTTTTATGAACATAAAGCTTTAACAGATGAGCAGCTCCAAATCAGGTAGGCAGGGTAATACGTTCGATCAATTCGGCTAGTGTTCTTTAACCAGCTTTTAAAACAATAATCCGACTGTATATTAAAATGAAACCATATAATTTGGTTTGTTATTTGAAACATTTCAAAAACCTACACTTCATTAACTGGCAGTAATTACAGAGCACCTGCCTTGCACAAAATGGTTTAGGCCGTTGTAAACTATATCTGCAAAATCAGTGTCCAACATCCAGGACTGCAGACTCGTACTTCTTTAAAAGCTTTTCAACCTCCAAGGATTCAAGCTAAATCATTTACCGTCGCCGGATAATGCAGAACCACGGCGCTTGGAGTAACGGGCAACAACAAATCAGATAACGTGAACAGTAGAATTTCTTAGCGTGAATTGATGGATTTAAGCGCCACCGTCCTATTATAGATACGCTTATAATTTTAATTGGTATTTCACGTTAATGCCATTTAATTTTCGTTGGAAGAGCCGTTTTAATTGATGTGTTTGTTAAGTTTATGAATATGTGCCGCTAAATTTGAAAGAGGCCGTAATTATAGGATTATGGCTGGTCGTAGATCAATACGTAATAGTAAAATCTTCAAAATATTTTTGTGAATAGTCCTTTTCCCTACTCGTACTGGTTATTTCAGTCGTTACTTTCAGTGGAGATTCAGACGGAAACAATTTGAACACCGTCGAGGAACTAGCACTTCGAGAGCGCTTGGAGATAAATATGTTATCGGAATCACATTCGGGACGGCAGCATCAGTAACTCAGTTATTCGCTTTAGGTGTGTGTGTGATATCCTAGCTGGACACTTAACACATTGAACTGTTAATGTATTGAAAGAGCTAATGCCCGGCCGGCAAAGACGATCTCGCTTTACCTCGCTCTTAGATCTCGAGACTAATGATGCATTTACTACCGTCTGCGTATTGCAGAGATCCACTATTAATACGCTAACTACGATCTGTGATATTCAGTCCCTCAACATCTGAGCTGTATTTAATATTTTAGAAGACATATGTATTGCCTTACAATATATCGATAGAAATCCTTTCAGAAAATTTCATCGTTTCCATAATTGTCTTATGCAATTGAATGCCGCCCCTTACTGCCATCTATAATAGCTCTTTGGATTTCCAGACATGACAGCTTTAAAAATTGCAAGCAAATGCAGCGCCCTACATAGCAATACTGCTGATTCTCCCATTGCTGTATAATTATAATGTCTGCGTGTGGCCATCGCGTGGTTATTACGACCCCGTGCTTTATATTTAGTCCTATTATCGGAAGCTTCTGTTAATCACTTACTTATAGAAGGAACGGTTTTTGTTTTACGTCCCCTTTTTGCCTTAAACATTGGTAAGTAAGGCATTATGGATTCATGTATTTTAGTTGACGTATAACAAGCATAGACTAGTTCCCTCCGTCGTCCTTAGTAATTATACCGTCAGTCCGTCATTTAACGTTGATACGTATTACATATGTATATCTATGAACTGCATGACAGGTACGTTCCAGCTAATGTCTCATTGTATTCTATTTGTGATCATGTGATTTTATTAGACTTAACAAGCAATTTTTAAACATAATAATTATAGTTCTATCAAAATGTTATTGCTTCATCGGATTTAACTATCAGCGTTAGTAATATAGTAAGGTACCTATATTTGCTTGTAACTGTTGTGACCAGTGAAACGGTGGAGTGTTCAGAACAAATGATCGTGCTCGTCACACAAACATTTGTCTTGGGTGGGAATCGAACGACCTCCAGCATTGCAGTCAGGGCCACTAACCACTAGATCGACAGGTCAGTCTGAAGTTTGGCAGACGTGTACTGTTTTTATTCAGCGAGTCCGATTCTGAAGTGGTCGCCCACGATATTTTAAGCCGAACGAAAATAAAAAGAACCCGGCCTTAAAAATACAGCGGCTTCTCTCCAGTTGCATCGACTTTTCACGAACTGTTAGGTACCTATTGAGCCTTGAATTACTGGATCATAGCTCGGCTTTGGCGGTAATATTGACCAGGCCATTTTAAAGCTTCATTTAACTTCAATAAAGTTTATTTTCAAAGAAGTCTTTGTCCGATAAAGAATGTTTAAGCTTTGAGCGCCTATAAAACTTAAAACCAGCAACAAGAAGTGTGCAAGTTTAAAACTTGACGTCAATAGGCATTATGCTCATTTCTTATCTAACCAGTTTATTAATAAATATACAAAAATAGAAAATTTATAGAAAACGATATGCCACCAAAAACATAACTTGTAAAAAAACGAAAGCAGTCTTAGTTCTTCTACCGTAAAAAGTTGTGAGATCCATGTAAAAATAAATACGGTTCATTTATTCAGGCCCTACGTGAGGGACCTTTTGCAACATCTTATAAAGTCCATATCAATATTACAAATCAAAAGATTTGTAATATTGATATGGACTTTATAAGATGATGTTGATTTTTTTTTGATGATGATGATGATGACGATGTTTTTTTTTTAAAAAAAAAAAATATATTGACTTGGTATTCGGACTAAAACAATCTAATTTAATATAATATACGTATCACTTTTGTTTTCATGCGATACTGTATCAGAATTGCAAAATATTTTAGTTTTTCAGTTATTGAAACACTAATTGTATTTCATTTGAAGCTTCTATGTCTACTAGAAGTGCCTTAAACTTTTGATGATCGGTCAGTCAGTGAGTGACAAAATTAAGAAACTTTGACCAGTTATAATTCGTAAACTAACGTTCAAATTGAATGTTTTAAACATACCATGTTTAAACAATGCCTGCTTAGTTACTGAAAATTCAGGTTTCTTGTTTCATACACAACGAAATGATAGGGGGTCGGGAATGGCCTGAACTGTTTCGAGAAAAGAATGGCCGTGCCACCAAAATTGGTAGATAAGTAAACGCGATAATATGGATTTTTTATTTTATATATATATATATATCTTGCTAAGATGCCGTTTTCTATGAGGACGTCAAAGACTATTTTGGACTTATCTTTCTTATTAGCTGCTTTGAAGTTTTATAACTTCATAGATGATGAATATAATAGATTGTATAATAGGGAATATCCTATTTAAATAGAAAAGTAGTTCGGTGGTAAGATCAGTCGCATTAGCGTCGAGGTTCCGAGAGGGAAGCGAAACAAATGAAAAACGTATGTACATACGGGGGCCGCACGTACGACACGACACGTCACGACACCGACATGGCGACAGTCTAAATTAGTAGTGATAAATCGACCTCCGGGTTAAATTGACCGGGCAAGAACCGTAACCGGAGATAAACATAGTACTTTAGCCTAATCACCTAGCTAGGAATTAGAACGCAAGGCATGAACAGTTAAACACTGAGCTACTGATATGGGAAATGTTAGGCACTAGCAACAACATAAAGAGTTTGCATTGGCTGAATAAAAAAATGAAATTAAAACCCAAAAGTTGACTTGGACAGAATGCCTATACTGTACATTAAACTACCTGACTCGGCAAACGTGGTTCTGTCATATAAATTATGATCAATGAAAAAAATGAAGGGTGGGGGTAGTTAAAAAAATACACAAATAAATTTCATTAAAATCGGTCCAGCAGTTTCGGAAAAATTCGATATTACATAGTTTAGCTGAACTTCACATTTAATTGTATCTGTATTTATTTCTGATTCTGCTCTGGGAACAACAACTTTTTGGCTTTTCAGTCATTGGCTTCTTAAGATTGTACAAATTGTGTTTTTCTGCACTTTCCAGGCCATCTATGACATGCTTGGTGCTTGCTCAAGCAACCGACCAGCTGATTCCGCTGAAGAGCGCGCTAAGAACATCTTCGCTAAGATGGACGAGAATAATGACGGTCAGCTGACGCAGGACGAGTTTCTCAAAGGTTGCCTGCAAGACGAGGAGCTCTCGAAAATGCTGGCGCCTTAAACTGGCGAGCAGCTTCTTATATCCCTGCGATCCGTTCTCACATACCCACCCCCATTGTATGCCTCACGATAACCCGACGGCGTCGTCTTGTCCACACGGCAGCATTCTAAGAGTGAATCGTTTCCTCAAATTAATAATAATATATACTTACAGTCAACCATTCAAACATAACATTAACGTACATTCTCACTGTAAATATATTTTCGAAAATTAAAACTCACCCGCGCATTTCAGTAGTTCCTATTCTGTACAAAATTTTTGCATGAAAATCAAGAGTTTTTATTTGTAACTTTTGGAGAAATTTAAATCGTTGCGGTGTAAGTGGAGGTAGCAAACCGGGTCAGCTTTTATCATCGAGACGGATCTAACACGGTAAACGGTGCGGTTGTGGTGTTGCTGTCGTGTCGACATGACATGAGTACGTAGCGTGTGTCTGAGTAACTCACATTGTGCTTGCGCATCCCGCCGCCGCCGCCTCCTCGAGTGCAGCCCTAACATCTGCTCCAAGCTAAATATGAATCAGAAACCGAGCTGAATGTCGTTATACCCCGCCGAGTAAACACAGAACGTATCTATTGATTGCATCCGCGTGTGATCTGTACTCTGCGCTCCACAACGCTTCTAAAAACAGACACAAACTAACAATATATCCTAGCAGTTGTTACTCGGCCTGAGGTATTTTGGGCCTGACACGTTTCGGCGCGGATGTGCGCTACACAATTTGCTTTCCCACGACACATGTGATTTTTGTCGATTGTAAAAAAAAGTATTGTAAAATTTAAGCTATTATTGATGTAACGAAATTGACGTCAATAAATCCTCGAGTTAAAAATTGTCCATTCCTAATGATAATGTATGAATGATAATATAATGTATGTGCGGAATGTCGCTGTCGGATTGTCCACTTCGCTAATAGTATAAGATTGTGTCCGAACCATCCACTTCGTAGTGTCTATGACTATTCCTATGTGACTCTCGGTCTATCTGGTTCAACGCTATATTCAATCCGATGTCGGATTACTATAATACTGCACAGTATAAATCTTACATTCTAATATTAAGGCAGAATTAGTGTAGCTATGTATGTACAGAATCGGTCAGATTGGATGAACAACCTCGGCAGGTAGCACGCAATAGGTAGGTACAGGACGCTAACGAGAGCGTGGCGCGCAGCACGACGCGGTATTACTATCACAAACAACACTAACAATCTGATCATTTCTGTCGGCGTTAAGTTCGATTTATGTAAGTTAAAATAACCGTAATATTCTACATGAGTAAACTTTATAATATTACGTTTCTAGTATCGGTGTCGTTTATTATTGATGTATTGGTAACTTTGTCAGGATCGTCACGCCCGGCGCACCCGGGCACGACTCACGCTTCTTTGTCCCCAGATTGTTTAACGCTTTGGTATACTCTCTATTCGTGATACTATTTATCAGTTACTTCGCGTTGTAATAAATTACCTACCTACTATCTAATTAATTGGAGTATTAAAATTTATATCCCAGTTGATTTCCCACTACTGTGCCTTCTAGTTCCCCGTTGTAAATAGTTTACCAATTCAGCGTTATTTATTTCACCTACCATCTAAGTTTATTTTATCGGTTATCTACGCCAACTTTGCCAAAGGTGGCCAAAACCTTGGATCTTTAACTTAACCAAATTTTAGTGTGCCCTAGTCCCATTTCGTGTTATAGTTAATTTTAGCATTGTTATTGTATTACGTCGCAATCTTCACCAATAGCCACTGGCCGCACACAACAGTCGAAAGGGTCGCGATATTATTAATTAATTTAAATTACATTAATGTTTAAGCTGTGTTGTTTTGTCTCTTGGTTTTCAGTGCATATATGTAAGATTATTGTATTTGTAAGTAAAACAGACATCGCGGAAATAACGCACAATTTTGTAGTCGAGTCAAATGCATTCAGTTGCCGTTGGCTTGGATCAAGCGCACATAACATTACAATGCACAATTTTTTTAGTGATAACACTGTTAGCCACCATAGAGCTCTTGTGCTACTCCCAAACAATTATTTAAACCGCAAAAATACTAAGTGCTTGCACTTACAGCACACGCACGGTCTATAGAAGCACGACTACGCTTATTTCAACTACCCCCGTGTCGTCATTTACGCACCAAGTTCTAACAGTCTTTTGTGTCACGCAGTTGCGTGTACCCCGCGCTTTCACGCTTATAAAAATATAATGTACCGAGAGACGTGAGAGAAAATACTCACTTATGAGTGTGAGTTAAAAGTGATCATTTGAAAGCAAGGGCGTTAAAATATCGCTACATAAATTATTAATTATCCATAATCAAGTGCACTGGAAGCTAAAACCCCTTGCATTAATTTGTTGTTAAAACATTCCATATGATAACGCATTGCAGTATAGTCATTTAAGTGTTTACTTAATTTTTAATGTATGATTATTTCACTTGTAAACATTATATTTATTGTATCGATGCTTTATATGAGTTTGTTGTAAATGAAAGTTAATTTATTTTGTTATTCAATATTTACATTATATGTTAACATAGTTCGGTTGAATTGTATCCATTTAGCTAAGTACTACCCGTCCGGTGACAATCATCGGTCGAATAAGTGGTAATATTATTATAATGCAATTCTCCTGGTTGCCACGACTAAGTACGTCACATTAGTAGAACTTTGTCAACACGATCATAAATCGACTGAATTTTATACAAACATAGACGAGGGATCAATAACTCATCTTGGACCTGAAGGTAGCTTCGCAGACAGGGTCTTGTGTGACATATCAGAAAATGGATTTTCGATTGGAAAAATATTAAAATTTAAAATAAAATACCAATTTCTTAGAAAAATTCGCCCTAGGCGTAACGTGCTTTGTCTTATTAACAAGCAATTACTTAGCTATGGCTTCAACAATGCCCATGTACATATCTCATACGAAACAATCACAAATTACTATTTCTTAACATTTAGTCAATTACATATAATATTTATGATACATTTTTAATTGAGAAAGTTTATTCTTACGCGACCCAGGCCTACGAGTCAGTTGCTACTGATATTTATATTATGGTTAGTTAGGCACTGCCGCTTCCTTGGCAGTCTTTCCAACTATGTACCTTTTTTGTCCAACCTTAAATTCAATCTAACTACTTGACTCGATCACTTCACTTCGAAAGAAAGCTCTATGTATGCACTTTTACCGCACTTATAGTAAATTTTATCATAGAATTTAAAATCTCAAATATAGAGTCGTAAAATCAATGTGGATTAAAATTATGTTCGCTTGTGGTTTCAGTTTTATATTTTGTGCTATGTATTTCTCGTAACATTTAAAATCTAGGGCGACAATTGGCAAGTAAAGGCAACACTCGCGAGAGGGCGCCACTGGCGGCTTGCTGTTCGTTTTTAATCTCTGTAGACATCTCTGTGTACATTCATTCTCTTTGCACATAATCGCCCATTTTTATACTTAAATATTGGTTAGGACATAAGTGAATACTTTCTTCTTGGTCTCAAAAATGAAATCTCAAACTGTGAAACTAAGGAACTACTCTGTTCTAAGAAGGCATTTTACATAGTTAACTTATAATTAACTTGTGATTTTTATATTTAGCTGAAATTACAATGAATGAATGTTTATTTTATAAATTAATGATTAAGGTAATTAAAAATGTTATAAACATTTGTGTTTCATGTAATGAGTGTTATTTTAAGATTATTATTGTTCTGGGAAATGTCTTGCCCTTCCAAATATCTTTCTTACCAAAAATGGCGCCGAGTTTGCTGCACACCGAGTCTCCTTAACAGCTGTTACAAGTGGCAAATGGCATCTCCTATTTCTTTTATTTGTGTATTAACTAACAGAGTAGTTACCTTTGATTTAATCAATTTATAATTTGTAAACGTAATCTTAATAGCAAGCTTCAAACACTATTTGTTGGCTCACGCCATTTTATTTTTATAAAACAATACTTGTATTAGTATAATATATAATTTAAGATATTACTGTAACTAGCTGCGATGTCGCACAAAGCAGAATACTTAGATTATTTTACGATAATACATCTATTCATTATATTGAACATATTTTATTACATTTACTTTGTATAGTATTTGAAAATTTAAGCAATTCGCAGTCTATATTGTGAGGTATTTCATTGAATATTGTCTTGACAAACCTGTACCTAAGCGGTGGCTACACGCGGTGGATAGTATCGCTAAACTTTAGTGTTCGACATCGAACTGATACGTACTTGTGAGAGGTCTATAACGCTGCGTAGTTCGTTCATTCCACATTCAGATGAGCCAAGTACTTTCCAGATACCTACTGTGTGGACCCCGCTATACTTCTTGAAGTCTGAGTAAAGTATTTGCAACCCATAGTGTAATCTTCATTTATATTCAAACTTGAGGCTTCGTGATTATTTTATTATGTAAAGTCGTTTTAGACGAAATGTTAAACATCCATTCGATAAAAGTATTAGATAAAAGTATCCACAATGTGTCCCATTTCAACTTGTTGTATTTCTAAGAATACTTAGTTTTTATGAATTCACATTTTGCCTATTCATATTATGTATAAATTATAAAATACAAGATAAAACAAATAGTTCATAATTATTTGTCTCATTATTGTAGTGTGCACGACAACATAGTTTTAAAACAAGTAATTAATGTCTAAATCATGTACTGGCCAGTCAGCCTTATATTAGTATCGAGGTATTTGTGAGAACAGATATTCATCCTAATAAAACTGTAAAAAAAATCCTTACTTAATTTAATCACCCAATTTTTATTTTCTTTTTCTTTTTCGTTTTAATGGATAGTGTGAATTGACTGGGCTTGGTTGTTGCAATTTCCTTGACTTAGTATCAGCTTTTGCCTCTTAAAAAAGGCTTTTTAATGCATTATCTAAAACCGTAGTCCGACTAACATGACCATTAGCAGACCCAGTCGAATTACTAGCACCATCCATATTGCATGTTTTGCTTCCTAACCAAAAATACTCCAAAATTCCATCTCTAAGTATCGGATACGTATAGAGCTGTGCGCTACAGCTCAACACTCAGTCTCTTGGATTCTGCACAAGTTTCTGCTGCACTACCTACTACCTAATAAGAGCCAAATAAGGTCAATCCTTATCATTTCATGAAAATGGCACTTTGATATCCTGAAACTCGTTTAAGAAAATGTGTTTGTCATAAAACAAAGAACCGAAAATAAAAACACAAAATGCACTAATAATCTAATTGGTGTTAAGTTGGTTAGCTAGTTTTAAGGTTGCGTCTTTTTTCGCTTAAATAAACTGTTTTTCTTTCTTTCTTTCACAACACATTTAACTAAAAATCTGCGCACCTTAGATCATTAATAATTCCTGGAATTGGCGCATGCGCAGTACAGTCGGGCCTTCCTGCCTCCCTCCCTCTACCCCCTACATGAAAATGTATCAGGTATTGCGTCTGTTTGTTGTTTTTCTCTAAAAAATCTAAGTTGCAAGTCTTCAGACAATCAATACCTGATTTATTTTTAGACTGGCGCAGTCGCAATGCAAATGGTCCCCTGTTTCCTGCGAACCCATCTTTCCTGCGACTTATACTTTCCATGAAACTGGTACTGTTATGTCTGTGTGCGTTAAAATTAAACATAAAATGTACACTACATCATTATTAACAAAAGCTTTGCAGCTGTACCTTTGATAATTTTCTGGAATTCTTTCATCCCCCGACGCTCCCACTTCCCCTTTTTATGTAGGTACATAGGAAAGGGGTGGGGTGAAGACGCACACATGTAGGAGTGTAACAAAAGCAACACATTCGCTAGACCTATGAAACCTGGGTTACCATGGGAACCTATGATAAGAATTGCTGATTAATTCGCGGAATTGGCGCAAGCGCAGTGCCGGCCCGCCCTCTGTCACAAGTGAAAATATAAATTAATTTGCTAGACTGCAGATAGTACGCTCCCTTACCTCTCTGGTATTATATTTCGCACCCCTCCCTCCCCCCCTGGTCGCCTGGTTCCCACGCACACATACTGAGCTGGTACATAATGTATATGTTTGTGCAATTCCAGCAATTTACTCTTATCATTTTGCATGTAACCTAGTAACTTTTCCCAGTAAAGTTAATTATTTTCAGGAATTTGTTCCTCCTGTTTGCTCCATCGCGTTTTTCTTTTCTCATTATTGTCGGTTCTCTAAATAAGGCTGGTACATGATTCTGACTACATACGTAAACTATAGCGTCGTGCACATTCGCCATGATTTATTTTCTTTATAGTTTTTATTTTTGCTTTTGAATTCACTGCTCGAAAGTATAATAGCGTTATTGCGAAGGCTACATAAGGTCAGATTTTTCTCTTTAACTTTTATAGACTTTATTTACAAATGTTATCTGACTTGTTGGTCAGTTCTTTCAATATTGTAGATGCCTTCTTTATTTACCTTTGATTGAATGAAGCTAATTGTATTTTTTTTTAGAGCATAATGTTTGTAAATAAAGTTATGATAGTTTGTAGATTGTACAATTTGGTTTTTCATCATTTTATTTTATTTGTAAGAAAACTGCTGCCACTCACTATTGTTCTGATAATGTCTCCAATCAATATTACATATATGTACTCTTAAATTCATACAAATAGTGTGTTACCATGTGCGGGCATTAACATAACATTCATCAATATACTTTTAGGGTTCCGTACCTCAAAAGGAAAAAACGGAACCCTTATAGGATCACTTTGTTGTTCGTCCGTCTGTCTGTCTGTCAAGACCCTTTATCTCGAGAACGCGTGGAGGTATCGAGTTGAAATTAAAACCATATACTCAAGTCTGTGGTCCCTTCAAGCTGTGAAAAAATCAAACTTCTAAGTTAGCAAATAAAAAAGATACGGCCGTTTGTGTCGCAAAAAACGTATATATTGATACTCTCAAAGATCGAAATTCATAGGGTACTTCCTGTTGACTCAGAATCCTGAAATTTGGCACAAAGCAAGGTCTTATAGCACAGGTATAGGAAAAATCTGAAAATAGTAAATTTGTTGTTACCTAGGCCAAAAAAAAAAAATTGCAATTCGGAAAAATCTTCCGAGACTCCATTCGAGAATTGTAGTTTGCACGGTACCCTCAGTGCGTGAGTCCGACTCGCACTTACCCAGTTTTTTTTATTAATTATACAAGGCCGTAACCCTAAGGTTACTGCCAAACAGTCTTAGGCCGAATTTCTTCGTACTCATTTGTTTTGCGAATAAAGAGTTAGAACAAAAAGGTTTTAACTAGGTACATTACAGCACTAGTACGTAATGGTAATCAAAATGTCACAGTTTGGTAACAAGTGCCATTATATACCTAAGTGCAATGTAAAAAGAGTCACTTTCTGAGCAAGTGTATTGAAAAAAATATTATGAATCAATATTTGGCAGTACACTGTCATAAGTTGAGTTGATTGATTCTCCTGATCACATACAAGGGATCTCTAGTTTTCATAAATGCGTGCTCTATGGTAACACACTGTACCGGAACAAAATCATTTGAATAGTAACATTAAGATACAATTTTTCAACAAACAGATAACTTTTATCTAAGGAATAAAAATTACAGTTTAACAGTTTTGTTATAAGAAACATGTCTAACGGTTATATGTATTCCTCAGTTACGTTATCAAAACATTGGAAAATCAGCCTTAATTTAAATGGAAGTTCATCATAACAAAGATTTATTATAATTTTTGGCAGTTTTCTTGCATCATAATGATTATAAATTTAATTTTTCAGCTACACTATATACCTGTTATGTTTTAGGGCACAAGATTTGACTACTAACTAAAAGCAAGCAGGTTGTGTAATATTTAAACGTCCTTTCTAAAACATAAACAGACAGTTAAAATGGGCAAACAAAATAGTAAATTAAAACCAGAGGTTTTGGAGGATCTGAAGCAGAATACTGAGTTCTCAGGTACAAAATAGTATTATTTTTTACTTTTATTTACATACTACAATTAGTTTATTAATTTCAATTACATTATTATTACATTATTATTACAGTGAATCCTGGTTAAGTGGGCCGGCCCTAGATATAATGGGAAACCACTACTACCAATAATTGGCATTAAACATAATAATGTATACTTTAATACAAAAATACACGTCACTGTCCAGCCACTGATAACTACAACGAACCAAATATTATGCATTAAAATGCCTTATATTTGGAAAAAATAATATTTTACTCTAGCTGTGTTCACCTCTATATTTGGATCGATAAAAATGGAATTGACCGCTAATGTTTAACGATGTTTTTTTTTATTAATTAATGTAACAACGTAAAACCTTGATAAATGAAAAACTTCCACAAGTGATAAAAACCTAAAGTCCCTTGAGATCCAAGTTATCCTCATTTCACTGTACTTATTATTATTTTTGTAAAATACATTAGTCTGACAGTGAAAAATTGTAAATTTAACATTGACGCTGGGCTTACACTTTTATTGGCGCCGAAGGAGGTTTATTGGATAAGGAACAGGCTTAAATGGTTTATTATTAAAAAAAGATTGGATACACTTGAAAAGATATTAATTTTATACAGATTTTTCAACTGGTTGTCATGCTGGAGTTATCAATTAAGTTGTACCTTGCACTTATTCGATTAATTAAATTTTAAATTTCAGATGCTGAGATACAAGAATGGTACAAAGGTTTTCTAAAAGATTGCCCCAGTGGACATTTGTCTGTAGAAGAATTTAAGAAAATATACGGAAACTTTTTTCCTTATGGCGACGCTAGTAAGGTAATAGAATTAGTAATAATAAATAATAATTATAGTCTTTTCTCACTGTTTATTGTAATGTCATATTTCTTTTGGCATTATATAAACGTTTAATTTATTTCCAAATACCAAGTGATAGGTTTCTAGAAATAAATAATGAAATTATACGCAATAGATGTTTATAATGAAAAATCCTTATTTTGATTTGTGAAAATTTGTTTAATAAATTAAAATAAGTATTGGTATTACTTTACAGATTGTATTATTACGGATATTAGTAGACTGTAGACATCATCTATTTTCATTATTAATTAAAATCGTTTAAATCCCTCATTTTAAAGGAAACGATCAAATCAAAAAAAGGTTGTTTGTTTCAAAGAGCAAAGAGCGTATTTTTAAAGAGAAAAACGTGCAAATAGTTCCACTGATACTGTTTTAAATTGATAAAAAGCTTAAACCTTTCGGTAGCATAGAAAATAGCTGACTTAAACAGAAACAACGTCCACTTGAATCTACACACATATCCAATATCGACCTCCTTTTACGGTATAGAACTACACAAACTCTTTGTTGAGTAAAGTAGTCGCAAGTTTCTCGCATTGACCTCAAACCACGACGTTAGCGTCGCGTCTGCTAAACGTTGGCGCTTTATCACAAGTAACTTGCGACGTTAACGTCTGGCGCTGCGCAGACTTTGGAGGAGCGCCAACGCTTGTAAAACGCCAGTGGGATAGCGGACTTACACGACAAAATAGCATTTTCTTCAATCACATGGTCATATATTTTTACATATACTTTCCAGTTTGCGGAGCACGTGTTTCGGACATTCGACGCGAACGGTGACGGTACGATAGATTTCCGGGAGTTCCTGTGCGCACTCAGCGTGACGTCCCGCGGCAAACTGGAGCAGAAGTTAAAGTGGGCGTTCTCCATGTATGACCTGGATGGCAACGGTTACATCTCGCGGCAGGAGATGCTCGAAATTGTCACTGTAAGTAACATTTTCTAACCTTTTCTAGGACTGGCCGAAATATTTTGACCGCTCTGAATGTCGATAATTTTACAATACAAATGCAACTTTGGGCACGCCATAATCATGGCGAAAATTGCGGGGATACCGCACGATTTCCCACGAAGCGGCAAGCCTCCTTGCTGGCCTGCCACCATAGGATTAGGAGGCTACAGACCTTGCACGCATGCACGATTTGCGCATGGAGATGCAACGCCATGGCGAAACTCCACTACCGCGCCAAGTCGCGGCGTGGCGGACAGAGTTCCACCGCAACCCAGTGCTGGGCACGCCATCATTATGGCGATAAGTCTCCTATTTGAGGAGTGGCTGGAAAGACGTCACAGCATGACCTTCCGCATGACGCAGATCCTTCGGTTCCAGCATCTGATTCGTGCAGAAGAAACACCCAGGTGAAATAGTAACAAGGAATATAGGTGTGGTTGTAGTTAGCGCACTTGTATCTTAAGCACATCTTTTTTTAGAGATTTGGTTTGAGTTTTAGATTGAACTCATCTGAAATTAGCTTCTTCTTCTTCATTCCCTGGTCCCATTATTTGGGTTCGGGTCTCCTCACTTTCCTGCGCCAAGTGGCTCTATCTTGGGTTGTCAATTTTGGCAACTGGGCTTTCTTGAGGTCCCTCTCTATATTTGACCACCAGGTCAATGGCGGGCGGCCTCTACCTCTTTTTTGTTCTGGTAGGCTTAGGGCGATTTGGATCACGTGATCCTTACTACGTCTTTGGACGTGTCCATACCAACGAAGGCGATTTTCAGTTCCCTTTTACAAGCTAACACAAAAAAAAATGGATTTGTCGGAACATATTGAATACTGAGAAAAATTGGTTCAAAATGAAATAGCTATAAATATATTAATATTCGCGATAAAGATATTGATAAATAAAATGTTAAATTATGTAATATAATTGTATTTATAAAAATGCGTGTAGCAATTGCCTATAAGGGTTACAAGTCCAAATATATCAATATTCACGATTTTATTTTTGCCAAAATTTATGCCAAATCCAAATATATGACTTTTTACAAAATTATCCGGAACGCCACCTTCAGAGCGGGCAACATATTTTGACCGTACTGTACTATTGCTAATTGAAATCAGGTGTCCTCGTTCAGTATACCTTAATTGTATATTGTAGTACTAGATGGCGCTAGTAATATTGAAACCGTTGAATTTACGAACTACACTTTGAAATTATGGACACAACGGTGCATGATTGGTATGATTAAAAGGTGTTCAAGCCTCTTTCCCTTTTACAAGTTTTGTAGTTTAGTTTGCAGACAGTTTTCTAGTTAGGAACAACAATGACGCCGCCAGGAGTTTCTTATAAGTTCATGTTCAAATTCAGGCATTTTTGATACACAATAATAATGATAGTGATTTAACAATTCCAGGCTATTTACAAAATGGTCGGGTCCGTGATGAAGATGCCCGAGGACGAGTCGACGCCAGAGAAGCGAACCGACAAAATATTCCGACAAATGGACAGAAACAAAGACGGGAAGCTCTCCCTCGAGGAGTTCATAGAGGGCGCCAAGAGCGACCCGTCCATCGTGCGCCTGTTGCAGTGCGACCCGCAATCACAGTGATACCTTACTTATTAAATCTTAGTACTCCATGAGTACCACCCAGTTTATCCACACTTATATAAAACTGTTGTAAAATATCACCCTTATTACAATGCTTGTAAGAGCTAGTGCGCGTCGTAAAGCGTTGGTTACACATTAAATCAGTTTGTTGTCCTGTTGCTTGGCTGTTTGCTACACTATCGCCGATTCTATGAATTTCCATAAATATGATAAAATTTTTAGTAATTCTGTAATATTAATTATATACATATATGTATATATTTATACTCTGTAATTCTTGTTCACATACGACACAATACGGCAACGATGATAATGACATTGAGAGTTCCTCAAAAATCCTGCATGGTTGTGACAAGTAATTTACAGAAAATAATATAACTCAAAAAATGACATGTGAATATTTAGAAAATAAATCACAGTAGAAGATTAGTACAAACATTAGTTAACATAGAGTTCAAAATAAATTGTATATTATTAATATGGCATCTGCTGAAAAAGAGAAAAGATGCTAGTAAAAATATTACATAGTGACGGAAACGCAGCAATAATTCCAAAGATAGTAGCATATTTACGGTAAGATAGGTCTATGAAGAAAACAAGAATATTTTGATATGAGATGTAGTAGGGTAACGAACTCTTCTATTTGTAATCTATGACTTCTGCAAGGAAGCAAGGAAACTGCAGGAGCAAACAAGCAATACTTAGAGACAAACACAATGGTAACAAATTTCTTTGAAAAAGTACCAAACTCACAGTAACAACCAAACAGCAGGACAAATTATGTGCGACTGTAATGTGTATAGTGTTCAAAGATTTTTCCCATTATTACTAGTTAGGTTAATACACAATCTCTGCCCACAAATGTTTTGCGGCTTTCCGTATAAGCGGGCTCGCGAGTGATCCGCGCGGTCGCGAGTGTTCGTCGCCTCATCACATCTACGATACTGAGCTATCGGCTCGGAATAGCTGATTGTTGGGATAGCGTTCCATTTTTTAAACATATTTGCAATAGAGTAATTAATGTACCTCCTATCTATGTCCCTGCTGCTATAGAGTAATTAATGTCCCTCAAATGATTTCATCCAAAGCAACTTTGTACTCCGTATGAATGGTTAGATGGTGTCAATATTATACAATAGTAGTGCATGTCTATACTATCGTCATCCATAGTAATATCGCGCGTACCTGCATCTCACTTGCCCGCTTATATCGCATCTAAATTTTTATCCAACTATCTCCCTATATTATCGAAAATAATTTATTATATCTACAAATATTGAATGTTTCAACAATCATTACGTGGGTGTAATATGAGATTTTCGGAGTTTGTAGATCTTAATGATTCAATTTAACTTTTAATGCAGTAATTAACTTTATATTTGAAATTATAAGTGTGTCTTTAAATACATCTGATCTGATAAACGATATTCTAAAGTCTTATTTGACAGCAATTTACCTGTAGTAACCGTATATAGTTGAAATATAATGTAGATAACAGGTATTTGTTTAAAATAATTTAAAGATTTTAAGTCAAGCCTTGAGAAAAAGATAGAAGAGTAATGCCTACGCGTGGTGCCTCTATGGACAATCAATGAACGATCCATTTCGAATATTACTTAAGTACCTAAGAACTGTTGTTTTTGCCCAGTGATTGAGTTTAAAGCATGAAGCCGCATCGGTGACATGAATCAAACGGATTTAGTTTGTATGAATAGCGCGGAGTTGTCGCTGCACGCTATGCAGCGGTGCACGGTACGGAGATTCGGGCACCGCGCGTGGGTCATTGCGTCGTATATGGTTCGGCAACAAGGTTGTACGGCTGTCTTCTCACTGCTAGCGACTATGATGACGCTGATCATGGCCCGTGTTAATTGTTTGGTACATTGGGATAGTCAGCTGCTGATCTGAGAACATATACTAAGATTATGACCAAATCATTAATAAACCTTCAAGCGTTGCTCGTTTTCTTCTATGATATCATATCGACGCGGCTGCGAGCTGTACCCCTCAAGTATATTTTCTCATGTTTGCGCCAGTTTGTGCGGTTACATCGCATGCCTTAATATTATATTCTAAATCTAAACATTTCTTTATGTACTGTACAACCCGTGCTAGCATTGAAAAGACAGCGTTTTATAGCACAATTTAGGAAGACATTTACGCAACAAACGAAACAGACAAATACGATAATATACAGTTATTATTAGTTTATATTATAATGAATATTCATGCTGATTTATTCGCGTAGCAGATATTATTAAGGTTTAGTTTTAATGAATGATAAAAAATGTAAGTAAATTCATTATTATTGTCCCGAGTCAGCCTAAGTATTATTATTCAATTAATTTGTTGCAAAATGATTTAAAAATGAATAGTATAAAAAGTAACAAACAATCGACAGTAGTGGAATGTTGAGTTTTGCGGTGACTTAGTGTAGAATCGTTTCAATCCGTATATTCGGCTTTAGGGCAGCCGCAGGGGGACCACCCATTCGATTTCGTTGAATGAAATTGATGATGATGAGTAATAATGACTTTGAAAGTTTGTAACTATCACAATATGTTAACATTATAATTAGTATTGGTGTGTTCTGTACAAGAAGTTCTATTGATGAAGGTATTGTGGCAAGACTGCTATTAATTGTTATGAAGTATAATAGATATATAGTTAGAGAGCCCGCCCCTCGTAGCTGTGGTCTTTCTACGAAAGCCCTGAACCAGACGCTCGGTGACGCTTCGACTGAAAAAACTAATTAGTTTGCGCATGCAGAACATCGCCAGACAAACGCCGCGCCGCTGCGATACCGCCTTTATGTTAATGTTGTATAAATGTAGAAGTAAAAGTGAATATTGTGTATAGACTTTTTAAAGCAATATATCAGACTGAATTTACAAATGGATATTTTTCCGCGCACTTTAGTCATTCGTTTCATGCTTAAAGCAACCCATTGTGATAACATGTGCCGCTGTAGTACTCGCTGCAGCGGGTAGATATCTTACTGAATGTGTAACCCCGTCTTCCAGACAGACTATCACTATCTTTTGTAGTCGCGTGTCTAATCGCAGCGGTGGAGACCGTTCGTCTGAAAGATGCACTAAATCAAAGCATTATTGGTATAAACATAATTGGTAGATTTTGACTCTGTAATATTATAATATAATAGTACATAATTTTATATTATAATAAGTTACATATTCGATTACATTTTAATATTTATCAAACATGACGATTGTTTAAATCTACAGTTAAAATATTGACTAGATTAGCGCTTGTTCTCTGCCCTTGTATCACATTAGTTGAGATGATCTTTTTGATTAAATGTTTTTTTTTTCTTTTTAATATTAATTATGTAGTTGTTATAACATTTCAAAATAAACATTTGAATGCCGATGGGGTCGAGAAATCAATGACCCTAAACTAAATGCGAATATCATTTTGTATTACATGATGAATGACTCATTTTGTTTGTTATAAAAACTACACATAGTAAGTTAGTTAAACAATACACAATGTATAGTATTTTTTATTTTATAATAATCTGATTTTGCAATGTACCGCCATTTATTATACTAACGCAATTGTTGTGGCTGTATTACTTTTGTTTTCACATAACTTTTGACTAACACGTTTTAAGCACGCTTTATTTTTATTTATTTAGTAGCTTTACTTATATGTATTATGGATAAATTCTCATTTGACATATATTATACAATGCGAATTTTGATTGATATTTTATTTCGCTTTTCTAGCTAGTTCATTGGACAGAATATTGAATCAAATGCACAATTATTTTGTTTTTCGCACAACAACAGAATTATGTACTTTTCGTATCAATATTTTATTAACAATATGTATTTATTGTGGAATTGATGGTATGCTGAACCATATTGAAGTTCGATTAGCCGTACCTCATCAGATTATGTATTGGCATGGCACACATCCGCCATTGCTTATGATGTACACATAAAGTATCTTGTATATATGTATTATATTGGGTGTCTTTCAGCAATAATCGAAGTGCTTTGTTTTATTACAAGAAATATCTATCGGAATGTTGCGACACCTCCAAACAGAGAAACATATTATATCCACAAGTCTTCTAATATTATATTCAATAGCGTCTGAAACTTTACAAAATATTATGATGTCGTATACATTTATATTCTCAGTAAGTTTACATATCTGTTATATAAAATTGATGTTCAATTAAGTGTCGTAGATTAAAATCCATAAAATATAACGAACCTGGACAAATAAAAAAAAAGAAAGAATATTTTTAATATATAATTTTTTGATTGTGTACAGATTATTAGGTGTTCGGTCGAATTTTATAACTGTGTCATTTTTGGTAATAAGATAAATTAAATTCTAAACATGAACGGTATGTACATCATCCTGAATGAAGCCTTTTATTCTAAGTGTTTAAAATGGAATTATCGTTGTATTTTGAATTAGATTTAGCTAATAGATGTTTATAAGAGTTATTTATAATATTCCTTACTTCTCTATCCAGACACCAGACGTTTCAATGCATTTTTCTCTTCCTGACTGTGCAGTTGATTCTATAATCAGTTTCATATATTCGGTCTGAAATTGCTTTAACATAGACGTTGAGGTGATTTGCTTTACATGAACGTAAAAATGAAAGTTTGAAGCGTGCAAAATGACAACTTTAGAATTTGTTATGTAATTGTTCCCTTTAAAAACGTTGTATCACACGTTGCACGGTGCGGCAACATCGCGTGCCATCTGACTGTTCTAAGCGGCAACGTCGCCGTCCGACCTCTCCTTTTGTGCTTCCAGAATTTACACTAGTTATTTGTCAAGCAGTTCTTATATTGTGTTTAGAGTATTAACAATACAATTTGTCCCGAACACAGAATGCATAGCTGCTGTGTTTGCAACTAACGTGCATTATGTGAGCGAATCACCTTGTAGAATAACTTTAGATAGATAGGTTTAGGGGTCATTCAAGTATTACATAAGTACTGTAGGAGGGCGGGGGGACTTTGTTTTGCTTGTTCTTCATGACTTTGCGAGTTTGGATGCTAATTTACTCGTATCTAATTACGCCTGCAGTATTAATCTTTTTACTTAATCGGATTTTCTACTAAATTTTGACGATTTTGTTTTGATATGGCCTATTGGTCTATGCTTGAAAAACTTTTCAAGGTTTGTAGACTTATAATTGTTGCTGAATCAATAAAGAAACCAGAATACATTGAAAAATGCATGCACCAATAACATTTGCTTACTTTTACTGACGAGGGGGAGGGGGTTTAATTGCAAAAATTTGCTTAGGTAATACTTGAATGGCCCCATATAATTATACCCAATATTAGATAGGGTTCTGTTTAAAGCGCTGTATGCCCCGCATCCTAGTCATTATAGCTGATTTTTCTGAATACCGCAGACGATTATTTTACTGTCTTCCAGTATTTTAAGCAGTAGATGACTGAACGTACTGACGTACGTAGTTAAAACTTCAATTTACTTACTGAATGGTTTAGTTCAGGTTTTATTCCTGATAGTAAACAAACCTACTTAGATGACTTGGCACCGCTCTAGTTTATTGCTAGCATTAAATGGGTGCTAATTTTTACATACATTATGATATAGAATGCTTTGAAACATTATTTAGTTTATTTTAGCGGCGCTATAACGGTTTTAATGTACTATAATATAACAATTTCTTCCTAACATCTAATTAGATACGTTTTGCTCTTCCTCAAATATGCTTATCGCCTTTTTGAGTTCTTCATTCTATGATATAATATCACATGTAATCTATGGTGCATATAATGTCCTCTGAGATTATAGGATTGTTATGACATGTGTGGCGATAGTTTAAGTGTGAGATGTTCTCGGTAAAGATACTGGTATTTTAATAAACATATTCAAGAAAAGTGAATGAAAAAAATAACTTTTCGCACGACCAGTCTGTACTACGTTTGATAAAAATGTGTAAACATGACCAAAAATGTTCTCCACTTATTCTATGCATTGCACTGACGATCATGCAATGAAAAAATAAGGATTATGAATTGAGACCAGTGACGAATATTGGTATAGTCAGATGATAGGTATAACGTTTAAATAACATTTCAAAATCTTGCACTAAACTAAAGCAACAAATCTAAATATTTTACTTCTTTTTGTCAGGATCAATAACTAATACCTACAGTGTTTAGCATATGAATTTATTATTTAATACGTAAAAATGTATTGTAACTTAGAGATTATAATTATTATTATCTAAACTCAGGGTGCTATAGTATTGACTCGAGATGAGTGTTGGGCGTCGGCGATCGATTGTTACTAGTCAAATTGTAACTACTTCTTGCGAGCTTCAAGGTAAAAATACTGAAATATTTTAGAAAAGCTCACTGGCTCTCAAAGGCAGTAGAGTCGTCTTGAGCCCCAAGCGCAGTGGCTCTCGATACCGCCGAGCTCAGCTCGCTGACTACCGCGCGCGTAGTATTTTGTGCTAACAGCTCTCGAAACGCTTCAAGGACCAATATATGTACCTACAAGAGTGGTAGTACCTAAGTCGTCGATCTAATCGTTGTGCATTACATTACATATCAATCGCATGAAAGAGCATGTTTTCAGTGATGGGTTCACCCACTTAGAGTACACATGTCGGCTTCTTGAACAATTCTACTGTGATCGGCATTTGAAATAAACAAATCCATGTTTGATCCACTAGTAGCACCCTGCTCTTTGACGATTGTGCCGTAAGTCGACATAAAGTTGAGTATGACATGACGTCGAGTTTAAATATAAATATTTGCCTCTAACGCAAGCGTTGCTTATAAATACTTAAACGAATACATTTTGTCTTGACATTCATTGTTCTGTGTAGTCAATTTGTGATTCCTAACATCATTTTCTTTACAATTCACCTTCTAGCTCTGATACTCTGTTTTAGATTAAAATTATTATATCTATTTATTAAATCTTTCTCCTCTCAAATGACGTTTTATTTTCCAACCTTATAATAATCGTATCCTTAACGTCTCGGCTAAGCGTTAATAATGCTGTCTTCTATATTATAAATGTATTATAAAATTTATTGTAATCTTGTTTGGTGTTCAAATAAACTAATTATGTAAAACTGACTTAATTTTCTTGGTAATCCATATTCTTTGACTAACAGCACCCATAAAAGAATGTTAGTTCTATTCAGGTTTCCATCTAACTTCTTATACCTACTTACTTTCTTGCTCATTTGTATCCTTATCCACTCATTCCACTTCTACTAATATAAACATTTGTTAGAAACATCATAAAAAAATCAACATCATCTTCGTTTCAGCCGTATTTCCCGCAGGTCATCGGTTCACCTTGTGGGAGGCTTCCCAACGCTGCGTCTTCCAGTACGGCAGGTCCTGCTTCGGTCAGTCGATATCGGTTTCGCATAATACCGACTGGCCTGTTGGCCTAGTGGTTAGTAGCTCTGACTGCTATGCCGGAGGTCGTGGGTTCGATTCCCACCCAGGACAAATGTTTGTGATGAGCATGATCATTTGTTCTGTCTGGATGTAATTTGTTATCCACAGGAGAACTCTTAATGAGCAGTCCTGACAGACGTACTGCTCGAAAGCTGTTCGTCAGAAAATAAAATTGAGAATCTGATTGCAGCGCCACCTACCGGGACACGCTTCTAGGGACAAATATACACAAAATTTAATTTAAATCGGTCTAGCCGTATAAGGAGAGTTAGGTGACAAACACACGTAGGTACAGAATTTTACATAATCATAAATATATAATTATAAATGTCTATATAAATAGATTGAGATGATAATGACATTCACATTTGGGTTACAATATATCCCTGAGTTTAGTGTGCAGTCCAGTGTTTGGCAAAAGCCTCTAAAGTCTTCTATTGCTTTCTGTCATTTGCAACTCTTCTCTAGTTTGGACTTGCTGTGAGTTTAAGTTCGTCCTCCCATCTTTTTCGTTGTCGACCTCTATTTCGTTTACCGTTTCTACGGCATTGTACTACAAAAGTTATGGAAGCTTTGCTAGAAACCAATATTAGGAGAAATTGGTGCAAGTCCTAATCAAATTTTGGTTTCCATTAGCCCCTGTGTTCCTATTAACCTCGTTTGACGGTACCATTTTGTCAGAACTTTCAACCGTTAGTCCTGGGGACTCCATTGCCAGAGCCGAGCCGACTCCAACCAGCGCCTGTGTGCGCTTTTTTTTGTTGCTTAACAACAGAAAAATATGGTCTTAGGAGATTTTTACCGATGTAAGTACTTATCTATACTAACCTATAAAGATTTTGTTGTTGTGTAACAAAAATATTTAAAAAAACTGCGTTGGCATCTCATCCGGCGCCCCTTATGCCTTGGCGCCTGTGTGCGCCGCGCACTTTGCACATATGGGCGGCTCGGCCCTGTTCATAGCATACAACCCGTTCATCACTTCAATTGGTCTATCGTAGAGACGATGTCTGTCACACCTGACCTATAGTAGAGGATACGGTCAAGAACGACCTTCACCGGTTTGTTTAATGGATGAAACGTATTTTATGATAAATTTAGTATATTAAAGAATATAACGCGGGTGGGTTGCCTCAGAAATTCCTGGCCAGATAATTTTTTTTTTTTTGTAATTTGCACCGGTGTGTTTAACGAATAAATTTAATACTAACCGAAAGAGTGAAGCCTTTAGAACATAAAAATGTTGGGTTGCCTATTTGTTTCCTGGCATAACTATGGGTTGCCAGGTATAAACAGGTGTGTTTATTTTGATATAAAACAAATTCTATATCAAAATAAACGCTGTTTCATTACGAATACGATGTTATAGTGTTGCCTGCAAAAAAATCTGGTATGAATAACGATTGTGCATTTTTCAAAAAAAAAAGTAAATTTTCAATTTTTTATTAATAATAGTCTGGCCAGGAATTTCTTAGGCAACCCACCCGCGTTATATTATTTAATACACTAAATTTATCATAAAATAAGTTTCATCCATTAAACAGACCGGTGAAGGTCGTTCTTAATCGGATCTTAGACTACTAGTTCTTGTGGATGAGTTCCTTTCTCTGTCGTTACTTGTAACGTAACTGTTGCTAAATTGGTGCAACCCGTATTTTTCTTAACCAAAAATTTGGGGGCTGATGAAGCTTTGATATTCTTTAAGTTATTGCAAATCTCAATAAGCAGACGCTCATCGCCGGAAATTACAATTTTGTCGGTGAACGCCATCTATCGCCAGGTAGGTGCATTTTGTGATAGAAAGCTTGACTACTTTATGATAGTTTCCGCAAGGTTGCGAAAATCCTGCAAAAGAAATAACTCTTCCTCAGTTCCTGAAAATTTCGAAGGTTGAAAAAGAAGATTAAGTACAAGCTTTTTGAACAACTCCCAACTTAGTGAAAGAAATCACATCGACTAAAGATTTTATTTTTTCGTATTGGTACCTACGTTACCCCAGCTGGAAAGTTGCACGTAGAGCGATATGAGTGGAACGTATAATTAGTGCGTAATCTGCTGTAAATGTGCGCCGCATATAAAATTAATGCGTCTTGTCGTTTTAACGTTAAAATCTTGAAAGACTAATCGGAGAAAGAAAAATTGTATATGAGCAGATAGCTTATGCTTGTGCAAAGATGTGCCCCGAAAACATAAATGTAAATGTTTTTAAAAAAAATAAACACTTCGTAAAAAAAATCTATTTACTTAGATCAGATCGGTATTTCGTAGTTAATTACTTTGAGTTCGCCAGTCAAGTACAAATCGAGCCACACGCAGTGTAGGGTTCGGTGGTGGCCAGCTGTAACATGCAGACTAAAAAGTTCGTTTTATACTTATTAACTATGAAAATATTGAGTTAATGGTCTAAGAGGCTACTTTTCCACTCGAATATCGTAAACATCGAGCATAGTTTAGAAGCTTGTTACTTCATCTAACGCAATCCAACGTGATGTTTGACGAAAAGGCAACGTGAAAAAAGAAAGATAATACCAGAAAACTCTGTTAGCATCCTGTAATTCCGTGATTTACTCGAATATTTTACAAAACTTGTTCCAGGAAATACGTGTTTATTTTAAACCCTTAAAAATTTTTGGGAAAAATTGTCGTCATTTAGAATGTTGATAAAATTTGCAAGCCTTCTAGTGTAATACTTTTTAGACTTTTTAAATTTTTGAGTAAATTATGAAGTGTCAAATTTCATACAAAATAGCAGATTTTTAGAAGTCTTTACTGTATTAGTTTGTATACCATTATAAAACTCTTTTTTTGTAGTCTTAATTTCAAACAAATCCACTAAATAGAACTCCAAAACAAATTTACTAAATGATTTTAATAGAAACCTAGATAATATCCCCAAGATACTGTGTTTCCAAAATATCTAATGAAAAATGTGTAATAACGTCATAATCGCGCAAGAGCAGTTGTATGAAAAACAGTGAAAATGTGTGTCAAGTTGCATCCCCTTAATGGCAAGTAACGTTCCAAAAGGGAGAGCAGTGGTGGCCTAGTGGTAACGGCCCCGATACGAGTTGTAGGCCTTGGGTTCAAACCAAGCCAGGCGCATTAAGTACTTTGCGTAGTTTCTTTCATCACCACTGCTCTCAAAACAGTGAAGGAAAACATCGTGAGGAAACCGGCATGTCTTAGAACCAAAAATTCGCAGACATGTGATGTCTATCAACTCGTACTGGGCCCGCATGGTGGATAACGGCTCCTAGAGAGGAGTCCTGAGTCCCAACAGTGGGAACATTATAAGGCTGACTATGCTATGCTAACGTTCCAAAACGGACTCTTATAAGATGATGGTTAGCGAAGGAGTTATAAAAACCGACTTCACAAGGTCCTGTTATTTGTACTAGGGGTATTATTATATGACTTTACATGGAAGGTTACTTAAATAATATATCCTTATACTAGCGGTCACAGCTGACGTTGTCCTGCCCGAAAACTGGCTTATCGTCAGAAAAAAATGAGAACTCACCTGCATTGCCATCTACCACCTAGTTCAATTGTTTTCTCAAAACATCCAAGGACAACTCGAGTGTACACACAAAATACCATCCAAATCGGTCAAGCCGTTTAGGAGGAGTTAGGTGACAAACACACGTAAGGAAGAATGTGATGTAAAATTCTCGTGTCGTCACAGTGTTTGTACTCGTAACAAAACTCCTCTGGCTTGACCGATTCTTATGAAATTAGTATTTATATAAGTAACTAGCTGACACAGCAAACTTTCTTTTGCGACATAAATTATTAAAGAAAAAAATGGGGATGGTAAAAAATTACTTTTATAACCTACTTATTATCCCTTCACACAAAATTTCATAAGAATCGATCAAGCCGTTTCGGAGGAGTTTTGTTACGAACACGAGAGTTTTATATACCTATTAAGTACTTAGAAGATATATACCTAATTTCCCTTGTGAGCTCATGAATACATAATTATAACAATAGTATAATTTATACTAGCACCATCGTGACATTTCAGTGTTTTCAAGCCAATGGTTAAGCTATTGGGGAGGGCGTGGGTACTCAACTTCACTAACAAACACTTTAAAAGTTTTGGTGTAATAGGCTGTGTGTGTATCGGCGAACATGCCTGAGGCACGACAAAAAGGTGGAAGTCTCAACAGCACCTTGAAGGTATTGTAATACTGTATTGCACGCAGAACAGATGGTAGATGGGGACGAAAGGTTCTGGAGTGGCGAAAACTTGCCGGAAGACGCAGCGTTGGAAGGCCTCCAACAAGGTGGACCGATGACCTGCTGATGGAGGCGTGACGCACAGGACCGGTCGTTGTGGCGACGCTTGGGGGAGGCCTATGTCCAACAGTGAACGTCTTTCGGCTGATATGATGATGATTCGGATGGAATAGTTTGCGTTTTGGGTGATCACGCCCAAAATGGTCGATGGGGACGAAAGGTTCTGGAGTGGTGACCACGCATCGGAAGACGCAGCATTGGAAGGGCTCCCGCAAGGGGCGACGGATGGCTTGGTGACGGTCGTGGGAACTTGATGGATGCGAGACGCACAGCTATGTTTTGTTTAAGGTGGGCTGACACAAAATGTCAAACTGTACAACATTTCTCGCGCACTTTGAAAGTCAATATTCGCATTCTCGATTTTTGAATTTGAATATTCGCATTCGCATTGGTGAATGTGAGAAATCTAACATTTTCGTTACATCACTAATACTCGGGTCATTCAGCGTAGCTAAGTAAAGGCCTTAGTATGAAATGATATTTCCAAAATTTCCCGTTCCGTCCCGTCCGTGAAAAAACCCGTCACGTATGCAGCGGCCTTAAGGCTGCATAAGGTACTCAAACAAACAGACAACCATGAAGTTAACCCGTACCTACTACAACGACCTTCATTGTTCTCACATTCACAATACCAACGTTGTAAAGAGCATGTAGATTAGTGTCTGGTATGGTGTTCCATTACGAAACCGCTGCGATAAATCTACGACGCTTCTACGATACTCTACGACGTAGCAACGAAAACGCTACGGCAGTGCTACGGTAACGCCACAGCAATGCTACGGATACATCACGGTAATGCTACGACAGCGCTCTAACGAGGTTTAGTTACTTTATTAATTTATGTAGAATGACTTCTTTCTGCAACTAAAGAAATCATATTAATGTTCCATGTATTTGTCGGTACACTGTAGCCGCGGGCTTGCGGACGGCGAGCTACCCATTGCTCGCCGTCCGCAAGCGACGACGACCGTCCGGTAACCATCCGAACCGAGCTCATGTCGTCGACGGCACACGCGCCTCAAGGAGATGTTAGCAAACCGTAGGGGCCCAGCAGGTTCGAAGCCTACTGATGGGCCCGTGAAACCCGGGGCCCTGGGACGAAGGCAAAGAAGGAACAGGAGTGGGTTTTTAGTCAGTAAAAATCTGACACAAAAGAGTGGGAGCGGAATTTTCCCATCTAAAAAAATGTATTTGTAGGTCAAACATTATTTTTTTAACTTTCTGCTTGTGGACCAACACACCACTAAACGAAGTTCAAGGAAAAATAATAATTTTTGAGTTATAGGTTCCAAGTTATAACACAAAAATAATTCTAGTTCAAAATATTATCATTAATTTATTATTAATGACAATATTATTATTACATTTTCTGACCAATTGCCTGCAGAACGATTGGTTGATGAAACCGGAAAGACGCTGAAATGGAAGCCACCTTGACACAGCTCCGTTGCAATTAGCCTCGTAAACGTCGCGAAGCCGTATCGAAGTTGCAGAGGTATGTATGCATATTATGCAGGGTTGGTTAAGGTTACCCACATCACCCAAAAAATCGCCAAATGCAAGTGTCAGTGGGCAGAGGACATTGCTCGCTGAATAGATGACCGATTGGACCGAAAGGTCCTGAAATAACACATACTGAAAATTAAGTGTTGTCCAGAAGTTAACGCTTAACCAGGAGGCCGTTGACATAGGCATCCCACATAGATTTTTCGATGCTGTAGCCATGTTTTGATTGTGAAAAGCCAACAATCTATGAAAACTGATTCTTAAATATATCCTCTATTATTCAGAATTCACAAATTCAGGGTATCCGTTGGTAATGAACCTGTCATTTAGGTTCTGGAGTGGCGACCGCGTACCGGACGATGCAGCGTTGGAAGGCCTCCTACAAGGTGGACCGATGACCTGGTGAA
The DNA here is from genome assembly GCA_910589285.2 of Mythimna ferrago. Lineage (NCBI taxonomy): Eukaryota > Metazoa > Arthropoda > Insecta > Lepidoptera > Noctuidae > Mythimna > Mythimna ferrago. The sequence goes on along the minus strand of OU342673.1, from coordinate 10,366,102 downwards.
GGTTGTGGGAATCCGACGGATGCGGGACGCACAGGGCCGTTCATTGTGGCGACACTTGGGGGAGGCTTATGTCCAAGAGTGGTCGTCTATCGGCTGAAATGATGATGGTGATGATGAGGGTATCCGTAGGTACGTATGTGATACTGACAGTCATTTGAATTTTGAACCGGTAAACAGGTGTTTTTCAATCACTGGGGAAGGCTTAAGTGATGTCGGCCATTATTTTCAATCTACATGATCAACCCTTAGCTTGTCAAAGAATTTAGGCAGGTGATATTTGTATTTCACCCCAGATTTAAGTTTGTGCCTGTAAAGCGGTTTCAGGACGGTCAAGCTAAGCGAGAGTATAGGGTTTTTACTCTCCTAGTTATTATCACTAAAGATGCCAGGGAAATGCTCAATCATTTAACTTGAAACGATATGGGAAGTTTATAGGTGTGTGTGTGTGTGTGCAAAGCGGTCTTTTGTTTTTCTCTCTTACTCCAAAGATTCAGTACTGTATGATGGACTACTGCTATAAGCACGCGTTGAAGTCTGTTACGGCTATGACTATCTTGGTATGGGACACCACACCATGGCCTCATGGGTGGTTATGGGCTAAATTTCTGTGCTGTACAGCTAGAGAGCAAAACGCTTTTTATCCAGATACTGAGTCCAGTTTAATTTCTGTCTAACTATCAAGGTTATCCCTTAGACATTTAACTTCGTTGGATAACCGGAGGTCTTTGTTTAATGGACAATTTGAGACACAATAGTAAGACAATAGATGTGCGAGCGCCAACGTTCGCTTGGGGTTTGATGAAACATAGTATTGCAGTTTTCGAATTATATCCGTTCCTATCCGTTCCCTAGCGTTTCATCATGCGTTGTACTTACTGACTAAGGTTTCAGATCATCTCAGTCAACTTCCCAGGTAGATTGCGAGGTCGGCTGGGAAATTTTTTGTGTAAAACGATAAGCTGTGATTTTGTTGAGTCTTGAGGTACTACCCTCATCCTCTGGATATCAGGGCCAATAGCCGGTCTTGGAGGAAGAACGGTTACCACGTTTGATTTACATATTAGTAACCCAATCAATTAGAACCTATTCTGAATAGTGCTTCGAGAGGGCAGCACTTAGACTGGAAAGGTTAGTCTTGTCGAAAGCTCCTTAGATATCTATGTAAGTTACCGTATCAGGATTAGCGTAGCGCGAATGCCTCCGGTGTTGACGTGTGCCTTCAGCATAGGTAAGCAATAAGGGAGCAATTTCGTGGTCAGCATAGGACATGTTTTTGTGATAATGCTTGGGGAGGCTACAATTTGCAGCAAGAGCCTTCCACTAACTGATAATTTCCAGTTCTGTACTCATATAGAACTGGAAATTATGAGTTAGTCTAAGACCTCAGGTGTTCTATGGTTTTCTTTTAATTAGCCCAATCGTTCTCAGTGCTATGCAAAGACCTCCCCCAAAATCTCCCCCAAGTACTCGAGCCATCTCGAACCTTCCCTTGCGGTAGGAGTTAAAGACGTCTCGCACTCATTTTGTGGAGATTCTTGCTTCTTGGTCATCGTGCTTGCGGCTGAGTAATGGATGTTTTCCTGCCTTGCCGTAAGGACCAAGCCCGAGTGGACTGTGCATCGTTTTTCAGGCGCGCCTCGAATCCATGCCAGCAAAACTGAAGGAGTCTTTGCCTGGTAGGGCTGCGGGAATGTTTGAAAGACTTACTGTTGCCCTATATAAAATATAGCCTATATATGTCACTCAGGAATAAAGCAGTTCTAACGGTGAAAAAATTTTAGCAATCGGATCAGTACTTTCAGAGATTACCTCCTACAAACATAAAAACAGACTTTAACTCTTTATATACACCGCTAAATTTTAATCGTTTTGATCACGTGGAGGGTCGGTCCGGTACAAACTACCTACAGGTCATTGAACTCGCTCTGCTGACGTTTTCTTAAGGAAATTAATTTCGTACATGCGTAAATTAATACGAGTTTTGAAAAAAAGGTACGTTATTTTTTAATTTTATCTTTACAAATCGATAGTGTTTCATGTACCGGATCGACCCTCCACGGGATTAAAACGATTAAAATTTAACCGTGTATGGTGTAGATTAATATTTTGATAATATAATTGTATCTGCATTTACAGTTCCAATCGAATCAAAATATAACTAAGTACTGTTTTGGGTATGAGTGCTGAAACTATAATAATTTTTGTACTAAAAAGAAACGTATTTCGTCAATGCTAAAAATCGAAAAATCGCTGCAACCTGTGACTTTTACGCATTGCTGTAGAATGAACACGGGGTTTTTTTTTTTTTTTTTTTTTTTTTTTTTTTTTTTTTTTTCGATGGGAAAAATCATCTTATGACAACCCCCGCTCTTGGGCGGAGCGGGAGATAGTGTCAGACTCTTACTGACTAAAAAACCCATCCCGTTCCTTCAAGCCTTCATACCGGGGCTCGAGCGCCCTTTCGGATAACCCTGGCCCCGGTAGGCTTCGACCCGGCTGGGCCCCTGCTGTTGCTGACAACTCCTTGAGGCGCGGTTGGATTTTTTCGCATCGAACCATGGAATTGACCCGAACTCACTCAACTTTTTAATGTGTAGGTTCTAAGCAGCTACATGAAGATTAAAATCATAGGTCATAATTGCATTTTGTTTTTTTTTATCAGGAAAAGAAGGAAAGATGAAACAAAAATATTTTATATGCGGAAAATGACACAATCTTAGGTAAGCTAGTTTTAGCTTACAAATAATAACAAAAGAAAAAAATGAATATCAGCGACAACTGTCATCAAAACTCTCAGTGTTAAGGAGTGAGTGGAGGACCTTTCTTGTAAACTAAGTTCAGTCCGTTGTTGCTCATGAGCTCTACTACGCCACTACTCAGGTCCGCCTTCGTCATCCCGTCTACATTTTTAAGGTTGTAAGGACCATCTAGCTGGAAAGTGTTCCACGCTACCGCTTCGCTATTATATTTATATATGTATAGCGAAGACTGCGTATGGCATATCTGTTCGTTTACGCTCATTTGCTTTAACGGCCATCGGTAATTGTGATATGTAGATTCTATACCTATATAATTTTATTGTTGTCGAATTTCGATGTGGACAAATGCAGATGCGATGAGAATATTTTTTTTTTTTACTTTATTTGTGGTGTACCTCCAACTTGCAGCTTTGTTCATCCAATGCATATCCAGAAACAGCACACAAATTAAATAATTCTTCACTACATCATCTAGCCAAAACAAAATGGCTAAAATCACATCTACGCACGAAGCAGCCGTTGGAGAAAGGAAGGGCGACTCACGCTTGACCCCTATTTCATCCCCTCCTCACATTACGTGAGCGCGTAGAATTCTGTTTTTTAATCAAACTTTATATTCGGAAATTGTAGTATAGGAATAAGCAGAAACCCGTTTGCGTCATTGTTAAACAATGTTCCTTATGTAACTAGAAAAGACGAAGCAAGAAAAAAAGTTTTATGATAAAATAATAAAACGTGGTCTAGATTGCCGAGAGGGTATTTTGTGAAACTCCTAGGGACCTACGTAGTTACCTAGTGTTGGCAAGTACATTGTAACCTAATGAAACAACTACTAACTCAACAGCCATCGTCTGTTCAAATTAAATCAGCTTAAACCAAATAAAATTACACGCCAAATTGATTTAAAGCTCAGTAGGCACACATCTGAATGTAGTATGTATAGGTGGGCTCCAAATTGCGTATTTAAATAAGTACCTATCTATACAGGAACACGTATGAACGAGTTTATAGAGGTTGGCAGCAGACTTAGTTCGCTCTCTGTATGGTGTGTACTATGCGTGAGGGGGCCAGGGTGGCCGGGCGGGGGGCCGAGGGGCCGCCGGGTGGCGCTCAGGACGCGCCTAAGGGGCCTCGTCCAGAGAAAGTAAAATATCCTGGTATGGGGGAGGCTAGTATTGTCAAGCCAATGTATAACTATAGCTTTAAACTATATATCGGGGGTCCATACTATAGCCTGTGGAGTACTTATTTACATACGTATATAAGTTTATCTATTATGCAGACATAGGAAATGGAACAGGTTGGGAAAGGGACGTTGCGAAATTTGCTTACATCTATTGAACGTAAAATCGTTCTAGTTTGTAATATTGATTTGAATTCTCATCGAATGATGGTCACGTTTTTATGTATGGAGGTTGCTAGTGTTGCTTGCAGGGTGGCGTATATCATATAAATAGACATTGGCGATAGATTTCTTTATTTTTCAGCTTTGTGAAGTAAGACATTCTATTACACACACATTGATTACTTTTACCATCATTACAGTAAGTGATTTAATTTTTATTTAAATTTTGGTATGTCAGATTCTTATGGAATCAGCTGTGTATGTAAGTAGGTACCCACAGAAAGCATACTGCAGCAATTTTCACGGCCTTGTTTACCTAATAACAACCCCGTAGTCGCGGGTTTGAATTCATTGCTCTCGACATAAGTTTGTTTCAATTCTTTTGTTAACATAAGTCTTGCGACAATCACTCAATAGAGTATCTAGTAGACCCTAATATAATGTATGTCGTGTCAGCTAATATGTAACGGTCTTCTTGGTTGCACTCTTTAGAAACGTCTTGACCGATTTTTATGAAACTAAAACTCTGAATTGTTGTTGAATTGTTGTCTGAATTGTCTGAGAATTAGGTAGCAGACTATTTTCTACCCCCAAACCCCATCCCCAATTTTTTGGTCGCAATTTTCGTACTTTTGTTTCAAAGTATGATTACATTCGATTTACCTATTTGATATAATTTACATTGTACGGTGGAATTACGTTTGCCGGGTCAGACAGTACAAAAAAATAACCTGTGATGCAAACTAGCATGATCTACGATTAAGGGATTGAAAGAGTTTTCTTTGAAAACTTTGCCATAGAAATAGCCGAATTTTAAAACTTCTGACCCATTGCGATGCCGGTAAAAATGCTCATAAAAGACAAACGGTAAGGGATCGACGGAAATTTTACGTAGCATCTTATGTCTTAGACTTAAGGTTAATTTTTGTTTGACACTATTCTTGGTCGCTGAAAGGGTTATGTGCAAAAATAAAGATGACGCATGGCGGTGGCTTTGAATGTTTTGGTATGCAATAGGTGCGCTTATTTGTAAATATGATTTGTTGTCAATGACCGGTCAAGGTAACACGCTATTGCGTTTTGAACTGTCAGTTTTTTTCATTTTCTTCAACTGTCGCGCCTTTTCCGTTTAGCGAGTTGTTCTGTACTTTTAATCTTTCGCGTCTAAAAGTTAGATTAACAAGCATTTTACTTGTGAACCTTAGTAGAAGGTTTTCTGCAGAGAACTATTGTGTACTTTCAAATCACACAGCGACTGCAATAACAAAAAAAAATATTTTAAATATAAATACTAGCTGACTCAAGTAGTTTCGCCCTTAGAAATTAGTTCCTTTAGGAGGTGAATCTCATAATAAATTTCCAATTTAGAGTTTCTCAATTCTTTAACTTTTTTAAGGGTTCTCTCATGTGTTTTTTTTAGATTTATTGAAATCGGTCAAGCTGTTTTTGAGTTTTAATGACACTAATGAACAGAAATTGATTTCAATATAATACTAGCTTGTCCAGCAAACGTTATTCTGGCAGATAAATTATCAAAGAAAAATATTGGGACATTTCCCTCTTAGGAAGAAAATGACAGCTTACGACCTGTCCTATTCTCAGACCTAACAAATATACACAACAAAATTTATAAAAATCGGTCTGTGGTTTCGATGGAGTTCGATAGATTATTGTGACACGAGATTTTTATATTATGATCATCATAATGATTATGGATAAGTATCTGTTGTATCTATAGGATCTGAAATAAAGTTATTATTATGATAATGATGATGATATGGAAATACCCACAAACCAAATTTTTGTATCACTATATTATGTAGCTTTTTCTGTATATTAATTACTAGTACCTAACATATAAGTATAGCAAGTTCGAATGTCGAAGTATGAATAATTTACCATAGTTTTAAATTTTAATATCATTTAAGTGAAATGTAAATTTCTTTATGAGCAATAAATAACTTTAACCAGATATAAAACTTTCAGCCAAAAGACGTCCACTGTTAGACATAAACCTTCCCCCAGTGTCGCCACAATGAACGGTTCTGTGCATCTCGCATCCATCGGATTTCCGCGACTCTCACCAGGTCATAGGTCCACCATTTAGGAGGCGGAGAGGCTTTCCAACGCTGCGTCGTCCGGTGCGTGGTCTCTAGAACCTTTCGGCCCCATCGATTATCTGTTCTGCGAGCAATGTGCTCAAATACATTTATAGTGCAAATTAGTTCTAAATAACAGTTTTACATGTAAAATTTTAAAATCAATTTAAAATTAAACTAGATGAGGCAAATTTGAATTTAAACCGATTTTTATAGAGTGAGTTGCCATTACAAAAATGTACAATAAACTAATCAATGTCAACACGAAAAACAACGTCAACGTCATCGTCAGTTCATCGTGTACTTGAATGGATTTATTTATTTATTTATTTATTATATTGTTTATTGTACACCGCATGCACAAAAAAGATACAGGACAAACATTATTCAAAATAAGTGTACAATGGGCGGCCTTATCGCACAGGGCGATCTCTTCAGGGCGATTTTTCTGTTATAAAGATACAAAAACTTCAGCGATGCGAATATGAAGTGAGCAGCCAGTCCGCACAATCAATGTGAAATCAAATTCACAGAAACAGTTTCACAGTCCAAAACAGTAAACAAACGAGCATCTGCCGCCTCGTATACTACGCTGCACGCTGGGAACAATTACCAACAAAAATAAATATTCGTAATTCAGGAATTATTTACAAATTTCTAACAAGGTGTTTGACCCAAACAAGGTTGAATGAGGTGATTGTGTATCTGATTGTGAACCCAAAACAATAAAAAGGGGACCTTAACGAACACTGGTGCCCTTGACCGATAGACTCGTCAAGTGCGGCCGCGGCTAACTGCTGTCTATGCTCATAAACAATTACAAATTTTCGAATTATTTACGTTTGGCAGTAAACCATTTGACATTCACCAACCCGCACTGGGCCCGCGTGGTGGATTACGGCCCATTCCCTCTCCTAGAGAGGAGGTCTGAGTCTCAGCAGTGATGCAATGATGATGATGATGATGATGGCAGTAAACCGACGTTGACCAGTGTTATGGCTACATTGCACACTGCTCGGCGTTCGCTGAGCACACTTCTCGTTTTGAAATACTGGAATCAGGTACATGATAATAAAAACGTTATTTATTATGCTTTTACTTATTTTTTATCACACTTACTGTAAAGTCCGCTTATATTTCACCGGTTTTAGGCACGCAATTGACTGTTTTTCGCACTAGTGCGGAAAAGTACGCGACCTCACCAACAATTGATTGTATTGATCGTATCAGGCTGAGCGACTCGTGAGGATCGCTTAGCCCTCACGAGTCACTGATGCACCCCCGTTTATTTATTTCTCTTTAATTCTTTATTGTACAGACAAAAAAATAACCTAAATACTTTGACTACCTAAGTAGATATATAATTTATGTACAAAGGCGAGCTTAACTCAACAATGAGTTTTCTCCCAGCAAACCTTTGAGTGACAGAGAGAGATCACATTCGAAGATCCAGTGTACAACATAAACCTACATAAACACGTCTAAAATATATATACATATAGATATAATAGATAATACCAATATTTACTATTATTATGTCAATAGAGAAAGGAAGTGCCCTTCAATTTTCCTCATAAAGATAACCAAAGAAGGACAGTCGCAAAGGGAATGTGGGAGAGAGTTCCAGAGACGCACTGCAGTTACAGTAAAGTAGCCATGGCTGCTGGAGGTGTGACGCGGAGTACGAAGGAGAAGAGAATTGATAGTGCGACACGGTTTACCCCTTGGTACCTTGTACTCAAAGCGTTCACGAAGGTATTGAGGAGCATTGGGATTGTGCAGAATAGTAATAGATAGACGCCGAATAGGCAGCCACCTTAACCTGGTCCGAAACTCCGACACATGGTCGTATTTGCGGAGGTCAAGAATAAAGCTAGAGCTAGCTAGCTAGTAAAAGATAAAGTTTTCGTCACGCGGGAAGGTTATCTAATAAAAAAAACCGGTCAAGTACGAGTCGGACTCACGCGCGGTGGATTCCGTATCAACAAAAACGGCATCTATAAAAACAGTATCTATAAAAACGGTAAAAAATCGCGTTTGCTGTATTGTTTTTGGGTCAAATATTTATTTTATTAATTTTTTTAGTATTGGTCGTTACAGCTGTAACAGAAATACACCATCAGTGAAAATGTCAACTGTGTAACTGTAACGGTTCATGAGATACAGCCTGGTGACAGACGAACAGACAGACAGACGGACGGACAGCGCCCTTTGGGTACAGAACCTTCAAAACAGTGTTTGTTATCGAACTCCTCCGAAACGGCTTGACCGATTTTATGAAATTTTTTGTGTGTTTGCCGAGTTAGCTAGTTTATTATTAATATATAATATAATTATTTTCAGTATTTGCTATAAACTCTAAATCGATGGGTAGTATCGACTTCTAATATTTGGTCACAGAGTTAGGCACTGGGACTGTAGTCTGTTATTGATTTCTGCGATACGTATCATCGGTTTGATTCCTGTAAGGTGAAAATTTTATCCCATGATATATATATATATATATATATATTATTATAACTAATATAAGGGCGAATGTGAGTTTGTTCGTTACGCTTTCACGCCTTTACGGCCTTGAATAGCACAGGGTACCTAGTTTTTTTTACCTGGAGTATTTTGCTTTGGTATAATGTTCAATTCTCACACGGATAAACCGTCGAAGAATGTGTCTAATGTTTAATACAATTCTGAGAACTTGTTTCAGATTTGGAAATTTGACGTGTAAGCTTTGAGTTTGTAAATACCTCAGGATGCGATGATCTTTTTCAAGAGAGATGATACGATAGATAGTTAGACACATGAATAGGGTAGTTTCCAGGGTCAAAATAATTACATTTTATTTAGTCCGTATTTTAGATTACAAAAAAATATTGGACACGTATTTTTTCTTTTTTCGATTAAACAAAAAATAACAAAGATATAGCCCATTAAAGTAACGTGTGACGTCACCCCGTGCGAAAAAATGCAGCACGGCGTGACGTTACACGTAACTTTAATGGGCTATATCTTTGTCATTTTTGGTTTAATTTAAAAATAAAAAATACGTATTCCTTATTTTTAAATAATCTAAAAGACGGACTAATTACATTTTTTACGGCAACTAGCCTATTAAACCTAGTAGTTTGGTATCTGCGAAAGTTTGCTGCAATGGTTTTAATTTCCTGTTATTTCCACGTCTTCATGGATAATTTTCAAAGTTTTGAATATATTATGTAGCTACGTCTGTTTATACGTAAGAAATCATCAAATAACTTTTGAGAGGTAATGTCTGACTTTTCCTGATTATGCCCAGAGCGTTCCTTCAATAACTCTTCCGACAATCAGTCGCCTGGAGCCTATACTTACAAGTACTAGATTTGAAATCATTCTTCCCAGTCCAAAAGTACTAAGAATAAATGCCCTGGTCTTATTTTTTTTTAAATAGTCTACAAGGCTGGTATTTATTTACGTAAGCAACAAGAATATAAATACACCATCACAATCCCATACAAACAGCTTTACCAAAGACTCATTACGAAGCCAAAACCCCTCTGTCCAATCATCATACAAGGATCTTAAACAAAGCCCTAAGTCTAATGAGAAGTGATGGAAAATTTAATTAAGTTCGATCGAGATGTTGATATGCGAGCAAGCACTCATCTGGAGCGAGGGGGGCGTCCGAGCAGCGCATGTAAATGCGAGCGACGCACCGGCCATGGCACGAGCCACCGGCCGGAACCTACAGCCGCAGTAGCCGACATCGGGAGGAATGGAAAATATATATCAAGCCGAGCGAAAAGTCCACTACACACCCCGAGGGTGGCGGGGCCCGGACGTGCGTTCGATTCAAACGAGCCGTGGCCGCCCCTGCTCTGCCAAACTCGCTGTATTGTGACGTGCGCTAGCTTGCCTCACGTGCTACGCCGCATGCTGCACAGTGCACACGCACTGCATGCCACGCACGCACCGCACGCTGCTACCCAACCTACCCACCTACCAACCGGCAGTGACCACCTCACTCCTCACGTACCCTCTGCAGAGAACGTTTCTCAGATGTAATTTCAGATTTTCTCTTTAGCCTCGAGAAAGTCCGGAGGAAAAATAAATATGCTTAAACCCGACCCTGAGCCGGGAAAAGAGGAAAAAATATTAAAAATTAAGAAAATATTTGTTTTACAGTTATGTAAACATCTCTAATTACGACCTGTTCAAATTATTATTTTTTCTTTGCAGCGTGCGCGGGCCGGCGCTCTAATTAACATCTATTACAGGTATTTCGGGAACAGAGGAGTATCATTTGGCGAGGGCGCTGAGTACACTCAATTAAACGAGGCCGCCCCCGCCTCGCGCCTCTCGCCTCGCGGCCGAGTGGAGCACGCTGTAGCTAGCCGTGCTCATACTGCACTGCTCTGCACATCTTCCACGACGTGTGGCGTCTTGCGGCTGCTGGCCGGGGTGCCGTTGACTTATAAGAATGAGTTTGATGTGGACGGTCAACTGGTGGATCTCGCGTTATCAGCGTCTAGACCAGTTGTCTGGACCTGTTGCATAGGTGGCTTGCGTGGTGCGTGCAGGCTGCGTGCGGACTGCGTGCCGCTAGGTGGCGCTGTCCGGCGCAGGCCTCCCCGTGGTCACCCGCTCGGAACGCTCCCCCGCCCCCCCGGCCACCCTCTTTAAAAGCCAGTGGCGAGCTTCAAGAGAAAGTGCCGCGTGTGTACACTCACATGCGTACAACCATCTTTGGCGAACGCCGGCGGGCGCAGGCCGGCGCGCGACGGGGTGAGCTCGGATTATGTGGAGGCGCCACCCCCGTATGCGTAAGTGCGTTCACACAAAGCCTTCCCACATACATTTGCATAGTGACATTGTTCGGTAATAATGTATGTGACCACTCGGCTCGCCGCCCCACGGCGACATCTTTCAATAGATCGCCTCGCCGCTTGTTCTGTGCCTCCCGGTGCCTCCCCCCTCGCGCCCCGCAGCATCTCCCGAGCCGCTTTCTAATTAAAATACATCTACTATAATACATTATTTGATTTTCTATACGTGCTCGTGTTAGCAACTATGAGATAACCTAGGTAGCTTCTTAGATATTTGAAGACATAGATTTTCATGAACTTTAAAGATGTATTAGAAACAACAACTAAAAGAACCAGTCGAGTAAGTTTAAAGACAAGTGTGAAACTTCAATCATAGATGTAGTATTTACATAAACGTGTGCCGGCCGATCAATTGGATCAGAAGAAATTGAATGTGTAATTTTGATTTACATATGTGACTAGGTACACATGTGCGTATAAGAGGATTTCTTGAAGTTTCGTCGATATAACGGGGGTGGCAGGGAGGCTCGGACGCTCACACGCCGCCCCGTGCGTGGTGCGTCGGTGTGCGTATGTCTCGGACATGCACGCTACGCAGATTTCTCTAACGATTTTCCCGGAGTGTGAAATGTAAAATAAGGGGTTAGACGAGGCTGAGCTCGCCTCGTCCCGCGCACCCCCCACCTGCCCCTCCACTCGCCAAATTGATGACCAGCCACCCACAGGGCGATCTGTTCAAATTTTACACATATCGTATTTAGAAGTAAAACGGTTCGGAACCTTATCTTCCCTCATTAATATTCCCTTGCAAATTGTTAGCATATTTCGTAGCAATTTTATTTTTAATTATCTTCGAGTACTTGTAAGACCCGCATTCTAATAATTTCTCAGGTCAGATATATTTAGGATAAATTAAATAAGTGCTGATCTAACTTTTGTAACGACTGTTTTTTTCAATACACGAAGGACGTAATGTCGTTTGCATGTCTTCGCACTTGTTCTGTGAAGGTTATGAACCGCAGCCAAGAGTTGCTTATTCTTAACAGGAACCTAAAAATCAAGATATTTTGCTACTAGAAATAATTAAGTATTTGAACTTCGTTAACAATTTATTCGATTTCTAAAAAGTTATTGATATCTGATAATTATTATTATGTTATGTCATTAATTCCTCTCAGTTCCACACATATATTTATTTTTAAGAAGGTACAACTCATTATGGACTGTTCTTTACTATGTAACTTGAAAATAAATATGTTTGCCACATCCTTGATCCTACATTTACATGCATTTTTGATCGTCTTCGCCAGTAACTACTAAAATTAACTAGTTCTACAGATAATGCAAAATAGAACCTAATAGTTAGTTAGCCCATTTATTTCCTTCTGCTCGGTGAAGGCCTCACTCACTCTCCCTTTTCCACAAACGTCTGTCTTCGTCCAAGGCAAAGGTGGAGAGATGAGCTTGATAAGTACCGGAGGGACTGGCCCGCAGAATCTAATGTTAACCTTATATTCGACGTAGGTACTCAAAGCTACAAGACTTGTCTAGCTACGGAATTTAAAGAAAGATAGATATACTCTTTATTGTACGCAGCATAAACATTTCAGAAGGAGCTTAGAATAAATACGGTGTAACAATGGGGAAAGCTCTTCGAATCATCATCATCTCTTTAGCCTTTTCACAAGTAGCTTGGCGACCCCAGGATACCGCTGAATACCCGCGTTTTACATGAACCGTCTAAAACACAGATAATGGGCTCCATGATACTTTTTGAATACACTGATGGTCAGTTTCTCGTTTCTGACTAAAGACAGAAAGCTCTTTGATGATATAAAATATTTTCTTGTTGTGCATACTGTGAAATCTTAGTACCTCACAGGACAAAAAACACGTGTCATTTCATTGATACTTTGTGAACAAATAATATTTATGAAGTTTTTAAGAAGTGTACACCTACAATTTTTTTTTCAATTTTATTGGTTTATTTACCAACTGATAGACTACAAATCTTCTTTGAAAACATCAGCAAGCTTTAAAAAGTCATTAGTAAAATAACAGAAAAAAAATAACAATTTGTTTTCTGGGCAAAACGAAACAAGGGTCCCAAAACCTACGAAGGGCTATAATCCTAAAACCTACGCCAAGTCTATATTCGATGTTGGTACTTAGATTATACTAATAAATAAACTACTAACTAATACTCCAGAAACTAACCTAATATTCTAAAACTTTTTCGCTCAAATTACGAATCAAAAACTTGCCTATCTACTTATTCATACGCAATTAAAGTGGTGGTGGTTCTCTCCCAAACCGGTTTCGCCTGCGCCACCCCCGCATCTAACTGTATTTTAGAGTTTTTTACTACCCCGCTGCATTCCTATGCACCCCTATCATCTCCTACAATGCGTGCACCGCTTCGGAAATCGAAGTATTTTATTAAATCTAGTAGCTATCACGTTTGATAAAGATAAAGTTTGATCAAACTGTTTGTCTGTGATTTTCAAAGGTTCTACCTAATTAACTTTTCAAGCAAATGTCTCAGAAATTCTGAATAAGTACATTAGGTATTGGGGAGCTTGAATGTCAATTTATTTCAAAATCAATCTATATCAGTTTGTTACCTGAAATATGATCGGTACAAAATATATTGTTAATTATTGACTAGATTTTCTATTTCAAATTCATAGTCATTTTCGTAATACAATTTCTTTTTGTTACTGTTAAATATTTTTCAACACCTAATTTGAAAATTGGCTCTTATTGCAAAGCTTTTAGGCTCACATTACAGCGTATTTCACTCACAGTGCGTTTCTTTTCGCATTACACTCTCGGTTCTATAACCCTCGATCCTTTATCAGCTGTAAGAACAAACTTCAAACTTCTGGTATCAAAATGTATCCGATCCAATATTTTTTTTATTTTCTAAGTATTGATATCTTTGTGTGTGAACTTTCAAACGTCATTAGTTCAACTAAGCAGACCTACCACAACATTCAGATTTAATACCACGTGCTTAACAAAAATAAAACATAAAAATTCTCAAAGGTTAAATTATCTACGAGTAAATCTACTGAACTAAACCAGTATTTAGTCTGTATTAACTACCTAGTGTCTTATACAACAAATTGCTGATCTAAAATGTTTTAGAAGGAAATGTTTTCTTGATGCTATTGGCGATGGAACAAAGAGCAATTCTCGTGCGTGTTATCCTCAAAATTGCAAGAGAAATCCGAAGGCCCGATGAGCGTCGCGAGCGCATCATTGTTTTCTCACCGCGCTGTGTGGGTGCGACTTAGATTTTTTTCTGTAACACACAAACGCATTAGGGCCTCTGTGTGCGTGGCATTTCTCAGAAAGCCTCCATGAGGATGGCGGGTACTGTGCATGTGTAGGTAAAACGTGCGTTTTACACCTGTTTCAAGCGTGCTTGTGTGCGTAGTTTTTTCTCTCGTGGGGGTAAATGCGATGTTGCTAGATGCATTTTTTGGGTGCACTGATGTAAATTTGACAACGTCGCGTAATTTAGATACACCACCGCCTTTCTGGCGGGGGTTGTTCGTGCTTTCTGTCCAAGTTTTAAACTATTAAGTGTGATTTCGTATCAAATTGTGGATACCTTTGAGGATAATATTTTGTTTAGTTATTTGTTGATTCAGTATTATAATATATTCCTATAGGTGGTAGGCCACAGTATTTTACTTTATTTCCTGCAGATACTTTAGTTAGGTACCTACCTGTCATTGGTACCTACAAACTTTTTAGATTGATACTTAATAAACTTTTTCAAGGCTATATAACGATTAAACAATTTGGTTATTATTCTAAGGTTATAATAATAATTCGGGCTGCATTATAATAGGATACACAATTTCGGTCTTTACGAAAATTTTCTAGTAAGTATATCTGTTGTTTTGTTAATTCTTCGATATATGTATTTAAAAAATTCGAGCTTAAAGTTGACACCTAAGGGCCTGTCCACATTATCACGGCGCTGCGGCGGTCTTTAACGTGAAATGGGCGGTGCGCGCGCGGCGCCTGACTCGCCACGTTGCCACTTCGTGCAGATATACAGTGCCGAGCCGTGTTGAGCGGGTGCACGGTACAGTACGGTCAAAATAATGTTGGTTGCTCTGAAGTTGGCATTCCGAATTATTGCACATACTCGAAAAATTACGCAACACGTATTCGCTAAATGATTCTTAAAAAAGAATTACTGCGCAAGCAATTGTTCGAAGTTCAGAGCGGCGCAGTTATTTCAGTCGTACTGTTCGGTGCTGACTCGTACCACGACCCCATGTCTTAGACCTAGGTGCTAAGTGGTGAAAGATTTTTCACCACTAAACTCGGTTCCACTAAACACGGGTTATCACCGTATGTTTGTGTGACGCAGCGATATACCGCAGCAGGCACCACGCCATTTAACGACGCGACTGTGGAAATGTGGTCAGGCCCTAAAAGAAAACCTAGCATAACCTGGATAGACCTAGACATACCTAGCTCCTTGTCCGTTCATTACCTTAGGTGATTGTTTTATATTTTGACCGCGGGTTAATCAGCACGAACTTGGGATACCAACTTTTATTTTAGAAAATACATAATATATAAGTACCTAGAGTACCTAAATCTGTTTTTAGAAACATTCAATGTTCTTTATTGTTTTACTTTCTGTAAAATAAAATATCGTTAATTTTTAAATAATTGTACGATTAGTAACCGTTTCAATAAAATCATAGATTTCTTTTAATTTACAATTGTGACCCAAGAGACAAAAATTATTTCAGTGAAATACTGAAATGTAAAATGTAGATGCGACTCCGGTAAATAGAGTACCTACAATACTCTGTATTATTGCTGCATGATGTAAGAAGAAATAAAGAATGCCATTTAAATATGACACGGATAAAAATGAATAAAGTGCAATGTCCGTTTTCCGAACGCGTGTTTTTCAACTTCCAATGCTTTGTCGAAGAGCGTTGACAGTTCAACTTACAACGTACTTTTTTGCCAGCATTTATGTAGTTCTTCTCATGGTGAAAACGAGCATACCTATCGTATTGTTCCGCTGCTTTTTTTAGTGGGAAAACATTGAATAAGTCCTACTGCTCTGAGTGTGGAGCGAGAGGGATATAGATTTCTACTATGTATATACTCCTTCAGGTGCCGTTAGCTTTCCAGGATAAGCGTCCAAACCGAGCCTGAGTCATCGACGGCGTGCAGTATTCCACGCATGCCTCAAGAAATGGCACCTAAACTGTAGGGGTCCAGCAGGGCCGAAGCCTACTGTGGCCAAAGGATTGACTTCCGAAAAGAAAAGTCCAGGTACTGCAACGCTAGGTAAAGAAGGAACATAATAGTCTGGGTTTAGTAGGTAAAGGTTTGAAATGCCCTTCCGCTTCGCCCTAGAGCCGGAGAAGTCATCGGATGATTTTCCAACTTAAAGAAATGATCCCGGTAACTTTATCGAACAAACCTTTTAAACTGGTAGGAATGTTCTCCTACTAAAGTCTATGGAGCATTACATTCATTACGTTAAACTCAAGTGGTCACTAGTTTAGGCGAAGTTTTAAATGAAATGTCAGAAATCAAGGTTTTAACACGCATGTATATAATTAACAATTCAAAGGTCGGCAATGCAGTTTGAATCCTGCATAGTGCATAGCGTTGAAATAATTATTTAGATTCTCGGAACTTCAAATAAGTAGGCAATGTTAATACTTTTTTCAATTGTTTCAGTTTGTCTAATATCAGGGATGTTGAAGAATTTTCATGATTATTTTTATTTTCATCATTGCAGCCGATTGACGTCCATTGATGGACATAGGCCTCCCCCAAGTGTCGCCACAATGAATAGTAACATTTTAATTTTATAAAATGATATTAATCAGCTCAAATACACCCATTGCATTGCAATTTTCATATAAAAATATCACGAAGTTAAGAGCGTCCTTTTCGACGTACATTTTTATACAACCGCTCTTACATGATTATGATGTTATTACACATCTTTTTCTATATATTTTCGATACACAGCTATATTGTGGATGTTATCTAGGCTTCTATAGAAATCAAATCATTTCGTGTAAAACTAATCTAGTAAAGCCCTCTGAAAATGTGCTATTTTAAGTGAACTTTGGCCTTCCATAATGGACTCATATATAAAAAATATAAAAAAGTACATCAATATAGGCCATGCACATTTGATCGAAATTCTGAATGACAACATTTTTTTCTGAAAACTTATGGGTTAAAAAAAAAAACAAGTATTTCCTGGATACAAGTTTTGTGAAATAGTCGAATAAATCACGGAATTACCGAATGCTAACTTAGTTTTCAGGCATTATCTCTCTTTTTTTGCATTGCCTCTTCATCAAACATCGCCTTGGATTGCGTTTTAGATGAAGGAACAAGCTTTTAAATCCCGCTCGATGTTGACGATAGGCGAGTGGAAAAGGATCCTCTTAATAACCCAATCAAATATAATAACATACAATAAATCAATAAATAAGTTTAACAATTTCATAACATATTTCATAGACACGTAGTAATTGCGAAACATACAAACAAATAATATTCAATAATTTTAAATAAAAAATCTGATTTCATTAGTTCGCGCCAAAACGCTATAAGCTGTCACGCGATCTTGATTACGTCACAATGTGATAAATAAATAAACTACTCGATTTTTTAAAATAATATAAACTAGTGCTTGATTAGAGCAATCAAAGGAGCATGCTAGCAAAGGAGTCGGCCACACGCGCGAGTGAACGGCCCTCGCGCCCCAGCCGTCTGGGATCCCGATACTGGTGTAGACTTGCGAGCGGCGAGCAATGGGTAGCTCGCCGTCCGACCGTACGATATAATTATCGGCATGTATATTGAGCGCTCGGTGTCAGAGTGGGGATCGCTTTGCACATTCCATACATTGGCGAGCCAATCGTCGTCGTTCTTAGATACATGCAGCAAGCACAGGGAACGAATCACGAGTGACGTCTATGACACGATGGCGCGGCGAGCCAATCACTGACATTCCCCGTCCCCGCGTCTCACGTTGCACCACTAAAGAGACCGAATATTTGACTTCTGCGCAACTCGAAGCCAGCGCTCAATATTCGTGCCGATAAGTATAACCGTCCAGACCGAGCGCAAGTTGTCGACGGCGCATAGTGTTCTACGTGGGCCTCAAGTAGATGTCAGCAAAACCGTAGGTGGCCAGCAGGGTCGAAGCTTAATGGGGCCATGGGTTCGCTTCTGAAAGGAAAACCCGGCCCTGGAATGCAAGGCAACGAAGGAAAATTGGAGTGGGATTTAGTCAGTAAAAGTCTGACACGCCTTTCCGCTCCGCTGTAGGGCCGGAGAAAAACAAAGAAAATTGTTCCAGTCTTTCGTACAACGGTATAAAGATCAAAAATTGCCAAAAATATAACAGTCTGCCAAGTTGAAAGTTGTCTCGGGGTTTTTCTCATACCATGACGTAATGTGCTCCGAGTGTCGTTTTTCGCGTGGCTTGATTATGTTTAATTTATTTATTACGCATATTTACATTTACAAAATATAATTTTCAGTATTCTAATATTCCTTTCCATATATACATAACTTTATGTTTATTTTACATTTTTTAAATGTGTATTTGCGATTACGTCTCGTTAACATCCCTATTTTACTATTCATAATCTATCAGTCTACAAAACCGAAGCATCGTAGACCCCTTCTCTCAGTCTCGGTCACTCAGTTTTGCGAAAAAAAGTTTTTATGTATAAGGCACTTGGTCACTTGTAATTATTTTGAAAATTTTGGTTATTTAAAAGTAAAAATACTATTGTTCTAATTTTGAATTTCCCTCCATATTTTTTCGAGAACCAAATCAAATTATCTTGTCTCAATTAAAAATTTATCTGCATCGAGGACATTTTGATCGAGATCGAGGCGTCAAGAGTAAGTAAATAAAAACAGGTCAGTCAATCAATTAATCGAAGCAATTATTTCAAACAAACCATTTTTGAATTGTCAAGAAGTCAATCAGAAAAATGACACTTACTGCATATTCCAAAGTGTAGATCTTTATGGAGAAGAATATGCAAGAAACTCCATGGACACTTAAATCAAGTCATGCATTACAAATATGTACCTCGGTTACGTTACGTATATTTCTTGTCGCAACTATTACGTGAGAAAATTGTGAATAAAGTAGAAAAGAACCTATCAATGATGCGATTAAAGGTTTTTAAACCCACAATGATTCATAAGGATCATATCATCATCAGTAGATACCGCTAGATGAAAAATAGTTTAGAACTAAAACAAAAACATGGGTTAGCTAAACCGTAATGAATGCTCAACAAAAAGTCGGGCCGGTTCATGTTGCAGACTGCAGTATAACGGACCTTCACGCTCCCAAACTTTTTCACAGTTTATGCGGGTCAGTTCCTAGTGTTCTGACATCTCAGACATAAAAATGAAGTTTAGTAATCGCTATATAATAACACGTCTGGCGAACGCTAACTAAAAACGGGAGCGTTCGTAGAATCAACTCGAATGTGACCTTAGCTAAAGTCAAATCGGTGAAGTGACTAAGAGTAATAATTAATTTTTATATACGTACGTACAAATATAGGGATATGTGCATTAGTTTTTGTGTGATCGTATGGCCTTCGCAGTCGGTAAGTGTTCATCAAGCGGTCGTCTTTGTGCAGCGAGAGATTTGCAAATGATACTTATAATATGATGCCGTCTGTCTGTTGGCCGCGGATACGTCAACGGTTAGGATTCTCCGCCAATTAAGTCTAAACTTAATAAGTTGCAACTCCAAAATAAGTTTCAATATCTTTGGTGCAGTTATTTGCTACTAGCTATTACCCGCGACTTCGTCCGCATTAAGTTCGTAAAACTACACAAACATAGATAACTAATAAGTTTGTGCAATAGGCTAGTTGCTGTAAAAAATGTAATTAGTCCGACTTTTAGATTATTCAAAAATAAGGGACACGATTTTTTTTTATTTGTAAATTTAACCAAAAATGACAAAGATTTTTGATTTTTCGCACGGGGTGACGTCACACGTAACTTTAATGGGCTATATCTTTGTTATTTTTTGTTTAATCGAAAAAAGAAAAAATACGTGTCCAATATTTTTTTATCATCTTAAATTTATTTTGACCCTGGAAACTACCCTATTATATTAATTGTATTATTTTATGTATTATATAATCAATCAATATACACACTACTACAGCAAGAAAATTATTTGTCTTCTTATGAAATTATCGTGTTTTATTTTATTTCTTTTTTTTCTGAAATATTTTCTTTTCCTTAGCAGAATAATATATATTTAAAAAATATTTTTTAATATCATAGATTTTTAAAGTTTGAATCGTTTTCGTTTTCGGCCGAAAATGTGACTGAAACCGAAGCTTTGTTTTCGTTTTCGTTTTCAGCTGAAAATCCATTTTCTATCGGACAATATTATACAGTAACAGAGGGCAGGTGTAACTTACTTCTTTTAAATCTGTATAATTTATGACTCATTATCTCTGATGCTGATAAACTTTGTACCAGTATCACTGTGAAATTACCCATTCATTTGGTATCATACGTCTATTCATTACATTTAATTGATTATTATTGTCTTCATCGTTACTTACGTACGGAAATATCATCGCTAATGCAGCCTTTCCAAGATGATGGATACTAATTGAGTATGCTGTGTACGGCATAGTTGAATATGATGTTTAGAAACTCTTAAGGCAAGGGACTTAAGAGTTCCTAGACATCATATCCTCCAATTTAGTGCAATAAAACAGTAACTTTCTGAAGCCTACTCCTCGGTTACTGTTTGGTTAATTGGTTTTAAAAAATATACGTTTATTAGAGATACATGTCTAATAGAACATTTATCAACACATGCTTTTTTCGTATCACTAATACTTTTGCAAAAAAAAAAAAAAATGTTTATACAACATGATGATTTTTTCGTTTCTTTTCTCTACTCTTTTCAAATCTTTAGAAATACGAGTATGATAACACAAAAAAAATGCTGGTTAAGTGTTCTTCAGAATGTATGTATAGCGTATGTAAATCAATCAATATTTCCCAAAGAAAATGGTTTTAGAGTTCAGCGGGGCTCTATGCGGGCGCAGGCAGCAGTACGAGTATGTGTGCTCCGTTAACTCCGGCAAGATGGTCAAGGGACTAAACACCTTAAGGGCCAAGCGCCCGAAAAGTCCCATAAAACAGTGATTTTCTGAGGCCTACTCCTCCGTAACGGCTAGGTCAATTGGTTTGAAAAAATATATGTTTATTATAGATTCATGAACAATAATATCAACATTTGATTTTTTCGTGCAATTAACACTTTTGTCAAAAAAAAATATTTAGCAATTTCGCAACTTTTCGCAACTTTTCCCTACTCCTTCGAAACGGCTTGGACCATTAGAAACATTTTTACACATAAAAATTGGTGGATAAATATTCTTCAAAGTGAACATTGCATATGTAAATCAATCAATATCTCGCAGAGAAAATGGATATAAAGCGCTTTTCGAGCGCTGCTGGCAGCAAATAAATGCACAGATTTGCGTACTGTCGCCTAGGCGAGTGCGAGAGTTGCGTTTACATAATTTCGGCCAGATGGTTCAAGGAACTATACGCCTTAAGAGAGAAATCGCATCGTAACACGAGCGAAGTAATGTTTGCACCTTTGCTTATAGCTAAACCCACTGGTTTTGCCAAACTACCTTAAAATCTCTCTTGGCATCGAAGCTTTTTGTTTGAGGTAATTTTAATGTAATAGTATGTAGGGTACTATATTCATTAATATAATATGAATTGTATTATTTATTTATCTACCAAGGTACTTTTATGTCAATACTAATATTAATGTATATTATTATCTAATAAACAAGAATCTTGTGTCATAGTGTTTGTTTTCTGAAGGCTTGACCGATTTTTATAAAGCTTTTGGTGTATATTTGGTAGGTCCTAAACCTGTTATGAGTGGTCTCGTAGGCTATTTTTTACCTTCCTACCCTCACTCCCAATTGTTTTTTTTAATAATAATTTATATGGCAGAACTACGTTTGCCGGGACATGTAATTTATATTAAAAATCAAACAATTTTTTTTTTATCTACTTTAATATTATAAAGAGGTAAAGTTTGTTTTTTTTTGTTTGTAGATAGTACTGGTCCGATTGCTAAAATTTTTTCACCAATAGAAAGCTGCTTAATTCCTGAGTGACATAGGCATGCATGCATATTTTATTTATTCCTTTATGTACACACAAACACTTAAAATCGAAAAGTACAAATAGGGATAAAATAGTACAAAGGACCTGCTTATTTCTAACGTCTTATTTCTAATTTCTTCCAGCAGACCTGAGACAGTACAGTTTTATAAGATATGTAGACACAGTGTGTATAAATAAAAAAAAAACAAACAAAATATATAATTAAATTATAATTACAATATATAGTTATATTTTATGTCCGTCAATTTTTTTTTTCAATTTCAATTCGTTTATTTCAGGCATTCTAGGCCAGTATACGTTTTAAGACATAATAATAATACAATAAAAATCATATAGCATTGCATATGTAAATGTTAAAAATTAAAAATGCAATAACATAAAATTTAAATTAATAACAGAAGCAAGTAATTTTTTTTTAAAATAATGAAATGCGGTCTAATAGGCACCGAATTTAAACATTCTTTCGCCAGTAGAATGCTATTTTATCAGTCAGTGACGCAGCAATACCTATATTTACTACCACTGGCAGAAGCTTGTTCGTTATATAAGCATAGCATAATATACATAAAATACTTAGCATAATATACACCACATGGGCCCAGTCCGGGTTGGTTCACGTGAAGCCTTGCGGAATATTGGTTTTCTATACATATAAATAAAATTGGAGTGTCTGTTTGTAATATTGAAATAACCGTTTTTTACTACAAAAAAGAAATAACCGCTTTTTACTACATGCATATGAATATATTTTTTTTCCACAACTATCACACAACTCCGTCTAGTCCTAAGCTAAGCAGAGCTTGTGTTATGGGTACTAGACAACTGATAAACATACTAATATATTTCTAAATACGTACATAGTATAGATAAATTACACCCAGATACAGAACAAATGATCATGCTCATCACATATACATTTGTACTGAGTGGGATTCGAACCCACGACCAGCGGCATAGCAGTCAGGGCCACTAACCTCTAGACCAACAGGCCGGTACATACACCATAAAAAACTTAAAAAAAATATATGTATATCCGACTTAAATGTTAAAAAAACACTGAAAAGTATAAAATAACTTTAATTTCGGAAGTCGGTGTTTCTATAATAGTTTTGTCTCTTCGTTATTTAACACCGACTTCCGAAATTAAAGTTATTTTATACTTTTCAGTGTTTTTTAACATTGAAGTCGGTTATATTTTTTTTTTAAAGTTTTAAAATGGTACCACCACTAAAAAGTACCATTTACACAAACTTAAATAACTTATAGCCACAGTGCATCTCATAACGATTCTAATAATCCCAAAGACGGTTAGATTACATTAATTTTTTTTTTCCTTCTGGCTTCATCAGATCAGTTGAATACATCCCCCCCCCCCCTTTTCTGCCAGTCAGTCATCGACTACACGTATAAACAAAGCAACTCGTGCGGTGATTTGGGCTCCTCATGAAGCGAAATACAGTGTCATACTGGAGCGAGTGCAAAATAAATTCACAAGATACTTGTATTTCAAACTTTATGGGGTTTACCCATTTTACCCACTGATGTATTCCACACTGTTTGTACTGGTTATGGTGGGGTACAACGAGCTCAGAGTGCGCCGTGAGTTTGCACTCGCGGCGTATGCAGTAAAGCTCCTACGTGGAGTAGCGCACGACACGGGCGTGCTGCGGCACCTGAAGCTGTGCGTGCCAGACCGGTACGTGTGGAGGCGGAGGCGACCGCCATTGCTAGCCGTGCCTGCTGCTGTCGAAAACACCCCTCACCCGCACAATACGCGTGCTAAATGAAGTGCATGAGAGAATTGACCTATTCTCGAGCCATGTGACGGAATTAGCAAGAGTTTTATTAAAGTTTATTTCTTATATTTAAATATTAGGTAAAAAATAAATGTTAGGTATTAAGTCTGATTTTATTTACTAGGTTAAGTTTATATTTTTATTATTATTATTATTTGGTATTTTTATAGTTGATTTTAGGTAAGTGTTAGTCATAAGATAATTGATTTGTTCCTGTTGTTAAAACCCCTATTGTATTGGGTCCAACCTGTAAAGTTGGTGTGTGTTTTTAAGAAATAAATAAATAAAAAAAAAAACTTTACTTGTAACCACAGTTCTGCTGTGATTCTATGAGGAGTTCTGTTCCATATCTTCGAAGTTCATGATCAGATCATAACAATATTTCTATGAGACCAACTTGGAAGCATAACCTTTCAATCAAAAAAAGAATTTTCAAAATCGGTCCACAATTAACCGAGATATCGATGAACATACATAAAAAATAAAAAAAATATACATTCAGCCGAACATAGAACGTCCTCCTTTTCGAAGTCGGTTAAAAATAACATTTTTTACATTTTTTGTCTGTCTGTCTGTTTGTTCCGGCTAATCTCTGAAATGGCTGGACCGATTTTGACGAGACTTTTTTGGCAGGTGGCTGATGTAATAAGGAGTAACTTAGGCTACTTTTATTTTAGAAAAAATAAATTCAAAATCCTGTAGTCCACGCGAACGAAGTCGCGGGCACAGTTAGTAACAAATATAATAAATAAGATTTTTTATTTGTTAAAAAGCTATTGCATAGCTTCTATCGCGGGCCTTGAGCGTGGAGACCGAATCCAGAAATTCCGTAACGAAAATAACCTAACACCCCCCACTCATTTGTTTTGAGCGTGGTGACCGATAAGAAAACAAATGAGTGATGCTATGCAATAGCTTTACCGCGGCAGTCCCCGAGTGCCACACGTCTTTTTTTTATACTTTTGGCAATAGTTACCGATCTCTTTATGAACATTTCTTATACATATTAAAAAGCTAAATTTTTGCCTTCTCAACAAGGCGGGTTGGTCTTGGGAGGACTGTGTACACGTATACATTTTTTCAGTATGCGTAAGGTAACACTCTTGGTTTTTAAATGAATATAAAATCTGTCCAAGTGCGAGTTGCACTCGCGTACGAAGGGTTTGGTACCGTCCTTAGAAAAATTTGGCAAAGAAATTGCGTATGTTGTGTGAGGAGCCCCCTTAAATATTTATTTTATTTGGTTTTTAGTATTTGTTGTTACAACGGCAACAGGAATACATAATTTGTGAAAATTTCAACGGTTATCGCAGTTCGTGAGATACAGACTGGTGATAGACAGACGGACAGACCGACAGATAGCGAAGTCTTAATAATAGGGTCCCATTTTTACCCTTTGGGTACGGAACCCTAAAAATTAAAATATTCCGATTGATTGAGAAACTCCTCCTTTTTTGAAGTTAGGTTGAAAGTAACTCACGCACACAGAAATAATTTGACACGAATCTTCACACGCAAATAATGCCACACGGCCTTCGTGGAAACCATTGTACACAGTATCGTTAAGTATCATCAGGTCAAGCTCGTTGCTATCCTAGAACCATAGACGGATCCTATGGGGGAAACTAAAGGAAATTACTCGATAAGCTAGTATACACACAAATGAATCTATTTTTAATTACAACTTAGTTTAACACAAAAAAGAACAAATAAGCATCGACATATTGGTCTATTCTCAGTAAAGATCATAAAACTATTATGTATGTATTTATGTATTAAGAATTCTTGCTAATAGCAAAGTCAGCTGAGGTGGCTAGAGGCTCGGGGCTATGTTTAGCCTGCAAAGGACAAACGCGCGGACTTCATAATAATATCTTTAACAAGGATTTATTATCAGCACGATGCGGTTGTGCCTTTGTATATGTCAACGGAAAATTGCATATGCCGTAGGATTTTAAAATATCGCGTGAAATTGTAAAAAAATAACAATTATACGTATCGTTTACTCAACGACTTTTTCACAATAGATATATATTGAGAAATTATAATATAATAAAGGTTTTTTAGAATCATACGAAGTCTGCAATTTTTATATATACTTATAAATTTTATCAGCCATTGAAAAAGATGCTTATAGCAACTGCACTGGCCTTTAAAACATAGTACGAAACTTTAAAAATTGCAATTTGTTACAAACTATTGAAGTTAGAGTTTTGAAATAAAAAACGTAGCAAATCTTATCAACAATCTCCTCTACCGTTTATTATACATAAGTAACAATTTAATATTAGGAGAAAGCGCCAGTGTAGCCCGCGAAATTTAAGGCCTTAGCTCCCGAGCAGTGCCGTGAAATAGTGACTTTCTGAAGCCTTTTAACTATTTTAGATTTACTACGTATTTTAAAGTGCCTAAATGTGATTATTATGCAATAGTTGCGACAATTTGCACATGTATATTCCATTTTTATGTAACCTCACAGCTAGGGGATCCAATCTCGCAAACGCGGGATTCCGCAAGTGCGGGATCCGACACCTTTTCTGCGGGATTGGTAATGCGGGATTACTCTTGCGGGAGAGCACGTCTGCGGGATTGAAGTTTTTTATAAGAAAATTGGATTCAAACGACCTGCTGCCGTTTTGATTATTTATTAAACACAGCTTATCTTCATTAAAAAGTGATGAAACAACTTTAAGTACATGGAACTCGTGATATTTTGTATAGAATTTTTCTGGAAAATTATTAAGTATTTGATTTTCAATTTTATCTTGTAGTTAAATAATGTTTGAATTTCTATTTTGTGTTGTGCGAGTCCAATATGTACAACTGGAACGGAAAGTAATCAATGACAATTTAAGTAGGTACCTACTCTATGATCGGGGATTCCCCAAAGCACGTGAATTTAATTTTCTAAAGATAAAGGTCCATTAAATATTTTATTGTTCCATAAAAGCAGCTGATTTTATATGAAAATCGTAAAGTAATTACATTACAAAATATATTGTATTTTACGATTTGGAATGTCTTCGAAACTCGATTCTGTAATCGAACTATTTGCATGGATAGGTAAATTTATTAGTAACTCTCGGTGTGAAAATCCGACTCGCACTTGACCGGTTTTCATGTTTAAAACAAAAAAGAAATTAAGAATCCCAATCCCGGAAATCCCACGGTATCCGCGGGATTGCCGACTTCAATCCCGCAGGCATGCGGGATCGCGATTTTGATGCGGGATTTCATTCCCTACTCACAGCTGAAAACTGTCTATAGGAATTAAATCCCAAGCGAACGCCGGCGTTCGCTCTGTCATTGTCTTTCTATTGTGTCTTTAATTACGATATTCGCAAGGTTAAGTCAGTTAAGTTAAAGGTTATCCTAGTTTGAGAGGCAGCGCTCACAATATCTGTATACAAACTTCAGCAGTGTAGTTAGCTTATTGTTCTAGAGCCCAAGTCGTCGACGGCGCGTGGTGTTTCACGCGCCTCAAGGAGTTGTCAGCAAACGTAGGGGCTCAGCCGGGTCGAGGCCTACTGGAGCCATGGGTGATGCGAAAGAGATCCCCAGGCCCTGGAATAATGGCAAAGAACAAACTGAAGTGGGTTTTTAGTAAGTAAAAGTCTGACACTATCTTCCGTTCCACCCAAGGGCGGAAGATGTCATTTAGACTTTCCAACCTAAAAAATAAATAAGCAGTGTATAGTAAAGTATGTTTCTTTGTGATAATAAACTTTATTATTATCTTAACATATAAATAAAATTGGAGTGTCTGTTTGTAATATTGAAATAACTGCTTTTTATTACATGCATATGAATATATATACGGTACATACACCAAAATATTTTTTTTACAATCTTTGTCTTTCTGTTTGTCCGGGTTAATCTCTGAAATGGCTGGACCGATTTTGACGAAACTTTTTTTGGCAGGTAGCTGATGTAATAAGGAATAATAATATAGACTTTTATTTTAGAAAAAATAAATTCAAAATCCTGTAGTCCACGCGAACGAAGTCGCGGGTACAGCATTGAAATAATATACTGGCCTCTTTTGATAGTTAATTACTTATGACCGCTGTAAAACTAAAAATCTTGCTATCCGCCTAATAAAAATTCTCTAATAAAATCGGCCCATCGTAGTCGCATTGGCTATTCTTAAACATAACAATGTGTAAGTAATAAAAACAAAACCATTCCCACCAAGGGCTTGTAAACTTAGCAAAATTGACGAACTAGAAACTTCAGTCACAGATAACGATACACCTTTTGTTCCGACGACTATGGCTTTAGTAGAAATATTTATTACTTTCTTCCTGAAGATAAGACTTTTTTTACAATACTATTGTGTTAAAATTCTCTAGTAATAACAAGTACCTTTGTTGTTACAGGTGTTAGTTTTAGCAAAGTTGTTTCGTTATGTGAAAAGTAATTAAGTAACGACCGGCTTAAGTTTTTGTTCTTTTGTCTCAAATAATCCTGTTTTATTGTTATTCTTAGAATCGTTTACATAGATCGTTTTTCAAGAAATAGATTATTGTTTATTATCTATTATATTATTGTAAAGAGGAAATATTATTATTTGTAATGCTTTATCACCGTGTGATATTGTTACAGGCATATATGTGTTTTGAACTTTCCCACGGGCCAAGCCGTTGGCTAGTGTTTTAAAAATAATGTTTTATATATATACAACGTGTCACGTTCATCATCATCATTTCAGCCGATACACGTCCACTGTTGGACATAGGCCTCCCCCAAGCGTTGCCACATCGAACGTTCCTGTGTGTCCCGCATCCATCGGTTTCCCGCTACCTTCACCAGGTCATTGATCCACCTTGTAGGAGGCCTTCCAACGCTGCGTCTTCCGGTACGCGGTCGCCACTCCAGAACCTTTCGGCCCCAACGGCCATCTGTTCTATGCCTAAAACCTGAAAATAGTTTGATAAGAATAACGAGTAGAATCAATTGAACCAATAATCAATATAGATCTTTAAAAAAAATTGTAATTAAAAATGTTGCCCTGTCTATTTATTAATAGGTCAAGTCATCACGTGCGCAAACCCGCCCAAATAGGTAAATAATCACAAAAGGTTGTTGTTTAATTAAAATTTTCTCATACTCGGGATAATAATAGTTCTTATTTCAATGAAGATACGAATTTTAATCAGGCTAAAACAGTAGGTACATAAATAAAACCTATAAATTTTTTTAAATGAATTTCTTCTCTCTCAGAATTAGGTCAATTGAATTAAAAATCATTTGGGGTGTTTGAGGTTTTGCGCATTTAACGTTGCACGTTGTATATGTCAGCCTAAAAGTTGTGATTATCTAAATAGAAGTTTTCAATGGAGAACTGAGTTAGTAAATAAATTAAGAAAGCGACCGTGAAAGAGATGACTCAGTACAATGCCGCTAATAAGATTGATAGTGATAACCATCCGAATAAGTCCGCGGCTAGACGCTCGCCGGAGGTTGGGCAACGTCGCGTCGACAGCGGGACGCGAAGCGTTCGCGCAGGGGAATGTCGCACGGCGGGCGAAGTATGGACTTGTACACGAAGGGTTCCGTATTACAATATTAAAATCGAGTAAAATACGCCGACGAAATAAGGTTTCTTATATTGTTGTTGTAGCGTCAATAGAAATACGCATTCTGTGAAAATTTCAACTCTCTACCGCTTACAGTTTATGAGATTCAGCTCATAATAAAGATAAACGAATTATTATTATTACCTCCTAGTCACTGCAATATTGTATGTGTGTGATTAGATTATGAAAAGTTTAAATAATTACACTAAGTCTGCTTTTTTAATGATTTGAATCAAATATCTCGATACAATTTTGTGTTTTTAACAACAAATAAAAATAATAAGTCAACGACTTGAGCGTTTAAAATGATTGGCATGTCAGGAGTTTTTAATTATGTTTTTAATTACATTTATTGTTATCTATTTACAGTGAATTGGTCGTTTTATCATAATGTGATACGATGCTATCCGTATCATATTTTCAGAATCAACATTGATAGCATTAAAAAATACAAATCGCCACAGAATTTGCATCCTTTTATAGGGTTCAATACCCAAAGGGTAAAAACGGGACTCTATTGCTGTCACTACGCTGTCCGTCCGTCTGTCACCACGCCCGTCTGTGTATCTCATAAACCGTGATAGCTAGATATATTTTCACAGATGATGTATTCCTGTTGCCGCTATAACAAATAATAAAAACAGAATAAAATCAATATTTAATTGAGGATACAACTATCGTGTTTTTTTTCCATATTTTTTTGCTACAAATATTACGGAACTCTTTGTGCCCCGTCCTTGGCCGGTTGTGTTAATCTTATTTAAGTCAGGATAAATATTATACTTTACGAGTAAGTTGGTTTGTAAATTACTTTAAAACGTCAAATTTGAAACATATGAGGTCGATGTTTTCTTACTAACTCCAGAAGTTCTTCATAAAGTAAACATCGAAAATAAGCATCTTTTTCATTTTCAATAATTAAATGCTCAAGATCGAAGCGTTAATTTGAAAAGAAATATGGATACAAACTTACAATTTGTCAAATCAGATGCGTGTGTTAGGTGCGAGTTGTTTTTAAGTTAACGCGATCGAAATGTTTTCGATTAGTTTTACACAAATTTAATAAGTAATATCTGTGTTTCCGAAATGTCTAGAGAACGTTGTTTAAAAACATAATCATGTAAGAGGGGCTGTATGGAAAGTGTGTCTCGGGTTGGGCGCTCTTAAGGCTTATAGTCCCTTGAACCATTTGGCCGAAATTAAATGGACACAACTTTCGTACCCACCTAGGCGGCAGTACGCGTATCTGTGCATTAAATTGCCGCTAGCTGCACCCGGATAGTGCGCGGCTGACCTTTAAATCCATTTTCTTGGTTGATTTACATTATGCTATGTTCACTTTGAAGAATATTTAACCACCAATTTTTATGTGTAAAAATGTTTCTAAAGATCCAAACCGTTTCGAAGGAGAAGGGAAAAATTGCGAAATTGCTAAATATATTTTTTAGACAAAAGTCTTATTCACACGAAAAAATCAAATGTTGATAATGTTGTTCATGAATCTATAATAAACATATATTTTTTTCAAACCTGGCCGTTACCGAGGAGTAGGCTTCAGAAAGTCACTGTTTTATGCGGCGGGCCAATCGAAGCGCCGAACGACATAAACGTTGTCAAACTCGCCCTAAGAATTTTGTATTATCATCTCAAAATCTTATACAAGAATCGCCTAATTAACTCGCCCGCTGTCACCGCGACCTGAGGCCGCGCAAAGTTGTCGAAGCTCAACTTTGTTTGTCAGGCTGTGTTTATTGCCTCCGTCCCTCATAAAATGTTATGAATGATACAGTTCGCGAGGCAGGGATTAACCGTTTAGTACTACGTTTCGTAACCATTATACGTTTAGTTCGGCCTTTTCGAGACCTTTTTGTGTTGAATATTTTCAGCTATATTTATATGACGGGTGTCCCGAGCACTTTTTAACAGCAAAACAAAGGTTCACATAAATGTGTTGTTGAGCATTGTTTTAGTACCGCTTTACTGAGATTTTTACTTCAGCGGAGTTATGCGTTGTTTGTTTTTGTTTTTAATAACTTTCGACAATAATATTTAGCAACATTGTTTTAATTTTCGTCTTTCCTAAAACCTTGATCGATTAATTATATTTTTATTCTTTTAAGTCGACTCGCTATTAAGTTATGACGCAAAGGTATTACCCAGTTTGTAAATAAGTTTACGTACTTTCCGAAACATTGTTCCATTCCGAAGTTTCTTGTTACGTTTTGAATGTTTAAGCTAATTTTATGGTTCCGCATCTGTTATGGCCGGTGTAGTGCGTAACAGTCACGTGGTGTATTTTGAACTACGTTACAGTACTCTAGTTTTTAAATATATATTTTTTATTGAACGTTCTTAGTATAATCTATTAAAACTTAAGGAGCAACACTCAAAATTTGGGAGCAACATAACATAAAAGGAGCCTGCTTCGCACAGAGGTGTTCGGGAACAAGGAAGCCTCTTTATGTCAGTGAAGGAAGCTATCGGCACAGTCCGAGAAAATCGATGTCGGCTCCCCTCATAGTTTGCATGGACGGTCCGGCCTCCGCCGCGGCCGCGCGCTTACAAACTCCTTGCGAAACACTGCCAACCTACATCCGTGAATTTTTTATTAAAATATTAATATTATATGTTTGGAAGTAAGGGGTAGTGCTTTCGACGTGTTTAGAAAAAAATTAAGGAACCGCCCCCCCTCCCCTCATCTTGCCCTCCCGCACCCCTCGCTCGTCCACGATGCAAAATTTTCAGTGCCCTGCGCACGGCTCGGCCATTCTCATAATACTAGCTTCTACTATGGATTCGCTTGTTAATTTTCAAGATTTGATTCACATCCATGTAAGTAGTATTTGGAGATGAGACTAAATAAAATGTACCTACTACGTAGATTATCTAAAATATTTTTGTAGTTTTCCGCTTCATCGTCATAAACTCATAATGATTCACACAAGTATATCGATGCTAGCACGTATTCATTTTATTATGACTCCTCATATCTACCCACTTAAACTCACTAATATCGCCAAATCATGACCTCGAACAATTTAATTTTATTCTCTTTAAGATAATCTTGCAGATCTATTTCGGTTATTGACTTCGAATAAGGAAATGACATTTGCTTGTTATCTATTACGAGTTAATAATAATGAACAGAGACACACGTATGCAACTATTTGTTTTGTTTTCTGATCAACTGGTCGATAAAACGATTTAAATTATTTTGGGCCCAAGGTGACCTACATCATTGTAACACTTGCATCCAATTGTAAACAATGCACTTTACCAAGTTTTGAATTAAAGTTAGAATTTGGAGGCTATTATTTTTTTACGTACAACATAATAAAAGGAGATTTAAAATTTAGAGAATTTCGTCGCAGGGCTCTGTCCGCCCGCATTGTAAGGGTGGGTGCTATCGCTGTCCTACTCGGACGCAGCTTCACC
Organism: Mythimna ferrago; assembly: GCA_910589285.2. NCBI lineage: Eukaryota > Metazoa > Arthropoda > Insecta > Lepidoptera > Noctuidae > Mythimna > Mythimna ferrago. The sequence goes on along the minus strand of OU342673.1, from coordinate 10,333,046 downwards.
GGACATTTCGACCGGGCATTTCAATTTTGAGAAAGAGTAGGACCAGCCCCGTCCCCCGCGCGCCTGCCCACCCCCGCTCACCTCTCTCGCTCGCACTAAGGACACACAAAAGGACGAAGGAGCGATAACTTCATCACCGTGCGACGGTCTCGCTCGCACACACGCCACGGTGGGGGACGACGTTGCGAATTGTTATTGAAGTCATGCCCCCGAAGGCGACTTCGGGAAGGCTGTCAGTTGCTAGTAAACGTTCGCAGCGTCCGTACCCGGGTGACCCGCGCCGCCGCACGACGCGCCTAGCACACACAAACTATAACGCAGCGCGCCACCGGGTTTACAAACAAGTGCCAAGTTGTTATCCATTACTTCTTCTGTGATTTTAGTTTATTATAGACATTGTTAATTATTATTAGACTTTTCCGAGTGACAATAAGTTATCGCTTCGTTACGATGAAACTTTTGAGCTTGTGACGCGAGTGTCGGGATCGGACTCAGCGGTGCAGCAGTGTTGTTGATGAGCCGGCGGGCCCGCTCGCAGTGTTTACAAGCGCGCACGTGCTCGCGCCGATCTGTCGCGCAAGAAATGCCGCCAAAAACTTTCTTTGGGAACATCGCCGCTGCCTGAGTGTGGTCGACGAGCGCCGCGACCCGCGACCATGCTTCGCACCTGTAGCGCCTGAGGAGCACGACTACATGTACCAAGACACGAGAAGTGCCGTTTTTTTATTATTTTTTTTTCGTTGGAGGAGACGGTGCTCTCCTTTGAATTTATGAATTAAATGGCTAACAGCAACGCCGTTTCGTCGACTTTACCGTCGAGAGACTATCATTGCAAGATTTGCGATCTCTACTTGGACACTGTCGCTTCATTAGAGGTACATTTACAATATCACAAAGAGAACTTATACGTGAAATGGGGAACACCAAACTCACAGAATGATACCGATAATAATAACGGTGCGAAAGTGAAGATCGAGAGCACGGTGTCGGCGCCGGCCGACTCCAGCGACAACATGATCACCAAGCCCAGCCCGGAGTTCCAGCAGCGCGCCACGCCGGAGACGTCGGCGCAGTTCCCGCACCCCGCCACCCCGCAGAGCTACCACAGCGCGCCCTCGCCCTACCAAAACCCCGACCAGACCAACTTCTCGCCTGGACCACAATTTGGTAACAACTACTCTCATTCTGGCTTCCCGCAAAATCAGCATTCTGAACAAATCAACTGGGAACAGTCTCAATACAACCAAGAGTACCACAAGTCGAACCGGTTCCACCCGTACAATATGCAGGAACGAGTGTCGCAGGTATCGTCGTCGAGCCCGCTGTACGGGCAGCCTCTAAACCAGCCGACGCCGTCGCCGTCACCCAACCAGTGCGACAAGTGCGGCTTCGTGTGCGACTCTGCCGTCCAACTCAACGAGCACTGCAACTCTGCTCACGCAGGTGCCAGCACTGCTCCCACGTCAGCCTCCATGCCATTTCAACAGTATCAGGGAAAGCAATACAATAACTCGGGCTATCAAAATGAGAACGCGAAGGTAAAGGAAGAGCATGAAGAATCTTCGGATATTTTAGACCTAGACTCGCAAAAAGTGGTTTACCAAGGAAATGAGGGCGACCAGCCGACTGCGACTTTTGAAGATGCGCCAACTCAAGGCCGAGAAGTTAACACCCGAACAGTGCCCATGATGCCCTGGGAGGCGCAGAAATTATACAGTAATCCACAGCTGAACGGAGATGTATCTCTTTTTAAAGAACAAAAGATGTTTGCTGAACAAAAAGCGTACCAATCGGAAGCGAAAATGTTTCACCCCGATCAAAAGTTTGCCTACACACAAGACAAGTTTCTTGGCGTACATCATGACCAAAAACCTTTCATGCATGTTGAACAAAAAATATACCCAGGCGTTCAAATGCCTCCACTAACTGATTACTCGGGGCCGGTAGCATCTTCAAATCCAGATATGAAACCACCGTACCGACCATACGATTCCTCTGCGGCACCGCAGATAACTAGCACACAGCCTGCGAATCCTACATCTTCAACCCTTCCAACCATCGGAGGTAAAGGCGCTAATTGGAAGTCAAATGAAGCGCGAAGGCCGAAGACTTACAATTGTACAGCTTGCAATAAATGGTTCACTAGTTCCGGTCATCTAAAAAGGCATTACAATACGACGCTGCACAAGAACGCCGTGAGGTCGTCGGGGCAACCCGACCCGGCCACGATGCCCATCTCCAACCACCACCACCCGAGCCGCGAGATGTCACGCGCGCAGCAGCAGGCCGCTGACTCCAACACGCAGAGCCCGGCGCCCTCCGAGGACGCGCGCAGCGTGGACGATGCGCTGCAGTCGCCTTACTCCTCACAGAGCTTCGAACGATCGCACCGGGTCGCCGCCATGCAGTCCAAGTCACCATACTCGCATCTTCAACAGGGTAATTTAGATAATAATTTCGTTAATAATCCTTTAGCTAATCACCCTTTACAGCACCAGGTCGGGTCGCATCCGCTCAATATAGGTAGTCAACCGCCAGGAATAGGAAACCCGAACGATAGTAATCATCAGTCATCTAAAGGTGTAGCAATATCAACGGCAGGGAATCCCCCAAACGGGGAAGCAGGTCCCTCTGTTTCTCAAAATCACCATATGAGGGGCCTGCTATCAGTGTCAACCAGCAATATTTCAACTCCAGTTCTAACACAGAGTACGCCGGCGCTTACGGCGCACACGCTGCCTCCGTTCAGTCATTTGGGTGTCAACCCGTACAGCCCGAGGTCTACGGATCCTTTGGGGCCTTCGGTTCCGGACCCCACGCACACCCCTTTATATTTGGGTCAGAATTTTCAGCAGACTATAGCACCGAGTTACCCAAACGGGATGGCCCCCCACGTTATGGATATGGCTATCAACAATCTGCCTATAGCCAATCCGGCTACTTTTGGTGAATCCACACCGGAAGAAGTCGAAGTTACGGAACACGAAACGTCGAGCGAGCCAGCCGGCGGCCGCCTGCCGAGCTTCTCGCAGCTCCAGACGCAGAGCTTCAGCGTTTACGTTTCTAACTATATCACGCAGCCTAACGTGGGGGGTCAAGTTGTTAGTGACGAGTCGACCGCCGGTTATATTATCGTCGACCCGGTCCACTCAGCGTTGCAGTACGGCAATTCCGAGATACAAAGTTTAGATTACGATTATAACTTTTCACCAAGAAAAGTCAAGGACGTGGACGTGATCGATTACGATCCGGAACAGTCGAAAGTTTATCCGTACGGTTACGCCGTCGAAGGAAAAACTATAAAGCGCGAAGTGAACATGTTACAAACAGATTCGGGTGAACTTCAGATATTGAAGATAGAGGATATCATGGATTATGCGAATAAGGAAAATTACGGGTCGCAAATGAAGTCGCCAGCTAGTCCAGAGAGCGCGAAGGCGGAAAACGAGAGCCGCACCTCGCCCACGGTGTCTTCAACCGTGCCCAGTACGCCGCTTGCCGAGAGAAACCAGATGAAGAAGTCGGCCGCCACTACCGTGCACAAGTGCTACGAGTGCGACAAGTTGTTTAACAAAGGTTGCTACCTCACGCAGCACAACAAGACTTTCCACTCGGGTGCGAAACCATTCAAGTGCATTCGGTGCGGCAAGCGTTTCTCCGACGATGCGTCTTACGAGTGGCACTGTGTTAAGCACTCTGACAATAAACCATTCAAATGTAACGAGTGCCCGAAGTCTTTCAACCACAAGTCGGACCTGCGCCGGCACATGTGCCTGCACTCGGATTGCAAGCCGTTCACATGTGATCACTGCGGCAAAGGTTTTATCAGAAAAGACCACATGGTGAAGCACTTCGGCACTCACAAGAAGAAGATGCGCCCGTCGTCGTCGCCAACGTCCATATCGTCGGTGTCGTCGACGTCGGCGCCAATCATGGACACGCGCGCGCTACACGTCGCCTATAACTAAACGCACGTGTCGCACACATATCATTTCATACCAGCAGATAGCTCGTAATGACATTTCTTTTGCCTACTCCCTGTAGTGAATCAAACCCTGATGATCCGCCGGTATATATTTATGTAGAGCGCGCGCGTCACCGCGGCGGCGGCCGGCGACTCCGGCGCACGCGTTCAGTTCGGAGCTCGTTTTTTGTTGTTCATTCAAGCTAACCTTGCGTCCGGCCGGCACAAGGTGACTTTACATGCCTGGGTGTCTGGGCGCTAAACATATAATTACATGACGTTAGAGTAATTCTACGATATCATTTAGATCGAACCATATCATTTTTACATATTGAATACGGAAAGAAACGTAGGAATAGTTAGATAAAGTAAAGAACGTCGTTTTATTTGGGAAATATCAGACGCGACGTTCATCACATATCTTATTTTATTGTAAAATATTATAAACTGTAAGGAGTTTCTTTTTGCTTTAGTTAAAATTCTATGTTTTCTTATGGTTGTTGAAGTTTACGAACGATAGGTATTGTATTTTGAAAACATTTTAGAGTATTTTTTGTAAATATTGGGACACGATTGCCAGACATTTATTTTAAGTAGGAACTGGAAAAATACAAATCGTACGCCGGAGATAAGTGTTATGCTTTAATTATACGATGGGTACAAAATGAAATTTCTAACAGTTTAGTTGAATTGCCAAAATATAGGTTTAATGGCAAACTTTGTATGATGATAGGTGGAGTAGTGTAGCGCCCCGGCTGCGCCTGCGCTCGAGCGGCCCGCGCGCCGAGCATGTAGCTATTTAGCGTTTTTGTTCTAGATGTAAAATCTTCTATTGATTATTATATTATTACACGTATTGATATTTTCCCGGTGCTTCCTATTATTATTTTGTCTGTTAACATTTGTTTTAATATTGTAAGCTAGTTGACTTCTTTGTTTAAAATTCAGATTTTTTTCCTAAAATGATACTAATTTATGACCAATTAAGTTACCAATACGTTATTTGAACGAATTTAGTTATACATTCCTGTTTCGTTAGTGGTAGGAAAGTAGTCTTCCTAAACGTTGCCAAATTGATTCCGCCAACTGTCTGTTGCGAAACGATTTAATTTTTAATAATTTTTAGCCTAATGATAATGAAATTCTCTAGCAATAATTTAACATAATAATGTAAATGTTTTTTGTATAGTATTAAAGTAAAATGGTCACGATTTATTGATTTATGTACCGAACAAGTTATAAGGGAATCATTAATTATTTGTATATAGAATTGTGAAAAACGGTAAAATCACAAAACGAAGAGCATATCAAGGCCACCTGCGCGTGCGCTGGCGTGTCAACATACTTGGCCGCAAGTCAATGTTGCTGCAAGTTTGGTTAGTTGAGCCGGTGTCACTTGCCTGGCTGCTCACACCCCGTGCGCTCGGCGCACTGACGCATCCAGAGTTACATTGACTCGCCACGCTGCCGCTAACATATCACTGGACCTTACAGAAATGTAATAGGTACCAACTATTTGTTTATCATGAAATAAAAATGTGCAATATAAACATTATATCGACTCAATTTTTGATAATGTTTGTATTTGAATGTTGATTATATTGCAGAAATATTTTTATACACATAGAATTACACTTACAACGTTGATCTACCTCATCAGCGCATAAATATACGTTATATAACAATTGCAATCCGAGAATATAATGTACAGTGCAGCAATGTTGTTTAGCGCAATCCAGTGACCAATAACTGTGAACAGCTCGGACCGATATGGCCTACCTCTTAAGAATTAATTAAATTTTAATGAAATGTGAGACTAGTGTGATTTTCAGCACCACAACCTCAGCTGATGCCTGAGATCGTTCATAGACTTGCCAATATACAACATGACACGACTTCAGGCATATGTATCGCACGATATCAATATATACAATACTTCTGATAAATTATATGAGCTGTTTGTGAAAAGTAATACATACAAGTGTTATATTGTTGAGAATATTGTATAACAGTTTTTTTTCTATAGCAATAATAATGTGTGAAACAATATACGAAACTTAACTACCTCAAGTAACGAGTAATAGGGTTAGAGAGTTGTGAGGGTGGTGGCGCGGTTGTCGGGCCGGACTTCTATATACCTCATATTGCCTTCCATGTTACGTTATAGAGTGATACGTTGTACTGCTCCACCGACGCGACACCCGCGCGCTAACCCTCTCCGAAATATATATATATATTAGAAGGCATGTATGTCTCCCCTCATACTGTTTAAAGCACACACTAGTAGTATCAATTAGATATTAACTTATGTAAATATATAATAACGATAAATTTGTTATTTATCATATTCTATTATCGTACTCATCGATAGACTTATTTTTAATAAGTTTAACGTAGCGATTTCAAGTTTATAACATTAGTATTAAGGACGATAAATTGTAAGATTTTTGTGATGAATATTTGTGTATAATGTATTAATTTAACAATCAGTTACCAGAGGATTTCTGTTACATTGAGTTGAGTAAAGTCGGAAGAGTTAAATACGATAAGATGTTGTTTTCTTTATATCTTGTTCCCTCGTCCAGTCGTGTCTGTGTATCTGTAGTGACAGATATTGCATGCATTTCATTTTTATTATTGAAATTTGTTAGCGTAGCGACAAAATTTAACATCAGTAGGCGACATTCGGATGGAAGCCACCACTTGCCATTACAGCAGTGTTACCACTGGACATTCATCATAGCTGATGCTTCCCACGGGGGCTTCCACTCGAGTGTTGTCTAAATAGTGATAAGTCTTGATTATAGATATATCTAGTGTAAGGCGACAGATCTGTCACACCGCTACGGCGAAGGCTCTGTGCTCTGCGTGGCCCGCTCACACTTGACGATACTTTACAGAAGTTATCCTTCAAAACGTATCTTCCTACGTCATATCTCATTTTACGTATTTCTAGATTATACTAGATGGACAAGCGTGATCGAGCCACACAAACTATTCCGATGCGAACTTTTTGTATGTAAACAGCAAAGCGATTTTGTTTTTTTTATGTATTTGTCATTTCCCAGAATATTGGACGGGAACATAGGTAGCTACTGTGTTGTACTGGTGAGGTTTGCAATGTCGCCGAAGTCGCTGTAGCAGTAGTATCCGTTTCAGATCTGTGACTTAATATAAATTTAATGTGAAAATATTCTTGTTTCATTTCCCTGGACCCCCCCTGCCTTGTGCGATTTTCTATGCTGAGCAATTTTGTTTTATTTTTTGTGATTAATTTTAACATAATCAGAAATGTTTTGGTTCGCATCTTCCTCTCTGCTCTCAAGCCACTGGGCTATAAGGTGGCTTTGAGAACACATATGATTGTAGTCACAGAAATGAGTCAAATTGTAAATATTTCCAAAGTAATTTTTGATTAAAAAAAAAAGCTGTGTTTGGTGATTTTCGTACAATCATCCAGTCTGTGATTGCTTTCAGTTGACTGGTAATAATTTAAATAAATGTGGCCCATATTGTACGTAACGAGCAATACAAGTCAATGAGACCACATTCTCACAGTGAGAGTGTGGTACTGTGAGACTCTCATAGTCATGAACGTATTATCAAAACAATTGTGATTCATAAAAATTGCTATTACATCCTAAAACCTAATCCTAAACATCCAAGTACACAATAAAAGCTTCAACCGTAGCCTCAAACTAAAGAAAATGTATGGCCTTAGACTTTTGCAAAATGACCAAGTATTCTTACATTTCTGGCTACGGTAAACACAAAGTAAACATTGACACATGAACACACTGAAAAACAATTAAGTAAAGCCTACTTTCCACGGACGCGTAGCTTCAAACCCGCGTATTTGTCAGTCGTACGTCTGCTCACTGCTTACATACAAAACTATTAAACTCTGTCCATGAAACGCAGTTGTACACCAAGCTTATAATGCCGAATACGAGTCCATGAAGCTACGCGTCCGTGACTAGCAAACCTAAGGCTAAAGATAAAATTGACTAGACGGTCAAATTTGGTAATTACACAAACGGAGCGGAGCTGAGCTGAGCTGCGCTACGTATCTGGATTGCAACGCTGTGTAGCAAGGAGAAAGAGGATGAAGCAGAGGTCTAAGTATAAAATACTAAGGGTTTAGTAAAATAGGTCAAGAGCAGTAAGTATGTCTACGAAATGAAATGACAAGAGTGATCGTGAGTTTTATCTTGATTGAAATTGAATGTTAGGAGATATTATATTAGGGAATTGTGAGGGGGGTAGACTCAGTTGGGATTGAACATTAAGAAAAGTTATATTTTTACTGAGTTTCTCAAGAAGTAGATATTCGGTTTCAAAAATTCTTTCTCATATATAAAACTAACTACTTTTAGTCAAGCAAAAAAATAAGTTCAAGAGAAGATGGTTCATGTTATTATTTTTTAATAATTTCTATTAAAAAAAATTACATGAACTATCTTTTTTTTTACTTATTTTTTATCAACAAATAAAATACTTTTATTTCAGACATACATATTTGGTCCATATCAGTTATCAGTTACATTATTATTTGAATATATAAATTAGTCATAATGGGATATAGGTAGTTTTATGTGTTTCGCTACCAAAAAGTAAATGACATTATTGTACTTCAGAGAAATTTTAAATTAAACAATATAAATTATTCATAAATAAAACAATAATAGTTCAGTAAAACTTGTTTAAATAAAAAAAATTAAACCGACTTCAATGTTAAAAACACTGAAAAGTACAAAATAACTTTAATTTCGGAAGTCGGAGTTTCTATAATAGATAGTTTTGTCTCTTCGTTATCTAACTTAACGTTTTTTTAAATATTTTGAGAAAAGTTTTTTACTTTTCACATTTTAGTTATGGTATGTACCACCACTAAAAAGTACCCCTCAGTCAAACTAAAATGCCTTATAGCTAGAGTGCATCTCATAACGTTTCTAATAATCCCAAACACGGTTAGATTACATTAATTTAATTTTTTTCCTTCTGGCTTCATCATCAGATCAGTTCGATACATCCCTTTTCTGACATCATCATGACATTTCAGTCATCGATTACACGTATAAACAAAGCAACTTTACTTGTAACCACAGTTCTGCTTTGATTCTATGAGGAGTCCTGTTCCATATTTTCGAAGTTTATGATCAGATCATAACAACATTTCTATGGGACTAACTTCGAAGCATAACCTTTCAATCAAAAAAAGAATTTTCAAAATCGGTCCACAATTGACCAAGATATCGGTAAACATACATAAAAAAAACATACATTCAGCCGAACATGAACCTCCTCCCTTTTGAAGTCGGTTAATAAATTTGAAAAGGTTGTAGCGCGCTCGTAGCGGTTCGGACGCTCATACAAAAGACTTCAACGGGCCAACCGTCTATGATATCTTGAAATCAAAAAACATATTTTTTTTAAATTTGAATAAATATTAATCAATTTCCCCAATGAATATTATTGTTCTTTTTTATATAAAATATAGTTTTTATTTGTTTCAGTAAAAAGAAAAAAAAGAATCCTTCTCTTGTTGATAACCGATTTACGAAAGAAGAAAAGTAATTCGACTGAAATTAATATTTTAGGTATTCATAAATCGAGCCTTATCAGGAAAAACATCGTAACCGTCAATTTGCACTTTCTGCAGGTAGAGGTAAATACCGTCGTTAATCGAACACTTTAAATCTAACATCTAAATACTCGAACGTTCATAATATTTAATGGTTAATAAATCGAACGTTCAATATATCGAACACTCAATACGTCGAGTGTTCAAAATATCGAATGTTTATATGATTGAGCGGCCGACACATCGCACATATTCCATCGAAATATGAATATACTGAAAACTTTATGTATAGAATGCAATAAAAACATAAAATTCACTAATAAATCCCATTTCAACCATAATTTATTTCATTCTAAGTCATCCAATGATTTTTCCCGCTCTAAGGTAGAGCGCAAAGGCGTGTCAAAGTAACCCAACGCCCTAGTAGGCTTCGGTCCTGCTAGGCCTCTACGGTATTGCTGATATCTCTCTGTGGTACACGTAGAAAACTAAGCACCGTTAACAAATCGGGCTATCAATAACGACACGTGATTCATACTTCAAATGTTAGTTGAAACATGAATCGCTTCATTCTAAAACTATATAGAAACAATAATTTACATCTATTTGTTCAGAAATTTTATGGTCAATTTAATTATTTTACTGCCAATATAATTTTCTGCAAAGCCGGGCGTTTTGGGCGTTTGTATGGATTTTTGTTAAGAAAACGTAAAAACAGGTTTACTGCTGTTATTTATACCAAAAAACTGTAACGTTGGAGTACCTTAAACTCAAGTAATTACCAAAATATCTATGGAATCTATTTTGAGCAAATCAACTCTTGTACTGATATTAGCTTTCATAATAAATGAATATAGCTCAATATCATATAAATGAAAAAATAACTTAGGTAATATGACCATTAGTTACGTATTTGTAAGTGTGTAAATGAATATTGAATAAATTAATATAAAATAGATTACGACCAAAAAAAATAACTAGGTAATATGGTTTTTCAAATATCTTTTTATGAAAGTTGGGATTAGATCTTAAATAATAGTTTCGGAAGTCAGTGACAAAGGACGAATACCACTAACGATATTATCAAATGTGTATATATTACAAAATACAATACAAAATAATTATCATTTTATAATTACATGAAATGTCAATCGTCAATAAATACCACCTCTGATCGTTCCCGGTGCAAAAAAGCCCATAACACTCGCCGCATTACCTCGCTGAATAGCGATAGCAATCCTTTACACCAAGAACGACCCGGACCGGGAGTTACCGTTGCCTCCCCGAGCCTACGGCCCAAATCCCCCACAAAACGCTTTGCCTCCGTACTCCAACTGCCCAAAGTCTCCACAGCAACCGGCACAAAATGGTAAAGCTGATCCAAGGAAGCGTATTTCATTCTTTTTTTAGAGCAGGCGCCTTCAGCGGCGGTAGAGGCAGTGTGCGAGGTGCGACTCAGGTGACTGGCGGCGACAACACGAAATACATAATTAAAACTAAATATTAAAACTTTGCAAACGTAAAAGTACCTATCAAATGTTTTGCGAAATCTAAAAAACAGTTTATTGTACCAGGTAAAAAAAAAATACTATGTTCATTGACTGTTAGGCGGTACGAAGTTTGCCGGGTCAAGTAGTATACTACATGACCTACTATGTAATATTTACTCAAATGAATAAACTTAATACATTAATGTACTCAAACAATTGGTACAAATTGACAATTGGGTAACATTAAATTAACCCTTTAATGACCCTTTTTAAGTATATAGTTTAAAGAACTATATAATACAAGTCAGAAACATCGTCATTGATCTTGTAGGTACAAGCTCAGTTACTGCGGGAGGGGTCCTGAGTTCAATCCTCAGGTGTGGTACTAATGTGGTTCTATTGAATATATCCGTTTGGAATTTTTGTGAGAACGAGCATCATCTGGATGTGTTAGAATTGCTTCTTTTACATGGAATATGGACAGTGCAGAATCTCCAAACTTAAGTGGCAATGAGCAGAGCACATCGGTCGTAGTGGTGATTGCGCACAGGCTGACGGACGTTGAGCCTGCCACAAGGTGGACCCGTAACCTGGGCCTCAAGTCTGCTTTTACAATAGTGTCAGAATGGTCTATCATTGATGTCATAATTGTCGATTTTGACAAGTTTGGTAATCTACTAATATAATGGCGTCATTATGACTTTCCAATGATCAACCACTGACACTTCTTTGAAAGAAGTGGCATAGAATAGTAATCTCGTACATATTGACAAATGAATATTTGACGTATGCGGTAATCTGCTAAAACTTTGACAGTTTATTTGATCGGTGTTCTACCATTAGAACGTTACCTATTGTACAGTTATTGGTTTTAATATGCTCGATATTATCATTCATTCGATAGATCAATGATCGATCATTATGAATTAGCAGATTACGAACTTTTAGCAAAATGACAATGTGATCGCGTTGGAATGACGAATTTATAAAAATAGACTTGGGCCTCTGATGAGAGTTGCGGGAATCCGACGGATGCGAGGCGCACAGGACCGTTAGTTGTTGTAACACTTGGAGGCTCATGTCCAACAGTGGACGTCGTTCGGCTGAAATGACGACGATGATTATGATGGTGGACAGTGCAGGGCTAAACACCCATGTAATACTTCTCTGCCTGTACGTTCAGGGTAATGCTATTTACAATTCTGCACGCCAAACTAAAGACTTCCGTAGACAAGGGTGATGCGACAATACGACAAAGATTGTTCACAGATTTTTTTTTTTATGTAAAAAATTTGTGCCGCTGTTATAAATTCAAAAGTAAATCATTTGTCTGTTGGTGTCTGACAATTTTTTGGTACGTTTTTACATTAACCCTAAAAAATAATTCTTATGAATTTTGTATAGAGATATTGGCCATTTGAATTGAGAGACTTGTCTCAGAGACGCGTGGTGACTATCTGCAGAAATCCTTAAAGTGACGACTTACCTAAAAAGCCAACCTAAATGAAGAATTGATGCAATCGTTTCCAAGAGAAATGATTCATCTATTACAGTGTGGAGTCATAGAAGGAAATTGTAACATCAATTTGGAGAAGTAGGAAATAACCATATTTCCTTTGTTACCATCCATCCACCTACTATTCAAGTTATCTTCAGTGGTTAGTTCATTACTAATTGATTAGCATTAGAATTTAGAAAATATCTTTCTTTGAAAGTTTTGTAAATGTGACTGTCCTACCATGGAGCTGAGTGAATGTTTTTAGAACTAATTACTTGACTTGTTTGACGTGTAAAGAGGTCATGTTCATTCAAAAGTCTTTCTGATGGTAGCGCGTGTTGGATCCCTTTACAATGGTTGAACTAAAAAGGACATACAAATTCGTCTCCATTTACAGCAAGCATAGCTTTGAAAGTACAATTAGCAAAATTTTTCTGCCTGACTGCTTGGCAATTCAAAAGTGCCTGTGTTTCCCGATGGCTACAATTCGGGCATCTTTAAGTTAAGAGTGAATAGGATACTTCTAAGTAAGCACGCTCCATCGTCAACTGCATCGTCGCTTTCCATCAGATGAGATAGCGTTTAAGCGCGTACCACACGGTTCATTTGGAATAAATGCTTGGATTTGATTTAATTTCCAGACTGTATACATATACTACCTTTCTATAAGAAGGAAGTAAGAAGGAGTCATGATCCATTACGCGGGCACAGCCAAAATGTTTGTATAAAATATGGTTCATTACGAGGTTTTTATTCACCGTTTTGAGAGCTGTGGTATTGAACTTACTTTGGCCTGGTCAATATACCAGATAAACGTGGAATAAAGGTCATTGAACCTCCTACATTTGTTGACATTCCTAATTTCAAAAATGGAAACAAAGACAAAAAGCCGTATTGAATCGACATGTATCGTGATCCTTTACATGATCTAGTAATGAAAACCAATTCATTGTTGGTTTTTCGGGTACCTACGCAGAGATATTAGGAAAAGGTCAATGTACGGCGTCTTCTATAGTAGCTTCGCCCGCGTGATAGAAAAAAATATTATATGCCTATATGTCACTCAGTTAAAGGATTTTTAAAGCCGATCCAGTGTTTTTTAGTTTATTCGTTGTAAACAAAAATTCAAAAAGAGATCATTCCGCATTATTACAGATGTTTCTTGCCTCTGAAACAAACGATAAAAGATTTTGATATAGGTGCAATGATTTAATATTACCTTATATGATATAATATTTTAATATTACTACATCATATAATTCTCTAAATTTGATGTGTTGGTATAAGCAGATACCACTAGGTCGCCAATCACCAGTATTGGAATACCACTGCTGTTGTGTTGTTTATATCTCACCGATGGAAAAAAGAGGAATTATGTCTAAAAAAACCGGCCAAGAGCGTGCCGGGCCACGCTCAGTGTAGGGTTCCGTAGTTTCCCGTCCGTCACAATAAGTGTACTCACTTATGAGTTTAAAAAAATGCTTGCATATACGATTATACTACAAACTTAGTCCAGAAATTATTTTGTACAACCTTTTTGTCTTTTTTGTACAAAAACGGTTCTTTCCATCAAGTTCAAAATGATTTTCCTAGAAAGTCCTTATAAAGTTCTACTTTTCAGATTTTTTTCATATTTTCTAAACCTATGGTTCAAAAGTTAGAGGGGGGAAACATTGTTTTTTTACTTTTGGAGCGAATATTTCCGAAATTATTGACATTATCAAAAAAATATTTTAGTAAACCCCTATTCATTTTTAAATACCTATCCAACAATATATCACACGTTAGGGTTGAAATTAAAAAAAAATCACTACCCACTTTACATATAGGGGGGCTACCCTAATAAAACATTTTTTTTCCCATTTTTATTTTACCACTTTGTCGGCGTGATTGATATACATATTGGTGCCAAATTTCAGCTTTCTAGTGCTAACGGTCACAGAGATTAAGCGAGGACGGACAGACAGACATGGCGAAAATAAGGGTTCCTAGTTGATTACGGAACCCTAAAAAGGAAGTTTGTTATTTGTGAATGTTCGTGAATTATTTTTTATTTACCTGATTTAAATATTATTATCGACTGACATGGTTTTTGAATGTATAGGTAAATGTACTAGTTTGTAAGTTATTAGTCTTTACAAACAATAATGGATTGTATAATTTGACGAATAAATATTTATTATTATCATTGTGTAGGTAAATTAAAGCTTACGACGAGTTCAACATTCTATATTTGCATATTACGTGTTAAACTTCCTACAAAAAAACCTCACGAAATTGAGAGTAAACTAGTCCCCAGACTTGTTAAAGCTAGCCACCCAAGCCCGTTTGATATCGCAGTGCATGTCAGAAAGGGAACGCGTGGCGAGTCGTACCGGAGTGCCGACCGCGATGCCGGACAGCCGGCTCGATGACCTACACCGGTTTCGCTTTCGTTCGAAGGTCACAACTGAATCAGAGCCCAGTAGAGAGGGGAATGCATAGTGAGCTATCGATAAGTTGTGGTTTTTGTCGATATTTTTTTTTGTTATAAAACTTTTAGAATTTGATTCATTGTAAAATTATACATTTTTATGTAAAGTTTATACACAGGCTTATTTAACTCTAAAGCATGTTCATCTGCTTTAGGGTTGTCTCAACTGGACAAAATAAATTACTATTCAGCCATTTTAATAGTCATTATTATTGCCATTAAATAGGTCAGTATCTATGAGATTTTACTTAGGGAACAGGTGAGATACGGGCCTGCTTACTCGCGTGTTAAACAAAGAGGAAATGTTTTTTTTTTTATATATTCGATATTCTCGAACTTTATGGTTTTTGTTATCTCACCAGTTTTTATTAATAAACTTGTAAAATAACATACAAAAATAGAATTAATAACAGTGAATACAATATCGAAATTGGTAGAAAAGTCAACGAGACATGAAAAAAATATTGTCTCTTGTCAAAACGCCGTTTTCGGCCCTATGAACTTTGACGTCAAAGACCACATTGGATTTCTCTTTGATATTAGCAGCTTCGAAACTTTGTAACTTCGTTGTTGATGAAGATATTTTATTTCATATGTGTTAATAAAGCTAACATAATTATTAAATTTAATAAATAAAAAAAAGCATGCATATTCCCTGCTTTTAGATCATCTTTTTATTGGCCCGACATTTTTATCGACACTTGCTTTTCATCGTCACATCACTATCTACCAATAACGTCGAGATTCGTTGTTGTAATAACAACATTATTTAATTGAACACATGCTTGCGACAAACTCAGTACATATTTGTCGAGGCATATTGCGTTCCTTATTTATCTTCGTCTATATATTAGCCGTAACTGGATTAGGTTACGTGATAATCCGGACGTTTTTATATGACACACCATTTTTCTGATCACTTTATATGTCTTGTTTGAATGTTTTTCTAGAGATTCTGTTATAGGTACTTAGTGATGATGAGCATTTTTTGCTTTTGATTAGACACGGTCAAGTATGGAAAGTACTAGCTTCTTGCAAGCGGGTTCGCCCGCATGAGTGTAGAAAATATTCTGGAGTTCACATGGAGTTTGTTGCACGTTCTTCTCAATAGAGATCTACGCTTTGGAACGTGCAATTTAGGTTCATTTTTCTTGGACTGACCGACATTTGACTATTCAAAAGTGCCTGCAAATGGTCTGTTTGAAATAAATGCTTTGACTTGACTTGACTTGACTTGTATCTAATAGAAGTTTAAATTTGCCATGGCCAACCTGGAAAACTCTAAACAGCGCAACCACTTTGGGGGCAGCATAGACAATCTCCACAGATGAGGATTCTCGGACAGTTGCGATCTTCAGTGTTTGTGCGGCTCCATATCCCACCTTCCATCCTGCATGCCCTGTACCTGTTTACAAAGGAACCTGATGACAGCATCAGCAGACGGCATTGCCGTGGCCGATGACTGGGCCAGGCAAGGAATTTAACTGAAAAATAAGAAACTAGTTTTGCCATCAACACGCTGTGAAGAAGAAGAAGTATAGAAGAAGATATAGATTTAGTTTTTGATACCGAATACAGTCAATTGGATTTACATCTGATTGCAGTCCGTTAATGTTTTTGCTGTATAGCTGGCAGCTGTATGGGCAGCGAATGTATGAAGTCAGCTTTTTCGGTATACTTGGTTGAGGTAGTCAATCGCACTATCACGCTTGTCCCGCACACGACAGACTTTTTGTAGGACAGATAATAAATTTGTATGTACAATAAAGTATATAATAAATAAATAAATAAATAAAATAATCGGGCTGATTTTGTATATTTGTAACATTGTTCTGTTTTCTGACCGACTTTTTGTAGGACGTGAGCGTTGCACTTTTGCTATCAGTGTGTTCTATTTTTCTTATCTTTTTGAGGTGTACTTAGAACATTATGCGCCACTAATTCGGGTTCGGTGCGGACGGTTAACAAACGGCCGGACGATGAGCTGCCCATTGCTAGTCCGGGGATGGCCTTGTGAATCCAAAATTACAATATCCACAAGGAATAAATTTGCGAATAAATAAAACAGCCAATGAACTTCATTCGAAAATATCTAGCGGAAAAACTACGATGATCGTTCAAATAATAATACTCGTTGAAGTTTGTTTTGATTTCAAAATAACCTTAAAAATTTGTTGAATTGTGAGAAAACGACGGATAGCTAAATATAATTTTATAAATATAATATTATTCTATAGATAACTTAATGAATTTATTTTTTTGTTATTGATTTGGTTCGCATTTGGTCCTCACCTGACTGTGAGCTATGATGTGGTTAAACACAAAGCACCCTGGTCTACATGTAACCTTACCACTCTTGACATTAATACCCCCAGGTTCTAATTAACAGGAAACATAAACTCCGAAAGGGAATTCCATTCCTTAGTTATGCGCACAATGATAGAAGACAGGTACAGGACTGCACATGTATATTTAATACAAGACTCCATTTTTAAAAAGTCTTACAGAACTCGTTGAATTGTAATTAATATATAAGTTCCATAAAAAATAACATCTTAAAATTGCATTCAATCTTTGTAGAAACGTATTTAGTCACTTGAGGTGAAGGACCTCATCTGTTTACATAAATATAAT
Source organism: Mythimna ferrago (assembly GCA_910589285.2). Lineage (NCBI taxonomy): Eukaryota > Metazoa > Arthropoda > Insecta > Lepidoptera > Noctuidae > Mythimna > Mythimna ferrago. Next base: position 10,315,403 of record OU342673.1, on the reverse strand, counting down.
TATTAGCAGTTGTTTAAACCCCCAAGGTTACCAACATAGCCTGAAAAATCACCAAACTTAAGTGAGAGTCGGCTCGTTGAGGCTCAAAGGTTCTGCCGAGGAAGTCCGCCCACAGGTGCTGAAGCGAGAATCCGATGGATGCGAGACGCACAGGACTGGTCATCTTGCCTGGCACTAGGTTGCTAGGTTGCGACAATCGCTGTCGCCATTCCACCATGGGCACTAGGCTACGACAGTCGATGTCGCCATTCCACCATGAGATCACGTCGGCGCGTCTGCGAAGTTTCGTTTTGGCGTTGCATCTCCATTTGCAGGTCGTGCATGGATGCAAATCCCACGGTGGTAAACCAGCAAGGAGGCTCACTGCTTCGCGAGAAACCGTGCGGTGTCCCTCATTTGACCCTCTGGCATGCTTTAGCGTGGTCGTCGGTCCGTAGCGACGTCGCCATACCAGCGCTCCATAAAGGGCCATGGAGCGAACGATTCCTGCATAGAGTCTCCGGCAGGAGGCGTCTGGACCTCCTAGGTTGCGCAGGAGCCGCTTGAGGGCAGCCCAAGTCCGATCTAGTTTGGGAGCCAGTTCGATTCCTGTGCCTGGTATAGTTACCCCCGGGAAGCTGGTTTGATGTTATTATGTAGATATTATTATATAGTTAGTACGTTTTTTTTTGTATATTTACTATAGCAAAGCTTCTTCTATTAAAATCGCCTTTACTGCAATAAAGCGTATTCAATGTCAAATTGCTATGTAACTTTTCTGTTGATTGTGTAAGTCGGATTTAGTTTTGCTTTATAGGATACGATTTAATTAAAAATATATTTTGTAATTCAATTCCAAATTACTGAAACGAAAATAAGGAAAAAAAAGCAAAGCAATTATAACCCTGGTTTAAGACAAATAAATTGGTGTTTACGATCTGCCGAAGGCGTTTGAGCGTGGCCATTAAAAGTTTTTACAACTCAATGTATGTAAATTAAAGTTTGATAAACGTCAACCATCGGCATAACCCTTGGCATAATTAGTTTTATTCTTATCAGGACTGGGGATTTCTTATCTTTGAGATATTTGTAATAATCTGTAAACATAGGCTGCTAGTAGTTTAGTAAGTTGTGAAACTATTTTGTCTATTTTCAGTTTGTTAGTCAAAATAGTACATTTTTTTTATATAAGTGGAGAAAGTCTATCCTTGCGACCAAGGCAGAATTCGCCCGAGCCACAGGCAAGGGTGTTATGGAGCCGAGTGCTACTAAGTGACGAATTTCTTTACTGATACTTTTTTCAATACACTTACTAAAAAATAAATAAACGTGGTTGAGCGGTTGCTCAACGCAAACTTGCGCATTTATCCACACTAGTGTGAAAACATTTTAACATTTAACAATTGCGTCCCTAAGAGTCGCCTCTTAAGGGCCACATGCCAAAGCTACAAATGCCACCACGAGAAGCTAGAAGCAGCCACAAAGGAAGCTAAAGCGCGCCACAGCCACTTGTGTCCGGTGGCTGCTACTTTTTTTAACCCATACGCGTAGTATCATAATGGACACTGATCAAGAAGGTTTAAATGCGCGAGTGGCTTGTGACGGCGTCTTGTATCGGCGTTTAAGTGGCCAGTGTGAGTCACAAGAAGCGAGGCGATTGTAGCGTGTGGCGGCCATCGGCGTCAACCGTGAGCGGCGAATCCATAGAAAATGTATGAGAACTATAGGAAATATGTCGATGGCGGCGTTTTGTGTTTGTGGCCGGTGGAGCGAGTGCGGCGACTCTAAAAGCGATAGGTTTTCGAGTAATTGTCTTGAAAATTCATTTACACCGATATCTTACAGTGTTCCTCCTGCTATCATGAGTCCGGACAATAACTGAATATGTAAAATCAGTTGTTCATTTCCAACTCCCGAGCAGTGTATAGCTTCAGATTCATGTATAATATTATCTACATATGATTTTGTCATACGACTAATAATAAAAAAAAAAAAATTAACTACATGATATTTTTTATCATGGTGCATATTTTTTATCTGTAGATTTTCATTTATTCGTTCTTATACTTTCTTCTTCATTTAGTCGTTCAAGTACTTGTACTTCCGAAATTCAATTCGTTCATTCAATTCGATTCGACAAACTCGATTACTAGAGTAGAGATGTAGTAATTTATTCGGTATTCAATTAATATCCGGTCTCACGCGCTCAAGTGCGTTGATAACATAAATTATTCGCCGTGGGCGGACAGAGACTTTGATGTGGTTACTCTGAATGAGATTTTAAAAATGTTGAACTCGGTTACTCTGTAACTTTGAAACTATTTAGCGTTTTTTCGAAGTTTTTAATGGCGAAAGCTTGTTCTGAAGGCCTGTTTTTAAATATCAATTTTAAACTTATTTCCTTATCAATTTTTTCAATAAAACACACTTGTCCGTTTATATTAACGATTGCATCACAGCTCCAGTACGATCACAGTCAAGCGCACTAATTTATATATATTAAAAAATATATATATATTTACTCGTACAAAAGAAAATATTTCAATAATAATGCACTGTTGGATTTTTAACACACAATGTGTTTTTTTTATTTGAGGAATTATTAAATGACTTCTTCCGAACAAGGGTGGAGCGAAATCTCACCTGTGTTCCTTTAGTTACCTTTTGCATTCCAGGATCACGGTAACTGTTTCGAACGTTCCCGCAGCGCTTGCAGGCATCGGTCCTAGCGGGCCTGTTCAGGGTTACAGCCACTTTGCAATTGATGACCGTGAGCACAAAAATATTTCATTGCAGTAAAATACTAAAATGACAAGATTTAATTCTAAGGTTTAATTCAAAGTCAAAGTCAAAATAGGTAGAGTATTTTAGCGTAGTCTATTGCATTTGTAGATTATAAAGTATTCATCCGTAAAATAGAGTACAATACTCTATTTTAGAGTACAATACTCTATTTTAGAGTAAGGTTGTCATCCCTAGGTGTAGGTAGAAATTACCAAAGAAACTTAATGATGCCACGTACTACGACGATACTTAACTACAGTTGACATCACGGATCTTGAGCGGTTGACCAGAAATCAAATATTCGGTCTCTTTAGTGGTGCGAAGTGAGACGCGGGGGCGGGGAGTGTCAGTGATTGGCTCGCCGCGCCATCGCGTCATAGACGTCACTCCTAATTCGTTCCTTGCGTTGCTGCATGTATCTAAGAACGAAGACGATTGCCTCGCCAATGTATGGAATGCGCAAAGCGATCCCCACTCTGACGCCGAGCGCTCAAGAACCATTTTGGCAATCGTAGATACGTGTGTTATAATCATTTTCTTTTTGTCTCACCATAGTCTAGCGTTGTAAACCCATAATGCACAACTTCGCTTGTGGCTTTGCAGAAATTGAATGGAGAAAGGATCATTAAGACATTCATTTGACTGGCCTGTAGGTCTAGTGGTTAGTGGCCCTGACTGCTATGCCGGAGGTCGTGGGTTCTATTCCCACCCAGGACAAATGTTTGTGTGATGAGCACGATCATTCGTTCTGTCTCTGGGTGTAATTTATCTATAATATGTATATATTTAGAAATATATACGTATGTCTAGTACTCATAACACAAACTCTGCTTAGCTTGAGACTAGACGGCGTTGTGTGATAGTTGTTGAATATTATATTATAATTATGGAAAAAATCGGGAATATAATGTCCTTGAACCCAAAAATTCAAAAGGTGCCTTTGACTTTTGGGTTCTAACATAGCCTACTCAAACAATGAGAAAACCTGTGTCCTAGCAGTGAGGACATGAAAGGTTTTGTAGAAGTTCTCCTTAAATTAGCATTCATAGTGTTAAAATATCAATCTGATTTTTTCTAACATATAAAAATCCGTCGTATTACCAAATCAACAAACCGAATCGTCATTAAACTCAAGGTTGCAATGTCAGTCAATGACTAAACAACGAGTATTATTTTGTTTTTTACCAGGTGTGTGGTCAATACTCCTTGGCACGTTGGTTGATAGGTTAAACAAATATATATTTATTGGTGACTAAACAATGTTGGATCAGGTGGCAAGAGTATTTTTAATAAGCTGTTTTTTCCGTAAGTCTAATGGTTCGTCTACACGATACAAAGATCATCATCATTATCATCATTTCAGTTGATACACGTCCACTGTTGGACATAGGCCACCCCCAAATGTCGCCACAACGAACGAATATGTGCGTCCCGCATCCATCGGATTCCCGCAACCTTCACCAGGTCATCACTCCACCTTGTAGAAGCCCTTCCAACGCTGCATTTTCCGGTACGCGGTCGCCACTCCAGAACCTTTCGACCCCAACGGCCATCTGTTCTGCGACCAATGTGCCCAAAGATATTTTAATAGATCTACACTGTTATAATCATTTCATCATCATTTCAGCCGAACGACGTCCACAACTGGACACAGGCCGCCCACAGGCGTCGCTACACGACGACAGTTCCTGTTCATCTCGCATCAGATCATCAGATTCTTACGACCCTCAACAGGCGTCGTCGACGGCGTGCACTGTTCCCGCGCGCTTCAAGGTGTTGTCAGCAACAGCAAGGGCCCAGCTGGGTCGAAGCCTACTGGGGCCAGGGTTAGCTCCGAAAGGTAGCTCGGCTCCGTTATGTAAGGCAAGAAGGAACGGAGTGGGTTTTTTAGTCAGTAAGAGTCTGACACTATCTCCTGCTCCACCCAAGGGCGTGGGATGTCATTTGGATGATTTTTACCCACCAGCTAAGCATAAGTTCCATAGTAGGACAATGTTTTACAAAAAACGACCCCTATTTATAAGTCATACGTCGCGGGTTCAAACAAAGACACTTTACTTTGTCTAATTTATTTCATCCCTACTGCTCTCAAAACTCTGAAAGTAGTTTGTAAAATGATTTTTTATTTCACACTTTTTAGTTGACTTATAGCCAAAGTACCTATACCTATCTCCTGACAATTCCAATTAAGTCAAACACTGCTAGGATACATTGTTTTAGTACGAAGTTCCCGTGCCTACCTTCCACCTTCCGGTTCCATCATCAGATCAGTTTGATAGTACTTTATGGTCAAAGTGCATCTCATAACAATTCATAGCCCAAATACGATAAGAATACATTGATTATTTAGTTACGGAGTTCCGGTACCTTCCGGCTTCATCATCATCAACAGATTAGTTCGATTATAGTATTTTAAACATGGCTATTCAGAACCATTGATTTATTTGTATTGTTGCTTAACTATCTATTCTATCTATACTAATATTATAAAGAAGAAAGATTTGTATTACATATACAAACAAAAATACAAATTTTCAAAAACTGCTAAACTGATTTAAAATATTCTTTCAGTACTAGAAAGGTATTTTGTCACTCAGTAACGTAGGCTACATTTTATATTAAAAAAAAAACATTAGGGTTCCCTGCTAAAACTGCAATAAGGTAACCCAAAGTGTTACATCGCGTGCGCTGCAAAAAAAATATTGACCATAGAAAATAAAAATATACTACGATTTTGTAGAACACATTATTATTTACAAAAAATATAGCGACACCATATATCTAACTGTTATAGTTATATCACAATAACTGCTTTATTCTATTTAAAAAATAAATTTATTCGCTGCCTCTAGAAAAGGCACTATGTGAGTGTGAAGTTCCTTTTTTAGAATTATACTTTTTGACTATATGCTTAATTTCTCGATGAAAATATCAAAATTACTATACATAGTTGTTTATAATATTTGTTTAATCACGGTGGGATCTCATGGCGGCATGGCGATAGCCGCTCTCACATAGGACTCGCATCAATGACTCAGATTTCTTCTTTGAAAAGTGATTAGAGAAGTGTCACAGCGTTCTTCAAATCTGCCTGATGGAATATGGTCATTTCGTGAGGTTCCTTTTTCAAATTCAGACTGAAGAAACGCTAAGAACTAAACCCGAGACGATGTCGTATAACGTTTCACGTGCTCCTTAAGGAGATGTCATCAAAACCGATAAAGCCCAGTAGGCTTGATGCCTGTTAGGGCTGCGGAAACTTTTGGAAGAGCTACCTAGAATGCAGAAACTGCTACATTGAAGGACACTAAAGGGTTTTAGTCAGTAAAAGTCTGCCTCGGCTTCTTGCCCGATCATATTTCTCGTGCTTTAGTTACCCTGTGTAACTCAACGAGCGAAAGCAATTTTATGTTAGGTGGGTTTAAAAATAGTTTCAAGTTGCAAGATGTTTCTTTTGGTTAAAAATTGCAAAATTAAAAAAAAACTATCGATAACTTTGCTCGCTGTACTTACGTACATTTTCCCAACAATTTTACTGAAAACTAGTAAGTAGAGTGTAAGTGTAGAGTGGGCCTTATAAGAAGACTCAAAGTCACCCAAAGGGCTATGGAAAGGGCTATGATAGGAGTTTCCTTGTGTGATCACATCAGAAATGAAGATATCCGCAGGAGAACCAAGGTTACCATAATCTCGAAGAATCGCTAAACTTAAGTGGCAATGGGCAGGGGACATTGCATGCAGAACAGATGGTCGATGGGGACGAAAGATTCTGGAGTGGCGACCGCGTACCGAAAAACGCAGCATTTGAAGGCCTCCTACAGGTGGACCGATGACCTGGTCAGGGTCGCGGGAATCCGATGGATGCGTGACGTACAGAACCGGTCATTGCGGCGACGTTTGCTTGGGGGGGAGGCCTATGTCCAACAGTGGACGTCTTTCGGCTGATGTGGTGATATTAATGAAGTGTAGAGTAATAGTAAAACTTTTTTATTCAACGTATACAAACATACGTAAGTAAAATAAATCCACGAACTATTTTTCTTGCAGACCATATTTTACATATCCAGTATTTTACCTTGAACTCAAATTGTTTCTATCAAAAAGAAAAAAAAAATCGTTAGGTAAAATTAATGTGCAGTTTTATTCTTTTTGTCGAATGCGTTTCAATATGGTATCACGTTGATGTTAACGACCGTTCGCACTTGAAACGAGAGAGGTCAGTGCCGCGCTGACGACATTGTGTTTGCAATTATAACTTAGATGAAAATGGACGTGATCGCGTCGAGGAACGAAGCGATGCATGGACACGATTTGTGTACACACCGCTCAACAGATTGGTTTGCATCTGTGCATGTTTTCATTACACGATGGGTGCAAAGAGGATCTAAGGCGCGGTCACTCTCGGACTGCATACAAAAGATGCACAAAGACACAATGCTTGCAAATATAAAGTATTTTGGCGATTTATTAAAAAAATCCAGTTTTGATTATAAAATTAAAATATTATAACGGTAAATCGTTGCTTGTACTCGTAGAGTAATCAGATAAACAATCAGAGTGATTGCATGTAAAAAAATTTTTGACAAAAAAAAAATTTGGAGACACAAGGCAAAGAATTATTTGGGTTATCAGTCAGTAATAGCTAGTAGACCATTAGAAGTTACGTAACTTTTGTAACACGTTTCACACCCGCCCCCTTTTCGTATTGACACCTTCATATTATTATTGTTTGTGTTATTAACGTGGCTGTGTTCATAAACATAACAAAACAAACAACCACTCGTTCGGACCACGTGAGTTACAAGTATGTAATTTTATCGTTTGCCCGCGCAGGAATACCGATACCAAGGAGGGGCGACCAAAACTTTTGAATACAAATATTGTGGTATTTTTATAAGACAATTAGTCGTTTTTTAGGATTCTATGCCTCAAAAGAAAAAAACGGAACCCTTATAGGATCACTTTGTTGTCCGTCCGTCTGTCTGACTATCTGTCATTTTTTTTTTAAATTGATATAAACTAGTGCTTGACTGCGATCCCACCTGATGATAAGCAGTGATGCAATCGTTGATGGTGAGGCGCACTAGTTCATTAAGAGCCTTTTCACTCTTGGCTTAAAGACACCTAAATTATAATCAGACGGGAAGACCGCAGCATGCAAATTGCTCCATTCCCTCGATGTATGCGGTATAAACGACGAGGCGAAACGCTTGGTCCGGACCGTAGAGGTTTCAACAACATAAGGGTGGTCTGTCTGTCAAGACCCTTTATCTCAAGAACGCGTGGAGGTATCGAGTTGAAATTAAAACCATATACACAGGTCGCGGTCTCTTCAAGCTGTGAAAAAATCAAACGTCTAAGATTACAAATAAAAAAGATACGGCCGTTTATGTCGCAAAAGAAACGTATATTTTAATAATCTAAAAGATCGAAATTCATGGGGTACTTCCCGTTGATCCAGAATCCTGAAATTTGGTACAAAGCAAGGTCTTATAACACAGGAACAGGAAAAAATCTGAAAAAAGTAAATTAGTTGTTACCTAAACAAAAAAATTTTTGCAATTCGGAAAAATCTTCGAGACTCCATTCGGGAATTGTAGTTTGTACGGAACCCTCAGTGCGTGAGTCCGACTCGCACTTGCCCAGTTTTTTTAAATAATTACTATGGATTAATCTATACTCTATAATCACATTGCTCTCTTTATCGTTTCATAGTCGAAATGGATCATTAAGTCAGTGCAAAATTTTGACATAATACTTCTTTCTGGTAAACGATGTATATTTGAATTCATACTCCGAAAAATGTACGTTGCTATTTGAACTTTACTTCGTACAACATAAGACTTATTTTTGTTGTACAACATTTAATATTTTCCTCGAATTCTTAATTGAAATATAGTAGCATTCAGTCCTACATACTTATTCTATTTTGTTGACCGTACGTGGTTCATGGCCCCCAAAGGAATCGATTTCTCTCTTTAACTTATTCGCGTTGTTCAAGGACTCGACTCGTGAAAGTGAGAACGTTAAGAATCGATTTTAATCGATAAATTAATCAATACCTATTGATTGATGGATGTAGTGATTGAGCGTTTTTGTGGTCTATTTGAAATTGTATGCTGTGAAAGTGAATTAGCATAGTCGGCCTTATAATGTACCCACTGTTTGGAATCAGGCCTCCTCTCTAGGAGAGGGAATGGGCCGTAATCCACCACGCGGACTCAGTCCGGGTTGGTGGATGTCACCTGTCATCGTATTTTTGGTTCTAAGTCATACCGGTTTCCTCACAATGTTTTCCTTCGCCGTTTCGAGAGCAGTATAAGCAATAAATTGCACAAAGTACTGCGCCTGGCTGGGTTTGAAACCGCGACCAAAAACTGGTGTCGGGGCCGTTACCACTCGGCCACCACTGCTGAAAGTGAATTGAATCGTGTGAATGTAAAAGAATATCTCAATGGAATATACTGCCGATATTAACTCATCGAATGCCGTAATTAGAGACACAATAGAAAGACAATTGCTTATGTCGAACTGTGTAACTTAAGACATTCAAAAGGTTAAATGTACCTATCTTCTGTGTCATTCTAGGACATGGTCTACGTGTGCCAAATTTCATAAAAAAGCGTTTATCAGTTCACCAACCCGACCCTGGTGAGGACTGACCTTGAGTCGTTGACGGCGCGTCGTGTCCACGCGAGTTTCAAGGAGCTGTCAGCAAACCATAGGGCCCAGCAGGGCCGAGGCCCGCTAGACCAATGGGGGATTTTTTAAATAGGAAACCCGTGTCCTAGACCGCCAAGAGCAACTGAAGGAACATATGTGGGTTTTAGTTTTAGTAGTTTCATCTTTGTAAGCCCATTTTATGCAAATAAAATAATTAATTGATTGATCAGTCAGTTAAAGTCTGACATGCTCTATCGCTCCACCCTAGAGCGAAAGAAGCAATAAAAAAATTCCCCACTTCCGAAAAAATATGTTACGTGTTACCTACAAACTTTCGACTTTATAATATTTGTGTAAAATATAATCTATGACTGTCTAATTTTCTGAATCTCATTCCAAAACATCAAAATGTTACATTTTCAAATCAACTGACTTGTTGAAATGATAACAATGTTAATTAATCAAAGTTGATTGCAGATGCGCTTCAGACAGTATTTCATGTACTCTGATGTTTCATTATGTTATTAAATTCATTAATTTATTCAAAACATGCATGGCATGTCCTAGAACCAAATACTCGAAGACATGTGACATCCACCAACCCGCACTGGGCCCGCGTGGTGGATTACGGCCCATTCCCTCTCCCAGAGAAGAGGCCTGAGTCCCAACAGTGGGAATATTATAAGGCCGACTATGCTATGCAATTAAATTCATATTTATATTATAAATTATGGAGTATGTAGATGGTGAGGCCTGTGTCCAGCAGTGGACGACTTTCGGCTGTAATGATGATGATGATGTAGGTAGGTGGCTTTGGCCTATATTTATGTTTATAATACCTATATACAGGGTGTAAGGGGCGGCCCTCAACAAACTTTAAGGGCTTGCTCAGTAGACAAAACTAAACAACCTTCGACAAGATATTTTTCAGGAAACGAAAAAAAAAATCGGCCTCTCCATACAAACTGTCCAATCAAGTTTTCAATTTTGTACGGTGAGGTGGATTTTTTTTTTCGCTTCCTGGAAAAAAGTCTTGTGGAAGGTTGTTCAGTTTCATCTACTAGGGGATGCATCTCGACATACATTTTCACTGTTTTTCATACAACCGCTCTTACGTGATTATGACGTCATTACACATTTTTCATTAGATATTTTGAAAACACAGTATCTTGTGGATATTATCTGGGCTTCTATGGAAATCAATTTATAAATTTGTGTAAAACTAATCCAGTTAAGACCTCTGAAAATCTGTTATTATGCATGAACTTTGACACTTCATAATTTACTCAAAAATGAAAAAAGTCAAAAAAGTACAACATACAAGCCTAGTAAATTTTATCAAGATTCTAAATAATGACAGTGTTTTTCAAAAACTTTTAAGGGTTTAAAAAACACGTATTTCCTGCAACAAGTTTTGTAAAATTTTCAAGTATATCACGGAATTACTGAATGTCAACAGAGTATTCACGTATTATCACTCTTTTTTCACGTTACCTTTTCGTCAAACATCACGTTTAATTGCGTTAGATGAAGCAACAAGCTTTTAAATCATGCTCGATGTTTACGGTAGGCGAGTGGAAAAGCAGCCTCTTAAGGGTTGTCCCTTACACCCTGTTTGTAGTACCTAATGGAAGAGTGATTCAGAAAAAGGTTTGTTTTAAAGTTGTCCAAAATATTTATATTAAAATTATTACATTATTTTTTACACTAGCTTCTGCCTGCGGTTTGACTCGCGTGAAAGTAGGTTTCTTCATACAAACTTTGGACCCCCTTCATCTCCTTAAACCATTCAAAACATTTGCACGCCATAGTATGTGGCAAACATGTTTGAACCAATTTTCAATACCTTATGTCATCCTGCATGCATTTTTTTAAATATTGTATGTGTATATTTGAGCAAATAAATATATCTTATCTTATCTTATCCCTTTCTTTGTGCTTGCCTACTTCATAAAAGGAATACTAGTGTAAAATTTCACGCTTTTTGTCCCAGTAGTTTCGTCTGTGAGTTGATATGTCAGTTAATCAAAGGGCATGCAATTCGACATACATTTTCACTGTTTTTCATACAACCTCTCTTACGCGATTATGACGCTATTACACATATTTCATTAGATATTTTGTGGATATTATCTAGGCTTCTATTATAATCAATTTATGTGTAAGACTAATCCAGTAAAACCTCTGAAAATCTACTATTTTGCATGAACTTTGACCCTTTGTTACTACTACATTCTGTGTATCTACGAGTGTGTGTGTATATCAAATAAAATAATTTTCTTTCTTCTTTCTTTCCTTCATAATATACTCAAAATTTTAAAAAGTCTAAAAAATATAACAATAGAAGCTTTGATTTAATCAAGATTCTGAATGACGACAATAGTTTTCAAAAACTTTTAAGGGTTTAAAAAAAAAAGAAGAAGAGAATATTTCACAAAACTAGTTCCAGGAAATACGTGTGTATTTCCTGGAACTAGTTTTGTGAAATATTCGAGTAAATCACAGAATTATCAATCGCTAACATGTTTTTCTTCAGATTTTCAAGTATGGCGTTATTTCTCTTTTTTCGCGTTGTCTCTTTATCAAACATCGCGTTAGATGAAGCAACAAGCTTTTAAACCATGCTCGATGTTGACGATAGGTGAGTAGAAAAGGAGCCTCCTTAATATAGGTATTTATTACAGGAAGATTTAATTAATATCTTGTCAAAATGAGATTTCCTGTCGAAAGAGTGCTGGGAATAATCAGTTAAAAAAGCAGTACCTACCTTCATGCTGGTCTTTTTTGGTGACTTTTGCTTTTCAGGACCTCGGTAACTCATTCGATTAATCGCGCAACCCTGATAGGAATCGGTCCTTATAGGTCCCATCAAATATGCTGGTAGCTCATTGAAGCGTGTGAAGCACAACTCGCCGTTAATCCGGGCCAGTATCCTTAGCCAAGTTGATAACCTGCAATCGTTAACCCTAGTAGAAAACTTCAAATGTACGGGAATGACGTCATCTCAACGTTCAGTCACGTGGTCAGAACAAAACAGTTTGTTGTCCGCCTGCTCGCTCTCACGGTGGCTGAGAATGGCTCTGCTATTCCCGGCACCCGGGGCGACTCTTGCGACAGCTGCGGCTTTGGGACCTCTCTCTCATGTTTTTCTTTGGTTTCCCATAGCTTCTCGTTTCTTATCATACCCTGAGCCAGGGACGGATGCGAGACATCGCCACCGCCGATCGCCTCCACGGGGACACGTCCGTGGTTTACCCAAGCAAGGCAACCCTGGATAGTTTGCAATCCGTACAGTGTTAACATCCGGGCGTTTCTTCTCGCCGGATCCGAAACAATCCTCATCGACATAGTGTTCTCATTGTATTTTTGTTAACTGTTCTAATGAAAAGTGAGTAGGCCATGGCCTTTGTAATTATTCCGTAAAGAGGAGATATCGCTGGGTTTGCGGAGTGCCCAATTGAATCCAACCCTGGATTGGACTTGTTTGCTGAAAAATTGATGACGATATGATTAGAAGATTTTTGGTTTCGTGAAAGAACAAAGTGAAACTTATTCCAGGCTTGTTAAAGGCTATTTTGCTGTTTTAATAATACCTAAATAAATAATGCGCTGATTGTTTGTATTCAGGACCACGAGCTAAAAATTACTTTTGTAATGTGGGTGCGTTCATCATTTCAGCCGATAGACGTCCAAGTTTGAACATTGGCCTCCCCCAAGTGTCGCTACAATTAATTAATTCTGTGCGTCCGCATCCATCGGATTCCCACAACCTTCACCAGGTTATCGGTCCAACTTGTAGGAGACCTTCCAACGCTGCGTATTCCGGTACCCCGTCGCCACTTCAGAACCTTTCGTCCCCAACGGGCATCTATTCTGCCAGCAATGTGTCCTGCCCAGTGCGTTCACATACATATAAACTCACATACGGTAGGTACTCAGATCCGCAATAACTATCAGTAATCCAAGGTAGGTTCGTTCCGTACGGGAGTCGAACCACTGCGATAACCGTGAAACTGACAGAATGGCGTAGAGCAAGCTTATAGGAATATAAGACACCTACGTCTATACAGTTATCTTAAAATGTGAGTAGGTACTCAAATTGACTCGCTTCCTAGTAAAGAGGTTTACTGGGAAGCGAGTCTATTTTTAACAATTATGCACGTTCCAGCGGCGAACGGTATGCTTTTTTTGCATTAAATATGTTCGCAGTTATATTACTGTACATAACATATGTAAATAGTACACAACGAACTACCAGCGTATCTTTTCTCCTTTTCTGTCAAATCCATCTAAAGATTGTAGTGTAATAAAAAACATTTTACAAAAAAAAAACATAAATATGTATACAACCGACTTCAATGTTAACACTGAAAAGTATCAAATAACTTTAATTTCTGAAGTCGGTGTTTCTATATAGTTTTATCTCTTCGTTATTTAAAACCGACTTCCGAAATTAAAGTTATTATGTACCTTTCTTAGTTAACATTGAAGTCAGTTATATTATTTTTTTGTAAAAAATTTTTTATTTTACAAATACATTCAGCCAAACATAGAACCTCCTCCTTTTAGAAGTCGGTTAAAAAGTCGCTTTTAGCAATAATAAGACCATCCATTGTTACGCCCTATTAAGTCTAAGCTCCTGCTATATTTTGTGTGGTATAAAAAAAATAAAGCCTATATCTATCTATATATTGAGAAATCCTTAATAATAAACCAAAAACACTTTGCTTGACCAGGGAATCGAACCCAAGACTGGACCAATCCGACTAACGAAATGAATGTTATCATGAAGGTACGTAGGTATGTTAAATATATTAAAAAAAATATGTAAAGAAGATAAACTTGATTTTCTGCATGTACAGCTAAAGTTATGATTGACGTCATCTTGCAAAACAAACATCAGTGTAAACAGAAGTGAAGGAACTCTAGCATATAGGTGCTATGTAGGCAAGCTATTTGCTTCATAAATGCATTGCCCTTACAAAGGTTACTGAGCAATATGAATTTATTACTATGGCTTTGTATTTTTTTTTAATTCTTATAAGTTCGTATGATTACGAAAATCTTTCTGTTTCCATTCATTTATAAGATTTCAGAGCAACGGTGGCCGAGTGGTGACGGCCCCGACTTACGTGTTGAAGGTCGCGGGTTCAAACCCAGCCAGGTGCATTGCTTTGTGTAATTTATTTCATCACCACTGCTCTCAAAACGGTGAAGGAAAATATCGTGAAGAAATCGGCATGTCCTAGAACCAAAATTTCGAAGACATGTGACATTCATCATCCCGCACTGGGCCCGCGTGGTGGACTCGGCCCATTCGCTCTCCTAGAGAGGAGGCCTGAGTCCCAGCAGTGGGAACATTACAAGGCCGACTATGCTATGCTATAGGATTTCACGTCAGTCTTCAGTTTCGAGTTTGATTCTGCTCGATAGATGGATATTTTGCAAACTTGGAGATTTGGGACGTACATGTACGTGGAGAGTTTAGGCTTCATGACGCTCCCCTGCCACTCGAAATGATTCTGATACTTGAACTGAAAGCTCTCGGAGTTTTGGATCTGGATCTGCTTTCCAGCTTGATATTTAGATTCAATGTGCCTCTCTCGAACTGTGGAGGAAAAGATATCCCACTCCTCCAAACTTCATTTCTCCGGCAAATCATCTGCCAAGACACGAACTGCAGAGATAATCTGGCTAAATGGGGTTTCTTTGAACCTTAGCAAGAGTGTCAGTGTGGAGCCCTTTCACAGGATATATCATCTCCTTTCCTGCCCAGAATGCAACCACCTACCTGCCACCTGCACCTTCCATGACTTATACGAGGCCAACGACAGAGCTGTAAAGCTGGTAGTTGGTAGGACCAAATTTGAGTCAGATTTTGATGAGAAGAAGAAGAAGACTGCGTTGACCATAGAATCATCATTAAATATTGACTTCTTCGTCGATCTGACGAAATTATTATCAGGGCTCTGCCATGTCCACAGGGGTGATCATAACTCCCTTCTGGAGAAGGATATCATCATATACTAGCCCTCCTTCTCCATAAGCTATCTTGGGCTGCACAGCTCTGTTTTGTTACTTTATATTTATCTTCCTAATATATTATAAAACTATATTCGCGTCTGCCTGTCTGTATGAATGCGATAAACTCAAAAACTATTGAACGAATTTTCATGCATTTTTTATCAAACTGTGATTTATGAGGAAGGTTTGTATTTACAATATTTGCATATTTATGTAGAAAAAAATCGAAAATTTAAATCATTTCTAACACCCGTTCAATGCTGGGGCATGGCATGCAAATATGTTACCTTTTATTCAATACTAAGTATTCAATTGCAAATAAGATTATAACTTATGCCTTGATCACACGTACCGGGTAAAAGGGCGAGACAGTAAAATGTTGACAGTGATGTAAGCGAGTTGTAGAGATAAGCGCTCGGCCGCGCACTCGGCTCTTTGTTTATACGTATCGAGTATTCAGCCGAGAGCACTGTCTCGCCCGTTTATTCGGTGCGTGTGATCAGGGCATTAGTCTAGTATTTAAATTTTCCTTATTTCAGCAGATCTGTTTGCTAGTCCGCAGAAGTTTCTTCAAGCGTTTTCCATTATTGTGTTTCCAAAACCACTCTGTTCCACACTACTCCTGTTACTTGTCTAATGATCATGCCAAACTTTTTGTAAACCTTACTAAAACGCGTTTAATTCTATGTTTCATTTATAACAAGTACAAACTGTGACCAGCGCCTGTACCCGCATTTATTATCATCATCGTTTCACTAGAAAGACGTCCACTGTTTGACGTAGGCCTCCCCAAAGTGTCGCCACAATGATCGGTCCTGTGCGTCTCGCATCCATCGGATTCCCGCAACCTTTACCAGGTCATCGGTCTCCTTCACTCGCGTTATAGGAGAAAATTATCGTAAGGGAATACACTCACAGAATAAATTGTATCATAAGTTTTATCGAAATCAGTTCAGCCGTTCGAGTGAGAAGAAGTAACAAACATACACACACATTGTTGCTTTTCTAATATTAGATTAGTGTGATAACTAGGATTAAGTAAATGAGCCGCATAAAGTGACCATTGTTGTATGAGAAAATTGCGAATTGATGACTGCTGTTATGTTTGCACCATGTTCACATGCCAATTAAGGGCTCGCGTGCACTTTGCAATTGTACTAACAAATTGACATCAGCTCAACGTATGCTTAGTGTTAATAATGTGCCATTTGAAGTTGCTTTGTTTGCGGAAGTAAAGTCGACCGATATAAGTCTGCCCACACTTTAAGCAGGAACGACCGTGAAGACTTCATTTAGTAAGTTTGCAATCGTGCCGCATCTTTCCGATCCCGGAGGAACACTTACCTTTAGCCAAACAAACACTTAAAATTCCGATGCAAGAGCGCACCGACTTTGTTTTATGCGCAAGATTGTTGAAAATGTGCAAAACATTCGATGTCTGGCCCTTCCTTATTCAAATCAGTAATATTTAAATTTGTCCTTGTTGATGACCAGATAACCCCGGTCAAGTAATACCTACGTAAATAAAAATGATTTGGTTCGGTAAAAAAAGAGAAGTTGGCTTGGCGTGGTGATTGGCCGCGTGGTTTCAAGGAGGCTGCAAGGGGAAGGGGTCCTCGACCTATATTGAGTGCTGAGTCTCATGCAAGCGCATCTCACGCACTTATTTGCTGTTCTGTTTAACACTGCAGTATTATAGTCTACTCGTTTATATGTCTCCTTGGACAATACTCGTAAATTGACTAAAGAAGATAAAAATACTAAGCAACATAAATATATTTTTTTATAATAATATTCCACAACTATTGCACAATGGCATCTAGTCCCAAGCTAAGGAGAGCTTGTGTTATGAGTACTAGACAACTGATAAAATACTGATATATTTCAAAATACTATAGATAAATTACACCCAGATACAGAACAAATGATCATGCTAATCACACAAACATTTGTCCTGGGTGGGAATCGAACCCACGACCTCCGGCACAGTATTCTGGGCCACTAACCACTAGACCAACAGGCCAGTCGATCGATTGAGTAAATATTGTTTTCTTATAAGATTAGTTTTGAAAGTATTGTATGGATGTACGTACTTTTTTTTGTTTATATAGATGTCAATGATCCGACTACCACATGCAAATGTTTATATGTTAAAAATACTTACCTACATTAACATGTATAGCGACTTACTACAGGGTGCGCAGTAATTTATCAAATAAACACATACCTACCTTCTTTCTCTATGGGTAATGTTTAATTTACGCCTAATTTTACTTGTGTTAATGTATTGAAAGGTACTTATATGTTTTATTCACAGACACTTTGTGTAGCGTTGCTGTGTGACAAAAACGTGTTTTGTTTCAGTAGTCTGCAAAAAAAATAATGAGTTTATTTAATTTAAAATTATATAAACTAGTGCTTGACTACAATCCCACCTGATAGTAAGCAGTGATGCAATCGTTGATGGTGAACCCAGCTAGGTCGAAGCCTACTGGGGCTAGGGCCGGTTTCCGAAAGGGAGGCTCGGCCCCGGTATGAAAGGCCAGAAGGAACGGTGTGGGTTTTTTAGTCAGTAAGAGTCTGACACTATCTCCCGCTCCGCTCATAGGCGGAGGATGTCATTTAGATGATTCTTAACCACCGAAAAAAAAAGTGCACCACTTTATTTTAAGAGCTATTTCACTTTAGTCTTGAAGACACCTAAATTATAAATGGATAGGAAGACCGCAGCAGGAAAATTGTACCAGTCCTTCGATGTACGCAGTATCGACGAGGCGAAATGCTTTGTTCGGACCTTAGAAGTGTTACCAGTGGTGGGTACTCACCGTTCGTCGGGTTGACCGATGGTAGAAAGGCAATTGCGATATCCTAAGTCGTAAGAGCCGGGCTCTAATTTAGATCATGATCTATCTCTATGCCTTATCCAAACCCTTTATGTCGTTGAGGCGTTATAGAATTATAAATACTCTCGACAGTATTTCGAATTTTCGATTTCGGTGGCCTTCTCTACAGAGATTAGCCAAGTACACAGGAGATATATAGTGGACATGTGCGTGCGCAAACCTTATGTTTATTATTATATTATTATATTCCTTAAGTTTCATAGTTCGAAGGGACACCAATCCGACATGAAAGCTGCTACAGAGTAATTTGTAATGGAAAAACCCAACATCACTTTTTACTCGACCAGGGAATCGAACTTAGGACCCCACGCTCAGCAGTAGCGCTTGCGATGACTAAGTCAATGAGGCAGATAAGGCATTATTGAGTAACAAACATCCAAACATAATGTTAATGTTAGTAGATTATTGAATAATATTATAGCTGTTTTAACACAATATTGAGTACCACCCCAACTGCAAGTAAGCGTTATCAGTATCTTCCGGAAACGGTGACCAGTCCGTCCTATTATTCAGGATAAATCTTCGGAAACTGCCCCCGCTACCGGGGAGAGGGGTCCAGAACGTCGATGTCTTCCGTTTGGCGTTTCAATTGACTGCTTCTGATAAATGTAGAATTGAATTTAGGTGATAGCTGAATTGTTATGTTTCGGGCTGAGAGAAAGACTTTTCTGAGTTCATTATTCGACACATCTATAGCATAATAGCACAATCCCACAGCTGGGACTCAGGGCTTTTCTCTAAAAGAGGTAAAATCCTAGTGTGGGTTGGTAAACGTACTAAAATGTCTTCGAATTTTTGGTTCTAGGATATAACTATACCGATTTCATCACGATGGTTTCCTTCGTCGTTTTACAGCAAAAAAGTGAAACCCGGATTTGAACCGACTTTTAAGATAGAACGGTTACTACTAGTACTAGGCCATTACTGCACATTGCTATTGAGTCTCACGACATATTTGCTTGAACGATTTTAAGAATGCTATTTCTTAAAATCGTTCAAATAATGATATCTATGTAAGTTTTTATTCCATGGAGTTTCTTGCCATTTAATTCCCATGGGAAAAGACTTAAGGGAACCGTGCACTATCTTCTAACGTTTTAAAAGTGTCCATGCAGACCTATGTGAAATAAATATTTCGCATTGAGAAGGTGACTCAGTTAGGCCGTATTTTTGAGAATTCATCCCATAAAGGTGTTAAGTGCTGTGGGAACGTTTGAAATAATTACCTTGGACGCAAAGGACAAATGTAGGAACATAATATGCGGCGTATTAGTCAGTAAAAGTCTGATCCTCCCTCGCGCTCCACCCTAAAGTGTGAGAGATTATTTGATGATTTCACACCTCAAAAAATTTGTTAAATAGGGAATGAAGTTTATTTTGTACGTGTTTTTAACGAAATAAAAACAGCACACACACCGTCCATCTATTAATACAATATAATTATAGAAGAGTGAGAATGTAACAAGATATGTGAAAGCTTATTATGTAGTAGCAATTGTATCTGCCTGTGTTAATAAAACACAATTTTGTTATTAGTCTCTAAGCCTGGCTCTTATAACACAGGTTGCTACCTAGCTCGGGAGCCAGGGCTTCAAAAAGTTTGTTACCTACATAATTTTTGTGTCAATAAACTTATTATTATATGAGTTATTATTATCAGAACTCTGCGGTCCAGGAACTTTGGAAGGCGCACGAGAAGTCGAAACCAACTCGCAGAGGCCATTTTGACGCTTTTAATGGAACGTGGTATCAACCGGCAATTATCCCTGTACGCGCTATGCTAGTGCATCCAAGGACAGCCCTCGGTTATTATTATTAGTTTTCTGTAAAAATGAATAAATATTAATAATTTTCCAGCGAGGGAATTGAACCTATGACCCTGAAAGTACATTGCTTTGTTGCACCAAAAAAAGTTAATTAATAAAAAAAAAAAGTTTAATAAACGTTTTCGTGCATCGACTCCTGCGCAATTTGAGTCATTTATTTTATTGAGATCTAAGTAGCATAGAGGTATATTTTTGTCATGACTTCAAACACGTTCAGTGCGGAACTAGGTCTAATACTCCTCGTACTCGTCCTCGTCTTCTCTTCTTGCAGTAATGCTAGCAAAGGAGGCCACACGAGTAAGGCAACGGCGCTCACGCACCAGCCGCCGGCGGGATTCCGATCCCGATTTCTGACCACAGTAGGTGTGGGCTTGCGGACGGCGAGCAATGGGTAGCTCGCCGTCCGACCGTTCGGTAACCGACCGGACAGAGCCTAAGACGTCAACGGCGCGTATCGTTTCACGCGCGTCTCAAGGAGTTGTCAGCAAACCTTAAGGGCCCAGCAGGGTCGAAGTCTACCTACTGGGGCCAAGGATCTGTTTCTGAAAGGAAGATTCGGCCCCGGTACGAAAGGCAACGAAAGAACAGTAGTGGGTTTTTAGTCGGTAAAAGTCTGACACTATCGTCCGCTCCGCCCGAGTGCGGAGGATGTCATTGGATGATTTTTCCACCTAAAAAAAAACATGTCTTCTTTGCGGTGCGGCTAAGAGAAGCATAGACTTCTCTTCCGTGCTGAGGCGGTAAATTCAATTTAGTTTAGTTTAGAGAAGAATACGTACCTAAGGTACCCTATTAAAACTGTATGCAGTGCTGTATCTACTATAATACAGAGTCACTTTGTCCTCGTACCTAAGCGCGTTACGAGGTCAAAAAGACTCAAAAAGCTTTTAGTTTCTTAAAAATTACGGGGTCCAGTAAGTTTTAAAACGAGGTCTTAAACACCCCGCACCGCAGGAATAGAAATAATACAAAAATGCGTGCCACTGTCAAATTTTTTAAAAGAAGCACACTTTGATGATCAAATGTTTGCTTTCAGAAAGTATCATTTGGTGAAGTGGAACTGATGACCACAGATAACCAATGGAACTCGTCAATGACGAGCAGTTTCGCGAATGGTAATAATATATTTAAATTAACATATTTAACCAATTAAGACGTTCGAACAATTTAAACAAATAGTTCGAATGTACGAGTAAATGGTACTACAAGAAAAGATCTGATGAAGATGAAGCTAGAAGGTAGATTATTGGAACTTCGTACTAAAACAATGACTGTCTTTTTAGCCGTGTTTGAGATAAATGGAATTGTCATGAGATGCACTCTGGCGACTACATACTTTTGGGGAATTATAAAACGAGCGACTAAAAAAAAACTTAGCGACTGATGATGAGATAATATTTTAATAACTTGAGCGGTATGAATTTGAGTAAGCGACACATTAACTAAAATAACAACAAATATTGATTAACAATAAAATCCAGAACGAGCTTACTAAAAGTGGGTTATTGAAATCCTAGTTAAACGATTAAATTAGTATGTGAGCGACTAAAATAATAAGTGAGCGACTAGAAATAAAAATGAGTTTTTAAATAAGGAATTTACGTTAGCAAATGTTTTCATCATTGTCTAGTTATCTAGTCGCAGGTAGATTCATCATTTGAACTGGGTGAAATAGGTTAGGTTAGGTTAGAACTGTGACCTACCGCGCGTGAGCCGAATGAGCGAAGCGAGCGGTGCCGCGGCAGCGGCCGGCGAACGCTACGACCAAGTTGCTCGCAGATTTTATTTCACCATTTTTGAATTATTCGGGTTTTCGCAATATCCGGATTATCAAATTACCTTGTGACATACATAATACATAAATATCGGTATTTAGGACATTCGATACTGTGTACATTTATATTTAGGACATTCGAAACACTTCATTTAAGATAAAATGCCGCTCAGTATAAATAAATCATTGGCCAAATATTGAAAAAAATGCAAGACGTTGACACACAAACAAATATTAGGTCGCTCAAATATTATGAAGCTTCTCATTTTGTATTTTAAGTAACTCAAATTAAAGTTTCTCTAAGTCGCTGTTCTATTGATTGAATTTCTCGTCACTCGCAGTCAGTCGCTCACTTATTATTTCTATAACCCAAAATAATTATTTTTGTCACTTAAAATTTTAATTTACAGTCACTCGTTTAAATACTACCCTATACTTTTGAATATATTTAGAACAGCATGTTCTTATTTTAAAAAAATTGTAAGGAAGGGAACTGTCTCCTGAGATATAGGTTAACTGCTTAGTTTAGGGGCAGAGCTTTAATGTAACAATTACACTTGCTTGCAAATGTCGCATTGGTATTATTTAGGTTTAACCATCGGACTAAAGTAACAACTGAAAATGTAAAAAATAAAAGACTTACAACCGTTCCCCCAAATAAAAAACAAAAAAAAACTCAAAGTAACTTGGGTTTTGAGAGTCAGCTTTAAATAAAGAAGAAGCAAATCCAAAAACACGGACTTTCGAAGTTGAAGCTATTTTATTATATTTATTATTTTTATCAATTTCTTTTTTGTAATTATTTTTTTATTAATATCTGGTTGTATCAACAGGCTGGTTAAAAGTGTGAGAAAACACATAAATTCAGTTATTCTCGTTCAATGAAAATCTCTTTACAAGATAAAGCGAAATCAATGCACCAAATTACTCAAGCGGACAGGGTAACGAACGTGACCGTACACACCTAGCTTATAATTAAATATCACATATTAATAAATGTAAAAGTATAATATATATGCTATAGCAATTAGCACCGCTGTCCTTGAATCTCCGACGACCTTAGGACACAAGTTATGCATAAAGAATCAAATACTAAATTGGAGCTGAGAACAAAAACTGGTTGGCCAGGTCTTCGAGTGACGTCACGATCTCGAACCGCGCCCGTTTCCGACCAGAGGACATTATAGAAAACGACAGCAGACTAACTGTTGATAGCCGCGGTAAATGGGCACAAGGTTGGAGCGTCTGGGATGGCTCCTTTGTTTTCAAACTGGACTTGTTTTTGGCACTAGTGCTGTTTGTTCTTTTCGAGACTGTCAATTGTTTTGAGGTTCGATTTGCGTAGAACGTTTTAAAATAAGGCCCAGATTAGAAATGGTACGTTTTGATACATGTAGAGAAAGTTTGTCCAATGACAAACGGCCACAACTGGCGGAGGCGGCATTCACCCGAGTCTTGGCGAGGGTGTTGTGAAGTCGAGGGCTGCAGTGACACGTTTTTCAATACACTTACGTAGATATAAATTACGGGGTTTACCAGGCGCCTAGCCTGATACGCTAAATATAATAAAGTTGTGGACGCAAGCACGCGCACTTTTCCACACTAGTGCGAGAAACAATAAATTGCGTGCCAAAAAATTTAATAGATAGCTCTGTTTATGTGTAGCTTTAGAGAACCAAGCCTTTTTGATTGATATATAATTAAAAATAACAAACTAGAGATGCGCCGAACATTCGTTTTATATTCGGTATTCGGTGTATTCGGCACAATTTTGAAGTATTCGTATTGGGCCGAATCATTCGCTTGAAATGCCGAATATATTCGGTTTAAAGAATCATTGTAAATCAGTCTTTACAAAATAAATTAAAAGAATCCCACATTCTAACAATCAAATTTAAGTAGACAACCACATTGTTTTGTTTTCGGACCTTTAATATGCCACTTTGTAAGAAATGATTTCTGTAATTTTTGTTGCACAATCGAAACCGATGATGACCCTTTTTTTTTTTATGGTGGGAAAAAATCATGCATTGACATCCCCCGCCCTTGGGCGGAGCGGGAGATAGTGTCAGACTCTTACTGACTAAAAGACCCACCCCGTTCCTTCTAGCCTTCATACCGGGGCTCGAGCGCCCTTTCGGATAACCCTGGCCCCAGTAGGCTTCGACCCGGCTGGGTCCCTGCTGTTGCTGACAACTCCTTGAAGCGCGCGGGAACAGTGCGCACCGTCGACGACTTGGGCTTGGTCCGGACAGTTACCGGACGGCCGGACAGTGAGCTAAAACCGATGATGACCCGGCAATCGATGGTGGCCCAGTCAGTGGAGCCGGATCCATATAATGAAAACTCCATGTTTTCCGAGGTTTTGGATATGGTTCGCAAAATTACGGAACGGAGAACCAAATTATCCGGCAGTATATTCGGTTCGGTAAGAACTTAACCGAATATTATTCGGTATTCGGTGAAACCACTACTCGGCACATCTCTATAATAAACAAATATGTAATATATAATGACCAGTTAACTCCGCAAACGTTGTTCTGCCATAAAAATTAAAAAATATAAAAAAAATTGTTTTGGTTGTAAAAAATACGGAGGGTAAAAAGTAATCTACGAACTTTTTCAGACCAAATCCATGAAAAAATACCATAAAAATGTTTTTCTTTCTTTCTTTCATAAAAATCGGTCAAGTCGTTTCAAAGGAGTTCGATAACAGACACGAGAATTTTATATACCTACTAGTTACATTTAAATTAGATCTTTTTATAATCATTAAAACTGTGCTTCTATATTTTATTTAAACATATTTAACATTGTCATCCAATATCTCTATAAAGATTTTATTTATCGTGCATTAGCATACACGATTTTGTCCAAGATAAAATGCTTAACCTATCAAACTTATGTATAAAGCGTCCGGTTTCCGAAAATAGTGCTTTCGGCCGTTCTGTAGGCCTTTTAATTATACATACAAGGAGATACTTTATTGGATTATTAGTGATAAGTATTCGATAATTTCCGGCAATGTGTGGTCACCACGAAAGTGCGTTGAGCTGCTTCTCGGTATCAAGACTAGGGTGACTATGAAGAAGACAGTGTTTGTAATTTAAGAGCGGTGTATCAGAGACACATTTCCATAAAACCGTTTTTAAGTGATTATGACGTTATTACACATCTTTCTCAAGGTAATTTGGAAATACAAATATCTTGTAGATACTATCTAGGTTTTTATTGAAATCAAAACAAAAAAAATATATAAAACTTATCAAATAAAGACCTCTGAAAATCTGCTATTTTATGAAATTTGGCTTTTCATAATCTACTCTTATATAAAAAATATATATCTATATATTTTTGCCCCAAAAAGTCTATATTACATTCCAAATGGCCAGGCAAAGTATTCAAATGTATTTTCAAATTAACAGATTTGATCCCGTAGCGTGTTGGTATAATATGCATATTTTAAGCAGGCTATATAGTCTAAAAAGTTTTTTTTTGTTTTGGATCGTTTGAAAAATAGAGCAGTACTTTGTTTTTTACTTCACTTTGTGTGCGCATATAGCGCAAGATAGCTATCATACTAAAATGTGACAACCGGCATTGTTTTGTAAAATTATTCATAAAAGTGATATTCGATTGTTTTTCTTGATTTTAAACTCGCTTTACAAGTGCAATACATAAATAGAATCATGGAGGACTATTTTTCATTTAAAATCTTTCCTAAAATACTTGAAAACAACTTAAAATACGTGCAACAATCAAATTTTGAAGAGTAGGAAAAAAGCACCCACCACATTTTGTAAAAGTCGTTAACTAAAACCGTTTACTAAATAATATAAAATAATCAGTTTAGGCAAAGTTACGATAGTTCGGCCTAATTATAGCGTTTGACGGTATTCATTATTTTATGTTACACCTTCCTCAGGAGTATGGATTTGTGCTATTAATGTAGATACTTTCATCTATTTCATTTGACTTATTTTTTTATAACTGGGTGTAATGTGAGTGAGAGGTGTATCTGTTGTAGGTACAGCTCTGCCCAATGGTTTGGAAAATACAAGCGTCATGTTGTGTATATTTCGGTTGAATTTTTCTACGTGTATTAGGATCAGTAGCTCTCAAAGTAGCGGATCACTTTGGTTTCTTTGTGTTATTATCAGGGACTAGAAATCCAGAAGAAAAATGATAAATGACATTTGTATAGCAAACAAGTGGTAAAACATACTTTTGTAAGTAAAGTTTTTCAAACACTCGTAGCGTAACTATTATTTAAAATCAAAAGTAACGAGTGTTGTTATAGAAAACATGATACTTTTGATAGTAAACTAAAATCTGTCGCATCAATGTAACAAAAAATTAAATGTAAGGTAACTTTGGGAGTGGAAAGATCAGACTTTTACTAACTACTGAATAGTCAGGAACACAGGTTCCCCCTGTTCCTTCAGTTTTCCCATGCGTACCATGGCACATGTGGTAACTCTTTCAGTTGGAAATATTGAAAATTTTATAGCTTTCCATTTCAGCTCTTGTTGACCACCACTGATCCGCGGACAATAGGTTTGAAAACACTGATCTGCTTGGATAAAAAATCTCAGAAGCTCACAGTCAAATCATTGGCAGAATATCCTAATGCTACCAGGACTTATCCCAGTGACCCAAAACCGCATGGGGTTACTAGTTTCGCAGCATTTTTCGCTTTGTTGTAAAAAACGTGTCGGTTACTCATAGGTCATCGGTGCGAGGCCAGTGTATTTCTGTTAGTTTTTTTTAACATAATTTATATGTATTGACAACGAACATAAATCTTTGTTTTATTGGTGTGTATTGCGGCTCAATGACAAGAATTATTGAACCCACAATTCAAGTTAATTGTGTTAATAAAATTATAATAGCTCTAAATTTAGAAATGCATTCGGTTTCCTATCTGTTTAAATATTTCAAGCTGGTATATTTTTACAGAGGGTAGTAATTATTTCGAATTTTGTATAAAGAGTTATTTATTTAGCGTCGGTTTAAAAGTATAGCGTAAGTATACTAATATAATCAGCCTTGTGATGTTTCTTCTACTGAGACTCAGGCCTCCTCTCTAGAAGATGGAATGGATCCGTAATCTACTACGTGAGCCTAATGTAGGTAGGTGAATGTCTATGTCATTATTAGAGTACATATATATGTAGTCCACAACTATCACACAACGCCGTCTAGTCCCAAGCTAAGCAGAGCTTGTGCTATGAGTACTAGACCACTGATAAACACACTTACATATTTCTAAATACATACATATTATAGTTAAATTACTCCCAGACATAAAACAAATGATCATGCTCATCACACAAACTTTGATCCTGGGTGGAATCGAAACCACGACCTCCGGCATAGCAGTAACAGCCAACCTGAGGTCACCCATGAGACTCCACCATATGCCAAAGAAGAATCTTTGATTTCTTTAGTCACATTGCCTTAAAGAGAGATGATGACCTGGTAAAGTTTCTTCCGACAAGAAAAATAGATGGGAAAAGACTCAGGGTTAGGAGTCCGATACATTGTTTAGACCAAATTATCTGTGTTGCACTGGAGACCACAGATTGCGACGCCATCCACGCGTCGTCCGCCGAAGATAGGTTAATATGGCGAAATATAGTACCCAAGAATATTATTCGTCGAGGTCACGACCCTCAGCATTGAGGCTAAACGACACAAGAAAGAGGGTTTATATTATTATTTTTCGGTTTTACTGGAATGATAGTTAGTTTAGTATTTTTGGTGTAAATATGTAAGACCACCATCTGTCGGCAATCTTTGTTTTTTGAAGATAGTATGGCGCTTCACCGCTATCTCACCTGATGAAAAGCGACGATGCGGTCGACGATGGAACGCGCTTACCTAGAAAAAACCTATTCACTCTCGACTTAAAGATTCCCGGTTTATAGCTATCAGGAAACAGACTCTGGCAAGGAATTTTAGAGAGAATGTACTCGTATCTAATCCCGGAATATAAAGGACTTCGTCTACTCGTGGGCCAAATTCCACCCAAACCTGATACTCCATTTGAGCTTGAAAAAATAACAAACATACAACATTCACCTTTTTAACATTAGTGTGTCATCATTTATTTTTTATTATTTTATTACTAATATTTGAAACAAAAAACTGTTGTAAGTATATATTTTTAGTTTTCACGTGATTAAACTTCTAATCTGACATTGGTCTAGTGGTCAGTGGCCCTGACTGCTATGCTGGAGGTCGTGGGTTTGATTCCCAACCAGGACAAATGTTTGTGTGTTGAGCACGATCATTTGTTCTGTGTCTAGGTGTAATTTATATATTATTTTATATATTTAGAAATATATGAGTATGTTTATCAGTTGTCTAGTGCCCATAACTCAAGTTCTGCTTAGCTTGGGACTAGACGGCGTTGTGTGATAGTTTTGGGAAAAAAAATAATCTTAAGAAGATTCTAACATAAATTACACACATTGAAAAGTGCATTGTATAAAAAAGATTTAATGATGCATCTATATCATGTGTTTTATTATCAAATATTATATTAATATATTATAATAGATTAAAAATGCATCATTCAACTTCAAACAATAATTATAATGTACCAAAACTAAGCACATACATAATTATAAGAGATCAATCATATATCACGAATATCGTTTCTAAGGATTAATAAATGCATAATATACATGCACAATACGTTTACAGGATGGTGTTATAATAAAACATCGTCCAACTTAATCTATCTGAATATATATTATTTTACACTTTTTTGTATCTATCTTAAATTTTTTGATTTTTGACTTTGCTCAAATCTTGATACCACTCACGTCCAGTGTTCTTATAACCAATATTTAAAGGTTGCACAACGCCAACCAGTCCGACATCAGGGAAGATTCGTGATCTCTCGCGCCGGGCCTTGGTACAGGCCATGGTCCGGAGCGAGGAGGAGTGGCAGGCGGTAAAGTACGTCTTCACACCTAAATGGCAAAATCGATTTTGATGAATTTTGGTACAGAGATAGTTGGGAGCCTGGACACGGACATAGGCTATTTTTTTTATAAAAAAAGTGAGAAAAGGGGGAGAAAGAGGGAAGGTCATTAATGTACGCGGGCGAAGCCGCGGGCAAAAGCTATTCTTAGATAGTTATTAGCTTTTTAGGCTCAGCTAAAAATTTATCTTATCCACGTAAAATATTATTAATTTTATTAAGTGTTATATTCCTAGGTCGTAGCTATCAGGAAACAGATTCCGACAGGGCATTCTACTCCTTAGCTATACGCAAGATTAATGTGTTCCCAAAACATTTTGTGCGGATGGGTGGGATGTCCACCATCGCGCATCGCCGTGCATCTGGTCAATGGTCAATGATGGTTCCAACTTGGCGGAATTAAATTATGCAATTTCAACGCACACTCCCCGAAATGCAACCGGCAGAAAACCGATAGGCTAGCAAGTGTGTTTTGTGTATGGGCCTCTGCTGCCTGAAAATAAAATTATTGTGATTATTATTTGCTCTCGGAGAATACAAGATATATTATGTGGATTTTTGACTCAATTAAAACACCCTGTAAGTAAATTCTCACGTCCGCGTATATTTTATTTTATCTAACTGCATTATTAAGAGGTTATACACAGACAGCCCCGGTGGTCCGCGGCGTTTTTGATGCATCACCTTCAGACAACTTTAGCCGATCGTCTGTTTTCCGTGCAATTCGAACAAGACAAGTCCTGTGTACGTAATTAGAAATATAATTCGTTTAGAGGTCAGAATGAGATCAATGCAATCATCACTTGTAGGAATTTTAGGTAAACCACTTTTTTTTCATATTTTTTTATCATGGTGGGAAATCAGACAATGATTTTTCCCACACTGGAGGGAGTAGGATGTCAAGCTTTTACTGACTGAAGTCACACCTGTGTCCTTCAGTCGCCGTTTACGTTCTAAGACCAAGGGTTTCCCTTTCAGAAAATTCCCGTGGCTTCAACAGCTTGCTGACATCTTTTCGAGGCGTAGGCGGTACACAACGCGTTGCCGACCTGCGCGAGGCCCTTGCTGGACGAAGCTTGAGGTTCAGGGTTGAGTTCCCGGAAAGAGCAATAAGTGTTACTGGGTTTATCTTTATAAAGTAAACAGTAAGTTAACAGTATTCCGAAGTCTGGCCTTGTGCTCATTTGGTAATCTCGCCTCATTTTTATTACGTGGGTCTAAAAAATAAACAGTAGACTGTCGGTGTACTACAGAGAAACTCCTGCCATGCTTATTAACCCAATGAATAAGATTTTACCATGAAACCTTTTTAACATCCCCTAAAATATTACTTAAGAGTAGTTTTGAAAAAATATATTTTATAAACTAGTGCTTGATTGCGATCCCACCTGATGGTAATCAGTACTGCAATCTCTGATGGTGAGGCGCACTAGTTTATTAAGAGCCTATTCACTCTAACCTTGAAGACATCCAAATTATAATCGGACGGGAAGACCGCAGCAGGTAAATTGTTCCAGTCCTTCGACGTACGTGGTATAAACGACGAGGCGAAACATTCAAAACCTTTTTCTTTACTTGTGTTACTATTTATGCATTTGCTATAAAGTTTATGAGCACAACAGAGGAGGAGTGGCTTCTGCGAAGCAGTAATGCTAGCAGAGGAGGAGGCCACAAGCGTGACGCAACGGTCCTCACGCCCCGAGCAAATGTGTAGCTCGTCGTCCGACCGTCCGGTAACGGTCCGGACCGAGCCCAAGATGTCCACGGCGCGTATTGTTCCACGTGCGCCTTTAGGAGTTGTCAGAAAAACATAGGGTGGGTCGAAACCTACTGGGGCCAAGAATCTGTTTCTAAAAGCAAGATTCAGCCGCGGTACGAAAAGCAACGAAGGAACAGGAGTGGGTTTTTAGTCAGTAAAAGTCTGACACTTATTTCTTGATCCGCCAAGAGCGGGGGCTGTCATTGGATGATTTTCTCACCTTAAAAAAACCCTTACACACAAAACGTTGTAGGAACATCTTCATCGTGTGTACAGCTCAGTAGTGAAATTCTCTGCCGGAGTATGTGATAGCTATAACCTTTGCGTAAAGAGTGAATAGGTAGCTTCTATGAAAGCGTGCTCCATCGTCGACTACTTTGTCAATTTCCATCAGTTGACATAGTGGTCAAATGCGAACTCGAACTACAATAAAAAAAAAAACTGGACAAGTGCGAGTCGGACTCTCGCCCTCAGTTCCGTACAAACTTACCAATGTTATTTACATTGGTTCAATTTCGAAATGGAGTCTTGGAAGCTTTTCCCGAATGTCAAAAAAAATAAATTGTGACGTAACAACAAATTAACAGTTTTCCTATACTAGTGCCTACCTTGCTTGCCTACCTGACAAATTTCAGGATTCTGGATCAACGGGAAGTATCCTATGAATTTGATTTCCTCGAGGGTGTCGAAAAGCACGATTTTTGCCATATAAACCGTAGTACTTTTTTTTCTCGTTAATTTAGAAGTTTGAATTTTTTACGGCTTCAAGAGTCCGCTGACTTGAGTACATGGTTTTAATTTCAACTCGATATCTCCACCCCTTCCCGAGATTAAGGGTCTTGACAGGTAGACAGACTGAAGGACGGACGGACAACAAAGTAGTTCCGGTTTTTCCTTTTATGGTACGGAACCTTAAATATTTTTAATCTCAGTGAATTTAAAACTTCACAAGGTTGAAACTATCCAACTGTCACAAAGACAATTAGATCTTGTTGTTTTGTGACGTTCAAACGACAATCGACCTTATGTGTCTGTCTATACATCGGCACAACGACCCAGTAACTGGGTAACGCCCTTTGCTAGACTGAAATGAAATGAAATGAAATTTATTTATTTGCTAGAATATAGGTACACATAGGTATTAACATGTGTGTGAATTCATTCCCCTGACTGTACATAAAATACTTTAAAAGCGATTTAAGTTGTTTATTTTCGTTCTGTTGCACCGACACTGAGTTATTCCGGGACCTGTTTTTGATACATTTGAACCAATTTATTTGTATCAAAGTTGTTATTAGGATGACCACGAGCTTAGCCACAATTAGGATTTCCTGAAATTTTCGTTCCGTTTTTATTTTATTTTGAGTATTGGATTCTGAATGTCCGATGAGTAATGGGGTTATTATAGTGATTAAGACTCGCCGAAGTAAATTGCACCGAAAAGGCAGCACCACATCATAGTAAGCGGACCACACCCCTTGTAATCTCTGATAAGGCCCTCCAGGCGAGCGTCTCCGTGTCGAATCTAAGCTTCTGTCATGACCTTGAAAGTGTCCGAACCGTTTACAAACACGATTAAGGACATGCACGCAATTCCAACCTTGTGAAGTGGAGATACTTCCGCGGAACGACAGCTGGGCGGGGATAAGGATCTAGTGTTGCAAACTGTGCTTCACCTTGTGTTCTCTGTGCTCCAAATTACGCTAATATAAACTACTTCAACGCTGTCATCGGTAAAGTTTTAGTGCTGAAACTGTTATCGGTAAAAAAGCAATAAGAGCTGCCAGCGAAACGGAGATGAAAAAACTGGCCAAATGCGAGTTGGACTCGCGCACGAATGGTTCTGTACCGCCATTAGGAAAATTCAGCAAAAAAAGTTGCGTTTGTTGTATTATTTTATTTTGTTTTTAGTATTTGTTGTTATAGCGGCAACAGTATAACAACAAAGTAAATAATTTGTTAAAATTTCAACTGTCAAGCTATCGCAGATCTTGAGATATTGTCTGGTGACAGACAGACGGACAGACAGCGTAGTCTTAGTAATAGGGTCCCGTTTTTACCCTTTGGGTACGGAACCCTAAAAAGGAAACATATTAGTAGCCAGTACAATGGCATACAACTTT
The DNA here is from genome assembly GCA_910589285.2 of Mythimna ferrago. NCBI lineage: Eukaryota > Metazoa > Arthropoda > Insecta > Lepidoptera > Noctuidae > Mythimna > Mythimna ferrago. The sequence goes on along the minus strand of OU342673.1, from coordinate 10,282,574 downwards.
TCTACTGTTTTCCACATTCTAAACACAATGCAAGTACATTGACCAATCTTTTGTATACGACTGGCCAAGTCCTGAATCACTCACAGAGTCATTAACGCCCAGCCCCAACTTGTGGATCTAGTAAAGCGCTGAAATATAGAAGTTTCTTTAATGATTCTTTTTTTTCCAAAATTCACCTTTTTAAAGTCGTGCCTCAAAAGGAAAAATTGGAACCCTTATTAATTAAATCAAGTTAAAATTAAAATTCATTTACTTCGGAAACCAAGTCCATATACATAGAATATAAAATTGAATTCACATTAAAATACTAAATTATAAATTATAGGATCACTTTGCTGTCCGCTTGTCTGTCTGTCAAGACCCTTTATTTTAAGAACGCGTGGTTGTATTGAGTTAAAATTAAAACCATATATTTAGGTCTCCAGTCCATTGAAGCTGTAAAAAATCTAACATCAAAGTAACAAAAAAAGAAACGGCTGTTTATGTCGCCAAAAATCTGTATTTATTATAATCTAATATTATAACCCGTTGATCCAGAATTCTCAAATTTCTTTCGCACTAGGAGCGAGAGGGCGTGTCAAACTTTTACTGACTAAAACCACACCTATGTCCCTTCATTTGCTTTTAAGTGAACCCGTGGTACCCACGTACCGGAAGACGTAGCGTTGGAAGGCATCCTACAAGGTGGACCGATGACCTGGTAAGGGTTGCGTGAATCCGATGGATGCGAGACGCACAGGACCGCTCATAGTGGCGACGCTTGGGGGAGGCCTATGTCCAACAGTGGACGTCTTTCGGCTGAATTGATGATGATGATGATGAACCCGCGGTCCCAGTAGGATTCAGACCTGCTGGGCTCCTACGGTTTTGCTGACATCTTTTTGAGGTACGTGGTAGAACACTACACGCTGTCGACGACTTGGGCTCGGTCCGGATGATTACCGGTAATATTCACCCCCTAATGTTACGGCCACACTACCTTACCGGCTGCCGGGTTGTTACCGCAATAATTATAACATTTAATTACCGTTTAAATTACTGCGTCAAGTGGTATGGTTACACTAGAGTTTACCTAGATATGTCAATAAATAAGTTAGTAATATAATTTTTTTCAAGATGGAGGTTGAAACTGCAGCTGTGGGTAATTTAGATAGGAAAATTTGAATAGTAAGGTTTTGTTCCACTTCCTCATTTGTTACAAGAACATTGAAATAATTCCAAAGATTAGAGCGCTTTTTCATTTGATCACTTCGTGTCGGTCGATACGTGCGTCGTCATAGAGCTCGTCTTGCACACTGGACAAACGGTAGTGTGGCCATAAACGCATTAATTACTGCGGTATTCTTCTTTGATGTGCGAAAAAAGACCGCTACCGGAGCTATTGTCTACCGCCATTTGCCATATTGACATTGTAAAATTATGGCGTTATTGAAGTTATGGCAATAATAATTGGCATATTACGGTAGTGTGGTCGTAACATAAGGGAATGAAGTTTGTAAACCGACATTCACGAGGGCTAAGCCGATGGCAGAAGCAAGTTTACACAAATATTATAAAAAGGGAAAATTTGTATTTTTTTGTGTATGTTTGTAATAAATAAACTCAAAAACTTCTGTGCCGATTTCAAAAATTCTTTCATCATTAGAAAGCTACATTCACCCTGAGTAACATAGGCTATATTTATTGCTCGTGTGAAGCCAGGACGGGCCGCTAGTATATAAATATAGAGGTTAAGTTTGTTTTTTTCCTTGTAGGAGGTAATCTCTGAAATCACTGTTCCGATTGCCAAATTTTTTTCAACAATAGAAAGCTGCTTTATTCCTGAGTGACATAAGCAATATATTATATATGCGGACGAAGCCGCGGGCAAAACCTAGTCTTCAATAAAGATCATCAAAATACGAAATAATTCAATGTTAATTTAACTTTTCAAATACAAGGTAAGTTTGACAGCAGTGTGACGGATTTTCACGCCGTTTTGATATGAAATAAGTTGCAAGATAAAGTTCAACGCTTTAAAGCTTGCGGCAAACATCTTAAAGTAGGATTATACTGGATAATACAAAGTTAACTTTATCAAATTACTTCTGATAAAATCATCCAATCATTTTGAACACTTGTACTGCTTTCAGGTGGTAACTTTCTGTTTGAAATTCCGTAAATATAGGTTACTGGCTTTTGCTCGCGGCTTCGCCCGCGTTCATACAATATATATAGTCTATGTATGTATGTATGTATATATAGTCTATGACATATAGTCTATGTCACTCAGAAAAAAAAAATTAGCAGTCGGACCAGTACTTCTAGAGATTACCTCCTACAAACATAAAAAAAACATTACCTCTTTATAATATTAAGTGTAGATTAAAAAAATATTTTTATTGTATTAACACTTTAACAGCGACACATCAATCTAAAATCCAATGTATTTATCTAATTGTGATATGTATGCTATTATTATCTAACATAGCGTTAAAAAAATGTTTATCGACCTTAATGTTATTAAGTTTACAAATTAATTAATGATCATTTTTATATTATTTCCATTCCTCGTTTGAAAACTAACATTATGACGGTGAGGGGCTTATTAGACCCCGTAACGTTTAAGAAACTAAAAGTTGTTTTGGCTGAGTACGGTACGAGGTCAAAGTGACATGATAAAGTAGGTAGGTACACCACTGCATTCTGTTTTAAGTATAATTGTTAGTATGAGCAGTGGTGGCCAGGTGATAACGGCCCCGACTTATGAGTTGTAGGTCGTGAGTTCGAACCTGAAAGGTGAAGATGGTAAAAATTCTGAAAAAACTGAAACTGAAAAGAGTAGAAGACCGTTTTACTAATGAATATGAATCTCAATCCTCAAGATGTACCAAGTTGAAATAAAGAACCTGACAAGATTGTATACAGGAAAATGCACATTTGTAAATATGCACCTGTATAAACTTTTCTAATTCGAGCAACGTAAATGAAGTATACACTAATCCTTTTCATAATCTGTGTCAGTAAACATCACACCGATGACATATACCTGACGTTCTATTATTAAAACGCGTACCCGGTACGGATGTAGGCTGCACGGCTATTAGGCAGGCTTCACAGTTTATAGCGATAGCTCGAGAGATAGGCTATGATAATGAGTGATACTCTGAATTATTACGAATTTACGGGTGCTTTAAAATACGTTTTGCGAGGAAACAATGTTGTGTACAAGAACCCTATAAATAGGCTTCATTTTTAATTCCATTATTGTGGTTGTTACATTATTTTACACGTATGTGCTCAATAGGTAGCCTTCTAAGTGCAAAAACTATATTAAAACTTATTTATAAGTTCATAAATAGGTAATTAGCATAGCATAGCATAATCAGCCTTTTAATGTTCTCTCTGCTGGAACTCAGGCCTCCTCCCTGGGAGAGGGAATGGGCCGTAATCCACCACGCGGGTCCTGCGCGGGACGGTGGATGTCACATGGCTTCGAATTTTTGGTTCTAGGACATGCCGGTTTCCTCATGATGTTTTCTTTCACCGTTTTGAGAGCAGTGGTGATAAATATAATTACACAAAGTAATACGCCTAGCTCGATTTGAACCCGTGTAGGTACTACAACTCGTAAGTCGGGGCCGAGTGGTATCGGCCACCACTGGTCTCGGCTCTGTTTAGGTATGTGATTGTGCGAAGCGTGTGACCAATCCATCCCCTTCGTGGCATTACTCCAACAACTCTACTTTTAAGATGGTCTCGGACCAGTAAATTCCGAGGATGCAACTGACGTTGGATCCGAAGAGTTTTGAGTTTAACCGTTCGGGTCAACTTTCGTGATGTCGCTATTATCTAACAAAAAATGCTAATAAAGGCCTTTTTTTCTCTATTATTACTTCATGATTGAACTAAAATTAAAAATTTCATCAACCTAAATTACTTTAGGTGGCCTATTATAGACTATAAAAACCATAATTCATTCATATACTCGTATAAATAAACTCATTTATTTTGCATTTTCAATAGAAAATGCCGTGCACGTTTATTTTTAGTCCTAAATGGAAATATTACAAGTATGTGCTCAATAGCCTTTGAAGTGCGAAGCTATATTTAAACCTTATATAAAAATGGTAGTTGATAAATAGGTAATTAATTAGTCTTACGTGCGTATAAAACAAAAAACGCCAATAAAAGACAATTTCTCTGCTACTTATGAATGAACCAAAAAAAGTATCATTAATGTATTTTATTAGCGAGTATATTAAGGTTAGCATTAAAAAACCATCATTTATTCATTAAAAATACACTCATTGATTTCGCGTTATTAATAGAAAATGCTGCGCACGTGTATATTTCTAGAGCGATCGCGAGGCATCGCGCTTACTCTATTGTAGGGACAGCGCTTGCCGTGCCAACCACAGCCAAAGGTGTGGGGTACACAGGGATTATACAGCATAATTTTTTCCAAATAACTTGATAAATGCAAGGTATATCATATTATTATAGAGTCTGTCTAATAAGTTAAACGACTAGGGTAATTATTAGGATTTAATGAAATCTGATGTAGTCAACACGGGTTCAATAATCAAGGTTGATTAAGAGATAGAGATCATTGTTTATTAATAGAAGAACCTTATAAAAAGTATCGAATTTAAGAATTTTTTAAATGATTCAAGTGAGTAGACTTATTCGACAGACTATAGCACAATGTATTAATTTTTTTGGAACGAAGTTCCTTATCGCGCGTTATGAAAGGGGGCTAGACGGAAAAAATTCTCACGAAAAGTTGTAACGACACTTTCACTGTCAAAATGTAAATTCAAGATGGCGGCTGCAAGAAATTATCAACTTTTTCGTCATGGGTGTTGTTTTCATGGTTTTCGAGGGTGTTGAAACCGATAGTACTGTCAAAATGTAAATCCAAGATGGCGGCTGCAAGAAATTATCAACTTTTTTATCAAGCTATTTGGTTCAAAGAACAAAAATCACCTTTACCGTACATTTTTAGGGTTCTGTAGCAAAAATCGGTGAAAACGAACCTTTATAGGATCATTTTGTTTTTCGTCGATTCCTTTTTCTCTGGAACGCGTGGAGTCATACCTCCTAGCTGAAGAATTAATATCAAATACCCGGGTCTGCTACGCCAAGTAGCAGTGAAAAAATCTAATATCTAAGCCAACGCAATCTGAAGATAATGACGTTTTTGCTCCTTTTATAAGACATATTTTGACATTTTGACACTCACTAGGAAATGAAAATGAAAACCAATATAAACTATAGTTGTCTGTTGACCTAGAATTCCGAAATTTTTCATGAGGTATGTTTTTTTTTTTGGTTTGGTATTTGGTCACTTGGTACGTGAAACTGTCTAGCGGCTAAACATATATAACAAGAAGTTGTCACAATAAACCCGCGACGTTGATTGTGATCACTACTTGTTATTCAGAAAGGTCATCTCAATTGGCAGCTACTTAGACAAATTAGATACTAGAGTCCACTTGCACCACAAATTACTAAATACAATCCTATCAAAGTTATTATACCTCTAACTTAATATCACAGTGATCTTTATTCCTATAGTTATAAGGTTGCTGCCAGAGGTACAATAACTGGAAACGAATTGCAGTGTTAATCGTTTATAACACCATCTCAGTCAACTTCAATCATATGATAGAAATAGAACGAATTGTCTTTATGACCCATTAGTTACGATGTTTTTGCATCAGAGATTTGTGAGGTAGTTAGGCAGATTATCCATTAACTTCAAAAAAAAGGTAACAGAGCAAAAGTTTCACTAAAAACTCAAAATCATTAAGCTTTTATCGTGCGATTGCGAGCGTCCTCACAGCGGAGCGGGCGCGTAACGAATACGTTACAGGCCCGCACCGAACACGCCGCGCATGCGCAGTGAATTTGTAGCGGACGCGCAACGAGATCCCGCAAAGACATGCGGGTCTCCAGTGTCTTCGAAGTAACAAAGCCAACAGCAGTGTCTCCGCGTCGGAATCAATTTTGTTACTGACTGTATTGCACGTCGTTAATTTGTTACAATCACGCGTTGAAAACGTTGCGAATTTGTTACGCGAGCGCGACGTCTTCGCGGTGCAGCCGCGGCGTGTTCACGACGTATTCGCTGCGCGCCCGCCCCGTCCCGCAGCCGCTCGCAAAGCGCTAGTGTGTTAAAGCCCTTATCTTAATTAATTTTTTTTTTGATGTTTTAATATTTATAGTGTAGTGATGGCCATGTGGATAAGGCTCTCGTTTCACATGCCTGAGGTTGTCGGACACTAGTTTTCAACCCTGACCCTTATTATTGAGAAGGACCCTTATTGAGAATGTACGAATAGATATCAGCTTATTTATTTGTTTATTAATGTTAGATTCGGTTAGGCTCGTTGGCCTGATGGCTGTCAGGCCTAAACTTATGTAGGTATGCACGTAACTAACTATCTGTTAAAATAAGATTGTTCACATAGATATGGTGGACTGGCCTGTTAGTCTACTGGACAGTGGCTCTGGCTGCTATGCCGGAGGTCGTGGGTTCGATTCCCACTTAGGACAAAAGGTTTGTGTGTTGAGCAAGATCATTTGTTCTGTGTCTGGTTATAATTTTTCTATGTATGTATTTAGAAATGTGTAAGTATATTTATCAGTTGCCTAGTACTCGTAACACAAGCTTTTAGCTTTGGAAAGACAGCGTCGTGTGATAGTTGTGGAATATTATATTATTCTTATATTATATTTCTTGAAGATTTAAAGTTCATTCTGCACTCATAGTATCACAAGCCTAACCCGTTCGTGCTATCCCCGTTATTATTCAGACCGCAAGCCCATTGCTCACTTAGCAACCCCTAGCCATTTTACACGGTAAAGAAATAGCCGTAACACAAAGAAAATGCACTGAAAAAATTGCATTTCAACGTTAAAAATAGCTAAAGTTTGACGAAACTATTGCAGGAAAAACTAGATTTTGCAGTTTAAAATGTACTGCAGTACTATGAAGTTTTGTTCGAAACTGTTAATTTTTAAGGCACTAATGGTTGGCTGAAATGTAAAATTTGCAATGTTTTCTTTTTAGATATGGTTAACGTAATGCTAAATTGAAATTGGTTTTGTGTATCATCAAATGTCTAGCGGATGGAGGACTAAAGTTTACATAGTTAGTTAACTGTGTAGGTATTTAAAATAAGAAAAAAAATTAAGTACTAGCTTTTGTCACTCAGGAATAAAGCAGCTTTCTATCGGTGAAAAAATGTTATCAATCGTACCAGTACTTCCAGAGATTACTTCATCATCATCTTCCTGCCCTAGTCCCGTTTTATTTGGGGTCGGCGCAACACGTTTTTTTCTTCCGTTCTGTCCTGTCACTGGTCAAGCTATCACTAACTCCCTTTTCTTTCCAGAGATTACTTCCTACAAACAAAAAAAAACAAAGTTTAGCTCTTTATAATATTATAGTATAGATTAACTAGGAAAAAAAATTAAATGTAAAATAAGAAAAAAAATATTAAGTATGTATAAAATAAGAAATAAGTTGTTTATTCATTGGTTATTCAATGAATCATCATCTGATAATTTATTTATGTAAATCATCAGATGTACACAGGTGCCATGGGAATGATTTAAAAGAGTTACCGTGGTACTTGAAACCAGAGGCAAGTGAAGAACACTAAATAAGATTTAATCAGTAAAAGTTTGACACGTCCTCTCACTCCAATCAGAAAGGGCGAAACTATTTGATGACTTGTCACCCAAAAATAGTAACAGTTTTAGTAGGTATAAGTTAGCATATAGTAGGACCTTCAGGTCACAGGTTCAGAAGTATAGGTCTGTCTAAAACGTCGCTTATCAGTCAGTTGGTAGTCACATGACCCACCTATCGGCAAGTCCTAGAACCAAAATACGGAGCCATATGGTATCCAACCAACACTCACTGGACACGCATGTTGTATTATATTCCAAAGTGGGAACATTATAAGACTGATTATGACCTACTTACAAAGCCATTAATTTTTTTTACATCACTAATAAAGATAAACAAACAATAACAATTATTTTTGGTACAAAGTAACCACGAAACAAAATTATTACTACGCAAAGTCGTTTTGTAAATTAAAGTAATGTCTAAAAAAATTAAGAAGGAGACCACCCCAAAACAGCAATGTTGATAATAGCCAAACAAATATTTTTGAAACGACAGTGACAAAGACGGCAATACTGAAAAAGAAATTGGTGTGACAGAGATAGAAGAACTTAGCTACAATATGGGTGGTCGAACATTTTTTTTATATTGGTAACTAAGTTTTAAAAGACGGTTTAAAGTTTCTATCAATTTGAAAGTGGATGTATAGTTTTATTTAGAACTATTGCCTGTGAATGTCGATTATAGTGGACGCGAAGTCGATGTCGAAGCCAGATAAAAAATGTTCATTTGCACCTCACATACACAGCTTATTAAAACTAAATAATAGCAACAATATCTAATAAAAACACAAGAACAACCAAAAGCAATTGATCAAAAATCTGTGTGAGGCCAACAGATGGCACTTGCCAGGCATAGAGCAACTATGGGTATAACCTTCCATCTTCCATCTTAGGTGGGTCTTCCATCTTAGGTGGGTCTTCCATCTTAGGTGAGTCTTCCATCTTAGGTGGGTCTTCCATCTTAGGTGGGTCTTCCATCTTAGGTGGGTCTTCCATCTTAGGTGGGTCTTCCATCTTAGGTGAGTCTTCCATCTTAGGTGGGTCTTCCATCTTAGTCAGTAAAAGTTAGACACACTTTCTTGCTTCATCCGGAGAGGAAGAACTTATTTGATGATTTTTCACCTAAAAAAAGCATACTTTAGCTGTTTGCCTCCGCTATTTATCAGAAATAGCATCCCCTACGATTTAGCTGACATCTCTTTGAGGCGCGCGTGGAACACTTCGTGCCTACTCGGGTTTGTTCGGACGGTTACCAGACGGCCGGACGGTGAGCTACTCATTTGTCGCCATCCGCAACTCCATGCCTCCGTTGTTAGTCCAGGGAACGTACGTCTTCAGTCCTCACGTCCCAGCTCCTAGGACTCCATGCCTCCGTTGGCTAGAAAACGGGGTTGGAGTCCTAGGAGCTGGGACGTGAGGACTGAAGACGTACGTTCCCTGGACTGAGGCGTGCGACCGCCTCTTACGGTAGCATTACTGTTTCATAGAAGGAAGCGGCCGCCTGCCGTTCTACCTCGAGCTGCCTAATCATAATGATCACGTATTAACTACTCGTATTTATTTTTAGCAAGACATAATGTTAAGTTTTCTTTTTATGTAGAATCCATTTCAAACCTGTTCTCTAAAAAAAACCTTGAAAAAATAGACGAATGCTCTAAATTCTGAAAACAAAAGCATCATAGACATAATTATGTAAATGGCTGCAGAGAGCTACCTAAACGATGGTAAATAAACATCCAATTATTCTGCTTTAAAATACCTTTTGAAACACGACAAAACAATAAATGTAAATTGTTCGATAAATTGTTTTATTTCAGCTTATGGAATAAACTGTCGATAGACCGACTATTTGATGAGTTCCTTTAGTATTTAGTTTGGTAAGGCAACTTTAGGAATCAGTAATAGCATATGAGCACAAGCAAAATCGGCTTTTTAATGTTCCCACTGCTGGGACTCAGGCCTCCACTCTCTAGGAGAGGGAATGGGCCGTAATCCATCATGCGGGCCCAGTGCGGGTTGGTGAATGTCACGTCTTCGAATTTCTGGTTCTAGGATATGCAGAAATCAATAATGTTCGCGATTTTTATAATTCGTTGTACCTTTTTTGTATTTGCAATATCTAAAATGTATATTCAGAACTAGCAACAAAAAATAAATTGAAAAAAATATCTGAAAACATGACTGCGTGACGAACGTATGAATTTAGATAAAAATTGAGAAGAAAGAAAAACAGTTCAGTCCAGCAGCGTACAGACCAATTTAATTACATTAATTTAAAATATATTTATTTTTAATAAAATTGAAGTGTTTGTTTGTAATATCAAAAAAAAAATGAATACAAATGAGTACAATATAAATAAAATGTGAATTTTGTCATTTTTGGTTATCTGTCAATTTGTTCCGGGTAATATTCAAAATGGCTAGACCGATTTTAATGAGGCATTAACTGAAGAATAGCAAAACCAGTCACTTAGGTTTTTTTTAATTTTCCTGCGGGAGCTGCGGGATAAGTCTTCGAAACGGTTAAACAAAATTTGACGGAACTTTCAATTTGGGATGTAGTGTTACAACGAGTACCTTAATTCACTTTTTACCTATGATGAGATGTAAAATCGTGACATTTCAATTCAAAGAGAGAGTGTATACATCTTCAAAACGGTTGGACTGATTTTGATGTTTTGGCCACTTTTCATTTTTCCGCGGAAACGGGGTTCCAAAATACGGGTTAAGTCTTCGAAACGGTTGAACTTTGACAGGACTTTCATGGGGATATAGTATGTTTTAATGAGTAACTTAATTAACTTTTTACGAGTATATTTCCGCAGGATGGGACTTAATTCTCGAGAGTGGGGCATCTTAATTCTCACTTTAATTCCCGGGGATATGGAATATCTCCGTAATGGATAGACCGAATTTGAAGGACTTTCACTGGCAGGTCGCTGATGTTACAAGGATTTACATACTTAGGTTTCTTATAATTTTCCTGCGGGAATGGGCTTTCAAAATACGGAATGCCTTTGCAAAAGCAAACGCATTCCGTAAAATTAATTCCGGTAAAACAAAATTTAACTGGACTTTTATTGGCAAATAGCTAATATTATAATGAGTACCTTAACTACTTTTATATTCTCGCAGTGATCGGGACTTAATTCCGTTGGGGGACATCCTGATTCATCACGAGCATTACTGCTTCGCAGAAAGATGCGATCGTCATCCATTCCCCCTCGCTCCAGCCCAGGGTCTAGACCAGGGAATGAATAAGTTTTTTTTACATGATTGCGCCAAGAAAGGGGAGTAACGAAGTCGCGAGTTACAGCTAGTAGATAATACATATGTATTTTCAATTGCATTTTCTTGAATTAATATGGTCATGATATACCTTTTTGGAATCCTCATGATGAGCCGTTTAATTTGATACCCATATTGTAGTATCCACATGTATAAGCGTCTCACTATTGTTTTTTTACGTGACACTTGATTTATTAAGACAAATCTAATGATATCCTTATTATGTAAATATCAAAACGGTGACGGAAATCATCGTGAGAAAACCGGAATGTCCTATAGCCAAAAATTCGATGACATGTGACGTTCCGCACTGGGCCCATTACGGCCCATTCCCTCTCCTAGAGAGGAGGCCTGAGTCCCAGCAGTGGGAACATTAAAAAGGCTGATGATGATGATGATGATCTACTGCCAGCGGCTTCGCCCGCTTTATAGTAGAAAAATATCTCAAGGAAACAGACTCTCAAAATAAAAAGTATCCTATGTGCTATTGCAGGAAGTAATGCATCCGTGTACTAAGATTCAACGAATTCCATTTACTAGTTTTTGCGTGAAAAAGCAACAAACATCCTTATGTACATACAAAGTTTCGAGTTTATAATATGTAGAATTAATTTCTACTGGCATTGATAGATGATTATTGTAATTGTGTGATATCAAAACTAAAGTATACAGAGTGAGGACCGTCTTTCGATTTATTTGCGTCACCTTTACCGCTACAAAACCCAATTAAGTTTTTCAAGCAATCAAGTGGCGACCACGTACCGGTAGACACAGCCCTGGAAGGTCTCCCAGCCCTGGACCGATGACCTGGTTTTTTTTTGCCCTATAGGCTTCAACCTGGGCTCCTGCTGTTGCTGACAACTTTTTTTTTTTATTTTTTTTTTTTATTGTTGATAGGTTCGCGCTTGACCGCTATCTCACCTGATGGAAAGCGACGATGCGGTCGACGATGGAACGCGCTTACCTAAAAGAAACCTATTCACTCTCGACTTAAAGATTCCCGGGTTGTAGCTATCAGGAAACTCCTTGAGGCGCGTGGGAACAGTGCGCGCCGTCGAGGACTTGAGCTCAGTCCGGACAGTTACCGGACGGTCGAACAGCGAGCTAACCATTGCTCGCCGTCCGCACACCCGCGCCTACGGTATCGGGATCGGAATCCCGGCGGCGGCTGGGGCGTTGTGAGCGCCGTTGCCTGACGCGGTCGGCCTCCTCCTTTTCTAGCATTACTGCTTCGCAGAAGGAGCCGACCGCCTGCCACTCCTCCTCGCTCCGGACCATGGCCTGTACCAAGGTCCGAACCGATGACCTTGTGAGAATCGCAGGAATCCAATGGGTACGAGACGCACAGAACCGTTCATTGTGGCGACACTTGGTGGAAGCCTATGTCCAATAATGGACGTCTATCGGCTGAAGTGATGATGATGGTGATGTTTGTTCTCGACTCGCTTATGTAGAACACGGCGTTACTTGCGTTGATGATACGCATTAGTGCATAACTTGCCGTCTTCTCTGTCTTGAACAACTGAAGTAAATATGAATTAATGACAATGCTAAAACAATAAATTATACACCGCGCGACAATTATGAATAGTTATGAAGACGGATCGATACTCAGTAGATACCTGTTACGACTTGGCACTATTGTGTTTTTTACCCCATAAACAAAATGAGAACTCTTATAATAAAAGAATAATACGCCGTATTTCAAAGCGCTGTAATGAAGATTATTTAGCATTTTTTCAATACCTTTTGTAGGTTTTTTATCACAAAAACGCAACTCCCAAAACAAATTATAAAAAACGAATTGTAGGTAATTGAACTTGAAGCAGAATTTTGTTTGCTCTATGGACTTAAAGGCAGTCAGATTTTATGTTAACCATAAACATAAAAGATATGCGACATAAGAGCTTCACATGACACATAGGTAGTGAATTCAAGCAGTCTAGACTGCTCACGCTAGCATGGGCCTAGAACATAAAAAGTGGCGTAAACAAGAAGTGGGACACCTTGTATAGGAATTATGAGCGTTTGCATGCTATAAGGGTTGGTTCATAATGGGGTTTAACGTTTGTTGGCACATATACCTATAGTGATTTCGAAGTGAGGTTGAATTTCATGTTTTTTTCGTTTGAATTCAAGCCAAGTATTTCCTTTCTTACGGTTTTTTTAAATTTAATATTTGAATTTAATAGTCATAGTAATTTATTGGTAAGGGATTTATTTTCAAATTACATTACAGTTAACAAATGATTACATTACAATGTCAAATAATATAAAATATCAAATAAATAAAACAAAAATACAAGAAAACAAATAAATAGAAGTCAAAACACAAATTAAAATGAAAATAAATCATAAAAGTCACAATAAATTGTCGTTGTTGATAGTATGTTTATTAGTGTTAGTGTTTTAGGTGCACTTGTCGAAGAAAGTCACTGGTAAAAGCCAGTCTTACATTTCTGTAGTACAGTCAGCAAAAATTGTTTATTTATTTATGTAATCTTCATGCAACATAAAGTACATAGGCGGACTTAATGCCTTAGGCATTCTCTACCAGTCAACCTAGGGTGGTGAAGAGACAATAATTATGGCAGAAGCACAAAAAAAAAATTGGTATTATAAAAAGAGTAAAAAGTATACATATAGTTAAAATACACATTATTATTATTATTTAGAAGATAAGGGGCTATGCATCACCCATAGTGTAGGGGATGTAGTCACTGCGACCTAAAAGATCTATTGTGACTCGCCACCTTGTTAGAGTAACTCTTTTAGCCCGGAGGCTTCCAAGAAATTTAGAATACTCCTAGCTTTTAGAGTTTTAATCTCCTCCGGGCGAATAATGTGTCGGCCCAGATGGACACTGCGTTTGTGGACAAGGGGCCCGCATTCACACAAGAGGTGCTTAGGCGTCTCCCTCTCCTGATTGCAGTACCGGCAAACATCAGTGTCACTCAGTTTCATGTGAAATTGGTGCCTGTTTAGTTTGCAGTGGCCGGTTAAGGCGCGGGCTATCGCACAGATGTTCGTCCTGCTAAGCTCAAGAAGCTCGGCAGTTCGTTTTTGTGAGTAGCCTTCTATGAGAGATTTGGCGTGTAGCAGACCTGGTTGTACCAACCAGTTCTTTTTTGAATCGCCAAATAAGTTGCCCTTAAGGGTCTGCATGGCCTGGTTCTTTGAGATACCACAGAAGGGTTCTGGACCTATCTGATGACCTTGAGCCCCAGCCCGTGCAAGTTCATCGGCTTTTTCGTTGCCGTTGATTCCAGAATGACCTGGTACCCATCTCAGAATAACTTTATTCCTTTGCCCCAGGTCATTCAGTTTGTTAACGCAGTCTTTTACCAGTTTCGAATTTAAAGTATTCGAGTTCAAGGCGTTAAGAGCTGCCTGGCTATCTGAGTAAATCAGAATTAATTGATTTATGTAGTTTCGTTGACGGTTGGCCTCCACACATTCTATAATGGCGTATACCTCCGCTTGGAATATGGTAGCATGTTTACCCAGATTCAAGCTTTTGCTGAATTTCGGGCTAATGCCAAATATTCCACATCCTACATTCTCACCCATTTTGGACCCGTCTGTAAACCAGATCAGGCTTCCAGCCTTGCAAGTGATGAGGTTGTTTGACCAATCCTCTCTGCTCGGCAGTTCCACTGTGTAATTCCTTGTGAAATTACACTGTGGAAGCATGACGTCTGTTGTCATAGCTAGTTGATCGTGTTCAAGTACTGATTCGTGTAGCGATCTCAGTGCTTGAGAGCGCCAGTTTGCTTTGCCAGTGCTGTTTGTTCTGTACATGCTTGCCTTCGCCTCCTTCGCAATGAATAGATGAAGTGGCGGTAGGTTAAGCAGGGCATTTAGAGCAGCTCCTGGGGTTGTGGACATGGCCCCTGTTGATATGAGGCATGCAAGTCTCTGCAAACCATTAAGTTTGTTAATGACTGTCACTTGAGTTGTTTTCCTCCACCATACTACGCAGGCATACGTTATTATCGGCCTGACTATGGCGGTGTACAACCACAGGGCGATTTTAGGGTTTAAGCCCCATTTCTTCCCTGCTAAGCGACAGCATATTCCTAAAGCTATTTTAGCCTTTTGGATCACATTGTTAATGTGAGTGTTCCAGGTCAGTCTCTGGTCGATAGTTACGCCCAGGTACTTGACTTCGCTGGAGAATGGTATGAGAGTCCCCTTTACAGTGGGCGTTACAAGTTTGTCCAACTTACGCTTCCTAGTAAAGGGGACTATTGTTGTTTTACTCGGGTTAACCGATAAATTGTTTTCTGTGCACCATGTGTTAATAATGTTCAGAGATCTCTGTAGTATAGATGATACCGTGCTGTGACAGGGGCCGACAACACAAGCCACCACATCGTCAGCATAGCTATGTACATCTAAGTCTCTTGTAGAGGCTTCAACCAGCAATTGGTCAACAACGAGTAGCCATAGAAGTGGCGATAAAACGCCTCCTTGCGGGCACCCTTTAGTTGTTTTGAAGCTCTTTGTAGTTCCGTGTAAGGTAACACTGATAGTTCTGTTGAGGAGCATGAATTCGATCCAACGAGTAGTTGTTTCGTCAATCCCTTTCGCCTTCATTCCCTTGGAAAGGGCGTCTATGGTGACGTTGTCGAAAGCTCCTTCAATATCAAGGAAAGCACATAGGGCTATCTGTTTATCTTCCAAAGCCCTTTCGATCCTGTCTGTTAGTTCTAACAGAGCAGTTTCTGTAGATTTTCCTTTTTGGTAAGCGTGTTGCTTCGGATGCAGAGGGTTATCCCTTAATGGTCCATCCCTGATGCATTCGTCAATAACCTTTTCCATACTCTTGAGTAGGAAGGAGGTAAGGCTTATTGGTCTGAAGGACTTTGGTTGAGAGTAGTCCTTCTTACCGGCCTTTGGGATAAAACAGACTTTAACCATAGTCCATTTCTCTGGTATATATCCCCAGGCAAAGCTTGCTCTGAAGATTTTGATTAAAATAGGGATGAGAATAGTCTTCCCTTGCTGCAGAAGAGCTGGGAAGACATCGTCATCCCCTGCAGATTTAATTGGCTTGAATGAGTCTATAGCCCATTCTACCTTGTTCGGTCTAAAATACCTCGCCGCTCTTCTCCAGTCTTCATTTGAAGGCCTGGTGAGGCGGATATGAGGAGTATTTTGTACGATGTTATCTGGTGCCATCACCGAGCCAGGGAAGTGTGTAGACGCCAGAAGTTTCAGGGTTTCTTCCGCTGATGCAGTGAAGGCACCGTCTGGTTTCTTTAAGAATCCCAGTTGATTTGTAGGCGATTTGGATAAGACTTTGTGGATTCTGGCTCCTTGAGGGACTTTAGTAATCTCCTCGCAGAACTTCCTCCATGACAGTCTTTTCGCCTTTCGGATTTCTTTATTATAGGTAGTTAAAGCTTTCCGATACCGATCCCAGTCGTCAGTCGATTTAGCCTTATTAAACAACCTACGTGATTCTTCCCTTAAAACATCGAGCTTTTTGTTCCACCACGTCACTTTTCTATCCCTCACAGTTCTTAGAGGGCAGCTCTCTTCGTAAGAGGCTGTAATGGCTTCCGTAACTTGAGCAACAGCATAATCCAATGTTTCAGGGGAGCGTATGGTTTTAGGGAAGTCTTGGAGTCTATCCTGGAGCTTTATTCTGTACAAGTCCCAGTCCGTGGCTTTTGCATCCCTAAAAGTGATGGTTTCGCAAATGTTGGATGTATTCAGTGCGAATTTAATTAGTCGATGATCAGACATAGATGGTTCATCACTGACATGCCAATTGGTTATCAGCCTGGCAGTGTGAATAGTAGCGAGAGTTACATCAAGAACTTCCTTCCTCGATCTAGTTACAAAGGTCGGTTTACATCCCTCATTAACTATTTGGAGGCGGTTAGTTAGTACAAAATCATGAAGCAACTCACCTCTGTCGTTGATGTCGGTGCTGCCCCAGTTGGTATGGTGGGCGTTGGCGTCACACCCAATGAGAAGCTCGGCATTGTTGGCATAGGCGTACTCGACTACCTTTGCAAGCTCCTCGGATGGGTCGGTATTCGTCCTGTCCAGGTATGCCGAGCACACGATGAGGCGTCCATTTCCGCTCTTGACATTAACATAAGCTGCAATCAGGTCATCGCTGCACAGGCCTGGTATGCATAAGAAATCAATATTATTATTGAAAAGTATACACGCTCTTGGTTTGACTCCTCCGATATGGTGTACGACCTTACCTGCAGAGCCCAGTCCAGACACCGTGTTAGTATTAGCCAGCCACGGTTCCTGAATAAGAGCAATGTGAAGGTTCTTCTGTGTGAAGTGTTTTTCCAGAACAGCCGTGGCTGCTCTGGCATGGTGCAGGTTGATCTGCACCACTTGTGTGTTTGTGTGTGTCTGTGTTATGGTGTGTTTGTGTTGTGTTAGTGTTGTGTGTTTGTGTCGGTGGGTGGGTTAAGTGGCGTTATTCGACCCGCTTGGCTTCGGGGCTGTAGGGCAGCCCCGAGGTTTGGCCGGTCGGCTCTCCACTCCCGATCGATTGGGACGTGTAGCCCTTTTCGTCGGTGGTGCTCCGAGGGGGCGGTTCCTGACGCCCTGGCCTCCAGGTTTCGGCTTGGCGTTTTGCCGCTTTGCCGTTTTACCAGAGACCTGGACGCTCGGCCCCGCCCTAGGAGCGTGTTGAGCAGGTGGCAGAATCCCTGCGCTAGATTGGCTAGTTCCTGCCACCTGCTCAGCCCTCGCCGGCGTATTATCGCCGCGAATGCGAATCCAGACTTTGCGAAAGCCTAGTTGCGGCCTGCAGTCTAGCTTGCGCAAGGCTTCTACAGAGGCATCATCGATAGAGAGGGCGGTCGTGATTCCGTCCCTTTCTTTCTTGACGCTCAGCACCTTCCACAAGCCAGTCTGCAGGTCGTTTTGTTTTTCCAGGAGATTGAGGGCATCTCTTGGAGTTTTCAGGACATCTTCTGTCTTGAAGTGGAGGATCCCAACCTTAGCTTTTGGCAAGTCCTTCTCGTTTATGAACGAGAGTTCCGCCTCTGGCCACGGCTTTAGTGTCCCCACTTTTTCTTCAAGCCATTTCAGGCTGTAGTCGTTTTTAATTACGACTTGCAGCCATCCCGGCTTGAAAGTGCAGCCCTCAATTCGAATTTTGAATTCGGGGGCTTTGGGCATAGGGGCGTTAAGAATCGCCCTCAATATGTCCTTGTAAAGGAGCCCCAATTGCGCGTCCGACATGGGCTCCTTGTTACGGATTCCCACCCGGATGTTAGTTAGGGCATCCTTAAAAGACATAGCGCTTGTCTCAGGCGGTGGTCCGACCTGAGTTGCGGACGGCTCATCAGGGATCATTGGAATTGACACATAACAAAATACACATACATACATTTAATATAATATATATTACATATATATTTATATAAAGTAAGGTTAGAAGTTTTAAGACGATTCTGCTATTGGTGTAGAAAATGATTCCGCAAATTCCGCTTAAATGCATAAGTACCGACTTTCGGCCGTTATCATCACAAAAAGTAGATAAACAAGAGACTCAGGATATGTTTACATTTTATCTGTCATAAAGACTGGCGAAACATCGAGATGTAAGATATCTTACCAATATCATGAACGCGAAAGTTTGTATGTATGGAATAGTATGGATGTTTGTTACTCTTTCACTCAAAAACTACCGATATTTCGATGAAACTTTGTACAAGGGTAGATCAAATCTTGGAATAGCACATAATAATATGATACTTTTTATCCCGGAAGCAAGTGTCCTTGGGATAATTTTAATGCGGGCGAGTTATTCATATATTTTGCACTTTCACTTTGTCTATTGGTCTACGTGGTAAGTAGATGTCAGTCCACGTAAGTTACAAATTGCAAGGAACTTTTTTTTTATTGTTGATATGTTCGCGCTTGACCGCTATCTCACCTGATGGAAAGCGACGATGCGGTTGACGATGGAACGTGCCTACCTAGAAGAAAACTATTGACTTTTGACTTAAAGATTCCCGGGTTGTAGCCATCAGGAATCACAGACTCCGGCATGGAATTCCATTGCTGTACGCACAATAGCATAGCATAGCATAGTCGGCCTTATAATGTTCCCACTGTTGGGACTCAGGCCTCCTCTTTAGGAGATGGAATGGGCCGGGCCCAGTGCGGGTTGGTGGATGTTACATATATTCAAATTTTTTGCCTGGCAGGGTTTGAACCCGCGACCTACAACGGACCGTTATCATTCGGCCACCACTGCTGTACACACAATGAATGTGAACTATTGGAAAAACTGGTAAACAAATCGTTTCTTGTATAACCTTGTTTGTGTACGAGCCTTAACAGTTTCAGGGGGTTATTATGATAGGTTGTTCGCGCCGTGTTTCGCGGTAGAAGGCGGCGCGACGTGGCGCACTGAAAACGTACCATCCTTGCGGAAAACCGGTAAAGTTTTATTTATTAACTAATAACTTACGAGCGAATACTTCACATGGAATATTTGCCACTCATTGCGCTTGTGCGATTTTCGTTTTTATTTAAATATAGTTTTTTTAAACAAAATGTTCGAGTTGCAACGGCGAGGTTCGTTTAAAACAGCTTAAAAAAATCGGTGTGTTTATTTTCTTAAATTTACAAGTGCGATAATCGTGGTTTCTCTTTCAAATATGGAATGCGATGTGCTTGTTTTATAATAGAGTATTATATTTTTTTTTTATTTTTTATTATTGCATTGTTTGTGCACGCGTTGATTGGATTCGTCAGTAATTATGGTGCTCCAAAATGACAGGATAATCGCTCGTCAATTTTGTTTTGCAGCGGTTGATTTAAATGGAAACATTGGTCATGGTTTTAATTTTTGTTGTTGAATATTTTAAATTGGTGAATATTATTTAAAATTATTGTTATTTTACTGTGTATGTTACATGTAGATTTATTTCCGCATGTAAATTAGTAGATATCACTACAGAATATTCTACTCCGGCTTTTTAAAGAATATTTCCTAGATATGTTGTTCTTTCTTTGTATACGGACCACGTACCTATACAAATCATGGTAGTCTTTTGCAATTCTATTCCCAAAAATATCTCCTTATTTTTTTAACTTTGTTCAGTTACAGTTTTTAGGTCGTATTTTGGTTATATTTACTAGATTTTTTCCCTAGTCAGTTTCCCATTACGTTATTAGAATTCGAGATAGTGTTCATTAAAACATTTACAAAACCGCTTGTTCCGTAATATAATTTGTCTCGTGTTGCCCAGTAACTAGGTTGTAGAAATCTGTTAGGGAGTCACTCCTTGCGAAACTTAGGGATTCAGCCGCATCTAGTCAAACTCAACCCTAAGCTAACTGGGGAAAAATGGCTGGGGAGGATGCTTATAACTCGTATGTTTAGTGGAAACCGTAGTTATAAGTTGATAATAGATTATAAGAGCAAGTAGATGTAGCAGAAATCTCTTTAACAAAAAATTTAAGTTCTTACTTGGTTAAAACCGAAATTATTTTCCTTCTTAAATAGTTCAATTTTCCTTGGAAAAATCACATGACACAAGCAGTTACACTAAGAGGGCTAAGAATCGAAATTGAGTACCAATAACATTATAAGTCCTAGTCAATAAGGCTTATTCACTAAATAAACAAAACGATAAAACAAAGTAAAATCAAAATTTTCATTTGAAAATCTTTTTTTACAAGCTATAATTTAGTTAAACCTGTCCCGATGTTTGTCTGTAATTAAATCTTGAAAATTTAATTTGATCCACTTCCCGGTTACCGATTGAGCTGAAATTTTGCATGTAAATCAGATGACAATGCAAAATTATTATGACATGGAGGTGATCTGATGATGGAACCGGAAGATGGCTATAGGAAGTTCGTAGTTAAACGACACAGCCCCTCGAGTTTGGGCTCGTATGATTCGTCTTGACGAGTATTAATATAGGTATACCGAGCTGTAAAAGCTTGTTATGAAAAAATGATTTTCATTAAAAGCTTGTTTTATGGATAGCCTCGCGTTTGACCGCTATTTTGCCCGATGATAAGCGATAATATGGCCGACGATGGGGCACGCTTGTCTAGAAGTAAATCAATTAATAATAATCTGTTAGTAATCTATTCACTCTTGATTTAAAGATTATCTTTCAGGAAACAAAGACTCCGGCAGGCTGGGTACATAATAATATGTATATCGGTGTTAGCAGTAGGTATTGTATGCTAGAGTATACCATTTAGTATCACCAAATTTATCCTATAGCATGCAAGTAACAGGTCATAAAAGACATACAAATAGAATTTCGAACATTAAAAACTGGTATATTAAAACTGAGCAAAAAAATACTCTGTAAATATTTACAGAGTATTTTTTGTTGTTTAAACAACATCCTGTACGATGTATAAAATACAAACTGTGCGCATTAAATACAAAAGAGAAATAAATATGGTGTAAAAACTTACACCATGTTATATTTTTCCCAAAAATACATATTTTAAAAGGCCACAAGTTAGACACCACCAACACTAAATACATGCAACACAGGTTACGGCAAGTCATGGCGGGCATTAGCCGCCAGCAAACAGCTGTGTGCAACTGCAAAACAGCCCCTCAGTCACCTGGATGGCCCGGTTACTTTTGCTGACTTATCAAGCTATATCTATGTGATTTTTTATGATACCTACAGTTATGAAATTTTGTACATAAATTCTTTACATAAATATACTAGACACGTGTTTCAGGTTTCACATATTATGCTAAAACTAACGTTATATAAACACTTAACTATAATTATACAAATACTAGCTTTTGCCCGGGCGGTTTCGCTCCCGCTCTTCTCAACTCCACCCTACTCTACCCTACTCTACCCTACTCTTTCCTACTCTACCCTAATCTACCCTAGAGTCTGACACTATCTCCCGCTCCGCCCAAGAGCGGGGGTTGTCATAAGATGATTTTTACGATCGAAAAAAGAACCCTACACTTCCTTACTCTACACTACTCTACAGTACTCTACACTACTCTACTCTACTATACCCTACTCTACCCTACCAAACTTCACATAAACCATCAACTAAATAGTGCGAACAAAGCCTAAACATTTTGTTGAGTTATAAAATTACAACGAAAAGTGGCATTGATTTTTATATACTCGTACATAGATACGCTAAATAAAAATAATACTAAAGTTGTCGTACTACATGAATCAACAACCAGTCCGCGTGTATCTGTAATATTAACTTTCCCTAAACTAATCTTCATGCATCCTTCTTTGCCCTCATAAAACGTTTAACACCCTATGACGTCACGAAACATTTGCCGATCAATTTGCGACTAATGTATTTCACATAGAAATCGATTTTAATGCCTCCAAGGTAAACATGCGTGTCGACCGGGCCCTTTGATGTCCACAAAAGAGACCGACAAAGGTTCCGAACATCTAGTCTATTGTTAGAATTAACTTTACTGCACTGAGAGGCAGTTAGTTTTATACAAAGTAATTTGTTAATAGTTTATGTAGTGTTTGCAGTTTCATAGCGATGTAGTTTGGACAAATATAACTATTGTTTGAGCTTTATGTTTAAATAGCCCTCTAATTAAGTAGGTATAACATAAGAGTACATTTTAGTTACGACTTAAAACCAGAGAACTTATATTAGATAAATATTCTCAAAATTTTGCACAGATTTATAAATCGTACTAGCACTATTTTCGGCGGCTTTGCTAGCGAGATATTTTTTGTAGTTTTGAAAAACTAATAATGACAGTCAGTGTAGTACAATAGAGCAGTGGTGGCCGAGTGGTAAGGGCCCCGACTTACGAGTTGTAGGTCACGGGTTCAAACCAAGCCAGGCGGATTACTTTGTGTTATTTATTTCATCACCACTGCTCTCAAAATGGTGAATGAATACATCGTTAGGATAACCAAAAATTCGAAGACATGTGACATTCACCAACCCGCATTGGGCCCGCGTGGTGGATTACGGCCCATCCTCTCTTCTAGAGAGGAGGCCTGTGTCCCAGCAGTGGGAACATTAAAAGGCTGATTATGCTTATACTATGTACAGTAACCTTTTGCGTTCCTAGCCCCGGTAGTTTCGGATGTGCGTTTCTCTTTATAAATACACTCATATTTTTAATTAGTACCTACAAAAAAATTGGGCTCTATCCGTACCCGTTACTGATCACATTTGTGTAGTCAAAAGTAAAAAAAAAAAACGAAATCCCGAAATTGTCCACGAAAATTAATTAATAAATTATTAATTAATAAATTATTAATTTTTTTTTTGTTTATTTTTTTTATTTATTTATTATTAATTGTTAATTTATTAATTTATTGATTTTCAATCATGAGAAATTTTCACAAATATTATTTGAATCAATCATTCATAACAATTGCTAATAGAAAATACTACGCACAATGTTCCCATTTTTATCGCCATTCATTTGTTCATAATCCCTGTACAATATTTCCTTAAATTGAGTGACATTTTGGGATATTAACAAACGCTCATAACTTTGCTGTTTATAAATATTAGGTAGTTATTGAGACTTTACTTAAATAATAACAAGCCCTTGAGTGCTATTCTTTAAGAAAACAGCCTTGAGCGCAGCTCTGGCCGCAGCGACGAGTCGAGAGACACATACATTGGTACATTGAATTAATAAACCAATGTAGAAGTTCATTAGGTTGTTAATCCAATGTACTACGCTCTCGACTCTTCGCTGGGGCCAGCGCTGCGCTCAAGGCTGTTTTCATAGAGATTAGCACCCCTTATCTAATAAGCTCATTAAGTATTTGTACTTATTAAAATTTAGTTGTGTAGGTATCCTTACATATAGATTGAGGCCAATGTTGTGCTACTCTTTAAACATAAAAAGTTTAAACGCTAAGGCAGGTTTCGTACAAGAAAATAATCTGTTGGACGCATGTACTCGAGTTGTTTCATGCATGTAACATTCATAGCAGTATGATGAAACAATCAAGTACTCACGGAACACATACGCGGACCATTTTACCAATGCGAACTGTACACAGCAATTTGAGTATGACGCAAAATGACCTTTTCAAGTCTTTAGGATACTTGGCTGGTGTTATAAAAATAATACAAGTGTCAATCTAAACTTTTGAATATTCAAATTTCACACTGGCTTGGAATATTCGTATGAGTTTTATGTTATTAAAAATACTGCGAATAAAAATTTGAATAACAAATCACTTTGTATGAACCAGATTAATAAAGATAATCAGGCTTATAAGGTTCCCATTGCTAGGACATAGGCCTTTTCTTTAGGAGATCCACAGTTCAGGCTCAGTGGAGTTTGGTAAACATAGGACGTACCTGTCGGTCCCCTCACGATGTTTTCTTTTGTCGTTTTAAGAGTAGTGGTGATGAAATAAATTACACAAATTATGCGTCACATATTAATATACGGCTACATATTCATATATTTAAGGCCCTTGTCCCTTGAACATCTGATCGGAATATAGCCCCGTTGACCTTTTTCTCTGTGAAATATATTGATTGATTTACATAAGCTACATAGTATATTTTGAAGAAAGGAGTTAATTCCTTAACTCCTCCAACATGCGAAAAACTATTATATGTTGTTAGTTATATTTTGACTGGCCTGTTGATCTAGTGGTTAGTAGCCCTAACTGCTATGCCGGAGATCGTGGGTTCGATTCCCACCCAGTACAAATGTTTGTGTGATGAGCACGATCATTTGCTCTGTGTCTGGGTGTAATTTATCTATAATATGTATGTATTTAGAAATATATAAGTAAGTTTATAAGTTGTCTAGTACTCATAACACAAGCTCTGCTAAGCTTGAGACTAGACGGCGTTGTGTGATAGTTGTTGAATATTATTATTATTATATTTTTTTGGCTAAAATAATACTCAGTTGTAGGTGGCGGGTTCAAACCCAGCCAGGCGTATTACTTTGTGTAATTTATTTCATCTCCACTGCTCTCAAAACGGTGAAGGAATACATCGTGAGGAAACCGGCATGCCCTAAAACCAAAAATTCGAAGACATGTGACATTTACCAACCCGCACTGGGCCGGCGTTGTTGGGTTACGGTCCATTCCCTCTCCTAGAGAGAAGGCCTGAGTCCCAGCAGTGGGAACATTAAAAGGCTGATTATGCTATTATGCTGGGCTAATATAATACTTATACGAAAAATTAATATATTGACAATGTTGTAAGTACATGAACCTATAATAAACTTTTTTTTTTCAAACCTAATGTCTAAGCCGTTACCGAGGGGTAGGCTTCAGAAAGTCACCATTTTATAGCACTGTTCGAGAGTTAGGATCTTTAGAAAATAAAAAGTGATTCGTTCATTCGCGAATAAACTAAAAATACACCCCTAACTCGACTGAAATGAATAAGCCCTTGACACCGCAATCACGAAAGGGTGATAGGGGTGTAGTCTGAAACTAACATGTCATCACTGCATATGTTCTGAAGTAGGTTCCGTGTTAGAGAGCCATGAATCACTCGCTTATCGTGAAATAGCATCTGTGATACGCGTATCGACGTATTGAGGGAAATGTTCACTTGGTATAATAGGTAAACCTGGCTATATGAAAAAGTAAGTTATCAATAGCGAAAACATTAGCCTATAACATCAGTAAAGAAATTACCAAAAACGTCATGATGGCTTAATGGTTAAGACACCCGCTTCTCCTATATATGAGGTTACGGGTTTGAAACCGGACAAGTACTTACCAATGTGAATTTTTCATTTCATTTATGTTCTATTCTTAGGTTGTCTAGGACTGACACACTCGGAAAGCAGGTAAAGTCGTGGGTTCCGGTTGTCATTCGTAGATATTTGACAGTTGTTACAGGTAGTAAGACTCCAGAAAGTCTGATCGTCAGTCCATTCAATGAGAGTCGTGTTGCCTAATAATTGGATTGTAGACGACTGATAGACAGTTGCTCCATGTAAAGCACGGGTATTCAGCCGCATCTGGTTTGACAGAAAACCAACCCCAAAACTCTTTGAAACAATCCCGAAACTGAATTTTAACATACGCTAAAAGAACATATATGTAGCTACTTTTAGATATAAAAACTATAAAGAAACCATGTTTAAATATTTGTGCTTCATATATACAAAATTAAGAAAAAATCTGTGCGCGAGTATAAAGTGTCCTATTTCCGTATATGCTGCGCTATCATTTCTTCTATATCCATCTACAGTGATTTACCTAAGCTAGGTCAGTCATAGCGTTATTGAAGTAAGTATATAACCAAAAGCCTGTCTCATAGCTCAAAAAGTTGTAAAAATAATGAGTTCACTGACCTGTTAGGCGCGGGCTCCACCGTAGGCGCGGGCTTGAGGACAGTGAACAATGGGTAGCTCGCTGTCCGACCGTCCGGTAACTGCCCAGACCAAGCCCAAGTCGTCGACGGCGCGCACTGTTCCCTCGCGCCTCAAGGAGTTGTCAGCAACAGCAGGGGCCCAGCTGGGTCGAAGCCTACTGGGGCCAGGGTTAGTTTCGAAAGACAACTCGAGCCCCGGTTTGAAGGCTTGAAGGAACGGGGTGGGTGTTTAGTCAGTAAGAGTCTGACACTATCTCCTGCTCCGCCCAAGAGCGAGGGTTGTCATTGATGATTTTCTTACCAAAAAAAAACCTGTTCTCAGCTATTTCAATTATGTACTATATTTTTATTTACACGAATATATACGATAAATTCCATGGCGTAAAAGTATCCGAAGATATACACATATTCTATTTGTTCGTTTTTCTGTGTTTTATTTTAGTTTAATTTATTGTTCTGATTAATTATTTTAATTAATTTACATTTTTAATGTAATGTTTTTTTAATTTTTCATTTGTAATTATGTTTTTTTTTCATATGCTATTATAGATCATATGGTTGGAAAGAAAGGTTATTATTATAATTAGACATCTCTTGATCTTTGGTCCCGTGGCCGCAAGCGTAAATCAATGAATTAGTATTTTCCATTACAAATGCCTAGTAGCAGTCAATTTATTCCGAACATGAGATTTAGCTTAATTTAGTTAATGTGAAATGATACCGGATTAAATGGACTGCTCACTGCACTAACGTTGCCATTCAGAAAGAGCTTCGCATCAAACAAAAACTTTCATCGTTTGTGCAACTGCGAATCTTCAAAATGTTTGTTTTTAATCCGTATTGAAAGCTCTTTAGAACGTTTAGTGGTACAGGGTAGAGTTGAGGGCCACGTTCTCGCGGTCGACCAGATGGACAGACCACATCAAATCATCTTCTAAGCGTTCCCTCATTGAATGCACACGGAATTACTGGCCTGTTGGTCTAGTGGTTATTAGCCCAGACTGCTATGCCGGAGGTCGTGGGTTCGATTCCCACCCAGGACAAATGTTTGTGTGATGAGCATAATCATTTGTTCTGTGTCTGGGTGTAATTTATCTATAATATGTATGTATTTAGAAATATATAAGTATGTTTGTCAGTTGTTCTTGTACTCATAACACAAGCTCTGCTTAGCTTGAGACTAGATAGCGTTGTGTGATAGTTGTAGAATATATGTGGATTAATGATACGAATAGAGAGAGATGGAGAAGTATCCCAAAAGCCGCAACCAAACTACCAGACGATTCATGACCACGATCACTCCGCCAAGAGTCGACAAGAGACGACTGAGAAGAAGAAGAAATGATACCGCGGCTGTGTTTAAAAACGTAGCGTTGACGTCGTCAAAAATGTCGCAATCCGTCTTCATCAGAAGGGTTTTGCGACATTGTATTTTTGTGTATGTTTACGTGGTGCGGCAGCGTACAGTGCATCCACTTAAGGGCCAAGCGTCCGAAAAGTGCCATAAAACAGTGATTTTCTGAGGCCTACTCCTCCGTAACGGCTAGGTCAATTGGATTGAAAAAAATATATGTTTATTATAGATTCATGAACAATAATGTCAACATTTGAATTTTTCGTGCAATTAATACTTTTGTCAAAAAAAAATAAAAAAACGGCTTGGATCTTTAGAAACATTTTTACACATAAAAATTGGTGGTTAAATATTCTTCAAAGTGAACATTGCATATGTAAATCAATCAATATCTCGCAGAGAAAATGGATTTAAAGCGCTTTCCGGGCGCTGCTGGCCGCAAATAAATGCACAGATTTGCGTACTGCCGCCTAGGCGATTGCGAGAGTTGCGTTCACATAATTTCGGCCAGATGGTTCAAGGAACTGTACGCCTTAACACGGCTCGGCATCGTATATCTGCACAAAGCAGTGACGACGTGACAATGTGACCAGCCTCTATCATATAGGTACCTCAAAAACTAGGTGTACTTTACTTAACCTCTCGAATATTGTAATTAAAGACACGAGAGAGCGAACGCCGGCGTTCATCATCATCATCATCATCATTTCAGCCGAAAGACGCCCACTGTTGGACATAGGCCTCCCCCAAGTATCGCCACAATGAACGGTCCTGTGCGTCTCGCATCCATCTGATTCCCGCAACCCTTACCAGGTCATCGGTCTACCTTGGAGGAGGCCTACCAACGCTGCGTCTTCCGGTGCGTAGTAGCCATTCCAGAGCCTTTCGGCCCCAACGGCCATCAGTTCTGCGAGCAATGTGCCCTGCCCATTGCCACTTAAGGCTTATAGCCCCCTTGAACACTTGAAAACACGTTTTTTTTTTACCGTTTTTTCCTTTAATATTTATTTTATTTTGTTTTTAGTATTTTTTGTTATAGCAGCAACAGAAATACATAATTTGTGAAAATTTCAGCTATCTAGCTATCGCGATTTTTGAGATACAGCCTGGTGACAGACAGACGGCCAGACAGCGAAGTCTTAGTAATTAGATCCCGTTTTTACCCTTTGGTTACGGCGCCCTAAAAAGAAAGAAATTTCCACAAGTCACCCCATAAAGTGAAGAACATGGGCTCGAAAGTTTGTATGAAGAAGCCTACTTTCAAGCGAGCGAAGCCGTAGACCGAAGCTAGTGTATAATAAAACAGTCATCAAATGAATGTCTCCGTTAATCCGGTAGCGTGCCTTACGAACTAGGAACCCAATTTTGTTATTTTAGATGTTTGTCTAGATGACAAATAACGAAATTAATCATTATTTATTTTGCCTTAACCTAGAAAAGGAAAAATTATTTACAGTGATCGGAGTTTCACGGTTGTTCTTTAATAGATTTTGCTAGTTATTTTTCAATACACTTATTCGAAAACCCGCTCTTATACCACCGCTTTTAGGCATGCAATAGTCGGTTTTCGTGCTAGTGCAGAAAAGTGCGCGTGCTCTCCTCCGCCACAAATTTTATTTCATTTATCGTATCAGGCTGGGCGCGCGTCGACTCTCACGCCCCCTTTTATTCATTTCTTCGTAAGTCTATTCACAAAAGTCGTCTGATACACGTAGAAATTTGACACTGCAGCCCTCGGCTCCTTTGCACACTCGCTTATGACTCGTGCCAATTCCGCCTCGGACGCAATGATAAACTTTCTGCACTTGTATCAAATTGTATTAGGTATTACCTGAGTGCACGTCGGGATTTATTCCATGAGAACCTATCGTTCTCTAACTATTACAAGGATGTTAGGATATGAAACGGATCCGAATAAAGATATAATAATAATATAATACTAGTTTACTATTGAATTTATTTCAGATATTACTTACTGAAACGTCAGCTGAGCGAGTCAAATGACTTGTAAGTAGTTAATACGCAACGCCTACTACTACCTATTATATAGATCATTGGACTCGCTCGGCTGACATTTTTTTAAAGAAATTAATTTCGTACATGCGTAAATTAATACGAGTTTTTAAAAAATGGTACTTTATTTTTTAATTTTATCGTTATAAATCGATAGTGTTCCATGTACCGGATCGGCCCTCCACGAGATTAAAACGATCAAAATTTAGCGGTGTATAGTTGTCATACTTACATTTCATATGGATTCACCGCATACGGTTGACGCCGGTGGCCGCTACACGCTACCAATCTCCGCTGCTCGCCTCTTGTGGCCCGCACCGGTCACTAAACAACGACACACAACGCCGCCGCACGCTACTCGCGCATCGTCAGAGTCCATTATGATACTGTGCGCATGGGTTAAAAAAACTAGCATTCACCGGCCACAAGTGGCTGTCGCGTGCTTCAGCTTTATTTGTGGCCGCTTCTACTTCTCGTGGCGTTTGTGGCTGTGGCAAATGGCCCGTGTGCGGTAACCCTATTTCTAGTCTAGATTATCATTTGTTTGGCCGGGCAAAACAAACAAATATCTGCCGTAACCTGTCATTTTGGTTCCACCTATATACGAAATTTGGTTTGGGTTACGAATGTTTTTTTTCTTTAGTTTCACCTGTCCCGATTAGAGATGTGCCGTTTCCGGCAATATGGGAATATGGCCACCAATATTCATACATCGGGCAATATTCCCACCAATATTAACACTTCACGGCAATTTTGCCGGCAACGGCACATCTCTAATCGGGACAGGTGAAACTAAAGAAAAAAAAAATTCGTAACCCAAACCAAATTTCGTATATTTTGTCGTATATTGTAATAATTATGTCTGTAATCAAATCTTGCAAATTAAATTTGATCCACTTCCGGGTTACCGATTGAGCTGAAATTTTGCATGCATGTGTTAATCTGATGACAACACAAAATTATTATGACATGGAGCTGATCTGATGATGGAACCGGAAGGTGGCCATAGGAACTCGGTAGTTAAACGACACGACCCCATCGAGTTTGGGCTCGTATGATTTGTCTTGACGAGTATTAAATATACAGGTATACTGCGCTATAAAAGTTTGCTATGAAAAAATGATTTTCATTCAAAACTTGTTTTTATTCCGGATGTCCGATAATTTCATCGAGCCTACCGGATCTAAATAAGGTATTTTAAAGAAATAGTTGAACAAAAAAGTCACTTAAAAATATACTATTACTTAATTAATACTTATATTTAAGTTATTTCAATTTTATATCGCGCTGTGAATGACTGGCTGTATGGAAAATTGGAACATGGTTGAATAGAAATGTTAAGATAGAACTAGTTTTTTTTTTATAATTTAAAACAACATAACACAACAACCACTAATATTAATTTATAGACATAGATATATTAATAGGTAGGTACCTACTACCAATTATATATTTACACTAAGACAAGTTTCAAAAGTGAATCAGAATCAGAATGTCTTTTTTGTGGGCATAGGTTATATACAGATGTTAAAACTTAACAATACACACACAAAACATCATAAAAGCGAAACACATAAATGATACATTTATGTATGCCAAAAGTCAAGTAGCCAACATTTCCTGACGATCCGTGGCGTTTTGAGTTAGGCCACGACTTGAATTTATAACGCATTGAGATCTCGTGTCCCGTAAAATAAGTATTTCGGTCAACCCTAATTAAGATGGTCAATTGGTTCATAATACTTATATAAGTGGAATATTTCACGTGGTTTTTGGGTCAACAAGCTAGATTGAATGTCTTCTATGGAGTAAGAATACATTTATTGAACAATCGTTTTGTCATAATTTTGTCAACCCTGCCAATAATTGTGTCTACGAAGTACGACCTTCTCATTGTAATAATTGTATTTGAATGATAATATAATAGAACTAGGTATATTCACACACACACATTACACATTCTTCTATGACAATGCTTTGTGTAATATTTCATTGAAAAAATGTAATGTAGATTAGTGATAATTTGCTGTTTTAATTTTGAAAATTGATTGCTAGTCAACTACCTATATTGTGCCTAAAAAAATACTGGATACATTTGCTGCCCAATACTACAAAAGAATTAATTTTAAAATGTGTTTATTACAAAGCATTTACAAAAACAAAAATTTAAAAAGGTCAATCAGGAAGATTAAACAGAATCGCTTATAAACAATTTGAAAAAGACTGATGATAATAACTAAGTAGCTTTTGCCCGCGCAGCTTCATCCGCGTACGTAAAATGTAGCATATGTCAGCTTTCTATCGGTGAAAATTTTTTTGCATTCTGATGCGTGCTTACAGAGATTACCTACAAACAATAAAACAAACTTTAATTCTTTATTATATTTTACTGTAAATAAATCAGTTTTAACCTGCAATTGCAGCAACTAAATCAAAAAAATTAACAACAATTTTATCAAGTTAATATGAAGCAGTCAAAAAAATCTGTAATAAAAATTTGTCCATACATAAGTCCCTCAAATTATTATTTGTATCAAATACGCATGCACCAGAAACGCCATTGAAATGTCTGTCGCAGACGCATTTAACTCGCTAGCTGGATCATGGACGTCTAGAGAACAATTTGTGAAAGAGACAGCGCTAGCCAGTCGAGTAAGACAGCAGTTATAATTCCCACAACGATTACCTTCACCTGAGATTTGATGGGGATGTTATGAAATGTTGGGCAAGCATCGATATCGATATAATCATAACCCAATTTTTAAGATTAATTATATTGATTGATTTTGTTAGTTTTAATTCTGTACACAAGATCTGCTACTTATACCCAGTAGAAGCATTTTAGTGAAGTATGTATTGAGCGGGATGGTTTGTAGGATTATATTATATTATCATAATTTAGCAAAAAAAATTCTTAGCTTCTGTTAGAACTTTTTTTTATTAAGGATAGGTTCGCGTTTGACCACTATCGCATCTGATAGAAAGCGATGATGAAGCACGTTTGCCTAGAAGTAAGCTATTTACTTTTGACTTAAAGACCTTTAGATTGTAGTTATCAAGAAACGTAGACTCCCGTCGGACATACTTATTAACTAATAATGGTATGTACGCACAAGCGGGTTATCTACCCGGACGGCTATCGAGTGCAGGATGCTGTTAGGACTGTCACGTAACCTGCGAATTATCAAAGTACATTGGGAACACATCTTCTAGGCAAACATGCTGCATTGTCGACCACATCATCGCTTATCATCACTTGAGATAGTAAGTAAGTAGTACGTCAAAGTTGTTGGTGCAGGCGTCAGCAAACATTCCCGATGCACTGTAAAAGAGTGGTAGTCATAAATCGTAACAGAACCTTTTTATTTTTACGAACGCCTTTATAATTTATTTTATTTAGAACAGTATTTATACATAATTTTTTGAAGACTTTTTAGCAGTTTTTGGTGATGCATATTTACAAGCTATAATAAGTGCTGAAATATTAGATCGCTGTAACAATCTTTGCTGTAGCTTCACGGAAGGTCACTCACCAGTCTGTCGAAACTCTGGTGGGTATCGATAATTTTTGTCGTGCTGATATTTAACAACACTACTAAGAATGCACCTTGACAGCACTAAGGGAAATGGTTTTTTTTTTAATCACATCAATCTTCACAATATATCATCCCTTTATTTACTGTGCGTCGCTACATATTCGCGCAGCCGGCTTTGTCTGGTTGCCGATAGATTTTAGGGCAAGGGGTCCCGGTGCCAGTGTATTTTCTATAGAAATAATCACCATTGATGTACGTCTCATGCAACGTCACAATAAATGATCTTAGAGAACAACTAGATCATTATAGAGTATGGGAACTCTTTTGCAGTAGCAATACTTTTTGCAACGTTGGGTAATTATTGAGGTGTAACGTGATAGATGCACTTTAAAAGTAGCCAAAATGTCTTAGTACTTATGTTTATTGAATAGCGACCGACCCTAACTATGCACGCGTGTTACAAATCATTTAAATTCTCTGCTTCTCTCTACTGTAATACCTATGCCTGTTTAAATTACGTCTAAATCTTTCTCATTATTTTATCCCTCTGTCTACTATTGAAAACCGTATAAAAATCCGTTTAATAGTTTTTGAGTTTATCGCGAACAGACGACCTGATACAGTATACAGTGGGGGGGACTTTATTGTATTATATGTACCTAACGATTTTTAAGCTAGTCAGTTTTGGTTGTCGCAATCATCCTAATCTAAATAGTTCGCAGCAATTTTAGCTACATCATGGTTCATCTTTCATATGCCTGATATCTTATTGACCCATAGCTAGCTACTTGTCTTTAAGAAATTCATACCGTGGCAAAAGGATCAGAGCTTTAACTTTTCTATAAACAACAAGTCATAATTTTCCACGCTGAACCAAAAAAATTGCATTGCCAATAACTGACTAATACAATTCGAGAAGGTAGGCGTCTACCTTGTTCCTTTTAGACCCCGGGGGGTTCGCTATTGTGATGATAATAGAGACAGACTAAAGATTAGGATGCGGTAGTAATCAATACCATTTTTGACCTGCTTTTGTACTGCTGACCCCGTGGCAGGTTGCATTGTGTGGTCAACTGGCGTGGATGGGGGTTCGCAGGTGGAACAAGGTCAGTTTAGTCAAACAGGTTTTGAACTTTACCGGCTCTTAGAAGCAGGGATTCTATAGTGGAGTCCTTGTTTACAATTTCAAGTGTACGAGTTTTATAGTGATAAGTGATTGGATGTATAAATCGCTTGCTCAGAACAAATTATAACAAGAAAACTAGCACATTGACCCGCTAATTCATTTGCGAGAATCTACATCCTAACTAATATTATAAATGTGAAAGTGTGGATGTTTGGATATTTGTTACTTAATCACGCAAAAACGGCTGAACGGATTTGGATGAAATTTGGCATGTCAGCCTTTGACATGGAAAAGAACATAGGCTACTTTTTATCCCGGAAAAACATCTTATTCCTACGGGAAAACACGTATAGAGTGCGATAACCGAAGTACACGCGGACAGCAAGTTATATAATAAATCTATGGAAGTGTTTCGTTGTGCATTCATCACGTAAAATGTACGAAATCGATGTAAATAACTTATAAACATTAAAATTGTGTGTAACTTGGTATATTAGATACTTAGGCTTTGCTTCATCGCAATCGGTTGACTATATCTAAAGATGGAGTGAAGGAGTAGGTATACTAAATTCATTGACTATGTATTAGACGTTACGAAGTTCTATATATAGATGAAATAATAGTCGCTATCTAATCAATATTTTACATATAGATTAGATAGCTAGATTAGGCACACAGAGACTTAAAATAACTTTAATTTCGGAACTCGTCGTTTCTTAGTATTGTTTGTTTCTTATTTAACACTGACTTCCGAAATTAAAGTTATATTGATCGTTTTAGTGAAGTTGTTTTTTTTTTATTTCACACTATTTAGTTGCGATACACATATAGCCAGAGTACCTTTTTTTTTATTTCTATTCCAATTAACCTAAACCCTGCTAGGATACATAGTTTTATTATGAGGTTCACGGCTTCATCATCAGATCAGTTCAATAGTACCTTATAGCCAAAGTGCATCTCATGACAATTCTAATAAGCTCAAAGACGGCTAGCATACATTGGTTAATTACGGAGTTCCAGTGCCTATCTTCCGGCTCCATCATCATCATCAGATAACTTCGATGGTACCATTTTCAACATAACTATTCAGAACCATTCAATTATTTGTAATATCATAGTCGCTTTACTATGTTCATTGTGATATTTGTGTGAGTATGAAGTTCCGTTGGCCATTTCTGGTCTTCTTCGTCAGTTCTATTTCATCAAATGTCACTTTTTGACTGTAGATGCTTAAGTCCTCGATGAAAATACCAAAATAACTAAATGATTGCCTAAATATTTGAGGAGTTCCCTCGATTCCTCATGGATCCCGTGATTAGAACTGGATTAAAAAAAAAATGGGACTGATCTGGAGGCATATCATTAAAGGGAGAAAAAAATTGCTAATCGGTCCATACACGACGGAGTTCTGAGTTAATAAACCTAAAAAAAAAATATAACCGAATTGAGAACCTCCTCCTTTTTTTGGAAATCGGTTAAAAATAATGAATATAGCAATGTTTTTTGGGGTAAAGTCTATATTAATCCATACTAATAAAAAAATATTGTTAATTTTATGAAAATATTTGTACATAGCAGTAACTTTAATCGCGTCTTCTGAAAAAGTAAGTTTTTAGAGTTAAATAATACAGAACATTTGTGGGCAAGCAAAATATCTTAACTATCTTTTGGATGGTGGACGGTGATAGTCCATATGGTGAGGCTTGAGATAGGAGGAAATCATCAGAAATCAGAAACGTTTATTTCAAATAGACCAATACTGGCACTTTTAAATTGTCAAAATGTTGGACAGTTAAAAAAGTGAAACTAAATTACACGTTCCAAAGCGTAGATCTCTATGGAGAAGAACATGCAAGCGAAACTTCGTGGACACTCTTTTAAATCATAATTATGAGTTACATAAATCTTGGTTACATAATTCTTGTTGCTTCTATTGTGTAAGTAAAAACAGAAATTAATCAAATAAAAAAACCATCAAATACCTCCGCCCACTTTGAGTGGAGCGAGCGGGGAGTGTAAGACTTTTACTTACAAAAATCCAACTGTACTCCTTCATTTGCCCTTTGGGTTCTAGAGCCGCGGTAACTCTTGCGAACAATTTTGTAACCTAGGCCTGTATCCAGCATTTGTTTCGGCTGAAATGATAATGATGAAACTGTAAGTCACCATTATCAGCAGGCAAAGCAGTCTTAAACTCCTACAATTACCTTGTCAGTAATTCTGCTGTTGTAACTCATGAATTGTTTATAATCGCTCCTGACAGTTCCTATATAACATTAATAAATTAACCAAGGAACAAGTACCTACTCATTAAAAAAACCTCTTTATCTCCAACAGAACGTTTTTGTTACTACAACAATGAATCTTCCTAACAACTAAGCTTTCATTGTTTCTTTAATATTTTTCCTTCAAATAAAAGCAAGCTTTAGTTTAAATTGTTAAATCAAAACATCTATACAGTTTGGTCAAGTCTATTGTTCAAGTTTTTGAGCTCTTCACAAAAGTTTTGAGCTTCTCCAAAAGTCATCTAACAGTAACACGATTAGAAGTAATCGGTTTTAACCAAGAAGATAGGAATTTGGACGTAGTTTCACTTGGTATCGTCAGTAGATCGCTGGGGCAATTTTATGAAGATCATTATCTTATGACAGAGTTTTAGATGCCAGAACCGGAGAAAAAAAATGTTGCAAAATGCAAAAGAACATTTAAAAACAATGGTCCACTAAAATAAAAGCTAATAAATGCTAATAAAGTTTCAACAAATGCCTTTTTTATTTATAAATTAAATGCGCTTCGCACGATCCGTACACATTGCGGGACAAAAATGTGACCCTGTTTACGTGCCCTGCATTTTAAGATTTTACCCATAAATATTCCGAATGTGCATAATTCCAACACAAAATCGCAGCTAATAACTGATGTGCAGGATAGAGTCACGCGTGCGGGTTTGCTCACAAAATTCAACAGAAATCGTATTCGTATCGTAGTTCATGCAACAACGTGCATTTGGCGCCTATGAGATACGTAGCTTTTTTTCAATAATTATGAAACTTAAATTCCTCAATGCATTCCCACACGAAATTCAACTTTATCTTCCTTACTAAACAGAGTAAATTCTCTCTAAAACTTTTGGGTTGTGGATGAAATCTAAGTTAATCGTTTTACATGTGAGTGCTTTTCTTATCTCACCTTTAGAGTGTTGGTTTTAAGGTCGATGTTTCAGTGTATCATTGTGTCCTTGTGGCAGGATAATAATAATGCATTTTTTTGTTATCCAAGATGTCCGTGTGCGATGCACCGATTTCTGAGTGAGTGTGTGTGCGTCTTGTCTAGCAGCTGTGCCTATTATTTTGGCGTTGTGTGCGAGACTTGTATAGAGTGACTTGGTGAATTTGATAGTTCGTAGCGGTGCACAATTATTAATTGTTTGATTTTATTGAACATCTAGGTTTATTCAGATAAATACAAAATTATTAATATGCACATATTATGTTTCAATTCTGTAACATTATATGCATATTTTCTAGGATTTTGAACGGTTTGTTTTAATTAAAATGATTCAATTCGTTATTGTAGTCGATATTTGATAAAGCTGTGCTGTAATTTTATGTCTGACGTTTCATGCGGCGTTTCTTACAATACGACGTGAAAAAAATTGAAGCGCAGAACATCCACAAGCCTGATTATGTTGTACACGCTCGCGTGACAGGTTGACATTCGACTTAAAAAAGTATAGTTTATGGCAGACGGCAAGTTAGGGCCAAATGTGTTTATATTCTGTTTTGTAATTATGCAAAGCGATGATAATGACTTTGTCAAGTCACGATTAAGCTATATTAGATTTTTTTCAGCAAACTTTTTTCCGCATTAATGTTTATAGATGTCGCAAACTTGTTAATTTTTATCGAACCGGGTCAGGATATCACATCGTATTCATGAATAACTTTGAGTAAAACCCACGCATATTTCTACGGTTTTATGAATCTCTAGCTGCTAAGAGTGGCTTCACCTACTTAATAGTAAAATATACAATGTGCTATTAAAAGATATGGTTTACCTGTGTATCAAATTTCATCATACGTTCAGCCATTGGAGAGTAAAGAAGTAACAAACATACTTTAGCGTAATTTTAAGAATGCACAATGCAGTTTCCAACGATCAAAACTATTTGAGTGCACAACAAAAATAGAAAGAAACTTTTTTTTGCATCGTTGGCAAAGCCATTCCCAAGAACATGTGGACCGCTACGTTGCTAGATCAAATACACCATCCTGCCGACAATGTAGTTCCTTTATCAATACTTAATAAAAAAACGCTGTTAAGCATCTGTCTCACTTTAATCTGCCGTTTGAAATGCAGAGGTGTGAAAGGGATGGGTATAGAGGAACATCTTCAACATAATTGCTTCCAAAATGAATAGATGTTAGACAATAGCCTTACGAAGAATGACAAAACGTCGAGCGAAGTCTCCTGACGGTACAATTGCCAATTTGAGTTTAACGCTTAATTTATTTTATTTAGTTTTAGACAATAAACTTCATAAAATTGTGAGCAATAGCTAATATTTCACGTATAATAGTTTATCGTTATTATTTTAGAATAGCATGGAGCTTGTTTTGGCAAAATCCTTGGAATGCTATTTTTAACTAAGTAAAATAAATATAGAAATAATATATTTTTTTAAATAACGAAATTCATATGTCTGTCTAATAAGTTTAACGACTTGGGTAATTATTAATATTTAATGAAATCTGAAGGGAGT
This sequence comes from Mythimna ferrago, assembly GCA_910589285.2. Taxonomy (NCBI): domain Eukaryota; kingdom Metazoa; phylum Arthropoda; class Insecta; order Lepidoptera; family Noctuidae; genus Mythimna; species Mythimna ferrago. The sequence goes on along the minus strand of OU342673.1, from coordinate 10,243,497 downwards.
CAACACGGGTTCAATAATCAAGGTTGATTAAGAGATAGAGATCATTGTTTACTAACAGAAGAACCTTATAAAAAGTACCGAGTATTTTTATTTTTTAAATGAATATTATACAACATTCCCAAGTCGGTTGACTTATTAGACAGACTATAACTGACGTAAATATTAGATAGTAACAACGAGTATTTATAATATAGCTACGTACATAATATGTATTTTAATGCAACATTGATTAAATTCTTGTATATGTTATATATGTGTATTGTACTTATATGTTATAAGAATTAAATAAATGTTGCATTTCAACAATTTAATTTTTTTTTTTTTTATGTTGCATTTTAAAATTTTGTTTTACATGTTGTTTTTGTTTTTGTTTTAATAAATTTCTTTTAGGTCTCTTATGCACATATGTAAGACTTAAATATTAATTCAACATAGTATTTATACCGAATCTAGCTATGTATGTAAAAGTACATGTAATACAAAAACACAGAATACACTTAGGCATCAAAGTACGCCGTCACATCGCTATAATCTGGAAGTATGGCCAGAAGACTGGCATTGCTACGTTGAATGTCAATGCTAATCATTCAGGTGAAGAACGGGTCTGATCAACAGGTCATGCAAAATGTCGATCAGTCAGTGTAAAAATTTCTTGAAAAGCAGACGCGCTCTTGGAGCTCATGACCCAAGTGTGATCCTAAACGGCTCAAAATTTTAATAGTATATACATATATAATCTAGTACATACATATAATAAATCTGTTCTTATTTATGCGTGCATCACTGAAATCGCTGTAGATAACTTTTATACATTAACGTTGTGCGTAACGTGATATTATATTACTTAGGCTTTGCTTCATCGCAATCGGCTGGCCATATCGAAAGATATACTACATTCATTGACTGTTAGGCGGTTCGCTGGGTCAGCTAGTTGTACCTAATTATGTACAAAACCAAATACTCTTAGGCGGCGAAGTACTCCTCTACTCTTCTGTTTAGGAAGAAAATCGTAAGCGGCATTTTGAATTTCATTTTTATACAAGCTTTTATTTAGTTTCACCTGTCCCGATGCTTGTCTGTAATTAAATCTTGCAAGTTAAAGGACATCATTCATTTCGTACCCAAAAATAAAAGTGCCGGCCAGAATAAAAATATAGTAGATTCTCATCGGAAATAATGTCTGTGATTTTTTTAAATGACCGAACGTCTACTACTACCCCTGCTACACCTAGGTAGAATAATAGACTCGTTAGGTCATGCTCACGTATGATCATAGCAGGTAGGTAGTAAAAAATAACTACAAAAAGATATCATATCAGCCGACAGACTTCCACTGTTGGACATAAGCCTACCCCAAGTGTCGCCACAATGAACGATCCTGCGCGTCCCGCATCCATCGAATTCCCGCGACCTATACCAGGTCATCGGTCCACCTTGTAGGAGGCCTTTCAACGCTGCGTCTTCCGGTACGCGGTCGCCACTCCAGAACCTTTTGGCCCCTGCGGCCATCCGTTCTGCGAGCAATGTGCCCTGTCTATTACCACTCAAGTTTGGCGATTCTTCGTGCCATGTTGGCAACCTTGGTTCTCCCACGGATATCTTCATGACTGATTCGATCACGCAAGGAAACTCCAAGCATAGTCCTTTCCATTGCCCTTTAGGTGACTTTAAGCCTTCTGATGAGGCCCATTGTGAGCGACCACGTTTCGGAACCATACGTTATCACTGGCAACACGCACTGGTCTTGCCAGACCAGTGCGTGCGAACGCTGTCCAGCCGAGTCGGATTTGACGGTTGACCTCTTTCTCGAAATTAAATCTACCCAACTGGACTGTCTGTCCAAGGTAGACGTAATCGTCCACAACTTCGAGTATAGAGTCTACGATCTTGATAGAAGTAGGTGCTACATGGTTGTTAATCATGAGTTTAGTTTTGTCCATGTTCATTTTAAAACCCACTCTTTCGGAAGCTCTACTGAGATCATTGAGCATTGTACTGAGCTCTTCCGTTGCCTCAGCCATGACTACTATGTTTTCGGCAAACCAAAGGTGAGTGATGTACTCACCATTGACATTAATGCCTAGTCCCCTCCAGTCCAGAACCTTGAAGACATCCTCCATTGCGGCTGTGAACAGTTTCGGAAAAAAGACGTCTCCCTGCCTCACTCCTCGCTGAAGAAGGATAGGTTTTAAGATCTGGTCCTGAATTCGGACAAATACTTCAGCACTTCGATGTACCGATAGTCAATCTGGCACCGTTGGAGAGACTGCAGCACAGTCCAGGTCTCAATCGAATCAAAGGCTTTCTTGTAGTCCACAAACGCCAGGCAGAGAGGCATATTATACTCCTCGGTCTCCTGTATAACCTGTCGTAGCGTACTGAAGCCTTTTTGAAATCCGACTTGTTCGGGAGGCTGCAAGTCGTCGAACCTGCGCGCGAGACGATTCGTGATGACTCTGGAAAACAGCTTGTAGACATTGCTCACAAGAATGTTCGCCGTAGTAGCTCCTCGTTTGTTTTATCTGGTATATACCAAGACTAAGTAGCACCAAGTCTTCTTCCGTTAGCCTCGGGAAGTCATTCAATTCTGGCACATCTGCTAATAATGAACGAAATTGTACTCGCCTTCTATTTTAATTATGTCTTATGACTAGGTATATCTGCCAATGTTTGTAAGAGTCAATCTTTCGTCAAATATATTTAAGAATGTTTGTGCATGAATATTATCATCTATTAACCTGTGATAGGCATTAATTAATTAGATTTAATTTTAGAAAAGAAAATTATTTTTTGTATTTTCAAAGTCAAATAGCAGCCTGAGGGTTAATTGTAGACAATTCTTGTAATAGTAAAAAATCGTCAAGACATTATTTTGCTTAAGAATCTAGTATTATTTTTTTCTGGCCGGCACTTTCATTTTTGGGTACAAAATGTTCAAGACTTGAATGATGTCCTTTGATCTACTTCCCGGTTACTAATTGAGCTGAAATTTTGCATGCATTTGTAAATCAAATGACAATGCAAAATTATTATGACATCGAGCTCATCTGATGATGGAATCAGAAGGTAGTTATAGGAGCTTGGTTGTTAAACGACACAACCTCATCGAGTTTGGGCTCGTATGATTCGTCTTGACGAGTATTAATTATATAGGTATACCGAACTATAAAAGCTTGATATGAAAAAAATACTTTAATTAAAAACTTGTTTAGTAATGGGTTCTCTCTGTCTCTACTATAAATTTTAAAAATATCATTCTAGAAGAATTATTACCATCTTCCTGCCTTTGTTCCGTGTTATTTGGGGTCAGTGCAACATGTTTTTTTTTCTTTCAATCTGTCCTGTCACTCGTCACGCTATCACTAACTCTGTTTTCATTCATATCACTTCTCACACAATCCATGCATCTTTTCTTTAGCCGCCCTCTCCCTGTCCACATGTAATATCTACTTATAATTATTTTAGTGACATGCGTTTCATACCTTCTGTTCATATGAACATTCCAACGTAAACGATTCCCTTTCAACTTTTCAGTCACTTGCGCTATTTTCAAACTTCCTCTAGGATAGGTAGTGCTCCTTTCTCACTTTATCCATTCTTGTCACATCACACATCCATCTCAATATATCATCTTTCTAAATATAATTTAACTTGTTATTTATGTTAAGCTAGTGATCCAATAGAATAGTTGCTATTGTTGTTAATGTTGTTGTTTTCATAAATACTCGTACTTTTTAACTATGCTAGCCCACTCTTTACAGCAAAAAACGCAATGTCGCTATGTTTTTCCAGAAATATTAAGAAGACATGGTAAGCGAAAGTTAACCACTTTTCCAGGAAAAGGGTTTTTTATCATAATTAAAAAGTTTTCTTGTTAATATGTCCATAATGCCTATTTTAATAGCCTTGCCATTGGGATTCAGACATCCTTTCTATGAAAGGAATTGGGCCGTAATCCACGCAGGGCCAGTGCGGGTTGATGGATGTCAAATGTCTTCGAATTTTTGGTTCTAGGCCATGAGGAAATCCATACGATGTTTTCTTTTAACGTTTTGAGAGCAGTCTGTGGTATGAAATACATTACACAAAGCAACGTGCCTGGTTGGGTTTGAACCCGCGATAGGTCGAGGGTTTCAACACGTATGTCGGGATCGTTACCAGTAGGTCACCATGGCTCTCCTATTCTAATAGATCAGTAGTTTTATGAACAACTAACTTCTGCCAGCGGCTTCTCTCACGCGAAATTAAGTTTCTTCTTACAACTTATAATGAAACTTAGAGGGCGAGTAGACTATACGTACTTAACGTGTAGGGAACACATTCATCGTGCGTACAGCTAACGTGTGGAATTCCCTGCTAGAGTCTGTGTTTCCTGATAACTACAACCTAAGAGTAATTAAGTTTACTCTTAGTAGAGAATAGGTTGCTTCTATGCGAGCGTGCTCCATCGTTGGTCACATCAGATACAGTGGTAATAAATAAAGTTCATATTTTATTTTACTTATTTTTTACTTTTGTTAGGCTGCCGTTTGACTACTATCTCGCTTTATGATTAAATCTCTCTCGCCTTATGAATAATTTAATATAAAATCTATCATATATATTTTTTCCATATCCGATATTTGTTATATTTTTTTAACCGACTTCTAAAAAAGGAGGGCCTCAATTTGGATGTTTGTATTTTTTTATGTATGTTCGCGCATTACTTCGTAGCTTGCCAACCGATTTGAGAAATTCTTTTTTTGTTGGAAAGGGTATATTTCCCAAATGGTCCCATAGTCACCAAGTTGGGATCTGATGATGGAATCTTGGCGAAATCAAGGGAACTCTTCAAATATTATAGCCAATCATATAGTTCTTTTGGTATTTTCAACAAAGAATTTGGCATTTACAGTCAAAAAATTACACTTGATGAAGTGGAACTGGTGAAGAAGACCAGAAATGGCCAACGGAAGTTCATACTCACACAGATATCACAATGAACATAGTTATGCGACTACTATAATACAAATAAATGAACGGTTATAAATAGGTCAGTATGTTGAAAATGGTATCATCGAAGTGACCTGATGATGATGATGGAGCCGAAAGATAGGCACCGGAACTCCGTAATTAAACAATGTATCCTAGCCGTGTTTAAGCTTATTAGAATTGTCATGAGATGTACTTTGGCTATAAGGTACTATCGAACTGATCTGATGATAATGATGATGAAGCTAGAAGATAGTCACCGGAACTCCGTAATTAATCAATGTATCCTACCCGTGTTCGGGCTTATTAGAATTGTCATGAGATGCACTTTGGCTATAAGGTACTATCGAACTGATCTGATGATGATGATGTAGCCGGAAGGTTGGCACGGGAACTTCATAATAAAACAATGTATCCTAGCAGGGTTTGAGTTAATTGGAATTGTCATGAGAAAAAGGTACTCTGGCTGTAAGTGTATTGCAACTAAAAAGTGTGAAATAAAAAACTTTTTACAAAATAAAAAAAATAACCGACTTCATTAAAAAAGTTTTTTTAAAGTCCAATCTTACTTAATGATTACACGTTATATAAGAAGTTTACGTAGCTGACTGCACATAAATATATGAGATTTTCACGCTCGAGAGAGTTGACGACAAAAAAAGTATAAAAAAGAATGGGCCAACTAGCGAGCACTTGGGAGTTTTGCAGCCGCGAGTTGACGAACAAATCGCCTATTTGACCTCCACAACCCAGTAGCTGGGTAATAAGAGACCTCTTTGAAAGACGGTTGTCAGATTTTATGGCTTCTGAATACCCATAACGACTGCCAAAGATTTTCAAATGACAGCCGCAATCAACGGCTAAACGTGCTTTTTGACTTTCGAAGAAACCCTGGTATGTTAAGGTGACCCATCTACAGACCGACCTCTTCGGTAAGCATTGTTTAAACTTGAAAATAAGCGCTTGTGGCTGTTTTAGCCTCACCATACAAAATTAAAAACTTGATTTGACAGTTTGTATGGAGAGGTCAAGTTATTTTTCGTTTCCTAAAAAAAAATCTTGTGGAAGGTTGTTCAGTTTTGTCTCCTGAGCAAGCCCTTAGAGTTTGTGGAGGGTCCCTTACACCCTGTATAAACGCGATTTCCTCTACATATATTAAACGAAAATAAAGAATAAAAATATTCCTATCAAAACTTTTTTAAATACTTTGTATTCATGGCCATTAAGGGTTAAATGTTAATACTTTTATGTGTTTGAATATGTTTTTATAAGGGCTGTTGCTTGTTTTTTGGTACGGGAACGCAAAGGGTAATTGGTCGGCGGAGACCCCTTGCGCCGGGCCTCGGCCTTCTTCTGCGAAGCAGTAATGCTAGCAATCCTCCTTTGCTAGCATTACTTCGCAGGGCCGACCGCATCAGGCAACGGCGCTCTCGCCGCCGCCGGGATTCCGACCCCAATTTCCGGCCACCGTAGACGCGGGCTTGCGGACGGCGAGCAATGGGCAGCTCGCTGTCCGACCATCCGGTAACTGACCGGACCGAGCCCAAGTCCTCGACGGCGCGCACTGTTCCCGCGCGCCTCAAGGAGTTATCAGCAACAGCAGGGGCCCAGCTGGGTCGAAGCCTACTCGGGCCAGGGTTAGTTTTGAAAGAGTAGCTCAGCCCCAGTATGAAGGCACGAAGGAACGGGGTGGCTTTTTAGTCAGTAAGAGGTTGTCATTAGATGATGTTCCCACCATAAAAAAAGGCAGCTGGTGGGATTTGGTCAGTAAAAGTCGCTTTCTCCACCCAGAGCTGGAGAAGTTATTTGACGTTTTTTCACCTCAAAAAGACTCCTGAAACATTGCTAGGTGCTACTATTAATTCTAAAGTTACTGTGTGTCTCAGTTTCTCAAACTACTAGACGAATATTTGAACTATCATGATCGTATTTCACTTATCTACGAAGCTAGCTTGCACGACATTACACGTAGGGCCGAAATACCGAAATAGTGAGCCCAAAATATAATATTGCTTACATACGAATCACTTTGTTACCAAATATTAAGATAATAAACCCCATGGTATATTGCAGGGGCGCTTCGTATCGTGCTCGTCCTTGAAACATGGGGCTTGAGAGCCTTATAAACAATACTAAATATCATAAACACAATAAAATTTCCACTGTGGATACTTAATCACGAAAGCCGAATTAAGTCAAACTGTTTCATTTGACCTTGGGTTACCTGTGAACTGCACTTAACCCAAGTTGGGAATGTTGAACCTTTCAGTTGTTATTCGGAGTTAGTTAATGTAAGATTCAGTGAGTTATTACAGTGCAGGTATTTTGAATGTTAACTTATTACATAAAAACATGAGGAGGTACTGAACTTTGTATTGAAAAGTTGAGGAATTTAGAAATAATAATATTCCAGAACTATAACACAACGCCGTCTAGTCTCAAGCAAAGCAGAGCTTGTGTTATGACTACTAGACAACCGATAAACATACTTATATATTTCTAAATACATACATATTATAGATAAATTACACCCAGACACATAACAAATGATCATGCTCCTCACCCAAACATTTGTCCTGGGTGGGAATCGAATCCACGATCTCCGGCGTAGCCGTCAGGGCCACTAACCACTAGACCAACCGGCCAGTCAAACCGTGGTACCTACTAGGTTATACATATATATATTTATATTATTGATAAGCTCGCGTTTGGCCACTATCTCACCTGATGGCAAACGATGATGTGGTCGACAACACTTGCCCAGAAGCAACCCTTTTACTCTTGACTCAAAGACCTCTAGGTTGTAGCTATCAGGAAAAACAGACTCCGGCAGGGATTTTAATTATTGCTGTAGATACCAATACCTACATCAACCAGTAGTACATTATTCAAGAGATTACTAATATATATATAATAGGGATTCCTAAATTTTTGTGCCTTTGTCGTTATATTAGTTTAGAGAATCTCCTAAGCCTTGAGACTGGTCATCTCTTAACTGCCAGTAGCGTGTTTAGCAATCGGACCAGTACTTCCAGAGATAACCTCCTACAAACAAAAAAAAATGAACTTTACCTCTTTATTATATTAGTATAGATAAGTGTGTAACCAGGATTTTTCTAATTCATAACATCATTTAAAAGCACCTCAAGATAAATAATAAATAAATAATCAAAACAAAAATCTGGTGTGTGGGTAGGAGGATAAAAAATACCCTATGACCTATTCTTAGACCTATGTACGAAAAGTATACACAAAAAATGCAGCCATTGCCCATTATGCGATAAAACCGCCCATTGGACACTTATTTTGAATAACGTTTGTCCTGTATTTTTTTGTTTATGTGATGTATATAATAAATAAATAAAAACGGTCTAGCCGTTTCAAAGGAGAAACAAATACTGACACAAGAGTTTTATATAGGGTGACTGCAATGGTAATTAGTGACCGATAATTAAACACGTGATTGTACTCATGATTATAAACAACTTTCCCATTGAAAATTTTTAATTCTCATCGGTTTTATCACAATAAGCTCAGATGTTAGCCGCGTAACGCCGTTGTGTCATGTACCTTATCTACAATAGTGATAGAGCACCCGCGCCGCTTGCAAACCCATCGGTGTTCGCGAAATGTGAACACTGATGGGCGCGAACAGATTGGCTGTCCGCAGTGGGCGCGAGTTTGCGCGAACAGCTGGTTTTGTTATTACGATAAAACTAATAAATATAAAAAAAAAGTTTCTTTGGGAAAGCTGTTTGAAATCATGAGTACAATCAAGTGTAAAATTATCGGTCACTAATTACCATTGCAGTCACCCTATGTAAAACTTTTGTGTCAGTATTTGTTTCTCCTTTGAAACGGCTGAACCGTTTTTATTTATTTATTATACATCACATAAACAAAAAAATACAGGACAAACGTTATTCAAAATAAGTGTACAATATAATAATATAATAATGTATATAATATAATATTCCACAACTATCACACAACGCCGTCTAGTCCCAAGCTAAGCAGAGCTTGTGTTATGGGCGGTTTTATCGCATAATGGGCAATGGCTGCATTTTTTGTGTATACTTTTCGTACATAGGTCTAAGAATAGGTCATAGGGTATTTTTTATCCTCCTACCCACATACCAGATTTTGTTTTGATTATTTATTTGGTAAAAAAAACTGCCGAATCAGCTAGTATTAAACAAGTCGCCAGTTAACTTAAAATACACGTTGACCTTTTTCTACTATCTCCAATATATCGAAGGTACCCGAAAAATCATTAATGAACTGTTTTTCAGAAAAGGTAAGGATCACGATAGCTATGTCGATTTAAGACAGCTTTATGTCTTTAATTCCGTTTTTGAAATTAACAAAAAAAAAATGTATGAGATTCAATGACCGTTATTCCACGTTTATTTGGTACCTTAGGACAGATTTTGATCAAAACCCATAATTTAGAAATAATTAGAATCAAAGAACAATGGAGAGGAAATTGTTGATGAAATTATTAAGTTTTTCATAAGTTACCATGATATATACCAACGAAATAATTGACTTAGTTTTATCTTATCAAGATTATGGCCAGTCTAAGGACTGCAAAAAAATCGTCATAATTGAAAACCGATTAACCGATAGATTTTTTATGACAAATAATAATCATGGCTTCGTTTTTTTTTTGTTAGCTTGACTTCATGACTTTTGGCTAAATTGAAATTTTAATATTGCTACTAATAAATCTTGTTCAAGTAATATAATATGCTTGGCTTTTTTATTGATCATATATACTTAGCTAATACATTTCAGAATTAGATAATAAACAAAAAAATAAAAATAACTGTTTGTGCTTAGAATCCAGTGACTATAATGACATAAAATTATATAGTCACTACAATAAATACAATGTCGAGAATCACATCATCAGAAAAAAATATTGCATTATACATTTCAACAGCCATCCAGCCTAATGGCGTATAGAAAAAGAAAACGTAACGTGTGACATGACAAGTTGCCGTTCGTTCAAAAGTGCGTTTTTAAAATTCATAAGGAGGTTGACTGCACGCACGTTAACTTCGCACGTCGCTGGGAGCGTGCTTAATGTTGCCGGCCTAACTAATCTCATCATCATCATCATTTCAGCCGATACACGTCCACTGTTGGACATAGGCCTCCCCCAAGCGTCGCCACATCGAACGTTCCTGTGCGTCCCGCATCCATCGCTTTCCTGCTACCTTCACCAGGTCATCGGTCCACCTTGTAGGAGGCCTTCCAACACTGCGTCTTCCGGTACGCGGTCGCCACTCCAAAACCTTTCGCCCCCAACGGCCATCTGTTCTGCGAGCAATGTGCCCTGCCCATTGCCACTTAAGTTTGGCAATTCTTTGTGCTATGTCGGCAACCTTAGTTTTCCTGCGGATACCTTCATTTTTTATTCGATCACGCAAGGAAACCCCGAGCATAGCCCTTTCCATTGCTCTTTGGGTGACTTTAAGCCTTCTGATGAGGCCCATTGTGAGCGACCACGTTTCGGAGCCATTTGTCATCACTGGCAACACGCACTGGTTAAAGACTTTCGTCTTGAGACACTGTGGTATGTTAACTAATCTATTTTACCTCATATAATAATAAAAACAATCTTTCGTAACTCAGTGATAAATTTTAAAAACAATCTTTCGTAACTCAAAGTGATAAATTTTAAAATAAGACAAAATATGTCAAACTTGGTTATAAACTATAAAGGAGACCAAATATTTGAAACAAGTACAAAAAAAGTTTCTTCGGCTACACATTGACAACGATATGTCATGGAGGACTCAACTTGAAAATGTGTGTGCAAAGCTCAGTAAGTTCTCTTATGCTCTCTACATGCTGGGTAAAATTGCGAATAAAACCGCACTCCTAGCGTCGTATCATGATTATGTCTGGATTTGACTGGCCTGTTGGTGTAGTGGTTAGTGGCCCTGACTGCTATGCCGGAGGTCGTGGGTTCGATTCCCACCCAGGACAAATGTTTGTGTGATAAGCATGATCATTTGTTCTGTGTCTGGATGTAATTTATCTATAATATGTATGTATTTAGAAATATATATGTATGTTTATCAGTTGTCTAGTACTCATAACACAAGCTCTGCTTAGCTTGAGACTAGACGGGGTTGTGTGATAGTTGTGGAATATTATTATTATATTATATGTCGGATCAACTTTCAGATATTGCATTCTATTCTGGGGCAATGCGGCAAAAGTTCAAGAGGTATAGCATATAGGTATATATATAATAGCACAGAAAAAAGGCATTAGAGAAATATTTAAAATAAAGCGAACTTATTCGTGAAAATCACATTTTCAAAACTTAAAAATATTGACTGTACCATCACTCTATGTTTATGAAGCCTGTATTTTTGTTAAAAATAATATGTATTTATTTAAACCTGTAAAAAGCATATTTGCAATGGCTTCTAAGTTATATAATAAGTTACCTGAGCAAGTGATAAGCAGTAAAAACTTAAATGAATTCAAAAGTAATCTTTTAAAATAATTAAATGCTATAGTATATTATTCTGGTAATGAATTTCTTAACGACAAGTAAAAATATTTGACATAGTTAAATTTAAAATTTTATATATTGATTTTATTTACTCTTTTGACATTATTACTGTAATTATTTGAATATGACATGCAATTAGTTGTTAATTAAACTGTGACTAGTTAGACTTTTATTTTAATGATTATTGTATTTTATTTATCATTTTGCAATTTATAATAATACAAATTCTAATTATTACAATACTATTAATATTTGCATGCCTTCTGGTGGGATATTGTTGGGACATTATATTTTTGTGTCTCGTATCTTTAACCATACCCTATGTTCACAAACAAATATATTATTACTAGCTAATAGTACCGCCTAATTGTTATGTAGCATCGATATATATGATGTTGTGATACCTTTTAGCTAAGCGGTCAACTCTACCCTACTCTACCTAACACTACCCATTTTTTTTAATAACCTATATTGTCTCACTCCCACACTACCCTAATTTTCATTTTTATTTTATTAATTTTCATTCCATAAGAACCTTCTCCTTACAATAACAGACACAACAAAAAAAAATTCGCGAAATCGGTTCAGCTGTTCTCGACATTTGCGCTTAGCACCACATTTAGCGATTCATTTATATATTATACTACTAAGATCCGGCAAACTTCTAATCCTTTTAGCTAAGCTGTCAAAGGATAACGCCATCTACAGGCATTACCAGAACCAGCATACTTTTTTTCAAAATTACATTTCAATTAGAGATGGCGTTGTACTCGAATTTTTTTTTTCGTGATTTTTTCCAGATTTTCTCACTGTTTAAACCTTCCCTGGACTTCCACGAATATTTCAAGACTAAAATTAGCTAAATCGGTTCAGCCATTCTCGAGTTTTAGTGAGACTAACAGAATTGCAATTCATTTTTATTCATATAGATTTCATTTATTTCATATTTACACATTTTAATTATATTTTTAAATATTTCTTAAAAAAAAAACATTTAAAAATACAAAAAATAGTAGCCCACCGGCATCGGGAACAGGGTCCAAGCTACCGGTGTGGTCAGGGCTCTTGAGAGAGGAATCGCCGAACAATACGCACTGTATCTAGGCGAACTGCCTTCTGGATCAAGCCCTTGATGCAACTGCCCAACGAGAGCCTCCTTAGATGTTGGTCGAGGCTCTTGGCTATTAAGCCATTGAACGTCACGCTTATCGGCACAATGACTGCTGTGTCCACTCACATGTCGACAACCTCGCGAGCTATGTCAAGATATTTTGTTGGTTTATCCTTCTCAGCTTTAACGAGGTTCCCGTTATTATTATTCTCTTTATTAATTTTTTACACATATACAATTAAAAAATTATAAAAAAATATTTTTATTATAAATTGTAATTTATTGAATTTATTGAGACAGGTCCCAAGAACAAAATCGTATCGAAAATAGAAGCGAAATGTATTTTATTACGTAGGTATTCCTATTGTATACTAAGAACGATATGCCACAACTTTATTTTTGTTTAATATTCTTTTACATATAAATAATCGAACATTACCTTTAATTTCAAAACAAAGTTTAAGACAAAAAATTTTGGAAATTTAATCTATATACTTTTGTACATTTTTATCAATATGCGATAAAAAAAATATGCCAGCAAAATTTTTGTTCGAGACTTCGCCACGATCCTTTGGCATGTCGACACTTTCTGTTCTGGACCTTACAGTACTAAAAGTTTCGGTAAATAATAATAGTACTGAAATAACTTTGATGTGACTTGATTTCAGAAATTAAAGCAAATGAAATGTGCTCGGCTACATTTACAGCAAAGAGCCAAAAACAAAACGAAAAGAGAGAACTCCGCTTCAGTTGATAAACCAAGAAGATACTGTCAGAAAAGACTGGTGAACCCTGAGCATGAAGAAGATCCCAGATGGATTGATATTTTTGACAGGTATATAGATTTTGGGATTTGATCAACTTGTTTGTACAGTCGAAAAAGGAGATAAACGTAAGATAAAGTTGAAATTTTCATGGAAACCGATGAATAGATACAAAATTTGTATTTTATGAGTAAGTTGGTTTTATGCTATGAATTTAATTATTATTTCATTCATATTTATCCAATAGTTTTAACGAAAACTTCAACTATATCTGAAGACCTTTTTTTTTGTCTCCTTTGTGGACTGTACATACTTTCTAATTTGATCTTCACCAATCGTCTCTTTAAATAGTATAAGCATAGCGTATAGCATAAAGATATTCCCATTGCTGGGACTCAGGCCTTCTCTCTAGGAGAGTGAATGAGCCATAATGCCCGTAATCCACCAGGCGGGCCCAGTTCGGATGTAACATGTCATCAATAGTCATAGAATTACATGCCAGTTTTCCTTTACCATTTTGAGGGCAGTGGTGATAAAATAAATTACATAAAGTAATGCGCTTGGCTGGGTTTGAACTCGTAAGTCTACCACTGGGCCACCACTGCTCTGCGTTTTTAAATGTTAACTGATGATGTAGTTATAAGTTCTGCTTTATACTTTAATAATACTCGTACATAAATTATAGCTGTGATACTGCATGTTTATGCATGCCATTTCTTTTCTTAGATTCCATTGCAACATGAACAATGCTGAATTCACTGATGCTCTTGACAGCGTCCGAGCTCAAAATGTGGAAGACATGGTCCTGACGGTGCAGACCCTCAAATTCCAGGGTGACGTCGACCAAACTAGTCGGCCTAGGACAAGCTTTAAGTACAAGAAAAATACCGATGGAAAGAAACACCGAATGTTTGTCAAACAAGCTGTTAGCGATAATGACTTAAGTGATGATGACAGATCTTCTCAGTTAACTTACCATTACTTCGACGAATACATAAAATATTTATACAATTCTGACAGGTCAAGACCAGCATCCAGAAATTCTAGCATATTCTTACGAGGATTTAGCAAAGATAAAGATAAACAAGAGGCGAATAAACCAACGCATGTTCAAACGAACGCAAACGAAACTAAAAAATCACGGAAAACTGAAGCTAAAATTAAGAATAACGCGAAAAAAATGTCTGAGAGACAAATGAAGGACGAAATTAGAGACGTCTCTGAAACTATAGAAAATACGAAAATTACTTATCAAAAAACTGGAAAAAGGAAAAGTCTTACAATATCTCGAGCTCAAAGCCCTGAGACTGTCCAAGTAATCAGAGTCGATGTTGTTTGTAATTACACCAACAGCTCATCGTCCGACTATGAAGATAATAAAAAAGATAGTCTCGCCGATACGACAGAAGCGTTCAAAGAAAATGTTATAATTAAGAAAGATATTTTTGCAAATAGGTACAGTAATCATTTGGCATCGAAGTACCTTTTGACGAATTCGATCAAGTCCGTAGATGAAAATTTATCGGGTGGTTCTAAAGTGACGCTGCTCTGTAAAACATTTAAGTTATCTGATCGAAACATAGCTGAGAAACCGGAGAAAGAAAAGAAATTTAGAACATTGAAGAACAAGAAGACTTATAAATTAAAAAGTAATAAAATCAAGCATCATGAAATAGTCTACTAGAATTTTTGCTGCATCGACTAGTGTGAAATGGATAATATGTTCAAATTTGTATTTAATAGTTGTTTTTATGATTACTTAGTTACATTATTTTAAAAGAAAAAAAAAAATATTCAATCGACCATAATTTCAATATACCTTATAAACAACTAAACTGCAATAAATAACTTGATATAACTTGATATAGTAGGTAAATATATAAACTGATAATAATGCGTATCTATAAAAATTACGTATTTCTCATATTTAAAGCGGATAATTATAAACATAATGATAACCTTCACTGGTTATGTTAGAGTTATAATGAACTAATTATAAAAAATATCTAAATAAATATTTCAAATAAATATCTTCATGCATTCGTCCCTTCTTTCTCAACCTAACCCAAAGTTATGTTACCACTGCTCTGCATATACTAACGCCATCTGGTTTGTTTTAGCGGAATCATTGGTAGTGCAATTAATCAAGTAAGTTTTATGTTGTTTATGTAAAAGTAGGTACGGGCGATATGGTACGATACTGATTTTTCTGGATTTTCAGGTTTGCAATTTTAATGTAATGTTTTGCAGTAAACAGCCGGACCGGAACCTAGAGTTTCTTGCACATTCTCTGTCAGAGACCCACGCTTTAGAATGTGCAATTCGCATCATATTTCTGACTGACTTCGTGACATTTCAAAAGTGCATTTAAATAGTTTATTTGAAATAAATGCTTTGAATATTGATTCTTGAATCCGTTATAATACCAAACTTGTGTATCGAATTCATTTTTGGTAAGAATTTTGAGCCTTTCTATCCGATGAACCGGGGGTCTTAAAAGACTGGGAAGGTTGGGGCAGGATGGATACGGAAGATGGAGAACCGGGTCATAGACTGGATGTTGTGGCGCTAATACATAGGATTGGATTGTATCTAAGCAGCAGACTTCGAATACATTAATTAATTAGGGAACACACACACATATAAACCAATTCATTGCTCGCATAATCATTTTTACTTGGTACAAATAACAATGTGAGAAAATGTACCAATAACAATTGTCTAATATTAGGTACCGAAATCCTTTGTTATACCGCACGGTTCCCCGCCTTGTTGGCCTGCCAACGATCCCAATCTGGAGGCAACACTGTCGCAACCCAGAGCTGGGCATGCCATAATTAAGGCGGTAAGTCCCCTCTTTGAGAATTTGGAAAGATAATACGGCGTTCTCACTTTCCGCATGACGCAGGTTCTTACCGGACACGGTAAGTTTGGAAAATTTTCTGCACCGGAAACGCCTGGGTGTCACCATTGTGTGAACTGCCCGGAGGAATGTGCGTGTGAACTGAGGGACCATACTGGTATTATGTAAAAAAAAACTTATAAGATTTAGTAGTACACTTATACGTAAAACGATTGTAGGTGAAGCATACGGTTGAGGTGTGGATAGAGGGGTCTGTAGTCGTTTGGGCCCGCTCGATGTTGGTCCCGCGGGCCCAAACGACCACACAATTTATTTTATGTATTTTTGGTGGTCGATTCGGCCCATAGACAAATTTAAAAAAAAAACCATTGTTTAAAGCTACTCGTGGATACAGTCAAGTGCAAAAGTGGTAAGTCAAAATATAATAAAACGCAATTCAGTTAGATTTAAAAGTTTATTAAAGATATTAAAAAGCAGGCCTCTGATTGGATGACCCGAGCAGGTAATCCGTAAAAGGCCCAAATGCTTGACTTTGAAAATAGTAGTGCTCGTACACTTAATTTAGATATTATTACAGTAAAAACTATGTAGTTTTAATGTTTGTAGACAAGTGTGGCACGTAAGTGTAAGTACGTAATTGAATAAATCAAAAAATATATTCCCAGTAATATAAATAATATTAGGTATATATGCATATTTTAAGTCATAAAAATAAAACTAAAAGATTTGACTTTCTTTCAT
The DNA here is from genome assembly GCA_910589285.2 of Mythimna ferrago. Lineage (NCBI taxonomy): Eukaryota > Metazoa > Arthropoda > Insecta > Lepidoptera > Noctuidae > Mythimna > Mythimna ferrago. The sequence goes on along the minus strand of OU342673.1, from coordinate 10,226,512 downwards.
GACTGTACTTATAATAAAATTGGGCGGTGGGTCCAATCGACACCTTCAAAATGGGACTGTGTCGATTGATCCCGCGGACCCAAACCGAGCGGGCCCAAACGACTACAGACCCGATAGAGCACCGCCGTGTCCTCGTAGGGGCGATCGGCAGCAACGACCTTTCAAGCCGGGCCCTAAGGGATCCGGACAAAATAAATACAAATATGTAGTTCAATGAAGAATGAAGTAAAGTAAAGTAAAGTATTAGTCATATAGTAGGAAAGAAACATTATGTATATAGAGAATCTATCACAAATATTTTTTTTTTTTCGAACCTGTTGGCTGAGCCCTTGCCGTGGAGTAGGCTTCAGAAAATTACTGTTTTATGGCACTGTTTGGGCGCTAGGTCCTTAAGCATTAATGTCACCAGTCTTTTAGACACTTCCAGTTGACTGAATGCAATGCGGAGGACTTTTTTGACGCCATGTTTTATCTAAGAGTTATTTATTGTCTTTACTGTATTATATAACGTGGCGGTGACGATACGATATTAAATTAAAACACTCCTAGTATTAGTCCTTAAGAATATTATGAAACTAGCAATAAAGTCCTAAAATCGAAATCTAAAAAATGTTTTTTTTTCAAACAAACTAAATAACATAAAATGGAAAACAAAATAGAGCACCGGTTATAAATATCGGTACTCTAAGAGCGCCTTTACACTAGCGTTTGACCGGCGTAACACGGCGCAGACGTCGCGTTGTTGTGGCGTTTCCTCTGGAGACAATTGAACGCTGCGTTGTCGCGGCGTCTGCGAATACGTTTATCGAACGCCTACGCTGGATGGACAAACGCTAGTGTGAAGGCGCTCTAACCTGTGACAACAGCGCCGTGTCGTGTAGTGACGTAATCTTTTGGCGCATTTGTTATGAATGCTCAATAAAAACAATTACACCAAATCACAGATTTTTATTAATAAAATTATCAATTTTAATCAATATTCCATTAGCACTCACAATCACTTACTTATTGTCGATATTGAATCACATCCTGCCCTGCGCAGACCAGACGTAGGCTTGCGTTCAAAGTAATTTAAAATTCTATCGTCTAGTGTCACTCTTACACGCACTACCCAATTCGATCGGGTCGATTTTCCCACATCCTCTGGACAGTGAATGATAATGAGCCTATCATTGACTTATATTCTAGTGATAGACAAGCCCTTTCATGGAAACTATTTGTCAAAATATTGAAAAGTTAAAACGAAAATCTGCTGCAGCGCTACATTGGCATTATGTCGTCTAACATAACTATTAAAATACAAAGCGCTGATAGCTTACACAGGATACTTTTTTCGCGACCAAAACGTCTTAAGCGCCATGAATTTCGTAGTACTTACGCGTTTAGTTCAACATAGTGTAATGACATGTTATCCATATAGATTTTTATACCGCAGAAGTGACACAGTTTTTTGCCTACAATACTTCATTACAATAAAACTCTATTTCAAAATTTTTACCAATAGTCCACGTTAGTATAAATTCAGAAAACTGCGTCTACTACTTTAATAAATAAGTGAATTCAAAATCTTGTAAAATAATGAAACCATTTATTGTAATCATCATTCTAAAGGACAGCTATCTTTAGTGAATGATGGTCAGGACTGCGCAGCTAATATTTAGTAACAAAACAAACAACAACTATAACTATAGCATAATCAGTTTTTTTAATGTTCCCACTGCTGGGACTCAAGCCTTCTCTCTAGGAGAGGGAATGGGCCGTAAACCACCACGCTGGACCAGTACGGGTTGGTGAATGTCGCATGTCTTCGAAATATGCTTCGAAAAATTTCCTCACGATGTTTTCCTTCACCGTTTTGAGAGCAGTAGTGATGAAATAAATTACATAAAAAACTTAAACTTTTTTAAAAACTATTTTCAATTTAATTTTTCGGGGCGAATCAAAAATTGATTCGGAGTCAGAAATTTGCACTTGGTTTAATGATGTAGGGGAAAGCTATAAATGTTTGAAGGCACATTCTGAAGGAATAGCGTTACTGCAAGGAATAGCCGACTCATTAGTTTTCCAGCTTTAGTATCATCAGTTTGAAAGTGTGCAGAGCAGATAAACGGAATTGAAAACTAATTTATGTATGTAATACATAATATCTCGGTAGGTACGTAATACCTCAGTGCTTACGAATGACAGAATGCTTAACCACAAAACTTAGCGATGAAAACTGATACTCAATGATTTGCTGGCATTTCTTGCTGAGTTTTTACAGTATCGAAAAACGGACGTATTCATAATTATTGAATTTGACGGAATTTATTGGTACCTATTATTTATGCAAAAAAGAAAAAATATTAAATAAAATATAAAAAAAAAACAAACTAAATAAAACATCACGCGAAGTTCGTGTTCACTAAAGCAGTTGTAGGTAAAAACCCGGTTTTTGTGGGAGGGAACATCTGCATGTTTTAATCTATGATTGTAAAATGGAAAAGCTTCCCCTGAGACCCCAATCATTTAAATAGGTATAAATACGGGAAAAATGGAAAGGTTGCTTATTTTTGAAATTTACAGACTACTTTATGAAGAATTTGTTATTTACATTCTTAGATACATAACCAATAAATAAAACGCTCAAAATTTTAATAATCTACGCGGACTTTTAATAACCTTAGTGTTCAACCGAATGAAGCAAAATCACGCGCGAACGCCGGCGTTCGCTTGGGGTTTGAATAAAATAATATAATTTCTAACATACTATTACGATATTTGAAGCTATTAAATTGCTTGAATAATCAATTATTTTACGTTCATGAGTACTGAATTATTATTTACGTCCCAAATTCACTTTCTTTTGAATTTATAAGCGCCGCTCTGACACTGTATGAACGTCAAAATTGCACTAAAGTCATCAATTTCAATTTGCCTAGAATTCAGTGCAACGGATTCGTTTGAAGTGAATGTTCAGCACGCCTAATCTAGTGCGTATAGTCTGTCTAATAAGTCAACCGACTTGAGAATTTTGTATAATATTTAATCATTTAAAAAATACAAATATTCGGTACTTTTTATTTCTTTTTATTCTTCTTCTGTTAGTAAACAACGATCTCTATCTCTTAATCAACCTTGATTATTGAACCCGTGTTGACTACATCAGATTTCATTAAATCCTAATAATTACCCAAGTCGTTTAACTTATTAGACAGACTCTAGTACATAATATATCAATGGCGCCTATTGGTTGTTTCCATACCTGTCTGTCCATAGTTAAAGCGGCGTTTCTGTTGCACTCTTCATAAAATAAAATCATGTCGGAGTACTCCGAAGCTGTGGTATAGTTACGAAGCCAGATAATTCAAAAATAAAATGTTATTACAAAAAAAATCAAATAAAAATAGTACTGTCAGTGACCTTGACATGCCCACTGTCACTTTAACTTGTTTAAACATTAACCGTTTTACGTTTATGGCACCAAATATGATATTTTTATTAATATGAAGTTTTTTTTTGTAATCATGGACTACATTATACATCATGTATGTACCTAGAAAATGTTAAAAATGGAAAATTAAGTCCTGTGATTAAACTACTGGATTTCGGATAATTTTTGGAATGCAAGGTATATGGTATATGTGTCGTATTCTCGGCGACACTCCGTAGGTATATAGTTTTAATCAGTAGGGTATTTTATTTTTCTTATTCTAGTACCTATTTCATAAAAAAATCATACATGTATGTTATTATAATTCTTGCCACATTAAATGAGTATTTCACGAAAAAGTCGTAAATGCTTAACTTTTAAGAAAAATTTGAATTTCGCTGGCTACGTTTGAGCATCCCCCTCAAAATACATTAAATTGTGTTGACAATAGATGTATATGTAATAAAGATACTTTTAATGTACCTGCGTCACCGACGACAGCGCGGTGTCGATGAATACCTGCTCGCAAACCTGCCGGCATTCTGGCGCCACCCTTACTTCGACCAGCGGCTGTTAAACTTTCTGGTACATAATTGTATGTTTATTTTTTATTTAGCTAGGCCTTTAGTGTATATATTATTTTTAATTCTTTAGTCTTTCAATCGTGATAATTAGAGACACAATAGAAAGACAATAGGTGCACGAATCCGGCGTTCGCGCATCTATTGTCTTACTATTGTGTCTCAAATTGACGGTATCTGAAAGGTTATTTAGTTAATTGTACTTTATAATTATTATTTTTTTTGAAATTTGTCCTAAAATAAATATTATATTTACTTTTTTTTTAAAGTTATAATATATACTGAATTTATTGAATTTATGAGTTTTACATTATTTTTACCCTAACCTTGTATTTATCATGCAGATGATATTATTCAAGAAATATGCTACATATGCAAATGGAGCATATTTCTTGTATCAGTTCAGTTTTCAAAAGTATTTGGAGCTCAGTGACACTTGAAATTAACATTTACGAGCGTAGAGAGTACCTCATGTTAGCACATAACTTTGACAATGACTGTCTTTTATGCAGAAAAAATATCGTAACGTATAGTTTTCACGAACACTGATTTAGTGAAACGGTGCGCGATTTAAAAAAAAAGTCGTTTAATCTATAACGATGGTCCAACAGAAAAAAACAAAACGTTTAGTAATCAATCTTTTAGTTTTTACAAAAATGGACAGATATTATTATCTAACGAAATGCTGGCAAATTATTGAGAAGGTTACTTGTAATGACGTATATGAATTTAATTAATATTCTACAAATACGTGATTTATTTTTAGAAGGTAACAGGTAATTATGACTTTCATGTCTATTGAGATTCCATTGGATAAAATAAAGAACAATAATATGCTTTTTACGCAATTAAAAATGAATAGGGCATTTTGTTGTTATTTTTTTTTTATTTCGAATTGTAGCGTCGTAACTATAAACGCTATAAAATTCTTTTAACTGTACTTGTTAAAATATTCCGTGATTAATTCATGGCCCCAGTTGACTTCGACCCTGCTGGGCCCCTGCGGTTGCTGACAACTCTTTGAGGCGCGCGTGGAACACTACGCGCCGTCGACGACTTGGGCTTGGTCCGGACAGTTACCGGACGGTAGGACAGCGAGCTACCCATTGTTGTCCGCAAGCCCACGCCTACGGTGGCTGGAAATCAGGATCGGAATCCCGGCGGTTGAGGCGCGAAGGCCAATGTCTCGCGCGTGCTGCCGCCTCCTTTTCTAGCATTACTGCTTCGCAAAAGAAGGCGGTCACTCCTCCTCGCTGCGGACCATGGCCTGCATCAAGGCCCGACGCGAGAGATCGCTGAAGATGAGCGCCCCCCCCACGAGGGATGAGCGGTGCTCTGCCCAGGTGGGACACACCTCTACCATATGCTCCACCGTGTCCTCTGGGCGGTCCACACAATGGTGACATCCGGGCGTCGCTTCCGCACGAATCCGGTGCAGGAACCTTCCGAACTGACCATGTCCGGTGAGGACCTGCGTCATGCGGAAAGTAAGGACGCCGTTTTGCCTTTCCAGCCTCTCCTCAAAGAGGGGACTTACCGCCATAATTATGGCGTGCCCAGCACCGAGTTGCGACAGTCGCTGTCGCCATTCCTCCATGACAGCACCGACGTCTGCATCTGTCTGTTATATTTACATTTTCATAGGGGTTGTTTGAAATTGTTTGCGAAATATCCGAATCAGACATCGCTTGTATAATATTATTACTCGTTTTTGGAGTGGCAGGAGGCAGCCGTTTCAAACGAGACATAATCAGGTAAAGTGACAGCACTCATAACCTCAGTGTAATTACGACCAGCGAGCGCGGCAAGAACGTCGTAACCGCCGTGGGGGAACGCGTCGCTTACGCGTAAGTGTAAATCACAAGTATGGTCACTTGAAGTGGGTTCTTATATCACTTTTGCTGTCTATAAGTTTTCCTATCAATTAGGTGAGTTTCACCTAAAAACAAATACAGTCACTGTGTTTAAGATAACCACTGATGTAATACAATATTGGCAAAAAACTAGTCGCAACAATAACTTGAAATAGAAACAAAAATATACGTACAAAAATAGAAATATAAAAACACTGACATACCTACACAAAATCATTTACAAAAACATATTAATATTAAAAAGTACACTTGCACACAAAAGTACACGTACGAGTAGGTACGTAAAAAAAAAAATCTGTATGTATGTATTGTGAAGAGCTCTGCTCAATCGTATTGTCTACTAGCTTTTGCCTGCGTACATAAAATGTAACTTATGTCAATAAGGGATAAACCAGCTTTCTATCGCATGATTTTCATACAAAAATAATAATATTTAAATTTAACGTTCTAAATATTAAGAAGACTATGCGAAGCAAGAGATAGTACAATAGCGGAAAAGAGTGGAGATTGGGCGGTGGGGATGCTTGATGCGCTTGTGTCGCGTTATTCAGACGTAGAAAAGTATAGCAAAATACAGCGTTGCAATGTGTTAGATAGAACAAAAATCTTGAACGTTTGTTTTTGGAAAATGAATTAGGTTTTGTAAAAAGTCATAGAACAAAAGTTGTTATTTATGAAGTGAGTAAGACAGTCCTGCAAGGTTCTTAGTGTTTTATAAATAACCCTGTACCACCCCCCCTCCCCCCCCGTGTGTGTAGTACTGACATTGCTTTTAAATTACTTTCTTATTTTTAACCCCCGACAGAAAAGAGGGGTGTAATAAGTTTGAGGTGTCTGTGTGTCTGTCTGTGCCATCGTAGCGCCTAATCGAATAGACCGATTTTGATGCGCTTTTTTTTTATTTGCAAGCTGACGTGACGATCGAGATGGTTCTTAAATACAATTTATGAAGGTTCAGGTCTTCTAGGTCATTAGCTCGTTTGTTAGTTTCTGCAGTAGAAATCTTAAACACAATATAAGTGTTTACTTTATAATACTCATGAGTCAAGAACATGCTCGAGCCATTGAGCTTGTCTGATGATGAAGCTCAATGGTAAGTAATCCTGGATTGCCTATTAGTAAACTCATCCAGTTTTGGCTCATTTAGATTCGTCTTAACCTGGTTCTATACATTTCTCATGATGAGGAGGACTTGATGGTAGAACTGGGAGGTGGCTGATGGAACCCTGGAATGCCTACTAGTAAATTCATTGAGTTTGGGCTTATTATATTCATCTTAATCAGTTCTATACCTTTCTCATTGTGACGAGGACCTAATGATAGAACTGGAAGGTAGTTGATGAAACCCTGGAATGCTTACTAGTAAACCCATCCAGATTGGGCTCATTAGATTTGTCCTAACTAGTTCTATACATTTTCCATGATGACGAGGATCTGATGCTAGAACTGGAACTAACAAACAATATCGGCATCGGGCATCGACGTGCCCCCGTGTGGGCGATCGGCGGCGGCGATCTCTCGCACCAAGCCTTGGTACAGGCCATGGTCCGGAGCGAGGTGGCAGGCGGTCGCCTCCTTCTGCGAAGCAGTAATGCTAGCAAAAGAGGAGGCCGATCGCATCAAGCAACGGCGGCGCTCGCAGCGCCCAAGCCGCCGCCGGGATTACGATCCCGATTTCCGGCCACCGCCTACGCGGGCTTGCGGACGCCGAGCAATGGGTAGCTCGCTGTCCGACCGTTCGGTAACTTACGGACCGAGCCCAAGTCGTCGACGGCGTGCACCGTTCCCGCTCCCTCAAAGAGCTGTCAGCAACAGCAGGGCCCCAGCTGGGTAGAAGCCTACTGGGGCCAGGGTTAGTTCGAAAGATAGCTCAGCCCTGTTACGAAAGGCAACAAAGGAACAGGAGTGGGTTTTTAGTCAGTAAAAGTCTGAAACTATCTTCCGCTCTGCCCAAGAGTGGGGGATGTCATTAGATGATTTTCCCACAGCAAGGCTGGTTTTTGAAGCTAAAGAATGATTTTTCTAGATTACCAATAATATTTTATCTTTGCTTGGCATATAATATACAGTGGGCAATTCCGATGTTTACAATTCTTCTCCACCTTTTCAATTGAAGACTATTGTTCGTTTATTGTTTGGTATCTATTTTATGAAAGAGTTTCAGTTTTAATATTGACTAGCTTGTGCCAGCGGTTTTAGGTTTATATTTAGGTTTCTTAGATAAACAAAGTGGACCAACGACCTGGTCAGGGTCGCAGGAATCCGATGGACGCGTGACGCACAGGACCAGTCGTTGTGGCGACGCTTGGGGGAGGCCTTTGTTCAACAGTCGACGTCTTTCGGCTGATATGATGATGATGATGATGATATACACTTTGAACACCTGTTTCAATCTCTTAGGGGAAGAATGTTTGAAAATCGTCTCTTAGTGCTCGCTTACTTCATAAGAAGAAGCCTTGTGCAAAATATGGTACCATTATTTTCGGCTGTGCGTTGATATGTCAGTCAGTCAGTTTTTTCTTTTATATATTATACACCGTTAAATTTTAATCGTTTTAATCCCGTGGAGGGTCGATCCGGTATATGAAACACTATCGATTTGTAAAGATAAAATTAAAAAATAAAGTACTTTTTTTTCAAAACTCGTATTAATTTACGCATGTACGAAATTAATTTCTTTAAGAAAACGTCAGCTGAGCGAGTTCAATGACCTGCAGGTAATAGTCGGCGTTGCGTACAAACTACCTATAGGTCATTGAACTCGCTCAGCTGACGTTTTCTTAAAGAAATAAATTTCGTACGTAAAAAAAGGTACTTTATTTTTTAATTTTATCTTTACAAATCGATAGTGTTTCATGTACCGGATTGACTCTCCACGGGATTAAAACGATTAAAATTTAGCGGTGTAGATTGTTGTGCCTGGTGGGCATCTGCCCTATTGAGCAGTGGTGACCGAGTGGTAACGGCTACGACTCGACGTGTACGTCGCGGGTTCAAACTCAGCCAGGCGCATTTCTTTGTGTAATTTATTTCATCACCACTGCTCTCAATACGGTGAAGGAAAACATTGTGAGGAAACCGGCATGTCTTAGAACCAAAAAATTCGAAAACATGTGATATTCACCAACCCGCAGTGGGCCCGCGTGGTGGATTACGGCTCATTCCCTCTACTAGAGAGAAGGCCTGAGTTCCAGCCGTGGGAACATTAAAAGCCTGATTATGCTATATATGCTATTATGCTATGTATAGATTGATCTAAAGATCGTGTTAAAATACACGTGTTTGGGCTTTTATGGTATTTCCCGAAGTGTCTATTTTTATAATGTTTAGACCTTTTAGTTAAGAATAATATTTGATTTAATTTAACTTACAATTTTAAAACCAGTAACTAATTTAATTCATAATTCAATTTATAAATTCGCAATTAATCTACTGTAGTTTAAATTAATGATACTGTTATTGAAATGTAACAGCAAAATTAAAAATTTAAAATAACGCCCGAGAATAAAATCTATAAAAAGTAAAAGAACTGGTTCGAAACAATAATTTGAATCTATAATAACGAGCTTGAACGCGATGACTTTTCTAGTACGCTTTCCAAGGTTCCATCAGCCATCTCTCAGTTCTAGCATCAGGTCCTCGTCATCATGAAAAATGTATAAAACTGTTTAACATGAATCTAATGAGCCCAAACTAGATGGATTTACTAGTAGGTATTCCAGGGTTCCATCAGCCACATCCCACTTCTAGTATCAGGTCCTCATCATCATGGGAAATGTATAGAACTTGTTAGGACGAATCTAATGAGCCCAATCTCGATGGGTTTACTAGTAAGCATTCCAGGGTTTCATCAACTACCTTCCAGTTCTATCATCAGGTCCTCGTCGCAATGAGAAATAGATAGAACTGATTAAGATGAATCTAATAAGCCCGAACTCAAGGGATTTACTAGTAGGTATTCCAGGGCTCCATCAGCCACCTCCCAGTTCTACCATCAAGTCCTCCTCATCATGAAAAATGTATAGAACCAGGTTAAGACGAATCTAAATGAGCCTAAACTGGATGAGTTTAATAATAGGCAATCCATGGTTACTTACCATTGAGCTCCATCATCAGACTAGCTCAATGGCTCGAGCATGTTCATGACTCATGAGTATTTCTAATAGTAAGTTACACATATGTTGGAATGTGAAGTAAACATTTATTATGTGTTTAAGATCTCTACTGCACCTAACATACGAGCTGATGACCTTGAACGCCTGAACAGATCTTCATAAATTGTACTCGTATCTAAGAACCATCTCGATAACGTCAGCTTTCAAATAAAAAAACCGCATCAAAACCAGTCCATTCGATTAGGCGCTACGATGGCACAGACAGACACACAGACACCTCAAACTTATAACACCCCTCTTTTCTGTCGGGGGTTAAAAATAAGAAAGTAATTTAAAAGTAATGTCTGTACTTGTATACAGGGTTATTTAAAAAACATTAAGAACCTTGGAGGACTGTCTTAATAACTTCATAAACAACAACTTCTGTTCTGTGACTTTTTACAAAACCTAATAAATATTCCAAAAACAAACCTTCAAGATTTTGTTGTTCTAACACATTTCAACGCTGTATTTTGCTATACTTATCTACGTCTAAATGACGTGACACAAGCGCATCAAGCATCCCCACCGCCCAATCTCCACTCTTTTCCGCTATTGTGCTATCGCTTGCTTCGCATAGTCTTCGTAATATTTAGAACATTACATTTAAATATTTTTATTTTTGTATGAAAATCTGATGAACTAAAATATTTCAAAATAATTGACATTTTTAAAAGTCATAATAACAAAAGTTGTGGTTTATGATGTTAGTAACATACTCCTGAGAGGTTGCCAGTGTTTTACAAATAAACCTGTATAATATGTATAACATGTAATAAACCTGTATAATATGTATAATATGTAATAAACCTGTATAATATGTAAGTCCCGACGCGACGTGAATGTGACCGAAATATCAAAACGTTTTTTTTTTGATAACGAATCAATTGATTACCAATGAGATTTTATGATTTTTCTTTTATTAAGGGGTTTTTAAAGGGACGTGTTGGGGTCAGACTTAAGCACCAGTTATTATCAGAATATTTGTTACTTTATAGCAGTGGCGGTTCCTTCATACAAGCCCAGAAGCCAGGCTTGCCTTACTAAAATGCTCGATAGAGAATCAATATCAAACCCGAACTATTTAAAAGTTCGCGCGCTTAATTCTTATCAAAATAACACAAAGTATCTACGTAAGACACACTACTACACATCGCGATTGTTCGCGCGCAGAGTTTCGCATAATTGCTGCACCTACATATAGCTATCTCGCTTACACGCACCGGCTTTTACCTGGCTTTCAAATACTATCTCTGTCTCTTTCGCACCTATGGCGACGTGCCGTATAACGAGTTAGGACCTTTTGCGTCTATAAATCGATCAGTATGGAAGATTTAAGCCGGGCATTCCTATGAAGTTGCTCGCGTATGCGTGACCTTGTCACTGCAACTCTGTTTGCAACTCACTTCAGTTTCATTTGCTTGAGTGGAAATTTGATTTTTTGTTGTTTGTTGTTTTTTTTTTTGTGTGTTTTCTTAGATTTTCTCAGTGATACAATTGTTTTGGTGACTTACCTACAACAATGGAGGCAATTGTACCTTGTGAGGATTTAAAATGCGTTCTAGTTTTGATTGGCGAAGATAAGGTAAAATCTTTAAACTTTGCTCAGAAAAAACAGTTAATTTTTTCATTAAAACCGACGCCTAATCTGTGTATTTCTCAGACTAGTAAATCGCATAAACGAAAATTTAATAGATCAGTGTATAAAACTAGTTGGATTGTTGGCTGTTCGCACACTAATAAGTTGTATTGCTTTGCTGGTGCGGCATATTTTTTTCGAATGAAGATTCCGTTTGGAATACATCTGGTTATAATGATTTAAATAACATATCTGGCGCTATTAAAAGGCACGCAAATTCCCATAAACACCTGTGTGCAATGGTTTCTTTCGGTAATTTTGGTAAGTAAACAACGAATTGAGACATCTATATCACGCCAGTTTTGTTCCCTCAAGCAATGAATCAAACCAAACGACTTTTTTTAAAGCCACCGGAGGTATGCAATTGCTGATATGTTTATTAGGTATATTCAATCTAGCACTAGCGTGCCTTCAGTGAGCTTTGGTTACCTCATTCACCGCACGACAAGCAAGAGTGAAATTGAAGAAAGAAGAAGATGGATGAATTCACTTTTAATTTATTGTACCTAACCAGTAGTTTATGAGAAAATTGCGATGATACATACGTAGGTACCTACATACTCAGTCGAAAACTGAACTTTCTTTTTTTGAAATCGGTTAAAATTTTATTGGGCTTGCCTTATTTTGAAACCCTAGGCACGCCACTGCTTTATAGTGGGATATCTAATAAAGCGACTACGCTTTATTAAATATACTCGCACTAGCGAGTAACCATAATTTTGTAACTATTTATTGATTTAAAAGTGTCTGTGGAGTTTCTCAATCTTTCTTTTCCATAGAGTGGAAACGTGGAAATAGTTCCATCTTTTTTTAGAGATCCGTACCCAAAGGGTAAAAATGAAAGCCTATTACTAAGACTCCACTGTCCGTCTGTCCGTCACGAGACTGTTACTCATGAACCAATACGGTACCTAGACAGTTTGAATTTTCACACTTGATGTATTTCTGTTGCTGCTATAACAAATAATACTATAAACTGAATGAAATAAATCGTGTAAAAAAAGTTGTATTGTATGGAACCCTTCGCGCACGAATCCGACTCGCACTTGGCCGGTTTTCATTTGGACTGAACGACCTTGACAATTTAAAAGAGCCTGTAAATGGTTTAATTGAAATAAATCCAAGCCAAGCCAGCCATGGAGTGGAATTCCCTGCCGGAATCTGTGTTTCCTGATAGCTACAACTTAGGAGTCTTTAAGTCGAGAGTGAATAGGTTTCTTCTAGGCAAGCGTGCTTCATCGTCGACCACATCATCGCTTACCATCAGGTGAGATAGTGGTAAAACGCAAGCCTATCATTAATAAAAAAAAAAAAAAAAACTTTTTTATTTTTTTTTCTTTTTTTGTTTTATAGGCTCGCGTTTGACCATCTCGCAAGAGATGATGTGGAGCTCGCTTGCTGTTAGGATAATTATACTAAACGATGGAATCCCTTGAGTCAACCAAGTGCAGCGTAGCGCCCTCAGTTCCTTGACAAGTAAAGCGAGCTGATCTGTACTACTTATACTAATGTTCTAGAGAAGTAATGTTTGTTTTTTTTTTTTGTTTGCAGGAGGTAATCTCTGAAAGTACTGGTCCGATTGCGAACATCTTTGCACAGATAGAAAGCTGGTTTATCCCTTAATGACATAAGTTACATTTTATGTACGCGGGCAAAAGCTAGTAGACAATACGATTAAGCAGAGCTCTGCACAATATGCACATTCAGATTTTATTATTTTTAATTTTATGTACCTACGTGTATTTTTGTGTGCAAGTGTACTTTTTAATATTAATATGTATTTGATTTGGTGAATATGTCAGTGTTTTTATATTTCTATTGTTGTACGTATATTTTTGTTTCTGTTTAAAGTTATTGTTATGACTAGCTTTTTGCCAGTATTGTATTACATCAGTGATAATCATATACACAGTGACTGTATTTGCTTTTAGGTGATATTCACCTAATTAATAGGAAAACTTATAGACAATAAAAGTGTAACTATATGATTTTAATTTCAACTCGATACCTACACGCGTTCTCGACATAAAAAGTCTTGACAGATAGACAGACAGACAGACGGACGGACAACAAAGTGATCCTATAAGGGTTCCGTTTTTTCCTTGTGAGGTACGGAACCCTAAAAAGACGTCGGTGCTAAGCTTTTTCACCAAGCAGCGAATTGCAAGACTTCAAACAGAAAATAAAAAAAACTACTTATTTCTCAAAATTTTCACAGCAACAATGTTCAATGTTCATGTCTCTCAAAATTCAAAAATCCAATTAAGAAATTGAAAAAAACTATATCATTCATCAGCAATCAGTATGACGACCTGATACTATAATAGTTGCCGCCTTAAAAAAAGAAAACCTATTTTATAGAAACTGTAGACATACCTTGGAGACGGAAATCGAAGACCTGAGAAATTCTTGCGCCCTTCTTTCGTCGAGATTCGTAACGTGCCCGTCAAAGTGAAGGAATCTGCGGTGGACTTGGCTGCAGTTCTCACTAGGATTAGTAAGACTGTTGGTGTGTGGGTCAGAGACCCTTGAGTGCAACAACGTTCGAGACGTCTACCGCCTCCCAGGCAAACGTCGTCGACGGCGCGCACTGTTCCCGCGCGCTCAAGGAGTTGTCAGCAACAGCAGGGGCCCAGCCGGGTCGAAGCTTACTGGGGCCAGGGTTATCCGAAAGGGAACTCGAGCCCCGGTATGAAGGCTAGAAGGAACGGGGTGGGCTTTTAGTCAGTAAGAGTCTGACACTATCTCCCGCTCCGCCCAAGAGCGGGGTTGTCATTGGATGATTTTTCCCACCATAAAAAAAAGGCAAACGTGGCCGAAATTACCACCGTGCAGGCTAGAACATGGGGTCTGTCTGTAGTCGTTTGGTCCCGCTCGGTTTGGGTCCGCGGGATCAATCGACACAGTCCCATTTTGAAGGTGTCGATTGGACCCACCGGCCAATTTTATTATAAGTACAGTCATGAAAGAAAGTCAAATCTTTTAGTTTTATTTTTATGACTTAAAATATGTATATATGTACCTAATATTATTTATATTACTGAGAATATATATTTTTGATTTATTCAATTACGTACTTACACTTACGTGCCACACTTGTCTACAAACATTAAAACTATATATTTTTTACTGTAATAATACCTAAATTAAGTGTACGAGCACTACTAATTTCAAGGTCAAGCATTTGGGCCTTTTACGGATTACCTGCTCGGGTCATCCAATCATAGGCCTGCTTTTTTAATATCTTTAATAAACTTTTAAATCTAACTGAATTGCGTTTTATTATATTTTGACTTACCACTTTTGCACTTGACTGTATCCACCAGCTTTAAACAATGGTTTTTTTTTTAAATTTGTATATGGGCCCAATCGACCACCAAAAATACATAAAATAAATTGTGTGGTCGTTTGAGCCCGCGGGACCAACATCGAGCGGGCCCAAACGACTACAGACCCGAACATGCTACTGACCTCGGTGCACAGCGTCAAGAAACAGCAAAAAACTTTTTACAAAAGAAATACAACTGACTTCAGTGTTAAAAAACTGGGCAAGTGCGAGTCGGACTCGCGCACTGAGGATTCCGTGAAAACTACAATGGAGTGGAATGAAGTCTCGAAGATTTTTCCGAATTGCCATTTTTTTTGTGATGTAGTTAACAACAAATTTATTGTTTTTTTACTGATTTATTCCTATACCTGTGCTATAACACTTTGCTTTGTGCCTAATTTCAGGATTCTGGGTCAACGAGATGACCTATGAATTTCGATCTTTGAGAGTATCAAAATATACGTTTTTATGCGACGTAAACGCACGTATATTTTTTATTCCTTAACTTAGAAGATTGATGTTTGATACTCTCAGATTTTAACACTTTCAGATTTTCACAGCTTAAAGGGACCGCAGACCTGAGTATATGTTTTTAATTTCAACTCGATATCTCCCCGCGTCCTCGAGATAAAGGGTCTTGACAGACTGACAGACGGACAGACAACAAAGTGATCCTATTTGGCGAATAGTGGAAACAGTCGCTTGCGTGAAGAAGAGGGAGCCAAACGCATCCTTGTCAAATAGCAGACCCTAAGAGATCTTGCGCAAGTGAATCAAGCCACCGTGCAAGTGAATATGGACAATGTACAAGTGAATCAATGACTACTATTGATATTACTAATGTTATACAACATGCGATGCAACTTACTTTATCATAATGTAAAATTTCAGGTTTCTGGGTCATCGGGAAGTATCCTATGAATTTCGATCTTTGAGAGTATCAAAACATACGTTTTTTTGAACATATGACATACATTTTTTTTTTATTCCACAACTATACCACAACGCCGCCGTCTAGTCCCAAGTTAAGCAGAGCTTGTGTTATGGGTACTTGAAAACTGATAAACATACTTATAATTTCTAAATACACACACATAGATAAATTACACCCAGACACAGAACAAATGATTATGCTCATCACACAAACATTTGTCCTGAGTGGGAATCGAACTCACAACCTCCGGCATAGCAGTCAGAGCCACTAACCACTAGACCAACAGGCCAATTATCCTCAGTCATTTTTGCGACATAAACGGCCGTATCTTTTTTATTCGTTAACTTAAAAGTTTGATTTTTTTCACAGCTTGTAGGGACCGCAGACCTTAGTATATATTTTTAATTTCAACTTGATATCTCCCCGCGTCCTCGAGATAAAGGGTCTTGACAGACTGACAGACGGATAGACAACAAAGTGGTCCTATTTGGCGAATAGTGGAAACAGTCGCTTGCGTGAAGAAGATGGGAGCCAAACGCATCCTGGTCGAATAGCAGACCTTAGAGCAGATCCTAAGAGATTTTGCGCAAGTGAATCAAGCCACCGTGCAAGTGAATATGGACAATGTACAAGTGAATCAATGACTACTATTGATATTACTAATGTTATATGTACATGCGATGCAACTTACTTTATCTTAATACTGTAAGTACTTAATTTTTACTTAGTATTTTAAAAGTAATCACTATTTATTTTGTTGTTTACTTCCGTGATCTATCAGTTTATACTTTCTATAATAAACATAATAACCATTATTTATAT
The DNA here is from genome assembly GCA_910589285.2 of Mythimna ferrago. NCBI lineage: Eukaryota > Metazoa > Arthropoda > Insecta > Lepidoptera > Noctuidae > Mythimna > Mythimna ferrago. The sequence goes on along the minus strand of OU342673.1, from coordinate 10,209,768 downwards.
TTATGATTTTATTCTCTAAACGCAAGTCTCTACCCTCATTCGAACATTTTTTCGGGCTTGCGGACGGCGAGCAATGGGTGGCTTTCTGTCCGACCGTCCGGACCGAGCCCAAGACGGTGACGGCGCGCACTGTTCCAGCGCGCCTCAAGGAGCTGTCAGCAACAGCAGGGGCCCAGCCGGGTCGAAGCCTACTGGGGCCAGGTTTATCCGAAAGGGAAGCTCGGTCCCGGTACGAAAGGCACGAAGGAACAGGGTGGGCTTTTAGTCAGTAAGAGTTGACACTATCTCCCGCTCCGCCCAAGAGCGGGGGTTGTCGTTGGAAGATTTTTCCCACCAGAAAAAAAGTCAGCAAAAAAAACTAAGTCATGATTATTTATTATCATAAAAAATCTAGGCAATTCAGTTTCCAATTATGACGATTTTTTGCAAAACAGAGACCATTACTCAGATTGATTCGATAAAATTTACCTTCAACTTTTCATTCAATTGTTTTGCTCATTCAATAACTTCGGCTCCAAGTCGTCGATGGCACATAGCGTTCCACGCATGCCTCACAGAGATGTCAGCAAACCATAGGCCCAGCATGCTGATACTAATAATATAACCCATAAGGCAACTGAAGGATACAGGTGTGGTTTTTGTCAGTAAAAGTTTGACACGCCGCTCCACGCTAGAACGGGAGAAGTCATTGGACAATTTTCGAGCACAAAAAAAAAACATTTGGTTACACTTTCACATTTACCTCTCGTTTTCAAAGAATATGATTGCTAGGCCGCGAATATGAAAGAAGATCGAATTTTACGGATATAAGCAAGTTGAAATGAATGTGTGGTATGTCGTGGATGGGTATAGGGAAATTTCGTAGCCAATACAATAATCTATTCTAGTTAACATAACCACACATAATTTGTTTTTGCAACGTCCAAGCAGCTGGAGAAAACTTTTTTCGGTTACAATAGGAAAATAAGTATTTGAAATATAAATGCGTATTTGGATTTTTTTGTGGTGTAAGTCACCAAATGACTTCTGCCGGTCAAGGGTTAAGTGAAAGGTAGTGTCAGACTTTTACCGACTAAAACCCACCTGTATTATTGTTGACCCTCGTGTTTTGTGTGTTGCTTTGGAGCGAGTAGCAGTAGGGGCAAATAAATAACACAATTCTTCAGAGTTTTCTTCTATTTACGAGTATTTTCTTGATGTTTTCTTCTTACACTGCTAGATTTGAACTGCATGACCGCAGAAAATTCCCCTTTATTGTAACCAATTCTGACCAATCAGAGCCCTTCAATTTTGCGCACGACACTAATTTTTCGACTATTGACCAATCAGAGCACAGGTGGACTTTGTATGGAAAACTTAACTTTGCTGTTTTTCTACGGTAAAACACCCCTTACAATATTTTCTTATATCTCTAATCTTAGGACGGTCTTATTTTAAATATTTACTTAAAAATCTTAATTTACACCTAAAAATAATTGAGAAACTGAAAACGATTCTCGTTAAGGTAAAGTTTTGCTAGTACTTAAGCTCACATAATTAATATGGTACAAGTGGCGCCTCTAGTGGCTGGAATGCAAAACACTTAAAGTAAATTCCTAAAAGAAAATACCAATAAGAAAAACAAACTAAATATACATTTTATCTGATAAACAATTAATAACATATCGTCGCTAACACTTAGAATCTTATTAGAAAAAATACCACTATGAGAGGTAGGCTAAACAAACTAATTAGAACTTTTAACAGGTAAATTTTATACTTAATTTAATATCGTCGCTTACAATTATGTATGTTTATAGGTAACTTAAAGTTTTTGCGAGGTCTTTACCTATCTACAGCTGGCCCTGAATCGAAATTTGTCCTAATTTTCAAATATTTTTTTCTATCTTAGTTTGAGTGCCACTGCTAGGCAAAAGCTTCCCAGTTCTTTTTCTGAACCTCTCCTTTCATTCTTGCGTCCTTTTCGGTCACAGTAACTTTTTCAAATAATCCCGTAACTCTAATAGTGTGTACGTTAACACAAAAAAAAAGTGTCATATGTCTTTATAAAGACGTGAAATAATGATCGTGTCGCCTCTTTTACTATTGCTCATGTAATGATATCCGAACACAGTGTATCCTAAGTTATTGTTAAGTGGCTTTGAAATTAATAGGTAACAATCAGTTTCCCTTTAATACATCAAATAACTTCTTTATTTGATGATCTGCCACCTCCAACAAAATTCAATCATAATCTATACTAATATTATAAAGAGAAAAGATTTGTATTTTTGTGTGTAACGAATAAACTCAAAAACTACTGTGCCGATTTCAAAATATCTTACACCATTGGAAAGCTACATTCACTCTGAGTAACATAAGCTATATTTATTGCCCGTGCGAAGCCGGGACAGGCCGCTAGTTACATATATGTTTAGTAGTTATCTTTTAATCAAAGGCACCATAGGAACGCATGTTGCAAGAAAGTTCTAGGACTCTTTGTTTTGTACGTTTCCTTGTAATTTAGTTAAATATTTACTTTTGTTTACGTCATTGTTGAAGTGCACTTTTCATATTTGATTATGCAATTATAAGCTATGAATATGCAGATAAAGTTGTTTTCAAAACTTTCTAAGAGTTATACAATTGTTGAAACAAACATGAGCCGAAAAGCCTCGGGTTTTCAAGTCACTGTTTTGTTTTGTTTTGTATCAACTCCTGAATTAGGGTCAGAAAAACAAATTCTATAAGTACTTATAACCTACCCCAACCTAAATAACTCTTTTATAATTTTTGGTTACAATCAGTACCTTTCAAGAGAAACAGGCTAAGTAATACGATTAGCATGCTACCTATATTCTTTCCTGTAACTAAGCTTAAGATGTACCCTATAGGGTCCCATTGCAGTGAACGATGAAAGTCGTGCTCCAATTTTAGAGTAGATATATTTCAGAATGATCTTCAAAAGCAATAATACAAAGCGGTACATAGCCACTACCTAAAGCGAAGGTGTTTTACATAAGCGAGATCACTGGCAGAAATGGCAATGATTAACGATAGGAACGGAAACGTTTGTGAATATTAATTTGTAGTGGAGGTCACCGTAGCTTGCCGAGTGTGACACGCCAAACGAAAGGATTGGTGCGTTATAGACCCCCCCTTCCCTAGGGGTGAAATGTGTGTGCCGAATTTATAGGTGTGAGAGATGGAACTTCAGGGTAGCTAAAGGGTGAGGTTGGACTTCGGACACCCTCACTTGGGGGGGTTTGTAAACCCCCCCAATTTGCCCTAGTCCGGCGCCCCCGCCCGCGGCTCCCGGTCTGTCCAAGCGATAAGAGGGAAGAGGGGAGATCGTCAAATGGACGTTTTACGCATAATTTAGAGAAGTAAATGGATTCGAACAGTATTCACGCAGCATAGGTAGCTACATATATTGGAGAGAGTAATGCGTCGATCATGTGAAACATTACACTCAGAGTTTTGAATTATGACGTCACACAGTCACAACTTAGTATAAAACCTTCACAGTTTTCGATTTTCAAACATCTAAAGTTACATAACACAACATACATATTATCTCAAAGCAATTAAGCCGAAATCTTTTTAAATATAATAAAAACCATGTAGAGCAGTAGATCACGTTGCTTAGTATTTGCTCAAATAAGAATTAAAAAAGTTCCAACAAAGTTTGCAAAAATTGGTCTTTGAAAAAAAAAACATTTTTTTTTGTACCTTTGAAACTACTTGGACTTTCCCGCGTGGGATTCGACGCACTTTGTTCGGTTTTTTACCCTACCTACGTACTCACCTACCTACTTCCTTCACAGTCAAACAAAATCACTTGATCTTTGACAAATTACGATTGTGTGATATTTCTTTACAGAAAAAAATCCTTAACAGTTTTCTGGAAATAATACATTAACAAATCCCTTTTTTCTTACTTCTTTGGGTAGCAAACAAGAAGTCAATTAAAAAAAAACACAATTTCAATCACTCTAGTAGACATACAAAACAAAAGTTAGATCACATGAAATTATAATGTTCTTGGGGAATATTTGGTCATACTTGGTCCATGGGGACCTTGCTCGCCGGTAATTAGAGTAGCTCAACTAAGGCTAGTCAAGTGGTGTCCGCAAAAAGGGTTGGCCCTGCAAAGAAACGGACGTGCGGCTCTGTGTATAAACGTATACAAGGTATAGTCGTTTTTAATATAGATTCAGAAGAATCTATATGTAAACATAGAACTGTTTTGGCAATAAGGAGAAGAAATTGATGGTGACGACGAAATTTCCTATTTCGAGATGTTATAGATATAATTATTGTGCATGGTTGGTTGCTGGATTGGTGGTTGGTGGTTAGTGGGTTGGTGAGTTAGTGGTTGGTGGTTAGTGGGTTGGTGAGTTAGTGGTTGGTTGGTTGGATGGTTGCTACTTTACTTAAAATTTCTGAATAGTTCTTTATTCATTGTATGTGACTGTGTATTAAATTAACGTGTTATTTTTCTTAAAAAATATAACGATAATATGTATTATTTTATTTTAGGTATTATTTAGTATGTATTTGTGTGATATTTATTTTATTATGTGTATGTTTATAATTATAGCAGTATGTATATCTTTAATTTTTTTTATACTATTTCATTGTTAACTACCTATGTATTTTGTGTGTACTAATTTTCCTTTTACTTTTACACACGGTGTCTACTTCTCTTTTTTCTTCAACTTTCCTGTCGCAGGTATGCTGGAAGAGATTTCATTAGAAATAAGCATCACCTTTGTACTATTTTTCTGTTTCCTTCCTCTTTTCTTGTATTTCCATGTGTGTACATAAATAGTTAAATAAAATAAATAAAATGAAATAGATACCTAGTTTAGTTATCCTTCAGTTTCAGAATTATTTTTAAATAACGATCCACCCCAACTTAGCAGGGGTTTTTACCAATTAATTACCAATAGATAGAATGGTTTGTGAGAAAGGTTTAAATAAATAAAGGTTATAAATAAAGGTTTAATACTTTTGTCTCAAATCATTCTATCTTTTTGTGAAAACTACATGAAAATCCATTCAGTAGTTTTTGAGTTTATCACGTTCATACAGACAAATAGACGCGGTGACATGTAACCAAGTTTTATGTAACTCGAAATATGATTTAAAAGAATGTAGTTACAAGGAGTTTCTTGCACGTATTTTCCATAGAGATCTACGCTTTGGAAAGTGCCATTTAGCTTCACTTTTTTTTTGACTGACCGACATTTTGACAATTCAAAAGTGCCTGTAATTGGTCTATTTGAAATAAACGTTTCTGATTTCTGGTGGGTACTTGTTTCATAATATTTAAGGATATTCTTAACAATTTCAACGCGCGTGGAATTCATCATCCACGTCATCTGTTTTAACTAGGGGGTATATTATATGGTACAAAAACTTTTTAGGACGATTTTTCTAATCACAAATTATTGTGTTCAAAATCCGGACTTTTTAAGACGATAATCTAAAATTAGTAAGATTTAGGTTTTTCCAAAAAATCCAGTTCCAGTAATCATATTGGAAGATGGACACTGGAAATTATTCTAATTTGCCCACCCTTCCTTTTGAGATACGGGACCCTAAGAAAGTAGAGGATATCGTTCAGAATATTATTACAGAATTATATTGAAATGATAGAATATCAGATGAAGTGCTGCCCATCCTGCATAACCACCTGCAGTTTTCAGGATCTATACGAGGCAAACAATAGAGCTGTACAGATTGCCAAATATTGGTCAGAAAAAGAATAGTTTGAGAGCATCGACACGAAAAGAAGAAGAAGATGAAATCAGAGATGGTTTATGTCACTTACATCACAAAAAAAAACTATTAATGTCATATGTCTACATGTAATTTAGACACTTTAAATGACATGTAGATATTTTAATGTAATTAGGGCGCACGGCGGTGCCCCCACCAAGGCAAACAAAAAAGTGTTCGGGCCGGAACATTCTTTTCTCGAAACAGTTCAGTTCATTTTCGATCCCCTATCGTTGGTCGTTGTGTATAATACTAGAAGCCTGCAGCAACATGAATTTTCAGTAACCGAGGCATTGTATAGACACGGTATATTTAAAATTAAAGACACAGGTGGGTCAATAAAAGTGACATGTCCTCTCGCCCCACCACAAAGTGGGAGTGGTTATTGGATGCTTTGTCACTTTAAAAAAAAAGGCTTGAAGAGGTGTGCCTGACATATGTATAGTGTGAGAGATTATGTCAATGTAAAAGTCAAAATCAAAATCAAATTCTTTATTGCGAATTATTTGTATGGTTTATAAATGTTAGGTTCTTAGAACTTAGTTACCTGTTAAGGCATTGCAATATAAATGGTCAATGTTAAATGGAGAAGGAAAGAAAAAAAATACATGCTAAATATTCCGTTAGTTACGTTGTATCCCAAAGGATAATATTTGACTTACACGAAGTTGCTGTCTGAAATCAGTATTATAAATATGATAATACTGTAATAATGGAGTCGAAAGGTTCTGGAGTGGCTACCTCACACCGGACGATGCAGCATTGGAAGGTCTTGGTCCTGGTGAGAGTTATTGAGGATAAAATTATGATAGTGGTGATGATAATAACACTTATTAACTCTTCGAATGCCGTAATTAGAGACACAATAGAAAGACAATGGCTTATGTCGAACTGTGTAACTTAAGACATTCAAAAGGTTAATTACGTTACACAAATCTGATGCCATCAAAAACATAACTTGTAAAAAAACCAAGGCATGAAACTCAGTTCTACCGTAAAAAATTGTGAGATCTATGTAATACCAAGTCGGTTAATTTATTCAGTCCGTAATTAAGGGACCTTTATGACCTAGATTGACTTGGCAGTCAGACTAAACAATCTAATTTAATATAATACGTATAACTTCTGTTATACTTCCGATTGTCAGGTCAATCTAGTTCGTCAAGATCCCACTCTCGAGCGCCGTAACGTACGTATGGATGTCCTTCAAAAATGCTTAATTTTCGTGTTTTCCCCAAGTTTTTACGAAAGTTATTTGGTCGAAAATTTTGGTTTCTTTACATATTCTTCTATATATATTATATTATTTGTTTTTCCTAGAAAAATCCGAAAAAAGATTTTTTTATTTTTTGTTTATTTTTTTGGTGATTTACGTAGACAGTGCAATTTTCCGGCTCAATGAACCCCAGGCGCTCGAGGGGTTAAGTATAATTAAACAACATTGATTCATTCACTGCAAATGTAACTTTGTAATCCTATATATTAATATGGGATATTACAAAGTTATTTATGCAGTTTGTGTATCTAGAAAGCTGTATCGAAACAGCAAAATATTTTAGTTTTTCATTAAATTATACATTAAACACTAATTGTATTTTAAATTTGAAGCTTCTATGTCTGCTGGACCTGCCTTAGAGTTTTAATGATCGGTCAGTCAGTGAGTGCCAAAATTAAAAAATTTTGACCAGTTACAATTCTTAAACTACTGCTTCAAATTGAATGAATTTTTAAATGTTTATACATTGCTTGATTGGTTACTGAAAATTAAAGCTTCTATTTTTATACACAACGAAATAATAGGGGACCGAAAATGGCCTGCCCCCCTAGCCAAGTTACAACCGTTTCGCCTGCGTCGAACGCTTCGAGTTGGCCGCGTCGCCGAATCTTTTGTTCTGACCACGTGACTGAGCGTTGAGATGACGTCATTCCCGTACATTTAAAGCTTTCTACTAGCGTTAACTATTGCAGATTAGTAGCTTGGCTAGGGGTACTGAACTGTTTGGAGAAATCGATGGTACGGCCGTGCCACTTTTTTGCTCGCCTCGCACTGCCGTGCCTCCTAAAAATGAAAACGTCATTTAACTATTTCTGCCCGAAAAGCCGCTACATTTTATCATGATCTTATCATTTCCAATATTGGAAAATCACACCATTTGCCGACATGATAAACGGTTTCTTAAGCGACAACATGTGTTCAATGTTGCTCGCTTCATTACGAAATGTTTCTGTGTGAAAATGTACTGCAATAAATTGAAATATATTTTTTGTTACAATTCTGTTGCACCTGCCCTGTTGTGTATCGTATGTCTCTATATTATAGTGTTCTGTAATGATTAACAGATGAACTAAAGCACTTATTTGCTAAAAACATATCATTTTATAGTGTTTTTTTGAAGGTGAGAAATCATCAAATAACTCTGCCCGCTTTGTATGCAGCGAGAGCGAGTGCCCGACTTTTACTGACTAAAACCCACTCCTGTTCCTTCTTTGCCTTCGTTCCAGGGCCCTGGGATTATCTTTCGCGTAATGGCCCCAGTAGGCTTCGAGTTCGACCCTACTGGGCCCCTACGGTTAGCTAACATTTCTTTTAGGCGTGAAACACGCCATCAACGACTAGAGGCGGGAGCGCGAGGGCGGTCCCGCTTCACTCACGAGCGAGAGAAGCCGTTCGATGATTCCCACCTAAAAAAAAGAAGACCATTCACTGTACTTCAAATTGATAATAATAGTAGACCTACAAAATGTAATATCAGAACAAAAAACATTTTCTTTAAAAACATCTGTCGGAAACTCAGAACGCGTTGAAAGTCGGCATTTACTTCAAATTTCGCCATTGCTATTCCACGTGGCATCCAGTTCCTGGCCGACTGCCAACAAACGCTGGCATAATATATTTTTATAAATAGTGAAGCAAACCAGCTTCGTTTCAATTTAATTTCCTGGTATAACTTTTACGAAAAAATGGTAAATAATGTAATAGGTATCTTCGGACATGTTTTAGTGCTGTTCACGGTATGCGAATAAAAAGTACATAATTAGTTTGCAAGGGACTTTTACAAAACTGTGCGAATCTCCACGTCCGAAATGATGACGAAGACGCACTCACGAGTAAGTTGCGACTAACCTTGAAATAGAACAGAATGAATACATCCATCTTAGAAGAACTTCAGATAGCAAACGACCTACAAGTAATTCTTTCCGGCCGTCAGTCCTCTGGCCAACCTGGAAAAACTTATAGCCGGATAGAGAAACCAACAGCTGCTCTGACGAAGTACCTTTTAGCCATCTAGGTGTCAATAAACTACGACAGGCAGACGAACGTCAAACATTTTTTAAAGCATATTGGCAATAGGATTGCTGTTTTCTTCGGATATAAGTTTTCATAACAGCATTATTATTCCCATTTTCCCGATTAAAGTAGTAAGCAGGACTATTTCTTTAATAACACTGGCTGTAAGACTGAAACATCTCACTCTTTTTTTTCGAGGTGGGAAATCATCGAATACCTTCTTCCGCTCTTAGTAGAGCAAAAGAGCGTGTCAGACTTTTACTGACTAAACCCGCCTAGGCTCCTTCAGTTGCCCTTTGCTTTCCAGGCTCCGTCCAACTCTATCGATCATTACCACAGCCCTAACCACGCCATAATTGTGGCAGCAAATCTCCACTTTGAGGAGTTGCTGGAAAGACGTCACAACGCAGGTCCTCACCGGATATGGTAAGTTCGAGAGGTTACTGCACCGGATTCGTGCAGAAAAAACGCTTGGGAGCTTTACTATTGTGTGTATCACGGAGGGCATAGTAGAGCATGTGGTGGAGTTGTGCCCCACTTGGGTGGAGCACCGCCGTGTTCTAGTGGCGCATCGGCGACAGTGACCTCTCACACCGGCCCTCGTACAGATCATGGTCTGAAGCGAGGAGAAATCGCAGGCGGTCGCCTCCTTCTACGAAGCAGTTACGCTAGCGAAGGAGGCGGCAGCACGCGTGAGGAAATGGACTTCCTCACTCCCCAGCCTTTGGGATCCTGTCCCCGATTTCTAGCTACCTTACGCGTGGGCTTGCGGACGGCGAGCAATGGGTACATCCGGCCGTCTTGTAACCGTCCAGACTGAGCCCGAGTCGTCGACGGCGCGTTGTGTTCCACGTGCGCCTCATGGAGAAGTCAGCAAAACCATAGGTGCCCAGCAGGGTCAAAGCCTACTGGGGCCCTGGGTTGGGAATAAGAAGCCGGAGGTCCTGGAACGAAGGCAAAGAAGGTACATACAGAGCGTTTTAGTCAGTAAATCTGATACACCCTCCCGCTACGCTCTAGAGCGAAAGAAAGCATTAGATTTTCCACCTAAAAAAAATCGGCCCTACGGATCCCTTCAATTTTGCTGACTTCTCATAAGCCCTAACGGACCAATACTAAGCCTAGATTCTACTGAAGATAGCAGGGTTTAAAATTAATTTGACTAAGTATTTACTTATTTTAGGAACCGTTTCTCGGAGTAGAGCATCTCGTAGCTACGTCATAAAAATGACGTAACAAAATAAACACTTTATTAAACTCTCGTAAAACTCTTGAAGTATAAACTGTATCTCCTTATCAAAAGGTGTACTTTTCTTGTTTTGGCTAAAGTAACTCTTAGACAAAACAGCATAAGAATTGAAATACTGGAAAACTTTACATTAATTTTTTTGTATACAATTATAATGATGTAAGTTGCAGTAAGGAAGAAGGCTGGAAGGAAAACAGGCAATGGAAAGGGCTCGGAGTTTCATTGCGTGATCGAATCAGGAATGAAGACATCCGCAGAATCAAACCGACATAGCACGAAGAATCACCAAACTTAACTTACACTTACTTTCTTTTTAGTTCTCTCGATAAGGGCATGATCCGAGTCACATTCCATGTGGCTATGTCCGCTAATCAAAAACTTATGATTGATTGTCTCTAGGGTTGGATGCACATGCAATAAATACATGAACGTCATTGCAACAGCGTTATTTTTATTCTGGCCACCACACGTGTCGGAATAAAATGTGACCTCTGTAACTTCAGGTGGCAAATTTTGTAAAAAAAATGCCACAAACACGAAGCAATTTGATTTGCTCCTCGAGCACCGATGATTTCGTCATGTAACATGTAGCTTTATCATCTCTTAAGCTATGAATCGTAAGACTGTAAGACTATAGTTGTCTCTTATAAAAAGAGATAGGCGTAGGTAAGCATTGCTGAAGATCAAATGCATAAGCTCGAAAATTAGAATTGCGCTTTGTTTCATCTTGGTCCTTTCTTTTTGCTGCTTATGCGTTTTCGGCTTGTGATTGATGCTCACCCAGCTCTTCTAAAAAGTTGGTCTTTTCCTCTCCTTCAGCGAAAGCTATCTTTGTAATCAAAAGATCGCATGTGTGGCAAGTATCTTTAGCCAGTTTTTTGAATGATAACTTTAAATCATGAAAACACTGGGAATACAATTTAAGTGAAATAGGATTTGGGCAACTTTCTCTATATAAACGATACATAGCAGCTATAGAAAGGTCCGATGATAAATATTTTTTATTTGTTCTATTTCTAGAATAATGACTTTCGTAGATTGGGAGTGATAAGATGTGATCTTTGGCAGATTTTTATTTTTAGATGGCAGATGTCCTCTTGTATCAGCTGGAATGATTCCGGTTGCGGAGTGTTTTTTTTTATCTATTACAATGTTAATGAAACCTTTAGTTTCCCCAAAAGTTTTGCAAAAACAATATTTACAAATTGGCCTGCTTTCATAATTAATTGTTAATGTATATTTGCAATAGCAATCTCTATTAATGGTTCTGCTGGATTAATTATCAACCAAAATTAATTAATAACCAAAAAATTGTTATTTAATTTTGTTTTGAATTGTTCACCACGTTCCAAAACAAATCAAACTCGGTCAAGGTCACCGGAACAAAAGACACGCACGAGTCCCTACCTAAAAAAATGCGTGATTTAAGGATTAAGTCATCGAATGCCGTAATTAGAGACACATTAGAAAGACAAATGCTTATGTCGAACTGTGTAACTTAAGACATTCAAAAGGTTAAGCGCCAAAACTGCAGCTATCTCTTTTTGACATATCACTTTGTCTTATCACATGCGCAACGGATAAAAAATGTAATAGATGTTAGATTTATTTGTTACAAAATACAATGCAATTTTGATGCGGTAATAACTGGACAACTTGATTTATGCTATTAAAAACGTTAAGTAGGTTGTTTGAATAAATGATCATCTCGTGTTGTTCGTTATCTTTTTTCTTAATAGTTTGCAGTATTATAATGACACGTTGAGTTGTGTAATTAATTACAATTTGTATGTTTTAATATCTCAAGACGTCACATTGTACCCTTTAGTAAGAGAGTTATTCAAAAATTCACATGTTCGTTATGTGCGGTAAAACAGACCTATCGACTTAGTCATTTATTCACCCTATGAAAGAAGTAATCCTAATGCCTATTATGCATTAAAAAAAAATATGTAAGTCGACTTATCAACCTATTCACGCCTGGTACGGATATATTAAAATAGAATACTATTTATTTATTTATTATTATTTATTTATTATAATCTTTATTGTACACCAAATAAACAAAAATACAGGACAAACATTTAAAAGAATAAGTGCACAATGGGCGGTCTTATCGCACAGGGCGATCTCTTACAGACAACCTTTGGATGGACTGAGAGAAAGGAGATAGATTAAGGGTTGTCAGTGTACAAACATCAGATATAATACTAACAAGATACATTAACACAAATACATACATACAATACTAAAAAAAAAAAAATATACTAATAAATATCAAATATATAGTTGAATCAGGAGAAGAAAAATATATCAAAGAGAAAGGTAATGCTCCTTCACCATCTTTTTAAATGTTGGTAGCGTTTGAGCACGCCTTACTTCTAAGGGTAACGCATTCCACAAACGTGCAGCTTGAATTGTGAAAGATTTGTCAACGAAGGTAGTGGAATGCGTGCGAATACTTAATTTTAGGTTCTCCGATGATCTCAAGGACCTACTATGTGTGTCACTAAGGAACTGAAAACGTTCTTTAAGATAAAACGGGGTACAAGGATTAAATAGCACATTATAAAGCAAAGAAAGTAAATGGGCGTTCCGGCGAAGGCGAATAGGAAGCCATTTGAGCTTAGTACGAAATTCAGAAACGTGGTCATACTTGCGCAAGCCAAATATGAACCTGATACAAAGATTTTGAAGTCGCTCAAGCTTATCCAATTGGTCCTGGGTGAGATCAAGATAGCTGGCAGCAGCATAGTCCAGGATTGGAAGAAGAAGAGATTGGGCTAACGCAATTTTGGTATTGATGGGAAGAAAATTACGAAGACGTCTCAGGGAGCCCGCTGAAGCAAATAGCTTACGACTGACTTCCTGCAGTTGTTTTGTCCAGGAAAGAGTGCGATCGAAATAAATCCCCAAGTTCTTCACAGTGTAACTTAAAGGAATAATGGTATTATTGAAAGAAACTAACGTTTAATGCATCTCTCGTTCTAACACGTTCACACGGGCACTTAAATTAGAAAGAGCTTGGACATGCGCCACATTTATATGGCTGATAATACGTTTATCCCTGGAAAGGTTTTATTCGTCGACAAAAAACTTTTTCTTTTTCTATCAAAGCCGGGCACTGGCTGTTTGTGTTGGTTTTTTAATAATTGCACACATGTCGTGTTTCGTGTATTTTGTTTGTGCGACTACCATAAAAGACCATAGCCGTAAAGGCGCGGGCTTGGTTTTTTTAATTTAGTTTGGTTTAGCGATATGAGTCATCGCCTCTTGCTTGGGGTCGTCTTCTTTTCCTGAATAACCATATTTTACATGGAGCTAGACGGTAGCCCCCATGTCATCATCAGACCTCTAAAATATGTCTATGTCGACACTGTTACTGACCCACGCTGAAAACCAGCGCCGTAGACTCGCCGCTATTAGCATGTAGTCACGGCATTATGCTGAGCGTTCGGCCGTTTTGCTCGGAAATGGCTCATACTTTTTATTAAATCTACACTAACATAATAAAGAGGTAAAGTTTGTTTTTTTGTTTGTAGGAGTTAGTCTCTGGAAATACTGGTCCGAATGCCAAAATTCTTTCACCGATAGAAAGCTGCTTTATTAACTATAGCCTATGTCACTCATGGTGACATAGCTATAGTTTATGTACGCGGGCGAAGCGCAGGCAAAAGCTAGTGTATTTAAAATTTGTTAATCCTTTTGCGCCTTCCCAACAAATAAAATGTTTTTTTTTCTTTCTTTCTTTCTTTCTCTCTTTTCTAAAACCCACTTACTGGGCAACACGATACTCCTTGGATAAACTGATGGCCAGACTGTCTGGCATCTGACTACCGATAACGACTGTCAAAGATCTACTGACAACCGGAACCACTGCTATACCTACGTGCTTCCCGAGGCACGGGGTGTCAGTAATGTCATAAACAAACTGAGAAAATTATGTATGAAATGAAAAATTCAAATTGGTAATAACTTGCCCGGTTTCGGAACTGCAACCTCCTGCATGAGAGGCGGGTGCCTTAACAACTGGGCCATCACGACAGATATATACATAAAAGTAAAGTGAAATATGTATGTTAAAGCATAGTTGCAGTACTGATGACGATGATTGAGTTAGTTATAAAACAATATTATATTAAATACAAGTGACATGCACGGGTAAAAATTATTTAAATAAATCTTCCTGGCTTAATAATTATACTAGCTACTACCAGCGGCTTCGCCTGATTGTATGTAGAAAAATGACCCAGGATAACACACTACCGGGATAAAATCCTATGTACTGTTCCACGATATCTTCTTCCCGTGTGCCAACCTTCATCCAACTAGGTTCAGCTATTCGACCGTGAAAAGTAATAAACATACACCCACACACATACCCCCTAAATCTTTTTCCATAATATTGTGATAGTGATATATATCCATACATACATAATGTAGAGCAATTTGTCTTCTAACAATCCGTTTAGGTTTTATTAGTATAACTAAAACAGTTTATGAAAAAGTGTGTATCTATTTAGTCAGTCAGTTATCTCCATAACGGAGTGAGATGGAAGGCTCAACGGATCATACAGATCATACATATTATTGATATACTATAATTTATTTTGGAAAAACCTCTTAGTCTAGCAGGAGTAGTTAGTTTACCTTTGGAGTTGAGCATTTGTTGAACATTTTCTTAGCTTTGAAATCGGTCAACCTTTGGTATTTAAATAGGAATGACATTCTTTTCTCCATCTTGGTCATTGTACTCTTGCCAGAGTAATCGTGGTTATCACGAAGATAGCTCTCCGGAAGCCATCAGGGTACGCCGTACGACTTCCCGCCATTTTTGCCTGCTGGCAGTCATCAGGGCTCACTCGTTCAATGGGCCGCCAACAGCCTTTTTGATCTGGTCTTGGCCCGTCCACCGTTCTTGTATAACAAGGCGATCGATGGAGTCACCTCCACGTCGACAAATATGGCCAAAGTATTTAAAAATACGTTAACGTTATACGTTATAATTTTCTCTACAAATACCCAATTCAGAAACTGCCCCAAGTTTAACTGTGTAGGTCTCATCATTATTATCATCATTTCAGCCCAAAGGCGTCCAATACTTGACTGGCCTGTTGGTCTAGTGGTTAGTGGCCCTGACTGCTATGCCGTAGGTCGTGGGTTCGATCCCCACTCAGGACAAATGTTTATGTGATGAGCATGATCATTTGTTCTGTGTCTGGGTGTAATTTATCTATAATATGTATGTATTTAGAAATATATAAGTATGTTTTATGTGTTCAAGCTCTGCTTAGCTTGGGACTAGACGGCGTTGTGTGGTAGTTGTAAAAAAAGAATACTGGACATGGGCCTCCCCAAGTGTCGTTACAATGAACGGTCCTGTGGATCTCGCATTTATCGCTTTTGCGCAATCCTCACTAGGTCATCCTTGTTTTCACTGGCTGGCAGGCATTGGAAGGCCTTAAAGCCTTCCAATGCTCCAATACGCGGTCGCTACTCTAGCAGGCCTAGCCAAGATACGACGGAAACGAAACGAAAGTGTAGGAAAATATTCGTTCTTTTCTAACCGACTTCCAAAAACAGGAGGCGGTTCTCAATTCGATTGTATATTTTTATGTTTGTTCAGAACTCCGCCGTTTTTGGTTCCAGATTGGTCTCATTTTTTTCAAAATCCTGTTCTGATGATGGGATCCATGAGGAATCGAGGGAACTTCTCAATTATTATAGGCAACCATATAGTTATTTTGGTAATTTCATCGAAAACTTAAGCATTTACAGTCAAAAAGCAACATTTGATTAAGTGGAACTGTTGAAGAAGGCCAAATATGGAACATAGATATCACAATGACTATGACACACACACACAAAAGCGACTATGGCAACACAAATGAATTAAAGGTTCTGAATAGTTATGTTGAAAATGGTATCATCGAAGTGATCTGAAGATGATGATGGAACCAGAAGATAGGCACCAGAACTCCGTAAATAATCAATGTATCCTAGCCGTGTTTGGGCTTATTAGAATCGTCATGAGATGCACTTTGGCTATAAGGTACTATCGAGCTGATCAAATGATGGAGCCGGAAGGTGAAGCGTGGAGACGGGAACTTCATAATAAAACAATGTATCCTAGCAGCGTTTGGGTTAATTGGAATTGTCATGAAGAAAAAGGTACTTTAAAATAATAAAAAAGTCGATGTTAAATAAACCACAATCAATACCGAGAAACACCGACTTCTGAAATTAAAGTTATTTTGATCGTTTTAGTGTTTTTTTTAGGGAAGGCGGTTATTTTTTTTTTTTGTAAAAAGTTTTTTATTACCTTTCTAAAGTAAAAGATGTGGTTTCTATTATTTTTTCTTAATATCAAATAACTTTGAGGGCAAAGCTCATTCACCTGTGAAATATCATCAAAGGCGTTCAATAACGAATACATCGAAAAAACAACATACGCACATATAATATTATGTCAATATTATTGCAATGATCGAAAAAATAACACAAGTTATTCATTAACTAACAAACATATCTGGAAAAGGCTAATAAGTCGAATAACTTTGCTTTGAGATTCAGTTTTGTGGCTAACAAGTCGCGTATTTAATACATTTTATTTACCAATTTTAAGGTAAACAAACCCTTTTAAGGTTCCGTACCCAACTTGACCAAAACGGAACCCTTACAGTCCCAACACACAGGCCTCAAAAAAACGCCGCTACAAAAAAACGCTAGAAGCGGCCACAAAAAAAAGCTAGAAGCAGCCGCAAAAACCAGCTGAAGCGGGCGACACCTCTTGTTGTGTCCAGTGAAGCTTGAAGCCGCTTCAAGCGATTTTTTTTTTGTGGCGGCACCGCCGCAAACGAGCCACAAAAAAAGGCTGCCTCAAAATGAAGCTTGAAGCGGCGTTTCATTGAAGCCCGTTGCGGGGACAGTTATAGGATCATTTTATTGTCCAACTGTCCATCAGTCAGTTTGTCCGTCTGTCAATACCCTTTTTCTCAGAAACACGTTGAAGTATTAAGCTTTTACTAATTTCAAATACACAGGGGCTAGGGTGTGAAGATATTCTCTATCTTACGGTTTCAATGACTTCCTTCGCAAGCATTATTGCTTCGCAGAAGGAGGTGATTGCTTACCATTCCTTCTCACCCCGTACCATGACCCGGACAAGTATGAGGCCGGACGCGAGAGTCTTAACAAGGACACGGTGTTGCTTCACCCAAGCGGGTATCTTCCACTGTACGCTCCACCGTTTCCTTCGGGCGATCCGCGCAATGGCGATTCCCGGGCTTTTCTTCGTGCAAAATCAAATTAGGTACCTCTCGAAACATGTCCGGTGAGGCGGCAAATGAGGAAGGCCGTAGTGTTCTAACCAATCCTCAAAGACGGGGCTTACCGCCGCGATTGTGAATTCGACTTTAATCACTTCTATTAATTATTTCAAGTCAACCTGTTATGTAGTTCCTTCCTATAATCTTATCTTTCTATATATTTAATTTCCAGTATTGTCTTGTTCAAAATCCATTCATTTTCATTTCACTTCAAAATATTGCTGTTATATTTATTACTAGCTTTTGCCCGCGGCTTTACCCGCATATAAAAAATATAGCCTAAGTCACTCAGGAATAAAATAGCTTTCTATCCATGAAAAATTTTTAGGTATCGGACTAGTACTTTCAGAGATTAACAACAAAAAAACAAACTTTACCTCTTTTATAATATTAATGTAGATTTCGAGCAAATCTGATTTTTCATTTTTATTAAATGTGTTATTGTAGTGGGTAGTTATTCCTAATATCAAAAACTGGGCAAGTGCGAGTCAGACTCGCGCACTGAGGGTTCCGTGCAAACTACAATTCTGGAATTTCGGATTTCAAAAAAGTTTCTTTTTTGTAACGTAGGTAACAACAACTTTAGTGTTTTCAGATTTTTACCTATACCTGTGCTATAAGACCTTACTTAGTGCCAAATTTCAGGATTCTGGATCAACGGGAAGTACCCTATGAATTTCGATCTTTGAGAGTATCAAAATATACGTCTTTCTGTGACATAAACGGCTGTATCTTTTTTATTCGTTAACTTAGAAGTTTGATTTTTTCACAGCTTAAAGAGACCGCAGACCTAAGTATATGGTTTTAATTTCAAATTGATACCTCTACGCGTTCTCGAGATAAAGGGTCTTGACAGACAGACAGACAGACAGATGGACGGACAACAAAGTGATCCTTTAAGAGTTCCTTTTTTTCCTTTTGAGGTACGGAACCCTAAAAATTAAACGAGTCTATTAATGATCGGGAGAGTAGCGGGCTTATTGGAATAAAATACGGCTTAATTACTTCCCTTGGAAAATACATATGTTTCTAAACGCTATTTCGTCAAAACAAATGTTTGTAGGTTTGTTGTTTCAGATTTTATTAAATAAACTATCAATAGAAATGATGTCAATGAGTTCAACGATAACGATACCACATTCGATAACTATCGTACTATAGAAGAGATGTTAAAGAAGTATTGAGTGACGGATTTCACACACTTTCGAATTTATTGGTTAGCTTAGTTCTAGATACTTTCGGTTTCGTAACAATGTTTTCATTTGCAAAGAAAAGTGCTTGCTTGCAACAAACGCTGCAAATACTAAGTAATTGCTGGTTACAATATTCGTTGCCTAAGAATTTGAAACGACGAAAGGGATCCGAAAAGTTTAAAAGTAAGTGCATTTCCTGCGAGCTTCTTGACATAAAGCTGTACTATCTATTACTAATAGACATATGAGATTGTAGTTATTGTCGTCTGGCGCTAAATCTTTGATTTCAAATATATGGAACTTATATTGGAAATCGCACCGTGGCAGTTATTTCACATATTTATTGCCTCATGCAGTGCAGCAAGGATATTAAATATTTTGCACACTCTGCGTCAAGAAATATGTTCTATTAAAATCCTGTTTATTGGATTGAAGCTCGATCGCTAGTTCGGAACACGTATGTGAAATTTCTCGTTGCCTCGCAAATTTTATTTGAAATTATTTAGTTGTGGATGCAATAAATTTATTAAACTGTATTAAAGTCAAAGTCAAAGCATTTATTTCAAATAGACCATTTGCAGGCACTTTTGGATAGTTAAAAATGTCGGTCAGTCCAAGAAAAGTGAAGCTAAATTGCACGTTCCAAAGCGTAGATCCCTATGGAGAAGAACGGGCAAGAAACTCCATGGACACTCTTTGAAATCATATTACGTGTTATACTTGTTACTTCTATTATGTGAGCACAATGTAGATAATAAAATAAAAAAAATTAAAAGATAGAAACTGAATTAAGCCACTGGCAGCTAAGAGATGACCATTATAATATAATATTTGCAGGCTGGTCGGGTCCTCATCGAGACGACTGGCAGCGGCGACCATTTGCGCCGAGCCCTGGTTCAGGCCACGGTCTGGAACGAGAGAGAATGGGATGCGGTTGCCTCCTTCTGCGAAGAAGTAATGCAGCTAGCATAGGAGACGGCCGCAAGAGTGTGGGAACGTACATACTTACTCCTCAGCCACCACGACAAGCGACGCCCCGGGCTTCGAGATTCACAGAGCGATCCCCGGTCATGTTAGACGCGGGTTTGTGTACAACGAGCAATGGGTAGTTCGCCGTCCATCCGTCCGATAAGGACAGAACCCGTAGGCGCCACGTAGTGTTCCACGCGCGACTCAAAGAGATGTTAGCGTTGACCCCTACGCCTAAAACGTCAGCTGAGCGAGTTCAATAACCTGTAGGTAATTAGTACGCAACGCCGACTACTATCTACAGGTAGAAGGATGTTCAGTTTCGAGCAAGCTCTTAAATTTTGTGGAGGCTTTCTCTTACACCCTATATATATATATACGTATATATTTAATATGGTTTAATCTTAACTTTATTCTAACATAGTTTTTGACTCGTAAACTTTACAATTTGATGTCGAGAAACGATAACGATTCATAAAAAAATGATGGATTTTGAACTGTTTCATAATATTACCTTACCGAATCAAAACTTCCAGTTAACTATTAGTGATAGATTTCCATGTCAGCGATTTCAATGGCTAAAGCTAGTGTAATAGACTTCTGTCCCGCTCTATTTATTTATTTTCAGCTTGTTCTGTCCCACTTTTGGGCAAATGCTTCCCTCTACTCTTTCCATCTTTAGCGCACCAGAGCTTCCTCTTGCCCGTTCTGATGGAATCTGTTTAGTTCGTCGCGCCATCTCCTTCGTGGTATGCCGTGACCCCGTCGCACAGTTTCAGGGCACCAACTTTGTGCTACTTTGGCCCACAGTTGGTCGGGCAGTTACATAAAAACTTTTAAACATGCATAATATGAATAAAACACAATGTTGGATGTACAAATTAAATGCAACTACCGCTAACTACAAATAAAGTAGCCAGTGTGTATGAGTGTGCTTGAAACAGAATTAAAACTCCCTAGTTCAGTTAAATTGGTGAACATTGCGAATTATATTACGTACCTTGACTTAGCGATGGGCCGAGTCGACTTTCTGGTAACTCGAGTAACTCGAGTTGACTCGCTTACCAACTCGAGTTGCAACTCGAGTTGACTCGTTCAGTCTGCCGCGTCGCCGCGTTGTCCGCCCGAGTCAGTAAATGCTCAACTCGGTGCATCGTTCCGCGGGTTGCTGGTTTGCTACGTTCGGCGGGCCGCGGGCTGCGTGGCGGCGTCGAGTCAATTCTATGGTAGTTAAATAAAATTGAGCCCGTTCAAAAATCAGACGTTTATAAATTAGCGTTTACAAACATCACATCACAAAACAAACCACTTATGTAGCGCAAAGGAATGGTAACATTTTCATCTCGTAAATAATAAGAAACTTAAATAATAATGGCACTTTATTCCTTAAATTAAACACCGCACCGTTTGGTATTTGGTCATCTATCTATCAAGTAAAGTAACACCTACAAAAAAAGCTAATCAACATCTAAGTATTGGCACTTATTTCTGAATGAATACCAGTTTTAAGTTAAAAAAATACAATATAGGTAACTTTATAAAAATAACTAATACAAACTAATGAAATGGCAACAAAACAATAAACAACGAACGAAGTAACAATAACAAAAATTAAACAAACCAAAAAAGCGAGCTGGCTTTCTATGTCAAAACTCACACATTAGTTCTCGTTCTGTCTGACTAACCGTCTGCTAAGAAACTAAGAACGAAAACTATCTCTTTCACTCGCGGCTCGGACGTTCGGTCATCGGGTTGATTCGGGCTCGCTCGGAGTCGTTCGGGCCTCGCTACACGCGGGCTAGCCGCGGGCCGCCAACCCACCGCACCGCCCGCCGCGCGCGCTCTCCGGGTCAACTCGGTTTGCAGATATTTTGACTCGGGCTGACTCGCTTACGGTCTGACTCGAGTTACTCGAGTTAGATAACTCGAGTCGCCCATCGCTACTTGACTGAAGCTAGAAGTCGCCTGGGTTGCTACTTTTTTTTATTGATATAAACTAGTGCTTGACTGCGGTCCCACCTGATGGTAAGCAGTGATGCAATCGTTGATGGTGAGGCGCACTAGTTTATTAAGAGCCTATTCACTCTTGCCTTGAAGACAAAATGACATCTGATTTCTTTTTTGTTGTCTCTCTTTTGTTTTTAGGGTTTTAGTCCGCAAAAATGGAACCCTTACAGGACCACTTTATTATCCGTCTGTCAAGACTGTTTTTCTCAGGAATGCGTGGAGATGTTGAGCTGAAATTGAGGTCAAATACTTAGGTTTGTCATAAAATCAAGCTTCTAAGTCAACGCTATCTAAAGTTTAGGCCTTATGCTTTTTATGACCTTAGATCTAGAATTAAGAAATTTGGTACGGAGCACACACAAGAAAAGAAAAATTCGAAAACCATTTTGTAGTTACATCATAAAATAATTACGTTTTGAAAAGAAAAAAAAATCATTCAGACTCGATTCGGGAATCGGGCTGTTTGTACGGAACCCTTGGTGCGCGAGTCAAACTTGCACTTGACCAGTATTTTAAATGTCACCTCACATTTATCTTATGCGTAAAGGAGGCGCAATAAAGGAGATAATAATAATAATAATTATTATTATTCGCCATCGCCGTGTCTCTACGTTGACGTCGTGGTGGGGCTAGCGCGCTCCTATAAACCCTTGGTTTGTATCGTCCAAAAGACAGCGAGATTTTCCCATCACGTGGTGGCGTGATGGGAAAATCGCAACGTAACAATAATTGAAATCAAAAGATATATTACATTTATTGACTGTTAGGCGGTACGAAGTTCACCGGGTCAGCTAGTACCTATAAATAACATATTTTGTAACTTAGCAGGACACCAAACAAATTAACACAAAAGATTTTAATATCCTAATCTATACTTCTATACTAAAATAATAATAACTTCTATACTTCTATAATAAAGTGGTAAAGTTTTTTATTTTATTTATTTTAAGCTATTGCATAGCTTCTATCGCGGGCCTTGAGCGTGGAGACCGAATCCAGAACTTCCGTAACGAAAATAACCTAACACCCCCCACTCATTTGTTTTTTTAAGCGTGGTGACCGATAAGAAAACAAATGAGTGAATAATCAATCAAAATTCAATTCAATGTGTGAAAGTGTAACTTCAATTAATATCAGAGAAAAAAAAACAAAGGAAAAAAATACTGCATAAATAAAATAAATAAATAATTATAATTGCATAAGTTGATAAAAATGCTATGCAATAGCTTTACCGCGGCAGTTCCCGAGTGCCACACGTCTTTTTTTGTTTGTAGGAGGTAATCTCTGAAAGTACTGGTCTGATAGCAAAATTTTTTTTACCGATAGAAAGTGCTTTATTCTTGAGTGACATAGGCTATATTTTTGTACGCGGGCGAAGCTGCGGGCAAAAGCTAGTTTTATTATATTGAAAGAATATCAGTGGCACGAGTCCATCTTCAAGGTCAACATACCGAGAGAAAGCACGTTAACTCGTAATATACCCAGAAACCAGGAACTCTGCCACTAGTCTTGCCATCGGGTTAGACAGTTGCTGGGTTGTGGAGGTCAGATACGCAGTCGCCCCATATGTAAATAATATCCAACCGTATCAGTTACCCAATTTTATTAGGAAACATTGAAGATCAAGATGCAGAAAGTACAACAAAGCCGGACCTAGAATTTACAGATTCCGACTTCTTTTTTCGAGAAGTTTCTCAACCGGTAAAGTAAAGGAGAGATTGTCAATTAGATGTTATTGACTTAGACTAATAATGGTGCCTCGAGATAGTGAGACGTGGTCGTGGCAGACCACGAAGGAGATGGCGGGACCAACTAGACCGACTTTACCAGAACTGGAATGGAAGGAAGAAGTGGAAAGAGGCCTTTTTTCAGGAGTAGGTCAGAATAGGCTTTGACTTGAATTTGAACGATTTATTAAACACGACCTTATATGGTATTTCATGTACTGTCACCACTGGTCGTTCGGGTTATCATTGTTTTAGTATATTTTAAACTACACCGTAAAATGTTAGTAGTACACGAAAGACTTCGATCGATATATGATCAACCGAGATCCTTGGTTTAGTGAATTTCCGTTTATCATTCAGGCGCGACGCGAGAATCGAAGAAAAAAAATTCTGAAAGAAAACAAGTTTTTTTTAAACAAAAAAATACAGTGTACTGTACAAGTAGATACAAGTATGTAGAACTTTAAGATTAAAAAATAACGCTATAATCATATATCTCTAAGCTGCGCCAAATAAGTCCAGTACAGCAAAAATCCCCGACAGACAGATAACGGTTGGCTGACCTTGAACGCCGGGCCATGGTACTTGCCATGCGCGAGGAGGAATGACATGCAGTCGCCTCCTTCTGCGAAGCAGTAATTTAATGAGGCACCTGCACGTGTGAGGAAACGGCCCTCAAGCCCGAGCCGCCGGAATCCCAATCCTAATTTCCAACTACCGTAGGCGGTTGGCGAGTAATGGGTAGCTCACGAAGCCTGCTGGTGCCATGGGTTGTACGAAAGAGAACCCTGAGAAGGAGTGGGTTTTAGTTAGTTAAACTTTGACTTCTCCCACTGCGTCTAAGAACGGGAGAAGTCACTGAATGATTTCCCACCTAAAACAAAACAAAAATGACTAAACAAAATAATATTTCTACTTCCAACTCGAGCGATTTTTATTAGCATCCCCAATTTCTATAATTTTATAATAAATGCACAGATTATTATTGTCCTAAATTTTTTTGGACCTTCGAGCCGGATTTGAGCACGTGTTTTAAAAGAATATGAGCATCTTCTGTGAAATAGCATTGTTGCGTCACGTCTATCTGTAGGAGCCTTAAATAACCTCAATTACAATGATAGTAAGATATAATACAAGGTGTCGTTTTGAAGCTGCAAAATATTTCAGGAGGTAATTATGTTAGTGATTCTCGACCCGAATCAATAATAAAATAAGTAGGTAATTTTTTTTTTTTTATAACCGCGCTTTTTTTCACACACACAAACACGGAACAATAAAGGTCGTTTTCACACACACTAAATCGCAACGATAGTTTCATAAATAATGTATCATCCAATCATCATCCCGCACGCCACACCCTAGCCACGCCCCCGCGGCCATCGATCAATCGATTTAGTTTAGAGTAATTAAAAAATTAAATAACAAGTATTACTGATTATTGACCAGGTATCGTTTTTTTTATATGATTATTTATGAGTTTTACTACAACCTCCTGAAATATTGTGCAGTTTTAAAACTGCACCTTGTATATTTGGGGCGTAAAATAAGTGACACAAAAAATAAAATATTTCCCAGCATTTTTTGTAAAAATTAGCTTAGTAGGTACTTACCGAATACCTAGTTGATGGTTCTATGATCAATTTTCTTACACCCTGTATCTGAAGGAATATATGTACAGTACATATGTAAACAGATTTCTTTGTAGTCTCAGCGTAATTTAGGTATGTTTGTTTGCAGGTTCCAAGGTTCACACATCGGATGGCCACGAAGTTGTCACCACTAACGGCCGTGACGTCGGGAGTTAAGCTGCCAACTGAATTTTTAACCAACACGTACCCTTTTCAATTACCCATCGAAAATGGGGTTGCTTCACTGTCCAACCTCGGGTGACAATCCTTTTTGCGTTGTTTAATTATTAAAGGAAATTTCTTAATTTAGACGTGAGCGCTGAAAGCGCTTTTTAAAGCCTTAAGTGCAGATTTGTGATGCATGGATATGGGTAGCCGATTTAAAAATAATTTGCTCTGTCACAGTCTAATTTAGTTTGTCGATTAAAGTTTAATTTCCGAGACTTGCGGCAAATGACTTTAAGTTGGTTTTAAGTTAACACGTGTAAGGGATTTGTTCAGACGAGACTGCTATATTAAAATCACCATGATTTATTAATGGTTAATGCTCTTAGTCGAGTAGGTGTTATTAAAGATTCCTTTTGCTTATGGAGGTATAGGGATTAAAAAATATCTGAATATACTTGTATATTATAACTAGCTGCTGCCAGCGGCTGCGCCTGCGTGGAAGTAGAAAATTGTGCTATCAATTGCATACCCATAGATACCGGGAATCAGCAGATCGTTGATATGCAGCACAAAGAGAGTTGCAGAGAGAACAGACCCCTGAGGAAGTCCAGCATTAGTCATCATGGGCTCAGATGAGCGACCATTGACGACAACTCGAAGAGATCGTTCACTCAGGAAGTCTTTTACCCAGTTAATCAGACCAGGGCAAATGCCGTACGCTGAAAGCCTTCGAGACGTCTAAGGAAACGGCAATCGCTTCCCCATTCTCCTCGAGGGCCTCACCCCACAAGTGGGTGGCATAAACTAGTAGGTCCCCAGTAGACCGGTTAAGGCGAAACCCGTACTGTCGGTCACTGAAGAGATCATTACCTTCCAGGTATGCCATGAGGCGCGAGTTTAATACACGCTCCATAATCTTGCAGAGTATGGAGCTTATTGGAATCGACCGATAGTTGGCAGGATCGGCACGACTGCCCTTTTTGGGGATGGGTTGCGCGTTGGCAAGCTTCCAGGACTTGGGCACTATACCAGTCCTAAATGAGAGGCGATACAAGCGCGTCAATACTGGAGTCAACTCGGGCGCACAAGCCTTGAGAACCATCGCAGGTATACCATCGGGTCCACTAGCTTTATTCACGTCTAGACCTGTGCTCTTAGAACATCTTTGTTCCTTATGCGAACCTCGGGCATCGAAGTATCGCAGTGAGGCAGTCAGTGGAGTAGCAGTGCTAGTGTCAGGACGAGAATTAAGGGCAAAAAAGATGCAAAGGGACCTGCTTTCACTCTCGCCGTATGAGCTAGCGTTCCATCAGGCTTTACCAGCGGAGGCAATGTGGGCCGACAGAAGTTCGCCTCGACCGACTTGGCAAGGGACCAGAATGACCTTGGCAATCCGGGCGTCACTTCCGCACGAATCCGGTGCAGGAAACTCCTAAACGAACCAGGTCCGGTGAGGACCTGCGTCATGCGGAAGGTAAGGACGCCGTGAGGTTTTTCCAGCCACGCCTCAAAGAGGGGACTTACCGCCATGATTGTGGCGTGCCCAGCACTGGGTTGCGATAGTCGTTGACGCCATTTCACCATGAGATCCCGCCGGAACTCTGTCCGCCATGCCGTGACCTGTCGCGGCAGCGGACTTTCACCCCGGCGTTGCATCTCCACGCGCATATTGTGCATGTGTGCAAGGACTGTTGCCTCCAGATCCCACGGTGGTAGGCCAGCTAGAAGGCTCGCCGCTTCGCGGGAGACCGTGCGGTATCCCCGCACCATCCTTATTGCCATGAAAGCTTCTATGTCTGCTAGAAATGCCTTAGACTTTTGATGATCGGTCAGTCAGTGAGTGACAAAATTATGAAACTTTGACCAATTATAATTCTTAAACTACTGGTTCAAATTAATTGAATTTTTAAATAAATCGTGATTATACAAAGCCTACTTGGTTACTGAAAATTCTGTACTGACTTCTAGTTATATATAATGAAGTTATAGGGGATCGAAAATAGCCTTAACTGCTTCGAGAAAAGAATGTATCGGCCGTGCCACTTTTTTGCTTGCCTTGGTGGGAGCACTGCCTTGCCCTATAATATTTCTTTTTCCTTTTACATTCTGCAATCTGTTTAGTTAACAACAAGCCTTGTTTCTGGTTGATATTATTCATCTGGAGTGATTTTAGTCACAGTGAGCCATACTAATTTGTGGGAGGCATTCACTTCATATGGCAGAATCTATCCAGGAGCGTGGGAACACTATGTCTTTTTAGGAGTTTGTGTTGTAGCGATATATATATATAATATGTTGGATTGATTTTAAAGGCTATTATTATTATGTGCTATATCAGGACATGGTCTACCCGTGTACCAAAATTAAAATTTATTCAGTAGCCTTTGCGTGAAAGATTAACTAATATTCATACATTCATGCATACATAATTTTGCGTTTATAATATTAGTAGGATAAAAGATTTAAATTAGAATATTGCTAAAATCTTGGCCAGTTTGCAGTCAAGTTACGCAATAGGAGCGCTACGGCGTAGGCACGTCGTAGCCGCGTAGATAGATCGCCTACGAACTAGCTACGAAATAGAGCCGTGTAACAGCTGCGTAGCACAAGTTTACTACGGTATATTTTATATGATATAAATAAAAGTAAGACTGTTCTAAGTTAAGTCGAATTTGATGTTTAGTATTTTAATGCCTAAGATTAAAAATTGGTCTAGTAATTTTTGTATACCTACATGTGAGAAACTGTTTTATTTTTTAGGTGGAAAATAATACAACTACCTCACTACCTCTCTCTCTCTCTCTATGACGGAGCGGGAAGGAGAATCAGACTTTTACTGACTAAAACCCACTTCAACGTTCCTTCTTTGCCTTGCGATCCAGGACCTCAGGGTTCCCTTTTAGAGAGAGAAGGTGTACGTTTCTTTTTCCTGTTTTGAACAAGGCTCGTTTTTTTAACCGACTTCAAAAAGAAGGAGCTTCGGCTGAATGCATTTTTTTAATGTATATTCACCGATTTCTCGGTCAATTAAGAACTGATTTTGAATTTTTTTTTTTATTGAAGTGTGGTGAGAGCAGTAGTGGCCGAGTGATAACGGCCCCGACTTACGAGTTGTAGGTCGCGAGTTCAAACCCTGCCAGGCGCATTACTTTGTGTAATTAACTTCATTACAACTGCTCTCAAAATGGTAAAGGAAAACATTGCGAGGAAACCGGCATGTCTTAGAACCAAAAATTCGAAGACATGTGACATCTACCAACCCGCACTGGGCCCGCGTGGTGGATTACGGCCCATTCCTTCTCCTAGAAGAGGAGGCCTGAGTCCCAGCAGTGAGAACATTAAAAAGGCTGATGATGATGATGATAACCAAAAAGTGTAAAATAAAAAACTTTTTACAAAAAAAAAAACTTTTATTTAGGAATTCGGAGTTTTTTAAGTAATAGTTTTGTCTCTTCGTTAATTAACACCAACTTTCGAAATAAAGTTATTTTTCACTGTATAATGTTTTTGTTTTCTTACATTGAAGTCGGTAATTATTATTTTTTGTAATATTTTTATTTTTATTTTAGAATAAACCATTATAAAAATTTTGCACAATATTAATTTGTCCAAAACATATAATATCTAAAAAAAAAGTGTCAATTGTAGTGTTCTGTGAATTAACTGACACAAGTTATAAAGTGGTTAAAACTAAACTGTAGTAGAAAGTGTATAATAAATTGATCCTGAAATGTTTACTTGAAATAGTTTTGATGACGGTATACAAAGTTACTTCCCTAAGGGACTACTCGTACTACAAAAATACTTCATGCGGATATCTAAACCAAACAACAGACATCCTTTTGGTTTAGCTTACTTGTTCGTGAGTTAATTTTTTGGGGTTCCGTACCTCAAAAGGAAAAAAACGGAACCCTTATAGGATCACTTTGTTGTCCGTCCGTCTATCTGCCTGTCTGTCAGTTGAAATTAAAACCATATAAAAAGGTCTGCGGTCCCTATGACCTGTGAAAAAATCAAACTTCTAAGTTAACGAATAAAAAAGATAAGGCCAGTTTATGTCCCAATAAAACGTATATTTTGATACTCTCAAAGATCAAAATTCATAGGGTACTTTTCGATGACCCAGAATCCTGAAATTTGGCACCAAGCGAGGTCTTAGCACAGGTATAGGAATGAATCTGAAAACATTAAATTTGTTTTTAACTACACCAACAAAAAAAAAAATTGCAATTCGAATAAATCCTCGAGACTCCATTCGGGAATTGTAGTTTGCACGGAACCCTCAGTGCGCGAGTCCGACTCGCACTTGCCCAGTTTTTTAATATAAGTTCATGAATTAAGTTAATTGTCTAATGGTTATTTTGTATTCATTGTTTCACTAGTTTGTGTCAAAATTATATTAAGTTGTCCGTGTATTTTGGTTGGATTTAAAGTAACCACGAATATTTGATTGGCAAACCACAATGATGATTAATATTTAACTTACCATTTATTTGTACTTTGAAAACCACTTCAACACTTCAAGGCCATATTTTCGTATTGAAATACTTGCGTCATATTTTTCTAACTTGCTTGTGTCCGTGCTTATCAAGTTACTAATGAGCGATGTATGCTACAAAGGTTTAAAAAAAAGAAATACCTACATTTTGTTAATTTGTTGGAAAAGGATATTTTCCATATTATTAATAAAAAAAAAAATTCTATTTCATATAACAAATATACCAAAAAACAGTCTGATTCTACTCGTTCGCGTTTTTGGTCACAAAAGTTCATTTGTGTGCCCACTTTCAACTGATTTGTTCTTGTAGATTTGGAGCAAATTGGCTGTGATAGGCAAAAAAATAGACACAGGAGTGAGCCTACAAGGATTGTGCTTTTCACTGGGCGTTATAATTGCTAATAAAATTCAGTTTTAAGTTTGCAAACATAAAAAAAATAATGGCTGCAAAGTACAATATCAAACTGGTTTTTTTTTTAAATAGTACAAATAAGGTGTTGAGAAAAATAAATATTAAAAAAGATACCCAAAGACTAAAAACAAATTGTATTCATGAGATTTCGCTATGAACTTGAAAACTTAACTTACGATTTGAACAGCAAAACGACTGTTGATCCCCAACAGTCGTTTACTAATATTACAAACGCTAAAGTTTGTATGTATGTTTGTTAATTTTTCACGCAAAAACTAGTGAATTGATTTCGACGAAACTTGGTACACGGGAAGGCCATGTATTGGAATTGCACTTAGGATACTTTTTATCCCGGGAATATGTTGTCTTGGGATAATTTTCTGCTACCACGCGGGCGAAGCCGCTGGCAGTAACTAGTTATTTATGAAACTAAACCTTCAATTTTATACACAACCTGATATACATTCAGTCATCCCTACTAATTATAAGACTAATGGTTCATTAAAATTAATTCTCTTTGTTGAACTGTAAACATGTCTGTATCTCGAAATGTATGCGTAGTTACGTATCGTTTACGTCACGTAGTTCGAACTTACGATAAATCGATATTATGTCCAGTGCCCGAGATGCCTACAGGGATACGGAATGTAGAATAGCTATATGATTATAGAGATACCTACATTTAGGAAGGAATACGAAACTTTTGCTGTCTGTGATTTTTTCAAGTCAAATTAAACCGATCCGAGAAGTTTCAGAGGGCGTGACATTGACGAGATATTTCAATCACAAAATACACAAAAAGGAGTCAAAAAATACTATCTTTCTATTTCTTATTTTCTTATAAGCATGTATTATTATAAAATATAATATTATTCAGTATAAATTATTGTGATAATAAATATCACTACTATGTGTATCTATATATTTATAATAATATATTATCTGGTATGCTATGTTATGTCAAGGATAACTGTTTTCTTTGGATTTTTCTTTTTTCTTATTACTGTTACACACGATGTCATAATTTTTTTCAGCTCTCCTTCTCCTTCCACAGATATGCTGGAAGAGATTTCTGTAGAAATAAATTAACATCTTAGACTACAGCGTAGGGTTTTATTATTATTATTTTTTTAATTTACTGTAATTATAGTTTTTAGTTGTGTATGTAATAAGTTAAATTGATTTAAAGTTAATAAATAAATTGATACTACATCTATTTTGTACCTATTTTTCTGTTTCCTTCTTCTTGTCTTTTATTATAAATCTATTAAAATTACGACTGTCCTGTTGGTTAGTAGTCCTGACTGCTATGCCGAAGGTCGTGGGTTCGATTCCCACCCAAGACAGATGTTTGTGGGATGTGCACGATCATTTATTCTGTGTCTGGGGGTAATTTATCTATATTATGTATGTTTTTAGAAATATATAACATAGCATAGTCGGCCTTGTAATGTTCCCACTGTTGGGACTCAGGCCACCTCTCTAGGAGAGGGAATGGGCCGTAATCCCCAACGCGGACCGAGTGCAGGTAGAAATATATAAGTATGTTTATCAGTTGTCTACTACTCGTAACACAAGCTCTGCTTAGCTTGGGACTAGACTATAATTAATATGTTAAAATAAATATATAAATAAAAATTTTACATGAAATCATCCATTCATAAATATCCAAGATTTTAACTTACAACAGTTGACAGTACCCGACTGCGTCATATTTAGAAAAGGAAATTGTTCCAGGAAATTCAATTTAGAATAACATGGGATGGGATATTTTATAAATAACATTATTGGTTAGTTAAATGAAAAAAACTTTACATTAGTGTTGAGTTCATTAGACCACTAAATAATGCATCTAATACAAAAACAAACAAAACATCAAAGCAAAACCAACACTTTCGGCGCGAACATAAAAAAAATTTAAACAAAGGACTTTTCCCAGCTCTCAAGTCTCCGCTGTATTTTTACTGTGGGGCTGTTTAAAACTCCCCTTGCCGGCCACATAATTACGGCGAACATCGGCTGGTAAATCCGCGAGTATAAGAGATACATATTAATACGAAAATTTAAGCCGGCCCGAACGTCGTGGCAAGTACAAACCCCTACCCCCAATAGCCACCTAAGTCCGAATAGGTACCTTTCTCGAGCCTTGCGTGTGTGTGAGTGGCCATTCGTGTATGTGTGCACAAATTTCATAATAGGTGTGGCGTTGTGCTCGGCTCAAATTTTACATCTCACATCTTATGCGTACAGGGTGATTTGAAATTGGTTTTTGATTATTTTTGTTCTTTAACCATTTGCTAATCATGTTTATAAAAAAATATTACTATTGGTTCTTAATTTTTGTGTAACGTGATGTGTTTTCATTATGTGATAAAAAATCTTAGAAAATATTAGTTTTAAATGATTAGTTTATGATTTAGATGCTTTAACTCCAATTTTCACAGTATTGTAAGTCAGTGTAAGGAATCCAGAAAACGTAGATTATTTATGTTCTCTTAGCTACAATAGCAGCACAGGTGGACATTACGGTGATTTATAAAACATTAAAGTTCTTTATATAATATACATAATACATCTTTTATCAAAATTTGTTCTCTACGAGAAAATTCAGTTTGTCTAGATACAATCACATGTCATATTCTATATGTCTACTACTCGTAAATTAATCTACAACACGATAAGTACGAAAACCAAGACACAACGCCTAAAATTCTTCCCTAAAAATCGGGACATCCTGTAACACGGTATTCACGGACATGCGTGCTATATCTATGCACACCTAGGTAGCCGCTTTATTAATTTATCTGTAGCGTAGAACTAACCATAGCCTTCGGGCCTCCACCCGCTACCCCTGCCTCACTGTTTAAACATTTCCAAATGAGTATGCAGAAGATTTCGCCGAATACATGGCCACACGCGTGGTGGAACGTACCCTGCCCCTTTAAATTACTTGAGCTTTAATTAAAAGCATAGCATTCTGTTCATGACAAGTATTCCAGCGACCTACGCCTACAACTAGTGTATAGCATAATAACTAGGTATTTTTGAGTAGACCAGAACTTTGTTTGAAATTACTAATTTGTTTGACGAGTGATGGTCGAAGTACTATTAAACTGAAGTTCTATTTTCTAGCGACCCAATTTTTTGCCTTCAGTTTCATAATATATGAGTTAGTGGTAAAATTAACGTTATGCTAAATGTTTCAGTTTCTGATTCTCGACCAAATTGTAATAAGTAGTCGGTATGATAATAAATTCATTCAGTTAATTATACATAGATCAGAAAATGGGCTACGGATTGTTGGAAAGAGTTACTGTCATGGATAGCAAAACGCTTTTAAAGAAACTCAGACGGGTCACAGTCAGTAATATGACAGTGTTTGCTCCACCCAGAGCAAAAGAAATTATTTGAAAATTTTGCAAATAAAAAACATACCTAATTGTTTACCTTTTGTTCTACAAACATGTTTTTCTCGTATATAACTGGTATATATTGAACTTCCTGAAAACAAAATTCATAGAATAGTATTATTATTCGTAATACAGCTACGTAATCATGTCGTCAGGGTAGACAGAATAGGGTAGTTTCCAGGGTTAAAATAATTATATTTTATCTAGTCCGTATTTTAGATTATAAAAAAATATTGGACACGTATTGTTTATTTTTTCGATTAAACAAAAAAATAACAAAGATATAGACCATTAAAGTTACGTGTGACGTCACCCCGTGCGAAAAAATGCAGAACGGCGTCATGTTATTTTTTGTTTAATTTGCAAATACGTGTCCCTTATTTTTGAATAATCTAAAAGACAGACTAATTACTTTTTTTACGGCAACTAGCCTATTATTCGTAAGCTAGAGCTCAAATAAGGTAGCAAAGTGTTTGCCATTTCACCGACACCATGGTATGAATAAGTTTTGTTTTGCTCTTGCAATTTAACTACTTAGTTAGGTTAATTGCGAAGTTCGTGTCGTTTTTAGTTTGGCAGATTGTATTTTTTTTTAATTGATGATGATGATGATGATAGTTATATGTTGTTGATGATGGTGGAGTGGATTTCTGGTTTAAAGAAGTAAGGCAGTTATCACACAGCCACGCACCCCGCAGCGTAGTGCGTGAATGCGTGTCTTAACGTTGCTTGTAAGTATCTCCGTTTGTATAGAAAACACGCACAGTCCAACACACTGAAACTCTATCCACGCGCGTTCATGCAGATCACGCACCTACATGCAGAGAAACACGCACTCACGCGCGTGGTTGCGGGGCGACACGCATGGTATGCCACACTGTGTCTCGTAGTACCGTGCGTGGTTTTGTATGAAATGAGTGCGTGCCTGCGTGAATTTACAAGATGCACCAACGCGCGTGAGGGCGTCAAAAACCCGCACGATCATGCAGATCTGTACTCCTGCAAGTAAGTGCGTAGGAGCGTTTTCACGCGCTACGCTGCGTGGTGCTTGGCAGTGTAATAACCGCCTAAGTTTTAAAAAAATACGGTTTTATTGAAGGTATTGTATATTTGTGGGATAGGTACTTTATATAAATGGACAGATAACACTGGCGCTACGACAAGGTACTTACGCCTGGGGGTCCTTAAGTCAAGAATGAATGAACAGGTCACTTCTAGTATGCGTGAGCTAACATCGCAAAGTAATGATGTGGTCATTGTCTTACCAACAGGTGAGGTAGTGGTCAAATACGACACCCCTATCAATAAAAAAGGCGCTCTCAATTTTCATTACCAAATAATTAACATGTTTTTTCAATCCATATTATGACTTCTCCCGCTGTAGGGTGGAGCGGGACCTGTGGACCGAGACAGACTTTTACTGACTAAAGCTACACCTATATTACTTCAGTGGCTTTTGGCTTTATAGGACCACAGGTAACCTAAATTATTACCATTTATACGTGCCTGTTTCTGAATTCTTTGAAAAATAACTTAAATAAACTAAGGAATAGGGGGCACGGCAGTGCCCCACTAAGGCGAGCAAAAAAGTGGCACGGCTGTACCATCCTTTTCTCGAAAATGTTCAGGCCACTTCGACCCCCTATAATTCGTTGTGTATAAAACTAGAAGTCTGAATTTTTCTCACACATTTAGTAACCAAGCAGACATTGTATTGAGAAAGCGTTAGTAGAAATGTTAATGAAAATTATTGAGTTATGAAATAAAACTATTGAGTATATTCAACTTTGAAACTTTTGTATAAATTGTAGTTTGAACACGGTATATATTTCAAAATTCATTCAATTTAACCTTTCAATCGTGGAAATTGCAGACACAATAGAAAGACAATAGGTGCGCGAACGCCGGCGTTCGCTTGGGGTTTAATGAATACCAGTAGTTTGAAAATTATAACTGGTCAGTTTCATAATTTTGTTACCCACTGACTGACTTATCATCAAATTTCTAAGGCTTTTTTCTAGCAGACATAGAAGCTTCAAATTTAGAATACAATAGTGTTTAGTATATAAATCAATGAAATACTAAAATGTTTAGAAATTTCGGTACAGTTTTCTAAACACACCAACTGCATAAATAACTTTGTAATGCCATTTAAATATACAGGGTGTGGCGTAAATAGTGGTCCAACGTTAAAGGGTCGATACACCATGTATTCAGCTATCACATACCACAATTTAAAACCACTTTTTACCATAGGTCTCAGAATAAAAGCGATCTTTACATTTTTTTTGAAAAACAACACCTTGCGACACTAATTTGGCTCTAATTTCAATAAAAAACATTATTTTCCTATTTTGTTTTTTGTATATTACTGCTGAATACATGTGTTTTAATGCGCAAATTACTGTTTTACTGTAAGCTTAAAAATATTACAGAAAAAAATTGTTTATTTCAAATTTTAACTATGGTCTTCAAATAATCACTAGAGTTTGGACGCCAATGGTGTAAAAGAAATGTACTACACTGTCGGTGCCCATTATTGAAAAAATATTTCAATTAAATGCAAATTCTAATGTGGTATAAAAAAAACTGATAACATGATCAAAAAAAAAAAGTTATTGAGATTTAACTTGAAAAGGAGCTGAATTTGAAACAATACACTATTTAATTCAAGTACGTTACCGATGTTGCAAAATATTTTGAACCTAATTATAAATAAATAAATAATTATGCATGTATTCAGCAGTAATGTACAAAAAACAAAATAGGAATATAATGCTTTTTGTTGAAATTAGAGCCAAATCAGTATCACAAGGTGTTGTTTTTCAAAAAAAAAAATAAAGATCGCTTTTATTCTGAGACCTATGGTAAAAAGTGGTTTTAAATTGTGGTATGTGATAGGTGAATATATGGTATATCGACTCGTTAACGTTGGACCACTATTTACGCCACACCCTGTATGTACAGGGTAGGGCTTTGTAGTCATATGACTACAAAGTTACATTTGCAGTGAAATCAGTGTGCCTATATATTTAATAATATTATTATAAAGGAATCTATTGAAAAGCGACTGAGAAAAGTGTATTAATTTATTAAGTGTTTTATTCCTGGTCGGGGTACAACGGATGCCATTTTTGCTATACGCCAGCTGTGCGAGAAAGTGAGACAAGAATGGATACAGTGAGTAAATATTGTGTATGAGTAGCGCAAGTGACTGAAAAGTTGAAAGAGAATGGTTTGTCTTAGTACAGTCATGTGAAGAAGAGAGATGAAACGCATGTGTCTTGAGAGTTATGAGTTGACACGTGGACGGACGGAGAGGACAAAGAAATCTAGGAATCTTTAAGTCGAGAGTGAATCGGTTTCTTCTAGGTAAGCGCGTTCCATCGTCGACCGCATCGTCGCTTTCTATCAGGTGAGATAGCGGTCAAGCGCGAACCTATTAACAATAAAAAAAAGAAAACAGGGATGGATTGTGTGAGAACCGATATGAAAGAAAAGGGAGTTAGTGATAGCGTGATGAGTGGCAGGACAGAATGAAAGAAAAAAATGTGTTGTGCTGACCCCAAATAAAACAGGACAAGGGTAGGAAGATGATGCTGTTAAAGGAATCTACTAATGGAAATAAGATGCCATCAAAACATAACTTATAAAAAAGCCAAGGCTCGCAACTCAGTTCTTCTACCGTAAAAAGTTGTGAGATCAATGTAATACCAAGTCGGTTAATTTATTCAGTCATACTTGAGAGACCTTTTGCAACATCTTTTATTGATCGTATCAATATTACAATTCTTTTATGTTTTAAATAAATATACTTGGCCATTCGGACTAAACAATCTAGTTAAATATAGCTAGCTTAAACCTTATTTTTACGTAATAATGTTTAAGTTAGCAGGTATAAGGTGTACCGTATTCGATACACTGTTGCCGGAGAGGAAAGTAGCCTACGTGCTATTCCAAGATTTGGCCTGCCCTGTACAAATTCCCAAGTTTCCTCGAAATTTTGTTCAGCCGTTCGAGCGTGAAGAAGCAACAAACATAAACACACTCGCAAACTTTGGTCTTCATAATATTGGTGTGATGAATACTACGAAAATGAAACTTTCAAATTCAAATTATATATAGTTACATAATATGTATATCGGTCCAACCCATGTTCCACCGAAGGGCATACAAAATAGTGATGCTATGATCAAAATTAAATTAATTGTAAAAAAAAATCTCAAAATAAAAACAAGAAACAATGTCAGCAAATAAAAATTGCCAAAGCTTTAACAAAATAGTAAAGAAACATAAAATAATGTCAGCAATATTAAATTTGTCAAAATAATTAAATAAATTAAAATAATGTAAATGTCGTAAAAAAAAAACAGAACGTCAGCAAAAAAATAAAATTATCAAAATTTTCTAACTGTAATAAATATTTAAAATACAATTGCATTATAATAAAATTAAATTAAGATAACAGATAACATAATAATAATAATATAAATTTAGATTAATTTTTGTCATTCAGAAACTGGTCTAACGTGTAATAACATTTTTCAAGTATGTAGCAGCTGCAGCAACGCCGTTGCCTGATGCGTTCGGCCTCCTCCTTTGCGAGCATTACTGCTTCGCAGAAGTCGGCGACCGCCTGCCACTCCTCCTCGCTCCAGACCATGGCCTCAACCAAGGCCCGGCGCGAGAGGTCTTCGCCACCGATCGCCCCCACGATGGCACGGCGATGCTCCGCCCAAGCAGGGCACACCTCGACTGTGTGCTCCACCGTGTCCTCCGGGCATTCCGCACAGTGGCGACACCCGGGCGTCACTTCAGCACGAATCCGGTGCAGGAAACTCCCGAACGAACCATGTCCGGTGAGGACCTGCGTCATGCGGAAGGTAAGGACGCCGTGAGGTCTTTCCAGTCACGCCTCAAAGAGGGGACTTACCGCCATGATTGTGGCGTGCCCAAGGCTTCGACCCTGCTGGACCCCTACTATTTGCTGACATCTCGTTGAGGCGCGCGTCGAACACTACGCGCCGTCAACGACTTGGGCTCGGTTCGGACAGTTACTGGACGGTCGGACGGCGAGCTACCCATTGCTCGCTGTTCTCAAGCCCGCGCCTACGGTGGCCGGAAATCAGGATCGGAATCCTCACGCGTGCGGCTCCTCCTTTGCTAGCAACGTTGAAACGGCTTCACAATCACAAACCTTTGCTTTTATATTAATATATTGATGCATAAATTTAAATAAAACAACTAAGCCACGCTAATTCGCTAATTAGCTCTGAGACTAAATCCGTAAATCTTTAATTGGCAGAGGAAAGAAAACAAAGATTTAATGATCACGAAATAAATCTATTATTGTTTGATACGGAGTTCTGCTCTTATTAAAATTTTATGAACTTCGCCACAGATAGAAACTTATTGAAAATTTTGGAGCTAAAATAGTTTCTATGGACTTAGGTCTAAAAGTCTGAACTTTTGTTCTGAATCTTGGACGGCATTATGAATAATGTTTCTGTGACCCACTGAAAATATACCTACTCTTCCATAGCAGCTAGAGATGTCATTCATATTTATATAATATACTAGTTTCTGCCAGTGGCTTCGCCCGCGTGTAGGTTTCTGGCACGTGGCATCACCGCGGGCCCTAACAGAATACCAGCGCTGCGTTATTTATCTTTTTAAATATCGCAGCATATGCTGAGGCGCCCTTTTGGCCTTGCACAGATTTTAAAGTTTTCTTTTTTTTATTATTATTAATCCAATTCTACTGTATGTGTGAGGTACGAATAAAAGTTTTTTCTTTCTTTCTTTCTTCTTTCTTATACAAATTTTGGACCTCGTTTTATCCCCTCAGGGGGTAAATTTTGGAAAATCCTCTCTCAGTGCTTGCCTAAACTACAAAATAAAACTTTGTGCACACTCCTGGTCCCAGAAGTTTCGTCTGTATGTTGATATGTTAGTTAGTTTCGCCTTTTATATATATTGATTTATACTAAAATAATAAACTGGAAGAGATTTTTGTTTATCGCTTATCTGTAGAACAACAAATCGGATTGAAAAAAGAAATGTTCGTGTATATAATATAACCTGATTCATGAAAATAGTGTCTATACAAATACTATAAAGCTGAAGAGTTTGGTTGAACGCGCTAATCTCAAGAACTATGTCCGATTTGAAAAAATCTTTCGGTGTATGCCTATTTATCGAAGAAAGCTACATATCAACATCACGCAATGACCAATAAGAGCGAAAAGTTTAATATACAAAAAATGTAAAAACAGGGGAAAATTATTCCATTTCAGAACTTCCGTTACATGCGCTGCATAAACGGTTGAAGTTCTAAAAAAAGATATGCAACAGCATATGTCTATCTTTTAAGATTGGCTCACTTTAACCTTTTTAGGTAATCAAAGTCCTAAAATAATGCATTATCTGCGATGGTGTTTTTATAAAACATAATGTTAATCCTTATCCTAATATGTAAAGTATTCATTTTAAGTTTTTCATTTTGAACATAATTGTTTCATAACAGTGATGAGCCGCTCTGCAAAGTAGTTCAGGAAAACCTGATTGCAACATTTACTGCTCCTGCAGAGCGAGCGCGCCTGCTGGCTGTGGGAGAGTGGGAGTCGGGTCTCTGGCTTCACGCACTACCGTCGTCGAACATTGGCACCTTGCTCGATGATAATACTTTCCACCTCGCTGTTTCCTTAAGTCTAGGCGCTCCCTGCTGTTCTCCTCATCGCTGCCACTGTGGCGAAGTCGTCAACAGCCTCGGACACCACGGTCTGTCATGCAGCCGAAGTGCGGGTCGAATAGCGAGACACGCGAATATCAACGACATCATCAGACGCGCTCTTGTCACCGTCGGCGTTCCAGCCATATTGGAACCTCATGGCCAATGAACCTCAGAGACCGGACGGCATGTTGTTATTCCCTTGGTAGGCCTTTAGTATGGGACACTACTTGTGTCGATACTTTTGCGCCTGGGACCATCTTCCTAGCTCGTCGTGGCGTGCTGGCGCTGCCGCTGCGGCTGCGGAGCACCTCAAACGGCGGAAATATAACAACCTTGTTGGAACTTATATTTTCGAACCGTTTGGGGTTGAAACTCTCGGATCGTGGGGTCCGAGTGCTCACAGGTTGTTTAAAGATCTTACGAAACGTCTAGTTGACACTTCGCGTGACCCAAGGGCTGGCTTTTATCTCGGACAGAGGATAAGCATTGCCAAACAGCGTGGCAATGCGATGTGGAAGAGTTTTTTGACGCCATAGTATAGTTTGATTTTAGTTAGTTATAATTAGCGTAGGGCTTTATTTCATTTTTTTAATTTACTGTAATAATAGTTATTTAATTGTTTCATCATGTGCCTTTGACAAATATCTTAGGAGATATCATAATTTTCAAATAACGTCCTAGCAAAATTTTGATCAAGTTTTACACACTCGGCCACGATCGTTGCCTCGCGGCTGTCGAGTATCGCTGCGCCTCTATTAGATGAACCCACCGCTCATTCAACTTTTGAACTGCCTCTGAACATTTTTCTTTATAAAAATAGCGTGTGCTCGATCCGTAAAAATAGCCCCTTGGGAAAAATTTGCAAGACATCAGTTTAATCATATGGGATGAATGCATTAATATCTCATGTAGAGACACTTAAAGATTTATAGAAGCTGTAATAAAATCATGAATGGAATTGCTTTCCAGTTTGCTGGTGATTTTACATTGCCAATTATAGTTAGAGGAACTAGAGCTGAAATTGTTGAATCTTGCGGTGAGAACACATTTAAGAGGAAGAACAAATATTTCTTCAAAGTTACTTACTTAAGCAATGGGAAGTACATTATTGTGAAAGTGAAAAAAAAATCGAAATTGATCATGATTTACATAAGAAAGTTACCAGCCAAATAAGCCTGTGTGCCATATAAACGTGTTTCCTTTCTTTTTTCAGCATTGAAGATCTAATCTCGAAAGTTTATCCAGAATCCCAGACATAGTCCAAATAGAAAATAAAGACTACGTGGATGTGTCAAAGGGCCGCTAGAAATTCGCGACTAGAAAATTAAATAGTACCGAGGAGATAAGCATCTTTTACATCACCAATGATAATGTAATGGATCAAGAAGATGCGGTACATTACCCTCAAGAATTCCTGGATTCACTAACTCCGAGTGACCTTTCCTCACATTCACTCAAATGGTTACACCGTGGTTACACCAAATATTATTTTTCTCCGAAAACTAGGGTAACCAGACTCGGAGAAAAATTTCTTCGCAACAACGTGATCAATGCCACAGTTTTGACTAGTCCATTAGGGCAAATGGTAGGTGTGATGTATCTTAAACAGCCTCCTAATGTATCTGCTTGCACTTTACAAATATTTCCTATTTCTACGCGAACGAAGTCGCGGACAAGAGCTATTAATTATAAGAAAAGAAATCAATAAAATATCTAATACAAAAAATTTCGGCTTCTACGCGGACGAAGTCGCGGGCAAAAGCTAGTAGGCTATATAACATTACAGTACGACTTACGGCTATATTTAACCGAGACACCGTGGCCCGGTGAAATATAAGCCCTAAGCTACCAAACTAGACACCATACATACACCAGAGTCATCACACGTCCGAGCTGGCCGCGCCACTAAATTGGTTGCGCAACCAATCGGACACCAGGTGAGTAACTCTCTATAGAGCTGTATACATTTTGTTGGTAGCGGCGACTGGTCGCGCCGCCATGGTGTCCCGATGAAATATAGCCCTTACAAAGGTGGAGGTGTAACTAAAGACGTGTATGTAAAACCGCGGATCACAGCTAGTTATTAATACAAAATAATAGGAATGTCAATGAGCTTATCTGTCAAATGTTACTTGAAAAGTACGGTTTGCAAAGAAAATTTATTTGTGTATCAATAACGGTTTTTTTTGCTTAGTTCAAATGGAGTTTTATTTAATATAAGCGAAGAAAAAACATTACCGTTTAATCTAAATTAGCTAAAAAATCACAAAAACAATTAAAAAAAAAAATTATTCACAATTACGGAAACAAAATCGCCTTCTTCCATTCGCCACTACTCAGACACTTTACCTAGTGACGCAGAGATGAGCAGAATTGAAAAATTAGATTCTGATTAACTTTTTATGTTCGTGATTCTTAATAATAAATTTAATTTAAAAAATATCTCGTCTTGCTCACTTTAACTGATTCAAATGGACAGTGATGACGTCACAACGAGGCACTATGTCGATCCTATTCTTATTTGAATGGCATATTACGAAACGAAATACGGAAGTCTATGACCAGTGCGTGTTGCCAGTGATGGCATATGGCACTGAAACGTGGTCATTTACAATGAGATCTCATCAGAAGACTTAAAGTCACCCAAAAAGCAAAGGAAAGGAAAATATGTTTGTTTAAAAATTGAAAATGTCCTGTTTAAAACAAATAAACCAATCTATTTATTTATTTAGCGTAATAGCAGATACCGTGTATCCAAAGTCATCATCATCGTGTCCCTGTCCTTGCCTTGTTTTCTTTGGTGTCCGCGCAACACGTTTTATTTCTTCCATTCTGCCTTGTCACTCGTCACGCTATCACTAACTCCCTTTTCGTAACATTTCTCACACAATCCATCCATCTTTTCATTGGCCTCCCTCTTCCACTACATCTATCTGGTGTATACTCATAACTCTTGAAAGTATTGTATCCAAAGTATTGAAAGTAAAGTAGCTTAAATGTATTTGAGTTATTTGACTTGAAGATTTCACGACAATATTAACCTGTGTGTGACTTTTACATTTGTGCTAGTCCACTTCTAGTACCCACACAATAACGTTCTATATTTTATTCACAGTGCAATCTTCAAATGCTGCTCACTCACATAAACAATCACGATGATAAATACCACCGTTGATATCCCACATAATCTTCTACGAGATTATATACGAACTTCCGCGAACTTTTACAAGCTCAAGTTATAACAAAGAGAAATAAATGTCACTCACAAAATGGTTTCGAAAGTCAATTTATTTTATCAAACTGATAATACTCGTAAGTATATAAATGTTAAAGTTTTTGATTTTTTCAAAATAAAAGAACATGTTCAACAAACAGCAATGCGAATGAAATGTAGTATAGTAACGCCATCTTTTGGAGAATTAGGGAAACTGAGTGAAATGAGTGGAACGCAGAGAGTTTTTGAAAGTTACTATGAGAGTTTCTTTATATCAATAAGCACTTTCGTGTACACGAAGACGCAGCAAGCAATGGTGATACAAGGTGACTCCATGATATATTATGGTGACAGTTACAGGAGTCCGATTGATGTGACGCTTAGGGGAGATTTTCAAAGCGCCACCGCCTGCTAACTAACTGACTTTTGGCTAAAATAATAATAATTATTTATTTTCCAAAAAACTTAGTGCATGTATGTATTACCATAGTGTAAAGGTTGATATGCTCACTTTTCAATTTTAAGTCTGACACTATACGTGAGGACTTGTAATTGGCTTTCTGTCGTTTATATTTATTTCTATTTTTAGTTTGTTAAGCTGTAAGTCCTCCTAAATAAATAAATAAATAAATAAATTACATTTCATTTGGCAATATATTTATAAACTAACAAATGAATCGTGCATCTGTAACCGAACTACTTAGACAAAGCTTGTATTTCTGTTATCAGCGCGAAATCGCCACGTTTTAAAGTAGCCAACAGTAAAAATGTGG
Source organism: Mythimna ferrago (assembly GCA_910589285.2). Classification (NCBI taxonomy): domain Eukaryota; kingdom Metazoa; phylum Arthropoda; class Insecta; order Lepidoptera; family Noctuidae; genus Mythimna; species Mythimna ferrago. The sequence continues at coordinate 10,165,404 of OU342673.1, read as the reverse complement.
ATTTTTAATATACTTACTTATGGGATCAAAAGTTGTGTGTTAATGTACCATCAGAGGTCAGGTATCTCGTTGTCTCTGTACGCAAAGGATAACTGAAGGAACGTTGGTGTGGTTTTAGTCAGTGAAATTCAGACACCGTAAGTAATTAGATGTTTTCACACCTCAAAAAAGGGGTCTAAAATGCTGTTACTTCTGTTTTTTTCTTCTGATGCTAAAGTATCTAAAACTTTGTTATTGTAGAAGTTCAAGGATTTCTAGTCAACTAGTTTATTTAATATTTTATGCTGCAAATTACTTAAAGCAGTCATGACCTGAATGTAGACCTCCACAACAAACTTGACCGTCTACTGAATTGCTGCATTCGATTTGTATTCAATCTGCGTAAATATGATCATGTCTCAGAGCATCGGTTGCTTTGAGCTCACTGTCCGGCCGTCCGGTAACTGTCCGGACCAAGCCCAAGTCGTCGACGGCGCGCACTGTTCCCGCGCGCCTCAAGGAGTTGTCAGCAACAGCAGGGACCCAGCCGGGTCGAAGCCTACTGGGGCCAGGGTTATCCGAAAGGGCGCTCGAGCCCCGGTATGAAGGCTAGAAGGAACGGGGTGGGTCTTTTAGTCAGTAAGAGTCTGACACTATCTCCCGCTCCGCCCAAGGGCGGGGGATGTCAATGCATGATTTTTTCCCACCATAAAAAAAAAAAAAAAAAAAGGTGGTTGCCCATACGATAGCGCAGAGAGCAAAGAGCGCTAACTACCTTGTTTTATTTTCTTAAGTCTTCTAATTCCCGTTATTTAGCCTCTCATTTTCAATACATTTGCGCCAACCACTGTCGTACTGACTTTCTTCACAATTCGTTATTTGTTCAAGCTATTTCTGTGTGGGATGCGCTCCCCCAGGAGATCAGGATGGCAACAAGCCAATTAGCATTGAAAACTAAAGTTCAAGTGCTAATTCGTAAGTAGTTGGCAGTATCATAACAACGTTAATGTTTTCCAATTGTCGATTTGGACCACTTGTTAGGAATGCAGTTTATTGATTTGAGTATATATTGTATAATTGTATTATATATAGATGGTTTATTATTACTTATATCTATTCTAGTATTCGTCTTCTCTCTCTCGTTTATTGCACTTACCACTATTTTTCTCTGCATTGCTCAAATGTCGACTGGCAGAAAATCCCAAAGGCATTAAGTCCGCCTCTATGCTTTTGTGAACATAAAGCATTTATATCCATAAGGATTGAGGTGCCACATTACGTATCGCCACATACGTATCTTAATAAAATTAAATACTTATTTAGTAGTAAGTTTATTTTATAAGGTCAAATTTTTCAAGGTCAAAAGTTACATGAACATGAAGGTGGCTCCTCAATCTAAATGTTTGGATTGAGTAGCCATGTCAGAACTAGGAACATCATAATAGAATTGAATATTTTTCATAATTTGGTATGATTTATTAGCATTTTAAAGTAGTTAGTAGACAAAATTTGAGCACTGTAGTGTTAAAATTAAAAAAGTGACCATAAATAAAGAAATAAATAACTGCAACTATTAGATTTCCGAAATAAAAATTATAATTGTTCGAAAGAATCACTACAGGTCTGGCTCGTAAAGGTTAACTGAAACAGTACGGGTGTGTCTTTGTCAGTAAAAATTTGACACTTCTTCTTGCTCAAACAAAAGAAGGAAAAGTTATTTGGTAATGCCCTACCCTAAAAAAGGTGTAATAATATAATATAAAATAATAAATTCCTTAGAAGTAGTGTGCGTGGACGCTCTGGTGTATTGTAATTTGAAAGGACTTGGTTAGCTAAAGATTACAACTTTCTAGTTTTAGCAATATTAAATTATCCCTTGTAAAAGCGTGCAAAGAAAATGCAATGGAAAATAGAAGTAAAGCAGCAAGAGTGAAAAGGACTTTAAACTGACAACATTAGAGTTGGTTTTCCCATAGTCTCATAAACAAAAACTGGTTTGAGATGAAGCTTTTTCAATAAGCTACACTTCCACCCTTGCTTATTATAAAACCAATAAGAGGGCTCATTGGAGCAGCTTAGAATCTAGCTCAAGAAAAATATTCCCATAAGACTTCGTTTTCTGTGACCCAGTTGCACCACAAATTACTTTGAAATGCATTTAGTGCCATATTAAACCTTTGTTCTACTTCTGATAATAGTTTAAAGATAACAACGATAAAACTATATCTTAAAACAAGTTTAGTGTTTTAATTTTACAACGCATGAGTTGGGTTCTCAAGGCCTCACTTAGAAATACGAGTATCAATATTATTAGGTAAATTGGTGGTTAGACTCTATTTTAACCTACTTAGTAAACTTAAATAATTGTATGAAAGTTTATTCAAGTACCTAAAATATTACTCCTGTTCAAGTACCAGAATATATAGACTTATTTCGGAAACATAAATGCTCTTCCTTTTCAGCAACAAAACCGTAAGGCGTGATTCTTCATCAGAAACGCAAAGTAAGTTTGTAAACCACCGTAAACATTAAACTAAAACAAAACTTATAATATAATACAAAGCTACTATTCGTCAATTTCACAATAAATTAGTTTCTGTGTTACCATTTCTCAATTCAGGGTACTGACACAAGTTACAAAATAGAAGGACGAAAATTATCCAAGGAAGTACACAAATACTTAGTTGAGTCGCGGTCGAGTTCACGCGAAAATGAATGAAACCGAAAGTCAACGGCCGCAGCGATTTGTTCCGAACAACAGACTTAATAACTTCGCCCATTCATACCGACCTTCGTCTTGAGACGGAATTAGTCGATTATGTGTGAATGGCGCAACCGTATTTGTCTATATTTTTTATGACGGTGTGCGGCCTGTCACTACTTGCGGGTGGCTAGCGGATTTTTATATGATCTTCAAGTTTTGTAGGAATAAGATTTCATTACCAAATACCTACAAAGGATTGTTAAAACTTTGATTGTGAAAGGAACTTTTATAAATTAAAGTGTGAGTAAAAATTAAGACAAAAAAAAAGTTATTTTACAGAAAAAAGATTTTTGTACGTAACTAATTTTCTTTTCTATTTGAAACTTAACTTCCGCAGTAATGTAGTAATCTAAAATACTAATTCTTTTATTTTTCTTAGCTATTAAGTACAGTTTTGTTGAAGTTAAAATAAGACAATTTCAGTCCAAATAAACCACGCGTCAGATGTAAAATGCAAATGACCGGTCATCTCACCAACTCCCCTAACCCTATGATTATGCAAGTTCACCGCTGCAGTTCAAATGGGGTAGAATGTGAACTCGCAAACGATCGATTCACTGATTGCTGACCCCTTATGCGTTGGACTATCCTAGTATCTTGTTTTAAGAATCAATACTGTTGCTACAAGAAACAGTAGAGTTATGCATAGTCGAAGATTATTTAAGTAATAATTTGTTATATTTGATCGTAATCATTCACCACTAAAACCATACTTCGACTTTTCTTTCATTTCTTTTTCGGTATGAACGATAAGAAACATCGAAGAAAATGAAAAAATACTTTCACGGTATTCAGTTTTTTTTTTAATGTGATTGCTGAACGTATTTATTATAATTACATCTTATTATATCTCTAAAAACCTTAAATATTATTTTTTCGGAATCTTTTTGATAATATTGTTATTTTTCAAGGGACCAATAATAGTAATTTAAATAGTATAATGCAAGACATTCGAAATTAATATTGGCTTAGATCAAATATTGCTTTAAATATGTTCTCAATAATGATACCAGATGTCTATATTATGAAGTAGGCTTTATACTCTTTAACATATTTTTCTGATTCAAGTCTTTGAAGGTGAAGGGCAACAAAAACTGATAGGAAGCGAAATAGAATTTAGGTTTATAGGTGACATTTTTACCAAACTATAGGTGGATAGTTACATAAATACTCACCACATCCCTGAGTTGTCACTAATGAGAAAACACAAACATGTGTGGACAGCGTTCGACGCGTGGACTAGAAATTGTATAAAATGTGGCTGAGCACATTTCCATCGTCAAGGGAATTTGCACAAGGAGGAACAAGGAAGACGCGGGGGCACCCCTTTCTCTGGGGGGTCCGGGCCGTCCATCCGCCCTACATACGTAGGTACCTACGAGGGTAGCCTGTTTACAACGAACCGGGCACGCACGCCGCTCTCTGTTCTACAGAATCAGGGCTGCGAGCTGGACACTCGGGGCTGACACTCTCTACTTATTTTAAACATTAGTTTTCTTGATCGATTTTTGAAACAAAATTTATTTGTTTTTGTATTTCCCGCGAGTTCTTTAGCAATGATCAATCAAATAGTCTCACAGTTAAAAGATACAAAACTTGACAGTGTTTTGTCTATGTACTCGTAGTATTATTACTAAAAATTTAGAAGAAAGTAAGTTGCATGAGTAGGAATCAGTATTTCGGTTAGAGTAGATGTTGGAAGTTTCAAAGCTATCAGCTAGACAAAGCTGAAAAGTTAACTCGTATTCTATGACTTAAAACTATATTAAAACCACTTGGATGTTGGATTACTACATCTAAAATTAGTAAAGTTTTGCGGTTACAGGCATTATCAGTCTTTTTTATAAAATAAAGATAATCCTAAAATAAGCACGAAAATACAGAAACTCAGAAGTAAAATGTCTTCAAGTTTATCTTCTGTTCCGCTACAAAATATAATTCAACTTACTAATAGAACGAATCTCGAAAAAGTTTAAAATCATTTTTTTTTTTAAATATTCAAATAGTCTTGAATAGTTCGAATTAACCCTAGCGGGCTAGTCGCCGTACTAGATGACGCAGGGTGGCCGAAGGGGCCTTTGGGGGGGGCGGCGAGCGATTCGGGTGTGGTGCGGGGGGCGGGAGGGGTTCGCTCCCCCCTCGCCCCTCGCCCCCCGCTGGCCAGAGCGCGGACGGTAACACGAGTGCGCCTATGCGAGGCATGTATCTTGGACGAGCAGATATAACAGAGAAGTAGCCCCCAGTACCAAGCGTCTAATCGAACGCTGGGAGGTATGCTCTACTTTAAGTTTTGAAAATTGAAAGTGATTTTAAAGTATCCTTCTGTTTTGGGTTATGTTGTAAAAGTATTTTGGTGGGATGATACATAGCTTTCGGAGAGTTCACATACTGCTAAATACCGTTCACGTTACTGTTTCCGCGCGGGGTAAATATTTATTTTACTGAAATTTAATTCATAATTGTAAGTAAAATGTTTTATGTTTTTGACAAAATAGTGACAATTAGTTAGTGTTCACATTGTCTATGTTAAGTTTTAATTGTTATATTTCTCATACTAAACTACCTAGTTTAAAGTTACTTCTCTTAAAAAACCTTTATTTAATAGACGTATTTTTGCATGTGGTCTGGGGCACATTCGGACAGTACTATTTGGGGCACATTTATACGCGTACAAAAGCTGAGTAAAGTGATTTTTTTTATTAAATTAATCTTTTAAATAATATCTCATTGCAGAATCATGATGTGGAAATATAAATAAAGAATACGGAGACTCAAGAAGTAGAAGAGAGAGAATTTGGCAATTAATGTAAATAACTTTAATATGCAATTAGTTCCAAAGTAAAAATAAAATTTGTCATATTCCTATATTCCTCAAAAATATGTTTTAATATCTGTAATATGAAGTAGATTTATACAAGGTAATTAAAAGTCCCAATAAACATGTTAACTTTTATTAAATGACAAAGAATACATATTTAGCATAAAACTAACTTAATAAATTTATTGATTACACATATTCTTTGTGATTTAGTAGAAGTTAACCAATATAATAGGATTTTTAATTACTCTGTATGAATCTATCTTAAGATATATGAAGGTACCCCATACGAGGGGAGCGTTCATACAAATATCTTGTCGTAGAAAAATGGCTATAACTCTTTAACCTTTTAACATAAAAGTTTCAATTTTATTGTAACTAACTACTATATATTTTTTACATTAAGGTACATTCACCAGAAAATTTTTGCAATGAATCATAAAATAAATAATGAAAATGTAAAAAGTGTACGAAGGGTAACCATTTTTCCCTAACTATCCTTTACTTACTACTTTTGTCATATCCTAGGATTTGTTGGTTAATCTATATAGAATTATTTTTAAGCAGTCAATATCGATTAGTTGAGCAGTAAGTTACCTATGTTATGTGACTACAGTTTGTTATATCTAGGACAAACCTAAACAAGTTGGCTCTCTTGTAAGACCCCATAAGATTGCTGAACATTATTTTTACTAAAATTGATATACTTATTTATTTATTTTTTTATTTAATTTGAGAAACAAACAATCGTACATTATATATAAATTCGAGATACACAGTATGCTATTAGTAAATGCACAATCCACTACGTTTCCACATGTTACTAGTTAATATAGGTAGAGACAGTTTGGTAAAATTATATAAAATCAAGACTAAAACAACAGCAATACAGTGTTTCGCTATCTTAAAATGTAAAACTTAGTTAAAACCTACTTAAGTTACGTTACAATCATCAAAAACTTTCAGCAAGAGCGCTTTGTGATTTGTTTTTTTTTTAATTTATTTTTTACTAATTAATTCCGAGCAGTCAAACCTATTATGTGCAAGTCCATTGAGCATCATTCCTTGGAGCAACAGGCGTCTGGAGCGCAATGATAATAACCTAAATTTATTCAAAGCATCTTTATAAGATAAGCGTTTGATGCGACATTTGTACTGCATTGTACTGAGGCACATTTTCGTCTCACTCCTTGCCCTGACGCTTTCCTAGAGGTTGTCATTATTAATTCTGGTTATCGAGACTTGCAGTTGTAAGATATACTGTATCAGATTTGACCTACTAGTCTGGTTGCATCTTTACTTACCAGTGTTACCAGTATCCCGAAAAACACATTTTTTAAGACCCTATAATCTGGATACCTGTCCAGGATATAATTAATGCTGATATCCTAAGGGTTGTGCAGTAAAGGTCAGATGAGACTGATGAGAGTAACTTTTTATTGAGTTGATTGCCTTATGATTTTTTGTCTTTCAGGTCTTTTGTCGATCAGTGGACTGATAGATGCTGTTGAAAAATATTTTTAATTAATAATAACTATTCCTATCGCTAAAGTGATATTATATCCGTGGTGACGTTTGTAAAACTAAAAATATATGTACCGATTATCAAGCACTAGGTCAATCTCAATAATTTTTTTTTACTATTGTTTTAGAACGCCATTTTCTTGACAAACTTTGGCTGCTTAATAAGGCAAGTGCCAAAATTTTGGTCCATTTTATAAAAAAACATCTTACTTGATCAAAAGTAATAACACACGAAAAATCAATAAAAATAATTAAACGACAAAGTAGAGTATCTTCCGAGCCAGTCGGAGCTATTTTACATGTGCGCGGCCTATAGCTAGCGTCCTATCGGTAGGTACTGGTAGTCTCAATAGCATCCCAGCGACACAGAACTGAATATATTCCGTGTATTCCGTATATTTCGTGTGGTCTGAGATCCGGGTTCTTCGGTTTTGACCCGGTTTTCCCCAATCTCGTTCGATTTTTGAAAGCTTTTTCTTATTTTCCGAACGCAGGTGATTAAAACGGACGGGTTGTCATTTGGGTGGTTTCGTTTTCACTCGTAAAATGTTCGCTTTGATTTTTGGTTCGTGTACTTTGAAAGACTGGGGTGAAGATGTTACTCTATGTTTTTAAGAACGTTTTGTAGTGGAAACCAACCTGTATAAAACATTTAGGATATGAAAATATCCTTTCGACAAAATTGTTCATCGCATTGAACAAAATTATAATTTAGGTGTCTTCAAGGCAAGTGTGAATAAACTCTTAATAAACTAGTGCGCCATCACTGCTTACCATCAGGTGGGATCGCAGTGAAACACTAGTTTATATTAATAAAAAAATTGAATTGTTAGTCTGTATTTATTTTTATTTACATGTAGCTGCTACCAGCGCTTTTGCCCACGTCAAAGTGGAAAATTATAGTGAGGGAAAATACTCCCCGGATAAAAACGGTCCTATGTACTATTGTAGGACATCTACATCTACACTAACAAGCACGCAAACATTAATACCTACTCACAAACTTTCGCCTATTTAATATTAGCGTGATTTTGTTTGGATTCTTTACTGAAAATTTACAAGTATCGACTGATTTTATGTATACTGTTTCAAGATAAAAGTGATTTTAAAAAAAAGGATATTCACTTAATTTCCTAATCTCACACTTTTATTCAAAAAGCAAGAATTTAAAAAAAAAGAAACTTGAGAATTGATTATGCAGCAACAAAAAGAAAATCGGTAAACACCGCTCTATTTTCTCCTGCAAAAAAACGCTCACCTCACACGAAATGAAAATAAGAGGAAACCAAAATCAGTTGGAAAGTAGACAATTTTAGAAACATGTAGAACGCTCTAAAGGGGTACAATGACGGACCGGATACATCCCTCGGGTATTGGGCCGTTCCCTGCTGATTTTTTATAAATATTAATTCGTTCGGTCGTATCGTCCCGTTGTATTGTTTGAAAAATAAATATATTTATTTTATTGAATATTTCACTTGGAAAAGATCAAGAAAAGGGTATTTGACTTGTCAAAATTTTTTTTTTAAGAAAATATTTTTTTTTTTCTTTAATAGTAATTTCATAAAAATGTGGTTTAAAAGTTTTTGAACATTAGCATTTAGTTTTGGGTAGATGTGTGTATGAGATGAGACCCCAAGCATTTAAATAGGTATAAATATGAGAAAAATGGAAAGGTTGCTTATTTTCGAAAATTACAGACTACTTTATGAAGAATTTGTTATTTACATTCCAATTTTAATAATCTACGCGGACTTCTAATAATCTTAATGTTCAACCGAATGGCGCGAAATCACGCGCGAACACAAACACGCGTTCGCTTGGGGCTTGAGGGGTTAAAAAAATTAGGAATGAAATAGAAAGAAACTAGTTTCAAAAAAAAAAATTTGTCATGACTGAAAATGAATTATAGTCCATAGGACTTAGTTTCTAATAATTTAGTTCAGCAGAATATTGATACTTAGTTATTAAAAAACAAAAACAGTGAAGGCTTAGTGGTAACGGCTGATGAGTCTTACAAGTCGTGTGTTCAAATTCAGCGCATGAATTCGTCACCACTGCTCTCAAAACTCCTTGAAGAAATCATCATGTCTTAGAACTAAAAATTCAAAAGCATGTGACATTCAGCATCCCGCACCGAACCCGCGTGGTGTCGTCCGCCTGAACACCAGCTATGGAAACCGTAAAAGGTAGAATATGCATGAACTTCTATGCAAAAAAACTTTTTGCTGTGGCTTCCTCGGATGAAAGAAAAGTCTAACATTCAACGATGGAATCACTTGTTTACAGTGAAAGAATTTTTGCAATCACGTCAATATGAATATCTCCACAAACAAAGAAACATACAATGTCATCTTTTTATACCATTACTTTAAACTGACCAGTCAGCAAGGAGGCAGCAGGCTGTCCAGGTTTTATACGCATACACATTAAAAACTGCCTCCACTCGTGGACGCCTCATCACGTGGATGCACCCGCTTCGTCCTACTGCAATCTATTCAATGAACTTGCACCATTCCCTCTTCCCAACCCCCCTGAAAATGGTGGGAGGAACTGTTGAAGGCCACATTCACGGAGGACTTTCCCTTTCACCGCGTTCATGCATTTCGTACTATGTGGGGGTTGCACTTTGTTGACCTTGGAGGACAAACAGCGGAATGTCAAAAGTACAAAATTTTGTGCATTGTTTAGAAAAAGTATTTTTATTATTAATAAATGAGGAAAATGTGGGCATTTTGTTTTGTTACAATGTAATTTGTTGTAAGGATTGAATTTCTGTTGAATTTTTATACACATATTAATGCATGTTTTACGCAATGCAAGCATAATTGTATTGAAACTGTAGTTTATTAGTTTTTAAATTTACCTTTGTATCTAGTGTCCATGGAATTTTAGTACTGTCCTGCACTTTAAAGGAAAATTTTTAAGTCTAACTTATTGTGCCTTATTAGTTTTTAGGGTTCCGTAGCCAAATGGCAAAAACGGAACCCTTATAGATTGTCATGTCTGTCTGTCTGTCTGTCTGTCCGTCCGTATGTCACAGCCACTTTTTTCCGAAACTATAAGAGCTATACTGTTGAAACTTAGTAAGTAGATGTATTCTGTAAACCGCATTAACATTTTTACACAAAAATAGAAAAAAAGCAATAAATTTTGGGGGTCCCCATACTTAGAACTGAAACCCAAAAATTTTTTTTTCGTCATACCCATACGTGTGTGGTATCTATGGATAGGTCTTCAAAAATGATATTGAGGTTTCTATAATCATTTTTTTCTAAATTGAACAGTTTGCGCGAGAGACACTTCCAAAGTGGTAAAATGTGTGTCCCCCCCTCTAACTTCTAAAATAAGAGAATGATAAAACTAAAAAAATATATGATGTACATTACCATGCAAACTACCAACGAAAATTGGTTTGAACGGGATCTAGTAAGTAGTTTTTTTTTAATACGTCATAAATCTAAAAAATACACTATTATTAAAACATCGATCAAAGTTACAACGAACTACAAGAACTTTTATATTATGTTACTTGCTGCTACGGAACCCTTCATGGGCGAGTCCGACTCGCACTTGGCCGGTTTTTAGTTGTAAATCTTCCATATCGGATTCTATGAATATATAATTATATGTCGCAGGGAAATGACGATAGCAGGGATTTCACAAAATCCCTAGGGATATCACGAAATCACAGGCATATGTCGAATATTCTTGTTTATTATCTACGTCTACTTACTGAAAGTATCTAGTGATATGACAAAACACCAAGTTATCATCAGTGATATGTCGTTACACTAAACTAAATTTAAATTATTTTAAATTTAGTAAAATGTCAGAAAAGCGGATACTACCGAATAAAAATCGAACCATGCATTTCTTTTGCTCGCTCTAGTATCCACACGTGCACTAGTGGGAGCGAACAAATGCGTCGCTCGAGCTGGCGCGGCTCGTGTGATTTTTAAGACTCAAGCGCCAGAACAGCGCCACAGAAATGTAATTGTGAAAAATCAAAGGTCCAGATATATCATGGCATATGACTCCGAAACGTGGTCGCTCACAATGTGCGTCATCAGAAGGCTTACAGTCCCCCAAAGGGCAATGGAAAGGGCTATGCTCGAGGATTCCTTGCAGGAGAACTAAGGTTGCCGACATAGCACGAATAATCGCCAAACTTTAGTGGCTATGGATAGTGCACATTGCTCGCAGAACATATGACCGTTGGGGCCGAAAGGTCTAGAGTGGCGACCGCGTACCGCAGCGTTAGAAGGCCTCATACAAGGTGGACCGATGATCTGCTAAAGATTGCGGGAATCCGATGGATGCGAAACGCACAGAATAGTTCATTGTGGCGACACTTGGGGGAGGCCTATGTCCAACAGTGGACGTATATCGGCTAAAATGATGATGATGATGATGAAAAATCCAGTGCAAAACCAAAAGATGTATTTGCAAGAAGCTATGGTTAATATAATTTAAGGTGCCACAAATCACTGCATTGTTTAAATAAATAACAAGATTTTCCATTTTCCATCAGGCGTTAGTCGTCGTCTTAATTGTTGAGCCTCGCATACTTATAGAAGTCTGTATTTTTTTATTAATACATTTTTTTTTGTACCTAATGAACGAATCCACAAAATACAAAAAGAAGAAGAAGAAGACGTAATAAACAAGAATATTCGACATCTGCCGGGATTTCGTGATATCCCTAGGGATTTCGTGAAATCTCTAATATCCTCATTTCCCTGCGACATATATATTCCTACAGTTGCCTTTTGTATCCCAAGGCTGTTGTAACTCTTTCAAAAAATCCCACAACCCTGACAGGCGTCGTCCCTAGCAGGCCCTGATAATTATTCAAAAAATGTGCTAGCGTTAGCAATAACAATAGATAATTAAATGTACCTCCAAAGTTGCCTATATAGTTGCAATCATTGATCAACAGACTAAGCACTAGCTTCTGAGGTTTTATAAGTGCCCTTGTAGGCCTATGTGAAATAAAAAAAAAATTAAATTGAATTTGTTTGCTCTCTTCGCGCTGTAAAAACATTCTTCAGCAGTTTTCAGTATCTTTGGATACTGAAAACTTTTCTTCTTTGGAATAATCTTCAAGCAAGAAGATTATTCTAAAGACTAATTTCTAAATACGTAGTTAACTCAACGAAAAGTTAAAAATAGTAATGCTTTGTTCAATTAGCTTGACCGATAGTAAAATTAATTGCTAATTGATTAATTTGACCATTATTTAAGAAATAAGATGGTGAGATATAAATATATATATATTTAAGTACACAAGTTACAGTCATTTATAAATCAAAGCTTATCACGGACATTACTGACACTCCGTGCCTCCGACTCAATCCAGTTGGGTAGGTATAACTTTGAGAAAGAGGTCAATCGTCGAATCCGACTCGGCTGGGCAGCGTTCGGGAAACTGCGCGGTATCTTCTCGTCCAATATACCACAGTGTCTCAATGCGTGTTGCCAGTGATGACATATGTATGACATTGAAACATGGTCGCTTGCAATTAATTGGTGGTCGTGGTCACCTCACAGAAGGCTTACAGTCACGCAAAGGGCAATGGAAAAGACTACGCTTGGAGTATCCGACACGGTTACCGACATAGCTTGAAGAATCGCCAAACTTAAGTTGCAGTGGACAGGGCACATTGCTCGCACAGACGGTCGATGGAGCCGAAAGGTTCTAGAGTGGCGACCGCCACTTGAAAACACAGCGTTGGAAGGCCTCTCACAAGGTGACCTGGTGAGAGTCGCGGGAATACGATGGATTCGAGATGCACGGGACCGTTTGTTGTGGCGACATTTGGGGGAGTCCTATGTCGAACAGTGGACATCCTGCGGCTGAAATGATAATGATGTGTCTCCGAAAGCATGTAAAGCCGTTGGTCCCAATTGTCATTCGTAGATCTTTAAAAGTCGTTACAAGTAGTCAGATACCAGAAACTGTGACCATCAATCTGTCTAAGGTGTTTGTGTTGCCCAGTTACTGGGTGGTGAAAGTCTGTTAAGCCGCTCGTTTATTTAACTGCATCCGGTTGAACTGGATGCCGATTTGGGTTCGGTTTTTTTTTTATTGATAGGCTCGCGTTTGACCTCCATCTCGATGATGTGGTCGACAATGTAGCACGCTTGCCTAGAAGTAATCTATTACTCTTGACTGAAAGACCCCTTAATTACGAAAAGGCTAAGGATATTTCAAATTAAGTAATGTAACAGATAGATCGTTTTTATTAAGCTATTGCATAGCTTCTATCGCGGGCCTTGAGCGTGGAGACCGAATCCAGAAATTCCGTAACGAAAATAACCTAACACCCCCCACTCACCGATAAGAAAACAAATGAGTGGACAATCAATCAAAATTCAATTCAATGTGTGAAAGTGTAACTTCAATTAATATCAAAGAAAAAAAAACAAAGGAAAAAAAATACTGCATAAATAAAATAAATAAATAATTATAATTGCATAAGTTGATAAAAATGCTATGCAATAGCTTTACCGCGGCAGTCCCCGAGTGCCACACGTCTTTTTTTTTAAGCAAGGCGCTCCAAGGTAGCTTGTGAAGCTAGTGAATGACTTTTTCATGATATCTAGCCATTCAAATAGGTTAGACAAAATGAGAGGGTTGTATTGATGATTTTAATAACTATTATCTATACATGTGATAAATCTGTAGAAGCTTTTAGTTGTGCGCGCATGACGCAAAATGTACGAAATCGATGTAAATAACTTTTGTATATTAAAATTGTGTAGCTTGATATACAGGGTGTCTCTGACATCGACGCACAAACGATTACCACGGATCCAGTACATGATTCTGGGCCCCCCAGTGGTGGAATTTTTTGTCATATTTTTACTATATATATATTTGACCTTTGAAATCAAAAATTTCATCAGGATTGATTAGAATAACGATTTTATCTACCCCAATGACTTTTTAATTAATTAAATTTTAAATCAATTTTTTTTTGTTTTTTTTTTACTAAAAATATCATCAGCGTTGGTTAGAATAATATCAGCGGCGATTTTACACAGTTTAATTACAAACAAGAAGAGATTTTTTTTTAAAAATTAGGAAATATCGAAAAATTCCACCACTACTGGGGGGGTCCAGAATCATGTACTGGATCCGTGGTATTCGTTCGTGCGTCGATGTTAGAGACACCCTGTATTTTAAAAGCTTTTTTTCATCGCAATCGGTTGACTATATCAAAAGATATACTGTATTCATTGACTGTTAGGCGGTACGAAGGTCAGCTTATTTCGTAAATTCGCGGCTACCAATCATATTTTTAACCGACTTCGAAAAGGAGGAGGTTCTATGTTCGGCTGAATGTATGTTTTTTTTTAATAATTTTTTTTGTATGTTCACCGATATCTCGGTCAATTATGAACCGATTTTGAAAATTCTATTTTTGATTAAAAGGTTATGCTTCCAAGTTGATCACATAGAAATATTGTTGTGATTTGATCATGAACTTCGAAGATATGGAACAGAACTCCTCATAGAATCACAGCAGAACTGTAGTTACAAGTAAAGTTGCTTTGTTTATACGTGTAGTCTTCGTTCGATACATCCCCCGATGTATCGAACTGATCTGATGATGAAGCCAGAAGGAAAAAAAATCAGTTGATGTAATCTAACCGTGTTTGGGAATATTAGAATGCACTGTGGCTATAAGTTATTTAAGTTTGTCTGTGGGGTACTTTTTAGTGGTGGTACCATAACTAAAAAGTGTAAAATAAAAACTTTTCACAAAAAAAAATATAACCGACTTCATTGTTAAAAAATACTGAAAAGTATAAAATAACTTTAATTTCGGAAGTCGGTGTTAAATAACGAAGAGACAAAACTATTATAGAAACACCGACTTCCGAAATTAAAGTTATTTTACACTTTTCAGTGTTTTTTTAACGTTGAAGTCGGTTATATTTTTTTTGTAAAAAGTTTTTTATTATCAACATACAACTTATCTCTGTTATTACAGGTCAGTGTTAAACAAAAAATGCTTTAAGAAAATTTGAATTTTGCGATCTGCCTTGCCACTTTTTAACCGACTTCGAAAAGCTCCTCGCTAAATCTCTGTGACCGTTAGCACTAGAAAGCTGAAATTTGGTTCCAATATGTATATCAATCACGCCGACAAAGTGGTAAAATAAAAATTGGAAAAAAATGTTTTATTAGGGTAGCCGCCCTGTATGTAAAGTAGGCAGTGTTTTTTTTTTAATTTCAACCCTAACGTGTGATATATTGTTGGATAGGTATTTAAAAATGAATAGGGGTTTAGTAAAATCATTTTTTGATAATGTCAATAATTTCGGAAATAATCGCTCCAAAAGTAAAAAACAATGTGTCCCTAACTTTTGAACCATAAGTTTAGAAAATATGAAAAAAATCTGATAAGTAGAAATTTATAAGGACTTTCTAGGGAAATCATTTTGAACTTGATGAAAAGAACAGTTTTTGTACAAAAAAGACAAAAAGGTTCTACAAAATAATTTCTGGACTCAGTTTGTAGTATAATCGTATATGCAAGCACTTTTTTTAACTTCGTTTACATATTTTATTATTCTGAACGTATCTTCTTTCAAACAAAAAAAGAATTATTAAAATCGGTTCTCGCAATCCAAAATTACCACCGAAAACTTCTTCTGGAACCCATGTATTAATTAGTAACCCAATTCCCCGAGAGATGGCGTTTACGTACTTTGAACTATTTCGCGTTTGCGCTGTTAGGATTTTTCCTGAGTTGATGGGGTCGGGTATTATCGAATTGTTCGGTTGGTCTCTCCTTGGCATTGGCGGTACTATATTATAACTACATAAAACTTCTGTCAGGAACATGCTAAGGCAATTTAGAACAAAACTAAAATTATTTTTTTTAGCACCATCTATCAAAATGTTAAGGTAGAAAGTTAGGTGAAAGGTAGGTGGTTCATAAATGGTTCGATAGATGGCGTTGTGTAATGACGTCATCTTTTTAAAAGTCGATATTAAGATTTTCCGTGCTTTCATGACCTACCGTGGTAAAAAATCGTTGCTTCTTAAAAATATTCCTAATTTTACGAGTGCACAATCGCTGAAATTTCTACTACTTGCACACTGTACTATTATTGATTTAAATTAAAAAAATAGCTATTTGGTATAGTGGGAAATTGTTATTGTGTCTTAGTAAATTATATTGAGGGTTTTATTTTTAACTTGTACGGGGTAAAAAGTGGTTGATAGTCGTTGTAGTTTAAGGGTTATAAATTAGGTTTGATTAAATTAGATTGTGGATAAAATTAACTTCTTTTTTTTAAACTCATAAGTGGGAACACTTATTGTGACGGACAGGAAACTACGGAACCCTACACTGAGCGTGGCCCGACACGCTCTTGACGGTTTTTTTTTTGTTTTAATAAGTATTGTCAGCATGGACCAAAAACTATTAGTTGTTAATATAAAGTTGATAAAACCAACACACCATAATAACATTATACTTACGACTTCAATGTTATCGAATCTTTACGTAAAGTACCAATTCCCAGTGATTTTACTGTCTTTTAATTATAACGACGCAAACAAAAAAGTAATGTAATCACAAAAAATAAGGATGTCGCTGTAACAAAATTCAATGCACAATTATGCGTGTGTATCTCATAATCGAAAGGATAAAAAGAATTAACATTTCAGCAGAAAGACGTCCTCTTTTGGAGACAGGCCTTCCCCAAGCGTCATCCATCCATCCATCATCTCATCGGTCCATCTTGTAGGAGGCCTTCCAATGCTGCATCGTCCAGTACACGGTCGGCACTCCAGAACCTGACGCTTCCATCGACCATCCGTTCTGCGAGCAATATGCCCAGTGAGTCTTTGAGCTATGCCCATTTTTGGTTCCCTATCAGAGATCGGTACTAGCGAACGCCGAGTATTCGCTCTCTCAATGTCTTTCTATTGTGTCTCAAATTACGGTATTTGATAGGTTAATATAATCGGTTTTCCTATCTTCATTCCTGATTCGATCACACAAGGAAACTCCTTATCCTTTGGGTAACTTTAAGCCTTCTGATGTAGAATCATTACTGTGCATACATTAAAATGAATTACTGTGGATTACGGAACCTTTCACTGAGTGTGATCCTTTTATGCGTTTTTTCTGGTAGTTCATTGTGTGTATGTCACTGTATTAATGACAGTTTTATTGACTTAAGGATAGTTTGGTCACGTTTTGCTGTCGCTCTATTTCAATAGTGATCTCACTCACTTACAGGCGAGAAAATACGTCAAACGAATTGGTAAAATTGGTATCACGTGTGGCTAGTTTTTGTAAAACATTGGACTAATTGAATATTATAATAAAAAAATAATTATCAAAAAATAAAATGGGGGTAGGGGTAGGATGAATAGAAGTAAAGAGAAGAGTAAAAAAACTAAAACCCGACTACGACAAAAAAAAAGACTGGAAAGTATAAAACAATATCTTGTTTTATACTTTTTCAATTTATCCACGAATATCTTCAGGATGCTGAAATAAACAAGGTAACTGGAAAAACAAGAACAGAATAAAAAGAAAAGCCGTAGTCACACGTTATTAAAGGGTTTCGGTTGGTACCTAATTATAACGAGTGACTGCGGCTTTTCTTTTTTGTTCTGTTCTGGTTTTTCTAGTTACCTTGTTTATTTCAGCATCCTGAATATTTTGTTTCATACTTTTTCAGCGTCGTTTTTCTTTGTCTTAGTCAGGTTTTAGGTTTTTACTTTTTTCTTATTTAAACAATTTTGGTGACTTTTGACTTCTGCTAGAGGGCGAACTTTGAATTAGAGCAATATTTTGGAAATGTACAAGTGAAGCCTTTTCAAATGATACCAAACACGACTTTTTGTCCGCTAGAGGGCGCCATATCGAGTTTTGTGGCACGTCACGTAGCCTATGTTCAGCGGACGATTAAGACGGCTCTAACGATACCGTTCCGATTAGTAGATTAGGAGCTATTAGGGAACAGATGGACATACTCACATACATACATAGCCTATCAAAATCATAACCCTCCTTTGGCTTTGCCGTAGTCGGGTAAAAATAACTTATGACCCATTCTCAGACCTACAAAATATATACAAAAAATTTCATAAAATCGGTCTAGCCGTTTTGGAGGAGTTCGGTAAAAAACACTGTGACACGAGATTTTTACATATTAGACATTACATAATACGAGTAGATAGGTAAATATAAAACCACTTACTTATATTCTACAAAGTTCTTCTTAGAATATTTTTCCCGTCTGTTTACCAAAAAAAGTGTTGAATGGAGTGGCGTAGTGACGTCACCAAATGAAAGCGACTCGAGGTCCACTAATAAGTGGGGCAGCGTGGATATCACTACTCTTTTTTCGCCCCTTGTACCCTTTCCAAAGGGAGATCGTAAAACTTAACAAAATATTATTTCACTCCCACTTTTGATTTTTAAAAGTGCTTATAACTTGTTTTTGTAACTTAATGGTCTTTTTTTTCTTGGAAGAAAATGGTTAGTAATTATACACTGGAAAACGGCTACCTTCTAATTTAGTACGAGGTATTTCAGGCACTCTGAATGAAAAAGTCAACCTGAACTCTTAAAACTTAAGTGAACCAAGAACTAATTTAAATACCTGAAATATTTTTTTTTAAATAAATTCTATCTTCTCAAAACTTAAGCATAATTAGATATCGCCGTTATGAAGTACTAAAGGATTAATTTATTTTCATTAAGAAGTGATACGTGTCAGTCGCAAAATAAACCGAATAAGTCCCTTAAGGAGCAAAACGACTCAGAAGGCCCTTACTAACTTCCTATTAATTGTAAGCGGAAAACTCTTAGGACGTTCAACTACGAATATGATACACTAAATCAGTGCAGTCCTTGAAACATCTCGTTATTGTTTCGACGTGCTTATATTTGAATAAATAAAAAAGTTTATAAATAAATAAAAAGTTATCGGGCACATCGGCGCTGCTCGTAAAGAGTCATAACGAGCGGCCGCAATAAACAGCGAGGTACCTACGTCGGCGTCGGGCGTGCGTTCCGAAAGGCAAATCTGTAAATTCAATTAAGGCTCGAGCATTTTTCGGACACAGGCGTCCGTAGCGAGCCACGCAGCCCTTCCGCCGCGGGCACTCGCCCCCGCATTGGAAAATTTTCTCTCGAAAATTGAAGATATTTCGTGCCTTCTCCCTGGGGGCGACTCGTTCCTCGACACTTATGGTCGGCGTCCTCCGGGTGTGCAGGAGGCTTTTTACATAAAGTCCACACGTATAGGTATCGATCGCGGGCGGCCGGACAGGGTGTACGCAGATGACGGCCCCCAGCGGCTCCCTAACCCCCTCGCTTCCCCCTTTCATTATGTAAGTGCGTACCTAACGCGTGCTCGCGCGGACCTGATTAGGGGGCCTCTTTTTTAACTGACCCCCTCACTTGGTGCGATTAAACTTAATTTGAGAGTGTCCTGCGAGAGGCGATTAAGTTTCACTAACAACTAAGCCTTGAAATATTGTTCGCAATTTGTTACGCTACGCCAAATGCGACAATGGATGGCGTCCGCCTACATATATTATTGTCTTATCGTCCGGTGCTGGTCGTTAAGGATAATTTACTTTTAAAATCGAGTTAAGTAAAACACTGGTTTTGTTTCACTGCTTTATTAAGGGTGTATCAATGGCTCAAAACAATACAATTCACTTGAGCACACTTCATAAATAGAGTGGGCGATTATTAAATAAAATATTTTTCTTAAGTATTTTAATTTAAGTCGTCTTACCCTTCCTATTGTAGTGGTTCAATGTACCTGGCATCACGCGGTACTGATCCGTGGCATATCGTCCGAACTCCCAACAGAGCATAATTTCCACTGAACGAATCTTAAAAGAGCCCAAAACTTCTCGGAAAAGATGAAAAGGGGTATGTCTACATTAAGTATTCGAAAAGTGGAATTGTACAAGAAAAGCAAAGTCTTGTTTGAAACGAGGACGGGGTCTTATATCGAACTTTTCCAATGATCGGACAGCGAAGAATTTTTCAATATAGATGTTTGGCGCATCTTCTATCATTTATATTTTAGTATTCCGTGAGAGAGA
Source organism: Mythimna ferrago (assembly GCA_910589285.2). Taxonomy (NCBI): domain Eukaryota; kingdom Metazoa; phylum Arthropoda; class Insecta; order Lepidoptera; family Noctuidae; genus Mythimna; species Mythimna ferrago. The sequence goes on along the minus strand of OU342673.1, from coordinate 10,145,214 downwards.
ACCATGGAGCTGCTTTCGTTGAGTTTATAATTCCATGAAATATTAAATGTTTTAAATAATGGAAGGCTTTATAATTTTTGATTCGAAATTTGTAATTTCGGTTTTTATTTTTACGTTGTTTATTGGAAAAGATTAACACAACACCTTTTTTTTTTTCTTTGGGAAAATCTTCCAATGACAATCCCCGCTCTTGGGCGGAGCGGGAGATAGTGTCATACTCTTATTGACTAAAAAACCCATCCCGTTCCTTCAAGCCTTCATACCGGGGCTCGAGCGCCCTTTCGGATAACCCTGCCCCAGTAGGCTTCGACCCGGCTGGGCCCCTGCTGTTGCTGACAACTCCTTGAGGCGCGCGGGAACAGCGCCGCAGACTTGGGCTTGGTCCGGACAGTTACCGGACGGCCGGATAGCGAGCTAACACGTTGACTGTAATAGACGTAAATGACCGTAACCTTTTAAAGTGGTCATAAGTACTCGTAGGTACATATATTATACAGGGTTATTTGTGAAACACTGGCAACCTCTCAGGACTATATCGTTGACATCCTAAACAACCACTTTTATTCTATGACTTTTAAAAAAATATCATTTTTTAGTTTATCAGATTTTCATACGAAAATATTTTTTTTAAACAGAACGTTCTAAATATTACAAAGTCTGTGCGAAGCAAGCGATAGTTTAATAGTGGAGGGGAGGGTGGATCGGGCGGCCGGGGTGCTTGATGCGCTTGACCCGCGTCATAGAGGCGTAGGTAGGTGTAGCACAATGCAGAATTGAAATGAGTTAGATAGAACAAGGTTTGTTTTTAGTAAATTAAATATATTTTGTAAAAAGTCATAATAATTCATGCAAGGTTGTTAGAGTTTTACAAATAAACCTGTATATAATATATATAAATACCTAACTTTATTTTTACAGTTTGTAATTTGACATTACTAAATGCGGATACTTAAATTACAATATAATATATAGAGTATTATGGGAAAATATTATATTATTCGAGAACTCGTTTTATCATTAGGGTAAAGCAGTCATACGTACCTCAGTCGTTAACGTACCCCACTTGCAAAACTAAGACATGCATTTAAAATGACATAAACTATAAAATGCAATTAGTAAAACTTATGTTGTATAGTTTATATCGCCGTCATAGTTATGAACTAACTAGTTCCCCTAGCCAAGTTGCTGATCTGCAATAGTTAACGCTAGTAGAATGACGTCATCTCAACGCTCAGTCACGTGGTCAGAACAAAAGAATTGGGCGCCTGGCTAACTCGAAGCGTTCGACGCAAGCGAAACGGTTGTAACTTGGCTAGGGGGCTGACCAGCTCAAATAAGAACCAAATTTTAAATACGTGTCTTATAGATTCGCAAGTAGGGCATATTACCGACTGGGGTATGCCTGTTTTACCATTTGTAGAATAAAAATGAACTTTTTTTTAAGGTATTAAGGGGATGCATCTCGACATACATTTTCACTGTTTTTCATGCAACCGCTCTTACTTGATTATGACGTTATTACACATTTTTCATTAGAAATTTTGGAAACACAGTATCTTGTGAATATTATCTAGGCTTCTATGAAAATCAATTTATAAATTTGTGTAAAACTAATCCAGTTAAGACCTCTGAAAATCTGCTATTTTGCATGAACTTAAGTAAAAAAAAGTACAACATACAAGCCCAGCAAATTTTATCAAGATTCTAAATAATGACAATGTTTTTCAAAAACTTTTAAGGGTTTAAAAAAAACACGTGTTTCCTGGAACAAGTATAATAGAATATTCGAGTAATTCACGGAATTACCACATGCTAACAGAGTTTTCAGACGTTATCTCTCTTTTTTCACGTTGCCTTTTCGTCAAACATCGCGTTGGATTGCGCTAGATGAAGTAACGAGCTATAAAACCATGCTCAATGTTGACGATAGGCGAGTGGAAAAGCAGCCTCATAAGTCGCCGTTCGACGTTCCTGTCGTACTCAGTGTAAGGTTTGGGATAAAAGATTAGGTCATTTTTGCTATGTAAAAGGAACAACCTTAGTTTTAGTGTATGCAACACCCGAAAAAGTGTCTAATATTTTTATTTATAGAATCTATGTACAAAATTTCATAACTGTATCATGAAAAATTACAAAGTAGATAGTATAATTATACAAGAGTGGTTGGGTTCGTAACTTCGATTTCTGTTTATTTCAAACTTTATCGGGGCAGGAAAACCACATAAAGTACTTACATAATAGCTTCTACTTTACTATCATCCCAAGCTTTAGTACCTACTTACGTATTTTAAGGTATTATAAACTTATACAAGACTAGGTTTAGTAAATGCGAAACCAAAAACACGTGTCTAGTTTAATGTAAAGAATCTATGTGCAAAATTTTATAACGGTATCATGAATAATCACAAAGTTCTAAGCTTGTTATGTCAGCAAAAATACATGATCACCGGGCCGGCCAGGCGACTGGGGGGTTGTTTTGCACTTGCATCCAGCTGTTTGCTGGTCAAATGCCCGCTATGGTCTGCCGTGACCTGTATTCTACTTAGTGTCGTTGGCCAACTTGTGACCTTTTTAAATATTTTTGGGAAAAAAATATAACATGGTGTAAAAACTATTCGAATCTATTCAGTTACTAATTCTGAACAAACTTATAGCATCTTTCGCATATACATACTAAAATGAATGTTGTATAAATATCGAGGTTATATAATGATAAAAAGACACGGTCATTTGACGGAAAGACGAAATGAAAAAAAGAATTCATAAAAAAAAATATCTACTAAAGTCGACTCCATTCCGCTCGCTGTGACGGCCGTCGCCCAAACTCGGTGCTTGTATACTATAAATACTATAGTTGGAGTTCGTAGATTTGGACAAATTAAACATGGCACTTGGCGTTACTGTTGCCTACCCTTCGATTAGCCTACAGGCACCAATTCTGACAACAGCTATTAAAAGTAATTAAATAAAATTAAGTTAATTTTAAGAAAATTTTACACAATTATTATACTTAATCATTTGAAAATTCGACAGGCCTGTTAGTCTAGTGGTGACGGCTATGTTGATGGTCGTGGGTTCGATTCCCGATTTCCCACCCAGAATAACTGTTTGTGTGATGAGCATGATATTTTTTTCTGTTTTTGGGTGTAATTAACTATATTAATTTAAATTAATAACTATATTATGTATGTATTTAGAAAAATAAAAGTATGTTTATCAGTTGTCTAGTACTCATACCATGAGCGTTGTGTGAAAGTTGTACAAAAAAAACTATCTACTTAAGTATGTCATCATCATTATTTAATAAAGAAACTTGAGTGAAGTGAGGAATTCAAGCCACCCAAGACAAAGACAGCTTTATCCCCGTGTTAGATACTCAACTTTTTATGCCACCTGTGTGATAATTAAAAGATAATTTGGTAAAAAGAATATAGAGAAATATAAGTATTATTTACAAGTAACTATGACTTAGCATGTTTTGAGATTTGAAACAAACAAAATTCACGAGTTTCAATTTTCTATAACGCTGTCGCTCTTCTAAAATTTTATTTAGAAACTCTTCAGTACATACCCACGTTTTGTTTTTGTTTTTGTTAGTGGCAAGTTCGAATTTCGAGTAAACTTTTAAGCTATTGCATAGCTTCTATCGCGGGCCTTGAGCGTGGAGACCGAATCCAGAAATTCCGTAACGAAAATAACCTAACACCCCCCACTCATTTGTTTTTTGAGCGTGGTGACCGATAAGAAAACAAATGAGTGAACAATCAATCAAAATTCAATTCAATGTGTGAAAGTATATCAAAGAAAAAAAAACAAAGGAAAAAAATACTGCATAAATAAAATAAATAAATAATTATAATTGCATAAGTTGATAAAAATGCTATGCAATAGCTTTACCGCGGCAGTCCCCGAGTGCCACACGTCTTTTTTTGATGCACGTACAGTAAAGTTCACATAACGTTGACGGATTTCGACGTTCCAAATTCAAATCTCATTATTCCCTTGGGATCGCCCATGTTGCATTATCTCCTTAGGGACAGAATAACTTGCTCTAAGTGATGGTTGTATGACATATTACATATGGCATTATCGATCAGGTGGTGTAAAAAGGTATATATATATTTTTTTTTTTTTTCGATGGGAAAAATCATCTTATGACAACCCCCGCTCTTGGGCGGAGCGGGAGATAGTGTCAGACTCTTACTGACTAAAAAACCCATCCCGTTCCTTCAAGCCTTCATACCGGGGCTCGAGCGCCCTTTCGGATAACCCTGGCCCCAGTAGGCTTCGACCCGGCTGGGCTCCTGCTGTTGCTGACAACTCCTTGAGGCGCGCGGGAACAGCGCGCGCCGTCGACGACTTGGGCTTGGTCCGGACAGTTACCGGACGGCCGGACAGCGAGCTACCCATTGCTCACTGTCCGCAAGCCCGCGCCTACGGTGGCTGGAAAACGGGATCGGAATCCCGGCGGCGGCGAGAGCGCCGTTGCCTGATGCGGTCGGCCTCAAAGGTATATTATCATTATAATATAATATTCTACACATATTCCACTATTTTTGTCGCATCACCCAAAGGTTGTCTGTTAGAAAATGTAGGTTCGACTCTGTACCTGTATGTACATAAATTGTTCATTATAAGATACTTCTTATTTTATTTCAACTGTTATTAACAAATTAGAACAGGCACGATTGTCATTATTATCACAAATACTTTTTGATTAGGAAAGAAAAAAGTCCTACTTGCAAAATTTGCGAATGTTCGTCCTGAAAAGCTCGATCTTTTATAATGATATTTACTAGTTCTTCTCTGTGATGTAACCTGGTGATAAGCAGTTATGGAACAACGATGAGGCGAAACGTTTAGTCCGTACCATAGAAGTGTCAATAATGTAAGGGTGGACACTCGCTTTATGTCAGATTTTCCGATGGTAGATAAGTGACATAATTATATCTTATAATATACAAAATGAATCGCAAAATGTGTTGGTAAGCGCATAACTCAACAACGCCTGGACCGATTTCGCTAATTTTTTTTTTGTTGTGTTCGTTATTATGAGGAGAAGGTTCTTATGGAAAGAAAAAAAAATGAAAATTAGGGTAGTGTAGGGTAGAGTAGGGTAGTATAGGGTAGTGTAGGGTAGTGTAGGGTAGAGTAAGGTAGAGGAGGGTAGAGTAGGGTAGAGAAGAGTAGGGTAGGGTAGAGTAGGGTAGAGTAGGGTAGAGTAAGGTAGAGGAGGGTAGAGTAGGGTAGAGTAGAGTAGGGTAGAGTAGAGTAGAGTAGGGTAGGGTAGAGTAGGGTAGAGTAGGGTAGAGTAGGGTAGAGTAGGGTAGAGTAGGGTAGAGTGGGGTAGAGTAGAGTAGGGTAGAGTAGGGTAGAGTAGAGTAGAGTAGGGTATAGTAGGGTAGAGTAGGGTATAGTAGGCTGAAGTAGGGAAGAGCGGAAGCGAAGCCGCGCGGGTACAGCTAGTTGATTATAATTATTATGTAAGTACTTAGGAGCAGTGGTGGCTGAGTAGTAACAGCTCCGACTTACTTACGATTTACGCGGGTTCAAACCCAGCCAGACGTATTTATTTGTGTAATTTATTTCATCACCACTGCTTTTAAAACGGCGAAGGAAAAGATCGTGAGGAAACCGGCATGCCCTAGAACCAAACATTTGAAGACATGTCTGTGACATTCGACTGGCCTGTTGGTCTAGTGGTTAGGTTAGGTTAGGTTAGGTTATGCTATGTAAGTACGAGTGATGTGCACGGTACATTGCTCACAGCACAGATGTCCGATGGGGTCGAAAGGTTTTGAAGTAACGACCGCGTATCTACCAGAAGACGCAGTTTTGGAAGACCTTCCACAATTTGAACCGAGTATTGCTCTGGAATCCTAAGCACTAATAGTGTCAATGATCATATCATTGGGAAAGTACCACAAGGTGAAGGTCGCGATGGTGTGGTTGTTTTTCGGTTGAAATTATGGTGATGATGTTGAATATTTAGTATGTCTTAAAAAAAAAACAAAATCTTTTTATTTCACATAGGCCGACATGGGTATTTATAAAACGTTAGATGCTTTTGGAATCCGTAGGGTACATAAAATCCTTGAGGGGAGTCTATATATCGATGGCTTAGAGTGAATACCTCGTAACTGCGAAATACGTAACTTTTCAGGAGGCACAAAAAACCAAATTAGACCTTTATTAACGTGTAATTTTAATGTGCTTATAAATGTTTCATTCAAATATTTAAAACTATTGGTTTATTTTAAAAGCTTGTTTCTCTTGTTTTTAATTTTTTCCGCTTGTTTTTTCGCGCCGTCGCGAGGTAATCACACCGAACTGACTTGAGCAAGATATGCATGCAACATCGTAGATGGCGCTACAAGTACCGAAACAAAATTTTGCGTGATACAAGATTGTGTTACGAGCTTTTCTTTTCAGAAATATAATGAAATAAAATTACCTAAAATTGCATATCCGCGGTTTTCACTCTAAGCCTATATAGGAGTGGTTCCCAAACTTTTTTGACCGAGCACCACTTTGTTTTCGTTATTGTAATCTCTGGGGCCGAAAGTCCAAAAAAAAAAATTAAATATGCCAATAAAAAAAGCTTTGATTATAAATTTAAAACTTTTAGCATAAAGTAAAAAATACAAATTAACAAGCATTTCCATAGAAAACGCAATATTTCTGATAGAAACTATCTTATAATGTTACAAAAGTATCATTGTTGCGAATAGTTGGAAAGGAGGATGCCGGATTTTGTATGAGCACCGTCGCCACCCTCCAACAGACATGGGATTCATGTCAGTTTGTTTATTCCTATCCACAAGACAAAACAGCTGATTTAATTATTAAAAGTATGGGTTTTTTTTATAAAAAAAAGACTTGTAGAAAATAAAGAGTTTATTTTTCCATACAAAACCATTTCAATACAATATGGTCATCATTACAATATGGTCAAGCATTGGTGTTGGTGCATTAAAATCAATGTATTTCCGTAACTCTATGTACCTTAAAATGGACATATGCGCACAACTAAGGTGGTTTAAGGTTAGAATAAAGATATTTTATATATAACCGAAACACCATGCTTTTGAAATATGTCGCCATAATAAAAAAAAACTCTAGATATTTAACTCAACGCTTCGAATGACACCAGTTGTTGTGGATGTTGTTGTTGTGTCAGTTTTGGGAACAGTTTTACGCAATGGCCTTTATCAAATATTTTTATGGAATCGTACAGGTCTCGCTGAGCCGCATTCAAAAATGTACGACAATACTTAGGTACTAATAAGTATTGTCATATTATTTTAAAGTCTAAAACACTATGGTTAGGTCATGTTAAAATATTATGTTTTATAAAACCTAAACCCCATACTTTAGAGATATTTCGTTATGATAAAAAATACTCTATTCAACTAGATGCTTCGAATGACACCTATTTCAAATCTGTGGGTAGCTACCAACAGATTCGAAACAGCTGTCATTATTGGAGACAGTTTTACGCAATGCCTTTTATCAAATATTTTTGCAGAATCGTACAGGACTTGCCAAGCCGCATTCAAAAGTGTATAACAGTACAATATTATGAGTATATTTTAAGTCTAAGACACGTGAGTTAGGTTAAAATATAATGTTTTATAAAACCTAAAGCCCTTACTTTAGAGATATGTTGCCATAATAAAAAATACTCTGTTCAACTAGACGCTTCGAATGATTTTCATTTTAAGCAATGCCCTTTTGAACTATTATCATATTTAAGAATTAATAATAATAATATATAAGTTCTATTCTATAGTATACTCCCGCACTTTTGGCTGAAATTTCGTACTAACTGCCATTCAGTTTCTTTTTTAGGTAAAAAATCATCCAATGCCTTCTCTCACTGTAGGAGCGGGAAGATGTCAGACTTTTACTGACTAAAGCCCACTCAGCTATGTTCCTCTTTTGCCTTGCGTTCCAGAACACCGGGTTTTCCTTTCAGAGTGAACCCATTGCTCCAGTAGGCTTCGATCCTGCTGGGCTCCTAAGAGAACGAAATGAAAGTGGGATCATATTGAAGAGAAAAAAACTGAAGAAAACCGTTTGATGTATAAACTTCAGTTTATACATCAAACGGCTTTCCTATATATTTTTTTTTAATCTACGAAGTAATAATAATATTTTATAGATTTAAAATATATAGGAAATATTTTAAAAAATAAATACGAAATGATTAAAGAAAAAGTACAACGAACTGACGCAAAACAATCATAGAATCCTTACATTATTAGAAAACAACCTCCACTGCATCTGTCTGTTTGTCTGTTTGCGATAGTCTCAAAAACAATTGAATTTTTTATAATGCGGTTTGATTCATGAAGAAGGTTTAGGTGTGTAAATTGTTATAGTGGAAGTTTAGAAGAAAAATCAGGTTAGTGCGAAGTTTGGGCGGATCGCTTGTAAAATACAATAAATAAAATACATTAAAATCCACTTAACATGAAAAAGAAAAAGAAAGTCACACACTACAACCTGAGCGCATTAACATGCCACCTGGCTCGAAAACAGATGCCACATTGAATACTCGAAAATAGTTTGTATTGTCACGTTGGCATCATAAATTCGTAAAGTAAGTAGTATGCCATGAGAAACTAAATACGGCGTTATCGCCGCCGCCGTCACCGGGATTCTGATCCCGATTTCCGGCTAACGTAGACGCGGGCTTGCGGACGGTGAACAATGGGTAGCTCACTGTCCGGCCGTCCGGTAACTGTCCGGACTAAGCCCAAGTCGTCGACGGCGCGCACTGTTCCCGCGCGCCTCAAGGAGTTGTCAGCAACAGCAGGGACCCAGCCGGGTCGAAGCCTACTGGGGCCAGGGTTATCCGAAAGGGCGCTCGAGCCCCGGTATGAAGGCTAGAAGGAATGGGGTGGGTCTTTTAGTCAGTAAGAGTCTGACACTATCTCCCGCTCCGCCCAAGGGCGGGGGATGTCAATGCATGATTTTTTCCCACCATAAAAAAAAAGGTGCCGCGGGTTATACACACACATACTTAAAAAAAAAATAATTTAAAAAATAAAAAAACCTGACTGCGTAAAAAATTAAAACTGAAAAGAAAAATAAACAAGTTCAGTCCACAGTTCAGCAACAGTCGGGACTCACATTAGATAGAATGATTTTAGTTTAGATTATTTTAATTGGTCCCGACTGTTGCTGAACTGTGGACTGAACTTGTTTATTTTTCTTTTCAGTTTTAATTTTTTACGCAGTCGGGTTTTTTTATTTTTTAAATTATTTTTTTATTTTACACTTTTTAGTTACTATAATAATATCACTATTTATTCACTATATTTTAGACGTAAAATCACTACAAAGTTCAAAAACCGACCTAGGCATTCGCCTCAGTAAAATAAATAACATAGATATCCTGTTGTACTTTTTTTAAAATGGTCATGACATACCATTTTGAAATCCTCATGAGCCCTTTAATTTGACACCCATATTGCAGAATTGAAAAAAAAAATGTTTTTTTACTCTAACATATAGCATCTCACAGTCGATATGTTGTTTTTTTTAACGTCACCTATCTAAGAACACTTGGGTTATCAAGACGAATCTAACGATATAATAATTATAAAAATCTGTTCAGCGGTTTGGAAGATATGAGGTAATAAAGAATATTACATACAAACAAACATACAAGATACGCGAAAAACATAACCCTTCTTGCAGTCGGGTAAAAATAGATCAAAATAAGCAACATTTCGTCGTTGCGCCTGCAAAAGTCGCTATGTGATTTTTCTCGATTTTTGGTTTATGATGTTATTTTGATCCTTATAGCATTACACGCAAGATGCAAAAATAGTTTTGTGATAAAAACTACTAATAACGAAGATAAAAAAAATAGTTATGTGACGTTCGTACATTGCAACAACACTTTGACTTTGTGGTTGAAAAATGCGAACGTCAACTTAATATTATGCGATGTCTTTCCAGAGTATGGAGAGGGCACATGCTTCGGATTATTTCATTATACAACAGTTTAAGACTACTTAAACTGTTGTATAATGCATTATAACAATAAATTTCTTCAAATTCAAAATTTAAATTCATTTATTTTGTCAGAATATGGTACATAATAATAGTCTTGAATTAAATTAACGATCTCATCACATTTTGCCACGTATGGCAAGCAAATATTTGGAACATAAATAATTTTAAAACTAAATTATTAGGTTAGTATGAATTAAAATGTCATGTCATCTAAAAATACTATGTAATTGTGATTAAATTAAAAGTATTATTCAATGAAAAACTATTAGCGAGAGATGTCAAAGTTATAAAATTACAATTCAATTACCATATCAAAGCAATATAGAAATAGTCGTTTAAATTATAATAACATTTTTTACACAATAAGTTTTAAACCCATTTAAAAGTTAAGTCTTCAATTGATTTTGAGATTTCGTTAAACACTTGTGGGGCTATACAGAATAATAATATGCTTTTTCTCATTAGAGCTGTTTTGGCTTTACGTCCGCGTAACATATCATTCCGTCTGTTACGTTTGACAGTAGTAGGTATGTTAGAAAACAGAAGTGAGTTTAATTTGTCAAATAAGGCAGTTTCATAATTTTTTGCACTATCTCCATCGTGAATTTTGTTATTTTGGTATTAGGCATCCATTTTCAAACACGATTTCCGATCGCCAGAGTGCATTATTTGTATTTTGTCGGGATTAATTCTTAGATTAATTATTATTAAGTCAAGAAACTGAATTTATCGCGCTGTTAACTTCATCTCCAAATAATTCAGGTTTATTACATGGTATTATTACTGTACTATTGATACAACAAAGAGAGTTATTGAGAAATCTATAGCTTTTGGAAGGTCGTTAAGACAAATAAAGGACCTGATACACTTCCCTGTAGTACACGCGGTAAATTGTTTTCTTACCAAAAGGTAAGAGCTTAACAAGTTAACCTTTTGAATGTCTTAAGTTACACAGTTCGACATAAGCAATTTTGTCTCGATGAGTTAAGAATGTTACCTCTTATACTGTTGGCGTCAAGTTTATTTCATAAGATATTGTGGTCAACATAATCGAAAGCCTGTGTTATATAGTTATATATGACACAGGCTTTCGATTACCGTGTTAACAATATACAGCACAGACAGGTGTCTTATTGTCAATGTTAATTATAATTTGATTTAAATAGCTATATTTATAGATATATTTCTCATACATTTTAGAAAAAATTGGCTAAAGCATAATAAGTCTATAATTTTGCATTAGTTATTTATTATCCTTTTTAAAAATAGGTTTAATTAACTATGAAAACCTTCAGACAGTCTGGAAAAACACCGTGGCTGATACATAGGTTAAGGATATGACAGTAATGTTTAGTTATTAATTTTGTTATATTAATTAATGTTTAGATATTAAGTCGGTAATATGTTTTATAATTTAGTAGAAATTTCTTCATACCCTGCGAAATCCGTGTATTTAAGGCCATTAGGATATCAAATATATAAAAATCTATATTTATGGCTCCATATCATCCACAATATGGAGCCATAAATATAGATTTTTGTTTATTTGTGATATACGCACTAGATCGTTTACCTGCTCCGGGTATTGGCATATTTTTTTCTATGAAATAAATCGTTAAAATGATCAGCATCCTTTCAATCGTGGAAATTACAGACACAATAGAAAAACAATAGGTGCGCGAACGCCGGCGTTCGCTTGGGGTTTAATGAATTAATTGAGGTCTGTTAATCGTTTTATTGTTAGTATTTATTGAGGTATGCGGTAGATTTAATTTAGTTTATTTAATTTAAATTTTCTTGAAGGTGGTAACAGAAAAGGTCTTAAGAAGTTAGACAGCATACATTCTACATCTGATCATTTGCTTCATTCGAAATTACGTATTAAAACTGGATAAACTTACACAAGAATAATAAGCATATTCAGTCTTTTAATGTTCCCACTGCTGGGGTTCAGGCTCCTCCCTCTACGAATATTTGGTTCTAGGACATGCTGGTTTCCTCACACAATTTTCCTTCACCCTTTTTGAACAAACTTAGACAAATTTCATCCTTTTGGTGGCAGAAAGATATTCCGTGTTTAGTTAAAAGTCTCAGAAAGTTTAATTCTGTACCATCGAGTGTACAATAATTCACCTACTCTTCCTTTAATTGAATGCAGAACATTTAAATCCTTATGTATCTCTCCTGTAATGCATTATAATCTTGGCATATAAAACAGTGATGTAGGGGCTAACATAAAGTTTAATGAAGCTGTTGGTGAAAACTTTATGGATAGTCATTACATCTTTAAGGATTCTCTCTCTCATCAAAGACCCAGTGAAGTTATTGGGGAGTTGGCATATTTCATTCTCAGTATAAAGTTATTCAGATCACAGATGGTAAAACTGCCTCCTGAAAGGGCAGTTTTCACAGGAGAACACTTAGTTTTCGTTTGTTCAAGGCATTAGAGTATGTTTTGATTTCGAAACCTAAAAATGTTCTCATATTATGCGACTCTCTCTAAAAGTGTGTTACAAACTATCGAAAAATTTACATTTTAAATGAAACCCTTTTAGCCTTATATTGTATATATACCTTATAATGTATATTGTATTTGACACAAGAAAACAGTTACACAAATATTACTCGTATTCTGAAAAACTATACGGTACAATTTACTTGGATCCCAAGTCATTGTGGAATTCAAGAGAACGAAAAAGCTGATCAATTAGCCAAACAAGCAGTGCAGAATGGTAACTTTTCCATATTTTTTAAATTTCTGCCATGATCTTGTCAGCTTTCGTAAAGATTTCTTTGGCATTCTCGGGATCTTCTTTGGAGTAAAAGCTTTTAATTAAAGAGCAAGGCTCAATTCAGCCTTCGGTTACGCCATGGTTTTTAAAAATAAAATGCTGTAAATTTATTGCAAACATGATAATTCGTATCATATGATGCATAGTGACTATTCACACTAATCTTTGCGAGTATGGTGTGATGATGTTGGTACTCTTGTCCTGACCTCGTTATCGTTCATCCTTCCTCCGTTCTCTAGTTTCCTATAATGCTTTTCCTACTTGTGTGACTTGTTTATTTATAAAACCTGTCGGATATTTTAACTTGATATCTGCATTCTTATTAAAAATAGGTATACAAATGTAATTAGTGAGTAAAGTTACTTGAGCCTATACAAAGTAAGAACCTATATTTGCAAATAGGCTAAGCATTTTCAGTGTTATCACTGTACGTAGTTTATAAAACTAGCACCATACCAATCCGAAGGGAAAATCTACAAGTTAGTGATAAGACCTGTTATACTGTTCAGAATATTGGGAAAAAAATTGCATGTATCGGCGATGAAAATGTTGAGATGGATATGTGGTGTGACGAGAATGGAAATACTAAAGGAAGTTTGAGTGGAGTCAGGGACTGAAAAGTTGAAAGGGAATCGTCATGTAGAGAGGTGGAATGAAAAGCATGTTACTGAAAGAGTTATGAGTAAACATGTGGTTGTATTAAGAGGAAGAGGGAGGATAAAAGAAAGATAGATGTATTACGTGTGAAGTTATATGAAAGAAAGTTGGTTAGTGAAAAGGCGTTAGTGACAGGACAGGTTAAAAGAAATAAATGTGTCGGGCCTATTCCAAATAACAGGCGACAAGGACAGTAAGATTAAGATGACGCCAGTGCGTATGCACTAATTTTCGTTGGTAATATTCGTTAATGAGTTAATGGGAAAATTAGTTTTTGGCACAACAACCGATGGTAATTAACGCCATCTTTGGAATGATGAAAACACTATCTATTAAACTGTACCCAAGTAGAGTTGGACTTATCAAAGCCAACCCTGCTTTGGTACAGTTTGTTGAAGTCGCCAGAGTACATGAAAAGTTCCAAAGATGGCGTGAGTGAAATAATGCAATTACAGTAGATTTTCAACTTTTCATTTTACATTAATATAAAATAAAACGTCTCGATCGAATTTCAATCACGATGGCTAATTTCAACAGAGATTAGCCAAGTACACTGGAGATAATATGATAATACCTCCTATAATGTATTTGTTTTTTTATATTATGTTACCGCAATCTATATATTGCAGGTATTTTATACAATAATTAGGTAATGTATAATTTAAATAAAAAAATATCGTAGCCCTTTTCAAAGTTAAGTTTTTGAGTATTATGTTTAATACCTTTTTTTTTATGGTGGGAAAAATCATTCAATGACAACCCCCGCTCTTGGGCGGAGCGGTAGATAGTGTCAGACTCTTACTGACTAAAAGCCCACCCCGTTCCTTCTAGCCTTCATACCGGGGCTCGAGTTCCCTTTTGGATAACCCTGGTCCAAGTAGGCTTCGACCCGGCTGGGCCGTTGCTGACAACTCTTTTAGGCGCGCGGGAACAGTGCGCGCCGTCGACTACTTAGTCTTGGTCCGGACAGTTACCGGACGGCCGGAGAGTGAGCTACCCATTGCTCACTGTCCGCAAGCCCGCGCCTAAGGTGGCCGGAAATCGGGATCGGAATCCCGGCGGTGGCGGCGAGAACGCCGTTGCCTGATGCGGTCGGCCTCCTCCTTTGCGAGCATTACTACTTCGCAGAAGTCGGCAACCGCCTGCCACTCCTCCTCGCTCCGGACCATGGCCTCAACCAAGGCCCGGCGCGAGAGGTCTCCACCGCCGCGGCACATATCCGAGGCTATGTGCTTTCACGGCCCTCGGAACGCGCCACCATCGGGTTCCCTATAAACGGTAGGATGAGTTCACATCGCCATCGGGTCGACGATGAAGTACCTGGGACTCGTCCTCGACAGCCGGTGGAATTTCGGGGAGCATTTCCGACGTCTGGCTCCCAAACTCAACCGGACTGGGGCTGCACTCAAGCGGCTCCTGCCCAACCTTCGGGGTGCAGATGTCTCCTGCCGGAGGCTCGACGCGGGGATCGTTCGGTCCATGGCCCTCTACGAGGCACCGATGTGGGCGCCGTCGCTGCAAAACCGACCGGCGGCCATGCTGCACGCCTGCCAGAGGGTCATGGCAATACGGATGGTGTGGGGATACCGCACGATTTCCCGCGAAGCGGCGACCCTTCTTGCTGGCCTACCACTGTGATCTGGAGGACTGGGAATCTGGAGGCAACACTCCGGCAATTACGTGCGTAGGAGCGTTTTCACGCACTACGCTGCGGGGTGCGTGACAGAGTGACAATCGCCTGGTGGGAGATGTCATTGGATGGCTTTCCACCTAAAAAAAAGCAGTGATAATATTATAGACACTGTTATCCAAAATTATAATTCTTTCTTAATTATTTTTTTCATAAATAAATTATATATTTGCAATATTCTTTAACGTCGTTTTGTTTTAACCAAATAAAATAAAATGATTTAGTATAGCTGCACTGAAAAATACAACCGTATCTTTCACTCAGCGCCATCTATGGAACGGCAGATGTAGTTCCTCAACTTGTTTGCCAAAGCAGAGGAACCGAACGTCACGCTGACGTGACAGATAATTTTCTTTTTATCCCAAAGATGGCGCAGTGTATCGGTGAATACAGAGGACGGACTCCTCGCTCCCTTTGCGAATATGGTGTAAAACCAGTTCGCATATAGATGGCAGGATCGGATGGTGTGAACAGAAACTGAAAGGAATTGGTATGCAAATATTCCATTTTTTATATAAGTGCTATAGGTAGGTACCTATTTCACATAAACAGATAAACATATTTAATGGTAAAAATTACATTTACAAGTTGTGGTGTATTTTAATTAAATGGAGTATGTACCTACTTAGTATTGTAAACTATTGGTACAATTAATTCATCAAATAGATAATATAATTAAGGGTAGTATTTAAACGAGTGACTGTAAATTAAAATTTTAAGTGACAAAAATAATTATTTTGGGTTATAGAAATAATAAGTGAGCGACTGACTGCGAGTGACGAGAAATCAACAGAACAGCGACTTACCAACTTTAATTTGAGTTACTTAAAACACAAAATGAGATGCTTCATAATATTTGAGCGACCTAATATTTGTTTGAGTGTCAATGTTTTGTCCTGCCTTTTTTCCAGATTTGGCCAATGATTTATTTATACTGAGCGGCAATTTATCTTAAATGAAGTGTTTCGAATGTCCTAAATATGAATGTACACAGTATCGAATGTCCTAAATACCGATATTTATGTATTATGTACTATCACTTGCAAAAGTCCATAAGAATTCTTAAAACTTATTCGTTTGACGTTTAGTTTGACTTACGACCTTTTATTTTCAAGTTTCGCCAACAAATGATTGAAATTCACAATTTCATCAACTTATCATAAGTCAAGATGGCCCAGTGGTATAGGCACACAGATTGAAGCGCAAATCAGTGTGCCGCAAGTTCAAATCCCACGCAATTATTGACTTTTTGTAAGTTCTTACCCGATTGGAAGTTATGTATTTGCATTACATATATTAAATTATTCTTTAACTTGTTCACACATTTCTTAGAGTTAGAAAGGTAGATCACAAAAAAACTAAATAAAGAATTAGATTTCTGCGAGGTAGACATGAGTTTTAACTTAACCGAAATGAACTGTCGTTTGGTTGTAGTTGTTGGTTAGTGACGTGAGGTTGACAGTATTGTAATATTCGCAAAATGCAGGCTAATATTAGTATTGAAGTGAGGGCGACTATCATTGAGGTCTTAATAAAACACAAATATCTGAAGAAACCGGACTGAATGTGAGTATAATAGCTATTAATGAATTGTAACTTTATTACAAATTAATCTTCTAATTAAAACGTATGCCATTTATGAATCCATTCATCGTATCTTTATGAGGTTTAAAAGAGAAATACGTAAATCGTTGGGTTTATTGGATTGGTTATTGGATTAATAAATGCAGTTTTATTTTAAAATTATATTCAATAATTATGATTATTAACATTTTATATAATGAAAATGAAGTGAAGTAGGTATAGCTGCCTAATATATATTTTTTTTTATTTTAGAAAAATACTGTAAATCTTTGGCTAAAAAGATATGAGGAAGAAGGTAGCCTTGCTAGTCGAAAGAGAAGTGGGAGACCGAAGCTTATTAGCGAGGCGCAGCGACGACATATGGTGGACGTATACGAAACGAATGGTTTCGCACCAACGAGACATTTTGCGGAATTATATGACACCTCGATGGATACTGTTCGCCGTGCACTTCACGCTGAAGGCGTGCATCACAGAAAACCTGCTAAAAAGCCGTACTTGACAGAGAGGCACAAACAAGAACGATTACGTTTCGCACTAAATATTTAATGTTAACTAAACTAAATGGCCTACCATTTTATTTTAACATATCTGTGATTATTCGTTAACAAACACTGTATTATATTGTGTTTACTTTCGTTTAAAACAGCTATATCTTTTAACTTGTGCCATCGCCTCATCTTAAGAATGCAGTGAACTCGCTATCAATTTTGTTGACAATAATCATGAGTCTATTTCGTTTTTTATTCTTCTACCCGCACTGTTTTAACATAATACTATAGTTCAATTTATTTTTCTCATCTAATTGACGATTATCTTGTGAGAACTAAAGTTCTTTTAACAGAAATTGAGGTTTGGTTTCAATCTTCTTTTCGTCAAGAAAATGAACAATTAAGCTATGACCTCAATACATTCATTGTGACGTTACACAAAAATAAAATGTTTACAAAGTCCAAATCATATATCACTTTTCAATAAATAACTGGATATAAACAATTACCTATATTTTATTTTATTAAAATTTGAATATCCGTTCATTGTTACGTTATTCATATTATGAATGGTCTAAGTGGGTATACTTCCAACAAACAATCTTAGGCGTAACATAGATAACGGTTACAAGATAACTTTTTGTCTAGGTAACAATTCGACGTCACAATTCTCATAAATGTTTAATTTGTAAATATAAAGAATAAACATTTTTATTAAACACGTCTTTTTATTTCCACCTTATAACATCGAAAAGATGTAACAACTAAATAATTGCAAATTACGAATGTGATTCTTCTTGTGGTTAATAGATCACATTCGTAATTTGCAACTATTTAGTGCAAAAAATGCAATAGTATTTTTCATAGAAATATAAAAAAACAACTATATCAACATAGATTGGGAATTTCAAAGTAAGAAATAACTGCAACGGACCGACCATGATTTGAACTCGGGTTACGTGATTTGCGAATCCAACACTTAGTTCACACGGCTACCAGCACATGACGTATTTGAGCGAATTTTGCTATGGTAAGAACAGAAAAGTAATAATGTTTTTAAGCTCAGTGCGACGACAGTTCCTTAGTGTGTGTTATCTGTGGAATGTGGATACTCATACATGCGCACACATACGCACGGCAGTATCGCGCTCGCTCGGTTCGTAGCAATGTAATCTTTAGCGCTCCTATGGACTTTTGCGGCCTTACTGTATGTCACAAGGTAATTTGATAATCCGGATATTGCGAAAACCCGAATAATTAAAAAATGGTGAAATAAAATCTGCGAGCAACTTGGTCGTAGCGTTCGCCGGCCGCTGCCGCGGCACCGCTCGCTTCGCTCACTCGGCTCACGCGCGGTAGCTCACAGTTCTAACCTAACCTAACCTATTTCACCCAATTCAAATGATGAATCTACCTGCGACTAGATAATTAGAGAATGATGAAAACATTTGCTAGCGTAAATTCCTTATTTAAAACCTCATTTTTATTTCTAGTCGCTCACTTATTATTTTAGTCGCTAACATACTAATTTAATCGTTTAACTAGGATTTCAATAACCCACTTTTAGTAAGCTCGTTCTGGATTTTATTGTTAATCAATATTTGTTGTTAGTTTAGTTAATGTGTCGCTTACTTAAATTCATACCGCTCAAGTTATTAAAACAGTATCTCATCATCAGTCGCTAAGTTTTTTTTTAGTCGCTCGTTTTATAATTCCCCTATAATTAATAACATAAAATTAAATTACAACCACTGACCATGATTTATCATTTCATTTTATTACTTAAATTGTAGTAAAGTATAAAATAATAATAATAATTTGATTGTCATTAAAATTGAATAAATAGATTGTCATTGAAATTAAATAAATTGATTGTCGTTGAAATTATAATTTCTTTTGTTTAACTAGTCACAAAACGTCTTTGTTTATTTTGCTGAACCCCAAAAAAAAAACGACACTGAATAAGTATGTAACAAGATTTTCAGGATGTTTTTTTTTTGTCGTAGTCGGGTTTTAGTATTTTACTTTTTTTTACCGTTTTTTTGTGTTGTATCTCTGTGCTTCTATACTATTTACTTGTAAAAGCTAAATTGACAAATTAAGATCTTGGTAATTAATATAAAACTTCTGTTTAATGAACAGCAAAACAGCTGCGTAGCAAACACGACGTCTTTATTTTTTTTTTTAACAAAAAACCCTTTGTCTACTAGAGATCGCCACATTGTATTTTGATGATATTTTTGATAAGTACTAGTGAAACCCTATCAAATGATACCAAACACGGCGTATTTATCTACATTTTTAAGTGATTACTTTTTGTCCGCTAGAGGGCGCCATACGGGTTTTGGGACACGTTACGTAGCGTATGTTCAGCGGACGATTAAGACGGTTCTAACGATACCTCATATGTGGAGTTCCAATTAGTAGGTTAGGAGCTATGAGGGAACAGATGAACATACTCACATACATACATAGCCTGTCAAAATCATAATCCTTCTTTGGTTTTGCCGTAGTCGCCGGTGTTCCACAGGGGTCACATTTGGGACCCCTTCTTTTCCTAATCTTTATCAATAACGTGGTGGACAAAATAAAATACTGTAAGGTGTCTATTTGCCGATGATCAAAAATATATAAGTGAGGCAATAAATTCAGGTGTTGATTCTTGTGATTTTGCAGCGTGACTTAAACAAGATTCTAAATTACTACAACAGTATGACTCTCAACCCTAGTAACTGCTATCATATTAAGTTCACTAGGATAAATAAGCCACTTGCTACGGTTTACAAACTTAAATTTATCTCGCATGTCTACAAGTCTGCCACTAAAGCAGCTTAAATGCACGGATTTTTGAAACGAAAAGCTAGCGGTTTTAAAAATCAACACACCAAGATCCTGCTTTTCTAAACTTCGGTGCGCAGTCATTTGGAATTCGCCAGTATTGTATGGAGTCCGTATTATGCAGTACATTCGCAGCGCATTGAGAGTATTCAAAGCGCATTTACTAGGCAGATGCCTCGAGGCTAGATAGCCTTTAATTCCAATAGGTTTTCACACGGGAATTCCTACAGAGAGCGCTTAAGAAAATTCAATATGTAAACGGGTACCCTTCGAGAACGGAGACGGTTGTTGGATATGTGCTTTTTTCACAAAATATTGAGCGGTCAAAATTATCTGGGCACGCCACAATCATGGCGGTAAGTCCCCCATTAATATTAGGTCCTTACATATGAAATTAGCGTTTTGTCGTACTGACCACTTTGATCTGAAATATCTCCTGTTTGGTTAAAAATTCCAAATTCTTATAAATTGATTTAGCTGATACATTTCAGTTTTGAAAACAGTCATTCATTTGTTTTTTTTTCTCATTATTTTTTTTTTCTTTGGTGTCGCTTATTACCGCACAATGGAAAACATGAAATATCGGTATATTTAAGAGTATGAGTTCTACCGTGGCACCAGTGCTGCAGAAACGCCAGTTCGAAGGGTTAATGATGTGTACACGGTACGTTTTTGGTTTCAACGTTTTCGTTCTGGAAATTTCGACCTTCAGAACCAACCCCGTGGACGTCCGGAGACCAAAGTGGAAAATGAAGAATTAAAGGCTGTTGTGGAAGCGGATCCATCACAAAGCACTTCAGAGATAACTGCAGGCTTCGCGGTAAGTGATAAAACTGTATTAATCGACTTGAAGCAAATCGGGAAAGCAAAAAACCTTGAACGATGAGTGGGATGCAATCACGTGTCGACTGCTGTGTTACTTTGCTCAATAGTCTAGTCAGTTTAGACCAATTAATAGGGGTTGGGTTACAATAATTCACACCCAGCTGAAAATTGGTAGGATTGTTCAAAACGCCATCGTAAATAAAATCTAAAAAGTCCTCATCGATCCGACACCTGGAAAAAAAATTCGGGGTCCAAGGTCACAAAAACGAGTTTTTCATGATTTTTATCAAAACGGTAAGTTCTATCATAAAATTAGCTGAGACGAAATTGTAGACAAATGGACAACAAAGTGATCCTATAAGGGATCTGATTTTTCTTTTTGAGATACGGAATCCTAAAAACACGCTAAGTACACTACCTCAAAGGTGGCGTGAAAACGTGATATATAATATAATATAATATAATATAATATAATATAATATAATATAATATAATATAATATAATATAATATAATATAATATAATATAATATAATATAATATAATATAATATAATATAATATAATATAATATAATATAATATAATATAATATAATATAATATAATATAATATAATATAATATAATATAATATAATATAATATAATATAATATAATATAATATAATATAATATAACAAATTTTAATAAATTAGTAAATTAAAATTATAATTCTGAAATAATTTAATGTTAATATGTAATAATTTTGAGAATATATAATGATTATATAATACACCTACTCAAACACATTATATGTACAACACACAATGGCATGAGCGAAATTTGATAATGGCACGGATAAAATATTGTCAGTTTATTTTATAATTTGATGTAGTTATGATTTGTTCATACACCGTAATACAGTTCAAACTAGTACGGGGATCAGAGTGAATCGGCTTCGCTACAACCAAAGTTTTAAGTGTACCTACGATTTTTATAATTATTTCATTAAACCCCAAGCGAACGTCGGCATTCGCGCGTATTGTCTTTCTATTGTGTCTGTAATTTCCACGATTGAAAGGTTATAAGGTGTATATTTTAGAAAATAAGTAACCAATAGTTATGTAAACATGTTTAAGGTTGTTGTTAATTTGTGGAAATTGAATTGAATTGAATCGAAAATCTAACCATACGATTACGGCAGATATCTATTATCAGCAACTGCAAACCATGAAGGAAGAATTAGCTGCTATATAATCGTGATTGTTCAACGCAAGACCACACACTGCACAACAAACCACCACTAAGCTAGATGAGCTACAATTGGAATGTCTGTGACATCCACCGTACTCCCCGGACCTTGCTCTAACAGATTACCATTTTTTCCGGAATTTGGACAACTTCCTACAAGGAAAAAAATTAAACTCCGATGCGGCAGTCCAAACTGCCTTCAAAGAGTTTATTGATTCTCGCCCCCATGGTTTTTTTAGTAAAGGGATCAATGAACTACCTATGAGATGGCAAAAGTGCATAGATAACAACGGTGTATACTACACATATTAATCTACACTAATATAATAAAGAGGTTCGTGAGTTTGTTTATTTGTTTTTTTTTTATTTGAGGAGGTAATCTCTGAAAGTACTGATCCGATTTCTAAAATTTTTTCACCAGTAGAAAGCTGCTTTATTCTTGAGTGATATAGGCTATATTTTATGTACGCGGGCGAAGCCGCTGGCAAAAGCTAGTTTAATATATTTTACAAAAAAAAATTGACTTTATATTTCTCCCGTAAAAAACGCTAATTTCATATGTAAGGACCTAATATATTTCACTTGACAGGTCGTCGATGACCTTTTACGAAGTTTAGTAAAGTTTTTAGTGTAGAAGCAAAGTTGTTCACGGCTTCGCTCACGTTATTCAGTATTCCGCAGAAACTCCATATTGGGATAAATGAAATGAAATGAAATTTATTTATTTGCTAGAATATAGGAATACAGACACATTAATTGCATGGCAGCGCCTAAAACATAGACGTTTGTTCACTCCGGGCCCTATGACTTTATACGATGTATGATTTTAATAATATAAATTCATGACATGCGTCCTACTTGCCTGATTTTCAGACAGAGTAGGGTCTTAGAAGAGAGAAGACACTCACAGAATAAATATTCTAGGTGACTAAAAGGAATGAATTAAAAAATCATCAAGATAATACTTATCGGGTCTGGTTTCTTTATATTGATATAACTTTTTTCAGACAGACATTTCAGTTTTGCTGTCATACAATAAAATGATGAAATGGCTATGGTTTTAAAGTGCTACAAGGGTACGGCGTAAATACATTTTTGTGCATTGTTCTTTATAAATAATATCAATAGTTATAATTTAAATAAATGTACGTAGGTCATAAATATTACATAGTAACACATTAAGTCTGTTTAAAATTTATATAATCATCTATTGAATAAAAACATCTGTCACAAAGCCAATTATTCAAAGTTCTATTAAATTCCAAGTCATTCAATTTTCGCATTTTTTCAGGTAGTTTATTATGAGGACACGGTGGAGCACACAGTCGAGGTGTGCCTGCCTGGGCGGTGCATCGCCGTGCCCTCGTGGGGGCGATCGGCGGCGGAGACCTCTCGCGCCGGGCCTTGGTTGAGGCCATGGTCCGGAGCGAGGAGGAGTGGCAGGGGGTCGCCGACTTCTGCAAAGCAGTAATGCTCGCCAAGGAGGAGGCCGACCGCATCAGGCAACGGCGTTCTCGCCACCGCCGCCACCGGGACTCTGATCCCGATTTCCGGCCATCGTAGGCGCGGGCTTGCGATCAGTGAGCAATGGGTAGATCGCTGTCCGGCCGTCCGGTAACTGTCCGGACCAAACCCAAGTCGTCGACGGCGCCTCAAGGAATTGTCAGCAACAGCAGGGACCCAGCTGGGTCGAAGCCTACTGGGGCCAGGGTTAGTTTCGAAAGCGCGAGGGCTCGAGCCCCGGTATGAAGGCTAGAAGGAACGGGGTCTTTTAGTCAGTAAGAGTCTGACATTATCTCCCGCTCCGCCCAAGAGCGGGGGTTGTCATTGGATGATTTTTTTCCCACCATAAAAAAAAGGTAGTTTATTATAAATTTTCACCGTCATGGTGAAGCAGTTTTTGTTACACAAATTTAATCTGTTTCAAGTACTACTTGAGGTTTTTGTACAATTTTCCTCTTAAATTGGGCCTTATCATCCTGCTCAAAGAGTAAAAGATGGTTTCTATAGACCTATAAAGACCTTATGTATTTCTTTTGGGCTATAAAAGCTCTTCGGGCGTCTGTAGAGTTTCCTCATAAAATTATCCCATACCTCAAAACTGAAATATATAAGTGTGGTATACCATAAGAGCTGTTTCTTTATTAATTATCTTTTTATTCTACGAAGCGCATAAACGAATTCGTGATTTTTTTTACAAACAAATTCAACGTGAGATTTCCAGTTACAATATATCAATATTTATTCCTAGAAATTTTATTTCATTTACTTCTTCAATAATGTTATTATTATATTTAATTGGTAAGTCTATTGTGTCTTTTTAAAAAGTATCCCATATTCAATCTAGTATCTTATCAGAATCTATCTACCTACTAGTTACTACCTATCAAGTGTCATCAAAATCGGGCCCGCCGTTCTTGAGTTATATATAACAAATAGTAACCCGAACAACGATACTACCAAAAACTATTTATATAATATAATACCGAAAACTATGTACGTGTCAAACGTACATAGTTTTCGGTAATTTATTTTTATTTATATAGATTTATATAACAGGTAGAGGAAGAATAAGAAGAAGAATATAGAAGATAACAAAATTGATAAAGTAAAAAAACCTATTTGAACGATTTTCGACTTCTACGAGGACGAAGTCAGGAGCAAAAGTTAATAGGTTAGTTGCCGCAGTTATATACAACGGATTGATTGGCGGCATGGCATTGTCTGGTGGGTGGTAGCTTATAAGCCGGCAGCCATCGCTTACCATCGGTTTTACTGCTCGTTTAGCACTACCCAAAGGGACACGTGTAGGGTGATTAGAACTAAGTACATCCTACGGACGCAAGCAGTTCATCCACTAACCAGCTTAACACAAATTATAGGGTAGTATTCAAACGAATGACTGTAAATTAAAGTTATAAGTGATAAAAATAATTAATTTAGGTAATAGAATTAGTATATCGAAGTAGAGAGTATTAAATGTTCTTATATCGATATTTATGTATTATGTATGTCACAAAGTAATTTGATAATTCGGATATTGCGAAAACCTGGATGTTATTGTACAGTACATGGTGAACCCCACCCACACGCACAAAACGTTTTGGGAACTCATTCTGCGTGTAGCTAAGTAGTGGAATTCCTTGCCGGAGTCTGTGTTTCCTGATAGCTACAACCCGGAAATCTTGTAAGTCGAGAGTGAACAGGTTTCTTCTAGGTAAGCGCGTTCCATCGACGACCGCATCGTCGCTTTCCATCAGGTGAGATGGCGGTCAAGCGCGAACCTATCATTAATAAAAAAAAAAAATTGAAAATGATGAAATAATTTCTGCGAGCAACTTAGACGGTTGGTCGCAGTTCTAACTTAACTTATTTCACTTAGTTCAAAATGATGAATCAGCTTGCGACTAGACAATTAGATAATGGTGAAACCATTTCTTAAAGTTAACTTTGTAGTAGTTTAAAACCTGAATTTTATTTCTAGTCGCTCACTTAGTAATTTAGTCGCTTAGATAGGATTTCAATAAACCACTTTTTGTAAGCTTGTTCTGGATTTTATTATTGATCAATATTTGTCTTTAGTTTAGGTAATTCGTCGCTTACTGAAATTCATACCTCTCAAGTTATTAAAACAGTATCTCATCATCAGTCGCAAAGTTTTTTTTTTTCGCTCGTTTTATAATTCCCCCAAATTATACCTTATCAGTGTAGGAATAAATAAATTAACTAATTTTCATCCGTACTTTCACTCAATAAGGTTCAATTGAAAAGCAGCGTCAGGTAAAAAACTAAAAAACCTATGTTTATAATTTACAATCGGATCCCTAAATCTAGAAATGGTTTTCACACACCCACAATATTTCCCGACACAGGAAATGGTCGTACACAGTGGCTCATTTCCCACTTTAAACAACCTGAATAGGTACACATTACAGTTAAATACACTATATATTTTATTTTAAAATAATTAGGAATCATAGTTTAAATACTCATATTATATTTGATATTTTTCACGAACAGATCAAGTATTTAATTTTACCTGCTTCCTTCATACAAAGTTTGGAGAGCATTCATATCAAAAGGGGTTGTGTTGTCGGATAAATTAAATTCAAGTTCCTATTTTTGTGGCATGCTGAAACAGACCCCAGTGTCTAAAAATCCTTTTTGTAAACCTAAGGAAAACCTTTGTTTTTATAAAATAAATAAACAAAAAAATAATAAATTTGATTTTGTAATATCCCATACAAAATAGACAAACATTAAAGTAATAATATTTTCAAGTCAGTAAATAAGGCTTTGGAAATAATCGTATGTGTACAAAGAAATTTGGTCGATAATTCTCGGTAGCGATATGGTACTACTTATTTTTCACTTACGGCCAGCGCAGCGTTTGAAATTGGGTAAGTGCTTGGTGTGTGCGTTTGCGTAATGTTGGTGAGTTGCAATGCAACTAGTTTACCTAAAATTAAGCAATTTAAAATTGTAAAAGCGTTCTTAAAGAACTGATGTTTTATACGATTAAGTTGTAAACTTTATTATTCCATGAATTTCGTGTTCTCTATTAATAACATTGTTCCAAAATCTGTTCTTAAGACCGGTTACAGTGACCGGCACGAGGGTGTTCACTGAAAACAGCACTTATAATATTATAAAGCTTAAGAGTTTGTATGTTTGAACGCGCTTATCTCAGGAAAAAACATAAAAAAATTGGTGTTGGATAGCTCATTTATCGAGAAAGGCTACGTAAAAGCTACGTAACATTACGCAACAACTAACAAACGCGGGTGAAATCGCGCGGGACAGCTATTATAATTATAATATTTTTAATTACATCCCGAGATAAATTTCCATAAAAGCGCTTTTAAGTGATTATGACGTTATTACTGCCCATCAAATCTAAGAAGTACCGTTTGACAGTTCTGACAAATTGAAGTACAGGGATGAGGTCAAAGAAATCGATTATTAGAATTTCCGATCTTGAGAGACATTGATTTCAGATCTTTGTATTTACTAATCGATTGCAGATTTATATGTTACTGTTAAAGTCTGTTATTGTTATATCTTAGATTTCACTAGTAAATATTAGGATAAAGCAACGTGTGTCGAAAAGTCAACTTTTTTAAAAGAGAGGTTGGCAAGTAATTTTTCGGGCTTTACTGATTCATTTTAACCTAACCGACATTGTAAATTATTGGTCTTGAGTTTCGTTGTTTTAAACAGAGTTGACATAATTTAATTTGTCTAAAATGATTTATTATTATGTAGTATTACCTATGTTGAAATTTAGTTAAAGACTTGAACATGGATGATTTTACCAACAAAGATTTAAAACAATAACACACATGTTTTATGCTTGTCTAAGATCCGGTTAAGAACGAGCTTCACCGGTCTGTTTAATGGATGAAACGTATTTTATGACAAATCTAGCATATTAAATAATATAACGCGAGTAGGTTGCCTAAGAAATTCCTGGCCAGACTATTATTAATAAAAAAATTAAAATTAACTTTTTTGGGAAAAGTGCACCGGTGTATATAATGAATAAATTTAATACTAACCGAAAGTATAAAGCCTCTCGAACATAAAAAAATGGGTTGCCTATTTGTCTCCTGGCATAACTATGGGTTGCCAGGTATAAACAGGTGTGTCAATATTGTTAACAGGTGTGACAATACTAGTAGGTAATCTTCACCCACTTGTTTATTAAATAAGTTGTATAACAAAATAAACGCTGTTTCATTACGAATACGTTGATATAGGGTTGTCTGCAAAAAATCTGGCATGAATAACGGTTGTCGAGTTTTGAAAAGTGTTTTGATGCGAATGGAAACTTGCGACAAAGCGGTCCGAGCCAAATATCCCGTGCGTTTGTATTTTTCAACCGAATTCAAAAAAAGGAGGAGGTTCTCGATTCGGTTGTATGTTTTTTTTTTTAATGTTTGTTACCTCGGAACTCCGTCGTTTATGGATCGATTTGATTTTTTTTCTTTTTCACCTTAATGGATATACTTTCAGATTGGTCCCATTTTTCGAAATCCAGCTCTGGTGACCGGATCCAATAGAATTTTCAGGCGTCATTTTTCTTTTGCGTTGCCTCTTTAACAAACATTGCGTTGGATGACACAATAAGCTTACATTAACACAACCATTCTTACATTAACGATGGACGATTGGGGAAGAACCCTCTTAAGTGACGAAGTTAACTTAAGAAAAATCTCCATAGTTGGAGTCTATGCGTAAAAATGGTGCTTACAAAATTGTGTGTTTCGCAGTCAATATTCAATTAACATCCTGCAGCGTTTCGGAACATAACTTATTTTTCTATTGCGATTTTGGTTACAATATTGACAAATCTACGCTATCCTCATATTGCTACTAATATTGTAATAGGTAAATGGAAATATTGTAAAATTAATCTTTTTTTTTTAAAGTAATCATGAACCTTTCGGAACTGTGCAGCAGCTTCTAACGTTTTATTCTCGTAAGTGCCCATGTAGGCTTATGTGAAATAAAAACATTTTAAATTTTTATCCTTTTTTTCGGGGTGGAAATCCTTAAATGATTTCTCCCGCCCTAGAGTGCAAGGCAAGCCGTGTCAGAATTTTACTTACTAAAACCCACATCTGTCCTTCAGTTGCTCTTTGCGTTCCAAGACCACGGTATCTTTTTTGCTGGCATATTTTTCATGTGCGCTTGGAACGCTACTCATCATCGACGACTCAGGCTTGGTCCTTACCGGAAGGCCGGACTGCGATCTACCCATAGCTCGTTGTTTACAAACCCAACCCTGTGATGGTCGGGTTTCGATTCCTGAAGCCTGACCTCTCCTGCAATGGCGGCTGGAGTGTAAGGATATCCTTTCCCTCACGTTTGTGGCCGCTGCTAGCATTACTGCTTGGTAGAAGGAGAGGACCGCCTCCCATTTCCTCTCACCCTGCTGAGCGGCAATCGAGCTGAGCCATGGTCTTCCAGGGCTTGAGCGATCGCCTAGCAAACTCACATAAAGGAAATGTGTGAGATGTCCGCGTTGCTTTAAGTTGTTTAAGCATTAGGTAAATCTAGAAAATTGGCTGCGACATAATATATGTAGGTACAAGTGTCTTCTTCTTCTTCTTCCTGCCCTAGTCCCGTTTTATTTGGGGTCGGCGCAACATGTTTTTTTCTTCCATTCTGTCCTGTCACTCGTCACGCTATCACTAATTCCCTTTTCTTTCATATCGCTTGTAAGTGTATCTTGTCAAATTAACCTTTCGTTAATAAACGTGTGATGTCAATGTTACCTAACCTACATAGTTTCGGTTATGTTTACCCTATTATCGAGTATGGGCTTTTACAAATTTGGTAACTGACACTGATCTTGTCAAAGCTAACAACTTAGTATGGCCTTAAAAGCTTAAAGCCCTTTCATCTTTATGTACAAAGAGTGTATTAATAATGGATTTTGAAAGACCAGTTGCTACATTACTTGTATTGAAAACAATAGGTTGATATTAATTTTGCCGTGTGAACTGAGTACTTTTTTTTAATTTATGCCCCTTAACCTAGCTGCAGCCAGTAGTTTTGCCCGCCTGATGGTAGAAAATTATCCCAATGGAACATACTCCCGGGAAAAAAAAGTATATTATAATATCGACTGTCCCTATGTAAACTCTCGAATGTGGAAACTTGAATTTTTTTTAAAATTTCTGTTTTAAACTTAGTATATAGATATGTTTTAATGTGTGTAAAATTTCCTCGGCAATCGGAGGCAGGGAAGGCGAGAACTAGACCCTTCAAGCGACCGTCAGAGGCTGGAAGCACGAAGAGCAAGCGGAACATGGCCTTGAGATTCCAGTAAAGACCGGATATAGCGGTGAGGCTCTCACCAAGCTCTTCAGAGGCCGGGAAGGTTAAGAACACTCTTTTACTATCCCATATTGACATATTGACTCGCCTATTGGTCTAGTGGTTAATGGCCCTGACTGCTATACCAGAGGACATGGGTTCGATTCCTACCCAGGACAAATGTTTGTGCGATGAGCACGATCATTTGTTCTGTGTCTGGTGTAATTTATCTATATTATGTATGTATTTAGAAATATACAAGTATGTTTATCAGTTGTCTAGTACTCATAACACAAGCTCTGCTTAGCTTGTGGGACTAGACGGCGTTGTGTTATAGTTGTGGAATATTATTATTAGATTATATTGTCCACCGTAAACTGCCACTCACTGACTGAAATTTTAACAGCTGACAACCAGACCGGCTCCGGAATGATAATTTGACATTATAAAACTAGCGCCAAAGAAATGATCTGCCGACCTGGTTGTCATATAAAAGAAATTAAAAATGAATTTTCAGAAATATCTGTAACAGTGTTCATATAAAAAGCACAACCTGTATTTGAAATGTTAATTGCTTCTTTATTTAATAAACCATGTTGATGCTGTTTTAGAAGAGATTTATTTTTTGTTTTCATCATCATCATTTTAGCTGAAAGACGTACACTGTTGTATAAGCTTCTTCCAAGTGTCACCATAATGACCGGTCATGTGCTTCTCGAATATGTCGTACTCCCGTGATCCACACCAGGTCATAACCCCAGGTCGGTCGGAGGCCTTCTGACGTCGTTCGTCTTCTGGTACGTGCATGCCACTCTAGAACCTTTAATTCCCATCGACCATCTGTTCTGCGAGCAATGAACCCACTGCCACTTAAGTTTGGCGATTCATCGAGCAATATCTGTTTTTGTATTAGGTACTTATTGTCTATTTTATGAAACACATTACTGACAGCAGCTTCGCCCGCGTGATTGTAGAAAATAATCAAACTAGCATATCTTTTTTTTTATTAGTGATAGGCTCGCGTTTGACCACCATCTCACCTGATGGTAAGCGATGATGTGGTCTACATGTTGATTATTTGTATTTAAGAGCAGTGCAATGGTAACGACAGCGCCGACTTACGATTTGTACGCAGTCTTGTTCAGACCCAATCGGGCGCATTATTTTGTGTAATTTATTTCATCACTGCTCTCAAAACGGTGAACGAAAATATCGTAAAGACACCGTCTTACCGTAGAACAAAACGATTCGAAAACTTGTGATATCTACCAAACCGCACTGGGCCCGCGTGGTATAACTCTCCCTCCCTTAGAGAAGAGATTTGAGTCTCAGTAGTAAGAACATTATGAGGCCGATTATGATATTTAAGCTACATGTGAATAATTAATATTCCATTTAGATCTGCTTCTGGCTTAGTACATAATTAAGAGAGAGTTCGATAACACTATAATGAAAATGACGAGCAAACAGTTTGAGCTGTCCTTGGAGATACAACCTGCGGCAAATAGAATGTTACACGGTAACACGGCTGTTTTTACGATTTTACATTACTACGAGGACGGCTACAGAATAAATTTACATCTTTTGCCCATAATTAAACAATGTATTTGTGTGAATATAATTATACAGTATACTCGTACAGAGGTTGGTGTAGCGGTGTAGTTGGTGTATTTATGTTAGAGCTCACGCAGGGTTTTTAATGTCGTAATATCCTGTAAAACAAATAATACTATTAGTGTTTAGTGTTTGACGCAACATTTCTACTAATAAATACACACTAGACACACACTAGATATACACTTACTAGACAGTGATATAATTATCACTGCCTAGTAAGTGAAAATATATTATCTATATAAACAGGTAGAAAAAGAACTCAGAAGGCATCGGTCTCTTAAGGCCAGGTTCTACTCAAACTTTTTAAAGCATGAAAACTTATTTTATTAAAATTGACTTTATGACCAACTGCCGGGCAAAAATTTAAAACATGATATAAATTAGTTAGCCCGATAAAAAAAAATCGCGAACTTGACCCTAATTTACCTACGATTTCAAATGTGTATGTCTACGAGACTACGCCACGGAAATATTTGATAATTACAAAATATAATAAAGCATGTTTTTTAAAAGTCCCTCGCAAAAACAAAAATCTTGAATAGTTCTTGTTTTTTTTTTTATATAAAAATAAAACTACTGTTACGGGGCCGTGAAATCGACATAGACCAGAGCGGAATTCATACAAAATATTCATTAACTGCAACCGGCTCTTAACCCATTTAGTGCCGCTGTACTCAACTGCGTATGGGCAAAACAATGTATATAGGACAGTTAGATTTTTGTTTAGGTTTTACAGCTTGTGTTATCACGAGGTTAGATATTTCATCATCATCATCATCATTTCAGCTCCCCCAAGTGTCGCTACAATGCACGATCCTGTGCGTCTCGCATCCATCGGATTCCCGAAACCTTCACCAGGCCATCCGTTCTGCGATCAATGTGCCCTGCCCATTGCCACTTCAGTTTAGCGATTCTTCGTTAGATGTTTAGCTGATTAAAATAAAATAAGCGTAAAAACACACATTTAACTTAGATTGTCACCGATTATGACCTTTTTCTTCCTATCTGCGTATTACTGGCAATACTGTGAAGAAAAACTAATGTTTAAAAACGGAGGCGTCAAACCAGCTCGATTTCGATCTGTGGGCCCCTAGTACTAGTGTGGGTCTTTAGTACCCACACTTATCCCATAAATGCTATCTTATAATTATCGTAAGGTATTTGACCAACCGCATTTCTGCACATCATCAAACTAAAAGCAGCCTTAGTGGAGTTTTTTCAGACACGGGATATTTCGTTTCCCGTTTTGTTAAAATCTTCTTTTTTCCGGTGTCATCCACCAAATTAGTCTCATCATCTAAAAATTGATTCAGGTGGACCTTCCTCTGTTTCAGTCTTAAGAAAATGGAAGTCGTTTCTGCTGACTTCCTCGTCAACGTATGCGCGCAAAGACGCGGGCAAAAGCTAGCCTTTCCTAAAAACACACTGGCGTCCAGGAGGATTTACATTGTTGTTTAATAGCTTTAAGTTTTAAAATTACAGAACTTCACGGTGTCTTGTACTTTTCGGATGCTTTCCGGTGAATTAGTCTTCTATTTTCAATATCAGAAAGACATAATTCCATTTTTCGATCTGAATAATATTTGTATGATCTAGCTCCAGGCTTGTTTCTTTTTTTTTTAGGTGGAATAATCATCCAATGACATACTCCGTTCTTAGGCGGAACAGGAGATAGCGTCAGACTTTTACTAAATAAAAACCCACTTTTGTTCCTTCTTTGTCATTGTTCCAGGGCCCCGGGGATCTCTTTCACATCACCTATGGCCCCAGTAGGCTTCGACCCTGCCGGGTGCCCACGGTTGCTGACAACTCCTCGAGGCGCGCGTGGAACACTTCGCGCCGTCGACGACTTTGGCTCGTTCCGAACGGTTACCGGACGGTAGGGCGGCGAGCCACCCATTGCTCATCGTCCGCAAGCCCGTGCCTCCGATGGCCGGAAAACGGGATCGGAATCCCGGTGGCTGGGGCGCAAGAGCCACTGCCTCGCGCGTGCTGCCGCCTCCTTTGCTAGCATTACTGCTTCGCAGAAGGAGGCGACCGCTTGCCACTCCTCCTCTCTGCGGACCATGGCCCGGCTCGAGAGACCGCTGCCGCCGAACGCCCCTTGATGGAATTCTAAAATAAAAGTTGATTTTTAATTATGGACCAAAAAACCGTTAGCCTATTGTTGTATTCAAAGTATGAAAATTAGAATTTTGTCTTAATAATAAAATAATTAACTGGTGTAAAAAAAACAGCAATATTATTATAAAAAAATATACATAACCTTTCCAATACCGTAATTAGAGACACAATAGAAAGATAATGAGAGACCGAACTCAACGTTCGCTTGGGGTTTAATGAATTAATAACTTAATAAAAACTTATTGTAGGAGTAGGCGACCACTTTTACTTATTTTTGGGTTCCGTACCTCAAAAGGGAAAAAACGGAACACATATAAGATCACTTTGCTGTCCGTCTGTCGGTCTGTCGAGACCAGGTGTAGGTATTGAGTTGAAATTAAAACGTCTGCAGTCCCTTGAAACGGAAAAAATAAAACTTCTAAGGTAACAAAAAAAAAAAAAGATACAGCTTGCAGCAATGTCGCAAAAAAATATATACTTAAAAAAATGTATACTTCGACACTTACACTCACTTCTTTACTTCCCGTTGACTCAGAATTCTGAAATTTGGCATAAAGCATGGTCTTATAGCAACAGTATTTTTTTTTGTTACATCACAAAAAAGTTTATTTTTTTGCGATTCGCAAAAATCTTCGAGACTTCGGCAATTGAACTATTTACAAAGGTTAGTTTGTACGGAACCCTCAGAGCACGAGTCTGACTCGCATTTGTCCAGTTTTTTATTGAAAATACTTGCACAAAACCTGGTTTATTCCGCACCGCTTGCTGTTGATTGCACATACTTGCCATCTATCGAATTTGCACTAAATTACAATGCCTACAATCTATTCTAGTCAAATATTGCCCGAAAAATTCGCTAGGTGGAGGTACTTTCCGTTAAATGGCAAAGTATAGTAATGGACCCACCATAGTTGTATGAGGCGGTTATCACACTGCCACGTACCATGCAGCCACAAAATAGATAGGTACAGAAGCCAATCTACATAAAAAGCGCGCTCGAGCAACGCACACATAGACACCGTTCACGGACACGATGTCTCGGTCACGTCTCGGATCACTCGTCGAACAGTTCCGTCTCAAACGCTCATTAGTGTGCGTCCATCGAGCGTAGGTATAAAAAGTGAAGTACATACATGAGATTGTCTTCTGTACCTATCTATTTTGTGACGCAGCGTAGCGCGTGACTGCGTGTGTTAACGTTGCTTGTAAGTATTTCCGTTTGTATAGAAAACACGCACAGTCCTACACACCGAAAATGCATCCACGCGCGTTCATGCAGATCACGCGCCTACATGCGGAGAAACATGCACATACGCGCTTGGGTTCGGGGCGAGACGCAAGGTACACTGCGTCTCGTAGTGCCGTGTGATTTTGTATGAAATGAGTCAGAGCACCTACGTGCGTGAGTGCGTAAAAAACCCGCACGATGATGCAGTAGAGTAGTTTCCAGGGTCAAAATTATTACATTTTATTTAGTCCGTATTTAGATTATAAAATATTATTGGACACATATTTTTTCTTTTTTCAATTAAACAAAAAATAACAAAGATATAGCCCATTAAAGTTACGTGTGACGTCACCCCGTGCGAAAAAATGTAGCACGGCGGCGTGACGTCACACGTAACTTTAACCTATTAAAGTTACGTGTACACGTATTTCTTTCTTTGTAAATTAAACCAAAAATTACTAAGATATAATATATATAATAGTAGGCTATATCTTAGTAATTTTTGGTTTAATTTACAAAGAAAGAAATACGTGTCCCTTATTACATTTTTTATGGCAACTAGCCTGTTCTGCACTCCCGCAAGTACGCGCGTAGGTGCGTTGACACGCAACGTGCAGGGTGATGCGTGGCAGTGTGATAATTGTCCTACAGGACTATAGTTGTTGATTTTACTATTGTTACAGAATGAATTCTTATGTAAAATCTAAAGGGTAATCGAAAGTTTTATAATCAATATTTGTTACTTTAACAATATAGGTACCTGTAATAAATTTCTTTTGAAATTCTGCTGCAACAGAGTGCTGTAAGTACTCAAATGAGGACAGTACTTAGTGGGGCGCGCGTTTATGGCTCCCTCTTTTTTTTTAAATTATGATAGGAAAATCAGTTTATGCTTGGCGTTTATTGAGTTAAAACTACCCGCCCGAACGTGGCCATGTTCTCGCCAGAGGCTTCTCTATAATCATAGTGCTTAATTACAACGCTATACTAAACCTCTTTAGTCATAGATAGGTACGATTGGACAGGATGGTTTATTTTTTTTTTAATCCACTTTTTCACGTCAATTTTTTTCTTCCTCAGTTTAAACTAGACGAGGCCGGTGTTTCCTATCTGACTACCCTGAGAAGAAACACCGAAACAAACTCACGGGTCAAAGTCTATTTTAAAGTCCATACAGTAAATATCTTATGAACAAATCACATGAGAACCATGCAGATTTGTCTGAGATGGTCTTTTGAAGAAAGAACTATACCGACTTGATTGGACCTGTCCAGTCAGTGTAAGCTTTTGTCAGTAATCGCAAAGCTCAACTTAGGACTACTAAGGAGCTCAACGACTTGACGAACAATACCAAAGAAAGGACATTAGGGTAGGCCGCAGAAAATACTGAATTGCCAAACACACGTGAAAAAAAAACAATCATCATAGTCCTCACATTTACAATAATAGAAGGAAATATATAGTTTACAAAATATTTAGCAAAGTAAATATTTACGTAAAAAAAAAAAATTTAAAAATAATGTATACATGTAAAATTGTAAAATAAAAATAATCTCCAATGTGAAATTGTAAAAAAATATCAAATAAAAAAAGCACATTTGTATTGAATCAAATGGAGAAATTGGTGTAGCATTTATGTTATGTTGTAGTATAAATTGATGTAAACTTCATGAATGATTAAATTAGAAAAATAGAAACCAATTTACTTTAGAAGTACAAAAATATGTTTGAGTCTGTCATAGCTAATTGTATTATGTAGCCTGATTTACTTTAAATATAACTAGCGACGCACTACAGCTTATATATATATGGCATTTGTAATACAATCCTCTCTTCTCCAATGTCCGATAAAGCTAAACAATTGTTTGAGTTAAGCTTAAGGTAGATTGTAAGTTTTTGTGTTTTCTGTCGTGGGCGATGTGGTCGCTAAGCGACAAAGCCCTTTAATCAAATAAAAAAAAGCTTTTTCCTTTTAGATTAAGTAATATATATTTATACAAACTTTCTTCATGAAACATAATGTCTATTGGTGAAAACAAATAATTCAATTCACTCCATGTACATGATGTTTAAATAAATAAATAACAAATTAAATAAATAAATAAAACTGCATGAAAATCTGTTCGGTGTTTTTTGAGTTTATCGCGTAGGTACATACAGACACGGCCCACCGTGTCCGCCAGATAAGAACGGCTGTGCGGAATGCCCGGAGGACACGGTGGAGCACACAGTCGAGGTGTGCCCAGCTTGGGCGGAGCATCGTCGTGCTCACGTGGGGGCTATCGGCGGCGGAGACCTCTCGCGCCGGGCCTTGGTTGAGGCCATGGTCCGGAGCGAGGGGGAGTGGCAGGCGGTCGCCGACTTCTGCGAAGCAGTAATGCTCGCAAAGGAGGAGGCCGAACGCATCAGGCAACGGCGTCGGGATTCTGATCCCGATTTCCGGCCACCGTAGGCGCGGGCTTGTGGACAGTGAGCAATGGGAACCTCGCTGTCCGGCCGTCCGGTAACTGTCCGGGCCAAGCCCAAGTCGTCGACGGCGCGCACTGTTTCTGCGCGCCTCAAGGAGTTGTCAGCAACAGCAGGGACCCAGCCGGGTCGAAGCCTACTGGGGCCAGGGTTATCCGAAAAGGAGCTCGAGCCCCGGTATGAAGGCTAGAAGGGACGGGGTGGGTCTTTTAGTCAGTAAGAGTCTGATACTATTTCCCGCTCCGCCCAAGAGCGGGGGTTGTCATTGTATGATTTTTTCCCACCATAAAAAAAAGACAGGAACAGCGAAAGAATGTGTCAGACTTTTACTGACTAAAAACCCACACCTGTTCCTTCTTTGCCTTTAACATCAAGACCGGGTTTTTCTTTCAGAAGCGAACCCATGGCCCCAGTAGGCTTCGACCTCGTTGGGCCACTAAGGTTTGCTGACATTACCTTGAGGCGCGCGTGGAATACTATGTGTCGTCAAGGACTTGGGCTTAGTCTGGACGGTTACCGGACAGTCGGACGGCGAACTACCCATTGTTCGCCGTCCGCAATCCCGCGCCTGCGGTAGCCGGAAGTTCGGTTCGGGATCCCGGTGCCTGGGACGTGAGGGCCGCTCCCTCACGCGTTCTCGTGCGGCCTCCCCCTTTGCTAGCATTACTGTTTCACAGAAGGAGGCGACCGTCTGCCACTCTTCCTTGTTTCAGACCATGCCCTGTATCAAGGTCCAGCGCGAGAGATCGTTGCTGCCGATCGCCCCCAAGAGGTCACAGGTGGTGTTCTACTCAAACGGGGCGCAACTCTACACTTGAGATACGTTTTTTTTTAGGTGGGAATCATCCAATCACTTTTCTGCCTAAGGCGGCAAAGTGATTGGATGATTTAGATTTTTACTTACTAAAACCCACTTTTACTAAAACGGCCATTACGCGCCGTCGACGGACCGAACGGCCGGACGGCGATTACCCATTGATCGCTGTCCGCATGCCTACAAAAAACCTCATTAAATGAAGAAAGAAAATCTATTACTTAATTTATTTAATTTCAACTTCCTTAAACTGGATAACGGCATTCGAAGTAACGTATACCTGAGAGTTAGTCAAATTTTCAAACCCTCATAACTCGTAAATCATACAAAACATGATAAAATGTTATGTACGTATAACGAGAATTTAGACATATATAACATACTCAAATATTACCAAAATCGGAAACATCGAAATTTTTTAGTAGTCCGCTTCACATGAAATCCCCCTTTTCTCTGAATCTGATGAACTTTTCGTGTTAATACAAATTCCGAGATTTAGTCCCTACAGTAAAAAACTCTACAACTCAAAAAAACAAAAAAGATCGGATAGTCGCTTCCCGCCTATTTTGTTTTTATTTTTTTTTATTTTGTGGTTGGCCGGCTATATTTCAATTGTACATGAGTTCGTGTATATGAAGTTGAGTCATGGTTCAATAGAAATTTGAAAATAGAACTAGTTTTTTTTATAATTTGACAGCTGTCAAAGTGTTTGGTTTGGTTGAAAGTAATCTTTCAACTCGCTCATCAAGGAACTTCAGACTTACTTTCTGAGTAATTATTGTCTGTGCGATAAAAGAACCGTCGTGGCGTAAAGTGAAAACAACATTAAAGATTTTAAGTAGCAACCCAACCCAGCCATCCGTCAAATGCCAAATGTCATATAATATTGACACCGGTTTATTTATTATGTTATTTTATTGTGATTTTTAATTGAAATCTTCAGAAATGTGATAAAAAATTCCACTGAGCTGCAGGGGAAATAATATTTAATATATTACAGTTTTTCCAAAGATAACAAATAGCAAATCACACCATTATTGATCAAAACAAAGTCACGAACTTGGGAAACATTGGTATGCTGTTTTTTTGGTACGTAACACTTTTATTTTAATGTTTTTAGACTTCCTAGGTAAACTCCTGTCCCTGTTATCTCCAAATATATATAAATTAAACGGAAATTCATTTAAACATGACGATATTTATTTATTTTGTTTTGGTCAATATTTTCTATGGCTAGTATAAAGAGTATTGATACTTTAAATTTATAATGCGTTTCGACTAACTTAGAATATTTCTTTTCAGGCTTGAGTACGGATACAGTAACTAAAATAAAAAAAGGCCAAGTGCGAGTCGGACTCGCGCACTGAGGATTCTGTACAAATTTACCTATGAAATCAATTCCCGAATTGAGTTATGAAGATTTTTCCGAATTACAAACAATTTTTTTTTTGTGGCGTATCTACAAATTTACAATTTTCAGATTTTTCCCTGTACTTGTTCTATGAGACCTTGATTTATGCCAAATTTCAGGATTTAAGGTCAACGGGATTCACCCCATGAACTTTGATTCCCTTGATTATAGAAATATACGTTTTTTGCGACATAAACGGCCGTATCTTTTTTTTTCGTTAACTCAGAAGTCTGATTTTTTCACGACTTCAAAAGACCGCAGACTTGAGCGTATGGTTTTAATTTTAACTCGATACCTCCAAGCGTTAAATGGTCTTAACAGATAAACAGACGGACAACCAAGTGATCCCAAAGATCTTATATACGAGATGGTCCCTTACAGGCTAAATAGATTTTTTACGAAGCAACATTACAAATTCTGAAGTGTACTTTATTTTCATAGACATTAAGTTCATATTTTTCATAGATTAGCAAAAGGGAAAAATGTACTGAGGAAGACAACGAGAAAGTGGTAGTGTGTTCTACTTTTACCTTTATATTTAACTAGGGTAAACATAAACTTGCTGTTAGCTACAATATTCCAGTCAGTGATAATAGACCGATCCCAGTCAAAGTGATAGAACCATTTTCGTTGGCACTGGGTAAGTGGTCGCTGGTGGAACCCACCTAGATAGGCAGTACAGCAGTTTCTTCACGCTATTTTCCTTTACCGGTTCGTGTTTGCATTTAAATGTTCATTATTATTACAATCGAAAGACGTCCACTGATCGACATAGGCCTCTCCCAGGTGTCGCCACAATTAACGGTTTGTTACTCATTACGCAAAAACTTATAAACGGATGAATTTAATGATAAACGTTGCAATAATATAGCTTATAACATATATTTTTGCTAAGTTTCATCACGTGAGCAAGTTCAATAAATAGGCTACTAATATTATAAATGCAAAAGTTTGTGAAGATGGATGGAGGTAGTCGTATGTATGGATGTGTCGCGCAAAAACTACTAGACAGAACTTAATCATAAACATTGCAATAATATAGCACATAAGCTATAACTTTGCAGTTTCATTAGGTGAGGAAATTCAGCCAATAGGATAATTTTTATTATAGGGTGAAGCCGCTGGAAGAAGCTAGTCTAACATAGTTTCAAAATATCAAGATTTAACAGTCGCACTATAATGACGTCACAATGTTGCTTACATAACAAAAACGATATTTATCTACAGCAGCGCCCTCAAATCCCACGACGGTTTACTTTCCGCACAGACTCTACCTATGTTTTTATTCTAGGCGTGCCTAAACTATTGATCAGTTTGTCTTAAAACTTTAATAGGGTATTCTGAAGACGCCAAAGATGTCCTAGACCAAAAAATCTACAAAAAAGCGGGAAGAGCATCTCCGAAAGGGCTGGACCAATTTTGAAGGAACTTTCACTTACGGATAGCTAATGTTACGATGAGTAAATCAGGCTACTTTTAATTTTCCTGCGGGAGTGGTATTTTAAACTGGGAAACGTATTCGAAACGGTTGAACATTTGACGGGACTTTCGGTAAATAGGTAGCTCACCGTCCAAACGTCCGGTAACCCTCCGGACCGAGCCCATATCGTCGACGGCGCGTATAGTGTTCCACGCGCGCCTCAAGGTAATTCTATGTAAACTCATTACACAAAGTAATGCGCCTGGCAGGGTTTGAACCCGCGACCTACAACTCGTAAGTCGGAGCCATTACCACTAGGCCACCACTGCTCGCAATTACCTAATGGGAATAAATAATTAGTCTTAAGCGTCCCCGCACACGGGCCACAAAAAAGCCTCCACAAAAAAACGCTGCCCACAAAAACACGCCGCCACAAAAAAAGCTAGAAGCGGCCAAACAGAAAAGCTGAAGCGCGCGACAAAAAAAGGCCGCCTCAAATAGAAGCTTGAAGCGGCTTTTATTTGTGTAAGTTTTATGAAGACAGTTTTTATTGTTCTACTATTAATATATAATTTTCTGGACTATATTGTATTTTATTTAATTTGTTTTGGGACCCGAAAAAAAATAGCACAATAAAAAAATAGAAAAATCAATATTTTTTCTAATTTAGTCAATCACTAGCGTAAATGTAAAATAAATTTCTTTTGCACAGCACATAGATGTTTATGTGTGCGTGAGTTGTACGGTGCAAGGAAAATACAACCCTTGCGCATTAACATGGCACCTGATGAATGACGTTTAAAATATTGAGTGCATTGAATTTTATTTTAGTTTTTGAATATCAAAATTTATTTTGCTCGGAGTAGTTTCTCATAATTATGACATACTACTTTACGAATTTACGATGCTTTAAACGTGATATTAAGAAATATTTTCGAGACTTCAATGTAGCAATTATTTTCGAGCCAGGTAACATGTTAATGCGCTCGGGTTGTACACGTTGTTTTTAGAGCAATAAGGTTTCAAATTGACTGTGTTGTAAATATGGCCCGATTTATGACTAGTCGATT
Source organism: Mythimna ferrago (assembly GCA_910589285.2). Lineage (NCBI taxonomy): Eukaryota > Metazoa > Arthropoda > Insecta > Lepidoptera > Noctuidae > Mythimna > Mythimna ferrago. The sequence goes on along the minus strand of OU342673.1, from coordinate 10,103,107 downwards.
TATGCGCGACTGCGTAACTATTGCTGCATGTGTAATAGTGTCGGTGGTAGGGGCAAACTGGAGACATCTTGTTTTCTATTATAGATGATTTATTGATTGAACTATGTTACAACACTATACTTGCACGCTCGCAACATTAAAATAATTAAAATTAATCCTTTCGGCTTTGGTCCATCTAATTAAAAACTAGAATATAGATCTACAGGAGCGTGTGTGACCACCAAGAGGCTCTTTATAAAGAGAATTAGCTGAATCCAAATTTTTTGATACATATAAGACACCTGCAAAAATCTATCTCAGCGATAAAGATCGTTGAAAATACCGAAATGCATTGAATTAGCAAGTACTACGTAATGTCAATCCTAGCTCGCTGTCCGACCGTCCGGTAGCACGGCGCGCACTGTTCCCGCGTGCCTCAAGGAGTTGTCAGTAACAGCAGGGGCCCAGCCGGGTCGAAGCCTACTGGGGCCAGGGTAAGCTCCGAAAGCTCGGCCCCGGTGCGAAAGGCAAGAAGAAACGGGGTGGGTTTTTCAGTCAGTAAGAGTCTTACACTATCTCCCGCTCCGCCCAAGGGCGGGGGATGTCATTTGAATGATTTCTACCCACCAAAAAAAAATCCCGTACATTTATTACTTTTCGACAGTCGAAACCGCTCATCAAATGTGTTTTTCGTCAGCCTAATGTTGATTGACTCAAGAATAGGCAGGAATGCGTGCGTCGAATTAATTATGGATCTCTACTAGACCGTTTTACTTGTTTTTTTTTTGTTATACAAAACCTTTTATATCACTCAGCATCCTGGAACTGCGTAGGTGGAGAACTTCCCTTCTGAGATAATTAACGGAAAAAAAAAACAAAAATAAACTATTTTCGGAATATTATCCACCTATTACTAATTAAAGCTTATTTAAGTATACTCAGTAAGAAAACTTATCTATTTCCAAATTAGGGAATGCCGTCAATCGTCAAGGAAAAATCTGGTTACAAAAACTGTCATAAAAATAATTGGGTAGGAACTTTACTGAGTAGTGTAACCGACTTCCAAAAAAAGGAGGAGGTTCTCAGTGGGGTTGTATTTTTTTTTTCTTATGTTTGTTACCTCAGAACTCTGTCGTTTATAGACCGATGTGCAATTTTTTTCCCCTTTAAATGATATGCTTCCAGATTGGTCTCATTATTTTCAAAATTTTGTTCTGATGATGGGATTCATAAGAAATCGAGGGAACTGCTTAATTATTATAGGCAACCATATAGTTGTTTTGGTGTTTTCATCGAGGACTTTTTTTTTTTGGTGGGTAAAAGTGGCATTTGATGAAGTGGAACTGGTGAAAAAGACGACAGAAATGGCCAACGGAACTTCATACTCACACAGAAATCACAATAAACATAGTTAAGCGACTATGACAATACAAATAAATCAATGGTTCTGAATATTTTTGCTGAAAATGGTATCATCGAAGTGATCTAATGATGATGATGGACCCGGAAGATAGGCACTGAAACTCCGTATAAATATCACTAGCCATGTTTGGGCTAATTCGAATTGTCATGAGATGCACTTTGGCTCTAAGGTACTATCAAACTGATCTGATGATGGAGCCGGAAGGTGGTAGGTGGATACGGGAACTTCATAATAAAACAATTTATCCTAGAACGGTTTGAGTTAATTAGAATCGTCATGATAAAAAGGGACTCTGGCTATAAGTGTAACGCAACTAAAAAGTGTGAAATTAAAAACTTTTTATTTTAGCAAAAAAAAAAAAATAACCGACTTCCCTAAAAAAACGATCAAAATAACTTTTCTTCTTTTTTCTTTTTTTTCTTTTCTTTTTTTTTCTTTTCTTTTTTTTTCTTTTTTTCTTTTTTTTTTTTTCTTTGGATTTCGGTGGGGTGGGGAAACACCCCAGACCGAAAAACACCAAATTTCGAAATTAAAGTTATTTTGAACGTTTTAATGTTTTTTTTGGGGAAGTCGGTATTTTTTGTAAATAGTTTTTTCCTACCAGCGTTCTCTTTCTTTTGAGGTTGTGCGAGAAACGGATGCAAAATGGGAGGTGTTGCAAGTGTGTAACAACAAACAAAACGCGAAATATAATTCTATGTGGCTAATTACGGAACTAATTTTACGCGGCAATTATAAAGTGAAATAGGCGCAACCATTGAGTTTATTTTTGTACAGTATCACCATCATTATCATCCTTTATCGCAGACAGTGTCAAGAGCTAACTCGCCACTCGTTCGTGCGCTTTCTGTGCTTAATGCTCTTCTGACTCTAACACCAGGGTGTGACTTGTTTGCTGGGAGATGGATAGATGTATGTCGTGAAGGTTTGAGGTTTTGTGAGAGGATGGATGAAAAATAAGTAAACGTTGTCTTATTTGGTTTTGAGGGATATTTTATTTTATATTAGTGGTACTGTTTAAGTCTTTTTTTTTTACTTTCTTCTTTTATTTCTTGTTTCTGTACAACGCATTAGTTTAGACTGTAATGTTGTACAAGTAAATTGTCAAGCTGTGTAAAGTAAGCTGTGTTACTTTTTGGTGTACAATAAAGTTTATTATATTCTATTCTATTGTAGATAAATAAATAAATAAATCCTTTACTAAACTACAAATAGCACAAAAATTGGGTGCGTGATGGAAACATCTCGTTTTTCTTTAGGTATACACCCACAGCAAATATTGGTGACGTCATTTCAGTATGAGCGTCCTTTTTCTATCACTTGACAGATTTTCTTTCCAAAAGATTTTAAAAGTTATTTACTTTCTTGATTTCGAATGGATTTGAAAAATTCTTTTTTTCTCGTATTTTTGATAAAGTAACTTTTAGATATATTTAAAAAATTACTCAACTAGAGTCTGTCAAAAAAGTCAAACGACTTGGGTTATTATTAGGGCAAAATGAAATCTGATGTAGTCAACACTGGTTCAATAACCAAGGTTTATTAAAAGATCTTGATCATAGTTTACTAATAGAAGAACCTTATAAAAATTATCGAATATAAGTATTTTTTAAATGATTAAATATTATACAAAATTCCCAATTCGTTTGACTTTTTAGACAGACTGTACCAAATGGTTTACGGAAATCGGCGCCAGCTCAGTCTACGGCCACCGGATATGAAAATAAAAATCGAGTTAGTATGTTTTCAGCCTCAACGATCAGCGAAGATTTCGAAACTTATTGCATAAAGAACTTTCCAGACTTCGCGGATTCTTTCTTCTCCGGGCCCTAGCTATCATTATTTACTCCATCATTTCAGTCGACTGACGCCTATTGATCTGGACCTCGACTTGGCCTATGATTTTCTCATCCAGCAGATTACCGTGGTCCGAAAAAAAAAAAAAAAAAACCAGGCAAGTGCGCGTCGGACTCGCGCTCTGAAAACCTTGAAAACAGTTCAATCCCCGAAATCAGTTACGAAGATTTTTCCGAATCGCCAAAAAAGTGTTTTTTCTTTCTGACGTAACTACAAATTAACAGTTTTCAGATTTATTCTTGTACTTGTGTTATGAAACCTTGCTTCAAGCCAAATTTCAGGATTCTAGGTCAACGGTAAGTACCCTATGAATTTTGATTCCCTTGAGAGTGTCGATATACAAGTTTTTTTTCGACATAAACGGCCGTATCATTTTTTTCTGTTAACTCAGTACTTTGATTTTTTCGCAGCTTCAAGGGAGTGCAGACTTGAGTGTATGGTTTTAATTTCGACTCGATACCTCTGCGTTCCCGAGATAAAGGGTCTTGACAGACAGAGAGACGGACTACGAAGAGATCTTATAAGCGTTCCATTTTTTTTCTTTTGAGATACGGAACCCTAAAAAACGATAAACCTAATAATACTATGTTTTCCGTCCGGTAAAGACCAAGCCCAAGGAAGATATTTGATGATTTTCTACGTAAAAACCGGCCAAGTGCGAGTCGGACTCGCTCATGAAGGGTTCCGTAGCAGCTAGTAACATAATATAAAAGTTCTTGTAGTTCGTTGTAACTTTGATCGATGTTTTAATAATAGTGTATTTTTTTAGATTTATGACGTATTAAAAAAAAAACTACTTACTAGATCTTGTTCAAACCAATTTTCGTTGGTGGTTTGCATGGTAATGTACATCATATATTTTTTTTAGATTTAAGAAGTTAGAGGGGGGAGGGGCATACATTTTACCTCTTTGGAAGTGTCCTAATTAATTTAAAAAAAAAATGTTTTTAGAAACCTCAATATCATTTTTGAAGACGTATCCATAGATACACCACACGTATGGGTTTGATGAAAAAAAAATTTTTGGGTTTCAGTTCTAAGTATGGGAACCCCAAAATTTATTGCTTTTTTTCTATTTTTGTGTGACAACCTTAATGCGGTTTACAGAATACATCTACTTAATAAGTTTCAACAGTATAGCTCTTATAGTTTCGGAAAAAAGTGGCTGTGACATACGGACGGAAAGACAGACAGACAGACAGACGTGACGAATCTATAAGGGTTCCATTTTTTGCCATTTGGCTACGGAACCCTAAAAAGTACTGGGTACCACGGTTTTTGATCATTCTCTAAGTACTATTACATTTTGATTTTACTCGAAACTAGCCGTGCTGATTCCAAATGTTCAAGAATTCTTTTTACTACACCACTACTGGCTGGGACTGAGTTCACATATCAAAGAGAATGAATAGGCGGCAATCTGACTGGCCTGTTGGTCAAGTGGTTAGTGACCCTGACTGCGATGCCGGAGGTCATGGGTTCGATTTCTTTCACCCAGGAGAAATGTTTGTGTAATGAGCATGATTATTTGTTATGTGCCTGGCTGTAAATCTACTACGCAGTACTACTATGTAAATATACATGTTGGTATCGAAAAAATAATAACTGAAAATCTTACAGATCAAGTCAGGCTGATTATAAATCAGTTTAGTGAAAATGTTGGTCTGTAATAATGAACATTTTCACTAAATTGATTACCAATGAACCTATGCAGTATTGTAATTTTATGTTTCAGAAAAAAAAAACTCACATTTTTGTAGATGCATAAAAAAATTATATTAATACAATTAATTTGATTAATTTCTGGAAGATATTTCGGTGAAACGGAAGGACAGGACATTTTTAGGGTTCCGTAGCCAAATGGCAAAAAACGGAACCCTTATAGATTCGTCATGTCTGTCTGTCTGTCTGTCTGTCCGTCCGTATGTCACAGCCACTTTTTTCCGAAACTATAAGAGCTTTAAGATTTTCACACAAAAATAGAAAAAGAGCAATTAATTTTGGGGGTCCCCATACTTAGAACTGAAATACAAATTTTTTTTTTCTTCAAACCCTTACGTGTGGGGGTATCTATGGATAGGTCTTCAAAAATGATATTGAGGTCTCTAATATCATTTTTTTCTAAATTGAATAGTTTACGCGAGAGACACTTCCAAAGTGGTAAAATGTGTATGGGGGACACACATTTTACCAAGAGAATGATTAAACTAAAAAAAATATATGATGTACATTACCATGTAAACTACCAACGAAAATTGGTTTGAACGAGATCTAGTAAGTTTTTTTTTTTTAATACGTCTTAAATCTAAAAAAAATCACTATTATTAAAACATCGATCAAAGTTACAACGATCTACAAGAACTTTTATATTATGTTACTTGCTGCTACGGAACCCTCCATTGGCGAGTCCAACTCGCACTTGGCCGGTTTAAAAAATAAAAATGCCTTTGCACATTGCAGTATGATTGTTATATTAGGTACTCAAAATCATTTCATTAACATTCATATTAGTAGATGCATTTTTTTATGGCTTTTATTTTCCCATTCCTGCCAGTGCCCAGCGTGAGAGGTCGCTGCCACCGATTGCCTCCACGAAGGACATGGCAGTGCTCCGCCCAAGTGGGGCACACCTTCACCGTATGCTCCACCGTGTTCTTCAGGCGGTTCACACAAAGGTGTTGCCTTTTGCGTTCCAGAACTTTGGTAACTCATTCATACAATGTCGCTGTCCAATTTATAGTTGCATGCCAAAATATGGAAGGGAAAACTTTGAAATTGTACGGCTAAAAGTATTAGGTAACGCAGCTGAACTTTAAAGTATGCAACTAGTTTTGATAGTTAAGTAGTTCACACAAAACCCTGTTAAGCTATACTGCCATCATAATCGGAAAGGGCACATCTAACATTTTGTAAATATGGAGATAATAGAGTAACAATATTTTTTTAGTTTCTGATGTAGATATGCAACAAAAATCTTTTTTTGGGCTTTTCAAGGAAAAACGAAGATATAGAGACCAAAATTTTCGGCTGAATAAATTTCGTACACCCGTGTGTACAAAATGACCGTTAAGCGTTTTTCAAAATCAATACAGTTGTACAGACGTATGTACAATCGGCGCTCGGCGGTATAGATAACGGTTGAAACGTGTTATTATTAAGTTCCTAGTTTAACTTAGCAAGTTCTCATGTTTGCCTTGAATTTTGGATATTAATTACTAACCAGTATAATTGCTTGCTATTCTATGCTATTGCTATCGTTCAACACAATGAGCCATTCCATAAAATTCACCCAGTTTCTGGGATTTTTCACTGGTTTGCAAAAAAAAAACACGTACTACTTTTTGAGATAACCTGTATCTCCTACGTGGGATTGGATGTGATTTGACTCGACCACCTCCCCCACCCCTTAAACGCTTTTATAAGTAATCCAGCCTTGACTTATTCAATGGAAAATAATATCGTAAAATGTATTTGCAATATAATTGAAAATTACATATTTTGGAAAATATTAAAATGCGAACATCAAATTCGTTTTTGTGTTTCAAATACCTATACACGTATTTCTACCAAAACTACCTAAAATATTTACATATGGCCAGCCTCCACAATCCATGAAACATGATTCAAACGCATAGCCCATGTTCCATTAGCAACGTACCAGGACGCCAAACGTTCCGTGTGTTGATCGGCTTATGGCGTTGCGTTGCAATCTAATGCAAGCATAGAATGCTCGAACAACATAGAGATAGATAGAGGTATAAACCTCTCACTTCGACCATTAGGTTCTTGTCATCATGTGAAATGTAAGGACTGGTTAAGACGAATCTAACGAGCCCAAACTTGACGGGTATACTAGTAAGCAATTCAGGGTTACGACTCTCACCTACAAGTTCCAACATCAGATCAGCGCAATGGCATCAGCATATACAAGAGTATTTCAAATATAAGATCACACTTATGTTTAAAACTAAAGTAAATACCCATTAAGTATTGAAGTACCTCACCGTGGTTAAAAAACGAGCTGATGACCTTAAATACTTGAAGAGATCTTCATAAATTGTAGCTAAGAACCATCTCGATTAGGACAGCTTCGGATTAGGAGCTACGATGCCTCGGACAGACACACAAACAGACAGACACGTCAAACTTATAACATCTCTATTTCCCGTTGGGGTTTTTTTTGGTTGTTAAAAATCATTCAAATGACATCCGCCGCTCTTGGGCGGAGCGGGAGATAGTGTCAGACTCTTACTGGCACTCTCGTCTACTTACCGGGGCTGAGCTACCTTTCGTAGCTAACCGTGGCCCCTGTGGGCTCCGACCCAGCTGGGCCCCTGCTGTTGCTGACAACTCCTTGAAGCGTGCGTGAACAGAGCGCGCCGTTTCCGTCGGGGGTAGAAATATTAATCGTATTTTTAACCCCCGACGGAAACGGCCTTTCACCAACGCCTGATGCTCCAATGTCATTTGTATAGCTACATTGTCAAATGAAAAAGCAAACATTCCAGACTTGACAGTTCGATATGTAAATAATGATTTGGTTTCTTTCATCTTTTCTGTTATGGTATTTTTTGAGGTGGAACATCATCTAATGACTGTTCACGCTCTAGGGCGGAGTGGTAGGGCGTGTCAGACTCTTACAGACTAAAATCACAAATATTCCTTTACTTGTCCTTTGCATTCTTTAACCGCGGGTAACTTTTTCAAACAAACTTTGTCTGTGGTGGTAGATATATCACAAACTAGCGGCCCGTCCCGGCTTCGCACGGGCAATAAATATAGCCTATGTTACCCAGGGTAAATGTAGCTTTCCAATGGTTTAAGAATTTTTGAAATCGGCACAGTTGTTTTTGAGTTTATTCGTTACATACAAAAATACAAATCTTTCCTCTTTATAATATTAGTATAGATATCTAAATACATTCACACCATTTCAAAATACAATCCAATCTTAACATACAAAAAACAAAACATTGAAATTTAGGTAGTCCTATGTGTAACCCTCCATGATCACGTTCCTCAATAATCTTTCCACCTTATATTATTCTATTCCAAGAAGTTATTTTTACTTCTTGTTATTTTGGTCTATATAGTTTGTTAAATAAATCCAAGTAACTTCGCAATTTTTTCGTAATCACGTTTCGATACAATACGTTGACGAAATTCCGTTAATTTGGCCTACCCTATGATAAACCAGTTTTAACACTAATGATGTACATTGAAAGTCAATTGCGGAGCGTGAACCCGATTTAATTCAAGATAATCATCGTTGATATGTATTTTGTTATTTTCGTCCAACCCCTTTCAGGCATGATATCTCTTACTAATTTTTATTCTGAGCGAGAAGAATATTGAATAGATCCGAAATCAATGGTTTGTAAATTAACCTAGATTTTTCACGGATCAACGTTTCACTGATTGAATTATTAGTTCAAGAAACGCCTGCATGAAATATACTATACAATTGGAAACATTCGAACTGCACTCAGTCTTATTCCGGCCCTTGTATAAAAGCGAGTGTAAAAACAAGCCATTCAATCACAAAATACTTTATTTTTGAAGAGCGAACCGCACATCATCCACCCGTAATCCCTAATCCACCACGCGGACCCAGTGCGGTTTGGTGAATTTCACATACACACAACCCGCGACCTACAATTCGTAGGTCGGAGCCGTTACCACTCGGCCACCATTGCGCTTCAAAAAATACACAGCAGTATTTAATTAGACAAGCGCCAAAGTTAGGCAGGTTGCTTAGTTTGAATAATGTGTATGTCATAAACTAAATAAAAAAAAGGATAGTAAACGAGTGACTGTAAATTAAAGTTAAAAATAAATAATTTCGGTTATAGAATTAGTAAGTGAGCAACTGACTGCGAGTGATGAAAAATCATCAGAACAGCGACTTACAAAGATTAATTTGAGTTACTTAAAATACAAAATGAGAAGTTTTATAATTCATGAATGACCTAATATTTGTTTGAGTGTCAACGTTAGGTCTTGCATTTTTTTTCCATATTTGACAAATGGTTTATTTATACTCAGCGGCATTTTATCTTAAATGAAGTATTTTAAATGTCTTAAATATCGATATTTATGTACGTTACAAGGTAATTTGATAATTCGGATATTGCGAAAACCCGGATAATTAGAAAATGGTGAAATTAAATCTGCGAGCAACTTAGACGTAGCGTTCGCCGGCCACTGCCGCGGTACCGCTGGCTTCGCTCGCTTGGTAGGTCACAGTTCTAACCTAACTTAACGTATTTTACCATTAACCTAAGCCAGTTCAAACAGACAAAGATGAAAACATCTGAAGTTAACTTTTTAGTAGTTCGTTATGTAAAACCTCAAGTTTATTTCTAGTCGAAAACCTATTAATTTAGTTGCTCACTTACTAATTTAGTCACACGGCTACAATTTTAAATATCAAAACGGATTAATCACAACCTACTTTTAGTAGGTATGCTCGTTCTGGATTTTATTATAAATAAATATTTGTCGTTAGTTTAGTTAATATGTCGCTTACTCAAATTCATACAGCACAAGTTATTAAAACAGTAACTCATCATCAGTCGCTAAGTTTTTATTTTATTCGCTCGTTTTATAATCCCCCAAAAAACCTATTTGTTTGAATAGGCCGGCGGCACGTTGGACGTTGGTAGATACGGCTCGCTGAAGGTGATACAAACAAAATATCGCGCAGCAATATCCGCTTCGTGTGGACACTGAGTGTTTGTTAGTTGGGCCAAATTAAATATATTGAACCGTATAAAAATGCAGATCCTTTGTTGTGAAGCTGCATTTTCCGGTTGAAACAAATTGCAGAGGACAAACAGTTTGCGTTTCGCGCGTGTTTGTAGTAAAGGTACACTTTGTCACAGGAGGGCGAAAAGAACATCATGACGAGTCGATGTTAACGTTGAAAAAGTTTTAGGGATATATTTTATTTTTATTTCTTTTTAGGGTTTCGTAGCTCAGTCTTTTAAAACGGAACCCTTACAGGATCACTTGGTAGTCGCTCATGGCGTGGGCGCAATCGCTTTCGCAGCGATGACGCCCACACCGGCGCGGCGCTCCTACGGCAGGATAAACCACACCACTGTGGTGTAGTTCATATTTTTTTGGTAATCACACCACCGTAATGAAATTCTAATATAATACGCGTGCATTAATCGATATCTCTTATTTATCCTTGATTTGACATTGATGGTCTCTTTCTGTGTGCCTTATTTTTCCCTAGGTAAACGATGTTTACGTATTGACTTTACTGAAAAAAAAATATTAGGGGGAGGCCTGTATCCAACAGTGGACGTTTTTCGGCTGAAATGATGATGAAATTTTTTTATAGTTATTGTGTATGGCCTGTTTCCCGCACCTAGTCCTTAGCGGTCCATTGTGCGTAGTTATTGTGTAATTTCGGGTCTTTTTTTATTAATTTTGTTATTTTTGTTGTAATGGATACAATGCTATTGAATTCCTTGTGATCTAGGTCAATTTCAACGTTATCATTAAAACATAAGGAATTGTTTTAACAAAGGTATGGTTCAGTGATGACGTCGTTGACAATACGCGGAGAATAGGGTGGAGGAAGAAGGATAAGAAAATCGATTCCAATTTCAAAATTACGTAACCAGGAACGGCTGAGCATTGCATTGCAAGTCTAACTATGACTATACACCTAGGAACCTGACCGCATTTGTAACCGCAAGTTTAAATTTACATTTCCCAGTTTACTAGACAGACAGTATTTCAAAATTTCCTGTATATACAGTAACGTCCCGGGATTCCTGGGAACGACCAGAATCTAATCGAACCTCCTACGACATGTATTTAATGATAACGACATCTGCTCACGATTCACCATCTGGGGATAGAGGACTAATAACTGGGGAAATATTGGCTTACCAACTAGCTGAGAGGATATTGAGTCTCGAAATATTAATAATACTTACAGAAGGATTTCAAGAATAAAACTCACCCTACACTCCGATTACAAAATTAAGTTTTAAATTATAATTAAAGAAACTTCATGTAAAGATTATGTATCTTGATGAGGATTTAATGCAACGAGGCATTCTGTAGTAAACCTTTAAGTTAAAAAAACTACACTGTGGTAGGTGTGCACAACAAATAAATAATAGATAACACAGGTCTACAGTGATTTTGGTGCCGTCAAAACTACAAATATTTTATGGTATATTAGGTGCCAGGATTACAATTGCATTCTTTTTTTTTTAATCCTACGTGTTTTTTTGAAGATACGAGATATGTCTCAAAAAAGCTAAATGAGCAAATTGTAAACATTTAACTACATTATTTTATAAGTAAGACACGTCTCTTTTGTTTTTTTTTCTTTTAAATGTGCATTGTTATAATCCTCCTGTGTGTTATAACAGTAATCTGCCATCATATGTCCATCACAGCGAGCTTAGGACCCATCTTTTATCATTTTTTGATTCAGATGACAGCGCTCTCCGTGTTCTATGTTGTGGGTCCTGTACCAAAATTTTAAGAGAAATTGTCCAATGTTTCATTAAAAGTATAAAATAGTTGTTTTTATAAAAGTTCTTATTTAAGGCTAATCGAAAAAAACAGTCTTTAGCTAATTTGAATAAACAAACACACAAGATATGCGCGAAAAATAACACCCATAATTTTTTTTTTTTTTTTTTGAGTTCTGACCAAGTCTTAGCTTCACCGAACATTAATCATGCTAGTTTACCATTCGTCCAGTATCTTAAATATTTAATACACAATTTTTAGTCCTTGCGATCTAAGTCCTTAATATAGATCTTTAAAACAGACAAAATATCTATGCCTTTTTAAGAAAGCCGTTATCAGTTTTTTTTTTTAACTACATATTCACCATGAATGTGGTAAAACGTATTTGAATTATTTAACCAACTCCTCCTAGACGACGAGATAATGATATTATCGGTTGATCACATAAATTGGCGGTATGCGAACATAGTCAACATACCAAAATCGGTATTTTTTCTGATGGTAGTTTTCACGTTCAAATACGCCTAAACGACTTAATATCAATCAAGTCATTTATCAAATTATGTTAGAAGATTACCGGAACCAAAAATTAATTTTTACTTTTTGTAGACCTATGTAATCTATCTTCTATCTATCTATGTATAATATATATAAAAGCGAAATACCACTCACTGATTAATCACGAATAAATCTGAGAAACTGTAACACCTAAAAACTTATATTCCAAAGTCCCAGAGCTGTCTTATTCATATACTTATTGTATGTACTTATTTTCATATGGATGGAATCTTAGGTTCTCAGTAGTGTCTCATGTGCTTTGAATACCTGTGTGCTTGTGGAGCTCCCCCTTGGGGAATCTTGGAAGGTATCAGGTGAGAAACGGAACCAAAGATATAGACAGACATAGATAACGCAAGTATCACGATCTGTATGAAAACCAAGCGAACCATTTTTTGACTACCTACAAATTTGGTATTACCAGGTTTTACTAAGGGTATTTGATTAAAAATAATTATTTTTTTAATTAATGACACATAATATTAATCATAAAATGCCTTACTTTATATTTTTTCTCCTCGCATTTGTACAGTTTTAGAATTTATAACAGCACAATTAACCATTTTAATATTTTAACTGATGACGTCTGACTAACGCTATACACCGATGCAGACTGAGCGCGAAAGTGGCCACTTACGATTTTTGTACGCAAGCTAGGCACGCGAAGTAGTTTCTCTTGCGTTATCTATATCTATCTCTATCTGCGAACGGAACTTAAAATAAGAATTAACTAAAATTAAATTTTAATAGCTGATTTTTCTATTGTTTTGAAGAATATAATTTTAAAGTGGTATCATAAATGTCAGACACTTTCCATGGACCAACTGCTGTCAGACGCTTTAGAACTCCACAAAAAGTAAATTAACTTCACTTATTTTTACATGTCTGATTTTTAAATATGTTATTAAATTAATTAATACAAAGTTATACTTTAGTAGTCAGACAAATTGTAGTGTATAGATTTATTAATTTATTCCTAAATTTTAATAAACTGTCTTAGTATATTAAAAAGGCCTGTAACAGATATTTGTTGGAATAGTTTTTATATGGATTTGTTACATTTAAATATATGTAGAACAGGCTTCTGATTTTGACAACGTTACCGACATGGTCAAATATTTTAATAATTGCTCGCTCAACCAGCTTGTTTGATGTTCACGCACCACAAAAAACTTGTACCATTAAGGAACCATCCTATCCCTAGATTACGGACACTTTAAAACTTATGATGACGAGATAAGGCATGCTACAGGAAAACCAAAAATTAGCAAAAAGTGAATATTATAAACAGTTTAATTTGATTTAGATGGCAGTCAAATGATGATTGAGTGGCTATCGCTTCTATTTTTTGCCTCTATCACTATATTTGGCGGCGTAGCATTTAAAGAATTCTCTTCAAATCTTAGATTCAACATTTTTTTTTTTTACAAATAACATAAATGAATAAAGTTAGGTAGGTAATATTTCATCATCATCATCATCATATCAGCCGAAGGACGTCCACTGTTGGACATAGGCCTAATAATGTTTAGTCAACTTATTTTTTTGCCGCGCATATTAAGCAAAGGTATCAAACCGTTAAACATCCTAATATTAATAATAGGAAAATTAAAAAATTTATAATCCCCCTAATCTATGAAAAGTAAAAGAACTGCATAATTAAAAAAAGACACGAGGTTGGTACATGGCATATTGAATCTAAACGTAGTGCGATAAGAGTCAGTTTTCGAGGAAGTGTATTGAAAAATATTTCCCTTACCATGTTATCTAAGATAACTCAGCCCAGGCTAGGTATCTCAGAATAAGCCTTAAATGGAGTTACCCTATCTCTTGTCTCGGCGGATTTAATGTGGTGTGGTATGTTATGACAAATTCATGGCACAGATCAGAAGTGACACATCAGGAACACGAAACGTCGCTTCTAGACATAATTCTGAATTTTATGTCAACCTGCTTCAAAATATAATTGTGAATTAGTTTTGCCAGCGGTCTCGCCTATATAATTATTCTAAGAAAACATAGTCCCCGGGTAAAAATTACCCTATATCTTCATCATTAACATCATCAGCCTTTTTAATGTACCCACTGCTCAGGACTCAGGCCTCCTCTTTAGGAGAGGGAATGGACCATAATCCACCACTCGGGCCCAGTGCGGGTTGCACCCTATATTAGTCCATGACATAGTCTACCTGTGTGAGTATGAGGTAACTGACGATGATAGAGAGTTACTTTCGCATTTTCAACTTAAGTATCGATGCAATCAATTAATGCGCATTTTATGACGTTGTAATTATATTGACACCACATAGAAACTTAAAGTCCATAATCCTAAAAAATGCCAAACGCATTAAGTCCGCCTCTGGTACCTTTATATTTATATGCATAAAGCATCAAATAAATAAATAAACATGCCTACATCGCAGTACTAAGATAGCCATACACGTTAGGGTATATCTGACAAGTTTGAATGTACAGTTGAGTTGGTATAACTGAGCATGCAAACTTGTCAGGTATACATAGTAAATGTATAGATAGTAAACATACCTTAATATTTACTATCTATACATTTTTCCGCGTGATTAGAACATTAAAACAGCCCAAAATCAACTTGCGGGCACTTGCCCGGATCATCACCCTTAGATAAATGACTTTTCTGTTAGGGTTTCCGTCACACGCTAATAACAAAAAAGAAATAACGGACTTCAATACAAAAAAACCACTATTTCGGAAGTCGGTGTTTTTTTTTTGGTGTGGCGTGACACCCACTTCCAAATTCAAGTTAT
Organism: Mythimna ferrago; assembly: GCA_910589285.2. Lineage (NCBI taxonomy): Eukaryota > Metazoa > Arthropoda > Insecta > Lepidoptera > Noctuidae > Mythimna > Mythimna ferrago. The sequence goes on along the minus strand of OU342673.1, from coordinate 10,088,002 downwards.
TTTGATCGTTTGTGTTTTTTTTTTGTTGTGAAGTCGGTTATTTTTTTTTTAAGTTTTTAGTTATGATAACATGAGGTCTATAAAACGAAGGAGTTCTCGGGTACATAAAAACATTTCAACCTGATGGAGAATCTTTTTTTGAAGTCGGTTAAAATGTATGGTAATGACATTACCTGAGGAGAAGTCACGTGACAGGTAGTGTGACAGGGCGTTGATATATCAATTGTCTGATGGGAGGATCCTCCCTGTTTCACATACCTCTAAAACGTCATATCCCATTAAGAGCACATACTTCAACACCGCGCCAGTTTTCCCCTCGGGATAAGTTACGAGTATATCCATATTATGCCAGTCATGATCAAATCCCACTTAATAACGATTGAACTTAAAGCCATGAATTGCTCATAAATTCAGCCTTCGATTGCTGCTGAAAAGTGTCAGATTCAAAATAACACTTACCCAATAAAACTTGGTTTGGAAACAAACCCTTTTTTTAACTGACTTCGAAAAGGAGGATGTTTTAATTCGGTGTTAAATAACGAAGAGACAAAACTATTATAGAAACACCGACTTCCAAAATTAAAGTTATTTTGTACTTATCAGTGTTTTTTTTTAATATTGAAGTCGATTATTTTTTATTTTTTGGTAAAAAGTTTTTTTAATAGAGAAATCATTCAATAAGTTTTCCTCAGGGCGGACTCACAGAACAACACTAGCGAGAACAAGACCATCGAGACAGTGACGACGAGTATCAGTACCAATTTCATATGCAGACAACGCTAAGCGTAGGTACCAAAGCATAGAATTCATTAAACTCTTTGATGTTATAGCATTTTTTTAAAGTTTAGATACAGTTTTTTATTGTCTTGTCCGTGTCTCATAATAAAAAAAAAAATCGGGCAATTGTGAGTCGGACTCGCGCGCTGAGATATGAAATCAGTTCTATTCCCGAATTAGTTACGAAGGTTTTTCCGATTTACAGTTTTCAGATTTTTTTACATACTTGTGCTATGAGACCTTACTTCACGCCAAATTTCAGGATTCTAGGTCTAAAGGAAGTACGACTATGAATTTTGATTCCCTTGAGTGTCTCAAAATATACGTTTTAAACAGCCGTATCTTTTGTTTTTAATAACTCAGAAGTTTGATTTTTGCACAAATTCAAGGGACCGTAGACCTGAGTAGAGTCTGTCTAATAAGTTGATGTAGTCAACACGGGTTCAATAATCAAGGTTGATTAAGAGATAAAGATCATTGTTTACTAACAGAAGAACCTGAAAAGTACCGAATATAAATATTTTTTAAATGATTAAATATTATACAAAATTCCCAAGTCGGTTGACTTATCAGACAGACTATATATGGTTTTAATTTCTACTCGTTACCTACACGCATTCCCGAGATCAAGAGTCTTGACTGACAGACAGAAAGACGGACAACAAAGTGATCCTATAAGGGTTCCGTTTTTTTCCTTTTAGGAAAGGAACCCTAAAAATGATAAATAACTTTGTGGCCAGGGTAATTGCGACCACGATTATTATAAGTTACTAGCTTTAGCCCGCAGCTTCGCCCTCGTACATAAAATAGCCCATGTCACGCAGGAATAAAGCAGTTATCTATTTGTGAAAAAAATTTAGCAATCGGACCTGTACTTCTAGAAATTACCTCCTACTAGAACAAACAAAAAAAACAACTTTACCTCTTTATTATATTAGTGTAGATGTAAATTGCTTCGCTAATCGGTGACAGCTGGGGCGCAGTATTCTAGCCCATCAAATCTAAGACATATTTTTCAAGCTGAAATAACTTGTTTATTTACTCATACTCTGAAAAAGATCTGAAGTTGCCTGATGAGTGGGTTGAAAGTAATACTTTTCATCCTTAAGGAGAATCGCTTTCAACTGACAGCTGTCAAATTAATAAAAAAAAAACAGTCCTATCTTCACATTTCCATTGAACCATGACCCAACTTTTTGTACATCCAGTCAATTACATTGCGATGTAAAATTGAAATAAGTAATATAAAGATAAGTATTAATACTTTTTCGAATAATTTGGATAATTATCTTGAGATTTAACAAAAAAAAAACCAGTTAGTAATAAACTTTAGAGAATCATCAAACCGACATATTCTATCCCTGCTACCTCTGTTAGCTACCACAATCGAGAGTTTCGTATAGGAAATTGTTGGGCGTCTCATCAAAATGAAGCTATTCACGGAAAATTAGCTTGACAGTAATCAAGTGAAAAAAATGGACCAGGGAACCCAGACTATATTAATAATAGAATATATATTTTTCAACTATTTCTTTAAAATATTTTATATAAAAAAATATTGATGAAAAATATTTTCTATTTTTTCAGTAATCAAAATAAAATAATAAAAGCTGAAATAGCAGGCGGGCCACAGAAAAAAAAATGGCGGGAAAGTGGCAATCCGATCTTTATTTGTTCTTTCGAGTTGTAGAGTTTTGTTAGGTACATTTCCGTACAGAATAAGTACCTACAATGCGTTCCAAATATGAAAAGGATCGATTGGCATGTTGTGACGTCACGTCGCTCGTTAGTAGCGATGATGTCGTGCGTTTACGAGCATCGCTTCAAAATGTCGCCGTGGGCGAGGGCCCTAAGTCCGGACGGTTACCGGACGACCGGACGATAAGCTACCCTTTGCTTATCGTCTGCAAGCCAGTGCCAATGGTGGCAGTGGTCATGTATGGCTGAAATATCGATAGGTTCTTTATATAACGGCCAATGTGCAAAATGACAACTTTTTAATATTCTCTAAAAGTTTCAATTTGATATGTTTTTACAAGTTTGGAACATTTTCTTGCTCTCAAAATTTCATTTTGATATTTTTTTACAAGATTGTGTTTAGAGCCTCTATTAAAAAATTGTTATTTTTCACATTAGCCCTTCTACATAGGACCCGTTGTTAAATTAAATTTTATTATAATATTACATTTAATATAAGGTAAGTTTTATGTTCTTAGCATTACAATGTAATCTCATTCTTTCTAACCATAACATTTTTTTAGGGTCCCGTACCTTTTTTTTTTTTTTTTTTTTTTTTTTTATTTTTTTTTTTATGGTGGGAAAAAATCATGCATTGACATCCCCCGCCCTTGGGCGGAGCGGGAGATAGTGTCAGACTCTTACTGACTAAAAGACCCACCCCGTTCCTTCTAGCCTTCATACCGGGGCTCGAGCGCCCTTTCGGATAACCCTGGCCCCAGTAGGCTTCGACCCGGCTGGGTCCCTGCTGTTGCTGACAACTCCTTGAGGCGCGCGGGAACAGTGCGCGCCGTCGACGACTTGGGCTTGGTCCGGACAGTTACCGGACGGCCGGACAGTGAGCTACCCATTGCTCACTGTCCGCAAGCCCGCGTCTACGTTGGCCGGAAATCGGGATCAGAATCCCGGCGACGGCGGCGGCGGTAACGCCGTTGCCTGATGCGTTCGGCCTCCTCCTTTGCGAGCATTACTGCTTCGCAGAAGTCGGCGACCGCCTGCCACTCCTCCTCGCTCCGGACCATGGCCTCAACCAAGGCCCGGCGCGAGAGGTCTCCGCCGCCGATCGCCCCCACCAGGGCACGGCGATGCTCCGCCCAAGCAGGGCACACCTCGACTGTGTGCTCCACCGTGTCCTCCGGGCGTTCCGCACAGTGGCGACACCCGGGCGTCACTTCCGCATGAATCGAGTGCAGGAAACTCCCGAACGAACCATGTCCGGTGAGTACCTGCGTCATGCGGAAGGTAAGGACGCCGTGAGGTCTTTCCAGCCACGCCTCAAAGAGGGGACTTACCGCCATAATTGTGGCGTGCCCAGCACTGGGTTGCGATAGTCGTTGACGCCATTTCACCATGAGATCCCGCCGGAGCTCTGTCCGCCATGCTGTGACCTGTCGCGGCAGCGGACTTTCACCCCGGCGTTGCATCTCCACGCGCATATCGTGCATGTGTGCAAGGACTGTTGCCTCCAGATCCCACGGTGGTAAGCCAGCCAGAAGGCTCGCCGCTTCGCGGGAGACCGTGCAGTATCCCCGCACCATCCTTATCGCCATGACCCTCTGGCAGGCGTTCAGTATGGCCGCCGGTTGCTTTTTCAGCGACGGCGCCCACACCGGCGCCCCGTAGAGGGCCATGGACCGAACGATCCCCGCGTAGAGCCTCCGGCAGGAGGCGTCTGGACCCCTAAGGTTGGGCAGGAGCCGCTTGAGCGCAGCTCCAGCCCGGTTGAGTTTGGGAGCCAGACGTCGGAAGTGCTCCACGAAATTCCACCGGCTGTCGAGGACGAGTCCCAGGTACTTCATCGTCGACCCGACACCGATGTGAACTCCTCCTACCGTTAGTTGGGAACTCAATGGCGGCGCGTTCCGAGACCGGCGACCGTGGAAACACATCGCCTCGGATTTGTGAAGCGCCACCTCGAGTCCCAACTCCTGGATCCTATCAACGACCATCGCAACCCCGCGTGTCGCTAGAGCGACCGCCGCCTGGTACGACTCTCCCTGCGCTAGAACCAGCGTGTCGTCTGCGTAGCAAACCACGCTGACCCCGTCAGGGAAGTCGCCGCGCAGCACGTAGTCGTACCCGATGTTCCACAAGGGTGGCCCTAGTACCGACCCCTGCGGAACACCGCACGACATCTCTCGACGTTTCCAGTCTCCCTGGTGACCGGGGTAGACTACAAATCTATCCGACAGATAGGCCTCGACCACTCGACAGAGGTATTCGGGCACCCGGTGGTACCGGAGTGCCCTCCGGATCGTACTCCAGGGCAGGGAATTGAAGGCGTTGGCAATGTCCAAGGACACTGCCACGACACACCTGCCCCGGGACACCGCATCCCCCGTCGTGAGGGCTCGCACGCGCATGATGGCGTCCACCGTAGAGCGCATCCTGCGAAAGCCGAACTGTCCGTCCGACAGGTCCGGCCCCACCCGTGTTAGGCGCCCGACGAGGCGGCTTGCAATGACTCTCTCAAAGAGCTTGCCCACCTCGTCGAGCAGCACAATGGGCCGGTACGCGGACGGAGAGTCCGCAGGGCGCCCTGGCTTCGCTATGAGGACCAGTTTCCCGGTCTTCCAGCAAAGTGGGAACTGGCCCCTCTCCATGCATGCGCTGAAGAGCCCTCTCAGTCGAGGCCCGAGAGCCTCCATGGCCAGGACCCAGGCCTTTCCAGGCAAGCCGTCGGGTCCTGGGGCGGTGTTTTTGGCACTCAGCCTTCGCACCGCCACTCTCAACTCTACCTCGGTCACCTCTGGAGCATCGTCGTCGTCGTCGCTGTTGCGGTCCGCGTCAGACACCGCTGGCGGCGGAGGCGGAGCCATGGGCGGGGGGGAGTGTTCTCCCCGCGCAGGGAACAGAGCGTTCACCGCACCCTCTACGATCTGGGGCCGGAGACTCTGAGTCAGTGGGGGAGCCCAGGGGCGGAGCTTTTCCCGTACCAATTTGTACGGGCGCCCCCATGGGTCCGCGTTCAGAGACCCCAGCCACACGTTGCGGGCCTCCAGTTTGGCCCGCTTGATCTCCGTTCGGAGGGTGCGTTTTGCCGCTCTGTATCCCTCATACAGCTCCGCCTCTCTGGCCTCCGCATCCGGCGGGCGGATGCGGCGCCTGCAGTGTCTGGCGTACCGGCGTCGCGCGTGACTGCATGCGTTGCGCAGTGCAGCAATCTCCGGCGACCACCAGCACACCTGGCGCTTAGCTCGCCCTGGACGGACTCGGGGCATTGCCGCGTCGCAGATTTGCGACATGGCCTCCCGGAACCACTCCGCCTCGACGTCTATGTCGACAGGCCTGTCCGGTGCTTGCACCCAGGCCTGTACCGTCGCGGCTTCCAGGAGGAGCTCCCGGTCCATCTGCTTAAGCGCCCACCGCGGACCGCAAGGGCTCTGTCGGACCGGCGCGGCCGAGGTTTCGGCGGAGACGTCCAACCGGATGTACCGGTGGTCGGAGTACGTCTCCACCTCCTCCATAACGCGCCAGTCGACGACACGCGGCAACAGAGCGGGGCTGGCGAACGAGATGTCAGGGTCCCGTACCTCAAAAGGATAAAACGGAACCTTTATAGGATCACATTGTTGTCCGTCCGTCTGTCTGTCTGTCTGTCTGCCTGTCTGCCTGTCAAGACCCTTTATCTCGAGAACGCGTTGAGGTATCAAGTTGAAATTAAACCATATACTCAAGTCTGCGGTCCCTTCAAGCTGTGAAAAAAATCAATCTTCTAAGATAACGGCTGATTATCAAGGATCGAAATTCATAGGGTACTTCCCGTTGACCCAGAATTCTGAAATTTGGCACAAAGCAAGGTCTTATAACACAGGTACAGAAAAAATCTGAAAACGCGTCACAAAAAAAATCTTTTTCCAATTCGGAAAAATCATCGACACTTCATTCGGGATATAGTTTGTACGGAACCCTCACTGCGCGAGTCCGACTCGGACTTGACCAGTTTTTTTTTTCATAGTATTATTCCAATTTCTGTTACTAAATCGTAAGATATAAATATTTATTTAATATTGGTAGATATATGAAATGTATTTTCGAAATCGGTCAATCAAAAAGCTTAATTAAAACGACGTGGACATGTTTATTAACAGTTTCATTAATGCCGTCTGCAGTTACCCTTGATGTTACCACTTCCGAGATTTTAATATAAAAGAAGAATATTGAAACACGTTTGATAGTTAATGACAAATTAATTAATAAATGTCCGTGTTGGCTAGTTGATAGGTACACAGTCAATCCTTTTATCGGGTAAGTGCGACTTTAAAATATTTATTTATTTAGATATTTAAACTTCATGTACAATACTGGTACATAGGTGGACGTGACCTCTCGATCCCTGAGTGAAGCTCTTTCATTGTCTTTCTATTGAGTCTCTAATTACGGTATTATTTTCTACCAGTCAACATTTGGGTTTAACAATACTGTTGCCAACTATAACGTTGTCTTTTTTAACCCAAAGATTGACGTACCTAAGCACAATCAATTCCAAACACCAGCCGCCACGACAGAATGCGCCTTGGTGTCGGGAATAGCAGAGCGATCTCTGGCCACCGTAGGCATGGGCTTTTGGACGACGAGCAATGTGTAGCTCGCCATTCACTCGTCCTGTAAGGGCCGAGCCCGAGTCATCGACGGCACGTAGTGTTTCATACGAGCCTCAAAGAGATGTCTGTAAACCGTAGGGGCCCAGTAGGGCAGATGCCTATCAGGTTTGCGGATGGTTTGATTGAGCCAGTTACTTTGCTGACATCTCTTTGAGGTAACCGTGGAACACAACACGCCTTCAACCCGGGCTTGGTCCTCACAGGACGGGCTGATGGCGAGCCATCCATTGCTCGTCGTCCACAAGCCCGCGCCTACGGTGGGTGAAAATTGTACTGTGACTCCCAAAACCTTTCGATTTCAACATTGCTTCTAGTGCAGGCACCAATGGATGACCTTATAATGTTAATTAACAATTGTATGTAGTCACTAAAACAATAATTATTTAAAATGATTCCAAAAAATTTGTACAGTTCATTTATTGATGTCTAAGGAGGTGGAGTGTAAAAAAAGAGACCGATTAAATCCTCTCGGCAACTTCCAAAATCTGCATGCTTGTCTGAGTTCAGAACTATGCATGTAGAGAATGTGGTCCTCATAATTTGCACACAACTCATTTCAGTGCCCAGTCCATTCCAACAATGTGTGAAGTCGCGACAATCCTAATTTAAAAACCAAAAACAAATGAGTTTGGTTTTATTTTGAAGGCGAATTCATTTGGTTTATCTTATTTATAAGGTTCAAAGTGAACTCTATAGAATAACACTGCTGGTTGGAATGCTTTTTCTATCATTAAAAAATGGATTCTGGATTTATTACCGGCAGACCCTATTATCTCAGACTGATGTTATTCTTTGAAGTGAATGGCGAAATTTAGATTGTTTTTTAATTATTAAATAATTTATTTAGCCAAGAAAATATATTACATAAGTTTGCAATTAAATATAAGCATAGGCCTTAATCGGCCTTATAATGTTCCCACTGGTAGGACTCAGGCCCTTTTTTTATATAAACTAGGGCTTGACTTCGATCCCACCTGATGGTAAGCACTGATGCAATCGTTGATGGTGAGGCGCACTAGTTTATTAAGAGCCTATTCCTTTCTAGGAGAGGGAGTGGGCCCTAATCCATCACGTCGGCCCAGTGCGGATTTGTCGGTAAGTCCTCTCTTTGAGGAGTGGCTGGAAAGCGGCGTCCTCACTTTCCGCATGCCGCAGGATCTCACCGAACATGGTCAGTTTGGGAAGTCTGTACCGGATTTATAAGGGAGTGACGCCCGGTAGTCACCACTGCGTGGATCACCCGGAGGACACGCTTGAGCAGTGCACCGCTGTGTCTTTGTGGGGGCGATCGGCGGCAACGATCTCTCGCGCCAGGTCATGGTCCAAAACGAGGAGTGGCAGGCCGTCGCCTCCTTCTGCAAAGCAGTAATGCGAAGGAGGAAGCCGCACGTGCACGCGCAAGGTAACGGCCCTCACGCCCCAGCCGCCGGGATTCCGATCCCGATTTTCGGCCACGGCGCGGGCTTGCGGACGGCGAGCAATGAACGGGTAGCTCGCCCACACTGCTTATTTTTTTTTATGCACTACCTGCACTAAGATTTTTTAATTTTGCGAGATCTATTATCTTTCAGACCAACACACACACAAATTCCATCATTTTCCATCTGGTATTTCTCAGCAGGCCATCCACAAGGTGAAGCAATGACCTATTAACTGAGGTTCGCAGGAATCCGATAGATGCGAGGCGTACAAGACCGGTCGTTATGGTGACATTTGATTATAATAATAATAAATTCATTTATTTCAGGCTAGAAAACTCATAGTAAAATTACAGTTTGAAGAAGTTAAAAAATTTAAATAGTCATAATACAAATTCAGATTCAGTTTTTATAATTTAATACAATGTCGGATAGATAATAACAGTTTCAGATTTAGGTCAATAAATTAATAATAAAATGTCAGATTCGGTGCATTAAAATAATAATGTCAAATAAATAAATAACAGATTTCAGTTTATAATGATAAATTATTTAGAAGTCATGTGAAATGTTTCGAAAAACGTTTTTTCTTTTTTTTATAATGGATAGTCGCGTTTGACCACTATGTTACCTGATGGTAAGCGATGATGTGGCCAACGATGGAGCACGCTTGTCTAGAAGCAATCTATTCACTCTTAACTTAAAGATCCCTAGGTTGTAGCTATCAGGAAACACAGACTCCGGCTGGGAATTCCACTCCTTAGCTGTACGTATAATTAATGTGTTCTCTTCTTAATAAATGGGTGGGATGTCCACCATGTACCAGTGGCGCAACGCCATCCTTGTGGTCCGATGATGGAACGGACTTGGCGGAATTAAATTGTGTAACTCTAGTGCACACTCCCCGAAATTTAAACGATGGAAAACAAACAGGCTAGCAACTCGGCGTCGATGCTCAAGACTTTGGAGTCTTGCCTTCACAAGTGCATCATTGCCTATGATCTTCTTGGCACGCTTTTTAATCAACTTTAGTGCATCAGGCTGGTACTTGGCTGACCCATCCCAAAGATGAGAGCAGTACTCCATACACGATCGAACTTGCGCTTGATAGACGTTGAGCAGCTGTTTTGGCGTGAAGTACTCCCTCCCAAATTTTTTGGCAGTTAGTAGGGCTTTTGCTTCGATGTAGGAGGCAAAATTGAGGGTGGGTCTGTAGTCGTTTGGGCCCGCCACCGCCTAATTTTATTATAAGTACAGTCATAAAAGAAAGTCAAATCTTTTAGTTTTATTTTTATGACTTAAAATATGTATATACCTAATATTATTTATATTACTGAGAATATATATTTTTGATTTATTCAATTTCGTACCTACACTTACGTGCCACACTTATCTAGAAACATTAAAACTACATATTTTTTACTGTAATAATAACTAAATTAAGTGTACGAGCACTACTAATTTCAAGGTCAAGCATTTGGGCCTTTTACGGATTACCTGCTCGGGTCATCCGATCATAGGCCGATATTTAAATCTAACTGAATTGCGTTTTATTATATTTTGACTTACCACTTTTGCACTTGACTGTATCCACCAGTTGCTTTAAACAATGGATTTTTTTTAAATTTGTATATGGGCCCAATCGACCACCAAAAATACATAAAATAAATTGTGTGGTCGTTTGGGCCCGCGGGACCAACATCGAGCGGGCCCAAACGACTACAGACCCAAATAAGTAAGTACCTAGTTATTTTATCCAACAAATTTAATAACATGATTATTGACCCACTCCTATCAAGATCGTAGACTCTATACTCGAAGTTGTGGACGATTACGTCTACCTCGGACAGACAATCCAGTAGTGGCAATGGGCAGGGCACATTGCTCCCAGAACAGATGGCCGTTGGAGCCGAAAGGTTCTGGAGTGGCGACTGCGTACCGGAAGACGCAGCGTCGAAAGGCCTCCTACAAGATGGACCGATGACCTGGTGAAGGTTGCGGGAATCCGATGGATGCGGGACGCACAGGATCGATCATTGTGGCGACACTTGGAGCAGGCCTATGTCCAACAGTAGACGTCTATCGGCTGAAATGATGATGATGATGATGATTATTGAACATGACTAGGTACTTTTTAAATAATTTGTTTTTATCAATAAATTAATAATTATTTATCCGTGTTCTTATTTTTTTATTATTTTTAATATTAGGTGTTTTATACCGACTTCCTATGTTTTCATTAATAATTATTCAGTAGTTAAATATTATATTATTATGACATAAATACTTTTTGTTCTATTATTTTATTTCTTCATAAATGACGTTTTATTTAAATAGATATTTGTCACTGCAGCACTCGGTTCAATAACACCTTTTTGCCTTTTTTTTTAATTTTGCCTCGGTTCTAGTGTCAAAATTACTCCATTTGTATAAAAATGTGTTGTATGTTGCGGGATCGACACCCGCTCGGAAAAAAAAAAGACGTGTGGCACTCGGGGACTGCCGCGGTAAAGCTATTGCATAGCATTTTTTATCAACTTATGCAATTATAATTATTTATTTATTTTATTTAAGCAGTATTTTTTTTCCTTTGTTTCTTTTTTCTTTGATATTAATTGAAGTTACACTTTTTGAGCGTGGTGACCGATAAGAAAACAAATGAGTGGGGGGTGTTAGGTTATTTTCGTTACGGTCTTTCTGGATTCGGTCTCCACGCTCAAGGCCCGCGATAGAAGCTATGCAATAGCTTAAAAATGTATGACCTATATCTATAGGCCATTCATTTTTGATGATTGTTGTTCCGGATCTGGTGAATGTGAGTTTACAATCATGTTTGTGAGCACTCCTATTCCGTTTTTGTCAATTACAAAATTTTTGTGCACATAATAGGGTAGTGTCCAGGGTCAAAATAATTACATTTTATTTAGTCCGTATTTTAGATTATAAAAAAATATTGGACACGTTAAAGTTACGTGTGACGTCACCCCGTGCGAAAAACTGTAGCACGACGTGACGTTACACGTAACTTTAATGGGCTATATCTTTGTCATTTTTGGTTTAATTTACAAAAAAAAATACGTGTCCCTTATTTGTGAATAATCTAAAATACGGACTAATTACATTTTTTACGGCCACTAGCCTATTGCACTCTTTTTCAAATAACACTGACAGAACCTGACCTACTAACGATTCATAATGAAGACAAAACCAACCACACATTCTTCGTTCCAGTATTTAGGTTACACGAGAAATATGTGATAGTTATTTGCTTATACAATATTATTTTTTAGCATTATGCGAAACTTGAATATACAATTGGGTGGAAAAAATTGATCCACCCTTTAGGCAGCGCTTTGGAACCCAATAATTAACCAAAAAATTAAATAACGTATAAATTTCTTTAGTATTGTTGAAGATAGGTTTATAAACTTTTTTTAACACAAACTCTTCATTTTAGTAAATGGGCCATTGTTCACATTATCAACTAGAATCGTCGAACGGGGCTCATTTAACACTTCATAAACATAATGTGTCTGGTTTTGCTCCATAATCAAATTGAATCAAATGTTTCTATAATTGGAATTTGCTCAAGTCCTCGTTTTCTGGATTATTTAATTTGATTTTAAGCGTGTTTACTTAATGTGAAAATAATAATATAATATAAATTATAAATATTCCACAACTATCACACAACGCCGTCTAGTCCCAAGCTAAGCAGAGCTTGTGTTATGAGTACTAGACAACTGATAAATGTACTTATATATTTCTAAATACATACATATTATAGATAAATTACACCCAGACACAGAACAAATGATCGTCCTCAACACACAATCATTGGTCTTGGGTGGGAATCGAACCCACGACCTCCGGCATAGCAGTCAGGGCCACTAGACCAACAGGCCAGTCAAAAATGTATAGAAGTCCAACTGAGGGCGCTCAAGTAGTAGCAATAATTCAGGCTGGCTTGAGTCAGTACGTCGTGGCATTCATTTAAGTAGATCTGCAGTTAGAATCTGCTGCAACAAACTTTTGGCACACTCGGCGCCAAAAGTTTGTTGGAAACCGGAAGTTTCAATAGACGATCGGGTTCAGGCGGAAATCGAGCGGCATCAGAGCGCAATTACTGCTTTATGGTATCAATGTCTTTGCGTAATCGACATCTCACTAGAGTTCACGTGCAACAAAGACTTCACTATGTCCGTGGAGACTCAGTAGTCTCTGAGTGGGCTGTGGGACGAAGACTTGCAGAAAGGATAATACACAAGCCTGCCAATGATCCAAAATTATCTCCTCCTTAGCGCAAAGCATGGTATTCAATCAAAAAAAAAAAATCTATGACTTTTAAAACAAGTGCAATGAAATTTTCCTTCTTTATCTATAAATTGATGTCAAAAAAAATAAAATATATATATAGGTATGTTTTTCATCTAAATGTCGTGTTTTAAACCAAAACGTTAGAACGAGCTGATGACCTTGAACACCTGAACAGATCTTCATAAATTGTATTTAAAAACCATCTCGATAACGTCAGCTTTCAAATCAAAACCGCATCAAAATCGGTCCATTCACTTAGGCGCTACGATGCCACAGATAGACACACAGACACCTCAAACTCATAGCACCCCTCTTTTCCGTCGGGAGTTAAAAATACTAAACAGATTTCACATATACTAAGAATTAGATTGTTTAATAAATACTAACATAATTGGTAGCTGGAGAACATAAGCATGTAATTTGTATTTGAGATGTAATGCCCTAACGTGGCCTTACGGTATTTGTGAGTTGATAGAACTGAAACATCGAAGCATTTGGTCTTCCCGTCCGATTAGAATTTAGATGTCTTCAAGGCTAGAGCGAATAGGCTCTTAATAAACTAGTGTGATTCACCATCAACGATTATTGCTTACCATCAGATGAGATCGTAGTCAAGCGCTATATTATATTAATAAAAAAACTTTTGCCTACAAGTTTCAAGAACGTTTCAAAATGTGGTGTAATGTTAACTCAATGAAGTAAAATAGCTAATAAGTTTCAGTACATAAGCAATATATATTTTTTTAATTTCTCTTCTTCTTATTTTGCATATGGGTAGAACAGCCATACGTGCCCTAGTCGGGAACGTGCCCCTTTTGCCAAACACGCATTTAATAGTAGATTATGTAACTAGGGGATAAAGCAGTGTCTTTAAGTCGCGAGCGGCATGTTGAATTCCGAACAAAACGAAGGTTGCTGATTTTAATCCCGAACGTTAGTGAGGGATCTATATAATTAACTCCCGAGCATTGCGAGGGAGTTAATAAATAAACCTGAGTGAAGTGAGGAATTGTGCATATCCCCGTGGTGCATACTCTACTTTTTACACCATCTGTGAGATAATTAAAAGACAATTTGGTCGACCAAATCATACAATAGAGAAATATAAGTATTATATTTACAAGTTCTTCTAACAAAATTCACTACTCCAATATTCTATAGTTGCAAATTTCTATAACGCTCCCATCAGTAAGCACGTTTTATTCTATTTTCTTTTTTTTTTGTTAGTGGCCAGTTTGAATTTTGAGTCAACTTGTTTGATGCACGTACATTTTAATTCACAATGATGACGATTTTTCACAATGATGACGATTTTTGATGTTCCAAATTCAAATCTCATTATTCCCTAGGGATCGGTCATACTGCATTATCTCCCTTGGGATAGAATGACTTGCTTTAAGTGAGGTTTGTATGACGTTTAAAACGACATTATCAAGCAGGTGGTGTAAAAAATAATATAAACTTATACAACGCAAGCTAAAATTGCGCTATATTATAGTTTACATGCACCGTCATATTTATAAACTAACCAGTTCGGCTCAAATAAGCAGCAAATTTTAAATACATGTCTTAGTTTTGCAAGTGGGTCACATTACGACTGGGGCATGTATGCCTGATGTACCATACCAGCACCTGATTCAGGGTTTTTGGAACTTGAAATATCTTGATGTTTGGAAACTTGGGTTTAATATTAAATTATTATTAGTACCTGGTATTGTAAGAAACCCTGCTTATCAGAAAATCTTGGCAGAGATTTAAAATGAATTCAACATTTACCTTCCATTCAATGTAAAGTTTATTTAAGTACGAGTATCTATTCTGTTTATCACGAGAATTTTGTATGAACAACACTTAATTAGCTCGTTCGTAATACCAACAAATTAATATAATAGAAAATTGAACCCCTGACAAGATCCTTCGTTGTTTCATTAGACAAAAGGGAATTCATGCAGGGCAAGTAATAACAAGCAACGACGCGGTGCGAGTGTTACATTGTGAGTTTCGGCCAATTTAGCGCGACTTGTTCCACGCTCCTAATTTCTATCTAAGCAATTTCCTTATGTCTTCTACCCTCAGGATTTAGGATGCGAAGATTTTCCTTTTTGGTTTTCTGATATGAGTAAGTTTTTTTTAAGTGAATCTTTGTCACGTGGGCATCGATCGCGGTATCACTGAGAATAATGAAAGATGAATAGTCAAAGCCTCCTCACATTTGGGCAACGCTGTACGTTAGGCGGGTGCGGTGGTGTGAAGGCGGACGGGCTCGGAGAGTGCGCGAGGGGAGGTCGATAAGCAGCGAGGCAGTGTGACTCGGTCGTTCGAAGCAATCGGTCGCTTCCCTCGCTCCTGAGCACTCGACTCGTATTCTCTCCAAGCTCAACTCAGTTGATTCCGCTCCCGCGTTGCTCGCACGTTTGCGTCGCTCGCTAGTTCTCGCGTTCGCTAGTTCACGTCGTTTGTTGTACGCGCTCTCCCTGTTCTCGCGCGTTTCGCGCCTTACCACAAAGTTTGTAAAAGTAAGTACCTTTTTCAGTCTACCTGTGGGTCGCCGCAAAATTCTCCATATTTTTCTTAAGTATTTTTACGGGATTATTCGTACGAAATGTATTTTTTAGACGCTGCCGGAGCTGTTACGGGAAGAAGAACGTCTTCTGTTTCGTTAAATAATTTATTTATTAGAAAAACAAAGCCTCAACGGCGCACTAAAACGTTAGTGGCTGTTAACGTACCAGTAATAAACTGTGGCACTTTAATATTACTTTGGAAATGCTTTTTGGCTATCGGTGTAAATCTTCGTTTAGTACGTGACTTTGGTCTTGAATGTGTTTTAACGGAATCAATATGGGGGCAAGAATATTATAATAATGTGATTGTTTTAACCCGTGTCTAAAATTTAGGCCAGTAATTTATTTTGTACGGGCTTGGTTTTGGGTCGCGATGTTGTCGAGTTCTCTTTCACTTCTGTTGACTTAGGTCTTTGTATAAACTCACTGTGTGTGGCAAAACCATTTGAGCAACGTTTATTTTCTTGGGCTTATATTTTACTGTTAATTGCAGTATTGATTGTACCTTGTACAATAATTAATTTTAAACGATGGACTCATTATCTTTTGCGAAAAATAACTTAGCCCTCGCTGGAGTTAATTTTTGTACGGTTCTTTGACGTTAGGTTACGTAAAATGATATCATTCGCTTAGAACTACAAGAATTAATTTTCATTCGTAAAAAAAGTGTTTATGTATAATTACTTACTTTAAAGTAATATTCGTGGCACGATATTTTACAAATTATTTATGTTACGTAGGGTTAAAAAAAAAAATCTTTTTCGACTTTTATAAGCTCGTTTAATTAAAACGATAAAATGTTATTTAAGCATTTAACGTTTGCAAATAATGTCCCAACTATTGTACTTACGGTTTTGATTGTTTCGTTTCTTTACGAATATTGGTAAGCATTTAAATTTAAAGAAAGAATGAAAGAATAAGACTTAACAATAGAATCGTAGCTCGTACAATTTTATCAATGAAGCGTTTATCGGTTCACTGTAGTCGAATTCCGAGGTTTAATACGTGGGAGTTAGGTAAAGATAACTTGACGGAAATGTTAGAGGTTGTAGGTACTTGAACCTATATAGTTTGGCGGAAGTAAATAAGTCTTTTGAATAAAGATGATAAATTAAAATAGATATCGAGGATACCGAGATCTATTTGTATTAAGTATATGGTATAGTTAGACCGTCGAATTTACATTATCGTCAGATTGAGATATTCTCAAGCTCAGTCAAAAATACCTTTGTTAAAAACTATAGAGCCTCATTTTTAGGGTTCCATACATCAAAAGGAAAAAGCAGAACCCTTATGGGATCACTTGGTTGTCCGTCTGTCCGTCTGTCTATCTGACAAGACCCTTTATCTCTGGAACGCATCGAGGTATCGGTTTGAAATTGAAACGATATACTTAAGTTGGCAGTCCCTTGAAGCTGTAAAAAAATCAAACTTCTGAGTTAACGTAAAAAAAAGATACGGCCGTTTATGTTGTAAAGCGCGAGCTTCAGACCGCGAGTGCGACTCACACTTGCCCGGTTTTCTTACTGAAAGGTAGCAGACAGATTATTGAAAATAGAAAAATATAAACAATTTAATATATAAATATAAACCTATATATATATATAATATGTATATAATATATATAAGGAGCAACTGACACAGTCAAAACTTCTGGGACTGTATGACATTTTGCACAAGGTTTCCGTTTATGGCGCAGGAGAGTACCTATTCAAGAAAATTTGACAATATTTACCTCTAGGGTATAAAACGACGGTCAAAACCTTCTTAAAGTATGGTCAAAACCTTCTTTCACGCGAGTGAAGCCTCTGGTAGAAGCTAGTCTGTTACATTTCTGCTTGTCGAGCAAGTATAGATCTATGAAATACCTATATGAGTTTCATATTTCTTATATAAGGTAAAGTCGCCAAGAAGATAAAATAAAAAGCCCGTTCCAACTGTAGTACGTACTAACGATAGTTGTTCGCGAGAGCAACAGTTGGATATTTCAATGGGAGCATTTAAAATACTCTCTATCAGTCATTACATGTAAAAGACTGCTGTTAGGTGTATTTGGTTATACTGCAATTTTCAACATCACCTGCTCGATAATGGCCTTTTATATGTCATACAACCATCATTAAAGCAAGTCATTCTGTCCCTAGGGAGATAATGCAGAAAAGCGATCCCTAGGGAATAATGAGATTTTTTGGAACATCAAAAATCGAGTAAATTAAAATGTTCGTACAACAAACAGGTTTATTCAAAATTTAAACTGGCCACTAACAAAAAAAAATACAGAATAAAACGTGGCCGTGGTTACTGACGAGTGTAAGACACTTTCTATATGTCACACTAACTTTTGTCAGTGGCTTTGCCTACGCCCAAATAGAAAATATATTACTTAGTGATAAAGTATCTAGCTTTTTATGGGTGAAAACATTAAAAAAAACGGTCCAGTGGTTAGCCCTTTAGAAGCTCTAAAGCTTCTTATCAAAACAGAGCAAATCGTAGTAAAATTGCTCAGTTTTCTCGTAGAGTTTTTTTTTTTCAAAAAACCTATTCTGTCACACTGCTGGGAAAAGGCCGTCCCCAACTTCTTCCAGGTATTCTTTTCTTGAGCCACCTCGAACCAGTCCTAGTCGTAGGCATGTAGGTCGTCTCGCCACCTCTTCCCAGATCAACCTTGGCGGCGTCGTCCATCTTCAGGTACCCACTTTGTGGAGACTCTTGCCTATCGGTCAGAGTGCATGCGGCTGATGTGTCCCACCCTCTCCCATTTTAGCCTGGTAGCCTTTTTTCCTACGTCTATAATCCCCGTCTTTTGACGCAGCGTAGGGTTAATTTAGTCGTATTTATATCGGATCTCAAGATAAAGAATACACAATTAAAAAAAGGTGTCACCGAGGACTCCTAAATGAGTGTTCCTACATTGTAGGAGACCACAACTTTTTAAAATAGGCACCTACTTGAAAAACAATAAAGGACTCGACTCAATACCATTAAAAAAAAAAAACAATGAAATCATTCTACTAGATTAATTATAAAAGTTTTTTTTTTTTTTTAATTACTCATAAATAAGGAATTCGACGGAAGCAAAAGCACAGGACCGATCGTTGTGGTGACATTTAGGGCAGTTTATATCAATTAAAAAAAAGGTGAGCAATTTTCGGCTTAAACGACGACAATGATGATGAAAAAAAAATCATAGATAGGAAATTAATAATTTAAATGACCAAATAATAATCGGGCTATAAAAAAATATTTATTTGTTATACAAGAGTGCAAAGTTGCTTTTTAAGCGCGTGCTCAATTTGATGACCGAGTAAGCGAAGGATTCTAAAATTTAATCACGAGCGCAGCGAGTGATTCAAAAATTAGAATCCTGAGCGTTAGCGAGAGAATCAAAAGAGGACGAGGTGAAAGATCTTTGCAGTCGAGTGCAACACGTAAATTTTCATCCCACCTCAGCGAGGAAATGACTAAATGCAAAAAAACTACTTCAAGGAGGTTCTGAGTCTGAGTTTGTAACAAATAAAAAAAAAAGTTGTATGACAAATTTGGTACCATGGAGGTGGAAGTAAATAGATTTAATGATGTTTTGAATTTATAAACTTAGTGCACGCGATGTTCTAAATTCAATTTACTTTATCTCTCTAGAGAATAAAAACGGCTTTTGCTCTCAGATATCGAAGAGCAAAAATACTCTTTCCGAGATGGTGGGAGGAAAAATAGTTTAATAGATTATATCTATTATTTTACAGTTCAAAAACGGTCATCTTAGAATCTATGTGCTGTCACAATCATCGTTATTTCAGTCGTAACATGCACTTTACTGAAGAGCTCCTATATGATACAGCTGTAGGGAATCGTAAACTATTCTTCGAAGATTGATGACGATTACAGAACAAAAGCTTAGTATAAATACAAATAAAAATGTTTACGAAAGTAATGAATCTCGTTAATATTATGTAATTTATTTCGTCCAACCTATTTTATTCGAAGAATGTTCATCCACACGTTATTACAATGGGAATGGCAAACAAAATTGATTATGCTTAGTCTCCGACTTCAATATGGCCACGATATTGGCCCTTTTTATATTCCTCGCGAGACTGACTGACGAGAAGATTAATATTTTGCAAACCAATTTTTGTTAACGCGTTTGTTTGTCATTTTATCTTATATATCTGATGGTTGTTGTTAAGTAATAAAAGACAGACGAATCGAACTTTTTACAACATCTTCTCGATAATGTCGGTTTATACGTCATACAAACCTCACTTAAAGCAAGTCATTCCATCCCTAGGGAGATAATGCAGTATGGCCGATCCCTAGGGAATAATGAGATTTGAATTTGGAACATCAAAAATCGTCAACATTGTGAATTAAAATGTACGTGCATCGAACAAGTTGAGTCGAAATTCAAACTGGTCACTAACAAAAAAAAAAAAATAGAATAAAACGAGCTTACTGACGGGAGCATTTTAAAAGATTGAAACTATAGAATCTTGGAGTAGTGAATTTTGTTTGTTTGATGAACTTGTAAATATAATACTTATATTTCTTTAATATATGATTTGGTCGACCAAATTGTCTTTTAATTATCTCACAGATGGTGTAAAAAGTAGAGTATGCAACACGGGGATAAAGCTGTCTTTGTCTTGGGCGGCTTGAATTCCTCACTTCACTCAGGTTTCTTTATTAACTCCCTCGCGATGCTTGGTAGTTAATTTTATAAATGCCTCACTATCGTTCGGGATTAAAAGAAATCAGCAACCTTCGTTTTGTTCGGAATTCAACATGCCGCTCGCGACTTAAAGACACTGCTTTATCCCCTAGTTACATAATCTACTATTATTATTTTTATGGTGGTAAATCAAATTCTGACTTCTCCCACTTTAGGGCGGAGGATAGGACTAAAACCATACCTATGTTCCTTCAGTTGTCCTTTGAGTCTCGGTTGTCGACTCATGAACTGTTTTCATAGATAAGTTTCTTATCTCAGTAGTTAAAGACTCGCACTTGTACTGTTTTTTAAGTTTGAGTAGATATACGGCTTTTTTTATTTATTTTTTGTCGTGAGAAAATCATCAATGACAACCCCCGCTCTTGGGTGGAGCGGGAGATAGTGTCAGACTCTTACTGACTAAAAAACTCACCCCATTCCTTCTTGCCTTTCATACCGGGCCGAGCCTAAGGAAGGAACGGTGTCTACTGGGGCCAGGGTTATCCGAAAGGGCGCTCGAGCCCCGGTATGAAGGCTAGAAGGAACGGGGTGGGTCTTTTAGTCAGTAAGAGTCTGACACTATCTCCTGCTCCGCCCAAGGGCGGGGGATGTCAATGCATGATTTTTCCCACCATAAAAAAAAAGGTACCCTGTTCCTTCAAGCCTTCATTCCGGGGCTCGAGCTGTCTTTCGAAACTAACCCTGGCCCCGGTAGGCTTCGACCCAGCTGGGCCCCTGCTAATAGATATACGGTCATGATATATTTTTTGGTTTACACCGTACTCCACCATACCGCTGTCATCTGAAAATATGTTTACATGAGATATTCGCTCTTGAGGCTTAAAATGTATAAGATCCTTATAGATCCTAAGATGTCACTTCATTGAAGGGTACCCTGAATGCATTAACTGATCCGAAGAATGAGCTTGCCTAGGAATATTAATCTTTATTCCGAATTCGGAGAAAGGTAGTCAAAACCGTGACACTTCTTAGTTTGAATATATTAGTCACATTAGGGATACATACACTTTGAATGTACTCGGTTCTATACGTAAGTGTTAGCACTTTATATCTGACGTACGACCGCCCCAGATATTTTATTATTTTCTTATATATAATAATAATAAATAAAAAAAAAATGTAAATAATATGAACATATAAGTAATACTTAAATGGAATAATAATAATCCTAACTAATATTATAAATGTGAAAGTGTAGATGTTTGGATGTTTGTTACTTAATCACGCAAAAACGGCTGAACGGATTTGGATAAAATTTGGCATGCATATAGCCTTTAACATGGAAAAGAACATAGGCTACCTTTTATCCCGATTCCTTAAGTACCTAATGCCACGCGGGCGAAGCCGCGGACAAAAGCTAGTATTATATAAACTTAGTTTTTTTTTTACAATACAATCACACTCATTACTTTGAGCTACACACAAAAGGGTAATAATAATAGGTAAAATCAAGTGTTAAATTGTCGATATAAAATGAAACGATTTGGTTGGAAATACCTCCGTTTTGTATACTCATGTGTAGACACGCACTTTGGCTATTACGTAGAAATGTTGATAAGAATGAAAGCTCAATAGCTTTGAAAAGAACCTATATAAAAAACACTTATAAGTATTGATATTTTAACTGTGCTAAATTATTATTTTATCAAACCATTTTTTTTTTATCAAAGAAGAAGTAAATAAAGAGAAGCTGCCTGGCAAACCGCTGAATACGATAAATATTATAAGTTTAAATGGGGGCTCGCTGGCGTACATTTCCTCACTAGTTCGAAGAACAGTAGGTACCTAAATTGCGTAAGTACAAAAAGTGGTAGGGATAGGAGCAAGTTTTCGAGTGTGTCTATTTTACCACCACTTAGAAATAAAACAAAAACAGTCAACTGCTAAATACGAAGCTATTTCAAATTCAGACCGCACACGGTAATTACAAAAGTTTATTTTGTGATTAAGCAATTGTTGCATTCGCCCCATCACCGTCACCACTGTTACCCTTGTCACGAGTTCCGCCTCGCAGCGTACATGTGACATTCGTATAGAATTATTTAATCATTTTATTGATCTGCGTACCATTCACACGAATGTAAGCTCAGGGTCACCACTCTAAATATACTTAAACAAAATCAATTACACTTTGAAGACCTTTTATAAAAAGTTTTCCAGTCCATGTCAACTTAGTGTTAGTATTTTCAAATTTAGGAATCTTTAAGTCAAGAGTGAATAGGTTACTTCTAGATAAGCGCGTTCCATCATCGACCACATCGTCGCTTTCCATCAGGTGAGATAGCGGTCAAACGCGAACATAACAACAATAAAAAAAAAAATATTATTTTATTGGTAATGGAAATTATGAAAAGTTTAAAGTTCGAAAAAATATATTTACATGAATTTATTCCTTTGCTATTCGTATCAAAAGTTGAGCAGTACAACTATACATATGATGGCGTTACGGATAACGGTGAAAGTTCGCAATTTCGGTTACTAACAGTTTTCCACACTTACTAACCAATTCGGTGCCCTCTAGGGCGATTATCACACTGCCACGCACCCCGCAGCGTAGCGCGTGAATGCGTATCTTAACGTTGCTTGTAAGTATCTCCGTTTGTATAGAAACACGCACAGTCCAACACACCAACAATTCATCCACGTGCGTTTATGCAGATCACGCACCTACATGTGGAGAAACACGCACTCAGTCGCGTGGGTGCGTGACGACACGCATGGTATGCCACACTGAGTCTCGTAGTACCGTGCGTGATTTTGTATGAAATGAATGCGTGCCTGCGTGAATTTACAAAACGCACCTACGCGCGTGAGTGCGTAAAAAACCCACACGATGATGCAGATCGGCACTCCCGCAAGTACGTGCGTAGGTGCGTTCTAACGCGCTAAGCTGCGTGGCAGTGTGATAACCGCCTAGTGTATTACGCTACATTATAAGAGGTAGGTTCATTTACTTAATTTGCATTTTGAAGTCAGACTTTCGTATTAAATTGTGTAATAATTGTCCAAGTGTAAAAAAATCAAGTGACAACCAAGAATTTTAATTTCGCGAATCCAAAAGCACTTACGTAACATTACATAGTCAATACTTAAATATTTTAATTTTAATTGAAACTCTTGGGGTCTTTGTTATTTTTGTATAGCAAAACGTTCTTTAAGTGATATTTTCCATTTGGAAGATTTTTCTAACTTTAACCAGATAAAATCTACTTCAATAAACATTTTTTTCCGTTCGAAGACCGCTGTTAAATCTAACTTTCAGATCAGTAAGTTCATGTGCCAGTTGATGAGACAATCAGGTTGAGTGGTTAACTTGAGAAGGTATAAATTAATTCTGAGTAGTCGGCTAGAGAACATTGAATAAAAAAAACCGAACTTGAAAAATGTTTGGATAAAGAACCCATTAAAATGATTGTTCATATTGAAACCTTTTAGAAAAAATGTGACTGAAGGGCCACTTACAGTCACAATTTTTCTAAAAACAAAATCTTCACAAATATTTTTTTTTGCATTTACTGTGAAATGTAAAAGTTTTTGTCTGATATTCTGTGGGTTGAGAATACTCCATTCATTCCCAAAGCCTTCAGACCTATGTTTCTCGAAAATCATCATTTCAGCCGATAGACGTCCACTGTTGGACATAGGCCTCCCCCAAGTATCGCCACAATGATCGGTCCTGTGCGTCCCGCATTTATCATGTTCCTGCAACCTTCACCAGGTCATCGGTCTTCAGGAGGCCTTCCAACGCTGTGTCTTCCGGTACGCGATCGCCACTTCAGAACCTTTCGGCTTCAACGGCCATCAGTTCTACAAGCAATGTGCCCTTCCCATTGCGACTTAAGTTTGGCGATTCTTCGTGCTATTTCGGCAACCTTGGTTCTCCTGCGGATATCTTCATTTCTGATTCGATCACGCAAGGAAAGTCCGAGTATAGCCCTTTCCATTGCCCTTTGGGTGACTTTAAGCCTTCTAATGAGGCCCATTGTGAGCAACCACGTTTCGGAACCACATGTCATCACTAGCAACACGCACTAGTAATAGACTTTCGTCTTGAGACACTGTGTCATATTGGACGAAAATATACCGCGCAGCTTCCCAAACACCTCCCATTTGAGTCGGATTCGACGATTGCACTCTTTCACAAAATTAAATCTACCCATCTGGACTATCTGTCCGAGGTAGACGTAATTGTCCACAACTTCGAGTATAGAGTCTCCGAACTTGAGATCAGGAGTGGTTTTGTTCATTATAAGACTCACTATTTCGGAAGCATTGTCCTTTTTAGCATTGTACTGAGGTCTTCGGTAGTCTCAGCCATGACTACTATGTCGACGGCAAACCGAAGGTGAGTGATGTACTCGCCATTCAAATTAATGCCTAGTCCATTCCAGTCCAGAGCCTTAAAGACAACTTCCATTGTGGCCGTGAACAGTTTCGGAGAAATGACGTCTCCCTGCTGCAGGAGGATAGTTTTCGAGGTCTTGTCCGAACTGACATAGGGGCGTTTCTTACAAACACTTTAGCGCCTCGATGTACCGATAATCAATGTGGCACCGTTGGAGAGACTTTAGCACTTTTAGAGTCTTGAATTAAGGATGGGTTTCCCACCCGCCTCCAGGGGTTTGGCCTTAATTTTGTCATCACCCGGAGTCTTGCTGTTATTAAGCTGCATCAGAGCCATCAAAATCTCGTATCGACTGTCGTCCGGGATATCTTTGGTATAGTGTCGGGTCAATCTAAGTCCTGGGTTGTTTGCTAGATTCGCAGTAGGTTTGGTGATTGACGTGTACAAGTGTCCATAAAAAGCCTCGATTGCTCACAGAAACTATGATTTGGCAGATATGATTCTGCTATATTCGGTCTTCAGTTTCGTGAGCTGGCTCTGCTCAATAGACAGATCTCTTGCAAATACCTTAGAACCCTCTTTTTGCTCAATCGCACCAATATTAAGCAATATTTCTTCTCAAAAATACTAAAAACAAAGAGTGGATAAATTAAACCGTTCAGTGCTTTGTTTGAAAAATGTAAAATGTTTTGTAACATTTTTATAGGAACGCTTATGTACTTTATTTTCTTATTTTCTATGTTGATGCAATTTAAACTTATTACATTGGAAGAGACAAAGCTTTTAAAAAATACTTTATGATAAAATACTTTTTTTTTTTTATGGTGGGAAAAAATCATGCATTGACATCCCCCGCCCTTGGGCGGAGCGGGAGATAGTGTCAGACTCTTACTGACTAAAAGACCCACCCCGTTCCTTCTAGCCTTCATACCGGGGCTCGAGCGCCCTTTCGGATAACCCTGGCCCCAGTAGGCTTCGACCCGGCTGGGTCCCTGCTGTTGCTGACAACTCCTTGAGGCGCGCAGGAACAGTGCGCGCCGTCGACGACTTGGGCTTGGTCCGGACAGTTACCGGACGGCCGGACAGTGAGCTACCCATTGCTCACTGTCCGCAAGCCCGCGTCTACGTTGGCCGGAAATCGGGATCAGAATCCCGGCGACGGCGGCGGCGATAACGCCGTTGCCTGGTGCGTTCGGCCTCCTCCTTTGCGAGCATTACTGCTTCGCAGAAGTCGGCGACCGCCTATGATAAAATACTCGTATCAAGCTTTTGTTCATATAAATTTATGAAACCCTTTGTCACAATTTTGTTTCCTAGAAGCCATAAACCGTTATAGTTTATGTTAATAATAAAAATAACTTCACATCATGCTGGCGACCGTTTAAGGTGGCCTATTTATTGAGTGTGCAAGTCACCCCCTGCCTTTTTATCGATGGAAATTAATAACGTTGTTCTGGCAGGGGCCATAGCCTTAACGTAGTTCCTGGACTTAACCATTCCACCTAAGGCTAAGGCTCTAAACCATAGCTCTATATCTTAGTTTTTCATATGTCACAATAGTTTCTCAATAACCGGGGGTTTGGATGCAATAGCTTAACCACGATAACCTCTTTGGGGATACCGAAGGTTTTATCTGTTACGATTATGTACGAAGTTATGATGACGAACAACTACCGCAAATAAATTGTGAAGGACGGCACAGTCGACATCTGTCGGGCATATGTCGTCTTCCCGGGGAATCAATGCGACATATTATATCTGGGTATTCTCATCTAGCTAACGGACACTATTTACATAGACACAACCTCGTAGCCAGGATTATCCACCAGCAACTGGCTCATAAATACAATCTTGTGGAATCAGAAATACCGTAATATAAGTTTGTGCCCGACCCAGTTCTCGACAATGGCAATATTACATTATATTGGGATAATTTTATCATCACTGACAGGACTATTGTTGCCAATAAACCTGATATAGTGGTAATAGATCGACTAAAGCGTCGTACAATGATTGTTGACATAGCCGTCACTCATAACAAGAAAGCTGAGAAAGATAGTATCTTGACTTAGGTCGCAAGGTTGTCAAAAAAAAAGCCAATCAGTAACTTTCTACATAACAATATTACTCGTAGTTCTTAATAATATTAGTTATGACTTACGACTTACGAGTTGTAAATCGTGGATTTAAACCCAGGCAGGCATTTCAATTTTTGAGAGCAGCGAGGTATGACAAATTACACATTTATCAACACTGCTCTCGAAACGGTTAAGGAAAATACCGGGAGAAAATCGGTCCATATTAGTACCAAAAATTCGAAGACATGTAGTATCTTTCAACCAGCACAGGGATTGTGGATTTTGATCCATTCCTTCTTTTATAGAGGAGGACTGAGTACCAAATGTGAGAGCGCTAAAAGGGTGATTATGCTTTGCTATAAAGCTATATGTTAAGTTATTTAGTTAGATAGGTTACGTTCCATCACATCTACATAAGAGAGAGAGTGTGGTCTCCTTTAACTAACTAAATAAAACATCACACGCAGCCTTTGAAATATATTTTAATGAATTAATTAATATTTTATTTAGTATGTTTTTCGCTTCAAGTAATTTTATTAGGTTAAGAACACCCTGTAAATTATGATTACGAAAGAATAGCAGTGAATTTTAGGAACAGACGCCAGTTAGGAATTCTAATACGAAATTTTGGTTAATTTTCGATAAGAGGGGCAGTAGGTAGGTATAAAATATAAATTCGGTTAAAACCTAAAGGTTCTACATACAAATGTCGACAAATGTTAAGTTCATATTAGATAGTTTGTATGACTGTATGTATGACTGGTAGACGGGGCTGTATGTAGGACGGAATGAAAGAAAAAAACGTGTTGCAACGACCCCAAGCAACTTGAGTCAGCAACAGGATCAGTTATATCTTGGATTATTATAAAGGCTATATAGGTGAAACTGGGGAGCACTCGTTTCACGCGAGTAGAACGGCAGGGAGCAGCTAGTTACCAGCTTTTTACAACTCCATAGAGCACAGTCTTTTTATTCGGAGAAGATATCAGCATCATGATTAATGCCATCGAAACGATAGGTAATCGCTACGTGTCGATGGCAAAAATAGTAAATTATCAAAGTTAAATACCTTACCTGGGCCAATATCTGGCCACGGCCATGCCGCCGCTGACTGCTTCCTATACTTACGTAAACTGGTGACAGAGCATGTAAAGCAAAGATGAATGGGACTTAGTTTGCGTTGACACCTGTCGTCTACCCTCAATTTCAGGTCCCATCGGGGAAAAAACTCAACTGGCTACCAAAAAAATGAGGATCTTAGCAAGGGTGAGACCGGTATTTCACGCCGGATCAGCTACTCAACCTCTACCTAGCGTAGAGATGTGCCGTTGTCGACAATATTGCCCGAAGTGGGAATTTTGCTGGCAATATTGCCACCAATATTCATACTTCGGGCAATTTTGCCGACAGACTCTTACTTACGGTTTGTTACCGGAAGATCGGACAGCGAGCTACCCATTGCTCGCCGTCCGCAAGCCCGTGCCTACGATGGCTGAAAATTGTTATGAATTGTTGCGAAATTTAGATATTCGTAGGCAAATAATTTTTATCAGAGGCCTAAGGTCTAAAATCCTGCTATTTGTGCGTGAAATTTCGCCCTTCATAATGTAATCATTAGTTTTAAAAAATAAAAAAAAAGCGGATAACTTGCACATTTAAATGAAATTCAGAATGGCGAATATTTTAAAATTTCTACGTCCAAAGGTTTGGGGCTGTCAAGGCTGAGTCAGGATTTTGAATTATTTTAGAAATATAATTGCTCTAAGTCAGCCATTTAGTCCAATAATAAAATATTCAAATAAAGTGTGACAGAGCTCCACTACTCACGTATGAAATGCATGCAGACCCAATATTTTGTAGTTATGACATTTTATTTGTGCCTCCCACAAACTGGTCCGACGACCTGGAGAGGATCGCAGAAATCCGATTGACGCAGAGGACCAGTCGTTATGGCGTTTTTTTTCTTTTTTATGGATTATCAATCATGCATTGACATCCCCCACTCTTGGGCGGAGTGAGAGATAGTGTCAGACTCTTACTGACTAAAAGACCCACCCCGTTCCTTCTAGTCTTCATACCGGGGCTCGAGCGCCCTTTCGGATAACCCTGGCCCCAGTAGGCTTGACCCGGCTGGGTCCCTGCTGTTGCTGACAACTCCTTGAGGCGCGCGGGTACATTGCGCGCCGTCGACGACTTGGGCTTGGTCCGGACAGTTACCGGACGGCCGGACAGCGAGCTGCCCATTGCTCACTGTCCGCAAGCCCGCGCCTATGGTGGCGGCGGCGGCGGCGGCGATAACGCCGTTGCCTGATGCGTTCGGCCTCCTCCATTGCGAGCATTACTGCTTCGCAAAAGTCGGCGACCGCCTGCCACTCCTCCTCGCTCCAGACCATGGCCTCGACCAAGGCCCGGCGCGAGAGGTCTCCGCCGCCAATCGCCCCCACGAGGGCAGTGCAGTGATGCTCCGCCCAAGAGTCGTGTAAGTGACGTCATAACCAAAGTACTGCAATAGACGACTTTTGGTAGAAATTATGATGATTTTGATAAACGTTTTATTCCGGGTGCCTTAAGTTTTTTTTATGTACGTAAAACTAAACTTGCTTAATCTGAGAGGTATCGCGTATAGGTAAACCTAGCTTTTAAGTAACTCTTTAGGAACAAAAGGATTGATATGTTGTTATACTTTTTACTTTGTACCATGTTTCTCATGACTGTGAAGTAGTAGCCATAAGACAACAAGGGTGGACCAATTAATCACAAATGGTACAATCGGTCATTCGGCCCAGGCCAACAACAGATGGCCTGTCAATTGGTCTGGATATCGTCTCGAAGGGACGTATTCATTAATATACGTCGCCTTTTATTGTTGTGGCAGACGTCGGCATGTTTGTATCCCGTATTTTCTTGTGCCGACATGTATTATGCTAAGGAGTATGATCAAAGGATGAAAAGTAAAGGAGAAAGAATGGTAGACGAACTCGATAATCTGATATACCACCAGTCAACCCTGATCAAGTTCATATTTGGATCATAGTTGCCGAGATTCTCGAGAAAGTATAAAACTTTCCAATTATAATAGACTGGATTGTTACCTGCTGCGATCTTCCCGTCCGATTATAATTTGGGTGTCTTCAAGGCTAGAGTGAATAGGCTCTTAATAAACTAGTGCACCTTACCATTAACGATTGCATCACTGCTTACCATCAGGTGGGATCGCAGTTAAGCATTAGTTTATATCATATAAAAAAATGGCTGATGGTTTAGACGGTATGATTTACTGATGACAATATATATATCTTTCTACATAGTATAAAAAAGGTCGCTTCGCGCGTCCGTCTTTTTATCCGCTAACTCTTCTTAAATTACGCATCGAATTTTGATTCAATATTCACTAAAAGAAAGACCCTTGAACGAGACAGGTGGCTTCTGGCTTCACACTGAATATGAAGTCTCAAATTCTTCCTTTTTTTCTATTATTTTTTTGTCGAACTTTAAAAGTCACCCATATCATCTGTGAAAAAATGAAATTGTTGGTAAAAAAGGTCGCTAACGTTTTACCACGATCTCGCCTGTATGGGTACTACAATGTCCACCAAGTACTGGTGGTGCATCGCCGTAGGGCTAGTAATCCGATGTAACGGACTCGACGGAATCAAGCTATGCAATTATGGCAAACTCTGCATACCTAGGTGCTAGTGGTAATCTTAAATTTATGGAGTTAGGGGTTGATTTTTATTCGAACGATGTTGGTAAACTCACATACATAGTAAAACATCATTTACAATTTAATCTTTCGATTACCGTAATAGAGACTCAATAGAAAGACAGTGAGAGAGGTTAGGTTTTAATTAATTCAACGATAACTTTTGACTTATCTACTTTGAGGGTGAACCTCTCATGTAGTTTTTAAGTTATACACAAAAGTTTTTATATAACATATGTAACATGATTACAAAGTGTATGTACTCATCCCTCATTGTAGCAGCGTGAAGATACGGGTGCCATTTACGTTTTATAGTCGAGGATATTTGCATAATGGGTCGTAAGAATTCATGCCGTGATTTCGCTTCTTTGCATTATATACATTTTTTACTATAAATATCATTGTGTACGCTTTGTTGGCAGGTTATTAATACATACCTAGCATAGCATAGGCGGCCTTATAATGTTCCCACTGTTGGGACTCAGGTCTCCTCTCTAGCAGAATCCAACACGCGGGCCCAGTGCGAGTAGGTGAATGTCACAGTCATGTCTGCGAATTGTTCATTCACTGCTTTTGAAAGAGTTAGTTTAGATTTAATGGGTCCACTAGATATAGACAATTTTAATTATAAGTATATTCTTACGTTACAGTGTGATCTAACAAAATATGTTGAAGCTTATCCCTTAAAAAAAAAAGATATAGTTTCAGTCGCACGATCATTTGTAAATAATTTTATTTTGAGATATGGTATTCCTAAAGAGATAATAACAGATCAGGGAACAGAGTTTATGTCAACAGTATTTACAGAAATTCGTAATTTTCTGCATATAAATAAACTGCATTCAACAGCTTATCATCATGAGACTCTAGGAGGTTTGGAAAATACACATAAGGTTCTAGGAGCTTATCTTAGGATTCAGTGTGACAATAATAAAACAGACTGGAGCAGTTGGCTTCCATTCTGGTGTTTTTCATTCAATACTACAGTTCACTCTGAAACAAAATACACTCCATTTGAGTTAGTATTTGGCAAAAATTGTAATTTACCATATAACATAGAAAAAAGTTCATATGTTGATCCTTTATATAATCCAGATTCTTACCCTTTGGAATTAAAGTACAGACTTTTCAAAGAGCACAAGCTGAAGCCAGAAACAATTTGTTATTTAGTAAAGAATTTAGAAAAAATAATTTTGACAAAAATGTTAGTTCAATAAAATACAAGAAAGGAGATTTAGTATTAATTAAAAATCAAGTAGGAAATGAGTTAGATAAGATTTATTTAGGACCATACAGAGTCATTGAAGATGTCTCACCTAATGTAAAAATTGTAAAAGATAATAAAGAGTATATAATTCATAAAAATAATACAAAACTGTTTGTAACTTAAAATATTGTCTTAATATTTTTTTTTATTGTTGGACGTTTTTGTTAATATAGTTAAGATTTTATTAATATTTTTGTGTTAATTTAACTAAATCTTAATGTAAAAAAAAACCTAATGTAATTATGTTATCTTTAAAAAAAAAAAAAAAATGGGAGGTGTACACTACACCTCCCATTTTTCAGCAGCTCGCCTAACCTTATATTTTTAACTGCACACACTAAATTATTACATTATTAGACGAATCGTCGCATTGAACAGTTCTCTTTTATTTTGCCTACATCACTCCAATACACCATCACTCGGGAGGAGGAAGTAAGAACCCGCGATAGATGGAAGTAGTGGAGGGAGGAGTGTGTCATTGCTCAGAAGTAGCAAGAAAATTAACGTCCTTTATATCCTTTACTTCAACTTAATCAACACTAACACAATCACAATGATTTGACCGAGCATAACTCAAAAATGAGTTTTCTCTTAACAAGCCTATAGACGACAAAGAGAGATATCCTTCGTATAATAGTAGTGTCATAACCAGAGGTCGGAATCAAATAGAGTTATGAAACTGTAAGAATTGTAGCAAGGAATGACGGCTATTCTTCAAGGCAGGTCAGGTACATTTTTAACTAGGTCATATTTTATACTGAAATAAGGCAAGGCCAGATATGAAAAGCAAACTACGAGAAAGTTAACCATGATGCAAATAACTTACCAACAACTAATAAAGGAAAACAACTGAAGCCTTTGCTGTATGGAACGAAGGGTGAAATACAGGACAAAGAGCAATTTGCGTCAGCAAAGTTAGCGAAACCTTAGGGTTTCGCTAACTAGTCGTTCTACAGAAAACTAAAAAAATGGAAAATTCAAAACAAAGGGGCTCGTAAACAATTAATCATTTTGCAAGAATATTTTATTCCGTTCAAACTCAAGTTTTGCCAACGAGCAATGGAACGCAGTAGGTACACTCAGTGTTAAATTGATGGATCAAATTCAAAACACTATAATAGTGGGCCTCGAAAATATAGGTGGTGTGACTCAATAGACTATACCTAAGTGAAGTGGGACTGGGCTGGAGATGGACGGACATGTCTTCTCATATCTTACACATACATACTGAGGGTTAAAGTAGCATAAAAATGGTACCCTGAGATGGTGAGATGGAGCTGCGGCAGACCACAAAGGCTATCGCCATCGCAGGGCCTACTCGGGAGGAGGAAGTAAGAACCCGCGATAGATGGAAGTAGTGAAGGGAAGAGTGGGCCATTGCCCAGAAGTAGGAGGAAAATTAACTAGGAAAATTGCTTTTAAAAATTTGCTTTAAGAGGACTTCACAATCGAAAGCACGGTCACTTTTGGACTGCATGCAAAACAAAGAGATACATAGATGCACGCGACTTGCCAACAAGTAACACTTTAGTGATTTACTAAAAATCTGCAGATTTGATTATAAAATTACTAACTTTAACTGTAAAAAGTTGTTGTAGAACAATTTTACAAACAATCAGAATGATTTCTTCTATATTAATTCGGTTTTTAATCTGTAAAAGTAATTTTTAGAGCACCATCGTGATTTTTTTCTATCGTACCAAATTAGCTGTAAGTATTATAAATTGGTGGACAAAAAAATTAGGCCACTCCTATTTTTGTGATTTTTTCAAGAAATTACATTCTCTTCCATTCATTCCACTCCATACAAAGACATGGCTTAAAGGATTAAGTGTCCAAACCGTAGACCGGGAGAATGATATGCACAATGTGTCATATATTAAAGGGTAAGCTTTGGAGGTGATTCGGTTTTGTTCTAGGGAGGCATAAGCTAAGGAGGCCGTACAGAGCTGGTTATCGTAGAAAGAGGAACTTTTACTGCTGAATCGTACATTTATGACATTCTTGAAGAGCATGTAGTGCCACATTCAGGGTTTACTGGTCAACAATTTAAATTAATGCATGATAATGGGTGCCCGACACTGCGATGTGTCTTAAGAAGTTACTTGCGAGAAGTTGAGATACGGGTTCTGGACTGGCCAGCACGAAATCCAGACCTTAATTCATTAAACCCGAAGCGAACGCCAGCGTTCGCGCACCTATTGTCTTTCTATAGTGTCTGTAATTTCCACGATTGAATGGTTAATCCTATAGAACATTTATGAGATGAGCTAAAACCAAGAGTAAGACAGCGAGAACCAGCTCCGCAGAACTAATGAGTAATGGGAAACCATACCTCAATCCCCTCTGTCCATTAGAAAGACGATAAAGTCCATGAATAAAAGGATGATATGTGATATCAAAGCCAGAGGAAGCAATACATGTTACAAAAGAAAGATTACATATGCGAAACCATATTAATTTTTTTTTATTAGTGTGAAGTCGTAGTTCATTTTTTCTTCATTTTTGTTATTTCTTGAATATTGCTATGAAAAAAATTGTTTCATTGTAAAATGCATTATTTCATGTTAGAATAAACACGTAATTTATTTATTTATTTTAAGTACCAAAGATTCATTTCAGTTACAAAATCATACATACACAGGTATTATAATATTACATAAAATTGAAAGGTCAATAACAAAATTAAATTAATTTAAATTGCATTAGATTATTATTATCATTTAGATTGCATTATCATTATTTTGCATTATACATAATACATATAAAATTAAAAAAGAGGTTTTCGTTTTTAAACACCGTCAAAACAACACATTTTGTAGGTGGCCTAATTTTATTGTCCACCAGTTTATTTTGAACACACTATCTATGTAATATTTATTCTGAAGAATAATAATATATATTTGTGATTCTGTTTACTGCAGTCTGGTGGATCTTAAACTTTTGTGTATTATAACCCTAAGCGCACACTAGGCGACACGCGACAGCGACAGCTCGGCGACTAGACGCGACGACAGGCTGCGGCCGACAATTTCATAAATGTTGTTCAAAGCTTCACACACTTGGCGTCAGAGTTACGGAGCTGCGACGACCAGCTAGAGGCATCGCGCGCGCTCGCTACTTTTCGCCGCGTCTAGTGACGCCGTGCACGCGCACACACGACGATAGTCGCACGACAGCTCTGCGTTGCATTGCTTCCTGCACGACGTCTGTCTTACGACTAGTCGCCAACGCTAGCGACAGCTCCACGTCTAGCCGCAGCGACAAGACGCCAAATGCAAACGACAAGCCTCGACAAGACGCGGCAACTAGACACGGCGGCAAGTCGCCTAGTTTGCGATGGCTGTAAAACTCGCAATTAACTTCTCTAGTCCGCTGTAAACCACAAATTCATTGGCTAATATTTAGTATGTCCTATTGTTCCGCTTTCCCATTTTCTAAGCTTATAAAAGTCGTTCATTTTGCTAGTGATTGGTTAAAATTACAAATTCATAAGATGCAATTCATCATGTAAAGGGGCTGTTTGGTGCGTGGTTGCTATACTATTAATATTCAGCCACGGTGGAACCCTAAAATCTAATGGTTATTAAAAAAAAAACCATTGGTTCATTATTTCAGGATTTGTGCCGAGTTCCGAATATATTTTCACACCGTTGTAACAATTGTCGGCGTCAATTTTTACAGCGGTATGAAATATTCAACCAGCTATTCTCATCTTCGCTCGTCTGTTTCTATTTTTACACCTCCGATGGAAAAGAGGGGTGTTATAAGTTTGACGTGTCTGTGTGTCTGTCCTGACATCGTAGCTCCTTAGCGAAAGGAATGATTTTGATGCGATTTTTTTATTTGAAAGCTGACGTTATCGAGATGGTTCTTAGATACAATTTATGAAGATCTGTTCAGGTGTTCAAGGACATCAGCTCGTTTGTCGGCTGTGGCAGGGATCTTAAACACTTAATACATATATACTTTATTAAAAAAAACCGCATCGAAATCGGTCCATTCGCTTAGGAGCTACGATGCCATAGACAGACACATTAATAAAACCACCCAGTTTCAGCTCATTTAGATTTATCTTAAAAATAGTTTTGTTCGTTTCTCATGACGATGAGAGCCTGATGTCGAAGACCTGATGCTAGAACTGGAAAGTAGCTGATGGAACGTTGGAATGCCTACTAGTAAACCCTGATGGGTTTCTAGACTCCACAGTTTGGGCTTATTAAATTCGTCTTAACCAGTTCTAAATATTTTTTATGATGACGAAGACCTGGTGCTAGAACTGGGAAGTGGCTCATGGAACGTTGGAATGCCTTCTAGTAAATACATCGAGTTTTGGCTCATTAGATTTCTCTTAACAAGTTCTAAATATTTTTCATGATGACGAGGACCTGATGCTGACGAGAACTGGGAGGTGGTTAATGGAATTCTGGAATGCCACGTCGTTTTCATACTTTTATTTCTAACTAGCTTTTGCCCGTAGCTTCACCCGCACTCCTAAAATATAACTTATGTCACTCAAGAAGCAGCTTTCAATCGGTGAAAAAGATTTCAATATCGGACTAGTACTTTCAGGGATTACCTCCTACAAACAAAAAAACAAAAAATCTAACTTTAGCTTTATATATCATTAGTGTAGATAACTGATTTCATATGCTGATGTACCAAACTTTGTTACCAAGATCTTTGCTTAGAAAAAAAATTATTGAACATTGTTTATACGAAGAAATCATATAAAATAAAACCCTTGGTGAGATAAATTAAAAAAAAAAACACGAGAGTGCTATACCTACATTACATGTTGAACCCAAATTATCTAATCATCAGCCTTTTTAATGTTCCCACTGATGGGACTCAGGCCTTCTCTCTAGGAGAGGGAGTGGGCCGTAATCCACCACGCGGGCCCAGTGGGTTGGTGAATGTCACATGTCTACGAATTTTTGGTTCTAGGACATGCCGATTTCCCCACGATGTTTTCCTTCGCCGTTTTGAGAGCAGTGACGATGAAATAAATTACACACGGTAATGCGCCTGGCTGGGTTTGAACCCGCGACCTACAACTCGTAAGTCGAGGCCGTTACCACTAGCTCTAGGTTATTATTAATTTTACTAAAAATAACAGGTTTTCTGACTATGGTTGTTTCGTTAATGCACGGTTGGGGCGGTCCCGTTTCCTAAAATCTCTTCGTATAAACTTGTATCAAATTTCGGCATTAAAAATATTAAGTATTACGTTAATACGTATTACT
The DNA here is from genome assembly GCA_910589285.2 of Mythimna ferrago. NCBI lineage: Eukaryota > Metazoa > Arthropoda > Insecta > Lepidoptera > Noctuidae > Mythimna > Mythimna ferrago. The sequence goes on along the minus strand of OU342673.1, from coordinate 10,051,217 downwards.
TTTGCCCGCGACTTCGTCCGCGTACATAAAATATAGCCTATGTCACTCAGGAATAAAGCAGCTTTCTATCGGTAAAAAAAATTTTAGCAATCGGACCAGTACTTCCAGAGATTACCTCCTACAAACAAAAAAAATTAAAAAACAAAAAAAAAAACTTTACCTCTTTATTATATTAGTGTAGATGTGACAAAAAAAAACTTTATTTTCGTTTTAGAAAAAAGAAAAGTGTTTTAGGTTAACCGTTTTTACAAACAGAAACATAACATAGTAAGTAAGCCTTTAATGTTCCCAGTGCTGGGACTGAGCTGTCTAGGAGAGGAAATGAGCCGTAATCCACCACAATAGACCTGTGCTGGTAGTTATATATAGCTATTGCTAAGCTAATTCTATCACTCGACGTCATTGTTGATGTCGAGTGATAGAATATAATGTTCGCAAAGTTTTGAGTAACAGTTTGTGGTATCGTTGTAACATAGGTAATTGGTAACAAGTTATTTAAATTGAATTATACCATGATTAATGGTCGAAAAAACAACAAAACCCAAAAGAATAACGGAATTCGAATACCCCGCCCTTGAACGGAGTGGGAGATAGTGTCAGAGTGTCAGACTCTGACTGACTACGAAGGAAGAGGGTGGGTTTTTACCCTGTTCCTTCGTAGCCTTTCATACTGGGGCCAAGCCTTCCTTTCAGAAATAGACCTTTGGCTCCAGTTTTACTATACGGTTCATATTGTGTTATATAAATAACAGAACAGGAAAATATCTTGTTTTACAATAAAGTATTATCTAACTCTAGAGAATTTTACCGTTACTGTCCCCGCACACGGGCTTCAAAAAAACGTCGCCTTAAGCTTCATTTTGAGGCGGCCTTTTCATGTGGCTTGTATGCGGCGGTGCCGCCACAAAAAACGCTTTAAGCGGCTTCAAGTTTCCCTAGTCACAAGAGGTGTCGCGCGCTTCAGCTGTTTTTTGCGGCCGCTTCTAGCTTTTTTTTGTGGCCGCATCTAGCGTTTTTTTGTGGCGCCGTTTTTTTGAGGCCCGTGTGCTCTATAACTAACGCTATAATAAGTTCTAGATGTCTTCTGACACATATACTACTAGCTTCTGCTAGCGACTTTGCCTTCGTGAAAGCAGAAAATCTATAACTTACATCACTCAGTGATAAAGTAGCCTTCGACTAGTGAAACATTTTTTTAACCCCTGAGACCCCAAGCATTTAAATAGGTATAAATACGAGAAAAATGGAAAGGTTGCTTATTTTCGAAATTTATAGACTACTTTATGAAGAATTTCTTATTTACATTCTTAGCATAAACAATAAATAAAACGCTCAAAATTTTAATAATCTACGCGGACTCTTAATAATCTTAGTGAGTGTTCAACCGAATGGCGCGAAATCACACGCGCAGGTACTTAAAAACACTTTCATAAAGGTTACAGAATTATAAGTGTTACATGTTGAATTGGTAACAGAATCAAATATGTAACACATAATTATGTGTTTTCAATGTGTTAACCCAAAACACTTACAAAAGTGTAACCCTAACATATCTGTAACAGATATAAAAGTGTTAACAGTGTTAATAAGTGTAACAGGTAAACGCAGCGTTGCCAAAGTTACAATTTACATAAAGCTATACTAAAACGGATTATTTCAGTTACACATATTAACACTTATAACACATATAACAGGTTACAGTTTGATTCGGTAACATTATTGTTTCTGTTACATTTAAAAGTGTTTTTCTGTTAAAACTGTTTTAAAAAACAGTGTTAAAACACATTATTACGGTTACAGTTTGAGTCCCTGGCAGTAGTTTTTGAGATTAAGTTTAAAAAGGAAAGATGTATCTTTGTAATAAATAGGTATTACAAACAAAAATACATATCTTTCCTTTTTGTAACATAAGTTTAGATACCAATGCCAAACATAAGTAAGAGATACTTGGTTTGTCTATTCTGTTGCCAAATAAACAAGGAAATAACTTTTCCTAAGCTAGCGATCAATTCCATTGTTTCATTTAATATCACTTACACTCGGACGCCAAAAATAGCCAAAAATAATAAAAACAAATCGTATTATTTTATCGGGTGTTATGTATACAATACTGGAGATTTTCCTAACAGTATTCATTTCAATGCCCCATTTTATTTATAACAAGAGAAAAAACAGTATTGTTTGTTATTAGTAATAAGTAACGGCCTACTGCCTGATAATTACTGTTAGTTGTTAATCAACACCAATCATACAACACATTATCATTCTATTGAGGAAATCTCTAATATGCTTGATGTAATTTAAAGCTGAAAAGTTACATAAATCAAATAGAAATAAGTATTTGAAACTTTATAAACTTTTAGTTCTTACTAAGAGCAGAAATATTACGGGACTCCGTGTTTTTTATTTGAGTGAGATATAAAAAAATAATCCTACTCTTAATTGAGCAGTAAAAGTCAAATACTGCTTGCATTAGACTTTAAACTTAAAACACACCCGTGTTCATATAAGTAGATCTTTAAGATCAAGAGAACGTAAAGAGCTATTGGAGAGTTACCGCAACGTCTAAGTCATCTTGCCATCTCTTCTCAGGTCGACCTCGATGGCGTCGTCCATCCACAGGAGACTCTTCTACATCGGTCAATTTGCATGAAGCCGACGTGACTCGCCCAATCCCTTATTTTGCCTTGGCAGTCTTTAATACCACATGCCTCTTATTCTATCGGCTCTTTTCACACCCAGAATGGGGTGAAACTCAAAACTTACTGAAATAATTAAAAGAAAGGTTTGATGCCATGAAAAACGTAACTTGTAGAAAAATCAAGGCATGCAACCCAGTTTTTTTATCGTAAAAAGATGCGAAATTAATGTAAGACCAAGTCGGTTCGAGTACAAAGGACCTGCTTATTTCTAACGAAATTTCTTCCAGCAGACCTGCGACAGGACAGATAAGATATGTAGACATAGTGTGTATAAATTAAAAAAAAAAAAACAAACAAAATATATAATCAAATAGACTATATTATTTGAATTAAATCTCATAATACATACATATATAACAATAACAGTAAATAAATGTACACAAGAATAGATACAATACGTGAATTATAAAAAAAACATTATTCAAAATATGGCTCATAATTTGGTTCGCCAACTATTTTTCTGTACACCTTTAGTACCTATTAAGAAAAACTTCTACTAGAAGTTTGTACATTTTTGCACTGCTGTCCAACGAGGAGTTTAAAATGATTCATTGATCTGAAAAGAATCTAAGATACACGATACGGCTGCTGAAGTTGAAATAGTTTTCCACCTCCTACACAATATGAACGCTCCTCGAATATTAATAAATGTGTTTATTTTACCGGATATTTCCTAGACAGAATCTACATAGGTACGATTGTATCTGATTTTCACAATTTCGACTTTATACGTTCTTCTTTGAAATATTAAATTCCATCTCGTACACAGAAAAGCGCCTTCAATGTTCTTAAATGTGTTTATTTTACCGGATACTTTCTAGATGGCTTCTAAATTTTGTGGAATTTTCTAAAAGTTTTGAAATAGTGCAAGTTGTACAAAGGTTCTACGACCTTTTATTAGCACTTAATATCACTATTGTTAAGTTTCGTTTTGAATTGACTTTAAATTAAAATTACATGAATGAGGTCTTTGTTTTGACTTCTCCCGCTCTTGTGTGAAATTTCAATGTAAAAAGTAGTGTAATTTTCCAAGTCATCGTCATTATTACAAACGAAGAAAGTTTACTGCCGGAGATAGGCCTGCTCCAAGTGTTCCCACACACACTGATTCTGTGACTTGCATGCAGCGGATAACATTTCTTCTTTTGACACCTATAATACTCGTAGTAATATTTTATTTGTTTCTCTCAAAAAGGTACAAAAGTTAAAAATAACTATTGATACAACATCTCTATCCTTTGTAAGAGCTGGAGTCTATACGGGTTTCAAGCCTGTGTGACAGAAGTCCAGGCTCACACCTTCAAAATTACAATTTTGATTGCACTTACTTACTCCAAATATACTAAATAAAAAAAAGAAAAAAGAAAAAGAGTTTAAAATAAAGAAAGAAATGAGTTTTAGTTGTAAATGAAAAAGAGTTTTTAATACAAAATAAAATCATGATTCTTAAAATTAAAATAACATGGCAGGGTAGAGTTCATGAGCGCAAAACTCAGACTCTAAACTGGGGCCAGGGTTGTCCGAAAGGGAACTCGAGCCCCGGTATGAAGGCTAGAAGGAACAGGGTGGGTCGTTTAGTCAGTAAGAGTCTGACACTATCTCTCGCTTCGCCCAAGAGCGGGGGTTGTCATTGGATGATTTTTCCCTCCGTAAAAAAAAAAACCTTAACGTCCGCAGTAAGGACGAGGCGCGTGTATAGATTCTACGTATTCGAGAGTGTGGTCCTAAGTGGTCACCATTCTAGGATCGTCTCAATCGACCATCATGTTCTGCTAATATTGTACCCTGCTTATGCCTTGATCAGACGTACCGAGTAAACGGGCGAGACTGCTCTCGGCCGAGTACTCGGTACGTGTCAACACAGCGCCGAGTGCTCGGCCTACCACTTATCTCTACAACTCGCTTACATCACTGTCTCGGCCGAGCAACATTTTACTGTCTCGCCGTTTTAATCGGTACGTGTGATCAAGGCATTACAGCCACTTGAGTTTGGTGATTCTTCAGTCTGTCTAAGTAGAGAAACAAAAAATTACTTCTTTTGTTTTCAAAACTTTTACCTAGACTTTATAAAATAAGCTTCTATTCAGTCAGTCATTGTCAGGCGTTCTGCTAACTTATCCTGCTCTGAAGGAAATTAATACTTGATTAACAAGTCTTCATAGAAAGCTGTTCCTTTCTCGTAAACTTTTTGTTTAGATACGAAGCGAAATGTCACGCTAAATAATCAGTTCATGTTACAGTAAGTTTCCGCAACGAGAAAACTTTATCTAACTATAAAGTTCTGCTTTTGAAAACGGTTATTAATTTTGATAGAAACGTAATGGAAAGTGCATTTATAAAACTGAAGGCAGTATTTTATACACCGCAAGTCTATGATTTAATTTTAAGTATTTTTCACTAACTGGACACTTTTTTTATGTACCTGAGCCTGTGCGGTGTGACTAAACATAATTATTAACTATGAAAATTTGCGTAGGCGTAATATATTACGTGTCTACCATGACTAATTTTATTAGCTACCCAAATTTTAAATGCAATTGTATTCAAAATGAAAGTGTTAAAAGGCACAATTTAATTATATACTGTTAATTATATCTCGCGGTTACAACTTTATGTTTTAACGGTAATTTAATTTATTAATTAATACAATATAGTTATGTATACAAGTTTTAAGAGCTCTTTTCAATTTTATGAGATGATATCTTAATACTTAATAACATCATCGTAATCTAATTTAAAAAAAAAAAACAATAAAATAAAATATCAACTATTTATTTAGTACAGCATTAGTCACCTGGTTTCTGGCCCAAATTATTTTTATTTTTTTTTGATAGGCTTGCTTAAATGTAAACGATAATGAAGTCGACGATGGAGTACGCTTGACTAGAAGTAATCTTTTCACAGTTGACTTAAAGACCCTCCAGTTGTAGCTATCAAGAAACATAGATACCGGTTGGGAAGTCCACTCGTTAGCTGTTATAGTACAAGTATCACCATCATCATTTCAGACAAAAGCGAAAAAGTAAAAACCGAATTTAAAAATCTTATTTCGGTCGCAAAGATATATCGGAGCGCGAACGTGTTGGACCGGCAATGAGAGATCGATGAAGCCTTCCTCTTGAGGGTCTATCTATCGAATCAATTTACAGGTACTTTTCGATCAGTCCTATCAGCACTTGTATTATATAGATATGAGATTGATTAGTCTAGTGGAAGTGGTGCTGCTGAGCTAAACTTATTAGATTCTTCATCTTGGAATTGATTGAGGAAGCCGACTGTATTTAGCTCGAAGAATCGCCAAACTTAATTAGTAATGGGCAGGGCGCATTGCTCGCAGAACATGATCGATGGTTATGAAAGGTTCTATAGTGGTGACAACGTACCGGAAGACGCAGGGGTGGAAGGCCTCGAACAAGGTGGACCGATGACCTGGCAAGGGTCGCGGGAATCCGACGGAAGCGTGATGCACATGACCGGTCGTTGTGGCGACGCTTGGGGGAGAGCTATGTCCAACAGTGGACGTCTTTCGGCTGATATGATGATGATGACTGTATTTAGATTTAGGGCCTGGTTTGCTAAATAAGCTCGTCTAAATTATATCATCATATTGAATTTCAGCATAACTGACAAAACTTTCCATACAACATCCACATTTTTTAGTCGCACTACAGAAATAATAATAAAAAATATTTATTTGAGATTCACACAGGACAAACAACTGAATTAAATAAAAACTGGGCAAGTGTGAGTCGGAATCACGCACTGAGGTTTCCGTACTAGCTATAATTCCCGAATGGAGTCTCAGATATTTTACTGAATTGCAAAAAAGATATTTTTTGTGACGTAGGTAACAACAAATTTACTATTTTTCAGATTTATTTCTATATTTGTGCTATAATACTTTGGCTTTATGCCAAATTTCGGGATTCTAGGTCAACAGGAACTATGAATTTTGATTCCTTTGAGAGTATTGAAATATGTATACGTTTTTTGGAACATAAACGTCCGTATCTTTTTTATTTGTAAACTTAGAAGTTTGATTTTTTCACATCTTCAAGGAATTTCAGACTTGAGTAAATATTAATTTCAACTCAATATCTCCTCGCGTTCCCGAGATAAAGGGTCTTGACAGACAGACAGTCAGACGGACGGACAAAAAGTGATCTTATAAGGGTTCCGTGTTTTCCTTTTGAGGTATGGAACTCTATGAAACAAAAAATACTCCTGTCTCTGCATATGCTGTGATATTTGATACCTACACTGGAACTCGGGATCCTGGAACACTGGGTAAAGAAGGAACATACCTATGTGTGGTTTTAGTCAGTAAAAGTCTGAGACGTCTTCAGAGGGTGTGTCAGATCTAGATCAGAGCTATTCAGATCTAGAGCTAAAACCTCTTCTTAAACTTTTAACCATTGAAACCAGATTAATACAGTTGCATAACATTTCTATGGCCTATACCACAAAATCTGGTCCTGTGGATTCCCGCAACTTTCACCAGGTCATCGGTCCACCTTATAGGAGGCCTTCCAACGCTGCGTCTTCCCGTACGCAGTCACCACTCCAAAACCTTTCGGCCCCATCGGCTATCTGTTCTTCGAGCAATGTGCCCTGTCCATTGCCACTTAAGTTTTGGCGATTCTCCGTTTTTTTAATTATTATTATTGATAGGCTTGCTTTTGACCACCATCTCACCTGATGGTAAGCGATGATGTGGTCGACGATGGAGCACGTTTGCCTAGAAGTAACCTATTCACTCTAGACTTAAAGACCCCTAAGTTGCTATGTCGGCAACATTAGTTCTACTGCGGATATCTTCATTTCTGATTCGATCACGCAAGAAAACCCTCTCCGTTGCTTAGTCCTAGAATCAAAAAAAATTGGTACAAAGCAATGTTACGTAGCACACACGAAAAGGAAAAAGTCGAAAACTGTTTTATACTTACATCATACAATAGTCCTTTCCATAGCCCTTTAGGAGACTTTAAGCATGTAAATGTATCTACATCATAACACGAACTAAGAAACTATCTACATCAAGCATTTGTACTTGAATATCATTTCAATTTTAAAATACATCACTGCATTCAGAATATATACGAGCGTCTATGAAGCCTCACAAGACTTTTTTTGTATTCGATCCCATGTTTGCTACCGTTGACGCCTGCACCTCGAAGAAATAAAAATCCCAACAAAGAAATTACCATAAATTTCCGACGCAATTGTAGTAAAAAGAAACGGGAAGGCATATGCATGCAACTTCAATGCACGCGACACAGTCACTGAATATCTAAAATCAGCAATTTTCAAATCATTTATTCAGTGTTTAATTTATCTGTCTATATAACACTTATTTGTACTAATAAAAGATTTTTTACACCACCTGCTCGAGTAAGTCGATGTCATTTCATATTTCATACAACCATCACTTATAGCAAGTCATTCTATCCCTAGGGAGATAATGTAGTATGAGCGATCCCTAGGGAATAATGAGATTTGAAATTGGAACATCAAAAATGTGAATTAAAATGATCGTGCATCGAACAAGTTTATGCGAAATTCAAACTAGACACTGCTTTATCCCCTAGTCACATAATCTACTATTTTTTCTATTTGTTTTTTTGATGGTATGTTGCCCATAGGATTCTAATCGTCAATCTGATAAGAAAGCTAGTGTATAATAAGTTTATGGAAAAAAACGACTGTCATTTTTCATGATCAAGCAAAATAAATGAAAATATTATATTGGTTTAGTTCAAACACAGTAATATCAATTTGTAGGAAGCTAACGCACTATTGATGTATCTAGGTATCTATCGAAATTTTTTGCCATTTGTTTTTAAAAGAGTAATAGAGTTTTCTGCCGGTTTTTGTCCATAGGAAGCGACCAATTAAAACCGTGCACTAGCTTCTGACGTTTTATAATAGCTACAAAGGGGCTTTTACAAAACGGCATACGTGAAATAAAAAAAAATCACATAGGCCGTTTTACTTTTAAAACGACCTATGTGGGCACTAAGTTCTCAATATTCTTTGCTCTTTAGTAAAGAATATTGAGAACTTAGTATAATGTGTCGATTCAAAATTAATTAGGAATATCAAGAAATGCTGTAGGATCAATGGTTGTATTGTCACTTGATAATTGGTGTTAAAGAGATAGATAGATAAATTCTTTATTGTACACCAAAAATAAAGCAATTACATACGAATACGAAACTGAGAGAGAAAGAGAAAGACTGAAAGAGTGTCTTTATTATTTATTTATTTATATATAAGAGGAGAAGCTGACTGACTGACGAATCAACGCACGGCTCAACTCAACTACTGGGACTAGGAGTGTGAAATTTTGCATATGGTTTTCTTTAACTTTTCGAATACTGTAATTAGATACACAATAGAAAGACAATGAATTAATGACGTAAGCGAGCACTATTAGCTCATACACACGAGCGGCATGTTGCCAATTGCCCACGGAAGAGGTACTGCAGCCATCGACGAGGGGTCAACACTTCGACAGACGCCGTCGACCTATAGTGATACTTGATATACATGACGGCTGCCGCTGATCTTCAGGTTCCCCGTGGCCGCCACGGGGACAAGTCCGCAGCTTCTGTAGAATGCAAATATATATGTAAAAAATTAAAGCAATTTTCACGACGACGCGCTATACGGCCGCGGTGTGCGCGGTTGTTCGTGGCTCCCGCTGCACCAAAGCCGTGGTCGCCGCCGCCGGCTTGGCGGTTTGCGCGGCTCTACGGTTTGAAATCGAAGCTGTCGCGGCGGCGGCGAATCTACCGTCTCGTGAGTTTTGAAATAAAATTGTCATTTCCTCCGCCGCGGCGGCCGCGGGAGAAAACCGCTTCGTGAGTTCAGTGCCTTATTTTTTGGAATATCGAGCCGTCGAGCGTTAACAGCTGGTGTCGACGTGTCGACGACTGCTGTTATCTCTGACCTTGGTAGCATGCCGCTCGTAATTTCGAGCTCTAAAAGATAATTTTACAAAATTCACCCCTTAAGGGGATGAAAAGATGGTTAAAATAAAGCCTTATTTTATGTACGCAGGCGAAGCTAGGGGCAAAGCTATGTATCTACCTAAACGTCACAAGATCAATCTAATACAGTTTAGTACTTCGAATGATTAGATGAAACTTTGACTATAGTTTGTAGTCCGGCAAGTAATACTCCGGGTGTATGGAACCCATAAGTAACGCATTAGACTCTCCATTTATCCCTGAGGAGCTATACTAAAATATTTATATGGCCTACAGATATTGTTCCGAGTCTGTGTGTCTTTATTTATGTAACTTTACATGTTTCTGAACTCAACGAAGATACAGGATTACCTAATTCATGGTGTGGGATAAGGGTATTTAAAAAAAAATATTGGGCAAGTACGAATCGTACTCGCGCACTAAAGGCTCCGTGCAAACTTACCTAAGTAAATAGTTCAATCCTGGAATAGAGTTCGAAGACCTGTTTTCAGATGTATTCCTATAGCTGTGCTGTAAGACTTTGATTTATGTAAAATTTCAGGATTGTCGGTTAAAGGGAAGTGCCCTATGAATTTTGTTTCGCTTGAGAGTGTCAAAATATACTCTTTTTGTGACATAAACGGTTTTTTTTTTAATTAGTCAACGCTTTTAAAATAATTAAATCAAAATACATTTTGATACAAGTGGAAAAAGTTTGTCTTTTTAACCGAGGCGAAATTCAGCCGAGCCATGAAGCCGAGGGTGTTATGGTGCTGCACTCAGCTCCATTACACCCTCGCCTATGTGGCTCGGGTTGGTACGTCGGATTGGCTAACGCAATCGGAGTTCAGCCATCAGATTGGCTGACTCAATTAATTCCTTAATACCTTTGGTACCGTAGCCGTAATGTTTTTCAAAACCTTTTAGTCGTCGACAAGGATTTATCAATCCTTTTACAGTATCTAAAAAAAAATATAGCGTAATACTATTTGGCTTACCTGAATTCTAAGCTTGACTTTGTTGGAAATGTCGAGGTAATATCACAATAATAATGCTTAAGCAGTGACAGTTGCTGGCCATCTCGTGAACCACAATACCCGCTTTGCTTTTAACTGCTGTTGTTAAAGTGGGAACACATTTATTGTGCGTACAGCCAAGGAGTGGAATTCCCTGCCGTTCTGTTTTTCCTGATAGCTACAACCTAGGGATCTTTAAGTCAAGACTGAATAGGTTACTTCTAGGCAAGCGTGCTCCATCGTCGACCACATCATCGCTTACCATCAGGTGAGATGGTGGTCAAACGCGAGCCTATAAAAAAAAAATCGTATATTAAAAATAGGGATTTAAATATTTTTTAATTTAAAACACAGATAATATAATTGTTAATTTGTTGGTAATAACAAATTATTGTGTCAAATCATATTTATTTATGTTATTCTGTTCATGAACACAATTTAAATATTCATTAAATATTAAAACCTTACAACTATCTGCGTCTTTGCTGTGAAAAAACATAATTGCCGTTGAGTGTGACGAAATAGGAAAGCAAAAACCCTTGTTGTGATAAATTAAGAAAAAAAAAACACTAGGCTGATATACGTGTCATGTGAAACCTTATCGATAAGAGCCAATATTTGAGGAAGTGTTTCGAAAAAGACTTTTATGGACACAAATTTTTCAGAATCCTTTAATTAAAAGATTGACTGAAAACTGATAAAATCAAATAGGTCATGGATGTGTCAGAATGTTCAAACTGTTACGGTTTATATACGCAGATGATGCTTTATTTATAAAAAAACCCAAACTTTTTTTCTGACCCCGCTCAATGGAATCTGGTCCTGACTTACTTTAAAAATATTTAAAGGCTGCAGACAAAATGACATAAAAAAAAATTGAAATAATCTTTAGTGCAATTATAATAATAATAATTAGAAGAAGATAATGAATTCAATAGAGCTTAATCGCAAAACGTCTCTTTCGCAAAATATCTACTGGTCCGTAAAATGATTTTTCGTAGAATGCCACTTTCGCAGTATGTTGCTTTGGCAGAATAAATTTGTCTCACAAGATCGGTTTATCACTAAATCTCTTTTGCCAAGTGTAACTCATCGCAAAATGTCGATTTTGAAAAATTTAATTGCTGAGTTAGTGACCCTTGCGATTCGGGCACACTCAACGCAACTGTATTTCTGTACTATTTTTTATTATTATTATTTTATGTTGTTGTAAATTGTATTGCCTGCGCCGAATAAACGCTATTCTATTCTATTCTAAAGGTCATCTAACAAAACATTTTTACACTTTTAAAAATTATTGACGTCATTTCGTCTTATCCCACGGAACAACACCAAGTCATTTTGAGTCCACCACATAGCATTAGCTTCGAGAATAGGTCCATCTGTATGTGGTGAATCTCAGCAGTAATTTGCGGTGACCTCGGGTAACATCCGTGCTGAAACTGGCTTGAAACCCCGCGGATATGGCTGGTAGGAATTGCAAATCCTGGTACCGGAAACTGTGTATCCCACGCAAAGCATATCCTATAGCAATGCAGATATAGGAGTCTTTGATCAAAGACTTATGCTGCTGTCAATCAACCGCAGGTTGCCTCAAAGGAGCACTTTAATCCGTCAGACTAGATTGCTATGCACGGAGCGGTTAAGCAGGAAGCTAGCGCAAGTATTTTTCAATTACTTATTAAGTGAAAATATGGAATGAGATGATAAATAAATGATGTTTATTTTGCAAATAGGTTATAAATTACACTTTCACAAGCCAATTTTTTCGTTAATTTTAAACTAGGTAAGACTGGTGTTTCCTAGTTGTTGTCAGCTGGGCAATCCCATGAGAAGAAACAGCGAAACCAATTTAAAAGTCTGTTTCTGTGATCAATTAGTTTTGTGGCAATTTAAGTTCCAAGATTAAATTCTATAAATGTATTATTAGTAATAATGTCATTAAACAATATTAATAACAAAGAAACTTAGGTATCCATCGTGTAACAGGGCGAATAGAAAGAAAACTTTGATTCGAATTCACACTTTAAAACCGCTACAAAGCAACATCCTTTTAAACAAAATATCTATTTACTGAGAAATGAGATGAATAGAAACAAAATTTTAATTCGAATTTTCACCTTAAAACTGTTACTACAGTACAACATGACATTTAAAAAATTGAATTCTTTAAACATTGCAACAACTTTTATTACCTTTCACGAGAACACCTTCTTAAAATTTTTTTTTCTAATTTTAGCAAGCAAGGAATGTTAGACTTTTACCACAAAATATATAGGTACAGAAGTCAATCTACATACAAAGCGCGCTCGAACAACGCACACATAGACACCGCTTATAGACACGATGTCTCGGTCGCGTCTTTGATCATTCGTCGAACAATTCCGGCTCAAACGCTCATTAGTGTGCGTCCACCGAGCGTAGGTATAAAAAGTGCCTCTTTGCGTTCCAGGTCCTCGATAACTCTGTTGAACAAACCTCGAGCCCTAAAATTCGCATTAAAGATTAATTTATATTTAAAATGTGCACATAGTAAATATTTTCAAACTCATTAGGATAGTGCCCTTTTCAAAGTAACGGATATCGGCGTTTTCTATGTAGTCCCCGTTCGAACGCTACTAGAATATGTATTGTGTTAAATTATTTATAACTCCGGATTTCCTGACTTACCCATGTGAGAGTAAATTCGCTTGTTCTAGAAAATATAACAATATAGGACACCTTTATAAGTATTATAAATAAACAGTATGGTATATTTAGGTAGTTGAGAGGAAACCAGTTCAAATATAACTGACCTTTACTCAAGACATTATATTTGTTATTCGTATATAAATACTTACGATAAACGAACAAACGATCCATCACTTAATAAATAGTTTCAAGTGAAATAAAAAGTTTTTATACATATATTAAATACATTGCAATGCACACAAAAGTACAGATCCGGATTTATTGCCTCTCTCCTACATTTTTAGACATACGTGTCGGATTCATATTGGTATATGTATTTTAAAAGCGCCGTTCATATTAGGGCGACCGGACAAAACTAACAGAACCGACACCGGACGTTCAGCCATTTCTGTCGGGTTGGACATAATATTGGCGTGCTGACAAGTATAGCGCCGCTCACATTTGTTGGAGCGTAGCGGCGGAGCTACCCGCCTGCCAGATAAAATATGGATAGGTTTTCTTCAGGAGAAATACAATCTCTGAATCGTATTTTGTGCTTTTACGTCTTTTTTTTATTGTTGATAGGTTCGCGCTTGAGCGCCCATCTCACCTGATGGAAAGCGACAATGAACGCACTTACCTAGAAGAAACCTATTCAATCTCGACTTAAAGATTCCGGGGTTGTAGCTATCAGGAAACAAAGACTCCGGCAAGGAATTCCACTCCCTAGCTGCACGCACAATGAATGTGTTCCCCAAACGTTTTGTGCGTGTAGGTGGGATATCCACCATACCGGTGGCGCATAGCCGTACGTCTGGTAGTCTTCTTTAACTTTCACGTTTAAGAGCGGGCAGCTCGAGGTAGATCTCCATAGAACCGCTCTTACGTGATTACGATGTTATTACCCAACCTTCACCAGATATTTTGGATACACAGCTATATTGTGGATATTTTCTAGGCTTCTATGGAAATCAAAACATAAATAAATTTTGTATAAAACTAATCTAGATAAGACCTATGAAAATCTGCTATTTTATATGAACTTTGGCCCTCCATAATGTACTCATATATATTCAATTTATAATAAGTACATCAATAGTAGCCATGCACTCTATCTGAAAAAATTTTTAAGGGTTAAAAAAAAATGCGTATTTCCTGGAATAAGTTTTGTGACATATTCGAGTAAATCACGCAACGACAGAGTTTTCAGGCGTTACCTCTCTTGTTTTACATTGCCTTCATCAAACATCATGTTGGATTGCGTTAGATGAAACCACAAGCTTTTAACCCCTGAGACCCCAAGCATTTAAATAGGTATAAATACGGATAAATAGAAAAGGATGCTTATTTTCGAAATTTACCGACTACTTTATGAAGAAATTCTTATTTACATTCTTAGATACATAACCAATAAATAAACGCGGACGTGGACTTTCAATAATATTAGCGTTCAACCAACTGGGGCGAAATCACGCGCGAACGCCGGCGTTCGCTTGGGGTTTGGGGGACTGTTCTCGACATTGATGATAGGCGAGTAAAAAAGGACCCTCTTAAGTCATCAAAGTAACGAGTAGACATTTTATAGTAAATATAAAACATTTGCTCATCACTTCTTAATTCACTTATAAGTTTAAAATGTTCCAATTTTAATTTCGCTCGGCAATGATTGGATGCACCCAAAATTTTCCTGCCTTTTATTTAAGTACCACACCATTATCAAAACGTCGTTATTGTCCATCGTATACAAAAACAAACTCACCACTGCTTTGTGACGACCCGGATTGTAAAACGGCTGTAACGACGGTGGTGTTCACATTAGGTCGGATCGGCAGCCTCTAGCAGCCTTTAATGTGAATATGTATCTGTCTGTACTCGTTAGTCGGTCTACGGTGAAACTGTTGGTCCAACTTAATGTGAACTTGCTAAGACATTTTCTGACAGTCAAGTCTAGTCAGTAGTCTTCTGCGTATTAAACATTTTTCAAACACCAAAGACCAGTTTTATTTAAATTTCAAACGAAAGCAGCATTTTTTTTTTATAAAACACACCACATAACAATAGTAAGATGCACCAAGCTTGTTTAAACTTGCTCCATATATGTTTGTAAAAACATACCTTTTTCCTTTGGTCACGTCTTTAGGCAGGCAGCTGGGCTAGATTCGCTGATTCTTTTTTGTTGTTTAGTATTATCAGGAGAAGATAAAAGAAGAAAAAATATGCAAATTGCGCAGAAAATAGAAAATTTCATAAACTACAACGATAATTAATTTAATGTTTAAGCGTTTGACAGTTCGAGTGTTTGACAGTGCATAGATAGAACGACTTTTTTCAAATCAACTACTACTACTAGTGTATAAAAAAATCATAATATGTAAAAATACTTTTCCTTTCAAGTGGATATATTACATCTACATGTACTGAAGTTTTCATTCACTTTAAGTATGCTACAAAATAAAAACTTGCCAAAAAACTTTCAACAGAAGACCAGACAATATTATTTTTCCTGAGGTGTTTTACTAAGTTGCAACACGAATGTTTCCTTGGCATTTTATAAATGTTACGTAGTATTTATTTTCATGAATTCTTAGTACTCGCTGATGAGCCAAAAGGTGGCAATGGCTTAAGTGACGGCACGCTAGCTGATAGGTAGAGTCAAAAAAAGAAAGGTTGAGCAACGTAAATTTCTTTGCACATATTTAAAACACGACGCATGAACACGTTTCGTAAACACAACGACACTAGATATAGGTTTTTTTGCGGTGGAAATGACTTTCATGCTCTGGATGAAGCAGATCATCATTTGTTCGCTAAGGTAAAGGCCTGGTCCAAGCAAGAGCCAGGGTCTAAAGTTTGTGTAGAGAACCTTACTCTCACGTGAGCTTAGCCACTGGCAGAAATTAGTGAGGTACATACAAGTATAAACAAAACAGTATATAATTTCTCCTCGTCAGAAACAGAAACCTATTCTCTGCAAAAGCTGTATACGGAATGTAATTATGAAGCTGCTTCATCTTGGTAATAACAATTTAGTTCTACCACACGAAACTAGACACAAAGGCTACATGAAAATGAAAACCTTTATTTCTAATATAAGTTAATGAAACCTCAACATTCTTAAATATATGATTCCATAATAAACTAAAAAAAAAAAGTTTTTAATGGCGTGAGTGATAAAATTCGTTGTAGTTAAAACAATAAAAGTAATAAAGAGGTAAAGTTTGTTTTTTGTTTTTATGTTTTTCTTGTTTGTAGCTAAAATTTTTTCACCGATAGAGAGCTGCTTGATTCCTGATTAACATAGGCTATATTTTTTGTACGCGGACGAAATCCCGGGCAAAAGCTAGTCATTAATATGTAGTAAATAAATAACACTAAGCCTCTGAAAGTATTTATGTGCAATAAAGTAGTTTATTCTACTTATAGATATTTCTATCAAGCTGGTTGCTCGTACAAAGTGAAGTTTAGTTTTGCAGAACTTTAAATAAGATTAAAACCAGGAATGAACGAAGCGTACTTGATTTTAATAGGATACAAGTCCACACTGAAAACACGGTAGCTGTCGGTTCCCCAACATTGCAGAACTACTATACGCTTCGTCGAAATAAGCCGCATTACATTACCCTCCAGCAATAATTCTTGCAATGCCCTTTATTATTATAGGTAGTACAGAGCTCTAGGTAAGATTTTGTTGTATTTCTACACTAGTATTATAAAGAGGAAAATTTGTATTTTTGTGTGTATGTTTGTAATGAATAAGTTCAAAAACTACATACACACTACATTGGAAAGCTATGTAGCTTTCCAATGTACAAAAAAAAAAAACAAAAATAAAATAAAGCCTATGTTACTCCAAGTGAATGTTCACTTGGAGTAACATAGGCTATATTTATTTCCCGTGCAAAGGCGGGACGTGCCGCTAGTGTTATTAATATTCATTTCCAATCATGTTCCAAAAATCCACTTATTTTATAAGTTGTAATAGTTTACAATAAAGAATTAAAGAAAAAATAATAAAAGAAAAAAAATAGAAAAGAAAAGTAGAGAGGATAGGTGTGTTAAGAAGTAAAAAGAAATAGTACAACTGAGGCGAAATTCACCCAAACTGTACAGGCGAAGGTGTTACGAAGCCAAGTGCTGCAGTGACAAATTTTCACGTGTATCAAATGAGGTTTTTCAATACACTTGCGAAGAAATACTTTCTCTGAAAATTACGAAGCATTTTGTTCATTTTATACTAAAGAAAATTTCCCAAAGTTGCCAAACATTTCCAGGATGCCTGGAAGAGATCGCGGCTACGAGCTGTAATTGTAACCGTTGCAGACACAGTAACATAGTTCACGTGTAGACGTTTCCTCGTTGTGGTTACAAAGCTCACTGCGAGCTCCTTTGTGTACGCGGAAGAATCCAACAAGTTTCGGTTCGGTGCGACTGGCTCGCGTCGAAACACAAGGGGCTCACGAACTACGTACTCACTTATAAAATTTGGTTACTGTATCTGCAACGGTTACAGTTACGGCTCGTTGGTGAGTACCAGGTTTTATATACCTACTTTTTTCCCGCGCTTAACCATTGCAGGTTGAAGGAGAAATAAAGGTATCCAACCGTTCTTTATCCTAATATTAAAAACAGAAATTCAAATATTTTTGAGGAAATGTATTGGAAAATTTATTTTTCAAATATGACAGTCGTTTTAAATAGAATAAAATCAAAAAACGGGTAGTTACTTAGTATGTTCATTACAAGTCCTAAATGGGCTTCATCCTCTTTTCATTTAACTGTTTCTCATGGATATAATATTAAGCTTTTCCCGTGGGGAAAACTAAAAGGATTTGATCTTACTTCCGGGATAAAAATTAGATTAAAGCACCCAGCTATAGAATGCCCTTGTGAGGGCGATCGGCGGCGGTGATCTCTCGCACCGGGCCTTGGTACAGGCCATGGTCCGGAGCGAGGAGCGGCAGGCGGTAACCTCATTCTGCGAAGCAGTAATGCTAGCAAAGGAGGAGGCTGGCCGAACCAGGCAACGGCGGCGCTCACAGCGCCCCAGCCGCCGCCGGGATTCCGATCCCGATTTCCGGTCACCGAAGGCGCGGGCTTGCGGACGGTGAGCAATGGGTAGCTTGCTGTCCGACGATCCGGTAACTGTCCGGACCGAGCCCAAGTCGTCGACTGTGCAATATTCCCGCGCGCCCTAAGGAGCTGTCAGCAACAGCAGGGGCCCAGAGACAAAATCAAAATTTTTATTATATTGATAAAACAAATGAACGCAAAAGGGATATAGGGAATTATTTCCCACCTAGTTTAGACCTGCAAAACTAACATAATTATATGTTTTTTATAAACTACTTAGGCATTATATCAGAAATATAGTCCACTTACAGAAATAAGGACAATTACGTACTTACAAGAATGTTTTTGCTCGTCAGATGAAAAACATTTTACAACAACTATAAAGCTAAATTGCCGGCAAAAACGGACATCGAAAGTTTGAATCGATTTTGACGTTTAGGTATATGACATTAGTAATCAAGTGTTATTGGTTATTATTATTATTATTATATATTTTATGAGACAAAATAATTTCAAGATTTATGCATTAGAGACTGTCTAAAAAGTCAAACGACTTGGGTAAATATTAGGATTTAATTAAATTTGATGTAGTCAACACTGGTTCAATAATCAAGGTTGATTATGAGATATTGATCGTTGTTTACTAACAGAAGAACCTTGTACAAAGTATCGAATAAAAGTATTTTTAAATGAATAAATATTATACAAAATTCCCAGGTCGGTTAACTTTTTAGACGGACTTTAAATATAAAATATCTATCTAATAAATTAAATATAAAATATAGAGATCATTGTCGGGTGCGAAAATAATTTCCCTATAAATGGTGCAAGGGACAGCCCTCCACAAACCTTAAGGGCTTGCTCAGTAGACGAAACCGAACAATCCACCATAAAAAATTTTTTCAGGAAACGAAAAAAAAATTCAGCCTCTCCATACAAACTGTCCAATCAAGTTAATAATTTTGTATAGCGAGGCTGAATTTTTTTTTCGTTTCCTGAAAAAAATTTTATGGTAGGTTGTTCAGTTTCGTCTACTGGGCAAGCCCTTAAAGTTTGTGGAGAGCTGTCCCTTACACCTTGTATATGGGATATTATGTTACTAACACGGTCATGTTATGGTACGATATATTTATTAAATTCCTTTATATTATACGGTGGCGAATTAGGTAGTGAACTAAAATGTTATTGAAAAATTCTCTGTAAGAGGTATTTAATATCCTTGGTAGTAGGAGAAACTTTTAATAAAAACTAATGACCAAAATGTACTTCACATATTAGTTTTTATTAAAAGTTCTACGGCGTCTTCTTTCCAAATAAGAATTATTTAAATCAGGCGTGATATAATAGTTACAATGTAATATCAATCTGAGTTAGCAATTAAATACATGGTGAATTTTGATATTGGACTTCATATCAGGTCGTAATCCAAAATCATGGGTAGGTACACAAAGTGTAATAATTCAAAGGACCCTAATGAATCTGCATTATTTAAAATACCTAGTGATATTTAAAACTGGTACTTTTCATACTTAAAAAAACTTACTACGCATACTTCATACTTAATTTAATGGCATAAACACAAATAAGGAAGAGAAGTGTAAAGTAGTCTTAAAAAATGCATTATAAAGACATCGCCCATTGTTACACCTTATTTTTTTTAATTTCGTACTGTATTTTTTATTGTGTTACGAGTATATTAAGAGTATATCTATTTATCTATGATAAAAAAAACTATTTACGTACTTTTTTTATACAATGTAATAATATTTGCTGTTTATCATAACTTGTCTTCGGAGAAACTTTGTTCGTCGAACGTTTTATTAAAAATCTAGCCGTTTATTTTATAGTAATAGATTTTATGTATTGGATTAGTACGGCCCGTTAACGTTTGCTGTAAAAGTGTCCTATCGCGTAGCCGCAGCCTCGGTAAGTGCAGGCTTAGAATGTGGGTTTAACTCAGTAAACAGGTCAACACTGTAATTTATATAAACACCTCTTTAGATGCGGTGCGCGGATTATACTCAGATTGGCTTTGGAGAACAAAAAATCTAACTGTTACCTATAAAAGACGAAACTATACCTGACATATCAACGTACTGTCGAAACTACAGGGACTATAGGAGCGTGAAATTTTGCACAGATTCCTTTTATGGCACTGGCGAACACTAAGGGAGGATTTTCCAAAATGTACTTCCTAAATGCATGAAGAACCCCCAGTTCAAGATTTGTGTGGAAATGTACTTTCAGGCGGTGGAAGTCTGAAATATATTTATACTTACTTTGACTTCGGCCTTCCCTCTAGGAGAGGGAATGGGCCCTAAACCGTTACCACATGGTCCCAGTGATTGGTGAATGTTACATGTCTTCAAATGTCTAGTATAGACACGTTCGGCGATACGTTCTACGTATATTTAAACGAAATAGTTCTTTCATTCAGTATTTTAAGAACTATCGATGAGTTAAAGGTTAAAATGGAACTCTTACGGCACGAGTCCAATACTAGTCCATTTTTAAAACAAATTGTGCTACATTAGCAGAATGGCTTTAAACTGACCCTAGTTTCGCAAAAAGAAACTGGCTGCCATCCGGTCGTCGGTTTCTTTTTCTTTTAATTTACAGTAAAGCAAACTCCAGTTAACTTTTTCTACTAAACTATTTTTAAGTGGTCTCAACGGATTGTAAAGTTAATTTGATTTTCCAATTCTGTAGTGATGGTTTTTTATTTATTTATTTTTTATTTGATATAAACTAGTGCTTGACTGCGATCCCACCTGATGGTAAGCAGTGATGCAATCGTTGATGACGAGAAACAATAGTTTTTTAAGAGGCTATTCACTAGAAGATTGGTTCTTGTAACATTCATGACTGGCGTACCGATGTCTCCAGTGTGAGCTCTGTATCTTAAATAGATAAAACATTGATATACTGCAATGTAGAAAATATAACAAACTATAAATAAACACTCAATCACGCTAATCCATATAAAAGTGAAAGTTTGTGTGTATACGTTTATTATTTCTTCACGCTCGAACGGATTTCGATGAAAATGAGTATGTCTACTCGTGTGGGTATACAGGAAAAGTACTGGAATAGAACAAAAAATTTAACTTTTTATCCCAGGATTATGCCCGTTTAGGATGATTTTCTACTATCACGTGGATGAAGCCGCTGGTAGAAGCTATTTAAGTTACGTCACAAACATCAATGTTATGAGTATAAAATAAAATTATAAAAACAAAACGATACTATGACACATAGAATAACATAAAAAAATATTGAGATAGAAAATAAAAATCATATACTTTTTAAGTTCAACTCAAGATGGGAACTGAGATATTCTTCTGATTTTTTTTTTTAACTCATGTCGATTTCTAACAATAATTCAACTAGATTTAATAGTTTCCTCTTTTTATTATCCATTTGCTTTCATTGGTCAACATTGAGCTCATAGATACAACAACAGGCACAGAGCGGGCAATACGGCGTCCTCATCTTCCGTATGTCACAGGTTTTCACCGTGCATTGTCTACCATTGAGTGGAAGTTATAAGATCTCACCCCAAAAATATAGTAATTTGCTCTGCATAGCTACTCCACGTGTCCACTATCCATAGTACGAATCTAGAGCGCGCATTCAACCTTATTAAAATATTTGGTTTGTTGAACCAGTTTCCAGCGGTGCTAAGCCATGCAAACCATGCATAAGATTGGTAATTAGGGATTAGGGTGGGTCAAATATTTTTTTCCTCAAATCGTTTCGTAATAGTGAAATTCTGTTGTCTTACTAATTCATAACAAATCTGTAAAATATTATTAATTTATTTTAAATGTAATAGCCCGCGTATCGAACTGCAAGTTTTATATGAATTAATACAATAGTGACTATAGACTTCTCTCTCTTCTACAATAAACTACGGAAATAATATTATTTGTAAGCAAAATCTATATTATTGTACCGGAAATGAGAATTAGTGACATTGTTATATAATGATTGATATTGTTTAACAAAGCATTGTACCATATTTTTTTCTTTTGCTTTTCTTGTAAAAATATTCTAATGTTAGTAATGTATTATTTTTGTAACAAAATTTATCTAGACTTATGTTTAAATATACGTATTTCTTTCTAAAATTTACAAAACTTCAAGTCATATGACTTGATATGCGCGGGCTAAAGATGTGACTTATTTGAACTTTTAATTACCAAATATTTTTGGTTTAGACATAAGACAACATAATATTACTAATTGATGATTAAATAAAAATAAAAAATCTAGATGATGATGACCAATAGGTCATCATCATTTCAGCCGATAGACGTCCACTGGTGGACATAGACCTCCGCCAAGTGTCGCCACAATGAACAATCCTGTGCGTCCCGCATCCATCGGATTCCCGCAATCTTCACCAGGTACATCTTCCACCCACCTAGTAGGTCCACCTTGTAAGAGGCCTTCCAACGCTTCCTTTTTCGGTACGCTGTCGCCACTCCAGAACCTTTCGGCCCCAACGGCCATCTGTTCTGCGAGCAATGTGCCCTGCCCATTGCCACTTTAGTTTGGCGATTCTTCGCGCTATGTCGGCAACCTTGGTTCTCCTGCGGATATCTTCATTTCTGACTCGATCACGCAAGGAAACTCCGAGCATAGCCCTTTCCCCTTCCTTTGCCCTTTGGGTGACTTTAAGCCTTCTGATGAGGCCCATTGTGAACGACCCTGTTGGAAATCAATAGCAACGTAGCATAGCACATATTATCTGGTGGTTAAAGTACTCTTAACCAAGCGATTTCGTGCTGTTTGCTACCTACCTTTCATAATATTCAGTACCTACGAAAACACTATTTGCAGCTGGATGAATTTAAATAGTGGAATATAGGTAGCCTTTGTAAGGATTAACTTGGCATGTTATTATTCTGTTTAACGACTTCTTTAAAAAAAATCTTGTATGAGCGTTATTGTGTAACAGTGTTTCTTTTTGACAGCTGAGTGACTTATAACTCAATTAAGTCATTTTGCCCGATTTGGTTACATACAGCTCATATTAAATCACTGACTAATAAAAAAAAACATTCTGCTTATCGTTTTTTGTTCATAATGATTTTAAGATGAGTGTACACAGTTCGGCTATATGCTGTCGCCGAATCCGGAAGACCGATCACTAGAAATGAATTCGGTCGCCGTATCCGGTAAACGACTTAACGTAAACAGTCCAATTGGTTAAAACGAATACTATTTTTTTATTTATTTATTTATTTCAAGTACCAAAGACTCATTTCAGTTACAAAATCATACATATACAGGTATTATAAAATTACATAAAATTGAAAGGTCAATAACAAAATAATAATAATAAGAATAATAAATAAAGAGAATAATAATAAATCGTTTATTTATAACATAGGGCTCGCTTACAATAAAGTTGATTAAATACTATAAAGAACACAGTTGCTTATTTGCCTGAACTAGGGTGAACCTGTGCTTCAGGCTAGACAGTGCTTAAATACAAAGAAAATAAATTAACACTAAATATGACTAATATAAGAACTAACTAAATCTACAGATATTGAGAGATACGGCGTGTTTTATTTACAAACAGTAAGTAGGTCTTCAGTCTCAGTATAAGATATGTCTATATACGTATAAGTCTCAGTATATAATTGTAGATACTTAATTTTCTATTTAATTTATTGTATACAAATGGACCTAAAAAGTAAAAAATCTTTTTAAAAATACATATTTTGAGGATGCATTAGAATCGCAAACAATATCATTCCGTCTCTTATTAGTAATTTCGGTGTTGTAGGAAAGCATGGTGTGCTGTTTTAATACTAAGTGCATAATGAAAAGCTGGCGAACTGTAAGCACGTTGCAAGATTTGTATAGCTGATCTGTAGGATAGAGAAAGGGAAGGGAATTGGCTACTTTTAAAATTGCTCTCTGAGCTCTTTCAAGAGGCAGTAGGTAAGTTTTAAGTGCTCCACCCCAGGAAGTGATACAGTATTGGATTACAGATTGACCTAGGGCTAAATAAATTTGCGTCACCAATTTTGAATCTGCGATCGCTCGCAATTTCTTAAAAACATAGATTAATTTGCGCACTCTTTTTACTAGATTTTCAATGTGTGGTCTGAAAGAGAGAGTTTCGTCTATTATAACCCCGAGATATTTAATGTCACGTGTTTGAAAGATACAGGGACAATCACATATGCTGGATGATCGGAATCCACAATTATGGGCATATAGCTGAGAGTTAGCAAATTTAGATTGAGGCTTGCGCATGCAAAAGTGAATATATTTTGTCTTGTCAGCATTCAATGTTAGTAAATTGCTTTGAAGCCAATTAGTCACAGTGTTGAAACCCAATTGAGCGTATTCGTACAATTCGCTACTAGTTTTAGCGGAAAATATTAGGGCCGTGTCGTCGGCGTATGAAACAATTTTGCCTTGTTTAATATTTAGATTACATAAATCGTTTATATAGATCAAAAATAGGGTAGGGGCCAGGATACTTCCCTGGGGAACACCATATCCAGAACTTATTTGCTCATCACTCGTAATATTGTCTATTTTGATACATTGATGTCGATCATCTAACAGTCAGCAAAAAGTTTTAGCGGTGTTCCTCTTATTCCTATAGCCTCTAATTTATTTATTAGCAAAGGAACCGACACAGTGTCAAAAGCCTTCGCTAGATCAAGGAACACCCCCAGGGTCTGTTGACCTTTGCCGAGTTCTTCAGAGACGTAATCAGTCAGGCTGTGCACTGCATCAGCTGTAGATAATTTGGCTCTAAAACCAAATTGCGCCGAGGATAATAGTTTGTTTTTTTCCAAATAGTTCACTAGTCTACTGTTTAATATTTTTTCTAGTATTTTTGAAATTGAAGAAAGTATCGATATTAAATTAATTTAAATTAATTTAAATTGTATTAGATTATTATTATTATTATTTAGATTGCATTATCATTATTTTGCATTGATAACGAATACGTTCGCCATATTCGGAGACCGCTTAGTGTAAACACGACATTATCGTTCATTCAGGAGTTCGATTTTGTAATCCTTGGCAAGTAAATAGAATATGAAGTGATAAAATACTAGCGTTCTCGACAGTCTTCGTCCTGCTTTCTCAATGGCGTTTCGATAGAAAAAAAAATTGCGGCACCGATCACAGTGCCAAGTTCAATTGTATTAACACGTGCCTAGTAATTTTATGTAATGAATCTATAATCTATTTCATATCTGTGTCATAAAAATCACAAAGTTATAAGCTTGTTATGTCATCAAAAATATATAGTCACCGGGCCATCCAGGCGTCTGAGAGGTTGTTTTGCATTTGCACCCAGCTATTTCCTGGTTCCTAATGCCCGTTACGACCTGCCTGAGTTGTACTTAGTGTCGGTGGTGTCCAACTTGTAACTTTTTTAAATACTTTTGGAAAAAAATATAACTAGGTGTAAAAACTATTGGAATCCATTCACTTACTAATTCTGAACAAACATTCAGGTGTCGCATAAACCAAAAATTATGTTGTATACTCGTACGTGTGAGTAACCAGCAATACACGAACAAAAATCAAACGATAAAGATTTTGAAAATCCCAATACCTACCTAACTATAGAATTGAAAAACGGACTAAGCAATTTGGAGGTTAGACATTCGTAATAAAGAAAGAAGAAAATTTCATGAAAGAAGAAATATTTATTTTTCGAATGTCACCAGGTACCTACACACCTCAGAAGAAAAATAAAAAGTCAAAAACAATAAATTGTTATTGTTTGGAATAAAATACGATACAAAAATAAATCGCCGCTATACTTCGAAAAACAATTAAGTCGAAAAAACTCATAAAATGTCTTTTTAACGCCAAAGTATTCTGTTTATGCAGTTGGTGTATCTACAAAACTGTACCGAAATTGTTGATGTCGACCCACTATAACTATTTTTTTTAAAGAGGATTTATGCTTTATTTGCTTATAAACATCAAAACTAATAAATATTAATAACTTAATAGGTATATATACAACTTAAAAATAATAACATTTATTTTCGAACGGGTGGAAAAAAAGAATTGGGCATCAAAAAATTCATCCACATTGATATCAATGGATGAAGTGCCCAGTACGCTAGCAGCATTGCCACATGGGATAACGATGTTGATTCGTAGTCCGTAGAAAAGCCCAGCTCTCTGGTCACGCGAAGAATCCATCAGTTGTTTGTTGATATCACGAACAACTCGTCGAGTGCTCGGACCCCATGACCCTAGTATTTCAACCCCAAACGGCTCAAACATAATTATAACTTCTGATAAGGTTATTATATTTACGTCGTTTGACGTTTTCTGCACTTGTAGCAACTAAACAGCCTACCGTACTCAGAAGACGGGATAGCGCAAGGGAGTCGACACATGTTGCTGGAATGCACCACCACCACTATAAATTGAATTAACAATGAGAGAAATTTTAAAGTCATATTTGAGGTTTAAAGACTTATTTATTTATACTCGTATTAATCATTAAAAGTTTCTCGAAGTACAACAATAATAGTGTTGTTTACTAGGTACCAAGTGACGTGCTGTAATGAAAAATGTAATATTATGTATACAATGCACACATAGGACAAAAATTTATAAAAAAACAAGGGTATATACCACGGGCAATCTTATCGCATGGGGTAATCTCATACAGACAACCTCTAGATGGAATGAGCTAAAGGAAATAGATTTATGGCACAAACATCAAAAATGTACAATGTACAAACATAATAATAATAATACTTGACGGCAGACAAACCACGCTTTATTAGGAATCGCATTTCAAGGTTATAGATCTGATTAACTTTACTGATGAGGCTCGAAAGCCTTTATACATTATTTTCTATTGAAATATTTAAAAAAATATAATTTACTAGCACTTGCCTACGGTTTCGTCCGTGTACATAAAATATAGCCTATGTAACTCAGGAATAAAGCAGTTTTCTATCGGTGAAAAAATTTTAGCAATCGGACCAGTACGTACTTTCAGAGATTACCTCAAACAAAAAAGCACAAAAACAAACTTTACATCTTAATCACATTAGTGTAGATATGTTAATCTAATGAATAAACGGAATATTAATAGGACTTAAGAACGCAAAATATACAAGCTATAATACCAAATAATACTCCAATAAATATAATACAATTATTACAAAAAAGAAGATAAAAAAAACTGGAAAGTTACAGCTAGTAGAAAATACGTGGGCGGTAAAACAGAATAATATTTCATATACCTATTATGTATTTCATAATATTTATCAAAAATGAAACCGATAGGGAATAGCGTCAGAACGGGCCACAAGGAAAAAGTTTCAAACATATCTGTCATTCAATTACAGTAACATGTGTCAATATTCGACATGATATTTATCGATAGTTTGGTAGCTATACAGATGATTTCCTGGGGAATTCATGTAAAAACAAGTGCCGCCGACAAGTTGAATTGACTACGTCATCAAATTGGTATCTCTATCAATAAAGAGAAAGAGTAGTCACTAAAGACTCTATCAACTCTTTTATTCTTTTGCAAAATTGTTTGTAATGCTAGCATTACAAACATATTCGACGGCTCTTTTGAAATGCAGGAGCCTGGACCATTTTTCTTCGTCAATACACTCTTTATAGGTCATTCCTGATCATCATATAACAACTTCTATATTATAATAGCTTGGATGCGCCTTGTGCTTCTGATCTATGATCTTAGTGCGATTGCGCTAGGGACCAAAAATATCGCACAAAACGTTTTGGGAACACATTCATTGTGCATACAGCTAGAGAGTAGAATTTCTTGCCGGAGTCTGTCTTTCCTGATGGCTACAACCCTGGAATCTTTAAGTCAAGAGTGAATAGGTTTCTTCTAGGTAAGCGCGTTCCATCGTCGACCGCATCGTTGCTTTCCATTAGGTGAGATAGCGGTCAAGCGCGAACCTATCAACAATAAAAAAAAATATCAGACATTCTCAATTTCATTGGCAAGGGACAGTTCCAGAGCAGACACAATTTGGTCGTTCCATGACACGAATTGGAACCATTGACATTGCTATAACATACTCGTACTACCGCTGCTAATATTCCATAAATAAACACACAATGACTCCGGCTCTAAGGTGGAGAAAGAGGGCGTGGAAAACTTTTACTGGCTAAGTTTCTTCAGTTGGTTTTTCAGTACCACGTCAGTGGTCCTTTCAGAATTTTTGTATGACCCTAGTGGGTATCTCAATTGCAGAGCCTACAGTTTTGCTGACATCTCTTTCATGCACGCACCATCGACAACTGGGGCTCTGTTCTTACTAGACGGCCGAACGGCGAGTTACCGATTGCTCGTCTTCCACAAGCCCACGTCTACGGAGGCCTAAAGTTGCCTTGTAACTCCCGACGCTCACGCGTCTCCTGACATGGCGGTTCTTGCAACTAAAAGACGTTTGCGTTTCAAAGCCTCTGGACTATATTGGACCACTGCACTATAAGACATGATTTTCCACCTTAAAAAGATCCATAATCAAAAAGTAGGAGGGGCGAGTATCTGTCTACTTACGAAAACAAGACACATAACATAGTTGTAACCAAATCTAAATACACTCGAGAGCAAAAAAATCGCACATCATAACTCTTTTTGTTCAGGCAGTTTTTGTCATGTATGTGTATAGATATTGAAAACACTTCATACACTAATTGAAAGCCTATTTAATTATCTTTCTAATGATATGAAATACAGTGTCAAAAAATATCCTTGAAAGGGATTAGAGCACCAAATCCAACAAATGGGAAAAATTACCAAATTTCACTTAAGAAAGAATGAGAGTCAAACTTAAAGTTGTTGGTCATCCTGTTTGTCAATAAAGTGTATTCTCTGCCTTAGCCTTATTTACAGCTGTTACTCGATTTTTATCAGCCGTATTAATTTTACCATGAAATCTTAGGGTATAACGTCACTCCTCGTCAATGACAAATTGAAGCTCTTGGAGGCGTGGAGAGCCAGGTTTTTTGCACTAAGTCTTCTTTCAAGGTCATTCCAGATATGCTCAATTGGATTAAGATCAGAACTACGAGCTAGACTCTCTATCGCAATGATTGCAACGTCTTACATGTAGTCGCAAACTGTTCTAGCGACATGCGTTCTGGTGTTTTTCTGTATTAAGGAAAAAAAATCTACCATAAGCCACACAAGTGGCTTCACATGTTCTTCGAGCACTTTTTTGATGTATATCATAAAGCTGTCAACCCTCTCGATATCAGGCCAGTAATGGCCCAGTGATGAATACAATGTCAGTTTTAGTGTCCAACATTATGCTACCCCAAAACGCCTCCAAAACCCACTTGTTCGTTATGCAGCGTTGTTAAAATTGCCCTGATGACCTTCTGTAGACCCTATAGCATCAATCATGGTCATCTAAGTCATTCTGCACTTGTCAGAAAACACAACAGCGTGCCATTAGGCATACATCCAATTTAAGTGTTTCGTGGCAAATTATAGCCAGACTTGTCGGTGAGCTGTGGTCAATTTGGAACCATTTGCTGAGTGATGTGTAGTCAGGCCTGGTTCACCTAGTCTTTTTCCAAACGCCCACTGATTTATACTGACATTGCAAACTTCTTGAAGCTTTTGTGTCAGTTCAAGCGTGTTCAGTAGCCGATTTCTCAAAGTACTTGTTACAGGTAAGCGATAATCACGCCCTGATCCTATGCACCACTGACCATGTCCTGGTCGCCGAATATACCCACGGGTCTCTTGAAACCTCTGGTATACCAGACGAACAGGAAAGCAGCTAAAATTTAGCTGTCGAGCGACTTAATTTTGATTATGGCCTGCTCTGGTCAAAACAATAACTTGAACTGCCTCTGCGGGCGTGGTATCCATAATTTTCCAGTAAATTTGTCTGTTTCTAATAGTGACGTTATCACGTTAACGGAATTTAATTAAAACTCTAAAACAGCAACCTTTTTGTAGCTCCAGGTAAAGGTGCAAGTACTGAAATGCAAATGGGTGAATTTGAGGAATTGGGTATACCGAGGGTTTTTGTGAGTTACGTGAAGGTCAATGATCTTGATTTTGTGGTTTTATAAAGCTAACTTTGTATGCTTTAATTTTGCTTATAATTTGTACTCAATATCTTGAGATTTGAGAAAAAAACAGTATCAAACGAAATTTCAAGCCATGTGCGATTTTTTTGCTCTCAAGTGTATAAAAGTGAAAACTGTACTCAAAATTCTATTCAGCAGGTGCGAAACGTCACAGTCCGTTAGGTCCGTTTAAAATCTAATTTTCGAAATTGACACTAGACATGCAGTGAAAAATTCAATATCTATCGATCAATGCTTGGTAAAAAACACACAAAAAAAAAAACTTTAAAACGAAAATTGACACCGTCACACAAAATATGCAAGTGACGCATTGAGGATTTTGAATCAGACTGGCCATTTGGTATTCGTTATTCTGTGTTCTTTTGTTTTAAGCTTTTTTTCTTGATATTCTTTTTGTTCTTGGTGAACCATAGCATAGAATGCCTTAATGTGGCTTTCAGTGATTAAGGACTCCATTATTATTAATATTTGTGGTCGCAATTGCGCTGATCACCGAGTCGGGTAATAAAACCGAACTACAAATGTAATTATAATTATGACACCTATTTGATTTTTTTTTTTTTTCATAATCTTCATAGAGAAAAAAAAAACAGAGTCTGTTTAAAAAGTCAAGCAACTTGGGTAATTATTAGGGTAAAATGAAATCGGATGAAGTCAACGCTGGTTCAATAATCAAGATTGATTAAGAGATCTTGATCATTATTTACTAATAGAAGAACCATAAAAAATATCGAAAATAATTTTTAAATGATTAAATATATACTATATACAAAAAACGTTTGCGCTATCCAACACAAACGTTTTGTGAGACAAGGATATCTCTCTATTTTTTACAGATTTATTTTTATTTTTTCACCAATCGTACTACTTTAGAATCTTTTAAGGCAATAGTGAATAGCTTATAGGCAAACGTGTTCCATCGTCGGCCTGAGGTAGTGGTCAAAGGCGAGCAAATGCATAATAAAATAAAATAAAAATATTTATACAAAACCAATCAGACGTATAATGTACCAATGGCTGGGACTCAGGTGGCTCCTCTATAAGAGAATACGGAACGTAATCACACGGGCTCAGGATTCCGTATTTTTTTTTTATTTGGTATAAACTAGTGCTTGACTGCGATCCCACTGTATGTCTTCGATTTGTATTTGGTTATGAGATACCGGTTTTCTCACGATATTTTCATTAACCGAGTAAAGCAAGGATCATCTACATCACATCTACGAGTATTATCTTCTAATTTGTAAAAATCTCGTGTCACAGTGTTTGCTATTGAACTCCTTCTAAAAGGCTAGACCGATTATTAGGTATAAGAATTATTGTGTATATATATGTGGTAGGTCTGAGAATAACTCGTATCCCTCACCCACCAGTTTTTTCTTTGAAATTATCGAAGAAAAAACTGGTGGGTGAAGGATACGAGTTATTATTTATATGACAGAACGGTTGCTCGGTAAGCTAGTACGTATATAAAAGCTGCATTATCATTATTTTCTTGCACATGCCCACGTTAATTACTTGGTGTTGATTTAATTTATGTTTATCCGCCCTGACGACCGTATGGTATTTGTGGTGAATTGGCTGTGAGGGTAGTCTAATGCATTGTGTCGTAATGTATTTGTCAGTGGTCATCCAGCGGTAGACTGGAGCAGTTGTGTTGTGCGACTATATGTGTGCCACACTGTTGATGAACCGCAAACTTCTAAACGCAATACAATACATGTGGCGACGAGGACAAAAGTGAACTGGGTTAACGGGAAGTACCCTACGAATTACGATCTTTGAGAGTATCAAAATATACGTTTTTTTTGCGACATAAACAGCCGTATCTTTTTTATTCGTTAACTTAGAAGTTTGATTTTTTCACAGCTTAAAGGGACCGCAGATTTAAGTATACACTTTCAATTTCAACTCGATACCTTCACGCGTTCTTGAGATAAAGGGTCTTGACACACTGACAGACAGACGGAAAACAAAGTGATCTTATAAGGGTTCCGTTTTTTCTTTTGAGATACGGAATCCTAAAAATGAAAATAATTGCCGGAGAAAAATTTGTAATACATTTATTTTGAGCCAACTCGTACCTAATAAGATATTAATCTGAGTCATTAAATTGACATGGCAGTAGATGGTATTCATTTGAATTTGATATACCAGCAGATATTAATCTGAATCACTAAATTGATATTTTATTTTATTTATGTGGAAAAATCATCGCATCACCCATGGCCCAAGTAGGCTTCGACTCTGCTGGGCCCCCACGGTTACTAACAACACCTTGAGGCGCGCGTGGAACTACGCTCTGTCAACGACTTGGGCTCGATCCGGACGGTTATACCGGCGCTCCATAAAGGGTCATAGACCGAACGATTCCTGTATAGAGCCTCCGGCAGGAGGCGTCGAGGACGAGTCCCAGGTACTTAATCGTCGACTCGACACCGATGTGAACTCCTTCTACGTTTTTTGGGAACTCGTGGGCGCTTTGCGAGGGCCATGAATGCACATGGCCTCGGACTTGTGCAAGGCCACTTCGAGCTCCAACTGCTGGATCCTCTCCAATTTTCCACGACTGTCGCAAACCCGCGTGTCGCTAGTTCGAACGCCACCTGGTACGACTCTCCCTGCGCCAGGACCAGCGTGTCGTCTGCGTAGCAGTCGATGCTGACCCTATCAGGGAAGAGGTCACCGCGCAGCACGTAGTCGTACCCGATGTTCCACAAGGGCGGTCCTAGTGCCGATCCCTGCAGAACACCGCACGACAAATCTCGCCGTTTCTACTCTTCCTGGTGACCTGGGTAGATAATGTACCGGTCCGAGCGGTAGACCTCGACCACACGACAGTGGTAGTCGGGAACCGGGTGATACCGGAGTACCCTCCTAATGCTACTCCAGGGCAGGGAATAAAATGCGTTGACGATGTCCCAAGACACCACCAAGACACACCTGCCCTGGGAGACTGCATCCCCGCATGATGGCGTCCACAGTAGAACTCGCCCAGCGAAAGCCGAACTGACTGTGACAGATATTATATAATAATAATAATAATTTATTTCCTGTTCTCGATACCGGTGGGACACTATTTTGTATATTTTTAAATGTTTTTTTTTTAATTTTTTTTTTAAGAAATATTTAAAAATGTGTTTAATATGTTTAAATATTAAATAAAGAAATAATTTATTTAAAAAATACAACTTTTGGTCCACATTGTATATTAGTAACACTTATTTCTATGTTAGTTCAAAATTCACAAAATATTTATAATTTCCTTAAAATAAATTACATATTAAATCCAATAACAAAAAATAAAATATTTTATACTGGTTCATTGGTACATTAATCATAATAAATTTATTCGCCTCTAAAAGAGGAGATTTAGGACTCGGGTAACTGTGGTGATCCGCAAAGATTTACTGAGCCCTCGTTGTAGATTACGGGTCAGTCCTCCGTGGGGATTATAATCAATCTATAATATTCCCACCACTGGAACACAATAATAGGTACCTGCGGTGAGCTCCCTAAGTAGTTTGTCGATGCCATGTAAAAGCTCCTTAGCACCTAAATTAAACTAAATTTATTAAAAACTAAAGTTTGTAATCAATTTTAATTGATTAAGATTTTTTTTTTATTTTAGTGTAAATATAATTACAGTCAGTTAAATATTACTTAAGTATGATCCTTTTAAACATACATAAAATGATTTAGCTAATGAGTTCTAGGAAAACCAATATTTCAGTTAGAACATTATAGCCTGTTTTCTTAAATACATTAAAAAAACCAAACGTTTATTGGTAAATAATGCTTAAAGCATCAAGTCCACCTTTGTGCTGTGTGCATACAGTATTAATATAAATAAATAACTTCAAGAAGCATAGCTACTGACGGGGTCGAGTAATTAATTAAAAGCAGAAGCTTTCAAGATCATATATTGAAGTAAACGTGGGCGTTCAAAGAAAATCTCACTTTTTTATTGTAACAAGGATATTAAATATGATAGAAACAAAGTAAATATTGAAAAAGAAAAAATTATCTACGTAACAAGATTGAAAGGATTAATTAAGTCAAGAGTGAATAGGTTACTTCTAGGCAAGGTTGCTCCATCGTCGACCACATCATTGCTTACCATCAGGTGAGATGGTGGTCAAACGCAAGCCTACCAATAATTAAAAAAAAAATTAAATGCCACTTAATTTAATTTGAGAACTGTCTGTGTTCAATGAATTAAAAAAAAAAATGGTATGTTTCTGGCACCGCGTAGTGAAGGGTTCCGCCGTCGAAATAAATACTAAGCAAAGGATTTTTTTTTAAAGCCGGTAATCTTTCGATCCTGACTACTCCCGCTCTAGGTTGGACCAGGAAAGGTTTATAAAGAAATGTTTAGTAACCACACTTGGTTACTAAAGCGATGGTAACCACCTTAAAAACATTTTGTATTTCTTAAAAACTTTTCAAGAATAATTTTAACTAATTAACAGTATAGACTAGTGGCCGCAAAAAATGTAATTAGTCTGTCTTTTAGATTATTCAAAAATAAGGGACACGTATTTTTTTATTTGTAAATTAAACCAAAAATCACAAAGACATAGCTTATTAAAGTTACGTGTGACGTCACGCCGTGCTGCATTTTTTCGCACGGGGTGACGTCACATATATGGGCTATATCTTTGTTATTTTTTGTTTAATCGAAAAAATACGTGTCCAATATTTTTTTATAATCTTAAATACGGACTAAATAAAATGTAATTATTTTGGCCCTGGAAACTACCCTATTGTGCGGAAGAATTACCTTGAATTATCGAAAAAAAACCCGGAATTTGAGAGGTTAGGAAATCAAATAAAATAACGAAAACCCTTTATCGCTTACCCAGAGGTGACTTCTATCTCAAATACGTTTTACTAAAATATATTGAAACCACACGGGATAAAAAATACATTCCAATAACAAAAAAGCCTCACCTTTGACCTGTAGTTACACAAAACCCTTGTGGCCGTCATATTAGAATTTCATAGGCCTCATTTTTATGCCAAGGTCGAAATATAAGGGCCTTTTCTGAAACTATTTTCAGCTTCCCTCACAACAAAGTCAGGTAACCAAGATTTCGTGAGACCGCAGAATTTCGTGGGTAACGAATATACCTATATCAGAGCTTAATAGAGATAATACCCAACATGCTTTTGGTATCTCCAGTATTGCAGATATCCATAGGCGGCAGTGACCATATACCATTAAGTGAGCAGCTTGCTAAACACCCATGAGCAGTTTCAGGTCTTTGCGTTGTGTTTTAGACAAAAAAAAAATCATTTTAAAATTACTTTGGGTCCAAAGAGGTTGATTTTAGTTAGAGGTTTAATTAAAATCAGAACTCAAAAAGGAAGGTCAACTCAAAAAGTGAAAAGAAAAAGAAAAGAAACGAAATGTGAACAAATAAGAAATCGATCTAAATGCGTATCGAAAATTTTAGTGCGAAGCTTGAAAGTCCAAGATATTAGTGATAATCATGCTATATGGTCATAAAATCCATATACAGGATTAGTATATACTATCAAAAAAGTAGTACATTGTCAATCCCTAACTTCGTCATATTAGTTAATACTAGCTGTGCCCGCGACTTCGTTCGCGTGGACTACAAGGTTTTGAATGTATTTTTTCTAAAATAAAAGTAGCCTAACTCCTTATTACATCAGCTACCTGCCAATAAAAGTCCCGTCAAAATTGGTCCAGCCATTTTAGAGATTAGCCGGAACAAACAGACAGACAGACAGACAAAAATTGTAAAAATGTTGTTTTGGTGTATGTACCGTATATAATATATATTCATATTCATGTAGTAAAAAGTGGTTATTTCAATATTACAAACAGACACTCCAATTTTATTTATATGTATGTATAGATTATTATTATAAAGCAGAATTTATGTTTTGAACGCTCGTATCTCAGGACAGAAACCACTGGTTCGAATTTAATTTTTTTTTTTTTATAACCCATGTATCGAGTAAGACCATATAACATCACATTAAGAGCGAAGTTGTAACCAAAAACGTGGATGGAACTGCGGTAGATAGCTAGTTTCAGAATATTTCAATCATCTTTTAATTAAATGTCACTTAGCCTCGCTAGAGTGGAATAATTAGAGGAAGAACCTTCCTCAGCAAACGGATAGTATCGGCTACAGAAAATAGTTATATAAATACATACTATAAACTGTACTGCTATCGTTCATATCCGATATTTAACCGGAATTGAACGTAATTGATTAACGAGAGTCGAACAGAATCGAGCTATAATTTTCGGAGCATGGAATTTTAGGTGAAATTCGTTGTGATGACGGTTTGGATTTCATTGCGGTTTGGACGGTTGGATTTCATGTAAAATACGATTTGTTAATGTAAATTAGAACTTTAACCGTCAGTAAACTAGAGTTTAGTTGAAACAACATTTGGACTGCGAAATTTCGCACTTCACAATCTTGATTTACGTCCTATCAAGCACTTCACGGCAAGTTTTCGCGTACGTCAATGGCGTAAAAAGAGCAGAGATAGAGCACTGATATTCGTGTGGTAGCTGTCCCGACTTACGAGTTGTAGGTTCAACCGTACGGTTCAAACCCAGCCAGGTGCATTTTTTTGTGTAATTTATTTTATCACTACTGCTCTTAAAACGGTGAAGGAAAACATTGTGAGGAAACCAAAAATTCGAAGACAAGTGACATCCACTAACCCGCACTGGGCCCGCGTAGTGGATTACGGCCCATTCCCTCTCTTAAATAAGAGGCTTGACTCCCAGCAGTGGAAACATTAAAAGGCTGATTATGTACGTCAATAATAACAAAATATAATAATAATTATTGGCGTACGTCAACCCTATTCATTATCGTTTTTAGGGTTCCGTATGTATCCAGGTTTGCGGTATCACGAAGCAGTGAAAATATGAAATTTTTAAGTTAAGGAAAAAAAAGATACGAACAAAAAACGTATATTTTGACACTCTCAGGGGAATCAAAATTCATCGGGTAATTCAGAATCCTGAAAGGCACAAAGCAAGGTCTTATAGTACAGGTATAAGAATAAATCTGAAAATAATAAATTTATTGTTACGCCACAAAACAAAAAAAACTTTTTTGCGATTTGTAAAAATGTTCGAGACTATTCGGGAATTGAAATATTTACGTAGGTAAGTTCCAACGAAACCCTCAGTGCACAAATCCGATCCGCACTTGCTCAGTTATTTTTTATCTCGCATACCCTTGATAGGATGTACACTAAAATGGATGGTCTGCGGCGCTTTACTGTTACCAAACTAAATGATTTCGAAGAAAGTATCATCTAATACTAGCTCCTGCCAGCGGCTTCGGCCACGTAAGAGTAGGTTATTTTATACAAGCTTTAGAACCCCGTTTCATCCCGCTAGGGGCTGAATTTTAGATAATTTTTTCTTAGTGCTCGTCTATGTCATAAAAGGAAGCCTTGTGCAAAATTTCACGGTCCTAGTCCCAGTTTTGTATGTGCATTGATTTGTATATTGTAGCGTGGGGAGACGCAAATGAAAGGCCTTATATTGAACTTTAATTAATTATATTGTTAGGAGCCTTTGAATTATGCTAATATACAAAATTAAATTAATATTTTTCCTTCATTGACAACTATCTATCAAAATCGAATCTGTTCTTTTTTTATTTTTCAATACCATAAACCTTAAAAGATCCACTACGTGGCCAGTTTTAACTGCAACTAATATGTGACCTTCATAGTCGTCACAATATTATATAGATACAGGGTGAATTTTTCAAGTGCTTGAATAGTTAAACCCGATACTATGAAAAACTGTGTTGGACCCGATTTTTTTTTCTGTTAATTATTATTATAAACATTTAGATTACGATTTAACCTAAAAAAAACTAATGAGTAATTTAACTCTAATTTATATTATTATACGTTATAGATTATCTTAAAACTAAGACCAACATCCTTTTTAACAAACATCGAACAGGAGGAGGTTCTATGTTCGGCTAAATGTTTTTTTTATGTATGTTCACCGATATTTTGGTCAATTGTAGACCGATTTTGATTTTTTATTTTTATTTAATGTTCTGCTTTCAAGTTAGTTTCATACAAATATTGTTATAATCTAATCATGAATTTATGGAACAGAACTCCTCATAAGATCACAGCAGAACGGTTGTTACATGAAAACGTGTAGTCGATGACTGAATGAAAAACGAGGGAGGGGGGGATACATCGAACTGACCTGATGAAGAAGCCGGAAGGCAAATTAATGTAATCCAACCGTGTTTGGGATTATTAAAATTGTTACAAGATGCACTCTGGCTATAAACTATTTAAGTTTGGTTGAGGGGTACATTTAGTGGTGGAACCATGACTAAAAAGTGTAAAAAAAAAAAAGCTTTTTACAAAAAAAAAAAAAACCGATTTTAATATATAAAAAACTGGGCAAGTGCGAGTCGGATTCACGCACTGAGGGTTCCGTGCAAACTGCAATTTCCGAATGGAGTCTCGAAGATTTACCGAATTGCAAAAAAATATTTTTTTGTGACGTAGGTAACAACAAATTTACTGTTTTCATATTTTTTCTTTTATCTGTGCTATAAGACCTTGATTTGTGCCAAATTTCAGGATTCTGGGTCAACGGGAAGTACCCTATGTATTTCGATCTTTAAGAGTATCAAAATATACGTTTTGTTGCCACGTAAACGGCCGTATCTTTTTTATTCGTTATAAGTTTAATTTTTTCACAGCTTGAATGGACCGCAGACTTGAGTATATGGTTTTAATTTAAACTCGATATCTGCACGCGTTGTCGAGATAAAGGGTCTTGACACACAGACAGACGGGTTCCGTTTTTTTTAGGTACGGGACCCTAAAAACACAGAAAAGTGCAAAATATCTTTAATTTCGGAAGTCGGTGTTAAATAACGAAGAGACAAAACTATTATAAAAGAAACAGTCGGTTGTAATTTTTTATGTAATTATTTTTTAATTTAATAATACACTAGTCCATAGCACTTTATTAGTATTTCTTTCATAGTTTCGGATTAGGCTAGATTTACACCCACTTGAAAAAAGCAATCTGCGTTATTATTAGTGTCTATCTTGCCTACTTAAAGGCTCTTTTAACAATGATATAACAAGGAAAATATCTTCAGTAGATAAAACACGTAGCAAATTGGAATTTGGCTTAAAGAATTCAATTTGGCCTCGAGCAATGCCTGAACCACACAATTTGGCGCTTTTTCAATAATTTTTAAGTCAGCAGCCGAAGCCGACTACATCTTATTGTAACTCGTATAATTTAATTCTGTTATTCTGTACCTACTTAAAATGTTCTCGGGTGGTTTCAATAAATTGTGCTACGAATACCGTAGCGGCGTAGCGGTTTCGTAGAAGCTCGTAGACTCTCGTAGCAACGTAGTACGCACGGGGCGTTGATAGGAATTACAAAATAAGTTAGTTAATATTGCCGGTTGACTATAACTTGCACTATTTTAGTCTGATCAGTTATTCATTTGCTTTAGTATTGAAACTAAAGATTGTTATTATTGGGAATAAAATTAATATTTTTGATTCGATTATTAGGAGCAATGGTGGCCCAGTGGAAAAGACCGCCTGGTTTAATACTTTGTTTAATTTATTTGATCACCATTGCTCTCAAAACGGTGAAGGAAAGCATCGTGAGGTGACTAGCATGTCCTAAAACCAAAAAATCGAAGACACGTTACATCGACCAATGCGCACT
This sequence comes from Mythimna ferrago, assembly GCA_910589285.2. NCBI lineage: Eukaryota > Metazoa > Arthropoda > Insecta > Lepidoptera > Noctuidae > Mythimna > Mythimna ferrago. The sequence goes on along the minus strand of OU342673.1, from coordinate 10,010,926 downwards.
GAGCCCGCGAAGTGGATTACTCCCCATTCCCTGTCCTACAGATGAGGTCTGAATCCCAATAGTGGTAACATTGGTGTTACGGGGTATTCTAAATAATCCTCAAATATTAGAATCGTTAAGATTGCTCGTTCCAAACAGTAGGCTACGCTCAGGACCGAGGGAAAGGATGTTTAAAGCCCCGGTAGCCCGCACAAATTTGTTAAAGTTCGCACCCGTGACTCGGGCGATAGAAATACTTAATAGTGTCTCTTTACGGTTAGATATTTTTTCTTGCATATTGGCGGATTTCGAGAGAGTGACACTAAGTGTGTTGTCCTCTATGTAACTTGTGCCGGTTCTCCAGGGTGCTGCTTGAGACTGACCATCGATTGTTTATTAAGTATGTATGTTGCATGCACTAATGGATATCTGATCAGTTTGTGGGAAGCATCTCTGAGTGCTAGGCTATTTTGCGACTACTTTTGTTACCTTGGGTATACCTGTTAAAATAATTGTATGTACTTATAATAATAAATAAACATTATAAAGCTCATATGATATGCTAATTAGATATTCTTCAAGTTAATCTAACAAAACTTCCAAAACCGTTCAAAGTCATTCAGTAATCAGTAACCACACCCAGTACAAAGTAATTTTAATACGAAACGAATGAAAATGTTCCAGTTTGAATGTAGTCCATATCAACGTCAGAACCGTGAACTGTTAGCCACTGCAGTGTACTTTAATGAATAGTACAATTTCCTAAAAGGTATTAAAGATAATTGGGTATTAATTAAAATTGTGGATATTAAATTACATAGATTATCTCTTTGGGTCTCCATTTACAAACTGGAATAGCTGGGTGAAATTTAATATTTCTAGAGGTCAATAAATGTAGAATAAACGCTCATGCCTAAGTACCAAGCACTCGGGTTTTTCTGCTTATTTTATAAATATTTCAACAAACTACCACCAACCCGCACTGGGCCCGCGTGGTGGATTAAGGCCCATTCCTTCTCCTAGAGATGAGGCCCGAGTCCCAACAGTGGGAACATTATAAAGCCGACTATACTATGCTATGCTATGCTGTGCTAAACAAATCTCACTCCACACTAAGAAATTACTCCATATTGTGGATGTCAAAATAAATATTTGTCATTTAAAGAGATGGATAATTACGAGTATAAGTACTGTTGATTTTTATACGAAACAGCACGTTAGGCGCATTGGTTGAACGATCGGTAGCTGCGCTTCGAATTGCGGGTTCGATTACCGCACGGATTATATATTTATATGGTCTACAGATAGGTATTCCGAGTCTGTGTGACTTGCATATGTGAGTTTACAAAAAGTTTGTGAACGCACCCACAGTACAGAAAATATTGCTTGTCAGGGGCAAAGCGTTAAAAAAAAATGTCGCCCTTTTTAGTGCAGTATATATATAATAACATGGAATAACCATAAGCCAAACTGATAAAATTTTGTGTTACTGACCAATCACATTGACTGGTTAAAGGCATGCAATTTGACATACGTTTTCACTGATAAAACTGCTCTAACCTACTAAACATTTTTTGATACAACCGCTCTTAAGCGATTATAACGTTATTACACATTTTTTAAGCTATTGCATAGCTTCTATCGCGGGCCTTGAGCGTGGAGACCGAATCCAGAAATTCCGTAACGAAAATAACCTAACACCCCCACTCATTTGTTTTTTGAGCGTGGTGACCGCGTGGTGACCGATAAGAAAACAAATGAGTGAACAAACAATCAAAATTCAATTCAATGTGTGAAAGTGTAACTTCAATTAATATCAAAGAAAAAAAAACAAAGGAAAAAAAATACTGCATAAATAAAATAAATAAATAATTATAATTGCATAAGTTGATAAAAATGCTATGCAATAGCTTTACCGCGGCAGTCCCCGAGTGCCACACGTCTTTTTTTTTTATTAGATACTTTGGAGATATACATAGATATCTTGTGGATATTATCTAGGCTTCTATTGAAATTAATTTATATTTATTTTTTAACTTATTATTATTCAATTTTATTGATATATGATTAAATACAATACAAAAGAATTCATCATCATCATCATCCGCCCAATGGTAAAGCTGATCCAAGGAAGCGTACTTCAGCCTGTTTTTATATATTTGTATGTTTTTTTTATTTATAAATTAGTGTAAGATTTATCCAGTAAAGACCTTTGAAAATCTGCTATTTTGCATAACTTTGACCCTTCATAATGTACTCAAAAATAAAAGAAGTCAAAAATATACAACAATAGAAGCAAGCAATTTTAATCAAGATTCTGAATTCCGGTACCCTGTCGCCACTTCAGAATATTTCGGCCCCTACGGCCATCGCCCATTGCTATTCTTCGTGCTTTGTCGGCAACCTTGATTTTCCTGCGGATATCTTCATTTCTGATTCGATCACGCAAGGAAACTCCTAGCATAGCCCTTTTCATAACTCTTTGGGTGACTTTAAGCCTTCTGACGAGGCCCATTGTCAGCGACCTCGTTTCGGAATCGTATGTCATCACTGACAACACGCACTGGTCACAGACTTTCATCTTGAGACACTGGTATATTGGACGAGAAGATACCGCGCAGCTTCCCGAACACCGCCCAGCCGAGTCGGATTCGACGGTTGACCTCTTTCTCGAAATTAGATTGACCCAACTGGACTGTCCACAACTTCAAGTGTAGAGAGAATAGAACTATGCTTTAATACTTTTTCTGATTTTTTATTTATTTTGACACGCCAATCAAAAATTGCGTGCGATTTGAAACATATTGGACTAAGACGTCTAAATTCATAAAGTTGTCACAAGAGCTCAGTGCGCCCGCTCACCGAAATTTGATTTATTATTATTTATCTATTATCTATTTATAAATAAATATGAAAAGATGAGAAATGTCCCGGTATGAGGGGGTCGCAACTATTATCTTTTTAAAATAGGAGTCACGTATTCAAAAACATTGAAAAACAGTGTGCACAATGGATTGTATTTAACCAAGCGTTACTTTACCTTGAACGACGACACGTGTAGCTGTTATAATCACGCCACGAGCTTCCTTTCTCCCAAATTACCTACACGTGTCTGTACCTAACCGTTAACTAGTAATATTGTATTAACAGAACCGGTCTTTGAATGGCTATTCAAATTTTAGAACATAGGGTTAGCACTAGTTGGTATAATTACATTACCAATTAAACTTCTGTATTCCCTGAAGATGTTAGCAGGACAGTGTACCAACCCATAATAAAAAAAAAATGTTTAATATTGTCTGAGAAAATTAATATAATTAAACCTATCATCACCACCAACTCGAGTATATATTTTAAATTCATTTTTAAATGACCATTTGTTTTAAAGTCCTCCTTTTTCTTGCGTCGATACCTCAATGCTGAGGGTCATATGGGATTTTAAAATACACAAAATTAATAGTATGTCACAATATTTACACAACGCCATCTAGTCCCAAACTAAACAGAGCTTGTGTTATGAGTCCTAGACAACTGATAAACATACTTATATATTTTTAAATTCATACACGAACTACCGCTCACTGATTAATCACGAAATCTCAGAAACTATAACACCTTCAAACCAAAAATTTGGCAGGTAGGTTCCTTATGGTTATGGTGTGGAATTTAATTATAAAAAAAAAAACTAGCTTTTGCCCGCGGCTTCGCTGGCGTACGTATAATATATAGCATATGTCACTCAGGTTTATAGAAGCTTTCTATCGGTAAAAAAATTTTAGCAAGAGTTTACAAACAAAAAAAAACAAACTTTACCTCTTTATAATAGTATGTAGTGAAGATGAGAATAACCACATTGAATACAATACTAGCATTCCCGACAAACGTTATGCTGCTCGAAGTTTGGTTGAATGAAAATTATAATTCCGATTAAACTGCTACCTACTGGGTCCAATAATATCTTCAAAACTTCCAAGGACCACGGCAAACAGACGAATATTTCTTTCAAATCGGTATCACCGTTTAGGAAAAGTTACGAGACAAACACAAGTACAAAACAGTTTTAAATAAAAAGACATATTTCTATACACTCAAACAAACTGATTCTTTGAAATAAAAAATCAATTTTGTCAGTTGATTGACAGAATAAAGACAGATTTTTTCATTGTATTGTTTATTAATGACTTCAAAGAAAACTGTCTCTTCAATGACACGAAGAATAAAAATTTAGCTTTTTTATAATAACGTTTCAGGGACAAAGAAACTCTTTGTAGTGTCAAAGTGATAATGACACACTGGACATGTGAAATATAAAAACCTTGAAAGGTGAAACTTAATATTCCAGAAATCAAAATTGTCTCTTTGTACACATTTGTAAAAAGTTCAATTCCTGATTGGAGTATCGAGGTTTTCTCAAATGGCAAAAAAAAATTTGGCGATGTAACAACAAATTTTTCAATACACTTGCTCAGAAAGTGACTCTTATTGCACTGCACTTAGGTATATAAAGGCGTTTGTTACCAACCTGTGAAATTTTGATTACCATTACGCACTCGTGCTATAATGTAGTTAAAACCTTTTTGTTCAACCTCTTTGTTCACAAAACAAATTTCGAGTACGAAAAAATTTTGCATAAGTTATTGCGTTCAATGGTATATGTAAATTTGTGTCTTACTTACTTATTTCATGCAATTTTGACCGTTTTAACTTATTTAATTTACAAACGAATTTATTTAATTTAAATAAAAACATTTATTAAATAAATCGTACATTCACATAAAAATTGTTTTTTTTTGTGGTCTATGGCCGCCATTTTAAGATGCGCGAGGTTTTTGGCTTGATTTATTCGAGTGTAATTCAGTGGCTGTATTAATTAACTAAAATTAAATACTACAAAATTATTAGAAAATGTTACATGCGTATTCCATTGTACCTACGAAAGACGTTATAGTAAAAACTTTTCACGCAAAAAACATAAACGTAAGACTAGGCAGTATGATTAAAATACCTTAGCCTTCCCCTAGGGGTAAATAAAAAAATTATGCGCGCGCATATGAAAACAGATTTTTACCGCCATGTCACAAAAAAGTTATCTAGTAGTTTTACTATTATTTTCTTCACAAGTGTATTGAAAAACATCGTATGATACGGGAGTAATTAATTATTACCGTTCTCGGCTCTCTTAAGTCCCTCGCCACGACTCGGGTACAAATACCGCCTCGATTGTAAACACTAACATTACAGATTTACATCATAATGTACTATTTTGTTTTCAGATTTATTCCCATACTTGTGTTATAAGAATAGAATAGAATAAACTTTATTGTACACCAAAATAGTAACAATTTCACAGAAACTTAAACCTATGTGTACAATGGCGGTCTTATAGAATAGAATGCTTTATCCCAAATTTCAGGATTCTGGGTCACAGTACTCTAAAATTTTGGTTCCCTTGAATGTCGAAATATGTACGTTTTTTGCGACATAAACAGCCGTATTTTTTTTTCTGTTAACTTTTAAAGTTTGTTTTTTTTACTTCAAGGGACCGCAGACTTAAGTATATGGTGTTAATTTTAACTTGATGCTTCCGCGCGTTCCCAAGATAAAGAGTTTTGACAGACAGACAGACCGACAGATAGACGGACGAACGGACGGATAACAAAGTGAGCCTATAAGGATTTCTTTTTTCCTTTTGAGGTACGGAATCCTAAAAATACTTAAGTTTCAATTTTAATAATGTACTCCAACTTAAAAGTTTTCTTAAATAATGGATATACCTTGTATTACCATCATTTTCCTGCCCTTGTCTTTGATTTTTCCTTTCATTCTGTCCCGTCAACCTTCACCCTATTATTGAATTCCTTTCCGTTCCTAACGCTCCACATACAATTTATTCATTTTCTTTGGCCTCCCTCTCCCTCTACATCCATCTAAATGTATACACATAACTGTTTTATTAAAATGCATTCAATTTTATCCCTTCTCTTTATAGAACCGTACCAGCACAAACGATTTCCTTTCAACTTTTCAGTCACTGGCGTCAGTTTCAAACCTCAAATAATATGCTCATTTGTAACGTAGTCCGTTCGCGTCTCTGCACACTTACACTCTGTAAGTCTCTATAAGGTTATAAAGAGTACTTGATTTGCATTCAAATTGATACCAGAAGATCTATTCAGTTGGTTTTCATATAGCAACGTCGAGGTATGAGCCATTTTACACATATAAATTTTAATAGTAATAAAAAAAAAAAAATTTTTCTTGACGTGTTCGCCATTGTACCCACAGATTTAAGTTTCTGTAAAATAAGGCTACTATTTGGGGTATAATATTTATTCTATTCTACCATTTGATGAAAATTGTATTTAAATATTTACAGTAAAAGTGTATTTCAGACAATTCCGACGTATATATCTAAATAAATATGCACGACACAATCAATCTTCAAGTTGAATATTTATGCGGTTCAATCAAATCCACAATTTATGCTTTTGGTACATCACCAATTGCTTTGGTTCTGGGCTAAATATAAGATACCCTCCAGTCTATATTGCGTGTTTTTTATAAAAACTTTAAATTAGGTTGAAACATAATGGAAGACAGTCGGGGAAGTTGGTGATTGTGATTTGAATTCACAGGCAATTTAAAGTTGATTGTAAATTTTTTGATCCATCAATTTTCTTCGACTTTTCTACCTATATATTACAAGTGATGTCGTTCAACTCGACTCTACCTCGAATCATTAAGTTGAATTGTTATTTTTAGGGTTTCGTACCTCAAACGGAAAAAACGGTACCCTTATAGGATGTCTGTCAAGACCCTTTATTTCGAGAACGCGTGGAGGTATCGAGTTAAAATTAAAACCATATACTTACGTAAGCTGTGAAAATCAAACTTCTAAATTAACGAATAAAAAAGATACGGCCGTTTATGTCGCAAAAAATTCATATTTTGATACTCTCAAAGACCGAAATTCGTAGGTTACTTCCGGTTGACCCAGAATCCTGAAATTTGGCACAAAGCAAGGTCTTATATCACAGATATAGGAATGAATCTGAAAACAGTAAATTTGTTGTTACATACGTCGCAAAAAAAAAATTGTTATTCGGAAAAATCTTCGAGACTCCATTCGGGAATTGTAGTTTGCAAGGAAGCCTCAGTGCGCGAGTCCAACTAGCAATTGCCCAGTTTTTTTACATTAATTGCGTCGTTTCTGCTGTCACGGTGACTGAGTTGAGTGAAGTCACTTCAAGCTGTCTTAAAATATAGGTTTAATGTTTTGAATAAAGATGAGGATGAATAAGGAATTTCCTATTCCAGTTTTCCTGTTTTCAATATATTTTTATAGAATATAACACAGTATAAAAATTCCAGTTCAAAACATAGGGTATCCTCTTCAGAAAGTAAGTTATTTACAAGCAGTTTTACTGCGAAGTTTTTATGCCATTTTTATCTAATACTACAATAATAGGTTGATATCAAGGGCGGCCGTTTTGGGCCGATCGCTGACGGGCGATCTTTTGAAATTCTTGATATTAAAAGTGCTCATTTTCACCCTAACTAAATATTTTTATTTAATTTGATGTCTATTTCAATCGATGGTTAGCACTTGAAATTATTTTATTTTATTTTGTTTGGGGGGCTTACAGCAGATAAAGTAGATCACGATAATCCATTTACAAGCCTCCACATATAGTATGGGAGTATTGTGGAAATTTACAGTTTTAGAAGTAATTGAGATATACAAAGTTTGGTAGGAGATAGTATAGAAGGTAATAATGTAATGCAATTACAAAACACTGCTTTTAGACATATATGTTTAAGGATGCCAAGCTATTTGTAAAGAGATCAACTGCCGGGGGTGGGACGTTCAGAACTTTGAGTAATTCTGGGCAATCAATCATAGAACGTGCCCTTTTTATTAAAAAACGAATATCGGATATATATCTGCGAGTTATAAGAGACAGCAAGTGGAAGTCTTGTAGGCAGAAAGTGGAATCGAGTGCATCTTACATTGTAGCTCATATAAGGGATTTTGAATTTGTACCCTAAGTACCTTATGAATCTCCGTTGTATTTTTTATAACCTGTCGGATTGAACTGCATAATTTGGGTTCCAAAGATACCGTACTCAAGGTGACTGCTGACGTAAGTACAATACAGAATTTTAAAAGTTTTTATATTTTTAAACGAACTGGAGTTACGGATAAAGAATTCCAGGACTTTGGCAGATTTTTTGGTGATATTATCGACATGACATTCACAGGAGAGCTTACTGTCGATAAGAATATTGAGATTTCTGTTAACGTTAGTTCGCAATAACGGCTGATTTCCGATCGAGTAGTTAAATACGGCTGACTGAGTAAAGTTAATTCGCAATAACGGCTGATTTCCGATCGAGTAGTTAAATACGGCTGGCTGAATCTTACGTGTAAACGTGATAACTAAACATTTTGAAATATTAAGATCTAGTTTATTAATCTAACCTTATAAACTAGATCTTAATTTTGAAATATTAAGATCTAGTTTATAAATCTTCCTGCAATTGACTAGTTTTAGTTAAATTCGTGACTGATTTGAATATTTTCATGTCGTCTGCAAACATAAGGTATTAGGATTGAGAATAGAGTGCAGAATTATACCAAGGGGGATATTTAAATTGTTTACACAGACGTTGCAGAATGTGTTGGTCTCTTATTTCAAATAATGTAGAATAAATCTTCCCAGATTCGTCAACAGTTCGCTTCATTGTTATGTCGTCCCAGTCACACAGTACACAGCGAACACTCTCGTACTTGGATTTGTCGTACTGATAAACTATACATACGTGCATTGGCATTGAGTGGATAAAGTTGTGCGGTAGTTAGTTCAACTAATAAAGCGTGGTGATAGAATTCCTCGATAGGTAGGGGGTCTGGAAATGCCACGTCGGAGACGTCCACATTTGCAAGAACAAGATCTAGAATTTTACCATCATCATCATCATCATCAGCCTTTTTAATGTTCCCTCTGCTGGGACTTAGGCCTCCTCTCTAGGAGAAGGAATGTGCCGTATTCCACCACGCGGGCCCAGTGCGGTTCGGTGAATGTCACAAGTCTTCGAATTTTAGCGTGTTTGAATTTTACCGTGCCTGTTGTTAAAGAGATTAAACTACTGTAAACCACAAAAATCAATAGTATAAAAAAAAATTAAATAAGCTAGTTTGAGGTGCAATAGGCTTAGTTCCATGAGAAGCTGACCATGTTATGGAGCTCATATTAAAATTGCCAAAAATAATAAAACCAGTGGGATGGTTAGTTCAATTAAAGAACTTTTACAATATCTTATATATATATATACTTAGGCGTTTAATTGACCATTGAAACTGTTGCCTACATTTTGATCACAGAGATACAAAGTATATAAATTGAGTCGGAAAGTTGGTCACATCCGGTTTTTAGTTGAATCGAAATAAAAATGTCTTCAGTACTCGATTTCTATTCAACATTCTTAGACGCAGCAAGTTCGTGGCGGACCGCCACCAAGATGCTACTACCACGCACCTACACTGTGGCGGCTTAATCACGGTTGCGCCACCACACTAGGCAAATATCGTCAAAAAGTTCGCTATCCAAGATCCTGTCAACAACCAGACTAGCCAAGTTATAATAGTTTCTCTTGCGTCGAACGCCTTGAGTTGGCCACGTCCCCGATTCTTTTCTTCTGACCTCGTGACTAAGCGTTCAGATGACGTCATTCCCGTACATTTGAAGTTTTCTACTAGCGGTAACGATTGCAGATTATCAACTTGGCTAGGGATACAGCTCTCTGTTAGTGTGATTATATCATAGTTATTTTTAGCCAAATTCCTATAAAAGATAATTGACTTCGTCCGCAATCCTCGAACATTCTGGTGAAAAATGTTTTAACTCATACATTGTAAAGATGAAATCTATAAATATAAAATGAGGCATATGAATAATATTTAGCATACCAGGTTTTATATGGTCCGGAGCGAGGAGGGGTGACAGGCGGTCGCCTCCTTCTGCGAAGCAGTAATGCTAGCAAAGGAGGAGGCCGACCGTATCAGGCAACGGCGCTCACAGCGCCCCAGCCGCCGCGCACCGCCGGGATTCCGATCCCGATGTCCGGCTACCGTAGGCGCGGGCTTGCGGACGGCGAGCAATGGGTAGCTCGCTGTTCGACCGTCCGGTAACTGTCCGGACCGAGCCCAAGTCGTCGACGGCGCGCACTGTTCCCGCACGCCTTAAAGAGTTGTCAGCAACTGCAGGGGCCTAGCTGGGTCGAAGCCTACTGGGGCCAGAGTTAGCTCTGAAAGGTAGCGCAGCCTCGGTACTAAAGGCAGCGAAGGAACACGAGTGGGTTTTTAGTCAGTAAAAGTCTGACACTATCTCCCGCCGATGATGAAGGCCGTTGGGGCCGAAAGGTTCTGGAATGGCGACCACGTACCGGAAGACATAGCGTTAGAAGGCTTCCTACAAGGTGGACCGATGGCCTGGTAAGGGTTGCGGGAATCCGATGGATGCGAGACGCACAGGACTGCTCATTGTGGCGACACTTGGGGGAGGCCTATGTCCAACAGTGGACGTCTTTCGGCTGAAATGATGATGATGATCTCCCGCTCCGCCTAAGACTGTCATTAGATGATTTACCCATCGAAAAATTAGGATAAATAAATAAGCTTCCGTTAGAATACGCTTGCAAGTATTAAGCTCCAACTTTCATGTTTTATAAAAAAATTGCAGTTAAAATCAAAACGTGTACTTAAACATTGGCGGATAGGACAAGAAAAATCTTAATAAGTCTAACTATAATAATATAATTTCGATACTTATTACCAAACTCAATATATAACACTCATAACAAAGCATTGCACAAGATAAACATATCAGCTTATCATCCAACACATCCTGCCTGCCAACAAAGCGATTTATGTGTGTGGAAAAACAA